>OY720250.1:10047500-19940620 GCA_963082625.1 Pasiphila rectangulata | reverse complement strand
CCTAACCTAACCTAACCTAACCTAACCTAACCTAACCTAACCTAACCTAACCTAACCTAACCTAACCTAACCTAACCTAACCTAACCTAACCTAACCTAACCTAACCTAACCTAACCTAACCTAACCTAACCTAACCTAACCTAACCTAACCTAACCTAACCTAACCTAACCTAACCTAACCTAACCTAACCTAACCTAACCTAACCTAACCTAACCTAACCTAACCTAACCTAACCTAACCTAACCTAACCTAACCTAACCTAACCTAACCTAACCTAACCTAACCTAACCTAACCTAACCTAACCTAACCTAACCTAACCTAACCTAACCTAACCTAACCTAACCTAACCTAACCTAACCTAACCTAACCTAACCTAACCTAACCTAACCTAACCTAACCTAACCTAACCTAACCTAACCTAACCTAACCTAACCTAACCTAACCTAACCTAACCTAACCTAACCTAACCTAACCTAACCTAACCTAACCTAACCTAACCTAACCTAACCTAACCTAACCTAACCTAACCTAACCTAACCTAACCTAACCTAACCTAACCTAACCTAACCTAACCTAACCTAACCTAACCTAACCTAACCTAACCTAACCTAACCTAACCTAACCTAACCTAACCTAACCTAACCTAACCTAACCTAACCTAACCTAACCTAACCTAACCTAACCTAACCTAACCTAACCTAACCTAACCTAACCTAACCTAACCTAACCTAACCTAACCTAACCTAACCTAACCTAACCTAACCTAACCTAACCTAACCTAACCTAACCTAACCTAACCTAACCTAACCTAACCTAACCTAACCTAACCTAACCTAACCTAACCTAACCTAACCTAACCTAACCTAACCTAACCTAACCTAACCTAACCTAACCTAACCTAACCTAACCTAACCTAACCTAACCTAACCTAACCTAACCTAACCTAACCTAACCTAACCTAACCTAACCTAACCTAACCTAACCTAACCTAACCTAACCTAACCTAACCTAACCTAACCTAACCTAACCTAACCTAACCTAACCTAACCTAACCTAACCTAACCTAACCTAACCTAACCTAACCTAACCTAACTCTAACCTAACCTAACCTAACCTAACCTAACCTAACCTAACCTAACCTAACCTAACCTAACCTAACCTAACCTAACCTAACCTAACCTAACCTAACCTAACCTAACCTAACCTAACCTAACCTAACCTAACCTAACCTAACCTAACCTAACCTAACCTAACCTAACCTAACCTAACCTAACCTAACCTAACCTAACCTAACCTAACCTAACCTAACCTAACCTAACCTAACCTAACCTAACCTAACCTAACCTAACCTAACCTAACCTAACCTAACCTAACCTAACCTAACCTAACCTAACCTAACCTAACCTAACCTAACCTAACCTAACCTAACCTAACCTAACCTAACCTAACCTAACCTAACCTAACCTAACCTAACCTAACCTAACCTAACCTAACCTAACCTAACCTAACCTAACCTAACCTAACCTAACCTAACCTAACCTAACCTAACCTAACCTAACCTAACCTAACCTAACCTAACCTAACCTAACCTAACCTAACCTAACCTAACCTAACCTAACCTAACCTAACCTAACCTAACCTAACCTAACCTAACCTAACCTAACCTAACCTAACCTAACCTAACCTAACCTAACCTAACCTAACCTAACCTAACCTAACCTAACCTAACCTAACCTAACCTAACCTAACCTAACCTAACCTAACCTAACCTAACCTAACCTAACCTAACCTAACCTAACCTAACCTAACCTAACCTAACCTAACCTAACCTAACCTAACCTAACCTAACCTAACCTAACCTAACCTAACCTAACCTAACCTAACCTAACCTAACCTAACCTAACCTAACCTAACCTAACCTAACCTAACCTAACCTAACCTAACCTAACCTAACCTAACCTAACCTAACCTAACCTAACCTAACCTAACCTAACCTAACCTAACCTAACCTAACCTAACCTAACCTAACCTAACCTAACCTAACCTAACCTAACCTAACCTAACCTAACCTAACCTAACCTAACCTAACCTAACCTAACCTAACCTAACCTAACCTAACCTAACCTAACCTAACCTAACCTAACCTAACCTAACCTAACCTAACCTAACCTAACCTAACCTAACCTAACCTAACCTAACCTAACCTAACCTAACCTAACCTAACCTAACCTAACCTAACCTAACCTAACCTAACCTAACCTAACCTAACCTAACCTAACCTAACCTAACCTAACCTAACCTAACCTAACCTAACCTAACCTAACCTAACCTAACCTAACCTAACCTAACCTAACCTAACCTAACCTAACCTAACCTAACCTAACCTAACCTAACCTAACCTAACCTAACCTAACCTAACCTAACCTAACCTAACCTAACCTAACCTAACCTAACCTAACCTAACCTAACCTAACCTAACCTAACCTAACCTAACCTAACCTAACCTAACCTAACCTAACCTAACCTAACCTAACCTAACCTAACCTAACCTAACCTAACCTAACCTAACCTAACCTAACCTAACCTAACCTAACCTAACCTAACCTAACCTAACCTAACCTAACCTAACCTAACCTAACCTAACCTAACCTAACCTAACCTAACCTAACCTAACCTAACCTAACCTAACCTAACCTAACCTAACCTAACCTAACCTAACCTAACCTAACCTAACCTAACCTAACCTAACCTAACCTAACCTAACCTAACCTAACCTAACCTAACCTAACCTAACCTAACCTAACCTAACCTAACCTAACCTAACCTAACCTAACCTAACCTAACCTAACCTAACCTAACCTAACCTAACCTAACCTAACCTAACCTAACCTAACCTAACCTAACCTAACCTAACCTAACCTAACCTAACCTAACCTAACCTAACCTAACCTAACCTAACCTAACCTAACCTAACCTAACCTAACCTAACCTAACCTAACCTAACCTAACCTAACCTAACCTAACCTAACCTAACCTAACCTAACCTAACCTAACCTAACCTAACCTAACCTAACCTAACCTAACCTAACCTAACCTAACCTAACCTAACCTAACCTAACCTAACCTAACCTAACCTAACCTAACCTAACCTAACCTAACCTAACCTAACCTAACCTAACCTAACCTAACCTAACCTAACCTAACCTAACCTAACCTAACCTAACCTAACCTAACCTAACCTAACCTAACCTAACCTAACCTAACCTAACCTAACCTAACCTAACCTAACCTAACCTAACCTAACCTAACCTAACCTAACCTAACCTAACCTAACCTAACCTAACCTAACCTAACCTAACCTAACCTAACCTAACCTAACCTAACCTAACCTAACCTAACCTAACCTAACCTAACCTAACCTAACCTAACCTAACCTAACCTAACCTAACCTAACCTAACCTAACCTAACCTAACCTAACCTAACCTAACCTAACCTAACCTAACCTAACCTAACCTAACCTAACCTAACCTAACCTAACCTAACCTAACCTAACCTAACCTAACCTAACCTAACCTAACCTAACCTAACCTAACCTAACCTAACCTAACCTAACCTAACCTAACCTAACCTAACCTAACCTAACCTAACCTAACCTAACCTAACCTAACCTAACCTAACCTAACCTAACCTAACCTAACCTAACCTAACCTAACCTAACCTAACCTAACCTAACCTAACCTAACCTAACCTAACCTAACCTAACCTAACCTAACCTAACCTAACCTAACCTAACCTAACCTAACCTAACCTAACCTAACCTAACCTAACCTAACCTAACCTAACCTAACCTAACCTAACCTAACCTAACCTAACCTAACCTAACCTAACCTAACCTAACCTAACCTAACCTAACCTAACCTAACCTAACCTAACCTAACCTAACCTAACCTAACCTAACCTAACCTAACCTAACCTAACCTAACCTAACCTAACCTAACCTAACCTAACCTAACCTAACCTAACCTAACCTAACCTAACCTAACCTAACCTAACCTAACCTAACCTAACCTAACCTAACCTAACCTAACCTAACCTAACCTAACCTAACCTAACCTAACCTAACCTAACCTAACCTAACCTAACCTAACCTAACCTAACCTAACCTAACCTAACCTAACCTAACCTAACCTAACCTAACCTAACCTAACCTAACCTAACCTAACCTAACCTAACCTAACCTAACCTAACCTAACCTAACCTAACCTAACCTAACCTAACCTAACCTAACCTAACCTAACCTAACCTAACCTAACCTAACCTAACCTAACCTAACCTAACCTAACCTAACCTAACCTAACCTAACCTAACCTAACCTAACCTAACCTAACCTAACCTAACCTAACCTAACCTAACCTAACCTAACCTAACCTAACCTAACCTAACCTAACCTAACCTAACCTAACCTAACCTAACCTAACCTAACCTAACCTAACCTAACCTAACCTAACCTAACCTAACCTAACCTAACCTAACCTAACCTAACCTAACCTAACCTAACCTAACCTAACCTAACCTAACCTAACCTAACCTAACCTAACCTAACCTAACCTAACCTAACCTAACCTAACCTAACCTAACCTAACCTAACCTAACCTAACCTAACCTAACCTAACCTAACCTAACCTAACCTAACCTAACCTAACCTAACCTAACCTAACCTAACCTAACCTAACCTAACCTAACCTAACCTAACCTAACCTAACCTAACCTAACCTAACCTAACCTAACCTAACCTAACCTAACCTAACCTAACCTAACCTAACCTAACCTAACCTAACCTAACCTAACCTAACCTAACCTAACCTAACCTAACCTAACCTAACCTAACCTAACCTAACCTAACCTAACCTAACCTAACCTAACCTAACCTAACCTAACCTAACCTAACCTAACCTAACCTAACCTAACCTAACCTAACCTAACCTAACCTAACCTAACCTAACCTAACCTAACCTAACCTAACCTAACCTAACCTAACCTAACCTAACCTAACCTAACCTAACCTAACCTAACCTAACCTAACCTAACCTAACCTAACCTAACCTAACCTAACCTAACCTAACCTAACCTAACCTAACCTAACCTAACCTAACCTAACCTAACCTAACCTAACCTAACCTAACCTAACCTAACCTAACCTAACCTAACCTAACCTAACCTAACCTAACCTAACCTAACCTAACCTAACCTAACCTAACCTAACCTAACCTAACCTAACCTAACCTAACCTAACCTAACCTAACCTAACCTAACCTAACCTAACCTAACCTAACCTAACCTAACCTAACCTAACCTAACCTAACCTAACCTAACCTAACCTAACCTAACCTAACCTAACCTAACCTAACCTAACCTAACCTAACCTAACCTAACCTAACCTAACCTAACCTAACCTAACCTAACCTAACCTAACCTAACCTAACCTAACCTAACCTAACCTAACCTAACCTAACCTAACCTAACCTAACCTAACCTAACCTAACCTAACCTAACCTAACCTAACCTAACCTAACCTAACCTAACCTAACCTAACCTAACCTAACCTAACCTAACCTAACCTAACCTAACCTAACCTAACCTAACCTAACCTAACCTAACCTAACCTAACCTAACCTAACCTAACCTAACCTAACCTAACCTAACCTAACCTAACCTAACCTAACCTAACCTAACCTAACCTAACCTAACCTAACCTAACCTAACCTAACCTAACCTAACCTAACCTAACCTAACCTAACCTAACCTAACCTAACCTAACCTAACCTAACCTAACCTAACCTAACCTAACCTAACCTAACCTAACCTAACCTAACCTAACCTAACCTAACCTAACCTAACCTAACCTAACCTAACCTAACCTAACCTAACCTAACCTAACCTAACCTAACCTAACCTAACCTAACCTAACCTAACCTAACCTAACCTAACCTAACCTAACCTAACCTAACCTAACCTAACCTAACCTAACCTAACCTAACCTAACCTAACCTAACCTAACCTAACCTAACCTAACCTAACCTAACCTAACCTAACCTAACCTAACCTAACCTAACCTAACCTAACCTAACCTAACCTAACCTAACCTAACCTAACCTAACCTAACCTAACCTAACCTAACCTAACCTAACCTAACCTAACCTAACCTAACCTAACCTAACCTAACCTAACCTAACCTAACCTAACCTAACCTAACCTAACCTAACCTAACCTAACCTAACCTAACCTAACCTAACCTAACCTAACCTAACCTAACCTAACCTAACCTAACCTAACCTAACCTAACCTAACCTAACCTAACCTAACCTAACCTAACCTAACCTAACCTAACCTAACCTAACCTAACCTAACCTAACCTAACCTAACCTAACCTAACCTAACCTAACCTAACCTAACCTAACCTAACCTAACCTAACCTAACCTAACCTAACCTAACCTAACCTAACCTAACCTAACCTAACCTAACCTAACCTAACCTAACCTAACCTAACCTAACCTAACCTAACCTAACCTAACCTAACCTAACCTAACCTAACCTAACCTAACCTAACCTAACCTAACCTAACCTAACCTAACCTAACCTAACCTAACCTAACCTAACCTAACCTAACCTAACCTAACCTAACCTAACCTAACCTAACCTAACCTAACCTAACCTAACCTAACCTAACCTAACCTAACCTAACCTAACCTAACCTAACCTAACCTAACCTAACCTAACCTAACCTAACCTAACCTAACCTAACCTAACCTAACCTAACCTAACCTAACCTAACCTAACCTAACCTAACCTAACCTAACCTAACCTAACCTAACCTAACCTAACCTAACCTAACCTAACCTAACCTAACCTAACCTAACCTAACCTAACCTAACCTAACCTAACCTAACCTAACCTAACCTAACCTAACCTAACCTAACCTAACCTAACCTAACCTAACCTAACCTAACCTAACCTAACCTAACCTAACCTAACCTAACCTAACCTAACCTAACCTAACCTAACCTAACCTAACCTAACCTAACCTAACCTAACCTAACCTAACCTAACCTAACCTAACCTAACCTAACCTAACCTAACCTAACCTAACCTAACCTAACCTAACCTAACCTAACCTAACCTAACCTAACCTAACCTAACCTAACCTAACCTAACCTAACCTAACCTAACCTAACCTAACCTAACCTAACCTAACCTAACCTAACCTAACCTAACCTAACCTAACCTAACCTAACCTAACCTAACCTAACCTAACCTAACCTAACCTAACCTAACCTAACCTAACCTAACCTAACCTAACCTAACCTAACCTAACCTAACCTAACCTAACCTAACCTAACCTAACCTAACCTAACCTAACCTAACCTAACCTAACCTAACCTAACCTAACCTAACCTAACCTAACCTAACCTAACCTAACCTAACCTAACCTAACCTAACCTAACCTAACCTAACCTAACCTAACCTAACCTAACCTAACCTAACCTAACCTAACCTAACCTAACCTAACCTAACCTAACCTAACCTAACCTAACCTAACCTAACCTAACCTAACCTAACCTAACCTAACCTAACCTAACCTAACCTAACCTAACCTAACCTAACCTAACCTAACCTAACCTAACCTAACCTAACCTAACCTAACCTAACCTAACCTAACCTAACCTAACCTAACCTAACCTAACCTAACCTAACCTAACCTAACCTAACCTAACCTAACCTAACCTAACCTAACCTAACCTAACCTAACCTAACCTAACCTAACCTAACCTAACCTAACCTAACCTAACCTAACCTAACCTAACCTAACCTAACCTAACCTAACCTAACCTAACCTAACCTAACCTAACCTAACCTAACCTAACCTAACCTAACCTAACCTAACCTAACCTAACCTAACCTTTTACACAAAATTTCGACATTGTTATATTTTGCTAACCTATTTTTGTCAACACCAAGTTAGTGTATTAAAATTTAAGCTATTACTTCACTGCCGTTATACTGCAAGTGATACATGATCAGACTTGTCTGTGGATAAGGTATGAACATAAGCTTACTACACCACTGTTGGGACAAAACTATCTCAGGGAATATCTTTCTTTTACTCACCTTATATTGGGCATTTATGCACTGGGTTGCAACATTTAACTGTTATAGAATTTTCACATGTATGGCTTCTGTTGCTCCGCATCTTTTTGATACTCCGCGGCACTTTTCCCTGATACTCCTGGCATCCCACGCCTGCCGCACTCGCTTTAAAACAAGTGGGAAGTTCAACTTGTGTTTTTCTTTCGACTGCAAACTTTTACTTGACTTTTCGTTTGTGATTTGTTATTGTAGTGTCCTGCAGTGCTCGTAAAATCTTCTTCTTCTTTTATTAATGGCTTGTAAAACTGTCAGTAATGGCTTGACATTGCTGGTTGGGGCCAGGCTTGATGTCAATGTCAATTCGTAAGGCCCGGGTTTTGGGTTGCATCATCAGAGCTATACTATGGTCCGCAATACACTGCAAGGGACATCTGCTATGTACAATAAAGCTTAAAAATTAATGAAATGTTAGCGATGGCATTTTATTAATTGTAAACATAATTAGTGAAAAGTTATCAGTACAAATGTTATTTGGACATGGACATTGATTTATTTGTTTGAATGTTCTATGCTAATGAAAAATTATGTAACTGATTTGGTTGATCGGACTCCAATCCAATCCATATCCATGGATGCTTGTATTGTGTTGCGAACTTACGTAGGTTTCAGGGATGTTTAATATTGGGGGGGAACCAACATGGTGATCTATGTATCTTGTCGAAATTAGATGAATGGAAAAGAGATGGGTGAATTAAATGAAATTAGATAAAAATCTAAATACAATGGCCTGTTAACAAGACCAGTTCAGTTGCCTGATAGTATGTTAAAAACTGTTTATAGATAATTATATGTTAATAGATATTAGATGTTAATAGTTGTTGGGTGTTTTTCTATGTATAATAAAAATATCTATCTATGTAGTATAATGTATTAAGTATATCAGTCATCTTGTACCCAAATCACAAGCTCTGCTTAGCTCGGGGCTAGATGATGCTGTGTGATTTGTCCAGCATTATTTATTTATTTATTAATCACCAAATTACACTAAACACGTTATGTACACTGGGGCATATATTATCTGTTCCTATCCTATGACTAAGGGTCACCTAAGCAGGGAAGATAGTGCCTAGCAGGGGGATCCAGACGCTATGATCCCAAACATAGGCATGCCACGGCTGCTCAGGCCGGCTGTATATATATTATATTAGTCGGTATGCATCCCAATGGGGATTGTATCTGGACTGGTAATATCAGCCTGGACCCAGATGGGTTTGTTATGGGATGGAATTGTGTTCTAACCTACTTAAGGGAATCATCATGATCCAGGTGGAGTCCTCCGTGGTATGCAATGGAATGGGAACAGCTGCGCAAGTCCAAACTCATTTGATCGGTGCTCATAGGTTTGATTAACAATACTGCTAAAGAAATTTGTTTTATAAATTACTAATTTACTAGGTCAAAAGAGAAGCACATACTCCAGTTTTCCCTTGTCTGATTTATTGGGCAAACTAATTATACACTTGAAATAATCATTTACTTCAATTAATAAGCCTCAATACAATTTTGAGTGCGCACCTGAAATGAACGGCATATTGTATGTAGTATTGGAAGAACTAGTCAATAACATATAAATTTTTGATATTTTCTCTATTGGTTTTGTTGTTTTTATTTGATTTGTGTTCGAGATATTTTTATTAGTATTAAAATTTTACAGTTATTGTTTCGTCGTTCTAATTTGATTATGGTTCTACATATTTTTATTTGAATTCTACAGTTATTGTTTTTGTTTGTTTTAATCTGATCATGGCTCTAAAAATCTTGTTAAAAACTTCATCAATTTAATCTAGGGAAATAATTCCTCTCGCCTACGTGTAGGTATGAGGGGTGTAAAGTTTTAAAAATCGAGCGTTCTTACACCCTTATAGCATTGATATCTGATGCATCGGTGTGGCCGCTGGAGCGCTGTGTTGCCTGGGTGATGGGGATGTGAGCTGAGCATTTTTCTCCATCTTCATCTGATACTTTTCCACTACGATATTGACTGCGAGCTCATGCGTATCTCTAAATATTAATAAAATTCTGATAAGATCGACAATGGGGATCAATAGAATCCAATTGTATTGGGTTTTGGCTCTGCCTAAGAAGAGAAAATCAAATATTGTTTCGTAATATTGTTTTATTTTAAATCCAACATTAAATAAAACCATTGTTAAACCATACTTAATTAAATCTATTTTGTAACTAAATTCTAATATTAAAGTTCACTTCACCAGAGTCACGCTGGTGACCTAATGAACTAAATGCATAATTATTAATTATTGTACCGCTAGCATCTATACTTTACATATTTGTTTTTACAAATGTATACAAGTAAGGGTGGATATTATATGAAATTGTATTGTACCAATACCATAGTAACCATACTTAATTAAATCTATTTTGTAACTAAATTCAAATATTAAAGTTCACTTCACCAGAGTCACGCTCGGTGACCTAATGAACTTAATGCATAATTATTAATTATTGTACCGCTAGCATCTATTCTTTACATATTTGTTTCTTACAAATGTATACAAGTAAGGGTGGATATTATATGAAATTGTATTGAATTAATTAATTAAAACAAATTGCCAAAACATGTAGTTAATAAGTTTCACAATAATTATTGTTATTAAGGTGGTAAATATAATAACTCTTTCTGTTTGTAAGTATTAGGCTAAGTATTAGGTTAAGTTAGGATATACAAGTATTTTTGATTCATAATAAAGATGAAAATGTTGTTGCATGTCCAAAGCAACAGTAAGGGAAAAAAAAAAAAAAAAAAAAAAAAAAAAAAAAAAAAAAAAAAAAAAAAAAAACCTAACCTAACCTAACCTAACCTAACCTAACCTAACCTAACCTAACCTAACCTAACCTAACCTAACCTTTTTTTTTTTTTTTTTTTTTTTTTTTTTTTTTTTTTTTTTGTTGCCCAGGAAAATCTTTTATAGATACCACCAGTCCGGGGGGACCGATGGTTATGTGGGATTCCCGCCTTGACAAAGGCAGTGTACCCACTAAAAACCTGGGGTGTTCCGCCCTCGCCGCTTTACAAGGAGGAAGCCACGGTGTCGCAATGCGTCCCGCAACTCCCTCAGCGGGTGCCCGTGAAGGCCCTCCTCGGGAGGGTGTAAAGTGCCCTCCCCGTATCTCCGCTTAAGGCACCTCGGAACACGTGACGAGGCGCCTTACAGCACGGGACCCCTCAGGTCAGGAAGCGGATCCCCCGATCCGCAACCCAACAGGTCCCCGTTCAGGGTAGTATGCGGCCGGCATACGCCATCCGCCTACGGCCCGTTCTTCGTTGGCGGATAGGAGCCGAGAGAGGATCTGCCTCTCGGTACCTCTCCGCCGTCTCCTTCGACCGCAACACTTCCTCCGCAAAAGCGGCTACGGCCTCCCATTTCGTCTCGCTGTCAGCCATAGCGTTGACTATGGCTGAGAGCGAGAGGTCAGGTCCTATCGCCGCCGCCATCACTGCGCGCGGCTCCGCCCATTCAGGACACACGGCGCGGGTGTGTTGCGCCGTGTCCTCAGGCGCCCCACAATGGTGGCATTCCATTGTGGGTTCCCGACGTGCCACCCGACACAGATACCTCCCAAAGCAACCATGCCCGGAGAGGATCTGCGTCAGACGGAACGTCGGTGCGCCATGCCGCCGATCAACCCACTGCTGAAGGCTGGGTCGAAAGGCGGCCACCATTTCCCGGCTAGCAGCCGGGGACTCCAATCGGCGTGCCCAGTCCACGAGGAGATCCTCGCGGGCATCCTCTCTCCACCGCTTGATCTCCTCCGGGAGTGGCCACTCTCCTGCCATCTTGGCCTCTGCGCTGCGCCAATACACCGCCGCCAACACCTCCGCCTCGAGGTCCCACGGCGGCGTACCGGCCAGCACGCACGCCGCCTCAAACGAGACGGTGTGGTACGCTCGGGCCGCCCTGACGGCCATGACCCGCTGCGGACGTCGCAGCAGGGTCAGGTTTTCAGCGTCTAGGGCGTCCGCCCATATTGGCGCTCCGTAGAGTGCCTTGGAGCGAACCACACCGGCATAAAGGCGGCGGCACCCCACACTCGGCCCTCCCAAATTCGGGAGGAGTCTCCCGAGCACTCCGGCAAAGGCTACGATCTTGGGCGCCAATTGCCGGAAGTGCTCCGCGAACCTCCATCTGCCGTCGAGGATGAGGCCTAGATACCTCATCTTCGACTCGACGGCAATAGAGGTTCCGCCCACCACAATCTCCATACCCCGCGGTGGAGATCTCCGAGGTCCATGGAAGAAGAGGGCCTCGGACTTCTCCAGCGCCACCTCCAGCCCAAGGGTCCTGATCCTGTGGACCACATGGGCTACACCGGCCGTGGCCAAGATGGCCGCCTCCCTATGCGTGTCCCCGCAGGCAGTTACCAGGGTGTCGTCGGCGTAACACACTACACCGACACCGTGTAGGTTCCGCCCGCGGAGCACGTAGTCGTACCCGATGTTCCACAGGAGCGGACCTAAGACCGAACCCTGTGGAACACCGCACGACATCCGTCTTACTTTCCATTCACCGTCCCGGGCCGGGTACATAACGGCCCGGTCGGTGAAATAACTCGCCACGGAGTCCCTCAAATACCGGGGCACACCATGGTATCTGAGGGACTCCATCACGGTCTCCCAAGGGAGGGTGTTAAAGGCATTTTTAATGTCTAACGACACTGCCAACAACACCCTGCCTTCGGAGACCGCCTCCTCTGCTAACTCCCGCACTCTAGCGATAGCGTCCACCGTCGAGCGCCCGTGCCGGAAGCCGAACTGCCAGTCGCTTAAGTTCGGACCTACCTCCCTCATGTGCTGAGTGAGACGAGCAGCGAGCACACGCTCGAAGAGCTTGCTCGTCTCACTCAGCAGCACGATCGGACGGTAGGCCGACGAGGAGTCAGCAGGGCGCCCGCTCTTCCTCAGCAGGACCAACTTTCCGCTCTTCCAGCTCTGCGGAAAGTGGCCCCGCGCCAGGCAAGCCGAGAACACCGCTCTAATGTGCTCTTCCAGCTGCCCGGCTGCCAACACCAGCGCTCGTCCCGGCACGCCATCGGGTCCGGGGGCCGTGTTCTTCGCCCGAAGCCTCAACACGGCCAGCCCAAACTCTGCCTCAGACACCTCGGGCACCTCGTCGTCGGATTCCCCTACTCCTAGAGAGGCCATGGGTGGCGGGTGCCACGCCTCTCTGTGGGGGAAGAGCACTGAGACCACCCTCTCCAAGAGCTCTGGCTCCAAGATCGCCGTGAGAGGGGGAGTCCAGGGGCGGAGCTTGCCCGTCACTGTTTTGTAGGGACGAACCTAACCTAACCTAACCTAACCTAACCTAACCTAACCTAACCTAACCTAACCTAACCTAACCTAACCTAACCTAACCTAACCTAACCTAACCTAACCTAACCTAACCTAACCTAACCTAACCTAACCTAACCTAACCTAGACACGAAATCGAAAACATCCTAGATTGTAAAACTATGAGTGAAAACTTCTGCCCACTTATGTATGATAAATTTAAGAGACAGCTGTTCTTGGATTACTGTATAGATATAATTAAAAATGTAATAAACAAAAATAGATAAATAAGGAAATGTTCGGCATATATTATAGAATATATGACCATAACATTACAAATTTAAAATAGTTTGATAAAATTGTAACCATTGATACTTAGATTATATTAGCATAAGAAATTTTACAAACACCTCATGTAATATATAAAATTTTGTATAAAATAAGAAATATGTTAATAAAGCTCTACCCTGTAATTTTCATTATTATTAAGCATACAATGTAATTGGCTAAAATTAAAATAGTTACAACAGTCTCTGTTTTTGCCAGAGGAACACTTATTTGTAAACCCATCCCCGCTTAGATCATAAAAATAAAGAATCCTAGATTTAATTAGCTCTAGAACAATAAAAAATAGAATGCACAGGCAGTAGACGGCGATTGCCATCTGAGTGGCGGTAGGGAAAAAAAAAAAAAAAAAAAAAAAAAAAAACCTAACCTAACCTAACCTAACCTAACCCTAACCTAACCCTAACCTAACCCTAACCTAACCCTAACCTAACCCTAACCTAACCCTAACCTAACCCTAACCTAACCCTAACCTAACCCTAACCTAACCCTAACCTAACCCTAACCTAACCCTAACCTAACCCTAACCTAACCCTAACCTAACCCTAACCTAACCCTAACCTAACCCTAACCTAACCCTAACCTAACCCTAACCTAACCCTAACCTAACCCTAACCTAACCCTAACCTAACCCTAACCTAACCCTAACCTAACCCTAACCTAACCCTAACCTAACCCTAACCTAACCCTAACCTAACCCTAACCTAACCCTAACCTAACCCTAACCTAACCCTAACCTAACCCTAACCTAACCCTAACCTAACCCTAACCTAACCCTAACCTAACCCTAACCTAACCCTAACCTAACCCTAACCTAACCCTAACCTAACCCTAACCTAACCCTAACCTAACCCTAACCTAACCCTAACCTAACCCTAACCTAACCCTAACCTAACCCTAACCTAACCCTAACCTAACCCTAACCTAACCCTAACCTAACCCTAACCTAACCCTAACCTAACCCTAGATAGTAAACCCTCGATATAAAACATTGTCGTGTTAGTTACATTCCTCGAGAACCCTCGCTATGGTCAACAAGCTTGGCGAATGTGGCGACTATGGCTGGTGGGACTTCTGTGTCGATTGTGGTGACTGTGGCAGTAATGGTGACTGGGGCTTCTGTGGCGATTGTGGTGACTTTGGCGACTGGGCTTATGAAGCAATAGTAGTGCCTGTGGCGACTTTGTAGACTGGTCCTTGGACTAGTTTTAGGGTTAGGCTTGGGTTAGGTTTTTTTTTTTTTGTCCCTCCCGCCACTCAGATGGCAATCGCCGGCTATTGCATGTGCATTCTAATTTTTTATTGTTCAAAGCTATTTATATCTAGTTTCTTTATGTCTAATAGGTTCAATTGAATTTAAGGATAATCGTATTATAACGATACAGAATAAGGATAGAGCTGGTGACAAGACGTCTTAGCTTGTCTGGATACGGAACGCGACTGGCTACCGAACTCCAAGCCGCTAGTCGGCTGGGGTTTAACAATGAACAATCAGCATTTGAAAGGGTTGATGCTAGCAAATGTATAAACATTTATCGGATATAACAGAACCCGCAACGTCTTGCTTCGAAGACGGACCTTCACCCGCTGCGCCAATGAGGTCGTGAAATTGATCTAAAGATTTATTATAAAGCAATAATATAAATTAGTTCTTTCTAATTATGGTTCTGGATCTTAAGACCAGCTCACCCCTCCATCAGACAGACGTCTCCACCTATCTGTAAATAATGTCACACCCAAAATCATCTGTACTTCGTGATTTGTCCATCTAATTCTGTCATTTATTGCATTGACCAATTGTCTGTCGAGTTGAAAAATGTCAACGCCCCTATTTTCTACAACAATCATCTTTCTAGAAACCTCGCCATGCTCCATTGTCAAACATCTGTGCGTTAGATTGTCCGTTCCCACGTTCATAAAAGCTGCAAAAACCCCATTTTTTTATGACACGTATTCTAAAACTAATTCTTATCGGGTCATTTTATCTTGTATTAGCGTTCTATAGTTTATAATCTCTTAAATGTTCCCGTTTTTTTGTTTCGCATGTGTAAACGAAGTCGTGTTTTTTCTAAGTTGGGTAAATTTATGGGTTTCAATGTTTATTTTAGGAATTTCTCTAGAGTTAAAAGTTTTATTATGCTCAAGAATTATTTAAGTGTTCATTCGGCGAAGAAAGAAAAAAAATATTATAGGCCCATAGGCGGACCATCTCAATCTTCTATGCCACGATTCAACCAAATTAGTCGTTCTGTGACGTTGTCCTTCGCAATTCCACAAATTTATTGGAAAAGACGTGCTGTCGAGCCAAGTAGAAACAAAATAGTTATTAAATTTTGTGACACTTTCGCTGTTGGGGGCTTCTTCCATAATTTTCAACCAACCATCTTCAACAAACTCAATTGGAAGGTGAGCTAAAGCACCACATTAACCACATGCTGTGTTTCTTCTATGGTTTTAATCCCAACTTCTCGACTTTTCTTCGATATTGCTTTTTTGAAGTGAAAGATGCATCCTTTGGTTATTGCACAGGGAAACGTCTTGCTCAGAGCATTGATGACTGCGTTTTCAAAGTCAACTATATGTACATGTTTCTGGATTCCATCCTGGCACATGTTGTTTTATTAAGTTTAGGATAACTTCGTACGTGTGTTGCTCTTTATTGGGTAGAAGAATAAATACAACTGGACATGTTAGAGTTTGATTGTTATTGCTGCCCATGTCCACGTGAATTGAATAGAGCTGATAAAACGGCATGGGGCAACTCCAAAAGGTTCCATCCATGAAACAGATTTGACTCTGTTCTAAAATTATTCTGCCCTCCAAGGTAGCAAATGCAAATATTCCTGAGTTGTTGTCACGAAATAACAAAAACTCTTTGAATGTAGTTGGAATTTCAACTTAATCTGGCGTTTTAAACGAAGTTCTTGATACTTTCAACTCTGAATTTCTTGCACGATACATCAATGACCTTACACTTTTCAATGTAATAGCGTTCTCTATAAAGTTATATCCTTTATCTACAAAACACTTGAATCTTTGGTATCGCAGTGACTTAATTCTGTGCTCTACGTTTGCACTCTTTTTTGAACTCTTCAATAATTGCGCTCTGTAACGTACATGTATGGTTATCTTCTCTCAAAGTCGAAAATAATTTTCAACTTTGCAGAACAGCTTTTTTGCAAACATTTCCACATCTGAGATCCATCTCCAGAAGTGTGGTGTAAATAGAAGCGGTACCGGGCCCGAACTAGAATTCTTCCTTCTGAAAATAAATATATCAACGTCATCATCTCAATTTGGTAACTACCTATATAGGTACATAAAGAAACTAAAAAACGTGAAAAAACAGAAAAAGTTTAATCTAAAAAAGTTAAGGGAAAGTACGTGTATGTTAGCTTTTAAAAACAGAGACATGCACGTCAAGACAAATATGGATCGAAACAACTAAAAAAAAATTATGATGACAGGTAAAAGTTCAAATTTATTAGTATGAAAAGTAATTGATTGTGCAAAATTAAAATAATCATGTAAACAAAACACCAGACAATAAATAAGACTAACTAGATAACTACGCTAATGGATAAAAAAAAATTAATAAAAATACTCACTTTATCCAGCTTCAAAATGAAATTCCGGGATTCCGGTACTAGGTCCAGCATTCCCACTATCGTCAAAATGGTCGTTAGACATATTTTTATAACCTCTCACACACTTTGTTTTTTGTCCCGTGACGTCAACAACTGATGACGTATTCCGCTCATTGTAAAAAGGGACATGAATTCCACTTTACTAAAACAATAGATAGATAACAAATACTCACTCTAACCAGTTAGACCACTATCGCGCCATCTTTTTTTACAAGTACGTTGTCTCTTTCTTACTAGTAAGAGAGAGAGAGAGAGAGAGAGAGAGAGAGAGAGATAGAACGTAAATATTATTTTATTTTATTTACGTTGTCTCTTTCTTACTAGTACATCGTCTCTTACACTTACACTTCTGTTTTATTTTTTAATAATTTGTTACAAATATGTCATATTGAAGTGATGCAATTTACTCTTTTTACCACAGACGTGAACGTTATATACAGGAAACTCTTGTTAGCAAAATTTTGTTATAGAAATACTGTGACTGACTGTACTTCTTCAACATCTAATGGAGTAGAACGAAATTTATTTTGAATAATTAATAATTCGATGGTTTTGATGGAGCAGTTTGAGAACAAGCCCTCGTGGAGTAGGATGCAACAAAAAATCAAGTATTTTTTATTTACAAATTTATTTTAAAAATTCTTTGGAGTAGATCGAGAACTAATGTATGAGATTCTTTTCTTTTTAGGGTTCCGGACCAAAATGGTAAAAAGGAACCCTTATAGAATCACTCTGTCTGTCTGTTTGTCACATATGGATATCTCGAGAACTACTGATGCTATCGACTTGAAATTTAAAATGGTAAAAGACAACACTTTTTTACTAATATAGCATATATGAAAATGTTAAAATATATTCTTATTTTGATTGCAGGGGGGCGGATAGGGGATCTAAAAATTTTTAACTGTAGTTACTAGGCCGTGTGGGGTATTATATGAAAGGTATTCATTTGCACATTAATAAACAGTTTTTGGTTTTCCTTTAAACCGTATCGTTTTTGAGTTATTTACAAAAATGTTGAAAATTTTAAGACACATACAGAAGTCCTAACTAGACATACTCGTCATAAAAATAGACTGTACGTCCCACCAGATGGTTAAGCGTAATGCCTTATATCATGCCATTACCATCTACAATATGTTACCTCAGAGTTTTAAAGACCTGCCTATGCACAAATTTAAACAAAAGTTAAAAGACTGGCTATTGGAGTATTGTTTTTATAACGTGAATGAATATATAAGCTTCAAAACTTGACTATAACTTAACTTTATTTGATTTTATTGTTTCTTTTTTTTATTACTTGACTTAATATGATTTTATTTGACATTTTTATATATTTTGACTTTATTTGATCTTTAATTTAATTATTTTTTGTTTTACTTATTAATTTGGCAAATTTTTATTTCATTTTTTAACAGATTTTTTTTTAATATAATTTTTAATATTATTAATATTTTAACTATATTTGCACGCCATGTTTGGTAGTTTGTAACTGGACATTATATTTAATTAAGATCTTATTGTACATACATTCTGGCAAATAAATGATTATGATTATGAAAAACGACCGTTCCCCCCCTTATCTCCGAAGTTTGCAGAGATAAACCCGTGATACTATTAATAATAATAGCTAATAGGTATGTAAACTTTATAGGAAAATTATAGCAAACTCTCTAATTTGCATAGTTTTTTATACAATGGGGGTGGAAGGGGCGTTTTCAAAATTTTTGGAAAGTTACTAGATGATATGGGATATCATATGAAAGGTATTCATTTGCACATTAATAAACAGTCTTTAGTTTTCCTTTAAGTTGTATAGTTTTTGAGTTATTTACAAAAATGTTAAAAAAATAGCGTTCCCCCCCCTTATCTCCGAAGTTTGCGGAGATAAATCTCTGAAACTTTTATTGCTATTAGAAGTGTATGTAAAGATTAGAGGAAATTTATTACAATCTCTCTACATAGCATACTTTTTTTAGAAATCATCGAAAGTGTAAAAAATCTACATAAGTTCCGCTATCAGACAAGAAATGGCGCTGTCAAGGTTCTCCTACAAATATAAAACCGTCTTTGTCATATATTATATTGCATGATGGCACGGAACCCTCGGTGCGCGAGTCGACTCGCACTTGCCCGGTTTTATTTAAACAATAGAATGGAGTACTTAGCGAATAACCCGAGTAAAGGTCGTTATTCGCTATCTCGAACGAGTGGCGTAGCCGTCGAGGCCGGCTCGGATGGTAACAATGGATAAAGGAGTCGATCATGAGGATGCATTTGAGGACGCGTTCAGCGCTGACAACTCGGCCAGGTCGCCGCTTACTAACCCTGAGCGGGCTGCGGGTGCGGCGCGCCGCCCGCCCGCGCCCGCGCCCGCGGCACTCTCCCGCCAGACGCGTCCGCTCGCGCACTGCGTGCCATAAAACGAGCCAAAAAGGCGCTTCTAAATTATATTCAGTCAACTCCGCTAGAGGGCGTTTACCTCAATCGTGCCTTTTATAAACCTCTCATAACAAATATTAAATATAAAACTCAACAGTGCATTTCTCAAATAAAGTGTACATGAAACAACTTCATAGAACCTGGAACTATCGACTGTGATAATTTGTGCCAACCTTTGCCAGAGATAAGAAGTGATAAGACACTTACCAAATTTCAATCAGCTGTGTCGTACATTAAACTGGTCGCGTCAGTGGATCATTGCACCTTTAGTAGACTACATACAACCAGTTATATAATTCTACGTAGCACCGTGAGTAATTCAATCTTCCGGACAATAACTAAATATTGGAATAACATATTGAGCTCAAGTTGCCGATAATCTTTGAAATTCGCAAGTCATTTTATTTGGTTTGACACTTGTGGTTCTGCTATTCGACACCAGACGGCGACAACAACTCGGATTCTAAACGCTTCATACACGCACTCATGAGCAATTGCAAACCACTTATCTACCTAGTTCAGTATTAATTGACTAGATGGCGCCACGAGTCATCTGCTAACAGGTGGCGCTGCTCACAACTTAACTGTGCTTTGAACAAAAGCTTTATATTATCTTAAAAATGCTTTGTAGCGGATGCCAGGCTGAAAATAATATTAAAGATCTCCTGAAATGTAACAATTGTGCTTTTTCATACTGTTTCCTATGCTTGAATATCACTGCAGATTCATCCAAGCAGATTAGCGCTGATCTGTTAGCTTCACTGGGCTGCCCGTCTTGTCAGAATATAACGAGACGCAAACGAAACGACAATACGCCAGTAAAGAGTCAACATCGAACGCTGGATAACACTATGAACGCCTCGTTTAGCCAAGCCTCCCTTGAGCACTCCCAGATACCAATGAGCGCTTCTGCCGGCTCCGCTAAGAAAATCGAGCCAGTTACCATAGAGAGTAAGCAAATTGTTTGACATAAAACTTTCCCCAGGCTCTGCTTTCATGATAAACCTTCGTTCAGAACTCAAGAAAGACATTGAAAAAATGGTTTCTGTGGAGATTACTCGGGCTCTTCAGGAAGTAAAGAACGATTTTTCGACCACCACTACCTTCATTACTGCTGAACAAGACGATTTAAAATCAGAAATCGCGGAGAAGGATAATCGAATTAAGAATCTCGAGTCTGAGTTATCAAAAAATCAGCTGGCTGTTACCAAACTTCAAAACCGTGTTACTACGATGGAAAGGATATCACGTGAGCTTAATTTGGAGATTCATGAAGTGCCCGAGACCAAAAATGAAAATCTCGTCCTTCTTTTTAAAAAACTCTGCGAGTGCCTTCAGGTGACCATCTCGGATAGTGACATCAGAGCCTGTCGTCGTGTAGCGAAGATGAACACTGACTCCAAGAGGCCTAGAAATATTCTCATCACCCTTTCTTCACAGCGCCAACGTGACGTGCTTCTATCTGCGGTTACACGTTTTAATAAGGCCCACTCAAGCGACAAACTTTGTCTATCCCAATTAGGGTTCAGTGACGCTGCCACAAGAGTTTATGTATCAGAGCACCTACCTCCCGAAACAAAAGAACTTCATGGATCCGCTCGAAAATTCTGTAGAGACAAAAATTATAAATTCGTATGGGTACGTTTCGGTCAAGTGTTTATACGCAAGGATGAGAAGAGTCCAGCTATATTAATTAAAAACTTTGATATTTTAAATAAGTTAAGTTGTGAGTTGTCCGTTTTGAAATAACTAACTGTATTTCATTGAAAAAATTAGAAATTTTTGTTTTAGTTATTAGTTTTTATAGTTTTATTAAGTACATTTTCTAAAAATTGCTTTTTTTTTTTTTAGGAAAGTAAATTTTGTTATTGTTCATAGTCGCTTTTGTGTACGAAATGGTAACCGTATTTTACCAAAACGTTAATAGAATTCGTAGTAAGCTATCAACGTTTTATTTAAATCTCCTAAACTCTAACTTCGACATAGTATGTTTGACTGAGACAAACCTAAATAAAAGCGTTTTTGATGGTGAAGTGGTAGACAATCGTTACAATGTTTTTAGAAGGGATCGAATCGATACATGTTCTCAAAAGCGTGATGGCGGTGGTGTATTATTGGCTATTTTTAAAAAGTACGAAGTAATTCGTCAATTTTCCTGGGATACTGAAATGGAGGATCTCTGGATAACTATTAATCCCGAATCTCGCGACTCCCCCCGTTTGAATGTTTGCGTCTGTTATTTACCCCCTGACATTGATTTTATTAAAAGAGATCAATTCTATGCACACTGCCAAAAGTTGATATTGAATGACCATCCCGACGATATTTTTTTATTACTGGGAGATTTTAACACCCCTGATTTTTATTCCATATCTCTCAACTCTCATCTGTCTGCAGAACTACCGGCTCCCTCTAAAATCTGTCGTATTTTAATTGAATTCCTTACTTTATGCAATTTAAAACAATTTAACAATGTGTTGAATATTAAAGATCGTCTATTGGACTTGGTGCTAACCAATATTGACAATATTACTGTTGCTGAAACACCATCTTTGAGCCGTCTGGACAAGTTACATCCTGCTATCGTAATTAATATACCACTGTTGAAATTTTGTAAATATTTAAAACGCTCTAATACCAAACGATTAAACTTTGATAAATGTAATTTTGATCAAATTAGAACCGAATTGAACTCAATAAGTTGGTATGATACATTAAACTCGCCTGATGTGGACTACTGTACTAATATATTTTATGATATTCTTTATGATATTATTAATAGACATACACCACTTAGGTCACAAAAACACACGTCTTATCCCGTCTGGTACAGTAAACCATTAATCAAATGTAATGAAGAAAAAAATAAATTTCATAAATTATATAAGAAATTCGGAAACCCCCGTGACTACGATACCTTCTCCATGCTTCGTAGTAGATGTAAAGACCTAGCAGAGGAATGTTACAACAAGTATATCTCATCAACCGAAGAATCAATAGAGAATGATATAAAATATTTTTGGAGGTTTGTTAATAATAGAAAGGGTCGAAATTCTGTACCTCAGACAATGACGTTGGAAAATGCTTCGTCAACTGGTGGCTACGGTGTATGCGAACTATTTTCTCAGTACTTTGGCTCCGTATTTGAAAATGAGGACTGTTCGGTTAATGTTGTGTCTGATAAAGAAAGTCTAGCCTCTTTAGATAACTGTATATCTAATTCATTATCACAAGTATATATAAATGTAGACGATGTTCTCTTAAAAATTAAACAATTAGACAAAAACAAGGGGCCCGGTCCAGATTTGCTTCCAACATCTTTTGTTAAATCTTGCGGTAGGGAATTGGCTGTTCCACTAAGCATCTTATTTGACAAATCACTTAACTGTGGCGTTTTCCCTACCAGATGGAAAACAGCTCATATAGTCCCAATCTACAAAAGCGGTGACAGGTCACGGTGCGAAAACTACCGTCCTATAAGCTTACTGTCGTGCTTTGCCAAGCTATTTGAATCCCTGGTATACAGTCAACTTTATAACCACATCAAACCCATTATATCTGACAAGCAACACGGTTTTGTAAAAAATAGATCCACAATTAGCAATCTGATCGAATATAAACATTTTCTTTGTCAGGCTTTCGCCAAATCTGGACAGGTTGACTCCATTTATACAGACTTTTCTAAAGCCTTTGACAAGGTCAATCATCAGTTACTCTGTCGCAAGCTTGGTAAATACGGTTTTCACGGAAATCTATATCGTTGGATCTGCTCCTACCTAGATAACAGAAGTCAGTTGGTTACCTTACATGGCTACGTTTCATCAGCGGTTGCGGTAACCTGGGGTGTCCCTCAAGGTTCCATTTAGGCCCGCTTCTTTTCGTTATCTTTATAAACGACCTTGTATCGCGCCTATCCTGCAACTGCCTACTATATGCTGATGATTTAAAAATATTTAACGTTATTTCTGAGAGAAATTATTGCTTGGCTCTCCAAAATGATTTAAACACAGTCTCTGAATGGTGCAAAAGCAACAAGATGACGTTGAATATTGGTAAGTGTTATATCAACCTAACTAAACTTATAAACTTACTTTATTGCGTTTATTTGTAAAAGATATCTTTTACAAATAAACGCAATAAAGTAAGTTTTGTATACACTATCAATGGCCAGGAACTCAGCCGGTCTCATGTTGCAAAGGATCTAGGTATTTTATTCGATGACAAGCTTACCTTTCGCGCTCACTATCAGCACATCGCAGATAAAGCCAACCGGTTACTCGGTTTTGTTCTACGATCAACGAAAGGATTTAGAAAAGCTTGTAGTTTAATTTATCTTTATAACTCCATTGTTGAAGCGTATTGGAATATGGAAGCCCAGTATGGTCACCTAACTACAAAGTTCATACCTACAACATTGAAAGGGTTCAACGAAAATTTCTTAGGCTCTTATGTTACCGGTTGAAACCTGGTCGCTTGAGTCTAAGTTACGAAGAGAGGCTTCTTAAATTCAATGTCACATCATTAGAGACACGACGTATTTATTTTGATATGATTTTTCTTTATAAAATAATTCATTCAATCATAGATTCTCCAAAACTCTTGTCAGAAATATCTTTCAATATTAACTTCAGAGCAAGACACTCAAATAAATCTAATATTTTTATTTTGAAAACTTATAGGAATAATATATCTTCATATAATCCGCTAACCAGAATGGCGCGTCAATATAATGATCTACACAAAACCCATATTGAACTCGACATATTTGTTAAATTTAGTAAATATATTTCAACCTCAAAAGAGATCCTCCAATTTAATATCCCATCTAGACATAAGGATAGTTTTAAGTAACTTAATTACCTACTTATAGACATAGCTGCTAGTTTCTTATTTCGTATTCTAAATTTGCCTGTGTTTATTCTTTGTGTGTTGTGTTTGTATTTATACCTCGATATTTATATCATATTATAGCTGTGCGTACAAATGTTTATTTTACAATCAAGATCTAGTTTATAAATTTTATTTTACTTTATTTTGTATATGGTTGTAAAGTGTATTGTACGATAAATAAATAAATAAATATATAAATTAATTGTTCATAATAAGTAGATCTCATGTAATATTTATAAGTATTTCTAGGTTTGTCGGGAAGAGGTGTACCGATCTGTTGTGCATCGTTATTGCATAGTTGCAGGTAGATTTTAGTTTCGAATAAACCAGTCAATCGCTCACTCCGGCCTTTCATTCACGTCTCAGGTAGTACCGAGTCATATTAGCAGAGTTTTTGATATGAGGGTGAAACATGTGAGTGTATGTGGGCCGAGGTCGGGGCGCGTGCGCGGGCCCTGGGCGGGGCGGGGGCGGGGCGGGGGCGGGGGCCGGGCGCGGCGGCGCCGCTGCAGTGTGCCGCCGCTCGCGAGCCGCGCCTGACCGCGCCGCCGCCGCTCCCGCCCGCGCTCCAGCCGCTTGGAGAGACCGCCCGCGCCGGCCGCCTCACTCAGTGGACGTGCGACACTTACAAGTGCCGATACTCACCGGTACTTTGGATTTGATGGTTGGTGAAGTGTTTTGAAAGAAGTTTCAATATTACCTTTGCCCTTTTAGGAGTTTGAAAGCCCACACACTTTCTACTTATAACAATAGTCTTTTTTAAACTTTCGCGATCACAACACATTATTAAAATATGGGATTATCGGGTATTTATCGCGTAATTACCTTTATTTTATTCCCGACGTTTCGACCGGATTGCACCTGGTCGTGGTCGCGGGGAGACTAAGGTAATTACGCGATAAATACCCGATAATACCATATTTTAATAATACTTATAACAAACTTTTGCATATTTGCACAATTTGCGAGGATTCTGATCAAGCATCCGACGACGTAAGAAAAATTATATCGTAAAAAATTAGGACAAAACAGGATAAATTTTATCGCAAAGAGTGTGTCGGACACGCTTACTAACGAAACGAGGCGAGGGTTACAGAGTAAGTTTTTGTAGATTTGACGCATTTTTTTATAAGGCAAATACTACATACAAACAATCTAAGATCTTGTTGAATAATATAATAGAGAATATACATTTCAAATTGTTTTACAAAAAGATTGAAATAAAATTGATTATTTTATGAATGAAGATGACAACTTTGAAAAGTTTTCGTGACAGAAATATGCGTTATTAAATATATTTTGCACCAAAAGCTACTACTTATTATGTTCGCACGCGTTGCAACCGGATACAACATATGCACATTACAATGCAGCCCTATTATAAAGGTGGGAAATAAACGAATGACAGCTTGACTAACGTAGTAATAGGCTCTCGTCGGGAAGTTTTGGGAAAGGAACTCTCAAACGAAATTTAATTATTTTAACCGAGGTATTTGTAAGAAGTTATGTGACGAGTAGGTAAACTGAGAATGTTATAGTAAATACACAGCATGTGTGTCCGGCTCCTTGTTCTCCAGAGTCATAAAGATAAAACTAGGTATCAATGCAACTCTGCGGGCGGGTACTACACGGACGCCTGTCCACCGCAGCGCGCGCGGCCACGCTGCGTGCGGTTGTGTCGTCGTCACTACGCGGCCTGACGCGACGGGAGAGACGTAGCATTAATTTCGAGGTCCAAAGTGAATCACTCTAACCTTGCGATGCAGACTCCACAGAGTGTCTACCTAGTCCTAGGGACAGAGTTTAGTGAAGGTACCCTTTGAAAAAATTAAATTTTTAAGGTGCCTGTTTCTGTACACTAGTTTTTTGTGAAATAAATACTTTTAATACTTTAATAGCCGTACGCAGCGGGGTGCGCGTGCGCTGCTGTGGACAGGCTTTCATAGCGTTCATTAACTAATACTTGGACAATGCCAGTTTGATGTTTAGTTTATTCTATTTTGAGGGGTATATAGACAGCGGATCGATCACCGAGGGTAATCTCTTCGCAGGTTTTATTTCGGACTAAATACATCGGTCGCTCCGGCACCGACCGCGGGCCAGTAGCAATGTCGGTTCCTCGGCGTTAGTAGAGAGGCAGGGGCAGGCGCCTGCCGGGAGAGGCATGGCGGGCTGGCGAGGCACGCTGCTGGCGGCGCTGGCGCTGGCGGCGGCCTGGCGGGGCGCGCGCGGCGGCTGCGGCGTGGCCGAGCTGGCCTGCCGCAGCGGCGAGTGCGTGCGCCTGGACGCGTACTGCGACGGCAGCGCGCAGTGCGCCGACGGCAGCGACGAGCCCGCGCGCTGCTCGCCCTGCAACCGCACGTACTACGGGCGCACCGGCCAGGCGTACGCGCTGGCGGTGCGCGACACGCCGCGCGCGCCCTTCCTGTGCCACCTGACGTTCACGGCGGGCGGCGGCGCGCACGGCGACCTGGTGCAGCTCGCCTTCGACGAGTTCCGCGTGGGCCGCTACGAGGCGGGCGCGCTGGACGGCTGCCCCGACGGGTACATGCAGCTGTCGGAGCTCGGGCGGCCCTTCACGGGCGGCTCGTGGTGCGGCGAGGCGCAGGGCGCGGCGCTCTACTACAGCGAGACCGCCACCGTCACCGTCTCCGTCAAGCTGTTCCGCGCGCGCCTTGGCGAGCCCTTCGGCTTCCGCCTGCGGTACAAGTTCCTGGCGCAGCGCGACGCCGTGGTGCGGTGAGTGGAGCCCCCCGCCCCCGCGGCGCGCCCCCGCCTCTCTCTGACGGCGCTCCGCTTGCAGGTTCGGCGCGCTGACGGCGCCGCTGGAGCGCGGCTCGGTGTCGCCCGGCACTTACTGCACGCGCACCTACGAGGAGTGCCATCGCAAGCCGTGCCGCCTGCAGAGCCCCAACTACCCCGGCATGTACCCCAGGTGAGCTCTCGCTCCGCCGCCGTCCCCCCCGCTCCCCGCCTCCCCCGACCCGCCACTGACCGCGCTCTGCCCGACAGGAACGTGACGTGCTACTGGAGCCTGCGGCAGAAGGACATCCCGACCTGCAAGCACGCTATGATTTCGGTGCGGCAGGAGTACTCACATAAAATGCAGATCAAACGTTCCATATCGATGGCTAGGTGAGACTCTTTATGGGTGTTTTTGGTACTTGGCTATTTTAAGACTGTTACTTACTTACTCTTGCAGACGCCGAGGGAGCGGTAGGTTGAAATGTGCTTAGGCAATAGATTTCCGTAATACTCGAAGAAAATCAAAAAGGACATTGCCAGTTAGTATGGGATTTGGTCTAAATGCTGCCTAAAGTTGAGGGCACTGCAATGAATTCGTTAAATCAATTGGTAACGAAGACCCCGATGTGCTTGATCCAGGGGTTTTTTTAGAAATTCACTTTGTTTACACGCTTATAAGGGCATACGTATGTACGTACGTACATATTAGGGCAACTAACAGTAACTGCTCTGGAATCTACTTCTAATTCTTTTGTGACGCGTCAATAAGGTCCATGCGGCCGCACTGAATAAAGTATTTTTTGATTCTTGATTCTTGAATTAGTAGTTAGTTACCTAGTTGAAACTCGACTCGACGACGAAGTTTACGTAACTACAGTTGTTATACAAAGAAACATGTTGACATTAAAATGATCTTTGTTTACAAGGGGAACAAAAAAGCTAGGTAATTAATAACAAAAACAAATTAAGCCGCTGGTAGTGTACAAGACATATTGTGCATGAATTCTTTAAAGTTACTTACGTATTTAATTTTTATCGGATTAACATTGTATCTTGCCGTGGGGTGCCGGCTGTAGAATCTTACCCCTCCTCTCATGCTCATGGATCTAGTAAGAGCCTGCTAAGGGATACCTCCGGAAGATGGGCAGCGGCGTCTTTCCGTGTATCAACATCCCAAACTGTGCTCGCCAACCCGCCTGTCAAACGTGGTGAGTATAGCAACTACCCCATGGAGAACCATGAGGGAGGCCTGTGTTCATCAGTGGACGTTTTACGGCTGAGAATATTGTATCTGTCTGTATCAATACATAATATGTGACTCTTTTGCACATTCAAGTGACATTTAATAGAATATAAAATTATGCAGAATTTCTGGTTTGGTCGTATCGTAACGGTGACGCGTGGAATCTGCTTGTAATATGTTTTATCATAAATAAACCATCTAATTTTTGCTTTATGCTTTCCAAGCTGGACACAGCTTGGAAAGCTGTGTAAAGATTTACGAGACTGATTATTATTTTATTTTATTTTACATTTTTGGAAAACAAACAGCTGCATAAAACATTGGTTATAGTAAAATTAATAGACAAAATAAGCCTAGGAGTTTCCACTTATAAAAATCAATATGTACCTATACTAAAATAAACAAGCCTATATAATGACAAAAGTAACTAAATATAAAATACTAACACTTACAAAAAAGAACTTATTAACACTTATTAAAAAAGAACATTATGAGTTTTTGAAAAGAACTCTCAAACTTAGTTTATTTTAAAATACTCCGGCGACTAGGCTAAAAGCTAAAACGCTTAGACAACGTGATCTAAAAATATACCAAAGTTAAGGGCGTTATTAATTGCCTTTACAAAAACCCATTAAAAAATAAAACCGGGCAAGAGCGAGACGGACTCGCGCACCGAGGGTTCCGTGCCATCATACAGTATAATATATGACAAAGGCGGTTTATATTAGTTGGAGAACCTTGACAGCACCATCTCTTGTCTGATAGCGGAACTTATCTAGATTTTTTTACACTTTCGATAATTTGTAAGAAACTTTGCAAATTAGAGAGTCCGCTTTAATTTTCCTGTCATCCTTATCTGTCATCATCATTTTTGTAAATAACTCGAAAACGATACGCCCTAAAGGAAAACTAAAAACTGTTTATTAATGTGCAAATGTTAAACCCTTCATACCTCACATGACCTAGTAACTGCACTTAAATTTTTGAGACCCCCTATTCGCCCCCCTTGCAATCATAATGTGAATTTTTTTCAACATTTATTTATATATTTTTATATATTTCTTATATTATTGAAAAAGCGTTATCTTATAATACCATTTTCAATTTCAAGTCGATAGTATCAGTAATTCTCAAGATATCCATTTGTGACAGACAGACAAAGTGATACCATAAGGATTCCTTTTACCATTTTGGTCCCGAACCTGAAAAAGGAGGAGGTTCTAAAGTCCTCTGCATTTTTTTTTAAATCTTTGTTTCCTCAAAACTCCGTCTTTTATAAACCGATTTGGATTTTTTAGTTTACCTCTCGATTTTGTGATCATACGGCTCGACTTCTGTTAATTGCTGTTTGCTAACCATTTGCTGGCCTGTAGGGCTTCAGGTTTACCTCAGTAAGTCTTCTTCTGACCATGTCTTCGCTAATGTAATCACCCCTCAACAGGAGAAGCTGCTGTTGGACCTGAACTGCATTGAGGTGACGATTTCTCAAAATAAAACTGGCAATATAATCAAATTATTGTCTTCTTTAGCTGTAGTGCATCTGGGACGGCCAGTGCATGGTCTTCTGAGATGGTTTCCGGTTTCTTCGTACCTTTGTTTCACAAAGCCTTGAAGACCGTTCTTAATGTCACACCCACCATTCTTGCAGTACGACGCATACTGATGCCTAGTTCCAGATGTGCCATAATTCTCGCACATTCTTCATGTGAAAGGGGCATGATAATAACAAAATGATTAAAAGGGAGCGTTTTTCTTTTTTGTTTATTTTTTCAGCCATCTTTTAAAAGGAGTTTGTTAAAAAGGATTTTTTATATAACAAAACTAAATTTTCTACATAATGATTTTTATTTCAAGTTTCTAATTTAAATAGTACAGAAGTGATCGTCACGTTTATGAGAATTATACCTTATTTTGCAGGCCATTGTATTTATGTTTCTCTTTGAGAATTTTCTTTATATTATAACTATAACAAGGAGGAAACGAAGAAGGGTTATTTTCCGATTAAATCATTACTACAAATTATAAAAGTAATCTGTGGTATTTTCCAATGAAGTGTTATATAAGCAATCTCCCCATATTATTGTTTCCATAATTGAAATATTTTTTTCATAGTCCTCTGATTCTAAAAACATTTTATTGCAAATGTTTGATTTTAAGTTTGAAACATTGTGCAATTTTATGAAAACTTTCAAGGATTTATGATGATGACGATAACGGAAGCCATGGATAACGGCTTCCAAGTAGATGTCATATACACTGATTACAGCAAAGCATTCGATAGAATTGACCATGGGTTGCTGTTGTCCAAGCTTAACCTCATCGGCATTAGAGGCGATTTGCTGAGATGGTTCTCGTCCTATATTAAAAATCGTTCACAGGCTACGGTTATAAATAATTACATGTCTAGTTGGGTTACCGTCCCTAGTGGAGTCCCCCAGGGATCTTTGCTGGGCCCTCTTCTTTTCCTTATATTTATCAACGACATTTCTCAATGCTTTCTCAATAGCCACTTACTTTGTTTTGCAGATGATATGAAAATTTATAGAGTCATTAAATCATCCGATGATATTGAGAAACTTCAAGCTGATCTTACCAGGCTGGACAGATTTTGCTTGGTTAACAAACTAGATCTTAATCCCTCAAAATGTTCTCTTGTTACTTTTACCCGAAAAATGAATACCACGCCATCAACTTATATTCTCAAAAACGAAACACTACAAAGGTATACCACTGTAAAGGATTTGGGTGTCATGCATGACTCGAAACTTATCTTTGATAAACATGTTGATGCCATCGTAACCAAGGCCTCAAGAATGTTAGGTTTTATTATGAGGAGTTCGGTTAGTTTCAGTAAAGCCAAAACATTCAAAGTACTGTATTGTACTTTTGTTCGAAGCATTCTTGAATACTCATCGCAGGTCTGGAATCCCCGGTACGGTATTTATATTGATAGGATTGAACGAATCCAAATTAAATTCATTAAGTATCTTTGTTTCCGCTTAAAAATTCCTTATAAGTCTTTCACCTATAATGAACTTTGTAGAAAGTTTCATTTTCTCCCTCTTTCTATGAGACGTGAAATTGCCGATCTATCTTTTCTGCTCAAAATAACTTCTAATACAATTGATTGTCCTGAATTGCTTTATAAAATCTCTATCAATACCCCTTCTAAATTAACCCGATTTACTTCTATTATTTCCACTCCCACTGTAGGAACTAACTACAGACAAAATTCCTTTATATGGCGAGCTAGCGATCACTTCAATAAAATTTGTAGGCAACATGACTTGGATCTATTCTGCTCAAGCGTTAATTCAGCCAGACAGCGGTTGAGCGTGAACTATTTCGATAATAGCCTAAATATAGGTGACTAATATTAGATGTGGTTTATGCTATAGTAGATAGTATTTATTCTCCACCTTGTTTTTGTGTCCGAAGCGTACTGTTAATAGTTTTTTCTCTTTTACTTTCTTATATCTATTCGTGATAACCTATTACTTGCTTTATGTTTTCACACTGTTGTATATTAGTTTATTATAGCTGTTGGTTGTCCTAATAAATAAATAAATAAATAAATAAATAAATAAATGATCATCTTTGGGTAACAGTGGGTCCTTGCACTCAGCTACTGATACGTCTGTGTTACATAACACCAGGTCTAAAACCCGACCCGTTGAAATGTTGCGACATAAGCTAAATTGATTTAGATTGCATTCTGCTAAGGTGTCAAAGAAATAAACCTGAGCTTCCCCTGACATACTCAAGGGCTGCAGGTGATTGCTGTCAGTTTTCCATTCAATATCAGGCATGTTGAAATCCCCTAATATTACGAAAGTGTCATCAGGATTTAAATTTATTATCGAAGACAGATTTTCAGAAAAAATAAACAATTGTGTATTATATGAATTACCTAGATTCTGTTTACAAAGATAAATACTACAAAAATGTATTTTATTCAATGTACGATTTTTATTTTGTACATTTACCGTGATCCATAAATCCTCTGCGAAGGAGTTCCAATCCATGCGAGCAGTTACAGAAACTTCGCGCCGCACCGCCAACAGAACTCCACCGCCTTTTGTTTGATTAGTTATAGAATAGTCTCTGTCCCTACGCCAAACCAGGTATCTTTCGTCAAAAAGTTCACTGTTGCTAATACCGTCCAAAAGTCAGGTTTCTGTGAGTGAAATTATGTCATACGAGTTCATGAGCAAATTTATTTTAAAGTTATGTGTTCTTGTTCTCAATCCCCGAGAATTTTGATAGTACACATTAAACATGCCCATTTTTATGAACAAAACAAAAACAAGATAATTGCATTCTAGTAATTTCTTCACAAGTATAAAGTTGGATTCCACAATACAGTACGATGCAGTAAGACAGGATAATGCAGTCCAATGATGAACATGATTTCAGCGTAATCAAATTATTGTGTATATACGAGTGTATTATAAAATGAAAATTAGTGTAAAATTGGCCAAAGGCAATAAATAATGCACGATTTCGAACCCTAACTGATAAAGCGCATACGTGCATGCGGACGGGAGTTGCCTAAACTGCGGACGGAGGAGGCTAAAACGTTTGGTGAAATTATAAAACTGGTTTGTTATACCGCGCTGTGACACTTCGTTGGATAATGCACACAAAACACTAACGTTCAACTTGCTAATCATACTACGCATAGAAAGAGTTTTAACTTTAGTTTAATAAACCATTAAGTAATTTTTAACAAATCTTTTTCGCTTCTTATAAAAAATACGGGTGCCGTATTGGTCTTCCTTGCCATGATTGTACAATGCTTTACCCATATAAATTGAAAGTTTTTCTCTTTGGCCAGTGATTTTGCCTTGGCTAAAAGGTTCTTGTTTGCCAGTGTCAGACGATGATTGACATTAACGCTACCCGAAGATGACGAATGATAACCTAGGTTAGTCAGGTTAAGTTTCTTGTTTTTTCGGGACAATGCGATATATTTCTCTTTAGTATAGCGGCTGTTGAACGCTACTATGATGGGTTTTTCGTCTTTGGAGACACGAGTGGGTGGGTATACATGCATTTATTTCTTCTATCTTAATCCCAAAGTCACATAAATCTCCAATTTTTTGTGCTACTTCATAGAGGTTCTCGTCCTTCTTCTGGGGAATTCCTTGAATCTCCACGTTATTGGCGCGGGCCAATTGATCACGCTCCTCCAGTTCCCTGTTGAGTCTCTCGACTTCCTGCTGAAGAACCGGTACTAGGTGGGTTGATTTCTCGATGTTGACGACCCTTGAGTTAAGACTGTTCAACTTATCCGCAAAGTTATTTATGATATCATACGCCATGTCAACGGAATCCTTCAGGAAACCCAGCTCAGACTTGATGGACTTGATGTCAGCTACAATTGACGCTAAGAGAGCCAGGTCAAAAGCTATTTTGTTGAGCTGTTCTTGCATTTTGACAAAACGATCCAACTGTGGTGATACAGGGGCTGGCGACTAAGCTGATGATGAGTTCGATTTGCACTTTAGTCAACGCCATGCATTTTTGCGACTTTCTCCGAGCATGCGAAATCCTGCTGCTGTAACTCCAGAGCATTGAAAGTCATATTGGAGGTTGCAGACACTACGTACGGGTCCGTCATTGTGCTCCGAACCACAACCAGCGCAGGTACACATCGCAAAATGGTACGAGCGGCACTGATTATTATATCTATAACGATTATTATTATAACTATAAAGGCGAACAAACGCGTGCTATCACAAGCGAGGCGACGCGCTTACTGATAAATACAATAATATACAAAAAAAAATAATCAGATTATCGCAAAATTAAAGATGTTTACATCACAGTTTCCAGGCGTCCCGATACGGCTCAATTTTGTTTTTAGTTTTTTAAACTCTACTTTTTAAGAGTTCTCACACCAACATTATGGTGGTAGTTGAGGGATCATGGCAAATAAGATTTCTTATAAGAGTCGCGTCGTTCCTCTGGGTCGGTAGCCTGAACAAGACGGGTCGAGTGGTGCGAGCCTGGCGCGAGTGCACCGGCGAGCGCGACCGGCTCATCTTCTACGACGGCGCGTCCACCGACGACCCCGTGCTGGTGGAGTACTGCGGCGGCGACTGGCTGCCGCGCGTCACCTCCCGCGGGCCGGAGATGCTGGTCGCCTTCCACTCCTCGCCCTTCAGCGCGCCGCCGCGCGCCGTGGCGCCCGCCGCGCCGCTGCGGGGCTTCGAACTCGACGTCGACGTCGTGTTCGCCGACTCCGACTCGCTCGACTACGCGAGGTGAGACTTCGCCGGCGCAGAACCTCCGGCCGCGTCCCCGCACTCATGCGCACTCAAGCCGGCATTCTCCGCAGGGAGGCGCGACGCTGCGAGTTCCACGTGAAGGCGTCCTCCGCCGAGGAGGAGACCAACGGCACGCAGGTGAGCGCTCGCGGACGTCGCGGCCGCCTGCGCGCGCCGGCGCACACGCTGCCGCCCAACACCACCTGCACCTGGACCTTCCACGGCCGACCCGGTGAGCGCCGTCTCCGAGCACCCCCCCCCCCCCCCCACTTACCGCGCGCGCTGACCTCTGTCCTCCCGCAGGCGACCTCGTGTGGATATACTTCTCGAGCTTCACGCACTACTCGCTCGTGGAGCCGCGCCGCGTGGAGAGCGCCGAGCGCGACGAGGAGGGCGCGCCCAGCGCCGCGCCGCCACCCGCGCCCGGAGCCGGTGCGCCCTGCGGCGTCGAGCTGCGCATCTGGGACGGCGGCGGGGCCGAGGGCGCGGGCGCGGCGCCGCTCGGCCTGTACTGCGACTCGGCGCCGGCGCTGTGCGCGCGCGCCGCGCTGGCCAACGCCACGCGAGCACCGCGGCCCTGCGCGCCGCCGGACGGCTACGTGTCGCGCGCGGCGCTGCTGGCGCTGGCCGCCAGCACACGGCACGGCACGGCCACGCACCCGCTCGCCTTCGCGCTGCACTACGAGTTCGTGGACGCGCGGCTGGAGGGCGCCCCGCTGGCACGCGGCGGCGGCGGCGGCGTGGGCGGGGGCGCGCGCGCCGAGCCCGCGGAGTGCGCGCGGCTGGTGTCGGCGCCGGGCGCGGTGTGGTCGCCGCGGAACGCGCTGTGGTTCGGGCGCGGCGGCGCGCGGCGGCTGCGCTGCGTGTTCCGGCTGCAGGCGGCGGGGCGCGCGCGCGCCGGCGTGGCGCTGACGGCGGCCGCGTTCGGGCGCGCGCCGCGGTGCTCGACGCGGCCGCACCCGCTGACGGGCCGCCTGGCGTGCTTCCCGCACGCCGCGGAGCCGCGCGCGCCCGCCGACCAGGACGCGCCGGAGCCGGAGCCGGACTGGGACGGCGACGACGAGGATGATGAGCCAATCCGTGTGCCGCATCTCAAAATATACGAGTCTCCTTGGCCGGGATACAGGGTATGAAATTGTTATAACATAAATTTAAAAAAATTAAAATAAATAACAAACAAGCTTTTATTTAAATGTACCTTTTATAATAATAAAGTAAACATTTTCCATTAAAGTTTAATGTCAACTTAAAACGTCTTTACACAATTTTTGTGATAAAAAAGCTTGTCGCAAGATTAACCTGTATACCTGTAACTTGATCTAATTGTATAAGCAATATTTTTTTTTTGATGTCGCCACTCGGTTCGAAACCGATAAAGGCAGTCAAGATTTTCGACCCGACGGTTAATTGCTCCGTGGCCGAACGGTTAAGGCAGCCTGCGTTGAAGGTGTTCGTCTGAACGTTACGGGTTCGAGTCCCGTCGGAGACAAAATTTTGATTGCATTTTTCATTTCTATATTGATCTAATTGATTTAATTTTTTTTTTCAAACAATGTAAATACGTCATTTCAGCCGTAAAACATAAATAAATAACAATAAAATAAATTTATTCAAATAACTATTACGGCTAAGAACATGATACTTATATCTAATAATAACAAAAAATCTAACTTATTAGTTGTGTGCCTGAACTAGGTAATCCTGTTTTTCAGGCAAAACGAGGTCACGAGAAAAAAATTATAATCAAAAGCTTACCTTACTTACCAATACTATTACTTATTAGAGTGCCTATTACAGATCTGTTAAGTTAATAAATAAAAAATACAGTGTCAAATAAAACTAATATTGCAGTGAAGCAGAATCTTACAATATAATTGACTAGTTAGTTAGAAAATAAAATGTTAAACATATGACATACTTTTGAGATAGTTCCTAACGATTATTTTACAATTTTTAGAATTAAGACAGTAAATATTGTCCACTACTGAACACAGGCCTCATCATAGATCTCAATGAGGGGTAGTTGCCACACTCAACACGCTTGGCAAGCGGGGCGGCGAGCGCAGTTCGGGATGTTGGTACACGGAAAGACGCTGCTGCCCATCTTCCGGAGGTATCCCTTAGCAGGCTCTTACTGCATCCACGGGCATGAGAAGAGGGGTAACATTCTACTGCCGACACCCCACGGCATTGTAAATACGAGTAACTGCTTAAATCTCGCGACAAGCTTTTTTATCTCATAAATACAAAACGTTTTAAGTTGACATTAAACTTTAATTATTTTATTATTATTAGTAGGTACGTTTAAATAAAAGCTTGTTTGTTAAAGTTTTTTTACTCTAAATTTATTTTTTACTTATAAGTTATCACTGGACAGTTGGTTTCTTCTCTGTTCACCTCATGCCCGCCATGTTGGATTTAGAGTGATGTCATATAATTTTTCGAGTAACTCTTAGCACGCTCTTTTATTTGATTTATTTATTTATTTATTTATTCAAGAAATAACACAGCATTACAGTACAACCAATGCGCTATGCTATACATAGGTAAAGTAAACAATTAAATTTACACAAACAACAAACATCTTACACCTTAATAATAAAAACAGAAAAAAATACAATAAAATATTAACAAATGGTACTTATTCTTACGGTATCAACCTCTTCACAATACCTCAGGCAAACTCTGCACATATCATTCCAGTTGTCTGCAAATATATCACACAGTGGTGCTGACGCCAGAAGCTCATTTAGTAATAGTAATGCTCGAATAAGGGGCGAGTTCCTGTGCGCCACCGTGCGCGCTCGGTAGACAGCCAGTAAGGCATGGCTTCGGGGCCTCAGAGAATACTTAGGAACTTCAGGTACATACAATCTTACCACTTGAGCTACCAATTCAGGGCAGTCCGATACACCACGCAGCAACCGACAAGCGGTCGTTAGTAGGCTGTAGTTATATATCCATATTGTAAAAGTGCATTAAGAAAATAACAAGTCCGCCATCTTGGGTGTTCCGCCATGTTAGATTCAGAGTGAAGTCATTTCATTTTTTGAGTTATTCTCAGCAAGCCCTTTCATTTGATATCCAAAGATGGCGGACTACTTACTTTTAATGTACTCGACATTAAAAATAAGTAGTCCGCCATCTTTGGTGTTCCGCCATGTTGGATTCAGAGTGACGTCACATAGCTGACCTTGCATTGTCATCCAAAGAAAACATGTAAGTATACAAAATTTTAGTTCAATTGGTTGAAGATATCTGCTTCAAAATTGAGTTGCAATATATCGCGAACAAACATAGTTTCATACATACATGCATACAGGGAAAGCTAAATAAACGCTTGTAAAAATATCACACCAGCATGGTTTCTTACGAGGAAGATCTATAGCTGGAGATCCTATTACTTGACTAACGCTGTTACATCTGGTATGGACTAGGGGGGACAGTTCGATGCGAATTCTAAATACAAGGTAGGCCTTTGACCAAATAGACCATGTTTTTCTCCTTGACGAACTTTCCTCTGCTGAGATTCGAGGTGATCTACGATGACTGTTTACCCCATATGTTAAGGAAAGGTGCCAAAATGTGGTTCACGGAAGCTACGCCTTCGCCTCCTGGCGTCCCGCAGTGGTAAATTTCAGGACCGTTATCATTTACCTTATTGACAATATTATATATTTACGTTCATCAGTAATCAGTAACTTACGAGTGACGGCATCACAAATCTCCGTAGGTTCCGCTCGCATGTATCTGCGACAATGTGACGACGCCGCTTCAGATAGAGACCAACGGAGGCGCGCTGGAGCTGGTGCTGGCGGCGCGGGCGCTGCAGCCCGACGAGGACCACCGCCACGTCGGCTTCCACGGCCACTGGAGCGCCGCGCGCGGGCCCGACTGCGCCGCGCGCCGCCGCCTGCGCGCGCCCGGCGGCCTCCTCCACCTCGCCTATCCTTACGGGTTGGTTACCGCGCTCGACGCGCCCTCGACCATCGCACCGGAGATATACAGCGTGGCCTTTGGTTGCCGTGAGGTGCCTTCTCTCTTAACCGTGGCTGCAGTAAGAGCCTGCTAAGAGCTACCTCAGGAAGATGGGCAGCAGCGTCATTCCGTGTATCAACATCCCATACTGCGCTCGCCAACCCGCCCGCCAAGCGTGGTGAGTATGGCCACTGCCCCTTATGGAGATCCATAAGGAAGGCCTGTGTTCAGTAGTGGACGTTTTACGGTTGAAATGATGATGATGATGATGATGACCTTGGTTGCAGCGGATCGCGCGATTCCGAGTGCGGTGAGTCGGCGTTCCTTCTGGAGGCGCGCGGCAACCGGTCTGTGTTCCTGCGCGTGTGGGGCGCCGCGCTGCCGCCGGACGGCGCCGCCGACGCGCCGCCGCCCTGCCACACCGCGAACCGCGTGCTCGTGTACGACGCGCACTCCTCCAGGTGAGCGAGGCGGTCCAGGTTAGGTGGAGTTTCACCGCAGGCGTCGAGCGTCCGTCCACCTATCGTTGCCCCGCTTGCAGGCTGCTGCACGCGATCTGCCCGGAGTCAAGCGCGGAGACCCACGGCGCGTCGGTGCAGGTGTTCTCGGCGGAGTGGTGGGGGCGCGGCGCGGGCGGCGGCGCGGGCGGCGGCGCGGCTTTGCTGGTGGCGTGGGCGGCGCGCGAGCCGGGGCGCGCGCGGCTCGCCTGGATGGAGGTGTGGCGCGCGCCGGCGGCGGCGGCGGGCGCCGAGAACGCGACGGCGGGCTGCGTGGTCGCGTGCGCGGCGCTGCGCGCGTGCATGCCGGCGGCGCTGGCGTGCGACGGCACGGGCGCGTGTCCCGGTGGCGTGGCGACGGGCAGCACGTGCTCGGCGGGCGCGCGGCTGCTGGCAGCACTGGGCGGCAGCGGCGCGCTGGGCGCGGCGGGCGGCGGCGCGAGCGCGGTGCTGCTGGTGGCGCTGGCGCTGGCGCTGGCGTGGTGGCGGCGGCGGCGGCGCGGGCGCGCGGACAAGCGCCTACTGGGCGCACTGGCGGCGGGGCGGCGCTTGACGGAGGAGCTGCTGTACGACGCGTCGCGCGCCTCGTCGACCGCGTCCTCCTGACGGCGCGAGCGCTCCGTCGAGTACATTCACGTGGACCGCGAGACCACGGTGTGACGCGTGACGGGGCGCAGTGCCGGCGCCGGAACGGACGCCTTTAGTTTATCGAGAATCATAGTGAGAGTAGCTGCGGAGGCCCGCGGGCGATCCCCCTCGGCGGGCCCGGGCCGCGCCGGGGGTCCGGTGCTCAAGTATCGTATAGAGTTTTATTACTTTTGTGAAGTATTCGATCTACTCGCGTTTACACCGAATTTATTGAGTTAAGTGCGAAGGTCTCGGCCCCGCGAAGTATGTGTTTCGAAGTTGTCGACGATCTGTCCCGTCCCTCTTCACCTATATGTTATCGTGACTCAAATAATATAAATAAATGCCGACTTGATACGAGTCGGCCTATCTTGACTTTTATTTTTATAAATCCACCCAAAGTTAAATAAATTCCGATCCGAATTCAGTATTTCCGAATCTCTGAAAATGGAAGAATGTATTTTACAACTTGCTTAGTTATTTTAATATTACGATAATACACTCGATACGTAATACAACAGGCATCGAGTAACCTACCTATTTACCTTTATTTTATCATACAAAAAAGCTGAAACTCCCTAAATACCGGGTTATGTATGTTTTTATTGTTTTTTATAACTAAGACCTTTTACGGAATATTGACCATGGATTACAAGAGCTGCTTGAGTTGCCGAGAATCCAAACAGATAAAATCATAGCACCTAAATGTTCAGTAGTAAGTGCCGATGCCGTCGGAAGCTGGTGGACCTTTGTTTGTGTGGTGGGCGGGCTCGCCGGCGCCGTTGGTTTCACTCTTTTGAGGCGATGCGGGCGCAACGTCAAGTAAGTAAATACAACAAATACAAATATCTTTATTGTAACAACAAGGTGGTAACAAATTCGTTGCAAGCCCTGAATCCCAAACTAGCGTTAGCTGTATGTTGGTATTCAGTTCCTTCCCAATTATATGTAAAACAACTGTTACAAAAAAATAAGCAAAAACAGACTAATATTTAACAAATATGTATTTTAGTGCTGTATATGTAGTGTGTCAGACAACGTCGAAAGCGAGTTATCTCAACTGGATGAACCCCTTAATGCACAAATAGGTAGATAGGTAATTATACGATTTTAAATTATCGAATCAAGAAGGAACTTTTTTAATTACATTCTTGTCGTGAAATTTATGGTTTTCCAAAACTTCTATGTCGATTTGCCTTAAAACTAATTTATTGAAAAGGGGTTTGCCTATTGCTGAGATAAAAGATGGTAATTTTAAGTTAATCCTAATGGTATGATGGTGTTGTTTTGTAGGGATGTATCTTATAATGTGTAGGTTGTTACATAATTGAATAAAACGTCCGAGTCCCGTGAAGTCTATTTATTACTGAATCTGTTGGATTCAGTAATAAATAGACTTTGGCGCGCTCTAAGTATACCTTAATCTAGGTAAACTAAAAGGCTTAGACATCATATTACACCACATCACAGGGGTTGTTTAAAAAAAAATACTTGACATAAATGTATTTTTTTTTAGTTTGTTGCAATAATGATGTCTAAATACTCATCAAGAAGACATATTATTATTAGATTACATAAACATTACTAACTGTTACTAAAAGAGATAAAGCATTTAAAACAAAACAAAGCTTCATTTATGTAGGTATACGCTTAGCATAAGGTTTCACTTATGTAAGTAGGTAGATACTTAATTGTAAACATCACTTCATTGTCACCTATGATACATATCTCTTTGTTCTATTTTTATGCACTGTCTCCAATTTATCACCTTTGTTTATAATGACATTAGGTCCATTGTCGCTAAATACACTAAATGGTCCATAATATAATTTATCCAATTTTTTGCCTGTTTATCGGTGGAAACGTTTATCGGTATCAAAACTTGCAACGATAGTCGACCGCAAACTGATCTAACTAATGGAACTCGCGAAAAAACACGCCTTAAGTCGCAGCACCGCAAAAGTGCAAATCTGCTGCGTGTTCGATCTTACCCGGAAACTAATTAATAATAATAGAATAATGTGTTTGATATTGAACTTTGGGCTATCGAAGGAATTAAAATGGGACATAACAACGTAAAGTATGTAAAGGATCTAGTACTTTTAGATAAAGATAAAAAAATGAAAAGCTTATTTCGTTACCAAACAAAAAATACACAGACGCAATTCGTAAATACCTACATCAAAAATAGACGCTTGTATTTCATAATCGGGCGGTACTCTGTCCTCCTCCTCCTATATCCAGAGTAGGTATGGGGACATGTGTTGGTAATTCGGCAGAAACGTCGTCGGTGGTGTTTGAGGAGTGCGGGGGCTTGTGCGTTTGCTCTCCGCGTTAGCAATCAGCGCGGGCGGCGGTGGCGCCTTATCTCCAGCCAGCAAGGTCGAGTTCCGCGTGACCGGCGCGACGGTGCCTCGCGCGCGTTGTCTGACGATGTAAACAGAAGACTTGCGGCTCGTTACGCCTGTGCTGCCCCGCCCGTCCCGCCCTCGCCTCGTCTGCCGCACTAACCAAAAACTGTACTGATAGAGCTATTAAATGGCATTAAAGGTCTTTGCTTGAGAATATTGACCACATCTTATTGCGATAACAATCAGTAGTACCTACTGGAACATGGTTTCAAGTTTCACCAGTTATATGAAGCGCAAGTACCGGAACGTGCTCCCACCGGTTTATAAAATATGTTGTACGATTTCTGTAGGTATAAACCGCACATTTTCACTTTTGCGAGCGGTGCATTTTACTTACCTAAGCCTAAAAAGCAGTAAGTGCGCGTTCGACCGCCGTCCCGTGTATTCATAGCATTATCAATATATCAAAGTATCAAGTAATCAAACATTCAGCCGAAACTCCATATAGCCTCTAAAAACTTCATTCATTAGGTATTTAAGCATATGCCATTCTCTCGACATTTTTTGCATACCAAAACGTTGTGTCTTATATCATATTTTGTCAACTTATTTACACATATTTTTGCAAATAAATTATCTTTATCTTTCTCTTCTCTCACTTGTTTGAAAATATTCTAACAAAATGCAACGAAAAAAAATTGAGCTTCATAATTTGTTTGCATAATTATCTCTTCGATGTACGGTGTCATTGTGCTATTTACCTACTACATGAACGTAAACAGCGGAGCGGCACAGAGCGACGTGACCACTCTCTGTGATGGCTCAGCCGGTACTGATTTGTTCGGAGCACGGGCGCTGCGCCGCGAATTTGTAGGTATTTTGACATTTCATAAAATGTTCGTATGAAATTGAAAAAATATTATTTCACAATAGAAATAAGATAGAGGCCAATATTTTGGTATACTTTTTATTTGATTTCATCGTCTACTCATACCAGTTTTTTTAGATTTTATTAAGAGGTACATAACTTTGGATTTTTTTTGACGATGAAATTATCCTCAATCGCATTTTAGTTTTACCATCCTCTAGGTAAATTCTGAACTTTAATATGTATGAATTTCAGAAATCAATGTTTTATGGTTATTGAGAAGTACTTGTTTTACAATGATGAAATCTGGTAGTACCCGGCCTTAATGAGGCTTGCTTGCTTTTAAACTCAGTTTTGATGATGAGATTCATATATGTAGATAAATCGAAGTAATAAACATACATAGAGCGAAAAATAGCTAAGAACAATTCTTAGGCTTAGGCCGCACTACGAATAAACCGCCGCATATTTTAACCGCCTGATTTTGTGAGTAAAAGAATCGAAGCGGCCGCACTGATGGTTTTTTACCGCGACTAATTTTAAAACCGCATTTTTTTACAGAATGGCTAGAGGGGTAAAACCGCGCAGAAATTTGTAGTCCATAGAACTTATATTGGCGCGCACACATTTGACGCGGTAGCCGCGAGCGGTTGTCATTATTCGGCACACCGTCTTGAAGAGTAGTTGTGTTTCGGTTGTCGTGTCGTCACTATGTCGTCGACTAAATCGGAATCTGTACCGGATTATGAAAGTTTATCCTCTAAAATCATAGCGGAGGTACAGAAAATACCAGCATTATATGAACTACTTTGCGTAAATATAGTGACAGAAATGCGAAAAACAATCTTTGGGAGGAAGCTGGCTACTGACATCCGATAGTAGTTGAAAAATTTCTCAGGATGTTTTCTTAAATCTTCATACATTTTATGAAAGAAACCCTGCTTATATCTTCGGCTTGTCAGTATTTGCGAAATTTTTGATGACGTTTTCTTTTCCTGCTTCTTAGTATTAAGGCAACAACACACACAGCTCTCTTGAAATCCATCTTCAAACTGTGAAAATCGTGGCCAGTTTCGCGGTTTTTAACCGTAGCGTCTCGAGCGGTTTTGCGGTTTCACGGTTTACCGCTTGCGGGAAAAAACCGTAGGTAGGGCGGCCTAAGCCTAATATGTGAGCCAGCCAAAATAAATAACCTCTTATCGGTGTATTTCCAATTACCGTAGTAAGTGAGGCGGTAGCGCGGAATAAACCAGGCAGTGTGCACATCTTAGTGCGCAGTCAGTGCTCTTACAGAGCGTAGCATTAGAAATGTTCCTAACATTCTGACATTAGTTTGAAAATTGGCAGGCGTAACTTGGAGGGCTCCGGAGTTGGTAGTTCCGCTCCCAATTCATCCTCGGAAGAGAAATGACCGCCATGAATAAATCTCGCTCCCCTTTCCCCACCTCCCCCCTTCGGGCCGGACGGCAGCGCGCCGCCGACACATTTGTCAACTTAAATAATTCCAAAGAAATGCAGCCCCGAGGCTGAACAAAGTCAGCTCGCGGTCGTTTTTCTCCCGCGCTATCTCGACGTCTGTCGGAGCGGCCGACCACCGCCGCTATCGCATCGCGCGCAGATGAGCTCCCCTACATGCTACGATTTGGGAATGGGAATATAATAATTGACTAACTCAAATGGTACGATGATGTAAGCGTCAGAACCCTTGAACGAATAGAATATTTTGTTCTTTAGAACATAGCAAAATTAAGTAACTTTTTACAAGCTTTTAGCTTGCCCTGTATGTACGTATGTATCTATGCGTGTATGTATGTATGTATGGATGTACGTATGCAACTAAGTATGTTCGTGGAATCTTGCAATTCAATTTTGAAGCAGATATCTTCAACCAATTGAGCTGAATTTTGTATACATGTTTTCTTTGGATGACAATGCATGGTCAGCCATAGCAGCATTTTATTTATTATTATTAAATTAATTTCACTGTAAAAAAGTGTGGGGTGCTTTTAAGCATATTTCTACGTTTACAAATAACTACTAATTATATATAATTTACAACAATCAATATCGAGCACCCCACGCTTTTTTTACAATGAAATTAATTTTCTTATCTTTATTTTAATTTCAGAATTTTTGAAAATTATTGAAACATATTTAGTTAGTATACTTTTTATAACAGTTGAATAAAATATAAATTAAGGTACATATTTTCTGATTTTTAGTTCGATTAAAGGGTGTAAACTTCTCTCGAGTTTCTCAATTGAATTCTCGTAGTCGTGAGTTACTTATATTAAATCATATATTTAAAATAATATATTAAAAACACAACTCAGATAAATAACAAAAGTAAAAAAAGAGTAACCTTATATATTAAGGTAAATAATGCGCTGGTCACTACTTCATCGTGTAATGGGATCGGACTCGGCTTCCCTCGCGAGCGACGGGGGCGGGGGCGGGGGTTCTGAAAAACCAATACAGATATCAAGTCGGAATTCATTTGGCTGAGAATTCCATGTTTATTCACCGCGGACACCCCGGCCCGGCTGGCGGCGCTGTTTGACTACCACACACTTTGATGTTCCTTCAAATAGCACAAATCTTTTAATTAAGTTAAACCTTCAAGTTTGGGATTCTGCTATGAGGAGAGTGCTGATTGCAACATCACACAGCGAGCAGGCGTAGCTGTAGCTCTTGATTCTCTACTGGGTTCATAATTTAATTCGATGCAGTAAGTAGGTACCAACTGATTAAATTAAACTCAGTTTTGCTTTTAACAAGATGCAGGTTTAATTAATGTGCGTTGTTCATGGATTTAAGATAGCAAAGAAAGGAGGAAGCTAGCGCCGGTCACTGGGTGGACTTCTACTATGGAGATGCGTCCAGAAACACATTGTGCTTTAATATTTGTTACACCTGCAATGTCGAAAACAAAGTTTGTTCACGCTAGACACGCCGAGAGGCACGGAGTGCGCGTGTCCGGGAAGGCAGGGCGCCGCAGCTACGAGTAGGTACCTACTACAACCAAGCTCGTACATAATCGTGAATTCAAATGAAATAACGTCTTTATTTATTTTACCCCAACACAAATACAACACGCAGCATAGGTAAATACAAAAATAGTAAGGTACCTACATGGTAAACCATTTCCATAAAGATAAGCAGTGTGCACTATGGAAGTAAAATGAAAACAGCTTACCTATATAAAGATACCATACCTTGCCGTGGGGTGCCGGCAGTAGAATGTCACCCCTCCTCTCCTGCCCGTCGATGCAGTAAGAATCTGCTAAGGGATATCTCCGGAAGATGGACAGCAACGTCTTTCCGTGTAAGAACATCCCGAACTGCGCTCACCAACCCGCCTGCCAAGCGTGGTGAGTATGGCAACAACCCCTCATGCACTTGGATCAAGTCAATGAAGGAGGCCTATGTCCAGCAGTGGATGTCTTACGGCTGTAATGATGATATAAAGATAAGAGAGATAATAATAATATATAAATATAACTATTTCATAAGAATGTAAGTGAAATATTTCAGTATATGTAAGTCACATTGTTCTGTAGTCCGGCACGGAGCGCCACTCAGCGGTTAGGTCGCAGGTATTCTTGGTGGAGCACGCGAGCAGGGAGCGGGGAGCACACCGCACTGGCCGCCAGCGGATCGCTCGCGCCTCACAGCGCACGGCGCACGGCGCACGGCTCATTGGCCACGATCATTACATCTCGGAGGGTGACGTTATGTTCCGGCTATATGTGTGGTTTATGAGGCAGGCGGTATATGGCTGTCCGCAGGTCACGATCAGATACTGTCGAGAAAACGTCACTTGTAACTTTGTCTTTGGCTTTGACTCATATAAAACAGGGTGTGGGATTTATTTATTTAATATTACATGTGTACTAAGCCGAAAGAGGATGATTCGGACCATCCTAAGGAACTACTTTTACTCTACGACTTTTCAGGATTCAGTGATTTTCATTCAAGTAAAGACCACGGAAGTTATAACTTCAACAGCTGATTATACGATAATGACAACCTAACTGATTCTTTTGAACTCCGCAAACAGTTGCCGTACCATAAAATACCTATGGGTTTTTTTTACGAAAAAAAAGTAACCAATTTTACCCTAGGATAATTTTTACATAACACCAACAAGTAAAATTGTAAGAAAAAACTATAAAAACAATATAAAAAAAATACGAATTCCCGATTTTTTTCCGTTTCAAAACTACTTGTTTTCATAGTCTGTAACCCGTTTTGGGTTAGTACTCATGTTATAATACACCGTGTATACGTGGCCGCATGGGTAGCTCGCGACGCAGCAGGATGCCAATGATTAAGTTTGCAAGGGAACATTCCAAGTAACTCCTAATCGACTCTACAGCTTGATGGGGAAACTTCCCGTGAAAACATTCACGGAAACTTATCTTTGTGAATTTACGCGAAATTGAAGCTCGTGATTCGTTCCTGTCACGGCGTAGTGCAAGACATTTAGGATCCGGGCGCGCCGCTTGCCGCTGATCACACTCAAATAACGCGCCCTAAAGGGAAGATCTGTTCGCCGCGTTTCTTTAATACTACATTGATATTTGTTACTCATAATTTTTTTTTTGAGGACCTCTGTGGCGCAGTGGGCAAACCCGCAACCTTTTGCGTCGCAGGCGGTTGGGTTCGATTCCCGCCTCGGGACAAATGTTTGTACGATCTGCAGATATTTGTTCAGGGTGTTCTGGCCATAACACAAGCAATTTATTTAATTCATAATTCAACCTTTTTGATACCAATATTCTCTCACTGTTTGTTTGTCCGGGTACGTCCTAACGTTATCAACGATAACACAATACACGTGATTTTACGTCTTATCTACACATACATAAAATAAAAACGTAACACCTTTTGCGTCTGTACATTCAATATTTTTGCAAATAAATGAGTGCAATACATGAAGAAAAGTTAATAAAACGTAAAGAAACTATTTTTGAAATTTTTGTCTGTTTGTCGGTTTGTTTGTTTGTTCGTGAGCGTATCGCGCAAAAACCACTAATTTGATTTAATGTATAATAATTGAATAATGTCAAGCATTATTCAAAATAACATTTAGTCTTTACTTAATTAAAATCGACTCACAGAAGCAAAAGTTATTTAGCTTTTAAGTTTAGTTGGAAATCTCATACCACTATACCGCCGCGAAGCCTGTGCCTCGCGTCACTTCACGGGTTCAGGCGGGCGCGGGCGCTGTGTCGCTGTGTCGCTGTGGAAAACAACAAGATCCTTTCAACTGAGGAAGACGAGTAGGTAGTGAGCCTGGTATTTCTAACCGACTTCAAAAAAGAAAGCTTTAGATGCAAAAGATCTGTCAACAACAACTTGCTGACTCTATTAGAGTATATATCTAAGTCTATCTAACTCTATTAGGGTATAGAGGTATATCTAAGCAAATGGATAAGGGCCCTTATCCATTTGCTTAGATATATACTCTAATAGAGTCAGCAAGTTGTTGTTGACAGATCTTTTGCAAATGGATATGGGGCCTTCTCCATTTGCTTAGATATATACCCTAATAGAGTCAGCAAGTTGTTGTTGACAGATCTTTTGCATCTAAAGCCGCTGAGCGTTACTTGGGAACTTCTCAACCTAGAGCACGTCAACTTGCAACCCCTTATTAAGGGGTTGCAAGTTGACGTGCTCTACTTTGACTTCCGGAAGGCGTTTGATAGGGTCAATAAAGACATACTGTTGGCTGAGCTCTATGCCATTGGCTTTGCACCAGACTTACTTTGTCTTCTTGCCAACTATTTACGCGATCACCAGCAGTATGTCAGACTTGGAATGTACGAGTCTAAGCCCTATCACATGAGTTCTGGAGTTAGTCAAGGCTCCATTCATGGACCTTTGTTATTTTTACTAATGGTTAATGACTTGCCGACCGATCTGGTGTTTTCAAACTGTCTTTTGTACGTGGACGATTTAAAGTTGTACGCGACAATCAACTCGCTGGAGGATTCTTCTCTCTTGGCACTACAAAGGGACATAGACAAAGTGTATCAATGGAGCATTGTTATTAAAATGGAGTTCAATGTCGCCAAATGCTCCGTGATGACTTTAGGTCTCATGGGGCATCTAATATCCTTCAATTACAATATGAATGGTGATATAATTCTAAAACCCACGTTGATGAAGGATTTGGTGTCACATTCTACCGGAGGCTTACGTTCCATGAACACATCACGGTGATTGCGAAGAAGTCTTTCCCGAGACTTGGTTTTGTTCTCAGAAATGCTCGAGATTTTCAGAGCGATCACGTTATCAGGCTGCTGTTCAGTGCTCTGGTTCATAGCAAATTAGAGCCCAGTTCATGCGTTTGGAATCCCCATGAAAGCACCTACGCTCTGCTTCTAGAAAAGGTTCAGAAAGCATTTATAAGGTTCCTGTACAAACGCAAGTTTGGTTATTATCCTTTTATGTATCCGACTAAATTTCTCCGAGGATGCCTAGGATATAACTCTTTGCAAACCAGACGAGCACTGGAACAGATCACCACATTCTGTATAATTTTCCGCTGCAAAATCGACGCGCCAGATCTGCTTAATGAGTCATTCATTTTTGTATACATATATACTCGCCACTCAATACCGATCCGAAGTCTGCATTACTTAAAATTAATCATTCATTTTTGTATCTAAATATTTAAATTCTCCCGCTTGTTAACTTGGGCCTTGGCTACGTGTCGGTCGGTGATGCAGATATCGTTCGGCGCCATCGGTCGGTGCAGCGGTGCATGCGCGCCCCGCGCCTCACCCCGCTTGCCTGACATTCCGCCGTCATTCAACTTAGCTTGCGCACGCGTTCCTTATCTTTGCTTGTATTCAGCTCCCGTAATTTACTGTGCTACTGCTTGTAATATTTAGTATCTATCTTTCTATCATTAAATTCATTCAGTCTCGTAAATAATATTCTTCATTTCATCCGTCTTAATCAAAATTAATCATCCTTCCGCTGTCAAAATCATTGCATCAAGAATTCTTCATACATACCTTCTGTTCTGTGAGTTAGTATATACACAAGACATTCTGGATGGTAATGGTAACCAACACATTACCACAAGTCCCTTCTACTCTTTGCGGATAGATATCTTTGGGGTAGAAAGCACAACCTCTTTGCTCCGACCAGGTGTCACACCGTCGCGCGTGCGGCCTCTCCCATACCAAGAGCTCTCAACTCTATCAACAAACTCCTTCAAGCTAACCCAAAGTTTGATGTGTTTGCTGACGAGTTCTATGCCATAATGACAAAATGCCTTAGACAGTGTGAGAGAGACGATGGCTAGAAGTAATGTGTTCAGCTTTGTTTTTATTCAAATAATTGTATTTAGATTTAATTAATGTTACCTGACCATTTCATATCGACTTTAAATTTTATTGACATGTTTATTTTGTATTATTGATTTTAGTTTGTAGATAAATTTTTGCTTGACTATTGTAAGTCATTTTTTGTTAATATTGATCGATTGGTGTAAGTGGTGTAAGCCGTTCTAATCAAATGTATAAATAAATAAAATAAAAAATGTCTATTTTTTAAGGTTGACTCACTTGATTCTTGACTCACTCAAAATGATTACACATTTTGCGGTAGCAAAATTTGTTCTAAACTAATGCATTATTTGCGTAGGTGTTTTAATCCAAATAATTACTTTATTAATCATCAGTATTAAATTTTTAAGAAACTTGCTTTTTGCACCGTTTGAATTCAAGGAATATCTTCAAAGATCACAGTTTTACTACGCGCGCATTTTAATTAAAATTGCCTACGACCCACTCTCTCTGTTGTGTGACGCAGACGAAGTCGCGCGGGTCAGCTAGTTAATAATTTATGTAAAGATTTCGAAGGAATCAACAGACGCAAGACATGTCTTTACATACACTTCTATTAGCTATTGTAAGAGGTCCTTCTAAATAAATAAACTTTTATTACGACCATCAAAAAATATGTCAGTCGCTTAGCAGCAAACAAATCAAGGTCAGGGCTGTCGTCTCGAAGAGCGTCGAGTCAATGAACAGAGGGAGGATTGTTGACGTATGTTTAAGGTACTTCACGTCTAGAAAGAGCGCAAAGCTTAAACATACATACATATGTACAACCCTATGTATGTTACATGTTATACTTGGCCTAATGTGAGTTTCATTAGAATGTGTCTTTGAGCGGAGTGCAGACGTGTAGGAGGGGGATGGGGGGGGGGGGGGGGGAGGGGTGAGATTGATGAGCCGCGGATGAGACGTGGAGGTCGCGCGACGTCACCGCGACATCCATCTCTCGCCCTCGGTACACTCGCGCCGACACGTCCGTCAATCATCGCAACAAGCGACGTCTTTCTCCGCGCGCAGAGCAACCCAGACAACGGAACTGATTAACTAATTGTAATAGGGATTACAATTAGTTAATTGTTAGGTGCCGGCATTTTAATGATGCTCTTACCCGTGGATGCAGTAAGAAGGTATACCTCCGGAAGATGGGCAGCAGCGTCTTTCCGTGTATCAACATCCCCCACTGCGCCAGCAACCTCTTCATGAGGGAGGCAAGTGCCCAGCAGTGGACGTCCTACGGCTGAGATGATAATGATGAATTGTGTGTTATATACATATGTATGTATGTATAGTTCAAATGAACACATACAAGTAACCCCAGAATCTACTCGATGAAAGCAGGGAGGGCCAATACTCGTGAATCGATGGGTAGATATGGGTGATCTTGCTTCTAGTCTACTTACTTTTAGTCTACTCTGAACTTGTCATTATGTGACTTTTCAAGTCAAACTCAAATTATAATTGGTATAGTGGAATTATAAGCTGTATAGGCCTTAGGCGTATTGGCCTTTTTGACGCGTCAGTGTTTATCAAAGCACGGGAATTGGGCCTAAGGTCACAATTCTACTATGAGGTTTTGTCATGAGGGGTAAATGTGATTCAAACAGTTGATGAAATTGAATGTTAGTAATTCAATGTGATTTATAATAAATGTACATTGTGGAGTGTACTGAAGGAACGATAAAACTTGTCCGAGCGAGCTATGTGGCCGTTGTGGGTCGCTGAGCGAGGGCCTGCGAGTGGGCAGCTAGCTAAGTGTTTTCGCCGCACAAACAGTAAATCGAATGTAGTGTTTGCTGACTGTTAACCCGAGTGCTACAAATCGCGTATTAATAATTCAAGGAGCTCGGCTACGGGGTAGCAGCTACGAGAGGCTACGGCGTAGCGTGGCTACGAGCGGCTACGGCGTAGCATCAAATATTGACGGCGCGCCGGGAGCGTAATTCTTCAGTAATGGCGTCCTGTTTTGTTTTAAAGGCAATAAAAGTACGTTCAGTGCTTTTATAGAGCTCGCTGTAGTTTGACCTCGCGACTGGATTGTTTACAGCGGGGCCGGGCCCTCTGCTGCATTATGAAATACATGTGGACTTCGCTTTACAGCTGCTTCACTTTGTATTCAATAGGTACCTAAATAGATATAAAATTTCAAATTGAAACAGTTTGCGAAGAGATGAACACGCTATAATTATAACACGGTATTGAACACCACGTATGAAGAGATTATCATGTGAAATAATTGGCGAAGAGATAAACTAAATACACAGTGTATTTATTTGTTTGTAGGTTTGTTTTCATGCCATTGCGATACCTTTTGACTTATAATGAAATAATATTTAAAATTAAATTGGTTATTCCAATGTTAACTCTTGCCCAGGTTTATGAAACCATTGCGTACGGGAATTAGAAAATTAAAATATTTTTTGCATACAAACAAGGAAAATCAAACAATATAAAAATACTAATTCTTAAACGTACTGAACAACAACATACAATAAATTGTAAAATATAATGACCTTATAAGTCTTATGAGTAAGACTCGCGCCCTAAGGGTTCCGAAATTAAAAGATCATAATATTTGATGACATATTTATGCAAGGACGTTCAGCCATTATTATTGTTATATGCCATTTGAGTTTATAAATTAAATAAATGAATTAATTAAGTAGCCATAATAACCTTTCAAATACAATCTTTCAACTACTTCATATTGAATTTACACTGGATTGCGCAACCAGTTATAAAGTTTATTGAAAAACGTATAAACTTTAGTTCAGAATAGACAAGACTTCAATTTATATATTGCTTGATCTAGAATACCTCACAATCTTTAAATAACTATGGAATTAATCAAGGCCTTTGAATTTCAAACGCATTATTCTCTTTCGAATTTCACACTTTAATACAGTATTATAGGGGTTAAAATATTTTAATTCTTGAATTTCATTATTTTTTCTTTATTTGTGTTACATATAAATTCCTAGAATTATAAACTGAATTTTTAATTTTAATATAATTGATGTGCCATTTTTTGCCATTTTCATACAAAATAATTACACTTGTTGCTATAACTTCCGAATGCCCTGAAGAGCCTGATGAAAAACCTTGGTTTTGGCATTATCTGCCCACAGACCTTAATGTTTGGTATAAATCTCAAGTTGACCTTCAGCCGTTTTTGAGAAAAAGGGTCTCGACGGGCAGACAGACAAACGAGTGATCCTTACTGGGTTCGGTGATACGATTATCACCAGGACCCTTTGTATTAATGCTATATAACCTTATCCGAAATAGTTGAAGCAATAGGACAAGCCAGCGCTGCTGCTGGCGAGCAGAATCCACAAGCCGCCCGTCACCACAGACCTACGACACCTCCGGTTATACGATACATCCACAAGCCGCCCGTCACCACTGACCTACGACACCTCCGGTTATACGATACACCCACAAGCCGCCCGTCACCACAGATCTACGACACCTCCGGTTATACGATACATCCACAAGCCGCCCGTCACCACTGACCTACGACACCTCCGGTTATACGATACACCCACAAGCCGCCCGTCACCACAGATCTACGACACCTCCGGTTATACGATACATCCACAAGCCGCCCGTCACCACAGATCTACGACACCTCCGGTTATACGATACATCCACAAGCCGCCCGTCACCACAGACCTACGACACCTCCGGTTATACGATACATCCACAAGCCGCCCGTCACCACTGACCTACGACACCTCCGGTTACTTATCTTGCAAATGTTTGCTCATTAATTGAAAATCAATAAAAAGGCTACCGAGACAAATGGTTTGGTAAATTCTAAAAGGAAGAAGTACAGAAGGCGGTTCTGCTTAATTACACGGAAACAATCCCTGGCAGGCTTAATTGAATTATATTAAATTGTAATAACGAAGCAAACTCTCATCCGAAGCACATTCTTGATGATTTGTGGATTCAATATATATCAAATTTCGCCATTACACATAGGAAATGGTTTTTCCTTGTCTCCGTATAACATGTGATATATTTTTTAGTACCACATGTGGCGCACTAGTGCTAGCACGTGACTCAGCTCGCATCGTGTCGACTCTTCAACATTTCATAATTTAGCACGGTCCTGGATTAATTTTTAAAAGCCTTAATAAGAAGGGTATAAGGTTCGTATCAGCTTGGATGACGGCAAAGTTACGCAGCTCGACAGGGGCAAAGCAGCGGCCGTGTTTAAGAATAAAGCAAGAATGAATAAGGTATTGTTGGAGAAAAAACCGGGTCGTACAAGTTAGAGGAGTGCTTGTTAACGACACGATCATCACCCCCGCCTCCCGCCACGCCCTCCCCCCGGCGTGCGGAGAGGCATCAGCGATCTCCTCCGTGGAGCGCGCGACCGCGGCATGCCTGTGCCTCACAAAAGCAACATCTGTTTATTATTATTTATAGACGAACCTCACTACATGTTCTTGGTACCAACTACATAGAATTAAATCTGAGATTTGCAGAGCTATTTATTTAGCTACTAATCAAATTTCCTTAGAGGCCAGGAAACCTATGAACTCTGGTAACAAACAAAGATATGACATTTAAGACGAACTCAAGTGTGATGGTAACAACATATTCGTTGGAATGACAGGAGAGTTGACAGTTGTTTTTGTTAAGAGAGAAAATTAAAGAAAATCATGATGATGAGCACATGAATGATGAATGGAATTTAGAATAATAAGTTTTCTAAATTCCATTCATCATTCATGTAGTGAAAATGAAACTAAGCCGGCGAGTATGGATGAAAAAGCTGGTAATAAATATAATAATCAACTGTTAGTATCAAATCGTCCTACGTCCTGCGTCTGAGATGAGCGAAAAATTATGCAAGATTTGCCAAATGCTGTCTATGATAAACAGCAGAATACCTGCAAACATTTACGGTATATAAATATAGTTTCGGCGTTATAGTCGCTCAAATAAGTGATGCGGTTTCCCAAACATACCGGACTACTCCTAACCGAAAACTTTATTAATGCATTTTGGTAAACGTAAAAGAACATACTACAACTTCTAACAACAGATCAGGAAGAAAATTTATTAAATCTTTATTCTGATCTTAAGAATTTACAATTCACTTATGAGAACGTATAAACTAGGTAACTTATTATCATGCGGCAGGAGCACGCTCCACCTACCCGCGACAAAAAATAAATAAAGTTTGTAGTCGCCATCGTCCTAGATGAACTGCAAAGAGAAACAAAGCGGGTCAAAGCGATGTGCCGCGACGCTAAATGTGGCTACAAAACTAACATTAAGCACTAATGATAAATTGCTTGACTAAAATATTGTATTATGATGTTTAAACCTGAATTAATATAATAATGTAAATGTATCCACGCGCAAATCGTGCATGCGTGCAAGGACTGTTGCCTCCAAAACCCATGGTGGCAGGCCAGCAAGGAGGCTCGCCGCTTTGCAGGAGACAGGGCGGTATCCCCGCACCATCCGGATGGCCATGACCTTCTGGCAAGCGTTCAGTTTCGCCGCCGGTCGCTTACGCAGCGACGGCGCCCACACTGGCGCCCCGTAAAGGGCCATGGACCGAACGATCCCTGCGTAGAGCCTCTGGCAGGAGGCGTCTGGACCCTCTAGGTTGGGTAGGAGCCGCTTTAGGGCAGCCGCAGTCCGTTCCAGTTTGGGAGCCAGACGACGGAAGTGCTCCTCAAAGGTCCACCGGCTGTCGAGGACGATTCCGAGGTACTTCATCGTCGACCCGACGCCGATGTGAACCCCTCCTACCGTTATTTGGGAACCCGGTGGTGGCGCGTTTCGAGGGCCATGAAAGCACATGACCTTGGACTTGTGCAGTGCCACCTCGAGACCCAACTGCTGGATCCTCTCTACGACTGTCGCAACCCCGCGTGTCGCTAGTTCGGCCGCCACCTTGTACGACTCTCCCTGCGCCAGAACCAGCGTGTCGTCTGCGTAACAGATGACGCTGACCCCGCCAGGGAGGTCGCCGCGCAGGACGTAGTCGTACCCGATATTCCACAAGGGCGGTCCTAGTACCGATCCCTGCGGAACACCGCACGACATCTCTCGCCGATTCCATTCTCCCTGGTGATCGGGGTAGATGATGAACCTGTCCGTCAGGTAGGCCTCGATCGCACGACGAAGGTAGGTGGGCACCTGGTTATACCGGAGTGCCCCCCTTATGCTACTCCAGGGCAGGGAATTGAAGGCGTTGGCGATGGCGAAGGCTTGCGAGACAGCGCTGGACAAGGAATTCTAAAGGTCAGTTTCAACGGGCCACGCCGTTCATTTTTATACTTCATCATTTACAACAATATCAAACAGGTAGCTTGCATTCATACCTATGCCGCCTACCACTATTTCAAAAAAACACACCTAATTGTAACCTCAGAGGGTAACCTTATTGTCATAAAACGTCTATAAATGTATTTTCCCGCGCTCGCTCATTATTGCTCATGACCGCAGCCCGTAATTGCGGCTCCTCCGAAGCGTCGACTTTAATTCAAAGGCAGTTTAGTTAGTCGCGGTTTCCGCGAGCACTCCGGGGTGGTCCGGAGTAGGTCCGGGGCAGATCCGGACAAGGTAATTTTTCGCGTCGCGCTTCCGTCGCCTCGCTTCGGCTCTTAATGACCTCCTTTGAATATTAAGAGCCCCTAACAAGACGCGAGACAATAGCTATGATTTGTTCCAATAATAGTACCTGTAAACTGTACACTGCGCGTTGATTACCACGGGATGGCGCCATAATATCCTTGGAACCGGTGATGTACATTGTACCTACAGCTAAATACTTAGTATGCGTCAAGGGGGCTGGATAAGGGGTAAATGTAAATGTTTAATCTTCTGATTCCTCCCAGATAACTTCAATCTTACTTGAATTTCAAGAAGAGTATGTCCTTTAATTCGTATTATAGCTTTTAAAAGGCAAACTATTGTTACAATACGTAGGTATTTTTTGTCTTTTAGTCAACTCAATCCGGGAGTTTCGGGTTCCGGCGCTCAACCTCAATCCAAAATTCATTATACTGCAATCCTATACGACTTAATAATATGTAAATTAAAAACACGCCGCAACCGCTATAAAATAACCAACAATTCAGATTGCTGAGCGCCGCGACCCGCGCGCAGACCCGGGCCCAATTGAAAAAGCTACCTTAGCAGGGGAGGCTGTACAATGAACATTCCGGTAAACGAAATGTCGGTAATATAGTTGTATCGATAAACGATTTTGATTTCTATATCGAGGTCGTAAAGGCTTTTATTGCGAAGCGTGCAGTAGTGCCGATATCCGGATATTACAAATGCTAAACTGCCTCAGCAGGATGTGACGGCTCGGAGAGGCTGGCTCGGTAAGAAGTCTATAACACCAAGATATAGGATAAATAACATCATGTTCTCGTCGATAGCTCTCAATGGGGTGAACACCTCATTGGTCAAGTGATTGTGACTGAACAGTCACAATCACTTGACCTGGACTCCGCCGCTTATCTCCTTTTCTCTACATCATTGATTATTCTTGCACTCTGGGGGGGCATTCTGGGGTACACTCTTTACTGTGTAGCTTCAGTGATGAGTTGTTCTTTCGCTCTCTACAAATCCAGTCATGTGATCCGAACTTCGAGCGCGGTATCGAAGCAATTGAAGCAAATCTATTCGATCGGCTCCGACATATTTCTATTTGTTATTGTGAATGTGTTCCGTCTAGTCTGCACTCTTGTAGTGTGGAAGTGAGTCATGTTGACATAAACATCGTCTGTATTGAGGAAGCGGGGGATGTCGGGGGTGGGGTGAGAGGGGAAGGGGTCGCAGGATAAGGGAAAGGAATAATAAAACGCGTAATAAGGGAATAACTCGCGACGTTACCGCGAACATTCCTACAATTGAATGTGCATTGTTCGGTAATGTGGCGCTCCCTCGGGCCCGCGTACAGCGGGGGTTTAATTACACTTCGTTTTATATATCATTTAATACTTACGATCTCGCTTGTAAACTAGGTCAATCGCTACAACATATTGTTACATAATCAAATTTATTATTTATTATTTTGAACACTACCTTCGCGTTATTAATTGTACATCGCATAGAATGCGGATAGCGTGGGTTCCCGCAGTAGCGCCTCCTCTCTTGCCCGCGGGTGCAGTAAGAATCCGCCAAGGAATACCTCCGGAAGATAGGCACTAACATCTTTCCGTGTATCATCTTTATGTACTGCGCTCGCCAACCCGCCTGCCAAATCACACTCGAATGAACGCAAAAGCGCTAAGGTGGCTATAGCTATAGAAATATAGCGCGACGCAACACAAGATTGTCGTTTTTGCGGTGTCTGTCATACTACTTCATACGTCAGTCCCAGAGGGTTAACAGTGTACTTTGAGACTATATTTTACTATCTATTCACTCTTCTACATTGCTATTTAAAACTAGTTGTTCTACCCAAACTTGGAACGAGCGAGATTTACTTTTTTCGATGAAGCATTGGGCTTCGATTTCTATTTATGTAATCTCTACATATATGGTTAAAACCCCGGATCGATCATCCTTTATGGATTTTCACCTAATTATTAAGAGTTATCTTCAGACAAAAATGGGACATACTCATACATACAAACATTAGTGCCGAAACGCCTAGTTGCCACTAAGAACTTCCTTCGCTTCGCTCACTCGTTCGATGAGATTTTTATGTTTGATCATCATCGACATCTTTGTATATGACTGTACATTTGCCAAAGGATACACAGGATGTATTTTAAAATGTATACTAACACAAAAGGGTGGTTTAAGCCCATAACATACATAAAAACAAACAAATTCTAGTTGTTATTATTTCTTGTTTTACATTTTAACCGTAAGTGAATTCATAATAGTTATTATTATTATATGCAGCCGTTACTGTCCCACTGCTAAGCATAGGCCTCCCTTTTCTCCATCTACTGGGATAGTTAAATATTTTTTTTTACATTTTGAAAAACAAATACCTCATGAATGGTTTTAGGTATTTCTATTTTTTACTTCTACAGCACTTCTGCGCGGAGGGCACTGTCAAAAATCAGCTGGTGTTCGGGTCGCCATTATCGTATTATCGGTTGTTGAAGTTAAAACTTTCGTGTGTTTATCTTGAATAAAAATCACAGAATCCTGGTAGAAGAAGTAAAAGAAGTCGTAAAATCAATGTTGCTCCTTAGGGATGTCAGAATTACCCCTTTCAGGTTAGTAAACTTTTATAACATATACACCCTGTATTTAAAATTCTCTATATAAGTATATTTGATGATTGAATAAACCAAATAAACGTGCCCGGAATTATAAAATGTGACGAACTGTGCTTCGCATGTAATTCAGTCGGTGCTGTAGAACTGTATGCCATCCTCGCCGCGAGGGGCGCGGGAGGGGGTGCTATAATAAAGTTTGGCAGACGAACTGGAGAGCTGTTTCTTTATTGCTGCAAACTACAGTTTTATTACTTCATTCAATTCAGTATTAACCGGGCTGCGACAATCCCGAGTTTGTCGCGCGAGGTGCCAGGGCATGTTCTGTTTATCCCCGACCACCAGCTGACAAGATACCTAAGTTTATGTTTTATGTACGCTTCTTCAAACATTGAATCTGGGAATGTTTGAAACATTACTTTTACGATTTTACGGATAACAATATAATAATATATTGTTTTGAACAATATAACTGTGGCCATTGTAAGGCCTTCCATAGATATTTTAGGTTAATAATTGTTTTTTCAATAGAGCAAAAAGCTACATAGAATAGTCAATTTACAAAAGACAAAGAAGATACATTTAAATTTAATAAAATACATAATTGAATTCGTTCGCTTCGGATAACTTTTTACCATGCGAGGGAAAGAAGATAGAATATGATTTTAATAAATTATTGGTGTCTGGAAGTAGGATATTTCTGTGGTTCTGGTGAACGTGACCAGTGATATAACTTTATTGTTATGACATGTGTTTATTGTAGGAAGGTGCGATGAGTTCTGTTGTTACATTTGCAAAGGTCTTATGAAAGGCTATGTGTCATGAAAGGAATGCGCTTACACTACAAACGGGACTATGTCATGTCTACTCGTGGTACCGGTGACCACGAGGGCTGCAAGGCACTTAAAACGTCGGGAAATAATAATAAGGAAAAAAATGCTGTAGAGACCCGCTAATCAGTTTCAAAATTATTTTTACAGATTGTATAATTTTACAGATATTACAACAGGATAGTTGAGTCAGCAACTGGAATTCTTGTTGTACGTGACGCGGCGAGGCCTGTGACGTTAATGGATGGATGAGGCTTGCGCAGCACCTACATCATCCTCCCAGCATATTGTTAGTTTGTGATATATGTAAGTCAGAGGAAGTACAGGTCAATACGTTTGTAGTTGACTAAGCTGCAGCAGTCATAGTGTGCGGTAAAACAGATAGTTGCAGGTTTGCTATGAATGAATGGAGCATTAATTAGAAGCGCATCCGGGCTCAAAGTGAATGGGTTCGTTTGGAGCAGAGGCGCGGCGGGCGGCTGCAGAGTTAAGCCGAGCCGAGATCACATCATGTCTAAGTTGCAGCGTACAGATGTCTATAACTGCGGCCGACTACGTGGCGCTAACGACACTTTGCCAAGTTGTGTCGCACGGATACAACACGTGTCCACGAGCCCTCCCTCTCGTGCGCTCCATCCATCATCAGCTGCCCGTTCTAATTACCGGCAAGGACACCAAGGTATCATTTAAAAATAGCCGATTGATTGATTCTTCGGAAAATGTAGGTACATAGAAATTAGAAATGTAATCAGAAATTAGAATTTAGACTACGAAGTTCGATTGCATTTGTCATTTATAATATGTATAATAAAAAGAATAGATGTCATTTCCGAGTATTTTAGATATTTTTTACGTTATAAATAAACTTTAAATAGTACCAGTGGTTGCTGGACTAGTTGCCGTGGGGTGCCGGCAGTAGAATGTAACCCCTCCTCTCATTTTCAAATGACTCGTGAGTTACACTATTCACTGTTATGTTAAACGGGTATTCTACTCACGTTAATTATTCCCTCCTCTCATGCCCGTGAATGCAGTATGAGCCAGCTAACGGATACCTCCAGAAGATGGGCAGCAGCGTCTTTCCGTGCATCAACATCTCGTACTGCGCTTGTCGACCTGCCTGCCGAGGGTGGAGAGTATGACAACTACCCCTCATGGAGATCTATGAGGGAGGCGTGTGTTCAGTAGGGGACGTTTTACGGCTGAAATTAAATAGTACCATAATATACAAAAAAAATCAATTAAAAAGCTTATAAATGCATTATAATGTGTATGTCATGTATTTTACAAGCTTTTATTTAGCTTGCCATATGTATGTATGTAACTATGTTTGTTCGCGGAATCTTTCAACTCAATTTTGAAGCAGATATCTTCAACCAATTGAGCAGTGGCATGTGTGTACATGTGTTGCCCTTGTGTGTAGGGACGCATATGCGCGGACAACGTGTGCGCATATGAACATGTATACTGCCCGCTTATGTCACATTTTCCATAGATTAGTATAAAATCAACTTGACTATGGTAAGACTTAGAAAAGTATTATAAACATACACCACTTAAAAACTTAGCATATTGTAAAATTGAATACTTAATGTTCCGGGAGAGCATAAGTGGATGGAGGGTGGCAGACATTATAAAGACTTAGTCTTCTGGGTTTTTGTTGCCCTCTGTCTACTTGTGTGCTCCTGGTACATTGAGATTTCGTTCTGTAGTTATGAAGCATTAAAAGGAAAAGTCGCCGTGGGGTGCCGGCAGTAGAATGATACCCCTCCTCTCATGCCCATGGATGCAGTAAGAGTCTGCTAAGGGATACCTCCGGAAAATGGGCAGCAGCGTCTATCCGTGTATCAACATCCCATACTGCGCTCACCAACCCGCCTGCCAAGCGTGGTGAGTATGGCAACTACCCCTCATGGAGATCCATGAGGGAGGCTGGTGTTCATCAGTGGACGTTTTATGGCTGAAACGATGAAAAGGAAAAGATTTATATAGAGTAAGATTAATTATTAAGAAAAATTGTAAAAAATTCCCAAATTACGACCCTAATTGGAAAAGATAAAGAAAGTACATAATATGTACTTTCTTTATCTTTTCCAATTAGGGTCGTAATTTGGGAAATTTTGAATTATATTATAATTCAGTACAATTATGATATCATAAATAAATTACGTGGTTTGAGCAATTCAAATAAATAATCTAATCATCAGGATAAGACCAAATTGCAAAATGATTAACAGTATAAGTAAGATTGAAAAGATATCTGGACAATGTTCCAGATGAAACAAGTCTTGGCACTCGTATTAACAATGTTTGAAAAAAAAATATATTAATTAAGTAGACCAAGTTACAGGTACGCAGGTTAATCTCGCGACAAACTTTTTAATCACATAAATTGTGTAAAGACGTTTTAAGTTGACATTAAACTTTAATGGAAAATGTTTATTTTTAGTAGGTACGTTCAAATAAAAGCTTGTTTGTTAAAAAGTTTTTTGTTCTTTTAATTTTTTTATAATCAACTTCCTCATTAGTGGAAATTAAATCAACTAAGTACTCTAATGGACAAACCTTACACAATTGAAGTAGTCTTATGACCTAACTACACCTGCACTAATGACAATGTTGTTCAACCTCTGCCAAACACAGTATGAGAGAAAAAACCTCGGTAAGCACTATTTTTTTTCTTTCTATGTATAAACTATGTATAAATGTAAAATGTTTTCTTTGTGTTTTAATGTATATTGTGCTCTTAAGTAAATAAATAAATGTGTATGTCTATGTCTAATTGAACAAGGCTCTCAGGCTCTGGCCGCAACTCGCGACGGTAGAGAGGTTACCAAAAAAATAAATTTTCATTTTATTTATTACTTAATTCAAATTCAAATTCAAATTCAAAAAATACTTTATTCAGTGCGGCCGCATGGACCTTATTGACGCGTCACAACTTACAAAATAAAACAACACAAATAAATAGAATAAAGCACATAATTGAACCTGTTCACTTCAGATGACACGCGAGTTAGGAAAAGAAGTGAACAGAAGAACCTAACTCGGTCGTTATAGTCATCATTTAACAATTTGATTTTGTCTTATGCTACGTTTGACGGAGTTGGAGCAGATTCCGTCCCAAGTGGTTTTGTCCTCTAGGTAATCAGATATTTTATAATAAGCTTTATCGCACAGATTGCGTTTAATAATGTTTTTGAATTTATTTAATGATAACTTCTGCAACTCACTTGGGAGTTTGTTGTAGAAGCGTATACATTGCCCTTTAAAAGATTTTTTTACCTTATGGAGCCTAGTAGTGGGCACAGCGAGTTTATTCTTATTTCTTGTATTTACATTGTGATTGTCGCTGTTTTTCTTAAACGAAGCAATATTTTTATGGGTGTACAACAGGTTCTCATAAATATATTGACAAGCTACTGTCATTATATTTATTTCTTTAAATTTAGTGCGAAGTGATTCTCTGGGACCCATATTGTAGATAGAACGAATAGCCCTCTTCTGCAGCACAAATACGGTGTCTATATCTGCAGCACATCCCCACAGCAGTAAGCCATAAGACATAATGCTGTGGAAATAGCTGAAGTAAACAAGTCTAGCGGTATCTACGTCTGTAAGAAGGCGGATTTTTTTGACTGCATATGCTGCAGAACTAAGCCTACCCGATAGTTGTTCTATATGCGGGCCCCATTGAAGCTTATTGTCCAAAGTTATGCCTAAAAATACAGTTTTTTCTACAAGGTTTAAACTTTCACCTTTCAATTTAATGTTGGCATCAGCCTGTTTTACATTCGGGAGAGTAAATCTAATGCATTTTGTTTTATTTTCATTAAGTAATAGGTTATTGACATTAAGCCAATTAACAACTTCTGAGATTGCATTATTCACCTCGTCATAATCGGTGGTACGTCGTTTCATTTTGAACAAAAGTGAAGTGTCATCAGCAAACAATACAATCTCATGATTGTTTTTGACAAGATGAGGTAGATCATTAATGTAAATTAAAAATAGAAAAGGCCCAAGAATTGATCCCTGCGGTACACCCATTGTAACTACAGATCCCGAAGAACGTTTTCCATTAACATCAACTCTTTGTATCCTGTTACTGAGATAAGAATTTAGTAGATCTAAAGAGATATCTCTAACACCATAGTGGCGCAATTTCCCGATCAATGTTTCATGGTGTACACAGTCAAATGCTTTTGAAAGGTCGCAAAAAACACCTATAGCGTCTTGCGACTTCTCCCAAGCATCATAGATATGCGAGATTAACTCTATACCGGCATCAGTAGTGGAACGACCGCGTGTAAAGCCAAATTGCTTGCAGTGAAGCAACTTGTTGTCGTTAAAGTGCTTAGATAGCTGATTTAAAATAAGCTTTTCAAAAATTTTACTAAATGTCGGCAGTACTGATATCGGCCTAAAGTTAGTGGGATCCGACTTAGAACCTGATTTGAATAAAGGTATTATTTTACTGTGTTTCATTAGATCAGGAAATACGCCACAGTCAATGCATTCATTAAATATAAAAGCCAGTTCAGGTGCGATTGTGTCTACTAATGGTTTTACAATGTTTACAGAAATACCCCAGAGATCTGCAGTTTTCTTGACATTTAACATTTTAAAGGCTTTAACTATATCGCCGCTGTCCACATATTGGAATTTAAAATTACTATCACATTTAGGTACATTTTCGCTAAGTAAGGACTCGGCGATCAGGTGAGAAGAGTTTAAAGACTTTGTGGTAGAAATTGGAATGTCAGTAAAAAATGTTTCAAATGCTTGGGCTACATCTTCATCACTTTTGTAGGTGGTATTATTATAATTTAATTTGAATTGGTTGTTAAAGTTACTCACATTTCCAGTTTCTTTGTTTATTATTTTCCAAGTAGCTTTAATTTTATTATCACTATTTTTAATTTTTGAACTTATATAATTAGACTTAGCAATATGGCAGACTTTTCTAAAAATTTTTGAGTAATTTTTAACCTTTTCTTTAAATTCTTCACTAAAATTATAATGTTTTTCACTATAAAGATCATATAATTTTTGTCTACTTCTATGTATACCCACTGTTGCCCACTCATTAAAGTTATGTTTATCTGTGACCATTATCGACTTTGATGTAAATATTGAATTAAACATATTGCTAAATGCATTGAAAAAATTGCAATATGACTCATTAGGGTTGTTATTTGAGTAGTAAGGTGGAAATTTTGTATTCAATTTACATTTCAGTTGTTCAGATCGATGCATGGTCACAGGTATAAAAGTAATTTTTCTTTTTACATTTTGTTTTTGTTGCTGTTTAATTTGAATGTGCTGGCCTAAATGGTCTGACTTTATATTGCTAATCAAGCCCTTATGGAGAATTTTTGTATTAGAATTTACAAAGATATTGTCAATACATTTAGCTGATGTTTCAGTTATTCTAGTAGGCTCCATAAACAATGGTTTTAGGTTATATGAATTAAAAAGGCATGTTAATCTAGTACTAAAAGAGTAATTATCTAAGAGATTAACATTGAAATCTCCACATGTAATTATGTTCTTATTTGACTTTGATGCTTTGAATAAGATTTCATCCATGACTTTTTCAAATGTCTCAAACGAAGCTGATGGTGGGCTGTATACACTTATGATAATAACTTGCTCCAACTCCGCACATGCTATTTCAATTTGGCTCTCAACAGACAGACAGACAATGTCTTTACGTTCTTTGTACTTAAGATGTTTATTAAGTAGCACTAAAGAACCTCCACGAATAGCATGTGATCTACAAAAGGAGCTACCAACAAGATGGTTGTTGAAACTGAACATAACCTCATGACTTTTCAGCCAATGTTCAGTAATACATAAAATATCAATATTATACAAGTTTATGTATAGTTCCAACTCTAACAATTTACTGCTTATTCCTTGAATATTTTGGTGCACCAAGTTGGTAACCTTTGTATTTATTTTAAATGTTTTATTTATTGCTTTTTCATTTTGACACAAGATATTATTTGACTTGTTCTGGCTAGAGATTTCCTCTGTTGTCTTATGATCTAATTTAAATGACTTGGAATAATTTCCAGAGTCTTAATTAATTGGTTTTGAGAATGCTCAAAAGAAGCATTCTGTTTAGCCAAATTTTTGGCTGTCATGCAAAAATAATATGATAGCGACATAGCTATCTGTCGTTTGTAATAATTAGAAAGGTAATAATTACCTTTAGTCAAATAATATTTTTTACTAACAATAGAGTTAGTGTCAATCACATGAATAGGATTATTGCACGATATTGTATGCAAAAGCATATTTAGCTTAAATCTAGTATTATTTTCTGACTGTGGCAAACTATTACTATAGGGGAATGTATACATTACAATTTCTTTAAATTTCAATGAACAAAGTTTATCAATATATTTTATCAAATCAGACTTGTTAACATTACCCCTATTTCCAAGACAGATTATTAAATTAGTATTCTCATTAGATGAGTTTTTAGAAATTTTTTGCATTATATCATGCAAACTACAGTTTGGTAAGCAATTATTTAAAACTGAATGTTCCATATGCAAACTCAAAAGTTGGCCCATATTTTTTCCAATTTCATCGCAGTACATTATTGATTTTTCTTGTGAGAATGATGAGTTTACATCCAGACTGCGCATGGCCGTTGTAATACTCACTGAATCAGTGTTATCATGATCCAGTCCAGCATCACACCGGCATCTTGCTAAGTGGGACTGGAGCTCTCTTTCATTCTCCCAAGATCCCTGGAGCACTTGGTCCATGGCCAGGTTGTATTCCCTTACCTCAATTCTGGACTTATCATATAGGCTTGTAATATGTTTTAGGGAATGTTCCAACCGGCCAAGTTCACAATTCAACTCCAAGATTTCAGCCTCATACTTAATTTTATTACTTTTTAGCTGTAGAGTACATAGATCAAGTTTGTCAAATATTTTTCTACAGGTGTATTGTCTAGTTACTACATTTTTTTGATTTTTTATCATTCTTTTTGTTTTCCTAATAAATTTATTTATTTTAAAGTATTTTTTTAGCTTATTTTTGCTTAAACTGTGTATGTTGTCATTGGTGCATGCTTGTGAATTATATACAGTGTCATATTTACATTTGTCAACAGTTTTCATAGTATGAAACTCACAGCCCACACCATTGGCAAGGCCTCTAGTTAAAATTATCCGATACAAGCTCATCATATAAGCAAATCGTTTCCATAGTGGCAGAGCATTGAGCCGCTTCTTCCAGCTGTGTGATCTTGATATTAGCCTCACATAGTGCCTTTTCTAAATCTGAGGTTTTCCGTAGTGCCAACTCAAACTCAATGCCACAGTTATGGTCAAAGCTATCTATGATGGATTGAAGCCTATTACATTCCTGAACTACTGTCATATTTTCTGAGTGTCATATCAGGTTCTTCGGCTTCTCTCGTCATTTGGACGTAAAAAACACCAGCGGTTCATACCCATTGCAGCGCTGCTTCATATCAAAGCACTTAATGGGTTTATTGAACAGAAATACATAATTATGGATAGAACTATGATGATATCCGAGGACAGTGGTATTTGAAATAGACATTTCCCACAACACCATGTAACCCCAAAGTAAGCAGAGCTTGTGTTAAGTTATGTGAAGGTTAGCACAAACGTCCCGCGGGAATCGAACCCTCAACCTCCTACCGCTCAGTCAGCTATTTAACTTACTAAGCCACGGAGGTCTAAGTCAGTTAGTTATTTTCATTTGAACCCAAGGGCCAAATAGAAATGTCGATTTACAAAAGAAAAACAAAATACATTTAAAGTTTCAAGTCATTTAACTTTTTTTCCGTAGCGAAGGAATTTAATCATGGGCTTAATTCAACTTAAATATTATTATGTTTTGATTCGTTCGCTTCAGAAAACTTTTTTCCAAGTGAGGGAAAGATGCGAAAGAGAAACCTGGCATTTATTATGTCATCATCATCATCATTTCAACCCTAAAACGTCCACTAGTGAACACAGGCCTCCATCATATATCTCCATGAGGGGTAGTTGCCATATTTACCACGCTTGGCAGGCAGATTAGCGAGCGCAATACGGGATGTTGATACACGGAAAGACGCTGCTGTCCATCTTCCGGAGATATCTCTTTTAGGCTCTTACTGCATTCATGGGCATGAGAGGACCACGCAGGGGTGCCGGCAGTAGAATGTTACCCCATTCTACTGCCGGCACCCCTGCGTGGTGTGCCGGGGCGCGGCGCGGCGTGCCGCTGACAGCCGGCCTTCATATAACTACAACAGTAATGCGATACGTGTACCTGCGTGGTGTGTCAGGGCGCGGCGCGGCGTGCCGCTGACAGCCGGCCTTCATATAACTACAACAGTAATGCGATACGTGTACCTGCTTGGTGTGTCAGGGCGCGGCGCGGCGTGCCGCTGACAGCCGGCCCTCATCACGAGTCTCATCATGGAGGACGGCCCAGCGGCTCGTTGATCGACCAACGACCTAACCAAACGCAATCATATTTGTTTTGGTAAAACTAATTGTATTTCACATTATTGGCATTATACCGGGTGTTAGTGTAAACAGTCTTATCCTTGAAACCACAGACTAGGTATAAGGAACAGAGTTCAAAACCGATGAAAAAAAAATAATTTATTTTTACATAATTTTTGCAAAGAAAATCCTCATAGATCATGAATGCGTTTCACGTGCGTAGGTGCAATGCGGCTTCTCTTTCTCTCAAACGCGCCGCCGCCTTTCGGCAACTCGCCGTTTCTTTGAAGCGCCGACACAAACGCCCGCCATCGTCTCGCGGCTAGCCCCGCGCGCGCGTTCACGCCGCCGCTTTCGCCAGTCCCGTGCAATCTCGCGAGTTCGACACATCGCGACCATTATGTGTGCCGATTCGCGGTAAAATGTAAACTAACGGTGTAAACTAACGATGTATTGTAATGTTGTATTCAGCTTTTGTTTCTTGTATGTGTGTCTGCAGTCGTAAATAAACGTTTTATCTATCTATCTAACTCATCTGTGCTGTGACAATGTCGTACACAAGCGAACAGTAGACTGAAATGGTGCGGCTTTATGCCATAGCTGGTGACCTTGGCACGTAGGATGTACACAGAGCGGTTTCCAGGACATCGTGTGCCAAGCCGGGAAACTATCCTAGCGGCTACAAAAAGGCTACGTATGTATGTAAATAAGACTTGTTTGTTAATGAACTTTTTAAATACGCCTAAAATAACTACCTACTTTAGCCTTATAGCTTTTTTGATTCAATTTAATAATTTTACTTGTCTTGAAATAACTTAATAATGTAACGTGCTAGAGTAATTATTTTTGCCTGTCCTAAGGCAGGAAAAGTATGAAGGGAAAGTTCTATGCAAGCAACCATTCGTTTTGATACGTACCTACACCAGCCCGAGCCCAGCGACATTTGCGGGCGACGTACGACAGTAATAAGGGTGTCCAAAAAATCACGTTCCTTAGATGAGAAATGAATTATCAAAATGTAGCGAAACTAATTAAAGATAAAGATAAAGATATATTTATTTGCTTGAACACAATGTTATATATTATTATTATTATTATTATTTAGCCTCCACTGTCCCACTGCAGGGCAAAGGCCTGTCACAGCGTTAAATCGCGAAGAGTGGAAGAAGGGAAGGGAGGCCTTTGCCCTGCAGTGGGACAATGTTATAAAGGTCTTAAAATTAATATAGTTCTAATTATGTTCTACCTTAATTAGCATGCAAATTTATTAATAAAATTTAAAAAGTTTAAAGGAAATAAAAATGTCAATAGGTATATTAAATTCATATAAAATATTACTCATAATTCCAACTTGTCATCTAAAAATTCATGAATATCATAATAACATTTGCTTAATAATAATTGCCTCAATTGAGATTTAAATATATTGTCATTTTTGTTTTTATATGACTTTGGTACTTTATTATAAATATTTGGTGCCATACAGACTACACTTTTTCGTAAAAGTGCTGTTTTGCGGTTGGGATTACGAAGCCTATTATTGTCTCGTCTGTTACGTACAACAACATCCGTCATACGTTGAAAAAGCTGAGGGTTTTTTCTCACAAACAATGCGATTTCAAGGATGTAAAGAGATGGAAGTGTAAGAATTTTATGCTCAATAAACCAAGTCTTACAACTATCAGTCATAGGAATGCCAAACATGGATCTGATGCAACGTTTTTGTGCCTTAAATATGATATCTCTATCTGTAGAATTACCCCAGAATATTACCCCAAATCTAAGCAGGGATTCCACTATTCCGTAATAAGCTGTGAGTAAAGATTCTGTATTGACAGTTAACGATAATTTATACAAAGCATAGGCTGAACTACTAATTCGCCTGCTAAGTGTGTCAATGTGGCTTTTCCAGTTTTTGACTATTATTTTTAATTATTACTTGTATCAATTCATTTTAGGGTTATACATTCGTGGTTTAAGTGATAAGTGTGTTCACACTAACACACTGTATGACGACATTTCTAATTCATACCAATCGGTTAAGTAGACGTGATCGATCAGGTTATAACGGATGTGCACAGCAGTCTACGGCTGAGATGATGATCAATCAGGTAAATATCTTCCTTTCTTTTGGTCGCTCCTAAACAAATTATTTAGTCTTGGATTAGCGTTTCAGCTTATTGTTCTTAGGACCTTAGGAATGATGTATCATCACTGTGGCATGATACTACGTATCTGTAAATGCTGGGTGACGTGCAGAGGCGCTGCCAGTGCAACCGATCAGTTATCACCAGCGACGACGTTAATGAGAAACTCGATTAACCTAACCTAACCTAACACCTGCTACCAAATATAATGACGCGTACATGATTGCTAACATGAACGAAGAAACACCCATCCTTTCATTAATCTCTTCCCAAATAACAACACAGATTTGCTCCGTAGAAGGTAGGATATCAGGTATTAATCTGGCGCGAGATCAAAGCGCCGCGCGCCTGATGCGATAAGCGCAGATCACCGGCTATATTTAGATTTAATCATTAACCTGAGATTATGGAGAGGGCACGCCTTACCTTTTACACAAATTAAATCTGAGCGGATACACAGCGTCCTACGAAAACAGAAATGTATTCAAGAATATCCGGAGGAATTAATGTCGCTGTAATTATATTAACCGATTTATTTTATTTACAGAGGTGATTCTCGAGTTCCCACGAAGATTCAATCAATATTTGTTTGTGTGGAAACCGGTTGTGGTATCTTCTTTCACTTCCACACAGGACAGTGGAGCTCAAGCGTAATGCGGTGTGGCTCGATGCAGTGCTGTGCTTCCGCCGATCTACTTAACAAAACCGGAAACCGGAGACTCTTGACACTGCGCCGCGTTTATTTTTGGTGTTATTTTGGCTAAGTCCAATGAAAAATGGTAGATGGAGTTTCATTGTTGGTGTTGTTTGTGCCTGTCTGCAAACAGCCCCGCCCTCGCCCATCCCTTTGACCAGGAACTAATGAACGCGGCTCCCCGACAGTCCATTACGTATTCCATTATGACGTGAAAGCGCGTCTTCCATGCAACACCACACCTGTATTATGCACAAATGCACGAACACTCGGTATTCGCCTCGGCCGCGTGTGCCGGTGACAATGCCCGACACATGCACACATAGGAGGTGCAAACACAGTGCAGTGCGCGATTTTAATCACGGCAGGTAAGTTCCGAGTACTGCTGTTTCAATAGGTCGGCCTCGGCGGGCATTCACAGCTGCCACATAGCTCTCAGCGCACCACACTGTGTCTAAGTACGAGTATATTTGGCGTAGGTACATTATGCTTTTATGTGCAAAAGGATAGAGCAGGTCCTAAATCTTTGGTTTGATGCCATTGTTTTGTTCTGGAAAAACTAAAGTTAAAGTTCGGGTGGTACTCAATACTACACCACCTTTACCGACCTATTTACTTTTATTTATTTATTTTATTTTTATTTTATTTATTATCTAAAATTCACAGTTACATTATTGTTTTTTATTACACTGCATAATATGTACTATTCATAAACCAAATCGAGTCTACATTATATTAATAGCACTTACTAAATTAAATTAGGGTAGGTAGGTAAGCAATGATGTTACAAACAAACTAAAAATATTAACAAGATAACATAGGTACATGTAAACTAAACTACGAACAAAAATCGCATAGTGTAAGTAAATGTGTAGTGTAAGTGTGTAGTGTGGCTGTGAGATGCATGAATGTGTATAAACCATTGACCTACAACTTCTGAGCACAATTTTAAGTACTAAGTACTAAGTATAGGCATATCTCGATCGACAACAACAAGCTGTAAGGGATGGTTTACATGGCGGCAGTGTAAAAATAAAAAGTAAATCCTTGTTTAGTCTTTCTGCATAAAATGACACAATGACAGCTATTATTATTATTATCATTTTCCTACTTAGGCACAAACCAGTATATACGAAATCTATAACAAAAATATCAGTCTGTAATTTCACTGTTTGTATGTAAAGGTTTACCATTTTAAATAATAATAATAAGGGTTACACAAACACAATTAAAAAACGCTACAAAGCAGCAGGCAGAAATAAATAAAAATAAACATTATTAGCCTTCTCTTAGGAGAGCGATGACTTTAGCTTTGAATGTGAATTTTGATAGATAAAACAGATCTAAATCATTATACATTTTATTGTACGTCCGACGTAACCTGCTGGTTACGTTATTGGCCGAGTAGTTAGTAAGATGGGTAGGCACATTAAACAACTGCGTGTTCCTGGTTCGTCTGTTTGACGCTCGTAAGGACAGTGTTTTATTTAATAATCTGGGGCAATCTAATACTCCAGAACATACGTCATGCAACAATATCATATCATGCAACGTCCTTCTTTTGCTGAGGGTTAACAATTCATGTTCTTTGCATGATGCAATATAATCATCATTTACTATGTTTTTACGGTAGTTAAGATGTTTTATGAATTTCCTCTGAATAGACTCAATTGCGTGACTATATGTAACATATTGGGGATTCCATATGGAGCTGCAATATTCAAGGACACTACGCACGTAGGCGTAATAGATTACCTTTATACAAGCTACATTGGTGAATGGTTTGGTAACCCTTAAAACAAATCCCAAATTTTTGTAAGCCTTGTCTATGGCATATTCTATATGAGACGAAAATGTGAGCTTATCATCTAAGAGCACGCCTAAGTCGCGTACTGTATGAACTTTATTTATTGGGCAGTCATTTAGCGTATATGTGTAACTAATAGGTTTATTACGTCGCGTGAATGAAATATGCATGCATTTACTTAAGTTGACACTTATTCTATTTTTACTGTAATAATGCGACAGTTTAGTTAGATCCATTTGCAATCGTTCGCAATCTTCAATTGATTGGATTTTATGATATACTTTTTTATCATCGGCGAACAACAAATGCTGAGCATAGTTAAAACATGAACCGATATCATATAGATATGCCAAATATAAAAGAGGTCCTAATAACGATCCCTGTGGAACTCCTGATGGTATGGACACAAAGTCAGATCGTGCTCCTCCTATAATAACAGCTTGTGTTCTTTTTGATATGTACGATTTGACCCAGCGTAAGAGATCTCCCTGTATTCCCAGTTCCTCGACCTTACGAAGTAGGATGACGTGATCCACACGATCAAACGCTTTTTCGAAATCAGTGTAGATCACGTCAACCTGTCCTCTTGTTTCCATAAAATCCAGTACATCACTAGTAAACAAAGACAAGTTTGTTACCGTGGAGCGTCCTTTGACAAAACCCTGTTGTTGTTCGGGAATGCTCTTCCTAATAACCGGATAAATTATGTTATAGATGAGCTTTTCAAAACTTTTGCTCAATACGTTTAAGATCGAGATGGGCCTATAATGTTCAATGTTAAGTTTAGAGCCTTTTTTGTGCAAAGGAACAATATGCGCTTCTTTCCATTTGGATGGAAAAATACCTTCAGCGATCGAACGATTAAAAATGGCAGTTATGGGCTTACAGAGAGACTCTGCACATCTAACTATAAATATAGGAGGGATTCCATCACTCCCTGCTCCTTTGTTGATGTCTAACTTAAGTAGCAATCGCAAAATGTTCTCTTCAGATATAACTATTGTACTTAGTTTATCAGGACATGATGCGGGTTCCAAAGACGTAAAAGGATAGCTATCTAATGGGTTTGTGAACATCTCGTGGAAAAACGAATTAAAAGATCGTAATATGTCCGGGCTGTTGTTTATTTTGTTGTTACCATAAGACATTGTGTTCGGATAGCCGGTGGCAGATGTACGCTTAGCTTTAATATAACTCCATAATAATTTGGGATTAGATTTTATAGCATCTTGAGTGCACGAAATGTAGTTCCTATAGCAAGATGCCTCAACCTTTTTAAACCTGTTCCTCAGCAAACAAAATTCGTCGTAGTCTAGAGGATTATTGTGCCGCTTCCAAAGCGCGAACTTTATTTTTTTCTTTATTAATGTTAATTAGGGCCTTCGTGTACCATATAGGAAATGTGCTTTTCCCACCGACTATTACGTTAGGAACATGTTTTTTTATAATGTCGTTAATCCTGTTATAAAAAATAGACACAGCCGCGTCTACTGACCCATTATGTAGCAGTGACCAGTCCACACATCCCAACTCTTCATTTATGACATCGTAGTTGCCCTTTCTAAACAGGAATTTTGTATATTTTGATTTAATTAGAGGCGCAACCGTAATGTCTGTTGCGTCAATATTTAGCGTTACATGATGGCTATCTTCCTTTACTAATGGAGTATCGCTTCTACTGAGATTAACGTGAAAATTACTAAAAATTAAATCTAGTACATTACCAGATGGATTACAAAAATTGTTATACTGACGTAAGCCTAATAGATTAATGATATTAATTAGGTTAGTGCTAGCATTTTGCAATTCAATACTTCCTTTCTTTAAATATGTCGGATCAGAACCATTCCATTGTATATTAGATAAATTAAAGTCTCCCGTAATACAAATATAATCATTTGGAACCAAAGAAGCAATCTCATTTAACCAGTCGGTATATTTAGTGATTCGTTGTGCAAGAAGTTCATCCGGCGGCATGTAAACCAGCCCCAAATGCAAGTTCTTATCTGAGTTAATCGCACGCCCGTCAATTGTCAACCATAAACATTCGATGCCCAGATGGGATTTTTGCCATTCAGGACGCGCCCGCGCATTCAATTTATTTGAGCACAAAATCATAACGCCACCTCCATGAGAACCGCGATCGCGTCTAAAAATATTATATTTTGCACTTACCAACTCTGAGTCCAAAACACTTTCATTCAACCATGTTTCTGTGATCATTATTATGTCACACTGTGATGTTAATAGGTTAGTGCTGAACTCAAGCGTCTTTGTTCTCAGACCGCGTACGTTTTGATAAAGCAAACTTAATTTATACTCAATCATTACAAAAAATAAGGGCTACCTGTAAATACTTACTATACGTGTAAAAGCGGCCTTGAATATAATTAATCAATAATATTGACATGGCGCAAAGCGTTAAGGGTGCTAAGCAAGAAAAATACAAAACATAAGTGCATTTTTGTTGTTGCAAGGTAATGGTTTTATTGTGGTTGTTGTGAAATGAAGTGAAAAAATGTAAAATTATTGTGAATATGTAGTGTGATGTGTTGTATGTATGCGATTTTAACAAAAGTACCACAGGGAGTAAACAAAGTAAGTGCTGAATATAAACTATGCATAAAGTTTTTAAATCCGTTTCGTTGTTTATCAAAATGTATGGGGATGTGTCATTCTTTCTCAGGTAAATACGGCAGTTCTTTGTCCATACATATTTGAAGTTTAATTCTTTAGCCTTGTTTTTAGATTTCTTAAGAAGTTCCTTGTTACAAAGTGTTAGGTGATCGTTTACATAAATATAGGAATCGCCGGCCATACCAATATCCTTTGGGGTAAATCCGCGTTTTTTTCTTATAGCTGATAAAAAGGAGTCCTTGGTAATACGTTCGCGAAATCGCACTATAATAGCTCGGGGTTTTCCATTGATAGGACGCTTGGCACGGACCCGATGTGCAAATTCAATGTCTCCGGGCTGCAGCGACAACGCGGCGTACTCCGCCACTTTGGTGATAAGGTTTGGAAGCTTTTCTCCGCTGATCTCAGGAATACCGACGATTTCTAGGTTAGGTAGTTTGCCCCACTGCTCTTGCTTTGAAGCCAGATCTTCAGCTTTGCAGAGCCTATTCTCTAGGTCTTGAATCTTTTCCTTTAGGTGTTTATTATCAGATTGCAGCTTCTTTACCGATGATGTTTGTGAAGCCAAGGTCTTCTTAGTATCCTCATACTTATCACTCACCATTTTTACAGATTCCTCCATGGAAAGGATTCTATTGCCCAGCGTTTCCAACTTACTGTCAATAGCGTCACTTATAACTTGAGGTAGCTTGAGTATCACGGCGGCCACGATTTCATCTCGCATGCTGGATATAATGCTGATGCTGTGTTGGTCGTCCTTCGGGCCAGCCTTTTGGGAACGAATAGTCACGAAGTTTCCGCTGCTATCATCGTCGACATCTTGCGAAACTGCAGTCTTGTTGGGAGGCGTTTCGCTGTTGCTGCCTCTTCCTTTTTCTTTAGATTTGCATGATGGACATACCCATTTGGCTTCATCCGCGGGTTTCATACCAGTAGAAGATGCACCCATGCATTGGTAATGGTACATTCGAAGACATGTAGAAACGGAACATTTCAATCTGTCCCTCACAGAAAGCGTCCGCGGCATTCACTACATTTGCTCATTTTGCACGTTTGGTAGATGATTTGAACGTTGATTTTACTTGTGCTCAATATTTGGTTGTTTATGAAGGGATTTATGTAGATTTAATGCTTTAAATTCGTAATAAAACACTAAAATCGTATTTACGAAACGCCGAGATATCTGCACCGTGCGGCCTACCCGCATATTATGTACTTATATTTGAACTTTTATAATAAACGCACTATCCAACTAATCATACACCTAAATCTCAAAAGATTGTTCAATCAGATGCATGTTTGTAACCTTTTCAAGCAAAAACTTTTTTCAAATAAAACCGGGCAAGAGCGAGTCGGACTCGCGCATCGAGGGTTCTGTGCCATAATACAATATAATATACAGGATGAATTTTTGAGACGGGACCGTAAGGGCAGGTATGTACCTTAACCGTTATAGTTACAGGAAAACGTTTTTAGAAGACTATCCATAAATTTTGAAGATATCCTGAACTGCATTTACAGATTTTGGAAAAAATGTACAGTCAGCAAGAAAATGGTCATTTTACACAAAAACTTTTTTTGATGCCAATCGATCCTCTTTCTTATTAGGATCAAAAGTCTCTACTGGACCGTCTGAGGTTTGAGTACTAGAAATCTCAGAAATTGCGAAAACTTTGGTACCTGCCCTTACTGTCCCGTCTCAAAAATTCACCCTGTATGATAAAGATGGTTAATATTTGTTGGAGAACCTTGACAGCGCCATCTCTTGCCTGACAGCGGAACTTATGTAGATTATTTTACACTTTCGATGATTTCTAGAAACTATGCAAATTACAGGGTTTGTTATAACTTTCCTTTCATATTTACATACACTCCTATTAGCAATCAATCAAAGTTTCAGGGGTTTAACTCTGCAAACTTCGGAGATAAGGGTCCCCCCTTATCTAACTGTCGTTTTTTCAAAATTTTTGTAAACAACTCAAAAACGATACGGTTTAAAGGAAAACTAAAAACTGTTTATTAATGTGCAAATGAATACCTTTCATATGATACTGCACATGACCTAGTAACTTCACATTTTTAAAAAACCCCCCATCCAACCCCTTGTCTAAAAAACTAAGCAAATTAGAGAGTTCGCTCTAATTTCACTATAAACTTTTCATGCATTTCTATAAGCTATAAAATTTTCACGGGTTTATCTCTGCAAACTTCGAAATAGGGCGGGGGGGAACGGCCGTTTTTTCAACATGTTTGTAAATTACTAAAAAACGATACGGTTTACAGGTAATTTAAAAACTGTTTATTAATTTGCAAATGAATACCTTTCTTATGATATCTCATATCACCTAGTAACTTACCAAAAAAATTTGAAAACCTTTCCTTCCACCTAAAAAACTATGGAAATTAGAGAGTTTGCTCTAAGTTTACTAAAAACTTTACATACACTTCTATTAGCTATAACAGTTCCACGGGTTTATCTCTGCAAATTTCGGAGATAGGGGGGGGGGGGGGGGGTTCAACATTTTTGTAAATAACTCGGAAACGATATGGCTTAAAGGAAAAATAAAAAACTGTTTATAAGTTTATCTATTTAGTTTATCTATTTATATGTGCAAATTAATACCTGTCATATGATCAAGTCGATAGCTTCAGTAGTTCTCGAGATATTCATTTGTGACAGACAGACAGACAAAGTGATACCATAAGGGTTCCTTTTTACCATTTTGGTCCGGAACCCTAAATAAAATTCTGAAATTTGTACATTTAGTTTTTATTCGGACGCAAGGGCAGAGCTTTTATTGAGTTTAATTGATTATTTTATTCTACAAACAAACATATTTAGCGGTTCAGCCAGTTCAACCGCACAGGTTCTGAGACATGCACATGGACATCGTATCGAATCGGAAGTACAAATGGGGCAGCAGGCGAATGAGCCAGCGGAGTGTGAGCGTCGCTCGTCTCCCGGGAAATAGGGCAGAACCGCCGATTGCGAGCGAGAACAACAACGTGACGTCAGAACACAATAGTCTCCCCACATCAAAGGTGTGGTACAGCAATTGCAGATACGGCCGCCAATCTGTCACTCACACAAGTTCATATCTGCGCGCGCAGCGCAGACGTTAACCTCAAACGTGACTAAAACTAATCTAAAATTACCGCCATCCTTGCTTTGCACTACGAAAAGGAATATTTTACAACAGGTTACATGCAAGGAGATATTCAGCTGGTGCAAGGAGAGATGAGATGGGGAGAACACTCTGCATATTAATCTGGAGACGCCAGATTCCTGAGGCAGGCGGATGTCGGGCAGCGCGGCAGGATGTGTGCGATCGTGCGGCACGGGGGCCCGGTCTTCTGACCACGCATACACGAAGAGATTCCGCAGGATGGCGGCTCCCCCACTTATCAGATTATCAACATACTATTATGGGTATTTATGGTCTTTAAAATATTACATGATATTACTAACATAAGAACATATGGATGTGAGCAGCGTGCGTCACTGCTGTTAAATCCAGTAACTACGTGCTTTTATAAAACTAACTACCATTGACATTTCCTGCAACTTCAAAGAAAGGGCTAGCATGGGCTGGGGATAAAACTTTTGTCCACCGGTTATTTCCACTGACAAGGGATAAAATTATTTTATCCACCTGCCAAAGCACGGTAACAGGGGGAAAGAGAATTACATGACATTAGACGTGGATGCGTTTCCCCTGGTTTGTCCACCGTGAATAGTTTATCCACCCATGTCGCCATGCTCGGAGGGTGGACAAAATTGACAGAGGGGAATAGTATTTTTTCCTCTCCCCGTGGATAAAATATCATTATCACCGATAAAATATCATTTCAATCGTTCGTATGATACTATCGCCCGAATCCTAATTTACGTTTGACTTTCGTAATGTCGTATATTCGAGTATTGACACGAGAGGTTGCGACAATTCGTTTCAACTAAAAACAGTGTAAAGAAAGTACACGAGTTGTCGTAGTCGTACAATTGATTATAAAATAGGGCCCCGGAGATAAGGTGTATAAAACCCTGCGTCACTTCTAGAGTAGCCATCACAAGCGATGGATAGCGCACCATGCAATCTTTTTGTTCGGTACCTGCCTGAGATGCATACGTGCGGAAAACATGCCGTACTTGAAAGTACACTAATGTCATAATAAAAATAATAAGTTTATTAATATATTAACTGCAATGGAGCTCAACATGGCTTCAAACATGTCCGCACTAAAATTGTTCTCTTTAACGCGCTTATTCACAGTCACCTTGAGTTCTCTAGTACTATTTGGAACCCATTTTATGCTGTGCATTCTCAAAGAATCGAAAGCTTGCAAAGAAATTTTACCAGGGACATTGCATATATGTCTCCAGGAATATTTCACCGAACTCCACATATTTAACGTCTCGGCCCACGCTAACTGTATCATCACACTTTGGTTTATTCACACGCCGAGTACACTTGGCTATCACTGGATTCCATGAGACAGAGAGTCTCAGTGTCAGTGTCAACCCTAAATTTAAATTCCTCAAATATAATCGGCATACCTACTCGTATAGCGTTGTGGTATTCTCAGAAACATATCAAGCGAACGCATTCAGAAAGTATGATTTGGTTAAGTGAAACTGATGTAGAAGACCACTCCATCATCATCATCACATCAGCCCTAGGACGGCTGTGCACGTCTGCTACTGGACAGGCATCTCCAAGATCATGAGGGGTCTTGCGATGCTCGCCACGCTTAATAATCTTTATTTAAGTTTTAGTTTTAAGTTTTTTCACTTTTAATCAACAACATTTCGCAGAACTTTCAACAAAGTTTTAGTAAAGTGTTTTGATGCCACTGCTTGATACAACAAAGCCTAACGTAACTTTTCCTTATACATTTTGCAAAGCACTATCAAAAAGCATAAAAGCGTATTTTTTTAAAGTTTTGCTGCTCCAAACGGCAGAGCGCTAGAACGCTCAGTAGGCACATCGGACTCGCAAACGAGAACGAATCGGATTTGCTTTTGAACGAGCTATTAATAGTGTTTGTAGTCCTCCATGCCGGCTATACGCCGCCATGTTGGATACGGTGTGACGTCAGATGAGCTGCGGGATAACACGAAGCCATTAGCGTCACCTCATCCACGCGACTAATACAAACATTAAATAATAAATAAATAATGCAACTACACACAACAGCATCTAGTCCCAAACTAAGTAAAACTTATACTATGTAAACCAGGTGATTTTTAATAGTATACATAAATATTTTTTTTGTAAATAAATCATTTTTATTCTCGTCTATGTTAAAACGATCATGAAGTCATTTTCATTTATAGATAATATATAAAAATAATACCCAGACCCGGGACAAACATTTGTCTGCAGAACAATCACAAACATTTGTCCCGTAGCGAAAACGAACCCACTACGTATCAGTCGACCATCAGAGCAACTGAGCCGCGAAGGCACTCCAATATCGCACTAGGGAAACCTTCAGAATATTTTCACGTCGGTCCGTTTGCCTAAATTACTATAAACAATCGTGAATGAAGACACTTTACAGTCTGATTCTCGATTGTAAATGTATTTTTAATTTTTGCGTAATTAGGCCACCTTGTTCTGTGAAATGATTAGACATAACAAGGCGCCTTAATTACGCAAAAATAAAAACATAAGTTCTACAAAGTCTACGCTACGAAGATGTTTCTCTAAATTCAGCTTTTTTAAGGTATTTTAGTACTAGTAGGCAAGTAGTACTTGTGCTCTGCACATTGATAGCCATTTATTACCCAAACCAATTAGCTACAGTACTACTACTACTGCTGTACGTGATAAACGATACAGAATTGAACGTAATGACCAACAGCAATAAAAAATCTAGTTTTATAGTAATACTGTTCCACCGGCGTGTTTACATCATCCGTCCGTGAACCAATTCGTTGATGTGCGGCGAGGGAGAGAACTCATATAGTGATAGTACTCGCACCTACTATAGTGAGCAGTCCCCCCTCCTCCCCCACATCACGCGGACGCCAATCTGTTCATTGGAACGAAAGAGCGCTTAATAATGCATCGGTGATCCGCCCCGCGACAGCCTTTAGCGAGCCGAGGAGCCGGCCCGGCCTGCTTATCTCCGTGCTACTTACACATACCCTACCCGCAATCATTTGGAAAGCAACTTAAGTATCATCAGTTCACGATGCGGCGGTTCAACTTCCCAGAAGTCAATACTTTCCTGCAACAGTGCGTATAATCCAATTCAATGAGCTGTTTTATAAATGGAAATGTTCAGTTCTATACAATTCATAACAATCCTAACTGAAGTAAAATAAATTGAAGCTCATGGCCCTGGGCCGCTTCTCGGGCGCTGGCGAGAGCTTTGAAAGTTTCACATTTACGAGCCTGCAACGATGCCCACGTTATTGGCACTTTACATCTCACAATGCCGCTCTCGACTGTGGTCAGTTTTACAACTTTTATTTGTGGTTTATTGCAGTACTCGTTAATCTTTCGCATGCTGTGATTAAGTATAATACAGTGGATCCGACCGAGGGCGCGGGAGGCAGCCAGCACGGGCAAGAGCGCTGACTCACCACAGACCCAGTTCCGTCCCCTTTCATAAAATTGGCGAAACAAAACGAGCGATTCGAATCCATTCACCCGCAAAGCTTTACACAATTTCATAAAACGAAAACTCACGCTCGCGCGCCGCGCGCCGCTGCGGTGCCGCACCTGCACCGGCCTAGCTTAATGCTTCATTTGTTCGTGCGTTTGTAACATTTTCCCTACTTTTCTTTATTAATTTGTTTTTCAAATTTTCCTCATGAAAAGAAAAGATCAAGTTACGTTGCTGAAAAAATATCATAATCATATGATTGTTATTTAGAGTTGCGGTACTAATTGTGTTACTATACTGGGTCGTCAGGTAGTTTCAGTGTTGAAATACAAAAGGTGCATTTAATTTTGCCAGTCGGCGCGCAGAGTGCTCGCGTGCGTATATTGTGCTCGTACTTATAGCTCGTGATCGAGCTCTGCCTCTCGGAGCGTGTCAGCGGCGAGGGTGTATTGTAGGTCATTCCAGAAGTGGGCTACAGTCCCTTATGACATAACTACACCACTCTCGCAGAGTTGCCTGCAGCGGCGAGGGGGCTGTCCGACAGGGCATCTCCAAGGACGAGTTAATTGAACGCCTTCCAGTCTGCGGTGCCTACCGGTCGGCGTGTACGCGTACGGCTCAAGGAGAGGGCTAGTGAGGTGAACGCTCGTAGTAAGGAGGGGGCGGAGGGTGATCAATAACCGCGTACGCAACTGGCGCGGCGCCAGCTCGCACTTGGCGGCCGTGCTTGCTGGTGCTTGTGGACCGCTCCTTTTCCTGTTATGTGCTCTGTCGTAAATAGCGATGCACGAATCATCGGCCCCGCTCGTCTCTGCACGCAGCTCGCTGCCGCGCTTGCGAGGCGGCATGGCGGGCGGCTGCATTCGTTTATTTAGTAACAATGATGTTTACACATCCCGATCGATTCGTACAAAACTAATTGGAAATTTCAATTAAAACTTTGTTGTGTTGCTGGTCTGTGGTGTTATGTATAGTTTGTTGCCGTTGAGTTGATTCCCGATTCGCGACCACTCGATTAACCAACAAGTACCTTAGTACCTACTTGCGTCGAACACAAACACTCGTTTCCGGTCTAAAGTAGTCATTATCGAGCAGTCGATAATTGAGCCGAATCGAATGGCCTCGCATGAGGAGTGGGATCATTGGATTTTAATAGAACTCGATTAATTGGTTTTGGAGGGCATCGGCCCGGGCGGAGTGGGTTCGGTGCCCGCCTCCGTGATTGTTAGCACTCATTCATCAAACTACTTTCCACGATTGAAAAACTTGTGCATGGCGGGAGCTCGGCACTGTTGACGCGCTGCATCACATTATTCGCGGCCTTCGCGTGATAAGAACCAGTGTCATGGTAACTGACGAATGTGTGGCTATTTTGGCGCAAGTTGAAGCACGCTTCATCATGATGGCTATGAATTGAAGGATCCGAGGCTAGTCGCGATTAGAATGTCACTTAACAACTTAACATTAGGACACCAATAGCTTGATTCACGATGATGAGCGACGCGCTCGGGAGAGAGAAAAATACGGGAATCCCACGCAACATCCAATTAACTATCAGATGTAAATCAAATTGTGTCCTCGACGAAACAATAATCCCGCCGCGTACCCCGCGCCGCGCAGCTCCAGTACAAACATATTCCGCCGACATGGCATCTCCGCCCTTGTTACCACTGTGCAAAGGTTGATTTTCCCGTGGCGGTGCGCTTTGCGGACCACAGAGTCGCGGCGGGCACCGTGCGAGGCCCACGCGTTATAATTTAATTTGCAAGTTTAATTAATTTTAACCTTTTGAGCGCGCACGATGTTCTGCATTATTCATGTTTCGCACAATGAATTCAGGTCGCCAAATATTGGATGGAGCCGCCGCCGTTGAGGCAGGCGACGTTTGTAGTTGCAATCCATCATGCGATGCGACGAATCATTTCCCATGCCTAGTCGCACAATGGTCGCACGGAACATTTAGTATCAATCGAAGGTTTCTCTGACATAGCAAGTACAGCTTTGTAGGTAAATGCGAACTCCTAGCACCAATTACAAATACCACTGCATTTAAAAACTCTAGAGGAATATTTGTTTGACGAGTTCATGCCCAGCTCAGCGTTATTACAAAGTTTGCGGGAATTCAACAACAGTAATTATGGTTCCCACAAATTTTAGGGCGTTTCAAGCGCGTAAAGACAACGCCCTTTACCTCATAATTCAAATTCATTAAATATATATTAGGGACATCTCCGGAAGATGGGCAGCAGCGTCTTTCCGTTTATCAACATCCCGTACTGCGCTCGCCAACCCATCTGCGAAGCGTGGTGAGTATGGCAAACAAACACCTCATGTTCTTGGAGATCCATGAGGGTGGCCTGTGTCCAGCTGTGGACGTGTACTGTAGCCCTAAGGCTGAGATGATGATGATGATGATATATATTAAGCCCAGTTTTAAAATGATTTTGATCAAAGACCTCCTGTGCTAGTTAGAAAAATGTGTTACGGCAAGGTAAGACCTCTGAAACCACGCGCACTTATAAAAATACCTAAACAAATCCCTGAATTAGATACCTTAAAGACAAATTATTGGCTTTCCTATAGTGCCGGTAAACCAGTCCTGCAGGCCAAAAATCGGCAGTAAGGAACGTTTTTTTGCATTTCGCGGGCACCACGAGCGCACTGCGAGCGTCGGTTACACAACGCACTCATCAAGTCAGCCGCTGCGACGCGGCGGATCGAGCTGACAGTGCTGCTAATCTACGTACATTATGATTATACATTAATAATAAGGTATACTCAACGCATATTATGTTGTTCTTGTTTGTAAAAAATGTGATCTGAGTTCGTGTTGCGGCCTCCCTGGGAATCCGCTACCGTGTCGCGCAGTCCGAGCCGGGCGCGGGTAATTGTGCGGGCCGGCGGGGCGCGGGGCGCGGGGGGGTGACGATGGTTGCGTCTAATTACTGCCATTAGAGCTCCTTGTTTGTTCGGGAGAGGGCCGTGCGGGGATCATTCTCACAGTCAGTGGGTCAGGAGGGCAATATGGGCAATTCAGCCGTGTTACATCCCTTCATTACGTTCTTTATGACTATAACATAATTACTAGGACACATGTAGTATACTTGCTGATATTACAGATGCGAAAATAAATTTGTATTCTTCTAACGCTTTTACGTAAAAATTGAATAAGGATGAAATTCCGCATTAATTTGCCTTGATGGTGTGCATTGATTGATATAGAAAACTTGATGAGTAGGTAGTGTAGTACATACGAGTTCGCCCAGAAGCAAGGAGGTCGCTCGATACCACCACGTACCTACATTTTCTTGTTTCTCCTCCCAACTCCACAGCTCGGTTGAAAAAGTCATTCAATGCCGAGCGGAATTTGTTTAGGTACATAATACGATACAGCAGCCCTTCGCCGTTATTCTCCATTAGTGTGTGTTACAGCGCGCCTCGGTAATAAACTTGCCCTTTCGGAGGCCCTAAATAACGGAACTTAGTGTACAAATTCCCGCAGATTATAATTAATGCAAATATTTGTCGCCGCCGGTCGCCCGGTCCCGTCGCGTGGAGCCGCTCCGCTGCCCAGGGTGGACGGTCGATACTCTAATTAATAATTCTGATTAATCGCAAGCTTCAAATATGTCGGTCCACTAATTAGCTGCTGTCGTGCGGGATGCCTCTCTAGTGCGACTTCAACAACGCGAGCCGAGCTTCACTGGAACACAATTTAAATATATTGCAAACATCAAAACTAAAGGCATAACCTTATAATATTCGCACGCATACTCTCACGAGTAATTATTCCAAGGCTCGTCTTTTAGGGCGATTCATTTGGATGGAATCGTTTTAAATAACGGTGACATGATTTAATAAAAATTTACAATAATAGGCCTTAAACAACTATAATAGTCTATTTATACCGCGTCAGCAAGTGGTATTTATGATGTACGCATTCGTTTCAAAGATCCGAAAATAAGAGCAGGTGAGATAAAACAGGGATCATATACCGCAGAGCTCGTATAGAGCAGCATCCCGCACCTCCGGGAACACACGTGGGTCCCGGACTCCCCGCGGCGCCGGCCATTACTCACCGCGATAGCGTCGCGCCCCGCCCGCCCGCCGCCACGCCGGCGGCGCGCCCCGCTCGGGGACGCAGCTTCCACTCCTGGACACACTCTGTTATTGTCACCGAGGTAACTACGTTACTTGTAACAAAAACTGCAGCAGACACTCTTGATTTACTGCTCAGTTTGATATCGCATGCTGTTAAAATTTTATAATTAGCTATAAAACATATTATTTTATGTATTATACCTACACATGCTAGGCAATGTAAGTAAGGTATAGTAGATTGTTAACCGAGGGTCGAAAGAATCAATTCGCGAGGGCGGCTATAGTCCGAGTAGGAATTGATTCTTTTACCCGTGTTAAACACTCTACTTTTCATTTCGAATATGAGGAAAATAAAACTAGTTGTTTATCTAAACTATTTATTGATAATATAAAATAATATTAGTAGTACTTACCTATTTAAAATTAATTGTCAAATTAGGACCTATTTTTTTGAATTCCGTCACACACAGCTACATAACAGATTACTACCCGCCAATTTTTGTCGACTTTTTAAATTTTAAATATGGAACTCACCGCGTAATTGTTGCGGCTTATTCCGCTCAAAGAAGTTTGCGCTAAGTTCACACTGGCTGTTTAGAAAGTCACATGGCCGCAGCATTTTTTTTAATTAGTTTTTTTTTTACATAAAACCCTTCATAGCTGACAGCAGTTCTATTTTTAAAGTTAATTCCGGACCTTAGGTGGGAAGTAATTTGTATGAGTTTTTCCCTCTCCATGGAGGGAAGCAGCATTTCCCACCCAATAATCAGATCAAAACAACACTACTTTCCGAGTATGAGAAATGAAAAAATACCTCTATTATCTCGCTACCTAAGTCACCTTCTATCTAAAAGTAAATAGAAGCTGTGCGCGCTTTAAGCAGTAATACAATAACTGTATTATTGGGGAAGATGAGCGATCTCCTAAGGAACGGATTTGCAGATTAACTCAATATTATGTTTTCCCCACGAAGTCGCGACGAGCGGCGGCGCTCCGTTCGGGATTATCCGCCGCTATTACGATGACCCGCCGACGTCCTTATTAAAATACCAAAAGATTTTTTCTCGCTTCGCCAATTAAGCCAAGTTATGACAAACAATTCGACTGATTATGAATGTACACCAGGTGAACCACATACTCCGGTGGATAATTAGCGGGTTCGTTCCTTACCGCGTCTTATTGCGGCGCGGCGTTCCCGCGGCAAGACGCCGCCGCGCGCGTTGCCCGCGCACCCCACTACTCGTGGAGAATGCAAGTGCGTCTCATCACAATCACTAACCACTAATGTGCTAAATAGTTTTAATTCTATGCTAAAACTAATTCATTTTCCAGATATATTTCAATGCAAATCCAGAGAGTTTATGCACGATTTATAAATTTTTCACGCTAGAGGAAGAAGGGATAAAATACATAAAATTTACGTGCACAGTTTTTTTAGTTATACATATTACTAAGGTTATTTATTCACTGATGTATTTATTAAATACGCAGCACAGCTAATACGTTGTTAGCTTAAAGAAAAGATAGTAGCATAGTAGATAGACCTTCATGTAAAATTAATTCCTAGGTTATCATACCTTGTAGAGCAGAACTCTCGTGTCCTTAAAGTAGAACATTGCATTTCATTAAATTTCAAAGCGCGACAATCCATCTACTACCGACACATCCTACGGGGGGATCTCGTAGCTGCGTAGCACTTCCGTAGCGCTGTCGTAGCACTGTCGTAGCTCCACCGTAGACCCGTCGTAGCATCGAGCACAGGGCAGTATGTCAACAATTTTTTTGTTCTGAAGTTACAAAAATTATCCTTTTAAGCAAAAAAGCATTATCTCCAGAGGGAGTCCGCGGGCTGGTATAATATATAGCTTGTTGATTCCTACTTAAAGCCTCCCTTATAACATCTAAACAACTATATATTGGTGTAAAATCATATTATAAACCTTGCTTGATTCGGGCTCCCGGTAAAGGAAAGGTAAACAAAATGCCCTTAAAAGCCTTTGTACTTCGCCACTTTAAGTATTCATTTATTCATTAGATCGCGCCGGAGTCTCGGCTGCACCGACAAGCTGAGATCTTACTTCCGTTTGCAATATTCTGCTCCCGTTCACTTCGCCTTAACGATATTAACTACGTATTCAAGCGTGAAATTTAGTTCGTCTATTTTAATAAAATAAAAAATTAACTTGATGTAATCTTTTAACCACCAACGGATATTATCAATATTTTGCCCAACTTGGTGAATCTCCCAATAGAAGTAATATACTTGACTGGCAGATAATCTCCGTCTGAGGGGGCGCCCTTCCTACGTTATGAGAAGGAGAACGAGTGGCTCGTGCACTCGGGAGCGGTGCCGTCGCAGAACGAGCACACCGGGCGTTGCCCCACAGTGCAAATATGAAGGAGAACAACCTCGTTATTCTTTTATTTCTCGCAAAACATCAAAACGTCGAAGATAAACATCTGAGACATTCGTCAGTTCATACGAGGTGGGGCCGAATGACAGGCAGGGCGTGAGACACGGTACTATGGTGTGAGCCATGTTTACTGAAAGAAGTTGTAATACAGCTTATCGATGGTATTTTACAAGCTTTAATTTAGCATGTATGTGTGTATGTACATATGTATGTATGTGTGTATGTATGTATGTATGTATGTGTGTATGTATGTATGTATATGTAACTATGTTTATTCGCGAAATTTGCAACTCAATTGATAGATATCTTCAACCAATTAAGCTGAAATTTTGAGTACATGTTTTTTTGGTGACAATGCATGGTCAGCTATGTGACGTCACTCTGAATTAACGTTTCAGAATACACCTACCTTGGGCAGATTTCGCAATTAGGTAGGAACAATTTTCAGAAGGAAGCCAAGCGGAGGATTCAGCTAGGCTGGGCAGCGTTTGGGAAACTACGTAGGGTTTTCTCATCACAATGCTAAGAAACTAAAGTTTTTAATCAGTGCGTCCTACCCGTCATGACCTACGGTGCCGAAACGTGGACACTTACGGTACGGCTGGTCCACCAGTTTAAAGTCGCTCAGCGAGCTATGGAGCGTGCTCTGCACGGAGTCTCTCTGAAGGATAGAACCCGCAACGAGGTAATCCGACAGAGAACCAAGGTCGTCGACATAGCATATAGGATTAGCAAGCTGAAGTGATAGTGGGCTGACCATATCTGCCGAAGGACCGATAACCGTTGGGCTAAACGAGTTCTTGAGTGGAGATCGCGGCTTGGTAAGCGTAGTGTAGGATGCCCACTAGCTAGATGGAGTGATGACTTGCGGACGGTCACTGGTAGACGTTGGATGCGGTATGCTGAGGACAAGGTGAAATAGTGCAGATTTGGGGAGGCATATGTCCAGCAGTGGACTAATTATAGGCTGATGATAAATGTACGAAAAGTATGTGACAATGAAATCACGAGGCCCTGATAATTTTTGTTTAGGATTTAAAACTTGCATGAGGTGGGGCGAGGGGCGGCGCAAACCGAGCTGCATCCATCCACCGCCGGAAGTGAATTATAGATGAGGCGCTCCGAGGGCGGCTGTTTGCGGAGATGATTGTCTGACTCCGGAGCCAACACCTGGACCGCATCCTCGCCGTCACTGACGTTGGATTATGGTTGAGGTAACCTACTTAGATTATTTAGTTGTTAGTACGTAATATTAGAATAGTATGTCTTTACAGTTTCTAAATGTATAGACCTTTCTTTAAATGGCTTCGTAAACTGTTTGCCTTGTTACTATTTAAGCATTATTATGCCGATAGTCTTCCTAATATAAATAAATAAAATAACATACTATATTTCATTAAATTTGTATTTCGATATATATTGTAGCCGTATAAGATATTTTTATATTTTATACAGTTTGTAAAATAATATAATATCCAACGAGTCGCGGTGTGAATGGTTTTAAGTGAAATTCATTAAAAACTATTCATTTTGACCACTACTGAAGAACTGTTTGATCCTTACATTAATTTCCCATTTCCTGAAATCACTCTCACATAGGTGGTAGACGATGCAATTCATTCAACATTTAAAAATTGTAAAAAAGATTGCTGTTGTCATAGTCATTGTTATCATCACTGTTAGGAATACATCTCCTATCGCCAACGCCAGACCACAAAAGCCGTTGAATTTTGATGTAAACAACAAAATAATTTATTACTCCATTAGTAACACGGTCATATAATATGCTGTAGTTAGCGGAATTAATACGAGTGTGATGTCATAACGTTGGTTGGAGAGTGCGGCGGGCGGGGTGTCCGTGAAACGTGACGTCACGGGTCGTCATATTATACCCCCTTTTCTTTTTTACACTATCGCGATCAAAACACATAATGTAAAAATACTACATTATAAAAGGCATGTTATACAGGGGAGAACCTTGTCTTCCCGGTAATGTGGCTAGTGTCATCTATTCAAAACGTCAGTAAATATTATAAACATAAGACTAACCCCTTTATTTTTATGTATAAATCCTCCTACATTTGATATTAGTCGTAATACCTCTGCTACACTCGCGGCCGATGCCGCGGTGTTCCGCCCGCGCGTCACGGCCCGTACGCTGTCCGTAAAATTAATACAACACCGTTATTCAAATAACTGTAATAACGTTATTAGGTTGCACAAATATTCGCACAATTGAACGCGGCGCTGTGCACCCGTCCTCGGCCTGCGCCCCGCTCCCGTGCGCGCAGCCCCGGCGGCGCCGGAACCACGTGATGGAGCCGATAACGAGCCTCGAGGCCCTTGTTTGCCGAACCTTTCATTTCGTTTACGCCAGACAACGCCCGGACAGAGTAAATTTGGTTTCATCATCATCATAATTCCAGCCGTAAAAAGTCTACTATTGAACAGGTCTCCCTCATGGATCTGCATGAGGGGTAGTTGCCATACTCACCACGCTTGGCAGGCGGGTTGGCGAGCGCAGTACGGGATGTTGATACACGGAAAGACGCTGCTGCCCATCTTCCGGAGGTATCCCTTAGCAGGCTCTTACTGCATCCACGGGCATGAGAGGAGGGGTAACATTCTACTGCCGGCACCCAACGGCTTTGGTTTACTATATATTAAATCATACATTTTACAACCTGCTCATTTCTTATATCAGACATAACAGACGGAGCTCGTAATGTTAGTGTGATCGAGCGATTACCTCCGGAATCACTTGCGTCCGGAACCATCGAAGGTGTACATCGCTCGTGACGTCCTACTTCCCGTGGATTAATTAAAACTTGTCCCGCTGTTCCGCCTCAAGCCTCGTGGCCTACGAGGCGGCTATTATCAGCCTTATAGTGAAGCGATAAGAGTTGCTAAGCCGCAGGTAGAGCTTGTAAGAAAGCTGTGTTTTTTAGCCACGCCGGGGAATTACAGATCTTCTTATAAACAAAATAGAGTGCAAAGTGATGTGTACCGAGCGGAGCAAGGTGGCGTGCCATGGGCGCCTGCCCGCGTACCGTGTAGCGTACAGTGAGTACAGCTGTCGCGGACAATACAGCGCGAATATAATGCGCCGCGAATTAACAAACCTTGTTGCGGCGAGTGAGGGGGGAGCGAGGGGGGACGCGGCTGCTGCAAACAAGCGCACGGTTTCAATCATAAGAACTCGCCCATTGTGAAATAACAAGTCTGGATATTGCGATGGATGTTTCTGAAAAACAAATCCAGGCGCTTTTTTGCAAAAAGCAAGAACCTTCGCACTTTCACCCTTATTTTATTTACAGCCCGGCCGCGCCCACATTAACAACTTGCGGAGGTTCTTCACAGGTTACAGGACACATTCTCATAAAGCGTCGCTTTGCTCCCGGCGGGCGCGGTTGCAGTAAACGGCCTCGTATCTAACATAATATTTCCTCGCAATATTCAAACGAGGCAATAAACCATAGCTTTGGCAGTAGCGCAACATTACGACAGTCGGGCTGTACTCGTACAATATTGAAGCAGCCCGTGAAGTCAACCGCAGCTCGGCGTCGCCACCTATGACGTCACCCCGCCACCCGAATGTTCCACTTTCTCACATAAACAATTTTTGTAAAAATCATCAAGTAGGTAATCAATTTCAAATACAAAACGTACGGCCTGTCAAAATGTCACCCTGACAAAATATCACAAAACCTACGACCGTTTCATCACGCCAGGTCACGCCAACACGCAATTGTTCAATAGTACGTTACACCGTGACTGCGGGCGCGGCGCAACAACCGTGACGCGCCGGGCAGCCGACAAATTTGTCAATAACTCTCGTCGGGTGAAAAGTTACATAAATTGCAGCAGTAAATGAAGTGCTGAATTTCAATCCACGCGCTAGTTCCAGTTCAAATGTCCAAACATTCCACTTTGGCAGTTTATTACATTTTACACGCACTTTCGTACTTTGGCTTTTCACATCTGCAAGCACATTGCACGGACCAAGTAAGAGGCACGCTATTTAAATCTAACTGCCAAAGCTTTTACACGGGATGTTTGTGGGTTCAGCGAACCAAAAGCTCGCTAGATGTTCTACGAGTCCAATACAATAATTATCTTCACGATAATGTTGAGGCTGTCCCGGTTCTGTAGCACGTCAGGAATGTTTACTACTGTATTGAAGGCTTTCACGACCTCATTAGCATAAAAAAACAGTATCCCTAATGAGCAGAGTTCGGGGCAGCCAATACAGCATCCTCAAAACTGTAGCGGAGACGTCCAATTATCAACATCTCCGATGGGTAAATATTTAATACATAAATAAATATGTAAATAAATAATGCTGGACAAATCACACAGCATCATCTAGCCCCAAGCTAAGCAGAGCTTGTGTTATGGGTACTAGATGACTGATATACTTAATACATTATAACTACATAGATAGATATTTTTATTATATATAGAAAAACACCCAGAACACCCTGAACAAATATCTGCAGATCGTACATACATTTGTCCCGAGGCGGGAATCGAACCCGCAACCCCTTGCGTCGCAGGCGGACCTTCGCCCGCTGCGCCACAGAGCTCGTCAATATCGTCAATACATGGTGATTAGTGGGGGGAGTATTACCCATAGTGAGTTATTTGTTTGTCAATTAATAATTTTACAAGTGGGTTATAGATATGAACTTATAGTAGAATAAAGCTAAAAATTGTTTTTTATTACAGCAAAAGACACATATACAGACAATCTAAATATTAATACAATACAATACAATACAAATACTCTTTATTGCACAATTAATCTAAGACACAGAAACCGGTTAGCGCTTCCAGATTCTAAATTGGTAATGCATAGTTCTAGTCCACATGTCATGGCAATTAAGATTTTTAATCATCTACCAAAACTTATAAAAGATTTAGAATCAGAAAACATATTTATAAAGAAACTCAAACGCCACCTTGTTCAAAAATGCTATTATAATTTGCAAGAATATTTTGATGACAAGTGCACAATTTTGTTATAACAATCTGTAAAGGAAATTTCAGTGCCCCAATACTCCAATTTGTATACCTTGTAAATAAGACGTAGTACATCATTTTTTTTCATGACAAATTGTTTATTGTAAAGTTAAGGCTATAATCATTTGAATGACTAATTTTCTAATTCAATAATATTTAACTGACATTATCTTGCATGATACCTTCTTATACCTACATTTTAGATTGCAGTGCCCATCAGGGTTCCATTCTGTACTATTTACTTATGTTAAAGACCTATGTTTACAATGGAAAGCAATAAACAACTGAATACTGAATACTAAAGTATTTTTATTTTGTATTTATTTAAAGATGATTGCTACAGCGCCAGCAACTGGCATGCATGCTGCACGGGACGCTGAAGCAAAAACAAGAGACCAAGCCTGAGTCTCATGAAGAAAAGCAAGTTTATTTTGAATTTAATTTGAATGCTAAGACAATAGCTCCTTAATTACGACTGAGACATTGATATGAATGTCCAGACGCTAGGTCAACACTTTAGCACCTGAGAATGCGTGTGGGCGATTCGTAGAGGCACGTTGTTAAACAATACTATGAACGATAGTATGAACATTATGGAACGCTGAAGACGGACCCAGATGCCATAACTATGTGCGTAATATTATTGATTACTGTTTAAGAACATTTCTGGAACTTCTAAAGCAATCAACATGTTTAAAGTGGTATTCGATGACGCTTATTCATATACAACTTCGCACACTTTGGAAATGTGAACAAAAAAAAATGTTCATAAGTATCGTGATTACTGAGTGCATACATACGATCGGGGCTGAAAAGGGGTCTCAAAACTTGTAAGTGGGTTGAACTGCGGGACTAGGTCTAGTGGGGTATCATATGAAAGGGGTTAATTTACTCGCTATAAAACAGATTTAATTACATTTTTGAACAGTACAGTTATAGATTATAATAAAATACTGAAAAAAATACTCGCACTTGACATATTTTATTTCTTTGTTCATCAGCTAGAGCACTGTTTAATAGTTTATATATTATTTTTGATCATATTCAAGACCGTATCGAACATCAGAACAGATTGTGCGTGACTCCGTGCGATACAATAAGCGATGCACTGATACTAGTTTGCCGTGGGACGGTGTTAGGACGACGATCCAAACATGTTACCAGAAGCGATGTATCTAGATGTATTTGCTTTTGATAAGCGCTGTAAAGTCGTAACAAACTCAAACTCAAAAAATACTTTATACAGCGCGGCTGTTCACTTCAGATGACACAGAGCAAACAAACATGTAGTAGTAATCGTGTTCGTAAGGCGAGATATACACATGAGTCTATATGCACTTTATAACACCTATTTGCTACTATGTACTCGTAGGTAGTAACTATATCAAAAAATAAAGCGGTCAGCCATCGAGATTACCTGGCCAATACCACGTTCCCAGCAGTTACATACGATGCTAAAACCTTATTGAAAATATTTACTTCCCATTTGCTACCTTAACATGGTATTTTTCACATAATTTCAAAAAGCTCATGTACTCCAGCCACTTTCGATGTAGAATGTTTGTAAACAAACTGTCAAACTAAACATTTAATTGCTTCATATGGGCTGGTTTTTTGAAAGAGCTAATAGTAATTTATTTTGAAGGGAGTGGTCACAAATCCCCATTATATGAGATATATCTATAAAAACCAACAGAATAAAGTTATTTTTATGTTAAGTATTGACAGTTTGTTGACAAACATTCTACATATATGGCTGGAGTATAGTTATTGACGATCACTAGAAATCAGGTCGAAATCAACATAAAACCAAACACAGCTTATTACATCACGAAATAATTTATAGAAAAGCACAAAAGCACTGATTCAACCACAAATTGTTTGCCCAAACGAATTTTCTGGCAACAATAACGCCATAAATAAAACCAAAATTGCAATAAAGCATCGCGCGGAACGCAACCACATTCTTCATTAAACGCAAATTTTTCGCTTTACTTTGTAAGTTGTTGCTGCAAGCGATGCTACCGCGGCGTCGCCACATCGTCCCACTAACGATGTTACCGCGGCGTTGCCACATCGTCCCACTAACGATGTTACCGCGGCGTTGCCACATCGTCCCACCAACGATGCTGAAGCCTCCATCGCGTACAACCGGGTTTAGAAGTGGATCGTCATAATTATAAAATAATTAATAAATTATGCGATGCGGCGGGCACAAGCTTCACTAGCGTGTGCTTCGCATGCGTTGTACCCGGATAAAAAGTACCACATCTATACGTGTGCAAAATTTCAGCTCAACCCGTTGGGTGGCTTTCGCGCGAAGAGGTAACAAACCTCCAAACAAAATTTCGAATTTAAAATATTAGTGGAACGTGTCTCGATTATCTGTTAGTTAATTTAGGGAGAATTAATTAGTACAATAGTGTTCACCTTATGACGAGTCAGAATATTTTCATCTCCTCATCGCTTTCATGTAGAAATAGATCACTGACTGTGGGTGGAGAGCGGTGTACTGTACGTCACACCACAGATAACTATTTAAGTGCTAGTTAATAGAGCGCTATAAAATAAGCTATTCACGTGATACATTCCCATGTCGATGTGTATAATTGTATATTACAATTAGAATTTTTACTAACCACACACTTTTAATCTTAAAATCAGATACATGTTCAACGCATGTGTTAATTTTGAGATTGAAAGTTTATGCATAAACTTATTATCCTTTTCTATGTTATTTGCTACACAATTATATGTATAGTGTTTGATCGCAAATGATAAGGTACGCTTAGAATATAACTTTAAATAGTTGTTATTTCATCGCATTTTATAAGTCTGAAATATATAGTAAGCAGGCATTAAGATAAAGATATACATAAAAAAAAAATTATAATATGTGTATACTGATATATAATAAATTACCGGAAGAGCTTAAGGTGTTAAATGGAAATATATTTAAGAGAAAAATTAATGATTGGTTAATGTGTAATTGTTTTTATAATATAATTGAATATTTAGATTATTAAATAAATTAAATTCTATTAATATTTGCACGCCTGCATGCAGGCCGAATACATGTACTGACGTTTAGCACTAAGATCGAATACATGTACTGACGTTTAGCACTAAGATCTGTTACTGTGATATTTTATGTATTCTGGCAAATAAATGATTGATTATGATTATGATTATTAGTTTGTCAGCGCGGGCGCGGGTGTAGCAGGTTAGTAATTGCAGTCGGGCGCGATAGGACCCGCGGGATTCATGTCATAGCATTGGACGCGCCATCGCGCCACTCACGCCGTGACCCACCTAATACAACCGATATCTCGGACATTTACCGCCCTTCGTTTGGAATACCCACATTATAGTAATGACCACGCCCGCAAATACCAGAGCCGGTTCATCAGTGAGCAGATCCCATCCTAAGAAGTTCCAGTGTCAACACAAGTTTCTGATTAAGCGGCCAAGTCCAACAAATTGGGCAACTCAATTACTCGTCAGCCGCGGCCGCGCGTCCGTCAGAGCTCTGCCTAACGAAGGCGCCGCGCAGGAGCCCGCGGCGCCGCGCGATCCTAAAAGTGCAGCACCCACAGCGCGGTTGAATTTCAGCTCTCAAAACTTTGGCTTTGGCCTACAATCTTGACTACATTGTCACATTAAAAAAAATTGTGACTTCCTTTCTTTCTTCGCGTTGCAAACTTACGACTTCGGGAAGTTTCTTTATGTGTTACAAGTGTGTGTGTGTCTCTCATTACGTGAGTCTGTGTGTGAAGGCAAGTTAGTGGCAATAAAACTTAGCCAAGTGAGACTTACGAAGCTTATTCTTCGGAAAGAGCGCTCATATTCTAACCATTGTTACAAGTGCAACTGTTTCTTAAAAAACTGAATATAACTCATGTAAAACATATATTACATCTTGAAACATTGCTTCAGATAGGGTTATCGCAGCCGCCGGCGAACCAATCTAACAAACGATTTGTTAAACATGAATGTATGCGGTTAGCATATGACCATTGAGGAAAGCACCGCACATTTATTCGGAAACTTGTTTCCGCACGGAGAGCTGACGCGTGATTGTCGAACCACGAGCGAACCAGGAAGACGCTTATACATCCGTCGGACAGCCGCACAGCTCCGGACGGGCCCGGACAGGCGGACAACCGGATAGGCGGACGCGCTGGGATAATCTATTCCCGATTTAGGAACTCCGTTTATTGAATTCAGAACATTTGAATAACTTTCACATACATAAGGCATAGGAAACTATTTTAAATTGACCTGATTGTATTTTATTTTATTATTATATCGTCACTTCAGATAAATTATTAACAAGGTAGTATCAATTTATGCTACTTGGCAACGCACTTCTAAAGTAAGGAATCGTTTTAAATCGAATTCATTTTTTTTTGCCGGTACTTAGTGTTCTCAATCGCGCCCTACCGCGAGTCATCATCATTATTTTTTCATGCGTGGCAGCGCGCGGGCGGGCGTCATTCGCTTGCTCACCAATTAATATACCTACGTATGTACCTAATATCTGCTTATATTTTAGTTTTATGGAATGCCTAAAAGGAACATTCTAGTTTTTATAACTATTGTTTATAACTAGAATGTTCCTTGTTGAAGTGAAAGAATACAAACGGATCCAATGCATCATTAAATCATCGGTTCCAGGTTAGTCAAGTGTTATCCTTTTAGAAGTGTTGTGAAAAACCTAATTTGAACCGAGGACCGAGATAGAGGTTGTCTGAAGGTCAACACAGTGGTAATTAATTATTATAATCACATGCTAAATGTTAACCGAGGGTATTAACGAATAATTAAATAGAGTATACATATATTTCTACTCACTAAACGTTAAACTACGACTAAATACGTGTAAAACCAAAACTGTTTACAACCTCTGTCCATACAAATAACAGAGTGACAGTTGTAAAGGCCAAGTCATTATTTAATTAGGAGCGGCGAGTTGGCGACGCGACACGACCCTTGTAAAAACGTCTCGTGTGTCCCCGTCCCGCTCCCGCGCGCCCGTTCGCCCGCCCGCGGCTCCGTAAACAACCATCAGATACGGCGGAATTAACTGCAGACCGGAACTACTCGTAAACACCCACATTACATTACACGAAGCGCTTTTCGGCAGTTAGTGTCGCTGCCCGCGTCCTCTCGGAGCGGCGCGCTGGCGTGTGCTGGTTGTCGTCGAGAGCAAATGGAGATCAATTTGTGTGGAGACAGATGACGATAAGACAGAATAGAAATGATATAACTCCGGCGACAAATTGGCGATTCATGGAACCAGGACAATCTTGTGAATACGAAAAGATTATGCTCACATTGTGTGTTCGAATACTTTTCTTAGCTTCTCTCAGTAAAAATATAGCCCCGTGTGTCCTAGATATTTTTCGCTCGACTACTTCGCAGCCATACTTTTGGTAAACACGTTAAAGTAACCGGCTAGTGAACAGGCCATAAACGATGTTTACGGCCTGGGCGGGGCGGGCGGCGGCGGGCGGCTAATCCGATCTCTGCCCAATAATATCGTAACCTGGGATCCGCCGTGAAATTGCTAGAGGCTATCGTTAGTAGGTAGTTATGATTGCAATTTAGTGCTGTAACTTATTTTTGGCGTCGGCGAGGGGAGTAGGTTTGCCTTCGCGAACGGTGAGATTAGTGATGAAGAACCACGTTTGATGCGTTTGGGTTTTTTGCAATCCTAACTTGAGGGTTTTATTATTTATTTAAGCGATATGGCTCATATGTAATCGGGGTAGGAACAGTACTTATCATTAAATTGTGCCCCTTTTTAAAGACCTACGTTTCGCCGGAATTTCACGCCGGCCGAGGACCGGTTATATTGCTGGACGTGTGTAAACATAGCTTTTAATAGGATAGGGGTATTAACGTCGGTGGCAGGGCTCCCGGAGCCGGGCGCTCGCATCGATTATCCGCCTCGACGGCCGCTCTAAGCCGCCGCCGTCGCCACCTGCATACTAACGACTGCCTCTGCACACCTGCAGCTTCACACAGTCCTCTCGCACCGACCGGTACAGATGTACTCCTCAGCCGATCTATTGAGCCGCATACTCGAACCCCCGCATTACTACGGAGGTAGTAGTGTCGGAGGTCTGCCAATATACGAAATACAAGACTACGACACATAAATTAATTTTAATTTATTTATTATTAAGTTAGCTATTAATTAATAAGACCGGGGTAGGTGGAAGAGATTGGGGGAGACCTTTGCCTAGCAGTGGGACAATACAGGTTAAATAAAAAATAAATAATAAGACAAATGCACTTACAGCTTGCGTTGAATTTTGTAAATATTAATGACACGGAAAACAAAGAAAATACCCATCTAAATAAGTACCTGCGTATTCGAGCAAAAAGTAAATTCTTAATTCATGCAATTCCAAGAGAATTATTTCCCCAACTCCAATAAATTGTAAAAGAAAGTCCCCGGCCAAGTTAGCGACAGGCAGCAAAGTTAGTATACTTGTCTGACTGTCCAATTTGAAATGTTTCAAATAGCTTTATCAGTTCGGGACGCCGCCGCCGCCGCCGGGCCCACGCGGGGGCTAATTATAGCACAGCAACAAGCTACTTTGTTCATCATTTGGAGTTCCAAATACCTCAGTGAAACTCAAAAAATTCTATTACCTTCAGTTTAAATGTTTTGTTTTTCTTCAGTTCAAAGATATTTATTTCTCATTTTACAACTTAAAGTCACTTACAAGAGAAACTTATGCTAAGTATAAATAATTTTTTTTCGTCTAGTTATTCTAAAAGTGTGACATCCTTAGAAATATGCCGTTGTGGTTTAGATTTAAACACCAAACTTTGCTGCATTCTTTATGTCATCCGGAGACTGTTGTAGAACTTGACTCCTTCGAAAGTTATTGTTTTCCTACCATAATTAGATCTGATCGTTGCGTCGCGGCGGTGCGCTGAGCGCGGGCCGGACGAGGCGCGCGTCTTGTTGACTTTGTTCGAGGTTTATGACTGTACGTGGCCGCGCGCTGAGCCGAGAAGAAAGAGGAATGGGGTCGTGCAAGCTGAACAGGGCGTTAGCTATAGACTTCGTTCGCCGTAGACAAATTGTTTGTAGTCTTATAAAATAATTAAAATGTCACACCGTTACACCGCTCGCGAATAAGACGATTCACCTCGTCTTAACCAGAATAGATTTGAACAGCAGTGTATTTATTCAATTGTTTTGTTTGTCTTAACATTATTCTAAGAGCTCTTGTAGTTTTGAAAAATAAATTGAAATTTTGAATTGCTTAGAGCTCCGTTTCGATGTTATTTTGTTGAGAATACCCCATTAAGAATAGCATCCAATCCCTAAAACATGGAGATAATTTGATTATTTTCCGTTGGAATGGTAAAACACGGATATTGGCATGTAGCTGGCGGCTGCGGCAGGTGTGTCGCCTCGTCACATAAATCTGGTTATAGTGCGGCTCGCTCGTTAGCGCGTCTCGGTTAGTTAGCGTTTAGCCCCCTGCCCTCCCCCCCCGCCCACACCCGCCCCGCGCCCGCAGTCGAGACTGCCAACCAGTAACGCAATGGAGCTCCTCGTGGTGTCCTCAAAAAAACCGTTAGAGATCCATGGAAAAAGCAGGATAATAGGACTTTCACATCTATTGCAGAGGACTTATACAGCGTCAGCAACTGGTATTTATGCAGAACGGGACGTCGCTGCGCCTAAATAATTAATAATTCATAATCATTAATTCAAAGATTTCAGGTGTATACAATAAGATCTTAAAGTTGCCTTTACAGGCGTATGAATATACACTAATAATACAATTTACATAATATTAAATTAATTTTCGAATAAGATAAATTTAATTTAATTATTCGAAATAGTAAAATTAACAATAACAAATATACAATATATTCATTCAATAATTAATTCAATAAAAACAATTCAATAATCAAGTAAGAAATTATAATAATATTAATAAAATATTTATATTTTATAGTACAAAAAATCATGTATGCTGTAACAAAACAAAACTCTTTTCTTTATTGTTCCAGGAATTTTTGTATCATCATTTCAGCCGTAAAACGTCCACTACTGAACACAGGCCTCCCTCGTGTACATATATCCATGAGGGGTAGTTGCCATACTCACCACGCTTGGCAGGCGGGTTGGCGAGCGCAGTATGGGATGTTGATACACGGGAAGACGCTGCTGCCCATCTTCCGGAGGTATCCATTATCAGGCTCTTACTGCATCCACGGGCATGAGAGGAGGGGTAACATTCTACTGCCGGCACCCCACGGCAATTTTTGTATAATATTAATTAAATGAAATTAAATTATTTATTCTTTCTTACTTATTAATATGTACATATACACATATGTACATTGAAAGAAACTCTCTTTTAAGTAAAATTTACCTGTGATAGAGAGACCCGCTACTTAACAACGCGGCTAGATAATAGAATTAAGTTAATGAATAAATTTTTTTTTGCTGTACAAACATTTATCAACAAGCCATTTCGTCAAATGGCGTTTAAATTTAGAAAATGTCATTTCTTTCATATTATCTGGTAATTTTATTGTAAACTTTAATTGCCATTATAAAACTTTTGAAGATAAATTCTACTTCTGTTTGAAGATAATGTCAGTCTAGTAGGAGGTCTAAATAATTTATTTTTATATTTTGGTCGAACACTGCAGCTTCTAGCTGAATGAGCTAGTTGAAACTTTTCTCTATTAATTAAATACGAATACCCTAATGTCTAATGTATATACATAAGTCTAATGTATATAATGTATGTTTCTATGTTGTGTATTGTTTTGTTTATTTAATATTATTGGTTTAATCACCGTTTTAATTAAAGTTAAATAAATAAATAAATAAGCTAGTTAAACTTAAAATCTTAAATTGTTTAAAATAGGGTCGGCATGAGTCTGTAATTTTCAGCCAAAAAATGGCTCTCATACATCTTTTTTCATAATAAATTCCTAATCTACGTTGACGCATCTGCCCCAGATCAGAATTCCGTACCGCAACAGTGAGTTTATATAGCCATAATAGGCTGTTATAGCAGCTTTTTGGGAAACAGTCTGTGTGATTCGCCGTAGGGGATATACAAAGCTATTTATATTTGAGCAGACATGATCTATATATTGCCTCCAAGTACACATTCTATCTATAAAAATCCCCAAGAATTTAATACAGGGAATGTCATCAATAGTGTGCCCTTCATGAGATACTTTAAGAATACGGTGTTTACTTTTAGGTGTATGAAATTGTATGAGTTTAGTCTTTTCTATATTAATTTTTAAGTGATTCTGCTTTAGCCAAACAATAGCTGATTTCAATTCATCATTTACTTTTTGTTCATCGTCAACAATTGTTGTATCGTCTGCAAATAATATACATGTTTGGTTTAAAATTGGTTACATTTATCAATTGTCTTTTTTAAACTTTCGCGATCACAACACATTATTAACATACATATAACTCATAAGACTCAGGACCTAATCACTGGATTGAATTACACAACCCAAAAATCCTAGCCAACGAGAGCCACTACTATAAGAGAATGGTTCGGGAAGCGATTGAGATTAAGAAGCATCCTAATTTCAATCGTGAAGACGGTTTCAGACTCTCTGCCTCATGGAATCCAGTGATAGCAAAGTGTACTCAGCGTGAAAAATCAACTCAGTATGTGGATACAGTCAGTGTAGTGTGCTGTCCCAATGGGAACCGGCCCTAATAATTTTTATGAAGATCAAGTGAGGGTAGTTGAACAAACGCCTTCGCTTTGCTGCGGTACCTCCATCACATCAGTCTTCCCGGGACCATGCTTGGTGCAATCCAAGCGAAACGTCGGGAAATAATAAAGGTAATTTACGCGATAAATACCCGGTTATATGTATATTAATAATACATTTATCAACTAAATCGGTTTAATTTTTGTTTACCAAACGTAAAAGAATATCCAACAAAAATAATGTTGGGTGGGGAAATGCTCAATCCGGTCAATTCTACAGTATTTTTAGATATACACATAGATTCTTTCCTTCAATGGAAACTGCAAATTGATGAACTTACAGGCCTACCTGCAAGCCTACTTAGGTCAGCAGCTTATGCAGATTTATTTATTGATATTAGAACAATAAGAACTATTACTGATGAAGTAGTCATTATGTTAGTTATCATCATCTTATGTTAGTCATTGAGTTTTCCAACTACAGGGACGTTCTATCTATGTAGTGTAATGTGTTAAGTATATCAGTCATTATACCATAACACAAGCTCTGCTTACCTTGGGGTTAGATGGTGCTGTGTGAATTGTCCAGGATTATTATTATTACTTTGTACAGTCGCTGTACTGGCGTTATACAGCCGGAAATCTGAGAACATTTGCATGCGGATAATGCCTGTGCAACTGAACGTTATGGGTATAGTTCCCGGATTAACCGTGTAGAGGTTAGGGGGCGTTTGACCCAACTCACCGTTTGACCGAGTACGAAATATTTTTGCTCGCTCTCGAGACAATGGGTTGAGACACAGAATAATACTTAAGTAGTAATTCTTAGGGTTTAGAACACTCGTTTCAAGTGAAATAATTATATATGTCATTGAGTCAACGCAGCGATATAAAATGTTTTATACGATTTATAACAAATACGAAACTGTCTAGCTTCTCTCATTATCAAAATTGCGTTGGATATGTAATACTTTGTTAAGATCTTTATAAATAAATGATTGATTGATTGATTGATTGATTATGTTTGCGTATTGGCTGTTTTGAAGTTTTATACGTATCGTATACCTGCAGTCCATGAGAATCAGACCTCATACCAATAATACCGAAAAATACCAAAAATACCTCATACCGAAAATGCTGCTGCTGCTTTTCGACCAGTCATACCAAGTTTATCTAGTAATACCAACAAATATATATGTTATTACCTTTTTAGGGTTCCGGACCAAAATGGTAAAAAGGAACCCTTATAGAATCACTCTGTCTGTCTGTCTGTCACAAATGGATATCTCGAGAACTACTGATGTTATCGACTTGCAATATAAAATGGTAAAAGACAACACTTTTTTTACTAATATAGCATATATGAAAATGTTAAAAAATATTCTTATTTTGAGTGCAGGGGGGCGGATAGGGGATCTCAAAAATTTTAAGTGAAGTTACTAGGCCGTGTGGGATATCATATGAAAGGTATTCATTTGCACATTAATAAACAGTTTTTAGTCTTCCTTTAAACCGTATCGTTTTTGAGTTATTTACAAAAATGTTGAAAAAACGACCGTCCCCCCCCCCCCCTTATCTCCGAAGTTTGCAAAGATAAACCCGTGATACTTTTATAGCTAATAGAAGTGTATGTAAACTTTATAGGAAAATTATAGCGAACTCTCTAATTTGCATAGTTTTTTAGACAAGGGGGGTGAAAGGGGGGTTTTCAAAAAAAATTGTGAAGTTAATAGGTAATGTGGGGTATCATAATTATGAAAGGTATTCATTTGCACATTAATAAACAGTTTTTAGTTTTCCTGTAAGCCGTATTGTTTTTGAGTTATTTACAAAAATGTCAAAAAAACTACCGTTCCCCCCCACCCTTATCTCCGAATTTTGCAAAGATAAACCCGTGATACTTTTATAGCTAATAGGAGTGTATGTAAACTTTATAGGAAAATTGTAGCGAACTCTCTAATTTGCATAGTTTTTTAGACAAGGGGGGTTGAAGGGGGGTTTTCAAAAATTTTGTAAAGTTACTAGGTGATGTGGGTATCATATGAAAGCTATTCATTTGCACATTAATTTACATAGCATATGAATAAACAGTTTTTAGTTTTCCTTTAAGCCGTATTTTTTTTTGAGTTATGTACAAAAATGTTGAAAAACGACCGTTCCCCCCCCCCCTTATCTCCGAAGTTTGCAGAGATAAACCCGTGATACTTTTATAGCTAATAGAAGTGTATGTAAACTTTATAGGAAAATTATAGCGAACTCTCTAATTTGCATAGTTTTTTAGACAATGGGGGTGGAAGGGGGGTTTTCAAAGTTTTTGTGAAAGTTTTTGTGTTAAGTGATGTGGGATAACTTAAGAAAGGTATTCATTTGCACATTAATAAACAGTTTTTAGTTTTCCTTTAACTCGTTTCGTTTTTGAGTTATTTGCAAAAATTTTGAAAAAAATAGCGTTCTTATCTTTCCTTATCTCCGAAGTTTGCGGAGATAAACCTCTGAAACTTTTATTGCTATTAGAAGTGTATGTAAAGATTAGAGGAAATTTATTACAATCTCTCTACATAGCATACTTTTTTAGAAATCATCGAAAGTGTAAAAATCTACATAAGTTCCGCTATCAGACAAGAGATGGCGCTGTCCAGGTTCTCCAACAAATATAAAACCGCCTTTGTCATATTTTATATTGTATGATGGCACGGAACCCTCGGTGCGCGAGTCCGACTCGCTCTTGCCCGGTTTTATTTAATAATGCTTTTTGCATTAAGCCTTTCATTTGTCAATCATCGTAATTTTATTATAAATAAATACAAATAACCGTACTGGCCCTATCTACACAAACGTTGTGGTTGTCTCTTCCACCCCACGTGAAATAACATCTACCTCTATAATTAAGCCTCATTATAGAGGTAGACGCACTCGTGCTGCATGCAGCGAGCTCCTGAAATCGTGTAATTACAGCATCAGCCCGCCGCGCGTCCATAAAACGATAAATACAAGCGGCACATTGTCGCCGCCATTATTGTGACTCAGGAATTGAGCTGCTAATGGAAATATGAGCAACGCACAGCTCATTTAAATCCCGCGTACGTTTGGGCGCGTGATTGTGTTCGAGCGACGGCCACTCCTGTATTGGAGGCATATCTGAGGCTCCGCTCGGGAAGGCTTTCCTGGAATTATATGTATTAAACGCCGGTTCATTCACGAGCAAGAGAGTAGAATGGGAATGTTAAATGCTTGTTCTTCTTTCTTGCTCATGGATGCAGTAAGAATCTATCAAAGATTACCTCCGGAAGATGGGCAGCAGCGTTTTTCCGTGTATCAACATACTGTACTGCGCTGGTCAACCCACAGATGCCAAGCGTGTGAGTATGGCAACAAACCCCTCATGATGTTGGAGATCCATGAGGGAGGCCTATGTCCAGCAGTGGACGTGGACAGCAGTCCTAGGACTGAAATGATGATAATGATGAGACGCCGTTTCAAGCTCACTACGACAAAAATTGGTATTCTGTTCATTATAATGTCAGTTTTCACAAATTTATACAATGCCTTTAGTCGATGATTTGTGGTGAGTTCTAAATAATTATTTGAAAAAAATACTCGGCAATCATTTATGTGCCCTAAGACAATTGCTCAACGCTTGTAAGACATATGCGAGGTGCTCAGGTATAACATCACTCAGAGGGAGATGGTTTTGTTCAAGGCTGGTTGGTACAAAAAGCTACTCAGTCTCAGTACGCTTGATGGATCTCCTCTTAGTTGGGTCAGCAAATTTAAATATCTGGGCCACTGGGTCACTGAGGATATGTCGGACGAGTTGGACATTGAAAGGGAGCGCAGGGCAATGTCGGTGAGGTGATGGAGCTCGCAGTATCGCGCTTTCTGCTACGCCAATCGTAATAACACTCTTCAAGGCTCATTGTACTTCGTTTCATACGTACTATCTGTGGGCCAGATATTCACAATAATTCTTTAATTTGTCTACAAAAAAACCGTATTCAATGAGATAAATTGTAGTGCTTTAAGAAGTCTTGATGAAAAAATGTACAAACACACTAGTTGTCCCTAAGATTTTCGAGGGTTCCCCTCGATTTCTCTGGGTTGCCATCATCAGATCCTGGTTTCCATATCTGACCACCCTTGGGATATCTACTTCACAAACGACGAAGTTATCCGCGAACACACATTAAAAAATATATGAGAAAACTCCTCCTTTTTTGAAGTCAGTTACAAACACTGCAATGCCTTGCGTATACGCACAACAACGGATGCAGGGTGCTGAGGGGGTTGCCGCGATATTGCAGCGCCCCCGGCGTGTTCGCACAAGCGCATGTGGATGGACCTGGGCTCCAGCATCAGGGACACTGGGTGATGGTGCTCAGGCTCTTGTCTTATTTGGTGGCTCAATAAACCACAGACACCTACTGTCTCGCTTAGCCCATGTCCTAAGCCAAAGTTATCTTAAGTATTAATTATTATGTTATGTCAATGTATGTTTTGTGTACTTAATTTTGGATCAATGTGTCTGAAATAAAAACCAAACAACCAAACAACAACCAACCAAAGGTATTACGCGATATTTTCCCGTGTTTTTGTTATTTATTATAATAAATTATACGAGAGTAAAGTAATACCATTTTATAACAGCTCATGGCGAAACATTACCCTGCGTCACATAATAGCCGCATAAAACAAATAAATAAAAACTACCGCGCACGTTTGAGCTGCGGGGCGGACTTAACGCGCACCGCATCTGCCGCCTGAAACAAGGCAAAAACAAGTAAAATTCATAAGTTTTGCGGTAAGTGTGTCCCATTTGGGTCGCAACTAAGCGACCTTTTGTGTCGGCGTGAGGGTCAGAGCGGGTACAACTTCAACTGAAAGGATAATCCGATATCGCGCTATTCCTCTAAGCAGCTCCAAACAGTAGCGCTTCGCGCCCGCCGCCGCCCGATGCGCCCGCCGCCGCCCGCCCGAGTTGTTCAATGATGTGGTTAACACCACTTACATTTTGTGGCATGTTTGTACATTTCAGTAATGAAACTTTGGTTAAATGTTTTTTCTCAGCGAAATTACAAATGATAAGCCACTAAGTTCTAATGTCAGGTACATGACATCAGAACAAAAGGTATGCTACATTTTAGTTCAATCTGAAGTCATTAAGAAGTTCTTATTCCGCTCACGATATTTGAACCGGAGCAACATACAAACATTGCAAGTTAAATAAAAATACCAGCCTCTTGTTTCAACGTGCGACATTTCGCAACAGACAAAACAAAAGAACACTCCGATTATGCACAAAACCGTTCCAATGGCGCTCACCTTTACGACTCCGGCAGCTTGTCCTAGAGAAGGGTTGATCGCAGATGTCCCGCTTCCAGATGCCTCTTCAAGTATCAATAAAAGGCAGGCGCTCTCCGGCGCCGCAATAAAATTATACAAACAAGTTTTCTTACATTTTAAATTAACCCTTCTTACCTTGCTGCAGTATTTTATTCCGAACACGAAATATTTCAGGCAAGTTTCGCTACTGTAACTTTGTGACTGAGCCTGTCAGTTAACCAACACAGACGACACGGAATGTAAATACAAATCGCAGGTAGCAATGATTATACACGTGTTTGAAAACAGTATTCGTGATCGTTGTTTTCCCGACGACGACACCGTGGGCGGCGCGTGTTGGTTGAGCTCGAGGAATGTAGCCTGCGGTCGTGACGTGCTGGCCGCCTCGTCATGGCGTGTGACGTCATTAGTGACGGCTCCGCATCCAATCATCCACAAGTTCGCAATGTTATCAGGGAATTGCATTGTGGGATGTAATGTCCGAGATTGAACGTCACACGGCACGCGGCCGCCGAGCTTATCACTTTTGTGTGCATTCATCACTATGTTAAGTGATTGGATGCGCTCTGGAAAATATAAACAGACACAATACATCTAGACTTAAAGAGATTTGCATACACTAAAGTTTTACGATCAATAAAGTCTAAATACAAATGACTCAATTTATTGGTTGCTTCGTTTGTCTAGTTTGGCTTGAGTACGGTTCGTCTCAATCTCTGTACAGCAATGATTTTAATCGTTAGATGTGCTCTGACATAAAAACTGTGGCATTGTTCTTAATTATTAAATAAAAAATTAGTAAAAGTCCTACACCATTATGACTATCTTACGCGGACTAAAGAATTGTCTAAAAAAACATCACTTTAAACATAGATAAACTGTACCTTTACAACACATGCATTTTAATTTAAAAAAAACGTCGAATTCATTTGATCAAACATAAAATTTAATTCAAAAGAAAATAAATACAGTTTGCGATATAAAATAAAATGACAACTACCTAAAACGTGTACAAATTATGGCAAAAAAACAATATTATCAGAGGAAACTAACAATTGCAATTAACAACTTGCCAAACAACTTAAAGGAATGTGTTCATTTGGATGCCTTTAAAGATAAACTTAAGGAATATGTACATGTACATATGTACATACCATGTAATATTAGCCAAATAAATCGTATTTTGAATAGTTAGTAACACCTAGAACTAAAAAGCACACTGTTTTTAGCATATCATATTATGAATATTTAGTTATTAAAAAACTTAGCTATATGGCGTAATGAGTGGATAATCCTTTACCGACGGTCGGGGGGCATCGCGGCTGTTCGGGGAATGGCAATTTGTATTCAGTAAAAGTGTCACGGTTTTCGATTTATTGAGCATTTTAGAAAATTTGACCCACTCTTTTAAGTGCCAAATTTACAACACAAAGAATTTTCTCAGTCTGTCTTCTAGATAGCATTCCTAGATAGTGGTGCTATCAGACATAAACTACCAATTTTGCACGATAGCGATAGTTTTTTTTATTTTATTTTTTGTACGCAAAATTTGTGGTTAGTTATTTTTAGGGTTCCGGACCAAAATGGTAAAAAGGAACCCTTATAGAATCACTCAGTCTGTCTGTCACAACTGGATATCTCGAGAACTACTGATGCTATAGACTTGAAATTGGAACTGGTAAAAGACAACACTTTTGTGCTAATATAGCATAACGAAAATGCTAAAAAAATATTCTCATTTTGATTAAATAAATAAGTAAATAAATAATGCTGGACAAATCACACAGCATCATCTAGCCCCAAGCTATGTTAGCGATGTGTGAGCTATGTGTGAGCTTGTGTTTTGGGTACTAGATGACTGATATACTTAATACATTATACTACATAGATAGATATTTTTATTATATGTATATAGAAAAACACCCAGAACACCCTGAACAAATATCTGCAGATCGTACAGACATTTGTCCCGAGGCGGGAATCGAACCCGCAACCCCTTGCGTCGCAAGCGGACCTTCGCCCGCTGCGCCACAGAGCTCGAAATTAATTTACAAAAATGTTGAAAAAACGACCCCCCCCCCCTTATCTCCGAAGTTTACAGAGATAAACCCGTGATACTTTAATTGCCAATAGAGAAGTGTATGTAAACTTTATAGGAAAATTATAGCGAACTCTCTAATTAGCATAGTTTTTTAGACAAGGGGGGTTGGAAACGGGGTTTTCAAAAATTTTGTGAAGTTACTAGGTGATGTGGAGTATCATATGAAATGTATTCATTTGTACATTAATAAACAGTTTTAGTTTTCCTTTAAGCCGTATCGTTTTTTACTTATTTACAAAAATTTTGAAAAAACGATCGTTCCCCCCCTCTTCTCCGAAGTTTGCAGAGATAAACCCGTGATAGTCTTACAGTTAGTAGAACCTGTATGTAAACTTTATAGAAAAATTATAGCGAGCTCTCTAATTTGCATAGTTTTTTAGACAATGGGTGGAAGGGGGGTTTTCAAAGTTTTTGTGAAAGTTTTTGTGTTAAGTGATGATGGGATAACTTAAGAAAGGTATTCATTTGCAAATTAATAAACAGTTTTTAGTTTTCCTTTAACTCGTTTCGTTTTTGAGTTATTTGCAAAAATGTTGAAAAAAATAGCGTTATTATCTTTCCTTATCTCCGAAGTTTGCGGAGATAAACCTCTGAAACTTTTATTGCTATTAGAAGTGTATGTAAAGATTACAGGAAATTTATAACAAACTCTCTACTTGGCATACTTTTTTAGAAATCATCGAAAGTGTAAAAAAATTACATAAGTTTCGCTATCAGACAAGAGATGGCGCTGTCAAGGTTGTCCAACAAATATTCTTGAAATCAAACAGTAGGTGATATGAATTTACCCTTTACTGTCCTTAAAACATTGCACAGCCGCACGCAATCCTAATGCACTGAGAGTTAGGTAGCACACGTCACTGGCCTGGGCGGTGAAGGCGGTAGGCAGGCGGCAGCTTCGTTCTCCTCCAGGTCTATACTGGCTCCGTGCTTCAGGATACGCCGACGCCGATGACGTATGGAGTTCTGAGGCGGTGGGAAGCGGCAAGCGGTAGGTGAAGCAGGTAGGTGTGCAGTAGGCAGCAGATAGTCTACCGTGCCTGATAGGGAAGCCGGGGTAGATCCGAGTTTCTCTTTCTTTCTTGAGGTGACAATATTTTTTTGCCACTAGATACCAAAGTTAGCACAGGTTACCACAGGTTAATAAAATATTGTAAAACTTAGAATAATTATTTATCTCATTGTAAATGCCACGTGTGTTTCTATGAGAATAAAATTCTTTAAACCTATTATGTTAAAAATAGTGCAGACGCGCGCACACAAGTTCTGCCAATAAACCAAACTGTTTTTACCTTTTTAGGGTTCCGTACCCAAAAAGTCCCTATTACGCTCCGCTGTCCGTCTGTCTGTCTGTCACCAGGCTGTATTTCATGTTCCGTGATATCTAGACAGTTGAATTTTTTATGTTTAGAGGTACGCTGATTTCAAATGAGTAAGCTCACTTATTTAATGTGGAAACAAAACGATGTGGTCTCATTACAGTAAGGGCGGATCTAACTATTTTTGCTGTAGAGCTGAAAATTAGTTCCCCGCCGTGCAAACCTACTTTCATTAAAGGCATTTTAAGCGCGAGTCACGGTCTCAATTTACGTCCTCGGTGCCTGAAATTGAATCTCCTCACGTAATACAAAAAGTTTGTCCGTGTCACACAGAATAGACAACATTTGTCCCCCACCCGCCCGCTGCCCGCCCGCTGCCCGCCCGCTGCCCTCCCGCTGCCCTGCCGCGGCATTAAGGCGATTGTCCAAGTTTGGCTTCCCGGTTGTTATTTAAACGAATTCTCGAGTCGCGGCCTGGCCGGCAGGGCCGCGCTTGCCTGCCGTCAGTACAGCCACCATCATACCCGGTTCTCTTCTTCCTCTCTTCCAGCCGTAGGACATCCACTGCTGAACACATGGAGGCGTTCAGGCATCATTGATATATTTCTTTAATTGGGCCACCAACAAGTGCTTCGCAGTAATGAGATTTAAATAAAACAATAGTAACATAGGGCTAGTGTTCCTCCAACTAGAGGATCCAGATTTGATTTGATTTGATCAGTAAGTACTGATCATGAGGGATTGTTTTCATACTCACCACGCTTGGCAGGCGGGTTGGCGAGCGTACTACTGGATGTTTATACACGGAAAGAGTGAAAAACCGAAGACATTTAATTTATTTAATTCAACACACTGCTTGTGTATCAGATAAATTATACGTACAGAACCTAGGAACGCGGTTGAGCCAAGACTGCATAATTAACTGAAGTGAATTAATATCGGCTGAAGGTTTCATATCTCTCTATTCGCCATCCAAACAGTCGGGTTAGAATGTGCTACATTGTCTCGTATCTAGATTGAGCGTGCCGTTGCGCCGCCGCGGAGGTGGAGGTGGATGGACGGCGCGCTGGAGTGGAATGAACGTTCAGTGCTCCGTCCCGCGCCGCCCTGCCAGGGCAGTGGGTCGCCAGCTTTATTGAATGCCCGCTAAGTAGGCTGTCATCTGCAATAAACACTGCTTACAGCACAGATTAAAAACCACAGGAGAACTCTGCAATAAAAAGACTTTTAAATCACCTTGCATGTAATCCGTCTTGAATGACAGCAAGACAAATGGATGTTGTCTTTCGCGAAAGTTATTTTGTATTCAGAGAAGAAAATAGCATTTTTATAAGACGTTTAACGGCGCTTTGATTCGTGTCGAGATGTATGTAAATGCGGCGTGCGCGGAACATGCAAATGTGGCATTAACATTAACAACGAGGCGGGGCGCGGAGGCGGGTCTATACATATTATATTTACTCGCTATTTGCACGCGCGCGCGCCCGCGATATCTATACTGCGATATTATAAAAGCACGCACAGTTTCTCATAGTTTTTTATCTATTTGTAAAATAAGGCTCCGAATATCGTATGACTATGAGATCATTATCATAACGCTTGTCTTGTACTCGAATCAATCGTGTCAATTTTCGGGTGATCAAATTATACGACAATTGTAAAGTCAAACGAAAGTTAGTAGAGTTAGAGCGATTATGTCACTCAAGCAATTAAAAAATAGTTTCCCTGGGCCAAGCGCTTAAAACCGAACGTTATCGATAAATGACATAAATGTTATTATCAGACTCAGTGTCAGATGATGAGAGCTATGATTGTAGAGTTATGCTGAAGATGTGTTACTTATGATACCAACGTGTTAGCATTACAGAGTTCCATCACAGACATGGGTGAAATCAAATTTCTTCATTCAAATTTACCGTTACCAAAAATGAATTAGACAAAGAAAATTTTAAATAACTTAAAATAATGCATATAAAATAACTTTAAAAGAAACGACAGCAATACTAACCAAACTGCAAACCATAAATATATATATATATATCGGCGAAATACGAGTAGCCGCTTACGTTCTGCGAATAAATCTAGAGTACCTGCGGCAAGACCGGAGCTTCACTTTGTAAACCTCTCCTCGCTGTATCAATAGATATTTCAGCTCCACAGACAACTCTAATGTATTTCTTTGTGATGTGCGGGCAATATACGGCGAATGAGAAAGCATCTCGATAAGCGGGTAAAGGTGTAACCTACATTTAAAAGTCTAGCGTAAGGCAGAAAATACGGAAACTGTAGCGAGATAATTGCAGTCAAAGTTTAAGTATTAAAGTTGAAGTTTCCTTGTACCGCAATTACTAATATATCTTCTTATTTAAGAGTTTCGCTTTTGTCGGTCCATCTGAGGCATCTCTCACCATTTATTTTACACTTGATACAGTTACGAGATTAAAACTTTGAACGAGCCTCTCGTTCATTGGCGACTATTCCGACACGACGTTAGAAACGTTACAGACCCACTGTGTCACCGCCCATTCCCCCAGTGGTACGGTTAAGTGACAAATTCGTTCATTGATTAATTTCAGCCGTAAAACGTCACTACTGAAGCCACTACTGAACTCAGGCCTACCCCTCAAGGAGATCCATGAGGGGTAGTTACCATATGAGTACGGCAACTAGCCCTCACTGCTTACTGCGCTCGCCAACCCGCCTGCCAAGTGTAGTAAGCCACGCTTGGCAGGCGAGTAGCGACCGCAGTGCGGGGTGGTGATACACGCGGAAAGACGCTGCTGTCCATCTTCCGGAGGTATCCCTTAGCAGGCTCTTACTGCTTCCACGGACATGAAAGGAGGGGTAACATTCTACTGCCGGCACCCCACGGCACGTCAGTGACAAATTATCGCGGTATAATTATATTTAAGTAATTTTACCGCGACCTTGTAACTATGTATGTTCTTCGTCTTCTCATTAAACTATGACTCAGTTTCTGTAATCTGTGCTATGACTGTATTTACGTAGCGCCAGTACACGCCGCGGCCGGGCAGCGCGGGGCGAGCGGCGCTGACGCGGTTCATTTCCGGCGCCGGCGCGCCGAGCCCGCGCGTAATTAATGGACTCCACTATCACTCCAATAACTGTTTGCTCTGCTCTAACATTCTCTGGCCACTAATTACGAGATCATATTTTACCAGAAACAGATGATTCGCAAGTGGCCCCAATAACGCAAATAGTGGTAAGTCAATTATGTCGGCGATACCTGCGCCGCCGTCCTTATTATTTCTGTTCGTTTATTTCGGTGCGAATCGACCCGTCTCGCCACGCTCTAAATACCCGCACAGTTTTATCTTGTCGTAGCATGTAGCTCTCCGCCGGAGGCTGTTGTGTGTCAGGACGAGTACACAACGACACTAATTGGACACGCGTTAGGTTCCGTAACTTCCTCCTGCGGGCCATTGAAGTGCAAACAAAATCCTAGAAAGCGATTTTGTTTGCACTTCAATGTTTTTTTTACTTAGAGTAACTTGACACTTTTTGATACTAAGTATATGTACACAGCCTAATGTATTTTTGTTTCCTCTACCCTCCAAGAGACCAACGCTCTGCTGGCCTAGCTGCACAGACTCTGGCTCCTGCTCTCACGCATAAAGTTGTGTGCAGCACTCCGCAATTTCACCCGCGTAGTTCTGGTTCCTGTGGGAACACGGGGATAAAATATAGCCTATGTTACTTAGGGATAATGTAGCATTCTAATGGTGAAAGGATTTTGAAAAGCGCTCCAGTAGTCGCCAGTCGGAGCCTATTCAATGCATACAAACAAACAAACAATCAAATATTTTCTCTTTATAGTATTAGTGTAAGTATATAGTGTAGAAGTGTAGACAAGTAACCCCTCACACTTTACGTAGTCTCGGAGCTACCTAATTGTCTTTTTGTAATCTGTCCCCTTAGTTTCACATTCTACACACCACTTCCTTTCATTTGATTATAAACAAAAAATGGGTATATTTGGATACATTCGATTTTGCATCACCTCAGCACCCCTCTTTTTTGTCTGGGTAAAACACTGATACCCAAGACAAATATCTGCAGATAAAACAAACATTTAGTCTCGCCGCATCTCAGCAGGCTGTTAGATCAACTACGCTATGGAGAACGTCAAAGTATTCCCAGCTTAAGACAAATGGATTGTCTAACGAAGGCGTCTCACAAATAAGCTCAAGTCACTGGTTAATGCACTGTGTGTATTCCGACGTGGAGCGTGCCTCCGCAGTACGTGCAACTGTCCGCAACTTCGCGCCGCGCGGCAGTTAGCGACGTAATGTGAGCTGGAAGGCACAGTTGGGGAGTTGGCAGTGTGTCAGCTTTCACTCGGCGAGCGGGGCTCTCGGCGTGTCCGGGCTACGTTTACGACTTGGCTGTTTGTTTTTCAAGCCTCTGCCGAAGTTGGGGAGAACTTGCGAGTTTTCAACCGTTTTACGTTTAATTAAAGTTCGCGAAGTCGTTCCTATCCTCCGGAGCATAACGTGAATATTAAGAGTTTATGGAGAGCAGTTTCTATGTTCTTTTGCTTTTGTTTTTGTAACAATAACAATGTAAGCTTGACATAATATTTTCTTTAATGTTCCCTTTTCTTCTATTATTTTAAACATTTTAACTTGTTATTTTCAATTTACATTATTTATTTGAAGTCGTTTGGACTACCAGTAGATAAACAGTATATATATACAGTAGTAACTTGGTTTTCGGTTAGTCGTTATCTTGCTTCTATCCCGGGGGCGCCGGCCCGCTCGCTCCGGTCGGTGGGAATGGCTCTCACTACTGTAACTGCCGCCGATCTTTATCTCCCTGTAAACGCTAGTTCCGACGCAGCGCAATCAAAACCAACCCTCTCAATATCATTTTAATACCTACTCGATTCTCTCGTAACGTAATTTATGTGATAGATTTATGTGAGAGATTACGCTACATATTTAATATTCAATACGTTATTGTGTGATCTTATAAATAGTTTGTTATTGCGGGTAAATAAAAACTCTCAAAACAATATACATTCACTTAAATATCTCTTTTAAGTGAATGTATATTATTTAGTAAAATTCATTTTTAAACCATAATAACAAACTATTTATAAGAACAAGATAAGCATAAAAAAACGTAATTAATATCACCTTCTAACATAAGATAAAAAATCATACCAAGTAAAAAATCAAAACATACGTTCGAACATGTATAAAACTAGCCTGATCATTCCCCATCGCAAGGCAAAGGCACAGCTGTATACAGCACTGATCTCATCAGGAGAATTCAACAACTCCTGTAGCTCGATATCTCGGCTAATCCAGTTGGCGTGGCGGCCACGGAACGGCGGAGCAGTGACACACTACTTCTAATGCCCGAGTCGAGCACTCAAGATGCAAACTCGCCCGTCTCAGACATCACCGAAGTCCCGCGACAAACCAAACCGACCAGTTACCTAAAGTGTACTCCTCCGAGAGCGACTGCGAATACTTAGATCAGACTGTTGCGGAACAACTTCCAACTTGGACTGTACGCTGCAAGCTACAAACTACAGGTTTACTTTTAAAATGCCTTCTTGGGAACTGAATGAAACCATGAAACATATCCACGCTATTGATTATTGCATTTCCCTTAAAAAATAATTATGCTTATAGGCAATGGAATATGCTAATTAGATATAGGTAGAAATCAGACGTTATACATTCACTGACAGTCCCAAATCTGAAATACCTAGCAACATTTCAATAGTGACCCGAGTGAAAATCACAAACACCAATCAAATACAACGAAATGAGTTTGAGAGGTGGTCCATAACACAGCATAACGCCGGCCTCAACAGCTCGACTAGTACGTACAAAAGCGAGTCGATATCAGCAGCTTAGGTATAAAACAGATAATGCAACAAGCTTTGATCCTACCATTGTGTTGGTGGTTGTCGATCCTATGGAGCGCGCGCAGGTCACGTGTTGTGGCCGTGATTATTGTTTTCAAATCGCAGACTTACTAACTAATGGACAACCATAAGCATATAATTACAAATTGTAAACCTTTCAAACAAATTGTGCTTTCACCACATCAGTGCACAATTTCAAATATTAGTCAGACTTACAGATTATTGCTCCGCTTCGGCGACTAGAATCTTCGATATAAATACGTGACATTTAGACAATTATTTATTTAAAATAACAGTAGTTAGCTTACAGTCTACACCAAAACACTAACTACATTTTTACAAGTAGAATGTTACCCCTCCTCTCCTACCCGTGGATGCAGTAAGAGCCTGCTAAGGGACACCTCCGGAAGATGGGCAGCAGCGTCTATCCGTGTATCAACATCCCATACTGCGCTCACCAACCCGCCTGCCAAGCGTGGTGAGAATGGCAACTACCCCTCATGGAGATCCATGAGGGAGGCCTGTGTTCATCAGTGGACGTTTTATGGCTGAAATGATGAAATATTCGTCATAAATCATTATATTCATAATAAATAATTCATATAATTCATAATAAATCCTCGTTCACCCTGGGGGGTGAACGAGGGGATGACGAATATTTCATACACTATAACCACTGTTAGAAAACCAGCATTCAAATCGGGTCAATCGTTTAAGAACTACGGTGCCACAGAAAAACACAGACATAGCAGTCAAAATTGTAACACCCCATTTTTTGTCGGGTGTTATAAAAGAGTGTTGGCTGTATCCACTAACAATTGACATTATTTACGGATTTTAATATGATGTAAATAATATAAAAAATATAATATAAATATTTCTAATCAATTATGGCATAGCGTAGTTACAGCAACCGTAATTAAATTGTCCATAAAGTGCAGTCCGTGTGTTGCGAGTCCGTGTCGCTCCGAGCTCTGATTTAGCGTGTGATCGCACATCTACAACAGTGCTCCCGTCACAGTGCTAAACTACAATACTGCGCAAAGTACACAGTGCTACAGTGCTATGTCAGTCTGCTGGTATTGTCGCACTGTCGCTATTGACGCCGCTAATAGCGACATCTGTCGTGGAATTACCGCACAATGTCGTTATCATTGCCTCATTGAACTGTAACAGTGGTTTACATGTTATTGTTCACTAATAGATCGTGTCACAGCAAATTAATAAGTCGCATTTCAAACTCGATATTCCAAGCTACTTGTATTGTATATCCATCTTATTCAAAATTCCTTAAAAATAACTGAACGCATTATAGAAGAGGAAATATTTTTTTGACACACATACAAAATACTTATATTAAAATAACCGGAGAAGTTTGAGCTGGACTCGCCCAGGGTTCCGTCGGCATGTAGGAACATAACAATAATTAATTAGCTGATCTGATTTAGTAAAAGTATTAAAGATGCGCAAAGAGATTCGGTCAGCCATCACATTTATTTTATGAATCAAGAATCAAGAATCAAAAAATACTTTATTCAGTGCGGCCGCATGGACCTTATTGACGCGTTACAAATTACAAAATAAAACAACACAAATAAATAGAATAAAGCACATAATTGAATCTGTTCACTTCAGATGACACGCGAGTTAGGAAAAGAAGTGAACAGAAGAACCTAACTCGGTCGTTATAGTGATCATTTAACAATTTTATTTTGTCTTATGTTACGTTTGACGGAGTTGGAGCAGATTCCGTCCCAAGTGGTTTTGTCCTCTAGGTAATCTGATATTTTATAATAAGCTTTATTGCACAGATTGCGTTTAATAATGTTTTTGAATTTATTCAATGATAACTTCTGCAACTCACTTGGGAGTTTGTTGTAGAAGCGTATACATTCACCTTATGGAGCCTAGTAGTGGGCACAGCGAGTTTATTCTTATTTCTTGTATTTACATTGTGATTGTCGCTGTTTTTCTTAAACAAAGCAATATTTTTATGGGTGTACAACAGGTTCTCATAAATATATTGACAAGCTACTGTCATTATATTTATTTCCTTAAATTTAGTGCGAAGTGATTCTCTGGGACCCATATTGTAGATAGAACGAATAGCCCTCTTCTGCAGCACAAATACGGTGTCTATATCTGCAGCACATCCCCACAGTAGGAAGCCATAAGACATAATGCTGTGGAAATAGCTGAAGTAAACAAGTCTAGCGGTATCAACGTCGGTAAGAAGGCGGATTTTTTTGACTGCATATGCTGCAGAACTAAGCCTACCCGATAGTTGTTCTATGTGTGGGCCCCATTGAAGCTTATTGTCTAAAGTTATGCCTAAAAATACAGTTTTTTCTACAAGGTTTAAACTTTCACCTTTTAATTTAATCTTGGCATCAGCCTGTTTTACATTAGGAAGAGTAAATCTAATGCATTTTGTTTTATTTTCATTAAGTAATAGGTTATTGACATTAAACCAATTAACAACCTCTGAGATTGCATTATTCACCTCGTCATAATCGGTGGTACGTCGTTTCATTTTGAACAAAAGTGAAGTGTCATCAGCAAACAATACAATCTCATGATTGTTTTTGACAAGATGAGGTAGATCATTAATGTAAATTAAAAATAGAAAAGGCCCAAGAATTGATCCCTGCGGTACACCCATTGTAACTACAGATCCCGAAGAACGTTTTCCATTAACATAAACTCTTTGTATCCTGTTACTGAGATAAGAAATAAGTAGATCCAAAGAGATATCTCTAACACCATAGTGGCGCAATTTTCCGATTAATGTTTCATGGTGTACACAGTCAAATGCTTTTGAAAGGTCGCAAAAAACACCTAAAGCGTCTTGCGACCTCTCCCAAGCATCATAGATATGCGAGACTAACTCTATACCAGCATCAGTAGTGGAACGGCCGCAAGTAAAGCCAAATTGCTTGCAGTGAAGCAATTTGTTGTCGGCAAAGTGCTTAGATAGCTGATTTAAAATAAGCTTTTCAAAAATTTTACTAAATGTCGGCAGTACTGATATCGGCCTAAAGTTAGTGGGGTCCGACTTAGAACCTGATTTAAATAAAGGTATTATTTTACTGTGTTGGTTACTGGTTACTTTATACCTCGATGATTGATTTCGTACTTTTTTAAAGACGATTTTTAGGGTTCCGGACCAAAATGGTAAAAAGGAACCCTTATAGAATCACTCTGTCTGTCTGTCTGTCTGTCTGTCACAGATGGATATCTCGAGAACTACTGATGCTATCGACTTGCAATTTAAAATGGTAAAAGACAACAGTTTTTTACTTATATAGCATATATAATTTTTTTTTTAAATATTTTTATTTTGATTGCAGGGGGGCGGATAGGGGATCTCAAAAATTTTAAGTGAAGTTACTAGGCCGTGTGGGGTATCATATGAAAGGTATTTCATCATCATCATTTCAGCCGTAGGACGTCCACTGCTGGACAAAGGCCTCCCTCATTGATCTCCAAGTACTGCGGTTGGAAGCCGTCTGCATCCACCGCCGACCAGCAGTTCTCACCAAGTCGTCTGCCCATCTTGTAGGTGGACGTCCTACGCTGCGCTTGCCGATCCGTGGCCTCCATTCGAGAACTTTGCTGCCCCATCGGCCGTCAGTTCTGCGCGCTATATGGCCTGCCCATTGCCACTTCAACGTGCTAATCCGTTTGGCTATGTCGGTGACCCGAGTTCTCCTACGTATCTCCTCATTTCTGATTCGATCCCGTAGTGAAACCCCGAGCATAGCCCTCTCCATAGCTCGTTGAGCGACTCTGAGCTTGTTCATAAGGCCAATAGTGAAGGACCACGTCTCGGTTCCATATGTCATCACTGGTAACACACACTGGTTGTAGACTTTCGTCTTAAGGCACTGAGGTATGTTGGACGAAAAGACGTTGCGAAGTTTCCCAAACGCTGCCCATCCGAGTTGGATTCGACGATTGACCTCTTTCTCGAAGTTGGACCTACCTAATTGGACTGTTTGTCCTAGGTATACGTACGCGTCGACAACTTCAAGAGCCGAGTTCTCAACCATAACTGGGGCAGGCACGACATGGACATTTGACATGATTTTCGTCTTGTCCATGTTCATTTTAAGGCCTACCCGCTGGGAGACTCGATTGAGGCCTTCGAGCATCGTGCTGAGCTCTTCCATCGACTTTGCCATGACCACAATATCGTCGGCAAATCGAAGGTGAGTGATGTATTCGCCGTTAATATTGATGCCCAGCCCTTTCCATTCCAGGAGTTTGAAGGCATCTTCCAAAGCGGTCGTAAACAGTTTCGGAGAGATTACGTCTCCCTGTCTTACGCCTCTTTTTAAGGGAATCGCCTTCGAGCTCTGTTCTTGTACTCGGACTGACATAGTGGCGTTTGTATACAAACACTTCAACACTTCGATGTACCGATAGTCAATTCGGCATCGTTGGAGAGACTCAAGCACCGCCCATGTTTCGATCGAATCGAAGGCTTTCTCATAGTCCACAAACGCAAGACATAGCGGCAAGTTATACTCTTCGGTCTTCTGTATGACTTGCCGCAGCGTATGTATGTGGTCTATGGTACTGTAGCCTTTTCGGAACCCGGCTTGTTCGGGAGGCTGGAAGTCATCAAACCTGCGTTCGAGACGGTTCGCGATGACCCTTGAAAACAGCTTATAAACATGGCTCAACAGCGAGATGGGTCTGTAATTCTTAAGTAAGGTTTTGTCACCTTTCTTGAAGAACAGAACCACCACGCCCTTGTTCCATGCTTTTGGCGTCGTACCTTCAAGCAAGGCGGAATTAAATAGCTTCTGAAGGACTTTAAGTACCGGTGATCCACCCGCTTTCAGAAGCTCTGAAGTGATTCCGTCCTCACCCGGCGCCTTGTCGTTCTTAAGCTGTTTCAAGGCCATCCTGATCTCGTACAGGCTGATGTCCGGGATATCCTCGGTATAATGTCGGGTCAGTTTAGCTCTTGGGTCGTTGGCCGCACTGCAAACAGGTTTAGTGACCGAATCGTAGAGCCGTCCATAGAACCTTTCGACTTCCCTTAACACTTCTGCTTTACTTGACGTTATGCTGCCATCTTCCCTCTTCAGCTTCGTCATCTGGCTCTGCCCAATAGAACTATCTCTCGCGAACACTTTGGAGCCTTTATTCCGCTCTATCGTATCTTTAATACTGGCTGTATTAAAGGTACGAATATCGTGCCGCAAGGATTTCCAAATTTGTCTATTGAGCTGCCTGTGTGACTGAGCATCATCGGGAGACTGCAGTCGCAAAGAACGTCGTTCAGCCATGAGGTTAAGGGTGTCATCAGAAAGTTTCTGAGGTCTATTAGTACGGGGGGTCTTAAAGAACTGGGACCCCACCGTATGGACGGTTTCTACGAACCTGTTATTGATCTCGTCCACCGATGCATCTACTCCTAGACAGTCAAAGCGATTTGCGAGTTCGAGTTGAAAGCTCTCGAGGTTTTGGATATGTGCGCGAGTGGGTCGGAGCGTAGATTTCATCAAACGGGACCTTTCAAGTTTAACGTTCATATTCAATGTGCCCCTTACAATTCGGTGATCACTGCCGGTTTTCACCCTGTGAATCACAGAGACATCATTGAATATTCGTTTCTTGTTGGTCAGGATGAAATCAATCTCATTTCTCGTAGAACCATTGGGACTCATCCAGGTCCATTTCCTGTGAGGCGGCTTCTGGAAGAAAGAATTCATCATAAAGAGTCCTTCTTTCTCCAGAAAATCGGCCAGCCTCTGTCCCCTGGGGTTCCGTTGCCCATACCCAAATTGCCCCACTCTCAACTCATCATCGCTTCTCATGCCTAGCTTTGCATTGAAGTCCCCCATTACAACAGTGAAGTGAGTGTTGTTCGTATGTATGGCTCTACTGATGTCCTCATACATAGACTCTACTTCTTCATCTGGGTGTGACGAGGTCGGCGCATATACCTGAACGACCTTCAGCAAATATCGCTTAGATATTCTGAGTGTTAGGTACGCGACCCTGCTCGACACACTGTCGATGGTGACAATGTTGTTAATGAGTGACTTGTGAACGAGAAACCCGACACCACCTTGGGACTGTTGGTCGCCCTCCCGGTAGTATAGTAGGTTACCGGACTTAAGGGATATCGTGTCCTCGCCCTCTCTACGGACTTCTGATAGCCCCAAAATGTCCCAGTGTAATCTACTAATTTCTTCTTCCAGCTCAACAATCTTATCGTCTGTCCTCAAAGTGCGGATGTTGTGTGTTACCAGGGCCAGTGGTCGTCGTAGGGGTTGGTAGCCGATCGTCTCCCGGGGATTCTTAGCACCCCTAGCCCCGCCGTTACCGTGACTGCTACCGTAGCCAGGATAAGCGGGGCCGCCGGGGACTCGGGGCCTGGTTTTTTGTTGTATTGTCATGAGGGGGTTGATGCCATACTCACCACGCTTGGCAGGCGGGTTGGCGAGCGCAGTATAGGGTAGTGAAAAAAACACGGAAAGATGCTGCTGCCCATCTTCCGGAGGTATCCCTTAGCAGATTCTTACTGCATCCATGGGTAAGAGAGGAGAGGCAACATTCTACTGCCGGCGCCCCACGGCGGTATTATTTGTGAAAGGTATTTATTTGTACATTAATAAACAGTTTTTAGTTTTCCATTAAACCGTATCATTTTTGAGTTATTTACAAAAATGTTGAAAAAACGACCGTTCCCCCCCCCCCTTATCTCCGAAGTTTGCAGAGATAAACCCGTGATACTTTTATAGCTAATAGAAGTGTATGTAAACTTTATAGGAAAATTATAGCGAACTCTCTAATTTGCATAGTTTTTTAGACAAGGGGGGTGGAAGGGGGGTTTCCAAAAATGTTGTGAAGTTAATAGGTGATGTGGGGTATCATATGAAAGGTATTCATTTGCACATTAATAAACAGATTTTAGTTTTCCTTTAGGCCGTATGGTTTTTGAGTTATTTACAAAAATGTTGAAAAAACGACCGTTCCCCCCCCCTTATCTCCGAAGTTTGCAGAGATAAACCCGTGATACTTTTAAAACTAATAGAAGTATATGTAAACTTCATAGAAAAATTATAGCGAACTCTCTAATTTGCATAGTTTTTTAGACAATGGGGGTGGAAGGAGTGTTTTCAAATTTTTTGGAAAGTTACTAGGTTATGTGGCGTATCATATGAAAGGTATTCTTTAGCACATTAATAGACAATTTTTAGTTTTCCTATAAATCGTATAGTTTTTGAGTTATTTACAACAATGTTGAAAAAAATTGCGTCCCCCCCCCCCCCCCTTATCTCCGAAGTTTGCGGAGATAAACCTTTGAAACTTTTATTACTATTAGAAGTGTATGTAAAGATTAGGGGAAATTTATTACAATCTCTCTACATAGCATACTTTTTTAGAAATCATCGAAAGTGTAAAAAATCTACATAAGTTCCGCTATCAGACAAGAGATGGCGCTGTCAAGGTTCTCCAACAAATATAAAACCGCCTTTGTCATAAATTATATTGTATGATGGCACGGAACCCTCGGTGCGCGAGTCCGACTCGCTCTTGCCCGGTTTTATTTGATGATTATATTGCAAATGCATAGCTTTAATTTTTTTATCTGTATCTACAATATAAGACAATATACCTTGCCAAATTTCATAGTTCTAGGTCTAAGGGAAGCTATGAATTGATTCTTTTGAGAATGTCTAAAAATACGTTTTTTGCGGCATAAATTTACGACGGTTCATCGGACGCCTGCAAGCGGACACCGTGAATCGTCGCTATGAGACAAGCATGCGTCATACGTCGCCGTCCTAAACGTGTGTTAGCAATAAGTTTATACTATATATATGTTAGATATAAGGTATATATCTATGGGCCGTAGAATAAGTTATTTAAGATCTGTGTACTTTTCTATTGTTGCCTGAGAATAAAGATATTATTATTATTATTATTATAAATAGAAGTTTAGCCTTTATAAGTTCTCGAGACAGACAGAGGGACAATAAAGTGATCCTATAAGGGTTTAGATTTTTTTCCTTTTGAGGTAGGAAACCCTAAAAACGAAAAAATTTGACATAACTACGTGTCGCGGACATAAACTGGACACTGCCTCAGTTATTACCACCGCAATCACATGCAAGCTATGAGGTTGCGGCATTGGGTTTCAGGCAGCAATGCATTTTACTTACGTTTTAAAATATAAACTTTAACTCCGTAAAACTGTTCAGTCTTCGTTACCTTTTATAAATTAAATTATACTTGACATATAAGCTTTGGGTAAGATTTGCAAGCCGTGAGGTGCTGGCAGTAGAATGTAGCCCCTTTTCTGCCCGTGGATGCAGTAAAAATCTGCTAAGGATACCTCCGGAAGGTCGTCTTTACGCAGCAGTGTCGTCCATATCTACAACGCGTACTGCGCTCGCCAACCTGCCTGCCAAGCGTGGCGAATATAGGAACAACCCCCCATGATCAGTACGAAGTGGTTTATGAGCGAGGCCTTTGTCCAGCAGTGGATGTCCTTCGGCTGAGATGATGATGATGAAGAAGATTTGCATTCGGGCTGAAATGAGGCCAGCCAGCGCGGTCCGCTCCACCGCGGGTCTCGGCGAAGGTAATTTACTCCAGCGGCAGCCAAATGAATCTTCGCAAACTTAATATTTCATCGCGCTTAGAACAACCTAATTAAAAGTTCCGACATTCTCTCTAATCAATAAAGAACTTGTTCGGCAGCTTCATCCATACGCACGCTGAATCATAACACGCTTTATAACTTTTTTATTACTTCTATTCATTATCCGAGTATAATACGTTAATTAAAGGGAAACCAAATATGAGATTCAGATTCATTTTATTGGTATACACGTCAAACACTTCGGTAAACAATCAACAAATAATTAATAAATAAAATAAAATAATTTTTTTACGCACAATGCTAGTCACTAAGTCAAATACAATTTACATAAGTCAGATACCTATAGCATCCAGAAACAGAATATAATAATATAACAATAGTATACATGTCATGTAAAACAGATTGAATTAAAGCAAATCATTCTAATTATTATGTAATGTTGGGGTTTTCTCCTCGTTGAGGGATACTCCAGTTATAGTTAAGTTGTATATATATAGTTTACACCAAACCACTTGTTATAGTTTTAGATTTATTAAACACGTTATATTAGGTAAGTTTAATAATCTGAGCCGCACGTAATGTTAAGTAGGTAGATAGCCAGCACATCAGCGCGTGGTGAAAGTTTTGTTACGACTGTTAAAGACAGTTTACTGATCCATAAAGTAAAACTGCTGTATGAGCGATATTGGCTCGTACATACTCCCGAGGGAAGAAGAAAGTACTTAGTTAATGCGTACTCAGATCACTAAACGTAAAAAGCAACTACAACAATAAGCAGAGTTAAAAGTTAAGTTATAATTAGGTAAGAATATTAATGTAATAAGGATATTAATGTAATAAATATCATAATCTAAATCCTGATCTAACTGTTGGTGCCGGCTGAGGGATGTTCTTTAAATGTCCGCCTTTTATTGTAGCGTACGGTGCAATTTCCTCAAGTTCTATCTCTTCTGTTCTCTCTCGAGTCTTTGTAGAGGTTTTAGTACTCGTAGTACGGGCCTTTTTCTTTGTACAGTTTGTACACGCAGTAAGGTGTTGTCCATATCGCCATACTATGATTGTGACTACAATTCCTCCCACCAGCAAAGTGCTTATCGTGTAGTTACTTATGTCGTGGACTGATAAGTCGTTAGGCAGGCTCTCTCGTCCTTTCTGTTGAATTATCTGGTTGTCTAATGATCTATGTTCATCAGATAAATCCAGTTGTGGCAGTACGATATTTGTCACTTTAGACGTTCCCTTCATATCGTTCGGTGAATCGATTTTGGGAATTTCTAATGAAATACCTTCTTTAGTTTTACTGCTAAAAACGTTGTGTGAATAAATTGTAGAGTCTTTGTGCTGTATCACACAATCCTGACCTAGGGCAAGCAATCCCGCCGTCGTAAGCATTGTTGTTGTTACTTGATTCTTGCATACTATACGGGTCGGGCACTCTGTTATGCAGTTATAGAGCCATATGTTAGGTCTCTGTAATTTTATCCATTGGTCAGAGCATTGGTGCTTAATCCAATCACAGGTGATGTTTTGATAAACATGTTGACTCATTATTTTAGCTTCACAGGATGCCGTTGGTCCATGTAAGTTGCTTATCGGCGTGTAGGTGTGGCAGATGTAGTTGTCCGCCTCCATCGTAGTACATAGTTGAAGATCTGAATCTTCGATCTGTATGTAGGAATTCTTTACGAAGTTTACTCCTATGTACTTGGTTGATGTTGCAATAACCTGGCATTGTTTATGCGCTTGCTGTATAGGTATAGGTATATTGCGATAAAGTGAATATTCGTCGTCGCTTAATAGCGGTATGTGCAATTCGAACAGTAGGTATTTCTCGGTTAGCCGGGCTTTAACATAAATAAGTTTATATATACTTCTTATGTCTTTGCTGTTTTTGATAGGCAATGTTAATCTTGTAGATAATAAGCCGGCGATGTCGTTTAACTGCTCCGATAATTGTTGCGGTGTAAACAGTTCCATGTCGAAATTTCCTCTGTATATGTCGGTTAGTGCATTTAGAAGCATTTGTTGATTGCGTCTCAGCACTGAGAGCAGCAGGTTGGCTGTCAGTGCACCGGCATTGACATCGTTCATAGTTTTCATAATCTGAAATCGGTTTTCTAACGTAGCCATATCCTCTCTTGTTTCATTCATATATAGTTGTATCGTGTTTAGCTGTGTCTTAACGAAGTCTTCGTTTTTCTTTAAAATGTTGTTTTGTGCCTCGACAATGAGCGTCTGATTTTTTATTAATTCCAATAAATAGCGCTCGTTTGCTTGAATCTTGTGTATGTCCTGCGTGTATTTTTCAGCAAAGTCGTTATCAAGTACACCAAATAGTGTGCGTGCCATGTTTCCTATGCCATTGACGTAGCCACGGCGTCTTCTTTGTTGATGTTGAGACAATAACAGTTTATTATATTCATTTAGTTGATTCATTTCGAAGTTGAGTTGCTTTATTGTACCGTGGCATTGCTGACCAGGCATCGTAGCACAAATCTGTGTTAAATGATTGATGAATTCCTCGACCTTATTTGTACTTTGCCAAAATGTTGTCAGGTTGAAATAGACTAGCAGTTTCCATTCGTCATGTATTAGTTGAATGTTTCCAACAGGGTCAAAGTAGATCGGGATGTTATCAGTTAGCTTCGATATCTTAAAGTTTTGAACGGGAGTAGCAATTCCGCAGGATAGTGTTGAAAACAGAACAAGAAGTGTCATAAACAGACTGTAAACGATTTTCTTGGTTTTCCGTATAGTCTTCCGGTCAGGTCTTCCGTATGAAGTGTTGTTGTCGTTGTCAGTTTTGAGAGTGATTCTCTGTGAGTCAGCTTCCTCGCCAGCCTCGTTGATAGGGAGCGGAGCTATCTTAGTTATAGGCCTCTTTAGTTCGCCGTTTTTAGTCTTGAGCGTGACCACTCTAACTAAGTTGTCGCTACCCGGGTGCAACTCTATCACCCGGCCCATAGCCCACTTGCCTGGAGGTAGGTTACTTTCCTTCACGAGTACAAGTTGTCCCTTTTGTATGTTTTCTCTCCTTTGCTGCCACTTGTTTCTGTTCTGCAGTAAATGGAGATATTCTTTTGACCAGCGATCCCAATAGTGCCGGCGTAAGAGCTCAATAAGTTTCCAGTTGTTTCTGATGTCTATGGATTTCATGTCTTCGGGTTCATTTGTTGGTAAAGAAAGCGTCGGACTCCCCGTTAGAAAATGGCCAGGCGTAAGATAATCCAGGTCTTCCACATCTTCGGATACCGGACTCAATGGTCTGCTGTTCATGCACGCTTCAATCTGGGTAAGGAGCGTAGAAAATTGTTCGTAAGTTAATTTTTGTTGCCCGATTACCCGTTTTAGATGATTCTTCATAGATCGTACGGCGGCTTCCCACAAACCTCCTGCTGATGGCCAGGATGGAGCGTTAAAGTGCCACTCAATTTGAAGATCATTTATTTCGTTGAAGAACTCTGAAGAAAGCATCGTTTTATATTGTTGGAATTCTGTGTGTAATTCTTTCGCAGCTCCGACGAAATTGGTTCCGTTGTCGGAATAAATATGTTTTGGTGTACCCCTTCTAGCACACATTCGTTTCAGTGCTGCGATGAATGTCTGTGTGGACAAGTCAGAGACAAGTTCGATGTGTACTGCTTTAGTACACATACATATGAAGATGGCTATATAGCCTTTGCAGGTCTTGATTCCGCGACCTTTGTTTATTTTCACATCCACGTGACCTGTGAAGTCAACGCCAGTATGGGAAAACGGTCTTGATGGTGTGATCCTTTCCTTTGGAAGGTTGCCCATTAGCTGCTCAGTTTGAGTTGTGGTGTAACGGCGGCATCGGACGCATCGTCGAAGCGTTTTCTTGACGACTCGATTACCGCTGATAATCCAATAGTTGTTTCTAGTGTAAGCTAACGTTAGTCTAGCCCCACCATGTAGAGTTCGCTGATGCGCCTTTTCAATAATTAATTCAGTCAATCGCCCCTCCGCTGGGATAAGGATGGGGTGCTTGATCTCCTTTGGTAGATGTGAATGTGTTAGACGCCCTCCGACTCGTAGAAATCCATCCGAGTCAAGATATGGATTTAATTTCAAAATATTGCTCTTGTTGGGAAGTTTTCCGCTATCTCTTAATGATTTTATTTCCTTTTCAAAGCAATATTCTTGTACTGATGTTATAATCATGCCGGTTGCGTTATTTATTTCATTCGAGTTCAATTCATTGCACTTACTCGAGCACATTTTGTGTTGTGATGCGTTTGCAAAACGTATGACCCAGGCAAGAATTCTCGTAATGCGATCTAGGTCACTGTGCCGTTCAAGTAATGAGAAAATTAGTTCGTTTTTGTTCGGCATGGGTTCCGTCGTGAAACAGTTTTTAACTAAGCCCTCATTTGTAATGTAAGTTTCAGATGACAGGACTTGTTCGTTTTGTTTCTTGAGCCAATGAGGTCCTTCCCACCACAAAGAAAAGTTGACAAGTTTTGATGGCGAAAGTCCTCTTGTTGCACAATCGGCGGGGTTTTCGTTACTCTTTACGTAACCCCATTTTGTTGCAGGAACGATGTTCGTTATTTCTTTCACTCGGTTAGTTACGTATTTTTCATATTTGTTTGGCTTTCCTTGCAGCCATGCTAAGACCACCTTAGAGTCTGTCCAACAGGATACTTTTAGGTTGTAATCTGTCAAAACTTTAGTTATTTTTTCTAGGAGCTTGGCTAGCAAAACTGCGGCACATAGTTCCAGCTTCGGGATCGTTAGTTTGTTTTTGATCGGTGCCACCTTAGTTTTCGCAGCAAGTAGGGTGATGACGTACGCGCCTATCGGTGACGTAGTCCGGCTGTAAATGACACATCCGTACGCTTGTTCGCTCGCGTCACAGAAAGCTTGTAATTCGATGGATTCATTGTTTTCGTTACGTATCCATCTGGGCAAACTGATGTTGTTTATGTTTGATAAATCAGCTTTAATTTTTGTCCATGCGCTAGCTATATCACGAGGTACAGATTGATCCCATCCAATGTTCTGATAAGCATCTCTCCATAGTTTTTGGAAGATAAGCTTAGTTTGAATTGTCATCGGAGCTAGCCATCCCAGTGGATCGTAAATCTTGCTGATTTCCGACAGCAGTCTGCGTTTTGTATAAATTTCTTCTTCATTGATGCTTGGCGTTTCGCTTTTGAAATAAAACGTGTCGCTTACGCCGTTCCATGCGAGTCCTAGTGTCTTACTGAACTCTTGTTGTTTGAAGTTGAAGTTTGTTTGGCTCTTTTCTTTCTCGTGTAGTTCCTTGAGAATAGATGGCTCGTTAGTGGCCCATTTTCGTAAAATGAAGCCACCCTTCTTTAGCAGCTCGTAGAGTTCCTTTTGTAGTTGTGTTGTTGTTTCGATACTATGGTGACCCGAAATGATGTCATCCATGTAACATTCATGACGAATTGTCTTTTGTGCTAAAGGGAAAGCGTTGCCTTCGTCTTGAGCTAGTTGTTGGAGTGTACGCATCGCAATGAATGGTGCAGCTTTGGTGCCATAGGTCAGCGTACAGAGCTGCATCTCCTTGAGTGGTTCCCTTGCGGACTCCCTCCAGATGATTTTCTGGAGACATTGTTGACTTTGATGGATTATAAGCTGCCGGAACATTTTTTCAATATCAGCCGTTAGCACGTATTTGTAGACTCTCCATTTAATGATGAGAGATAAAATATCCTTCTGTAAATTAGGCCCCTTTTCCATCAAGTCGTTTAAGCTGTAGCCTGAGTCTGTTTTCATAGATGCATTAAAAACAGCTCGGAGTTTAGTTGATGTTGAGCTATCTCGTAAGACGCCGTGGTGAGGTAGGTAAACCTGTACTTTGCTTTCGGGCTTCGTCACAGGTTTCATGTGACCTAACTCGATGTACTCTCGAATAAACTTTTTATATAGTTGAGCAAAGTGTTCTTGTCTCGCCATTTTCTTTTCTAAACGAAGAAATTGAGCGATAGCTTGAGGCTTTGAATTGCCAAGGTTTGTTTCATAACCTTCTTGCATTGGCATTTTCACTACGTATCGCCCGCTGCTGAGTCTTTCTGTTGTTTGTGTATAAAATGTTTCACAATATTTGTCAGTTGTAGAAGATTCGGGTTCCGTTGGGACCTCTTCCACTTCCCAAAACCTTGACAGGTTATCTAGTTCCGTTAGAGTTACTAGACAGTTAAATTGCTTAGTAGCACCGCACAATATCCAACCCAGCTTGGTTTGTTGTGCTACCGGCGAGTTGTTATTATGTTTTAAAACTCCGTCCATAATGACATCAGAGTATATATCTGCTCCCAACAGAAGATCAATGGGCCCAGATATGTTGAAGTTCGGATCAGCTAGCTTAATGTTATTCAGATGTGTCCAGTTCTCCGTGTTAATTGTTGAGTTAGGCAGATTGCTAATTAGTTTTCGCATTACTAATGCTTCAGTTTGGAATTGATAATCCGAGTGTATAGATTTACATTCTAATTTGATCATTCCTTTGCTAGTACCCATTATAGTGCCGACCCCCGAGACAGAAGCGTTCATCTTATTGCGGGGTAGGTTCAGTCGTTGAGCTGCATTTTCTGTGATCAAGGTCACTTGGGAGCCTTGATCCAGTAATGCTCGTAGGATGACGTAGTCTCCTTCTTTGTTTCTGACATTCAGTTGAAGAGTTGTCAAAAGTATCTCTTGATCACCATTGATGTGGTTGGATGAGCGCTCAGCCGCTGTTGAGGTGGATGGCCGTGGTTTTTGGGTTTTAAAATTAACATCATGTAGAAGCGAATGATGATTATAATGACATACTTGGCATCGCTTCGTTGAAGTACACTTATTTTCGCCGTGACTGTAAAGGCAATTTTTGCATAAATGTAAATTCCTTGTCACTTCAATTCGCTTAGCGACATTCATGTCAATAAATGTAGGACACAGCCTCAGTACGTGATCTTTTTTGCAGAGAGGACAGTTCCGCAATGTGGAATGGTAGGTTTTTGCCCATTTATTAGCGTTATTAGAGTTCGTTGATTTATGCCCGTTATAATTTTTCTGATTGTTTGAATAGTTTTGTTTTTGATCACCCTTTTTGGTACGGGCTGTTTCCAATGTCATGAACTTCAACTCCAGGAACTCCATAAATTCCTCTAAGTCTGGTAGCTCCCGCGAATGCTTCATGTTTTGAATATAGTCACCGTAGGTGGCATCATCTAGTTTTGATGATAATAGATGAACGATAAGCGGTCCCCATATAGGGATATTTATTCCCATGTTCTCCAGTGCATTTAAACACTCTTTCGTGGTGTCATGCAGCTTCATCAGGTTAGATGAATCCGGTTTATCGATAATTGATTGATTGAGAAGGGTATCTATATATGAGGTGAATAGAAGTCGCTTGTTGTCAAAGCGATGCTGAATGATATCCAGGCATGCATCATAGTTCTCGGAACTAACGGGAAGGTGTTTTATCAAACGCTCCGCTTCACCCTTCAATTTCGATTTAAGAAACTTCATCTTCTGAGTTTTGTTCAGCGTTGGATTGTTATGGATCATCTCAAAGAATAAGTCTCTAAAAGGGACCCAGTTATTGTAGGCTCCGTTGAACTCCGGTAATTCCATCCGTGGGGTTGTTTTTTCATAGTGAGATGTTTCAAACATTTTTCTGTTTAGATTTTCCTTGAGGTCATCGTAGATGTGTTCCCAGTATTCGTACTTTTCTTCATACTCCTTATCACTTCCTTGTAATAAGTAGCTGAGTTCCCAATGGATCTTGTCAATAGATGCCCACTTTGTTTGTATGATGTTTAAGTGATCTTGTAGTTGCCACTTTTCTTTCGTTTCATATGGATTTATTTTGGATACTGCACGTTCCAAAGCGTTAAAGTTAAACATTTGATTACGATAGAGCACTGATATTTGCTTATCCGTATCTTCTACCGTAGGCTGGTTTACTTTAGACGTACCAAATTTTGGTGTACCATGATTTTCTGGCACTTTCAGCTTCGATGCTTCCGAATATCCAGGCACAGTCTTTAATAACTCGCTTTGTAATTGAGTCATAGATTCCATTGTTTCGTCGAACATGGTTCTTGTTATTTGATAAATGTGTTCTTTGTAGTAGTCATGGTCGGCTTTCGCTAACTCATACTTTTTCAGGATCTCGTGATTTGAGAGAAACTCGTCCCAGTGGGATCGCAAGGCTTCAATACGCTTTTTGAGGTAGTCTAGCGATTTTCTACTCAATGGATCCTTTTTATAGTTGGATTGAAGAGATTTGATTCTCTCGTAAGAATTTTGTTGCTTGTTAATAAGTTCAAGAAAGTAATTTTCTTCCGCCATTGTTAACAGCTAGTGGTTGGTTTTTGTGTACTCACAGTAGGTTCACAGTTAAGTAGATTAGTAGCAGTAGACGTTATCTCCGCACGTATTTTAATAGTTCAGCAGTAACAGCAGAAGACGTTATCTCCGCTGCGCTAGCTCGTTATGCAATTTTCTGTCGTTCAGTGTAGCTTTCCCGCTTTACGCTATTTGCACCTTCTCAATGCTGCTGGTGAGACCCGCTGGTGGGAGGCCAACAGCACCGAATTGCTAACGTAACCGAAAAACACCACACAAAACACTTTCCAAAAATAATTGCTTCTTCTTGTCGAAGGCTCGAAGGACCAAAAGGATGTTGGGGTTTTCTCCTCGTTGAGGGATACTCCAGTTATAGTTAAGTTGTATATATATAGTTTACACCAAACCACTTGTTATAGTTTTAGATTTATTAAACACGTTATATTAGGTAAGTTTAATAATCTGAGCCGCACGTAATGTTAAGTAGGTAGATAGCCAGCACATCAGCGCGTGGTGAAAGTTTTGTTACGACTGTTAAAGACAGTTTACTGATCCATAAAGTAAAACTGCTGTATGAGCGATATTGGCTCGTACATGTAATATACTTAACCTACATTCCCTAGATTTAATCCACAAAAACTCCTTTACAGTGTAGAAGATTTTCTCCACAAGCCGGACTTTGAGTCTAGATTTGAATGTGTTTAAATTGGGTGCTTCGGTCACGGGGTTAGGGATGCGGTTATAGACGTCCGAACCCATGACATGAGAAAGTTGTTTAGACTTCGCGAGCTTGTGTGGTATCAGCGCTAGGTGATCAGTTCTCCGCGTCTGGTACCGGTGGAGATCCCCGTTCCTGGTAAACATGCCAAGAGTAGTCTTGACATTCACAGCTACTTGGTATATGACTAGGCTAGGTAGGGTCATTATTCCTAATTCTTTGAAAAACGGGCGTGCTGAAGTCTGACGCGAGATCCTAACAATATCCCTCACCGCACGTTTTTGCATACGGAAGGCGCACTCCCACTCGGTCGCGCGCCCCCACAGCTCAGCCCCGTACATCAGTACCGAGTGGACTGTGGCGAAGCAGCACGACCTGATCGTAGACCTAGGTAGGAACCTCGACAATCGACTCAGTGCAAAACATGCTCCGCCTAGGTTTCCACACAGTTTGTCAATTTGGTACTCCCAGGTAAGGCCTTTGTCAATCTCAAAGCCGAGAAAGATAATGCTGTTCACCTGTTTAAGTTTAGTTCCGTCCGCGGTAACAGTTAGTTTCCTTGTCATGGCCTGATAAGCAGAAGTGCATGAAGTTAGTTTTAGTTAAGTTTAGTACCAATCCGTTATCTCTAAACCACGAAGCCACCCGTGCAGCAACCGCGTTGAGGTTATTTTCCAGTATGTCTACAGATGGCGCTGTCACTATTGCGGCCACGTCGTCCGCATGCATCATGACCTGTGCGTTAGTAATAGCGTCCGGCAAGTCGTTAAGTAGTAAAAAGAACAGCACATTGAGACGGCGGATCCCTGAGCGACACCCATAACGGTGGTAAGTGGGCGACCTCACCTTACCGGCAGCTCCGACTACTATTTGCGAGCGGCCACTCATCATACTTTTGAATAATTGTAAAGGCTTGTTTGCGATGCCATAGTGTCGAAGCTTGATCATGATGATCTCGTGGTCCGCCTCATCGAAGGCTTTTGACAAGTCACAGCACAGTACCGCGAGAGTAAGCAGCGACTTACTGCTTACTCTCGCGGGCCCTCAGGACGAGGCGGATAACCTCACGCGTCAGCGACGTGATTGATCGTCCTGCTCTGTAGGCATACTGGCGGTCGGATAGTGCACGACCCGACGCTAGGTAGTCCACAAGGCGCGAACAAAGCCCGCTTTCAAGGACCTTTGCCACGGCCGGTACTATAGATACCGGCCGGTACGCGTCAATATCGTGCGCCTTCCCTTTTCCTTTATTGTAGAGTGGTGACACTTTGCTGATTTTCAGCAATTCCGGGGCCTCCCCCTATTCCCCTAGGTTAATGAAACGGTTGAAAAGATTCGCAAACACGGGGGCAAGCGGGGCTACGGCTAAATTCATGACCTTCATGGAAATTCCGTACGCGTCCTCCGATGGCTTTGGTGGTATCATAGAAATTATATTTTTAAATACCTCTGCTGCTACATATAAAAATCTGGCTATAGTCCAAGCCGTGGTGGTGCCCACCACTTAGGTTTGAGCCGAAACCTAACTTTTGCGGCCGGGCGCCCTCTGCGCTCGCCTAGTCCGGTAACAAAAAAGCTTGGCGGGGCGGGCGGTGGTGGTGGTGATGGGAGTGCGTTTGTTGCCGCTCTTGATTTTGATCATGTGATCATTGTTTGTTTTTTAATTTTACTTTTCATTTTACTTTCATTGTTGCCCGCTTCATGGTTGACAACGTGTGTCACCTTTCGATCTTTATTTGTAAAAATTAAATTAAATTTAAAATCCAAAGAAAAAGTCGTGTTGTCCGAGCGGTGAATTTTTTTATACAATCTTCAATGTGATTGTGATTTGTCTTGTCACGTTTATTAAACCTAAATGATATTTAGCACCATGAGATACGTACTTTAACGGTGAAGGAAAACTTCGCGAATAAACCCGTGGCACATAGCACCCGTTCATTATTCATCATCATCATTACAGCCGTAAAACGTCCACTACTGAACTAAGGCCTCCCTCATGGATCTCCATGAGGGGCAGTTGCCATACTCACCACGCTTGGCAGGCGGGTTGGTGAGCGCAGTACGGGATGTTGATATACGGAAAGACGCTGCTGCCCATCTTCCGGGGGGTGTCCCTTAGCAGGCTCTTACTGCATCCACGGGTAGGAGAGGAGGGGTAACATTCTACTGCCGGCACCCCACGGCTAATATAATAGTTTATTATTATAGAACACAATAAAGTATTGAGTATTATTATTATAAGACCAACTGAGTCACAGAGGCTGTCAAAAAAAGTGCTTTGTCCGTCCGTATGAATGTAGAGAGTGCTGCAGACGCGAGGGCAGTTCGGTGCAGACAAGTACCAACCCCGCAGTATTTATTAGCCGCCCCCGCACCGCGCACCCCGCTCAATTAGCCGACACCGATTATCGTGACATCCCCCCAATACACAGATTACAAATCTCTGTACTCGTATTTTGCCATTTCAGAACGAAACGTACGTGTGGATATTAATTATTACTCACAAATAAGTTCAATTAAAATGTGTCAGAGTAATGAGTATAATTTAATGATGAACACCGGACCGGATCGAGTGGATGCTGGTAATGACTAATTACTTGCCCTTATTGAAGTTAGTAGAGCACACCATCCACTATGGAGGGTTCCCTCTCCCCTTTCCCGAGGTACGTAGGTACCTGGTCTCAGCGAGGGTCCCCGCGCGGGCGGGGCGCTAGCGGCGACGTGACCGCAATAACAGGCGCAGTCGACGGCCGCAAGTAGGTCAAGTAGACGATTTCAATTGAGTTACACATTTTGTGATTTCAAGGCAGCAGCGAATTCCAAAGAAAACTAAATTAAAAAGCTCAACGAGAGCTCGAAATCGCGGGCTGGCTTCTTGCGGGAATACTCACCCGTTTTATTTTATGAAACAGGTGCGGCGCTCTCGGCCTGACCTGGCTCGGCACCCGTTTACAATTCAATAAAAATTGTTCTCGCTTCAGTGCTCGCTTTTAATTTTATTACTGGTTTAAAGTGTAGTTGCAGGTCTGCGTTACAATTTGCTATGAATTTCCCTTCTTCACGGTTACGTCCACGATTTATGTATTCGGACAGCATTATACGTGGCGATAAAAACTATCTCCCTCCAGCACACATGCCCCCCGCGGGCCGGGGGGGGGAGAGGTTGCCTCGTCACTGTCTCGGGATGAATCTCAGATGTTGAAAATGTTGGTAATTTGTTTGTTTGCAGGAGTTTTATCGCGGGTCAGGGAAGTTGAGCTGAGGACCAAAGGATAAGAGAATTAACTGAAAGGACGTACTCGTAAATAACACAACATTATTTAGGAGAGTATTATTTCCGCAAAATAAGTACTGTTCGCAGAATATTTCAACGTGTGGTTTTTTTATGCTCTGATTCAAAACCTTTTTGCTTTTATTTTCACTAGGGTCTAAACAGTGTTTTCTTCGATTCCTAATATGAGATTCATTCTATAGAGGCATTTTTCAATTGAAGAAAAATAACATTATATAAAGTGCAGAGGGTCACGTGGTAACGTGGGTCAGGCCAGCCGTCAGTGTTGTATAAGTTGGATGAGCAGGTTCGGTAGAATTGATGTGTTTTCGCAAAGTTAGAGCTAAGTTTGGGACTCACCCTCTGGAAACCTGCCGGAGGAACATACCCAGCCCCGAACTTGCTCGATATCGCCAGGAGTACATCGACCGACGAGGCGCTTGTTTGCAGAAACAACTACGAGATGTTATTACAGATAGAGTTCCGGAGGTTACATAGGCAGTTAGGCTTTTACATCTTTATATATAATTATTTGAAATGAAATTAAAAATATTTAATCAGGCAACAATAGATAAGTTTAAAGATCTTAAATAACTTATTCTACGGCCCATAGTTACATACTTGTAGCTTGTTAACTAACAAACCTACCTATAATATAGACTTAAAACGAAAACACGCGAAGGTTCGCGGTGTCCGCTTGCAGGCGTCCGTCCGATGAACCGACCGAATTTGACTCCTTTAGGTCAGAATCCCACACTATGATAACGTCAGAAACTGGTGAGGTTAGATAGATTAGGCTTGCTCAGCACCTGTACCATCCTCTTACTCCGCAGAGTCGATTACATTCAGAGGAAACACATAAGAAGCTAACTAGGCTACGGGTTTATTCACGAAGTTTTCCTTCATCGTTATCCCATGTGCTAAATATCATTTAGGTTTAATAAACGTGACAAGACAAATCACTAAAATTGAAAATAAATTGAAATCTTCAACAAGTTACCTACAGATATTAAGAAACTAATTCATCAACCATTAATGTTTAAGAACAAACTTAAGAGCTTCCTTATTAATAAATGAATTTACTCAATTGACGAATTCTAGCGACAAGTACTTAGTTTTATTATAGTTGTTTTAAAATCACGAAACTTTAAAAATTAATCAAATATTTGTTGACAATTATTATGGTTTTAGACATAGACATATACATTTATTTATTCACTACAATAACACATACACAGAAAAAAAAATTAAAATAACAAAATCATAAATCGTTTTATGAGTTTAAATTGCAATTTATTATTATTATTATTTTTTTATATTTGCTGACATGTTTTGTAATGTAAGTATTATTATTTTTATTGTTTTATAAGTTCTCTGTGTCTTTTTATGTTTATATCCTTGACATTTTCGATTTTATTAATTTATTATTTTTTATTATATTCTTTTAATCTTAAATCATTAATTAACTATTGATGCTCTTTATGTTATGTAATTTGATTATTGTTATGTTAAATATTATATTAATTTAGACTTCCGCATGCAAAGTATCTTTGTTTTTGGAAATAAATGAAATGAAAAAAAATTAAACTACCACATTAAAGATTGGATAATTTGATTCATAAATTAACTGGGGTTGCGACTAAATTAATAAATTAATTTGGTTCGTTAAGACAAACAAACATAAAATAATTCTTGCGCTTCATAAAACAATTTTTAAAATGGAGGGGTGTTATAAGTTTGACCGCTGTGTGTGTGTGTGTGTGTTTGTGTGTGTTTGTGTGTGTATCTGTTACACCGTAGTTCTTAAACGAGTTGACCAATTTGTATGCAGTTTGTTTTATTTCAAAGTTTTATCAAAATCTGTGAAGAATCTTACAAGATATGGTGCTTAAAATGGGGTGAATAATTAAATATTTCCATATATACGTAAGTGTGGTATCAAATGAAAGGGCATGATGCAAAACTGAATGTGCTCCACATTAAAAAATATAATTAGGTAACTTTCGAGACTTGGTAAAGTGTAAAGATATAATGATTTATATTATATGTGTTATTTAAATAATTTTATATAACATTTAAAAACAACATCGGGACATAAAAAATACATTTTTATAAACTTGTATTTCTTGTTCTTTTGTAGATTGACATTTTTATGTGGCCCTTGGGTCCAACGAATAAACATTTTGACTTTGATGACAATGAGGTCAGCCGCAGATCCTAACAAGACATGGTTCTAATTCAAATTCAAATTATTTTATTATTATTCACAAAAATAACATTGATAATAGCAGTAATCGAAGCCTCCTTTTAAGTATTAATACCTGTATTAGGAGGCCTCACTCTTCCTTATCTTACATACAGTGATTTAAAATACATTTATATATAATTTCTTAAAACAAAAATAAAAATTAAAACTGTTAGCAAGACAATTTAAAAAGAAGATCAAATAAAACAGAAACATAATTAACGAGAAAAAATAATTAGGGTAGATTGTTATTGCTAAAATACGTCATGAGGTGTGGTGCAAGTAATAATGTCCAAGCGTTTGGTTAATTTGTGCTGGGGAATGTGCGAACTTCTGAGTACGCTGGTCTCATAAGAGTCCGGGCAACGCGCGTGCTTGTAGTGTGTATGTATGTGTGTGTGTTTGTGTATGTATGTGTGTGTTTGTGTATGTATGTGTGTGTTTGTGTATGTATGTGTGTGTTTGTCCGTACGTTTATGTGTGTATGTTTATGTATTAAGGTGAAATGTGAGTGGTAATGTTATGTTATTTTGGTTTCTATAATGTTTTCAGTTTCATCATAATTTAGAGTCAGTAAATATTGAATTAGGCTGGTCTTACAATTGTGTCTGTTCATTGAATACAAGTTTAGAGTTTTATTTATTTTATTATAAAGATTTGCTGATTGCGTTACGTATTGACGAGAGGCATACGAAGAATTAACAATTTTTTTCTTAAATATTTTTTTTTAGTTCTTCTATTGTTGTTGTAATGGGTCGTATGGCAGGGATTTGTGTAACTTCATAATTGAATGTAAAATATATAGTTTTCTTATAGATAGTGTGTCCTTTATAGAGTATAGCGCTACGGTTGGAAACCTATAGGGCTTGAAAAACATTACTTTTAGTAAATACCTTTGTGCACGTTCTAGGTTAATAAGGTTCTAGTGCTACGCCAATCAATCAGTTTAACGTGCCATCTCCACGTAACTCGCGTGTCGAATGTGGACCAATCAATCATCGCGAGTGTGCAGCGAGGGCGCCCGCGGCAAGGGCCGCGTCGATGACGTCACGCGCCGGCACGGATGACGTCACGTCACGATAACTTCGTAACTCGAAGACTGACATCCGCCCTTCCTAGAATTCCATCGTTGAGAACTATCTTTAAGGGGTGATTTGAAAACTACAGATTCAACAATACTTTTATTCGAGGTATCATTTTTGACTGCCTCTGTAATTCAGTTGGTGCAATAGCCGACTGGTACGCAGGAGGTAGCGGGTTCGATTCCCGCCACGGGACAAATGTTTGTAATGTCCTGCAGATAAGTTTGTATTTACAAAAAAAAAATGTGTTTAAGTGTTCTATTAATCATCTGGTTTGCATAGCTTTGCTTAGTTTCGGACTAGATGGTGTGGTGTGCTGTGTCCAGCAATATTATTAACATCCAGGGTAAAAGCATCCACAACTATATCAATAATTAAGTTTAAAGTTAAACAGCTACTCTTAGAAAAGGCTTATTATTCTGTTAATGACTATTTAAATGATAAAATTGAATCTAATTGACATTTTTATATAACTTTATTAACTTATTCTTCTGTGCTGTTAATTAATTCATTCATTCAATGAAATTTAAATATTAAGATGCTCGTAATTGACATATTTTGTAATACCTACTTTATTGACTTATTTGTTTGTGTGTGCTGTTAATTAATTTATTTGCTTAGATAATACTTTATTGCTTTAATGTTAAACAATTTATTAAATATTGCATGCTGTAAAGTTGATTATGGAAGAAATGAAATGAAATGAAATGAAATGAAATGAAATGAAATGAAATTGTTTATTTGCCAGAAGTATGGTACAAAGGTTTTAGGATTAAGTAAGTCAGCTTCACATACTTCACTGATTGATCAGCGTGCAAAATAATGTCTGTAGTTACAAGTACCTACATAAGAATGAACGGAGATTCTAATATTAATTGATTTACATCCAATTCAAATTTCAAATTGTCATATCTATACAATGTCAAAATTTACTATTTAAATAATCATTTACTTTATAAATACATTTATCTACTAGCAACTTATACAGCTTTGTCTTAAATTGTCTGAATGGTAATTCTCTTATGTCCTTAGGTATCTTATTATATATTTTTATAGTCATAATGTATGAACTCTTGCTTCTAAGTGTCGATTTACATATTGGTAATATAAGCTTTGTAGGGTCTCGGTTTTTTATGATAGAGTTTAATTTATCTTTATATTGGATAAAGATGGGATTTTCTTTTGCAAACAGGCAAACTTGAAATATATAAAGTCCTGCTAGAGTTAATAATTTCAGTCTTTTGAATAGCGGTCTGCATGATTCTAAAGGACCCACTCCGCACAATGCTCTTAGGCATTTTTTTTGGACGATAAAAGCCCTGCAAACATTAGTTGAGTTCCCCCATAATATAAGACCATACCTTAGAACTGACATGACATAGCCGTGATATGCAGTTAGAGCTATCTTTTCGCTAGATATTTGTCGTAACCTTTTAAGAGCATAAACAAAACGATTGAGTTTATTACAGACATACTCTATATGACATTTCCAGTTACAGTTTTCGTCCAACATTAAACCTAAAAATTTTATGTCATTTACTTTTTTTATTTCCTGATTACGGCATGTCAAATTAAAATCCAATTTATTTTTATTATTGTAGTTATGAAAATGTATTATTTTAGTTTTAGAAATATTAGCGAAGGACTTTTTATATTATTGACATCTGTATGTAACTCATTTTCGTAATAAATGAATTTTAATTTGAATTTTGTACACGATCGACCTCGTCTACGAGTAGGCACATAGTGTGATTGAAAGGCACTTTCAATTTTCAAAGGAGTTCAAAAGCCGTTTAATTTCCTTTCATAACCAGTAGCAGGTGAGATTAAACCACCCCCACCCCGCGCCGCCCCCCCTCGCGGAGGGAACCAGCCTCCTGGTTCCTAGCTCAGACGACGTGGAATCACAACGAGCTGCAATCATACAAACACAACGGAATCCACGTGTTCTATACCTTGATTAGGATGACGAGCTCTGTGGCGCAGTGGGCGAAGGTCCGCCTGCGACGCTAGAGGTTGTGAGTTCGATTCCCGCTTTGGGACAAATTAATGATCTGCAGATATTTGTCCAGTATGTTCTGGATGATTTTCTATGTATAAGTAATAAAAAATATCTATCTATGTCATGTTGTCATATTAAGTACATATATCACTCATCTAATACCCATAACAGCCCTACTAAGCTTGGGGCTAGATGATGCTGTGTGAACTGTCCAGCATTATTTATTTAATTTTATTATTTATTACAAGACGTCACGGACTCTTCAACTACCGGAAATACGAGTCGGTACTTAGGTATCGGCACTAACTTGTCGCGGACTATCTGTTAGTTGCTCAGCAATCGTAATGGGTAATGCTTGGATAAACAGTCAAAGGCAAGGTAATGAAATCAACTTTTGACGAAACATAGAAACTATCTTGAAATTAATTATTAATTCATTGAAATCTATCACAATATCTTAATGAATAACAAATATGTATGCAGTAATCACAATCCACTAACCTACATATGTATATCTAATGAGCGCTTGAAAAACACGCAAAAAGAATTGGACACGTGCCTCGCCTCTCACGGGGCGAGGCGGAGATGTATCATTAGTTATAGGTTAGCGGATTTGTTACTATATATTTGTTGTGCCTTGGGGTGCCGGCAGTAGAATGTTTCCCCTACTCTCTTGCCCGTGGATGCAGTAAAAATCTGCCAAGGGATACCTCCAGAAGATGGGCAGCAGCGTTTTTCCGTGTATCAACATCCCGCACAGCGCTTGCCGACCCGCCTGCCAAGCGTGGTGAGAATGGCAACACCCTTCTCATGGTCAGCACTTAGAAATCCATGAAACGCCATTCTCCAGCAGTGGACTTCCTACGGCTGAGATGATGATGATGATGATTTGTTGTTCATTTCGATTTAGAAACTATTTAAGTAAAAACCCTGGTAGTAGTGATTGTTTTGCGAACCGCTACGGAAAAATTCAGTCGAATATTTTACACCTGAAAACTCGCTACGTTCTAAATAAATACACAAGCAGAAATGTCCACAGCGTTTAAAATCAACAAATAGCCTGACCTGCTTCAACGTGCGCTACAAAAATACGCGCAGCCGATAAAACTGTGCAAACAACGACCTCACGCTCGCGACGCGGCGGCGGCGCGGCGGCGACGCGGCGGCGCCGGGATCCGTACCCGCACTCGCCTCTAAATCACCGCTGTACCGGCCACCAACCTTGACCCACTCCGGAATCATCCCCAGATCATCTGAGACGGAAGGGCGTCGCGTCGCAAACACATAAACATGATAATGAATGTCCGCACCGTCTGTACGCTGCTCGCACTGCGCCCCCGACGCAGGCTGCGAACACGATGCAGGTATATTACCTGCGGTAGGTATTTGGCCGATTTCAGGAATTTTATATCGAGTTTGTGGTAGAGGTAGGTTGCACTGGACTCGTTGAAATTTATTTTAAGGTCCAGTCTACTTTGTATTTTGATAAAGGAGTTTTCGGTTGGCAGTGAGTGAGGCGGTTAACATGCAGCGCGGTGCGTGGCAGTGTGTTAACCGCCTTATACTATGATATTTAAACAGCATATCTCTTTGATTTCCGGCCAATTTTCGGCCCACGCTTGCAAAAAAAAATTGGTACCTTCTGTCAATGTAATTTTTGTAAATGCAAAAGCTCCTCGAAAGTGTGCATACCAGACATTTTTTTATTTGTTTTTACTAGTACATAGTACATGTACATCTAACTAACGCTACTTATTATTAAGTAAATTTGTTACGTGACTCGTTAAAAAAATTAGATTCGAATCGAATTTACACTGGAAACTGTACCACTTATTTACTGAAAAACTAAAAGTACATCGTGTGAGACTGACGCGATCATAAACACCCGAGTTTGTATACCGTGCCGCACCGTGCAGTATGTCGGCGCTGCGCCCCCCCCCCCTTCCCCGCCGGGGGCATGTGGCGCCACCTGGCGGCGTGTTTGAGGGCGAGTGCACCAGCAAGTACTCGCTGTGTGTACTTCACGGGGCGAGTTGCACCCCACAGCTGGTTCTGAGCCATTGTTTTCATTTACTCGAGACGTTGAATGGTTTTCAATTATTTCAATTCATTTATATATCAATATATTATATATATCAATCAATAATAAGTGTTTATTCAAAAGAGCAAAACGCTTCAAAATAATAACAAAATGCAAAAAATTTAATAAAGCACATAATTTAATTCGTTTGCTTTTTTAAAACAAAAAACTTTTTTTTCTAAGCAGAAAGAAGCTAACAAGAAACCTTACTCTCCCACTTCTATTCATTGTTACAATATTTATCTTAATATTTTGCTTGATTTAATGTCCGCAAGGATATTGGATGATTAGGATATTGCAAGATGACATAATTTCTTATCGCGGTTGAACCGAGCAAAACTAGGCCAAGGGTCAATATCATTCATATAAGCATCTATGGAGTAATAAGCTTTTTCTATGAGATTTTGTTTTATAAAAAGCCTTAACCTTGAATCGATAGTTCGGTCACGATGGAAGCTTATTATAGAAACGCACTCAGTTTCCCATAAATGATTTATTTACTATTCGGAGCCTAAATTTAGGGATGTATAATTTATTTTTGTTTCTTGTATTAATGCTATGCACATCAGATCTCTTGATTAAATTAGTTATATTTTTGTGTGCGTACAGTAAGTTTTCATAAATATATTGCGATCTAACAGTTAATTTCCATAAATAGTTATCTAAGTGAGTCGTGAGGTTTCATTTTATAAATGGCACGAATCGCCCTTTTTTGAAGGATAAAGATTGTCTGTATATCGGCCGCCCTTCCCCAGAGCAAAACACCATGTAGCATCACACTATGGAAGTAGCTAAAATAAACCAGTCTAGCTGTAGCTTCATCGGTGATAGTTCTTATTATTTTAACTGCAAACGCTGCTGAACTAAGCCGACCTGCAATTGAAAGCATCAATTTGAAATTTCCATTGAAGGGTAGAATCTATATGTATACCTAAAACTACTGTGGAATTGACCGGATTGAGCATTTCCCCACCTCGAGCATTTTATAACATAACAGAACTAATAACTTATCCAATTGGCTATATCTATTTACAAACACAAGTTAAGTATAATATGCACATTACAAACCATATGTACTAACCATACAAGGTAACTCATACACACAGTACATAACAGTTAGTAAATATTTTTTAAAATTTCAATTATCGTAGTTATAAAATATTTGTACACATACATATAACCGGGTATTTATCGCGTAAATCCCGGGAATCCCGGGACCATGCTTGGTGCAATCCAAGCGAAACGTCGGGAAATAATAAAGGTAATTTACGCGATAAATACCCGGTTATATGTATGTTAATAATGTGTTGTGATCGCGAAAGTTTAAAAAAGACAAAATATTTGTATATATAGAGGTACACAATAAAACTAAACATTTTCACAATACTCGAAACAAATACGCTCAATCGACCTCCATCCATCCGCAAACATCAATCTGGGGATGGGGCTGGCTATAAGCTTAAGTTACGCTGAGCGCGGGAGTTTGGTGAGATTGAAAGCAGCACTTGCTTGTGTTAGTATCGATAGCAAGCAAAGAGACTCTTTCAATACTACTTATACAAAGACTTATCAGGGTATGAAAATTAAAATTATAGAGCTGGCCTCATCGACACGATTTTTGCCTCGTCATAATCGTGTACGTTAACAAACTTGCAAGCTCGCAGACGGAAGCTAGTTTTTCCAAAACTGCTTCTCTCTCTCTCTCTCTCTCTCTCTCTCAGCCGTAAGACGTCCACTGTTGGACAACGGCCTCCCTCATGGATCACTAAGTACTGATCAAGAGGGGTTGTTGCCATACTCACCACGCTTGGCAGGCGGGTTGGCGAGCGCAGTACAGGATGTTAATGCACGTAAAGACGCTGGTGCCCATCTTCCACGGGCAAGAAAGGAGGGGCAACAACTGCCGGCACCCCGCGGTAACACACGAAACTGCTTCACGAGTCCTTATTCAAGAACCTTACTTATAAATGTGTATGTTAGTTAGTGTCCGGGCGCCCGGCGTCCCGCCGCGCCGCGCGCCGCCCGCGGCGTCCGCGAGTTGATCCGGATCAAGCATTCACGTATTCCGTGTGTCCCGCGCCACTATGCTAATCCGCGGCAGGCTGCCGCTTTGCCGCTGCTCGCTCGTGAAATCAGTTTTAATTCGTCACAAAATTACTCGACAATTGGCTGAATACAGGATAACAGGTAATTCGAAACATTCCATAAAGAGTACGTCGCCGGTTGTTCGAATATCAAACGACTACAACGCAACACGCCAATAATGCGCCGACGCAGCGCGCCATAATAGTATCTACTCAACACATTCCTTCCTACTATAACTACAACATGTTGACATATTTTAAAGTCAAATGACATACTATAATATGTCAAATTTGCAATTTTTTAAGAGCTTAGCTTATTTTATAGTTAATTTTATTTATGTTAATACTCATTTCTTTACTGTATTTTTAAATTGAGATATTTTTTACTAAAACCATAATTACAGTGAAATGTTAACGTTTTCTGGTAAATACATAATAAAGATACAAATTTAGTTACGATTGCCAGAAAAAAAAACGCGAAAATGTGCAAAAACTACGATTGATATTCACGGAAAATGGTTTTTTCTTACAAATGTGGTCACCGGTCACCTGTATATTAACACGACTGTAAGTTCAGGCGATTTGCAGTCCGACTGCGTCTCACCAGCGCACTCCAGAACATGCTGAGAGTAATTTCGAACCGTTATTTCTTGTTTGTGACCGTGATACATTACAACTCTTTTTATGGGTTACAAAATATTTGAAGCACAAAAAATGTGTTTTCTCCGTCGCCAAGACGATGTTCGGCGTACATCGATCACTTCCTCATCCGCACTATCTATCATCCGCCAATAGAGAATAGTCCACGCAGCTGGCAGCGTGCTGGCCGAACATAAACTGTACTCCTATTCATATAGAGTCGTAGTTAGCTTACCCGCGGCAGTCATTACCGGGAGCCGGTGCTACTGCGAAACTTGATGAATAGCATCGTTCCCGCTTTACGACATCGGATATGATTTTCTAAAGTGCCGTTATATTTTAATGGTTCCTACAAAGTTCTAAAATAATATCCCGAACACATTGATGATGTATGTAAGAATTATTCAGAATCAAGTAGTTATATCAACTTTAGAGAAATAATCTGTGAAAATTAACAAATGCTATACGGAAAAGAAACCCGCGGCTCATATTCTAACTTATTGCGTATAACGTATCTATCCGTTCTTTCCTGTGGATAAGACCGACTAAGCTGATAGGACAGTATAGCTGCTGGGCAGTCCTAATCCATCTCATAGTGCCTCAGGCATTGCAGCGTCCCCGACCAGGTTAACACTGCGCTGTATTAATAAAAGTGTAAATTGACTCTGTGTAGCGTTTTTTTTGTATTGAATAAACACTTATTGACTTTGACTTTGAGTAATAACTTCATAGATGGATGGTAAAAGGCCAATTTACTTTTATTAACGTAACGATCATCATCCTCATGGATCTGCAAGTACTGATCATGGGGGGTTTTCGTCATACTCACCACGCTTTGCAGGCGGGTTGGAGAGCGCAGTACGAGATGTGGATAAACAGAAAGGCGCTGCTGCCCATCCTCCGGGTTCTATTCTTACTTGCATCCATGGGCAAGAGAGGAGGGTCAGCATTCTACTACCGGCACCCCACGGCAATAGTATACATAAACTACAACTGCAGCAAATGCAGTTTAAAAGTCAGTTTTCTCACAGATGTAGATACCGCTTACGTGGGCGGTTAGCTCTGCGGTGCAAGCAGCATCACGTGCAGCATATAAACTCGCCGCTGAAGGCATCGCGCCGTACTGCGCTACAAAGAGGGCAGTTCGTGCGGCCTGCAATATGTTCCAGAGAATTTCATCGCGCGTAATTCGAATAGACACAACGATAGTACCGAAACATATATTATAATTTCCACGTCGAATGTTAAAATTTTTACTCTTGGATACAGTGGTGTCGGATCTGTGTTACATTTCCTAAAACTAATTATAATAGAGATATGACGTTTCTAAATTAAGAGCAGTCTAAAAGCGAGTCTTTTCATTCCGTTTTAATTAATTGACCGAATAGCTACATATATGTAATGTTAGTCCATTTTAGGTATTTAGTACAACAACAGAATCGCCAGCAGTGTCTGTATAAGAACTAAAAGTGAATACCAATATGTGTCAACTTATTGCATCATTCTTACTAGATTGTTTGTAACTTATACTTACCCTTGTAACTTGAAGATTCAGTTGTAATGGAATTTAAATAGGTAAGTTTATTTTTTTGTTAATTTCGAACAGGATCTAAGAGTTAAAATTCTCACTAATTCCACGTAATTTTTTGCTGTTGTAAAAAGAGGATCTGCTGCGAGTTAAAACTCTCACTAGATCCTGACTGTATCTATAGACAGGATCCAGTGAGGGTTCGAAAGTGATCCAACTTAGATAGATAGATAAATTATTTATTCACTGACAGCACACAATTACAAAAGAGGTTTATACAATAGCAACTACATGAAGATAAAACTAAACAAATAAGTAAATGGTTGAGACACTTAATAAAGAATAACAACCAAACAATATAAAAAAATAAAAAATTACAATTAAAATTTAAGAAAGAATATGAAAACAATCAAAAACTGCGTGTTGTGTGCTATAACAGCGAAAAGGTCTCGACTCAGCATGATGTCAACTGAGCTAAGCCGTCAGTGGACGCTGATATTCTGCCGAAACCGTTCGGATCAACGCCTTGACCTTGTGTTAACAAATGAACATTAAATCTACAAAAAAGAGTACTGGTAGGTATGTGTTAAAAGTTAAGATAGTGTGGTTTGAATATACCAATGTATATATTGAATTGAATTAAAATAAATAATAATAATAATATGCACGAATAATATTAATAAAAATAAATCATGTGGAATAATAATAATAATGTCGGTTTAAAGGTGACCTAATACTAACAGCAAAAGGGTGCATTCACACCAGGCAACCCAGATTTCTGCCTATCCAATACGACTAACGTATAACTTGTTACTGGAAGGAAAAAAAAAGTGATGATAACAAGACTTACTACCGAGCTACTTGCTAAGCACTGGTTGGAAGCGAAATGATTTTGATGTGAAACATCTCTTGCCAGGGCGAGAGAGATCGCGCGTGTCCAATGAGAAAAGACGATTAGTTGCCAACTTCTCCGGCCAAAATCAAAAACTGCTTGGTGATTTTCTACTGTTCTCACCAGAAGACAAATTCAAGGGAAAGGAATGTGTGTTTAATTTATTAATGTTTTGTGTAAATTTCTTGAAATATTACAAAGATTGATAAAAAAAAATATTAAAACACTGACTGGGAGTTAGCATCGAACAATGCTTTTACCTTTGAGATACAGCAACATAAATACATACTAGACAACTTTGTTAAGGTACACACAATGTTGACATAAAAACTGAACAACATCTTTCACACCGGCCAGTCATCCCGCGACGGCTGCATTTTTATAACCGAATCTTTTTATCTACCTCAGTATAAGTTATATTTGTTTAATGTCTGATGTAACCATATATGTCATCTGAAATAAATAAGTTTTCATATCGCATTTTATAACTTGGATAGTTAAAGCGCTGGTTGAATAGACTTTAATAAGTTAATAGCGCTGTGCAGGGCCCCGTAAAGTTAATAGGTCCATAAAAGTTAATGTAGGTAGGTAGTATCGGTACAGACAGTATCAGTTGTATCCCAGCCTCCAAACTGACTTAAAATATCTCATTTACAAAAGCTAATTGTAATATTGATCTCTGCCCCCAAAGTGTTTAAAATATCTCAGCATCAAATATACATCTCGTTTATTTCAGTAGGTAAACTGCTCAACGGTATGCGTTTAAAAAGCAATACGTTTTTGTTTCGAAATGAAGGTTCATCATTCCTCTTTACTTCTAAGCAGTTTTCTTTTCCATGTTTTATACCAATCTCTTTAATTTTGTACTTGAAGACTAATACGATGGAATACAGTAGATTTTAAGATACATAGTATTGACCACTTTGATGAGATAATGATGAACGCCTTGGTAACGGAGCTATTTATGTCAGGTCGTTGCATATTGATATTGACAAATGTGTTCCCAAAGATCTACTTTTGAACACATTATTGTCAATAACAATATGAATAGTCTGGGAGTGTATATAAATTAAATTTTTTGAAAGTGAGATCGTTTTGGCTACGCTGCACCCCGAGTTACTTTTAATGCTGACTGTACCTATGAGTCAAATAACTGTGACTGGAGTCGAGTTACAACGCACGTGTCATTACACTTGTAGAAATTATTGCTTGGGCTCCGAGTTCCCGTGCCCGTTCCAGCGAAGGGGTAGGAAGGTGGAAACAGCTTAGATTATTATTTTCGAAAATACGCGACTTAATTAGAGACTTTTCCGTTTGAAATAAAGAAAAGAAAATATTTATTTTATCGTCTGACAAGGTTTGCTTTTAATAACTGGAATAAAGTTTATGCTTCTATTTCAGGATCTTAATTGGTCTGTGGACCGCCTGAAGTTTTGAATTTAAAGTATTTGTTAATCTACATATGTTAATATAACCTATGTTAATCAGATCACATGACGATACGGACGACTAGAACTTAAGCTAAATTCATACTTTTGCGTCTTGTTATTTTAGTCAAACAATATTTTAGTGTGTTTCTTGGTCATGTGTTTATAACCGCACTAAATGTAATATTTCATGTGTGCGTGTCATGTGTTTCATGCGCGACACAACACAAACAAACCCTTACTATAATCTGCCTCCATTATAATATTCAACCACAGTGCGGGCTGTCCACTGCGGGCGGTGACGTCTCATCATAGTGACTCGTCTGCCTTTCATTGCTAGCATTGACTGTCATCTTTCGAATCAATAGGGAAAAAATCTAGCCGTCGCGGGATGCCTGGCAGCCCTTTTAAAATTTTGCGATATACCTTAAATATGAATTTCAACTGGATATTGTACAGGGCAATATATCGGGTGTCCCAGAAAGAATAGATAATCCTGAAACACCTCATAGTAGAGCTATTGAGGACTCAAAATAAAAAATAAAAATAAATGTTTCTTAGGTAGTACCCAAATTACGTATTAAAAAAAAAGTTGATATTTTCCATCCTGCTGTACATTTCTGGAATATACAACAGCTACAAATAAATGAAATTCATAGGCTTTTTGGTGTTATAATATTCTGCATGGACTATACTAAGGAATATGCAGGAAATCGTATGAGTAGCTAGTGTATTTTTTTATAAAAGTTAATCTGAACTTAAATTTTAATCATGAAATTTGGTATTTTTTCTTTATTTTTAAAGTTTAAGCGTACTTGGTGAAAAAAGATGTATGAAAGCCTGAGTGGCCAACTATCCAAAAAATATGCGCGTTTAATATAGATTTTAAAATATATCATCATATATGTATATATCACATACTTTCATCTAACGTAAAAACAAGGTTATTGCTTATTATGCAGAAAGAGTAAATTAGACTAAAAACAAAATTAAAAGAAATCATTATATTACAACAGCTGCTCATATGGTTTAGTGCATATCCATTGGTATAGTCCATGTAGAATGTTATAACACCAAAAACCCTATGGATTTCATATGTTTGTAGCTGTTGTATATTACAGAAACGCGCAGTAGTATGGAAAATAATATTTTTAAGAAGACTAAAAAATATTTTTCTTTATTTTTTATTTTGAGTCAGTCCCAATAGGGTCCCAGAGAATCACTTCGCACTAAATTTAAAGAAATAAATATAATGACAGTAGTTTGTCAATATATTTATGAGAACCTGTTGTACACCCATAAAAATATTGCTTCGTTTAAGAAAAACAGCGACAATCACAATGTAAATACAAGAAATAAGAATAAACTCGCTGTGCCCACTACTAGGCTCCATAAGGTGAAAATATCTTTTAAAGGGCAATGTATACGCTTCTACAACAAACTCCCAAGTGAGTTGCAGAAGTTATCATTGAATAAATTCAAAAACATTATTAAACGCAATCTGTGCAATAAAGCTTATTATAAAATATCAGATTACCTAGAGGACAAAACCACTTGGGACGGAATCTGCTCCAACTCCGTCAAACGTAACATAAGACAAAATAAAATTGTTAAATGATGACTATAACGACCGAGTTAGGTTCTTCTGTTCACTTCTTTTCCTAACTCGCGTGTCATCTGAAGTGAACAGATTCAATTATGTGCTTTATTCTATTTATTTGTGTTGTTTTATTTTGTAATTTGTGACGCGTCAATAAGGTCCATGCGGCCGCACTGAATAAAGTATTTTTTGATTCTTGATTCTTGATTCTACTAGGAGATGTTTCAGGATTATCCATTCATTCTGGGACACCCTGTATTATTTTAATTTCATATAGTACAGAACATATATAGGCATTATGCATAAAAGGTAACTTACCTTTTTAATTTGATAAGGGTTATTCGCCTGTATAACTTTTTAAGTACAACATTACATATGTAATATGTAATTAATAATGGTAATGTTAAAAAATGGTCATATGACCATTTTTTAACATTAAAATGGTTTTAGTAAGCTTTCCTTAAAAGATAATTAATACGCCATCGCTGACTTTTCTGTAGATATAAGAGGTACAATTCCACCGTACGTTGTTTTGCTTTATCTCAAAGGGATAAGCAGACTGCCTTGATATTAGCCGTCATCTTCAACAATCATCGTCATACGATTAACACAAACATCAGAAACATCACCGCTAACAACTCATTGTCAAAAACTGTGTACTCAACACGTGCTTAACGGTGACGGAAACATCGTGAGGAAATCCGCGGCTTAGTTAGTTTCAGACGTATTGACCTGTTCTTTCCTCTAACTAAGCTGAGAGGATGGTATAGCTGCTAGGCAAGTGTAATACATCTAATAATATCCCAGGCACTGCAGTGTCCCGTACAGCATGATTACCAGTTGCTGACGCTGTATAAATCATCTATTAATAGTATAATAGCAAACTTGTTACTGGAAGGAAAAAAAAAGTGATGATAACAAGACTTACTACCGAGCTACTTGCTAAGCACTGGTTGGAAGCGAAATGATTTTGATGTGAAACATCTCTTGCCAGGGCGAGAGAGATCGCGCGTGTCCAATGAGAAAAGACGATTAGTTGCCAACTTCTCCGGCCAAAATCAAAAACTGCTTGGTGATTTTCTACTGTTCTCACCAGAAGACAAATTCAAGGGAAAGGAATGTGTGTTTAATTTATTAATGTTTTGTGTAAATTTCTTGAAATATTACAAAGATTGATAAAAAAAAATATTAAAACACTGACTGGGAGTTAGCATCGAACAATGCTTTTACCTTTGAGATACAGCAACATAAATACATACTAGACAACTTTGTTAAGGTACACACAATGTTGACATAAAAACTGAACAACATCTTTCACACCGGCCAGTCATCCCGCGACGGCTGCATTTTTATAACCGAATCTTTTTATCTACCTCAGTATAAGTTATATTTGTTTAATGTCTGATGTAACCATATATGTCATCTGAAATAAATAAGTTTTCATATCGCATTTTATAACTTGGATAGTTAAAGCGCTGGTTGAATAGACTTTAATAAGTTAATAGCGCTGTGCAGGGCCCCGTAAAGTTAATAGGTCCATAAAAGTTAATGTAGTTAGGTAGTATCGGTACAGACAGTATCAGTTGTATCCCAGCCTCCAAACTGACTTAAAATATCTCATTTACAAAAGCTAATTGTAATATTGATCTCTGCCCCCAAAGTGTTTAAAATATCTCAGCATCAAATATACATCTCGTTTATTTCAGTAGGTAAACTGCTCAACGGTATGCGTTTAAAAAGCAATACGTTTTTGTTTCGAAATGAAGGTTCATCATTCCTCTTTACTTCTAAGCAGTTTTCTTTTCCATGTTTTATACCAATCTCTTTAATTTTGTACTTGAAGACTAATACGATGGAATACAGTAGATTTTAAGATACATAGTATTGACCACTTTGATGAGATAATGATGAACGCCTTGGTAACGGAGCTATTTATGTCAGGTCGTTGCATATTGATATTGACAAATGTGTTCCCAAAGATCTACTTTTGAACACATTATTGTCAATAACAATATGAATAGTCTGGGAGTGTATATAAATTAAATTTTTTGAAAGTGAGATCGTTTTGGCTACGCTGCACCCCGAGTTACTTTTAATGCTGACTGTACCTATGAGTCAAATAACTGTGACTGGAGTCGAGTTACAACGCACGTGTCATTACACTTGTAGAAATTATTGCTTGGGCTCCGAGTTCCCGTGCCCGTTCCAGCGAAGGGGTAGGAAGGTGGAAACAGCTTAGATTATTATTTTCGAAAATACGCGACTTAATTAGAGACTTTTCCGTTTGAAATAAAGAAAAGAAAATATTTATTTTATCGTCTGACAAGGTTTGCTTTTAATAACTGGAATAAAGTTTATGCTTCTATTTCAGGATCTTAATTGGTCTGTGGACCGCCTGAAGTTTTGAATTTAAAGTATTTGTTAATCTACATATGTTAATATAACCTATGTTAATCAGATCACATGACGATACGGACGACTAGAACTTAAGCTAAATTCATACTTTTGCGTCTTGTTATTTTAGTCAAACAATATTTTAGTGTGTTTCTTGGTCATGTGTTTATAACCGCACTAAATGTAATATTTCATGTGTGCGTGTCATGTGTTTCATGCGCGACACAACACAAACAAACCCTTACTATAATCTGCCTCCATTATAATATTCAACCACAGTGCGGGCTGTCCACTGCGGGCGGTGACGTCTCATCATAGTGACTCGTCTGCCTTTCATTGCTAGCATTGACTGTCATCTTTCGAATCAATAGGGAAAAAATCTAGCCGTCGCGGGATGCCTGGCAGCCCTTTTAAAATTTTGCGATATACCTTAAATATGAATTTCAACTGGATATTGTACAGGGCAATATATCGGGTGTCCCAGAAAGAATAGATAATCCTGAAACACCTCATAGTAGAGCTATTGAGGACTCAAAATAAAAAATAAAAATAAATGTTTCTTAGGTAGTACCCAAATTACGTATTAAAAAAAAAGTTGATATTTTCCATCCTGCTGTACATTTCTGGAATATACAACAGCTACAAATAAATGAAATTCATAGGCTTTTTGGTGTTATAATATTCTGCATGGACTATACTAAGGAATATGCAGGAAATCGTATGAGTAGCTAGTGTATTTTTTTATAAAAGTTAATCTGAACTTAAATTTTAATCATGAAATTTGGTATTTTTTCTTTATTTTTAAAGTTTAAGCGTACTTGGTGAAAAAAGATGTATGAAAGCCTGAGTGGCCAACTATCCAAAAAATATGCGCGTTTAATATAGATTTTAAAATATATCATCATATATGTATATATCACATACTTTCATCTAACGTAAAAACAAGGTTATTGCTTATTATGCAGAAAGAGTAAATTAGACTAAAAACAAAATTAAAAGAAATCATTATATTACAACAGCTGCTCATATGGTTTAGTGCATATCCATTGGTATAGTCCATGTAGAATGTTATAACACCAAAAACCCTATGGATTTCATATGTTTGTAGCTGTTGTATATTACAGAAACGCGCAGTAGTATGGAAAATAATATTTTTAAGAAGACTAAAAAATATTTTTCTTTATTTTTTATTTTGAGTCAGTCCCAATAGGGTCCCAGAGAATCACTTCGCACTAAATTTAAAGAAATAAATATAATGACAGTAGTTTGTCAATATATTTATGAGAACCTGTTGTACACCCATAAAAATATTGCTTCGTTTAAGAAAAACAGCGACAATCACAATGTAAATACAAGAAATAAGAATAAACTCGCTGTGCCCACTACTAGGCTCCATAAGGTGAAAATATCTTTTAAAGGGCAATGTATACGCTTCTACAACAAACTCCCAAGTGAGTTGCAGAAGTTATCATTGAATAAATTCAAAAACATTATTAAACGCAATCTGTGCAATAAAGCTTATTATAAAATATCAGATTACCTAGAGGACAAAACCACTTGGGACGGAATCTGCTCCAACTCCGTCAAACGTAACATAAGACAAAATAAAATTGTTAAATGATGACTATAACGACCGAGTTAGGTTCTTCTGTTCACTTCTTTTCCTAACTCGCGTGTCATCTGAAGTGAACAGATTCAATTATGTGCTTTATTCTATTTATTTGTGTTGTTTTATTTTGTAATTTGTGACGCGTCAATAAGGTCCATGCGGCCGCACTGAATAAAGTATTTTTTGATTCTTGATTCTTGATTCTACTAGGAGATGTTTCAGGATTATCCATTCATTCTGGGACACCCTGTATTATTTTAATTTCATATAGTACAGAACATATATAGGCATTATGCATAAAAGGTAACTTACCTTTTTAATTTGATAAGGGTTATTCGCCTGTATAACTTTTTAAGTACAACATTACATATGTAATATGTAATTAATAATGGTAATGTTAAAAAATGGTCATATGACCATTTTTTAACATTAAAATGGTTTTAGTAAGCTTTCCTTAAAAGATAATTAATACGCCATCGCTGACTTTTCTGTAGATATAAGAGGTACAATTCCACCGTACGTTGTTTTGCTTTATCTCAAAGGGATAAGCAGACTGCCTTGATATTAGCCGTCATCTTCAACAATCATCGTCATACGATTAACACAAACATCAGAAACATCACCGCTAACAACTCATTGTCAAAAACTGTGTACTCAACACGTGCTTAACGGTGACGGAAACATCGTGAGGAAATCCGCGGCTTAGTTAGTTTCAGACGTATTGACCTGTTCTTTCCTCTAACTAAGCTGAGAGGATGGTATAGCTGCTAGGCAAGTGTAATACATCTAATAATATCCCAGGCACTGCAGTGTCCCGTACAGCATGATTACCAGTTGCTGACGCTGTATAAATCATCTATTAATAGTATAATAGCAAAGTCGTAGAAGTTGGTAACTTATCGTCTTCAGCACGACGTCAGTATCGTATCAGCGTCGCTGTCCCGCGCGCAATCTGCGAACCACCTGCAAAATATGTTTCACATCAAAATTACAATCAATATCAGTTTGAGTGAGTCAGGACCGCTAGTAGTCAGTGGACATCGTGAATGAGTGAAATTAATGATATTTTATAATTTTTTCGTAATTTGGTGGAGAATGTCATCCTATTATTTTTACCAATAATTATATCCAATCATTCCGTGTAACGAGTATTTGATTATGACTGGAGTATGTTGTGTTGTGCCAGTCTCCCTCACTGCTACAATACTCCCTCCCCCGCCCTGCGAGTCCCTCACGGCCGCTGGTGGACATGTTGTTGGTTTAGAATTCGTCACGAGTCAACACTGCAGTTGGCTCTAACTTGCCGAATCGCATTGTCGGGAAACTCACAAGCTCACTTGCAAGCCGATACAAAGCGGTGATGAACTTTACAACTCACTGTTATAGAGCTCGGCTAGTAGCTTCGCTAGTCTGGGTTACGAATTGATTAAATAATTGAGTAGACATTTTGGTTTCTGGCGTTTTAAAATAGTTAATACAACATTGACAAGTTTGTTTGGTTATAAAGGCGATTTATTTTGTATTTCCTTCATATTAAAAGTCGGAGTGCCTCAAATATTAAAATTCAAATACATTCGGCTCTATACATTTTGCATGTTTGAATCGCTTAATACGCGTTTGATATCGGGGTCTATAATTGGTGTAACGAAATTCAATTAATTAAGTACATACAATTAATTGAATCGTGTTCATTGAGAACACAATTATTGCTTACGCTACTTTTACTTCGAAAAATGTATTTTATTTTGCGTACCATATCACGAGTACTTGTGCGACGTTGTCGGGTTTAAAGACCTCTAGCCGGGACGCAGTGGCAGTAGTGGGCTACGTAACGGCCGGTATCGGCGCACGCGAGCTCAATCTCTGCCAACGATCGGATCTCTGCCAGCTCGGCTGCTGTAATCTGCTGTAGTTTTTGGCACCCGGCCCCGGCCCCACCCCCGACGCAACCTTACCTTCCAAGACGTAAAGTGTAAAGCTGCTCGTTTATTATCGGCAGCGCAGGTCGGTGCAGGGGAATGTGGACTCTGGGGCGCGAGTGGCGCTGGCGGGCGGAGGGGGAAGCAATAAGTCTCACAGCCGGCCGGGGCGTAATGAGTGGACGTGCGGAGCCGGCGCGCGCGCGGTGATAAACTACTTCCAAGTTGGCGCGCACGGAACTCCGCCGTTACGGAAGCCTCTTTAGATTTGTTCGACATGGGTCGCGGAGTGAAATAATGTGCTCCAAATTGGTAACTAACTTGAATGAGTTTGTGACAATCTGATTGTGCCAAGAGAATTGGGATTTTATTGTTGGAGCAGCTTTTTAGATGGATATGAATTCGCCATATCGGCTATAGGAGGATTCTCTGGATTCGTCATAGGATATCCGATTAATTTATCTCAATGAACTAAATTTCTTTAGGGGGAGCCGGGGCTTTATGAAACAGTTTTACGGTGCTACACACATGCGTAGTAGCTTACGCGTGCTACGGCGTAGCGGGCGGTGTTAAGAACTCGTAGCATTTTCCGCCTGGGTGAACTTTGGCATACTTCCTACAAAGCTCCGTGAGTAGGTATCATTTGAAAAATCTCCGCTATCATTAGTTGGGCGGGCGCGGGCCGGGCCTGACGGGATATCTCTTTATCCGGCTCCGACAAGCGCTGCGGAAGAGTGACGCGGGTTCGCTCCCGCGGGGAACATTTGACATGGATTATGGAGATCCAAATCTGATAAATTAACGATATTTCCGCTACGCTGCGGTGAAAAATAGAGCGGGAATAGTGGCAAAACGTTTCCCAAAAATTATCACGCTATTTCACATTGAAAAAGCTTTTGTTGCGGTTAAATACGAAGCCGAGCCGAGTATTTTTACTAGTGTATATATTGAAGTTTTGATTGTGAGAACAATGAATTTCCGGCAGGAAAACGATCATTAATGATTTTATCTGACACTCTTGATTCGAGAAGGCATGAAAGTTATTTCTTTGTGTGATAAACAATAACATATTGTCATAAGATCTCTAGAGTGGAGTTGTGGGACGAAGCAGCTGCTCGGCCCTCGTGAGGTCCATTCGGCAGGGTCGTGACCTCTCGACGAGGCCTTGGGGAAGTACCGGGCGCTGCAACGCTATCCTTGACTTTGCAGCTAACACAACTCACGATTTACAGTATCTATCGTAAATAGTAAATAAATTAGAGTATAAGATTATAAGGACAAAGAACAAAAAGCTAAGAATTACCTTTAAATCTCAAGAACAATGATTTATCGTCGGAATTTCATAGCTGTTATATTCTCATTTGTCTTAATTGAGCAGGCTCAGTCAGAACTCAAACAATAGACGTTTGCAAGTCGTTATTCTATTTATGTATTGAATGGAAGTTTGTCCTTCACCACGTTGCGAACCACCTTCTGCAGGTAAGGTGCCTTCCAGCCTGAGGACAAGGGCCGGTGACTCGCCAACCTTGAAGGAATCTCACTGGGCTCAACTAATAAGCCCATTACTCCAATTCGAGATTTATTCTTTAAAGAATGAGACATTCTACGTCACGTTTAATATGAACTAGATACTAAGTAATTTGAAATGAAAATCTCCTTCAAAATTTTCGATTCAACCGGGGTGCCATATATCATTTATACCCATATATCAAAAATTTGCCACGGGGTGCCGGCAGTAGAATTTTACCACTCCCGTCTTGCCCGTGGATGCAGTAAGAATCTACCAAGGGATATCTCCGGAAAATGGGCAGCATCATGATATGTTTGTCTTTCACACGGAAAGACCATAGACCACTTCTGTCATAATCAACCAACATAGCGCACTGCGCTCGCCAACCCGCCTGCCAAGCGTGGTGAGTATGACAGAAGCCATGAAGGAGGCTTATGTCCAGCAGTGGATGTCTTACGGCTGAGATGACGATGCTATCAAACATTTTTTTTGTTGAAGTGTAAGTTCTTTAAAATTATTTTTTTTTCATTTCATTTCTTTCTGGCAGTAAGAAAAGTTTCGTATTACAATTACCAAAGCGCGATTTAAAAACCTAGAGCAAACGAGCTCAAAGTAAGAAAAGTTTTGTTAACCAGTTCGAAAGGGTGCGGCGTGGGGCGCTGTCAAAGCCAGAAAGGTCGCTCATGTCCAAGCCAGGTCGAACAGCGCACAAACACGGTCCTGTGCCGCTGATGGAAGTCTTTGACGGCCATTGACGACGGACTTGGTTGCGCAGCGCGCTCGCCACTCGCCTCGGCGAGTGAAAGGACCGCATGAGGGTGGACGGACTAGGGGCCGCTAGGCGACCGCTGACCCACCTGGGAAAAAAACTTTCACACTCAAAAATAGCAGCAGGCTCAAACGAGGCGAAGCCATTATAGCCTTGACAAATTGTGCTTTCAGCAAGTGATTGAGGTATAAAATAACTAAAAATTCATTCAGGATGAGTTAACAAAGCAAACCTAAGTGTCTAAATCTAACTACAGTAGCTGAACTAGCGCTTGTAATGTTCATATCTCGGCAACTTTTTATCCGATCGAACTCGAACTAAGACTGATTTGAACCTTTCTACAATGAATATAAAGATAATCAAAATCAAAGACATATAGATAAAAATAGAGAATTGAATGTGGTTAATAAACGTTTCATTCATTCAAATACTTAAATCATTATCACCATCATCATCATCAAACGATGATCCGTTCGCACCCACTCCTGGGAATAGGCCTCCTGTTAATGCGCCATTCTTTCCGGTCCATTACAAAGGCCAACAATAAAATTACTATAAAAATATTAACAACAAATAACCAACGTTCAATCAATCAACGTACGTGGAAAACAAAGTTGCGTACATCAATATTTGGTTAATTTCCCGCAACTCTGCTGCGTACACATAGTTGTACACGCCCGTATCGCGAGCTGCACGGAGCGGGCGGCGCGCGCCCTTTGTGAGCCACGGTAGTTCGGCAGGTACACGCTTTACCCACAGCTCCATTCTATCCACGGGTAAAAAAGAGACGTTGTTGATCCACAGGCAAACAACCAACAGGATTTTTTATCTTCCTCTCTTGTTAAAAATTGTTCTCTGAAGCGAAATAATCCAATTATGTGCTCTATTAAATTTAAACGTGTTTATGTGGGAGGATATGATAAAGAAAGCAGATAGTGATGTGATGACGACTAAAAGGACATAGTAGAGGAAAACATGTTGTGCCGACCCCACCTAGCGTGAGATAAGGGCAAGAAAATGATGATGATTCATTTTAAATCTGTTCTGTTTATATTTACTAAATTGAAATTTCTATGCTTTCATATGAATGCACTTATTGACTTTGAAAATAAACATTTAATTATCACCTATTAATGTTTAAATTTTTACATGATTTTATGTGCTTACGTACATACGTATTTATTACTTTACCTTATTTTATATTGTTTTATGTGACATAGCTACTAGAAACTTTGGTTGTTGTTACCTTTTTGGCCGGGAGAATTTACAGAGAACCGCACGATAGTTAATGTCAATGAACTAGGTCAAACAGCTCAGCATTTTGTTATAACGCACACATACAATAAGGTACTTTGTTACTACATTTACAGTTTTATATAAAATTACTTCAGTGTTAAACGAGCACTCGGGTTTCGTTCGTATACATCCCGCTACAAGCCCCTGCAGTGTGTATATTATACTCGTAAGCCGTGGGGTGCTGGCAGTAGAATTTTACCCCTCCTGTCATGCCCATGGATTCAGTAATAATCTGCCAAGGGATACCTCCGGAGGATGGGCAGTAGCGTCTTTCGGTGTATCAACATCCCGTACTGCGCTCACCAACGCGCCTGCCAGCGTGGTGAGTGGCGTATGTCAACACCCTCTCATGATCACTTGGCGGTCTTTGATGGCCAAGTGATCATGACTATGAAGCCTTGTCCAGCAAGAGGCGTCCTGCGACTGAGATGATGTTGATAATACATTTGAGAATATATCATCATCGAATTGATATTCTGCCACTGTTTACCGACTTTCAAATTGTGTAGCGAAACTAATTGGTATGCCTGTGACGGTGCAGGTAAGTTGTCGGCGAGGCGAGAGAGGCGGACATCCCGCCCCGAGCTTCCATTGAAGCGCCGCGCCAGTACAGAGCTGGACGGACTCTTTTGTTTGCCATTTTATCGAGACGCACAAACGTGCCTCTGTACCGACGACAAGGTTAGTTTTATCGCGTCATATTCCAATAGTCTTTTTGCTCCACCTGCCAGCCTGGGCAAAGGAAGTTTCAATCCACGCGGTGGTTTTTATTATTGTATTTGTGTGTGTATTTATGGGTCACAGATCGTAATAAGGCCATTCGCGTGTGGCGCACGGAGCGCGGCCGGGCCGCCGGGCGCCGCGGGCCCGGCGCGGCCACCTGCGCAGCCCCGGGCCTTGTTTATGAAACATTGTTACTTTTATCGCCAGCCTCGATGGCCGCTGATAACGATTAACGTGAGTTACGGCGCTCCTCCGCCGAGTCCGCCGGGAAATTAAATGGAACTCCGCACGGTACTATTTTTGGACGTTAACGCGGAAAACAATGCAAAGACCTGTATACTCTCCGCCTTTACGGCTTTCATTAAATAAAATAGTTTCATAAACGTAACATAAATATAAGCGACGCTTTCCAGAACGTGATGGCGGTGATTTCGGAACCGGCACGGAAGCTCTCGAAAGAATATTAGGAGCGTCATTTGGCACTTCCGGCGCGGTCTCGCGGCCGCCGCACAAAGGTGTGCCAGCGCGAGTACTCTACTTAAATAAATATCGCCATTTAAGATTTGAGGCTCATCGCGCCGCGGCGGGACTCTGCATTATGCATGAGCACCGCGGGGCCGCCGCGCTGCCTCTCGGGCGCGCGGAGAGCGCCCGCCTCGCGGCGCTCGGCTGAGAGGCGGCGGGCGGCGGCGGACGCGCGTCAATGATCGTTGCGTATTTATGAGGATCGATCGGCGCGCGAGATGACGCGATCGAGGATTCTCAAATTATCGAGATGTTCCTTACCGCACGAAGTTTTAATGAAACCCACAATTAAACTTTCTTTATTCAGAATGCTTTAGCGTTTCTCGGTAGATCGCTAGCTCGTACATTGAGATTCAGAGAATAATTAAGATATTACAACTTTAAACATGATCAAGTTTTCAAATCATCTAATGAAGCCCTTAACTTGCCGCCGGTGTTTGAAGCGAGCTCCTTTTAGGGTACGGTAAAGTACGAATAAATTTGCGCTCACTGAAAACGTAAATGTGACCTATATTTCACATTCACCCGTAGCTTGCAGCGAGGGAGAGAATGTGCCTGCTGCGGGCTCGTCGCACACGAAGCCTCGGCGCGGCCGCGGGAGCACCGCGTGGTCGATGCAGGTGGTGAGTGGCCGCCATGCACCTGCCGTAGTCGATGCCAAAGCCAGTGGCCCAGATACTCCGCTCCTTAACCCTAGAGAGACTCATTACAGAAGTCTGAAGACCACTCAGCGCCTCTGAAAGGTTGAATTTAAAAATCCTACACGTTAATTACCGTTGCAGGAAAATGTACATGTGTGCATAATGTATGAGCCCAACCAAGGTATGTAGGTGTATGTACGCGCCGTAAAAGCTTTAGAAAGGGAAAACGAATATATGTATTTTCTACCCTCATAAGTAAGGTCGGGGTTTGAGTTAAAAGTGGATTTTTCGGAAGTAGTACAGGAACCGAAATAGAAGCATACCGGGAACAGGATCAGGAAAGATCGTATTCCACTCAATTGTATAAAAAAATATCTCGCATTAAGTTTGAGAAATGAATTTTAATTAATTTTTCTTAACATAACCATACATATTTTCCTGGATACTGTAATGAGATAGCAAAGATTTCTGTAAAAGAATATGTAATAACAGGTTTTGTTGCAAATTGCAATCACACGTAGCCACGCTCGCCAGCAATAAATCTGCGCCGAACGTGCTCCAATAAAATCACATGAAACTGCAGTGCTAGGTCCCATCCAGTGCGGTGTAGCTCCACTTGAGCCAAAACAGATTCCAGGCGGCGAGGCTAGCTCGTTTATTTTTATTTAAAAGTCATAAAAACGAACAAACTGTTACATTGCTTTGCCATAAACCGGGAAATTGCACAAAAGATAACTTTGCAACCCTATCGACTTAAACTATTTAAAGAGTTTAACTTCTCAGGAAGCAACTCGCGCGGAGTTCATGAACTCAAACGAACGCGATAATGCGGCGCGCACGGGCCTCGCTCGCTCTGACAACTTGGATCGCTCCCGCGCACGGAACAGAAAACTTTTGCTAGTAAATATTTTTATAAGACTTTGCGGTTTCCGTTTACTTCCTCACGATCGCGGCGGATATTCTGTCCACGCACACGTCAGCGACCCGTCGCTCCGCCGGCGCGGGCCGCGCCCCCAGCGCCCCGTCGACATACATCAGCACATGCCCAGCGGCCGCGCCGGCCTAGTCCGCCGGCTGAAGGGCGCAGCGCCTACATATTCATACAGTGGCGCCATGAATTATTCCGTCGCATTACGCGCCAACAGCAAAAACGTGAATACCGGATTTAGAAGTTTGTTGAAACCGTCCCTTGAGCCCGTTTCGCTGCAGTTGAAACTTTACAAGTGAGGATTTGAATTGGAAATTAATAAATGTATGCAACGCTCAGAACTTTTTGCAGATTTCACTTTTTTATTTGCAAAAGTTAGTTCTGTTCGTTTAAATGATAGCGCTGGGAACTGTTACGACACTTACACGTTGTCTGCGGTGACATTGTTGCGCTGTTCCACTTCACAAAGCTAAGCAGCGATTCACATCTTGTCGGTAAAAATATTGTGCGTCGAGTCAGCCTGACCACCCTTTAATTATATTGTATATCTTCAACCAATCGCTTACCCAACGCTGAATATAGGTATCTTCCATAGCTCTTCAGATTTTGTTGTTCTCAGTTTGCGCATCAAATCTTTCCTACTCGGCGGCCCAACTCGTTGGCTGTCTTTCTCCTTTCTGTGCCCAGTCTGTGCTCACCAATCCAGTACTTTCTTGCCCGCATCTTTCATCGGCTTATAGATGTAATGAAATGGGACTGTACTTTCCAAGATTAGTCATATCTACTTTCTTGTGTAGCAGAATTACAACCGCATTTCTCCACGTCTCTGGGTTTTACTCATATTGTATTTATGTGATTTGAATAAAACGTCGTTAGCTGAACACACGTTAGCGCGCTGTGGTGGACTCGCTATCTGCGGCGGGGGCGGGCGGCACCATTGTTGCGCGCCGACGGCCCCGGAAGTGCTGTGCACGCCGTTCGCTTCCGTTGCGAAAATCACTAAATAACAGTATGTGAAAAGAAGTAAACTTCAATATTGTGATCTGGACTAAAATCTGATTTATTGGGGGCAATCTACATAGTGTAGTATTTTTCCTCATGACAAAATGGGTTTAAGCCGCCCCACCTCAACGCTCATATTTGTTTTTTCGCGAAGTCATTGCTCCGCCGGGTCTCGGGAAGGCACGGCCGGGTCTGATGAGGGGCTTCCGACGCTTGTAGAGACCTAAACAAATAGTTATTCTGTAACTCGACACACACAGTCTTTGTTCCACATTCTTCGAGCTTTATTGGCTTCCAAAAAAGGTATATTCGTAGTCACTGGCATAATGTTATTTGGTTCTGGGTATTAGTTATGTCTACATAACGAATACAGAATATACTTAGTTAAGTCGAAAGGTAGAGTGTAGTACAAAAGTACAAAAAAAGTTTGACTCAGCTAGCCCAAACCAAACAAAGCTTTGTACTAAGGAAACGAGGTGGGCTTTTTTTGTAAAATCTATCTAAACATACATACATAGGAAACACTCAGATCCCAGACAAATATCTGCAGAAGAGCAAACATTCGACCCGCGGCGGGATCGAAAACTCGCAACCTCGGCGACTCAGCCGGCTATTAGACAATGAGTCGTTAAAAGTTAGTTTATATTTTTGTCTGTTCCATCTCGAGTACATTGACGGAAGCGTGTGTTCGTATATATTTGTGGCAAAACAACAGATCCCGATTAGCGTCGCGCGCGCTCCGCCGGACGCCGCCGAATGTTTGAGCGGCCGCCGCACAGGGAACATGTGGACTCGCGCTCTACGAGTATTCATTATTCATAACATCTGAGGACCTCAAACGAGCCACTCGCCATCACCGACCATAGACCAGCCACTTGAATAAGCAATAAAAAGTCTGCCGTTTCAGTCCCAAATGTTACTTGAATAAATTAAACTAGCAGATGTATCTCCGATTACCATTTGAATAAACTGCAAGGTGATGCATTGCTCGCAGATGCACGAGGCGATGGCTTGTTAGGGCGGCGACGTGGGACTTCTTCCTTCCCGTTGCACTTAACGAGATATGTCGCATCAATAACCCTAACTCCATTTTAAAATAGAAATCAAATTTCTTTTCGAAAATTCAACCTTCAATTTTTAATATGGTTTGAGTACCATCTACCAAGTTATTTGAAACTAGCCGCACTCCGCGGTTTCACCCGTGTAGTTCCCGTTCCCGTGAGAATACGGGGATAAAATATAGCCTATGTTACTCAGGGATAATGTAGCATGGTGAAAGAATTTTGAAAAAAGGGCCAGTAGTTTATATATTCGTTACAAACATACAAAATACACCATACAACTTACAAATCTTTCCTCTTTATAATATTGAGAGTTGATCTCCACCGATTGCCTGTAGAGTGAACAATCGTACAATAAACATCAGCTGAAGCGTAGTCACAACAAAATATCCGAAATCCAACTTGTACGGCATGTACTCTACGGCCAGTATCTCATGAACGCGCCATTCCGCTGAAAGTTTGAGCAGCCACTCAAGCAAATGTCATGTAAAAAGCAACTCGCGAGAGCCAAATAAATTATTCACAGAGCAAAAAACAACGTGTCGTGTATGAACCACAGGGAAGGGAAGTAACAGCTGAGATACTGCTAAGCCACAAGTTAAAGTCACAATATCTCTCATGTTTCTCATCATATTGGTAGTCAATTTGATAAGAATCATGAGAGCATGGCTAACTTAAAATTCCTAGCTGAGGTTGAGGCCAGACGTCTGTACACACCATAGTTCTCGTTTATGCAAGAAGATTTAATCCTACATACACAATCTATTCACTCCGTGTTCTCGAGTGTACGCCTCGCGTCATGGAATTGAACGCATGCTGTGTTTGACGCCTAACGTTGCTACATTGAAAAATTATCGCCGTTTTAATGCTAACGGATGATTGATTTCTGCTAAATATTCATAAATCCATCGGAATGGTTTGCTGATCAATATTCAAACAGGTTGAATAAATTAAACTATTCGCCCTGAGCTGTTCGGGTCAACTTTTAGTAAGCAATAGACTTATTAACCGACTTTAAATTCTGCTATGAACAATATAACAAACTAGGGAGGTCTATACTCAGCAGTGGGTAAAGTCGGGCTGTGGAATGATGATGATGAACAATATTAAAAATTAGCTTCAGCCCGCAACTTCGCACGCGTTGCAACCGGACAAAAAGTAGCCTATGTGTTAATCCCGTCTCAACATCTAAATGCATGTGCAAAGCTTCAGCTTCATCTGTTCGCTAGTTTTTGCTTGAAGAAGAAAAATATATACATACAAACATTCGGAATCATAATATGTGTGGCACAAGTAAATTTCTCAGTCTAAACAATATTTCATGTTGATTACCTAGCAAATTGGGCTCGCGTTTGTGGTACAAAACATAGTTGAAATATGTATGGAAACGATGGAGGGATCCAATTATATTTGAGTAAAGCTTTATTTGGACTGAAATCCCGGCATTGGGACGCGCTGACCGGCAGGGGAGGGCGCGGGCGGGCGCGGCCTGACCGAGCCTCTGTGATGTACTAAATGCAGGGCTCCATCGCATCGCTCTATTAACCTACTTTTATGAAGACTTGTTTATTTTAATTCAAGAACTTTATGCAACAACGACCCTTGTAAAAATGCTTTTTGACATCTGGCAGCCATCTGACGTCTTCTAGGTTAAAAAAAACGCAATTGGGGTCGCAAAGTTCTCGAATGGAGGACACGAACCGGCAAGCGCAGCGCACAAATTACACATTTATTTATTTATCACAAGTATTGCATATAGGTAATCTAAGGCGTTACATGGTCATAATGGTACACAATGGACGTCCTCAAGATGGGCAGACTTGGTAAGAACCGCAGGCCGGCGGTGGATGCAGGCCGCTCCCAACCGCAGTACTTCGAGATGAGGGAGGCCTTTGTCCTGCACTGTCCTACGGCTGATATGATGTAATGAAATACAATTAAGTAAATATTTGCTTTAGTTTATTAGCATTTAGGTGTTTCTACTTGTACCTATCGATATTTCTTTCTTTCTAAGTAAACACTAAGTAAAATTTAAGGCAGTGTAGCGTACCTCTATAGGTAGCGTACTTAACTCCAAATACTACGCTCCTGCTCCTGCTACGGTGTCGAGCAGTAAAGCGTTCAGTGCACTTACACTTTATGCGCCCTCCAGCCGGGCAGGGCGCGCCGCACGAGGAGGCGTAGCCGTACACCTGGCTGACCTAGATCCTTACATCCGTAAATCTGAGTGAACTGCATCTAATCCGCTTTTCCGTGACGTATGCGTTATTTGTTCCCCAGAGCGCTGCTGAGAGCTCCGTGCCAGGTTTCCGAGAAGTCTCTACGGGGTCGGCCCTACGGTTTGTTACAATAGTAAAGTAGACAAGTTTTTGAGTAATACCATGGACCAAATAAATACTATATTATAGTATTTATTATCGAATGCTTTACAAATGCTTTCAGCCCTCTGTGTCATAAACGACGCCTTTCTGCTTAACACCATTAGACTATAAAAGTAAATAAATCATATATGGGAAACTGCGTGCGCTTCGATTATAAGCCTCTGCCTTCTCCCTGAGCGACTGAACTGTCAATCAAAAGGTTTAAGCTTTTTAAAAAAACAAAATCTCTAAAGAGCTTATGCCTTTCCAAATTAGCTTATTATTTGCTACATAGATGATTTTTTTAATGATCATGACACTTAGCCGGGTTTTGCTCGGTTCATCCGCGATAAAAATAATGTCATCTTGTAATGTCCAAACTTTCTATATATCCTTGCGGACATTAAATTAAGCATAATATTTAGTCAAAACTTTAAATAATGAATAGAAGTGAGTGTGATTTTTTTCGGTTCTTTCTCTCACATGCAAAAGTTTTTCGCTTTTTGAAACGAACGAATTAAATTATGTATTCAATTTAAATACTATTGATAGTTACTTTTTTTAAAGCACTGTCAGAGCTTCTACACGCGCAGTCTGTGGTTTCAACACACCAAATGATCGCTACAGGTCCTGCGTATCCAATATAATAATGCCTATCGGATGATGATGAGAATGCTCAGATTCTGCAGCGCATCGAGGATGTTTGCGCTCCACCCCACGGAGTGACACCAGACGGGTTTCACGCCATAATGCGCAAAAACAGCCGAACGACGAGCCGAATAAGGAGCAGCTGAAACAGCTATCAATCTCTTCTCCGTCCTTTACTGGATAACGTTGACGTCTGCTATCTCGATGTCAATGAAGAGCAGTTGAACAAACTAGAACGACTTCAAAATGTCTGCATTAGTTTTATCTTTGGTCTACGCAAGTTTGATCATGTGTCTGAATTTCGATCTAAGCTAAAATGGCTTCCTATCCGAGATCGCCGGAATTCTCACATCCTATCCCTTCTACAAAATATTCTCTTTAATCCTTTCACCCCATCCTACTTGAAGGAACGTTTTGAACTCCTTCATTCTTCCCATCCTTCCCGCTTCCTCCATTCTTGTTTAAATCTCGTGTTAAAAACTCCTGCACACTGTACCACTTTGTTTGGCAAGTCCTTCTCTGTCCAGGCCGTAACACTGTGGAACGCACTACCCCATTCTAGTAGAAAAACAATTTCCTTATCAATTTTCAAAACTAGAGTTAAAGATTTCTATCATGAATTATTTACTATATGATATGTAAGTAATATGGTATTATATATTCATAACATATCTGTCTTTGTATTAATCTACACCCCCTGCCTTTCTTACTTCCATATTTATCTCCATTCAAAGGTAGTCTGCAAGAAGAAATCGCTTCCAAGCGATAAGACCGCGTGTTTTTCTATAATTTTTCTAAAGTGTGCAATAAAGTATTTTGTATTGTATTGTATAGCATCCTGGCGTCAGTTGCGGACAATGTGTTTTCTCCGATATGGAAATGCCGTGTGCAAAAAAGTGATCAGTGAAGACGACTATTTCCTCCTCTGATCATCCTTTGTCTGACATATGTATCTATGTGGCCTTTGGTTCCAAATACATAACCACTTTTAGACTTTGACATCTTATTGAACCTTTTATATCTTACTCAAATACTAACTGACTTCAAACCTCAAGGCTTTCTCAGTACATCTGTACTTAACGGGATCTTATCCCAAAAATTCGAACCCTATTATTCGCAAAAAAAATAATGTTTCTTACAAACTTTAAGAGGAGTGGAAGTGCTCTGTGTTGTCCGTGAAGTGGGCGATATGAAATATACATCAGCCGCAGGTCCGCAGTCCTGCGCATTATGCAAAGCGCGGGCACGCTCGCCGTGGTCACCACAAAGAGACACGTAACTTGCTTTGCATAAAACTGTCTCGAGGCAGGATGGTCATCTGTCTGGGGATAAAGTGGACAAGTGGGTTATGTCGTTCAAATATAAGAGGTCATTCAATTAACAGTTCCGGAGAGGTTCCTTGCAGATACACTCTTCAACATACAACATAAAAAATACAAATCTTTCCTCTTTATAATATTAGTATATATATATATATGTACTTATCTAAAAAATATATATATATATAAATACGTGGTAAATACGTGGTACGTTATAAACGCGGGGTGCCGGCAGTAGAATGTTACCCCTCCTCTCATGCCCGTGGATGCAGTAAGAGCCTGCTAAGGAATACTTCCGGTATGGCCGGATGGGCAGCAGCGTCATTCCGTGTATCAACATCCCGTACTGCGCTCGCCAACCCACCTGCCAAGCGTGGTGAGTTTGGCAACTACCCCTGATGGAGATTCATGAGGGAAGGCCTCTGTTCAGTAGTGGACGCTTTACGGTTGAAATGATGATATAGAAGGGTAATGTATACGCTTCTACAACAAAGTCCCAAGTGAGTTGCAGAAGTTATCTCCTCTCTACATAGTGTTGAATAAAAGACAGAAGTGTAGCAGCGATACCAGTTTATTCATCAGCGGACGAAAAGGAAAATGAGAGCTGTACAATCTTTATTTCTTATTTTATAGGCTTGTTCTAATTTACTTGGTCGGGCCTACCGACATTCGTCATGCCGGCCCTCTCGCGACAGATGGCAGCACTAGTCTTAACGTATCCGATTCGTAACGTTTCTTATAAATTATTTTAATTGTGGCCATACTGTGACAAATACCATGGAATGTTTTAAAACGAAATGTCAACGTCAAGACCAGCTGTCAAAAGTCACTTTACTGTCAATACATGTTTACAAGATTCTCGCCAATTAGTACTTGAACTGTTTACATTTGAAAATATCAATTATAAATTATAATGCATGAGATTGCGGTTAAAATATTGTAAAAGTCACTATTAATGACAGTAAATAACAAGAATAGTGAATACTAGGTTACAAAAAGGTGCAAAGCTTGCTTTCAGACATAGTGAATACATGGATTACTGAATTTATTTTAAATGATGGCTTACACTCGGCCTTTCCTGACAATTGGTTACGCCCTCGGAACAGTGTTCTAATAGAAAAGATAATACAAAGAGCTTTTCAAAGTAACATTTTGAAACAAATTAAAATAAACGTTTATCATAATCAGCAAAACATTTTGACCAAATTTACAATTTAAAACCAGAAACTTAAAAATTAACCATCACATCACATTCGATTTCACATCCGCAGTCGGCCTTTCCTGACAATATTACGTCCTCGTAATGCATGTAGTACACAAATTTAATGAATACTAAATACATTTATACAATATTACTCTTTTGCAAATGAACCAGTGCTTATTGTGATCTAATTAAATTTCTTATGCTATGATATAAAAGATTACGGCCTCGTAATTATAAATCATGTGTACAAAATGTATTAAAAAGTACCTAAATAAAAAAAAATTACTATGTTACAACCATACAAGTGGTTATTGTGATTTAACTTAATTTCTTATGCTATGTTTACACAGGTCTTGATTTCCATTTTGTGGTATTTATAGAGTACTACTGTACTACCATATAAATTATTATTCTAAAACAATAAATGACAATTATAGTTGGCTAAAATAAACATTTGCTATCATAACATTTTGTTTTATTTGCTTACAGATTCAAATCAGTTTATAACAGTGGGACAAACCCGTTTTATAACAGTGGGACAAACCCGTTTTATAACAGTGGGACACACCCGTTTTATAACAGTGGGACACACCCATTTTATAACAGTGGGACACACCCGTTTAATAAAAGTGGTACAAACTCGTTTTATAACAGTGGGACACACCCGTTTTATAACAGTGGGACACACCCGTTTTATAACAGTGGGACACACCCGTTTTACAAAAGTGGGACACACCCGTTTTATAACAGTGGGACACACCCGTTTTATAATAGTGGGACACACCCGTTTTATAACAGTGGGACACACCCGTTTTACAAAAGTGGGACAAACCCGTTTTATAACAGTGGGACAAACCCTTTTTGTATCTGTGGGACAAACCCTTTTTGTATCTGCGGGACAAACCCATGGGACAAACCCTTTTTGTGCATATAATATAATTGCTTTAGATTACCTGTTAATAATAATTCAATTATAATTACGAATATACGAAAATGTAACATAGCAACCTCCTATAAAATTATTAATATCAAAATAATATATTTATAGTTTTCTAGATCAAAGTAATGAATTATTTAAAGGTTTAACTTCATTTACATTGCATTAATACCTGTACAATATTCATAGTAAGACAACATAATTTGGTATTACTCTTATCTTTATTACTACAGATAGTATTGTAAATATCTTTAGTTTGAATAATAATAAAAAAAACAGTTGCTCTAATTTATACTCTTATTTTTATATATTTTACTCAAATATCAAATCAAATATATTGATTCACCAACAAAATAAAGTACTCATAGTTCAATAACATAAACGATGATTTATAAAAACTGTGTCGCAGTTGCACACTTGTCTACAACCAACTAATTGTTATAACATTATCATAAACATTTATTTCTTTACAGATATCAGCATACTTTTCTAAACTTGTTTTTAATTATTATTCTATGTTCATCATTATAATAATTATATTCTTAAATAAAATTTATATTTTTTTTTGTAGTAACATTTTGTGCAAGAGGTCGGAGTTGTGGTATGTTTATTAATAATCATTTATCTAGTAAATTGATTTTAAAGTAGGATCTAACTTCGAAAGTATGGATATTTGTTAGTAGTGCTAGTGTATGGGGTGTTGATACCCTTGTGTACCCACAAATTCTCATCAAAGTATATATATGTATATATTTTTTTTAACATCGCACTAAGAGATACCAAATACCTAGAACAGTTTGACTATTCAATTTGCCTATTTATGCGAGAGCATGTCACAGAATTCAAAATATGCTTAATTTGTTTGCTGTTATAAATCGATTCAAAATTATTACTGGTTAAATCTTTATCTGTGCTATATAACTGCCGGATCACATACTTGACCCCCCTAGCCTATTCTTTAAAAAAAATAGAAAACTAACTTAAAATCATGGCTGGTCGAGAAGGCGTTCTACAATGATGATGATTTTGTGGCTATAATTTGTTGACATGATTTAATTTATTAACTGACATTGACGAATTTATTATTTTATCAACTATTATATTGTTTTACATGTACCTATCTATTTGATTTGACTTGTGCACAAAATATATTGCTTAATTTAACATATAATATTTTGTCTAATTTAATTTTTGCTGAATGGTTGACCTCATTATTTTTATAATTGCATTGTCATAAGTAATATTATTATTTGAATTAGAAATGTTTAACCTATAACGATTGTTGTTACCAATAATTTGATTATGTTGATTATTCTTTACCTTTAGAAAATAAAACTATCGAAAATAACTTTCTACATTATAAAGTGCCACGTGGTTCATGTAAGTCTGTTGGTGTAGTACCTACACTTTTAATAACGGATCACTATCTATAGTACTTGAAATCATTTTACTAGGTGTAATCATAGACACTCACTCAAATTGGACACCACACACACAAAAGATTAAATCCAAGTTATCAAGCTTGACATACGCACTCCAAAAAAAAACTGATTTAAACGTTCCCTTGCAATTTATTACGCCTACTCAAATAGCTACATATCTTAATCCTTTATCTTATTAAGGAATAGCACCCATGCATAGGTGGTCTTTACGCAACAAAAGAAATATGCAAATCTGTTAGAAATAATAAACAATTCTATAAAACTCGTGCGGGAACCTACACAGCTTACTCATTACATTATAATAATAAATTAACGTTAACTTTTTTTTAAATGAAACTGCATGCATCTAGTCCATATGCTATGTCGATAAAAATATATAATAAAAAAAAAATGAGATTAAAGACCATCTATTCATAAAAACTAAAAAAAAATCCTAATAAATGAAATGTTATTATACGATCGATGAATACTTTAGTAATAATCTTCATTAACGCTCTAATTTCTATTATATTAACAACTTTTTATTTTATTTTGACCTACATAAACCTGACCTAGATATTTAACTTTTAAATGACACAAGTTTAACTCTCACGATTACAAAATCATTTTTTTTTATACTAGCTTCTGCCCACCGCTTCGCATGTGTTGTACCCGAATAAAAATGTAGCCTGTGTGTTAATCCTGGTTAACATAAATGCGTGTGCAAAAAAATAATAATTTTTCAGCTCAATCCGTAGCCTAGTTTTGGCGTGAAGAGGTAACAAACCTCCATCCAAATAAACTTTCGGCTTTATAATATTAGTGGGATATTATAACCTTATTATCTAGTATGAACATTAACAATGACGTCTTCCCGTCTGACTGTACTTAACGTGTAAACATGGCTACGTAGCTGCCTAGACGGCTTTTTAAACAGAGAATCGACTAAACGCGTCATCGACCAAGCGCTACGGCGGCACTATAAAAGGGATCTCGGCAAAAGAAGACTGACGTAACGAGATTCATTTTAAGGGGTTTCGAGCCAACAAGAAAACGACATGCCGGGAATTATTCCTCTCTTCTATAGTTATTGTTGTGCCCTACTAATGCTACCTATCACCATTGCCAACACCACTGTAGGTACCTACATTATAGAACAATAAAAATAAAGTGTTGATTATCGGTAAGATTCTTTCTAGTTTACGTTAGTAGTTGTCGATTTAGTTTTTCAAGCTATAGCAAGCTAAGCTAAGCTTCCCCCGTACCAATGCTTGTTCAACACGATAAATTCCCGTGTTTATGTTAATTTTTTCTTCTGACTACCCACTTCTATCCCATCATTTTGAATACTCGTAACAAAACAAAATTATTCTAGGAAACTTTATGCTCTTTACGCATGTGACGTAGTTTGTTGTAATGAGAACACATTTTAAGCCTACAATTCTCAGTTTTAACTTGATTTTGATTTAACTTGAGATGAGATGACGTATCTAATGAAGCATTGTTAATTAACTAAGTAAAGAACGCGTACCAATACCACGAGCTCCTACGTTCAATAAAGGGTTACTTAATTTAAAAATAATTACATCTCCTATTAAGTCATCAGAAAGTTTACAAGATTTACCCATAGCTAATTTTTTAGAGTAGAAGTTGAGTACCTTTTCTTCTTGTTGCATGTTCATGGTGACGAAGTAGTAAAGCTTTGCTGCTAATCCTCGGCAGGCTGTCATGTGGTAGACCAGTGTTCATTAATCCCAGCCGTAGATTTTCGCCAAGGACTCCAGACGGTGTACACATGTGAAAATAGAAGTAGCATTAATGTCACCATCAAATTTCAGCACGTTTTCAAGTTTTACATAAAATGTCAGGTAATGGATATTCTTATTTGGGTTTATGTCGATTGGATGTGTTGGATCTAATGTTACCTAATGACGACATGCTTGGAATTGAAAATTATTGAGGGTAGATAGCAAAATTTATGAACTGGAATGTGCTATTGTTTCTAATCAATCGCCTGCTACATTTTCAAAGAATTATTTTTTTTGTGTACCTTGTATTTTCTGTTGAGGCTTCGATGAGGTTATTGTTCTATCCGGTTGTACCGTTGATTCGGATCACCTGGCTGCTTGATTGCTCATGAACTGCTCCAGCATATTTTCAAGCCGATCGTTGTTGGTTGGACGAGGTGGATTTTTCTTTTCTTCTTGGAAGGTGGCTCACGTGGCGATGGTGGTGGTGGCGTTTCTTGCAGATCCGGTTCCTCGTCATTGCTTATAACAGGAAGCCTTCGACGTTGGCTCATGGTTCAGGATAGAGCACGCAGCGTGGACTCGACGAACACTTCTGATTTGTTGAATAAAAGACAGAAGTGTAGCAGCGATACCAGTTTATTCATCAGCGGACGAAAAGGAAAATGAGAGCTGTACAATCTTTATTTCTTATTTTATAGGCTTGTTCTAATTTACTTGGTCGGGCCTACCGACATTCGTCATGCCGGCCCTCTCGCGACAGATGGCAGCACTAGTCTTAACGTATCCGATTCGTAACGTTTCTTATAAATTATTTTAATTGTGGCCATACTGTGACAAATACCATGGAATGTTTTAAAACGAAATGTCAACGTCAAGACCAGCTGTCAAAAGTCACTTTACTGTCAATACATGTTTACAAGATTCTCGCCAATTAGTACTTGAACTGTTTACATTTGAAAATATCAATTATAAATTATAATGCATGAGATTGCGGTTAAAATATTGTAAAAGTCACTATTAATGACAGTAAATAACAAGAATAGTGAATACTAGGTTACAAAAAGGTGCAAAGCTTGCTTTCAGACATAGTGAATACATGGATTACTGAATTTATTTTAAATGATGGCTTACAATAGTGACATCGCTAGTCATGGAATAAATTCAAAAACGTTATAAAACGCAATCTTTGCAATAAAGTTTATTTTAAATAACAGATTACCTAGAGGACAAAAACACTTGGGACGGAATCTGTTTCCACTCCGTCAAACGTAACATTAAACAAAAGAAAATTGCCAGCTCATGATATACCGGATGCCGGTGACCGGAAGCAACAGGCCAGCAAAGACCACGGAGTCGATTCTGTTTTACACTTCCTAAAACTGATTATAATTAGAGATATGAAGTTTCTAAATTTAGAGCTATTAGCGTAAAATGGGGTATGCGATACGGAATAATCTTCGACGTTACAATACTACGTGAGTAATCCCGTTTTTACAAAATGAATAAAATGGGGTAGGTATAATTGTTCTATTCTTATTTTGGGAAGGCACTAACCGAATAGCTTTGCGTCATTTTAGTCCGTTTTACGTCAATTGAATTAGCTTCATTTTTTTGTTTATTTTAGGAATTAAAATAGCTTGTAATCTTTATGACACTAGATCCTGACGAGCTCAACGATGCTGGCACGGCCGAGAAGTTCTTCTGTTCGCTTGTTTTCCTAACTCGCGCGTCATCTGAAGTGAACAGATTCAAATATGCGCTTTATTCTATTTATTCGTGTTGTGTTATTTTGTAATTTGACGCATCAATAAGGTCCATGCGGCCGCGCTCAATAAAGTATATTTTGAGTTTGTTTTTTCATTCTTAAGGAATCGATCTTCGCCATGAACCAGCAGATTGTTCTGATATTTCCTTTGGAAAGTAAGACAGGGGGGTATTATCATCGTAGGCGCTACCTACAAACCAATATAAATATCGATCACATAAGTATCCATGCTATACGGGATGAAATACCTACATTATAGCGTCTCGTACAGTATTGGTAGTTGAAGTAGTATCATACATTTAAAATGTATGTGTATGTATCTATCTAGCCCTCGTTATTTACTTATTGTATTATTATGATAATAATCTATGTATGTATGTATTATTTATTATCATTCATTTATATTTTTTCGCATGCGCTATGTACGAAAACCAGCGCCGCATCAACTAACTTGCTATGTGGTTGCCATTATACTTAGACAGAGTCCATATTAGACCCCACGCTGTCCTTAGTTGTAAGTCCTGAAATAGGCAGGACAACACGGTTTGAAAATCAAAATTCTAGACACAAAAGTAATAGCGGCGCGTACCGCATGTTTAGGTAACAAACTTCCATGGCACTACTTGTGGAGAACACAATACCACACAGAGATAACTAACACGTTGAAGCAGGCATTCGCTGCGGTAATGAACAGTAAACAAGCAAGTCGCCGAGTGACGGGCTCGGCAAACATCTGTAACGGCCCCCCGGAGGTGAGGGGGGAGTGCACACGGGATTTAATTACCGCTAATTGCAGCGCAGACCGGTACCCGGGGCGTATCCTACGTCACTTCAAGTTAGCTATACTAGGACTACCTAGAATGGACATACAGTGAATAAAGCAGCACAGAAGTCTAGCCCTCTGTGGACGACTTTAGGTTATCAAATACTGTTAGTTTTTTATTATTTTTGTCTGGTGGGCACAATGTTACCTTACTTCAATAAAATGTCTGACGTTTAGTTGTAGACCTCGATATTTATTTTTGATTAGTGTATGTTTTGTTTGTGTCAAAGTCAATAAATGTTTATTCGTTAGGGTAAAAAGCTGAGGTAAAAAGCTACGTTGAACGTTGAACAACCACTTTACAAAACAAAAACAAAACACACTTAAGTTCAATAAAGCACATAATTCAATTCGTTCGCTTCAGAAAACTTTTTTCCGTGTGCTACTGAACCCAGTTTCAATGGTTCACAGTACCGATATAAGTTATTACATTTGATTAAGTAACATCTAACAATGGCTTAGTGGATACCAGTTGCTGACGCTGCATACCCGCTCGTTTGGTTTTGGTCAGTTTACTTACCAAGATTTTTTAGCCGTCGTTTGGTTTTGGTAAGTAAACTGACCAGTGAGTCATCGTTGAGTCATCGTTCCACGAAAACAATTGTCATTTTTAGGGTTCCAAACCAAAATGGTAAAAAAGGAATCCTTATAGAATCACTCTGTCTGTCTGTCTGTCTGTCTGTCACAGATGGATATCTCGAGAACTACTAATACTATCGACTTGAAATTTGAAATGGTAAAAGACCACACTTTTTTACTAATATAGCATATATGAAAATGTTAAAAAATATTCTTATTTTGATTGCAGGGGGGCGGATAGGGGATCTCAAAATTTTTAAGTAAAGTTACTAGGCCGTGTGGGGTATCATATAAAAGGTATTCATTTGCACATTGATAAACAGTTTTTATTTATTCTTTAAGCCGAATCGTTTTTGAGTTATTTACAAAAATGTTGAAAAAACGACCGTTCCCCCCCCCTTATCTCCGAAGATTGCAGAGATAAACCCGTGATATTTATAAAGCTACTAGAAGTGTATGTAAACTTTATAGGAAAATTATAGCGAACTCTCTAAATTGCATAGTTTTTTAGACAAGAGGGGTGGAAGGGCGGTTTCCAAAAATTTTGTGAAGTTACTAGGTGATGTGGGGTATCATATAAAAGGTATTCTTTTGCACATTAATAAACAGTTTTTAGTTTTTCTTTAAGTCGTATAGTTTTTGAGTTATTTACAAAAATGTCGAAAAAACGACCGTTCCCCCCCTCTTATCTCCGAAGTTTGCAGAGATAAACCCGTGATACTTTTAAGACTAATAGAAGTATACAGGGTTACAGGAAAAATCGTGCTAGATCCGTTAAGGGCGTGGAGTACCCATCATTTCTGACTTATTTCACTATGAAACACCCTACCCTAAACTTAACCCTTTTCGAGATATTCGACTTTTAATTTTTTTATTGAAAATTGCCGATTTTTAGGCTACTAAATTTATTTTTGTTTATTTTGTGTATCTTATTATTATTATTATTGCAATTTTACATGTGTAATAAGATACTTTAGGACGTCAATCATTAAAATAGTGCATAAGTTAATTTAATAGACCGTAGTAGACAAGTGAAAGTTAAAAAATAAAAAAAAATATTAGAAAGTTTACTTTTCTCTAAGGGATATCTAAAAAAAATATTATGGCAATTGTTCGGCAGATGTTTTTTAAAATATCTACGTTTCATCAGCTATCTAACGAGGTATAACAATCTAGGGTTTTATTCAAATGCATTGAAAAAAATATAGTTTTATAGGAGACAGTGGAGAAGAAAATTTATACTTAGCCCTAAAAAGTAAAATAAAACAATAGGTAAGCATGAAATGTCATTCATTAAAGGTTTTCACACAACTTTTTCTTATTCTACAGTTCTTGTTGAACATGGCCGCCTCTATTTCTGATACATTGTCGCATCCTTCTACGGAGACCAGTCTTCACTACTCCAGTGGTCAACGTGGTCCTCATTTTATTTGCTGCATCCACAATCCTTTCTCTTAAGTCTTCCACAGACGAAACTGGATTCGGCTCGCTGTACACAAGGCTTTTCATGCACCCCCACACATGAAAAGCCATGGGGGTTAGGTCCGTACTTCTTGCTGGTCATGGCAACGGCCCACCTCGTCCTATCCATTTGTTTGGATAATTTGTGTCCAGCCAGTCTCTGATACTTCTCCTGAAATGGGCAGGGCAGCCATCAGAACTAAGGAATCCCAATAAGAAAAGAGTAAAGGGGTCCCAATGAAGATACAGCGTGAATGTGTGGATGGGCATTATCTCCAATCATTTGATTGGACCTTACTTTCTCCCGGATATTTTAAATGGGGAAAGCTACGAAAATTTCCTGAGAGCAGACTTGAGTGATTTGCTGGATGATCTGCCACTCAACCTGATCAGGGACATGTGGTTCCAACACGATGGCTGCCCTGCCCATTTCAGGAGAAGTATCAGAGACTGGCTGGACACAAATTATCCAAACAAATGGATAGGACGAGGTTGGCCGTTGCCATGACCAGCAAGAAGTACGGACCTAACCCCCATGGCTTTTCATGTGTGGGGGTGCATGAAAAGCCTTGTGTACAGCGAGCCGAATCCAGTTTCGTCTGTGGAAGACTTAAGAGAAAGGATTGTGGATGCAGAAAATAAAATGAGGACCATGTTGACCACTGGAGTAGTGAAGACTGGTCTCCGTAGAAGGATGCGACAATGTATCAGGAATAGAGGCGGCCATGTTCAACAAGAACTGTAGAATAAGAAAAAGTTGTGTGAAAACCTTTAATGAATGACATTTCATGCTTACCTATTGTTTTATTTTACTTTTTAGGGCTAAGTATAAATTTTCTTCTCCACTGTCTCCTATAAAACTATATTTTTTTCAATGCATTTGAATAAAACCCTAGATTGTTATACCTCGTTAGATAGCTGATGAAACGTAGATATTTTAAAAAACATCTGCCGAACAATTGCCATAATATTTTTTTTAGATATCCCTTAGAGAAAAGTAAACTTTCTAATATTTTTTTTTATTTTTTAACTTTCACTTGTCTACTACGGTCTATTAAATTAACTTATGCACTATTTTAATGATTGACGTCCTAAAGTATCTTATTACACATGTAAAATTGCAATAATAATAATAATAAGATACACAAAATAAACAAAAATAAATTTAGTAGCCTAAAAATCGGCAATTTTCAATAAAAAAATTAAAAGTCGAATATCTCGAAAAGGGTTAAGTTTAGGGTAGGGTGTTTCATAGTGAAATAAGTCAGAAATGATGGGTACTCCACGCCCTTAACGGATCTAGCACGATTTTTCCTGTAACCCTGTATGTAAACTTTATAGGAAAATTATAGCGAACTCTCTAATTTGCATAGTTTTTAGACAATGGGGGTGGAAGGGGCGTTTTCAAAATTTTTGGAAAGTTACTAGGTGACGTGGGGTATCATATAAAAGGTATTCTTTTGCACATTAATAAACAGTTTTTAGTTTTTCTTTAAGTCGTATAGTTTTTGAGTTATTTACAAAAATGTTGAAAAAAATAGCGTTCCCCCCCCCTTATCTCCGAAGTTTGCGGAGATAAACCTCTGAAACTTTTATTGCTATTAGAAGTGTATGTAAAGAAGATAGGAAATTTATTACAATCTCTCTACATAGCATACTTTATTAGAATGCATCGGTGGACGAGATCAATAACAGGTTCGTAGAAACCGTCCATACGGTGGGGTCCCAGTTCTTTAAGACCCCCCGTACTAATAGACCTCAGAAACTTTCTGATGACACCCTAAACCTCATGGCTGAACGACGTTCTTTGCGACTGCAGTCTCCCGATGATGCTCAGTCACACAGGCAGCTCAATAGACAAATTTGGAAATCCTTGCGGCACGATATTCGTACCTTTAATACAGCCAGTATTAAAGCTACGATAGAGCGGAATAAAGGCTCCAAAGTGTTCGCGAGAGATAGTTCTATTGGGCAGAGCCAGATGACGAAGCTGAAGAGGGAAGATGGCAGCATAACGTCAAGTAAAGCAGAAGTGTTAAGGGAAGTCGAAAAGTTCTATGGACGGCTCTACGATTCGGTCACGAAACCTGTTTGCAGTGCGGCCAACGACCCAAGAGCTAAACTGACCCGACATTATACCGAGGATATCCCGGACATCAGCCTGTACGAGATCAGGATGGCCTTGAAACAGCTTAAGAACGACAAGGCGCCGGGTGAGGACGGAATCACTTCAGAGCTTCTGAAAGCGGGTGGATCACCGGTACTTAAAGTCCTTCAGAAGCTATTTAATTCCGCCTTGCTTGAAGGTACGACGCCAAAAGCATGGAACAAGGGCGTGGTGGTTCTGTTCTTCAAGAAAGGTGACAAAACCTTACTTAAGAATTACAGACCCATCTCGCTGTTGAGCCATGTTTATAAGCTGTTTTCAAGGGTCATCGCAAACCGTCTCGAACGCAGGTTTGATGACTTCCAGCCTCCCGAACAAGCCGGTTTCCGAAAAGGCTACAGTACCATAGACCACATACATACGCTGCGGCAAGTCATACAGAAGACCGAAGAGTATAACTTGCCGCTATGTCTCGCGTTTGTGGACTATGAGAAAGCCTTCGATTCGATCGAAACATGGGCGGTGCTTGAGTCTCTCCAACGATGCCGAATTGACTATCGGTACATCGAAGTGTTGAAGTGTTTGTATACAAACGCCACTATGTCAGTCCGAGTACAAGAACAGAGCTCGAAGGCGATTCCCTTAAAAAGAGGCGTAAGACAGGGAGACGTAATCTCTCCGAAACTGTTTACGACCGCTTTGGAAGATGCCTTCAAGCTCCTGGAATGGAAAGGGCTGGGCATCAATATTAACGGCGAATACATCACTCACCTTCGATTTGCCGACGATATTGTGGTCATGGCAAAGTCGATGGAAGAGCTCAGCACGATGCTCGAAGGCCTCAATCGAGTCTCCCAGCGGGTAGGCCTAAAAATGAACATGGACAAGACGAAAATCATGTCAAATGTCCATGTCGTGCCTGCCCCAGTTATGGTTGAGAACTCGGCTCTTGAAGTTGTCGACGCGTACGTATACCTAGGACAAACAGTCCAATTAGGTAGGTCCAACTTCGAGAAAGAGGTCAATCGTCGAATCCAACTCGGATGGGCAGCGTTTGGGAAACTTCGCAACGTCTTTTCGTCCAACATACCTCAGTGCCTTAAGACGAAAGTCTACAACCAGTGTGTGTTACCAGTGATGACATATGGAACCGAGACGTGGTCCTTCACTATTGGCCTTCTGAACAAGCTCAGAGTCGCTCAACGAGCTATGGAGAGGGCTATGCTCGGGGTTTCACTACGGGATCGAATCAGAAATGAGGAGATACGTAGAAGAACTCGGGTCACCGACATAGCCAAACGGATTAGCACGTTGAAGTGGCAATGGGCAGGCCATATAGCGCGCAGAACAGATGGCCGATGGGGCCGCAAAGTTCTCGAATGGAGGCCACGGATCGGCAAGCGCAGCGTAGGACGTCCACCTACAAGATGGGCAGACGACTTGGTGAGAACTGCTGGTCGGCGGTGGATGCAGACGGCTTCCAACCGCAGTACTTGGAGATCAATGAGGGAGGCCTTTGTCCAGCAGTGGACGTCCTACGGCTGAAATGATGATGATGATGATGATTAGAAATCATCTAAAGTGTAAAAAATCTACATAAGTTCCGCTATCAGACGAGAGATGGCGCTGTCAAGGTTCTCCAACAAATATAAAACCGCCTTTATCATTGATGGACCTATGTTGGAACCCGTTCAAAAAAACGCACTTTGATGCAAAGGTACTTTATTGCAAATCTCAGTGACTAACGTAACGAGCTCCTGGTCCATCTCAAAAATCACAAAATCACTACGAGACTATATCTGCTGCCGTGCGTTTTCGATAGCGCGATCTAGCGGTTGAACATTTTTAAGGGCGACATCTAGTTTCAGATTTGGAACTAAACGCGGTACCGAGAAACGCACTTACAGGGTAAAACTTAACTAAACATATCGCCCGCCATGAACATATGTTTATGTTCATCATAAGAGAACTAGCAATGGGGTGATCTCTATAAGTTACACAAAACAAAGCTGAAAGTGACTCGTTACGCTTCTATAAATTTAAGCACAATGTGGACTGTATAACATACAAAAAAAAACAAATCTTAAATCAACAAAACAACTTACAATGTTATTACCAAATATATAACCAAAATCTTACCAATAAAATAACTAACAACATGACTTCTCATTAAGAACACAAAAAAAACAATTTTTTACCTAATCTGTAACAGGTACGTCCGAACCAGGATGCCTTTCTACTATTCTGCCTAAGAACCAACGTGCAGGAGGCAAGTGGTCTTCCTTCACCAAAACAACATCACCAATGTTTGGTTCCGGAACCCGTTTATTCCACTTGTATCGCTGCCCCAGGTGTACCAAATATTCTTCGGACCATCGCCGCCAGAAATCCTGCATCATTCGCTGAGCTAACTGCCAACGTTTAAGGCTACTAATATTGCTCTCCAAATAGTTCCGGTCGGGCACCGTTATCAAAGGTTCGCCTATGAGAAAATGACTAGGTGTTAAAGGAGTTGGATCGTCATGGGTATCAGGCATTATCGACAACGGCCGGGAGTTCAAGCATGCTTCGACTTGGATCAGCAATGTGGACATCTTTAGCTGAAACTACCCAATACTTAGTACGCAAATGGTTCAGAACCAATGTGGGTCCTCCGTGAAACGTCTTTCTGTGGGATTCTGCAGTCACAAGAAGTGTGAAGTGATTGTCCCGAGGTAGAAGGATGGGATTGATTGTATCTTGGTCTAACCTTGCGTTCTGGATCCGACTACTAACGCGTAAGATCCCATCACTATCTATCACAGGGCAAAGCGACTTCAGCCTGCTTCTTGCTTTAACTCTTCCAGTTTTTCGTAAATCTTCTATTTCTTCGATGAATCCCTGTTTCTGAGCATGTCTTACACAGACTTTTGTTGCTTCTGATTTTTCTTCATGCGTCAAATAGTTCTCGTAACGTCTATTTCTATCTTGTAGCTTTCTCCATTTCAGAATTCTTCGACAATATGCTATTACTCTCACTAACCTCTGCAGTGTTGAATATTTTGTCCAAACAGGATCATCTGGTGTGGTCTCAGTTGCAATATGAGCCTTGACAGATTTTTGCTCTATATTGGTTGATATAGCCTTTGGTCTCGTGAATTCAATTATTTCGTCACGTAACCAAGGCGCACCCTGAGACCACAAGACACTACATGAAAGTTCTTGTGGAGTCAAACCTCGTGAAGCAATATCTGCTGGGTTCTGACAAGTCTGGATATGAGCCCAGTGCGAATTGTCAAACAGAGATAGAATAGTTGACACTCTATTTGCCACAAAAGTGTTCCAGCGGCTAGGATGACTACTAAGCCATGCCAGAACGACTGAGGAATCCGTCCATGCGTGTACATGGATTGACGGAATCCTCATAACAACCGATACTTCCGATAACAATTCTGCAAGCAGTACAGCACCCATCAACTCAAGTCGAGGAATCGACTGCTGTTTAACAGGAGAAACCTTCGTTCGGGCTGTCACTAAGCTTGTAGTTATTGACATATCGGCACCGATAACTCTGACATAAACAACTGCCGCATATGCCGCCACAGATGCATCAGAGAACCCATGCAACTCGACACGGGCATTATTATCTGATGTTTTCAACCATCTTGGGATGCTAAACTTACACGTGTCAGCAAGATGGTTTCGATAAGTTTGCCACTCCTTTAACAATTTTTGTGGCAGCTCTTCATCCCAGCCTATACCCGAAAGCCACAGCTTTTGAATGAATATCTTTGATGTGACAACACAAGGTGCTGCCCATCCCAACGGGTCAAATAGGCGGGAGATATCTGATATTACTCGCCGCTTCGTGACAGGATGCTCCTGTGCGGAGAGTTTGACCGAATATCGAAACTCATCGTAATCCTTGGTCCATGAAATTCCTAATATCTTCGTGATTTCATCCATTTTTATATCCTTTTCTGTCGTTCCTCGATCCCTTCCTGTCTCCAGATCTTTATCCCTTTCCGAAAATTGCTTGTTTAGCTCTTCGCAACTGCTGACCCACTTCTGCAATTGAAAACCACCGTCGGTAAGTACTTCTGTCATTTCTCTTTTCAACCTTAATCCTTCATTCACTGTTTGACATCCTGTCATAAGATCATCTACATAGAACTCATTTTTTATTTTGTCAGCAACATCAGGACCGCATGACGACGATTCATCAACCGCGACTTGCTGGAGTGTCTTCACAGCGAGATAAGGAGCTGACGAAGTACCGAAGGTAACTCTCAACATACGAAAGTCTTGAATTTCTTCTGAAGGATCTTCGCGCCATACTACTCTTTGGAAATCTGCGTGTTCAGGTGAAACCTTAACTTGTCTATACATTTTGACAACATCCGCACAAATGCTTATGGGATGCATTCTCCATTTGATAATGATGTGACGCAGCGGCGGCTGTATTGTTGGGCCAATCAACAACTCATCATTCAGAGAAACACCGTAAATCCCTTTCATGGAAGCATCGAACACGATCCGTATCTTGGACGTCATCTTGTCCTCACGTACAACGGCATGGTGTGGTAAGTATACTGCTGTAGATCGTTTAGGATCATCACCATTTACACGTTCCATGTGACCTAGGTCGAGATATTCGTGGAAGACTTCAGAATATCTGCGCTTTATTTCCGGATGCTTCTTAAACTTGGACTCAAGAAGCTGAAATCGTTTAACAGCTTGGTCTCTCGTTCTGCCGTACTGACACTGAGGATTGTCACTTCGAAATGGAAGCTGAACCACATACCTTCCATCTTCATCTCTTGAAGTGGTTTGCGAATAGAGTTCTTCGCAACGCTGCTCATCTTCAGACAGGATTTTTGGAGATCCAGGAATTGTGGACTCGATCTCCCAAAACTGCTTCAGGAGATCGCTGTCATCAACTTCATCAGCCTTACTAATAGTGGCATGATGACAATTAGCGTTCGAGGCTGTGCTCGATGGGATTCGACCAAACAAGATCCATCCAAATGCTGTGTTTTGTGCAGCAGGATAACCTAAAGGACCTTGAGTCAATCCTTCTCTCAAAACTTGGCCGTATACTTCAGCGCCCAGCAGCAGGTCAACCTTGTTTGGAGTATGATATTCCGGGTCTGCTAAAGTGAGCTGTAGTTCAGGCCAGTCAAATTCAACAAATTTCTCTGAGGGTAAAACCGACGTAATATTAGCTAATACGTATGCTTCTACTTCGACACTGAACCTGGGGTCGATGCGCGAGTGAATAGTCGTTGTGACCGTAAACCTCGAAGCAAAGCTGCTCTCCTCGCCACCTACACCTGAAATGACTGTCTTGGCTGATTTCTTCTTCAGTCCAAGCAGTTGAACCGCCGACTCCGTTATGAACGAAGCCTGAGATCCCTGATCCAATAACACCCTTAGAAGCTGTGCTGACCCTCGCCTTGTCTGTGCTTCGACAATAGCTGTAGCCAACAAAACTTGTGACGGTAATGACCTTTGAGAAAAGTGTGAAGCTACTTTTGGCGAAAATGTATCGCCCTCTGATAATGCTGCCTTGACGTCAGACACTGCTGATTTGATTTCGGCCGTGGTGGACACTGCCACGGCTGAACTGGAGCTAGAATTATCGGGATGTAACAACGTGTGATGCTTACGCTTACATGTGCGACAACAGGAATTCTGGCGACAGTGTCTCACGACGTGATTAGCACCAAAACAATTAAAACACAAGCGCTTGGTTTGGACGAAGTCATGACGAGCCTTATAATCGTCCTTTACAAATTTCTTACAATTTCCAAGCTTATGGTTTTCCTCACAGAATGGGCACGACTTGTTCCCATTCGAATGGTTGTCGGCGGAGGCAGCAGCAGCGTGGTGAACCTTAGCTTTATTTACGTTTGCTTTAGATTTACATTTAGGATCCAAGAATTCTAATGCCCGAGACCTGGCTTCTAAAAAGTCTCTAAATTCGTCTAACGCGGGTAGTTGATCATGTGAACTTATTTTTGTTTCCCATAGTTTCCGAGATTCAATATCAAGTTTTGAACTAACGATGTAAATTACTATCAAATCCCAAGACTGAACGTCAACACCGAGATTTTTAAGACCGTTTAGACATTCCATAGTCGTGTCTAATAGACCCTTTATGGCACTAGAATGTTCCGCTACATTATTCTGTGACATTAAGCGCTTTAATAAACAATTTGATGTAAATCTTTTGTTATCAAACCTACTACACAACGCTTTCCAGCATTCCGCATAATTCGCGGATGTAATGGAAAGGTTTCGCACCAACTGTTCTGCCTCACCCGTCAACAAACCCTTTAAATAATGCATTTTTTGCACATCTTGTAAATTGTCGCTATTGTGAATAACAGATATGAACAAATCTTTAAATGTCGGCCATTGAGTAAATTCTCCCGAAAAAGTGGGAATTGAAATTTTAGGCAACTTAAAATAATCGCACTTATTGCTAGCGTTAACACTTTTATCTGCACTTTCTTTGGTACGAAATGCGTTCAAAATTTCATTTAATTCACTTTTATAATCTACGTATGTTTCCTCTGTATTCTCAAAAATTTCATCCGAAAAGTATTTATCTTCTGCATTTGATTCAGTTACCTTTTGTACAATAGCCTCATGATTTCTATTAAATCTTTTCCAAGTGGATTCTAAACAATCAAGCCTTACCTCAACGTATGATAACGTGATACGAGTTTTAGGCGATTTCTTTAAGTTACTTCTGGCCTTTTCAATACGTGACTTTACGTCATACTGAAGTTTGTACAATGATTCCATTATGGCTAAGATTAAATATAAACAAAATATTTTTTATCAAATTTTTCTAAGTGTTTGAGAATTTTAAATGAATTTCAAAATTTGGGCGTGGATTCCCCGTCTCAACAGAGTTTCGTACCTTAATACTAGCATGCACACAAAAATTATAAGTCCTAAACTAAACTTTAAAAAGTCAATGTTCAATTCTTGCCAATAACTGCTTTGTTCAATTCTTGCATCAATCCAACTGCATCTTCCTTTCCCGAAGGAAATTTCCACAATAACAAACAATTCAAAAGTACTCACGATTACACTTCACAAACCGCAAACTTCAATAGTTGCACTGTAGTGGCGCCCTCTGGCGGCTCCCGATCGCAGGCTGCGGGCAGCGACGGCCCGGCAACTCCGCTGCAGTGGCGCACTCCCAAGCGCCCGGCTGCAGTGCTGGCTCAGCTGCGCAGTTGAGCGCGCTTGGCACAGCACTGTGGCGCCCTCTGGCGGCTCCCGATCGCAGGCTGCGGGCAGCGACGGCCCGGCAACTCCGCTGCAGTGGCGCACTCCCAAGCGCCCGGCTGCAGTGCTGGCTCAGCTGCGCAGTTGAGCGCGCTTGGCACAGCACTGTGGCGCCCTCTGGCGGCTCCCGATCGCAGGCTGCGGGCAGCGATGGCCCGGCAACTCCTGCTGCAGTGGCGCACTCCCAAGCGCCCGGCTGCAGTGCTGGCTCAGCTGCGCAGTTAAGCGCGCTAGCACAGCACAGTGGCGCCCTCTCGCACCACCTTCTCCGGTACACGCGTGCTGACCTCAGACGCTGGCAAACAATCCAGCGGCCGCGACGACGTGTTTCTCCCCCCTGTCGGTGGACTCCTCCGACTATCCAAGGGCTGGGGTATCCGGCCGTAGGACCAAATGATGGACCTATGTTGGAACCTGTTCAAAAAAACGCACTTTGATGCAAAGGTACTTTATTGCAAATCTCAGTGACTAACGTAACGAGCTCCTGGTCCATCTCAAAAATCACAAAATCACTACGAGACTATATCTGCTGCCGTGCGTTTTCGATAGCGCGATCTAGCGGTTGAACATTTTTAAGGGCGACATCTAGTTTCAGATTTGGAACTAAACGCGGTACCGAGAAACGCACTTACAGGGTAAAACTTAACTAAACAATCATATATTATATTGTATGATGGCACGGAACCCTCGGTGCGCGAGTCCGACTCGCTCTTGCCCGGTTTTATTAAACTATGGTGTTTATCAACTTCTTCTTTGTTTTGTAGCCTTCTCAATGAAGTTGACAATGACAATAACAAATAAAATTTACGTAGCCCAAGAAAAAATAATTTTATTCGATTAAATTAAAATTAAAAAAAAGATTATGCATAAAAAATGCATAAAAAATGAACTTTATAATTACGATCAAAAATATTTTGTTCTAAGACACCTACATGTTATGTTATATATAGTGAGGTTATACCACATACTATGTATATACCGCAAAACATGTAGTTATATGATAATACATTTTGAATTACAAACAAAAGTATTTTTTATATAAAATTAAATCAATAATTAATAGAAAATAATTTTTACGCTTTATATCCCGAACACAGACTAAATTATGAATGATTGTACTGACAAGCTTCATTCAATCCCTTTCCACAGAGCGTAAATACCACGATACGCTCCATTGTAAAAACCGAGCCAGTATCCACTTAGCGCCGACGCGGAGCGCCCGCCGTTTTTCCCGCCAAAACGCAAACCAAATGAGGGTCGAAAAATTATTTTCGCGTAACCAAACTAGTGGATACATCATCTTTAATAGATGTTAAATGCCTTACAGTCGACGAGCTCTGTGGCGCAGCGGGCAAAGGTCCGCCTGCGACGCAAGAGGTTGCGGGTTCGATTCCCGCCTCGGGACAAATGTCTGTACGATCTGCAGATATTTGTTCAGGGTGTTCTGGGTGTTTTTCTTTATAATTATAATTATAATAAAAATATCTATATGTAGTATAATGTATTAAGTATATCAGTCATCTAGTACCCATAACACAAGCTCTGCTTAGCTTAGGGCTAGATGATGCTGTGTGATTTGTCCAGCATTATTTATTTATTATTTACAGCAACATTTGATACGTGACGCTTGTCTACCCACGCCTGCAATACCTAAGATACTCCGGAACTCAAGACGAATCTCATGCAAATATTGATTCCACGGCCGGAGTGCGACCAATAACTTCCCAGCTAGCGCGGCTCGCGCACCGACCTAACAGGAGTTTAGAGATAGCCGTTTTTGAGGGTAACCATTTGAAACGGTTATGGTTATCGGTATCAGTAATGAAAAGGTAACATCGTAATACCGATATCATAAAGTTACCGAAAAAAGCCGGCTATTTTTGATACGACTAAATGACGTGACAAGCCGAAGGCCCATCTGATGTTAAACGGTAACTGGTACAACTGCAACACCTCTTTTATCACGTTCACGAAGCACGTGACCAACGCTGCATTGCGTTGCGCCCGTCACCCCGATACATAGAGTTATAAGGTCTCATGTGCTCTTAATTTCACCGGCCCTCTTACCCTTCATACCGGAACACAGCAATGCAGACATTACTGCTGGGCGGCTGAAATAGTTACGGTGTAGTAACATGTTATTAATATGTTATGACTGAAATCCAGCGCTTCCTAGCATTCCTAATGTGTGGGAGCATAATGCTGAGTCAGGCCCCTTTGGACTCACACAACTTTGTGAACTGGTTGTTCATTACTTGAAATAGTATTATTCTGCTTTGACCCGCTGAGTGAGCTGCTTACCATCTATTTGTCACTATGTCGCAGAACTGGGTCCTAGATTAAAATTAGAAATAAGTCAGTTTTTTTACTATAGTTGTTTTTAAGTATTGTTTGTGTCTAATAAATGTATTTCTTATTATATATAAAAATAAATAGTACTTTCCCGGATGAACTCCCCAAAAAAGTTCTACCACTTCACTCTTGTTTATGCTTTCACGCATAAACAAATTTGTTGTGAACTCGAATAAAAGTTACATTTTTCGAAAAATAAAGTAAGAAATCAAACAGCCAGTAGTCCAGTAGCCTCCCCGTAGTGGGCTCAAATGAAAGGCCAGTATGAAGATCTACTTTTTCGGATCGACCGAAGTTTTGGGTGTCCTTGTTATGGCTTCGCGGATTATAAAACAATTTAAGTTTATTTCAAAAACTGTCAAAACCTCTATTGCAAAGCATTTTCTGTACTCTAGTAATCCCAAGATAGACAAAGTCTATTACAAACTGATAATGATGCATCGACTTGTAAAGGTGTAAGTAGGCTATTAGAATAATGTGACAAGTTCGGACTAGACACTGAGAAGTGAGATGAGACGAAGTACCTATCCAAAATAATTTAGTTCCGGTATAGCTGTGGTTACAGATACCGGAAATTCCCTTTCATGAAATACTCGTAATAGTTATTTGCCTGTAACATCGTCCTGTACAAAGTTCAGTAACAACATACCAAATAGCCTCGCAACACAATAGCTCAGCTCCGCGCTCTACGTGTACAGAGTCATTACACAATGCAGAATAAACCTTCCAATTCCGCGCCCTACAAAATAACTGGACAATGGATGAACCCCGTGCGGCCGCTCCACGGCCAGTGCGGCCGCCGCGACTCCATTGTATTTGAATAACAAAGCAATACAGGCCCGACTCCGCATCCTACGGGGGAGGGGGGACAAGGGGCGGAAATGTTCTCGTCAATCGCTCCTGCTCTTAGAAACTTACTAATCTTTCTATCGCTTGGAAAGAGGGAAGCATCGAATCTTGATCGACTGACAATCTTATAAGCGTGGCACAATGCCAAAACAGAAACGCATTGTCCTAAAACTATAAAACGTTATTTTATTACCATGGCGCACACAGAAAATAAAATTAAATGTCAAGTTAGAAATCAGGTGCACGGCAATTTCAATTTACTCAGTACACACTTCACATAAAACTATGAGAAGGAAAAAAAATAAATAGAAAATGATATTCATACGAGCATGAATACAAAACCAACACAAACACCTCAAACAAACCAACATCTGGACTCCGACATGACACCTACTTATCGCTACTCCATTCTGTAAAAGTAGTAAGGCCTTTGCATCTTATTATAGATGATTTATACAGCGTCAATGACTGGTAAACATGCTGTGCGGGACGCTGCCTAATCCATCTAACAATGTCCCAGGCAAGGGACATTGTTAGATGGATTAGGCTTGCCCAGCACCTATACCATGCTCTCAGCCTAGTCAGCTATTAGTCAGAGGAAAGAACAGCTCAATACTTCTAAAGCTAACTAAGCCGCGGGTTTCCTCACGTTGTTTCCTTCACCGTTAAAGCACGTGTTAAGTGTGCACATTTTTCAAGAGCCGTAACGGGATGCCAAGCAAGTGTGAATCATTTTTATTTCATTTTGCGGTAGCTCCTAAAATAATAAGATAAATGAAGTAGTGTTAACGGCAATTAGGTCGTGCATAAAGTTGCTTAAAGTATTTACCGTTTCTAATTTGATACAGATACATTCCTCTCGAACCACACTGTCTGTTGGTGAAAACCGTATAAAAATCCATGTGATAGTATTTAAGATTAGACGTAGAAATCGTTTACAAGTGACTCGCACGTCATATCCCGTGTAGTTTATCGCGTCATATCTCATGCGATTGGACCTTTAGCAAAAGATGGTTCACATCAAAAACATTTTTCGTTAGTTTACCTCGTAAATGGTAAAGTTACTCGTATGTGCCATTATTTTAGATGAGTTCAACTCTGTGGGGGTTCATCATTTCAGCCGTAGGACGTCCACTGCTGGACATAGGCCTCCCTCATGGATTTCCAGTTATTACGGTTGGAAGTGATCGACATCCACCTTCGACTTGCGGTCTTCACCAGGTCGTCAGCCCATCTTGTTGGTGGACATCCTACACAACGTTTGCCGGTCCGTGGCCACCACTCGAGAACTTTTCGGCCCCATCGGCCATCTGTTCTGCGAGCTACATGGCCTGCCCATTGCCACTTCAACGTGCTAATTCGCTTCGCTATGTCGGTGACCCGAGTTCTTTTACGTATCTTCTCATTTCTGATTCGATCCCGTAAAGAAACCCCGAGCATAGCCCTCTCCATAGCTCGCTGAGCGACTCTGAGCTTATTAATGAGGCCAATCATGAATGACCACGTCTCGGTTCAATATGTCATCACTGGTAACACACACTGATTGTAGACTTTCGTCTTAAGGCACTGAGGAATTTTGAACGAAAAGACGTTGCGTAGTTACCCAAACGCTGCCCATCCGAGTTGGAATTTTCGATTGACCTCTTTCTCGAAGTTGGACCTATCTAATTGGACTGTTTGTCCTAGGTATGCTCAATTCAATTCAATTCGTGTATTTCAGACAACAATAAATTATAATAGAAAAAAATAAGTTAGAGTGTCCGTATTCGAGTCATACCTCTACATGATAAAAATTAAAAATTAAATACAAAATAAAAATCAATACTAAAATTAAAAATTAAAATCACAATTAAAATTATCACTGAGATCATAATCAAATTCAAAATAAACCAAAGTACCTATGGAACACTGGTCAAGAGAGCACAATATAAGCTCTTGTCCACTTGTTCCATAAAGAGACAGTCAGTGTCTAGCCTCTCAGCAACGAACTGTAGGTAGCTGTTGGAGCTGTCACGCACCCGGCGCAGATCTTTTGCGCATTACCGCTGCGAACCCGTCTACTCTTGTCTCTTGTCAACTCTTGCGTCAGCAAACATTCCTGATGCGCTGCAGAAGCGCGGCAGCCCCAACAACACCCAGAACGAGTTGTTGTATTGGATCCGCAGGGCATTCGAAGACTTTTTGGTGTGCTTGACCCAGAGGCTGCACGTATAAAATGACGCAACGCGCAAACCTCGACCAGTTTGTGATCGCGAAAGTTTAAAAAAGACCACAACGCTTTTGTTCCATGGTTTTTGGCGTAATACCTTGGAGCAAGACGGAGTTGAAGAGCTTCTGAAGGACTTTAAGTATCGGTGATCCACCCGCTTTCAGAAGCTCTGACGTGGTTCCGACCTCACCTGGCGCCTTGTCGTTCTTAAGCTGATTCAAGGCCATCCTGATCTCGTACAAGCTGATGTCCGGGATATCTTCGGTATAATGTCGGGTCGGCTTGGCTCTAGGATCTTCTGCCGCACTGCAAACAGGTTAAGTAACCGAATCGTAGAGCTGTACATAGAACTTTTCGACATCCCTTAACACTTCAGCTTCACTTGACGCTATACTGCCATCTTCCCTCTTCAGCTTCGTCATCTGGCTTTGCCTAATAGACATGTCTCTCGCGAACACTTTGGAGCCTTTGTTCCGCTATATCTTTAATACCAGCTGTATTGAAGGTACGAATATCGTGCCGCAAGGATTTCCAAACTTGTCTATTGAGCTGCCTATATGATTTAGCATCATCGGGAGACTGTAGTCGTAATTAGCGTCGTTTAGCCATGAGGTTAAGAGTGTCATCAGAGAGTTTCGGAGGTATATTTGTACGGAGCGTCTTAAAGAACTCAGACCCCACCGTATGGACAGTTTCTACGAACCTGTATATTGATCTCGTCCACAGATGCATGTTCTTCTAGACCTAGGCAATCAAAGCGATTTGAAAGTTCGAGTTGAAAGCTCTCGACGTTTTGGATATGTGCGCGAGTGAGTTGGAGCGTAGATTTCATCAAACGGGACCTTTCAAGTCTAACATTCATATCATCATATCATCAACGTGCCTCTAACGATTCGGTGATCACTTCCGGTTTTCACCCTGTGAATCACAGTGACATCATTGAATACCCGTTTCTTGTTGGTCAAGATGAAATCAATCTCATTTCTCGTGGAACCATCGGGACTCATTCAGGTCCATTTCCTGTGAGGCGGCTTCTGGAAGAAAGAGTTCATCATAAAGAGTCCTTCTTTCTCCAGAAAATCGGCCAGCCTCTGTCCCCTGGGGTTCAGTTGCCCATACCAAAATTTCCCCACTCTCAACTCATCATCGCTTCTCTTGCCTAACTTTGCATTAAAGTCGTATGTATGGCTCTGCTGATGTCCTCATACATAGACTCTACTTCTTCATCTGGGTATGACGAGGTCGGCGCATATACCTGAACGACCTTCAGAGAATATCGCTTAGATATTCTGAGTGTTAGGTACGCGACCCTGCTCGACACACTGTCGATGGTGACAATGTTGTTAATGAGTGACTTGTGATTTTTGACAATCCCAAAATGTCCCAGTGTAACCTACTCATTTCTTTTTCAAGCTCAACGATCTTATCGTCTGTCCTCAAAGTGCGGATGTTGTGAGTTACCATGGCCAGTTGTCGTTGTTGGGGCTGGTAGCCGTTCATTTCTCGGGGATTCTTAGCACCCCTAGCCCCGCCGTTGCCGTAGCTGCTACCGTAGCCAGGACTAACGGGGCTGCTGGGGACTCGGCTCCTGGGCCTTGGTTACGCAATCATGAGGGGCGGGTGGGCGAGCGCAGTATAGTGTTTATGACGCGGAAGATGCTGCTGCCCATCTTCCGAAGGCATCCACGGGCAAGAGAGGAGGGGTAACAGTCTACTGCCGGCACCCCACGGCAATAGGGGTTAGTTTTATATAATTTTCTAACGTGTAGTGTTGCTAAATAGCGGCCGTAGCGTAAATGTCACTATGTGAAATGTTCATTAACAATAAAATAATCTGAATGGAGTCCAAGTGTGGTTAGACGCGCCAAGGAGCCACGCTCGGCGAATTTCATGGAAAAAATGGCGATGATTTGCAATACAAGTGCGGGATGCGCAGTGGCGCGACACGTGTCACCGTCGACGTCGGCTGGCGTAGCGCCGCGGCGCCGCGTAGCACAGACGTAGTTAGATCTGCCTGTATTCGTGCTACGTGCCGCCTTATTGTTCTACGCCTGAAGGCGGCTGGAGTCTGCGTAATATTTCTGTTCGATAGAAAATATATCTCGATTTACGTACGAGTATTTGTATACTTCACAACTTTTGTTTTGGCACACACTCGTGGTAGCGTGCGAGTTATGTTTAGCACTTCTTACTACTCGTTTCGTTGTTATAATTTATAAAAGCTGGGAAGTATGTAAAAGACATATGTTACGGCTAAACATTGGAAAGTACCGAATGTTTTCCATTTCTCAATTCAACCACATTGTTAGCGACGCGATCATAAAAAGTGAATAGAGGTGCACCGAATATTTCCCTCACTAACTCACTAACTCGAGTTAAGACCGTCTACACACATATTACGCTACTACTCTATTACTACAACTGCTACAACTACTTACTAGTTCTAACTTGACAAATACTCTACTTCAAAAAAACATCGTAATCAAGACAAATCAAATCAAAGTTACTAACACATATTTAACCGGGTACTTATCGCGTTATTTACCTTTATTATTGCTCGACGTTTCGACAGTATTGCACCCATCGTGGTCCCGGGAAGACTGGACTGGACAAAAGCCGTGCCTTTCAAAATTTATGAGAAAAGGAATTTACGTACATTATTCAAAAAAATAGGCGACTTGAGAACCTCCTCCTTTTAAGGGTTTCGTATTTTTATAATATAGTCTCGCTTAGTTTGTATGTCTGTCTGTCTGTCTGTCCGTTCGTCCATCCGTTCAAAAATTCAGAAAATCATTCTAAAATATCCATAGTTTGCAATTACAAAACACAGACACGTCAACTTACATAAATAAAAATATAAACATATTTAATCTTATGTTAACAGGAAATAAGGCACATGAATTAATCTGTTCGCTTCCCTGTTTTAATCACTGTTATAAAAAGCGATTAGAAAACACAGTTCTTTTGAATAGTTAGTTTTTTTAGTTGTTTCCGAGTGGGAGGAAATTTCATTCCAAGCATTTTTGTCTTCTAGATAATCAGATATTTTATAACAATGACTAAGCTGAGAAGATAGAAAAAAGATAATGATAAAACGTCCACATTACATTCGTAAAGAAATCTAACTGTTCGCAAAAACCTGCAACATACAGGTTAACTCGATAAATAACGCTAAGAGCTCGACGCGCCATTTCTTTTCTATCTCATTGGAATAGTTCCACCGCGCCGCGCCGCAGCGTCGCGCGACGCCGCGAGCGACTCGAGCCTAGTTATTGCGCCGTCGCCAGGGACAGGACAGGTAACTAAATAAAACACGTTTTATTCTATTCTCCGCGCGTGGAAGTGGCACTCGGGAATATCAATCTACGCGTCATCTGCTCACGAGCGGGGATATAACATCATACATATCCGTCAATTCTATTTTTGTTTTATATAATGCGCAAATATGTTACTTTACTTTGTTACTATTTGATTACGCTGCTGCTGAACTCTGAATAAGTAAGAACTTAGACAATGCTCATACTAAAATATTTTACGGCGCGCAGTTTTACATGGCCAAATCAAGTACCTATAAAACGTTCAAATATGTACATTTAGTTAGTATTTTAGTTTTTGGTCGTTTATTTATTACTTACATTATTGACATTATACACATTTTTTTCTGTATATGTCACATTGGCTCTGACATATACAGAAAAAAATGTGTCATCCTTCCTCTCTTGCCCATAGATGCAGTAGGAATCTGCATAGCTATACTCTGGAAGATGGGCAGCAGTGTCTTTCTGTGTATCAACATCCCGTACTGTGCTCGCCAACCCGCCTGCCAAGGGTGGTGAATATGGCAACTACCCCTTATGATCAGTACTTGGATCTCCAAGTCCATGAGGGAGGCCTATGTCTAGCAGTGGACGTCCTACGGATGTGATAATGTGTAACTAGTGTAATTGTTGAATATCTTTATGATTATTCATATTCTTTGTTATTGCTCCTTTTGCCCGAGATACAAGAACTACCTAGTTCAAGCCAAAGTATTATTTTTGGCTTAATTTTTAAAATATAGTTCGACCTATTTGTTATTATTTTCGTGTTTAAATGGTTTTTGATTAAAACCACCTTTTATCTCTTACCGTTATCAATATCATTTGTATATGGTAATGGCGCGTGGTTAGATTGCTCTCTCGCTGGGGACTACTCTCACCATTTAGCGTCTAATTATGCAGAGCGTGTGTTATGGGTACCAGATAGTTGATAGAATACTTAAATATATTTTTTTATTTACAAATGCTATTCATACACAGAAAATACGCAGATCCCGTATAATATCTGTGTTCTCGCTGGGAAGTAAACCCGCAACCTATCGCGTACAGCCGGCTATTCGGGCGTCATTTCGCTTTTTCAAAACTGTTTTACCTTTTTTCTTCCTAATATTTATCGAAAATGCTTCAAAGTTATCTATATCATACGTCCCATTTCCCTTTGTTTCAAAAATGAAAAATAACTATATTAAGTATCTGAAATAATTGTGCAAAAAACCTTCTGTTTTCTCAGTGACTATTTTTTCCCTTCAATCACAAAACTGTTATGGTCATCAAGATATCAAATAATAAATACCAAGAGAATTTTCGGCCTTTGCATATTTGTAGTTATTTTTAACGGCTTTTTTACGTATTTTACGTTCTTCGCGCGAGCAACCATACATTCTTCACAGGTGACGCCCGCTAGAGCGACTTCATCAGCATATAATATTATGTAAGACTTATTTAAGATATATTTTATCAAATACATTTAAACAAATGTATTCTCCAAGTCCTCAGTTAGAGCGTTTCATTTATCTTATTTTACACAGACAGACAGACAGGCAGAGAGACGGACAACAAAGTTTCTTTTTTTTCTTTTTTTACCCTAAAAATCTAAGTTCATCGAAATTGATCCGGCCGTTTTCGAGTTATAAGTGGTGTAAACACGACTTTGTTTTATACCGGGTGTTAGTGTAAACAGTCTTATCCTTGAAACCACAGGCTAGGTATCAGGAACAGAGCCCAAAATCGATGAAAAAAAATATATTTATTTTTACATAATTTCTGCAAAGAAAATCCTCATAGATCATAAATGCGTTTCACCCTACACACGCTACAATACACGAGAGTAGGTGCAATGCGGCTTCTCTGTCTGTCAAACGCGCCGCCCGCCGCCTTTCGGCAACTCGCCGTTGCTTTGATACGCCGACAAACACCCGCCCTCGCGAAAATACCTAAAAGCCAAGAACGCGCGCCCGCGCCGCTGCTCTCGCCAGTCTCGTACAGTCTCGTGAGTTCGACGCATCGCGTCGCGATCCTTATGTGTGCCGATTCGCGGTAAAATGTAAACTGTGTAACTTATCTGTGCTGTGACAATGTCGTACACAAGCGAACAGTGGACTGAAATGGTACGGCTTTATGCCATAGCTGGTGACAACTTAACCTTGGCACGTAGGTTGTACGCAGAGCGGTTTCCAGGACATCGTGTGCCAAGCCGGGAAACTATCCTAGCTGCTACACAAAGGCTACGTGACTATGGCCAGTTCATCGTGCCTAGTCATGCACAAGGTCGTGGCAACCAACAGTTGGCGGTCAACCTTCAAGAGCAAATCTTGATTTTTTTCGCGGAAAATCCAGAGGAGAGTACCAGAAGGGCAGCTCGTCTCTTCCATGTCACTGGACGGTTTGGAAAATCCTTCACATCGATGGCCAACACCCCTATCATTTCCAGCCGGTTCAAGAACTGGAAGACCGCGACTACCTACCGCGGGTGGTTTTCTCTCAATGGCTTTTAGATAACCTGGACAACGCTTCCATTCTCTTCACGGATGAAGCTATGTTCACCAGGTCGGGCTTTTACAATGTTCATAATGAACATTACTGGAATAGGCACAATGAACACAGAGTGCGGGAAGACCATTTCCAGCGTAGGTTTTCGGTGAACCTGTGGGCGGGAATCGTGGACGGTATTCTCCTCGGTCCACATTTCATAGATGGAAATTTGAACGGAGATACCTATGTACATGAACATTCTTCGTCGAGTTTTGCATCATATGTTGGAGAATGTGCCTCTCCGTTCATTAAGGAACTTGTGGTACCAGCATGACGGGCTCCTGCACATTTCCAGTTGCAGGTTCGGGCTATGCTTGATGCGGAGTTACCTGGGCGATGGATTGGTCGCGGAGGGCCAGTCGCGTGGCCAGCGCATTCACCTGACCTCACGCCTTTGGATTTTTATTTGTGGGGAGACATTAAGCGCAGGGTTTACGCCACTCGTTTTTACAATACAAGACAATTAAAAAGACGTATTCGTAAGGCGTTTAGGGAGGTGAAAAATAACCCATTTGTGCTTTCCCGAGTGCGTGATAACCTAAGAAGACGTGCGGAGGCGTGTGTGGCTGTAAATGGAGCCCATTTTGAAAACTTGTTACGTGTGATGTAGGTGTGTGTACATAAAATTGTAAATTTAAACTGTAATTAATTTGTAAATAAGACTTGTTTGTTAATGAACTTTTTAAATACGCCTCAAATAACTACTTTAGCCATAAAGCTTTTTTGATTCAATTTAATTATTTTACTTGTCTTGAAATAACTTAATAATGTGCTAGAGTAGTTATTTTTGCCTGTCCTAAGCCAGGAAAAGTATGAAGGGAAAGTTCTATGCAAGCATCCATTCGTTTTGATACGTACATCAGCCCGAGCGCAGCGACATTTGCGGGCGACGTATGACAGTAGGTAATTAGGGTGTCCAAAAAATCACGTTCCTTAGATGAGAAATGAATTATCAAAATGTAGCGAAACGAATTGACTATTATTTTTAATTATTACTTGTATCAATTCATTTTAGGGTTATACATTTGTGGTTTAAGTGATAAGTGTGTTCACACTAACACCCTGTATATATGTATATATATAATAACAAAATATGACTCTTATTTCGGGTAATTAAAACATGGTTATAATAATCCACAAACATAACAATTGTTATGTATAAAGTATTTGTTAATGTGTCTAAGTAATTAAGAAAGTAGCTCCATTTACAATAAATTACTATTTTGGTCCGGAACCCTAAAAACTACGTAAATGTGATAATTTAAAAACAAGGCAACTTAAATCAAAATCTAAAAATGTTAATAATAATCCTTAACATTTAAATAAAAAATTCATCATCATCATCATTTCAGCCGTAAAACGCCCACTACTGAACACAGGCCTCCCTCATGATCTCCATGAAGGGTAGTTGCCATACGCACCACGCTTGGCAGTACGGGATGTTCATACACGTAAAGACGCTGCTTCCCTACTTCCTGAGGTATCCCTTCGCAGGCTCTTGCTGCATACCGGCATGAGAGGAGGGGTAAAATTCTGATGCCGGCACCCCACGGCAAACAAAACCTTAAGCTCCATAAACTAAACCTAAAAATCCAGCTCCTATTTTTAAACAGCATGACATGAGTACTTTCGCCGTATAGTTCAAATCCGTCCAACCAAGCTTAGTCGAATGGAGGGCGATACTCAAAACGAGAACAATAGCCTATTCCACTGTTAGTGTTGATTTTCCAAAGAACAATAAACTGGAAGTGGTCGATACTTCAGGTGGAAGTTGTCGTAGATGGACGTTAAGCGAGTTATGGCGCGGCTGGCAGACGACGGGCACAGACGTTAAGCACCTTATGACCCGTCGCGCCGGCGGAGAATGACACATGCTCGTAAAGTGAATAATGATACACTCTTACCATTATTAACTTTACGAGTATGTTTTACAAATGTGGAGATGCTTGTAAATTTTCTTATCTTCTTGTTTCTTATCTTATGTATGTGTTGGTATGCCTAAGGTCTAGTTTAGCTTGCGGGATATATAATTGAAAAATCACGATATAGGTGTGCTCTCGGTAGTGTTTATTGGCAACTAAAAAATATTCGCAGGCGCGCGTTTACTTATATCTAACGAGTAGACAAAAGCAAGCTTAATTATTGAAATATGATATAACATTCCGCCCACCAAAGGACTAGCAGGTCCTTTTTGACTACATTAGATTTTCGCAATGGGAACAGAACGAATGAATTGAATGCATATGCTAATTAATTAATAACAAATCAACTTTATGACTAATGATTATAGACTACCTTTCTACATAGGTACATATTCAATAATTCATACATTTATATTCAACAAAGAAATTATCAAATGGACTTACACATCAAAAATACGAGCCTTGCGAATCTATATTAAGATCCAAAGTAAATCATACAATTCTATAAATGCAACATAACAGGTATTCTGAACACAATACAAGTGATAAAAAAGTGCTTAATTAACTTTGTTTTGTCAATCGGTATAAATAGGGAGGGGACATAGTTTCGAAATAGATCTTTTTACTATGTGGCTACCACTTTTTACGCTTTTTTGGTCCAGTATTTGGTACGTAAGTAGCATAGCATCAGCTGCACGCCTCCGTGTTTGAGAGTGAGAATCTGCAATAATCAATGGGACTAATTTGTTTTTGTTTCCTAGAATTATAGGGTGCTTGGAATGTTCATCAAGATTTGCGTGCCGCAGCCGACCGCCCACCCTGAGAATATCATTCCCATCAAGGTAAGGGTTAAGTGTTTTTATGTTACTATCTCCTCTCATAGCTTTATTTCTCTTTATTCTATTTATCTCTTCGCCATACTCTTCCCTTTGCACTAGTTTAACGTTCACCATCAGTGCGTCTTCCAATTCTTCAGTAGTAAATGTTCTTTCTATGTTTTCGGTTATTCTTTTAAAATTCAAAAACCTTTTGCAGTAAGCTATGACCTTTATTAATTCTTTTAGGTTTTCGAATTGATCAAATTGTGATGTTATGCTTTCCTTTACTTCTTCATGTTGTATTTTAACATTGGTCTGTATTTTTTCTTTCTTCATTTCTAGGTCTGTAGGTATTACTTCTGTGTGTTTTAATGTTATTTCTTTTTCAGATAGCCACGCTGGGCCCTTCCACCATAACGTTTGTTCTTTCAGAGCTGCGAGTAACATGCCCCTGGATGCTATATCTGCTGGATTTTCCTCAGATGTGACATGATACCACCGACTGTTGTGAACGTTCTCAATAATTTCTACAACCCGGTTCGCTACGAATGGTTTCCACCTGTGCGGCTCGCCAGATAACCAAGCAATAACAATCGTCGAATCAGTCCACGCATATATTTGTGTCGTAGGTATTCTCATTGCGTATTCTATTTGTTTCAGCAGCTTCGACAGTAATAATGCTCCAGATAGTTCCAAGCGTGGTAAGGACACAGTTCGTAAAGATAAAGATAAAGATAAAGATAAAGATAATTTATTCACACAAGACATGGTTACATATATTGGTGGAACAGAGTTATATAGAGAGCGACACATCTCGCCTGTCTACAGGCATGTGAATATTAATAGTTATAAATGTACTAATAATTACGTGTTTCATTTTGCTTACAATATATCAACAAATTAACATAATTTGAAATGATTATTATTAAATAAATAGGTGTCTAGATTAATTAAAATGTCAACTTCATTTACACTCAGCAATAAAGCGTAAAGGTGCCACTCTAGTTCTTGAAGCTATAATTCTTGATGTTATACTGCCGTCTTGATTTTCTGTTCTTAGATAGGCGACTGCTGCATACGCTTGCATCGAGGCATCACTGAAACCATGAATTTGGACCTTGCTAATTTCAGTGCTAACTGTGCCGAGCCATCGATCGATTTGAATTTCTTCTACATGGTTGAAATCTGCTCGCACAGTCTTCCATTCTTCTTCTAGTTGCTGGCTTATCTTTTCGTCCCACCCAACCTTTTCTAGCCATAGTTTCTGTATTAGCATTTTTGCCATAATCAAACTTGGGGAAATCCATCCTAGAGGGTCAAACAGTTTCTGGACATCGGATAGGATAGTTCTCTTTGTGACGTTGGTAAGTGTTGTTGGTAGATTCAATTGATATTGGAATTTATCCGTTCTTAAATTCCAAATGATTCCTAGGGCCTTGATTATTCCATCTAGCTTGAAATCCACGTGTGCATGGGTAGTTCTTTCGCTTGGTTCTATGGACTTCATGAACTCTGGACAGTTTGACGACCATTTTGATAAAAAGAATCCACCTTTCTTTAAAATTTCAGCCACTTCTTGGGCTCTTTCAATAGCTTCCTTCGCTGTGTCTTCCCCTGACATCAGGTCATCTATATAAAAGTCTTCTTTGATTATGGCTGCTGACCTTGGATTTCCTTGACCTTCATCCTCAGCAACTTGGTGGAGAGTTCTTACAGCCAGATAAGGTGCAGACGCAGTGCCAAAGGTAACTCGAAGCAAACGATATTCTTTGATTCTTTCCATTTCGTCTTCTCTCCATAGAATGCGCTGATAGCTATCGGCGTGGTCCTTGTCCACAATGCATTGCCGGTACATCTTTTGGATATCACTTGCGTAACAGATACGTTTCATTCGCCATCTCATGATTAGGTTTCTGAGATCATCTTGAAGCTGTGGACCTACAAGCAGTTCGTCATTGAGGGAAATGTGGTTCGTGCCCTTTGCCGATGCATCAAATACAACGCGTGTCTTCGTGGTTTCTTTATCTTCACGGACTACAGCGTGATGAGGTAAGTACACTGCTTTCTCTTTACTAGTTTCATTTTCAGGTATTTCTTCCATGTGTCCTAGTGTTAAATATTCTTCCATAACTTTCTTGTAGTCTTCTTTTAGCTGTGGTGTTCTTTTGAATTTTCTTTCTAACTGTAGTAGTCTATTTCTTGCTATATTTTTTGTATTTCCCTCAGTAGATTTAGGATTCTCGGTCTTGAAAGGTAACTTTACTATGTATCTTCCTTCTTTCGTTCTTGTATGTGTTTCTTCATAAATTGTTTCGCATTGTCTTTCTTCTCTTGTTAGTTTTCTTTTGTGTTCTGTATCTATCTCCCACAGGGATTTTAACATATCTTCTATTTGTACTTGGTGATGAAGGACCAGAAATGAACTTTCTTGCAAGTTCGTTGAATCGATTTCTCCGAACAGAATCCATCCAAGGTTTGTTCTTTGAGCACAGGGTGAACCTGGTGGACCCTTGATAAGTTGTTGTTGCACAATTTGTGCATACTCTCTGACGCCTAGAAGCAAGTCAATCGGCCCTGGTGTGTGGTAGCTGGTATCTGCCAGATTGAGCCCTTCTAGGTGTGTCCAATTGTTGACAGTGACAGCTTTGGAGGGAAGTTTAGTGGTAAGTTGTTTGTTCATTACATAAGCCTTTAGATCCATCTTGAAGCTTGGATCCCATCGGGAACCAACTTGTAGCTGTACCACGTGATTGACATTAGTTCTTGATGACCCCACTCCAATGATACTTCCTCTTGCTGACTGTTTGGTAAGGTTGAGCATTTGGGTTGCCTTTTCACTAATAAATGCTGCCTGCGAACCTTGATCTACCAGCGCACGGAGAACAATGGCGTGATTATGCTCACCTCTTACTGTCACCATTGCCGTCGCTAGCAGTGCTATACCAGTGCCTTGTTTAGTAGTGTGGTTTGACGCGATCATTGTGTTTACTAATAGTTCCTCTTGCTCTTCTACGACGTTATGTGACGCTTCCGGTTGTATAGTTTCAGATGATTCAGAAGCGTCCAAGTTCTTGTTTCGATGTAGGAGAGTATGATGGCGCCGCTTGCATATACGACAGGACATTTGCAATCTACATTTGTGGGCTGAATGTCCTGGTACTAAACAGTTGAAGCAGAGGTTGTTTTTCTTTACATATTCATATTTTTCCATGGGTTGCAGTTTGATGAATTCCTTGCAATGACATAAGGTGTGATTTTCCTTACATATAACGCATGTTTTCTTTGATGGTGTATTTGACGAGGTTGATGTTTCATTAGTGCACGTGCTTGCAGTGGCGGCGTGAAATGAACGTTCCTTCACAGGTTTTTCACGGGAGCCTGACGGAGAGACAAGTTCCAGCGTACGGTATTTTGAGTGTAGAAATTTCTTCAATTCATTCCAGGTAGGTAGTTCGTCTGCTTCTTCTTTATAGGCATTTTCTTCCCAGTCTTTGTGTGACTCAGGGTCCAATTTCTGTGTGATCAGAAATATGATTATAGGATCCCATGAATCTGTAGCTATGTTCAGGTTGTTCAAGTTGTTCAAGCAATCCATCGTGACGTCAAGTAAATTCTTGATTTGAGTAGAAGATTGAGAAGTCATCTTCTTTTGCCCGAACAATTTTTTCAAGACTGAATTGATTAGTAATCTTTTATTTCCATACCTTGCTTTGAGAATTTCCCATGCTTGTTCATAATTTTGTTGCGTTACCTGGATGTGTTTCAATAAAATCTGGGCTTCTCCCGTCACACTAGTCTTCAAATAATGTAACTTTTGCACATCACTAATTGTCGTATTTTCATGCACTAACGATGTAAACAAGTCCTTAAATGTTGACCATTCTTCGTAACTTCCACTAAACTTTGGTAATTCTATTCTCGGTAGCCTGACGAGTTGGTTCGCATTCGAATTAATACTTGTGTTTGTGTTGTCTTGCGAAGAAACAGCAGCAGCGGGCGATTTGTTCAAAGAAGTCAATAAATCTCGTAAATCCGCCAGTAAACAATAATATAAGTCCTCGTACACGTAAAAGTCTTCATTAGCAAAGTACGGTATGACGGCCTTTTGTTCTTTCGGTGTGATTTTGACTAATTCCTGATGCGAATTTCTAAAAATCTTCCAATACTCCTCAATTCCATTTATTCTTGCGTCGATGTAACCCTTCGTTAATCTTGTCTTCGGACATTTCTTCAAATTAATTTGAGTTCTTTGTAGTAATGATGCAGTATCTTCCAATACAATTATTAATTCCTGTGTAGTAGTCATTACGCTAAGTCCTTGTCTCTGGAATGCGGCGTGCTATTGTTCTCGCCCGGCGACCGACGCTCCGTAGCTCGTAACTTATCCGGCTCGATTGTGACCATATGTTGGTATGCCTAAGGTCTAGTTTAGCTTGCGGGATATATAATTGAAAAATCACGATATAGGTGTGCTCTCGGTAGTGTTTATTGGCAACTAAAAAATATTCGCAGGCGCGCGTTTACTTATATCTAACGAGTAGACAAAAGCAAGCTTAATTATTGAAATATGATATAACAGTATGTATACCAGTTGTTATCTTAAAACAAGCGAGTGACTTCTTTCAATGAAGTTCCATTGCATTTGAACTCGATTTGTGGCGGAAATAGAACCTCCGCTTGTTGGTAAAAGGTTTAAATTTCATGAAAATCCGGACTTATGGACGTTCATGCTTGGACAAAAAACATGGATTAATCCATGGACCCCTATATCTCAACAACTACACCATTGCAATAAAGCTTATTATAAAATATCAGAATACCTAGAGGACAAAACCACTTGGGACGGAATCTGCTCCAACTCCGTCAAACGTAACATAAGACAAAATAATAAAATTGTTAAATGATGACTATAACGACCGAGTTAGGTTCTTCTGTTCACTTCTTTTCCTAACTCGCGTGTCATCTGAAGTGAACAGATTCAATTATGTGCTTTATTCTATTTATTTGTGTTGTTTTTATTTTGTAATTTGTGACGCGTCAATAAGGTCCATGCGACCGCACTGAATAAAGCATTTTTTGATTCTTGATTATTAAAAATCCCCCACGACAATCCTTTTTTTTTGTTATTAATATGTCCACCAAACTTAAATATAAACCCAAACTTAAATATAAACACAACAAAAAAAAACAAGTGCAAAACCTTCTTGTGTACCTTTTGCAAGCAATGATTTTTTGACATAACTGACTGATGCACCAAAAATGTCAAATATACTACGATTGTCAATCAATACAATCGATTTGAATTGATGTCATTTCCATTTTATCAAAATCAAAAGAATTATCGATTTAGTGCGTGAAAAAATGGCCGCCAACATGGCTAGCCAAATAACTTACAAATTTATAAATTAACTTGACACTGGCGGAATTGTGTTAAGCCAAACGCAAAAAGCCATAAAATAAAAAGACAAGACAAGACAAGAATTATCCTCGGAAAAGAAAAAAATATTTACATATCTCAAAAACTACCCGATAATTCAAAATTCCAACGACAATCGAATCTCCTTTAGTTAAAATTTTATCATAAGTTATACAATTTCATTGGCGCTGCAATAGGGGTGCGGTACAAAGTTCGCCGAGCCAGCTAGTTAATGTATTAATTTTATAAAATAAACCTTTTAAAATGAAAAATCGATATATAGGTGAAAGGTAGCTCAAAATAAACTAGCAACTGTTTCTACAATACATCCCAGCAGATTTTATAGGAGCCTTCCACGGCAAACACATCGATCTCGGCTTTACGAGGTCTGTCGGCCGAACTATCGCGAAAGTTACAAACAACAGTAAAACTAAACATGACTACACTTGTAACTGCGAAGCAATAAACAATCGTGGGTATGGCGCGTCATACCTACCTAATACGATATAATATAATTATAATGTTACTAAACATAAATCAGCTATTGTTTTAATTTGTAATTGTATATTTTTGTAATATAAATCTATTTAAAATTTGGGTGCTTTAGCGCAAGCAGTTAGCCAATCTGTGTGTTTGTTAGTAAATAAATGAATTTAATTTTATTTATTTTTATAATGTCTAATGCTGGACATTTCACACACCACCATCTAAGCAGAGCTTGAGTTATGAATAACAGATGATTGATCGAGTACTTTATAAACTTGTTTTATTTAAATAAATACTTTTAACAGAAAACGTACAAACATTTTGACCGCAGTGGCGAGAACTGAACCCGGAAACTCCTGCGTCTCGGTCAGCTATAAAACTTACTGCTCCACGTAGATCGTCGATGATGCTGGTGTTGGCTGGTTCTACGCTACGGCGTTGGAGCCACGCGTGTCGTGGTGAACCTGACTCCGAAATGACAATCCGGTAAGAGGCGCGTGGCATGGGCTCTCGAGTGCCCAGAACGCCTGTACCAGCATCTCAAACAGGAGCAGGATGGCAAAGGCGCATCTTCAAAGTAACAACTCATCGTGATAGAATCCATATACTACAGGAGAGTGATTGGTTTGCCAGATACTATGAGAGGGAAGTACCGATAGCTTAATGGTTGATTAATTCATGGCGTCTGCATCCGCAAAGGATTATCAAGATCAAGTCTGTCTGCCCTCACGTGGATGACTTGTGAGTCCTATTATGCGACCGTCTGCTGCGGCCGCGTACTGTAAAAACATAGTGATGTGAAGATGTAAGTAATAAAAATCTATTTTAAACTTTCGCGATCACAACACATTATTAAAATATGGGATTATCGGGTATATATCGCGTAAGGCCTTTGCATCTTATTATAGATGATTTATACAGCGTCAGCAACTGGTAATCATGCTGTACGGGACGCTACAGTGCCTGGGACATTGTAAGATCACGACCAGGTGCAATCCGGTCGAAACGTCGGGAATAAAATAAAGGTAATTACGCGATATCTATCTAGTTACATTATATTTGTATATTTACAATGTGTTCTGATCGCGAAAGTTTAAGAAAGACAATGGTTTACGCGTTTTGTTTCTCATAGCCTCAACAACGCTACCACTGACCCTCGAATAAAACCCTAATGAGTCTCGGGAGAGAAACAAAAACAGCAACATTAAACCTCAATCAATCACGGAACAACGCTCCGCAATTAATCTATTCTCCATAGATATGGGATAGTGGCTAGTCGATTAAGTATGGAGGTATCCGTATCCGTTGCCCACGCAATATGCGCGTTTGTACCTTGACGGTGAACTTTCTTTGAAGTCATTCCTGAACTTTAACTTAGGGTTTTTCCAGATATAAAAACCGCATTTAACTAAATAAGGTAAAGATGATTAAAGATCATTTATTAATGAGGTAGCCTTGACTTTGTGTCGTTGAACTTCTTTGAAGCTTCTAGGCTATTGAGCTTGAACTTTGGGTTTCGGTATACATTTTTTCTAGAATAAAATTGTGTGATCTTGGCTCGGAGATTGGGTAGGTGAGTGCGGAATGAGCGTATCCGCTGGAATTGAAGCCGTTCGCGAGTAGGTACTCTCGTGCTCGTATTGATCGCAACGTCGCGCTGCGCTCATCTCGCTCTGGCTTATGAATCTTGTGGGGATTTCTTCATTACGACATATTATATTGCGTACTTGGTTGTCTTCGTGAATCCATATTTGCCTAGTTTTAGTAAGTAGATTGAGTATGCGGTCCCAGTATGGAACCCATTCTACAGCAAGTACGTGGCGATTGAGAGGATTGAGCTTACGGGCTGTCTTCTAAATATATATATCTTACCTTCATTCACTTTCTAATTACAAACTTCTACCTCCTGAGTGCAGCCGTAAATACCTTAAGACTACCTCTACTCTAATAATTTTTATTTATTTATTTAACGTACAAAACACGTCACAACCACTTTAAACAATGAGGTTACATAACCGCTCGCTTGCCCGTGTTAACCAGTAGTTAACAAAACGCACAACGCTAAAATGTCCATGTTAACTGGTAGTTAACATCGCGATTCAGTCTACTATGCCCTTGTCAACTAGTAGTTGACATGACGCCGCCATGCCAAAATGCACGTGTCAACCTGTGGTTAACATGACCCCGCGGTCGAAAAAGTGAAATATTCTCGTAAAATTAATAATTACAAATTATTGTGAGGATCTCCTCAGAAAGCTATGCTATGCTACATTGTTCCGAGAACTTGTACTTAATTAATTATATTATGAGCCGTGATGTAGAGCGAGACTCTCTAGCACAGGTATTATATACTTATAAGAGAGTCTCACACTCTGGATATTGTTTAGGTTAAGTAAGAGAAAATAAACATATTTGTATTTATACCCACAGATCCACGCGGGAGCCTTCATCTCCGCCCTAGCACGTGCTGCGCGAACGCGGGACATCGCGCTCCCATTCGTCGTATGATAGTCTTCCAATAGCAATTTCATTGATTTAGATGTTTGGATGTTAGTTAACATAAAAAATATATTGCATAGTCTACTTTCACTACTATACCGCTGTCTTAATCCTTTAAACCCAACTATATGTCTCACGGGTTCACTACGCCGTGCAGATTAAGGAGGTGGAGGATTACCTCACGAAGATAACCGGATATCGTCTAAGGGTTGAAAAGTTATATTCTCACCATAGCGTGAACTTTAGTTCCTTTATGGTGAGAGTTCCAACGGACAAACTATCAACTTTTATGAGTGAAGAGTTCTGGCCAAAGGGAGTTACATTCCGACGGTTCATCGGACGCCTGCAAGCGGACACCGTGAATCGTCGCTGTGAGACAAGCGTGCGTCATACGTCGCCGTCCTAAACGTGTGTGAGTAACAAATTTATATACTATATAATTATATGTTATTTATCTATGGGCCGTAGAATAAGTTATTTATGATCTGTGTACTTTTCCATTGTTGCCTGAGAACAAAGATATTATTATTTTTATTGTTTAAAATTATGATGTTGTTTTTATTTATATTTTTTTTCCTTTTTTCCTTAAAATGTTGTCCTGTTTATATTTTTTTAGCCCTCAAGCTATCTATATTTTCTATTATTGTGTACAAAACAATATGTGGAGGGAGCGCAGTGGACTACATTGATAATATTATGCTTATGATTAAGTTTCTTAATTTTGTAACTTTACTAAGTTTTCCCGATTAATTGGCGAGTTGTTTCAGCGTCACAATCACCTATCCACGTTGAACACGAAACAATTGCACTCTTTACAAACAGACGCATAAATATGATTAAGTAATATTTAAAGTTGAATATAGAAATGAAAAATGCAATCAATTTTTTTTGTCTCCGATGGGACTCGAACCCGTAATGTTCAGACGAACTTAAACCTTAAACTCAGGCTGCCTTTACCATTTCGGCCACGAAGACACTAACCGTCGGGTCGAAAACCTTGTCTTTATCGGTTTGGTAGCACCGAGTAGCGACATCTAGCAGAAATCTTCGGAGATATTCTTGCCCACTGTCCGACAACCAGATATCAGTAGCAGTGAAGAGATGTCGCTTTAGCTAATTTTATAAGCTATTTTTGTTTTTATAGTGTAAACCTACATTAAGGTATCATTTATAGAAATTAAAAATGCAACAAACCCGTAATGTACAGACGAACACATTAAATGCATGTAACGCAATTATCGAGAGAGGCTATAGTATATATTATGAGTCATTCCCGCTCGGTAACACCCTGTCGTCAACACTGTAGACGAATGGGAAATAAAAAGTTGCACTCGTTCACAGTGTTGACAAACCCAACTTTTTATATCCCGATCGTACGTACGCATCTAGTCCAAGAGTTAGAATATAACAAGCTGATTTCAATAAAAGATGATAGATTTTAAAATGCTTTATAATTATAGCTTACCATATTTTTTTTATAATTATAGCATGTATCTTAAAAGAAAATTAAATGTATACATGTCATATTTTACAGTAATGAAAATATTTTTACTAGATTGAGCAAATATCAAATTAAACTAACTATTTCATTATAATATAATTTAAAATTATTAAAAAAAACAGCGTAATACTTTGTTTCACAGAATAATCTTAAAATATGTTGGTAGATAATAAATTATTAAAATTACAATGAATGATGAATCTAGGTGAGTAATAAACATACTAATTGAGTAAAAATCTGAATTGAAAAAAAAACCTGTTTAGTATTTCAAACAAGTTTTTACTTCGATTCTCACAACTCCGCCGCAATTTAATTTACGTTGACTGCAACTCCAAACAACTTACCCACATTTATGTTTCCTTCTTGTGACCAACATGAAGTAAAATAGTCCCATGTTTTTTTTATGTATTGCATGCACTGATTTACTACTTGAACTATCCGCTGTGTTCCTATCTTGTTCCGACATAACCGAATACTGAGGCAAATCCTGAGCTACTGCACATTTTTTTATAAAAGATTTCCAGAATCTACCTGCCATAAAAGTGAGTCATGTTTAAGCCACCAAATTATATTCTACAAATTGAAAACATTAACAATATTTTTTATTACTTATAGGACTTTCTTAGTTCGATTGTTGCTTTTAAAGTAGCAAGTTTAAAAAAAAATAAATAATACCGTTTCTCTTTTTTTTTTATTTGAAAAACGTCTACACATCTTGACTCTTGTACTAGATGATAAATAAAGATCGCCCGATCAAAAAAAAAACTGACCGAAAAATTGCGTTCGTCAACACTGTGAACGAGTGCAACTTTTTATTTCTCATTCGATAACAGTGTTGACGACAGGGTGTTACCGAGCGGGAATGACCCTTGTTGTCCTTAAAATTTCAATAAAAAGTCTGCCATATGCTCATCTTTTGAGGTTGTTCTTCTAAATATATGTGAATAATCACAGTATTACTGATCGCGGGTTTTTATTTTGCGGAATAATCTTATCATTTAACTAGCGGGTATAGCTAACCAAAAGTTACCTATACCCGCGAACTAACCAAACTAAAATTCATCTCATTGTGGTCTGGTATCTATGTATGTGTACATGTTGTGGTTGGAGCTTCAAGTAGCGTCTAACATACCAAATTGTGTGTAGGCTTGCCATAGACAGTGGTTCATTACTCAACGCTTGAGATCAAGAACCGTGCGATAAGATTACAATCAAAATTGCAATTAACTTTTGAATTGTTCTATGAAACAAATAAAACCTAAAACTAACTTGATATTTTGATGTACGGAATCAAATAACATTAAGTTTAAACAGTTTAATCGTTATGATTCGCGTTCGACTGCAGTGGGATGCCGGCAGTAGAATGTTACCCCTCCTTTCATACCCGTGGATGCAGTAAGAGCCTGCTAAGGGATACCTCCAGAAAATAGGCAGCAGCGTCTTTCCGTGTGTTGATACACGGAAAGACGCTCCGTCCCGTACTGCGCTCGCCAACCCGTCTGCCAAGCGTGGTGAGTATGGCATACATGGAGATCCATGAGGGAGGCCTGTGTTCAGTATTGGACGTTTTACAGCTGAAATGATGAATCGTTATGATACCCTCCACGTCCCAGACGTATGTACCCGATTTTTTTTAATTGTTAGTTTATAATTAATATTCATAAAACAATTAAAAATTAATTAATTGTTAATTGTAGAAAATCACGATTAATATTCCATTAAATTCATAAATATTCAATTCGATTCAGATAAAATCGAAAACTTGTTTATATGTATTTATTTATTTCATAAGTCCCTGCAAAATTACAGCTTTCTAGGAGTAATAATTTCTTCGTAAGGCCACAGACAGTAAGAAGACAAAGCGAAATTAAAAGGGTTCCTTGTTTTCTTACGCAACGCTAAAACGACATGACTATACGAGTACTTTATTTTCCATATATCTATTTAACTTATATCTTTACTGTTTTGTCTCGTCGAAAAAGGGAATCCACCAGGATTCGCGATAATCAGATCATGCAGGCCACGGAGAGGGGGGGGGGGCGGCGGGGGCGCTCGCCAGAAGTGTTACACATTGGATCGACCGAGGGATCGCTGATGAGGCACCGGGTACTCCTACAGCGGCCCGACAAATTAAACCGGGCTATTTTACGAAGAATGGTCATCCTGTATTACGGAACTTTTTTGTGCACAATTAGGTCACCGTGTTGAAGTGGACGAATAGCTTGCCACTGCACCATAGTCTATAACAGAACTATACAAGAAAAGTTGATCTATGCAGAAAATAACAAACTTCTTAATTAATTGTATCTATAATGTGAAACCTGTATTTTTTTCGCATAGGCTTTTCGTCCACGGCCTCGTTTCGTTTTTGAATCGCTCGCGTAGGACTCGCATGACCATATCTCTGGAAACGAGTGGTCTCAACTATCGTGTCGCCTGGCGAGCGATAGGGTGAAAAAAATATTTCCGAGTCGTACGCAAGCGAACCGAAATTAGAGCCCTTCCTCACCCTTAAAGAACCGTGTTGGCCCAGTGGTGTGCAGTGCACCTACCCCCGACTTGGGTTCCATATCAGACTTGAACCAATGGATCAGCTTCAGACATATTGACCTGTTCTTTCCTCTGACTAACAGCTCACTAAGCTGGAAGCTTGATATTGGTGCTGGGCAGCGTCCAGTATAGATAGATAAATAGAAAATATTTTATTGCACACCTTAAAACTAAACATAATAACAAGAAACACTGAAAAACAAAGTGACAGTTGGCGGCCTTATCGCTAAAGAGCGACCTCTACCAGTATAGCATGAACACCAGTTGCTGACGCTGTATAAATCATCTATAAATAGATGTAAAAGCCTTATTTTTTCATCCCCCATAGTCTGTAAACAAATAACATTTAAATTAGTCCGTTATACTTTAATAGTAAACACTACCAGATATATGGTATGCATGTGTGTGAGATATGTGCTATCCTGTGGTAAGGATATCGAGCTGCTACCTGCAGACCTCTCTCAGAGACGTAGACGAGATATAACAGGACAAGGCACGCGCCTTTTTATCAATACGAAAAATTCTGCCATTTTTAGCGGGGGGAGAAGAAACACACACATTGTAACCATAACTACACACATGAAAATTGTTTGTGTCTTATAAACACACACAGACATATATTCTCAACTACAGTTTATATAACCATTTGTATAATCACTAATTGAATATTAAAGTTATTAGGTAAAGTTAAAGGTATGCTGTTTGGCAACTTACATAAAAGACAAGTTTTAGGTTAATACATTGTATTTCCGTTTGCCATGAATTGTCAAGGAATTGCCAAACAATGTGTATAACTGTTGTAATAATCGAGTATTGAATTATTACAATTAATAACGGTACAATGATTAAAATCCACCTTCGTATATAATAAGTTCTAATAAACAAAATATTACTTCCGATGTCACTGGATTGGTAGATACCAATCCAGAGATATCCGACCAATGAGAGGCTCGCATTCCCCGCCAATAAGACGCTGGTATTATAAGGCGGCGTGGTGACCCAACGTTTTTGGGAAGAAGCCATTATATCCGCAGGACAGGTAGTGAGCAGTAAGGTACCAAAGTTGAAGCATAAGAATTAAGGCAAAGAGCAAGTTTAAATGTAAAGTGTTAAAAGTACAGAAAGTATGATAAAGTTCTTCATGATAAAGTTTCTCATATCTTTGAGATTATTGCACTTATTAACTAGTTTAAAACTTGGAAAAAATACGCAACGCTACGCACACAGTCATGACTGACATATACTACATGCAAAAAAACTCAAGAGTGATACCAGCGTCATCATTATCCACCCTCATATTTTCTTATTTTGCTCCACCGATTTGGGCTTCGTTGTAGAATTACATATGTAAGTAGAAACAATAAACCTATATTATTATGTTGGTGTTTAATATAAAACAATTTCAAATCTTAAAAAGTTGTGATATTGCTACATTTTTTTTTTACAAATTTTTATTATAGATTTTTAACCTTATGGAGCCTAGTAGCGGGCACAGCGAGTTTATTTTATAATGAAACTGTTATATATAAGCGAACATTTAAGATAACTATCAAGACAAAATACCTAAACAAAGCTGAATTACGATTCACAAAAACTTTTGCCTTGGAAATAAAAGGCCTATAATAACTCTATTTTTTTTTTTTTAAGTTATATATTTATATAATATATTTTTATTTTTATATATCATATACATATATAATATATTTTTTAAGTATTATAACATTACTCTACATTGTATTAACCTCAAAAACAATTGCTCAAGTAAGATATTTCCCAGTAGCCCCCGGTAAACACTGCTGCACATAGCCACTCGGATACCGTGCATTCCGCGTGTCGTTAGTGGCTGACCACTACTTATTCCTCTAAGTATTCCTCTGAGCACGTCGTTAAGTAGGCAATAAGACATTGTTAAATTCAATGTATCGTTAAATGTTTACTATATCGACCATTGTTGTTTCAGAGAAATTCAAAGTGTTTATTAAATGTATCAAAAGCTACATAGAATATTCAAAACACATTTAAAAGATCTAAAGAAGAAAGTTACATTTAAAGTTTTTGTATACAGAGTGTTACAAAACTACCCGTTAAGCCGAAAGGAGGTTAAATGAGGCCTTATAACGAGTCCATTCACAATATTTAAGAACCGTAGTAACGCTGTATAACATACCCCAACAAAATTAAAAAAAATATTATTATTTTCACTTATGTGCAAACCCTATTTCAGTAAAATTAAAGAGTAAACTACGCAGAATGTACCTACATTTCTACCTAATTCGCGGAACGACAAAAAATTTTAAAAAAACCTAACCTAAAGAAACAACCTAAGCGAACTACCATGGATGCCATGGCTCGGTACCATGGCTCGATACCATGGCATCGATAAATCGTTGCCGATACAGTTCGCGAGCACGATTTAAATTGCTATTTTCATGGCCTACGCATAACATCATATCGTAATATTCCGAATTAGAAAGCAACATTATTTTGCAAAAAAATGTTGGAAAAAAAATCGGAACAGTTGTAGGATATCGATTATAAGATTTGAAATTGACAACATATTTTTTTTTCAACTTGACATTTTTTGAAGCCAGTACTTGAGTCCTTGTATTGAGGTAGCAAACATTTATGAATGAGGCCTTTCTGTTAAGTAATCTGGTTCCCTGACATGACAGCTTACTAGGGTTGACAATATTTTTGGCTTTTATATTTTTTACGTGGTATTTTGTAACACGTTGTATTATTGATCTTTTTTCACCCAATATTTAATTATGACTTTTCACATCTTTTATACATAGGTAGATGTTATCCGTATTCGATAACGTCCGCAATGAAATTTAAATAATTAGGCCAGGTTTGCATAGATATATAAAATAATAGCTTTATATAGTATATCGGCGAGAAAACGGTACAAGAAAATGCTGAATAAATTATTAATTTGGGGTTCCTTAATGTACTACGGAATCCTAATACCATTCGTTTAGCTTTATGCTTAGGCTATGTTCATAGAAAATAACACGTCAATACGCCTGAAGCTGGTTCCCTCTCAATGTTTACATACACAGCACGAATTTAATGCGCACATATATTTTACAAGAAAGAAAAGTCGCTAGCCGCAACGCGGTGTACTAGCATAACAGAAGATAACTAGGTACTCAGATATAAGTGCCCAACGTTATAAATTCTAAAGACGGTCTACGTAAGACTACGTGACGTCGAAGCTCTACGTGATAGTTTCTGATCAACGAATCCTACGTGACAGAGCTAACGGATCATCCACGTAAATATACGTAGGCACACTCCGATATCGACGTACCATTCTCGTGAACAAAATACGTGTCCAAACTTAGTTTTGATTGGAATCTATGTACCTCTACTATATACGATACTGTATACTCGTTTATCATCTTCAGAATCATCATTTCAGCCGAAAAACATCCATTACTGAACACAGGCCTCCCTCATGATCTCCGTAAGGTAGTTGCCATACTCACCACGCTTGGCAGGCGGGTTAGCGAGCTCAGTACGGGATATTGATACAAGGAAAGACGCTGCTGCCCACTTCCAGATTTATCCCTTAGCAGGCTCCTACTCCATCCACGGGCATGAGAGGAGGGGTAACATTCTACTGCTGGCACCCCACGGCACTCGTATGTACAAGTAACTAAATAAAGAGGCATGCGGCGAGCTATTTCACAAAGCTCGAAAGTCTGTAACTGAATTAAACGTTCTTTGTAGCAAGCACGGCAATGAGTTTTCCCGTTGGAGCACACACATCTGGATAATTGGATACAACATTGCGGTTACGAGTGACCACAACTCACAGGATAATTTGTATTCAGACCCTGCTCAATATTTACCAACGACTATTTTCTACCTCTAATACAGAATTGTTCAGAGAATAGTACTTCCTGCTTCCTGCAAAATAAAGTACTAAAATTGTAAAATAGTGATATCCAATAGAGCTGAGCTTCACTCAACCTCGCTTTACGTCATGCTTCATGCACGTTTAAATTTATATATTTTACTCTTAGGCACAAGTTTCTTACCTTTGGTTCTGCACGGGACGCGTATCGGGGTTTGAAGATGAGTTACTGCTACGAATGGCAAGCTCAAACTCCTTAGCCATATTTTGGCTCTGATCCGCGTGTCTTTAACTTTCCCTGCGCAATGGTTTCACACTTGACCATAGGTAGGTAGTCTACACAGTCCACGATTTCTGTTACACTTTTTCATACCTACGCCAAATTTGAATTGGAGTGACGGTAAACGAAATTAATTGATAATCTTTGTAATCCTGTCAGTAGACATCTTTTTTTCATATTGAATTGACACAAATGGGCATAGATACTCGTAAGACCACTCCGACCACAGAGTATCGCACGCTAATGGCACAGAATAATTATCTATACAGTATTTTAACTCGGCCGTATTTTTGAAATAAATACCTACAGCCGCGCGGTACGTAAACATGCGATAGGGCTGCCCGCCTCCAGCATTTTAATCAAATTTGCCTACTTTGTATTTCCATTTAGTTTTGTGATTGTAAATATACTTTTTTTATATTAACAAATATAATACTTTGTGAATTAAATAGATAAATTGAAAATATAGTGTACGCAGAAGTACTATAAAGTAACATAGTTGTGAATTATTAGAATAACTTACAATCTAAATGATATAAGATTATAATGCCCAGTACTTTTACCTAACGTATTAAAGTTCCACTCTTACTGATGAAAGCGTGATGTAGGTACCTACCTAAAATTACGCTCAACGTAGGTATTATTTAAAAATATTTTCACCTTCTACGTAACGAAGTCGTGGGTAAAAGTTAGCGTTAGCCCAAAGAAACTATTCCACGCGGACAAAGTCGCGGGCAGAAGCTAGTTAATAATAAATAAAATACCACGTCTTTACTTTGAATTTTACAAACTAACAAAACGAAACACACATGCTCCGAGGTTTTTACACAAGCGTACCTACCGTATCATGATTCATGAACCGCCTATAACTACCTATTTCACTCGTGTCAATCACTTTCCTTTACTCTATTCACTTTATTTAAGAATCCAGACATCTTCTTTTTCGGGAGTTAAAAGGAAATACTTGTCCATTAAAGAGAAACACATTATGTACCTACTTACTAGGTAGTAAGTAAAAATTATTTTATAGTCTTACCTTTCAGAGTTTCCAGGTAATCTAAAAAAAATTATCTCTGGATGCGTTCTTGAAGATTTCATGCAACCAAAAACAGCACAATATATCCTACTCGACATATCAAATACGTAGGTAGGTACTTGGACTTATTATTTGTGATAAAATCGCGCGGTTGTTGTTAATAAAACAACACACCTCCGTTCGTCACAGCGGCACAGTCGCGACTGTTTAGATGCCGAGCGAGTGCCGAGATCGAGGCGCGTAGGTATAGCTCGCGCTTCGTGCGTTTGTATGAAGTTGGACCACTGTATAGATAATTCCGCCGTGCTAATGGCCTGTCCACAGGTGTTCGCTGTGCCTGTGTTGGTGTGGTTTGACGGTCACGTATTTATATTACTCTCCTCATTTATTTATTAATTAAGTACTCTATTATTGTATGTAATATTATTACTGTATAAATGGTATTTATTTATTTTGTACGCCTGCGCCTTGCACTGGCAGACGAGGCCGTCACACGGACCAGCCTGAAAATCAGCGCCGCAACCTTGCTACTACTTGATTGCGGTAATACTGAGGCAGTGTCCATTTTTTGACCTCACGCAGCATTGGTTGTACCTATGTTTAAAATTTTGTTTAACAGTGTAAGCCTAATTTGTTTCTTTTATGTTTTCTTTATAATTTGTACATGTTGTGTGTGTGTCAAAAATAAATGATTTCTTCTTCTTCCTGTCGTTAGCTGGCGGAGTGGGCAGCGTAGTGAACCAGCTTCTCAGCGAAGGGCAAACGGCCTCTTAACAAGGAAGGGCATTGTTGCGCAACCCTTTGCTCGTCGCCGTAATGTTTACATCGGCGCTATGAGCGAGATTTATGCCGCTGTTTGTTGCTTGTTGCCGCTCCAGTCCGCTGGTACCCATGAGTTATCATATTCCGGATAATATGTTCTATAACTTGTTTTGATATGAGAGTTAGCTTTTGTGGATACGTAATCCGACATAGGTTATCGTAATTCTATGTAATATGTACGACCTCTGTGGCGCAGCGACGAAGGTCCGCCTGCAACCCAAGAGGTTCGATTCCCAAGAGGTTCAGGATGTTCTGGATGTTTTTCTAAATTTAATAAAAATATCTATCTATGTAGTATAATGTATTAAGTACATCAATCATCTAGTGCCCATAACACAAGTTCTGCTTGGGCTAGATGATGCTGTGTGAATTATCCAGCATTATTTATTATTATTTTTTTCGGTGTGGAACTTAAAATCTGCAGGACCAGAATGGAAGTTCGTAGCGAATGTTGAGAGAGAAAACGATTCAAGATGAAAACCTCGAGCCGTAACTGTGTAGCTGCACCCGGCCTCGCCCGCCCCGCACTCGCACGCCACAATAAAATAAAAGCCGGCGCCCGCGGATCAGAACGCCGTGATTGCCAGGAAATGTAATGTCGGCAGCAAACGTGCTTTGTTGTACGAACGGAAAACAATTTAAACTACGAATATCTTAAACTACTCGTAGACATTTTGAATATGACTAGAAGACAGGCTAAGTCAGCGAGCCGGGAAGAGAATCAGAATCAGAAAAAAATATTTTTATTACAGAATTTGATGATTAATTTCCTCCCGGACTATAACTTTCAAAGTTATGTCCGGGTATGGTTAAGAGAACTTTATCGATTGATGCCATAAAAAATAGTCAGGTGCGTATCGGGCCACGCGCTATGTACTACGTAATCCGACATAGGTAACGTATTCCGACATAGGTTGGTTCCGTAGTTAACCGTAGATGTAAAACAACATATTAACAGGAATTAACAGTTAATGTTTGGGAAACCGCATCACTTATTTGAGCGACAATTTCTCCGAAACTAAAAAAATATAGCTTAAACGTTATAGATATCCTACAAAGTTCATGGTTAAAATTGCAGTCATGATTTTTTTTCAGATTTGTAAAGTTTAGATTTTAGGGCACGCTTGTAAAAAGTTTTAAAGTTTAATGTTTCGCAAACAGAACGCGAAATCGAAAAATTTCCTTCGAACCTCTAAATGGTTTTAAAATACTTATTCAACGTATACGTAGAGAGGGAAGGGAGGCCTTTGCCCAGGAGTGGGATCCTACAGGCTGATTAGATTAGATTCATCGCTACCCCACTCGATGGAAAAATCAAGAAAAAAAGTTCATATCCACCTTACGTGTGTGGGATTCTTTTTATTTTTTTTATTTTTTGTAGCGTTTTCTCGGCGTTGTTATCTTATATGTCCATTCATGAAAAATAACAACTTTCTACTTAGCAAAGCCGGTGACAGACGGACAGACAGCCAGACAGACAAAGCTAAACTATAAGGGTTTCTTGTTTTAATACGAAACCCAAATAAAGGATCGTACTTCTTAGTGAAATTTGCTATATCTGATGTTAAGAATGTCCCTAAAAGAGGCATCAACATTCCACCCTGTGGGTATATTTTTCATGTTTGAGTGATCTCAACTACCTACCTACTTTCCACCACTCTGGAGTCAGCTGACTTTATTTTCCTCCGAGATATTTAGCGTTAGCTATAAAAAATATGTCAAAGTTTCAATCGGGAAATGACATGATTAATTTTTTACGTCTTTCCGGTTCTGCTGCGGCTCAACCCACGGAACCGCAGCTGACGTCACGGGGCTTGATACCCTCTTAACCATTTTACAAGTTTTCGTCGCAGGACATGAGCGACGAGACTTGTGCCTGGCTCGGAGACTAGTAGAGGCTCTGCATCTCTAGACGTTTCACACAACGTGTTGATAATGTAAACTTAGACACACATACATTAACATGCTTAGGTATCCCAAAACATTCGTAAACATGGCTCACGCTCCCCGCGGCACAAACACAATATATCTCGCGCTTGTATAAGTGGCCCTTTGCGCCCGCCGAGGGAATACTCTTAATACAACTAGTTTTTATCGCGGCCATTCCTCATGCGTTGCTCATTCTGCTCCATTTCTCATCCCTCTAATTCCGGGCCTGTACCGCGCGAGGCTCGACAACATAACGATGTTCTATGATGCTATCCCATCTTGTGAAATAAACGAACAAGCCAACGGTTACAAAGTATCCTGTTGTTGACGGGAGGAACGTATTTTACTAGTTCAGATATTCTCGGCATGTCCTCGCCGCGCCGACGCCTTGGAGCTGCATTTCTGCGACACTTGCAGTCCTGCACTTCATATCCTGCACACGACAAAGAAACAAGCAACCAGTATCTAATATATGCCTGTCTTTTAGAATTCAAAACACTATGTGAATATTGTGAATGTCAGGTTTGAGTCTTTTCTAATGTGATGAAAATTCGATAGGCTGATTTCCTGCCACGACATACCATATTTCTTAAATAATAAACTAAAGCTCTGAAGTAAACTCGACCTTAAAGTAAAACTATCCTACTGAAAGGTACTCTCAATTGAAAATCTTGAATACTTACTCTAGGTAGTACTGTAAAACCGAGATATCTTAAAACAAAACTTCAGTATACTCGATGGCATTTATTATAAGTAGCATTCCAATAATTGGTCTAGCTGCCGGGCTCGGACGTGTACCTCCTAGTGTACAAGCAAATATACGATACGGAGCACTGAAGAAACCTATACGTTGCGGAGTGGTGAGTAAACAGTGTGAGTTGCCGCACTGTGCGCACTCTACGGCGCTGGCATCCGCCGACTCAGCCGCGCTGGAGATTCTCGATATGCATTTTTAAACGGTATCGTTGACTATCGATTGCAGACGTGCCCTGGATTCGGCTTCCGGCTCTAACATGATAGGATTACGTTCTGTAATCTTTGGAGGCATGCTTACTTAACCTACCCTACTATATAAAATTCAAGATGCTCGTTATCTAAGATCTTTACCTGGCTTTATCGTAGTTTTGGTAGAAAAGGGTGAAACATCCAAAATGTATCTTACTAATAAAGAAAGTCTGCAAAGAATGTTGAGCACACAAACTAAGAATCCCCGGATACAGCCCAGGATCGTGCAGACCGCAGGATCGCCCAAAGCTTAGCAATCAATTTAACTGTCTTCGTTCGAGTCTACAGACCGGAGTTTAGTGTAGAAAAGACTAAATAAGTCTTAGAAGCTTTAATAAAGTGTTCTCGTACGCTGCCTCGGTCCACCAAGCTCCCTTCAGGAGATTCCGGAGAAGATGATAAATTCATTTTCGAAGGGGATCCGTGCAGATGTGGGATCAAGTGCTATAAGGCGATCATCAATAGGGTTCCGATACTGTAACTCGCGACTTATGGTTATACCAGCGCTGGGTTCTGTCGTTATAGAATGCTAGCGTGTAGAAACGAATTTCGTCGTGTATTTTCGATAACGACTGTGCAGCATGGGTGATTTTCCTCTTGACAAATAAAAATTCAATTTTCCGATAGAATGGAGATTTCATTTCGAGTTATTTCTAGAGTCCGTGCCACCACTTTAAGTCCGATAGACGCGGCGCCGCTTTCCAAGAACTAAACACAGACTGTAGAGTTTAGTTCTCGCTTTTAGCGTAAGATTTCAGTTGTGTTGCAGACTCTATTTCCTTTTTTTAACCCTAGAGTAGTAGAACTTTTTGTGAAGAGTTCATCTGGGGAAGTACTACCACCCTAATATATTTCTACCGCCGAGGAGTAATGCCTGCATTGCTGTGTTCCGGTTTGAAGGGTAAGGGGGCCGGGGAACTTACGGGCACATGCGAACTTAGAACTCTGTCTCAGAGTGACGGGCGCAATGCAATGCAGCGTTGGTCACGTGCTTAGTGAACGTGATCACCAAGGAATTGCATTGTAATAGGTAGGGGTTACCATTTTACAGAAGGGAAGAAAAAACTAGGGGTACTCGTGTTATTTAGATTCTCTTCTATAAGGTACTAATCCAAGCATGGTAATAGCTGTGCGCGCCGACGACGGGCGACGGCGGCGCGGGTGTGGGCTGTACCGGAGATCTCGCGGCGCCGTTTATTTGTGTATCCGCTCAATAGCGGGTATCGTAAGCCGGCGCGGCGGTTGCTCGACCATCATTTTATGGAAGCGTATTTTTCATGAAATTGACTTGCTCTCTTTGAGCTCAAAGCTGCTTTACGCCGAGTTCTTTGGGTGCTTACTGGCAATTCCGGGAAGTAGAACATATAATATATCAAGCGAGTCTATTTTTGTTGAACATTATTATCAAATATTCGATTTGGGTCTATTTACGTTTTTATTATTTCATTTGTAAATTTAATCATCATCATCATACCAGCCGTAGAAAGTCCACTGGTGGACTGCCTTTCATGAATCTCCATTGTCGTCACACTCACCACGCTTGGCAGGTTGGTTGGGGCAGTACGGGATGTTAATATACGGTAGAACGCTGCTGCCCATCTTCCATCTCCCTGGCAGATTCTTACTACATCCACGGGCAAGAGAGGATGGGGCAACTTTTTACTGCCAGCACCCACGGCAAAAATATTTTACATCTCGCGTCAGAACAAGCAAAACAATGATGGTTGGTGCAATCCAGTCGAAACGTCCGTGAATTCATAAAAGTAATGTATGTGAGAAATACCCGGTTACATTTATTTATTAAACAGTCTCACAAACTTACAGCATAAGTCAAAACGACATTAGACAAAGGCTATATGGTGTATTAAGTAAAGTGTCGCGAAGTAGAGTCCTTCTCATCAAGGCATTCAGTCTAAGTGCTGTAAAGAATGAGACAGTGTGAGAGGGCACCGATCTATTTCCCAAGGAGCCCTCGCTGCCGTCCCAAGAATGCATCTCATAAACCCTGGGCGCCGTCCACTCGTCCGTAATGGTTATTAAACGGGAAGGGTCGCCGTCCACTCGAGGGCTGCCGTTTCCTCTCAGATATTCAAGGCTCGCAATCGACGGCAATCAATTTCCAGAAGCTTCCTTCAGCTAGAAAAGTAATCTAAATAATATAAATATCTGAAACAGTATCTCAATACTGAGGTTGGAGACACTCGTATAATGGTAGGGAACTTAAAGATTTGATTAGAAGCCAGACCACGACTTTTGTAAATAATATTTTGTACGATTATGCGATATTTACATGCTCAGCTTAATAAAATAATATCAAAACCTTTCATTTTTGGAAGATGCCACCACCTTCGGGTTGTAGGTAATAATGATGATGTTTATGAGCAAAGCTTTCCACATTAATATTCATCATCATATCAGCCGTAGGACGTCCACTGCTGGACAAAGGCCTCCCTTATTGATCTCCAGTTACTGCGGATGGAAGCGGCCTGCATCAAATGCCGACCTGCGGTTTTTACCAAGTCGTCTGCGCATCTTGTGGGTGGATGTCTTACGCTACGCTTTCCGATCCATGGCCTCCATTCGAGAACTTTGCGGCCCCATCGGCCATCTGTTCTGCGTGCTATATGGCCTGCCCATTGCCACTTCAACGTGCGAATCCGTCTGGATATGGCGGTGACCCGAATTCTTCTACGAATCTCCTCATTTCTGATTCGATCACGTAGAGAAACCCCGAGCATAGCCCTCTCTATAGCTCGTTGAGCGACTCTGAGCTTGTTCATAAGGCCAATAGTGAAGGACCACGTCTCGGTTCCATATGTCATCACTGGTAACACACACTGGTTGTAGACTTTCGTCTTCAGGCACTGAGGTATGTTGGACGAAAAGACGTTGCGAAGTTATCCAAACGATTCCAAATCCGAGTTGAATTCCGTTAATATTACTTGGTCGTATCCCTAAAAATAATATGAATGAAATCCGCGCCATGCTGATAGATTTCCTGTTGAGTTAGGGCTCACACAGATATAAAGACTTCCCTCTGCGTTTGAGTGTCTATGTTCGTCTCTTATCTTGTTGAAGTGCCCGGATCAAACCTTATAAATAATACATAATCCGGGCACTACATACAGCACTCTCTAGTCCCAATCTAAGCAAACCTTTTACTATGGAAACCAGATGATTGATAGGATACTTATATTGTGGCGTCGGGGTCGGCAAGGGGTCGGTAGGAGAGAGCGTTGGCGTGACGATCCCGATGGTTTTAAACAAACCGCAAATACCAGGGATGTCTGGGAGCATTTAGGACAGGTTTTTGCCCAGCAGTGGGACGAAATAAGCTAAGGAAAATAATATTATCGGTTCCTCGGCTTTGCAGACTGAACGGCGGGGATCGAACCATCAACCTACTGCGTCTCAGCCGGCTATAAGGCCAATTGTGCCATAGAGGTCATCAAGTTATATATTATATACAGTATTTTTATCATCATCATCGACTGACATCATCTGCGTAATTTTCCCTTATCATTTGTCCACGCGACTCGCGTCATTTGAAGTAGGTAGGCTATTCAAATATTCACTTTATCCAATAAGTTGTTTTCAGTTAACAGCATAAACCACTACTGAACATTACATTGCAGTTGTATGTCATTTTAAATTGTGTTTCCTAACAGTAAATGATTCTATTAGGGTTTAGGGAATTATTTGACCATTTTTAGATATCTGTAGTAGACCAGGTACAACAAATAGTTGCGCTTTGTCTTTCTGTCTGCGCCTTAACGGATACACTATTAGAGCACTGTAACTTTGCATGTTCTATAAAATAATCACGCTGAGATAACGGTAAAATATAATACTGAAGAAATTAATAAATTTGGGATACCTTCTATACACATAAGATGCTCGCCAACCCGCCTGCCCTCATGGCGATTCATGAGGGAGGCCTGTGTTCAGTAGTGGACGTTTTACGGCTGGAGTGATGTAGATGAATAATAGTTATAATATTAAGAAGAGTAAAACTCCTGATCTGGCTTTCATACTGTGATCATAAAAGGAAGGCAGCACCTGCGACACAAGTCTTACCACTTAGTGTAGGTGCTGTAGCCCAGTTTGTGAACACATTCCATAAATGTAGATAAGATATTTTTAGATTATTTTTTATGATTATTGTAGTACTTTAAGCTTGAAATTAAATATATAAATAAATTTAAATTATCTTTATAAATTTAAATAAGTAAGTTACCGATTCATGCATAATTAATATAATTACTCTTTTTTTTTTTTCTTTTTTTTTTTAACCTATGTTGTCCCACTGCTGGGCAAAGGTCTCCCCTAAAGTCTTCCAACCATCCCGATCCTTTGCAGACTCCCACCATCCTCTGTCAAAGGTGACAAGTTCATCCCGCCAACGCTTCCTCGGTCGACCCCGACACCGCGTTCCCTCATCAGGGAGCCAAGGTGTTACACTTTGAGCCCATTTCTCTGCTGGCATTCGGCTCACGTGGCCCGCCTAGTCCCACTTCAGCGTTGCAGCCTTCTTACCGACATCTGTGATGCCGGTAAGGGAACGCAGCATGGCTCTTTACACTACCCAAATCAAATAATTATTTATATAATAGGAAATTACAAAATTAAAAATGTTTAACATCTGGCAATAGTCCCAAAATATTTTCTTACAACTTATATGAAGTTGAAGTTATCATTAAAATCTTATAATAGGTTTCAGAAACTCATATGTTTAGGTAAACTTAAAAGACACACGTCAACTTTACTTCTGACAGCAGGTTAGGGCGTTACACGCTGGGCCTAATTTGTTTGCCAAATTATTTTCTTACGAGTTTATTTGAATAATGTAAAGTTGAAGTTATAATTATGATATTGTGGGGCTCCGTCTAACTACGTTGTCACAAAATCGCTCATCGCGAACAAGCCGTGACTAATTAGGTACCTAATGAGGAGAGGGTCGCTGGGACACACTCCGCTGGTGACGACGCCGGCTAACGACGTTATGAGGGACAGCTTATTTACATTTATAGTACGGTCCCTATTAAATAATTATACAATAGAAATTGCTTACTGGAATAACTAATGTAAGTGGTTTTAGCTAGAAATAGGACGTAGCTATTTTAATGTTTGGTAAATATTTTTAGGATTCCGGACCAAAAAGGTAAAAAGAAACCCTCATGGTGTGACTTTGTCTGTCTGTCACAGACGGATATCTTGAGAACTACTGATGCTATGGACTTGAAATATGAAATGGTATAACATAACGCCTATGCACTAATATTGCATTATATAAAAATGTGGCGGAAAGCTCTCATAAATTGTAAGTGGAGTTACCAGGTCTTGTGGTCTAGGTAATAATATGGTGAATTTTTGAGATATTCTGAACTGCATTCACACATTTTGTAAAAAATATACCGTCACCAAGAAAATGGTAATTTACAAGCAACTTTTTTGATGCTAATCGATCCTGTTTCTGTTAAGGTATTATTGTGATGAAAAACCAAAGAATAACCAAAAAAATGTTTGTTTGGTTAAACCAAAGGTTGAGTTTTCAAGTTGCTCTGTCTCTCATTTATTGGCAGGTTTAATACCCAACGAGTCATACGATTTGACAATAACCTTTAAAACTTTCAACATGAAACTCTTTGAAACGTTTTCTACGCCTTTATTTTCTGTTTTTTATCTGAACGCAACTTTGCCTTCAGTTGCTTTGACAGCAACAATAGCCTGAACTTCATAAACATGCTATAATCCCATTTTAAATTAAACCGGATAAACTATCCATGAAATAATTCCCATAATTGTGGCCAAAAATTAAACTCGCTATGCCTCTGAAAATAATCACAACGTACGGATATAACAGATTAGGGACACGATGGTCCTCCCGATGTGCCAAGCAAGGATCTGGCGGAGGCTCGAAGGCGCTCACGCTGGAGAACATGAACCCTCACATCGTGAGGATGGAGTACGCCGTGAGAGGGCCGCTGGTCAAGCGCGCTGGCGTCATCGAGGTAGAGATTAAGAAGGTTTGTTATTGCATCTGATATAGCATCACAATATGGTAGAAAACCTGCTATTAGATTACATACATGTGTTCATTCTATTGATCATCTTTAAATAAATAATTTAAACCTGTTCTAGGGAGTTCAAAAACCGTTTAAGAGCATAATCCGCGCTAACATCGGAGACTCCCAGGCCATGGGGCAGGTGCCCATCACGTTCATCAGACAGGTAAGGAGGAGCTCAGCTAACCAGTTCATGTACCATGCTATCTAAGCTGCGAATGTACGTCCAAGACCTACAGTGCGGCATGACAACGGAGACGTTGTGGGTGCCTATTTTCAATTGCTCGCGTGGGAATTAATCTTTGTCGCTCTAGTTCGGTATGACATATTTTTGTATGACTATGACAATCGACACTAGTATCATATCTATCTATGTAGTATAATGTATTAAGTATATCAGACATCTAGTACCCATAACACAAGCTCTGCTTAGCTTGGGGCTAGATGATGCTGTGTGATTTGTCCAGCATTATTTATTTATCATATTTATATGGACCTTAAGAAGATGCTAAATCTGTGCATGGAATGCAGATAATGTGTATGGTGCAGGTGGTGGCGTGCTGTATCTACCCTGAGCTGATGGAGTGCTTTCCTGCCGACGTCAAGTTTCGAGCGACTGAAATCCTCGCTAGCTGTGGGTAAGTGCGGGCTTCAGTAAGGTACTAAGAAATTGCTCTACAACTCCAGCAATATCAAATATCAAATATATTTATTTATACGAGAAACACAAGTAACTTAAACATGAACGTTGACAGCTGCGAAAGTTCGGTAACCGTGTTGCAGTGTCAGCGCCCGTCCCCTTAACCAACGGTGCTTAGTGTAGGTACTCGTAGTAGTAATTAAATCGTCATCTCCTAGTTTGCGACGGCGAGAGGATCAACGGCGACTCGAAACGTGACGTGGTCGCTGGAGGATATCAAACAGGTCCTCCGCTCATATATTTTCTGCTTGGCATTTATGCAATATTGAGTGTGGCGTGTTTTTCAGCGGTAAGTCAGTGGGTGCTCCCGTTTTCTTTCAGTGTCTAACTAGTCTTTGTCACATTGTTTCCAGCGGTAAGTTAGTAGGGCCATTTAGACTTAGTTTCTGTAATCTGTGGTAGGGCTTCCATATTATTTCACTGACTATAGTCTTTTTCACATGTAAAGGGTTCTGTGACTTCAAAATATAGCAGGATAGACATAAGAGAAACTTTGAAGTGCAGCTGTCCCTTATTCTATGTATCTATGTAATCAGTCGGTAACACTCACTGCAGAGTAAAGGCCTCTTCTCTTATACGCCGCTCCTGGTGGTATTGTGCCAGCCGGATCTACTGTTCCCCTATTGCCTTAACAATATCTTCCGACCAGCGAGCAGGTGGTCTGCCCCGAGGCCGCCGAATAGCTCTTGGCCTCCACTCGGTGACTGCTTTGGTCCATCTCTGATCTTCCCGCCGCGCCAAGTGTCTTGCCCATCTCCACTTAAGCCTGGCAATCCGTATACCAATATCTTCGATCTTCGTGCGGCGTCGAATTTCTATGTTTGGTATAAGATCCCCTTATCAGCTCAATGATTTTCAATTATTACCTCTATATCCAGCTATCATCCAACTCTTACGTGGAAAAGAGTATGATCGGTGTGTCACTTTCCAGCGGAAAGTCGGTGGGCGCGTACAGCGCGTCGCAGGGCATCGAGCTGATCCGGCGGCGCGTGGCGGGCTACATCGAGCGGCGCGACGGGCACGCGGCGCGCTGGCAGGACGTGTGCCTCTCCACCGGCGCCTCCACCGCCATCAAGAACTGCCTGCAGCTGCTCTGCAACGACATCGGAGGGAAGAAGTCTGGTTAGTAAACCCTCGCCGCCAGCGCCATCAAGAACTGCCTGCAGCTGCTCTGCAACGACATCGGAGGGAAGAAGTCTGGTTAGTAAACCCTCGCCGCCAGCGCCTTCAAGAACTGCCTGCAGCTGCTCTGCAACGACATCGGAGGGAAGAAGTCTGGTTAGTAAACCCTCGCCGCCACGCCGTGACGCGCTGGCAGGACGTGTGCCTCTCCACCGGCGCCTCCACCGCCATCAAGAACTGCCTGCAGCTGCTCTGCAACGACATCGGAAGGAAGAAGTCTGGTTAGTGAACCCTCGCCGCCACGCCGTGACGCGCTGGCAGGACATGTGCCTCTCCACCGGCGCCTCCCCCCCATCAAGAACTGCCTGCAGCTGCTCTGCAACGACATCGGAAGGAAGAAGTCTGGTTAGTAAACCCTCGCCGCCACGCCGTGACGCGCTGGCAGGACGTGTGCCTCTCCACCGGCGCCTCCACCGCCATCAAGAACTGCCTGCAGCTGCTCTGCAACGACATCGGAAGGAAGAAGTCTGGTTAGTAAACCCTCGCCGCCAGCGCCTTCAAGAACTGCCTGCAGCTGCTCTGCAACGACATTGGAGGGAAGAAGTCTGGTTAGTAAACCCTCGCCGCCAGCGCCTTCAAGAACTGCCTGCAGCTGCTCTGCAACGACATCGGAAGGAAGAAGTCTGGTTAGTAAACCCTCGCCGCCACGCCGTGACGCGCTGGCAGGACGTGTGCCTCTCCACCGGCGCCTCCACCGCCATCAAGAACTGCCTGCAGCTGCTCTGCAACGACATCGGAAGGAAGAAGTCTGGTTAGTGAACCCTCGCCGCCACGCCGTGACGCGCTGGCAGGACATGTGCCTCTCCACCGGCGCCTCCACCGCCATCAAGAACTGCCTGCAGCTGCTCTGCAACGACATCGGAAGGAAGAAGTCTGGTTAGTAAACCCTCGCCGCCACGCCGTGACGCGCTGGCAGGACGTGTGCCTCTCCACCGGCGCCTCCACCGCCATCAAGAACTGCCTGCAGCTGCTCTGCAACGACATCGGAAGGAAGAAGTCTGGTTAGTAAACCCTCGCCGCCAGCGCCTTCAAGAACTGCCTGCAGCTGCTCTGCAACGACATTGGAGGGAAGAAGTCTGGTTAGTAAACCCTCGCCGCCAGCGCCTTCAAGAACTGCCTGCAGCTGCTCTGCAACGACATCGGAAGGAAGAAGTCTGGTTAGTAAACCCTCGCCGCCAGCGCCTTCAAGAACTGCCTGCAGCTGCTCTGCAACGACATTGGAGGGAAGAAGTCTGGTTAGATAATATGATTTTATTTTGCTAGCTTCCGTGCGTAACAAAGTTATGACATAACCCTTTCACTAAGGACGATTTTAGATTTCAGAGCGCTTTATTAAGGTTCCGGACCAAAAAGGTAAAAAGGAACCCTTATGGTATCACTTTGTCTGTCTGTCTGTCACAAATGGATATCTTGAGAACTACTGATGCTATCGGTTTGAAATTTGAAATGGTATAAGATAACGCTTTTTCACTAATTTTTTGCGAATGATGGCACAGAAGACTTATTAAACTATTCTTTCCTCTGATTAACAGCCGACTAAGCTGGACGGTAGGTGTAGGTGCTGGGCAACCCATCTAGTAAAGCCGTAGGCTTTGCGGCGTATGTACATACATACGTAAATAAATACCAGTTGACAACGCTGTAAAAATCATCATGTAGATGTGAAAAGCCTTAAACTACTACTAGCGCTGGGCGTTCGTTCCAGGTGTACTGGTCCCGATCCCGCAGTACCCGCTGTACTCGGCCACGCTGGCGGAGTACGGGCTCGGCCAGGAAGGGTACTACTCAAACGAAGATAACAACTGGGGACTCGACACCTCTGAGTTGGAGCGAGCGATGTCGAGCGCCAAGTCTAATGTGCGCGCGTTGGTCGTTATAAACCCTGGGAACCCCACGGGACAGGTACCTAGGCATACAAGCTCTAAGCAGATTCACTTTATGTTCGCTGGCGTGTGTCGTAGTAGTGTAGCTTAAAAATAAAACATATTTCTTATACGAAGTATGTTTTAAACAGGAACGGATAAAGTTTCAAATCTTATATATGGTAGATAAATAAAATGATAAACGACTCTGATACGACAATATTGATAACCACAAAAATATAGATCGAAGCACATAAAGATGTTCTCCATTAACGTCATCTGAATCCATCCCTTACGGCCGTGGGGTGCCGGCAGTAGAATATAACCCCTCCTCTCATGCCCGTGGATGCAGTAAGAGCCTGCTAAGGGATACCTCCAGAAGATGGGCAGCAGCGTCTTTCGGAGTATCAACATCCCGTACTACGCTCGCTAACCCGCCCGCCAAGCGTGGTAAGTATGGCAATTACCCCTCATGCAGCTCTATGAGGGAGGCCTGTGTTCAGTAGTGGACCTTTTACGGCTGAAATTATGACGATGTAACTATATAAGCGACTTCTGGCGGTGGTAACATGGTTTAAAATATGTTTGCGGAAACCGTGCTTTATTAACTCGACTGGCTTTTCGTCCCCGCGACCACGAGCTCATACAACGCAACGCAACGCGCTCAAAACGTCAACCAAAAGCAAAAGTTATTTATTCTTTGGTAGGTGCTTTCGAGGAGTAACCTGGAGGAAATCATCAAGTTTTCTTACAAAAACCACCTGTTCGTTCTTTCTGATGAAGTCTACCAGGACAACATCTACGCTAAAGGTTGCAAGTTCTTCTCACTCAAAAAGGTACAGTAGGAGCCACAGCTTATTTCTTGGTTATCTATGCCATCACCCAGCGTAGTAGGGTTCCAATAATGATTGTAAACGTTAAAAAGAAAGAAAAAAAGAAGGAGATTTAAGACAAACGTTATTATTATATAAATACGATAATAACGTTTGTCTTATATACGATAATAACGTTTGTCTTAAATCTCCTTCTTTTTTTCTTTCTTTTTTATGTCAATGGACTTTTCTGAGACAAAAAATTCATTCAGTCTCCCCGCGACCACGACCAGGTGCAATCCGGTCGAAACGTCGGGAATAAAATAAAGGTAATTACGCGATAAATACCCGATAATCCCATATTTTTATAAAAAATTCATTGTCAGGAATCTGAACAACACTAGCTGGTGCTTTTCCATTCCTTCAGTACCTTCACAAAACTGCTGTCTAGTGTATTATATTATAAATAATATATATATACATATGTGCATCGTTAGCATGTTAACTAACTTTCTAGGTACAAACCAGTTTTAAATCAATGCGCGTGCACATCGAAACCGTAACACTAAACAATATTGTACACAACAAGTTTGATATACATATATAGTTTTATTTACGAATAAAAAACTACAGTCAGACTTATAACTCTATCTTAAGCCTAAAAGAAGCTTGATTGCACGGACGGATCTTGTCAGAAAAGTTGTTTCGCAGTTCCAAGATCTGGCAATTCGCGAACTACTCGCACGCGCTCAACACTGTAGAACTCGGGACTGCGTGCCCTCTTCGACGTATCGTCATCATAACGGATACTAATTAGGGTTCCGGACCAAAATGGTAAAAAAGAACCCTTATAGAATCACTGTCTGTCTGTCTGTCTGTCTGTCTGTCTGTCTGTCTGTCACAACTGGATATCTCGAGAACTACTAATGCTATCGACTTGAAATTTGAAATGGTAAAAGATAACACTTTTTTACTAATATAGCATATTATATAAAAATGTTAAAAAATATTCTTATTTTGATTGCAGGGGGGCGGAAAGGGGATCTCAAAATTTTTATATGAAGTTACTAGGCCGTGTGGGGTATCATATGAAAGGTATTCATTTGCACATTAATAAACAGTTTTTATTTATTCTTTTAGCCGTATCGTTTTTGAGTAATTTACAAAAATGTTGAAAAAACGACCGTTCCCCCCCCCCCTTATCTCCGAAGTTTGCAGAGATAAACCCGTGATATTTTTATTGCTAATAGAAGTGTATGTAAACTTTATAGGAAAATTATAGCGAACTCCCTCATTTGCATAGATTTTTAGACAAGGGGGTTGGAAGGGGGGTTTTCAAAAAATTTGTGAAGTTACTAGGTGATGTGGGGTATTATATGAAAGGTATTCACTTGCACATTAATAAACAGTTTTTATTTTTCCTTTAAGCCGTATTGTTTTTGAGATATTTACAAAAATGTTGAAAAAACGACCGTTCCCCCCCCTTATCTCCGAAGTTTGCAGAGATAAACCCGTGATATTTTTATTGCTAATAGAAGTGTATGTAAACTTTATAGGAAAATTATAGCGAACTCCCTAATTTGCATAGTTTTTTAGACAAGGGGGTTGGAAGGGGGGTTTTCAAAAAATTTGTGAAGTTACTAGGTGATGTGGGGTATTATATGAAAGGTATTCACTTGCACATTAATAAACAGTTTTTATTTTTCCTTTAAGCCGTATTGTTTTTGAGATATTTACAAAAATGTTGAAAAAACGACCGTTCCCCCCCCCTTATCTCCGAAGTTTGCAGAGATAACCCGTGATATTTTTATTGCTAATAGAAGTGTATGTAAACTTTATAGGAAAATTATAGCGAACTCCCTAATTTGCATAGTTTTTTAGACAAGGGGGTTGGAAGGGGGGTTTTCAAAAAATTTGTGAAGTTACTAGGTGATGTGGGGTATCATATGAAAGGTATTCACTTGGACATTCACAAACAGTTTTTATTTTTCCTTTAAACCGTATTGTTTTTGAGATATTTACAAAAATGTTGAAAAAATGACCGTTCCCACCCCTTATCTCCGAAGTTTGCAGAGATAAACCCTTGATACTTTTATACCTAATAGAAGTGTATGTAAACTTTATAGGAAACTTATTACAAACTCTCTACTTAGCATACTTTTTTAGAAATCATCGAAAGTGTAAAAATCTACATAAGTTCCGCTATCAGACAAGAGATGGCGCTGTCAAGGTTCTCCAACAAATATAAAACCGCCTTTGTCATATATTATATTGTATGATGGCACGGAACCCTCGGTGCGCGAGTCCGACTCGCTCTTGCCCGGTTTTATTTATTATGGGCGTTTATGAACCGATCATGGGGTCTGTTTCTTTACAATATGTATAGTAGTTATAACCGTGCGAGTGCAGGTGATACGTGAGATGGGCGAGCCGTACAGCAGCGGCCTCGAACTGGCGACCTTCATGTCGCTCAGCAAGGGCTACATGGGCGAGTGCGGCCTGCGCGGCGGCTGGATGGAGCTGGTCAACTTGGAGCCCCGCGTGCAGGAGAACCTGTACAAGTGCATCTCGGCCATGCTGTGTCCCAACGTGCCGGCGCAGGTCGCTGTCGACTGTGTGGTGAGTGCTTTACTTAGCTGGTTTTCTTTATAAGGAGGTATCTGGATGGAGCTCGTCAATCTGGAGCACAAGGTGCAAAAGTACCTGTACGTATGCATCTCAGCCATTCTGTGTACCAACGTGCCCGCGCATTTCGCCGTGAGTGTCTAACTTTGCTGGTTTCCTTCATGACGAGGAATAAAGATGGAGCTCGTCGACCTGAAGCTCCAAGTCAATTAAACACCTGTACAAGCATATCAGCCTTGCTGTGCACTAACGTGCCAGCGCAGGCTACTGTTGACTACGTGGTGAGTGCCTTACTTGCAGATAAGCTAGGTTCCGTTTAGACAGTCAGTAAGCAGCTGAACGGAGCTCGTCCCAAGGTGTAGGAACACATGTACAAGTGTTGCTCAGCCATGCTGGGTCCTAGTGACCACAAAGCAAGTAACTAGAGTATAGTGACTTTATAACTCCTAGTGAAGGTACTGCGCACTTAGTGAGGTCGGTTACGAAAATTATAGAACGTTCGTTTCCTATTTAAATGTTTCATCATGACAAAGACCCATGGCTTCACTTTGTTACTCCCTAGGTGTCTCCTATAAAACCATCAGCCACCTGTCAGTAGGTATATATGAAGTCTTACTGCAACATCCACGTAGAATTTCAAGTAAGATAAAAAGCTTTGATTTCAGGCGCTACCGCCGCAGAAAGGCGACCCCTCGTACAGATTGTTTATGAAGGAGAAGAAAGCCGTGCTGGGCTCGCTGAAACAACGCGCCAGGATGTGCGTGGAAGCCTTCAATTCTATGGAGGGATTCAAGTGCAATGTCGTTCAGGTAATGATCATCTTCCTGCCCTTATCCCATGCAAAGTGGCGTTGGGCATGCATTCCATTTTACTTTATCAACCCCTCGTCAGCTTGAGCATTTACTATCTAGTTTTTCTTTGGTTTACCTTTCGTTGCATACCCACACACAGGATTCATACATAACATTTTTCTTTGTTATATGTTGGTCTAATGACAAAGACTTTCAGTTCTATGACTTGCTGATCAGAACTCTATATGGTTGCGTCGGGATGAAATAGGTACCGATTTGAGCTGTCAAGATTAGTCTATGTTTGATAGTAGGTACATCTGATTAAAATAAACATTCTGTACCTATTTGTGTATAACACACACAATACTGTGCGCAGGGTGCGATGTACGCGTTTCCGCGGATCACCCTCCCGCCCAAGGCGGTCGCGGCCGCCGAGGCAGCCAAGATGCCCCCCGACGTCTTCTACGCGTTCCAGCTGCTCGAGGAAACTGGTAATGTAGCACGAGTACAACAAAGATTTAAATTGTTACATGTCCCCTGACACCAATAACTGTGGCATTGTCTATAATATGTGCGATAACAATAGTGCCGACGCACGCACACTTGTTTAGCCAAAAAACCAAACTGTTATTGTTATTATTTATTGCGCAATCTGAGTGAGCTCACTCATTAAGTGTGGAAACAAAACGGTGCGGTCTCATTACTGTATGGGCGTACCTGTGTACGCCCAGTTTATGATTGGCCTGCTCAATCACTTCATCATCTTCTCAGTCGTGGGACTGCGGTCCACGTCCACTGCTGGACATATCCTCCCCGCACGGGTCTCACGATAACTAAACTCCTGTGTAAAAATCAACAAGAAAATAATTTACTGGGTAATTCTACTAGCAGTTTGCTTAGGCACATTTTATACACATCGAAGTTGGCTGAAGTTTTTAGGTCTATAATCACATCATACATCTAGGCCGCGAGTGCGGATTATTGTACTGTATCGATCGTGAAATACAAAGTAGATATTTATATTGTTTCTACCATTCGATACAAGATGGCAAGGTTTCCATTGCATGCTAATTGTAACTTACTTTGTCACGATATAGTCGGCGACCGCACTGAAATTATTTTGGTTAATAAGTTTCCACAGGATTATCGACCGTGATTTTCACTCAAGTTTCTTGCTCGAGCATACATACTCCAAGCAGCAAATTATATTTGTCCTGAGTCAGGTGATTTTCTATTTATGTGTACTTATATGTATATCATATAAGCATGTAAGTATGTGTGGGAGATATCAAATCTCCCAACTTGAAAATTAAACAAATAATTGAGTACCTACCTAGTTTATTATTCACAAGGGACTAAAATATAATTGCAAATACAAAAAGGGCAAACAATCCTGTACGAAAAACCACTCAGTTCTTAGCAAACATCACTAGGGATGTGTTTGCCAGTATGTAAGCAATTGCTAATTACAAAATAAAAGTATTTAGTATTTAAGAATTCTCTCCGCCATCTGGCGCCTGCACTACAACAAGCCCTGCTTGGAGCTACCGGTGCTGTGTAAAATGTCCAGCATTATTTATTTATTGATGAAATTATACTCAGCATTGTGTTTTAACACTATACCAATAGCCAATGTAACCTATTGGTAACCCTATCGTGGATTTAAATACAAAGACGACGGGTAAAGTTACCAAAAATATTTATTAAAAGAAATGAAGAGGGTAGATGTTCTATGGCCCGCCTAATTTTCACTTTGCCATATAGCGGCACTTCCCTGTAGCGGATGGTTGTGGAACGTAGGCCGCAGGTCCGGGTCCAGGGCGAGCGCTGATTGGAGTAGATGGCGGCAGGTTCCAGGCAGGTGGGTGGTGATGGCCTCCAAGTTGGCGAAGGGAAGACAAAGGGTTCGTCTTCGTCAAGGGGTAGGCTTTAAAATGAACATGGACAAGACGAAGATTATGTCGAATGTCCCTGTTGTGTCTGCCTTAGTTATGGTTGAGAACTCGGCTCTCGAAGTTGTCGACATATGTATACCTTGGACAAACAGTCCAATTAGGTAGGTCCAACTTCAAGAAAGAGGTCAATCGAAGAATCCAACTCGGATTGGCAGCTTTTGGGAAACTATGCAACGTCTTTTCGTCCAAAATTCCTCAGTGCCTTAAGACGAAAGTCTACAATCAGTGTGTGTTACCAGTGATGACATATGGAACCGAGACGTGGTCATTCACGATTGGCCTCATGAATAAGCTCAGAGTCGCTCAACGAGCTATGGAAAGGGCTATGCTCGGGGTTTCTTTACGAGATTTAATCAGAAATGAGGAGATACGTAGAAGAACTCGGGTCACCGACATAGCCAAGCGGATTAGCACGTTGAAGTGGCAATGGGCAAGCCATGTAGCGCGCAGAACAGATGGCCGATGGGGCCGAAAAGTTCTCGAGTGAAGGCCACGGACCGACAAACGCAGCGTAGGACGTCCACCAACAAGATGGGCTGACGACCTGGTGAAGACTGCAGGTCGACGGTGGATGCAGATCGCTTCCAACCGCAATAACTGGAAATCCATGAGGGAGGCCTATGTCCAGCAGTGGACGTCCTGCGGCTGAAATAATGATGATGACTTGTTAAAACACAATGTTTTATCAAGTTAAAAAGGTTTTAATTGATATTGTAGAAATTAGGTATCTACATGAGATGCGTTCAGGAAAACACTATGTTTAATTATTTCCTACATGTATTTACTTATGTAGGTATGTTATATGGTGAATGTACAATAAAGAGTTTATCTATCTATCTATGTACGTTGTCGTGGCAGGCATCTGCATCGTGCCGGGCAGCGGCTTCGGGCAGCAGGCGGGCACCTACCACTTCCGCACCACCATCCTGCCGCAGCCGGCGCTGCTCAGGGAGATGCTGGACATCTTCAAGAGATTCCACCAGAAATTCACCGAAAAATACGCATGACGCGTGAAAACAGATCCGTACTAAAATCCTACACAATTATGTACTGAAAGCACGTAACTGAATTTTAATGAGCCGTTTTCAGTAAAAAAATATTGTTTTTCTAATAAATCTAACAGATGGAGCTGGCAAGCGGATAAAGCAAGTTTGTGACTAATTATAATTACTGTCATAGTCAAATTTTGTTTCCTGCCAGTAAAAGAAAACTAACGCCATCTCTATGTTTCGAGGGAACTATTTTTGAAGCTTTTACTTTTCAATGAAAACGCATCATTTAAATAATCGTAGCTCAACATTATTTTTATAAGTAATAGGTACGGTTTTCACCAATCCACTTCTTATCATCTTACGTTTCGTAGACCGTTTTAAAGGCCCTTTTTCATGAGCACTTGCAGCACCTTTGCTTGTTCGTGCCGTATTCCAAGGCCGCGAGGCGAGAATTGGCAAAAGCCGTATTATTTATAATAAATCACTGTATTTGAAGGTCACTTATTGCACCTTGCTTATAATATAACATGGACCAGTTACGTTACCTTCGGATGAAGCAAAAAAATATTGAAGTTTTGATCTTTTAGTGCATTTTACTCGGCCTAACGTTACCTGCCGGTTTTATGATACTTTAAATTTTATAAATGTGTCAGTAGGTGATGTTCATTTTATAATCAGATTTATTTCTGAAGGTATTTATGTTTTTAAATATTTAAGTGTAATGTGTAAGCAGATTTATTTCGTTGAAAATTATTCCGAATAAATGACTTAATCAGAGAGATTATGATTTTCCATCCATCGAAATACATAAAACCTGTAACGATGTTTATTACGGTTTTAGTCGCCACTTCATTTCAGTGGAAACGTGACTGAGTTACCTAGCGTACCTAGACACTTTGTATTATGATTTGTGTGTGGTTAATAAATGCGTTTATTCTTTTATTATCCCATCACTAGTCTTACAGCAAAACCGGGAACTAAACTCTACAGACCAGTCTGTAGTTAGTTCTATGATAGCAGTGCCGCATCTATCGGACTTCAGTGGTGACGCGGACTCTATAATATAATCATCATCATCAGCCCGTGTCAGACCACTGCTGGACAATAGCTCTCCTATGGCACGCCGCTGAGGATATGTACGTAAGTGAAAACCATGGATTTCGTCGTGAAAACCCTTTCGACGGATCACTCTCGCTAGATCAAGTCGGCAGATCCAGTTTTAGAAAACTCTCACTAGATCCAGTATTTATTGTTTTTCGAAAACTGGATCTAGTGAGTTTTTTATTTGTTTGGACTCTCAGTAGATCCAGTTTCTAAATTTACAAAAAAATTAACTGTTTCTATGTATGTTAATGCGATTATAACTTGAATCTTCAAGTTCCATATCGATATTTTTGACTCATGTCAAAAATGTCAGATGTCGAAATTGACAGAATTTTTCTATGACAGCTGTCAAACTTCAAATGGCCATAACTGAATGTCTACGCTAAGTAGTTGTCGAGTTACAGCCATTTGAAGTTTGACAGCTTTCATCGAAAAAATAGGTATCATCAATGCCTTTCATTTGAGCCCTAAACGGAATGTCTACTTAACAAAAACCAATTAAGGTTCTTGTCAGTTAGGTACCTCTGAGGTGGAACTTGCAGCGGGGAATAGACAAGGGGGTAAGCCATATCCCACAAAATAACACTGTTATAGATCCAAGTGAAAATACATTGTTAATCTTGAGTACATTTATTTGCTTATTAATCTTCATTCCAACAATACTTATTTATAACAATCTCCGATCCAATATCCTAACGGAATGTCGCGGACACAGGCTACGAATAACTCCTTTACACTTATGTAAAAAAAGCAAATAAGTATACAAAAATGCACAAATAAACTGTTAACTGACGTAACAATAAGAGTTAACAAAAAAAATACTTTAAGTAAGATCATAGTTAACAAACAAATACACATGATAACAATCCAATACACAAAAATCAAATAGCGGAGTCCAAAATTCAGAAAAATGGCACGCCTGCGACTAGAGACTTGAAAGTACCAAATTATATACAGACTATCAAATAAGTTTACAAAAAATAATATGCTTAATTTGTGATCTGTGAGTGAACATTTTTCACATAATATTGGTTTATACAGCGATAAAATCCAATACAATGTAAAAGCAAAATTAAAGTAATATTTGATTTTACAGCTTAATGAATTGTCAAATCTATAAATACATCACTTGCGCTTTGCGCTAGGTGCCGACATAGGACAAGTTAACTTAAAACATAATATCTTCAATAAACAAATTACCGACAGGTCCTTTCCTCTGCTTCGTTAACTCAAGTTTACATCTTGGTTTCTAGAAAACAAGCAATGCTGTCAAAGCACTGTTATTTATACAACTTTTGAATGAACTGTCGAGGGTTTTATCTCGCGCGGTAACTGCTGCTTTCTACTCGTAGGTCTAGGCGCTGGCTGCTCCAAACCTGTCGAATTAAAACCCTGTATAAATAGGTATATGTACATATGTACATAGTCTTTATACAATTAAAACCCTGTATAAATAGTTATACATAAATAGTCTTTATACAATTAAAACCCTGTATAAGTAGGTATACATACATAGTCTTTATACGTTTTGTATAATAATTAATGGTAAAAGGTTTTTGATAGTACAAATCGCCAGATACCAACACAAGGGAGTATGTGCCCACGCAAAAGTGGTTTGGTGGGGAAAAAAGATCATTAACAAAAGTTTATGAGAGAAGAGGGAACCCCTTCTAGGTAAGTAAATATTAACGCATCAGTTCAGCATTATTTATAAAAGCATCGGCACGCGCCTTGGACATTTTTGCAGCGTCCCAAGCAATAGATGCAAAGGTCTTACTATATTTTTAACTGTCTTACTGCAGGGCAAAAGCCTACCTACCTTCTTTACAATTCTTTATTCTGAGCTATCGCACAAATCACAGTCCGCCTCTCCATCGGCCGGGTCGGCCGCGAGATCGTTGGGCCCCGTTCAGTGAGCCTGGCGTGTGGCGCATACATATGTACCACTGCCTACTCTATCTGTGCTATCTTTCGCTTCTTTCTCTTTCCACAATACAACGATATTTGTGAGGTTTGCGGTTTCATTTAAGCATCTACTGTTAGGAAACTGTCAAGCTACAGGAGGCGACAGGCGCATGCTCATAAAAAAATTGAGACGTCCCGGGACCCCTGGAATATGTATGTAAGTAAAACATTTTAACCACAGTCGTTAAAATAGCCTCACTTGCCATAGTCACCACAGTAGCCACTGTAGCCCAGTCACTACAGTTGCCACAGTCAACACGATGGACAAAGGGCAGTCGCCCTAGTACTAACTCATCTCCAAGCGTCACGCGTCGCTTCTCGTCCGATCGGTCGCACAAGATGTTTCAGATCAAGAAAAGGATACGTACTCTTTGGTGAACTTTTCGTGGAAAGTCCTGAAGATGTCCAGCATCTCCCTGAGCAGCGCCGGCTGCGGCAGGATGGTGGTGCGGAAGTGGTGCGTGCCGGCGCGCTGCCCGAAGCCGCTGCCCGGCACGATGCAGATGCCTGCGCACACGCACACTTGGGGATCGAACGGTACATAAAAACAACAGTCAAACGTCCACTACTGAACCCCTTCCCTATGGATCTCCATGAGGGGTAGTTGCCATATTCACCACGCTTGGCAGGCGGGTCGGCGAGCGCAGTACGGGATGTTGATACACGGAAAGACGCAGCTGGCTCATCTTCCAGATATATCAAACTCTTACTGCATCCGCGGGTATGAAAGGAGCCAGCACCTCACGCAATGTTTGTCTATAAAACACGACACATACCAGTTTCCTCGAGCAGCCGGAAGGCGTAGAAGACGTCGGGCGCCTGGCCGGCGGCGGCGGCGGCCGCCAGCGCCTTCTCCGGCAGCGCGATCCGCGGGAACGCGTACATGGCGCCCTGCGGACGCATTCATACACGACACATACCAGTTTCCTCGAGCAGCCGGAAGGCGTAGAAGACGTCGGGCGCCTGGCCGGCGGCGGCGGCGGCCGCCAGCGCCTTCTCCGGCAGCGCGATCCGCGGGAACGCGTACATGGCGCCCTGCGGACGCATTCATACACGACACATACCAGTTTCCTCGAGCAGCCGGAAGGCGTAGAAGACGTCGGGCGCCTGGCCGGCGGCGGCGGCGGCCGCCAGCGCCTTCTCCGGCAGCGCGATCCGCGGGAACGCGTACATGGCGCCCTGCGGACGCATTCATACACGACACATACCAGTTTCCTCGAGCAGCCGGAAGGCGTAGAAGACGTCGGGCGCCTGGCCGGCGGCGGCGGCGGCCGCCAGCGCCTTCTCCGGCAGCGCGATCCGCGGGAACGCGTACATGGCGCCCTGCGGACGCATTCATACACGACACATACCAGTTTCCTCGAGCAGCCGGAAGGCGTAGAAGACGTCGGGCGCCTGGCCGGCGGCGGCGGCGGCCGCCAGCGCCTTCTCCGGCAGCGCGATCCGCGGGAACGCGTACATGGCGCCCTGCGGACGCATTCATACACGACACATACCAGTTTCCTCGAGCAGCCGGAAGGCGTAGAAGACGTCGGGCGCCTGGCCGGCGGCGGCGGCGGCCGCCAGCGCCTTCTCCGGCAGCGCGATCCGCGGGAACGCGTACATGGCGCCCTGCGGACGCATTCATACACGACACATACCAGTTTCCTCGAGCAGCCGGAAGGCGTAGAAGACGTCGGGCGCCTGGCCGGCGGCGGCGGCGGCCGCCAGCGCCTTCTCCGGCAGCGCGATCCGCGGGAACGCGTACATGGCGCCCTGCGGACGCATTCATACACGACACATACCAGTTTCCTCGAGCAGCCGGAAGGCGTAGAAGACGTCGGGCGCCTGGCCGGCGGCGGCGGCGGCCGCCAGCGCCTTCTCCGGCAGCGCGATCTGCGGGAACGCGTACATGGCGCCCTGCGGACGCATTCATACACGACACATACCAGTTTCCTCGAGCAGCCGGAAGGCGTAGAAGACGTCGGGCGCCTGGCCGGCGGCGGCGGCGGCCGCCAGCGCCTTCTCCGGCAGCGCGATCCGCGGGAACGCGTACATGGCGCCCTGCGGACGCATTCATACTCGTCATGGCGGAGGCTTCGTGTGCACAGGCAAGTTGACAGGATATGAAAATCAAAACTCCACGTACTCGCCAGTTAGATAATACAAAAACAATAAACACGTACTTTGCTTTTTCAAATTAATGAAACAGTACTTATAATAAACTAGTGCTAGTGTTATAGGGCTCGTGACGTCATAGTACCGAGACACAGTACTATGACGTCACGAGCATAGCTCCCGTAATCTCGTTTCATTTTTGACGCCGTATAGTGCAGCATTACGTGGTCCGCCGCCTCGTCTGCAAGGCCACCGCGACACGGCACTGTCCGTGGCGCCCATCTTTAGAAGATGGTGGTTAAGATCACAGTGTCCCGTGATGACACCCACCATAAGCAGTGTGTGTTTAGGCCAAGTGCCTAGTTAGGTAGATGACACAGTAACACTATGTTTATCCTATTTTTTACCATACCTGTCTCTGTCCCACACTCCCTACCTCCCCTCACCTCACCTCACCGTGGAGGAATCTGCGTGCCCTTCTTCGCGGGTCACCTTAACCCACATTCAGTGCAAATTAGACATTCAAAACGCGCGCGCGCATCGCTTCTAATTAATCATAAACTGTGAAACCTGCAAACTATTGTGAATTGTTCCCTAAGAATCCTAGGGAGACTGAGTGCTAACCTCCGACCTAGGTACATTTTAGAAGAAACAACCAATCTGGACGTTTATCTGAGCTGGCCGACAGGGGTGAGTCCTTCCAATTCCTTCCTTAATCCTGTGTTACTGTGTCAATATTTCGGGGAAATAAGTAATCTCAGCTATCACGAAAATATTAAAGAACCCAGCGAGGCAGCGAGCCCAGCACGGCGCGCTTCTCCCGCTGGAAGCGCGCTCACGTTACCTGCACGACGTTGCAGTGGAAGCCCTGCATGGAGTTGAAGGTGTCCGCGACGAGCTGCGCGCGCGCCGCCAGCGAGTCCAGCACGGCGCGCTTCTCCCGCTGGAAGCGCGCTCACGTTACCTGCACGACGTTGCAGTGGAAGCCCTGCATGGAGTTGAAGGTGTCCGCGACGAGCTGCGCGCGCGCCGCCAGCGAGCCCAGCACGGCGCGCTTCTCCCGCTGGAAGCGCGCTCACGTTACCTGCACGACGTTGCAGTGGAAGCCCTGCATGGAGTTGAAGGTGTCCGCGACGAGCTGCGCGCGCGCCGCCAGCGAGTCCAGCACGGCGCGCTTCTCCCGCTGGAAGCGCGCTCACGTTACCTGCACGACGTTGCAGTGGAAGCCCTGCATGGAGTTGAAGGTGTCCGCGACGAGCTGCGCGCGCGCCGCCAGCGAGTCCAGCACGGCGCGCTTCTCCCGCTGGAAGCGCGCTCACGTTACCTGCACGACGTTGCAGTGGAAGCCCTGCATGGAGTTGAAGGTGTCCGCGACGAGCTGCGCGCGCGCCGCCAGCGAGTCCAGCACGGCGCGCTTCTCCCGCTGGAAGCGCGCTCACGTTACCTGCACGACGTTGCAGTGGAAGCCCTGCATGGAGTTGAAGGTGTCCGCGACGAGCTGCGCGCGCGCCGCCAGCGAGTCCAGCACGGCGCGCTTCTCCCGCTGGAAGCGCGCTCACGTTACCTGCACGACGTTGCAGTGGAAGCCCTGCATGGAGTTGAAGGTGTCCGCGACGAGCTGCGCGCGCGCCGCCAGCGAGTCCAGCACGGCGCGCTTCTCCCGATGGAAGCGCGCGAACGACGCCTCGCCCTCCTGCGGCGGCCGCGCCTGTCAAGTCGGAACAACACTCCTTTTAACCTGTTTGACACATATGTATCAAAATGTTTTCTGCTAACGTCCAATCTATTACAAAGTAACATATGAACAGTTCTGGGCGCCTACTGTAGAAAAGGTTACGATATGATCTTCAGAATGGCCATAAGAGTTAGGTGCACTCGATTACGATTTATCGCAATTTGCATTCAAGAGTAGGACCTCTGTGACAGTTGTAATTAAACGTGGGGGCAGTCAACTAAAATATCAAGGAAAATTCATGATTTTACCAAAATGATTCTGGTGGGGTTTGAACCCACATCGGTCAATTCGATCCTTGACCCTTCCTAAGGCCGGAAGTGTTTCATCTAATTAAGCTACGGAACCCGTTAACGAGGTAGTTGAAATTCTTGATTAGATCGTAGTTAAGCACTGAGTTTAGCGCCATCTACAGATGCTGCACGACGTTGCTATAAGTACACAAGTTCTCCAGTTTGTTCCCCGGATCCCTGCGCCGGGGCCTCCTCAGGCACACTCACCACGCAGTCCACGGCCGCCTGGCCCAGCACCGTGGGACACAGCATGGCCGAGATGCACTTGTACAGGTGTCCCTGCGCCGGGGCCTCCTCAGGCACACTCACCACGCAGTCCACGGCCGCCTGGCCCAGCACCGTGGGACACAGCATGGCCGAGATGCACTTGTACAGGTGTCCCTGCGCCGGGGCCTCCTCAGGCACACTCACCACGCAGTCCACGGCCGCCTGGCCCAGCACCGTGGGGCACAGCATGGCCGAGATGCACTTGTACAGGTTCTCCTGCGCCGGGGCCTCCTCAGGCACACTCACCACGCAGTCCACGGCCGCCTGGCCCAGCACCGTGGGGCACAGCATGGCCGAGATGCACTTGTACAGGTGTCCCTGCGCCGGGGCCTCCTCAGGCACACTCACCACGCAGTCCACGGCCGCCTGGCCCAGCACCGTGGGACACAGCATGGCCGAGATGCACTTGTACAGGTTCTCCTGCGCCGGGGCCTCCTCAGGCACACTCACCACGCAGTCCACGGCCGCCTGGCCCAGCACCGTGGGACACAGCATGGCCGAGATGCACTTGTACAGGTGTCCCTGCGCCGGGGCCTCCTCAGGCACACTCACCACGCAGTCCACGGCCGCCTGGCCCAGCACCGTGGGGCACAGCATGGCCGAGATGCACTTGTACAGGTGTCCCTGCGCCGGGGCCTCCTCAGGCACACTCACCACGCAGTCCACGGCCGCCTGGCCCAGCACCGTGGGACACAGCATGGCCGAGATGCACTTGTACAGGTTCTCCTGCGCCGGGGCCTCCTCAGGCACACTCACCACGCAGTCCACGGCCGCCTGGCCCAGCACCGTGGGGCACAGCATGGCCGAGATGCACTTGTACAGGTGTCCCTGCGCCGGGGCCTCCTCAGGCACACTCACCACGCAGTCCACGGCCGCCTGGCCCAGCACCGTGGGACACAGCATGGCCGAGATGCACTTGTACAGGTTCTCCTGCGCCGGGGCCTCCTCAGGCACACTCACCACGCAGTCCACGGCCGCCTGGCCCAGCACCGTGGGGCACAGCATGGCCGAGATGCACTTGTACAGGTGTCCCTGCGCCGGGGCCTCCTCAGGCACACTCACCACGCAGTCCACGGCCGCCTGGCCCAGCACCGTGGGACACAGCATGGCCGAGATGCACTTGTACAGGTTCTCCTGCGCCGGGGCCTCCTCAGGCACACTCACCACGCAGTCCACGGCCGCCTGGCCCAGCACCGTGGGACACAGCATGGCCGAGATGCACTTGTACAGGTTCTCCTGCGCCGGGGCCTCCTCAGGCACACTCACCACGCAGTCCACGGCCGCCTGGCCCAGCACCGTGGGGCACAGCATGGCCGAGATGCACTTGTACAGGTGTCCCTGCGCCGGGGCCTCCTCAGGCACACTCACCACGCAGTCCACGGCCGCCTGGCCCAGCACCGTGAGGCACAGCATGGCCGAGATGCACTTGTACAGGTGTTCCTGCGCCGGGGCTCCTCAGGCACACTCACCACGCAGTCCACGGCCGCCTGGCCCAGCACCGTGAGGCACAGCATGGCCGAGATGCACTTGTACAGGTGTTCCTGCGCCGGGGCTCCTCAGGCACACTCACCACGCAGTCCACGGCCGCCTGGCCCAGCACCGTGAGGCACAGCATGGCCGAGATGCACTTGTACAGGTGTCCCTGCGCCGGGGCCTCCTCAGGCACACTCACCACGCAGTCCACGGCCGCCTGGCCCAGCACCGTGGGACACAGCATGGCCGAGATGCACTTGTACAGGTGTCCCTGCGCCGGGGCCTCCTCAGGCACACTCACCACGCAGTCCACGGCCGCCTGGCCCAGCACCGTGGGGCACAGCATGGCCGAGATGCACTTGTACAGGTTCTCCTGCGCCGGGGCCTCCTCAGGCACACTCACCACGCAGTCCACGGCCGCCTGGCCCAGCACCGTGGGGCACAGCATGGCCGAGATGCACTTGTACAGGTTCTCCTGCGCCGGGGCCTCCTCAGGCACACTCACCACGCAGTCCACGGCCGCCTGGCCCAGCACCGTGGGGCACAGCATGGCCGAGATGCACTTGTACAGGTGTCCCTGCGCCGGGGCCTCCTCAGGCACACTCACCACGCAGTCCACGGCCGCCTGGCCCAGCACCGTGGGACACAGCATGGCCGAGATGCACTTGTACAGGTGTCCCTGCGCCGGGGCCTCCTCAGGCACACTCACCACGCAGTCCACGGCCGCCTGGCCCAGCACCGTGGGGCACAGCATGGCCGAGATGCACTTGTACAGGTTCTCCTGCGCCGGGGCCTCCTCAGGCACACTCACCACGCAGTCCACGGCCGCCTGGCCCAGCACCGTGGGGCACAGCATGGCCGAGATGCACTTGTACAGGTTCTCCTGCGCCGGGGCCTCCTCAGGCACACTCACCACGCAGTCCACGGCCGCCTGGCCCAGCACCGTGGGGCACAGCATGGCCGAGATGCACTTGTACAGGTTCTCCTGCGCCGGGGCCTCCTCAGGCACACTCACCACGCAGTCCACGGCCGCCTGGCCCAGCACCGTGGGACACAGCATGGCCGAGATGCACTTGTACAGGTGTCCCTGCGCCGGGGCCTCCTCAGGCACACTCACCACGCAGTCCACGGCCGCCTGGCCCAGCACCGTGAGGCACAGCATGGCCGAGATGCACTTGTACAGGTGTTCCTGCGCCGGGGCTCCTCAGGCACACTCACCACGCAGTCCACGGCCGCCTGGCCCAGCACCGTGAGGCACAGCATGGCCGAGATGCACTTGTACAGGTGTTCCTGCGCCGGGGCTCCTCAGGCACACTCACCACGCAGTCCACGGCCGCCTGGCCCAGCACCGTGGGGCACAGCATGGCCGAGATGCACTTGTACAGGTTCTCCTGCGCCGGGGCCTCCTCAGGCACACTCACCACGCAGTCCACGGCCGCCTGGCCCAGCACCGTGAGGCACAGCATGGCCGAGATGCACTTGTACAGGTGTTCCTGCGCCGGGGCTCCTCAGGCACACTCACCACGCAGTCCACGGCCGCCTGGCCCAGCACCGTGAGGCACAGCATGGCCGAGATGCACTTGTACAGGTGTTCCTGCGCCGGGGCTCCTCAGGCACACTCACCACGCAGTCCACGGCCGCCTGGCCCAGCACCGTGGGGCACAGCATGGCCGAGATGCACTTGTACAGGTTCTCCTGCACGCGGGGCTCCAGGTTGACGAGCTCCATCCAGCCGCCGCGCAGGCCGCACTCGCCCATGTAGCCCTTGCTGACCGTCATGAAGGACGCCAGCTCCAGCGAGGAGGAGTAGGGCTCGCCCATCTCGCGGAGCACCTGCGGAACGCAACACTGCAGTGGCGAGGAATATCTCTTGCATGCCAGCTTTATTATCTAGTAATCCACACAATGAATCTCTATCGTGAAGAAACGCGCGCCTGAGTCAGTTTCAGACTTGTTGACCTGTCTTCTCTCTAACTGGGAGATGGTGGTATAAGGTGTTCCAGGCACAAATTGTCTAAACAGGTGATTGGTAATTTGATACATTCCTTAAAGGGGTTCATAGAAGAACTCATTTCTAATTAATTTTGTTATAGAATAGGTGAACGGAAATTATTATTTTTTTAAATTGTAACTACCTGATTTTTTTTTTATTTCCCTCGATTTTGATGTTTTCTCGTAATTAATTGATAAAGAATGTATTAACGATACACATTTAGTTACAATTGCCAGAAAAAAAAAGTTTCGGAGCAAGAACTACGTTATTAATAAAATGCAATGAAAATATCTAGTTTTAATTCCGCTAATGCTGAGTGCATATGCACCGCCCTCCCGCCCGCTAATTATGCACATGCAGGGGAAACCAGGCTGTTAGTGCAACATGCATACCCAAACCCACACGACGACACGTGTTTCGCCTCTCCGCGAGGCATCTTCAGGTGAAACGCCGAGATGTTGACTGGTCGGCGGCTGGAACGATCTAATTGATTTTGTGGGAGGGCGGTGCATATGCATCTCAGCATTAGCGGAATTAAAACTAGATATTTTCATTGCATTTTATTGACATAAGTATTTCCGCAAAGTAACGCCTGATTCCATTAATTATACTACGTTATTAATTGATGTGTGTGTGTGTGTGTGCGTGTGTGTGTGTGTGCGGTACTTTCTTGAAGGAGTAGAACTGGCTGCCCTCGGCGTACACGTTGTCCTGGTACACCTCGTCCGCGAACAGCAGCAGCCGGTGTGTGTTTGTGTGTGTGTGTGTGTGTGTGTGTGTGCGTGTGTGCGGTACCTTCTTGAAGGAGTAGAACTGGCTGCCCTCGGCGTACACGTTGTCCTGGTACACCTCGTCCGCGAACAGCAGCAGCCGGTGGCGGTGTGTGTGTGGGTGTGTGTGTGGGTGTGTGTGTGCGTGTGTGCGGTACCTTCTTGAAGGAGTAGAACTGGCTGCCCTCGGCGTACACGTTGTCCTGGTACACCTCGTCCGCGAACAGCAGCAGCCGGTGTGTGTGTGGGTGTGTGTGTGCGTGTGTGCGGTACCTTCTTGAAGGAGTAGAACTGGCTGCCCTCGGCGTACACGTTGTCCTGGTACACCTCGTCCGCGAACAGCAGCAGCCGGTGTGTGTGTGGGTGTGTGTGTGCGTGTGTGCGGTACCTTCTTGAAGGAGTAGAACTGGCTGCCCTCGGCGTACACGTTGTCCTGGTACACCTCGTCCGCGAACAGCAGCAGCCGGTGTGTGTGTGGGTGTGTGGGTGTGTGTGTGCGTGTGTGCGGTACCTTCTTGAAGGAGTAGAACTGGCTGCCCTCGGCGTACACGTTGTCCTGGTACACCTCGTCCGCGAACAGCAGCAGCCGGTGTGTGTGTGGGTGTGTGTGTGCGTGTGTGCGGTACCTTCTTGAAGGAGTAGAACTGGCTGCCCTCGGCGTACACGTTGTCCTGGTACACCTCGTCCGCGAACAGCAGCAGCCGGTGTGTGTGTGGGTGTGTGTGTGCGTGTGTGCGGTACCTTCTTGAAGGAGTAGAACTGGCTGCCCTCGGCGTACACGTTGTCCTGGTACACCTCGTCCGCGAACAGCAGCAGCCGGTGTGTGTGTGGGTGTGTGTGTGCGTGTGTGCGGTACCTTCTTGAAGGAGTAGAACTGGCTGCCCTCGGCGTACACGTTGTCCTGGTACACCTCGTCCGCGAACAGCAGCAGCCGGTGTGTGTGTGGGTGTGTGTGTGCGTGTGTGCGGTACCTTCTTGAAGGAGTAGAACTGGCTGCCCTCGGCGTACACGTTGTCCTGGTACACCTCGTCCGCGAACAGCAGCAGCCGGTGTGTGTGTGGGTGTGTGTGTGCGTGTGTGCGGTACCTTCTTGAAGGAGTAGAACTGGCTGCCCTCGGCGTACACGTTGTCCTGGTACACCTCGTCCGCGAACAGCAGCAGCCGGTGTGTGTGTGGGTGTGTGTGTGCGTGTGTGCGGTACCTTCTTGAAGGAGTAGAACTGGCTGCCCTCGGCGTACACGTTGTCCTGGTACACCTCGTCCGCGAACAGCAGCAGCCGGTGTGTGTGTGGGTGTGTGTGTGCGTGTGTGCGGTACCTTCTTGAAGGAGTAGAACTGGCTGCCCTCGGCGTACACGTTGTCCTGGTACACCTCGTCCGCGAACAGCAGCAGCCGGTGTGTGTGTGGGTGTGTGTGTGCGTGTGTGCGGTACCTTCTTGAAGGAGTAGAACTGGCTGCCCTCGGCGTACACGTTGTCCTGGTACACCTCGTCCGCGAACAGCAGCAGCCGGTGTGTGTGTGGGTGTGTGTGTGCGTGTGTGCGGTACCTTCTTGAAGGAGTAGAACTGGCTGCCCTCGGCGTACACGTTGTCCTGGTACACCTCGTCCGCGAACAGCAGCAGCCGGTGTGTGTGTGGGTGTGTGTGTGCGTGTGTGCGGTACCTTCTTGAAGGAGTAGAACTGGCTGCCCTCGGCGTACACGTTGTCCTGGTACACCTCGTCCGCGAACAGCAGCAGCCGGTGTGTGTGTGGGTGTGTGTGTGCGTGTGTGCGGTACCTTCTTGAAGGAGTAGAACTGGCTGCCCTCGGCGTACACGTTGTCCTGGTACACCTCGTCCGCGAACAGCAGCAGCCGGTGTGTGTGTGGGTGTGTGTGTGCGTGTGTGCGGTACCTTCTTGAAGGAGTAGAACTGGCTGCCCTCGGCGTACACGTTGTCCTGGTACACCTCGTCCGCGAACAGCAGCAGCCGGTGTGTGTGTGGGTGTGTGTGTGCGTGTGTGCGGTACCTTCTTGAAGGAGTAGAACTGGCTGCCCTCGGCGTACACGTTGTCCTGGTACACCTCGTCCGCGAACAGCAGCAGCCGGTGTGTGTGTGGGTGTGTGTGTGCGTGTGTGCGGTACCTTCTTGAAGGAGTAGAACTGGCTGCCCTCGGCGTACACGTTGTCCTGGTACACCTCGTCCGCGAACAGCAGCAGCCGGTGTGTGTGTGGGTGTGTGTGTGCGTGTGTGCGGTACCTTCTTGAAGGAGTAGAACTGGCTGCCCTCGGCGTACACGTTGTCCTGGTACACCTCGTCCGCGAACAGCAGCAGCCGGTGTGTGTGTGGGTGTGTGTGTGCGTGTGTGCGGTACCTTCTTGAAGGAGTAGAACTGGCTGCCCTCGGCGTACACGTTGTCCTGGTACACCTCGTCCGCGAACAGCAGCAGCCGGTGTGTGTGTGGGTGTGTGTGTGCGTGTGTGCGGTACCTTCTTGAAGGAGTAGAACTGGCTGCCCTCGGCGTACACGTTGTCCTGGTACACCTCGTCCGCGAACAGCAGCAGCCGGTGTGTGTGTGGGTGTGTGTGTGCGTGTGTGCGGTACCTTCTTGAAGGAGTAGAACTGGCTGCCCTCGGCGTACACGTTGTCCTGGTACACCTCGTCCGCGAACAGCAGCAGCCGGTGTGTGTGTGGGTGTGTGTGTGCGTGTGTGCGGTACCTTCTTGAAGGAGTAGAACTGGCTGCCCTCGGCGTACACGTTGTCCTGGTACACCTCGTCCGCGAACAGCAGCAGCCGGTGTGTGTGTGGGTGTGTGTGTGCGTGTGTGCGGTACCTTCTTGAAGGAGTAGAACTGGCTGCCCTCGGCGTACACGTTGTCCTGGTACACCTCGTCCGCGAACAGCAGCAGCCGGTGTGTGTGTGGGTGTGTGTGTGCGTGTGTGCGGTACCTTCTTGAAGGAGTAGAACTGGCTGCCCTCGGCGTACACGTTGTCCTGGTACACCTCGTCCGCGAACAGCAGCAGCCGGTGTGTGTGTGGGTGTGTGTGTGCGTGTGTGCGGTACCTTCTTGAAGGAGTAGAACTGGCTGCCCTCGGCGTACACGTTGTCCTGGTACACCTCGTCCGCGAACAGCAGCAGCCGGTGGCGGTGCGCGAACCGGATCACCTCCTCGATGTCGGCGCGCGACAGCACCTGCGGCCGACGGGCGCGTTAGCGAACACTCTTCTATGGTACATACTTCATCATCTCACTTCATTTTGAAATTGGGCATGTTGGCTTATACAGCAAAATCACTCGCTAAGGGATTTAACAAAACTCAAACCCTAAGGAAGTGAAATGGGTGGTAAAGTTTGTAAGGAATTGTATTCACTTTTGATCATTTCAGTCTAAACATTTCCAAAATTGTCAAACTAAGTTTTAAGTGTTGAAGTCAATAAATATTTTTGGCTCCCGCAAAATCTGCTAAAGGTCTAAAGGCAGGTACGGATCAGACTCACAATCCACATCCATCCATCCATCAATCAAAATTCACGCGGACGAAGGTAGTTCAATATAATAAATGGTGCATTGTTATTGATACGTGGTACACACCTGGCCGGTGGGGTTGCCCGGGTTGATGACGACGAGCGCGCGCACGTTGGAGGCGGCGGCCGCGCGCGCGCGCTCCAGCTCGGGCGCGCCTAGGCAGTAGTACACACCTGGCCGGTGGGGTTGCCCGGGTTGATGACGACGAGCGCGCGCACGTTGGAGGCGGCGGCCGCGCGCGCGCGCTCCAGCTCGGGCGCGCCGAGCCCCCAGCCGCGCTCCTCGTCCAGGTAGTAGCCCTCCTGGCTCAGCCCGTACTCCGCCAGCGACGCCGAGTACAGCGGGTACTGCGGGATCGGGATCAGCACCCCTGCAGTGCAAACACTTAATATATTGTTTAGAACTAAGACAAATGGAAATTAAAAACCTTTTCAAAATTGTATGTTTTTCATTTCCTTGATGTGTTCTACCTAATTGTGGTTAAACACTATAAAAACAAATGGTTACAAACGTAATGAGAAAATGTAGACTGCTGCAAAAGTTACAAAAAGGACTGAGTAGCGGAGTCAGCGCCCACCTCCGAAATAAAGGGCGTTCCTACGAGTGGACTTATATTAAAGACAAGCCGCACTCCGCGGTTTCACCCCGCGTAGTTCCCGTTCCCGTGGGAATACTGAGATAAATTTTAGCCTCTGTTACTCAGGGAGAATCTCACCTACGCAGATAATCGGTGTCGCATACTAACTTCCTGTCTCTCAAGGCTAGAGTATTACAACATTAGTCTTCTTTACCTGAGAAGAGAAGTGGCGGACGCAATTTTTCTCCTTAAGATTGTTCGAGGTATCATTGACTGCCCTGACTTGCTACATATGCTGAACTTCTCAATACCACGTCAGAACAGTCGCGTCGAGATTAGAAAGTCCTTTTTCACTAAGGCTTGTCGCACTAACTACGGCCATCATTCACCAGTTTGCCCATGTCCATGAATTACAATAACAATCGTAGTATATTTGAAATTTTTGGTGCATCAGTCTACTCTCACTGCTTGCAAAAGGTACACTTTTGCAATTATAGTTGATAGTTTGTATTGTTTTCTTTTTGTTTTTAGTTCTTAGATAATATTTTTATTGCATGCTGTGTCTACCTCTAGATTTAGGTTGTGCACCTGTTTTTTTTTGTTGTGTATATATTTAAGTTCAATTGTGCAACAACCAGTTTGGTGGACCAATTGAAAAAAAAAAGAATGTAGTATTTCAATTATGAAAGAATTTTGAAAATCAGTCGAGTAGTTTTTAAGTTTATTCGTTACAAACATACAAAATACAAATGTTTCCTCTTTATAGGATATATAAGAGATACATATATGAGATAGAAATACAAAAGCAAAAATCTGTCAGATTAACCTTACATTTATGGAAAGAAAGGGGGTAGATGTTTATTATTTGATTCGCCCTGTTGTATAAGGTACTGCTTCAATAAAAATAATGTGTCCCTGCGACAACGGATCGAGTCTGTTCGGCAGACTATATCGGAGCGCACCTAAGCACCAGCACTTGATACTCTCACCTTGAACACACACAACCAGGAGTTCCATGGTGCCATACAAACTAAGCCATTACCCAGTTGTGGGTGTTAAGGAGTGATCGTTTCTTTCGAGTGACGATTTCTTTGTATTTTAAGCGGTTTGGTGAATTATATTTTGTTTCTCATTTTCATTTACTCTTTAGACACTATCATAGAGGTGCAATGTAACCACACGAATTGACATAGGTTTAAATAATTTAAATTCAAACCCCAATCATTGGAATGGTTAACGTTTTCGTTATTTAGGTCGATAGAAATTGGCACTAAATAAATGATGACATAGTATTTACTTTACAAAAATCAATGATTAACGTCTTTGTAAGGATTGTTTACCGTTTCCTTCCTTATTAAGTGCGTAAGTTTGTGATTTATGTCTTATAAATCACAAAATCGGCTGAATGATATTACATAAGTCAATATTATGTATATGATGAGTCAGAATCTACAAACCAAGATGATGTCTGGCGACAAGGCCGTGCTCATTAGAGCCTGCAAACGGCACGACTTTTTATCACAATACAGCTGTCCACAGACTATAACTAGATGGCGAAAATTACTTTAAATCAAACCAACGTATAGAAATGATAGTCAATTAGATAGGCACCTAACATCCCGCTCCTAGTCATGGACACATTTGAGAAACTGCAAAAATACAAACAGGACCTATGTTCAAAGTATATTTCCAATTTTTTAATGAAAAAGATAATTATTTCATTTATTTAACTCAAAAAAAATTACAAAAATCAACTTGGGTGTTACACATACTTAAAACCACGAAATAATTAACTAACACTCAGTTGCACAAAACTCTTCATTAGCACGCCATTACTTAAAGGCGGTATTAGTGCTAATGAAATCTTTATTTTAATGATGTTGCACAAAAGTTTTTGTAGTAACATTTATGGTATGATAATGGTCCATTATCTAAAGACAACATTAAACAAAGTTGCCATAAAGAACTAACAGAAACGAACGAAAAGAGTGAACATATGCGTTTCGTTATTCGATCTTTACCAATAATTTTGTATAAACGGGCATGAACAAAACGCACGCTTGTACAAGTTGTCATTGACAACAGTCGCCCGTGTCAAATTGAATGGTTGTCTGTAACTGTAACCTAACCAATAGTTTGTTATGACAATAAAACAACAAGAAACTTATGAAAATATTATATTTACGAGGATTGTTCTAACAGATGTCTCAGTATTATTTAAAATAAGTGATGAGCTTTTCAAATTCTGCACACAAATGGGAATTATTGAAAATTGTGCAGTCATGAACAGATTCAGGCCAGCGAGCAATGATGTCTCTAATTTTGAGAGATGCATCACATAACACTTGAACATTTATTGAAAAGAAACCTTTCCTGCACCGATACAGTTCAGATAGTGCACCGCCTCTACTAATTATCTACATGTGTACAGTCCAAAGCTCCAGTAACCCGTGGAAATCCTTCAATTTCATAAAAACCTTCTGCAACTCTGCGAAGCTCTTCCATGTCCGGCATCTTAATATAAATATTGCTTAACTTTGTAACCAGTTCACCAGTGACTTTTTGTACGATTCGACAAACTGTTGATTAGTGTATGTTGATCAGGTCACCTAGCACTTGCTGGAAAGATCCTGTAGCAAAGAACCTCAAACAAATCAAAAGCTGTGTCAGGCCATCAAGTCTTTTTTTTTTATAATCATCACTTTAGTTCATGTTTTAGATAAGTATACAACTCTGTGTTTACTGAAAAGATTAATAAAGTTTATTCTTATTCTATTCTCTTATCAATGGCTTTATTTCTTTGGGTCACTGGTTCTAAATTAAGAACGTTAGTAATTTGAAGAACTGCATCCTTAGAGATTCTGTACCTTACATGAAATTCCTCTCCATCGTGTTTTGAAAATAAATTGACACGGTCTGGAATGTGGCGACGACGTGAAAAAGAAACTTCTTCTGTGTCAGACAATGATGAAAGACTTAATAAAGACATTTGATCACAGAAATGCACTGAAACACTGATGAAAATAATTATTCATTTCAGCCATAAAACGTCCACTGATGAACACAGGCCTCCCTCATGGATCTCCATGAGGGGTAGTTGCCATTCTCACCACGCTTGGCAGGCGGGTTGGTGAGCGCAGTATGGGATGTTGATACACGGATAGACGCTGCTGCCCATCTTCCGGAGGTGTCCCTTAGCAGGCTCTTACTGCATCCACGGGTAGGAGAGGAGGGGTAACATTCTACTGCCGGCGCCCCACGGTAAATAAGTATTATGGACAACTAATGGATGATTTTCGCCCAATTAAAATTAAAAACATGAACTGTCAAAACTAATGGCTCATTAGGTGCTAATGGACGCTAATGTCGCTACGTGCAACGCAAAATCTGTGTAAACAGCTAGTTTGACGTTTCATTAATTAAAACGTAATGGTACATTAAAAATAGTTAAATTTTTCTTTTGTGCAACAGTTTAAGGAAAGATTAGCGTTTAAAGTCGTCATTAAAATTTAAAGTTCGTTTCTGCAACTGAGTGTAAGTATAAAGACAAATCTGCTTTTGTGCTAAAGAGGCGTTCAGCTGAGCATAAATGTTGGGTGCTTTGAAGCAGCCCAACGCTGGTTTGCAGCTGACACCTGAGTAAAGACGGTTGTACAGGACGAGTGGACGTGTTTATTAACAAACCAAAAGAAAACAGGCTATCAATTTAGTATCTCACATGGACCGTTATAAATAAAAAACTCTTAGATACAAAATCTAACTTCTTTGAAGTTACACAAGGTCATCTGTTTTCCAAATTCATACAATATTTTAGTACATATTTTACTCTGCACGGACAGGCAACAGGGAATCCAAATCAATACTAGGAATACTACGAAACCCCGCACAGTACAACCGACTATTAGTTGTGTTAGGCGTTCTAATCGGCTGCGCTAAGGTGTCGACTTTCAGGCAGCATTGACCCAGTGGCAGTGGTTACATAAATCAAACCGCACATTTAAATAGATCATTTTAGTTCTACGAGCATTAGATCTGAGATCTGTATCTTACTCTGAATATTTTAGTGACGTTATAATCCGATTATCACATTTTTATAAGCACGAGATGGTTTTAAAAGTGTTGATAGCTATGATAGTTTCACAGTTAATTTACAACGTCATAAGAATTATTATAACTACATATTTTTACGTCATAAGACAGCTAGATTTATTAGCCCGTCACCAATGCGCACCAATGCTGAATTCTCCCCGAGCCGTAAAAAATAATCCCCAACGTTTCCGTTGCTGGTCACTTAGAACCTATCAACATAATCAAACTGTGTCCATGAAATTTCATGCCTTAGTAGTATCTAATCGTGAGCCAAGACGAAATGAAACATTTAGCGCGTTTAATTTGAAATTAACGCTTTTATTCACGCATTAGCAACTACTTACAAACGCGTTTGACAAGGACGCAAGGTAAGTTTTCCACGCAGTCACGAAGATAAGACTGTTAATTAAATGACTGAATTTAGATATTGTACGGAGGGGCAGCTGTTCTTTCCATAGTGTACGATACCACACGATACTCTGTGGTCTTATCCGTCTTCTAAACGTGGATATTGTCAAATAAAACCAATGGTGTTTGCAGTGACGGAAGTAACTGCACCTCAACTCATCCAAGGTGTGATTAAACATAATTTGCTACGTGTAATAGTGCGAAAGCAAGGCCCACATTTCTGAACAGATAATTTTTGGTTTTATAACACATTTATAGTAGTCTACTAGTACTTTTACAGCAGTAATCTGAACGCCTGAAGTCAAAAAAAGGTAAGAGGACTGGGTAATGAATAGTACTGTGGAGCCAGGTCTTTCGAAAATAAATAAGGTCGATTTAAAAAATGGCGCGTCTGACAGCGACCACTGAATATGGTCTTCCATATTCAGGGGTCTTCCCAGGACCATGACGGGTGCAATCCACTCGAAACGTTGGGAAACAATAAAGGAAATTTACGCGATAAAAACCCGGTTACATGTATATTCATAATGGTCACTCGTGGCGAAGCTGTTGCGATCCGTCACCAACAATTTCGCCACACGTGACCGAGCGCGTCACGGCGCTGGCGGCGAGGGTTCACTAACCAGACTTCTTCCCTCCGATGTCGTTGCAGAGCAGCTGCAGGCAGTTCTTGATGGCGGTGGAGGCGCCGGTGGAGAGGCACACGTCCTGCCAGCGCGTCACGGCGTGGCGGCGAGGGTTCACTAACCAGACTTCTTCCCTCCGATGTCGTTGCAGAGCAGCTGCAGACAGTTCTTGATGGCGGTGGAGGCGCCGGTGGAGAGGCACACGTCCTGCCAGCGCGTCACGGCGTGCCGGCGAGGGTTCACTAACCAGACTTCTTCCCTCCGATGTCGTTGCAGAGCAGCTGCAGACAGTTCTTGATGGCGGTGGAGGCGCCGGTGGAGAGGCACACGTCCTGCCAGCGCGTCACGGCGTGGCGGCGAGGGTTCACTAACCAGACTTCTTCCCTCCGATGTCGTTGCAGAGCAGCTGCAGACAGTTCTTGATGGCGGTGGAGGCGCCGGTGGAGAGGCACACGTCCTGCCAGCGCGTCACGGCGTGCCGGCGAGGGTTCACTAACCAGACTTCTTCCCTCCGATGTCGTTGCAGAGCAGCTGCAGACAGTTCTTGATGGCGGTGGAGGCGCCGGTGGAGAGGCACACGTCCTGCCAGCGCGTCACGGCGTGGCGGCGAGGGTTCACTAACCAGACTTCTTCCCTCCGATGTCGTTGCAGAGCAGCTGCAGACAGTTCTTGATGGCGGTGGAGGCGCCGGTGGAGAGGCACACGTCCTGCCAGCGCGTCACGGCGTGCCGGCGAGGGTTCACTAACCAGACTTCTTCCCTCCGATGTCGTTGCAGAGCAGCTGCAGACAGTTCTTGATGGCGGTGGAGGCGCCGGTGGAGAGGCACACGTCCTGCCAGCGCGTCACGGCGTGGCGGCGAGGGTTCACTAACCAGACTTCTTCCCTCCGATGTCGTTGCAGAGCAGCTGCAGACAGTTCTTGATGGCGGTGGAGGCGCCGGTGGAGAGGCACACGTCCTGCCAGCGCGTCACGGCGTGGCGGCGAGGGTTCACTAACCAGACTTCTTCCCTCCGATGTCGTTGCAGAGCAGCTGCAGACAGTTCTTGATGGCGGTGGAGGCGCCGGTGGAGAGGCACACGTCCTGCCAGCGCGTCACGGCGTGCCGGCGAGGGTTCACTAACCAGACTTCTTCCCTCCGATGTCGTTGCAGAGCAGCTGCAGACAGTTCTTGATGGCGGTGGAGGCGCCGGTGGAGAGGCACACGTCCTGCCAGCGCGTCACGGCGTGGCGGCGAGGGTTCACTAACCAGACTTCTTCCCTCCGATGTCGTTGCAGAGCAGCTGCAGACAGTTCTTGATGGCGGTGGAGGCGCCGGTGGAGAGGCACACGTCCTGCCAGCGCGTCACGGCGTGCCGGCGAGGGTTCACTAACCAGACTTCTTCCCTCCGATGTCGTTGCAGAGCAGCTGCAGACAGTTCTTGATGGCGGTGGAGGCGCCGGTGGAGAGGCACACGTCCTGCCAGCGCGTCACGGCGTGCCGGCGAGGGTTCACTAACCAGACTTCTTCCCTCCGATGTCGTTGCAGAGCAGCTGCAGACAGTTCTTGATGGCGGTGGAGGCGCCGGTGGAGAGGCACACGTCCTGCCAGCGCGTCACGGCGTGGCGGCGAGGGTTCACTAACCAGACTTCTTCCCTCCGATGTCGTTGCAGAGCAGCTGCAGACAGTTCTTGATGGCGGTGGAGGCGCCGGTGGAGAGGCACACGTCCTGCCAGCGCGTCACGGCGTGCCGGCGAGGGTTCACTAACCAGACTTCTTCCCTCCGATGTCGTTGCAGAGCAGCTGCAGACAGTTCTTGATGGCGGTGGAGGCGCCGGTGGAGAGGCACACGTCCTGCCAGCGCGTCACGGCGTGGCGGCGAGGGTTCACTAACCAGACTTCTTCCCTCCGATGTCGTTGCAGAGCAGCTGCAAACAGTTCTTGATGGCGGTGGAGGCGCCGGTGGAGAGGCACACGTCCTGCCAGCGCGTCACGGCGTGCCGGCGAGGGTTCACTAACCAGACTTCTTCCCTCCGATGTCGTTGCAGAGCAGCTGCAGACAGTTCTTGATGGCGGTGGAGGCGCCGGTGGAGAGGCACACGTCCTGCCAGCGCGTCACGGCGTGCCGGCGAGGGTTCACTAACCAGACTTCTTCCCTCCGATGTCGTTGCAGAGCAGCTGCAGACAGTTCTTGATGGCGGTGGAGGCGCCGGTGGAGAGGCACACGTCCTGCCAGCGCGTCACGGCGTGGCGGCGAGGGTTCACTAACCAGACTTCTTCCCTCCGATGTCGTTGCAGAGCAGCTGCAGACAGTTCTTGATGGCGGTGGAGGCGCCGGTGGAGAGGCACACGTCCTGCCAGCGCGTCACGGCGTGCCGGCGAGGGTTCACTAACCAGACTTCTTCCCTCCGATGTCGTTGCAGAGCAGCTGCAGACAGTTCTTGATGGCGGTGGAGGCGCCGGTGGAGAGGCACACGTCCTGCCAGCGCGTCACGGCGTGCCGGCGAGGGTTCACTAACCAGACTTCTTCCCTCCGATGTCGTTGCAGAGCAGCTGCAGACAGTTCTTGATGGCGGTGGAGGCGCCGGTGGAGAGGCACACGTCCTGCCAGCGCGTCACGGCGTGCCGGCGAGGGTTCACTAACCAGACTTCTTCCCTCCGATGTCGTTGCAGAGCAGCTGCAGACAGTTCTTGATGGCGGTGGAGGCGCCGGTGGAGAGGCACACGTCCTGCCAGCGCGTCACGGCGTGCCGGCGAGGGTTCACTAACCAGACTTCTTCCCTCCGATGTCGTTGCAGAGCAGCTGCAGACAGTTCTTGATGGCGGTGGAGGCGCCGGTGGAGAGGCACACGTCCTGCCAGCGCGTCACGGCGTGCCGGCGAGGGTTCACTAACCAGACTTCTTCCCTCCGATGTCGTTGCAGAGCAGCTGCAGACAGTTCTTGATGGCGGTGGAGGCGCCGGTGGAGAGGCACACGTCCTGCCAGCGCGTCACGGCGTGCCGGCGAGGGTTCACTAACCAGACTTCTTCCCTCCGATGTCGTTGCAGAGCAGCTGCAGACAGTTCTTGATGGCGGTGGAGGCGCCGGTGGAGAGGCACACGTCCTGCCAGCGCGTCACGGCGTGCCGGCGAGGGTTCACTAACCAGACTTCTTCCCTCCGATGTCGTTGCAGAGCAGCTGCAGACAGTTCTTGATGGCGGTGGAGGCGCCGGTGGAGAGGCACACGTCCTGCCAGCGCGTCACGGCGTGCCGGCGAGGGTTCACTAACCAGACTTCTTCCCTCCGATGTCGTTGCAGAGCAGCTGCAGACAGTTCTTGATGGCGGTGGAGGCGCCGGTGGAGAGGCACACGTCCTGCCAGCGCGTCACGGCGTGCCGGCGAGGGTTCACTAACCAGACTTCTTCCCTCCGATGTCGTTGCAGAGCAGCTGCAGACAGTTCTTGATGGCGGTGGAGGCGCCGGTGGAGAGGCACACGTCCTGCCAGCGCGTCACGGCGTGCCGGCGAGGGTTCACTAACCAGACTTCTTCCCTCCGATGTCGTTGCAGAGCAGCTGCAGACAGTTCTTGATGGCGGTGGAGGCGCCGGTGGAGAGGCACACGTCCTGCCAGCGCGTCACGGCGTGCCGGCGAGGGTTCACTAACCAGACTTCTTCCCTCCGATGTCGTTGCAGAGCAGCTGCAGACAGTTCTTGATGGCGGTGGAGGCGCCGGTGGAGAGGCACACGTCCTGCCAGCGCGTCACGGCGTGCCGGCGAGGGTTCACTAACCAGACTTCTTCCCTCCGATGTCGTTGCAGAGCAGCTGCAGACAGTTCTTGATGGCGGTGGAGGCGCCGGTGGAGAGGCACACGTCCTGCCAGCGCGTCACGGCGTGCCGGCGAGGGTTCACTAACCAGACTTCTTCCCTCCGATGTCGTTGCAGAGCAGCTGCAGACAGTTCTTGATGGCGGTGGAGGCGCCGGTGGAGAGGCACACGTCCTGCCAGCGCGTCACGGCGTGCCGGCGAGGGTTCACTAACCAGACTTCTTCCCTCCGATGTCGTTGCAGAGCAGCTGCAGACAGTTCTTGATGGCGGTGGAGGCGCCGGTGGAGAGGCACACGTCCTGCCAGCGCGTCACGGCGTGCCGGCGAGGGTTCACTAACCAGACTTCTTCCCTCCGATGTCGTTGCAGAGCAGCTGCAGACAGTTCTTGATGGCGGTGGAGGCGCCGGTGGAGAGGCACACGTCCTGCCAGCGCGTCACGGCGTGCCGGCGAGGGTTCACTAACCAGACTTCTTCCCTCCGATGTCGTTGCAGAGCAGCTGCAGACAGTTCTTGATGGCGGTGGAGGCGCCGGTGGAGAGGCACACGTCCTGCCAGCGCGTCACGGCGTGCCGGCGAGGGTTCACTAACCAGACTTCTTCCCTCCGATGTCGTTGCAGAGCAGCTGCAGACAGTTCTTGATGGCGGTGGAGGCGCCGGTGGAGAGGCACACGTCCTGCCAGCGCGTCACGGCGTGCCGGCGAGGGTTCACTAACCAGACTTCTTCCCTCCGATGTCGTTGCAGAGCAGCTGCAGACAGTTCTTGATGGCGGTGGAGGCGCCGGTGGAGAGGCACACGTCCTGCCAGCGCGTCACGGCGTGCCGGCGAGGGTTCACTAACCAGACTTCTTCCCTCCGATGTCGTTGCAGAGCAGCTGCAGACAGTTCTTGATGGCGGTGGAGGCGCCGGTGGAGAGGCACACGTCCTGCCAGCGCGTCACGGCGTGCCGGCGAGGGTTCACTAACCAGACTTCTTCCCTCCGATGTCGTTGCAGAGCAGCTGCAGACAGTTCTTGATGGCGGTGGAGGCGCCGGTGGAGAGGCACACGTCCTGCCAGCGCGTCACGGCGTGCCGGCGAGGGTTCACTAACCAGACTTCTTCCCTCCGATGTCGTTGCAGAGCAGCTGCAGACAGTTCTTGATGGCGGTGGAGGCGCCGGTGGAGAGGCACACGTCCTGCCAGCGCGTCACGGCGTGCCGGCGAGGGTTCACTAACCAGACTTCTTCCCTCCGATGTCGTTGCAGAGCAGCTGCAGACAGTTCTTGATGGCGGTGGAGGCGCCGGTGGAGAGGCACACGTCCTGCCAGCGCGTCACGGCGTGCCGGCGAGGGTTCACTAACCAGACTTCTTCCCTCCGATGTCGTTGCAGAGCAGCTGCAGACAGTTCTTGATGGCGGTGGAGGCGCCGGTGGAGAGGCACACGTCCTGCCAGCGCGTCACGGCGTGCCGGCGAGGGTTCACTAACCAGACTTCTTCCCTCCGATGTCGTTGCAGAGCAGCTGCAGACAGTTCTTGATGGCGGTGGAGGCGCCGGTGGAGAGGCACACGTCCTGCCAGCGCGCCGCGTGCCCGTCGCGCCGCTCGATGTAGCCCGCCACGCGCCGCCGGATCAGCTCGATGCCCTGCGACGCGCTGTACGCGCCCACCGACTTGCCGCTGGAAAGTGACACACCGATTATACTCTTTTCCACGTAGGAGTTGGGTGACAGCAGGAAAAATTGTTATACAATTTCAAAATCCACGAGCCAAAAAGGGACAACTGCATAGTTTCTTTTGCACTTCAAAGATTTTCTAATGTCACAGAATATATGTGAAAATACTATAGTCAGTAAAAGAATACGGTAGCGCCTAATGACTTGCCCGTGGAAAGATAAGAGGCTTAAGGATTCAACCAACGATCCAGAGCCTCTCGTAGAGATGCCCTAGTAGAGTCAAATGAGATATGGTATAAAGTTCTGGGGAGATAGCTATAATTATATAATTTAAGGGCGTTTCTAAAACAAAAGTGAGCAATTTAAAGATAGAGGCTAATCAGCCACTGACAGTCTTACTTAAACGCTAATTTACTTTTGCAACTATTTGTAAAATAAAAATGTATTTAACCCTTAGGTTTATATTTAAGTGATACCAGTGTTTTGAGGAGCGGTAAACGTATACAGGAGCACCCACTGACTTGCTACTGGAACGAAGACACTAAACTTCTTTCGATCTGAATACCCTTTATCAAGAAAGTTTTTAGGATTTTAGGAAGCTCATTTCACTGTCAACGTCATTCCTGTCCAGGTAAGGCTACCAGTAAGAGCTACTAGATAACCCATTTCTAATAAATTGACAGAGCCTGGTAGTTAGTCACTGAAGGATTCGGAAATAGGTATCCTAACGCTGGTTCTGTCTAAGCAAAGTTGCCAGTTTCTTTCGAGTTGATGAGGAAAGATGACAGGCGAGGCTCTGCTGCGTTCATTGTACCGACCACGAGGACCAGTTAAATCTTTATTCTTAAGACGTAATTATAAGCTGGGTATCATTCTACCGCCGTGGGGTGCCGGCAGTAGAATGATATCCCTCTTCTCATGCCCATGGATGCAGTAAGAGCCTGCTAAGGGTTACCTCCGGAAGATGGGTAGCAGCGTCTATCCGTGTATCAACATCCCATACTGCGCTCGCCAACCCGCCTGCCAAGCGTGGTGAGAATGGCAACTACCCCTCATGGAGATCCATGAGGGAGGCCTGTGTTCATCAGTGGACGTTTAATAGCTGAAATTAATGAATTATAAGCTGACTCTTAGTTACCAGAATGTTTTTTTACTACTCTGTAATCAGTTCTGTTTCTAATGGAAAACCAAGATAATGAGCTCATTATAAACAGTTTAAATATTCCATTCACTGTGTGACGAGCATCTATTATCCGTGGCTTATCGCCTCGCTGTGAATAATAATTAGATTTGTTTGTATCTTACACAAACCAGTTAATTACCACGTATATATAAAATATGCAATAAATCTAATCAAATAAGTATGTAATTTTCACTTACGGCAACATAATTACCGGCATACCTTAATGATTATTGGTATGACTAATAAATAAGGCGTGACAAATATTGCACTCTACGATATCGTAAAAGTGAACTTATACTGCATAAGTGGATTCTCTTTTTAGTACAAGTACATATAAAAAAGTATATCTTGAACTATTCTCACTCATCGGAAACCTACATGATAGCTAAATTAACCTTTGAAATGTTTAGAAATGATTTTATAAAATAAAATCATACAACGACAGCAACCGTTATCTGCTTTACGACCGAAACATCGACAGATGGGCTCTGCTTGGCTAGGCTTTATGATAAGCGTAAGCCAACACGAGTGTAAAATATGAATAGCATAACAGCCATAAGTTTCGCACGCCGGACACGGCAATAGTCACATCAATCTACAGAATCAGCCGTATCCTATGACGCCATTAGCCAAACAAACAGCCCACTGCTAGGCAAGCTGTGACTCGCATATTTGATGAAACTTTAAATCAGCTATGTTGATACAGCTTGAAATTAAACTTACTATGGAAACTAAATTATGGAAGTCTAGCGCTGTGGTAAGACTCGTTCTGCGACAGCATTGTTGAGTAGTGACATTTTTTTAAAACCTATAATTTAGTTTATTTTGATTTATTGTAATATGTGTGACAAAATAAACGAACCAATGTCTAACTTTAAGTATAATGTGATCAATGTTACGTTAGTAAAGGCATGTGTTACAGTAGCCTGCAGACAACGTCGGGAAGTAGCTAGTTTGTGAACTATCAGTGCTTATTTCAACAGGCTTTTTTTAACAGTCTACCGAGAGACTACCACTTCTGTAACTTTGTAGTACTTCTGTAGCTATATGGTAGTGGAACTGCAATCAACCGGCGATTTCTAAGCGACTGTGCCAAGAAACCGGTCATCGCGCTGGGTAGGCGCATGCTTTCGACCAAATTCTTATCGCCTAGTACAGGTACTAGTCTTTTGCAAAGATGTAATCGGTCTTTCGATATTGCTGGTAGGTATAGTATAAGTTAATTAATGAAAAAAAACGGATTTTCTGGACTACCTTCGAGGCGCAGTAACTAACCGGCCTCTGCCGGCTAGTGGTCACTGCGCCTAACCTACGGCGCTAATCAAACCAGGAAGCTTCCTGGTTTGATTACCGCAGTAAATTTGCAGATTTTTTTTCTCGAACTGACGTTGACCTGTGTTATATGACGAAGTTTCCTTGACCCAATGTTATTTTTATAGGAGGCAGTACGTACCCACAAGCGGCAAGGATCTCGGTGGCTCTGGCCTTCACGTCTTCGGGAAAGTCGGACGTCTCGATGAGAGACGGGAGGCTGATGCACGCCAGCACCTGCAAAGGACGAGGGTTACCATACTGGCCTTTAGCTCCATTCCTAAAGCATAGGGACGCGTTATAATACGCCTTCACCTGGATCAGCGCTAGCGTTAATAGCTATAAATAACATTATATAAGTCCGCATAAAAAACGCGCTAAATTGTGCAAAGTATAATTAGTAATTATGTTATATTGAAATAGGTAATGTAATCACTTATGTAATAAATAACCTATCATCATCAAGCCCTTAGTTAAAAACTGTGTTTTTGCAAGGTAAGGTCTCCCAAACTACGTTAGGTACGTACTGCACATAAAAATACATAATACAATTAATACATAACAAAGGTCTTAAATACCTAAATAGTTATTAATTATAAATACATAAAATAAATATTTATCGTAGGTATGTCGACATTATACAATATCCATCATACGTCATATTTTTATTATGTAATTTAAACTGCTGTCGACTCGCATGGCAGGTATTGCAAACCAGTCCGCAGTGAGCACCGGATCGATGTTGACATTGAACGACCCTCAAACAAAAAGCCTTCTCACGCCCTCTGCAATCGATGCGATGAGACGCCGCGGACGTAAGTGCTTCCGCTCGCCGGTAATGTCACTGTGCCGTCTACATCTGGGGGCTGCCAGCAGATGTTTTACTTGTATGACCGCTTTATGACGACAATAACTACGCAAATTGAACAGTTAGGTGTAATAAATGGGAATCCAACGCACGCTCCGCGCTGTCGCTCCACTTAGCTGCAACGCATTACGATATTATACATAAGTATAGCTGGATTAATTTAATTCGATTTAATTACTTAATTATAAATTTAAATCGATGTCTGGTGCCTGCAACCAAAGATTTAAATCGTTAGATATGCCCTGACACCAAAAACTGTGATAAGCGTAAGCCAACACGATTGTAAAATATGAATAGCATAACAGCCATAAGTTTCGCACGCCGGACACGGCAATAGTCACATCAATCTACAGAATCAATCAGCCGTATCCTATGACGCCATTATCCAAACAAACAGCCCGCTGCTAGGCAAGTTGTGACTCGCATTTGATGAAACTTTAAATCAGCTATGTTGATACACCTTGAAATTAAACTTACTATGGAAACTAAACTACGGAAGTCTAGCGCTGTGGCAAGACTCGTTCTGCGACATTGTCTTTATGTGTGTTAACAATAAATCCGACGCACACTGGTTTTGCCAATAAACCAAACTGTTATTGTTAGCATTTATTTTGCAATCTGTTGCACGAATTTACGTAAAAAATAACACACATTGTCCGCCTATTATTGTGTATAGAGGCACACTGATTCCAAATGAGTGAACTCACCTATTTTCTGTGGAAACGGTGCGGTCTCATTACGGGTAAGGGCGTATCTAACTATTTAAATCTTTGCCTGCAACCCATTATATTGATTTAAATGGAGCTAAATATACCTACGAGTACATCACAGATATCAGAAACTGAAGAGTTAATTCTACTCGTAACTTTAACTATTAGATTTAGTAATTGCGAATGTGAGTCTGTTTGTTTGTTACGCTTTCACGCCTGAACAATTAGAAAGTTAGGTAACCAATTTTAAACATTCTTTTATCAATGAAAAGCCACGATCAGCGCGTAACACAGACTATTTTATCCTCTTATTTCCACGGGAACTGGAACTACGCGGGTGAAACCGCGAGGCGCTGCTAGTTAGAGATAATTCCTGTAAGTGCAACAAGGCTAAAAGCCATGTCTAGACATTTTTCGATTCATTATAAAGTGATATGTTGTGTCCTGGTTGGTAGAAATACCGCTAAACCAAAAATTACCGATACACGAACCTTTATGGCTTGTTCGTGTATCGGTAATTTTATAGTACTCTAATAGTTTTAACTAACTAATAGTACTCGAGCAACGTCGACGCTGCTACCCATCTTCCGCAGGTATCCCTTGGCAGATTCATACTGCGACCACGGGCAAGAAAGGAGGGACAACATTCTGCTGCCGCCACCTAACGCCTGCAAATAGCATTACGAGCTAGGATAGTGTACGCCACCTGTCTGATGAAGGTGATGGGCTGCTGGCCCATGGCGTGCGCGTCTCCGATGTTGGCGCGGATCACCTTGTTGAACGGCTTCTTGGCGCCCTGCGGACAAGCAAGGGAGTAAGGACCAAGACACCTCACAACTACTCATTTACACTACACAAGGACATAACGCAGACCACCAGTTTCATTGCTGCCACGGGAATTAGTCGCGTAATACCTTTAATAATTATTCCCGACGTTTCGACTGTGTTTAAACAAGCGTGGTCCCGGGTAGACTTAAACTTAGGTACATGTAGAAATTACCGTGTTTTTGTTATTTATTATAATGAATAGTGATCGTGAAAGTTTACGAAAAACTACCTCGTAACTACCAGATGATTAATAGAATATTCAAATACAATTAGATACCTACTTCTATCTATTATCAATTTATCAGCCCACATTCACCCACTGCTGGGTATAATGGGCCTCCTCTTTATCGCGCCATTCATTCGGACCTTGCACCAACTGCACCTATTGGCTTCCCGCTACTCAGACAATGTCGCCTGACCACCTGGCTACATTCTGTATCTACTTATAGTTACTTTCTATAAACACATAGGTACCTAGGTAGGTACTTGTCATACAAAATAACCAGATTCAAGTTTGCAGTTAATACAAACATTTGTTCCCGTGGCAGAAATCAAACCCGCATCATCCTGCGGCTCCTTAGTGTGGCTCAGTTGGCTGTACTTAACCATGGAGGTGTACTCTGTATTCAACAGAATAAGACGATCATATTTTGTTCAATATTGTATAATTTATGTATTGTATAAAATAAATTTCTTTGTCTTTAGCAAGAAATAGCGTACTCATCACGACGAGGTTATTGTAACGCGCTCTGTTTATTTTAGGCCTTAACCACACTAGCAATAACATTCGTATTTAGTAGCCGTTTCTAAGCATACCTAAATCATATTTTTTTTTTATGTAAGTGACCTCGCGGTTTTATTCCGTAAATGCATTACTTATAAATACATTACTTAATTATTATGAAAGAGTTGTTATCAGACAAATGATTCAATTTGTCAGCAAAATTCATTGACATAACAGGCCATACATTCAAGTCTCTTAACAGGCCTCTCTTCTAAGACATGCAACTTTGTACAGTCAAGGTCAAAAATATGTATACACCACAGAGTGACAAAAAGCGTAGTCATCTGAATGGTCATAAATTCGGCAAAATAAAAATGTACTTAAATTTGTATACATACTTTGAGAGATAACTATGTAAACAACAGTTGCAATAATATGTCCTCATTTATTTAACCATAAACTTAGATACACCATAAAGTTCAAAAATATATAGACACTAGGTATAATGTGTCACTTTTGAATTTTTAATTTCATTTGACTTCCCGTTTCTTACGATATTTCAATCATTGTGTAGGTGAAAATGTATCGCATTAGCGATCATTTAAAACACAGGATTGTTGCCTTATGCGAGGAGGGTGTATCCGTGTCTGATATAGCTGACGAATTGGGCATCACGGTAAGAAAAATGTAATGTAACTAGAACTTACCGCCGAAAATGTCACTTTCTAAGGGCTTTAGAATACTTCGTCATAGATAATACGAATAATTTTCCATTTTAGAGAAAATCAGTTTATACATATATGGAAGCAAAGATGGGCTGATGAAGGCGTTATTACGAATGTCATGTGTCATTTGGCCGACCAAAAAAGACCTCCGCCATTCAAGACCAACAATTAGTAGAGGACGTGAGATACCGAAGATTCGTCAACACAAACACATATGCTGCTCGGTACAATGTGTCTGGAAATACAATAAGACGCCGCTTACATGATGCTGGATTACATTGTAGAGTGCTTGCTAAGAAGCCACAATTAACAGATAGGCACAAGAGATTGAGGTTTGCTTTTGCGACACGTTATCGGGACTATGACTTTAGTTATGTTCTGTTTGTTGACGAGAAAGTGTTTACCTCAGCAGCTGACGGCCGGCTCAGTTTATGGCGAGTTAACCATAGCCGCTATGAAGAGGGTAATGTTCTCCCCAATCGTGGGAGTGGTCGAATGTCTGTTGGCTATTGGGGATGGATGTCTGCGGCCGGGCCGGGTGAACTTGTGGAGATTACAGGTCGATTAGATAGATACGGGTATATAGACATATTAGATCAGGTACTCCTTCCAACAGCTCATACATACTTTGGAAATAGACATATCAAATTCGTCCATACATAATGCGATACTAGTGCAGCAATGGATTAACCAGCATGAGGACCTTCATTTAATAAAGATGCCCCCAAAAAGTCCAGACATAAACCCAATTGAAAACTTGTAGGGCCTTATGGTTCAAAACTGGGACTCTTCAGTTGTGAGAACCACTGAAAATTTAAGAAATCACGCAAAGGAAATTTGGGATTCGTTTATAGGTACAGATATAATGTTTAAACATGGTAAACTCTATGAGAGACCGAATAGACGCGGTTATTGAAGCTGAAGGAGGACATACTCATCATTTCAGCCATAAAACGTCCACTGATGACAACAGGCCTCCCTCATGGATCTCCATGAGGGGTAGTTTGTCATACTCACCACGCTTGGCAGGCGGGTTGGTGAGCGCAGTATGGGATGTTGATACACGGATAGACACTGCTGCCCATCTTCCGGAGGTATCCCTTAGCAGGTTCTTACTGCATCCATGGGTAAGAGACGGGTATCATTCTACTGCCGGCACCCCACGGCGGGGATATACTCGCTATTGAGTAATTTTTGTTTCAAAATGGAGGACAAATATTAGAATTATTATTTTACACTTAAGTTTAAGGAGCTACTTTTTTTAGTTATTACAGTTATTTTAATGAAATATTTGCTTTTTATTAAAAAAACGTAAATAAAAACAGAAAATAGGTAAATCGCCAATTACTGGCCACCTTTCATAACTGGTCCCATCATACTAATAATACAATCTGTTCACGTACAGAATTCATTTTCAGTTTAAGGTGTTATTGACTGGCCACCCTTCAATAACTGGCCACGTTATACAAAAATGAATAAAACGAATGAAGTAGGTGCACATAGTTCATGTTTAGTATGACGTCACGCCAATAACGTCGTAACAGGTCAAAACATGAGACAAACATATGCAATGACAAGTCTGCACTGTTTTCGTGAATTGTCAAAACATTCTATTCAAATTTGTTTCGCGTGACAAGACCGTAAAGTTTATTTTCGCTGATTTATATTTTGTATACATATTTTCGTAGCAGTTACTGAATCTATCTTTAATGACATAAATATGACTACAATATTTTGCATCATTTGCAGGATACTTATTATGTAATTTTGATTGCATACAAGTTTTTGAACTTGCCTTATACATATTTATGTGGCCATTGCAGTTTGCATATTTATTAGTATTTGGAGGAGTACATATCTCTTGTTATTTTTATGATAACTTTATTTTTACAACATTACTTGCATATATATCTTTGACCTTGACTGTACCCTATCCACAGCAAAGTAAGTTACACAATAGACTGATTGCTCGGGCAATGAGATAATTTGTCATCCTTTCATTGTAAATAAGGTCTATATTAACACAAAGCAATTTATTACATGTAATTTATAGTATTATTTTAGATGCAATAGATAATGTTATCAGGAATGATGAATGTTATCATTTTGCAATAACTTTAGGACCACCTCAGTATAACAGACTGTAATAATTAATTTGAATGATACAAATACTTTTCTAGAGATTGACTTTGTCAGATATTTTTGTACAGTTAATGAAACAAACTGGTTCAATGATTAAGAAAATTGATCTCACCCACATTTTAACACAATTACCTCAAAACCACAAGACTTATTAACCTTGGAGTGGTTGGAGTATAAGCTATAGGATGTATAATTATAACTGAATCTGCTTTTTGATATTCTCATACTCCTAACTCCTACATAAAACTGCTTTGTGATCACTCTAGCTAACTCTAAATCTAGACTTTATCATTTACCAGAAGAAATAATGTCTCTTGTATTTTGCAACAATGAAATGCAATTGGGTGTGTGCCAAAATGCCCTCCGTATTGGATGATACAGAGAAATTATACCATCAAACACTTTCTGTTCTACTACTTTTCAGCTAGATTCCTATTTCACTTTCAAAATTTGAGTGAGAAAATCGTGATTGAGTAAACACTATTCATTGTAATGTTAAATGGGTGATGTGGCACTTTCTGACTGAACATGTGAGAAGGTGAAGGTGCCGCATAACACTCCATTCCCTGATAAAAACACCCCTGGGAGGTTACCCCTATAATGTATTAAAAATACCCCTTTCAATGTATTATTTACATATGTGAGTAGAAAACCCATTTGACAATAATAATTATGTATTCCTATTCTTCTTCTTCTAAGTCCAGATTCACCTACTGCTGGGTATGCCTTTAGCTGATGCCAGCGTCCACTGTCCTGCGCATTTTATATTCAGGTATGCCCAGCCCCTGCAATGTCGTTGAACCATTGCACTATTATAAACAGTACCTATATAATTTATTTTAGTTCCAAAGTTCATCTTAGTAGGTGACATTATTTCTATAGGTACTAATTAGACCAGTATACTGTGCCACATGCATACCTAACAATTTGTTCATACTAGGATCTCGCCTTGCTCAATATCACTTGAAGCATGAAACTTGACACTGTTTATGTGAGAGGTACTCATGCATCACATTGCGACTTAACTGCATCTCCGTAAACTTGACAGGTGTGATGTTTGTTGGTGAACCTTGAATGAATAGATTAGGAATGATTTTGAAGTTAGAGGATTCTATGAATAATTTCTTTGCTTTATTTTAATAATATGTACTTACACATTATTATAATAATATATATAATAAGGTAGTCTAGCTTTATATAGTATAAATGTCTGGTCTAATTTAATTTTATCAAATTTCTAACTCTTACTTCATTCAAAGCATAATTTGTTTAAGTGATTTCAATAAAACATTAGAACTGGTTTTGAAGAGGTGACCTTGGCTAAGAACATTATAACAGCGGCACTAGTTTTATATGACCAACATTGTCTTAGTAGGTGTCATCCATTTCTTTAAAGTTTCTGTGCAAACAGCATGATACTGTTTTATCTGAGATAATCTTGTGTGGAGTCAGTTGATAAGCATTAACAAATAACTATCATGGAATCTTTATTGCCATCTTTGATTAGGTAATCTAGTTAATATTGCAGAAGTTAGCCAAAGAATATAGACAAAATTTAATTCAAATATCCGAAATGTGTATTTTTTACATAAAAGAAAATGGAATTATTGTCCAAATGCAGTGTCAAATGATTTTTTATAAAGACCCACAGAGATTTCATAGAAGGCACAAGTACATAGGTAATTTAAATAATCCCCTACTATAGGCTATGCTCATTAACTCTAGCCTTGTAAGTTATGACTTGACAATAGTTCAACCTTTCACTCAAATGTATGACCACACCATATTGATCTACTTTTTGCACATTATTTTTTTACATTACAATAGGTAGGTACTTAGTATATTTAGGGAATAGGTAGTTACTCCTATAGCATTCCCAATCGTTGCCGGCGCGCGTTTTCGCATGGCAGTTTGAATGAGGAACTCACCTTTTCAAGTTCTTTTTCGATCTCCCCTGCGCGAATGACGAGCGGGCCGCGCACCGCATATTCCAACTTGAGAATGTTGGGGTTGATGTTCTCGACGGTAACCGCCTTCGAAGCCATGTTTCGGGAGTTCAGCGAGCACAATGACAACACCACGACCTCCGACCGGCCCAAACGCTGTGCGACGCCGCCGGCCAAAACGCGACTGGCGTTCCTTATCATTTTAATCTGTGACATGACTGACAGCGATTTAGACAAATCAAACACTTTTTCTTCACTTGCTTTCGACCGTCCCGGAGATCACAATGAGGTAATCACAAATCGCACTGAATTTAATCACTGTAGGTTTTACTGCTGGTATAAATTGTGTGTATCTAGAATTCAAATTAACAAAACCGGTTAGAGGTTGGATCCTATCGATCGATACGTCTGCCTTTTTCAGCTGTAGTGTATCTATGATATCGTAGGTACGTAAACATCGAGTCAATTGGCGATGAAATTACATATTTTAGAATAATTAGGCGACCCCCAATAAAGGTTATCTAGAAGTGAGATAGGCGACTGATGAATTAATAATTGAAGCAACAGTAATAATATTAGTAAGCCAACAAACACATGGATAATTGCATTACAGTATTTTTAATTCATGACATGAATTGTAGGTATTTTAGCAAAAAGTTAGTATCCTAAATAAAAATTCAAATTTTCGCAAACCAAGATTACGTAAACTTGAAAAGGGAGAATCCATCCAAGGAACCAATGTTTGTTTTGGAAAATTGAATTGACATGTTTTGACTTTACATGTGACATTGACATCATTGATGTTTGTTCAATTCAATGCAGCCAACAAATAAAACACAGAGCAAGTAACGAATAAAATGAGAAGAAAATTAAATTCGTTCAGAAATCATTGTGAAAACCCTAACCATTAAGTGAAAACCATAGAAATAGAATTTTACTTACGTGTAACGTGTAACGCTTTGGTTAATCTGTAATGAATGTTACATTATTATTTGAATAAACTTAAACTTAGATCTTGAGATATCCAAGTGGAGGTAGACAAGTGTAAAAAAGGTGAAAACTCAATTTGGTTATTTAAATCTATATACAAATGACTCCCTATTTCCCTTGGTCACGGCATCACGCGTGAACGGCTGGACAGATTTCGCTAATTCTTTTTTTTGTTGTGTTTGTTATTGTCAGAAGGTCATGAGAGAAAAAAATAAGAAAATTGCGCGGAAAATTAGAAAATTTAGGAATACCTAATCACCATTTTAAATTATTTCACCTTAGCGTAGCGTAGGTATTATCACGGTGTCACTTAGTTGTCAAATATTTATAGGTGCGTTCAAAAAGTTTAGTGACTAAACTTAAACTGAATATATGTATTTTTTTACTCTCTTAGGTAGTAGTAGTAGTGTATTATTTAAGTAGTAGTGGGGTAGTAATTGAGAAGTTGTAGCGTAGTAGTAGGGTAGAATTAGAGTAGTATACGATCTTTATGCTACTAGAGCATTTATGTAACATGATCCAATATTTGTTCAATATGTAATTATTCTAAAGTATTCAAAAAAGCAGGTCATACAGCCATAGCCCTGTTTCTAAAAAACAAAATAGTGAGATCATGCAATAGGCGTTTTTTGTAATCTGTCCAAGGCCTTCGATTGTGTTTGTCACAACACCCTTAATAAAGCTTAAATATTACGGCATTGAAAGCAAGACTCCGGATCTCCTTCAGTCGTATTTATCAGATAGAGTACACAAGGTTGAGGTCTGTGGCCAAAGATCAGAGGCATCAATAATTGAATTAGGCGTGCAACAAGGATCAATTCTAGGACCATTTTTGTTTTTGATTTATATAAATGATCTACCGTTCTTTGCAAAAAACTTGTGTCATCATCATCATTTCAGCCATAAAACGTCCACTGATTAACACAGGCCTCCCTCATGGATCTCCATGAGGGGTAGTTGCCATTCTCACCACGCTTGGCAGGCGGGTTGGTGAGCGCAGTATGAGATGTTGATACACGGATAGACGCTGCTGCCCATCTTCCGGAGGTATCCCTTAGCAGGCTCTTACTGCATCCATGGGCATGAGAGGAGGGTTATCATTCTACTGCCGGCACCCCACGGCGGCTTGTGTGATATCGTTTTATTTGCTGATTTATTTATTTTTATTTATTTATTTAACATTAATTAAAACGGTAATTAAACCTAACATTAATTAAACAAAAACAATAATCAACATAGAAAATTAACTGAGAATAAGAAATAATGATTAAAGATTACCTACACATAACATTAATAAAAAAAATAACAATAATAATTGAGGGTAAAATAAAATGCAATAAATAAATAAATAAATAAAACAATGAAAATATTTAGTTTTAATTCCGCTTATACTGGAATGCATAAGCACCGCCCTCCCGCCCGCTAATTATGCACATGCAGGGAGAACTAGTTTGTCAGTGCAGCATGCATATCCAAACCTATACGACGACACGTGTTTCGCCTCTCCGCGAGGCATCATCAGGAGAGACGCTGAACTGTTGACTGGTCGGCCGCTGGAACGAAAATGAAATCATGAAAATGATTCGTTCCAGCCGCCGACCAGCCTCCCTGCATGTGCATAATGAGCGGGCGGGAGGGCGGTGCTCCTGCATCTCAGCATAAGCGGAATTAAAACTAAATATTTTCATTGCATTTTATTGTCATGGATCCGCAAAGTAACGCCTGATTCCATTAATTATTATAATTGAGGGGTTTTACTACACTTGCAGGGGGTTAAATTAAAATTATTCCTAAAATTAAACTTCGAATCTTTTTTTTTGTTATGTTAAACGGGTTTTCTACTCACGTTAATTATTCGTTGAATATAGGTATCCAACGTGTTCAGTTCCTCCCAGGGGAACTTTCTTTAGCTCGCGTTGCACTGCGCGAGCGCGTGAGAGGGAAGGAGACGGTACCGCGTAAAGAAGCTCCATTCCCTGAAGAAAGTTCCCCTGGGAGGAACTGAACACGTTGGATACCTATATTCAACGAATAATTAACGTGAGTAGAAAACCCGTTTAACATAACAATGAATAGTGTAACTTTCGAATCTTTTATTATTTTAATTTAAATCATATTTTATCGGGTGGGCCCTATTTTGTTTTAAGTAGTTTAGGTAGCTGGGGTTCAGGATTAAACAACTTAGTCCAATTAGAACAAAATTAACTCTTTATATCGGAAATCATACCAGTTAGAATCTCACAGTAGATTCACATTAGAACACTTCTTCACAGAACACTGTTTACCACTATTGCATCCGCTTTGCTCCTGTTTCCCTCATGACCTATTAAAATTATTTACGCGATTTAGAATACTTTCAACGTTAATATTTTGTAACCGTGATTTTCGACAAGGAAAAAAACTGTATCCATCATTTTATAAAACTCAATCATGATCAAATATCAACCAATTAATAAGACATTCGTTTTATTATCACAATTATCGTAGAAGCAACCCTAGCTTCTCATTCGATGCCGCGTTACAGATTACTTGCAAGTAGGTGAGCAAAGCAATCTCAACTCTATGCCTGCATACTTATGGTACACTCTTTCTCGCTGTGAACTGCTGGTATTATTAATACAATTTTGTAGGTTATTATCCGGCGTCCGTCGTTCGCTCAAGGCCACACGTTAAATGCTTGAAGAAATTAAAAAAAATGCTTGCTAGAAGCCGGAGCTATCCAACTACCTACTTAATTTGGGAGCCGCTAAAATTAAAAACCACACATTTTTTAATATTTATTTTACAGAATATTTTCAACTATATCAGACAACTGTCTAATAATATAATAATAATCCCAATATAAAAATATTTAATCTCCTTATCCATTTAATAGTTGTATTGACAGAATTTATATAATATACATTCAACAATTTATTTAATTCTTGGATGAATCGGTTGTCATAGAAATTATTAAATAATAGAATACATGAACTAAATGTGATGTCTTATATCCACCAGTTTATATTACATTTACTCATAAAAATATTTAATGTAGGTATATTAACTACAACATACAAATAATTCCGACCTTTAGGTATAATGTACATGTCTGGTTTATTTACAACTCGTAAATGTTTGCGATACTCAACAACACTGATGAAACAGCTAGAAGATATTAAAATTACACAACAGAAAAATTATCTCACACTTGTATGGCATATCGTCAAAGTACCTACTCCACAAAACCTAAAATTTATCTTTTATAGACAATACAAAACACAACATAGCTTTACATAAATTCTTAACCCGAAATAAATAAATTATTCTCTAATATTATTGCTTATTGTCAAATCAATTGAAAACCCTTTCGGAAACAACGGCGCGGTCTCGTCGGCGCCTCGCAATCCCTAATTACTTAAACGTGTACTAATGATTCCTTCATTTACAAGTCCCGAAACATCGGGAATTAAGAATGCGTCTTTAAAATTTCTACCGAGGCGTCTATAAAATTCAATCTCACAAAAATCCGTAGGTATAACTATCACGAGATGATATGGTCGATTCGGTCAAAACAAACATACCTCTCATAAATCTTACAGAAAACAAAACAGCTCAAAGGAAGGATCGCCATAAGTACCTACAGCTACGTCTCGCCGGGAGACAACAGAACAGAGAAGAGAATACAGATGAAACGGAAACAAGAGTTATAAAAATAAATTAACAGCTAACTCTAGGGAAGGACGGATAGAATATCGGGAATGTAAAAGTTACTGGAATAGAAAACAGTCGTCGAGCGGTGTTGGAACACCGCACCGCCCGCACGCGACGTTATCGTTAGGTTTGTGGTCCGCGCCTTAGCAGCAGGCGCGGGTTGAGTGCGAGCGGGGGGCGGGCGCGGGGGCGGGGGCGCGCGGCCACACGCGCCCGGCGCCGCCGCGCTCTCGGCTAGCAGTCGTGGTCCTCCTTGACGAGCTGCGCCGTGTCGGCGCTGCAGTCGGCGGCGGGGTCCAGCGCGCGCGTGCCTCCGGCGCCCGCCGCCGCGCCGCGCCCGGCGCCGCGCGTCTCCGTCGACGACGGCGATATCACCGCCGACACCACCTTGTCTTTTAACTCGTCTGGCACCTCGTAGATACCGGCTGGGGAGGGGAAACGAATGAGTTAGTACACCTTTATCAAAGTGTTCAATTTCGGTGGGGTTCAAACTCAACTATACAAATTACAAATTAAAGACCTCTATCCTTTCAAAACTGTTATGTGTAGAAATGAATCATTAAATAAAAGGTAGACAAAAAACTGACAATTGTATGGATTGTATGGAAGTTTAGATGAGTTAGAAACTGTTAAAACTAGAATGCCAGGACGAGTGGAAGACGTAAAAGCTAATAGGCCTAATATGATATAGAAGGTAATTAAAAGAGTGACCACATCGTATCATTAGGGCAAGGCAGGGATATCATTTTATTTTCAACCTATCTCCCTCCTGGGCAGGGCACTCAAATTTTAAACGGGGGCCCGACTACTATTATTCGGGGCCCAAGCCAACCCGACAAAAGTAAGGTTTCATTTTCGCTTCTGTCTACTATCACTAGAAAAAAAAGTTTTACCGAAGCGAACAAAGTCGAATAAAGTCAAATAATATGCGGTTTATAAAAATCGTACAGACAGGGAAATGATGACATCCCTGCATATCCACAGTTTGATCCCCAGGATCAAACTGTGGATATGCAGGGATCAGATCCTAGACAAAAAATAATAAAATAAAGAAAGAAAATACATTTGTGTTTGAAACACACAACACGTATAAATTATAAAAAAAACAGAGTGGACAGTTTAAGAGTAAAAAATGGACACTGCCTCTGCATTACCGCAACCTCAAAGCGAGATAGGAGGTTGCAGCGCCGACTTTGAAGCAGGATAATGAGTTTGACTTGCGACTGGGACTTACGCAGCGGCGGCGGCGCGTCGGCGGCGCGCGCGACGGCGTCGTACATGGGGTTGCTGAAGTCGCGGCCCTTGCGCGGCGCCTCCTCCAGCGTGTAGGCGGGCTCCGCCACGCCGAACTCCACGTTGGAGCCCTGCCGGAACGACACGCTCTGCGACGACGCCAGGCTGCCGAGCCCGCCGCCTTTGCCGCTGGAAAACACAAAATACTGCTTTAGGAAATGTGCGCTATTTACTGTGAACTACTAGTATTTCTCCACATTTTACGGTTAATTTCTGGGTCTGGTTTTATCGTCGTTGCTCTTATGGTGTCCAATGAGTGACCATATAAATAATAAATAATACACATATTACAGAAATCGATGGTCAAGTGTACGACGACCTCTGTGGCGCAGCGGGAAAAGGTCCGCCTACGACGCAAGAGGTTGCCGGTTCGATTCCCGCGTCGGAACAAATGTCTGTATGATCTGCAGATATTTGTTCCAGGTGTTCTAGATGTTTTTCTATATATAATAAAAATATCTATCTATGTTGTATAAATGTATTAAGGATATCAGTCATCTAGTACCCATAACACAAGCTCTGCTTAGCTTGGGGCTAGATGATGCTGTGTGAATTGTCCAGCATTATTTATTTATTTATTTTATTATTTACGTACTAAGCGAAGCAGAGTACTTTGAGTGACCAGATTAAAACCTGTAGTGCTAGCCATTTCTTTTTCATAGGAGAAACTAAGTATAATAAATTGGAACTATAATAATTAATATTTTTTTAACAATTTGTTAATTTAAATAAATTTTATAATACTTACTTAAGTAATTTAATTTTGCTTATATAATACATAAATACATATAAACTGTACAATTGTATTTTTAATATGAATTTTCTATTGCAAAAATGTAGTTAGTGTTTTGGTGTAGACTGTAAGCTAACTACTGTAACTGTTATTAATAATAAATGTCTAAATAAGTTACTTACAATGGTCGCTTCCTGATGACGAACCAGGCCGCCGCGGCCGCGAGCGCTATCAGCAGCACCAGCAGGATCGGCACGATGACGGCGGCAGCCGCCGGGCCCCGCGCCGCGGCCTGGGCCCCGGCGGCGGCGCAGCGGGGCCCCGACAGGCCGGCGCCGCACACGCACTCCAGCTCGCCGTCGGCGGCGCCACTCGGCCGGCACGTGCCGCCGTTCTCACAGCGGCAGATGCGCGGCAGCGGACGCTCCACCTCCACAGCTGGGGGGGGGGGGGGGACAGAACTACATTGAGCATGTGAATACAAAAAATCGGCCAAGGGCGAGTCAGACTCGCGCACGAGCCATTGTTTGGCGAAACAACTTGTTGTTTGTGTGGTAGTTACCTGCGTCGCAGGCGCGCTCGCTGGTGCGCTTGTCCTGCGGCGCGCGCTCGGGGCAGGCGCAGCGCCGGCCGCCCGGCACGGCCAGGCACAGGTGCGAGCACGGCGCCGCGCCGCAGCCGCCGCCCGCCGCCGTCGTGTTGTAGCGCAGCGGGTGATAGACTGCAACCACATGACCACTTCTTACAAACATACATACTCATGACAACCATAACGTTATTAAAACAACAGGGCGAGATACTACGGAAAAATGTATTCGGCTCTCTGCCAGTCTGTCGTGAGCTATTGCATCACTGTTTGGGGTGGCGCCGCTAAGTCGGCAATTATCGGTATTGAGCGAAAATAGAGATGTTTCAAAAGTTATATTCTAAAGCCTAGAGTTGTAGAGATGTTCGCCAGCTCTACATTTCAGAGCCCAATTAAAAGGCCATTGTATAAATTTCAAATTCAAATTCAAAAAATACTTTATTCAGTGCGGCCGCATGGACCTTATTGACGCGTCACAACTTACAAAATAAAACAACACAAATAAATAGAATAAAGCACATAATTGAACCTGTTCACTTCAGATGACACGCGAGTTAGGAAAAGAAGTGAACAGAAGAACCTAACTCGGTCGTTATAGTCATCATTTAACAATTTGATTTTGTCTTATGCTACGTTTGACGGAGTTGGAGCAGATTCCGTCCCAAGTGGTTTTGTCCTCTAGGTAATCTGATATTTTATAATAAGCTTTATCGCACAGATTGCGTTTAATAATGTTTTTGAATTTATTTAATGATAACTTCTGCAACTCACTTGGGAGTTTGTTGTATAAGCGTATACATTGCCCTTTAAAAGATTTTTTTACCTTATGGAGCCTAGTAGTGGGCACAGCGAGTTTATTCTTATTTCTTGTATTTACATTGTGATTGTCGCTGTTTTTCTTAAACGAAGCAATATTTTTATGGGTGTACAACAGGTTCTCATAAATATATTGACAAGCTACTGTCATTATATTTATTTCTTTAAATTTAGTGCGAAGTGATTCTCTGGGACCCATATTGTAGATAGAACGAATAGCCCTCTTCTGCAGCACAAATACGGTGTCTATATCTGCAGCACATCCCCACAGCAGTAAGCCATAAGACATAATGCTGTGGAAATAGCTGAAGTAAACAAGTCTAGCGGTATCTACGTCTGTAAGAAGGCGGATTTTTTTGACTGCATATGCTGCAGAACTAAGCCTACCCGATAGTTGTTCTATATGCGGGCCCCATTGAAGCTTATTGTCCAAAGTTATGCCTAAAAATACAGTTTTTTCTACAAGGTTTAAACTTTCACCTTTCAATTTAATGTTGGCATCAGCCTGTTTTACATTCGGGAGAGTAAATCTAATGCATTTTGTTTTATTTTCATTAAGTAATAGGTTATTGACATTAAACCAATTAACAACTTCTGAGATTGCATTATTCACCTCGTCATAATCGGTGGTACGTCGTTTCATTTTGAACAAAAGTGAAGTGTCATCAGCAAACAATACAATCTCATGATTGTTTTTGACAAGATGAGGTAGATCATTAATGTAAATTAAAAATAGAAAAGGCCCAAGAATTGATCCCTGCGGTACACCCATTGTAACTACAGATCCCGAAGAACGTTTTCCATTAACATCAACTCTTTGTATCCTGTTACTGAGATAAGAATTAAGTAGATCTAAAGAGATATCTCTAACACCATAGTGGCGCAATTTCCCGATCAATGTTTCATGGTGTACACAGTCAAATGCTTTTGAAAGGTCGCAAAAAACACCTATAGCGTCTTGCGACTTCTCCCAAGCATCATAGATATGCGAGATTAACTCTATACCGGCATCAGTAGTGGAACGACCGCGTGTAAAGCCAAATTGCTTGCAGTGAAGCAACTTGTTGTCGTTAAAGTGCTTAGATAGCTGATTTAAAATAAGCTTTTCAAAAATTTTACTAAATGTCGGCAGTACTGATATCGGCCTAAAGTTAGTGGGATCCGACTTAGAACCTGATTTGAATAAAGGTATTATTTTACTGTGTTTCATTAGATCAGGAAATACGCCACAGTCAATGCATTCATTAAATATAAAAGCCAGTTCAGGTGCGATTGTGTCTACTAATGGTTTTACAATGTTTACAGAAATACCCCAGAGATCTGCAGTTTTCTTGACATTTAACATTTTAAAGGCTTTAACTATATCGCCGCTGTCCACATATTGGAATTTAAAATTACTATCACATTTAGGTACATTTTCGCTAAGTAAGGACTCGGCGATCAGGTGAGAAGAGTTTAAAGACTTTGTGGTAGAAATTGGAATGTCAGTAAAAAATGTTTCAAATGCTTGGGCTACATCTTCATCACTTTTGTAGGTGGTATTATTATAATTCAATTTGAAGTGGTTGTTAAAGTTACTCACATTTCCAGTTTCTTTGTTTATTATTATTATAATAGTCGAGATCCTCGCCACTGAAACCGCTTTAGCAATTATGACCATGTGAATAATGCAATCTCTAAAGTTGTCCATTGGTTACCTTGTAATGCGTATTCAGTTGGAATTATATTAATTTTACGAGTAAAAGTAATAACCGAACTCTTTGAGGGATTAAGCTCAAGCTTATTGGTAAGACAATAGTCCTCTAAGCGCGTTAAATCAGCCTGTATGGCAAGCATGTCTATGCTGGATGATATGGAAGATACAATTTTCATATCTTATGTGAAGCATAGTAAGTTAGAAAATGAATCTATGTTCCTAACAAAGATGGTGAAAAAAAGAGTACCTAGCAGAAGATCCTTGCGGTACTCCACTAGGCACTGGAACCCAGCTGGATATATAGATGTTGAGGACAACAGCCTAAGATCTCTTATCAATGTAGGATGAGAACCACCTCAGCAAATCACCACGAATACCTGACTGAGTAAGCTTATGCAATAGGATATTGTGATCAATTTTATCAAAACATTTGCTATAATCAGTGTAAACTACATCGACTTGCCGACCATTGTCCATAGCTTCAGTAATATAGTCATTTAATATGATAAGATTTGAGACTGTAGATTTACCTCTCAAAAACCCATGTTGGAAGGGCCTAAAGGTATTTTTTAAGGCAGAGTATACTTGATTATATATTATTCTTTCAAAGACTCTAGCAAAGATACAAAGTTTTGATACAGGTTTATAACTACCTCTAGTGACCTCTGTTTTAAACCCTTTCTTAAACACTAGTGTAATAAACGCCGATTTCCATATCGTGGGCACAATATTAGATGACAATGATTTTTTGAACATAATTGAAATAGGATATGCAATAGAATCAAGAGATGAATCTAATTTCTGTAAAATTATTTTTATATCAATAGAATTAATTTCGATTCTATGAATATCGGAAATTATGTTACACGCTGCTTCAAGATCAATGAACGGACGATGCATTGTAGAATGAAAATAGGTCGGAAATTAATTACAAATAGGTTCCCCACCCGAAATGTTTAAATTATTGAATATCATTGAGCTAGGAATACAGTGTGATTGAGATCTATTCTTTACAAACGTCAAAAATATTTAGGATTTATAGTAGGTATTTGATTGATTCTTCAGTTAGCTTTATTTAGTTTTGACACGAAGTCGATTCCAATCTATTTACTCTTTCCCGCATAAGTAAATTCGTCTGATTTATTGCCATATTTTTTTAAACTTAACAAAATATTAACTCTTTTTCTTTATAGCTTTTTTTAGTGCCACATTATACCACATGGGATATAAATTATTGTGTGATTTTTTAGTAGGTATAAACTTGTCATGAAGATCCCTCAAAGTTTGATTCAAGAAACTCACACACTCATCTATTGAACGATAAGAGAACTCCCTATGCCAATTAATACTATAAATCTCGCTGTTGGTTGATTCAAAATCACCCTTGTCAAATAAATATCGTGTTCCCGGCCCATAGCCTTAAGTGGAGAGTTCAAATGACTGAATACTAAATAATAAGACCGGTGACGATCATCAACCGGCGTTATAGGATCTGGACATTCAGTTATTGAAATAGATTGGTTGGAAAATACAAGATCAAGTATTCCACTGTCTTTATTAACTATCCCGTTTTACTGAGACAGATCCAAGGCACTCATTTCATCAGTTAGCAGATACTCGTCCGTGGTAGACATGTTCATGGGGTAGTATATACAAGGTGTCCCGTAACTGGGGTATGAAGCCAGGAGCTGCAAATTACCCCCCACCAAAGGAATGCAAAGGCGAAGAAAGATTTCAGAAAAACGTATTTTCAGGTTTCCATACAAAATTAAAGTTTTCCAAGTCGCTGTCAACCCTAATGTATAACAGACGTGTGTCCGTAATACATACCTACGCGCCTACGCACACCACGCACCTATACCCACACTCAATATACGCACAAGCGCGTTGCGGGCGCGCCGCGGGAATCCCCGGCGGTCAATAGGTCATTGCCCGTAACAGCTGAGAGCAGGGTTGTCACTCTTATGAAATTGGTATAAACTTTGAAAGTTATCTTATCACTGAAAAACTTGAAAATCAAGAAAGTCGTAGAACAAACGTTGTTTGCCAGGGGGGGTAGAAAACCCCCCTTTCGGCTTAGTACCCCAATTACGGGACACGCTGTATAGTTATCGAAGCATGCCACACAATACCGCTTAAATTGAAATCCCCAACCACTAAAAACGCGTCAGAAGGGTTCATTGAGGTTAAGTTATTTAGTTTCGTGAGAAAATTACTAAGTTGAGAACTAAATGACAAGCCATTTTTCTGATCACATAAATAAATAACGCAGATATACAAATTTACCCACCTCCTCGTATTTGTTTGCATCAGACGTATACAAATCTTGTAGCTAACACTGACTTTTTAGGCACCACCCTAGATAATACCTAAGCTTCAATGGGAACCCCATAGATAATCTATCGAACAGGCAGTTCTGCTGCAGTTAAAAAGTTCGTTACCTCACAGACATAGCTATATCTAGACTAGTTTACTTTAGCTATTTTCATAGTAGGTATTATCTTATGGCATAGTGTTGTGGGGGTGCGCTGGAGCTAAACATATAGACACTGGTATTTGTGCTGCAGAAAAGGGCTGTTCATGCAATCTACAATATGAGCCCCAGAGAATCGCTACGTGATACATTAAAAGAAATTAATACAATGACAGTTCAAATACAGGGCAAGCTAATTAAAAGCTTGTAAAAAGAACTGTGTTTCTAATCACTTCTTATCTATATATTATATATATATATTATATCGCATCACAGTGCTTAAAACAGGGAAGGGAACAGATGTGCATGTAACATTAAATATGTTTTTATTTAATAAGTTGAAGTGTTGGTTTGTAATTTCAAACTATAGAAATAAATGAATGAATTTCTGAATTGATTGCTAAGCAAATCAAATATTTTGCTTTCCCTATAATTTATCGTAGAGCAATAAAATATTGTGGTCTATCAGGCCTCTAACCCCATACTATGATGCTAATGGTGGTCACCATTAGCATTCTCAGTATACTACGAACAATAAACCAATTATAATTTGTTTATTTATTCCATACTTCCCATCGAATTAAATGACCAAATTGTTAGTGCTCTTATCGTTATCGGTTCTAGTGTCGATTTATTAAGGAATAAGCCCATAAGAGAGATGATAATGGTGGTACTCACTTCTCACAGCCGAAGGGTTGACTAGATCCCGCGATATGACTATGGGCACGCCGCGCCCGAACTTGTCCTGGCGCACCAGCTCGCCCGAGTCGCGCGTCACCCAGTACAGCGCCGCCTCGAACACGTCCAGCGCCAGCGGGTGCCCCAGCGCGGCGCCCGCCAGCACCACGCGCCGCCCCGACCCGTCCTGCCGCATCGTCTCTATCGTGTTCAGCTTGGTGTCCGCCCAGAACACGGACCGGTCCATCGCGTGGTCGATGGCGAGCCCTGTGGGATGTCTGATGTTCTCAGTCACGATCGGCCTCCGCTTGGAACCGTCCATCCACGCGATCTCGATCTTCGGAGCGGAGCCCGCGTCGGCCCAGAACATGCGGCCCATCTGAGGGTCGAGGACGATGGACGTGGGGCTCTCGATGCCGGCGGAGACCAGGGCCCGGCGGTAGCGCCCGTCCGTCCTCGCCACCATGACTCGTCCTCTAGGTTTCGATCCGGTGCGGTCCGTCTCCGTCCAGTACAAGTTGTCTCCGACGTAGTCCACAGCCAGCGCCGTAGGTTTGGAATGAGCCTTCATGTGAAGGTCCTGCGCGTATCCGCTTTTAACTTGGCCGTGGACCGCGTTGATCATGTAGGACCTCTTGATGGTCTTGTCGTAGCTGTCGGCCCAGAAGATGATCTCCTGCTTGGGGTCGAAGTCGATGGCCTCGATGCGCTTCTCGGCGGTGATGACGTCGAACTGCTCGTTCCGGTCCTGCACGAAGGCGCGGATCTCGGGCCCGTTGGAGTACAGCAGCACCACGTCGTCCGCCGCCGCCCTGCACACGCCGGAGAGGTTGTCCGATAGCCTGCAAGAGCGAGGTAGTGGGTTAGCTAAAATCTTGGCAGATGATGAAAGTGAAGATTCCTAAGAATTTACGTGAGTAATGATTTTTCATTCAATTGGTTGTCCTATAAGACCAGCCTCATAGGACTTGGGTATCGCTAGCGGGATATGGTGGGATCTGCAAGAGCTTTGCAATGGGAATTGGGATTTAAGCAGGAAGACGAGCAGACGGGCCACCTGATGGGAAATGGTCACCGTCGCCCATGGACATCTGCAACACCAGAGGCGGAGCGGTTACTCTGCCAGCTTTTGTATGCTTATGCTTATGTCAAACTCTTAAGCTTATGTCGAAGGTCTGAGGGAATACAAGCCAATGAGAGTTCAACAACTTAATCGTCTGCAAAAAAGCGCGAACGGAGAACAGACATAGCACACACAGAGAACTTAAATCTTTTTGAAGTCTTATAAGGGTTGGTAGATCGTCTGTGAGCTTGGAATCGTCGATAGGGTTACCCCACGTTGACCATACCAATATTATAAAGGTGGTAATCTCTGGATCTACTAAACCGATTTTGAAAATTCTTTTACTGATAGAAAGCCACATTATTTGTGAGTGTCATAGGCTATAACCCGATATAACCCGAAAAATTAAAACGTGGTATTCAGATTTGTTACTGCCCAACGAAGTGGGCACGCGTCAGCTAGCCTACAACCGAGTGAGCAGTATCGCCTACTTGAATCCCTCCCTGCAGCTGCAGCTGTAGCTCCCGTTGAGGTTGGAGCAGAGCTGGCTGCAGTGGCTGCCGGCGAGGCACTCGTCCACGTCAGCTAGCCTACAACCGAGTGAGCAGTATCGCCTACTTGAATCCCTCCCTGCAGCTGCAGCTGTAGCTCCCGTTGAGGTTGGAGCAGAGCTGGCTGCAGTGGCTGCCGGCGAGGCACTCGTCCACGTCAGCTAGCCTACAACCGAGTGAGCAGTATCGCCTACTTGAATCCCTCCCTGCAGCTGTAGCTGTAGCTCCCGTTGAGGTTGGAGCAGAGCTGGCTGCAGTGGCTGCCGGCGAGGCACTCGCCCACGTCAGCTAGCCTACAACCGAGTGAGCAGTATCGCCTACTTGAATCCCTCCCTGCAGCTGCAGCTGTAGCTCCCGTTGAGGTTGGAGCAGAGCTGGCTGCAGTGGCTGCCGGCGAGGCACTCGTCCACGTCAGCTAGCCTACAACCGAGTGAGCAGTATCGCCTACTTGAATCCCTCCCTGCAGCTGCAGCTGTAGCTCCCGTTGAGGTTGGAGCAGAGCTGGCTGCAGTGGCTGCCGGCGAGGCACTCGTCCACGTCAGCTAGCCTACAACCGAGTGAGCAGTATCGCCTACTTGAATCCCTCCCTGTAGCTGCAGCTGTAGCTCCCGTTGAGGTTGGAGCAGAGCTGGCTGCAGTGGCTGCCGGCGAGGCACTCGTCCACGTCAGCTAGCCTACAACCGAGTGAGCAGTATCGCCTACTTGAATCCCTCCCTGCAGCTGCAGCTGTAGCTCCCGTTGAGGTTGGAGCAGAGCTGGCTGCAGTGGCTGCCGGCGAGGCACTCGTCCACGTCGGTGCACTTCTTCTTGTCCGCGGGCGAGATGATCCAGCCTTGGAAGCACGTGCAGATGTAGCCGTCGCCCGATGCTGTGAGGTTCGTGCAGAAGTGCTCACAGCCACCTGGAAAGACGGATACCATTAATTTACTGAATTAAATTATCGCGTCTTGTCATCATTTCATGAATATAATATTACGACTGTCTAATGTAAAGTAGTTAGTTCCTCGAACATAACTAGATCATCATCATCATCATCCGCAGCCCGACTTCACAGGTACAGGCCTCCATAGGTTGCCAAACTAGATGTAACTGTTTATTTGTCAATATAAACGCACTAACGAAAACTCAGAGCAGCCAATGACCTCAACTGAATCTTTGATATACATAGTTCGGTAACGTTTTCGTGGTCATCTGCGGTAACCAAAATTTTAAGTAATTTCGAAAAAAAAAATGTAATGATTTCTTTGGTTTTAGTTAACCAAGTCACTTTATTTGGCAATAGAGGGCAAATATGGTCATAAGAAATCCAACACACACTAGTGCTTTGCACCAATGCAATGACAACTGTCTCTCGCCTTTGACGGCACAGCGCCAACAGCCGACCTGCGTACTTTTCCATACAATTATGAAATATTTTTGGCGGAATTGTGGTTTAGACAAAATAAATGACATTTCCTCTCTATTGGGTTATGTCCTCGAGCCGCCCAGCTCGTCGGCGAGGTCGCACAGCTGCGGGCGCTCGACGCAGTGGCGGTTGGCGCACTGCACTGCAGGGGGCGCTAGTTACCTTTGTCGAGGTGGTTGCAGGAGTGCACGTGGTGGCAGCCCAGCTCGTCGGAGGCGTCGCCGCAGTCGTCGGCGAGGTCGCACAGCTGCGAGCGCTCGACGCAGTGGCGGTTGGCGCACTGCACTGCAGGGGGCGCTAGTTACCTTTGTCGAGGTGGTTGCAGGAGTGCACGTGGTGGCAGCCCAGCTCGTCGGAGGCGTCGCCGCAGTCGTCGGCGAGGTCGCACAGCTGCGAGCGCTCGACGCAGTGGCGGTTGGCGCACTGCACTGCAGGGGGCGCTAGTTACCTTTGTCGAGGTGGTTGCAGGAGTGCACGTGGTGGCAGCCCAGCTCGTCGGAGGCGTCGCCGCAGTCGTCGGCGAGGTCGCACAGCTGCGAGCGCTCGACGCAGTGGCGGTTGGCGCACTGCACTGCAGGGGGCGCTAGTTACCTTTGTCGAGGTGGTTGCAGGAGTGCACGTGGTGGCAGCCCAGCTCGTCGGAGGCGTCGCCGCAGTCGTCGGCGAGGTCGCACAGCTGCGAGCGCTCGACGCAGTGGCGGTTGGCGCACTGCACTGCAGGGGGCGCTAGTTACCTTTGTCGAGGTGGTTGCAGGAGTGCACGTGGTGGCAGCCCAGCTCGTCGGAGGCGTCGCCGCAGTCGTCGGCGAGGTCGCACAGCTGCGAGCGCTCGACGCAGTGGCGGTTGGCGCACTGCACTGCAGGGGGCGCTAGTTACCTTTGTCGAGGTGGTTGCAGGAGTGCACGTGGTGGCAGCCCAGCTCGTCGGAGGCGTCGCCGCAGTCGTCGGCGAGGTCGCACAGCTGCGAGCGCTCGACGCAGTGGCGGTTGGCGCACTGCACTGCAGGGGGCGCTAGTTACCTTTGTCGAGGTGGTTGCAGGAGTGCACGTGGTGGCAGCCCAGCTCGTCGGAGGCGTCGCCGCAGTCGTCGGCGAGGTCGCACAGCTGCGAGCGCTCGACGCAGTGGCGGTTGGCGCACTGCACTGCAGGGGGCGCTAGTTACCTTTGTCGAGGTGGTTGCAGGAGTGCACGTGGTGGCAGCCCAGCTCGTCGGAGGCGTCGCCGCAGTCGTCGGCGAGGTCGCACAGCTGCGAGCGCTCGACGCAGTGGCGGTTGGCGCACTGCACTGCAGGGGGCGCTAGTTACCTTTGTCGAGGTGGTTGCAGGAGTGCACGTGGTGGCAGCCCAGCTCGTCGGAGGCGTCGCCGCAGTCGTCGGCGAGGTCGCACAGCTGCGAGCGCTCGACGTAGTGGCGGTTGGCGCACTGCACTGCAGGGGGCGCTAGTTACCTTTGTCGAGGTGGTTGCAGGAGTGCACGTGGTGGCAGCCCAGCTCGTCGGAGGCGTCGCCGCAGTCGTCGGCGAGGTCGCACAGCTGCGAGCGCTCGACGCAGTGGCGGTTGGCGCACTGCACTGCAGGGGGCGCTAGTTACCTTTGTCGAGGTGGTTGCAGGAGTGCACGTGGTGGCAGCCCAGCTCGTCGGAGGCGTCGCCGCAGTCGTCGGCGAGGTCGCACAGCTGCGAGCGCTCGACGCAGTGGCGGTTGGCGCACTGCACTGCAGGGGGCGCTAGTTACCTTTGTCGAGGTGGTTGCAGGAGTGCACGTGGTGGCAGCCCAGCTCGTCGGAGGCGTCGCCGCAGTCGTCGGCGAGGTCGCACAGCTGCGAGCGCTCGACGCAGTGGCGGTTGGCGCACTGCACTGCAGGGGGCGCTAGTTACCTTTGTCGAGGTGGTTGCAGGAGTGCACGTGGTGGCAGCCCAGCTCGTCGGAGGCGTCGCCGCAGTCGTCGGCGAGGTCGCACAGCTGCGAGCGCTCGACGCAGTGGCGGTTGGCGCACTGCACTGCAGGGGGCGCTAGTTACCTTTGTCGAGGTGGTTGCAGGAGTGCACGTGGTGGCAGCCCAGCTCGTCGGAGGCGTCGCCGCAGTCGTCGGCGAGGTCGCACAGCTGCGAGCGCTCGACGTAGTGGCGGTTGGCGCACTGCACTGCAGGGGGCGCTAGTTACCTTTGTCGAGGTGGTTGCAGGAGTGCACGTGGTGGCAGTCCAGCTCGTCGGAGGCGTCGCCGCAGTCGTCGGCGAGGTCGCACAGCTGCGAGCGCTCGACGCAGTGGCGGTTGGCGCACTGCACTGCAGGGGGCGCTAGTTACCTTTGTCGAGGTGGTTGCAGGAGTGCACGTGGTGGCAGCCCAGCTCGTCGGAGGCGTCGCCGCAGTCGTCGGCGAGGTCGCACAGCTGCGAGCGCTCGACGCAGTGGCGGTTGGCGCACTGCACTGCAGGGGGCGCTAGTTACCTTTGTCGAGGTGGTTGCAGGAGTGCACGTGGTGGCAGCCCAGCTCGTCGGAGGCGTCGCCGCAGTCGTCGGCGAGGTCGCACAGCTGCGAGCGCTCGACGCAGTGGCGGTTGGCGCACTGCACTGCAGGGGGCGCTAGTTACCTTTGTCGAGGTGGTTGCAGGAGTGCACGTGGTGGCAGCCCAGCTCGTCGGAGGCGTCGCCGCAGTCGTCGGCGAGGTCGCACAGCTGCGAGCGCTCGACGTAGTGGCGGTTGGCGCACTGCACTGCAGGGGGCGCTAGTTACCTTTGTCGAGGTGGTTGCAGGAGTGCACGTGGTGGCAGCCCAGCTCGTCGGAGGCGTCGCCGCAGTCGTCGGCGAGGTCGCACAGCTGCGAGCGCTCGACGCAGTGGCGGTTGGCGCACTGCACTGCAGGGGGCGCTAGTTACCTTTGTCGAGGTGGTTGCAGGAGTGCACGTGGTGGCAGCCCAGCTCGTCGGAGGCGTCGCCGCAGTCGTCGGCGAGGTCGCACAGCTGCGAGCGCTCGACGCAGTGGCGGTTGGCGCATTGCACTGCAGGGGGCGCTAGTTACCTTTGTCGAGGTGGTTGCAGGAGTGCACGTGGTGGCAGCCCAGCTCGTCGGAGGCGTGGCCGCAGTCGTCGGCGAGGTCGCACAGCTGCGAGCGCTCGACGCAGTGGCGGTTGGCGCACTGCACTGCAGGGGGCGCTAGTTACCTTTGTCGAGGTGGTTGCAGGAGTGCACGTGGTGGCAGCCCAGCTCGTCGGAGGCGTCGCCGCAGTCGTCGGCGAGGTCGCACAGCTGCGAGCGCTCGACGCAGTGGCGGTTGGCGCACTGCACTGCAGGGGGCGCTAGTTACCTTTGTCGAGGTGGTTGCAGGAGTGCACGTGGTGGCAGCCCAGCTCGTCGGAGGCGTCGCCGCAGTCGTCGGCGAGGTCGCACAGCTGCGAGCGCTCGACGTAGTGGCGGTTGGCGCACTGCACTGCAGGGGGCGCTAGTTACCTTTGTCGAGGTGGTTGCAGGAGTGCACGTGGTGGCAGCCCAGCTCGTCGGAGGCGTCGCCGCAGTCGTCGGCGAGGTCGCACAGCTGCGAGCGCTCGACGCAGTGGCGGTTGGCGCACTGCACTGCAGGGGGCGCTAGTTACCTTTGTCGAGGTGGTTGCAGGAGTGCACGTGGTGGCAGCCCAGCTCGTCGGAGGCGTCGCCGCAGTCGTCGGCGAGGTCGCACAGCTGCGAGCGCTCGACGCAGTGGCGGTTGGCGCATTGCACTGCAGGGGGCGCTAGTTACCTTTGTCGAGGTGGTTGCAGGAGTGCACGTGGTGGCAGCCCAGCTCGTCGGAGGCGTCGCCGCAGTCGTCGGCGAGGTCGCACAGCTGCGAGCGCTCGACGCAGTGGCGGTTGGCGCACTGCACTGCAGGGGGCGCTAGTTACCTTTGTCGAGGTGGTTGCAGGAGTGCACGTGGTGGCAGCCCAGCTCGTCGGAGGCGTCGCCGCAGTCGTCGGCGAGGTCGCACAGCTGCGAGCGCTCGACGCAGTGGCGGTTGGCGCACTGCACTGCAGGGGGCGCTAGTTACCTTTGTCGAGGTGGTTGCAGGAGTGCACGTGGTGGCAGCCCAGCTCGTCGGAGGCGTCGCCGCAGTCGTCGGCGAGGTCGCACAGCTGCGAGCGCTCGACGCAGTGGCGGTTGGCGCACTGCACTGCAGGGGGCGCTAGTTACCTTTGTCGAGGTGGTTGCAGGAGTGCACGTGGTGGCAGCCCAGCTCGTCGGAGGCGTCGCCGCAGTCGTCGGCGAGGTCGCACAGCTGCGAGCGCTCGACGCAGTGGCGGTTGGCGCACTGCACTGCAGGGGGCGCTAGTTACCTTTGTCGAGGTGGTTGCAGGAGTGCACGTGGTGGCAGCCCAGCTCGTCGGAGGCGTCGCCGCAGTCGTCGGCGAGGTCGCACAGCTGCGAGCGCTCGACGTAGTGGCGGTTGGCGCACTGCACTGCAGGGGGCGCTAGTTACCTTTGTCGAGGTGGTTGCAGGAGTGCACGTGGTGGCAGCCCAGCTCGTCGGAGGCGTCGCCGCAGTCGTCGGCGAGGTCGCACAGCTGCGAGCGCTCGACGCAGTGGCGGTTGGCGCACTGCACTGCAGGGGGCGCTAGTTACCTTTGTCGAGGTGGTTGCAGGAGTGCACGTGGTGGCAGCCCAGCTCGTCGGAGGCGTCGCCGCAGTCGTCGGCGAGGTCGCACAGCTGCGAGCGCTCGACGCAGTGGCGGTTGGCGCATTGCACTGCAGGGGGCGCTAGTTACCTTTGTCGAGGTGGTTGCAGGAGTGCACGTGGTGGCAGCCCAGCTCGTCGGAGGCGTCGCCGCAGTCGTCGGCGAGGTCGCACAGCTGCGAGCGCTCGACGCAGTGGCGGTTGGCGCACTGGAACTGCGTGTAGGGGTCGCAGGGCTTGCTGCGCGCGGCGCACAGCGTCATGTTGTTCTCGTCGGAGCCGTCGCCGCAGTTGTCCACGCCGTCGCACACTTGGTACCTGGCAGATTCGCATTTGGGAATATAGTATCGCCTTTAAGCTATACTATGTATAAGCGTTTAAAATCTACTTGATCGCTATAAAATGGTCTCTGATTTACTTTTAATACATGACCAGTTAAATAGCTTAGCCAACAGGCGAACAATTGACTTCGGCAGTTACCTATTTTCACAAGATCTAATCATGATTCGAGGATTATTTAGTTTCCCAATCGTTTATTATCAGTGTTCTTAATGTTACACGATGGTAATATATTTTTTTTGGATGCTTGAAAAACAAACAGCTTATAAATCATAGACATGGTAAGCCTTAAATTGTTAGTCTTAATAGTTTTCATTTATAAAACTTAAGTTAGATTAAACAAAAGTATATTTATAAGACTGCCTGGCAGCACCAGAAATACTAAAACCAAATTGAAACATTTCAGAGTAGAAGTTTTCGTAGTGAACAGTGACCATAATCGAAGTGGTCGGTGCATTACCTAGGTACACATCGGTGGTTGTCGCAGTGGAACCGGCGCAGCGTGTCGCAGTTGAAGTTGGCGCAGATGGAGGCGGCCTCGTCGGAGCCGTCGCCGCAGTCGTCGGAGCCGTCGCACAGGTCCGCCTGCGACACGCACAGGTTGTTGCTGCACTGGAATCTGAGGGACGACAACAAAAAACAATCACATCTAAAGCAGCAATACTTGATTTTATTTAGGCGAAAAACTTGGGATGTTTTCGATGTCTTCTTGATTATGCGAAACGGTTAATTATCATGTTATGATGGCAAAGGCGTAAACAGTTTCAATCCAGATCGTGTGGATCTTGTGGTCAATCCAGATAGAGTGAGTTTAATTGCATCGAGCTCCTCCCGCGTTTCGTCGCGTGCAACTATGAGGTGATCTTTATTCAGTTAAACTATAAATATTTATTGGAATACACGATGACCCAAATATAACCAGCACGCGATTATTTCTCGTTTTGTATCATTAATTATATAAGCCACGTTTGTTATCTTAGTTTACCTACCTGTAATTGGGGCCCAATGTTATTTCATTGTTTTTACTTTTATAAGTTTTTGTGTTTCTTCTGTTGTTAACTCAAATAAATATACGATGTTTACCTGTTTTCCGGGCAATATCTTCCGTTCGGGTATCTCGGCGGGCATCCGATCTCGTCCGACAGATCCCTGCAGTCCCGGTCTCCGTCGCAGCGGAAGTACGCGGCGATGCAGTGTCCCGACTTGCACTGGAATGTGCCGTTCTTGCATTTGAATCCGCCACAATCGTCCTCGTCGGTGTTATCGCCGCAGTCGTCCTCATGATCGCAGCGCCATCTCGACGAGATACACTTGCCGTTTCCACACTTGAACTCGGATTCAGAACATTCGCGGTACTTGTGCTGGCAGACGGCCTCCGCCTCGTCGCTGCCGTCGCCGCAGTCGTCGGTGAAGTCGCACAGCCACTGGCGCGGCACGCAGCGCTTGTTGTCGCACGTGAAGTCGGTGTCGGCGCTGCAGGCGGGGCAGTGCTCCGGCTGCTCGTCGGACCCGTCGCGGCAGTCGTCCTTGCCGTCGCAGAACAGCCACTTGGGTATGCATCTGTAGTTGGATTGTCCGGGACACCTTCTCCAGCCGGTCGTGCAGTTGCGCTGGCGGCAGAGGTAGGCAGGCTCGTCGGAGTCGTCGCCGCAATCGTTGTCGAAGTCGCACATCCAGAGTTTGGGGATGCAGCGGCCATTTTTACAGGAGAATTCGGTGTCAGGGTTACAGGGTCGGTTGTGGCATATCGCTGGGTCCTCGTCGCTGTTGTCCTGGAGAACAATTAATTAATCATTTATTTATTTGCAAATGCAGGTAGGTATATTGCTTGGGCTTAAGTTAATATTATGGAACAATAAAACCGAAATAAAAAAAAACTTACAATAAAAATAATTCCTTAATATTATTTGAACTAAGTCCGATTGTTGTAGTTTACCTTGCAGTCGGTGTCTCCGTCGCAGCGCCAGGAGTCGAGGATGCAGCGGCCGCTGGCCCTGCACTTGAACTCGAGCGCCGGGCACTCGTGCGCGCACTCGGCCTCGTCGCTGCCGTCGCCGCAGTCGTCGGTGCCGTCGCAGATGGTGGCGGCGGGCGTGCAGTTGGTGTTCTTGCACTGGAAGGAGCCGGCGCGGCAGTGCCGCACCGGGCACGCGGCGGGCTCGTCGGACCCGTCCAGGCAGTCCTTCTCGCCGTCGCACTTCCAGAACCAGGGGATGCACTTCTCGTCGCGCCCGTTGCAGCGGTGCTGGCCGTTCGTGCAGTTCGCGATGCACGTCTTCATGTCGCGAGCCAGGTAGAACTGGTTGGGGCACGCGCACTTGTACGTGGTGGCGCCCTCCTCCCCGTAGCCCAGGATGTTGAGGTAGCTGGACTCGTGCGGGGGCGCCAGCAGGCAGAGGTGCGAGCAGCCGCCGTTGTTGTCGCCGCAGGGGTTGCTGTACGGCAGCTGCCGCAAGGGATGCACCACGTGGATGTCGTACGGCCTATGCGTAGTGTTTCTGAGAAGCGTTAAGTTTTCTCCAGAGTGCTTGTTAGCCTTGCTGATCGCTTTCAAATTCCAGTCCGTCCAGTATATTTCATCGTCGAATAAGCTCAGAGCGAAGACGTGGGGAACTTTAGTGCCCGACAGGACGACGTGCCTGTGCCGGCCTTCCAAGTCGGCGGATCCGATGTAGTCGAGGTGAGCGTCGGCCCAGTAGATCCTGTCCGTCAGGTAGTCGATGGTGAGCGCGTTGGGCCAGGCGATGTCGTCCTCCCAGTTCAGAATAGTGGTGAAGTTGGAACCGTCCATGCCCAGCTTGCCGATGTAGGCCTGCAGATGCCACGAGGAGAAGTAGAGGTAGCCGGTGCCGGGGTGCACGACCACGGCGCGCGGGTCGGCCACGGCCGTGCGCAGCGTCTTCCGCCTGGTGCCGTCCAGCTCGGAGACGTCCAAGTTCTTCGAGTGCCTGTCGAGCCAGTACAGCTTCCTTCCGATCCAGTCGACGGCGATACCTTCCAAACCGTGCGAATCGTGTCTTATGACGACCTCCTTAGTAGGATTCTCGTCGGTAAAGTTAGACCTGTAGATAGTTTTCGCTGAAACATCAGCGAAGTACATCTGGTTGTGTTTAATATCGAAGTCGATTGCGACCACGTTCATCAGATCCTGGTGCACCAAGTTGTACAGAGAGGCATCTGTAGACATGTTTCTGACGTAGTATTTATTGGTGAAGATGACCCACGCCTTGTCGTTGTCTTTACGTTTGCAAGTGTGCTCGTCGGCCTCCCTCTCGTAGTACTGCTCGTTACACTTGCAGTAATACGACCCGGGGGTGTTGGAGCAGTACTGCGAACACACTCCCGGAGTCTCCGTACACTCGTCTATATCCGCGCAAGCTTTTCCGTCAGCTAAAAGCTTATATCCTTGATTACAATCGCAATAGTACCCGGTCAGTGTGTCGATGCACTTGTGTCCGCACTGGTTGATCTCCAGCTTGGCGCACTCGTCGACGTTGCAATGCGCAGGCTCGTCGGAGTCGTCCGAGCAGTCGGACACCTTATTGCAGACGAGGCGTTGGTCGATGCACTGGTCGTTGTTGCACTTGAACTGGCCGGTGGGACACGTCTTATTATCTTTTTTACAGTCGACCTCGTCGGAGTGATCGCCGCAGTCGTCCTCTCCGTCGCATCGGAAGTGGTTCCGGATGCACCTGAAGTTCTGGCACTTGAACTCCTGCGGGCCGCACTGCTTGTACTGAGTGTTGCAGCGCTTGCCCTCGTCGGAGCCGTCGCCGCAGTCGTTGTCGTGGTCGCACACCCAGCCCTGGTTGATGCAGCGGCCGTTGGCGCACGCGAACTGGTCGTCGGCGCAGGGCGCGGGCGCGGGGCAGTGGTGCAGCGTGCTGTTCTCGTCGGCGCCGTCCACGCAGTCCGGGTCGCCGTCGCACAGCCACTTGCGCGGGATGCACTGCGCGCGCGTCCAGAACTTGTTGACCTCGCAGGTGTACTCCGTCTCCGCGTCGCACTTCCTCTCGCTACACTGGTGGCGGTCGTCCTCGTCGCTGTTGTCCAGGCAGTCGTTGTCTCCGTCGCAGATGTAGATTCGGGGGATGCAGTTGCCGTTGTCGCAGGTGAAGAGATCGCCGAAGCAGGTCCGTCCCTCCGAGCTGCAGTACTCCGGCGGCTCGTCGGCGCCGTCGCCGCAGTCGTCGTCGCCGTCGCAGTACCAGGTGGCGGGGATGCAGCGGTGGTTGGGGCAGCGGAAGCTGTTCTGGGGGCACGACCGCTCCGCGCAGTGCAGCGGATCCTCGTCCGAGTTGTCGCCGCAGTCGTTGTCGCCGTCGCAGAGCCAGTACGGCTCGACGCAGATGTTGGTCGACTTGCATTTGAGATGGTTGGCGGGACAGGTCGTGTTGGTCGGGCAGCGGTCGTGGGTCTCGTCGCTGGTGATGTTGTCCTTGCAGTCGTTGATGCCGTTGCAGACCTGCGCCAGCGGGATGCAGCGCGCGTTGAGGCAGGTGAACTCGCCGTCGGGGCAGGGCGGGTAGGCGCAGCCGAGCTCGTCCGAGTTGTCCTTGCAGTCGTTGTCGTGGTCGCACTTCCAGGACTTGAATATGCACCGTCCGTTGTTGCAGCGGAACTCGTTGGGCGAGCAGGAGTGGAAGGCGCAGTAGTTCTCGTCCTCGTCGGAGTTGTCGCCGCAGTCGTCGTCGCCGTCGCAGGACCACATCCTGCTGATGCACTTGCCGTTGCCGCAGAAGAACTTGCTGGAGTCGCAGCTGATGTTCTTGGCGACGCACATGCGGCCCTCGTTGACCAGCTTGGTGCCGTCGTCGCAGCGGCACTCCACGGTGCCGTTGGGCGCGGGGTGGCAGCTGTGCGCGCAGCCGCCGTTGTGCACGGCGCAGGGGTTGGCGGCGCACAGCTGGCGGCGCGCGCTGTACACGTGCACGTCGCGCGGCGAGTCCTCCAGACGCTTCACCATCTCCACCATGTTGGCGCCGGTGTGCTTCTCGGCGCGGTACACGCCGCGCAGCTGCAGGTCAGTCCAGTAGATGTAGTCCCTGAACACCGTGATCGCGAACGGGTATATCGTCGCTGATATCAGGACTTCACGCTCCGATCCGTCGAGCTTCGATCTTTCTATCTTTTCGCGAACCGCATCCGACCAGTAAAGCATGTTTTCTTCGAAATCGATTGTCAACCCGCTGGGCTGAGATAGATCCTTGTCGTGGATAGCCTTCTTCAGCGAGCCAGCCATGGTGGTCCGGTAGATCTTCCCCGAGGTGCCGTACCGGCCCCAGTCGGTGTAGTACAGGGTTCCGTTGCAGGGGTCGACCACGATTGCGCGCGGGCGCTCGACCCTCGCAATCATCACCAGCTCCGACCCATCCAGGTTCATTGCGTAGATCGAGTTATTGGAGCTATCGGTCCAGTAGACCTTCTTCTGCGTCCAATCGTAGGAGATGCCCTCGGGGTTGATGCCCTGGTTTATGATGTTCTTGATGCTGGAGGACTCTGGATTGTTAGCCGGCATCCATCCGATCCTCGCCCAGGGTCTGATCTGGGTGAAGAACAGCTTATTGTCTGCGTAGTCGAACTCGATCCCGACGACGTTCGTGAGGTTCACGACCGGTTTGAACGGCACCCCGGTCGACTTGGGGTCCAGGTTGACGGCGCGGATCTCGGTCCTGGTCGTGAACACCAGGTACTCGTCCACCGTGCTGCACTTCCTGGGATCGCTGGCCGAGACCTGCCCGGTGGCGCAGTCGCACTTGTGGGTGGTGCCCTTGCTGGCGTCGGGAGGGAAGCTGAAGCACAGTTGCTCGCAGCCGCCGTTGCCCAGCATCCTGCAGGGGTTGTTGTCGTCCGAGGGCTGGTTGTTGATGTCGAAGATAACGATGTCCCTCAGCTTTGGCAGGTTCGTTCTGACCTTTTCGGGCATTGACGTGTTTCCGGGCAGCTTCGAGGCCTTGTAGATGGTCTGAAGATTCCTATCGACCCAGTACACACTCCCCGTGTGGACGGCGATGCCCATGGGGTTGGGCAGGTTGGACCTGATGAGCTGTCTGTTTCCGCCGTTGTAAGAGATCTTCTGGATCTGGTCGAGTTTGGAATCGACCCAGTAGACATCGTGCGTCAACATATCGATGGTGAGATCTCTAGGGTTGGAAATGCCGGAGCTGATGACCGTTTGCCAGTTGCTTCCGTCGAGGTACGCCTTTCCGATGCGCGGGTACTGTCCGTAATCGATCCAATACAGGAGTCGTTTCAAAGGATTCACCGCTAACTCCCTCGGGGCGTCCATCGTCGTCTTCACCAACACTTTTCTGTTGGAGCCGTCCAGCCAGCAGATCTCCAGGTAGTTCTCGTGAGGGAAGACGTTGGTGAAGTAAAGGTTCCCGGCGACCCAGTCGACGGCCAGGCCGCGGATGCCGTTGCTGCCGATTCCATCCTTGACGATGTGCTGCATTTCGGTTCCGTTGGGCCTGATCCTGAAAATCCCGTTCCAGGGTCCTCGGTTGAACTCCACCCAGTAGATGTGGTTCTCCGAGAAGTGCACGTCGACGTGTAGGATGTGGTGGCCGGCCCCGGAGACGGGCACCATGGCTTCGGCCGAGGAGTCGATGCTGTATCCTCGGATGAGGTCGAGTTGGGACACCACAGCGAAGGTCTTGTAGGGCACACAGTTGACTTCGTTCTCCTTCCGGTATCCTACGGAGCAGGCGCAGACGCGGCTGCCTCCGTCGTTGGGGATGCAGATCTGGTCGCATCCTCCGTTGCTGGTGGCGCAAGTGTGGTGGTGCATCAGTTTCCTCTTCTGGAAAATCGTCAAAGACTTCAAATCGGTTTCGTTATCCAGGATAGTCTTGATGTTGTCTCCGTTGGGGAGGTCGGCTTTGAAGATCTTCTCGTGGCGCGGGTCCACGACGTACAGCCTAGAGTCGAGGACAGCTATGACTTTCGGATAGGAGATGGCGTTGGCTTCGTTCAGAATAGTCTTCTGGTCGTTTCCGTCGGTGTTGATGCTGTTGACCGAGGGCGGGTACTGCGTGCTGTAGTACACTATTTTCTTCTCAATATCGATGGTGATGGCTTCAGGCCTGGACGCGATGTCTACTAGGATGATGGGGTTGGTGCCGTCCATGTTGGCGCGGCCGATCTTCGCCGGCACTCCGAAGCCGCCCTCATCAGACCAGTACATTTTCCTGCAAAATAAAGTTAATAGGATATAAGGTACATGGATCACGTAATGATTCTAATTTTATAACACACCATTTCCATTTTTTTATGAAAATCATTATAGTTGAAAAGTATGTCTCACGTTATCTTTCAAAGTAAAATTACGTAATTTATTCAGAAACCTACCCTTCAGTTGGATCCAAGCATATTCCTTTAGGTTTCGCCACTGAGAACTTGCTTCCATCGTTCGCCATAACGATAGTCCTGTATTTAACTTTCCCATCGACCCTGATCAGCTCGATGTTACTGGCGATCCTGTTGGCCATGTACATGTTCCTTCCCAGCCAGTCAAAGGCGATGGACGACGGAGCGCCCACGACGCCAGTATCCTTCCCGAGGAACTCGACCTTATTGCCACCGCCGTAAGGCATGCTGTAGATTGTGCAGTTTTCGTCGTCCTCCGAGTCGCCGGAGATGGATTGTAGCCAGTACAACATGTGCCCTTGGCGATCGTAGTCGAGTTGGACGCCTCCTGGAAACCAGACGAAGTCGGTAAATATCTACAGAATAAGAGCTTTGTTGGTGCAAGATATTTTGAATTAGGTGTTCGAAGCTGTCTGGAAACATGCACAATACTTCTACGATGATATTTCAATGTCAAAACTCGGATCTAAGGCGCATCAAGGCCAATCCGACTCACACAATTTTCAATGAGTTTTTTTGCGAGTAATAGTTATACTTGAGGCATTGAAACCTAAACATAATATTTGAAGAGTTGAACAAATAAGCCAGTTCAACTGGCCGGGGCTAAACCTTTGCCAGGCGTCTGTAAAGTTAAGCTGCCTAAACACCTATTGCAACATGTCTGTCAGCTATCATAAATAATAACATAAGAGTGGTATACACCACCTTCTAACCTTGGATGCCAACAATGGGAGCCAACTGTCCAGCCCGTCCCGAGCCATCAGGAGAGAGATCGATAACCTGCGATCCCTTCAGCACCATCAGATAAGGAGACTCCTCCTCGATACATTTTCCATCAGGCAGCAGCTTGAACCCTGGCTTGCACATACACGTGTAAGGCACTGTTCTGTTAGGGCTGAGCAGGCAAAGATGCTGGCAGGAGTCCTTCTTGCAAGGAGACGTGTACTGAGGCTGCAGGGAAGGATGGTGGACGTGGATGGAGAGCGGCTGCGATATCAGGTGAGACACCACCGTCTGATTGGTCCCCTTGAACTTATGCGCGGATAGAACTCGGTTGAGCTGCCTGTCCGTCCAGTACAACGTATCTTCGAACAGCGTTAGCGAATGCGGGTGCAGCAGGTAGTGACTTCCCGCTAAGACCTGCTGCCGACCGGTTCCGTTGTAGTAGCAGAAATCGATGAAATCCAGCTTAGAGTCAGCAAAGTAAACCCTTTGGTTCGCCGTGTCGAGGGTCAGACCGTTCGGCCAGTAGATCTTTGTAGTTATAATAGCGGATCGCTGAGTTCCATCCATGCCGACCCGTTCTATCCTGGGGTTCTCCCCCCAGTCGGTCCAGAACAGCCATCTGGCATCAGGTGCTGGGTCCAGGCACATTCCTCTGGGCTGCGTTATGTTCCCGCTCAGCAGAGCCGTTCGGGCTGACCCATCCTCTTTAGCGACCTCAATCGTGTTCAGTTTACTGTCCAACCAGTAGATGTTCCCTGCCACCCAATCGTAAGCCAGACCTTCCACTAAATCCAAGCCAGTGGTGATGATAACCTGCGGCTCGCTGCCTCGGTCTAGCCGAGATATCTTCTTCAGCTTCATATCTGACCAGAATATAGTTCCCGTGTGCATGTTGGAGGCGGTAGCGACGACGTTTTCCACATTAATGGGGACTCTCTCCAAGCCTTGCTCGTTCAGATCCGCTACTAGAATGGAATGGCGATTGGAGATGATAAGAAAGGCGCTGGAGTGGTTGTTAGCCTTGCAGGTGTGGTTGTCGAAGGACAGGAGGTAGCCCTCCACACAGCTGCACACGTAGGAGCCCTTGGTGTTGGTGCAGGTCTGCGAGCAGGCGCCGGGCGGGCGGCACTCGTCCACGTCGCGGCACTCGTAGGCGAACTCCGTCTCCAGCTCCTCGCCGGGCGGGCACAGGCACAGCGGGCCTCCAGGCGTCTGTTTGCAGCCGTTGGAACAGAGGCCGTCCTGGTGCTCGCATTCCGCGAAGTCGCAGCTGCTTCCTGAAAACGAATTTGTTAATATTTAGTATTCATAAGATATATGGATTGACGATTTGCGTAGTGTTGCTGGCAGACGCAAGATGCATCAAACCAAAGACAGGATAAAATGGCCCGAAATAGGCAGGCCTTGGTCTAGCAGTAGACTAGGAGAGGCCGATGATGATGATGAGATTACGATGGATTGACGTACATATTACGTATTATTACGGCGATCGCATCTCCTTAAACCGCAATGGCCTTCCACGGGTTTTTTTTGATTTGAGACATGAAAATTGCAATCAAATTGTGAATCCTAGTACAAAATTATAGAACTCTTTCAAAATCGTAAGACTCTCACCGAATTTTATCGTAAGTTGAAAGTGTTAAGCGTAAGTAATGACTTGCCTTCGTCAGCTCCGTTGGGGCAGTCGAATGTGTTGTCGCACACCTGCGTGAGGTTGACGCAGCGGCCCGTGACTCCTGGACACTGCCACTGGCCGGCCGGACACCTGGGACCGAAACAAACATTGAAATATTAATGCTGGACAATTCACATAGCATCATCTAGCCCCAAGTTAAGCAGAGCTTGTGTTATGGGTACTAGATGACTGATATGCTTAATACATTATATGTACTACATAGATAGATATTTTTTATTATGTATAGAAAAACATCCAGAACACCCTGAACAAATATCTGCAGATCGTACAGACATTTGTCCCGGGGCAGAAATCGAACCCGCAACCTCTTGCGTCGCAGGCGGACCTTCGCCCGCTGCGCCACAGAGCTCGTCAAATAAGGCGTAATATGTAACAAAAATGTAAAAAAGTGTCTTCAAAACCTATATCTTATAACCATTTCATTTGGCGAGTATTCCGTGACAGCAGGCCATAGACAGATAGAAAATTCCTTATTGCACAAGCTTAAAAGTACTGTACATAGGCGAACTTAATGCCAAGTAGCTAACTTAATAGGTATATATTTTTTAAACTATATCACATAAAAAAAAACATACCTAAGACATGCAAGATTTCGTGGAGATTATTATAATTAATGATTGTAGGATTCTTTCATGAGATTAAGGGTAGTGGTGGCACACTTTAGATTTAAATACTTCAACCGACGAGGCCCTATGGTACTGATATGGGATACTGTTCCAGAGCCGTATAGCAGAGATAGTAAAGGAATCAGAGTAACCAGCCGTATTATGCTCAGGGTGCTTAGCTGAAGACAATGTGGAGATCGGACAGGACGGTGCGCAGAATGTAGGAGAGTGAAACGTTCTTTTAAATAGTTGGGAGATAGGGGATCATGCAAGATATTATATAAGGCACACAGTATATGGACATCCCGATGTTGCCTAATCTCCAGCCAGTTAAGCTGAACTCGAAAGGCAGATACGTGGTCGTACTTTCGTAGATCATAAATGAAGCGAATGCAGAGATTTGCAATCGCTCCAGTTTATTAAGCTGATCTTCCGTAGCGTCGGCGTAGCACACATCTGCATAATCGAGTATAGAAAAAAGCAACGCGTTAACCAGTGTCATCCTTGTAGATTGAGGCAGAACGTTTTTCATTAATTTAAGAGAATGCATAGTTATAGTTCCATACATTCTCTTGCTGACTTGGGCAATATGACAATCCCATGATAGATTGTTGGTGATATAGAGTCCTAAGTTAGACCTCTGTGCAGAATTGTAGTGGAATGTTGTTGTATTTCACAGGAGGGACAGAACTAAGATCAAGTTTTGATATGTAATAGTTACCACCAACAATCATCACTTGCGTCTTACTTGGGTTAATGAGGAGACCAAACTTCTGGGTCCAGTCATACACAGCACTGAGATCTCTTGTAAGAGTATCCGTACTGTGTATCACTTGGTCAGGCCCGCAACTAGATAAAGTTGGACGTCGTCAGCGTAAAGGTGGTATGATGAGAAACTTATTTTGGAGACAAGGGTGTTTATGAAAATGGAGAAAAGTAGTGCGGTATTCGTCAGTCAACCACAGAGCGGGTGGTCTTTTCATGCGGACTGGTATAATGGGAGCATGTTTGTCGTAAAGCTCGGTGAGGGTAGAATTATTTTTTTTTAATTTTTCATCGATATCGCAAGCAGAAAACATCCTAGACCAATCTAAAACACTGGCATCAGAGCGCAGCTCGTCCTGATTTACAGCCACTAAATTCCGCTGCTTCACAATCTTAGGCTTTAATTTAGGGGATTTTATTTTAATCGATGCGTAAATAAGATTGTGATGTGAAAACATATAGATAGATGCGTGGGAAAAAACTAGCTTAAGTCTTTTTTCCGCAAACTAATCTTTGTAAATATATCTTTCCCGCTCCATCCTACTGCCACGGGATACATTCTATATAATAATAATAATTTAAATTTATTTCAGACAGATATCCATATTACATGTTCACAATAAAAATATGAAAATATATGAATACATGATACGGGCTTTAGGTAGAAAAATGTTTATTAGACGGAATTTGAGTCCGTATGAGTTCTATCGATGTCCTGTTAGTATCCATGTCTGCGGCTGGATGCGTGAAGCGAAAGACGGTGAAACGGAGCAGATTGGGAAAGGCATCTGTCCCGCAGCCGCGCGAGTATGCGAGTGCGTCCGCAGTCTCAGCAAGGCGGCGCGTCGAGGATAAACAGTGGTAGGTGTAGCTGGTAAAAGCCCTGTATTTCTCCTTTAGAGAATTAGTAGATGGCTACTATTCTCTCTGAGAGGAGAGAGACAGGGCTGCCCCACTAAAAGTGCCTACGATCAGCAGTGGAAAGGCTGATGGTGTCTTGGAGTGTACCGGAAGGGCGGCGGGTGGCAGGCGTGCTGCAGGCCCTCGTCGCTGTTGTCGCCGCAGTCGTCGCTGCCGTCGCACACGTAGGCCTTGTACACGCAGCGGCCGTTGGCGCAGCGGAAGTGGCTCGGCGCGCACTGCACGCTGCCGCACGTGGCCGGCTCGTCCGACAGGTCCTCGCAGTCCGGCGTGCCTGCACACACATCATCATCGAAAATCTTAATGGGTACGGTTTTCTAAGAGGTCGTTCCATCAGTACCAACATAAAAGTCTTTACTGAAAATAAACAGAGGATCTCAAGTAGGTATTTGTCGTCTACATGGACATTGAGAAAGCATTTGATTATGTAGACCACTATGTGAGACACAGCTGGTCGACCTTGGTATTCGGGATAATTTGCTGAGGTGGATAGAATCATATTTGCGGAATTGCTCTCAATCGGTGATTATAGGTGATTTCTGCTCAGATTTCATCAGTGTTCCCTCTGAAGTACCCTAAGGCTCTATACTGGTCCCTATTTTGTATGCATTGTACCTGTATGACATTTGCTCACTTGGGTATATTTACACAGACACACATAGCGGTGTGTCTCTACACTCCTCTTTTTATTTCGGAAGTTAAAATCACACACGAGAAACCTAGTTTTAAATTCTATTAGAATCTCGGCCTGCCAGCAAGCCGCGTGACGTCACGCTCCAGCGCTCTGTTCGGCAGCCGAGCGCGCGGACTGACTGAGCAGGCGTTGTACTGTGACGTCACCGCATCGAGCGCAGGTCCGGTGGAATCCAGCGTCTTGGACTCATTTTGAAACTCCATATATCGGAAACTAAACGTTGTATCGAAATATTTTTCTTGCAGGTATTGTTTATTTTCAACAGAGAATACGGTGAGTCAAAATTTATGAACGTTCTCTACGACATATCCGACAGAGCTCTCGAACTACATCTTCAAACGGGATATGATATGAGAAAGATATAAATCTTGACTTGTAATACAGGTTTGTATAAACCTACCACAGGCACCAGTCCCTCACAAAACAGGTTAAGATCTATGCGATATTTTAAGTACCTATCCTTGATTACTAAGTGAACCAATGAAGTGAGTGGAAAAATAAATGTTTTTGTATTGTATTGTAAACGAAGTATAAGTCCGCCCTGTGCGAAGGGACTCGCCATTCGGCAGCAGCACTCACCGTCGCAGTACCAGGTGGTGGGGATGCAGATGCCGGAGGAGCGGCACTGGAACTGCTTGCCGGGCTGGCACTGGTGCGGCGCCAGCGCCGGGCAGCCCGCCTCGTCCGAGCCGTCGTTGCAGTCCGGGATGCCGTCGCACTTGTACGCCTCCTGCGGACGCGCGGTATTACACTCACCGTCGCAGTACCAGGTGGTGGGGATGCAGATGCCGGAGGAGCGGCACTGGAACTGCTTGCCGGGCTGGCACTGGTGCGGCGCCAGCGCCGGGCAGCCCGCCTCGTCCGAGCCGTCGTTGCAGTCCGGGATGCCGTCGCACTTGTACGCCTCCTGCGGACGCGCGTTACTCACACGATTACATGTGCCGGCCGGAGGGGCCCAAAGACAATGTTGCCGCTCCTCTTTTGCTTTTAATGCAATCAGGATTCATTCATTTATCTCATCTTAGCCGTAGGACGTCCACTGCTGAACAAAGGATGGATCACTATGTATTGATCATGAGGGATCGTTGCCATACTGACCACGCTTGGCAGGCGGTTTGGCGAGTGCAGTACGGTTTGTCGATACTAAAAAGTATCCCTTTACAAATTCTTACTGCATACGCGGGCAAGAGAGGAGGGTAACATTCTACGGCCAGCACACCACGGCGACTTAGCAAATGAAAAAGTTTAAAGAATTCATTAAAACTTTTCATTTGCTAAGTCTAACTCGTTCGCTATGATTAATAATAATTCCATATCTCATACGTCATTATATTATTTTAATTAATTTATGACAGTGCTATTTTAGTAAAAAATAATAATAAGCTATAACAATAGCTTTAGAAGCGATTAAAATAATGACAATTTGTCATTATACATTTTTGCTCGTGACCTAGTTTTTGCCGGAAAACCAATTACCTTAGTTCAGGCACACAACTTATTAGTTGTGTGGATTAGGTTCTGTGTTATTATTAGATATAAGTATTATGTTCTTAGCCGTAATAGTTATTTGAATAAATTAATTTTATCTATTTCTTTTAAAGAAAATGGCTTCTCCCTGATTGCGGCGACTGCGTGCCTTATATTGGTTAGGTACTCGCAGTCCAGTACCCGCCGTACCGACCTGCACGCACTGCTTGAGGTCGGCGCACTTGAACTGCGTGGCGAGGCAGGACACGGGCGGGCAGTCCGCCTCGTCCTGCTTGTCGCAGCAGTCGTCGTGGTTAGTGTCCTCAGTACTGACCTGCACGCACTGCTTGAGGTCGGCGCACTTGAACTGCGTGGCGAGGCAGGACACGGGCGGGCAGTCCGCCTCGTCCTGCTTGTCGCAGCAGTCGTCGTGGTTAGTGTCCTCAGTACTGACCTGCACGCACTGCTTGAGGTCGGCGCACTTGAACTGCGTGGCGAGGCAGGACACGGGCGGGCAGTCCGCCTCGTCCTGCTTGTCGCAGCAGTCGTCGTGGTTAGTGTCCTCAGTACTGACCTGCACGCACTGCTTGAGGTCGGCGCACTTGAACTGCGTGGCGAGGCAGGACACGGGCGGGCAGTCCGCCTCGTCCTGCTTGTCGCAGCAGTCGTCGTGGTTAGTGTCCTCAGTACTGACCTGCACGCACTGCTTGAGGTCGGCGCACTTGAACTGCGTGGCGAGGCAGGACACGGGCGGGCAGTCCGCCTCGTCCTGCTTGTCGCAGCAGTCGTCGTGGTTAGTGTCCTCAGTACTGACCTGCACGCACTGCTTGAGGTCGGCGCACTTGAACTGCGTGGCGAGGCAGGACACGGGCGGGCAGTCCGCCTCGTCCTGCTTGTCGCAGCAGTCGTCGTGGTTAGTGTCCTCAGTACTGACCTGCACGCACTGCTTGAGGTCGGCGCACTTGAACTGCGTGGCGAGGCAGGACACGGGCGGGCAGTCCGCCTCGTCCTGCTTGTCGCAGCAGTCGTCGTGGTTAGTGTCCTCAGTACTGACCTGCACGCACTGCTTGAGGTCGGCGCACTTGAACTGCGTGGCGAGGCAGGACACGGGCGGGCAGTCCGCCTCGTCCTGCTTGTCGCAGCAGTCGTCGTGGTTAGTGTCCTCAGTACTGACCTGCACGCACTGCTTGAGGTCGGCGCACTTGAACTGCGTGGCGAGGCAGGACACGGGCGGGCAGTCCGCCTCGTCCTGCTTGTCGCAGCAGTCGTCGTGGTTAGTGTCCTCAGTACTGACCTGCACGCACTGCTTGAGGTCGGCGCACTTGAACTGCGTGGCGAGGCAGGACACGGGCGGGCAGTCCGCCTCGTCCTGCTTGTCGCAGCAGTCGTCGTGGTTAGTGTCCTCAGTACTGACCTGCACGCACTGCTTGAGGTCGGCGCACTTGAACTGCGTGGCGAGGCAGGACACGGGCGGGCAGTCCGCCTCGTCCTGCTTGTCGAAGCAGTCGTCGTGGTTAGTGTCCTCAGTACTGACCTGCACGCACTGCTTGAGGTCGGCGCACTTGAACTGCGTGGCGAGGCAGGACACGGGCGGGCAGTCCGCCTCGTCCTGCTTGTCGAAGCAGTCGTCGTGGTTAGTGTCCTCAGTACTGACCTGCACGCACTGCTTGAGGTCGGCGCACTTGAACTGCGTGGCGAGGCAGGACACGGGCGGGCAGTCCGCCTCGTCCTGCTTGTCGAAGCAGTCGTCGTGGTTAGTGTCCTCAGTACTGACCTGCACGCACTGCTTGAGGTCGGCGCACTTGAACTGCGTGGCGAGGCAGGACACGGGCGGGCAGTCCGCCTCGTCCTGCTTGTCGAAGCAGTCGTCGTGGTTAGTGTCCTCAGTACTGACCTGCACGCACTGCTTGAGGTCGGCGCACTTGAACTGCGTGGCGAGGCAGGACACGGGCGGGCAGTCCGCCTCGTCCTGCTTGTCGAAGCAGTCGTCGTGGTTAGTGTCCTCAGTACTGACCTGCACGCACTGCTTGAGGTCGGCGCACTTGAACTGCGTGGCGAGGCAGGACACGGGCGGGCAGTCCGCCTCGTCCTGCTTGTCGAAGCAGTCGTCGTGGTTAGTGTCCTCAGTACTGACCTGCACGCACTGCTTGAGGTCGGCGCACTTGAACTGCGTGGCGAGGCAGGACACGGGCGGGCAGTCCGCCTCGTCCTGCTTGTCGAAGCAGTCGTCGTGGTTAGTGTCCTCAGTACTGACCTGCACGCACTGCTTGAGGTCGGCGCACTTGAACTGCGTGGCGAGGCAGGACACGGGCGGGCAGTCCGCCTCGTCCTGCTTGTCGAAGCAGTCGTCGTGGTTAGTGTCCTCAGTACTGACCTGCACGCACTGCTTGAGGTCGGCGCACTTGAACTGCGTGGCGAGGCAGGACACGGGCGGGCAGTCCGCCTCGTCCTGCTTGTCGAAGCAGTCGTCGTGGTTAGTGTCCTCAGTACTGACCTGCACGCACTGCTTGAGGTCGGCGCACTTGAACTGCGTGGCGAGGCAGGACACGGGCGGGCAGTCCGCCTCGTCCTGCTTGTCGAAGCAGTCGTCGTGGTTAGTGTCCTCAGTACTGACCTGCACGCACTGCTTGAGGTCGGCGCACTTGAACTGCGTGGCGAGGCAGGACACGGGCGGGCAGTCCGCCTCGTCCTGCTTGTCGAAGCAGTCGTCGTGGTTAGTGTCCTCAGTACTGACCTGCACGCACTGCTTGAGGTCGGCGCACTTGAACTGCGTGGCGAGGCAGGACACGGGCGGGCAGTCCGCCTCGTCCTGCTTGTCGAAGCAGTCGTCGTGGTTAGTGTCCTCAGTACTGACCTGCACGCACTGCTTGAGGTCGGCGCACTTGAACTGCGTGGCGAGGCAGGACACGGGCGGGCAGTCCGCCTCGTCCTGCTTGTCGAAGCAGTCGTCGTGGTTAGTGTCCTCAGTACTGACCTGCACGCACTGCTTGAGGTCGGCGCACTTGAACTGCGTGGCGAGGCAGGACACGGGCGGGCAGTCCGCCTCGTCCTGCTTGTCGAAGCAGTCGTCGTGGTTAGTGTCCTCAGTACTGACCTGCACGCACTGCTTGAGGTCGGCGCACTTGAACTGCGTGGCGAGGCAGGACACGGGCGGGCAGTCCGCCTCGTCCTGCTTGTCGAAGCAGTCGTCGTGGTTAGTGTCCTCAGTACTGACCTGCACGCACTGCTTGAGGTCGGCGCACTTGAACTGCGTGGCGAGGCAGGACACGGGCGGGCAGTCCGCCTCGTCCTGCTTGTCGAAGCAGTCGTCGTGGTTAGTGTCCTCAGTACTGACCTGCACGCACTGCTTGAGGTCGGCGCACTTGAACTGCGTGGCGAGGCAGGACACGGGCGGGCAGTCCGCCTCGTCCTGCTTGTCGAAGCAGTCGTCGTGGTTAGTGTCCTCAGTACTGACCTGCACGCACTGCTTGAGGTCGGCGCACTTGAACTGCGTGGCGAGGCAGGACACGGGCGGGCAGTCCGCCTCGTCCTGCTTGTCGAAGCAGTCGTCGTGGTTAGTGTCCTCAGTACTGACCTGCACGCACTGCTTGAGGTCGGCGCACTTGAACTGCGTGGCGAGGCAGGACACGGGCGGGCAGTCCGCCTCGTCCTGCTTGTCGAAGCAGTCGTCGTCGCCGTCGCACACCCAGGACGCCGGGATGCAGTGCCCCGTGCGGGGACAGGTGAACTGGAAACACAAATATGTATTAGAACTTTTGAAACTATCATGGATGTGAACATTACATGCAATATTTACGTAGTAGGGTCATCATTCGCAGTCAAAGACTTAGAAAGAGGGTAGATCGTTTCGTCTGTGCCAGTGACTACCAACTTGCAGAAGATTTCAGTTTATCCGTGACGTGTGAAACTGCGTCGAAATGTCGGAAAACTCAAAAAGTCATAATTCATGATAAATATTGTATAAAAATGTATAATGTGTATAGTGACTAGACAGTTTTATGAAGCATATTTATGATGCTGAGAGGAGACTCCTCCCAAGGAGACAAGCATTTGCAATGCATGCGCAAGTTGCCATAGGTATTTTTTGCGTTTTTTCTTGAGCGTTTGATTGTGTTCACCACGGAACATTGACCAGGAAATTGAATTACTATGGAATAAAGGACACCTTCTTAAATCTTTTTATTTTTTTACTCGAAGTACAGGATCCAAAGAGTTGATGTTAATAGAAAACGATCTTCGCGGTTTGTGGTCTCAATGGGTGTACCACAGGGTTCTATATTTCGACCATTCCTGTTTAAATTGTGACAAATCGCAAATTTAAAAATCCACACAGGGACAAATAACAACACATATGTAGCTCTTAAACTGTACCAAAACGACTTAAGTCACGACTTATTACGACAGGATAGTAAATATCTATAAACAGAAATGTTAACGTCCAAAACTCCAAATATTAAATGGCTCCTGGTGTTGACTACAAACAGTTGAATTTTCTGCATTAAAGATACGTTAGATCAAGCTTTAGGCAATGTGCCATTCACCTGGAAGTAGGCGCACGTCTTCTCCGCGCAGTGCGAGCCCTCGTCGGAGCCGTCGCCGCAGTCGTTCTCCGAGTCGCACTTCCAGGTGTTGGGCACGCAGCGGCCGTTGTCGCACTTGAACTGCGACGCGCTGCAGGTGACGTTGACGCAGCCCGTCTCGTCCGAGAAGTCGCCGCAGTCGTTCTCGGAGTCGCACTTGAAGCTGGCGGGCACGCAGCGCCCCGACGCGCACGCGAACTCGGACGCGCCGCACGTCGTCTCTACGGTTGCCAGATGAACAACTTTATAACATTCTTATAACATTGCCGTGGGGTGCCGGCAGTACAATGTTACCCCTTCTCTCTTGCCTGTGGATACAGCAAGAGGGATGCCTCCGGAAGATGGTCAGCAGCGTCTTTTCGTGTAACAACATCCCTTACTGCGCTCGCCAACCCGCCTGCCAAGCGTAGTGAGTATAGCAACTACCCCTCATGGAGATCCATAATAGACCTGTGTTCAGTAGTGGACATTTTACGGCTAAAGTGATGAAGTGATGATAAAATTTTGAGTGACCCCCCTCATCCCCTCTTTCACCCCCTATATCTTGTAAACATCTTAACCGATTTTGATGAAACATGTTTATGAACCAATGCTAGAAAGCCTGTTTTTAGATAAAAAAAAAATTGCATGCAAATCAGTCCACTCGTTTGAGAGTTACGGTGCCACAGACAGACACACACATAGCGGACAAACTATAACACCCCTCTTTTTGTAGGGGGTTAATTTAGTTAAGCCATTTCATTCAGGAGTAGTCTTTTCTAAACTGTCGCGATCACAACACATTACCTCTGCGCGACTAAAAGTCCTTTAAATTTATTGAATAAAAAAAAACACATTACCTATTACTTTAAATAAAATAGGTTTGAAATAGTTCGCATTAATTTATTATTTGTACGAGAACCTAGTGTCCAGATAAACCTAGCATAAGGATGCTACTAAGCAGATTATTAAGTAAACTCTGATAAATTAATAAATCGTACATACTTTAAGACACATACTATAAGGGATTATCACGTATTTACGTTATTGGATCGACCACGATAGATTATTATGTGGTTTGGGTCTATTTGTGGTGCACTGGTGTAGGTGATGTATTCCGAGTGATTTCATTGGATTTATGGAATAACTAGCCGCACTCTGCGGTTTCATCCGCGTAGTTCCCTTTCCCGTCGGAATACGGGGATAAAATATATGTCTATGTTACTCAGGGATAACGTAACATTCTAATGGTGAAAGAATTTTGAAAATCAGTCTAGTAGTTTTTGAGTTTATTCGTACAAAATAAAACATACAAATTTTTAAGCTTTATATACATAAGAGATGAGAGATATACTCTTAGATTTATTTAAATGACGACAGTTTGAAATACAACAATACAAGTTTAATGGACATTTACATATCTTCAGACTTATCAGATGATTGAAAAATCGGCCCTAAAATAGATACATTTTTATTACTTCTTGTGATCTTCTTGTGATTCTAGTGATTGTAGTATCGATTCATAATTTGATTATATCAGCACAACACTAGAATTTATCATTTTTCATTAATAGAATAAGATGACGTTATAGGCCACAGCTAAGTGAAAGCGAGACGCATAGTCAAGCGACGTTTCAAAAAAACAGTTTTACTTGAGCCGTGTTAAAATGATTGTAAGTTTTAAAATTGTACTTTTACTCGTATTTAACGATGAAATGTAGTTTTATCTGTATTGTAGTTTTATTTGTGCGAAATTACTGATGTGTTTCGGAATTCTAATGACCTTATTTCCCCTCTATTGGATATGTGCTACTACTAAAACTAGGGCGACTGCCCTTTGTCCTTCGTGCCCATCGTGTTAACTTTGGCGACTACTTTGACTGTGGCGACGGGGCGACTATGGCGACTGTTGCAAAGATTCAACAACTGCCAGGCGTCCCGTGACGGCTCAATGTTTTGGTTGACTGATTGACTTACTGGTACAGTTCTGTTCCTCATCGCTGTTGTCCAGGCAGTCGTCGTCTCCGTCGCACACCCAGGTCTTGGGGATGCAGCGCTGGTTGTTGCAGGTGAAGTCCCAGGAGTGCGGGCAGGCCTGCACCGGCGGCTCCAGGCTCGGGTCGGCGACACACGACGTCCCGTTCTCGGACAGCTTCTCGCCGTACGGACAGCCGCACTGCAACATTCAATGAGCCGTGTGAACTTTACAACAAATGTACAAACAAACAAACATATAATATACGCACGATAATTACGTAAAGTACCTAGAGGAAGACCGCTGACATTGCAGCTGCATCGGACACAGGAGCGCCGACGCAGCAATGACGTCAATCAAAGAGACAATGGACAATACGTGACCGGACATACTCACTTCTGATTCACACCTCGAATTGGTCGGACTTAGATTAATTAGTTATAGTTCTTTAATGTAATTTTTATACTTTCTAATTAAAGTAATTTAAACTTAATTCGGTTTTTTTTCGGACCTCCGACTGCCGCTAACGTATTTGGCGCAGGCGGTAGGAAAATTCACGGGAATTTTCGCGAAAATCGGGACCCCTACTCCAGGAATCCACGTCGTGAGGACCCCGGGAGGCTATCAAGCTTCGTACTGAATTTTCCGAACTCTACGGGCCAGCAGCAGACCAGGAGGGAATCCAAGCATTGATTCACGGAGAGAAACCGGAAAATGAAATATATAATCCTGCTGGTAATACTTCTCCCAAGGACCCTATCTCAGGAGATAAGACTTGAGAGCCTCGACGACGGACCGGGACTATTACCTTATAAACTCGGACTCATGCGACTTACTACTCACCATCATACATTTCTACAGTACGTACAGTTGAACGACATTGAAGACAACGTTAACCTTCTATACACTCAATTACTATCCTATAAAGATCGAATGACTAATGACACTTATTCACTATACGAAATTCAATTTCACTATCTCTATGGCAAAATTGATAAAGTCCTTAATCAATTAAAATCTTTAGAACCCAACAGGGCTAGAAGAGGTCTTGTAGATGGCTTAGGTTCAATTATAAAAAGTATCAGTGGAAATTTAGATCACACTGATGCGTTAAAATATAATGAGGCAATTCGGATCTTAACTAATAACCAGGATAAAATTTTAAATGAATTTAACAGTCACATTAGTATGAGTAAAGAATGGATGTCGAAACACAATAATGTACTAGTACAATTAGTAGAAAATCAGAATAAAATTAATGCAACTATGGAATTAATACTTAAAAGTGATGCATATAGAGAACAAAATATAATGAAATACGCTAAGTTAGCTCAACTCTTAGAGGTCACTAGCGAAAATATAGTAGATTTAATGGATGAATTAGTTAGTATAGAAAGTAATTTAGCTTTTATTCGTGCTGCAAGTACGCACCACTCTATGATAGATATAAGTACTCTAGGAGCTATGGTCGATAAATTAAAAATTATTTACGGCATAGAACATATCCTAGACTTAGAGTTAAGAGAATATTATGATACTATTAAACCGGGATACTACTATTCTTAAATTCAGATAGTATTCGTTTTTAACTTCCCGATAGTTTCTAAAGATAGTTACGAATTATTTAGATTAGCTGTAGTACCGAATAGGCACGCACAGGCTCTTATCCCATCCTTTCCCTTCATAGCAACCAATGAGATGTCATTCGTGTACATAGAGGCAGAATGCCCGAAGTTAAGAGACCGGTATCTTTGTGAAAAGGAGATAAAAAACCAAGTTCGATCTAAGACAGACTGTATTAAGGAGCTAATCACTAACCAAGTTCTGCAGGAATCCTGTCAATTCACCAAAGTCACCCTTAAGAGAGAAGCCATGGAAAAACTTGATGACCAGCACTACGTCCTGTCCTTCCCCCAACAAACGAAGGTACAACTTATCTGCAACCGAAAGGACTATACTACACTTCAAGGAAGCTTTCTTACCACCATTCCTGTTGGCTGCCAACTGAAATCCGAATCATTCACAATCGTCAATGATAATGATGAGATCAAGGGCTCACCACTCAAACTAACGAAGATACCTTACGACATCGAAAAAGAGGAAACGCATCCCTCAACCCACATTCATCTGAACTCTATCGACCTCCAAGGACTACACACCATCCAGGACAAAGTCGTGATGCAAACACCGGTACAATTAGAAAAATCCAACTGGGATTCACTATATCATACTACAATCCCATTTTACACATTACTATCGAGTGCAGGTGTACTCGTCCTCATATTAATTATAAAACGTTGCCTGAATAACCGCAACCCAGCTGCGAAAAGAAACGAGGAATCTACAACCATACCTATTTCTACGGACCCTGGGAGCATTCCGGCGACATTTTCACTAAACGTCTTAAAATAGTCGCCCTTCTGAGGATGGAGGAATTACGTAAAGTACCTAGAGGAAGACCGCTGACATTGCAGCTGCATCGGACACAGGAGCGCCGACGCAGCAATGACGTCAATCAAAGAGACAATGGACAATACGTGACCGGACATACTCACTTCTGATTCACACCTCGAATTGGTCGGACTTAGATTAATTAGTTATAGTTCTTTAATGTAATTTTTATACTTTCTAATTAAAGTAATTTAAACTTAATTCGGTTTTTTTTCGGACCTCCGACTGCCGCTAACGTATTTCGATAAACAATACCCTTCCTTGGCAGTCGGGTAGAAAACAAAAATGGCGATCGTCCGCCTATATGGGCGACGCAGACCGCCACATGACGGTATGTGCCGAGACCGTCGTCTCGTTACAAAAGCACTCAGTGAATAACCAAATACATAGATACCTTGACAGCCAGAGGCCCGCCGTTGTCCCGCGGGACGGCGAAGCAGAGTTTCTGGCAGTTCCCGTTGGTCCTCCAGCACGGCTGCACGGGGTCTATCTTCTGCACCTCGCGACTGAACACCTTGACTCCGTACAGCCGGTTGGTCTGCGGTTCCCGGACCATGATCTCCTCCTGTTCTCCGGTCAGCTTGTGGAGCCGCACGATGGCGTCCAGCCTCCAATCAGTAATGTACATGAACTCTTTGTGGATGACGATGGAGAAGGGATGCCGGATCAGTCGCGAGTTGACCGTCTTCACGTCGGTACCGTCCAGGTTGGAGTGCTGGACGTGGTCGAGCAAAGCGTCGCACCAGTAGAGTCTGTCGGCCTCGAAATCTATGGAAAGACCGTTGGGCCAGCCCAGGGTGACGTTTTCAAAGACCAGCAGACCGGACCCGTCGGTGTTGGCCCGGCTGATGTTGGCGGGGCGGTCCCATTCCGAGAAGAAGATATAACCCTTGTTGGGGTGGACCACGATGGCCCGGGGCCTCTTCAAGTCCTTCAGCAGCGTCCGCTTGTACGCCACGTTCCTTGTGGACAGCACGTTCAGCGTGCCCTTCCGGGAGTCGATGTAGTAAAGGTTCTTCGATGCCCAGTCCACGGCCAGACCTTCAACACCCTCGTTCTGTGAAGCTAGGACGATTTCTCTTGAAGTTCCGTTTCTGTGTACTCTGTAGATGACGTCTTGGAGCACATCCGAGTAGTATATATGTTGGTCTCTCGTATCGAAGTCCAATCCCACAAATCTGGCTCTTCTGGAGACCACCGGTAGCATAGCCTCGCTGAAGCCTTCGATAACTGGGTTGAGGACCTTTCCTTTGATGAATCTCTGTTGCGAGTACATGAGGAACTCGGAGACCAGGTCGCAGTTCCGCAGGTCCGCCTCGAGCCGGTAGCCGATGTGGCAGGCGCAGCGGTAGCCGAGCCCTCCGTTCTGCAGCGCCGTGACGATGCACATCTGCGAGCAGCCCCCGTTGTTGTTCCCGCAGGGGTTGTTGACGGAGGTCTGCTTGAGCGAGTGGACCACGGTGATCGCTTTGGGCTCCCTGATGTCTTTCATTTTGTAAATCGCTTGAATGCTGGAAGCGCCCTCGTATTTGTTGACGGAGCTGATGCCTTGTTTGGTGCTGTCGGACCAGTAGACCCTGTCCTCGAACAGGGCTAGCCTGGAGGGGCTGGGCACCTGCTGGCCGCGGAGCACCAGGAACCTGTGGTTGCCGTCGTAGTCCACCGTCTCGATGTAGTCCAGCAGCGAGTCGCACCAGAAGATCCTGCGCGCGATGATGTCCACCGCGATGCCCGAGGCCTTGTACGCCGCCTCGGACACTATCGACCTGGCGTGCGTCCCGTCCATGTTTGCTCTCACGATCTAAACAAAACAAGTCTTGTTACTTTACATAACTTATTTTGAACTATCATGGTAAGAAATTATGACCAAAGATCGACATCTACTTTAACGTAATATGTCTGATATTTTATTAATGCATGAGGATGTACCGTCGAAATTTCCGGAAACTTAACATTGTTCAGATCGTATTAATGAAACTCCAAGGCTTTAAGCCCTATGTATATTATCAACCATGATTCCAATAAAACATATAATCGTTCAAATCTGTTATATATGTACATATCTACTTGTAAATAGGTAAAGTTCACATCCTGAGGCTGCTTCGTAAGGAGACCAAACACGTGTCGAAATCTTTTTAAGTATTTTATGCACTCAATAGACATAATGGCACGCCTGAATAAATCAATTATTTGAAAATACGTGGCATAATTCCTTCTAGAAATATTTTTTATGGGTGTATATTTGCCTGAAATTTGCCGTGGCGTGCCGGCAGTAGAATGTTGCTCCTCCTCTCATGCCTGTGGATGCTGTAAGAGCCAAACAGAAGATGGGTAGTAGCGTCTTTCCCTGTATCAACATCCCGTTCTGCACTCGCCAACCCACCTGCAACTACCCCTCATAGAGCTCCATGAGGGAGGCCTGTGTTCAGTAGTGCACGTGGCACAGCAGGAGTGGCGACTCACCTGGCTGCTGTCCGCGATGAACATGAGCCCGAGCGTGGGGTCCAGCGCCAGGTCGGCCGGGCTGGTCAGGTTGGAGCCCAGCACGACGGCGTGCCAGCGCCCGTCCAGTGTTCAGTAGTGCACGTGGCACAGCAGGAGTGGCGACTCACCTGGCTGCTGTCCGCGATGAACATGAGCCCGAGCGTGGGGTCCAGCGCCAGGTCGGCCGGGCTGGTCAGGTTGGAGCCCAGCACGACGGCGTGCCAGCGCCCGTCCAGTGTTCAGTAGTGCACGTGGCACAGCAGGAGTGGCGACTCACCTGGCTGCTGTCCGCGATGAACATGAGCCCGAGCGTGGGGTCCAGCGCCAGGTCGGCCGGGCTGGTCAGGTTGGAGCCCAGCACGACGGCGTGCCAGCGCCCGTCCAGCTCGAACACGTCGATCTTCTGGCCCACGGCGTCCGCCACGTACAGCTTGTCGCCCACCCAGTCCACGGCCAGCGCCACGGGCGCCCACGAGCCCGCCACGGCGATCTCGGCGCCCGCCAGGCTGCGCTCCGTGGACGGCCCGTTCAGCTGCTGGGAGTGGATCTGAGGAGAACATGCTCAAACTAAGTTTCTTGTCTTATCTCTGGTGTCATACACCACCTGCAATGGACACCCACGTCTGCCGACACTGCGGTCGCGCTGTGAGGGCAGGGATAGGACTGTCATTTAAAAAAATGCAACACGCAAACCACAGGCATAACATGAATCGTCTGTAATAGACGAAAATCTGATGATGTCACCTGAAGCGAACAACTGTTTTCATACCCACATTTCGTCCCACAGCTAGGCAAAGGTCTCCCTCAAACCCGAGTTGTCATACTATTTTGTTATATCATGACTTCCAGAACAAACAGGCTGGTAGTTATACTGTAATAGAAACTAGCTATTTCCTTCCCCTGTATAAATAAATACTTTACTGTATGTAGAAATACTAATGCAATAGGATAGTCAATCCCAGTAAAGTATTTATTTATATATTTTTTTTAATTTCTGTCGAAGGTTACATACGCTATGTGCTTAATTCAAATAATTTGTGTTGTTTCACTTTGTAAATTTAATTTTAAGGAGACCCATGCGGTCACAAAGAATGTTTAAAAATGAAACGTAAGACCAGTAAGACGTAAGATAGATTATTAAGAAAACTCTGTTCAGATACGATCGGTGGATGATATATAAGCGAAATCTGACCAAATTTTAATAGATGAAGATAGCGTTAGTAACTCAGAACCGGTACAGTAAATGACGCTGTTCTGTTATGAGTTAGCTATAATTTCTTTAATAAATAGAAGCCAAAGAATTATAAGACGCAAACAAAATTCTTTATCTATACATCAAACAGTCCCCGTAAATTGCAACTTGTAATGCAGAAATCCATTCTCCACCAGGCACAAGGCACAATCAAAAGAAATACGTCAGCTAACCTTCCTAGTCTTAAGATCGGACCAGAACAGTAGATTCCGCCGGTAGTGGTAGTCGAGTCCGGCGGCGGCGGTGACGTTGGCGAGCGTTTGTGGCGAGCGCGCCAGCAGGTCCATGCGCAGCACGGCGGCGCCGTGCGCGAGCAGCAGCGCCGGCGCGGGCACGTCGTCCGCGGCGCTGCACTTGCCTTGCCAGAGGCTGTAGCCGGGCGCGCACGCGCATTTGTATGCTGGAGAGAACACGTCATCATCAATCAAGTAATTATATAAGGACAGATTGCCGTGGGGGCCGGGCAGTCAAATGTTGCCTCTCCTCACGTGCACGTGGATGCAGTCAATTTTTAAAGGTCAACACATAAAATATAATAATATATTCTTCTTCTTCTTCTTATCAAACTTGTAAAGCTACAAATATTCCTCACAACGTGGGGTAAGTACAGTAAAAATCGGCCAACGGATACCGGAACATGGGCAGCAGCGTGGTTCCGTGTCTCTAGTACGGGTGCCGTGCCAAGCGTGTTGATTATGACATCAACCCCGTCATGGTCAGTACTTGAGTATCAATGGAGGCCTAAGTCCAGCAGTGCGCGTGCTACGGCCGAGATTCTGGACGACGGTACTCACATCCGAATGAATTGACGCAGAGCTGGTGGCAGTAGCCCCACTCCTTGCACTCGTCCAGGTCCACGCAGGTGCGGTTGTCGGCCGCCAGCGCCAGCCCCGGCACGCAGGCGCAGGCGCCGCCCAGCGGGGACGCCACGCACTTGTACTCGCACTCCAGCGCTGGGCAAGACGACGTAGCTGGAACCAGAAACAAATGTATAACAAATAAAAAAAGCTCACTGCGTCCTAGTAAGAGCTTTGCTTACTTTTGCTGACTAGGGGGAAGGGGGGAGGATGGGGGTAAATAATTGTAATAAATCTGCTTACGTAATACTTGGACCGCCCCCTACTAAGCTCACTAAGCTGATTACTTAGAGCACAAAACCACTTGGGCCACACTGCTCCAACTCCGTTAAACGTAAAGGGACCAAAGGCGAATCCAAATGGTTCAGATAATATGACACACTGCTGCGTCCTTTTCTTGAACTAGGTTGGACACTGCCGTGTGTCTAGATATAAAACAAAAATGAAATTGTTGATTATAACGACCGAGTACGGTTTTTCTGTTCGTTTCTTTCCTAACTTCCGTTCCACCTGAAGCTAACAAATTCAATATGTGCTTTATTCAATTTATTGAATAAACATTTTTTTAATACGAGTTTAATTTATGGCCCGATATTCCAGTTAAAACAGCCAAGATATAGTTGTTTACTAACAAACCACTCAATCAGGTGTTGCCTAAAGACAATTGTTTGCTTGCCTAGCAAAGCAATAGCTTGTTAATAAACCTTCTACCTTGATTTCGGCTAGCGTATAGTTACATAGACTGTATGAGAGACAGTATTTTTTAAACTTTCGTGTTCATGAGTAGATTCTGTATGATTCTGGAGTAAGAAGTAGCGGCATCACCAGCGGGACACTGGCTGGTAACTCACAAGACAACACCGCCCACTTCCTCACTGTCCTCACCGGCCTTCCCACTGTGTTCCCAGCTGTGACCTCGGCAATACACTTGTCCGTAAATTCTGATCCACCTTTGAGGCACGGGCTTTAAGTCGCAGCAGTTCTTGTAACCGTCACAGCGGCACCTATGATCTAACTAATCTATTTTACTTACAGCAAGCTGCTTCTTCATCCGCGTTATCCTCGCAATCCTTCTTCCCATCACACAGCTGCGACTTGGTTATACACTTGTGGGTACCCCCTGGCCCGCCCTTGGGACAGAGGTACTTGTTATCAGGGCAAGCGATGGCAGTGCAGTTGGCTTCGTCAGATCCGTCGGAGCAGTCCTTGTACCCGTCACAGTGGTACGTGGCAGGTATGCAGAGCGCGTTTGAGCAGCGGAACTGCCCGATGTGGCATGATGGGAAACCTGCAAGTTGAGGTTAGGTTACTGAAACTCATCACGTGTTTTTATTTAATCCTATATTTCAGTTTTAATCTACGGTTTCGTACTAAATAAGAATCGGAGTGGTTTCACGAAAAAACTGGATCTACAACTCAACAACAACAACTGATAAACATGTTGTATTTTTTAAGATTGTTTATTTATTTATTTATTTATTTAATACTTTGTGCACAAAAACAATGTACAGAGGAGGACTTAATGCTAATAGCATTTTCTACCAGTCAACCTGGGCGTGCAAGAAAAAATGAGAAGGCACTAACAACAGAAGTAAGGAAAATTTTTACATAAATATTAATTAACATAAAAATATATACTTATAGTTAACATAAAATATACCAACACATTATATAACATAAATAAATAAATATATATATATATATATATATATAAAAAAATATATAAATAATACATAATAGCTTATGGGCCTAAGAAGGGAAATGAAATAAAAATAGAAAATTAAGAACTGGGATGAACCTTATCTACAAAATATTTGCGAGCTGCCTGCTTGAAACTCTGCTTTGTTTCACATTTCCTTATATTCAGCGGTAGAGAGTTCCAGAGGCGGACGGCCACGACTGCGAATGAATTGTCAACAAAAGAAGTTCGATGACTCGGAGTTGCAAGAATAAGGGTATTTGATGATCGGATTTCTTTATTGTGACCATCTGCCACAAATTTGAAAACTACGCTTAAGTATGATGGAGCCATTGGGTCTTTCAAAATCGAAAACAGAAGGCAGAGGATCCGAAGATTGCGTCGCTCACGTATCGGAAGCCATTTGAGCTTGGCTCTGTATTCCGAGACATGGTCATACTTACGGAGACCGTAGACGAACCGAATACAGTTGTTTAATAACCTGTCTAGTTTAATGAGGTGGTCTTCCGTAAGGTCAAGTGCACACACGTCTCCATAGTCAAGAATCGGGACTAGAAGGGAGTTTACAAGCGTGATTTTAGTGGAAATAGGAAGGAAATTTTTAAGACGGAAAATGGCATGGTATGATGCGTAGAACTTACGGGAGATTTCCTTGACATATGGAGACCAGTTTAAATTTGTGTCTTTAATGATTCCCAAGTCTTTAACCGTTTGAGAGAAAGGAATTGCGACACTGTTGAGATAAAGTATGGGAAGATTGGAAAAGTTGATCTTACACAACTGACGTGAACTTCCAACGATAATGGCTTGGCACTTGTCAGGATTTACCTGTATGCCATAATTCAATGACCAAGTGTAGAGACGTGCTAAATCATCGTTAAGTATTTGAATTGCCTGAGCCAAATCACCTGCTGGAACAGCGTAGTATAGCTGCAAATCGTCGGCATACAGGTGAAATTTGCTGTGTAAGAGAGGAGAAAGAAGATTGATAAAGAGGGAGAAAAGCAAAGGGGATAAGATTCCACCCTGTGGTACTCCAGAGTCTATGTTGTTCCAAACAGAAAAATTTGCTCCATGACGAATAGTCTGTCGGCGACCTTTTAAGTACGAGGAGAACCAGTTAACAGCAATTGGAGAAAATTTTAATCTAGGAAGGATAGCTAAAAGCAGATCGTGGTCAACAGCGTTAAAAGCGTTACTAAAATCTACCAGAACCAGCACAGTGACTTGTGAGTCTTCCATACTGCCCCTTATGTCCTCAGTAACCTTTAGCAACGCTGTTGTGGTGCTATGGCCAACTCTGAATCCAGATTGGAGAGGGTTAAGAAGTTTATTCATGGATAAAAAATCAGTTACTTGCTTATGAACCACAGACTCTATGACCTTAGACAGAAAGGGCAGTATGGATATAGGGCGAAAATTCTTGGGAATAGTTGGATTAGGGACTTTCGGAAGAGGGAGAACATGTGCCTTTCGCCATTCGTCGGGGAAGTTACCACTGGACAGAGAAAAGTTTACAATATGCGTAATGGCCGGGAGAAGTTGGTCTAATATATAAAGAATCATTACTCGACCGATGTTGTCACTACCAATTGCCTTGGATTTGAAGGATTTGATAAGTTTAGATACAGAGTCTTGACTAACTGGTAGAAACTCAAAGGGAGTAATGTTTGTTATGGGAAGAGAATTTATGTTTGAGAGAGTAGTTTTCTTAATCATAGGGTTAAGCTTATCACCAGAAGTAAAGTGGCCGTTTAAAGTATCGATGTCAACGGTGATTTTCACATCAGTGTGTTTGATTTTACCTAGACCCAAAGATCTCAAGAGTTTCCAAATACTAGACGGCGTTGAGAGCTCAATTTGTTCTGAGATGTAGCGTTTTTTAGCACTTCTGACGAGTAGATTACATCGATTTCTTAACCTTTTATATGTGGTCCAGTTCTCATCGGAACGGTCACGTTTATATGCCCGGAAAGCTCGGTCCCTTCTAGACATGGCCTGTCTTATGGTTTCATTAAACCAGGGGGCTGGGGGACGTTTGATTTTAATTGGACGAATGGGAGCATGTTTATTGTTTTGTCACCAAATCTCAAACGTACTCGGGCGTTTAGACAACGTAGTGTATCATCATCTTATCTGCCTCTGCATTAAATATTCACCACACTGTACGACATACATGTATGAAAGGCTCTGTCATTCAAAGAATCAAACGTTGTGGATGCGGCTGAGCTGAAATGGACCCCTTAGGTTAGGTGGTACACATATCAGATGAGAATACTCTGGCATGTACAACCAAGAGAAACCGAAGAGCGACTGTGCAGTTCAGCAGTTGTCGAATAATGAAAAACTTTAAATAGTTATGGTATGTAACATCATATTCGATTTTACAATAATGTACCAGGCGGCCCGTACGTAAGGAAACTTGCTCACATCGTTCATGGAATCAAACCACCTCAAAAACAAAATACTGCAGTACTCACTACAGTGTGCTTCATCCGAGTTGTCCCCGCAGTCGTCCTTGTGATCGCACTTGCTGGAGGCGTCCACGCACTTGTTCCCCGCGGCGCAGCGGAACTGGTCCAGGCGACACGCCACCGTCGCGTCGGGGCAGTCTGTCTCGTCCCTCCCCGTTCTACAGTCTAGGTATCTGGAAACGAGGTGGGACGGAGTTACTATACTGCCCAATTGCAGTTATGTACTAACAAGTCTCGAAATGAGCGGGCTATTTATCCCTAGTAACTTGATGGTGAAGACTAGAAGAAAGTTTTACGTAATCTCAGGGCATATAACATACACTATAAGGAGACTTCGCAGCGATTAAACCCCACAAAGCAGCAGACCCGAAGTTCCCCCAGAGCTGATGCAGATTTAACTTTACTTTGAATGGTTTATCTGGGAATTACTGCTAACTGATTTACATTGCCGGTACCGGCAGATGAATCCATATCATATAAGGATATCTGAGGAAGATAGGCAGCAGCGTCTTGCCCTGTATCAACATGTACTGCGCTCGCGAACCCGCCTGCCAAGCATTGTGGGTATGGCAACAACCCCCTTTTGATCTTGTAGATTCGTGAGGAAGGCCTATGTCCAGCAGCGGACATGGACCGCAGTCTTACAGCTGTGATGATGATTTACATCAAACTCGTAAATTCGTTTATTTGAGCAGTCACTGGGTCCTACAGCTTAGCAAAGGACTCCCTTCTTATCTTCTACGTATCCTGGCCTAGATTCAGTTCACCACGCTATCTTCTTGTGAGAACACGAAACCTCATCATTTCAGCCGTGAAACGTCCACGAGTGAACACAGGCCTCCGTCATAGACCTCAATGATAGTTGCCATCACCACGCTTGGCAGGCGGGTTGGCGAACGCAGTACGGGATGTTGATAATCGAAAATACGCTGCTGCCATATTCCGGAGGTATCCCTCGGCAGGCTATTACTGCATCCACGGGCATGAGAGGAAGGATAACATTCTATGGCACCCCACGGCCTGTGGTCCTATGGTCATAGGAAGCTAAGTGCGAGTCTTACCCGTCACATTTCTTGGTCTTGGGTATGCAAGGGCCCTGCGCCGCCACCTTGCCGGGGCCCGTGCTCTCCATCCCGCACTGGAAGTCATCCGCTTGGCACTTGCGGTACGCTGGAACAATACACAGTTGCAATACTTAGCAGTACTTATTGTTGACCTCTGTGGAGCAGCGGGCGAAGCAGCGATTTGTTCAGAGTGTTCTGGATGTTTTTCTATTCATAACAGACAAGGTCTTAAAAACCTTAATTCATTTTCATCATCATCATATTAGTCGTAACACGTCCACTACTGAACACAGACCTCCTTCATGGCTCTCCATGAGGGGTAGTTGCCATACTCACCACGCTTGGCAGGAAAAGACGCTGCCGCCCATCCTCCGGAGAAATTCCCACAGCAGAAATTCTCTTACTGTATCCACGGGCGTGAGAGAAGGGTTAACATTCTGCAGCCAGCACCCCGCGACCAGCTTTATTTACTTGTTAATAAAAATAACTAAAAAGTTAATCTATCGTCTGACCCTGGTTACCATCTAGCACCAAAGTACTCGTCAAGACGGATCAAACGAGTCCAAACTCGATGGGGTTGTGACGTTTAACTACCGAGTTCCTATGGCCACCTTCCAGTTCCATCATCAGATCAGCTCCATGTCATAATAATTTTGCATTGTCATCCGATTTACACATGCATTATAAAATTCAGCTAAATCGGTAACCGGGAAGTGTATCAAATTTAACCTGCGAGATTTGAATACAGACAGGCATTGGGACAGGTGAAACTAAATAAAAGCTTGTAAAAATCTTTGTAGTATGATGTATTAGGTATATCAGTCATATAGTACCCATAACTCAATCTCTGCTTAGCTTGGTGCTAGATGATGCTGTATGAATTGTCCAGCATTTTTTTTTATAGACTTACAGAAGCTGATAAAGTTGTTGTTATATAAATAATACTGGACATTATAAATAGCACCATCTTGTCCCAAACAAAGCTTGTACTATGTCTTTTTGTATATAAGTATACCAACTTTCAGAGAAGAGAGGCAACGTAGAACGTTGCCGGCACTCCACGGCGCACACAGTAACAATGCCACAGTTAATAAAACATGACGATTTAAAGCGAACATAAAATGCGACTAAAAAGACTTGTCTTGCAGAAAAATATTGCTTATCTCAACAGAATCTAATCCGATACTGCATAAGGCATGCAAAACTGTTTCTATTTTGCAACAAAAAGCTCAGATAATGTTGTTTCCACAAGTTACGTAAAAGGAGCCTTTGAGACACAGCGCACACAACAGTGCCTGGAGCTTGGAAAGCACATTATACCTTCGTTTTATAATAGCATTTAAACCCTTCCATACAAACGCAGCAACAAAGGTGGGATTAATGCATAGTCTGCTGTTAACGCCGGCACAAAGGTACCGCTGTAATACAAAACATTAATTTCTATTTTGCACGACTTAGTGTAAATACCGGAACTGAAGTTGCCAACTCAGCGGCAACACAACACCGCATAAACAGTCGGACGCACATTCCGACTAGATTAGACGTTTCTATTTCGCTGGTTAGGGTTTCGTAGTAAAACAAGAAACTCTTATAGTTTCGCTTTGTCTGTCTGTTTGTCTGTCCGTCCGTCCGTCCGTCCGTCACCGGCTTTGCGAAGAGACTGTTAGTCCTAGAAAGCGGTTTTTTTGCATGGACATATAAAATAACAACGCCGAGATAACGCTAAAAAATTCTTAAAAATGAACTTTTAGTTTCGAAGAAATTATTATTATTTAGCCTCCACTGTCCCACTGCAGGGCAAAAGCCTAAAAAATACGCCTTCGAAGAAATAGTCGCTAAAATAAGTGATGCGGTTTCCCAGACATACTGGAATATTTTAAACCGAAACTCAATTAATTCCCCGTAATACCACAGATTACAGAAACAAAAAAGCATACACCAACTTCTACCAACAGGTCTACGGTTAACTACGAACCCTACATAGCGCGTGGCCCGACATGCACCTGGCCTAATTAGTTTTTTACCTCAATTGGAAAATAAAACCCCAAAACAATAGAATTAACTTGTACGGTTTATTCAGTTTAAAAGCGATATGTTTTTCCTTTGTAAAATGACATGGCCTTCGGCCGTGGTACGAATGATTGAACATCTTTTGACTTCCATTACAAATTGGTAAGCAGGTGTAAATGCTTTCGGCAATATGCTCGAAAATTGTGCTAACTTTTGTTATTTCTGTGCAATAAAGAATTTTGCTGCTGAAAAGTGCCGGCAGTAGAATTTTGCTTCTCATCTCTTGCCTGTGGAAGCAGTAAGAATCTGCCAAGGGATACCTACGGAAGATGGGCAGCAGTGTCTTTCCGTTTACCAACATCCCGTCCTGCGCTCGTCAACCCGCCTGCCAAGCGTGGCGAGTATGGCAACAACCCCTCATGTTCTTGGAGATCCATGAGGCCTACGTCCAGCAGTGGACGTGCACAGCAGTCCTACGGCTCAGATGATGAAAGAATTTTTTTTTTTAATTTTGCAATTAATCGGTCAAGTTGGAACCCTTTTCCGGGTGAGCGGAGGGACACGGGCTTTGCTGAGTGGGTTAGGGTTACCAGCTTAGGGTTCGGCTATTGGGTACTTATTTTCTCTTTCGGTTAGAAATAGACAAATAGGCCAATCTATGGTCCACTGAATATATACATATGCAAGTAATTATAAAAAGCTAATGCGTTTCACTTAATCATATTTCTTTATATAAGGTGCTAACAAATTAGTCACGGATATTTTTACAGCTGATAGTACTCGGGTATCGGAGTACATTTAAGTATAAAAATCATAGGTTTTGTTATGTTTTTTTGGAGAAAACAAGGAAACAAATTTGCTACGTTAAAACACCCTGTTAATAAGATAATTAAATGATACCTCTTTAGACATATTCTAGAACCTCTTTAAACCATCATTCAAGTGGCCTCATAAAGTTGATAAATAAAATACTTGAATCATAATGACATTTAAGAAAAACAACTTTTGATGTGACATGACAGACAGTGTTAAACATCTTGACAGGTACATAATGGGGTGATTATTTTAAAAATGAATTATAATTAATTTTTTTGTTCAGTAAATGAAAACAAAAAAAATTTATACAAAGGTTCTTTAATTACATTTAAAAGTTAATTGTTATAATGTAATGTATTATCTCTTAAAATATCCGTGACTAATTTGTTAGCACCTTGTATACTTTATATATTCACGAATGAAATTCATTTAATTTTGCTGCATTTCAAAATGCATTCACATATCGTCTTTATTTGAACGAAGCTTGTTATTTATATGATGCCTTAAAATGCGAATCTTTTTCCGTGGTTTCTTATCTTCCAGTATAACCAACATAAAAGTTTTACAGATTTCCCTGAATAATTGAAGCAGCCAGCAGGCAGCAGGCAGCGTCTCTGCATCCTCATATCCAATTACGAGTCTCTTCATTCCGGTTTTCCGTAAAATGCAAATGGCGCAAACATCCAAGCCAGCATTTTTTAAACCCTACAAAGGCTCAAAAAGAATCCTGAAATCAAACGGCATGCTTCGGGGCTCAATTAGTGTGGCGTCTGGTTTTAGAAACACTACCGGGCATCATTTTCGTGTAATCATTTCAGCAGTAAAACGTCCACTACCAAACATAGGCCTTCCTCGTGGATCTCCATGAGGGTTAGTTGCCATACTCACCACGCTTGGCAGGCGGGTTGGCGAGTGCAGTTCGGACAGTGATACACGGAAAGACGCTGCTGCCCATCATCCGAAGGTATACCTTAGCAGGCTCTTATTGCAGCCACGGGCATAAGAGGAAGGGTAACATTCTACAGCCGCCATCCCACTTCGGTTTATTGTCATAATCCCCACTAAGAAATCCCCACTAGTGGGGATTATGACAATTCTTAAAAAAAAATTGGCGTTTTCCCCACTATCAATTTTAATCCTGTTTGGTGGGGATTATGACAATAAAAAATTATCAGTCCCCACTCAGTGCCTTCTAAAACAAAACGAATAAACCTTATTTATATCAAATTTTAATAAGAGTTTTAACCATAAAATGGGCAATCAATATAAAGTTTCTTACTTTACGACTGTACGTTTATCAATAACAATAGTAAGGAAATATTATTTGTTGAATCTTGATATTATGTTCAGTTTATACAATGTCAATTTCAACTACATTGTTTTAAGTCAAGTATTTTAACAATCCGCCCTATAGTCACCACAACACAGGCCTCCTTCATGGATCTCCATGAGGGGTAGTTGCCATTCTCACCACGCTTGGCAGGCGGGTTGGTGAGCGCAGTATGGGATGTTGATACACGGATAGACGCTACTGCCCATCTTCCGGAGGTATCCCTTAGCAGGCTCTTACTGCTTCCATGGGCATGAGAGGAGGGGTATCATTCTACTGCCGGCACCCCACGGCGGAATAAACCTTATTTAAATCAAATTTAGGTAAATAAGAGTTTTAACCATAAAATGGGCAATGTCTAATGTCTAAATAGGTAATCGACTAGATTAAATTATTATATAAAATAATATATATATATATATACATTATTATTGATTGATTAACGATGAAACAGTTACAATTACAACACTTTATATAAACCTACATGTCATAAAGACATTTATAAGAGAAATGCTGTTAATATGTGCATAATAATTTATAATAAGCTTCCGGAAGAACTGAAGGCCTTAAAAGGAGTATTGTTTAAGAAAAAACTTAATCTATGGTTACTCGAAAAATGTTTTTATGATTTAAATGACTTTATGAACTGTTAATAATTTAATACCTACGTTAAATAACATTTTAAATAATATTTTGCATGCTTGCACACAAGCTGAATACAGGCACTACTACTATTATATAAGACCTTATTGTAAAATTGTATTCTGGCAAATAAACTATTTTTGATTTGATTTAAATAACAATTAAAAACACTACCACAAATTTAAAAAATCGACTAGTTTTGTAATCAACATCACAGTTTTAACCTATGCTTCCTAAAGTTTCACCCTCATAGACATAAAGATTTTAATCAGTTGTGGGTTTCTTTCGGCTAAATTTCCAAATATTTGACGTTGTCCGAGAGAGAATAAACACATTTCAGGTAAACTACTGATTAAAAATGTTTTTGATTATGAGTTATTGAAAATAATTGACTTAAAACTAACTATGTAGTTGAAATTGTCAGATCGATAATATTTAACATAAATGACTTACATTTTAAGACAGAAATAGGCCATCGGCTGGATTCATACAAACTTAAAGAAAATAAAATACGATTTCTCCCTATACATAACTATGATTAACAATTGTATAAACTGAACATAATATCAAGAAACAACAAACAATATTTCCTTACTATTATTGATAAACGTACAGTCGTAAAGTAAGAAACTTTATATTGATTGCCCATTTTATGGTTAAAACTCTTATTAAAATTTGATTTAAATAAGGTTTATTCGTTTTGTTGTTAGAAGGCACTGAGTGGGGACTGATAATTTTTTATTGTCATAATCCCCACCAACCAGAATTAAAATTGATAGTGGGGAAAACGCCATTTTTTTTTTTAGAATTGTCATAATCCCCACTAGTGGGGATTTCTTAGTGGGGATTATGACAATAAACCCCCACTTCGTGTAATAGGCAAGTGCTGTAAAAACTATGACTATGCGTACGGAGTGAGACCTAGATGCAAAAGGCCCAGATAGAACTGTTTGGCGTTTGCGAAAGGGGGCCTAGCAGTAGGGCAATACGAGCTGACGACGACGATGATGAGGATGAAGACTGCGAGACCGCTTACTTCTATCACGTATTATGCTTATATTCATAAATATTTCTGTAAAATAGTTTGTACTTAACTCTTTCGCCCTTTCAAGGTAAATAGAACGTGTTTCTTAGGTAAAGCAATATATGCGTCGCTTTGGTCGAGAGGGTCCATTTCCTCGGAGCAGCAAAAACGCGCTTCAAAAGCACCCCGGCTTAAATGGAATCCGCCGAAGCAGGCACGGATTACTTCTGATGCGCCTTGCATATTCATGAATTCGTATCGATGTTTCACCAGTTACAAAACCTATATATCTCATTAATTTGTTATTGTTTTATCTCCCTTTCAGTACCATAGAAAAACATGAAAGCGACTGAAATCACCGAATCTAACACAAAATGTAGAAAAGCCTGTCGAACAACAAAGCATTTTTAAATTCACAAAATTCTGAGCCGCTGCGAACTCAACACTAGGTATTTTATCAATTCCCGTATTCGGGGAACCCTTTGACACGGTATTGGGGTTCTGCAAAAAGATTTAGAGAGAGAATACAGCTACACTATTCCGTCGGATCGGCTATTCCGCCTCCAATACATGCTTGCTCGGAGCACTTGTATTAACATGTTTCCTAAGAGATTTAGATTGACTGCTGTTGCTCTCCCGGAATACAGAAAAGGGTATTTGCATATGCGAAGGCTGTGTTGTATAGCCTTCTTACGATTACTTATTTACATAATATATACGCGCTACGTAAACACTGAACGCGCTGTTCATAAGTCTCTTTCGAGTTTCACATGTTGAAAACTTGCTAGGCGTGGCGTGAAACTCCTACGATATGTTAAAATAAATGGATTTACAACACAGGATTGGATTTAGTTAAAAACATCTATTGGACATTTTTAAAAGTTGTTCAAATTAGTTAGTTTAAAATTTGTGACTGTCACAAAGTTATAAACTTATAACTGTTCCAGTTATAACTTTAAAAAGTAAATCAATTATTGGATGTTAGAGATGCATATCAGTTTTATTGTTATAACTAGAGTTGTGGATTTTGTGAATTAATAAAATAAAATATCAGCCTATGTAGCTCAGACGGCCCTGTGCCAATATCGTCCGGCAACCTTATCCCCATCATCCACCTATCTAATACCGCGCTTTCAATAATATTTTAGGAGGTACGCAGAATAATTTGGCTTCGTTTCGAGAGCCAGAAGCGTCATGTTCGCGATCCGATAGCGCATCGTAAAATGATCGCCTGAATTCGACAAGCCCATTAAAAGTTGGGATCTGCTGAAGACTATCGGATGGAGTGGACTGAGCCGGGAAATGCCCGGATTGCTCTGTTGCGCCAATTTCATTTCATTTCTTCGAAAATAACATTTTTGCAATTTAACTTTCGATTGAAATGCATACCCGGTACCATCAAGTCCCAAAATCAGCAGAGCTTTTGTTATAGGTACCCGATGGTTAATAGAATATTTTCATACATATCTTTTAATCATACTCGTACACAGAAATTATATTCTGACCAAAGAAAAATAACTGCAGAAAAACAACAAACATTTGTCCCGCGGCGGAAATCGAACCCACAACTTTTCGTCTCAGGCGGTTAGTAAACCATGTTAAAATAGTTTGCCTAGTTTTTATATATTTTGTAATAGTTCGTATTTGTCCCTGAATTTCTGCGAAATTCATTATGGTTAAGAAGGATGACCGAGTGCTATCTGCATGGTAGCAGAACTCTGACCTCGATTTCCGAACTAAACCTGCATAGAAAAGGATTATCTCCGCGACTCCTGCACGCGGAAGATACTGACTGACGCGACTCTTCGATTTTAATGGAACATGAGCGTATCCGTAATAAGATGAAATTAATATTCTGCTGAAATAACTCGAACTGCCCGAAGGCACCTGAAAACTCGATTCCCTTCGAAAAGAATATAATTGCGGGGTATTATAACTTTCGCGAAAGTCTGAGGATCTCGAAATTTTTCTCGCGAGCTCGTGCTAAGTTCGAGTCGCATGCACCGTTGTTGAACAAATTATTCGCTATGCATTATTCAGTGTTCAAGTTTTTCAGTTGGTTTGCATTTTGGACGAGTTGTCGAGTTTTCTACTTTGTTAGTTTGCAACATTTTAATTTTGTAACCAACCTACTTTGTTTATTCATACAACGACCGTATAATTTGTATACTTAGAGCTTTTTTAAACTGTTTTTTAAAACATAATTATGATCTAGTGAACTTAGGTATGTTGGCAGTATGGCCAAGAACACTAACAGTATGCCAAAATACTACTACCTACCGCAAACGAGTTTTCTACAGAGCCATACGCTATAGGATATAATATAGCTAGGATATCCTTAACTAGGACAGGATAACACAATAGATCAATAGAGCTTGTTAAACTTTCGCGATTTTTTAACATAATATTAGTTTTTAAATTACAGGATTTTATCGCGTACCTTTTTTAATCATTTTCCCGACGTTTCGACCGGATTGAATCTGGTCATGGTCGTGGGAGGACTGAAGTTTCTGGGAGCTACCGCCGCAAATGAATGGTAGGATCCACGACTACCCTCAATTCGTCGACCGAAGACGAATTTATTTATTAATATTATATTATTATTATTTTAATTGAGGGTAGTCGTGGATCCTACCATCAATTCGCGGCGGTAGCTCCCAGAAACTTCAGTCCTCCCGCGACCAGATGCAATCCGGTCGAAACGTCGGGAAAATAATTAAATAAGGTACGTGATAAAATCCTGTAATTTAAAAACTAATAATACAATAGGTCAATTATGTATTATTGACTTTGCTGTCAGGAGATGCCTGCTAGTTAGACACTCGTAGTTTAGTATTTCATTACTAGCTACGCAAATAAACATTGCCGAAACACCGCCGTATATCTTTGGAAGAGAACTTGAAAACGAAGTGCCATCGCCAGCCTAGTTGGAGCCGCGCTCATCTCGACACCGGCTTCAGTGCGGATACGGACGTGGCGTGTAGCAAAACCGCGCCGTTTCCAGCTAAGTCGGGCTTTGGCGAGATCTGGCCGCTTTCCACTTGTAACCCGACCGCGAGACGAAAAAAGCTTAAGCATAACTTTACTAGCTGTCCTCGGCCTTGATAATATAAAAAAAAAAACAGTATTTAAAATGTGCACAAAATGTCTCTGTTCTGTAACAACAGAACATATGGAAATATCTATGTGAACATAACACAGGCAAAATAACAATGTACAAAGTACAACACAGAGCCATGGAGCGCTCTAAGATCAACACAATACCGAGATCCGCAAATAGAACAGTCTTTCTTTTGAAAAACCATGTGCATCAAATTATTAGTAAACCAAATATGAGTACACAATTCAACGTACACAAATCTGAGACGGTTTATATGTTTGCACAAAGTTTATCTAATTCCAAAGTTCTCAACCTGCCTTCGTTCTCGGATTCCAGAGTCGAAATCCATCCTCGAAATCCCAAACGAGTTGGCAAACCGGGTTCAAGCGGGACTGGCTGCAGCGGGTCCCAACAAGTGGCCAAGTTTTAATGGTGAGGAAATTGCGTTTTTGTTTGTCGCTCGTATCTGATGTGCCCGTTCCATGTAGTCCGTTGTCTCGTTTGCGGCACACAGACGGAATATGATGTCAATTATTTTTCTTGTAACAACTTGGTAATTACTTTAATGTGCTTTCTAACTTTGCTTTTATTATTATTGGATTGTTTTCTTGTTTTGAATGTTTCGGGAGCACAAATTGACTGAAGTACTTCAGTCAAGCTTCCATTTCTTGGAATATTCTTGTAACATTATGGCGCTTTTAATTCTGTTGCCCGTTTTAAAGGCTAAGCTTATAATTTGTATGTTGTCCCTCTAGATCGCGTATTTAGAAACCAACCACGATCTCCATCAATACGGTTTCCCGAGGGACTCTGTTGCAGAAACTGTATCCAACTAACTTTTAATGCGTTTGCACCGTGCGATGGCAGTGGATGTTTACAACGCAACATCATCATCGACCTGTATTGGACCACTCATAAAGCTAGAACATACCTACTCAAATGTAGCTCACACTTGAGTATTTTCATTTTTTCATTATATCTTTATGAGTTTTACCTCGTCTTCTGTTCTTACTTACTGCGTAACTTACAATGATGTAGTCAAGCTCGAAGTTTTAGCGTGACAAACTACAAAACGAAATAAGATACTCATTGAATTTGATTTCAGAAACCTTTGAATTAGTCATACAGACACCATGGCACGAATTCCCTCATATTATAGTTTCTAAAATTCGGTCTGAAATCACCCGTTCGATCGACCAAGGTTCCGTTCATTTCGCTTGATTCCATGTCAAGATCTGAATTCTAGCGGAATGCTATGGAGCTCGGCTTCAGGGGCAAACGCATACCAAATACTATTTTCCTGATTCAATTTGGGTATGCGAATCGACAGTTTATTGGTAACTATATATTATATTTAATCTGTTGAAAATTCCATAAAATATATTCGCTTACGTGATTGTGAATATTTAAAGAAAGCAAATAATAATGGATGCGTTTTACTGTGTTTGGTATGGACTTCAGGTATTTAATCTGGGCCAGGTGAGGGGTGATTTCCATTAAAATGACTACAACAGTTCATAATACACGGTCTATGTAAAGATGTTCTCAAATTTATAATTAATGACTAACTTTTGCTCTCGATACTCTGTCTACTCCTGATCACGCAATGAGATGGCATCAATTTGACACAATGTACTGTGATATATCGCTCTTTCTCGACAATACTATTTGACCCTCGTGTGTTCTTTCGGTAACAGTTTTGTAAACACGATAAGTGCGGACTGGTAATTGGCATGGAGGGCACGTGAGACCGCGGGAAAGCCGAGTGTCCCAGTGCTCGGCGAGCGTGTAATGCCGGCAATCTGCATTGTGCCTAATGCCGGAGTATTAGCCTTTACCCCACTGTGAAAGGTTTGCTTTCAAGCGTGTGGCAGTTGGCAGCGCGGGATGTGATAATCATCTCCACCTATACGTTTAACCAATTTGGTCATTTTCGGTGGAAGTGACTTAGCTTTAACTGTAACCATCAGTGCCAGCATTATTTGACAGGCAGGTTGGCGAGCGCACTACAGGATGTTGATACACAGGAAGACACTGCTGCCATTTCCGGAGGTAAATATTACATAACTAGCTAAAATACAAACTGATATGTCTGCTGACTACCAGTAAGTGCACACTAGGACAAATGTGTAACGACTTTCAGATGTCAGTTATAGGTCGAACAGTGAGGCTGAATCCACGAGATACCAATGCAGAGCTAAATTGTAATGGAAAACGGATTACCGTAGATTTGCTGCTGGCTGTACGTGAAACAAGTAGACTTGTACATATGTATATAGATACATATCTATATAATATATTGGTTTTCGACAATATAGGTTATACGGATAATATTTAGTTCGGGTAACGTATGTATATGCTTAGCTATCGAGTTAGCCTGCCTATATCTAAGTCTGTGGTATAGCTACCTATATTATTGTATTAAGTGCTTCGACGCGTTCAGATTAGTTCGGAGAATTGAATTGAATTACCGAAGTAACCGAATCAGCTTATTGACTTCCACTGCTGAGTAACATTTCTTTCGGCGTACTTCCTGGTCTAATGGCTTGTTTACCACATAGCATTTAATACAATAATATAGGTAGCTATACCACAGACTTGGATATAGGCAGGCTAACACGACAGCTCAGCAAATCTACGTTACCCGAACTATTACCCGTATAACCTATACCACAGTTCACATCCAGCTCGTCCCGCCATATGTACGTGGGACCCCCTCGGTGGCTATCTTTGCTCACATTTATTCCGACATGTGGTACACATGGCCGGCCATGCCACAATTCAGTTTGGTTGATATATTGAGGCATTTGTAGAATTATCTGTAATACTCTAGCGAGTATGTGTTGGAGTTGGAACCGCTCGCATCTAGTTTTCACAGTCCAATGCGCGTAATCCGGTAAGTAACGCGATTCCGTTTCATAATCCGCCACTTTCCTTTCAATTAAGTGGAACCATCCGGTTTGTTACAACACACTCGTCGTCCAAAATAATGTGAGCTAGTTTTCATGAAATCTGAATTTTTCAAGTTATGAAAATCGTAAAATTTGACGAAGCCTGCTTAGCATGACAACATCGTAGGTAATAATAACAATCACTGATACGGGGGTACCAGAAAAAGGGGCGAAGGTTTCCGAAAAATTACATTTTTGACCTTTGGTGACCTTTAGAGGTCACAATAAATGTTCCTGTGACCCCTAGGGTCACCAAAGTCAATCAGTACCCTTCTCTCTCAATGAGAGAAGGGTATTGATTGACTTTGGTGACGTAATCACCGCAGACAACCTGCTTTTAAATAAAAAAAACTGCGTGCAAATCGGTCTACGTTTTTATCGGGGTTAACCGTATCACGACTTACTGCAGTCAGCCTCGTCGGTGCCGTCCACGCAGTCCACGTGCATGTCGCAGCGGTGGTGCGGCGGGATGCAGTACGTCTTGTTCCACACGTACTGGCCGCACGTCAGCTGGCCTGCGTCGCACTCCGGGGGCGCTGCAACAAATACAATCACATACAAACTCATCCCCACGACTATATTGTTCATATTACACTTAGCCGCACTCCGCGGTTTCACCCGCGTAGTTCCCGTTCCCGTAGGAATACAGGAATAAGATATATCCTATGTTACTCAGGGATAATGTAGCATTCTAATGTTGAAAGAATTTTGAAAAATTTTGAGTTTATTCTTTACAAACATACAAAATACATTATAGTACAGATTAGAAGGCAGTTAAATGTTGGCACTTCTATCTTGCCCGTGGATGCAGTAAGATTGACAGCAGCGTCTTTCCGTGTATCAACATCCAGCACTGCTCACGCCAACCCGCCTACAAAGCAACAACCCCCCATAATCTTGACTATTTATGAGGGAGGCCAAGTCCAGAAGTGGACGTCCTACGGCAGAGATGATATAGACAGCCTGCTGCATCCCTCAGTCTTAAACAATCATATCGTTTCGCAATTCAGAACAATTAATTCGTTTCACGTCTTGTACCGCAGTGACATGGGAGTAAGTTTGATCTAAGCCACCGGAAAGTTGTAAGCAACTTCAGCTTCTGGCCAGAAAGTCAGATAAAAGCCGCATCCGGCGTTGAAACTTTCAATCAGGAGATGGGCGGAGGTGCGTTTGTTATTGCGCAAGTTAAGAATTATTACATTTCCGCTGTCATGTCGATGACGTGGGTCCAAACTAACTTTATATTATTTTTCTGAAACATTCGAGCCCAATCAGACTTTATGTTCTAGACTTTTACTTAGTTCGGACTTTTTGTTTGATTTTGACTTTGACATATGGAAAGTCAATAAGCCACTACTAACACTATAATATTCTTTAAATTATTGAATATACGCTATATAGCTAGGCCCAAACCATAATAACCATGTCCCAGGTTAGTTCAAGTTTTGATGTTATTTTCATTTAATAATCCGGGGACAATTTATATTCCTTCTATGTGTAAGATATAAACAATCAATAAAGAACATAGGTACTTAATAAAAACATGGATTTTCCGTTTTCCCCAGTGGTTCCCGTGCGCTAAGCGCCCAATAAGCACAAACGTACTACAACAGCTCATGCATAATGCAAGCGTATCGCTTAGCACTGAGCTGCCCTCCTGCAATCAATCAGATCCTGGAGTGACGGCGGGATCGGGCTTGAGCCGCGTGCCGAGGGACGTGTTACGACTGAGTTGACGAGACGACGTGTTGAGACTTGTCAAGGAAATTAAAAACATTATCAAAAAAAATCGGTTGCGGTGGGGTTCGAAACCATGTCAGTGAAATTCATCGCTTTCTAAAGCCGGGATTGCTTTAACTAAGCTACGCAACTCGTGACAGGCTAGTCTAAATTCTTGATAAAATCATATCGATTATAGGAAGGGTTTGATTTGACCGTTCGAACACCGCAGTCAACCATTTTTGGAAAGGTTTTTCATCTACCTAAGTGTGGTTGAGCAGCATAAACATTACAAACTAAAGAAGCACTGACGACCTCCGTGGCTCCTGACGCAGGAGGCAGCGGGGTCGATTCTTGCCGCGGGACAAATGTTTGGTAGTTGCAGATAGTTGTCCCGGGTCTGAATATTTTTCTATGTATTAAACTAATATACAAAGCGAAATCTGCGGATAACAATACGGGTTTAAATAAAAACTTCGAAATATTAACTTGACTTGTTCTCTTAATTTAAATAAGCTAGTTGTTTAAATTGCTTTTATAGATTCAAATATTTATTATCACCTTATGAACATAATGAACACAAGGCATGAACAGCCGCAATGTAAATGTACGTAACGTTCCTACTTACAAAACTATAAAACCTTATTAAAAAAGCCTTCTATTATTTTACTAAGTTGTTTTCTAGTTTTCTTTTCTTATGTGGTGTGAATACGATCTTGAGACACATACTGACATATTTTAATACAGCCTGCAACCGCACAAAACATTTCGTCTGAACCGCGAGCACCTACCTCAAAAAGGTTTCCACGCCCGCCCTAACATTTTGACCGAGGGCGGAATGAAGTAACAACTGAGTGATTGCTCGACGTTGCTGTACTGTATCTGTTTTTTAAACCAGGGATTGTGCTGGCGTCATATTTAGTGTACCCGAAGGGCGAATGGGAGGGCCAAAGGGGTCATCCTTTTACTATAATTAAGGTCGTAGAATTCGTTAGAAAGTCGTACGTGTGTGGCTTAGTATTAGGGCTTCTATTGAACTGTAAATATCATCTTGTGTTATCTGAAATATCAAGATTATTTAAGCGGATTATGTCGACGAAAAAAATAACTAAACGTTTGTTTTAACTTTTAAAAACACAATGCATAAAATGCATATTTCATCAATATATATAAAAAAACTCTTCCGTTACTGACTGAGTGAATGACAGACAACGCACAGCCTAAACCACTGGACCTAGAGACTTGAAATTTGGCACACATACATATATCTTGAGTATCCTAGAGGTGCACTAAGGAGGGATTTTTCAAAATTCCCACGGGAACGGGAACTACGCGGGTGAAACTGTGGGGTGCGGCTAGTTTTACATATTATGTTTAAATATATTTTGTTATCTAGCAATAATTATATAATGGAAAATATGTTTGTTAGAATGCTAGGCGTAACGTAGTCTCTGTCTTGACATGCAATACATATGTTAACTATGGTCAGGCAGACTTTCTCACTTGATTTTGGTCCCGGCAAATGACGTTACTTAAATTATACTTTGGAAATTGTATTAAGTGTGCATTATGTATAGAGATTTAAAATAATTGTGAATCCTGACATCAACACTACATGTTAGCGTATTTATATTTTTCATTTCACCTATGCTTTGTTATAATTAGATTTTCCTGTTATTTTGTTGATAATAGTGTACAACAGAGCGTCATTAATTAATTCAACATTTAAAGTCAAATTCATTCATTTAACTCATAGTTATCTACAACAGACTATACTACTAATATTATAAACGCGAAAGTTTGTGAGTATGTATGGATGTTTGTTACTACGCATAAACTAACTTACGGATTAAGCTGCAATTTTGCACACGTATACGTACAGATGTTGATGACCAGGATTAACAGCTACATTTTATGATGTACAACGCATGCGAAGCGGCGGGCATAAGCTAGTTAGGTAATATACGTTAGGTAATATAACGGTCCTTAAAAAACTAACATTAGCCAGCCAACCGTAAGTCTATGCACCAAAGATGCACTTTTTTAGGCAAATAAATGCACGATATAATTTACGTGTGCATTTTTCGGTGCTGTGGAAAACTCCGCGTTACGTCGCGTCGCCCGTTTTTCCTCCTAGAGAGTTTTTTTAAACAGTTGCTTTGGTATTGTTCTCGACGGTTCCACGAAAGCCTTTATTCAGCTCACAACGGGCGCAACATGTTGGGTCCACAGACTCCGCAGCGCGGATCTTTGTGCCACGAAATGGGCCAACTAGGGCTGCCTCTTGACCTTTGAAGCGATGGACGCGTTTTTAGCTGCTATTTTGGCCGTGTGTCTAATTTACTTTCGTGAATGTGTATAGAATAATTATGTTGGTAATTAAAGGTTGCTTTACCACTTCTAGGAATATAACGATTTCCTGAGACCGTATAATGAGAACCGTATATGAGAGGTATAAATTGAAATATGTAGACGGTACCTAAATTTTAATTTTGGATATAAACATTATGTGGTTAAATAGTTTCTGATCGTAACTAAATAGGAATTTAGTTTAGTTTTAGTAAAACGTCAACCCTAAGCTCATTCGGCATTCGAGTATCCTAGCCCACCGGGAAATCTGGAGTCAGCCGGAAAATCGCATCGTCATTTCTCACGCGATGCAATCGGCAAGACCCGCTCACTCACTCACCGGCGGGGCCGGGGTCGCGCGGGTGAGGGGCGAGGGGCGAGGGCAGAGCGAAGGTTCTTGGTTCAAACCTCTTGAAAATGCACTCCGGGTTTTTGTCATTGGTTACCGGAATAGATACTATATTTATGACTTGCTGCTGCCCGCGACTTCGCACGTTAAAGTCAAAGTCAATAAGTGTTTATTCAATGAAGCAAAAAGCTACATAGAATAGTCAATTTACAAAAGAAAAACAAGAAAAATTTAAATTGTTTAAGCACATAATTGAATTCGTGCGCTTCAGATAACTTTTTTCCAAGACAGAGAAAGAAGCGAGCAAGAAACCTACACGCGTTATAAATTTTGAATAACATTTCAATTACAACTAGCGACCCGCCCCTGCTTTGCACAGTTATACAAATAGCCTCGCCTTGACACTAACATTTTTTTATTCGATTCGTGCCACACTCTTGCAAGTATAGCAACTATCCTCATGATCTTGGCGATACATGAGGGAGGCCTTTGTACGGCTGAGATGATGATAATGATGATGTGCCACTAGCTCCCGAGATTAACGCGATTTAACAATCAAACTTTAGCTATAGATATTAGTATAGATGAGTGTTTTTAGCAGGGGGCAGCGGTGTCAGATTGTAAGTTCTAGAATTATCTAAATCTCGTGAGAATGCACTCAGGATAGTTTCGTGATTGCCACGGGAACAGGTAGCAGTTGATTGGTAACAGGTGAACGGGTATTGATGCGTTGCCGCGGGGTGCCGGCAGTAGAATGCTGTCCACTCCTCTCGCCCTCTCTCCTCTTGCCCGTAGATGCAGACCTGTTAAGGAATACCTCCGGAAGATGACAGCAGCGTCTTTCCGTGTATCAACTTCCCGCACGGGGTTCGCCAATCAGTGGTGAGTATGGCAACAATCCCCTCATGATCAGTATTTAGAGATCCATGACGGCTGAGATGAGACTGTATTGGTGAGGTCTTACGTTCTTTTTATTTCCAAAGCAAATTAGCTTAAATAATGACCTGAAGTATCAGAAATGAATCTACAGCGACAGTGAGACTATGTCTACAATCATTCTTGTATAGGGAAACTAGCTTGTGCCCGCCGCTTCGCATACGTTGTACCCGGATAAAAAGTAACCTATGTGTTAATCCTAGTCGTTTGCAAAATTTCAGCTCGATACGTACGCTAGTTTTTGCGTGAAGAGGTAACAAACCTCCATACAAACAAACTTTCGGCTTTATAATATTAGTGAGATAGCTTGAGCTTGATGTCATTTATTATAATTATTTATTTATTTTACTTTAATTAGAACGATACTAATTAAAGGCGTAATTACATTTCCTTACAGACTAAGATGAAATAACCTTTTTGAAGATGGTTTATTAATTGTGTAGAAAATCACAGATTCTGTAAGAGACAGACTACCAAAATTCCAAGATATTTTTTTAATAAAATTCCAAAATCAACTGCAACTGGGCATAGGGCTTCGGCCCAACCGAACGCAAAAAAATCTCAATGGCGAATCCATTCCGCGTCCATTAGAACTTGGCAATAAATCCATCGGTCGCTGCATTCATACCAGCGCATTGATTTACGTCGCATTGTCGCCGCGTCGCGCCGCGTCGCTCCCGATGTGAATAGGTCGCTAGTCGCCCCTGCCCGCCATCAATGTTTTCAATTGCATCGTTCACTAAACTTTGATTTATTTATTTAATAGCGCGGTTTCACCCGAGAATAGTTTAAAATTAAATGAAAAACATACAAAATTTCAACCCATATTTCGACCCTTTCAAGGATAATTTTCGCAACGAAAAGTAGCCTATGTCCGTCTCCGAGGTCTAATCTATTATTGTGCCAAAAATTATGCACCGTGCACACCTTCACTTTTTTACAAACTTTTATTTAGCTTGCCTTGTATGTATGTACGTATGTATGTAACTATGTTTGTTGGTGGAATCTTGCAACTCAATTTTGAAGCCGATAATATCTTCAACCAATTAAGCTGAAATTTTGTATACATGTTTTCTTTGGACGACAATGCATGGCTGACTATGTGACGTCACTCTGAATCCAACATGGCGGAACACCCAAGATAGCAAACTACTTATTTTTAAAGTACTCCTATTATATGGGTATCGAATGAAAGGGCTTGCTGAGAATAACCCAAAAAAATAAAATGACGTCACTCTGAATCCAACATGGCGGAACACCCAAGATGGCGGACTAGTTATTTTTTATGGACTCCTACAATATGGGTATCAAAATGAAAGGCCTTGCTGAGAATAATCCATTTTTTGGCTGAGACTTCAAATTGTTCAACAATTGTTTTTACCACCACCAAAAACAACGATTTGCCGAGCTGGCGGGTTTTCAAAGTTCTTCGTGGATCTAAGCACCTCCAGAGATTTATGGATGAAGTAAGATTTACGTGTCAGAGGGGGGAAAGGAACTTAAACTAACGAAGAAGCAGTAGGTCACTTATGATATGATAGTGCATAGTGCCTTACTGTCTTTTTTAAACTTTCGCGACCTCAACACATTATTACTATATTTAATTTCTTCTAATTCTAATTACGCGATATATACCCGACATAGTAATTATGCCTTACTGGTTGCAAGTTTTAACCACAAAATAAGTTGAAAGTTTTTTAACTTATACAGCCATGGGGTGCCGACAGTAGAATGTTGCCCCTCCTCTCTTGTGGGAATGGCAACAGCGGTTGTTGCCATACTCCACGCGCTTGGCAGGCGGGTTGGCGAACGCAGTACGGGATGTTGATACACAGAGGTATCTCATGATCTGTGTCATCTGAGATCCATAAGGGAGGTCTATGCCCAGCAGTGGAAATGAGAGTGAGAAAACAGAGCTACAATGAACAGGTGATGTCTACAATGAAACCCCAACGCAGCAGCCGCGTCATCTGGAACACCGCCGGACTGTCCGCGCCATTAAAGCGAGTCACGTCCTACTCGACGCCAATTATGAATTGCTAATTCTCACTTAATTATGTGATCATCATCATTTCAGCCGTAGAACGTCAACATAGATAAGGAAAAAAAATGTGTTCCCTCAATATTCATTAGATTTTAAGGCAGTAGAATGTAACCCCTCCTTTCATATCCGTGGATGCAGTAAGAGCCTGCTAAGGGATACCTCCGGAAAATTTTCCGTTTATCAACATCCCGTACTGTGCTCGCCAATCCGTCTGCCAATTGTAGTGAGTATGGCAACTACCCCTCATGGCGATCCATGAGGAAGGTCTGTGTTCAGTAGTGGACCTTTCATGGCTGAAATGATGATGAGTGATGAAGTTTCTCATGTAAGTGACTGGTGAAAACTAAGGACGTTGACTTCTGGACAACGGCCTTTCTCATGATTTTCTGAGTGCTAATCATGAGGGGGTTGTTTGCGATACTCGCTACGCTTGACAGGCGGGTTGGCGAGCGCAGTACAGGATGTCGATACACGGAAAGACGCTGCTGACCATCTTCAGAGGTAGGGGGGGATCCTAGGCAGATAGTTATTGCATCCACGGGCAAGAGAGGAATAAAAATATTCTACTGCCGGCACCCCAAGGCTAATTTATGTGATCGTGTCATGACAAACTCATAGCAACTAAACTTGCCAAAAAATTGTTCCTGAGGTTAATCTTGATTTTCTTGCTGCTTTTTAGTTGCTAAAACTAACGGGGCTTTATTACTTAGCTTTTGTAGTTACGCAGTCTGTGTCTGTCTGTTATCGTGACACAGGCTTCTATCTCTTAAACTGTAATAAGTAGCGTATTCTATTTTGTAACCAGTTTAGACACTAATCAAATGAATACTCATAATAACACTGAGAAGTGTGGAGTTAACACTGAACGCCGACACCACTGACCAGATATTAGGTTCCATCATAATATTAAATAATACTAGGCTATTTACACAGCACCATCTAGCCCCAAGCTAAACAGAGCTTATGGTATAGATACTAGATGACTAATATCCTAGTGCTTAGTTATCTTTTTGGTTTATACCTAACATATGATTCTTGCAGATCATACAGACATTTGTTCCGGGGCGGGAATCGAACCTCTTGCGTCACAAGCGGACCTTTGCCCGCTGCGCCACAGAGGTCGTCATAAAAAAATCCTGGGATTACAAAGACTACTTTCATACAAGTACCTACAACGGAGAAGCTAGTCTTCAATACAGGTATACGAATTCGAGTGATGAATGAAAATATATTAACTATGTTGATTTTCAAAGGATTGATGTCCGATCTACTTTTGCGTCTCGTCACCGCCAATCAACCGGCGGGTTGCCGATAGGGGCCGCCGAAGACTTTCAACGGAACTGACACAGGCAGAACTAAACGGAAATATCAGTATTACCAGCACCGTGTGTAGAGTTTTTGTTGTTTGCGAGGGTTGAATGGATTTATATCAAAAGAAAAGATTTTCTAAGGCCATTTTCAGTTCTTTCCTCTGGGATCGATTAAACAATCAAGTCTTAAAATATCTCAGTTATAGATACTTTTTACAATAGGATACTTAATACTTTCAAATGTCTCTAAATAGGCTTAGTCTAGCAGAGAACTACTTAAGAACCTCCTCCTTTTTAAAGTCGGATAATAAAGCTCATAGAAAAGTTGGTAACAACGATTTTTAAATGCTTGTCTTTTCGCCTGTTCTGGTTCTCGGTGCATTTACCAAACTAAAAGTGTGAGCAAATCCTTACTACAAATAAATAAATGATCTATCTTATCTATTTTACAAGAGAGTACACAGGGGCAATTATCCCAAAATCATATTATGACAGTGACTCAACTGTACTCGTGAAGCTGTGAGTAAGAATGTGCGGTCGGCTTTACGGCCCAGTAGCCCTTGGGTTTATTAAGACGACAATTTTATTTGGCCCTCACACGACTGTCATGTGAATTTGCCTAATCTACTCAGACGGGTGCGGACTGTGCGACTGAAACTTTCAGGGTTTATAAATAGTTGTTCGGTAGACCGGTCATAATGTATCGGGAGAATAGTCTTTGTAACGATAGAGGTACACAGGTACACTTGTTTAAATTCATATCAACAATACTGTAATAAATTAACTCCTAGCCTAGCATTTAGGTTATGTCATTAGTAAGGTTTCTTGTTCGCTTCTTTCCCTCACTTGGGAAAAACGTTTTTTGAAGCGAATGCATTCTCTCTCTGTTGAATAAATACTTATTGGTTAAACTTTGAGTCAAAATTGAAAATTTAAAGGGAATAAAGGTCCGATTTTAACATTGGGCAAAAAGTTCCGGCGAAAATTCGTTTTTCTCTAACTAAATTAACTAATCTAAACTATATCATATATTCCCTTTCCACAAGCGTGTGATTTTCAAATATTCTTTTTCCATCGAAGTACCTACTGTGTCTAAGTTTTACAAGTTGAATGCGCTGGTCAGACCAGACCCGCACCACGCTCGACATCAACATGCCAGAAGTGGCGCATGTTGCCGAAAGTCGGAGTAAGTTAGGTCCCCAGTATTGGGGAAATGAGCAAGGAGCTGGATATGTGCAGGAATATGATGTGGTACTCACGGCAGTTCTGGAACTCGTCCTCGCCCTTGTCGCAGTCCCGCTGGTAGTTGCACACCCACAGCGCCGGGATGCACTTGCCTTCGGGGCAGCGGAACATGCCGGACGGGCATATTGTGTCGCCTGCAACAAACAAACTAACTGTTACACACAGAGAGCACAGTGAGAAGGACTTTGTCGCTTGGGCATATCGTTTCGACTGAGGACAAACATTTACATACACATATGTACATATCAAAATTTATTCCTACCATACATGTCCTCAGGTCTGTCTTGAAGAATCGTTAACATCTTTCCGACACATTGTAATCCAACACTAAAACAACACATAAAGCGAGTATCGATATTAAATTCCCAACTGTACATAAAATATATATATTAACATTATCCGTTAATAAGAAATCTCTCAATACCGTACGAGTCTTGGCCATTGTCAGACAGTCAACCTGTTATCAGTAGTCAGGGAATCACCGAGGCCAGTAATCAGATATCAGGTACTGCTACTGACAGGTCCTCGAGCTGACGAGGGTGCCAGTAACGAGGACCTTCAGCTGCTCAGAAGACGGAAAAAATCGCAGTTAGTGGACAATCAATGCCCATGATAAAAATATTTGAGATAGTTGAAACGATAAAACTTATTCTTATCCGTCAACTTTCAACTATCTCAAACGAAAACGGTTTGTTAAACAGAATAGGTATCCACAGACTCCGCGCAAATAGAAGAGAGCCACTTCTGTAGAATATATTGCTTTCAAGAGAAAACGAAATAGAATTTATAATATTTCAAATCAAAGGAGAATACAGAACATACGTCGTATTTTCCTTATCAAACCGCATTTGTTGCCGCTCCTCAGCTCACCGTAGAAGCAATTGTGTCAGAGGCATTAGTCGCGTCTCTAATACAGCTTAAAATGAACGAAACGCACAGTTAATTAAATGTAAGAGTTCCGCGGAATGCTATTAAAATAACTGACAGGCCAAGTACTTAATTAGATGACGTGTTGACGGTAATCGAATAAATCACCGAGTAAAGAAGGTAACAATGTTGCAGTTATTGTTCTGATCTGTATTTTGTGTTCTAACCGAACTGCTGTGCGGTGTGCAACTCTGCGCTTTATGCATGTTAAATGCAAAACAAAATTATATTTTAATAGCCGCACTCCGCGGTTTCTCCCGCGTAGTTCCCGTTCCCATAGGAATACGGAGATAAAATATAGCCTGTGTTACTAAGGGATAATGTAGCATTCTTATTGTGTAAGAATTTTGAAAAAGGGTCGTTATCGAGTTTATTAGTTATAAACATACAAAATACAAATGTTTCCTCTTTACAATACTAGTGTAGAAGTATAGACTAGTATATAGATTAGAACATAGTGGCAACGACCCCCTCATGATCTTGGAGGTCCACAGATCACGTCTAGCAGTGGCATTGGACAGCACTCCTATAGCTGAGATGATGATGATAGAATATATTGTACGACCATTATCAATATGGACATTTATAATAGAAACAAATAATAAAAATCTGCAAAAAAAATTGTATGAAATAAGGGTGAAGTCCGTAACCGAACTTAATCACCGTGAATGTGATCAAGTTCAGTTAGGAGTTAATAATCTTAATGGTCATTTTATTGGAGATGGCTTTGCCCTTGTTTTTATTAGCGCAGAACCCTTTATTATTATTTTTCTAATAAGAGTTCCTAAGATACTCTTATACCTTCAGCTATCTGCCAGTGGAAGTCCTTAAAAATTCGGTTCAGTCGAAGCGGGACTAGACTCTGAAGTATTCTATCGCATAAGACAAGCTCTGCATAATTTGGGGCTAGTTGGTGCTGTGTAGTGTTTAGAATAATTCTTAAAAGTAAAAGTAAAGTAAAAGTATCTTTATTGCTATAGTACATGTATAACAAGGTGTTACATATTTTATAAAATAGTCTCAATGTATTCTACCATGATTGGCATGCAATGTCTTGTTACAAACAAATTATTAAACTTATAAAAATAAAAAATGTTGATTAAAATAATAAAATTAATGTCACAATCAAATTCATTCATAAATTAAAAACAAATGTCTGTCGATTCAAGTCAAATAATTACATAAAATACATAATGACATCGAACAATATAATTACCTACTGTATTTTTTTATCTGTCATAAAGTCATTTAAATTATAATAACATTTATTGAATAGTATGGTTTTCAACTTTCTTTGAAACATTAAAACTGGCATTTCTCTTAAGTCTTATATATTATTTATGTTTCTAATGGAATCTCTTAGACTAAGACTTGGAACTGTTCAAGCATGTGGAGAGGCTTCACAAACACACACCGGCTAATGTCGTAATTACTACATCCAATCAGAACGCAAACCAAATCATTGTGGGCTTAATTACTGTTTAGTATTGGGATACGATAAGTGTGTATTACATTAAGACCTGACTGCTGTGACGACAGTGGGCTAAGACGCATGTGACCGGTTCGACTCCCGCGGGGCAAACATTTGTTCCAAGTCTGGGTGTTTTTCAACAATTATTTGTCCATAATTAATCTCATAGAGATGGTGCTTGAAATATTCATTTCTTAACTTATTTTTATATGGAACTCGGTTATATACCATATCACATAGGGGCCTGACAATATACCCGCTATTTTTATAGTTAAATGTGCCAAAAGTTTTGTGCTTCCTTTATCACTTCTATATCGTCGCTCCTTAAATGAAGGTGTTATACCTACCTAACATTTGGAAGGCTGCCTATATCACTCCGATACATAAGTACATTACCTAAAGTTCCCGCCGTTCAGTCCATTAAGCGATTCGTTGCGTTAATCAACTTAATGTTTTGAGTAAATATTAATTTGAACACGTCAACGACTTCCATACAATTTATCTGAAAACTTTTAAAAGTTATGGTACTTTGAAAACAACAATAGGCGGGTTCAGATATGGGCACGGATATCGAGCTCTGCAACTTGTGCAAGAGTGCAATTCAACTGACCAAAATCAAACTTTTTTCCCGGCAGGAGAGCCCTGGCGACTCAGTCAGATACTATACATATATACAGCTGAGCCAGGAGCCAGGAGCTAGGTCGTCAATAGTCTTTTAGATATTTGATGGGAGGTCGAAGCATTGGCACAGGGTTTTGAGTCGCAATATAAACTTTCTTTCTTATAATCAAAATCTACAACTTCCCATTGCAGGTGGAAAGATTGCATTTTGCGGGTAAGCCTAGCCTTTATGCTAAGATATTCATAAAATAAACCTTTAAAAATAGCATGCTTCAAGATCACTAACATAAAGCCAAACAGTTCGTCCCACTTTCCTATTAATGGAATTTTAAACCTTGCAGTTAAACTGGCCTACAGCCGCCATCTAGCGGGCTATCAATAAAAATAGCGCGATAAAACAACATTGTACCCGTCAAGCGCAGCCTTCGACAAAACACAAAGAAACGTGCCCGTAAGCTTGTCCTCCACTGGCAGGTATCGCTTTGCCCGTTTATCGCTCTTGTTGGGATGGACGGCACCAGAGTCCTATCAGCTTCTGGTTATAATCATCACATAAGCCATAGGACGTCCACTGCTGGACATGGCCACCCTAACTGATCTCCAAGTACTGCGGTTGGAAGCGGCCTGCATCCACCGCCGACCTGCGGTTACAAGTCATCTACCTATCCGCTCCTGGCTGTACGAGATCCAGATTATACGAAAGCTATTGGAAATAATGCGTTATTTTCCGTGTTTCCTAAGGCCGTTGCCGTACTTTGATACAAGAGATTAGAAACATGATTCTTTGTGTCATTTTATCCAATTCAGTGCAATAGTTTTTGGGTGACATTTTGCCTTTGTCAGTGACCATGTTGTTTTTTTGATGATGATAAACTTATAAAAGCCATAACGTTGATAACTTATAGTGGATATTGTTTTGATGCGTACAATTTTTTACCAGAGAGCAAACAAGTTAGAAAGCTATTAAGCTTATCAATTTATTCTTGTCTTTAATGCGGCCATAGGCTTGGCGGCCACTTGCAGGTATCGCCTCGCTGTTTTACCGCTCTCGTTGGGACGGACGGCACCACAGAGTCCTATTAGTCAGCTCCTGGCTATACGAGATTATACGAGAGCTATTGGAAACACGGGAAATAACGAACCATTAACGAACTGTGATACAAGAATCGTAATCCAGGTCATGAATCTGTGTTCCATTTCATCCAGTTCAGTGCAGTAGTTTGACATTTTGCCTTTTTTAGTAACCATGTTGTATTATGACGATGATCATATCGTTTTAGTTTATGTTTATTTTGTAACGTTACAATATTTCCGGTTACCGGTGTCGGAGTCTTTACGGGATAATATTCCTTTAACTCTATTTACAAATCGAGCCCCCAAAATATTTGGGAGAATAATTTAGAGCCATACAATATAACAGCCATGAAACACAAATGGAACATATAAGTTCAATAAATAGACTAGGAATAGTACTCGTAAATATTTAGCAAGTTTAATTTCAAAAGTTGTTTGCCGGACAAATGGACAAAGGTACGTTTGACATCGTAGGACGTCTACTGCTAGACAGAGACCCTCTTATTCATCTCCAAGATCATGAAAGGTGTTTTTGCCATACTTATCACACTTAGCAGGCGGGTCGGCAAGCGCAGTAAGGCATGTTGATGACGGAAGGACGCTGCTGCCCATCTTCCGACAGTACTATAAACATTTACAAACAACTGTAGCACATGAATACACAGCCTGTGAAATCCGAGCAGTCGTCAGCCTTACAATGTGTTTGATGGCTCACTAACGGCCGGCCGCGGCCCTAAGTCGCCGTAAAGCTGATCGCGCGTAACTGCGATTAAATAGCACATTCACATTTTATAGGATATCACTTGGACAAAGTAGTGGAAAGATCTTTTTAAAAGGGTCTTGGAAGTACCATCATTGCTATCATCTAGCGGGATGTAATGTTTAACAAAAACATATAAAAACCGACTTCTTGAAAGCATCAAGTAAGAAGCTTAAATCATAACACTTTTTTGTATAGAAAACCATCAAATCAATATTCATTAAACTAATCACATACGAGTAAGTTGAAGAGCTATGTATCATATACATTATGTATCATCGCCAAATGTTCTTTTCGATGGTCACAAGCCCAAATGTTTGGTTTTCTCTTCGGTAAAGCCTTCATTTAAATATGTGAACTAAATAAATATTAACATTGATCAATGGATAAAATTTATGTGTTTTCCTTTAATTTGTAAAGTACCTTAACTATACAGAACTTGATTATAACCAGAAATTATAATTTTAATGATACAATATTTTACCTTCGCTTAGTTACATAATACCAGTAAACAAGTCTCAGAAAATTGATGTCCTTTTTGAAATAAATGTCAACCAACTCATTTTGTGTTGAAACTATATTTTTTTGCTATTGTTTAAGTTAGCTTTGCATAATGTCTTATGCATTTAATTAAGGCAGCATAAAGGAGCTAACGCTGCCTGGCAATCCAGGACCGCGTTTTTTTTATCACAAATTAGAAAATATTTCTACTGCAAAAATGCAATGCATTAATAATAAGTAAGATTAATATTTAAAGTAAAAGCTATCATTATCCAAAGAATATGGAAGCTGTTTTTCTCAAGGCATCATCATTTCAGCCGTAAAACGTCTACTACTGAACACAGGCCTCCCTCATGAATGGAAGGCCTCCCTGGTGTTCTCAGGGGAACCAAGACTCATTCAAATTTATGTTAGAAAATTTGCACATTTCTTTAAAATACTACAAAGTGTTCTAAAATAGATTAAGTTAGTTGTTAAGATTAGAATTAGATTTATAGTTTACTTATAATTTCTGTCTCGAGTAATACCCATATTAAAAGTTTTTGTTATGTCTGTTATAGAAGAGCAAGACTTTCTAACACAAGTTTTATACTTAAATGAAGGTCTCAACAAACTGTTTAAATTTAAATGTACGATTGTTACAGAAATAAACTTTATTTTATTTTTTTATGAATCTCCATGAGGGGTAGTTGCCATACTCACCACTTTTGGCAGGCGAGTTGACGAGCGCAGTTCGGGATGTTGATACACGGAAAGACGCTGCTGGCCATCTCCGGAGGTATCCCTTAGGCTCTTACTGCATCCACGGGCATGAAAGGAAGGGTAACATTCTACTGCCGGCACCCCACGGCGCTTTCTCCAGGAACTTAATACTTAAAATAAGGAACACCCAATCTGTACAGAAATGTTGTTAGTCAATTACAACTGTGCTCTACAAAATCACCGTAGCGCTTTGCTACGCGGCTACGCACACATTCTACGACTACGTCGTAGACGCGCTACGGGACATGAGCTTGTAATTCCTAAAGCTGGATTATATACAGACGAGTTCAAATACATAAACCAAATTATTATACTTTTACACATTTACATTTCGTAGTCATTATCTTCAGAGTCTTTTAAAGACAACCAAAATTAAACGATCCAGCTACGTAAATATACATACATAATATGCTTGACAGACGTAACGCAGATTTCCGTGCACCGTGCACATGCCCACTTATCAGTCGCATTAGCATTCGGCATGACACGCCATCACCTGCTTATTGGAATTCTAACACATGCCTGAACTTTTGGGTAGGCATGCGACCGACAGAGTCCACTACATGTACGATCAAGGACTGATTACTTTTGGTGCTGTGACGCCATCAGGATTTGAGCTAACAATCTTCAGATGGATAGAATAGGGATACAGGACCCTTCCTACTGGGTCAATAAGGCTTGCTTTTTAAGTTTTATATGACATTGAACGCAGCGATATATAGATATATTAAGGCTAGCGTAAACCAAAAAACTACCTACATTTACAACACTAAAACTTTTATATTTCTGTTTTTCTTCGCCTTGAATAACATAAACATAGACTCTATTAATAAAAGAGCATAAACTTATACTAACACCATCCAATAGAACCCTCATTTTCCGGTTGCTATTCGAATATAGCATCTACTCCTGAGGGAATAAGGTCGAAACGACCCGGCTAGATTGAATGGTTGCCGTCAATCTGGTTCATTCGTTCATCGTTGAATAAAAGATGGCGTTGGGAGAATGGAAATGTTCAACGTAAATAGTTTTCGTTTAGTAGATAAGACTTCTCGTTAGGTAAACTTACAGTTTAATATTGTAGCAATGCCTAAAATAATATAATTACAACTAATAATATTAAATTAGACGTCCACAGCTGGACAAAGGCCATCATTGATTCCCAAGTGCTGCGGTTGGGAGCGGCTTGCATCCATCGCCGACACTGATTCCCAAGTGATGCGGTTGGGAGCGGCTTGCATCCATCGCGACATTGATTCCAAGTGCTGCGGTTGGGAGCGGCTTGCATCCATCGCGACATTGATTCCCAAGTGCTGCGGTTGGGAGCGGCTTGCATCCATCGCGACATTGATTCCCAAGTGCTGCGGTTGGGAGCGGCTTGCATCCATCGCCGACACTGATTCCCAAGTGATGCGGTTGGGAGCGGCTTGCATCCATCGCGACATTGATTCCAAGTGCTGCGGTTGGGAGCGGCTTGCATCCATCGCGACATTGATTCCAAGTGCTGCGGTTGGGAGCGGCTTGCATCCATCGCGACATTGATTCCCAAGTGCTGCGGTTGGGAGCGGCTTGCATCCATCGCCGACATTGATTCCCAAGTGCTGCGGTTGGGAGCGGCTTGCATCCATCGCCGACATTGATTCCCAAGTGCTGCGGTTGGGAGCGGCTTGCATCCATCGCCGACATTGATTCCCAAGTGCTGCGGTTGGGAGCGGCTTGCATCCATCGCGACATGCGGTTCTTAAAAAGTCGGCTGCCCACAAGTTGGGCAGCCGACTTTGATATATGTATATATTTTATATATACATATATTATACATATATATATACATATATTTTATATTTTATATATACATATATACATGTTTATATATATTGTTGAATGAAAGACAGAAGCAGCAGCGATACCAGTTTATTCATCAGTGGACGAAAAGGAAAAGAGAGCAGTACAATATTTCTTCTTATTTTATACCCTTGTTCAACTACCTTCCCGCGTGGTCGGGCTGACCGACATTAGTCAGACCGTTCCTCCCGCGACGGATGGCAGAACTAGTCTTAGCGTATCCGATTCGTAACATTTCTCATAAATTATTTTAATTGTGACAACACTGTGACAAATAACACGGAATGATTTAAAACGAAATGTCAACGTCAAGACCAACTGTCACAAGTCACTTTACTGTCAATACGTCATGTTTACAAGTTTGACTTTCGCAAATTATTACTTGAATTATTTACATTTGAAAATATCAATTTTAATGCATGAGACTGCGGTTAAAATATTGTAAAAGTTACTGTTAATGAAAGTGAATAACAAGAATAGTGAATACTAGGTTACAAAAAGGTGCAAAACATGCATTCAGTGATAGTAATTACATGGGAAGCTGAATTTATTTTAAATTATGGCTTATATATGTACATATATGTATAAACATGTTTAAGTATGATCAGAATTGTGAAGGTAAACGCTAGACTTATCTTAACCATTATTATGCGATAAGATAAGTGATTCATCCAGTGAGCAGCTGCGAAGCAGATCCCTTGGGGAAATAAAAGGCTTCAAGTTTGCCATAAACCTCGCCGTCGATCGCAGCCGTTTTAATTCAGCTGAGTGCTGGTTTGATGCCCGATTTTTATATCGAGCATTGGGATATTCTGACTTGGGAGCTGCTGAGTTCAGCCATCATTCAGGTCATAAATCAGTCTCCAATCTTCATTTCACTGTAGTAACTTTTGTGTGCGTGTGTTTACGAAATAAATTAAAAAACACGATCGAACGGAACGTTATTTACCAGGTTTCATCAGCAGAAACGTCGTTGGTTTGAAACATATTTAAATCTCGAATTAAATACTCATTCATAGGGTATTTATATCCCTTCAGATGACATGCTACGGGCAGCATAATGTAAATGTCATCTACTGTAAAACAGAAACTCGATCAGAAGTTACGAGGCATTCTCCTTAAATGGAAAATATCCCTTACATTTCCGTGAAAATAAATATAACTTCAGTCTCAGTTACAAATCTATTTTAAGATCCATTTAAAAGCTAGAAGGTAATTTGAAGAGCTTATTGTTCGATGCTCAAGGTACGAGCAGACGAACGATTTAAACATTTTCAACGAGTTTTTAACCCGTAGTAACAGTGTAGCGATCATATAGTATCAATCATATAGCTGGGGGAATATAGGAAAGTTGGAGGAATAAAGGTCTTGTCCCTGGTTCCCTTTTTCACTTTTTTTTCCATAATGACAGATAGCGCAAAAGAAAAGATTGGGACTTGATAAAGTCGCGTCAAACCACAGTTGGATTAAATTACTGTGGTTTGACGCGACTTTATCAAGTTTGCTAGCGTTAACACACCATAATACTCGTATCAAATATTGTTAGCAAATGTGACCATTCACGACTCTCAATAGGATCCAAATTATATTGGCTAAAACATCCACGTGCCATAATATTGAATTAGAGTAAGTTGAGTGGAATGTATAATTGCAAAGGCCTGGATTCAAAGCTTCAGAATTAACCGTACTATATTATACTAGCTCCACAAGGAAACTTATTAATGTACCAACTTCTATTGTTATCGCATCGCCCATTCACTGTAATGATCATTAAATATTAACGTTTCATCTAAGTTTCGTTTGAGAATATGTACGTCTGCTCAGACAACATTGGAGAAATAAATAATCCTTTAATTTTCAAAAGAAATCGGACTTTAATGACCCTGATGAGGATTAGGTTGGTGTGGCGACAGGTGGATATGTATCTCTCAACTATCTTTCGCTATCGCCACTTGTGAAATTTTTTATCACGTGCGGTCTTCTCCAACTGATTCAGTTTACAAAATTATACTTTTTGAATGCAAATGTCTATTTTTAGCTGAAGATGCTAAAACTCCATATATTATACTCATAAAATGTTTATTTTATTTATTTATACACATGTAACATTACACTTCGAAGTCTAAAGCATTACATGGTCTTGATAAATAATAATAACAAAATATGGACGGGTATTATTATACAATTACAATTATACAATACAAATAGTCGATTTAGAAAGGCCTCGGGGTTTAAATACTTTATTAGATGAACAGACTACTGCATAGAAAAGCGTCTGAATGTCGAGCTAGGCCCATAATCTGATGTTATATATAAATGAAACCAATTTGTATAGAGTAGTTGAGAGCCATAAGCAAGTAACAGCGCCATTTTACGTTTCAGTGCACACACGGTGCATGTCTACGTTTCAATACTTTATTCTACGAACAAACAACCCCATAGCTAGAAAAGCATTTGAATGTCTTGACCAGACTCGCAAACAACAGCGAGCGCAATCGGATGTGAATTTCATATCAATATGTACCACCTGTGGATGCGCGGGAGGGGAGGTGGGTGGGGGAGGTGTCGTTAGAACGCTGTTTGCCTGTGACGCATCTGTTTGTTTTATTGCTTGGTTGTAGCCACTTTCGGATATATAATATTATGTACATTATTTCCAACGAATGTACATTTATGTTAACTTTCCGTAGCTATATAGACTGTGGTTGCACATAGCAACTATGAATATAGAAATAAAACGAGCTATAAGTTTATTTGATTTTGTTAACTCAGACAGAGCTTAACTGGAAGAACTCTTTAAACATAATTCTAATATTCCTCCCGGAGATTAAAGAAAACATTTCCATGGAACCCACGCCGTTTTAGGCCAGATAATCGCAGAATTAAATACTTGAATGTATAATAAATGTAATTTATTATAAACTGAAACCTGTTGGTGTTCTCCGGCGTTTCTGCGTAATTCTCTCTAAAATGAACCTTTCGCCCGCCCAGCCGCCCGCGGCCGCCCGCCCAGCCGCCCGCGGCCGCCCGCCCAGCCGCCCGCGGCCGCCCGCCCGAGCGCTCCTAACACACAAACACTACAGAGTTAACGCTTTAATCCAACTACTTATTCATCACCCACGCTAGGTCACTGATAAACTTTTTTTCTAAGAAAGTTACAACACGTTTATATAAGTCAGCGATTGCCGAACATCTGCTGGACTCAGGACCTAATCACTGGATAGAACTACATGACCCAAAAGTTCTATCCAAGGACCGCCACTATTACAAAAGGATAGTTCGAGAGGCGATTGAGATCAAAAAACACCGAAATTTTAATCGTGAACATGGTTTTCGTCTCTCCTCTGCATGGAATCTCTAAATTCATTTACATTTCATGTCAAATTGATAGGAGACTAAACCGATGGAATAGTTTTTATCGCCAACCATCATCTTGGCTTAGTTGAATACTGAACGATCTCGCCTGAGCCTCGTAGTTCCCAGCCGTTCGTCTCGGCCGTAGGACGACTACGGCTGGACAAGGGCCTCCCTCATTTATCTCTAAGTACTGATCATAAGGCGTCGATGCCATACTCACCACGTTTGATGGAGGGTTGGCGAGCGCAGTACGAGATGTTGATAACACGGAATGATGCTGCTGCTGCCCATCTTCCGGAGATATCCCTTAGCAGATTTTTACTGCATCCACGGGCAACAGAGGAGAAGTAATATTCTACTGCTGGCTCCCTACGGCAAGCCGCTCATTTAAACATTATATCTGGGGATTAAGCTACAGTGGCCTACAAGTGGAGGTGCTTAGAACAATATCGCTTTCAAGTTGGCTTGTTCCGCAACCGCATACGGTCATTGTGCTTTTTAGTGAGATGGTTAAACTATTGCTCATTTGACATCTCATTTCACCCAATAATAAGAGCTCGTAGCACTTTACATAAGGTTAAAAATCCATTATTGTAAAACAGGCCTCTTCAGGTTTATGAGCCGTCACAGGGGCCCATATTTAGGGTCCTAATCCGCCGTCAGGTGCCTCTGACTACAGAGTAATGACAATAAATAGAGAGCCTAATTTCCGCGGCAACTTTACGGACCAACTTCATACTGCGCCTTCAGACTCAGACACAGCCCTACGTAGCACAACTGGCTCATTTTACGCTGATGATTGTTATATCTTAACCTGTAAATGCCGTAGAGTTCCGGCAGCAGAATCTCCGGAAGATGGCCAGTCTTTCTGTGTATCAACATTCCGTACACGCTCGCCAACCCACCTGCCAAGAGTGAGTATGGCTACAACCCCCTCACGATCACTTGTAGGTCCATGAGGGAGGCATAAGTCCAGCAGTTAGTGATAACTCTACGACTGAGATGATGATGATGAACCTATGTCAGATGGAGTAAGGCGCTTCCTGGTTAGTAACTCGGGTATTCGCTAAACCTCTTGGTAGACCGGATGAAACGGACGACCTAGTATATTATAGTTATATATTACAACATACTATACTAGGTGCATGTCAAAAGCCCAGAATAATAACAATTCACACCTTAAGTGACTATTCTTCATAATGCGATAAACTTGTGATTCACTCTTGTTAAGATAAAGGACCCCGTCTCTAGCCGGTAAAACTCGAAAAATCCAACGAAGACTGCAAAAAAACTACTCAAATATTGGGCCGGTTTTTACTATGGACTCCATATGAAAATCTAGACACGCGGCAGTGTGTCCAGCCAAGTGCAAGCAAAGCGAACGAACGACGACGCAGCAGTGTGTGTAATATTACTCCAACCGTTTAAAGGCTTCCCTTTACAACTCAAAATATTAAACAGAAACTCGTGAACTTTGGTTTATTTATTTGGATAACTAGTAGCCCAAATTTCATCAATATAGCTCACAGGGTTTACGAGATATCAACATCTAAAAATTTGTATTTATTCTAGCTATTACCATTATCAGAGATATCGAACATTGATGCATTCAACATACTGTTAATAATAAATCGTTGATCGCTTTGCAAAGAGAATTTGGTAGCGTCGTGCCAAAAGGAATACAAGAGTAAAGTCCAAAGTGACCTAACGGCTCACGTGTTCTGTAGAGCATGAGCCAACCATGCTGCCAGCAGCTTTAAGAGCAGGCACCTAAAATATTGCTTCCTTGTTCATAAAAATGTTGATTTAGACAAGGATCGTAACGTTTTAGTGTTCTGTAGGCAATCATTTGGCGTTATTTGATTTCGTCGGAAACACAACTAGGAAGAAGTGAAGTTAAAAGAATCAAAAAATAACCTTAAAGTTAGTTTTGTTTTTATGTTTTTTTTTGTAAACATATACTTAGTAGTATAAATTTACGTAGTGAAGTAGATTGAATATAAAAACTTTCGTTAAATCGAGTATGCTGATTAGGTCCCGAACTGACTTGCTGAGAGGTGTAAATCAAACCTCAAATCATGGTATATATCCCGTAAATATTGCATATAATGTATTCAAATCTTTCCCCAAAAGACAGATTCGCACCTACCCAAGGTTTCAATATCCGAGCCTAACTATCGCTCCGCGTGTCACAGTGTGGGCCCCATAGCGAGGAGCAACACACCAACCCTGTCAGCCGAGCCCTGTGAGCGCAACGAAATAAATTGAACGTCGCCGAGCGGGATTGTTTTTAAATTTCGTTACTCTGTGACTGTACGAACGAAAGAGAAAAACATGCGAAACCGCGTGCTAGAGGCAGGCAGACGTTGAACATAAGTACTGTGGATGTCTTTGTAAAGTTCAGGATTACGGATTCAAAGGTAATGATGCGCCGTCGGAATTTGTTGCCAGTTGTTTACAGCTTGTTTGTAACTTTGGACAAGCCTCTAAGTGACACGTAACTTTGCGGCTGGCGGAATTATTATTTTTTTGATCAAATTTTATTTATTTCTTATTTTTTCCACCTATGTATATTGTTAGTACGTTAGCGGTCTGGAGGAAGGCTGTGCAGCGCTGAGTTGACCGGCATCTAAAATACAAAAAATGGTATTACTGAGTATTCTCAGCATTACCATGGTAGGTAAAACTTGCTTTAGAAAAACCTTGAGCTTAGAAAACGTAAATGGGAATGTTGTCTAGTGTAGGTGTAGTCTTTCGAAACAGCCTCTTTCCTAGCCATTTTTTTTAAATTTGATCTATATTTGTGAATCCAGCCAAATCTATTTGAGAACATACTCTAGCAACATAGCTAAACCAAGCGATTGACGAAAGCGGGTTCGTTTTTACAAGACATAATGTAAAAAACTTCCTCGAGTCTACACCAATTTTGGAAATGTTAGTTTTTGACTTCATTCGGATGATGCTAATTATTATAAAAAACACGCTACAGCGAGAGAATATTTATAAGCGAAGTTAGTTCTATCGCTATCAGGAAAAACTTCAAAAAACTCGAGAAAAGGCCATCGATTTTCCATAAAATCAAAAGTTCTGAAAAGTTCCACAAGAACTTTTTTAAGTATTGATTTCTAAGTTAACGGAACGAGGTGGACGGGAATTGGTAATGAGGCGTTTTCATTAAAAAGTAAAAACTTCAAAAATAGTTACCTCGAACCTTATAGATGGCGTTAATTTTGTTTTACTGGTAGGCACAATTTGACAATGACAGGATTAATCACAAACTTGCTTACTCCGCTTGCCAGCTCCATCTGTTAGGTTTAGTAGAAAACTCTTTTTGTTTTGTTACTGAAAACGGCTCATTCGAAGGAAGGTGACATTTTATCCTTTTCATTAGGGAAATAAGAAAAGAATTGGCATCATGGGAACTTTCCATTCTTCATCTAAGTAGCATCAGATAACGCGAAATGTACTCATAAAGTTTCTGAATAAGGTTTTAAAATACAGCAAACATAGTTTATCAATAGGTACTAATGATTTGAAGACACCAAATAAATAGATAATTCATCATTTGTATTTAATTTAGATTTATGCCTTTTACACCATGTGAATTAAAGGAATATTTTAGAGGATATTACACAGCAAGTATAAAACTAAGGTAAATTGGCCGCGTCAGCAACTGCGGTTTATGCATAGGACGCTGCAGTGTAACGTAATGATAATAATAAATAATGCACACTACACACAACACCATCGAATCCCAAACAGAGTGTAATCTTGCGTGTTCCATACAACCAACATAAAGTACGCATGCCCCCCAAAATTCTAAAATTGTGATAAACGAACTAGCATGTGCTTCATCATCACCAATACCATGTGGAGCTGTCGCGCTCCGAACACTCATATATGATGTACAGTGTACACATATCCCATGTTTTTTCCAATCCTTCACGCCTTTCTTCGTCACTTTCGGGGACTCTGCCAGCGGCCCAGATTCCTTCTCCGTTACAAAGGTTAGTCTGCCTAGGGTCAGGGTAGTATCACGGGGGTTAACGCGCAATACACCCCAACGGCATCAAAGCAGGGGTAACATTCTACTGCAAATGGGTGCCGGCAAAAGAATGTTACCCCTCCTCACCCGCTCGTGGCTGCAGTAAGAGCCTGCTAAGGGATCACTCCGGAAGATGGGCAGCAGCGGCTTTCCGTGTATCAACATCCCGTACTGCGCTCGCCATGACACACCCCAACGCAGGACGTCAGTATGAATCTGGTATCCCCCACCACAATTAGAACCTCCTATCATTCATATCAATTCCGAACCTTCAAAAGCACCTACAGTTTTCCGCGACAGTACAAACGTGCAACAGTAGCAGCGATCCATTCATAACGGGACGCATAACACCCCACATTAGGACGCAAGCGACTGTAAAAAGTATTTGGATCTGATCGTATATCTTCAGTCGGGACTTCAGTGTACCAGCGCAAGTCACAGAAGGACGAGAGGAAGGAAACAAATTGTACCACTCCTCAGAGAACCAGTTACTCGTATTAAAGTTTGTATTTTTATAGTGCTTAACCACACAGGGGGAGAACATTTATAGGAGATTAAAAAGTTTATCAAAGGTGGTTTTAATTTTAATGAATTGCATCGGAAATACGATCTAAAAATTATTAAAAACCTTATTAAAACTGATACTTTACCCTTCCTAAAGCCGGAAGTGCTTCGACTAGCTCGCACTTGCCCGCTTTATTTTAAGTAAAAGCCAGTCTCTCGAGCCTTGCGCCGGGCGATGCAGCTCCAGCCCTTCCGCCATATTCGTTATGCATGCTCTATTTATTTCGCCGAGTATTTATGAACTCTGTACTCACCCTAAAGGGGATGCCAAACATTTGCTCAATTCATTCCGATACTTCCGTAAGCCTTATTGAGCCGGGATATAATCATATAACGGGAATATAAAGTTGTTGGCTTGATGATAGAATGGGATAGTGGTGGATTATACGTCCCAGTAATATAGTTGGTTTATTGACATAACATAGACGGTTTGGGGGCCACTTGACGTTTTTCTTTTTTCTTTCTTGATACATTAATATGATTGAAAAACATCGTGAGGAAACCCGTGGCTTAGTGAGCTTCAGACGCTTTGACTTGTTCTTTCCTCAATTAGCCTAGTCGGCTGGGAGGATGGTATAGGTGCTGGGCAAGCCTAATCCGTCGAACAATGTCCCAGGCACTGCAGCGTCCCGTATAGCATGAATATTATTTGCGGAAGATGCATAAATATCTTTAATAGATGTAAATTGTAAATGTACATTTAAAATAAACTTGCAGCTGTGATTTGAGTAGGTATTGGTGGCAAAAAAATAAACCCAGCGGCAAAAGAAAATCTCAAAGTTGGAAATCATGATGAATTCGTGATATATTTTAAGTAACTGTTCGAAAAACGCAAAGCCGAAGTGGCATCGCAGAAGAAATAGCACACACAAGCGTTGTACATCCGACTATCACCCGAGTGTCAGTTTCAGCTTGTTTTCAGGTCGTTTTAGCAGGTTTTAGTAAACTCTTCACAAACAAGTTGTCAGCGGCAAATTGGATCGCCGTCCGCGCGCAATCTATCCAGCTCGAATGCTTCATTCTATTTCGAGCTAGGTCGCCACTCGCCAGGGCTATGTTCACATGCGAAATGGTCAGCGAAGTACTGTACCTGTAACCTTTTTGATCGTTGGTACAGTCGCGTACTTGGTGGTAACTTGGCGTATCCTTACCTCAGTGGTATCCTTTACTATGTGCGCGACTGTATATGAAAATGGGAAAAATATTTTCAAACGTCTTAAGCGGAATTTGTCCCCCGGCGGGGATCGGACTACTGCACCTGAGTCGCCTATTAGACAAACTGAGCCATGGAGATCGTCGGGTCAAGAAAAGTAAGCGTAATTTATACAAAGCATCAGTCAAACAATAGTTACTTAATTTTTAATTAGAGGTTTATAATCTTACCTCTAGTGAAGGGATGTCGCTCTAATCGGTGCTTGACCGATATCACCTTATTAAGAATTTTGACGTTACCCGACACGGGTTTCGTAGCTGGTTAAGGCACTCCCGGCTTTAGGAAGAGTCAAGGATCGATTTGACAGACATGGGTCCAACCCCACCGGAAACGCAAAATAATTGATAAGTTTTTTTTAATTCCCGTGAAGAACAGTACGTTCTAATATGACTGTTACCTAGACTCGTAAAGATTTATACAAAGCTGTTCTGGGTAAGGCTGATAATGATAATGATGATGATGATGATCAATTCAAACATAAGGCTCACTATAAAGTGAAAAGCTAAGAAAAGGGAATAATAGAATCGACTGCAGAGGTAGGCCCAGCTATTTACCTTTGTCGCCGGGTAGCCCTCATACCAGAATGAACCCAAGTGAAAGGATTCAATCACACAGGCTCAATAACGTCTCCACATTTCGCAGATGCTGTCACGAGATACTCGTTCACCTGTGAACGGGCGTTTTTGATAGGAAACCTACCTAGGTTTCCTATCAAAAACGCCGTTACGGGTAGCACGAGTTATAATACTCTTACGCCTATAAGAAAGCTCACAACACCAACGCACATACATACGTAGATTACATTGATTTAGGCGGCCAAAACCCTGTTTCCTGAAAATCAATCTTGTGATAAATAAACCATTTGCTTAGGTAGTACACAGTTCCAGGAATACAATGGTACCCTTTTCAACGTTCTACGATGCTCAAGTCTATCCTCGAGTGGTTCTGGAGGTGATAGTCGCGTAACATGAACGTTTCAGTTTTCGGCGATCCTTTTTATATATTTTTTATTAAAACATAGTGTATTTTTTTTTATGTCAATAAAAAAAATATTTGATCAAAAGAAATTTATTTCAATTTCATTTTGTTCCGGTGAATCATTGAAATCTACGTATGTGCAACGGTGACATCAGTAATATTCTTTAAGTATTTTTTATGACGTGTGGTGCCGGCAGTAGAATGTTGCCCCTACTTTCTTGCCCGTGGATGCAGTAAGAATCTGCCGAGGGTTACCTCCGGAAGATGGGCAGCAGCGTCTTTCAAATAGCGCCAACTCGTCGCCAAGCGTAGTGAGTATGGCAACCACCTCCCTATGATCAGTACTTGAAGATCTATGAGGGCAGCCTTATGTCCAGCAGTCGATTCTAAGTCTATGACGGCAGTTTTTTTTTATACGACTTAATGACGAGTAAAACCGATGGCCCACCTGATGTAAAGCGGTAACCTCTCCTATTACAACTGCAATACCGCCGTGATCACGGTCGCGAAGCATGTGACTATGTGACCAACGCTGCATTGCATTGCGCCCGTCACCCTGAGAGAGTTGTAAGGTCTCATGTGCCCGTAATTTCACCGGCCCCCTTACCCTTCAAACCGGAACACAGCAACACAGACATTACTGCTTGGCGGCAGAAATAGTTATGGTGATAGTACTTCCCCGTATGAACTCTTCACAAAAATTTCTACTACTACAAACCCTGTCCTACGGCTGACACGATGAGTATGCGTTCTGCGCGGCGTATGCCACAGCTACCTTGTGACGTCGGCATCTCCTTTCATCGGCAGTAAGGCAGCGGCGACGAGTCGTCGAGTCATTATGGAAATGTCTTTGTCACCTATTGAATGGTATATTATGATGCAAATAACGATGGATTTGCCTTCCTTCGTTATTCAATAAATGGGAATTCGCCTTTGTCAAAACAGACTACTTAAGCTTTTTTTTTTCCTCATCTCTCAACCGATTGTGTAAGCACTCAAGTATTTTCATCATCATTTCAGCCGTAAAACGTCAACTACTGAGCACAGACCTCCCTCATAGATCTCCATGAGAGGTAGCTGCCATACTCACCACGCTTGGCAGGCGGGTTGGCGAGCGCAGTACGGGATGTTAATACACGGAAAGAAGCCGCTGCCCATGTTCCGCAGGTATCCCTCAGCAGACTCTTACGGCATCAATGGGTATGAGAGGAGGGGTGACTTTCTACTGCCGGCACCCCACTGCGACGAGTATTTACGTGTCCTTTAAATAATGCTGGACTCTACACAGCATCGCCTAGTCCCAAACTAAGCAAAGCTTGTATTATGGAAACCAGATAATTGATAGACATCGAATATTTTTGCCGTGGGGTGCCAGAATGTTACCCCTCCTTTCATGCCCGTGGATGCAGTAAGAGCCTGCTAAGGGATACCTCCGGAAGATGGGCAGCAGCATCTTTCCGTGTATCAACATCCCGTACTGCGCTCGCCAACACGCCTGCCAAGCGTGGTGAGTATGGCAACTACCCCTCATGGAGATCCAATGAGGGAGGCCGTTCAGTGTGGACTTTTTACGGCTGGAATGATGATGAATATTTTTGTAAACACATAGGTACGTATCATACATAGAAAACACCCCGACCCGAGACGCATATCCACAGACAAAGCCCCCTGTCCCTCGGCGGGATCCAACCCACACCCGCATCTCAGCTACTACACCAGCTGGCCCACGGCTCAGCTCGTCAAATGTCGTAGTCTTTACAAGACACAGCAAAAAGCCCAGATAAGAATTGTTTCACGTTTTGGAAAGGACGTTTATGATGATGATGGTGTTGGTGAATGTAAAAAAAGGCGCTAAAAATAACAACAAACTGGTACAATTGTTTATTTTTAAAACCAGGTTCAAAACATTTCTTATCGAGAAAATAAACAAAAGCCCTCATTAAAGTCCCCAAAAGTAAAGTTATCTCGACCTTAGCAAAGTTGTATCGAAGTAACAAAGACTCAATGAGGTTTCGATTATACGATAGGATAACGTTGTTTAAGGAGGTGCGATTTACGACGGATATAAATTACGTGCGATTTCACGTGGAAATCATTTTACTACGTTTTACTTAGGTACGGGTCTGAGGATTCGTGATGAAATATTGGCCCATTTCCTGGATCAAATTATGTTCAAAATTGCTTATCTGTGATTGAGGTGAGTGGGAGACAAGGTTTTATGTGTAAATTAAATGTAAGCACAAGGCAAAAGCAAAACAAAAGCAAACGAATTGAATGTAAGCTAGACTAAGCCAGACAAGCAGAACGCCCAGCAGACGTAAAGCGGCGACCTCTACCTATAACAACTGCAATACCTCAGTGATATAACTATAGTGCTCAGAGAATTGTGCTCAGAAGTTGTAGGTCAATGGTTTATACACATTCATGCATCTCACAGCCACACTACACACTTACACTACACATTTACTTACACTATGCGATTTTTGTTCGTAATTTAGTTTACATGTATGTATGTATGTTATCTTGTCAATATTTTTAGTTTCTTTGTGGCATCATTGCTATCTACCCTAATTTAGTAAGTGCTAATAATTTATTGTAGACTCGATTTGGTTTATGAATAGTACATATTTTACAGTGTAATAAAAAACAATAATGTAACTGTGAGTTTTAGATGATAAATAAAAAAAAAATATAAATAAAAATACCGGAAAACTGCCATGCAGTCTGCTTGTCGGCAGAAATAGGTATAGTGGTAGTACTTCTCCGGAACTCTTTAAGTTCTACTACTCTTAAACTTCGTTTGGTCAATAAAAATCAATAAAATCCCACCCCACTAATATTATAAAGCGGAACGCTTGTTTGTATATGTGTTTGTTACCCCTTCACGCAAAAACTAACCTACGGAAGGAGCTGAAACTTTGCACACGTATTGATGTCGACCAGAATTAACAAATAGCCTACTTTTTATCCCGGTAAAACGCATGCGAAGCGGCGGGCAGAAGCTAGTCGATTATAAAACTAACCAGATTTACATGAAGCTGCAAAAAAATAGGTGGCATATAATTAAGTGGGAAGACAGACAGGTGTGTTCGAATGGTGGAAGGTCTTAATTAAATATAAATAATGCTGGACATTGCACCACAGCCCCATCTAGCCCCATGTAAGCAGAGCTGGTGTTATTGCTACCAGATGGGTGATCATCTCATCATCTCTGCCGTAGGACTGTTGTGATGATAAGTATATTATGTATATGTATATCTCAGCCGGTCGTCCACTGCTGGACATAGTCCTCTCTGTTGAATCTTCAAGATCATGAGGGCGAGTATGGCAACTATAAATAGTACAACAACATAATCTGTGGACGACCGGCTGAGATATAAACATAATATTCATATCATACATAAAAAAACAATCGAACCCGCTACCTCCTGCATATCAGTCAGCTATTAAACCTTCAGTGGTCAACCAAGGAGGTATTATTACTATTACTACACACAAATTGCAGTTTCCCAAGAGTGAGGTGGGTTAAGGTTTCCGCCAAATCCGGGTGCTTCCAATTCGTGAGCTGAACTCCCAGCGTTCCGTCTGCTCAGTACAACGCACTTGAATTATTCAACACGGCTGCGTCGACGGAACACGGTAGCTTACTCCGGTGTCCCGGCAGGGATGTGGAACCCCTTGGCAAGAGTGGAGGTAGATAAAAGATTGGAAGTAGAAGCACAGAATACAGAACCTAGGTAGAAGTTACTGGGATGGGATTAGAAGCTAAAAGAAATAATGGTCGTATCATCCGCATATTTAATTAAAATGACGGTTACAACGTGTAAAGATTAAACTAATTTATCTAACACGGGCGAACGTGCTGGTTCATTGCGAGCTGTTTGTTTAAGACTAGTGGCGCCCTCTGTTGCGCCTGCCGTGTGGGAACCGATGTGCAAGGTTAGTTTACACGAGCAGATTCAATATCGTTGCCGGCCTATAAGTACCTATACAACTTACGATACATAAATACACTTTAAGTAGTGTTCGACCGAAGTTTCGTATTCGTTTCCGGCCAGTTTCGGCCGAAAAACCCAGGTTCGGCCACAGTTTTTGTTTCAGCCAAAAATCAGCCAAATATCGGGTTAACTAAAACACAAGTGTTCGTCGGTCAGGTTTCGTTCGGTCGGACACTACATTTAAGCACGTCGCGGTGGAAATAATGCGATAAATACTCGGTTACATGTTCATTACGTGATAGAAACTTCGTTTGTACCAACAGACAATATCCGCACCAAAACACATTGCCCAAATATATGTCCGAAAAACCCAGCATCGATTGAAATGATTTGTACGTAGAGTGGTAGAGCATATAATAGTAGGTCATATAATTATGTAAAATAGTTTTTCTAAGAACATTCCCAAGGTGCTCAAGTTGTGCCAAAAGTGGCCCTATCATACCACATGTAAATGATTTGAATTAACGCTGGGTAGTTTTTGGGCATCCTTATTTTTAATAACAAAGAAAAAGGTGCACTAAACAAACAAAATGTATTTTCCGTTTGTCCAATTCACTCGCAAACTCCACTTCACAGGCTAAATAAAACAGTAGAAATTCCAAACACGAGCAAGGAGTGATCCCACTAGCTACGACAAGAACACACAGAGACTAGCGCCCTCTACTGACGTACCTTTGTGGCGTATTTTTTTTAGAAATTGCTTTGTGAGGCGAGCCTTCGCTCGGCCGGCGCGCCCTGAAACATAAGCACTTGTTACACTGGATCCGGGCTTCCTTTTGGACAAGGTTTATCACAATGGTATTTTAAGAATTATTGAACACTTTACATGCCTGTAAAATATATACGCGCTAGCGACTGTAGTTTAAAAAATCTATGAAAACTTATACAGCGCCTCTAGCGGATAATTTGGTACCAAAATACGCAGTAAACTATACTACAGCGACTGTAGTTTGGGCTTCATATTCTTATAATTTGGTACCATGAGTTACAAATCGTAACGTATAGTATCGGCAGGCGACCTAACAGTGACAACTCGTGGTAGACACACTGGTTCCTACACCCATACAACTAAACGTGTTGTATGTAGACGCACGCGTCACGGCATTTTATTGAGCTTGCATGGATTATGAAAACTCTTGTCAAGTATTGTAACTTTACAAACTACGCAAAGGAAATAAAGTTATTTCTATTGATAATGAGGCAAATTTAAGAGACAGTAGTTAGATGGCGCTTTAAATATCAAATGTGTAAAAATTAAATGTCAGACTTGTAATGTCAGTCGATTCAGTAATTTTTGAGCCTGCATTCTGGGCAGCATTAATGTACTTATACCATTGAAGTATTATTACTAGACTCACTGACTTATACACTGAGTAGAATGTTTGATTTTGCTGTCATTGTTTTTTTAGATAATTTACAAGTTTATAATATTAAACACTACACATCATTTTCTTTCATTTGATACCAAATTCGGGTATATTTGGAAACATTAGATTATTCATCCCCTCTTTTACCCCCCTTACCTTAGAAACTTCTTGACCGATTTTAATAAAACATGTTTAAGAACCACCGCTAGAACTGCATGCAAATCGGTCCACTCGTTTAAGAGCTACGGTGCCACAGACAGACACACAGTGAGATACACAGATAGACATACACACACATAGCGGTCTAACTTACGACCCCTGTTTTGTCGGGGGTTAAAATAATGCGAAATATATGTACATTAGGACGTGGTTGGGGTCATACCTCCTTCATTTAGTCAATATTGACAGTGGGTAAGAAAGCATTCGTAAGAAAGCTTTGACAATATGCTTGTTTCGTTGTAAATATGCCCGATGGACAGATAACGAGCAAATGGGGTGGAAATAACGCTACCCACCTAAGGAACCCTCACACTTCCAATCACATTGTATGTTCGTCGAAATTTACTTATAATACAGTTCGAGCTAGCCTACAATATAATAGGCTATCTCTCAATATTATAAAGAGGAAAGATTTGTATTTTGTATGTTTGTAACGAATAAACTCAAAAACTACTGGACCGATTTTCAAAATTCTTTCGCCATTTGAATGCTACTTTATCCCTGAGTAACATAGGCTATATTTTATCCCCGTAAGAGCAGCTAGTAATACGTATGGGATAAACAAGAAAAAAATCATCCTCATCTTACGTGTATGGGAGGTACCCCAAATTAATAAAATTTTCATATTTTTCTCTACTGTTACCTCGCCGTGTTTATTTTATATGTCCATGCAAGATATAGCTTCAAGTCTAATGGTCAAATCAAAACTATAAGGGTTTCTTGTACTACGGAACCCTAAAAAGTTGGCGCGGCCATTTTATTATTTCCGTTATAAAAGCCGCTTCGCGAGCAATAACGCGGCAGGTTAATAGAATTTTCGCTATTAGCATAAAATGTGATGTCTTAATTCGAGCGTCTAATCCGAGCCAGGTTTCAGGGCGGGATTATCCGGAACGTGCCTGGGCGGCTTTCTATAAATAAAATGTTCGTGTCGGTTTAAGGCTTTCGTCTAGTAGATTGATTTTGATAGAGAACAAAAATACAGGATTGGTTTATCTAAAAAACATTGCGTGGGTTCCTTACAAACTTTGAACTTTGAAAGTGTGGAATGGTTGTTTCAAAAGACCAAGAAAAATATTGTAAAAAATATTATAATATATGTAGGTGAATAAACAATCTTATGCCTATGTATAGATAATCATTTTTCTGAGAGGGCATGATGACCGTATTGTCAGAAAATGGAGCTGACGGAAGGCCAGCGTTGGTTGCCTAGCTTGCTAGAAAATCAACTCAATGTTCTGTGGACTCGATACTGAGTCAGTGTCCATTTTGTGATGTTCAGTTTACAATATTGACGTGTGCTGTTATTTTCTATTTTTTTGCGAGTTAAATCCCTAGAACTATGTATTTTGTAAACCTTACAATAAGAATACATTTATTTATATTTATTTAGTAACCTTCTGAATATAGGTAATTCCGGGTAACATGTTTTTTTTTATAACCTGAAGTCAGTTGAATGTTCTCGATTGTTCTTCATTGCGTCACAAACACCTCATACACATATGGAAGTAGTCTACAAAGGGAAGTTGGCAAGTCCTCCGCGCTCCCTTAATATTTAGGGCCGATCCTCGATGGCGCACGACCGTGCCGCCGCAAGTTCCCCACCTCATTAAAACACACTCATTTCCCGAAACGAGCAAATTCATTTTTCCGAGAACAACTCGAGATTTTGTTGTTTTCGTTTTTTAGGGGGCGGAGCGCTGTCTGTCTGTCTGTGCATGAGACGATTACAACCGAACGCGTTGACCGATTTACATGAAACCCTTTTCGTTAGCACAGTCTTAATGAGAGAAGGGTACTGATTGATTTTAGTGACCCTAGGGTCACAGGAACCGGAGTTATTGTAACCTCAAAAGGTCACCAAAAAAATAAGTCTTCAAATGGCCAAAAACGTCAAAAACCCAAAAATGCCATTTTTGACCTTTGGTGACTTTTTGAGACCTTCGTTCGCCCTCTTTTCTGGTACCCCCGTACCAATGCTTGTTATTGAATATAGCTTTATCTTCCGAAAGATGATTTTATTGGCAGGTTGGCAGGTGTTTCCCGGTGAATGCGGTGGATTATTTTCGATTTTGTAGACATTAATGACATGCCTACTCACTATCAGATCATTGAAATTCTTGTCGCCGATTCGTGTGAACTGTTGGAGATATAGAATATTCAAAGTCAAACTCATAAGTGTTTATTCTATAGAGCAATAAAGGAATTAAAGAAGACAGGCCTCACTCATGGATCACCAAGATCAAGAGGGGATTGTTGCCACACTCGCCACGCTTGGCAGGTGAGTTAGCGAGCGCCGTACGAGATGTTGACACATGGAAAAACGCTGCTGCCCATGTTCCGGAGGTATCCCTTGACAGATTCCTACTGCATCCATGGGTAAGAGGCTCTCCTCTCTTACCCGTGGATGCACGTGGGGTTCCGGCAGTAGAATGTTGCCTCTGCAAAATTCTACTGCCTTCCGGCAGTCCCGACGGCAATTTGTATGTACGTTTCAAATGCAATGGGACTTCGTTGAAAGAACTCGATCGCTCGTTCTAAGCTTACACTTACACCCCACAGCACTGCAGCCGAACTATTAAAGTCTGACTCCTTTAGCTCCCAATGATCTACGCAAGATAAATATTTAATCTTTTCAAATTAATAGAGTTTACTTGTAATTCCCAAAGGTAATACGCAAACGACTAAGTCCTATTAAATAACTGGAGCCCTTAAACTAAACATTTACTCTGGATAAAGGTTTGTAATATTTTACGAGGAAAAGGGTTTTAATTGAGGACCTCCGCAGCTCCATTGGTCTAATAGCCGGGTAAGATGTAGGTTTTAATACGCCCGAGGACAAAATGTTTGCTTTATCTGCAATATTTGTCCAAGCACCAAGCTAGAATTATGGCGCGCTTTTCAAATATCATTGCTGTGTTGCCTTAGTTGACTAGGTAGATGGCGCCAACCGAAGATTGGTAAAACAGTATTCAAATGTGAAAGCTAAAGTAAAACTTTGTTTTACAGCAACACAGTCATGGTTTAATTTGTCGTCCTAAGCACCTGATATGACAACAAATTGTCTTTTATGTATAAAAACAATGTATTTAAGTATTGTACCAACCATCTGGGAGCCATAGCACAAGCTTGTCTTACTTTGGGCCTTGGTGGTGCTCTGTGATGTCCAAAATAATTATTCATAAGTAACTTACTGCTGCTGCGTATATTCTTTCATAAGCAATTAGTACAGAGTTACGAGTTGCTAGATTAAGATGTATGGAATTATTTAAACGCATGTGAATGATTCCCTATGGATTTAATTATTTTTTTCATAGAGGTGAACATACAAAAACTTTCAGATCTTTATGTATGTTTCATGAGTTCAGGTATGCAGCGTTATATTAACCATTTGTAGTAATCTAGTTTCGTACATATATCAAAAAAAGTATGGAGTCAAATTGCTGCTCACATTTTGATTGTAAGACGAGGCAGGTAAATTCTGGCCCATTTCGATATTAGCATAACAATTCTCAAAGTTTTTCGCTGTCATCATTGTTTTTATAAGTTTAATAAAGAAAGTTACGAAGGCGTTGTACTAAGGGCTGAAATATCCCAGTACCTACGGGTTTTAGTTAGTTCTTTAAATCATCGGTGGGTTTGATCTTGTCTCGGATCCTTTAACACGCTTTTATTATAATATAATAACATAAACACGGGAATTTATCGCGTAATACCTTTTGATTATTCCCGACGTTTCGACTGTGTTTCAACAATCGTGGTCCCGGGTAGACTGACGCTTTTATTAGCTTCACCTGTATATTTGTATGTAACGGAATCTTCTAACGTTGCTTTAAACTTTAAAACATTAGATTTAATTGAAAGGTTAAATACTCATCGAGGACCGATGTCTACACAATAATTCGTGTTTTTTTATTAAATTAACCATCGGTGTGGTTAAAACTGTAACACGTACCAGGCGCGCATAGCTGACGGACGGTCAAAACTTTCAGTTGAGCTATAATTTTCTTCGAGTATAATTTTTATATACAAGCTGGACATAAATAAATTGTATTCTAATATCTAAATTGTTTTATCATTCACATTTCATAAATTACAATAACTAATCATACCCCAACTGAAAGTTTTGACCCTAGTTATCTCGGTATCAGTTAAATTATAAGAGCCAATAGGTCTGATATCTCGGTCAGCTATGCGCGCCTGGTACGTAACAGTTTTAATCACACCGATGGTTTTATCTAACAGATCGCAAATTTGGAAATTGAAAGCATACATCGCTTCCTGGCAGTCCAATAAATCCCTGTTATGTAAAGCTGCGGCTGATTACGGCAATTAGCTCGATTTAGCCGGCTCGTGAGCGGGATTAAATCGCACCTACCCACATTTCCTGGAAAATTTAAAATTACCTACCCAATTGATATACAAAATGAAACCTTTGCTCTAAGCGCGAGGGAAATGTTACGTTGAATAGATTAATATAACAAGGATATTAAAAACCTTATCAAAAATTCTTCGATCTCGATACTTGACCATTCCTAAAGCCGGAAAAGCTACAGAACCCGTGACGGGGAAAGTGGAATCAGCTGCCCACGTAGTCCTGGAATGCGTAGGAATAACACCACAACGCCAACAAATCCTCAAAGAACCGAAGTCACTCCGTGAAGCCTGTGAAGATCCCAGGAAGATTCTGCGCCTCTAGTCGCAGTTGGTCTGGCTGCATAGCCAGACACCTTGGAGTCTAAATGCGGAAAATTAAGTCACACACTAACTAACTAACCCATGGCTAAATTAATGATTAAGTCAAATCGGTTAAGCACCAATTTAGCGCCATCTACAGGCAAACAAAAGTTTTTTTGTGCCGTTTTGAACTTGCATTCAGTAGCAATGACTAGAGATGTCGCTATAGCTAATTCTTTAATTTAGATTTACATATTTTGACATATTCAAGTATTAAATGAAGCTTTTAAATTAATATGTAAATAAGATCAAACTTTAGAGCTTGATGAACACTGTAATACCCGTATTCAGTGTAAATGAATGGACATTTCCAGGTGCACTTATTTTAAAGTGTGGAGTGTCACTTTATGTGTGTGTTGAAATAAAATTTACCTTTATTTAATCACACTAGTATTTAATTGATCTCTTGTTTTTGTGTGATTGTAACAAAGCATCAAAACAATATGGCAGTGGTACTTCCACGTAGGGCTTTAAAGGATTAATATGGATCCGTTTGTTTTATCATCATCATCATTTCAGCCGTAAAACGTCCACTACTGAACTAAGGCCTCCCTCATGGATCTCCATGAGGGTAGTTGCCATACTCACCACGCTTGGCAGGCGGGTTGGTCAGCGCAGTATGGGATGTTGATATACGGAAAGACGCTGCTGCCCATCTTCCGGAGGTGTCCCTTAGCAGGCTCATACTGCATCCACGGGTAGGAGAGGATGGGTAACATTCTACTGCCGGCACCCCACGGCTAGATCAGTTTGTTTATTCCGTATTTATTATTAAATCCTTTGAGCCCATTTAAAAGCGACACTTTTTCTGCCTTATGAAAATAAATAAGTTAAGCTAGACGCTGCCAAGAAGTACTTGAAAGGGGTGGCGCAAATCGTGAAGAATGGCAGGAATAGAAGGAGGTCTTTGCCTAACAATGGGACGACACAGGCTAAAAGTAAGACAATAGTATCACATAAGCAAATAAAACATGTAAAGAGGGAGCGGACACGCACACCGAGGGCGCGGAGGGTACTATGTCATATGCCAGAACGGTCAGATCTCACCTACGGGTGGTGATCTTTAACAGGTCAGGCATACATATGGATGCCTTTCGCGCCACCTCACTCCAACTTAAACTCGAGCAGCATATGATGGACTATAACCATGTAAATGCCCACAACCCAGAATTTATTCATTTGTTAATTGCGATTCATTTTGTTAAAATTATAGTTAAATAGAAACAGCACAGTCTGGGGCTGTCCGGACACGAACGAGAGAGGTAAAGACCTACTTGACTTCGTGCTGAGACATTGTACTTGCAAGCAAAGACAGTACCAAACAAACGACGATTATTTTCATAACAGACAGCGCAGCACTTACGAATGCACTCGGTAGACAGAATCCGTTGCAGAATGCCACAGTGCTCTTCAAAAACTAGCAGAGAAGTATATAGTCAAAGACAAATGGACAAAAAGCCATGGATCATGCATAGGGAACATCAAGGCCGACACGTTAGCAAAGGAGAAAAAAAAAAAAGGAGCCAGTCTCATTCCAAACTCCGACGATATCGGCCTTTGCAATCCCCCGACCGCAGAGATCAAAACCAGGCTTAAAATAAACTCAGAACACCAAAAAATTTGGAATCGCAGACCAGACAACCAGCATACAAAACAAATGCTCCCAGAGAGAAACAGAAAGATGTTCACGTACTTATTAAGTTGGTGCCTCCACCATTTTAACAAGTACGTGAACATTCCCGATATTTATAATGAATACGATAATTCACAATTGTTATTATAGTAAAATTTTCAACATTTTTATATTTGCAATAACAATGAATATGCGTTACGGTATCTAATACCATTTCCAATTCCAAGTCGATAGAATCAGTAGGTAATCAATCTGTGACAAACATACAGACAAAGTCACACCATAAGTCAGTCTCACATCAACATGGGTTCCTTTTTAACACTATGATCCGGAACCCTAACAACTAAATTATGGACATAATAAACGTTTGCTTTCTCTGAAGCCCTTTTATGTTAACGAATAAAGTTAATTCAAATCGAAACATAACAATTCTTATTAAACTTTGAGGTCTGTAATTTAATTATGCAAATAGCATTCGAAACTATTATGAAACGAAATAATAAGCAGCCTCGGCTATAAATTCGAGAATTTCTAATTTAACGTGGATTTCTTGATTAGTTTTAGTTAGGCACCTAGGGCACCTGTGACCGAGGCTTAACTAAAAATACAATTACGAAGTGCTCGTAAATGCACAGGTTTGTTATATTTGGATAGAATTTTTAATGGAAGAATTTCCAAAAGCTTTCTATAAAAATTTATATTAATATTCAACTGAATCTAAAAGCAATTTTTAATTCTCTATTTTTAATAATTCTTAATAAAATCCAAAAATAAACACACAAGAATGGATTTTCGAGGATATCGTGATTGTATATCCAGTTTCGAGTAATCGACTTATTGCGATGCCATACGTTGCGGTACCGCTGAGACGATATGCGAAGCTCTTCAAAAATCTCCACATAGTATAAATTCAAGTCGTATCCCGCATCGGTCTGTCTTTCTGTATGTCTGTGTGATCGCAAAATTTTAAGAAGTTCTTCAAATAAACCTAGAATGTGATGAGACACCGCAGCGTGACGCAAGGTCGCATCAACGGCCCTGTTCGCCCCTCATGTTTACACAGGCCTCCCTCAAGGATCTACAGGAGGATCTAATAAAGGTAATTTACGCGATAAATATCTGGATAAATGTATGTTATCGAAAGTTTAAAAAATCTACATAAGTTCCACATCAGACAAGAGATGGCGCTGTTAAGGTTCTCCAAGTATTATAAACCGCCTTTAACACATTATTATATTGTGTGATGGCACAGAACCCTCGGTGCGCGAGTCCGACTTGCTCTTGACCGGTTTTATTTTTATTTTTTCAAGCTAAAATGTTACCGTCGACGTTCGTAAATTAAGTTTTTTGTGGAGTGTCCCAGTGCTATCTTTCCGTTTAATGATGGAAAGGGTGGTTATAACTTCCCTTTAAAACGCTTCCAGCCTCAATTACATCTAAAACAAAACAGAGTCGCCTCTCGTCACGCCCCGCGACTTTAATTAGCCTATTTATACATGCCCGTAAATATTTACATATTTTAGGACGGCACTTCTGCATCATTTTATCTTACATACATACACCATTTTGATTATAATTAAGGTGACATTTCACATAATTTTTAGGGTTTCGTAGTAAAACAAGAAATCCTTATTGTTTCGCTTTGTCTGTCTGTCTGTCCGTCCGTCGCCAGCTTTGCGAAGAGACTATTACTCCTAGAAAGCTGTTATTTTGCATGGACATATAAAATAACAACGCCGAATTTGCGAAATATTAGAGATTTAAACTTTTTTCGAACGGGGGACTTTCGACCCCTCTAAAATCTAAACTTGCAAACATGAAAAAATGATCAATTTAGTTTTGACCATAAACTTTCTAGGAAACCCTTAAAGGGCTTAACCCTAGCTTTTTTAGTTTCGGAGAAGTAGTGCGGTTTTCCAAACATACCGGAATACTTTAAACCGAAAACTCAAAAAAACATACACCAACTTCTAAGAACAGGCCTACGGTTGACTACGGAACCCTACATAGCGCGTGGCCCGACACGCACCTCGCACCTGGCCATATTTATTTATAATACAAATGCAAATACTTTTATTATTAATTCCTAAGTTACAAGTCGAAATTAATTCGATACAGGTAATATAATTCGAAATTTGTTGAAATTCAGGAATGTTGTATACAACTAAATGACGAGACAAGCCGAAGGCTCACCTGATATTAAGCAGTAACCTCTATCTATTACAACTGCAATACTGCGGTGGTCACTTAGAACGTCACCAACGCTGCACTGCGCCCGTCGCCCTGAGACAGTTGTCAGGTCTCACGTGGCCGTAATTTCACCGGCCGCTTACCTTGCAAACCGGAACACAGCGATGCAGACATATAACTGCTTGGCGGCAGGAAGAACAGGTGTTATACTCACCCCCAATTGTGGCCCTAGACTTAAACGTGAAGGGTCACCTGTCTACTGACATTCCTATTATGTTTTTACTTGACTTTTTATAGACTAATAATGAGGAACTACAACGAATCGTATTTATTTCTTTTGACGTCCTCTACAAGGAAAATGTAAGTATTTTTTGCGTAGTGACCTTGAGGCGACACTTCAATATACCTCGAGTGCCAACCTCGCCGCGTGGGCGACTATGCTTGTTGAAGTAGCCCCCATACCTGAAACAAACATTAAAATATATCAGCATTCATAATATAATTAAGAGTGAATTATAATCATTGTGGCGGCAGCTGGAATATGTATCTTGGGCACAATAATTAAGGGCTCTAGACGAGAATATATTATTCCATTTGGTATTCAGTGTTTTATGAAGTACACGCGGGGGTACCCATGATGAGCTCATATTCATATTTTTTATGTTTATGAAGACATTTATCTCGAAAATAGTCTTATCAACTCAACTCTTCGACTTAAGCGGACCGTCCACTGCGGGATGTGATGGCTCATTGCTGGTGTTGATTGTCAATCTATGACTAAAATGATTATAAATGCCAGCAATGTCATTCAAGCAATTCATATATGAACATCTCGCAGTAGACATTCCGCTTTCTGGGTTCTTTCTTTACTTCAAAAGTAAAAACCTCCAAATGACGAAACTCTTTATAACAAACTACAATATCACCGTTTCTAAACGGCTTAGTTCCACAATAGCGGTGAGGAACCGTCAACTCCACACGAAAGTGCTCCAGACAAGCCTCTCCGGCGGCGCGCGGTAGATCTAAGCATGCTCTTGTAATAACTAACAATGCTTATGAATCTTTTATGTGCCTAAAGTTTCCTAAGGGCGATAAAGTAGTATTCGATCGTGCAAGAATCCATGTTGGTACTTGACTTTTGGGATAAAGCACTCGACTCTGTGTCGTAGATACTTCGCGACCTTAGATTCTAAGCAATGGGTTTAGATTAAGGATATTTATTTCTCATTAACAACATAATGCCGCTTACATGAGAAAACTTAAGATAAGTATTAATTTTATTAATATAGTGTTTATGTCTTCACATTATTAAACCTTTTATAATTAGTGTTACATCCTTTGGATATATATCAACGCAGCTTGCATTTAAACGTACGTTTCCGTGAACGTGCTAGCACTTTTGACGTAATCAGGTAGCCTATGGAACTGGACACCTTCGAAGATAATCGTCTTTTACTCGACTGCCAAGAAAACAAACAAAAGATACGCGCGAAAAACAGTACCCTGTTTTTCGCGCGTATCTTTTGTTTGTTTGTAAATTTCTTTATTACCACGTACCTATCTTCCAAACGGCTGGATGGATTTTTACCATATTCAGTTCTAAACGAAGGCAGAGCCGATGGTCACCCTTTTGTCTACTGTTTTTAATATGTAGTTGGCTCTTTATGGTAAAAGTTATGTTTGTATGGTTGGTTTTGTTTAGAATGCTGCGTAAACAGGTTGCATAGATTTTACTATAATACATCTTTAATAGGAATAAGGTTGCATAGATGTTTAATATTCATTACTTTTAAAAGGGTTATGAAAAGAAACTGTACACATGTAAAAACACAAAACAAAGACCACAATAATACTGTACGTTTTGTAGCTAGATTTTCCCTATTTCCTGTAAAAACCGTTTTCAGGAATATCAGATATAATGTTATATGTTAGAGTAATCAATTTATTGGTAACAACAATCATTACAAGTCAAAAATTTCTAATGCAAATAATAATACTAATTATGGCTAACAACAATAACAATTGTTATAGAAATAGGTGACGGCAATTAATTTACTGTGGAGTCCGACTAGAAATACACATTTCTGAATAAGTTTTGATTGAAATACTAGATAATTCCCAAGTAGTGTTTCTATCACAAAAATGCTCCGCGGAACACTCGTGAAATAAAATATACCCAAATTCCCGTCCTCTTCTCAAAAATTGATGCAGCAAAATATATTAATATGATATCGACGTAAAATGTGAACGCCTCAAAGGGAAGCAATTGCTTGTGAATCGTTTGCCGTCTATTGGGACCGAATACCTTTACGAGCTCTGTGGTGCAGCGGGCAAATGTCCGCCTGCGACGCAAGCAGTTGCGGGTACGATTCTCGGGACAGATGTGTGCACGATCTGCAGATATTTGTTCAGGGTCTTCTGGTTGTCTTTCTATATATAATTTTAAAAAAACTATCTAAGTATGTAGTGTAAGTAATCTAGTACCCATAACACAAGCTCTGCTTAGCTTTAGATGATGTTGTGTGAATTGTCCAGCATTATTTATTATTTGATAATAATTTACAAACTAGCCCCTGGGACACTGCCTAGTGAACTCTATCAAGAGTCAGAATAAAAAAACATAGTTTATTGGAGTATCGGTTAATTATCGAGTAATTACTTTTATTTTTAAATCCTAATATTTAGGCATGGAGAGTAATTTATTGAATTGTCTACTTAAGAAATTACGTGCTGGTTAGAGAATGTGAGTCTGTAACATCTCGTAATCAAGCCAAACTATCTCTTATGGCCATTACGCCGATTGCCATTCTAACGATAAACTCGTAATCTCTTTCCAGAGTAGGCGCCCTGGGCGTACTCCGACATGTCACACGTCTGCTCAATCCCAGTTTACCATAGCGGATTGATACGTCGGATGTATTGGGTGTTGAGTTTTTGGGTGGCGTTCGCCCTTCAGTCTACCTAAGTAACAGCGGATTCGATTAAATCTACTTTTAACATTTTCAATAGTCCATTTAGACCTATTTTAACAACGTAGTTTTTCCCAGGCGCCGCCGGCGGTCCGCCATTTAATCAGATTACGTGTATGTGTCGGCGTTTTTTGGCGCTTCGCGTTCCATTACCGGTTTTGTGCGAGAGCGTTGCAGGGACGCCTCATAAAAATGTTAATATATTCGTCGGGAGATATACTCACTTATTATGCTGTGTTTTCTGTTTTTGCTGCAGGATAAATCGAGCTTTTATTCGTAAAATGAATAGAAATGGTTTTTATGCTTTCACACATCCTCGTCCGCTGATTGCGGAGTAGACACGTATTGTATCATCCAATGGTTTCTGCTTCAGTACCACCACACTCTGAACTAACACATGTAACAACAATAGAATATCAAATTAATAACCAAATTTTAAGGTTGGTATCAGTAGGTACCTACTTACTACAGTTTGCACATGTAGTGAGGTCTAAGTAAGAGAGGTCAATTAGTTTAAAATGCAAAAGTCGCTGTGGGGTACCGACAGTAGATTGTCCCCCTCTTCTCATGCCCGTGGATGCAGTAAGAGCCTGCTAAGGGATACCTCCGGGAGATGGGCAGCAGCGTCTATCCGTGTATCAACATCCCGACCCGAACTGCGCTCGCCAACCCGCCTGCCAAGCGTGGTATGGCAACTATCCCTCATGGATATCCATGAGGGAGGCCTGTGTTCAGTGTTAGTGGACGTTTTACAGCTGAAATGATGATGAATGCAATTGTAACATTGCAATTTGGCATGCCTTCAATGAAATCGAGAGACGGACGAGCCTGTGAGAAATAACCCCGATCTTCCCGCAGCTGCCGAGTCCCGTCGAACTAACTACTCCAGAATGCAAAACAGACACTTATTTCATAGAGATTTTTAGTCGTTGCGATAAGGTAATATTCTCTATCTACCAATTGAGAATAATTATTTCTCTTTTATTAATTAGTACCTACGTTATACATATATTAGCTTCAAGTCGTGTTGGCCGAGCCGTACACAATTTACTTTCTTGAAAAATGTATGTGTATATTGAACCCGTGCTTAATGAAATGGAAAATGGAAGGAAAATATCGTGAGGAACCCGCGACTTCTGTTGTTCTGTTGTACCTGTTCTTTCCTCTGATCAACAGCTGGCTGGGCTGAGAAGATGTTACCTATAGGTGCTGGGCGAGCCTAATCCATCTAACAATGTCCAAGGCACTGGCAGCGTCCTGTACAGCTTGAATATCTTTGCTGACGCTCTAAAATCATCTCAAATGGATGTAAAATACACACCATAGTCCAAACTCATAAGAAAAGATAGGGAAATACTTTATCTTTTCTCGCACGACGCATTGCCTATATTAATTTCGAAAGTCCATTCATAATTAAAAAAAAATCAGCGTTATTATAGTATGCCCGACGTACAAACATTTTATACCTAAGTGTCGATTAAACTTTAAATTATATCTGAAAATTTTATCAAGCCCAATAAAAATATGCCACGCAGCACCAAAAAGATTACGATCTCCAGCATTTCCAGTAGCATCTAGGAAATACACATTCATATCAAGCCTATTTCATATCTTACAGCATTCTCCGTCATCCGTCAAGAGCGTGTGCCGCGCCGCAGCCGCGTGCGACGGCGATTTATGTCGCACGACGGATTACAGCCGCTAGTTGAGAATAATCGAGGCCGCAGGCTGCGGGATAAATCTCGGGAATCTTATGTATATCGCGCTATTAATATAAAGGGGGCCGTGGGGTGCCGGTAGTAGAATGTTGCCTCTCGTCTCTTGCACGTGGATGCGAGTAAAACGATTTTAATAAAACATTATTTTTTAATTTAAGGACCACCGCCAGGAAACCCGCTCTTATGTAAAAATTCTGCATTAAACTGTTTACTCGTAAAAAATCAACGATGCCATAGACACATCGCGGTCAAACTTAAACACTCTTTTTGTGTCCGGGGTTAAAAACTTGTATCTTTTCAGGTCCACTTAATAGGTTAGCTAGGACACAAAATATATAATACTAAACTTAGTGTGGGGGATAGATGGTATAATTTCCAGCATTATTTATGAAGCCTAATTTAATTTTTTTTATTCGGTTGCAAATTGGGCCACCCGGATGGCCACAAACCCGTGATGGGTCAGTGATAAACGGGAGACCATCTTTAACGCCGCGATAAACATCACAGAAGGATCAAAAAGCTCTCAAATCGTAAAATTAAACTATAAACGATAATGTTTTTCGTAACAGGGGAAACCCACTTAAAAGCAACGACATTAAGATGTAATTTAGAAGGACATCAAGGAGATTATATGGCCGATTAGTGATATGGCGTTGTTCGCGAATAGAGTCGTAGAAAAGTCCCCTACGGTTTTATATGGAGTCTTATGTCGAAGGGGTAAAGTTCAGTATTGTAATTTTTATTGTAGCTTATTTTAGCTTATGGGCAAGTGTTAAAGGTTTATGATAAAGAATACATTTTACGAGTTTTAAATTGAAGTATGTCTTGCGCGGTTACCTCGAATATATTAAAGCCATATTTAAGAAGAATATAGTAAAAATACCTTATTTAAGAATATACACAAAACCAACCGACTACTGAAATAACAAGTTTATGTCTCAGTTTTACAATCTACCCATTATGAACTTTCATTTGATACCACACTTGGTGGTATATTTTTACCCCTCGATATATATTTATGTATATATATATGTATATATATATATATATTTACCATTCGATTGTTTACCCCTACTTTCAACCCCCATATCACATGAATGGTTCGACTGATTTCTATATAACTTTCAGTTTTGCGTTCTACACATCATTTCCTTTCATTTGATACCAAACTCGGGTATATTAGGAGACATTCGATTATACATCCTCTCTTTTACCACCCCATTACTTCTGACACGATTTTGATAAAACATGTTTAAGAACCACCGCCAAGAACCGACTATTAAAAAAACTGCATGCAAATCGGTCCACTCGTTTAGAGCTACGGCCACAGCCAGACACACAGACACACACACATAGCGGTCAAACTTATAACACCTCTCTTTTTGTCGGGGGTTAGAAACAAAAAGCAAAAGTGGAAACAGGGTAAAATAAACCTACGATTCTCCGTATTCTGTCAGCTATATTTGCTCCGAACAAAACTTCATCGCACCAGAAATCAAATCCCAACATTCCAAACAAAAGAAGACATGGTTCCAACAACTAAATGGTTTCCAATCGGAAAGGCGCAGCAAAACGAAAGTTTCCGGGAAATCCGGGAACTCCGGGAATACCGGAATGCTCTACGCAAACATCGCGCTCGGATCGCTGGAGACCAGCTAGTCGAAAAATTTAATTCTAATGGATGTTCGCCGAGACTTCGCACGCGTTTTGTTGCTCTGCTCGTAGACTATTTGTCGTAGAGTTATACATACATAAATAGATAGAAAATGTTTTGTTGCACACCTTAAATATAAAAATTACAATAGAAAGAGAAACACTGAACACAAGTTATATACTCGTATGTATAGCCTTCCTCGATAAATCAGTTATCCAGCACAAATCATTTTTCGATTCGAGCACTAGACCAAACATACCTACTTTTTAGCGTATTATAATCTAGTCATATCTTCTGCCTCAAATAGAGATGTAGTCGTAAAGTTCCTAACCCGTATAGATGACTGAAATAGATTTAAAATCACACAATTTGATTAGCTAGTAAGGGTTCGACTTTTAATATTTAGGTAATATTTTCAATAATTGGATCACTTCAGGTCATATAGTCAAGTACACAGTAGGTACTACTGGGTGTTATAACAGCAAGTTAAAACTCAAAGAAAATCTCTTCTGTTTAAAATCAATTTCGTGACACTCAATGCTTTAAAGATTAATGGACTAAAATATCAGGCGTAAAAGCAAAATTCAACAATAAGTAGGACTGAAGCTTTGCCGAAAGTCATCTTGAAACCTTTTAGCAGCGTCTCATTGTGAGCGCCGCGCTCGTATGTAAATCAAAACTCGGCGGCTGATTGCCAAATAAACGTAACGACACGTCGCGTCTTGGAGGACGCAGCCAGGACGAGACGGCTGGGACGCCTCAGGATCCTTCATCATCATCATTCATCCACAGCCCGATTTCACCCACTGCTGGGTTAGTGTATGTCAAAGTCAGTCAATAAATGTTTATTCAATAGAGCAAAACGCTATATAGAATAGTCAATTTACAAAAGAAGAACATGCCACATTTAAATGGAATAAAGCACATAATTGAATTCGTTCGCTTCAGATAACTTTTTTTTCTAAGTAAGGAAAAGAAGCGATCATGTGACAGCACAGAATCTAGCACAAAACCGTAAAAAATAGGATTCTGTGCCGCCCCGAACTGCCTTTTGCCCACGACTTTATCAATGACGTCTGCCTATTGTAAGCTGGTTATTTGCCAAATAAACGTCAGGACACATTCCAAACTTGGAGCATGTGCAGTCAAGGGTACACAGTTGATTCGTTTCACCGGTCACTTGCCAAATATATGTAACGACAAATTACATCTTCTTCGAGGATGCTTTTGAAGGGAACATCGGCCTATTCCCACATCTAATCAGTGTCAGCCGCTACTCAGCTTAACATCCAATGTTATTGTTTCGGGAACGTGGCTTTATTCCAAATTATAAAAACCCATTTACAGCTCATTCTGTTAGTTGTAAAGGTACCCTATAATATTCCCTTATCATAGTTTTTCGACACAATGAAACGACTTAACAAAATATTAATTTCTAGATCTTCGAGAAAACCTTTTTAAAACGCCAGAATTTGCTGATGTTCCGACATAGCCTTACAGCTGAAATATCATCCTAGAACGTATGTGCACTAAATCTCTATCAGCTCCATATCTCTCAATACGACTGAGCCAGCCGTTACGTCTGCAAGACGCGGAGTTAGTCACGTCTGAAATATTCCGGGAGTCGGGACGCGGGAGTAGAGGATAAATTGTTATGCCCATTGCGTTGCGTTGAGGGATGTACTCGGCAGCCGTGGCGGGCCAGATTCCACAGCAGAGGCTGTGTCTTCCTTGTTACGAACTTGGGGCACTGGATATCTTATGATTTAAGTTGTTACGGGAATTTATCACGTACGGGGGTAGGAGTTCAGTCACCTCGTGACCACAATCGCTACATCAAGACTCTGACAGGATACGTAAGAACTTATTAAACTAACGATCAAAAATTACGAATGTTTAAAAGAATGTTGCCGTGGGGTGCCGGCAGTAGAATGTTACCTTTTCTCTTTCTTACCTGCTTTGCCACAGCAAATGCTCAGTAGTGGCCTTTTTTGTCACGGTATTATTCTACCTAAACTTAATTAGTTTCAAGAATATAATATTGTGTTATTTCTGTGACACAATAAACAATTCTTTATCTTTATCATGCCCGTGGATGCAGTAAGAGCCTGCTAAGGGATACCTCCGGAAGATGGGCAGCAGCGTCTTTCCGTGTATCAACATCCCGTACTGCGCTCGCCAACCCACCTGCCAAGCGTGGTGAGTACGGCAACTACCCCTCATGGTGATCCATGAGGGAGGCCTGTGTTCAGTAGTGGACGTTAAACGGCTGAAATGATGCAACGAATGTTTATGGTTCCTTACTGCCGTGCATATGTATATATCTTCTTGGAACTGTGTTATTACCTAGTTACAGGAAAATACACAGAATTTTCAACTCCTTCACTTGTAACTCAGCGCACTCAGAAACGGATGGAAGAATCTCTATCGCCGGTAGAATGTGTTTCTGACTTCATAGATTCATATTTTCGTAGTTTCAAGTGCCTTACGTTAACGTTCGAGCGCTCTCTAATACCGTCCTACTTGTCACGTGAAGCGTTTGATTGGGAGTCTGCCACCTGACACGGCACTGGAGATAAATTAGTTTCTCTTCAACATAATGTTGATTTAAATAAACAATGAATAGTAAATGGCATTGCAGTTGCAAGCTCCTGTATGGGCGGCCTCGTGTGGGGAAGTCCTAATTGCTGAAATTACTTGGTCGGAACAAAGGCAAACAATAACACAGGCGCCACTGAAAACTTGCGCCTAAACACAGCGTGCGCTGATTGTATGCCAATTAATTATATTCAAAGTATAATTCATTTAAATTTATGTAATCAGTGATTAATTGAATAAATTGGCGCACATTAATTAAACGTTCATTAAAAACTAAAGTTTTGAATATGAAATCAATGAAATCAAATATAATTAATTAGTGTTATTTTTTTTACGCCGTGGGGTGCCGGTAGTAGAATGTTAGATCTCCTTTCATACCCGAGGAGGATGCAGTAAGAGTCTGCTAAGGGATACCTCCGGCAGATGGGGAGCAGCGTCTTTCCGTGTACCAACATCCCGTAACCTACAGTATAAAAGGCAGCTTGCTTTGCCAAGTGGATCACAGACATCGCCGCAATAAATTCAATTTTACTGTACAAAGGAGAACTTTAGATTGCAAAGCCGACCCAGACATCACATGCGTTTGTAAGGCGATGTTACCTAACTTGATTATTTTGTTACAAGTAGATAAAAATATAATAATAATGCTGGAGAAATCACACAGCATCATCTAGCCCCAAGCTAAGCAGAGTTTGTTTTATGGGTACTGGTTAATAGAGGTAGATATCTAAATAATAATTTGGTAACTACACTTTTATCTTGTTTGATGCTAAATGCCATTATTAAACGTCAAGTTGCCAATAAGCAAACTAAGTTATTCACGAACGTTAAAGCAAAGATAGGAGGGCAAATGCAGCTCTTAGACCGCGGCCGGCAGCCACGTCCCAGGGACACTAATTGGTTTGCACAGCGCATCTCCGGTAGTCCAACACAACTCAGAACTTGCCGATTTCTGTGTTTGCACCGAGTTCCGGTGGACTTTGCGGACTTAGACTAGCTTGTGCCTGCAGCTTCGCATGCGATTTACCCGGATAAAAAGTAGCCTGTGTTAATCCTGGTCAACATCTACATATATGATATGGGATACTTTTATCCCAGCAAAATGCCATGTGGGATGCTTAATGCACAGCTCGAAATTCACTTAAAAGTCGCAGCCAAGGTAAGGAGCAAGAGAGCAGAAGTTAGGGAGTAATAAATTAACCTAAAGGAACCCAACAAGGAAATAAAAAGGTTTCCTGCAAACTCATACAAAAGAAAAGTGCCTACTAATCAAGGCAAACGTCAAAGATACCTTCGTACATCGACGATTAACGTACGATTTCTTTCAACATTCAGGACGCCCTAACAAAGGGTTTTTTCATTAGGATTCCGCGAGGCCCCAGGGCAAGGGTCCTCGTTGCAATGGCGGGAGCGTTGCCACGGGCCAGTCAGCTGGCAGGCGAGTCCTCGCTGTCTGGTTGCAGCGCGGCACACATTTGGGGTCCGGACAGAGAAGCGCTGATCACAAGGATCAGCGCTCCTCAGATCTAACATGCTGAGGAAGACCTTTTGGTCCACTTACATTTTTAATGGCAGTAGAATGTTACCCCTCCTCTCCGTGCCTGTGGATGCAGTAAGAGCCTGCTAAGAGATACCTCCGGAAGATGGGCAGCAGCGTCTTTCCGTGTATCAACATCCCGTACTGCGCTCGCGAACCCGTCTGCCAAGCGTGATGAGTATGGCAACTACCTCTCATAGAGATCCATGAGGGAGGCCTGTTGAGTAGTGGACTTTTTACGTCTGAAATGATGATGATGACATTTTTAATGTATTTCTGTGGACGTATAGAGTTTTATTTTAAATTGTATTTCTATAAATTGTTGGACGACAGTAACGGTGCCTTGTTGAGTAGTTTTCTGAATTATTGATATTCGTTTTACTTACAATGTTGCGCTCTAATATGATATAAATTCGACCTTACCTGTAAAGAAAAAAACATTTAATTTTATTAATAAAAATATTCCTTTGTCACTTTAAAAAGTACGGGGATTAAAGTTTCGATTTTTCTAGAATATTATATTCATGGGATTAAATGAGCAGCCCCTTCCCCCGACGTTATAACGACTAAGTGATTAGTCCCCGTTTCTTTTTCTCAGATACGCTTCTTTTTAATTACAAAATCAATAACTAAAATCTGCAATATCAATCCTCAATAACTCATTAATATCCTTGAAAGATAATTTAATTTAATTAAACGTGGTGTAGGGTAAAGCACCCACTGTTAAGTTGCCACTAGCCTGGTGTATACGCGCTGGCAGAGTTCCCGGGGGCAAAGAGGCTGTTTAGCAGAGATTTAATCCTACAATCGAACAGAACACGGCGATACTCGATAACAACCCCGTTACCCGACTACGAGGGGGTTTTGTATTGTACATAGTTGTAAAGTTCATCAACGTCCTACGTAGGTCAAAGGTAATAAATCATACTACAACTGATACGAGTATACATCTCGTAGTATACATCTTTCGCCAGCGCTGCTACGATGACAAAGTCAGTGTTTATTCAATAGAGCAAAAAGTTACATAGAATATCCAATTTACAAAAGAAGATATTGACACATTTAAATTAAATAAAGCACATAATTGAATTCGTTCGTTCAGATAACTCTTTTTCCAAGTGAGGGAAAGAAGCGAATAAGTGCGTTTAGCGTGACCTTGCGACGTTAGGTAAGCGCTAGTTTATTAATTAAGTATGGCACACAAAACAGAATAAATTCAGACTATATTTTATGCTAGAAGGCATTCTTAACTATGTGTTAGTGTAAACAAATGGCAAAGTAGAATAAAGAAATAACAAAATAACAGAAAAAACATCGTATTAAAAATCCTGTACTGCGCTCGCCAACCAGCCTGCCAAGCGTAATAAGTATGGCACCAACCCTTTCATGATCTTGGAGACCTATGAGCGAGGCCTGTGTCCAGCAGTGGACATGCGTGGACAGCCGTCCTACGGCTGACATGATTCTGATCATACGTATACGGTACTGTCTTCTCATGGCAGGCCACAGTACACAGTCCGGTGACAATCCATTTGGGACCAAAGTTATCACTAGCATTTCACGTGTTTGCCTTATCTCGGTAAATATCTTTTCCACGTATAATTTGAACTCGGCTATCTGATGACAGATTTATACAATTTTCCGTGCAAATAGCTCTCACAGCGGTATCTGACTGAGCATTTCGATTCTTCACAAGGCCGTCGAGCGCTACGGGGTAACTTAAATAATTTAAACATACAAACATTTACATACCTTAAGTACGAAGGTGTTTCAAAGTTAAAATTAATGAGACAAGCTATCCAATATATACATACAGGTATACTACGGATAAATCATCATCGGCCCATATTAGTCCACTGCTGGACAACCGCTATAACTTTACTTTTACAAATCCAAGACCAGCAAAGAACACCTGAAAAGAACGGCCAACTTAAACTTAAAGAAAGCCACGTGAAAAACCAAACTAGCAGGTAACGGAGAGAAAAAAAGGATTAGCCAGCTTCAATATTCACAAGTCGACGGCAAGTTCCAAACTTGAGAGTTCAAGTAATTACTATTTCATCTATTCGTTCCTGTTTTAAAGGAACATTCGCTGAGTGGCCACTTACACAGAACTTTGATTTAAGACTGAAACTCGTGTTAATATTCGCTCTATTGTATAACTTGGCAATTATCCGCAAGGTGGCGAAATGAAATGGACAACGAATACCACAAGTGAATTTCAGGTTGTTGGTAATTTTTGAAACTAAATAAGTAATATTGAATCTATCTATTCTAAAATTAAGTTGATGCATCTTTTTAATAAAGTTCATAAATGATAGCGCCACCTGGCGTAAGTTCAATACAAAGAAGTTTTATAAATATAGCTGAACACACAAAATATATAACTTTATATTATGCCAAGGGACACCTCCGGAATATGGACAGCAGCGTCTTTCTGTGTACCAAAATCCCTAACTGCGCTCCCCAACACGCCTGCCAAGCGTGGCGAGTATGGCAACAACCCCCTTATGACCTGGAGATCTATGAGGGAGGCCCATGTCTAGCACTGGACGTCCTACGGCTGAGATGATGATGATGATGTAGACAACGGCTGAACGTCCTACTGCCTAGCATAGATATTTCATCAAATATTAGGTCTTTACCTATGAAATTGCCGTTTTGTATGGAATAAATGAAAGTACTTTTTTTCCAAACTTTTTTATTTCTATTACTCAAAGTAACACCCCATGCAATCGACGCATCTTTGCCAACGCATTGGCTGTTTATTGATGCCCTTCTTGTAAAAATTAGCTGCACGGGAGGCAACAAACTCTTCAAAGGCATTTTGTACTGCCCCTCAGGAATTGTATTTTTTACCCACTAAAAAGTTGTCTAAATTTTGAAAAAAGTAATAGTCGGTAGGTGCAAGGTCTGGTGAGTATGGCGGATGAGGGAGAGCTTCCAACCCCAGCTCTTGCAGCTTGGAAACTGTCTGTTGTGCAGTATGGGGTCGCGCGTTGTCGTTCAGGAGCAGTGGGGACGACCGATTGACCAAAGCTGGTTGCCAATGTGCAAGCTTCTCCATCATTGTCTCCAGTTCTTTACAGTACACATCTGCAGTAATGCTCATGCCGTTTTATAAAGAAACTGTGGTGAATCATACCCGCACTAGACCACCAAACAATGACCATCACTTTTTTAGGGGTCATTTTTGGTTTAGGGCATTGCTTTGGTGCTGAACCAGGACCTAACCAACTTGTTGAGCGCTTTCGATTGTCGAACAGAATCCACTTTTTTATCGCACGTAACAATTCGGTTCAAAATTCCTTCATTTCTTTGTCTGTTGAGCAGCGCGAGACAGGTCTCAACGCGTACGTTGCGCTCGCCAGCGCTAAGTTCGTGGGGTACCCATCTATCAAGCTTTTTTACCTTGCCAATTTGTCGCAAATGGATCAATATTGTTTTGATGCTAACATCAAAAGCTGCTGCTAGCTCACCTGTAGATTGAGTTTCGTCAGCTTCCACAATCGCCTTTAATTCATCATTGTTGACAATAGTCTTCGGACGGCCACGAGCTTCATTTTTCAAGTCAACATTTCCAGAACGGAACCGGGAAAACCAATAACGGGTTGTGCGTTCGTTTGTACAGTTCTCTCCGTAAACGTTTTTGATGTTACGTGCCGTTTGTGTCGCGTTGGTGCCACGACGGAACGCATATTCCATATTTACACGATTTTTTAAGGTACCCATTATGACGAAAAATGTTCAAATGTAATGAAAATACAACGCTAATCAATAAACAAAAGACTGAGTTTGTAAAAAGAATGTCATGTTTTTAAAACAAAATTAATTTGAATTTGAAATACCAAGCCATGTCAAACTTTTTTTTATTTGAAATTACCAGTACTGAAGAACGGCAATTTCATAGGTAAAGACCTATTATTATAATCTTCTCATTTTGGAACCCATAAAGTGCGAGTCTCGCTCGCAACGATTTATTTACTTCATAATATGTACCAAGCAAACTACAAGCAAAAAATATGGAATTTTACATACTAAATTTCTCGCAGAAAGTAGAGTCAATACTCTCTAATGCAAGCCATAGCAGACATGTAAGTTCTCTCTCAACATTTCAGCCGTAAAACTTCCACTACTGAACACAGGCCTCCCTCATCGATCTCCATAAGGGGTAGTTGCCATACCTACTCGGGAGAGCGCAGTACGGGATGTTGTTACACGGTAAGACGCTGCTGCCCATCTTCTGGAGGTACCTATTGCCGGCACCGCACGGGAGCGAATATCGCTATAAGTCCTGTTAAATATACCACGCACACTTCGTTAGAGCGCCCTAGGGAACTCCTTTACAGAAGGACAACCAACCTCATTAGGTTAGCTACCGAGTAATTCAGTGATGCCGAAATGTTATGCTTATATGAGAAAAAATATTACAAACGTAACGAAGATACGAACATGCTTTAACTTGTCAGAGGACGTGTGGAGATGGAATTTGCACTTCTGCAACTTCTTTAATAACACTGCTTTGTACTATAGAAAATCTTCATACTCTGTCAATAATGAAGCACTAAACCGATTCACACAGGTGTGACGATTACTAGCTTACGCTCGGCGATACGCACACATACACTTGTCTAATGTTGCCAGTGGAGGTGCAATTTCCCCGAAAGCGAGGAAATTATTCTTCAATGCTACATAAATAGCTACATATGTGTAGTTAAAGTATAGGTATGGTAATGTTAAGTTGTAACATTACGGGAACGTCTATATAAATGAAGAAAACAACAACAATTTTCAACAATTTATTTTTTAATTCGAATGAAATACAGTAATTTAAAGTTGAATCTCAATATATATTATATACTTATATTAGAATTCATTTTCTAATGGGCGCATGAATTTTCCGCGTGACGTACTCTGTAAAAGGAAAATTCTTAAGAAAATTATAAGTACATGCCACAATATTCACTTCACTTGATTTACATAAATACCAAATTTCATCAAAATTGTTTCAGCGGTTTACCAGTGAAAGCGTAACAGACAAACAGACTTTCGCATTTATAATATTAGTATGGAATGGATAAAGTAAGAAGTTAGAGTAACAACACAGGTCAACCAGGTCCCAACCCATTATCGCTCTGGTGTTCTGGTTGTGTATGGCGCCATGGATGGAGTAGACATTAAGCTTTGAGAGTGATGGATAGAATTAAATGTAGTTCTTAGTAAATATGTACATATTAATTGAAGATGAGACATGAATAGGTATAAGGTACATTTTAATGTAAAGGTTTATAATTATGAGATAACTTACAGGCTGCGATGAACATTCAATAACCAAATTTGTTTTTTAAGTTTCACAAACACCTTCTTTCATGTTTTCGGGAACATTTGAACTATAAAAATAAGTAAGGTAAATAATTTTGCAACGTAGACAGTTGTCTAAAATTAAATATTTTTAACAATCAGTAGTATTAACAATCAGTAGTATTAACAAAGAAGTCAGTTAAAATGGGAAAATATTTCCATCCACAATCGGGCAACACCGAGCATTGACACAAAATCTATTTTGACCTATAACTAGAAGATTTTATGAAATTTTGCATGTTTACCAGTGAAAAGTGATATTGTTACACTTCTTTTGTTTTTCAGATGTGTTTTGACACAATTTAATTGCACAAACCGACATATTTTTTTTTTGCGTGAGCACATTCGACATGATTTGATATTGAACACTACGGCGCGGCTTGGCGTTTAGAGCCATGCTTCAAAATGGACGCGCGGACTTGGACTTTGTATAAATTGTATGCCAACTCTCATGCGGGCTGTCCCTTTCGAGACGCGCGGTCTTATGCCTAATTCGCTCAATTGACATTGCTGGCTCTTGCCGTAAGTCAAAGGATACCTCCGGAAGTAGGGCAGCAGCGTCTTTCCGTGTATTAACATCCCGTACTGCGCTCGCCAACCCACCTGACATGCATGCCGAAGATGGTAACAACCCCTCATGTTCTTGGAGATCCATGAGGCCCATGTCCAGCAGTGGACGTGCTACGGCTGAGTTAATGAAGATTAAGGTTTACTGTGAACTGATCTGGCGTGCGCCACATCTGATTGGTTCATCCCATCCGTGCGAAGCCGGGGCGGGTCGCTTGTTTATTTATATAGTTTCTTGCCTCACAGGGTTTCTCCAGGGTCCGCCAATTGTCCGTATCAATTACCGACACGCGCTGCATGCAGCTAATTGATCTCAGTATTGGCTCTTCAAATACCTCCACCATTTCTCGGGAGCGAGGCTTTTGGATACCCACAACACACCGCCTGCCTGATTGCCGGCGGGCAGCCTGGAATTAAGCAGATTCCTGACCAATTTGTTTACTAGCTGAAGCCCGCGGCTTGGCACGCGTTTTCATTGTTTTTTGCGCGGAGTCTTAATATTTTTTCAGAATGTTCGTGGCTTCAAGGACTCCTTTTTATAATTATTTAATTTTTCAACAAATAAAACGACTTCAATGATAAAATCTAAAATGTTGCTGAAAATACGTAAACCGCTATAATGTATGCTTGTTATACATTTGAGTATTAGTTCATGGGGAGCCGTGAGAAAATCACCGAGAACTAAGTTTTGAAATAAATGTCATTCTAATTATAGGTATCGTATAGTCTTTTAAACTTTCGCGATCACGACACATTATTAACACATATTTATCCGGGTATTTATCGCGTTATTTACATACTTTTATTATTGCACTTATCTTTCATATATAAAAGAATAGGACAAAGTAAATTTTGACATTACAAACAGACACTTTAATTTTATTTATCTGTATAGATTTGCTACCAATTTACGGGCATGTGTAACTTTGCACCGACTTAATATTATACTCGTATTTGGGTTAATTTTGGCCTAATTTTTGACCCTCTGTGGCACAAACTGAGGTCCGAAGGATTTATTAAAATGCCTTAGGGATTATGACTTCCCAGGCTTTGACTTGTTAAACACAAATCAAATGAAATTATTTATTGGAGAAATATGGTCACAGCAAGATTATTATGTAAGCATAGTCTCACATCATCATTATCATCTCAACCGTAGGTCTGCTGGGCCTCTAAGACCTATGAGGGTTTTTTGACATACTCGCCACGCTCGGCAGGTGGGTTGGCGAGTGCAGTAGGAAAGGGATGTTGATATACAGAAAGATGCTGCTGCCCATCTTCCGGAGGTATCCCTTGGCAGATTCTTATTTAATGTGGGTGCAAGATAGGAGTGGCAAATTTCTTTTGCCGGCACGCTACGGCAGTCTCACATCATCATCTCAGCCGCAAGACGGCTATCCACGTCCACTGCTGGACATAGGCTTCCCTCATGAATCTCAGAGATCATGAAGCTTGTTGCCATACTCACGCTTGGCAGGCGGGTTGGCGAGCGCAGTCTCACAAACTTTATCAAAAATAATATAATAGCGTCACAGTTGATGATGAAGAGAAAAAAGGACGACTCACGCTAGACCGTATCGTGTCCGGCCGAGTGTCGGCCGTAGCGCGGCCACGGCGCCGCGCCGGTCCCGGGCCCCACATTACAAAGACGGACCTCGACCGGGCAATAACCGTCGTGCCGTGATGCAGTATACTCGTTAAAGCAATTTTTCGAGCGTTGTCCGTCGCTCGGCCGTCACTTGGTATAGCGTGAGTGTGTCCACAAAATCTATGTAATATTAGTTGACCGTGCTACGGCCGACACTCGGCTAGGACACGATACGGTCTAGCGTGAGTCATCCTTTAAGGCATTAAAACAGTTTTATAAATGCCTTTATTCTTTCCGTAAGCTTATTAAAAACCAAATGAAAAACCCCTTTGAAGTAAGCTTTTATAAACGGTGGGATTAGCTCGTACTTTATAGTAAAAGTTAAAAAAGTTGCTAGTTATAAAACCCCGTTTGCTAAGTTTAATTTTACCTATTAAATTTGAGTCATCATCATGTCAGCCATAAACGTCCACTATTGAACACAGGCCTCCCTCATGGATCTCCATGAGGGGTAGTGGCCATACTCACCACGCTTGGCATCCGGGTTGGCGAGCGCAGTACGGGATGTTTATACACGGCAAGACACTGCTGTCCATCTTCCGGAGGCATCCCTTAGCAGGCTCTTACTGCATCAAAGGGCAAGAGAGGAGGGGTAACATTCTACTGCCGGCACCCCACGGTTAATATTAAATTTGAGTATTTCCCTCAATTTATCATGGATCCCATCATCAAAACTTCGTGTATAAAGAAACAAAAATTATAAAGTGAAATAAAATAAAACCGGACAAGTGCGAGCTGGAATCGCCCACCGAGGGCTCCGTAGCTATGTAGGAACATCTTACTAATCCTACTTATACTATAAAACCGAATGTTTCTTTGAATATATGTATGGATGTTTGTTACCTCTTTACGCAAAAACTACCCTTAGGATTGAGCTGAAACTTTGCACATGTATTGGTGTTGGATGGATTAACATAGGCTACTTTTATCGGGGTACAACGTGTGCGAAGCGGCGGGCGGAAGCTAGTAATAAATGGTAATAAATATTAGTAAAAGTTTTTAAAATGCACAAAAAGATTCGATCACCCATCCAATTTACGACCGCGCGAAGGGTTGCTTAACCTCGATGATTGATTTCTTACGTTTTTAAGGACGATTTTTTTATGATTCCATTGGAAAAGTATAGTTTTTCGGTCATGACCTATATACCTTACAAAAAAATTACCATCTGCATCCATTCATAATTGGCGGAGTTTTCACGTAACAAACATACAAAAAAACGTACAGTTGAATTGAGAACCTCCTTGTTTTTGAAGTCGGTTAAAGAAGGTACCTGTTCAGTACTGAGAGGCTCCTAAGGTCCCCGTAAGGTAACAAAGGAGGAGTGGAGGCACCCTCCATCTAAAGAGGTATCGAGCGCAGGCGCCGTGTGATCGAGGCACTTTGAGTAATTTGCATCAAAGGGGCTAATCCCGCGGCCAATTCCTCTTAATGCTGCCATTTTGTTACGGATCGAACAAAACCATTTTCTCACAAAACTGACAAAGTGAACCGCAATTAGCCGTAAAAGCTTTTTGCGTGTGAGTAATTTTACGCTATTTTTTTTATACGACTAAATGTCGAGACAAGCCGTAGGCCCACCTGATGTGGAGCGGTAACCTCTATCTACACAACTGCAATACCGCGGTGATCACGGTCACGAAGCACGTGACCAAAGCTGCATAGCATAGCGCCCGTCATGCTTTTTAAGGCAAGTAACTACTGAGCATTAGGAGTATCGGTAAAATCATCATCATCATCCTACTTTTCACTTCAGGACATGCAGACGCACGGTGCATTACCATCCTACTTGTGGACATTCCATCCACTCCACTCGCATCAAGCGGTTCTCCCCCACCTTCATCACCCGCACCGCTACCTACAACTTTACGTTTTGTCGTTCAATCCGTTAGAGTTATATCACAACTAACCTAGACTCAGCTGCACCGCATATAACATTATATGCAGATAACATTACCGTGCCTGCACTGTAACCACACTAATAATTGTCAAAATTCGTCCAGCCTACCAAACAAACAGCCAACAAAACTCTCACACTTTAAAAACAGCATCAAAAATGTATTCCCTGAAGCTCGTCGGCTCATCGCAGAAAGTTAAGGCGCGCGCCCACTAATGCGGTCCGCGACACAACTGCGACACCACTCGTGATAAATTGCGGATATTTCTGACACTCGCCTCCTCAGGAAATGCGGAAAGTTTAACGTCGATGTAGCTTTAGTTGCATTTGAAACTTGAGAAATGCTAATATAGCTGTATTTTATAGTGAGGAGCCACGGTTGCTGTACGTCGTTGGCTTTGCACGTCGACAAAAAGTCTAACAGTTTCTAGATAATTTAATTCCATCCTATGTGCTATCTACAAAACATTAGAACTAAAATCAAAATATATTTATTAATAATTATTTATTATGTACATGACAAGGATAAACTTAACGTAGGTAACTAAAAATTTTACTAAAACAGAAAATATAAATCACAAAACTGTCAGTTTCCTCACTAGGCTATGCTTGAATCGAGGAAACCTGTATGAGATTTGCATAAACTTCAGTAACTTTAAAATTACATCCGTTTTCCGTTTTACAACAGGTTTTCAGTACCAAATAACGGCAATGTTATCAATATACATATATAAAACTCTTCCGTTACTGACTGAGTGACTGACAGACAACGCACAGCCTAAACCCCTGGACCTAGAGACTTGAAATTTAGCACACATATGTATACCTTGAGTATCTAGAGATGCACTAAGGAGGGATTTTTCGAAATTCCCACGGGAACGGAAACTACGCGGGTGAAACTGCGGGGTGCGGCTAGTTTATCTATATAACATTTAAATTACCGAGACTAAATTCTTCGATAACGACGTTACGTATCTAGTGCAAAGGCTAAGTTCGTAGCACTATCCTAATTGACTATAAACCGGAAGCACCATTAACCATCCACCATCTGCTGAATAGAAATCAGGACTCTCAATGGACCACATTGACAAACAACAAATACCAAATAGCAGTATCATGTCCCGCAGTGTAAGTCGGTTACAGTTGCAAGTCGGGACGTCCGAACTAGGCCCCAACTCTGGGCAACTCTGGGAAACTCGTAACACAATTGAATATAAAGCACGCTGATGGTTTGATGGTGGGGTTTTGGAAACTTAACACCTTATAACTGTTATGTTGCAGGTTCATTCCCCGCCTGGGAGTGTTCACTTTTCTGCAGATTTTTGACTAGGGTAGGTTACAAGCATAGACATGGACAATTGGACATAATTTCAAACTTCAAACAACATAAAAAATGCGTATGAGATAATTAGTGACCGACCGAATAAAATAATTGATGTCCAATTCCACCTCCTCATAATTGCAAACACCTAATATACCTACAATCAAATGTTTAATAAACATAAAACGCGATGATCATCATTTATCGGAATCATCCCATCAAAATTATCATTGACCTAATTTACTGAAGTTATACGCGCTGGTAATTGCTTTGATCTTCATTAAATCGATTAGATGTGATGGATTACCGTTCGCTAGTACACATCTGCACGCATAATCAGGGACTTACTCAAGTACTATACCTACCACTGACCGCTCTCGTACCGTTAATCTGGTTGAAATGGAATATGCACACACCCTCTCCATCCAACTATTGAACGGATTTATTTTTATGACGCATCAATAAGGTCCATGCGGCGGCACTGAATAAAGTGTTTTTTGATTTGATGTGATAAGAAAATATATGTGGAAATCTTTCCAAATTAAAAATTGTAGATATACGAATAGCTTAAATTGGTGGGTCAAGAAGCATCTATCTGATCACTAGAAAAGGATTTTAGAAAATTGACAGAGTCATTTGCTATAGAAGTAGCATGTAGGAGAGACTCGAGATGGCCTTTGACAAACGACCTCAAAAAACTACCCAGCAAGCATCTCAGACAGCTTCAAGTTCGAGCACTAATTGCCGAGACGCGATAGTCTTGGACGGTCGCGTTCACTTGCACTTGGCCGAGCTTTATGTAACTTGATGTTACAAAGTTAGCAAGCTGGATCAGGCGGGATTCTCGGACAACAGAGATTACACTATTTAACCAAGTGCGGATTTGCAAGTTTACGGAGACGTACTTGGCACGGAAGAAATAGACGGTTGTTGAGGGACTAATTGGAAACCCGCGGCTTGGTCAGCTTCAAACGTTGACCTGTTCTTTGCTGGTTTTATCTGTTTGCTGATTGATAGCCGATCAAGCGGGGAGGATATTATAGGTGGTGGGTAAGCCTTTCCATTTAAGAATGTCTCAGACACTGCATCGTCCCGTACAGCACGAATACTAGATGCTAGCGCTGTAGCGCTGTGTAAGACTTTTAAATGAGGACATTAGTAAGTTTATAGGAATGTCGCGATCAATCCCAGCTGCATCACCTTCTTGAGCAGGGTGTCATTATCATCATCATCTACTTTAAATATCTTTATGGCTTTCCAGTCAAACCTACTCAATCCATAACCGCGAAGATCAAGACTACCACCAAAAAAGAACTTTCGCCTTGCATAAATAGTAGCAGTTCTAAGTTGGGTATTTAATATGCCCACTGTGCTCTCGTACCATCTCTCATTAGATTGGGTACACCAGTCACCTAAGAGCACACGAAGGGTAGAGTAGAGAATCAATACCCTCTTATGAGATAGATCTGAATGCACAGTCGCATGGCCAAAATCGTCTAGGAAACATCATCATTCTTCTCATTTTTGACAAATGTGTCTAATTTAGTTTAATTTTATTTGGTAAGATTTAATCTATATTAATATTATAAAAAGGAAAGATTTGCATGTGGTATTTTGTATGTTTTTAACGTATGTTTTTTAATAAACTCAAAAACTACTGGGCCGATTTTCAAAACAGTATATTGGCTATATTTTATGCCCACGGGAACGGGAACCACGCGGGTGAAACTGCTATAATATATGTATGATGTGACATTTCCCTGATTAATATATATGTTCTTACATGTTCATCTTTAATTAATTTAATTGGTTGTACCGTTTTTATAAAAGTAAATGAATAAATCTAAAATCTTATCGTCAGAAGTTTTTCCACTTGTTATAGGCAGAGGTTGCTGCTTAACATGAGTTAAAAAAGATATTTCTGTTCTCCTCGTTAACTCCTGTCCGTCTATCACTGATGTCAGTCTAAAAGTCTAAACCCATAACAATTTTTCGAGAATTTCTATCGAACATAAAACAATTCAGCTGAAACAAGTGTCTCTCCCACAGTTCACTGCAGCCGACAGCTTTTAATTTTCCGACCGGTTTCCTCCGATCCAATGTATCTAACGCATATAATCGTCTACCGCTGACGGGGTATCTACGTCTATCGACGTTGCACTACGCTAAGCTCCGCGAATTACTTCGCCGCAACTTAAATTGCACTCTCGAAAGATACAAGTGTTTTCACATAACTTGGTTCGCTTCGATCCACTTCAGTGCTGATTGATGGAGCACTTCCAAGTTAATGCTAGTGACGTTAGAACTGAGACTAAATTATACAAGCAACCTAAATTTTAGAAGATACGTCGTTTTAGCAAAATCTTTCTCAGAATAAAATATCATAAAATATGTCATCATTTAAAGTCTAGAGTCTAGAAAATATAACAAAGAAATATTGTGCTGGAGCATTTCATCTTACTTTGCGCTGTAATAAACAGTTGCTTGTATCCATAACACTGCGTCACGGGACGCGGGTAGTCGTAAATAATTAATAATATGAAAATGTATGCGCCGCTCTGTACCGCGTCCCGTTAAACGAGTGTTTGTTTCCACTGCAGCATACACGCAGAAGGTATTCCCCTGTGTTCCTCAATCAAGTTGTGAGGTGTAATTTGTACTACGATGTACGAATTACTCTGAACAGGATACAAATGGTTACGTGACCGGGATATTTACAGGTTAATCTTGTTTTTTGTTTAAATGGACTCTGCAAGTACTCTAAGAATTTCGTAGAAAGTGTTATATCGTACCAGACCTAGCAGTGTACTAAGACAACCCTATTGAATCCGAGACATGCGGCATTTCCATCGGCAGCGATCGTCGCGGCCCAACTCGAAGCTCAATTTGCATTTAATTCCCGCCCGCCCTATCGCTCAGTGTTTTCAGGAAATTAAATAGAGACAGATTCCTGACTAGTCACTCTGCGCTTCACTCAACAGCTGGGAATTGCATTCGAAGTTGATAATTTCGATCAGCGAACTATTGCGATTATTGAAAAATGATAGCGATGAAGTACAATTCAGCTATTCCAATACATTTTGCAATAACAGAAAACTTTAGCTCTGCAAGAAATATAAGATTGTGGTGGATGTGCACGGTTTTGTATCAGGCAGCTTATTGGATCCGCAAGATAAGACAGCAATATTGTTCACTACAAGACTCGCTACCACAATTAACTGCAAATCTGCCCTCGGTAACGAAGATCACGTTTCCACATCCCCGGCTGTCGGTTTGATCCGGTTATGACAGGCTTCAGCCGGTTTGCTCTCGGTGCAGAGTAAGCCGTGGTTTTGTGCCAAGAACACATATTAATGACATAGCATTAAGAAGGAAATGATTGGGAAAATATATTTGCAATTTTCCGAATAATTTCCCTCGCAAAGTTTTTTCAAAGTAATTTTTGATCACCATCTCCTTTTACGAGGGAAAGACCCTGCGTCTTTCCGTGTATCAACATCTCGCCAATTATGAATAGATTTTGATGATTTTTTTTCAAGTAGGTCATGTTTGAGAGGTGATCCCATTTTTTTTAACTTAATTTTGATGATAGGATCTATAAGGAAATAAATAATTGTAATAGTAGACCCTGGAGTCAGTCCCCCAAGGCATAGTTTCATGCCCTAAATTTTAACCTGCGGTTCGGTTCATGATAAATCGAGAGGAATACGCAAATATTATAGGCGCAGGGACTACAGACAACGGTTTGGATATCTTCAGCAACAAGTGAAGGATTTTATCATTAAAGTCGTTTTTTTATTGAAAATTAGTTTAAGTTTGGACCACGTTGGGCGCCATTATAATAAATTTAGTAACATTTTACCAAAAACCCAAAGCTCTGCTACAGATAAGTTGGCAATACAGAGTGGAACAATAACAGTGGTGGGCGTTTCGCCCGCAATCCCGAGCGGAGGTCCTGATCAAACAATTAACATTTATTTTCGACCTCCGGATGCCAACGATAGCGTTAGGACTCTGATGCTATCAATTTGAGGATTGCTACAAGAAATAATTAATATCTTTGCTTATACTGTACTCATAGCTCGGACGATTGTTATCTGAAATATGGCGCCCAACGTGGTACAACTTTTGTTGTAGAAATGGTATATTATGTGTATAATGTCAGCTATGTTTATGCAAACACTGCAACTACAATTTCAAAAGCAACTCGCTCATGCCCAGTATGCAACATAGTCTGAAACAATGTAGTTAATATGGAACGGAGCCGATACGAGTGGATCCACTCAGAGAAGTGCGGTCAGATTATGAAACACGGCGTGCCAATCCGTCAACCTAATCCACACGGACGGACGGCTTACAGCCGGACATTACGGACACTCGGCTCATTATACCGGATCTACTGATTGATTCCACTTTACTGTACTTCTACAGTGACGTAATCACGTGGCATTTGCGTTAGGCCCATCATTTGTAGGGATTTGATATCGATACAGAACTGAACATTGAAACCAAGTTAACCGCAATTCGAGTTAAAGCTTATCCGAAATTCAAGGCGACTGCCACACATTTATTAGCAGAATGGAATTCCGAGTCATAAACTACAACAATGCAATGTAGCTAGCAAAATTTTCAATAAACATTTTACAGCCAGGATAAACAGCTTGCACACGTGTCTTCGGCTTATTACATCCATCTTGGGACGAGTTTAGCAAGAATCAAGTTTGCTTGCGGAAGGATCGTAAAATGTAAGGGCTCCTCTTGTCCCAAAGCGTCGTTGAAAAGAGATTTCTTAAAATCTTGTCGGGTTCGGGGTTAGCTTAGAATAGGTTATCTTCACGCTTCCTGAAACTTGTGACGTAAGCTGCTTTCCAATTTCTATTAAAAATAATTCTGCTCTGCACGTGAACCGACCACAAAAGGAGCTTGAAGCGTATTTTGTTCGTATATTCCCGGGAAAATACCAAACTAAATAACAGATTACCTTATTACCATCGAGATTTCCAACATTTCCGTGGCTTATTACAAGTTGGCATTACACAAATTAATTTGTTCTGTCATGGACTGTTTCACCACGATATAACCAGAATGTATTTTTTACAGCGCGCGGGATTTCCATAAGCTAAATAAAGGAAGACAAAGGCGGCATCATCCACAGCATATTAAAAATGTAAGTAGAAACAAAAGCCATAATTTCCCCATAAGCCCACGAGCCGCTAAATACCGTAATACCCGCTTTATGAAGTCTCAGGATTCGCTGATAAAGGATTAGAGCTGATGAAATGAGGATTACTCTCAATTGGATTCTATATCCATTTGGCTTTTGTAATTATGTCATCACGCATAAACTCCGTAACTTGATCGTATCTAGTTAACTAATGCTTTTGTTAGCATTCTAGGTTTCTTTGACTACGTCTTGTTATTAGGCTGTACAGAAACCGCATAATATTTTATCGAACCAGGTATATTTATCGGTTTTTCCTGGGTTTTACCTTTATGTTTTTCTTCGCCGTAGTAACTTAAAAAACCTTCTAAAATTGCCCTCGCAAGTTTATGGCTAAGCATCGGAGGTAGGAATCACGGAATCTAGCAAACTTTAAATTGGATAGAATTGGAAGTGAAACTAACATAACTTACATTCAGCGAATATATCGGGCTCAAATTCACTGAACTACAAGTTTTCTGAACGAGTTTAGAAGTTAACCGAAATTGCCTTCAAAGAGCATTATGTAGTTTCCCTGCCCTCAATCTACTTGTGTTACTAGTGCTCTTATGTCGATTGGGAAAGAGATTTTTTTTTATTTGAAATCGTTGAGACTGCGTAGGACACGTGAGCCGTATGCCCCAAGCACTATATGCAAAAACCATCAACCATCGGGCTCCCCAACAAAGTCAACTACGTAAGCCAGGCGGTGATGGCGGGATGAGCTTGACTCCAATTGAAAGGCTGGCTCCAACAAGCTCAGAATAAAGATCAATGGAAAGAGAGAAGGGAGACCTTTGCCCCGCAGTGGGTATCATCAGGCTTTTGAAAAATAAAATAAGACAATTTTACACATGCATGCAAAATTTCAGCTCAATCCAAAGTAACCGGTAAGAGGATCAAATATAACTTGCAAGATTTTATTACAGACAGACATCGGGACAGGTGAAACTAAACAAAAAGGTGAGTTAAAGAACCACATGCCAACGCAATACTTAGACAAGCAGACTGCAGAACAATAACGCGTATTAGCCCGGAGTGCTCACATAATGCACTTCAGAAGATAAGTGGATGCACCAGTCAGAAGCCGCGTAGTTCCAAGTCTGAGGTTGCATTTGGCTTGATAATGTCACGCGGTGACACACGGACAAAATAAATATTTATCTTGAATTGTGTACATGATGATATCACGTAGCGAGGCGTGACTATTCGCATGTATACAACACTATGTAGCAATGTAAATAAGCATAATATGCTCATTACCATTTACAATTACCATTACCATCAGGTGAGATTGTGGTGGTAAGAAAGCCAGCAGTTTAATCACCTTCAGACCGATGGACGGTCCGAAGGTGATTAAACCGCTGGCCTTCTTACGATGTTTATAGATTTTTTTGTGTATTATTAATGACGAGACATTTTTCTTTTTTTGTGTTATTGCAGATAGACCTTTGTTTGACCACAATCTCACCTGATGGTAAGCGACGATGTGGCCGACGATGGATCACAAAGGTCTAGAAGACACCTATTCACTCTGGACTTGAAGAGACCCAGGTTGTAGTTTTCGGGGAAAACAGAAGCCGGCAGCGAGTTCCAGACATACCGAAGGCCACTTGATGTTAAGCTGTAACCTCTACCTACTACAACTGCAGTACTGCGGTGATCACGTTCAGTAAGCACGTGACCGAAGCTGCATTGCATTGCGCCCGTCACCCTGAGATATAGAGTTGTAAGTTCTCATGTGCCCGTTATTTCACCGACCCCCTTATCCTTCATACCGGAACACAGCAATGCAGACCTTACTGCTTGGCGGCAGAAATATGTACTGTGGCAGTACTTGCCCGGATGAACTCTACAAAATGTTTTACCACTACTAAAAAGGCGCGTGATAAACACATTACATTTTTCCGGAAGAATACCACCTTAGACATCCACGTCTACTAGCTCCAGATCGAAGTCGGAGTTGAACCACACCACAAGCATGCCTTTTTATGCATAAAGGCGTAAAATAACTGTAGACTATATCTAGTCGCAGTAACATAAGTCTAGTGTGTACTCGTGGAGGGCGTTGTTTAGCATGCCGGCGGCGGCAGGTGGCACAAGTTAGCGCTGCGCTGTTGACCCACTTGCATTCCGATTGGAACTTGCGAGCAAGGATCCGTTTATACACGCCAGATTACTTGGTAAATACCAGTGTAATAAACAATAGTAAAAAATTGTTGCAGTTTTAATTGATTTTTTTTAAAGAAGAAGTAACATGGGCTTTTTAACGTAAGTTGATTTTGCCGTGAGGTGCCGGTAGAATGTAGGCTCTCCGCTCTTGCCTATGATGCAAGAATTTTCCGAGGGATACCTCCGGAAGATAAGCAGCAGTGACTTTTAGTGTATCAACATCCCGTAGGTACTGCGCCCGCCCGCCAAGCGCGGTGAGTATGGTAACCTCCTCACGATCAGAACATGGAGGTTTGTGAGGTAGACCATGTCCAGCAGTGTACGTCCTACGGCTTTTGCTTTTCTTTACGGAATCAAATCAGAAAAGAAGAGATACGTAGAAGAACTCGGGTCACCGACGTAGCCTAAAATGATTACGATGGCCAGGGTGTAAACAGGCCTAGAGTAGAACTTTGCCGCGGTTAGGAAAAGTTGCTTATGCCCAGCGGTGGGTCACTTCAATCTCGCGATGATGAAGAAGTCAGCGGAAACCTAACTGCGTCAACCTGATCGCATATTGATGCAAAAAGCCAATAGATTTTTAAACTTTATAACTTCCAGTATGACGTAACGACCCCGGCGAATATAACCATAAAATCTCATTGGTCCCCACTGGCACCGCCTCTCCGACGCGACAGCCGACGCAGTTCCCATTCAAACCAGCACATATTTTATAAACCCCGAGTTCGGACAATTTATCTGTTTGGCCTAGCTGTGGGGCAGTAGAATGTTGCCCGTGGATGCAGTAAAAATCTGATAAGGGATAGCTCCGGAAGATGGGCAGCAGCGTCTTTCCGTATCAACATCCCGTACTGCGTTCCCCAACCCGCCTGCCAAGCGTAGTGAGTATGACAACAACCCCTCATGATCTCGGACGTCCATAATGGGAGATGATAATTACGAGCCATCTCGGTCCTTCGGTTGGAGTGAGGTCTCCCTCCCTCCTTTCCCTCCAGAAATCACGACTCTGAGCTTCTTTATAGATATAGTTTTTAGCCCCCGACAACAAAGGTGGGTGTGCTAGTTTGACCGCTGTTCGAGTTTCCGTCTGTCACAGCGTAGCTCTTAAACGAGTGGACCGATTTGCATGTAGATTTGTATTTTTTTTTATTTAAACGCAGGCTTTCAAGCAGTGGTTCTTAAACATGGTTTATCAAATTCGGTTAAGAAGTTTACAAGATGTGAGGAGTGAATGAGGGGATGATTAGTCGAATGTTTTCAAATATACCCCACACCTATTTGCCTGTGTAGATTGCAAAACGAAGGTACACATTACAAAAAATGTAATGTGTACTTTCTGGGGTTACATAAAGTTTTAAATTTTATAAACTTGTCTTAACTCATTCCAAATGAGATTATCCTGTAGGTAATCCATCTTTAGTTCAGTATGCAGCTCAGTACTTTAACTCAATCACGTTCATCCAATGTCACCGCGTTTTCTCGGACCGGAAGTGACGAGCCGGAAGGCACACACGTGCTTCCGTTTTCATGCCACTATTGAATTTATCAAGCATCATTGATGCATTTTGTAAATAATAGCAACAACGTGAATGCTGTGGGGTGCCGGGAGTAGAATGTATCGACCATCAATGCATTCTGCAGTAAGAACCTGCCAAGGAATACCTCCGAAAAATGGGCAGCAGCGACTTCCCCTGTATCAACATCCCGTACTGCGCTCGCCAACCCGCCTACAAAGCGTGGTGAGTATGGCAACAACCCCTTATGATCAGCACTTGAAGATCGATCCCCGTCGATCTTCAAGTGCTGATCATAGGCCTATGACCGACGGTGTGATAATGACGTGAATTTTGTTTTAAGTTTAATGTTTTTTTTTAATCTTAACTCACTGGGGTCGGCGACGAAATCCTGATTCAACGAAACTACAACATTCTTAATCACAATTATTTACAATGCCATGATAGAAATTAAGGTAAATTACGGAATAAATCCAAATGTAAAATTAACCCAGTTCGATTAATTGTTGACCCAACTATTAATTAGAACAATTGCAGGGAATATGCCAGTTAAAGCTAATCTGTTTATTTTAGTTTGTTGAGCAAACTATTGTGCTGAGACATATATTGTGCTGAAAGCAACAATCCTACATCATAATTGAAATTGAAAATTATTTAAGTGACAGGCTACCTACAACCTATGGTGTACCTCAAGGTAGCGTCCTTGGTCCAACCTTATTTTTAGTCTATATCAATGACCTCACCTCACTAAGAATAGGGCGCTGTAAAATAATATCATATGCAGATGACACAACTCTAACCTTCTATGGCAATTCTTGGCCAGATGTCTTTGAAACCGCACAAACTGGATTTAACACTGTGACACAATGGCTAGCACAAAATTATCTCTCACTAAACACACAAAAAACTAAATTTATTCCGTTTTCTATCCGGAATCCACCTTATCCAGTGCCACTAACATTTAACATTATCGCCCATAAATGCAACCATTTCTCGTCCCATAGCTGCAATTGCCCTCGGTTATTAACAGTAGAGTCCATAAAATATTTAGGTATAATAATTGATAATAACCTTAATTTCAAAATACATTTAGAGCATGTTTCTAATAAAGTCAGAAAGCTAGCCTACATTTTTAAACAGCTAAGATTTTGCGCTGATTTTCGTATCATGAAAATGATCTACTTCTCGCTATGTCAATCGATACTTTCATATTGTGTAACATGTTGGGGTGGTGCCGCTAAAACAAACGTTATAAGTATTGAACGAGCACAAAGAGCCCTATTAAAGATTAGTTTTTTCAAACCAAAACAGTATCCTACCGTAGACCTATACAAAGAATGTAGGGTGCTTAGTGTAAGACAACTCTTTATCGTACATGTTATTCTCAAACAACATAACAGTAATGATATTGATGTTACTCGATTCAACACCAGAAGAAAGCATCAAATATTCAATGTCCATAGGTGCCATACTTCTTTTGCACGTAGATTCGGAATATTTTTAGGACCATGGCTATACAACAAAATTAATAAGAAATTAGAGATATACCCTATGTCTAAAGAGTCATGCAAGCGTACTATTACCACATGGCTCCTATCCCAAACATATGCAACCACAGAAGATCTGCTCAAAATCATATCATGAGACGCACAAACACACACGCACACACACACATACACACACACACACACACACACAGACGCACATATACACACACAAGTTATTATATATATATATATAAGTATATATAAACATATATGTATGTATAGATATTGCATTAATATATATTTATTTATTCTATTATTATTATTGTTGTTTATTTTGATGTTATAATTAATATTTTAATTAAGTGTTTTAATACTACATACATACGGAAATAAATATATATATTTAACATTTAAGTAATAAGCTAAGGTATATAGTTATTAAATTGATCACAGTAATTTTATGTTTTTCCGAGGAGGGCGATAATCTCTGCAACACAGTTTTAAAAAAAAACTACTGCAGGCATTATCTAATTCCTTTATGATTGTAATCACTCTGTATTATGTGACCAAATAAATCTATTAAATAAAATCAAATCTATTAAAAATAAAATAATGTAATAAAACTCCGCTCGTTCTTCTTTACAGTTTATTCCGGTTCTTAGTTATACGATTACAATCAGACTCAACCACATGGTTTTAGAATACAACCTGCGCTCACGACGGCTTAGCAAAAAGTGATGCTCGGTGGCTTACGCCCCGAGCGCCGCCGAATCAAAACCAACTCGACCGAAGTTGGTTGCACTCGCTTACAAGTACTATTAAATTCAAGTCGTAACAAGAAATCAATTGAGTGCTTTTCAGATCTCAAAATATTACAAAATTAGTCATGCAAAATACAGAATAAATTTAAGAATTATCTAAAAATTACCACAATAATAATAGAACCTAGCAATAATGATGCAAATGTTTTTGACCTTGACATTAACGATTTTTACCCCAAACCTTCTAAAAGATTGATGATTTCTATTCATGCTCCATCCAGCTCCGTTCCTAAGCGATACCACGTGTAACGCAAACTCCGCGGCATGTCTGCAGTTCCCTTCACGCGCCATCAAACGCGCACAATGGGCCGAGGTGTCTAATCTCATGCGGAGTTACCAGCGGCGCTTTTTAATCCGGCTACATTTGTTTTTTGAAGAAAACGTCCGTAGCTCAGACTAATAGCCGACTGAGGCGTAGGTAGCGTGTTGATCCATGTCTTGGGACAACTACATATGTATGTATATGGTAACTTTTCTGAAAATATTTATACCGGGGTCTTAGTATAATTTAATGTATCCCTAACACAAAAGATTACTTTCGGACTAGGATGTGTTGTGCGAAACGACCAAGAAATAAGTGTAATGTCTATTTCGACTTTCGTGTCTATTTGACTTAATTGTATTTATTGGACACATTGGTGGTCGTACAGGATTGCAAAAGGTCTCTACATCTCTTGGCGTCCACATGGAAAGAGAATGTCCAGCGGTAGGCATAAGCTGACAATCTTTGGCAAGCGATGAGGCGTTTCATGCTCCATCCAGGTCAGTTTCTAAGCGATTAGCAATATGACGTGTAATGAATATTTGTGAATATCCCTAAATTAATTTCAGTCGCTTACATGTTTATGTTGCCAATTTGTCACAGATTTTATAGGTCAATAAACTAAACGACTGTAAAAGCATTTTATGAATGTACATTTCATTTTATGATTGGTAATTTCTACGCATGAGGTTTTTATTTTTTCTCTTTCTACAAAAAGCGTACATCTGCCATCGCGACACCGCCCTCTCGGTTTAGGAACGAGCGAAGCTTTGTATATAATAAGAAAAAGTGCGGTCAAGTGCGAGTCCGATTCGTGCACGAAGGGTTCCGTACCATTACTTGGCAAAACAACTACTATACTATAAATATACAACAAAATATTCTGTGAATTTGAAGCGTCTACCTGTTGCCGTTATTAATATGGAGCAAAAAACGGCAAAAATATCACGTTTGTTGTATGGGAGCCCGCCTTTAATATTTATTTTATTATATATATATTTGTTTATATAGCGGAAACATAAATATTATGTGTGAAAATTTCATCTAGTATGTGTAGCTATGCCGTGGGGTGCCGGCAGTAGAATGTTACCCCTCCTCTCCTACCCGTGGATGCAGTAAGAGCCTGCTAAGGGACACCTCCGGAAGATGGGCAGCAGCGTCTTTCCGTATATCAACATCCCGTACTGCGCTCACCAACCCGCCTGCCAAGCGTGGTGAGTATGGCAACTACCCCTCATGGAGATCCATGAGAGAGGCCTTAGTTTAGTAGTAGACGTTTTACGGCTGAAAAGATGATGTCTAGCTATCACGGTTCATGAGATACACCTGGTGACAATCAGACAGACAGACGTACAGCGGAGTCTTAGTAATAGGATCCCGTTTTTACCCTTTGGATACGGAACCCTAAAAACCTGAACTTTTTAAACAAGTTTCAACCTGGACATTATTATTATCACAATAAGAGAAATAATAATAAGAGGTGATAATAACAATGCCAAATCATACTTTCTGAATGCAAATACCACTTTCAGTTTTTACTTCTGACAGTGAAGCTAACGATTTACGTGCTTTATTCAATTTCAATGTGTTTTGTTTATCTGGTGGCCTTTGGTTCCCTAATGAATAAACTCTTATTGACTTTGACTTTTAATCCATGAGAAATTGAGGGAACTCCTCAAATATGGTAAGCATACTAATAGTGATTTTGGTATTTTAATCAACACGTCTGAATTTAAGCATGATTAGGTGTAATGGAACTGAAGATCCCATATGACCTTCAAAATTCTTCATGTTGCAAATGTCCCGGGTGGCGATATCGAAAGATAGTAAAGATGTTTCTCCAGTTTAATTGTCATTCCTACTTTCGAATCATCATCATCATCTTTAATACCACGCAAGTCGTTTTTTTGTTGGAATATTTAAGAATTATCTAGCATTATATTTCTCAGTTGGCAACAATGTTCATATCCAATCGAGTTTCAGTCAAACGTATCGCGATCGCCATTGTTTCAGATACAAAATACAAGTCAAGATGTGATACCTCTCCAGGCGCCTTTTCATGCAAATGCGGGCCTTTGTGTGCTCCTCTAATTGAGGATAGGGCGGGGTGGGCGGAGATTGGAGAAGTTTGGGCAAGTTATCTGGACCAAGACTCTAGATTGGTCAGCTTGTGTTGAACTTGGAATGTTCTAGAGATACGACGGGCTATTAGGTCACTTAAGACATATAGTGGTTTGTCTGTCTTATAGCTTCCAGCACAAGCCGGCCTTCGCATGCCTTGTACCCGAATAAAAGGTAGCCTGTGTTAATCCTGGACAACATCCATCCGTGTGCAAAGTTTCAAATCCGAAGGGTTGTTTTTGCGTGAAGAGGCAACAAACAACCATACATCTATACAAACTTTCGGCTTTAAAATATTAGTGAGATTAGTGAGACTGAGAATCGGAACATAACGCACTTATCAATGTGCAACCACAATCAAAATATGATGCAGCATGCATCCAACATCTGTTTAAGTACTTTTTCCAGCTACAAACTAAACATAATCATACCTATTTTAAGCATACACCTGTACTGGCTTATACACTTTGTACAATGTTCAGTCACTTTGTCTGTCAGTTCCATTCGTTTGTTAATAAAATGTGACAATGAAATCCCATTATTTCGCTGACTTTGCTGCACAAAGTCAAACATAAACCCTAAATGAGCAAATGCAATTTGCAACTGCAACAAGTGAAGGACACATTTGTCCCTGTTCAAATAAACGCAGTGCACGTTCAGATACCAACTTATAACGACCATTCGTCTCTGCCGGGACAGTGGGGACGCCGGGACGTAATAAGGACAGAGCGGGGCGTGGCGCCTCGCATTCAGTCCAACCTAAAAACTACGGGCCTTTTTACACACTACGAATAGGTGTCCTCGAGACCCTTGTAATCTAAGAAACAACGTCTCTTACCATCAGGTGTGTTTGGGATCAAAAGTCTTCTTCAGTTTAAAGAACGAAAAAACGGGAGCTGTTGCTATAACTGCGTGCTAAGCCGTAAAGGGCACTCTCACATTCCTCCAATACCTTGTAATACCCCGCCGCCCTACACCGGCCCTGCCCTATCCCCCGGTGCAGAACGTGTGGACGTGATATTGTCCTTTATAAAGCGTTTCATTTTAACTTTTGTCATGTCTCTACGATTTAACTTTTAATTTCAAGAGATATTGCGGGCGGTCTGTTAAGAGCACTATCGGCTAAAGCGTAATAACCTCTGCAATCTACGCGTACTATCTTTTTCTATTAAAAGCTTCTCTGAAAATCTGCAATTTCTCGCGCGTTTCGTCTAGTACAGAGGAGTTCTTTGAGTAACGGACAAAGATTTAAAACGGGTAACGGCTAAGGAAATATATTTATTTAATTTAATTAATTAAGATGTTAATAACTAGGAAAGCGTTGTTGTAACAGCTCGAGAAACAACTACGCCAATGATACACGAAATTTTTATTCTGAACCATAATTGAGCGTAACGCCTGGCTGATGTAAAATATGTTTTTCTTTTTAGGGTTCCGGACCAAAATGGTAAAAAGGAACCCTTATAGAATCACTCTGTCTGTCTGTCTGTCACATATGGATATCTCGAGAACTACTGATTCTATCGACTTGAAATTTAAAATGGTAAAAGACAACACTTTTTTACTAATATAGCATATATGAAAATGTAAAAAAATATTCTAATTTTGATTGCAGGGGGACGAACGGAACTGACAGGCAAAGTGACTGTACAAAATTTTTAAGTGAAGTTACTCGGCCGTTGGGTTATCATATGAAAGGTATTCATTTGCACGTTAATAAACAGTTTTTAGTTTTTCTTTAAGCCGTATCGTTTTTGAGTTATTTACAAAAATGTTAAAAAATCGACCGTTGCCCCCCCTTATCTCCGAAGTTTGCAGAAATAAACCCGTGATACTTTTATAGCTAATAGAAGTATTTGTAAACTTTATAGAAAAATTATAGCGAACTCTCTAATTTGCATAGTTTTTTAGACAAAGGGGTGGAATAAACAGTTTTTAGTTTTCCTTTAAGTCGTATCGTTTTTGAGTTATTTACAAAAATGTTAAAAAATCGACCGTTGCCCCCCCTTATCTCCGAAGTTTGCAGAAATAAACCCGTGATACTTTTATAGCTAATAGAAGTATTTGTAAACTTTATAGAAAAATTATAGCGAACTCTCTAATTTGCATAGTTTTTTAGACAAAGGGGTGGAATAAACAGTTTTTAGTTTTCCTGTAAGTCGTATCGTTTTTGAGTTATTTACAAAAATGTTAAAAAAAAATAGCGTTCCCCCTTTATCTCCGAAGTTAAGAAGAAGCGGAGATAAACCTCTGAAACTTTTATTGCTATTAGAAGTGTATGTAAAACTTAGCATACTTTTTTCGAAATCATCGAAAGTGTAACTACTTAAGTTCCCCTATCAGAAAAGAGATGGCGCTGTCAAGGTTCTCCAACAAATATAAACCGCCTTTATCATAATATATTATATTGTTTGATGCCACGGAACCCTCGGTGCGCGAGTCCGACTCGCTCTTGCCCGGTTTTAGGAATAATGATGTTTCACGTTAACAAGGTACCCTATTGTTCAAATGATTGCAAGTCGTGTTTAGTGTCCACGTGGCTTTAGCACATAAACAATCATAGAAATTGTGTTTATTCGCGGTGCAGTTGTAGTTTCTAATTAAATTGTTGGAGCAGACAACTTCACAACTGTTTTAAGCTCTTAGCAGAGTTGCTGACTCGGGCTCGCTTTGATGTCTTTTAAGGCGGAGAACGAAGCTCGTAATGTACTTTGGGGACTTTTAACAAATTTGGTAGAGAAAAGCTATAAAATTATCCATAAGATTGTAGACCTCCGCAGCTCTGGCATGGATTAATAAGGCTTTGTAGAAGAACATCCATTTGTTACTCGATTATTCGATAGTTAACATCAAACAATACACTTTTTATGTTTTTCCAATCTTCTTCCTCTTTTTCGCCTTCACAACTGACGCCAAACCCGCGTCAGCCCATAGATAACATGTTTTTATAAACGTCAATTTTAGATGCTACGGTCCACACCGCATTCTACCATTGAGTTTAAATACTGGCTACAATAGTTTATTTACTTTAACCCTATTTTGGAGATGGGGAGACCTTTGCCCAGCAGTGGGACTGTATTAAAAAAACTTATTTAACTGATATAAACGTACCTGTATTTCCTAGAATGGCGGACTATCGCTCTGGACCGAGACGAATGGAGGATAGGAAGGGAGGCCTTTGTCCAGCAGTTGGATGCGATCGGCTTTTTAGATAGATTAGAAACGTTACATCAAATAATTAACATAAATAATACGAAACCTAAAAACTGTAAACTGTTGAAACCACCCAGCAACGGGTGAAGTAAGGCTGCAGAAGAATTAATAATTTCATCCGTAAAACGTTCACTACTGAACTCAGGCCTCTCCATGAGGGGTAGTTGCCATACTCACCACGCTTGGCAGGCGGGTTAGCGAGTGCAATACGGGATGTTGATACACGAATAAACGCTGCTCCCTAACTACCAAAGGAATCCCTTGGCAGACTCTTACTGCATCCACGAGTATGAGAGGAGGGGTAACATTCTACTGCCACGGCAGATTATTGATTGGTCAGTAAGTACTAATCACAGAAGAACATGTTCACGACTCACGTTCCGGCATAATATTCAAACCAACGAATGTATCTACGTGTCATTGTTATTCACCTTGTACGACACTCGGTGAACAGTTTACGGGCTAGTTGTATTAATATGCGGCCTGTCTAAAACCTGTGTACAGAAACAAAATAAAGGCTGGCAAATTCATCTGTCAAGTATGGACATTATGACAGGACACTCCAGTTATGAACTTATGAAGTTATGTCCAGGAGCGTAGGGTGCCGGCAATAGAATGTTGCCTCTCCTCTCTTGCCCGTGGTTGCAGTAAGTCTGCTAAAGGATGGCTCCGGAAGATGATAAAAATTAGAGATATGATGTTTCTAAATTAAGAACTGTCAGGGTAAAATAAATGTATAATTGTTCCGTTTTAATCTCAGAAGCTTGCCTGAAAGCGTGGTGAGTATGGCAATAACCCCTCATGATCAGTACTCGCCATGAGGGAGGCCTTTGCCTAGCAGTGGACGTCCTGCGGCTGCGATGAAATTAAATGAAATGAATCTTAGAACGGCACTAACCGAATAGCTTTATGTCATTTTAGCCCGTTCTACGTCAATTTAGCTTTAGTTTATTTGCCGTTTCCTGTCATCTTAATCGCCACTGCCTGCAGCCAGGTCCACGGTACACGGTAGGTCGGTAGAGGCAGCCAACCAGTCTAATAATTGAATTCCATAAAAATATGAATAGTTCCGCAGAATCTAATAGATGGCGTTAGTATTCGTTCATTGTTGGTAAACAGAACTGACAGTGACAGGACTCTTGTAACCTTGCTAGCTTCGCTCGCTAGCTCCATTCATTAGGTTTCGTAGGATTTATTTTGAATTTTTACTGAAAATGGCTTAATTCCAATCAACTTTTACGTCACTTGAAGTATCACGTAAGAATGGATATTATATTAAACTTAAATTTTAACTTTAAAGTACATGTTGCTATTTAAAGGGTCGGCAGCGGTAGTGGGGATTTCCTCTTCGCTTCTTTCCCTAACTTGGGAAAAGGTTTTCCGAAGTAAACGAATTCAATTATGTGTTTTAATTTCCCTGCCCTTATTCCACTTTTATGTGGGGTGGGGTCGGCACAACAGGTTTTCCTCTTCCACTCCGCTCTATCAGCCGTCACCTCCAGCTTTGATGGTGGTGTCGCAAGCGTTCGTTCATAGGCTACGGTAACCATCAGGTGGGTCGTATGCTTGTCTGCCTTAGTAGTATAAAAACAAATTGAGCCGTCACGGGACGCCTGGCAGATGTAAATAATTTTCACCACGGTCGCCACAGTCACTGCAGTAGACGTAATCGCCTCAATCGCCCCAGTCGCCGCAGTCAACACGATAGGCACGATGGACGAAGGGCAGTCGCCCTAGTAACTAGTTATTGAGGCAGTCGCCCTGGTACTAACTCGCACATCTGTAAGCCTTACGCGTCACCTCTCCTCCGATCGGTTTTACCCCCTCAATAGATGCTTTACATCAAAAATACAGGTCTCACCCCTGTTATGTCGCTGGCCCATTAATGGAACTACGTAACGGACTGAGGCGGCGAACTGCTGATGGTGATTTAATAAATTCCAGATATATTTTCATCACAATGGGCTTCCTGCGGCGTAATGGGCCCGTGGCCTTGGCTGCGCGTGTACCATGACCGTAACGTTACGAACGTACATAATTATGTGCCACAGTACGTGCACTGTCACTAATAATGATAACGTTACAGAGGAAATAACTAGTCATAGTTTAACATTGATACATTGTAGAGAAAATAGCAATTTTGCAACGTATTGAAATTATTTACCTACACATACACCGTCAAGCAGTAAACGCTCAAAATCAATAAAATTCACAAAAACTGTCAAAATCTCTATTGAAAAGAACTTTCTGCGTACTCGTAACCTCACGACAGACAAATGTCTATTGCAAATTGATTGTGATTGTGGAATGGCCGCCAACATGGCCAGCCAAATAAGAATTTATAAATTAACTTGACACTGGTGGAATTGTGTAAAACTAAACACAAAAAGCCATAAAATAAAAAGACAAGACAAGACAAAGAGCGATGTGACAAGTTTGGTGTAGACATTAAGAAGTGAGATAATTCGTCTTATCTCCATTCTCAATGTCAACTCCGAACTTGTAAACTTGTGAACGTATCACGCAAACTCATTCACGAGAATTGCCCTCCCCCTGCTGGGTTTAGGCCTCTCCTAGTTAGTCCTATCCGCCACTATTACGGACTAGAAAAGGGTTCTTCAAACAACTGGATGGAGTTTCATGAGATAGTTAGTTCTTGGGAACACTTGATGACACCAGCGTTCAAACATAAATACACTGATATTGGTTCAGCCATTGGGAGCGACAGTGCTGCGGGCAGACACGGATAAACGCGGAAACTTATATTCAATATTCCTATTTCTCTTGTTTTTGTAGTTTGTAGTTTCTGTATGACTTACACAATAAAGAGTTTATCTATATATCTATCTAAACAATTTACCCTTATTTAAAAACACACCTTAGCTTATAACACCTTTTTTTTGCGTCGGGTGGTAATCACCACCTTAAACATATACCGTTAACTGTTATCACCACGAACCACCACCACGCTATATTAATACAAATATCATCGCCGCACAACTGTTCTAGAACAATAAAATCTAATTCGCAGAACTTTGCATTCGAATTAAAAATTCCTCATCCTATTAGCGGTTGCGGTAGAATTAAATTCCTCTAATTCCTGGAGAGGACAATTTTAAAAATTGCACCGATGCGACGCGCCGCATTTGCCAACATTTTCTTCGTGGATGGGTTTTAATATTCGCTCCTTGTGTCGGCGGGGACGCAGTGCGACCTGGCGCTTGCAATTGTTATTGCTACATTGCACCTCTAAAAATTTGCCTTTCACATCTATTTAGATGATTTATACAGCGTCAGCAACTGTTACTTCATGCTGCACTGCACGCTGCTGTGCTTGGGATATTAATAGATGAGTGGTACCGTATCCTCTCTGTTCATTTTATCGTTATGATATTTTCTAGTCTGTAAAACATGTAAATTAGCAGTAACTTCACGTGGTTTAGAAAGAAAAGACCTCAACCCTGCATAAAGATTGATTTTGGAAGCTACTCATATTTATACAACTTCAGTTTTATAAATTAACTGCTCAAAGTTACGAACGGTTACCTAACAGATTATCTTTGGTTTAAAGGTCCTGTTCTACCTGGTGTGGTTCGACCAGAGAAAAGCTCAAGATTGGTGCCGACAATAGCCCGCTCCGCTCGTCACAATAAGCTAGGCGCCGCACCGCACCGGAGACGGGAGCGCGATATGCGCGCCAACCCCACACGGGCATACCCACCGTAGCTGCATGTTAATACTATTAACCACTGTGCATAGTCTGCATTTCATGCAACGCGAGATGCTATTCACGGCTGGGAGGCTTGTATTCCTGTTGTGAAGCTAATACTTCTATATCTAAGTACTTCTATTCTAATCTAAGATCCACAACTCGACTTCTCACACATCGATGAAGGCCCCCCTTAGTTTGCGATATCCACGATCCTGTTCTAGTCGCATCCATTGACGCCTCGCGCCGTGAACTATGTCGTCGACCCACCTCGCTACCCTTTGTAGCCCGACTTTGTCCCATCCTCGGCCACCATTCAGTCGTGGCTTTAGTCGTGCCACTAGACCTACGTGTCTTGCAATGTGTCTAGTCCAATTGTACTCGCATTTCGAAAATATGAATGGTGCCAGGACACATTGCAAAAGGAGGCTTGTATAATAGGGTGTCGGGTGATGGCCGTCACGAGTCGACACAACGAGGACTTTTATATTAAAGCCGAGCTAATAACGCCATGCGCGCCCCTACACTAAAAGCGGAGCAAAACAGGAAGTACGCATCGGCGTTCTTCTTCATCGGAGTTCTAAAAATCCTGTCTGTTCCCCAAAGTACATTGTCTATGAATCAATCAGCAGCCGAGTATGTAGAACGCATTGCATGCAGCTTGGGTACTAAATCTCACATGCTCCGCCGCCCTGCCTCACAATTATGCCCTAGCTTGCAATGCTGGATCAGCAAACAAAAGGGTAACGGGAATTTTACAGTCTTGTTTATGTGAATAGTTAATCAAAGACATTTTTTCTTTGTGAAGAATTTTTAACTTGAAATGAGAGTTAAAAGCTTTATCTGCTACAGTTCAAATATATTTTTTACTCATTTTACAACAGACACGCTCACTTTATATTTTTATACAGATTTCGATTCTGTGTAGGTAGTCAGTTACAAATTTACATATTTACGCTTTTACTGCCTTAAAGCACGTATCATTTAAATGAATTATTTTTATCGAATAATTCTTTAGGTTTTAACCAAATAATTATTTAATTCTTCAACAACAAAAAACAGACTTCTCTTCTTACAAAGTCTAAATTTAATCCGACGTCTTTAAGATGGTGAAAATCACGGTTCAAGATTCCGTTACATACCTCTAGAACAGAAGCGGTCCATATTTTAATCCAATATTGAATTCATCATCATCTTGGCCGTAGGACAGGACGTTCACTGTGGGACATAGGCCTCCATCATTGATCTTCAAGTACTGATCATGACAACAACCCCGTCGCCATACTGGAGTCCCTCGATGTATAGTTATATGCCCTTTTAAACTTGCCGCAGGGTTTTTTGTTTCTCTTAAAAAAAAATTTTGGTTGCTTTTTGCACCTAAACACAGTTCTGATGATCCGTGATAAATACTCAAATATAATAAGCATAATTAAAGCGGTTAAAAATATTGGTATTTACAGCAACATTTTAAATTGTATCTTTGATTGAAGTCGGTATTTTGTTGAAAAATATGCTAAAAATGCTAATATTCTAGCAATAATAAAATTGTATTTAATTTTTTATAGCTTTACTCCAATTACATTACAATAAGACCTAATTCTCGCTAAAGCATAAACAATATTCTCTAAGATTTGAATAACATTGGACGCACAGTCACAGGGGAGCATTAAAGTCTGGTTATGGTAATACCGCATCCAGCTAGGTTAGGTCTAGACGCGAGACTAGTGTCTGCGGTGGGCATCTGCTCTGCATCTGAGTTATTGCACTTATTGCGAGCGGAATATTGATTGCGTCTGACTGGATACACTGGGGTAGAATTCTGGATGAGATACGATCCTTGACTACGATTATCTCGGGATATAAGTGGATCCAAAGTTTCAACTCAAACCGCAGGCTTAAAGGACTCTAAACCTAAGTAGCCGACAGTCGATGCGAAATGTATTATAATTCTAATTCGGGATACCAGATCTGCACTGACGTCCCGCGTTGAGGTATATTGTGTATTCTCCCCTAAGACCGCTACCAGCTCAGCTCCTTAAAATCCCGGAGGACTTTGGGCCGCTGGCAGCAAAGTAAGCATCCCCGAAGGATATGCAGATGTTGTATAAGAAGGGCATGCATAGATGAGCTTTTACACTCATTTTTGATTTTTTACACCAAAATTTCACAAGGGTCATGGTGGTGACCAATCATACGCGTTACCCGGCAACTAGTGCCAACATGTCGGTGGCATGTCTGCGACTTCCGCGTACGCGCCCGGGTGCTCGCCGACACGCGAGTGAGACGTTTAAACTCTGTTTTCGTCTCTGTACACACGGCGGGCGATCACTAGCCAAATAAATTGTAAATTTTGTTTCGTCGATATTTTTCAACTTTGACGATAAGAGAGTTTAGTCGACGGCTTAGGTGGTTGAGATCTTAGATGAATTAAAACGTGAAAAGGCTCAGCTTACTTAAATTAGCACGCGCTGTGACCTGGGGCTGCGCTAAGACTAAGGTAAAGTTATCTTGAATATCAGGTTATAAAAGCCGGTGCTTGCATAAAATTCTCGGTTTTCCAATCTTACCTGAGCAATTCCACTTACTTTGCCGGACGATCATGAACCGAGGGTGCAAAAACCTCTTTTTTCCCACTATTATTATAAATCCGAAAGTTTGGACGAGCGAGACTGAGCGGCAGAGCGAGCTGAAACTTTGCACTTTAAGGAAGTTGAGCAGGATGTAAACTAGCCTTTCACTTCAATTATTAGACAAAGTATACAGCGTCAACAACTGGTTTTGATGCTGTACAGGACGCTGCAGTGCCTGCGACATGCGTTGAGAAACCTTACGATGTGTTCTTTTTCCCTGCGACGTGTTCTTACACTACTAAAGCATGTGTTGCGGACATAACTTTTTTCAAGAAAGAATCTGCTGAAAATTGGAGACAATTTCTTTAATTTTAAATATCAAAAACACTGGATTTTGTCCCGTGAGGTTAACAGTCGTAACGTCAGGAATTATCATTACGCGAAAAGAAAATCCCGTGTTTTGAAATTTTAAATGTATTGTGATCGCGAAAGTTTAAGACGGCGGCCTATTTGTTCAATATGTTTGCAAATTAATCGGCAAGTAAACTCCCTTCCTCGATCAGATATCCAAGCACAAGTGACGTAGTTCCGAAATGGATGTCATCCAGCTGGTGCGGAAATTGCTGCAGCTACGGAGGAACATGACATAGCCACTCCTAGATAAGCAGCTAATTTCAATTTAGGGTTTGCGGGGAATATGCAGTTAAGGGACCGCTTCGGTAAAACAGTGTTTTTTAAGTACTTCTCAATAACCTAACATTATTTTTGAAGACGCTTGTAACGCTTTCGGCTTCCTCTTCGAACTTAGGCAAAGAGTAATCATGCGTGCGGTCCACTGCGAGATGTAACGACATGTCTGTCAACAGACAGTCCGTCTCAAATCTTTCGCCTTTCACTATACACTAGAAGAGATTTATATACCACTTAAAATATGCATATATATCAGATTTTTACTTCAAAATCATCATCATTGACAGCTTGTAGTGACCCGCCAAACTGCTCTTGGCCTTTTACTATACGGCAACTATATCGTCCATACATCTTACAGGTCTGCCGAGAGGTCTTATAAATCCCCGAGGCCACCACTCAGCTAGGGCCTTGCTCCACCTGCCACCACCAGATCACCAAGTGTTCTGGCCGACTCAATTTTAAGTTTGTTCGTAGTTCATACGTTCTCCTCATGGGCAACATTCGTTTTTTTTCAACTTTTAGTTAATTTTTACATACCCAACAGAAAGTGGGTTCATCAAACGCACGCAGCAACGATGTACATACCCAAGTAGCAAAATATAATAACGACATATATTCATAATTAGTTATCTTTAGAACTTCGTTAAAGTTGAAATTCAAGACCCAATTAAATTGAAACCTTCAGAGATCGCAAATACTTTGGAGACACCTCGCTATTGATAACTTTCAAAGCTACCCAACGAGTACACGAGTATACGAGTACATATGAATTTACCCAAGATATACGAGTATGAATTATGAAGAATTTACTAAATTCATTTATGACAGACATTTTACTTATACTTTAAGTATAATCCTCCTGAAAAGCTTTCCGCTTTCGATGACGGCGACCCTAGACAACTTTTACGGACTATTTCTTATATGAGCCCCATGTAATTTTTGTTATTTACGTGCAGTCGAATTTAAAAATCATTTTAAATTTAATAAAATTTACATATTTTTAGTCATCAAACATTTTATACAAAATTTACTTTTGGTATAAAAAATCCATTTGAGGGCCCGCATTAACCTTCATTAGATCCAAATCATGTTCGAAGAGGTGCGATTGTTGACCCCAGGGCTGGGGTCTTGATGACCCCATCAGCAGACCCCAGATCTGAGAGACGTATGGGCCCATTACCGCCAAATTGGGGTCCCTCACAACTCAAAATTAGGACGGATAAATCGCGGGTTGAGATGTAGTGACGTTCTATTGCGGATTCGCATGAGAAGCTGCTGGGGTTTGCTGTAGGGGTGTAATTCCATACATTATAATATATCAAAGTTATTCAGCCACGATTTGTGGATATTATTTAGATTGCGTTGAGAGTTTATAATTTTAAATATCCCACAGCTACTTTAGTTCTGAAGATCTACAGTAGGCACGAATATTAAGCGGAGACTTCGATTTATGTACTCAATAAATCATCCAAAAATAAACAAGGACCTCGAAGATTTACTTTATCTCATTAAACTTATTTTTTAAGTCCATGTCATATAGGCAAATAAAAACTATTGGACATGTTTTGTTTTTTTTTTCTAGGTAAAGTTTATCGCTTGTTACGATATCGAGAGCTCCCACTCCTAAACTTCAATGCGCTTTATTTAAGTATTGGTAGTATTCTGTTGTTGCACTATAGATAATTAAATTGACGTTAAACGGACTGAAATTACATAATATAGCTATCCGTTTAGTGCTATTATAATATTAAAACGGTACAAATATACCCAATTTTAAGGTGACAGCTTGCAGTGGGGTGGCAGTAGAATGTTGCCCCTCCTCTATTGCCCGTGGCTGCAGTAAGAATGCACAGGGATATCTCCGGAAGACGGGCAGCAGCCTTTTTCCTTGTATCAACATTCAATACTGCGCTTGCCAGCTCGCCTGCCAAGCGTGGCGAGTATGGCAACGAACACCTCATAAACTTGGAGACCTAGGTCCAGCAGAGGACGGACGAGATGATTATGACGGTGACAGCTATGAATTTAGAAACGTATACCTATAATCAGTTCTAGGAAGTATAAAACATAATCGACATTATTGTTATATAATAATTAAAAAAGTTTTTATTTTCATCCTGTCATCATACAAGTTGTTCTTACTAGTATGCATTACCTACTTAATAAATAATTTGAACCTGTTATATGTATTTAGGCAGGAGGTATGGGCTAACGTTAACTAATTTCCACTTCATAAAATCTGTTCAAAATAAATTCAACCTTTTTAATCCAATCTCCCTTTGTGAATAAATAACGGCGTACAATCCAATTATTCCTTTTGTAGTTTTCGAGGAAAAAAATGTTTTTTTCCGAGTTCTCAGACACACTTTGAGGGGAGTTAGCCATATTGAATTAATTTGTCGGTTCCCTTTTAATACCCTTTGTGCTAGGTAGATATTTATATACTCCAAAAGGGTTCAGCCTATTCTTAAAACAGATTTCTATGGAATGAGTGAGTTTGTTTTGATATTCGATTCATTGTTTATAGAATTTGTTTTAGGGACAAATATCCGAAGAGGCTGAAAGGTTCAGGAGTGCTAAAGACCGGCAAGCACAGCCTAGGACACCCAGAAGCAAGAGGGGCAGACGACCTGGTTAAGACTGCAAGTACACGATCAGTTAAGACAAGCGTACTTGTAATAACTTTACTTAAAGCAAAACTTTACTTTTAAAAGCTTAAAAGCTTTTATTTAGCTTGCCCTGTTTGTATGTATGTATGTATGTACGAGTAACTATGTATGTATGTATTATAAGTTACAGGTACTTACACATGTTAATCTCGCGAAAAGCCTTTTTATCACATAAATTGTGTAAAGACGTTTTAAGTTGACATTAAACTTCAATGTAAAATGTTTATTTTATTATTACGTTTAAATAAAAGCCTGTTTGTTGAAAAGTTTTTTTTACTTTTAATTTATTTCATCACCGTATTCTGAGCTCGGTGGTTAATAAAGGCATGTCTAGTCTAATCTAAGATAGCGGACAAACGCTTGCCTATTGTCACCAAAAAAAACGTACTAGATATTTAAAATCTACAATGACGGCGGCCATGTTGTGACGATCACCGCGCCAACCTTAAGACTCCACAATGAGACGGAACCGGCTAACGTGGCCAAATGGACATTAGCGCTGGACATTTACGCAGTACCATGAAAAGCCTATGTGTTTGGAAATAGAACTTGTTGACTTTATGAGGGCTGTCACTTCTATTCATTTTTTTTTTCGAACTTTAATAATTTGTGTGTTGAGTGGGCGGGTCATGTAATCCGAATGGCATCTGAGAGATAGGCATCATTGGTCACAGGCTGGGTACCCTTAGAAGGTAAAAGACTACGCTGTGGTGCGATAATTTGCAACACTTCGACAGAGTTGGCTGAAGACCGGGTTAATAAAAAAAACATTAGTACATATACTGCGGCGACTATCGAAACTACAACATCCTAATACAAGCTTTAGTTAGAAGACTATTACAGCTTTAACGTATGTACCTGTGGACCCCCCATACACGTCGGTATATCCCACGACACAGACCGCCTCGCTATGGGCGAGGATTTATCACACGTGCAACTCCGCGGGCGGAAGCTAAGTAAGTACCGTTTCAGCAGAATCCGATGACTTGTCAGGTGATTTTGAGCGAGTTTTCTTGCAGGTTTTCCGGCGTTTTACTTGAAAAGTTACCTGAAACAAAAAATATATTAATTAGATAGGAGAATATCAAAACAGACTTGTAACGACGTCTCAAATAATGTTTGTTAATGTCAAAATCATAGGAGTTTGCTATATGTCTAAGAAATTTTACACGATACTTACACAACACACAATTTTATATTATCAGTTTGATAGTTTGTTCCAGCTAATCTCCGAAAAGGTGAGGCCGATTTTGACGGACTTCCGATATAGTACATAGCTGTTTTTATAAAGAGTGAAGTAACTGACATTCTAGAAAAATATGTTGGGTTTCGCGCATTAAAATCCGGGTAAAGCCGTGGGCAACAGCTATCAATATAAAAAACTATAACAATCCTCTTAGCTTAGTCTGCTATTATTCAGAGGAAAGAACAGGTCAATACGTCTGAAGGTAACTAAGCCGCGGGTTTCCTCACGATGTTTCCTTCACCGTTAAAGCTCGTGTTAAGTGTGCACATACATTATTCACGAAAGAAAAATCCATTGGTGCACGGCCGGTATCGAACCCACGATCTTCTTCCTTCGAAAGTCGAGGGTACATACCACTCGGCCAACACGGCTTTTTACTGCTTGACAAAGGCCTCCCTAATTGATCAAAAAGTACTTGTAAGTCAAAAAGTGTTGACCACGGAAAGACGCTGCTGCCCGTCTTTCGGAGGTATCCCTTAGTAGATTCTTACTGCATCCACGGGCAAGAGAGAAGGGGCAACATTCTACTGCCGGCACCCTACAGCATTAATATACCTACTAAGGACATAATTCAGTTCATTGCTAAGACTTAACTCAGCCCTCCAAACGTGTTCGAAACCTCATTGACATTCAGTCCCGTGTAACATGGAATCCCCATACACGGTACGCCGACTACTGAAGCGCATCTCTCGTATCCAGATTTAATTAACACGGTAATTTATGCGGACTTTCCACCCCTGCTTCGACCCCTGGTGTGCGTAATTGAACCCCCGGAGACCTCGATATGTCAATAATGTGGGATTTCCTCGTTATTCGGGGATTTTCATAATCTGATAATTTATTAATACTAGTTTGGGGTTTGGGCTCGAGAATATGAGTGGGCTGGAATGGAATAGTTTTATAATTGAGTTTTTATTTAGTAATAAAGGCGTAACTTTGCACAAATATATATCATCATCTTATAATATCTTATTGAATAACAAATAAACAGTAGTCCCACAAGCCTGAAACAAAGGATTTATCCTAGTTCAGGCAAAAATAGTAGTAAATTGATATTTATATAAGTTTTAAATACCTATTTCATAATTTACTGTGTAGTTTATGCATTTTTGAATAAATTGTCTTATCTTATCTTAGTAACAAATCCGCTATTATCCGCCGTTTTAAGTCAAACATAAGTCATAACGTCAATGCTTCTACAAAACTGAATCGATGAAAATTATTGACATTCGATTGAGTTATCTCATAAGTAAAACTTGCTGCTTTAATGGCTTCAGTTTCTTTACTCGTTTAATTTATTTAAGTCTTTAAATACTTACGATATCTGTTTACAGAACTTTATTAACACTCACAAAGAACAAAAGGTTCACTTACAATGTGCATACATAAAGTAGGCATCACTCCTCACTCGGAAAAACGTTTTAATCAGGTGCTTTATTCAGTTTAAATTTGTTTTGTTCCTCTTTTGTAAATTGTATATTCTTAGCTTTGATTATTTATCTGCCTAAATAAAAGATTCTTAGTTCTTTACTCCAATTAATAAACACTTAAGACTTTATTACGATCACAAAATCTTTTGTTTTCGCAGATACAAACCAAGCAAAAGAAAGTCGTATACCTATATAACATATATGTATATACAAGATAACATCCTCAAAAATAATCTTTTATAACTGGGGTGATAATCTATACTATTATTATAAAGCTGAAGAGCTTGTTTGTTTGTCTGCTTGAACGCTCTAATCTCAGGGTTTCTGTAATCTGTGCTACTGGTCCGATTTGAAAAATTATTTCAGTGTTAGATAGCACATTTATCGAGGAAGGCTCTAAGGCATCACGCTAAGACTAATAGGAGCGGAGCACCAATTATTAATGTTTCAAAATCGGGGGTATTTTCCTTACGAGAGCTTCCACTGCGTGCGCTGCGTAAACGGTTAAAGTTTCGCAAAAATCATGTATGACAGAATTGTTTACCCTTAAATGATCTAAAAAAAAGTCCGAGAAAGCGTATCATCTTTTAAGGTAGGCTCACTATAACCTTTTTTATGCTAACCAAATTTGTTCTAAAATAATGCATCAGGTATTTGCGAAGGTGTTTTTATAAACATAATATTAATTCTTATCCAAATAAATACTTTATTCATTACAAGTATTTCATTTAAAACAAAATTGCACTTTACAACATTTGATTTCAATGAATATCTTAGGAGATATCGCAGTTTTAAAATAACTTCGCAGCAAAATAATGATCTAGTAGGTACTGCGCGCGCATTTATGATGTGCGGCTCAGTCAGACGCGTGGTCAGCTCCTTACAGAACGGTTGTGCTCAACGAACTACTTTTTTTATATTTGTTTTTCCAACATATCATCGTATAATCCTATTTAGATAAATAAGTTAGTAATAAGTTTTGAAGAAGCAGAATAACATTTATTTACCACACGCACGATACAATACAACCACAAAGAAAATAAAAATGATAATTACAAATATAAACAAAGAACACAAAAATATAAACAGACGGACGGTACAACAACAAACTCAAACCAACAATAAAACCGTATACATCGCTACTAATATATAAAAGTGAAAGTAAGAATGTATTGTATGTATGTTCACTTTTCACGTCAAAACCGCAGAACAGATTTGGATGAATTTTAGTATAGGATTAGATGAGACCATGGAGACGGACATAGGCTACTTTTCGTTGTGTAAATTAGTAGTTGTAGGGTAGGTGTAAGCAGTGGTTGTAGTAGGTGCGATACGAAGTTCGCCGGGACACCTAGTCAATTATACACTTAACGTGATAAATGATCGTTATACGTAACAAGCATTGGTACGGGGGTGCCAGAAAAGGGCGCGAGGCCTCAAAAGGTCAACAAAGGTCAAAAACGGCGTTTTTGTATTTTTGGACGTTTTCGGCCATTTGAAGACTTTTATTTTTTTTGGTGTCCTTTTGAAGTCACAATAACTCCTGTCCCTGTGACTCTAGGATCACCAAAATCAATCAGTAACCTTCTCTCAATTAGACGGTGCTAACAAAAAAGGTTTCATGTAAATCTTTCAACGCGTTCGGTTGTAATCGTCCCATACACAGACAGACAGACAGCGCTATGCATATTAGGGGGTTTGGCCCCCTAATTATACACTAAGCACTGCCTAGGTTGTCTGGTATCGCAAGAGCCTGGTATCAGGGCTTACCATCAATGCCTTTATCTTGGCAATAATGAAAGCTTAAACTAGTGGACTCTTTTCCCTTCAGCGATTTTTTCCCCTTGCGTTAGTTCTGTTTAAGGTGTACGTACAATAAAAAGTTAATATATTTATCTATCCTCGAAACTAATGGTTATTACGTTGTAACGAGTGTAGGTAACTTACGAAGATATCCAAGGCCCTTACGGCTAACAGGGATCAGGGCCTAAGGGGTGGACCCTCAGACTCGACGGACATAATTATTGCTTAATGAACAACCCGAGTACCGTTCCCGAGTCTATACCTATGCATGTTACCACTCGCGACTTCATTTAAAACAAGCATTGGTACGGGGGTACCAGAAAAGGCGGCGAAGGCCTCAAAAGGTCACCAAATGTTTTGTTGCCATTGCATGTTTTGTTGTTTGTATTGCCACCTACCACCTAACTATTTGTACCTGATTCACAAACAATAAATGAATTATGAATGAATGAATGAATGAAATGTAAAAAATGGCATTTTTGGGTTTTTGGACGTTTTCGGCCATTCGAAGACAAATTTTTTTGGTCACCTTTTGAGGTCACAATAACTCCGGTCACTGCGACCCTAGGGTCACCAAAATCAATCAGTACCCTTCTCTCATTAAGACGGTGCTAACAAAAAAGGTTTCATGTAAATCGGTCAACGCGTTCGGATGTAATCGTCTCATGCACAGACAGACAGACAGACAGACAGCACTATGCATATTAAGCTGACTACAAATACATTTTTCGGGAACCTAAATCGTTTGCTGTACCGGTCCTTTTACACGAAATTTGCATTTAAAGTCAAGGTTTACAGCATCGATCGATGAATCAGCATCATCTCAGCTGTATGGCAGCTGTCCGCGTCCACTGCTGCACACAGGCCTCCCTCATGTCTCCAAGATCATGAGGGGTTTGTTGCCAACATGAATTAGATCAAAATTATTTATTTAAACCTTAACAGCAAATTTAAATATTCCAATTATCAAGACCTTACTTTCCCGTGTTAGTGTTAAGGCAAGGTAAGTTATCTTCTTTCCCTCACTTGGAAAAAAGGTTTCCCGAAGCGAACGATTTCAATTAAGTGCTTTATTTAATTTAAATGTGTTTGTTTTTACTTTGTAAACTGACTATTCTATGTAGCTTTTTGCTCTATTTAATAAACACTTACTTACTTTGACTTTACGGTCTCAGTTGTCAATCATTCTCATTTTGCCTCTCCTACTTCTCAGGAAAACCTCTTGAGATTCAGAAATAATAAATTAAAATAATCGTGGCCATGTTTTGAGGACATTATGGAAACACCATCACATTTCATAGTAATTATAATCATTTATAAATATAAGCCTTAAAAAAACATAACATACTTGGCGCAATTAAAAACCTTACCTCCCGTGCTAGTTTAAAAACTGTAACATAACATTCTACGTGTAAACTTCATAAGTCATGGACCATGTACACGTAATTACAAAGAAGTAAATAGCAAATGTCGCTGCATCCCTTCCTGCGGTTTCCGGTCCGCGGCCGCCCTTACACAATCTTTACAGCCGTTAACGTCCGTCCTAGGAGTTCTACCACCGGAGATGATCATTCAATGGAGTCAGTTTAGTTGCAGTTTGAGTTGGAGGGATTGGCCCTCCAAAGTACAACTAAACTGACTCCACGCTGTAACATTTTTGATGTGAAAAGGAACATTTTTTTTACTTTTTCTCTCTTAAATACTATACCAATTTCCGTAGTGCCATCTATCTTACTCATAACTATTTGTTTCCACGAAATTTAATTAATATCAGCATTCATTTATCTCAGCCGTAGGACGTCCACTGCTGGACAAAGGCCTCCCTCCCTCCACTCCCTCATGGCAAACTACTGATCATGCCTTGGCAGGCGGGTTGGCGAGCGCAGTATGTGATGGCACGGACGTAGCTGCCACCTTCCAGAGGTATCCCTTGGAAGATTCTTAATGCATCCACAGGCAAAAGAGGAGGCAACATTCTACTGCCGGCATCCTACTATGAAATTTATTTATCCATTGAAAACTCCTAACACTTACATGTATATTTATCGTGCGTGTGTCTCTGTCTGGGTCTAGGCCTCAGGCCTCCTTTAATCAGAGCCACCCTTTTGGCTGATATAAAGCTCAAAACTATCTTAAAATCATTCTGGCCTTCGTACAGGAGAAGCTTTTGTGTTCGCTATAAGGCAGTATATCCATAGACAGGTGCACAGCTGTCAATACACTCATCTCAGCGTTCGTTGTCATCAAGATCTATGCTAAGTGAGTGCAGGTTTACGCAGCGCGCCGGCAGATAGCATTTTATGACGAATGAGCTTTTTACGGCATTCTAAAAACTCTGATAACGCTGTAATTACGAGAGAGACGCAATAAATTTGAGGGAGACAGCACGAAGTGAAGGACCCTTTATCAGGGAAGCCGGCGAACAATGCGGTGCGTGGCCTTATCTCGAACAGGTAGAGAACTGGAGAATAATTAGTGAGGTATACCTCAGTCATTTTGGGAATAGTATTTCAAGAGAATGCGAACAGTGTTTAGTATTGACATGGGCCTTGAGCGCTGAACTTATGATACAAATAAATTAGAACCTCCTCTTTAATAAAGACATAGGCTCTGATCCTTTAGCACTGATCGGAATCTGTACCATAACTACAGGCAGATATTTACTTGGAAGCTAGTCCTCACAACGATGGAGCTTAAATCTCTTCTCATATTCAGATAAAGCATATTGTTACGAAGGTACGGGCACATGAGACCTTAAAACTCTACGTCTCAGGGTGTCTGGCGCAATGCAATGCAGCGTTGGTCACGTTGTTAGTAAACGTGATCACCGCGGTATTGAATAAGCACTTATTTATTGACTTTGACTCGGATTGCAGTTGTAATAGGATGAGGTTGCCGCTTAAAATCTAGTGGTCCTTCGTCCTTCTGTCGACAGTTTGTCTGAAAAAAAGTTTATTGTATAAAATTTACGAAAGAATATCTTGTTTCCAATAACTTCTTTGATATAACAGTTTCATAAAACAAATCAAAATTAAAATGCTTTTGATATTATTAATCCGAGTTGTATGGACATTATAAATCTGACTACCTAATAGATTTGTTTATACATAGATGTTGACCAGAATTAACATTATAGGCGTACTTTCATTTATTTATTTATTAAACACAACATAACAATTATGCAAGGAGGACTTAATGCTAGACTTCGGGTACAACGCGTTTAAAACTGCGGGCAAACGCTAGTACCCTGTAAAGAGTCAGTTAAAAATGTATGACATGTATCAGTATGCCCCGATAAGGCCCTCAGGAGTTCCGGTCAACAAGCCGTTGATTCGGGGTCAAGTCGGCGAGTCGCGTATTCTCCTAGTGTAGTGCTCTTTGGGCCCGCCCGATATAGCACTTCACTATGTAAGGAGGTATGTAAGTTTAGAATTTATTATTTTGGTAAGATCAATCATTATTATATTCGATTGGAATGGTTATCATCATTAATTATTACTACTCTACTTGCTTCTACGCGGGTACTGTAACCACAGATTACAGAAACTAACAGATACATACATCACTCCAATACAAAAGCGAAAATACCTACGCTATAATAGCCTACAAAATTGTATTATTAATTAATACCAGCAGTTCACAGCGAGAATATGTTGAATTTTATAAAATTATGGATATATTTCTAGGTATTCCAATACTTCGCCATCAACATCAAAAGTACGTTCCTACGTTCATTTTTAGAGGAAAGGGAAAAAATTATTCTGAAAACTTAAGATTAAAAATACTTTTTATTTTACTTTTTTTCGTCTCTTGGCAAAGAAAAAAAATGTCATTTTTTCATTAGAGCTTTGACTTTGGCATCAATTCACTGCGCAATAGTTAAAAGCTTTCGACATCTAAATGAACGCATTTAACGTGCGTTCAAGCGGCGGGCATGTGGCAGCCTACTGCCTTGCAACACCGGTGTTGCGCAAAGCGGTAGGCATTTAACGCGTGGCCTTGAGCGAGTGACGGACGCCTGCTATAACTTAGAGCTGAGACGGGACCATAAGACCCTCACTGCTACAGCGATCTTACGGTTACATTGTTTATTTCATTATAATTTTGTAACTTTATAATATTTTTTTCTCTTTGGCTGTTTTGTTTTGCTTTGTGTGCTGTACCTTTGTGTGGTTAGTGAACACTTCATTCATGAATTGCGATCATGCTCTAAAAACATCGAAAATACATTTTAGTAGCTAATCGCGTAGCCATTACAATAGCTACATTTATTATAATCAAGGTAAGGTTATATTTATTTTGCTAGATAATTTAACTTGAATAAATGATCGCAGCAGACGCTCCATTTGTACAATATTTCATTTTAATTGAGGAAACCAAAATCAACATAATTGCTCCGCTGCTACAAATGAATTTTCATTTCTATAGCATTGTACTTTTCTAAAACCTCCAACAATAGGATAGAAATAATATATTAAAATGCATAGAGGATGATAAAAGTTACCGCTAAATTTAACGGGTATTTATAGAACAAGAAAAACTAAATGTGACTACAAAAACAATTGTTTTATGGGACACTCTATTATTTCTATCTATACTAATATGAAGTTAAAGAGTTTATTTGGTTGAAAGCGCTAATCTCTAGAAAGAACGGTTGGAATTGAAAAAAATATATCAATGCTGGATACCTCAATCATCGAGGAAGCCTTATGTCATCACGCTACGACCAATAGAAGTTGAGCATCATTAAAAATGCTGCATAAAACGTTAAAGAAATATTCCTTTTGAGAGCTTCCGCTGCGTGCGTAAACGGTTTAAGTTACGTAAGCATCATGTATGGCCCATACATGATGCTTACTTTTTACAAGTTCTAAAATAGGGTCTGAGATAGCATATGTCTATCTTTTAAGGTTGACTCACTATAACTTTTTTTATGGTAAACAAATTTGTTCTAAAATAATGCATAATTTGCAAAGGAGTAACGCAGACGAAGTTGCGCGGGACAGCTAGTGTATCATCAAGTATTATGACTTGTATAACTGCGCCTAAATAAAGACTCAAATCATGATTAATATCGCGTAAATATTGAGTAATATGCGATTGATTAATAGTTTCAATAATTAGTTTCAAAAGTTATAGGTATATAGAGGTATACCAATAACGATTCCTAGAACATAAGAACAGAACAATAAAATATTATATAACAATAACCAATTCAACTTACATATATAAAAATGTAAGTACCCACCGCAAAAACATAAAAATCAATGGAAAAATACCATCCCGACCAAGGTCAAAACATAACGTAGCAAGCAACTTAACATAACAACGCAGCGCACCACAACATTATACGAGTAGTTATTGGTAACAGTACCGGCGCCGGCGCAGCCAGGCCCTGGCACGGCGTGGTACGGCGCTGCGCACGCGAAATATGACTCTACAGGCTTATGAATAACGTCCAATTCCCTGTGTGCTAGATATACGCAGAGTACATGGTGTTACTAAATAAAAATGAAACACCGTTTGTTGGTTGGTTTTGGAAGTAAAGAGAATCGATGAATTTAATCGGTCTGTATGATGAAATAAACTTTACCCCCTAGAAATGTAAATTATCGTGTGTTACAAGAAAAAAAATATGTAAACGTTATTTGAAATTTTATAAATAGTTACCTCCCATAAAATCCTACTGTATTTTTGCTCTCTGTACTTGATATGTATGTGTATGTATAAAAAAGGTATCAAAAAATAAATTCTGATTTGTTTCATTGCGTGTGCTGTGTTGTGGCTATGCCATCTATTACAAACACGGTAAGCCATAGAAGACCAGCGCTGTGGTTTGATTTACTCTGCCACAGCACAAGCTGAATGGTGACCTTTTTTGTCACTATGACCTATGACTTAATTCTAATTTTATATTTTTGTTAATTCTTCGTAATTAGCATTGATATAAATCGTTTACAATGGTAATGAGTGACAAAATAAACATATTTTTATCTTTATTCCAATTTCGACTCTAATGATCCTCCACTAGGGGGAAAAAAGAAACTCCTATAAATAAGTAAGTACGGATAATCCTCTCAGTTTCTCTGTTTTCAGATTCGGCTAGCATTGATAAGCCACAAGCAAAAGCTAGTTCATGGGTACATTTCTCTCGACACATCCTAACCAGATTCCTTTTGGAGAAACTAAAGTTTTATGACTCTGTTAATAGAGTTAAAGTTGCCGTGGGGGCGCGCTAGGAGTCGCACGTTGAGTTAGCGAGCGTGTGTAAACTAGCGGAGTGTGTGAATGAGTGTGTGTGTGTGTGTGTGCGTGTGTGACAGTCGAACAGGCTATTGTGATTTTGATTGATGAACAAGCATCAACTTTTTTTACAATGTGTATTTGAACAGATAAGACATAAGTTTAAATCGAATCATGGGTTAGCACATCTACCTTTGACCTTAAGCTTAAGGTAGAGTACATGTAAAGCGGGCTGCTTACTGCGAGAATTTATAACTGTTAACCCATGTAGACGTTGTTATACGGTTAAGTATACGATTATATAGCATTGGCCTAACTATACACTTTATGACTCTTGGCCGGGTGTCTCTCGGTTCATCCACGATAAGAAGTAATCTCATCTTGCATATCCAAACTGTTTTATTAATATCCTTGCGGACAATAAATTAGGTAAGTGTTTTTTTCTTTTGGAAATAGAAATTATGTGGCGTTTGGGTCGTGCAAAAATATTTTTGATTTTTTAATAACTAAAAGCTTGATGGCCCGAATCTGCGTGATGGTGTAGTTGTATCATATTAGGACCAAAGCTTTAGGTCGTTAGATGTGCCGTGGGGTCCCGGCAAAAGAATGTTACCCCTCCTCTCATGCCCGTGGATGTCAAAATCAAAGTCAATCAGTTTATTCAATAGAGTAAACAGCCACATAAAATAGTTAATTTACAACAAGACACGTTTAAATTGAATAACGCAGTAAAAGACTGCTAAGAGATACCTCCGGAAGATGGGCAGCAGCGTCTTTCCATGTATCAACATCCTGAACTGCGCTCGCCAACTCGCCTGCCAAGCGTGGTGAGCATGGCAACTATCCCTCATGGAGATCCGTGAGGGAGGCCTGTGTTCAGTAGTGGGCGTGTTACGGCTTAAGTGATAAAATGCTGAAGATCTACCCCTTTCACCTAAATCCATGGTTCAAGGTTTAACCATCCGTACGAGATTCCATCAAATTCCATGCGTTAGTTTAAGTACAGTAAATAGCTAGGTAGGTGTTGGGAATGTCGAGATCTCATGGCGTTTGTGTCGAATGTCGAGACCACATTATTTTAAGATTTACATATGTATTAGCATGTAAATAATGCGCCTTTATCTACACGAATTCAATATGTAAATTAAAATTTCTCGCATACTGGTGTATATTATAGCCACATTGTTAACAGTTATATAGAGGTACACAACATGTTAACAATGAGGCCGGTAGTAGAATGTTGCCCCTCTTCTCTTGCCAGCGGATGCAGCAAGAATCTGCCGAGAGATATGTACCTCCGAAAGATGGACAGCAGTGTCTTTCCCTGTATCAATATCCCGTACCTGCGCTCGCCAACCCACCTGGCAATCGTGGCGAGTATGGCAACAAACCCCTCATGATCTTGAAGATCGATGAGTGAGGTCTATGTCCAGCAGTGGACGTAGACAGCCTGAGGCTGAGATTATGATGATGATGATGATAATATTCATTATGTCTTGAATCTTTTCTCTTTTCTGTCTTGACGCTGAAGTTTGCGGGTCGGTGAAGGTGGGAAATTATTTGTAGTTTTTCTGCAGGAATTTGATATTTTTCTATGTAATCACAAATAAAAATATTCATATTATTTATTTTTTCTGCGAAAATTTACGATGCTATCAGAAAACTTGTTCAGGACATTTGTATGAAAAAAACAGTTAACATTCTTCAGCTATTCAATTATCGCACGTATTTGTTAGTACCTTTATTACCACAGATAAAATACTGCTAATTACTAACCTATCATTGGCAGTAGGTATATCATTGTCTAGTTAGATAGGACCTAGGTCCAATCGTCACGAACATTGTACCTGCACTATACCTATCAGCTTGCGGGTAACTATGGTTGTATCACGACTTGATTCAAGGCTTTATTGTTTTATACTCCTAGTTAAATATAACTTGTGCCCATGCTTACCGCCGTAATATTTGTTGCAGCTTCACAAGATGGATTCTGGGAGATTCCTATCGTGATGTTGTTTCACGATCACTACAGAAGCCTTAGACGGGGAAAAGTGGAACAGAAGACAGGAAGCAAAAGAAGAGTTGTGACGCGAACAATTTCAAATGTATGCTTTCATATTAAATATGTGCACGTACTTGTTAAATTGGCGGAGGCCCCAACTGTTTCGACCCTTATCGAGGGCCTTCTTCAGGGTGATGATCAGTCCGCGTTCCCTCCCACGTGACGCGTTACGTCAGTGGCCCTCGATAAGGGTCGAAACAGTTGGTGCCTCCACAAATTTAACAAGTACGTGAACATTCCCGATACTTATGATACAGAGGACAACTTAATGCTTGTAGCAATTTCTAACAGATAACTAATCGATTTCATATTACCTAACGAAGCAGGAAACCAGCGACACTTGAAGTGAATTAGTGTCAGGTGTGGATTAGCTCGATGTAATCATATTTGCATCCGTCACCGCTGCCGCGCGGGCTGACGTCACACGTCACGTCACGTCGCACGTCGCGAGTAATTGCTGCACGGTGTGACGGACATCACTCATCGTTATAGTCGACGAACTAGAGCAGCGCGTTTTGGCAAATACTTGTGCCTAGTAGAGCTGAGCAAGTGGAAAGTAGGCTATACTGCTACTTCGAATGGTGAAAATAATTCATATTTATTTAATGAAATAATATAATACTTATAGCTTTTATTTAAACACACCTACTAAAAATAATATTTCATTTTTCATTTCATTTATTTCCAAAAACAAAGATACTTTGCATGCGGAAGTCTAAATTAATATAATATTTAACATAACAATAATCATTTAATAAAATAAACATTTTCCATTAAAGTTAATGTCAACTTTAAACGTCTTTACACAATATATGTAATGAGAAAGCTTGTCGCGAGATTAACCTGTGTACCTGTAACTTGATTTAATTGATTACATTTTTTTTCAAACAATGTAAATACGAGTAGGTACCACAGTGTTCATAAATACTGCATCCCCGGGCAAGAGCAACGTTCTACTGCCAGCGCCCCCGGCACCTCCTGCCGCCACTCCACGGATTTGTTATCATCACAATTATCTAAACTAATAAAATTAACCCCATTGTGAATTTATCCGGGTTGGATCCAGGTGGTGTCAAATGGCGGCCACACTCGAAAATGTAGTCGGCTAAACATAACCTGCTCCGAGGGGTGACGGCAGTAGAATGTTACCCCTACTCTCATATCCATGAATGCAGCCTGCTGAGGGATACCTCCATGGGCAGCAGCGTCTTTCCGTGTATCAACATTGCCAACCGGCCAAGCGTAGTGAGAATGGCAACTACCCCTCATGGGAGTAAGGCCTGTGTTCAGTAGTGGACGTTTTACGGCTGAAATGATGATGATAATGATATACATAACCTGGATCTCCCTCGATTTAGATCCAGTACAACTAGCTTAAAGTAGTTCGTATCACTGAAAGTACTCTTATTTCTCAAAATATAAAGAAAACCACAAACAAAACCGGTCACAAGGCGTGTCGCGCAATACGCGAAACATATTCTAATGAATGGACAGACGGACTTGCTAGTGCAACCTTAAATCTACTCTAAATCCATTGAAACAAAGTCCATTTTTACACAACAGAGGCCACAATTCAACGCGACTTACTATTCTTAACTACCCATCTCACCTATAACAAACTTTATTTATATGTAAAATAGAGCTGAGAATAGTTGCGTGGACGCAAGGAGGTGAAGGCTCAAGTACCGTTGCTAGGTTACGAAGGCTTCTGGGTCGTTGACCCTGCGCGCGCGCACCTCGTGGGAATATGATCTTTTGCGTGTGATTGGAGACTTGCGTGATGGATTATGGATCGTATTGAGTTTAATTTTGAATCTGCTTCTATTGATGGTTTATAAGGTACCTGCACTATGTCAAGGTAGGGTGGGACTTACTACTATTCAAAACTGATTATAATTCGCCCGCCATTACTGACCGTCCGTTTGAGCGAATATTTAGCTCAGAGTAGGTAAGTAACTATATATATATTAAAGTAATATCTCTTAAAAACTAAATCATTATCAGCATCATCATCATCACAGCCGTAGGACTACTTTATTAAAATATGGGATTATCGGGTATTTATCGCGTAATTACCGGATTGCCCCTGGTCGAAACGTCGGGAATAAAATAAAGGTAATTATGCGATAAATACCCGATAATCCCATATTTTAATAATGTGTTGTGATCGCGTAAGACTACTTGTCCACGTCCACCTGCTGGACACAGGCCTCCGTCGTACATCTCCGAGATCATGAGGGGAATGTTGTCATACCCGGCGCGCTTGGCAGGCGGGTTGGCGAGCGCAGTATGGGATGTTGACATACGGAAAGTCACTGCTGCCCGTCTTCCGGAGCTATCACTTACAGATTCTTACTGCATCCACGAGCAGGAGAGGAAAGGCAAGATTATATTCTCCTGCCGGCACCGGCTTTCTAAAACGAAATCCGATTAATCGCAATCGGAGTTAACATTTGACAACGAAGAATCGACCAAAGTTACGAACACTCCAACGAGAGCTTATTTTTGTAGCTCTGTATCGTTGTAATTTTATACGGACAGTTGATGTGTCGGACTTATTCAGGTAGGTGTAACAAAGCACATTCCTTACATCTAATTACAGGAAGTAAATACGCTTCTAAACTACTTTGAACTAAACCTACTCCTCCAAGTGAATACTTGCACCGACACGAGGTGGCTCTGTCTCAGCTAGCGACAAGGATGTTTGGATTGGAGGACTTATGAAATTAGGGAAAGCACCAAAATTACAGAAATAAAGAAATGAGTCAAAATTATTAAGACTCGTACATATTATACGACTCACCATCTTCCCGGAATCATGACAGGTGCAATCCAGTCGAAACGTCGGGAAATAATAAAGGTAAATCTATCCTCCACCATCAAAAAACCGAACTGATAAAATGGGCGAGAGACCCAGAACTAAACATCCCACATGTGGTTTGCTCAGCTTTGTACCTGAACAAGGTCATTACGGCCGTCAATGGAGCGAGAAACACCCCCCGCTTACCCGACTGGGAGGGGAGGCGGGGTTAGGAGACATTATTTATTTTTCACTTGAAGAGCTCTACAAAGCCCCTGTTTCTGTACAAGTGATACTGTAGACTTGAGGATGGGATATTGTTATTGTAGAACTTTGTATATCCTATCGAAAGAAATAACGGGGAGAAATAACGCTAGAAATTTCTAAATAAAGAAATAATGGTAATATAATTGTTTAACACTTCCTAAAACTAATTATAATTAGAGATATAATATCTCTAATTATATTATCTCATATTATGACGTTTCTAAATTTAGAGCTGTCAGCGTAAAATTGGATATAATTGTTGTTTTAAATTTAGATTTTTTTGTGTTTCTAAGTGCAATAAGGTGTTCATTCATTCATTCATTCATTCATTCAAAGGCACCAATCGAATAGCTATATGTAATTTCATGTCCGTTGTACGTCAATAATTCGGTTCAGCTAGTTAGTGCCAAACAGAATCGCCACCATTGTTGGACATTTTACATAGCAAAAGCTTATTTTACGGTCTAGATGTCCCGAAGTAAGCAGAGCTTGTGTTATATACCACTAGATTGTCCTTCTGAGACCGGAATACCCAGACACGAGAGAAATATCTACAGAAAAGAATCATCTAGTCACAAACTAAGCAGATCTTGAACAACGGAAATTTAAACTTTCGTGATCACGTCACATTATTCTGTCACAGTGTAGCAGATTGGCCGTGACCACGATAGGTGCAATCTTGTCGGGCAATTAATATTGCCGTGGGGTGCCGGCAGTAGAATGATACCCCTCCTCTCATGCCCATGGATGCAGTAAGAGCCTGCTAAGGGATACCTCCGGAAGATGGGCAGCAGCGTCTATCCGTGTATCAACATCCCATACTTCGCTCACCAACCCGCCTGCCAAGCGTGGTGAGAATGGCAACTACCCCTCATGGAGATCCATGAGGGAGGCCTGTGTTCATCAGTGGAAGTTTTATGGCTGAAATGATGAATTAATATTGCCGTGGGGTGCGCAGTAGAATGTTGCCTCTCTTATCCGTGGGAGCAGTAAGAATCTGCCAAAGGAAACGTCCGAAAGACAGGCTGCAGCGTCTTTTGGTTTATTGACATCCCGTACTGCGCTTGCAACCCGCCTGCCAAGCGTGGTGAGTATGGCGACAACCCTCTCGTGATCAGTACTCCATGAGCGTACTGATCTATGAGGGGGGCCTGTGTCCAGCAGTACGTAGCGGTCTGATCACGGTGAGGGGCGTATCTAACGATTTAAAGTGCCCTGACATCAAAAACTGTAGCATTTGACATGACGGTGGTCTTTAAGTGTGTAAACAATAACGCCGACGCACGCACACTGGTTTTGCCAGTAAACTAAACTAGTATTGTTACCATTTATTGTGCAATCATGTTGCACGAACTTTTGTGAAAACAAACAACACACACCACGTCCGGGTCACATGTTTTTTGATTCCAAATCCGTGACTTCGTGTGGAAACAAAACGGTGCGGTCTCGGTACAGTAAGGGCATGTCTAACGATTTAAATCTTTGACTTACAGTATCTTTCCAAACATGTACTTAATACTAAAAGCACGTAACAAATGTGTAGTTTTCTGTATATAACATAGATAAGTCGGAACAAACAGGTGGCCTGCCGCCACCTGTTCGGGAGTTCTATAATCTAGGACGCGTGCTTCCTGTCTCGGCTTTATCGAACCTGCTACCTCGGGAGCATTCAACTTGTTTTGTTTCTATGCTCAATTGTATTTATTGAATGAAATGTTTGCTGTTGTTAATTTATTCAAGAGATATAATTTACGGACCATTATGTAGCTCACTAAATTAACACGAGGGATGACAAAATATTTTAACTTTGTACTGTCTGCTATTTAAACTTACTTCACAAAGGATTTTCGTTTTATTTTACTGTGTCGACAAACTGCAAGAAAAATAAAGACCTTCAAGAGACCTTCCTTAAAAGTAAAGGAGAAGATATTTTTTGTCTGTCTTTTCATTCATTCGCTTTAATATGCAATTAAAGTGAATGAATGAAAAGACAGACAAAAAATATTGTTGCCGTGGGGTGCCGGCTGTAGAATGTTGCCCCTCCTTTCTTGCCCGCGGATGCAGTAAGAAGGGAGGCATGGGATACTTCCGGAATATGGGTAGCAGCATTTTTCCATTTATGAAACTCCCGGTGCGTATAGCAGCAACCCGTCGTGATCAGCACTCGAAGATCCATGAGGGAGGTTTTGTCCAGCAGGGTGTCTGACGGTCAGTTGCAGGTGATAATGATTTCCAGAGTTTGTAAACACAAAACATAGGCACGTCCACTTACAATAAGTAAGGCCTTTGCATCTATTATAGATGATTTATACAGCGTCAGCAACTGGTAATCATGCTGTACGCGACGCTGCAGTGCCTGGGACATAGTTAGATGGATTAGGCTTGCCCAGCACCTATACCATCCTCTCAGCTTAGTCAGCTATTATTGCGAGGAAAGAACAGGTCAATACGTCTGAAGCTAACTAAGCCGCGGGTTTCCTCACGATGTTTCCTTCACCGTTAAAGCACGTGTTAAGTGTGCACATGCATTTTTCAAGAAAGAAAAATCCATTGGTGCTCTGCCGGTATCGAACCCACGACCTTCGGATTGAAAGTCGGGGGTACATACCACTGCCCATGGCCAACACGGCTTTTAATATAAAAAGAGATATTTAATGTTATATTTAATGAGGCACGTTAATTCGCTAGGCTCGCATCCGTGATAAGCGCTGTGATAAGAAGCGATTACAATAAACTGCTCTTATTAATAATCTATATCTAGTAATCAACTAGCTGAGCAATAAATATTTCGCAATATGTAAACAAACGGAGTTTGAATTATCGTTATTAATTTCTAGTACTAGGTAGTACTACGTTTGGATTGTTCCGCCTTAATCTCCTCAGCTAAATAATCTTATGCCTTAATCTTTTTTATAAAGATGAAGCCAACATTTCAACCCTCGAAATTACCTCAATGAATTCCTTTAAAGAATTAAGCTATTTACCGGAACAGGTGTCCAAATTTCAACCTGCAATATAAAGTCCAGTTTACAGCTGAAATAGTGTAGTTTTCTTTAGTTTTTACTGCGAGGTACCACGGTTTTATTTGTAGTTACGAGTAGGCCAGGTAAACCAGTATTAAACCTTACTTAATACGAGATACTGCCGTGGAGAGCCGGCAGTAGAACTTTGCTTATTCTCTCTTGTACGTGGACACAGTAGGAATATGTCAAGGGATACCTCCGAAAGATGGGTAGCATCATCTTTCAGTGTATTAACATCCCAACCGCCTGCCAAGCGTGGTGAGCATGGCAACAACACCTCATGATGAGTAGGTACTTGGAGATCAATTAGGGAGGCTTATGCCCAGCTGTGAACATCCAGCGGCTGAGATGATGATGAAATACGAGATCTAATGCGCAATGGTGTTGTGGGATTGAATCATACATTTCCGATAATACACAGCAGCATACAACCCTAAACTAAGCAGAGCTTGTGCTAAATTAACCAGATGAATGATGAAATACTTTTTTTTGTGAGTAAATTGAAACTTCTCTCATTGATCGATAATCCGAAAGAAATATCTGCGAATCGACACAAACGTAAGTCCCGCGCCCAGAATTGAACCCGTAACAACCTGCACCTGAGTCGGCTATTCTTCCTCAAATGTAGAAAATTATGAATTCTATTTGTAAACGTAAAAGCCATAATCGGTATCCCCTTTAAAAATCGCCATTTCCGAACAAAAAACGAGACGCCATGCAAATATCACAAATTAGTACCGAGTGTTCGCAACCATTAAACCGCGGTAAATTCCGTAGAACAAGCTCATTTTCATCACATAAAGGCCAACTGCTACGATATCGTGGTAAACGTCAATGAATACCGCTATTAGGCGCGACAACCCTACTCAAACCTCCGTCTCACTCTCACAAGTGCATCTGCAGCATCCCCCGTCTCCGTCGCACATTGTTATTTTTCACGCCGCTGGAAAATGCATTCTCTGCCATCTCGTTAGGGGCGCAAATAAAGCAGCTCTTTAAAATCTGATATTGCTGATTTTTTCAAAATACATTCTTTGCTGCGGTTTTCGAGATAAATTGAATGTATTTGAAATTGAAATGAATGGTGTTTCTCGCCTCGGGACATTATTAATATTTGAAGCAGGTTATTTATTTTGTAGAGATCTGAGATAACTGGCGCATTTCCCAGGAAATCGATAATGTTACACCACAGCGAGGCTTGTCCAATTATCGTAACAGGACGCGACGGCCTATCATTCAGCATGACAATTTGACTGCTTCCAACGAGCGAATTTCTGTATAAGCATAACGAAACTAATAACTTTGAAGGGCATGAGAACTAAATATGATAAAAACCGTTTATTTGTGCCAACATAATATTACAATAATGTATTGAATAAAATTAATAATAACAAAAAATGGCACAAATCGGTCACCACTCAGCATAAGCAGTAGTTCAGGAAACTACGACTGGTATTCTGTGGTCCGCTGTGTAGCGCACAAATAGTTCACAATTTGAGCTTCTGGTTAGAATTCAGATTCATTAGAACGTCAGAACGCTGAATCGAGAAATTAAGGTGTCTTTAATCGTATTGTGGGCGAAGATTTCAATCATTAGATACGCCCTTACTGAGACCGCACCGTTTTGTTTCCGCACGACATGAGTGAGCTCACTCATTTGCAATCAGTGTACATCTAACTCTAATCACAGTATTATCCGGGCGTGGTGTTATTTTTTTCACGAGAGTTCGCGCAATTTAATTGCACAATAATTGATAACAATAACAGTTTGGTTTGTTGGCAAAACCAGTGTGCGTGCGTTGGCATTATTGTTAAGACACATATAAAGACAATGGCCGTGGGGTGCCGGCATTAGAATGTTACCCCTTCTCTCATGTCCATGGATGCAGTAAGATCCTGCTAAAGGATACCTCCGGAAGATGGGCAGCAGCGTCTTTCCGTGTATCAACATCGCATACTGCGCTCACCAACACGCCTGCCAAGCGTGGTGAGTCTGGCAACTACCCCTCATGGAGATCCATAAGGGAGGCCTGTGTTTATCAGTGGACGTTTTATGGCTGAAATGATGAAAGAATATGGCAATGTTTTAAGGGCACATAACGATTTACATATTTTATTTTGTGGGTACAAATAAAAGAATTATTAGTCTGGTCAGACGACTCCGTAAAAGCAATGGGAACCAAGGGGTGCAGTTGGCGCAGGACCGGAAGTAATAGCGTGATATAGGAGGCCTGTACCCAACAGAGAGCGTATGTGGACTGATATCATTTTAACAGCGAGTTACTGCAAAGCCAAGAGGAAGGTTCATGTTTTTAGCATGAATGTGTTTACGTATTTTCCAACGTGAGTTGCAAAAGTTATCATTGAATAAAAAAACGTCGTCAAGCGTCAAATATTAGCAATAAAACGTATCATAAAATATCAGATTACCTAGAGCACAAAACGACTAAGGACGGAATCTGCTAAAACTCCGTCAAACGTGACATAAGACAAAAATTAATTTGTCAATGATGTCTTTACGACCGAGACAGATTCTTCGGTTCGTTTAATTTCCTGCGTGTCATCTGAAGCGAACAAATTCAATTATGTGCTTTATATAATTAATTTGTGCTGTATTATTTTGTAAATTGATGATTCTAAAAGACTCGCACTGAATTAGGTATTTTTCGAGTTTCAGTGCAACATAGCATTCAACCGATTTCAATAATTATTTTCATATTTTTTTTCAACTTATACTTAAAGCAACTGCAGTCCAGCTACGCAGGTTCAGTGTTAACGCCTGTACAATTTTAATAAGAAAATAATTGTATGAGATATTTACGAGATATTTACCATGATTTCAGTATTTTAGAGTTTCCCGATATTTCGACGCATTTTCACACGTCATAATCACGGATAATATAACGAAAAATTTTACAGAACTCGTTTTCACTGTTAAAATTATAATATTTTTTTTGTATTATTTTCTTCACAAGTGTGTTGAAAAACGTCGTACGATACATGTGTGTATTGATGATTACCGTCCTCGGCTCTCTTAAGACCCTCACCTGACGGCTCGGGTCTCAATGGCGCCTCAGCGGTAATCACCAACATTACACACTTGTACCATAATGTACCATTTATTATCTGTGTATCATAAATATTGCGTATAAATCGTATAATTACTTTTTTTTGTTAAAATAGTACAGGCGTTAACACTGAGCCTCCGTAGCTGGATTACAGTTTCACCACTACTGCAATGTTCGAGCAAGTTGAAGTTGTCAGGTTTGGACATTATTTTTTAACTTCAAAAGCTTTATTATAACCTAGTCGCGTTCCATAAATAAAATGGCGTTGCCGGAAGTATGTCCTGGACTGAGACAAATAAAGAGAAACAGGAGAGACCTTTGCTTAGCAGTGGGACAGTAAAAATGGTTTACATAACTTGAAATGTATTTATTAAACCCACGCTCAATTCGCAACACAAAACAACCCTTTGAATACCGACTGGTAATGAAGCGCCACATGCAGGGCGCATCTCTAATTACGCGAATGAGGCGCAATCACAAAGGAATCAGGACACCCTGTGCAGACTATCATTATCAAAGTGCAGCAGTTGACCTCTTCCGCCATCCCTGAGGGGCTAGGGGTGCCACTTACCAGTTTTACTCTACTACTTCCGGAGTTATACCGGTGACTTATGTACCCAATCTTAAGAGAAAAGGCACGAGGCACGTTATCATCGCGCTTCCTATCGAGCTCCTTAATATGCTCTGCTTCAAAGGTAATGAGAAACGTCACTCAGTGTACTTGGTTTGGGACTAAATGGCTTATTAGAAGAGGTGGAAAAACAGAGTGGCCGAAGGGCCACTTTTAGTTTTTGGTGTGCTCACTTTCGAGGTATTTGCCCATGATTGCCATTCCTTCCTTCATTCCTTCACTTGGAAAAAAAGTATCTGAAGCGAAACGAAATCAATTATGTGCGACGGAGCTGCTTTATTCAATTTTAAAGCGTCTTGTTCTTCTTTTGTAAATTGACTATTCTATGTAGCTTTTTGCTCTATTGAATAAACACTTATTGACTTTGACTTCGATCTTTACGCTGGGGAGGCGCGTTGGAGATCGCATAATTGGTGGTGAGTCTTCTCCTGACAGCCCTAAGAATCAAGTGACGATTCGCCATTTCCCGGGCATTCCGGCGCGCCATGGCGTTATGGCATCATAAGGTAAGTGCGGGCTGTACCGTTTGTTATAACATGCATGGCGTCCACTGGAATACATAATGTTTATGTAAATACCCGACGCGTTTGTTCGCTTCATATGCCATTGTGGAGTTAAGATGTCTGGACTTTTTATTTGTGAAGGGTTCCTGGGACTTTGAAGCTTAGACTTTGCTGTATTAGACCAAAAATTGGAGAAGGTTCTTTGTTATCTCAATACTCCGTCGTTTAAGAAACGATTTGAAATATTCTGAAAAATTCTGTTCTGATGTTGGGATCCTTGAGGAATCGAGGTAAAAACTCAAACTGTAGTAAGCCTACATAAAGCGGCTTGGGTATATAAGGGACACCTCCGGATGATGGGTATCAACATCCCGTACTGTGCTCGCAAACCCGCCTGCCAAGCGTGGTGAGTTTGGCAACTATCTCTCAGAGATCCATGAGGAGGCCTGTGTTCAGTAGTAGACGTTTTACGGCTGAAAGGATGATTGCTGTTTTACCAGTCTTTTAACAAAATAAATTAAAGTGTAAATGCACGTTTGACTGACTGATTCCGTGTCCCAGAGTAAAGGCGGCCTCACATTGTTTCGGCAATTATGCAGACGAGTAATTAAGCCCCGCACCCACTGGACTATAATTGCATTTGCAATTTAAAACTATTTGCGGGCGAGTCGACGAGTCGGTGCGATGGACGTATTCTGGCCTCCAGATGTGTGGTGGAGGGCTTTTAACGAAATTTGAGGCTGTTAACACACTACTAATATAATAACTCCAAAAGTTTGTTTTTATGTTTGTTACCTCTTATTGCAAAAAGTAACCAACGGTTTGAGCTGGAATTTCCATACTTATATATTGCTCACCATCTCAGCCGCAGGACGTCCACTGCTGGACATAGGCCTTGCCTCATGGATCTCTAAGTGCTGATCATGAGGGGTTATTGCCATAATCACCACGTTTGGCAGGCGGGTTGATACACGAAAAGACGCTGCTGCCCATTTCTGGAGAAAGTGTTTTTTGTAACTTGTACTTAATGGTACTTAACTGGTACTTAAATATACGACTGAGTTATTTTCATTTTATACAAAAAGTAGTTAGTTCATCAGTAGTTTCATCATTTTAATTACACAAACTAAAAAATACACCTAGTAAAACCAGCAAACCAGCTTTTTTTCGAGATTTCAACGAAATATTTCTAGCTCTTGATCATTTATACATGAAGTAGTTTCAAAAAACAACAATGACATGCAAATCCTAACACAGCTAATCGCTGTATACAGGAGTAGGGTTAGCAAAACACGGTGCACCGGAAAAACGACAATTAAACGCGTCATTAACTTTTTGTGCGCACTGTACCGGGGCAGCGAGGCTTGTCGGTACTAAAACTACAAGTTTGGGTAATGTCTGGTTCAAAATTTAATTTGAAGAACTTAGATTACATGTGTTGTATCAGATGTGGTCATCATCATCATTTCAGCCGTAAAACGTCCATTACTGAACTAGATGGCCGACACGGAGCCGCAAAGTTCTCGATTGGAGGCCACGGACCGCATCGTAGGACGTTTACCTACAAAATGGGCAGACGATTTGGTACGATCCGCAGGCCGGCGGTGGATGCAGACTGCTTCTAACCGCAGTACTAGAGATCAATGAGGGAGCCCTTTGTTCAGCAGTGGACGTCCTACGGCTGATATGATGATGATGACGATTACCATGGACTAATTTATTTAGTCCACGATATTACTAAACAATTAAAGATACTAACTAGAAAGGCACGACCTCTTGCCTCGTAAGATTGTCTAATATCGAGTGGCCGTTCACCGTCCTTCGACTTTTTGCACATAATTGAATTCATCGTAGCGGCTATTCGAGAACGCTCGAGAACACTGGCGATAATATTATTGTTATTGGCGACCTTTTTGTTGACGGTTTAGCTTTCCAATTCCAAAATTCCAAGTAATTTCCAAAAAAAAAATCTCTAAGTTGCCATTTTATAAACACGCCATGACAACACGACATGGCCGTGGGGCGCCGGCAGTAGAATGTTGCCTCTCCTCTCTTACCCATGGATGCAGTAAGAATCTGCTAAGGGATACCTCCGGAAGATGGGCAGCAGCATCTTTCCGTGTTTTTTCACTACCCTATACTGCGCTCGCCAACCCGCCTGCCAAGCGTGGCGAGTATGGCATCAACCCCCTCATGACAACACAACAAAAAACCAGGCCCCGAGTCCCCGGCGGCCCCGCTAATCCTGGCTACGGTAGCAGTCACGGTAACGGCGGGGCTAGGGGTGCTAAGAATCCCCGGGAGACGATCGGCTACCAACCCCTACGACGACCACTGGCCCTGGTAACACACAACATCCGCACTTTGAGGACAGACGATAAGATTGTTGAGCTGGAAGAAGAAATTAGTAGATTACACTGGGACATTTTGGGGCTATCAGAAGTCCGTAGAGAGGGCGAGGACACGATATCCCTTAAGTCCGGTAACCTACTATACTACCGGGAGGGCGACCAACAGTCCCAAGGTGGTGTCGGGTTTCTCGTTCACAAGTCACTCATTAACAACATTGTCACCATCGACAGTGTGTCGAGCAGGGTCGCGTACCTAACACTCAGAATATCTAAGCGATATTCGCTGAAGGTCGTTCAGGTATATGCGCCGACCTCGTCACACCCAGATGAAGAAGTAGAGTCTATGTATGAGGACATCAGTAGAGCCATACATACGAACAACACTCACTTCACTGTTGTAATGGGGGACTTCAATGCAAAGCTAGGCATGAGAAGCGATGATGAGTTGAGAGTGGGGCAATTTGGGTATGGGCAACGGAACCCCAGGGGACAGAGGCTGGCCGATTTTCTGGAGAAAGAAGGACTCTTTATGATGAATTCTTTCTTCCAGAAGCCGCCTCACAGGAAATGGACCTGGATGAGTCCCAATGGTTCTACGAGAAATGAGATTGATTTCATCCTGACCAACAAGGAACGAATATTCAATGATGTCTCTGTGATTCACAGGGTGAAAACCGGCAGTGATCACCGAATTGTAAGGGGCACATTGAATATGAACGTTAAACTTGAAAGGTCCCGTTTGATGAAATCTACGCTCCGACCCACTCGCGCACATATCCAAAACCTCGAGAGCTTTCAACTCGAACTCGCAAATCGCTTTGACTGTCTAGGAGTAGATGCATCGGTGGACGAGATCAATAACAGGTTCGTAGAAACATCCATACGGTGGGGTCCCAGTTCTTTAAAACCCCCCGTACTAATAGACCTCAGAAACTTTCTGATGACACCCTAAACCTCATGGCTGAAAGACGTTCTTTGCGGCTGCAATCTCCCGATGATGCTCAGTCACACAGGCAGCTCAATAGACAAATTTGGAAATCCTTGCGGCACGATATTCGTACCTTTAATACAGCCAGTATTAAAGATACGATAGAGCGGAATAAAGGCTCCAAAGTGTTCGCGAGAGATAGTTCTATTGGGCAGAGCCAAATGACGAAGCTGAAGAGGGAAGATGGCAGCATAACGTCAAGTAAAGCAGAAGTGTTAAGGGAAGTCGAAAGGTTCTATGGACGACTCTACGATTCGGTCACGAAACCTGTTTGCAGTGCGGCCAACGACCCAAGAGCTAAACTGACCCGACATTATACCGAGGATATCCCGGACATCAGCCTGTACGAGATCAGGATGGCCTTGAAGCAGCTTAAGAACGACAAGGCGCCGGGTGAGGACGGAATCACTTCAGAGCTTCTGAAAGCGGGTGGATCACCGGTACTTAAAGTCCTTCAGAAGCTATTTAATTCCGCCTTGCTTGAAGGTACGACGCCAAAAGCATGGACCAGGGGCGTGGTGGTTCTGTTCTTCAAGAAAGGTGACAAAACCTTACTTAAGAATTACAGACCCATCTCGCTGTTGAGCCATGTTTATAAGCTGTTTTCAAGGGTCATCGCAAACCGTCTCGAACGCAGGTTTGATGACTTCCAGCCTCCCGAACAAGCCGGGTTCCGAAAAGGCTACAGTACCATAGACCACATACATACGCTGCGGCAAGTCATACAGAAGACCGAAGAGTATAACTTGCCGCTATGTCTTGCGTTTGTGGACTATGAGAAAGCCTTCGATTCGATCGAAACATGGGCGGTGCTTGAGTCTCTCCAACGATGCCGAATTGACTATCGGTACATCGAAGTGTTGAAGTGTTTGTATACAAACGCCACTATGTCAGTCCGAGTACAAGAACAGAGCTCGAAGGCGATTCCCTTAAAAAGAGGCGTAAGACAGGGAGACGTAATCTCTCCGAAACTGTTTACGACCGCTTTGGAAGATGCCTTCAAGCTCCTGGAATGGAAAGGGCTGGGCATCAATATTAACGGCGAATACATCACTCACCTTCGATTTGCCGACGATATTGTGGTCATGGCAAAGTCGATGGAAGAGCTCAGCACGATGCTCGAAGGCCTCAATCGAGTCTCCCAGCGGGTAGGCCTTAAAATGAACATGGACAAGACGAAAATCATGTCAAATGTCCATGTCGTGCCTGCCCCAGTTATGGTTGAGAACTCGGCTCTTGAAGTTGTCGACGCGTACGTATACCTAGGACAAACAGTCCAATTAGGTAGGTCCAACTTCGAGAAAGAGGTCAATCGTCGAATCCAACTCGGATGGGCAGCGTTTGGGAAACTTCGCAACGTCTTTTCGTCCAACATACCTCAGTGCCTTAAGACGAAAGTCTACAACCAGTGTGTGTTACCAGTGATGACATATGGAACCGAGACGTGGTCCTTCACTATTGGCCTTATGAACAAGCTCAGAGTCGCTCAACGAGCTATGGAGAGGGCTATGCTCGGGGTTTCACTACGGGATCGAATCAGAAATGAGGAGATACGTAGAAGAACTCGGGTCACCGACATAGCCAAACGGATTAGCACGTTGAAGTGGCAATGGGCAGGCCATATAGCGCGCAGAACAGATGGCCGATGGGGCAGCAAAGTTCTCGAATGGAGGCCACGGATCGGCAAGCGCAGCGTAGGACGTCCACCTACAAGATGGGCAGACGACTTGGTGAGAACTGCTGGTCGGCGGTGGATGCAGACGGCTTCCAACCGCAGTACTTGGAGATCAATGAGGGAGGCCTTTGTCCAGCAGTGGACGTCCTACGGCTGAAATGATGAAACACGCCATGTTTTGCATGCGATACCATTGCATACATACGCTGTCTCGTGTGTCCTGTGTATTGACGTGTATTGGTTAGCGAACTGTCACTGTCACAATGAGAACTGTCATGTGAGCCAGAAGGGCGGGAATGATGGTATGTTTTCATGTGTGTAAAATGGGTGAGTTCGGGGTGAGTTAAAATATAGAGGTAAATACTAGGACATTGTCGAGCCAGTATGTGATATACATACGTAGATCATAACAAGCCATATTATAAAATTCTTTATAATAAACAGGTTCGTATTATTATCCTTATTTTGGAAGTAGCACATGTACTTTTTAAGCTACCTACTGCCACACGTATGTCTACCGAAGTCAGCTTCACCTCGCAAAGGACGGCTTAAGGTTTGCCCAGCATCATAAATTCCACGTCAATAACATGCACAAAATAATATGGTATGTTTTAAGTAAGAGTTTTACGCTAAAGTACATTCCGGAAGGAATCAATACATCGGGAATCTAAGGAATCAATACAGGTTCATATCACTGTGCACTGCTGGACATAGGCCTCCCTCATGGATAAATGAAGGGTTTTGTTGCCATATTCTCCACACTTGGCAGGCGGGTTGGCGAGCGCAGAACGGAATGTCGATAAACGGAAAGACGCTGCTGCCCATATTCCGAAGGTATCCCTTGGCAGATTTTTACTGGATCCACGAGCAAGGGAGGAGGGGAAACATTCTACTGCCGGCACCCCACGGCAAGATAACATAACCCCTAATAGGGGATCCATCTGTCATCACGCACAACTTAATGATCATTACGTCCCATTACAATGGCAAGTTCAATGATTAATCGCATGTCCCGGGAGATATCTGCAACATTAGCTCTGGCGCTAACTAGAGGATTACACGCAGTTAGGGTCTGATTGCGTTTTGAATTAGGCCCTTCGAGCTTCTCCACTACCTTACTTAGGCAAGGATTCCAGGACTTCTAGTATAACACATAGAATAGAATAGAATAGAAATATATTTATTTGGTTTACAAACATAAACCTTCTGGTAGATAAAAACTATTGCGCAGACTGACAGACGGAAGCCCTAGATCGAGATGAGTGGAAGAGAAGGGAGGCCTTGGGTTCCCTGGGATTAGATATAAACCACCTTATAAACTCATGATCAGTTCTTGGAGATCCCCACAAGGGAGGCCTTTGCCCAGTAGTGGACGTCTTACGGCTGAAACGAAGTGACGACTGCACAGTCAGGTCTAATTATCGCCTTTTATGGTATCGATCGACGATGGTGTCAAAGTTGTAAAAAATAGTTTTTCTTCGTTCTCTGCGTTGTCATTGTTTCTGGAGTATTTCATTGATTTCTCCTGGAGGTGAATTCATATGGCATAATAGGTGAATTGGTGGTTGCCGTGGCGTCCCGGCTGCAGGATGTTACTCCTCCTCTCATGCCCGTGGATGCAGTAAAAGCCTGCTAAGGGATCCCTCCGGAAGATGGGCAGCAGCGTCTTTCCGTGTATCAACATCCCGTACTGCGCTCGCCAATCCGCCTGCCAAGCGTGGTGAGTATGGCAACTACCCCTCATGGAGATCCATGAGGGAGGAGGCCTGTGTTCAGTAGTAGACGTTTAACGGCTAAAATGATGAATAGGTGAATACTTTTAGAATGTTTTTTCAAGCGCTCATTAGACATAGGTTAGGGGATTTGTTACGTTTGTAATATTTGTTGTTCATTTAGATATTATATGGGGATATAATATCTAAATGAACAACATGGATTTTCGCAAAGTCACGCCTCAATCAATTAATTTCTTGACTGCGCAGTTTGTGATCTTTAGAATAAGACAGTATGTGTCAGTTTGCAGTGCAAACTGTTTAGTTTGATCCTTAGGTATCCATATAGCTAAGGATCAAACTAAACAGTGAAATATCAAAAATATCCAGCTAAATTTGATAAATATGCAAGTAGTAGCGTTGTTGATTAACGCTGTCCCAAAGCTAAGTCACGCTAATACGGCGAGTTGACAATAATCTAGTTATGTCCCACTCGAGACCGGTAGGTACTAATGGTACACGCCCTCAGGACAGTAATTAGCCCCTCTTGTGTCGGGCGGGAGCCCCAAGCTGCAATTATCTTAATACAGCTAGAATTTCCGTGGCCGTGGTGCCGGCAGTAGAATGTTACCCCTCCTCTTATGCCGGTGGATGCAGTAAGAGCCTGCTAAGGGATACCTCCGGAAGATGGGCAGCAGCGCCTTTCGGTGTATCTGCCAAGCGTCGTGAGTGTCCCCAGTAGTGGACGTTTTCTAGCTGAAATTATGAAAATGGTGATGATCTAGAATAGAAATACGTACCTATGTTGTTTGTCGTGTCTATTAGATAGACATCTTCAATGATGATTTGTTTGTAAACTTTAACATTTTTTAACACGCTTTTATTGTTAGCTTTACCTGTATCTATGTAACTGTAACGGAGTCTTAACACGTTGTTTTACCCCACATTAAGACACCAGATTTAGTTGAAACTTTGCATACTTATCAAGGGCCGGTGACAATAGAATAATTTGGCGTGTTTAGGGTTCCGTAACCAAAGGGTAAAAACGGACGCTTGTAATATTCAAAGAACATTTAGTTATATATTTATAGTATAGTAGCTGTTTTGCCAACGATTGGTACGGAACCCTTCCTGCGCAAGACCGACTTCCACTTTGCCGATTTTTTTCGTTTTTAAACTATTATTATTGAAGTCAGTTTTGTCAGTATATAGGCATTAGAGTTTAGATGTGGAAGATTTGACCCAGTTACGACTGAACATGGTAAATTTTTATACCTAAAAATATTATTTACAACAAAATTAGTAGATAACAGTTATGGGATTTGTAATATTCATTACAAATCAATCATACGTAATTAGAAGTTTAATAACTATTCTAACAATTTCTATTAAAAACTATTAACTTCAGGATAAATTAGGTATTTTATGGTTAACCTTAGTATAGTGCAAAAGAGCTTATAATGTATCGCAAGTTGCCTCGGAGCAGGTAGGACGTAGGTACAGTACAGGGCCGTATTTCACCCAGATAGGGGCATGACAAAGTGCCATCTTTGTACGAGTATCTATGATTTATAACGCCTTATCAATTGTTTTAGAGCGCCATTATATTTCCCATGGTACGGCATAAATTATGGAAACATCGTCTTATGAATATAATTCTCAGGGCATTTCTCACTGACTTTATGTTCTCTAGCTTTCAAAATAAAGGAAAGCCGTGGTGACCGATTGGTATGTACCCCCGACTTTCAATCCGAAGGTCGTGGGTTCAATCCCGGCCATGCAACGATGAATTTTTCTGATTTTAAAAATGTATGTGCTCATTAACACGTGCTTTAACAGTAGTAGTGCTCTGAGTAATAGCTGACTAAGCTAAGAGGATGGTATAGGTGCTGGGCAAGCCTAATCCATCTTACAATGTCCCAGGCACTGCAGCGTCCCGTACAGCATGATTACCAGTTGCTGACGCTGTATAAATCATCTATAATAGATGCAAAGGCCTTACTTTTTTTTTAACAGTGAAGAGAAACCGCGTCTTAGTCAGCTGCTGAAGTACTGACCTGTTCTTTCCACTTAATAAAAGCTGACTTATCTGGGAGAATGGTATAGGTGCTGGACAAGCCTAATACACCTAACAATGTCCCAGGCACTGCAGCGTCTCGATATTAACAGATTTTTAAAATAATAATTAAGAAAATAAACGGGTGGCAATGAGCCGTCTGGTTTAATTGTAACAAATCAATCTGAACTGTATTACTTGTAATATAATATCGTGTTTTTGAAAGAATTTCGCCCAAAACGACACTATTAGATCGTCTTTCAAAATTTGCTGTGTCATCACATCACGAGTGGAAATTTTATTCGATAAGTACGTATCATCGAAACAACAGTATTTTCCAATTAAACAAAGCCCACCCTCCAAACCAGTACGCTAAGACGTGGCGTCGTCAGTCAGTCACGGAGTTTTACATATTTACATAATGAGTTCGCAAGTCAATTACCAGGCACATTTCATAGATAGGCGATATTTATCACGGCTGCCACCTTCGTATTCATATGGATATTGCAGGATGTAAATCATGGGACTTTTCATTTGGAGGCTTCCACTGAGAAGCAGGGCCAGAGCAGTACGGTGCGGGAGGGGCACTTGGAACCGTTGGGATTTGTTTAGTTTTAAATGCCGCAGAGTTTATAGATTCAGTTCGTAGAATGAAATTATTTGATTGGCTAACATTTTGATTGCTTGACAATATTATTATTTCTAGACAGGTGTTTATCGCGTACTTTGACCGTTGTGCTCGGACGCGCTGCGGTGTGAGTATGCGGGGTCACAGTTCAATATTAGGTTAGACTTAAGGTTCTCATCATCTTTAAAATTTTCGAGATATTTTTATCCCTTATTAGCCCTCATCCTCATCATCTGAGCCTCAGGACTGCTGTCCACGTCCACTGCTAGACACAGGCCTCCCTCATGAATCTCCGAGATCATGAGCGGGTTGTTGCCATAATAGCCACGCTTGGCAGGCGGATTGGCGAGCGCAGTACAGGATGTTGATACACGGAAAGGCGCTACTATCTTCTGGAGGTATCCCTTGGCAGATTCACATTGCATCCACGGACAAGAGACGAGAGGCCGCGTTTAACTAATTAATGTGATTAATTAGTGTAATTGGTGTCAGCCGAGCTAATTGAAACATTAAATAAATAACTGTCGACACCCCACGGCACCCGACACTTTGTATGTAATGGGGGCAAACGACCAATCCCCTTGTCCTAAGTCCGTCCCTGGACGATGTAATCTCACGTTATCACATCGCGAGTTATGGGCGACGTGTAATTTCTCCGTGTAATATCTGACACTTGAAAATTAAAATTTCCTTATAATTTTTTTTCCTTCACCGGTTACTTATAAGGACGTGGCGTCGAGATTGTTTTGTGAAGGGTCCTACTTTTGCAAATAGTGTTTGTTGTTAGGTTTTTGATAAGAGTATATTAATTCCTTGCCGTGGGGTGCCGGCAGTAGAATGTTGCCCCTCCTCTCTTGCCCATGGATGCAGTAAAAATATGCCAAGGGATATCTACGGAAGATGGGCAGCAGCGTCTTTCCGTGTACATCCCGTACTGCGTTCGCCAACCCGCCAGCCAAGCGCGATGAGTATGGCAACTACCCCTAATAGAGTTCCATGAGGAAGCCTGTGTTCAGTAGTGGACGTTTTACGTATGAAATGATGATTACGATGATATTTATTAAGTGTAACATTGCAGAGCGACATTTAACAAATGTCGATCGCGGGAGCCCCAGGATCGGAGCTGCGGATTCGGGCCGCTCAATAAAAATTCCTTCGCGTCAAATACTCCAAAGAATAATTGTTTTTCCAAGTGGTCTCATCAATGGGCCTTTTAGCTTCTCTCTAAATTATATTTGTTCTCCGTAATGGTAATGGTCCGCGCTGATTCCGCCTAAGTGGCTCCGGGATCATTATTTTGTTTCTGGAGTGTTTACTTTTGACGTCTTTCTTTTACGTGTTTTTATTTTCAATTTGGTTATTGTTATTGTCTTTGCGACAAGGTTTATTCCACAGGTTTATTCTTTGTGTTGTGAAAATGATGGTCAAAAATCAAAGCTGCGTCCCCGGCAAACTGACAAACAGTTTGCCGGGGCGCAGTACAACGTTATCCTGCTTAGGGATACCTCCGGAAGATGGGCAGCAGCACCTTCAAGTGCATCAACAACCCGTGCTGCGCTCGCCAAGCGACCTGCCAAGCTTGAGTATGGCAACTACCCCTCATGGAGATCCATGAGGGAGGTCTGTGTTCAGTGGTGGACGTTTTACGGCTGAAATGATGATGATGAGTCGCTTAGGGTAAGGATCGCTGAGGTGTCACACCTTAATAGACTCCAATAACGCTGTGTTATGTAATAACATGTCTATATGAAGGTTTAGCCTTGTTTAGCTATGTTTTAGCTAAACAAGGTAAGTGCCCGACTTTTACATTGCCACGCAAAATACAATCTATTTAATCAAATCAGTCAATCACGATTTTTCATAAAATCGTTAAATAAATGATTAGCATATTTAACGCAGCTATCAAGACCTCACCTGCCGTGCTAGTAAGTTAGCTTTGAGTGCTCCTAGACTTAAATTTTACAAATAAAATCACTTTTTAACCGATTTTAAAAAGGAGGATGTTCAATGATTGACTGTATACATATATTTTTCTGCTATGTATATTCACCCATTTCTCCGTCAATGTAATGGTGGACCGAATCGGACTGATCTTAAAAAAATATTTTTTTTTGTCTTACGTATGTTCACCGACTTCTCCGTCAATTATGGACCGACCGATCTTAAAAGAATATTTTTTTGTTTGAAAATGTGCACTTCCGAGGTGGTCCCTTAGGAACCAAGTCAGGATCTGATTGGTGCAAACTCCCGGGGGAATCAATCATTGAAGTCGGGTATGAAATGAGATGGTTGGAGGACATTGAGGGATACCTATGCCCAGCAGTGGGACGATACAGTTTAGTTAAGAAAAAATATAAATAGGTTCCCAGTAGTCATTGAATGAGTCAGAAAATACACTTTTCTATTGCAACGTCGTCGACACATAACAAGTGTATTATAAAACGTCATTGGGTCCAAAAGTGGAGCATCTCGAGGTAATTTCGGCGCAATCTGCAGCTGATGATGTTGTTAGTGAGACAAATGGAGCATTGTCATTGATTAGAGGGCGCTCGCACTCCGCCGGACGGGCCAGCTCACTGCGGAACAGCTAATGATGAGCTAATTTACTATTAATATACATGTAACCGTGCCATATGCCGTGGGGTGCCAACAGTGGAATGTCACACCCTCCCCTCTTGCCCGTGGATACAGTAAGAGCCGGCTAAGGGATACCTTCGGAAGATGGGGCAGCAGCGTCTTTCGTGTATTAACACCTTGTACTGCGCTTGCCAACCCGCCTGCCATGCGTGGTGAGTATGGCAACAACCCTTCATGCTCAGTACTTTAGTAATCAATGAGGGAGTTCTTTGTCCAGCAGTGGATGTCCTACGGCTGGAGATAGTGTAACACCGTGATGGTAATTTGAACCCATGCTCATTCCTACGCTCGCTAAACTAGAAACTGGAGTGAGCCAGCCATCGTCCGATCACCTAGGACGGAAGTTTGATCAATTCAATTGGTCATCGGATCCGCGGCATCCTGGAGGTGCCGGCGGGTCACTGACAACGCGGCGTGACCCGGCGCTGGTTCACCCGCTGCAATTGACCACATGCATAACAATGCATGACCTAACTGGATTGGGGGGGTATTAGACGGTCTGTGATGTACAACTTAGCAGTGAGTTAGGGCTTGGTGGCTTATCTTGTTGTGATTGTTATGTTCTTATTCTAGTTTAGATGTAACCAAGCTACCTAACTATTTTGTATAATACCCGTCCAAATTTGTTAACTAAGGGTAGAAATAAATATATATAAATAATACTGGACATTTCACACAGCACCGTCTAGCCCCAAAGTAAACAGAGCTTGTGATATGAGTACCAGATGGTTGATAGAACACTCAAATACTTCTTTTTGTAAATATTTACTTATCATACACAGAAAATACTCAGACCCGGGACAAATATCTGCAGAAAATTTTATATTGGTTTGCTTCTTTTTGGCATTTTCATTTTGATTTTGTTGTTTGTGTTTAGCTGTGTGTCATGCATGCGTGCCAATAAATGTATTTACTGCGCTAATGGGTTCTTGTGCGGTTACTTTTAAAGGCGATCTTTCAGCTGAATATTTGCCTCGGGTGTCGGTATCTTTCTACTAGCTTTTACCCGTCACTTCGCTTGCGTGACATTTATAAGGCGAAATGTTAACCAGTCGGATTGACATTTTCATACAAAAGAAAACTGTTTACGTCATATTTATCTTTGGGAACTCAATTTTGGGATAAAAATATATATATATATAAATATATATATAAAGATAGCCTATGTGTTATTCCTGGTCCACATCTATACGTATGCAAAATTTCAGCTTAATCCGTTAGATAGTTTTTGCGTTTTGAAGAAGTAACAAACCTCCATACATCCATCCATAAGAACAAACTTTCAGGTTTATAATATTAGTGAGATGTACATATATATAATAAGCCAAAGTTTCGCCTGTCATCTGAGGGGCCAACGTAATTTAGTAGGAACAATGTCGCCGCAGCCGAACTCGGCTAAAAGAATCATCATCATGTGATAGTAAGCATTGAAAATATATTATACTAGCGCACCGCAGTTTCACTCGCGTAGTTCCCGTTCCCGTAGGAATACGAGGATAAAATAGAGCCTATGTAACTCAGGGATAATGTAGCATTCTAATGGTGAAATAATTTGGAAATCAGTCTAGTAGTTTTTGAGTTTATTCGTTACAAAGACACAAATCTTTCCTGTATATAATATTATAGATTTATATTTTGTATCAACGACCTCGTCGAATCCTGGCATAGATAGCATAGGTCAGGATTGGACACCCCATCTGAAGATGCTATCACAACGGGAAGGAGCCGCCGATCGTAAGGGTCACAATTACACCCCGGACCCCAGCCAGGCTCATTCAATAAATACCCCCGCAGAGGAGCTTTGTAAAGTGATATTTGAAGACTTTGGAGTTTATATGTCCGGTAACGGCTTTTACAACTATTTACAGTGTAAAATGGAGTTTTGTGAGCTCACGCAAGTTGTATGAATGTATTCCAGTGATTCCTTGGTTCCCAGTGCATGTGATGATTTGCAATAAGTGTAAGCAGAGTCTTTATATTTATTTTCCTAAGAAAATAAATAGATTCACAGGATATGTTTACCAAATGAGAGAGAGACGAAAACATATAATATAATAGAATATCGCAGGTGGATGCTTACATCTGAGAGTTCTTTTACATTGTGTCGAAACGGAAAAGATGTATCCCACCTTTGCTTTAGGACGTTCAGTCCACCCGTGACCACGAGGGCAGCAGGCACTCGAAACGTCGGGAAATAATAAAATAAGGTAATTACGCGATAAAGTCCCGTTAATCAGTTTAAAATTTAGGACGTTCATCATCATCTCAGCCGTAGGACATCCAGCTAGACACAGGCCCCTCGTGGATCCTCAAGTGCTGAACATGAGGGGTTGTTGTCATACTAACCTCGCTTGGCAAGTGCAGTACGGGATGTTGATACACGGAAAGAAATTGCTGCCCATCTTCCAGAGGTATCCCTTGACAGATTTTTACAGCACACACGGACAAGAGAGGAGGGGCAACGTACTACCTGCTGGCACCACACGGCAATATACTGTCATATCTGGTGACAATCCAGATCAAGACTGAATCTACTTGGACGCAGCAGCGTGAGCGACTGGGCCGGAAATTAAATCAATCAGCTTCGTAGTGCTCTCCCCTCCCCCCCTCCACGGCAGATATTATCTAAGAGGTTACAAGATGAGACAACTTTCATAAAAGATTCGCCTTAACGCATAATAGGAGCCTGTTTCGAGTAGCTATCGTGATTCTCTCTGATGTAAAATGTGATGCGTCAAAATAAATATGATTTTTAAATCGGCGGTTGTGGTGTTAAAGGAAGGAAGGGACCGCAGGGTTTACCTGTCTATCGTAACAGCCCTAGGACTGCTGTCCACGTCCAGCGCTGGACATAGATACATCATATACATCCATATGTACATACATCCTCTCTCATGGTTCACAAAGATCATCACGGGGTTGTTGCCACACTTGCCACGCTTAGCAATCCTATGAATCAAATCAAAGGCAGCTAGCTGGTTGCTATAAAATAAGGCCTTCGCATCTATTGTAGATGATTTATACAGCGTCAGCACTGATATTCATGCTGTATGGTCCTCTGAGCTAAGTCAGCTAATCAGAGGAAAGAACAGGTCAAAACGTCTGAAGTTAGCCGCGGGTTTCATTACGTTGTTTTCCTTCACCGTTAAATGTGCACATACATTTTCATGAAAGAAATACCCATTGGTGCACGACCGGTATCGAACCCGCGATCTTCGGTTTGAAAGACGTGGGTACATACCGCTCGACCAACACGGCTCAGGAAGCTATAGGATTAATGTAAATTTTAAGAAGTTAAAAGCTTTCAAATCTGAAATACGTAAAATAATTCCAGATCCTATGAATCATTAAACGAATCAACTGTGAACTATTTACTTACGGCAGATAAGCGAAATCAATCAGCGAAGTCAGTCAAGCTGACTTACTTATTCTAACACCTTTCTTTGTACGTTCCTTCTGGCAAATACACGATAAAATTAAATTTCTAATTTTGGAATGGATGTTGAGCATTATGTTCAAATTTGTTTTAAATTCATTGATGGGCTCAGTTGTGTGAAGTTAGAAATATGTCCATTTATGCTGAGATGCGTTGATGTAGATAATAATAATTATAAATATATAATGCTCGCAACACCATCCAATTCCTAAACCGAAACTAAGGAAAGCTTGTATGTACTATGGAAACCAAATGATTAATAGTATACTTATATACATTTTTTTGTAAATACATACTTATGCTTATAAATACATTACTGCAGAACAATTACAAACATTTGTCCCGTCGCGGGAATGGAAAACCTCCCGCGTATCAGTCAGCTATTGACCTACTGAGCCACGGAGGCAGTCGCGATAGTATTTAGTTTCTGTAAACTGTGATAGTATGTAGCAATTTCGCGGAATTCGTTTAAACATGTAGATACAACCACAAATCCAGACGACGAAACCAAATTGGCGTCAGGGATTTCTTAATTTTTCAGTAGGTACAAAACATGCGGAATTGATATTTTAAGTTTCGATTTTTGATTTTGCGTCGGCTTAATTTCAGATTGTCAATGAGAATGAGAACAGAATCTGAGTCCCGTGAACTTGGCATGCCAGCCCGTAAACCCTGTCTAACCCTGCACCTTCCATCGTTCTTTTTAGCAATAGCAAAAACGCCTTTTGTGTGGTAAAGGTTTTCTCAGGGAATCAATTAATATTACGGATTGAATGTAATATTGTTACTATAGCTGTGCTATAGCCGCCAATAATTGAGTGTTTTGGAATTTGAGTTTTGTCCATAAATAATAATAGCCACCTAACACAATCCTGGTAGCGCCCATGTCAGTAGCCATTTCAGGTGTGGGAGAAAAAACCCACGGGGACCCTTAGAGCCCTAGGGGCCGTTCAAAGGACACCACCGCAGGGCAGAGTTAGGGTGTAATTAGCATGTTTGTGCCGCAAATGATGGCTGCCGGCGATTCGTTAGCCGCGGTTTGAGGATTGCGCCCGCAACGCATGAGCAGACGCGATTTTTTGTTTTGGTCGGTGTTGCGTCCTGTCGGACTAATACGGCGCCACTGAAAATCAGTGTCGTGTTCTCACGGCGTGGTGTGTTGAGTTGGCGACCGATTTACGTTTCTGTACCTTAATGTATTATTTTTCATGCATGTACCTTTGAGACATAAATAAACATTTTCTATTCTTTTCTATTTTATTACTCAGGTGTGAAGATTATATAATGAGACCGAATATTTATTGCGTAAATTCCTTTTATGATTATGATTTCCCTCTATTTTAACCGTTCTTTCTTTGTTTACTAAAGATATTTGTAGATATCATTTACAATCATCGTAACCAGTGTTTATGCCACTAACTACTATCATCACTTGTAGATGGAAAGCCCCAATGCTGATATTCGTAGGTATTGCCCTGGACACGACAACGTTGGTACAACTTCAAAGAATAAGTAAATGTTTTGTAATTTAGGCGGAAATATGATTATATCTCTTTAAATATAAGACCTAGGAATAAGGTTTAGGTCTAGTTAGAAAGATAATAAATATACCTTTAATTTAAGATTAAATAGTTATGTGAGATGTAAATAAATAAAGAGATATAGATACAAATCCGCGAAAATCATAGTGAAAATTAGGCTAAAGAATTGTACAAATAGTGCCGTCCTCTGCACGGTATAGCCTCAGGGGTAGAATAGTGATAGCGAACTTGTGCTGCACACACAGTAGTTCCAGTCCAGTAGCAAGTAATTATTAGGAAGAAAGAAATAAAGCTGAGACTGAAAACTGAAAAGGAATATTATTGAAACCTAGAAGATAGAAATATACAGTCCAAGACAGGTATCATGGCGTAGTCTTGCAGTTTTTGTTCTACCTTGTTGTGAATTCAGGTTAAAAGATAAAGATAAATTTATTTCACATAAACCAACATTGCTTATTACATAAATAATACAGAGTCACTTACACTAAGATACCACTGCAGGGAGGAAGAGCATAGGCACCCAAACTAGGAAAAATCCTGTATGATGGCATACCTAGGCCTTCCGCCAGAATAACAAAATCATTTTACTTTCACATAACATGCGTTTAGGTTCTCATTAACAGTTAAACAAAGTGTTGTAATTTGATTTGAATAGAAATAATTAATTAATTACTAATAATCAATTACCGGTATTTAAGCAAATGGGAGTGTGAGTGTGTGTGTATCAATGTTATTGGGTGTGAGGTGTGTGTGTGTGTGTGTGTAAACGTTTATGTGGGTGTGTGTTTGTGTGTGTGCGTGCGTGTGTGTGTGTGTTATAGTGAGTGTGTCTTTGTTTATGTTTTGTTTGTACGTTAAGAAAGAATAGTTAGCAGACCTTCAATGGAGTTGTAGCTTTGCTCCCTTAACCAATTCTCGACAGCAATTTTGCACTTGTAGCTAGTCATAGGATAGAATTGCAGAATCTTATTCAGTTTGTTATAGATGTAGGATTTAATAAAATAAGTTTGACGCCTGGCAAATGCAGTACTGCATTTACGAGTGTCGCAGACCCTTTTTGAGCCTCTGCTTCGATTAAAACGATCGGGATTAAACCCGGTTGTTTTGTGGTGAGAAATTACTAATTGTAGTATGAAAAGTTTTCTCGCCGATAAGATATTACACTCATTATATAGAGCTTCTGTGGGAAAGCGAAATGGTTTGGATAGCATTACCTTAAGTATGGATCGTTGGGCTCTCTCTACCCTTATAAGCTTGGTTATAACTGCATTGTGAAGTTAGATATTATTAACTTTTCCTTCCTCATATTTCATCGTCAGTGTATAATACTAATTATCCTATAATATATGGTGTTCGTGATACACGCTTTTATCGTACACAATCTACAAAAAATTACGAAAAAATAGGTCTTCTCGAATAGATTATCGTATCTTAATAATGCATAATCTGAAATTATTCCTCAGAGTATATGGGTACACTGGGCAAGCGTAATACATCTAACAACGTCTTAGGGGCTACAGCCAGCGTCCCGCACAGCATGAATGAACGAATGAAGTTGCTGACGCTATATTAATCATCTATAATGGATTTGAAAGGCCATACTTACATCATTATTTCAGCCCGGGACGCTGCAGTGCCTGGGATTATGTTAAATAGATTAGGATTGCCCAGCACCCATCTCTATCTACGCTGTGAGGATCCTTCATCCATTTCAGCTAATAAAGAAAAAATAAAAGAACAAGTCAATAGTCTGAAGCTAAGCCGCAGATTACTTCACGATACTTTCCTTCCCCGTTAAAGCATGTGTTAATTGTGCACATACATTTTCCAAGCAAGAACAATCCGTTGGTGCACGGGACATACCACTCGGCCAACACGGCTACATAAGATTACTATGAGCTACTTTGTCTGGTGTTGAATTCGCTGTCTCTTGTAACGTGGCCCGTGGCGCCTGCACTCAAAACTCGTATTTACGCACGAGCCGGGACAAATCAAATATGTACCCGAAATCCCAGGATTTACTTCACTGTTCGCTCAATATTTATTCACAACTGGCAACACCCTTGTTTCGGATGCCGAGTGTTGCTATTATATCCTCCCGAAATCCGGAGGTGTTCTGTTTCGTAATATTTAAACTTAGTTTATTTTCAAAGCTTATCCCACTTGTATTTCTTGCAATAACGAAGTTAAATCTGTAGCTAGGTGGGTTGGACCCCACTAACGGCGCGACCTGGCATTTTAGAAACATCAGAGTTGTGACCTCTATGTGAATTATGAAATAGGAATTTTTTGCACCCGTTTTACTATAGATATAGCTTTTTTGTTTATGTATTTTAAATAATACCATTATAGCACGCCTCTAACAGTCTTTAATAGACAGGTTTGTAAGGAATGCTTTAGCAATATGCTTACCTTTTGTATAAGTGCAATAAAGTAATAAATAATAACAAATCTACACTATATAAAAGCTGAATAATTTGTTTGTTTGTTTCGTTGAACGCGCTAATCTCAGGAACTACTGATCCGAGTTGAAAAAATCTTTCGGCGTTGGATAGCCCAATCATAGAGGAAGGCTATTAGGCTAAAGAACATCACGCTATGGCCGTAAGGAGCGAAGCATCATTGAAAGATGTGGCATAAATAGGAAAAATGTATTCCTTTTGAGAGCTTCCGTTGCGTACTCGTAAGCGACGCAGGCGAAGTGGCGCGGGAAAGCTAGTATATAATAATATTATAAGGAGGAAAGATTTGTATTTTACATGTTTGTAACGAATAAACTCAAAAACAACTGGACCGATTTTCAAAATTCTTTCATCATTAGAATAACCCTGAGTAATATAGGCCATATATTATCCCCGTATTCCCGGAACGGGAACTACGCGGGTGAAACCGCAGAGTGCGGCTAGTAAATAATAAACTGACTACTTACCCTAACAAATTCCAGTCTTCTATTGCATTGTTTTATAAAATGTTTTATGTAAACCCATGAAATAAATGCTTAGCTTCTGAGTTCTTTAACATTGGTCATATATGTACCTCTAAATAGGTACTTAGAGAATTAAATCTGGGATTTTTTCGGCAAAATCAAGATGCTGATCGAGATGCAAATTTATGGAGCTTTCAGGGGACATCCCGTTAATTCGCGACAAGACAAACTGCCGTTAAGTAATTCATAATTATTATTCATGTGGATTATCGCGGGGGGTGAGAGGGGGGATGTCAGATGTCGGGAAATTACCTGCCTTTGGGATGAGTGTTGCGTCGGTGTGAGTGATCGTAGATCAGTGGTCTAGTGGTTTCTCGTATTTGTTACCTGTAATAAAAAAAAATGGTAAGTAAAAGTTATATTTTTAGGGGGCGACGCCTCCAATATGCGTAGCGCTGTGTGTCTGTCTGTGCACGAGACGATTATAACCGAGCGCGTTGACCGATTTACATGAAACCTTTTTTGCTAGCACCGTCTTAATGAGAGAAGGGTACTGATTGATTTTGGTGACCCTAGGTCACAGGGACCGGTGTTATTGTGACCTCAAAAGGTCACCAAAAAAAATAAGTCTTCAAATGGCCGCAAACGTCCAAAAACCCAAAAATGCCATTTTTACTTTTTGGTGACTTTTTGAGGCCTTCCCCCCTTTTCTGGTACCCCCGTACCAATGCTTGTTTTTTTTAAGTAGAAGTAAAAACTTTGCTGACTGATCGCCTAATGCCTAACGCCACCGGAAAGTGTGGAAAGGGGGCAAGAGGCCTTTGCCCAGCAGTGGGATCCAACGGGATAATTAGATAAGATATATTTAAAGGTACGCAGGGTAAAGACTAATCATTATAATTTCAGCCGTAGGGTAGCCGTAGCCGAAGGTTGAGGACGTCCAATGCTGGACATAGGCCTCCCTCCTGGACCTGCATTTAAAGGTAAAAAGTAAGGCCTTTATTGTTTACAACAGCTACAGTTTCCATAACTTTTGCAGCAATCTTCATTTACATATTTTACTACTAGCCGCACTCCGCGGTTTCAACCCCCGCAGTTCCCGTTCCCGTGAGAATACGGGGATAATGTATAACCTTTGTTCATCAGAAATAATGTAGGATACTAATGGTGAAAGAATTTTTCAAATCGGTCCAGTAGTTTCGGAGCCTATTCAATGCGTACAAACAAATATTTTCCTCTTCATAATATTAGTTTATATCTATACTAATGTTATAAAAAGAAAAGATTTGTACATTGTATTTTGTATGTTTGTAATAAATTAACTCAATAACTACTAGACAGATCTTCAAAATTTGCCTCCTCCGATTAGAAATTCTAAGTCAATTTATACCTTTAAAAAATATCTTAAGAAACATCTTTTAATATCACAGAAATTACCAACAACAAGCAGACGTTCTGAGCCGATCCGTATTAATAATTGTTCTTAAATATTTTGTTAATTTTATAATATTTTAGCTTTTGTGTTATATTTTCAATATTTTATTTACTTTCTTTCTATTCACCTGTTATATTTTCTGTTTGTGTTGTAGTTATTGCTTCCTAAATGTATAATATAAGTAACCCAGCATTCTCGATTCTTTTGTACTCGTATGTCATGTGTAACGTGTGTCGCACCGCTACCTCACACACTCTAGGTGTCGCAGAAAACCAGCGCCATCGCTACTGTGCACATGCTGAGCGATTTCCTGTTTTGTTTCCATATCAGTATATTTTTAAATTTGTTGTATTATTTGTAATGTGTGAAACAAAACAAACGTTTTTTATCTTTATCTAAAATTCGTTTACCATTAAGGCCTTTGCATCTTTTATAAAATGATTTATACAGCGTCAGCAACTGGTAGTCATGCTGTACCGGACGCTGCAGTGCCTGGGATATTGTTAGATGGATTAGGCTTGCCCAGCACCTATACCATCCTCTCAGCTTAGTCAGCTATTAGTCAGAGGAAAGAACAGGTCAATACGTCTGAAGCTAACTAAGCCGCGGGTTTCCTCACGATGTTTCCTTCACCGATAAAGCACGTGTTAAGTGTGCACATACTTACATTTTTCAAGAAATAATTAGAATGCTACATTATCCAGTATCACAGGCTATAACACCCTCATGGAGATCCATGAGGGAGGCTTGTGTTCATTAGTAGACGTTTTGCGGCTGAAATGATGATGATGACGATATCTGATTGAAATTAACTAAGACTCTGTGGTACGCCACAGATAGATGTAAGATAAGACTACCCCCAATGCCCCACTACTGCGCCGGCGCGAAATAACCGTGTCTATAACGAAACCTAACAACCATATTGAATACCTAACGAAGTTCTTAAATAAACAATAAACTAATCATCAACACGCAAATCTTCATTAAACCCAAACTACCCAATACCCAAAAATCGAAGAGCACGAGGAAAGGTCAACTCTACCTCTAGTGCACGAAAACGCTTCGGTCAATTTTCGGCTTCTGCTTTACAAAAGTGAACAGCTTTTATCTGGAAAAATGCGTGCGAAGCCGCAGCCGGGAGGTGATAGTAGTTTGACAGTTTGTCATCGTTATATGATACCACTGAACGAACTTAAATATAATGATCTTCTATTGTGACATTATTTTAGCAGTTGTAATAAAATTAAAGATGAAATAAATGATACAGATCTGAAATTCCCTAAAAATGGAGCCCAATCTTGCGCGAGACCAGTTCCTGAGTTCCAAATGTGTAATTTACGATAAGTACGTAAGTATTTTTGCCGTGGGGTGCCGACAGTAGAATGTTGCCTCTCCTCTCTAACCCGTACATGCAGTAAGTATAAGCAGTGGACACGGACAGCAGTCCAACGGCTGAGATGAAAGAGAATACAAATACAAATAACGAATGAGGTACTACTAATCTCAAGCCCGCTTCCTGCTTTTTATATCGGTTGTCGCTGAACAAAACGACACTGCAATTACTCTGATAAAATTTTAATATTTACGCTTTTAGAAATATAGGTATGTACATATTTCTCAAAAGAATATACATTCACATTTAAGAGCAATACAAGCATAAATTATTACAGCGAATTCGTCCATAACTTACTAAGTCAATAAACTACTACAACATTGTAACACAGCTGAAATAAATTATTACACGCTTCTAATACGAAATTGTACGCAAACTTTAGCTGTGGCGGATACCAGTACCAGCGAATGAGCTACCACCTAAAACCACCTCCAATAAGGCTGTGGCCAAACGAGCGTAATATTTTGAGTTGTGGCTAGCGTAAAATAAGTCGCGGAATTTTCGCTGCATTCAGTTTCAGCCACACGATGATTTCAGTTGAACAAATTAACACTTCGGACCCACTTAAAAACCTTATTAAAATGTTCAATTCCGACGTGGGTCGAAGAAGAATGATCGAAGAAGTTTCGGCTTCGGCCTCGAATCATTGACCCGCGCAGCACTAGGGCGCCGCGAGGGAGACGGCATGGCGTGGCTGGCACGGCCTGGCACTGCGCTTGCACAGGTCGTGCGGTGACGTCAGCGCGGGCGCCGTGACGGGGTTTTTTGTATGGGCTTTTTGTAGGTTTTTTGTATAGAGGGATTTCCCGCACTCGAAGCTTTAATTAAGCGGGCTGTCTGCTGCGAGATGTACACATAACATAATACAAATTGAAAGGGTATGAAAATCTAAATTATATTTAGTCTATTTAGTCAATTAAATAATACTAATACATAATAGGTATACACATTTTTTTGCTTGTGGTTAACTTACATGACAGACTAAAAATTATATTTAGTCAAGTAGCCTATAATTAGTAAGTACAAATTCATTTGACAAACCTAAATAGCCGCATTTCTGTGTGGTGCCGGCAGTAGAATATGTAATTTGTATAGTGTTTTATAGTGTTGTCGTGGGGTCCCGGCAGTAGAATGTTACCCCTCCTCTCATGCCCGTAGATGCAGCCTGCTAAGGGATACCTTCGGAAGATGGGCAGCAGCGTCTTACCGTGTATCAAAATCCTGTACTGCGCTCGCCACCCTGCCTGTCAAGCGTGGTGAGTACGGCAACTACACCCCATGGAGATCCATGAGGGGTGTATTCAGTATTGGACGTTTTACGACTGAAATGATGATAGTGTTAAGTCACTTTTAGAACAATATTTGTATATTTCACTTGAAAAATATTTCAAGAAAATAAAAACCTTATCAATAAAAACGATTACGGTGTTTTCTAGTCATTGCCATTGAATGCAACCTCACACAATGTGCAGGAGGACTCTAGTAATGACTGTGGATATGGCGCTAAATCGGTGCTCAACCGATATGACCTTAAGAATTTAGACTAAGAGTCCGCGCCACAACTAAAGTGCGATAGACGCGGCGCTGCTATCCTAGAACTAAATACAGACTAAAAATTGTGGTCTTGTCGTAAGACTTTAAGTTTGAGAATTTTGAATTTCTAACTTAGACACGATTACATCGTGTCTAAGTTTCGTAAACACATACTATGGCAAATAAATCAATGGTTTTATCACGGGTTACGTAGTTTAGTTAGTTAAAGTATTTACGGCGGCAAAGTCAACGATAGATTTGAACGAACGGGTTTGAGACCCAACACCATAAAAAAAATAAAAAGGTTTGCCATTTTATTGAAATTTTCAGCATCGATTCGAAAAATAATAAACAAGGCCAGAACTAGCAGTCATTAATGAGCCGAGCCCTCAATGTCGCAGTGAACGGCCCGCTTTATATCCTTACTGGGAACGTAACCAGACTATTCCCCCATGATAATGATGGTACATCGTCGTCATCATCATCATCATCACCACAGCCGTAGGACACCCATTGCTGGACAAAGTCATCTCATGGAGTTGGAGATCCAAGTACTGATCATAAGGGGTTGTTGCCATACTCACCACGCTTGGCAGGCGGGTTGGCGATAATGTTACACGGCATGATAATTAGTATGTATTCGGAATTAATCAAATTAAATAATTCCGTACTTATTATGTAGCCATTAAATAACCAAATTTTGCCTTTGTTGTTTATTCTAATGAAGTATTTTTGTAAGTTATAATGAAGACATGATTCTAATAATGTTTTGAAAGCAGGGAAAAACCTGACTTATTCATTTGTATTTATTAGTAGTGACATTACGTTTTATTAAAACAGAATTGTATATTTAATTACATTAAGTACCTAATAAGGTAGTAGCCGTAAATAGGTAGGTAGCTGTAGAATGTTGCCTCTCCTTTCTTGTCCTTTGTTGAAGGGATACCTCCGTAAGATGGGCAGCAGCGTCTTTCCGTGTATCAACATCCCGTACTACGCTCGCCAACCCGCCTGCATAGCGATTATAGCAAAACCCTCTCATGACCTCGGAGATCCATGAGGAAGGCCCAGGTCCAGCAGCGCCCGTGCACAGAACTCCTACGGCTGATGATGAAGGAGGCCTTTCATATAGATGATTGGTTGACTGGGACATGTTAGATGGATTAGGCCCCAATTAAAGTATGTAGGTGATTGAAATAAATATACAATTTTATTCTTCAAATTTCGAATCAAGCATAAAATTATATGTGTCTTATTACCCACATCCCGTCCACCAACACAACAACAGATATAAGTAGAAACTAAGCTATTATATGCCATCCATAATTTTAAATCCACCAGTAGAAGAGCATCTTTCCTTGCTTCAGCCGTAAAAACTTTAGGTTCATGCAAAGCGTCCTTACAAATCACGATTCAATTCGAAGTCAGCAGTCTGTTCATATCTTTATAAAAAATCTTTGACAATGCTGAAGTAAATTATAAGATGTCGATAATCCTGAGAGCATTTTCAATCAGCCCCCACAAAGCGTCGACTGTAATCCGCGAACGGTGCAAGGGCACTACCACGAACGACCGCGGAGCACCGCTCGTCAACGCTTACTATAGTCCGTTAAGCTTAGCTTGAACGTTACGACAGCTGTCATCAAAATTCCGCCCGTGAAGTCCTGAACGGTATTTGTCCGAATCGTCAGCAACTCATAAATTTGTATAACCTTAACCTTCAAATCGGAATACAGCATTGCAGACATTACTGCTTGGCGGCAGAAATATTATTGTCGTGATTTGGATTTATGCCGAAGACAGCCTGGTTGATAGTTTATTAAGTTGGATTTCCAACTGTTTCCAACTTCTTTGTGTTCCATTAATGTAAAAAAAGTAATGTATAAAGCTTTATAATTACTTTTTGTTATATCATCATCATCATCATTACAGCCGTAAATCGTCCACTACTGAACGAAGGCCTCCCTCATGGATCTCCATGAGGGGTAGATGCCATACTCACCACGCTTGGCAGGCGGGTTGGTGAGCGCAGTATGGGATATTGATATACGGAAAGACGCTGCTGCCCATCTTCCGGAGGTGTCCCTTAGAAGACTCTTACTGCATCCACGGGTATGAGAGGAGGGGTAACATTCTACTGCCGGCACCCCACGGCAATATTAAAATTTTGTTATATATTTTTCGTAAAAAAAAATATCTCTTGGTTTTGATTATTTTTCTCTTATAGAATAGAATACGCTTTATTGTACACCTTAAAACAACATAAAAAACAGAAAGCAGATAAAACTAATAACAATTAAGTGGACAATGGGCGGCCTTATCGCTAAAAGTGATCTCTACCAGGCAACCTTTGGATGGACAATAATTATAAGAACAGTTAGAGACGGTGGCGTACATCATTTTATATAAAATCAAAATAATATAAAAGTGGGGTTTATTGCATTACATAAATAAATGACAATACATATAATAAATATACAAATTACATTCTAAATAAATACATACATACAATATATCAGTCTGCGGCCGCAAGCGCATGCGAGCGAACGTATCGGTAGTGACTCATCAATTCGCGATGACGTCTCATGTAGTGAAAGGTTCTCGCCTTTATCCAAAATAAAGTGGATGTAATGTCGGAGGAATCCCTAGTGCAGATTTGTAGCACATCGTTCACGCCGGAGGATATCAAACAAAGTCTTTGCTGTTTGAATCCATAACGACGGCCAAACGGAAGATAACTCGCAAGAAGGATGGGAGGTCGCAGCGAGATCTCTTTGATGTTATTGGTGTTTTTAAAGAGACAGATCCTGATGAAACTCCAATCTTCGTGGCCAAAGAGTTGCAAAAACTACCACCCGTCACCTTTGATCATGTAGACGCCACAAGGCTGCTCAAAGATATACTTGTGATTCAAAAAGAGCTTAAGACGCTGAAGGAAACATACGTGACTATTAATCATTTAGAAGACCTAAAAAGTGAGCTACAAAACCTAAAACAAGCGTCTTTTTCTAGTAATTCCGAGTGCTTTGTGAATAAAAAGCGCGGTGGTGGCGGTACATACAATAGTTATATTATCGATAGCGGGCCCTCCGGCCTACCGCACATAACGGAACAAAGTATGACGCATAACCTCACAGCTGATACATCACCATCGTATACTTGTATTGACTCTGAGAAGCAATTATCTTTCCCGCCGACTCAAAATCTAGTGGAAAATAATGTAGCTTCGCCTGTTGCAATAACATCACCGGCGATGACTCCACAAAAAAGTGTACGACAAGAAGAAAAACTACCTTATAGTCAAACTAACAGTGGTCATCAAGATCAGATAGTTTTGAAGCCGGCTGTGTGTAAAAGTTACGCGGAAACGGTTATTGCAAAAGGCGAATGGAAGAAAGTAAAGCCCAGCGATGACTGGATAATAGCACAGCAAAGACGATTGAAAAATCGTTTTAGCACGTTGCAGGGAAAAGCGCAAACTAAACCTGATGAAAAATTTAAAGCCGCCGATATTAGGGTACCATTATTTATAATAATGTGGATAAAAGTACCTGTGAATACATATCGCAGAAAACGCAAGTTAAGATATCTTTACACAAAATAAATACAGAGTATCAAAAGCAATACAATGCGTATAAAATGTATGTACCTAATAGTAAATTATCGTTATTTTTAGAAGATAGCCTGTGGCCAGAAGGCATTACTTTTAGAAAATTTGTTGACTTTAGAAACAACAATGGAGGACACAGTAAACAAGAAAATAAGTGATGCAACATTTGTCACATACAACTGTCGCTCTGTTACGAGATCTATAGACTGTGTTAGGTCATTATGTCGAACAGCTGACATCGTGGCCTTACAGGAAACGTGGCTCCTGCCGCACGACATCGCCTACTTGGATACAATAGACCAGGATTTCTCCTACGTTGGCAAATCGGCGGTGGACACCTCTGCGGGCATGCTGCGAGGCCGGCCGTACGGCGGCATCGCTATACTGTGGCGTAAAAATGTATTTCGTTCGGTTTCAGTTGTGCAGTGTGTAAGTGTACGTATCGCAGCGATCAAAATAGTGCTAGATGATCGTCAGCTGTTAGTATTCTCGGTATACATGCCTACGGATGCGACGGATAATGTCGCCGAGTTCACTGAGTGTCTAAAGTGAAATAAGTGCAGTGATTGACAACTGTAGTGTGATACAGTGTTTATTATGGGTGATTTTAACGCTCATCCGAGTGCACCATTTGGTAAGCAACTTGAAAACTTTTCTATGGATCAAAACTGGACTTGTGCAGACATAGACTTTTTGGGGTTGCTATCAGACTCGTTCACGTATATAAGTGATGCACACGGAACAAAGTCGTGGTTAGATCACATCCTTACGACAGAAGCTGCAAAAAAGACTATTGTAAATATTAGAATTAATTATAGTACATCTTGGTCTGACCATTTCCCAGTTGAAATTAAGTGTAATTTGAATATGGTTTTACCTAAAGTTTCTATAAATAAGTTTGTACCAAATCCTGTTGTCTGGGGGGAAAGGGATAGTGCACAGATTAAAAAGTACACTGAACTATGTACAGTGCAGTTACGTAAAATCCATTTTCCTCACGAATTTATTAAATGTAGTGATTTTGCCTGTTCTAGATCGGAACATAAGCTAATTATTGATAAAATGTACAGTAATATTGTAGCAATACCACAGATAATATAATACACTGCAATACTAAAGTCTGCTGCCTCACATTGTAATGTTAAAAAAGATGTTCATAAAAATAGGAAAAAGAAAATGTATATTGCTGGTTGGAATAAATATGTAAGGGAAGCTCACAGGGATGCCAGGCTCTGGTTTCAGGAATGGGTTACGCACGGGAAACCATCATCTGGCTACATAAACAAGATGATGCGTGAGTCGCGAACAAGTTTTAAAGCTAAACTTAAGTGGTGCCAAAATAATCAAAGTCAGATTAAAATGGATATTGTAGCATCTCTACACAAGTCTAAAGATTTTGGAAAATTTTTGAAACAGACCAACAAACTGAATCCGAAGCCTAGTATACCAGTGAGTGTAGAAGGTATTAGCGATCCCGTCCAGATTGCCAACAGGTTTAAGGAGCAATTTACAGTGACATCTGAGTTGGAGCCCGATTCCACTAGAGCTGATCAGAATATGGTGCGTGACGGCGACCCTATTCTGCTGATAACAGCTAAGGAGGTGAGGCGGGTGGTGAAGGACATGAAGCGGGGAAAATCCCCTGGCCACGACTCCTTGAGCATCGAGCACCTTAAACATGCTGGTGTTCACCTGCCAGGGGTGCTTGCTCTGTTCTTCACCCTCTGCATCGGCCACTCCTACCTACCGGAGGCGATGATGCGAACGATGGTTGTTCCTGTAATTAAGAATAGAACTGGAGATACTTCCAGCTTAAATAACTACAGGCCTATATCACTCGCGACAGTAATAGCCAAAGTATTGGATGGTGTGATTGATAAAAACTTAGAAAAACAGTTAAACTTACATGACGCTCAGTTCGGTTTTAGAGCTGGGCTGTCCACTGAAACCGCAGTCTTAACCCTCAAACACACCGTCCAATATTATACAAGCAGAAGCACACCCGTATATGCTTGCTATTTAGACCTATCAAAGGCCTTTGATCTTGTTGATTATGACATGCTGTGGCATAAGCTCTCCACTCAAACTAAATTGCCTCCAGAGCTCATATCACTTTTTAAATACTGGTATAGTAATCAAGACAATTGTGTGAAATGGGCGGGATCAATATCGGACACGTATAGGCTGAGATGCGGGGTTAGGCAGGGAGGGGGGACCTCGCCCCGGTTGTTCTGCCTGTACATAGACTGCCTGATCCGTGAGCTCAGCAGCACACAGGTCGGCTGTTCAATCAATGGGGTTACCATGAACAACATAAGTTACGCTGACGACATGGTGCTGCTGAGCCCATCGATCAGCGCCCTTAGGAAACTGATAGGTATCTGTGAGCGTTATGCGGTGACACATGGGCTCAGGTACAATGCTAGCAAGAGTGAACTGATGGTTTTTAAGGCGGGATCAAAAACCTATGACACAGTCCCTCCAGTGTCACTTAATAACAGTGAGCTAAAACGAGTAACAAAATTCAAGTACCTGGGCCACTGGGTCACCGAGACACTCACAGATGATTTGGATATAGAAAGGGAGCGGAGGGCGTTATCAGTCCGAGCTAACATGCTGGCCCGTAGGTTTGCTCGGTGCAGTGCGTCGGTAAAAACTACTTTGTTTAGAGCCTACTGTCAATCGTTCTATACTTGCAGCTTATGGGTCAGGCATACGCGAAAGACATGGAACGCCCTGCGCGTCCAATACAATAATGCTTACAGGACGCTGATGGGGCTGCCGCGTTTCTGTAGCGCTTCAAGCATGTTCGCCATCGCGCAAGTAGATGGGTTCGCAGCGATCATGCGCAAGAGAGCTGCCTCACTGGAGCGCAGGGTGCGCGACAGCGCCAACAGCTGCCTGCAAGTTATTGCTGGGAGGCTTGATTGTGCCTGTCCCTTCATGGAGCACTGGACGAGGGCATACATTGTGCCTGTTTAGTGTTGTTTTGTGTAATGTGTGACTTTAAATATGTGTTCTTTGTGTATAATTTTAATATGGACTATGTATAATGTTCTTCTTTACTTGTACAATGTCTGAAATAAACTTTTATTTAATTTAATTTAATATATCAAAACTAAGTGGGAAAGGAAAGCTAAGAGTTAGAAACTAAAGAGAGAAAATGTTTATAAACCATAGTTTTAAAAATGAAAATATGTAAAAAATAATGAAAAAATATTTATTTAGCAAGCAAAACAGTTCGGTACAGATTAATCAACGGCCTTCACACTAGGCATAGCCTGTACCGTAGAGGCCAGACAGAAATTAACATTCACGGAATTATGGACTACCTATACATATATTTATTATTTTTTAAATAAATGTTACCCAATTCAAAGAGAGAAAACAAAAATAACATGATAAACTACCAGAAACAATAAAGAAACATAGAAGGTGCAATTTTCAGGGAAATAGGGAGAGACTTGGCTTGTCTTATATTAGTAGGTAGTGAGTTCTCTGGAACTCACTCAGTCTTTCATTTACTGTTTGTGCTACTAAGCCAGAGCTTAGTAAACGACTATTTACGAACAGTAAATGAAAGATTGTAGGAATGGGAAGTGTGAATGGGAGTTTTAAGCAGGAGTGAATCAGATGAGCATAAGGATCGGGAGTGGGATTCGGAAAGGTATTCAAATCTATTTTTGAGATACCTGGGATAAGTAGGATTGAAGAGTATGTTATATAAAAGGGAGAGGAAGTGTGCATCCCGGCGAAGGCGGATTGGTAACCACTGAAGCTTATTGCGGAACTCTGTAATGTGGTCATACTTTCGTAGACTGAAGATGAAACGTATGCAAAAATTTTGTAGCCGCTCAAGCTTATCATGTTGTGCTTGGGTTAAATCAGGATAGCTGGCGTCGGCGTTGTCAAGGATAGGAAGCAACAAGGTCTGAGCCAGCGCTATTTTGGTGGAAGTTGGCAAGAAGTTACGTAGTCGCTTAAGAGATGCGGCTGACGCGAATGTTTTGCGGCTAACTTCTGCTAATTGCGGATCCCACGATAGCTGACCATCCATAAAAACTCCAAGATTTCTGACAGTTTTAGTGAAAGGAATTTGGGTTCCGTCAAAAATAACCTGCGGGATGCGTAACCAGTCAATTCGTGCTACCATTCTCGAGCTACCAATAATAATGACTTTTGTTTTTTCAGGGTTCACTTTCAAGTCCATGCGAAGTGCTCCACGAGAGAATGATGTTCAAATCTCGTTTTATCTTAAGAATGGCTCCGTCTAATTGCTCAGTAGGAGCCTGTGTATAGATTTGTAAGTCATCGGCATACAGGTGGTAGGATGTAGAAATTAATTCGGAAATAGAATTTATAAAAATAGCAAAAAAAGAGGTGATCAGACGCGGCCCTGAGGTACGCCGGCACTCAGATTACACCAAGAAGAGACGTGATCGTCAATAGTAATGCGTTACCACCGACCGAAAAGGTAATTACGAAACCAGTGAATTACTGTTGGAGATATGTTAAGAGAGTGTAGAGTACCCAGCAAAACGTCAAAATCGACGTTGTTGAAAGCGCAGCTGGAATCAAGAAGGGAGAGGACAGTAACTAAACCAGTTTCAACGCCATGCCTGATGTCATCTGTGATCTTGATGAGAGCAGTAGTCGTGCTATGGCCTGGGCGGAAACCGGACTGAAAAGGATTTAGGAGACTGTGTTTATTATGGAAATGAGTGAGTTATTGATGGACAAGGCGTTCAAGGACTTTTGACAGGAAAAGAAGGATGGAGATAGGACGGAAGTCGGAAAAGGAAGAAGGCTTAGACTTTTTTGGTAGTGCAGTAACTTGCGCCATGGGAAATGTACCACTAACGACAGAATAATTGAGAAGATATGTTATGACTGCTACAATGTCATCCAGGATGGGAATAATCATCTTTTTACTAATGCTGTCAGTACTTACCGCATAAGGTGAGATCGAGGTTATGCTCTTCTTAACATCACAATCAGTAAATTCACAGAAAGAGAAAGAAGAAAAATTAGGAGTTGGTATTAATGAAAGAAAATTTTATGTCTGCTCCTTAATAGTTCCATCAAACTTAAAAGATGAGGAGAAGTGATGGTTGAGAGAATTTATGTCCAAGACATTGGGTGGATCGTTACGAGATTTACCAACTAATGAACTGAGAAATTTGCAGACCTTTGCAGGGTCACTATTTTCTACAGATTTGTGAATGAATCGGCGCTGTGCATCCCTACACACCATTTTGTGTTGATGAATGATTACGAGACTTAAAAAAACGTTCTTTGTTATTAGCAGTGGGGGACCGCTTGAACCTAGCTTTGGCAGCAAGTTTCTTGCGAAGCTCTTTCCTTCTTTCATCTGTTAGCCAAGGTGCTGGAACATGCCTGATTTTAACTACCCTAACAGGGGCATGTACGACATACAACCCTATCAGGGTACGATTAAAGCTGTTCAGTTTCTCGTCAATGCCACCTGCATCCACAACCCCAGACCAGTCGGCAGTTTGTGCAACATAACTCTTATTAGTAATTTAATTAAGTTGTTTTACCGACAAATACTTAAAATTTTAATTTTATGATGTCCACACAAAGCATGATGTGTTCACTGCTCTTAGAAATTGCACCGAATATTTTTTTATATATTGTCGGTTTGCCATATGTATTATTTTCAATTTGTGAACCAAATAATAAAAAAAAGAATGTCGTTCCGCTTATAAAGCAGTTTGTGGCCATAGAATAAGTTACGTGATGAACCGCAGATGTGATTTTGTGGACTCCAGTTTTTCAGTGAAGGAACGAATAAAGATCCTGTGAAATCTTTGTTCTATAATCCTAACAAAATGATGCATTTTATCACAGAAGAAGAGAGAAAAAGGAGAAACGCCATTCCACAGAAGTAGAATTAAACGGGCTTTTTAACTTCGATAGATAATTAATAAGGTGAAAACTTAAAATGCGACATGATTGTCCATATTAAACACTTACGATCACAACACATGAATGCATTGCAACCAGGTATTTCATTGTCGCGATACATCGTTAGTCGCATCGCGGAGTTACACCCAGACTGCTGACTCGAGACAATTTTAATGGAAATGTCACTCCCACTCCTGTTCTACTGCCTCCAGCCCAATACATGCCTCCGATTGCTGCGCGATTGAACTGGAAATACACGACAACGGCGAATTAAAATTCCCGACAAGAAACTTAAAGACGATTCCAGATGTTTCACCCGCGTTTGATGCTGAACGTCTTTCATTTCAGCCGATGCATTTGGGCGGCATTTGGCGCTGTAATCGCACGTAGCTCCATGTATTCGGAACTAAATTAACCACTGCGAGTTGTGTTTACGACCTTTCACCTCATAGCGGCGGCTGCGTTTTTAATACAGCTTACCGATTTTTTTCAGAATGGTTACACCCACTTATATACTTTTCGTTTTTGATATGTCTATTCTGAGTTTACACCTACTTTCAACGCCCAAATCTCATGAATGGAAATTTAGAAACAAATAAATAGGGTATTGCCGATAAGTGACAAATCTAAATTTGGATGACAAAAAACAATAGTGGTCTGGTCACAACCATGATAGTTTCTTTATATATATAAAGTCGGCATATATGTATGTAGACCTTTATATTTTTAAAGTCGGCATCTTGGACAAACTTGGAGTAATTACAGGACCAGGAAAGACAATGTTACAGTCTCGTAGGTGTTCGTTAGTGGTAGTTAGTAGCAGTGGCGAGAAGGAATGATACAATGTGTGTTTGGCTCCTGATTTAGTTTAAAGTGCCAAGTAGTACTTAAATGTGGAGTCCGTTTCAAAGACATTTGATGCAACCTAGGTGTTCCACGTTAGTCGTAACTTTAAGCCGGTAATACAATGTCTTTTGATGTTTCTTACATAGCCATTTGACGCAGAAGTAATTTGTTATGGAGCTTCTTTCTTTCTCAGTCCGGAATCACCCACTGCTGGGTATACGACTCCCTAAGTTTTTGCCAGCCTCTACTGTCCTGTGCATTTCGCATCCAGGTATGCCCAACGACTGCGATAATGTCGCAGTAACATCGCGCTATTGGACGACCACGACCTCTCTGCCTGGATCTTGGCCACCAATCCGTTAAGAAGCAAATAAAAAAAAAATCTGATGGCATTCCTTTATTGTACATAAATAAATACATCCATTTCATACACAGAATACACCCGGACCCGAGACTGGGAGAGGGATCGAACCCGCAACCTCCTGCGTCTCCGACCGCTATTAAACCAACTGCGCCAAGGAGGTCATCACAATAGGAGGACCACTATAATCCACTGGATGTCTGCTGAGAATAAAACTGAAAGAAGGTGTTCTGTTCAATCCTGATGTTTCATGTGTTTAAGAAGGGTGTTCTGTTCAGTACTGATGTTCCATGTTCCAAGCTAAATCCACAATTTTTTGTAGTAGTAGAACTTTTTGTGAAGAGTTCATCCGGGGAAGTACTACTACTATACCTATTTCTGCCGCCAAGCAGTAATGCATTGCTGTGTGGTTAGAAGAGTAAGGGGGTCGGTGAATTAAAATAACGGTCCTATGAGACCTTACAACTCCATGTCTCGGGGTGACGGGCACAATGCAATGCAATGCAGCGTTGGTCACGTGCTTAGGGAACGTGATCACCGCGGTATTGCTGTTATTAAAGGTAGAGGTTACCTCTTAACATCAGGTACGCCTACGACTTGTCTCGTCATTAAGTAGTACAAAAAAACTAATATAATAGAGATGCTTTCAAATATTTACCCTCGAAGCCTCTATGTCCCCTTGGTAATAGTTAAGCTCACTAAAGGAACACAACAACGTAACATCTGAATTCAGTAAAAAACAAATGCAATGGAAATTCCCGATGCAAAAATCGCAGAGCTAAAACCAAACTAATAAATAAACGGGCGAATGTTGAACCGAATGCAACGAGACCAGACCCTCCACACTCTAAAACATCGGTCGGCGAGCAGCTGCGGAAGAGCCGTTTGGTAGGATGTCGGCGAGTTGCCAAATGTATCGAATCTCTTATTGCAGCGTTTCCCCGCTGGAAGTATCCGCGAACGGGCAAACGCTGTGTACCTGTGGTTCAAATACAAATACGAATCGTTTATTGCAGAATAATATAAAAATATGCAATGTTTTCTGCGTTAGTTTAGTACTGTGTTGCAGAAAATCAGTTCCCTTAGTTCAACTGTTGTTTCGATAGTTGCTTTATTTATTTATCTACGAAGTTTAATGTCAAGCCGTGTTGTTCCAAGGCGTTAGTACGTACCCTCTTTCAATCCGAAGATCGTGGATTCGATACCGGATGTGGGCCAATGGATTTTTCTTTCTTGAAAAATGTTACTATTTAACACGTGCTTAACGGAGAAGGGAGTCATCATAAGGCTTATGTCAGCTTCAGAAGTATTTACCTGTTCTTTCCTCTGACTAATAGCCGACTGAGCTGGGAGGTTGGTATAGGCATCCTGTACAGCATGAAAACCAGTTGCTGACGCTGTATAAATCATCCACAATAAATATAAAAGGCCTTATTACAAAGTTTAATGAGATTATGTGCATGACGATAGGTTATCTTCATTGGTAGTACATTTGATATTTTAAAACAGCAGACTGAGTCTCCGAAAAAGGTAAAAGATTATTCCTTTTTAGGGTTCCGGACCAAAATGGTAAAAAGGAACCCTTATAGAATCACTCTGTCTGTCTGTCTGTCACAACTGGATATCTCGAGAACTACTAATGCTATCGACTTGAAATTTGAAATGGTAAAAGACAACACTTTTTTACTAATATAGCATATATAAAAATGTTAAAAAATATTCTTATTTTGATTGCAGGGGGGCGGAAAGGGGATCTCAAAATTTTTAAATGAAGTTACTAGGCCGTGTGGGGTATCATATGAAAGGTATTCATTTGCACATTAATAAACAGTTTTTATTTATTCTTTAAGCCGTATCGTTTTTGAGTAATTTACAAAAATGTTGAAAAAACGACCGTTTCCCCCCCCCCCCCCCTTATCTCCGAAGTTTGCGGGTTTATCTATAAACCCGTAATATTTTTATTGCTAATAGAAGTGTATGTAAACTTTATAGGAAAATTATAGCGAACTCCCTAATTTGCATAGTTTTTTAGACAAGGGGGTTGGAAGGGGGGTTTTCAAAAAATTTGTGAAGTTACTAGGTGATGTGGGGTATCATATGAAAGGTATTCATTTGCACATTAATAAACGGTTTTTATTTTTCCTTTAAGCCGTATTGTTTTTGAGATATTTACAAAAATGTTGAAAAAACGACCGTTCCCCCCCCCTTATCTCCGAAGTTTGCAGAGATAAACCCGTGATATTTTTATTGCTAATAGAAGTGTATGTAAACTTTATAGGAAAATTATAGCGAACTACCTAATTTGCATAGTTTTTTAGACAATGGGGTTGGAAGGGGGGGTTTCAAAAAAATTGTGAAGTTACTAGGTGATGTGGGGTATTATATGAAAGGTATTTACTTGGACATTAACAAACAGTTTTTATTTTTCCTTTAAGCCGTATTGTTTTTGAGATATTTACAAAAATGTTGAAAAAATGACCGTTCCCCCCCCCCCCCCCCCCCCCCCTTATCTCCGAAGTTTGCAGAGATAAACCCGTAATACTTTTATACCTAATAGAAGTGTATGTAAACTTTATAGGAAACTTATTACAAACTCTCTACTTAGCATACTTTTTTAGAAATCATCGAAAGTGTAAAAATCTACATAAGTTCCGCTATCAGACAAGAGATGGCGCTGTCAAGGTTCTCCAACAAATATAAAACCGCCTTTGTCATATATTATATTGTATGATGGCACGGAACCCTCGGTGCGCGAGTCCGACTCGCTCTTGCCCGGTTTTATTTTTATTACAACTGCTAAACCGCTGTGCTCACGTTCACTAAACACGTGGCCAACGCTGTACTGCATTAAACCTGAAATCTTTAAGTCCCACCTGATACGTTGAATTATTTATATTTCAGAAAGGCGACGCAATCATATGTCTCAATTCCAGTTTAAAGAGTGCAGTAAATATCCGCCAGGATTTAAAATTACGAGCTTGGGAAACTTTGATTTACGGCGTAGCCAAAATTGCCGCGCCCAGGGGGGTTGTTGAGTTCATAAAGCCAGGTACTGTCGCTTAGGCGTGAAGTACCTACTTAAATGTAGCGTGTAAGTGTATCCTCACATTCTTTGGCCATGTGTCTCGACGAGGAAAACTATCCATAGAACGTTTAGCAGTGCAGGTAAAAGTCGAGGGCACTTGAGCACGAGGAAAGTCTCCAATAAGGTGGATATAAGGTGGATGGACCAAGTCAAAGTCCAGTACAGACGGTCCTCTGCACGAACTCACCAGAAAAGCCTCCATCCGAGATGACTTACGCAGAATTCATTATCAGAGCATGTAATTCTTTCAATAATCTAACAAAGGCAAACATTAGACATCGACATTTTTAATTTGTCAATAACAAAATTAAAGCGAATACTTAATGACCGATTCTTCAACTTAAACAGCGATGAACCTGTATAATTTAAGTAGGTAAAACATAATTTTAATTGTTACTTTTAGTTTTCTTGTTTACTTTATGTTATTATTTTCTTTTGGTGGTGGTGTTTGTCATCTACTGACCTTTTCTTTACTTTTTAATTTTTCACACGCCTATCTGCGGAAACTTTTAATTAGCCATCAGAATGTTAACGTGACAAATTCACGTTATATGTATTGTCAACCTGTATTAGTTCTTAAGAATAGCTGTAAGTTTTCCCAAAATTGTTAAAATAAAATAAATAAAATAATTATTAGGCGGGCTACGGCACCGAGTCAAGAGTGTAACGCATAAGAAGACTTAAGAGTAAGTAAAGTCATCAACATCCACTTTAGAAGATTTATGCAGCGTTAGCAACTGAAGAACTAAGAAAGAATTGGCATTATTTATGACCCCGCGCATACATCAAATTATTGAATAAAATCTTTTGAAGCAGAATCCTTATCTAGTATTTATTTTACTAGCATTTATGCTATCACTAAATAAACTCCATTGAAGCGGAATCAAACCCTAGTGTTTACGACGATATCCAAAGAAATATCAAGTGCATCGAGTGTAAAACCCAACTCCAACCCCCTACGAAACATGAAACAACCCAGCAAGCAGTGTTGTGGAAAGCCACACTGCTGGGTGTCTAATGTGTCTTAGAGGCCGTCTCCACGAGCGAGAGAATCGCGAAGAGTCCGCGCTATAGAAATACGTGGCACGACGATAACATCGCCGCGATTCCCTCGCTGAGAAGCATCGGTGGGCAGTCAACCTTAAGTTTGCACACCTCTTTTTAAGCGACGAAAAAATAAGGAAGAGGTTTCACAATATGACCGTACATGTATATATATTCTTTTTTTATGTGTGTTCGCGGATAACTTCGTCGTTTATGATATTCCAAAGGTAGTGCCGTGATAAGGAAACCGGGATCTGATGATGGCACCCCATTAGAATTTTAAAAATGTATGTCATTAAAGTCGGTTTTTTTGTTGCCATATTAAAGAACTATTATGGGTGTGCGTCTACGAAGCGTGTCGGTGGGCAGTCAGCCTTAAGTCTGCACGCCTCTTTTTAGACAACGTTTTTATGTGCGCTGTAAACGGCAGCGATTTCATTGTTCCACGGGGACTTGCTGAAATGCTGACGGTTTCCGCTGACGGATGCTCTATTCCATAACTCTCTGCTGGCACGAATAAATCCTGTATTGCTATCTGTACAAACTACAGCCAGGTTTTTAGAACATAGATCAGTATACAATTCAAATGTGAGACGAGATCTAGTGTATCAAGTCATAGCAAGACAATTAGTACAAAGCGTTCATCAGAGCACACGAACGTTAAAGTTAAGTCGCCGTGGCGGAAATCGGCCTGGAAGACAGCAGCGTCATCTTTTATCCTCAAACCAACTCATTTAGTTTAAAAACGGCTTTTTAGATTAGCAACAATATTAAAACTTTATGAAAAAGTGATTTGTTTGACTCAATACGCTTCATACAAACTGCACCGAACATGATTTCTATAAATATCTACATATATACAGTTCTTATTATATATTCTAGCAAGTCGCGTCATTTCAAACTCGTCGGAATCTTCGTCTACAGGTGTCATAAAATAATAGCGTAATAGGAAAGTAAGTTCAACAATCTTGAGGCGACATCACGATTTATGAACAAATTTCAAGGTTTTACGCATCCATTGAAGGCTGCTTAAACATCCATTAGACAGGCGAGGTGATTGAACTCTGAGCAAATCTCATCTTGGCTTGGATACTAGTTTGCTTATAGACATCTAAAAGTAAACCTTGAACAAAGATCGATATAACTCTGTCAGAAATATAGAATATGGGTGGAAAGTTAGGATACAACGTGTTAATTTCCGAATAGTTCATCAATTTATTACGAAATGAATTAACCGTAACAGCGGTTAATATATCCATGATCATAAATATCAAATCATGGCGAGTATCCTGTATTGGGTTCACAACCGAGATAGTATCAAGTTATTATTACCTAGCTTTTGCGCGCGGCTTCGCACGTTGTACCCGGATGAAAGGTAGCCCATGACGTTCACTATATCCATGATAAACATTAAGGTCTGCTCAGCCCTGGAAACGTAATCAACAAACATAACCTTACAAGAGTATTTTTACAAGCTTTTATTTAACTTGCCATGTGTATGTATGTGACTATGTTTGTTCGGGTGGAATCTTGCAACTCAATTTTGAAGCAGATATCTTCAACTAATTGAGCTGAAATTTTGTATACACGTTTTGTTTGGATTTCAATGCATGGTCAGCTATGTGACGTCACTCTGAATCAAGCTAGAGGTATTATATTACTTATATATCGACAAGCTATTAATTATATAAATTGTGTAAAGACGTTATAAGTTGACATTAAATATTAATGAAAAATATTTATTTCATTATTTTTAATACATAAAAATAAAAGCTTGTTTTTTAAGTCTTTTACTTTTAATTTATTTAAATTTCACGTTAAAAACACATTATAATCACTTATACTTTACGTGGTCCCTGGGTGCAATCCTGTCAAAACGTCGTCAAGCAATAATAAAGTTTAAAAGCAGTATTTTTATTTTATTTTTTTACTCCGTCTAAGGTTGCCTGGAAGAAATCGCTTTTATCGATAAGTCCGCCTATTTTACGTCTTTTATCTTATATTATAAATTAATATTAAGGTTTTACAGTTGTGTACATTGTAGTTGCAGTGCCCATCAGGGTTCCATTCTGTACTATTTACTTATGTTAAAGACCTATGTTTACAATGGAAAGCAATAAACAACTGAATACATTAATTCTTTTAATAAAGGTAAATAACGCGGTAAATACTCAGTTATGTGCGTAATAATCTTACCTGACTAAACAAATAAATAAATTCACATCCGCGTCTACAACAGTCAGAAGGATTACAGCAACTCAGGTATGTTTACCAACCAAATGTGTATTTTGCAACGGACGACTCAAATAGCTGTTGACCAACCAAATTAGGGCATTCTACCGTCTCCTAATGAAGTGAGCGTCCACTACCAGCGACACACAATACACACAGGCAACAAGTAGGTATAAGATCTCCCTTTGTAGAGGGCTTATTCAATAATAAGTCAGGTATTCATATTAAGATATGTAGCTCCTTTATTACTTCAAGCCTCCTAAGAGTACTTAACTAATCTACTCACAATAATCTCGTTTGCATTTAGGACTGATTAACCACATCTATTTTAGTAGATTTCTGTTTCTCCACTCTCCACTAAAAGAAAAGGCTTTTTCAATATCTCCCGATCTATCCTTTCATCGCAATCCGTCTTATTACACTCCGAACGCCCATTTCATTACAACTTCAACATTGATTTTGACATGTTAACCAGATCAACTAGACAGTGATATTTCAATTCAGATAAACCAGAATATTATAGAAGTCGCTTGTGTTAGGTACATGTTTTTCATTACGGTCACTCGCGAATCTTGCTAGGTAAATACAGTTCCCCTACATAAAGTGGTGTTGGCTCGGCGTCCATGTTGACTTCGCCAAGTCTTTCAATGACTGTGTGTCTCAGCCGCCTATTTGACGTCACCCCATCCAACCGATTTCGAAATTTCTTGGGAGACCAAAACACCAAAAAACGGTATGTGTATCTGTAATATTGAGGAGTTCCCTCGATTCCTCATGGATCATCAGAACAGAGATTTGACAATAAGACCCATATGGAAGTGAATTAAGTCGAACCCATAAGATTTTTTTTTCAGATCGGATCACAAACAACGCAGTACAGAGATAACAAATATTTCAAATATATACAAACGAATTAATTTAATATGATTGCCTGTTGATCAAAAGATCCTGTCCATAAGGCATACTTATGCATAACCTTAGCAGTAATATAAAGTCGCCCAGGGCAGTTGTGATGTCCCCTACATGACATTTAGAGCCTTCGTTCATCGACCCAGCCACTCGTAGACCCGAGATGAGCTGAGAATGTTGATGCAGGTCTTCAGTTGATAGTCGATGAATATTAATGAGGATTCGATTCAATGATATATAATAACGGTACTAATGGCCGGGTTTTTTAAATATTCTAATGAGTTCTGACTGTCTGAATTGTTTCGTAATTTATTACGTCTGCTGTACTAATTCTTGTGATATACTTAATTCGACTAGCTTATGCGACTAAATTATACAAGTGCCGTGAAAAGATTTCAATCGTGAGATGTGCCCTCACATCAAAAACTGTGGCATTGTCTTTACACTTAATGTGGTAACAATAATGCCGACGCATGCACACTGATTTTGCCAATAAACCAAACTGTTATTGTTACCATTCATTCTGCAATCACGTTGTACGAACTTTTGTGAAAAAACAACACACCACGTCCGGCTGGCTAACACTATGTTTAGACGGATTTTACAGTGATTCCAAATTCACTAATTTTGAGTGGAAACAAAATGGCGCGTCTCATTACGGTAAGGGCGTATCTAACGATTTAAATCTTTGGTACCAAGGGGAATGTTTGCTCTTCTCTCTTGCCTGTGGATGCAGTAAAAATCTGCTAAGTGATACCTTCGGAAGATGGGCATCAGCGTCTTTCCGTGTATCAACATCCCACTAATGCGCTCGCCACCTACCAAGCGTGGTGAGTATTAGTACATTGTAAACTTTCGCGATCTGTAGACATAATTTTAAACTGATTAACGGGACGACTTTATCGTGTAATTACCTTATTTTATTATTTCCCGACGTTTCGAATATCGGATGTGGTGAGTATGGCAACAACCCCAAATGATATTCCGTTCGTATTCATTCATTCGTTAAGGCTAGACACCACTCCAAAATAGTGTCACTAAATTATAAACAAGCAGTAACAAAGAAAAAAACCTAACTAAGAAAAACGAAAGTTTTTAACCGACGAAAAAAAAAGAAGAGGGTTTCTCAATTAGACTGTATTATTTTTTCTCAGATAAATAATTATTCTGTCTAAGAAGACTATGAAGTCGTCTGTATAATTTGTGTCAGAAGTCAGCATTAAACTCCCCATTACCAAATCATAAGCGGCAATCGTAAAATATGGTTCTCTTAGTGCGGAGTGAAAGTGTTCCCACGGATGCGTCTGCGCAGCTCTGGCAGTGGAACAAGTTATAGACGAGGAAAAGGAAATTGTATTTTATTGCTAAGTTATAAAACTATTAGTAAAATGCATCGTTACTTATTAAATACTAATCTAAATATAATCACGTTAGATTTAAGCGTCTTTTGATTTGAGGATTCAAATACACACAGTTGGAAGTTTATAAATTTAAAAAATGAAGTAACCCCCGACACTTGACCTAGTCTCGGAGGTCACCTATTTTATTTATTATGGGTACCCTTAGTTTTGCAATCATTGCATTGTGCCCTTTCATTTGAAAACACACTTGGGTATATTTGGAAACATTCGATTATTAATACCCTCTTTCACCCCACATCTTGTAAACGTCTTAACAGATTTTGATAATGCTTTAGAACCACCGCTGGAAAACTCGCTTTTGAATAAAAGAACTGCATTCAAAGCGGTCCACTCGTTTAGAGCTACGGTGCCACAGACAGACACACAGTAACAACACATAGCGGAAAAAGCCCTCTTTTTGCGGGGGGTTACAATAGAGCCACGCAAATAACCATTGCCTGACTGACAATATTCACACCCACGACATCGTCATCAGGTTCATTGGAGTCGGTTTTATCGTTAAAATGTTTAAGAATCTACAGACATAAAGATATTTACTCGGTTTTTCCTACTCTCATTCTATCTAAGGCTAAGATTACGTGAATAAGTAAACGACAATGCATCTGTTTGTAACTCGAACTGCGCGCGCGCACCGAGGTTTCCGGGTCATCCTCATTTCGTGCGAGTCTAGTCACGCAATATCGCCTCCCCTGTCTGTCTGCAATCATTCGTTAATCGTGTTATTGTTTGGATTGTTTGTTTGATGGATCATTTGTTTTGCTTGTTGACGTACCCTGACAAGTTAAAATGGCATTCAAGAACAACCCGCTGGTTTCTCGGAAAAAAACATTTTTTCAGACGAAGCCCATTGTGAAGCCCGTGGTGGAAATTTGTCAGTTATCATTTTTCATTCATGATTGTCCAACTTTTCTCTTCGCAATTCAATAAAAATTTAAATCATCTTCATCTAAATTCTTTGTTTTATTTTGTTTTAGAAAACAAAGTTCTTGTTGAAAAACTCTATATTATCTTAGCTTACTCGGTTCAAAATATCCCCTTTTAATATTAGCTTCTTGCGAAAGCAATATTATGAGTCGGGTAGTATTGCTTTTTATTTTCAATTATGTGTAAATTAGTTTTCGCAGCATCCTGCCGGTCCGTTGGATCCGAGAGGATTTTCCCGAAAACCGAAAATAATGTATTCAATTTGCCGACTACCCAACAATATTAAGATATTTTCTTGCCGGTCTGCTGAGAGTCAAATTACTTTGCAAGTAAGCGTAAGTCAGCGTGTTTAAATTCATAAAACCATAAAAATAGACTTACAGAAGATGCTATCTCTGCTAATACACAGAGGGTGTTGTTCTGTGGTGTCAATTCTTTGTTTATTAAAAACATACCAATGGGACCCATGTTTTATTCTTGTTACTCAGCACCATTGTTTTATTGTTAAAGATCTGGTCGCAAAAACAGACGTTGGCAAAGTGGTGGAATACCACGCCATAAACCGCATGACTGCGGTTCTGTGCCTTCAAATATTGCAAGGAGAGTTGTAATTTTCAGCACTGCTCTATAACGGCATGTAGGTAGAGTTGTTCGGTATCATTGCAACATGCTTTATGCAAAGATTTAAATCGTTAGATACGCCCTCACCGTAATGAGACCGCGCCGTTTTGTTTCCACACGAAATGAGAAAGGTGGCGGCACGTTTCGAATCCATGTACCTCTAAAAACATTGTTAGCCTTACGTGGTGTTTATTATTTTCACGAATGCAATATGATTGCACAATAAATGCTAACAATCAGTAAAACGTGAAGCTGACTTAGTTATCCTAACACCTTTGTACCATAGGTACTTCTGGCAAATAAATAATTTCATTTAATTATAACAATAACATTTTGGTTTAAAGGTCAAACCAGTGTACGTGAGTCGGCATTACTGTTAACACAAAATTGCCAGCCAATGCCACATGTTTCACTCTCAGGGCACATCTAACGATCTGAACCTTTGGCTTTACAGAGCCGTTTGATAGCAGCGCGCGATTACGGCGATCGGCCGGTTGAATGCGTTCACTTGAATAAATTCGCTTCTATTCGTCTACCAGCCAGCTCCTAGGGACCGTTAGGGACCGCTGGTGGTAGCTAGAAAAGACGGATACTAACAGCAAATAATGCAATAAAAGTATTAAATAATTCTTTAACAAAAAATATTTTAATAACAACAAGAAAACTGACTTCAATGACACTGATGGTGATGCTGATGAGGATGAGTGGGTGAGGTGCGACGATGAATGGACAGTGTATATTATGTGTGCCGATAATATTTGAGGAACTCCCTCAAATACTCATGAATCCAATCATTTACTTTGAATGGGACCAATCTGAAAGTGTATCTAGTAAAACAATAAAAACGCGGAGAAAGCAGGCAACAGCAAGTCTGTGATAAAGTAACTGAATAGGCCAAATTATAAGATAAATTTATCTTTTTGTATATATGTTCTTTTTAGGGTTTCTAGTAGTATTACGATTAGAACAAGGAACCCTTATTTTTCACCCCTTAAGTTTTGCTTTTTCTGTCCGCGGTTTTACTAAGAGACTATTAGCACAGATTATAGAAACTAACTATTAGTCCTAGAAAGCTGCATGGAAATATAAATAATGACGATATTACGGTACAAAAATCGGTCAAGTGCGAGTCAGACTAAATGGGAGAGGTGCGCAAATTATATTATATTTAAAGTCAAGTGTACATTCACTTAAGCAAGAAGCTACTTAGAATCTGCCAGTGCTGTCCGGATAAACGCAACCGAAGCGCCGCCCTAGGCCTATGAAAGGCCCGGCCGATTAATTGGCCAATATAACGGGTTCCCCAATTTCGGCCAACTCATACATACCGATTGTCATCGAAAAGTCGACTCTCGGATGAATTCGGCGGCGAAAATTGGTTTTGCACCTATTTACCGAAGCTTTTGTTGACAGCCATAATGCAATTCAACTAAATTGCTCCATTGTCCAAATATTTTAATCTTTTAGATTAAAATACATATACACCCACGAACCACATGCCAAAACTACTAAAATGATTTCAAATAATTTGTATAGTGTTAACACGTTCCCGGGCAGCAAACATTTTCATACAATTCCCAGGCGTTCTGCCACCTAGAAACAGAGTTTTGCTACGTTTCCTAGCGTTGGTAAGAGTTCACGCGCAAAATCTGCTTACGCGGTGGCAGTGGACGACTGAACGTACGAGGAATGGAGGGCCATAGGCGTACTGTCTATGTGTGAGTACATCGAAAAATGTCAAAGTGTGAGTGAAGGTCTTTATTAAATTTGAATTTTTTAAGCCTGTAGCGTGTCAGTACGCAGCTCACAATAATTTCTGTTGTGACAGTAAAATCTATTATTCGTGGTGCAGTAACGTACTGTCGTATTGCTTTTTAGGGTTCCGTACCCAAAGGGTATACACGGGACCCTATTACTAAGACTCCGCTGTCCGTCTGTCATGTCACCCACTAGGCTGTATCTCATAAACCGTGATAGCCAGTTGAAATGTTCACAGATGATGTATTTCTGTTGCCGCTATAACTATTGTATGTGAGCCCCCTTAACAACAAACATGATTCTTAAGCAATTTTTTGCTCGATATAAATAACAGCAACAAATATTTGAGTGGCATGAGAGGCCCATGCAACAAACGTGATTTTTTTTTTTATAATGCTGGACAAATCACACAGCATCATCTAGCCCCAAGCTAAGCAGAGCTTGTGTTATGGGTACTAGATGACTGATATACTTAATACATTATACTACATAGATAGATATTTTTATTATATATAGAAAAACATATAGGGGGGGAAAGGGAAGCAAAGTCTTGCACTAGAATGAACTTTGCTACACCGGTTCCAAGTCACACCTCCTAGTGGTCCCCCCTGGTAACTGTAGTGAGAAGTATACTTTGTTAAGATTATACTTCTCACTATAGGCTAACGTGACTGGGATATAGAACTCGCCAAGACGCACTGGCCAGCGTGGCGTTTTAAGGCTAAATCCTCTTTGATTATGATAAATGCCAACAAGCCTCGGCCCTCAGTCCCCAGCAGCCCCGCTATTCCTGACTCCGGCAGCGGTCATGGTTCCAGCGGGGCAGAGGGTGCTAAGAATCGCTGGAAGTCGCCCAGCTGCCACAACCCAACGACCCTGACCTTGGCGTGTTACAACGCCAAGACGATTCGCACGGACGAAAGATTGATTGAACTGCAATACGAACTGGATACCGTTAAGTGGGACATATTAGGTTTATCAGAAGTCCGACGAAAAGGAGAAGATCTTATAACACTAACATCTGGGGACCTATTTTACTACAGAGGTCATGAAGACAGCTCCTATGGAGGCGTGGGATTTCTGATAAACAAAAAAGTTGCAGCTTCCTTGCAAAATATCAAAAGTATTTCTACCCGCGTCTGTTTTATGGTGCTCACACTCAACAAACGTTACTCAATCAAAATTGTTCAAGTTTACGCCCCGACCACAAACCATACTGACGACGAGGTAGATCAATTTTATGAGGACATTGAAAAGGCTCTTTCAGAAACGCCATGCCATTATACTACTATTATAGGAGACTTTAACTCGAAAATAGGAGCTCCTTTAATAAATGAAAAATCTGTCGGCAGTTTTGGACTCGGACAGCGCAACAATAGAGGACAAGCACTTGTAAACTTCCTTGAAAGAATTAACTTCTATGCAATGAACACCTTTTTTCAAAAGCGTATTACAAGGAAGTGGACCTGGGCGAGTCCTGGCGGTCATTATAAAAACGAAATAGACTACATAATTTCCTCACATAAAAACATTGTGACTGATGTTTCTGTTATTTCACGGTTTAAGACAGGAAGTGACCATAGACTAGTAAGAGCGACATTCAGGTTTGATCTTAGACAAGAAAGAGCGAAAATGATTAAAGCTCACGACAGATTTAAAAAACAAGAAGTTGCAACTTTACAACATCAATTTCGTGAAGACCTTCGGAATCAATTTGATGGGCTTGAAGAATCAAACATGGATGTCGACCAAATAAATCAACTACTGTGTAATGCTCTATCGGAGACGGCTCGTAAACATCTAAGTGCAGCGCCCAAAAATGCTAGTAAGCTCTCATTAAAGACAAGAGATATGATTGAGCAAAGACGAACAATGAATCAAAGCAGTATCGTGGATCATCAAGAGTTATTAAGTTTAAATAAAGTTATTCATAAGTCAATTAAAAAAGATTTGAGAGATTATAACACTAATATAATAAAAAATACAATAAAACAGTTTAGAGGACCTAAGATTTTTAGAAGAAAAACAAAAACAGGAAACAAACAAATAATAAAATTGAAAGATAAAAATGGTAACTATGCGACTGATAGGCAACAGATTCTTAAAATAGTAGAAGAGTTTTACGGAGAACTATACGCTTCACAATCTACACCAGACCTGTATTTAACTAACGATCCAAGAAGTCCACCCGTGAGAAGTCTGGATACTGATGAACTGCCACCTATTATACGTAGTGAGGTGGAACATGCCCTTGGCCAGATGAAAAGTGAAAAGTCTCCTGGACAAGATGGCATTTCTGTTGAACTGCTTCGTGCAGGCGGACCACCGGTGATTGACGTACTAATGAGGCTCTTCAACGATGCCATGAATCAAGCTCGAACACCTGAGTCTTGGAAAAATGCACTTGTTACAATTATCCATAAGAAAGGTGACATCTCAAAATTATCTAATTATAGGCCTATCAGTTTGCTGTCCCAAATTTATAAGCTATTTGCCAAAATTCTCTGCAACCGTCTTACCCGAAAGCTGGATGAATATCAATCTTTAGAACAGGCTGGCTTCCGAAGTGGATTTTCCACCATTGATCACATCCATTCAGTCAAGCAGCTGATGGAGAAGAGTCACGAGTTCAATCGGCCCCTTTGCATGGCCTTCGTCGACTTTGAGAAGGCTTTTGACAGCGTCGAGCATTGGGCCGTATTTGACTCACTCCATCGCTGCCACATTGACGCTCGTTACGTGGATCTTCTTCGGGAGGTATACAGCTCGGCAACAATGCAAGTACGATTACACAGTTTGTCAGAACCTATTTCGATCAAGAGGGGGGTGCGACAGGGGGACACAATTTCACCCAAGCTTTTTACGGCTGTTTTGGAAGACGTCGTAAAAATGCTTCCATGGGACCAATGCGGTATAAATGTTAATGGTGTCTACCTGTCGCATCTGCGTTTTGCTGACGATCTTGTATTGTTTGCCGAAACTATGAATGACCTGGAGGTTATGCTGGGAGACCTTCATGATGCCTCTTTGGTAGTCGGCCTGAAGATGAACATGGGCAAGACCAAGGTGATGTCAAACGTTTCTGAACTCTCGAATTCTAACGTTAAAGTTGGGGGCGAGAGGTTAGAGATGGTTGATTCATATGTGTATCTTGGTCATGTTTTGTCTTTTGGCACGGAGTATCAGATGAAGGAGGTTACCAGGAGAGTACAACTAGGATGGGCAGCTTTCGGAAAACTAGACGATATTTTTAAATCTACCCACATCCCACAGTGTCTTAAGACTCGTCTCTTCAATCAATGCGTCCTACCAACAATGACCTACGGTGCTGAGACATGGCGACTTACTAAGGAGGCAGTGCACAAAATCAGCGTTGCGCAGAGAGCCATGGAGCGCGCCATGCTCGGCATCACACTGATAGACCGGGTCCCCAACGTCAAAATTCGCGAGCGGACTAAGGTTCAGGATGTCGGCGAGCGAATAATGGGGCTCAAATGGAGTTGGGCAGGACACTTGGCCAGACGAAATGACGACAGGTGGACGAAAACGCTGACTGAATGGTGGCCGAGAGAAGGGCACAGAAAAAGGGGTCGTCCACCATCCCGATGGGTTGACGATGTTCGAAAGACCGTGGGTTGCACCTGGCTAAGAATAGCTTATGACAGAGGCGAATGGCAAAATCAAAGGGAGGCCTATGCCCAGCAGTGGGTCGATAAAGGCTGATGATGATGATGATGATGATAGAAAAACACCCAGAACACTCTGAACAAATATCTGCAGATCGTACAGACATTTGTCCCGAGGCGGGAATCGAACCCGCAACCCCTTGCGTCGCAGGCGGACCTTCGCCCGCTGCGCCACAGAGCTCGTCTATAATATATATAAAGCTCGTATAAGATAGTATCTGTATGTATATATCTTCTTTATAGGGTTCCGTAGTACCTACAACAAGGAGCCCTTATAGTTTCGCTTTATTTGTCCGCCTTTCTGCGGTTTTACAAAGATACTAGTTTTTAAAACCTGCATGGACATATCAAAATAATGACACAATAACGGTATAAAAATATGCAGAAATAAAATATTAATTTGCGATACCTCCCATACACGTAAGATGGGGATACTCTTTTTTTTTCTTGATTTTTGCATCGAGTGTTTCCAAGTAGGTGTAGGCGAAACTTGAAATCCATGTTGTAATTAAAATGATTTTGTATTGACAATGTCAAGTGTTTTATTCCATGAATCCTCTAGTACCCATAACGCAGCCTAGCTTACATTTGGTTAGATGGCGCTGTGTGAGATGTCCAACACAAAGTATTTATTTAAAATGACCCAGCAGACAACCCGGCGGTTTCATTTCATTTTCGACATTCCCGTTAAAGCAAGGCAATGGTTTGATTGGCTCATTATCGAACAAGGCGAGGAGACTGCTTTTACTTTTACTTCCAATTAAAAATGCATAACGTTAATTTGTGGTGATAATCTTGTACTTCAGACATTTACAGTATAGTTAAGGTAAAGTTTCATCTTATGAAAAAGTAGAATACGAGTATTAGAGGACCGTGTTTGCCATTTTCTAAGACAATTACTTCTTAGTATTTCCTCCATTGCTTAAAACATGACATGGGTTGCCATACACACCACGCCCGGCAGGCGGATTGGCGAGCGCAGTACAGGATGTTTATACACGTAAAGACGCTGTTGCCCATCTTCCGAAGGCATCCTTTGGCAGATTTTTACTGCATGAGGTGGGCCAATATCTACCGCCGGCACTCCAAGGCAATCTCTGTGTGAAATGTACAGATTTATTTTTTTATTTGCACCTCTGCTCATCTTAACCCATAACAACCGTGAGAACTTGAGAAGTTAATCTTAACAATTCACAATAACCACAGTAGCAATATGACGCTGTAAAGACATCAGAAGCGGGAACAGTCCATTTAGAATTGTTTAGAGTTTCCATTACTCTAATGCACTCACTTACGGTGCAGATGTCTGTGCTATCTCGGAGCATCACTTACCTACTTCCCTCATACTGCACTCCCATTTGAGAAATCTTGTTGTTTGTGCAACTGGCGCCCAACGTAGGGTTCGTTTTTAATCATGTATTTTATTGTATAACGCTGGATTTACATAAAACCATCTAATCCCAAACTATTATAGAAACTTTTTGATCAGCAGTAGAGAAGTTCACCTTAACAATTCACAATCTAAACAAAAGTAGCTATATGAGACGCGAGAAGGACATCAGAAGCAGGAACAATCCATTTGGAATTGTTTAGACCTTCTATTACACTAATGCACTTACGGCACAGATGTCTGTGCTATAATCTCGGAGCATCCTTTACCTACTTCCCTCATACTTGCAGTCCCATTTGAGAAATCTTCTGGTGTTTGTGCAACTGGCACCCTACGTGGGGTTCCGTACCCAAAAACGGGACCCTTTTGCTAAGACTCCGCTATCCATCTGTCTGTCTGTCTGTCTATCACCAGGCTGTATCTCATGAACCGTGACAGCTAGACAGTTGAAGTATGCATAGATGATGTGTTACTGTTGCCGCTATAATAACAAATACTAAAAACAGAATAAAATAAATATTTAAGGGGCCTCCCATACAACAAACGTGATTTTAATGCTGTTTGAATATTATAGCCGTATGAAAAGTAAGTAGGTAGATAACTGAAAATCACAACCAAAAGTAAATATGGCCATATTTATCTTTTAGGGTATTAGTTAGTTTCTGTAATCTGTGGTATTAGTGCAAATCATCATCATCGTCAGCTCAGCCGTAGGACGTCCACAGCTGGACACAGGTCACCCTCATGGATCAAAGTATAATGCGTGTACTGATAATGCGTGGATTGTTGCCATACTCACTACGCTTGGCGGGCGGGTTGGCGAGCGCAGGACGGGATCTTACTACGCGGAAAGCCGCTGCTGCCCATCTTCCAGAGGTATCCCTTGGCAGACTTTAGTAGTGGCCATTAGTGCACAATACGTATTAATACTGAGAATCCGTTAAAACACTCGAAATAGTAAATTATTTCATAGAACTATCAGGATTCAATGGAATGCCAATTAGGATACACAAATTGGAAAAGGCCGGATATTAGTAAATAGTTAACAGATTTGATAAGGACATCATCAAGCTAATGGAACACATTAATTGTTTCCGCAGATAACAAAACAACAGCAACGAAGGGACTTTGACGGAGCACAACCCGCACAAACGCAGCAAGCTGTGCCATATTATTATATGAATAATTATATCCTTTCGGAATGGGCTCAGAAATTCAAAAAACTAAATCATTCAGTGCTAATCAGAAAACTTTAGCAGCTCGACTTACAGGTTCTGGCTTTCTATGCACCAGAACGAGAACTCCCTCATACACCTTGAGGGAGGCCTAAGTCTATAAAATGATAAATTTGAGAGGACGGTGCTGGGCAAGTGGCTAATTCCCCTCACAATGCCCCAGACACTGCAGCGTCTCCGACGTCCTGAATACTCGTACCAGTTGCTGACACTGTCTTGATTATCTATGCCAAATAGATGTAATCTACTTATTTATTTATTTATTAGAAAACCAACAGCTTACAATACAAGAATAAAAAAACGGAGTTACAAACATTAAGCCAATTAGAGATTCTCACGAATAACAAATGAATTAGGAAAAACAGTAATGGTTGTAAGGAAATCGACAGTACCCTAAGAGTAACACAAAACAAAAATTAAGTATACATCAAAAGTGGCAGTAGGTACTAAGAGAAAGGTAAATTCCTTAAAATCATAGATATTATAACCAACCAAGTCAAGTCACCAAAGAAGTTACCGCTAAGCCGCTGTCTAGCCGAACTGACACTGGTGCAGAATAAATCAATGTCCATTTGCTTAAATAAGTTGTTGAAATTAACGCACGGTAAATAAATGTATTTTTTCTTTATTTAGTACCGACTAGAGGAGTATAAATAGGGAGATATGATCTAGGATTTAGCTGGGACGTTAATATCAATCTTACTTAGAATATCAGAGCTGTTGATAATATTGGAAGTGACTTGTAATAGGAATGTGATGTCAGCAATTTCTCGGCCCTTCGCTAGTGTTAGAAAATGTTTTTTTTTGCAAAGATTAAGGTACTCGGATGTACTGTATGACATTTTAAGGCAGTAGATTATGTATTTGAGAAAATTTTGTTGGATTCGTTCAATTCTATTTATATACATATTTATCATAACAAGGGTTCCAAATTTGGGTTGCATATTCGAGAATGCTCCTAAAAAATGTACGATATAGTATTTTGAATGTCTTGGCTCGATGAAAGTCAGATGAACTTCTCATAACAAACCCCAAAGCTATGGAGGCCCTAGAAACTATCTAATCGACATATTCATCGAATTGCAGTTTAGAGTCATGCAATATTCCCAGATCTTTTACTAAATTAACTTTAGGTAATGTATATTGCTTAATTGAATAAGAGGATAGTAAGAGGCGTGTTTTCCGGCTAAAAGTTACAACAGAACATATGGACGGGTTTAAGTCTAGTTTGTTAGTAACACAATAAGTATCTAGTCTACAGAGGTCCAGTTGAAGATATTGAGCATCGCTAACTGAGCTAATAATTTTAAAGATATTCATGTCGTCAGCAAAACACAATAAATGACTACTTAGGAAACAACTAGATATATCATTAATAAAGATTAAGAAAAGCAGGAAAGCAACAACGCTTACATAAGAAACGTAATAAGTTTCTTAAATCAAGACTTCGCCTTTCCTGTCGGCGGCTGCAAGGAGATCATCAGCGCTTATTCTGCGGGGACCCTGACCTACTACACATGCAGGAGGCTGGCGGACGGGAGAGCCATTCAGGAGAGTGCGTACTACTGATCAAAAAGCCGTTAATCGTATCATTTGACCTGGCCCGACCCGTAGCTACTTACGTCAATACATGTATTCTGGTTAAACTTACTTTCTTTTATTTACTTCTAATTTTTTCGTCTATCCGTACTGGGATAGGAGACAAGTGGCTTATTTTCTGCAACGCAGCACTGCGCAGTCAAATAGCCAGTGAAAGGAGCAAGCAATAGGCTAGATGACTAAATAATTGTTGGTCTGTCATGTCTATTAACAAAATCTATTGGACATGTATTTTTTCTGTGTTAACGTTATTCAAAAATAACCGCAATACATTATATCGCGTGAAAATGAACGTCGGTAAGCGCCGACGTCGGTCCAGAATTATGACATCACGAGCCCCCACTCCTAATCTTTAACTCGCTTTATCTAAGTATTGTTAAGATAATAAATAAATAAGATAATATAGCCATTATTTTTGTATTATCTAACGAACGAACTAAATATAATTTTGTTTTTCATATCCTGTCACCATGCCTATTACATAATGCATTACTAAGCAAGCTTAGTGCACGTTGGCTCTGCGTACGGGTTGGTTGTTCTTCGGAACTAGTGGATTATAGTGAGGCTTTCTGTTTTGTTTAAAACTTTGGAATACCGGTATCTTCGGGGAAATCATACTTTACGGGAAACTTCTGGTTGATTTGAAATTTCTTAGTAACATTTAATTTACTTTGAGTTTCATTTTCCTTCGTTTCCACCGCATAAAATCTAATAAATTAAATTGAAGTCTGTTTGTAATGTCCAAGTAACAGACTTTTACTAAATGCATATGAATATAAATTTAAACAATATCTTCAAAAGTCCGTTTGTTTGTTTCGACTTATCTCCGAAACGGCTAGAACAGGACTTTTCGACGGGACCTTCACTGGCAACTAATATAATAATCAGTAAATTAGGACTCATAACGTTTTAAAAAATATAATTAGGGTTCCGCGTAAAAACTAAAATCGCGGACAAATAGCAGCCAATGTATTATATAAAATTGGTCTTACTGTATTGTATAATGTAATAGTTTTTATGTCATGTCTGTTGTGTCAATAAATATTTTTTAATTTAAATTTTACATCATATCAATATTTGTTGTACTCTATAAGTTTATATGGATTTTGTTTTGTTTTGTTTGAGTTTGGATGCAGTAAGAGCCTGCTAAGGCATACCTCCGGAAGATGGGCAGCAGCGTCTATCCGTGTATCAACATCCCGTTCTGCGCTCGCCAACCCACTTGCCAAGCGTGGTGAGTATGGCAAATACCCCTCATGAGGGAGGTCTGTGTTCAGTAGTGGACGTTTAACGGCTGAAATGATGATAAGTTTTAAAGGTGTAAAAGGACATGTATTATTTTTATACGCGTACAACGTGCGCAGATCGACCACATCTAAGTTACAACATAATAGTTTATCAGAGTCTCCCAGCGAAGGCTTAGGCGAAGCGACCGGCTTGCCGTTTTATTCTTCTGAAATATATTATCGTTCTGAAATACCCACATTATTCCTGTACTTGTTTATCAAAGCTGTGCAGTGCAAGTGCGCCGCATAAATAATGTTTTATCGGTTCCCAAGGGATCTCCGTTCTGCACGTTGCCAGCTGGGGAACTTTCGATACTCTTCCATTGCCTCGCTTATTTATAGCCCTGTACTGGTGTGCTGAAAACAGGGCCGAGATGGCAAATAGATCTAGATAAGGGCTTGCTTGGTCGCAAGCTGAGGAGGGCTGAGGGTGACCAGGTACACAATCACATCAGGCCACACCTATTTCTGCCGCCTATAGCACTAATGTTGCTGTGTTCCAGTTTGGAGGGTTCCGGTTCCGGTGGGGCGGGGAAATTACGGGCACATGAACTTTACAACTTCCAACTTTGACGATATCTGTGGCGCAAGAGGTTGCGGGTTCGATTCCCGCCTCAGGACAAATGTCTGTACGTATTCTGGATCTTTTTATATATACATATATATTTCCTACATTATATCCTTCTAGCTTCTGGCCGTCGCTTCGCATGCGTTGTACCCGGATAAAAAGCCTATGGGTTAATCCTGGTCAACATCTATAAGTTTGCAAAATTTCAGCTCGATACGTACGCTAGTTTTTGCGTGAAGAGGTAACAAACCTCCATACAAATAAACTTTCGTCTTTATAATATTAGTGAGATTGTTACCAGATGCAGAATTGTTGATAGGTGGGATTTTGATGACAGCTGTTGCAGCGATCAAGCTAAGCTGCACGGACTATAATTGCAATTTCCACGTCACGCAGTCTCGTTTATTGAACTTAATACTCGTATTGTGCTTTAGGGAACCCGGCTCCATTGCGAACGGCAGAATTCTCCTACGTGCTCGCTTCGGCCACACATGGCCGGGCCATTCAGCCACAGACTGAACATACCAAAGGACGCTATTTCGACAATACATTCTCCTTATAATTTATGGACGTGTATCTTAGTGTTTGCTTATTCGCAGTTTTTGTAAAGTATGTTCGGGCAATAGCCATAAATCTTGGTTCTCAGTAAAGTTTGAGATAACATCAGCATATCTCGCATAGACTAGACGTCGAAGAATTCAGCGTATACAGAAAATCACAAAGCTCACTAGTAGAAGCATTATTTAGTTTGGTACAACTGTAGATCAAATTGATTTATTGTAATAATCTAAATTTCTTCACAAAATTGTATGTTTTAGCTATCAAACGTTCCAATTTAAAATGTCTGAGTGACTTCAGCCACAGTAAACCAATTGTTTTCTATAGATATTTTATATTTACCGATAACTTCTGCTTCGCTTCGCGCAAAAACGAAATCAAGTTTACCTGAAACAAAAATCAAATTGCCATTAAATACGTTATTGAGTAAATGAAATAAAATGAATTATTTATTTGCTTGAATATGTATAAGTAGTTTTAAAAATAGGCATAGATAAGTTGCAACACTATATTTCGACTTTTGGTCGTGCAAACGCTAATATACATATGTTTACAGAAAGTGGCATGTTATATTTTTATATAACATTTAAACCAAGCAGTATAAGGAGTATACTCGTTAAATAAAATTTAAACAGGTCTAACTACGTCCCCGGCACTGCAGCGCCCTGCACATCATTATTACCAGTTGCTGACGCTGTATAAATCATCTATAATAGATGTAAAGTGTGCCTTACTCGTATAATGAAGTTTATAACCATAAAATACATGTACAGCTAAAACATTCATAAATTTCTGAAAAATTGCAATCCTCCGCAAAATTGTTCAAACTCGCATCAGTGAAATCCGACAAGACAAGATCCCATGCGGATTGAGAATTCGAGAGTATCGGATCCGGCTGCAGCGCAGCCTCCGGCGAACATCGAACTACCATTACGGTCCATCTGCTAAACATAATAGTTTTTCCTCCGAGCAGTCTGTGATAGATGGATTCGGTACTTAGACTTCGAATAACCTAACAAAAAGCAATGCCAAATCAAAGATTTCATTTCAATCGTCAGATACTCCCTTGATGATGAGTGAGTTCATACATTTGGAATCAGTGTTATTTTTTTCACGAAAGTTGCAACATGCTTGCAATATAAACGGTAACAATCATCATCATTTCAGCTATAAAACATCCACTACTGAAAACAGGCCTCCCTCATGGATCTGCATGAAGGGTAGTTGCCATACTCACACACAACGCTTGGCAGGCTGGTTGGCAAGCGCACGATGTTGATACACGGAAAGACGCTGCTGCCCATCTTCCCGAGGTATCCCTTAGCAAGCTCTTAATGCATCTACTGGCATGAGAGGAAGGATCGCACGGCAATCAATAACAGTTTGGTTTATTGGCAAAACCAATGTGCGTGCGTCGGCATTATTGTTAACACTCAAAAAAAGATGCAGGGCACATCCAACAATTTAAATCTTTGCCAAAACCTAACAAATAGCAATGCCAAATGGTTATCAGAATGTTCGACGATTTTTTGAAGCCTAAATTCCATTATCGATATCAGAAACTTTGTTTTTTATTATCATTGGTATATAAGTATGTCTCGGTTCAAGTTTTCTTTGGCAGATAATTTACTTAAATATTGACGACATTGGAAAATTATAAAACAACATTCTAGAATTAAGTTGAATTGGTTATCGTCCATTCAAACAAAAAGTACGTGTATGAAAAATATTGGCTTTGGATTATTGAAGTCAGATAAAAGAATATTATTATAGTAACACAGAAACCTGCTGTGGGGTGCCGGCAGTAGAATGTTACCCCTCCTCTCATACCCGTGGATGCAGTAAAAGCCTGCTAAGGTATACCTCCGGAAAATAGGCCGCAGCGTCTTACCGTGAATCAAAATCCCGTACTGCGCTCGCCAGCCCGCCTGACAAGCGTGATCAGTATGGCAACTACCCTTCATGGAGATCCATGATGGAGGCCTACGTTCAGTAGTGGACATTTTACGGCTGAAATGACGGTGATGACAGAAAATTAACGAAAAATATAAAAAAATTGTAAACACATGCAATCATCATCATCATTTTCCTGCCCCTATCCCACGTTTCATTATTACAGCCGCAGGACGTCCACTGCTGGACGTATGCCTCCCTCGTTGGCCACAAAGTACTCATCATGAGAAGTTCTTGCCATAATCACCGCGCGGGGCAGGCGGGCTGGTGAGCGCAGTTCGGGATGTTGATACACGAACAGACGCTGCTGTCCATATTCCGGAGGTATCCCTTGGCAGATTCTTACTGCATCTACGGTCAAGAGAGGTAGCAAGGCAACATTCTACTGCCGGCACCCCACATTATGTTAAAAACAAAAATATTGGGTTGAATAACAATATGTGTAGATTTAAATATGGACATCACTGCCATGGCCCGCGCCGCAGACCTTCCATTCGAAATGCATGAACAGTAGGTCAACCATTAGCTTTCACAATCTATACTCGCTAGCGACAGTAGTTCAAAAGATGTAATTTATAAACTAAAATACGCAGCAAACTATACTACAGCGTCTGTAGTTTGTGCTTCATTTGCTTAGAATTTGGTACCATGAGTTACAAATCTGACTTAGCAACGTACTATTACTTTACTATCGTAGTAACGGCAGGCGATCTAACAGTGACAACTCATGGTAGACGCACAGTACGCAGTCCTCACAGAATAATTCCACCTGATATTAACGCCACCTGCATTATTGGCCGATGAAGCGCAGTAATCAACTCATTACTACAATCGTACAATCACGTTAAAACACACATAAACCATTACTAACACTCACAAGACACATTCACGCGCGCTGACACACTAAATATACAGCACTAAAATATTTGTCATAATTATATAAGCTTGTTTTTTTTTTGTAACAGAGTTTGGGATTCAGGGCTTGCAAAGAATTTGTTACCACCTTGTTGTTACAATAAAGATATTTGTATTTGTATTACCAGACCACGTGCATCGAGTCTGACAGCAGCGACAGCTCCAGCCTCAACTATAACTACGTCCACATGAACTGATCTCGAATGATCAAATGTCCAATACTTATATTAATTACTCCGGTTTCGACATTTGATTGCATGCGGACATTAGGCCTGCTTCACATCGATGGATTGCAGATGTAAAGGCCGTTCACATCAATTTTCCAGCACCTATTCCATCCTCCCAGCATAGTCGGCTAGTCAGAGGATAGACCAGGAATACGACACAGTTATAGTCCTCATTGATTTCGATTACGGCGACCTTTTCTTTAAGTCTCTTTTATAAGCCCTAATATGGCTCGCCAGACCAAACTTGGTTTTAAAAACCCTACAGCAAGAGTATCTCACTAATATTATAAAGCCGAAAGTTTGTTTGTATGGAAATTTGTTACCTCTTCACGCAAAAACTAGCGTACGTATCAAGCTTAAATTTTGCAAACGTATAGATGTTGACTAGGTTTAACACATAGGCTACTTTTTATCCAGGTACAACGCACGCGAAGCTGCGGGCACAATCTAGTATGTATATAAAGATACAGGTACAGAATACGTCTGAAGCTGACTATGCTGGATTTTGCTTTAACAGACAGCATAGACTGCTGTTCATCTCCATGATCATCAGTGCGTTGACACGCACTGCTAGGAATAGGAAACATAAAAAGTTACAATCTACTCTCTAGTCATAATCATCATTGTCAACTCGTGTTGACCCACTGCTGGGCAAAAGCTTCCTTCCCAACCGCCAATCAGCTCTACTCTGGGCCTTTTGCATCCAGGTTTTGCCCTGTACGGCAACTATATCGTCCACCCCAGATAAGTTACACGTAAGTTCATCATTCATCATCATTTCAGCCGTAAAACGTCCACTACTGAACACAGGCCTCCCATGGATCTCCATGAGGGGTAGTTGCCATACTCACCACGCTTGGCAAGCGGGTTGGCGAGCGCAGTACGGGATGTTGATACAGGAAAAGACGCTGCTTTCCATTTTCCAGAGGTAACCCTTAGCAGGTTCTTACTGCATCCACGGGTACTTGTAAGTTACTTAGAGTAATTACATGAATAAAATAAGGCAACTCTTTCAAAAGCTCGTAATGTAGGTTGCCCTTTTCGAAACAAGAGCAGCCGCTTCCACAAACGAATCGAACGAACCTCGACCCTGTTTCGAATAGTTTTGTTTTGGTTCAACAACTCCACTTTGTCTCTTTCGCCTCACTCCGGAGAACTTTATCGGTGAGCCACCGTTCTTCAGAAAAGTGACAAAATAAAAGAGTTGCGGCGAGCCGATCGAAGCGTTTTCAATTAAACAGATTATAGCGCTGCTCGTTTGCAGTTAGTCTATCTTTATTTAACGGACTTGTTTATTTTTGTTTAACTCGATTAATCGTCGCTCTGTGCGATCGTTTGAAGAGATTCAGTCCTCGGTTATTTACCTTCGGGGATCGTGAAAAATACTACTTTGGCGCCCAACGTGGGTCGCTTTTATCTTTTATTCTACATGTAGCCATTTAAAATCTATTTATGTTGTCTATTTGGCACCCAATGCGGGACTTAAACTTAATTTTGTATGCCAAAGGTGCGACAAAGAAACTCGGAATACTTAGCATAACGTAGAAGGCATTCAGGGAGCTATAACCAAAGTTGAGGTTATAAACCGAAACTTGCAGACCAGGTTTCGGCTGCATTATGCAGGACTGTTATGTTAGCCTCTCGACAATAGCTTCATCCAGACTGGGAAACTTGCTGCCCATAGGATTACCACCACTGTTTCGTATTCCACAGCGGGAGTTAGTTTCTTGCACTAGTGAAACTTATTTGAGCTGCTATACTAACAGATCGCAGATGGTCGTATGCGGTTTGCAATCGCACGGCAGCTAAATAATATATTCAAGTTCTACTAAAATTGCAGTATTTTTGAGGTTAGCCTATATACATATGTATAGAATAGCTAAACGCTACTCTAGAACTAGAACTCCAGGTAATTTAATCTGGAATAACACATTCTATTAGAACAAATCAAATAAACAAAACCCGAGATCCCCACCCACGTGGTAGTTATATAAACCATTTGCAATTAAGCCCAAGAATGCCCAACTTCTCAGCCCCGGATAGTTTAAACGCAAGTTATTTTTCAGCTAATTAACTAGAATTCTTCGTAAGTTCTGATAACCAAACTTTAAACGCGCTACAAATACTACTTCAACCGCACTTTGAGGGTAGTTACAACAATTGTAAATAGCCGGTTTCACGGAACCACTTAAAGTTATTCCAAGTTGCGAATAAGAAAGTTTGCTCAAAGTTTGACACTCGCGTTGTTTCTGCTCTTTAATTGGGATGTCTGTTTGTACTAACTTACTGGGCTAATTTCTGCATTAATTATTATAAAACGTACGTTAAATGAAGAATAATTTTGTGAACATGACTTAGAAGGAAAAATTACGTTGAGAACCATTTAGGTCGACTACTCTAGGTATGTTTTTCGTTTGTTACAATCAACAAATTTTATAGCTTATGTGAACTAAAACATTAAACGGGAAAAGATTAATGTGGATCCAACACATAAGCTTTGATTTATGTGATCCCGGTAGAGTTTATTGACTGAAATCAACCTTTGTCGTGAACGGAAAAAGTAGATTCAACACTGCACGTTGTAAAAGATGTTTTATTTAGACGCTCGTAGAGACGGTTGATGGTTTTCTTACACCGGAAAATCAGCATCCTCTATAATACTCCATGTGGCCTATTCCACATGCATGCAATCTGACATCTCCAACATACAAATCAACATTGGAAATTATCGCGTAATACCTTAACCGGTCTTCCCGGACCAGGGTAGTTGAAACACAGCCGAAACGTCGGTATCAAAATAAAGTTACCTAATACGCGATCAATTCCCATGTTAATTTCTAAAGGGCTCATTGATGATGATGTGCTTTAATCTGTAATAATCTTGATGGCAAAAAGTAGGCGAACTCAAGCATTGTGCAAAGTTAGGTCCTCTAGCGGTCACAGCGTCACGGGCACTTGACTCCAAGTTTTTGCAACGACCGAGGACGGCGGAGTTTTAAGTGCTTGAGGTCGCATCCTCCGATGTAACTTAAGACGGCTAAGTTTTGAGGGCTCGGTAACTTCGCGAAATGAGAGGACTTTCGCTCGTTAATTTGGACAAATCGTAACAGTGTCTGATCTGTTAAAAGAACGGCGGAGACAACTGATATTGTCATATTTATTTTTCCGTAGCCTATTTCGACCCACTGCATGAGTCCTCCTCCAAATCCTTAGGCATCTTTGGCTCTTGCGGTTTCCCACCAGTTCCATAAGAAACCATCGAAGCCAGAAAGCTTCTTCGGCCGACCCTGACATCGTCTCCGTTTTTCAGGCTCCATAGGATGGGTGATAATAAGCCCATTTTTCTTAATGCATGCGGCTGACGTGATCCACACAGAAAATATGAAAGAGATATTTTTAACACATATTTAACAGGGCATTTAAAGCGTTATTTACCTCGAGCGCATTGGAGTGCGCCCATTGTGAAGACGGGATGACTCAAGGAAAGGAAATGGGAAGTTTACCCGGGACCAAGATGGGTACAATCCCTTCAGAACGTCGGGCAATAATAAAGGTACAAAACGCGATAAATGCCTGATTAAATATGGGGTAATAATGTGTCGGGATCATGAAAGAAATAAATAAAGCTTTTTTATCACATAAATTGTGTAAAGACGTTTTAAGTTGACATTAAACTTTAATGGAAAATGTTTATTTTATTATTTTTAGTAGGTACGTTTAAATAAAAGCATGTTTGTTAAAAAGTTTTTTTTACTTTTAATTTATTTGAGATATTCTCAGCAAGCCCTTTCATTTGATACCCCTATTATAGGAGTACATTAAAAGTAAGTATTGTGCCATCTTGGGTGTTCCGCCATGTTGGATTCAGAGTGACGTTATTTCATTGTTTGAGTTATTCTCAGCAAGCCCTTTCATTTGATACCCATATTAAAGGGGTACATTAAAATTATGTAGTCCGCCATCTTGGGTGTTCCGCCATGTTGGATTCAGAGTGACGTCACATAGCTGACCATGCATTGTCATCCAAAGTTAACATGTATACAAAATTTCATCTCAATTGATTGAAGATATCTGCTTCAAAATTGAGTTGCAAGATTCCGCAAACATGTTACATACCAGGGCATACAATACAGGGCAACCTAAATAAAAGCTTGTAATATAGTATTTCACGATATTTCTTTCATGATCCCGTACCCATTTGTTTAACATTTCTCCCTGTATTTATCCCATAATTACCTTCAACCTTCAACGTGCCGTGGGGTGCCGGTAGTAGAATGTTACCTCTCCTCCCATGGATGCAGTAAGAGCCTGCTAAGGGATACCTCCGGAAGATGGGCAGCAGCGTCTTTCCGCGTATCAACATCCTGTACTGCGCTGACCAACCCGCCTGCCAAGCGTGGTGAGTATGGCAACCCCTCCTGAAGACCATGAGGCCTGTATTTAGTAGTGGACGTTTTCGGCTGAAATGATGATGATGAACGTTCAACTGAACCAAGCACAAAAAATCATGAGGCATTTCGCACTGAGACATTTAATTGACCCTGGCTAGACCAAGGATCGTATCACATTAATTAGTGAAACTTAATCACCATAAATCTGGGGAGGTCCCAAAAACTTCAGTGTCTCTGACCCAAGATGGAACCCGCGTTACGGCCGCAGGTGGTAAAGTTGCCCACAACTTTGGGGTACTTGGCCCTTGCCCACAGCTGGATAGTTTTGTATCGTAATGGCCGATTAGGATCATTTAATGAGTCAACCATTTGTCGGGCTTCTAAAGTTATTGGTTGGATTCGTGATTTTGGAATTACAGGTTTATAACTATTATTTGAAAGAAACTTTGTTCAATTTAAATCCATTCTGACGCGATTAGCGTGGCTGAGTTATCAATATCTTCAGTCCGTAACCGCCCACTGTGAGATGCGCTTTGCGCTTTCCTCTGTCTGCCTACAGGCTACCGGCGTCTGCTAAAGCGGTCCACAGCGAGCGGAGCGGGGACATTAATTACCCATATCAACACGCAAGCCTCACAGGCTTGCTTATAATTTTCGGAATCAATGCTAGCTAAACAATACGCCGAACTATATTGTATTGTCAACGACCCTTGGCAAGTATGCAAGGTTTGATTGAATCTGAAGTCTTAAAGTGGGTTAAATTAACCCCATACTCGAAAGATACTGACTAAGCTGAGAGGATGGTATAGGTGCTAATCCATCTAACAATATCCCAGGCACTGCAGCGTCCCGTACAGCATTATTACCAGTTGCTGACGCTGTATAAATCATCTATAATAGATGCACAGGCCTTAATACTCGAAGATTTCCTCTTTCTACTGCCCTTATCCCACCTAGGTGGGGTCGGCACAACTGTGTTTTTCTTCCATTCCTATTCAGATTCTTATTCACACCTTTTTATCAATCGCTAAACAAGCAATTTTCAATGCTTTTTATCATTTAAAAGTTACGTAGATCAGACGTTTAACCTATCACAGGCGTTTCCCGGTTATTTAACGATCGTTCACACATTCCTGTCTCCGGTATTCTCAAGCTGAAACCAGTTGTGGGCGAGGATGACCTACCTTGACTGCCGACCATACTGCAGATCTCATTCAGTAATGTAATGTATGAAACTATCTATGGTTGTTCTAAGTAAACAAACAATACTGCACAGCACCATCTAGCCAAGTAAGCAGAGCTTGTGTTATGGTTACAGATGATTTATAAAATACATAAATACCATTGAAACATAAAATAAATAAATATTGCTGGACAATTCACACAGCATCATCTAGCCCCAAGCTAAGCAGAGTTTGTGTTATGGGTACTAGATGACTGAGCAACTTAATACATTACACTACATAGATTTTTAATATAGAAAACATCCTGCACGATTTACAGATATTTGTTCAGGGTGTCCTGGATGTTTTCCTATATATAATTTAAAATATCTATCTGTGTAGTATAATAGTATTCGACCCTCCCATAATCTCGAAGGTCAATAAGGGCACCTATGTCCAGCAGCGACGTGGACAGCATGAGTCCTACAGCTGAGAGATGATGTAAAGTCATCACCTCTCGGCTGTAGGACTGCTGCTTTTAATAAAATAACGAAATTATTTCACAGATATATCTGGCTGACAGGCGTCACATGCGCTCTAAGACTTTATGGCATTACTCCAAGAACAAGATGGACGGCTAACATAACCTTTCACTTTGGCAATCACGAGACGCCTGACAGATGTAAAACATTTTCACCAGTCGCCAGTCGATACAGTAGCCCCAGTTGACATAGTCACCACAGCCGCCACAGTAGCCCCAGTCGCCACAGTCAACACGATGGACGAAGGGCATTCGCCGTAAACCGCGAGCTTCAACTGATCCTAAGTTATCTGCAATATTCTGTTAAATAAGTTTTAGGTTTATCTACAGAACTTGGCGTAATTTAGATCTCAACTCTTTTGTGGGTGAAGTCAACAACCACGACATTTTAACTAAATATTGAACTTGGCTCCCATTTTCACATTTATGTTTTTGATAGGATAAATATTTACCCCGGTCTTTATTATTGTATGTATTTACAAAGACATGTATGTATATAAAAATTCAATCAAGCATCATATCCCTCACACAAACTGTACTTAATTTGGGGTTTAGATTGTTTAATGGGTGTTGAGTGAAATGACATTATTAATTACTTATTATAATCACAGCAGTAGCTTACCAAAAGCAGCGTACAGCGTACACAACCGCCAAGCCTATCACACAATCGGGCAAAGTTGTTGAACTACCTAGAGAATTGATGACGGCAGCCGTCAAGCGCACGAGTTGCCAACTTGCACACTACACACAATTAGGTGGTGTAGCGTTAATACGTGTGTTTGGCTAATTAGCGAGAAGTTTCCCATTTTCGATGGCCGAATGTTGAAATGTATTTAAAACAAGCAACATGACACAACTGGAATTATTTAGTATGGCAGTGGTGGAATTCAGGTAATGTCTTAGGTATACACCACAAATCCAACAGCCGTGTTGGCCGAGTGGTTTGTGTGAGTTGGCCCCAAACTTCCAATCCCCAGGTCGTGAGTTCGATACCGGCTGCACCAATGGATTTTTCTTTCTTGAAAAATGCATGTGTATACATAACACGTGCTTTAACGGTTATCTTCAGACGTATTGACCTGTTCTTTCCTCTGACTAATAGTTAAATAAGCTGAGAGACTAAGGTGCTGGGCAAGCCTCATCCAACCAACTAACAATGTCACAGACAATGCAGTGTCTCGTACAGCATGATCACCAGTTGCTGACGCTGCATAAATCATCTATGTATAATATATGCAAATCCGATACAAACTCAATTTAAATCTAAAGCTAAAAAGAAAATGCGAGCATTTTTACCGCCCACGGAAACTAAAACAACAACTCAAGTACATAAAATACTTCTTGTTTAGAAAATTATCGCGGTCAAGCTAAATCTACTTACCCGATAATGAAGTTTCAGCAAACCAGTGTTTGTTTATTTTCTGATAATAACTTGTAAGTTCAACTTCGGTCTTATTACCCAGGCCGTAAGAGCTAGGTTTGCATGAAATTAAAACAATAGGTGATAAAAGGCAACGCGTTCGGAAAATCTTGTATTTTACGCGTCTGTGAGAAATAATTAAGGTTCAACAGCCGTTGTCTTGGGGAAATCGCTAGCCCAGATGTTTTTGATGTTATTTAGCCACGAAATTATAATTAAGTCTGAAATTCGTGTTTTGTAGTTCTTTAATTTTTCAACAATAAAAATCGACTTCTTTGATAAATTTATTATCACTGTTCCATTTCACCAGATCGCACGCGGTAGCGTGTCCAGCCAAGTTCAAGCAAAGCGAACGGGCGATCACACTTTCCGAATGCAAATGCTTTAGCTAAATATGCCACAATCGCTAAACGTTCCTCCTCATGGATCCCATCATCAAAACTGAGTTTTGAAAAAATGGGACCTAATTGAAAGTGTATCTCAAAAATAATTTTCCAAATCGTTTACTAAATGACGGAGAAATGCAGACCATGAGGTTCTCAACTGGTCTGTATTTTTTTTAATCCTAATTTTTTTAGTCGGTTAAAAACTAAATATGATGCGTCATTTGGAACGTAGTCATCGTCGTACTAATCATAATTACTTAGTATAATGTAAATCCATTATTGGCTTTAATTTTAATTCATAAGTGTTACTGCTGTGGATTTTGTTGAATAAATAAAACTAAATAAATTCCGCTTTCCTTATACAAATTTAAAAGCATCATTTAAGAGTTAATTATCAATTAGGAGTTATTAAGATATGAACAGTCTTGATCTCGTTTGCCGTAGGGTGCCGGAAGAATTTTACCCCTGAGGATGCAGTAAGAGCCTGCTAAGGGATACCTCCGGAAGATCAGCGGCAGCGTATTTTCGTGTATCAACATCCCGTACTGCACTCGCCAACCCGCCTACCAAGCGTGGTGAGTATGGCAACTACCCCTCATGGAGATGGGAGGCCTGTGTTCAGTAGTGGACGTTTTACGACTGAAATGATGATAGTGTTAAGCTTTAGCTGAGATGATGATAATGATCTTGTCTCCGCAGATCTCAGTCCCTTAATGGCCTTAGTATCCCGGATGGACCACTAGGTTAATCCTTTAATCTAAGTTCTAGATTCAAGGAGGTGTAGTCTAAATTCATTAATAGCGACTAATGTCACGAGTTATAATCTAGATGATGTTAGAACTGGACCGTGGGAGACATGCAAGAAACATACCCAGCAGTGGGACTCTTAGGTTTACCTTTGTATATATCATCTCAGCCGTAGCACGTCCACTGCTGGACACAGGCCTCCCTCGTGGATCCGCTCAAGTACTGATCATGAGGGGGTTTTGCCGTACTCGCCACGCTTGGGAGGCGGGTTGGCGAGCGCAGTGCGGTATGTTGATACACGGAAAGACGCTGCTGCTCATTTTACGAAGGTATCCTTAGCAGATTCTTACGGGATCCGCAGACAAGAGAGGCAACATTCAACTGCCGGCACCCCATGTTCATATATAATGCATGGCAATTTTATCCAGCCGTTATAACACTTTCCATAATATTTTTTATCAATCACCCCTTTATACCCTGATGAAAACCAACCTTTATCCCCGAGCTTGTGTAGACTAAAAATAAAACCCGCTTTGTCCCGCGGTCGGGTAACAAAGCGGCTCTGCAAGCGAGGTGTTGAACCGAAACAAAATTAATTGAATGTTTATATCCAAACGATTGGACACAGTTCATCAACAGTAGGCCGAGTGTGTTACCGGACAACACAACTAGAAATTTTTTACCGGTTTCTTATTTAGGTTAAATCATTTCACTGAATTTTTTCAACATTTTTGTTTATTAAAACGTTTACAATATATTTACCGCAACTTTCAAAATGGTGCGGATTGATAAGCTTTAAACTTTACGCATAATATTTTGATGACTTCTTGATACTTCATCATTGCAGCCAGGACTGCTGTCCACGTGCACGGCTGGACACAGGCCATCATGCATCTCCAAGATCTTGAGGGGAGGGGGGTAGTTGCTATACTCGCCACGCTTGGGTTTCGGTTTAATTACCATTTTTCCGGGGGTATTCCTTGGCAGATACTTACTGCATCCACAGGTAAGAAAGGAGGGGAAACACTACTGCCGACCGACGGCACCTTGTAACATTGCAGAGGCTGATTCGATAATGACATACTGCATCAAACTGTGTCCTCCATCAATATCGCGAGCTCCTAATCCTTCCCTGCGTCGAGCCGATATTAATCGCCGTGATTGGAGACTTACAGGGGCGCATTTAGGGCGTTTTATTAAAAAGATGATATACGATGTCGTGTAATCAGTGTTATGAGCATGCTATTTGACTTGTGAAATTGCGTATCGCGCATTTGATGATTTTTTATAAATTGCTTCAAATATTATCTTAGAAACATGGACCGCGCTTCTCAGAATGTCATTATCATCATCAGCTCTTCAGAATTCACGGCTGGGAAAGTCAAAGGGCATAGGCGTAAGAAAACCCGCGTCTAAGGCAACTTTAGACGTGTTTTTTTTCTAAGAATGTAGCCGACTAAGCCAAGAGTATGGTACAGATGCTGGGCAAGTCTAATCCATCTAACAGGCAGGCATGTTCCGTAATTCTGTGCAGCATGAATAACACTTGCTGGCGCTTTAAAAATCATTTGTCATACATGGGGGTATCTATGGGCTGATATAATTATTTAAATGTTGTATTGTACTGTTTAAGTATTGATTAAGTTACTTCTGCACGAATTACGCTGTAATAATTTAAGCTTATCTTGTATTTCTTTTTGTGAATGTATATTCTTTTGAGAAATAAATTTCTAAAACCGTAAGTATTTAAGTTAGGTACTAACTAGATGTTTTCGGTATAAAGTCATCCATCGGAGCCTCACATAATGACAGACCGTATCAAACTGACATTTACTGTGTGCTCAGCTGCCCGCTGACGTATGGACGTAAAATGTAACATATTGAGCCGTAAAATGAAATAATAAATTGTATCTGAACCTTTGAAATTGTTCAGTCAATGCGTCTCGTAAGCCCTTTCATAGGGCCGCGGTCGCTGCAAACTCGCTAGGGGCCGGCCGTTTGTCAAAAAGTATTGAAGCTAACCAGGCTTTTGTCAAAATGATATTATACTTGCGCGATTTGTTGACATATTATTAGTTTTGGATACAGATTGAAACGACAATACGAAGGTACGCGACAAAATCTTGTATTTAAAAGTAATTAATATGATAATACAGTCTTTAACTAGCACGTAAGGTCTTGATAAAATTGCCGTATATAATATGTTGTAAAGGTTTTAATAAATAAATGATATGATTTGATAACCAATGAGTTAGAGAGCCAAAAAAATTAATATCCTAAGCTGACCAGCATGTACGTGAAAGTAATGAATAATAAAAAAAAACAAAATATGTGTACATCCGAATGAGAGAGAGTCTATCGCATAATGGTGTGTTGTAGCCACTGAAGCGAACGAATTCATGCTTTATTCAATTTAAATGTGTCTTGTTCTTCTTTTGTAAATTGACTATTCTATGTAGCTTATCACTCTATTGAGTTACACTTATTGACGTTGACTGGAGACATGACTGCCGGAAAAGCTAGCTGGTACCAGCCATGGTGCAGTTCTGTCAAAACGTCGAATATAAGTATTTAGCTGTATTTAGCACATCATTGGAAAGAGACAATCGGCCAATTTCAGCTTCGTAGAGCGTTATCTTTATCGCACGAACTGGTTAAAATAATCATGATTTTCTTCTTTTGATCATTCTTTTTATTCTTTGTATAAAAATAATAATAAATTATAAGTACAAAAAACTTTGTAACAAACAAGCTTTTATTTAAACGTACCTACTAAAAATAATAAAATAAACATTTTCCATTAAAGTTTAATGTCAGCTTAAAATGTTTTACACAATTTATGTGATAAAAAACTTGTCGCGAGATAAACCTGTGTACCTGTCGCTTGATCTAATTGATTTTTTTTTTCAAACAATGTAAATACGAATACCTGCTTAAATCTCGCTTTTTTATCACATAAATTGTGCAAAGATGTTTTAAGTTGACATTAAACTAATGGAATTTTTTTATTTTATTACTTTAAGCAGGTACTTTTGCATAAAAGCTTGTTTGTTAAACTTATTAACTTATTATTACTTATAATTTATTTTTTACATTTTAGTAATCACTGGAGAGTTGGTTTCTTGTCTGTTCATCTCATGCCCGCCATGTTGTATTTAGAGTGATGTCATATAATTTTTCGAGTAACTCTCAGCAATACCTTTTATTTGATATCCATATTGTAAAAGTGCATTAATAAAATAACTAGTTCGCCATCTTGGGTATTCTGCCATATTGGATTTAGAGTGACGTTATTTCATTTTTCGAATAAGTCCGCCATCTTGAGTATACCACCATGTTTGATTTAGAGTGATGTGATTTAATTTTTCGAGTAACTCTCAGCAAGGCCTTTCAAATATACCCCTATTGTAAGAGTGCATTCATTTAATTTTTCGAGTAACTCTCAGCAAGGCCTTTCAAATGATACCCATATTGTAAGAGTACATTAAAAATAAGTAGTCCGCCATCTTGGGTGTTCCGCCATGTCGGATTCAGAGTGACGTCATTTATTTTGAGTTATTCTGAGCAAGCTCTTTCATTTTCAATTTCAGCTCGTTTGTTCAATTAAATTGCAAATTGCAATTGAAGATAATCTGCTTCAAAATTGAATTGCAAGATTCCGCGAACAAACATAAGTTACATACATACGTACAGGGCAAGCTAAATAAAAGCTTGTAAAAAGTAAAGGTTGATGTGCGATATTAATCGCCGGGACCCGGGTAGTGTAATTACGCCACAGCTCATGCCAGTCGCACGTCGCAGGGCGTTGTCGTTCACGACAACACCTGTGTTTATGAATATCCGGCTCTTTAACCCTTACCTCAACCACGAGGGTTACCAATCAGCTTTATTTACAGCGCGACGCAGCACGCGACACGGTACCGGTATAACCATAATGAACACTTGCGTATTACTTGTAGTTTTAAAGATAAGAGTCGACCTAAGATTCCCTTATGTTTTTCGTCAGTTAAAAATGAACCGACTGTCGTAAGATTAATCAGATTTTTTTTGAATATTCGAAACAAGACAATCAATACAAGCAATAAGGGTTTAAGTCAATAATCAGCCCGCGCATCATGCAGTAGACAGCCCGCTTTAAACAGTTTAGTGCTGTATGTATGACCCACAACACAGACAAACGACATTACAGAGTGCCACCAGTGAACGTTGACATAATGCTTCGTTATTAGTTTAATTAAACCTAGTTAACAACCTGTAATTAAAGCGGAAAGAGCACTTTTACAATACAATTGATATTAGGTACAGGTACCAATTTAAATCAATTAACTAGAATGACTTTACAAAGCTGCTGGTTCGACAACGCCGAGCAACCTTCACAGCGGTGAGGCTTCTAACCACCATGTAATTTATTCCAGCCACGCTACCGTATTTTTCCCCGGCAATAATGTTCTATGTAAATTTTTCAAATAACCAGGTGTCTGCCATCTTGGTTTTGCACAGTAATTATGTCCGTTCTGGCTGGAATTAAGATTCATTGCGCTATGAACTAGCCGCTAAGGTTTTGAAGCATTATTTCTGCAGAACCTACAGTTTTTAGCAATTAGAGCGGCAGTTAATATGGTAATTTAATTATACACAATTGAATAAACGGCATCTGCAAGTAGTCGCGTCCTAATGAAACAGATCCTCACCCGAATAAATCGAAACTGCAAACGGAACGGAATTGAGTACAAACGTCTATAAAATAAAGGAGGTATTTGCAAAATATTTCGTCAAATATACGAAAAAGAGAATGAAAGAAAGCACGTCATTTCAGAGGTTTTGCAAAAAGCTGCATTTTACCGGCAAAATGGCCGCCATTACGGAAATCACCAGTATTCTCAGCACTGGCTGACGACGTTCAAGACATATTGTTTGTAGTGATATATGGACACTGCAGGTCTGTGGCTTCGTTTGATATTTTCATGGGATAAGGGGGATAGGTAGTGTCTTCTTATAATATAATACAAAAAACATGTAATTACCGAAATTAACACCCCTTCTAATAGTTGTCTCTCCTTACCTGGAACAAATGAATTATAAATTAAAATCCGAATTGAATCCCACTAATTTAAGTTTCTTTTGCCGTCTCAGCCGTAAGACGTCCACTGCTGGATATACGAGTGGGCCGCCCCTTTTGTTACCATACTCATCACGCTTGGCAGGCGGGTTGGCGGGCGCAGTACATGTTGATACACGGATAACGCTGGTGCCTATCTTCCGGAGGTATCTCCTTTTATTTGTAGTAAAAGAAGAACTAACGCTGACTTCCGTAACAAATAACAATAAAATAGCACAACATTCCATATATACAGCACCTGACATCCCGACCCCATTTTCTTAAGTGAGTAGGTAAATAATTCCCAAGCACTGCGCTTACCACAATGCCATAATCATTCGATACCATGCCGGAATCGGGCCATTCGGAGTCTTTGGAGGGTTAATTGCACGTGAAACGCGTTACCGGTATATTTTGATAGCGGTTATGGAACTACCGGTATTTTGATAGTGGCATTAGAAGGGTTGAGTGAGTTTCGGAAGAATGGAGAGTGCAATGATGCGCGATAAAGACTGTAGCCGCGGCCGTAATATACAATGTTGTTAGTGGCCCATTCTTCGGCTAGGCTAGATCGTAGCTAAATGGATAGTTCTTTTTGAGGCAGACTTGGTGACTAAATATCAGGCGTTCTAGTTCTTAACGCTTGCATGGTGTATTCAAGAGCGTTTGCTTAGTTTGGGACTAGAATATGAAGCGGTGTGTAATGTACTGTATTATCTATGTATGGATTTAGTTAAGATAAACATTTTTTTTTAAGACAGTAATCACTATTAGAAGGACCTGACTCCTGACATACAGGTAACCCTAGTTTAGGAGTCAGAGCCAAACACACTCTGTTAATTTGATTTTACGCAATAAATGAATTTTTATTTATTTATTTATATTTAGTTATTTAGAATGCCGTGAGGTATCGGCAGTAGAATGTTGCCTCTCCTCTCTCTCTCTCTTAATAGTGTTTGTAGTCACACTCTTCTGAAACGGCTCGATCAATTTCTATGATTTTTTAGGTCTGAGAGTTGGTTGTAAAGTATTTCATACGGCTAGGTGATTAGCCTGTTCCTATCCAGATGTTTTTTTCTGTGATTGAAACCGCCTGCGAAAACTAGGACATTACATAAATTATGTGTTGTTGATGATTTTTAGTCGTCACTTAATCAGCTTCAAAGTTTACGTTTCCGACGAAAGTGTACACAAACATACAGCTCTTTATCGAAGACTTGCTGACCCGGTGCCCACTTCGTTGGGTGGTAAGCATTTTTATTTGTGATGAAATTATGAGTGTGATTGATGAGGTAGGTACTGAGTGCTACGATTTATTTCCTGGCTGCCAGAAGGAGGGTTATATTTTTAAAGCATATGTATATATACATAATATTGTATGTATTTGTATGCCAATTTGGCTATATTACCGCGTTTGTTCAGATAAGTGAATAAAATGATTATAAAATAATAAATAAATAAAATAAAAAAAACCGGACAGTAGCGAGTCGGACTCGCGCACCGAGGGTTCCGTGCCATCATACAATATTAATATATGACAAAGGCGGTTTTTATTTGCTGGAGAACCTTGACAGCGCCATCTCTTGTATGATAGCGGAACTTACGTAGATTTTTTACACTTTAGATGATTTCTAAAAAAGTATGTTAATTAGAGAGTTTGTAATAATTTTCCTGTAATCTTTACATACACTTCTAATAGCAATAGTTTAGAGGTTTATCTCCGCAAACTTCGGAGATAAGGGGGGAACGCTATTTTTTTCAGCGTTTTTGTGAATAAGTCGAAAACTATACGGCTTAAAGCAAAACTAAAAACTGTTTATGAATGTGCAAATGAATACCTTTCATATCTCATTCCACATGACCTAGTTACTTCACAAAAAATTTAATAAACCTCCCTTCCACCCTCCTTTTCTAAAAAAACTATGCAAATTAGAGAGTTCGCTATAATTTTCCTATAAATTTTACATACCCTTCTATAAGCTATAAAAGTTTCACGGGTTTATCTCTGCAAACTTCGGAGATAAAGGGTGGAAACGATCGTTTTTTCAACATTTTTATAAATAACTCAAAAACGATACGGCTAAAGGACACTCACAAATACTGGCTTCACAACAACGGCTTACAACGTCACAAACTCACAAAATACAAACTTTACCTGTTTATAATATTAGTATAGATTCATACTTCAATTTTTATTATTAGACAATTTAAAGTAGACAATTATTTGAGACGACAACATGATTGCTAAACACAAGGATGGCCAGTTCGTTTGATGCGATGACTAAACAGTTAAATCCGTGATGCCTAGACAACAGTCAGACAATACAACGGCTACATTTACATAATAGTTAGTTAATTGTCTGCGTTACTTACTACATCATAATATTACTATCTCGGCCTATTTAGTCTTCGAATGCTAATGGTATGCACTATCTTGAAATAACTAGGTACTTATTGTCTGCTAATTACACTTAAGTCGTGTTTAATGATAGCGTGTATAAAACGCCAGTAGTCCTTTCAGCTTTAGATTAGTGACTTTGCCATGACATGGGTTATGGAACTGCCTTTATTGTACATGATTAGTACCTAAATACATTATATCATCACCATCATTTCAGCCGTAAAACGTCCACTTCTGAACACAGGCCAGGCATGGATAGTTGCCATACTCACCACGATTGGCAGGCGCAGTATGGGATGTTAATACAAGGAAAGACGCTGCTGTCCATCTTCCGGAGGTATCCCTTAGCAGGCTCTTACTGCATCCATGGGTATGAGAGGAGGGTAACATTCTACAGCCGGCACCCTACGGTAACTAGTTACCCATTGTCTGGTAATTGTACCTAAGTTGTGTTTAATGATAGCGTGTACAATACCCCTAAACCGGCGGTAGTCCTTTCATCTGTAGATAAGTAACTTTGCCATGACATGGGTTATGGAACTGCCTTTATTGTACACGAATTAGTAAGTACCTAAATACATATAGATAACCGTATTATAAAGTGCCGCTTTCCTTGCCCGTGGATGCAGCAAGAATCTGCCAAGAGACATCTCTGGTAGATGGGCAGCAGCATCCTTCCGTGTATCAACAACCTGTGCTGCGGTCGCCAACCCGCCTGGCAAATGTGGTAAAACAACCCCCCAAATGATCTTGGAGATGTATGTGGGAGGCGTATGTCCAGCAGTGGACGTGCACAGCAGTCCCACGGCTGAGCCGAGATAGTTACTAATATAAGTTTCATAGACTTTAATGATGAGATGAGATCTGGACTACAAGACAAGTAAAAATTTAATTATAATATCATTTACTTTATTTCCATTGTTTGTTATTACAAAACCTATTGCAGCTAATTGGTGTTATACTTTTTTAAAAACAAAAGATTTACACAACGTCATTTTATCAAATAAAGTATTCTGTAATTTGATTTAAGGTAAAATAAATAACAAAACAGAAAGATCACAGTGCAAATATTTTCCAAAATAAAAGTAGCTGCCACCAAATTATCTTCTGAACGTAGGTCCTAAATAGCAGTCTTAAATAATTAGCCCGAGACTTAAACGTACATTTTCATTTAAAACCCCAAATGAATGAAAACTCCGAAACGAAGTGGTTTAATCTCAAAATGTATGTTTACATCTCGCGCTGAACGGCGAGAGCATTGCCTCGGCTGAAACGTTTATTTACTAAGAGATTAACAAACAATCTGCCCACTATCTTATCTCAAATAATGCAATTTGATATACTACCTTACTTGTTTGGTCCAAATTCGAGAAATATTCATCATATATCTTTAAAGCAAGGTCAGTGAAGGTCTTGATAATTACAGTAAATATGTGATATTTTGTTAAGGTTTTATAAGTAAATGATTTAGTAGTATTTACTTTATGATAACATTACCCAAATATTAATGTTATTTAAATAATATCGCTAATGAATGTCATGATAAAACTTTGTTTCTATTTTGTTTACTTCTTAGGGTCAGCGCAGACAGAACGGAGCGCTGCGGAGAGGATTTTATTAACGCACTTGAAAATAAACTTTAAAATTATTACAATAAAGTGCATAAATACTTGAAACTGACAAAAAATGCTCGCGTGTCCTCGAAGATACACGGGAATCCCCGCGCGGCGTTTTGCACTTTATTATAATAATTTTAAAGTTTATTTTCAAGTGCGTCAATAAAATCCTCTCCATTGCGCTCCGTTCTGTCTGCGCTGACCCTTAGCGATTTGGTAGAACTATGTTATGTTGCGTAATTAAATTAATATAAATTTAAATAAATAACATTGAGCGCCAAAATTATTTACGAGAAACTATGAAATGAATGAATATAAATATTATATAATACAGCAGCATAGATTTACTTGCCTTTTACATTACCCATAAGTAGGGCACAAAATCCATCTTTACAGAGATGGAATTTAAATGTTAATGTATTCGGGGTACATGTATATTGTGACCGCAAACTTTTCAAAAGACTATGTAATTGTATCAGCCGCAGACTATAGCCACCACTGAAAGAACGCCACTAGACACGAGACGACCTCACGATAGACCAAGACGTCGATAGAGAGACAAAGTCAAAGTCAAAAAAATAAGTGTTCATTCAATAGAGCAAAAATCTACATATTATAGTCAATTTACGAAAGAAGAAGAACAAGACACATTTATATTGATTATAGCGCATAATTGAATTCGTTCGCTTCAGATAACTTTTTTTGCAAGTGAGGGAAAGAAGTGAACGAGCAACATCACTCTGTTACTTCTATTCGTTGTTACAATTTTAGTCTTAATATTATGCTAAATTTAATGTTTGCAAGGATATTGGATAATTTGGAACACTCGGCCAAGGGTCAATATCATTCAAATAATCATCTGTGGAGTAATAAGCTTTTTATATGAGATTTTGTTTTATAAAAAGCAATGAATCCTATGAAATTCTATGAAAAATCTATGAATCAATAGTTCGGTCGCCTCAGATGGAAGATTACAGAAGCGCACACAGTTTCCCGTAAACGATTTATTAACTTTTTGGAGTCTAAATTTAGGGATGTCCAATTTATTTTAATTTCTTGTATTTATGCTATGCAAATGACATCTCTTGATAAAATTATTTCTATTTTTCTGTACTTGCTGTAAGTTTAATATATTAGGATTAACAGTTAAAATGTTAAATTGTTTCCTATGTAAATCGCGAGGTTTCATTTTGTAAATAGCACGTATCGCCCTGATAGACAATCTTTGTACTTCAAAAAAAAGGCTACTAACTCAGACTGACATCACGAAGTGGTATCAGGAAGTAGCTAAAATAAACGAGTCTGGCTGTAGCTTCATCAGTAATAGATCTTATTGTTCTGACTGCTGAAGCTGCTGAACTAAGCCGACCTGCAAGTGCATCAATTTGCAGTTTTCATTGAAGGGTAAATATAATCTATGTGTATACCTAAAAATACTGTGGAATTGACGGGATTGAGCATTTTCCCACCCAACATTATGTTTGTAGGATATTCTTTTACATAGTTGGACAGCTAATGATAATAATAAATTAAATGTAAAAAAAACTTCTTAACAAACAAGCTTTTATATAAACGTACCTACTAAAAATAATAAAATAAACATTTCCCATTAAAGTTTGATGTCAAATTAAAACGTCTTTACACAATTTATGTGATAAAAAAGCTTGTTGTTTAATTTTTTTTTTCGAGTAACTCTCAGCAAAGCTTTTTTTATACTTACCCATATTATAGGAGTGCATCAAGAATAACTAGTCCGCCATCTTGGATGTTCCGCCATGTTGAATTCAGAGTGACATCATTTCATTTTTTGAGTTATTCTCAGCAAGCCGTTTCATTTAATACCCATATTATAGAAGTTCATTAAAAATAAGTAGTCCGCCATCTTGGGTGTTCCGCCATGTTGGATTCAGAGTGACGTCACATAGCTGACCATGCATTGTCATGAAAACATGTATACAAAATTTCAGCTGAATTTGAATAGTTTCACTTGAAATAGTTTAATAACCTACCCCGCTTTAGTGCTATTAATTAGAGGTAATGAACGTTTTATTGTTATTAGAATCGCGGAATGCGTTATCTGTCATAATTTTGTAATAGTAATAGGCATAATAAACATTTAACTTGGTTTAGTCACTAATTGAATGATAGCCTTGATTTACTGGCCGTGAGGTGCCGGCATTAGAATGTTTTACGGCTGAAATTATGAAATGAATTGATTCAGCATTTGATTAAGTCATAAAATCACTGTATTGGCTACCACGGCACGTGTCTGGCACGCACGCTGTGATGGCTACTTTATAAGCTCTTTTGACATTGCAAGCATTTGACGACCTCTGTGGCGCAGCGGGCGAAGTTCCACCTGCGACGCAAGAAGTTGCGGGTTTGATTCCCGCCTCGGGACGATCTGCAGATATTTGTTCAGTGTTCAGGGTGTCTATCTATGTACTCGTAGTCTCGTAGTGTACGCATAACACAATCTCTGCTTAGCTTAGGGTTAGATGATGCTGTGAGAATTGACCATTTTTTTAGAAAATTGATTACCAGCATTAAGTATTTATTTATTTTTAGAATTGATTCGAAAGATGACAATCAAAGCCAACAATTAAGACTTGCGAGTCGTGCGCCATGGCATCTCGCAGTGGACGGTCTTCTTTTCTTATGAACTTAAAGCACGATTTGTTTAGAAGTTTGACAATTTGTCAAGGATTACAACATACTTTCACCTCGATTGCGACCTCCTTCAAATCGCGAATCGCCTATTACGATTATGTGCCTTCTTTTCAAGTTCAATCAACCAAGCAATCAATCAATCAATCATTTATTAAAACCTTAACAACTAAATAACAAATTTACCATAACTATCAAGATCTTACCTCCGTTGCTAGTTAAAAAACTGTTACGGCAAGGCAAGTTCCAGGGTAAACCCAAGATCCTCCAAGACAGCATCAAATAATAAGTGCAACTAGTAGCCCAAAAGCCTACAAACACGTTTGCTTCCAAATTAACCCATTTACCGACAAACAAAACCAAAAGGTTTACCTTCCACGAAACGAAACGCACTAACGGTACGTGCTGAGCCTATGCGCCGGCGCAAGATGGAAGCTGATGGACATTACTACTTACGATAATCATTCATCATACGCAGAAAATCCTGGAAACAGAATAAGCCAATTCTCTGCTTGTTGTTTAAAGGGACAAAACAGTAAATCGGGTACTGTTGTTGTTTGGAGCCAAATTAGGAATATTCATCATCTCAGCCTAGGACTGCTGTCCACGTCCACAGCTGGACATAGGACTTTTACATGGATCTCCTAATCATGAGGGGGTTGTTCCCATACTCGCCACGCTTGGCAGGCGGGTTGGCGAGCGCAGCGCTACTGCCCATCTTCAGGAAGTATCTTTTGGCAGATTTTTACATTCTACTGCCGCACCGTCACCCTACCGAAATTAGTATTCAAATATTTGGTTTTTGAAGAACTGACACAGTTGGCATTATTAAAATAAGGTCCGAAGATTCCAGATGGAGACCCAGAACCGGTTAAGTCTATTGGCAAGCCACGGGTGATGTAGACGACGACCTGGTCGGGTGGCAAGGATAATAAAAGAATAAATTAAGTTTCATATCAATTCTGGAACAATACTAAACCACGAAATTCGCTGAATCTCCTCATTAATACCACATAGACAGTGGTGTAACGGTTCGTCGCACGCGCAGGCTTCCCTCTCGCCCTCTTCTACGGCGGGCGAGCGAGACGCAAGAACAATCGCCATTGAATTGTCTGGGAGACAGCCGGTCTAATGGGCCGGGATTATACGCGTGAACGTGATTAATCGTATGATATGCTGTGGACCCTTTTTTGCTTTTAACCGATTGTTTGTTAAAGTTTTAAAGGTTTTTTTGTGATACATGGAACTTCTTGCATAAGGTATTTTACTTTTAGGTTGTTATCCAGCAGCGGGTGAAGACAGGCCGTGCATGTTGATGATGTTACATCTTTGTACAAATCATCATCATCATACCAGCCTGGAACCACCGGTGTTAGGTATAAGCCTCCCTGAATAATAGCCAGCCATACTACGGAAAAATCAAGAAAAAAGTTTATCCCTATCTTACGAGTAATAACCCTTTATATTTATTTAAGTAGTACTTTTTGTACCGTTATCTCGGCGTGGTTATTTTACGAGGTAAGTACTGGTATATATGCAAAATTACAGCTTTCTAGGACTAAGTCTCTTCATTAAGCCGCAGACAGACATACAGACCAAGCGAAACTAGTAAGGTTGTCCCTACTACGAAACCACAAAAGAAGAAATATTTTTTGTTACGTCCACTAAGGACTAATATGGGTCAAATGGGTCAAGTCTATACATAGTATTATCAGGCGTCCGTCACTCGCTCAAGGCCACGCGTTAAATGCCTACCGCTCTGTACATCGCCGGAGCTGCAATGCAAGGCAGTAGGCTGCCACAAGCCCGCTTGAGCGGACGCACGTTAAATGCGTTCATTTAGATGACGAAAGCGCGTCGTACTAACTATTGTGCAATAGATGGATGCCGAAACAAAAGATCTAATGAAAAATTGACTTTTTTTTCTTTGCCTAGAGACGAGAAAAGGTAAAGTAAAAGATATTTTAAATCTTAAGTTTTTAGAATTATTATTCCCTTTCCTCTAAAAATGAACTTAGGACTATGTAAATATTCGTAAATAAAGAAGTTTAGGTATTAGACAGACAGATAAGTATTTTAGTATTTTCATTATAGTATTTTGTACACACAACATAATGTAGGTCATCGCTTTACAGATCAGCGTTCCTTCGAATCGATTATGGCTTTGAAAACAACACAGTCCTAAAATCAAGTATTAGGTACCCACCGGCGAACAAAGATTCAAATCTTTGCTGGCGAAGTATCTAAATACCTAGGTAAAAGAGCAATAATAGTATAGGTGTGTAAAGTGTGGTGTGTACTTAGTTCGTTATGTCAAAGATTATAACTACTACCATAGTATACCTATTACTACTGCGTACGGAGAGTAGGTAGGTACTTACCTCCCTGTACAAAGGTCGCTGCTTTTCTTAACCGACTTAAAAAAAAGAAGAGGTTCTCATGCCATCCGATTTTTTTTATTTGTTTGAGAACTCTGTCTTTTATGAACTGCTTAATATAGTAAATATTGGATTAACGGGTATTTATCGCGTAACTACCTTTATTATTATCCTGACGTTTCGACCATCGAAAGGTATCCATCATTTTAAAAAACTAAATCATATTTGAGCAACCAATAAAAATAGCTGTTTTTTTTCACCACATTCGTTTTATTATAAAAATCTCATCGTAGAAGCAACCCTAGGCACTCATTCGATGCCGCGTCACAGATTACTTGCAAGTAGGTGAGGCGGGTGAGCAAACCAATCTCAACGATTTTGTAGGCTATTATAGCGTAGGTATTTTCGCTTTTGTATTGGAGTGATGTATCTGTTAGTTTCTGTAATCTGTGGTATTATCTGCAAAAAATCCGCAAAAACGCTGAACTATAACGAAATGAATTCTATATGCTGTTAAGATAATAATTTACAACCACCGAAATGTATGCCATGTAAGTAAATATTTGATTTGCATGACAATGGCGTATTAACTATTTATAAGAAGACTACGGATTAGGAGACCCATATCTTATGATTACGGATATCTAGCTGGACTTTGCAAGATATACATACTTGTACTTCTTTGTGGGAGTAAGCATTTGCGGTCTCAGGCAAATGGATTATGTGACGTGAAGTGGTAACCAATTGGAGGCGGTCAATGATTCCAACATGCTATGGGGATGACTGGTTCGCCCGCCACCGCAGACTGCCTAATGAGAAATCATCATCATCGTCTCAGCCGTGTACTGATCAAGAGGGGTAATTGCCATACTACCCGCTTGGCAGGCGGGTTGGCAAGCGCAGTACATGATGGTAATACATGGCAAGTAGCTGCTGCCCATCTTCCAGATGTATCCTTAGGCACATTCTTACTGCATCCACGGGTAAGAAAGGAGGAGCAACATTCTTCTAGAGATACCCCACGGCAATAATAATAAATATGAATAATTTATTTGTACTTACCTTATCGTATAAACTTTCATATGAAGTGTATACGATCTATACTTCGTATCAAGTGGCAAGATCGAGTCCCAAATACTGAAGTTCTCAGGCGAGCCAACCTTACGGGTATTGAATCGTTGCTCATAAAGGGACAACTGAGGTGGTGTGGACATTTAATACGCATGGACGATAGTAGACTGCCCAAAGCCGTGTTCTACTCGCAACTTAAGGACGGCAAGCGTACTCCTGGGGGCCAGTTTCTGCGTTACAGAGATGTCATAAAGCGTCACCTCATTTCTTGCAATATACCTTGTGATAGGTGGGAACAGCTGGCCCAACAGAGACCAGAATGGCGCAGCTCTGTTCATAAGGCAGTGACAGATTTTGAAGTACATCGCCTAGAAGACCTTGATGCCAAACGCCTTATTAGAAAGATCCGTCCAAAACCTTCCTACACCTACACCTTCGATATCAATGGCCTATTGCACTGTGCGCCATGCAATAGAACATTTAAATCAAAATTCGGTTTTGCTAGCCACTCTCGAGCACATAGCCGACAGTCTAAATAGTTGAGCTAGGTTCTCCATTGTCGGATACGACACGGAGGACATCATTTTGTAACACAAGCAATAGAAACGAAAAACGAAGTTCATCTAAAAATGGTCGTCACTAAGCATTTGCCGTGACAAAATGTACTTTAAATTGTAGTCAGCTTCACAGTTCAGTCGAGGGAAACGTTTACTGACTGGCTTTTAGACGACCAGTCTGTTTAAAAGACTGGAATAACTGAGAAATACCTAGGTGTTTTACAATGTTGTTAAACACCTAGGTATTTCTCAGTTGTTCCAGGCACATATGTACCTCACAGCAGTTCTGTGTTTCCGACAGTCGCGGAACGAGTTTCGGAACCAACCGTGGAATCAACCCGTTCCTTGTTATCTTCATGCTACTACTAACAAATAAATAATGCTGGACATTTCACACAGCATCATCTAGCGCCGAGCTTGTGTTATGGGTACTAGATGAACGATATACTGAATACATAAGGCATACTACGCAGATAGATATTATATTTAGAAAAAACATCCAGGACACCTGAACAAATATCTGCGTACAAACATTTGTCCCGAGGCGGGAATCGAACCCGCAACCTCTTGCGTCGCAGGCGGATGACTGCTGCGCCATAGAGGTCGTCAGAAGCGAGCAATGTGAGCAGTCCAGACTTTCTATTTAGAATCGTTCGCGTATGGCTCGCATGACATTTTTAACCGACGAAAAAAAAAAGAGGAGGTTTCTCAATTCGACCGTATATTTTTTCTTCGAATTATCTCTCGCCTAGCAACACGATAGGCACAAGAGGACCACTCGTTTCCAGTGAAATAGTCTTGCGGGTCATAGGCGAGCGACAGAATGTAAACACCCTCGACACCTTATCTAAAGTAATTTTAAACGGCTGAACCGATTTTGGTCATACATGTCTGAGAAGCACCGCTGGAAAACCTGTTTTTTAATCCGTTCACACACGTTTAAGAGCTGAGAGCCACAGACAGACATACACACACATTGTAGTCAAACTTGTATCACCCCTATTTTTTGGTCGGGGGTTAAAAATAGAGCGCACATCTACGGGTTAAAAGTTTTTTTTTTAACGTTGTTTGAGTTTTTACCATTATTTCGACAAGTATACGTGTATAATACGGAATTTATTGCGGAAGAAGCCAGATTACGAAGATTAATAGATGTCTCAGCAACGACTAAACACTTACAACGTCAACACAGTTGTACACAACCCGGAACGTAACGTAAATTCTATTTGGGCTTAATTTGGGTAATGTATGTCTTCAAGTCCTCAGTCGGGCGGGCGGGCGCGCGCGGCGGGCGGGCGGCTGGCCTGGAGCCAACAGGGGTAGAAAGCCAGCCTTAGTTACGTGTATCTGGTCTGCACTGCACTTGCAGATGTTTTAACGTATTTGATTCGTATCTGCATATTTTATTTGAGCTTTTATGAGATTATTATGTTTGTTTACCGGCTTGCGTGCTTTGTTCTATTCGTTTGTGTTGTCCATGCGGCCGCACTGAGTGAGTTTTTTTTATCGACGCGTACTTTTGAGGCGTTATAAAAACACACATTGTTCTTAAGTTGGAATCTTTTTTAAAACAGACAGACAAAGTGTTCCTTTTTACCATTTTGGTCCGGAACCCTAACAAATGAAGATGTTGCGGTATGACTATACTTTATATGGGATGGGCTTTCACGTTTATTATGAATAGATAATTTATAGAATCAGCAACAAATGTTGTACCATCCTCTCAGCTCATTCTTAAGGGATTAATTAAGAAGATAGGGTACAGCTTTTTTGTGAATTCATAATGATGCAAAGAAGAACACCATGGCACGAGTAATTAAGGAAGCATTAACAAATGTATTGTACTGTAGGTTGAAGTTAGTGTAAATCTCGAGTCGGTACAGTTTCCCCGGGTCCAGAGCCCGAAGAGGCACTCAGTAATCGTTTAGCAGCCCTCGCCTGTGTTTTACTGGCCGCATAAAACGGACGGACGGCTTTACGACCCGATACGAACTTGATCTGCTGTAGAAGCATACCAAGCTGCAGAGCTCCAAATAATAAATGCGGGACACTACACACAGCTGTTCACTGCACCGTCTAGTCCTAAACTAAGCAAAGCTTGTACTATGGAAACAAAATCATAAATACAATACTTATTTTATTTTACCGAATACACAGGGTGTGGCGTAAATAGTGGTCCACCGTTAAGGATTCGATTTACCAGATAATTTACTATAACCTACTACAATTTTAACCATTTTTTTATTTTTTTTCATTGTAACCTACTACAATTTTATTTTATAACTCATGGGCATTGAGAGTATAGTACATCAGTTTTTCGTAAACTTTCGCGATCACAATTCATTATAATATAATAACATAAACACGGGAACTAAACCTGTATTATTCAAATTCTACGTACCTATTTACATTACCTTATATTTTTATTGTCTTAGCTTTAGTTGTTTTTGGTAATGTTTGTCATATTTTAAATTGATCTTTATGTTGACTTGTATATTCATTCTTCTTCTTTTTTCTCTTCTTTTTCTCTTAACGCACATAATAGAGTAAGCTATGTACACTTCAATTGTCGTCTGTGTCAAATTAATACCTATATGTATGTGTTTTTTTTATAATTTGTAAATACTTTCGATGTCAGTGTACATTGAATAAATAAATAATAAATAAACTATATATGTATATAATAACATAAACGGAGATGTCAACCCGGGACCCACGATTGTTGAAACACAGTCGAAACGTCGGGAATAATCAAAAGGTATTACGCGATAAATTCCCGTGTTTATGTTATTATATTATAAAGTATAGTACATTTTTTTACAAAAATCAGGTCTGAGTTTGCAACTGACTTTGGAGAGCATCAAATCAAATCATACTCATAGATTTTCTGTAATTGTCAAGCCCTTACCTCCCGTGCTAGTTAGTAACTGCGTTACGGCAAGGCAGGGGCATCGAAGTCACGTCAGATAAACTTATTCCATTAAAACTGTTACAAAATATTTACAATACAAGATCACGATTAAAAAGTATTCACAGAAAGCTCCAGTGCCTGGGACACATAACATGTAAATACGTCTTATGCTGACCTGAGCCGCGGCTCAGGCTTTCTTACGATGTTTTCCTTCACCGTTAAAGCACGTGTTAAATAAATGAACAGTGCACGGTTCAAAACTCTAAACTCGAGTAGTAAATATTAGCTAAGTTTTACCCCATTCATGGTGTACCCCATTTCTTGCTCTGTCCAATAATATGACTCCGAGCGGTCTAAGGTTTATGGAGATGTGGACCAATCAAAGGAGGATGGAGGGATGATGGACTCGCAACAAGGGAAAGGAAAACGATTTTATGAATTATCGGCCATTTTGGAAATGGACTATTACCAAGACTCACAGAGAAGTGAAAAAGTCGACAGTTGGACTTCTGATAGTACGATACTGCCTTCAAAGAGATTGGACAGTTAGATCAGATCTCTTTGAAGTCATTTAGGGATGGCTAAGAAATAGAGAACGATACATTTAAGAGTACCAGAAAAATAAACATATATATATACAAAATTTAAACTACGCGTAGGACTAAACAAACATACATAAACATAAAGTTAAATGAAAACAGAGATATTTAAGTACTTTTATAACAAAAAATTAAAGTTATGAATAATGTTGGGTCTGGTTAACCAAGACCCTCTGTTTCCCATACAGACACCCCGTGACACCAGAGTTGTGATCGTAGCCCAATATAATGTCACTCTGTTGACCGCGACACTGTTAAACCAGTGTAATCATACAAAAGCCAATTCGGCAGCTTATCTCCTGCACCTGCATTTAGCGCATTGACGGCATGGCACTGATCGCGCTATCCTCAAACAATCTCAGTCGCATGAACGGCAATCGCGGGCTGATTGACTGTTTGATTTGTCCAGAACACATTTGGGAGATTAACTGACTGGGTAAACCAGCGTACCGCTTTCACGTGTAATGTGTTATCACGTGGGAATGGAAAACATATGCATAGGCTTAATATTCGTAGTGCCCGAGAAACAGGCCACTACTGTAATTGATTTGTGAATCTTTGTGCACCATGTGAGGACGTGAAGAATACACACACATCGATGAGATGCGCTTGAGTGACAGAGAAACAATAGAATAATTATTTATTTCTCTCTGGTACATGCGAAAATACATAAAAAGGCTGACCTTTACATGTGCGCTTTTATGGACCAGTATACTATAATTTTATATAATTCTTTATTAAACAATAATATAATTATTTTCTTAATCATCCATAAAAGGCCGTGGGAGGCAGTAGAATGTTACCCTTTCTCTTATACCCATGAATGCAGTAAGAGCCTGCTGGGATACCTCCGGAAGATGGGCAGCAGCGTGTTTCCGTGTATCAACACCCCGCACTGCGCTCGCCAACCCGCCTGCCAAGCGTGGTGAGTATGGCAGCTACCCCTCATGTGAGGGAGGCCTGTGTTCGGTATTGGACGTTTTACGGCTGATATGATGATCTATAAAAGGTATTGACAAAATAATTCGATGATTATAGGTGATACACATCACATTCAATAATTGTATAAGTAAGATAAATCAATTCGTTTTGATGAAATAATTCGAAGGGTTGAAGGTTTACAGCCGGCACCCCACGGCACACGGATATTTTAATGAAACAAAAATACAAATTTGCTGAATAAATTATTGAAGATGCTTTGATTGCCAATAAGGGTTTACAATTTTGATGTGGCAAAAAAACCTATAAGTCACGCGGCCGTTGACCCCGCTTATGCAAATACAGATACATTGTTTTGGGTCAGTCACTTCTCTTCCGAGCGGTACCTCGCCGGCCAATGTTTGAATTAAGTGTTATCATACACGCGGTGACGTACACAAGTATACAGCCTTGTGTGCTTTGTGCTTTATATATTTATATTACCTATCAAGGCAAATCGTAGTTCATTTTAAAATGTATAACTAAAGGCGAAATAATGAGGTTCCTTTTTCGCTTCGTTTCCTTATTTAAAGTAATATCAAGTATTTAATTAAGAATGCGGTATACTTAAGGAGTTGCCGTGGGGTGCCGGCACTAGAATGTTATCCCTCCTCTCATGCCCTTGGATGCAGTAAAAGCCTGCTAAGGGATATCTCCGGAAGATGGGCAGCAGCGTCGTTCCGTGTATCATCCCTAACTGCGCTCGCAAACCCGCCTGCCAAGCGTGGTGAGTATGGTAACTACCCTTCATGGAGATCCGTGAGGGAGACCTGTGTTCAGTAGTGGACGTTTAACGGCTGAAATGATTATGATGATATTTATCCTTTTAAATGGTTCTGAACAAGGTTTTTAACGTAGGTACCTTATATCAATATTTGATTAAGATATTTTATTTTGTACTGTATCGAAGCCACCGATCATTTGGTCTCCTGACTAATTGGAGTGGTGCTGTCTTCGGCCCCGTCGTAGTGATCGAGCAGCCTGATTGATTCGTTCGCGATACTGATGGAATTGACAGGGACCAAGATACGTGATGAAGCGTGAACGGTTTGGCGGCCGTGGCTCAATTGGTCTCGCAGCCGGCTGAGACGCAGGAAGCTTCTATCAAATGTTTGGTGTTTTCTGTCTTCTAATATTATAAGATTTAAGAGTCAGATGTACAGTCTACTTTGTCAGGTAGACCTCCGTCTCAATCCTTTATAATTAAGTTAATTTCTAGTTTTTATGTGCTTCTTTTTCTTCATTTATTTAAATTGTTATTCCTTTTTTTTTGTTTCTAAAAATTCTGTTTCCTATATAAATATTTTTATACCAGCCCTCTAGCTGTAATAATTTATATTTTACGTGACCAATATGTAGATAGCGCAGTGGACTACATTGTTAATTATACTATAGTTTCTTAACTCTTGTAACTTTAAAAGTAAGGCCTTTGCATCTATTATAGATGATTTATACAGCGTCAGCAACTGGTAATCATGCTGTATGGGACGCTGCAGTGCCTGGGACATTGTTAGATGGATTAGGCTTGCCCAGCACCTATACCATCCTCTCAGCTTAGTCAGCTATTATTCAGAGGAAAGAACAGGTCAATACGTCTGAAGCTAACTAAGCTGCGGGTTTCCTCACGATGTTTCCTTCACCGTTAAAGCACGTGTTAAGTGTGCACATACATTTTTCAAGAAAGAAAAATCCATTGGTGCACTGCCGGTATCGAGCCCACGACCTTCGGATTGAAAGTCGGGTGTACATACCACTCGGCCAACACGGCTTTTTTTTTTTTTGTAACTTTAAGTTACAAAGTTTTAAGATTATAATTTTATATTTAGATTACAGCTCTATAATATACACAATGTTGTTGTTTGTTATTCCTCAAATAAATAAATAAAATTATAGCGCTGAAGAGTTTGTTTGCTTGGTTGAACGCGCTAAACCGTGGAACTATAGCTCTAATCGAAAATATATATGAGTGTTGGATAGCTGATTTATCGAGGAAGGCTTGAGGCTAAAACATATAACTCTACGCCAAATAGTATACGAGCAGAGCATCAAAACGCGTACGAAGTCGCGGGAACAACTAGTGTACGAAAAACATGAAGTTATTTTTATTACAACTTTTCATCCCACTGCGATGCAGGCCTCTCTATCCCCTAGCATTGTTCCTGATCCTGTACTATGGAGTTACAAATAAATATGTATTTAAGCAATGATTTAAATCGTTAGGGACGCCCTTACCGTAATAAGTGCGCATCATTTTGTTTCCACACGAAATAAGAGAGCTCACTCATTTGAAATAATTGTACCCCTAATACTGTGTGTGTAGCCTGACGTGGTGCGTGTTATTTTTTCATGAAAGTTCGTGCAACATGATTGTACAATAAACAATTGGTTTATTAGCAAAACCAGTGTGCGTGCGTCGGCATTATTAACACACATAATGCCACAGTTTTTGGTGTCAGCGCACATCTAACGATATAAATCTTTGTATTTAAGTATATTAACTAACTGGTTTCCAAAGAACAAGTTTTGCTTAGAATGTGACTAGATAGTGCTGTGTGTAGTGCCCAGAATGATTTAGTCCTCCAAAGGGCCGCTTACCCCTTTCCTTGCGCCACAGCACATCCTTTCTCCGTGATGAGACTAGCAGATTATGTAGATGCCATGACCGAGGCCAACGAACCGACAGACAACTCGCCATCTACATATGTTGGACTTCGACTTTATTATTCTGCCCCCGGTAGTGAAAAGAACGTATCTCACATTTTTCCAGATTTCAGTTACATTATATTGTCGGAATAAGGGGGTAAAGGCGCACCTGCAATATCATTATCATCATCATTCCAGCCGTAATAGTCCACTACTGAACACAGTCCTCCATTGTACATCTCCACGAGGGGTAGTTGCCATACTCACCACGCTTGGCTGGTGGGTTGGCGAGCGCAGTACGGGATTATGATACACGGAAAGACGCTGCTGCCCATCATCGGAAGGTATCCCTTAGCAGACTTTTGCTGCATCCACGGGCATGTGGAGGGGTAACATTCGACTGCCGGCACCCCCACGGCTAACCAACCCACCTGCAATATAATATAACTTAAATCTAGACAAAATCAACCAAGTGCGATTCGGACATTCGAACGGCAAAAAATGGCGTCTGTTGTATGGAAGTATAATATTCGTTGTATATATTCGTTGTTACAGCGGTAACAGAAATACATCATCTGAACTGTCTAGCTATCACGGTTCATGAGATAGAAACCTGGTGACAGACAGAGAGACGGATAGACAGACGGACAGCGGAGTCTTAGTAATAGGATCCCGTTTTTACCCTTTGGAACCCTAAAAATGTAAGATACGCCCTTTTTACTATCGAGGGCAGTTTTATATCGTTATGAAGCAACAAACTTGGTTTATTAGATACGTTTCATCTAACTTAGTCTAGACTTAACACTGATTAAAGGGTCTTGATAAATTCCACTACTAAGTAAGATTAGTTTCGTGGGTATTCGTAACGTTTATGCAATATTAGTCTAACTCGGCGAACTTTGTACCGCACCCCTATTGCAGATAGCAGCGCCACCTACCGGGTTCTATAGTGAGTCTATACCACCCGGGGACCCATTCAAATACACACAAAAAATGTAATCGGGTAAAGTCGTTCTCAAGTTATGAAGAAACTAAGGGGAAACATGTTTAATGCAAAATTCTTTTAAGGCCGATTTTTTTTCGATTTTTAGCCTTATTTTTTTATGTTTTGTTTCTTAGCTGATTAATATATTTTTTCGTTATTAACATATCCACGTACTTGTTGTCGTCCAGTAACATATTTACTTATAATTAGTCGTTGTTACATGTGGAAATTTGTAATGAGCCCTCAGTAACTATAACTCATTCATTTCATTAGTTCATGAGCTAGCTGTTAATTTCCCAAACATTGTAAAAAATAAAAAAAATAGTATTTTTTTTACAACATGGGGTCACATCAATTGAAATATGATTATGATCCCTAAATTAACACAATAAGGAATAATAATCTTTCGTTACTCATTCATAATAATAGCCTTTAATAAATAAGTGACTTTATGAAATCGGTCTATTTGGGTCGGGTTTTTGCGTTTGTCATAATAATATAGAAAAATAATAATATAGTCTTTAATTTTTTAAGTCTTTAATAATCAAATCTAAAAATATTTTTAAACACACAAACCGCATTATTTAGACTCATCATCAGAACTGGGTGTATGAACCAGCAAACATTATAAAGTGAAACAAGAACCCAAGCACGAGTTTAAATTTGGGGCACGTGACTGCGCTTTGAGGGACTCCAGTAGACACTATTAAGTACAATTATTAAGAACGTATTTTTCGCTAAACAAGATATTCCCATACCTTATCGCGAACAACATCCTCATTGCACATAAGAAAGCGTACCTGTAACGAGAAACAAACCTTATTAGTATACACATAAAGTTGAATGTAACAAGCGGCGGTGGTACCACTCAGTGTCAGGCTGTAGAGTTAGGTATTCTAAAGTGGCAGTGACGTAATAACCGGTATTAATTAAGGTTAGTTTAGTTATAAAGTTGATTTAGTTAGAAACTTAGTTTTAAAACTTTTAGTCTTAAACAATCATTTTATTAATATAAATTACAAAATTAAACAATACGGTATCAACCAACAATTTTAAACAAGCAATAATGATCATGCTGGAGCATAACACTCGTAGAGTATTTAATAGAATAGGTAATGATTCATTATAAGTAAACTTGCTTCTTTTTATTCATTTATTACGGCACAGTCTTTAAATGACAAAACATACAAAGAATCAATATTATTGGTCCAAAATACAGAGAAAAAACCTAACTAAGAAAAACACAAATTAACTTACTATTATATCTTATACCTATTCACTCCTTTGAAAAAGTGGCAACGATGTCTCTTTTTAATTTATTTAATCGATTATTGAAAATATTAATCTTATTGCTGTTTAATAATATATTAATAAATTATTTTAACTGGAAAATTATTGTATTCTGTCCGCATCTTCGCGCCCCACGCGTTTTATCCGGATTTAAATGAAACTGGCCGTTTCACGTCAATTGAAGATGATTTATACAGCGCCAGTCACTGGTATTCATGCTCTTGGCTTGCCCAGCACCAATACCATTCTCTCAGCTTAGTCGGCTATTAGTCAGAGGACAGTTAGTCTAATCATTTCAGCCGTAAAACGTCCACTAATGAACACAGGCCCCTCATGGAGACCCATGTAGTTGCTATACCACGCTTGGCAGTCTAATAAGAGTTATAAGGGAACTGCAGCGTACAAGCATGAACATCAGTTGCTGACGCTGTAAAAAATATCTATAAAAGATACATAATAACTAAACCCTATGATCTCACTATAAAGGCACATTGTGTCCTATAAGTGCTACAGTGTGAGGAACAGTGCCAAGCATACGGTATTACACAGAGATCCTAACTGATATCTATTAATAGATTAACTATTTGTACCTATATTGTAATACTAGCTGTTGCCCGCCGCTTCACACGCGTTGTAATCGGATAAAAATTAGCATATGTGTTAATACCAGTCAACCTCTATACGTGTGCAAAGTTTTAGCTCAATCCGTAGCCTAGTTTTTGCGTGAAGAGGTAACAAACATTCATACATCTATACAAACTTTCGACTTTATAATATTAGTGAGACAAATTATTATTTTTTATTACAAAGTCAAGCACTTCCTTGTTTCTACGATACATCGCATTATAATTGTTAGCGAGAGCACGAGCAAATAGTAATTTGGACAAGTTCTGTGCGCAGCCACTTCAGCTTGTTTATTTAGAGACTAGCTGTCCCGGTGCCCGCTTCGTTGGGCGGTAAGCATTTTTACTTGTAATGACAATATGAATGTGGTTAGGTTAGTACTGAGTGCTACGATTTATTTCCTGACTGCCAGAAGGAGGGTTATATTTTTAAAGCATATGCATGTTTTATGTATTTGCATGCCAATTTCGCTATATTACCGCGTTTTTTCAAATAAGTGAATAAAATTATTATAATTAAATAAATTATGTTTATTTTCCAATTCCAATTAGCCGTAAGTGGTCTTACCGTGTCGGGATTCCACTGGGTGGTGATCTTAGCCCACAGATCATCGGGCATGCGGCAGACATGACCAGTCCAGCTCCATTTAAGTTTCGCAACTTTCTGAGCTACGTCGCGTCGATTTAAATTGTTAATTTTTTTTCTGTATACTATATTAGATGTAATGAGGAGTTCCAACCCGAGATAAGTCAACATATTAAATGCCCATGGGAAAAACACTGCTTTCTCAGGTCAATACCTACCAGAGATAATTTTTGACCCATAATAGAGGGGCAAAAGAGAAACGTTTTTAAATTTAGAGCTGTCAGCGTAAAATTGTGTGTATTTGTTCCGTTTTAATTTTAGAATGGCACTTATCGAATAGCTATACGTCATTTTAGTCAGTTTGACGCCAATTTAATTAGCTTTGGCTAATTAGTGCAACAACAAAATCGCCACCAGTGTAGCCTTAAAATACGTCTTGTTTTAAGAGAAAAGCCGATGAAAATATCATTCAATAGATTACGACATGGTCGCGGTTCCATACCTACATGTCGTATATTATCTCCTTAACCATTTGTCCAAATTATATGCAGTAAAAGGGAAAAGTCTTTTGTTATAAACACTTGGGACGATAAATTTACTTATTTTGATAAGAATTCATAATTGTCGATAATATAACCAATAAAAACCACCTTACTATTTAAATTATTTTTTAATTATAAAAAACTACTTTTTAAAACTTAAATCGCTGACTTTTTTGTAAGCAGTATCAAGTTCAAAGCTCTTAAACTTTTATCTAGAACTCAATCATGTACCTCTCATCATTAAGGCAGCGTTCGTAAGAAACGGTTTCGTTCAACCGTTTTTTCTCTGACTTACTTTGCAAATCCAAGTATCATGAAAGTCTTAATTTGTCGGGTAAATTTATAGCCTAAACAAAAAAAAAACACTTACACTCAAAAATACTGCGGCTTTCTATTAGTAAAAGAATTGAGATTCGATTTTAGTAGCAGAACTGGTAGCAGTCAGATTTGTTTAAGAGGTAAACAGTGTATGGGAAACTGGCTAGTACTCGCCACTTTGTATGCGTGTTTCGCGAAAAGGTAGCCTTTCATCATCATCATCCACAGCCTGACTTTACCCACTGCTGGTTATAGACCTGCCTTAATTTATGCCTTAAACTACGGTCCTGTGCTAGTCGCATCCACTGACGCCCCGCGACGTTAACCGACCCACCTCGCTACCGGTCGCCCGACACTTCTGTCCCTGTAGTAACATTGTATCTAATTGATTAACATTGTTAATACTAACAAGCTTGTAAAATTAACAATTTTAGAAACATCTAACAGTAAGAGCTAGGAAAGAAGAAAGACCCATAACAGTAAGACTTCCGTCCGATTATTCATTCCAACTTCCACAAAGTGGTCAACAATCCTTCTGTAGGGGGTTAAAATTCAAAGCCGTAAATGAAATCTGCTATAATTTGAAGTTAATAAAGTGTAGCAAGCACCGATTAACACTTCTCAGAAGCGTCAATTGCACAAGATGAGAATGACAACAGCCTCTGGCAAATTCCACCTAATTCTCCCAGGTGATTACAGCATCATGTTAATTCCACGCGTGCCTTTGACAAGTGCTCCATTCTAGATTAGAATGTAGCTGTTTTGAGCATGTTCCGCTAATTAGAGGTACTCGAGAAAACCTCTGTTGGCACTATGTATACAATTTGTTAACCCGCCTGCCACGCGTGGTGAGTATGACAACAACCCCTCATGATCAGTATAAAGATCCATGAGGGGGATGATGATGATAGTTTTAGTTAAAACCTTATGTAAAATTTATTAAAACGATAAATTATAGAATACAAGTACGCCGCGCCCGCGCGGGGGGCTAGGAAGCGTTTTAGCGTTTAGAGCGCTGGAATAATGCGCTGGTCTTAAGTATTGATAAAACATGTCTGAAATTGTATTAATCTTTTACAACGATTTGAAAGCTCAAGTATAAGTCCAATATATAAAAACTCATTAAGTATATTGATTTCATTACACATATGTTATTAAGTCTTGACTATTAAGTCACAAAATGACGGAAAACCATTCGATCAATATTTCTATTCCTCAATAAAATATCATATTGATGCACTCTAACGTACTTGAATATAAAAGGTGTTTTGTAATGATGTGGAGATGCAGGATGCAATTATCATTAACATGTTTATTATTTTTTATATGCTTGTTAGTGTTTTTCCGGCTTAACATGATTTACCTTAACCGGTCCATGTGATAAACGCATGTGTGGTACAGGAATATGAAGATACATAGAAACATGGGTTAGCTATGGCATAATTCGCCAGCGGATTTGTTGGAAAGAGTCCGGTATAATCATCCTTTCTCCCCTGTAAAAAGGTGGTATCCATGAAGGACCCCTTCTAACAGGTCTATTGGTAACTTCGGAACCGTTGAAATTAGGCCAAGTGCGTGTCGGGCCACGCACTTGGCCTAATTTATGCATATTTGAAATGACGACCATCCATGGACAATATGCAGGCAACGAATGATGTATTAATTAGTAAATAAAATATACTTTTAAATATAAACAAACAAAGATCAAAAACGCGAATTCTCGTCCATGTTTTCTCTTCCACTCCAGTGGCAATGGTCCTAAGCCTATTGACGGCATGCTGGAGGGTATTTTAACATCGAAGTGTTTCCAATCATCTTAATATTTCTAGGTAGGTATAGGACGGACCGCCGCGCGCCGCCTCGCATGCCCCAAAGGGTTTCTTTCAACTATGATCAGTCGACTGGCAGCTAACCGGATCTCAGCTTTTTATGAGATTTCTCGATAAATAAATTCAAAGGATTTAAGTGTAATATATAAGTGTATATAATAATAGGAAAATCAGCCAAGTGCGAGTCGGAGTCGCGCACGAAGGGTTCCGTACCAATATTTGGCAAAAGCTTGATTTCAGGTACCCGCTTTTGGTTGTGATTTGTACATTATACAATATCAAACAAAAATATTTATTTTACGCCCCCTCAAATATTTGTTTTATTTTTATTAAATTATTTCTTTTTAAAATGAATATAAAACTAAATATTCTGTGAATATTTGAAGCGTCAACCTGTTGCCGTTGTTAATATCGAGCAAGAAACGGCAAAAGAATCACGTTTGATGCATGTAATAATTGACATAGTAGACACCCGAGGGCTTTTATTTCCCTTAATAATGGTTGCTTGTTTTCGCACCTAGCTCTGATGGTGATTAATCGAGGGAAATACCTTAACACTTTGAGCGTAAATAAAGCGATTTGGTTATTTCGATTTCTAGTTAAAAGTCAAGGATTTTATCATTGAAGTCAGTTTTTTCTGTTGTAAAATTAAACAATCATTCACCTGCGCAGTTCCTGCTCCTGTGGGAATACGGGGATAAAATATAGCCTCATCAGAAATAATGTAGGATTCTAATGGTGATAGGATTTTTCAAATCCGTCCAGTAGTTTCGGTCCTTATTTAATGCATGCAAACAAACAAACAATCAAATCGTTCCTCTTTATTATTAGTGTGGATGTAGATACAATATGATAAAAATAACTTTGATATCTATCCAAAGGTTGTACCTATAATAATGTACATAAAAGATAATACATTGAAGGGTTTGATTAAGGTTCAGGTTTCCTAGAAAAGGCGCGTTTTGAACTAGACTAGCGTAATTTAGAGTTTATGCCTATAATGAAAGTCGTCAATGATTGAACAAAAGTTTTCATCTATTTGCATTATCGTAATATAATATTTGTAGCTTTATTATCTGTTACTTTTATAACTGTCTAAACCCCTATTTAGTTACTCCGATACATTTGGAATATTCATTCCATTATTTTATTCTGTATATGTAAATTCAAAGTGAAAGTCAATAAGTTTTTATTCATTAGAGCAAAAAGCTACGTTGAATAATCAATTTACAAAAAAAAACACATTTAAATAAGAACATAATTGAATTCGTTCGCTTCAGAAAACTTTTGTCCAAGGGAGGGAATGAACGGACCTTGGTGGATGGCATGAACTAAGGAAGGCATTTATCCAGCTGTAATTGAAGTCAGACTGTAAATTATGATGATGAGGGAAAGAAGCGAAAAACACCTCAATCTTTCACTCATGAATTTTGTATGTATGTACTATACGAGCCATATAATGTGATTTCATCTTCATTTAAGTGATCAATACGTAAGTTTGCAATGTTGGTCGAGTGTTTCGTACCCCCAACATTCAATCCGAAGGTCGTGGGTTCGATACCGGATTAAATATATGTATGTGCACATTTAACACGTGCTTTAACGGTGAAGAAAAACATCGTGAGGAACCCGCGGCTTAGTCAGCTTAGACGTATTGGCCTGTTCTTTCCTCTGCCTAATAGCTGACTTAGCTGAGAGGATGGTATAGTTGCCAAGCCTAATCCATCTAACAATGTCCCAGAACTGCAGCGTCCCATACAGCATGAATACAAAGGCCTAACCTTTAAATAAGAAGGTTATTGTACATGGAGTGTTGGTACTACTTGTATCTTATCTAAATTACAATAATAATAAAACAGTAAATAAACTAAATCTTTGATAACCATCCGAGCGAAACTTTGTTCTCACAGAAAAGAGAAGATTTTGATAAGTCTGTGTTTGTTTCGATGTTTTTTTTTAGTAGTGTGTACTAAAATATCACGATATTTCAAAACGTTGATTTAGCATTTTGTCAATGCTTATGAGGGACAGGATATATTTGAGTACACCTGTCAGAGACACAAAGACTTTTCTGCGTCATAACGATCTCAAATAACGCAGTACTTCATAAAAATCACGAATTAAAGCAGTCTTTTCAAAAACAGAGGTTTATAATATTTCCACACGTTTTTATTTTAATAACACGCTTTGAGCTTCATTTCAAAGAGCTTTTGTTTCAAGCAAATTGTTAAAACACGGAGTAAATATACAATGCACAATTTTATAACTTCACCTTTATTAAATAAAGGTTTACGATTATCATCATCATCATCCAAACTTTAATTTGATTTCGCTAATTTACGGGCAAGGCGCAGTAGATAGCGATGTGCGAGTTGAATACGGTGCTGGCTGGTCGAACAACGCCTTAGACCAAAAAGTAAAAGTTTGCCTTTGCCCAGTAGTGGGACAACCCGCGGCTCCAGAAGAATTAACTTTTTCTTTTAAAGTGAAAAATCAACTCAGTAAGTGGATACAGTCAGTGTAGTGTGCTGTCCCAGTGGGAACCGGCCCTAATAATTTTTATGAAGATCAAGTGAGGGTAGTTCAACAAACGCCTTCGCTTTGCTGCGGTACCTCCATCACGTCAGTCTTCCCGGGACCATGCTTGGTGCAATCCAAGCGATACGTCGGGAAATAATAAAGGTAATTTACGCGCTAAATACCCGGTTATATGTATGTTAATCATAATTTATAATAATTATTATATTCCTACATACTTACGGAACCCTCAGTGGTGAGTCCAGCTCGCACATGTCCGGTTTTATTTATTATGAAGGAGATGATTCCAAGTCGACGGGTGACAGATGACGGAAGGAAAAGGTCAGGGTTGATAAACTATCACGTTTACTATTCTTTATCTATCAAAGCAGCTTAAAATAACTGCGGCGGTTATTCCGAGACGCACGTAATCGCCATTGAGGCGGGATTAGGCCCGTGTGTCGTGATCCGAGTACATTGTGTGCGAACAATGAGGGAAGCTGCTTTGTTGTACAGAGTTTTGGGGAATAGTTGTTTTAGGAATTTAAAAGAGTTAGTTATTTCTTTTGTAATTAACTATTAATAGCGATAGGCTACTATACTATGCGACTGATTTGCCACTGTTATAATCACAATACTTTTTTTGTGTAATATACATATATGTTCATTTGTAAGTTTTAGCATAAAATTATTGTCTACTTTTTATAAATTTGTTCTTTCGCTGTGTCATTATCGTATTGTGGGCTACATAAGCAAATGAACGAAGGTCTATACATATGTCTGTAGGCATATTTAGGTCAAGCATATGTAGTCAGAAGTAGGCGTTTCCGGTTCCGTTTGCAAAATAGGTTTTTTTTTCTTTTTTTTTTAAACGTCTCCTCCTCCCCTTCTTTCTAAAATCTAAGCTGCTTTACAAATCTGAAAGTTTTTACCATGGACTTTCTAGGATAACTGTAACGGTTAAGCTATCTTTTTTAGTTTCGGTGAAATTGACGCTTAAATAAGTGACGCGGTTTACCAAACATACCGGGGAATACTTTAAACCGAAAATTCAAATGTTATAATGTTGTGTTAATAATGTTTTAGTAAACGTCAAAAAACATTCACCCACTTCTAAAAACAGATTTACGGGTAACTACGGAACCCTACATAGCGCGGGGCCCGACACGCACCTATCCTTTATTTTGTTAAAAATTAAAGAATAATTGTAAATGCGTATAATACATAGAAAAATACACAGACCCGGGACAAATATCTCCAATACGAAATCGAACCCGTTACATGTCGCGTATCAGTCGGCTATTACACTCATTGAGTCACAGACAGTCTAACTGTCCAAGATGTAATATAATTCGTGCTAAGTAAACGGGACTTTAAGATTATGTTACTCTGTTATGCCGTGGGATGCCGGCATTAGAATGTTCCCCCTCCTCTCTTGCCCGTGGATGCAGTAAGAATCCTTCGAGCTTACCTCCGGCAGCCCGTCTTCCAGCAGCGTCTTTCCTTGTATGCCTGGCGTGTGGCGAGTATGGCAACACCCCCTCATGTTAAGTACTCGGCGATCCATGAGGGCGAGTTATGTCCAGCAGTAGACGTCCTACGGCTGAGATGATGATGATGATTATTACTATTATTCTGATCCATATTCCGGCATCGGGTAACGCTCAGACTCGCACTCGAGGGTGGAACAATTCCACCCTCAAATCCCTTCAATAACTTCTAATATAATATTGCCTGTTCAGTAAAAATTAGTTGCTGCGGTCGAAATCGGGCAAGACAGATACCAACTCTCATACATTATTACTATCCGTTAACAGTTAATCAGTAACAAAGAACATTGTCTGCCTGTTCGTCACACGTATAGCTTATCAGGATATAATTATAGTAACGAGCTGATAAGGCTACCTTGACAACATCCATTGTGCATTCACTCATTGATTTATCGCGAAATGACGAAAGAATTAGATTCAGATGAATTACATGGAGAATTAGTTACCCTTACCGTACTGAGACCGCGCCGTTTTGTTTACACGTGAAATGAGTGTGAGCTCACATTTGGAATCATCATCATTCCTGTCTTCCGGACCCCTTCGGGGGTCTCCGGGTGGGGCCTCGAGGTTAGACCTCTTTACCCCGGCTTCAACTCCTGGGGCTACTACCCCAGGGTCCTTTGATAAATGCCTTTCAGGCTGGTGTCATTTTTTTTTTACATTTGGAATCAGTGTACGTACCTCTAGCTGGACGTGGTGTGTTATTTTTTTTTAAAGTTTGCGCAATATGAATTTGCAATAAATGGTAACAATAGCAGGTTTATTGGCAAAACCAGTGTGCTTGCGTCGGCTTTATTGTTAACACACATTCAAAGACAATGCCACAGTTTTTGTTGTCAGGGAGACATCTAACGATTTAAATCTATGGTTGAAATTGGACGTTCGAGATCTGTCCACAGCCTCCTCGTGGACCTCAAGACTGATGATGAGGGGGTTGCTGCCGTTGCTCGTTTATGTGCTCCCATTTTAAAACTCGATTCTGATGAAGGGATCCATAAGGAATTCAATAATTTCAATAGCTAAAGACACTGGAGTCCCTCAAGGTATAGTTTCATGATCTAAATTTAACCTTCCTTCACCCAGTTCTGATGATGAGATCCATGATAAATCTAGGCAATAACCGAAATATAATAAGCGTCCGGTTTGGGCGTTTTCAGCAACGCGTCAAGGATTTTATCATTTAAAGTTTTTATTGTTTTGAAAAGTTAATTAATCAAGGAACAAAATATAGCCATAACTCGACTCCTATCCTTCCAAACGATCGCCTAACTTTCATAACTCCCACTTTGCACATTTCTAGAAAGGCTAAGCGTTTAGCATTGTCAAGTTTAGCGTTATCATCGGACGGCAGAAGTTGCCCTCCATTAAAACAACAGCTGCATTAATTAAGAAGCCCTGGGGGATGATAGCTAGATACCAACTGAGCTAGACAGCTCTTTAACTCAAAGATAAGGGAAATAAGTATAAAAGCATTTTACTTTTGTTTAGTTCTAGTGTTCGTTCAATCGGAACTCGTTTACCGTTGAAGTTAACGAAATAAATAAATACAATAAATAGTTATAAAATTACAAATTCTATGTACTCGTAACTCCAGACACTTTATCAAGTACTTTGTAAACTTTCGCGATCAATAGACATAATTTTAAACTGTTTAACGGGACTTAATAGCGTAACCTTATTTTCATATTTTCCGACGTTTCGAGTGCCCTGCTGGCGTCGCATTACGAGTACGTAGATTTAATTGATTTACGCGGCCAAAACCCTGTTTCCTGAAAATCAATCTTATGATAAATAAACCATTTGCTTAGGTAGTACACAGTTCCAGGGATACAATGGTACCCTTTTCAACGTTCTACGATGCTCAAGTCTATCCTCGAGTGGATCTGGTGGTGATAGTCGCGTAACATGAACGTTTCAGTTTTCGGCGCTCCTAAACTTACAAGTTTTGTAAAACGCATATATATTTTTAAAATCATTGTTTACAATGATGGATTAAACTAACTCAGGTAAGAACTTTTACTAAGCTTTTATTAACTCGGACCCCTTGATCAGCTCCGGAGAGGAAATAAGACACCTTCAAGCAAAGTATTACTTCCTGAAACGATAGAAATGCTGATGTCTGCCAAACCTATTTGGTTCCAGAGCCAATAACGGAGGAATGCCATCAAAGGAGGAATTATATTTATGTAAATTTTTATGTGACATAAAATTACATTTTACCATGTATGAAATGTTTGTTATTTTATTATAATACAAATATTGTTTTTTTATATATTTTATATTAAATTCAGTTAAAAATATTTTAAAGTCAATAAAAAAAATATTTGATCAAAAGAAGTTTATTTCAATTTACAATTGTTTGTATAACCAATTTCAAGCAAAAAATATTTTTGGCCGCCTAAATCATTGAAATCTACGTATGTGCGTCGTAAAACTGTACCTAGTCTCGCAGGTTACCTAATTTTTTTTATTTATTATACCCTCAGTTTTGCAGCTTATTTCTACATCCACAATTGAATGATCCCGCCTCCATACACTACTTACATTATCCATTACATTCAGTTTAAATATCTCGGTTGACCTAGCACTCATGGATGCCTTCTTGCTAATTGAAATAATTGGTTGAGATTCAATGCAAGGAGTTTTATTTTTATAGCACAATGGATTTGGATGCCGTGTAAATAAACCAGTTTTGAAATCTACACATCATGCCCATTCATTTGATACCAAACTTGGGTAAACTGTTATAATTAGAATAATTTAGTGTAGAAAATACTGTCAATTTATTAATAGAACAGTACTCAATTTGTAGTTTCCTGGTTTATTTGTAAGATTGTTATTTGATTGAGTCAAAATAGTTGTTCTAGGTGTAATATTTGAATGTTTTGCTTTATTATAGTTAAGTTTTCTTTGATGAAAAATCATTATTTAAATTTAGCTTTATTTTAACTTGCGAAATGAAGGACGTTTAGTAGACAAGTTTTAAATAAAACAACGGTTTGCGCTACGCGGGAATGTCGACAGCAGCGCCAACGGAAAAAAAGGAAGATCGGAGCTGGGACAGCAGAGAGGCTTCAATTGCCATCGAACCAGCAAACTAGGAGTTAAGTTGTCCGCTATTATTTTAAATACTCAAACCCATAAAGTGTAAAACTACCTTAAACTTAAGTTGGAAGATTCTAGACAAACTCTCTTTGTGTTCTGTTGAATTATTATGTGATGATAGAATAGTAACTAGAATAAAATAGTGATATTGGTTAATTTAACGTTTAATTATAAATCTGTAAGTACCCCAGCATAAAAGAATAGAATGTGAAATTAACGAATTAATGTGCTAATTTGATATTTTAATTAATACTTACCATGTGGCATTCATAGTTATAGGGTAGGATTATTAATTTAACTTCACCATACGAAAGACTATCTACTAATTCCACATTGAGGGTTTAAATTAGCAAATTCATATTCACTTCAATAGTTTTACAGATAAGAAGCTCTTCATTCACATCAGGGATCAGATCAGCGTCAATAAGGTCCATGCGGCCGCACTGAATAAAGTATTTTTTGAATTTAAGAAAAGAAAGAAAGAAAATACATTTATTAATAACTACAATTACACAATAACAAAAATTTTACAAAATTGAAATAATATACATATAGTTACAACTGTAGTTAAAAATTAGGAGGCGGCTCAGCATGATGCTGCACGTACTCGTGACCCGGCACATGTCGCGCTGGTCTTCCGCCGGCTCCTACAGTCAGTAACAAGCAGTATTTAATACAGTAGGATGTTACAGTATACAGGATATTACAGAAAGTATTTAACGTTACTTAAAAGGGAATTGACAAAATTATAATAAACACAATATGCATAACGAGTTTGTGGATGAGACATGATGAAAAGGGGGATAGGGATAGAAATAGGTCAGGATAAGTCAACGCTAACAAGCCATTTGTGCTGTTATAAGTGTATGTTTGAGTCTACGTCTAAAAGTAGACTTCGACACAGGTCTTCGTAAGGGTGGAGGCAAGTTATTCCAGCACTTCGTAGCTTGATAGCGGAAACTTCCCCTGAAAGCAACGGTTTTATGTAGTTTAACTACGAGCAGGTAATTTGAATTTGAATCAATAATATCTCACAGCTACTTTATACAGGCATTACAATCATAGTTTTATCAATAAACGGAAACCTCCTTTAAAATAAAAAAAACTGCATTCAAATCGGTCAACTCATTTAAGAGCTACGGTGCCACAGACAGACACAGCAATACTCAGACACACACAAAGCGGTCAAACTTATAACGCCCCTCTTTTTTCGGGGTTAAAAACTTAAAACAGGGATACAAGACGAGACCCGGCCAATTTCCAACAAACATTTGTCCCGCGCGGGGATCAAACCCGCGAGATATAGGGTCTTTATTCGCTTCATAATTAATCTGAAAGCCGGAGATAATCATTTTGATGGTTTCTCTGCAAATGCCATTTTCGTGTTGCCTCATCAACCATTGTTCGCACAATAAAATGCCGGCTTCAGACATCTCGTGGGAATCGCCCGAATTAGCCGAATAACTCGCCGGCGTATTTAGGTTTACTCACACTGAGTATTAAGTAGCACAATATAGCAGAATTAAATTAAATACTAAAACACAGTTCAGTTTTAGTATCATAGTTCTCATATCGTATTAAATGCGTTGAATTAACGGTACCATGCTTGTCTTGATCGAGCTGCCAATCAAATTCTATTAATAATCAATTTAAGAACTTACCTGGATCTCAATTTCTTAAATACCAACTAACTTACGAATTTAATAGAATCAGAGACGCAGTCTTCCACCTATGCCCGGTTAGTTGAAATGACGTGTTGTGGCCTGATCCCAATTTTCATGGAAGCGGTGATCATTAAATATTGTTTTAAAATGACATTCAATTAAATCATGGAGGCGGTGATCATTAATTTGTGGAAACAGTGGCAATAAGCCGCTCAAAATGATACATACATTTAAATATCTCTGGCAAATGGTGACAGAAGACTTGAAGGATAATGCCGATATGGAACGGCTAAAATTTAGTTATTTGTTAAGTACGTTAGGTAAAGCAAAATATTGTAAAACTTAATTATTTTACTCATTGTAAATGCACCACGTGTTTGTATGAGAATAAAGTTCTTTAAGCCTAATGGCAACGAAGAACGTTGTCCGTCCTGGCTCGCAGACTTCCACGATGATGTACAGACGCAGTTAGTCACTTTATTTAAAGCGTAGGTACTGTACATCCCTGTACTCAGTGGTTTCGGTATACCCAAAGGGCGCACAACGCTCTCCGAGTCCAGTTCAACAATGCATTCAGGGCACTGCAATTTTATAACACTACAAATCGTAAGAATTGCAGGAAAATCAATTATTTAAACAGCAAACAAAGCACAATAATATCCCTCAAAAACAGCGAATCTTCAGATGCGGGATGAGTGAGGCTGCTATCTCGGCGCGCCAGCCACACTCGTAATAATGAAGACTGTTTGTTTCAAAGGCTAATTATTAAGTAAGCTTTCGTCTCGCGATTGGCTGTTGTGATCTTATGCAAATCAGCGACTCGCTATTTTCGGTTTTGTTCCTTGAAGCGAGTTTTTGGGGTGTTTTTGTAATGTGAAAAGGTTGTTGTTATTAACAATTTGTAATGAAAATGACAAAGTTTGTTCTAATTTCATCACAATATTATGATCAAACGGATTTCGATTCGTTAACGAAAGTTGCTTTAAATAAAAACTAAATAAATAAATAAGAGAACTTATAGACTCTCGCGATTTATTATACATTTTAAATACAAACTTATCATATAGAAAATACCTAGACCGGCATCTGCCCATCTGGGCAGCAGCGTCTATTGCGCTCGCCAACCCTCCTGCGGCAACAGCCCCCTCGTGACCTTGGACATCCATGAAGGCGGATTATCATATGTCCAGCCGTGGACGTGGACAGTAGTCCTACGGCTGAGATGATGATGATGATGACATCATCTCACCAGGTTAAAACTCAGCACAACATTGGAGCCAAGGCCGCAGCCTGCGAACTGCACAAAACAATACGCATCAAAAGTGAAATGCAAGCAGTTTGGCAAACCGTGTCACCGGGCATGTGGGGCGATGCGACGGCGCTACGTGTTGCACTTTCAAAATGTCTTCAGCATTTCACATTCTAGCTCTTTCAGGAGATATAGCTAGATCCGAGTGAAAGGTAGTATTTGTGGCAAAAAGTGAGTTTATGTAGTGCGGTGCCGGTTTTAGACCTCTCCTCTTGCCCATGGATGCAGTAAGCATCGGCCAAGGGATAACGATGGAGCATGGGCACCAGCGTCTTTCCGTGTATCGTTGTCAACATCCCGTACTACACTCGCCAGCCCGCCTGCCACACGTGGTGAGTATGGCCCCCATTATCAGTACCTGGAGATCCCTGAGGAAATCCCTGCGGCTGAGTTGATTAAATAATTCGCAAGCTTTTCCAAGACATGCTTGAAAGACCGAAACAATGGCCAGTTTTATTTTTACAATAAATTAATAAAATCTATGAACTATATATACCTATGTTCCTCTATTAAATTTTCTTAGTAATAATAATTACCCGAATTCCTCAATTCGCCTTTGGCCGTGTAGAATTCATCTTTCAATCTTATTATATAAATCTAGTTCCATACGACAAGAATAAGGTCAACTAAAAATTGTATGAAGTAAAAAACCCTTTATTGTTAGGTACATTATAATGTAATAAATAAATTAATAAAAACGTTTTTTTACTCATCACGACTACTTCTGAGTTGGATCGTCCAATAATCATGTAATTCTAACTTTGTACATGCTGTGACGTCCTGTAATTACGGGAGCACCAGGCTATTAACATTTAGTCCTTAGTATTATGTGCATTATGTGTAACCCTGTGCTGGATGTCCTATTTAAATAAATAAAAAAAATCTTTAAACAAAGTTGTTAGCAACTTTTTACTACTTTGTTTAAAGAACTTTGTCGTATGAAAATATTTTCTATTATTAAATAACTAAGTAATTGTAAAGTTTTTTTTACTTAAGACTAAAGATGGTTTTCTATGGTCGGTGTCCCATACAACAGATAGCGCGATGAAAAGAGTCGCAAACAACATTCTTGTCGTACTTTAACTGTGGGGCGGCCGTCGAGGTGCGCGCGCGCAGGGCTAGCGTCATTGTGCGCGGTGCCGGCCCGTGCCATGCGCCCGCGCAGCGCACGTACCCAGTGCGCAGTTACATGAGAACTTGAGATTGTAACTTAATGACTAAGGGCTCTGTAAGGTATTTTTGTTTTGGAGACGTGTCAACATGAGTACCTCGCCTCTTTGAGTTGATATTTTTTCTTTATATAGATTGATTGGATTAATTAACCTCGGCGGCTTGGTAAAGTTTCGCGGGTTACTTAGGGCTCTGTAAGGTATCACTTTTGGAGACGTGTCAACTTGAGTAGCCTTTGGGTTACGTATTTATTTTGTAAGTACCTACATACATTCTTGATAGAGATTGATTATTCTCCGAGAGTAGGTAAAGACCCCGACTCTTTTATTTGTTAGTTATTTAATGATTACATTGGCAGAAAATGGTTAGGATCCTGGCAGATGACAAACTAAGGGAGGCCTCTACCCAGCAGTGGGTGAAGTCAAGCTGTGGATGATGATGATGAAGTATATACTTATCATACTTAGAAAACACCTAGATCCGAGACAAATAGCTACAGAAAAGCAAACATTTGTCCCCCGGCGGGAAAAGAACCCTCTTGCGTATCGGCCGGCTATAAGACGAACTGAGCCACAGAGGTCGTCGAAAAGTTATTTTTTATACAAATAAATGACGAGACAACATAAAGGCCCATTTGATGTTAGGCGGTAACCTCTACCTATTACAACTGCAAACCGGAACACAGCAATGCAGACATTACTGCATGGCGGCAGAAATAGATATGGCGGTAATACGTACCCAGATGTATGTACTATTCACACAAAAAGTTCTACTACTACCGAAAACACAGTTCAAAAATTTATACAGTTTTCGTATAAGTATATCTATTTGCAACTACGTACTAAGATAATATTCAAATCTAGCCAACCTAATAGATCCACAATTTGGCTAGATTTGAATTTGAATTTATATAAAAGATTATTCTCAACATCTGCCAGACTAGAATAACTTCAGTTCATTGAGATAAGTATGAATGTTAATTTTGCGCTAACATTCTACTTTACATAAGTAACATCGTACGGTCTGTAATTATGCCAATGTCTACTCTTTGATAGGTAATTTGCACTGCTAGTTTATGCAAAACGATATAGCTATATTCTTGTGCTGAGTGGTGAATTTTGTGACATTCTTAACCCCCGACAAAAAAGAGGGGTGTTACAAGTTTGACCGCTATTAGCTGGTTATACATAATTTTATTAATTACTAGCCGCACTCCGCGGTTTCACCCGTGTAGTTCCCGTTCCCATGGGAATACAGGGATAAAATATGTAGCATTCTAATTGTGAGAGGATTTTGAGCTTATTTGTTACAAAAATACAAAATACAACATACAAATCTTTCCTCTTTATAACATTGACAAATTGTAATTTTCACGGTTTCTGTTTCTAAATCTCAAGATTAGCTCACAACTATCTCACTACGCATAATACGACACTGTTAGATGGATGTTGGTATACAACTAGGAACTCAATAAAGGACACCACTGTATACAACTGTAGTCCTACACATAACCCTGTAATCCACACTCAGCGCACGCGCATCTTCCAAACCAGTTCCGGCAGAGATGCGAGTTGAATACCCTTGTCTAATTTACGCGGGAATCCACGAACTATGCTAACGGGACTTAACGACATAAAGTAGAAAAATTGGTTTCGCAAACACGAAAGCTAGGTTACATTTTTTTCCTTTTTTGTAAAATTGTTCTGGGTTGCAGGGTTCGGCCAAGGATTCAGATTACTCTTGAGCTCCACTGAATCAGGGAAGCAGCGATACAAGAATTGCTATCGTTGACAAAAACGAAAAAAAAAACAAAAATGCCAGGTTATATGTAAACTTCAACCTCATCGTCCGCAGCCCGACTTCACCCACTGCTGGGTACAGGCTACATATGTTTGTGCCACATTTCACGGTCCTGTGCCAGTCTTATCCAGGTCAGCCCTGCAACGCTTTTGATGTCGTCTGCCCATCTCGCTATTGGACGACCGACGTTCCTGTATCCAGTTTTCCTACACAGACTTTATTCTGTTATTTTGAATAAATCATCTTATTTTCTTATTTTGAATAAATTATCTTATCTATCTATTCTTATATAAACACATGAAAATACAATTGTTTAAATACTGACTATAACGGCCGACGCAGGTTAGAGTTCGCTTCTGTTCCTGGCTCGCGTGTCATCTGAAGCTAAAACGCTAAAAATCTAATTAAGAACCAGACAGGTTAAGGAGTGATTAAGGCAAACTAACAATTATTATTTCGATTTCGTTTAAAGTGGCCTTAGCTGCTTACCATGGTCATGTGTGTGTTCCTGGGGTATGGTTTGTTGCTGTGGGGGTAACTCAGTGGAAATGGATAGAGTTTTTTTTAAAATACAAAAGAGGTGCATTCGAGTACTAACCAGGTCTTGGGTTCTCGATAGCTGCAAACCTCTCTTTAAAACATGCAAAATTCTGCCCCTCCCATGTATATGTACATTAGAGAAATATGTTTATATGTAAAATCTCACCCAAATTATTTTAAGACGCAAGTATGTGATAGATAACTCGGCAAAAAAGGGCTAAATTTAACATTTAATCTGCAAACTCCCTTGCCATAAGGATATTTATAGAATAAATGTTTATAACATGTGCATAATTATTTATTATAAATTACCAGAAGAATTAAAATGATATTTTTTTTATTTAGGAGAAAATTAAATGGTTAGCTGAAAATTGTTTTATAATGTAAATGAATATATCATCATGTCAGCCGTAAAACATCCACTACTGAACTCAAGCCTCCCTCATAGATCTCCATGAGGGGTTGTTTCCATACTCACCACGCTTGGCAGGCGGGTTTGCGAGCGCAGTATGAGATGTTGACACACGGAAAGACGCTGCTGCCCATCTTCCGGAGGTATCTCTTAGCAGGCTCTTACTGCATCCACGAGCATGAGAGGAGGGGTAACATTCTTCTGCCGGCACCCCACGGCTATAAAATTTATATATTGATATAATGAATATATAAATTTAATTTAATATAAAACTTGACTAATATTATTATTATTATATGACTCTTAAATATTTGCACGCCTGCTTGCAGGCTGAATACTGTTGCTATCCTAGCTTTAATATCTTTTTATGTACTTGTATTCTCGCAAATAAATGATTGATTGATTGATTATTTATGATCAGGACCTGTAATATCCATAATTTAATCCAGGGATTGGCGACCTCTGTGGTGTAGCGGGCGATGGTCCGCCTGCGATGCACGAGGTTGCCGGTTCGTTCCCGCCTCGAGACAAATGTGTGTACGATCTGGAGATATTTGTTCAGGGCGTGTAAAGCTCTGCATAGCTTGGGGCTAGATGATGCTGCGTGAATTGTCCAGCATTATTTATTTCATTATTTTATATCTTCATATCTACTTTTGCTATTATAAAATTAATAAATACCTAACACCATCCTCGTGTTTAGGTATAATGTAATGCACAGCTGGACAAGCAGGTAAAGTCATCGAATTGACATTTATGCATTTGTACAAACAGCTCAATGACAGAATATATAAATATATGAATAATAAATTAACAATGAGCATGTAAAAGTAGAGTATTTAAAAGTTAGTCATCTTACTTTTGTTTTCAAGTCATGTATTAAGTCCTAAATAAATGATTTTTGAGGATTTATTGTAATACACAAGCCGTATTTGCCGAACGGCCTTCAGCCAAATACGATATAAAATGTTTTTTTAAACAAACCGTCAATACTTAACCTAAAAATAACTTTATTCCTGTTGTTTCTTATACATATCTCCATGTTATATCATTGGGCATTGGTGACCACTGCCATCAATATAAATTACTATTAACTTGGACAAAATACCAACCATTAACACTATTAAATTTTAAGTGTGATAGTTTGTTTGCAAGTCGAATTTGGCTGAAGTATAAGGCATCCGATTTTCGATCCTAAGGTCTGGGCGAGCGTAGTACGGGATGTTGTTACACGGAAAGACGCTGCTGCCCATCTTCTGGAGGTATATAGCAGATTCCTACTGCATCCACGGGCAAGAGAGGAGGGGCAACATTCTACGTCCAGCACCCCACGGCCTCGGCTCTACTAGAGTACCCGCGCGCAAGTAACTGTACCACACAGTAAACATTGCAATCGTGACCAATCTGAGTTATTATAATAATTCAAGTGTCCAATCATGCGCACGAGTCGCTTGCGCTGTTATTGTTATTCACATGTCTATAATCAAGGGAAATTAGAATGGGCAAGTTTTTTTTATAAACCTTTCTAAACGTAACGGCCCTGATATTATCACTAGAACGACCGCGGTGGCACAGTTGGTTTAAGCTTGGCTGAGACGCAGCACGTTGCGGGTTCGATCGCCGCCGGGAGACAAATGTTGCTCTGCAGATAAGTTGTTTATTAGCATACTAGGAAATGTACGTATTGCAATAAAATATGTATTTTATTTAATATTTTATCAATCATCTGTTTTAACAAAGCTTTGCTTGGTTTGGGACTGGAATACTAGTGCTGTGTGCACTTTGCATATCATCTTCAAGTATGCTACAAGGTAGCCCTTGTGCATACTTCGATAATTATGCAAATAATTGTAACCCGCAACTATATTAAATTTCTATTATTGGTTATAAATTGCTGTGGTTTCTAAAAAAAATTAAGAACTTAAAAGTTAATACTTTTTTTTAGGAAGGGTAGAAACGGGACTCTATTACTAAAACTCCCAGACAATCGGACAGACTGTCCATCTGTCTGCCTGCCTGTCACCAGACTGTATCTCATGAACCGTGACAGCTAGACAGTTAAAATTTTTACAGATGATGTATTTCTGTTGCCGCTATAACAACAAATACAATCAGAAGACTTTGCTGAGAGGATGGTAGGTGCTAGGCAAGCCTGATCCATCTAACAATGTCCCAGGCACTGCAGCGACCCATACAGCATAAATACCAGTTGCTGGCGCTGTATGAATTATCTACAATAGATGCAAAGGCCCTACGAATGGAAAATTGGTCCATCCAGCAATATTTTGAAATGCAAATGTGTGTCAAATGTTACCAATCTGTGCGCAAGAGCGCCTTCACAGCTCTTCACAATGGTACGGAGAATGTCAAAGTTCATGCAGAACAAACTAAACCTTCCCCGGTCACTATAAAGTTCAAACTCCCTTGTAAGCTCCTATTACAGCGACTGCCGCGGTTCCACTTGCTATATTGTAATAACGGCCATCACTTATTGAGTCGTTTCAGAAAGCTTTCAAAACTATGTTTTAAAATGTCGTTATTTGCTCGTTAGAGTACTTTCCAGGTCATTGTGAGAGAAAGTGTTGTACTTAAATGCAATTTTTGCAGTTTCTTCAAAAGAAACTAAATTGAGAGAAAAAACATTGAACTAATCACGGGCATTTCTACACAAAACTGAAAAAGCAGTTACACGAGGATGTGCGATGGTACAGAATTTTCCCCCAATAAAAATCAGTTTCGACAAAACGCCTACCGTAGTTTTGCGAGTAGGCGAAACTAATTAAACTTTATTAATCAAGGCTCGCGAGCTGATACAGTTACCGGTTTGGCAAGAGTCGCGCTTTTTCCACTTGATAACAAAACCTTAACTATCTATCACTTACAACAACTATCGAAGCGTTATAGAAGTTCTCTAAAGTTCGTTTAATCAGTTGTCAAGAATCTAGATTCAGTCTAGATTATCCTACTTTCAATTTGAAGGTCGTAGTTTATTTGTGCCTTTACACGTAGTCTAACGGTGGAGGTAAACATGATGGGGGAAAAGAGCCTACACTTGACCTGTTTTCTTTTGTGGTTATGGTTGAGTTAACTAAAAGGATGGTTGATGGTATAAATGCTCCGTAAACATGTAGGTGTACCTATCCGTAATAGACCCGAAGCCTTGCGCAAACAGAAGCGGTCTGCGGCGGCGGGCAAACCCAACCGACCCGCGCAAGCGAGAAGTAACGCGACCGCTTCGTCAGTTAACATCAGGGTAGGTAGATAAATAATGTTAAGTCAAAGTGTTAAACTATGTTTTAAATTATATAAGCGAATCAGGAAAGATTCAAAGTCGCCTGGCAGCCGCCGTCGTGTACCAATAATTTTCCTCCGAGCGCAACCAACCGCGGCCAGTCAATGACCCGCACACGACACTTTCATTGCCTGCTCCAACCATTACGTTTCACCTTTCATCACTCACAAAATGTTTCTTGTAAATCCCGCAATGTATGCTTCGCCGGCGACATTTTATGCCTAATGTCATTTGGGGACGCGCACTCAGCCGGTTGACATTCTTGCAGGCGTGACGCTGCGAGGCTGTTTTTTGACATTGACAATGCAGTGACAGATAACAACTGTGCAGGCATAAGGTTATATTTATAGGGGTGATGTATTAACCGCGAACATATTTGCTCGCTCATTAAAATTCTTTAGGAGTTCCGCGACTGCCATCGTCAGCTAACATTGCTGTTTAACAGTGTAAAATAAAATCGATGAAACATGTTAAAATTATTTTAGGATTCTCATTTATTTATTCATAAAATTACGACAAAAACTTTATATACACTTAAAAACCAAGGTATTTTTTATTTTAAGTGATGAGAACTTCATACATGTATTCTGGCAAATAAACGCTAAACGTTATTGTAACAGTAAGTATTAATTTAAAACACAGTAAGATTACGCATACTTTAGAAAGTCCCGCGCATTACCGATTGCCACTTGAATTCCATATAGAAAACGTGAGTAAAATCTACACATTCCAACAGATAATTAAGCTTTCCCTTGTAGATTTAATCATCACACCCTCGTCACATCTGCAGCGGTGATGGATGATGATGAAGCAACCTTCAAACCCGGAAGAAATGTGTAACTTCTTACCCCGCCAGTTCTGCACGCGACTATCGCGTGAATACCGTAACAGCACTTTTCTAATAATTGCCGAGTACTGCAATACTTCCCGTCTTATGAAATTCGTAACACTAATCGATTTGTTTTCTCTACAAGTTGTTTGATTAGACAACGGATTAGTTTCAGCTAACGCTATTTCGTGTCTCATGTTGTTCCGATTACTTTGATAATGAAACTGTTTCGCTTGTTGTAAGCGAAACTGTTTCATTATTTCATTCGTGGCATTCCGGGTAATAATCTTGGAATTGATATGTAATTGTAGGTACATTTATAATAAATATCAAAGTAGATAGAAACTTATATTAGTAGAGAACTTGAGTCAGTAAAAAGAACAATTATTTCAGTGTCGCAAAGAATAACTAAAACCATATCAAAAGCTAAGTTATGATTCTGATGACTTTATAGCAACCAGTTTCACCAGGTATAATGTAAAAGGTAGTTGAAGTATCATTCCTCCCAGGTTTGTCATCAATAAGAAACCTGAGAACAAGTAGCACAAGTACCTCCTATCAGTGGTCCAGTGTGTTCTATTCCGCCGGCCGCTAGCGGTTTGACAAGTTCAAGGCGAAACCCGCGAAACATGTTTTACAATTTGTCTCTTTCACACTTTATGGCAATAAGCGAGACGGCGGTGATGCTTAGAAAAACGATTAGAGTTGGGATATCGCTGGTTCGATGGTATGGTTTTATGGCACGCAAATAATTACATTACTAAGGAATTTCCAAAATGTTTGCGGTTTAACTCACAAAGTTTGCACCTGCACCCTAAGGTGTACCTTTTTTAATTAATTAGCAGTAAGTAATGTCAGTTAATTAAACTCGCGTAATCCCGAAGCATCAACCATTTCGGTGGAAAACGAATACAATAATACGTTTATAGTAAAATATCTAACTGTTGTTGAAACGGAACCTTGTGATAAGTTTTTTTTCTGATTTATTTTAAAAAATATTATGATTATTTAGTTTCGCAGTTGTCATTCCCATACAATAGTCGGTGAAAGTTTGATTTATTATCACCGAGTGAAGTAAATACCACATCTTAATAAAAGTCTCTGAGTAGATCTCTCCGTTTTAATTTTTCAGGATAACTTTAAGCCGGACTAAGGACACTTTATTTATGAGAGGAAATGGCGAAGTTCCTTATTTCGCCTTTTATCACGATGTACTTTTATTTCTTCTTTATTGTTCTTGCTGTAACTTTTCCGTTGAAACACAGTTTTATGGAAAAAACCTTTATTTCACGTAATGTTTGAGCCTAAATCGAATTAAATGGTGGTAGTTAATGTGGTAAATTATAAATTACGTAACCAACTCAGGCAGCGAAAAATTCTTGAGCATTTCTTCTTTTTATAATTATGTTAGAAAGATTCAATTTACTTTGCAAATTGTAATTTCATAAAATGAACTGAGAACCTCGGAAAATAAACAAAGAAGAGTAAAACATTAAGTTGTGTACAAAAATGACGGCCTTATTTCGCTTACCTAATTGCGGTCAGCGGTAAAAAGCAGCTTTCTTTTGAAATTGTTAGTAAAAGCGGCTGGAACAGCTTACAAGTAGCTACAAATCATTTTGCACCAAAATATGAGAGGAAATGGAATTACCGAGGTTTTATGAGCATCTGCTTTTATATTTGACGTTTTCTCCATGACGAATAACCGACTGAGACGCGGGAGGCTGTTTTTTTTGTTCATCTAAAGATATGTATTAAATTAACAAATTGCACTGTGTGTGACATATCCAGGATTAGTTTTTACATGCAAACCTGCCCTAGCGAATCCTACCTAAACATAAACGTAGATGAAATAATTTATATATTTTATATAATAAATAGTGCTAGACAATTCACACAGCATAATCAAATAATGCTAGACCTCATCGTTGAATATAATAAATAAGAGAAGATACACCTTTATTGCATATTGATGCGCACTTGAAATGCTTCCGAATATTTAATTACTTTTTCCTCACATAACAGCTTTGGAAACAGGAAAAAAGCTGATTACTCGAAAACACGAGTACGAGCGTCTTGCATCTCAAATGTCAGTCAATGTACAAAGGTTGAAATTCTATTGTCAGACGTTAGGTCTCAGAGCCGGAAGTAGTTTATTGAGCGACGACGACGACGCATCGATTTCCGGCGGTCACTGTCATGTGTCAGAGCAAGCGTTGTTTTGTCAATTGTAAGTCATTGTTGGGTAGTGTAGTTGATCTTAGTGTGAAGATTTTATCTAAACGGACACTTGTACTATTATAAATTATTATTCTTAGCCATTACTGTCCCACTACTGGGCAAAGGTCTTCCTTACCTCCTTCCATTGAAAAAAAAAAATCCTAGCTCTATAGTCTCATAATATTTGATAGAGCAGATATCAAAACGTTATTGTAACCACTAAGCACGGAAGAGTTAATACTGGAAAAATATTCTTATTCAGATCGACACTATCTTGCTGTCTCATAATTTCAGGTATATAAATAAGCAACAATATAACAACCCTATTCTAATATCACGATCATAATTTTATGATCGTGATATTCTCCTTTTTTGTATCGCAAATTATTTCAATTCATCTTAGTCAAACAATAGGTAGGTACTTACTGATTGCACTCAGGCATTCAGAAAGTATTTTATTTAAGTACCTAATCTAATTAAAATACAATTAGAGAATTCCGCCTTCCCTTTCGCCCGAACGCACATTTCTATAGAAAAGACATCAACGAGCACGCACTGATTTCCGCGTGATCAATAAATAGAAATTGAGGTTTTTAATTAGTTAATAGGATTATTTTACATAAGGAGTCGATACCTACTAATTCAGACGGCGTCGGAGTACTTCTAATGGTCCTTTTTTTATAACAAACACACGGTAATATTATATTCAGTTTGAACAAAAAACGACTGTAAAGTTGAGAACTTTACATTTACAGAGTACAGTGCTACATAATTTTCTCGATGGAAAAACAATCGTCTATATATTTTTATTGGCACCAGCCGATACTAAGGTCATCGTACCATAGTCTATAAATGGTAGATAGGTAGGTATACCTACATCTATTAGGTGGGTCGTCGGATTGTCACACCATTCAATCCGTGTATAGTTTATGTGTAGGTAGCCACGCACACAATAGCAAAGTTTCCTATTGTCTACACTTTTTGTGATGCAAATCATAGGAAAACCATTCTATTCCAATTATAATTCAATGGTATTCGAACATTGCTTTTTTAAACAGTTATTAAGTTTACGAATGGATTGAACTCAAAAAAAAAAAAACGTTAAAAAGTCGATATCGCACTTGTAGGCTGTAATCGGTGCGGGCGCGTGAGGCATTTTTTGACATTTCTTTCCACGCAAAGATTTTTAGTTTTTCATGTGTCATAGTCGTAATAAGTAACTTGGTAGGTACTTATGGAGGCATCTCTCAGCACGAAACAATACCTACCAGCAGCAAGAAGTTATAGGTACTAAGTACCGGTGTTTAAACTAGTTAAACACCTATCTACTCAACTAAGAAGTTTCTTTAACATCAGAAAGAAGGTAGAATACGTTTAGGTACCTATGTAAATAAATAATTCTAAACCAGCTAAGTCAGTAATTTGCCTGGTTCGCAAGTTCCACGTCACTACCTCTCACAGGTACTTAGCCGGCGCCCGGTAGCAGGCAGCCAAGAACCAGACACCGATTTCCACGTTTACAGCGCAACCCAACCAATTCCCGCAGCAACTGCACTTTTGTAAGACTTTCGAATGTCGACGTCTGCTGTACATGACACTACCAACCAAATTGGGAACGCTAAAGCGCCGGAACTTTCATCATTTCACTGACCTGATAAATGGCGTGTGTCTAACTGCGCTGCCGCCGCCGCTGCCAGCAGGAGCAGGCAGAACGCCTGCCAGGCGCTCCGCATCTTCACTGCACTACCACATCAACACTGCACATATAGTTTATACACACAAAGTTTTTACGAAAGTGGGACTCGCTGGAAAAGTTTTCTGTGTTCGCGCGCACGGAACGCGTTATCGGGGCGGGCGCGAGAGAGCGACTGGCTGCCGGCCGGCGAATGGAATAGAACGCCACGGAACAGGTGGGGTGGCAAACCTACGCAAGCAAACTGCACACTTTGAAGATATTTAATTTAACTAGGTATCTTTTGGTTCGGTTATTGTCTTCGGACGGAACAGTGTCGCGAAAATTACCAGCTGGTAAAAAAAAATATAAAATAAAAATACAGGTGTCTACGTAGGTACGAGGAGATGCTCATGCTTCACATGATAGGTTCCTTTGAATTAAAAATTAGTTGTGAAGAATTCTAGAAAATATCCTGATTATTTTTGAACTTCAGCTAGCATAGCTAATGTACCTCTATAATGGGATACCGGGCCCCATCTTCTTTCAGCTTTTATTCTACTGGCGTGTGGCGCAGCGGGCAAAGGTCTACCTGCGACGCAAGAGGTTGCGGGTTCGATTCCTGCCTCGAGACAAATATCTGTACGATCTACAGAGTATCTACCAACAGATACTTGTTCAGGGGGTTCTGGATGTTTTCCTTTAAATAATAAAAAATATCTATATGTATGTATACGTAGTATATTGTATTAAATAAATAAATAATAATAAGTAATGCTGGACCATACACACAGCATCATCTAGCCCCAAGCTAAGCAGAGCTTGTGTTATGGATACTAGGTGACTGATTTATGTAATACCATATTACTACATAGATAGATATTTTTCATATAATAAAAAAAAGTCAGAACACTCTGAACAAATATCTGCAGATCGTACAGAATGTTTTCCCGAAGCGGCAATTGAACCCACAACCTCTTGCGTCGCAGGCGGACCTTCGCCCGCTGCGCCACAGAGGCCGTCACAATATGCCAGTCATCTCGTACCCATAACACAAGCTCTGTTTAGCATGGGGCTAGATGACAATATGTGAATTGTCCAGTATTATATATAATATTATAATAAAGTATAACAAATAAAGGATAGTTTAAATTACAATATATAATATGGATATAAATTATTTGTATACAAGGGATGTATATAAAATAATTTCCCTAAAACTAGGTAGATTGGTAAAAAGTTGGCCACCCCAGTGCACACAGGTGGTCGCGCGGCCGGGAGCAGGTAGCGGGCAAGTAAACACGGCTAAAGTCATTGCTTTTGTGCGCAAAAGCCTCCATTAGACAGGTACCCAGGTACCAAAGCGATTTGCAACTAATTAATCAACTGGTAACTTAGGCTTGTCATAATCAAGAATATGTTAGGCCAGGTGCGTGTCTGGACACGCACGCGCTGTTGTATTTTCCCCCGTGCTCCGTAGTTACCCGTAGACCTGTTAGAAGCTGGTGTATGTTTTTTACGTATCAAAACGACTTTTATTATTTAATGCACTTAAGTGTCCCGTGCAACATGAATACCAATTGCTGACGCTGTATAAAATCATCCCTAATGGATGTAAAGGTACTATGTTCTGTACGAAAACATATGAACAGTTATTCATTGCGTTTTCGTTTATAGTATTCCGGTATGTTTGATAAACCGTATCACTTAATTGAGCGACAATTTCTCCGAATAGTAATGAAAAATGCAGCAATCAAAATCTTCGACTTCGACGGGACTCGAACCCGCAATGTTCAGACAAACGCCTTAAACGCAGGCTGCCTTAACCATTTCGGCCACGAAGTCACTAGCCGTCGTCGGGTCGAAAATCTTGATTGCTTTTTATCGGTTTTGTAGACCCGAGTAGCGACATCTAGCAGAAATCTTCGGAAATATTCTTGCCCACTGTCCGACAATCAGTGTCACTAGCAGTGAAGAGATGTCGCTTTAGCAAATTTTTATACTTAAGCTATTTTTGTTCTTTTAAGTGTAAACCTGTGGTGTAAACTTACATTAATGTATCATACATAATATTTCATTCTATATATTATATAGAATGATAAATAAGATTTACCTTACTTTGAAATATTACACCAACACAGCAACCGTGTTGGTTATATTTATACCATTCTAATTCAGAGTACCTACCTACCAAGACGTAAAATATTACTAACATTTACAAAGTTACAAATCAGTACTTACCGTATTTATGTGTGTTACAACGAAGTAAGTTGCGTGATGATGGTGGTGATGCTATGGTAGATAGCTATCTGTTAAAACTGAAACAAATATGCGAACATTCGTGGTGCAGTTGGTTTAATAACCGGATAAGACGCAGGAGGCTTCGAGATCGATTCCCGTTGCGGCCGCGGGGAAAAGTTTGTAGTTTTAAAGCCTGTATTACAACTACACGGTATTCAGGGCCCGGTAGTTAGGGCGATTAGGGAGCAAGGCTTGCCGGGTCCGACCGGTCGCCCTAGTTAGGGTCCCTTACGCTCTAACTCTGATTACACCACTCTTAGTTAGGGTAAGGGTCCCTGAATACCGTGTAATGTAATACAGGCTTAAGGAAATGAAAAACCTTACCAATTATTTTTTTTTGACCCGACACGTTTTCCGTAGCTTAGTGGTTAAAGCACTTACGGCTTTAGGAAGCGTCAAGGATAGATTTGTTAGACGTGGGTTCGAATCCCACCGGAATCGTATATTTTGAAATATGGTTTTTCATTTCCATAGTGTTGTTAAACACTATAACAATTATGTTATAACTTTGTAGTTCTTCTGCAGATATTGGTCCTTGGCCTGGGTTTTTTATGCATGTGTTTACCAAATAAAAATATTTATTTAAATTCAAACTCAAAAAGTATTTTATTCAGTGCGGGACTCATGGACCATTTTGACGCGTCACAAACTTCAAAATAAAACAGCACAATTAATAGAAAAATCGGCCAAGCGCGAGTCAAACTCGCGCACGAAGGTTTCCGTACCATCGTGTGTAAATGTTTCAAGCGCCTACCTGTTGACGTTATTAATATCGAGCAAAAAACGGCATTAAAATCACGTTTGTTATTATAAGGGGGCCCCCAACAATTATAATTTTATTACCTATGTGTTTATGTATTTGTTGTTATAGCGGCTGCAGAAATACATCATCTGTGAAAATATCAACTGTATTAGCTATCACGGTTCATGATATATAGACAAAGAGACAGGACAGGCAGACAGACGGACAGCGGAATCGTAATAGGGTCCCGTTTTTACCTATACAACTCGTCTATAACTGAAGGTATATTTCCAGCTGTATGGAAAGAGACACTGGTAGTTCCAATATTCAAGACTGGAGATAAAAATCAAGTCTCTAACTACAGGCCCATTTCCCTACTTGGCACGTTTTCCAAAGTTTTTGAAAAACTAATTGTAGAACAACTCACTAATCACTTAAAGTCGTTTATCTCCGAATCCCAACATGGTTTTACCAGGCGTCCGTCACTCGCTCAAGGCCACGCGTTAAATGCCTACCGCTCTGTACATCGCCGAAGCTGCAAGGCGGCTGCCACAAGCCCGCTTGAGCGCACACGCGTTAAATGCGTTCATTTAGATGTCGAAAGCGCGTCGTACTAACTATTGTGCAGTAGATGGATGCCGAAACCAAAGATCTAATGCAAAATTGACATTTTTTTTCTTTGCCTAGAGACGAAAAAAGGTAAAGTAAAAGATATTTTAAATCTTAAGTTTTTAGAATTATTTTTCCCTTTCCTCTAAAAATGAACTTAGGAAGGTACTATGTAAATATTCGTAAATAATAAGTTCAGCTATTAGACAGATAGATAGATAAGTATTTTAGTATTTTGATTATAGTATTTTGTACACACAATATAGGTCATCGCTTTCCAGATCAGCGTTCCTTCAAATCGATTATGGCTTTGAAAACAACACAGTCCTAAAATCAAGTATTAGGTACCCACCGGCGAACAAAGAATCAAATCTTTGCTGGCGAAGTATCTAAATACCTAGGTAAAAGAGCAATAATAGTATAGGTGTGTAAAGTGTGGTGTGTACTTAGTTCGTTATGTCAAAGATTATAACTACTACCATAGTATACCTATTACTACTGCGTACGGAGAGTAGGTAGGTACTTACCTCCCTGTACAAAGGTCGCTGCTTTTCTTAACCGACATAAAAAAAGAGGAGGTTCTCAGGCCATCTGATTTTTTTATTTGTTTGAGAGCTCTGTCGTTTATGAATTGATTATTACTATATTGAATTAACGGGTATTTATCGCGTAATTACCTTTATTATTATCCTGACGTTTCGACTATCGAAAGGGAGGTCATTTTAAAAAACTAAATCATATTTGAGCAACCAATAATAAAAATCTCATCGTAGAAGCCACTCTAGCCACTCATTCGATGCCGCGTCACAGATTACTTGCAAGTAAGTGAGGCGGGTGAGCAAAATAATCTCAACGATTTTGTAGGCTTTTATAGCGTAGGTATTTTCGCTTTTGTATTGGAGTGATGAATCTGTTAGTTTCTGTAATCTGTGGTTTTACTAAATCTCGGTCGACCACGACAAACTTGTCATGCTACACATCGCACCTGGCGGAATCTTTAGATGCTCATATCCCTGTTGACGCAATATATACGGATTTTAGTAAGGCTTTTGACAAGGTGGACCATGCTATATTATTAACAAAGCTATCTCATCTCGGTATTTCTGGCTCTCTATTAAATTAGTTTCAATCTTACCTATCTGATAGACCATCTCGCGTAGTTGTTTCAGAAATGTCGCCACCAAGGCTACATTTCTGAAACATTTTTGGCCACATCTGGGTCTCACAGGGCTCAAATTTAGGCCCTATTTTATTCAATGCATTTGTTAATGACATAACAACCTGCTAATTCACATAGCTATCTTTTTGCCGATGATTTAAAAATATTTAAACCCATAAAGACGCCTTCTGATATCACTCTTCTACAGGATGACTTAACTAGACTTCATAACTGGTGTATTGATAACAAAATGTCACTCAATGTCAGTAAATGTTTCTACATTCAATTTCACAGAAATAAGACACCCAACTACAATTACTATTACATCAATAATTCTCGGCTGAACAATGTCCAAACTGTCCGTGATTTAGGTGTTTTGATGAATCCGCAATTAAAATTCGACTCCCATATTTTACATGTAGTAAAAAGAGGTTTTAAACTTTTGGGTTTCGTCATCCGTAACTCAAAAGAATTTAAGTCCCATAAAACTAAGTTAAGGCTTTTCAACACGTTAGTTCGTCCCATACTGGAATATAGTAGTTCTATATGGAATCCTCGTTATGAGGTATATTCCAAGCGCCTGGAAAGCATACAAAGACGTTTCCTGTACCATGTATCGTATGGTGACAATTTAGCAAAAACAGTAAAGAAATACGAAGATAGACTCAAACATTATCATATGTCCTCACTCTCATCTCGTAGGAAGAAGCTAGACCTTATTTTTTTTTACAAAATATTTAACGCATTAATAGATTGCCCTGAATTAACCATAAAAAAAATAACCAGAAAAAAAAGGCTTGCATCTCTCTGTGAATAGTATTCTGACACAAAGTCATACATTGATAAACCTTTCTGAATTTTATTAATTTTATGTACTTACCTATGTATATACCAATATTATTTTATTCGTACCATACAAACCGTTAAGTATATATCTTAGTACCTTCTCACTAACTCTAGTTTCTTTTTATTTTATTCAACCTTACGTAGAACGTAGATATTTGTTTTGTTTAAAAATTCTTAAATATAATATAATTTAATATAATTGTTATATACCTATGTTTAAAAATTCTAATTCATAATATGTTAACTTTTGCTATGACAACTTAATTTGTAACCTAGATGTAGCTGCCTGTAATTGGGAGAACACTAGCTCATGATTTTTATTGCTTTTACTTTTGTAATTTTTTCTTTGTGTATCTTCTGTTGGTGGCTCAAATAAATAAATAGGTAGTACTATTCTACTGTCAATGCCAAACTGGCGAATTGACAACCAAACGGAACAGTAGTTAATTTTAGCATGTTGTAATAGTGCTGTTCCTTTCCTTTTCATAGAAAAGTATGTTTTCTCACTGTCTTACCTATCATTTTCTTTTATTCCCGAATTTATTGATATTAATTTTATTATGTACATATTAGTCTAATTATTTTATTTTATTTATTGAGATATGTATGTATTAGTTTGTATGATGTTTTATAATGGTGTTTATAGTATTAATATTATGTATTAGTTTGTTTTTATTAGTTAAAGTTAAGTTAATAATGTATGTTTAAGTAGTTGTTAACACTAAGTTACCTATTTTCCTAAAGGGATCGTAACCCACTGCCTTCTTCTTGCCCTATGCTCTCTTAATCAATTGGTTGCCTGGAAGAGATTGCTTCCAGCGATAAGGCCGCCCGTTGAATTGCCCAAAATTGTTTTATTATATTTCTGCTTGTTTTTATACCTCGGTATATTTTTTGTTACATGTGGTGATCCAGTGCCGGTTTTAGCACTACCAGCGCCCTGGGCGAGATTTATACGGCGCCCCCTAACTGCAATTCAAACCCATATGAAAAAAGGAAAAAGATATAATAAAATTACCATTTATTAAAAGAAATAACCATTTATTTAAAAAAAAAACTAATAAAATTTTACTTTTCTAGCCTTTCTGTCGGCGAACTCTTTTATTATTTTATCGAAATCGAGGTTTTCAGCAATTTCATTCTCGATTGACAAAGTTGCCAAATTTGTCAATCGGGATTGCGATATTGTCGATCGCAGATAGGTTTTTATCAGCTTAAGCTTAGAAAAACTCCTCTCCCCACTAGCAACCATTACAGGTATAGTTAATAATATGCGCATTGCTATCCATACATTTGGATACAGTTCTTGTAAGTTGCGATCTTTGATAAAATTTAAAACAAAAACAGGGGTAGCCACATTCTGATCAGGCAAAAAAGATTTCAGACTTATGAGTTAATCACACAACATATATCCATCTATATGTGATTTAGAGTCTACAGTTAATTTCAATTGGAGATCACCACAGAGTTTGACAAGGTCAGGTTTTTTCGGAATCTGTTTTATAATGTACAAAAAAGACCAATATTCCGAGTTCTCATTTAACTGTTCAAATCTTTCATTGACTGAGATAATGTAGTGTCCAAAAAACAGTTGAAAAATTCAATATCAAATTTTTTTTTCGGAGAAGCTATAGGTTCATCGTGGGCAGTTTCACCAGCTCGACGCTTAACATATCGAATTCTTGTCGTGGCTCAAATAACATCAACTCTCTCTAATTTAAACGTAAAAAAGAGATAGATAGTGTTTTTCTCGATGGTCGGGGATTCTCGGTAAAATTAAATGCATGCAGGCCTCGCTCAATGAGCGAGAGGAAATAAAGAGGCGCCTGCGGCGCCCCACCGCGCCCTACCCTAATGCCGCGCTGTGGTGATCAATAAAGTGTTATAAAATATCTATCTATCTATCATTAACGAATGTTATCTTGTTCTTGTAACAAAATTGTCTAAACTGAAACTACAACTCGGAACTCGAACTGTAACTCCAAAGAGTATAACTCGCCGAATTCAATTTGTGTTTATTTAAGTGATGTTGTATTAATAGTATAGATTATTTTGCTTCAGTTTTTTAAAAATCAATCAACTTGTGTGTCTTGCGTGAATTTTACCTTTTTTCGTATTATTTTTCTTTATGCTCATCCCTTAAATAAAATATTAATTAATTTTAAATTATTATTATTATTAGCTTTATTGTTAAAAATCTTGTCGAATAAACAGACGTTGGCAAAGTGGTGGAATATCTTTTCTGTCACACACGCCATTAAATAAAGAAGAAGAAGAACTCGCCGAATCTGTGTTTTGGTTGGCATGTAATATACGATTTTGTAGATTATCCTCCAAAAATTAATGGAAAACAATGCAATAGATGCAAACGTTATAAAAATGTCGACACCCGAGACCCCGGACCTACTATTCTTCGACACATTCTCTCACGATACCAGCGAGGTAAGTGAAATCCCGCATCAAAACATTGTATGTTTTCACAATGCATGCTATGCTATGTTACAAGTTATTGATTTTCAGGAGCTGAATTTAGATCTTGTTCAATTCCCGAAGTCTGTCTACGTCCGGGAGATCCGTATTATTCCGCTAGGGGCGCGGGTGGAAGGAGATTTCCCTGGCGGCGTGAGGCTTGGAGCAACAAATCCGACGAAGTTCCAGATAGATTTCTTTGTAAATGACCTGAGTAAGCCGGGCGCTTCGACTTTTGAGGCCCTGGGCAGCTTGGAGTACTGCCAGAATGGACAGATCCACATGGAGTGTGGGGCAGGCCTGGACCAGCCGCAGATTCCAACTGATGGTCTTGTTTTGAAAGGTCAGTGATAAAATTTTGTTGGTAAATTATGAGATGGCTAGTTTTGCATTTTGTGGTTTCATTTAAAATTAGTTTATGGGAGTCCATTCTAATATATTCATATTGAAATAGTTCTTATAGAGTTTTAACCCTAAGCTCGGAATGCATATAAATTTGTATGTATACACTGTTACTTTAAGGAAGCTTGCTCTATTATTGCAGTCTCAAACTGTTCTAATGATGTCTGTATAAGAAAAGGCGACAGTGAAAAGTATTTATTAGTTTGATGCTACTTGGGATTTCTTATAAGTGGGATTTAGTACTCATAAATTGAAAAAAGTTGGTTATCATGTCTGTAAACTGTGTTTTCAACATATATGACAATTGGCATAACTTAAAAATCCTAAATGGCATAATATTTTCAAAAAATAGTTTTTTCATGATACCTACTATAATTTTGGTCTGTTAACCCTAGAACCGTACCCATCCAGGACATACACTAACGGTACCGCGGGGTACTGGGTAACCCCAATAATAATAACACATTTTTATAAGAATAATGAACTTTTATTATAAAATCAACTCACTTACGTGTTTACACAACAATTTCAGACATATTAATCGTAATCATATCACAATAATTAGGAATTACAAACAATTTTGGCATATTTGGTTTTGGTGTTCAACACACAGATATGTTTTGCAATTCACACATTGTGTGCGTGATTTGCAGTCTTGAGACCTCGGGCAGAAAAAACAACTACCAGTTTTTAGACTAGAAGGATTTGCTGCTGGTACCTCACAATTTTTTTCCAATATATCCCCAATACTTATTTGGAGGGGGGTCGGCAAAGTACGGTATTGAAACCGGTCTTCTAGGTGAGGCTTTATGAGATCAAATGCTAGAATCTTCGGATAAGTGCGCCTATTCTTGAAAACTTGCTTATTAGTGGCACTCAAACAATTTAGCAAGACCATGGAATTGATCCCTACAAAATTCAGTATTCCAAGAACACACGAAGGCTCCAGCGGAGAGTTTTGCGCGACACGCTGTACGTAAGACAAAGCTGGTCGAAGGTAGCAACTCCACCCGTTGTTTGATTATAGAAGCTGATTATTTCCGGCAAATTAACAGATTTATCTTCATCTAGTTTGTAATGCATGGTGGAAAGCGTTTTTCTTATGTCCTTGTGAGATGAAGACCTCGATGAAATAATTCAAGGTTTTCGATTAGAGGAAGCAATAAGTTCTTCCTCGAAAATCTTGAATATCATTTCACCGAGTTCTTCATCTGAAGCCTCTCTTAACACCAGATCTTCTCCATCATCAGTCTCCAGAAATCTATTTTGTGTCATTTTCGTTCAAATTGGATCTTGCCGCTACCTAAAAAACAAAAAATACTCAGGTCATGCACAAATAAAAAATAAACACTAAAAATATAACAATACTTGAGTGAAAAAACTTTACAATTAGGGATGCTAAAATAATCTACGAAAAAACAATTTAATTTTCTAGAGGTCGGATATAAAAAAACGTACAAAATAACTCAAAAAGAAACACAATATAAAGATGAAAAACTTACGTTAATCGTACCCAGGGGTACAGGTGTACCCCACAAGCAGCGTGCCACGTCCACTAGCTAGCAGGACCGCCGTCCGTCCGAGATATCGGCGAGTCCCCATACCCAGCGTAAATACACGGAAGCGCAAAACAATCCGTCTTTTAATAAAAAAGTTATAAACGATTTTCTAATTTTTTTTTCGATTGTACCCCAGGGTACGGTTCTAGGGTTAAGACCCTTTATCTCGAGAATGTGTAGAGGTATTGAGTTAAAATTAAAACCATATACTTAAATTTACTGCCTCTTAAAGATGAATACTTAGAATATGGATTTTTTTATCAATACTATATATAAACCTGAAAAAAAGATGTGGCTGTTTATATTGCAAAAAACGCATGTTTTAACATTCTCAAAGGAATCAAAATTCATAGGGTACTAGGGGTCCTGTAGACCTAGAACTATGAAATTTGGCAAGGTATATTGTCTTATAGATTGTCTTATACTGTAGAAACAGAGAAAAATCCAAAAACATGCATAAATTTATTGTTATTGACACCTTTTAAAAATAACTTCCAGGCTGGTACACTACTATCACCCTGGCAGTCTACGGCAATCTTACTCAAGTTGTCCCCGAGAGCCCTATTAGTGTCAATCCCCCACCCTCGGTCCCCAGACCAGCTATCGTCCGTGAAGTAGCTCCAATTCAACAACCACTTCCTCAAAACCCTGAGTGGCCTCAAGAATCTCCAAATCCTATACCAACCTATACAGGTAATATAGCCTCGGCAAATCCTGAGGCCTATGGACCAACTAATTACCCCGAGAACTATGATGCCTACCGAGGTGACTACTACGATCCCAACGCGCCCAAGGATCCTCGCACCTACCACCATATGGATGAGGCAGAATGGGATAAGCGTGCCATGAGCTGCGAGAGAGAAGACAGGTTGAGGCGCAGTTCCCGATCTCTGGAGCTAGACAGGGACAGGGATAGGAGAGGACGGAGCAGACGACGGTCGTTGGATCGGCGCAGTCGAGAGTCCTCAAGAGTACGGGAGAGGAGCAGAGACCTGGACCGCCATCTCTCTCGCTCCCGCAGCCGAGATAGGGACTACAAAGGAGAGTACCGGCCGCAGAGTCGGTCGTGCTCCAGAAGCATCGACCGGCGTGGTGTCTCCGGCGACCGCGACTGGGACAGGGGCTCCTACAAAAAGGACGATTACAGAAGACATAGAGACTCCTCCTACGACCGCTCTCGCGGCGGCTCCTACGACAAAGACTCCGCTTCTTACGAACGCAGGTCACCCTACGACAAACGCGCGACGTCTTACGAACGTAAACCATACGATAAACGCGCTTCGTCGTACGAGAAACGAGGCTCTTCCTACGAGCGGAGAGCGCCATCTTATGAGAAAGGCAGCCCGTATGATAGGAAGCGACATTCACCTTACGCGAGGATAAGAGGCTCCAGCTTCAGCAGCAGATCCCCGAGTCGTGACGACCCGAGGAAGAGACCTAGGACTCCGCCCGGGGAGACCCGTCGGCCGTTGTCCCCGAGGGAAGGAGACGTGTCCAGTCCCCGTAACTCGATCCGGTCTGAAGAGGGAGGGGAATTTGAAAGGAAGGAAAGGCAGATCCCAAGAGTTGACTTTTACCATCAAAGTTATCGCCATAAGAACCCCATTAGAAGTCCCTCTCAAGAGGTCCAAGTTGCACCTTACGTGGAACAGCACACCAGTTTAGTGACGGTACCTATTGTGGACACGACACCTGCCCCAAAAGTGGTGGAGTCTCCAGTACCAAACCCTGAAGAAGAGAAGTCTGATGGAGAACAGTTTGAGCCGATTCTCTCTGACGAAGACATTTGTGACGATCTCGAGGGTTCTTCGTATATGGATGTCGATTATGACGTGAATGACTATTGTGGAGTTGATGATATCATAAAGTACTACAACCCTTTCAAATGCGAGTGGAAGCAATATGAATACATAAACAAAATACATCTACTAGGGGCTAAACAGGATGAATCCAAGGATGTCCTCACGGCGTCATTTGAAGAGCTTTGCGAAGCGAGCCCCGACTTATTCAAGATATCCGAGATACTTAAAACAGTAACAAAGGCAGAGCAAAAACTTTCCATTAGCACTTTCACTGAAGTCGAAAATTCTACAAGAGAAGACTGGGTACATCAATGCGAACAAGTGTATGTATCCACCACAAATCTCTGCAAGAACACTGACATTATACTTAGAATATTTCCAGAACAAGAATCTACTAAAGAATTTGATGAGATTCGCGATTTGCTGCTTTCTTACACGAAAATTGGTCTTAATTTCGAGTTCGCTTTGGCGCAGCAGCAACCGACGTACAAAATTAGACACATGAAGTGTGGGATCCGCTTAGCCGAGGCGCTGACCTCTCACAGGCATAACGAAACTGTTGTCAAGTACCTACTGAGTATCGGAATAGACTTGCCCATGCTTCTACTCGAGATGTATGCTAAAGAGTACATGGCATTAAGCATCAGACTGATGATCTTGAAATCTGTCAACGCATGTCTTTCTTCAAAATTAGCCATTGACAACTTCATGAAAGAGACCATATTCCCGAAACTGGACAAGAATGACACAGCTGGAAAACCAAAGAATGGTTACCAGGCCCTCATTTCTATCTTGCAAGGCAACCCTTTGACTAGGATCAAGTTTTCCATCAGTGCTTTGCTTAAGAAGCTCAACGTCTACGAACTTCTGTTAAAGCTAAAAGATCTGATTTTGAAGATTGATAATAAGACGGAGACGCCCGAAAAACTAGAATCAGATTTAACTGACATTGATGTCAATTTCGTTGTTGACGCGTTAGAAGAAGTGCTCCAGATGTATAGGACTCAGTGCTTTCACATGTCCCAGCCGAAACGATTCCTGCCCGTGTCTGCACAATTTGACATTAGCAAAGAATGCTCGAATGAGATACTCTTAGAATTTTTCAAAATACACGGTATACTTGAAGTCTGTCTGTATATTATGACATGTCCGTCAACTTCTAGCAATCTTGTAATCGTCAGTCCTATCCACGATTTATTATACGAGTTGATTCATTCAGAAAATGGCATAAACTTCCTTTACAGGAACATGGACTTGAGTGAACTGCTTTTCAAAACCTTAATACAGCCATATGGACATAATCCTGATGAATTTATCTACCCTCATGACCTAAGTAACTACACTGACCTGCAGGTTTTAGGCCTTGAACTTGCTTATAGGCTGAGGGCATTGTATCATTTGAAATCCATATGCGATTTGCAAGCAGGGAAGGGTGATGAAAACGAACTTATTGATAGGTTGCAGTCTTTGTACTGTCTCAGTTTTGGCAGTGTCGGTAAGACAGCCGTCCCCGACGTGATTGTGATGGGAGACAACGCAGACTGTCTCATGGAGGTCTTCGAAGTCGAGGTCAAAAACAAAGGCAAGAATGATACTCCGTCAAAACAAAAATCTCCCGCTAAAGGATACGCTATCGAACTGATCGTCTCTGCCATACGCTTCTCGGCCCACGTCCCTTTCCTCAAGAAGTACGGACAAAGATTGTTAAATGTTTCGAAAGATCACGATAGGTTTGAACCGAGTGTTTCGAGTGTGTTACAAGAGATGACTCCGTACCTCAAGCCGATAGAGAAAGCGACCGTTCTCGCCGGCGACGACATGGCCGAGCTCATCGAGATCATCAAACTGAGTTCAGAGCACGCCCCGGACCTGCCCGGCGAACTCACTACGTGCCTCAGGATCCTAAGACACTTTTGTATATCTGATTACGATAAAAACATAACGATAGCGAACGAGTCGGCCACCGAAGAGTACGTGGAGTTGAAATACAAGTACAACGTACTTCAGCTGTTCTCGCTGGACGGAGTGGCGCATTTGTCAGGCATTCTGGAAAAATTGGCAGTACATTTCGATCAGCCGAGCATGCACACGTCGTTCTTCGCATCAGCAAAGGGGCTACAGCTGGCGCAAATGATGTTGCCATGTCTGCGGTTGCTCGATGAAATGCTAGCCCGAGTGGTTCGCTGCCGCGGACCGCGGTTCAGAGACCTGACGGCTGCACCGGTCCTGCTGAAAAGCTATGGTATTACAAAGACCTTTCCGCTCGGTTCCGTGGGTTACAGAACAGCCGCGCGAGCGTCCGAAGCCGCGGTCAGGGCGTTGCTTGCATACGCGCAGCCGATAGCGGACGACGCCAAAGATGGTGACTCGATACGTCGCGGACCCTGGACTTCTCTCTGCTCCGAAGTAATCTCCTACACCATGACAGCTCCGTACACCTTCGTGCCAGGACTGCTGATATTCTCGGAGCTGCTGCCGCTTCCACTGCCGATGCAGACGAAAACGACGCCCACGGAGCGGGAATTGGCAGACGCGGCGAATGAGAGACGGCTATGGTCCGCCCACCTGCATGCCTTGTCCAGCGACCTGACGGATATGATCCAGATCATCTGTATGTCCACGTACCGACCGGTAGTCCATATGCTGCGCCGTGTGTGCGTGCAAGTGGCTGATTTGGCACCCAATACAGCGGCAACGGTGGCTAAAGCAGCAGTAGGTGCCGTGACCAGAGAACTTAAGACTGGAGAGCCTGCGTCAGCTAGCACAGCCAGGGTTCTCGGCTTTCTGGCCTGTCTGGTATCCCACGCTCCGGTTAAATGCGCGGTGCTCCACGCGATGAACTCGGGAGGGCCGCGCGCAGCAGACGTCCAAACCGCGCTTTGCGGAGTCTTATCGCTAGCAAACGCGTCAAACGAACACGCAGCGGCGCAAGAATTCGCCGCTCATGCGCTGGCGGCTTTCTGCGACATTGAAATCACTTTGACCCCGGCCACTTCGCCAGACCTTCTGATAGCGAACTCATTGCCGAATAAGGACGGCTTAGCGGCGTTTCTGGAAGCGTCCGCCGACTGCTTAGAGTCGACCACTAAAACGTGCGCAGTCGCGCAGTCGATTTTGCGAGCCTACTTCGTACTGACTGATCACGAGTACGGTTTCCAGCAGTTCAGGAAATTCGTGACAAAGAAGCGGGATTCTCTGGGAAAGTTCTTCAAATGGTCGACGGAAAGTTCAGGGGAGGACAGGGCAGAGTGTCTGAGTTTGTACATAGACCTGATCAGGATACTGAGGGGGGAGGAAGGGGAGGGGGGCGCTGTTAGCCGGAAGACGGTCCTCAGTGTGCATGAGATGGCGGATATGGTGGGCTACGCGGCCGGGGAAGTCGACCATCCTATCATGAAGTTGGAGACTACTTTGAAGGTAAGCAAAGGTGCTTTTACTTGTGTGTTAATAACTCAATTTATAAAATAAAAAAACTATTAAATTAGACTGAGCTGTATTATAATCAATTGCTTTGATAATTTCCTTAATCAACAGTTCGTGCTTTTATTTGACCCATAATCATTATAATATGTGAAAGTAGTGATTTGTTCTTCACCATATTTCGAGTACAGAGTATTTTCCTACGTCGAAGCTTCAAACACCTACAAAAAAACAATCAAACAATTATACCAGGATGGCAGCTCAGAAGAAGACGCCCTAGCAGCCAACTTCGTGACCTCGCACCTCCTCAAGCTAGACTCGAGCACCCCCCCTGTGCCCCCCGGGCCGGAGACACCCGAGCCGGCGGGGGGCATGGCCCCCCTCTCCTCGCAGTTCCTGGCCCGCTGCGTGCACTCCGCGGGCGAGACGGCCGACGAGAGGCTGACTACTAGCTACTGGCTCAATTTGCCGGTGGTCGCTGAGGATGATGATGCTAATGAGAATGAGCTGGTATGTAACATCTTTTTGCATTTTTGTGGCTACCTACTGCTAGCGCTGTGTGTCTGTTTGTGTATATGACGATTACAACCGACGCGTTGACCGATTTACAAGAAACTTTTTTTGTTAGCACCGTCTTAATGAGAGAAGTTTTTTTTTAAGGCTTCGCCCTCTTTTTGCCACAGGCATTTTTCGAATGACCCAGGGGTCAGGGGGGAGAAGCCCCTGAGTTGAAGCCGGGCTAAGTAGGTCTATCTCGAGGACACCGAAGGGGTCCGGAAGGCAGGATAATAAGCGGCCCGGCCTTTCGCACTTTACCAGATCTGCACAGACGTCCCGCATTGGGTTCTATTGTGCATTGACCCCTGTGAAACTACCCCGACCCGATCCAACGCAACTCCTTGAAGTACCGGAGAAGGACTCTAGGCCGCTGGCAGCATTCCACGAGCATCCCCGAAGGATATGCAGATGTTGTGGAAGATGAGCATAGGTCTATATTATGCTCCTGTAGTCTATTACTGTTATGTTCCAGTGCAGTGAGAAAGATTACATCTTTAAGACAAATATTAATAAAGATCTTAAACCATATGTAGATTTATGGAAGAAGGCCATAGCTCTACGAAAGAGCTAGAACGAAAGCCTGTTCTGACACTTTGTTAACAATATCCTCAGGTCGGCATGGACCTCGTCGGCATAGCGGCGGCGCACCTGTCCGCGGGCGGCCTGTGCGGCGGCGACGTGCTGTGCGCGGCCGTGCGCCGCCTCGCCGGCTGCCTGGACGCGCGCCCGCCCACGCGCCACCTCGACGACAAGAGACCCGCAGGTAACTAACGCATGGACCTCGTCGGCATAGCGGCGGCGCACCTGTCCGCGGGCGGCCTGTGCGGCGGCGACGTGCTGTGCGCGGCCGTGCGCCGCCTCGCCGGCTGCATGGACGCGCGCCCGTCCACGCGCCACCTCGACGACAAGAGACCCGCAGGTAACCACACGCGCCCGCCCACGCGCCACCTCGACGACAAGAGACCCGCAGGTAACTAACGCATGGACCTCGTCGGCATAGCGGCGGCGCACCTGTCCGCGGGCGGCCTGTGCGGCGGCGACGTGCTGTGCGCGGCCGTGCGCCGCCTCGCCGGCTGCATGGACGCGCGCCCGTCCACGCGCCACCTCGACGACAAGAGACCCGCAGGTAACCACACGCGCCCGCCCACGCGCCACCTCGACGACAAGAGACCCGCAGGTAACTAACGCATGGACCTCGTCGGCATAGCGGCGGCGCACCTGTCCGCGGGCGGCCTGTGCGGCGGCGACGTGCTGTGCGCGGCCGTGCGCCGCCTCGCCGGCTGCCTGGACGCGCGCCCGCCCACGCGCCACCTCGACGACAAGAGACCCGCAGGTAACTAACGCATGGACCTCGTCGGCATAGCGGCGGCGCACCTGTCCGCGGGCGGCCTGTGCGGCGGCGACGTGCTGTGCGCGGCCGTGCGCCGCCTCGCCGGCTGCATGGACGCGCGCCCGTCCACGCGCCACCTCGACGACAAGAGACCCGCAGGTAACCACACGCGCCCGCCCACGCGCCACCTCGACGACAAGAGACCCGCAGGTAACCACACGCGCCCGCCCACGCGCCACCTCGACGATAAGAGACCCGCAGGTAACTACACGCGCCCGCCCACGCGCCACCTCGACGACAAGACACCAGGAAATGTAACCTACACCTATTAAATAATATCTGTTGTTCTACAAAATGTGGGTATGAATCTAAATATATCCTCAAAGGAGGGATGTAGTTTAAGCGATACACTACACGCGCCACCTCGACGACAAGAGACCCGCAGATAACGCACACTGTGTCTAATCTGATGACCTATCTTAAGTGTATTTTGGTGTTATAGTATTCTATATTATGTATCTATTTTATGTATTAGTATTATGTATATTTTATGTATCTACGATCTTGTGATGTATTTTTATATGTACACGTAGTTTGATAGACCTTACCTTGCCGTAACACAGTTAATGATTTGATTTGCCTTTTGCCGTGGGGTGCCAGCAGTAAAATGTTACCTCTCCTCATGCTCGTGGATGCAGTAAGAATCTGCTAAAGGATACCGCCGGAAGTTGGGCAGCAGCGTCTTTCCGTAAATCGTGAAATTCCTGTACTGCGCTCACCAACCCGCCTGCCAAGCGTGGTGAGTATGGCAACTACCCCTCATGGAGATTCATGAGGGAGGCCTGCGTTCAGTAGTGGACGTTTAATGGTTGAAATTATTTAATTTGACTGGCTACCTGGACGACTCGCAGGTAACATGCAGACCTAAAAACTCCAAAGACCGTATATTTCGACTTATCGCAGTCTGTTCTCTTTTATTGCATCGCTGCTAGGGGGTGCCTCGAATACTTCCCTGATAGGCCTAGAGAGATCGTGTTGTATCCGTAAGAACACATGTATATTTTGTGTTAATAAATACAAACTTGAAACACTCTAACGTTGGTGCTCTCCAGACGTATTCGCTGAACAGATTTTTAACAAACGAAAACTCACGACTAGTTTATTAAAATGATGAATGTCTCACAATAAGTATTGATTAATGATTAATGTTGTGTGTTCCAGTGGCCCTGTCCGTGGTCCGCGGCGACGGCGCGGTGGACGCCTTCCGCTCGCGCCCGCCCAACACGTCCCGCCCGCCCTCGCTGCACGTCGACGACTTCACCGCGCGCGCCACGCGCTACCCGCCGCCGCACCACCACCCGCCCCACAGGTACTACCCACCACACCCGCCCAACACGTCCCGCCCGCCCTCGCTGCACGTCGACGACTTCACCGCGCGCGCCACGCGCTACCCGCCGCCGCACCACCACCCGCCCCACAGGTACTACCCACCACACCCGCCCAACACGTCCCGCCCGCCCTCGCTGCACGTCGACGACTTCACCGCGCGCGCCACGCGCTACCCGCCGCCGCACCACCACCCGCCCCACAGGTACTACCCACCACACCCGCCCAACACGTCCCGCCCGCCCTCGCTGCACGTCGACGACTTCACCGCGCGCGCCACGCGCTACCCGCCGCCGCACCACCACCCGCCCCACAGGTACTACCCACCACACCCGCCCAACACGTCCCGCCCGCCCTCGCTGCACGTCGACGACTTCACCGCGCGCGCCACGCGCTACCCGCCGCCGCACCACCACCCGCCCCACAGGTACTACCCACCACACCCGCCCAACACGTCCCGCCCGCCCTCGCTGCACGTCGACGACTTCACCGCGCGCGCCACGCGCTACCCGCCGCCGCACCACCACCCGCCCCACAGGTACTACCCACCACACCCGCCCAACACGTCCCGCCCGCCCTCGCTGCACGTCGACGACTTCACCGCGCGCGCCACGCGCTACCCGCCGCCGCACCACCACCCGCCCCACAGGTACTACCCACCACACCCGCCCAACACGTCCCGCCCGCCCTCGCTGCACGTCGACGACTTCACCGCGCGCGCCACGCGCTACCCGCCGCCGCACCACCACCCGCCCCACAGGTACTACCCACCACACCCGCCCAACACGTCCCGCCCGCCCTCGCTGCACGTCGACGACTTCACCGCGCGCGCCACGCGCTACCCGCCGCCGCACCACCACCCGCCCCACAGGTACTACCCACCACACCCGCCCAACACGTCCCGCCCGCCCTCGCTGCACGTCGACGACTTCACCGCGCGCGCCACGCGCTACCCGCCGCCGCACCACCACCCGCCCCACAGGTACTACCCACCACACCCGCCCAACACGTCCCGCCCGCCCTCGCTGCACGTCGACGACTTCACCGCGCGCGCCACGCGCTACCCGCCGCCGCACCACCACCCGCCCCACAGGTACTACCCACCACACCCGCCCAACACGTCCCGCCCGCCCTCGCTGCACGTCGACGACTTCACCGCGCGCGCCACGCGCTACCCGCCGCCGCACCACCACCCGCCCCACAGGTACTACCCACCACCACCCGCCCCACGGGACTACCCACCACACCCGCCCCACAGGGACTAACCTACCACACCCGCCCCACAGGTACTACACACCACCACCCGCCCCACGGGACTACCCACCACACCCGCCCCACAGGGACTAACCTACCACACCCGCCCCACAGGTACTACCCACCACCACCCGCCCCACGGGACTACCCACCACACCCGCCCCACAGGGACTAACCTACCACACCCGCCCCACAGGTACTACACACCACACCCGCCCCACAGGTACTAAAACACAGGTAAATACGGGCATCGGTCGGGGTATTAATAGAGGTGTTTGTACGAATAAACTCAAAAACTACTGGACCGATTTTCAAAATTATTTCATCATTATAATGTAACATAGGCTATATTTTATCCCCGTGGAACGGCAAGCAGATTACGTATATAGCGACAGATTTGCAAAAGGCGCAAATATTGTGATTATCGCTATCAAACGTCAATTTGATTTAATTAACAGGTGTTGTTGTGCTCCTCAAAGCCCCGCCCCACGTCGTGCTGACCGTCTATGCGATGTAAGGGGCAGACCCTTGGCAAAATCGTGAGAAAAACGATAAAATTAACCATATTACAATGTTACTTGACACTGTCAGAATTGTGTAAAGAGGTCTTTGCCCTGCTGTGGGAAACATCAGGCTTATAAATAAAAATAAATAAAATTGTGTTGCAGAGGCATGCGGCGCGGCAACATGGCGGTAGCGGACCGCGGCCGGTTCGCGTCCGCCGCGCCCATGCATGCGCACTACCGGCACATGTGAGTACCGCCAGCCTATCTACATCTACAACATGGCGGTAGCGGACCGCGGCCGGTTCGCGTCCGCCGCGCCCATGCATGCGCACTACCGGCACATGTGAGTACCGCCAGCCTATCTACATCTACAACATGGCGGTAGCGGACCGCGGCCGGTTCGCGTCCGCCGCGCCCATGCATGCGCACTACCGGCACATGTGAGTACCGCCAGCCTATCTACATCTACAACATGGCGGTGGCGGACCGCGGCCGGTTCGCGTCCGCCGCGCCCATGCATGCGCACTACCGGCACATGTGAGTACCGCCAGCCTATCTACATCTACAACATGGCGGTGGTGGACCGCGGCCGGTTCGCGTCCGCCGCGCCCATGCATGCGCACTACCGGCACATGTGAGTACCGCCAGCCTATCTACATCTACAACATGGCGGTAGCGGACCGCGGCCGGTTCGCGTCCGCTGCGCCCATGCATGCGCACTACCGGCACATGTGAGTACCACAGCCTATCTACATCTACAACATGGCGGTAGCGGACCGCGGCCGGTTCGCGTCCGCCGCGCCCATGCATGCGCACTACCGGCACATGTGAGTACCGCCAGCCTATCTACATCTACAACATGGCGGTGGCGGACCGCGGCCGGTTCGCGTCCGCCGCGCCCATGCATGCGCACTACCGGCACATGTGAGTACCGCCAGCCTATCTACATCTACAACATGGCGGTGGTGGACCGCGGCCGGTTCGCGACCGCCGCGCCCATGCATGCGCACTACCGGCACATGTGAGTACCGCCAGCCTATCTACATCTACAACATGGCGGTAGCGGACCGCGGCCGGTTCGCGTCCGCTGCGCCCATGCATGCGCACTACCGGCACATGTGAGTACCGCCAGCCTATCTACATCTACAACATGGCGGTAGCGGACCGCGGCCGGTTCGCGTCCGCCGCGCCCATGCATGCGCACTACCGGCACATGTGAGTACCGCCAGCCTATCTACATCTACAACATGGCGGTAGCGGACCGCGGCCGGTTCGCGTCCGCCGCGCCCATGCATGCGCACTACCGGCACATGTGAGTACCGCCAGCCTATCTACATCTACAACATGGCGGTAGCGGACCGCGGCCGGTTCGCGTCCGCCGCGCCCATGCATGCGCACTACCGGCACATGTGAGTACCGCCAGCCTATCTACATCTACAACATGGCGGTAGCGGACCGCGGCCGGTTCGCGTCCGCCGCGCCCATGCATGCGCACTACCGGCACATGTGAGTACCGCCAGCCTATCTACATCTACAACATGGCGGTAGCGGACCGCGGCCGGTTCGCGTCCGCCGCGCCCATGCATGCGCACTACCGGCACATGTGAGTACCGCCAGCCTATCTACATCTACAACATGGCGGTAGCGGACCGCGGCCGGTTCGCGTCCGCCGCGCCCATGCATGCGCACTACCGGCACATGTGAGTACCGCCAGCCTATCTACATCTACAACATGGCGGTAGCGGACCGCGGCCGGTTCGCGTCCGCCGCGCCCATGCATGCGCACTACCGGCACATGTGAGTACCGCCAGCCTATCTACATCTACAACATGGCGGTGGCGGACCGCGGCCGGTTCGCGTCCGCCGCGCCCATGCATGCGCACTACCGGCACATGTGAGTACCGCCAGCCTATCTACATCTACAACATGGCGGTAGCGGACCGCGGCCGCCGCGCCCATGCATGCGCACTACCGGCACATGTGAGTACCGCCAGCCTATCTACATCTACAACATGGCGGTAGCGGACCGCGGCCGGTTCGCGTCCGCCGCGCCCATGCATGCGCACTACCGGCACATGTGAGTACCGCCAGCCTATCTACATCTACAACATGGCGGTGGCGGACCGCGGCCGGTTCGCGTCCGCCGCGCCCATGCATGCGCACTACCGGCACATGTGAGTACCGCCAGCCTATCTACATCTACAACATGGCGGTAGCGGACCGCGGCCGCCGCGCCCATGCATGCGCACTACCGGCACATGTGAGTACCGCCAGCCTATCTACATCTACAACATGGCGGTAGCGGACCGCGGCCGGTTCGCGTCCGCCGCGCCCATGCATGCGCACTACCGGCACATGTGAGTACCGCCAGCCTATCTACATCTACAACATGGCGGTAGCGGACCGCGGCCGGTTCGCGTCCGCCGCGCCCATGCATGCGCACTACCGGCACATGTGAGTACCGCCAGCCTATCTACATCTACAACATGGCGGTAGCGGACCGCGGCCGGTTCGCGTCCGCCGCGCCGATGCATGCGCACTACCGGCACATGTGAGTACCGCCAGCCTATCTACATCTACAACATGGCGGTAGCGGACCGCGGCCGGTTCGCGTCCGCCGCGCCCATGCATGCGCACTACCGGCACATGTGAGTACCGCCAGCCTATCTACATCTACAACATGGCGGTAGCGGACCGCGGCCGGTTCGCGTCCGCCGCGCCCATGCATGCGCACTACCGGCACATGTGAGTACCGCCAGCCTATCTACATCTACAACATGGCGGTGGCGGACCGCGGCCGGTTCGCGTCCGCCGCGCCCATGCATGCGCACTACCGGCACATGTGAGTACCGCCAGCCTATCTACATCTACAACATGGCGGTAGCGGACCGCGGCCGCCGCGCCCATGCATGCGCACTACCGGCACATGTGAGTACCGCCAGCCTATCTACATCTACAACATGGCGGTAGCGGACCGCGGCCGGTTCGCGTCCGCCGCGCCCATGCATGCGCACTACCGGCACATGTGAGTACCGCCAGCCTATCTACATCTACAACATGGCGGTAGCGGACCGCGGCCGGTTCGCGTCCGCCGCGCCCATGCATGCGCACTACCGGCACATGTGAGTACCGCCAGCCTATCTACATCTACAACATGGCGGTAGCGGACCGCGGCCGGTTCGCGTCCGCCGCGCCGATGCATGCGCACTACCGGCACATGTGAGTACCGCCAGCCTATCTACATCTACAACATGGCGGTAGCGGACCGCGGCCGGTTCGCGTCCGCCGCGCCGATGCATGCGCACTACCGGCACATGTGAGTACCGCCAGCCTATCTACATCTACAACATGGCGGTAGCGGACCGCGGCCGGTTCGCGTCCGCCGCGCCCATGCATGCGCACTGCCGGCACATGTGAGTACCGCCAGCCTATCTACATCTAACTAACAATTACACATTCCTAGTTAAGTTGTTATTTTATAGACTAATAAAAATAAAATTGCTAAATTCCCATAAAATATTTTTAAGGAAGTCCCAGGGTCACCAAGATATAAGGCCTGCCCAGTCAACAACCCATTGCCATGCATGTTGAACTATTTTAGTCTAGTATGCGTTCTGTAAGCTTGTATTGGTAATAATAATAAAAATGTATCTTATTATTATTGAATAAAAATCTACCATAGTCAGTTTATTCTAGTAGGTACACAGAAATGAATAAACATGTAATTATTTATTTATTTGTTTGACACACCAACAACAGATACATTAAACATATAAAAAGTAAACCACATATAGAATTAAAAATTAAATGCGCCGTCACTAACAGGCGTGTACAGCGTTATTAATAAAATTACAAGCAAATAATGTACCTACACATTTAAGATGTAGGTACCTACTTAACTGCTAAAACAAGATAAAAGATTAAGGAAAAACAAAAAAACAAAACAAAATTTATCAGCTACCTAGGACGCGATAGTATGAGAGAAATGGAACGACGAGCCTCAACTTTAAAAGCAGGTAGGCTGAGCCTAAAAATGTCAAGATCATTATTGATGTTGTACAAGAAAACACAAGGAAAAACAAGGAAAAGGAACTATTTGCATGTCTAAAGTAAGTATGGTTATACATATATATAGCTACATTGGATAGGATATACTTAATCATAATTATGAAAGTAGTATCTATTGTGCTACATAATTTTCATTATTCAAGACAAGAGGTCCAGAATAATTTATTCTCAGCAGTTTAGTTGTAATTAGTACCTGTTACTGGTTACTAATACTGTCTAAACAATGAAATGTTGTATTTTGTTTTATTATTTAGAGGTTGCGGATGTTTATAAATCTTACTAAAGTACCTTTTATTACGTTTACACTGTAAATACACTTGTTTTGTAATTAATAATACCTAGTTTTAATCGGATTTATTGACATTCAAACTCAAAAAATGACTTATTCAGTGCGGCCGCATGGACCTTATCTTGACGCGTCACAAATTACAAAATATAACAACACAAATTAATAGAATAAAGCACATAATTCAATCTGTTCACTTCAGATGACTCGCGAGTTAGAATTTTCCAGCATTATTTAAGACCTGTTTGTACCTAAATGATTCCTATTTCTTGAGGTTCTGTTAAAAATGAATAGATTTGTCCTAATACGGTGTTTCTGTTTCCAGTCGCGGTCGCGGCGCCTGGGAGATGGGCGCCTCTCACTTCGGGCACTTCCCTCCCTCGTCTCAATACATGATGGGTATGCATTCTATTCCTTTCATTAAGTCAGGCCCTAGGAACTAGGAAAGTTTTACACCTAGGTTTAACAGCGTCATTCCTTTTCACACCGACAGCGGCGTTGTTATTCTCATTTCTGCCGTAGGCCTGCTGTCCAGGGTTCATGGATCTTCAAGATCATGAGTTTTATTTCCATACTGGCCTCGCATGGCAGGCGGGGCTGGCGAGCGAGGTACGGGATGTTGACGGTATGGCGCTGCTGCCCATCTTCCAGAGGGGTATCCTTTGGAAGATCCTTGCTGTATCTACGGACAGGAGGAGGGGCCATTTTCTACTGCCGTTATAAATAACTACGTACTTTACAATTTTTTTTCCATTTAAAGGATTTTTCCTTTTAGTTACTACATTTTGTAAATATGAGGATTACTCACGTAATGTTTTATAATGTCGAAGCTTATTTCGGACAAGTTTAGGTTTTTCAAGAATCATCATCATGATCATGGGATTAGATGCGGCAGCACTTTCCGTGCGTTGGGATGCCACGGTCTTTGAAATCTATACTTGTCGGGTATAAGCTTTGACGATGTAGTATTACGTGAGTCGTCACATCGTCATCTCAGGCGTAGGACATTCACTGCTAAACATAGGCCTCCCTTATAGAGCTCCAAGTCATAAGAGGGTTGTTGCCATACTCGCCACGCTTAGCAGGCAAGTAAGCGAGCGCAGTACGGGATGTTCATACACGAAAAGACGCTGCTGCCCATCTCTCGGTGTCCCTTGGAGTCTTAGTGCATCCAAGAGAGAAAAGGCAAGAGGTTGCGTGTTCGGGACAAAGGTCTGTACGATCTGCAGATATTTGTTCAGGGTGTTCTGGATGTTTTTCTATATATAAGAAAAAACATCTATCTTTGTAATATAATGTATTAAGTGTATCAGTCATCTAGTACCCATAACACAAGCTCTGCTTAGCTTGGGACTAGATGATGCTGTGTGAATTGTTCAGCATTATTATTTTTTTCTTACTGCACAAGCGAGAGTGGCAACATTCTACTGCCGGCACCCCACAGCCAAGGCAGCTATTATCATTATGTATTGTTTTTCAGGAGGAATGGGCTGGGGCGGCGGTCGAATGCAGCGCGGCCCGAGACATCGCAACTTTATGAGATAGATGTGACCATGGATGTTAATATATTATTCGTTTCTCTACCAATACACCGGCAGGCTGAGTGCGTATCTGGCGACAGGTTTGCAACAGGCGTATATCTCGCGATCATCGCTGTCAAACGTATGTTGTTTGCTGTCAGCTCACACAACATGGACGTTAGACAGCGTTTGATCGCGAGATTGACGTCTGTTGCAAACCTGTCGCCAGATACGTAATCAGCCTGCGGGGGGCCTACTCTTGAATGCAAATCAAAAACTCTTATGGCCATTACGTGAAGAATGCCACCAATGCCAATGTTACCTTTGTTGACGCGAGGTTTCGACTGGAGCCGTGGTCGCGGGATGACTGCGTTAAACAAAAGGTGATTTACACGGGAAACGTATTTAAAACGTGGTGTGGTCGCGATATACTAAAAGACTATTTCTGACTTCGATTGCAAAGAAACTACAGAATGGACAATGTCCCATTTATCGGTGCAATACAATTGTTGCGACATCATATCTCAAGTGTTCGCTTGAAATATAAATTACTCAGTAAGCGAAGACGAATTCAAACATCCATTGACCCATTCTGTGGAAAGAGGAGTTGGGCCCGGGTCAAGTAAAGGTTACAATTAATAATTGCTCAAATTTATTAAATAAAAGTTTACTTGTAACCTTATAATTGACTTTTTTACGATGAGACTACATTACTTGACACTGACAGAATTGTGTCAAACCATAGTGAAGAAGAAGAAGCTAATTATTATATTGAATATACTCTAGCCACTTTCGATGTCGAATGTCAACAAACTATCACCACAGATTAACACAGAACTAATGCTATCGCACTCAAAATCGAATTGCTTCCTAACAGCCCGTTCACACTAGTCGTAAGTCGCATATGACTAAAAGTCGAATGCTCTGGTCACCATACACTTTATATGGAGCTGTTCACATTGGATGAGATGCGATTTTTAGTCTGATACGACTCAAAAAACCATCCGACGGGCCAGCACCCGTTGTAAGACTAAAAATCGCGTCGAATCGTGCTCGCATAGGTGCCTGCTTGTTGCTGTTCTCACTAGTCGTGCATCTAATCGACTCGAGCGCGTTGTTACCTCTCTCCCCGCCCCGCTTCCACATTCTAAAACAATTAAAGAATTTTCTTTCGTCATTTTTTAATTCATGTATTAAATTTTTATAACTTCCCAAAGTCGATCTTTCTGCTAGGATTGGGTGCATCCAGTATTTTCTTGGAATTGACTTTTGTTTTCAACTTTTTTAATTTTCTCCGAAAGTAGTAGAGCACAACAAGTTCTTCGTCGGCGTCCATCTCGCGAGTCGCTACGTACCGAATGGCGCGAAACTACGACCTATACGACTCGCGACGCAGTGTGAACAGGTACATCAGACTTTCGACTTTCAGTAATATGCGACTTACGACTAGTGTGAACGGGCTGTAAGGGTTGGTTTTTAGACCAAGTTAATAGTACCTAGTTTATATTGAAGGGAGTGGTCACAAATTCCCAATAATTGAGAAAGACCTATAATATTGACAGTTTGCTGACAAACATTCTACATTGAATGTGGCTGGAGTATGGGTATAGTAGTAAGTACTATCAAGTTTTCAAAAGGGACTAGAACCACAGATTACAGAACCTAACAAGAACCATGTTCTTTGTGTTGCTAAATACTTGTTGATAAATAATACTGGACTTTACACTCAGCGACATGTAGTCGCAAATTAAGCAAATACTATGGATGTTTAATGTTTTAGCTGTTTTAAAGGTGTCTCTAAATGGGCCATATTTTTCTGCAACGTGATTTTTAAGCTATTGAAATATTTTTTAATCGGTCGCTCAGCCTTATGAAACCATATTATGGGCTATATTATTATAATACTCATATAATAACAAAAACACGTTAATTTATCGCTTAATACCTTTGATTATTATGTTCTGAAGACAAAGGGGGCAAAATCACCATCGCTTCTTGATGGACACTCCAATGAAATCTACAGTCTACCCGGGACCACGTGTTGAAACACAGTCGAAACGTCGGGAATGATCTTAGGTATTACTCGATTGATTTCCGTGTTTTTGTTTTTATATTATAACGAATTGTGGTCGCGAAAGTTTACGAAAAACTATGGGCAATGATATAATTAAGGCGTTGGCGACCGAAGCGCAGATGGCGGGACGAACTCGATCAGTACATCGTTGACTGGAGGGAAGCAGCTCAGGATCGAGATATATGGAGAGATTTGGGGGAGGACTTTGCCCAGCAGTAGGACCCAAATGGCTCATTATAATAATAATTATTGCCAAACATGTTTTTGTCTTAGCCGGGCGGTCAGTAGACAGTTTGGTAGCTACACATTTCAGTAAACGTATGGCCAGTTTAGCAGCATCTTAATTCAATGGTGTTGACGTAAAAGCCGTAAACTTATAGGCCGGAAAAGTTAAACCACCCATAAAGTATGTTGCCACAGTTTTAATAAATATAATACGGTTTACACACGTACCTAACTTATTATCATCTTGCTGACGTTTGCCGATGTTGCCGCAGATCATTAATACCGTTACAAATATGAAATTACGTTCTGAACTTGATGGCGGTATTTTAGAGACAACTGTCACAGCGATCGAGGTTAATTTTACGGACTATAGCAAAGTCGTTTGAGCTAATTGTTAAACATACCAGTCTCTAGATGTATGTTATGTTTAGGAAGAATAGGTGAGATAGGTAGATGCAGGTCTATTTTAATAAATCAAATTATAAATTACTGGTTTGTTTCATTTGATGATTTCATATACTTTTATCGAGCTCTTGGTTACCAACAACGCTGTCAGGACGCAGTCTCCTCGACACTGTCTTCTGGATGAAGAGGTTTGATTAAAGGTAGTTTATATTATTTCACTCAAAGATTTAAATCGTTAAGATGTGCCATGACACCAAAATTTTCTTTATATGTATTAACGTTTTCCTGAAAAGATAACACACCAGTCCGGCTAACACTGTGTGTTCAGAGGTACCCTAATGCGGTAAGGGCGTAACTAAAGATGAAATCTTTGATTTCACCCGGTTCTGTGTCCTGGAGCGGTAATGTTTTTAGTTATTTCTCAATTTATTATTATTAACTATTGGTGGCTTTGACCTCATACATAATGTAAAATTTTGATGATCTACCTTTTATTTTAATTGCTTGGCTGGCCAAATGCATTATTTATTATACATTAATTAACATTGTAATTAGGTTAATATTTGAACTCACTGAGCCAACAAGTAAATCATTAAACACTAAGTTTTAAAACCATGTTGCTAGGCTGAGGCAGAGACACATACAAGTTTTACTAAAGTTAAAGCCAGGAGTAAAAGGCTAAACCTGAATAAAGAAAGTGATTAAAGCCTCGCTCATGCAAAGCGGTCGCGGGCGCTTGGGTTTGCCCGCCCTGCAGACCGCTGTTTGCGCGTAGCATAAGGTTTAATTTGGGTTCAATGAAAACAAACTTAAAAAATTTAGAAACAAATCAAGTTTATTATCAAGATGAAAAAGATCAAATCATATATTATAATTATATAAGCTTATGAAACAGATACGTTACCGCTGCGTCGCAGCGCAACATAACCCTTGCTTATATCCTTACCGCAAACGAATACAACTCGCTATACTATATACATACATTATATATTACATATACATAAACGAAAACGAACTATCATATCATAAAACGCATTTCCAACTAAAGATTAAAGATGTAAAATTTACAATTACTTTACCACCGAGATTTTCCCACAGCGTTCCTATAATGTCTTTGTTTTTTTTTCTTTTCGTTTAATTCATTAAATGATAAAACATCTCACTAGCATAGGTTTATTTACATGGCCGTATGGCCGCAGTCAGTTCCTTGTATAAAATTATCACTCGCGACATGGCTTGGCGGCCCCCGGGGCCCGCGGGGGCCTAGTCCCCCGGGTGCTCGGGGCACGATCGGTTCACCTCGAACCATTGGTCTATGCACCTGCAAATAAAGATAAACATGGCTTTAAAACATTGTTATTTATTTTCCAAACGCCATCTGGTAATCACTTAAAATAATCTTGTATTTAATTAAGTGTTCGTTCCGCGGCGGGAATCAAAGCCGCGCCCTTTTTCATCTCAGTTTGTGTCTATACCAACTTTTGCGAAGTTCAGTGGTTTTCGTGGTTTCTTTAGACTTATCAGGTTAAAGAACAAGGGATAAGGGAAGCCGACCAATATGTTTCGGCGACCAAGCTAACCTCATTCAAGTTGCAAGTCCGTGGTATCGGGTAGACAATGTACCATACGCCCCACAACGGGACATCAGAGTAGATGGGACTCCCCCATTATAATTACAAGTGGGTTGGCGTCACGCAGGCGGCCAGTCATAAAAACACATAATTTCAGCCGTAAAACGTCCACTACTGAACACAGGCCTTCCTCATAGATATCCTTGAGGGGTAGTTGCCATACACACCACGCTTGGCAGGCGGGTTGGCGAGCGCCGTACGTGATGTTCATACACGGAAATACGCTGCTGCCCTACATCCGGAGGTATCCCTTAGCAGGTTATTAATGCATCCACGGGCATGAGAGGAGGGATAACATTTTACTGCCGGCACCCCACGGCATAAAAACACATACCCGAGAGGTGTAGTGCCGACCCTATGTTAAAGTGTTATATGAACAGGGAATCATGAGCACCACCAACCAATTCTCAGCAAGATCCAAGTGAATCCAGACTCATAATTCATAATAAACCATCGCAAAAAATAAGTTTTTCTTCACCGCAACCTCGTCGGCAAAGTAAAGCTGGTAAAGCTCATTTCGCTAATAGTGCAGTCGCCATGGCAACAGCACCTACCAGCTAGGTCATGCAGTATCTACTGACCCAGATCTGCAGGGAGCGATCGAGCCTTTGTTGGCCCTTCGTAGGCATCGGCAAACAATGCATGTAGGCTTTGTTGGTAAGTGCCGTCGGTTCTTTTGTCAAAGGCGATAGAGCATGAGCTTGTATTATCGATAGGTGGAGTGGGTATATCGCTCGCTGAACTAACTGAAAAACCAGTCTGCCGGGTGAGCCAGGCTGTGGATCCGTGCATCGATAAACGAGAGAGCCAGTAAATGAACATCGCAGTTCCGAGCGAGGTTTCACGGTGGTGGTTAACCAAATGTTTTGTAAGCGGTTGCATTTTTGTTTAATAATATAAGGTAGTATAAGACAGGTGCTAAGCTTTACACTCACATTATTAATGCAACCAACTTTGGTGTTTGATAGATATCGATGTTCAGTTCAGTGATGCGTGCTCGCTTTCATGGAAAATGATAAAGGAGGTGCGTTTTACCAAGCTATAACATCTCATCTATGGCGTTTTACTGCTGCATGTTATATATGTATGTACATATGTATATACGTATTCTACTGTATGGCCAATTTTTGACGAGTGTTTGATTTCAAAATTGGCTAAAACTAAACAGACTAAATAGTCTCAAGACATTAATTTAAAATTAACCTTTTCTTGACATTTTGTCTGTAATGTTTAATAATTGTACCTAATCGTATATTTGAACCCGTGTTTAATTAATATGCGGGCAGCAGTCTTTCCGTAAATCAACATCCCGAACTGCGTCCGCCAGCCCCCTGGCAGGCAAGCGCGGTGGGTATGCCAACAACCCTCATGATCCGTACTTCAAGACCCATGAGCGGGAGGCCCAAGTCCAGCAGTGATGTCCTGCGGCTGAGATGTGAGACTAAGAGCGGCACGGTGTCCTCACCCCTTGTGGTAGATGCAGAGGCAGGGCAGGCGCGCGATGGTGTCTCCCGCACTCAGCTCCTCCAGGCAGATGACGCACTCGCCCTTGGCATCGTTTAGCACGTCCTCTGAAACACACGTAATGCATATTAAACATATTTACAGGTACAGCCACATTCACTTTTATTTATTAAAATAAATTATTTATCGTATAGCATAACTAGCTACATGGCTGAAAATCTGCGTATGCTCCTTGAGCATATTTCACGCTGAGCCATATCCATTTCACCTTTTGACTTGCTGCAGTATACACATAACATTTTGTTTTGTTTTTTTTTTTTTTTTTTTCATTTTGTTAATGTTATCTCTTTTAAAATGTATGTAATTCAGCTTTCGATTCTTTGTTTGTGTGTATGCAGTCGTAAATACATGTTTTATTTATTAGCATATACGAAAGCGTTAGGTGCTGGCCAAGCCTAATCCATTTAACAATATCACTGGTTACAGGTACACAGGCACTAGTTGCTGACGCTGTATGTAAACCATCGGATATCTCACAAAATTGGAAATAGATTTCTCTTTCTTGGAACAATTATGTGAATATTAAACACGTGTTTTAACGGTGACACAAAACATCGCGAGGAGACCCGCGACATTCAACTTCAGACGTTCAATACGTGTGAAGCTGACTAAGCCTATTCTTTCTTCTGATTTAGCCAGGTTCTCTAACGGTGGATAATAAATAACATGTTTTATCAAATTCGTGAAAGTGGGTATGAAAAATCGAATGTTTACTAATATACACAAGTTTGGGATCAAATGAAGGGAAATGGTGGGTAGAATGTAAAACTAAGAGGTTTATTACGTGTCGGGGGTTACTAAAATTTAAAATTTTAACAAGTACTTTTTGTAGCCTGAAATAAAGTTTACTACAAAAGTGGCGACGTGCAGTTTGTATTTCCAATAACTGTCGAAAACCTGCAGCCGTATCCTGACAGAAACAACGAAGTTGTTATTAAATGAAAATAACTGGTTTAACTTATTAAAGAAAAACTTTATTTTATAGCAGAACATTTGATTAGCAATACTTTCCGGTTAGCGATGCGCATAGAGTACAGAGTATATCAAAACTATTATAGATACAAAAATATCCACAGATAAGCTGCATATTAGCACAGACTATATAGAAGGTGTAATTTCTACTACAACACTCCTCCTAAATTAAAGCCTTCTTATTAATTTATTTAACAATAAAAACAATATTTCAAGATTTTCTAACTATATGGCAAGATTTCATTCCTATTTTATCTCTTATATAACAAAATTTAAGCTTACACAAAGGTTTAGTAAATATATCTGCTAATTGTTCCTCACTACACACATATTTTAATTCAATAATTTTATCCTCATATTTTTCTTTAATGAAATGAAACTTTATGTCTATATGTTTACACCGTTTGTGAAAATTAATATTTTTAATAACACTTATAGCACTTTGATTGTCTATGTTCAAGCATACAGATTTTTGATTAAATTCACCAATATCACACAATAATTGTTTGACCCACAACGCTTCTTTAGTGGCAGCACAGGCAGCCATGTACTCTGCTTCAGTGGTTGAGAGGGCAACTGTCTGCTGTTTCTGGCAGGTCCATGTCACTGCTGCATTGTTTTTGATGAAAACATAACCAGTTACTGAACGTCTCGTACTTGGGTCATTGGCGTAATCTGCATCACTGTAGCCTATTATTGTATTACGCTCACAGTTTGGCTTGTAGTACAGGCCATAATCTTTTGTTTCTTTAAGATATTTAAAAATCTTCTTTACAGCATTCCAGTGATTTTCATTGTAAGAATTTAAAAATCGACTCACCAGGCTAACCGCATAGGAAATATCGGGTCGGCTTACTGTAGCTAGGTGCATCAAGGATCCAACTGCCTCACGGTATGGAATATTCTTTTCATTTTCTCCTTCTTCTTTTTCCAATTTTACATGTGGATCAACTGGGATGCTGTTGGGTTTGCAATTATCCAAATTAAATTTATTTAATAACTTTTCAATATAGCTTGACTGGTGTATGAAAATGTGCTTGTCACATTTCTCTATCTCCATACCAACAAAATTTCTGGGAGGATAAGACTTTACTTCAAATATTGACTGTAAGTCATTAATCAGTTCATTTGATGTTGATATATCTTTTGAAAATATAAGCCCATCATCAACATACAAACACAGGTAACATTTGTTTCCATTGATAGTGCCAACATACACACATTGGTCTACCTTACTATTTACTAGCCCAAACTTCTTTAAAACTGCATCAAATTTTGAATTCCAACATCTGGGAGATTGTTTCAGACCATATAATGATTTATTGAGCTTACATACCTTGTGAGTATCAGCTGTTAATCCTTCAGGTACAGTCATGTATATGTCTTCCTCGAGCTCACCATATAAAAAAGCTGTTTTGATGTCTAGTTGAGTTATCTGTAGATTGTGTTGGGCTGCCTCTGATAATAATAAACGGATGGAATCATACCTGACAGTTGGCGCAAATGTTTCCTGGTAATCAATGCCTTTGCTTTGAGCATACCCTTTTGCACAGAGCCGAGACTTGTATCGTAGACCAGATGGTTCTTCTTTAATGCGAAACACCCATTTGCATCCAATTACTCTCATATGAGGAGTTCTTTCAATTAATGTCCATGTATTGTTTTGTTGATGAGCTTGAAGTTCTTCTTCTATTGATTTTATCCATTTTGGAGCTTCCATAGACTTTATTGCCTGTTCTCGAGTTTGGTAATAAAAATCTATAACCTTTTGTATTTTCACAATATCCAATAAAAATTACCTTTTGTGATTTTGGATCTAACTTCTTTCTCTTCTCTTTCGGAAGGTGGACCATTGCCTCACATCCAAATGTACGCATATGGCCGACATTGGGTTTCTGACCGGTCCACATCTCTTCAGGTGTTTTGTAAGACAGAGATGTTGTTGGAGTGCGGTTGACTATGTAAGCAGCAGTATGAATGGCTTCAGCCCAGTACATTTTAGGTAAATTGGCATTTAACATCATACATCTTGCTCGCTCTATCAATGTCCTGTTCATACGTTCAGCAGTACCATTTTGTTCTGGTGTGTAAGGTGTGGTAGTCTGATGAATTATTCCTGCACCTTTGAGAAGTTTTGAAAAGTTTCCATTTAAATATTCAAGTCCGTTGTCTGATCTGAGAATTTTAATGTTTCTACTTAACTGATTCTCAACTTGGTTTTTAAATTCCTTGAATTTTTCTAGGACTTCTGATTTGTTATACATTGTGTAAACAAATATCTTCTTTGAGTAATCATCTAGGAATGTTACAAAATATCTGGCTTTGCCTAGAGACTGAGTATCCATTGGTCCACAGACATCGGAATGGATGAGTTCAAGCAGGTCTTTGCTCTGTGACCCTTGACTCTTAAATGGCAGACGTGTTTGTTTTCCTTCCTGACACGTTATACATTTTACATTCTCTTTTATTTGGCTAAGCTTCAAATCGGCAGTATTTTCGGTCAGCTTTTTCATGCTTTGAAAATTCAGGTGACCCATCCTTTGGTGCCACAGGTAAGTGTCTTGCTCAATAACATCTGATATGCATGCATAGCCGCCAGGCATATTCAACCGGTACATATTATTTATTAAGCTTGCTGTTGCTACAATAACATTATTTTTGTTCAGTATAACACAGCCATTCTTATTAAACTTCACTTGGCCACCATTCTGTATGATCTGACTCACAGACAGCAAGTTTGTAGCTAGTTCAGGCACATATAAAACATTTGTAAACAAAATTTCATTTTGTTGGCCTCTTTCGTTGTAAACAGATAAACTTATTTTTCCAGAGCTTTGCACATGCATTGTTTTATTATTTGCAACTTTGATGCTTGAAATGTGTGATGTTGTTTCTTCACTCATAAGATTCTTGTGTTTGGTCATATGAACAGATGCTCCAGAATCAACATACCAGACATCAGAGCATTTGGAAGATGCCATGAATACAGCTGCATAAGAACTGTTATTTTTTAGATTTGCATTATTCTTATGATCCTTGTTGTTTGATCTGCATTCAGGACTTTTATGTCCATATTTATTGCATGTATAACAGCGGGGGCCTTTTGAATTTTTCTTGTTTTTATTTTGTCTTTGACTTGAAGCAAAAGCTGATGTATCACTTTCAGCTTTGACATCCTGTAGGATCTTAGACTTCACTGAGTCAGAGCTTATCTTCATACCTGAGCTCTCTATGGCAATTATCATTGGCTTGTAAGTTTCAGGCAGGCCGGACAACAGGAGTGTGCCAAGCCATTCATCATCTACATGGAAGCCAATGTTTCTCAACTTATGTGCTGTTGTAATGATTTTACTCACGTATTCTTCTACGTTTAAGCATCCAGCTAATGTAGTATTGCATAAATCTCGCAGTAGACCAACTCGGCGTGTTAGCCCGGAGTCATCAAAAGCGCGTGCCAAATTATTCCAAACTTCTTTTGCAGTGCTTGATTCTTGTATATGAATATAATTTATCGGATCGACGAGAAGGATAAGCTTAGATCTGGCTTTCGTGTCGCGTTTTTGGTCAATTGAATCTGAATTTTCAACGCAGTCCCACAACTCTTCGTGCTGTAAATATGTTTTGACAGCAAAACGCCATGTAGCATAGTTATCACGGCCCGTTAACCTTTCAATTAATGCCATTGAACTTGTTGATGACATCTTTTGGTTGTGGATTATTACGGATTTACTTGAAATATTGTTCAGAAACTGAGCACGTTGCGTGTGCAGATTATGTCTTTTAATTTTCTTTTGTTCGGCACTGTTTTTAGCACTGGGTCTTTATAGTATTCACTGATTTTACAAATCGGGCTTACTGGGCCCATAACCTGTTATTAAATGAAAATAACTGGTTTAACTTATTAAAGAAAAACTTTATTTTATAGCAGAACATTTGATTAGCAATACTTTCCGGTTAGCGATGCGCATAGAGTACAGAGTATATCAAAACTATTATAGATACAAAAATATCCACAGATAAGCTGCATATTAGCACAGACTATATAGAAGGTGTAATTTCTACTACAACAGAAGTATATCACAATATCAAGGGCCAGTAACATTACCGTTATCTGTAACAGTATCGTGGTACCCATCATTATCTCTGGTTAGAACATCGTCGCTAACTCGGTCGCCGCACGCACGGACCGGACCAGGCGAGGTGGAGCCGAGATTCATGTTGCAGTTAGCGCTGGCTATCTAATTGAGTAGCGCTTAATATATCCTTCACCTATTATTGTTACGAGGAAATTACAGGAAAGATATTAGTATGTTCGCGTCTGTGTGAATCCTTAATGTTCACTTATCCTTGAGGATACAACAATAGGGTATATGATATGAGTATGTTTAATTAGTCGTCAGTCGATGATCGTAAACATTAAACTCAAAAACGCTTATTAAATAAAACTGATGTTTATATTTAATTATCGTTTATAAGTAATAACTACAACATAGGAAATATTACGATGCAGACAGATCAGATTGCCTATTACGTGATATTTTATGAATGTGAACTATGGAAGAGCAAGGGTCCTGGTGTAATACAGTGTATGTACACTAGTACATAGGATAGTCGCTTTACTACGGTACGGCTAACTATAAGCACATAATGCACTTTTGTTTCCTGACCGGAATGCAAACACAGATACAGCGAACGATTGCAATTTTGCGTTATGAGCTAGATTCCCACAGTAAAGATGCACTTATTTACAAGACCACCATCATTATCAGCTCCCGTTAGTCCACTGCTAGACAAAATGCTCTCCAAATAAACGTCTATCAGGTAAACAAAAACATATCTTACCATTATATGAAAGCCGCGGCCTCGTGAGGCACATCACGAGGTGGCACTCGATGTCATCTGGCAGCACGAACTTGCTGCACACTGGACATTTGATTCCTGAAACAATACAACAGTCGCGTTACAGGGCATACTTCAGCACTAAGGTACAGGGCGTCGAGACTTTCGACTAAATGTGCTGTAAGTTGCTTAGATTCTTATATTTTTTCTTAGCATTTCTAAACAATAAATTATATGGGTAGAAATGGCTGAAGGCCGGGATAGGTATAAAAAATTGAGGGAGACCTTTAGCCAGCAGTGGGACAATACAGGTTTAATAAAAAAAACAATATGATTATTCAAAATCGAAATGATTAGTTGACAGCACTTTCAGTTTCCTTGTATTATTATGTTGGCCGAGTGGAATAGCGCCCCCGACTTTCAATCGGAAGGTTGTGGGTTCGATAGTGGCCGTGCACTAATAGATCTTTATTTCTTGAAATTTTTTGTGCAAATATAAATATAACACGTGCTATATTTGTGAAGAAAAACATCGTGAGGAAATCCGTGGCTTAGTTGCTATGTATATTTATAAATAGATGTGAAAGGCCTTACTAAGTTGACTTAACCATTTCGTTTCTATAGATTATAATAGCAGCTTGTAAGTCTTCTAGTTTACTAGCCACCCAGAGAGATAATTGCACGGCGAATACAATCGCATGAAACGGCAGTCGAGACACAATAAACCACCTTTGTCACCTTCAACTAATGCGTTCCTCGAACAATACACAGTGCGATGCTTATAAGGCTGGCTATCGAACTGCACCGATTTGGAGCAAGTTATAGCGGGACTGACGTAGTTATATCACCGATTCTGTTTGAGCAACAGTACTTATTTTATGAGCCACTAAGAATGTATAAATATTGGCTACGCCACGCCAGCGCCGGTCGTCTTAGGGCGCACCAACGCAAATGAAAGAAGCAGACGCTATGTCCCCGTAGCCGATATCGGCATAGAGGATAATCATCAACATAACTTCACGATTCATCATCATCACGAGTGATATGAGTCCCGATATTCAATTCACGAGTTCAATTATCAGGGCGCTCAATGCGCATTCTGTCTCGCAAAAAATGTACGATTTCAGCAGGAACTTTGCTCCATTATTATCTGCATCCAACAGCCACTCCAGGGTATAATGCTTTTAAAACCCTTGTTGGTAAAAGCGAAAAAGATAATAAATTTGTTACAAAAACAACAGGAAAGGTGCCAAAACCAAATTCCACTTGGTGAATTAATTTAGGTGACAGATCTACTATTTTAGGAACAGACATATTCATAAGCAATTGATAAAATCATTCTCTTTTATAATTTCTTCCTTAGCTAGATATTGCTACATTTAATATTTTTAGGGTTCCGTTAGTTGTGGAAAAAAAACGGAACCCTTATAGGATCACTTTTTTGTCTATTTGTCTATTTGTCTGTCGGTCTGTCAAGACCCTTTATCTCGAGAACGTGTATTGGGATCGAGTTGAAATTAAATCCATAATATACTGCCTCTTGCTGTGTAAAGCAGTGAAAATCCATATTTTAAGTTAACCTGAAAAAAAGATACGACCGTTTATGTCGCAAAAAAACACATGTTTCGACATTCTCAAAAGTATCAAAATTCATAGGGTACTTCCCGTAGAACTAGAACTATGAAATTTGGCAAGGTATTCTTATACGTAGATATAGAGAAAAATCCAAAAATTATACATTTTTAATGGAATCATAAATAAAATCGTCTTTAAAAAATGTACGAAATCAATCATCAAGGTTAAGCAACCCTACACAGTCATAAATTTGATGGGTGACCGAATTATTTGTGCATTTTTTAAACTTTTACTTAATTAAATCAGCTAATTTATAATAATGATTATGTCCCTACATACCTACGGAACCCTCGGTGGGCGAGTCCAGCTCGCACTTATCAATGCCATACCGATTTGCTCTATCTTACTGTACTTGTCATCAAGTACTGACGAGCAGAAAGCACGATTTTTTTGAGGGTTGATATTAAGTCAAGGTAAAACAGCTTCACAGCTTATTATATTTTAAGCCAACAACGATGTAATCGTTCTGAACCCGTTCAATTATCGTGTAAATGTCAGTGTCTCCTTATAACGCCGCAGCCTGCCTGAGCCAGCCACGCTCGCTCTGGTCTACAGCGGTGTTAGAAGTTTTAACTAGTGGTTTCATGCTCTTGTCGGTCGCTGACGCGGCTTATGATGGAGTATTTTAGGTTGAGAAGCGTTAATGCTGAATATAAGACTGCCGACAAATAAGCCAGAACCAATGTAATTCTAATTAGTGCGGTACAGTAACCGTAATTATAGGAAATATATTGTAGATAATAACGTGAGGTCGACGAAGTGTGATATCGTGTGTCCTAAAATTTTTGAGGTCATATTTCAAACAATTATTTAAATGGAAATGGGGGGTCAAAAATCTAGAAATTCGTATGTTCTAATTTAAAGATGGCCATGATGGATGATGTACACCCCAACACGTCTCAGCACCAGTCAATCGGAGACGAGCGCGGCAGGCCACATCCAGGGCCAGTGAACCATCGCTCCGGCGCGGCGCGGCGCGGTTAGCAGCGGGAATCAAATACTTCCGCTAGGTCGAGCGGGGTAATTCACTTGTAACCACCACCCCCTGTAGGTATTGCAGCGCTCTTTGATGAAATTTACAATACATTTGTTGAGAAAATGAAAAATCTTGTTAAAGGGCGTCTAGACTGGATTGGTTATATAACTATGATTTTAGCTTTTAACCATGAAATTTCTAGGAAAACTGTAAGGATTCAGCTAGCTTTTTTAGTTTCGGAGGAATAATCGCTCAAATAAGTGATGCAGTTTCCCAAACATTCCTGTTAATATGTTATGGTAAACTTTAAATAGGGTTGTATTGCGCATTGTCCCCATCGATACCATTATCTACCATTGCATCACTGTAGAAGATGGTACTATTTTCTTGACAAATACAAAGAATTATTCCATATGCCAACATGGTATACCGTTACCGTTTATATTGCGAAACTTATTTTTATAATACTTGTTTTTATCGCAAGGGAAAAGGAATTATTTCACATTTACCATAAAAAAGACGATAGCGTCAATAAAATATGGACGAAGAAAAAGCAGTGAGTGCGTTGTATTTTATAAGAATCGGCCCAGTTTGGCGTCTGCAAAGTAAACTTTACTTATTCGTATGTACAAACAATTGACTAAATATATAGGTATATTACAATTTGGCCGTGGTGTGCCGGCAGTAAAATGTTGCCTCTTACCCGTGGAAGCAGTAAGAATCTACCAAGAGATACCTATAGCAGTGTCTTTCTGTATTTCAACATCCCGTACTGCGCTCGCCAACCCGTCTGCCAAGCGTGGCGAGTATGGCAACAACCCCTCATAATATGTACTTGGAGATCCGTTGGCCTATGTCCAGCACTGGACGTCCTGCGGCTGGGATGATGATGATAAAACAATTTCCAAATTAACTCGATACCATGCGTGTATTGCGTGTAAATAACGATTTACATGTTTTAGCACACACATTATTTTTTATAGTCGTAGCAAATTGTGAAACTAATTAAAACTTTTAACTCGACAGGGCCCTCAGGGATGATTTGCACTTAAGTATGTTCCTAAGTTAGCAAAGTATAAGCCCTCGTCGAAGCAATTGTCAAATATCTATCTTAATTATTTTGTTGAAGACTTGATAAGACAATATAAAGTTTTAAAGGTTACATGACATTTAACAAGTGTATGATGTTAATACGACCCAGGCGGCTATGGCGAGATGAGCTTGACACCTTTAAGACAGACTGGCTGCAACAAGCTCAAAACAGGGATAAGTGGAAGGAAGGAAGGGAGGCCTTTGCCCTGCAGTATGAAATATCAGGCTTATAAATAAATATAATGATATTAGCGCTACAACCCGACTTGAAATGCGAAATGCAATTTGACATTGCTGTCATTGGAACAGCATTTTTGTAGAAATCATGATATCAAAGAGTTTCTCATCTAATAATTGCATAGAAGACTTATTCGAATAATGTTATCTGTACTTGAAATAGTTTGCTACAAAAGAGTTTTACTTAGTTTAAACTATTGTTGTCTTAAAACAGTTGCAGAGGAGAATTTGAACCCTGTAATTAAGTTTGTAAGTTAAAGCCAACATTATTTTTATTAGTTTATGTTCCAGCGGCGAGAATAGAATCGCGAACGACAGAGGTGAATGGCAAAAGCAAAGAGAGGCATATGCCCAGTAGTGGGTTAAAAAGACCTGATAATGAAGATGATTCCAGCTGCGTAATGATACTGCACACGCTGCTGGTGGCAGCGTGCGTGCGGAGTGCGTGGAGCCTCATCGACTGCCGCACAGCGTGCCACACGTGCCACGCAGCACTGGAGCCGGTGGAACTGCTCGACGTGCACTGCGAAATGTGCCAGGAGTGCAAGGAGAGGTTCCGCGAGCGACTCACCATGAGAGGAGGGAACACTCCTACTTTAAGTCCCGCATCAAGACTTCCACAAGCCCTCAGAAGTGGAATGTTACGCTTAGCAAGCCAAGGTTAAAACTAATTGCGATTACTGTAACACTTTCTCCACGTATCTTGACGTAACTGTCGAACCTGGCCGATCATGTGACCGAATGTGGTTGGACAGTCGGTCTTGAAGGTCCTACTGTAGGAGCACAATAAACCCGATCATTAGCACTGTAGTTTTGATAACATATAGTATGATCACACCGTTGTTATTCCAGAGGTTCCAAGAGACCTGCATCGCAGGCCATTCAGCCGTGAGCACGAGCTTGAAACGCCCGAGAACTGTCCGCCGCTGCCTGAATGTGGGCATGACGAGGACCTGCTAGTACTTCAGGCGGCCGCAACTAACGCATTGCCGACGTGTCCTACAGTCAAATCATGCATGCCTGTGTGTCAATACCCATGCATGCCTCAGTGCTTTCCTGCGGCCTAGTCGTCTGCGCCGAATAACTGATAAAAGCAAGAAACAGGTATAGGAAGTCAAGTGGCGTTAAAATGTGCATTTACGTTTTGGTATTTATCACTAGTATCGATTGATTAACAGGAACGTGACGAGTATTATATGTACATGAACAATTTGTACGTGCTCCTAATTCCATTTCATTCCAAGTTTGATAGAAGTTAAAAAAAAACATTAAGAAACTTGTTTTTGTTCACTACACATTAGTAGTTGTATTGAAACAGGAAATGTATGTATAGGAAATGTAAATAACAAAGGTTTACTTGTAAGTATGATAAACTGAAAACCCGGTTCTTTAGTTCACAAACACAAAAGAGAATGGAAAATGAAAAATGCAATCAATATTTTGTCTCCGACGGGACTCGAACCCGTAACGTTCAGCGAACACCTTTAACGCAGGCTGCCTCGGCTACGGAGCAATTAAATTTTGAATTAAAATTTTGATTGCATTTTTCATTTCCTATAAATAATACCTTAGTGCGGGTTTACACTTTATATACAAAAATAGCTTACAAAAGAGAATATACTAGACCGTCCATATAATCAAGAACAAAGTTGCACTTTTGGTACCTTTAACTTTTCTGAATATGACCGACTAAAGTCAAGGTCAATAAGTGTCTATTCACTAGAGTTAAGAACTCATTAGAAAAGTCAATTTACAAAAGAGAAACAAAACCAATTGAGAGCAAGAATAAACAAGAACGTCTCGGCCGTGCAGCATGAATTAACAGTTTCTAACACTAGACAATTTTTTTTTTCATTTAATTTCATTTATTTCCAAAAACAAAGATAATTTGTATGCGGAAGTCTAAATTAATATAATATTTAACATAACAATAAAATCAAATTACATAATAACATAAAAAGCATCATCATCATCATTCCAGCCGTAAAAAGTCCACTACTGAACAGGCCTCCCTCTTGGATCTCCATGAGGGGTAGTTGCCATACTCACCACGCTTGGCAAGCGGGTTGGCGAGCGCAGTACGGGATGTTGATACACGGAAAGACGCTGCTGCCCATCTTCCGGAGGTGTCCCTTAGCAGGCTCTTACTGCATCCGCGGGCATGAGAGGAGGGGTAATATTCTACTGCCGGCACCCCACGGCTAAAAGCATCAATAGGTAAAAAATTATTTAAGATTAAAATAATTAATAAAAAATAATAAATTAATAAAATCGAAAATGTCAAAGATATAAACATAAAAAGACACAGAGAAATTATAAAACAATAAAAATAATAATACATAACAAAACATGTCAGCAAATATAAGAAAAAAAATCCAAATACATACAAACATCCATATAAACGTGAAAAACCAATTAACTTCAGTCGTACCTGCACGTATTATGTGAGATAAGTAGGTATTAAATTTTTATATTTTTAAGTAGGTACCTACTTACCTGTCTAATTAGACAAGATAAATCTCGTGTAAGCCTGTATTGTCGTACCCAAACCGAGTCCAACTATATATTGTGTTATATCATCTGTACAAATTACTACAATGTGGTTGCAATAAACTTTTTGACTTTGACTACATCCCGTCCTTAATGAAAGCGAGGCTTATTACATCGATACTGATGTTTTATCACTGATATTGTCACCGTTTCATTAAACCATTATGTATACTTACAGGAAAATTTTGATAATGCGCTAACTGGATTTGGCACGAAAAAGTATCGGTTTAGCTAGGTTATACTCGGCGTTTTTGAAATTATGCATATATTTCTAATCGCATCCAGGTCGCCAACAAGAACTGGATGCGATCGGCCGAACACCGGAAGGAGTGGCAGAAAAACCCAGCAGTGGGTTGACACGGGCTGAAAATGATGATGATATTCCTAAAACATTTTTCTATAAAATTTTTATAAATAAGCAAGCAGTATAGAAACTGTACAACCTGTTCCTACAATTAGCTGTAATTAAAGTAGATAGCGACGTGATAGAAATTCAGAAATTTATTCTATTATATTCATAATTTGCAATTACAAAACATAGACATATGTAGATAGTATGTTAAAACTCGTATTTCAGATTCGAACTCCTTTTTTCTTAACTAGCCGCACTCCGCGGTTTCACTTGCATAGATCGCGTTCCCGTGAGAAAACGAGGATAAAATATAGCCTATGTTCATCAGAAATAATGTAGGATTCTGATGGCGAAAGAATTTTTCAAATTGGTCCAGTAGTCCATTATTCAATGCATACAAACAATCAAACCTTTCCTCTTTGTTATTAGTGTGGATGTAGACGAGCACAGCGTCAAATGTTTTATCACAAAGAGTTTTGAACGTCTGTAACAGTTTTATAAAATCAATAAGCACTTTTATACTTGCTTAAAGAATTAACTGTAGTCGATAGCGAAGTGATAGTATGTCAAAACTCGTATTTGAGATTCGAACTTCTTTAGCAGGCACAGTGTGAAATGTTTATCACTTAGAGTGTTACACGTCTGTAACACTTTATTAAGTCAATAAACACTTTTTCTATCAGGTCAGTTCGTCCTGATCATGCATGCGGCAGAAAAATATGACACACATATTCATAAAGCTTTTAAACAAAACTGTACGATTAGGTTCACTAACTAGCTCCTACCTACGGCTTCTCCCGCTAGTCAAAACGCCCGCCCAAACTCCTGCTCGCCCAAGACACGCGAACACTTGTTGATGAACTGACGATTGCAAAAGTAACAGTAAACTTTGGCTAAATACTATAAACGGGTGGGTAACTTTTCAATTCGGAATATTTTCTTTGCCCTGTCAACCGAATGCCTTTGCTCGGTAGTAGAACACTGCCGTCCCTATTTATAAATGCTACTTTAGTTGAAGCGGTAATTTTTAGGCAGTTTCAATCAAAATTAGTCGAAAACTAGGCTTTTCTGTTCGTTAATAAAGGACTAATCGTAGAAGAGCAAAACAGAATAAAACATTACCTTTACCGAGCACGAGAACAGGTAACTAAGGTTTTTTTAGAGTAGCGGATGAGAATAAAATTAGGAAGGTTTTTATTTAAACGTGGATATTATGGCTTGACCTTTCATTAGGACATAACCCAGTAATCGCTGCTGTAACAGCAGGCTGGTGAGTATAAAGTGACCATCTTAACGAAATATGTCCACCGCACTTAAACGTCTTAGTTCGCGCCTTAGACTCATTCATTTATTTATGTATGTTTAGTTGCACCTTTGCTATAAGAAAACCCACTTCTATTAGATTACAATGAACAATAACGTTATTATTAAAATAATCGGTTTTGAGCAACTTACAAAAAATTTTAAAACTTGAAATTCCACACAACATTGAACACTTAACTAGCCCACGACGAACGAACAACTTCTATGGGAACCAGAATGAATTATTAGATACATTTTTTGTGAATCAAATAAATGTATATTCATTCATTAAAATACACGTATATTTTGTACATAAGATAAATTATACACCAATATATCTTAGGCTTCCTATGTCTTAAACAGCGAATTGTACACTAAGAACAGCGGGAAGTCATCAAAATGGATGTGTTGTGACCAGTAAATTAGCAAACAGTAATCGTACTGCGTAGTGGGATGTTACCGGCACTGAGCCGGCCCTTAGCACCGCCTCAGAGCTCCCTGGAGCGTAATCACACGCACATTGCTTTTTATTATCACCAGGATAGCCGCAGAAACGTAGAAACAGACTGTGCAGGAAGGAAACTGTAACCATAACAGGTATGGTGGGAGGTATGAACATTATATTTATATTTCTCTTCAGTTAGATAATACAAAAATAATAGACACGTATTTTTTGCTTTTTCAAATTAATGAAAAAATAATTAAGTATTTTTAAGGCGAGTTGAAGTTTAGGAGTGGGGGTCGTGACGTCATAATTCTGTACTGAGGTGAGGTCTCGGCGCGTACCAGCGACTTCACGCTACATTTCGATATAATGTATCGCGATTATTTTTGGATTGTTAAAAGATAAAAAATAAAAAAAAGTCCACGGACTAACAATAACAATAATTAAAATATTATATTATTGGACCGAATTATAATACAGGAATAGCTATGAATTTTCCTCTTCGCATGTAGGTATAAAATTTACAACCATGTTACCCGACTGAGGACCGAAGTCGTCGACATAATAATATGTGCAACATAGAATTAGCAAGCTGAAGTGTGGCAGTGGACTGATCATCTGTCGAAACATCGACAACCGATAGAGTAAACGTTCTTGAATGGAGAACGTGACTCGGCAAGCGTAGTGTGGGACGCCCACCAGCTAGGGAGAGTGATGAATGGCGGTCGCTGGCAGACGCTGTGGATATGACAAGCCGAAAACAGGGTGGAATTGCGCAGATTTGGCTAGGGCTACGTCCAGCACTGTACTAGTATATGCAGATGATGATGATGTGTAGGTATGTTAAGGGATAAACAATTTTTGAGTTATTCCAGGTAGTTTCCTGCTCTTGTTAGTTTAAGAGGAATTCGGAACAAACAAGTAGAATCACTATACTTACGCCAAATTCGGTGTAGAATGTTTGTTAACAAACTCTCAATACTTAACCGAAAAATAACATTATTTCTGGTGTTTTTTTTTGTAATATAATTCTCAGTTATTTACCCACTTCCTTATATATAAATTACTAATATGCACAGCGCTGGCTTTTTTGTTAGCAGCACCGTCTTAATGAGAGAAGGTGACTGGACTGACCGGAGTTATTGTGACCTCCAAAGGTCACCAAAAAATTAAGTCTTCAAATGGCCGAAAACGTCCAAAAACCCGAAAATACCATTTTTGACCTTTGGTGCCCTTTTGAGGTCTTCGCCCCCTTTTCTCGTACTCCGGTACCAATGCTTGTTTATTTTATTTTATTGGTAGTTCACTTATAAACCTGGGCTTACTGAATACAATTTTGGAATCATTAGAAAATACTAATGTTGCATAACTTTAACATAAAGCCACTTTTCACAAAGACACAAAAAAAACTCATCGGCGCGATTTTATCACGATTTCATTCTATTCTGATATCTTTACGTTCGTAGGAAATTAATTCTCATGGAATAAAATTCAATTACTTTGGCTATCTCATCTGTTAGTTGTTATAAATAGTTATAATAAACTAAATATGATAGATAAATATGTAACTCCTTGGTTTACATGTATGTATTTCAGCAGTAAAGATACTTTTACTTTACATTAAAACAATAAAGTAAGTTGGCTTCCAGATGTTAGTCAAAAGAGAAATATGTAGTACATTTTTTAGGGTTCCGGACCAAAATGGTAAAAAGGAACCCTTATAGAATCACTCTGTCTGTCTGTCTGTCTGTCTGTCTGTCTGTCACACATGGATATCTCGAGAACTACTGATGCTATCGTCTTGAAATTTAAAATGGTAAAAGACAACGCTTTTTTACTAATATAGCGTATATAAAAATGTGAAAAAATATTCTTATTTTGATTGCAGGGGGGCGGATAGGGGATCTCAAAAATTTTAAGTGAAGTTACTAGGCCGTGTGGGGTATCATATGAAAGGTATTCATTTGCACATTAATAGACAGTTTTTAGTTTTCCTTTAAATCATATCGTTTTTGAGTTATTTACAAAAATGTTGAAAAAACGACCATTCCCCCCCCCTTATCTCCGAAGTTTGCAGAGATAAACCCGTGATACTTTTAAAGCTAATAGAAGTGTATGTAAACTTTATAGGAAAATTATAGCGAACTCTCTAATTTGCATAGTTTTTTAGACAAGGGGGGTGGAAAGGGGGTTTTCAAAAATTTTGTGATGTTAATAGGTGATGTGGGGTATCATATGAAAGGTATTCATTTGAACATCAACAAACAGTTTTTAGTTTTTCTTTAAGTCATATAGTTTTTGAGTTATTTACAAAAATGTCGAAAAAACGACCGTTCCCCCCCCCTTATCTCCGAAGTTTGCAAAGATATACCCGTCATACTTTTATAGTTAATAGAAGTGTATGTAAACTTTATAGGAAAATTGTAGCGAACTCTCTAATTTGCATAGTTTTTTAGACAAGGGGGGTTGAAGGGGGGTTTTCAAAAATTTTGTAAAGTAAATAGGTGATGTGGGGTATCATATGAAAGGTATTCATTTGCACATTAATAAACAGTTTTTAGTTTTCCTTTACACTGTATCGTTTTTGAGTTATTTACAAAAATGTTGAAAAAACGACCGTTCCCCCCCCCTTATCTCCGAAGTTTGCAAAGATAAACCCGTGATTTTTTTATAGATAATAGAAATATATGTAAACTTTATAGGAAAATTATAGCGAACTCTCTAATTTGCATAGTTTTTTAGACAATGGGGGTGGAAGGGGCGTTTTCAAAATTTTTGGAAAGTTACTAGGTGATGTGGGGTATCATATGAAAGGTATTCTTTTGCACATTAATAAACAGTTTTTAGTTTTCCTTTAAGTCATATAGTTTTTGAGTTATGTACAAAAATATTGAAAAAAATAGCGTTCCCCCCCCCTTATCTCCGAAGTTTGCGGAGATAAACCTCTGAAACTTTTATTGCTATTAGAAGTGTATGTAAAGATTAGAGGAAATTTATTACAATCTCTCTACATAGCATACTTTTTTAGAAATCATCGAAAGTTTAAAAAATCTACATAAGTTCCGCTATCAGACAAGAGATGGCGCTGTCAAGGTTCTCCAACAAATATAAAACCGCCTTTGTCATATATTATTTATTTATTTATTTATTAAAGGGCATCCAACAAGAAAATCACATAACATGAGTTAATAATAGGTTCTAAAAATATTGTTGACTGTGTGTTTCCTCAATTACAGGTTGCCACAGCGTGCACAATTTAGCGACTAAACAGTTTACCACCACTTACAAACTTAAATCTAAATAAAATTAAAAAGCAGAGTAGTTGAACCAAAAATAACAAGAGAAACAATTTGAATGTGTATGGCATTTGAACAAAATACACGAGATTTATATTAATCTAAAGAATCAAATTAATTTAAATAAAGAATTTAATCTAAAGAAGCAATAAAACAATCTAAAGGACGAAGACATTTGAACATTTAGAACACAAATCTAACAAACAACACGAAAAATAAAAAATTTACAAGGAATAAGAAATTAAAAATTTAAAATAGAGAAGTAATGAGAAATAATTTAAAATAGTCAAAACACGCATGAGATCAATCTTAGACACATTATATTGTATGATGGGACGGAACCCTCGGTGCGCGAGTCCGACTCGCTCTTGCCCGGTTTTATTGTTTTAGGTACACATTTGGTTTAACTATCTACGTACGAAAACTTAATTGAAGTATGTTTTGGGCGGGTTGCAATGTTGTAGTCGGCAAGTTCATATTGTTTCCTTACCTTTGCTGGTATGTCAGTCCCATCATACACTAAATATTAATAACTAACATGCAAAGAATAATTAATTAAATATATAAGTAAATAAATAAGGAAAAAAAATTCAAGAAATATATTCAGTGACATCTAGAAAGGACTTACATACTCGTACATATAGATTTTATATGCAATATCGAATCTTCTAAACACAAGATCAATTACAATTAATGCCGCTTCATAGCAAATAAATTCCAATATCGATCATCATATCAGCCGTAGGACGTCCACTGCTGGACACAGGCCTTTCTCATGAATCACCAAGTACTAGATCATGAGTGTTAGTCGCCATACTCACCACGCTTTGCAGGTTGGCGAGCGCAGTACGACTTGGAAAGACGCTGCTGTCCATCTTCCGGCGGTATCGATATGTATTTAAAATAAACTGTGCGCGGGTTTAAGAGTGGCTTAGAAAGTGTAGTGAGTCGTTTATTACCGTAGAGTATCCTTCTGGGCGGCCTCCGCATCTGGACCCCGTACGCAGCCGAGTCCTGCTCCGCATCAGGCACACACGTCCCGATAATGATCCCCATCATTCCACCACTGCCATCTCATATCCACACGTCCATCACGAAAATCCACCGAAAATCACTGTATAAAACGTCGTACAAAATTACACTTAGGTGCACGAAAACCGCAATATAAAACTTACTGTAACTTATGCTTAGTTTACTTTTTGAGATGTTTAACGCTTTTGGAAATGGAACGCGCGCTCTGCATGGCAGTTGGAATGTTACTGGCCGTTGTGCTATGGCTCCCAATGCCATTCTATGGCCGGTGTAGAGTTGAACTGTCATCGGACACGCGACCGTGACGTCACGCACACCCCGAACACGTCAGCATGCTATACTCGGCTGCCACACTCGCAATCGGTGACGTTATGAAGTGTGTGCGCGATGGAAACGCTTTTCATCGTAGTCGTTAGTCCTGAGTGGGAAATGTGAGCTATACTTGGAAAGGTATCGGTATTCCAGTTACTTAGTATTTGTTCGAGTGAACTAGAACGAGTAAATTTTAATTTGCTGTGAGTGCTCATTATTTGCATGAGTTACTTGGAGACGACGCGACGTCTCAAAGGACGATTCCCGCGTTAATTGAAGTCTGGAACGAGCATGTTTAATTCAGGATTAATTCGGTTTCATTAGGTGGTAAAATCTGAGGAATTTTCCTGGGGATATGTTTACGCAATTTTAACTTCTCAGTTTGATAATCTATTTCGATCAATAACGAGACGTGAAAATAATATTATTTTACACGTGCAGCTTCATACGTCAATGGGCGCCAAATCTATTGTTGAAGTAGGTATTTTCATTAGTAGGGATTCATAATTCTAGCTCAAAACAGAAATCAATGATACTAATTGGATCCGCGGTCGCCGCCCACGTGTCGCGGGCACTACTCATGTAGTGTCTGTCTGACACTACACTTTGTCACCGTGTTTGAATTATGTTTAGGTGTTCAACTAATGGGAAACAATTCACTGACTTCACTGCTTTTAATTAATATTCTGGAGTGGATTTAGGTGAGTAGTTCCAGAGTACAAGTTTGCTATATGCGTTTTGCATAACGCTATCTGTCTGTCTGTCTGTATGTGCATGAGACGATTACAACCGGACGCGTTGACCGATTTACATAAAACCTTTTTTGTTAGCGCTGTCTTAATGAGAGAAGGAGACTGATTGATTTTGGTGACCCTAGGGTCACAGGGATCGGAGTTATTGTGACCTCAAAAGGTCACCAAAAAAACAAGTCTTCAAATGGCCGAAAACGTCCAAAAACCCAAAAATGCCATTATTGACCTTTGGTGACCTTTTGAGGCCTTCGCCCCTTTTTTTGGTACCCCCGTACCAATGCTAATTTAATTTAATTTTAACTGATACGGTTAACTGATAGTTTTACATGGTACTTTTACCTAATGCAACCAAAGAACCTACTGAACTAGGTGATCCTATTTTACAGGCGAAATGAGGGGAACCGTTAATGAATATTCGTGATTGATGATATAGCGAATTAAAGGTGTTATTTATAAACAGACACTACGAGCTTTTTTATTACATAAATTGTGTAAAAACGTTTTAAGTTTACATTAAACTTTAATAGAAAATGTTTATTTTATTATTTTTAGTAGGTACGTTTAAATAAAAGCTTGATTGTTAAAAAGTTTTGTTTTACTTTTAATTTATTTCGTTCATGATGTGTCTTAAACATCTCAGATGGAACCTGTATAACTTACGGATGTGTTTACGATATAGACACCATGTCTCCGAGGCATAGAAAAGATTTATTTTTATAAAAGGTTTTCCGCTCACACGACATCAAATTGAGCACTAAAGTTAAACTATACTTAGCTGTAGTACGTCCCCTGTCAATATTAGCAACGACCTCTGCACATGAATATTTAAATTACAACATCACAGATAATATAATAAAGAAATTAAAACAAACAAAAAATTTTGTATTTTTTAACCAAGAAGGATAGGTAAATTTGCAGACAAACAGAAAAGGTTTGGTTAAAGGTTATCTCTAAGTCACCTAATAAAATCATTTTCGCACCTGTCTCGTCGTTACTGTTTTTAAGTAAAAAGCTAGGTTGATTGATACCCCCCTTAATTCAACAATGCTACGAAACGAACCACCACAAAAGTTGGGGTAGAACTATTGAATAATTGTATAATACAAATTAGTATTACGACCTGTACGTGGTGGCTGTGGGGCGCAATTACCGTTATAAACCCCGTAGGGGACAATCGGGAACGTGGTCACGCAAGCTTGTTAAATACAACTAACCAAACTGATAGTAAAGCTATGATTTGTTTGTAGATCGGAGATAGAGGCGCGCCATTTAATGCGACCCGCAGTGTACTTTGTGTTTCTGCTTTGTTTAATTTGGAATAAACTGTGGTCATTTTAAAGAGAACTCAACTGAGTGGACTAAGTTTCTGCATCTGTTTGGTACAAGTGGGTATTTAATTATGTAGAGTAAGCAAGTCTTGTCGTTACGGCGCCACTGAAAACGAGCACTGTGTCTAACGGTGCGTATCCCGAGTTGGCGATCGTTCTACGTTTTTAGGGTTCCGGACCAAAATGGTAAAAAGGAACCCTTATAGAATCACTCTGTCTGCCTGTCTGTCACAAATGGATATCTCGAGAACTACTGATGCTATAGACTTGAAATTTGAAATAGTTAAAGAAACCACTTTTTACTAATACATATAAAATATTGTTATTGTGATTGCAGGGGGGCGGAAAGGGATCTCAAAATTTTCAAGTGAAGTTACTAGGCCGTGCATGGTATCATATTAAAGGTATTCATTTGCACATTAATAAACAGTTTTTATTTTTCCTTTATTGTATCATAGTCTGTATCGTTTCCGAGTTATTTATAAAAATATTGAAAAACCGACCGTTCCAACCTTATCTCCGAAGTTTGCAGAGATACACCCGTGAAACTTTTTAAGTTAATAGAAGTGTATGTAAAGTTTATAGGAAAATTATAGCGAACTCTCTAATTTGTATAGTTTTTAGACAAGGGGGGTGGAAGGGGGGTTTTCAAAATGTTTGTGAAGTTACTAGGTCATGTGGAATATCATATGAAAAGTATCGTTTTTGAGTTATTAACACAAATTTTGAAAAAACGACCGTCTTAAAAACCGTTTTTAGAAATCATCGAGAGTGTAAAAGATCTACATAAGTTCCGCCTTCAGACAAGAGATGGCGCTATCAAGATTCCCCAACAAATATAAATCGCCTTTGTCATTATGTTATATTGTATGATGGCACGGAACCCTCGGTGCGCGAGTCCGACTCGCTCTTGCCCAGTTTTATTTTATAATTGAAACCTTGTACTTAATTATTTTCACTTTATCAGGCGAATATTTGGCATCTTCCTAAACCTGTGATACATACATATATGAAGCTGTTTGGTTTATCATCTCGACGTGCGCTATGTTTAGACAAGGTACGAGTAAGTCGAGATGGCAACTGATTCATGTTTTTTTTTTATATTTAACCTACCTTGTAAATCTTTAGTTTTTACGATACCTACCTAATGTTCTTATATCTGCGATGCAAATATTATTTTTTCAAATATCATTGTATTTGCATCGCAGGTTAAGCAAGATACCAGCGGTTTGGTTTGCTGTAAAATTGTACAAACGATAGACACTCGACACGACAGCGCCACAGGGCTCTCAACTGCTACAATCACGGGAACTAAATCAAAACGATCGCGTTAGGAATTTTCCGATGTCTACGCGACGAGATATATTTAGAGATTAACGAAATTTTCCTAGATGTTCTTGGGATTCTTGGAAGTTATTTGTTTTTGTGGCCCTCTGACACACCGTTGAAGTATTTCTACTTCCAATGTCTCTAATGAGGTCTATTCATACATGTGAGATACAGAAACCTCACCTCTATTTCTCTTCCTTCCTTCACTTGGAAAAACAAAATTAAAGCAAAAAATTAAATGAAGTGCTTTCTTCAATTTAATAATAATAAACTTTATTTAGTAACTCACAAAACATGAAACAAAGTTTTTTACAAACTTATAGAATATGAAATAATACATACACTTTTAATATTACGACAAAGTTTAATTTGTAAACAAAGTTCGCTAGCTCCCACCCTAGGAGAACCTGTGTTGTGGGTAGCTAGTACTCTTTCCGTTCGTGCATTGAGTCACGATAAATACTCTATGGAAAAATATATAATAAATTTGTACCTATGTCTTTTGTTTTTCTTTTGTGAATTGACATTTTTATGGGGCCTCGGGGTCCCAAAGAATAAACACATTTTGACTGTGACTTTGATTCAATACATTTTAATCACAGAGTATATCAGATAATCACATGAAAAGCTAAGAGGCTGAATAGGAATACAAACTTACTGAGCGATTTATTCATGAATAGATGTTGATTCAGGCAATCAGCAGCTCTATTCATCTGACATCTTAAATCAGGTCCGCACATCTCTTTCATTTGACGAAATGTATTCACTTCGCTCGTAGAAGGCTCAGAGATACAGAGTTACATTAATAGATTTGACCGAAAAGTCAATGTATTCATAAAAAATATGAAATTGGCGAATGTATTATGCGTGTATATGCGTTTTGTGACGCGTCAATAAGGTCCATGCGGACGCACTGAATAAAGTATTTTTTGAATTTGAATTTGGTAGGAGTCCTTGGACCTAGAACCTCCTTTGAGTATCATTATTAATCGAATAGAAATAAAAAAATAAAAGTAGCCTATGTGTTAATCAAAATAATTTTAGGGGTGAATAATTATTTCTATAATTGATCAACCGTGGTGCATCAGAGTCCCTCAATCTAATTTAAATAGTTAAAAGTAATTATCCAAATATTCTTTGTGTTGCCTGAACTAAAAGTTTTTCCACAGCTATGCCGAACTTAGACATAGACATTCGTTTATTTGCTCATATACAATAATGACACAGTGGAAAAACAGATACAGAACTTAAGAACGTAACTTCACTAAAATCCGGTAGTTCTACGTTTACTAGTTATCACTTCTTCATATTTTTGTTTACTTTAAGAGTATACAGTACCTATACGTTCGAAGGATCATTTCGAATTTGGGCGATTCAATTAACGGGAGCCAGGCAAAGGCGGGCGGTTGTAAATTCAGTAGAAGACAATTGGGAATGAACTGAGGATACCGCGATTATACATACAAATATAAAACCAAGCTTGTTTCCTAGAGAAGTAGACAGAAACTTTAGCTTTGCAACACACGTGAGACACACAACACAGAACAACGGAATTTCGTAAAAAAGCTTTAGATGTGCTCTCTCGAAGTGTTGGAACAATTTTGCTCCGCCTTTAAGATAATACAATACATCGCATGTTTAACAATGTCCCAGGCACTGCAGCGTCCCGTACATCATGATTACCAGTTGCTGACGCTGTATAAATCATCTATAATAGATGCAAAGGCCTTGCTTTTGATGGTTTAAAACTTCCCTTAAAAACTCTTTGTTTCATTGATTGCTTTACCAACAGTTATATTTCAGGGATAATAAAATTGTTCAAAAGAAAAGAGAAGATGAAAAGAGTGTGAATTATGAGAAAATGAAATATATTCTGTTGTTAAGAAAAGATAATGCTGAACCCCGAAACCATGCAGGTTCGGGGGGCACGGGGTCGGCATTCTCTTTTCTTCACATTTATTTTTTTCAATATACACATCGCAAAAGTTTAAGAAATACTTATTATTTACTATTCTGGATTATTAGGTATTTATCACGTACTTTATTTTTGCCGAGCAAAGTTTGCCCGCGACCACAATGGGTGCAATCCCGTCAAAACGTTGCGTCGCGATAAAAATATAGGTACGCGATAAATACTCAACAGTCTAATAGTAGCAACGTGTTGTAATCGCTAAACTTCAAAAAATCGGCCAAGTGTCAGTCGGACTAGCGCATGAAAGGTTCTGTACCAATATTCAATCAAAACCTGATTGAATAATGGTACAGATTTTTATATATTTATTTTATTCTGTTTTTATATTTGTAATACATCATCTGTGAAAATCATTAAACTGTAAGGCTATCACGGTTCATGGTTCATACAGCCTGGTGACAGACAGATGGACAGCGGAGTCTTAGTAATAGCATGGCCCAAATAAATAGAGGACCGCTAATCCCATAAATCAAAACGTAATTCGAAAATTAGTTACTGTCTCAACATATAGATGGCGCGAGGAGTAACGATTTAACAAATTTTAATAAATTGGTCATTCCCCGACACCTATACGAACAATAACACGATTTAGTGATCGTAAAGATACAGCAGCCAAAAATATAGATGGCGCTAACATGAATTATTGTACCTAATTCTTAACAAAAAAATTATTGCATTTTTTGAACTTCTTACTCTTTGTCGGCGCTCCAAACAGAAATTATTGGCAACGTGCTCAAGGTAAAGCGCCATCTAGAAATACGCTGAGAATTTGACGATTTCTAGTATGGACATTAGCAAAATTCAAAATTCAAAAAATACTTTATTCAGTGCGGCCGCATGGACCTTATTGACGCGTCACAACTTACAAAATAAAACAACACAAATAAATAGAATAAAGCACATAATTGAATCTGTTCACTTCAGTCAGCAGTCCAGTATTTATTTGGTCCATGGTTCACTAGGGTTCAAAAAGACTGAGTAGTACTTCTACGTTCATACTCCGTGTTACTACTCTACACAGAGTAATGAGTCCTAACTAATGACGCCTTTGTGATAAAAACATCGTCTCCATTGCAAATTACGAATGCGCGATATTGCCATACCAGACAAGGTAGCCTAATTTGAAAATTGTTTCAGTGGAATAGAATATTAATATGATCTGGGGTTTTTGCCCTTTGATTTATTATAGTAATAAATTAGATCGTCCGTGTGAAGGTTCCCGCTGGTTTTCAGGCGAGTGGTAATCTGTTTTAGATTAGCAGCCCAGTATTACTAGTTGCGGTTGTGGAAACGGTTAAGACTGGCAGGCCTATTTCATCCAATGTAGTTATTTATATACATTATTAGAAGATATTATATTGCCGTGGGGTGCCGGCAGTATAATGTTACCCCTCCTCGCATGCCCATGGATGCAGTAAGAGCCTGCTAAGGGATACCTCCGGAAGATGGGCAGCAGCGACATTCCGTGTATCAACATCCCGTACTGCGCTCACCAACCCGCCTGCCAAGCGTGGTGAGTATGGCAACGACCCCTCATGGACATCCATGAGGGAGGCTTGTGTTCATCAGTGGACGTTTTACAGCTGAAGTTATTTATTACCATTATTTATTTTAATAATAAGTAATTAAAAAGACTCAGCTGTATCCAGCGATACAAGAAGACGTCATTTCGAAGGTATGAACACAGATCTAAGAATTTTTAATTGAACTGAAGCAAAGTCCGAATATTTTTTTCCATAAAATGCATTTAAAGGGTTCCTCGGCACAGGGGCTGCTACAAAATCAATGTTCGAGCTCACTGGTCCGACGCGGGCGGGCGGCGCCGGCGGCCGAGCGTTCATATAAAATCCTACATTTATATAAAGTACCCCTTAAATGTTATTTTAAAAGCAATTAAGTTTGGTATACTATTTGTCGTATTCATCATCATCATCATTCCAGCCGTAAAAAGTCCACTACTGAACAGGCCTCCCTCATGGATCATGAGGGGTCGTTGCCATACTCACCACGCTTGGCAAGCCGGTTGGTGAGCGCAGTATGGGATGTCGATACACGGAAAGACGCTGCTGTCCATCTTCCGGAGGTATCCCTTAGCAGGCTCTTACTGGGTTGATATATGGATAGAAGATATGTCATTTGCAGAGCAGTGACGGGCATGAGAGGAGGGGTGACATTCTACCGCCGGCATATCTGCTTATTGTGCTGTTCGGCCAGTATTTACCCATTGAACAACGATACGAGCCTAAGCATCAAATAACAAACAAAGGAACAAGTACCCTCCGACGCAAACATACCCAACACCGGCATGCGCACTCGACATCGCAGATAAGCATCACCAAACGGTATTGATCCAAAATTGTCTAAAAACTATAAATACAACGTAACTTTACAGCTCAAATGTAAGAGCAAAGAGACCTACTGTCAAAATTCAACTCTACACGTTCAAAATAAGGTCGGAGAGTGAATCAGTAGTGAACTATAGATGGACTAGTTACGTTGGAAGTTAATTTACGTGATGGATTAAAGCATCGATCGTGTGTTAAAACTTTTAACAGTTTACATATACTCTACATTTTTGATTAAGGGATAAGCTTCAAAGCTTTGCTGTACGGAGACTGTAGTATTATCATCATCATCATCTTAGCCGTAGGAATTCCAAACACACAGGCTTCGCATAAATGAGTCTTCGAGCACTTGAACATGAGGGGGTTGTTGCCATTAGAGGTTGGAGGCGAGCGCACGCCAACCCGTCTGCCAAGGGTGGTAAAAATGGCGGGATTTTGACGCTGTCCATCATGATCTTGCGGAGGTATCCCTTGGCAGGTTTTAACTGCATCCACGTGCAAGAGAGGAAGGGCGACATTCTACTGCCGGCACCCCACGGAAGGTAGTAGCACTTAAAATATCCCCTTAGCTTAGTTGGCTTACACTTAGGCCAGTATTTCAGAATGATGCTCAGCGTTGACTCGTACTTGAGTGTGGATTGGTTCAAAATAAATTAGCCCAAGTGCATTAGTGTTCCTAGAAAGTTCGTTGTTAAAACTACATTCATTGTTTTTTTTTATAGATTTGTAAAGCTAGCAGTTAAGACTTTATAGGGGGGAGGATCGCTCGAAAAAAAAAGTTTAAAACTTTAATATTTCGCAAACAGAACCCTAAATCAAAAATTGTCTTCGAAACCCCTAAGTGGTTTTTAAATACCTATTCAACGATACGATACAACAAACGATATTCTCTAAATTTTCTGTTCAAATAAGTCTATACACCCTTTTCAAAATGGTAGTTGGAATTTACACAACCAGCAGTATTTTTTACTTTGTTATTTTAAACGTGGATTACTGTTTTGGCTAACGACTTTTCATTTCAAGCTAGCTTATCGCGTCAGTTTGTATGCAGGCGGCCCCGCTCCGTCCGCGTTATACCATTGTAATTTTAACAATTTCATTCTAATAATTGTTTGTCAATGCATCTCTATAAGTGTAATAATATTATACAATAAAGATTTTAAGCTTACAATTTTGAGATTTAATATCATCATCATCACAGCGCAGCTGTAAGATATCCACTGCTGGACAAACGCCTCCCTCATGGACTAAGAGATGCAAGTACTGATCACGAGGGGTTGCTGCCATACATTATGATAGTCACGTGCGGAGGAGGGCGCTGACTCTGCAACACAGTTTCGTTTAACTTTGTTTTTATGTTTTTGTTACAGATAAACATATTTTTTTTATACTCACCACGCTTGGTTATGTTGATATGTGTATCAACATAGCCAAGCGTGGTTAAAGACGCTGCTGTCCATCTTCCGGTGATGTCCCTTAGCAGGCTCTTACTGCATCCACGGGCATGAGAGGAGGGGTAACATTCTACTGGCGACACCCCACGGCACAGACCTATTTATTTTATGTTATTTCTGCTCTCTACATGAGCGAGTGCTGTACCAGTTTGGATGCCAATAAATGTTTTTATATTTCAATTACATACTTTGTCCTACAACATTATGATGTAAATATGGACATTTCTGCTCTATTTGTGCTACGGAATAAAAAGGTACACCAATACATTATATTTGGGCACACAGCATTTTTCGTAGACAGCAGGCCTTTGAATAAATAATAATCATTGGCAACCCAATTCCGTCCTAACCTCTAGCTCCAAACAAGACACTAATGCATTGTCTAGCTGAGATGCGGGTTCAACGGCCGGCGGCTTACTTCAGATTCGGCAGGGCGGGCGGCCCAGGGCGGCGCTTCCGACGGATCATTTCCGCCCTGTACCGATGCTCGCTATTGAATTGTCTCCATTGTGTCGGAATATTTGTTCGCTCAATTATTCTTCGATTGCAACAATACATGGATATTTAACGATGCATTTTATTACGTTTTTAATGGATATAAATATGACACATACATACCTACGACACTGTTATGGAAAATCAGATAGAACCAGTATCTGTGTACAATATTTTTAAAACAAGAAATCCTGCATAAAGAAATTTTGTATAGGACCTTTTTGTAGGCTCACAAATATTTCCACCACGAACAACCAGCCTAGACCAGAATATAACTATTTTCTTTTAATGTATAGCTTTGTCTACTACTTGTCTGACTACACCTGTTAATTAGTAAAACAACAGTTGACCTCGTTATATTAATTCAATCCAATATTCAACATCCTGCCGGTATTGCTAACAATGGTTCAAGCAGTGTCAGGTGATTTTAAGCTCTATGTCAGGGGATTAGGGGTGCTGTCTAAAGGACATGAGATAATGGGCATGACATGGCTCCCTAAACGCTCTTATGGGGTAGAATTAACAATAACGAAACTCTGTCCTTGAGTTTCCATTTGGTTTGCGATGATATGAGGATTCTCAGCATGTAATTTAAAACTTCAAAGCTACCGTCTTTACTCATAAGAGTTCTCTAACTTCTATATGGGCAAATTGCAAAGAGAAAGCCCACGAATCGGAGAATCTAGAGACAAATGAAATAAAAAAACCGGCCAAGTGCGAGTCGGACTCGCGCACCGAGGGTTCCGTACAAACCTGTAGGTATATCAGACCTTAGTATATGATATGAATTTCAATTTAATACCTCTACGCGTTCATGAGGAAAGGGGTAGTAAGTTTAAAATTATTAAAAATATTTTTAATAATGATGTAACTAAAAATTTACGGTTTTCGCAATTTTTCCTTTAACCGTGCTGTAAGACGTTGCTTCGTTCCAAATTTCAAGATTCTGAGTTCACGGGAACGTAGGTTTTGATTCCCTTGCGAGTGTCGAAAATTTGCGGCATAAACGGCTGTATCTTTTGATTGCGTTGGCTTAGAACTTTGATTTTTTTCATAGCTCCAAGGGACAGTAGACCTATTTGATATGAATTCCAGCTTGATACCTCCACGCGTTCCTGAGAAAAAGGGTCTTGACAGACAGACGGACGGACAACAAAGTGATCCTATAAGGGTTCCGTTTTTTCCTTTGAGGTACGGAACCCTAAAAATAGGATAAAGTTGAAAATTGGCCATGGCCATATTTATTATTTATTTATTTACCAGTAAACGCCGAAACTACGTTAGAGCTATTGAAGTGAATTTGGCATATTAACATTTGTGGAGAATTTATTCTATGATCATAGGCAACTTTATGCATGGCATTCGAAGCTTTGTACGGGCAGTAGCTAGAACTGGAAGTACACCACACTACAAAGCCGCATGATAGACAGTAGACATACCAAGGCTGGATGCTTTTCGCACACGAATGCCATTCGAGGCGAGTAATGCATAATTCAGCAAACTGTCTGGTACCTCCGTAAACAAGAAAATGAGATGCAGCTTCTCTGTTGTATATTTATACTGTAGAAAACAGAAATCACATCGGTTGTCCAGCAGCTAGATGTACAGACACTACTACAAACGTCGTAAGGCCTGGATGGGTTCAGTACACGACCGTAAAGTTTGGCATAAGAATAGGGTCGCCTTAAACTCATCATTGGGAAGGAGTCAAACCAGGCTGCGAACAATGGTGGTGATTACACAGCGTATATGTTACTTGCCGTAGGGTGCTGGCAATAGAATGTGAGTAGAGGCATTCTCTCTTGTTGCAGTTAAGATCCGGCAAGTGACACCACATTCACAACTACATTCGGAACATGGGCAGCAGTCTTTCCGTGCATCAACATCCCGTACTGCGCTCGCAAACCCGCCTGCCAAGCTTTGAGAGTATGGCAACAACCCCTCATGATCTTGGACATCCATGAGGGAAGCCTATGTCCAGCAGTGGACGTAGACAGCAGTCTAACTGCTAAGATGATGATGTAACCCGCACGACCGTGGGTTGCACGTGGCAGGAGCAGACAAGAAGGGAGGCGCACGCAGCAGTGGGTAGAAAGGTTTATTGTCATAATCCCCACTAAGAAATCCCCACTAGTGGGGATTATGACAATTCTACAAAAAAAATTGGCGTTTTCCCCACTATCAATTTTAATTCTGGTTGGTGGGGATTATGACAATAAAAAATTATCAGTCCCCACTCAGTGCCTTCTAAAATAAAACGAATAAACCTTATTTAAATCAAATTTTAATAAGAGTTTTAACCATAAAAAGGGCAATCAATATAAAGTTTCTTACTTTTTATAAAAAATAAGTTATAGGTAGCATTTTGGTGTAACTGTTAGCTTATTATGTTTTAATAAATAAATGTCTAAATAGGTAATCGACTAGATTAAATTATTATATAAAATATATTATATATATATATATATATATATTATTATTGATTGATTAACGATGAAACAGTTACAATTACAACACTTTAAATAACAATTAAACACACTAACACAAATTTAAAAAATCGACTAGTTTTGTAATCAACATCACAGTTTTAACCTATGCTTCCTAAAGTTTCACCCTCTTATACGTAAAGATTTTAATCAGTTGTGGGTTTCTTTCGGTTAAATTTAAAATATTTGACGTTGTCCGAGAGAGAATAAACACATTTCAGGTAAACTACTGATTAAAATTTTTTTTGATTAAGAGTTATTGAAAATAATTGACTTAAAACTAACTAGGTAGTTGAAATTGTCAGACTGATAATATTTAACATAAATGACTTACATTTTAAGACAAAAATAGGCCATCGGCTGGATTCATACAAACTTAAAGAAAATAAAATACGATTTCTCCCTATACATAACTATGATTAACAATTGTATAAACTAAATATAATATCAAGATCCAACAAACAATATTTCCTTACTTAATTGATAAACGTACAGTCTTAGCGAATACCTGATTGATATTTATTTAGAACATCGTTTAGAACACTTGGTTGCTCATTGTTTTGTGGATGTTTCAACATATTTTTCCTTGTAAGGACCTCATTTTCTCCATAAAAAGATCAACGCCGATATCTCCATTTATAATTTCTATCTGAGCTTCTTCTATGAGTTCATCTTTTTCAATACTGACCGCGGTGCGACTAGCCTTCTTTTTTTTTGTGACTTCATAATATGCAGCGTCTTCTTTCAGAGCCTTGAGGAGCTTCAAGAGCCTTGGTTTTTTTGTTGACATCCTACTGTTCAACTTATGGTGCCAAGCTTCCAAGAAGTTAGTTGTGCGATGCCGTTGGCCGAATACACAAATTTTATTAATAGTGCCTCCGCTCAGCCATTGATTTTCCATGTATGTTTTAAACTTAATACTTTTCTCGTCATCTTTGCTCTGAGTTGCTACGTAACTCCATCCTTCTAAAATTCTGTCCACGGGAAGTAAAGGAAGAGTGGCGGAGAGCTCTACTTGCCTTCTTAATATCGGTGATTTCGTTAGATTTATAGCTTTTGCTTTCTTAAAAACGGCTTGACAATAATGAAAAAAGCAGCCGCTTATTTGGATATCATCAAAAACTTCCTTAATCCCACTCATCGCAGCTTTTTCAAAGTCGGTTTTAATTGTTTTTGGCTTCCATGTCGGTAGTTGAGATTTTATAATTGAAAACAAAATGACGTAGAAATCTTTGGTTCTTTTTGTCATCAAAGCATACACTAAAGGGACTATCTTGGTATTGTTAATGGTACTACCAATGTCCCCGTGGATTGTATACAGCTGTTTAAATGGTTTTGGGCAACTCTGGAACGTACCATCACCAAAAAAGTCTTGCAACGATCCCATTTCCATAAGATGTCGAGCGCTTTCAGCACAAAATATTAAAATTCGTCCACTTTCATGATTATAATCTGCCAACAAAAAGTCTTCATAATCGGTAGGGATTTCAACATCAATCCAGTTTCTATAACTCATCCTTTTTACACCCGCTGCTGCATTCTTATGCCTGTACAAGGTGTTTTGCACATTTTTAAATTCCGGAATATCTGTGATCAGATTTAGACCTCTGTCTCGTATTGATGCTATTGTTGAGTTGAATGCGGTAGGAACATTTGGTTCATCTGGGTTTGTTATTGATTTCTTAAGTTTCTCAAGCTTTAGTAACATTTCATTTTTTGCAAAATCAGGTACACAACTATGTGGTTTTTCTTTGAGAATGTTGTTTTCCTGAAAAAGCATATTAAGTTAAAACTTTTGTGAGACACAAGAATAATCCTGTTCAAATTACTATTATGTGTATACATATATCTATTAAAATATCAATCAAACAACTAAACATCAAATTTCGCATTTATTACATCATTAATGTAATAAATTTAATTAAAATGGCTCTTTTTCACTTTCAAATAACTCGTGAGTTACACTATTCATTGTTATGTTAAACGGGTTTTCTACTCACGTTAATTATTCGTTGAAAATAGGTATCCAATGTTTCAGTGTTCAATGTGTCAGTTCCTCCCAGGGGAACCTTCGTCAGGGAATGGAGTTCCCCTGGGAGGAACTGAACACGTTGGATACCTATTTTCAACGAATAATTAACGTGAGTAGAAAACCCGTTTAACATAACAATAAAATGGCTCTCTTGAAATATAGTAAAAATGTGCTCACGTTTATGGTGATAGATCCACGGCATTTTTTGTTCTTTCTGAGCACACACTCCCAGATACTAGCACCACTTTTATATTGTTTTTTTAAGCAATACCGATGTCCTGCTCTCACCAAAATATTCGCACTCAACTTTTTTATAAACTTTAGTTCTTCACCGCTACTAGATGAACTAGCTGCCATTTTAATTATTTACACATTAAATTGGCTAAACGGAGTCGCACTTATAGATAAGAAGGTTCAAACCTAACTGATAAGAAATGAAGGATTAACTACCTGCCTATACAACAGGACTAGGACAAAGGGGTGCACTTTACGTTTCGGCCAATGACAAGCCAGTATTTTCACTGTCGTTTACTTGTATAGTAACAGGTTTGGAAGATCCTTATGTGAGCGAAAAAATGCTATTTTGGACTAAGCCAATCTGTACTTACTTATTACCTACAAATGTTGTAGGTACAGGATAAAACTGTGATGAATGAAGTACCAAGCTAGTCAATTTTTTGAATATTATTTTTTATTTAAAGTGTTGTAATTGTAACTGTTTCATCGTTACTCAATCAATAATAATGTGTATATATATATATATATATATATATAATATATTTTATATAATAATGTAATCTAGTCGATTACCTATTTAGACATTTATTTATTAAAACATAATAAGCTAACAGTTACACCAAAATGCTTACTACCTATAACTTATTTTTTATAAAAAGTAAGAAACTTTATATTGATTGCCCATTTTATGGTTAAAACTCTTATTAAAAATTGATTTAAATAAGGTTTATTCGTTTTGTTTTAGAAGGCACTGAGTGGGGACTGATAATTTTTTATTGTTGTTGGAGTTATATAATGATACTCCAGTTAAATTCTGATCACAACTGATTTATTAAACAATACTTACATAATTATATAGGAAGCTTATTGCTATACACGCATAATCGTGACTTGTTATAATATTAAGATTTATCACGTAGAAATTATACGTGATAATATGTACCTTTTACATCCTGGCGACTCAAAAAATAAGAAATATTTTATCTTCCTTGTACAAATTAGAAATAAACTATGTTCCTTGTACATCCTGGCGACTTAAAATAAGAAAGATCAATCTAATAATAAAGCAATAAACAAATTATAACGAACTATTTATACTAGGTACAAGTTAAATGTAAAAAGTTAATTACAAAAACAAATGGAACTTAATGGAAGTTAAATGTAAGAAATTAATTACAAACTCAAATGGAACTTAACGTCCAACCTTTCATCCAGCTTATTTCTATACCACGTTTTTTGCAATTGCACACTGAGATCACTCTTTGAATTTATATTAAGCATTTAAGCACTTAATTAGGGACATCCAGCCCGTTTCTATACTGCATTTTTAAATCACACACTGAGATAACACTCTGCCCTGCATTCATCTTTTGCTGTGAGGCTGGCTGGCCTCCCGGGGGCGCAGAAGTGCACGCCAGTTCTCGCTGCCGTGTCACCTGTTGGTCCGCTGCTCGCCGCGCGTACCTTCTCCGTCGTACAATGTAATAACACACACTTGCCAGTACGAGTATACATATTACTGAGTACATCAGCGTGTATTGGTGGATGTCATGTACATCGAGAGAAACGTTTGATTGGGCTTTTATGTCATCTATTTGACCACTCTTCCGTATGGTTTACTATAGTATATTCTGCTATTATGGACGAGTTAATGATTTTGTTAAGGATCGAAAACTCAGGCAATACTTGCAGATTTCCTTCTATTTGAACATTACTCAAAAAATTATTATGACCGTATATAGAAATGTCATTACTCTTTACGATGCAACCTTGACCTAGACTCAGCAATCCGTTGTTGGTCATTGTCTCCATCTTTATGTCAGCGTCAGCACAAAAAATGCGCACGGAGCATGTGTCATCACAACACGAAAATAGCCACAGATTATTGCTCTGTAACTTAAGCCATTGTTCTGTACAGGTTACGGCCTCCGTCTTACATAATTTTTGTTTGCTGGTTATGCTTGTATTACAAATTTCCTTTGCAAGTGATAGCTCATAAATAGGTTTGTCGTAAGGACATAACATTCGATCGGTAGAAATATGCATACATGCATGAAGATCCTCTGTCGTCATTAAAATAAAAATATCCTTTTGTATATTAAATGCTATATATGGTGTAACGAAACGGACTACATGATTTTGATGTGGTAGACTGACAATATTGTCTAATTCTAAAGCGTCTTTGCTTATAAGTGGAATTTTGATTTGTATAATTAAAGAGTTTTCACCAACTCTAGCGCATACTTTCTGTAAAGTTTCTTCCCTACACCTTTAGATGATATTGATAGAGAGATGATAAGTGATAGAGATTAATTTGATTACTTGATTTATTGATAATTGATAATGCTATGAATACGCGGGACGGCGGTCGAACGCGCACTGAATGCATTTTAGGCTTAGGTAAGTAAAATGCACCGCTTGCAAGTGCAAATGTGCGGTTTATACATAAATCGTACATGCTCCCGAGGGAGAAGAATTTAAAATGATTAACAAAATTATAAAAAATGATACATGTAAAATGATAAAAACAAAAAGTAAAATGTATGTATAAAAATTTCTAAATTAAAAGCAAAGTCTCTAATAATGTCCAGCTTATGATATTTCAATTCACTGCACTTCACTTTTAATGAAACGATTTAAGAAACTAGGCGAAGTAGTTGCGTCAACACAATCGGAATTACTGCGCGCACTTCGATTCACTAGATTGTCGATGATGCTGGTGCTCACTGTTGCCGTCGGCGCCGGAGTCGTCGTGTAGTGAACACGAATGTTGGGGTGCTCGCTGCGGGGCGCCGGCGCGGGGGCGGGCGCGGGCGGGGGCGAGATTCGCGCAGAGCAGCGGAGTCGCCCTCGCCGCCAGGCGAATAGCGCGAGTGCTAGTAGGCCTGCTCCTACCAAGACATATAGGACCACGAACTGATGCACGTCGTGAATAGTCGTGATATGATATGATATGAGATAGCTCTACGCTGGTTTCGGCAGATTTTAGAGTTTGTATCTGTGTGCCGATGTTTCGTAGATCTTTCTGATAGTTGGGATTCTCCAAATCATGTGACATAGTCGCACTAATAGGTATTGTTAAGTTTATAATGTTATTGATTGGAGGAATCTCTATACGCATGATATCTGGTCGAGTTTTTAGTAGATTCGTTTGTCTGTTGTGTGCAAATATTTCAAAGTCTTCGCCCTTGATAATACAGCCGTCACCCAGTGTCATAATGCCGGCCTTGCTGACTGGTACAGCCGTAACTTGATGCTCACATATGATTCTTATCGTATGTTGATCGCAAATAAAATACAGGTATGTATTCAGGTGATTAGGTTCTGACCAGTAGGGTGTACATTTTTTAATGTTGGTTGTGCATTGATTTGTTGACTGGTCCATTACACAAAGACTTTCGTCTGACGTCATATGATGTATAGGTCTCTGTAATGGGCACAGGCGTGTTGATGAGTCATAGGGGAGACAGTTTTGAATTTCATTTTCCGATAGTGTGATATACGAATCCTTTTGAATGTTCAACGCTACATATTCTGATATAGGTGAGATCACGACCATCTCTCTTCCGCGCTGGTGAGGTATTGGTATGAGCTTGTATATGTCATAACTATCTCTGGTGATTAGCGGGATTTTGATTTCGAAAATGAAGTAAAGTTTGGTCATTCTTGCTTTCACTTTCAGTAGATGATAAATGCTTGATAGTTCGGTTTGCATTTTGCTTATGGGTAAGGTCAAATCCTTGGAAAGTTGCCCTGATATGATATTAAGCTCATTTTGTAGTTGCTTTGGGGTCAACAGATGGATATTTAATTTCCCATAGTGGATATCTGTGATGGTATCCACCAATGTATCTTGTATGTTTTTTATGTTCATCATGATGCTGTTAGCGATGATTGATGATAAGGCAAAATTGTTATTATTTGCCACTGATTCGATTTGTTTAGATAATGTATTAGAATTTTTCTCTAGACTGATAATTTGTTGATTAAATAGTTTATGCGGATTATTCATTGATTGTTCCACTCTTTTCAGTAAGTTATATTCAGATTCAACTACTGATGTTTGATTTTTCCACAAGAGGGCCAAATGTTTTTGATTGTTTCGAATCGACTCTATATCTTGCTCATATTGCTCTGCGAACTGTTCGTCCAGTACTCCAAACAGACTATGTGCCAGGTATCCAATTCCATTGATAAGACCGCGGCGATGTCTCGTTCCGCGTTCCATTGGTTTGCCGAGCATCAAACTGTTGTAGTACTGTAGTTCTTCGAATCCGTGACGTAATTGTAGTAAGACAACGTCACAGTAATTTTGCTTTGATGTTGTTGAACACATGCTTTCGAGATGATCAATATATTTTGTGAATAACTGCATTCCTTGCCAATATGGGTCCATGTCATAATAAACTATAAGTTTCCAATGATCTCGGACAAGGTGCATTGTTGATAATTTGTCGAAATAAATGCTTTGATTGTTGTTGATATTTGATAGCTTGTAATCACACTGGACGGGCGTTATGAATAACATCATTGTCATCATCAACAGCCCTACAAAATTGAACGATTTTGATGTTTTTGATTTTGATTGCTTAATAGGTGGTTCTTGATATTCTTGTGCTGGTTTATTTTGATATTGCTGATCCATTCTTGCCGAAGGCTCATTTACTGGCAGTTTAGATAGTTTTACTATTGGTCTTTTCATAGTACCGTTCTTAGTTTTTAGCGTGACTACGCGAACATATCCGTCTTTTCCGGGGTGAAGCTCTACCACTCTTCCGATAGCCCATTTTCCGGCGGGTACATTCGCATCGTGAATGATTACGATGTCATTTAGTTCCATGTTTGCTTCTGCTTGCTGCCATTTGCTTCTGTTTGATAATTGACATAAATACTCTGATTGCCACCTTTTCCAGATATCTTTGAAAGTTTTCTGTACTAATTGCCATCTGGTGCGTTGATCTGTTTCAGTTTCCACAATAGTAAGAACTGGGCCGCTTGACAAAAAGTGAGATGGTGTTAGACAATTTATGTCATCTGGATCTTCTCTTAGTGCGCATAAGGGCCTAGTGTTTAGGCAACCTTCAATCTGCGCAAGAAGTGTTGATAGCTCTTCGTAGGTGAGCTTTTGGTCTCCAATCACTCTACGAAAATGATGTTTGAGGCTTTTAACTGCACTCTCCCATAGCCCCCCAGCACTGGGCCAGGAAGGAGCATTGAAATGCCATTTTATCTGCATTTCGGCCACTGTTGAGTAAAACTCATGATCTAGTGTGCTTTTTAGGTTGATAGTTTCCTGCTCTAGACGTTTGTTGGCTCCGACGAAATTGGTTCCGTTGTCGCTGTAGATGTGGCGTGGGGTACCTCGCCGGGCTGCCATTCGTCGTAGTGCTGATAAGAATGCTGTTGAACTTAGATCAGACACCAGCTCCAAGTGAATGGCCTTCGTGGCCATGCAAACGAAGACTGTTACATAACCTTTCATGGTTTTTATGCCTCGACCTACGTTAGCTTTTACATCGATGAAACCTGTCAGGTCCACTCCAGTATGATAAAATGGTCGAGTTGGGTTACAACGAGCTGATGGTAGTTCTCCCATGATTTGCTTCAGCTTGATGGGTTCATGCTTTCTGCAAGTGATACAACTGTGAACACGTTTCTTGACTGCTCTGATTCCTCCTATAATCCATACATCTTGTCTTAGTTGATTCAAAGTTAATCTTGCTCCACCATGTAGTGTCACCTTGTGAGCCTTATCGATCAAAATATCCGTGAAGTGATGGTTGTGTGGGATTATGAAGGGATGTTTCATGCTTTCACTGATATTGGCATATTTTATTCTGCCACCAACTCTTAATAATCCATCTTGGTCCAGAAACGGGTTCAATGAGAGAAGCTTGCTGGTTGATAATAATTTCTTTTGCTTTTGCAGTGCTTTAATTTCTTCGGAAAATGATTCTTGCTGTACGCATTTGATTAGTTTTATTTTTGCTAGATTGATTTCTTGCGCTGTTAGATATGCAGGGTGGCGGCGGTTGCGTTTATAACTTGATACACGTAACATCCACGCGACAATGCGCGTCACGCGTGTGAGACAGCTGTGTTTTTGTATTAACTCACGGATGACGTCATCGCCTTGACACTGTGTGATAGCATTTGATTGATATGTTTTTTTCTCTTCTTGATTAGTGTCGTAAACCACTGCTTGATCTACTTTCGGTGGCGATAATAGCAACGCAGGTCCGTTCCACCAAAGTTTATGCTCTTTCAGTTGTGTTGCAGTTATTCCACGACTCGCGCAGTCAGCTGGGTTTTCAGCTGATTTGATGTACTGCCAATTTTTTGCTGGTATGATAAGATTGATTTTTTGGACTCTATTTGCTACGAATGGCTTCCAACGGTTAGGATCGCCGTTAATCCAACCTAAAACCGCTGTCGAGTCTGACCATCCAAATGATGTTATATTGTGCTCTGCTAAGTTTTGCTGGACGACTTTCATGAGATTAGATAGCAGGAATGCCGCGCAAAGCTCAAGTCTCGGGAGTGATACACTTTTCTTTTTGGGCACTAATCTTGATTTTGCTGCGATGATCACAGGTTTCTCTGTGCATTTGATTTTGCTGTAGATAACACAGGCATATGCGCTTTCGGAAGCATCGCAGAATCCGTGTAGCTCTATGTTATCATTTTCGTGACTTCCTAGCCACCTTTGGATTTGAAGCGTGTTGATTACTCCAAGATCTTGCTTGATATCCGACCATTCATCGTTTAAGGATGCGGGAATCTGTTCATCCCATTGAATGTTTTGTTGCCATACTGACTGAAATAGTAATTTCAGTTTGGTTGTTACGGGACACAGCCAACCGAGAGGATCGAAGATTGTTGATATTTCTGATAAAAGTGATCGTTTGGTGGCTGGCTTTGATGATAATGATGATAAGATTTTTAGTTGGAATGAAAACACGTCTTCTCGGGGATCCCATCGAAGTCCAAGTGCTTTCGTTGATTCTTGATGTTTGAAGTCAAATGATGATGATGATGATGTTTGCTCGTTTTGCTGATCCAATAATGCCCTCTCATTAGATGACCATTTTCTAAGATTGAAACCTCCCGATTTTAAGAGGTCAATCAAGTCTGATATGATTTGCTTTGCTGATTTTATGCTGTGTGCTCCGCTGATAAGGTCATCCATGTAGAAGTCTCTATCCAGGGTTTTTGTTGCTGCTGGATATTTTTCTCCTTCATCAAGTGCTAGTTGCTTGAGGGTCATCATGGCTAAGAAGGGCGCTGCCTTGGTTCCATATGTCACCGTGGTAAGTCGCCATTCTCTTAATAATTGATCTTTGTGATCTCTCCACACTAAAAGTTGATATTTTTGATCATCTTCGTGGCAAAGAATCTGTCTGAACATCTTCTCGATGTCCGCAGTAAATGCTATTTTGTACTGCATCCATCTTAAAATTAATGATAATAGATCTGCTTGCAGATTAGGCCCACTGTACATCAAGTCGTTGAGGCTAAAGCCTGATGACGTTTTCGATGACGCATTGAATACGACACGAAGTGCAGTTGTAGTGGACTCCGCGCGCTGCACACAATGATGCGGTAAGTAATAGCCATGATTCGGATTACTTATGCTCGGCCTCATATGACCTAATTCCTGATATTCATTGATAAACTGTTTATAATCTTTTGCTATATTTTCATGCTTTAGAAATTTTCTTTCAAGTTGATTAAATTGAGCTACTGCTTTCTGTTTGGATTCACCCAATTTATCTTTGATTTCAGGTTTCAGAGGTAGACGGACGACGTAGCGGCCATCATCCTGACGGCGGGTTTCTGTCTTATATTGCTGGAGACAGAAATGATCTTCCGTTGACATATTAATGGCGGAGCTCTCGGCGATGTCTTCTATTTCCCAAAATTTACTGATTTCATCGATGTTATTGATGACGACATTGCAATGATATGATTTCATGTTTCCACAGATAATCCAACCGAGGCGACTTTGCTGTATGATAGGGGTTGATTCACCCTCTCTGATGAGGCCGCCAAGTATGATGTTTGAGTAAATTTCGGCGCCTAATAAAATGTCCACGGGACGACTAACATTGAAATCTGGGTCGGCCAATTGAATACCTTCAAGGTTAGACCAAGTCGGTTTTCGGAATGTTATATTTGGCAAATTGTTGATCAAATTTTTCATAATTAGTACGTCAGTGCTGAATATGTAATTGCTGTAAATTGATTTTGCTGTGATCGTGATTACACCCTTACAGTTGTTTTCTTTTGTCCCAATTCCAAAAATAACTCCCTTGCAACGCTGTCGTGCTAACCCTAGGCGTTGTGCGGCGTTTTCTGTAATCAGCGACGTCTGTGACCCTTGATCTATTAGGGCACGCATTTTAATGATGGAACCATCTTCAGCCACTACCTGGATTAGTGCTGTTGCTAAAATTATCTCTGATATATTGTCTTGAGATACGTGCGTCACATTATTTTTTGTTGATGTGCTGGATTCGGGCTGCTTTACGTAGGCTTCATGCAAAAGCGTGTTATGGTTACCTTTGCACTGCTGACAACGTTTTTCCGAGAAACATGCCTTGCCCTTATGATCATACAGACAATTTTCACATAAATTGAGTTTCGTAACCGATTTAAGCCTGTCAGCCGGTTTTAGTTCACTGAATATTCTGCATTGGAATATACCGTGCTGACTGTTGCATTGTGGGCATTTTTGTTGCGAAACTTGGAATGATTTTTTATTAGAATGATAGTTGTTTGATTTTATAAATGGTTTTTGATTTAAGTTTTGATTGGTAGATTTTTTGTTAGAATCTTGCTGTTGATTCGATTGAGTTGATTGATTCGATTTTGATGTTTCTCCACGACCACGACGAGACGCTTCTAACGCAGTGAACTTAGAGTCCAAGAACTTTAAGAAATCTGATAAAACGGGAATGTCCTTTGGATCTTGAACATACTCGACATAATCATTATGGGTATCCGCGTCCAATTTTTGAGACAAAAGGTAGATGATAAGCGGATCCCAGTGTGAAATGTTGACGCCTAGATTTTTGATGGCATTAAGACACTCGTTTGTTGTATCGTGAAGTTTTTTGATTGATGATGATGATTGCTGCTGCATACTAGGTATTGATAAAAGAATGTTTAGATGAGAGTTGAGAATAAGCTTTTTGTTGTCATATCTCTGATTAAGAATCTCCCAACAAACTTCATAATTATCTTGGCTGATGTTAAGATGCTGTATGAGCTTTTCTGCTGCTCCTTTTATTTTGCTTTTAAGATATTGCATCTTTTGCGAATTTGATAGTGATTTATTCGTGTGGATTGTTTCAGTAAACAGGTCTTTGAAAGACATCCACTGGTGATAGTTGCCGTTGAAGACGGGAATCTCCATAGCAGGGGTAGATTGCTCGCGATGCCGAGCCGACCACATGCCGCTGTTGATAGATTTTTTGATATTGTTGTACTTTAACTCATACTCATAATAAGTTTGCTCGTATTCAGGGTTGTCACACACTAGTTCGCTGTCTATCTCCCAGTGTAAAGAGTCAACAACGGACCAACGACCTTGAATAGTTTGAAGAGCGTCCTCAAACTCCCACTTCTCTGATAGTGAAGACACATTGATGTTGCTGATCGTTCTTGATAATGCCTTAAAGTTGCTCTTCTGTTTTCTGAACATTTCGTCAAGTTTGGTAGAGTTACCTCTGTCAACCCTCCCTGAAGACTGTCCAGAAGTACCTTCCTGGTATAGATTGGTACTTGTTCCACGCTGCGGTGCCTGAGGAGTCACCGTTTCAGCGGTGGGCCAATCAAAGGAGCGTGCTAATCCCGGGCTCGCCGGCTTCAGTAATGGTTTGTCCTCTGCTACTAGGAAAGGTTGGATCTTACCTTGATATTCCTGGGCCAATTTCATAAATCCCTCATAGTAATTGTCCTTGAAGTAGGGGTGATCGGACTCAAATTCACACAACCTCTTATGGTTACTGTCGAACTCTGCACAGTAGGCTTTGAGATTTTCAAGCCTCTTCTTTACATAGTGAGGGGTTTTTCTCTCCGGCCCATCCTTCTTAAAATTTATTGATTGCCTTTCCACTTCGTTGATAATTTGCTGCTGGTTTGCTAGTAGGTCTTCCATTTTCTACTACTTACGCTGATGACGCTCTGAGCTCGTAAACAGTTGGATAGTACCTACTCGCTGGTGCTGGATGATATGTAGTATAGGTAATGCTATCCCAGTGATCCCTAGCGCGATATATGCACCTTCTCAGTTTAGCTGGTGAGACCCGCTGGTGGGAGGCCAACTAAACCGATTTGCTATCGCACTCGAGATACCCAGAACAGTTACCTTGATTCCGCAACGTCACGAAGGCTTCAATACTACCTTACTCGTTGCTGATGATAATGATGATGCAATTCACAAAAAGGCACACGACACTTCTCGCGAATAATGATAGTGATAGTTATGATAAAATCCTTTGATAGTCACTTTGATTGCTAATGAATGTCACGTCACACGGCAAATTCACAGGAAACACGTGATTTCGTAACTAGGTCACTGCACCGCGTGGTCCTGAATTTAAACTTCTCCGCGCGCCGGTTCAAATGTCGAAGGACCATAAAGATGTAAAGTTTCTTCCCTACACCTTTAGATGATATTGATAGAGAGATGATAAGTGATAGAGATTAATTTGATTACTTGATTTATTGATAATTGATAATGCTATGAATACGCGGGACGGCGGTCGAACGCGCACTGAATGCATTTTAGGCTTAGGTAAGTAAAATGCACCGCTTGCAAAAGTGCAAATGTGCGGTTTATACATAAATCGTACACTTTCATTTGTTTATAGAGATCATATAGGCTTTGTTTATCCAAAGCAAGCGTCAGTTCTCCTTGTAAATGACTGGATATGATGCTTATTTGTTTCTCGAGCTGTTCTGGTGGCAGTATATTCATATTGATATGACCGTGCGTTATATCGGCTAGAACATCTATTAAACCGTCTTGTATGCGCCTTAAGCTATTCACGATGATATTCGCTGTCATTGATAACGATAAAATATTAAGTTCACTGACTTGCTCCATTTCTATCTGACTCATATGCTCACGCATATCCTCCATCTGCCGTGTTATTGATTTAAAATTACTGTTCATGATGTCTTCATTTCTCTTCATGATATTATATTGAGCCTCTATGATGGTAGTTTGATTCTTAATTAGTAGGTTTAAATGGCCTTCGTTCTGAGATATTTTTTCAATGTCTTTCTCATATTGCTTCGCAAATGTATCATCAAGGACACCAAACAACGCATTAGCCAAATAACCCACGCCGTTCACCAGACCTCTCTGTTATTGATTTAAAATTACTGTTCATGATGTCTTCATTTCTCTTCATGATATTATATTGAGCCTCTATGATGGTAGTTTGATTCTTAATTAGTAGGTTTAAATGGCCTTCGTTCTGAGATATTTTTTCAATGTCTTTCTCATATTGCTTCGCAAATGTATCATCAAGGACACCAAACAACGCATTAGCCAAATAACCCACGCCGTTCACCAGACCTCTCTTTTGCCGATTACCAATATGACGTGATGTAAGAATTTCATTATAATGTTTGATTTCCTTTATCTCATGCTCTAGCTGGGAAATGATACCATTGTATTGCATCGGCAGCGGTGTCGGTGCCGAAGCCATGTACTTATTCAAATGCGAAACGTAGTTATCAATATTTTTCAATCCAGTCCAGTAAGCTGACATATTATAATAAACTACAAGCTTCCACTCACCTCGAATAAGGTTCAAATATCCTATCCTTTCAAAGTAAAAGTTTTGATTTTGCTCCAAATGTGTAATATTGTACGAGCCTAATGCTGGAGATAGCACTGCCATAAACAACATAAGAGTCATCATGAGAAGATGTGAAAAGCTAGACCTTGTACGCATTCGTCTCTGTAAATTGTGTTCCTGGACATCAATATCATCATTGTTAACTTTATCTACATGTTTATCCACTGGCAAAACGGAAAGTTTTAAGCAAGGCCTTTTAATAATACCGTTTTTTGTTTTAATAGAAGCTACTCGGACGCGTCCATCCTTCCCAGGGTGAACGTCTATAATTCTCCCCATTAACCATTTCCCTGGGGGTAAATTATCATCCTTAATTATTACGACGTCATCAACCTCAAGATTCTTTGATGGTGTTCTCCACTTGGACCGGACTTGCAATTGATGCAAATAATCAGTCGACCAAGCCTTCCATATGTCCTTATTAATGGCTTGCACCATTTGCCATCTGGTGGTCAGACTGACGTTTTCGGAATCCAAGGGAGGTCTTGCCAATAAAGAACCTCCGATCAAAAAATGACCGGGAGTGAGATAAATGTCATCAGGGTTTTCCGTAAGAGCGATAAGAGGTCTAGAGTTAAGGCAAGCCTCTATTTGATATAGCACGGTTATAAATTCCTCATAAGTCAGTTTTTGCTCCCCCACAACCCTCCTTAAATGATACTTCATCCGTCTAACTGCGGCCTCCCATAAACCGCCCGCGGAAGGATATGCTGGTGCGTTAAAATGCCACTGTATTTGCATCTTGCTCTCTCTGTAAATGATATCTGGGTTGATGCTCTTTATGATTGCGTCATACTGCTTTCTGAGGACTCTGTCCGCTCCTACGAAATTCGTTCCATTATCACTATAAATATGATTTGGTGTACCACGGCGTGAGCAGAATCTAGAAAGCGCAGCTAGGAACCCAGGAGTACTAAGGTCCGACACCAGTTCCAAATGCACCGCTTTCGTCGACATGCACACAAAGACACACACGTATCCCTTCAGAGTCTTTACCCCCCGTCCTTTGTTCGCCTTTATGTCAAAATGTCCCGTAAAGTCTATTCCAACACGCGAGAAGGCTCGTGAGGAAGGTGTTACCCTTGACTTAGGTAGGTCTGCTAAGAGCTGTGGTTTGCAGCGGTCACTGTGTCTTCTACACCTAACGCACTTGTTGAGCTCACGTTTGACAGTCCGAAGTCCACTTACTATCCAAAATTTATCTCTAATATATGCTAGAGTGAGACTAGGACCTCCATGAAGCGTGACTCGATGCGCTTGGTCTATGACTAACTCAGTAAGACGGCTGTGACTTGATAATATGATAGGATTTTTAACCGATTGCTGTAAAAGTGAATTATTAAGTCGCCCACCAACCTTTAATAATCCATCCATTTCATCTAGAAATGGATTCAAACATAAAAGTTTACTCCCGCGTTTCAGCGGCCTGTTTTCCTTTAATCGCTTTATTTCTTCCGCAAACTCAGTATCTTGCACCGTTCTGATTATTAAGTTATACGAATGAGTCATTTCGCTTAGCGTCAGATAGCTCTGTTTATTTATTTGCTTATTGCGTAACCATTTTGTAAAACGCAAGAGCCAGCCGACCTTTGTTGCCACGCGCTCTAATGACTGACAATCATTTAAAAGCCTGAATATTAGATTATGCTTTGTATCAAGTAAAGCTGCGTTTACAATTATACTTTTCGCGTCAATAGAGGGAGGTTCATATATTACTGAATTCTGTTGTTTTTGATCAAAGTTATGAAGCCATCGAGGGCCTTCCCACCACAAGGAGTGTTCAGATAACTGGGTAACGCTCAGTCCTCTTGTCGCACAGTCGGCGGCGTTATCTTCTGAACGCACATGTCGCCATCTTGCTGCAGGAATAACTCTAAGGATAGACTCGACTCTATTGGCTACAAACTGCTTCCATCTATTAACCCCACCATGTATCCATCCTAGAACAATCATCGAATCGGTCCAGGCGTACATGACTATATCCTTTTCAAAAAAAGTATTTAAAACCTTTTCCATCAAACGACACAAAAGTACTGCACCAACCAGCTCCTTCCTTGGTAAACTAAGTAAAGTCTTAACTGGGGCCAGCTTCGTCTTTGCGGCAATCAACCTCGATGTGTATTCCCCTTTATCATTTTCTGTTACTATATAAACAACGCAAGCGTAGGCTTTCTCTGACGCATCACAAAAGCCGTGTATTTGAAACCCATTATTTTTATTTCCCAAATATCTAGGTATCTTTAATTGACGTATATTCTGAAAATCTGCTTTTAAAAAAAACTTGTGGTGACGCCACGTAAGGATGAGACATTGCAGATCCTTTTGCAAATTCGTACCACGTTCCATAAGGTCATTCAGGCTTTTCCCAGAAGACGTTTTCGCGGAAGCATTAAATACAACGCGTATTTTCTTATCCTTAAAAATCCCGTGATGTCTAAGAAAACATAAATTATTACCGTGACTTTGCACACGTTTCATATGTCCAAATTCCTCATAATCTCTCATAAACTTCTTATAACTCTCTGAAAATTCCTTATTATTTGTGAATCTATTTTCAGTACTATAAAACTGCGCAAGAGCCCTATCTTTAGATAAGCCTAAGTCCCGTTCAAAATAAGGTTTCATGGGTATTGCTACCTCGTAACTACCATTACCTAGCCGTTTTGTCGTTGCTTGGTATAGATCCTCACAATATTTATCCGACGCACTAAGACTAGTATCCATGTCACAAATTTCTTCTAATTCCCAGTATTGCGAAAGATCTGCCATGTCATTTATAACAACATTGCATTTAAAATTTCTAACACTACCCGATAATACCCATCCTAAGCGCGTTTGCTGGGCTATGGGGCCTCCTACTGGTCCCTTAATTAAACCACCCATCAAAATTTCGGAATACACGCTGGCGTCCAGCAGAAGATCAATTGGCTTTGATATGTTATAATCCGGATCTCCTAGCTGAATATGTCCAAGGTGTTCCCACGATTGCTTCGGGAAAGACACATTCGGCAAATTATTAACTAACCGTGGAATTATTAATGCATGCGTAGTAAATTTATAATTACCATAAATCGACTCTATATCAATTGAAACGATACCCCTACTCTGTTTTGATCCTTCGCCGATCCCAGTAACAGAAGCATTATAGTATCTCCGAGGCAGTCCCAACATCTGGACTGCATTTTCAGATATGAGAGAGATCTGAGAACCTTGATCTAGCAAGGCCCTTAATGTTACATACGTCCCGTCAACTGCCTTCACTCTAAGAGCTAACGTGGTAAGTAAAATTTCCTCACTATCGCTAGCAACGTGATTTGCTCTAAGATCCTTATTCGTAGATGGTATAAGCTTCGGTAACGAATTTATCGTTGCAGGACTGGACTGGCTTTCAAAATTCATAAACAAAATAGCATCGTGTAATAAATAACTATGCTGACCATTGCATACGCTGCATTTACGCTTTGAAAGACACTGACCTACTTCATGCTGATGCAGGCATATTTGACACAATTCTAACCTTGACACTTCGCTAAACTTTTCCTTTGAGCTGAGTTTTAAAAACTCTTTACATTTATAAATAATATGATTCCTTTTACAGAACGAACAATTAAAAGTACAGGCTGCCGACCCGAATCCGCGTTCGCTTGATTTGCCTTTAGGCGAAAATTTTCTGTTATAAAACGGCTTGAATTTACTATTTAATTGAGAGGATGATGACGTTGTAGATTCTGACTGCGTCCCTGTAGATTTATCCTTGTTTGAAATTGGTTCCAATGAAATAAATTTATTTTCAATGAAATCCATAAGCTCTTGATACATGGGTATCTCTCGTGGAGCCCTGCGATTCTCTCTGAAACTTATGACCGTCTCCGGGTCTAACTTTTTACAAATAAGATGAGCCAATATGGGGCTCCATGTACTCGTATCAATCCCGAGATTCTGTATGGCGTGAATATCCTCCTTAGAGATATCGTAAATACGTTTTAAATCTTTAGCAGATTGTCTGGTAGCGCTAGATTGATTCAAAAATAAATCCAAATGCTTCGAAAATAAAAGTTGAGGGTTATTGTACCTGTGATTCAAGATGTCCCACGCGGTATTGTAGTTCTCCGAGGAAATATGAAGATGCTGTATGAGACGTTCTGGTTCTCCCTTCAACTTACTCTTCAAATGCTGCATCTTTTGGCAATTTGTCAACAGATGATTATTATGTATGCTCTCTGAGAATAAATCCAGAAATGCTGGCCATTGCAAAAAACTACCCGAGAATGTTGGTACTTCTAACCTTGGCGTGGAATGCTGGAGATGAGAAGTGGATGCTAGCTTTTCGTTCAACGCTCTATTCGTATTCTCAAAGTGCTCTTCATAGAAGATAAACTCGTCCTGGTACTCAGCATCCGATCCCTTCAGAATCTTCTCTATGCCTATATGATAAGAGTTTATCTCCGACCATCTCTTAGTCAAACAATTTAACTTATATTCGAGCTCCCACTTTACGTTAATATCCTCAGCCCTGAAACCACCGATGAATCGCTCAAATTCCTTAAACAATGTGCGTTGCATTTCCAACATGTCAGCGGCCTTTTCTGAGGGGCTCAGAGAGACGGTGGTGGGTGCGGTCATAGTACCCGTTGGCTTAATCTGCTCTGCAAGAGATATGATATGCCTCCTAACCTTTTCATAATAGCTCCGCGTCTTCCCGAATTGATCCTCAACATAATATTGATGGTCTGGCTGTCCATACTCAGACAACTTTTCATTTAGCACCTTAAAATCTGCCCATAAGTTATCTAACCTATCCAAACGTTTCTCAATGTACTCCGATGTCCTACGACTCGCTGAATCCTTGCCAATGTTTATCTCAAGCTTCTTCATTTCGTCAAGAAGTCCACTCAGTTTATGCAACACAGCCTCCATGGTGAAAATAATAGAAAGATCTTACTGGATACAGGATACTTTCTCGTTCCACTGAAGCTGCCGACTTGATTGACGACCGACACTGAAGCTAATATTAATTAACACAAAGATACTACGTGTTGTATGCAACGTAGCTCTTCAAAATAAAATAAATGCTGCGGATTTCACTTAGATCCGACTTACAATATTGTCAATTTGTCCTTCGATAGACAATGGGTGAGCGTGACCTCGGCCGTTATATCCGGCTCGAAGAAATGTTGGAGTTATATAATGATACTCCAGTTAAATTCTGATCACAACTGATTTATTAAACAATACTTACATAATTATATAGGAAGCTTATTGCTATACACGCATAATCGTGACTTGTTATAATATTAAGATTTATCACGTAGAAATTATACGTGATAATATGTACCTTTTACATCCTGGCGACTCAAAAAATAAGAAATATTTTATCTTCCTTGTACAAATTAGAAATAAACTATGTTCCTTGTACAATTGTCATAATCCCCACCAACCAGAATTAAAATTGATAGTGGGGAAAACGCCAATTTTTTTATTAGAATTGTCATAATCCCCACTAGTGGGGATTTCTTAGTGGGGATTATGACAATAAACCGGTAGAAAGTGCCTGATGATGTGGATCTAACCCTGTGAAGGATCATAATTAATCTCCACGAGATTACATAACCTTCCAGGCCTGGGAAAAGCTAGTTTAACAGTGGAATGTCACAGTGAAGACGATGACTACATAAATATTTAATCGTAGAATCCCCTGAATGATAGTTACTCGTATCGTTCATCTTAATAGAAGCTTTTAAACTTTACATGTGCGTGAAATGAGCTTGTTAACTAATAGCTCGCAGTACAAAAGATGGGGGCTCAAACACTAGTCTTTAACAGATAGGAAGCCCTTTAGTTGTAAATTAAGGTTTTCAGCGCTTCCTTCCCTAAAGTACTTGCTTTGTTGCTGGTAATATAATAGTGATAGAAAATTTTATTAACACGCTTTTATTAGCTTCACCTGCATCTATGTAACTAAGTACCTCTAACTATGTAACGGAATATTCGAACGTAGTTTAAACCTACTTTAAGACATCAGATTCACTTGAAACTTTGCATACTTATCAAGGACCGATGACAATACAATAATTCGGTGTGTGTTTTTTTTTTACACATTATATTATAAATACATCTTCGTCTTACATTAAAACTTACTAAAACCCGAGACAATTGTCTGCATTAAAAATATTTGTTTACAGTGCGAATCGAATCCGCAACAGCAGTCTCTGTTGGCTATTAAACCAACTGCGCCACGATGGTGGCCAGTAAATAATAAATAAATGAATAATGCTGGACAATTCACACATCATCATCCAGCCCCAAGCTAAGCAGAGCTTGTGTTATGAGTACTAGATGACTGTTATACTTGATACACTACATAGATAGATATTTTTTATTATACATTGGAAAACTTTCAGAACGCCCTGAACAAATGCAGATCGTACAGACATTTGTCCCGAGGCGGGAATCCACCCCGCAGCCTCTTGCTCTTGCGTAACAATCACTTGTAATAATTGAAGTGATATTGATTAAAATGGATTCGGTCGTGTCTGGCAAAGTCAATAATATTGGTTGAATCAATACAGCGTTATCGTTAATTTGTGTTCGACGTGGATATTGTCATTTCGCTACAACATCCTGGTTCATAAACCATAAATCACTATCCCTACATAGTATAAAACAAATCGCTTCCCGCTGTCTGTTTGTTCCTATATTTGCTTAGATCTTTAAAACTACGAAACGGATTTTGATGAGGTTTTTTTAATAGATAGTAATTCAGAAGGAAGGTTTTTATGTATAACACATGCATAATAATATATAGAGATACACTGATAACTTTATAGGTTTCTAATAGATGTCGTAAATAAACACATTTTTTTGCGCTTACATTGCAAACGCTGGCTGAACCTTACGGTTACTGATACAGCTGATAGATCAAAATAATGTTCTACAGTATTGTACACCTTAAAAAAGTATCCAAAAAAGTCCGCGATGAAATATGTCTATCTCCTAGGGATAACCCACAATAACCATTTTTTATCCTTTACTTTTTATGAGAAATAACGGCTTATTTACGTAACGATTTTAAGCAATATAGCATTAATCCTTATCCAATTAACTACCTTAAAAACATTGTGCATTTAACATCGATCAATATGGCCCTTCACAACATGTAATTTAAATGAATATTTTCGAAGATATTACAGATTTGAAATGCAGGGACATGGCGGTTGCGACGGTACCGGCCAGGGGGGGTGTCTAAAATCGGTGGATACTGTTCTCGATTTGGAAGAAGCTGGTCATTTTCCTACAGAATTTCTTAATTATTTGAACCTGTCTTGACTCCCTCCTCATAAAATGGTGTTGAAAATGGGTTGTCCTGATATTTTATTAAGAAACCTGAATCCACCAAAACTTTGCAATGACACGCGTTTGCTGTATATATATATGTATATTATACTGGATGTGGTACCGGAGAAGATGAATTGATTCCCCGAATTCCTCTGATACCATAGGATTTACCGTTCCAATTTAAACGCCTACAATTTCCGGTAAATATATCTTTTGCAATGACCATTAATAAATCGCAGGGTCAAACTTTCAACGTTGCAGGCTTAGATTTGAGCGTTGAGTGTTTTTCACATGGCCAATTATATGTCGCTCTTTTAAGAATAACCTCTAAAGAAAACATGTTTGTAATGTCTAATGACAAAAAAAACTGTGAACGTTGTATATAGAGACATTCTGTACTATATTTAGTATCAGCATTGCACACGTGCGAAGCCGGGACAGGTCGCTAGTAACTTATATGTTGTAAATCCGATGGAAACAACTGATTGATGTTTAATATCACGGTCTATTATCCCACTAATATTATAAAGCTGAAAGTTCGTACAGATGTATGGATGTTTGTTACCTCTTCACGCAAAAACTTGCCCACGGATTGAGCTGAAACTTTACACATGTATAGATTTTGACCAGGATTAACACATAGGCACGCATTCGAAGCGGCGGGCAGAAACTAGTTATTATATACATATATTTGCCGTGGAGTGGCTGCAGAAGAATGTTGCCTCTCCTCTTTTACCCGAGGATGCAGTAAGAATCTGTCAAGAGACAATGGCCGGCTCAGGTCTATACATTTATCTTTATAATTTATCTCGGCATCTATTCACAAGTATTTCCAAGTTTTTGACTTTTTAAATGAATGTGAGATACACTGTTAATTTTATAAATACAAAGATTACTTACGTAAAAATGTAAATAATATAAAGCCGACAAATTTACATTTTCTAGAAAATCATTATCAGGGCGAGTGCGCCTATGAGCGCGTTCAATACGCTAGCGTATTTATCAAATTAATTCACAACAATGTTTCTGTATATCTGGGTTTTAAGGCTTAGCTTAAAAAGGGACTGGATGACGTGTGAAAAGTCCAGTATTATTTCTTGAATTAAGACCCGGGTATGCGCTAGTTATGATAAAACTTTATATAAAGCGGGCGCCGCCATGTTTTTACTTGAAACATCGTGCAATAAAGACCGAGTTAAGTATTAAGGTTTTAAAATGCAAAGTCGCTGCGTTACTTGCTTCAAGTTTAAAGTTATGTATATATAACATTAAACTTTCAAGTCAAGTTACTTTGCCATTTAGAAACATGCAACGAATGCAAAGGCAAATGCAGAACAGTCGTCTCGTAAGCAAATATTCTTGGCGTTTTTCTTGATTTTAATGAATGTATGAATGGCAGTGGGCATTTGCATGTGAAACGAAACATATTCGGTGTGTATTTTTGTACGGAAAGCAGGTAACAAGTTCGCGATCGACATACTGATCTTAGAAACGTATCCTTAGCGCAACTTTTTGAGCACTGCAGATATACAACAACCGGTTTTATTCAATTTCGTGACTCGGAACCACTGAACCGTCTCTGGCGACGGAGCGACCCACACAAAACACTAACAGCAATAAACTCACAAGATGCACACAGAACTACTTGCTCTCTAATTACACCCTCAACTCTGAAAGCAAACACATAATAATGCAAATCACTACTTTCATGAAGCGCATTTGAAGAGCAACCTCTGTTTGTTGGTTCTATTATATATTTGGAACAACGCAATGTTGATACAGTTTTCATCAATATTTTTCATGTTTATAGCCGTAGGACGTCCACTGCTGGGCATAAGCCTCTGTCATGGACTTTCCAGAACTGATTGTTCCCATACTCAGTACGCTTGGCATGCAGGATGAGTCGTAAATAAAATATTTTTCTATTCTATTCTATTCTATAAAGCGCAGTACGAAATGTTGAAACAGTAGTGAAACGTTGGAAGCATTTTTTTGATATTGCAAATTACTCTTGTATGTTTTTAGTTTCATATATGTTCAATGGATGCGACTGCCACAGGATCGTGGTGGATGGCACAAACTTAGGGAGGCCTGTAGCAGGGGGAAGAATGGGGCGGTGGATTATGATCAATACTTCGATTCATCTCCCAAACCTAAAGGTCGATCGATAGAATGTCTTAGAATCATTTCCAATTTACAGTTACAATTACAATTAGCCATAAGTGTCCCACTGCTGGGCAAAGGCCTCAGATTTTATATATTTATTTTATTCGGGGGAGGCCTTTGCCCAGCAGTGGGATCAGATGGGCTTATAATAATAATAATAATAATTTATTTTATATATTATATATTTATTTTACCTCATTTCCAATACCTTAAAAATTAAATTTTTGCCTCAACCAAACGACACTGACTGTTAACGTATTTTTTAAAGGCGCCAAAGCACCTTATGTTTAAATTTACCTCAACCAAACGACACTGACTGTTAATGTATTTTTTAAAGGCGCCAAAGCACATAAAGGTTTAAATTTTTGCTCTAACCAAAAAACAAACAGACGGTTAAGATATTTCTTAAAGGCGCAAAAGAATGAAAAACCCCGATGAGACTCGGAACTTCGTTAACAGCATAACCAAGACATTTAATATTAAAAGTCAGACGTCTATTTGTTTATTCAAGACGGAACGGCTTATTGAATCCGGCATTTGCATCTAGATAGCGTTTCATACAATTATTCAAAGGCCCGACCTAAGCGTGGCATCGTTAGAGTAGCAGGCTGGAAAAAAACATTTCTGAAGCTGACATTTGGTCTTATGAATACTAAATTTTGAACTTATTGACTAATTATAAACTAATAGTAACTAATAATAAACTTTTCGAAGAGAAACTAATATTTTTACTCGACTTGGATTAGAACCCGTAGTAGGTAGTAGAATGTTGTGGACTGTGAACCAATTTTAATGATTATATTTGGTTTAGTTGTGATTTGATGCGCGGGTTTGATTTGAGGCGGCGAAACATGACGTCCATTTATACTTATAATAATAATATTTCTTATTAGACTTCAAGGACTCTAAGGCCAAGATTCAATCTAGATCGCTGGGCCAATGGAGTAGGTAAGTAAGTAAGACTGCAGCATTTCTAAGTACCTTTGCCCAGCAGTGTAGTGCACAGTAGCCGTGGGGTACCGGCAATAGAATGTTGCCCCTCCTCTCTTGCCCGTGGCTTCAATAATTGCCAAGAGACCTCTGGAAGATGGACAGCAGCGTCATTCCGTGTATCAACATCCCTACAGCGCTCGCCAGCCCGCCAGCGAAGCGTGGTGAGCATGAGCAACCCTTTTGTCCAACAGTGGACATCCTTTGGCTGAAATGATGATGATGCTCAGCAGTAGGATAGCATAGCATACTAAAAGAACGTTTAGTAGTAGGTATATTTTTCGTAGGTATGGATTAATTTAACACAAGATTGTGGTAGATCCCACACAAGGCAAAGTCAGGCTGACGTTGATAATGACATACTTTCAACTACTGTTCAGTATTCGCGATATTAGACATTTCACATATTTTATGAAACTCACATCGACAGAAATTTCAATAACTTTAGGAATTTAATATAAACCCCGTACTGTAGGTAGTTTGTCATGAGCTTTGTTTTTAGCTCCTCGGCATAGCGCTGATAAAATCAATTTGTTCCACCAGGCTAATATTTCACCGACGTTTAATAAGCGACAGAGTTTCGTTTGAAAAATTATGTTTGTGATAAAAAATAAATTCGCGCGTATTGTTCGGGGAGGTTTTAGAACATTAATATTTCGGGTCACACAACAGCCTAACGAACCGCCAAAAACAGAGCACTCAATCACCCTCCGAAGCGTTTGAATTTGGAATACTCGTACGTTTTGAAAATGGAACGCGTGAAGCGCGGACGTGACCGCACGCGGCCGGCGCCAGCCAGCGACTGACGGACTGAAGTGAAACTGGGAAGGAGAGTGGACTTATCCTCTCCCCTTCCCAGTTTCAGTTCCGTTCCGGGAAATACCAAAGAAATATTACCTGGCAACAGAGTATGAAAGTATTAACAGGATTTGGAGATATTTTGACAGTTTTGCACAAGTAAGGTTGTAAGTGGGACCAAATATTTAAATCTTTGAGTGGGGCGATGATATTCGTAAGGCAGCGGGCAGGGATACCCAGCAGTGGACTGGACACGGGCTGATGATGAAGGTTTTATAGATTTGTATTGTATTTACAGTAGAACAATGCTATTCAAGCTTTAACAAAGCATTATAATATAGGGTTTGCAAAGGGTAACAGGAAATAATTGGCCGGCCAATAGTTTAAATTGAAATAAACACCTTAAATGTTTTTATAAAACTACTAACATTTAATGTTTTTATTAAACCCTGTATACATTAACTAGGTTTCAATATGGGACTAGCGGAACCCGGAAGGTCAGGGGAATACTCAGAACTAATCTAGTGCCATTTTAATTACATGATCAGGCTTTGACTTTTTGTTAACTGACTTTAACAGCGTCAGCAACTGGTATTCATGCTGTACAGGACGCTGCAGTGCCTGGGACTTTGTTCGATGGATTAGGCTTGCCCAGCACCATCCTCCCAACTAAGTAAACTATTAGTCAGAGGAAAGAACAGGTCACGTCCGAAGCTGACTAAGCCGCGGGTTTCCTCAATACTGCTTGCGAGAACGTGAGAGCAGTTTCTCTCAGAGCAGAACTCTGGCATTACGGGAGGGTTTTTGTGTCCAGTTGCTACTTGGAATTGTTATTGAAGCGATTTTACCTGCGAGATTTCCCACTAAATGTCCAAGAACGTTAGTGAATATCCGCAGTGAAATATGTCGAAGCTGTAATAGGATTTCGACAGTAATAGCACAGGATTTTCAGAACTATAAAGTCAAGGTTACAGTCAATACGTGTTTATTTAATAGAGCTGAAAAACAATACACATTTAAATTGAATAAAGCACATAATTGAATTCGTTCACTTCAGAAAACATTTTTTCTCAAGTGATTTAAGGCGAAGGAGAAACCCACTCTTCATTTTTATATCAATATTATGCTTAATATTTATACGGCGATTTGTTCTGAGAATTTAGTTAATTATGTTAATAATAGACCTGTATTAGTCCACTTTTGGAGATAGAATAGAATAGAAGTGAAAGAGTAAGGTTTCTTGTTCGCTTCTTTCCCTCACTTGGAATTTTTTTTCCGAAGCAAACGAATTCAATTATGTGCTTTACATATTTAATTTTTGTGTTTTGTTATTATTTTGTAAACTGACTATTCTAAGTAGCGTTTTGCTCTATTGAATAAACACTCATTGATTTTGGTAGGAACCCCAGATGATTTCGTGGATAAAATTGGACTATCATTTGTTTTAAGGAAATGAAAAACCCGTGTCCCGTGAAATGAATTATGCGTTGCGTGCGTTTTGGTACGATTTCGGCTTACGAAAGATACAAATACAGACTTAGACCATTCTCAGACAAAGCGACAAGTTTTTCGTCGCCACAACTGATCGCGTTATCACTTTAAGGCGATGCATTCATCATCATCATTTCAACCGTAAAACGTCCACTACTGAACACAGGCCTCCCTCCATGAGGCGTAGTTGCCATACTCACCACGCTTGGCTTGGGAAGCGCAGTACGGGATGTTGATACACGGAAAGACGCTGCTGCCCATCTTCCGGAGGTATCCCTCAGCAGGCTTTTACTGCATCCTCGGGCATGAGGTGAGGTAACATTCTACTGCCAGCACCCCACAGCTGATGGCATTATTCGGTGAAATGAAAATCTATGTTTTTAGTGTTTTTTTTCGGTTTAATATTTAATATTTTGAATTTTTCATGTTTTTTACTTCAAATTGGTAGTTGGTTTCTAATACACATGAATAATTCAAAACATAAAATATTAATTCCGAATGCTTTGTAATTGCTGAAGTTGAAATCCCTGAACTCAATATCGCCATCGCGTCGTCCCTAAAATAATAACACAATTGATTTATCAACCGTAGGTATTGTATTGCCGTGGGGTGCCGGCAGTAGAATGTTACCCCTCCTCTCCTACCCGTGGATGCAGTTAGTCCGGAAGATGGGCAGCAGTGTCTATTCGTGTATCAACATCCCATACTGCGCTCACCAACCCGCCTGCCAAGCGTGGTGAGAATGGCAACTACCCTTCATGGAGATCCATGAGGGAGGCCTTAGTTCAGTAGTGGACGTTTCACGGCTGAAATGATGATGATGAGGTATTGTATATGAATCAGAAATGAGGAGATACGTAGAAGAACTCGGGTCACCGACATAGCCAAGCGGATTAGCACGTTGAAGTGGCAATGGGCAGGCCATGTAGCTCGCAGAACAGATGACCGATGGGGCCAAATAGTTCTCGAGCGGAGGCCACGGACCGGCAAGCGCAGCGTAGGACGTTCACCAACTAGATGGGCTGACGACCTGGTGAAGACCGCAGGTCGACGGTGGATGCAGGTCGCTTCCAACCGCAATAACTGGTAATCCATGAGGCATATGTCCAGCAGTGGACGTCCTACGGCTGAAATGCTGAATGATGATTGTAGAGGTATATTGTGCTATATTATAAGCAAATAAACGAATGTCTATGTCTAACCGCAACTTTGTCCGCGCATAAAAATAGGTTAAGTTGTTTGTATGAATCAGTTTATAACAAGTTTAGAGGCAGCCTATCGATTGCGGTGCTTTGAATATAAAAGTACAGCCTTGAGTCACGGCAGCTGTGCGCACTGAGGGAACACCGCGACTGCCTTCGAGAATGAAACAATTACTATCGACTGTTACTTGCGAATTTATAACCTCTCGATCGATAGATTGATATAGGAGAGAGGGTAGATTTTTTTAACATTGTTAAATTACTATAAATCTTTTTTAAGGACCACACGTAAAGACGCTGCTGTCCATCTTTCAAAGGTAACCCTTAGCAGGCGCTTACTGCATCCACGGGCATGAAAGGAGGGGTAAAATTCTAATGCCGGCACCCTACGGCCCTGGATATGAATAAATGTAAAACTCAGCACTTTTTCACGTATATATGTCGGTCGCCTGGATAGTTATATTTTTCCATACCCTTCCGGTAACACTGCACGCCTGCACGGTTCGCATATTAATTATCGCAGTTTGCACTTGCAGCCCTGCGACGTCACGGCACAGGTGCGGAGCTAATTGATTGGCATACATCGCTGACGTCATCAGCACAGAGTAATGGATTAACGCGTGCCTAGCCTGCGCTATATGTAGCTAACAACTTAACAAGTCTTATCCAGCTTGGATTAACTAGAATGTTGATAATTCTAGATGATTTACAGAGACACCTTTAAATAATCCATAAAGGATTATGTGCCTCTTTGTAATTTATCATCTATTTGTAACTTTGAAAGCCTCTAATTGTAGTTCTGTTGTTAAGTAATTTAGATTTTATTTTTAATTATATATGTGTGTGCATGTCGTAAACAAATGTAATTTAATTTTTTTATAGTTTTTAACCACAAATAAGTCGAATATTTTGAGGAAATTAAAAACCTTATCAAACCCCCACCGGAATCGAAAATTTTGATAGATAGGGTTTTTCATCGTAAATAAATGTTTTAATTTCTCTGTCTGTAGTTGTGATGGATGATACAGTGTAAGCAACGTTTACATTGTGTTAAAACTACAGCGGATTGCATGTAGAAAGCATTCAGCACCTTCCTCACAGCTTAGACCATCTGGTAATGAGCCGAATTCATTCATTCATCACAGCAGTAGGACTCTGTCCCCTGCTGGACATATGCATCTCCGAGATCATGAGGGGAGTGTTGCCATACTCACCACGCTTGGCAGGCGTGTTGGCGAGCGCAGCACGGGATGTTGATTTGATACACGGAAAGACGCTACTGCTCATCTTCCGGAGCTATCCCTTCTTACTGCATCCAAGGGCAAGAGAGGAGAGGCAACATTCTACTGCCGGCACCGCACTGTTATGAGCCGAATAAGCAGAGCAGAATAACCAGAGGGTATTAATAATATGTTTATGAATAACGAGGCATGAAACAGAATCGTAAAATTGCCTCCAAGAAGTAACATTACGAAATTGTTATTGCTATTATTCGGCTATTAGCGAGGAAAGAACAGGTCAATACGTCTGAAGCTAACTGAGCCGCGGGTTTCCTCACGAAACGAAATAATAACAATCATACCCATTTCAAAATCTTGTTTGTGTGTCATGAAAACTGGTTAACATAAATCCGGCGGGGCTTGTTGTCCAAGTTTTCGATGTTTTCGCGTTCTGCTTGCGGCTATGAAAGGGATTGAATTGAAGCCCAATGGGTGCAAGAACCGTTACAAGATTTTCCATCTAGTTTCAAATTTAATGGAGAGCAAACTTGCGTTTTTGGAACTAGTTTTACAGAAGATGTCTGTTTGGCTGGCTGTTTTAGGTAGGATATCGACTTGTATTGTTTTGTGAAGCTACTACTAATAACTGCACAAACGTGATGGAGCTTATTATTTTACGGCAGTTTCTTAACCGACTTAAAAATAGGAGAAGGCTTTCCAGATTTAATCTTTGTTATCTCTGACCTCCGTCGTTTATGAACCAGATACACTTTCAATAGTGCCCGACTGGGACTCCAGTAGGAACTACTACAATTCATTATCGTCATTTCAGCCGTATAACACGGTACGGGATGTTGATAGGTACACGGAAAGACGCTGCTGCCCATTTTCCGGGGATATCCCTGAGCAGGCTCTTACTGCATCCACGGGTATGAGAGGAGGGGTAACATTCTACTGCCGGCATCCCACAGCATTACAATTATTTATTTCTAACTCGACTCTTCAAGGCATCATCATTTCAGCCGTAAAACGTCCACTGCTGAACTAAGGCCTCCCTCATGGATCTCCATGAGTGGTAGTTGCCATACTCACCACGCTTGGCAGGCGGGTTGGTGAGCGCAGTACGGGATGTTGATATGATATATGGAAAGACGCTGCTGCCCATCTTCCGGAGGTGTCCCTTAGCAGGCTCTTACTGCACCCACAGGTAGGAGAGGAGGAGTAACATTCTACTGCCGGCGCCCTTTAAGGCATAGGCATGGTTTTATGCCTAAATTTAGGGTTGTTTTTTTTATTTTCATTTATATGTTTGCTTGTTTCCAGACCTAGTTCTTATAAGGGGATCCATGACTTAAATGTAATAGGCGTACATAATAGCGGCTTGGGTATTTCAGAATCAAGCCAAGGATTTTATAACATAAGTCGGTTAATATTGTTAAAAATTAGTCAAAATCAGTTTAACAAACATTCAAAAAATATATTAAGTTCAAAAAGCCCGTGAACCATGAATGAATCTGTTCGCTTCACTGTTTTAAGCACTGTGATTAGAAGCAATTAAAAAACACGGCACTTATTATTAGTTAGTTTTTTTAGTCGTTTCAGTGTTGGAGAAAATTCCATTCCAAGCATTTTTATCTTCTAGATAATTTGATATTTTATACTAAGTAGGCTTTTTTGTGAAAATTACGTTTTATTATTAAAATACAGGAAATCAAACAGAATTTCTGACATAGTCTCCAAGCGAACTCACAAAAGAACGCCCAAATCCCAAAATGATAAGAAATTCATCGAATTCTAAGGGGCAAAATTTTTAATTACGAAATCCCGCCAGAGAAAATCAAAATATAATTTAAATAAAAAATGTTGCTAACAGCTCAATATGGAGTGTTTGTAAAATATTGTTAAAACGAGGGTAGTCGAACAAACATGTCAGCCGCTCACACCCCGCGACCCATCTCACTGTCGCGCCGTGTGGTCAGGCAATGACAGAACCATACCATTTCAAACACGTACAGAACAAACATGTTGCGAAACCACAAGCTTAAAGTAAATTATGAAAGGCCATAAATAATCCGTTTCTATTGTATGCTATATTGAAGTGTCAAATAAGTGTTTTATCGGTTTGTCCGTAAACAAGTAATGGTCGTGATTGCGAATGATATTCCATAGGCGTCCATATTGTCTGAGTTAGTCGCTGGGACAGCCTGTTCCGGGCTTCAGCCCATGAAAACAAGTACGAGGTAAAACAATCGGGAATTCGTATTTTTATATAATTTTTCTTTGTTGGTGTGATGTGAAGATGATTCTAAGGTCATAATCGCTTTTTTTTACATTTTTATATGATAAACCTCAGTCTCAAAGCTAACGTGAGATATACTATTCACTGCATAAAACGGGGATCACACACGTAGTATTGTAACGTCGAAGATAATTCCGACACGTTTCGATTTTTCAAGAAAATCATCATGGATTGAATGCCCGTGGGAGCGAGGGGCCGACATGACACTAGTGCTGGTGGCGCATGCCGCGAGAGCCTCGTATTTTCGACGTTACAATACTACGTGAGCAATCCTCGTTTTACAAAATAAACCTCAGTGATTTTAGTGAATTTTATTTGTAGGTACAAACCCTATACTCAGCATAGTGTGGCCATATAGGTATATGGCCACACTTTGCTGAGGTCAATGACCCTATCAATAATCAATTGCGTTTAGATTATCGTAAATCGTAACTGCTGAAGTTTAAACTTTCGTGGTCTTTTCTTCAATTAAAATCATCGAATCCTGAAAAGTCGAAGAACTAAAGTTGTCCCTTGGAGTGGTCAGAATCACTCCCTCTCGGCTTAGTACACATATTATAATACACCCTGTAGAATATGCTCGACGTTAAGTCATTTAAAAACGCAAGCTTGATTGGATAAGGTCTTACCAACTTTAAATCTTAAGTAGCCTTATGAAAAGAATTTACTCATATAATTTCCTAAACGCGACCCCAGCCCGCTAGCATTTACATTTTTGTAGACCTTCCGGTAATTGAATTCAAATGTAATCTAATTTCCGTCACAAAAGTTGCTCCCAACTGCCAGTTACAAGTTAATGAACTGGATAATGTTGTAACGAGACTAAGTTGAAGAATTTAATAAAGTAGACTCTAAAAACCACTAGAGAAGGAAACTTTATTATTTGGACCAGTGCAAGAGCCGCAGGCCAGACGCTAAATAACGCCGCAGATAACACAATTTTCTGTTGAAACAATATGATTGGGGAGGCTAGGGATTCCACTTTAGCATGTAACTAAGTGACACAGCGAGGGACACATAGAATGTTCTATTTGCAGATTCAAGGAAATTTGGTTGCCTTGATCCCTGCGGGGACGTTTGGGAAGATGTGGCATGGGGTAACAAGAGCATTTTCCAAGCTCATTTACAATTGGGACACGTAATAACATATGGGGCAGCTTCCAGTATGGAATGACGATACGATGCTTCTCTACAACTAATTTAAAAAGGCGTTTTCACAAATATGTACGATAACAATAATACGGGAGAACATAAACTAATGTATAAAACAGTTCCAGGCGATTTGCTTCACTTTATGCCAGGGGAGAACGTTTAACGTGCGTGTTGGGATCAATTACTCGGCTCATCCCGTCTGTAGCGGCTTTATGATTTTATTTACCGATCTCCGTAAGAGGGAGTGCTCTCATAAATTTGCAAAGACAAACTGGAGCAAGTTAAAAGTAATGGCGATTTGTGAACGGTCCACTGAATGGATGTACTCCAGCGATTGTCTGCGGAGTGTATTGGACATCGAGAGTAATTGGTACGAGTAGATTTTCCAGTTGCTGCGACGGTGCTGTAGAATTGCGCTGCTGCGTTGACTTCGCACTATGAAACTTTCTACAAAACTAATTAAAGGTCAAACAGGTCAAGTATTTTCTTCGATGAAATCCTAATCATTTCCATTGCGAGATTTAACTCTGATGGCTATGGTTCTGTTTCAATGTGGCATTAGCCAGAATATAGATCGTTACTTATTTAACGCCTCAAATGATGTGTGTACATTAAAGAACAATGCAAGATAAGTTTCGTCTGATGTAAGCGTTCATTGTGCATTGTGCCACTGCGAGTATTTCCCCTGGAAGCAGCATTACTACTTTCATGCCATATTATTGTCACAAAATATCTATTGCTTACGCCATTCACAAGGTTGTCTCAAAGCCAACGGTGAAATCTATTTCGCGTTATCTTATTCTGAGTCTCAAATTTTTATACTGAATAGGGCTGGATCCCGTGCAACGTGCAAGTGAGAATGCAATGAATTTCGCCGATAGAAATACCTCCCATCTACGAAAAGAAAGGGTTATAGAAACAACGTGATGGTCGTATTTCTGGCTTCACGACAATCATAAAGAAAGTTTCTGTCACCAAAATAAGGTGTAAACAAGCTGATATAACCGCAGTGCAATCAGTGAACCCCGTCCAATCTCGCTAGATCCTACCCATCACATGAAATGGATATTAGAGGAAACTATTTTGGCAAGACAGCAGACTGCTACGAAAATGGCGAAATAAGCGCAACATATCAGATCATATTTGTGTTGATATAGGTGAAGTGTAAGCCAAGAATGAAAACTACGAGAGCTCAACACGAAAAATGTTGGACTGTGATCTTCACATACTATTTTAGTATATCAACTTTTCATGGTACGAATAATTAAATTTATAACTTCTTAATTGAGCAGGCATTATACATTCGTAAGGAAACATGCTAAAATCTTCTGTAGCCCTAATAAAAAAGCTGGCATTTAAAAGTCGTAAAAAACATACGAACACACTGAAGTCTTATGCCTCAGATGTCGCCTTTAATACAATAAAAATATGTACTGACATTTCGAAACAACTTTCTGAAACAAATTAACATTAATGGTTTAAAGCAATAGATGTTGATGGATTGAAAGTCAGTACGCCACCAAGCAGGTCTTCAATAAATTATAATAATGAAACGATCCAATCAGACGAGGTCGCCGATGCTCATCTGGCCGCAGGCGCAGGCTGATTGCCAACAGCCACCAAGTTCGATACCCCTCGAGTGCAACTATCAAACCCACAGAATGATGCTGCTTATGAGTTTAATTTCAACGGACGGCTTTGGGAATAACTGTGACACGAGAATGCAAATGATGTTTCACCCGCAGCTGAGATGCTTAATAACAAACATAAAATTTAGGTCGGTAACTCAATGGGATGTCTAGAAACAATGAAGTGATAGTTTCGTATGCTTAGATTGTTTAACCTAATATATTAGAGCATTATATAATTATTGCGTTGGATATGTGCCAGAATACAAATAAACGAAGTATTAAAATATATTCAATCGACTTATAGATATCGATATTAAGCTATAATTATAATGGTACCCTAACTTGCGATGTTTGCTTCCGTACGTTTAGTAGCGCAAAGATCGGGTACATAAGTCATTTAAGAGCTAAACTCTCTAAATAGGCAAAAAAAAAACAATTGAAAGCCCTGCCACTGCAGCCGAAAACGGCTAGGTGGATTATATATATGTATATGTATATATATTTATATTATATAAATTTGACCCGAGGGACTAATATTATCTGTAAACGTCTAATCAAACTTGTAATAACCTCAGACTGATATCGTACCTTCCTTTAGCCAGAGCAACTGCATAAAGTACTTAAATTACTATGCCATTTACTTTATTGTTATTGCACAATACTTGCATTAGTAATGGATGCTTATATCTAAGTGTACATATTAGTAATTGATAAAGTGGGCGCGTCGTCATACACAAACACCCATTCTCGGAAGAGGTTTCCTTTCAACAATGTTAAAATACTTGATGATAATGTCTTACATCTCTTGTACATGTTCATGGATTGCAAAGGACAGCAAGCTCAAGCTCAAACATAAAAAAATACCTTATTAAGTACGGCCGCATATACCTTATTGACGCGTCACAAATTACAAAATAAAACAACACAAAAAACGTGTGACATCTGAAGTGAACAGATTCAATTATGTGCTTTATTATATTAATAAAGCACATAATTGAATCTGTTCACTCCAGATGTCACACGAGTTAGGAAAATAAGCGAACAGAAGAACCTAACTCGTCATAATTTAACAATTTTATTTAACTTATGTTACGTTTGACGGAGTTGGAGCAGATTCCGTCCCAAGAGATGAGAAAAACACTTGCAAACCCAAGGAAAGTAAGCACGGCAAAGTAGCTACTAATACTGTCCTTGACAAGAAGTAACACATGTAAGAACAAATAAAAGCGTCATAAAAAACGTAATTCGCTAGCTGCAAGTCCAGTTGTATAACAGTTACAGCCGGCTTTGGCCGCTGCGTCGTAAACCGGCGCCGGGTTATTGGACCTTTGTGCGCGATATACGACCCACTTGGGTGCAAAAAATTCACACTTTTGCAACATTTTGACTCTGAGCTCATTTTTTTGGATTTTATCGTTGCTACAGAAATGTAACTACTACGAAATTAAAATGTACATCTAGGCTTTTGAGTGACACTTATGGAGTGGTTTGCTAACTTTGCTCTGGCCGCGGACTTCACTGCGCCGCGGCGGCCCCTGGGCATGAGGATTGACTGGGCAGCCTATGCCAAAACGAGTCGATTAACATCGGCCCCTTCTGACGCCAGAAGATGTGGAGATAGAGGCCGCAGCTCTGGCCTCCAAGATCGTTGAGACCAAGGCGGCAGCGACAACACCCATCACCCACATAAGCGACCATTTATAGATATTAGGAAAATTACACCCTGTATATAACTATTTGTATAATTACATTAAAGGAAATTTTTCAGTCAAAGTAATTTGAAAATTCATCTTAATTGCCATAGGATATATGTTAGTATTTATGTTGTGAAAAATAATAGTAAAATAGTAGTATAAGTTAATTGTAAGATTCAATTATTACTTATTCATCCTTAGATAGTGTAGATATAAATATAAATAAATATAGAAATAAATTATATTTTATCCCAAAAAATTAAATAAATAAGCGATTATTGAAATTTTATTGAAGATTTTATGAAAATATCACCCATAGGCGAATTTTTTGCACCCAAGTGTATTTATTATACAATGGGACAATTTGCAATACAAGACACCGCACTAACGCTTTCTATTTGGGATTGTAGATCTTACCTTTTAAGGAACATTTGGAAAGTATCAACTACCTAGTTGCGAGACCAGGATAAGCAGGTATTCAGTTTAAGCATCCCTCAGTTCTCCAAAAGAACAATCACATTCACTATGAATCGAAAAATTAATTTTATTAATTTTACAATTTTAAAAATATGATAAAAGTCTACGCAACTGTGCCAAGCCAGTGCCTGAGACATGATAAGATGAATTAGGCTTGTCCAGCAGATATACCATCCTCGATAACGACAGTTGGGTCCCGGGATTAAACCGGTCGATAAGTCTGGAACTGATTAAGCTTCTAGTTTCGCCACAATCTCCTAGCTCTGCAGATCGGTTGGAGATTGGAGTGTAAATGCATTAGAACAACCATCATTGTATGTCTGCGAAGGACCCGTACTAGACAATTTCTAAATATTAATTGTCTTGCAAGACCCTGGTGCGTTAGAGGTTTATGTTATTGTACTCTACTAAATGTAGCTTACATAGAATTGCACTAAATATACTTTACAGATGAAAAGAGTCAACTCCAAAAGGAGTTTGATTAAATTGTCGCAAAACTCGTATCGCTCGCTGTAAAGGTGTCGGTCTACACCCAGCGAGCATAGGCCTTGTAAGTATTCTGGCCGACAATAAGTTCCGTGCAGCACAGCAACTCAGCTGGAATTCAGTAGTCTTTATCTCTTATATGTATAGTCCCCTACTAAAGGGAATGCAAGGGATAAGGGGTCTGGTAAGGAGGACAAGCGTGTAAAGGGAAGATTGTGTGTCATCATCATCATATCAGCCTTAGGACTGTTGTCCACTACTGGGCATTAGGCCTCCCTCATGGATTTCAAGGATCACGAGGGGTTTGTTGCCATACTTGTCACGCTTGGAAGGCAGGTTTACGAGCGCAGTACGGGATGTTGATACGCGGAAAGACGCTGCTGCCCATCTTCCGTAAGTGGCAGATTTTTACTGCATCCACGGGCAAGAGAGTAGGAGCAATATTCTACTGCCGGCAATTACTGGTTACTTTTTGGTGGTTAGAGAATGATAATATTCTACATAAATTCTGCAGGTCTCTATACATTACGTTTCAGTGTAGATAGTGTTATTGTGTAATTGAAAGATCTTTATTTAGATTGCCCCTTGGATTGTCGTCCGATATGTTTCGATACGTGTCGCAGAAATCACAGGCTCGTGAAGCATAACACGTGTCTGCCCGAGTACATGATTATTGTGCGAGGCCGTTGTCCTGGGCTTGACTTGTTAAGAATAACATATTTTTCTCTGACAAACAATTTACTCTATCCGTCTCCAAGTTTAAAAGAAAAATACGAATTAGAGTACTTTCGTTATTTTTATATGTCCTCTACATATATTACGTAGCTCTCAATTATTTTCCTTTTAGGGTTCCGTACCTCAAAAGGACGAAATAATAAAATGAATAAATAATAAAATGACGAAAATAGGGTTTAATTTGGTCCTTATCCACATCATTTGTCGTTGCATCCACAAAGGATTTCAGCAGACTACGTAAGAACAAGACAACTTGACGTAGGTTGACGTAGTCTGCTGAAATCCTATGTGGACGCAAAGTCCTAGCCTACGCCTACACATAAAGTCATAATGGAGTACATACATATACATACATACTTACACAATTTAAAGCGCCTTGTAGTTTGAGCCTTATAACTTAACAGCTTAAAAACTCTTGTCCTTGAAACTATATCCTTACCTGAAACAAGAACAACGCAGAGGTCAAACCAGAGTAGAATTTATTACGGCAAATTATATATTTTTTTACAACGCCATTGTTATAAAATGCAAAATGCTGAGTAAATAACTCAACTCGCAGTATGAATGCACGATCAGAAATTCTGTCGTATATTTTTAGGCGTCTCTATCGTTGGCCAAAACAACATCATCATTATCATCTCTCAGTACTTACTACGCTGGTCACGCGGGTTGGCGAGCGCAATACGGAATGTTGATTAACGGAGAGTCGCTGCTGCCCATCTTCCAGAGGTAACCCGTGGAAGATTTTTACTGTATCAACGTGCAAGAGAGGCGGCGCAACGTTCTACAGGCGGCACTTCACGGCTAACAGTAATCAGTAAAACATTACTACTAAAGTAAGCGGTAGCGGATGTAATACGGAATGAGCTAAGGACCTATTTGTAGGCAGTTTCGTAAGTTACCTCGTCTCTGGTTACAACTAGCAGTTTTCGTCATCTTGGTCCGGTTTGGGCTGGGCCTTCCATCTACATCAGTCAATCATTATTTGTGCCATACTTTAACTACCTGAATCTCACAAAAACACTTTGGGTGTAGATGGCGCTGTGCGTAAGTCGAGCAACATATATTGCCGTCGGGTGTAGAAAGTTGCCTCTCCTCTCTTGTCCGTGGATGCAGTAAGAGTCCGCCAAAGGTATCCCTTGGCAAATTCTTGCTCCGGAGGGCAGCAGTCAGTCGGATGGGCAGCAGTGTCTTTTCGTGTATCAACATCCCGTACTGCGATCGCCAACCGTCTGCCAAGCCAGTATGGCAAGAATCTCCTCCTGTTGCCATACTCAAAAAAAAATTGCAGCGTGCGTGACCAGAGCACTCCTTAGATTGCTCAATTTCAGCTCCAATCATAGCTCACCGTCCTCCGTCCGCTTGGCTAACGCGCTAAGAGCTGACCGAGATGAGGGGAGAACCCTGTAATGCGATTGTAATGAAGACTGACAATGGCGAAACTTTTATATTTCCCAACTTACATATTTATAAAACAAGTCGTACTAGAACTTTTTGTGAAGAGTTCATCCGGGGAAATACTACCACCATACCTATTTCTGCCGCCACGTCAAGCAGTAATGTCTGCTGTGCTCCGGTTTGAAGGGTAAAGGGGCCTGGAAAATAACGGGCACATGAGACCTTAAAACTCATGTCTCAGAGTGACGTGCGCTTTGTGCGGCAGCGTTGGTCACGTGCTTCTTGAACTTAATGATCGCGGTATTGCTGTTTTAATAGGTAGAGGGTTCCGCTTAACATCAGATGAGCCTTCGCCTTGTCTCGTCATTTAGTCGTATAAAAAAGTAGTGTTTTATTTTTAACAGAATTCGAATAAAGAGAAGCTTCTCAAGTCGTCTTTTATCTGTTTTTAATCTTTGTTACCTTAGAACTCTAGTCTTTTACGAACCGATTTCAAAAATTATTTTTAGGGTTTTTCATGACGTCAGGTTGGCGACCGATCATAAACAACAGAGCCGAATCGTTAAATGACATCGAACTCTATTTCTAAATCGCTCGCCTCTGAGTCGCATGACTATTCTACTGGAAACGAATGGTCTCAGCCGATCGGGTCGCTTGGCGAGACACAAACATCATGTCATGTCACCCGTATATAGTCCTAACAATAATGTAGGCACGAGGTATGCTGAGTAAAACTCAACTTGCAGTGGAAATGCACGATCAGAAACGCTGTCAAAAAAAGTTGGCAAAAATAACATCATCATCATCATCTCAGCCGTAGGTCGTCCACTGCATAAGCATCTCTCATGGTCTCCAAGTATTGACCACGGAGGGTTGTTGCCCAATTCGGGCGGGTTGGCCAGCGCAGTACGGGATGTTAACACATGGAAATACACTACTGCCTATCTTCCAGAGGTATCCCTTAGCAGATTCTTACTGCATCCACGGTAAGAGATAAGGCATGAGGTGTGGTGATGACCATAAACAGATAAACAGAAACCTTTTAGGATCACTTCGTAAATCTGTGCTGCAGTGCAAACATACACTGCATGCAATCAACTCGTCCATGGAACTAAACAAGGTTCACTATCCATTTGCGCAGCGGGCTGACCTTACGCTTTGTGATTCAATAACCCGATTGGATCCTATGCGAGCGGGCGGTGTCGCACGCACTGCAACTGTATCTGTTATTTGCGTTGCTCTACTTTAGAAAAGTTTTAAGAATACCATGTGTACCTATTCTTATAACTATAAAAATCTATAAATGAAACCAAGTAATCATATTGCGCGTCAACTAAACCATCATCGGCGCTGCCGTAGGCCGTCCACTACTGGTCATAGGCCTCCTTGATAGATCTCCAAGTACTGATCAAGACGGGGTTGTTACTCGTCACGCTTGGCAGGCGGGTTGGGGATCGCAGTACGTTATGTTGATACACAGAAAGGCGCTGCTGTCCATCTTCCGGGGAATCCTAGGTAGATTCCTACTGCATTTACGAGCAAGAGGAGGGGCAACATTTTACTGCCGGCATCCACGTTACTAGATACTGGGGCCAATAAATCGTGTCCACACGAATCGCCTGGACGCCGGAAGTTGCGGATCCAGTAAGTATTTCATTAAGGAGTTCTATACGTTCCGCCTCTCGGCTTTATCGTCAGACCAGTCACCGAGCGTTCAGTGTTGGGCTCGTAAAACAAACCAAATGTTTCACTTAACCGCATAATGCAACACACTCCAATTAAACCTAGCTCCAAGGACTTCCATGAATAGCTTTGTGCAGCATCTCTCAGATCAATCAATTGCGAACTGATCAATGCCCAAAAAGAAGACAGTTACTGGACAGGAACAAAACGAATCGAAGGACGCCCGGAATATGCGAAATATGCAAATCTCATACTTGCAATCAGGTTTACGAGGATAATGATGGTCATGGCATCAATTATGCATGATTTTATAGTAGTTTTCCTTATTAAAGACTAGTCTATTACCAAGGTTGCAAAATCATCTTGGATTCAGAATTTCAGAGTGAAAATATTTAAAGTTATGCGGAAGGCTATTGTTGAAGGATAATGTTGATCATTTAAAACTCCTGTATGGTTACGATACGTTTATTGAGTATTTTTTTTAGAAATATACATATTAACATCAAGTTTTTTATTTTAATCTACTTAATCTTACATTTAACTAATAAAGGCGAAGGTATGGTTAATGTTTATTACCATTGAACGCGGAAACGACTTAACGGATTGTAATGCTGTTAGGAAAATAATGGGTAAGTTAATATTTTTATAAAATTCTTTACGTATTGCACAAACTGGCAGACAGAACCCCAAGACGGAAGAAGCATTTGGCCAGCAGTAGGATCCGAGGAGTCCAGTCGTTACTGTCCCACTGCTGGGCAAAGGCCTCACTTTCCTCCTTCCACTCCTAGCGATTTAACGCAGTTACAGGCCAAGATGGTAAATAAGCGTCCAGCTCGTCCCGCCATCTCATTCTCGGCCTCCACGTCGCCTCCTAGCATTAGGCGGGCTCTGTGGTGGTATTCGGTTGATTGATGATTACTTAGTCACTTTCACATGCGAAGCCGCTGACTATAACTAGTGCAGCTTTACGAAGGAGATAAGCTCAAAATGCTCATTGTTTAAATCTTCAAGTACCACATTCTCTGAACTTTCAATTGTGAATTGTAAGACAAAGGAGTAAGGTTCAAAAACCCTACTGTGCGAAGTGACGTCACAACGAGTTAGCTGAAGATGGATAGCATTGTAAGTGCTGTGTGGGAATGGAGTTATTCGCGGAGTATTTGCGTATGCTGGGGTGAACCCGGCTTAAGTAATTTCACTCTTAGGTGCACCAGATCAAAGGTTATTATGCTTTGAGAGAAACGTAAGCGCATTCAACTTACAAAAATAAAAATAAAAACTTATTTAATTTTTTGTTAACAGGAAATAAGGCACATGAATGAATCTGTTCGCTTCTGTTTTAAGCACTGATAAGAAGCGATTAGAAAACTTTTTAGCATTTCTTTTTAGTTTTTTTAGTTGTTTCGGATAGGAAAATACCTAGACGGCTGACAAATATCTACAGATCAATTACAAACATTTGTCCTTTTGCGTTAGACCAACTCAGCCACGTCAAGCCTGATAAAACTCCACCAAGTTGTAGAACTTGGTGGACTATTATCATATGGGATAGTATTGGGATATCCCAAAAATATTTCTTAGTCACACTATTGCTTTTATACCTATAAAGGTTTTATTTATATACTGCAGTTCTTTCAATATGATTATAAACGGACCAACATCATTTAGTTTTTTTAATATTCTTAAAATACTTATGTTCATCTATCTATATTCAGACAAGAGATGGCGCTGTCAACACAAATTATATTGTATAAAGGCACGGAACCGTCGGTGTGCGAATACGACTTGCTCTTGGCCGGTTTTATTTTTAAATCTGACTGGTGAAGGCAGCCAGCGTTTAAGGTGTTCGTATGCACGGAACAAGTCCCGTCTAAGTAGAAACAAATGTAATGCATCTTTATATCAAATCCGAAAAATTATATAAATAAAATATGAGAAAATATTCAAAATAATTATTTGATAAGTCAGTGCACTGATAGTAAATAAAAATACGAAAAACTCTATGCTATTTATGCTAGTACAGTTTCAATTTTAACCAATAGTAGGAAGTGATAGTCTTATGTTATTTTTAGCTAGTCTGTAACCTTTTATTTTCCCTTCGAGGTAAACACGGAAGACACGAGGAAGTAAATAAAAATATGTCGTAAATAAAACATACATACAGGTGTAGACTTAACGATCGCATTGATTCTTTCATAAAAATAAACCTTCCTCCTTCAATCTTACGGTACAAATTCCCATCACAATATAGGTAAAGGTATGTATATATGGGCATTCAACTATGAAACCGGAAGATAAAACTACCCTCCCAGAGTAGTTAGGTGGCTCGCTACCCCTTATATCTTCAGCTCCGAGAATTAATGCGGGGAGACTGGTCTGAGACAGAGGTGCAGAACCTACGGTTAGAAACTTGAGACGATGTGTTTATTTTTTTTAGATATTTAATAATTGACAATATTCAGCTTGGTAGGTATTTCAATTTCAGCGTCTAACTCATCAACTTACACATGCGTTTTGTTATGATGGATTAAGGAAGGAAGAAAAATATCGCGTGATTTTCTCGACATTTTTAATCAACTTTAGGTGCCATCCGTGGCACACTGTAATTGGGAGAGCACTCAGTAAGTACATATAAGTGAACTTGTCATGTGTTCATTCTGTTGAGCGTCCTTTCATAAAATAAGATATCGAAATATACTTAATGTGTGAAAATAATTAACTTAACCGAGGAAGCGTTGGCGGGATGAAATTGTTACCTTTCACAGAGCATGGTGGGAGTCTGCAAAGGATCGGGATGGTTGGAAGACTTTAGGAGAGACCTTTGGGGACAATATAGGTTAAATAAAAAATAAAAATAAACTTATTTATGGCAGATTTCTAAAAACAGATTTTGAAATACAGTTACTTTAAGTATAGCTTTTAAACTCTGCCAAACACGTATTTTTCGGGCTTGTGTACTGGTGCACAAGTTCCGACTATTTCTATAGCACTTCCGGGGTTGCCGGAAGTAGCATTTCGGCACCCGTGCAGCTCTAGACTGCTGTTGTCATCTTGTAGTATGTTTATGAGGGTGCATTGTGAATTACTGAAGATGTTACGGAGATATTCATTCTGTATGGGACGCTGCAGTTCCTGTGATATGTTAGATGGATTAGGATGGATTAGATGAAATAGGCCTGCTAGCACCTTTACCACCCCCTCAAGCTTAGTCGGCTATAATCACAGGAAAGAACAGGTCAATACCTACATCTGAAACTGGTTAAGCTGCGGGTTTCCTTCACAGTAAAGTGATTTTTGATAATGTTTCAGCCTTAGAATATAGCAAGTCTTTGTCAATTTATTTGCCTCCCAAAAACAACGCCAAGACGTGCCATTCAACTCTGGCAGGCGTCTCTCGTTTACTTCTCTTGTATTTCCGTTTCTCGCGTCCGAGGTTGCCGGAAGTAACAGTGCGGCACCCCTGCAGTCCTAGACTGCAGACTAGACGGCGGCGTCTCGACATTTCGATCGCGGGCCAGGTGTGGCCTATCTAGCTGCTAGACTATTAAGATTGTTATACCGCACTTGCTATGGTAATTATGACGGTTCATTGTGAATTGCTGAAGAAGTTGCGCAGGTAAAAGTAGAATTAGGATTTTGGTAGATCTTTTAAGGTCGGTTTTGGCCTTTTGGAGCCCTTCGTAGTTCAAGTTATATTCTCTTCCTAAGACTTTTAATCAACATACCATCTCTTAAAAATTCAAGATTTTTAGAAAATCCATTAACATATGCTTTTTCTGTATTAGTAAAATAATAAATGCAGATATTCATTTCAGTCATAAAACGTCCACTGATGAACACAGGCCTACCTCATGGATCTCTATGAGGGGTAGTTGCCAAACTCACCACGCTTGGCAAGCGGGTTAGTGAGCGCAGTACGGGATGTTGATACACGAAAAGATGCTGTTGCCCATCTTCCGAAGGTATCCCTTAGCAGGCTCCTACAGCATTCACGGGCATGAGAGGAGGAGTAACATTCTACTGCCGGCACCCCACGGCTTGCAGATATTCATGACAGCTAAATTGGCAGTAAACAAACGCGCAGGCAAGCCGTTACCGTACGGAAGGGGTTAAGCATGCCCACTTGTCTACTTAGTGCTTGTGTATCCGGCTAGAAGTTTTAGCGGGGCGGAGCAGCTAGCACAGATAGGTTTATGCTAACATACAACATGTGCACTAGACTATACTGTCTGGGTTGGGGGAGACACATTAATGGGGCTTTTTAATTAGATGGGGAGTGAAAACAGCTCACTGTGAGTCAATCTGAGTTGTGCGAGCTCGTTCGGGGTTCTATGTTCTATGTATCGCTATGTAGCAATTAAGTTCTTAAGGTTTACCTAAAGGGTTGATGAGTATATGAAATCACACACACATAAGGACTTAAATCCCGCGACATTGTCATGGCATACGCTATAATTATGTGCTTAACATGTTTGGCCTTTTTAGACAATAGTTTGAAGTTTTCCTTAACCCTATATTATAAAATAAACATGCCTACAAAGCGTGACTTATTAGGTAACCACCATATGTTAGTAATCATAGCAAAAATGTCTCTTTTTAAAAACAACGACATAACACACATACACACACACACACACACAAACACACAAAGAGAACATTTCCTCAATCTCAGTGATTTTCCCCAACCAGGTCAAAAATATTATCCTTTAAATCATCCTCAGTGAAATGTAAATCACAAAAGAATACAAACCGAGAATCGACGGACAGCCTCAAACGGATTCTGGGAAGTTTTGTTTTGATTTCGAAGCCTTGTTTATGAAACGAATGTACATCGGCCGTTTGTAAACAGGGATAGCTTGGGGCACAATGCTCTACCTGCAGTGTATTAAAAACAGCCAACGCAACGGTGCGATATACTCGGTTTATTTCATTTTATTTATTCAGAAACAATTGTATTGCAATTGTATTGGAATGTTCTTAAAATTAAACACAAATAAAAAAACAAGCATTAAATATAGATAAACAATAACAAACATTTTCAGGAATAAAACCATGCATGGAATTACGGAAATTATGACTATTGTAATTCGTAAAAATTATCCGATATTCAGTAATGCTTGAAGTACTCCAAGGAGTACACAAACTTTTCTAGTAAAAACGCTTTTAGTTTGGATTAAAAAATATTTTGAGGCATTTCAGCTGTCCTTTTAGTACCGCTTAAACTTTTGCGATCGCAATTGTTGTAACAGCGCAGCGGCGGTGGCCGAGGCGATTCGTCTCGCGAGATCGAGACGGAAGTTTACCGTGTAACCTTAAAGTCACACGGTAAACTTCTATCTCGATATGTAAATCCGACATGTCTAGAGGCACAATTTCTGAAACATGTCGATTGAGCCCTTCAAAAATACAATATTTTGAAAGAAGAACGAAAATTAGCAGAGGTATAGCGATTATTGTCATGTCAGCGGCTTAAAGTCTAGAAGCCTTAGGAACCTAGCTTTCGTGCCCGATCTCCGATGATACAGAGACTGCCTAATCTGACTTAGCACCGCAGGGCTTTCTCGTATGGCGTCCATTCTCCGAAGACAATAGATATACGGACACAATGGATACCTGAGGATCTAGGTAGCTTGTGTGAGCTTATGCAGAGATGACTTTAGAAACGTTAGGCGTATTAAACTTAGACCAAACAGTTATCTACGCCCAGTTGTGATAGCAAGGATGAAATCCAAAATCTGAAAAGCTAACCTATCTAACATAAAAAAAAAGTTTATAAATTTATTTGGAATTCTGTAGCTGAAAGATTAGCACGATTTTCACTTCCAGAGGTTTCTGTTTTCTACTAAATGACAAGCCAAAGGCCTATCTGGCGGACGTGACAGAAGTGGACGATGCGGCTAAGATAAGATGAGCTATGATTTAAGAAATGCCATGGAAAATTGGCAGCACTTTGGTTTCCCAACTCCTTTATCAATCAATATATGTACATATATATGTATATAGCCGTGGGGTGCCGGCAGTAGAATGTTACCCCTCGTCTCCTACCCGTGGATGCAGTAAGAGTGCTAAGGGACACCTCCGGAAGATGGGCAGCAGCGTCTTTCCGTATATCAACATCCCATACTGCGCTCACCAACCCGCCTGCCAAGCGTGGTGAGTATGGCAACTACCCCTCATGGAGATCCATGAGGGAGGCCTTAGTTCAGTAGTGGATGATTTACGGCTGAAATGATGATGATGATATATATAAAACTCTTCCGTTACTGACTGAGTGACTGACAGACAACGCACAGCCTAAACCACTGGACCTAGAGACTTGAAATTTGGCACACATATACCTTGAGTATCCTAGAGGTGCACTAAGGAGGGATTTTTCCCACGGGAACGGGAACTACGCGGGTGCAACTGCGGGGTGCGGCTAGTCACCATATAAAACTTACCACGATTTTGGCATGATCAAACCAACATGGTTTATTATCATCAAAACGCCATAAATGAGTGGGAACCACGGGTCAAGGTCTAGCTTTATGAGCAGGAACAAACAAATAAGTTCGCTAACCTGGCTGGCTTCCAATGGGAAGACCTTCGTTTTATTAAACAATGTTCTTAACGATTTGTTCGTCCAAATACGTAAGCCAAATGTTGAAATCTTAAATCTTGGTTTGCTTGTAGCAGCTAAGGCGAGTGCCGTAGAGAGCAATGCATTTTCTCGCAATCACAGTAATTATATCATAGCGCCGTGGGGTGCCAGCAGTAGAATGTTGGCCCCCCTCTCATGTCCGAGGATGCAGTAAGAGCCCGCTAAGGGATACCTCCGGAAGATAGGTAGCAGCGTCATTCCGTGTATCAACATCCTATACTGCGCTCGCCAACCCGCCTGCCAAGCGCGGTGAGTATGGCAACTGCCCCTATGGAGTTCCATGAGGGAGGCCTGTGTTCAGTAGTGGACGTTTTACGGCTGAAATGATGATGATGATGAATTTCCTGTTTAAAGTCGGTATTTTTTTCGTTAAATAAGTCATCAAGTGAGCGACACGCGCTAAGTACGCAAGGAACAATACAATCAAGCTGTTACATTATTTTCCACGGCGCTTATTTCGATGATGTTCATTCAAAAAACTTTTAAAACATGAAGAGAATTTATATGCTCTAGTTAACTTACCCGCTTCGAAACTTTCAAACTCATGAAATATTTGCATCACATCAACGGTATTTCGGAACTCCACATAGCATCACTTATTCAGTCATACATTTACATTATACACGGGATGCAATGCTTTATTTACCTACATACCAATACGGGTGATACATAATTCAGAAATGCTGCATGTGTTTAACAATAAATTAAGCAGTTTCTAGTTAGAACCAACTAGCACGTTCTTTACAGTTAAGATTACTCGAAATATTTTTTATTCTTGCGTGTGAACATAGAACGAAAGTAAGGAATGAAACCCTGTCTTCTATGTGAGTAAATTTTAGCTTCATTTCGAATTGCGTTTTTATACAGCTATAAGTCAGAGGAAAGAACAGGTCAATTAGGTCTGAAGCCAAGCCGCGGGTTTCTACATGTTGTTTTTGTTCACAGTTAGAAGCACGTGTTAAGTGTACGTGAAAAATCCGTCGGTGCCATGATTAATACATTCATGCGGCATGAGCCGTTACAGTGCCTGTGTTATGATTACGTGGACCATTACCCTTTCAGCTATAACGGAAGTATCTTAAAAGATGTTTCATATAAACTTTAGGCCAGGCAATATTAATTATAATATTAAATGCAGAGCTGGATAAGCGTGTAGTTTTACATGATTCACAGTTTGGTTTCAGAGCAGGACTTTCCACGGAAAGTGCCACACACTTGTAAGTGTACAGTGGTTTTGCCAATAAACCAAACTGTTATTGTAACCATTTATTGAGCAATCATGTTGCACAAACTATCGTGAAAAAATAACACACACACCCCTCCGGCTAACACTGGGTTTAGAGGTAATAACACTGATTCCGAATGAGTAAGCTCACTCATTCCGTGTGGAAACAAAAGCGGTCTCATTACGGTAAGGGCTTTTTTATCTATATCTAACGATTTAATTAAATTTTTGTTACAAACACCTCATCGTCGCACAATGGGCGCCGCGGCCGAGGTCACGAAGCGTTTCCAGGTTCACTTGAATATGTATTACCTACAAATGAGCGACATTTTACTGCTCTGGGGTCTATTTTAATTGCTCTTATGACGACAACAAGCAGCGTCGTTCCGTGTATCATCATCCTGTATTGCACTCGCTAACCCGCCTGCCAAGCGTGGTGAGAATGGCAACCCCTCATGGAGATTCATGAGGGAGGCCTGTGTTCAGTAGTGGACGTTCTACGGCTGAAATGATGAAAATGATGATTAAAATAGACTCAATCTGAAGGTAAGAGTAAAATCCTGCTGGTCCCTACATTATGAGACTTAAAGCAGATCACCTAAGTCATTCTCCTTGACTGTGGAACCGAGAATGTTCGCTGTTGCGTAGTTATAAAAACTGAGTGATTATCCTTATAAATTGACTGTGAAAACGAGATGGTCGGAGCATTGATAAAAAACCAGAGGAACAGACATAATAATACCTACTATAGTTCCCTCGAACTAGCGCAACGAATAAAGATTTACAATGTCTGCGCACCTATTAGTTGAGAATTTTCATTAAACCCCCGGTTAAATACGGCAAAGAAGGCGGGCGCCGTTTATTAAACGTTATTTTCTTTATAGCTGCCCTCAGCCCCGGTTATGATGAACGGTTTAATAAATTCGCGCCAAGACGCCTGTGTAAATCACCGGTAATGCTTTCAAAAAGCTACGTCTTGAAAACAAACCTAAATGTGCAGAGCGTGCAGAAAGTGGGAAAAATATTATATTGTATATCGTTCCTTGTTATCTATCAAGAAAATCCTTTAAGTTTTACATTTATAATTCGCTGAAATATAGCGATAATACTCGATAATACTGGACTGACAACCACATTGTTATGAAATGCGTCGGTGTTTCAAATTCATATTGTGTGTAGGTAACGCGAAAATGTATTTCACGGGTTTACCATGAATATATAAAGAGCAGGATAGGCTCAAAGATTAAAATCTGGATAGGTTACTATATAGTGAATGTCACAGTAAAATATTACTGTTTGATACTACACACGCCACCAAAACGCAACTAATATTCTATGAAAATTACAAACACACTTTAAGGCGCATAAGACGAGTCCTTCAAAGGCAAAACGAACAATAGAAGGACGGACGGCGTGGGCATGGCAATAGGCTTCCGTTGCCAATGCATTGGTAAAATCTAATGTATGCAAAGTCCAGCAGATAAAATACGGAAAACGCAGAAAACAGCCTTGACTTACCGATGAAAGCAATCAGCTTTATATCGCTATGCGCACACAAAATCAACAAACATTACCAAACAACGCATTCGATTGTTTGTACATTAAATCGCTCGGTAGTCTACAGGTGGTCCGCTAAACTTTACTGCATTGTAATAAGGACTATTTATCTTTGTATTGATTGATTGTTGAGGCAAGCGGGTGCATTAATACAAGGTCGAATAATATAGTCGACAACCGACTACTGCCATGCCGCGTAGACAGGTAGCCTTCCGCGGGAATGATAAACCTTCAGGTTTTAAACTTCACAAATATTATTTTGAATTTTTACTGTAGCTTTGTTTAAATTATCATCATTAGATCAGCCGGTTGGCACCCATTGCTGAGTAAAGGCCTCCTCTTTAACACGCCAACTTAAACGGTCCTGTGCCAGCCTCATCCACTGTCATCCGGCAACCTTGACGATATCGTCCGTCCATCTGGTCTGCTTCGAGGCCATGTCTCTTCCATCGGCAACCACTCTGCCGTCGTCCCGCCTAGCAACATTTCCTGTCCATCTCCACTTTAAGTTCGCGATTCGCATACCTACGTCTACTACTTTTGTGAGTTGTCCTATCTCTACATATATTTGCGAAATAAAAAAGGAGTTTATGACTGTTATTATGGAATTTTGAAGCTTCACTTCTATAAAAGCAAAATGATAAAGTGAAAAGCAGCTGAAATTTGAAGTCGTATAGTGATTTCGAATATTCTTTTAGGTGAAAGAAAACAGTACGTTTACTATAGTAAACGTAGTAACCGAATAATAGGACCCAGCAGATAGCGTAGCCTCAATTGGTGACAGCTTTACATCGTCGTCCGACCCTGGTAGATCGTTGAACCCGCGCAAGAAACGTGCAAAAACACAAGATGCATATCTCTATAAATAATTATGTTTTTGTCAGCTGTGATTTTAAAAGGATATTCTCTGGCTATGCAAACATTATGAGGAAATACATGGAAATTAACTCACAGGCGAAGCTCAGTTTCGACAGTTAGTAGTTCCAATGCAACATTATATAAGAACATAAAATAAAAGAAAACGTGCTTCTTAGTTTCTGGTGATAGAAGGTGCTGTACACTCTACTGAAGTTCCTGGCGAGGACAATCTTCCTGATCATCAGCATCATCATCATCCGCAGCTTGACTTCACCCACTCCACGGTATGTTTGTACCATTTTTCACGGTGCCAATCTAACCCAGGTCAGCCCTGCGGTGCTTGCGATGTCGTCTGCCCATCCCGCTATCGGTCGGCCGACGTACCTGTATACAGTTCTGGCTGATGTCATTATTAGGTTGTGCTCTTGATTATTCCCATTAAGGTTCATGTTAATAAGTTCTAAAGCTATCGTGATAGACACACTTCAATCGCTTATCGACCGACCGCAAGGCTTTGCCATACGCGCGCCGTCACGAATATAGATGATCTTGAAGATAAGTCGAACTGTTTCCATGATTACTTCAAGTTCTATGTGGATTGTCTCCTAAGCTTCCTTATTAACCATGATGATAAGAAAATAATTTATTATTTAAATGATTATTATTATCCACTTTCGTTATTTTTTAATTATTTGCCATTTTCATCACACGACAGGGCAAGGGCCAATTTTCATTGGAACAAAAAAAAAACCGGCGGGATATGAACTCGCTTTGATCAACTCATCCCCTGAAGCCGGGGTGCTTAACCAATTCAGTCATGTAATCCTGTGACGACCTTTAACAGTCTTACAGCGCAACTGACGAGATCTAACATAATCTCCAAGTTCCATCATCATCATTTCAGCCGCAAAACATCCACTACTGGGTAGTTGCGATACTCACCACGCTTGGCAGGCGGGTTGGCGAGCGCAGTATGGGATGTTACACGGAAAGACGCTGCTGCCCATTTTCCGGAGGTGTCTTTTAGCAGGCTCTTACTGCATCCACGGGTATGAGAGGAGGAGTAACATTCTAATGCCGGCAACCCACAGGAATCATACTGAACGCAGTTTATGACTTTAATCATCATCCACAGCCCGATTTCACTACCTAGTGGATGGGACTGTAAGCTTTATTATATATTATATCATGCGAAGTCATGCGACAAGCCTTGTTAAATATCATGCAAAGTAACCTAATACTCCTTTCTTCATTATTCTTTGAAGTTTAATTACTTCGAGTCAGAGCGCGCGATCGTTGTTTATATGTAATTTTAATGAAATCAAATCATTTATTTGTAAGTGGAATGAACTAACGATAGGAGACAACATATTTTACTTCGCCCTTGCTGTTTGCAAGTGCAAATTGCCCTATTCGCACTACGATTTTTTCTTCTTCTATGTCTCTTATAAGAGTGGTGGTGGTCGTCGTGGAAGCATGTGTATCAAATTGAGGCTGATATGATTGGCCTTACGATTTCTCGGCCTCTTTCCTTTAAGTGGTTTCCCTGACAATAATTTAAGGCACAGTCGATGTGATTTGATCGGTTTATCGCATTGGTGACTTTTATAGAGCCGTGGGGTGCCGGAAGTAGAATGTTGCATCTCTTCTCTTGCCCGTGATACCTTCGGAAGTTTGCAACGTCTTCCCGTGTATCAACATCCAGATCTGCGCTCGCCAACCCGCCTGCCAAATGTGGTAAGTATGACAACAACCGCTCGTAATCGGCGATTCATGAGGGAGGCCTTTGACCAGCAGTGGACGACCTAAGGCTGAAACAATCGCATCGGTATCTTAGCCTGTGCGATATTTAAGAATATTTGGTTAATTAACACCTGGTCAAAGCATAAACTAGTTTTGTTTACGTTATCCTTGTTTATATTTATTCGTTTCGGTTTTGCGTAAATTGCCTCTGTTGACGGACTGCATAATTTATGAAAGCTTTCAGCTCCGCTTGTCAGCGGGGCTTTGGAGTAATCCCGGGAATTGGAGACGCCGTGACAAATCTATTTGATGCTAATGCTTTCATTTTAAATCCTTTTCATTTAATGAATGAGCCCTTTCAGTAAAAAAGGACAAAGTACTGAACCTAATATAGATTGTAGCTACTTAGATACCGAGCAGAGATATAGAGATAACGAGATAAAGAGACCGACAACAATAGTTCTGTGATTTTCAATAGTGTTTCATCATTATCTCACGCCCCTAACCCACCTTATGTAGGGTCGGCACAGCATGTTTTCCACTCTCAGTCGCCATCTCATCACTGTAGTGATGAGAAGAAGATTAATTTCGCGTAAATATCTTCTTTAACAAAATATACAGGCCCCTAGCCTACCCTTCGCGCCATCTCCATCCACATTCATCCCTAACATTCTTCCTGTATTCCATTTATGCCTACACTATTTTTAATAGTGTTCACCAACACTAACGCCATCTGTTATAGGTTCTGTGTAACTAGTTAGGACGTTTTTAGGGTTCATTTACATAATTTAATCACCAGTAAAAATGCTTACCGCCCAACGAAGTAGGCACCGGGTCAGCTAGTCTTATCTAATCTAAAAGTATTTTGCGAGTGAAAAACAGGTATTTATCAACAAGAAATATCAGTGTTATTAAAGTTAAAAAACAATTAATGAGTGACGACGTCATATGTTATTATAACAAGCATTGGTACGGGGGTACCAGAAACCGGGGCGAAGGCCTCAAAAGGTCACCAAAGGTCAAAAATGGAATTTTTGTGTTTTTGGACGTTTTCAGACATTTGAAGAATTATTTTTTTGGTGACCTTTTTAGGTCACAATAACTCCGGTCCCTGTGACCCTAAATCAATCAGTACCCTTCTCTCATTAAGACGGTGCTAACAAAAAAGGTTTCATGTAAATCGGTCAACGCGTTCGGTTGTAATCGTCTCATACATAGTCAGACAGACAGACAGCGCTATACATATTAGGGGGCTTCGTCCCCTAAAAAGCGCAGCAACGGAGCGATGACAAAAAAGGTGATGTTTACCTACATAATAATACAATATCAGAAGAGAAACTGGAACTAATTGATTGAAACTCTTTGTTCTAGATATATTTAGGTATACATTTAATACTTATGGTCGCGGAACTATAACGTACTTTGAAACCGACCTCACTATCATCATCAACTCCGCCGTAGGACTGTTGTCCACGTCCACTACTGGACCGGTAGGTCTCCTTCATGTGTCTCCAAGAGCATAAGGGAGTTGTTGCCATACTCGTCGCGGTTGACAGGCGGGTTGGCGAGCGCAGTCCGGGATGTAGATACACGGAAAGATGCTGGTGCTCATCTTCCGATATCACTTGGCAGATTCTTACTGGAACCAAGGACAAGAGAGGAGAGCCAACTTCTACTGCTGGCACTCACGGCATTATGATGATGAAAAAACGGTACGGTACTCACAATGATGATAAAGGATTTTCCTCAATAGTTCGACTTGCTTACCTGAAACAAAGAAATGAAAATTAATATAGGATAAATTTTGTGGATTTACATCCAACTCTTATTTCTAAATACGTACTTGTAAAAAAAGTACTGATCGTGGACAAATAATTACCTAAAATTATACGGTGGCTCCCAGTGTCGGCCGGCACACAGGGCTACCAACAGAGCCACGGAGGTCGTGGTTGAGACTTGTGTTTGACCTCACTCACAACAGCCATTACAAGTAATGAGGCTTGTTATGTGATAAAATGCCTTTATGTCTGCAATAGGGTCAAGAGTGATGTGATGTAATTCAATTTCAGTGGGAGACATTCTACGGCTTCAGAAAATTCGATAACATTTCTAATCTCATATGGTGTATAACTTAGGACTAATGTGTCTTAGTGACAGTATTTTACTTTTCGAATCAGAGATGAGGAGATACGTAGAAGAACTCGGGTCACTGACATAGTTAACGGATTAGCCCGTTGCAGTGGCAATGGGCAGGCCATATAGCGCGCAGAACAGACGGCCGATGGGACCGCGTTCTCGAATGGAGGCCACGGACCGGCAAGCGCAGTGTAGGACGTCCACCTGACGGGCAGACTACTTGGTTAGAACCGCAGGTCGGCAGTGGATGCAGGCCGCTTCCAATCACAGTACTTGGAGATCAATGAGGGAGGCCTTTGTCCAGCCATGGACGTCCTACGGCTGATATTATGATAAAGATGAACTCTTAGTTAACACTCGTAGGGCAATAAAAGTAAAGTAACTAAGACAGAGTTACCTTCGCATTCATGATATCATAAACGATACTTATAAAGTGGACATTGTAGTGGTTAGCGAGGTGACGTCTATCCCTATCGGACAGACGTTTGTGTCGTTCAGCTGATTACAGCTAAACGTACTATCTTGCTCAAGTTGTTATAAAAGATATTGATAGGATCTAGGAGACGAACTCTGGCTTTTCGTCAAAAGACGCAGGGACTAGTCATCGGTTAATAATAATATACCTAGTTAGAAGATGTTAGCATTCTGCGCAATGGTAAATGTTATGACAATAGATGTAATTAGATGATGCATCTAGCTAGATGGATAATAACGCTGATATCATCGGTCGGCGGTGCGCGTGCGTCGCCATTATTGCGCATTATCTGATCGCTATCTACAGTTTGCGTTTATCAGCTGACACATCGTAGGGCACATCTGCTATTTGACATGTCTACCCTAGAGGTAGATATGTTAAATAGCAGATGAGCTAGAAGTATGTCAGTATGCGAAGCGGGACAATGAAAGATGAATTGGATACAAAAAATACATGATAAAGCACATAATATGTGGCAATCTTCAATTTCTGTCCTCATAGAAGATCACGTGGGTTTGGCACAGCACGTCCTTGGGTTGGACCACGTTGTTTAAATTAAGATTATGTTGTTACGAATGACCGCCTTCCTGACTTTTAAAATTATTTAATTTCTGCTCATTTCAGTTTTGTAGCAAAACACAGGGCGAAATAATATTGAAATCATTAAAAAATGTAGAAAGAAATAATTTGTGAATGTGAATAAAAAAAAACTTTTATTAATTTACTGTACCTACAAAAAGAATAACAATAAAAAATGAATATATTCGTGGACTAAAAGTTGAATTTAATTCTTCTTTAACTCACTCGCCTCACTATCATCACGTGACGATTCTTACAACTATTTTATTCGGACATTCATCCACTCATTTCACACTATCAGCATACAGAGTTAAGCAAAATAGTTTAATATATAAAAATAAATTAAAAGTAATAAAACTTTTTACCAAACAAGCTTTTATTTAAATGTACCCACTAAAAATTATAAACATTTTCCATTAAAGTTTAATTGTCTAATTGATTAAATTTTTTTTTTCAAACAATGTAAACACGAGTACCTACTTAAATCTCGCGACAAGCTTTTTTATTACATATATTGTGTAAAGACGTTTTAAGTTGACATTTAACTTTAATTGAAAATGTTTATTTATTATATTTAGCACCGAGAGTAGCGATTATGATATTTATTTATTTAAGTTTATTTGGGAAAACACACAGAACAATAATACAATCTAAATCTTATATATAAAGTATTACACAATCCAATAAAGTTTCCACTAATTTATAAAACTTATATACGAAGAATTGGTGGAAATTATGTTATACCTACCTAAACAAAACATAAAAAGTGTCTTACAATTGTGTGACTAAAGAAGGAATATTATATAATAACAGTATTAAATTTAAAAAAAAATTAATTAGAATAAGGTTACACAGAATGCGATGAGAGTAGTTGACTTATAACTGCAACTTATATATGCATTGGCTAATTCATATAAATTTACTCGTATGCCGGGAAGTTACAACGTAACCTCTAGGAGGAAGTAGGGTTTGCATGTTTGTTAAATGCAGGTATCATCAGCCGAAAATTGTGTGATATCCACAAGAAACATGTAAATTAAATGACATCACTCTAAATCCAACATGGCGGTCATGAGATGCACAGACAAGAAACCAACTGTCCAGTGATAACTAAATAGTAAAAAATAAATTAAAAGTAAAAAAACTTTTTAACAAACAAGCTTTTATTTAAATGTACCCACTAAAAATAATAAAATAAACATTTTCCATTAAAGTTTAATGTCAACTTAAAACGTCTTTACACTATATAGTATGTTATAATAAAACAGCTTGTCGCGAGATTTAAAAAGGTACTCGTATTTACATTGTTTGAAAAAAATTAAATCTTTTAGTATTATTAAACCAAGTATATGTAAACATAGTATATGGCTTGTGATACGGAAGTGCTTATGTGAGTTATTCGACGAAGTGCGCTTAAATTGAACCGCTCATTAAGCTTGTATGCTTTAACAGCAGTTTAGTCTGTTGATTAAATCCTATGTCTCACTACCAGCTAGGAACTACACTTAATTAAACTTTAACCTCGATTTCAGTTGTTCAGTTGCATGTGGAACAAAATCTATAAAATCAACCTTTTGCATCTTTCCTACCATTAGTATGATGTTGGAGTTTATAGGCAAGATAATGATTATGAACTTAACTAGCGGGTAGCATCATCATGATCATCCTACTGCCCTTATACTCTCCTCAGCAATTGTTCAGTTATTTAAAAACCATAGGTAGAAGTTGTAAAGGACCTACCTACCTACCTAGAGAAGGTTAATGTCATGTCTTACATGGTCAAAGAGGCTGTCCTGGAGAGAAACAAATGGAAAAGGATGGATCAGTTGGACCGACAAGAGTGAAACTCTAAAATGAAGGAGAGGAAGGTAGAGGCTCCGACTGATCTCCACTCATCCAATCGTGGACAGATCTTAGATCACCGAAAAAAAACAAAGCGATGGGCTTTATGTTTTTATGTTAGGTTTAGGTTTAAAGAAATGTTACATTTTCCCTATTTCCAAGACATCATCATCATTTTCCTGCCCTTATCCTACTTTTATGTGGGGTCGCCACAACAGGTTTTCCTCTTCCACTCCGCTCTATAAGCCGTCATCTCCACACTCACTCCTTTCTTACCCATATCATCTTTCACACAGTCCATCCATCTTTTCTTTGGTCTGCCTCTTCCGCTACATCCCTCCACATTCAAACCTTTTATTATTTTTGGCTGATGCACTGACAGTCAATAGAGAAGTTGACGGTGCAATGCTGGCCGGACAAGATATTTCTTGTTCCAAACCACAATTACAACCGCAACCCGCCAAAACCCTTGTCTCAAGGCTGTTCTGGCTATTTAGAACCGCATATATGGCCAGACTGAGCTCCCATATCTCAGCTCTGGACTTGTCATATAAACTGCTGTAGTATTGTAAGGAACGCTCAGCTTGGTCAAGTTCGATTCAACCCCAAAAAAAGATTAAGATTACACACGTGGCAGCCGCGGGGCCGCAGCGTCAACGAACCGCCAAGGCGACGAGACAGAGCCATAACTCCTTTGTAACCAGTGAGTTGTAAATAGTTAGAGTAGCTATACCAAACAAAAAACGTGTCGCAACTTGATGACAGCGGGGGTGCCTGCGCGGGGCGCGCTCGCCCCCGCACACAAGTATTCGCTGCAGCGCTACACGATTAGAATGTCGTCTATCCATACCATCAATACATGCAGCGCTAGATCGCTAATAGAGAATAGTTTTCTCGCGACCAAAACGTCGTAAGCGCGCCGTGAATTTCGTGGCGCTTACACGTTTCGTTCAACATAGTGTAACAACATGTCGCTCTAATAGATTTTTTTCACCGCAGAAGGGACACTTCAGACAGCTATTAATGCAGTAATGTTAATGCAGTAGGTACCTATGAATATCAAAACGTAAAAATATTTAAGTACATTAAATTAAAACGAATCGTTAAGCGTTTAAAGTCATTTTTTTTTAAATAAATTGGTATTTTATCCAACAAGTACGTACATAGGTACTTACACTAACTAGACCCCACACTTTATTTCACTCTGCCCCTCCTCTCATGCCCGTGGATGCAGTAAGAGCCTGCTAAGGGATACCTCCGAAAGATGGGCAGCAGCGTCTTTCCATATACCAACATCCCGTACTGCGCTCGCCAACCCGCCTGCCAAGCGTGGTGAGTATGGCAACTACCCCTCATGGAGACCCATGAGGGAGGCCTTTGTTCATTAGTGGACGTTTTTTGGCTGAAATGATGATGATTATCTAGCCCAAAACTAAGCAGAGCTCTTGTTATGGCTACTAGATAACTGATATAATAAATACAATACATAAATACCTATTTATTTATCATTATACGTAGAAAATGACCTGAACACCCAGAACAAATATCTGCAGCGATCACTAAACATTTGTCCCAAGGCGGGAATCGAACCCACCTCCTGCATCGCAGGCGAACCTTCGCCCACCACGCCACAGAGGTCGTCAATCTATTACATTAAGAATTTGTTCAGACAACAATATAGGTATAATACAGCTTCAGTTTATACGTAATGACGATTGCAAAAGATACCTACAGTAGGTACCTAGAGTACCTACTGTAGGTATCTAATCAGACAGACGGCATAGGGCGAGTAATATGAGTTAAAAATAATCAGTTAAACCTTTGTCGCCAACCCTCAGTAGGTACCTACACATCCGATCTGTACGAATCACTTTTCATAATCTATGATTTTCAAACAAAATGTCAGTACAATAGAAAATAATGTACAAAAATTAATTTTAGTTGGTTTTAGTTGATATTCTGTTTACTTTCCGATGATAAGTCACGCCACTATCTTTTTTCTTCGCAGTTGATTGATTAATTACACGTTTTTAACACGCAAGACGGCATTTTTAATTTGGGTTTATTCGCATGCGGTCGCGATGGGCGTCGACGAACGACTAAATGAGTTGTTGCCGGCCGGCAACAACTCATGGCGCAAACTTGTTGTTCGCGGTGTCAATTCTATACGCTAGTAATAATACTTCAATGTTTGTAACACTGCGAAGTGATTGATCGTGCTTGTTTCGTTTATTTATATAATCGTGTCAGACTTGCTCATATACGGTACTGTGTTAATGAAACGCAATAAGTCACACTGGGTGCAGTAAGAATCGACAAAGCAACAGCCTTATTATTCCTTGTATCAACATTTCGAACTACGCTCGCCAACCTGCCTGTCATACTCCCCACGTCAGGACGTCCACTGCTGGAGATAGGCCTCCCTCATGGATCCATGAGGGAGACTGTGTTTAGTAGTGGACGTTTTACGACTGAAATGATAATGATTATGAAGATGTTTTTACTTCGCTGGGTGTGCTGGGCTCAATAAATAATATTGAGTAACTTAGTGATACGAACCGATAGGCAGCTTGCTCCAGCACCAATAGGCAACGTTTTAAACATGGCTGTTAGATTCGAGAGCACCTTTCTAAAACCAGTCTAGAAAAGGCTTGCGACTTGTTACAAAACACACATAATCCCCTTTCTAGCAGTTACAGGCATTTATTACAAGTGAAATAGAAAGCTTATAACTTTACCCATGTCGTATGCCAGGTATATTACGATAATGTTGACTCTTTCTAAATCTTATACAATCGATTGGTTTAGTACAAGCGTCGCTTAGCTTAGGACTGGACAGCAATATGTAATTTTGTAAATAAAGGGGAATAAAAATAGAGTTTGGGGGAGACCTTTTTGCCCAGCAGTGGAACGAAACAGGTTAAAAAAATGCTGGACGTTACATAGAGCCATGGAGAGCGCTATGTTAGGCCTTAAACTCATCCACCGAATTCCAAACATCGAAATTCTAAAACGGACATAAGTTATCGATGTTGTAATCGATTGCGGAACTTAAAAGGAGCTGCAGGAGGGACACATAGCGCGGCGTGATGGCCGGTGGAGTGATCTATAACTGAATGGTGGCCGACACAAAGATACAGAAACGGTGGTCGTCCGGCAGCAAAGTGGGCAGACGACTTTGATAAAGTCTCCGGCAAACGATGGATAGGCGCAGGATAGTGGCGGATGGCACAAACTAAGGGAGGTATACTCAACAGTAGAGTTGGGATGTGGATGATGATGATGAATGACATTACACAAAGCACATCTAGTCCTATAACAAGCGGAGCTCGTGTTATGGGTACCAAATGGTGGGATGATGGAATATGTAAATACATACTTCGCATACATTGAAAAATACCCAGACCTGTGGCAAATATTGCAAAAATATTGAAAGAATTTTTCACGTGACGGAAATCGAACCCGCAATATCTTGTGCGTCCCAGCCGGCTATCAAACCAACTGCGCCACGGAGGTTGGCGGATAAATCTAAAACTAAAAAAATAAGGATTTAGCGTTATTCTGTTGTCGGACATCCAAGTACTTGTAGTATCATCAACATATACAAAGTACTTATCAAATAAACTAGCAAATCACCACCATAAGGTCAATAGCACATAAACGGCACAATGGTACCCGTTATCAGTGAATTAAGTACAATTGCCGCGACGTCACGGTCTTATCAATACATTTCCGCGTGAAATATAATTATGAAATGCGCAGTATTTGTTATTTGATAACAGTTCTTATAGCTAATCGAGGTGTCCCTTTAATGAACTACAGATATCCGGTTATAGTTCACACCAAAGAATACCGCAGTTGTACAGGCTAGGTCTCTAATAGGAGAAATCTATAAGAGAGCCAATTTCGTAGAATTCTCTATGTTCTATGCCAGCATCAAAAACTATGCAGCTATGTAGCTGATTGTGTTAAAGTTTGAAGCCGCAAAAATTAGACGTCAGATTAGATCGAGGCCAACATTTTCTAAGAAACCATTTTGCTAGAGATACGAGAAACCCTAGAGATACCGTTCAAAATAAAATAAAAAATATTGTAATTTCAGATAATTTATTTTAGTTTAGTTAATTACACTATGTGTTATAGTATCTGCCTTAAAATACATATATATATTTTCTTGTATATTTAGATTTATTTCCATTTATCTAAGTACTTTATTTTGTAATGTAGGTACTTCACTCAAGTTGCTATTTGACAGTATCTCAGTAAGGCTAATTGTATTGAAACTCGAATGAGAGAGCGCTTGGCAGACAAGTATTAAAAGAAGTAAGGTATGGTATGGTGCTGTTTGAACTTACATGCAAAGTATGATTTTGGTAAGTTGTAGCCAGTAAGGATGAAAAAACTTTATTAATACATAAAGAAACATAAATAATAGAAAAGTTGTTGGAGTACGTAAAACAAGATTCAAGAGTAATCGCACAAATCTGTCCTAAGTATCTCTTGCGTGAATGAGATCACGTACTGAAGTTAATTGCTTTTAACAAATATTAAGATGAATAATAAAAATGCAGCGCAGGCAGACTGTATGAAGGAAACGCCGCGTGCGCAGATGAGCAAATGTATGAGAAAACCGTACAGAAACCATCGAAATGTCGACAATGACAACTAAGGTTGAGTCAGGCGTCTAGTCTGGACATGCTGGTAAAAACTAATTAAGACAGTTCACGGTCTATGATTCATGCAAATCGTCTACGTATACCTACTTGAGACACACCTTTGATATAAGTGAATCTTAAGTTATACAATATACACACTTAGGGCATTGTCATAAGTATGTAGTCACAAAACATATCAAAACATTAACATTATAACTACCCACTTGTAGTCCGTTGGATGGAAGTGTATCTCTTCTGAGAATGGAATAATTTGTGATAACCTCTGTTCTTGGTGGCAAGATATCGCAGTGTAAATAACACCACGAGGGTTAGAACCCTGCAATTTCGCAAGAGGACACATTTAAGATCGTAACTGCAGCAAAAAATAGGTTTTGGAGAAATCTCATGGCACCCCAATCATTTAGAACATAAACATCAAGTCCTTGCATGGCACCCGTAGAAAGTCATACATTTATGTCCCTAATCCTAATTATGATATAAGATACCACCAAACCGTTAAAACTGTTAGATTAGAATCTAATTACGTGAAACCACGAGGTGCTTCCCTAAGCCGAATAACCGACGTAATGCAGGGGGTCAGTATATTTCGGCCTCCAGCGACATAGGGGCTTCAAAGTCAATGTGAAGGTCGAACAATCACCCGGCACAGTAATGAGATCAGATTTGACCGTAAGTTGATTTAATGAGGACGCCCAATTATGGGCATGCTGATTTAGATATCGTCATAAAACTAGATTGTGTGTTTGCTTAACATGACAAACGACTCACTTCACAGATGAGATATTCGTATAAATTTGTTAGCTTGAAAATTCAAGATTTTTTATGAATTGTGACAATATCAAATATTTAATTATCATATATGTACGTGAAATTTTAAAGCAAATAAGATTTCCTCTTAGTTCTCACAATCAGACAGAATATTATGTTTTTTTTCATGTCAACTGTACTACCGCTTTTTGTTGATACTACGTCCCAAACCTTACTTTTTAAATCTTCATTCTATGTTCTTTACTTGGTGAAGCGTCATTGGAAATTAATTATATTACAATACTAAAGGTTTCCTGCCATTGACCTGATGCATTTCATTAAAAACAACCGATCAACAGCTCGTCCCCCTTCTGCTTATCATTGGACCGATATTAGATTGCAGATTTATCTAGCCCGAATAACAAAATAAATTGCGACTGCTATTTAAAAACGAGACTAAAACAATTATAATATAAAGATTAAAGCAATAAAATCGTAACAAATGATACATAAACACATTTTACACAAATCCATGTAAATAAAAGAAGTGACTATAATGGTAAACAAGTTGAACTTTGAAAACATTGAAACCAGTTCAGAACAAAACCAGCAACGGACATTTGAGCAGATTACACCAACGCAACACTGCTGCAAAGTTACCTATACTACTAGTGTATTATATTATCTGTGCCTATACAAGCAAAATATGTAACGTTAACATATGATGATGAAGATATCACCATATTTACACACGCACATTTGACTGGACACCATATTGTCGAAATCACAAATAATGAAAATCAGGAAAATCAGCGCCAGAGACCTCATGCTGGGGCGTATAGAAATGTTTTAAAGGAAACAGTTTAAAAGTCCTAAATTGAGTTTACCCAGACTTGTATGTTGAAATACTGTCCATCGACGGGATAAATTAAACTCTCCTCTGTCGCAGTCTGCTATACAGTAATTTACTTCTACGAGCATCATCGTTTTTCATGTTATTTTTCAAATTGTTATTGTTCCAAGTAAAGATTTTTAATTTTAATACTTACAGCGCCAAAAAATGGAACTAATATTACACGTTCGGGATATTTCCTAAAAAATATCTACAATCCAGACAACCTATTAATTTTTATGACAATTGGCAGTATATCCACTCTTGGGGCAATATGCCTTTAACTACGGTTGCCTGTCTAAAAAATATCAAATAATAAGCGTTCATTTATTCATAACAAAAATGTCGCATGTCTGTTTGTGCACAAAGATTGTACAATGCATAAATAAACCTAATTAATAAACATTTAAAAAGTAATGCTGTTAAAGCTCTAATATACAATACAGGCTAAAATACTCTCCACAATTCTTATGGTCTCCGGTAAGCGGGTCTCCTTGAAATCGCCTCACTTCACTGAACAGTATAAATATAGCACTTCAAGTTGTTGAGCTCGGCAACATTTGCCTTATTCCACGCTTTGTAGCGTTAAGTAATATTTTAAAGTGGCCTTTGTGTATAATGTCCGTTAATGAGAAAGTCATGATTATTTACAAACCGGATCTCTCTAGTTCGAGTCATAATAAAATCTTTCATTCTTCGGAAATCTTACAGTTAGGCCGCATACGGACTGCCTTATTTACAGCAGTGGAAAAGTAAACATCAAAACTAGGTGTGCACGGCTGGCACATACCGTAACATTAACACTTTCGATATAATACGAGTGTTAATAAGCATAGGCCTTGACAGCACGCATTGGATCAGATGTCAGATGGTATTGTTTGGGTCGGCTAGGGTTGTCACGTGCTACCGGCTCTTTATGTAGTATGACCGAAATATTGGTCCAACACAATAATAAAATAAATAAAATAAAATAAATTTATTCAAATAACTATTACGGCTAAGGACATGATACTTATATCTAATAATAACAAAAAATCTAACGTATTAGTTGTGTGGAAAGCTAGGTTAAGTTAAACGGACTCATTTGACCCGGGAATAATTTGCATGCCTTAAATTGGTAAAACATGTTTGGAACCTGTGTATTTACTGAATAACATTTTAACCCATGTTTGCGAATAAATGATTTTATGATTTATGTGCCTGAACTAGGTAATCCTATTTTTCAGGCAACAATGATATTAAGTTGTAACCATCTCCGAATTTCTTCACAATTCACATAAGTAAAGCGACTTGAGGCATATGCGTGTTCAACCTTGTCCAACTTCGCCAGTAACCCTTAAAACCGAATCCGCCATGCGACTTCTCGGCTAAAATATTTCAGCAATTTTAGAGTAATGGCTACCCTACGCGAGCAACGCAGGAGCAGCCCGACATCCGGTGACGACCGCATGATTCACTGAACAAAGAAAAACCACATCGCACTCGAATTAACTGCAACTGAATTTATATGCCGATTTACCACTTTCGCAGAATGGATAATGGTACATTTTAAATTGGTAAGCATCGTGACAAAGAGAACATTGATGGAAAATGAACCTTAAGTCATGGAACATTTGTGTCATGGAAGATGCGAAACTTAGCGAGGTCATGAACCTGACCAATAAAACAAGCAGTTTCACAAGCAGTGAAATATGGCACAGATGTATTAGCAACAGTTCTCACACTTATTAATCGATGTGGCGATATATTTTGATGCGTGTATTAAATATAATGTAGGTGAGCTATAATATTGCGAAAACAAAAGTAAAAAAAAGGAAACTAAATTATACAACGCATTTCTACAGTTAAAGTTTATTTTGGACTGAAGAACCTCTGTTCACTACAAAGCGAGTTGCTGTGTTTACTGCTGTCTATTTTAACACTGCAATCACAATCGTATTGCAGTAATTTCCAATGCCAATTTTAACCTCTTAAAACACAACTAATATTTAAAAACATAATAATTCAACGCTATTGAGTTCAACTTTTCAGTTTGTTTTAAGTTTAACCGCCGTGGGGTGCCGACAGTAGAATGATACCCCTCCTCTCATGCCCATGGATGCAATAAGAGCCTGCTATATGCCTGGGATACCTCCGGAAGATGGGCAGCAGCGTCTATCCGTGTATCAACATCCCATACTGCGCTCACCAACCCGCCTGCCAAGCGTGGTGAGAATGGCAACTACCCCTCATGGAGATCCATGAGGGAGGCCTGTGTTCATCAGTGGACGTTTTATAGCTGAAATGATGATTAAGTTTAACAAAAGTTAAAAACATCTGCTGGAAATTCGGGTCTGTTAGCAAACTTGTTAAAACTGTAAGTTTGTGAGAATGTTTATTAAATAAATAAAACGTTATTTTCATCTATAGGTTTACAAATAAAGTAATAGCAAGACTGCCATTCTTACAATAACAACAACTTAATTTACCGAAGTATTCAAGGCTCAAAGCGACAACATGAGCTGAATACATAAACAGTTCAAAGTCAGGGTGAATAAATATTCATTCACGAATCATCGGTATTCAACTATGCACTTAGTATACTAACTTCTGCCTACACGTTTTGTTTTTTATTACTCGCAAATTGTTATTATACGGAACTAGCGAAGCTTTTAACGTAACAGAATACGACGTTAAAGACAGAAGATAGCTTCTGACGGCTCAAATAAACAAGCGGACCTAATACAGCACCCTGCAGAACCCGTTTTAGGAGAACTGACCGGTCTGGTGATGACATTGCATTCGATTGCGAGCGGATTGTAGTTGCGAAACGTACATGACAAACCAGCTTACGCCTTTTACACGGTGACATGTCGTCGATATCAAATTACCATGTAGAGTTCATTATTGCGTTAGTATACGCACTCTAGCGCTCTTTTTAAATCACTATACTATGTTTTACTACGTTTCTTAAATTTTTTTAAGTTATAATTTGGTTTCCCTTTGTGACAGTACATTTATTATGTTAAAAGGTTATTTGCTTGTAAATCATTATCACATGAATAATGCAATGCGTAGAAAGTTATCTAATATGTATAACATTCTGAACACTTTATGCAGTTGACTTTATTAGCTACAGCTTTCTTTCTTACTTACATGCTAGTTGTTAATTCGAAAAAATCCATTTGAATGCATTATTGGCTTATGAGCCTATTCTCTTTTCATATACACAACTAGCTTGTGCCCGCCGCTTCGTATGCGTTGTATCCGGATAATAAGTAGCCTATGTGTTAATCCTAGTCAACATATACGTTTGCAAAATTTCAGCTCGATACGTCCGCTAGTTTTTGCGTGAAGAGGTAACAAACCTCCATACAAACAAACTTTCGGCTTTATAATATTAGTGAGATAAACACTGACAATTATAGAGGACATTTTAGGCTGTATCCATTTATTGATAAAGCAGATTTATAAACTTTAATGTGTTAACTAAAGTCTGTGGTCAGCACAGACAAAAACAATACTCACATTAAGAAACATTTTGAAAACTTAAGAAGAAAATGTATGTACATTATAAGATACATATTATAAGAAGATTAAATGTTATTATTACTTTGTTCTAATCAGATATTCAGAATAACAGACAAGCAAATAGAGCGCACCATCCTGTCATTATGATAAATACCATCGTTCTTAATGTATATAATCTTGTTAAGATAACGATAGGAGTAAATTGAAGTTCCAATGGAGTTCTTACCAAGAAACTGCCTGCCAAGGAAAACCAGATTCTCTTAATGATGATGTTGATATTGAACTGCTTCAGCTTCAGGATACTGTATTTGCAATTTCAATTCCATACCTCCACGCGTTACCGAGATAAAGGGATATGACAGGGTAAAAGTACGTTAGGAATTCAGACTGAAATTTTCAGTATCGTGTGATAAATTTTCACGGTCAGAGCTACTAGCACTACATAACAAATAAAATCAAAAACAAATAAAAGATCTAAGCATGCATTAAACTAGTTTTTTATCTACCTGCCTGACCATTAATCCATACCAATAGAAAAACTTTATAAATAATACCAGAATAAGAATGATACGAATTTTCGTATAATCATCCTATATAGTCATCATCTGATGATTATCAAGTACATACTAAAGATTACACAATCCGAAGTAGATAACAATTCTAGATGCTTCCCTGAATATATAATATAAAATACCTTAACATAGATACAAATAGTTTAAACAACAAAAGTGATTAATATTTTGAATTTTATTTTTTTAATAAAACAAATGGCTTTTTGTTTTGGTTCAAAGATACAGTGCTTTTCAGGCAGAGAAACGAATAGTTATGTTTGCCGAGTGTCTAAAACTGACTCATACATTTAAAATTACGTTCCAAGAAGTGACAGCTCTATAAACATTGTAATGGTCGAGTTCTAGTGATTCTGATCTTTAGCATGCATTAAACGTGACTGGCTGCAGAAGTGGGTACAGCAATTCATTACAGTAAATTATACGCGCTCTGGTGTAAAATTATAAACTATTAAAATGCACTTTAGAGAGATTTACTCTTAGTTTTATAGCATGCAAAAAACTAGTTAGAACTGAACGAATATACACAAAGCAACGCAAAACATCTCACCGTTGCACACCTGCACGACATAATTACCTTGTATAACTTAATTAACCATAGGTAATTCACAAAAACAAAGCATTGTCTCAATCACTCACCGATTTCTTTCCTCGTGTACTGCCTCTCTCCATCGTGTGAGTTGGTGGTCCCAAAAGCCTGACCCATTTCTCCGTTTTAATCACAGCACTTGAGATCACAATTGAGAGCAGAAACGTCAAGTTTGACAATCAGCTGTTGGTGTGTTGTGTTGTACGCATGCGTGGGCTCATGTCACGGCGACCGGCGCGCCCAGTCGCGTCTCGCACTGTACTGAGGCGGCGGAGGTGCGTTCGCTCGCACGGACGGTGACCGATAAGCTATATGACCTACATTTAGCGCGAGTGAGATGGCTTGCTTCTCGCAGCACGGCTGCAGAGCTGGTGCATCCAAGACACGGTCTGTTTACATTGGCCGGACACAACAATCGTGCAGCTAAGCAGTAGCAGTAGCGCTATTTGCGAAAGGCTCGCCCGGGGGAGTTCTGCCACTATGCCAAGTTTTGTCGCCGTGTAACAATGCTTTTCAGGTTGTGAGTGAAATTACATGCACATGCGGCTTAGCACCTATATTCTGCTACAAATTCTATGTTGTGCATCGGATTCGCAGAGCAAATCTATAACGTATGTGACTTACATAATTGCAAATTTCAAGCGATGTTCTAGCCTTCCAAGTCACATAAAATGAATCATCCCTATTCAGCAAACTAGACACGGAAACTGCATACAGCGTTAACTTGGCACATGTCGGGTCTGCAGCGGGTCCATTATCTCTAGACAGAATCCCGTCGCCCTGTTCTACGTTTAGAACGATCACGAATACAATTTGCTGTAAGTGTTCCGGGACATATCGTGATTCATCCGATTTTCAAGATATGTACCATGCCTGTTTCCGTGACGGAATCCGCATCGGCGATAAGAGAGCCATTGTTTTGATGCGTCTACCATTTCTAAAACTGTATTGTTTTCTGTTTTCGTCGGTCTTGCTCGACCTTCGGAATATGAAGTGCGTTTACCTTCAATATTGCACGAGTAAGTGCATGTGAAGTATGCTTTCAAAGTCAACGTGTCAATAACGAATGTAATTGACATACAGTGCTGGTGGCACTTAACTGGTCAGTTAACTGCATCGCTGGCAGCCTTGTATGGCGGACTGATATTTTGAATAACGGTCTTAGTTCCAATTTAGTCCACCTGAACAAATAAGTTGATCCACATTGCGTTGTTAAAAATGCCGGAAGTAAAACATAGAAGAAATCAAACTATTATTTAACAGGTACCAAACCTGCCAACGAATCTTTGTCTGATAACCTAGTTCGTAAAAATAAATCAAAAATTATTTGCGTCTCTATAACCAAAGAGGCACTAGGTAAAGAATTGTAAAATACATGTTCCAGCTATTCAAACGGACGTTTCTAGAATCTGCGAATACCAAATTCGTAAATAGCTGTAGGTAGTTCCAAAATCTTGTTTACTGCCAATTAGAGTGAGACAATGAATGGTGGGTAATATAAAATGTATGCGAACAATTCTTGAGTTACTCTACACTTGACTTAAGATTTAATAATTAGTCAAAAAATAAGTGGACTAGAAACGAAACGCTATTTTTGTAATAACAACATAAAATAATTTTGGGTTTAAGACATCAATACATAGTATAAAACAAAGTCGCTTCCCACTGTCTGTCTGTCCCTATATGTGCTTCTAGTAGATCTTTAAAACTACGCAACGGATTTTGATGCGGTTTTTTCAATAGAATGATTGAATGATTCAAGAGGAAGGTTTATATGTATAATACATGCATAATATAGTAGAGAAACATTGATAATTTTGGAGGTTTCTAATGTGAGGTCGTAAATAAACACATTTTTTTGTGCTCACATTGCAAACGCTGGCTGAACCCTACGAGATAGATCAAAATAATGTACTACAGTATTGAACAACTTAAAAAGGTCTACAAAAAAGTCCGAGATGGTATATTTTGTAGTATGTATATTTAGTATCAGCATTGCACCCGTGCGAAGCCGGGGCAGGTCAATAGTCTAGTATAAGCCTTTGATTTATACAGTGTCAGCAACTGGCACTCATGTAGTACGGGACGCTGCAATCCTTGGGACATTGTTAGATGGAGTAGGCTTACCCAGCACCTAAACCGTCCATCCAGCTTAGTCGGCTATTAGTCAGAGGAGAGAACAGGCCAGTACGTCTGAAGCTAACTAAGCCGCGGCTTCTCTCACCACGTTTTCCTTCGCCGATAAAACACGTGTGTCGTCTAAAGCAAGCTTATTTTTTTTTTTGAAGAATGAAAAACCATTGGTGAACAGCTGGTATTAAAACCCTTCGGATTAATAAATACTCTACACAAATCACCAGTCCACTAGTCCCAAACTAAGCAAAGCTTGTACTACGGAAACCAGATGATTCAAAGAATACTTGAATACTTTTTTTTGTAAATACATATGTACATAGAAAAAAATACCCAGACGCGGGTCAAATACTTTTCCCTTTTACTGCATCTAATTTGGACAATGATGTATGGATGGCCGGCAGTAGAATGATACCCCTCCTCTCATGCCCATGGATGCAGTAAGAGCCTGCTAAGGGATACCTCCGGAAGATGGGCAGCAGCGTCTATCCGTGTATCAACATCCCATACTGCGCTCACCAACCCGCCTGCCAAGCGTGGTGAGAATGGCAACTACCCCTCATGGAGATCCATGAGGGAGGCCTATGTTCATCAGTGGACGTTTTATGGCTGAAATGATGAATTTGGACAAATGGTTAAGGAGATAATTTATACGACATAGGTATGGAACCGCGAACGTGTCGTAAACTATTGAGTGATATTTCTATTAGAAGGTTTTTTTCTTAAACTTCACGGATATCTTTTAAGGCTACACTGGTGGCGATACTGTTGTTGCACTAACTAGCTAAAGCTAATTAAATTGACGTAAAACTGACTAAAATGACGTATAGCTATTCGGTTAGTGCCGGTCTAAAATGAAAACGGAACAAATACACACAATTTTACGCTGACAGCTCTTTTAAAATATTTCTCTTTTGCCCTCACTATTAAGGATCAAAAATTCTCTCTCGTGGGTATTGACCTGAGAAAGCAGTTTTTTCCCATGGGCAGTTATATGTTGACTTATCTCAGGTTGGAACTACTCATTACATCTAATACAAAAAAAATTGAACAGTTTAAATAATTATTTATTTAAATTGTTCAAAACTTTGTCGACGTAGCTCAGAAAGTTGCGAAACTGAAATGAAGCTGGGCTGGTCATGTCAGCCGCATGCCTGAAGATCTGTGGGCTAACCCAGTGGAACCCCGACCCGGTAAGACCCCGGGGCAGATCGAAGAAACGATGGCGTGACGAGTTAAGACCAATATGCATGATCGCATGTGCGCATGGGTCGAATTAACAGCAGATCGAGAAGCATGGAGAGATGGGGAGGAGGCCTTTGCCCAGCCGTGGGACACTTACAGCTAATTGGAATTGGAAAATAAACACAATTTATTTAATCATAATCATTTTATTCACTTATTTGAACGAACGCGGTAATATAGCCAAATTGGCATGCAAATACATACAACATACATATGCTTTAGAAATAAGACCCTCCTTCTGGCAGTCAGGAAATAAATTGTTAAATTGTAGCCCTCAGTGCTAACCTAACCACACTCATCATTTCATCACAAGTAAAAATGCTTACCGCTCAACGAAGTGGGCACCGTGTCAGCTAGTTTTTAATAAAAGGGGAATGTGATGGATGAATCATATTCCTACGTAGCATGTCTAGTGAATTAGTTGTTTTCTAATTATAGCAGGTAAAAGAGCCACTTCATATAAACAATGGAGATATATAGGTAGATGCTTAGCTTTCGATTGTGCTATCTAGAGCTTCATTATAAGATCTATGACGACTATGACGATAACTGTCGACCTCTCGCAACGGGCGAAGGTCCGCCTGCGACGCAAGATGTGATTCCTGCCTCGCGGGACAAATGTCAGTACGATCTGCAGATATTTGTTTAGGGTTTCTGGATGTTTTTCTATATACCTATTTATAATTCTGTCTAATGTATTAGGTATATCAGTCATCTAGTACCCATAACACAAGCTCTGCTTAGCTTGGGGCTAGATGATGCTGTGTAATTGTAGCCGGGATATCGTCTCAACGTGCAACGGTAGGACTGCTGTCCAAGTCAACTGCTCCTCCATGGATCTCCAAAACGATAAGAAGGTTGTTGCAATACCCAACACGCTTGGCAGGCGGGTTGGCGAGCGCAGTACGGGATGTTGATGCACGGAAAGACGCCGCTGCCTACGGCGCTCTTACGGAGGTATCCCTTTGCAGATTTTTACTGCATCTACAGACAAGAGACACATTCTACTGCAAAGATATCTTATGTCTCAAAACATAGGATGATTGACAAAGAAGGTAACCAAGACAATTATAATAAACAAACCGTTTGTTTAATTTAAAAGTACATAATGAACAGTCAAAAGGCCCAAGGGTAGCCGCACAATGCGACTGAACTCAATGTGGCGCGAGGCTCCGCGAGAATTGATACAACCAACTGCGGCTGAGGACGACCGTGATGTGGCGAATGTGGCATAAATATGAATATTTTGTTGCCGTGGGGTGCCGGCAGTAGAATGTTAGAAGGAAACTCGCGCAAAAATAAATAAACTGAGTAAATAATCAACAATAGACGGAAAGAAGCGAGACAAATGGAGAAACGGAAGAGAGGCCTTTGCCCAGCAGTGAGTGGACTCCGATGGGCTATTTAGATCAGATAGATGGAAAGGCATTACTTTTTTATAATATTGAATGTAACAACAAAAACACCGATTGTGCCTGGTCCAATCACGGCTAATGACATAGAATTGTTAATTGTGCAATTACTGGCTCCAATCGACGCCCGTCCGCTAATTAATTGGCGTTGAATCTATTGTGATGATTCGATATAACGTGTATGGGTAATGGGATTATGAGAGATGGTATTTCCTGGATGTTGAAGACGTTACGCGGAGATAATTACCATCATCATCATCGGCCTTTGCGTCTGTTTCAGACGATTCAGGTAATGCCTGTGGTTTGAGTGTTGCGTTTTTTGAAAATGATTAAACAATCCTGTTCTTGAGCTCACCGCGCGACCGGATTTTTGGCAGACCTGTCCATTGCAGTTGGTGGATTGGATGTGTCGTCTGCCTACCGATGCCGTCTCGCTCGTTTGTCGCCTAATGAGACAAACCAGGTTTGGTCGTGGTGTTTAAGACCTTCGTGTATTTGTTTTGTCCAATTTTTTAATGCGCACTTTTATCCGTTCGTCGTCTGATGACCAGACAGGAGGAAAAAAATACACGCGGAGATTAACACGAACGACAAATATGTGAGTAAGTGTTACATACTGTCCATTACACTAGTAAATAAGATATTAGCCCTGATTCTGTTACTCCCCTAATTAGAATCCCCTAATGAACCTATCATTCCTAAATTGAATTGTAAATAACTCATTATTCTTAAAGACCTTATTTTTTATGACTATTCTCAAGTATTCTTCCTCTTCACAACAAGCCTGAATTATGTTTACTTTTCCCAAGTTCCGATGTATAAAAGCTCGGTAATTAATTTGCCACGACATTTCTATTTCGCAACTCAAACGTGACACTTCTAGTTCACAATTCAAACTCGTCACATCTATTTCGTAATAAACTTTATATCTCTAAATCGCACTGTACCTAAGTTTAAATTCAATTTCTAATCAAGTAATTTTTTAAAGTGATTGTGTCAATCGCCACATAACACAGGTCGAGGAAAATAGGAACGACGAAATTATAGGGTCCCTATCCTATAAGAGTGTTGAATTAATTTACGTAAAAGGAAACACGATGTCGCGTCCCCAAATAATGTGGAAACAAGGAATAGGGAATGGTGTTTTGTTTATGATGTCACGTACGGACGAAGGCACTCGGTTGGCGGCTAGCTTAGTGAGTTACAGAAGTTAAGTTAGACTTGGTACAATAATGCACGTAAATATCCAATAAAAAATTGGTAATTAATAATAATACAAATGCGGGTAGGCAGATATTTGCTTCATAAAGCTGACACTACAAGTTACTAGAGGAATTACTATCATACAACACAGATAATGTTACAACTCTGTCTCTGAGTGTGTAGATATCAGTTACTGAAGCCACTTGAGGGCACACAATAAACCTCGATAGCAGACTAAACAATCGCCTTTGGAATTTATTAACAAACGAATTACGACCTTTAGCGATCCAAGGTTGAGTAATATCAGTAATGTGGACGTCCTGTTCCCAAGCTGGGAGTATGAGCTGGGAGTATGGTTGGTTGGTAATGTGGCCTGATTGGTAGACTTGGATCGAATTGGATGTCTCTTGACTTTAGCTTAGGTCGTGGCTTCCATTCTTGCCTTGCAGCAATCCGTTTTTTTCTTTTGATAAGCATTTAGAAAATTTTACAAGTGTACTTACGGTAACAGGAAAAACTCGCTAACTAGACGAACTCGCATTGATAATTTTTTCCCTCAAAATTCGGCCGACTGAGCTGAGAAGATGGCATTCGTGTGCACCGTATCCGTCTAATCATGTCCCAGGCATTCCAGTGAGTTTCAAAGTTTCTTTTGATTCAATATATGTATATCTATGTAATATATAGTGATAAGGCCGCCCATTGTACTTCTACTTCTAGTTTTGTAATTTTCTGTATATGTTATATTATGTCATGTGTTAGTATTAAGTTAAGTACAATAAAGAGTTATATATCTAAATATACAAAAATCAGATTATGCAAACATCTGTCGCGCTGAGTCTGACGGCAATCCAAGGTAATTTAAGGATGCAATACCACGACTTTAGCTCGTGTGTGACATTTCACAATCGAAACTAAGTCAAAGTCTCTCGAAATCAAGTTCCACGACACTTACCATCAATTAGTACCAAAGTCGAGTGGTCTAACCGCAGTCTAACTGTCCAAGTTTCTGCCATTATACTCCAAGTAAGTACCGCAAGCAAGTTCCTTCGACCCAAGTCTCAAGTCTCCCGATTCAAGCTGTTGAACTTACCTGAAACAAGTGGAATAAGATGTTAGCGGTGGCCAAGATTTCTGCGGTTAGTTAACATCACAATTTACCAATAGTGAAGTGTCAATAGACGAAACAATTAAAAAAATCGAATTGAAATCTTAGCCTTGGAAAAGTCAAAGCCGGTTCGAAAGTGACGATTATAAATTATTATTTATGAATGACGCACCACTTTTGTACTAACTGAAAAAATTAGGAGTATTAAGAGTTTCCCTCAAAATATTTGTTAGTACACATTCGTAGGATTAAATTGTGTTCACAGAAGCGTTTTCCTTCCAAGTTCATTCATCTCACTTTTAAATCGAGCGTTTGCACCGAGCGTCTATTAGAATACATTCAGTAAACGCCTGAGAATTTGCAATAGCAATAACTCTCGCAACGTTGCTGTGGAATTTGCATCAGGCACTCGATACTTACACAATCTCATTTAGGGTACCCTACCTACACTGTTATTTTTCCGTAGAATTAATAATACGCATACTTTACAATGCAGTATATAGTCATTTTAACGTTTCTGTAATCTGTGCTTTAACACAATATTAGAATAGTTATCGAGAAAGGAAACTATTGAAACAAATTATTTTCACTTTCACCTTCTATTCCGGCGAAAATGTTATTGTAAACCAAAGATAAGATAACTAGATACTAAAGTGAATTAGGTAGAGAACAACAAAAACATGTAGTCAGTGGGAAGATAGACGATACATAGATAAGGCCGTCGCGTGGCGTGCCATGCGCCAAGTCTCACATGTAGCTGCACGAGGAACTACGTACTTAGGCAGTACCTGCTTTACAATTACAGTGATTGTAGTATCTGTGTCAATTATTAAGGTTATCTTTACATATTTTAACAGCCAAAGACACCGTAGCTCATGAACGAATGTAATATAATAAACAGTCTATGTACACTTAGCGTATGCCGTGGTCATATGCACAAACACAAAGCAAGATGTTACTGTTAGTGGTACTGTTCTTACTTATTATTTTTATTATTATACTGTTATTCATCATCATCATCATAATTTCAGCCGTAAAATATCTGATCCATGAGGGAGGCCTATGTTCAGTTGTGGACGAACTGAACACAGGCCTCCCTCATGGATCTCCATAAAGGGTAGTTGCCATACTCACCACGCTTGGCAGGAGGGTTGGCGAGCGCAGTACGGGATGTTGATACAAGGAAAGACGCTGCTGCCCAACTTTCGGAGGTATCCCTTAGCAGGCTCTTACTGCATCCACGGACATGAGAGGAGGGGTAACATTCTACAGCCGGCACCACACGGCATATGCATTGAGAATTTATTTGTTTTGTGATAGATAACTATTTTATTTGTATTACTCAAGTACCTGTTTATCTGCGTATTGTCTACGTTTTTCCTATTTTGTTTTCATCTATGTTTATGAAGAAGGTCAGGTATGTGTTGGCGAAAGTAATAAAAACTTTAACTACCTACTTGTATCTGTCACATCTACAATCAAACCCGCAATACTCCCCAGCTAAACGCTCACCACACCGCAACCAACAACTTGGTGAACCATTTAAATACGAATCGATACCAGCAAACAATTTAGTTGATCGCACCCACGTCCCATACAATCGCACAATTCAATCCGTCCTCGTGAATGGTACACAATGTACCGCTGTGCCTTTGTTGGCTTGAGAGCGCGTGGCTTTCGGCTTGCAGCTGTATGAGGGGCTGGCATATACGAGAAGGTACCCAAAAGAAACCGATTTAAAAAAACAATGCTGGACAATCCACACAGCATCATCCATCCCCAACCTAAGCAGAGCTTGTGTTATAGGTACTAGATATCTGATATACTTAATACATTATACTTACTACATGGATATATATTTTTTATTATAATATAAACATCCAGAACACCCTGAATAAATATCTGCCGATCGTACAGACATTTGTCTCGAGGTGGGAATCAAACCCGCAACCTCTTGTTGCGCAGGCGGACCTTCGCCCGCTGCGCCACAGAGCTCGTCAAATCGTCCTATATTATATACTACGGCACTAATAACTTGTCCAATCTTTTATTTCATTGCTCAAAACAATTTTTATATCCGTCTTCTTTGATGCCCGATAGTGCCTTCTTCGTTTTTTTCCTCACTTCAGTATGTAATATCGGCTAAACGCTTTCCTTCGTGTACTTTGTATATTCTACAGACCTCCGCGATGTCATCAACTTGGGAATTTAATAAGAGGACCAGTTCTTTAACACGTTTCGTAACGGCACTAATAACTTGTCCAATCTTTTATTTCATTGCTCAAAACAATTTTTATATCCGTCTTCTTTGATGCCCGATAGTGCCTCCTTCGTTTTTTTCCTCACTTCAGTATGTAATATCGGCTAAACGCTTTCCTTCGTGTACTTTGTATATTCTACAGACCTCCGCGATGTCATCAACTTGGGAATTTAATAAGAGGACCAGTTCTTTAACACGTTTCGTAAAATACTTAAAACTTTTAATTGTTTTTTGAAAAAAAAAAATCACTCCATTTCCTTAGTTTATAATTACAAAACATAGACACGTCCTCATAAGGTAGAGTAAGGTAGGTATAATATAATTTCCATTAATTCTTCGTATAAGTTCTGAAAGTAGAAGCGGAAACTTTATTGGATTGTGTAAATTTGTGTATTAAAAGTTTATTGTTTTGCGTGTTTTCCCAAATAAACTAAAAAAACTCACAAGAAGCTATAGCCCAAAATTGAGCTACATAAAAAAGTACAAAAAAAATTGCACAACCAATATTGGGCTAGGCTAGAACTTCTTGTGAGAATTTATTATAGTTTATATGGGGAAAACACGCAGAAACCAATCACAAAGTTGACCACGTTGTTACTTAAAAAATAAACACAAGTAGATAATCTAAGGATTTAAACTTTTATCTAAGTTTAAGGTTAGATGGCGCTCGCAATGGTTATAACTTTAGTTTTCACTAACGTAGAGAACCATAAGATTAACCTCAACATCCGTTTAGAGTAAAGAAATATTATATACACCCAACACAGGAAGTATCTGCCAACGTATTCAGTCAGTAAGGTTTTTGAGCTAAACAAACACCTACACCAATATCCCTAGTGGCCGTTTTTGCCTAAAATGTAACGAAAGCATTATCCTCATCAAATATGTCCTAAGGGAACAAAGGTTCCAAAAATAGCCATCTCAGGCCCCACACAAGGACACACAAAGATCACTGACCAGGCGACATATTCATATGTTAGACATGTTCATACTTGAATAAATATTTGCCGATGGAGGCCAGATGATATTTGGTTGGATCTGGTTTAAATTGCTAATTGGGTACCTAACGACGAATTCAGCGTGTCAATCTTAATCTTAGAGCATAATACCAATAATACAGGAAAACAATAATATAAAGATGTTAAATGGCGCCATCTAGCTTTATGCTATAGGAATCAGATAATTTTTATATAATACGCAAAAGTTGAGGAGTCGACATTCAAACTGATTTACAATGTTGATATCAAGAATACCCAGGAAAATAGACTATAAAAAGTGCAAGAACAAATAAATCAAGAAGCGCTAGTATTTAACTTTTTTATGAAAACATTTCAACTACAGTGATACATTGCAGCCAATTACATCTATCACTCCCAGAGTCTTCCAGAGCTGCAGATACTTCTAATAAAATAAGCTAACCTACGACATCCGGACGCGACGACCTTATAAAAACGCCCGAAAGTTATAAATCTGCAGCCATCACGACAACGCGATGTGAAAATACAAATTCGCTTCAGACAAAACTCAAGACGCGCCATCAAAGTCACAAGTTGCAGTTAATCGTGTATTTATAAGTAATAGATAAAGAATATAGATTTAAAAGGCATGTAGAAAATTTGGCTCCTTGTGGTCGGAGTCCCCATGACATTCAATTTAACAGACAAAGAAAAAATCTGCCTCAACTGATCCGTAAATTCTGAAGAGGGTCCGCTAAACCTAAGCAAATATGAAGACAAGACAATCCTGCATTAGAATTGCAAAGCCAGAAACACGGCACTACTTGGCGAACACAAACTGCAGGCGAAAGCTGACTGGGAGGGCTGAGAAACTTCCAGTGAAGACCAAACTCGGTGTTTATTTATAGAAACGAAACAAGGGATAATTGCAAGTCAAAAACTAAAGGTACTTTTGAAAGTTTAGTTTGTTTTTGATTTCAAGAAATATCTTATGATCGTCTGAAAATAAAGAGAGTTGCTTTTCTTATTGTATCTGCTAACACTGCCCATGTATGTATGTATAAACACAGGGGAACAAAAAAAAAATAGATTTTGGAATCGAAGCGGTTGAAATTGCTACAAAAATTGCATCGTGTAATTTACAATAACTTGCCGGACATTTATAGCGTAACAGCGCTATAATGGATTTGAAGGTTGTTCTGAAGCATATGGCAAAACCAGTACTAGAAGAGGCGCATGCACAACAGTGGACTATCTCACTTGCCGTTGACGACATTGTTATATCGTTATTCAACCCGCACCGCACATCTCAAAGCAAACACCACGTGGCCATAACGTCCATGTTTGCTGTACCAGATTTCGTTGGCGTTATTCACTTTGCTGTAGTGACATGTTTGTTTTATCCTTGTACATTTAGGCTCTATTGCGCATTATGGGCCTTAGTGTGTATGGCTAAATAGTTTTAGGAACCTCAGAGGATATTTTTCCCAAATTAAAGAGTTTTATTGTATCAAAGTTATTTTAAAATTTCCAATTAGCTAGCATGTGTAACAAAACTATCCCAGAATTAAAATTGATCTACCAGTGACCTGGTTTTCACAGTACTATTTCACGTAGTTAATGCATATATATGTGTGTGTTACCAGTGATGACATATGGAACCGAGACGTGGTCCTTCACTATTGGCCTTATGAACAAGCTCAGAGTCGCTCAACGAGCTATGGAGAGGGCTATGCTCGGGGTTTCACTACGGGATCGAATCAGAAATGAGGAGATACGTAGGAGAACTCGGGTCACCGACATAGCCAAACGGATTAGCACGTTGAAGTGGCAATGGGCAGGCCATATAGCGCGCAGAACTGACGGCCGATGGGGCAGCAAAGTTCTCGAATGGAGGCCACGGATCGGCAAGCGCAGCGTAGGACGTCCACCTACAAGATGGGCAGACGACTTGGTGAGAACTGCTGGTCGGCGGTGGATGCAGACGGCTTCCAACCGCAGTACTTGGAGATCAATGAGGGAGGCCTTTGTCCAGCAGTGGACGTCCTACGGCTGAAATGATGATGATGATGATGAATGCATATAAAATCATACCCATAAAATATTATCTTTGACAAAAACATGATCCGCTACTGTCAAAATTATTTCCGAAACTAATAAAACTACATTAAGTACTTCATAAAACGGAAAGACATTAAACAGTTTAAATGAAACGTTCCAGCAATAAATACGCGATACACAAATAAACAAGATAGTTCTTTCTGCTTTGACAAATGTAGAACTGCTTCTTAGATTGTTGCAAATCTAGAGTTTCTACAGATCTTAATATTATTTTGAGACGCTGAAATGACCGATGCACGCACGGGTTCGAGGGTGAGGACCCTAGTGGTCGACGCACACGCCGAAGATATCTAACGGATTGTATGTCGTTTGATTTCAAAGAATTTATTACAGCTATGAATATCACACATCGCATAGTAACTAGAACTCCTAAAGCAATTTCCCAGAACTCATATCCAAATTAATTAATTAGGCTGGACATTGTACACAACGCCAGCGATATAAGCTGCGTAAAATTACCACCGTTGTTGATGAGGTAAAATTACCAAATAGTTATCATGGGAATACCAAATAGGTAACGTAAAGATAACATCGGGGTTATGGTATCGTCTTTACTTCTAGATATTACGTAACTTTTATCCGGTTTGCTTTTAAAAATATCAATGATCTTTGATGAAACTCCCGTTGGCACTAAATCTTATTAACATTCAAATTCAAGATCATCTCGATATGACGTCAATGGCACAGGAAGACTCCATCGTGACGTCGCTCTAACACAAACTTATTCATTCAACACAGTTATTGTGCGCGAAGAACTACCACGATAAAATATTCAATACTAGGTTACTCTATAATAACCCAAACTACTCAAAACAAAATAGGGCCGGTCCACTTGAAATATTTCGATATTTTGCCCGACACATTTTAATTTGTGAGTTGTAAACTATGGGAATGTTAAGTAGGCATATTTATTGATCATAATTAATACTTATAACGCAAAGTTTACGGTGGTTCTTAAGGTTCTTCTTCTTCTTCCTCGTTCCCTCAATGCTGAGGATCGCGACCAGGATGAGTTGTCTTTCCAGGATTTTCTATCGTAGGCGGCGTGGACAGCCTGATGAATTGTGCCACCTATCGCCTTTTTCATTATATCGGACCACCTTGTTGGAATTCTTCCCGTAGTGCGCTTGCCATTCATCTGTCCCAGGATTATGAGCTTTTCTAGGCTATGTTTAGAAGACCACATAATATGCTTAAAGAAGCTAAGAGACTTTTCATAGCAGATACGTGAAAGTCGTGTTGTAATGTTGAGTTCTTTGAGGATGGACTCATTGGTGCGCATTGCTGTCCATGGATTTTGAGCATCTTCCGCCAACACCGCATTTCAAACGCATCGATCTTATCACGTTCACGACTTTTGATGCACCACGTTTCTGTCTTATTAGGTGAAGATGGATAATACTGATATGAGTATCTTTGTTTTTCTACGGATTCCTCTGCTGCTCCAGATTTTCTTCAGGTTGATCACGGCACTTTTTGCCATTCCGGATCTGCGTTTAATTTCTTGGATGCAGCTGCCATTACTTGGAATAAGAGATCCCAGATAGACAAATTCGTCAACTATGTCGTAGGCTTGAAGTAGAAGTCGGGAGAGTTTGAGCTCTATCATCCACCATTATTTTGGTCTTAGAATCGTTGATCTTAAGACCGTGCTTCACACTATTCACCTCTATGCGGCCAAGAATCGTACCCATTTCTTCTTTGCTAGATGCAATAACAGTTGTATCATCTGCATATCTGAGATTGGTGAGTTTTTGACCATCCACCGTTACGCCACCGGTCCAGCCATCTAGTGCCTTCCTCATTATGTGCTCACCATACAAGTTAAACAACTTAGGGGAAAGAATACAGCCTTTTTCGACGTACGCCTCTTTCAGTATGGAACGGTGCAGAATGCTGATCCTCTAGTTTCACGAAACTGCATCCGTCAAGGTATAAATTTTGAATTAGGAAGGCAATGTGATACTCTTTACGTGAAAATCTTTACCTTATCTTTATCTATCGGTTCTCCTCGGGTTTAGGGGATGCGTAACATACATATTACCATCGTAAAAAAGGGGGGCTACAAGACGTATTATTTCCGAATTCCCTTCTTCACTGTGAGAAGATCTGCCAGCAACAGGAAAGCCAGTGACGAAAAATATAAATCAAAGAGGAATAACATGCTCCTAAGCCTTATCCTTAAATTGCGATAAACACGAAACACGACAACCAAGTATAAGAGATCTGTCATTTTCAAGCCGCAGACACTTGAAGCGAACAGAATTGGATTTCAATCTCACAGATACAATGCCCCCTCCAGAACCGCGCTTGTTCCCGCTTTCTTTGCACGACAGACAGCTTTATTAAACACGACGCATTTAAATACGTGCCTGGATCGCGAATGTGTTACTTTTTTACAAAAGAACTAGAGAAAAAGTTTACTCGTTTCTCTAGATCTAAATGCGTATTGCATTTTTGTATCGCGGTAGCCAAAATCCGCACACTTCGGTCACTACGGACGACCAGCGCTGTGGTACGGACCCGTTCTGCCACAGCATATGCTGAGTAATGACCATTTTTGTCACATTTTTATTTTATTTTTTAAACCTTATTATTGAATATGGATTAATTGTAAATTGTGTGACAAAATAAACGTATCTTTATCTATTATACATAGCGCTGTCTGTCTGTATGTGCATGACACGATTACAACCGAACGCGTTGACCGATTTACATGAAACCTTTTTTGTTAGCACTGTCTTAATGAGAGAAGGGTACCGATTGATTTTGGTGACCCTAGTCACAGGTCACAGGGACCGGAGTTATTGTGACCTCAAAAGGTCACCAAAGATCAAAAATTGAATTTTTCGGAAACCTTCACCCCCTTTTCTGGTACCCCCGTACCAATGCTTGTTGATCAGAACTAGCAGGTTGCTTCATTATGGAAGACCTTATCGTCATTTCCAGTTTAAAAGAGTAATTAGTTTGGCAAAGGGGTAAAACGGAGCCTACAATTCATTCGTGATCGCTTTGTCATTCGTCTCTCTTTTAGTCAGTTTTGGATAAAACGGTTTCAACTGTATTTTCCTTAACTAATCAAAAGCACTGCATATATTAAGATCAGTAGTAAATTATAAACCAAACCGAATAATTTATATTATCAAACATTTCTTTTACAGATACTTATAATGTTAGAAGGCAGCAGGTTATACGAGGACACTATTCTTTCATCTAATAAAACGGTTGATACATCAGTCAGTCATAATACTGTTTTCTTATAGCCAAAGAGTGTCCAGCATTTACGAGAGCTGTAAAGCTAGAAGTCAGAAAATTGTTTCTGAACGACACACTAAACTTGCGACATGAATTGTAGATGAATTCTATACAAACTTGAACCTGCATAAGTCCATTTTACTGTCTTTTAGCGTACCTACCTCATAAACTTAACTTCTGGCATATGGCGTTAGTTAATACTACTTTTCTTCACTGTTATCTTAGTAATACCAATTGACAAATCATGAAAAACGTAGATTTTGATCGGATTTCTCCCGCATGATTTCTTGTCGCGGTAGCGTTTTTTTAACTTGAATCCGACCGAAATATTTCTAATTAAATCTGTGCGCACAATCAGAACGGTAAACAATAATAGAGACTAACAATATTATAAAAAATAAACCTTACTTGGCTTCTCAGCTACATAATCTCATCACGACAGTAAAGATCATTACATTTGAGCGATCCGTTTTCCGCAACTACAGCACGTTGTTTAATCAGTTCGCGATATGATTCCGCGGATTTATAAACATCACGGTTCCAAAGCTCGGCGAGAGAGGTAACGCATGAATAGATAGATGCCTTTATTTGCTTTTAAATCCAATACCAGCCGACTGGTAATATCTTGATCAAATATCCGAGTAAACTTGACTGAGGTAGGTACCGGTTGCTATGTTCAATGATTTTGATCTTGTCAATCGACATCACGAATAATCCAAATAGAAGTAATATGAACCCATATAACTTTTGAAACTATCATCGTTGCTTGCTAACACTCTATATGCTTATTATCGGGATATTTAGTATGGGCATTGATCGCAGTCAGAGACTTAGAAAGAGGGTAGACCGTGTCGTTTGTCAATGACTACCCACCACTCGCGAATGACTTCAGTTTATCCGTGATCTTGGTCATGCGTGTGAAATTGCGCCGAATTATGACTCAAATCGTGGTAAATATCTATCCAGTAAATGCGCATATAATATGACATCATTTTCCTGCCCTTATCCCTTATACCACAGTATGTAGGATCGATCATCATCATCATCTTAGTCCTAGCCTAGGACACTGTCCACGTCTACTGCCCGGGCATAAGGCCTCTTGCCATACACGTCACGCTTGACAAGCGTGTTAGCTAGCACAGTATAGGATGTTGATCCACGGAAAGGCCCATCTTCCGAAGGTATCCCTTGGCAGATTCTCACTGCATCCACAGGCATGATATGAGAGGCAACGTTCTACTGCCGGCACCCCAGGGCATAATAATAATATATAATGTATTTTTTCTAGGTAATAAAAAGACATGAAAAAGTCATGATTACTGTTTTCATCGGTGAGTTTCAAGGCTTAATTAACATTTAAAATTTAAACGATTATAATTTATAACCATTAGATCAGACTACCCTTATCAAAGTAGAGCATCGCGAAGCTTTCAGATTAAAATTGCACCCGCCAGCGTTATTTAATGAGAAGTGACGCGGAGGCCCTCGCGGCGATCGATGGAGATCTTCAACTTGAGTGAATGGGCCAGTGTAGGTATGCCCTACTTTTATGTGGGCTGTTCTAAAATAGGTCCAGAGACATGCCAAAATAAAAGCAATGATGGACAGCGTAAACAGAGCCGTCTGTAGTAAGTTGTTTAATGGATAAAGATTGTCAGTTAGAGGCGCGATTTTTTTGCCGTGGTATACGAGTATTTCGGTCTAGACGTCTGCAATTCTTAGAATCACTTTTATTTATTTATTTAAACAAAATCCACAGTCCTTAGTCTACATTATCCTAAATTACATATATATCCTACCAATAATGGATTTACGTTATATATAAGAAAAAAAATAAGCAGACAGTTAAAGCAAACTTAAATTAATGTTAAAAATCAAAACAAAAGTACTTAGGGTGAAAATAAATCTAGTTAAAAAGTATATTTATTAAAATAGTTTAAGAAAACTAGTATTCAATACCTAACAATTTACTATGAAAAAATAAATAAATAATTATAACAAATATATCTATTACAAATATATTTATTTATTTCTATTCATTTTAGAAAATATATATTTTTTTGTGTATGTGTACCTACTTTCTACGCTGTGTCCTTTTATTTCCTTTTACTTTTCTATAAATTTTCTTCTTGAAAGGATTCTGTCGAAGTCGTCGAAGCCGAAAAGTTAGCAATCAGTACAAATATGTATGTATGGTTTTCTCAAGAAACCATGACCATGACTTCTGCAAATTGAGTAGCAGAGGCATAGCCCATCTCCGAAATATAGGGTGTTCCTGCTGGGTGTCACGCTTTTGTATTTATCATGTAAGTTAGACCCTAAGGAAGAACCCTGTTTCCCGGGCACCGCGTTTGCTTCTGAAGTACGGAAAACAATCAAGATTTTGTGTTTATAGATTCTTTATTCTCAAAAGAAAAATACATTTCACTTAAATGAGAAAGAAACTTAAAATAAGTAACTTAATATAACTTCGAGCAGCTAAACAATTACAGATTATAAGTTGATTATGTTCGATTACTAACATTAAAAAGTTTTATAAAACTAAAAAACAAAAACACATGTCCAATTATTGTCATCGGTCCTTGACAAGTAAGGTAAGTACTTACCTATGCAAAGTTTCAATTAAATCAGATGTTCTAAAGTGAGTTTAAACAAAAGTCAAAGATTCCGTTACTGTAACATTATACAGGTAAAGCTGATAAAAGATTCTTAAAAAGTTCAACGCTACCCACAAAAAATTTTTGACAAAAATACATAGATACACATACAGATACATTTCTATTCAATTTCCTAAGGAATAGTATGTTCAAGTACTTTTTTTTTATTAACCTGTACCGTCCCACTTCTGGGCAAAGGTCTCTCCCAAAGTCCTCCATATATCCGTGTCTTCAGCCAACATAAATATAATGTAGTTAACAAACACAACATTAATGTTAGTTAAGAGATAATTCAACATTACCCATGTCACAGTACCGCAGAACTCAGTCACACAACTTGAGCCAAGATTGATGGCATTTGGGATTTTGCAGTGAGCTGTTTGACGTATACACTATGACAAAGTGGATTTAACCGCAGGGGATGGTGAAATATGGATCCAGTCAGGCAACTTTATTGTACAAAACAAATTTGTAACATTTTGTTCAACCAAGGATGACCAAATCGTAGATATGGTTAGGATCAAATACATATTGAGAAAGACAGATACGATTTATTACATGGAAACTTCTTAAACCTCATATAACCTATAATTTCCGCATCATCTTGAGTCTAACTGTCACTACGGAAGCTGCACAACAACACAACTATGTAACAGACATGAATTTCTATTTATTTTATTTCCACTTTGCTTCCTCTCAAGTTCGCAATTTTGCAAAACTACACCGTAAGTTGTCTTGCAATTTTTTCCCGGCATCTCGGCAAACTATTAAAACTTCACGGTGCACAGTTTATGACAAACGACCCGGCAAAGTTTGAGCATGATAATAGAGACCGCTTTTCTAGATCGCTTTTGAATTGAAATACGACCTATATATATTGAACTACGTCGATTTACGAACAATCGTCTATGAGAGATTTTGTGTGAACTTTTTTGAAACTATTGATCCAAACTTCTAAATAACATACGAGTACCGAATCTAATAGCCCTAGATCCTTCGATCAAATATAACCTAGATACAACATTACCTTATGAAACTACGCAAGCAAACGGCTTGATTTTTACTTTTGAAATCTGTCAAAACTACGATATATCTGTCAAAACTACGATATAACATAAATCCAATGGAGTAGTTTTCGTATAATATATTTTTTGCTTTATGAAATTTATGAAGAACTATTATTTGGCTGTTTTATGACCTAGATAGCTTGCCCTGGCTTCGCTCAAGTTATCATTTTTTGTAATAACCTTTCTCCATTGACTCCAAAATACATTCATATACAAGTGAGATTGTTTGTTCTCTTTTCATATAGCAACGACTGAACAATGTAAGTTAATATTTTTACTAACCCAAACTTCGAGGCATTAGGTAATACATGAATTCAAAAGGCAAATAATTTGATAACAAAAATACTTTTATTTATTACTAATACTATTTATTCTTCTTCTTCTTCTATTATAGATGATTTATACAGCGTCAGCAACTGGTAATCATGTTGTACGCGACGCTGCAGTGCCTGGGACATTGTTAGATGGATTAGGCTTGCCCAGCACCTATACCATCCTCTCAGGTTAGTCAGTTATTATTCAGAGGAAAGAACCGGTCAATACGTCTGAAGCTAACTAAGCCGCGGGTTTCCTCACGATGTTTCCTTCACCGTAAAAGCACGTGATAAGTGTGATTACATTTATTACTAATAACAATTCATTTTCATACTCGTGACGGTGACTGCTCGAAGTATTATTAATATTTTGGGTTGAAGTATTTTGCAGAATGGAAATATTTTTTTGCGGTATACAATTCCCACTGAATTGCTAACATATTCTTGTATGCTGCTTTAAATTGGCACGTATTAGGGTTACTTTTTATTATTTTTATATATTCTTCGAAGTCCGTTTTTTGTGATGAACATGTCTGATTCAGCAAAATGGTCTGAACAAACTACACTGGAGTCATTAGGTGTATAATATTCGTCATTGCGTTCTTCTTTAACCAAAAACCGCCACTTTTCTCTTTGTATTTCGTTTTTGGGAAATCTGTAATTTAAAACTACTTTTAGATTAAAATGTTTTAAAAATAAGGCTACTCCAATATTTTGCAATGTTATTGTTGTGAACCAAGGTTATATTTGTCCTTGTCTTACGTTACGCGTGTGAAAGAGACAACATCGAAGCCAAAATAATGGGATATACATTTTTTTTAAACTAATTTAGAGATGATTCCTACCTCTAGATTATTTAGAAGTTTAATCACTCTATGTACTTGTAAAAATGTAATACTTTTCGAAAATACGATGTTGTTTTTTCCTTGCGGGTGTGATATTTTTACAACTTTTTACGAAACATTTCGGCATGACACGCGTGACAATCGGCGCGATACTGACAGCAAAAGAGTGCAAACAATGAATTTTTGCACTCTTTAGTCTGGTCACTTTTAGTGAGCTTACGCAATATCTAGGTTATATTTGATCGAAGCCTAGATCACACAGATTAAGGATGTCCGGAAAAAACATTGATGTTATCGTAAGAGCTTATTGTGGTTCGGAGAATGTCTTCCGTTATTCACTACAAGGATCATGAAGCCTTCGCCATATACGAGACGTGCTTCGTTTAGGTTGTAAACTAGTTCACAGGATATGATTAGGCCCAGTTATTTGCTCCACTATTACCGTGTAATAAAGTGGGAGTGCAGTCGCCGCGGAACAATATGCGATGCATTAAAAATAGAGGTAGCCCCATTCCGCAAGGCCACTTTATTTTAGTTGCTAAGTGGTGTGCTTTCTGTAAAACAACAGCAATTTGCTCCGGGATTACTTACATACGGGTTGTTACAAAAGATGCTCCCTCTAGGTCCTAGGCGTAAAAAAAATCATAAAAAAGTTGTTTGTGAACAAAATTTCACAATCAAAAAATTTTCAAGATCGCAAGAAGAAATGTCCACGGTTTCTGTTGTGTTCTGTAATGTTGTCTTGTAATGAAAATAGCAAAGCCAATGCAATGTCCGTGCAAGAAAAAAACCGCCGAAGCACCAGCAGGCAATCAATTTGTCGATCCAGTTGATTAAAAGTCGGCGGAAGAACTCGCAGTTTCAGATGGAACGATTGAAGCAAAACAAGTGGGACAGATACAGATCGCAATAACAAACTTACAAACTGCATAATGCCGATTTCTGTTTCAATTCTGCTAAGCACTGATTAAAAATCGAGATAATAATGAGATTTTTTGTAGTAAGTTTTCTTTGTGTTTTCAGTAATAACCCGATTAGAAGATCGTTAGTCTTTGAACTTAACTCAAGTGAGAGAGAAGAACAAGATGGTTCGGTAGGATATGTAAACATAACTAGCGGGTCAGACAGTTCAAGGACACGGTAGATCAATGAAATTCAAAGTCAGGCAACGTTGTGATACTGTCGATGGATCAGCCTAAGACTACTTAGTTGTTTTTGAACAATAATAAAAGTTTTATCAAGTAAAGTAGAAATTTCAGGGGTATCTGAATGTTGTCTTGTAATGATTATAGCAGACTTAGTGCAATGTTTGTTAGTAGGCCCAACTTTCAACGTCAAGAACAAACAATGATGTGTAAGAAACAATGTTGATTGTGATCTTTTTCTGTGCATGTTATGAAGACGTTGCGATGTGTTTTGTTGTCGCGTGAGCAACCCTAATTTATAAAATGAAAATAATCTACATTATTCAGACTAACCAGAGCGTTAGAAATTTCCACCCAAAATTTCAATCTCCAAAAGTTCGACTCCTTTTAAGGCGCAGACAAAATGCGTGGCTAATGTAGAAAACTGAACTTTTTTCCTTTATGTATTAAAAAAATACACAACATCTGAGTATGTCAGTTGGCATCAAAAAAACTATTGGTGCTTTGTGGGTTCTCCAAAATAATAGAATAAACCACCTTTTCAATGTCACAGCCGGCACCGAACTCATAAATCAAGCCGAAGCAGACATCACAATTACAGTTTTTATTAAGTCTAACCAAAGTTGTAGGTTGGCGTTTTGCGTGAAATAATAAATTGTAATTTGGCAGCTCTCCAGGGCATCGTGTAAGCGATCTGTGCTATCTATTGTTCTATATCATTGAAAATCGAAGGAAAGTTAGGAAATTACATAAATATCCCGATGTAAAATATGCTATAACTAGGAATCTCTTAGAACTTTATTAATCAACTCAGAATGTAGTTTCCATTACACAATACAAATAGCCATGGGGTGCCGGCAGTAGAATGTTGCCCGCCTCTTGCCAGTGGATGCAGTAAGAATTTGCTAAGAGATACCTCCGGCAGCAGCGTCTTCTGCGCCTTACAGAATGGCAGGCCCAACCCGCCTGCCAAGCGTGACGAGCATGGCATCACATTAACCCCTCAATGTGAGGGAGGCCTATGTCAGCAGTGAACATCCTACGGCTGAAGTGATGATGAGGAATTGATTGAAGGCAAGAAAATGGAAAAAAGATCCGTTGAAATTTATATGGGGGCAGCTTTTTCAACTGAAGTTCAAACCGTTCACTACCATTGTTCAGTAGCATACAAACAAAACTTTGTTCAACAACATCTTTCCGTTTACAAAAGTTGGGTGTAAATCACTGACAACATGACGGGATAAAACAAAGGTCGTGAAAGATGGCAACATAAATATGAGTGAACGTATAGCACGCTTGGAGCACGCACGAGACCTGAGTACGCAATGCACCGTCCCCTTATCTGGAGGGACGCAGTTCCAAGTTCCAACAACAATGCTGACACGGATCTGTGTGCCTCCATGGTCCTTCAGTTGACTAAACTTAGATGGAATACTGACTTCTGACTTTCCGAGGGATTCAATTCGCGCTACGTAGTGCTTAGTAGTAGGTACATGGTATACTTAAAAGTGTTTAAAAAATATTTATACGATACACAATCAAGCCTGTCAGCCCTTGTTATTTGTGTTTGTTGTAATATCAACATGGTACCAAATACATCTATACTTCAATTTGGTTAAAAAGCCAATTTTAGTCGAAAGTATCACATCACGGAAGATACTACATTTTACCCAACCCGGAGAAAATAGGGAGTAATTAAAGCACCAGCCAACCTGCCTTTCAGCAATATACTACATGGCAAGCGGAATGCACATTCCCAGAGCTAACAGCACCATCAGCTTCATTACTCTCGCTGAATTCCTGATGCTGATTGCACTAGCGATTTTGATGCGAAAATTCTGAAATGATTAAAATCTGATTTCGAGAGTTCTCAACAATCATTAATATTCCATGATCCATGACTAATTTCTGATTGGCTTAATGGTCTGCTTGGTAATCCTACAAATTGAGACCCTGTATTTAATGCATCGATGATATACTGGTTTCAATAATATTTGATGGATGAATATTGTTTTGTTTCGTTTATTTTCAAAACGTTTTTTAAATAGTGGTGCTCTCCCTTATTGGTTGTGATTTAGTACTCTTCGTTAAAATTTGAAAGTGTTCAAGGTCGATGCGGGTTCTTGAAATGTCGATATCGTACGTCTAAACGGATTCCAAATTAATAATACTCCATCACGCGAATGTTTTCACGCTAGTTTCCGCTGAAGACCGTCTGAATAAATACAACAATGTTTCTAGCAATGATGTAGTAAATCGAAAAGCAGTTGCAAACAAGTTGTAAATTAAGGGCTAGATTTTTATATGCAAAATTGTTTTTAAATGTAATTAAAAACTTTTCCATTGATAAGTTAGTCCAAAATAACTGCTAAAAGCCAACAACAACAAGCGTTCTTTAAATTCTAACGACGGACGGTCGGATCAGTAAACCTGTCCAAAGCGAACGAACTACTGCGCTCCGAGCCAAGTGAACGATCGAGATTCAAACCAACCCTGAAAGGGTTCGCAATTTGAGTTTGGAAATACCGAGCCGAGATGAAAATCTACGGCAATTCTGTTAATAACCTGGGGGACTGAGTTTATACCTCACTTGAAATTTCAGAGCAACTTTTCGAAGTGGGAGGTATTTTCAGTCTCAGAATAATTTAATAAAAAATTAAAAGTAAAAAAACTCTTTAACAAACAAGCTTTTATTTTCTTTTTTAAACTTTCGCGATCACGATCCTTATCGCATACCGTATACAGAAAGCTGACACACACCGACCGATACCCGAATGCTGCGTCACACCATCATCCGTCACATCTGGGTTCTGTAGATAAGCCACTAATGAACATAGTTTATGACCTCTGTGACCCTGAACATCTACCAGGAGAGCTAGATCATGTTCAGGAGCTTCTTAAACGGAATGACTACAGGACCAATAGATGGCATCCCAATCGTAAGCGCAAAGAAAAACACCCTGAAGTTGCAAGACCAACCGCTTTCTTGCCGTACGTGAAAGGTGTTACTGATAAAATTGGAAACTTGCTCAAGAAGTTTTCAATAAAGCCAGTTTACAGTCCACACACAAAAGTGGCTAAGCGTCTACGATCACCAAAGGATGTAGTACCCTTGCAAGTACCTGGAGTTTACAAAGTCGATTGCAGCTGTGGTCGTTCTTACATAGGCCAAACGAAGCGCACAGTCGCCGAACATGTTAACGAACATATCGCAGCGGTCAAAAATCGACAAGTAAACAAGTCAGCTGTAGCGGAGCATGCATGCATGACTCAGGACACAATCACTGGATCGAACTCCACAATCCCAAGATTATTTCCAACGAGAGGCACTACTACAAGAGAATGGTTCGGAAGGCGATTGAAATAAAGAAACATCCTAATTTTAATAGTGAAGACTTATTCAGACTCTCTGCCTCATAGAATCCAGTGATAGCCAAGTGCACTCGGCGTGTGAATAAACCAAACTGTGCTGATACAGTTAGTGTAGTGTGCTGTCCCAGTGTGAACCGGCCTTAAATCTCAAATTTCTAATCATGAAGACCAAGACTACCCTCAGTCTCAAAAGATGCCTTCGCTTTGCTGCGGTTAACTTCAACGCGCCAGTCTCCCCGCGACCGCGACCAGGTGCAAGCTTCAGACTCTCTGCCTCATAGAATCCAGTGATAGCCAAGTGCACTCGGCGTGTGAATAAACCAAACGGTGCTGATACAGTTAGTGTAGTGTGCTGTCCCAGTGTGAACCGGCCTTAAATCTCAAATTTCTAATCATGAAGACCAAGACTACCCTCAGTCTGAAAAGATGCCTTCGCTTTGCTGCGGTTAGCGCGCCAGTCTCCCCGCGACCGGTTGAAACGTCGGGATTAAAATAAAGGTAAATTACGCGATAAATACCCGATAATCCAATATAGTAATAAAGCTTTTATTTAAACGTAATAAAATAAATAATTTACATAAAAGTTTAGTGTCAACTTATAACGTCTTTACACAATTTATGTGACATAATAGCTTGCCGCGAGATTTAAGCTGGTACTTGTACCTACATTGTTTGAACAAATATTAAAATCAATTAAGTAGATCAAGTTATTTAATTTACTTATTTATGTACACAGGTAAATATCGCGACAAGCTTTTATATGACATAAATTGTGTAAAGACGTTATAAGTTGACATAAAACTTTTATAGAAAATATTTATTTTACTATTTTAAGTACGTTTAAATAAAAGCTTGTTTGTTAAAGTTTTTTTACTTTTTTGTTATCACTGGACAGGTTTCTCAGTCTCTTCATCTCATTCAACGCATCATGATTGCAAGGTCGTTTGCCGGCATACTTCTTAACTAGGCCGCCATCTAAAGTATACCGCCATGTTGGATTTAGAGTGACGTCATTTCATTTTTTGAGTTATTCTCAGCAAGTCCTTCCATTTGATACCCATATTATAGGAGTACATTAAAAATAAATAGTCCGCTATCTTGGGTGTTCCGCCATGTTGGATTCAGAGTGACGTCACATAGCTGACCATGCATTGTATCCAAAGAAAACATGTGTATACAAAATTTCAGCACAATTGGTTAAATATATCTGTTTCAAAATTAAGTTGCAAGATTCCGCGAACAAACATAGTCACATAGCATACATACAGGGCAAGCTAAATAAAAGCTTGTAATAATTCGGCTAGTCAGAGAATAAGACTAAATCAGTTCTTCTGAAATTGAAATCCAGTTTTCTCAGATTATCTTTACGCCAACTTTACTTTTGGTATTATAGCCATAGCCAGCACTTCCTCCATAAACATAATTATTAAACGACACTGAATAAATATCTCATTAACCAGTTCGATATGCAGCCGGCGGCATAAGATCATGATTATATTTAGCAAGTAAAAACGTTAATCCGAACATATACGAGTTTATCGGGTTCTGTGTCACTGCCAAGGAAACTGTGTCCATCTGAGAGACATTAATCTCTTCGTTTATTTACATCGCCTCTCGCATTATGTTCTGTTTCCATATTCAGATAGATTTATTGGTTTGCATGTTTGTACCACTGACATAAGGAATATTTTTCCTTGAAATAAATCATAAGAGTTTTTGTATGCAATGGGTGACTGGCATGGAGCAGGATGTCTCAAAGTCGGAGTTGTATGTTGAAAGGAATAGGAGTTGCTCGTACGTCTCGCTAAAAATCTGAAAGAACACGCTGAGAGACCCCTTACATAACTTAAATCTATTTTCGGAGAACTTTGCCGTCTGCGAGGTTCAATTCAACGAAGTGAACATTATAAAAAGACGGTCACAAAAGCTGTTTCGCGGTCTCTTAGAATAACAGTTAAATATAATTCAATACTTTCTTATTTATAGACAATATGACGGCGGATCGATCGGCTGGTTTGGTTACAGGAAACCTTTCTCGAGTCTGTATGTTGAGGTGGCTAAAAATACCGGGTCCGCATGAAGACGCCTGGCCTTCAGACAGCGTTTTTAATACAACCGGTACTGCAGTCGGGTTTTGTTATTTGCGAATTGTCGAGTCGCTCGTTTTTACGAATGACCAACAGCTGATGTACGAGTAAATCTTCCAACACTCCAGCCGATTCGGATTGTGGGGTAGGTTAGTTCTGGGCAATAATATTATAATGTACACCGTTGAAGTTTGAATTGTTCATGCGCATTATTTAAATGCTTTAGTACCGAACTTTATCACCAATATTTAAAATCGACGACAGCAGAAACGCCCAAATTATTTTACTAAATATTTGGGGTAAAATGACTGCATACTCTTATCGCGATGCGAGTACATCCCTTTCATAAAACAAAAACGGCATTTTAATCCTTGTTTTTAGTATGTCTGTCCGCTATAAAGTGCCATGTTGAGTTTTATGTGAAGTTATAAAGCCAATAACCCGTGAAGCAGCAAGCTAAATTCATTGAACTAAATTTTATTTTGACAAAATACAACCAGAACGAGAGCACACGAACATGAAAAGTAAATGGTTAGATACATTATATACCGTACTGTGTGACATGTCCATCGTGATGACATTTCACTCACTCCTCCATTTTTTACCACTTCTTCCGGTGTTGAGCCGATCGCATCTAGGATTATTGGCGACCTTAGCGATGTCATCCACCCAGGTGGTCTGCCAGAGTTGCGTTTAAGATCCCAGGGATTCCATACGGTCTTGCTCCATCTGCCGTGATATGTCCAGAGGGTATTATTTATTATTGCAGTATTTCATAACCTTTCTGTGCATTTAAGGCTACTTGGGTTAAAAGGTAAAGTCATCAGCAACGTTCAGTCGCGTGTGTTTCACTCACACAAATCCATTGTTTATGCACATTGCCTGGAGCAGATTTTTTTCGCGCGGACAAAAACTCCAATAAACTGTTGGATGACATCCAATCCAAAATTGGATTTGGTCCCTCGAACAATCCGATTCTTAGCGGAATCCCGGAAACACTGATGAGACCAATGACCCTTTCATTCCACTGGGATATTGGTGGCTGGTGGCCGGCCCGACCCACGCGCGCAGCCACAATAAATGGGCAGCTTTTAATTCTTCTAGCCAAGCGATCAATGATCCAGGGTTGACGGAAAGAACACTGTCTCTGTTTTGATAAATTTTTATCATCATCATCATTTCAGCCGTAGGAAGTCTTCTGCTGGACATAGGATTTCTTACATGGATTTCCAGTTGGTTCTGTTTCCACGCTTGGCAGGCGGATTAGAGAGCGCAGTATAGGGTGTCCGAGACGCGAAAGACGCTGCAGCTCATCTTCCGAAGGTATCCCTAAGCAGATTCTTACTTCATCAACGGGCAAGAGAGGAGGGGCAACATTCTACTATTTGAATTGTGCTTTATAAAAATATTGTTCGCAGACTTTTTCCTTGTTTCGGAGACGCTTTGGCGACATTATTAACTCGGATCTTTTAAAGCCAAGATTAAAAGTGCGTTGATGCTATTTATTTAGTCTCCCAAGGTGACCACATAATAAATATTTATCCGTGTTTGATAACTACATAAATTTGTTTCCGTTTTTAAATTGTCGAATAATATTAATTTTTTAATTTTTCAACAAAAAAACCAACTTCAATGATAACCTCCTTGACGCTGACTTGTTGCTGGTAATACCCAAACCGTTATATGTATGTATGTCTATTACATTTGCGTATTTCCCACGAATTATCATGGATCCCATCATCAGAACCAGTTCTGTGTACAAGCAAACAGTATAAAAGTTTCTAAAATAAAAAAAATTAAGTAACCTCCGACACATTTAACTAGTCTCGGAGGTTACCTTATTTTTTTTAATGTGTTCCTTCATTTTTGCAATCTACACATTTTTTTTTTATTTTTTTTTTATTTTTTATTTCCTTTCATATCATCCCCTCTTTAAACCCCATATCTTATAAACTTCTTAACCGATTTTAATAAAAACGGTTTGAAAACCACCTCCGGAAAACCGTCAAAGAAGTGTTTGTACAAATTGACGCATAATAATGCTATTTGCGAATACACAAAAGAAGACAAAACCAGATCTGTTCAATTGCGTTTCACTTTGAGGAGCACTCCTTTGTGCCCTGAGGAATCCCGAGACCGTGAGTTTGCATCATATCGTGCTGCGGTGACGTGGTTAATACAAAGGAATATTGTGGTTTTATGGAAAACATTGTAATTTAAAGAACATGAAATAAAACACTCTCATTAGACTTTTTAAACTTTTGAGAAGGACGGGACTGTGCAGTAGTGTGCACAACAAACTTAATATCATAAAGAATCATTTCATCACACGTAGGAAATCAATCGTGGTTTAGAAAATTATGTAATTGTTTTGCGCTGAGTGGACGTGCTCTCAATAAATGTAAATGAAAACAAGCCCCATGATTAAATTTTATGACACGTAGTCTGTGTTAAAAACAAATTTTGAGTTTTGAAAATTCAGCCAGATACCGGCAATTTTTAGCTCGTTACATTATAACGTTATTTGATGGTAGAAAAGTGTCGTGCGACCGGTAGCGAGGTGGGTCGACGACATAGTTCACGTCGCGGAGCGTCAGTGGGTGCGACTAGCTAGACTAGTGTGGGGATGGCACAATCTAACCTATACCCATTATTAGCCCTGTATTAGGCTGTGGATGATTGATGATACATACAGATTAAAGGCAAAATCAGAGCCGACTAGATAAAACTGGCAACCATGATGAGGTTCAGAGACCTGCAGTGCGTTTGATGGCTGCTAGATCAACAGCTGGCAAATCTCCAAGCGGGAATCGAACTGATATGTGATCGGACGATATTTGTGCAATTGTGCCGGTGTAATTAGCAACAGTTACTTTGTTCGGAAGAGACACATTGAATTAGGGATTCCATGGCGTTGGTTTCACATCGTATACGACTCTTACGACCAAGCATTAATATCGCATAGAAATTGATTTTGACGTTAACCTATAAATATAACCGTAAACTTCTCACTCAAACTCGTCGTGTTTGATGTATGCTATGGATGTATGTATGTGTACTTTGGGCGACCTAACTGTAGTGTTAGCGAGAAACAAATGCGAGAATGAAGTTAAAATAAGAATCCAGCTAGGTTAGTCGACATCATTATAAGTCAGTGTTTGAAAATCGCCTGGGAGTTTCGCCGTAGTCTTGTACTTATTATGATGGTCCACTAATGGGCTGATGATGTGACCTTTGTGACGAGGCAATGTGCTGACTTGTTACCAACGCAAATACATTTTGTATGCCCCTCGTTATTTCTTCGACAGCTTTATTGGTCCCAACCATTGTAATTAAAAACCCACAGCACAGGTGTTAAACTGGGCAACACGTCTGTTAGGTGGGGTTTAAACCCCACTTGTGGAATGAGAAGTGTAAATTTAGATTGATATTCCGAAACAATCAAGCAGACTACTACATCTTGCAATTGTTGCCTAGCCTAGAAACGATGATAAGACAACGTAAGGTCGTAATCGTAGTGGTCTCCTTGGGCTACGTAAAATTATTTTTCAAGTGATGCCTGCATTGACATTTCTGTTTATTCGTATTATTTTTATGTGTTCTGTTGCGGTACTCAAAAGGTTCTGTCAGAATACCAGCGCTGCATCTTTTATCTTAGGTGCAACTATTGCTTAGACAGAACCTTTTAGCACACCACACTATTATGAAAAACTGTAACCTTCATAAGTTAGATTATTAATAATGTTTAAGGTGTGGTGTACCAATAAACGCATTTTCATTTCATTTCATTTAAGGGGCCTAACAAGTACGATATTTTTATTTGTATAATAACATCATACGCAATAGCATCTTGTCATGAGAGAAGAGATATTTCTTTAGATTTAACGTAATGTTCATCTTTATCGCCGGAGCTCGTTTTCGCAAATAGTTTTCGCAGAAGCTTAACTAGTTTGCATTAACCGCCTAGTTGATATCAAATACCAGCATATCTATGTGTTAATATTGGCTTTTACAAGAAGTTATCTGGCTTCGTTTCACTATTCGGGTATCCTATAATATTAGCTCTATCTTTACTCAGTACAAATTGACGACCTCTGTGGCGCAGTGAGCGAGGGTCCGCCTGGGACGAAAGAGGTTGCGGGTTCATATGCCGCCTCGCGACATGTCTGTACGATCTGCAGATATTTGTTCAGGATGTTCTGGATGTTTTCTACATCTATCTACATCTATACATGTACACTAATAATAAAGAGGAAACATTTGATTGTTTGTTTGTACGTGTGCATTGAATAGGCTCCGAAACTACTGGACCGATGTTCAAAGTTCTTTCACCATTAGAAGGCTACATTATCCCTGAATAAAATAGGCTATATTTTATCCCCGTATTCCCACGAGAACGGAAACTACGCGGGTGAAACGGCGGAGTGCGGCTAGTTTTTTTATATAATAAAACATTAAAAACCGTATCGTTTTTAGTTATTTACAAAAATGTTGAAAAAACGACCGTTCCCCCGCCTTTTATCTTCGAAGTTTGCAGAGATAAACCCGTGAAACTTTTATAGCTAATAGAAGTGTATGTAAAGATTACAGGAAAATTATAACGAACCCTCTTATTTGCATAGTTTTTTTAGAAATCATCGAAAGTTTAAAAAATCTACATAAGTTCCGCTATCAGACAAGGGATGGCGCTGTCAAGGTTATCCAACAGATATAAACCGCCTTTATCGTATATTATATTTTATGATAGCACGGAACCCTCCCTCGGTGCGCGAGTCCGACTCGCTCTTGCCCGGTTTTATTTCTTCTGAGAATAGCAGACTAATCTGAGGGGATGGTATAGAGTATAGAGCGTACAGCAGGAATACCAGTTGCTGAGGCTATCTTTATTGTCTATACATTTAAAAGATGTGAATCGCTTGTCTTTCGTAAGATGCAAAATATCTCGCGACAATCAAGAGAAAAGCTTTGTCTGCTAGACTTCCACTGACTCGTTCAATCTCGACAGTGATACCTCAATTTTGAAGACTATGTTACTATGTAGCTAAGTTGCCAAAACTCACTTGCTTCTTATCCAAACGCCTCAATACTATAATTTGGCAGTAGCTCTTTCTGGTATAGTGAAACTTTGTTGCCTGTACTGTTTTTATTCTGTAGTGCACTATTTAAAGATATGGGACAAGTCAGTGGAGTAGTTGAACGATCCGGATACGCGCGGGCCAGTGCCAAACCACCAGATGGCAACACACTCCGATTTAGAACCATTTGCTTGCAATCCTGATTTATTGGATTACTTATCAGTGTAGAGTTTCGGGAAGTTATTTAAACTGATTAGGTAGTATTGGCGTTCAGTTGGTGTTTGATGGGGTAATCATTTATTGAATGTTTAGCGGTAGCCGACCTTTTATCTGTAGTCCGAGGTTGTTGTACTGCTTATGGGACCATTCGCTTGTCCGCTTACGATATTTATGGTGCAAAGTGCGATGAGCCTGGCGGCTAAGATGGAAGCGGTTGGTTTGGTTCCCGTCCCGAATAATCTTTGCATATTGATCAAGTTTATACGTTATGAGTTTTAGGTGTTTTTCTTGTATGTGAACCAAAAATTTTCTGAAACGAACCAATCAACAAGTATTGGTACGGGGGTACCAGAAAAGGGGGCGAAGGCCTCATAAGGTCACCAAAGGTCAAAATTGGCATTTCTGGGTTTTTGGACGTTTTGGCCATTTGAAGACTTTTTTTTTGGTGACCTTTTGAGGTCACAATAACTCCTGTCCCTGTGACCCTAGTGTCACCAAAATCAATCTGTCACCTTCTCTCATAAAGACGGTGCTACCAAAAAAGGTTTAATGTAAATCAGTCAACGCGTTCGGTTGTAATCGTCAAAACACGGACAGACGGACGGACAGACAGACAGACAGACAGACAGCGCTATGCATATTAGGGCGCTTCACCCCCTAATAATTATATATATTATTCTCTTGGCAGACAACCTGACAGATACACGACACCAGACATACTATCTGTCCTACCACGCAGTCAGGACTCAAAAGGCTTACATAAAAACAGTTTTTTTGTTGGGAAAACGAGGTTTATGTCCATCAGTATACAATACAAGCTGCCAATGATAACGATGTGCACAGTCATAATTACATGCCCGAATTTATTAGGCGGTTCACATACTGCTACGCATTACGCTGCGTGTTGCGTAAATGCGTATTCTGCTTGTATCTCCGTTTCTATAGAATACACGCACAGTCCAACACACCGAAAACGCATCTACGCGCGTAGGTGCGCGGCGAGACGCAAGGTATGGCACACCGAGCGCAGTGCCGTGCGTGATTTTGGCAGGGCTTGACGTGTCTTTGAAAATAGATCTCGATATCGATCGATTTATATTCCAAATCGAAAATCACCCAGCTATTTAGAATATGAAATGCGATCAATACAGTGACAGAGCGCAGAAAGTGAAACAATGGGAGGAAGTAATAAATATGTAATTTTTTTTCTTTTCTTTCATTGGCCGGCCGATTATTTCCGGTAAGCTTGTGCTGACCCTATATAGCCTGGTTTTAACTATAATTGTATCGATAAAACTAAATAATGTACTTTTAGGGTCCCGTACCCAAAGGGTAAAACGGGACCCTATAACTAAGACTCCGCTGTCTGTCTGTCACGAAATGAAGTTGAAATTTTCAATGTATTTCTGTAGCCGCTATAACAACAAATGGCGTAATACTAATACGAAAATTTGTACCCATTCCAGTAATGCCTGTTCTAATTTTGGCTAGTAAGTAATCAAAAGATGCTGTCGACATACGCGTGTAGTTGAAGAATTTCTCTTGATATTTTGTCAAGTCCCAGTAATTTTGAACAAATAACCCATTCAACGATCTTGTTTGTAAATAAGGATGTACCCATATCTTCTATAGGCACGATTTCTATTAATTTGACTGTACAAAAACCAAACAGTCACTATAACTGCAGCATCGAGAATGAGTTCCACACTAATAACCATTTTAAATATAAAAACTGACGCGACGCTCTGCACTGCCCTAGCGAACAGCTTTGAATGAAATGAGTCAGAGTCAAACGCAACTACGCGCGTGAGTGCGTAAAAAATACGCACGATGATACAGATCTGCACTTGCACAAGTACGCGCGTAGGTATGTACGTCGACACGCAATACGCAGCGTAGTGCGTGGCAGTGTGTAAACCGCCTTAGCCTACCACATACAGCTTCCCTTCATAGTAACGCATAAGTAACGAGCTGACAAGGCCTCGGTAAACTCATACCGCGGCTAATGTGTTGGGGCTAGAGACTACACGAGGCATAAAGTTATGAGAACTGCATTATATTAACTTAACTAAGCCTTCAAAATCAAAATCAAAAATTATTTATTTTGGAACAATAAACGTAATAGTTACAATAAACAATTTGATAAACGATGATGACTGCAATAGTTATAAACTGTGACGCAGTCACCAACGCCCACCTCCTGGTACAACAGGAAAGTATACATGTTCCAGCTTAGGTACTACAAATTAATATCTACTTCTGAAGGAAGATTTTTACTAAAAATAAGGGTGAAGCTAAAGTAAGAATATAATTATATTCTGTGTATGTTAGTGTATAATATATGTGTATGAATTAATGTATGTTTAATTGTAGAGTTTATTACTTAATTACTTTTAATAGGTCTTCTGTGTCGTTATATGATAGATTCTGCAACCAGGATAAAATTTTACGTTTACAATTATATTTATTTAACAAGTATATCTCTAATTTAGCATTTATAAGATTGTACAATTTAGAACTCATATAATAGTTGGATTTACTTGCAGTAGCTGTTCTACGATGTTCAATTTCACACACTTTGTCTGATCTACGCTTATTAAAAATATTTGGATCAAATTTCAACTGCCGGTGTTTACGCAGAGTTGTGAGAAGTACGAAAACCTGTCTGACGGAAAGTACAGAGCTCAGTGAATATAGGTCCAATGTCGGAAATCGAAAAGGTTTGTGGTGCATAATTTTCAAAATGGCTCTCTGAGCTCTTTCAACTTTAATTAAGTTTGTTTTTGCAGAACCGCCCCAAGCTACAATGCAGTAACTGATTATAGACTGTGCAAGAGCATAATAGACTGTCTTTAGTAGTTTAGGATCGAGAATTTTACTAAGCCTGGAAAAGATAAATATTAGCTTACGCAGTCGTGAGACAGTTTCATCAATTTGGAGACTCCAGGAAACAGCGCTATCGATCATAACACCAAGATACTTTATACTGGACGACTTTTCAATAGTGGGGCATGTGCATGTGGAGCGGTTTACGGAAGAACTTGAAAAATTACATGAATGTAGGCGAATACATGGAAAAGATTCCAGTGCACGGTCTGGTCTGAGAGAGAATGCAATATATTTAGTCTTTGTGATGTTTAAAGAGAGAAGATTACTGGAAAGCCAGTTCATTAAAGTAGCCATTGCTGATTCTGCTAGACGATGAGTCTGAGACCAATTTGTTCCAGTTACAAGAACGGCGGTATCATCCGCGTAGGTTACAATTTTACAGCTGGGTATTGCTATTTTGCATAGTTCATTAATATAAATGAGGAACAAGGTAAGGCCAAGCACACTACCTTGTGGCACTCCAAAAGTTATGGGTAGCTCATTACTCCTTATTCCGTCAATTGTAACCATTTGTGTACGCTTAGTGAGGTAACTTTTAAAGATATCCAGAGTAATGCCTCTGATACCGATGTACTCAAGCCTGTTTAGTAATAAGGGAATTGAGACTGTATCGAACGCCTTTGATAAGTCCAGGAAGATACAAATGGTTTAACGCCTGTTGTCCAGTTCTTTTACTATAGAATTAGATAACTCCAGAACAGCATCCTCTGTAGACATTCCCTTTCTGAATCCAAACTGGTTAGGGGATAATATTTTGTTTGCATCCAGGTAAGCAATAAGCCGACTGTTAATTATCTTTTCAAATATTTTTGAGACGACAGACAGAACTGATATGGGTCTATAGTTAGAAACACAGTCACGACTCCCCGACTTGTAAACAGGATGGATAACGGCTTTCTTAAAACTATCTGGGAAGATGCCGGAGTTGATACACTTGTTAAAAATATATGTAAGAATAGGTACTAATACATGTCTAGCAGCTTTAATCAGAGATGTAGGAATTTCGTCCCAACCTACAGAGGATTTATTTTCAAGATTTAGGATTATAAGGTTTAGTTCTTCATCATCCACACTTCTAAATACCATTGAGCTTACCGGGGCTTGTGCCAAAGACATTATTTTTAGAGGATCTACATATATACTTGGATACACAATTTTGGACGCTAAATTCTTTCCGACGTTTGCGAAGTAATAGTTAACCTTATTCACTGAGCAAATAGGATTATCCTTATCTAGTAGTGGGGTAGACGCGGTTTTTTTAGTACTTAGGTGGGCAATGTCTTTGATACATTTCCACGTTGCTTTAGGGTTCTTACATGACTGTTCTAACTGACTTTTATCGTGTTCGTGTTTTATTCGTTTCAGTAAATTATTACAAAAAATTTTGTATCGTTTAAAAATATTTTGGAGTATCAAGTTGTTAGGCTGCTTCTTGTGTTTCAGGTACAAACGGTCACGATGTCTTATGCATCTGAGTAGCCCGGGTGTCATCCACGGTTTAATAAGGGTCTTTCTACTAGGTGTTTTAGAGCAGTTACTATTCGCCTGTATCAAGCTTGTAAGGATGTTTATGAGAGTGCTAGCGGCATGTTGGGGGCTATCAGAATTTAATACATCAACAAAGTTGGTGGATTCTAGAGTAGAGACAATGTGTTTAATGTTTATGCGGCGGGTCATTTTCATGCTATTACGTACAGGAACAGTTGTATCACAGGCAAAAATTACAGGCAAATGATCCGTTATATATGATTTTACAACCAAAGTCGTAGAAGCACAACTACTTTTTAGTAAAACATGGTCAATACATTTTGTCTCTCTTGTAGCAAGGTAATGTGCAGGGAGCATGCCGTGAAAAGCAGCCATATTCAGATACACGTTAGAATTAGGATCAGTACTGTGGGGACTAATGTTAATATTCATGTCACCTAAGACTGCTACAGTTGAGAACCCTTTTAATTAAATAAATAATAATAAATAAATAATGCTGGACAGATCACACAGCATCATCTAGCCCCAAGCTAAGCAGAGCTTGTGTTATGGGTACTAGATGACTGATATACTTAATACATTATACTACATAGATAGATATTTTTATTATATATAGAAAAACACCCAGAACACCCTGAACAAATATCTGCAGATCGTACAGACATTTGTCCCGAGGCGGGAATCGAACCCGCAACCCCTTGCGTCGCAGGCGGACCTTCGCCCGCTGCGCCACAGAGCTCGTCAAATAGTCGTTAAATTGAGCTATTATAATGTCTAAACTGTCGATAAATGGGTCTACTCTATTCGTAGAGGGAGATCGATACAGTGCGACTACTGCTATTTGTTCAGAAAATTTCAACAGTAGGCAGTTTGCATCATTAATAATAGGATACTCTACGGAACAAGAAAGACCCGATTTTATAAAGGCTACAACGCCATCATTTTGGTTAGAGAATAAACTTTGATATGAATCGTAGCCATTGAGGGATGGTAAGCCGTGGCATTTCTTGAGCCAGCATTCTGATAAAATTATAACTTCAAACTCTATTTTTAGTCTGTGTAAAAGAACCTGGAAACTATCAAAATTACATTTAATGCTACGTATATTAAGATGGATGATTTTAAAGGATTTTTTACTAATATGATCTACACAAGCTTCCGGGGTACATGAAAGCGAGTTAGAGATTGAGATATGTTTTATATCATCATTTATAAAATTTATGTCATCTTCGTATGTTAATAGGCGTAATTTCGGCACTACTCACAGGGACTGGGAAAACCAAATTTATGTTGCAACGTCGCAGACACAGCAGCGTCGCATACAGCATGTTTTAACCAGTTGCTTTAATCTTCTTAGATGTGATGTATTCAACTACTTCGTAGTATTTTAAGGTGCACTATCTCCTACTAATAACATAAATGCCAAAGTTTAAATAGTAACACAAGATATTTGTTAGAACCAAGACTATCAGTGGATCGAATCAAGAACTAAAGTTGGTAAAAATTTAGGAAATCTGCCAAGGGATACCTTCGGAAGATTGGCAGCAGCGTCTTTTCGTGTATCAACATCCCGTACTGCGCTCGCCAACCCGCCTACCAAGTGTGGTAACAATGGTAACAACCCCCATATGATCAGTACTTGGAGGTCCATAAGGCAGGCCTATGTCAGGCATGTCTAGCAGTGGACGCGTCTACGGCTGAGATGATGATATAAAAAACTATCTGAAATAGTCAAATAACACATCTATGGGCTACTTTTGAGATGGGTCCTTTGGGGTAAAGCGCTAGCCACGATCAGATGAACCAATGAAATCAAAACTATCAGTGGATCGTATCAAGAACTAGAGTTGGCGAATATGAATAAATTTATCTGGAATAATGGGATAATAAATATGGGCCACTTTTTATCTGACGCCACAGTCAGAAGCTTGTAAAATATATTAGGATCAATAAAAATACCGTCTAGTAACAGATCACCGGACACAGACATAATCAATATTAGCCTAGCCTGAACATTCCCCATCTTTCCACGTCACTGGAAATGCTGTAAAGCTTTTGTGCCTAAAATAAGTGAATAAAAGTCTAACCTACATAGACAATATGATAGTCCCGAAGAAAACGTTTTGTGCCTGCTATCTCGTTTTTATTGCCGTAGTCGCTAGATTTAAATTTTAAAAGCACAGCTCACATTTGAAAGCTATTTGGAAAAACAAACAGGCGCGTGTTGGCATACGCTTTGCTTTAAAATGGTGTTTATGACGTTCAATTTGTTTTGCTTTAGTTTTCGTTAGTGAATGAATAATCTAAGTAAAAATACGTGTATATAGTGTACCTAGTGCATGTAGCACGATTTTATAAGCCTGTTTAATTGAAAACAAACCACACAAAGCACTAACCTACGCGTAAATGTTTGATGTAAAACATATTTTGCGTGGGGTAAAGTAAAACCTGTGGTAAAACCGTTTGGGCGAGAGGTGACTTGTAACGCTTAGATGTGCGAGTAGTTTTTTTTATGTTCCTAAATGACGAGACAAGCCGAAGGCCCACCTGATGTTAAGCGGTAACCTCTACCTATAACAATTGCTATGCCGCGGTGATCACGTTCACTAAGCACGTGACCAACGCTGCACTGCATTGCGCCCGTCACCCTGAGGCAGAGTTGTAAGGTCTCATGTGCCCGTAATTTCAGCGGCCCTTCAAACCGGAACACAGCAATGCAGACATTACTGCTTGGCGGCAGAAATAGGTATGGTGGTAGTACTTAGTTTCTGTAATCTGTTGTAGTACTTCCTCGGATGACCCTTTCACAAAAAGTTCTACTACTACTAAAATAGTAGTACTAGGTCGACTGCCCTTCGTACATCGTGTTGACTGTGGCGATTATGGCGACTGGGGCTACTATAGCGACTGTGGTGACTTTAGCGACTGTGGCGTCTGTCGCCACTGTGGCAAAAATGCCAGGCGTCCCGTGAAGGCGCAATTTTTCTTTTTGTTTTAATGCCTGCTCTTTAGTAAATAATTAGTATGTATGTCTGCTAAGTCGAGGTCAACTCAGCGGTTTTTAAAAATGTGTTTAGATCTATATTATTTTGTTCTCCGGCGGCCTTGTCGAGTTGTGACATTGTCTTTAAACGAGACGTGGCTGTCACCTCAGTTTCACTGGAAGAAAATTACGAAACCCGCCTGGTTTTATCCTATTTCTATGAGATTGTGATGTTTATTTTGCGAAATATTACGCTGCGTTATTATAAAAATATTATATGGAAAAGTGTGAAAAATAAACTTTTTGTTTATTATTTTCTGTTACTTTCGGCGGTACATACTATAATAACTGGACGACCCCACTATAACACAACACGTCAGTGATACGCACTTGGCTTAGACCCGTGAGTTTCACTTACACCAAAATATGTATATAAATATTTTGAGAAAAATAAATCACTAATAAATAATTAATTAATACACAATTTATTTCAGACAGATGTCCATATTACATGTTCACAATAAAAATAATTAATAAATATTAGTAACAAACAAAAATAAACTCGCATCAATGAATAAATGAATGATTATTATTTATTTGACATAATGTTATTGACTTTTTATTTACTTGACAGCCAATTGTAAATATTTTTTTGTGGATTTATTCTATTGATATGGCATGTATGACATCTTTATTCATAATTGTACGTTGGAATGATAATTGTAAATCCTTATTTTTTTTACTGAGCATTTTAAAATATCTAACTTTGTATTTTATAGGCCCAAACCAAATTTACAGTGCCCTTGCAGGGTGTCTGTACTTTCTTTAGGCTAGTTATTAGATCTACGCTGTATAATATGTGTTAATTACATAACTACACCATTACATTTAGAATAATAAAATAAAAATACTATAACGTCTGCTTGTTTTATATACATGTAGGGGAAACTCATTAGTCCAGAATTGAGGTAAGGGAATACAACCTGGCCATGGACCAAGTGCTCCAGGGATCTTGGGAGAATGAAAGAGAGCTCCAGTCCCACTTAGCAAGATGCCGGTGTGATGCTGGACTGGATCATGATAACACTGATTCAGTGAGTATTACAACGGCCATGCGCAGTCTGGATGTAAACTCATCATTCTCACAAGAAAAATCAATAATGTACTGCGATGAAATTGGAAAAAATATGGGCCAACTTTTGAGTTTGCATATGGAACATTCAGTTTTAAATAATTGCTTACCAAACTGTAGTTTGCATGATATAATGAAAAAAATTTCTAAAAACTCATCTAATGAGAATACTAATTTAATAATCTGTCTTGGAAATAGGGGTAATGTTAACAAGTCTGATTTGATAAAATATATTGATAAACTTTGTTCATTGAAATTTAAAGAAATTGTAATGTATACATTCCCCTATAGTAATAGTTTGCCACAGTCAGAAAATAATACTAGATTTAAGCTAAATATGCTTTTGCATACAATATCGTGCAATAATCCTATTCATGTGATTGACACTAACTCTATTGTTAGTAAAAAATATTATTTGACTAAAGGTAATTATTACCTTTCTAATTATTACAAACGACAGATAGCTATGTCGCTATCATATTATTTTTGCATGACAGCCAAAAATTTGGCTAAACAGAATGCTTCTTTTGAGCATTCTCAAAACCAATTAATTAAGACTCTGGAAATTATTCCAAGTCATTTAAATTAGATCATAAGACAACAGAGGAAATCTCTAGCCAGAACAAGTCAAATAATATCTTGTGTCAAAATGAAAAAGCAATAAATAAAACATTTAAAATGTATACAAAGGTTACCAACTTGGTGCACCAAAATATTCAAGGAATAAGCAGTAAATTGTTAGAGTTGGAACTATACATAAACTTGTATAATATTGATATTTTATGTATTACTGAACATTGGCTGAAAAGTCATGAGGTTATGTTCAGTTTCAACAACCATCTTGTTGGTAGCTCCTTTTGTAGATCACATGCTATTCGTGGAGGTTCTTTAGTGCTACTTAATAAACATCTTAAGTACAAAGAACGTAAAGACATTGTCTGTCTGTCTGTTGAGAGCCAAATCGAAATAGCATGTGTGGAGTTGGAGCAAGTTATTATCATAAGTGTATACAGCCCACCGTCAGCTTCGTTTGAGACATTTGAAAAAGTCATGGATGAAATCTTATTCAAAGCATCAAAGTCAAATAAAAACATAATTACATGTGGAGATTTCAATGTTAATCTCTTAGAAAATTACTCTTTTAGTACTAGATTAACATGCCTTTTTAATTCATATAACCTAAAACCATTGTTTATGGAGCCTACTAGAATAACTGAAACATCAGCTAAATGTATTGACAATATCTTTGTAAATTCTAATACAAAAATTCTCCATAAGGGCTTGATTAGCAATATAAAGTCAGACCATTTAGGCCAGCACATTCAAATTAAACAGCAACAAAAACAAAATGTAAAAAGAAAAATTACTTTTATACCTGTGACCATGCATCGATCTGAACAACTGAAATGTAAATTGAATACAAAATTTCCACCTTACTACTCAAATAACAACCCTAATGAGTCATATTGCAATTTTTTCAATGCATTTAGCAATATGTTTAATTCAATATTTACATCAAAGTCGATAATGGTCACAGATAAACATAACTTTAATGAGTGGGCAACAGTGGGTATACATAGAAGTAGACAAAAATTATATGATCTTTATAGTGAAAAACATTATAATTTTAGTGAAGAATTTAAAGAAAAGGTTAAAAATTACTCAAAAATTTTTAGAAAAGTCTGCCATATTGCTAAGTCTAATTATATAAGTTCAAAAATTAAAAATAGTGATAATAAAATTAAAGCTACTTGGAAAATAATAAACAAAGAAACTGGAAATGTGAGTAACTTTAACAACCACTTCAAATTGATTGATAATAATACCACCTACAAAAGTGATGAAGATGTAGCCCAAGCATTTGAAACATTTTTTACTGACATTCCAATTTCTACCACAAAGTCTTTAAACTCTTCACACCTGATCGCCGAGTCCTTACTTAGCGAAAATGTACCTAAATGTGATAGTAATTTTAAATTCCAATATGTGGACAGCGGCGATATAGTTAAAGCCTTTAAAATGTTAAATGTCAAGAAAACTGCAGATCTCTGGGGTATTTCTGTAAACATTGTAAAACCATTAGTAGACACAATCGCACCTGAACTGGCTTTTATATTTAATGAATGCATTGACTGTGGCGTATTTCCTGATCTAATGAAACACAGTAAAATAATACCTTTATTCAAATCAGGTTCTAAGTCGGATCCCACTAACTTTAGGCCGATATCAGTACTGCCGACATTTAGTAAAATTTTTGAAAAGCTTATTTTAAATCAGCTATCTAAGCACTTTAACGACAACAAGTTGCTTCACTGCAAGCAATTTGGCTTTACACGCGGTCGTTCCACTACTGATGCCGGTATAGAGTTAATCTCGCATATCTATGATGCTTGGGAGAAGTCGCAAGACGCTATAGGTGTTTTTTGCGACCTTTCAAAAGCATTTGACTGTGTACACCATGAAACATTGATCGGGAAATTGCGCCACTATGGTGTTAGAGATATCTCTTTAGATCTACTTAATTCTTATCTCAGTAACAGGATACAAAGAGTTGATGTTAATGGAAAACGTTCTTCGGGATCTGTAGTTACAATGGGTGTACCGCAGGGATCAATTCTTGGGCCTTTTCTATTTTTAATTTACATTAATGATCTACCTCATCTTGTCAAAAACAATCATGAGATTGTATTGTTTGCTGATGACACTTCACTTTTGTTCAAAATGAAACGACGTACCACCGATTATGACGAGGTGAATAATGCAATCTCAGAAGTTGTTAATTGGTTTAATGTCAATAACCTATTACTTAATGAAAATAAAACAAAATGCATTAGATTTACTCTCCCGAATGTAAAACAGGCTGATGCCAACATTAAATTGAAAGGTGAAAGTTTAAACCTTGTAGAAAAAACTGTATTTTTAGGCATAACTTTGGACAATAAGCTTCAATGGGGCCCGCATATAGAACAACTATCGGGTAGGCTTAGTTCTGCAGCATATGCAGTCAAAAAAATCCGCCTTCTTACAGACGTAGATACCGCTAGACTTGTTTACTTCAGCTATTTCCACAGCATTATGTCTTATGGCTTACTGCTGTGGGGATGTGCTGCAGATATAGACACCGTATTTGTGCTGCAGAAGAGGGCTATTCGTTCTATCTACAATATGGGTCCCAGAGAATCACTTCGCACTAAATTTAAAGAAATAAATATAATGACAGTAGCTTGTCAATATATTTATGAGAACCTGTTGTACACCCATAAAAATATTGCTTCGTTTAAGAAAAACAGCGACAACCACAATGTAAATACAAGAAATAAGAATAAACTCGCTGTGCCCACTACTAGGCTCCATAAGGTAAAAAAATCTTTTAAAGGGCAATGTATACGCTTCTACAACAAACTCCCAAGTGAGTTGCAGAAGTTATCATTAAATAAATTCAAAAACATTATTAAACGCAATCTGTGCGATAAAGCTTATTATAAAATATCAGATTACCTAGAGGACAAAACCACTTGGGACGGAATCTGCTCCAACTCCGTCAAACGTAGCATAAGACAAAATCAAATTGTTAAATGATGACTATAACGACCGAGTTAGGTTCTTCTGTTCACTTCTTTTCCTAACTCGCGTGTCATCTGAAGTGAACAGGTTCAATTATGTGCTTTATTCTATTTATTTGTGTTGTTTTATTTTGTAAGTTGTGACGCGTCAATAAGGTCCATGCGGCCGCACTGAATAAAGTATTTTTTGAATTTGAATTTGAATTTGAATATTTACTGAATAACTTACATTAACTTTTAGTTTTACATCTAGGCGTAATTTAAGATCCTATAACTTTAAATTCGTTTTGCAACATACGTCTTCCTACAAGGGATTAACTAGAACAGAGCAGCACGGTGACGAACGTTAAACACTGACGCATTATACAAAATGAACATGCTAAAGCAGTCGTAACACAGGTGCAACCTAGCACGGCTGCTAAGGTACAATGTTTATTTTACTGTTACTTGCACAAAGATAGTGTAAAAATGTATTTAGAATAAGTAATGAAGTTCTAAATAAATACCAACGCAATACTTAATGTAACGTTACATAAAATGTATAAAGTAATATGGGCTGAAGGTCCAATTAATTATGCATACAAGTTGAAACCTCTGCCTCGCTCGGACGCACGGGTCGCCTGTACCTAACCCGCATTTGGCTAGATAATGTAGAGGTCCAAGGCACGCAGAAGTTCCTTATAATCTAACTTTAGATCTCTGACCGAAGTTACCTGATATACCTTTGCCAGGTCTAAGTTTTCATCTAATTAACTAGTTGTTCGCCACAAAATTAAAACGAACGAGCGACATTGCATTTCGTGGGCGTAGAGCGAAAAGTCATCAACTAGGTTATTTGGTGTTTTGAGTTATGACGGTTCAAAGTTTTACAAAAGAAAAAAAATCATAACTTACGTTTGGTATGAGATATTTCAAATTTTATGATCTTATATCAAAGGAAATAGTTATGCGCAAAGGTTTAAAGCACTTTATTTGATATAATTTGTTGTTTTTTAGAGATTTTGACAAAAAACTTACTTGGTTATTTTTCGCCCTCAAATCCTGTACCGTATATTTAGTTATTAAGTTGTTAAATAGAGTTAGTGTCTTTTCGCCCAAGTGTAGGCTATTTTGAATAAGAATTATCTTGACTTAGTTAAAATAGGACTAGCTTTAAAAATATCACAAGGTATTTTAGTGATTATTCTAGACTCTTTACTTTAACCTACTTTTCGTTTTTAATACATCTAATTAGATAATCGAGACGAAAATGGTTGGTAATAAAATGTAATCATTGTAATTTTATAAAAAATATAATAAAAACACAAGCTGAAACAGAATTAGTACAAAGGAACATAGTTATAATTTCAAAAACAAGTAAACAGTTCAATGATTACTAAAAACTAAAATCAGCGGGTCCAAACCCAGAACTTAACTGAAGTGTATGGATCTTAATCTGATATACAATCAGTCTTCACCTTCTTCGGTGACGTCAGGCTCTAACAGCCTGTCAACAACGTCATTGTTGGTAGGTAGAGATTCATACTCATACCAGGAATGTAGCTCTTGTGGCATAATTCCCTTATGACAAAGACCGACAAGATCTTTTTTATTTGCCTCAGAAATCGGAAGAGGAGCTAGCTAGTTGACCTATCACATCACTTCTCAATTCATCGTTACTTTCTCCTGCACTATATATAGGCTTACTGAAGTTTAATTCTTTTCCTAGTTCGTAGAAGCACCTTTTCTGGCTTTTGGCACGCATCAAATTCGAAGTATGGGGCCATCGTGATTGTACCGAAACTTTACTACCCTTGGACATTCCTTTTCGAACCTGAGATATTTTATTTTTAGCCACATAATTTTTTTCCCGTCTTTATCCTTGCTTGTGTTAGTAATAATTTTCTGACTCACAGTCTTGACATTAATTATTTCATCATAGTTGAGTTCTTTCACTATGCTGCTGACTCTCACTGTCTTTTAAAGCGCGGGCGAGACATGATCGATTTCCAGTCAATCATCGAACAAACTTGCATTGAATCGACTTCCGTATGCGTATGGCCACTCTTCAAATATTTTTGTTCGAAAACTTCCAGCTTAATGTTGGGTCACCAAAAATGCTGCCATAAATTGATTGCGGTTCTGCCCTGCGCAAGTGTCGCTGTAAATAGTGACTTCTATGACCGTAGATGGTACCTTACCGATCCACCAGTTTATGGCAGATGCGATTTCAACACTTCCTCTTTTTCCATTGATTTCATTCCATGTGATGCAGTAAGCTTCGTTAGGAGGTTTTGCAGTATGAATCGTGTAGTTTTGCACATTCAGCTTTCTGGTATAGTAGAGGATACCAACACCACAAACAGGTATGTGCAATGTTGATTGCATGTCAGCTGTGACAACAAGATAGGTATCGTCTTCAACAGATCGTTGCTTGTCTAGTTGTTTGGCAGCTTGTGCCGCAATCTTTCTCGCAATATGGGCATCATCATACTCTTCTTTAAGGTGTACAGGTCGACCGGCATTATCATAACGTGTGCATACCATGCACAGATCCTTCTTTGGAACAAAAAATTACAAGTTGAACTCCGATCCAAATATTCTTTTGTGAACATACAAATAACTCTGCTTTTGTGAGGGGATAAAACAAGTGCCCGATACAAAAGCAAGTTCATTCAAGTTAATTTTAGTAAGGATTAACGCATTCACTGCCATGCCTCTGTGGTGCAACCCACAGAGACGCTCCGCAGCTCCAGTAGGTGGCCCATCATATGCATAGAGCATAGCGATTTTTTTTCTAGGCTAGACTATGGAAATGCTTATGACAAGTGAATGTTTTTTTTTTGATATTTCACGTATTCAATTAAGTTTTAATGTCATTTCTATGTCATGATATTAAAACTATTGTACCTGGGGCCTGGGACTTTAGTACCCTGGACAACAATCGCTGTGCTTGGCTTGAAGTTTCAATATTTGAAGTCATTCAGCTTATGACAATAAGGCATCTGCAGCCAGTGACATCATAATGGTACTACCTTCCCATTTTTATACCTACCTAAGTTCGCAATTCGCAAAGAAACAAACAAGGTATTGTTTTCATAAACGGTGTTAGTAACACCGCAAATAGAAAATGCAGTGAAATTTTGATAATTAATTAATTAAGCATGTTCGTTTAACGTTAAGTAGGTGTCTATTGATTGTGAGAGAAGAGAGTAGAGAAGAGTGAGAAAGATTGATGATGACAGGCTAGCCAATGACATCTCAAAGTTTGAAAACAGGTATTTAATTATTTTGTTCTACCTACCTAGGTAGGTATTAAAGATACGATAGAGCGGAACAAAGGCTCCAAAGTGTTCGCGAGAGATATGTCTATTGGGCAAAGCCAGATGACGAAGCTGAAGAGGGAAGATGGCAGTATAGCGTCAAGTAAAGCAGAAGTGTTAAGGGAAGTCGAAAGGTTCTATGGACAGCTCTACGATTCGGTCACTAAACCTGTTTGCAGTGTGGCAGAAGACCCTAGAGCCAAGCTGACCCGACATTATACCGAAGATATCCCGGACATCAGCCTGTACGAGATCAGGATGGCCCTGAAACAGCTTAAGAACGACAAGGCGCCGGGGGACGACGGAATCACTTCAGAGCTTCTGAAAGCGGGTGGATCACCGATACTTAAAGTCCTTCAGAAGCTCTTCAACTCCGTCTTGCTCGAAGGTATTACGCCAAAAACATGGAACAAAAGCGTCGTGGTACTGTTCTTTAAGAAAGGTGACAACACTTTGCTTAAGAACTACAGACCGATCTCGCTTTTGAGCCATGTTTATAAGCTGTTTTCAAGGGTCATCACAAATCGTCTCGATCGCAGGTTTGATGACTTCCAGCGTCCCGAACAAGCCGGGTTTCGAAAAGGCTACAGTACCATAGACCACATTCATACGCTGCGGCAAGTGATACAGAAGACCGAAGAGTATAACTTGCCGCTATGTCTCGCGTTTGTGGACTATGAGAAAGCCTTCGATTCGATCGAAACATGGGCGGTGCTCGAGTCTCTCCAACGATGCCGAATTGACTATCGGTATATCGAAGTGTTGAAGTCTTTGTATAGAAACGCCACTATGTCAGTCCGAGTACAGGAACAGAGTTCGAAGGATATTCCCTTAAAAAGAGGCGTAAGACAGGGAGACGTTATTTCTCCGAAACTGTTTACGACCGCTTTGGAAGATGCCTTTAAGCTCTTGGAATGGAAAGGACTAGGCATCAACATTAACGGCGAATACATGACTCACCTTCGGTTTGCTGACGATATTGTGGTCATGGCAAAGTCGATGGAGGAACTTGGCACGATGCTCGAAGGCCTCAATCGAGTCTCCCAGCGGGTAGGCCTTAAAATGAACATGGACAAGACGAAAATCATGTCAAATGTCCATGTCGTGCCTGCCCCAGTAATGGTTGAGAACTCGGCTCTTGAAGTTGTCGACGCGTACGTATACCTAGGACAAACAGTCCAATTAGGTAGGTCCAACTTCGAGAAAGAGGTCAATCGACGAATCCAACTCGGATGGGCAGCGTTTGGGAAACTACGCAACGTCTTTTCGTCCAAAATTCCTCAGTGCCTTAAGACGAAAGTCTACAATCAGTGTGTGTTACCAGTGATGACATATGGAACCGAGACGTGGTCATTCACGATTGGCCTCATGAATAAGCTCAGAGTCGCTCAACGAGCTATGGAGAGGGCTATGCTCGGGGTTTCTTTACGCGATCGAATCAGAAATGAGGAGATACGTAGAAGAACTCGGGTCACCGACATAGCCAAACGGATTAGCACGTTGAAGTGGCAATGGGCAGGCCATGTAGCTCGCAGAACAGATGGCCGATGGGGCCGAAAAGTTCTCGAGTGGAGGCCACGGACCGGCAAGCGCAGCGTAGGACGTCCACCAACAAGATGGGATGATGACCTGGTGAAGACCGCAGGTCGAAGGTGGATGCAGATCGCTTCCAACCGCAATAACTGGATATCCATGAGGGAGGCCTATGTCCAGCAGTGGACGTCCTACGGCTGAAATGATGATGATGATGATGATGACCTACCTAGGTATTAGGTAGGTTTTTAATAAATAAATTTTACTCTTCGTCATGTCTACGACTGTACCTACCTATATCTGCAAAGCTGAAGTAGGTACTTTATATAGGTAGGCAAGTAGTACATGACATAAACAAAATGGGCAAGACAAGATGATAAAAATATCAGGCGGACTAAGCTAATAGGTAGGTATATTGGCCAGCCCCTCCACCGCGCCGGAAAGTCGGTAAAATCAAAGGCGCACAACCAGTACGACTAACCTAAGTTGCGCGCCAAATTCGCCCGACGCACGGAGATTTTGAATGAAAATCATCAAAACACTTTAGCGACTATTGAAAACGAAGCTTTCTTTTCATAATTATGAGGATAGAACTCTTTAAACCAGTTTGATGATTTCTTGCTCCTATCTAGATAGCCTTTTTTCACAAATGTCCATCGAAAAGTCAGTAACTAGACTTGGTTAGTTTTCGCTTTTACGTTTGGTATCGAACCAGTGATAATATAACTAATCAAGTGGACTAAGTTAGTTTTTTGTTCTTATTAGGACCTATTTTAATATAAGGAAACGTAACCAACTCGACTTAGGTTTCGCTTTGCGATTTCTCCAAGAAGAGAAAAAATAACTAAGTAAGTTAATTAATTTTCGACTACAAAATTATAGTGCGAAGTTATAATTAGTGTTTTTTTGCGCATTCTGAAATGAAAACTATGACAGCTATGGCCATGGTTGTAAGACTGAAAATTGTAGAAAAAAATGCTGAATTTCATGATATGTTTAACTCAATTTTGACCAAATAGAGAGTTAGTGACTTTTCGCTCTACGGCCACGATTTGAACTTGATTTATGGCGGGAACAGAACCTGCTACCTCCTGCGATTCATCGGCTATTAACCGTGTGTTAGTGAAATACTCCTATACGCCTCTGATACGTGCCAAATGTTCATGAGTTATTATGCTCGGACAAAAAACATCGATGAATAAATCTCCATATCTCAAAAACTACACCACTAATCGAAATTCCCCCACGACAATCGATTAACACTGATGTAATCTCCTTAAGTTTTAAATTTCATCAAAATCCGAACATCCGTTCAAGAGTTATCCTCGGACAAAAAAACGATGATACAAGCATATTATTTCAAAAACTGCCCCATAAATCAAAGTTCCTACACGACAATCGATTTTTATTGATGTAATTTCTTAAGTTTTAAATCTCATCCGATCATCCGTTCAAGAGTTACCAAATATTACGGACAAACATTCAGTCGAATCGAAACGCCTAGTTGCCACTAAGAACTTCGTTTCGCTCACTCGTTCGAATATATTGGAATTATTAACACCGTGGAAGGCCGAGAATGACATGGCGGGACGAGCTTGACGCTTATTTACCATCTTGGCCTGTAACTGCGTTAAGTGTGCGAGAAGTGGAAGGAGGAAAGGAAGGGCTTTGCAGTGGCAGTGGGGTGGGACAGTAACGGCCGAAAATAATAATAATATTTGACCGGGTATTTATCGCGATATTTACCTTTATTATTGCCCGGAAGACAGGGAAGTCTTCCCGGGACCACGATGGGTGCAATCCTGTCGAAATGTAAATCCTATAGTTGGGACATCATGTAGCATCCGGCAGAGTTAAATGAAATCAACGTAGAACTCTACGCATAGGTTCGTAGGTACAAGACGACCAAAAAGATTTAATTATTTGACATAGTGACATGAAGAGAGGCCTATGCATAGTAGAAATAGAAAACCATTTATTCACGTACACAAAGATACAGCACAGGTACATAACAATAAAAGAAGAAGAAAAAACGAAAACCAAACGTAAGCTAAATAAGTAGTTTTTGGACCTCGCTGTAGCGGTGAGAGTCAAGTCCCGTCCAGCTCCGAGCTCCACGTGAGTAATAGTACAAATGACCAGCATTTTTCAAAACGATAATACATTGCTGGCAACCTATAGCATCTCAGTTTCAGAATCTGTGTCTCCTTTAACGTCATCTCAGCAACGAATGGGTAAAACTCCGAACAAACGAGAAAAGTAAGAGATAACGTCGTAAACACGTGTGCGAAATTGATGAGAGCCGTCACAGGGCAGGATGTCTCCATCCAACGAACACAAAAAGGGTTTCAGCGAAACAATAAATAAACAAAGCATTTGTTCAATTCAACCTCGCGGCGATGGCGAACCTTGCCTCTTTAATGAATGGCAATATGTTTCCTTCTTGTGTAAAACCAGCGAAAAGAATCAGGACGAATCCTTGTGGATCGGCTGCCAAAAGATGGACATCAGTCTTAATTAAAACAAGGCTGACCTCAATGTATTTAAAATTTAAACCTCTTTTTTTTGTTTTTTTTTTCGGTAACCTTCGCCCCCTTTTCTGGTACCCCCGTACCAATGCTTGTATTTCAATATACAAAAATACAATACAATATAAAGTTGATAGTATCGTAGATAAGTTTGTGCGGATAAAATAGACGAAACCGTAGCTAGCGGCTAGTGTTTAAAATATAAATCTTTAATATTATTATATCTAGATGTTCTTGATTATTTTTAAGATATTTACCAAGACTTATTCGAATAAGGGGCCTACTCTTGAATACAAATTACGATAAATCGAAATCGTAATCGAGCAAATTCCATATAACATAGATTGCCATTTTGTTATCGGTAACATAACTTAGATTTATCAACCCGATTCAAAGAAAATAAAGGGGAGTCCGAAGCCACACGGTAAGTCGGTAGCGACATGAGCTTATCTTATTCTCAGTCAATCTGTTTGAACCCTAAAATGGTCATATAAGAAACGATATAAAAAAATAAAGATTTTGACGCAAAACCCCAAATCTATGTGTTCATAACTCATTCATTAAAATAAATATTAATATTATGCGCAGGCGACAGACGTGGGATCAACCCGCGCAGCAACATTAACTGATCAAACGGCTACTAAATGTCAAATAGCACATGAACATGTTATGTTCTCAGAATGTTTTGATCTTTCAGTGGGGAGTCAAATTAATAATGATTTGGAAAATTATATAATCCGCGGGTGAAACTAATTTATTTGCTAAACGTGAAGATAGTTTTTAGTTGAAAGGAAACCCCACGCAGAAAAAGAAAGCGTTCAAACGGATCAGGATTGAGGAGGAGCTTTTCATTAATAATGAAGTTCTGGACTATTTAGCGACCTGACGTAACCATAGAATCTCATAACAAAAGATGAATTCGCTACATTCTTTTCTACGACCTTTACCAGACAACATAATGGAAAAGACTTAAAGAAGCTTCAACATCAAAACTTATGACGTTTCCGGAAACCGAAACGAATTTCGGTGGCAAGCTTCAGAACCACTTAACCTAAGCCCACATCCTAACAATGCTACTAGCAGTTTAAGTAGAGCGCTATACGAAGTTTACTTAAGCACCATTTCCTAGCTTTGCCAAGTTTCAAATATAATATAGAAAACGCATTTTTCTCAATTACAGTGAAAGTATACTGCCGTTTATTTCGCGTTATCCCCAGATGGTTAATTCAGACAATAGGTGAGCACGCTTTGCTTTAGCATCTACCTAGTACTTTATATTATGCGGGATACACATGAAATGGCCACTTTTATTTGAAATAAACGGGTTTCAATGTGTTACAGAGCATCCGAATTACAGGACTTCGTGAAAGCTCGTTCTATTAAAACCACTCGCCTCAAAGTTCGTTTAAAATATTATTAAAGCCTAATCCATAAATCCTAGCACAATAGTAGTCCTATAAGCTCAAACAATATACCGACCTTGCGCTGTGCCGGCGTTTTCATACTTCGATTTCAGCTTGGCTGCCGTAGCTTTTGCATCGGACCTGACGGTGTCAGTGGCTGTGGGGACATGCGTGGACGACGTGTGGGTGGAGGTCCTGAAGGACAGCGTGGTGGAAAACGACGAGGATAACGAAGACCCGAGCCCCAGGCCGAGGGTGGTGCGGTAACGACGACGGTACATGATACGTGTGTTCTGTGCGACAGACCGGGCACGACTGAACACTGAAAGCGTGCCTATATTGCGTAGGCGCAACCAGGAACCGTGCGTCCCGAATTATAGACGGGAGCAGCTGATCTACAAGACCTGCGTAAACGCAAGCGCGTGTTGCATCGTGGCGCCATCTAGGAGGATCACCGAGAACTCTTCTTCTTTCTTTCAATTGGTTCTAAGGTATATTCTTTAAAAGCTGAGAATGCCATTATTCTGATTGGAAGGTAAAATTCCAAGAGAACTGAATCAATAGATTGAATATTTGATATAATATACTAATATTACAAAGAGGTAAAGTTCGTGAGTTTGTAAGGTTGTGGGGTAAATAGGTAGGTAATCTCTGGATCTACTGAACCGATTTTCAAAATTCTTTTACTAATAGAAAGCCACAGTATTTGTGAGTGTCATAGGCTATAAATTAGCGCCCAACGAAGTGGGCACCGGGTCAGCTAGTATTTCATAATTATGGGCGATTCTCTGTAAGCTCGTAATCGGCTGTCCCGACCGATTTTTTCATAAGTTAATTTAGTTTATTTTTTAAAAGTCACTTCTAATGACACTTAAAGCCCGAAACTTTACGGGCCCATTGTTTTTAGAAACATAACTATTCAAAGTTTTTTTCTAGACGTGATAGAAGTCCTAAAAATACAGTCCCCTGGCTGTCCCCATCACTGTTTTCCGTCCTAGAAATGAGATTTACGAAGAAGTTATTGAAACTAAATACATTTGGCAGTTAATATCAAAAACTAAAATAATTAAATTATATTATATTTGTAAAACATGGTCTCATTACCTATTACATTTATTTAGTAAAGTCCTGTAAACTTTGTCCCCAGAATTTCTATACAGTCCCCTGCCAAAAATTTAAAGCCATAATAAAAAAAATCTGTAATGTTTAAAACAGTTTTTTTGAGTGAATCAAAAAGCAATTGTTGTGAAGATGGCAACCATGCCGAATGCGGCGGAGAGACGCCGTTTTGTTAAGTGTTAGAGCGTCATTTGTGAGGTGAACACGTGTTTGGACCGCTACCTCATACAGTCCTCTGGTAAGTAATAATATTTATGTGAATTACTTTAAATATCTCTATATATAATTTATTGGTTTATTATTTATGTCTAAATTTATGGGCAGGTTCTTTTAAAACTATTTTACATCAATTTTGTAAACATTGTGAAATTTAACCGAAATTCACAGTCCCCAGGCAACAGTCCTCAGCCTGAAAATGCAACAGGAGACTGTTTTACATTACAGGGGACTGTGTATTTTACGTATTAGTTATTATTTTTATGTATTGTTTGTGTATTAATCCGCTGATTTGTTTTGTTAATGTAATGTTATCATCAAAGTATCAAATTACCCTCAAAAAAGAGAAGAGATCCCAACCAACAGAATAAAGAAAAATCTTTGCAGAAGTTAGAAAAGAGTATGAAAGCTTGTGAGCACAGCTGCATTAAAGAAGTGTAAAGAACATTGAAAATACTAGATATTGTTCGTTGTTTGGCGACGTCATTACGTCGTAACGCTTTTTTTCTCTTAACGTACGATATTTTTATGGAACTACACCGAAAGTGGCCATGGCAAAGGTGCACCGGATGGTATCGGAGCAACGTGCAAAAGAACAGCTGATTTCGTTGTTAATTCTGAAGGCGACATCAACAATATAGATCAGTTTGATAAAGTCATCCAAGAGCAATGCCTTGGCATCAACATGTATCGCAATCAACGGTAAAGACATCCAGGCAATGGTCGTTAAGGTTTAAAATAGAGGAAGCGTCTGTTCAGAAGGGTTTTAAAGGCACATTAAATGTGCATTATGTTGCAGGTGTTTACTCCTTCCTCGGTCTTCCAACTAAACGCTTACAATGAAAAGTCTCTTGTGAGCTCTGTAAGATTAGCAGTATCAAACTTGCTCCATAACCTAGATGGACAGTAAGTAGAAGAAGTATTTACAGAGTACGAACCGGAAGATCTTGAATCTGCTGAACGTGAATTGACACCACACAAATCCCTTCAAAGATTGGATGATGATATGGAAGAAACGAGTGGAATTCGGAATTCATGCTACAAAATTTTAACAATATATTATAAAAGATTAAGTTCTTGTGAAATTTACAGCTAAAAATGTAGACTATCGTTATGCTGCCGTAATTAATGAGATTGATAACGATAAAAACGATTTTCGTGTCCTTTAAAATTTAAGATTATAAGGACCTTTCAGACGTCTCATTTGATCATGTCATTTAAAGTTATAATTCTGACGTGATTGTATTCTGATTGATTGAAGGGAAAGAGATTATTTTATAAGTTTTCTACTCAATTAGACGTTTTCGAGTGCATTTTTTTAATGTTATGTTAAACTTCATTATGTGCCTTACTTGATTCAAAAAATATCTTTAGCTTTTGATTGGAGATCTCAGTTGAATCCTATATTTAAGACTTTTCTTATAATTATATTAATAATAGTTAGTATTTTAATGAATACTGCATAAAGAATTTAAAGATTGATATTATAATAATAAGACAATGTTGATCTCAGTAAGTACAAAATGCTTCTAGCATTCATATCAAAAATTAACCTTATGTAGGTTAATTTTTGATATGAATGTTTAAAAAGTTATGTTTTCTGTCGATGTTTTTTATAGAAACTTTTGTTAATTATTGATGCGTAAATATGCCAATAAAATAATAAACAATTGATTAATGTAAAATTACTTTTTTGTAAGTACAACAGTCCCCTGAAGCCTCAAACATTCCCCTGTCATGATTATTTGGAAAATTGACAATATCTCGAAAAATATGTATAATTTCAGTGGGCCCCCTTATCTAACAGAAATAATAGTTAATTTTCTTCGAAATATAACTAAGTTTTTTGGAAATTGTTAAAAAAAATTGCCAGGACAGCATTTGTATGGGACCTGTACAAGCTTACAGAGAAACGCCCTTATATAGATTAACCATTCTCTTCTCTAGATTAAAAATGTTTCATTCAGGTCCTCATGCAATGTCCCATGCAAATGTGTGTCAAAATATACAATAAAATCCCAAAAACTATTCAAGCAGAAGATAACCATAATTCAATTTAAAAATAAGCTAAATCTTTTTGATAAAGCAGTGTATCTACTCATTAGATGAGTTTTTTGGAACATTACTTAATAATATAATTAAGGGTAAAATAGGTAGATTCTGTACCTAATTTTTCAGAAATTTCCCAATGTTCAAAGTAGCTATAGGTTATTATTTAAGTTGCATTTAATAAATTTAATTTGTTAACTATATAAATTTAAAATTTCTTACAAAATAAGGAATATTATTTACTACCTACTATAAGGTGTTGCAAATGATGTTTGTTATAGTTAGCACCTAAATAGTTACCACCTAGATAATAGGTACTCTTGTTGAACATTTATACTTACTTTAAGACCTTTTATTACAACATGTTTTGCAATAAAGATTTTAATTTTTATGTTTAAAATAATCACATACCTATATACAATATAAAATCTTGATTGGCAGAAAAAAACAGTACAATAACTCAGGTTGTACACACAATTTTACTTTTGTATTCTATACATATATTTATAGGACTTTTGTATTCTGTATCTGAATTTTATTCTGTAATAGATGTTCTACTTTTTTTCATCAGTAATGACAAGGGGCATATTCAATACAAAATAAATAATATAATAATAAATAATTATTTATATATGTTGGAAGAGTAGGTCTCAACTCATGCAGCATTTTCTGTACTTTATGAATGTTATCTAACATTCCTACTAACTCTTCTGCAAACAAACAATTACCTATTTTTGTAGCAAATAGAATTATCTTGAACTTTGCAGTATTGTGCTGTAATGTTCATCTGTTATTTAACAAACTTATTACCTTGTTATTTAAGACAGATCCTATACCTATCAATATTTGCTATCTATGTTTGTACTTAAGCAGTATAAATGGCAGACTTTTGTGATATATGAGCAATTTTCTTATTTTATCCTAACAAGAATTAAAGAAATTCATATGAATGGCCTTCTTTCCCCTCATCTCTATGTCTCTATTGATGATGTGTTCAGGCATTCCTAAGCTGTTATGGTCCCAGTCTTCTAAATGTCAGTTGACTTTATCTCTTCATAGACACAATCAATAAAATGTTGGGTTATTTTTGTTTTTAAAGTGTAAACCCACACTAAGGTATCATTTATAGAAATGAAAAATGCAACTTGGTGCTACAAAACCAATAAAAGGCAATCAAGATTTTCAACACAACAGCTAGTGTCTTCGTGGCCGAAATGGTTAAAGCAGCCTGCATTTAAGGCATTCATCTGAACATTGTGGGTTCAAGTCCCATGGATGACAAAATTTTAATTGCATTTTTCATTTCTAAAAATGTTATGTTACTGAATTGGTGCTAATAATTACTATTGTTGCTAACCCAGACTCAAATAAAAATATAAGTTAGGTCTATTTTTATGACCATATTTACATGTCATTATTCACTTTAAAACATACTGTACAAAGTAGGCGTGTGACATGCCATCCACATCAACATCTGCATTCAGGGATGCTGCCAACAACCCAGAATTCTTCTTCATTATTTTAAGAAGCTGCGCTGGCTGGGGTCTGAGTAGTATTGTGGGGGACAGTGCACAATCAATACCTATGCAGGATGTCAGTGCAGATCTGATATCCCCCACCATAATTAGAATTAGTAGTTGTGTGTGCAATGTATGTGATGTTTAAAACATTATATTTAGTCATATTTACTAAAATAGTAACTTTTCTTTTTGTGAAATTGTGAACCATTTAATTTCTCTTATATATTGTACTACTAGTAGCAGTAGTAGTGTTATGTTTTGCGACTGTATTGTTGGGCGTACTCATACACACAAATGAATAGCACTCACCATTGAGAGACCAGATGTGCGAGGGCAGCGAGTGCGCGGCGTACACCCGGCCGAGCGCTCGCGCCGCGGAGGGCGCCGGCAGCGCCTCCTCGGTGGAGCTGGAGTCCGTGTCGGCGCTCGCGCCCGCGCCCGCCTCGAAGCTCACCGAGTTAGCAGGAATGGCGATCGCCTCGTGCGAAGCGTGCAGATCCGGCACTGAGGAAAGAGACCGCGCGCGCTGCCTGTCACTCGTCACCTGGATCCCGGGAATCGCCCGCAGCAGGCTGAACCCCGTCGCGCCCACGTCCGAGCTCGAGCTCGTCGAGAAAGTCCTCGTCCGAGGACTCTGCCCCCCGTTCGCGGTGCTCGCTTTTGCGCCCATAACGTTACGCAAAATCACCCGTCACGAACAAAACCAAGCTCACGAACGCGAGCGACTCCCGATCTCGATTCCGGTGGGACGCATCGTACGGTGCGCGGTTTTAGGCGTGATTTCGGCCCGAAATTACACTTCGACAACAAACACAAAGTACGTCGCGAAATTGTAAACAGCCTGGCATGCGCCTTCTTGCAAAAATTTGACAGCTACGATTAAACGATTGACTTGAATGTAGCCGCATTTCATGAGTGTTGCGCAATGTGAGAATCCGAATCCGGTGAAGCTACATTTTCCTAAGGTTGAATGCTAAACCCCAAGAAAAATAATGATTTTACATATTTGCTAGTTTATAGGATGTACAAAACAACTGTAAAAATTTTTCGATTCTAAATTAAAAATGAGAGGATTCAGGTAGAATGCAAAAGTGTCAAACACAGTCAGCTGCCCCTACAAAATGACATTGCTACAAATCGACTTTACGTCACTGTCAGTGTCAGTTTTAATATATTGCTTTCTTCAAAGTCGATGATGTGTTAGAAAAAATAAATAAAAACAATCATTTTATCATTTATTTAGCTTGATTAAAAGTCGAAAATCTTTTATATTTCGCATTCGCAAACATGAACAATCCCACAATGGGCTCGGCAACAGTAAGTTTCTACATTTGATCCCAAGTTTTACAGAATAAATTTAATATCTAACCAATTTTGTGCGATGTGTTTAAATACTTTATTTAGTTTAACAATCCCTTGAAGCACTTCGTTTGCCAGTTCAAATCATTAGCCTTAGAGCTCTTTAAAGAGGCCAGCTTCTTACCCAGTAGGTAGCTACTGACTTATGCTTTCATCACCATAGAAATGGACAAAATTGACATCAAACTGCTTGCTTAGTATCCTACAAAATGAAGCAGGTTATTTACAACTTTATCAGCAGCAAACAACATAATTCATTGCCTTGTCTTAAATGTTATCCATGTTTTCTAGGTTCACAAAAACATAGACACATCTGATCAAAATAATTAAATTAATATTGAAAGACTAAATGTTAGTTGTTTAAATGCTAGTAGCTTAGCCATAGTATAGCTATAATAACTTTGTGTGCACTTATTGTTGAGTGAATTATTATGTTCATTTAATTTTTGGCTGAGTGTAAGTACTCCATCTACCCAATTGTCATTATAATAACTCTAAATCTTTCCCAAAGCATAATAAAACCATACATTTTGCATCAGATCCTTATCCTTTTAATTTACACCCTTTTTGTAATGCTAGTTAACTGGACAATCCTTATTCATAAATGTGACCTAGCAAACCCTGTAATGCTTGTTACATTTGTTTGCTTTGCACGGCTTGAGCTGACGTAGTGCCCCCATTACAGCCTGGTGTGCCCCAGGTGCCGCTCCTGGATGATGACACCATCGCCTTTGGGGAGGAAGATAGTTCCAACAAGAATCTGCCGTGAGTATTTGTTTCTGTATACTTCTGTGTTTTTTTATTCATATATCATTGATCATAACCTTCAGTGCTGATCTGATATATCCCACCAGAATTATAATTTTCATCAGGCCTAAATTGGTCCTAGTTCAAATACTAAACAGTATTTTTTTTGTGAACAAGTATTTTTCTGGCATTCTCTCATATAATGGCTATGCAATAAAGTATCTTGTGCTATTTCCAGCCATCCCTACATAGTCTTCTTCCATTGGTTGTTCCGGAGCTCAGCCATTGTAGTCTATGTGCTGTGTGGATGGTTCTCGGACTCATTCATCGCTAGTTTTGTTCTGGTTATATTGCTCCTGTCAGCTGACTTCTGGACAGTCAAGAATATAAGTGGTAAGTAAAAGTCCATCATAGGTGATTATAAAGTGTGCAATGGCTGCTGATACTGCTGGGAAATTCATTTCACATTCGGATGAGGCTGGCCTAGCACCTGTACCTGAGGACCTCTAAGGCGCAGCGGACGAAGGTCCTCCTGCGACGCAAGAGGTTGCGGGTTTGATTCCAGCCTCGGGATAAATGTGTGTAATCTGCAGATATTTGTTCTGGATGTGGTGTGGTAGCCCATTTGCTTGTCTTCCAGCTTAAAATATGAAAAAAAAAATCATATTTTAAGCTGGAAGACGAGCAAATGGGCCACCTGATGGAAAGTGGTCACCGCCGCCCATGGAAACATGTTTTTTTATAATAATATATGTGTAATATCTAAATTGTGAGAAATATCTATGTAGTGTATTGTATTAAGTATGTCAATCATTAAGTACCCATCGCACAAGCTCTGCTTTAGCTTGGGGCTAGATGATGCTGTGTGAATTGTCCAGCATTTAAAAAATAAAATATCACTCAGCTTAGTTGTCTAAAAGAATCTTATGATTTGAGGCTTTAGTTCTTGAGATCTTGTTCAAGTAAACAAACAATCTCTAGAGCTTTATAACATTAAGTATAGATTTAACAATAATTGATTATTTTTTTATGTATTTTAGGTCGTCTCCTGGTTGGTCTCAGATGGTGGAACTATGTGGATGACGATGGGAAATCTCACTGGGTGTTTGAAGCTAGACAGGTTTTTAAATCTTTATACTAAATCACTAACACTAGACTAACAAACAAGGTTTTATGCTTCTAGAGAGCATCTCTTATACTGTTCTATATAATATGACAGACACTTTAGAAATACACTTGTAACCTTGTTGACTGGAGTACCTATCTATATTACCACGTAAATATCGATTGCACCTTGCTAAAGACTGGCCTGAAAATTACCGGGCTGGGTTTTTATAATGCATTTTGATACTGTTTCCAGGTTCATTCTAAGCATTTAATTATCTAAAAATAATCAAAAAGCATGAATTTATACAATAACATCATCATCATTTTTCATTTCAGCGATAAAATTTCCACGACTGAAAACAGGCCTCTCGTGTATCTCCATGGTCGCAGTACAGTTGCCATACTCACCAACATTAGTTTATTCATCCCCTCTTTCACCCCCCATATCTTGTAAACTTCTTAACCTATTTTTATAAAAACATTATTAATAACCACCGCCGAAAACTGGCTATGAAAAAAAACTGCATGTAAATCGGTACACTCGTTTAAGAGCTACGGTGCCACAGACAGACTCACAGACACAAAGCAGTCAAATTTATAACTTTTTGGTTGGGGGTTAAAAATGTTTTGCATTTTGCCTGGCGTCCGGAACGGCTCAATTTTTGTTTAGATTTGGCTTTTACAAAATTGTTAATTCTTGGTTCATCAAGGTTCATATTGTTGTCACCTACCGTGGGGTGCTGGCAGTAGAATGTTGCCTCTTTTGCCCGTGGCTGCAGTAAGAGCGGATGCTTTCAGAGAATCAGCGTCCGTATATTAACTTCCCGTACGGCGCTCGCCAAGCGTGGTGAGTATGGGAAAAACCCCAATACAACAGTACGATATTTATTTCATCATCATCATTGTCAGCTTGTAGTGACCCACTGGTGGGCATAAGCCTCCTTCCCTAACTGCCAATCAGCTCTACTCTGGGCCTTTCGCATCCAGGTCTTGCCCTGTGCGGCAACTATATCGTCCATCCATCTGGCAGGTGGTCTGCCGAGAGGTCTTTTGCATCCCCGAGGCCACCACTCAGCCGAAGCCTTACTCCACCTGCCATCACCAAATCTTGCCAAGTGCCAATACATTTATTTATTTATTTATTTTATTAATTAATTAGCACGACTTACATAAATCAATTACACTAATTAACTAGAATAGAATAAAAATAGAATAAATTAGTAAAATTCCGAAATAATAAAACAAGTACTTATAGATTCAATCACACATTCATTCCTCAATCTCCCAAAACCTCATGCATACCAACATAATCTTCTTCCACTCATCAGCAAAAATATCACAGTCGGGGTTCTGGTCAAGAAGTCTGTTCAGGGCTGCGAGGGTGCGAGGCAGAGGAGAATTGGCGCGGGCTACGGTTCGGCTATAGGGCACAGAAAAAAGTCTATGACTTCTACTCCGAAGATAATTATTTGGAAGATGGAGAAGAAATAATATATTATGTAGATCAGGGGCATCAATCCTTCCGCGAAACACTTTGCACAGTGTTGCAGTCTGGTCGTACGCTCTCCTAGTTTGTAGGGAGTTGTAGCCAAGACAGCCTAGCAGAAACTTGGTTGGGTACATATAGGGATAAAAACCAAAAATTCGTTTGTACATAAACCTAAGAAACGCCTTTTGAACCTTCTCCAGTAACAGAGCGTACGTACTTTCGAAGGGGTTCCAGACGCAGCAACTTGCCTCAAGCTTGGTCCTCACTAGGGCCCCAAACAAAAGCCGAACAACACCATCACTGCGAAAGTCTCGGGCGTTTCTAAGTACAAAGCCAAGTCTCTGGTAGGACTGCTTGGCAATAATGGAGATATGGTCATGAAACGTGAGCCGTTGGTCAAAAGTTACCCCCAAATCCTTTATCACTGTTGTCCTAGGGACTAGGTTTCCCAGGATCATGTAATCAAAGGACACTGGCCGCTTCCTTCGCCCAAAGGTCAACATTGTACATTTAAGGGTATTAAATTCCATTTTATTATTACGGCTCCATTGACAGACCGCATCAATATCAGCTTGGAGCGCCTCACAATCCCTTACAGAGTGCACGACCGAGTACAACTTAAGGTCGTCGGCATATAGAAGACATTCCGCGTGCTCCACAACATCAGGCAGATCGTTGACCATTAATATGAAGAGTAAGGGTCCCAAAATAGAACCCTGACTCACACCCGATCGCGTATGGTATGGTGCTGACTCATATATACCGACTCTAACATACTGCTGGCGATCGCGGAGATAGTCAGCCAGTAGACGAAGGAGATCTGGAGCAAAACCTATCGCGCTCAGTTTTGCAAGCAGTATGTCATTATTGACTCGGTCGAATGCCTTTTGGAAATCAAAATAGATCACGTCCACTTGATAGCCAGTATCCAACTTAGACGAGATGTACTCAACAAGAGTCAAGAGGTTAGTGTTTACCGATCGTTTCTCTCTAAAACCATGCTGAGCGTTACATAAAAAATTCTTGACTTGAGAATAAATGAGGTTATGTAGAACACTTTCAAAAACTTTGGCAGGAGATGACAGTATAGCGATGGGTCGATGCTCCTCAACTACTTGCCTATTTGAGGTTTTCGGAATAGGTGTTACCCTTGATACCTTCCATTGTTTTGGGTAGATACCTGTGCGTAGGGCCAAATTGAAAAGATGAAATAGTGGTGAAGCAAAACTTTTGGAGACATATTATTTTAGAATAACTGGTGGGATACCATCTGGTCCTAGGGAACTTTTAGTCTTTAACTTTTTGATTCCTTAGAGGACATCTTTTGGTGTGAATTCAAAAATATTGATATAATTGCTGTTGCAGCTTTTATCATTACGATTAGCATCCTCGGAGTTTAGCGTAGGAACTTCGGGCAAAAAGACACTACTAAAAAAGCTGGCAAAAGACTCAGCTGCTGCGACACCTGAATATGACTTTCCCTTGAAAGTTACCTCCGGCTCAAAACCACCTTTGGCTCTCAGACTAGAGACATGCTGCCAAAATGCACAGGGGTTAGACGTTATGTACTTTCAATTTTATTCAAGTGGGACTTGTAGGCTTTAGATACCTGAGTTTTTAGAGAAGCCCTTATCTTCGAAAACAATTTGTAGACCTCGTTAGACTTGGTTTTCTTCCAACTTGCATGGAGTTTTACTTTACGCTTTACGTCTTTTATAATTTCCGAGGTAAACCAAACTGGATAACGCCTACCTCCTGTTTTCTTACGACTCTTTTTAGGCAAACAATTGTCAAATACATCATAAATGATGGAGTAGAAAGCATCAGTTGCAGAAGATATACTCTCCGATTGTAACACTTGATCCCAAGAGACGTTAGAAAATGTGTTAAACAAGAGCTCAGGATCACTCCGCCTGAAGTTCCAATCCCTAGACGGGTTAATATTGCTTGGCTCAATGCGGTCTGAGCATCGCACCCCTTCTACCAGAATATCAACGTCCAAGGCAGGGTGATATGAGTCTATAGGGACCACGCCCTCTGTAGGAGATACCACCACCTCTCTTAGCCCTTCGCACTCCTTGGTCAGAACAACATCAAGAATACCACCATGCAAATTCAAAACAAGGTTCCTATTTACAATATTCGCAAAAGCTAAGAAATAACAATAATAATTTTTGATATTAACTGACGCGCTATTTAAATTAATATCACCAAAGATAATTACATTCCCCTTCAGGTTGTTTATAAAGCTCTCAGTTTTAGAAAACCAACGCATGAAATCTTGATCGCTTGAACTAGGTTTTAGATACACAACACACACATGAAAGGGTCGACCGTACCAGGAAAAGCTCGCCCAGAGGTCTTCGCCAACATCAGTCTCGAGGTCTTGTCGTCTGCGTAGCATGACAGGTGAACGCGCAGCGAGCAGGACTCCCCCGCAAGATGTGCCTCTATCCCGCCGCAGGATGCTCCAATCGCCGCATACAAGTTCAGAGTCCTCCACAGACACGTCAAGGAATGACTCCGTAACAGCTACAAGGTTGTGTTCCAGTAGAGCAAGATTATTACGCCACATGGACAATTTTGTTTTAAGTCCCCTTACATTCTGGTAAAATGCTCGAATACACACTGTTTTATTGGACGTTCGACTTGCCACGAAAGGAATTCTGCGTAGTGACTATCGTAGCGCTTGGACCAGTTTCGTTACTGACTCTGTTTGGACCTGTTCGACTTCTGTAGTTTATCCAAGGCTTTATTCTGGCGTTGACCGGCCATACATCGATAGAATAGCACAGGTTGTAGTGTGCTTCAGGCACGCCTATCTTGTATGACTTGTAACTCCCTTTCGGGGAAAGCTCTTCTACAGTGCAGGTTCCTGTTAGGCATAACTGTTTTAGATAGTCGCTGACGTCTTTAACGTCAGATGCCATGTTCCAGAGGTGAAGATATTTTACCGGTTCTACTGCCTTCAGGGTAGTTATTGATGGTCCCGCAGTTCCACAGAGAAAAGTTGGTCGTCTGGTTTTACGTTTCTTGACCTCGATCCAGTGCTGATCAGGTACTATAAATTCAGAATCATGGTCAACAGGAACTGGAACAACATGTGGTGGGCGGCCTTCAATGGAAGAAGTGAAATCTCTTTCTTGAGAGATCGGCAGTGCAGATTCTATAGACTCATGAACAGTGGTCGCTTGTCTTGAGAAACTTTCGACGCGTTATGGGTCACGTGTATACTGAACCGCACACCCAGGTTTCGATGATACAGTTTGATCCGGCTCTTGTTTATTAGAACATCTATTTTCGTATACCTCCAGTTTAGCATTTAGAGTAACCACCTGCTGAGCGTAGAAGTCAAACTTTGCATCATAGGAGGCGATTAGTGATACAGCTTTGGTAAGCTGTTCTTTTAAGGTAGCCATCTCGCATTTAAAGTTATGTATGATCGCAGTGATGTTAGTAGGTTCATCGCAATCGTAAGGTGAATCCATGTTGGTGGAAGGCGGAATTTTCTTTCTAAACGTTACGTTGTTGGTTTCGCGAGATTTCTTAGAACCAACTGCCGTACAGCTGTTGTCGCCTCCTCTTTTAGCAGCGCAGTGGCATTCGGGACATATCCAAGTATAGTTTATATTAAATAATATGTTTTTCAGAATCGCGTGAACCAGAATGAGAGCCGCTTGTTTTGGATGGGGCTCATCCTGTGTCCGCTCGTGTGGTCGCTGTTCTTCATCGTGTGCCTCTTCGGACTGCGCTTCAAGTGGATGGTACGGAAATATTCTCTGGGCACGTAGGAGGGAGGAGATTAGAAAAAGAAAGAAAAAAATATTACAAACGGAATTGCACAGTTAAAGTAAAATATTAATGGACTGAAATCGGTCGCCAACCAGCGTACGCTGTGTCTACACAGCAATGGTTTTCAGTGGCGCCGCAGTGGCGGATCAGGGTACAGCGGGTGCCTACTGCCTACAGCGGAGTTTGGCGGTGAGAATCAGAGAGGATGAATAGCCTTCGCTGGAGGTTTCTTACATAACCAAATACGAACCAACAATTCGATCTATATATTTCTATTAATTGGATACTTTACGTTGTATGATTAGAAAGAGCAAAAATACTTAAGACAAGTATTTCCTATGGTACTTAAAAGGTGTTTTCAACCATGGCTAGAACTTTTTTACCTTGTGTTCAGAATCATCACTTCAGCCATACAATGTCCACTACGCCTCCCTCATGGATCTCCGTGAGGAGTAGTTGCCATACTCACCACGCTTGGCAGGCGGGTTGGCGAGCGCAGTACAGGATGTTGATACACGGAAAGACGCTGCTGCCCATCTTACCCTTAGCAGACTTTTACTGCATCCACGGGAATGAGAGGAGGGGTAACATTCTACTGCCGGTACCCCACGGCACAGTGTTCTGAATATAAGATTTGGTTTCCGCTGCAGCTGGTGGTGCTGATCGCGCTGACGCTGTCGGGCGCCAACCTGCTCGGCTACGTCAAGTGCAAGTTCGGAGCCGAGCGCGGCCTCAAGGCGGCCACCAGCGACTTCATGAAGAACCAGGTGAGCACGTGCTGCATGTAGATCATTTTGAGACAGGAATGTTTTGTTATTAATTTTTCAACCCGTAGGACTACCATGAGTAGTAGTTAAAATAATGTATGAAGCCGTTTAAAGCGCCTCTAGCGGATAGTTTGGTACTAAAATACGCAGTAAAATATACTACAGCGACCAATTTGGGCTTGTTTTGCTTAGAATTTGGTAGCATGAGTTACAACTCTGACAGATGTCATAGTAAACTACTGCAGTAACGGCAGGCGATCTAATAGTGACAACTCATGGTAGACACGGCAATTGTTTTAAAACATTTTCCAAGGCAAGACATAATGGCGTCGGTTCTGTTTTACACGTCCTAAAACTAATTATAATTAGAGATTACATTTAGAGTTGTCAGCGTAAAATCGGGTCTATTTGTTAAAAGTTTTAATTTTAGAACGGCACTAACCGAATAGCTATATGTAAGTTTAGTCTGTTTTACGTCTATTTAATTAGCTTTAACTATTTAGTGCATCAACAGAATCGCCACTAGTATCTAAAAGCAATTGAACTACTTTAGAATTAAGAATACAGCAAAATCTATAATCCGGCTCGAAGGACCATAAAGATGTAAAGTTTCTTCCCTACACCTTTAGATGATAGTTGATGGAGAGATGATAAGTGATAGAGATTAATTTGATTACTTGATTTATTGATAAATTGATAATGCTATGAATACGCGGGACGGCGGTCGAACGCGCACTCAATGCATTTTAGGCTTAGGTAAGTAAAATGCACCGCTTGCAAAAGTGCAAATGTGCGGTTTATACATAAATCGTACATGCATCAAGTTCAAAAAACATCCACAAGATGTCACCACTAACTGCTACTCGTTCATAACTCAGAACCATACGCACCACTGGCTATTTATAAAAACACTTTTGTGGCAATGAGAAAAAAGAAGCTACCAAAATTGTTTCTACATCAAAAACTAATGTTGAACTGAAACCAGATTTAATTTATCTCAGCCGTTAGACTGCTGTCTGCGTCCACTGCTGGACGTAGGCCTCCCTCGTGGTCTCCAAGACTCGTTATCTTACCTGTCCTTTGGTGCTGGTGCTATATCGCGTGATACCGGCCGTGGGCTACCAGCAGAGGAATGTTACCCCTGCTCTCTCGATGCAGTAAGAATCTACCAAGGGATACTTCCGGAAGATGAGCAGCAGCGTCTTTCCGTGTATCAATATCCCATATACTGCGCTCGCCAACCCGCCTGCCAAGCGTGGAGGAGCTCATAATGCATATCCATGAGGGAGACCTTTGTCTAGCAGTGGACGCTCCGCGGCTGAGATGACGCTCGCGACGAGCGCGCCAGATAATCAATAACTGCTTGTTGTCCTTCCAGATACTGCAGAATGCGACGTCGTTCATGTTCGCGCAGCCCAACCCGCCCAACGCTGGGAACACAGGAGGAGTCGTTTAAACTAACCACTATATCATAGTCATAGATTTATAAACAATTTTTACCAATATGATGGAAATAGAGATATATTTCGCCTCCATTTCCCCTCATTTTGTAGGTATCTAATATTTAAATACATATTAAGTATTACTTCAACATTCCCTCGGAAGTTTTTTACCCCTTCTAAACCAATTCTAATAAAATAAAATAGTAACTTTTTAAAGAGATTTTTTGGCACAATCAGATTGATGATGATGATGTTGGTGGTGGTGTCCTGTTATATCAGGAACATAGGGCTCTTAATAATAATAATAATTCTTTATTCAGAAAAAACTGGTTTGTAAATAAAGTACACAGAAAGTTGTAAAAGTTAGTTATGTTTTAACTTACATGCTAGAAGGTTATGCATCATATTAATTGTCAAAACTCTTTGAAAAAACTTTAGACTAACATTTTAGGATTATTGACACCTTGCTCTAACTAAGTCTTAGAAGGGAATGTATTTTTTCTCTATAATGGGAGGGTACTCCACTCATGGCATGGTATTCCACTTACTGAATACTATGCTATCCTATTAGTTTAGGGAGGTTTCTTCTACGCTTCTGTCCCTCACTTGGAAGAAAAAAGTATTCTGAAGTGAATAAAATCAGTTACGTGCTTATTCTATATAAGGCCTGTGCACCAGCTAACATCCAGTACAACTTTGCCAACGAGGTATTAACGTTCCCAATATGCTATCGTACCTTCTCCCATTAGATTGGGTACTCCAGTCACCTCAGAGCACATGAAAGGATAGAAAGCCAAAACCCTCTTATAAGACTGAGACCATTTCTCTGAATGCAGTCGCCATGGCCGAAATCGGCCAGGAAGCGTCGTCATCAATTCAACTAAACGAAATTACGAGAGGCGAGAGAAGTATCTTGTAGGAATAATATTATCATGGAATTTGATCCGTTTTTCTTGTGTGAAATCATTGAATATAATTTGTAGTTCCTCCATTTCAAAGCATTTTAATTTTTTCCTGTACAGGAAGTACGCAAACGAATGTTGACAACATTCGTCTAACAAACTTTAGGAGTGTGTATTTTTGAACAGGAAGATTAGGTAATTTATGATAAGAGAATGTAAATATGTTTAAGTTTTTTGTTAATAAATTAATTTATACCTATCGTCCATTTTGCTTTTTACTTTTGATTTGCATGTAGGTAGAATCTATTTATTTATGTTACCTGCACCATGTAATGAGTCGTTTTCAGTGTAGTGCATCAGGGTTAGAACGGACGCGTGTTTAGAAAACCATTAGGATGTTACAAAATATTTTATAGCTGGCTTAAAAAATGCTTACCAAAGTTAACATTTAAATGAAGTTGAGAGGAAAATATGGGTCAGTGAAACTTATGTTTTTGGAAATTCTCTAAACGGAAAGATGACGAAGCTAATGACGACTTAAGTTATTAAACAACTTTGAAAACCAAGGACATAATCGGACGTTGACAGGGTAACATCGGATTACCTTCTAAGGCTGCGTTTCCACCAGAGATGTGCGAGGGAAATGTGTCGTGCGAGGATGTCTAGCTGTCCTGTGAAAATGTGTGGAGGTTTCCACCAAAGCTGTGCGAGGAAAATGTGTCGTACGAGGATGTGTAGCGGAGCTGTGAATAATGTGTGGTGCGAGGATGCGTTGCGAAGCTGTGACATGTGTCGACGGGGGCGCGGTGTAGTGGGACGTCTATGGACTGGCTGGTACAGTATGTCGCAAACCTCGCAACACATTCCTCGCGCACATCCCTCGCTTGTTTTGTATGCGCAAAAATCTAGCTCCGCTGAGCCGTTTCCACCAGAGCTGTGCTGACCGAGGCGAGGTAAATGAAGCGATAGTGTTTGTTCTTTACAAATACATCCCTCACTACGCATCCTCGCTCATCTCTGGTGGAAAAGCAGCCTTAAACAGCTTCTGTAGCTCTGATCATAAGCGCTATTAGAAAAAATTATCCTGTCTTAACCCAGACAAAACGCAAATATCCAAAATACCACAAGTTCTTTTAGGCCTAGCGAATCTATGAAAGGGGATCAACAGAATAGCGTTGCCGAACTTGCCGACTATGCAACCAAATATTAAAAATCACCTTAAATTACGGAATTATTAGATTTATCCGTTCTTACCCCGGATCCGAACCTACCCCGATATACTTTATTATATACCTACATATATATAAAAATTAAAATCGTGCGCTCCACTCGCGCACGAAGGGTCGCGTAGGTACCATTAGCGGCAACAGGAATACATCATAATTATGTGAAAATTTCAACTGTCTAGCTATCGCAGTTCATGAGATGCCTGGTGACAGACAGACAGACGGACAGTTTTTACCCTTTGGGTACGGAACCTTAAAAAGATTTTTTTTACTAAATCTTACAGATGGGGCTTGTCTTGTCTTTTTATTTTATGGCTTTTTGTGTTTGATTTAACACAATTCCGCCAGTGTCAAGTTAATTTATAAATAAGTCATTTGGCTAGCCATGCTAGCGGCCATTTTCCAGATGGGGCTTGGCAAGCGAAGAAAGCAACTTTGTGATTAATTACAACTGCTGTCATTGTCAAATAGTTTCCTACAAGTAAAAGAAAACTAACGCCATCTCTGAGGTTCGAAGGAACTATTTTATAAGTTTTTACTTTATAAGAAACGACTTAATAGTGTTCTGTGGAAACGACTATTTCATTGAGCATAGACATTTTAAAAGGTAAGGTTTAATATGGATTTAATGAACTAACTAATATTTCTTCCGTGACGTATTAATGTGAAAACTCATAATATTTACACAACTGCATACCAACTATTATTACCTCCTTTTTATACTACTGGGTGGATCTATGCAACTGGTTCTTTGAACTGGTTGTTCGACGATGACGAACATCGTCACTTGAATAGATTTTCTACTCCTAGTAGGTACCTAGGTACTACGTATGTATAGTAAAATATGGAATTTACTTAAGCGATCTAGCTGTATTATTTCACTTCAACAAAACACTGTCTCACTATTATATAGAACGCTCAATCGCAATGAGTCAACTGCTTTGCTATAACTTCGAGTAAGTATTTAATAATCCTTGAATTGCGACGCAATTTAGCGTTAAGAGTACCTACCTACCTACAATATGATTATCTTCTGTCTTTTCCATTTACGAGAAGATATTTCTAAAGAATGGGGTTAGTCACGTATGTAGGTAGATAATAATAGATTAAAATACATCTTTGTGAAAATGTGCCTGAGTATTGTGCATAATTAAATAAAAAGTATGGCCGTGGGGCGCCGGCAGTAGAATGTTGCCTCTCCTCTCTTACCCATGGATGCAGTAAGAATCTGCTAAGGGATACCTCCGGAAGATGGGCAGCAGCATCTTTCCGTGTTTTTTCACTACCCTATACTGCGCTCGCCAACCCGCCTGCCAAGCGTGGCGAGTATGGCATCAACCCCCTCATGACAACACAACAAAAAACCAGGCCCCGAGTCCCCGGCGGCCCCGCTAATCCTGGCTACGGTAGCAGTCACGGTAACGGCGGGGCTAGGGGTGCTAAGAATCCCCGGGAGACGATCGGCTACCAACCCCTACGACGACCACTGGCCCTGGTAACACACAACATCCGCACTTTGAGGACAGACGATAAGATTGTTGAGCTGGAAGAAGAAATTAGTAGATTACACTGGGACATTTTGGGGCTATCAGAAGTCCGTAGAGAGGGCGAGGACACGATATCCCTTAAGTCCGGTAACCTACTATACTACCGGGAGGGCGACCAACAGTCCCAAGGTGGTGTCGGGTTTCTCGTTCACAAGTCACTCATTAACAACATTGTCACCATCGACAGTGTGTCGAGCAGGGTCGCGTACCTAACACTCAGAATATCTAAGCGATATTTGCTGAAGGTCGTTCAGGTATATGCGCCGACCTCGTCACACCCAGATGAAGAAGTAGAGTCTATGTATGAGGACATCAGTAGAGCCATACATACGAACAACACTCACTTCACTGTTGTAATGGGGGACTTCAATGCAAAGCTAGGCATGAGAAGCGATGATGAGTTGAGAGTGGGGCAATTTGGGTATGGGCAACGGAACCCCAGGGGACAGAGGCTGGCCGATTTTCTGGAGAAAGAAGGACTCTTTATGATGAATTCTTTCTTCCAGAAGCCGCCTCACAGGAAATGGACCTGGATGAGTCCCAATGGTTCTACGAGAAATGAGATTGATTTCATCCTGACCAACAAGAAACGAATATTCAATGATGTCTCTGTGATTCACAGGGTGAAAACCGGCAGTGATCACCGAATTGTAAGGGGCACATTGAATATGAACGTTAAACTTGAAAGGTCCCGTTTGATGAAATCTACGCTCCGACCCACTCGCGCACATATCCAAAACCTCGAGAGCTTTCAACTCGAACTCGCAAATCGCTTTGACTGTCTAGGAGTAGATGCATCGGTGGACGAGATCAATAACAGGTTCGTAGAAACCGTCCATACGGTGGGGTCCCAGTTCTTTAAGACCCCCCGTACTAATAGACCTCAGAAACTTTCTGATGACACCCTAAACCTCATGGCTGAACGACGTTCTTTGCGACTGCAGTCTCCCGATGATGCTCAGTCACATAGGCAGCTCAATAGACAAATTTGGAAATCCTTGCGGCACGATATTCGTACCTTTAATACAGCCAGTATTAAAGATACGATAGAGCGGAATAAAGGCTCCAAAGTGTTCGCGAGAGATAGTTCTATTGGGCAGAGCCAGATGACGAAGCTGAAGAGGGAAGATGGCAGCATAACGTCAAGTAAAGCAGAAGTGTTAAGGGAAGTCGAAAGGTTCTATGGACGGCTCTACGATTCGGTCACTAAACCTGTTTGCAGTGCGGCCAACGACCCAAGAGCTAAACTGACCCGACATTATACCGAGGATATCCCGGACATCAGCCTGTACGAGATCAGGATGGCCTTGAAACAGCTTAAGAACGACAAGGCGCCGGGTGAGGACGGAATCACTTCAGAGCTTCTGAAAGCGGGTGGATCACCGGTACTTAAAGTCCTTCAGAAGCTATTTAATTCCGCCTTGCTTGAAGGTACGACGCCGAAAGCATGGAACAAGGGCGTGGTGGTTCTGTTTTTCAAGAAAGGTGACAAAACCTTACTTAAGAATTACAGACCCATCTCGCTGTTGAGCCATGTTTATAAGCTGTTTTCAAGGGTCATCGCGAACCGTCTCGAACGCAGGTTTGATGACTTCCAGCCTCCCGAACAAGCCGGGTTCCGAAAAGGCTACAGTACCATAGACCACATACATACGCTGCGGCAAGTCATACAGAAGACCGAAGAGTATAACTTGCCGCTATGTCTTGCGTTTGTGGACTATGAGAAAGCCTTCGATTCGATCGAAACATGGGCGGTGCTTGAGTCTCTCCAACGATGCCGAATTGACTATCGGTACATCGAAGTGTTGAAGTGTTTGTATACAAACGCCACTATGTCAGTCCGAGTACAAGAACAGAGCTCGAAGGCGATTCCCTTAAAAAGAGGCGTAAGACAGGGAGACGTAATCTCTCCGAAACTGTTTACGACCGCTTTGGAAGATGCCTTCAAGCTCCTGGAATGGAAAGGGCTGGGCATCAATATTAACGGCGAATACATCACTCACCTTCGATTTGCCGACGATATTGTGGTCATGGCAAAGTCGATGGAAGAGCTCAGCACGATGCTCGAAGGCCTCAATCGAGTCTCCCAGCGGGTAGGCCTTAAAATGAACATGGACAAGACGAAAATCATGTCAAATGTCCATGTCGTGCCTGCCCCAGTTATGGTTGAGAACTCGGCTCTTGAAGTTGTCGACGCGTACGTATACCTAGGACAAACAGTCCAATTAGGTAGGTCCAACTTCGAGAAAGAGGTCAATCGTCGAATCCAACTCGGATGGGCAGCGTTTGGGAAACTTCGCAACGTCTTTTCGTCCAACATACCTCAGTGCCTTAAGACGAAAGTCTACAACCAGTGTGTGTTACCAGTGATGACATATGGAACCGAGACGTGGTCCTTCACTATTGGCCTTATGAACAAGCTCAGAGTCGCTCAACGAGCTATGGAGAGGGCTATGCTCGGGGTTTCTCTACGGGATCGAATCAGAAATGAGGAGATACGTAGAAGAACTCGGGTCACCGACATAGCCAAACGGATTAGCACGTTGAAGTGGCAATGGGCAGGCCATATAGCGCGCAGAACAGATGGCCGATGGGGCAGCAAAGTTCTCGAATGGAGGCCACGGATCGGCAAGCGCAGCGTAGGACGTCCACCTACAAGATGGGCAGACGACTTGGTGAGAACTGCTGGTCGGCGGTGGATGCAGACGGCTTCCAACCGCAGTACTTGGAGATCAATGAGGGAGGCCTTTGTCCAGCAGTGGACGTCCTACGGCTGAAATGATGATGATGATCTAAATTTATACAGCGTCAGCAACTGGTAATAATGTCCGTGAACATACATTTTACAAGAACGAAAAATCCATTGGTTCATGGCCGGTATCGAACCTACGGCCTTCGAATTGAAACTTGGCCAACAAGGCTTATTGTGCACAATTAGTGCCTTACTAAAAATTCTGAAATTTTAACAAATTCACAAAATTATCATGAAATAGTTAACTACCTAGTGACATAGGAGGCCTATATCAAAGCTGCGATAGTGTAGTTTTATTGAAACTAAAAAAATACCTGACCCTGTTTTCCGACCAAAGCATGGTTCTGTAATTTACGCGACTGTGGTGATTTTAAACTTTAAGATTAAACTATAATTAAGTACACTAGAATTAATTTAATTTTTCCATAATTTACTTCATTGGTGCAAAATTATGCTCCAGGTGAGGCTCGAACTCACAACCCCGGCATTACTCACGAGCACTGTCTTATAAGTACCGTGCGCTAACCAATTGCGCCACTGGAGCTATGATGAAACGCTCGAAAATAGCACACAGTCGCTACGTCTCGTTAAAACAGTCAAATGACATTCTTTTTCGATAGCGATGTGTCAAAAATCGTGTTCATTTGGGATTCGCTGTTCTGAAAAATTGTAAACAATAATTAAACTAACATTATTGTTTGAAAAAATATTCAGTGAAATTATTGTAAAAAATACTTTTGACTAGGTACTGGACAAATTGCGAAAAAAGAAAATCCACAACAAACAAAATGGACTGGAGACGTCACCTGTGCTAATGTTGTGATTTAGTAATCGTGCAAAATAAAGTGTTTCTTCAAATGCAGCTAGTACTGCTGCCAGTTCATGGACTTAGTGTTCAAACAGTGTTGTGTTACGTGTTTCTGAGCCTGTCCATGGTATCTAAACATGAGTTGGTTCGACACTTCGGGGCTGACGAATCTCGCTAAAACGGCGCTGAAAGAGGCTCAGAAGACCATCGACAAGGCTTTGGATATACAGGATGAGAGTGGGGAGGAGCAGGAAGATGAATCGCCGAGCCGCGACCAGCCCAAGACGGCTCCAACACAAGGTACCCCACAGAAAGACGACTTCTTTGCCTCCTGGGGCCTCACAGTGAGTGCTGAAAGCGACAGCGCCTCTACGGAAGCAATAGTAGTCACCGAGAGCCCCTCTAAGTCCATCAGTAACCAGAGCATGTGGGGCTCCTTTGCTGGATCATTCTTCGAACAACCCAAATCAACCACAGCTATAGTCAAACCACCCAAAGCAAAGTCAATGAATGTGATAGCTGATGCTCAATTTGGAAGCCATGATGATCTTTTCTCTAAGAGCCAACTTGTCATGTCAGACAATGACAGCCCTGAATCCAAAGCGGGCAAAAAAGATGAGGTTGCTAAGGAGGATAGGAGAGGTTCATCTAAGTCAAATGTCCTGTCCCTCATCTCAAGTAGGCACAGTTCTGATTCTGTAGAAGTCCTTTCACAAAGTTTAAAGACAACTCCTGACTCTGAAGCTTCCATCCACTCTATATCACAGTGTAGTAGCAGTCATAAGCACAATTCTGATTCTGTAGAAATTTTACCCGACAGTCTTGTCAGCCCAAGTTCCATAGAATGCCTTGGTTTTGACAGTTACACCAGTGACAAGACAAGTAGCACCTCCTCTATGTTATCTCCTGGTGATTTGAGTGATTTTAAATCAACACCCATTGGAGACAGGACTGATAAAGCTGAAACAGCAGATTCAGTCAGCCTGGTGGCTGATGATGATGAGGATACAATGTCCTATCATTCTATTTCTGAATGCACAGCACCTACTGTCCTTGATACTGATGAAAAAGCCTGTGTATTCCCTAAGTTGATTAAAACTGAGCCTCGTAAGGGCATGGAAAGGGAACTTATGAGCTTAGAACAAGCTATAATCCCACAGAAAATAATTAGTGAGAATTCCTCAAATGACGGCTCATCTGATAGAACTCTGAATGCTGACAATGACAGTCTCATTCTAGAAAGTACTATAGAGGAAGAAAAGAAAGAATCAGACAGAGAAGACAATTTTCTGGAAAAACTAAGTGATTCATCCTCATTCTACAATGTAAATGTTTCTTCAGAGATGATCCGTTCAGAAAGCTCAGCATTTGTTGAAGTAGAGAAGCAGCAATGTAGCTCCCACAGCAGTGCATCTTCACACAAAGACTGCAGCATCAAGGAGCGAACTTCACCAGTCAGTTCGGACAGCAAAAGCGATTTAGTCAAAATTGGGTCAGATCGCACTTCAGGTCATACTTCAGGCGATGAAGTTGAGACTGCAACATCTTCAGATATTGAAATAATCCCCAGCCCCAACGGAGAAGGATGCAGCCGAAACAGTCCAGCCAAATACAACTTTAAAAATGGGAAGTTTGATGGGACTACATCTCCAAATTTAGTTGATCTTGTTTTAGGGAAATCTTTAGCAACGAAAATCCGAGGTCACACCAGAGAGTTATCTGAGACCAGTATACAAAGTAATACTAGTGATGAAAGTCAGGGTTCTGAGAATGAAAGGTTAATGCGGAGGCTGTGTGAGATGGCGGAGATCCTGGATGCCAGAGAGAATAGACTGATGGAGGTTAGCCGGAGTAATGCAGAGCTATCAGAGGCTAACGCTGAGATGAAGAGTCAAGTGGAATCCCTGATGGCCAAGCATGAAGTGGGAGATATAAATATGATAACGGAAGACTATACGCAGAGGATGTCGGCTTTGGAGAAGAAGTTTCAACAGGCTATCAGAGAAAAGGTGAGCTAACTTATTTAACACTAGCTCCTGCCCGCGGCTTTGCCCGCGTTTTTTTTTTGGCGGTTCCTCGCCAAAGAAAAAACGCGGGCAAAGCCGCGGGATAATTGTTAATTGATTTTCTTATTTCAAATCTTAATTGTTTTTCTAGAATGTTAGTAGCCTAAGTGAACGCTTTTTAAAACAGCTACCAGTGAAAATTCCGACAAAATCGGTCCAGCCGTTTTGGAAATTTCCTTAAACAACAACAGTCAGGAAAAAAATTGTAACCTTTGCTCCGCGGTAAAATAATAACCCGCAACCTCTTGCGTCCCTGCACTGTGCCACTAGAGTTGTTTAGATAATATTTTTTAAACATAGATATATTTTCCTTAATCTATTCAATTAAATAAAAGTCTTACTGTCAAAAAAACAGGTTTTTACTTTAGGATTATAAAATAGTATGTAATCTAATTATTATAAAAGATACCTATAACTAAAATATATACCTCTAGAAAAAAAGTATTTTCCTATAAAACGGCTGGACCGTTTTTGACGGGTCTTTCGCTGAATTTTGATAAATTTTGGAAAAAATATTTGGTTCCGCGTAAAATATAAAAACCATAAAACGCGGGGACAGCTAGTCATAGCTAAAAGTGTGCCTTTCGAAGGCAGTTTCGAAGGCAGATGAGAAACACAAGGTCACATCAACTTGTCTGTAAACATAGTGATCCAACATTTAACTTGACCTCAAGGTAAAGAACGAAGTGCAGGCGATTGGCCGCCTTATGGGCTTAACAAAGGAGTCAAAGATTACATTGAAGACGATAGGTATTGCCTAGGCTGTATTGCTTTATGTCTCATCTTGTATTCAATAAGCCTAGTTAATTAACTACTTTATTAACTCGCAATCCTCGTGCTGGGGGTTTTATTGTCTTAACAGGCTGGCGTTGTCCCGAATTAAAAGGAGCCTAGTTATTCTAGATCAGTTATAGATGTTATGGCTCAACCCAGATCACCCATTATAAATAAACTAGCTGTCCCGGTGAACTTTGTACCGCCTAGAATCAACTACCTGCTAACACATCTTCTAACTACTACTCTTCTACTACTCTTCTTCTACCCTACTTCTACTTTACTACTACTCAACAATTATCTCGATAACTACCGTACTTCTTTTTAAGCTACTACTACTCTACTACTACTCTACTTCTACTCTACTACTACTACTCTACTTCAACCCTACTACTACTCTACGTCTACCCTACTACTACTCTACTACTACTCTACTTCTACCCTACTACTACTCTACTACTACTACTACTCTACTTCTACCCTACTACTACTACTCTACTTCTACCCTACTACTACCCATTTAGGGGTATGAAAAATAGATGTTGGCCGATTCTCAGACCCACCCGATATACACAACATATTATACATATAGATACATATTTTTTATTAAATAGAAAAACATCCAGAACATCCTGAACAAATATCTGCAGATCGTACAGACATTGTTCCGAGGCGGAATTGAACCCGCAACCTCTTGCGTCGCCGACGGACCTTCGCCTGCTGCGCCACAGAGCTCGTCAGAGTCGTCATTGCTGGGTATTAGGCCTCCCTTAATCTTTGCCTCCCACCTTTGTCCTCGGGGCCTTTCGCATCTAGCTGTGTGGTGTGAGCGGTCTCAGCGCATTCTTTGTTCATAGCATAATGTTATAGTTTCATAAGACCTATGCAAATGGAACGAACAGAACTCATCGCACCTTTAAACAATAAATCTTTGCACTATGAAGCTCTCCCACTCACCACGTCGAATAACAACCAACAATCAAATACGCTTATTAAACCTGATTGATTACTGTGCCCAACAACTTACCGTGCTTTTGAACGACCACAACTTCTTTAGTTTAACCTCGGCCTCTAATACTCCAGACACTTTCGATGTAGAAATCGAGTGTCAAACATAAAATTGAATTTCATTCTAAGTGTTGGTTTTTTGACCGAGCTAATAGTAATTTATATTAGGGATTGGTCACAAATCCCTAATAATTGAGAAAAATATATAAAATCCAATAGCAAAAAAGTTATTTTTAGGTTAAGTATTGACGGTTTGTTTACAAACATTCTACATTGAATGTGGCTGGAGTATAGTCTGTCAATTGTTGAAGCAAAGGAAATATTAACTAACGTTATTTATTTATTTTATCTACATTACACCTATTTTGACAGGATTATCCTAATACAATAGTGTAGTCATCTTACTTAACAATTAAATTACAATTAGTAGGTACTCACTTTCATAAATATAAATATTCTATTAAATTCGTAAATATTGCATTAACTTATTTACATTCACATTTTAATGGAATGCGCCTGGGGCGAAGACTTAAGACGCCGATTGTTTGAGCCTGGTCACATCCTGTGGCAGGTCGGAGGTAGCAACGGCATACTTTCCGAACCAATGTCGCTAGATGCCAAGGGACTTATGGAAATATACCGTGCAGCTCTTAAAGAAAGATTTTCAAATGAAATTGTAAATTCAAACGTAATCTAAATTAAGAATAGTCTATAAGGGTGTCATGTAACCAAAACCCTGAATAAATAATAAATGATTTAAAATGACAATTGGAGATATGACGTTTCTAAATTTAGTGCTGTCAGCGTAAGATTGAGTTTAGCTGTTCCGTTTTAATTTTAGAACAGCACTAACCGAATAGCTTTATGTCATTTTAGTCCGTTTTACGCTAATCTGATTGGCTTTGGCTAGTTAGTGTAACAACCGAATCGCCACCATTATCAGATAAAATAAATAAAATAAATCGAACCAAGTAGGTAGGTACATTTTATAAGTTGTTATGTTCACGAGAGCTGCTGCCGACAAACTATTGCACAGTTTGGCAGACATTATTTTAAGTTAAATGTACATTTAATAGAAATAAATAAATAAATAAAAAAAAAAAAACTTAGTTACTGTTATTTATTATAAATAAAAATATTGCAGGATAACCTACGCAGGCAGCTGGACCAGCTGAAATCCAAGAGCTCGTCGGACCTGGAGAACACGATAAGGGAGAAGGAGGACGTGATAGCGCAGATGCAGGAGGAGGGGGAGGCGCTGGCGCGGCGGCAGCTGCAGCACTCCAACATCATCAAGAAGCTCAGGACTAAAGAGAAGGACAATGAACAAGTTATTAAGGGACTGAGGTATGTCACGCATTCCGTGCCGGGGGGTGCCGGCAGTAGAATGATACCCCTCCTCTAAAGTCAAGTCAAAGTCAACTAATGAATGAATGATAATTACTTTATTGCACACAAACTTAAAAATAACACAAATACAGGAGAAATAAAAACAAATATTATATTATTATTACTTTATTGAATAGAGCAAAAAGCTACATAGATTAGTCAATTTACAAAATAAGAACAAGACACATTTAAATTGAATAAAGCATAAAATTGAAAACGCTAAGGGATACCTCCGGAAGATAAGCAGCAGCGTCTTTACGTGTATCAACATTCCGTAGTGCGCTCGCCAAACTGCCTGCCAAGCGTGGTGAGTATGGCAACTACCTCTCATGTAGATCCATGAGGGAGGCCTGTGTTCAGTAGTGGACTTTTAACAGCAGAAATGATGATACACATATTGATCGATTTATTTGGTCGAAAATTGAGAATAGAATAAATCATAAGCATTAGGCGACCTCAGTGGAAGACCAATTGAGGTCTTATTGCCGACTGAGACGCAAGAGGTTGCGGGTTCGATTCCCGCCGGGGGACAAATATTATTTTTATTATTATTCCGCATCATTTATTTGTAAACTCATAAAAATACATTTTTCACTATAAAGAAATATAAAAACAAATACTCTACAGTAAAAAATATATCAAAACGGTGAATCACCGGCCGCGAGTTATTATTATAATAGGTCTTTACCTATGAAATTGCCGTTCTTCAGTACTGGTAATTTCAAATAAAAAAAAAATTTACATGGCTTGGTATTTCAAATTCAAATTAATTTTGTTTTAAAAACATGACATTTTTTTTATTGATTAGCGTTGTATTTTCATTACATTTGAACATTTTTCGTCATAATGGGTACCTTAAAAAATCGTGTAATTATGGAATATGAGTTCCGTCGTGGCACCAACGCGACACAAACGGCACGTAACATCAAAAACGTTTACGGAGAGAACTGTACAAACGAACGCACAACCCGTTATTGGTTTTCCCGGTTCCGTTCTGGAAATGTTGACTTAAAAATGAAGCTCGTGGCCGTCCGAAGACTATTGTCAACAATGATGAATTAAAGGCGTTTGTGGAAGCTGACGAAACTCAATCTACAGCTGAGCTAGCAGCAGCTTTTGATGTTAGCATCAAAACAATATTGATCCATTTGCGACAAATTGGCAAGGTAAAAAAGCTTGATAGATGGGTACCCCACGAACTTAGCGCTGGCGAGCGCAACGTACGCGTTGAGACCTGTCTCGCGCTGCTCAACAGACAAAGAAATGAAGGAATTTTGAACCGAATTGTTACGTGCGATAAAAAATGGATTCTGTTCGACAATCGAAAGCGCTCAACAAGTTGGTTAAATCCTGGTTCAGCACCAAAGCAATGCCCTAAACCAAAAATTACCCCTAAAAAGGTGATTGTCACTGTTTGGTACCACCAAACAGTGACAACCAAAAAAAACACCACAGTTTTTTTAAAAAAACGGCATGAGCATTACTGCAGATGTGTACTGTAAAGAACTGGAGACAATGATGGAGAAGCTTGCACATCTGCAACCAGCTTTGGTCAATCGGTCGTCCCCACTGCTCCTTCACGACAACGCGCGACCCCATACTGCTCAACAGACCAGTTTCCAAGCTGCAAGAGCTGGGGTTGGAAGCTCTCCCTCATCCGCCATACTCACCAGACCTTGCACCTACCGACTATTACTTTTTTCAAAATTTAGACAACTTTTTATTGGGTAAAAAATTCAATTCCCGAGGGGCAGTACAAAATGCCTTTGAAGAGTTTGTTGCCTCCCGTGCAGCTGATTTTTACAAGAAGGGCATCAATAAACTACCAATGCGTTGGCAAAGATGCGTCGATTGCATGGGGTGTTACTTTGAGTAATAGAAATAAAAAAAAATTGGAAAAAAGTACTTTCATTTATTCCATACAAAACGGCAATTTCATAGGTAAAGACCTAATATTATAATTATATATCGCACTATTGTTTCAAAACCGGTTTGTCTAGAAACTTCACGTGCTTGTGTTGAAAACATTAGAGAGTTTTACGATCTTTGGACCTTTGGACTCTTTCGGCCGCTCACACACCGGTCCTTTCTGGATCTTTCGCTAACTTACTAGTTTGCGTTTGCGGCGCAACATTAATGAGATTATAGAGAGATTTATTTAATGTCATAAACATAATGGCTTAAGAGTTGTTTTTCTACTTCTATCTACACTAATAATAAAGAGGAAATATGTATTTGTTTGTTTGTTCGTAAGCATTGAATAAGCTCCCAAACTACTGGACCGATTTTTAAAACTCTTTCACCATTAGAATGCTACATTATCCCTGAGTAACATAGGCTATATTTTATTCCCGTATTCCCACGGGAGCGGGAACTACGCAAGTGGTTAGTAATAAATAATTAGCCTCATAAACTTACAGAGACAAAGTGGCAGAGCAGACAGCGGAGTTGGACCGTCTGAAGCGCTCCATGGCGGCAAAGGAAGAGCTGGAGGTCAACCAGATCGAAGCAGTCTACCGGCTCACCACCGCTAACAAGAAACTCGAGGCCGAGCTCTTAGAGGTGAATCAACTATGCTATGACGGAACTATGCTTTGACTGAACTATGCTATGACTGAACTATGACATAACTTAACTGTGCCATGACTGAACTATGCTATGAACGAGCTGAGTAGGTCGTACAGTCATTCAGGAAATTTTATTGTATGTGGAAATGTTTGACGTGTGATTTAACAAATTATGAATAAATGACTATAAATGACTACTATAAATGACTGAACTATACCATGACTGAACTATGCAATGACTAAACTATGCCATGACTGAAATATGCCACGACTGAACAATGCCATGATTGAACTATGCTATGACTGAACTATGCCATGACTAAACTATGCTATAACTGAACTATGCTATGACTGAACTATGCTATGACTGAACTATGCCATGACTGAACTATGCTATGACTGAAGAATGTTATGATATGACTGAACTATACCATGACTGTAAAATTATCGTAAAGACTATTTTATGCAACTTCAGACCTGTACGATAATGTACACTAATGGATTTTTCTTTCCTGAAAAAAATATGTGCACATTTACCACGTGCTTTAACGGTGAAGGAAAGCATCGTGATGAAACCTGCGGCTTAGTCGGCTTCAGCCGTAGGTTGACCTGTGCTTTCCTCTGGCTAATAGCCGACTCAGCTGAAAGGATGGTATTGGTGATGCGCAAGCCTAATCCATCCATCTACGTCCAAGGCACTGCAGCGTCCCGTACAGCATGAATACCATTATTTGTTTTTTTTTTGGGTTCTGGACCAAAATGGTAAAAAGCAACCCTTATAGAATCACTTTGTCCGTCTGTCTGTCACAAGTGGATATCTCGAGAACTAATGATGCTAACGACTTGAAATTTTAAATGTAAGTGTTAACACTTTTTTACTAATATAGCTTATATGAAAATGCCTAAAAAATATTCTTATTACATATGATTGCAGGAGGGGCGGATAGGGGATCTCATAATTTTTAAGTGAAGTTACTAGGTCGTGTGGGGTATCATATGAAAGGTATTAATTTACACATTAATAAACATTTTTTAGTTTTCCTTTAAGTTGTATCGTTTCCGAGTTATTTACAAAAATGTTGAAAAAACGACTGTTCCCCCCCCCCCCCCCCCCCCCTTATCTCCGAAGTTTGCAGAGATAAACCCGTGGAACTTTTATAGCTAATAGGAGTATATGTAAAGATTACAGGAAAATTATAACAAACTCTCTAATTGGCGTAGTTTTTTAGAAATCATCGAAAGTGTAATAAATCTACATAAGTTCCGCTATCAGACAAGAGATGGCGCTGTCAAGTTTCTCCAACAAATGTAAACCGCCTTTATCATATATTTTATTGTATGACGGCACGGAACCCTCGGTGCGCCAGGCCGACTTGCTCTTGCCCGGATTTATTTAAACGTTTACTAATATTTATTATGTTCCTACACACCTACGGAACCCTCGGTGGGCGAGTCCAGCTCGCACTTGTCCACTTATATTTATTCCACTAAAAGTGTCAAGTCAAAGGCCCTCCGGATGTTAAGCGGTAGTCTCTGCCTCTAAAAACTGCAATACCGCGGTGATCACGTTCCCGTAGCACGTGACCAAAGCTGCATTGCATAGCGCCGGTCACCCTGAGACATAGAGTGATAAGGTCTCATGTGGTCGTAAATTCCTACCTTGCTGACGCTGTTTAAATCATCTACAATAGATGAAAAGCCCTTTCATTTTACACAGCATAAAAAAATCATAATCAAATCAAAAATATTTATTTCTGAAACTTAGGAATTAGATATACATAAGTTTTGGCGTCTTCTTTTAAGCAAAAATAGTTTGTGCTAGAAGACTCCGTTCTTACATAGCCATTATTTTAATATTTATAAGAACATAACATTAAAGAAAGTCTAAGCTTAATAGTGGGTTGCACCTGGCTAAGAATAGCTTACGACACAGGCGAATGGCAAAATCAAACGGAGGCCTATGCCCAGCAGTGGGTCGATAAAGGCTGATGATGATGATGATGATGAAGCTCAATAGCATAATAATGTGAAGTAGTTTACAGTTACTAAATACACAAGCTCTTATCGTGATTCATTTTAATTTAAATAGCATGAGCGCACATTACGACGCAGACCATACGCACCCTGTTATCTTGTAATCAGCTGCCGTTATCTTTAACATAAAAGTTTAATTATGAAACTGGGTTGTGTAAACTGTTTTTTATTTGATGATTTGTCACGGATCTGGGTGTTTTTCTGTCTGTACCAATCATCATCAGCCACAGCCTGACTTCTCCCACAGCTGCGCCTCCCTTAATCTGTGCCATCCATCACAACCCTATCTATACAAATAATAAAGATAAATAAAAAATAATCATTCATCATTTCAGCCGTAAAACGTGCACTGATGAACACAGGCCTCCCTCATGGATCTCCATGAGGGGTAGTTGCCATACTCACCACGCTTGGCAGGCGGGTTGGTGAGCGCAGTATGGGATGTTGATACACGGAAAGATGCTGCTGCCCATCTTCCGGAGATATCCCTTAGCAAGCTCTTACTGCATCCACGGGCATAAGAGTAGGTTTAACATTCTACTGCCGGCACCCCACGGCAATAATAAATAATGCTGGACAATTCACACAGCATCATCTAGCCCAAAGCTGAGCAGAGCTTGTGTTATGGGTACTAGATCACTGATATACATACTTAATACATTACACTACGTAGGTAGATAGATATATTTTATTATATATAGAAAAACATCCAGAACACCCTGATCTAACATCTGCAGATTGTACGAACATTTGTCCCGAGGCGGGAATCGAACCCGCAACCTCGTGCGTCGCAGGCACACCTTCGCCCGCTGCGCCACAGGGTCGTAAATAAAAAAGTTAAGTGTCTGGATCGAGACGTCTGGATGGGAATGAGGGGAGGCCTATACCCAGCAGTGGGACAGTAATGTCTGGTAAGAAATAAATAAAAAATAGTGCCTGTTTGTTATGTCTATTTATTTATTCGTTAGTTGTCCGTTAAGACAAAAGACGTTGGAGTACTGTTATTAATAAAAGGACCCGTGGGAAATTGTGAGTATCTTTGCCAGACACTGACTTACATTACCAAAGTAATTATTTGCAATGTTAGCAGATTGAAGCGATGAGGAATTTGTTTTGAACCAGTTTGGTGCGTAGGGAATGCATGCGCCCCGGGAGTAAGCCGTGGAAGGAACATAGATTTAGGTAGCCCTGCCCGAATGAGTCACTACATCCGGGAAAGATGTAAATAGGCAGGTCTTGAGGTCTCAACGCTTTCTGTAGGTCTTGTAGCCGCTGCGATGTCTTGCTGCTCTCGGAGGACGGTAACGGTGGAGTGGAAGCGAACTGCTTTCACCTTGAGGCCTTGGTAGAGCATCGCCATCTGCAATGTTCCACTTGACACTTTTCTGCACAGAGCACTAATTCGTAGTTTTTGGTCCGAATTCATCTTACTGTCTGCTGCGACAGTGCTCATTTCATTTAGTAAGTGGTCTATGGTCGTGATCCAGCTTTGTATCTCCGATGTAGAGACTTTCAGCTTCGCCTACTGGTTGAGGGTCCGGGGCGCGGAGTCGGCGCGGGCGGAGGCCTGCGCACAGTCCTGCCGCTCCGATTGAAGGGACTGCTGTCCATGTTCTCTTTCAACTTAGAAATAGCTAATAATAGTCCATTCTCATTCCATCTTATTTCACTTCAACACAGTAAAATAAAAAGATATTCTTTAAGCACTGTGACACAGTTTATGTTGGTCACGGAAACGAGGTCACGATTCAGCATATGATTATTTAGGCTCGATCGACGATCGAGATGATGATTACTTGCAGCTTCTACAATTACCTGCTAATCAAATCATATCATAATCTCCAGGCAAAAAGTGCCCTCGACGACACAGCCGCGCGCTTCGAAACCTCCCGCACCTCCCTCGAGGCGGCGCGCGCGGAGCTGGCCGGCCTGCAGCTGCGCTCCGGCGAGCTGCAGCGGCTGCGCGGCCAGCGCGGCGCCCTGGAGGAGCGGGCGCAGGCCGCGGGGGCGGAGGCCGGCAGGCTGCGCGCCGAGCTCGTGCAGCTGAGGACTGATATGGCTAATGGTGAGTCACACGCACCTCCCTCGAGGCGGCGCGCGCGGAGCTGGCCGGCCTGCAGCTGCGCTCCGGCGAGCTGCAGCGGCTGCGCGGCCAGCGCGGCGCCCTGGAGGAGCGGGCGCAGGCCGCGGGGGCGGAGGCCGGCAGGCTGCGCGCCGAGCTCGTGCAGCTGAGGACTGATATGGCTAATGGTGAGTCACACGCACCTCCCTCGAGGCGGCGCGCGCGGAGCTGGCCGGCCTGCAGCTGCGCTCCGGCGAGCTGCAGCGGCTGCGCGGCCAGCGCGGCGCCCTGGAGGAGCGGGCGCAGGCCGTGGGGGCGGAGGCCGGCAGGCTGCGCGCCGAGCTCGTGCAGCTGAGGACTGATATGGCTAATGGTGAGTCACACGCACCTCCCTCGAGGCGGCGCGCGCGGAGCTGGCCGGCCTGCAGCTGCGCTCCGGCGAGCTGCAGCGGCTGCGCGGCCAGCGCGGCGCCCTGGAGGAGCGGGCGCAGGCCGCGGGGGCGGAGGCCGGCAGGCTGCGCGCCGAGCTCGTGCAGCTGAGGACTGATATGGCTAATGGTGAGTCACACGCACCTCCCTCGAGGCGGCGCGCGCGGAGCTGGCCGGCCTGCAGCTGCGCTCCGGCGAGCTGCAGCGGCTGCGCGGCCAGCGCGGCGCCCTGGAGGAGCGGGCGCAGGCCGTGGGGGCGGAGGCCGGCAGGCTGCGCGCCGAGCTCGTGCAGCTGAGGACTGATATGGCTAATGGTGAGTCACACGCACCTCCCTCGAGGCGGCGCGCGCGGAGCTGGCCGGCCTGCAGCTGCGCTCCGGCGAGCTGCAGCGGCTGCGCGGCCAGCGCGGCGCCCTGGAGGAGCGGGCGCAGGCCGCGGGGGCGGAGGCCGGCAGGCTGCGCGCCGAGCTCGTGCAGCTGAGGACTGATATGGCTAATGGTGAGTCACACGCACCTCCCTCGAGGCGGCGCGCGCGGAGCTGGCCGGCCTGCAGCTGCGCTCCGGCGAGCTGCAGCGGCTGCGCGGCCAGCGCGGCGCCCTGGAGGAGCGGGCGCAGGCCGTGGGGGCGGAGGCCGGCAGGCTGCGCGCCGAGCTCGTGCAGCTGAGGACTGATATGGCTAATGGTGAGTCACACGCACCTCCCTCGAGGCGGCGCGCGCGGAGCTGGCCGGCCTGCAGCTGCGCTCCGGCGAGCTGCAGCGGCTGCGCGGCCAGCGCGGCGCCCTGGAGGAGCGGGCGCAGGCCGCGGGGGCGGAGGCCGGCAGGCTGCGCGCCGAGCTCGTGCAGCTGAGGACTGACATGGCTAATGGTGAGTCACACGCTTTACAAAGTACAAAGTCTATAAGTGTTTCAATTGAGCCAAAAATAGAGCCGTCGCAGGACGCCTGGCAGATGTAAAACATTTTCACCACAGTCGCCCTAATCGCCACAGTCATTACGATAGGCACGATGGACGAAGGGCAGTCGCCCTAGCACTAACTCGCACGTTTCCAAGAGTCACGCGTCACTTCTTGTCTGATCGGTTTAATCCCCCGCTAAAGATGTTTTACATGAAATTGCTACATACAATAGTCAATTTACAAAAGAAGTGCAAGACACATTAGGATTGAATAAAGCACATAATTGAATTCTTTCGCTTCAAATATTTTTTTACCAAGTGCAGGAAAGAAGCGTTATAGAAACCTTTCGCTTACAGACCACGTACAATGTTGACAATCTAGATTGAACGCGACCTACTCCAGCCACTTTCGATATAGAACGTTTGTCAACAAAGTCTAAAAGTTACTTTCTTTGTTGGTTTTGTTTGTTGGTTCTGGTGTTTCTCAATCGTTGGGGATTTGTAACCAAATTTGTATGTGCACACTTAACACGTGCTTTAACGGTGAAGACAACATTGTGAGGAAACTCGCGGCTCAGGAGATATCTGATCCCCGTCCGTCACGGAATACACTCTAAATAATTAATTTTAAACATTTGAAAACATTTTTGCCATTCATGAAAGGAAAACATATTACATTTATTGTTTGTTTGAATGGGTAGTATGTAGGTGCATTTGCGTGTCATGGTGTGAGTGCGTGGTGTGTGTGTGTGTGTGTGTGTATGTGCGATGTGTGTGTGTGGTGTAATATCATTGACTGTTTCCAGAAAGCCGCCGCTGGGTGTCCCGCGAGGAGAGGCTACGGCGCGAGCTGACGGAGGCGCGGGAGGCGCTGGCGGCCGAGCAGGGGGGCGGGGGCGCCGTGCAGGGGGGCGGGGGCGCGGCCGCCGTGCTGGACCAGCTGGCGCACCTGCAGCGCGCCGCCCTCGACCGGGACCGCGCGCACGCGAGGCAACTAGGTAATGTCCCGCGAGGAGTGTCCGAGAGTGAGGGAGAGCGCGTGAGCAGGGGGGCGGGGGCGCGGGCGTTGGAGGCGCTGGCGGCAATTGTTCGTAGAGGAGGCAGTAACAACTTCTTCCGGTAAACGATTCGGACGGACTTTTCTGGGGCTTCATCGTAACGCTGTGTTCATTTGCAGCGGAACTGGAGCGCGCCGTGTTCAAGGCCACGGAGCGCGAGAAGGTGTCCCGCGAGGAGCTCGCGGCGCTCTCGGAGCGGACGGCCACCGCGGAGGCGCTGCTGGGGGAGGCGCAGGAGCGGCTGGCGGCGCTGGCGCGCGACGCCGCGCAGGCGCACCACGCTCAGGAAGCGCTGCTGGAGTGAGTACCACACAGGAGGCGCTGCTGGTCACCTGGTCTTCATAATTATAAATATGAGTTAAAAGCCGATTCACACTGCGACAGCGCACTACACTAACTGTATCAGCACACTTTGGTTCATTCGACCCGCCGAGTACACTTGGCTATCACTGAATTCTATGAGGCAGAAAGTCTAAAGCCGTCTTCACGATTAAAATTACGGACACATGAGACCTAACTCTATGTCTCAGGGTGACGGGCGCATTCCAATGTAGCGTTGGTCACGTGCTTAGTGAACGCAATCACCGCGGTATTGCAGTTGTTAAAAAGGAGTTTAAATAAATATGTAAGTCATTTTGCGGCTCTAGGCGCCAAGCAAGCCGCCCGTTGGCTTTACCTCAGGCCAAATCGGTGAAATAATGAATAAATAAAAAGTTTTTTTATTCAAACTAACATCCATAAATACATACAACATTATTCAAGCAAATAAAAATAAAATTATTACATAGCTAATTTATAGTTTAGCAGCCATTCAACAAGATCTCAACACAAACAATTTAAATAGTAACTGTCGTGACTTATTATTACATTCATATTAAATAGCGGGAATGTTCACATACTTAGCAGTATAGTGGAATACGCTTCTCAAATGTGGAACCCGCGCTATCTCACTTACGTTAATAGATTGGAGCGCATTCAACAAAAAATCATGAAATATCTCTGCTTTCGGTTACAAATCCCATACGACTCGAGTAGCTTACTACCCCTTTGTAAACAATTTCATTTGCATAGTGACATTTCTTCTTAAGATCACAAATAAGCTTGTATGTTGTCCTGAACTTCTCGGCAAAATCAGTATTAATGTTCCCGTTAGAACTCTCAGATTCAATCCTATTTTACATACTCCAATAGTAGGTACTAATTATAGACATTCCTTCCTTTTCCTTTTAAATTCCTTTCTTTTACGAGCTGGCGACCAATTTAATTCAATATCTGGCAAGTTTGACCTAGAGCTCTTTGGCTCCAGTGTTCACTCCGCTAGGCGGCGTATTAGTGATGATTTATTTTTTAATTAAATTAACTATAGGTATATCCTATTCTGTCTCTTATTAACGCTTTTTTTGATTGATTTGTATTCGAAATAGGGTTCCATTACTATGTATTACTTTCTGTTTGCTTTGATTTGTTTCACACCTTTTTGTATCTATACGTGAAAACCTTTAATTAGCCTCCTATTTTTAACTATGTTACTTTATATGAATATACATATATCGTGTTGTTGGTTTTCCTTTAAAATAAATAAATAAATAAACTTGTTATTGTTGGTGGAGGCACCAACTGCCTCGACCCTTATCGAGGGCCTTCGTCAGGGTGAAACCGGTCCTGCTCGTCCGCTCGCGCGCTGAGAGTCTGACGACGCGGGACGCGCAGGGGCGGGCGCGAGCCGTGTCACCCTGACGAAGGCCCTCGATAAGGGTCGAGACAGTTGGTGCCTCCACCAACAATAACAAGTACGTGAACATTCCCGCTATTTGAAAGAACTGAAATGGTTAGGACCCTGTTGCAGGACTGCATGATGAGTGAAGCAAACTAGCTGCCGACAACCTGTAGGATGGTATTGGTACTGTCCCATGTTCCGCGCAGCAAAGAGGCAGTTTTCTAGCATTTATTTATTTATTTATTAGGAAAACCAGCAGCACATAAATACAGAAAAAAATAGACTTACAAAACAAGCTAATAAAAGGTTTTCACGTATAGAAATAAAAATTTGACACGTATTAGGTGTGAACAAGCAAAAAATCAACTAACTGACAAACATATTGAAAAAGAAGAAATAAAAGTTTACACAAAATTATTAACATTTACCAAACACAAAATATTAACAAGAAAAGAAAAACTGAGCTAAGCCGCCGCCTCACGAAGTTGACACTGGAGCAAAAGAGATCCAGGTCCTTTTGTTTACGGCATTAGTTAAGCATTACGTTTTATGTTGCAGAAAAACAGCGGAATTAGAGAGCGCAAAGTCTGAGTACGAAGCACAGCTGGCCGCGGCGAAGCAGAGCCTCGGCGAGGCGGAGCTCGGGCTGGCCGGCGCAGGCGCCGCCTTGGACGTCGAGAAGAAGCGGAATGCTATCCTACAGGTAAATATTTTTTTATATTGTTGAGAACACTGCAGAAAAAGTACTTACTAGCTCTTTAAATTTTCGTGATCACATTGACAAAATTATTAAACAGGCCTCTAGAATATCAGGTTTTGTTTCACGACAAATTAAATCTTTTAAAGATCCCAAGGTAGTCATACCTATGTATAAGTGCTTTGTAAGGAGTGTTCTAGAATATAACAGCTGTATTTGGTCACCTGGGTACGAATAACGCAAACGTAATTAAACATTGTGCTAATTGTGGCCCTATATTTGAAAAGTATTCATTAAATACTTCACAGATCTGTTTTTGATCTACTATTTCTTATACTTTTCCATTTCCATCTTCAATTAATATCTGGCAATAGAGCTCCCCAGTAATTTTCTACTCAAAAAATAACGTTCAAACATTACTTTCAGATTGTGCTAACATTCAATTACAAGTAACAATCGAATAGAACAAATAAGAAATTCATTCATTTATTTCCTTAGTTTGCAATTACAAAACACAGACACGTCAAATTACAAAAATAAAAATAAAAACTTATTTAATCTTATGGTAACAGGAAATAAGGCACATGAATTAATCTTTTCGGCTTCCTTGTTTTAAGCACTGTGATAAGAAGCGATTAGAAAACACAGTTCTTTTTAATAGTTAGTTTTATTATTTGTTTCCGAGCTGGAGCAAATTTCATTCCAGGCATTTTTGTCTTCTAGATAATTAGATATTTTATAGTAAGCTTTTTTGTGAAGAATACATTTTATAATTTTTTAAAACTTATTGATAGAAAATTGCTACATTTCTATAGAGGAATTCCGACAGATACCTATATATAGTGGGCAACGCGAGTTTATCTTTTTTCTAGTATTTACATTGTGCAAACCACTTTTCTTAGCAAAAATATTAATATTTGTGTGGGTATACAGCAGAATTTCGTAAATACAGGTACATGTACATGTGATTTAGGGGTCGTGGAGCAAGAAAGAAGCGTTTAACTTACTTTCTCCTAAGGATCATGATAGGTAAGGTCTCACAGTATTCCTGCGACTTATTTTAGTCAGTACAGCAAAAAATAAAAAATAACTGGGATGATTTGTGAGCATGGTCACCCTACTGTTGTTTGTTGACAGTTTGTATTCAAAGAAGTTGTAATTGGAAAAGTAGGGTGACCACGCATTTTATGCTACTAAACGTTTTTTCATTAAAATACGTAAATAACTAACCATCTCAATTTCAATTGAAATACATACAGGTGACATCGCAATCGTTTACTGAGTCAGAAAAAAACGGTTGGGATCACGACCCCTAAATCACCCTGTATATTGACAGGGAACTGTCATTATATTTTATCATCATCAACTGTGTATCTATCGCAGTTCATAAGATACAGCCTGGTACAGACCGCCAGACGGACTAACGGACAGAAAGACGGATAGCGGAGTCTAAGTAATAGGGTCCTATTTTTACTCTTTGGGTACGGTACCCTAAAAATTCCAAATTGTCGAATATAGTCAGATCCGTACATGATTTCAGGAGCAGCTGACGTCCCGCGGCGACGTGTCCCCCGCGCGCTCCGCGGCGTCCGACGCGCTGTCCGCCGCGCTGTGGCAATCCGTAAGGGAACAATGGAATTCAATATCTGTTGGAGTTGTATAATGATACTCCAGTTAAATTCTGATCACAACTGATTTATTAAACAATGCTTACATAATTATATAAGGAAGCTTATTGCTATACACGCATCATCGTGACTTGTTATAATATTAAGATTTATCACGTAGAAATTATACGTACAGTCAAGGTCAAAAATATGTATACACCACAGAGTGACAAAAAGCGTAGTCATCTGAATGGTCATAAATTCGGCAAAATAAAAATGTACCTAAATTTGTATACATACTTTGAGAGATAAATATGTAAACAACAGTTGCAATAATATGTCCTCATTTATTTAACCATAAACTTAGATACACCATAAAGTTCAAAAATATATATATACACTATAATGTGTCACTTTTGAATTTTTAAGTTAGTTTGGTAAGAAAAATGTTATGTAACTAGAACTTACCGCCGAAAATGTCACTTTCTTTTAGCTTTAGAATACTTCGTCATAGATAATACGAATAATTTTCCATTTCAGAGAAAAACAGTTTATATATGGAAGCAAAGATACGGGTATATAGACATATTAGATCAGGTACTCCTTCCAACAGGTCATACATACTTTGGAAATTGACATATCAAATTCGTCCATACATAATGCGATACTAGTGCAGCAGTGGATTAACTAGCATGAGGACCTTCATTTAATAAAGATGCCCCCAAAAAGTCCGGACATAAACCCATTTGAAAACTTGTGGGGCCTTATGGTTCAAAACTGGGACTCTTCAGTTGTGAGAACCACTGAAAATTTAAGAAATCACGCAAAGGAGATTTGGGATTTGTTTATAGGTACAGATATATGTTTAAACATGGTAAACTCAATGAGAGACCGACTAGACGCGGTTATTGAAGCTGACGGAGGATATACTCGCTATTGAGTAATTTTTGTTTCAAAACGGAGGACAAATATAAGAATTATTATTTTCCACTTAAGTTTAAGGAGCTACTTTTTTTAGTTATTTATTACAGTTATTTTAATTAAATATTTGCCTTTTATTAAAAATACGTAAAAAACAGAAAATAGGGTAAATCGCCAATTACTGGCCACCTTTCATAACTGGCCCAATCATACTAATAATACAATCTGTTCACGTACAGAATTCATTTTCAGTTTAAAGTGTTATTGACTGGCCACCCTTCAATAACAGACTGTCGAAACCACGTTATACGAGAATAAAACGAATGAAGTAGGTGCACATAGTTCATGTTTAGTATGACGTCACGCCAATAACGTCGTGACAGGTCAAAACATGAGACAAACATATGCAATGACAAGTCTGCACTGTTTTCGTGAATTGTCAAAACATTCTATTCAAATTTGTTTCGTGTGACAAGACCGTAAAGTTGATTTTCGCTGATTTATATTTTGTATACATATTTTCGTAGCAGTTACTGAATCTATCTTTAATGACATAAATATGACTACAATATTTTGCATCATTTGCAGGATACTTATTATGTAATTTTGATTGCATACAAGTTTTTGAACTTGCCTTATACATATTTATGTGGCCATTGCAGTTTGCATATTTATTAGTATTTGGAGGAGTACATATCTTTTGAATTTTTTATGATTACTTTATTTTTACAACATTACTTGCATATATATCTTTGACCTTGACTGTACGTACGTAAAGGTACGTATTATATACAGGGTGAATTTTTGAGACGGGGCAGTAAGGGCAGGTACCTTAACCGTTATAGTTACAGGAAAACGTTTTTAGAAGACTATCCATAAATTTTTAAGATATTCTGAACTGCATTTACAGATTTTGGAAAAAATGTACAGTCAACAAGAAAATTTTTATTTTTATTTTATTTATTTGGAAAACAAAAAGCTTAATATTAAGTAAAGTAGTACAAACATAACGTGGCTAAACTAAAGCTAGAAACATATTTTTAGTTTTAAAATTACAGGATTTTATCGCGTACCTTTTTTATTATTTTCCCGACGTTTCGAACACCTTTCAGCGTTCTTGGTCGCGGGAGGACTGATGTGCTGGGAGCTACCGCCGCGAATTGATGGCAGAATCCACGACTACCCTCAATTCGTCTTCAGATTCAGAAATGTCCAAGTTCACATTACGACACACTACACTGACGGTATCGGACTGCTGTACCGTCGGAACACAACGCACACACTTATTCAACACAGGATTCCATGCAGAAGAGAGACGAAAACCATCTTCACGATTGAAATTTAGGTGTTTCTTGATCTCAATCGCCTCTCGCCCTATGTATGAACGGCCACAGCTACAGTCAATTTTGTATACGCCTGGCATTTGCAGCGGTATGCTATCTCCGAACACCAAAAGATAGCATACCGCTGCAAATGCCAGGCGTATACAAAATTGACTGTAGCTGTGGCCGTTCATACATAGGGCAAACTAAGCGCACAATAGCCGAACGTGTCAAGGAGCATATAGCCGCGGTCAAAAATCGGCAAGTGTATAAGTCAGCGATTGCCGAACATCTGCTGGAGTCAGGACCTAACCACTGGATAGAACTACACGACCCAAAAGTTCTATCCAAAGAACGACACTATTATAAGAGGATAGTTCGAGAGGCGATTGAGATCAAGAAACACCTAAATTTCAATCGTGAAGATGGTTTTCGTCTCTCTTCTGCATGGAATCCTGTGTTGAATAAGTGTGTGCGTTGTGTTCCGACGGTACAGCAGTCCGATACCGTCAGTGTAGTGTGTCGTAATGTGAACTTGGACATTTCTGAATCTGAAGACGAATTGAGGGTAGTCGTGGATTCTGCCATCAATTCGCGGCGGTAGCTCCCAGCACATCAGTCCTCCCGCGACCAAGAACGCTGAAAGGTGTTCGAAACGTCGGGAAAATAATAAAAAAGGTACGCGATAAAATCCTGTAATTTTAAAACTAAAAATATGTTTCTAGCTTTAGTTTAGCCACGTTATGTTTGTACTACTTTACTTAATATTAAGCTTTTTGTTTTCCAAATAAATAAAATAAAAATAAAAATTTTCTTGTTGACTGTACATTTTTTCCAAAATCTGTAAATGCAGTTCAGAATATCTTAAAAATTTATGGATAGTCTTCTAAAAACGTTTTCCTGTAACTATAACGGTTAAGGTATCTGCCCTTACTGCCCCGTCTCAAAAATTCACCCTGTATGTACCTTTTACATCCTGGCGACTCAAAAATTAAGAAATATTTCATCTTCCTTGTACAATATCAAATCATATGTTTATTATTTAAAAATCTAAGAAAGTATTACATATTAAGCGCAATTTTCAAGACCTTACTTCCCGTGCTAGTTGAAAACTGTGTTACTGCAAGGTAAAGTCTCCAATCACGCACGCATATAAAAATATACCCGCTTGTTCGGAAGTGGTGGAGAGTTAATTTGTTTAATGACAATATTTATTTTATTTATCCCACGATAAATAAAATGAAAAATAAAACTATTGAAATCCGTGTAAAAGATCCTGTTATTTATTTCAAAGATCTCAGTCAGTTATCGCTAGCGCATAAAATTAATTAAAATGTACAGCGACATATAGCAAAATATTATAGAAATCTCCCACAGCTTAAGGTTTTCGCGATTTCTGACATTTCTAGTACTCAAACTTCAGTTTGTACAGTAGGAACTTTTAATTCTTATTACTCGTAAGAAACTAAAAATGGTACATTTTCTTGCTGACAGTACCTATGTACATTCTTTAAAAATGTGTGAATGCAGTTCAGAATATCTCAAAAAGTTATGGATGATCTCCTAAGAACGTTTTCAGATGTATTCTAGTAACAAATATAAATTCATTTATTTGCCAAAGTACTTACGACTTTCCACGTCTGTCGAATGTCACCTGTTTTGTGAGGCTGGTGCGTGGGATAGAAATTGTTTTCGAGAAATGAATATTCCAAAGGCTGAGACGGAATCCTTCCAGGACGATGGCAACTGGGGGAACTACGCGCCCTGCAGCGTGTCCGCCGCGCAGCTGGAGGAGGCGCTGGCCCTGGCGCGGCGCCGGGACGGCGAGCTGCGCGCCGCCGGCGCCGGCTGCGAGCGCCTGCGCGCCGACCGGCGCCGGCTGCAGGCCGAGCTGGCGCGCGCCGTGCAGAGCCTGGACGAGCTGCACGTGAGTACACTGTCCGCCGCGCAGCTGGAGGAGGCGCTGGCCCTGGCGCGGCGCCGGGACGGCGAGCTGCGCGCCGCCGGCGCCGGCTGCGAGCGCCTGCGCGCCGACCGGCGCCGGCTGCAGGCCGAGCTGGCGCGCGCCGTGCAGAGCCTGGACGAGCTGCACGTGAGTACACTGTCCGCCGCGCAGCTGGAGGAGGCGCTGGCCCTGGCGCGGCGCCGGGACGGCGAGCTGCGCGCCGCCGGCGCCGGCTGCGAGCGCCTGCGCGCCGACCGGCGCCGGCTGCAGGCCGAGCTGGCGCGCGCCGTGCAGAGCCTGGACGAGCTGCACGTGAGTACACTGTCCGCCGCGCAGCTGGAGGAGGCGCTGGCCCTGGCGCGGCGCCGGGACGGCGAGCTGCGCGCCGCCGGCGCCGGCTGCGAGCGCCTGCGCGCCGACCGGCGCCGGCTGCAGGCCGAGCTGGCGCGCGCCGTGCAGAGCCTGGACGAGCTGCACGTGAGTACACTGTCCGCCGCGCAGCTGGAGGAGGCGCTGGCCCTGGCGCGGCGCCGGGACGGCGAGCTGCGCGCCGCCGGCGCCGGCTGCGAGCGCCTGCGCGCCGACCGGCGCCGGCTGCAGGCCGAGCTGGCGCGCGCCGTGCAGAGCCTGGACGAGCTGCACGTGAGTACACTGTCCGCCGCGCAGCTGGAGGAGGCGCTGGCCCTGGCGCGGCGCCGGGACGGCGAGCTGCGCGCCGCCGGCGCCGGCTGCGAGCGCCTGCGCGCCGACCGGCGCCGGCTGCAGGCCGAGCTGGCGCGCGCCGTGCAGAGCCTGGACGAGCTGCACGTGAGTACACTGTCCGCCGCGCAGCTGGAGGAGGCGCTGGCCCTGGCGCGGCGCCGGGACGGCGAGCTGCGCGCCGCCGGCGCCGGCTGCGAGCGCCTGCGCGCCGACCGGCGCCGGCTGCAGGCCGAGCTGGCGCGCGCCGTGCAGAGCCTGGACGAGCTGCACGTGAGTACACTGTCCGCCGCGCAGCTGGAGGAGGCGCTGGCCCTGGCGCGGCGCCGGGACGGCGAGCTGCGCGCCGCCGGCGCCGGCTGCGAGCGCCTGCGCGCCGACCGGCGCCGGCTGCAGGCCGAGCTGGCGCGCGCCGTGCAGAGCCTGGACGAGCTGCACGTGAGTACACTGTCCGCCGCGCAGCTGGAGGAGGCGCTGGCCCTGGCGCGGCGCCGGGACGGCGAGCTGCGCGCCGCCGGCGCCGGCTGCGAGCGCCTGCGCGCCGACCGGCGCCGGCTGCAGGCCGAGCTGGCGCGCGCCGTGCAGAGCCTGGACGAGCTGCACGTGAGTACACTGTCCGCCGCGCAGCTGGAGGAGGCGCTGGCCCTGGCGCGGCGCCGGGACGGCGAGCTGCGCGCCGCCGGCGCCGGCTGCGAGCGCCTGCGCGCCGACCGGCGCCGGCTGCAGGCCGAGCTGGCGCGCGCCGTGCAGAGCCTGGACGAGCTGCACGTGAGTACACTGTCCGCCGCGCAGCTGGAGGAGGCGCTGGCCCTGGCGCGGCGCCGGGACGGCGAGCTGCGCGCCGCCGGCGCCGGCTGCGAGCGCCTGCGCGCCGACCGGCGCCGGCTGCAGGCCGAGCTGGCGCGCGCCGTGCAGAGCCTGGACGAGCTGCACGTGAGTACACTGTCCGCCGCGCAGCTGGAGGAGGCGCTGGCCCTGGCGCGGCGCCGGGACGGCGAGCTGCGCGCCGCCGGCGCCGGCTGCGAGCGCCTGCGCGCCGACCGGCGCCGGCTGCAGGCCGAGCTGGCGCGCGCCGTGCAGAGCCTGGACGAGCTGCACGTGAGTACACTGTCCGCCGCGCAGCTGGAGGAGGCGCTGGCCCTGGCGCGGCGCCGGGACGGCGAGCTGCGCGCCGCCGGCGCCGGCTGCGAGCGCCTGCGCGCCGACCGGCGCCGGCTGCAGGCCGAGCTGGCGCGCGCCGTGCAGAGCCTGGACGAGCTGCACGTGAGTACACTGTCCGCCGCGCAGCTGGAGGAGGCGCTGGCCCTGGCGCGGCGCCGGGACGGCGAGCTGCGCGCCGCCGGCGCCGGCTGCGAGCGCCTGCGCGCCGACCGGCGCCGGCTGCAGGCCGAGCTGGCGCGCGCCGTGCAGAGCCTGGACGAGCTGCACGTGAGTACACTGTCCGCCGCGCAGCTGGAGGAGGCGCTGGCCCTGGCGCGGCGCCGGGACGGCGAGCTGCGCGCCGCCGGCGCCGGCTGCGAGCGCCTGCGCGCCGACCGGCGCCGGCTGCAGGCCGAGCTGGCGCGCGCCGTGCAGAGCCTGGACGAGCTGCACGTGAGTACACTGTCCGCCGCGCAGCTGGAGGAGGCGCTGGCCCTGGCGCGGCGCCGGGACGGCGAGCTGCGCGCCGCCGGCGCCGGCTGCGAGCGCCTGCGCGCCGACCGGCGCCGGCTGCAGGCCGAGCTGGCGCGCGCCGTGCAGAGCCTGGACGAGCTGCACGTGAGTACACTGTCCGCCGCGCAGCTGGAGGAGGCGCTGGCCCTGGCGCGGCGCCGGGACGGCGAGCTGCGCGCCGCCGGCGCCGGCTGCGAGCGCCTGCGCGCCGACCGGCGCCGGCTGCAGGCCGAGCTGGCGCGCGCCGTGCAGAGCCTGGACGAGCTGCACGTGAGTACACTGTCCGCCGCGCAGCTGGAGGAGGCGCTGGCCCTGGCGCGGCGCCGGGACGGCGAGCTGCGCGCCGCCGGCGCCGGCTGCGAGCGCCTGCGCGCCGACCGGCGCCGGCTGCAGGCCGAGCTGGCGCGCGCCGTGCAGAGCCTGGACGAGCTGCACGTGAGTACACTGTCCGCCGCGCAGCTGGAGGAGGCGCTGGCCCTGGCGCGGCGCCGGGACGGCGAGCTGCGCGCCGCCGGCGCCGGCTGCGAGCGCCTGCGCGCCGACCGGCGCCGGCTGCAGGCCGAGCTGGCGCGCGCCGTGCAGAGCCTGGACGAGCTGCACGTGAGTACACTGTCCGCCGCGCAGCTGGAGGAGGCGCTGGCCCTGGCGCGGCGCCGGGACGGCGAGCTGCGCGCCGCCGGCGCCGGCTGCGAGCGCCTGCGCGCCGACCGGCGCCGGCTGCAGGCCGAGCTGGCGCGCGCCGTGCAGAGCCTGGACGAGCTGCACGTGAGTACACTGTCCGCCGCGCAGCTGGAGGAGGCGCTGGCCCTGGCGCGGCGCCGGGACGGCGAGCTGCGCGCCGCCGGCGCCGGCTGCGAGCGCCTGCGCGCCGACCGGCGCCGGCTGCAGGCCGAGCTGGCGCGCGCCGTGCAGAGCCTGGACGAGCTGCACGTGAGTACACTGTCCGCCGCGCAGCTGGAGGAGGCGCTGGCCCTGGCGCGGCGCCGGGACGGCGAGCTGCGCGCCGCCGGCGCCGGCTGCGAGCGCCTGCGCGCCGACCGGCGCCGGCTGCAGGCCGAGCTGGCGCGCGCCGTGCAGAGCCTGGACGAGCTGCACGTGAGTACACTGTCCGCCGCGCAGCTGGAGGAGGCGCTGGCCCTGGCGCGGCGCCGGGACGGCGAGCTGCGCGCCGCCGGCGCCGGCTGCGAGCGCCTGCGCGCCGACCGGCGCCGGCTGCAGGCCGAGCTGGCGCGCGCCGTGCAGAGCCTGGACGAGCTGCACGTGAGTACACTGTCCGCCGCGCAGCTGGAGGAGGCGCTGGCCCTGGCGCGGCGCCGGGACGGCGAGCTGCGCGCCGCCGGCGCCGGCTGCGAGCGCCTGCGCGCCGACCGGCGCCGGCTGCAGGCCGAGCTGGCGCGCGCCGTGCAGAGCCTGGACGAGCTGCACGTGAGTACACTGTCCGCCGCGCAGCTGGAGGAGGCGCTGGCCCTGGCGCGGCGCCGGGACGGCGAGCTGCGCGCCGCCGGCGCCGGCTGCGAGCGCCTGCGCGCCGACCGGCGCCGGCTGCAGGCCGAGCTGGCGCGCGCCGTGCAGAGCCTGGACGAGCTGCACGTGAGTACACTGTCCGCCGCGCAGCTGGAGGAGGCGCTGGCCCTGGCGCGGCGCCGGGACGGCGAGCTGCGCGCCGCCGGCGCCGGCTGCGAGCGCCTGCGCGCCGACCGGCGCCGGCTGCAGGCCGAGCTGGCGCGCGCCGTGCAGAGCCTGGACGAGCTGCACGTGAGTACACTGTCCGCCGCGCAGCTGGAGGAGGCGCTGGCCCTGGCGCGGCGCCGGGACGGCGAGCTGCGCGCCGCCGGCGCCGGCTGCGAGCGCCTGCGCGCCGACCGGCGCCGGCTGCAGGCCGAGCTGGCGCGCGCCGTGCAGAGCCTGGACGAGCTGCACGTGAGTACACTGTCCGCCGCGCAGCTGGAGGAGGCGCTGGCCCTGGCGCGGCGCCGGGACGGCGAGCTGCGCGCCGCCGGCGCCGGCTGCGAGCGCCTGCGCGCCGACCGGCGCCGGCTGCAGGCCGAGCTGGCGCGCGCCGTGCAGAGCCTGGACGAGCTGCACGTGAGTACACTGTCCGCCGCGCAGCTGGAGGAGGCGCTGGCCCTGGCGCGGCGCCGGGACGGCGAGCTGCGCGCCGCCGGCGCCGGCTGCGAGCGCCTGCGCGCCGACCGGCGCCGGCTGCAGGCCGAGCTGGCGCGCGCCGTGCAGAGCCTGGACGAGCTGCACGTGAGTACACTGTCCGCCGCGCAGCTGGAGGAGGCGCTGGCCCTGGCGCGGCGCCGGGACGGCGAGCTGCGCGCCGCCGGCGCCGGCTGCGAGCGCCTGCGCGCCGACCGGCGCCGGCTGCAGGCCGAGCTGGCGCGCGCCGTGCAGAGCCTGGACGAGCTGCACGTGAGTACACTGTCCGCCGCGCAGCTGGAGGAGGCGCTGGCCCTGGCGCGGCGCCGGGACGGCGAGCTGCGCGCCGCCGGCGCCGGCTGCGAGCGCCTGCGCGCCGACCGGCGCCGGCTGCAGGCCGAGCTGGCGCGCGCCGTGCAGAGCCTGGACGAGCTGCACGTGAGTACACTGTCCGCCGCGCAGCTGGAGGAGGCGCTGGCCCTGGCGCGGCGCCGGGACGGCGAGCTGCGCGCCGCCGGCGCCGGCTGCGAGCGCCTGCGCGCCGACCGGCGCCGGCTGCAGGCCGAGCTGGCGCGCGCCGTGCAGAGCCTGGACGAGCTGCACGTGAGTACACTGTCCGCCGCGCAGCTGGAGGAGGCGCTGGCCCTGGCGCGGCGCCGGGACGGCGAGCTGCGCGCCGCCGGCGCCGGCTGCGAGCGCCTGCGCGCCGACCGGCGCCGGCTGCAGGCCGAGCTGGCGCGCGCCGTGCAGAGCCTGGACGAGCTGCACGTGAGTACACTGTCCTCGCGCCTTAGATTAGATCTAGTAAGTAGCGAGGCGAGCTTCGGACAACTTCAAAGGTTCGCCAGGATTTGGCATAATCACGGCGCGCTGAGGAGGACACATTTTCGAAAGGGGCGAAAGGGGGACACAGCGGTACCGAGCTGGAAGAGAGCAGCCCGGCGATGAAGTCTGTCTGTGATTGGCCGCAGAACGGGGAGAGTGCCAGGATACGTGTGCTTTGGAACTTGTAGTTTGGAGCTGCCCGAGTGGCTCATAATATACAGATTCGGGCCGCACTCCCGCGAGGCTAGCACCACGGGAGGTGGCGGAGTCCCGCGCGCACGGGAGGGCGCTCGGTCACTCCGCCCAACGAGCACGCAAGCGGTAGAAGCTCTTCAGTAGTCGGTTAGAGGCCATCGATTACGGCATTGACTCCATAGACAAGTTGTACAGTAGCCTATTCTGGGGGTAAATAGGACGTATAGCAGTGCTATACGTCCTATTAAATCAAAATAGGCAAACGCTAAAATAACGCTAAAAGGCCTCCCTAAGTGTTTGTTGTACTGTAGGTACTATTCGCAATCAAGGGGATCTCCACTCGACACTCCTATCAGATTTTAAGTCAATACTGTATGTAAATGAAAAGGTGTCCACCTCCTGCCTCCGTGGCTGAGGAGGTTCAATAGCCGACTTGTGCATCATTAGTCTAGTGTATTCCGTGACGAACTGGGAGCCGATCTCTCCTGAAGCTGCCTCGTAGTACGTGTCGAATTCTTTCCGAGTGTTTTTCAAGCGCTCATTAGTTAAAGGCTAGCGGATGTCTTAGTATATTTCGGTTGATTTAGATGTTTGGTTGCAGGGTCTGCAGGAGCAGTACGACGCCCTCCTGCAGATGTACGGCGAGAAGGAGGAGCAGCTGGCCGAGCTGCGTCTGGACCTGCAGGACGTGACGCAGCTGTACAAGGCGCAGCTAGACGAGCTTCTGGCGCTCAAGCAGGGCGCCCGCGGGGAGCGCGGCGCGCCCTGAGGGCCCGCCGCCGCCCGTTACCCGCGTAGTTCCCGTCCCCGTGGGAATACGGGGACAAAATATAGCCTATGTTCAGTATACTCAGGGATAATGTAGCATTCGAATTTTGAATATCGGTCCAGTAGTTTTTGAGTTTATTCGTTGCAAACATACTAAATACCAAATACAAATCTTTCCTATTTATAATATTAATATGAAGTATGATGTCCAAGAATAATACAAAACTATATGACACATGCCAATTTCCAAAGAGGGTTCGGAAGACGTCTTGTTCGCTGAGTTGGCGACTTGCCGACAGCGCCACCCGGGTCCAATCGTGTTCTCAAACCATTCAAGAATCCATTGAAATAACACAAAATTTCATCCAAATCGATCCTAAACAGGAGGACTTAGGCGACAAACACACGTATGGAAGAATTGTATGTATTAAGATAACTTGTCTACTATATTTATGTGAAAAGAAAAGAATAATAATTCTTTAATTTTTCAACGACAAAACCGTCTTTCATGACGTAATGGAACACACCATCATGGAACCACCTCTGGAGTGCACACTTTCGAATAAAATTTTTTTTTTTAAAATCGGTCCACAATTGACGGAGCAATCAGTGAACTCTCGTAGAAAAATATACAGTCGAACATACCTCCACCTTTTTAAGTCGGTTAAAAAAGCGAACTCGTAAATGAGTTTCAAAATACAAGCCAGCCTGGCCGCTGTCCTCGTCTTTAAATTTTCGGGCCCAATTCCAGTTACTTGCGACAACTATGATGATTGAAAAATTTGATAATGTTAAGTTAAAAATATGTAGGGGCCCATTTTAGTTACTATGATTGAAATGTTTGATGTAAAGTTAAATTAATATAAGGTGGGCTAATATATTGTCCGAAACGTATAGAATATAAAAATTGTGATATTATTATGCTCTGTCTAAATATTCTTGTCGTTTTTGCACTTGTTTTTATCGCTGTGCTTACTTACACAATCTGTGTCTAAATTATTGTACCTTGCTATGTGTTTTTAAAATGAATGTTAATAGTACATACATTATAGTGTTCAATTTATAATTACAAACTATGGAAATAAAGTTAATATATTATCATTTAAGTTAGATATTTTGTTGTATGAAATATATTAATAATGACTGCCATGTATGTGTATTTGTACAGAACATACGGACAAAATAGCTATAACTTACGAGAAAACTGGCTTAGTAAAGTAATCCCATCAGTGTCCAAAGGAACTGAAGAAATATAATAGTGTTTTGCGCCATATATACATGTTCATAAAATTAAAAATGTTTAGTAACCCTCGACACTAGCTAGTTTAGGAGGTTACCTCAGTGTTTTATCTTTTATGCCCTAATTTTTTTAATCTACACATCATGCCCTTTCATTTGATACCACACTTGGGTATATTTCAATTCAGTGGAATTGTTCACCCCTACTTTCAACTCCCATATCTCATGAATGGCTCGACCGATCTCTATATAGCTTTCAATTTTGCATTCTATACATAATTTAATTTGATACCAAACTCGGGTATATTTGGAAACATTGGATTATTCCCCTCTTTCACCCGCCTTATCTTGTAAACTTATAAACCAATTTTGATAAATCATGTTTAAGAACCACCGCCGGAAAACCTGCTTACAAATAAAACAAACTTCACGCAAATCGGTACACTCGTTTAAGAGCTACGGTGCCACAGACAGACACACACACATAGCGGTCAAACATAAAACACCTTTTTTTGTCGACGGTTAAAAATAAGGATGGCTAAACTAATACTACTGTCAAGTCGTTTTTTAAATTCTATCTTCTTTAAGCGCTGTGACGCATTGTCATGGCTGAGAAACTAATGTCTCCCTCTCTCACGTCAATTTGAATGAAATGTCAGAGAGAGATAGATATCCCTTTTTGGTATCAATGCGTCTTCTCGAAAACTATAGCTATATTGTGTTATGCATGTAATATATTGTAATTCAAAATTATGTTAAATATTTTGCTATGGTATTTTTGTTAATTTGTTTACTCGGTATTTAATATTGTAAAAGGTTTAAATTGTAATATGTAAATAATTTTGTATTTCTGTTGTTAATATAAATATGCCTTATAAAGAAGATAGTTAGTTATATTTTTATTTAAGTCATTTTAAAATACTTAAATGTTTAGCAGAACCTATGTATTAGATACTCCCGATAATAAATAGAATATACATACATCTTAGAACATTTTGGCGTTTTCTGTAAAATGGCAAACGAGAACCACTTCTTTCTATTTAACAAATAATACTTAATGATAAGTACATAATGATACCATATTATATGTTACAGCTTCAGTATGAGCTTTTATTGTATTTAATTTAGTTTTTTTATCTCTTTATGAGCTATCGAAAACGATTGGGTGGATGTGGATATGCCTATTATCTTGTAAATATTTCATAATTATTATTACTTTCTCATGTATTTCTTCGGGCATTTAATATCCATTCATTTGCAATAAACTTGGGTTTATTGTGTAATTATTATCATATTGACTGGTCATACAAACTATTAGGTGTTCATTAAGTTCCTTTACATTTTAATGCATATTATTGTAAATAAACATTTGAAATTGTATACTTACTGTTTTCATTCCCTGTAACCACTTCTATAACATTTTGAAAAGGTAGGTAAAAATAAAACAAGAATTCTATAAACACCATTTATTAAAATTAATGAAGAAGCGATACAAATAACTACAGGCGAATGCATTTCCAAAAGATGGTATTCAGTTCCAACATCCAATGTTTACTTTATAAAATAAAGTTTTTAAGTCTTAGAGACATCAATCACTTGTTTGAAAAGGTAGTTCTAAAAGTCCATAATGTACTTTTCTTATGTAATCTTCTGTACAGGTATTCAAACTTCATAGCAGGATTCGATGTTATTTAAATTAATTAGACCATGGAGAGATTTCTTAGCTGGATAATGGATAATGCATTTGCCCTAACACACATACATAAGCTACATAACATAAAAGAAGGGTTAAGCACATACATCCATACGCGGTTCTGCTTGAGGTTATTGCTGTGGACATTAAAGATACATACGATTGCTAAACTCATTTTCTGTAAAATATTTAATTTAATTTCGAATATGGTTGTAATATCAACCAAGTCTGTTACAGCTAACAACGATTAAACATTGAATGGAGAACTATGGATCTATTTTGGAAATTTGCCCACATACTTGCTATTTAAAAGTCCCACGAGTGGACAAATGAAGGTATAACACATCGACAGATATTGCTATAAGATTTTCTCTGATGTTAAAGATAACTAGATTACACAAAGACCTTATCAGTTATTTCGTTGCTACTGACACTCAATTATAGATAAAAGCCTATTGGAGTTATACGTAAATTTTAATCTATGTGATGCATTATAACCAATTACAAGCTATGGTTCCTATTATTTTTATAAGGTTAAATTTGAATATAAGGTAATGGTTCTAATGTACTGAAAAGGGGATATTGGGGATGGGAGTTTTACAGAAAATGAATTATTAGAATTAAAATTACTTACATTATGGGATAAACACGTATTTGGTTAATAGTTATTGATGGAGGATGAAGTTGTATATTATCGATAAGCTAGGAGATAAATTCACTATAATGCTATACCTATACTTATGAATATGCAATGAACGAATTGAATGACGAGAAATTTTCACACGGGTGGCCAATAACACAATTAAATTAGTGAATTTACCTCTGACAACTAAATGCGGCAAATTATAATTAAGTTGAAATCCTTAGTTATATATATATATTTTTTTTTATTTTATATTTTTTTTTATAAAAAAGCCTTATCCTTCGGAGCTATTGAACTGAAGTCAGAATTGCAGATGTTCCGTGAAGCGTTCTGAAATCGTTACGGCGAAGGCGCAAGCCTCGTACTACCTAATCCGGGATACAGCGTACCCGGGTCCTATCCTACAACCCGATGCCGCCGACCGTGGATAGCCATCGATAGACGAATCGAGAAATCTCGAATTTGTACCGGCCGGTCGCCGACCGACGCGCGCGTTCCGGTGAACTTATCGCGCGTAAAGTCGACTTCGACATCGGACCAACTTAAAAGAGCAATCATAAGGCATTCCTGCCGTCGAGTTTCCCTTTGGCCCGTCCTATATCCTCTTACTGCGACGTCGGCGTCCCAGCGCGCGGGCCGAGAGGCGCAGGCGCGGGGGCCGGGGGCCGGGGGCTGTGGGGGCCGGGGGTCTGGGCCCCGGGCTCACACCCACGCCATCCAGCCTTCGTACATCATGCACAGATTCTCTGAGCTTGTCGCTTCCTTTATCATGTAGTCAACCTGGGGAGAAAGGACGACTGTTAGTTAAAATAAATGCCGGTTTAGCTTATTAAACATTTTGGATCAGAGACCATAGCCGTCTGTAGCTTTATATATACGAAACACAAATCTCTTCAAAAGCAAAATAATTGATTTCGATACTTTATGATAGTTTTCGTATATACATACCTAAAATACTTTTTGATCGTGCGATGTAAAGCACTCCTTTAAAGGGGAGGAAATGTTGCTTATGGGTGTGATGTATTGTAAAACCGCGCGTAATTTTGACCGGATTGCACCTAGTCGTGGTCTAGTCTTCCTACGACCACGACCAAGTGTACCGAAACGTCGGGATAAAAATAAAGGTAATAACGCGATAAACACTCGATAATCCAATATGTTTATATAAGTGCTAAAGTTGAAGTAAGTATTGGTTGGTTGGTACCTGTGTCGAATTCTTTCCGAGTGTTTTTCAAGCGCTCATTAGTTAAAGGCTAGCGGATTTCTTCGTATATTTCGGTTGATTTAGATGTTTGGTTGCAGGGCCTGCAGGAGCAGTACGACGCCCTCCTGCAGATGTACGGCGAGAAGGAGGAGCAGCTGGCCGAGCTGCGCCTGGACCTGCAGGACGTGACGCAGCTGTACAAGGCGCAGCTAGACGAGCTTCTGGCGCTCAAGCAGGGCGCCCGCGGGGAGCGCGGCGCGCCCTGAGGGCCCGCCGCCGCCCGTTACCCGCGTAGTTCCCGTCCCCGTGGGAATACGGGGACAAAATATAGCCTATGTTCAGTATACTCAGGGATAAAGTAGCATTCTAATGGTAAAAGAATTTTGAATATCGGTCCAGTAGTTTTTGAGTTTATTCGTTACAAACATACTAAATACCAAATACAAATCTCTCCTATTTATAATATTAATATGAAGTATGTTGTCCAAGAATAATACAAAACTATATAAGAATATATTTTATTTCACAAAAACAAATTGAAAGCTTAAATTAACAGTTACTTATAGGTGAAGGTGTTATGACTTTATTTAGTGTCAATATGCATGCATACAGTTAAAGGAACCTAATGCCTCCCGTGCTAGTACAATACTGTTACGGCGAGGCAGATGCGATTCCCATCCTGTACATGTACGGACCAGTTTAAATGCGCACTAAGAGCAGCTACATGCAAAAGACAACAGACGTGCCGGACACATGCCAATTTACAAAGAGGGTTCGGAAGATGCCTTGTTCGCTGATTTGGTGACTTACCGACAGCGCCACCTACCGGGGTTTTGTGTTTTCAAACCTTTCAGTAACCCACTGAAATAAATAAATAAATAAATAAATAAATAATGCTGGACTAATCACACAGCATCATCTAGCCCCAAGCTAAGCAGAGCTTGTGTTATGGGTACTAGATGACTGATATACTTAATACATTATACTACATAGATAGATATTTTTTATTATATATAGAAAAAACACCCAGAACACCCTGAACAAATGTCTGCAGATCGTACAGACATTTGTCCCGAGGCGGGAATCGAACCCGCAACCCCTTGCGTCGCAGGCGGACCTTCGCCCGCTGCGCCACAGAGCTCGTCAAATAACACAAAATGTCATCCAAATCGGTCCGTTTAGGACGACTTAGGTGATAAACACACGTATGGAAGAATTATATGTATTAAAATAACTTGTCTACTATATTTATATGACGAAAAGAAAAGAATAATAATTCTTTAATTTTTAACGAAAAAAACCGTCTTTCATGACGTAATCCCATGGAACCACCTCTGGAGTGCACACTTTCGAATAAAAAAATATTTTTAAAAATCGGTCCACAATTGACGGAGCAATCGGTGAACTCTCGTAGAAAAACAATATACAGTCGAACATACCTGCACCTTTTTAAGTTATAAAAGCGAACTCGTAAATGAGTTTCAAACTACGAACCACCCGCCCGGCCGCTGTCCTCGTCTTTAAAGTTTCGGGCCCAATTCCAGTTACTTGCGACAACTATGATGATTGAAAAATTTAATAATGTTAAGTTAAAAATATGTAGGGGCCCATTTTAGTTACTATGATTGAAATGTTTGGTGTGAAGTTAAATTAAAATAAGGTGGGCTAATATATTAATATAGAATATAAAAATTGTGATATTATTATGCTCTGTCTAAATATTCTTGTCGTTTTTGCACTTGTTTTTATCGCTGTGCTTACTTACACAATCTGTGTCTAAATTATTGTACCTTGCTATGTGTTTTTAAAATGATGTTAATAGTACATTATAGTGTTCAATTTATAATTACAAACTATGGAAATAAAGTTAATATATTATCATATATGTTAGATATTTTGTTGTATGAAATATATTAATAATGACTGCCATGTATGTGTATTTGTACAGAACATACGTACAAAATGCTATAACTTACGAGAAAACTGGCTTAGTAAAGTAATCCCATCAGTGTCCAAAGGAACTGAAGAAATATAATAGTGTTTGGTGCCATATATACAAGTTCATAAAATTAAAAATGTTTAGTAACTTCCAACACTCGGAGGTTACGTCAGTGTTTTTTCTTTTATGCCCTATTTTTTTTAATCTACATATCATGCCCTTTCATTTGATACCACACTTGGGTATATTTCAAAACATTGGATTGTTCACCCCTACTTTCAACTCCCATATCTCATGAATGGATCGACCGATCTCTATATAGCTTTCAGTTTTGCATTCTATACATAATTTAATTTAATACAAAACTCGGGTATATTTGGAAACATTGGATTATTCCCCTCTTTCACCCACCATATCTTGTAAACTTATAAACCAATTTTGATAAATCATGTTTAAGAACCACCGCCGGAAAACCTGCTTACAACCTGCTTTTAAAAATAAGGATGGCTAAACTAATAGGTACTACTGTCATGTCGTTTTTTAAATTCTATCTTCTACAAGCGCTGTGACACATTGTCATGGCTCATTCAAATTGACGTGAGAGAGGGAGACATTAGTTTCTCATGTCTCCCTCTCTCACGTCAATTTGAATGAAATGTCAGAGAGAGATGGATATAGTTTTTTGGTCCAATGAGTCTTCTCGAAAACTATAGCTAGGTATATTGTGTTATGCATGTAATATATTGTAATTCAAAATTATGTTACAATATTTTGCTCTGGTATTTTTGTTAATTTGTTTACTCGGTATTTAATATTGTAAAAGGTTTAAATTGTAATATGTAAATAATTTTGTATTTCTGTTGTTAATATAAATATGCCTTATAAAGAAGATAGTTATATTTTTATTTAAGTCATTTTAAAATACTAAAATGTTTAGCAGAACCTATGTACTAGATACCCCCGATAATAAATAGAATATACATACATCTTAGAACATTTTGGCGTTTTCTGTAAAATGGCAAACGAGAACCACTTCTTTCTATTTAATAAATAATACTTAATCATAAGCACATAATGATACCATATTATATGTTACAGCTTCAGTATGAGCTTTTATTGTATTTAATTTAGTTTTTTTTTATCTCTTTAAAACTAAAACGAAAACGATTGGGTGGATGTGGATATGCCTATTATCTTGTAAATATTTCATAGTTATTATTACTTTCTCATGTATTTCCTCAGGCATTTAATATCCATTCATTCGCACTAAACTTGGGTTTATTGTGTAATTATTATCATATTGACTGGTCATACAAACTATTAGGTGTTAATTAAGTTCCTTCACATTTTCATGCATATAATTGTAAATAAACATTTGAAATTGTATACTTACTGTTTTCATTCCCTGTAACCACTTCTATAACATTTTGAAAAGGTAGGTAAAAATAAAACAAGAATTCTACAAACACCATTTATTAAAATTAATGAAGAAGCGATACAAATAACTACAGGCGAATGCATTTCCAAAAGATGGTATTCAGTTCCAACATCCAATGTTTACTTTATAAAATAAAGTTTTTAAGTCTTAGAGACATCAATCACTTGTTTGAAAAGGTAGTTCTAAAAGTCCATAATGTACTTTTCTTATGTAATCTTCTGTACAGGTATTCAAACTTCATAGCAGGTGTACGGTTTCACCATACATTAGTATTTTTGCGCACGCGGCGATTTAGGTACACTATGTCGCACGCGCTGCAATTACTTTACTTAGATTATAAATTTTATACTTTAGTACGTGACCAACTACCGCAAGAGTGACAATATAAGGAAAGATTTGCCACCTTAACCTTGTAATTTTAACTAAACTTTATTAAACTAACTTTAACGTGTGATTCTTGTGTTTACGTGCTCAACAACCTGGCTAAAACTTAATAGTGTAACATACAAAGTGTGACGCTAAGAACTTTCTAAAACTACTACAACAACATCCTCTACATGCAAGGGAACTAAACTAGGCCCTTACATTTTGGTCCTTCGAGCTTCTCTTCTCTTTTTGGAAACATTTTGATCCTACGAGGAGACAAGGTATTTATGCTTTTTGTATTTTTTGGCAACAGCGAATCGGTTTGATTGGCCTCCCACCAGCGGGAATCACCAGTCAGATTGAGAAGGCGCACATGTTGTCATTTTGGTACAAAAAGCTAGATACCTACAACGACTAGAAGACTACGGAAACTCTGTCGCCTTCGCGTCGTGAACCAGCGCTGCTCGCCTCTGCCACCGTCAATTACGTGCCAGAGCTAGAAGCTAACTTAAACTACCTACTTACCTCTGCCATCGTCAACTACGTGTCAGAGCTAGAGGCTAACTTAACCTACCTACTTATCTCTGCCACCGTCAACTACGTGTCAGGGCTAAAAAATACTTTAGGTACTGTACAAAGTACCTAGCTACTAACTTAACTTGTCTTCTTTAAACTTAACTGACGCTACGAGCCTTTTCGTCAACATGGAGATATTGAAAATACAAGAAGAATGCTTCAACAACATCAAGTCTTTATGTTCGAACTACGCGAAAGATAGTAAGTCGAGAAAAACGGAAGATTACTTAACTAAACGTCTCAAGACCCTCGAACAACAATGGCGGGACTTTGAGAGACGTCATGCGACTCTAATCGAAACTATCGAAGAAAAGACGCATGAATACTTCACCGAAGACGTTTTTACTAAAACAATGCAGATGTATATTAATACTAAGAAAGATATAGACGGTTTGTTACTAAAACTACGCGAGCGCACCACGGTGTCATTTGATCTGGGTGGTACCATGGATGAAAATATAGATGAAAATCTAAAAACACTACTTACGCGGCAAGAAAGTAACTTTAAGGCTCTTGACCGTGCCATGTCTAAAATAGACTTAAAAACTGTGACGGAGAAATGGGAGCTGGAAGATCACCTTTCCATTTTGAAGTCGAAGTGGGACGTCATCGACAAACATCACTGGGAGTTGGAGGCTGTACTTAAGGGCACCGACTTCACTTACTACGACATGTTTGTATCGATAGAGGGCAAGTACGACGAACTAAAAAGAAACATTAACGCCAAAATTTGGTCGACGATTCACTATCAACAATCAGCGCCTAAAATTGAGGTTCCTGAGTTTTCCGGAAACTACACAAAGTGGATTTCTTTTAAAGATCTCTTCTTGGAAACCATTCACAACAATCCAATGATAAACAAGGCTCAAAAAATGCAACATCTCAAGACAAGACTGCGCGGAGAGGCGGAGCGACTGGTACAACATCTCAGCATCAGTGCTGAGAACTATAACTCATGCTGGGAAATACTATCTCAACGCTACGACAACCATCGTCTCCAGTTTACCTCTTTCGTCAACACCATGCTTAACTCGCCGGTTATCAGCCAACCTGATAGCCAGTCTCTGAAGAAGCTGCATGACGTCATCATGGAATGTATGAACGGATTAACGAACATCGGATTGAATACAACTACTTGGGGCCCACTCATCGTGCATCTAATGTCACAAAAACTAGACGTCACTACTTACACCGACTACATGAAGGAACAACAAGATCATAGAGAACTACCCCATCTAGATCAATTTCTTTTCTTCTTGGAAGGCAAATTCATGGCCTACGAAGGCATGAAAAATGCAAAAAAGGAAATGCCGAAACAATCATCTGCATCAGAAAAATCATCTTACAGCAAACATCCCAGTAACAAACATAATAACGAACCTAAAAAATACCAACAAACAAAAACTTTACATACTTCATTCGGACAATGCCCGCTCTGTGAAGGAAGGCATGTGCTGATGCAATGTCCAAAGTTCATTGAAATGGACAAAACTGAACGAACTAATATTGTTTCGAAATTGCATTTATGTAAAAACTGTTTATACAGCCACGGCGACGCTGAATGCACGTCAGCAAAAACCTGCAAAGAATGCAAAAGGAAACATCATACCTTGTTACATATTAATAAGGCTGTAGCAACATCATCATCATCAAGTCAACAGAGCTCCAATCATCTCGCTACAAATGACTTGGAAATACTTTTAACTACAGTTCAACTTCAGATAAAATCTGCAAGCGGAACCTACGTCACACTTCGGGCCCTCCTGGATCAAGGTTCACAAGTGAACTTGATTACTGAACAAGCGGCTCAACTACTTCGACTGCCTAGAAAACGGATGAACGCCACCATATCGGGAGTCGGGGCGCTGTCAGGAGACTGCAAGGGACGTCTACAACTTAACTGCAAGTCGATACATTCCGACTACACGTTTGAAACTCAAGCGTTAATATTGAAAAAACTCACCAATAACTTACCTAACTCAACTTTTAAAAAGCCGAACTGGCCACACATAGAAAACTTAAAGCTCGCTGATCCTGACTTCAATAAATCACGTCCTGTCGATCTACTACTTGGAGCCGACATATACTCGAATGTTATCCTTGAAGGAGTCCTGAAGGGAAGCCAACAAGAACCTGCTGCACAACAAACACACCTGGGCTGGATTCTGTGTGGTAAAACGCAAACTTTCAACTGCCACGCCGTTCTAGTCGACCTCAACAGCATTAGCAAGTTCTGGGAGCACGAGGACATCATTCAGGACAACAAGGACATTTCTAAGGACGACCAGTGCGAGGCGCACTACACCAAAACAGTACAACGAGCCTCAGATGGAAAATATATCGTCAAAATTCCTTTCGTTCCTAACTACGAAGAAAAGATAGGAAATTCCCGATCTATTGCCATCTCACAATTCATACAACTCGAAAAACGTCTCGAAAGGAATACGAAACTCGCTCTTACGTACAGAGACTTCATAAAAGAGTACTCAAACCTCAAACATATGGCCCCTGTGCCTTCACTAACACCAAAACCAGAATGTTACCTACCCCATCACGGTGTACTAAGGGAGCATTCATCAACTACAAAATTAAGAGTTGTATTCAACGCCTCTCAAAAAACAACAAGTGGCTTTAGCCTCAATCATGTGCAAGAAAAGGGCCCTAACATGCAAAAGGACATTCAATCTCTTATCCTTAAATGGCGATTATACAAATACGCCTTCACTGCGGACATAGAAAAAATGTATCGCTGCATATGGATCTCAGATGAACAACAACATCTACAGAAAATTGTCTGGCGAAACTCGCCCTTAGAGAAACTGAGAGATTTTGTCTTATGTACCGTAACTTACGGAACAAAAAGTGCGCCATGGCTCGCCATGAGAACTTTGAAGCAGCTCGCCATAGATGACGGACACAAGTATCCAGATGCTGCTCAAACACTACAAAACGAGTTCTATGTTGACGATTTAATCAGCGGTCATAATACTATCTCCGAAGCTCAACAACTGCAGTCGTCGCTTATCAACTTACTAAAAGGCGGCGGCATGAACTTACGGAAATGGTCGGCCAACGATCCTGCTTTACTACGAAACTTAAGTAAAGATCAAATTGCAACGGAACAAATATTCGACTTCAAACACGAAGACACTAAAAAGACCCTCGGACTCGGTTGGAACACCGCAAACGACACATTTACTTTCTACTGGGACTTAGAAGAAACAGCTCGGCAACAAATAACTAAACGCCACCTTCTATCTGAGATCTCTAAACTATATGACCCACTGGGATGGTTAGCGCCAATAACTGTGACCGCTAAACTACTATTTCAGAGAGTCTGGACAAGTAAACTTGCCTGGGATGAATCTTTACCGACCGAGATACAACAAGAATGGTTAAAACTTAAAAACGAACTTCAGGAAATAAAAAACATTAAACTAAACAGATGGCTGGGCGTGACGCAAGGGAACATCGAACTATTATGTTTCTGCGACGCCAGCGAAAAAGCCTACTCGTGCGTCATCTACAGTCGTGTTTATAACGAAGGCTTACCTACAATAAGTCTACTGGCCGCTAAGACCAGGGTTGCCCCGCTCGCGCAAAAAATCACCCTGCCTCGGTTGGAACTCTGCGGCGCCCTTCTACTGTCACAATTAGCAGAAAAGGCCCTAGAAGCCTTCAAAGGGCACAACTTAACTATACAAGCTTGGAGCGATTCCCAAGTTGTGATTGCGTGGCTGCAAGGAGACATATCTAGATGGGAGAGATACGTTGCCAACAGGGTTAGCAAGATCAAACAGGTCATCCCTTCTGAAAACTGGCACTACGTGAAGTCGGAACTCAACCCAGCAGACTGCGCGTCACGAGGAATGTATCCTACTAAACTACTCCACTTCAACCTATGGTGGAAAGGACCTGAATTTTTACAGACTTCGGAGAAAGAGAAGGTCCCGAAAACCACGTGTCTCCACACTACGAGCTCTGGACTCAAGCCGACGCTGACAGCCCTAACACAAATTCATGAGACACATTTTATAATTGAACTTATTAACAAAAGCAGTTCATTGTCCCACGTAACACGTGTGACGGCATGGATACGACGCTTCAGTACAAACGTACGGAATCGCGTGAAATGCGATACAGACTACCTAACTACTAATGAACTGACTGCAGCGAGTGAATTAATAATAAAATTTACGCAACGCATGGAATTCGAACAAGAATACAAACTACTTTTGAAAAAGGAAACGGTGTCTAACAAAAGTCCGATATACAAACTTAACCCGTATCTGGATGAAAACGGCATTATTCGAGTTGGCGGTCGCCTCAACAACTCTAGTTTACCATTCGAGATGAAAAATCCTATGATTTTGTCAAAAAATGGAAGATTAACACAACTACTTATCGAACAAGCACATTCCAGAGTACTACACGGAGGTGCTCGATTAACGTTAGCCTACATACGGCAGCGTTACTGGATCGTCGGTGGCAACAGAGCAGTGAAAACGCGTCTTCGTCACTGCATCACGTGTCATCGTCACAAGCCAAAAGAAACTTATCAACTCTTAAGCGACTTACCATCTCAAAGAACAAGAATTTCAAGGCCATTTACACATTCTGGTGTCGACTTCACTGGAAATGTAGATGTGAAACTAAACAAAGGAAGAGGTGTGAAGATGTCCAAAGGCTATATTGCAATCTTCGTGTGTATGGCAACGAAAGCTGTACATATCGAACTCGTGTCCGACCTCAGCACTGAAACTTTCATCGCAGCATTCCAACGGATGTGTGCGCGGCGCGGTACACCAAAGCATGTGTATTCTGACTGCGGTACCAACTTCATCGGTACTGCCAAGGTGTTACGCAAGGAGTTTGAGGAATTTAGACAAATTCTATCGCCAGTTCTTCACCGAAATCGGAAAACTTGAAGTTGAATGGCACTTCAACGCTCCAGCGTGGCCAAGCGCAGGCGGCCTCTGGGAGGCTGCGGTAAAGTCGTTAAAACACCACTTACGACGTGTGCTGGGCAACCAAAAACTTACATACGAAGAGTTTACGACACTACTTACGAAGATTGAGGCCTGCATGAACTCGCGGCCCTTATGCCCACTTACAGAAGACCCGGAAGAGTTTTACAACTACCTCACTCCAGGACACTTCCTTACCGGGGGCCCGGTTCTGACTTTACCGCTCTCTGACTACAGCGACATCAAAACTATTGACATACGGCGGCGATGGCAACTAACTGAAAATATGGTACAGCAATTTTGGAAAAGCTGGTCCAACGAATACTTAACTCAAATACAAAGTCGCAGCAAATGGAACAAACCAACGAAAAATATCAAGGAAGGTGACATCGTGCTGATAAGGGAGGATAACTTGCCTCCCGGAAAATGGGCCATGGGGCGAGTTGTTGAGCTTCATCCCGGTTCCGACGGCCTTGTCAGAGTAACTACAGTTAAAACACAATCTGGAATACTCAAGCGTCCCATCGTAAAACTTTCTCTACTCCCCCTAGAAACGGAAACTCCACAAAAGCAAGGGAATTAAAAGGATGAGACGTCAAAACAAGATGCACCAACCCTTCCTAAAACAAAAAAAACCGCCAAGAAAACAATTACAACATTAATAATAACGTTCTTATCAATGTTTACATTAGTACATAGCGCCGACAGTGGCACGCGCTCAAGCGCTCATATTACAAGCCTCGAGCCCGACAGGCCGAGTTATTATTACGCGCTAGGCACGATGCAAACGATACATGACGAGTGGATACTACTTATGTACTATAACTTAACTAACTATTGGAATGGATTATTTCGAAGTCCACATCCCACTTACATCAGATGAAGATTTTCTGCTCTACAAAATTACTCCAATACCTGTGAGGAATGAGACAGAATTTACTATCATACAGTTAAAGTCACAGTACGTTGCTGTAAACTTTAAGAAAAACTCCTACATCTCACCATCTGAAAAGGAGATAAAACTGTGCACTGTTATAAAACAAGACCATTTAATATGTAACAAAAACATGCCGATATTTAGCTTAGAGAGCAAGAACGCTCCTTGCGAGGCGAAACTACTTAGTCACAGTTCAACCACTCCCTGTGAGGTTAGAAAAACGTCATGCAGTGACGTATGGGTCGAGTTACATTCGCCTAACAGCTGGCTGGCTGTTTGTTGCGGAGCTTGCACGTTGCGCACTGTGTGCGACAATGACGTCACAACATATGCTATGACATCGTCTAGCATTGTAACTCTGAAGCAAGGATGCTTGTTACAATCCAACGACTTCAGCATCTACTCACGCAACGAGTACAACACCAACGTGAAGATGGAGGCTAACTTCAACATCCCACTGCTGAACTCTACAGTGAACAACATCGTGAACCTGACCTACCATAATATACCATGGGAAATACAACAACAAACGGAGGAAAACCAAGACATCGACAGACGACTACTGTTCCAAAAGGAAAGAGAGATCCTCCCCGAAACGATTTCTACCCATGACTTACATCAATACGCGATATGCTACACTCTACTCGCATTCGCCATCATCATCACTATCATCTGGGTGGTCAAAAAATACCTACCTCATAACTGCTCTAGAAGCAAGAGAGAGCAACACAATGAAGACATAGAGCTTCAACAACGCCCCACTCAAGAGAGGGCAGCGCAGTCAGCACCCGGCCACGCAGCAGCGACGGCGACGGCGCGAGCGCGGGTCGCGCGGAAACAAACGCCTACCGAGGCAAAAGACAACATCGCGTTTACTTTCGATTAATGTTTATTTGCTTTGTACTGGCAGATCTTCTCTTGATAGTCATTTTACTTTTATTTTTAACTTTAGTTTACTTTCTTTTGGGGTTGCCAACATGTACGGTTTCACCATACATTTGCATTTTTGCGCACGCGGCGATTTAGGTACACTATGTCGCACGCGCTGCAATTACTTTACTTAGATTATAAATTTTATACTTTAGTACGTGACCAACTACCGCAAGAGTGACAATATAAGGAAAGATTTGCCACCTTAACCTTGTAATTTTAACTAAACTTTATTAAACTAACTTTAACGTGTGATTCTTGTGTTTACGTGCTCAACAACCTGGCTAAAACTTAATAGTGTAACATACAAAGTGTGACGCTATAAGAACTTTCTAAAACTACTACAACAACATCCTCTACATGCAAGGGAACTAAACTAGGCCCTTACAGCAGGATTCGATGTTATTTAAATTAATTAGACCATGGAGAGATTTCTTAGCTGGATAATGGATAATGCATTTGCCCTAACACACATACATAAGCTACATAACATAAAAGAAGGGTTAAGCACATACATCCATACGCGGTTCTGCTTGAGGTTATTGCTGTGGACATTAAAGATACATACGATTGCTGAACTCATTTTCTGTAAAATATTTAATTTAATTTCGAATATGGTTGTAATATCAACCAAGTCTGTTACAGCTAACAACGATTAAACATTGAATGGAGAACTATGGATCTATTTTGGAAATTTGCCCACATACTTGCTATTTAAAAGTCCCACGAGTGGACAAATGAAGGTATAACACATCGACAGATATTGCTATAAGATTTTCTCTGATGTTAAAGATAACTAGATTACACAAAGACCTTATCAGTTATTTCGTTGCTACTGACACTCAATTATAGATAAAAGCCTATTGGAGTTATACGTAAATTTTAATCTATGTGATGCATTATAACCAATTACAAGCTATGGTTCCTATTATTTTTATAAGGTTAAATTTGAATATAAGGTAATGGTTCTAATGTACTGAAAAGGGGATATTGGGGATGGGAGTTTTACAGAAAATGAATTATTAGAATTAAAATTACTTACATTATGGGATAAACACGTATTTGGTTAATAGTTATTGATGGAGGATGAAGTTGTATATTATCGATAAGCTAGGAGATAAATTCACTATAATGCTATACCTATACTTATGAATATGCAATGAACGAATTGAATGACGAGAAATTTTCACACGGGTGGCCAATAACACAATTAAATTAGTGAATTTACCTCTGACAACTAAATGCGGCAAATTATAATTAAGTTGAAATCCTTAGTTATATATATATATTTTTTTTTATTTTATATTTTTTTTTATAAAAAAGCCTTATCCTTCGGAGCTATTGAACTGAAGTCAGAATTGCAGATGTTCCGTGAAGCGTTCTGAAATCGTTACGGCGAAGGCGCAAGCCTCGTACTACCTAATCCGGGATACAGCGTACCCGGGTCCTATCCTACAACCCGATGCCGCCGACCGTGGATAGCCATCGATAGACGAATCGAGAAATCTCGAATTTGTACCGGCCGGTCGCCGACCGACGCGCGCGTTCCGGTGAACTTATCGCGCGTAAAGTCGACTTCGACATCGGACCAACTTAAAAGAGCAATCATAAGGCATTCCTGCCGTCGAGTTTCCCTTTGGCCCGTCCTATATCCTCTTACTGCGACGTCGGCGTCCCAGCGCGCGGGCCGAGAGGCGCAGGCGCGGGGGCCGGGGGCCGGGGGCTGTGGGGGCCGGGGGTCTGGGCCCCGGGCTCACACCCACGCCATCCAGCCTTCGTACATCATGCACAGATTCTCTGAGCTTGTCGCTTCCTTTATCATGTAGTCAACCTGGGGAGAAAGGACGACTGTTAGTTAAAATAAATGCCGGTTTAGCTTATTAAACATTTTGGATCAGAGACCATAGCCGTCTGTAGCTTTATATATACGAAACACAAATCTCTTCAAAAGCAAAATAATTGATTTCGATACTTTATGATAGTTTTCGTATATACATACCTAAAATACTTTTTGATCGTGCGATGTAAAGCACTCCTTTAAAGGGGAGGAAATGTTGCTTATGGGTGTGATGTATTGTAAAACCGCGCGTAATTTTGACCGGATTGCACCTAGTCGTGGTCTAGTCTTCCTACGACCACGACCAAGTGTACCGAAACGTCGGGATAAAAATAAAGGTAATAACGCGATAAACACTCGATAATCCAATATGTTTATATAAGTGCTAAAGTTGAAGTAAGTATTGGTTGGTTGGTACCTGTGTCGAATTCTTTCCGAGTGTTTTTCAAGCGCTCATTAGTTAAAGGCTAGCGGATTTCTTCGTATATTTCGGTTGATTTAGATGTTTGGTTGCAGGGCCTGCAGGAGCAGTACGACGCCCTCCTGCAGATGTACGGCGAGAAGGAGGAGCAGCTGGCCGAGCTGCGCCTGGACCTGCAGGACGTGACGCAGCTGTACAAGGCGCAGCTAGACGAGCTTCTGGCGCTCAAGCAGGGCGCCCGCGGGGAGCGCGGCGCGCCCTGAGGGCCCGCCGCCGCCCGTTACCCGCGTAGTTCCCGTCCCCGTGGGAATACGGGGACAAAATATAGCCTATGTTCAGTATACTCAGGGATAAAGTAGCATTCTAATGGTAAAAGAATTTTGAATATCGGTCCAGTAGTTTTTGAGTTTATTCGTTACAAACATACTAAATACCAAATACAAATCTCTCCTATTTATAATATTAATATGAAGTATGTTGTCCAAGAATAATACAAAACTATATAAGAATATATTTTATTTCACAAAAACAAATTGAAAGCTTAAATTAACAGTTACTTATAGGTGAAGGTGTTATGACTTTATTTAGTGTCAATATGCATGCATACAGTTAAAGGAACCTAATGCCTCCCGTGCTAGTACAATACTGTTACGGCGAGGCAGATGCGATTCCCATCCTGTACATGTACGGACCAGTTTAAATGCGCACTAAGAGCAGCTACATGCAAAAGACAACAGACGTGCCGGACACATGCCAATTTACAAAGAGGGTTCGGAAGATGCCTTGTTCGCTGATTTGGTGACTTACCGACAGCGCCACCTACCGGGGTTTTGTGTTTTCAAACCTTTCAGTAACCCACTGAAATAACACAAAATGTCATCCAAATCGGTCCGTTTAGGACGACTTAGGTGATAAACACACGTATGGAAGAATTATATGTATTAAAATAACTTGTCTACTATATTTTTATGACGAAAAGAAAAGAATAATAATTCTTTAATTTTTAACGAAAAAAACCGTCTTTCATGACGTAATCCCATGGAACCACCTCTGGAGTGCACACTTTCGAATAAAAAAATATTTTTAAAAATCGGTCCACAATTGACGGAGCAATCGGTGAACTCTCGTAGAAAAACAATATACAGTCGAACATACCTGCACCTTTTTAAGTTATAAAAGCGAACTCGTAAATGAGTTTCAAACTACGAACCACCCGCCCGGCCGCTGTCCTCGTCTTTAAAGTTTCGGGCCCAATTCCAGTTACTTGCGACAACTATGATGATTGAAAAATTTGATAATGTTAAGTTAAAAATATGTAGGGGCCCATTTTAGTTACTATGATTGAAATGTTTGGTGTAAAGTTAAATTAAAATAAGGTGGGCTAATATATTAATATAGAATATAAAAATTGTGATATTATTATGCTCTGTCTAAATATTCTTGTCGTTTTTGCACTTGTTTTTATCGCTGTGCTTACTTACACAATCTGTGTCTAAATTATTGTACCTTGCTATGTGTTTTTAAAATGATGTTAATAGTACATTATAGTGTTCAATTTATAATTACAAACTATGGAAATAAAGTTAATATATTATCATATATGTTAGATATTTTGTTGTATGAAATATATTAATAATGACTGCCATGTATGTGTATTTGTACAGAACATACGTACAAAATGCTATAACTTACGAGAAAACTGGCTTAGTAAAGTAATCCCATCAGTGTCCAAAGGAACTGAAGAAATATAATAGTGTTTGGTGCCATATATACAAGTTCATAAAATTAAAAATGTTTAGTAACTTCCAACACTCGGAGGTTACGTCAGTGTTTTTTCTTTTATGCCCTATTTTTTTTAATCTACATATCATGCCCTTTCATTTGATACCACACTTGGGTATATTTCAAAACATTGGATTGTTCACCCCTACTTTCAACTCCCATATCTCATGAATGGCTCGACCGATCTCTATATAGCTTTCAGTTTTGCATTCTATACATAATTTAATTTGATACAAAACTCGGGTATATTTGGAAACATTGGATTATTCCCCTCTTTCACCCACCATATCTTGTAAACTTATAAACCAATTTTGATAAATCATGTTTAAGAACCACCGCCGGAAAACCTGCTTACAACCTGCTTTTAAAAATAAGGATGGCTAAACTAATAGGTACTACTGTCATGTCGTTTTTTAAATTCTATCTTCTACAAGCGCTGTGACACATTGTCATGGCTCATTCAAATTGACGTGAGAGAGGGAGACATTAGTTTCTCATGTCTCCCTCTCTCACGTCAATTTGAATGAAATGTCAGAGAGAGATGGATATCCTTTTTTGGTCCAATGAGTCTTCTCGAAAACTATAGCTATATTGTGTTATGCATGTAATATATTGTAATTCAAAATTATGTTACAATATTTTGCTCTGGTATTTTTGTTAATTTGTTTACTCGGTATTTAATATTGTAAAAGGTTTAAATTGTAATATGTAAATAATTTTGTATTTCTGTTGTTAATATAAATATGCCTTATAAAGAAGATAGTTATATTTTTATTTAAGTCATTTTAAAATACTAAAATGTTTAGCAGAACCTATGTACTAGATACCCCCGATAATAAATAGAATATACATACATCTTAGAACATTTTGGCGTTTTCTGTAAAATGGCAAACGAGAACCACTTCTTTCTATTTAATAAATAATACTTAATCATAAGCACATAATGATACCATATTATATGTTACAGCTTCAGTATGAGCTTTTATTGTATTTAATTCAGTTTTTTTTATCTCTTTAAAACTAAAACGATTGGGTGGATGTGGATATGCCTATTATCTTGTAAATATTTCATAGTTATTATTACTTTCTCATGTATTTCCTCAGGCATTTAATATCCATTCATTTGCACTAAACTTGGGTTTATTGTGTAATTATTATCATATTGACTGGTCATACAAACTATTAGGTGTTAATTAAGTTCCTTCACATTTTCATGCATATAATTGTAAATAAACATTTGAAATTGTATACTTACTGTTTTCATTCCCTGTAACCACTTCTATAACATTTTAAAAAGGTAGGTAAAAATAAAACAAGAATTCTACAAACACCATTTATTAAAATTAATGAAGAAGCGATACAAATAACTACAGGCGAATGCATTTCCAAAAGATGGTATTCAGTTCCAACATCCAATGTTTACTTTATAAAATAAAGTTTTTAAGTCTTAGAGACATCAATCACTTGTTTGAAAAGGTAGTTCTAAAAGTCCATAATGTACTTTTCTTATGTAATCTTCTGTACAGGTATTCAAACTTCATAGCAGGATTCGATGTTATTTAAGTTAATTAGACCATGGAGAGATTTCTTAGCTGGATAATGGATAATGCATTTGCCCTAACACACATACATAAGCTACATAACATGAAAGAAGGGTTAAGCACATACATCCATACGCGGTTCTGCTTGAGGTTATTGCTGTGGACATTAAAGATACATACGATTGCTAAACTCATTTTCTGTAAAATATTTAATTTAATTTCGAATATGGTTGTAATATCAACCAAGTCTGTTACAGCTAACAACGATTAAACATTGAATGGAGAACTATGGATCTATTTTGGAAATTTGCCCACATACTTGCTATTTAAAAGTCCCACGAGTGGACAAATGAAGGTATAACACATCGACAGATATTGCTATAAGATTTTCTCTGATGTTAAAGATAACTAGATTACACAAAGACCTTATCAGTTATTTCGTTGCTACTGACACTCAATTATAGATAAAAGCCTATTGGAGTTATACGTAAATTTTAATCTATGTGATGCATTATAACCAATTAATCATAATCATAATCATAATCATTTATTTCGTAGAATACAAGATTTACACGTCATATAATTAATACATTTCAAATAAAAACTAATAATTTGACATAAATAACTACTATCAATTAAACATAACATATTAAATTACAGAAAATCAAACAAAAAAATAATAATTAAAAATAACACATGGTAATTTAAATATAAATAGAGTAGGATGATGTCAGCTACATACAATTATTAAACGCAATGAATTCCTCATAGCTGTAAAAGGTGTTGTCAATGAGCCAGTGCTTCAGTTTGCGTTTAAAGGACGCCATGCTAGTTGCCTTAGTTACATTTTCAGGCAGGTTATTATACACGGTCGGACCCATAATGTGCGTTAGCTTCCCAGATTTCGCAAGAGTTCGAGGTATAGCGGCGAGCTTATTCGCTCCGCGAGTATTGTATGCATGAGTGTCACTATTTCTAGAAAATAATCTCATGTTACTTCTAACATAGACAGCTACCTGAAATATGACTACACAAGGAAAGGTCAGTATTTCCAGCTCCTTAAAATATGGCCTCGCAGAGACATCTTGTGAGATCTTCACCATTGCACGTACTGCTCTCTTCTGCATGCGGAAGGCGCGCTGCCAGTCGGCGGCACGTCCCCACAGCTCAGCTCCGTACTGCAACAGCGAATGGACCGTTGCGTGGTAACAGGAGCGAACCACATGAGATGACAGGACCCGTGCTATGCGGCTGAGCGCGTAACATGCTCCACCAAGTTTCACACACACTCGGTCGATGTGGGATTCCCATGTAAGGCACCTGTCAAGCTCAAGTCCTAAAAATGTGGTCCTAGCTACCTGTTCGATCGGTATCCCATCAGCAACAACCACTAGGTTTCGTGAAGGGCGGCCGGACAGGCAGATATGGAGGAAGTGCGTCTTCGAGATGTTTAAAACAAGCCCATTTGTCTTGAACCATTCAGCAAGCTTGGTGGCCGTGAGGTTCAGCTTCAGCTCTAGGGCATCAAGTGTTGGGCCAGCAACAACAGCAACCACATCGTCAGCATACATAAACACCTCCGCAGTGCTTACAATTGTGTGCTTACAATTACAAGCTATGGTTCCTATTATTTTTATAAGGTTAAATTTGAATATAAGGTAATGGTTCTAATGTACTGAAAAGGGGATATTGGGGATGGGAGTTTTACAGAAAATGAATTATTAGAATTAAAATTACTTACATTATGGGATAAACACGTATTTGGTTAATAGTTATTGATGGAGGATGAAGTTGTATATTATCGATAAGCTAGGAGATAAATTCACTATAATGCTATACCTATACTTATGAATATGCAATGAACGAATTGAATGACGAGAAATTTTCACACGGGTGGCCAATAACACAATTAAATTAGTGAATTTACCTCTGACAACTAAATGCGGCAAATTATAATTAAGTTGAAATCCTTAGTTATATATATATATTTTTTTTTATTTTATATTTTTTTTTATAAAAAAGCCTTATCCTTCGGAGCTATTGAACTGAAGTCAGAATTGCAGATGTTCCGTGAAGCGTTCTGAAATCGTTACGGCGAAGGCGCAAGCCTCGTACTACCTAATCCGGGATACAGCGTACCCGGGTCCTATCCTACAACCCGATGCCGCCGACCGTGGATAGCCATCGATAGACGAATCGAGAAATCTCGAATTTGTACCGGCCGGTCGCCGACCGACGCGCGCGTTCCGGTGAACTTATCGCGCGTAAAGTCGACTTCGACATCGGACCAACTTAAAAGAGCAATCATAAGGCATTCCTGCCGTCGAGTTTCCCTTTGGCCCGTCCTATATCCTCTTACTGCGACGTCGGCGTCCCAGCGCGCGGGCCGAGAGGCGCAGGCGCGGGGGCCGGGGGCCGGGGGCTGTGGGGGCCGGGGGTCTGGGCCCCGGGCTCACACCCACGCCATCCAGCCTTCGTACATCATGCACAGATTCTCTGAGCTTGTCGCTTCCTTTATCATGTAGTCAACCTGGGGAGAAAGGACGACTGTTAGTTAAAATAAATGCCGGTTTAGCTTATTAAACATTTTGGATCAGAGACCATAGCCGTCTGTAGCTTTATATATACGAAACACAAATCTCTTCAAAAGCAAAATAATTGATTTCGATACTTTATGATAGTTTTCGTATATACATACCTAAAATACTTTTTGATCGTGCGATGTAAAGCACTCCTTTAAAGGGGAGGAAATGTTGCTTATGGGTGTGATGTATTGTAAAACCGCGCGTAATTTTGACCGGATTGCACCTAGTCGTGGTCTAGTCTTCCTACGACCACGACCAAGTGTACCGAAACGTCGGGATAAAAATAAAGGTAATAACGCGATAAACACTCGATAATCCAATATGTTTATATAAGTGCTAAAGTTGAAGTAAGTATTGGTTGGTTGGTACCTGTGTCGAATTCTTTCCGAGTGTTTTTCAAGCGCTCATTAGTTAAAGGCTAGCGGATTTCTTCGTATATTTCGGTTGATTTAGATGTTTGGTTGCAGGGCCTGCAGGAGCAGTACGACGCCCTCCTGCAGATGTACGGCGAGAAGGAGGAGCAGCTGGCCGAGCTGCGCCTGGACCTGCAGGACGTGACGCAGCTGTACAAGGCGCAGCTAGACGAGCTTCTGGCGCTCAAGCAGGGCGCCCGCGGGGAGCGCGGCGCGCCCTGAGGGCCCGCCGCCGCCCGTTACCCGCGTAGTTCCCGTCCCCGTGGGAATACGGGGACAAAATATAGCCTATGTTCAGTATACTCAGGGATAAAGTAGCATTCTAATGGTAAAAGAATTTTGAATATCGGTCCAGTAGTTTTTGAGTTTATTCGTTACAAACATACTAAATACCAAATACAAATCTCTCCTATTTATAATATTAATATGAAGTATGTTGTCCAAGAATAATACAAAACTATATAAGAATATATTTTATTTCACAAAAACAAATTGAAAGCTTAAATTAACAGTTACTTATAGGTGAAGGTGTTATGACTTTATTTAGTGTCAATATGCATGCATACAGTTAAAGGAACCTAATGCCTCCCGTGCTAGTACAATACTGTTACGGCGAGGCAGATGCGATTCCCATCCTGTACATGTACGGACCAGTTTAAATGCGCACTAAGAGCAGCTACATGCAAAAGACAACAGACGTGCCGGACACATGCCAATTTACAAAGAGGGTTCGGAAGATGCCTTGTTCGCTGATTTGGTGACTTACCGACAGCGCCACCTACCGGGGTTTTGTGTTTTCAAACCTTTCAGTAACCCACTGAAATAAATAAATAAATAAATAAATAAATAATGCTGGACTAATCACACAGCATCATCTAGCCCCAAGCTAAGCAGAGCTTGTGTTATGGGTACTAGATGACTGATATACTTAATACATTATACTACATAGATAGATATTTTTTATTATATATAGAAAAAACACCCAGAACACCCTGAACAAATGTCTGCAGATCGTACAGACATTTGTCCCGAGGCGGGAATCGAACCCGCAACCCCTTGCGTCGCAGGCGGACCTTCGCCCGCTGCGCCACAGAGCTCGTCAAATAACACAAAATGTCATCCAAATCGGTCCGTTTAGGACGACTTAGGTGATAAACACACGTATGGAAGAATTATATGTATTAAAATAACTTGTCTACTATATTTATATGACGAAAAGAAAAGAATAATAATTCTTTAATTTTTAACGAAAAAAACCGTCTTTCATGACGTAATCCCATGGAACCACCTCTGGAGTGCACACTTTCGAATAAAAAAATATTTTTAAAAATCGGTCCACAATTGACGGAGCAATCGGTGAACTCTCGTAGAAAAACAATATACAGTCGAACATACCTGCACCTTTTTAAGTTATAAAAGCGAACTCGTAAATGAGTTTCAAACTACGAACCACCCGCCCGGCCGCTGTCCTCGTCTTTAAAGTTTCGGGCCCAATTCCAGTTACTTGCGACAACTATGATGATTGAAAAATTTAATAATGTTAAGTTAAAAATATGTAGGGGCCCATTTTAGTTACTATGATTGAAATGTTTGGTGTGAAGTTAAATTAAAATAAGGTGGGCTAATATATTAATATAGAATATAAAAATTGTGATATTATTATGCTCTGTCTAAATATTCTTGTCGTTTTTGCACTTGTTTTTATCGCTGTGCTTACTTACACAATCTGTGTCTAAATTATTGTACCTTGCTATGTGTTTTTAAAATGATGTTAATAGTACATTATAGTGTTCAATTTATAATTACAAACTATGGAAATAAAGTTAATATATTATCATATATGTTAGATATTTTGTTGTATGAAATATATTAATAATGACTGCCATGTATGTGTATTTGTACAGAACATACGTACAAAATGCTATAACTTACGAGAAAACTGGCTTAGTAAAGTAATCCCATCAGTGTCCAAAGGAACTGAAGAAATATAATAGTGTTTGGTGCCATATATACAAGTTCATAAAATTAAAAATGTTTAGTAACTTCCAACACTCGGAGGTTACGTCAGTGTTTTTTCTTTTATGCCCTATTTTTTTTAATCTACATATCATGCCCTTTCATTTGATACCACACTTGGGTATATTTCAAAACATTGGATTGTTCACCCCTACTTTCAACTCCCATATCTCATGAATGGATCGACCGATCTCTATATAGCTTTCAGTTTTGCATTCTATACATAATTTAATTTAATACAAAACTCGGGTATATTTGGAAACATTGGATTATTCCCCTCTTTCACCCACCATATCTTGTAAACTTATAAACCAATTTTGATAAATCATGTTTAAGAACCACCGCCGGAAAACCTGCTTACAACCTGCTTTTAAAAATAAGGATGGCTAAACTAATAGGTACTACTGTCATGTCGTTTTTTAAATTCTATCTTCTACAAGCGCTGTGACACATTGTCATGGCTCATTCAAATTGACGTGAGAGAGGGAGACATTAGTTTCTCATGTCTCCCTCTCTCACGTCAATTTGAATGAAATGTCAGAGAGAGATGGATATAGTTTTTTGGTCCAATGAGTCTTCTCGAAAACTATAGCTAGGTATATTGTGTTATGCATGTAATATATTGTAATTCAAAATTATGTTACAATATTTTGCTCTGGTATTTTTGTTAATTTGTTTACTCGGTATTTAATATTGTAAAAGGTTTAAATTGTAATATGTAAATAATTTTGTATTTCTGTTGTTAATATAAATATGCCTTATAAAGAAGATAGTTATATTTTTATTTAAGTCATTTTAAAATACTAAAATGTTTAGCAGAACCTATGTACTAGATACCCCCGATAATAAATAGAATATACATACATCTTAGAACATTTTGGCGTTTTCTGTAAAATGGCAAACGAGAACCACTTCTTTCTATTTAATAAATAATACTTAATCATAAGCACATAATGATACCATATTATATGTTACAGCTTCAGTATGAGCTTTTATTGTATTTAATTTAGTTTTTTTTTATCTCTTTAAAACTAAAACGAAAACGATTGGGTGGATGTGGATAATGCCTATTATCTTGTAAATATTTCATAGTTATTATTACTTTCTCATGTATTTCCTCAGGCATTTAATATCCATTCATTCGCACTAAACTTGGGTTTATTGTGTAATTATTATCATATTGACTGGTCATACAAACTATTAGGTGTTAATTAAGTTCCTTCACATTTTCATGCATATAATTGTAAATAAACATTTGAAATTGTATACTTACTGTTTTCATTCCCTGTAACCACTTCTATAACATTTTGAAAAGGTAGGTAAAAATAAAACAAGAATTCTACAAACACCATTTATTAAAATTAATGAAGAAGCGATACAAATAACTACAGGCGAATGCATTTCCAAAAGATGGTATTCAGTTCCAACATCCAATGTTTACTTTATAAAATAAAGTTTTTAAGTCTTAGAGACATCAATCACTTGTTTGAAAAGGTAGTTCTAAAAGTCCATAATGTACTTTTCTTATGTAATCTTCTGTACAGGTATTCAAACTTCATAGCAGGTGTACGGTTTCACCATACATTAGTATTTTTGCGCACGCGGCGATTTAGGTACACTATGTCGCACGCGCTGCAATTACTTTACTTAGATTATAAATTTTATACTTTAGTACGTGACCAACTACCGCAAGAGTGACAATATAAGGAAAGATTTGCCACCTTAACCTTGTAATTTTAACTAAACTTTATTAAACTAACTTTAACGTGTGATTCTTGTGTTTACGTGCTCAACAACCTGGCTAAAACTTAATAGTGTAACATACAAAGTGTGACGCTAAGAACTTTCTAAAACTACTACAACAACATCCTCTACATGCAAGGGAACTAAACTAGGCCCTTACATTTTGGTCCTTCGAGCTTCTCTTCTCTTTTTGGAAACATTTTGATCCTACGAGGAGACAAGGTATTTATGCTTTTTGTATTTTTTGGCAACAGCGAATCGGTTTGATTGGCCTCCCACCAGCGGGAATCACCAGTCAGATTGAGAAGGCGCACATGTTGTCATTTTGGTACAAAAAGCTAGATACCTACAACGACTAGAAGACTACGGAAACTCTGTCGCCTTCGCGTCGTGAACCAGCGCTGCTCGCCTCTGCCACCGTCAATTACGTGCCAGAGCTAGAAGCTAACTTAAACTACCTACTTACCTCTGCCATCGTCAACTACGTGTCAGAGCTAGAGGCTAACTTAACCTACCTACTTATCTCTGCCACCGTCAACTACGTGTCAGGGCTAAAAAATACTTTAGGTACTGTACAAAGTACCTAGCTACTAACTTAACTTGTCTTCTTTAAACTTAACTGACGCTACGAGCCTTTTCGTCAACATGGAGATATTGAAAATACAAGAAGAATGCTTCAACAACATCAAGTCTTTATGTTCGAACTACGCGAAAGATAGTAAGTCGAGAAAAACGGAAGATTACTTAACTAAACGTCTCAAGACCCTCGAACAACAATGGCGGGACTTTGAGAGACGTCATGCGACTCTAATCGAAACTATCGAAGAAAAGACGCATGAATACTTCACCGAAGACGTTTTTACTAAAACAATGCAGATGTATATTAATACTAAGAAAGATATAGACGGTTTGTTACTAAAACTACGCGAGCGCACCACGGTGTCATTTGATCTGGGTGGTACCATGGATGAAAATATAGATGAAAATCTAAAAACACTACTTACGCGGCAAGAAAGTAACTTTAAGGCTCTTGACCGTGCCATGTCTAAAATAGACTTAAAAACTGTGACGGAGAAATGGGAGCTGGAAGATCACCTTTCCATTTTGAAGTCGAAGTGGGACGTCATCGACAAACATCACTGGGAGTTGGAGGCTGTACTTAAGGGCACCGACTTCACTTACTACGACATGTTTGTATCGATAGAGGGCAAGTACGACGAACTAAAAAGAAACATTAACGCCAAAATTTGGTCGACGATTCACTATCAACAATCAGCGCCTAAAATTGAGGTTCCTGAGTTTTCCGGAAACTACACAAAGTGGATTTCTTTTAAAGATCTCTTCTTGGAAACCATTCACAACAATCCAATGATAAACAAGGCTCAAAAAATGCAACATCTCAAGACAAGACTGCGCGGAGAGGCGGAGCGACTGGTACAACATCTCAGCATCAGTGCTGAGAACTATAACTCATGCTGGGAAATACTATCTCAACGCTACGACAACCATCGTCTCCAGTTTACCTCTTTCGTCAACACCATGCTTAACTCGCCGGTTATCAGCCAACCTGATAGCCAGTCTCTGAAGAAGCTGCATGACGTCATCATGGAATGTATGAACGGATTAACGAACATCGGATTGAATACAACTACTTGGGGCCCACTCATCGTGCATCTAATGTCACAAAAACTAGACGTCACTACTTACACCGACTACATGAAGGAACAACAAGATCATAGAGAACTACCCCATCTAGATCAATTTCTTTTCTTCTTGGAAGGCAAATTCATGGCCTACGAAGGCATGAAAAATGCAAAAAAGGAAATGCCGAAACAATCATCTGCATCAGAAAAATCATCTTACAGCAAACATCCCAGTAACAAACATAATAACGAACCTAAAAAATACCAACAAACAAAAACTTTACATACTTCATTCGGACAATGCCCGCTCTGTGAAGGAAGGCATGTGCTGATGCAATGTCCAAAGTTCATTGAAATGGACAAAACTGAACGAACTAATATTGTTTCGAAATTGCATTTATGTAAAAACTGTTTATACAGCCACGGCGACGCTGAATGCACGTCAGCAAAAACCTGCAAAGAATGCAAAAGGAAACATCATACCTTGTTACATATTAATAAGGCTGTAGCAACATCATCATCATCAAGTCAACAGAGCTCCAATCATCTCGCTACAAATGACTTGGAAATACTTTTAACTACAGTTCAACTTCAGATAAAATCTGCAAGCGGAACCTACGTCACACTTCGGGCCCTCCTGGATCAAGGTTCACAAGTGAACTTGATTACTGAACAAGCGGCTCAACTACTTCGACTGCCTAGAAAACGGATGAACGCCACCATATCGGGAGTCGGGGCGCTGTCAGGAGACTGCAAGGGACGTCTACAACTTAACTGCAAGTCGATACATTCCGACTACACGTTTGAAACTCAAGCGTTAATATTGAAAAAACTCACCAATAACTTACCTAACTCAACTTTTAAAAAGCCGAACTGGCCACACATAGAAAACTTAAAGCTCGCTGATCCTGACTTCAATAAATCACGTCCTGTCGATCTACTACTTGGAGCCGACATATACTCGAATGTTATCCTTGAAGGAGTCCTGAAGGGAAGCCAACAAGAACCTGCTGCACAACAAACACACCTGGGCTGGATTCTGTGTGGTAAAACGCAAACTTTCAACTGCCACGCCGTTCTAGTCGACCTCAACAGCATTAGCAAGTTCTGGGAGCACGAGGACATCATTCAGGACAACAAGGACATTTCTAAGGACGACCAGTGCGAGGCGCACTACACCAAAACAGTACAACGAGCCTCAGATGGAAAATATATCGTCAAAATTCCTTTCGTTCCTAACTACGAAGAAAAGATAGGAAATTCCCGATCTATTGCCATCTCACAATTCATACAACTCGAAAAACGTCTCGAAAGGAATACGAAACTCGCTCTTACGTACAGAGACTTCATAAAAGAGTACTCAAACCTCAAACATATGGCCCCTGTGCCTTCACTAACACCAAAACCAGAATGTTACCTACCCCATCACGGTGTACTAAGGGAGCATTCATCAACTACAAAATTAAGAGTTGTATTCAACGCCTCTCAAAAAACAACAAGTGGCTTTAGCCTCAATCATGTGCAAGAAAAGGGCCCTAACATGCAAAAGGACATTCAATCTCTTATCCTTAAATGGCGATTATACAAATACGCCTTCACTGCGGACATAGAAAAAATGTATCGCTGCATATGGATCTCAGATGAACAACAACATCTACAGAAAATTGTCTGGCGAAACTCGCCCTTAGAGAAACTGAGAGATTTTGTCTTATGTACCGTAACTTACGGAACAAAAAGTGCGCCATGGCTCGCCATGAGAACTTTGAAGCAGCTCGCCATAGATGACGGACACAAGTATCCAGATGCTGCTCAAACACTACAAAACGAGTTCTATGTTGACGATTTAATCAGCGGTCATAATACTATCTCCGAAGCTCAACAACTGCAGTCGTCGCTTATCAACTTACTAAAAGGCGGCGGCATGAACTTACGGAAATGGTCGGCCAACGATCCTGCTTTACTACGAAACTTAAGTAAAGATCAAATTGCAACGGAACAAATATTCGACTTCAAACACGAAGACACTAAAAAGACCCTCGGACTCGGTTGGAACACCGCAAACGACACATTTACTTTCTACTGGGACTTAGAAGAAACAGCTCGGCAACAAATAACTAAACGCCACCTTCTATCTGAGATCTCTAAACTATATGACCCACTGGGATGGTTAGCGCCAATAACTGTGACCGCTAAACTACTATTTCAGAGAGTCTGGACAAGTAAACTTGCCTGGGATGAATCTTTACCGACCGAGATACAACAAGAATGGTTAAAACTTAAAAACGAACTTCAGGAAATAAAAAACATTAAACTAAACAGATGGCTGGGCGTGACGCAAGGGAACATCGAACTATTATGTTTCTGCGACGCCAGCGAAAAAGCCTACTCGTGCGTCATCTACAGTCGTGTTTATAACGAAGGCTTACCTACAATAAGTCTACTGGCCGCTAAGACCAGGGTTGCCCCGCTCGCGCAGAAAATCACCCTGCCTCGGTTGGAACTCTGCGGCGCCCTTCTACTGTCACAATTAGCAGAAAAGGCCCTAGAAGCCTTCAAAGGGCACAACTTAACTATACAAGCTTGGAGCGATTCCCAAGTTGTGATTGCGTGGCTGCAAGGAGACATATCTAGATGGGAGAGATACGTTGCCAACAGGGTTAGCAAGATCAAACAGGTCATCCCTTCTGAAAACTGGCACTACGTGAAGTCGGAACTCAACCCAGCAGACTGCGCGTCACGAGGAATGTATCCTACTAAACTACTCCACTTCAACCTATGGTGGAAAGGACCTGAATTTTTACAGACTTCGGAGAAAGAGAAGGTCCCGAAAACCACGTGTCTCCACACTACGAGCTCTGGACTCAAGCCGACGCTGACAGCCCTAACACAAATTCATGAGACACATTTTATAATTGAACTTATTAACAAAAGCAGTTCATTGTCCCACGTAACACGTGTGACGGCATGGATACGACGCTTCAGTACAAACGTACGGAATCGCGTGAAATGCGATACAGACTACCTAACTACTAATGAACTGACTGCAGCGAGTGAATTAATAATAAAATTTACGCAACGCATGGAATTCGAACAAGAATACAAACTACTTTTGAAAAAGGAAACGGTGTCTAACAAAAGTCCGATATACAAACTTAACCCGTATCTGGATGAAAACGGCATTATTCGAGTTGGCGGTCGCCTCAACAACTCTAGTTTACCATTCGAGATGAAAAATCCTATGATTTTGTCAAAAAATGGAAGATTAACACAACTACTTATCGAACAAGCACATTCCAGAGTACTACACGGAGGTGCTCGATTAACGTTAGCCTACATACGGCAGCGTTACTGGATCGTCGGTGGCAACAGAGCAGTGAAAACGCGTCTTCGTCACTGCATCACGTGTCATCGTCACAAGCCAAAAGAAACTTATCAACTCTTAAGCGACTTACCATCTCAAAGAACAAGAATTTCAAGGCCATTTACACATTCTGGTGTCGACTTCACTGGAAATGTAGATGTGAAACTAAACAAAGGAAGAGGTGTGAAGATGTCCAAAGGCTATATTGCAATCTTCGTGTGTATGGCAACGAAAGCTGTACATATCGAACTCGTGTCCGACCTCAGCACTGAAACTTTCATCGCAGCATTCCAACGGATGTGTGCGCGGCGCGGTACACCAAAGCATGTGTATTCTGACTGCGGTACCAACTTCATCGGTACTGCCAAGGTGTTACGCAAGGAGTTTGAGGAATTTAGACAAATTCTATCGCCAGTTCTTCACCGAAATCGGAAAACTTGAAGTTGAATGGCACTTCAACGCTCCAGCGTGGCCAAGCGCAGGCGGCCTCTGGGAGGCTGCGGTAAAGTCGTTAAAACACCACTTACGACGTGTGCTGGGCAACCAAAAACTTACATACGAAGAGTTTACGACACTACTTACGAAGATTGAGGCCTGCATGAACTCGCGGCCCTTATGCCCACTTACAGAAGACCCGGAAGAGTTTTACAACTACCTCACTCCAGGACACTTCCTTACCGGGGGCCCGGTTCTGACTTTACCGCTCTCTGACTACAGCGACATCAAAACTATTGACATACGGCGGCGATGGCAACTAACTGAAAATATGGTACAGCAATTTTGGAAAAGCTGGTCCAACGAATACTTAACTCAAATACAAAGTCGCAGCAAATGGAACAAACCAACGAAAAATATCAAGGAAGGTGACATCGTGCTGATAAGGGAGGATAACTTGCCTCCCGGAAAATGGGCCATGGGGCGAGTTGTTGAGCTTCATCCCGGTTCCGACGGCCTTGTCAGAGTAACTACAGTTAAAACACAATCTGGAATACTCAAGCGTCCCATCGTAAAACTTTCTCTACTCCCCCTAGAAACGGAAACTCCACAAAAGCAAGGGAATTAAAAGGATGAGACGTCAAAACAAGATGCACCAACCCTTCCTAAAACAAAAAAAACCGCCAAGAAAACAATTACAACATTAATAATAACGTTCTTATCAATGTTTACATTAGTACATAGCGCCGACAGTGGCACGCGCTCAAGCGCTCATATTACAAGCCTCGAGCCCGACAGGCCGAGTTATTATTACGCGCTAGGCACGATGCAAACGATACATGACGAGTGGATACTACTTATGTACTATAACTTAACTAACTATTGGAATGGATTATTTCGAAGTCCACATCCCACTTACATCAGATGAAGATTTTCTGCTCTACAAAATTACTCCAATACCTGTGAGGAATGAGACAGAATTTACTATCATACAGTTAAAGTCACAGTACGTTGCTGTAAACTTTAAGAAAAACTCCTACATCTCACCATCTGAAAAGGAGATAAAACTGTGCACTGTTATAAAACAAGACCATTTAATATGTAACAAAAACATGCCGATATTTAGCTTAGAGAGCAAGAACGCTCCTTGCGAGGCGAAACTACTTAGTCACAGTTCAACCACTCCCTGTGAGGTTAGAAAAACGTCATGCAGTGACGTATGGGTCGAGTTACATTCGCCTAACAGCTGGCTGGCTGTTTGTTGCGGAGCTTGCACGTTGCGCACTGTGTGCGACAATGACGTCACAACATATGCTATGACATCGTCTAGCATTGTAACTCTGAAGCAAGGATGCTTGTTACAATCCAACGACTTCAGCATCTACTCACGCAACGAGTACAACACCAACGTGAAGATGGAGGCTAACTTCAACATCCCACTGCTGAACTCTACAGTGAACAACATCGTGAACCTGACCTACCATAATATACCATGGGAAATACAACAACAAACGGAGGAAAACCAAGACATCGACAGACGACTACTGTTCCAAAAGGAAAGAGAGATCCTCCCCGAAACGATTTCTACCCATGACTTACATCAATACGCGATATGCTACACTCTACTCGCATTCGCCATCATCATCACTATCATCTGGGTGGTCAAAAAATACCTACCTCATAACTGCTCTAGAAGCAAGAGAGAGCAACACAATGAAGACATAGAGCTTCAACAACGCCCCACTCAAGAGAGGGCAGCGCAGTCAGCACCCGGCCACGCAGCAGCGACGGCGACGGCGCGAGCGCGGGTCGCGCGGAAACAAACGCCTACCGAGGCAAAAGACAACATCGCGTTTACTTTCGATTAATGTTTATTTGCTTTGTACTGGCAGATCTTCTCTTGATAGTCATTTTACTTTTATTTTTAACTTTAGTTTACTTTCTTTTGGGGTTGCCAACATGTACGGTTTCACCATACATTTGCATTTTTGCGCACGCGGCGATTTAGGTACACTATGTCGCACGCGCTGCAATTACTTTACTTAGATTATAAATTTTATACTTTAGTACGTGACCAACTACCGCAAGAGTGACAATATAAGGAAAGATTTGCCACCTTAACCTTGTAATTTTAACTAAACTTTATTAAACTAACTTTAACGTGTGATTCTTGTGTTTACGTGCTCAACAACCTGGCTAAAACTTAATAGTGTAACATACAAAGTGTGACGCTATAAGAACTTTCTAAAACTACTACAACAACATCCTCTACATGCAAGGGAACTAAACTAGGCCCTTACAGCAGGATTCGATGTTATTTAAATTAATTAGACCATGGAGAGATTTCTTAGCTGGATAATGGATAATGCATTTGCCCTAACACACATACATAAGCTACATAACATAAAAGAAGGGTTAAGCACATACATCCATACGCGGTTCTGCTTGAGGTTATTGCTGTGGACATTAAAGATACATACGATTGCTGAACTCATTTTCTGTAAAATATTTAATTTAATTTCGAATATGGTTGTAATATCAACCAAGTCTGTTACAGCTAACAACGATTAAACATTGAATGGAGAACTATGGATCTATTTTGGAAATTTGCCCACATACTTGCTATTTAAAAGTCCCACGAGTGGACAAATGAAGGTATAACACATCGACAGATATTGCTATAAGATTTTCTCTGATGTTAAAGATAACTAGATTACACAAAGACCTTATCAGTTATTTCGTTGCTACTGACACTCAATTATAGATAAAAGCCTATTGGAGTTATACGTAAATTTTAATCTATGTGATGCATTATAACCAATTACAAGCTATGGTTCCTATTATTTTTATAAGGTTAAATTTGAATATAAGGTAATGGTTCTAATGTACTGAAAAGGGGATATTGGGGATGGGAGTTTTACAGAAAATGAATTATTAGAATTAAAATTACTTACATTATGGGATAAACACGTATTTGGTTAATAGTTATTGATGGAGGATGAAGTTGTATATTATCGATAAGCTAGGAGATAAATTCACTATAATGCTATACCTATACTTATGAATATGCAATGAACGAATTGAATGACGAGAAATTTTCACACGGGTGGCCAATAACACAATTAAATTAGTGAATTTACCTCTGACAACTAAATGCGGCAAATTATAATTAAGTTGAAATCCTTAGTTATATATATATATTTTTTTTTATTTTATATTTTTTTTTATAAAAAAGCCTTATCCTTCGGAGCTATTGAACTGAAGTCAGAATTGCAGATGTTCCGTGAAGCGTTCTGAAATCGTTACGGCGAAGGCGCAAGCCTCGTACTACCTAATCCGGGATACAGCGTACCCGGGTCCTATCCTACAACCCGATGCCGCCGACCGTGGATAGCCATCGATAGACGAATCGAGAAATCTCGAATTTGTACCGGCCGGTCGCCGACCGACGCGCGCGTTCCGGTGAACTTATCGCGCGTAAAGTCGACTTCGACATCGGACCAACTTAAAAGAGCAATCATAAGGCATTCCTGCCGTCGAGTTTCCCTTTGGCCCGTCCTATATCCTCTTACTGCGACGTCGGCGTCCCAGCGCGCGGGCCGAGAGGCGCAGGCGCGGGGGCCGGGGGCCGGGGGCTGTGGGGGCCGGGGGTCTGGGCCCCGGGCTCACACCCACGCCATCCAGCCTTCGTACATCATGCACAGATTCTCTGAGCTTGTCGCTTCCTTTATCATGTAGTCAACCTGGGGAGAAAGGACGACTGTTAGTTAAAATAAATGCCGGTTTAGCTTATTAAACATTTTGGATCAGAGACCATAGCCGTCTGTAGCTTTATATATACGAAACACAAATCTCTTCAAAAGCAAAATAATTGATTTCGATACTTTATGATAGTTTTCGTATATACATACCTAAAATACTTTTTGATCGTGCGATGTAAAGCACTCCTTTAAAGGGGAGGAAATGTTGCTTATGGGTGTGATGTATTGTAAAACCGCGCGTAATTTTGACCGGATTGCACCTAGTCGTGGTCTAGTCTTCCTACGACCACGACCAAGTGTACCGAAACGTCGGGATAAAAATAAAGGTAATAACGCGATAAACACTCGATAATCCAATATGTTTATATAAGTGCTAAAGTTGAAGTAAGTATTGGTTGGTTGGTACCTGTGTCGAATTCTTTCCGAGTGTTTTTCAAGCGCTCATTAGTTAAAGGCTAGCGGATTTCTTCGTATATTTCGGTTGATTTAGATGTTTGGTTGCAGGGCCTGCAGGAGCAGTACGACGCCCTCCTGCAGATGTACGGCGAGAAGGAGGAGCAGCTGGCCGAGCTGCGCCTGGACCTGCAGGACGTGACGCAGCTGTACAAGGCGCAGCTAGACGAGCTTCTGGCGCTCAAGCAGGGCGCCCGCGGGGAGCGCGGCGCGCCCTGAGGGCCCGCCGCCGCCCGTTACCCGCGTAGTTCCCGTCCCCGTGGGAATACGGGGACAAAATATAGCCTATGTTCAGTATACTCAGGGATAAAGTAGCATTCTAATGGTAAAAGAATTTTGAATATCGGTCCAGTAGTTTTTGAGTTTATTCGTTACAAACATACTAAATACCAAATACAAATCTCTCCTATTTATAATATTAATATGAAGTATGTTGTCCAAGAATAATACAAAACTATATAAGAATATATTTTATTTCACAAAAACAAATTGAAAGCTTAAATTAACAGTTACTTATAGGTGAAGGTGTTATGACTTTATTTAGTGTCAATATGCATGCATACAGTTAAAGGAACCTAATGCCTCCCGTGCTAGTACAATACTGTTACGGCGAGGCAGATGCGATTCCCATCCTGTACATGTACGGACCAGTTTAAATGCGCACTAAGAGCAGCTACATGCAAAAGACAACAGACGTGCCGGACACATGCCAATTTACAAAGAGGGTTCGGAAGATGCCTTGTTCGCTGATTTGGTGACTTACCGACAGCGCCACCTACCGGGGTTTTGTGTTTTCAAACCTTTCAGTAACCCACTGAAATAACACAAAATGTCATCCAAATCGGTCCGTTTAGGACGACTTAGGTGATAAACACACGTATGGAAGAATTATATGTATTAAAATAACTTGTCTACTATATTTTTATGACGAAAAGAAAAGAATAATAATTCTTTAATTTTTAACGAAAAAAACCGTCTTTCATGACGTAATCCCATGGAACCACCTCTGGAGTGCACACTTTCGAATAAAAAAATATTTTTAAAAATCGGTCCACAATTGACGGAGCAATCGGTGAACTCTCGTAGAAAAACAATATACAGTCGAACATACCTGCACCTTTTTAAGTTATAAAAGCGAACTCGTAAATGAGTTTCAAACTACGAACCACCCGCCCGGCCGCTGTCCTCGTCTTTAAAGTTTCGGGCCCAATTCCAGTTACTTGCGACAACTATGATGATTGAAAAATTTGATAATGTTAAGTTAAAAATATGTAGGGGCCCATTTTAGTTACTATGATTGAAATGTTTGGTGTAAAGTTAAATTAAAATAAGGTGGGCTAATATATTAATATAGAATATAAAAATTGTGATATTATTATGCTCTGTCTAAATATTCTTGTCGTTTTTGCACTTGTTTTTATCGCTGTGCTTACTTACACAATCTGTGTCTAAATTATTGTACCTTGCTATGTGTTTTTAAAATGATGTTAATAGTACATTATAGTGTTCAATTTATAATTACAAACTATGGAAATAAAGTTAATATATTATCATATATGTTAGATATTTTGTTGTATGAAATATATTAATAATGACTGCCATGTATGTGTATTTGTACAGAACATACGTACAAAATGCTATAACTTACGAGAAAACTGGCTTAGTAAAGTAATCCCATCAGTGTCCAAAGGAACTGAAGAAATATAATAGTGTTTGGTGCCATATATACAAGTTCATAAAATTAAAAATGTTTAGTAACTTCCAACACTCGGAGGTTACGTCAGTGTTTTTTCTTTTATGCCCTATTTTTTTTAATCTACATATCATGCCCTTTCATTTGATACCACACTTGGGTATATTTCAAAACATTGGATTGTTCACCCCTACTTTCAACTCCCATATCTCATGAATGGCTCGACCGATCTCTATATAGCTTTCAGTTTTGCATTCTATACATAATTTAATTTGATACAAAACTCGGGTATATTTGGAAACATTGGATTATTCCCCTCTTTCACCCACCATATCTTGTAAACTTATAAACCAATTTTGATAAATCATGTTTAAGAACCACCGCCGGAAAACCTGCTTACAACCTGCTTTTAAAAATAAGGATGGCTAAACTAATAGGTACTACTGTCATGTCGTTTTTTAAATTCTATCTTCTACAAGCGCTGTGACACATTGTCATGGCTCATTCAAATTGACGTGAGAGAGGGAGACATTAGTTTCTCATGTCTCCCTCTCTCACGTCAATTTGAATGAAATGTCAGAGAGAGATGGATATCCTTTTTTGGTCCAATGAGTCTTCTCGAAAACTATAGCTATATTGTGTTATGCATGTAATATATTGTAATTCAAAATTATGTTACAATATTTTGCTCTGGTATTTTTGTTAATTTGTTTACTCGGTATTTAATATTGTAAAAGGTTTAAATTGTAATATGTAAATAATTTTGTATTTCTGTTGTTAATATAAATATGCCTTATAAAGAAGATAGTTATATTTTTATTTAAGTCATTTTAAAATACTAAAATGTTTAGCAGAACCTATGTACTAGATACCCCCGATAATAAATAGAATATACATACATCTTAGAACATTTTGGCGTTTTCTGTAAAATGGCAAACGAGAACCACTTCTTTCTATTTAATAAATAATACTTAATCATAAGCACATAATGATACCATATTATATGTTACAGCTTCAGTATGAGCTTTTATTGTATTTAATTCAGTTTTTTTTTATCTCTTTAAAACTAAAACGATTGGGTGGATGTGGATATGCCTATTATCTTGTAAATATTTCATAGTTATTATTACTTTCTCATGTATTTCCTCAGGCATTTAATATCCATTCATTTGCACTAAACTTGGGTTTATTGTGTAATTATTATCATATTGACTGGTCATACAAACTATTAGGTGTTAATTAAGTTCCTTCACATTTTCATGCATATAATTGTAAATAAACATTTGAAATTGTATACTTACTGTTTTCATTCCCTGTAACCACTTCTATAACATTTTAAAAAGGTAGGTAAAAATAAAACAAGAATTCTACAAACACCATTTATTAAAATTAATGAAGAAGCGATACAAATAACTACAGGCGAATGCATTTCCAAAAGATGGTATTCAGTTCCAACATCCAATGTTTACTTTATAAAATAAAGTTTTTAAGTCTTAGAGACATCAATCACTTGTTTGAAAAGGTAGTTCTAAAAGTCCATAATGTACTTTTCTTATGTAATCTTCTGTACAGGTATTCAAACTTCATAGCAGGATTCGATGTTATTTAAGTTAATTAGACCATGGAGAGATTTCTTAGCTGGATAATGGATAATGCATTTGCCCTAACACACATACATAAGCTACATAACATGAAAGAAGGGTTAAGCACATACATCCATACGCGGTTCTGCTTGAGGTTATTGCTGTGGACATTAAAGATACATACGATTGCTAAACTCATTTTCTGTAAAATATTTAATTTAATTTCGAATATGGTTGTAATATCAACCAAGTCTGTTACAGCTAACAACGATTAAACATTGAATGGAGAACTATGGATCTATTTTGGAAATTTGCCCACATACTTGCTATTTAAAAGTCCCACGAGTGGACAAATGAAGGTATAACACATCGACAGATATTGCTATAAGATTTTCTCTGATGTTAAAGATAACTAGATTACACAAAGACCTTATCAGTTATTTCGTTGCTACTGACACTCAATTATAGATAAAAGCCTATTGGAGTTATACGTAAATTTTAATCTATGTGATGCATTATAACCAATTACAAGCTATGGTTCCTATTATTTTTATAAGGTTAAATTTGAATATAAGGTAATGGTTCTAATGTACTGAAAAGGGGATATTGGGGATGGGAGTTTTACAGAAAATGAATTATTAGAATTAAAATTACTTACATTATGGGATAAACACGTATTTGGTTAATAGTTATTGATGGAGGATGAAGTTGTATATTATCGATAAGCTAGGAGATAAATTCACTATAATGCTATACCTATACTTATGAATATGCAATGAACGAATTGAATGACGAGAAATTTTCACACGGGTGGCCAATAACACAATTAAATTAGTGAATTTACCTCTGACAACTAAATGCGGCAAATTATAATTAAGTTGAAATCCTTAGTTATATATATATATTTTTTTTTATTTTATATTTTTTTTTATAAAAAAGCCTTATCCTTCGGAGCTATTGAACTGAAGTCAGAATTGCAGATGTTCCGTGAAGCGTTCTGAAATCGTTACGGCGAAGGCGCAAGCCTCGTACTACCTAATCCGGGATACAGCGTACCCGGGTCCTATCCTACAACCCGATGCCGCCGACCGTGGATAGCCATCGATAGACGAATCGAGAAATCTCGAATTTGTACCGGCCGGTCGCCGACCGACGCGCGCGTTCCGGTGAACTTATCGCGCGTAAAGTCGACTTCGACATCGGACCAACTTAAAAGAGCAATCATAAGGCATTCCTGCCGTCGAGTTTCCCTTTGGCCCGTCCTATATCCTCTTACTGCGACGTCGGCGTCCCAGCGCGCGGGCCGAGAGGCGCAGGCGCGGGGGCCGGGGGCCGGGGGCTGTGGGGGCCGGGGGTCTGGGCCCCGGGCTCACACCCACGCCATCCAGCCTTCGTACATCATGCACAGATTCTCTGAGCTTGTCGCTTCCTTTATCATGTAGTCAACCTGGGGAGAAAGGACGACTGTTAGTTAAAATAAATGCCGGTTTAGCTTATTAAACATTTTGGATCAGAGACCATAGCCGTCTGTAGCTTTATATATACGAAACACAAATCTCTTCAAAAGCAAAATAATTGATTTCGATACTTTATGATAGTTTTCGTATATACATACCTAAAATACTTTTTGATCGTGCGATGTAAAGCACTCCTTTAAAGGGGAGGAAATGTTGCTTATGGGTGTGATGTATTGTAAAACCGCGCGTAATTTTGACCGGATTGCACCTAGTCGTGGTCTAGTCTTCCTACGACCACGACCAAGTGTACCGAAACGTCGGGATAAAAATAAAGGTAATAACGCGATAAACACTCGATAATCCAATATGTTTATATAAGTGCTAAAGTTGAAGTAAGTATTGGTTGGTTGGTACCTGTGTCGAATTCTTTCCGAGTGTTTTTCAAGCGCTCATTAGTTAAAGGCTAGCGGATTTCTTCGTATATTTCGGTTGATTTAGATGTTTGGTTGCAGGGCCTGCAGGAGCAGTACGACGCCCTCCTGCAGATGTACGGCGAGAAGGAGGAGCAGCTGGCCGAGCTGCGCCTGGACCTGCAGGACGTGACGCAGCTGTACAAGGCGCAGCTAGACGAGCTTCTGGCGCTCAAGCAGGGCGCCCGCGGGGAGCGCGGCGCGCCCTGAGGGCCCGCCGCCGCCCGTTACCCGCGTAGTTCCCGTCCCCGTGGGAATACGGGGACAAAATATAGCCTATGTTCAGTATACTCAGGGATAAAGTAGCATTCTAATGGTAAAAGAATTTTGAATATCGGTCCAGTAGTTTTTGAGTTTATTCGTTACAAACATACTAAATACCAAATACAAATCTCTCCTATTTATAATATTAATATGAAGTATGTTGTCCAAGAATAATACAAAACTATATAAGAATATATTTTATTTCACAAAAACAAATTGAAAGCTTAAATTAACAGTTACTTATAGGTGAAGGTGTTATGACTTTATTTAGTGTCAATATGCATGCATACAGTTAAAGGAACCTAATGCCTCCCGTGCTAGTACAATACTGTTACGGCGAGGCAGATGCGATTCCCATCCTGTACATGTACGGACCAGTTTAAATGCGCACTAAGAGCAGCTACATGCAAAAGACAACAGACGTGCCGGACACATGCCAATTTACAAAGAGGGTTCGGAAGATGCCTTGTTCGCTGATTTGGTGACTTACCGACAGCGCCACCTACCGGGGTTTTGTGTTTTCAAACCTTTCAGTAACCCACTGAAATAACACAAAATGTCATCCAAATCGGTCCGTTTAGGACGACTTAGGTGATAAACACACGTATGGAAGAATTATATGTATTAAAATAACTTGTCTACTATATTTTTATGACGAAAAGAAAAGAATAATAATTCTTTAATTTTTAACGAAAAAAACCGTCTTTCATGACGTAATCCCATGGAACCACCTCTGGAGTGCACACTTTCGAATAAAAAAATATTTTTAAAAATCGGTCCACAATTGACGGAGCAATCGGTGAACTCTCGTAGAAAAACAATATACAGTCGAACATACCTGCACCTTTTTAAGTTATAAAAGCGAACTCGTAAATGAGTTTCAAACTACGAACCACCCGCCCGGCCGCTGTCCTCGTCTTTAAAGTTTCGGGCCCAATTCCAGTTACTTGCGACAACTATGATGATTGAAAAATTTGATAATGTTAAGTTAAAAATATGTAGGGGCCCATTTTAGTTACTATGATTGAAATGTTTGGTGTAAAGTTAAATTAAAATAAGGTGGGCTAATATATTAATATAGAATATAAAAATTGTGATATTATTATGCTCTGTCTAAATATTCTTGTCGTTTTTGCACTTGTTTTTATCGCTGTGCTTACTTACACAATCTGTGTCTAAATTATTGTACCTTGCTATGTGTTTTTAAAATGATGTTAATAGTACATTATAGTGTTCAATTTATAATTACAAACTATGGAAATAAAGTTAATATATTATCATATATGTTAGATATTTTGTTGTATGAAATATATTAATAATGACTGCCATGTATGTGTATTTGTACAGAACATACGTACAAAATGCTATAACTTACGAGAAAACTGGCTTAGTAAAGTAATCCCATCAGTGTCCAAAGGAACTGAAGAAATATAATAGTGATTGGTGCCATATATACAAGTTCATAAAATTAAAAATGTTTAGTAACTTCCAACACTCGGAGGTTACGTCAGTGTTTTTTCTTTTATGCCCTATTTTTTTTAATCTACATATCATGCCCTTTCATTTGATACCACACTTGGGTATATTTCAAAACATTGGATTGTTCACCCCTACTTTCAACTCCCATATCTCATGAATGGATCGACCGATCTCTATATAGCTTTCAGTTTTGCATTCTATACATAATTTAATTTGATACAAAACTCGGGTATATTTGGAAACATTGGATTATTCCCCTCTTTCACCCACCATATCTTGTAAACTTATAAACCAATTTTGATAAATCATGTTTAAGAACCACCGCCGGAAAACCTGCTTACAACCTGCTTTTAAAAATAAGGATGGCTAAACTAATAGGTACTACTGTCATGTCGTTTTTTAAATTCTATCTTCTACAAGCGCTGTGACACATTGTCATGGCTCATTCAAATTGACGTGAGAGAGGGAGACATTAGTTTCTCATGTCTCCCTCTCTCACGTCAATTTGAATGAAATGTCAGAGAGAGATGGATATCCTTTTTTGGTCCAATGAGTCTTCTCGAAAACTATAGCTATATTGTGTTATGCATGTAATATATTGTAATTCAAAATTATGTTACAATATTTTGCTCTGGTATTTTTGTTAATTTGTTTACTCGGTATTTAATATTGTAAAAGGTTTAAATTGTAATATGTAAATAATTTTGTATTTCTGTTGTTAATATAAATATGCCTTATAAAGAAGATAGTTATATTTTTATTTAAGTCATTTTAAAATACTAAAATGTTTAGCAGAACCTATGTACTAGATACCCCCGATAATAAATAGAATATACATACATCTTAGAACATTTTGGCGTTTTCTGTAAAATGGCAAACGAGAACCACTTCTTTCTATTTAATAAATAATACTTAATCATAAGCACATAATGATACCATATTATATGTTACAGCTTCAGTATGAGCTTTTATTGTATTTAATTCAGTTTTTTTTTATCTCTTTAAAACTAAAACGATTGGGTGGATGTGGATATGCCTATTATCTTGTAAATATTTCATAGTTATTATTACTTTCTCATGTATTTCCTCAGGCATTTAATATCCATTCATTTGCACTAAACTTGGGTTTATTGTGTAATTATTATCATATTGACTGGTCATACAAACTATTAGGTGTTAATTAAGTTCCTTCACATTTTCATGCATATAATTGTAAATAAACATTTGAAATTGTATACTTACTGTTTTCATTCCCTGTAACCACTTCTATAACATTTTGAAAAGGTAGGTAAAAATAAAACAAGAATTCTACAAACACCATTTATTAAAATTAATGAAGAAGCGATACAAATAACTACAGGCGAATGCATTTCCAAAAGATGGTATTCAGTTCCAACATCCAATGTTTACTTTATAAAATAAAGTTTTTAAGTCTTAGAGACATCAATCACTTGTTTGAAAAGGTAGTTCTAAAAGTCCATAATGTACTTTTCTTATGTAATCTTCTGTACAGGTATTCAAACTTCATAGCAGGATTCGATGTTATTTAAATTAATTAGACCATGGAGAGATTTCTTAGCTGGATAATGGATAATGCATTTGCCCTAACACACATACATAAGCTACATAACATAAAAGAAGGGTTAAGCACATACATCCATACGCGGTTCTGCTTGAGGTTATTGCTGTGGACATTAAAGATACATACGATTGCTAAACTCATTTTCTGTAAAATATTTAATTTAATTTCGAATATGGTTGTAATATCAACCAAGTCTGTTACAGCTAACAACGATTAAACATTGAATGGAGAACTATGGATCTATTTTGGAAATTTGCCCACATACTTGCTATTTAAAAGTCCCACGAGTGGACGAATGAAGGTATAACACATCGACAGATATTGCTATAAGATTTTCTCTGATGTTAAAGATAACTAGATTACACAAAGACCTTATCAGTTATTTCGTTGCTACTGACACTCAATTATAGATAAAAGCCTATTGGAGTTATACGTAAATTTTAATCTATGTGATGCATTATATATAACCAATTACAAGCTATGGTTCCTATTATTTTTATAAGGTTAAATTTGAATATAAGGTAATGGTTCTAATGTACTGAAAAGGGGATATTGGGGATGGGAGTTTTACAGAAAATGAATTATTAGAATTAAAATTACTTACATTATGGGATAAACACGTATTTGGTTAATAGTTATTGATGGAGGATGAAGTTGTATATTATCGATAAGCTAGGAGATAAATTCACTATAATGCTATATACTTATGAAGTTACTAGAAAAAAGCTAATTGTAGATGGATTTCTTTTTGCAGAAAATGTATTTTGATCAACAAACGCAATCTGTTAAAATAAATTTGTGTTTGGTTGCTAGAGGGTTATGCGTTGAATTTGTTAGTAACCCCTTGATAGTTAAAGTAGATTTCGCGTTCAAAGTTTTATTGCGTTCAATTTATGCAATGAACGAATTGAAAGACGAGAGATTTTCACACGGGTGGCCAATAACACAATTAAATTAGTGAATTTACCTCTGACAACTAAATGCGGCGAATTATAATTAAGTTGAAATCCTTAGTTATATATATATTTTTTTTTTATTTTATATTTTTTTTTATAAAAAAGCCTTATCCTTCGGAGCTATTGAACTGAAGTCAGAATTGCAGATGTTCCGTGAAGCGTTCTGAAATCGTTACGGCGAAGGCGCAAGCCTCGTACTACCTAATCCGGGATACAGCGTACCCGGGTCCTATCCTACAACCCGATGCCGCCGACCGTGGATAGCCATCGATAGACGAATCGAGAAATCTCGAATTTGTACCGGCCGGTCGCCGACCGACGCGCGCGTTCCGGTGAACTTATCGCGCGTAAAGTCGACTTCGACATCGGACCAACTTAAAAGAGCAATCATAAGGCATTCCTGCCGTCGAGTTTCCCTTTGGCCCGTCCTATATCCTCTTACTGCGACGTCGGCGTCCCAGCGCGCGGGCCGAGAGGCGCAGGCGCGGGGGCCGGGGGCCGGGGGCTATGGGGGCCGGGGGTCTGCGCCCCGGGCTCACACCCATGCCATCCAGCCTTCGTACATCATGCACAGATTCTCTGAGCTTGTCGCTTCCTTTATCATGTAGTCAACCTAGGGAGAAAGGACGACTGTTAGTTAAAAGAAATGCCGGTTTAGCTTATAAAACATTTTGGACCAGAGACCATAGCCATCTGTAGCTTTATATAATACGAAACACAAATCTCTTCAAAAGCAAAATAATTGATTTCGATACTTTATGATAGTTTTCGTATATATGTACCTAAAATACTTTTTGATCGTGCGATGTAAAGCACTCCTTTAGAGGGGAGGAAATGTTGCATTTTTTTCGTCTGTTGCTTATGGGTGTTATGTATTGTAAAACCGCGCGTAATTTTGACCGGATTGCACCTAGTCGTGGTCTAGTCTTCCTACGACCACGACCAAGTGTACTGAAACGTCGGGATAAAAATAAAGGTAATAACGCGATAAACACTCGATAATCCAATATGTTTATATAAGTGCTAAAGTTGAAGTGAGTATTGGTTGGTACCTGTTCCTGCAGCGAGTGGCGCAGCGCGTCGTGCTCGCGGCCCTCCAGCTTCAGCCGCAGGCGGCGCCACACGCCCGCGCCCACGGCCGACACGCGCCCCGGCTCCGGCCCTGCAACACAACGTGTGCTGTACCCCTGCGCCGCACAACATTGTGCTATATCCCTCCGCCACACATTATTGTGCTATATCCCTCCGCCTGCGCCACACAACATTGTGCTATATCCCTCCGCCTGCGCCACACAACATTGTACTATACCCTCCGCCTGCGCTAGACAACATTGTACTGTATCCCTCCGCCTGCGCCACACAACATTGTACTATACCTCTGCCTGCGCCACACATCGCACTGTATCCTTCCGCCTGCGCCACACAACATTGTACTATACCCTCCGCCTGCGCTAGACAACATTGTACTGTATCCCTCCGCCTGCGCCACACAACATTGTACTATACCTCTGTCTGCGCCACACATCGCACTGTATCCTTCCGCCTGCGCCACACAACATTGTACTATACCCTCCGCCTGCGCTAGACAACATTGTACTATACCTCTGCCTGCGCCACACATCGCACTGTATCCTTCCGCCTGCGCCACACAACATTGTACTATACCCTCCGCCTGCGCTAGACAACATTGTACTGTATCCCTCCGCCTGCGCCACACAACATTGTACTATACCTCTGCCTGCGCCACACAACATTGTATTATACCCTCCGCCTGCGCTAGACAACATTGTACTGTATCCCTCCGCCTGCGCCACACAACATTGTACTATACCTCTGCCTGCGCCACACATCGCACTGTATCCTTCCGCCTGCGCCACACAACATTGTACTATACCCTCCGCCTGCGCTAGACAACATTGTACTGTATCCCTCCGCCTGCGCCACACAACATTGTACTATACCTCTGCCTGCGCCACACATCGCACTGTATCCTTCCGCCTGCGCCACACAACATTGTACTATACCCTCCGCCTGCGCTAGACAACATTGTACTGTATCCCTCCGCCTGCGCCACACAACATTGTACTATACCTCTGCCTGCGCCACACATCGCACTGTATCCTTCCGCCTGCGCCACACAACATTGTACTATACCCTCCGCCTGCAATAGACAACATTGTACTGTATCCCTCCGCCTGCACTAGACAACATTGTACTGTATCCCTCCGCCTGCGCCACACAACATTGTACTATACCTCTGCCTGCGCCACACATCGCACTGTATCCTTCCGCCTGCGCCACACAACATTGTACTATACCCTCCGCCTGCAATAGACAACATTGTACTGTATCCCTCCGCCTGCACTAGACAACATTGTACTGTATCCCTCCGCCTGCGCCACACAACATTGTACTATACCTCTGCCTGCGCCACACATCGCACTGTATCCTTCCGCCTGCGCCACACAACATTGTACTATACCCTCCGCCTGCGCTAGACAACATTGTACTGTATCCCTCCGCCTGCGCCACACAACATTGTACTATACCTCTGTCTGCGCCACACATCGCACTGTATCCTTCCGCCTGCGCCACACAACATTGTACTATACCCTCCGCCTGCGCTAGACAACATTGTACTATACCTCTGCCTGCGCCACACATCGCACTGTATCCTTCCGCCTGCGCCACACAACATTGTACTATACCCTCCGCCTGCGCTAGACAACATTGTACTATACCTCTGCCTGCGCCACACATCGCACTGTATCCTTCCGCCTGCGCCACACAACATTGTACTATACCCTCCGCCTGCGCTAGACAACATTGTACTGTATCCCTCCGCCTGCGCCACACAACATTGTACTATACCTCTGCCTGCGCCACACAACATTGTATTATACCCTCCGCCTGCGCTAGACAACATTGTACTGTATCCCTCCGCCTGCGCCACACAACATTGTACTATACCTCTGCCTGCGCCACACATCGCACTGTATCCTTCCGCCTGCGCCACACAACATTGTACTATACCTCTGCCTGCGCCACACATCGCACTGTATCCTTCCGCCTGCGCCACACGACATTGTACTTTAATTCTCCGCCTGCGCCATAGAACATAATGCGCTATGTCCCTGCACCTGCGCTACAGAACTTTGACCAATTCTTTCTCTTCAACTAACTTCCGCTAGTGGTGAACCGATTTTGATGAATTTTCTGACCTAGGTACATGACTCAAGTTTGTATTGGAAAATGGAACGGAAACGGGTGCATTATGTCAACGAAGGGAAGTTTTAGAGATTTTTATTAGGTATCTGTTCTCACCATTCTTGTTGTTCCTCTGTGGCGCGGCGACGGCGGACTGTCGCGTCAGCCTCTGCCGCGTCCATTGCTCTGTGGTCCATTTGTTGTGCACTCTGTAATGCAAAAACTAGTTTATAATGCATTCAATCACAGGTTTTCATACTGGGGTTCACTTGGAGCAATCAACTATTCTCGGTGTTTAGTTTTTTAGTTCTTCTAGTTTTTAATTTATTGTGTGTAACTTTGACGTATCCAAGTGTTCTTAAGTGTCCTCCCTATGGAAAAATAAATGAGTATGAGTGTCCAAGGCGATCTTGTCGTAATAATAAACCCACGAGACAACAGGGGATGTTTGGGTAAACTTTAAAGTAATCTGTTCTTGGAGATCCATGAGGGAGGCCTATGCCCAGCAGTGGACGACCTACGGCTGTGATGATGATGATGTGTACTCACTCTAACAGCGCATTCCTCAGCACAGGCAGCTCGTGTATCAAGGCCGCGGCGGCCGACACGGCGGCGCTGACGGCGGCCTCGTTCAAACTCTCTTTGTCCTTGTCCTTCTTGTCCGCCGGCGGGGCGAGGAGCGAGATGGCGCGCAGTTTGTCGGTCACCGCTCGTTCTAGTTTCAGGTAGTCTGCGGCTGGGTTTACGCCCTGGAAAGAAATGAATTCATACACAATGTTGGCCATCTTACTACACGGCACACGGTATCGACACTTTGATTTCAGAAAGAAAAGCAACGAAAGTTTATTTGTGCACAAATTGTTATTTTAAACAGTAATTGTTAAAATAAGGTTAACATTACCTAGTTAACAATAGCACCAATTGGTCACCACTATGTATTGTAATAAGCAATAATATCATTATAGTATAGTTGTATGCAACGGTATTTTTCTTGTTGCAAGTTGAACATAACACCGCAGCGCGCGTCGCCAGCGCCGACACCTCGCCCGCTAGGGACCCGGACATAGAGAGATACTCACGTCGTTGACAGCAGCGAGCACGCCCAGCGGCGCGCGCACGTCCCGCGCCAGGTCGGGGCGCGGCGGCGCGCGCTGGCACGCCGCCCGCAGCGCGCCGCGTGCGGCCGCCACGCGCGTCGCCAGCGCCGACACCTCGCCCGCTAGGGACCGGACATAGAGAGATACGTCGTTGACAGCAGCGAGCACGCCCAGCGGCGCGCGCACGTCCCGCGCCAGGTCGGGGCGCGGCGGCGCGCGCTAGCACGCCGCCCGCAGCGCGCCGCGTGCGGCCGCCACGCGCGTCGCCAGCGCCGACACCTCGCCCGCTAGGGACCGGACATAGAGAGATACTCACGTCGTTGACAGCAGCGAGCACGCCCAGCGGCGCGCGCACGTCCCGCGCCAGGTCTGGGCGCGGCGGCGCGCTCTGGCACGCCGCCCGCAGCGCGCCGCGTGCGGCCGCCGCGCGCGTCGCCAGCGCCGACACCTCGCCCGCTAGGGACCGGACATAGAGAGATACTCACGTCGTTGACAGCAGCGAGCACGCCCAGCGGCGCGCGCACGTCCCGCGCCAGGTCGGGGCGCGGCGGCGCGCGCTGGCACGCCGCCCGCAGCGCGCCGCGTGCGGCCGCCGCGCGCGTCGCCAGCGCCGACACCTCGCCCGCTAGGGACCGGACATAGAGAGATACTCACGTCGTTGACAGCAGCGAGCACGCCCAGCGGCGCGCGCACGTCCCGCGCCAGGTCGGGGCGCGGCGGCGCGCGCTGGCACGCCGCCCGCAGCGCGCCGCGTGCGGCCGCCGCGCGCGTCGCCAGCGCCGACACCTCGCCCGCTAGGGACCGGACATAGAGAGATACTCACGTCGTTGACAGCAGCGAGCACGCCCAGCGGCGCGCGCACGTCCCGCGCCAGGTCGGGGCGCGGCGGCGCGCGCTGGCACGCCGCCCGCAGCGCGCCGCGTGCGGCCGCCGCGCGCGTCGCCAGCGCCGACACCTCGCCCGCTAGGGACCGGACATAGAGAGATACTCACGTCGTTGACAGCAGCGAGCACGCCCAGCGGCGCGCGCACGTCCCGCGCCAGGTCGGGGCGCGGCGGCGCGCGCTGGCACGCCGCCCGCAGCGCGCCGCGTGCGGCCGCCGCGCGCGTCGCCAGCGCCGACACCTCGCCCGCTAGGGACCGGACATAGAGAGATACTCACGTCGTTGACAGCAGCGAGCACGCCCAGCGGCGCGCGCACGTCCCGCGCCAGGTCGGGGCGCGGCGGCGCGCGCTGGCACGCCGCCCGCAGCGCGCCGCGTGCGGCCGCCGCGCGCGTCGCCAGCGCCGACACCTCGCCCGCTAGGGACCGGACATAGAGAGATACTCACGTCGTTGACAGCAGCGAGCACGCCCAGCGGCGCGCGCACGTCCCGCGCCAGGTCGGGGCGCGGCGGCGCGCGCTGGCACGCCGCCCGCAGCGCGCCGCGTGCGGCCGCCGCGCGCGTCGCCAGCGCCGACACCTCGCCCGCTAGGGACCGGACATAGAGAGATACTCACGTCGTTGACAGCAGCGAGCACGCCCAGCGGCGCGCGCACGTCCCGCGCCAGGTCGGGGCGCGGCGGCGCGCGCTGGCACGCCGCCCGCAGCGCGCCGCGTGCGGCCGCCGCGCGCGTCGCCAGCGCCGACACCTCGCCCGCTAGGGACCGGACATAGAGAGATACTCACGTCGTTGACAGCAGCGAGCACGCCCAGCGGCGCGCGCACGTCCCGCGCCAGGTCGGGGCGCGGCGGCGCGCGCTGGCACGCCGCCCGCAGCGCGCCGCGTGCGGCCGCCGCGCGCGTCGCCAGCGCCGACACCTCGCCCGCTAGGGACCCGGACATAGAGCGGAGCAGGAGAGACACGCTGTCCACCTGTTGACGAGAGGAACTAGTAAGAAGTTTCAAGCGCATAATAGATATAAGTTAGCGGATGTATTATACTATGTTTTTCGGCGTTAATACGAGTTCTATAAGAGTAAGAAAAGGTATCAAAGTCAAAGTCAATAAGTGTTTATTCAATAGAGCAAAAACCTACATAAAATAATTAATTTACAAAAGAAGTACGAGACACATTAAAATTGAATAAAACACATAATTGAATTCGTTCGCTTCAGATACTGTTTTACCAATGAAATAAGCGATCGAGACACATCAAAACATTATAGATCTGATCATTTCGCGTTTATCCCGCGTACGGTACTTCCTGTAATGTTTCAATAGACGTGAAAAGCCGATCGAGTTACCCAGTGCGCGTCAATGTTCCCTTCGGGATGCAGCATTTCCATGAGCGACTCCTCGGTCGCAGACACGTCCAACGAATACTTGTGGATCAGCACACACGCCTGCAACACGTAACATTTATATTAAGACACATTATATTAAGTTTTCGATGCGTAAACAAGCTTGAACTGATCTAAGTCAAACATTATACACGTATTACAAACCCAAGCGTTTTGCATGCCTGCTTACAGATTGCGGTCAAATGAGAATTAAAGTCAAGCCTGGGATCAAGTGTCAGACCTAGATCACGAATCGTATCTACTCTTTCTATTTGAGAGCCCTTAAGGTAGTAACTATGGACGTTGGTACAACGTTTGCGAGAGAATGTCATGGCCTTACATTTTGAGACGTTAAATGGCAAAGAATTAGCAACACTCCAGTCGGCTACACGGTCAATATCCCTTTGGAGAGAACAACATTCGGTGTCATCTCCGACCACAGTAAATAACTTTAGATCGTCAGCAAACATTGGCATTGAGATTCATTAATAATATTAGGGAGATCGTTAATCATTATTAGGAATAATGTGGGGCCCAACGTACTACCCTGACTAACGCCCGATCGAGTGTAGTATGTTTTGGACACATGACGTCCCATACTTACAAACTGGACACGGTTACTAAGGTAGCTAGAGAAAAAAGAAGATTATATGAAAAACCGACTGCAGCTAATTTCGTGAGCAGGATGTCATTATCCACAAGGTCAAACGCCCTCCTAAAATCGAAATAAGTGGCGTCAACCTGCAATCTTAAGTCAATCTTATTTTTAAGTCCGGTAACAAACACGATGTTGTTAATTATAGGCCCATTTCGAAATTATGTACAATCGCTAAAATGTTCGAAAAAATTGTTTATGATACTCTTTTTCCAATCATTAGACCTCTTATAATCAGGGAACAACATGGCTTTATAAGCAAACGCTCTACGGAAACAAACCTCTGTGAATTCACTCACTTAGTATCTGAAACTATGGATCAGGGGTTCCAAATGGACGTAGTCTATACTGACTATTCCAAGGCTTTTGACAAAATTTCGCATTCACTACTTATAAGCAAGCTATCTGAGATTGGAATTCACGGTGACCTGTTAAGATGGCTAAAATCCTACCTTCGATCTCGTAGCCAAGCTGTTACAATTAAGGGTTACTGTTCCTCTTTTGTCCCAATTACATCAGGGGTCCCGCAGGGCTCACATCTGGGTCCACTGTTATTTTTAATCTTCATCAATGATGTTACTAAGAACTTTATACACTCTAAATGTTTGATTTATGCAGATGATACTAAAATATTTATGAAAATTGCCTCTTTATCTGACTGCTTTCTACTTCAAAGTGACCTCTCTAGACTTAGTAATTATTGTCACAGTAATTCCTTATTTCTTAATACTAATAAATGTAATATTATATCATTTAGTCGTAAGCCTTCTCCTATAATATTTAGCTATAAATTTAATGACAGTGTCATAACAAGGGTCTCCGTTATCAAGGATTTAGGTATATTCTTGGATAATAAGCTTTCTTTTAATACACATTTTGACAACATAACATCTAGAGCTTACCGAATTTTAGGATTTATTTTAAGAGTTGGTAGAGAATTTGAGCACCCCAGTACTCTGCTTCTTTTATACAATAGTTTTGTCAGATCCATTCTTGAATATGCATCATGTGTCTGGAATCCTCAGTACAAGGTTTATATCCACGAAATTGAAAGAATACAGAATAAATTCATAAAACATTTTAAATACCGTTTTCCTCTAAGTTCTACTGATAATTTATACACCCTACAGACACGTCGAACCGTAAGAGATCAAATTTTTCTTTATAAAATCCTATCCAATATCATAGAGTCCCCTGTTCTACTACAAAATATTTTCTTCCACTGTCCTCGCCTATCTGCTCGTAATAAAAAAACGTTTTGGTTACCTACGACGAACACAACCTACAGAAAAAATATGTTTCTCCCAAGAACCTGTTATCTCTATAATGACACCTTTACTAATATTGATATATTTAATATTACTTTGCCTGCATTTCGTAAGGAAATTATGAAAACGTTGCTGCCGATTAGCCAGTAATTGTATAATTATTATTTTTTATTATTCGCTATCTACTATTTATCAATTCATGCTTTGTATATTTTTTTATTTTTATTAATTAGATTCCATATTGTTGTCATATTTAGATTTAGTTTAAGTTGTTATCTTTTTGTGCAGTAATTTGCTTTCATAAGTTTGTTTGTGCTATTTAAAAGTGGAAACTTCACTGGTTTTTGTACTATTTTTATTATTCAATCTTACTGTAATATTGTACTGTTTGTTTCCCAAATAAAATAAAATAAAATAAAAAAATAAAATCTTAGCCATAACATAGTCGGTGAAATTAATGTCCAAACTAAATCTTGCGGCCCTGAAACCATGTTGACAATCATTAAGTTGGGAGTCTATTTGACGACGGAGCTCTGAGTCAACAGCAGATTCAAAGACTTTCCCAAACACCGGTGGGATCGCTATGGGCCTGAACATTTCAATTCCCGTGCTTGGACTGCATTTAGGTACTGGCGTTACTTTGGAAACTTTCCATCGCGAGGGATATCGACATTGTTTGAGCGAGAGTAATAGTAGAGTAATAGGTACTTGTAAGCTTTTGATTACAAACTTTTGCTCGTGACCTCGTTTTGCCTGAAAAACAGGATTACCTAGTTCAGGCACACAACTAATACGTTAGATTTTTATTAGATTTATTAGATATACATATTTCGCATAGGTTCGTTTTGAGTAATGAGTTGTCCCAGATAGATGTACTCGTCAGTATAGTCAATTATTGTGTTCCGTACTTCTATGGTTTCCATTTGTCATCACTCTAGTTTTCTCCGGATTCAGTGTCAGCCCAACTCTCTTACTTTCTGACGCAAGTTCTTTTATCATGGTGTTTAAGTCTTTCGATGTTTTAGCCAGTAGTACTATATCGTCTGCAAATCTCAGATGGTACAGAAACACGCCGTCTACTTTAATTCCTAGATGTTCCCAATTAAGTTTTCTGAATATTAATTTGTCTATTAATTTTACTATAACCAATGTTTTATGCAGCTGTTTGTTTTCCAAAAATGTAAAATAAAATAAATATTGATTCTAGAACTGCGGAAAATAGTTTCGGGGATAGAGAATCTCCTTGTCTAACGCCTTTTTCCACTTTGAAATCAGCGCTTTTCTTTTCGAGTTGAATTCTTGCTGTGCTGTGCCCGTATATGTTTTTTAATAATCTGATGTATTTCTTTTCAATACCTTGTTCTAGTACTGCTTCCCATATTATTTCATGTATTAGAGAATCAAATGCTTTACTATAGTCAATAAATGCGATGTATTATGTAAGCTGGTATTCATTATATTTCTCTAAGACCTGACGCACTACGTGGATATGGTCGATTACCGAATAGTCTTTGCGGAATCCTGCTTGCTCGATCGGTTGATGTTCATCTAAGTTTTTTCCAAACCTTTTTAAAATTATCTCTTTTTTTATAATTTCTTTTTTTTATAGTTCCCATTTCCCAGCCCATTTACTATGTGGTTATACTGACCTAAATTATTTATGTATGACATATCTACCAATTCGAGTGGAAAAAATTAATTGGTCTTGTTAAACTTAGGCAATAAATAAACATGACTAGTGCGTTCTACAGCTGATTGCACTGTAATTAACAGCACCAAGCAACAGTAGTTTATCATGGTGATTCAGTGTAGAAATAGTTGAAACTTTATCACAGAAGTTTGAAAGTAGAGAACGATGATCCCCAAAGATAACTGTTTAAGGCTTAATTTGTTCTATTCCACTTACCATTTCTTTGTTATTATAAGCTGTTTGTTTTCCAAGCATCAATAAAATAATATAATAAAAAAATTGAATTGAATAGAAATTAAATTGAATGTAGGTTCAGGACTGGCTTAGATTTATTTTTCACAAATTTAATAGTAACCCAAATATCCTCAGAGGAATGCCGCTCGTGACGCGCGCTCGCGGCTCGGCCTCGCTTCGCAGCGACAAGGCCCCGCCCCCCTCGTCTGCCGCGCCAGCTCCGCCTCTGTCCCGGCGCCATGCCGTGTGCACGTCGGTAAATGCTCCTCAGTGTTACCATCATTTAGCCACGTCTCAGTTAGCGCCACTACGTCTTAATTTACCATACTATAATCATCAAGAAAATAAAATAATAGCTAAGTTACCTTCTCCCAGTGCTGCAGCGCGCCGGCCAGCGACCTGTGCAGGCGCGAGGCGCGCTGGCGGCGCGCGAGCGGCGCGGCGCGCGCGTGCCGGGCGAGCTCGCGCGCCGCGCGCGCCTGGCGGCCCGCGCGCGCCGCCGCGCCGCGCCACGCCGCCTCCAGCGACGCCAGCGCTCCGCCGAGCAGCGGGTTCGCGCCTACGCCCCACTTACCTTCTCCCAGTGCTGCAGCGCGCCGGCCAGCGACCTGTGCAGGCGCGAGGCGCGCTGGCGGCGCGCGAGCGGCGCGGCGCGCGCGTGCCGGGCGAGCTCGCGCGCCGCGCGCGCCAGGCGGCCCGCGCGCGCCGCCGCGCCGCGCCACGCCGCCTCCAGCGACGCCAGCGCTCCGCCGAGCAGCGGGTTCGCGCCTACGCCCCACTTACCTTCTCCCAGTGCTGCAGCGCGCCGGCCAGCGACCTGTGCAGGCGCGAGGCGCGCTGGCGGCGCGCGAGCGGCGCGGCGCGCGCGTGCCGGGCGAGCTCGCGCGCCGCGCGCGCCAGGCGGCCCGCGCGCGCCGCCGCGCCGCGCCACGCCGCCTCCAGCGACGCCAGCGCTCCGCCGAGCAGCGGGTTCGCGCCTACGCCCCACTTCACCCTGGAATTGCGTATACGTAATTCTGTACTGTATACAGTACACATAAGATTCACAGTATAGATAAAAACCATGCAGATGCATTGTACGTACCTCTGATGCACGGAGGTGAGCAGGCCCTGCGCGCGCGCGTCGGCGGCGGCGAGCCTGTCCGCCGCCAGCGCCAGCTCGCTGGCGCGCCGGGCCAGCGGCGCGCTCGGCTCCTGGCCGCTGCTCAGCAGCTGCGAGGTGACAACGTTGTATGATACAAGTATAAATGTACTTCATTCCTCCTCTCATGCCCCAGCATGCATTAAGAGCCTGCTAAGAGATACTTCCGGAAGATGGCTCATCTGCTCGGCAGGCCAGTTACGTATCTCGCGACAGGTTTGCAACAGGCGTATATCTATTTGCAGATTATGTGGCGACTTAAATGGACGCTCGTCGACGCATATTTCTTGACTTCGGTAAATCATTTGACATCGTAGAATAGAATGACCTTCTGTTATTTAAGCTCTCCATACTAGGTATGTCTCCAAAACTGCTAAACTTTTTTGCAGACTATTTGAGTGAACGTAAACAGTATGTCCAACTGCAAAATTTTAGATCAGATGAGTACTACACTAGGTCAGGTGTCAGCTAGGGCAGTACACTTGGACCAACTCTTTTCTTGGCTATGATTAATGACCTTCCGAAAGCTATAAAAACTGCCAATTGCCTTATGTTTGCAGATGATTTAAAGGTGTACCAATAGTGTATATAACGACTCAGACTGTGTTGCACTGCAGCGTGACATCGATTGCTTGGAGCGCTGGAGTCAGTTAAATAGACTTGCATTCAACGTCTCTAAGTGTAATGCGATTACCTTTACCAGGTTGCTAACGCCTATAACCAAGTACTACGTATAGGCTGGTTCTACATTATAGAGTTACACCCGTTCGCGATTTAGGCCTCCTAGAAGATTCTAGGAACGAGTGTCTATCGATACCCAACTTAACTTCCGTGAGCACATCCTCTCTATGTGCAAACAGGCAAACCGAAACTTAGGTTTTATAATGAGAACTGCTTCCCAGTTCAAGGACGTTAGGGTCTGCATCATGATCTATAATGCATTTGTTCGCAGCAAACTTGAATTTAGTTCTGTAGTGTGGGATCCGCGTGAGCATAATACACGGTTATGGTTGAAAGGCTGCAACGCAAATTCGCCAGATACGTGTATAAACGAATGTACGGATACTATCCATTCCTCTTCCCTTTTCTGTTTGTAACCGGTATGGTCGGATTGGACACGTTAGAACTGCGGCGTAAGTTGCAACTCGCTCTCCACTTTTGTATTACTCTACGCAGCAAAGTCAATAATCCCGCCATATTGGGGTCGATGTCACTCTATGTGCCAGACAACTATCTGCGCTGTGGCCGACGTCATCATCAGCTGTTTGCCTGCCATACTCCACGAACACAACATGCGAATAACGTACCTACAATTAGAGCTTATTAATGCTTACGTTCACGATGTTCAACATATACATATATTTAATGACAGCTTATGTGTAATTTTTAACTCTTTAAGAGTTTATCTCGGTTTTAGTTTAAGATAGTAAGCGTTTTGGTGTAAACTGTGAGCTTTCTATTATGATTGTAATAAAAATAAATAAATAAATCTAGCGATCATCACTGTCAAACGTAATTTTTTTTGCTTTCATGTACTGTTGAATGAGAGAGTGGAGACTTGAGTGGAGACTTGAGTGGAGACCGCGGCTTGGTAAGCGTAGTGTAGGACGACCACTAGCTAGATGGAGTGATGACTTGCGGGCGGTCGCTGGTAGACGCTGGATGCGGCATGCTGAAGACAGGGTGAAATGGCCCAGATTTGGGGAGGCCTATGTTCAGCAGTGGACTAATATAGGCTGATGATGATGATGATGAATGAGAGACAGTAGCAGCAGCGATACCAGGTATATTCATCAGCGGATGATAAGGAAAAGAGAGCTGTACAACATTTCTTCTTATTTTATATCCTTGTTCAACTACCTTCCGCGTGGTCGCGCCGACCGACATGCGTCCGACCGGCCCTCCCGCGACAGATGGCAGCACTAGTCTTAGCGTATCCGATTCGTAACATTTCACATAAATTATTTTAATTGTGGCCACATTGTGACAAATACCGTTAAATGGTTAAAAACGAAATGTCAACGTCAAGACCACCTGTCACAAGTCACTTTACTGTCAATACATGTTTATAAGTTTGACTCGCAAATTAGTACTTGAATTGTTTAGATTTGAAAATATCAATTTTATTGCATTGCGGTTAAAATATTGTAAAAGCTATTATTAATGACAGTGAATAACAAGAATAGTACTAGTACTAAGTACTAGGTTACAAAAAGGTGCAAAGCTTGGGCTGGACTTTGCTTTATGGACCGTCGATTTGGGGGGACGGGAGGAGGGGAGAGGGGGGAGGGGGCTACCCCCCTGTACCATCTCCACCCCGCGGAACCCCATGGTTATGATATCCATGGTTAAAGTTTTTAGGTTAGAATAGCGATTTCCATTATGGAGCATCTATTTAGGGGGGGAGGAGGCGGAAAGGGGGGAGGGGGGCTACCCCCTCTGTAACATCCCCACCCTGTAGAGCCCCATGGTTATGGAGATATCCATGGTTAAAGTTTTTAGGTTAGAATAGCGCTATTTTGTGTAACTGTAGCTTCTGTAACAGCTCCGGCGCTGCGGGATGACCAGCCCCTCCGCCCTAGCGTAGCAAAGCGCAGGCACTAAGCGCCGCCGTAACGCCTGAGGCTGGTCGCCGAAGATGTGAAGGCGAGCGAAGTGCTACAGCGGGCGGGGACTGGTCTCCCTCCGCGCTTCCGAGCTATTATAAACACTCTAGGGGTACGTTAGACAAGACCACGTGGAAAGTGGGGTACTCTGTGTCGGATCTGTCACTCAAATCGAACCTAATCAACTCTTTTCGGCCTACCTCTGTGACAGCTTGCGCGCGATGCGCAAGCGCGCGCGCCGCCTGCGCCGCGGCGGCGTGGTCGCGGGCGGCGCGCGCGGCGGCCTGCAGGCGCGCGCGCGCCGCCGCCAGCGCGCCGGCCGCCCAGGCGGCGCGCCCGGCGCCCGCCCCGCCCGCGCCGCAAGCCTTCTCGCAAAGGGACTCGAGGGACACGCTCCACATTGCACCTGGAATGGAAAACACATTTCCATACAAAGATTCGACACTTGTTGCCTGAGGGCAAATTCCCGTAAAATTAACTTAATAAACGCTCAAAGTCGATAAATTTTACAAAAACTGACAAAATCACTATTGAAACGAACTTTCTACATTCTCGTGGTCTCACCATAGACAATTTGTATCTATTGCAAACTGATCGTGAAGCATCGACTGGTCATCATTTCAGCCATAAAACGTCCACTGATGAGCACAGGCCTCCCTCATGGATCTCCATGAGGGGTAGTTTGCCATACTCACCACGCTTGGCAGGCGGGTTGGTGAGCGCAGTATGGGATGTTGATACACGGATAGACGCTGCTGCCCATCTTCCGGAGGTGTCCCTTAGCAGGCTCTTACTGCATCCACGGGTAGGAGAGGAGGGGTAACATTCTACTGCCGGCACCCCACGGCATCGACTGGTAAAGAGAGGTAATCGTGATGATGGTAGGCTTTCAGAGTGATGTGACAAGTTCGGAGTAGACACGAGAAGTGAGATGAGGCAAAGTAGCACGCGAAATCACGATTTACAAAAATCGGCCTCCCGGCCCGAGACACCCCCGTTATAAGTTGTAAAATATGTATGTTAATCTGTAAGGTATCTATTATACGGGCCTTAGGTTAAGTATTTTACAACTTGTTACTTATCTACATATACCTAGTTGCCTGAAATATTATTATTATAACTTGTGAATGCCCTGAGGCAGAACCTCGAATTTGGAAGGGCATGCAGATAAAGGTACATATCATTTGCTCAGCTCACCGAGTTCAATCCCATTCCAATCCGGCTTTAGGAGAGGGCATAGCACTACTACTGCTCTTTTAAATGTCACTGAAGATCTACGAATAAGCATGGAAAAACCCATCTGACAGTGTTAGTGTTAGTAGATTTTAGCAATGCATTTAACGCAATTGATCATGATCTTCTCCTCACTGCCCTTCCGAAGCTTGGCTTAGGCCACACTGCTAAACTGGTTTTGCTCCTACCTCAGAGGACGTCGTCAGAAAACTCGGCACTGTCAAGACTTTTCCGAATGGACGGGTATTGAGGCAGGTGTACCACAAGGGGGAATTCTGCCACCGCTTTTGTTTTCTTTATTTATTAACTTGCTCTCTCCTCACCTTCTTTGCCAGTATCACATGTACGCTGATGATCTACAGCTGTATTACTCCGCTCCTTTCAATGATTTTTTCTATTCTAAATCATTGAAAGGAGCAATAACGACCTTTCGCGTCTGTTATCTTGGTCCACCATGTTTGGAATCACAGTTAATCCTGATAAATGTCAGGCCATCATCATCGGTGGGTCTCGTCAACTTGCGAAAATCGTTTCTTATGACGCTCTTCCTCAAATAACCTTCAGCAAATATGTTACAACGGTCACAGCATCCCTTTTACTCCCACGGTCAAAAATCTTGGTCTTACTTTAGACTCAGCTTTGTTGGGCACCGTATATTCAGGAGCTCTCACGTCAATTCTATGCCTCTCTTCATTCAATCATCCACTTAAAAAAAATCTTCCCATATCCACCAAGATAACTTTAGTAAATTCTCTTCTAATACCAATGATTGATTATGCGGATGTAGCGTTTCTAGATCTCAACCAGGAGTTACTCAACAAACTTGACCGTCTCATCAATGCTGGCATACGCTTCATATTTTGCTTACGTAAATATGACCACATAAGCGCATACCAAACCAAACTGAAGTGGCTCCCTATCCGTGAGCGTAGGAACCTGAGAATTCTTTGTCTTCTTTTCTCCATACTAAAAGAACCATTCACTCCCGACTACCTCAAGTCTCGTTTCAATTTTTTGGCAAATTCACACGACAGACCTCTTAGATCTTCCAATAATCTTCTCCTTGAGATTCCATCCCACAGCACAACTTTCTGTGGAACGCCCTCCCTAATGACTTTGACTCAAAAGAGATTTTTAAGAAACGGACTCGTGAACTGTACTTTAAATCTATATCACTTTCTTCCTGTTGAATCTAAACTTTCTTAATGTATTTTGTTTTATTTCTATTTATATTCTTTTTTTATATTATCCTTTATTTCTCTGGCAGTTATTATTATGCTTTTCCTTCTAGCTCCATTTATACATACATTTGTATGTATGTATATACACTGCCGGCCAAAAGTTTGAGACCACTTGTAAAAATCTTTGTAACCACCAAAATATTTCAAAAGTACACATGATAAAGAGCTAATTTGAACACCTTCGTATTCTATTGTTATCAAAGAATTTCTGAGAGTCATTTTTATTGTATATTTTTAAGTTATCATCCTTTAAAGGTATATTGTTTCAAAACATAAATGAGTACCGCGCGCTTACCAGGTGATAGAGTCATTGTTATATTTTTTATGGCCTGCTCATTTCTAATTATTTTGGTTTTGTTTTGCGGTAACCGTACTTCCGGATTATTTTAGCTTCCTTAAACATATTTTTTACCTGAGTTTTGATGGAGTAAATTTTTCATTATCTTAACTAGTCTGAGCTCGTCGTTGTTACAGTGAAGACATCTTAAAATGGGAAAAGTGCGCGAAATTAGCACTGAAACTCGTTCTGCCATAGTTGTTTTACACGGCGAAGGCAAATCTGAACGTGCGATTGCCTCTCAACTTAAGTTGTCGAAGACTTGTGTTCATAACGCAATAACCCGATACAAGGAGACTGGCAGTAATCAAGATCGTTCGCGATCGGGGAGACCGAGAGCTACCACTTCTAGCGAGGATAATTTCATCGTCGTTACCAGCAAGCGGAATAGACGCCTAACCGCACCAGAAATCCGCGCAGAAGTGAACAAATCCCGATCAGAACCTGTGTCATTGACTACAGTAAAAAGACGATTGAGAGATGCAAGTTATTTGGTCGCGTCGCCGTTCGAAAACCACTACTAAGGCCACAAAACAAAAAGAAACGGATGCAGTGGGCCCTTACCCATCGAGACTGGACTGAAGAAGACTTTAAAGAAGTTCTTTGGACAGATGAATCCAAGTTTGAAATATTTGGTTCAAAACGACGAATTTTTGTTCGACGTACCGCCGAGGAAAAGATGATGCCAGATTGTGTGGTGCCAACAGTTAAGCATGGTGGTGGTTCCATTATGGTCTGGGGATGCTTCTCGGGCCATGGAACCGGAGATTTGGTACGAGTCGAAGGAATCATGAAAAAGGAGCATTATAAACGAATACTACAGCAAAATGCCGTTCCGTCTGGTTTAAGATTAATTGGAAATGGATTTTTTTCCAACAAGATAATGATCCTAAACATAGTTCAAAATTATGCAGGGGTTATTTAGAACATAAAGAAACAGAAAGGGTGTTAAAAAACATGGTGTGGCCCCCTCAGAGTCCGGATCTCAACCCCATTGAGCTATTGTGGGAAGAGCTTGACAGAAATGTGCGCAGTTGTTGTCCCTCCTCACAAGAAGACATGTGGAAGGCTTTACAAGAAAGCTGGAACAATATCTCACAAGATACAATTGATAAATTGATTGCTCGTATGCCGAGACTAGTGAAAAAAGTTATAAAATGCAAGGGAGGCTTTTTTGACGAAAAATCCGTTTAATGATTTTATTAAATATGAACGTAATTTTTAACGTAAATGGTTGATATTTCTTGATTTTTTTTTCTTCTTGATGAATGTGTATTAGTAAATAAGCATTTTAATTAATATCTAAACCTCTTGATTTATATTTTGAGTTTTATTTCATTTTGCTACTTAGATGTAGGTGGTCTCAAACTTTTGGCCGGCAGTGTATATATATTATATTTATATATATTCATATCATAGATATATATAATTATTGTATATATTACATTATTTGTATTTGGTTTAGATACATAAGTCTTGTAGATGCTAAATCTAGGTTAAATGGCAATTAGTTAAGTTGTTATCTGTTTCTTTATGCACGCCAAGTTGATTTTCCTACAATATTTTGGTTGACAGGTAGAAAATGCCTACGGCATAATGTTCGCCTTTTGTCCATCTTTGTTATAATTATGTGCAATAAAAAAATTAACTTTACCTCTTTATAATGTTACAGATGTAATATGTTTAACTCAAATTAATCTGAAAATGTTTATTTGTTCATGGCGAGAAATAATGTAAAATTAATGCTTGTATGAAATTTTTTCAATAAGATTATTGATTATACGATAAATTATCGTTAAAAAACTTTACGTTAACGAACATGGATAAGGCTTACAAACTTTAGTTAGATTAGTTTAAGTCTGTTATTAACTTAAGTGTTTTTAATTCTATGTTAGTGTAAAACTTATAAGATTTTTTTGTTAAATAAGCATAAGTAAATAAAGGCAATTTTTATTTTATTTTAGTGTAAAACTGGTTAGTATATAACCAAGCTATAAGTAAAAACTACTCAAGGCTAGTTATTTTCTATGTTTACTCTTCTACTAGATTTAAGTTTCTGAAGCTGTTTGTTTTCAAAGAATAAATAAATAAAAATATATAAATTTCAAGTCAACCTTCAGCTGGTTTGGAGAACAAAAAAAAGGTCTTGACAGACAGAGAAACGAGTGATTCTGTAAGGGTTTCGGTTTTTCCTCTTGAGGTTACTTACGTTTACGGTTTATAAGAAACTCAAGGCATTTTCACAATATTTTTAAGGAGTAGCTATGTTATTCTTTTTTATACTACTAAATGACGAGACAAGCCGAAGAGCCAACAGATTTAAAGCGGTAACTTCTACCTATTACAACTGCAATACCACGGTGATAACTAAGCACGTGACCAACGCTGTAGGTATTGCATTGCGCCCGTCACCCTGAGACATAGACTTGTAAAGTCTCATGTGCCCGTAACTTCCCCGACCCCCTTACCCTTCAAACCGGAACACAGCAATGAAGACATTAGGTACTGTTTGGCGGCAGAAATAGTTATGGTGGTAGTTCTTCCCCGGATGAACTCTTCACAAACAGTTGCAGTACGCCTAGAAATGGCACTGACCGATCTCCTTCTGCTCCACCTCGGCGCGCAGGTCGAGCCGGCGGCGCCGCAGCAGCGCGCACACCACGCAGGCCGGCGGCGCCGCAGCAGCGCGCACACCGCGCAGGCCAGCGCGCGCGAGTGCACGCCCAGGACACGAACTAGAAATGGCACTGACCGATCTCCTTCTGCTCCACCTCGGCGCGCAGGTCGAGCCGGCGGCGCCGCAGCAGCGCGCACACCACGCAGGCCGGCGGCGCCGCAGCAGCGCGCACACCGCGCAGGCCAGCGCGCGCGAGTGCACGCCCAGGACACGAACTAGAAATGGCACTGACCGATCTCCTTCTGCTCCACCTCGGCGCGCAGGTCGAGCCGGCGGCGCCGCAGCAGCGCGCACACCACGCAGGCCGGCGGCGCCGCAGCAGCGCGCACACCGCGCAGGCCAGCGCGCGCGAGTGCACGCCCAGGACACGAACTAGAAATGGCACTGACCGATCTCCTTCTGCTCCACCTCGGCGCGCAGGTCGAGCCGGCGGCGCCGCAGCAGCGCGCACACCACGCAGGCCGGCGGCGCCGCAGCAGCGCGCACACCGCGCAGGCCAGCGCGCGCGAGTGCACGCCCAGGACACGAACTAGAAATGGCACTGACCGATCTCCTTCTGCTCCACCTCGGCGCGCAGGTCGAGCCGGCGGCGCCGCAGCAGCGCGCACACCACGCAGGCCGGCGGCGCCGCAGCAGCGCGCACACCGCGCAGGCCAGCGCGCGCGAGTGCACGCCCAGGACACGAACTAGAAATGGCACTGACCGATCTCCTTCTGCTCCACCTCGGCGCGCAGGTCGAGCCGGCGGCGCCGCAGCAGCGCGCACACCACGCAGGCCGGCGGCGCCGCAGCAGCGCGCACACCGCGCAGGCCAGCGCGCGCGAGTGCACGCCCAGGACACGAACTAGAAATGGCACTGACCGATCTCCTTCTGCTCCACCTCGGCGCGCAGGTCGAGCCGGCGGCGCCGCAGCAGCGCGCACACCACGCAGGCCGGCGGCGCCGCAGCAGCGCGCACACCGCGCAGGCCAGCGCGCGCGAGTGCACGCCCAGGACACGAACTAGAAATGGCACTGACCGATCTCCTTCTGCTCCACCTCGGCGCGCAGGTCGAGCCGGCGGCGCCGCAGCAGCGCGCACACCACGCAGGCCGGCGGCGCCGCAGCAGCGCGCACACCGCGCAGGCCAGCGCGCGCGAGTGCACGCCCAGGACACGAACTAGAAATGGCACTGACCGATCTCCTTCTGCTCCACCTCGGCGCGCAGGTCGAGCCGGCGGCGCCGCAGCAGCGCGCACACCACGCAGGCCGGCGGCGCCGCAGCAGCGCGCACACCGCGCAGGCCAGCGCGCGCGAGTGCACGCCCAGGACACGAACTAGAAATGGCACTGACCGATCTCCTTCTGCTCCACCTCGGCGCGCAGGTCGAGCCGGCGGCGCCGCAGCAGCGCGCACACCACGCAGGCCGGCGGCGCCGCAGCAGCGCGCACACCGCGCAGGCCAGCGCGCGCGAGTGCACGCCCAGGACACGAACTAGAAATGGCACTGACCGATCTCCTTCTGCTCCACCTCGGCGCGCAGGTCGAGCCGGCGGCGCCGCAGCAGCGCGCACACCACGCAGGCCGGCGGCGCCGCAGCAGCGCGCACACCGCGCAGGCCAGCGCGCGCGAGTGCACGCCCAGGACACGAACTAGAAATGGCACTGACCGATCTCCTTCTGCTCCACCTCGGCGCGCAGGTCGAGCCGGCGGCGCCGCAGCAGCGCGCACACCACGCAGGCCAGCGCGCGCGAGTGCACGCCCAGGAAGCTGCGCGACACGAACTCCGCTATGAACCTGCGCACACGCAACAGGACACAAACTCAATAACTATTTATTCAATAGAGCCAAACGCTACATAGAATACTCAATTTACAAAAGAAGAACAAGACACATTTAAATTTAATAAAGCACATAATTGAATTCGTTCGCTTCAGATAACTTTTTTTCCATGTGAGGGAAAGAAGCGAAACCTCACTCTACATACTGCGATCCTCATCTTCCTTATGCAATGGCTATATCGTGTGTCAGGACTTGTTAGCTGGAGTATTACCACTCTTGTGTGCACCACACACTAGAACTAGGGATACGAATATTTTTGCCGTGAGGTGCCGACAGTACAATGTTGCCTCTCCTCTCTTGCCCGCGGATGCAGTGAGAGCCTGCTAAGGGATACCCCTGGAAGATGAGCAGCAGCGTCTTTATGTATATCAAAGTCCCGAACTGCGCTCTCCAACCCGCCTCCCGAGCGTGGTGAGTGGTGAGTGATGGCAACAACCCCTCATGGTGGATCTATGATCTATTTTAATTTAAGAAGGTTTAAAGAGACAGGACACTTCTATAACAGAGAGTTATTCAAGTACTATAGAGAGCACGTTAAAAAGCTAATCGATGTTGCGTACAATAACCATATAAAACAAGCCCAAGACAACATCGTACGTGACCCTGCTAAGTTCTGGCAATACACACACACAATAGTACAAGAGAAACGGAAGAATCGGCAGGCACTTCAAGAATTTAAAATAGGCGATGAGTTGGTATCTGGACAGCAGGCTGCTGATGCATTCGCAAATTTTTTCGGTTCTGTGTTTCATGATAATGTTCCTGATCTTAACCCAGAACTGGCCCAGGCAAATATTGATGGTTTTGGATCTGATTCGTTTCGCATTACCATCGATACTGTAACGTTGCCTGAGTTGAGACGAGCTATCAAAAAGTTAAAACCAAGATCCTCAGCGGGACCTGATGCTGTTCCAGCATACATAGTGAAGGATTGTAAGGCTGTTCTTGAGCTCCTGTACCTCTATAATCTTTCGCTTAAACAGTGTCAGTACCCAGAGCGATGGAAAATATCCAAGGTCACTCCTGTGCCCAAGGGCAGCTCAAATTTGCAAGCGAGTATCGAGATGCATAGACCAATAGCTGTCCCATCAGTCTTCGGCAAGATCTTTGAGTCGATAGTTGATTCTGAGATCCGTCGTCAAGTTGGTCCCCTTCTGACTAATTCCCAGCACGGTTTCAGATCGGCTAGGTCCACATCAACCAATCTCATTAACTTAGCCGATTATGTTTCACAAAAAATGGACGAGAGATTGCAAGTGGATGCGACATACTTCGATTTCAAAAAAGCGTTCGATCTGGTGGACAATGACAAACTCCTAAATAAATTGGCTACTACAGGATTTACACCTAATCTTCTGCGCTTTTTTGCTAACTACCTTAAAAATCGAAGTCAGTTTGTAAGCCTTGGACATCATGTTTCGAAATCGTATTATACCCTCTCGGGTGTAAGTCAGGGAAGTACACTGGGCCCCACACTTTTCCTTTTGATGATAAATGACCTTCCTTCTGTTATCAGTACTGCAGAATGTCTACTGTTCGCTGATCACCTGAAGCTGTTCACAGCTATCAAATCGAACACTGACTGTCTGGCTCTTCAACGCGACATTGACAGTGTGGCTGCATGGAGTGCTGATAACTCTCTGCCTTTCAATGTCTCAAAGTGCCAGACTATAACATTCACTCGTCGACGCTATCCTATTTGCCACACCTACATTCTTGGCGATACTACAATCGAGCGTGTAGACTCGATACGGGATTTAGGATTGATGTTGGACACTAGACTCGATTTTAACTCACACATAGTCGCTGTTTGCAAGCAAGCATGCAAGACCTTAGGTTTCATAATGCGTGTCACATGGGAGTTTCCAGACGCACGTGCAGCTCTCATGCTCTATAAATCATACGTACGCAGTCGCCTTGAGTATGGAGCTGTAGTCTGGGATCCTCATGAGTCCAAGTACAAATTGACACTGAAGAAAGTCCAACGCAAATTCTCACGCTATCTGTATAAAAGGATATACGGGTATTATCCATATCTGTATCCTTCTTTGTTTGTTTCTGGCATGGTGGGACTGGACTCTCTTCAACTGCGACGGAAGTTGCTACTAATAACGCATTATTTTATGTTGTTACGTGGTGAGGTAGACCCAGATTTGCTTGAGAGGCTGGCTTTAACTGTGCCACGACGTTACATGACGGGCGCACAAGGTTCAGCGGGCCCTCGTCGCCGCCCGCCTGTGCGCCGCGCCGCCTGGAGTCCGGACTTGCACCGGCGCCGCTGCTCCCACTCCGCGTGCACTCTCACTACTTAATAATTTTATAGCTCAAACCGACTTCGACATATTCGCTGACAATTTCACTACTTTCTTTAGACAATTAGTGACATTTTTAAACATTATTTGACATATTTTTTGAATATTATATTATTGTTTTTTTGAATGTATATTTGACATATTTTTTTATTTTTATTTTATATTGAATCTGACTATTTGATCCTAATTATAATTTAGCTATTGTTTTTAATTTGTAATTGTATATATTTGTTATATATAAATCAATTTAATATTTGGGTGCTTTGGCGCAAGCTGTTAGCCCATCTGTGTATGTTTTAATAAATAAATAAAATAAATAAATAAATGAGAGGCTTGCGTTCAGTAGCGGACGTTTTACGGCTGAAATGTATGGATTTATAGACAAAGTTACCTCTTCACCGGCTTGTACAGGCCGCTCTCACCGGGCCCGGCGGCCGCGCTGTCCGCGCAGGGCCGCGGCGCGCCCAGCGCGGCGAGGCGCGCGCAGGCCGCGAACACCTCGGCCGCGCACTGCACGCGACGCACGAGTAACGCTTCTTCCAGCACCGCGCGCACAGCACGACTTTGCAGGGCGGCCTAGACTTACAGAAATTCAGAAATTTATTCATTTATTTGTATGCAATCATAGTTTGCAATTACGAAACATAGACACGTCAACTTACAATAAAATAGGACAAGTACGAGCTGAACTCGCCCACCGAGGGTTCCGTAGGTATGTAGGAACATAATTATTATTATAAATTAGCTGATCTGACTTAGTAAAAGTTTTAGTAAAAAAACAAAAAGTAAAAAGATTCGATCACCCATCCAACTTATGACCGCGCGTAGGGTTGCTTAACACGATGGTTGATTTTGTACTTTTTATAGACGACTTTTGATTGGACAAGTTAGGGAGACACCTGTTTCTACTTGAGGGACATCTGAAAGACAAAAAGCACCCACCGACATATGCATAGCATCACTGATATGGTCAATCTTCCTCCACGCCTGCGGGACGGGAATGGTTAGATGGTCCGCCAGGTCCCTGGCGTGCAGCTCGACGGCTGCGAACAGCCCGTTGAAGCCCATCAGCAGCATGCGGCCCGCGTGCCCCGCGAGCTCCGGGGCGGCGGTGAGCAGCGCCTCGTAGCGACTGCGGAGGTCCTCTGCGACTAGCATGGCTCCGTTCGCTGGCGACTGGAAATGTATGGTGATGGGTAAATACTAACAGTACTAAGCTATTTTTGTTTATAAAATGTAAACCCACACTAAGGTAACATTAATAGAAATTAAAAAGCAATCAAAATTTTGTCTTCGACGGGGGTCGAAGCCGTAATGTTTAGACGAACACCTTTAACTCAGGCTGCCTTTACCATTTCGGCCACGAAGACACTAGCCGTCGGGTCGAAAAACTTGAATGCCTTTATCGGTTTTGTAGTAACAGTACTAAACTCTTTGGATTAGGGGATGTTATGGCTATCGGAGTATCGTTACAATATGTGAAATGACAAGTGAATAAATTAGGTCAGGTGCGTGTCGGGCCACGCGCTTTGTAGGGTTCCATAGTTAACCGTAGATCTGTTGTTGGAAGTTGGTGTAAAATCTAAAGGTATAAAACTACTAAGCTTAGATTTTAGAGGAGGACCCTCGAAATGTTTATACCTTTTTCGTAAACGGAACCCTAAATCGAAAAACTGTATTTGCAACCCCTAAATGGTTTTATAATACCTGTTCAGTAAACCCCACTATACCCCACAAGGTGGGAAAATCAAGAAAAAGAAGTTCATCCCCATCTTACGTCTCGGGAAATTTATATTTTGTTCATAATTTTTACGTTTTCTCGGGGCGTGATTATTTTATAAGTTTATGCAAAATTACAACTTTCCAGGAGTAATAGTCTTTTGTAAAGCCGACGACAGACAGACCGACAAAGGGAACATAAAATGAAAGGGAATATAAATCTTACCTCCATATCCATGATCAGATATCTCATATGTATCTCCAGCTGCGCCAACAGCTCGTTCAGAGGCATCGGACAGTTCATGATCACCGCGTTCAGCTCATTTATCATCATCAAGGTAGATGGATCTTCAGAGTGGATCTTCTTCAGCGCTTCAGGGAGGATGATGGTGCTAAAGTTGAAGTTCAGTTGCTGTAAGTCGGCGAGAACCAGGTTCGCGTTGCGGACGCATTCCACGGCGATCGGGAGTGACGCGTCATCGGCAGACGCGGACTGCAAAGGTAGTAGCGACAGAAGTTCTACAGCCTGAGTGGACAGCGAGGTCATGTCGTCCAGGAACCACTCGCCTTCCAGAGATGTCAGGTCGACGAGGCAGTCGCCCGCACTTTGAGCTCCATTCTCTAACATCAGGTATCGCCTATTCAAGTTGCAAAGCATCCCTATCACAACCCCTTCCAGTGACGATGCCGCACCTTCTTCCGTCCTTACCCAGTTAGAGATGTTCGCTTTCGCTTCCATGTATGCATCCTGAGCGCGAGTCATCGCGTCCGGTCCGCCCTCTAGCTGGAGTCTCTCTGCAGTCTTGCTGAGGTTCGCGTTGGCCTCGGCACAGAGAGCCTGGAGCCTGTAGCTGTATCCGACCATCTGTTGTGATGTGTCTCCTTTGATATTATCAGTGTTAGTTAGCGCGGCCACCTGGTTCAACATCTCACGACACACTTCGGGAGACTTGCTCTCCATTGCTGTGAAGAGGAACTTCCTCATCATGACTATGCGATGGTATTCCGTGTGGGTCTGTGGGTAGTACTGGGAGACGGCCACGAACTGCGAAAGAAGCTCCAAGCACGATCTGATGAGGTGCAAGGTTTGCTTCATGGATTGTTTGAGCTCGGTCTCCGCTTGCTCGCATTGTGTGATTGTGGAGCTCTGGCCAGCGTTTGTCAAAAACTCTTTAATGTGATCGAATATGGGTGTATCTTCTTCGTCCGGTGTTGAAAACTCTTGTATCCAACTGAGAAGCTGGGGTCCGTTTAGCACATCAGTGGTGTTAGAGAAAGATTCTATTTGCGTGTCGTAGTCAGCAAGAATTTTGTTTAAAATTTTCATGGAGTCCTCGAAAGCGTTCTTTGCTTGTTTGTAACTCGAGTACTTCTGAGATATAGCGTATAGCGGATGGTCGTTTAGATTCGGGCCAAAAGCCTCAATCTCCTTTATCAGGGCCATTTGTTGGTGACACTTTTGCAGCCTTGATTCTACAGATTTCAGTTCTTCATTCTCTTTGAGCCAATTTTCAGCACATTGGCGTATTTCCGGTAAAACTGCCAGATATTGGTCCCTGCAAAAATGTTTGTAAATGAAATAACATTAAACAAGACCTGTTGTTGAATTTTTAAACGCATGTTAAAGTCAACCCTCGTCAATAATTCACATTCAAACAGGAAGTTGTTGGATTTCAGCAGAGTGCTTTTGATGTGAAAACATTTTACTTTCGTGTTGCGATTAACGTAGGATAGGAACGTCAATCGATACTTTTACTTTAGCTACTTTAAAAGTCATGAACCAAAACACGATTCAAGTTTCAGCGGAAATTGAGCAATTGATATTCGATAAAAGTTTAATAATTGTTAAGGATAAACCTTTAGAGAATATAAAGTTTTTAAACGATTGAATCTTTACCAATTCACAAACTTCGAGAAAGCCTGTGTTTGTTCCTCCCTCTGTTTTGTAAACCAATTCTCTTGGTCACCAATATACAACAGAAAGCTTAGGTAACATACAAATGTTACAACTACGTACTACGTTAACGTATCGTACATGTAACGTTTATTTATTGTTGCGAGCGACACATCTTCTATTTACTGGTAAATAATGGAACAGATATGCGTTCACGTGTTTGCCTCTGCCAGTATGAATTTTGTTTCCGATATTTTAGTGATGTAAAGAACAATGATTTTCAAATGTATCATGGCGGTTGAGATTGCTACGTGCTTTTGTGTTTATATATCTTGTGTTGATTTATGTTCCTTATTACTGGTTATGTGTCAAGCAGTGAACAGTAAAAGACTTAAGACTATATTCTTGGTCTATCGAGTTGGTAACTAAGCTAGTAGCTGATGAAGACACCTGAGTTTTTATCAAAATATTTAGATTTCTAACGCTTATTGTAACCCTAACCAGAACGTAAGTCCTAGTTAAGAGTAGCCCATTAAACTATTTTAATAAAGCCTAAGTGTGTTTGTCAGCATGCACGTTGTTTATGTCAGATGAACTTTTATCTTTTTATAAGCTATTTTTGTATTTATAGTGTAAACCCACACTAAGGTATCATTATAGAAATGAAAAATACAATCCAAATTTTGTCTCCGACGGGACTCGAACCCGTAACGTTCAGACGAACACCTTTAACGCAGGCTACCTTTACCATTCGGGTACGGAGCAATTAACCGTCGGGTCGAAAATCTTGACTGACTGAAAAACCCAGCAGTATTCTAGGTGAATAGATTATCCACTCCTTGCTGGGGTGTGGACGACGAGCTCTCCATAGTTTTTAGCTGTTTTAAGGACCTGTTACCGTAGACACTTCCTAGAAGCCTGTGTGGCGGCATCCATTCGCTGAGACTGGCGACCGCAACACGCACCGGCGCTGCCGCAACTGGATGTTCGCGCTCTGCAAGCCGCTATATTTATGTTGCGCTATCCCGTTCTTGCGCATCATGGCTATCTCGCTCTCGCGGCACGAAATCAAAGATTCAACGCGGCTAAATGCAGTGCTGGGATTGGTTTAAACTAACGTAGTCGCTACTCAAAAATATTGTTTGCTGGAAAACCAAATTTGTAATATAAGTAGACTATTTTGTTAATAAAATTTGTACAGTCGTAGAAGCCTCTTTTATTTTTACATTACAATTCAGTGAACCCTCTAGGACTAGCTAGGGACAGTAAATCAGTATTAGGCAGGAGAATAGGATCTCATATAACCACCATCGTATAACCACACTATATAGTAGGGCCTAGGTCAGAGGCGTATTCCACATACCACACCAGGATCTTACAATTGGTGACCCCGACGGAAACATGGAAACATTTAGGAATGCCGAAGAAAACAAATCGGATGCCGAGGCAGCTGGATCAAGCTTGGATGTTCCTTTCAATTTAGCGGCGGTCTCGGTGCAATCTAGATTATTACCATTCTGGCGAGAATACCCGAAACTGTGGTTTGTTCAGTTTGAAGCTCTGGTGGATCCTCTCAAGACAAGTGATGAGAACAAATACCGCTATGTACTTGGACAACTGCAACCTACAGACCTTCAACACATTTCAGACATTCTGCTGAAGCCACCTACTGTCGGAAAGTACGAGACTATCAAGCAACGCCTACTCTCGGCTTATGAGCAATCGGAGATAAAAAACTTCAGGCACCTTATAAGTGGACTGGAATTAGGTGATCAAAAGCCTACACAATTATTGAGGCGCATGCGAGAGCTTGGAGGAAGCATGATCACCGAAGACGGAATAAAAATAGAATGGCTGAACCAGTTGCCGCAACAAGTCCGAGTTATTCTATCGGTGAATACAGATTCGTCCCTAGATATGCTTGCTGCTATGGCCGATAAGATGTTAGAATATTCCGAAGCTGGAACGATTGCAACAGTGTCTAAAATAGAGCCAAGCGTCAGTGGTACCGGAGCAAACCAGCAAATGGTATCAACTCAACTCGACGTGTTGTCAAAGCAGCTAGAGAAGCTCACATTGGAAGTTGCTGAATTGCGACAGGAGCGAGGCAGATCGCAATACCGCCGCCCGTCATACTCGCGGCCTCGATCGCGTTCGGAGTCTGCAAGGAAGATAAGAGAAGGGACGTGGCTGTGTAAATATCACTTCAGATTTGGTAGCAGAGCAAGGCGCTGTGAATCTCCGTGTGCGAAGAGGGATTCCAAGTTGGGAAACTAAATGATACACCGACCGTGGCGGAGGTCGGTGTGGTTCCTGCTAGCAACCGCCTATGTGTCTACGATCGTAATACGGCACAGCGTTTCCTCGTCGACACAGGAGCAGATATATCGGTGCTAGCTCCCTCCACCGCCTTGCGAAATAAGCTGTTATCAAGCACCTACAAATTATATGCCGCAAACAGCACGCCGATCAATACATATGGAGAAAGAGAAATGCAACTGGACTTTGGGCTACGTCGCAACTTCCGTTGGACTTTCGTCGTGGCAGATGTGAAGACATCTATTTTGGGAGCGGATTTCCTGCGACATTATAAGCTGTTGGTAGATTTGCATCGTAAAAAGCTTATTGACAAAATCACCGATCTATCTATCGATGCCGTAGAAGTATTTTCAGATCAAGGATCAGTGCACGTCATAAGTGAGAGCCACACGTACCACGAGATTCTAAAACAGTATCCTGATGTACTAAGACCGATGTCATTGAAAACGCCGTCAAAACATGATGTGGTACATCATATCCAGACCACCGGTGCACCCCTCTACGCGCGGGCTCGTCCATTGCCGCCTGATAAATATAAATCTGCAAAGCAGGAATTTGAGCGCCTGATGGAAATGGGAATTTGTCAGCCTTCGAAGAGTCCATGGGCTAGTCCTCTGCATGTCGTTAAGAAAAAAGATGGCAGTTTACGTTGTTGTGGAGATTATAGAAGGCTTAACGCCGTTACTCTACCAGACAGATACCCAATACCGAGGATTCAAGATTTTACTTACCAGCTACACGGCAAGAAAATCTTTTCCAAACTGGATTTGAAGATGGCCTACTACTGGATACCTATATCGCAAGAGGACGTTCAGAAAAGTGCCATAATAACACCATTCGGTCTCTTCGAGTTTCGTTCCATGACGTTTGGGCTTCGTAACTCAAGCCAAACATTTCAGCGATTCATGCATGAAGTTCTACGCGGAATAAGCGATTGCTTCACATTTGTGGATGACGTTTTGTTATGCAGTGAAAACGAAGAAAAGCACAAGAAACTGGTTCATGAAGTTTTAGACCGCTTAAACAAGTATGGAGTTACTCTCAACGTAGAAAAATGCGAATTTGCCAAGACAAGAATAAATTTTTTGGGATATCAAGTAACTGCAGAAGGCATTACACCGACAGAAGAGCGAACAGAAGCTATCTCTACGTATCCACAGCCGAAGACGGTCTTAGAATTGCGACGTTTCTTGGGGATGGTAAATTTTTATAGAGACTGTCTACCAAGCCAGGCCGATGTTCAGCGTCATTTAAACAAGTACTTGCACAACAGGAAGAAAAATGACAAAACACCAATAGAGTGGACGCCGGAAGCAGTTCAAGCATTTCAAAAGTGCCGGAAAAGCATTTTGAAAGCAACAACTCTTACGCACCCCGTCTTAAACGCCCCACTCGGCATTATGTCAGACGCATCCGAACACAGCATTGGCGCTGTTTTACAACAAAAGGTGGGAAAAACTTGGAAGCCCTTAGCATATTTTTCGAAGACTATGAGTGACACACAGAAGAGATACAGCACGTACGACCGCGAGCTCCTAGCGATGTATGCTGCAGTCAAACACTTTCGTCGTCTTATTGAGGGATGCATTGTTAGCATTTTCACGGATCACAAGCCACTTTCTTTTGCCCTAACGCGACAACCTAGCAGCAGCGACACACCGCGGCGAGAAAGGCAACTACATTTCATTAGCCAATTTTGTTCGAACATCGAATACGTGGAAGGCGAAAAAAATTCAGTTGCAGATGCCTTGTCGCGGATCGAAGACATAGAAATTTCGTCTTTCATCAATCTTGAAACGCTAGCGAAAGATCAGAAAAGCAACGAAGAACTAAAATATCTAAAGACACGAGCGAATTTGAAATTCGTTGACGTCACTCTACCAGGTTGCAACACGCCAATCACGTGCGAGCATTCCACCGCTACTCTACGACCATATCTACCGACCGCATATCGTAAAGTGGCATTTAAAGCGCAACACGAGCTATGTCATCCCGGTATTCGCACAACTAGAAGACAGGTCACTACAAAATTTTTCTGGCCCTCTATGAACAAGGATGTAGGAGATTGGGCCAAGAGTTGTATCGGCTGTCAAAAAGCTAAAATAAATCGGCACAGCGTTACACCATTACGAAGCTTTCCTGCATCTCAGCGGTTCGAGCATGTTCATATTGACATCGTTGGGCCACTTCAATTATCACGAGATTATCGCTACTGTGTGACTATGATCGACCGTTACACTAAATGGCCAGAAGTCGTCCCAGTTCGAGAGATCACAGCGGAAGTCGTAGCAAAAGCATTGTGTGAAGGATGGATCTCCAGGTTTGGCTGTCCGCTTCGAATATCTACAGATCAGGGCAGGCAGTTCGAATCGTCACTATTTAATGCACTCATGAAAAGGCTGGGGATTACAAGAATTCGAACTACGGCATTTCATCCACAGTCAAACGGAAAAATTGAACGTTTTCACCGCACATTAAAAGCCGCATTAATGGCAAAAGGAGTAACTACACAGTGGAGCGAAGAGCTACCAATAATTCTGCTGGGACTACGGACAGCACTGCGCGAAGAAACTAATGTTAGTCCTGCACTGATGACCTACGGATCAACACTACGCATTCCTTCAGATTTTTTTATGCCGGCAAGCTTAAAGTTTGAAGAAGCGGAATTCGTCCGCCGCCTAGTTAATGCCATGTCCTCATTCGCTCCGGTTCAACGGCCAATCGCAACCAACGCTCGAGCATTTGTACACAAGGACCTCGCCACTTGTACACACGTTTTCATAAGGAACGATACAGTGCGTGCGCCACTCATACCGCCTTACGATGGACCTTACCCAGTTCTACAGAAAAATGAAAAGTACTTCAGAATACAGTTACCGAAGCGTACGACAGTGGTAACATTGGATAGACTAAAACCGGCGTATGTAAGCAACGAAGACGCAATTCCAGTTCCAGTAAGCGATTCATCAAACGCCCCTGTAGTAACGGAGAAACCATACGTTACAAGATACGGGAGAAGAGTTAAACAAACCGTACGCTTCGCTTGAAGGGGGGTACTGTGGCGGCATCCATTCGCTGAGACTGGCGACCGCAACACGCACCGGCGCTGCCGCAACTGGATGTTCGCGCTCTGCAAGCCGCTATATTTATGTTGCGCTATCCCGTTCTTGCGCATCATGGCTATCTCGCTCTCGCGGCACGAAATCAAAGATTCAACGCGGCTAAATGCAGTGCTGGGATTGGTTTAAACTAACGTAGTCGCTACTCAAAAATATTGTTTGCTGGAAAACCAAATTTGTAATATAAGTAGACTATTTTGTTAATAAAATTTGTACAGTCGTAGAAGCCTCTTTTATTTTTACATTACAATTCAGTGAACCCTCTAGGACTAGCTAGGGACAGTAAATCAGTATTAGGCAGGAGAATAGGATCTCATATAACCACCATCGTATAACCACACTATATAGTAGGGCCTAGGTCAGAGGCGTATTCCACATACCACACCAGGATCTTACACCTGGTTAACTCACGTGATTTCCCCCAGCTGATGTTTCAGCTCCACCGCCTTAACCGCCATCATGTCGCGGGCGGCTCTGACGTCTCTGCGGCCCCGCGTGCGCCGGCCGCTCCCTGTGCCTCCTCCCCATTCCACCAGGGGGTCGTACACAAAGGCTTCCAGCAACGTGAGGAGGGTCTCTCTGCCACGGCGCATGGTGCGCAGCACGTGTTCGCAGGCTAGACGGAATATGCCCTGAAAAGAACGAGAGCTTCATTAGGATATGAAGGGTGGTGGTCAAGGTAATGTTGGGGAAGACCTAACCTAAGACATAGCGCGTTGGGTTCTGTTTGAAGACATAGTCAGTAGCGTTGAAGAGACCATTCTTCGCAATAAAATACCTACGAATGACGCGGAAACGCTGAGACAGGATGTTTCAATTATTTTGTCAAAATGTCGACTTCCGAAATCAAAAGTCACTGCGGGTGAGCGCAAAGCCCTTCAAGACCTGAGCAAAAATGAGGAGATCCTCATACTTAAAGCTGACAAGGGAAACGCCACCGTAGTTATGAACACGCAAGAATACGACTCTAAAATACGGAATTTATTGAATAACAAAAAGGTGTATAAGCCGGTTTCATACAACTCTACGGCTAGAGTTACGAAACGTATAAGGACCTGTTCACCGATTATATTTACGACAAACTGCATAGACCACCTATTGTCCAGTCCCCCAAGTTATATAGTTTGCCTACGGTACATAGATGTTTTCTGCTTGATTAGCGGAGACAGCGGAGAAGTCAATCAGCTGACTGAACATCTAAACTCCATACACCCTAAGATAAGGTTCACCTATGAGATGGAGGAGCATAGATCTCTAGCCTTCCTTGATATTAAAGTAATCGTGAATTCTGATGGGTCCTTATCGCATACCGTGTACAGAAAGCCGACACACACCGACCGATACCTGAATGCTGCGTCACACCATCATCCGTCACATCTGGACTCTGTAGTTAAGTCACTAATGAACAGAGCTTATAACGTCTGTGATCCTGAACATCTACCAGGAGAGCTAGATCATGTTCAGGAGGTTCTCAAACGGAATGGATACAGGACCAATAGATGGCATCCCCCTCGCGCAAAGAAAAACACCCTGAAGTTGCAAGACAAACAGTTTTTTTGCCGTACGTGAAAGGTGTTACTGATGAAATTGGAAACTTGCTCAAGAAGTTTTCAATTAAGTCAGCCTACAGTCCACACACAAAAGTGGCTAAGCGTCTACGATCACCAAAGGATGTAGTACCCTTGCAAGTACCTGGAGTTTACAAAGTCAATTGCAGCTGTGGTCGTTCTTACATAGGCCAAACGAAGCGCACAGTCGCCGAACGTGTTAAGGAACATATCGCAGCGGTCAAAAATCGACAAGTAAACAAGTCAGCTATAGCGGAGCATGTAGTGGACTCAGGACCCAATCACTGGATCAAACTCCACAATCCCAAGATTATTTCCAACGAGAGGCACTACTACAAGAGAATGGTTCGGGAAGCGATTGAAATTAAGAAATATCCTAATTTTAATCGTGAAGACGGCTTCAGACTCTCTGCCTCATGGAATCCAATGATAGCCAAGTGTACTCAGCGTGTGAATAAACCAAAGTGTGCTGATACAGTTAGTGTAGTGTGCTGTCCCAGTGTGAACCGGCCTTAAATCTCAAATTTCTAATTATGAAGACCAATAGAGGGTAGTCTGAAAAGATGCCTTCGCTTTGCTGCGGTAAACTTCAGCACGCCAGTCTCCCCGCGGCCACGACCAGGTGCAATCCGGTCGAAACGTCCGTCGGGATTAAATTAAAGGTAATTACGCGATAAATGCCCGATAATCCAATATAGTAATAACATAATATATAAACCATAGTGTTAGGCTCAAGGAGCCGAGCGAAGCCTGTCAGTGCGTATGTACGTTCTGACGGGCTTGCTTGGCGCTGAGAGCATAGTGACCTTATGTGTAGCGAAGTAAGATAACAAACAGTGGCATCACATACTTATATACATCGATTAACAAAGCAATTAGGCTTCATTATTCAATTTGGTGCTTGTCCCGAGAGGAAAACTAGCTAAATGAATTAGTTAGCAGGTGTTTTAATATAACAAAAAAACTAGTTACGATGGCTGACCTAGAAGCCCTAGTTCCGAAACGCAATTTATTCTGAACAGAAAAATACCTTGTCTTCCAGCCACAATCAGGTCCGAACTAATCAGGACTCTACCCAATCTAGTGTAAGCATCAAATTGCTTAACAAACCACAGCAGGCCAGTAAAACTTTTATTCTAGCCAGAGTGGTTCCCGCAATAAGATCCTAGTTAGTAGTTAGGGGCGAGATAAATGAATAATAAAACTAGTTCAGCTGACATCGGAGTCACAGAGCGGACATAAAAGCCACATAATTGCTGTTTTACAGTCAGCGCATGTTAGCGTTTTGATAGAAAGCTGGTTACAAGCTTTTGTTAACCTCTGAACATAGCTTCAGAGGTTAACAAAACCTTTATTTTTATCCCGACGTTTCGACTGGATTGCACCAGATCATGGTCGCGACGCGACAGCCAGCGCCGGTATAAAAATAAAGGTAATCACGCGATGCAATCCCCAGTTTTCCGTAAAAATATAGACTTGTATTAACGGAAAACCTGCATTCGTTGTAGAGACCAGGCACTAGAAGCCCACTGCATGTGGGTCGAACCTAAAAGATTACTGAGAATGTACGTTGCATTTTGAGGATCATTATCCAATTTTGTACACAGAGACTTTGCACAGAGGATTTCGCACAGAAAAGCTTACGTACGTAAAAGAACAGTTTCTGTTTTAAGATACAATACATTAACTTAGAATGAGTGTTTCGCCATGGTTATATTTTTTTAAACTAGGTTATAACCATTATGTCTCCGGCTCACGGTGTTCAAGAGGTCCCGATACTCGAAAAAACGGCCGCGAGATCGAAAAACGAATTAAAAGAGTTTCTAGAATGGCGCGAGTACAGCATTTCATCATGTCTTCCATTTCCATTATATTAACGGTATAAATAATAAAGAATGTTGGTCGTCCGGCAACGAAGTGGGCAGACGACATTGATGAAGTGGCGGATGGCACAAAGTAAGGGAGGCCTTTACCCATCAGCAGGTGAAGTCAGGCTGTGGATGACAATGATATAAAGGAGTAACAATATGATATTGTTTATATATTGATTACGTCGCTTGTCCATAAGTTAATGTTTACATACGTAATAATTTGGTTAACGTGATAATCGTAACGTTTGGTTAACAGCTAAACCAATGTTTTATTAAACCAAAAAATGCCGTTTATATTTTTGGCTAATTAGGTTGTATAGGGGAAAGGATATGGCTGGTAATAATACACAGAAACTAGAGCTCGAAGAGTGGCGAGCGGAAGGAAGAATGCACCCAACAAACGGGCGCACCTACTGCGCACTTCAGCCACACACAGCGGGCAGCGAGCAGCTCGCACATACAGAAGGACGAAAAAGAAAGAGACAGCTAGCCGCAGCCCAGCTCGCGCGAGACAAGTTAAATTTTGACGCACAAAACTAAGCCTTACACTTATGTCATAGAGTGAAAGGTTTGATTAAATTTATTCATATACCTTATTAGTATGATTGTGCTATTAGTGCTTTGGAGCAAAGGAACTAGGAAAGAACAGACCGAGATGCGCGCACAGGGAGAAGGACGAGAAAGAACGACACAACTGTAATAAAACATTGCAATAAAAGCTTGTAACATGCAAAGTTCTACATTAAATTCACATTAAAGTGCCGTCGATGGTCGGTACATATCTTGATAGTATAACTGAGTAAAGTAGGTCGCGAGATTCCGAGCTGGAGGCTGCGGCACAAGTACCCACTGATGGATATTCAGATTGATATTAAATATTTACGATGGCATTGGATCTGCGGTATTACGTTACAATGTTGATGGTTAAATTGTGAATGATCTATAATCTATTAACAATAACATGTAAGCTATTAACTCTTCATCACCAATTATAATCTATTAACTATATATAATAGTAAACTATTAACGGCGCGTGATGCTGATTATGCAAATACTATGGTTCCGCACGTCCTACTTATAACATTATTTCAAATCCGATATGTTCATCAAGGCTGGAATATAACTATTTAGAACCGTCAATAATATTAAAGCAGATATGTATTAATCTGTTTTTATTGGTCTGTTGTTTCATATATCTCGTATGTACACGTGCTTCATCATCATCACCACAGCCGTAGGACATCCACTGCTGGACGTAGGCCATGGCTCATGGAATCGGAGATCCAAGTACTGATCATGAGGGGTTGTTGCCATACTCACATGTGCTTGGTATCCCTAGTCATTAGTACGACTTTAATGACAACAGTCAGAAAATTGCATTAGTGGACTCGGCAAGCGCGGTTATAAGGATGACTCACGCTGGACCGTGTCGTGACCGTGCCGAGTGTCGGCCATAGCACGGTCAACTAATATTACATATATTTTGTATGGACACTCTCACGCCATACCGAGCGGCAACCAAGTGACGGCCGAGCGGTGGACAACGCTCGGAAAAATTGCTCTGAATCGGCTCAGACACGGCACGGTCTAGCTTGAGTCATCCTAAAACCGTCACAATCAAAAATCTGTATCATGAAGCTTCCCAAAAGCCGCTTGTAGTCCACAAAGCCGGAGTACAAGCCTCGCTAAGTATGTAGATGCTTGCGGCTACTAAGCTGTTTACACACTGAATATTGCAACTCAACTTTTCCTTGTTATACGAGCTACGAAACTTTCCTGTAATTAACCTGCTTAAGTTCTAGTTACATTAAATGTTAAGAGTGTAGCTAGATAAATTTGCGTTAATAATGTAGCTACATAAGGTTAATGGTAAAGTTTTGCTGTTTCTGAATGCTAAAACTTGTGTTCGCTTGCATTCTACCAATAACAGAATAAGTGAAGGTGGCATATTTATTCAAGAATATGACTATTGCCGTGGAATGCCGGTGGCCGTGGGGTGCCGGCAGTAGAATGTTATCCTCCTCTCATGCCCGTGGATGCAGTAAGAGCCTGCTAAGGGATACCTACGCAAGATTGGCACAAGTGACTTTCCGTGTATCAACATCCCGCACTGCGATCGCCAACCCGCCTGACAAGTAGCGTGGTGAGTATGGCAGCATGGACATTCATGAGGGAGGCCTGTGTTCAGTAGGGGTCGTTTTACGGCTGAAATTATGACTGCTATTTTATATATTGGTCGTTACGAAGGTATTAGATTAATTTGTACGAACAAGACAATTAAGACGATAGGTTTCGATTAATAATTCTCTGGCAAATTAACCCATGAATTATAAATTAAGATTTCAAATTCACAAGGTAAGACAAGACGTAAAAGAGGAATTATGTAAAACTCGTTTTTGTATGCGCTTCGCATAACACGCTTTGTTCCACGAGATGAAATGAATGTTCAAAAGGCTTTAAATATTTAAAATATTTGAAGAACGCAACCGCTTCGCTCCAAGTATTCTGTGCAGCTCTGCGAGCCATGTCGTCGTGTCGCAGGGAAGTCAGAGGGTTAATTTTAACATGGTTGCTATTAGCTCATAGACGCGCTGCAGGCATATTTTATTTATTATTTATTATAATATGTGTACTAGCCCGATAGTGGGTTATTCTTACCACCCGATCATACGATAATGACAAGCTAAGCGCCAGCTGATTCTTGACATGGTCATTGACCTGCGCGATGAGTTAAGGCACAAATAAAAATACCTAAAACCACACAGAGGAATATTTTATTTAAAATGTTTTAAGATAAAAAAAATCATCCAGTAAAAATGTAAATTAAAACAATTAAAAATGATTATGATTACGACAAAATATATACGAAAACGACCTGTAATATAATATGTAATATTACAGGATAGTCGTACAGGTTCCTTCCTTTGAGGCATAATTAAATTACAAATTTTGTATCGGTTTGTGTGCAAAGTTAACAAAAGCATTAAAAAAAATTAAAACTACTGACTTTGGTGTGGCTTTTGGTGACCGGTGAGAATTTGGTCGCTCAATGTTAGACCACAGTGACTACAAACATAACGAAATTTGTTTAAATTCAATATTTAAATTTGGTAAGAACAAGTATGACTCGGTGTTTACGCTCAGCAAGCAGAAAATTTAAAAATCCGTAATGTACGTAGTATACGAACAGATACCGTAATTTACTTCCATAAGGAAGAATAAATAACACTCGTCTAATTCGTCTCCATCCAAGAAGCGTGTTATAGAGCCCTTTTTAAAGTTACGATACACGTGGCGAAGGGCACGTTGTGTTTGAGAATATTAAGACAAACTACTATTTTATCATTTAGTAACAGTGAGTCTTGGGCCCTGATTTTGTAAAAAGATATTTTTTCTCCAAAAATCTCAAGCAGCTTATGATCTGCGATACTGAGATCGTATAGAACAGGATCTCTATTTTTAACCGACGAACAAGAGAGGAGGAGGTTTCTCAATTCGACCGTATATACATATTTTTAAGTAATTTTAATGTGATTATTTTTTTAAAGAGTTGTGTCAACCTAATGTCAAAAAAGCGTACACGAGTTTTCGTAGTTTATTTATTTATTTATTAAGGCACACAATACACGATACAAGATTAACAACACAAGTAATAAAAAATAAGATTTAGACCTAGCTTGTACCATAACTTTTGTGCGCACTGCAAAAACAGCATGGCAGTGTCAAAAAAGTGGACATTATATGCTAAATAGTTCAAGAACTTATATAGTTGACAAAAATTAAGAGTATACATAAAAAAGAAAAAGATAATACATTTATGAGAAAAAATAATAAAAATAAAATAAAAAGTATACCTACCTACCTAATCAATTGACACAGAGGCTACCACACTGCCGAGAGCATCGCTGCCCCCGTTGTTTAAATGGAGGATGTCTTTCACAGTTTTCTTAAATTTAATTAAATTCCAACAAAAAATGTCTAATACAATATTTGCCTTAGCTAACTCATTATACTGCCGACACATTCTTGACAGTGGGTTAAAATATGAGATATTATTTTTATAAGTTAGCAAGGCAAATATGTTGCTCTGGTTTGCTCTTCGAGCACTGAACCTAATATTAATGGAAATGTGCGATAATAATTCTGTTGAGTCTACCATAGAGTGTAATATTTTATAAAGGTACACCAGATCAAAGTAAGTGCGTCTTATCTCCAACGATTGTACGTTAAACCTATGTAACCTATCAACGTAACTTAAGTTAGAGCGACCAGGTTGATGACGGTAACCTAATAGTCTTAGACATTTCATTTGGACACGTTCGATAGCATAAATATGTACCTTGTAATTAGGTGACCATATTGGGCTACCGTATTCTAAAATGCTTCTAACTAAGGCGAAAAACAGGTACAATAGGCTACGAGGGTTTTTAAATCCCTTTGTGGATCGTAATACGAACCCTAGAAGTTGATTAGCCCTGGTTGTTATATGTTGATAGTGAGCTCTAAATGAAAGCTTATCGTCAAATATAACACCCAAGTCTTTTGAAGTATAAGATCGATTTAGTGCGTGACCTTCTATCATATAATCATTAATGATTTTCTGCCGTTTGTTAGTGAAAGATATGATGAAACATTTGTCTCTGTTTAAGTACATTTGATTGGATTTACACCACTTAGACACAGTTTCTAAATCATTTTGTAAAACGAGACAATCGGAGTCCTTAGATATAGTATTATAAATTTTTAAATCATCAGCGTATAGAAGACAATTGGATGATATATTCTGCACCAAATCATTAATAAAAATAACAAATAGAAGGGGGCCCAAATGAGACCCTTGTGGGACTCCAGAGGTAACCACCACTGGAGAGGAAACAAAACCCTTCAAAGCTACCAACTGATTCCTGTTGTCAAGGTATGAACATATCCAACGGTATAGACTCCCATGGATACCATATGAGAAAAGCTTACGACAAAGTAGCCTGTGACTAACTTTGTCAAAAGCCTTAGAGAAATCGGTGTAGATTGAGTCAACCTGACTCCCTGTGGCAAAAGCTTGACATAGATAATGTTTCTACTCCAAGAGGTTGGTTACAGTAGAACGATTTTTGACAAAGCCATGTTGTTTATGTGAAAGAATAGGTTTAATGTGATTGTACAGATGGGTATAGATAAGACGTTCAAATAATTTGGCAAAACAAGACAAGATACTAATCGGTCTATAATTTTCACAGCGGGATTTATCACCACTTTTATAAATGGGGATGATATGTGCAGTTTTCCATTTTTTCGGGAAGACGCCTGTTCTTAGAGACTTATTAAATATAATACCAAGAGGTGTCGATAATTCTTTACTCAAAGATTTAATAAAAAATGGTGGAAGTTGATCGGGTCCTGGCCCTTTGTTTCTATCGAGCCGTTTGATGTTCCGTATTATGTCGCCTTCACTTACTGACACCTGTGACAAAGAGCATGAAATAAAGTTATCGATGTCTGTGTCTATCCATTTAGTTATGTTATCTACAGATCCGTTATCAGAGTCAACAACAAAGACTGAACTAAAGTAACGTGAAAATAGCTTACATACTGCCGGTCCACAAGTTGAGCTATCGCTTCCAAACCGCATCGTCTGAGGAATAGATACATGACCCTTTCTATTATTGACGAATCTCCAGAAAGACTTTATATCTTTCTGTAAAGACTGCTCAGTGGATGAAATATATTTACCATAACACTCACTTGCCAAAGCCTTACATCTGGAACGTAGTAATGAAAAAGTGTCATAATCACGTGGATTACCAAATTTTTTAAACAGTTTGTGGAATTTTTTTTTTTCATTAATGCAATTTATCAAAGGTTTACTGTACCAAATGGGAAATGAAGATGATTTAGGCTGTGTCAGTGGCGTATGCTTGTGGATAACGTCAAAAAGCGTATCATAAAATGTGTTTGTACAATAGTCAACATTAGGAGATGATAAAATTTCATTCCAATCTAGCAAAGCAATATCACTTTTGACCTTATCCAAATCACATTTAGAAAAATTAAGACGCCTAGTGCTACAACGTTTAAGATTTTTATATAAATTTAATCGAGCTATCTTGATCTCAATCGCTGGGTGATGTTTGTCCAGGCGACTCAAAGAAGCAATTTCGCTAACTGTAATATTATCAAGATTAGAGAGAACTAAGTCCAATATCCGATCCATATCATTCGTAATACAATTATGTTGTTTTAAATCGCAAATCACCATCAGTTCCTCAAGTAACCGTAGTTTTTTACCAAGCGGCAGAGAGTCGGCATTAGAGTCGTTACTTAGAAAGGTGTATAAAGATTAGATTTATAATCAGGGTGGTTAAAATCTCCTATTAATAGAAAGTTATCATCCGGATGTTCGTTTAATATAATTTTATGACAATGAGAATAAAATTTATCTAGCATATCGTAACTTAGATCTGGTGGTAAATAACACACACATATATTAAGACGTGGATATTCACTGTTTTCAGGTAAAACGCTTACCCAGACATCCTCCATAACGCTATCCCATGATGCCTGACGTATAACTTGATATTTTTTAAGAATAGCTAATAGAACCCCGCCTCCTTCAGTTTTTTTAGAGCAAGAATCTATTCGATCCCTTCTAAAAATCACATAACGGGAATCAACAATTTCACCATCAAATACAGATTCATTAAGATTAGTTTCCGTCAGGCATACAATGTCATAGTTACAGTTTAATAAATTAAGATTAAAGTTAACTAATTTACTACGTATCCTATTAACATTTTGATAATAGACTGATAACATATCATACGAATAGTCATACGAATGATTCAAAAATAGTGCCACTCTGCACCATCACCGGCCCCTTATTAGTCCACTGCTTACGGCCGTTCGCAAATCATCTCTCCATCTAGCTGGTGGGCGTCCTACACTACGCTTGCCAAGTCGCGGTCTCCACTCAGGACCTCGTGTCCTCAGGTACTACTACTGTTACTGCTAGTAATTAGGGTCAGGGACATGCTTAAGCCCTACTGCTATTTCCTCCCCCACATTAATTAAAACGACACAAGTACTCTACAGCAGAAACATTATAAGTTTCGAATGCTGAATAAATAATATTTAATGTACAATTTAATAGTATCAAGGATAACTTTAATTATAGAGGTAATTTTTGTAAAATATTTTGAAGAGATGTCTCATCTTCTAAAATGCTAATTTACTCAAGTACTAGTTTGAAGAACGTTAAATATTTGCTGAAATCAAGGTTTTAATATTAAATGAACGTTATACCTAAGTATACTTTCAGAATAAACTGATTGAAATATGTATAGTTTTTTATTTGCACAGAAAACTTTCAAGACAGAAATCTCTGATTTCGTTTTTATTATACTATCCTGTAATAAAATATTAAAGTTATTACTATATTGGATTATCGGGTGACTGTCTGCCCGCGACCACGACCAGGTGCAATCCGGTCGAAACGTCACAAACGGGAATAAAATAAAGGTAATTACGCGATAAATACCCGACAATCCAATGTAGTAATAATGTGTTGTGATCGCGAAATTTTAAAAAAGACTAATATTAAAGTTGGCCGTTATCTTCGAGAAATGTAAATTATCAATAATTAATTACTCGTATTACAAAAAGAAGATAACGAATCATTAAACATTTGAGTGGCGCGTTACAAAACTTAAACTAAGTGACAATTATTGTGATTGTTTGTATGAAATAGAAAAAAAATATATAAAACAAAATATATTTTAGCGTAGTGGTATTAACTTGGGTATTAAAAGAGCATCAATCTGGTGGTGAGATTGTGTGAATTAGGATGTGTATGTGTGATGGGTGAATGTGTATGTGTGCGCGTGCTTGTGTTTGTGTGTGAGTATGTGTGTGTGTTTGTGAGAGCGTGATGTGGTATTTACATATATGGAAAGATTATGAGGGCTAGATAAGTTGTTCTGTGTCGCAATAAGTCAGTGTGTATTATATTTCAATACACAGTAAAAGTACAATCTAAACATTATTAAAATCACTAAGTAATTGCCGCTCCGGGCGTCACGCGCTGTGGCAGGCAGTTCCCAGTTTCATAGACTTGAGAGGCTCATATGCAACAGCGAAATAATTATACCGATAGGCGATACGCCCATTGTCTACTTAAATGTCAGTAGTTTTATTTCTTTTCTGTTTGTTATGTTATTTTAAGGTGTACAATAAAGTGTTAGTGTGTGTGATGTGATGACATATGGAACCAGTAATGACATATGTAACCGAGACGTGGTCTTTCTATTGGCCTTATGAATAAGATCAGAGTCGCTCATCGAGTTATGGAGAGGGTTATGCTCGGGGTTTCTCTACGGAATCAAATCGAAAATGAGGAGATACGTAGAAGAACTCGAGTCACCGACATAGCCAAACGGATTAGCACGTTGAAGTGGCAATGGGCAGTCCATATAGCGCGCAGAACAGAAGGCCGATGGGGCCGCAAAGTTCTCGAATGGAGGCCACGGACCGGTAAGCGCAGCGTTCCTACGCTATACGTCCACCTACAAGATGGGCAGACGACTTGTGAGAACCCCTGGATGCACAGGTGGATGCAGACGGCTTCCAACCGCAATAATTGGAGATCAATGAGTGAGGCCTTTGTCCAGCAGTGGACGTTATCCTACGGCTGATATGATGATGATGATTAATAAAGCGTATTCTATCTGTCTGCCTATCTATACCACATCTTTACAATGGTAATATGCTAATTATAAGTTTAATTATAATAAAGAGGTCTACGATTATTCCAGAACCTTATGTCTTTAACACATTACGCGGCCGTGTGCGTCCATATTTATAGTTTGTTTACATACTAATCAGCGCCAGTTTGTGTAGTTTGCCTGGTTTTGCATATTAATACCGCCCTAATGTGCTCTGCGACTGATCAAGCTTACATGGTAAATTTGGGCACTTCTGCAAACACAGATTCACCATGAATTTCCCTTGTAAATTGATATCAGTGTAGGGGTGGCACGACAGAGGCATCATTCATATCCAGCGCATATACTCGTAGTTATGTTGACAGTGACATGTTATTGTTGGTTTTATTCGTTATCTCAAACACTGGACATAGAAGAAACAATGAGCCTCGCGCAATCAAGTCAAACACTCTGCCCGCCATCGTAGCCCGCATCTGTTTGTGCGATTAAGCCCTTATGGGTTTCGTTTAAACCGATTAAAACATCATTCATCAAAATCTAATAAGTTATTAGATAGTAGTATAATGTATTAAGTATATCTGTCATCCCCATAACACCCATTTTTCGATTTTTCGCTTACCGTGCTGAAGCTTGGAATAGAAAGTGCGCTTCGCCACTTTCTCGATGGCTCTATATGTAAATAGTCAAGTTACCGCGTTGCACTCTTTCGTGAAATGCATTGATTTTATAAAATCTGCCTGAGGTCACGTGCTGCTCCTTGACCGCAGCACGTGTATCAGTCTGGGGAGTTAGCTACACCCATACCGACAAGGTCACCCTTGATTGCACAGATTGTGTAAGTGTTATTAGATCACTTCAAGTTAAAGCTTCAGACGGACGCGTTGCAGTTCAGATTTAGTTACGTTATTTGATTTGCTAGCAGCCTTGGAAGGACGTGCGCGAAATGGTTTACAGTTTCTTTAATAAAAGGTAGATTTTTACATCATCGCTCTCCTGAGCTCCTGGTCGGCACAACACACGTTCAACTAAGCTCCGTAAAAAATGCTGCGGTAATTAAATTAACTTCAATGTATGCACACAATTTGACTATAAAAAATCTTTATCTTCATGTCGGTAGTTTAAATGTGAGTTAGATGTTCACTTGAGACAATTGATAGGCTCATGTTGTGGCATGATGATGATATTCCATAATCCATAACCATTTATTCCATAATCAAATATTGGATCAGCCGTTTACCCTTCGGTAGTCCCACGTCTCTTAGCCACTAGCTATCGACCTTTTTGACCCATAGTACCGTAGTACCAAAAGTCTTTAGTCTACGAGTATATTCTTGTTATGGTTTATTTGTTTGTATTACCTTGTATTGCCTGTGGTCAAAAATAAATGTATTTTTCTATCGATAGGCGAATTGTAAACCAATCCAAGCATATTCAGTCGCGGCCCAATATAGCACAATGCAGATGCACGTACGTTCATTACTCATATTCACAAGTCACAACTAGCGTTCGATTGACTTCTCAAAGGAACGCCCGTTAGCTCGTGCATTTTGCACCGCAATGTTCACATATATTAACGTAAAGAACGAGTCAATTCAAATTCAGTACAATTTTTAGTAGTGGTAAAAGGGCTCTTTAGTCTGCTGTGGGTGGATTTTATGGTCAATCATATTAAGACGCGGCCCAATATGGCACAAGCACGTACATACGTTCACTATTCATATTCACAAGACACAACTGGCTTTCGATTGGCTTCTCAAAGGAACGCCCGTTAGCGCGTGCATTTTGCTATTATTAAATTTTAACCTGGATACAAAGGAATAATAGTAAAAAAGATTTTGTTACCGGCTCTGCAACCTAACCGGCTCTTAGCTAAGGAAGGTAACGCGTGAACACTTAAATGTTTTTTTTTATAAAGTTTTGCGATAAGCGGAAAACGCGGTAGAGGATATGAGGTCTATAATCTGTATCAACACCGAGGTATTGACGATGTTCATATTCTACGAGTTGAAATACAACACATTTGTAATGCCAGGTGTAAGTGTAAGTGTTTGACGACCTTCATGGTTCGCGGCAAGAGGTTGCGGGTTCAATGTCCACCGCGAGACAAATGTTTCCAATTTTTCTGCAAATATTTGTCCCCGGTATTTTTCATATATTTATAAAATAAAAATATACATGTATTCAAAATATGTATTATCTGTGCAAGTTATTTTCTACGTTTTTGCCCAACTATGATTTTAGTAAAGTGACGTAAAGTTCAATTGAGTAGTTACCATGTTCAGATTACCTAACAAGATAGAGATTTGAATCATATTCTATTTGCATTGCATACAACTGTCTTTTACCCGTGAACCTAACTTGCATACTTCGGCATAGTTACCCACTGGAACCTTTTACTGTGGTAACAAGTATTCCCTTGTTCCTCGTAACAAAGTTCGCAAACTAGCTACCAACTAGGAAAAAATACCTTATAGCTAGTTTTCAGAGTTTAGTTTCTATTCCAGGTCATGGTCGTGTGCTAGGGTAGATCAACATCCACAAGGTCGTTACTGATAGCACCGTCGATATGATTCACGATTACTGCTAGAGTGTTCAATTATTTAATAGACTTTTGTTGAAAAAAAATAAGTTTTCCATCATATTATTATTGTTTTCAGATGCTTTATCTGCTCTACTTAAAATGTCGGGAAAGCACTGGTGCGCACGGACCTAGGCCAAGTGTGCATAAGTTGAGCTGATATAATTTCAGGACCTAGGGATCAGGGTTGTTGCTGATGCGGTTTTTTGACACATCAGCGGATGCTGATGCTGATTTTTTAATTTGACATCAGCGGATGCTGATTCTGATGCTGATTTTGGCCAAAAGCGTGTCAAGCTCGCAAACTTAGTGTTCCACACTTACTTAATGTAGGTGGTTCTTCAAATAGAAACCGAGTCTCGAAAAATCTTGCATTTTTTGAGGGTTTAGTACACAAATGGTAGCACAGGGAACACCCTTTGTGTGTTGTTTGTACTTGTTTACCTAATTTGTACAAAAATGCGCTTTAAGCCCCGCCTCTTCGGGTCATGTCGCGACTCGAACATCAGCATTGAAAATCAGCATCAGTCAATGCGGATGCTGATGCTGATGTTTAAATCAATGCTGATCATCAGCGGATGCTCAAGCTGATATTCGCAACAACCCTACTTCTGCGCCTGATTATAAGTACAGTTATTATCGGTTTGCAGGATTATTATTATCTTAACCCCCATAATCCCACCATAACAGCAAAATGTTTTTAATAACTAACTGAAGGACTAATTAGAATTTGATTTTCGTAACTGTCACCATGCCTTATTCTCTATGATTCTACGATGGGACTGTTCCAGCTGCATTAGCAATGATCATGGGTACGTCCAACTACTTCTCAAAATCAAGATTTAAATGTTGAATTTGTTAGCCCCTAATCTACGAATTGCATTGATTACTAACATAATTAACGTTTTTTTTACTACTAAATGACGAGACAAGCCGAAGGCCCACCTGATGTTAAGCGGTAACCTCTACCTATAACAATTGCAATGCCGCGGTGATCACGTTCACTAAGCACGTGACCCACGCTGCATTGCATTGCGCCCGCCACCCTGAGACAGAGTTGTAAGGTCTCATGTGCCCATAATTTCACCGGCCCCTTTACCCTTCAAACCGGAACACAACATTGGAAACATTACTGCTTGCGTACGACAGCAAAATCAAGAGGTATTTGGAGCAATCCCATGAGATAAAAGGATGTGATTTTGTAAATCGCCTAAAAAGCAAATATTTTTATATTAGCTCCTAAAATAGAAGACCTCCACCTAAATTATCAAAAACATCTTAGAAACAAATGTATTAAATAGGTTATTGCGGATTAGTGACAAATATAAATTTAAGTGACAGAAAATATAAAGGCTGATGTAAAATATCATGCTCAATTTCATAAGTCATTATCATTAAAATAATTGTATGCGTAAGGAGCATTATGATGACCAATATCTTCTTGCAAATGATATTTATGGGACCATAATATTATGGATGGTGGTGTTTCGGAGACACTTGTTATTGATTGCGATTTTCGGACAATCATTTTTCGGAGACAAAATGGGCTCCCTTTTAGAGGGGTAGTTGCCATATTCACCACGCTTGGCAGGCGGGTTGGCGAGCGCAGTATGGGATGTATACACGGAAAGACGCTGCTGCCCAGCTTAAGGAGGTATACCTTAGCAGGCTCTTACTGCATCAACGGGTATGAGATGAGGGGTTACATGATTGCCGGCAGTAGAATGTTATATACAATTTAATAAATAGGAGCTATCTAATAATTAACAATATAATTTCAAAAAACAATTATTAGGTAAACTTTCCAAAGCCAATTTGTGGCACGTATCTCGCGAGACAACACTCGAATACATGTCAAAGAAATAAAGGAACAAGATTAAAGCCTCATTCTCGACTGGATCAAGGCTGCGTTAAGAAGCAGCCGAGTTAATACGTTTTATGTTCAGAATAATTTGCGCAAATTAGAACGGAATTTGCGATAATATTACATATATGTATGTATAATAAGTTATTCCCATGTTCATATTTATTGCCATATTTATTCAATATAATTTATATTTCAGACGAATCAGGTAATGCCTGTGGTTTGGTTGTTACATTTTGTTATCTGACTGAACAATGCTAAACAGTCCTTGATTTTACAGAGCGACCGCACTTTTTGCAGACGTACTAGATATACAAGCTTGTATTTAACTTGCTGTGTTTGTATGTTTGTACGAGCTGAATATTGCATACATCTTTTCGGTTGTCAATACAATAATAACTATATAATATATACAATAACTCAAAGCTTTCAGAAAGGCCGCCACCGCAAGATGGAGGATTTTAGTTTTTTATCAAAGCCCATAATTTTATTTCTACTAGGTAAATGTGCACACATTATGTTATAAGCACAGTTCGAGACAGCAGTGTTAACATTCTGCAAACGGGAAATTTTCAGGAGTTTCTTATGCGGCATAAGTTTAGATTCTACACAAATCTAAAACTAGAAACTTTGAACTACGAGTATGGTATGTGCTACGTTATGACGACGAACAAATCTGCTACGGAAGTACGGTGTAGCAATAAGCTACGGAGCTACGATGTAGCCGTCTGCTACGAAGACTTCGGTTGGGCGTGGACGTAGAACAAAATGCAGGGAACAAATACAGTTTTAAGTACAAACAACACCGTTACTTTAAATAACTAAGAAACTAAATTAAAATCCAAGTTCTCTTGAATACAATGAAAAGTTAAAACTTCATTACAATGCTTATGTTGAAGGCACAAAAGTACAAAGTTTATCTTTATAAACTTTTGATTCGAACATTAATAACGGCATTTCAAGAGTTCATGTAACTTAGAAGGCAAACACGAGCAAAGCATTCAGCAGAGCGCAAACAGTTTTGAGGCTTCTATAGTATTATTTGTTTGTTTAATTTAAAGGTCTTTCCTTTAAATTAAACAAACAAATAATACTATAGAAGCCTCAAAACTGTTTGATAGAAGGAAAACAAACAGATATGATAATTTCTAAATAAATAGAAGTTAATACGACTGTTAGGCATAAAGAATATTTAGCTATAACTTAAATGTAACTATTAACCGTTCCTATCATCTAAATCAAAAAATTACATGACAATTAAACACCTGTACAAAAGTTTTACCGAAACTTTAATTTTATAAAATAATGATAATCAAAGCGATATAGCGAATAATAAAGCCAGCCTAAACTTCCCTTCCCGCGAGCACATCCATACATATCTCAAACTAATTGTCTGCACCTAGCAGAAGAAGGGTTTACAACGCAAACTGTGTACAAGGACAAACAGACAGGGTCCTCCTTATTTTAGGTATTCGCGTCACGCGTTCCAAACATGGCACGGATTGCCATGTAAGGAGCTGGCAGGGTCGCCATGTAAGGACTGACGTCGGAGGCGAGTGAAACCACTAAAATCTCGATGATGACTGTCGTTTATTAGGATACGTTATTAACTTATTACACTCATAGAACAGATTAGGTACTTACACAATACAAGATAACATACATAGTTACTACATCTCAATTAATGGGAAAGTGAATGTTCGCCATTCACGAAGCAACGACGTTTTCAAGGCCATATGGGAGCTGATTGTGTATCTTAGATAAAAGTGAGTTGGTTTCATGACATTTAAATGAGATCTTAATCATATTCTTTCCTCTGATAATCGCCGACTAAGCTTTAGAGACTAAATCACTAAATCACGCGTGCGGTGGGGTGCCGGCAATCGAATGTTGCCTCTCCTTTCTTGACCGTGGACTACTGCCAAAGTACTGAGACTACTGTATAGAAAAACATGTGCCGTAGGGGCACCCCACGGCACATGTTTTTCTATATACTCGTATATTAAAAATATCTATCTATGCAGCATAATGTATTAAGTATATAAGTTATTTAGTACTCATAACATAAGCTCTGCTTAGCTTGAGGCTGAATGAAGCTGTGTGAATGGTCCAGCATTATCTATTTTTTTATCTGGATGGATAATAAAAGGCTAATTTTATATGTGATGTACACTGCAGGCTACATGGAATCCGAAAGCCAATCTTACCTAAACGTATTTATTTCCTATTCCATGCCTTATGATTTGACCCCGAGGGGATCCGACTGAATAAAACATGTCACCTTTGAGATGCCCTTTGAGTAATTATGGTCTCAGCTACGGCGCTATGATGAGACGTCGAGCCATCTCGACAGCAGCCAATGAATATGGATGACCGTGGCACACTGTCCATGAAGGTTCTACAGATGACGGCATTTAAATATAAACCATCGTATTTAAATAAGTTTACGTTTATAAACCATTTTGATTATACAACATTTTATAAACCACGCACACAAGTATCAAAATCCCGTACTCACTAACCCGCCTGCCAAGCGTATGTACTGTAACGGTATGGCAACAGTATGCAGTATGGCAACTACCCCACATGGTAATCCATGAGGGAGGACTGTGTTCAACAGTGGACGTTTTACGGCTGAAATGTAGAAGCTTTTATAGTGAATAAAAATATAGTGTATTTATTTATTGTCTTTTTTAAACTTAACTTCGCGATCACAACACATTATTAAAATACATATGCGACGTTTCGCTGGATTAAACCAGGCATGGTACCGGGAAAACTGTCCAAGTGAGAACCGGCCCTAATCATTTTATGAAGATCAAGTGAGGGTAGTTCTACAAATGCCTTCGCTTTGCTGCGGTACCTCCAACACGTCAGTCTTCCCGGGACCATCCCTGGTGCAATCCAGGCGAACGAATCCAGGGAAATAATAAAGGTAATTTACGCGAAAAATACCCGGTTATACAAATGTGTTTTCATAATATTTATCTATTTACTTCACATAAAATGGCTACACACAACCAATTACATTATTCCAAGACAGTGTAAAGGCAAATACATCTCTCCTAAGATAGTGCACAAACAATGGTTAAAATACGTGTACCATCAATATCTATTGTGTATTTCGAGATATAACAAGGAAAATTCAATCACGAAATAGCGACTTCACCCTTAGCGTATACTCGACTCGTGTCCATCCTACATTACAATTGCAATTAGCCGTAAGGGTCCCACTCCGCCTCCGCCCGCCTTTGCCCAGCAGTGGGCAAATGCCTCACTCTACCTGCATCCCGACATTAATCTTGATCCGCCGCTAGCCCGCCCTTCGACATATTACTGAAAAACGTAAATTAAAACGCGCCTTCTTGGCTTATGTTTGCGCTCTCCGCTTCGAGTTTTTACCTCTAACCCCACGACACTTCATTAAAACTTGAACCGACTTCGAGATAGTTACGCGGAGGTACAGTTACACACAGAGTGGAAGCTAAGAGGCTGCTTTTTGGAAACGGAAAATAACACACAATAATCTTGTTTCATCATCATCATCCGCAGCCCAATACCATCCACAGATATAGGCCTGAGCTTATCTACTTTTACTTTAATTTCATATAGGAGACATTTTATGATATTATACATGGGTACATTGGATTTGATATTTTAGGGATGTTCAGCCTCAAAAACCTGCGGGCGTTCAATTATCACGTAACGTAAGATTTTAGACCCTTCCCTCCCCCATGTAACGCGCCGTAACGTTTTTCTTTCTCATGCATTCTTCTATTTTAGGTTATTTTGACTATTAAACTTAAAATATTAGTATCTTATTTTTATAAAAAACAATATAACGTAACGCGTTGTCCGAAGCCCCGTCCAGCCCCTGTAACGTATCGTAACGTTTTACAAGACCCCCCTGCTCCCAAATTTCGTTACGTAATACCTCACCACCCCCAGTCCACGATACCAAATTTTGATATTATCAGTTGATATTGAGAATAATGCCGTGGGGTGCCGGCAGTAGAACGTTACTCCTCCTCTCGTATCCGTGGATGCAGTAAGAGCCTGCTAAGGGATACTCTGGAAGATGGGCAGCAGCATCTTTCCGTGTATCAATATCCAGTGGACGTTTTGCGGCTGAAATTATGATGATGATGATTGAGAATAATAACTATCTACAGATATGTTTAAAGTTCTGTTGATCCCATGACTAATCAATTCAATTTTAAAGTTCCATCTTTACTTTGTAGGTTCACTGGTTCCTCTTCCGTAGCCTCTAGATCTAAAGGTCTAGTATTTCGAGGTCTAACTTTCGGACGCCCTTGCCCCAAACTTACGGAATTCTTATCCGAGCTGAGATGCACTTTGTCTTCAAGTGGGTCAGCCGGATAGAACCAAAGTTTTCCTAATATACGTGTTGGGGTAGCTTTGGGAGTGCTGGAGAGCCGAAATTGAATTCCTTGTAAGCAATTTTCAGTGTTACGTTTGACTACAAATAATAAGTTTTTGAAAAAAGACCACTTAGAAAAAAAAATTCTTAATAGAACTAATTCAATTATGAGCTCTATTCAATCGTAAGTGCTTTTTACACAGAAAAGTAAACCGACGAATATTAACCAAAGATTTGTAAAATTTGTACTTTTGAGTCGGATTTGAGATTTCTACTTGGTATGATTATGTTTTATACCAAATCCGACTCAAAAGTATGTAAAATAATCTTAAAAAAAATGTAATTTAATGCGTGATCGGAAATTACCCCCCATGGGAACCCATGAGGGATAGATGCCATACTAGTTTGCCATACTCACCACGCTTGGCAGGCGGGTTGGTGAGCGCAGTACTGGATGTTGACACACGGAAAGAGAAAACTGCCCATCTTCCGGAGGTTGCATTAAAGTGAAAGTGTGAGGTTTCTTCATAACATCTTCACTTAAAAAAAAGTTTTTTGAAGCGAACCAATTTAAATAAGTGCTTTATTCTATTGAAATTTGTTTTGTTTTTCGTTTGGAAATTGGTATATGTAGCCTTTTGCTCTATTTGACTTTGATTTTGATGAAAATTTACAGTTTTAAGACAAGAACTGCTTTGACCTTTGCTTTCGATCTTTGCAAAAGTAGAATACGTTCCACTATGCCGTCGATGCGTTCATCATATCTGCCGTAGGACGTCCACTGCTTGACATAGGCCTCCCTCACGAACTTGGAGATACAAGTATTTATCATGAGGGTTTGCTGCCATACTCACCACGCTTGGCAGGCAGGTTGGCGAGCGCAGTACGGGATGATAAATAGTAATTTAAAAAAATGCTGGACAATTCACACAGCATCATCTAGCCCCAAGCTAAGCACAGCTTTTGTTATGGGTACAAGATGACTGATATAATTAATATAATATACTACAGACATAGATATTTTTAATCATATATAAAAAAACATCCTGAACAAATATCTGCAGATCGTACAGACATTTGTCCCGAGGCGGGAATCGAACCCGCAACCTCTTGCGTCGCAGGCGGACCTTAGCCCGCTGCGCCACAGAGGTCGTCAAGAGTGGTCAGAAGGTCGTGATGATACACGGAAAGACGCTGCTGCCCATCTTCCGGAGGTATCCCTTGATTCTTACTGCATCCACGGGCAAGAGAGGAGGGGTAAAATTCTACTGCCGGCACCCCAGGGCGATGCATTTATAACATGATCCAAATCAAGATCATTTCAGTCCCTGGTCGGAGGCCGGCACAATGCTCTCCAGCCGAATGAGATTGAAATAATAATGAGAGATCTGAACCGAAGAGAGGAACGACCTGATGCAATATTCATAAATGTGAAATTCTTGAGGGAATCAGAAGTACTGTGACGTTTCAGTGTGATTTATTTAAGTGCCTAAAATTTAATAACTTTCTAAGCTATCGTCGTGATCGCTTTTTAGTTGGGAGTGCGTGAAGCCGTGGAGTGCCGGCGTAGAATGTTGCCTCTCCGCTCTTGCCCGTATATGCAAATAAACGAAGGTTTATATCGTGTAGTCAAAATTATAATTTCATTCGTTCAAGCCCAACATGTATTTTTCAAATGAGAAAAACCGTTTTGACCCTAAGCTGTAACCAAGTACTAGCATGCGCGTAAGGAACAACTTTTGCCAGTTTTTAAAGTAGTTTATTGTACAGCAGTTTATTACGCACGATTTCAAAGCCAGCAAGAATATACTTACTGATACAATTTATAAATAAATTAGGCTGGACATTTCACACAGCGCCATCCAGCCTCAGAGTGAGCAGAGCTTGTGTTTTGGGTTGATATAAAATACAAATACAAAAAATACAAATACAAAATAATTTATTAGCCAAAGTTAAAAATTTTACAATACATGTTTGACAGTGGTCCCCGCACGAGGCAAGCCTGTATCGCGGGAGACCTCATTACACAGTTCGAGTTACAAGGCAAACAATTAAAAGAGAACAGAATGACAACTATAACTATACAACATTGAATTTAAGTTTACGAAAAGAAAAAGAAAACAAAAATAACTAATATAACAGTCCAACTAAGCGAAAATGCAATTAGAGCTCTCTGCATAGCAATATGAACGATTTATTAGGAGTGTGGGAGGGGAAGGGGGAATATATATGGGATATAATAAATAAATAAGTAAGTAAGCTTGGAATACTCATCGCAGAATGCTATAATAAAAGGAGGAAAGAAACGAAAGGATATTAAATAATTTTGTTAATACATACTTATCATACATAGAAAACACAGACACGAAACAAATAACCGCAGAAAACTTAGAAACATTTGTTCCGCGGCGAAAATTGAACCCTGCGCCCCAGCTGACTGCGCCACGGAGGTCGTCAATTTATAATTGTCTAGGAAAACATATTGAAACTCTTACTGCAATGAATTACAACATCTATTTGAAACGGTGATGAAGATCCTCGAGTCCTGATTAAGCCATTTAGAACAAGCGCCACACTTTGAGGTTTCCAAACCTCTCGCAAATTCCGACGTCCCGCTCATACAAACTAACTCCGCGTATTAATGTGGAGAACGAAGTTTCTAGAGTTAACGTTAATCGAGTGTTTTTAAGTAGTGTGTTCCTTCTCCTTTTATATTACCTATTTGTCTTACGTGATACGATGTCATCGTAGACTGATGATATGAGACGACTTGCGTGAATCAGTTGGTCTAACAGCCAGCCGCTCTGAGATTAAGGAGTTCCCGCCGGGGGGCAAATTATTGTAATTTGTCCTGGGTGTTTTACTACTTGATCTAACATAACTCCAATTTTTAAATCATTCTTAAATCAATCAAGGCATTTTCGAATTTCAAACGTTTTTTTTTCTAACTTTAATACGGGTATTTTTCCTTTACTTGTGCGCCAATGCTGCATCAAATTACAGAGTCGTCAGACTTCTGGAGTGCCCTGGAGGTATTTCATTTTTGCCATTTTTATACAAACATTTTGACTCTTGTTGCTATACTTCTGAATGTTCTTATGTAGAACCCAGATTTTTGAAGGTTATCATTTGACTGTAGACTTGATGTTTAGTTTAAATTTAAATTGAAAGGAAAAAACTTTGCATAGTCTGTTTATACTGAACTCCCGATTCTAATGTTAAAATATTTTTTGAAAAATTAAACGCATTACTTTTTATATTAACTAAACATTCTAAAAATATTGTTTTGGCAGACGACTTAAATTCACCTACCTACCTTAAAGTCGTTAAATAGATAATATATTATTAGTTATATTTTACAAATTCATAATAACGAACCAACAAGAAAGTTAACTTGTATTGATCATCTAATAAGCAATGTTTCTCCTGCAATAGGACGAACTCATGACTTAAGTTTATCGGATCACAATACAGGCCAAACACTTGAACTTAACATAAAAATTAAAACAGCCAGACCATATCATATTGACCAAAAACGGGACTTATGCAAATTAAACGACAATAAATATGTTCGAGCTAGTAATCGCAAGTTTCTATGATGTTTTGTGCGAAACTGACACAAACCGATCCTATTTATTACTATATAATTATTTGAAACTATTTTTTGACCTTTGCTTTCCTAAAATTAATATTAAAATAAAATATAACGACAATCTTACTTCTGAATGGCTATCCAAGGGCCTGAAAAAATCTTGTCAAACAAAAAGACGGCTTCACCTTAAATATCAATAAAATGCGTCCAATAAACAATACAACAAAAATTATAAAAGTTAAACATAGGCTGTTGCTGACTTTTTTGTAGGCATTATCAAGCTCTAAAACTTTTCTCTAGAACTCAAACATCGTTAAGGCAGCGATCGTAAGAAACGTTTTCGTTCAACCGTTTTTTCTACGACTTACTTTGCAAATCCAACTACCACGAAAGTCTCTTAATTTTTCGGGTTAATTTATAGCATATGACACACAAATATAAGTATTACTATGTGTAAAATATTTTTTAAATCGGTTCAGTAGGTCCAGAGGTCCCTACAACGTCACAAACTCACAACATCACAAACTTTACCTCTTTATAATATTAGTATATATGTAGATAATATAGATATAGATTTGCATGCCTTGAACGTAGCATATACTTGGACATGTTTTATATAAAATAAGTCATGTAACATATATTCTGGCAAATAAACGAATCTTATCTTGATACCTTCAGCCGTTTTGTAGAAAAAGGCTCTTGACAGACAGACAGCCAGCGGGTGAAGCTATAGACTTATTACCAGGGCATCAACAAATTAATGATCACCGCCTCATTTTAGCTGTTACTTCCTGTTTAGTAAAAAATGTTGTGTGTACAGAACAATAACAATATTTAAACAGAGCAGTGATTTTTCTGTTTGCAATATTAGTGGGAGCGATATCCTTTGGAAAGTCGAGTTGTAAGACAGGCATTGTGTACACAGGCTGTTTACGCAGGCGTCAAAGACGTCGCCTGAGGACGTGCGTTTCCCCTCGGAGCGTGACACATGTCGGCATACAAGGCTTTGTATTTACACATAACGTCTGAAAAAAGCAATGTTTTGTATAAATGTTTGGACAAATATAGCGTTTACCTTGCGGTTAATGAGATCAACACACATTATGATGTAAAACACTAGAAATGTCTTGAATCAATTTAAGAATTTACATTTCAGCTGCTCTAATCAAAACGAAAACTACGCAGGCGTGCTTTGACGTCAAAGGGGTTACGCCATAGACATGCTACGCCTGCAACTGCGCTACGAAGCGTATTTTCGTAGCCTACGAGTACCTAACACGTAGATAATGAGGACGTCATAAAAAATATACAACCTACCATTGCTTGCGTCTGCTAAGAATTATTTTTTCATATTTTTGACTGACAAGTTTAATTGAAACTTCATCATTGTATAAAATTCTTATAATTAAAAATAATAATTTTCAACCGCATGCACTTGTCGTTCAACTGAAATTTCAGGCATTCTCCTTTAACTTGTAAGATGTGATTACAGGCATCGGAACAAGTGAAAATAAATTAAAGCTTGTAAAATCACAACGATTTTCGGAGTGAATGCGTTGAATAACCAGAAAATCATGACGTTATCGGTATCTCCCCTATTATCAAGCATCCATATAAAATTCAGGAGCACTATCGTTCAGTGCAACACTACATCGTCGTTCAAATAAATAAAAGCTCCAAACTTTGGGCACTATCGTGTATTGATCGGTTCAGCTTTGACAGCATCCCGAGCACGTCAAAGGTGTTTTTTTTATATAAAACTCCAATCGGGTGCTTTTAGATAAATAAGATGGATTCAGTGGATTTAAAGTGGAATAGTCGACGAGATTCAAAGTTGTTGAGTTTCCGTAGTAAACCGAAAGATAATGCTTGCCTAAATCTACCCAGCCAGACAGTAAGTCCCAGCGTTATAGGCAGGTTTTGAGGTCTCAATGCTTTGCTTCAGGTCTTGTAGGCGTTGCGAGATAACTAGTAGCTCTCGGAGGACTTGAACAGTAGAATAGGAGCGAACTGCTTTCACCTTGAGGCCTTAGTAGTGCAACGCCATTTGCGATGATCGTGGGATATTTTTCTGCATAGAGTACTAATTCGCAGTTTTTGCTTTGCTGTCCATTTTTGATTACAGATTTTGTCAAGTATTATCTTATTAACACATATTTAAACGGGTATTTTTCGCGCTATTTACCTTTATTATTGCCCGACGTTTCGACAGGATTGCACCCATCGTGGTCCCGGGAAGTCTTCCCGGGTTAATAATGTGTCGTGATCGCGAAAGTTTAAAAAAGTATTATCTTTCGATTAACACTTTTTCACACGAAAATCTTAGTAATAAGGTAAGTAATAATAATCTTAGGACAAATTTTTCTCGTATCGCGTGAACATTTTGCCTTCATGTTTATTTATAATTATCAAAATATTCACATAATGTAAATTGATCCTTCGTTCAAACAGCTATTTTATTTTTATCTCACGTTAATAACGTTACACGCTTATTTTGCAGTGAGAACTCGTCTATAAATTTCCTTGATACACAAAATACACAATGGAAATAAATCATTTTCTGTATCAATTCCAATTCTTAAATAATTGATAATTCAAAACTCCAGAACTAAGTTCCCTCGGTCATTTGCACAACCAGATACGAAAGAGCTGGATACTCACGCATATCAGGATTCCTATCTCAAGCGCACAATGTGTTGAATTTCCTGCATGTGCTTATCGCACCGGCTTCGCTTCTCATCATATCCACGGCATTCACCGGCCGTCATCTTTAAGGTGTTTCATATTATGCTATTCAATAATTTTCTTTTGTCAATACACAAATGAAAAGCAAAAATAATAAAAGGGATTGCCATGGGACGCCGGCTGTAGAATGTTACCTCTCCTCTCTTGCCCGTGGGTGCAGTACGAATCTGCCAAGGAATACCTGCGGATACCATCCAGGTTCTGTAATATAGGTACTCGTATACATGTTTTCAAACGCTTCGAGGTACCGTTCGGCTACCATCTTAGCATAGAACTCCGTCTATAATATAGGTTTTGTCATCGTGAGGTCGCAGTCAACATCACACATCGTACATGTTTTCGAATTCTATTTATTGCTTCGAGGTACCGTACGGCTCCCATATTAGCAAAGGAATACTTCTATAATATAGGTTTTGCCAACGTGCCCTTACAAACCCTATTTAATTATTCGTGAATACCCTCGGTTAACATTTAGCATGTGATTATAATAATTTATTACCACTGTGTTGACCTTCAGACAACCTCTAGGTTTAAATTAAGTTTTTCACAATACTTCTAAAAGAATAACTTTTGACTAACCTGGAACCGATGATTTAATGATCCATTACAGCCGTTTGTATTCTTTCACTTCCGATATTTCAATTTTATAACTAGAATGTTCCTTTTAGGCATTCCATGAAACTAAAGTATTAGGTAATTAGTGAGCAAGCGAATGACGCCCGCCCGTGCTAAAATGGCTAGTGTAAAAAAGAATGATGACTTGCGGTAGGTCGCGATTGAATACGCATAAGTACCGACAAAAAAAAAATCATTCGATTTAAATCGATTCCTTACTTTAAAAGTACGTTGCCAAGTAGGATAAATTGATACTACCTTGTTAATAATATGTATATCTGAAGAATGAAGTGACGATATATAAATTAATTTAAAGTTGCGTACGCTTTATGAAAGGTCTACACTACATATACATATGTGCAGAAGTCTATTGGAGCGGCAATAGATAAGTAAATATCCACATCCTGCCTATTCGAAATGTAGTCTAATTTTAAATAGCCAAATATATGTACTATGTACAGGCGTCAGTTGTTAAGAACAAAGAAAACACGTGATAAGCACCCCGCAGGCTGATTACGTATCTCGCGACAGTTTTGCAACAGGTGTAAATGTCGCGATCATCCATGTCAAATGTCAGTTTTGTCTAAGGTAACAGCCAGGAATTGACTTTTGACAGCGATAATCGCCAGATTTACTGTTGCAAACCTGTCGCGGGATACGCGATCAGCCTGCCGGAAAATTATAACGTGTTGTGATGCTAAGTTTTAAATAGACTCGGGTTCAGTTATCATATCAAGCATGGAGTAATGTGCGATACCAACTAATAGGTCCGTAGAAGCCGCCTCTCAGCTCCAGGCATCCAGTTAGCGTTATCTAAGATGATGCCTTCAAAGGCAATGTCAACTACAAAGCTACCTGGAATTGAAGATGGCCTATCTTTACTCTAATCTAAGGGCTAAATCGAGCTAAATTCTAAAGCCGCAATTTCACACCGATGGATTTGAATAGCTCCATAGGTTAATCTGCCATATCATAAATATAAGATGTCTTTGTCGCTTCGCACCACACGCGATTCGAACCGCGGTGCGAAGAACCCAAGCACTGTTTCTGAATGGGGCCATTCGCACCGCAGTGGTGACGGCGCCGCGGCGGTTCGAATCACCCAAGATTCTTTTGAAATGGGTCGTTTCGAACCACGGGAAAAAACGACTCGATGCTCATTTTATAAGTCCAAATCAGGCACGCATCAAAAATTTAAGGATTTCAATTATTTATTTGTACAGATAAGAAGAAACATGTCTAGTCATAAAAAAATTGCAAGACATTATTATTTACTTGTACTATGAATCTATACTAATATTATATTCAAATTCAAATTCAAATTCAAAAAATACTTTATTCAGTGCGGCCGCATGGACCTTATTGACGCGTCACAACTTACAAAATAAAACAACACAAATAAATAGAATAAAGCACATAATTGAACCTGTTCACTTCAGATGACACGCGAGTTAGGAAAAGAAGTGAACAGAAGAACCTAACTCGGTCGTTATAGTCATCATTTAACAATTTGATTTTGTCTTATGCTACGTTTGACGGAGTTGGAGCAGATTCCGTCCCAAGTGGTTTTGTCCTCTAGGTAATCTGATATTTTATAATAAGCTTTATCGCACAGATTGCGTTTAATAATGTTTTTGAATTTATTTAATGATAACTTCTGCAACTCACTTGGGAGTTTGTTGTAGAAGCGTATACATTGCCCTTTAAAAGATTTTTTTACCTTATGGAGCCTAGTAGTGGGCACAGCGAGTTTATTCTTATTTCTTGTATTTACTATATATATTGACAAGCTACTGTCATTATATTTATTTCTTTAAATTTAGTGCGAAGTGATTCTCTGGGACCCATATTGTAGATAGAACGAATAGCCCTCTTCTGCAGCACAAATACGGTGTCTATATCTGCAGCACATCCCCACAGCAGTAAGCCATAAGACATAATGCTGTGGAAATAGCTGAAGTAAACAAGTCTAGCGGTATCTACGTCTGTAAGAAGGCGGATTTTTTTGACTGCATATGCTGCAGAACTAAGCCTACCCGATAGTTGTTCTATATGCGGGCCCCATTGAAGCTTATTGTCCAAAGTTATGCCTAAAAATACAGTTTTTTCTACAAGGTTTAAACTTTCACCTTTCAATTTAATGTTGGCATCAGCCTGTTTTACATTCGGGAGAGTAAATCTAATGCATTTTGTTTTATTTTCATTAAGTAATAGGTTATTGACATTAAACCAATTAACAACTTCTGAGATTGCATTATTCACCTCGTCATAATCGGTGGTACGTCGTTTCATTTTGAACAAAAGTGAAGTGTCATCAGCAAACAATACAATCTCATGATTGTTTTTGACAAGATGAGGTAGATCATTAATGTAAATTAAAAATAGAAAAGGCCCAAGAATTGATCCCTGCGGTACACCCATTGTAACTACAGATCCCGAAGAACGTTTTCCATTAACATCAACTCTTTGTATCCTGTTACTGAGATAAGAATTAAGTAGATCTAAAGAGATATCTCTAACACCATAGTGGCGCAATTTCCCGATCAATGTTTCATGGTGTACACAGTCAAATGCTTTTGAAAGGTCGCAAAAAACACCTATAGCGTCTTGCGACTTCTCCCAAGCATCATAGATATGCGAGATTAACTCTATACCGGCATCAGTAGTGGAACGACCGCGTGTAAAGCCAAATTGCTTGCAGTGAAGCAACTTGTTGTCGTTAAAGTGCTTAGATAGCTGATTTAAAATAAGCTTTTCAAAAATTTTACTAAATGTCGGCAGTACTGATATCGGCCTAAAGTTAGTGGGATCCGACTTAGAACCTGATTTGAATAAAGGTATTATTTTACTGTGTTTCATTAGATCAGGAAATACGCCACAGTCAATGCATTCATTAAATATAAAAGCCAGTTCAGGTGCGATTGTGTCTACTAATGGTTTTACAATGTTTACAGAAATACCCCAGAGATCTGCAGTTTTCTTGACATTTAACATTTTAAAGGCTTTAACTATATCGCCGCTGTCCACATATTGGAATTTAAAATTACTATCACATTTAGGTACATTTTCGCTAAGTAAGGACTCGGCGATCAGGTGAGAAGAGTTTAAAGACTTTGTGGTAGAAATTGGAATGTCAGTAAAAAATGTTTCAAATGCTTGGGCTACATCTTCATCACTTTTGTAGGTGGTATTATTATAATTTAATTTGAATTGGTTGTTAAAGTTACTCACATTTCCAGTTTCTTTGTTTATTATTTTCCAAGTAGCTTTAATTTTATTATCACTATTTTTAATTTTTGAACTTATATAATTAGACTTAGCAATATGGCAGACTTTTCTAAAAATTTTTGAGTAATTTTTAACCTTTTCTTTAAATTCTTCACTAAAATTATAATGTTTTTCACTATAAAGATCATATAATTTTTGTCTACTTCTATGTATACCCACTGTTGCCCACTCATTAAAGTTATGTTTATCTGTGACCATTATCGACTTTGATGTAAATATTGAATTAAACATATTGCTAAATGCATTGAAAAAATTGCGATATGACTCATTAGGGTTGTTATTTGAGTAGTAAGGTGGAAATTTTGTATTCAATTTACATTTCAGTTGTTCATATCGATGCATGGTCACAGGTATAAAAGTAATTTTTCTTTTTACATTTTGTTTTTGTTGCTGTTTAATTTGAATGTGCTGGCCTAAATGGTCTGACTTTATATTGCTAATCAAGCCCTTATGGAGAATTTTTGTATTAGAATTTACAAAGATATTGTCAATACATTTAGCTGATGTTTCAGTTATTCTAGTAGGCTCCATAAACAATGGTTTTAGGTTATATGAATTAAAAAGGCATGTTAATCTAGTACTAAAAGAGTAATTTTCTAAGAGATTAACATTGAAATCTCCACATGTAATTATGTTTTTATTTGACTTTGATGCTTTGAATAAGATTTCATCCATGACTTTTTCAAATGTCTCAAACGAAGCTGACGGTGGGCTGTATACACTTATGATAATAACTTGCTCCAACTCCACACATGCTATTTCAATTTGGCTCTCAACAGACAGACAGACAATGTCTTTACGTTCTTTGTACTTAAGATGTTTATTAAGTAGCACTAAAGAACCTCCACGAATAGCATGTGATCTACAAAAGGAGCTACCAACAAGATGGTTGTTGAAACTGAACATAACCTCATGACTTTTCAGCCAATGTTCAGTAATACATAAAATATCAATGTTATACAAGTTTATGTATAGTTCCAACTCTAACAATTTACTGCTTATTCCTTGAATATTTTGGTGCACCAAGTTGGTAACCTTTGTATATATTTTAAATGTTTTATTTATTGCTTTTTCATTTTGACACAAGATATTATTTGACTTGTTCTGGCTAGAGATTTCCTCTGTTGTCTTATGATCTAATTTAAATGACTTGGAATAATTTCCAGAGTCTTAATTAATTGGTTTTGAGAATGCTCAAAAGAAGCATTCTGTTTAGCCAAATTTTTGGCTGTCATGCAAAAATAATATGATAGCGACATAGCTATCTGTCGTTTGTAATAATTAGAAAGGTAATAATTACCTTTAGTCAAATAATATTTTTTACTAACAATAGAGTTAGTGTCAATCACATGTATAGGATTATTACAAGATATTGTATGCAAAGTCATATTTAGCTTAAATCTAGTGTTATTTTCTGACTGTGGCAAACTATTACTATAGGGAAATGTATACATTACAATTTGTTTGAATTTCAATGAACAAAGTTTATCAACATATTTTATCAAATCAGACTTGTTAACATTACCCCTATTTCCAAGACAAATTATTAAATTAGTATTCTCATTAGATGGGTTTTTAGAAATTATTTGCATTATATCATGCAAACTGCAGTTTGGTAAGCAATTATTTAATACTGAATGATCCATATGCAAACTCAAAAGTTGGCCCATATTTTTTCCAATTTCATCGCTGTACATTAATGATTTTTCTTGTGAGAATAATGAGCTTACATCCAGACTGGGCATGGCCGTTGTGATACTCACTGAACCAGTGTTATCATGATCCAGTCCAGCATCACACCGGCATCTTGCTATGTGGGACTGGAGCTCTCTTTCATTCTCCCAAGATCCCTGGAGCACTTTGTCCATGGCCAGATTGTATTCCCTTACCTCAATTCTGGACTTATCATATAGGCTTGTAATATGTTTTAGGGAATGTTCCAACCGGCCAAGTTCACAATGCAACTCCAAGATTTCAGCCTCATACTTCATTTTATTACTTTTTAGCTTTACAGTACATAGATCAAGTTTATCAAATATTTTTCTACAGGTGTTTTGTTTTGTTACTACATTTTTTTGGTTTCTCATCATTCTTTTTGTTTTCCTAATAAATTTATTTATTTTAAAGTATTTTTTAAGCTTATTTTTGCTTAAACTGTGTATATTGTCATTGGTGCGTGCTTGTAAATTATATACAGTGTCATATTTACATTTGTCAACAATTTTCTTAGCATGTAACTCACAGCCCGCAGCATTGACTTGGCCTGTAGTTAAGTTGTCTGATACAAGTTCATCATATAAGCGAAATGTTTCCATAGTGGCTGAGCATTGAGCCGTTTCTTCGAGCTGTGTGATCTTGATATTAGCCTCACATAGTGCCTTTTCTAAATCTGAGGTTTTCCGTAGTGCCGACTCAAACTCAATGCCACAGTTATGGTCAAAGCTATCTATGATGGATTGAAGCCTATTACATTCCTGAATAACTGTCATATTTTCTGAGTGTAACGCTGATAGTTCACTCCTAAGCTTTTTATTACTATTAAGTGTATCTAAGAGAATCTGTTCATTATCCTCTATATCCTCTATATAAAGAGGTAAAGTTTGTGAGTTTGTGAGGTTGTAGGGGGTAATCTCTGGATCTACTGAACCGATTTTCAAATTTTTTTTGCCAGTAGAAAGCCACCGTATTTGTGAGTGTCATAGGCTATAAATTAGCGCCCAACGAAGTGGGCACCGGGTCAGCTAGTATGTAATAATTATATTTGCTCAACAGGTTTATCTTTTTTAAAATAATAATGTAGGTTTTAAAACACAGCTTGATCAATTTATAAATTTTACTAAAAATTAACTATTGTTAATCACAGGTATGGCGTAATCATTATGAATCACAGCCGTATTTTTTTTTAAATCAACGAAGATATAACATTTTTGAACTAAAACTAAACTCTTAATTTTTTCTAAGCAATGGCCTACAGTTATATCGCCAGTCAATAACTCTTGTATGGTTTTATGAATTCTTCGGCTCATTTCAATGGATTTGGTTTCAATTTCTGGTTTTCTTTTCGAAATTCGTATGTCACCTGATCTGCGTAATATTCGAGAGTAAAAGTTGGCATCCTTTCGTATTCCATTTAGAAATTGTTCAACATTGGGTTTTCCTGGAATAATCTTTTTTATTTTTGCATTTTATTGGTTCTGTTGCTTTGATTGAAGGTGTTCCACGACTTTGAGAGTATATCATGTTCTAGCCATGTTTTCACAAAATAATCGTTGTACTTAGTGACTTCGGTACTGTTGTCAATTGCAACAACCCTTCATCCAACAAGTCCGGAGGTAGATGTGACAATACTGTGCATAATTTAACATGGATTTTACCCAGTTTGGATTTCACTACTCCCATTTGCTTAGCCTTTCGCCATAAACTGGGGCTGTAGTGAAAATAATACCCAACTATTTTCACTTCTGGAAATAAATCTTTTATGGCCAAAATCGCAGTCGCTTTTAAGTACATTGCAATTTGCGTAGGTTTCCAATCTCTGACTCGACTTTTAATCATTTGAAACAAAATTTTATTGTTTTGTCGGGGAGTAAAGCACAGGAACCACATTGACATATTCATCATTGCTGCCGATATCTGCATGAATTGTATGTACTTGACAGAAACACTGGGCAAATTTTAAATGTACCGTCGACAAGAAATCTTGTCGATTCTTTCAAATGTAAATACATAAGGCATTATAAGGCTTATGGCTTGATTGACAATGCAATGACTGCCTACGTGGCTACGTAGGTCTAATAACCGTCTGGAGGTCAGCAGGAGGTAGTAGGTTCGATTACTGCCGCGGGACAAATGTTTGTAATTTTTCTGCAAATATGTATTTACAAAAAAACATGTACCTAAGTTTTCTATCAATCATCTGCCACCCATCGAACAAGCTCTGCTTACTTGAGAGATGTCTAGCATTAGCCGTGGGGTGCCGGCAGAAGAATGTTACCCCTCCTATCATACCCATGGATGGCAGTAAGAGCCTGCTAAGGGATACCTCCGAAAATTTTGCATTCTACAGCGCACGCCATACATTATATCGAAATGTCGCGTGAAGTCACACGCTGGTACGCGCCGATTATGACGCCACGAGCCCCCGTTCCTAAAAATGAACTCGCTTTATCTAAGTATTGTGTCATTAATTTGAAACTGCAAAAAAACTACTATTACTTTCGTATTACAGACGGACTAAATAGAATTTTGATTTTCACACCATAATGCCTTTTGTACATGGATTTAAACAGAGCCAATTATATACCATAGGGCCGTACAATGAAATACGCTCTGGTTAAATTGTTAAGATTGTCGGCATTGCATAATTAAGTATAGAGTATAGACTTTATTATTGAATATGCAATGCCGACATATAAAATAGAGTCTACTAATATCTAATTGTATAACGAAGCTCATAAGTTAATCCCAAAAAGATTACAAAAGCGAAGCCCACACAGACGCCTGAATAAATAGTGAAACTGAAATTCGCATGTGAAAGAAGGCCCTAATTGTTCAAAGAATTAAATTATTACAACAAAGGCTTAGTGGTTGCGAACAGAATTAAGAAATTAGAAAGTTACGCAATTTACCTCAACGTCGGTGAATTGCTAAAGCTTGCGTAATTAGACATTTTACACGCTCGCGTTTTTACTCACGCATTAAGATAGCGTGGATGACGAGTTTCCGACGGTATTTAATATTCGCATTCGCGTAAAAATTATCTCATCTTAATCTTTTAAGTTATATTTTTTAGGTTTTTTTTATCTTTGTCATAAACTCATCTCTCGTTAATATCTGTCTCAGCAGTAGGGGATTACAGACCTGCGTGATGTGAGCGCAAACTTAGCGCATTCCATATTCCATAGCTTATGTAGCAATATTATAAGACTGTATGCTTAGAAGACAGAACAGATCGCACCTTCACACAAAAAATAAATATTCTAAACAATATGAACACCTATCACTCTCAGCGTCCTCCCGAAGAAACCAAGTAAACCCTATTTCATATAGACACTATCGTATCCCGTAAACGGTGCCCTGTTGCCCCCCGCGGCACTGCCCCGGCCCTAGCCAGCCCAACTCCTTAAAATATCGCAGGCGGACCGCTGCGCGCTGGGACGCAGGCAGCATTCCACAACCCGAAGGAGATACAGATGTTGTAAAATAAAGGCACGACTTAATGAGCTGTTGTAGTCCCGTTTTTTATCTATCGCATATAATATGCCGTGGGGTGCCGGCAGTAGAATGTTACCCCTCCCCTCATACCCATGGATGCAGTAGGAGCCTGCTAAGGGATACCTCCGGAAGATGGGCAGTCTTTCCGTGTACCAACATCCCGTACTGCGCTCGCCAACCCGCCTGCCAAGCGTGGTGAGTATGGCAACTACCCCTCATGGAGATCCATGAGCGAGGCCTGTGTTCAGTAGTGGACGTTTTACGGCTGAAACGAACGATATATAATATGATGAGATTTTTGTGCAGTAATCTAGGGCTATCTCAAACCTCATTACAAGGCGATCTCATTAATCATTAATCTGCAAAGTGACCCGAGTCGTGCGAGCTGAGCTAAACGAACTTGCTCGGGACTGCCTCGGAACTCAGCCGGCAGTCCGTTTTAATCAGATTTAAAACTTTTAAACTTAATTTGCTTTTTTATCATACATTTGGATTATGTTTATGTAGGTTATTTATATTTTGATTGCAGGTATAATTAAACTAACATGGTTTGAACTTAACTATGACACGCCTGCCAAGCATGGCGAGTGTGGCAGCAACCCCCTCATTACCTTGGGAGATCCATGAGGGACACTAATGTCAAGCAGTGGACGTGCTAATGACAGCAGGAGAAAAAAATCGTTGCTTGACCATATTTGTACAAACCTGACAGAAAATACTTTTCAACTCACACTCGACCATAAGCAGATGTTCTTAGAAATACACAAACGCCGGCCGTCCTTAAAGCAAAAAATCCAGTATAGATCTGTGGACTACAACAAACTTCTAGAAATGTCCGAGAAAATAATGAGTCATGAAGATAATTGCGACTATAACATTTTTAAGAACAAGCTACACCATACGGTTGAATCATCAAAACAAACTAAAACCAACATTTTATACCACCCAAAACATGATTAACAACATGAGATGAAGATTAACTTATATTCTAGAGAAAATTGGACACAAAAATACATTAAATACGTGCAAATATTGGAAGACTTTAAGAAAGTGAACAAAGTTCTGTATTTAATATGTAACATACATATAAAATACAGAAGATGAAGTGATTATTACATTAAAAAATTTGCTGTCTGTAAAAACAAATCTAAAAAAATGTGAAGCCTGCTAGATTGCCTCACGCACAATGCAAAAAAAAATATCCCTATACCAGCAAAACTGAAGACAGATCATACCGTTCTTTCCGACGAAAACGAAATTTGCCAATACTTTAATAATTTTTTCTCAAATATTGGAACAAAACTTGAACATTTTTTAGTTTTAAATTACAGGATTTTATCGCGTACCTTTTTTTATTATTTTCCCGACGTTTCGAACACATTTCAGCGTTCTTAGTCGCGGGAGGACTGATGTGCTGGGAGATACCGCCGCGAATTGATGGCAGAATCCACGACTACCCTCAATTCGTCTTCAGATTCAGAAATGTCCAAGTTCACATTACGACACACTACACTGACGGTATCGGACTGCTGTACAGTCGGAACACAACGCACACACTTATTCAACACAGGATTCCATGCAGAAGAGAGACGAAAACCATCTTCACGATTGAAATTTAGGTGTTTCTTGATCTCAATCGCCTCTCGAACTATCCTCTTATAATAGTGGCGTTCTTTGGATAGAACTTTTGGGTCGTGTAGTTCTATCCAGTAGTTAGGTCCTGACTCCAGCAGATGTTCGGCAATCGCTGACTTATACACTTGCTGCTTTACCTGCTCAACACATGGTTCAAATCCAATATATTAACACTTAATACTGCTAAAACACACTACGTAATTTTCTCAGCCAAAAATAAAGTAATTTCGGATTTTGAGCCCTTGCAAATCGATAAAATAATAATAAAAAAATCGAACGAAAGGGGGGAAAACTTCTATGAGATAGATGATTATCCGAATACCCAGTCACCACGGCAGAAATCGGATAGGAAACATCATCACTATAAGACTAGATGCCGCTTTTTTTAAATTTCCAGAATTAAAGGTATAATTTCTCGTATTCAACTTTCAAAACAACAACTCCAATCTCGAACTCGATTTATCCGTGGAGCAGCGCTGCGTCAATACAACGAACTGGAACTGAGGCAAACACTCCCGGAGTCCACATAATTGCCTCCCTCTGATATTCGACCCATAGCAGCCCTGTGCCACTTCTAAAATAATAAAATTAAATAAGATGTCCTTTATTGTAAAAAAAATACGTTTTACAAAAGGCGGTCTTATCGTTTACTACGATTATTTACAGACTATGGAAACTAAGCTGATGAGCACAGCACGTACAGCACCCAGCACCGCCTGTTTACCCAACAGGCATAGTTCCCTCATAGGCCCCTCTATTTACCAAATGAAATATATTGTTTCTCCATATCCATAAATATGGATGATTTAAGAGCGTCCGGAACTGTTCGCTTGTATTAAACAGGTAATTCAATACCTGGAACATAGATGGATTAGGCTTGCCCAGCACTGCACTGATACCAGCCTTTCAGCTTAGTTCGTTGGCCATAATGCGGAAATAACAATACGTCTGAAGCTGACTAAGTCGCGGTTATAAAGAATTGTACTAAAGATACAGTAATCTCTTGTTTAAATACGTTTGCGCTTAGGTTTTTAGGTGTCAGTCTGTCAAGAGCCTTTTTCTCCGAAACGGCTAAAGGTATCAGCTTGAAATATATACCAAAGGTCAAGGTCTGCAGGCAGGTGATGTCCTTCAAAAATCAAGGTTCTGCCCTCGGGGCATTCAGGAATTGTAGCAACAAGTATCAAATGTTTGTATGAAAATGGACAACCTCTGGTGCACTTCCAGAAGTCGTACGACTCAGAAATTGGGGATTTTTGTTTCTTTTAACACCCATAATACTGTATTAAAGTTTGAAGAAAAAAGCGTTTGAAGTTCGGAAAGGCCTTGATTTAATTAAGAATTATTTAAAGATATGTATATATATAAATCAAAGTCTTATCTTATATTCTGATATAAAGTTTATGCACTTGTCCGTTTTATTTGTTTTATGTAAAAGTAACTATAAATCAAAGTCTTATCTTATATTCTGATATAAAGTTTATGCACTTGTCCGTTTTATTTGTTTTATGTAAAAGTAACTTAAATATCTATACATAACTTACATACCATGGTTGTGAACATTATATTGTGCAATATTTACCATGATCATGACGTGTGAAACTGCGCCGAAATATCGGGAAACTCAAAAAGATTCAAATCATGGTAAAAATCCCGTAAATAATGCATTAAATATCTTTAGTCCGTTGCAAATAATCATTTGAATTGATGGTATCCCGCACCGATGAAGCGCGTGTCTAATTCCAAATTACGTGGGGCGACCACAAAGTTCAAAGACTTAGCTATGTGCTATACCGGACGCCTTCAGGTCAGGTCAACATAACAGAATTTTCGTTTGTTATGTTGGAGACTAAAACGACTCCAACCTAGAGGGAACTAGTAGTTTACACACATATACCATGCAAAGCCAATGAACAGAACAATGTACATAAATAAAAAACCTTGTGATCAGAGTGAAACTTGGAATGAACTCTCTTTGAGTCAGTCCTAGGTAACTTAATTGATAGAAAAAGTTGTAATTAAAAGTTTCCGGTGGTAAATACAGCTTTCAGCAGGTTTTTCAAAGGTGCCTTTTGTTCGGCGTTGAGCTATTAAAAGGTAAAAAAGGCTCTATTTAACTAACAATCTAATAAGTTTCTATAAACTTGTATATATACTAGCTTATGCCCGCCGCTGCGCATACGTTGTACCCGGATAAAATATACCCGGAACGCATATGTGTTAATCCTGGTTAACATCTATACAAATACAATATTTCAGCTCAATCCGTAGGCTAGTTTCTGCGTGAAAGAGTAACAAACATCCATACATTCAAACATACTCAAAAACTTTCGCGTTTATGATATTAGTAGTATATGTGTGTAAGGCGTGTTGGCGGAGAGATATGTACCCCGGCTATGGATCAGGTCGTCGGTCTGATAACGACACGGTCGTTACACCAATATAAATATAACACGTTCTATATCGGTGCAGGAAAAACTCGTGAGGAAACCCGCGGCTTTGTTAGCTTCTACAGCTTCATAGCAACACATATTGATTTTTACTTTGGTTTTCTCTGACTTATAAGTTATAAGCGACTAAGTTGTGAGGATAGTATACATGGTGGGCATTGGGCAAGCCTAATCCATATAACAATGTCCCGGGCACTGCGGCGTTCGGTCCAGCTTGAATACCAGTTGCTGGCGCTGATTAAATCTATACTAATATTATAAAGAGAAGATTTGTGTTTTTGTCTCTTAATATTATATAGAGGAAAGATTTGTATTTTGTATGTTTTAACGAATAAACGCAAAAACTACTGGACCGATTTTCACAATTATATTATCATTAGAATGCTAAATTATCTCTGAGTAACATAGGCTACACTTTATCCCCGTATTCCAACGGGAAAGGGAAAAACGCGGGCGAATCCGCGGAATGCGGCTAGTAATCAATAAACTCAAAAACTACAGAACCAATTTATAAAAATATTTCGCTAAAAAAAATCTACATTGTCAGTAACATATGCATAACCTTTTTGGAACGGCGCCGGCGGTGCAATACATAGAGTTGCGGTGCGGTACAAAGTTCGTTAAGTCAGCTATTCATCTATAATAAAAGGCCTAACTACTATTTGTAAAATAAGTTAATGTTATTAAGTTTCTAGGAAACGAGGATAATAGTAAACCAAATAGATAAAGCCCTCCAAAAACTAATGAAGCAAAATCGCCACTAATCCTCAACTATCCTAGAGAAGACATTTAAAGCAAAACAAAACACTATTTAAATTCTAATTTTAAATTCTCCGTCGCAAACCGCTTCACTTTGCAAAGTCGCCGGCGTGAAAATGACAAACACACAAAGCTCTGTTCGCTCGTATGTAAAGTGCCACGGAGGCAGTACCGCGGGGCCGGCGGGCGACGCCGTCACAACCACACCGGCCACTTGTAACAAATGATACTAACTTGAGACAGTTAAAGGAAGATTAGTTTTTAAAATACAGGATTTCATCGCGTACCTTTTTTATTGTTTTCGATAAAATCCTGTACTTTAAAAACTAACGGATTCACGCCACAAGATTAATTGAAAAAAAAAACAAAAATCATTTATTCAGAAAAGACGTCTATTTTGTTAGTAACACATAATAAAATTAATAATGGTTAGTAAAGTCACAAAACAGAACAACACCAAAAAAAACCGGCCAAGAGCGAGTCGGACTCGCGCACTGAGGGTTCAGTACAAACCTGTAGGTATATAAGACGCGACCTCTACGCGTTCATGAGGAAAGGGGTAGTAAGTTTAAAATTACTAAAAATGTTTTTTAATGATGTAACTAAAAATTTACGGTTTTCGCAATTTTTCCTAATCTCTCTGTCTTGACAGACAGACGGACGGAAAACAAAGTGATCCTATAAGGGTTCCGTTTTTTCCATTCCAGGTACGGAACCCAAATAAATAACAATAATAATACCTAATAATTATTTCAACTTTAATGTTTGTAGTTGCTCTGCAGATATTTAGGTCCCGGGTCCCGGGTCTGGGTATTTTTCTATGTATGATAGATAAATATGTATTTACAAAAAAAAATGTTTTAAATTTTTATTACATCAATCATCTGGTTTCCACAGCACAAGCTTTGCTTATTTTAGGACTAGATGGTGTTGTGTGTAAATAATGCTTATTTATTTATTTTACTGCGTATTTGACCAAGCTTTTGGGTTATTGCCATACCCACCACAGTAGGCGGGTTGGCAAGCGCAGTGCGGGTTGATATACGAAATGACGCTACTGCCCATATTGCACGTAAATGAAGTTTTTTTTCTATGTGGAATAGTTTATTTCCTAAAACTCTATTGCAGACACGATCCTCCGAAGCATAATGCTTCTAAATTACGTTCTGTACGCTTACAAAGACATCTTCCAAAGCGAGAGCTAGGAAAGTTTAGTTAGAGACCATAGTGCAGAGCATGCATTCCACTGCAGGAATGGATGCTCGCACCGTGCGATCATAATATGTTGTGTGGTCAAATCGTTTATTTTTATTTACACTGTTGTTTAAGTATAGTTGTATGAAGGTTGCTATTGAGCTACCGCTAACTGGAATACTTTTAAACCCATTCAAATGAAAGAAAGGTTGCAGGTGCGCTTTTTCGGAAATAAATGTAACTAAAACCTGGAAAAAAATCCAACCGACGAAAAAAAAGGAGGAGGTTTCTCAATTCGACCATATATTTGAATCGTACCTTTTTTATACGACTAATTGACGAAACAAGCCTAAGGTTTACCTGATACTAAGCGGTAACGTGTACCTCTCACCTGCAACACCGGGCGACCACGCTCACGAAGCACGTGACCAACGTTGCATTACATTGCGCCCGTTGTGAAAACTGTGAACAACTCAGAGTTGGAAATCTTCTTTCACAGAAATACATCTATCGCATCTTTGCCTGTGCCATACAAGGTATATATATACTATATATACAACATGAGTACTAACCCGAAATCCGGGGTTTCAGCCCATGAAAACAAGTAGTTTTGGGAGAAAAAAAATAGAAAAATAATAAAAAAACAATTTTTTAATTTTTTTTTATTTACAATTTTACTAGTAGGGTTTTGACCTAAGGATCTTGTGAAAATGATCCTTAGGTCAAAATTGAATTTATTATTTTTATTTTATTTTAATAAAAAAAACCTCTGTGGTTATATGTATTTTTATTTGTACTGCGAAGTACGGCAACTCTTCGCAGAGTTCAATGACCCTGACAAGAATCAGCTGGCGTTTAGGTTATCATTATCTTATAATCAGATGTTGAAGATTTAACTCTCGTGGTCTTTTCTTGAATGAAAATCACTGAATCCCAAAAAGTCGTAGAAGAAAAGTTGTTCCTTGGGATGATCACAATCACCCCCTTTCGGCTTAGTACACATGTTATAATACAACCTGTATATTATGCCTCCCGCGGAACGTCAGTGCAGATCTAGTATTGCACATCTTGTCAACAAAATGTGATATCGATTGGAAGATTTAAAATTGACAACACATTTTTTTTCCAACTTGAAATTTTTTGAAGCCCGTACTTGAGTCCTTGTATTGAGGTAGCAAACATTTATAAATGAAAAATAAAAAAACTATTAAAGTAGACAATTATTAGGTAAAATATGTACGTAGGCCTTTCTGTTAAATAATCTGGTTCCCTAACATGACAGCTTACTAGGGTTGACAATATTTTTGGCATAGATAATTAATTATATTTTTTACGGGGTATTTTGTAACACGTTGTATATATATATATATATTATGAATAATTTCTACTGCACTTCTATGATGAAGATTTTGCTTTATGAATTTCGCGGTTATATCTTCAGATTTCGTTGTATTAACAACGAAATCTGAAGATATGGCACAGCTCGCTAGCACAGGAGCGTCGACACCAAAGAGCTAAACTGTAGCTGGAATCACGTCTCAAGTAGTTATGCAGAGTTTAGTGCTCGCGACTCGGAGGAGAGCAGCCTGGGCGTGTCTCCTGGCTAACGATATTAATCTGCGTAATTCGTAAACGTAATAGTACATTATATTGTACCTAGTGGGGACCACTCGTTGCATTCAGACAAAATGTAAACCTAAAATATTTAACTAACCTAAAATTCGATGCCGATTTGTTGTCTTCTGCATCAGGTTCAGTTCACCAAATCAAACGTTCTATATGCGAATTTCTTGACGTGTTTTTGAAAATCGAACACCAAACCGCTATTTGAGGAGTTCCCTTGTTTGTATGTACCTACTGTGTCGGCGCGGCAGCTGAATTGTATTGCCGAACGCGTCTCAACACGCGCGAGATGTATAGCTGGTTAGCTGGATGAAATATAAATAAAGCGGAACAGACAGACCTGGTCTCCTCATATGCACAGCACTAATCACGCCACGAACACCTCAAGCTCACCATGGATTCCCCTGCTTTTCTCTCGATCACGGCTTCTGTCTTCAGTGTATATTAAATTACCCGAAAAATGTGCGGAACTTCAATTTTCTACCTGACTCGCTCAATGTTTCATTTAACCTTGTTAACATTTTGTCTGAGCCACAAAACTAGCTTAATTTCAATTACGAGTAAATACAAAAAATTAGCCAAGTGCGAGTCGGTCTCGCGCACGAAGGGTTCCGTACCATTACTTGGCTACCTGTTGCTTTTATTATCGGAGCAAAAAACGGCAAAAAATTACGTTCGATGTATGGGAGAGCCCCCCTTAAATATTTATTTTATTCAGTTTTTAGTATTTGTTGTTATTGCGGCAACAGAAATACATCATCTGTGAAAATTTCAACCGTCTAGCTATCACGGTACATGAGATACAGCCTGGTGACAGACAGACAGACGGACGGACAGCGGAGTCTTAGTTTTAGGGTCCGTTTTTACCCTTTGGGTACGGCACCCTAAAAATTAGTCATAAAACCATAAGTACGAACATAGGTAGAAAATTTACGGACTTTTGTAGCTAAAGATCTATTCAGAATACAAAAGTCAAGGCAATTCAATAAACTCTGAATTGGATATAAGTATGCCAATCGGGCAAAGTGGAGCATTGAGCATCGGCTGTCCTTAGGGTGTCGGATATTTGTATCGCATTTTGCACTTTGAGACCTTTCCGATTCGTTCAGGAATATTCGAAGCGTAATTTTATGTGAGGTGTTTTGTTTCACCGTGCATGCAGTGTTAGGTTCCTGAAAGGAATGGGTAAGATTAACATAACGATGCTCAATGGCGTGATTTGATGCAGGTTTAAGTCCTGCCGGAATTCAATACATTCGGTAATAATTCGCTAACAAAAAAAAACACAAGTTCTTTTTTTTGTTCGCCTGTTGAGTCCCACTGCTGGGCAAAGGCCTCCCCTAAATTCTTGCATTCGTCCCTGTCGGAGGCGGTGTCCCACCAATCTTTTCTAAAGATGTCTAAATCGTCCCGCGAACACCTTCGTTGCCGACCGCGACGACTTCCTTGTGGTACCCAAGTACGTGCTTAGTTAATTGAAACACTTAACGCTTTGCTTGAACTTGGCTGGACACGCGTGTCTAGATACTAAATTAATTGCACCAAAATAAACCGACATCAATAATAATTCTTTCACTTGTATCCAAACCTTTATAAGAAGGCCCATTACATTTGAGAATATCCCTCGATTTATCATGGATTCTCAGAACTGGATGAAAAACAAGCAAAAATTATTCCGGGTAGAGCGTATTGAGTAGAGGGCAACCCAGGCTTCAGAAATGATTCGGAGATAAGAAGAGTCAAACATTACCAAACCGCAAGTTAAAATTTTGCGCACTATTTCAATTATTCAATTTCTCATGGATCCATCACCAGAATCGCTTTGACTATTCGAATCCAAGAACCATTTTCCAAATCGGTTTCCAAATAAAAAAAGTTTCGAATACAAACATTGATTCGAAATGTTTAAGAGATTGGTGCCATATTTTTCACTTTTTCACTTCAAAAAAAGATTTTGAAGTCGGTTCAAAACATACCACTAATTTAATTAAGTATTATCCTACTAATATATAAAAGTGAATGTAAGAATGTATGTATATTATATAAAAAAAGGGTAGTTGTAGGGTAGGTACATACTATTTATTATTTTATTAGACTTAATTATTTTTTCTCTTTTTTTGTTTAAACACTTAAGATAACTTAGTTAGTTTGTAAGGATTTTGTTTTTTTCTATTGTAAAATACATACTATGTTTGAGTTTTTTGGTTTGAAATAAATAAATTTTAATCTTTAGTTGTAGGGTAATAGTAGTGGTTGTAGTAGGTGCGATACGAAGTTCGCCGGGACATCTAGTAGAATATATTACCTATTTCCACTGTCGTGGGGTGCCGGCAGTAGACTGTTAGCCCTTCTCTCATACCCATGGATGCAGTAAGAGCCTGCTAAGGGTACCTCTGGAAGATGGGCAGCAGCTCTTTTCACGTATCAACCTCCCGTACTGCGCTCGCCAACCCGCCTGCCAAGCCTGGTGAGTATGGAAACTACCCCTCATGGAGATCCATGAGGAGGCCTGTGTTTAGTAGTGGACGTTTTACGGCTGAAATGATGAATGATAACCTATTTCTATCGGGACGGTCAGATAATTTTGGAGGAGACCTTTGCCCAGCAGTGGGACTAAATAGGTCACATTTGAATAATGTTCGAGAAAAACGTCCGTGTATGAAAATAGCATGAAAACCCGCGTCACTAAAAAGTTATATAAGTCGGAAACTTAAATTATGGCTGATTGTAAAAAGGGACGCTTATCATACTTCAAACAGAAAACATTCATAAAATACGGTCGCCATGTCTACATTTCATTCACAGGACAAAATATTACCAATATCTTCACAAAAAATATTGTTTCTGTACCAAAACCAACGTAAAATTAGAACTGGTTTACAAAACAATAAGGTACCACCTACCTATAATCATGAATCTCATGCCAAAATAAATAACAAAAACGGCAGATAAAGGTTTTCTTCAAATAAGATTATACAAAATACTATACCGAACGATATTTGTGAATAGTATATCATTTTGATGTTAGTCCGGCAGAAAATGAGACGAATCCCGCGGAAGCTTGCGTTCCTACAAGTTGGGGCACGTGCCAGTTTTACCCTGAAACTTTTAATGGAATTGGACCTTTTATTTAGTATTTCCACATCTTTTGGTTAGAAATATGAAGCAATACATCATTTCGATTTGAAGGTGAGGCAGGTCGCGTCGAATCAACCTTGTCGGCCGGATTTCGGGTTGTGGTGAGTAGCAAATATGTTAAGAATTAAATATGGGCAAACTATTTACTATAGTTAAAACGTATGCGGTGCCGCGGGCAAAAACTCCTTTACATCACAGAAAATCTTATATCGACTCGTTACAACTCTGCCGCCCTTATCAACCACAGTTTGATTTCTCTACAGGCCTCCCTTATTTCGTACCATCCGCCACAATCCTTTGCTAGTCCGATCTACCGTTTGCTCGCGAATAATACTTATAACAGGTGTTACAATTACAACTCCCAAGACGGACATATACTATATTGAAAACTCTCTCAGTTCCGAAGCTCGTAAAATATCCAAGTAGATAGCTGGGCCACCTAACGAGGTGCATGCATAACCGGCTGAATAATGCATGCGCTGTAATGGGCGAGGAATGTGCTGCGCTACCTGGGATGGCAGGTTCGCGCACCGCGCGCCGAGCTACGCACATACCTACGTGTGAACGTTATTCGATATTCAGCTTTCAGAGCGATAATGGACTTCGGAAACCAGTATTGTAACCTAGCTTTAAAGTAAATTCTCCATTACTTTTCTGTATAGGTTGATATGACAAAGCCGATAAGACTGTTTTTGAAAACAAATTGATTAGTGGCAATGACGCAAAGCATTACCATTTAGAGCGAGAAGGTAATGGCAGAATAACAATGTCTCCTGTTAACACAGATTGAAAGGAAAACAACAAAACTCTTACTGATTCAATAATCGATCACTTTCGTAATCTGTAAACACTTACTGCTTTATCATCATCATCAAAATCCACATCCTAACTTCACCCACTGATGGGTATAGGCCTCCCTTAGTTTGTGACACCCCCCAGGATACTGTGCTAGTCACATCCCACTGCTTCAGAACATAATAATTTACAAAACAGTACAATGTATGTTCTCTTTAACTTAAAGAAAACTAATTCCGTGCAGAAAATGTATATTGGCTGTCTTGTCGATGACACATTGGTACCTCAATGCAAGGGCGTCAACCAGTTCGAAGCAGCTTGTCTTGAGCAGATTTGACTGACATCAAATAATATCCGCACCAGACAAACCAATCAGAACCAGACAAGCCTTCTTCAGCAGTTGTCCGTGAATAATGCATGCGCGATATGAGCGGTGTCATGCAGCATGGTGCAGGCGACACGTTATAATTGCGAGATTCAAATAGGCGCTTGGGGCCAAATCTCTGCCACTATGTCCCCTTCGAGATGGGCAGACGACGTGACGAGTGTCGCGTTTTTATAGCGTAAGTTATTAATTTTCATGAAAAAGAGAATATAATAAATATTTATTCCCATACAGCAAGTGATTTTTTTGCCGTTTTCTTGATTTCTCGATATTAATAACAGTAACAGGTAGACGCTTGAAATATTCACAGAATATTTAGTTGTATATTAATTTTTAAAATAAATTATTAAACCAAAATAATAAATAATGGTACGGAACCCTTCGTGCGCGATTCCGACTCGCACTTGGCCGATTTTTTTGGCATTTTATGTGCCGTGGAATTCTCCCACGATAATTTTCTGTAATAAAGTACCGTAAAAGTATCTACTTACTCAAATTTAATTCTGTATTTCCACAATATAATATTTTCGTGTGGAGCCTGAGAAAAGGTCAATTTGTAGTCGGGCCCGCCACAATATTTTCCATGTCCCATGGGAATTTACACACTTAAATAGAAAAATGTCTTCGAAGAACAAATATCGAGTGAAGGTTTCGTTGTTATTGAATGTATGGCTCTTGCAAATACATAGTTTTGTGAACTAAACGCACGTTTGTAAAGTTTTATGTATTTCGTATCATATACCTACACGTAATATTCGATGGATATAATATTAGGATACGATAAAGTTTAAGTTGTTTACGACCGTTACACTTGACTTTTACATTACTAAATGAAATGAAATGAAAATGCGTTTATTGGTAACTAGAATGTTTGATATTAAGTTGGTTCAACAGTAAAACAACTTCAAGTTCGCGGTCATAAAGTGCAGAACCGAGTGAGTCCTTGAGCAGAGCCGATAGAATAGAAGCATCAAAATGCAATTTCTAGGCCACACTCCAACTATAAATATCAAGTCGTAATAGTTCTAAAGTAGTTCCATTAGTGGAGAATACCTATATTTTCTGGCAATTTTTCAACAACACACTTATTATTAAGGCGAAATTAGATGTATGTTTATGCAAACCTTAACTACAGAACGAATCGGGTGGGTTTATGTCTAATTCCGGCCGGAAAAAAACAAAGCCAATAGATATTTGTAGTTAAAGATTAATCTTCCATGGCAAGAGACAGAAGTTTCTTGAAGATAAATTACAAGAAACTTCTGCCTGTTGCCTTGGAAGATTAATCCTTAATAAAAGGCCTATTTTCTTCACGTGATCCGTTTAGTAGTCTTGACTTGCCTAATTACTTCAAGATTTTTGAGTTTGATTGTACATTCAAAACCACTGTTTTATTTAGCTCGATCGGATTAGAGAAAGTCGAGTTATAAACTCTACAAGCGTCGACAAAACGAAAACCAGGAATAAAATTTTATTAAAATTGAGGCCATAGAATTGTATTAAAATTGAGTACCTTAGCGATGAATAAGGCATATTGATCGCAAACTACTTAAACTAAGGTCGACCACTTTCTTCACAATCGTGGTTCTAAGTCCATATACCTCAACAAGACAAACCAATCTGTAAGATTCGATTCGTCCGATCATCGAAAGTGGCTGTATCTCCAGGGGCGCACAGAAATAACTGTATTACCCTGCGTGTGCCGTCTGGCAGTTAATCATCGATAGAGGCCCCGGGGAGCGCGGCGCTGATTGACCTGCCTTTGTGGCCACGACACGGCCACTGCGAACTAGTTGCCTTCTTAAGACATTATCATGGTTTTCGTAGTGGTAGTGGCTGACGACGGACAGTGTTGCTTACCTCGGCGCAATTCGGCGCTTTTCTTAGATAGCAAATAAAATGTAATTAGTGCGCACTTGTGTCCCAATAAAGGTTTTAATGTTAATTATAAAAACATTAGTTTTTACAGTGACAATGATTACCGTTGATATACACATCAATTCTAACTGTAAATTCTTCAAAACCTGTGTTAATCACATTTTGTACCTGTTTAAATAATGTTTACATGCCCTAAACCACCGAGTTCGGTGCCGTACGCTGTACAGTTGCACAGTGCCAAACACTCGGCGGAATCGGAAAACACTGGTGAGATGTCCTCTCTATACTCAGGACTGAGGCCACATATTCTGTTGTTTCAATACTAGGTATATTGCATTTCAACTCCGGTCCCGCACCAGGCAGCTTGATTCATGGGTGGGACTATGCGCCACTTACGCTTCGATTGGACGTAAATAGTTAATGGCTTCACTGAATTGTTTCTAAAGTTCGAGCGATAAGTTAAATGTGCGACTTGCGTGAGTTTTCGTTCTGTTTCTTGATTTTTGTAAATATGGGGATTGCTCGCGTAGTATAACGTCGAAAATTATTCCGACACGTTTCGATTTTTCAAGAAAATCATCATCATGGGATTGAATGCGCCCCCCCCCCCCCCCCCGCGCATGGGGCCGACATGCATGACACTGTATTTACAAAATGAATAGTATATCTCACATGTGATTCTTGAATTTACTGATAATGTTCTTGGCACAGACAAATCGACAAATTACTGGTTTATACATTACAGTTTTTCCCTCCATTTGTTCCTATCTGGTGCGATCTTCCTTCAAATCCATTGGACTAAAGGTGGCTTAGGTACTTGAGTTCAGTATTCAAACGTAACCTGAATCATGTTCAGGTTACGCATTGAGATAATTAAGAGACGTCATTGCGCACAACGAACAAGATATTTCTGTCCGTGTTGGCGCTAATTACGCAACGCCAGAGGTTTTCCGATTGCGTAAGTATCGGAAGGTGTAAGAAAGCTGTACGTTCACTGTTCACGTAACAAACCCATACAACAGCGGCATCAAACGTGCAAACCAACCCACGTTACTGTAACACGGTTCTTGGTAAAATCTAAGAAAGAAAATAAATAAATAAGATTATATAATGTTGGAACTCACGAAACTGTAGCACGGTTCTTGATTAAATCTAAGAAATAAACAATGCTGGAAATTTTACAAAGCCCCAAAGTGGAGCTCGTTTTGTTGGTACCATAGACAGAAAACACTGCAGATAAAGCAAACATTTAGTCCCCTGGCTGGGATCGAACCCGCCACCTCTTGCGTCTCAACCATCTGCGCCACGGAGGTGGTCATAATGCACTTCACACAAAATTGTCTAGTCAGACCCCAATCAATTAATTAATTTCGGCCGTAAAATGTCCACTACTGAACCCTCATGCCTCCCTCATGGAGCTCCATGAGGGGTAGTTGCCATACTCACCTCACCACGCATGGCAGGCTTGTTGGCGAGCGCAGTACGGGATGTTGATACATAGAAAGACGCTACTGCCCATCTTCCGGAGGTATCCTATGGCAGTTTCTTACTGCGTCCACGGGCAAGAAAGGAGAGGCAACATTCTACTACCGGCACCCCGCGTCAGATCAAACAAAGCAACTCGATGATGTGGTACTTACTCGCTATTTGGGTCTCTACCAACGATCGGCAAAATAAATATTTACATGGCCCAATGACCCATAAAGCATAAGTGCACGACGTGTCTTTGTCTACTTCACGGTAGACGTATTGACAGGAGCGAGGCTTGTTGGCGAAGTTTTCGGTATATACAGAATACCAGCATATTTTATTTTGTACTTGTAGATTTGTTTCAATCGCTGATAGTGTTAGGTGGTCCCGGGAAGACAGGAGTCTGGACTGGACTTAGTATGTTTGTGTTATTAATTGTTTATAATTCTATAAATAGCTTCAATATTATTAGAATATTATAACTTCAAGCTAAAATGTGTGGCAACACGCTGTTATTATCGACACAAGACAAATCTTCTATGGTTTTATGTGTTGTATGAATATTATTAGAATAAGAAATAAAGAAAATACAAATACAATCTATTGTGCAACTATCGGTGAGACAGAACCTTTTGACACGCCACACTTTTATCCTTGGAAAATGTAAAAAAATAAAATTGTATAAACATGTAACCTCCAAATCCATATGCCGTTGGGTGCCGGCGGAAATGTTGCCCCTCTTCTCTTGCTCGTGGATGCAGAAATAATCTGCCTAGGGATGCCTCCGGAAGTTGGGCGGCAGCGTCTTTCCGTGTATAAACATCCTATACGGCGCTCGCCAGCCCGCCTGCCAAGCGTGGTGAGTATGATAACAATCCCTTAACATCAGTACTTGGATCTCCAAGTCCATGAGGGAGGCCTTTGTCCAGCAGTGGACGTCCTACGGCTCTGATGATGATGAACCTCAAAATCCGCATCATTTATGTGCACTTGACCTCTTAATTAGTTAATTAATTATGTTTAAATTGTGGTGTATCAATAAACGCATTTAATTTTAACGCATTTCAATATTTGAAGTAAAACCAAAAACCAAACCATGATTGAGATTTTATCAGCATATCAACCTTGCGGTACAGGAAGCATGAAAAGTAATTATTTACTTTGTATGCTTATCTAGGTCCGGCCGATTTAATTTCATTGATAAATCGGCTAGTCAAATACCCACCAGACAAGGTAATTCCTGTCGTTGAATATTCACGTAAAATGTTAAACGATACGTTAAATGTTAACGTTAAATGTCTAACTAAAAAAATATACGGTCGAATGGAGAACCCTCCTCCGTTTTTTTTGTCGGTTTAAAATATATCACAATCTCTCTTGTATTACAGAAACGATCTCGCAGCAAGTTAAGCAACTGAAGTTGACCGCTTGCCTTCCCCGTGTTTTTGGACCCGTTACAACGCTTGAGGCCACGTGAGTCCAATTTCTATAAATATCTATTCTTCGTGAATATTTAAGTAGCCAACAAACCAAGGGAGCAAGAAAGGCGTTATTGTTATACGGAAGGCTGTATATCGCGCAGCGCACGTAAAATCCATATCGTACGTTGGTATTGTGCGCAGTCACAATAAAGATTCCATCGCATTACCTTACAAGCCGCATATAGATCTCACTGGGAGTCGCTTAAACCAGACTATAGCATGGCATGTGATGTTCGCCGACAGCAGAATGTTGCCTCTCCTCTCTTGCCCGTGGATGCAGTAACCATACTGCGCTCGCGAACCGGCTGCCAATCAATCGTGGTGGATATGGCAACAATCCCAATATGATCTTGGAGATGCATGACTGCCATGTCCAGCAGTGGACGTGGACATAAGTCTTACGGCTGTCATGATAGAATGACGGCTGTGAGAGGAAAACGCAATTGGTTCAACCTTTTGTCCCATCAGCGTGATCAAAGTCAGCAACGGTCTGCACTTCTTCCAACATCACGAGGCATATTTGTCTGCCTGTTTTGAGGCTGTTGATGACGCTCCCACATCAAATTAACAGGTCGGTTAACATAAGCTGACATGCCAATACATCCATCTCGCGCGCGGTCAAGCTTATGAGTATGAATGATATTATCATCATCATTTCAGCCGTTAAAAGTCCACTAATGAACACAGGCCTCCGTCACGGATGTCTATGGCGGGCGCAGTTCCGGATGTACGGAAGACGCTGCTGTCCATCTTACCTTCGGATTGGAAGTCGGGGTTCAAACCACTCGGCCAACACGGCTTTTTTTCCCACATTTTATGCACAACAATAACCATAACGCAGATTGAAATCGCATTACCGCACTTGGTCATTCTCCTTTAACTCACGTGATGAGGGTCGTGGACAGGCGGAACGGTGATGAATGATAAGCCCATTTCACGGCCGATTAATATGTACGCGGTAGTTCTGAATTAACATGATTTCCCTAAAGGCTGTCAGCTCGTTAAAACGAAGGTCCAGCGGGATAGCATCAGAAACGGGGACGGCGAAGACATTATCTTGTGTCACGCCGGCCGAGACGTGATATAAGGTATACAGGGTAGAATTTTGTAATTCCACCTGGAAGGTACTCTAAGCAATGGTGATAGAAAATTTCACTTAAAGGAACCATTCCTTTATTTATGAAACAAAACTGATTAAAAAGATCTCTCGTTTGACTCTATCGACTGATGCCAAAATACCACAAAATGATGTTTTTTCAAATTTAAGTTGGTTCAATTCCTAGGTTGTCGAAAGCGTACTTTTAAAAATATTTAAATACAGTTTTCTTTATTTTAAAAAATATTACAAGACACATACATTACTGAATTCCCACTGTTTGTACACATATTCGTTTATTATTATGTATTGATTTAACTATTAGTTTTTAGGGCTAGCTGTTAGTTTTCCTAAAATGTGTAAAATAAAATGAAATAAAATAAATTTCACATAACAGCACGAAGCATACAAGACGAGCGTCCACGTCGCACGCTGGCACGGATGCCAGCAGCAAACTGCGGACGCCGCTTCGCTGTAATTAGCAGATCTTTGTTTATTATAAAATATAGTGTATTAAGATACGTACGCATTTTATTTATCTCACTGCTGGGCAAAGGCCTCCCTTCTCCTCTTCCACTTATCTAATAGTTCTAAAAATTTTTTTTAAATACATACTTGTCATACATAGAAAAATAGATAGATAGAAAATACTTCATTGCACACTTTAAAACTAAACATAATAACATAAAATACCCAGACCAGAGACAAATATCTGCAGAAAACCAAACATTTGATCATATATAATAAAATAAAAAATTAAATTAAATATTTTCCAGGAAGATAACTACTCACGTGCCGTTCTGAAATTAAAACAGAAAAATTTTAGCAAATTTTAACGTTGTCTGTTCTAAATTAAGAAATGTCATACCTCTAATCACTATTATGGAAAAGGGCTAATCTATTTATCTCTGTCCCGTGACCTATTCTACCAACCCCTAAGAAACAGGTCTCGATACTCGAGCCAGCCTTCTCCTGTCTCGTTTGCGTGTTTCGAGGCGTCCGATGCACCATTCCAGAAAGATGGGCAACTTTCTGGAATTCAGCATAAAGATCTGCAAAACATTATTATGTAAGGAGACAACGTCGGCTAATATAGTCACGCGTCAAGCCCCGGGAGGCAGTAATTACTTTAATGTACACACTCCGCCTCTGCCATACTCAGTGTAGGAAAATAAATAAGAATTTAAATTTTTCTACGAAAACACGTGATCTAAAATTCTGAACAACTCTGCTACCGAGCAGATATATAGCCGCTTTCAAAGAGCTATGAAGCTACACATTTCTAATCAAAAGTATGTACGTAACGACAAAGCTTAGTAAAAAAAAATTATGCTGGAAAATTTACACAGCATCATCTTGCTCCAAGCTACGCTGAGCTTGCTAAATGCTTTATTAGTTTACACTTTGACGAATTCTATTTGAATAAAAATCGAAAGAGAGCGTGAAAAAACGCTTGCTGAAAAAACGGTCTTGGTCATGAATTGTTGCCGTAAGTAGGACACGCGTGGCAGGCGGGTTGGCGAGCGTAGTACGGGATGTTAATACACGGAATGACGCTGCTGCCTATCTTCCGAAGGTTCTATCAGGTCCACGGGCCAGCAAGGAGGACAACATACTACTGCCAGCACACCATGGCTAAACAACTATAAATTACAAATGTATACACTCGTATTTAGTTATAATTTACAATACATGAGGTACTCAAGATTAGCTTCCGCCTTCCATTTTGTTTTTGTTTCCTTATTATTATGCATTTAGTAGCTCACATAAATTAAGAAATTCATTCATTGATTTCCATAGTTTGCAATTACAAAACATAGACACGTCAACTAACAAAAATAAAACTAAAACATATTTAATCATCTGTTAACAGGAAATAAGGCAGGCAAATGAATGAATCAGTTCGCTTCCCTGTTTGAAGCACTGTGATAAGAAGCGATTAGAAAGCACAGCTTTTTGTTATTTCGGAGTTGGAGCAAAATTCATTCCAAGCAGTTTTGTCTTCTAGATAATCAGATATTTTATAGTCAACTTTATTGTGAAGATTACATTTTATAATTTTTTTAAAGTTATTGGTAGAAAATTGTTGCATTTCTATAGGAATTTTATTGTGTGAAAGAAGAGAAGCGTGTACACTACCCTCTGAAAGATACATTCATTATATTAATTTCTTTAAAATTATTACGCACCAATTCTCTGGGGCCCATATTGTAGATTGCACGAACAGCCCTCTTCTGCAGCACAAATACAGTGTTTATATGTTTAGCTCCAGAACATCCCCAAAAAACTATGGCGTAAGACTTAATACTATGGAAATAGCTAAAGTAAACAAGTCTAGATGTAGCTATGTCTGTGAGGTAACGAACTTTTTTAACTGCATATGCAGCAGAACCGAGCCTGTTAGATAGCTTATCTATGTAGGGACCCCATTAAAGCTTATTATCTAGGGTGATGCCTAAAAAGACAATGTTAGCTACAAGTTCTAGGTTTTCACCTTTTATTTGAATGTTACCTTTTATTAGTATGTTTTACATTTGGAAGTAAAAATCTGATACATTTTGTTTTGTTTTCATTAAGTAATAGATTATTAGAACTGAACCAATAGACAACTTTAGAGATTGCATTATTCACATTGTCATAATTGATTGTACGGCGTTTTATTTTGAATAATAGTGAAGTATCATCAGCGAATAATACATCGGATCTCATATCGATTTGAGTAAGTTTCAGTTTTTTTTTATTATTATTATCAGCCATTTGCGTCCCAGTGATGGGCATTATAAAAGCAAAATGCAAATGAAGAAAGTACTTGTTTTTGCTTTTCCAAATTCATTTATATTTTTTTATTCAAAATAGTATAAGATTTTCACATATTTTTACATAAGTACATCATTTCGAGCGAGTATTTTAGTCACAGATGCTTTGATGCATCAAAATCTGAACAAACATACACAGACAGTCCATTTTAAAGGTCAAATACGAAACCCGCCTCTTCATAAAAGACTCCACCATCATCCAATCACTCCGCATTGTATCCATCCTGGAGTACACGAAGATATTGCCTATTTCATATTTCATTTATTTTGCTTACATGTACACATATTAAACAGCTTAGATCTTATAATTAGCCTAAGGAAAGTACATGCACCCTGCAAGGGCACTGCAAATTTGGTTTGTGCCTATAAAATACACAGTTAGATATTTTTAAAATGATCAGTTAAAAAAAAAATACAAAGATTTACAATTATCATTCCAACATACAATTATGAATAAAGGTGTCATACATGCCATGTCAATGGAATAAATCCACAAAAAATATTTACAAAATGGCTGTCAATTAAATAAAAAGTCAATAACATTATGTCAAATAAATAATAATCCACAGTCAACTTTTAATGTCAACAAACGATAAACTATTGTTAGAAATGTCAGAAATTACAATTGCTTGTCAGAGAAAAAATCGTCAACAGAATAATAACATTTACTTAATAATAATAATTTTACATGTTTATAGAATAGTGATGTTTGTTCTTAATTTTTTATGCTTTCAGGTAGTTTATTATAAATTTTTACCAATCTATTGTTTGGGCTATTACTAACTAGTTTAAGTTTTGTCACAGGTAGAATGAGTTTATTTTTGTTTCGCCTATTATAATTGCTAATAATGTCGGAATATGAGTCAAAAAGATTTTTATTTTTTTTTACAAATGTTGCGGCCTGTAGTAAATATATTGAGGGAAGCGTTAAAATTTTATTTTTTATAAAAAATGGTCTACAACTATCTTGTTGTTTAATATTAAAAAGTATTCTGATGCATTTCTTCTGCATAATAAATAATTGCTCAAAATCTACACTATTACCCCATAAAATTATCGCATAATTGAACCAGCTATAAGCATATGCATAATAAGCTGAAAGCGCTGTCTCGTAATTTGTGTTTGCCTTTAATATGCCGAGTGCGTAAACAAACTGTGATAATTTTGATATAATTTTTTGGATGTGGACCTTCCAATTTAAATTAGTGTCTAAGGAAATTCCCAGGAGGTTAAAATCATTTTCTTCGTCCATGTTTAGATTATTTGATAGCAAACTCAGGTCAATACGAGTTCTTTGGTAAGTACGGAATTGTAATATTTTAGTTTTTAGTAAGTTAACCTCTAAATTATGGTCACGAAGCCAAGTAAGACATTCATTAAATACAGATGAAATATGTGCAAAGTCGATTGTCAGGCTACTACTAAAGAGAAGGGATACGTCGTCAGCAAATAAAATACATTTAGTGTCAATACAATTTGGGAGGTCATTAATATATAACAAAAACAGTATGCAGCCAAGCACACTTCCTTGCAGTATTGAATTATTAATAGTTGTAATGTCAGAAAGCGTATGAATTAATTGATTATTTTTATCAAAACCCTCAATTTCGACGAATTGTTTACGGTCTTTTAAGTAGGATTGGAACCATTTGTAAGTCACACCTCTAATTCCATACCCGTATAACTTCTGAAGTAGTATTTTATGCATAACTTTATCATACGCCTTAGACATGTCTAGAAAAATCCCTATTCCGTATTTCTTATCATTAATTATATTATATATTTCTTGAACGTAGTGATAAACCGCCAATGTAGTTGAACGGTTTTTCCGAAAGCCGTATTGGCAATTGGTAAAAATGTCGTATTTTTCGAAAAACTTGTAAATGCGGTTTGCCATTGCCTTTTCAAATATTTTTGAGAAGGTTGGTAAAAGGGCTATCGGCCTATAACTGGCGGGGCTATCAGATCTGCCACCTTTTTTAAATATAGGTTTAATTTTGGCTATTTTAAGAAGGGAGGGAAACGTGCCTTCATCAAAAGATTGATTGATAAGCGTGGTTATTGGTGCAAAAAGTTCAGAATTACATCGTTTAACCAAGGACGGAGGAAGCTCGTCAACGCCACAGCTATGTTTATTGCTTAGGGATTGAATGATTTTTATAACTTCGCGCTCACTTACCGTTTCTAAGTAGATCGAATTAGTCAACGCCGAGTGCACCGGTCGGCCGCACGCCGGCGCCGCCTGCGGCTGCGTCGTATTTACAGATCCCGGATCACAGACGGATGCAAACTACTTATTAAACTGGTTTGCTATTAAATGCGGAGAATCATACCTGTTGCCGTCCACTGTTAGGATAATGTTTTTGTGGGATTTGAAGTAATCTCCCCGGTTCGTAATGCTTTTGACAGTGTTCCACATTGTTTTAGTTTTATTACTTGACTTACGCATGTTATTGATGTAGTTTAATTTTTTAGATTTTTTAATACAATTTTTTAGCAGTTTTTCGTACGATTTATAGTGTTTGTGAATAGTTTTGTTTTTGGTTTGCGTTGTGATTATTTTGAGCATTCTTTTATGATAACAAGATATTTTTAATCCTCTAGTTAAGTAAGTATTTTTAATTTTGTCTAATAATTTTACTTTTTTTATCGGAAAATGTCGGTTTAAATAGTTTTGTAAGGTATTATGAAATAACATATAGTTTTCGTTTAAACTTTGATTTTTAGCCAGTATGTTATCCCAATTAATATTCGTAATATCTACTCTAAAGTGATTAACACTTTTATTATCAAATATTCGTTTAGTTACATACTTAATTTTGTGGTGTTTTTTCGTTTTTAGAGCGTGGTTTGTATATGACAAACTGTAATGATCCGAGATACCATTATTTTCTATTTCTATTGAACCGTCATTTTTATTTGTAAAGAAGAGATCGATGCATGTTGATGTACTAATTGTTACCCGGGTTGGGGCTTTTATAATTTGGGTGAGGTTATGTTCGTACATTTTGTGCGTTAATGTTTTTTGATCTTTAGAGTTTATTGCCCAATATCAGCGCTAGAATCCATTTTGTGGCTAGATGTAACATCAGGAAGAATATGTTTTTAACATGTTTTCTTGATACTTTTCGATGAGAACACATTTCGGCGAACTTTTGGGGTTCCGTACCCAAAGGGTAAAACGGGATCCTATTACTTAGAGTCCGCTGTCCGTCTGTCTGTCTGTCACCAGGCTGTATCTCTATAGCTAGACAGTTGAGATTTTGACAGATGATATATTTCTGTTGCCGCTATAACAACAAATACTAAAAACAGAATAAAATAAATATTTAAGGGGGAGCTCCCATACATCAAACGTATTTTTTTGCCGTTTTTGCTCGATATTAATAACATCAACAGGGAGTTTATAACGCTTGAAATATTCACTGAATATTTAGTTTACTAATTTTAAAAATAAATAATTAAATAAAAATAATGGTACCCTTTGTGCGCGAGTCCGACTCGCACTTGGCCGATTTTGACAATTCGTGACACAAATATAGAAATTATAAGCTTTAGCCAAGTTTTCATATTAGAGCTATTATATAAGTAAGGCCTTAGCATCTATTATAGATGATTTATGCAGCGTCAGCAACTGGTAATCATGCTGTACGGGACGCTGCAGTGCCTGGGACATTGTTAGATGGATTAGGCTTGCCCATCACCTATACCATCCTCTCAGCTTAGTCAGCTGTTAGTCAGAGGAAAGAACAGGTCAATACGTCTGAAGCTAACTAAGCCGCGGGTTTCCTCACGATGTTTCCTTCACCGTTAAGCACGTGTTAAATGTGAACTTACACTTTTCAAGAACGAAAAATCCATTGGTTCACGGCCGGTATCGAACCCAGAGCTATTATATAATGCAAAAAATATCTATGTAACTACTCACGCTACCTATATATTTTAAGGGACCGAGAGATTGGGCCCTCGCGTCTATACACAATTGAAGAACAAGAAACAAGAAATTAGAGCAAGGAGTCTTATAATAATCTCAGCCGTAAGACGCCCATTGACATAGGCCTTTCTTATGGATCTCCAAATACTGATCATAAGGAGTTGTTACTATACTCACTGCGCTTGACAGGCGGGTTGGCGAGCGCAGTACGGGATGTTAACACGCGGATAGATGCTGCAATGCTCATCTTCCGGAGGTATCCCTTACCTATATTGTAACGCCATAAGTTATCTCATGTTTTTAGCTGTAGTCTGATGACTAGTCTTGTATAAGAATAAGTATAAGAATCGCGGATAGCTAACAAATAGCTGCTTGTTAAAACGCGCAATGTGAACAAAGAATGTCAAACGAGGCAACATTAATTGCTCAAATATCCTTTGAGAATAAGAAGAACAATTCCTTGTATCCTAAATAACTTACATTTGCAAGACATGCTAAATATACGTAAACCTTGTTAAAATATGTTCTGCCACTGCAGTAAAAGCAAATTTCTATTATTTCCATCATCAACAGGTAACCTAACCGAACTTCCATGACACCCGTGGTGTCTTTACAACAATATGTTTACACTCGGCAAACATATCGCCTCATATACGTACAAAACCCTGTCTAATTGAGGTCCTCTTTTTCAATGAAGTCGGTTAGAAAGCAGGAAGTAACAATTAAAACCCCGTGGAATCCCGTTATTAGTAAATGTGCGAAGCGAGGCATTCCGGTATTGCCGCACGCAAATACTGTATCAGTGTTGTGTGTCGTCGACTGTCCATTCCTAATTTTGATGGCGAATTGAGGGTAGACGCGGTTTCCACTCTCGACTCGCGACGGTAGCTGTACTGTGTACTAACTATGAAAAATGTCCGATTCTCTGGAGACACGCTCGCAGCTAATTCTGCCCGAGCCAGCGCTTTGACACCGCAAGGCATGAAATGTGGGTCGCCAGAGTTCTTTTTGCCCTGCGCTTTCCGCAGTTTGCTGCTACTCATTAAAATTCAGAGTAATTAAGAGCACACTTTGTCACCGCTAAGCAGGTTCCAGGGTGGTGACAATTTTAAGCTCAGTTATATTGGCGCCCGAACGTGGTGCTGAGTGGGGCTCAAATTACATGAATATATTAACGAGCATCAGACTTTGCAGTTTCTTCCAATAATTATACATCAAATAATGTCTCTAATAATGTATTTTAAGGCTACATACTATTCCACAAACCGCGAGACTGATTTCCTCATCCAAATATTAACTCCTAATAAGCATAACGGTTACATGATTTATAAAGGCTGTACTGTTGCTACCGTTTACGTGTTTATAACACGAGAATAGTTGCGTTTACGTTTGTAATTCCTATTATATCATTCAGGATGAACGTACTTTGCATATAACGTGTACAAGACTGACATCAATACATTAGGAAGATACCGCACCAACCATCAATATTTCTTGTAAACTTTCACATCAATGTAAGCAACATATTGCATCTCAAAGCTTTCCAGCTTATGTGCTTCAGCAAGACAGATGTTTATATAGATTCTGTGAACAGCGAAGACAATCGATTAAAGGCGACTGCTGCCCTCGACCTCGCAATCGGGTCGAGAGGCACACTCTAATCTAATACCAACTATAATCTAGCTAGCTTAGTGATAATTATGCTTCCTACGTGATCGTACGGACTTCTGTAGCGAAAATTCTAACACTCCAAGCTATACTCTCATCTCTCAATATTATAAAGAGGAAAGATTTGTATGTTTATAACGAATAAACTCAAAAACTACTAGACCGATTTTCAAAATTCTTTCACCATTTGAATGCTACATTATCCTTGAGTAACATAGGCTATGTTTTATTCCCGTATTCCCACGGGAACGGAAACTACGCGGGTGAAACCGCGGACTGCTGCTAGTATAAAATAAAGTAACATTGTCCCTTTCGAGGTCTAATATCACAAGCGGAGAGCTAAGTCGAAACAATGGGCCGTCAATCGCCGGCACAGCGGGGTTAATCTATGATTACAAGGGATGTGCGTATGATTGCACTTGACCGACAGGGCGCCTCATCAAATAGATTGCGTTACTTCCCTCATTTTCTTGGTCTTTGAACATCTTTACGTAATCAGGCAGTGAGTGAGACGCTGTTGATTTTAGAGTTTGATGCAGACGAATCGCGGATTGGATAGTGTGCATGCAGCTTGCGGATATTGCAAGTTGCAACGAGATTAGGGCAACCTCGTTAACAAAGCTCAGGGGTGGGTGGAGTGGCTGAGATAGTGTGTTGTTGTATAAGATAATTGGAGGCAAACATAATGCGCAGCCAATGCGAACAGTTCAGTGAAACGGATTATAAAATTTTCGATCTACTTTACATAAATCTAGACTGTTTATGATAAACTGGTTTTACCCGGTTTAAATTGGCAAAGGAGAAATTACAGTTAGTCACGGGACGATTTGAAACAGCAAATAACTATCAAATAATAACCTTTCCCTGACTCTCAACAAATAGCATAAAAATTAACACCATTTGCCCCATGTCGTACGCCACTAACGCCTGGTTATTGGCGAAGTAAGGGCAACTAAACTCATAAAAGTCATAACAAAGCAACTGCTTTTAAATCTGTTTAAAATTGGTCTGCAAAATGTGTCTCTGTTCTGTTTCTGTTTGTTGTGATGACAAACTTTTAACTCGATAATATGCCGAAAGAGGTTTTGGAGTCGGGACTGAAATACAACGCCAGATCCGGCTAGGGACCGCAGACCATGTACCTACTTTGAATAACTTTTAGAATCGCTTCACTAGTCTGGGCATCGAGTACGTTAAATATACGTAAACACTGGGTTTAAAAGTAGGAATTTCTGCTGAAGATATTATTCCAGTGGGACTCGTACCTTTTTTATTCATGCTGCATGCATGGGTTTTTGTGCTGAACAAAGGAACAAGAAATAGTTAAGTACAAAAGAATATACGAATATTTCTTTAAATTCATCCTCTTTATCATAAAAAAACGCTCTTCCATTTACCACACTCGAACCCTAAGCAAACACGAATAAAATTACATTAATATTGATATCATAATAGCTATCTACTTTGGGCATACAGATAATGAATATTACATGAACGAAATAACTATCAAAACAGATCTAATCTCAGAGGACAGGTCGCCGTATCGGCCTCAAACGGCTGCCTCTGAATATAACAGCATGAATATTGAAATTGATTGATGACATGAAGACGCCTACAAGGAATTAATGATTCAACCTACAATTCCTGTGATTTGTCGAAAAAAAATAGTACTTACATTTTATGAGTTTGGGTGGGTAGTCTAACAGAAGTAATAGGGACTTGGTCGATTGCAGACGAACGTTACTGCCAGGTTTTGATGTTGCGGTCGGTACTTTTGTAGTAGTTGGCCATGTGTACATAGGAATCGAATGGGCTGTTAATAAAGTCTGGAATGAAGTTACGTAATTGATTCAAACTCAATTACTCAATGGAACAAACCGTTTAGACAGTTATAAATATTAAAATGACGGTTGGTTGTTAAGAATAGATGTGAACTTTGGCAAGTGCGCCTCTTCATCTCTTTTCACGCGAACTCAAAATCAAAATCTTCTAACGCAACACAAAAAATAGCAGATCTAGGAGTAGGGAAACGATTTTCGTCGGGGACGACTAGAAGTGCCTGGGGATTTTTTCTTTCGTTATTTTATACATTTCAATGCAGTTGCGTGCATCACGACCCCAACATGCTTGTAAATACCCAGTTGCAATCTCGCAGAGCCAAATAACTCGTTTATAAGCCGCTATTTTATAATTCCTCAGCTGAATGATTTACCAGACGTCTACCTCCACATTTCCACTGTATTTTCCATTGCAGCAATGTTCGATAACAACGTGTACTCAAGTGTAACGTAAGTAAATACGTCCTTGGGCACGCGCAAACACGGGAACACAGCTCGCCGGCTCATGCATAATTCACGGGCGGGATGGTATTGCGGGAGCATCATAACTATGATTGTGCTACGTCCTTAAACGTTTCAAAGGCTTCGACGGTAGTCGGGTGCGAGACTCGCGTTGAAATATACAATAGTAGCATAAACAAAACGATTTATTTTGCCTTTTAGACCATATTGAAATGAAATGAGACGTTTATAAAAAATAATAATAATATTAAATAATGCTGGACAATTCACACAGCGGCATCCAGCCTCAAGCTAGGCAGAGCTTGTGTTATGGGTACTAGATGACTGATATACTTAATACATACTACGTAGATAGCTATTTTTTATTATACATCCACAACACCCTGAACAAATCAGATCATCAGAACATCTGCAGATCGTCCAGACATTGGTCCCGGGGCGGATATCAAACCCGCAACTTGTTGCGTCGCAGGCGGGCTTTCGCCCGCTGCACGCCACAGAGGTCGTCAAAATAATAAATCTAAATCCGTATCAGCATCTACTTGCCCTTATCCCACGCTAGATGGGGTCGGCACAACATGTTTTCTCTTCCTTCCCCTCATCGTCCACTGCTGGACATTGGCCCCCCTCGTGGATTGGCAAGTACGGATCATAATGGGGTTGTTTCCGTACTCACGCTTGGCAGGCGGGTTGGCGAAAGTACGGGATGTTAATACACGGAAAGATGCTGCAGCCCATCTTCCGAGAGTATCCCTTGGCAAATTATTACTGCATTCACGGACAAGAGAGAAGGGGCAACATTCCGCCGGCACCCCACGGCTTTCCCCTATTCTTCCTTATCAGTGATGTCATTTAATTTTTCGAGTAACTCTCAGCAAGGCCATTCACTTGATACACATATTGTAGGAGTCCATTAAAAATAACTAGTCCGCCGTGGGTGTTCCGCCATGTTGGATTCAGAGTGACATCATTTAAGTTTTAGAGTTAATCTCAGCAAGCCCTTTCATTTGATACCCATATTATAGGGGTACATTAAAAATAAGTAGTCCGCCATCTTGGGTGTTACGACATGTTGGATTCAGAGTGACGTCACATAGCTGACCATGCATTGTCATCCAAAGTAAAAATGTATACAAAATTTCAGCTCAATTGGTTGAAGATATCGTCTTCAAAATTGAGTTGCAAGATTCCGCGAACAAACATAGTTACATACATACATACAGGGCAAGCTAAATAAAAGCTTGTAATATGATAGCGAGTTTGCTAATTAATTAAGAATATGTTCATAAAGTGGGGTGCCTGTAGTAAAATGTTGCTTCTTCTCTCTTGTCCGTGGCTGCAGTAAGAAAGATGGGAAGCACCGTCTTTCCGTGTATCAACATCACGTTCTGTGCTCGCCAACCCGCCTGCCAAGCGTGACGAGTATGGGAACAGCCATGATCGTGGAGATGCATGGGGGGGAGGCCTATGTCCAGCAGTGGACGTGGACAGCCTTATGTCTGAGATGGACGTTCATAAAGTAGGACATCCAATGTGCACTTTCACATCATAATCGCGGCTCGAGATTCCTAGGTTCAATAGTTTTGATCACTTACCAACCTTATATGAAATTCTGTTAGTCTTGAGATGGTATCTTGTGAGTGCAACACTTACCTGAAAAGAAAACAAGTAAATAAGACAATGCAAAAAAATCAATAACTACATTAATGACATAAAAAAACAGTAAAATAATAAAAAATATGCAGTCGAACATAGAACCTCCTTTTTTGAAGGCGGTTAAGAAATGTCGAGCATTACACACAGCACTATCTAGTCCAAAACTAAACAAAGCTTGTACTATGGATACTATATGGTACCGTTTATTTTTTGTAATATTATGTATGATGATGACTTAATCATCATAGCATAGAAAAATATCCAGACCGAACTCGCGGGAATCGAACCCAACCACTTGCGTATCAGCCGGCATTAGACCAACTATGTCACGGAGGTAGTCCATTTATTAATACTTTCAAAGTGGTGAAAATTAACTCATTTTATAAGTAGTCTTACAAGTTACTTAGCGCCCGGAGTAAGCAAATTAAACACAACGTGCGTAGCTCTTTGAGATACGACCCCAGAACCTCGAGGCCAGACGTAATAATCCTGTTGTATATACTAAAAACTCCACCAACGCCTAAAGGGTACTACATAAACTTTAACAACAGATTAATCTCTCCCTTGTTAACTCTAAAAGGAAATTTTCACGTGTGTTAGCGTGAAAGAGGAAACTTTTAATTGAATAAGTATAAGAAACGTTTATTTTGTGTCACAAAATATAAAACAATAACACACACAATAACAAAATTAGGAATACTGACAACAAAAATGGTCGCCACTCAGCTATTGTTACGGTAAGGCTGTAAGCCGTTACTGTAACACTGGTCTTATAATTTTATTGAAAGATTTTAGTGAAAGTTGAAACGATCTATAGTCGAGAACTTACGAAAAAAATCATATCAGCCGTAAGACGTCCACTGTTGGACATAGGCCGTCCTCATGGATCTCCCAATACTGATCATGAGGGGTTGTTGCCATACTCACCACGCTTGGCAGGCGGATTGGCGAGCGCAGTACGGAATGCTGCTGCCCATCATCCGGAAATATCCCTTAGTAGATTTTTACTGCATCCTTTATTTTTATTTTTCAAGAGAGGAGAGGTAACATTCTATTGCCGGCACGGCACGAAAATGAACGTCACCAACAAATTAAATTTCTGAAGCAAGGTTGTTAATGTCTTTGTAAATTCAGCTGACAAATACAAGGAGCCTTACCTTATCCGCAAGTTGTGTCGAAGTTGCATATCGTTGTTATTCAGAAGTGGGACGCAACTAGCCCGAAGGCGGCCTGGTAAAAAACCTATTACTGCGACGTCCACCCGGTTGCTATAAACTTTAAAAAACTCCCTCCCCCGACGTCCGACGTGATGAGCTTATAAAAGGCGTTTGGTCGGTTGATCGCAGTTTTATTGCTATAACAGACTTTATTGCTTAAGACTGTTTGGCTCAGACCACCCTTCTGTAACGGTTGAGTTGGTAAAATTGTCTAAATGTTAATGTTTCATCAAGTTTGTGACGACACGTTTCACAGGAACTAATTAATGCATCATTTGAGTATATCTACAGGGAATAGTGTGGATGTGAATCTATCTATAGGCAAAATTGCGAATGCAAAACTAACTTTGCTTTTAATGTATATCATCCCTTTAATCATCATCATCATCATTTCAGCCATAAAACGTCCACTGATGAACACACCCTCATGGATCTCCATGAGGGGTAGTTGCCATACTCACCACGCTTGGCAGGCAGATTGGTGAGCGCAGTGTGGGATGTTGATACACGGATAGACGCTGCTGCCCATCTTCCGGAGGTATCCCTTAGCAGGCTCTTACTGCATCCATGGGCATGAGAGGAGGGGTATCATTCTACTGCCGGCACCCCACGGCGTCCCCCTTCATCCCTTTAATACTAAGAAATTATGAAATTTCGCATATCAACATTTTTCATAAGGGCACAAAAGTGCATAGATCAGGTTAATTTAACACTTCAATATTTCGCAAACGAAACCCTAAATCGAAAAATTGTTTTCGCAACTCCTAAATGGTTTTAAAATACCTTTACACTTAAATACCCCACAAGATGAGAAAATCAAGGAAAAAAGAGTATTTTTTTTGTATCTAAGCGTTATTATTTTATATATCTATGCAAAATTACAACTTAGGACTAATAGTCTCTTCGCAAAGCTAGTGACAGACAGACAGACCAAGCGAAACTACAAGGGTTTCTTGTTTTACCTAAACAATTTAAAAGAGACACTCATATTTATGCAGGGTGTATTATAACATGTGTACTAAATGTTTTCTCGAATAAATTTATTTATAATTTTACTAGATGGTGTAATGTGTAAATAATCCTGACGTCATAATCGGATTTTTATTTTATTTTTACTATTTAATAACAAATAACCATTTTGTTGTTATAGGTATTTTTGTTTGTACCTGTATGGCAACTCTTCGCTCAGGTCAATGACCCTGTCAAGAATCAGCTGGCTCTTAGGTTGTCATTATCGTATAATCAGCTGTTGACGTTAAAACTTTTGACAAATAAACAGAAAGATACACGACGTCTGAAGAAAAGTGGTTGTTTATTAGAAACTCATTATTAACAAACCTTTATACAATTTTAATCAAGAATGCAAAAGATACACTCTCTCAAGTCTCAACGGAGGCAATACCGCGCGTCGTATTCCCATCACGTCGGCTTTACTGTTCACTGTCGCTACAAGTTATAATTCAAACAAGCGCCCCTCGACTGAGAGAAAATAGGACATTCTAGAGCAACCCCTCGAGCCTAATACACTTGCCTGATAGCGACACAGTCGCGAGATACGATGCAGAAGCATTTTCGGAATTGGTTCCAACAGTGGCGCCCAACACGGTGCTGGAATCGTTACAATGCAGTCCGCATTGTAACGATTCCAGCACCACTTCGATTTAAGACGTGTGACCTATATTCTGCACAAACATCGAATTCATCATTTTACCGCCGTTTTTACGACACTTACGTCCTAGCATGTCAGCCGTGAACTAAAGTTATCGATTGAAACATAATTCTGGTCGTCAACTATTTGTGACATTGAAATAAATCGAACATGCCAGAACATGCGAGGCGATAACCATTTGTTTTGGCGCCCAGCATGGTGTTGTCGAATGGAACGTGTAAAACTGCAAATATTCTCGTGTAATTGTATAGGGTGTTATGTAAATGTGTAGCAGTCGGTGAATACAAAACATTTAGGCATAGACAAGTGGAAATGTGACTATTTTAGCGTGCGCGAACGTCAATGCGGTTGTGATAACTCGGCCATCCGTCTCGATTGGTATTTAGGTCAATTTCACGTTTGACATTATGCAAACACAAAACTAGCTCTTCTCAATAACAACAAAGACTTTACATAATAAATACATTTGTAAACAGTTCGGACCCCAGGACGGCGAAAATAAGCAATTAATCTAGTAATTACAAGTTGAATTAAATGCTTGACTTTCAACACGAGGTCTATAAAAGCATTCGTTAAATAATTTAATTACTCGTTTCATTCTACGTGAGCTCTGAAATTAAATACGAATACAAATGTTCCTCCCAATTAGAAGTGAATTTAACTAAAATGTGTTGAATTCGAATGAAATGTGCCTTACAGTTGAAACTTTAAAGCTCAATTCACTAATTGATTTTATACCTGTGCCTTTAAAATCGTCATTAACGGCGAGGCTTGCTTTTCAAATTGCGGAGTTGAGTAAACATTGCAAATTGAAAGGGTTTTTAATGATCGCGATTTGAACAATATTCCACCGCAGGTAATCCACTATTTCCAGCGCCAATATTTCCAGCTTAAGGCAACAGGAGAACGGACGATTCTAATAAAATTTTATTAGCGAACATAAAAAGAAAATGGTGCCTTTTGAGGGATTATTTCAGCGTCAGTTTATTTCGGTATTATATCTAGTCGTGAGTGCTGCGTGAAAGTTATGAGAATTGGACACAGCGGTTAATTTACAAAACACTGCACAATTGGATGCATATTCTCATGCAAATTGTGTTCATAATTTACAGCTTTTAAAAAACACAAACTACGCAGAGTATGGCCCATTTATTTATCAGTGCCGCGGGGCGCCAGCAGTTAGCTAAGGGATACTTTGGGAAGATGGGCAGCAGCGTCTTTCCGTGGGTCAACATCCCGTACTGCGCTCGCCAACCCGCCTGCCAAGTATAGCAACTACCCTTCACGGAGAATCATGAGGGACTCAGAACGGAGAACCAGTGGAGAACGTGTACGGCTGAAATGATGAAAAAAAATAACGATTTATCAGTTGTATTCTAGTGTTTGAATTTGACAACCTCCATAGCTCAGTTGGTCTAATAGCCGACAGACGCAAGATACAACATCTTGCGTCTGTCGGCTATTAGACCAGCTGGATTCGATTCCCGTATAATGTTCAAAATTCAAATAATACTTAAATATTCAAAAGAATACTTTTATTTAGTGCGGCCGCATGGACCAAATTGGCGCGTCACAAATTACAAAATAAAACAACAATTAATCTATTAATTGTGTTGTTTTATTTTGTTGTTGTTTCATTCTAATAATTAAACCTTGCAATTAAAGCACTAATTGAACCTTGATATTTATACGTATTCTATCAAACAGCCTTGTGTAATGTCGAGCATTGTTTACTTATTTTATTAGTGTAGGCGAGACAACGGTCAGCAATAAGTAGCCGACAGACGATCGGCAGCGTGATTACGTATCTCGCGACAGGTTTTGCAACAGGCAATTGACAGCAATATTGCTGTCAAATGTGAATTTTGTATTAAAGTACAGCAAGGAATTGACATTTGACAGGAATATTGCTGTCAATTGCCTGTTGCAAGACCTGTCGCGAGATGCGTAATCACCCTGCCAGTCGTGATCTGGGTACATAGCACTGCAACGATCGCACCAACATGTAATAACCCTAAATACGACGCCCATCATTAGATAGCTCATTCCGGGATATATCGCTTATTCCCGGATATCATGTCCGCTCGTGAAGACATGCTCTCCGAACCAAATTGGACGTTGAGTTTAAGGGGTGTTATAAAAAGATCGTAATCTGAGATTATAGGGGCTAACTGGAATAATATCCAATTATTTGGTCAAAAAATGGACTCTGACTCAGTATTACCGCAATCAGTAAGATAATATACATGCATACTATAAGAATAACCTAGTCACCCTCACTCTCCACACCCAAAACCTTAAGAACTTCTTCCTTGAAGAAGCTCTTACTACTATTAACGATATCTGCGCTATTAAATCTTTTATTGTAGTTCCTTTGCAATCTCACAACAAGTGACTTTTGGGCGTAATTGGTGCAAGTATGGTTAAGTACAAATAAAAACATTTACAGATATTTTTATCTCAAATCCAATGATAATTTGATTTAATTTGATTCGCCAAGTTGATATTCCTACAATAATTGGTTGACAGGTAGAAAATGCCTACGGCATTATGTTCGCCTTTTGTGCATCTTTGTAAAAATTTTGTGCAATAAAGAATTTATAAATAAATAAATAAATAATTGGATTTTTAATATTTTGCTTACATTTAAAAAAAATCTCGGTGAGGTTGTATATAATATAGAAGGAGTCCCCCTGAAGCAGGTTAAGTGTATTCGCGACCTCGGAGTTCTTGTGGATAAAAAACTTTCGTTTATTCAACATATAGACCATATTGTAGGAAATTCATTGAAAATGTTAGGATTTATCAAACGCAACTGTAAGGACTTTAAAAAACCTGAATCCCTAATCTGCCTTTTTAATGCTTTGATACGCAGTCTCCTTGAGTATGCATCTTCAGTATGGAACCCATATTATCAGGTCCACATCGATCGTATAGAGCGAATTCAAAGAAAATTTACACGTTATTTAGTATTTAAATCAAAAACCATGCCTAAATGTCTCGACTACCCAACGCGTTTGAAAAAATTCAAAATCACAGCATTGGAGTCCCGTAGAATTCAAATAGATCTATGTACTATATACAAAATTAGTAACAATCTATTTGACTCTCCTGATCTCCTTGGTAGGATTTGCTTAAATGTGCCCCGTCGTAACGCCAGACTTCACACTAGGAAAATTTTTAGACCAAAGCATCACAAAACTAGACTAGGCGCTCACTCCCCTCTCAACCGCTTAATGACTACTTATAACAAGTATTTTAATGTCAACAACAATCTTGATATCTTTGGACTAAGCTTGCCTGGATACAAGGCAGAAGTCCTGAGATCTCTTGCTACTTGACATTCTTACCCTTTTTTTTTAACTCTCTTTCATATTGTTATTTTTTGTATGTTGTACGTACCTGTAAGAGTCGGTTACATAATATCATGTTTAGCTTTAAGTTTTTTTGCAATGTACTATGTAACTGCCGTTGGTACGGCTAAATTAAATAAATAAAAATAAAATAAATAAATATTTTTATTTGTACCTATTCGGAAACTGTTCGCGGACGTCAATAACCTTGTGAAGAATCAGGTGGCGCTTAGGTTGCCATTATAGTACAATCAGTTGTTAAAGTTAAAACTTTCTCAGTATTTTCTAGAATGATAATCACCGAATACTGAAAAGTGGTAGAACTAAAGTTGTTCCTTGGGGTGATCAGAACAACTCCCTTTCGGCTTTGTACACATATTATGATATACTCTGTATAGTAACTATATACACGCCCGTCTAATCTGTCCACATTAGTAAGCAGAGCTTTGTATTCAGTGCCAAATTTGATGGTTTTACACTTGCCGTGTTAGGCAGTGCTTCGTCTGTCAGGGTAAACTTAAATTTAAACATCCTTTTAAATCAATCTACATTATTTTCTGAAATAAAAGTTTTGCCATAAGCACAAGTAAAAAAAACGTTAGTAAAATTATATTACAATCACGTTTATACGGCAAGGTAACGTTTGCAGAAAACTTTCCAGCAAACGAGCTGTAAGCAAAATCAATATCACACACGCTCTAGTCTCGGAATTCGAAATAAGCTCGTTGTAACCCATTTTACAGTAAAAAAAGGTTGACATTGAACCCGCATACGTGATCGCACTGCGAAACCCGAGCTTTCGCAGCAATCTCACCGGCATCCTTGCCACTCGGACACGGAACAAAATTAGAACGTTGCCTGCACTCCTCCTGAAACTTTGAGCGAGTGAGGTGGAATTACAAAAAACAAATTGAAACTACAAGTTATTCTGTTTCAAAATAAGCGCTAAATTTTGCTGAATGAATTTACGCTCCAATATTATGACGACTTACGTGGCACAGTTGATCAAAAAGCCGACTGACGCAGGAGGGTCGATTCTGACGTGAGACAAATCCGGTAATCCTAAAATCGGTTATCCTCCCTCATATTACATCTTCGTAAGGTATTTTTATATGTGTGCGTGATTGGATAGACTTCACCTTGCCGTAACACAGTTTTTAACTAGCACGGGAGGTGAGGGCTTGAAAATTGCGCTTAATATGTAATACTTTCTAAGATTTTAAAATAAATAAATGATTGATTGATTGATTGATGGATCTCCGAGATCGTGAGCTCGCTCAGCAGTAAGGTTGGCGGGCGCTTGGTTGTAGGGTAGTTGTAGGATAAGTTGTAAGTAGTGGTTGTTGGTGGTTGTAGTAGGTGCGATACGAAGTTCGCCGGGACATCTAGTTCATTGTAATAACAGTTCGGGTAACATCGTTCCAGCCTTAAAAGGGTTGAACACAGGCCTCCCTCATGGATCTTCATGAGGGGTAGTTGCCATACTCACCACGCTTGGCAGGCGGGTTGGCGAGCGCAGTTTGCGATGTTGAAACACGGAAAGACGCTGCTGCCCATCTTACGCAGGTACCCCTTAGCAGGCTCTTACTGCATCCACGGGCATGAGAGGAGGGGTAACATTCTACTGCCGGCACCCCACAGTGTTTTAAAATAATTAAATCAACTCAGAATGAAATGTAAAATTTGGTGCCAAATATTTTTTTACATATTTTGTGAAAGAAACGAAATAATCAATGATTACTTACTGAAAACTTGGTTTCAGTAAGTGATCATTGATTATTAACATGAGCCCGAATCTTTTTGTGAAGAACAAGGTTACACATAAGCCTCTTCCAAAACTGGAAGGGTCTCGCAAAAATCATCCAGTACACCTCGCAGAAAAGACAACTTAAGAAAGCAATTAAACAGGGCGGCAGATGCAACAAACGTCTAGGCAACAGTGCAGTAATTACTGCACAACTACAGTGCAAGTGCCTCAGTCAATCTAATCCGCCGGGATAAGGCGCCCGCCCTCGATATCGAAGGGTTGCTGCTGCTTATAGATATCGACTGCTCTAACGAAGCAGTCCAGCTTGTGACGTAAGTAGGTATAAATTTCACGGGCTGAAAGATTCGAGATTTTTATGATATTGTCAAAGTCAATAAGTGTTTAATAGAGCAAAACGCTACAAAGAATAGTCAAAAGAAGAACAAAACACATTTAAATTGAGCAAAGCACATAAAATTGAATATAACTTATTTTTCAAGTGAGGGAAAGAAGCGAACAAGAAACCTCACTCTTTCACTTCTATTCATTGTTACAATATCTGTCTTAATTAATTGTGCGGTTGATAAGTTGTAGGAGCATATTATAACCTCTAGCCTGACGTTAGCAAGTTCACGCTATTCGAGTATTAATAAAAATAAAATAATGTTGCTAGGCGGAACAACAATGGATGAGGCTAGCACAGTACCGTGGTAGTCAACTGAATGAGATGAAATAAAAAGTTAAAAGTTAAATACCGTAAGAATAAGCAGCAGAGATACATAGGCAGATAACTTAAACAATATTTTTTGTACCTATTGTATGCCTATTCTAATCTACCTACTAAGTGTCAGTAATATAATGTAGACTCGATTTGTTTTATGAACAGTATATGTCAACGCGAGTCCGTTAAGTCAATTATTTCTATTAAGATTAATCCCCACTTCCTCCCTCCTTAATCACCCCTTCTCGCCCATTCGCCATTCCTTTGTCTATAGTTGTCATACCAAACTCGTGTCTTTTGTTTTCTTTGTAAAGTTTATTTTCTAACGACAAAATGAAAGGATATAAGATACTGTATGATTATCATGGTCAGATATTCCGTATGCGGATTAATTACTATAGGTAAGTATTATGCTTTTAAAATGTATGCATATTATTTTTATGCAAACCTACCAATAAGCTACTAATATAGGGAAGAATTGTATGGTTAATAAGTTAAGCTTAATGCTATTATGCGTATTGATGCGTAAGGCAAATAATAATATGTCTATGTAAATAAGGTCTTGAAATTAGCGAGTGAATAACCAGTGCTAAAACTCAAAAAGGTGTTACATATTTCCAATTGCAAAAAGCAAATGTGAGTTTTGGAAAATAAAGAAAATAAAATTAAAATAAAGATATTTTTTGCTTATCTGTCTAAATTCATCAAAACCATCCAACAAAGCTTTTTAAAAACTCATTGAAAGGCGCTTGTCATCTTTGCTCATTATCCAGAACCAAGTTTTAGTCCGATCAACTTCTCCTATTAACATTATTATTCTGAGACCACTTTAAATAATGTTTGTGAAGCTTTGTAGGAGCCCTAAAGAATCCTTCAACGACACCCTCAAAGTTAGTTCAATTTTATAACAAATTCTGTTTTAGATGTAAAATATTGAGATCGTGTATTTGAAAGATGAGCATTAATATGCTATTATTTCGAGAGCCACTTCAATTTTGGTACAGCGACGTTTTAACTACCACACTACAAGTAGAAATTACACGATTATATTTATGAGTCTGCATGATCTTTGCTTGTTGTGTACAAATGTTTGTTTACAATTGATCTGTGCTTGGTAAAGACCTCTTTCTTTCATCATGTTCCGATCGACATGCTGCTACAAAAGTAGATCGCCATATCCACATCCACCTGCGTCGTCTAAGGGGATCTTATCTATGATGATCACCGAACATCTTCAATGGGTACTGCAGAATACCCTTTACACTTTTATACATTCCCTTACTGAGCCAAAAGCCGTGAGTACATTTCGGGTTGCTGATTCAAAAGTAGTGTCCGACCGAAACAGGATGTTCAGCCGAAACCGAAACCGAACTTTCGGCCTACATCCAAGTTTCGGCCGAAACCGAAACTTCCGTCGGTCACTTTTCAAAAGTATTCATGTAAATATACCGAGGCAACATAAAAAAACAAACGGCTATTAACACAGCAAAAATTTAATAAACATTTACCGCCGGTCCGTATAAGCGGAGCCACAGAAATATCAGCGGAAATAGCGGAATTAATAACCAGCCTCCATGGTCCATATGTAGGTGTTGTAGCTACCATTTTCATTTGCCGCTAGCACTTAGGACTTATTACTTTGTACCTGGGTACAAGGTCTGCTCAGAGGTGAGGGATTCACATCAAAATTGTACAATTTCATTTAGCATTCGTACATTTTTAGTGGCGTCATCTATATTAACGGTTTGGCATGTAATTGTTTATTTTTAGGCCACTGGCTACGTTAGTGCAATCGTTTTTTTTGTTTAATATGGACTTTACGTAACGATGTTCAAATGTAGCTTTGAGAGTTTAACGTAGGTTATTGCATTCCTGGCTGGCTAGTTGTGGACACTATCGAAAACCTAGTCAAAAAGTAGACCTTACACATCTATCTACACTAATATTATAAGGAGGAGAGATTTGATTGTTTGTTTGTATCCATTGAATAGGCTCCGAAACTACTGGACCGGTTTTTAAAATTCTTTCACAATTAAAATCCTACATTATCCCTGAGTAATATAGGTTATATTTTATCCCCGTATTCCCACGGGAACGGGAATAACGCTGTGAAACTGCGGAGTGCGGCTAGTTATTGATAATTATAGAGCGTCAGCACTGGTATTCATGCTGTACGGTACGGTGCAGTGCCTGAGTCATTGATAGGCTTAGGCTAGGTCAAAAAACTTTTCAAATATATCAGTAATTTCTAATAATAACAGTCCATTACTGTCGAACTGTTGTCTGACCTTACAATATTCCATTCAATAAACTATCTGCCCTTGACGGAGTACAACGAATTCAATAATGAATGCTCTAAATCTAATAATAATTAACTCAGCCCATCCGAAGGTTAAAATGAAATATACATCTCTCGTATATGAAATATTTACTACGGTTTGAATGGCCTGTTGACAATTACAAAATCCCAAATTGCCACTAGTACAGTACGTAAATATTCCAACAAAAGCTTAAAATTTTTCGCATACGAAACTCTAAATCTAAATATGGACTTGGCAATCCCCAAATGATTTTGAAATACCTATTCAGCGACAACCCACACGTTAGAAAGATCAAGAAAAAAATACTTTTGTAGCGTTATCTCGGCGATGTTATTTTATATATCCATGCCAAATAACAGCTTTCTTGGACTAAACTCTCGCAAGGCGGTGACGAAAGGACATACCGTTTTCAGCACGGCAGTGCATAAGAGCCATTGGTGGAAAGGGCCTTACAATATGGCTCAATAGTCTTTATAGCTGTGATAGCAACTGCTGTCGGTGCATGCGCCTTAGTAACGGACATAAAGAAATGCCCTCATTGGTCTACCAATGAGCAAAGTTTATCAAACTACCCTCACGCCCCGTGGAATATGTTAGGCCAACATATTTTTTTATCGAAACGATTGTGACAAATGCATATTTTCCAAAATTACCATTCCTTGCACGCTTTTGTATGGGGCATGTCGCTGTTATATCGCCTGCCGTTACTACATAATATTACGTTACTATGACATTTGTCAGACTTGTAACTCATGGTTTATTTCAAAAAAAATTCTAAGCAAATGAATCCTAAACTACAGTCGCTGTAGTATACTTTACTGATTATTTTAGTACTAAACTATTCGCTAGAGGCGCTGTACAAGTTTTCATACATTTTTTAGCTACAGTCGCTAGCGAGTATAGATTGTAAAAACATTGGAGACCTACTGAAATGTCCTTATTATCAGAGTAAACATTTATCGAACTACCCTCGCGCCACGAATGCATTCATAAATGATGTGCGTCGGAACGCGGTCGGCTCATCGCCCGTCGGCGGCGCGGCCGGCACAATTTGCATTTTAATACCTTGCCACTCACTTTAAATGGGCACAAACATTCAACGCTTCGTTGCAGAGCGATCAAAACCGATTACCATGGTAATAAATGGTGAATGAGATAAACTCTGGGGTGTAAGGGCCAACCAAAATCAACACCTGACGACTGTGGCGCAGCGCGCCAAGTTCCGCCTGCGACACAAGAGGTTACGGGTTCGATTCCCGCCTCGGGACAAATGTCTGTACGAGCTGCAGATATTTGTTCAGGGTGTTCTGGATGTTTTCTACATACAATAAAAAATATTAGATATAATATATGGCTCACCTAAATTACTTGCCATTGACAGGCCAGTACGAGAAGATGTGCCCCTGTGCCCCTCCCTTCCCAGCGTTTATGGGCAATACCCCCAAAAATGCATAGGCGTATGTATATTGTTTACGTATGTATTTGTTTATTGTTTACGCACTCGGCATATTAAAGGCAAACACAAATTACGAGACAGCGCTTTCAGCTTATTATGCATATGCTTATAGCTGGTTCAATTATGCGATAATTTTATGGGGTAATAGTGTAGATTTTGAGCAATTATTCATTATGCAGAAGAAATGCATCAGAATACTTTTTAATATTAAACAACAAGATAGTTGTAGACCATTTTTTATAAAAAATAAAATTTTAACGCTTCCCTCAATATATTTACTACAGGCCGCAACATTTGTAAAAAAAAATAAAAACCTTTTTGACTCATATTCCGACATTATTAGCAATTATAACAGGCGAAACAAAAATAAACTCATTCTACCTGTGACAAAACTTAAACTAGTTAGTAATAGCCCAAACAATAGATTGGTAAAAATTTATAATAAACTACCTGAAAGCATAAAAAATGAAGAACAAACATCACTATTCTATAAACATGTAAAATTATTATTATTAAGTAAATGTTATTATTCTGTTGACGATTTTTTCTCTGACAAGCAATTGTAATTTCTGACATTTCTAACAATAGTTTATCGTTTGTTGACATTAAAAGTTGACTGTGGATTATTATTTATTTGACATAATGTTATTGACTTTTTATTTAATTGACAGCCATTTTGTAAATATTTTTTGTGGATTTATTCCATTGACATGGCATGTATGACACCTTTATTCATAATTGTATGTTGGAATGATAATTGTAAATCTTTGTATTTTTTTTTTTAACTGATCATTTTAAAAATATCTAACTGTGTATTTTATAGGCCCAAACCAAATTCCAACCAACTGCAGTGCCCTTGCAGGGTGCATGTACTTTCCTTAGGCTAACTATAAGATCTAAGCTGTTTAATATGTGTACATGTAAGCAAAATAAATGAAATATGAAATATATTTCGGGAAGCTTATGCCCCGCAGTAGACTTATATAGGCCGCTGGTGAGAAAAAACCCTGACTGATCTTCTCTAGCGGAGGCCCCGCAGTGGATGTCAAGTTGGGCTGTAGGTGATGATCATTTTTAGACATGGAAGATATCAACATCACTTCAATGATCTTAAAGTGCAATAGAAGGGAATGTAAGAGGGGCAAAATCCAAAGGCCTTTCTTCCCTCTTCCTACCATTTTCATCTCAACCGTAGGCCATACCGTCCACTGCTGGACAAAGGCCTCCCTCGTGGATCTCTACCATCTCTACGTAGATACTGATCATAAGGGGTTGTTGTCCATACACGCCACGCTTGGCAGGCGAGTTGGCGAGCGCAGTACGGGTTCAACAACCCGTACTGTACTCAACATACACGGAAAGACTGTTGCCCATCTTCCGGAAGTATCGCCTAACTACGTCCAATGCAGGGCAAGAAAGGAGGGGCAACATTCTACCGCCGGCACCACACGGCCACTACTATTTTAAAATTAATTTTATAAAAGTACTTCTTCACAATAGATAATCGCACTTCCTCTCAGCCAGCTCCAGACGTTCAGCAAATCTAATATGTTTCACTCTGCCACCTCGTTCTGTTTGGTGTCGTCATATATTACCCTCCCCGAAGCGCAAGTTTACAGCTTGCACTGCAATATCTCTACACGTAAAATGAAACGGACATATTACCTGTGTCTTGCCAAATTGACTAAAGTTACTGAAAAGCCGATGCCGTGGGGTGCCGGCACTAGAATGTTAGCCCTACTCTCAAAGAGCCTGCTAAGGGATACCTCCGGAAGATGGCAAGACGCTCTTTCCGTGTATCAACATTCCCTCTGCGCGCGCCAGCCCGCCTGCCAAGCGGGGTGAGTATAGCAACTACCCCTCATGGAGAACCATGAGGGAGACCTGTGTTCAGTAGTGGACGTTTTACGGATGATGATGATGATGAACTAAAAAAACCCACGTAGATAAGAAACCGACTTCAACACAGTAGGGAGTTCTACGATCCATCACTATACTCGTAGATTTAGCTATGAATTTTTATGACCTGCCTTTTTAGCCTGCCTCTTTTTTGAACATCGATAATTATATTTTTTGATAAATATTTCGACATTAGGACTAACTTTACTTTTCACTCAGCGTTTATTGTCTTTAAAATAGGGCAATCACTATTCTTAACACGGTACATATCCACTGTAACAAGTCGATTATAATGAACCGCATTCAACTAGAATTTTGAACTTGAAACCTGACAGCACTGACACTTCCTGGAAAAGGTACTTGGGCTCCTGAGAACACCTATAGTTCACGCTAGCCAAAGTCTGTCAGTGGCTTAATTAAAACCCGTCTCAAAGTCCTCCTTACACCTCAAGCAAATGGACATATAAAAATAAGGACTTTTCATCTATTATAGATGATCTATAAAGCGTCAGTAACTGGTAATCATGCTGTACGGGACGCTGCAGTGCTCTGACATTGTTAGATGGATTACGCTTGCCCAGCAGCTATACCATCCTCTCAGCTTAGTAAGCTATTAGTCAGAGCAAAGAACAGGTCACATATGTCGGGAGCTAACTAAACCGCGGGTCTCCTCACGATGTTTTCTTCACAGTTGAAGCGCGTGTTAAGTGGACGAATACGTCGTACAATAAAGATCTAAATATCTAAAGAAAACGAAAGTCTGTACTTGGCCGATCCTGAATTATTGTTCAGAGCGGGCTTTGGTAGGTATTATAAGGCTGTAGAACTTGCCGCATATTCCTTCCTATTTGCTAACCTACATTTCCTCGCGCACAACAACTCACATAACTTGTAAGATAAATGTGCCGCTCATCCCTTACGGCCGTCATGAAGAGAGTTGGCGTTATCGTACTTAAAATCTTGACGAAAATTTTTTTAACAATTAAATCTTTTTATGCACGAAACATAGGTGAGAAATTTTAACATTGTTATTAAAATGTATATTACAAAGTTTCGCCAACTGATAATTTTTAAACTTCACCTCCACTGTCGAAGGTTAAGGGATCGTCCCACCAACTCTACTATTCTCACTAATGTAAAATTCCCATGAACCATCGAAATCTATTCACACTTAACAAATTCCCGTATACAACCTTGAATCTACTTGTTTTCTTGAAGCAAGACATAAAATATTTACAAATCGTTTTGTCCCAAACTTTCATCGGGAAAAAGCTCATACATCGCCGATTGTGAGAGACGCCATGATCCACACCGAGGTCTCCGATCGATCGAGTGAAAGTAAGGCAGGACGCTGGCTGCCTGCCAACGGCCAAGGTCTGTAGTTGAGGCCCGTGGCCCGATCGGTGGGAATATTTGTGGGGCATTGTTTCCAACCTTGGCAATGAGTAGTTACGAGGGCATCAAGTATTTTGTATTGTGATGTAGTTAGTGCTACCGTTTCACGTTTGCTGTTCCGTGGAGTAGAATTTGTGGGTTAGCCGTGCGGTCCATTAACTAGAACATAATATTATATGGCTTAGACTTGGCTTTCATTGATGTAATATTAAAGCCACATATTTGTCTGTTTGGGCACGATTTATATTTACTTCTTGCTCTTAACGGTCCGACACAAACTTTTACATTTCACATAGTATAAAATTGCCTTTGTTGTTGTAGCGCCTTTATACAAATGGGGACGAATTTGTGGGGCGCTGCCTGTCGTCGTGCCGCAGCCTCGGCGCTCAGGTGAGTAATTGATGATGGACTATTTCGATTCGATTGTGGCTACCCGTTGTTATTACGGTGAAACTGTAATGAACGTGACTATCGCTCAAACCCGTCAACGACCAATAAAAAAAGTTGTTACCAAAGTCTCTGAATAGCACAATGACGAAAGGGACTCAACGAATCAAAGACAATGTCAAAGAAAGCATTGTTCGCTGAATTGCTTTAAATGACAATCATTCCTTCAGTGGAAGCGTCGAGCCGCGTTAATCCGCCAAGCCAACCCTCCGCTCCAGAGGTGTGGAGTTAAAGCAATTTTAGAGCGGTTAAAGTCGAAATTCGTCCATTATTGGTCGTTTCTACCGCAAAAGCTGGGTGCTCATGAGATGGGATTTAAATTGGAGCGCAGTGACCCGGCTAAGTCCTGGTGTGCAGCGCAGATGAACGGCTCCGAGTCAATACGGCGCGAGCTCAATCAAGCGGACGCGGTACTTGTACACTAGACTCTGCTCTTGCAGATTGCACGTTATGTAATACGTTACATGCTACGAGTACGTGCTGTATGAAGATTAAACATCAATTATTAATAGAAGTCGACTGCAATACAGTGGAGCACAATTGCAGCAAGCACGACATGTGTCGACAAGTTCTTGTTAAAATGGAATCTGGAGTACATGAGACGCCGCCAGCCCTTTCAACCTGCCTGCATAATTGAGCGCCTCGCTGGAGCGTATGAGAAACTTTACGTGGCCTCTTAGGCAGTGCCTGAATGAGGACGGTTCTTTATTTTTTATTAATACGTAATAAGAAACCAGTTACTGTTGCACCAAGAAACAGGAGTATACCAGTTTTTCAGAGTAATTTATGTGGGTTTATCGAGAGGTGACTGAGTAGACACCATGACATTGATTGTTACACACATAACTCGTATTCGTATTGCTTTCGAATCGCACACGTTTAAAAAGCAGTAAAGAGAAAAATGCGCTGAAGAGAACGATAGTCGAAAAACCTGAAAGGTTTTATATAAAAGGTTATGTATAAAGCCACTTGCAGAATCTGGTAAGAAATATAATCGAAGAATATCACATAAGCAAGGCTTTTAACAAATATTGAAGACTATTTATGCAGCGTCAGAAACTGGTACTCATGCTGTTCGGGACGATGCAGTGCCTGGGACATAAGATGGATAAGGCTAACCCGGCACTTATACCAACCTCCCAGCTCAGTCAGCTATTAGTCAGAAGAAGGAGCGTCCGTCGCGTTTTTTCTCACGATGTTTTCCTAAACTGTTAAAGCCCGTTTTAATTGTGCACATACATTTTTCATGATACCAGAGGCATAGATAATTAGGTGAAGCCTTAAAGCCAGGTCACTGCACCCGCCCCTGCGTCTATCCCTCCACGTAACGAGCATTGCGGTTGCTTGAGGAATAAATAATGTGAATTTTTAACTTGCTGAGCTATTTATGGCTGAACTTTCACTCTCTCTGACGGCAAGTGCAGAGATGTTTTATTAGGGGTTGAGAGATTCTTCGTAACTTGGACTTTTAAGTGTCGTGGTTTGCTTTCTGCGAATGTAGTGGTAGAGTTTGGTCCATTTTGATTTAAGATAGTGACGACGAAATGATTCTTCGTAACTTGGACTTTTAAGTGTCGTGGTTTGCTTTCTGCGAACGTAGTGGTAGAGTTTGGTCCATTTTGATGTGAGATAGTGACGACGAAATGATTCTTTGTAACTTAGACTTTTAAGTGTCGTGGTTTGCTTTCTGCGAATGTAGTGGTAGAGTTTGGTACATTTTGATTTGAGATAGTGACGACGAAATATCTCTCTACTTGTTTTATTAATTAAATACCTAGAATTGTTATTTATGAATGATTTATTTACATGATTTATGAACGTGAGTTCTGAAGCCAATAAAAGATATAAGGAATCACTGTACACTATCCTTGTTCTTAGCCGTTTTGAGCTTTGTTTTGCGACCGAAACGTTGTGGGCTGTACAGTCGGCTGTATAGGCTGGGACTAGGGGTTGCATTATCCGATAAATTTTCGTATCCGGATAGTTCGGATAGTAGTGAGACTTACTATTCGGATATCCGAATATTACGGATAATTCGGATAATTTAAAAATATATATAAAATTTAAGTGAAAACAAGGAAATTGGTTCTTATAGTATAGTATTTATTAATTTATACTCAAAAAAGTTAGAATTTGTAAAAAAGTTCTACTAAAATAACGATAGTAGGTATTCGCAAAGTGACTGATACAACATATATGTATATTAAAAATAAGAGTATCGATCAATTGGGTTGAAAACTAAAATATCTATGAAATAAAACGGTTTTACTCTTTCCATCGAACTATTTTCTCAACATAATTAAGAATCCTTCCTCCATAACGTAAATCAACTTCCTATAGTAATAGGTACTCTAAAATGGTTATATAGATTATATATAACAAAGAAACAGCACAGTCATGAGATCAAACGGATAATAGGAGTCTACACGTTTTGTGTTATATATACATTTTATGTGTGTGATATATCAATCAAATTAAATAAATATCTCAAAACAATTAACATAATAACAATAACAAACATTTAGCCCTCTAAATAATTTCTAAAAATAATCTACTTTTATTAGCAGGTATTTCTAATTCTACGCTAGTGATGCGATTGCGCGCTTGTATAGGTCTTACTTGATTACAAGTTCAGAGACATGCACGAATACATGTATATTTTTAACTGCACAAAATATTGTATGCATAAAGTATAGATACTATAACATTTCTAAACTGCTGGACGCTGTAGTGTTGTGAATTAGAAAAATCAACTAGGTATCCGTATTATTCGTATTATCCGGATAAAGTTACTCCCATTATTCGGATATGAAAATTAGCGGATATCCGGATAATTCGTATATCCGGATATCCGGATTGCAATCCCTAGCTGGGACGCAGGAGGGTTTGGGATTGATCGTATTATATGCAAGTAAAACACTGGTGGTTTTCTCAAAATAAATAGAACTATAATTTCATGACATTCAAAATTCAATTACTGCTATCTTTTCGCTATGAAAGTCGTAGAACACAGTTATCGTAATGAAATTTGATTAAAAATAAATATTCAAATTTTAAAGCAATTTTTTTATCTCTTTTTATGTCCGCTGAAATGTAATTAATGGCTTATTCAAATTCTCCTTCGCCGGAGACTCGATTTAACGGTGGCGAGCACATTTCAGTTCAATCAACTCCTATTCGCTCTGTTCCATTCGGCGGAGCCATTCACCGGACATTTAAAAAGTCTATTCATAGAGAGTCTTTCCACGAGGATTATCAACTTTATTTTGTTAAAAATGCATACATGACTGCCGACTGCCGTGAAATGAGTACGGTCAGCGAATACATTTAGTGACATTTTTTTTGCAACTGCGCCAGATTATTCTAGTCTACTCTTTTTTAATGTATGTATTTTATGAACAATCCGTATTAGCGAGCAGAATCATTATAGAGGCGGTTTTATTTAAAGGGTCGTGTTTTCCAATGACCTTCCCTTTTTTCAGCCGTCTAAGACTTATTTTAACTATTTCACCCAGATTACTTCCACATGAAAAACCCAGACACAGCCTACTGTACTGTACTTCCAAGATTGGAAGTTCCAAAACCGCAACTCCCTGCATACTCCTTATAACTACAAAGAGTCTAAGTAATCCCCAAATTTGTCATCGTTTCGTATGAAATTGCTGGCTGCGATAATTTTCCAGACCATTGCAAAAATATACGCTTATTAAATCACTCTCAAAGCATTCTCTGGAGGAGATCTAACGACCCGTAATCACGCAAGGTAGGCCGTGACGAATATTCCCGGTCACGATCCATACTCGCTCCCAGTCCCAGACGAAGAAACGGTGAAGCTGTTAAAGTCTAATTAGCTTAGCAAGATTACAGATTTAGCTGATGCAAAATTCCTTATTCACTAAATGTTGAAATATGAAATAATCAGAGGATGGGAGATTTTTTGTGTGTATGTATTTAATTCAGTTCTGTTATTTATTTTTACCTTAGAAACATAATGAACACTTGGTTACGTATATACATTGCGGCTGTTCATGCCTTGACAAATGCTTATGTTCCTATTTACAAAATTATAAAACCGAAAGAAAACATATAAATTAACATAAAAACACATACAATATTTGATTGTACACTTTAAAAACATAAAAGAGGCAGAGGTATGGCCTTAGACACGTTATGAAGGGCAGGAGAACGATCTGTACTTTTTACGTTCACTAATTTTAACTGTTTTAACTGTTCAAGAACTATTTGTAATATAGGAAGTATGATTTCGGCGTACGATTCTTGACACTCTAGTTTTGTAAATTTAATTTTATGATTGCTAAGCTACCACACACATTTTCATTGTTATTTAAAAACCTCAGCTAGCATAATACAGTCAATAAAATTTGCATCCGCGAACTAACTGTTTTGTGAACAAGGGTTCAATTTACATTTTAGTCACCACGTCGGTCGCGTCATCCTTTGTTAATCGAAAAAATTGAATTAATTTGAACTTGTCTTGTCTTCTTATTTTATGGCTTTTTGTGTTTGGTTTTACACAATTCCGCCAGTGTCAAGTTAATTTATAAATTCTTATGTTATTTGGCTGGCCATGTAGGCGGCCATTTTCTAACCGAAAAGCTTATTTGAACTTGTGTCATTATGCAACTCGTTTGTTAAAGTTACAACATGACAGATCACATTTTAACTATAATGAAGTTAAGTTACAAGCAAACTTCGCCCAAATGGCTTATTCCACAAATCCTCCTTAAGTCGACGGCACTGGCGACATTGGCGTCAGGGATTTCAATTTTGGTTTGGTCAATAACTATTTTAACAGAAATCAATCCCAAAAACTGCTCTATAAAAACATAGAGTTTCACTTTACAGGAGAAAGCAACCGATGCCACACAATCTTTTTCAAAATAGTACTAGTAGGTAATAAGATTTTACAAAAGTTTTAATTTTAAACGAGAATCACTGTTTAGGCGTTAACGTCTTTTAATTTTACAAGCTTTTACTTTACTTGCATCTTATGTATGTACGTTACTATGTTTGTTCGGGTGGAATATTGCAACTCAATTTTGAAGAAGATATCTTCAACCAATTGAGCTGAAATTTTATATACACGTTTTGTTTGGATTACAATGCTTGGTCAGCTATGTGACGTCATTCTAACTAAAAAATAAATACGAAACACCCAAGATGGCGGACAAGTTATTTTAAATGTAAGTTTTGATCACCCGCGGCATTGCAATTGTTATAGGTAGAGGTTACCGCTTAACATCAGGTGGGCCTTCAGCTTGTCGGCTTATATTTTTTTTACAAACAAATTAAATACGAGTACCTGCTTAAATCCGTGACAAGCTATTATATCATATAAATTGTGTAAAGTTATATAAGTTAACATTAAAGTTTTATGGAAAATATTTATTTTAATAATTTTGGTCCATTTAAATAAAACCTTGTTTTTTTTTTACTTATAATTTATTTAGCTAGCTTTTCACGTCACTATGTATGCAGGCGGCCCGTGTCACTCTGTGTTTTACCGTAGAATATTTACGTAGTAAAATAACATTCAAATAATTATTTATCAATACGTCGCCTTACATAAATGACCGTTGGTGACTTCGTGGTAGGTTAGGGCACAGCTCATTAGAACCAACCAGTACCCGACCAGTACCGCCTCGTAATTCGTTGTCATACAGTTCCATACATTACAACTCAGTCAACGTCTCAACGTCTACGCATACGCATCCGGTCTGAAAGGCTCGAGAGCCTTGAATCCCTCGCAGGCGGCGCGCGGTCCACTCGGAACTCGGGGGCGTTGACAATGTTAAGGTGGCTATTCTATATATTTATTAAGACAACTCGCTGCTTGCGTGCTTACCTTAAGGTGGGTACTGACTGGTGTTACGGGGTGTAATGTAACATGTTACACGGCGAGCATCCTTGCAGACAGCGTAACGTGGAAACCAGCGTACTGACTGCATGAATGCTCGCCGTGTAACATGTTACATTACACCTCGTAACACCGGTCAGTACCCACCTTAAGGTACCACGCAAGCAGCGAATTGTCACCGAGTGGTCCACTCGTCGTCCGCGCGTGGACAGTTTACGACCGAGGTGATCCAGTGACGGTACAGAGTTGAAGCAGTAAGCGCACATACATGAAAGTCCATAAAACAATACTACGAGGCTAGGTGGTGAAGTTTGAGTGCCGGGTGGCTCTTATGAGCTGTGACCTTAAGCCGCAGAGGCTACTAATAATGATAAATGACAAAATAATTGAATGATCGAGATGTTTAATTAATAATAGTGGTTAAAGTATGAAATTGCCGTTTTATTGTAATAGGTACGTCAAATTGACATAGAACCTTCATGGTTTGACATTTTTGAGTGAAACTTTTTTCACATGGTACCTGAAGAAATGAATAAATGAAGTTCTTTCTTTTAAAAAATGTGCAACAGCGATCATCAACCTTCAGTTGTTTTTTTTATTCAGCTTAGACAAGAAAGATAGATACTTAGAAAATTCCAGTGATTTTTGAATACGAGTTCCGACGCGGAACTAACGCGGCAGACCTTGCTCCAGCGAACTATAATTTTTTTCGTGATTTGGACAATTTTCTACGTGATAAAAAGTTTTCTTCTCAGGAGGCAGTACAAAATTATTTTACATAGTTTGTCGAATCTAGATCACCAGAGTTCTATCGCAAAGGCATAAATGACCTTCCTATTAGATGGCAGCAATGTTTAGATAATAATGGTATTTATTTTGATTAAATAAATATGTTAAATTAAAAATAAACGAATTTAAAATTTTATGTACAAATCGGCAATTTCATACCCCTAATACCTACTTGTCAAAAATCTGCGATAACTCTCGCCATTTCAGCGCCGCAAGTGAAAAGTTCAAGTAAAATGACCTCATAAGATTTTATGTAAAGATTTGACTTAAACTTTAAATTTATGAAGAACCTGGCGGCAACTTGGCAGACACGATGAACGAGCATTTGAGTGAACGTGAACTTGAACTATCGAAAGTTTTCTTATAATTTACGAACGTTACTGAGCTGTTAATTGTTTGGACATTAGTTATACTCGTATATTTCTAAAAACTGTGCCTAGAAGAAATCACTCAATCATCATTTCAGCCATAAAACGTCCACTGATGAACACAGGCCTCCCTCATGGATCTCCATGAGGGGTGGTTGCCATTCTCACCACGCTTGGCAGGCGGGTTGGTGAGCGCAGTATGGGATGTTGATACACGGATAGACGCTGCTGCCCATCTTCCGGAGGTATCCCTTAGCAGGCTCTTACTGCATCCATGGGCATGAGAGGAGGGATATCATTCTACTGCCGGCACCCCACGGCGTACCACTACCGGCGTTTGCATTATTGCCCTATTGCATTGCCTAATATTTTATAATTTGTCTGTATGTTATACTTGGGTACATTTTCTGTTACATGTGGTAATCAATCCATCTATTTAACCGTGGTACGTATTCGAAGTAGAATGTTACCCCTTCTCTCATGCCCATGGATGCAGTAAGAGCCTGCTAAGGGATACCTCCAGACGATGGGCAGCAGCGTCTGTAAGGCTGGCCATTGCTGCTCGATTTAAAACCTTTCGCGCATCATAAATACGGATCAAAGTTGTGGTGACGAAGTACCCGACAATATTATAATAAGTGAAGGCGAAATGAATAATATGGAATTAAATGAAGTAGAAGACATACAAGAAGATCAAACCTTTCAAATGATTCGTGAGTTACACTATTCATTGTTATGTTAACGGGTTTTCTACTCACGTTAATTATTTGTTGAATATAGGTATCCAACGTGTTCAGTTCCTCCCAGGGGAACTTTCGTCTTTGAGTGCAACGCGAGCGCGTGAGAGGGAAGGAGACGGTACCGCGTAAAGAAGCTCCATTCCCTGACGAAAGTTCCCCTGGGAGGAACTGAACACGTTGGATACCTATATTCAACAAATAATTAACGTGAGTAGAAAACCCGTTAACATAACAAAGATCAAACCTATTTATCGGAGGTTGCGGAGTTGCAAAATTCGGACCTTTTAGCGACCAAATAAGAAGAAGGCTATAGAAGAAGATGATTAGACCCCCGTTACCAGCAGAAAATCGAGATTTAGAGAAGTTAGGGGCATAACGGAATTATGCGTCACGAGCAAAAATATCTTACCTAAGAAGTTTGCACTCGCAAAATTATTTAAAAATTTGGATATTCAGAATGTGACTAAAGTAAGACACGTTAATCCATACAAGGTAATTACTGAATTAAATGACGCCGACAGTGCGGAGTTGTTGATGAACTGCGAGCACCTACAAAAAATGGGTTGGAGATTTCAACGTCCTTTCGAAGTGGGTTTATCTTAATCTTACGGTATCATAAAAAATATCGATTTAGTTATCACAGAAGAAGAACTATTGGCATCTATGACTTGTTCAACGGAAATAGTCACAATGCGGCGCTTGAAACGTAGGAACGAAGAAAGTACTGGGTGGACGGACAGCGAGACATGGAGAGTGGGCTTCAGTGGCTCTTCTTTGCCAGTAGTACATACAAATCTACAACATGAGAGTAGTAGTCGAACCCTGTTTTTCCTGTGACTCAATGTTTTAGATGCTGGCCACACCCATAGAATGTATCCATCGAAGAAGGTATTTTGCGCAAAATGCGGAGGTAAACTGTACCGGAATCTAGAGGTATATGTCGTTATATAGGAGATGTCCTGTTTATCTGAAAGAAAGGAAACTCCGTGAAATAATGTCCAAGTTCAACGTCACTTACAGAAAAGCAAAGGAAATGTATGTACCCCCAGCTACAACACCAAGGCATATCCCCGAAGAGTTTCCAGTCGTCATTGCGTCACCAGTGCTGCCATCAAAATCTATGCCCGTTACTTACGCCAAGGCTGTTTCGACAAATCGAAAAATCACCTGAAGAGAATCTGAATTGGTGTGACATGTCCCTCTCTCGGTCAGATTGAGAAAACGCTGAAAATCCTCACAAAAAAAACAAAAAAGAAGAAGAAGAATCAGAAAAATAATGTATTCGGATGTGAAGAAGATCTACGGGAATATGCTATGGAGATGGGTGAAGCGAACAGTGATAAGGAAGAACAATCTGATGATGAGAACTCTGATAACAACAAACGGTCTAAAACAGACTATTCGTTCAAAAGACTATTTAGTAAACTAAAAAACATTTTTATGAATTCACACGGTCCCTTGCAACTAAAATTTGCTTCAGCCGCCTGACTCAGATTTTAATTGTTCCATTAAATTTCAAATAACTACGAATATTTGCATAATGGAGGCGGAACGTATTGCTATAGCAGAAGAATTGTCGTATATATGTAGATCCACTGATTATACAAACATCGTGATATTGACGGATTCAAAAAGTTCCCTCCAACACTTGGCTCGATGTACGTGTGATGGGATCCACTGAATGACTATATTTCTAATATCAGTGGATCTCATCACACGTTGGAATAAGTGGCATGAAATCGCCGATATTTTAGCCAAAGAAGCCATAACCGACGGTATACCTATAAATATATTGCCAATTTATTCTAACTTCATAAAAACATAAAAGTTGATTGTTATAATTTATGGAATGAATACTTTAACGAGCGTTCCCGAGAAGTAGGTATTTGGTATAAAACGATCCAACCACACCCTTTGAGTTCTCCGTGGATTGATAATACTATTCTGAACCGTCGAGAAATTGTAATTGCATTACGACTTCGAACCGGACACATCCCAGGCAACAAGTTTTTATATTTAATGAAGAAATCACCAACACCAAATTGCTTACTTTGCAATTCTATTGACGATGTTTATCACATCTTAATAGTGTATTCATAACGAATCGTTCAGAAACAGAATTAGGTCCATTTAGTTTTAAAGAGAGAGGTTACTGCAACAGCGTTCTAGCTGACTTCCTCTCGGAGGCAGCTAGAACGCTGTACAAACTAGCTATACTAGATATTTAAGTTGATTCTTATAGTTGTGTATTCTTTTTTATTTGGACTAGAAAAGTCGATTTTGTTTTATTTTTGTTAATCTTATCGGGGCTGCATAATAGCATGTGCGACAAAGGCCTTTCATTTTAAATTAAAAAAAACGGCACCCCACGGCAACCCATATATTATTAAGCTATGTATGTAACCGTAATAGAACCAGTCGCTACTTTCCGCACTGTGGGTCTACCATAGGTTTTCACAATCTATACTCGCTAGCGACTGTAGTTAAAAAAGTGTATGAAAACTTGTACAGCGCCTCCAGCGGATAGTTTGGTACTAAAATACGCAGTAAACTATACTACAGCTACTGTAGTTTGGGCTTCGTTAGCTTCATAGTAACGTACTAATACTACGTAGTAACGTCAGGCGATTTAACAGTGACAACTCTTGGTAGACACACAGAATGTAATTATGTCGCATTCCCGTTACCTCAGCGGGGCCACTCCCAACTGCTCCCCGCTCCGAAGGTTCCCACGTTGGCTCCTTAGTCGTTCCTTCTGATTTAGATCTCAAACGTTAAAAGCGCTCTGAGGCGACGCTGTTTTTTTGCTGCACGTGTATAAAATGGCCCATTTACACTTATCCCGAAGCCGAGAGAGAATAAATTGGTCGTGATACTGTTACTGGGAACCAGACAGCTGTGGAATACTTAGCACATATTTTTTATTTTATAAAAAAGGTCATGAGTTCGATATCGGCCGTACGTACGCCAATGGTTTTTTTTTATGCAAAATGTATGTGCACATTAAACATGTGCTGGCTGTGAAGGAAAACATCGTGAGGAAACCCGCAGCTTAGTTAGCTTCAGACGTATTGACCTGTTCCTTCCTCTGACTAATAGCTGACATTGCTGAGAGAATCATGAATACCAGTTGTTGACGCAGTATAAATCAGCGTCATGCTGCAGTGGCTGGGACATTGTTAGATGGATTACCATCTAACAATGTACTGGTATTCATGCTGTACGGGACGCAGTGCCTGGGACATTGTTAGATGGCTGATCTTTTCCCAGAACCTACACCATCCTCTCAGCTTAGTCACCTTACTCATAGGAAAAACCGGTCAATAAGCCTAATCTGACTAAGCCGCTGGTTTCTTCACGATGCTTGCCTTCGCCGTCTCTATCAGGTAGTTACATGATTTCCAATCAGCTCATACCCATAAAACCGCAGGCAGTCTATCAACCGCCTCATCATCCCGGCTTTCGGCTTTGCATAGATCGCATAATGCATTACCCTGATTAGGTTGTATTACGCAAGCCGCAGCTAATGCCATTAAACTCTGTTTACGGGTCGCCACAGGTCATTATCGAGTGGATGATCGGTGGAGTCCGTCGGGCCTGAGAGCACCCAGTTGGTCCGCACCGCACTGATGATAACTCAATAGTGGGGGTAGTTATTGACGGTGGCTGAGCAGGGCATAACTTGGTACTACAGTAGGATAGACGGGTTTTCCGCCATGGCTGAGCAAGTTTCGCTGTTGTAAGCTATACGCCATACGTATATTTATCCAGAAGTATTTTATCTACTTATACGTATTCTATATAATAATATAAAACTATGAAATAAAATGATGTGTGATTTATAATAAAGCATTATAGTTCGTTGGTGGTTTTTAAGCAAATTACTAACTATTGTGGATTTGTGACCTCTCCCTCTCATGTTATACGGGTCGCCACAAGTGATATCCGCAAGTGGTCTCATGTTATTAATACTGTAAAAAAACAGTGCTTCAAATAAGCAAATAAATTACAAGTATTACTGTTTGTTGACAAACATTCTACATCAAAGGCTGTTAAGTATTATGTGACGTGGGCGAATAAACGCAAACCAAGGATAATGTATCAAAAGTCATGAGCCAGAAACCGTTTACTCCGCACATGCAGAGTCCCGCACCGGGATTGGAACCGGCGACCCGTGCGCTGATTGCCAATTAACGTCGACAACAGCGCCGCCTCGCGGTGATTTGCGACGGTAATGATTCGCAAACATCCAGTGAGGGAGCGCCGGACTTATAAGCACATTTGGATATTTTTACTATGATAACAGAACAAGCGACGAACTAGACATAATCGACAATGCGTGGGTCGAACTGTTAACGGACTAACAGACATAAAGGCCCCATGAGAGGCCTTCAGGAGACGAAGTCTCAGAAGTGGGACACAAGAAGAAGAAGAAGAAGAAGAAAATCATTTATTGAACCACAATATCTAAGTACATAAAATGAATACTAACGTAATAAATGAATTCTAACACAAGATTTGTGAACCAAAACCCATTCAACACCGGATCAGCTCAACAATAAACTAAAAAAACTTCAAACGGACGACGGCAGACTGGCAACCAAAACTGGCTTGACTGTGACTTGACAAGTGACTTGACACCAATTCCGTGTTACTGAACGAAAATCGTAACCGAACGCATTCCGTTCGCGCGTTATTCGCGTAAACAATTTTGGAACAAGTAAAAATTACGCAAGACAAAAACTGCAAAATTAACTAAAGGGAAAATAACATAACGTTAGACTAGGCGGTATGGTTTTAAACTATAGCCTGCTCTGAAAGGAGCGATAAAATTAACATTAACGTTAACAAGTTTGACATTTGTTGTCAGAGTGAGAAATACTTAAATTGGAATTGGAAAATAACCGTGATTTTTTTTGTCGGCCTATATTGTCCCACTGCTGGGCAAAGACCTACTCCCCATCTCTCCATGCTTCTCGATCTGCTGTTAATTTGACCCATGCGCACATGGGACCATACGATCATGCATATTGGTCTAACCTAACTCGTCACGTCATCGATTCTTTGGTCTGCCGCGGCATCTTACCGTGTCGGGGTTCTACTGGGTGATCTTAGCCCACAGATTTACGGGCATGCGACTGACATGACCAGCCCAGCTCCATTTCAGTTTCGCAACTTTCTGAGCTACGTCGACCATTGTTTATTTAAATTGTCCAAAACTTTTCTGTATACCTACTATATTAGATGTAATGAGGAGATAACTGTCCATGGGAAAAACACTGCTTTCTCAGGTCAATACCCACCAGAGAGAATTTTTGACCCTTAATAGTGAGGGCAAAAGAAAAACGTTTTTAGAGCTGTCCGCGTAAAATTGTGTGTATCTTCTATTTGTTCCGTTTTAATTTTAGAACGGCACTAACCGAATAGCTATACGTCATTTTAGTCAGTTTTACGTAAATTAAATTAGCTTCAGCTAGTTAGTGCAACAACAGAATCGGCACCTTAAAATATTAACGTCTTGTTTAAGAAAAAAGCCGTCTAATAAAAATATCACAATGACACGGTCGCGGTTCCATACCTATTTCGTATTATCTCCTTAACCATTTGTCCAAATTATATGCAGTAAAAGGGAAAAGTCTTTTGTTTAAACACTTGAGACGATAAATTTACTTATTTTGATAAAAAATCATAATTGTCGATAATAAAACCCATAAACGTAACCTTACGATTTAAATTGTTTTTTAATTATAAAAACTACTTTTTGTAACTTAAATATGAAAGTTAGACATAGGCTGTCGCTGACTTTTTGTAGGCAGTATCAAGACTTGAACTTTTATTTATTTATTTTAGGAATAACAAACGACAACATTGTGTATAGTAAAGGTTACAATGTTAGAATACTTAATTATAAGCATAATATTATTAAAAATGTAGTCCACTGCGCTATCTATCTAGAACTCAATCATATACCTCTCATCATTAAGGCAGCGTTCGTAAGAAACGTTTTCGTTCAACCGTTTTTTCTCTTGACTAACTTTGCAAATCCAACTACCACGAAAGTCTTTTAATTTTTCGGGTAAATTTATAGCCTATGACACTCACAAATACTGTGGCTTTCCATTAGTGATTTTTTTTTCAAATCAGTTCAGTAGGTCCAGAGATTACCCCCTACAACGTCACAAACTCACACTCACAAATCACAAACTTTACCTCTTTATAATATTAGTATAGATACACGTAAAATAACATTTAGAGTCAGGGCCCGCAGACCATTGCCACGTGGTCGGAATTGAACCCGAAACCTTTTGCGTCTCAACTGCGCCGCAAAATTAATGATAGGAGAAGCTTTACGAAACTTAGAGCCTTGTCTATCTTTGTCAAAGTCGGGCAGTATAAACCATCGTTAATAGCATATAGCATGTACTGGTTGTACCGGCAACATGTATTAATAAAACTATTTATTATTTAGGCAAGCTGTTAGTTTTCTTATATTTATGAAAATTAAAATAAATATATTTTTTTCCCCAATTTATTTGCCCCAGAACAATCGCAAAACCAAAATTACGTAAGAGAGGAAAAGAACAATTTCAATAGGTTTCAAAAAGCCCAATTCATACCGATAAAAAAGCTTCATTGCCATTCATCGCCCAGCGTCCAAATTAAAAGTCGCTCCTCGAACAATAAGGCACATTTGTACAGCAGCACAATAGAAGCAGAGCGGGCGGAATGCGTGGATAATCGCGCGCAGAATATCAAAACATCCTGAAAATTGGCTGCATATAAATAACATTCAATACATTTTGCAACTTTTCAGGATCGCAGTGGTTATAAGGTAAACTGGTCTTCTACATCTTTTAAAGGCGACGCAACGATAGACCGTGCCATGGGGTATCGGCAGTAGAATGTTACCCCTACTCTCATACTCGTGGATGCAGTAAGAGCCTGTTAAGGGATACCTTCGGAAAATGGGCAGCAGCGTCTTTCCGTGTATCAACATCCCACACTGCGCTGGCCAACACGCCCGCCAAGCGTGGTTGGTGAGTATGGCAACTACCTCTCATGAAGATTCATGAGGGAGGCCTGTGTTCAGTAGTTGTACGACTGAAATGATGATACATAAACAATAAACTATTCTATGTAGCTTTTTGCTTTATTGAATAAACACTTATTGACCAAAAACATTTATGTTTTCATAGAGCCGTTTTTAGATGATGGTATCCATTATAAATCAAGGCAAATATTCGAATGTAATAAGCATACATAGTTATGTGGTAGCAATAACATTTTAGGTTTTGTCATTGACGTTGGTTTTATTTGTTAAAAATTTAAGAATTATTTTTTCTGTACGTTGTGATGCAAATTGTTTTTAATTATTTTCATATTTCATACGCGAGATTCATCAAACTCAACCTATATAATGAGTCAATCTAAACTCAGTAGCGCAATACATTACCGGTGTCTTAGTGATTAGTAAAGCTAGCCATGTGGCTTCCATTAATACCGGTGTGGCGTATAGAGCGACCACTCACCGCGAGTGGTCACCCGGCCACCTTAATAGGCAATTATGAATTGAGCCGGTTCTCCTCGGCTATGTGATATTACGAGCCGGGAGTATTTGTGGTATCGTAGTGCATCTCAGCAGATAACTAAATAATGATAGACACGAGACACAGCACCATCTAGGCCCAAACTAAGCAAAGTTTGTACTATTGAAATATTCTGCAGTTGTTTTAAACTGTTTAACGGGGCTTTATCGCGTAATTACCTTGTTTTATTATTTAAAAACGAAACGTCGGGAAATAATAAAACAAGATGCGATAAAGACCCGCTAAACTGTTTAAAATTATGTCTTACGCGCGAAAGTTTACAAAGTACTATTCTGTAGTTGTAGTTAAAGGCGACGCATTGATAAACAATTATTTGATTGTGATTGTTAAAATGACAATGGTATAACGCGGACGGAGCGGGGCCGCCTGCATACAAACTGATGCGAAAAGCTAGCTTGAAATGAAAAGCCGTAAACGCCAAAACAGTAACTCTCGTTTAGTTTAAGATCGAAATTATTAGTTAGATTATGTAAAGTCCAGTTACCATTTTTAAAAGGGTGTAAAGACGTAATTGTACAGAATTCATGGATAAATCGGCTTCGTTCACCTGTAAAGTGAAAAACTGTGTTTTTAGAGCGGTTTTCAGGTTTTTTTTTCTGTTGTAAAAGTTAACTAGTTGTGTAAACCAACAACCAATTTGTAGTGAAAAAACATGAAGAATTCAAAATTACAACAAACCACATTTTGTCATCATTGTTTAACTAGTTCAGTAACAAACATCTTCACAAAATTTCAAGGTACAATATCAGCAAGTTGTGCAACTTACATTTCACTAAAACACTTCTAAATGTTCTCATTTCTTAGTTTGTTTCGCAGAAAGTTTCCGTACAATGTTATTACTGTCTGTTTTACAGAAATAAAGTCGCAGCTCTGTTGTAAGGTCTCTTGTTCGAAACCGAGATGGTAATTACCCCTCGACTTAAGAAGGGTCTGCTTGGGCGTGCTACAGACATTCGGCTTGGTCAATACGGCACAATCTTGAATATAAATTCGCTAAAAAGGTTTTAACAGCGATTATTTACAACGAATCGAGATTGCCGGTCTCACGTGTAATATAAAAGGTGATTAGACTACTTCGGTTTGGACAGCTGCGTTTTTTCGAGACCCTTTTTGACAGGGTAAAAGAGTTCATGGATCGGAAGATTCAAACCATGATAACATTAATAGAACATTTAAGTTCTATTAATTTTATGCAGGTTTGAATTCGCATGGAGATACAGCTTGGATCCATGATCATCATCATAATTTTCTTGCCTAAATTCCACATTACGTCTGGTCCGAAAACTTGTTCTCTTCTTTCAAGTCTAAAAACTTATATTTAACTAATTTAAAAACAAACTTAATAATTCATCTAAAATCCCTGTTCCACAACAAGTTTTTAAAAAAACAGTAACACTGTACCATTTCATACAAGGTTATTTATCAATATAAAGATAAGATAAAGATACGTTTATTTTGTCACACAATTTACAATCAATCCATGTACAATATTAAGGCTTAAAAAATAAAATAAAAATGTGACAAAAATGGCCATTACTCAGCATATGCTGCGGCAGAACGGGTCCGTACCACAGCGCTGGTCTTCCGTAGTGACCGAAGTGTGCGGATGGTGGCTACCGCGATACAGAAATGCAATACGCTAAAATAAAATATAATAACAAAGTAAGTACCTATTAATATAAAAAAATAATAATAATAAACAAAACAATATATAACTTTTTGTGAATTAGATTACAATATTTATTCATGTAAATGAACTAACCAAAAATATATGAGCTGAAACATTGAAAATAAAATAAAATAACAAGTAGAGAATTATTTACATTTATGTATTTAAAACTTACACTTAGGTGTGGTTTGTCCGAGGCCCAGAACGACGGGTCATATTGACTAAGTTATATTGAGACTCTATTAATGACTTTTTTAGATTTTTTTTAAATGAATGAACTGTTTAATATCGATCATATATTGGTGAATGTACAATGAAGAGTTAATCTATCTGTATATCCATGCGTAGAAACTTCTATGCATAGGCCGCCTCCGCACCGCACCTCCGCCCGGGAGAACCAACGACACCCGCCCACCCAAAGGGCTACAAGAAGCGTGACCTGGGGGTTGTAGCCCCCAGAGATGAAGCCGGGGCAAGGAGACTAAGTCTCGAGGCCTCACCCGGTGACCCCGAAGGGGGTCCGGAAGAAGAGGATGTGTTAATCTATCTAACCCGTCTTGCAGTAGAGAAACAATAATAATGTAGATTAAAGGGCCGACATTTTCTGATACAAAAAGTGTAACCGCTCAGCCACGTGTGCAGTTCGCTTAACCTCTTCAAGACAGGCTAAAGCCTGGAGCTCTGCGCCGCTTCAGATGCGTTTAACTTCAAATGTTCTTAGCTTCTAGCTCCAAGTTGCAGTTTTGAAGATGCTGCAATATTAACTCAAGTGCGCGTGCGAATAATGCTAATTTGGCAATTGTTCAAAGAAGACTGGTATTTTACATTGAAGACGCCGCATTGAAATCAGGGTTTAAATTGATCTTTTAAGTTCCATGTTTTTACTTAAAATTGGTAGTTGGTATACACGATTGGTTAACTGTTACAACAAAAAAAATGGCTCTAAATTTTCTTGTACACATATAAGTCTATACACCCTTTTCAAAATTATGGTTGGATTTTAGATTTACTAATAGTTTTTATTTAAACTAAAATAACTGTTTTGACGCTTTCGACTTTTCAATACAAACTAACTTTTCGCGTCAGTTTGTATGCAAGCGGAGATGAGGAGGGCCTCAGACCGCGTTTTACCGTTGTAACTCAAACACTCAAATACATAATTGTGTATCAATGCGTCGCCTTAAGTATTATTTTCCGACAAGGATTTTTGCGTAGTGTCATTTTCAAAAGGACATACTTTTGGTATTGTGTCTTACAAAAACCGGTAACACAATGCCAAAATATAGTGTAATATAATAATAATAATATACTTTGTCCAGTATAACAACCTGCTTCAGCATGGAGAGATTGAGACACAAAAGTCTCGAGTGCCGTGGTCTGCCAAGCGTGGAGGTTATGGGAAACCTTTCTATCCTGCAAAAGGCTCATGACAATGAGCTGCTCGATTGCTAACGATACACTTTGCTTTGTGACACAATATTAATTATCTACACCTTTGCTTTATGACTTCTAATAATGACAATAGTAAGACCTCGACCAGTATGGCTGAAACGCCACGTTTTAGCCTGTCACTTCCGGTCAAAATGTATATTATTACCTTGCCAACGGGCGTGAGAATCCCGCAATCCAATTCGCGGGGCGTTCATCCCCTTTAGGAAAGGTCTACGAGTATTGACTCCGTTCGATCAAAGGTCCACCCCGTAAACCAACAATGGTGCCACAATAGATTGATTATGCTTTATTTACAGGGCTTTCCCAATCTCGTGAATTTATCGGCGATTATAAATCAATGGGAACAGCAAATTAATTTGCGATAGGAGCGGCAACAACACGATAAGCACATCGATCGTGTTCGATAACGTCGACCTTCCTAGCGCAGTGAGCTAACATTGAAGCATCTCTTTTCCTTTTGCTTTTGAGATCCTATTGATGAATGCAATGGTAGGAACGAGACCTAACGATCAACTGGCAAGAACGGGTATCACAGCAAGGCTGGTTAAAGAGTCACAGTACGCAATCTACGCCTAACACGTATGGATCTAAACTTCGTTCAATGAATGACCATATGTCGTGGTGGAGGCATAACAATGCTTAAAATAAAATAGAATGGAATGGAATGAATATACATTTATTTGATTCACAAAAAACAGCACAGACAGAAAACCATATACACATTTTTGATACATTTAGAAAACATAAGAAGAAGAAAAAAGTGGGTACAATTACAGGAAGAACACAATAAAAAGTTAACAGCTAGACAACATTTAAAACCTACCTAACTTAAATTATGTGCTACGAGTGCCACAGTCTGCTCTGCTGCAAACCAAAAGGGAACAGTTTCAGCTTTGATGAACCTACGCCTAGGGTGGAGCAACGCTGTTTTCAGACTGTTCTTGTTGGGTGACACATAAAAAACAACAAGAAAATTATATCAAAAATGGATGTATGCCACATCCATACAAATATATAAGCGAATTATAGAAGGGAGAAACAGTAAATAGTATATAATAAATATAATTAAAAGAGAGTACATAAAATCATTTGTATTTTTAAATATTACATTAAGTTTAAAAAAAAATAACACTGGACGTAAAATAATAAAATAAATACATACATATCTATAGGTGAAAGCCGTCAGCCTCACAGCTGAGTGCAAGGAGTAATAAAAGAAGAGGAAGAATTACTGGGGCTTGCTTCGCAACGTGCGTAGCAAGCGCAGACAGACACGTCATCGATTAGTGTTGGTGGAAAAAAAGAAAGTCTGCTTACCTTGCTTTATTGTGCTTTTTGTTTAAGTTCCAATTTTAAATGAATTTTGAAAGTTCCGATCGTATTCAAGTTCCGAAGGTTTGAAGAAAGCTTGAGGACATTCCAGGGAACGCGTGGCAGCAAAGCGGAAAGACCCACGAAAGGATACAGCCCTGTGTCTAGGCGTAAGCAGGATGAGGTTTGAGCATGCTCTCTGTCGGTCTTTGTCGATCTTGAGCTGTCACTAGCCTAGCTAAGTTTGTACATGTACATACCTCTACAAAGAGCTAATCTTTTTTGTTCATATTTCAATGTTACGCAACCTATCATAACACACACCTTCAAAGTAATCAATTATTTACGGATCAACCTGTACCTTGGATTTATTTGATCGTTAATCAAGAAAATGTGAGCATTTTATTTTGACTCAACCGTAAAAGGCTGTTTTTGTGATTGTGGGGCTTTCTCGCTTTGTACGGTGCTTGTGGTTTTGAGGTGGAAAACTTGTTTTTTACAAATAAACATTAAGGTTATCGGGAGACCGCAAAAGGTAGTAGGGTGAAGCATGACATCTCGGACTGCATTAGCAGGTAAAGTTTACACATTACCACGTCGGCTTAGGGAAATTTCATTATTTTTGAGATAGGCCGATATTTGGGCCTTGATAATGAAATTCGGTATGAACAGAGCGCTGAATTCAATATCAAAGCTCGGGAGAGTTCTTGCGAAATCCGAACTGCCACAGTATTTATAAAATAAATGTTTATAAATATTAAATTCATATAATATTAATCAGGCTTTCAACAGTAATGGTACGAAATAGGCAATATTTATACTATCGGTAGCGAATTCAATAATATTCAGGTTCATTTAAATTGCTAAAGATCTAACGAAATGTAATGGATCTGGTTAACATGACAAAATCAATGTACGGATAGTAATGGCATGAAGTGAGGGTAGACAGATTTTCACAACAAAATTTGCCCTCGGGAAAAGAAAAGCTTATACCTGGTTTCCATAGTACAAGCAACGCTATGTACTTGCTACTTTTACCAACAAGCACATAGCGTTGTCTAGCAATATATTTTCTTTCTACTTAATCAAGAATGATATTCAACGTAGAGCTGCGTCCCTTAATTACATTAGGACGGTGTCTTTGCTTTTTCAGATTTTTTTTATTATTTTATCTCCCGGCGTGGTTATTTTATCAAGTAAAATACAGCTTCCTAGGACTAATGTAGTATTTTCGTAAAACCGCAGACAGGCGGACAGACAGACACATCGAAACTATAAGAGTTCCTTGTCACGCCATCACTGGTGAACGGCTCGAACAATATCGCTATTTTTTTTTGTTTATTACTGTCACGAACAGGTTCTTCTGAAAAACAATAAAGAAAATTGCGCAGAACTTTAGAGATAAGAAAACTAAACCATTAACTTTTTCAATGTAACATTATGGCGTTTGACATATTTTTTTTTATACTACCAAATGACGAGACAAGCCCATCTGATGTTAAGCGGTTACCTCTACCTATAACAATTGCAATGCCGCGGTGATCACATTTACTAAGCACGTGACCAACGCTGCATTGCATTGCGCCCGTCACCCTAAGACAGAGTTGTAAGGTTTCATGTGCCCGTAATTTCACCGGCCCCCTTACCCTTCAAACCGGAACACAGCAATGGAGACATTACTGCTTGGCGGCAGAAATAGGTATGGTGGTAGTACTTCCCCGGATGAACCTTTGACAAAAAGTTCAACTACTACTTTCAGTTGTTCAAATATTAATACGTCTAATTTCTTATTAGTACTCTCTAATTATATTTGCAAAGGTCCGACGTACGAACATTGCCAAATTACGTGGTGTACATGAGTATAATAACTGTAAGATTCAAAAATAAAAAGCAGTACAAGAAATTACACCCGTAAATAGGAAACTAAGAGTAGGCAAAACGGTCGACGTTCACGTGAAAATGTGATAAATGTCAAACGGCGAGCCTGCGGGAGCTGCGCGTAACAGTTCACGAATTAAACTATAATATATGCGGCATATTATGTTTGTTTTCAGTTACCGCCCCTGAGGTAAGGCGGGACTTGAATAAATAACAACAAACTATAGGAAAATATGAATACAGTAATTCTATTTGATTATGTACGACTGTGTGGGTCACGAAGAGTGTTCAGTTTAAAATTTTAAGCATTATTATTATTATTCCAATCAACATCGCCGTGGGGTGCCGGTAGTAGAATCTTACCCCTCCTCTCATACCCATGGATGCAGTAAGAGCCTGCTAAGGGATACCTCCGGAAGATGGGCAGCATTGTCTTACTGTGTACCAACATCCCGTACTGCGCTCGCCAACCCGCCTGCCAAGCGTGGTGAGTATGGCAACTACCCCTCATGAGATCCATGAGCGAGGCCTGTGTTCAGTAGTGGACGTTTGACGGCTGAAACGGACGAACGAACGAATCAACATCATCATCATCTCATCCGATGGACTGCTGTCCGCGTCCACAGCTGGACACAGGCCTCCCTCATGGATCTCCAACATCATGAGGGGGTTTTGCCATACTCACTACGCTTAGCAGGCGGGTTGGCTAGCGCAGTGCAGGATGTTGATACACGGAGAGACGCTGCTGCCATCTTCCGTAATTATCCCTTGGCAGGTTTTTACTGCATCGAGCAAGAGGAAGGGCAACATTCTACTGCCGGCACCATCGGCAAAGGCCATTATTCCAATAACTGATACAAAAACCTATGGAAGCTAAGCGCTAAAGTGCGACTTACTATGCTAGCACACGCTGAATGTTGACTAACGGTTTTAGCTATATTCAACAATTATTCTTCATCGATGATATAGACATATAATTTACAAAGCTATAAAAAACCTGTATTCTTCACGAGTTTATATAAGGCATACAATGCCATAATTGATACAAAATTAAATTAGGGCTCAGACTATCTTTGAAACTCGGTTTGTTCAAATAAATACTATTAATAGTATTTATTTGAACAAACCGCTCGTTCCCGTTTTCAAATAATTTCTCCAAACCCGTTCAGAAACCAAGCTAATTACCGCCGCACAAAAGCCGAGCAATAGTGTATTTGCTTTGAATTAAAAAGCCGGGTTAACTAAAACAAAGCCTTAACGAGAGAGGTGCAATTTCACAATGTAAATAACTTGCATTGCATAGAGAATCAGACACGTAGAAGCGAAACTCTAACGTTAGAGTTTCGCTTCTACGTGTCTGGTTCCCTATGAAATGCAAGTCAAACTAAGTTCCGCTGTTAAAATGATATTGATGTCGTTTTCTATAGATTATGTCCAAGGGTATATTTTTCTGAGCTTCTCTAAGGTCTTATCCAGCATCGGAGAGTTTGAGAGTATCTAACAACTAGTTTCGATTCTACGTAACTGCTCATGCTACGGCGTAGCCTCGCTCTTTTGCTACGACAGAAATTTCGTAGCAATTTTCGTAGCGGCGCTACGAAGAACAATGGCTCTCGGTTCGCTACGAGAAATAAAATATAATGTAGAAAAAACGCATATCGCGGTTTTGAGTTCTATTTAGTAGTAGGTAAAGCTCTAAATAGGTTGATGTTTTTTAGTTAAATGTTATTCTTTCATTATAAATTTGTCGTCAAGGTTATTTTAGGCAAACTACGATGGGGATTATTCGAGTGTTTTCCTTTTTACATGAGTTTATTTGGTTTCGAATGAATATTATAAAAGTAAGTAAACATTATGTATATAGCCGACTGTTATTCTTGAATAATTTTCACAAAAAGGTACTATGATTTTCACCGACTAGGTTGCGGGTTTCCTCACGACTTAGCCGAGAATATGTCTCTATGTCTGTGAGGTTTAGTTAATGGGCTAGTCTAAAATGTGTCCCAGGCACTACGGCATCCCGTAGAGCAACATTTGCTGACGCTGTTTAAATCGTGTATATACGAGTAGATGCGAAAGGTTTACTTATCGAACAAACGACCACCTGATCCACAACACCCAGGTATGTATCCCACTTCTGATAAGTACAATCTAGCTATTTGTATTATTCTCGCACATACTCATAACACAAACAGGGTACTTCCGGTCCCGAATACTTTGCATACGCCACGTTAATGTGCGAAGTTCCGCGTACGAATAGCCCACGTGATAAACTGGTCCTTTACGCGTGGACTTCCGGTGAAGGCCTCGGGAGAAATGGCAGTAAAAAAAGGACAATTACAATCACACTTGAAATTGTCCTTTATCATTGTAAGAGGGCGTGGAAAGTGCCAGCAGGAAGTTCTTAATTCTTTACCGTTTATTTAAACTTACAACAACTGCGATCACTGATATGTGCAGTTTTTTAATTACAAACAAAGGATATAATACAAATTTTGATGACCGCCATTTTTAAATTGTTTGTTTGGTAACTTTATAATATTTATATTTTTTTACTGATTATGACGTGCTGAAAGCACAAGTAGTTAACTGATCCCACTAATATTGTAAGTCCATAAGTTTGTACAACTGTAATCTGGGTACAACACGTGCGAAGTTGCGAGCAGAAGCTAGTACTTTAATAGCTGACAGAACAAGGAGTGGATAGGGTTTCTTGATGCCTTTGTATCTTGGCATTTTGTGTTGCTTTGCAGCAGCAAGCTTGTACAAAGTCCTTTAGAAGATGAAAATATTTGGATTACTATTTACCTCATCTGGAAAAGAATTCACAGCGTGCTTACGAAGCTGCAGAGAATAGCTACTCGTAGCAGGCTTTATGCTATATACTTACATGAACAAGCTTTGTACGGGGTTACCAGAAAAGGGCGCGAAGGCCTCAATAGGTCACCAAAGGTCAAAAATGACATTTTTGGGTTTTTGGACGTTTTCGTCCATTTGAAGTCTTATATTTTTGGTGACCTTTTAAGGTTAAAATAACTCCGGTCCCTGTAACCCTAGGGTTACCAAAAGCAAAACAAACATCACATATTCGTATCTACCTACGCAAGTAATTTGTATGTTATTAAAGAGCTTCCATAACAGAATACTCATTCTACTCGTAAATAATGATATTAATAGATTGTATGTGGGACGGGGACGATAAGATAGGAGTTATCGGTACAATTACTACAAAAAAAACACTCCACGTGCTTTGTTGCTTCCAAACACTGTTTACAAATAGACCCCAATTTTATTATCATCACATGGCAATAAAGCTATCGAGTTTGACGACTTCAGTCTAAAATGAAAATTAATAATTTATTAGTAGCTACCACTTATGTAATGGAAGCGGGATTTTGCTTAAATATTTCATGAAAGGTTTAAGCAAACGTATTTCTCTACGTATTTCCTCATTTCTGATTCGATCCCGTAGAGAAACCCCGGGCATAGCCCTCTCCATAGCTCCTTGAGCGACTCTTTAATCTTAAGCATGAGACCAATAGTGAAGGACCACGTCTCGGTTCCATATATCATCATTGGTAACACACTGACTGAAGACGTTCGTATTCAGGCACTGATTAACGTTGGACGAAAAGACGTTGCGAAGTTTCCCAAACGGAAATACTAACGTGAGTCAATCCCATGATGATAATTTTCTGGAAAAACCGTGAATTTTTTTTTTCTTTATTTTCTTTTATTTATTTATTTATTAAGACACTCCTACGACATCTTCACATTACATTCACAAGGTACATTAACAATACTGGTCCCGTGTGAGACACCTTTACAGGAGTGTACAGCACTCGATAAAAAAACTAAAAACAATATTGCTCATACATAATCTTACAAAACTAAAATTAAAATCAAAATTACCTAACTACAAATTATACAATAAAAAGAAAAATTACGAAAATAAACATTTTATTAAACATTTTATTCGGTCCCAGAAGTGGTCAGAAACTTGCGTTTCAAACCACTCAGTGAGACCGAATACATGTCAACGTCACGAGACTCTTTTAAAATAATGAAACACTTTATAGGTTAAATACAAAACGATCTGTAAGTTAACAGAAAATAAAGTAAGAAAATCTTTTACAAAAGATGGTGGAGCTTCGATCATTACATAAACCAACTCGTGTGTGTTTTTTCAATAAAAACTGCATGATATAATCATGTCATAACCGTCAGCAACTATTTAATCATGTTTTACGGTTACGCGGTAATGCCTGGGACATTCGTAGATGTAATAACAGTAATATAATAAGCTTCCGCGCACCTGAACGTCTAAGCTTAGTAAGTCGTATCTTACACATACGGCTTTCGTAACTTATAGAGCAGTGTAAGTTTCCTCGGAATGTGCACCTTACCAAGACAGCCAATTACGTTTTGTTGATCTTAAATTACTGATATTACAGTACATCTTCCTTTAATATTAATTTAATACTTAAGATGAATAACGTATTTATTTGGATATGGATTGATGCTATGTTTATAAAAACTCCAAAAGCAAATAATTCATAAAAATAATGAATAAATTACTTTATAAATTAGGTTATAGTGGGTCAACCTTTAGTGATAGGTAGACATATTTTTTAAAACACTTTAAGGCAAATATAATAATTTCGCCATACATGGTCATTTTAATCGTTCATGCAGAGACACGCTACGCAAGTTCTCAAAAGTAACAAATTTTCCCCGTTTATGCCATTCTTGCGATTCTCTGCGACTATTGATCATAGCGTGATATAATAATCGGGCTATCCAACTTTACGATAATTGATCTATTTATTTATTTAACCAGAACGGTCGCATAGTGACCACTTACACTAATTAATTCTTTAAACTTTATCCACTAATAATAAAATAAAATTAACAAATTACAGTTCATTACAAAATAATAGTCAAAATAATAATGTCTACTTATTATTAACAAAATAAACCATTAAATGAAATAAAAATATCTTTAAATGTCAAATTACAATATAAAATAATATATAGGTTACTAATGTCAAATAATAATTTAAAAATATCAAATTTAAATATCAACTATGCAACACCGAAACAATTTTTTTTTCTTAGTATAATATTAGTATAGGTTCATTTACTTGAACTCTTATTGATGTAATACTCCCATTTGAAAAGGGTTTTTAAAATTCGCACCAAGGAACGAATTTCCCGAGCATTTACTAAAGCTATAAAAGTAAAGTAAAATACAACATATAGGAACTTTATTCAAGTCGTTAGTACACAAAGAAAGGTTCTTTTAAAACTCCCGAAGCAGATCTTGTTTTGCATTGCATCGTACCATTACCACTTAGTACTTGTCTTAATAATAACGTGACCTAACCGAAAAGGGGGTGATTATGGAAATAACTTTTGGTATACTATACCAAAAGCGTATTATGCTTTTCCAGGTTTCCTTGATTTTCATTCAAGACAATGGAAAGGATTTTTTTTCTTAAACAGCTTATCGTACAAAGATGGAAAAAAACTAAATTAAAAAAACGCGTTTTATTGAAGTTTAGTTTTGAAATTGGCCTTCCAGATATTATTACACATATAGATTATTTATACACCGTCAGCAGCTGGTATTCATGGTCTACTTAAGTAGCTGCAATGCCTGGATGATGTATTTGGTACTAGCCAGGATAGGCTACAAAATTACAGCCTTCTAGGACTAAAAAAGCTGATTATGCATAGACATATAAAATAATCAATATACATATATAATCTCTCCATTATGCCGAAGACGTCTGTCTTCGGAGACAGACAGATACAGTGGAACAATAAGGGCTCCTTTTTGTACCACGGAAGCCTAGAAAGGACTAATTGACGTGTTCTTTCAGTTGTTACACAATTACACGTTACATAAAAACCGAGCCACTTGTCGCCGGTCGCGCTCTGCTCGCCCCAGAGCCGGCTCATGACTCATGACTCACGGCTCAAGGCGCGTGCCGCATTATTCCAGCATTACCTCAACACGTTCTCCCGACCTACTTTACTGCACTGTGCAGAGTTTTAGCTCGTATATTCTGTTAATTATTAACTAAAAGCTAGCGGATATTGGAATTAGTTTGGTTAGCTTCAATGTAGGAAACGGTGCTATAATGTATATTATTAAGTTACTAACAGGAATGTTGAGCATATTTAAAGATAGATAGATTAACTCTTTATTGTACGTACATCACAAAAAGTAAAAAACTGGTGTCTTTCTACCTATTGTTAACAAAAATGTATGCAGCCATGCAGTGATGATGTGACTGTTGGCCAATCGAGGCGTAGTTTACTTTTTCCCTTTTTCATAAGTGGGGCCATAGACACAACATATCGCGTTCTTACTTCCGTCATTAGCATTTATTATAAATGCCAGCTTTCCATAGTTTCTTCATCCCACATCATGTTGCCTTGAGTCACATTGAGTAAAAAGCTACAGATAGCACCACCTAATCTCCCAAACAAAGAATACTTAAATATATTTTTTTAAAAAACATACTCATACATAGAAAACACCCAGACCCGAGACAAATATCTGCTGATATGCAAAAATTTGTCACTAGGCGGGGGTCGAACAACCCGCGTCTTTTAGACCCACTGAGACACGCAAGTTGTCATAATTATTTGAAAGGAGCTCATAGTTATTCCAAGCCTATGTGCGTAGGGATGCTCAATATTGCTCCTGTCAAAAACCGTTTCAAGCGATACGATAACACACATAAATGCAGACATTCAACACAGGTCGTAAAATTTAAATAACCTCCGTGAGCACGCAACGCTATGCACGAGCATGTATAGGGAAAATACTTGTTAGACAGGTGGTGTTTCAAATGGCACTCCGAGCACTAACTAAATAAATGAGCAACGAAGTTTACGGTTTCGTTATTTCCATGGGTATAAATAAAATATTTGAACGGTACCCTACTAAGCTGAGGCCGTCTATTTATCTGTCGAAGACCACTTTCTCTATAACTCGAAATAAGTGCGAAATTTTCTCAAAAATCGCGTTGTTAGGGCTTCTATAACGCAAAATAAATATACACCATATCTCGCCTAACATTCAAACCAGCATTATAGGTATTATGTTATCTACCGAACTTAAATTACCATTTATGAGCCTGATTCACTACCACTGCATTGCAAAGTCCTCCCTTCCCTCCCTACACTGATTATGATTAGGTTCCCTAAAAACGAGGACCGCATGGAAGGCCTAGGCAGCGATGGAAGGACGAGCTAGACTCCTACAGCAAGCCATTAGCACCAGAAAGCACAGGAAAACCTAATTTTTCGCAGAACATATTTTTTAACCGACTTCAAAAGAAGGAGGTTCTCAATTCGAGTGTCTGTTTTTTTTAAATATGTTTATTACGCGAGTACTCCGTTAATTATGTTTTTGATGATTCTTTTTAGGGTCCCGGACCAAAATGGTAAAAAGGAACCCTTATAGAATCACTTTGTCTGTCTGTCTGTCACAAATGGATATCTCGAGAACTACTAAAGCTATGGACTTGAAATTTGAAATGGTTTAAGATAACATTTTTTTACTAATATGAGTTGGTATCGATACTTTGATGGTATCGGAACATCCCTACTTGCAACTCCTGCGATGTACAGAGCGGTAGGCATTTAACGCGTGGCCTTGAGCGAGTGACGGACGCCTGCCATAACGCAGGAGAATCAAAGTAATCGACATTAGCAGTGGATAAATAAAGGCTCTAATGATTATGACGACACCTATTTAAGAAATTTGTGGGTTCGATACCGGCCGTGCACCAAGGGATTTTAATTTATTGAAAAATGTACACTTAACACGGGCTTTAATGGTAAAGGCAACACGTGAGGAAACCCGCAGCTTAGTTACCTGTTCCTTCCTCTGACTAATAGCTGACTAACCTGAGAGGATGGTATAGGTGCTGGGCAAGCTTATCCATCTTGCAATGTCCCTGGCACTGCAGCGTCCCGTACAGAATGATTACCGGTTGCACACGCTGTATAAATCATCTTAAATGTATGCAGAGGCTTTATTTAAGAATAAAAGTATTCACATCCACGAGATCGGTAACCCGTATACTCTTACACAAATAAACATAATATTTCCATTCGTAGCAAAGTCGTAGCGACGTAGACGTCGTAGATATTCTACGTAATTTCGTAGACGTCTACGCGAGCGTTCGCGCGTAGCATGATGGATTTATGTTGTCCATTGTACAGTAGCTGACCTTATATCTTGGAATAACAAATATTATTGGATTATACATGGAACATAATAGTGGCATATAAGTTTTAAGGAGGAGTCTATATTGGCTCGCATAATACTTCAAGACCTAACTTACAATGGCATATCAGTGTTTGCCCTACGCAACAATACTAATAAATAAAATAAATAAGTAATGCTAGACAAATCACACAGCATCATCTAGCCCCAATCTAAGCAGAGCTTAGCTTACGAATAACAGCATGACCCTAAAATATTTTTTCATAACAATTGGTAGCATAATGATAGGTTGGCATATCATTAATATTTAAAGGCAGAACATAAATTTTAAAAGCATAATACAATTTGAACAAAATAATTATTCTCAGAAAATATAGGCCAAAAAGCATTAGGGCATCCAACAAAATGGTATGCCAAAACATAACATTGCCGAATTATGATTATGCATCATATGCCAAACATTGAATTCCCACGGCAATGAAATGCACAAAAAACTACATAGCTATGCCATATTTCAAACTTTCTCAGTTCTTATGATGGCGGTGTCGGGTCTAAGTATAGTCATCTTGGCCAGGAAGTTTAAAGAAAGTTACAATTACAATTGGTTCCTTGTTAGCTGCACTACCATTGGTTTTGCAGTTCAACAATTTAATTAAATCTACCAAACAACCGCAGGTCAACTGTACAAGTTCAACAAAGTTAGTGTACACAAGTAGTTTAACCTAGAACCCAACTTATTGGACGCAAATTTCTGATACTAAGAAATGCAAATACAATTTTAGCATGGTGGAAATAGCAGCATTGATTTTATTGAAATCTAGGAAACTTGTACCTTTTCGTATAACTTATTGTACGTTAGTTTTATTATTTAAATATTTTTCAGCTATTATTTTCTTACTGCAGGGCAAAACCACCCTTCCTTCCTTCCATTCTTCGCCATCGCGTTTTAACGCAGCCGCAGGCCAGGATTAAATGGGCATCTAGCTCGGTTCGCTATCTCTTTCTAAGCCTCCGGCTTGCAATGGGATTTGCCAACGAAGCATGGAACGCAGAATTTTAGGAATAAAACTGCGGTGTGCGATTTATTTAAATGAAGCCCACAGCTTGAGTGACACCCACCACATGTCAAAAACTTGTGGGCAAAGAGCACTGAGCATCATGGAGTGGACTCCACCGAACACAGTTTAAGCAATAAAAATATGTGTTTTATTCTGAAAATATAAACATTTTTTTCTGTGTTTATTGAGATTATCAATTTTGTATAGATGGAATTAAAACGGTTGACAGTATAAAGGGATAAATATTATAGGAAATGTTTCGCAGACCCCACGGGCTGTGTGGCAGTAAATCGATGACACGTTGCCTCGACGGACGTTGTTCAGAAGCAACGCCTCAGTTTTTTAGATACTTGAATCAAAATTATTTTATACTAAAGATGTTGTGCTCGCCCACTTAAGTGTATCATTCAGTTATGCATATAATATGTTGCATTCACGCATAATAAACCACATCTGAGTCCAAATTCGGAAAACGGAGTCACACACAAAAACAATTTGAAGCATTGGCTTTGCATTAATCTAGTGGTTCGTAACCTCTACGCACCGCAGAGATATCAAGCAGTCTAGTACAGAGCCCTCTGCTCAGCGCCTTGCCGGTGGCACATCACGTCCCACTTCACTCGTTAGTTCGTACTTCACTTGAGTGTGTAAGTGAAAGCTATTGTTTGTATATAATTTACATCCTTCTGATAACATGTCTCAATAGTAAAACTGAGAAGCGATGTTTTGTAAGAGTTATTTTGGAGTGTACTTACCCTTGTTTGTTTTAACGTTAAGCCTAGACCACCTATCAGTATCATGAATTAGGTTTAAATCGATACATTTTTATGGTACAGGTAACATTTTAATTTTAGATTACCTCGTAACGCAGATTTTTATTTTATGACCAATATTTTTTGTTTTGTTCTACACGTAGGTAGAAAGTAAGTCAAGCTAAAAATTACAATTCTTAAAATATTTATATTTGTTACTGTGGTGCTCTTTATAACAAAGTATTTGAAAATTTAAGTATCTTGCAATTACTAACGAAATAGAAAAAATGAGTTCCTTTTTTGGCTCCTGAACCATCTTCAGCTAGCTAACGAAGACGAGGCTACGACAAATTTCAACAAGAAATCCCAGTGGTTTGATGTAAGTCGGTGCCGGTCATAAAAAATACAGACTAATCTTTAAACAACATCTTCTATCTTAGGACAAGTTGGAGGAGTCCCTTTCCAACAAATTGTGCGGACCCTAAATAATATGGGTTAAGGACACGCGAACGATGACACGAGTAAGAACATTAGATTTATACGGATGTAGTATGGATACTTTCATAAATTCCAATTTAAATAACTCCACTAGGTAAGCGTTCAGTGTTATCAAAAGTTTCAAACCTAGATAATAAAACGCGCTTCAAAACAGCTTAATCCCAACTACTCCAATTTACTATAACCTAACGACTTGATTGCCCCAGCGTCGCCAAGAATCGGATCAGCTAAGGTCACGGATCGCGAGTTCAAGGACACAGGAAGCACATAAATAAGAGATGAGTGTGAAACGAGCATAAAGGCTCGGGACTTGCAGACTGGTAATCAGGATGGTAGAATCGGTCTACAAATATAGACACTATATCTTGTCTCATTGGGTTCGAGACTTGTACATAGACGAGACCGCAATATTGTTCTGATGGCAGAACTATGTCGCGTCTGTTGTTGGTAATTTTGCTAATTAAAAATAATCAGGAGAATCGTGTCGCAAAGCCTCGCAAGAGGATCTTCATTAAGGCTGCGACTGAGTGGTAGCCAAGGTCAATCTAAAAAAGTCGTGGTCGGTCTAAGTTGCGTTGGTTTGACAACATTAAACCTTTAAACTCACAAGACTTACCTGGAAATGAAAGGCACAATTCAGAGGAGGCTGGCAAGAATTAAGAGAACTTGGTTGAATAAAACGTCGGCGTCGCCTTGCTCGCTGGCACGTGGATGAATGAAGGTTGCGAGTTCAAGGACTTAGAAAAAAGCACATGAAGCTGGAATGAGTTCTTTCTCGTCTCGTCATGGTCCGGTATTTCGAGAGTTGCAGACCAGCGTCCTGATATCAAGTTTCAATTTGTCGGAAGAGTGCATTCGAACTATGGCTAGTCGCGGTACTGTTTGTCGAGCTCACATAGTGGAATTACGGAAACAGAAGAACAGATTTCACTGCTTGCATTTTTGTTGCGCGTTAATAATTTGTTTAATAATGTACAATTGTTATCGCGTGTAATACGTGCAAAACACGCATATGCACGCGTTGGCGGAACAGCTTTAAATGCTGTTTCAGAACGGTTTTTGTCACTTGTTTCATGGTCAATGTTAATGTGCTATAGATTAATACATATTTCCGATATCGAAAAACGCATGTTTCGAAATTCTCAAAGGAATTAAAATTCATAGGGTACTTCCCGTTGACCTAGAACTATGAAACTTGACAAGGTATATCGTCTTTTACTTTAGATACAGAGAAAAATCCAAAAACTATACATTTGCAATGAAATCATAAAAAGAAATGTTTTTAAAAATTAACAAAATCAATCATGGAGGTTAAGCAACCTTGCGGGCCGGTCATAAATTGGATGGGTGACCAAATCTTTTTGGGCATTTTTAAAACTTTTACTAAATCAGATCATCTAATGATTATGTTCCCTTATACCAACGGAACCCTCGGTGGGTGAGTCTAGCTCGCACTGGTCCAGTTTTATTAACGGATGTTTTGGATTGTTCATATTACTTAGTAGTTTTAGTTTTATATTTAGTTTTATGTAGTTATATCACAAGAGACTCCCTAGCATGCGGACAAACCGTTGACGGTTTAAGCTTTTAAACTTTATTTCCTACACTTTTAACTAAATTTATTTAAAATAGTAAACAATCAATACTAAATCGAAAATATTTGAAAAATCGCATATACAACGGGTTACCGTCTAAGCCGCTCGTTTGTATCGCCCGCGATCTGCCCGAGAAAAACATCTCAGTTGTTTTGAAGGAAACTCGTTATCTTCATTAGGGGCGATATAGGAAGGGGTTGGTTCAACCCAACAGAAAGACAGAAGGTGCGAACGAGATTAAAGAATAATAGTTTCTGGATAATTAAGTACAAATTGGGGTTTAGGTTTGTGAGAGAATCGGTAATACTCGTAAGTGGTAAGTAATTCAAATCGACAGTGTAAAATCGCTTTTGTGGCGGGCCGCGACCGCTACTTCCTTGTGGGACCCAAGTTGTTGATGAGCTATTAAAGTTTTTTATAAAACAAAATCTCATAGAAAAAGCTTATTACTTCATAGATGATTATTTGAATGATACTGACCCTCGCTCGGTTCAACCGCGATAAGAAATGATGGTCATCTTGCAATATCCAAAGTATCCAATATCCTTGCAAACATTACATTAAGCCTAATAAAGACAAAATTGTAACACTGATTAGAAGTGATAGTGAGGTTTATGGTTCGCTACTTTCCCTCACGTGAAATAATAAATCTGAAGCGAACGAATTCAATAATGTACTATATTCAACTTAAATGTGTCTTGTTCTTCTTTTGTAAATTAACTATTATATATATGTTTTTGCTCTTTTGAATAAACACTCATTGAATTTGACCATTTGAGTCTTAAATCGCCTTAAATCGCCAATACTGGTTACGGAACGTAGCGTCGAACATTCAACCCCTAATCTTTTACTAAATTTATGGGTAGAATACTCTTCATGTGCATGTGCCATGGAGCAGTAGCTCTTCCAGGCGTTGACGATACGACGATCCATATCCTTGTCCTGTCTGTTTACGAAGCTAGCTAACTGGCCCAAGTAAGTATACTCATTGATACTCGTATATTGTATAAACTGCCCATCTACTTCGACCCTACGTTTTGTGCTGTTATCTGTGTCTTGGTTTGATTTATTTGAAGTCCAACCTCAAGACTTGCCTCTCAGTTCTTGGAGCAGTATTTGGAGTTCTTGTGATGTTGGGGCAAAAAGGACAGTGTTGTCTGCAAAACGCAATTCGGTTAGGCGTCTGCCGTTGTCAAAGCCCATGAGGTTCCCAATTTCTTAAAAGTTTCTTGCAATGCGGCGATTGGCCTCAAGAATAAGCTCAGAGTCGCTCAACGAGCTATGGAGATGGCTATGCTCCGGGTTTCTTTACGGGATCGAATCAGAAATGAGGAGATACGTAGAAGAACTCGGGTCATCGACATAGCCAAGCGGATTAGCACGTTGAAGTGGCAATGGGCAGGCCATATAGCTCGAAGAACAGATGGCCGATGGGGCCGAAAAGTTCTCGAGTAGAGGCCACGGACCGGCAAGCGCAGCGTAGGACGTCTACCAACAAGATGGGCAGATGACCTGGTGAAGACCGCAGGTCGACGGTGGATGCAGATCGCTTCCAACCGCAATAACTGGAAATCTATAAGGGAGGCCTATGTCCAGCAGTGAACTTCCTACGGCTGAAATGATGAATGATGATGAATATGGCTCTGAATAGTAAAGGAGAAAGAGGGGTAACCTTGTTTTACTCCTTTTTCGACTGCAGTTAATTTTATGTCACAAGTCATGGACAATACGAATAATATTTTACAAATCAGTCATCCAATAAGCATTTTAACATCGCTTTTTGAAACGGTTATAGGTAAATTACCACTATTATGATGATCCGACCAAATAACTTTTTAGGCTGCCAAAAATGGACTCACGAGTCACGCTGACTGAACAGATATTAATATTATTTTGTTACTGGGTCTTCATCGCATCTGAATATAAAAATTCAACTCTACGCTGATACAAACAGCGCGTAAATTTCATGCGCTTGACCGTAGAGGAGTTTTAACTATTTTTATGCCGAAAAAATATGCATTTCCCTACGGATAGCGTTCCGAATTTCACGGTGTCGTGGTCCCAGGATGTAGGGCTATTTATTTAAGAACATTGTGCGTTTTTTAAACATTTTACACAACGGCTTCTAGTTCCGAAACTAGGCAGATTTTTTTTTATATACACGGTGTATTATAACGGTGCATAAACGTTAGTATTATGATTCTCCAGGATTCGGGGATTTTTATTCAAGAAAAGAATACCATAATGACAACTTAAACGCCTGCTTATTCTTGAAAGGGTCAGAGTTGCCGTAGAAGTACAAATAAAAATAACTCAAACCACACAAAGGTTGTTTTTTTTAATGTTTTTTTTTTACATTATAATATGTTATTATAATGTTGAGACGTGAGAGTTGATACGAGTAATATGTAAATAGACAAATATACACATTTGGTTTAGTGACCTAGAACAATTACAGCAATTCAAACAAAAAAATGTCTCAGTCGGGTAATAGAGAACACAAGACTGATTTTTTTACTATTAACTAAACTTAAACATATTTAGGAAGGTACAAGGCTAACAATTGTTTAACAGCTAAAAGTTCCAATAAAGACCAGACGAAGGAAGCCACAGTCATTCCGCCCATAAGGCTGGTTTATGGTCCTGTTAAAGGCCGGAGACATGCACAAAGCCGGTCAGACAGTAAGAACGTAAGCTTTATTTATAGGAAACAGACTTGACAACAAGAAAAGTTAATTTAAAGTTTTATGGTAGAGTTTGAAAATACTCAATGTTTAAAATTAAAAATAGCCAATAGTGGCGCTAACGGAAATAAAATTAAATTATTTAATTGCCAGAAGTATGATAAGTAAGTCAGCTTCACATACTTTACTGATTGATCAGCATGCAAAATAATGTATGTCGGTACAAGTACATATAAACGGAGATTCTAAGATTATTATTAGATTTACATCCAATTCAAATTTCAAATGATGATGATAAACATATTTACCTGTGATTTAGATTTCTCTGTTCATTTATTGAGTTCCAAAATAAGATCTGGACATTTTCGAAAATGTTTCTACATACAAGAGAGCGGTGTCAGAATAAGGAACAATGGCTTGCCGCTGCAATTTAAGGAGACATTAAAAAATATCGATAAAGTATCGATATTTTTTAATTTTTTTCTTTGTAAGGTTATTTGAGTAAGGTAACATAAATTCCCAACAAGCTGAAAATTTGTATAATATAATTGTTTAAAACATAATTAATTACAAATAGAATTTGAAAGTTCCCCATCATTCCCGTACCTGGAAAAAAAAATATTCATGGTCAAAGGTAAAAAATATTCATTAGTTTTTCGCGATTTTCAGCAAAACGGTAAGTTTTATCATAAAATTACCCGAAACTAAAATTGTAGATCATAAAATTATCTATAAAATACATATGTATCAATATTTTTTTTTCCTAAGAGCCACCGTTTTTGAGATATACGATTCAAAAAGTTGTAAAAGTTGACTTTCAAATTTTATTTGTAATTATGTTTTAAACAATTATACTAACCTAAGCTTGTTGGGAATTTATGTAACCTTGGATGTCTATATTGGCCGGACTATATAGGAAATTAAGACGCAAGTTACTAAGGGAAATTATCGATATTTTAAAATATCTTTTGTAAAAGGCCCCATAACATACTGGCTACGTATCGCGTCAGGTTGAAAACATTAGAGTCCGCGAACCCGAGCCCCAGCACCCCAATAGGGTCAGACAAGAATGATGCCTTCGCATTAAATATCGCCGATACAAATAGCGCATATTTGTCACGTCGAGTGCCGCTACAAAGGCATACAAATTTTATTATCCGTATATCTTTATGAGGGGCGCCATAAAATGTGTGATAACGACTCGTGTAGCTACTCATCTATTTTCGGAAAGTTTTATGGCTATTGATTTATTTCTGGACCTGTCGCTTTTCCAGCAAACATGTTACTTTAGGGCCTATGTTTTCCACTATGCAATTTCACACTTCTAAGTCGCTAAACTGTGCGGTAAAGCCAAAACGCTGCAGCCAATCGCTCATTAAAGTAAATGGCTTCTTATTTGTTAATACTAGTATTGTAAAATGTTTTAAAGAATAATCAAGCCGCAACTTAAGGATTAGAATTCGATAGCCTCGTGTTTATTTAACGAGATAGATAGTAATTATACGATTATTAAAAAAGTTGATGGTGAACAAAGCAAATATTTCCTTTCAAATTCACGGCGAGCTTTGCAAATCCCTGGAAACAAATTTAATTTGGCATCAATTTCGTTTCCTCGTAAAGTTCTTTTTTGGGTAATTGCTGGAAACACCGGAAGTTGGTCTGACTTTGTCGCTAATCGTTTTGCACCTTGCTCGGCAAAGAGGGGCATTACTGTAACCCGTTATGTCCTGACTCTGTGCGACCAGCCACGGATATAAAAGTAAAAGCCGATGTTGCGTATTCTTATTAACAATCTATATAATAATTATAGAACAAAGTCGTTACAACACTATAACTCGAAGACGGCTGGACCGATTTTAATGATCTTAGAGTTTTGGGTTTGTCTGGGCCCGAAATAACACATGGGCTAATTAAACAAAGTTTACAAAAAAATTATTATATATATTTTTTTCGTAAATTAGTTTTTCATATATTTGTGATGTAATTTTTTTGTTGTTAAATATTTATTGGTGCTGTCAGAAATTGTTTTTTGTTACATAACTCCAACTCAAGCTGTTTATATTTTTGGATTAATAAATTAGTAGTAGAGTAGTGGTAGTAGTAGTATAGTAACTGTAGAGTAGCGATATTAGTATAGTAGTTGAAGAGTAGTAATATTAGTATAGTAATTGTTGAGTAGTAGTAGAAAAGTGGTAGTAGTTAGTAATTGTAGAAGTAGGTGTGATACGAAATTGGCCGGGACAGCTAGGTGTATATTTAAAATGTGTAATGATAATAAGGTATAAGAGACTATTTCAAATTTTAAAATAATCGGTCGCATTGTTGACACTGGTGAGCAGTTATATATAGATAGATATAATACATACATTAATTCTTTATTATATTATACCATTCACTATATAACACAAATTATTCAAAGGTACTAAAAAACGTGTGTGTTTTCTTCAGTACGAATGTTGAAAGAACTATTCGGTACCCAACAAAAAAAAATCTAAGTAATATTCGCTTATCTACGTCATAATGTCGAATTTTATGTTACAGAGCCGAAGTGAACTGAATACGTAGGCCATGTCGGCCGTAAGATATGCGTTATGTATGTGTACTTATTAATATTTCGTTTTAGCTAATATTAAGTTTAATAATAAGACAAGTTAGACATGTTCTGCTTAAAATATTTTCATTTGAACATAAACTTTACTATATCGTTCCTTTGTTATGCAGAAATTCGTATTTAGTGGTATAAAAAGTTATTAGCACACACTATCTTGATAAGATTTTATTTTATGGAATCTACTTGCCATGTATCCAATTCAAATGAATCAAGCCGTAGGGTGCCGGCAGTACTCCTCTGTTGCCCGTGGATGCAGTAAAAATCTGCCAGAGGATACCTCCGAAAGATGGGCAGCAGCATATATCCGTGTAACAACATCCCGCACGGCCAAGCGTGGCGAGTAGGGCAACTACCCCTTCATGATCTTAGAGATGCATGCGAGCCTACGTCCAGCAGTGGCCGTGGACAACAGGCATGGCTGAGATGATGATGATGATGATGATTGACTAATGAACCTAAATAGATGGAACTGGCGGAGTTAAAACGAGTCCTGTCATTGTCAATTGTGTTTACTAACAGAAAAAGCACACTAACGCCATCTGTATGGAACTATTTCAGCTTTTGACAGTTCAGATGGCGTTGCCGTCATGTAAACACTAGCTCTGCACAAATAATTTTTTTAATAATATTTACAGTGCACAACTTACTAAACATTTACCTGTAAAGTTATCTAAGGTGCTCAAAGTTAGTTCACAAGTGTTATCAAGTGATACTGACTAAGTTTACTAAGAATTAACTCAGTGCTCGGAATCTCGTGCGTTCACTTAAATTATCACACTTATCATTATTGAATGTACTACAACGTCGATGGAAATATGTGTTAAACTGTAATAAATTCACAATCTCACTTTAATCACACAAACTGTAAGAAACTTCGTATTTTGCTCTGGACACAATTGACATTTGAGTGATATTTTTTTTTTTTTTCTGAAAGTGACGGTGTTACGATTTCTTATCCTTCCAAGTGATTCAACGAGAGCCGTTATTGAAACAAAATAACTGTGTCTTATTTTTGAGCTTATGGTATAAGAGCTCAGTGGACGAGTGCATAGTAGGATCGCTTTGATCGCCTTACATAGCGAGCGATCTAGTTCGAATCTCCGCAACCAGAACTTTTTGCATATTTATTATTATTTTTTTCTGGACTTGGACTAAGCAGGGCTCAAAATGGCTACTTACGACGAGTGTGCTGGCTGTCTAGAAAAATTGAATGACATACCATCCATGCATTGTTCGCGCTGCACGGCGGTTTACCACCATTCCTGCTTAAATTATACAATAAGCGATTACGATGGGTTGACCAGTGAATTCAAAGCTGACTGGGTCTGCGTTTTATGTCGTAGTAAGGAGCGTAGGGGCGGTGACAACTCGAATACGCCCGTTCGGGCTATACCTTCTCCTCAACATGAGTTTGTCACACAACGTACTAAGGCAAGAACTACGTCTCACTGCTCCTGCCTGTCAGCTAATGGTATCCGAGACATTATACGCGAGGAGCTTCGAAATTCGTTCGAGCAGCAATTCATCCCTCAGCTTCAAGAAGTACGCGCTGCTGTGACAGCTCTCGAAGTCTCAGTGTCCTTCTTTAACGAAGAGTTGGAAAAGGTGAAGGAACAGCAGGCTACACAGTCTACGAAGTTAGTAAGCATGAATAAGGAAATGGATGCTCTTCGTAAAAGCAACGAATCTCTTTCATCACGAGTCGCTCAGATGGATCAGCTATCGCGCGCTTCAAACATCGAAATTCAATGTGTTCCTGAGCATAAGCAAGAAAATTTGATAAAAACGGTTCAACAATTGAGCAAAGTTATAAAATGCAATGTTTCCGAGGCTAATATACTTTACTGCTCCAGATTGGCCAAGGTAAATAGCACCAGTTCTCGACCGCGCTCGGTATTGGTAAAATTCAATAGTCCACGCATGCGAGATGAGTTCCTGGCTGCTACTAGCAAGTTCAACCGAAACAACAAGGACGACAAACTGAACACTGGCCATCTGGGAATAGCCGCTAACAAGAAACTACCAATTTACGTTGTTGAACACTTGACTTTTGAAAATAAAGCCCTCCACGCTGCAGCCCGAGCAAAGGCGAAAGAATTGAAATTTAGATACGTCTGGGTGCGTGACGGTCGAGTCTACATGCGCAAGAGCGACGGATCTAACTTTGTACACGTTAAAAATAAAGATATATTGAATAAGTTGTCATAAAAGCCGCTAAATTTGCCATTATTATAACTAAAGGGCACTTTAAATAATCTCAGTATGTATTATCAAAATGTAAGGGGTCTTAGGACAAAAACCGTTCAGTTTTTCAGTAACGTTGTTTGTTGCGATTTCGACGTAGTCGTTCTTACAGAGACATGGTTGAACAGCGGTGTTTCTGACAACGAATTATTTGACAGTCGTTTTGTTTTGTATAGGCGTGATCGTGAAACTAGCGGGTTCCATAGCAGTAAGGAGGGAGGAGGCGTGCTGATCGCTGTCTCAAAACGTTTTAAATCGTATCGCTTATTTGAATACGAGTCTGAATGTGAAGACCTATGGGTTAAATTGGAAGTTCGTGATGCTAAACATAAGTTACAGTACGTGTACATATGTGGGTTCTATATGCCGCCTCCTGTTAAGATGCACGTTTTCGACAGTTTTGTTAACTCTAATCGAGTTTTTGAAGCTCACAATGGCAACACCATCATTCTTGGTGACTTCAATATGAGCAGCCTAATCTGGAGGAAATCGCTACTCTCGAAACTCACTCCGGAATCGTCTAATAGCATGTTGCATAAAATGCTGATCGACTTTATGTCACTAAATGGCTTGTCACAGTACAATTATGCATTAAACTGTAATGACAAAATATTGGACCTTGTTCTCAGTAACTTGACTGTATTGCAGATGGATGTGTGTGCAAATCCCCTATCAATAATTGACCCTCTTCATCCACCGTTACAATTTTTCATTGCTCTTGAGGCCTGTGAGCGCTTACCACCAAAAAATGACTTTAGATATCACTTCTATAAAGCCGATTATGAGAAGATCATTGAAGCACTAAATAACGTTCCGTGGTTAGACAAACTGAGTACAAGTCAAGTTGACGACATGGTTGCTTTTTTCTATGACACTCTCAGGGCAATTATAAAAAAATATGTACCTAAGTCTAAACCTCGTAACAAAGCTGAGTATCCTGTCTGGTTTTCAGCAGCTTTGATCAAAGTCCTAAAGGAAAAAAATAAATATAGAATGAAATTCCGTAAATATGGAAATCCTCGCGATGCATTAACTTTTGAATTGATTAGGGAAAGATTCGCTAAATTACAGGATTTGCATTATAGGAAGTACTTGGATCTTTTGGAGACATCATTGAAATCTAACCCTAAGCTGATTTGGACATATGTGAAGCACAAACGTGGTGGTAGTAACAATTTTCCAGCTAAGATGTCATTCAATGACAAGGTTGCAGACAACGGATCTGATGTGTGTAACCTATTTGCTGATCAGTTCTCGTCAGTATATAACACTGACTTTTTAACTGTCCCCAATGACTCTTCTGTGCCTTCCACTACCAACTTCTTGACAACTATTTCTGTCACCACAAGCCAGGTATTCAGAGTTTTAAAAAGACTTGATGCTAAGAAAGGAGCTGGTTCTGATGGCATTCCCGCTATTTTTGCAGTAAGGAGTGCCAGCGCATTGGCGCTGCCTTTAGGTATTATATTAAACAAATCTTTAAGCACAGGGGTTTTTCCAATGGCTTGGAAAAAAGCTCTAATCTTGCCGTTATTTAAAAGTGGCGACACCAGTAATGTCAAGAACTACAGACCAATATCTTTGATTGCTGTTTTTGCCAAAGTGTTTGAAATCCTATTATATCCCACTCTATCCTGGCACTTCAAGCAGGTTATTGCATTAGAACAGCATGGATTTGTTAAATCCAGATCCACTGCAACTAACTTGTTGTCTTTTGTCGAAGACCTTGCTGAAGAAATTGACCATAGACAATCAGTAGACGCGATTTACACTGACTTTAGCAAGGCCTTCGACAAAGTTAACCATGAGCTGCTGCTTAGTAAGCTTTCCTCCTCGGGAATAGCGGGAGTGCTTCTGAACTGGTTCAGATCCTATTTGACAAATAGACAGTCTGTTATTGTTGTCGGAGGTCATTCTTCGATGCCTTTTTCTGCCCTTTCTGGAGTTCCCCAGGGATCCCACTTAGGTCCCTTACTCTTTAACGTGTTCATTAATGATATCGGTAAGTGTTTTCAGAATTCCAAGTTTTACCTGTTTGCTGACGATCTAAAATTTTTCAGGCGGGTTAATTCTGCTCAAGATGTAAGTCTTTTACAAAATGACTTAGATAATCTAATATTGTGGTGTAGTTCAAATGGCATGAGCTTAAACTGTGATAAATGCAACGTAATTCGCTTTACTAGAAAAAAATCAGCAACGTCTAGGTCTTACTCTATAAATTGTGAGCAGCTATCTGAGGTCAATCACATTCGTGATCTTGGTGTCGTTATTGACAATAAATTGCGCTTTAACTTACATATCGACCATATTGCAAAGAAGGGTTTCAAGGTTTTGGGGTTTGTTTTGCGAAATTGCAAGGAATTTAAAAAACCTTCAACAAAGATCACAATTTACAATGCGCTGGTTCGTAGCTCTTTGGAGTATTGCAGTATTATATGGAACCCACATTATGACATTTACAACAAGCGATTAGAAAGTATCCAAAAAAGGTTCCTTTGGCACCTGGCATATAGTTGCAGTCTAGCAAAAAGACTACCAAGTTATGTAGATAGGCTTCGACATTTTAATTTGCAATCTCTTCAAAGTCGTAGAAAGATCTCTGACGGAATAACTTTGTATAAATTAGTGAATAACTTGATTGATGCTCCTTGCATCTTGTCTAGATTAAATATATCTATTCCTAGGAACTTGCCAAGATACAAAAAATACGCTCCGTTCATCAGAAGGACTGCTCGTTCAAACCTCGGTCACTATTCTCCCTTGAATAGACTTGCAATTGACTACAATGCCATACACAACAACGATATTGTTATAACCGAAGCATCAATTAACATACCCCCCAAAAACAATCACGTAATTGATATTTTTTCAAATAGCTTTTGTAGGTTTAAGTATAATTTAATTTTAATGTATTCTAATTGTGATTTTAAAAATATAATTAGAAATTGATGTATTTTAATTTTAACTTAAAGTATAATAATATTGTATAATTTTTCTTTTAATTTTTTTATTTCTATGCATCTAATGTAACTGGCATGTGGTTAACACCTATAATTGAGGTAACACTAGTCATGTGTTTTATATGTATGATACCTTTAGTTCTATGTGAGTGTTTACTTTGTTGGTGTTACTTAATAATAAATAAATAAATAAATAAATTTTTGACGTTTTTTCTATTTTTATGAAATCGCCTCCTTGAACAATCATAATATTGGAAATGCATTCAGTGCCAAATTCTAAGCTGCAAGAATATAGAAGATACGAGTACATCCCGGCACGTACAAGTTCCGATTGATCAATTTGCAGTGAAAATTCAGTGAAAACATGCAGAAATGCTTATGTCGTGCGGTTTTCGGCTTTAGCATAGAACCGTCCCTCGCTTTCAGAAGAGTAGTGAATCTGACTTGTACTTTGAGTCAACCAGTGAAGAATATACATCTCTTTATTTATTTATTTATATATACTATATAAATAAATAAATAAATAAATAATGCTGGACAAATCACACAGCATCATCTAGCCCCAAGCTAAGCAGCGCTTGTGTTATGGGTACTAGATGACTGATATACTTAATACATTATACTACATAGACAGATATTTTTATTATATATAGAAAAACACCCAGAACACCCTGAACAAATATCTGCAGATCGTACAGACATTTGTCCCGAGGCGGGAATCGAACCCGCGACCCCTTGCGTCGCAGGCGGACCTTCGCCCGCTGCGCCACAGAGCTCGTCGCTTGCATATAAAGCTAGACTACCACTCACTCACTGACACTGAGATTACACACGCGCACAACCTACCCTCTAGTCTCTTTATATGATCACTAGCTTGTCCCGCCAAATTTCGTGCCGCCTAGGTACTACTACTACTACTACTAGATACTACTACTACTGCCTTACTACTACTATCACTATGAATATTTCTATAAGCGACTCATTTATTTGCTCCCCCGAAGATACTAAAAAATACCTAAAAACCTGTCATCTTGCATGTAAAAATCAGAATTATCAACTGTCCTATTAAATCGTTTTAAGACCAACATAGACATAATAGTTCTATCAGAGTGTTGGCTAAGTAATAGCAGATTTCATCATTGCAAAACAAGTATTTCTCAATAAACATTAAACACATAATTCCGAAATTCATACATATTAATGTTCAGGATATTAACTAGGGAATGGTAAAACAAAAACGCGTATTCATCGATAAAAAATTCAAAGTTACCTCTTAATAAAATCTAAAACAACTGGTATGAGTAAACTACACGATAAAATCAAATAAAAATTACACCAACACATTGGCCTTTTTCAGAGAATTGTGAAATTAGATTTTTTCAATTTCATACAAATATTTTACGAAATGTCAAAATACCTACAAAATCGCGGCGCAGCGCCCGTGCTCCGAACAAATCAGTACCGGCTGAGCCATCACAGAGAGTGGTCATGTCGCTCTGTGCCGCTCCGCTGTTTACGTTCATGTAGTAAATAAATACACATTCGTTATTGGCCTCCCTAAAGTTCTTATAGTCAAGTTCAGTTCCAGAGTTCCTATATGTATTCCACAGCATTTTCTTTCTAGCTACTAATAGGATAATAGAGGTAGTATCATTAATCCAAGGTTTGTTCTGGGATTTATTCTTACAATTTTTTTCAGGAGCATGTTACACGATCATCTGCCATAGCAATGGCAGAACTAATTGCATCTAAAACATATAAGTAATATGAAAAGGATTCTTCTTCTTAGACGAATAACATTATCTTCGTTATTCGTAAAAGAAGGTGCTAAGCTAGTGATTAAGTATGGAATTGCTATTGAGCAACCCGTCGAGCAAGTCCATCTGAAATTTTCCTAGGAAGTAAGATATAAGAATACTTTCGTACAAACTTTTCCGGCGTCTCAGTCGATATGGCCCACTGTCGCGGATTCGGTTCCCAGCATTTTAAAATGTGTAACTTGGAGGAAATTGTATATACTATTTATAATTGGTTGGATTGGCACAGTGGATAACGCCACCATTATTGTTTTATCGATTTACCAACTGCTGCCCCGTAAAACAACTGCTGATAAACAACCCAGGCTTGTTTTAAGCTGTATATTCGAGCTTTGTTGTGCCGGCAGTAGAATGTCACCCCTCCTCTCATCTTCTTCCTGCCCGTGGATGCAGTAAGAACCTGCTAAGGGATACCTCTGGGAGATGAACAGCAGCTAGTTTCCGTGTATGAACATCGGGATGTTCATACACGGAATCGCAGTACGGGTACTGCGCTCGCCAACCCGCCTGCCAAGCGTGGTGAGTATGGCAACTACCCCTCATGGAGATCCACGAGGGAGGCATGTGTTCAGAAGTGGACGTTTTACGGCTGAAATGATTCGAGCTTGGATCATGTCTTACTCCTTGCCTCTTTCGCGGCTACCACACTCAGATCAATACAGTCGAGGCGGATATTCGACAAATTGAAAACACACGGTATGTGGCTTATCAGTTTAATTTCGCTCGAGCCGTTTTAATTGACGCTAACGTAAATGTACAGAGGCGTTATTTTAAGGTATATCAAATTCGATTGTTTCCCAAATTCATTTTAACCATCGTTTTCTGAGCAAAAGGACTAAGATCTTCTGTCTAGTCTACAATCTTATGCGTATTCGTCTTTGAAATAAAATTCTTCACATTTTTATTTTAAAATAAAAGACATATTGCCGTGGGGTGCCGGCAGTAGAATGTTACCCCTCCTCTCCTACCCGTGGATGCAGTAAGAGTCTGCTAAGGGACACCTCCGGAAGATGGGCAGCAGCGTCTTTCCGTATATCAACATCCCGTACTGCGCTCACCAACCCGCCTGCCAAGCGTGGTGAGTATGGCAACTACCCCTCATGGAGATCCATGACAAAACATATAAAACGGAAAATGAAACAAATTACTTTGTTGTACCTTTAGTAACAAACCTTTAGTAATAAAATAGGGTATTATCGCTAAGAAGCGATCTCTGCTAAGGAACAAAAATACCGGGGATATACATATGTATATGTAAAAGAGAAGAGACCGTACCTAAAACAAGATTATAAAATTGAAAATTTCAATTAACCCCCGACACTTTCCCTAGTCTCCGAGGTAACCTAATTTTTACCCTCAGTTTTGCAATCTACACATCATGCCCTTTCATTTGATACCACACTTTGGTATATTTGAAAAAAAAACAAAAGAGCTGATGATCTTCAAACGGCTGGACAGATTTTCATGAAACATGGCTAAGAACACTCGGGATAAAATTATCTATGACACATAAAAAACTAAACGAAAATCGGTCCATCCGTTTGGGAGCTACGATACCAGAGATAGATACACAGACAGACACGTTAAACTTATAACACCCCTCTCTTTTTGCGTCGGGGGTAAATAAATGTAAATTTCGAAACAAATGACCGACTTTAAGAGTTTTGAGTTAACGCGACACATGAAGCGGCACAAAACGGAAGGAACAAAACAATCGGCAGATAAAGACAACTTTTGGGTACGTCATTAATTAATTAAGTTACGTCTGAATCCCCCGTCTCGTATGCGGGTCGCAAACTTTTAAATATAATCAGCAGCTCTTACCTGAAATATCACGGCTTTTGCGTTGCTGTCGCGTACACTCTAGAATTCATCAGAGCACATATCCCCAATTAGATGTGAATACTAAATAAAAAAGTGCGTAAGTAAATTCTTGCACGTTTGAAGCGTGTAACGAATAGGGGCGATCAATCCAGCCCAGCCCAGCGTAGCAGGGAAAGTGGGCATGACATTCGGCATGCCATTGACATTGGCAGTAACATTTGGCCGCCAGCCAAGGGCGGCAACACCATGGAAACGAACGAGGTCACTGCCTCAACTTCTTTCGACTTCACCCCGACGGACCCCATATAATACACCTTAAGGGAGTGGGAATAGGGTCACGGCAAAGCCAGCCAAGACGGCTACAGTGAGAGAGTAAAGCAGCTTACTCGGAAACTTTTTAGCAGCATTGTGCGTTTTATTGCCGTTGTGAGGGTCCGAGCGAGTGTGGAGTAAACAATATAGCAGGTTACACAGCTGTTTGTTACGACAATTCTTTCCGCTTAGACTCTACGTATTCTCGTTTCGCAAGAATCTATTTTCCTGTCCATAGTTTTTTTGCAAAAATATCCAGCGATTGATAAATTATGCCGGTGACACAAATAACAACAGTTACTATTTTAATACGCACCACTATAAGTAACCAGTCCAGGAAACCACCATCCACTTACCTGAAACAAAAAGAATAACAACTTGATAATTGCTATCTTGAATAATAGCTAATACAATGGTAATTAATCAGTGATCATGCCGATGATGTCAGCTTCCATTAAAATGCAATATCTGTAGAAATCGCTTTTAAGTGGATAATGTCACGTGAATTGCTGCAGCAAAGAAGAGAAAAGGTTTCCTAAGTCGTTCCGCAAAAGCAAGCTATGTTTCTATTTCATAATTATATTTCCGTAACCCTAGGATTAAAGGATTTCGTGTACGGGTTCGTGTTGCTTCCAGAGTGTCCCGGACGATAACGTTGTTTTTACTGCTATTACTTCAGCTATAAATTCTAAATGATGTGCTTGCGAATTTTATAGACGGAGAATTAGTGAAACTCATCTCAATTATGGTACATATAATATGTTACTTATAAAGCTTCGTATATACTTCGCAAGTCTGTCTAATCTCGTGCAACGCGTCTGTTTGCGAAGCGCCAGAACTGTCAGTGCAAGGCATTTATTACTCGTAGACCATTTAGCTTATTTATAGCACCAGTTCTCTGAGAGCACATGTTCAGGAATATTCCGTAAAACAAGGTTCTAGAACAACGATGCTGTGAAGCAAACTGCATTTTCCTAGATTTTAAAATACTTTCAAATACATGACGCTGCACTTATGCTTAGAACAGCTTATAAGTATTACGAGTTCAAGGTTCCGTTTTACCTTTTGCGACTTGGAGTTTATCGGAACAGCTTATCAATAAAACTTGATAAATTTTCGCGATTTGTTAACATATTATTAGTTCACTGCTGGACATAGGCCTCCCTCATGGAACTGCAAGTACTGATCATGAGGAGTTTTGTTATACACGCTTGGCAGGGGGATTGGCGAGTGTGGTACTTATGATGATACACGGAAAGACGCTGCTGTCCATCCTCCAGAGGTATCCCTTTGCAGATTTTTACTGCATCCACGGGCAAGAGAGGAGAGGTAAAATTCTACTGGCACCCTACGGCAGAAACGGATTGCGTCCTCACAATGGGCCCGATCTTGACATTAGCCGTGTCCCTGACTAGGTCTGGCCAGCAGCCAGGAGGAGCGCAGATGTGTCCTACAATAAATCGCGGGAATCGATAACAATGTCGCCACAGCCTTTATGGATGCTACCGAGTGGATTGCGGGTGCGGACCGCCAGGCAAACAATTTTAAAAATTATATTTGTTTCGGGACTGAACGCCCCTGATAACATTTCAGCGAAACGTTTGTGGCTAACCCGCACTATTGCAAGACGATCTCCAGAGAAACGCACAAATAAAACCCCAATCTTTGTCCAATTTCATTGATCTAGGCTTTAAGGCAGTCACGAATCGATTACGTTAATAATTGGACTGTGTTGTAGTTCCTATATAATATTATTACCAAACCTTACATTTAATTTACAATACACTATTAAATTAGCCCCAGAAAAATTACGGCCAATTCCTTATCTTGGAGCGGGGTGGGCGACCAGATGCCAACTCAGGTATCTTGTAAAAATTCCGAGCGTGGGAGCTCATTAATCCCATTCCTCGTATTCTCTATAATTCTTTTATCTTTGATCTTTGATCCACAAAAAAAACTACTTGTATATGTTGATGAAATACCCAAAGATACTTTATACATTTTACTCTAATGTAAAAAGCTTACATCTAGCGGTTCCGTCGATTTTTCGTCGATCTCATCATCAGAACTGGGTTTAAAAGCAAGTAAACAGTATTAAGTAAAAAACCCAACCGCAACTTCAAAATTTAGGTCATAAAACTACACCTTGAGGGACTTCAGTATACACCATTACTATTTTTATTTCAATGACTCTGATGCTGATGATGATGAGTAGGTTACTATGATGATTAGTGGATAGGGATATATTACTTTAGCCATCTTCCGATGTCGCCACCCGTGATTTTTTTCTAATATTGAAGAATTTTGATAACCATCTGTGACCTTCTTTATCAGTTCCACTTCACAAAATCGTACTTTCTGAATGCAAATGCTTGACCTTTAGGTATATATAGCAAAAATGTTTACTTTATGTTTATGTTTACCTCTAATATTTGGGGAGTTCCCTTGATTCCTCATGGATCCCATGATCGGAGCTCAGTTTTGAAAAGATGGGACCTAATTGAAAGTGTATCAATTTGAACTCAAAAATAATTTTCCAAATCGGTTCATAAACAACAGACTTCAAAAGCAAAAGAGATTTTTTTTTCGTTGACGCAACTGCTATGACATACTTGTAAGAGATTTGGTAAATACTTCTAAAATATAAACGAAATACACTGCCAAGTCGATACACTGCAAGTAGGTAGCATTACTCCTATTACCGTTCAAACGAACATAGCTTCAGGGCATTCCAATAAATCAGAGGATAAACAACATCGCTCAAAAGGAATCACAGGCTGCTCCAGGAGCCTCCAGCCGACCTTCACGGTCTAGCCTGCATAATGAATGAGCGAGATTAATGGGCCAACCTGGCGGTTGCCGAAAATGCGGAAACCCCCTGATTAAAAGTGCCTCAGGGAGGAAAACTTTCTGCTATGTCTCGAGCTTTTAATGATTATTGACTACTACATGTTGCCGCAGGCCGACTACCTTGTTTCCGTTTCCATGGAATAGGTCACAAACCTGTTGGAAATCGTATTATTTCTTGCCCTGGAGAGATTTCTCAAAAATTGTATGTATATAATTTATTTTCTACTGCACATACTTGAATGACTCACGTAGTATCACATATGGCAGAACCTAAACGTATAAGTTTATTCCGACATGTTTCTATTTTTCAAGAAAATTAAAAAAAGAAAATCATGGGGTTGAATGACCGCCCGCGCGTGGGGCCGACATGAAGTCAGTGTCTTGTAATTATAATATACATTATGTACAAAATTAATAGTGTATCTCACGTTAATTTTGAAAGTGATATAATAAATATATTATCGAACGAGTGAGCGAACGAAGTTCTTAGTGGCAACTAGGCGTTTCGGCTGAAATTAAATTATATTTAATGGGGAGTTTAATTGATTTAAAATTTGAACAGGGAGATTTTACCACCACTGGTATTTCAGGGACTTCATTGAAAGGAGTCGCTCGCTCGTTCCAAGCTCGTGGCGGACAACTAGTATTGAAGGGCAAGAAAAATATAATATAGAATAATATATAAGATTTGCCGGTTGTTATAAGTTACTGAACGGCGCGGCATATCCTAAGCAAACACACGTGGACACAAAGAGGCTACATGCCCTCTAACTGTTTCTTCGGGATCACGAAAACAAAAATACAGCAGCAGTTCGACTTTCAGATGTTACCTGGTAACCTTTACAAAGTCTATAAAAATAACCATTGAGTGTATTCTTTGAACATTACTGAATACATTTTAATTTCCATATTAAATTGTCGTCACAAAAGATCGTGGTTACGATTTTTTAGGAAAATTGTTCGACTTTTGCACAGCTGTGGGCCGAAGTAGTTAATAAAAGCGAAAAATAATTGTTGATGCTCTTTCAAGGAAAAGACGACTGAAATATACACATCTATTTTCGCCGCAAACGCGGAAATGTCTGAATCCACAGACGGGGACATAAAAAATTAATCACCTATTAAATATATTTGTCCCTAAAATAGAATATATCGTTATTGTTACAGGTTATTGATAATATATGTCACCTAAATTATCCTCATAAATATATTTGTTCCTAAAATAGTAGATCTGTCACCAAAATTGAATCACCAAATAGTATTTGGTTCTGTCACTTCGCTGGCACGTTCGCTATGCTCGCTCGGCTCGTGCGTTGTTGTTGCAACACAGCCAGATTCTGTTTTATAGGTTATCTTGTTTTGGTGATGACATTTTGGTGACAGATCTATTATTTTAGGAACATATATGAATATTAAACTAACAAAATCCCGCCGCTTCGCATGCGTTGCACCCGGATAAAATTGCATGTGTTGACCAGGTCAACATCTATACGTGTGCAAAGTTTCAGCTCAATCCGTAGGGTACTTTTGGCGTGAAGAGGTAACAGACATCCATACATCTATCTATACAAACAAACTTTTGGCTTTATAATTTTAGTGAGATAAGGTATTGCAGATTACAGACAAACATAAACGTTGGTGACAGAAAATATACTCGTAGTTGCCACAAAAAATAAGGAACCAACCGCCCAAGCATAGTCTTGGACATAAAATGCGATAAAAATGTGAAAGGGGCCCTGATACATCGCTCGAGACGGAAACTAGATTAACACAACGCAAGGTCAGCAGCCGATTATTCTATTTATACAAACCATACTTTCAGATTAGTACCCCTGTTTTATCATGAGGGGTTGTTGGCATACTCGACACGCTTGGCAGGCGGGTTGGCAAGCGCAGAGCAGCGTGTTGAGAGACGGAAAGACGCTGCTGTCAAGCGTGGCGAGCATGGCAACAACCCACTTAAGATCTTGGAGATCCATGAGAGGCAAATGTCCAGCGGTGGGCGTGGACCGCAGTCCTACGGCTGAGATAATGAATTAAAATTAAATATACATTCACATCTAATAGATACGAGTAGAAGATTTATGCAGCGTCAGACACTGGTATTTAAAATAAAACTACAACAGTATGCTTTCTAAAAACACCACAGAGTATCGATGTTTCCAGTTGATAAACACTATTAGACCCAAACAAAGCTTTCCCGACGCCGGGGTGTTTGCCAGCTGACGGCAAGCCAGATCTAGAACGTGTTTCCGCCCAGAAACCAACAGAGTCCATCGTTTAATTTGGACCCAGTATCCTTGTCAAAACCCTTCGAAATAGTTAATAGCAAATCAGAGCATCGGAAATGACAGGAAAATTTACCCACGACGGAACATACAGTCATATCTCGCGATAATTTTATGGGGTAATAGTGTAGATTTTGAGCAATTATTCATTATGCAGAAGAAATGCATCAGAATACTTTTTAATATTAAACAACAAGATAGTTGTAGACCACTTTTTATAAAAAATAAAATTTTAACGCTTCCCTCAATATATTTACTACAGGCCGTAACATTTGTAAAAAAAATAAAAACCTTTTTGACTCATATTCCGACATTATTAGCAATTATAATAGGCGAAACAAAAATAAACTCATTCTACCTGTGACAAAACTTAAACTAGTTAGTAATAGCCCAGACAATAGATTGGTAAAAATTTATAATAAACTACCTGCAAGCATAAAAAATGAAGAACAAACATCACTATTCTATAAACATGTAAAATTATTATTATTAGGTAAATGTTATTATTCTGTTGACGATTTTTTCTCTGACAAGCAATTGTAATTTCTGACATTTCTAACAATAGTTTATCGTTTGTTGACATTAAAAGTTGACTGTGGATTATTATTTATTTGACATAATGTTATTGACTTTTTATTTAATTGACAGCCATTTTGTAAATATTTTTTGTGGATTTATTCCATTGACATGGCATGTATGACACCTTTATTCATAATTGTATGTTGGAATAATAATTGTAAATCTTTGTATTTTTTTTTTAACTGATCATTTTAAAAATATCTAACTGTGTATTTTATAGGCCCAAACCAAATTTGCAGTGCCCTTGCAGGGTGCATGTACTTTCCTTAGGCTAATTATAAGATCTAAGCTGTTTAATATGTGTACATGTAAGCAAAATAAATGAAATATGAAATATTTTCAGGGATATACGCGTGATGCGAAAATCAAAGTCCAATTGACGGGATACAGGCAAAGATCTAAATCGTTGTGCGCCCTTACCGTAATGAGACCAAACCGTTTTGTTTCCACACGAAATGTGTGAGCTCACTAATTTGGAATAAGTGTACCTCTAAAGACAGTGATAGCCGGACGTGGTGTGTTACTTTTTCACGCAAGTTCGTGCACAATAAATGATAGCAATAACGGTTTGATTTATTGGCAAAACCAGTGTGCGTGCGTCGGCATTATTGTTAACAGACATATAAAGACAATGCCGCAGTTTTTGTTGTCAGGGCACATCGAACGATTTAAATCTTTGGATATAGGAGCATTTGTATTCGACACATGCACTGCGAATGAGCGATGTGACGAAGTCCTTCAATGATGTTGCTCAAACATAGCTCCAATTGCTTTTCTGATAGAGTTGCTTTTGCGTGTTACAAATGTTGTTTTTGTACAGGTGTTCATTTAGTTGGAAGCCGTGTTGGCCGAGTGGTCTGCACTCCCGACTATCGATCCGAAAGTTGTGCGTTCTATACAAACAATGATTTTCCTTTCTTAAAAATGTATGTGGACATTTAACACGTGATTTAACGGAGAAGGAAGGAACATCGTGACGTGAACTAGCGGCTAAGTCAGATTCAGAAGTACTGACCTGAACTTTCCACTAAATGCCGACTAAGCTGAGAGGATGGTATAAGTGCTGGGCAAGCCTTGTCTATCTATGACAACGCCCCAGGCACTGCAGCGCACGGGACACTGCAGACGCTTGTATAAATCATCTACAATAGATGCGAAAGGCCATACCTTACTAGTTTAGTGAGTTATAGGGGCAAGTAATTTCGTATTTATTACAATAAACCCTTATCTTAAAGGTACAGGTTTATAAGGTAGTTTAAATTCCGTTTGACCAACATTATGTCTTAAAATCGTTTTGTTAAATATTCCGAAAATAAACACAAACATTAATTGGGATTGTTGCCGTAGAGTCCACTTGTAAAGCAAGCAAGGTTCTTTGCAAATCGAGAGAAAGAAGAAAGAACTCGCCCAACGGAAGTAGAACCTACGTTGGCCGAGGTCTTTATTCTTTTTAGGGTTCCGTATCTCAAAAGGAAAAAAACGGAACCCTTGAAGGATCACTTTGCTGTCCGCCTGTCAAGACCCTTTATCTCGAGCACGTGTAGAGGTATCCAGTTGAAATTAAAACCATATACTCAAATCTACAGCCTCTTTAGGCTGTGAGGTAAATCAATATTCTAAGTTAACCTGAACAAAAAAAGATACGACCTTTTATGCCGCAAATATACGCATGTTTCGACATTCTTAAAGGAATCAAAATTCATACCTTCCCGTAGACCTAGAACTGAGAAATTTGGCGAGGTACATCGTCTTTTGTAGTTCTATAGTAGATATACAGAGTACAATCCAAAAACTATACATTTGTAACGGAATCATAAAAATAATCGTTATTAAAAAAGTACGAAATCAATCATCGAGGTTAAGCAACGCGCGGTCATAAATTGGATGGGTGACCAAATCTTTTTGTGCATTTTAAAACTTTTATTAGCCCAGATCAGTTAATTTATAATAATTTTTATGTTCTCACATACCTACGGAACCCTCGGTGGTCGAGTTCTTGCTCGCACTTGTCCGGTTTTATTTCTTTTTTACAACAAACATCGCGCGAGAATAATAAGTCTGGTATAATTGAAGGGCAGACAATGGTTGAGCTACTATTTGCGCAGCCACAGAGCTACTACTTTGTTAATGATGCTGCGATGTGAAGGATAATTCGTATGATATTGCAATCCATTCCGGAAATTTAAAGTCGGAAAATAATGAAGGCCCGATGGTATATTGAGAGACGCGCCATCAGGCTCATAGGCGACAATTCCCTTGTGGATGCCAATTCGCAAAGCCTTTAGCACAAGCGTCGGGTTGCCAGACAATCAGTTTATAATATTATAATAATAATATCATATAACCTTAAAGTCTTACGGCTAGAGTGCATAGGTTCTTTTTAGACAAGCATGCGCCATCAGGCCATCTTTACTTGTCTCCAAGTTATATGGCCAAACGCTTGCCTATTTTAACAAACATCTCTATGAGTAAAGATGGAGGCGAAATTAACCACTCAAAAGATACGCGACCAAACGTTACGCAACCATCGAAACATCGAAAGTACACTGCTCAAATCTCTGTTTCCAAAATCATACGTAATAGACGACCTCTGTGGCGCAGCGGGCGAAGATCCGCATGCGTCGCAAAAATTGTGGGTTTGATTCCCGCCTCGGAACAGATGACTGTATGATATGAAATGATGATGATGATGGAATATTTTAAATCTAAAAGTCAATGAATACTTGTTAATATGTTTTGAAAAACGTAAAAACACACACCAACTTCTAACAACAGGTTCACGGGGTAGCTAAGGAACCCTACATGGCGCGTGGCCCGACACGCACATGTCCTTCCTTTAATAAAGGAAAAACGGATCCAATAACTCGCGTGTCCGAGAAAAGTTTTTTTCAGTAGCATATAAACACTAAATTTGACATAATGTTTGATATTATCTTTAAAATATTACGGTTAGCAATAAAGCATTTTCATTATAATTAATTACTGACGCACATCATATATCATTTACTTATTAAATGGCCACCATAAAACTCTTAGATATCAATAAAACAATTTGTTACGAGTTTACATGTGTGATAATAATATCGTAATTGGGGATAAGTGTCATCGAACAATGTTAATATAAAATGAATAGGAGCGTGATCCCAGTAACAACAGTTTGTACCACCACTAACCGCATGCTTACATTAAGATACATCTGGTCCCCCGAGACGTGAGCGAGCATTTCATATCAGGATTATTCATTAATAGTAATAGTTGTCGCATAAAACAGACGAAGTATCCCCACGTACCAGATGGAAATAATACGTAAATACATCAAGAATGGACTATTTTAAACTCAGAGTAATATATAATATCCAAGATGTATCATAAATTGTATTTATGCACAAATGCACTTTCAGTGGCGGTAAATTTATTACGAAACTGAAGTAATTAATTCTAGCGGTGTCAAATATTTTACACCTAAACGTTAGATACACTCACCTGAGCCACTGTTCGGCGAAATTTACGACCTAGCCAAACTACAAAACGATCTAAATACTGTCAGATTCGGTCTTGTTATTCACAATTTATTTGACACAGCTTTCAGCAGTTTATATCCAAACGAAATCCATGATTATATAACGCCTTGTCTGCCAAAAGAAAATGAGTAAATCATAGACTTGCAAGCGCTGAATCAAAAGTAACCGATCTAAATAGCTTCAATTCTCACAGAACAAATAAAAAGTATAACTTGTCACAGATGCTAAGCCCGCTAATGCCTCCAAAGACCTCGAATTTAGTGGAGCCGCCGGCGAACGCGCCAGTCGCGATCTGACCGCCGACGTGAGCGGATGCCCCGCTGCCTCGCACACTTTCACCCTCGGAAAACTTGTACACAGTGCGAAAACATACATCGTGTGTCAAGTGTTTGTTAAGCGAAGCAGTTTTGTTTGTGATGCTAGGCAGGCACGTACCGTTGGAAACACTTCAGCAAGCATCATAGAGGTAAATATTTGCAGTCCCGACTCCGAAGTCCTCGGCCATCGGCCGGCTAGTGTTTGCCAACCATTCCAGGCTCCGCGCAGATTTCATTTGAATATTTACTCAAAGGCACACGGTTAGCTGGTAAAGCTCGTGTGTAAAACGGTGTCAATTTTGCTAGGAAACCTTCCAGTTACAAATTGGAATCGAGGGGTAACACCCCTGGTAGGAGGGGTAATTAAAGGTTGATTCCCCGTGTTTAGTATTAAGCACGTCGTTGGCCGCGAGCCGGCACGATGTCGCGTCCAATATGTAAATACGATTGAGTCGAAGCGTTCTTCAAGCCTTTGGAAATTAAAAGTTCCCTTATTACCGAGCCTCCAGCCAGGCTTGCTTACGTAAGCCTCACTCCCGTCGCTTATGTAACTGTTCGAATAGGAATTTTATATTTCAATTTAGGGCATATTGAAACTCTGAATAAACTATGAAGGATAAAGGCGCGATTTTATTACAAGGGAATTATGATAGTCCCGAGGCGCTTTCAGTTGTGGCGGATGTAATATCTACAGTTCTGTGTATTTAGCGGTTGGAGCTTTTTTCGCTCTTTAGCAGGGAAGTTGAATAACGCCTAATGAAGGTTGTGCCTTTCAAAAGAGCCTTTTAAAACTAATTGGAAATGACCATTTTGTAGCATGAAACTTTACTGGGCAGTGCAGTTTATTTTATTAATTACTAGCTGTTCCAGCGAACTTTGTACCGCACCTACTACAGCTACTACTACTCTACAGCTACTACTCTTCTACTCTATAACAGCTACTCCATTACAACTTTAGATGTGAGATTTAATCTAAAATATTATCTACTTTCGATTTAATTAGATGGATGCATTGTAGGTCGTTCGATCATAAGTTACAATCAGTATAGTTTGCCGACCTATATCCACGTACATATGTACCTGACCTGGTATCGCACTAATGGAACCTAATGCAACACTACAGACTCCACCCTTGATTGCTCACATTATCAACAGAGACAGCAATAAACTTGTATTAGTTCCACGCTCCTAACATACCGCAGCTCGATAACACCTTGTCTAAGTAATTTAATTGTCTTAGTCGATAGGAGGTGGTAACTCTGCAATTTGATTCCAATTCCTACAAGGTGTTCGAGCAATAAATCTGATAATCACTAGCAATTAACGCGTTATTATACACGCAAGCCGTGCCCTGTGGTGCCGGCAGTAGAATGTTACCCCTCCTCTCATGTCCGTGGATGCAGTAAGAGCCTGCTAAGGGATACCTCCGGAAGATGGGCAGCAGCGCCTTTCCGTGTTATGAACATCCCGTACTGCGTTCACCAACCCGCCTGCCAAGCGTGGTGAGTATGGCAACTACCCCTCATGGGGATCCATGAGGGAGGCCTGTGTTCAGTAGTGGACGTTTTACGGCTGAAATGATACTCGCAAGTGATTTGAGAGTTTAACAGCGAACCGGAGACTGTTTTGATTAGCAAATAACGGGAATAGACTCAAGAACACGTGAATGCAAATAGGAATTAGATATTCCATTACAGCCTATGCCTCGTCCCAAAGGGGTGCCTCCGTAAAACGAGCTCGTATAATCCAAAGGGCACGTTGACCGACACTAAACACACCTTTATATAGGTTCAAAACGGATGCCAGCTAAGCTAGCCTCAGCTAAGTTTAACGTCGAGACGATTTTATATAAATTTACAGACGTAAATAAAGAAGTGCTGTACTAGAAATTGGATTCATAAAATTATTATCAGGAAAGCTAAGTCATTGCCCATTTTCAAAAACCTAGTGTTCAAGTACTATTTATCAATAATCAAGAATCAAAAAATACTTTATTAAGTGCGGCCGCATGGACCTTATTGACGCGTCACAAATTACAAATTAAATAGAATAAAGCACATAATTGAATCTGTTCACTTCAGATGACACGCGAGTTATCACTTGGTTAACGTTACTTATTTTTTTTTATCAGTTCCATTTTATATTAGCATTCCATTTTATATAGATGATAATAACAATATAATGTATCATATATATATATATATATATCATTGTATTTATTATATCATTGTATTTATAAAGTACAGGTCTAGCTTACAATTCTAATGGAATGGGTGGGCACTACAATAATATGATAATTCTGCCATCAAGCAGCACTTCGTCGGAAATCAACGTTAGACTACCGTTAAATTCTATAGAGACAAGAAGCAAAATAATCCTCTTAAGGACGTAGGACACTAACTGAACACATACCGAACTTTAACGTTTTAAGCGATAGTTATCATTTAACAAAGATAAAACAAAACCAAACTAGTCTAAGGGCACAGGCACGAATATGATGTCACCGATGTTCATTTCGGGAAACGGCCAATATTAGGGTCGATCGCGCGAAAGCCCATTATTCAAGGGGCAAACGCCGCAACCATCCATGTGGATGTCAATCGAATGAAAATTGTTTTGTTCGAATTGAGAGAGCAACTCAAACATTAAAAAACGCTTTTGGACGTAAATTAATTAAGAGCGCTTAGGAGACGCTGGTGGGACGATCTGGAACAACTCCAACTCAACACCAGAATTTCCAGAATTTCTTAAGTCCAAAACCATAAAGCATGTATTTTGACCCTCCAAGGGATGAAATAAAAAAATCCTAATAAGTTTATATTTACTTTAACAAGTTAATGACAGGGATCAATATCAGCGCCGCTACCAATACAATAACCAGGATATTCCAAATGACACATGAACAAATGCCAAACCTGTGTTGACACTAAAATATGAGTACGATTAACACGTAACTCTGCCTGAAAATCAGCGCCAGAGATAGCCTACCAGCTTGATGTGGCATTATGCTGAGACAGGCCCCCTTAGCCACACGGCACACTTGATGTAAAACCTCTTTTGCAGGGGTAAAACCGATCATACGAGAGGTGACGCGTGACGCTTGGAGATGTGCGAGTTAGTACTAGGACGACTGCCCTTCGTCCATTCGTGCCAATAATATTGTATGTATGTAATATACTATTACCTTTTGTACCTCTGTCCATGTGTTCTTTGTGTTCAAAAGTAAATGTACTTTTTCTCCTTTCTATTTCTTCTAAGTGGAGGAATGATAAACTTTAATATTTTAATTTTCAAGCTGCTATTGCTATATTTGGAATCGCACGCGAATCGAACCGAACACACAATAGAAGATAAACTAATCTCGAACAAACCGAGCGAGAGTGCAATACGGGACGAAATCTAACTTTCCAATGTTTGGGACAACCCTCTCAGGGGAAAGAAAACTCCTTAGAAATTGTCTATTGAACGTTCCGAAGTATGAACCTAGTACGTTGCATGCATCGGATTGCTTTCAAAGTGGAACCTATAAATAAACGGGTATATCAATTCGTGTTGCTTTATTCTATTTCAGACTGCATACTATATTCGATCGTAAAATAAAGTATAACTCATAAAGTTCCATGAACGTCCATTTCTGTTTTGGAGCTTTCGATACATTAAGGTCCTACACATCATGCAACTCATGCAATGCATTATTTATCAGTTGTGAAATGGATACTGTTTTATGATTATTTACAGAATGCCTAAATATATATTAGTGATTTTTTTTGTTAGTTTTTCAAATGTGAATTACTGGTACCTGGAAATTATATTTGGGTATGATTTTATAAATCATCTAATAATTTGTTCCAAAAATGTCACCTAAATGATCAATAATTTAATAAATATATTTTTTTTTAATAGTAGTCGTCAAAATAGTATAAATCTGTTAACAAATTCAATCATCAAGTAGAATTTGGTCCTGGCAATTCGTCGGCCGCTGCCGCGGCTCGCTCGCTGTGCTCGCTCGGCTCGTGCGCTGTTGCAACACTACCAGAACCCAACCTAGTTTTTTTAGGGGTTATCTAGTTTTGGTAATTCCATTTTGGCGACAGATCTACTATTTTAGAAAAAATATTATATTAAATAGGGTTTGCAAATTAGTGACTATAAAACTTTGGTGACAGAAAATATAGTTGCCATTATATTTTAGACCCCTTCAGGGCGAAGCCCCTCCGATATGAAAGGCTGGTGGCACAAGGGCCCGCCCTTGCACACAATGCGAGATTTTATCGCTGTAATAAAAGTGTGAATGAGCAGATGACACAATGGGAAAGAACTTGTGCTGAAATCTTGGGGATAATAATGTCACGCGAGTATATTGTAATAACATTTTGTTCAGAAATCACACGCGAGGCTTTGTTAAGATGTGTCCCATCTCGTCTATGCTAATAGGACTGACATAAATGTATTGTGTTCGGGGCAAGTTTTTTTTTGGAACAATTTATTTTAATGATACACCTGCGGGGGTATCTAAAAAACCGTTCAAATACGTGACATAAATATGATATAGACCGTTGTTATACTGTAATGAATCAATAATTTCTCCTGTCCTTGAAATTTCCTAACAGTACAAAGTAAATAATGCAAAGTTCTGTTGGTCGGCCAGTAAAGCAATGATTTATAGTTTATGTTGAATATGGCGGATGAACAGAAATCACTTCGACCATTCCTTCGGTGAATACGCAATTCCACGTGTCTCCCGGGAGTGTAACGTGCCAAATTGCTTTATCATATCCTATCCTCCGTATAAACCGCAAAATACAGTCCTAGAGAACATACGATGTTGTGCCTGTAAGGTGTCATTTTAGATAATCGCCAAAGATTAACTATGTCGAGATTAGCCTTCATGCTAAAAGGACGCCTATAACACAAGGTCATATCTAACGTATCGCGTGACTTTTAATACTGAACCGACCAAATTAATTACAAGCTCAAATTAAAGCAATAAGATACTCTCAACAATCATTACCGCGTACAATTCACTAATTGAAATGGTTAAAAATTGTAGTTTCCGACAAGTGTGAGGTCATCACAGTTGTAGAAGTAAATATGGGATTTGACTTTAGGCGCGGTTATTCTCTTGGGATACTGGGAACATAAATGTTTGATGATTGCTTTGAAATAATCTTAATATGCGGAAGAAGAAGAGCTCTTGGAACTAACAAATCATTCAGTTACAGAGTTGTATTATTACTATCTATAATATTTCCACGATATCGTTGTTCGTTGTATCGAGATGATGAACACATCTTATTTGAGAAATGACTTTGCAAAGAGTATCCTGACTCAATTTTTAGTTTTTATTGAATTCTGTTGTTTCCAATTTGAAGCTTTACTGGAGGCAATGACTTGCGGATATTATCTCATCATATTTTATTCGAGCAAAACCCGCAACATCTTTAGCAGGGCAGGTCTTGAGAGTGTAGTACTGAAAATTAGTGTTTACGTTTACTCCTTGATAAAACATAAGTTGAGCTACTACCATTTTGCCATGGTGCAACACACACATCCAGTATTTTATGAGATAATATATTAGTATATCTTTTTCAATGTGTGTTCTATTCTAATTTAAGTTTGATATATGTTTGATTCTCATTCTCTTGATTTCTTTTAAATCGTGTGTACCTACTGCAGTTGCACATAAATAATGTATCTATGTATCATCTGTCTTGAAATGCATTATCCGTTTACCCTTATAAGTACATGTACTCGTTCTCAATCTTAATAAATGTCCATCCATAAACAAAACATCCAAATTCATTACGTAGTATTTTTAAAAATGTTTCAATAATACATCCTACATCGAAGAAACTCACTTTCATGGTGGATAGTCAAATGATTGTAGACTAAGAATGAATGCGTCTTTAGATTATGTAGTAACACTTGAATAATTCAAAGGAATGAAAGTGTCGCGAAGGACGCAAAGAACCCCTGCCCGCCTTTATTGTGTTCCTGGCGAAATCACAAGCACCTAGGACTCACGCAAACAAAACATATCGATGTATCGCTTTTCAGACAAGTACTGATTGTTCTTAAGAAACAAAACATTATCAGATCTATCTCAATATCAAGTAGGGATATTTTGATTCCGAACATTAATCGTTATAGTGCTTACTGACGTCTCAGTTCTTACTAATAATAGTAATATTTTATAGATGAATGTTACGACTGAACAGACGAGCGAAAATACTGACACGATAAGGAAAAGACTTGGCACATACAGACCTAAACTAACACATTATAGGTACAGTTACATACATGCTTCATTGAAAAAACCAGACCCCGCATAGACCTTACATATAAACATTGTACGTTCACTGTACGTTCATACGAGGGCTGCCTTTTAAGTTGTGTCGTTTGAAATAAGTATAGACAATCTAATACATTATAACCATTTATTGTTTTTCAAAGAATTCTCCGCGATATTTAATACACTTTTGCATGCGTTCGTAAAAACTGGTTGTTTTTAAAACATTTATTCCACTCAGAAGTGGGGGTAGTCAAAATGGCCGATTTGTATGCGTCAACAGCTTCTTCGGGTGAGCTGAAACGTTGACCACGAAGACTGCTTAATTATGGGGAACGTAAAAAAATCGTTAGGGCTCAAGTCAGGGCTGTAAGGCTGTTGATCTATAATTTCGACATTTTGGGTGCTCAAAAACATTTCTGTATCGCGGGCGGTGTGCTAACTTGCATTGTCATGGTGCAGTATCATACGACGTCTTGAGTTGTTTTTTCGAAACACTGTGATAACTTGTGGCAAACAAACAGTGGTATACCAGTCAGCGTTAACCGTCTGCGATCTTCTAGTACAATAGTGGCGACGTGACCACCCTTTGCCCCAAACGAGGCAACCATTTTTTAAAGTGCTCCGTGAGCGTATGACTTTGGTCGGTTTTGGCTCATCTTGGAAGACACAGACAGTTGACTGCTGCTTGGAATCTGAACTAACCATATCATAAACGTGTCTTGACTCTCCTCGGTTGAATCGCTGCAGAGTTTTGCGACACCATCTACACACGGGCTGCTTTTTGGTCGTCGTTAAGCAAATGTGGTATCCAACGAGATATTAACTTTCTTACGTCGAGTTCTTCGAGCAGGATTTTTTGGATAGTAGTCCCAGAAATGCTCACGGCTGCCTCCATTTCACGGTATGTCACATGACGATCTTCGACGATTAGCTGCCGCACGGCGTCGATATTCTCTTGCGTCATGGCGGTTTTTGGACGACCTTCACGTGGCTTGTCACTGAAGCTAGAGTGCTCACGTTAAAATTCTAAATACCAGCGTCCTACAGACCTAAGACATGGTGCTGCATCACTAAACAGAAGTGATCTCCGCAAATCACTGAAGTTAATCGCGTTAATCCCCTATAAAAGTTGTAGATAATTATCGCACGCATATTTTCGTTTGATATTTCCATTTTACAACCGACTTGTCACCGTTGAATTAAAAGTAAGGCCTTTGCATCTATTATAGATGATTTATGCAGCGTCAGCAACTGGTAATCATGCTGTACGAGACGCTGCAGTGCCTGGGACATTGTTTGATGGATTAAGCTCGCCCAGCACCTATACCATCCTCTCAGCTTAGTCAGCTGTTAGTCAGAGGAAAGAACAGGTCAATACGTCTGAAGCTAACTAAGCCGCGGGTTTCCTCACGATGTTTCCTTCACCATTAAGCACGTGTTAATGTGAACTTACACTTTTCAAGAAAGAAAAATCCATTGGTTCACGACCGGTATCGAACCCACGACCTTCGGATTGAAAGTCGGGGGTACATACCATTCGGCCAACACGGCTTGTTTAAGAATAATGAAAATAATAATAATTTTGCGTTGAATAGACGCTACAATAAAACTATTCGAACGATCTAAAAACATTATTTTGTTTTCGAATTCTAAATTCAAAAAGATGAAATAGCCATATTTTTTTTATAATTGCGGGAGGTTTGCAATCGAGTCGTGTCGCTTGTAAACCTCCCGCAATTATTTTAAAAGGCAGCCAATAAGCCATTCATCAATTTAAACTGATGTTTAATAACAGTTTAATCACCCGACACAACACGCGCTATGACAAATTAGTTTCCATATGCGAGCTGACATGTATTCAACACTGCAAATTAATCACTGCAGCACGAAATTTAGCACAGACTGTCTTACATACTCATCAACTATTAACGCGACGTTAACGTGCTAGATGATACTTGTCATGCTTTCATGAACAGTCTAACTCATGCATGTGACTCATGCATATTTTAGGCGAGTGCTGTTGAAAAAGTATTTCTTCATTCCGTAAATATCGAATGTGGGTTTATGTAATCTTGAATGTTATTGATACAATTCAGGTGTGGGTTTATGTAATCTCGAATGTTCTTGATACACTAAATAGTATTAACGATCTAATTTCGTTGTGGATCTATATCCGTTAATCGAATAAGGCCAATCTCCGGGCGCGCCAAGCTGTTTGGAAACTTATCATTCTGATAAATTTTTAATAAAAATGTGCGCGCCTCTAGAGCATAAAATATAGAGGTATTACTTATATTAATTTCCCGTGAGTCGAAAATGTTCTTCCAAGGCAAATAGCCAATAATTGGATTTGGATGTAGATCGTAAGTTTATCTACAGCATACTAAAGCGAGCACGTTAACGGCGTCCAAGCAACGACCTCTGCCAACCTCGGAGCCATAACGCTTATCGTTATTGCCAACAGTTTCGGAGGTAATAAGGGGGTCCCCTTCGCTATTTTCAAATTTGCTTAGCTTATAAAAGCGTATATAGATGACGGACTAGTTATAATAAGATGCCAAGTTGTTTTCAACAAGAATCATTATAATTTGGCATAATAAAAACCGTTGAAGATGCACTTTGGATCCTATTAAAACAAGTGAGCTCATCAGATTACACAACCATCAAAGCTTTTAAAGGCTCTGTTCGTTTTGAAATGTCGGATATCGCAGTAACCGTTAACCTTCAGTTAAAATTTGTAATCCCTGATGTCATCGTCGTGTACTCGACATTATTTGCTCGACTTGTAGCGATTAATTGAATAGTATTTGATGCACAAATAGCTCATTTTATATCGATGCGTTTGCTTCACTGTTGAAACAAACCGTATAAAAGATCAACGTTTATTTGAATTCAAACACATAATATCTGTCCTCAAATCAACATCTAGACTGGATATGTTTATTTTAGAAATTTTCCAATCTCCTTCGTCAATATTGGATCTACGAATTACTCATTTTATATTAATAGCTATTGACTGGTGTGTGTACCGAAACAAATATTCTTAAGAACAATCATAGAACGCTCATTGATGTATTCAGTCAGTGACACTACCTTGTGATAAAAACAGGGAGACTAAGTTGTAATCTTTGTAAGGATGCTTTACCAGTACCTCTATAACATTCCTAGTAGTAGAATTTGGATGAATTCAATAACTTAGTCAATTACCTACGATCATGATAATCACCTCGATGAATAAATTTTCCGAAAGTTTCCCTAGCTCTTTTGTCAAAGTGTCTAATCGACCTTGAATCCCTCATATTTCAGCCCACGAATTTGAAACTAGTTTTATAATTCACGTTCACGCCGTTGTCCAAATTCACTGGATACATAATGGAAATCGGACTGAACTTTTTGTTCATCCCCCAGAATTTAGGGTGGCATTACCCCACGGAATTTCGGTACGCAGTCCAACTTCGTACTGTAACACTATTCGACTACCTCACTGTTTTCCAATTTGAATATGCAGTTGTTGAGTGTATAATGCGGTCGATACAGATATTACAGGTAATAATATTCCTTTGTTTGTTTTACATTACTGTATGAAACCATTTTGTGGAATATCTTAAAAGTAATGGAAGAGAAAAGAAAGTATTAAATCAAAATATTTCCATTCCGTATAATGGGACTGGTAGTAGTAGTACAATAACAACGAACGATTCATTGTACTTAATTGGAATCGGAGGTGGCTGTGGTAGGTAAACATGGACCTCCATTCAATTGATTTGATGGAGAATAACAACTTTCTCTTCAAATTGGTTTTGAAAGATTATGTAAGTACTTGTGCAATATTTCGAGTTAGAAAAACGCGTAGAAGCTATTTTACATGAATTAAGTCCAACTTCTGTAAGTGATTCCGTGGGAAGCAGAGATAGGTCTAGTGATAACTGAAATTGATAAACAAAAGCCTGACGCAATTTACGCTTTGTGTAGTAGCATTAGATAAGAACCAAAAGCCTATTATTATCAAATAATAAGCTATATTTGGGCACAATACGAAAATACATAGAACAGTTATGTAGAGTTATTTTTTAATTAAAATACTAAGCCTTTTAGATAATGAACATACAAATTTTAGCATTAAGTAAGAATGAAAATCAATTATTAAATGAATGTTATATAGAATAATTGTTTTTAAATTAGATTGTCATATTTAAAGGTCGCACGAATCGGGCACACTGGCACGCCACGTTACGTAAAGGTCGATACAGACAGAATATTTCAGTTGATATATTCCGTCTCGAAATAACAGGAGTATTATCATGAACATCCTAGTCGTAAACACTGACAACGAGCTTAAATTGAATAGATACATTACATCTCTGGAGTAAGGCGAGACCATACAAATAAACATGACAACACACAAGATATAAATATCCGACATAAAACCAAACGCAAGATTGAATTAATACAAATTTGAACAAAAAAACTTTTATTGTACAATCAATGCAAAACAATCTTAAGATCTTGTTTTTCCAAGCGTAAACAGATATCCTTTGACAATTTTATTATAATAAATACTAGCTTCTGCCCGCCGCTTCGCATGCGTTGTACCCGAATAAAAAAGCCTATGTTTTCAATCTGGTCTACATCAATACGTGTGCAAAGTTTCAGCTCAATCCGTACCCTAATTTTTGCGTGAAGAGAAAGAGACAAACCTCCATCCAAACAAACTTTCGGCTTTATAATATTAGTGGGATTTTGAAGGTATCTATCATGTCTAATCAGAACTATTACTAATTATGTATTTTGACAAAAAATCAATCAGAGGAAAGTCAAGACCAAAGTAAGATGGCATTGATTGGTCACTAGTGTGGAATACTAATGATGTCATTGGACAGCAAAGGGCATTCTAAGTCAGTTCTGCCTTGTGACCAGAATACTAGGCCCCGATTTCCAGCTACAGTTTGCAGCGTGCATTTATATGAATCAGCCGAGAGTTGTATCCATTTTCTTTTACACCTTTTGCCTAGAGAACCTTTCGACGGTCGTAGGCTATGTGAATTTTTAAAATGGGGACTTACACTTGAACGTCTTTAGGAATAACTTAGTAGAGAGCATGAGTAATAGAGCCATGTAGCAATACTCGACATTACTAAAGTATGCTTTCTAATCCTTTTCAAATCTTTGCAGGCAGATTCAACCTGATTCTGTCTCGTGCATCTTTAACGGATTTTCTCTTATTACAGTAAGAAAATAAAATCTAACATCTTACATTTATAATAAGTTGGTGTTGTGTGTAGTATCCAGCATTATTCATTTATTTATATACACACATACATATTATTTATTGACACAGCAAATGTAAGTCCCCATTCCAAGCTATTATCAGGTAGCATAGGTACAACTGCATTTGACTTCGCCATACCGATGACTCGGACGGAAATGATTGTACAAATTGCTATTTCCCACCGCTTATGAGCTTAAAAGCACAAAATGCAGAGCCGTTTGACGTTTCATTCATCATACGGTTTGTTTATCAACATGTCTAGCGTGCGGCTTCTATGATTAGACTGTTGAGTGTAATTATCAACTGTACGGTGACTGTTCTATATCAATAGTCGTTGGGTGACTTAGTGATAGATAACCGAAGAACAGCTTGAACTAATACAATTTGTGATTCACGTTGAGGCTACTTGGCGAGTAGCACTTTTGTAGAGTCACGGTGGGCTGAAAAATATCCACTATCTAGACAAATCCAATACCTTTCTCAGCCCACCGATCCAAAGCCCAAATCGGTCGCGTTATGAATAATGAGATACATTATACCAAAGTCTGTGATTACTCATGCAGTTACTCATTCGTTAATGCCATTATATCCGAATGTGATTGTTCCATTAAACAGCTGATATGGAATTACCGAAATGTACGTCTGAATTATCCCACTTCATGCGTTAAATGAACAGGCTGGTCGTTACATTAATCATTTAGCCGCAAGTCGGGCTTCCAGTCGAAAATTAATAATGTAATTTAAAAGAATGGTCTAAAGTGTGTTGATAAATTGAGCTTTAATGTAGCGAATGTGGAACCAAGACGATCGGTGTTCATTTGAAAGTCTAATCCTTATCGCCAGTTGGCTCTGGGCGAGAGGGCATTAATCGACTTTGTCTGCTCAGCTCAATCCAACTGCGATATTTTATGGCCAACATGGTATGCCTAGGGAGATACATAAGTAGATGATGTACCTACATCATCTACTTATGTATCTCCCTAGGCAAAATACAGCACCGTTAGTAATAAATAAATATTATCATAACGTTTATAATTAGGTAATTATAACCGTTATGATAATATTTATTTATTACTAACGATGCTGTATTTTTCATAGCAACCACATATTTACCTATTACTTTATCAACAAATTCAAGTTTACGGTATTAGCTTTAAGTTATAAATAACATATAAATAAAACCAGTTCTGAAAGCGAAGGTATAAAACTTCATTTCTACTGATATAATGGCTAGCCATGAAACCATCAATAACAGTAAATACAACCAATACAAATACTTTCAAGGACTTGCATTGGACCTTGACTTGTAACAAAAAGTCGGTCGGAATAGAACAACTTTACGAATCGGCGGCGCCGATGGCCTCTGTCTGAAATAACTCATTTATTAGGGAATCGATTAGGCTACAAACAGACAAAGCTCCTATATATTTTTGGACATACATTATTCATTCGAGGGACAAAGTATCGTCGCGGCGCTCGCACCCGTCGCTACACCACTCGGACCCTCGAAAACTTCATAATGTGATTTAGACACGCGCCAACCGGAGCGGAGCGCACCAACTAAAGTAATTTGTGAGGGTTACGCGCTCTTGCATACCGAGCGGCGGCGTCTTGTCGGAGCCACCGCGCGCTATTCGTGCACCCCGCGATGCATTTCAACCGCTCCCCTTTCTAGAACTTATCCGGTCCCAACTAAACGCAAGTTCAATAAAATTACTTTCTTTTCAGGTATTCGGTGCGGAATCGCGAGCGTAGCAGAAAATGTGCGAAGTGCGCGAGTGGGATCACATCGTTGACGCGTCCGCGACAGAAACGCGTGTAACGTGCGACGGTAACAGTTAAGAGAATGCGCGCGTAGACTCGACCACGACGTCGGACGTTTCCACGTGGGCGCTGGCGACCGCAGCCAGCGATGTTATGGACTTTGCAGTCGGGAATGAGAGCGAGGGCTGGGCGGCGGCGAACGCGAGCGCTGCGAGCTCTGCGCCCGTGGACGTGGAGGACTACCTCGCCTGGAGCATCTTGGACGGAACGCTCATGCTACTCATCGTGAGCGGGAATACCCTCACAATCCTCGCCGTGACGCTCTCCCGGCGCCTCTCCTCGCTCGTCTCCAACCAGTTCGTCCTCAACCTCGCAATCTCCGACCTCATGGTGGGCCTCACGCTGCCTTACCACCTCGTCTTCTACCTCGACGACGAGTTCGGCAGGAGAAAGTGGTCCTGCCTAATGCGTTTCATCCTGATAATACTGGCGTGTCTGGCGTCCATTTACAACATTATAGCGATAGCTGTAGACAGGTGGGTCCCCCCTGCTTTAGTATGGTGTAACAGAGGTTATAAATAGCTTGCAAGTTCGTTTATATCACGCTACATGATAAGTGTTCGTATGCGATCTGATGGTGTATTGTTCGTGTTCCAGGTACATAGCGATAGTACACCCGCTCCACTACAGTCGCTACATGACCAAGGTTGTGACGAGGCTGCTGATGAGTGCCACCTGGTCGGTAGCTCTCTGCATCAGCTGTATCCCTATATTCTGGAATGACTGGGAGGATGGAGTTTCGTGTGAAATGAATGAGGCAAGTACTTATGAATTGCATTTCAAAAAAAGTGATTATATACGACAAAATGTATAAAAACATAAGAAAACCAATAAGGCCATATATAATTAATAAAAATTGTCTTGATAATGATGAATCAGGGATTTGCCTATGTCCTATATTCTTCTAGATTTAAACAAGATTCTAAGTTTCTGTCTCTTTTTCCAGGTGGTCCCGAAATCCTACACTACAAGTATCCTGGCGCCAATGTTCTCACTGGTTTGGATGGTGATGTTCATCCTCTACTGGCGGATATGGCGGGAGGCGGCGTGCCACGCGAGGAGAATGCGGGCCAACACGTGCTGCACAAGCGGCGCCAATGATTGGAAGAGCATTCAGGTACGACAACTTTTGACCTTATTGGCCCTCTTAACTGCATTATTTTTATTTTTTGTTCTAACGTAAAAACATACGCTTACAGAATATGGTATCACAGTTATACAGATAGTGTCCCTTTGTTGTAATGATTATTACATAGTCATACCGATAGCTCTTACTATAATATCAATCGGCGCTAAAAGCTCAGCACAGCTTTTTCAAAATTTGACATTTTGTCAAGGTTAAATTGGCTTCAACTAGATTGAGCCTTTTGCCTGTGCCTGATATCCATAGAAGCAAATAATGCAAAAAAATTGTTTTCTCCCTTATAAAATGAATTGAGTCATTGAATCAAACGACGTTTTTGGTCTGGGTTATCTGTTGGTTGTTTACGTTATGCAATCAAATCGTATTTATTTAGACTTTGAACGAATAATTACTTGCTACCGTACAAAGGGCGACGGTCAACTAACAACTATGGAATCACAACAAAACGGTGGATGTAGGACAAAGACCCATTATTTTAAATTAACACAATGTATGTTTCTTTTCAGGTGGTACTTCTAGTCCTGGGATCATTTTCAATATGCTGGATGCCGTTTGTGGTGGTGGCCTGCGCGCAAACGCTGCCCAAGATGCCGCTCGACAACCACATCGCGTACCGGCTGACATCTTCGCTGGCCATGTCCAACTCCGGGATAAACCCGCTAATCTACGCGTGGAAGAACGCCGGCTTCCGGGCGGCCTTCGCCAAGCTACTCCGGTGCAAGAGACCCGACACCTCGGAGTACAGGGGCTCCCCCGCTCCGGAAAGAAGAAAAGGCTCGGTGGCACTACGAGAGGGCTCCCTGACACATTCCAATACGCCCAGCACGCTCGCGAGCTTCGGCGGCAGACCCGCTAGGCTCATGTACGTGGAGAGAGAGAGTTCGGACACGTCGCGGTGCCGGATCATTGAGAACGCGGGCTACATGGAGTCTGAGAGTGGTGACAGCAACCCCTCATACGCCCCGGACGGACCTACCCCGGTGCACAGGCCACCCGCCCGCCCGGATATAGTGTCGTGTTGAACGAACAATAGACGTTTGTGGGAAACGTGAAACGCTTCTAGTATTTAACAAATTGTTAGTGACTGTAGGTACCCCTTCGCATCTAGGTACCTGTTTGAATCTACGCTCAAGTTTTTAAAAGCTTTATTGTTGAATTTTTATTGAGAGATTATAATGAGTTCCCTGCCGTAAGAGTTTTATCAAGAGATTTTCTGACAAATAAAAAATGAATATATTTAAATTAAAAGATGTTCTATTCTATGTAAAATAAAAATATATGAACTTATGAATAGTTAACTCGGCTTTTACATTTACGAGTCCTTCCTGTATCAGTTGTACTTGTAGATGCAAATAACGATTATTTTTAGGGTTCCGTACCCAAAGTGTAAAAACGGGACCCTATTACTAAGACTCCGCTGTCCGTCTGTCTGTTTTTAAGTAACCCACGTCATGGACAAAAATAATGCACAGTTTAATGGGATACAAGCAAGTAGGTTATTTAAATAAAATAAAACCAGACAAGTCCGAGCTGGACTCGCCCAGCGAGGGTTCCGTAGATATGTAGGAACATAATGATTATTAGTAAATGTTTTTAAAATGCACGAAAAGAATCGGTCACCCATCCAATTTATGACCGCGCGTAGGGTTGCCTAACCTCGATGATTGATTTTGTACTTTTTTAATGAGGACTTTTTTTTATTCCATTGCAAATGTATAGTTTTTTTTTATTTTTCCATGTAAGTATAAGACCAATACCTTGCCAAATTTCATAGTTCTAGGTCTACGGGGAGTATGTATTTTAAGATTTTCGAAACATGCGTTTGTTGCGGCATCAACGGCCATATCTATTTTTCAGGTTAACTTAGAATATTGAATTTTTCACAGATTAACAAGGCTTTGATGTGAGGATCGAGGATTTGAGTATATGGTTTTAATTTCAACTCGATACCTCTACATGTTCTCGAGATAAAGGGTCTTGACAGACCGACAGACAGACAGACGGACAACAAAGTGATCCTATAAGGGTTCCGTTTTTTCCTTTTTGAGGTACGGAACCCTAGAAATGGTTAAGTGCGAGTAGGTCTCGCGCACGAAGGGTTCCGTACCATAAGTCTGCAAATATTTCAAGAGTCTACCTGTTGCCGTTATTAATATCGAGCAAAAAACGGCATTAAAATCACGTTTGTTGTATGGGGGTTCCCTAAATATTACAGACGGACAGCGGAGTCTTAGTAATAGGGTCTCGTTTTTACCCTTTGAGTAAGGAACCCTAAAAAGGATTATCTTTAAAACGAGCAAACGGACAAGAAGACATACAAAAGAAGCATGTAAAATTATAGATATGTGAAAACGTAGATATTAAAGTTATGAGCAGAATAATAAAAATTAGCATTTTTATAAATGACGCAGTAATAACATAATTCAAATATGAAATGAACAAACTTAATTGTATAATTGTGTTTCAATAATGTTATGATATGAACAATATACGACCTCGACATTAGAATATAATGCTGGGATCACATTGCATTGAAATAAAATCATTTCGATATTAATTAAACTCTATTCTAGAAACTAGAAAATGGTAATGATTATTGAATATATTGTACCACTCCATAAACAGATAATTTTACCGACATGAATTTTGAAGAATTAGAAATTTCGAAATATTGTTTATCTGCCAAGATGAATTTATTACATTATTAGGATATGACCGTGGGATGCCGGGAGAGGAATGTTGCCTCACCTCTCTTGCCCATGGATGCAGTAAGAATCTGCTAAGGGATAGCTCCGGAAGATGAGCCGCAGCGTTTTTCCGTGTATCAACATCCCATACTGCGCTCGCTAAACTGCCTGCTGCGTTGCGAGTATGGCAGCACTCCGCTCATGATCTTGGAGATGAATGATGGAGGCCTGTGTCCAGCTGCGGATGTGGACAGTAGTCCTAAGGCTGTGATAATGATGATGATAAGGATATAGTAAAGAACTCACCTCAACGCCAGTAACTCCGAGGGCTGTCACGAGGTTCGGTGTCATCCTGAAGGGCACCTTCTCCGGAACCCGCAGCGTCTTGCCTTTCTCGAAGCACACGTTGTAGTCTATATGCACCACTTCACCGGAAGTCAAGTCCACAAGCACATTGTCCAAATGTCTATCGCCTAAACCGATTATGTACCCGATGGTACTCATCACGGCCACTGAGTAACTGTATCTACGCACCATCTGCCACCACTGTTCTGGAGTTACACTTCCGCACCATAACTCCCGCCAAAGCAAATCTTTCGGGGTCTCCGTTGATAGTTCTTGTAACACTTGCTTCAATACAGACACCGGCCATTCCTTTCTGTTCTCCGTAGATACCCCAGCTTCGTTGAGGAGTGGGTTGAGCTTGTTGTAAAATAGTTCCGATGGACGCGGAACGTTGACGGTTTTGTTCGTCTTCGCAGAAAGCATTGCCGCTTCTCTGTTTTGCCAGCGTTTGTACAGCGCAAACAGCGGGGTTACGTTGTCCACCCAGCTGATAAGACCAGATCTAGGTCCTAATGGGATGACGGAGTAGTGACGCGCTCTGTACGTTTGATTATCATTGTTTTCAGAGTCCCGCGCTAACATTGTATTTGTGATGGACAGCAGTTGCATTATTCTTTCATCAAGATGCAAATCTTCTAAGCCCTTAAATAGATAAGTGTAGGCTTTTCCGTCGGATCCATAGAACACCAACTTCTTCGGTCGAGTTTTCGTAGGCAAAATAGCAACATTATTTTCAACAGATTTAATAGTAACTCTGACCGTTCGCTGATTGGTATGCACCCCGGGCATTGTGATGACTGTATCTTTGAGCTCAGCCAGCACAGGGCTAATGTCAGACATTCGCAAGATATAAGAAGTCCGCTTGTTTACCTTCTGCTGGAGCTTGATTTGTAATTGTTTCAAGGGAGCCCAAGACTCTTGTGGTTTCTCTGGATTGGCAGGATTTTTAAGTTTATCAATAACGTCGATTATGAGCGACTGGAACTTAGTCTGGAATGATATCTCGTGTGGAGTTTCTGGCGGAGCTGACGTAACTCGACTTAGTTGTTCTAAGACGTACACTACCGGTTCAAATATAATTCTATGCTTTTCTTTGATAAGATATTCTTTCTCTTCATTAGACAAGTGTGCATTCTCTTTAACTTTTACTATCTCGACTTCCATCTGCGAGAGACGTTTCGAAAAGTCAGAGTGATGTTGAACTAGCGTTCCAAGGCATAATTCATCCCACAATAACGTTATTCTTTGCAATTCTTTAACTAACAGCTTTACCTGAAGAATGGTCTTCGGAGCTTGTTTGGATAAAGTTTCCACCATATCCAGGAAGCAAGAATTAAGTTCGTTGTTGATAACTTTGTCACTCGCAGAGTCATCTAAATCTTCGTTTTCTTCTAAGCTCTCTGCGTCATGAGCCAAGAAAGATTTTACTAAGTTCAGCTCGGAAAGGTCGTTCTGTTCATTTTCCACAGCCCCTACCACTGCCGGGAACGTAATAAGATGTGGCGTGTCTTCTGCCAATCTGCACAGCAAGTCAGACACACATTTCCGCACGTATGTCTCAGGATGATTGAGTCTTGAAAAAAGTTGAGGGATGATTACTTTCCAGGGTTGGGTCGGTGTGTTGGCTAATCCTGACTCGAGGACTGTTTGTAACTCCATCGCATGTTTCACAATCAAACGGAGCAGCCTCAATGTAGCATTGACTACTGCGTTTTCACCACTGTGGTTGATATAGTCTGCAGAGCAGATGAGTTGTAGAAATTTGAAATACGCATCAGCAGAAAGTTCAAAATATGAGAAGACTCTTTTCTGAGCCTGTCGCCAGATATCTACTAGCATAGCGAGATGTTCTGGATAAGCATTACTTAGACACGGGACTGTACGTAACTGGCTTTCTATCATTTCCGATGTATTGATCTCGTTCCAATCAATGTCTTCGTCATCACAAGTTGCTTTTGTTTTGGACAATATTTCACACACAGCTTCGAAATCTTGTGGTGAACACCCGATCATGACGCTTTCAATTTGCAATTTATCATTTTCAGTGAGTTGTTCTCCTGTTTTAGAACTGTATTCCACCATCTTCCTTCCCCATCTGAAACACCAACCTGCGAAGCTAGCCCACGCTTTTGCCAAGCCAGGGCATTGATTAACTCCAAATTGCAGCAATTTTCCTACTGCTGAATCTGACAGCGGAATTACATTTTCAGATACGTTGTTGTCGACCAGTCCAATCTCAGGTAGAGCTGCTACCAATTTTCGTAGCGGTGATTCATCCTCGAGAACCGTTTCGTTCTCATTTTGGACCCATTTGGATAACGTCAATAACATTCTTGTTCCTTTTTCGCGTAATTCATAGCTTTGCTCTCCCATAGCCAGCCTTTGCGAGAACCCGAGTGAAACGCTTGCGCATAGATTAATCGCCCTCATTTTCGTTTCGTCCTTATTATAGGTGAGTTTGCAGAGTTCACTCAACGCAGTTGCATTATTCAGAGTCCAAATGTCCATATCGTATGTGTTTGCTGATACGAGAAGTAGATCACTTAAATCGTCCAAATTATCGACATGACCTAAATACATTTGAAAAGCAGCGTTATGCTTGAAATGTCTCAACAGCTCGTTCTTTGACATAGATAAGTTTGCATTTTTTCTGGCACTTTTAACAACATCGAGACGTAGGCATTCAGTGAAAAAAATGTTTTCTTCAGTTGGGTTAAGTCTGGTAAAGTATTGATTCCACCAAGAAATCTTGCTTAGGTTTTTTAGCTCAGTGCAGTATTTGTAATCTTTAACTGCCGATGGTTTGAAAGGATTGTTTATCAATTTTCCGATTTTGGTCATTTCTGTCAATCCATGATTTGCCAATTGTAAGACAGCCACTTCTTTTAGAAAGTGTACAGAATTACTTTTAGCAAATTCCTCAGTAGCAGAATTCAGTAATGTTTCGCAATATTTTAATAGGTCTTCATATTTTCTCTCTGCATAATCACTAATGTAAATATTCACAGCTGTGTAAACTAGCGTTGTTTCAATTTTGTTAAGTAATCCTTGATAAGAACAAGAATTTTTATGGACTTCGTTGCTAGTTTGATCCAAAATATCCCAGTTACTTAGAACTGGAATTTCTTCGTCATCATCGAACCACTTTAAATCCGTGAATGAATCCCATTGAGAATTGTGCGTGTTTTGGGCAACACTCTCCTTCCAGATCTGCATGTCTCCCCAGTTTTGAATGTGCTTGTAACTTTCCATTATTTGCTCATCAATAAATCGATTGCTTCTACAGTCTAATGACAATGGGCTCGGTTCTTTTTTGTTTTCATCATGAGATGAATTTAGGTTTATTAATTTCTTGTAATAATCTATTGCAAGTTCATGTCTGGAATTAGCCTGTTCAGCGGCTCCCTTCAACCACATAAATTTCTTGTCGAAAGTTTGCTTTATCCAAATGTAAAGACCGTGTAAAACTTCAGGTTCTTCGATTTTTATGAGAGCGCGTGCGACGCTCATTGTTATCGCCTCAACATCGATGTTGGTAGTCATATTGGCGGCTGTTTGCAAGATCATTGATGCGTGATATACGGCGGCACCGTAGTGTCCGGAATAAATACTCACAGCGAGAACCGCTGGCCGAACTCTATTCAGCCATTCACGGCATGTATTCTTATTCGTATGAAAGAACGTTTTTACTGGCTTTCCGACTGCAGGCAAAACGGTCGCGGTGCCTTCAACGGCATTATAAATGTACTTCTCCAAAAACATCATGAATTCGGTAACCCAACGCGCCCTTTTCTGTTCTGCCACAATCACGTCAATTAGTTTATGTTGGGTGGTACCTTCATACTTCAACTCGGTAGACGAAGTATCTCTTGCGATGCATTTCACAGCAGTTTCTATCTTGGTAAACGTTTCTTGAGGCTTGCCGAGAGGAGTTCTAAGTTTTAATGCAACGCAAGTTTGAGCTAATTCCGATAACGTCCAGCTAATGCAAATTGAAGAAAAGTTGGTAGTACATTGACGGAAAAACAATAGGTTGTTGTCTTCATCAGATTGCAGTGGCCAGGTATTCAAAAAAATATCTGTGAAGCAGCTCTGGTCTTTCAGTAGCATCTGCAGGAGGAAACTTACCACAACTTTGAAGTGCTGTTGCGACATATTCGTAAATGATCCTTTTATAAGATACTCTTTAAACGAATTGGATTTCGTATCGCTATTCAAGATTCTCAGGCTTGTTTTTCGGCTTGTAAATATTTTAACGAGTTGATTATCTAGTTCAAGTTGCACTATGTCCCAAGGCAAGTTGAAAAGCACACTTTTGGATATTTTGGACACCTCAATATTCTGATTATCAATGTGTAAGATACAGAGTACCGCTATTGTCTTCAGTATCATCATGTTCCACTTGAAATTATTCTTCAATAGATGTTGGCAGTTTTTCATAACTAGAAGGACTACAGTCCCATCAAAACTGTACCCCAGCGTCAGCATGTTCGTGACCAAAACTAGAAAGCCTTTGAATCGGCTCACCATGTGCAAATACTTGTCCAAGTGGCAAAGTATATCAGAGGTCCAGTGCAAAGCCAACAGTAAAGATTCTTTCGGCATTTCGTCATCAAGTATCATACTCAGAGTGTTCAATATGACTGAGAGGTGACCGGAAGTGGGACTGGAACTTGTCACCTCGCCAATGCTTAGGTTTGATAGCCCAAACATGTCACTTGCTCTTTGCTGTGTGTTTGTCACCAATTCACTTGAGGCAACAAAGTGGTTGTTCTTTTTACAATGAGAGTACAACAGATATAGAACAGAAAACTGTAATGCTGGTGCAGATCTGATCAAGTGTTCATTATTAGGGCACATTTTGATTGCCAATAGTTCTAAGATACTAGGCTGCAAGGCCCACATTCCTATAATGGAGTTACTAGCATTGGCAAGCTCTGATAAGCATTGAAGATAGAATATCACATTTTTTTCAGCATCTTCTTTAGTGATTGTTTCCGGGTACTCTGATTTTATGATGTTCGCATCAGGAACAATCACTGAGTATGAGTTTTGTATATCGATCAAGACATACTTGTAAGTCTCTTGTAAAAGAGGAATGTTTTTCAAGTTTAACAGATTGCTGTAAACTGTCATCACACTGCTTTGTACTTCAAAACTTTCAGAGAATCTGAGGGGTCGCAACTGCGATTCTGGTCCTAATACCTTAGTTATAAATTCAATAGGGAGGTTTGAAGCAATCTCCTTTATCGTCACAGAAATTAAGTCAATTACACTGAAGCAAACAGTGGTGTCAATATTTAAAAAGCTGCCTAATTCAATGGTTATGATGGAAATTAGTACTGGCATGCATGAAGTACTCTTTGATTGTAGATGTTTCAATAATAGGCTAATACATTCATTACCTGCCAATATCAAGCCAGTTTCCACACCATCCTTCAATGTATTTGTCAAGACTTGCAGGATTTTTGTCAAGGCCTCTGTCAAAAATGACCAAGTTATGACAATGATACCCTGGGATACAGTTGGGTTCAGCAGCGGCCCCAAGGTCTTCACAACAGTGTTGAACACATTTAGAAATGATATTATCTTTAACAGGCAGTCATCATAGGATTCTTTGTCTTTAAATGATTTCAAGTCATTGGAATATGTCACTAAGTCCTCTAAAAATTGGCTCAGCAAATTCACTGAAAATCCAATATCTGCTTGCCAATGACGGCCCATTTTAAGCATGGATTCAAGTGCAAAGTCTTTAACCTTCTTTGGTTGTGCATTGTCAACATGCCATCCTACCAAAAGGTCTACTGTGTCCACAAAATGATTTGCAAAATGCTCTGGATATGAGTTTGACACTACAATCATTGCATTGACAGCAGCAATGAACACATCACATGAATCAGTGGTCTCAATAATTGACTGCAATTTTTCCAAAGTCAACTCTGCAAAATCTCCCAGGTGGGGTGTTTGAAAATCCAGTTGGAAAGTCTCAATAAAAGACAGTACCAGCAAATGCTTTATAGAATTGTTGTGAATTGCATACATTGATAAAATCCAATCCATATGCCTGTGAAAGTCTGGGCCCATCACATATCCAATCCTGCCAAGCACCACAGCCGCACCTTCCTTGGTTTCGGGGCTTGGACCATCATACAACACATCCAGTAGTGAATCCACTAGTATCTCATATGCCCGGCGTATGTAAATAGTATTATCAGGTAGCATAATGGCATCCTGAAGTTTGGCACAGATTACAAGTGACTTCTCGATGTCCACTTCGGCGCAGAGCCGCCGCAGCAGCTTGGAAATGCGCGGATCTTCAGGCAGGTTGGCCATGAGCTCCTGCCGTTCGTAGAATTTCCCGCCACCGGTTCCTTGAGACCAGGCGTCGTTAGCGCCTTGGCCTAGCGATTCGTTATATTTATAGGGATTTTCGAGCCCATCGCGGTCTCCTCGCGAAGGGAAACCGCCGCGGCCCCTGCCGCCGCCGCGCGACGCCCGGAACTCGGACCCACGCCCGCGGGACCGGAAGTGGCCGTCCCGGGTGGGTCCTCCGAACGACGAGGACGCATCGTAAGTGCTATTATAACCTCTGACCCTCTGGTGATTGGTGTTTTCGTGACTGGAGTCTTCCCGCTCAGGGGCCTCGGAGTTCTCCGCTCCTCTGGTGTTACTCGGTTCACTATTTACAGTGGTGGATAACATCACTAAATATTTTGTCTAATACACAATTAAAACCGCACATGGCCGTAAAATTACGACAAAATACTAAACAAAACAGATAGCCTCCAGCAACAGACACGAAAGTGTGACAGACAAGTCGCAAACGAAACGAAACGAACATTCATCTGTCATGTCATGTTGTTGTCGTGTTCATGTCAGACAGGTTAGTGTTAGTTTTTGAACGACTCAGAATTACCTCTATGAATTAAGCATTACTTAGGTAGATTTACTAAAAATATGCGAACTAATGAAATACACTTTTCAGTTATCTACTGCTATATTTATATCCATTAGGATCAATCATTATTTTAACAAGATGTAATCTACATTATTTATAAAATTTATGATGCTACAACTGGCAGGACGGACCACCATTACATCCGTGCGGATTTTTGAACGATTCTAGTAATGTAATCAAATCAGTCAGACAGAACAGAACAGAAACCTAACCTCTTACCTTACTCTTTTTCAAAACAACGCAACATGTAAAATTTGTTATTCGAAATATTGCATGATTATTGAAATACGACCGATAGTATCGCACAATGAAGTCCACAAAACGAGCTCATGACTTTAAAGGTAATCATTTCTATCATATTTTATAGTAAATATTTAAGTAGTACGGTAGATCCTAAAATATTTACATTTATGTTTCTATTTCAGCTTTAGAGCTAAGATTAAACGAGGATTCCGAATCTCCTCATACAATTTACTTTAAGGAACATTTGGTAAGAGACCAAACCAAGGATAAGCCTTCAGGACGAACTTTATTTGTTGTAAATATTCCACCTTATGCTGACGAAAAGGGAATAGCCAATGCATTCAAGGAAGCTGGGAATGTAGAATCAGTCCATATTAGCCAGAAGCCGAATACAGCAGTGCCCTCTACAGAACCATTTATAGCAGGAAAACAGAACCCAACATTCCAAGTAGGTTATGTTATCTTCAGCAAAGTATCAGAACTGCATAATGCATTAAAACTTTCAGAGCTCAATCCAATGAATTCCCAGGAACACAAGATCCTTACTGGCATGAATAAATGGATAGAGCAATACAACAGCTCAATACTTACACAGATCAGTTTAAAGCACAAAGTTGAGAACTTTATGAAGAGACATGATGTGGAGACCAAAAAGGCTGAGGATAAAGAGAAAGAGTTGGAACAAGAAGATGATGATGGTTGGGTGACTGTAACTAAGCGAGGCAAGGTCCAAAGTTTTGCTCGCTCTGAGAAAGTAGAAAACAAAATCTTACAAAAAGAAGAGAAGAACAAGAAACGGAAGGAATTAAAGAATTTTTATACCTTCCAAATAAGAGAATCTAAGATGAAACACATTGTAACTTTAAGGCAGAAGTTTGAAGAGGATAAGAGAAAAATAGCTCAAATAAAACAAAGCCGTAGATTTAAACCTTTTTGAAATAAAAACATTTTATTGTATCACAGTTCTTTATTTTACTTATAATATGTGTACATTACACTGCTTTGTGGAACTGAAATAACCACCATTCCATGAATAATATTTAACATTTTACAATACTTAATATGTACATAGCATTCCTAAAACATGCATAATTCACTTTACACAGTAAATAGATGAACAGAACATTAACATACCATATCTTTGTAAAAAAATTTCAAGCTCTCATGAATTTCACTAACTATTCTGCACTGCCGACAAGTAAGTCCATTATGAAGTGTTGTTAGGATGTTCACATTGGCTGGTGAGTCTTGATAACTATCCGTAGCAGCCTGTTCTCAGGCAGTGTGTCCAGAGCAGCCAAGAGGCTGTTGATGTTGCCGTATATGCAACCATTTGCCAGGGCCACTTGAACTGCTTGCCCTATTCTGTCGAGGCAATCCTGCAAATGAGGGATTTTTAATGTAACAATGGTGAATATGCAAATGTTATTCATCATCATTATTTCAACCGTAAAACGTCCACTACTGAACACAGGTCTCCCTCATGAATCTCCATGAGGGGTAGTTGCCATACTTATTCTTTATTGTACATATACTTAGTAAATCTATACTAATATATAAAGCTGAAGAGTTTGCTTGAACGCGCTAATCTCAGGAACTGCTGGTCCGATATGAAAAATTCTTTCGTTAGATAGCCCATTTATCGAGGAAGGCTATGTAACATCACGCTACGACCTACGGGAGCGGAGCAGTAACCAAAGATGCGGGTGAAACCGCGGGCGACTTCTAGTATATACATAAAAAAACTTAACTAGATGTCATCTACAAAGGCGGGCTTAACCATAAGAAGAGTTTTCTTCCAGCAAACCTTTTGAGGATATGGAAAGCTGATTAGTGTAGTAAATATGTGTACACACAACAAAAGGGTGGTATATTAATAATCTAAATAATTAAGTAATTAAATATTATACCAACTTCCTTATTACTTAAATAATAATAAGAAATGAATGGATTAAACTATGATAATTTACACAAACTACATGCATAAAAACAACTAAACTTAATAAATATTTATATATATATAAACAGAGATATAATATATATATATATAAATACATACAAAAAACCAAGTACCTAAGACCACAAAGAGAGATATTTTACTTTTATTTTAAAAGTGCTTAGGTAATGACTGACTGTCGCGAATGGAGTGGGGAAGCCTATTCCATAACCGGACTACGCCAACTGTAAAGGAGTCCCCGTAACTACTAGAGGAGTGAGAGGGAGTTTTAAGGAGGAGGGACGTAGTCGTCCTGCAGGGCACACCACGCGGGACAAGGAATTCAAAACGCTCACGAAGGTAAGAAGGTGAAAGAGGATTGTGAAGAATGTTGTACAGAAAAGAAAGAACATGAAGGTCACGTCGACGACGAATGGGAAGCCATTTTAATTGAGATCTGAAACTGGAGACGTGATCAAACTTACGCAAACCAAAGATGAATCGGATATACAATTTTGATGTTCCAGTTTGCTTAAGAGTTCTTCCGTGGCGTCAAGGAAACAGACATCGCATAGTCAAGAATAGGTAATAGAAGAGTTTGTGCAAGAGAGATTTTAGTTTCAAAAGGCAGAAACTTCTGGAGACGCTCGAGTGATTGAAATGAGTAGTTAACTCGCTTACCACGACTTACTGCCTTACTTACCGCGCATAGCAAGCGGGTTGGCGAGCGCAGTACGAGATGTTGATACACGGAAAGACGCCCATCTTCCGGAAATATTCCTTAGCAGGCTCTTACTGCATCCACGTGCATGAGAGGAGGGGTAACATTCTACTGCCGGTACCCCACGGCAATCGTGACGTGCGCTCCGCCGTCCCGCTCGTAAGCTGTCATGACAATCATGTGTATTACCTGTAACTTGTCATCCGTCTGCGGCGTCCCCCCTCTCTTGAGCAGCTGGTGCGCGTAGGCCTGCACGCGCGGCGCCAGCGCGGCCATGAGGTGCGCGCCGATGGCCGTGGGCGCTCCGCCGCCGGTCCGCCGGCCCGCTCGTAAGCTGTCATGACAATCATGTGTATTACCTGTAACTTGTCATCCGTCTGCGGCGTCCCCCCTCTCTTGAGCAGCTGGTGCGCGTAGGCCTGCACGCGCGGCGCCAGCGCGGCCATGAGGTGCGCGCCGATGGCCTTGGGCGCTCCGCCGCCGGTCCGCCGGCCCGCTCGTAAGCTGTCATGACAATCATGTGTATTACCTGTAACTTGTCATCCGTCTGCGGCGTCCCCCCTCTCTTGAGCAGCTGGTGCGCGTAGGCCTGCACGCGCGGCGCCAGCGCGGCCATGAGGTGCGCGCCGATGGCCGTGGGCGCTCCGCCGCCGGTCCGCCGGCCCGCTCGTAAGCTGTCATGACAATCATGTGTATTACCTGTAACTTGTCATCCGTCTGCGGCGTCCCCCCTCTCTTGAGCAGCTGGTGCGCGTAGGCCTGCACGCGCGGCGCCAGCGCGGCCATGAGGTGCGCGCCGATGGCCGTGGGCGCTCCGCCGCCGGCCCGCTCGTAAGCTGTCATGACAATCATGTGTATTACCTGTAACTTGTCATCCGTCTGCGGCGTCCCCCCTCTCTTGAGCAGCTGGTGCGCGTAGGCCTGCACGCGCGGCGCCAGCGCGGCCATGAGGTGCGCGCCGATGGCCGTGGGCGCTCCGCCGCCGGTCCGCCGGCCCGCTCGTAAGCTGTCATGACAATCATGTGTATTACCTGTAACTTGTCATCCGTCTGCGGCGTCCCCCCTCTCTTGAGCAGCTGGTGCGCGTAGGCCTGCACGCGCGGCGCCAGCGCGGCCATGAGGTGCGCGCCGATGGCCGTGGGCGCTCCGCCGCCGGTCCGCTCGTAAGCTGTCATGACAATCATGTGTATTACCTGTAACTTGTCATCCGTCTGCGGCGTCCCCCCTCTCTTGAGCAGCTGGTGCGCGTAGGCCTGCACGCGCGGCGCCAGCGCGGCCATGAGGTGCGCGCCGATGGCCGTGGGCGCTCCGCCGCCGGTCCGCTCGTAAGCTGTCATGACAATCATGTGTATTACCTGTAACTTGTCATCCGTCTGCGGCGTCCCCCCTCTCTTGAGCAGCTGGTGCGCGTAGGCCTGCACGCGCGGCGCCAGCGCGGCCATGAGGTGCGCGCCGATGGCCGTGGGCGCTCCGCCGCCGGTCCGCCGGCCCGCTCGTAAGCTGTCATGACAATCATGTGTATTACCTGTAACTTGTCATCCGTCTGCGGCGTCCCCCCTCTCTTGAGCAGCTGGTGCGCGTAGGCCTGCACGCGCGGCGCCAGCGCGGCCATGAGGTGCGCGCCGATGGCCGTGGGCGCTCCGCCGCCGGCCCGCTCGTAAGCTGTCATGACAATCATGTGTATTACCTGTAACTTGTCATCCGTCTGCGGCGTCCCCCCTCTCTTGAGCAGCTGGTGCGCGTAGGCCTGCACGCGCGGCGCCAGCGCGGCCATGAGGTGCGCGCCGATGGCCGTGGGCGCTCCGCCGCCGGTCCGCCGGCCCGCTCGTAAGCTGTCATGACAATCATGTGTATTACCTGTAACTTGTCATCCGTCTGCGGCGTCCCCCCTCTCTTGAGCAGCTGGTGCGCGTAGGCCTGCACGCGCGGCGCCAGCGCGGCCATGAGGTGCGCGCCGATGGCCGTGGGCGCTCCGCCGCCGGTCCGCTCGTAAGCTGTCATGACAATCATGTGTATTACCTGTAACTTGTCATCCGTCTGCGGCGTCCCCCCTCTCTTGAGCAGCTGGTGCGCGTAGGCCTGCACGCGCGGCGCCAGCGCGGCCATGAGGTGCGCGCCGATGGCCGTGGGCGCTCCGCCGCCGGTCCGCCGGCCCGCTCGTAAGCTGTCATGACAATCATGTGTATTACCTGTAACTTGTCATCCGTCTGCGGCGTCCCCCCTCTCTTGAGCAGCTGGTGCGCGTAGGCCTGCACGCGCGGCGCCAGCGCGGCCATGAGGTGCGCGCCGATGGCCGTGGGCGCTCCGCCGCCGGTCCGCCGGCCCGCTCGTAAGCTGTCATGACAATCATGTGTATTACCTGTAACTTGTCATCCGTCTGCGGCGTCCCCCCTCTCTTGAGCAGCTGGTGCGCGTAGGCCTGCACGCGCGGCGCCAGCGCGGCCATGAGGTGCGCGCCGATGGCCGTGGGCGCTCCGCCGCCGGTCCGCCGGCCCGCTCGTAAGCTGTCATGACAGCCATGTTTATTATCAACTGGCTAGTAGGCTGCGTTAATATGTGCATTGTTTGCATCCAAACAGAATTAACGTAACATCCAATGCCCATCGCGATCGAATAATACGTTCTAACTAGAAAAACAAGTCACTATCATCATTGAGCCGTGAAACGTCCACTACTGAACACAGGCCTCCATCATGGATCTCCATGAGGGGTTGCCATAATCACCACGCTCGGCAGGCGGGTTGGCGAGCGCAGTACGGGATGTTGATACAAGGAAAGACGCTGCTGCCCATCTTCCGGAGGTATCCCTTAGAAGGCTCTTACTGCATCCACGGGCATGAGAAGAGGAGTAACATTCTACTGCCGGCACCAGTGAAATAACTTTAAAATGCTATAGTCTCTCGTTATATGACAAGTTATGTCTTCTAGCTAGTTTGGTACCTCGAGTTACATGGCACAGAAACCTTTTTTGCACTCTCTCCATTCTTTATTTATGTATAGCCTATTTGAGGACGCCAAACTGAGCTGCAGTATTCTAGTGTGCTACGAACTAACACGCTTTTAGTAGTTACACCTGTATGTTTGTTTGTAACTGACTCGTTGGGGCTCGATTTTGTCCCACTTTAAGCCATCAGATTTACTTCAAACGTAGACTTATCAACGACCGCCGACAATACAAAAATTATATACCTACAAACTCTGATCCCATCCCAAACTATACTGTGATTCTTTAATTTTTTAACAAAAACATAGGCTTCAATGATAACATCCTAGACATGTTGCTGAAATTACTCAAACCGCTACTAGAGACGACTTGAAACCACACTACAGACACGGCGGAATTATCTATAGATCACTCTCAGTAGATCCTGTATACAGATCCGGTTACTACTGTTTTTATAACAGCAATAAATTATGGATCTAATGAGAGTTTTATGAGCTCCGGCGTGGAGAAATACCGGTGCGTCGCTCGCATGGAAGGAATTTATTTTATTATAGTTTTTGTTATTTTAATATTTCATGTTATCTGGTGTACAATAAAGTGTTAATCTATCTATCTTGCTTGTGCGCTCAGACTCGTACTCGCTTGACGCGTTTCAGGGGCTTTATAATCTCTACCATTACAATGTGCTACACCTGTTCAACACTCCGAGATGCAGCTTCACATAGAGCTCCGGCGTGGAGAGCTGTCGGTGCGTCACTTGCTTGATCGTTCGCTCAGACTCGTACTCTAGCTTGATGCGCTTCAGAGGCGTCGTGATCTCTACCATTTCAGGCTCTGAAAAATTTAAGGGGTTATACTTTTGCAGAACACCATAAAGGTAACGAACTCGTGACCGCCGCTTTGCATGCATTGTACCCGGATAAAAGTAGCCTACTTATGTGTTAATCCTAGTCAACATCTATTATTTATTTATTATTTATAAGCCTGATTCTTCCCACTGCAGGGCAAAGGCCTCCCTTCCCTCTATCTATATGTTTGCAAAATTTCAGCTCGATATGTACGCTAGTTTTGGCGTGAAGAGGTAACAAACCTCCATACAAACAAACTTTCGGCTTTATAATATTAGTGAGATCTGATTAGTTTGTGTAACGTTTTTGTGAAACCAATTTAGTGTTATAGAATTACCCTACCATTAAGGTCTCTACTAAGAGACATTTTACAGTTACAATAAGCCATAAGTGTCCCATTGGTAGGCAAAGGCTTCCCCTCCATCTCTTTTTTATTTAACCTATGTTGTCCCACTGCTGGGCAAAGGTCTCCCCTAGTCTTCCAACCATCCCGATCCTAGCAATCCGATATACCTTTTAGCAAGATAAATTTTGAGGGGCTGGTTCTACCCACCTTCGTCTTCCACATAGAGAGGCGCCAGCGCGCACCAGTGCACGAGCCCGGCGAGCGGGGTGACGGCCGCCATGGGGATGGCTCCGCTGGGCAGCGCACACGGGTTCAGCTGGGCTGACATGCAGAGGGTTGGGTTCGTACATACCTATAATATTAATCACACTTTTACTTTCAAAACACGACTGAATGACGAGACTTGCTAAAGGCCCACTTGATGTTAAGCAGTAACCTCTACCTATAACAACTGCAATACCGCAATGATCACATTCACAAAGCATATGACCAATGTTGCATTGCATTGCGCCCATCACTCTGAGATATAGAACTCTAATTTACTCTAATTTCCTTACCCAAGAAGTGATCACCTCTAGCAGATTTTTAGGAGGCATTTTCCTCACACCCTGAACTTCCTGCATATATAGCTCTGCAACTGCTGTAATGAAGTTGGCAACAAATTGCGGAGCCGTGGTAGCCAATGAGCGTAGCGCAGCTTGGTTTGATGTGTTCAGGAAGAAATGGTCTTGAATTATGTTTTCTACCAGCTGCAGGGACTGAGGGGAGGAGCAGCCCATCTGCTGGAGCCATACTCCTACTGCCAGGAGAACCTGGAATTGAAAATCATGATTAATGGTGGACTAGGTGATGCTTGTTACAAACTGTGGTGTATTTATTTATTTTATTTATTTAAACAAAATTATTATATATTGCATATCGGTAGACATGCATAAAATAGTGATATTGTATAGACAATATTTAATGTGTAAACATGAGAGCCCTGGAAAAGATGCTTCCACAAGTTCCACAACTACCTTGAAATTTACTTCAATGTTTTCATTCAATGTGGATTTTATGAGATGCAAGGAAAAATCTACTATAACCCTCTCCTTAGGATCAATGCCATTGACCACAAGGGTCATAGTCATTGTTTGTTGTTTGCAGGGGTCAATGAAAGTAAATTAAATGACCTTAACAAAACTTGCACCCCTCTACATGATCCCAGCATCAAAAAATATTATGCTAATTCTACATAACTACATAAGACTTTTTGCCTTGTATACCACTTTACCAAGTTTTCACTTACAGGCGTACTAGAAGCGGAGACACCCATACTGGCAAGAATACTCAGAATCTTCAACCTCCGGAGACCTTCCATGCCTCCAAACATGGATAGAAACACAGTGTTCTTCGTGATCTCATTGGCACAGGAGCCCAGGTATTCGCACATGACGTCTATGAGCTGCAGTTCCTGTAAGTAGCTGAGGGTCGTCGTGCGGCGGGTCCCACGACGATCGGTATCGCAAAATACGAACTCCGCTATAATATCCATGGCCACGTCCAATTGCTTACTCGACGGTGCTCCCCGACCAACCAACAGTTGTTCTGTAGATGAAGAAACCCATTAATTCAGTTAAACAGGTAATATTTCTTTCAATAAAACGTGGTAGAATGTTTCGCTACTTAGTTACCGATTCTGATGAGAGCTTCCTTGGCACAATTTGGGAACTCATATTTTCTCAGTGTATGCTTTAGATCTGTTATAGACATTTTAGTAGATTCTATAGATAATCTTTATTGATCTAGATTTAAATAAACGCCTATTCGATTTCAATTTCTTTCTGTGCACAGAGCGAGGATTTGCAGCGGATCTACGATCAAAACAAACTTATTAGTGTTCTGTGAAACAAACAACTACAGGTAGCAACTAGCAATGAAGCAAGCAAGCAACCTTTTTTCTTTGGTAAACTTTCTGTTCCAACTTAAAACAAAACGTATAGTATATTTCTCAGCTTAAACAGACATTGCTTTTTTCCCAGCAGCGCCACAGTCGCGATTTGCATAGAAAAGTCAAAGTCAAATTGTTTATTGTAACCATGTTGTACAAAAGATTTAGACATGGACCCGGCCTGGGCATTCAAATCGCGACTGTGGCTGGCTGGCTGGTAAGCTATGCAAAAATTAGAATAACCTTGTGAGAAAGTTAACAAGAATGGTGGCACTTCTGGGAAGCGTCCTTACATAGTGACAGTGACAGGTTGGTTTTGTTAACGGTTAATGGTAAACTTGTTGTCAGCAATTATCGCTTATTAAACAATAAGGGATAATTGCTGACAACAATTCTATTGTTAATGTAAAATACTCAATTAAATATCATCTACCTAAAGAAAAATATTGAAATGAAGTATATGATCCCACCACGCTTTGAAATTGTACGTTGCAATTTTCATTCCGAAAACGTTAGTTGAAGTTAGCTAACTTCAACTGCCAGGGAGAGGGAGTATTCCCTACACTATTTGTTTCCCAAACCAACCATAGTTTAAATGGTTTTGCCTAACTAAAAAAAGAACACAAGTTTATAGCACGTTCTAGAACTATACAAGGGCAAGTGCAAGTCAATCTTGGCTTATAGGCAATTGCCAGTTTTCTACCTACATTACCGTAGATGGCGGGACGAGCTCGATAGGTACCTACCTACTTTTCTTCGAGACTGGACCAACGTAGCCCTGGATCGAGACGTTTGGAAGAAATGGGGGGAGGCCTTTGCCCAGACACCAATGGCTGATAATAAAAAAAATAACAACAAGTAAGTATTGTAAAACCAAGCGATCACTATTTACGAGGAGGTGTGTGTGTGTGTGTGTGTGTGACTCCGTTTTCTGCATTTAGACTTATAGTTGGTCCATTATGCGTGAGGTGTCTGGCTAGCATAGCCAGCCCAACTCCGACCAGAAGCGCAGAATCTTCCTGGGATCTTCACAGGCTTCACGGAGTGACCTCGGTTGTACGAGGAGGTGACTGGGAAGCCTACATCCCAGCAACGCCACCATGTTTGGTAAATTTTCTCACTATCCTGACTAGGACAATTTTTTCTAATTCAGTAGGTACATAAAACGTACAATTTTTTGCATTTTTCGCGGTTTGATTTCCTTGTTCGCGGAGACGGACGGAGATGGTCCCTTACTTGCATTCAAATCGCGACTGTGGCGCTGCTGGGAGTACATACCCTTTTCTTATATCGTTAACATAGCAAATCTTGGACATGGAACGCAGACGTCATAGGCCTCTGTCAAAGTTAAGCAAGCAGGAAGTCAAAGTCAACGACAACAATGTCACACACGTCAGTTGATTTTGTTTCGCCGATACGCGTTGCTTGCAAATTGTATTTTTTAACTCGTAATATCGGGATTTAATTCCTAGAATATTTAGCCAAAATGGAAGTTCTAGTTGCTAATGTAGATCATATCAAATTCGACATCGATTATGCGTTGGAAGAGCAATTTGGAGCTTTACCATTGCCCTTCCCAGGAATGGACAGTAAGTCCCACTTTTTCCACGACCAGCACGGCTTTCGGCCTCTAAAATTGAGATGAAATTGATATGTTTCAATACCGTGAATTTAAATTGAAACTTCTTTCAGAATCAACAGCAGCTGTCTGTGAATTCTACACTCAGCTAGGGGACTGCAGTAACGGCCCTCAGTGCCCGTACAGACATGTCCGTGGCGACCGCTCTGTGGTCTGCAAGCATTGGCTGAGAGGCCTTTGTAAGAAGGGGGACCAGTGTGAATTTCTTCATGAATATGACATGTCTAAAATGCCAGAATGCTACTTTTATGCTAGATTTAATGCATGTCACAACAAAGAATGCCCATTCCTTCATATAGACCCCGAGAGCAAGATCAAGGACTGTCCATGGTATGGTTTACTTTTGTTACCATAACAGTGTGACTCCTATATTATTGATTTTTGTTGAATATTCTTCACTAAGGGTTAATGAGAGCATTAACTTGTTTTTTATCACAAGAAGCCAATTTTTGTACTTATCTAAAATTAACTACTATGTAGCAAGTTTGTTTATAACCTAGTTGGCAATATTGAATGAAGATGTCAACATGCACAACTTTGAATTTGCTGCAACATAGACAGAGCTCATAAAGTTTTGAGCAAACTCTACACACAAGAAAATAGTTTTCAAATAAAATTGTAGTAATGTGTATTGAATCATGTATTGTGACCATGTTTTTTCTAATTTTTTTTTAATGTTACAAATAAATATCATCATCTAATTACCCTGTTTCCAGGTACGACCGAGGGTTCTGCCGTCACGGCCCCCAATGCCGTCACAGACATGTCCGGCGAGTGCTCTGCTGCAATTACCTAGCAGGTTTCTGTCCAGAGGGCAAGGCCTGCAAATACATGCACCCACGCTTTGAACTGCCAGCTCCGCCCGATCAGAAGGATATCAGTAAAAGAACTCTGCCAGTATGCCATTACTGTTCTGGAGTTGGTCATAAAGCTTCCACTTGCCACAAAGTGTCATCTGATGTGAGTGAAAAATATTTTTTTTGATGTAAAACATCTATTGCAGGTAAAACCGATTGGATGAGAGGTTTTTTTTCTGTTTTTATTTAGGGAGTTTTGAGTCTTGGGATGAGAGGAGAAATGTGATGCTTGGCGATGTGCAAGTTACAAGATACGAGAGGGGCGTCTGTGGTGACTGTGGCATTTAGGTTGACTGTGGAGTCTGCAGTGACTGTGGCGTCTTGGGTGACTGTGGCGACTTTTTTTTTATAATACATTTGCTAACACACTTTCTCAGAATAGCTCAAAAACACAAGTAGCCAATGTTGCTCACAAAGCAGGCCAGCTTGATCGACTGGGCAGGACATGTGTGCAGTATGCACACTACTATACTGTAACTACAATCTCAGCCATAAGACGTCTACTGCTGGACATAAGCCTGCCTTATGGAACCTTATGGAACAAGTACTGATCACAAGATTGCCATTACTCACCACACTTTGCAGACGAGTTGGCAAGTGCAGTGCAGGGTGTTGATACGGAAAGATGCTACTGCCCATCTTCTCGTTCAGACATCTTTGTCCTGAGCCTGTCCAACCAGTGAAGAGTCCAATATCTTCAGCAAACTTGAAAACACTCTCCAACCAGCAAATAGTCCAATATCTTCAGCAAACTTGAAAACACTCTCCAACCAGCAAAGAGTCCAATATCTTCAGCAAACTTGAAAACACTCTCCAACCAGCAAAGAGTCCAATATCTTCAGCAAACTTGAAAACACTCCAACCAGCAAAGAGTCCAATATCTTCAGCAAACTTGAAGACAATACTTACTTAACTTTTTTAACTCATTTTGCACTTTCTTACAGCAAAGAGAAGCAGCGCAAAGACAAGAAGACCAGAGGTTGCGCTCCCTGGGAGTGATACGCCCAGTGACGGAAGTCAACCAAGACGTCGGCCTACCTAACCCCCAAACCCACCCCACCCCACAACAGATGAACCCACATGGACACACTCGCATGCCACGGCTAATGCACAAACCTTTGGAAGAAGTAAATATTATTAGATGTATTTTTCAATTTAAGGAAGGAAGGGAGGCCTTTGCCCTGCAGTGGGACAGTACAAGCTCTTAATAATAATAATTTTTCAACTTGAACTCAAGAGTTTACAAAGAAAACCATTTTTTTGTGTTAAAATTTATTGATTTAGTTATTTGACCAATAACATTATTGGAGGTTAAGCCTGATGCAGTGCTTTTGTTCGAACATATTACACTGCTATTTAGTTACATTTTTATAGTAAGCTGTGCTAATTCTATGAATGACAGCAGACTGATGAAAAACATCACTCCTTTTTAGGGTTCCGTACTCAAAGGGTAAAAACGGGACCCTATTACTAAGGGGCCGTCTCCACGAGCGAGGGAATCGCGGCGATTCTATAGCGCGGACTCTTCGCGATTCCCTCGCTCGTGGAGACGGCCCCTTAGAATAGTTGTCCGTCTGTCTATTAACAGGCTGTATCTCATTAACCGTGATAGCTAGACAGTTGGCATTTTCACAGATGATCTATTTCTGTGGCCGCTGCGCTATAACAACAAATATTAAAAACAGATAAAATAAATATTTAAGGTAGGCCCCATACAACAAACAAGATTTTTTTTTGCCGTTTTTGCTCGAAGTTAATACCGGCTACAGGTAGACGCTTGAAATATTTACTTAATGTTTAAATTGTATATTCACTTTAAAAATTAAATTAAAATAAAATAAATGTTCAAGGGGGGCTTTCATACAACAAACGTGATTTTAATGCCGTTTGAATATTATAACTATTTATAACTGTATGAAAGGAGAGTAGAGTTGTTTAGCCAAACAGCTTGTTTTTGAGGTAGCACCCACACAAGGGTACGGAACCCTTCGACGCGCGAGTCCGACTCGCACTTGGCCGATTTTTATTTTTGTGCATTCATGCATTTGTGTGTACATGTTGTTGAACACAGCGCCACCATCTCAACAGCTGCACTTCATCTTATAGTATTAGGGACCGTCTCCACGAGCGAGGGAATTGCGGCGATATTATTCCTATAGCGCGGACTCGTCGCGATTCTCTCGCTCGTGGTGACGGCCTCTAAGAGAGTGTATAGAAATACGTGGTACGACGATAACATCGCCGCGATTACCTCGCTCATAGAGACGGCCCCTTAGATTCTTCTTTCGTAGCTCGGACAGCCGCCGCTGAATAGCGCTGCTCAGAGGCTATTTATGTAAGATTTGTGGTCCCAGCAGGTCATCTTCAGGGACTGTCAACTTGACACTTTGTATCTGAAAACCAATAAATCATTTATGTTATAGCTGGCTGTTACCTCTTCCTGCATTTTAAATACATAAAGCAACAAAAATAAATAGCATAAAATAAATTGCTTTTAAACTATGTGTTTATAAGATGTTAAAATACTAAAGTTAATAAGTTAATTTTGTTTCAGGTAACATGCTTCAAGTGTGGTAACAAAGGACACTACGCAAATAAATGTCCCAAGGGTCATCTTGCATTTCTGTCTAGTCAAGCTGGTCACAATCAGAATCATGGTCCACAGAATCAGAATCATAGTCCAATGAATCAGAATCATGGTCCAATGAATCAAAACCATGGTCCGATGAATCAAAACCGTGGTCCTATGAATCAAAATCATGGTCCAAATAATCAAAACCATGGTGCAATGAATCATAGCAATCAGAATATGCTTCAGAATAATCAAAACCCGAATCAAAACAATGTATTTAAAAAACCTGAATAGTAAGCTTAGATAGAAGTTAGGTAAGCTTAGATATTGTAAAAAGGAAGATTTGGAAGCAGTTAAGAGGAATGAATGTTTTAGAACAAAAATTGCCTTATAAATGCAACTGTTGTACAAATTGCAAATTAACTATTACATTAAAACATTAAATATACAAATAGCATTTATTATTTTATACCTAGTTGTCCCGACGAACTTAGCAAGTACCGCCTACCACCACCCACGAGGCATCTTAAGGAGAAATACAAATGTAGAGAGGCAAAACAATTGGTGTCAAATTCTTTTTGAGTGTTTTGCGCTTATTAGGTATAGGCAGAGACGAACGAGACGAGTTGATTAGAACTAGTCTCTGGTATAGGTTAGTGGATTGGTTACTATACAGGGTTATTGGTAATTCGACATAGGTGTTCCCATTAGGTGATGGGGTTGACTATTTGCGATAATTTTAACCTCAGAACAGGTACCTAAGCCATTGCAGGCAAAGTTTATTTAAATCTTAAAATGCAGGACGCAAACTGGTAGGTAAAGAAAAAAAAAGTTCAGTTCTTTTTTCAAAAACTTGCCGTAATCATGTCGTATTGCCTATTATTTTCCTTAAATATATTGCGAAGAGAATGAGTTTTTTTTTAAATTATAAATAGCTCATAAACATTTCTTCTGCATGACAAACACAGACAGATTGCACTTCCACTGAGTTTCTCCAAAATATCACCCCGTAACATAACTGAGGAAAAACATGACCATAGTATGCGTTCCTTGCTAACACTTGATGACACATTGCTAAGCATAGAGAGAACATAACAATATTTAGATATTTTACTATTGACTTTATTAATGTGTGATTTCCAATTCAAGAAGGTATCAATATTTATTCCCAGAAAATTTATTTCTGTGACTTCATCTACGCTAATGCCTCCGTTGCTAATATTTAATTTTTTTTTTTCAATTTCAATTTATTTGTTTACACAATCATTATAACATTACAGATAATAATAATCCACTGCGTTATATGAAGTACTTAAATAAAACAACAACAACAACTTAAATAACAATAAAATGTGTTAAAAAACTAAAGTTACTTACCTAACAATAATTAATATAACTAACTTAAATATAATATATATTTATATAATTTAAACTTTGACAACAGGAAACAAAAAAAACAGCACATAAAAATCAAAATATTTGTGTAAACAGCTAAGAAAATTATAATTACCTATTATGGTGCGACGTACATTAATATTTACTGAGAAATTAACAAAAAATACTTTAACTACATGGCGAGAAAGTTAAAATTCAAATAAGGTTACACAATATATAAAAATAATCTTAAACATGGCAGGACATACAAAATAAAATAAAGGCACTAAACATTCTCACAGTAACTAAGAAGGGCACGCTTAATCACCATCCATCCATCCACAAACAAGTCAAGCTGAGGATTTTGGGTAAGGAGCTTGTTTAGATTTCTTTGTGCTCGACCTATTGAAAAAAGCGAAACTTAACTTTAAGTGAAACTGGGGTGATTTGTAGTTTTTGAATCGAAGGTATTTTGTTTTGTTAATATTAAGATTTAATTATTCCAGAAAAAGTGATATATCGTTAAGTGTGTTATTTAATTCATCTTCAAATTCTTGAGTATTATATTTGTTTTGAGGTATACACACTGTGGCATCGTCCGCAAACACAACACAAAGATGTTTGGTAACATTTGGTAAAAAGTGTTATTTTTTAAACAGTATTTAGAGCATAATAAGAAAAATTGTAACATAAACTTTAATGTTTCGTGTCTAGTGTTATAGTGGTGATAGCTTGGTTTTACCTGTTGGCATTGTCCATCACATCAAAGAGCGTGTGACGTCACACGCCGCATTTATTCTCCGCATAACTAGATGTCGCTGCTAAATTTGTTCAAAGTGTAGATCGCGCTAACGAAAACGCAGAGCACGGAACAACCTCCTCTCGGTAACGTAGAATAATCATACTTACCTGGCACAGGGGACACCGTGATCATGAAGGCGGTTCCCCCAGAGCGAGGACTGACCATTGCACTGCGGTTGGTTTGACCTCTGCGATTATCCCTAATGTGGATAACTCGGGTGCGTTATTTTTGGTAGTGGGGACTGCGTACGCGCTGTCCCCCTTGATAAGGTATAAAGAAATTGGAGTATTTTTAATACATTTGATTCGGATATATGTATTGTAATCGCGTTAATTACCTTTATTATTGCCCGACGCAACGTTTCGTTCGACAGAATTGCACCCGTCGTTCATGGTGTCCCGGGAAGACTAAAGGTAAATAACACGATAAATTCCCGGTTATGTATTATCCCCTGTGTGTTAATAATCAAATATGTTTATTTATTGGGAGGATTGCTGCTGGAATTGCTCCAGAGTTTGTTTTTAAAGACTGAAGCCCTCAGGGTGACAACGACAACTTCCTAAAATGACAACTTCCGAAAACGACAATTTCAGAGAACGTCTATTCTAAACTCGTCAATTTCCTAAAATGACAAATTCCGAAAATACTAAGGGGCTGACTAATTTCGGTTGTGAAATGTCAAAAATTTCTAATTTATACGTTATAAACTTTGCTCTGTTACTCATCTTTTAATGAAGTAAAACAACTAAAACTTGGCTTTATTATCTATTCTATAAAGTAACAAATCAAAAATACTGCAAATAAAACAAAACTTTGAACTTCTGTATCCATTTAACGGGCTTGATGGTTATCGACGACGTCGTCGTCGTTCTTGACTTTTCGTTGTTGTTTTTAACTTCAAATATATAATTTTCTTCAAAAATTGTATGCTATTAAGATCGTTATTTTCTAGTTGCTGCAATAAAATTTTGTACTTTATATCAAAAACAATGTCAGTATTTCTTCGGTTCTTTTGGAACTTTTTAAAATAACTCCTTTGAATTTTTAATTTATTTTATTTATTTTTATTTATTTATTCAAGAAATAACACAGCATTACAGTACAACCAATGCGCTATGCTATACATAGGTAAAGTAAACAATTAAATTTACACAAACAACAAACATCTTACACCTTAATAATAAAAACAGAAAAAAATACAATAAAATATTAACAAATGGTACTTATTCTTACGGTATCAACCTCTTCACAATACCTCAGGCAAACTCTGCACATATCATTCCAGTTGTCTGCAAATATATCACACAGTGGTGCTGACGCCAGAAGCTCATTTAGTAATAGTAATGCTCGAATAAGGGGCGAGTTCCTGTGCGCCACCGTGCGCGCTCGGTAGACAGCCAGTAAGGCATGGCTTCGGGGCCTCAGAGAATACTTAGGAACTTCAGGTACATACAATCTTACCACTTGAGCTACCAATTCAGGGCAGTCCGATACACCACGCAGCAACCGACAAGCGGTCGTTAGTAGGCTGTAGTTACGCCTTGTTTCTAGGGAATTAAAACCTAGCATACCAAGTAAAAATACTGTGGGATAGAGAAATGGATAATATCCATAGAGTTTCTTGTAAAAGAATCTCAAGAAAGCCTTTTGAATTTTTTCCAATCGTAAGGCGTAGGTACTCTCATACGGATGCCATACTATTGATGCCGCCTCAATCTTACTTCGTACAAGAGCAGTATAAACTATTCTTATGGCAGCCGCATTGTGGAATTCGCGAGCATTAGTCGTAATGTTTAGATTCCTTCTTCAATTTTTTGAAAATAAAAAAAAATGTTTGGCTTATGTGGTACTTTTGCATTTAGGCGTCTATGCCAACCTTCAACCGGATTATTTGTTCTGTGTTTGGAATAAGCAACACTTAAGATCTTGTTATTTTTTACTAACCATTGTTTTTCAAAATAACGTTTAAACTTTTGAAATTTCAAATCATTAGGCATCATATTTTTTATATGTAACCAGGCGTCGTTTATACATATATGCAGAGGGTAGTAAGGCTATTATAGCACTTAATCTTGATACATTTCTGCCTTCTGTCGTATTTTGTAATTTTAAGGCTTTCGATTGCTTGAAGACTGCCTTATTGAAATGCTGATAACAACCTCTTAAATTCACACCAGGAAACACATGAAGGACAGCATTTATTTGTGCTTGTTCAAAGTCGCATTTATATTGTGAAATGTTAATACCCAATATATCTTTTATTAATTTAAAAAACCTTAATTATGTATGTTTCTTCAGTTTTATTGGGCAGTAGGCCGTATACTACTGGTATAACATTTACTGTCTTCAAATTTGAGAAATAATCAACGTGTACAGTAAATAGCTGATAGAATGGTTTGGGTACGCTGTAAAAGGTACCATCACCAAAGTACAATTTATCGCTCCTCGCAAACTTTCTGATTATATTCTATTATTATTATTATTAGTAAAGTGCACTTCACTCGAGTATGAATTGTTTCTTAGTTTGTTGATATACTAGGGACATACTAATGAAATGGTAAAAATGATAAAAACTAATAAAAGTACAGTCAGCGGCAAAAGTCTTTTGAAAAAGGGTCGAGTATACGCGTTGTCATCAAAGGAAAATAGAACGAACGTACGGGCGCGGTGTGTGTATGGTCGAGCGAATGCTCATTCTGTTGCAGTTTGCCACTTTTTTGCCAGTGTCCAGTACATGGAAATTTCATAGTCATGGAATAGAGTTAGGGTTATTATAAAATATGAGCAGTAAATATAAAAAACACCAATAAGATTTTTACCACGAGCAAAACACAAATAACTTAGAAGATATAAGGAAAATTTAAAAACATTAGGTACATCAGAGACGAGAGGTTGTCAATTTAGGTAGCTGACGATCCCTCAGGGTGAGAACGACAACTTCTATTTAAGATGTTGTCGTTTTTGAAAGTTGACATTCTAAAAAAGTTGTCGTTTTCGGAAGTTGTCGTTTTTGAAAGTTGACATTCTAAAAAGTTGTCGTTTTTGAAAGTTGACATTCTAAAAAGTTGTCGTCTTCGGAAGTTGTCGTTTTCGGAAGTTGTCATTTTAGGAAGTTGTCGTTGTCACCCTGAGGGGACTGAAGCACTATCATGGAATGTATTTATTATTACTATTTTTTATTAATTTATGGACGCCCAACAAGAAAATCACGAAACATGGTTTATTTACATACCTACAAAGTACAGCCTATGTGTTTACTTAATTATAGGGTGCCACATCGTGCACAATTTCGCGACTAAACAATTATGTACCTACTTACATTATATTAATGTGATATTAACGAGTTGTATTGAAATTGCGAGGTGTTGAGGATTCAAAATGATCCAGAGAAACAAGAAAGAAAACCTACCTAAATGGCTCAAGTTCAAACAAAGTAATTAAAAAGTAAGATATATAAAAGGTGTACACAGTGTGTATACCTCAAAACAAATATAATACTCAAGAATTTGAAGATGAATTAAATAACACACTTAACGATATATCACTTTTTCTGGAAACATTAAATCTTAATATTAACAAAACAAAATACCTTCGATTCAAAAACTACAAATCACCCCAGTTTCACTTAAAGTTAAGTTTCGCTTTTTTCAATAGGTCGAGCACAAAGAAATCTAAACAAGCTCCTTACCCAAAATCCTCAGCTTGACTTGTTTGTGGATGGATGGATGGTGATTAAGCGTGCCCTTCTTAGTTACTGTGAGAATGTTTAGTGCCTTTATTTTATTTTGTATGTCCTGCCATGTTTAAGATTATTTTTATATATTGTGTAACCTTATTTGAATTTTAACTTTCTCGCCATGTAGTTAAAGTATTTTTTGTTAATTTCTCAGTAAATATTAATGTACGTCGCCAAAAAATACTCCAATTTCTTTATACCTTATCAAGGGGGACAGCGCGTACGCAGTCCCCACTACCAAAAATAACGCACCCGAGTTATCCACATTAGGGATAATCGCAGAGGTCAAACCAACCGCAGTGCAATGGTCAGTCCTCGCTCTGGGGGAACCGCCTTCATGATCACGGTGTCCCCTGTGCCAGGTAAGTATGATTATTTTACGTTACCGAGAGGAGGTTGTTCCGTGCTCTGCGTTTTCGTTAGCGCGATCTACACTTTGAACAAATTTAGCAGCGACATCTAGTTATGCGGAGAATAAATGCGGCGTGTGACGTCACACGCTCTTTGATGTGATGGACAATGCCAACAGGTAAAACCAAGCTATCACCACTATAACACTAGACACGAAACATTAAAGTTTATGTTACAATTTTTCTTATTATGCTCTAAATACTGTTTAAAAAATAACACTTTTTACCAAATGTTACCAAACATCTTTGTGTTGTGTTTGCGGACGATGCCACAGTGTGTATACCTCAAAACAAATATAATACTCAAGAATTTGAAGATGAATTAAATAACACACTTAACGATATATCACTTTTTCTGGAAACATTAAATCTTAATATTAACAAAACAAAATACCTTCGATTCAAAAACTACAAATCACCCCAGTTTCACTTAAAGTTAAGTTTCGCTTTTTTCAATAGGTCGAGCACAAAGAAATCTAAACAAGCTCCTTACCCAAAATCCTCAGCTTGACTTGTTTGTGGATGGATGGATGGTGATTAAGCGTGCCCTTCTTAGTTACTGTGAGAATGTTTAGTGCCTTTATTTTATTTTGTATGTCCTGCCATGTTTAAGATTATTTTTATATATTGTGTAACCTTATTTGAATTTTAACTTTCTCGCCATGTAGTTAAAGTATTTTTTGTTAATTTCTCAGTAAATATTAATGTACGTCGCACCATAATAATTATAATTTTCTTAGCTGTTTACACAAATATTTTGATTTTTATGTGCTGTTTTTTTTTGTTTCCTGTTGTCAAAGTTTAAATTATATAAATATATATTATATTTAAGTTAGTTATATTAATTATTGTTAGGTAAGTAACTTTAGTTTTTTAACACATTTTATTGTTATTAAAGTTGTTGTTGTTGTTTTATTTAAGTACTTCATATAACGCAGTGGATTATTATTATCTGTAATGTTATAATGATTGTGTAAATAAATAAATTGAAATTGAAAAAAAAATTAAATATTAGCAACGGAGGCATTAGCGTAGATGAAGTCACAGAAATAAATTTTCTGGGAATAAATATTGATACCTTCTTGAATTGGAAATCACACATTAATAAAGTCAATAGTAAAATATCTAAATATTGTTATGTTCTCTCTATGCTTAGCAATGTGTCATCAAAAGTGTTAGCAAGGAACGCATACTATGGTCATGTTTTTCCTCAATTATGTTACGGGGTGATATTTTGGAGGAACTCAGTGGAAGTGCAATCTGTCTGTGTTTGTCATGCAGAAGAAATGTTTATGAGCTATTTATAATTTAAAAAAAAACTCATTCTCTTCGCAATATATTTAGCCCCTCGCCTGCGGCGCCTTGCACGCTAAAAATGACACATCTGGGTGCGGTTTTCGTGGGTTGTACCCGCGCGTGACAGATTAGTTGTTTCTGATCAATAACATAAATTGAAATCAAATAAAATCAATATAGAAATTAAGATCTTTAATAACTTAGGTTTAAAATAATTAACTATAAACACTAATTATCGAATATTTATAGATTTTATGTAAATAAGGAATGGTTCTGATAGGCGCTATCTTGTGACAAGAGATTGAAACGTTATTAGCAAACATACAACTTAGTTCATCCACTATGTAACAGAGGTCGCTTATCTTGATATTATATAAACCACTATGAGTAAACTAAACATTTCGTTATTGTTTAAATGTATAGCTTGTTAATCTGTTCATTAGATAAGTTGTAAATCAATATTTGAATTTAGAAATGACCCCATTGTGTTAAATTTAGTTTTAAGAATACTTTTGTACCACGTGTGTTTGCTAAGGATCAGATATTGTTAAATATTGGCTTGAAATGAACAATATTTATGTTTTTATAAATAAGAATGATCTTAGAATAAGTTTCAACATAAGTCTAGTATATTATATGATGTTAAAATAGTTATATGCAAAATATATTTTCTATTCTGTTGTGATTGGTCGAATAAAGTTGTTATGATCATTGTATAAAAGGTAAAAATGACTAGAGAGACACATATATCTTTGGTGGAACTCGGTCGCAGAACAAAGTTAAGTGAACTTATTATTATTTTCTCATGTAAGTACTTTATAACTATCCCTGTGTCCTGTGGAACTTTAGAATCCTTTATGTCCGACTATTAGTGGAAGAGTCCAAGCTACTATTATACCATAAGTTCTTTTATAAATTCATATTGTATGTGCTTATTACCTTCCTTTAGAATATGTTTTACATAACACAACCCCAAAGGTTGATTGAAAGATTGTACTCTGCCTACTTGCAATAACGTATATTGATTAAAATTGTGTTAGTAACTTCTGCTTGTCTGTACCATGAGATGTATGTATAGAATTAATATAGCCTTGGTACTTAAACTTTTCTAGCATGTGTTTTACATTATTAAATCCACCCTCATTCCCTGCTGTAGGCTAAATAGTTTTGACTAAACAGATTGCTGCCTGGCTGAGTTTAGGTATTGGTAGATATCTTAGTAGATATATATACTCATTAATTTAGGAAACTCTAGGAATATACCTAGGGATTAATACTAAATCCGACATCAGATGTGGGATACTTCCTGACTATCTTTATTAATATGTTGTATATTTCAGAATGGATCCACCAACAATCAAGTCTGCTCATGGCGATTCGTGATGCGGTTTCCGCTACGCCACACAGAGACGATGAAATCGCACTTCCTGTCTTCGATCCTGAGAAGAGTGACTGCGGTGCAGCAGGTTGGTGTAATAGCATAGACATTATAACCAAAGAGTTTAAGTGGAGCAGTATCAAGACAGCAGCAAAAGCCGGCAAGGCTCTCAAGGGCTCTGCTTCAACCTGGTTCGAGGGATGGATGCCTACTGAGGGTAGATCTTGGGAGACTTTGTGTGCCAACATTATCACTACTTATCCTGATAAGAAGAATTTAGCCGAAAGGCTTAAAAAAGCTGTATTATATGTATCGGAACCTGCGGAATCTTATGGCGAATATGTGAGGGAGAAAATAAGATTGTACAAAGCTACAAGAATTTCCTTTACTGATTTAGAATTAATTGAATTGATTTGCGGGGGTATATCTAATGTTGATGTTCGCATGGCGACCTTAAATAACAATGTAACAACAATTTCTGGTCTGATTTCTTTGCTTTCAACGAACGTTAAAACAAAGAGGAAGCCAGCGAAAATAGTGATGGCCCCGTAGTAACCAAACGGTCTAGGCCTTCTCAGGATAGGACATGTTTTTATTGTAAAGAAATTGGTCACTCCGAATCAATATGTTTCTATAAAATTCGCGCTGACATGGACAAATCTGCTTCGGTACCTTCAACGACTGAGGCCCAAAGCAATGATAATACTTTTTTAGGACACGGAAAATAGAGTTAAAATTAAACAATGTAACCATTAGCGATGTGCCTTTTGCAACTCTTATCGATACAGGAGCTAGTTGTAGTTTGATTAAAGAATCGGTAGCAAAAAAATTAGGTTGCAAAATTACGCCTACTTCTATGTACTTACAGGGAATTGGACGACGGAATTATGTTCACGTTTTTGCCATTATTACAGCAATCGTTAAATTTGAAGATATTTCATTAGAATTAGATTTACACGTCACGAGAGACAAAAACTTTCAGTTTGATCTCTTGATAGGGAGAAATGCAGTGCGATATCCGGATATCGAAATCGTTACAGATATGTCTGGCAGTCGCCTTATTCAAAAACCTATTGAGTGTGAATTGTCAATCAATACGATTTTTTCATACTTTGATTTGTCTGAATTTACACCCAAACTGGCACATTTAGATATACATTTACAAGAAAACATTATAAGCATTTTCAGAAAATTTCCTTCAATCCTAAATAGCAATAGTACCGTTAACACTGGCGAGTTAAACATACGATTGCGAAAAAATGACATTATTCACTATCGACTATATAGATTGGTTCAAATAGAAAAAAAAAATTAATTGATAATGATGATACAAGAACTATTGGATAAACGAATAATACGAGAAAGTAGCTCCCCTTATGCTAGCCCAGTAATATTAGTGAAAAAGAAGGATGGTAGTGATAGAATGTGCATTGATTACCGGGCATTAAATAAAATTTTAGAAAAAGATAGGTACCCTCTTCCCCTAATTGAAGACCAAATTGACAGATTAGGAAATGCTCAGTTTTTTTTAATCAATTGATGTGAAGAATGTTTTGTATCAAATGCCGATAGGCAAAGAATCAATTAAATACACTGTTTTTGTAACCACTAGTGGACACTAGGAATTTTTGAAAATGCCATTTGGTATTTGTAACGGACCCCCCGTCTTTCAGAGAGCTATAACAAAAGCTGTACAACATCTGAAATTCCTTTTGATATATGTATATATGTAGATGACGTTCTTATACCTTTCTCAACAATAGAAGAGGGATTACGTTATTTAGAAGAAACAGTACAAGCATTATCCGTTGCAGGTTTATTCATTAATCTTGCGAAATGTTAATTTTTTGTAGATAAAATAGAATACCTAGGTAGACCTTTTAAAACTTTTTCATGACAAAAACTGTTACGTAGGCTTTGAAAAGACTATTTCTAAGCTAAGTGAACATTTCTGGTTTCCAAAAATGGCCGTATTTGTAAAAAAGTATTTAAGTCTTTGTTTATTGTGTATTGAACGAAAAAGCCACTCTGGACCTAAACAGGGATTATGGCATCCTATAGATAAAACTCCGGTTCCTTTTCACACATTACACCTAGATTGTACAGGTCCATTTTCCGTTACAAACGAAGGGTATAAGTACATATTACTCATGGTCGATGGATTCACTAAATTTTGTTTATTAAAACCTCTTAAATCGTTAAATGCACTTGAACTTGTGCCACTTCTGCGTGATACTATTACCATATTTGGTTCCCCATCCGTAGTAATAACTGACAGAGGAAGTAATTTCAATTCCAATTCTGTTTAGAATTTTTTTTAAAGAATTACATGTCGAACACCACATGGTGTCGACGGGTACACCAAGAGGAAATGGACAGGTAGAACGGTATGTCATTACTGTTATTGATATGTTAAATACCTCTTGCAATGGGTCGTCAGATTGGCCAAGCGGTTTATGGAAAGTACAACAAACTATTAACACAACAATTCAGAAATCTACAGGTTTTACTCCCATTCGCTTACTAATTGGCTGTAATGCAAATATTCCGTGTATTCAATCCCGTCTTAATGAGGTAGATATTACATACAGAGCCTAATATCGATGTTACCGCAGATCGTGACACCGCTCGCCAGCGTTTATGTCTAGAAGCAGATAAATTTAAAAAGCGATTTGACGATACTAGACGAAATAACAAAAATTTTGAGATTGGAAATATTGTCTATGTTAATCAGGATCATCGACGATATGATAAACTGAGTCCTCGATTCGACCTTATGAAATAAGTTTAATTATTTGTCATGATCGATATTTATTAAAAGGTACTGAAAATTTAAGAAATATAACTGTTGCAAAAGACCAACTAAGATTATGGCCTGGAGAATTTGCGGATTAAATAAAAAAATAAAATAAAATAAAAAAAAAAAACAAAGCAAATGTTGTAGATAACGTTGAAGCTTTGTGGATAAAGCTATGAATAACAGCGGTTGATGCTGTGGATGGCGCTACAAATCATTGTAGATAACGTTGAAGATAGCTTTGTGGATAAAGTTATGAATAACAGCGGTTGATGCTGTGGATAGGGCTATAAAAAAATATTAAAAATAAAACAAATAACTGTAGATAACAACGTAACGTAACAAATAACTGAAAAACAGCGGTTAATGTGGTTAACGCTGGTGGATATAGGGATAGGGCTGTGGATAGGGATGCGGATAGGGCTGTGGATAGAACTATAAAATAATAACAATAATAACATATAAATAAAATAAAAATAAAAAAATAAAAACTCCGGGACGAAGTTTGTTTCAGAATGGCCGTGACAGATTAGTTGTTTCTGATCAATAACATAAATTGAAATCAAATAAAATCAATATAGAAATTAAGATCTTTAATAACTTAGGTTTAAAATAATTAACTATAAACACTAATTATCGAATATTTATAGATTTTATGTAAATAAGGAATGGTTCTGATAGGCGCTATCTTGTGACAAGAGATTGAAACGTTATTAGCAAACATACAACTTAGTTCATCCACTATGTAACAGAGGTCGCTTATCTTGATATTATATAAACCACTATGAGTAAACTAAACATTTCGTTATTGTTTAAATGTATAGCTTGTTAATCTGTTCATTAGATAAGTTGTAAATCAATATTTGAATTTAGAAATGACCCCATTGTGTTAAATTTAGTTTTAAGAATACTTTTGTACCACGTGTGTTTGCTAAGGATCAGATATTGTTAAATATTGGCTTGAAATGAACAATATTTATGTTTTTATAAATAAGAATGATCTTAGAATAAGTTTCAACATAAGTCTAGTATATTATATGATGTTAAAATAGTTATATGCAAAATATATTTTCTATTCTGTTGTGATTGGTCGAATAAAGTTGTTATGATCATTGTATAAAAGGTAAAAATGACTAGAGAGACACATATATCTTTGGTGGAACTCGGTCGCAGAACAAAGTTAAGTGAACTTATTATTATTTTCTCATGTAAGTACTTTATAACTATCCCTGTGTCCTGTGGAACTTTAGAATCCTTTATGTCCGACTATTAGTGGAAGAGTCCAAGCTACTATTATACCATAAGTTCTTTTATAAATTCATATTGTATGTGCTTATTACCTTCCTTTAGAATATGTTTTACATAACACAACCCCAAAGGTTGATTGAAAGATTGTACTCTGCCTACTTGCAATAACGTATATTGATTAAAATTGTGTTAGTAACTTCTGCTTGTCTGTACCATGAGATGTATGTATAGAATTAATATAGCCTTGGTACTTAAACTTTTCTAGCATGTGTTTTACATTATTAAATCCACCCTCATTCCCTGCTGTAGGCTAAATAGTTTTGACTAAACAGATTGCTGCCTGGCTGAGTTTAGGTATTGGTAGATATCTTAGTAGATATATATACTCATTAATTTAGGAAACTCTAGGAATATACCTAGGGATTAATACTAAATCCGACACGCGCACGCCGCTCGGTAATTGATTGATGATTGTCTTTTATTTTACTACCGCAACTATTGTATCATTATAGCTTTTTGAAATCAGCTTGAAATATTCTAACTAATTAAATAATAATTAAGACTCGTTTACAAATATACACTTCGCTACTCGAAGTCAAAGATTGAGTAAACGGATGGATCACCGATTTATGTGTAAAAACCCCTAAATCTTATAAATAAAAAGACTTTTAAATCAAATTAGTCTTTTATCTACTTAAATAAACACCATGCTAAGATAAAAGGTCAACAAAGGCATAACTTCCTATTAATTTTTACGAGAAAAATAATCACAAAAAAAGGGTTGTTTTCGGCAGCCCTAGCGCCCAGATGTGAAGAATATGAAATTCCAAGATTGTTTATGAATTCCACAAGAGTGAAGTTGCCTTTTTTATGGCTTAAGTCTCAAGAGTAGTTCATAAACAATACTCAGACAAAGCTTCTCACATCCCAAGCATACTATTTCAAGATTTATAAACAAAATGCCAGACCCCTTAAAATCTAACACCAAATACACACTATCAATTTATGTATTGTAGTACAAAGTAGAATCAACGAGTTAGGTAAAAACATTTGTATCCAAAAACTACAATATATTTACAATAGATTTGTAATAAAATAATTACCCTTTACCTTACAAAAACTTTTAGAAATTCAACAATCAAAACTTACAATTTTCTATGATATCAGCGCCAAGGATCTACCAACGTAAATGGATATGGCATTTCAGTAAAATCGGCGAAAATACTGAATGTACGAGTACTATTGAATAAAAAATAAATATCGAAAAAATCAACAGTCTGTCTGTCTGTCTATCTGAAAGTGTGTTTGTCTGTCTGTCAAATTTGGGATCTAAATTTTTTGAGTAATAAATACCTTGTCACTTTTGCAAGTCTATTCCTCTTTTTTGCAAGTTAAAATTACGTACCTACTTCATAAGTTACTGAATTACCAAAACATATTTTTTTCTTTATAGAAACGTCGAAATCGAAATGATGATGATGAATCTGACATACTGAAATGCCACATCCATTCCTATCTAGATCCGGCAAAACGGTCGTTACGCGGACTGCGTATTGGCCCGCTCCGGGCCGATGCATGGAACGCTAGTATTTACTTCACTATTTTGAGGAAATCGAATTAAATTATAACAATATAACACATAAATAACATAACAATATGTATTGTTGACCTAATTAATTGGTTTTTTAGTAAGGACAATTAGTTTTTATGCCAATCAAAGTGTTTTTGTTGAGTACTTTGCAGAAGAAAAATTGGGTGGCTGATGAAATTAGCAAGATTTTGAATGTAAACTTTATCAAAACCGACATCATTGATTATAAAAACATTAAACACTTACTTGTTCATTGTTCGATTACGTTGAAAACACCAATTAAACACAAAATACACACAAAAACCCCAACCAAAATACCGCCTTGAATTTTTGAACTTCCCGCAAAAGAGCGCGCAAATCGACTGAATTTTCGAACTTTTATTCTATGGGCGCCACTGTTGTCAATGTTTGCTACCTCTCTCTGTTCTTCAACAAACCCACTGACTAAGTTAGAGCAGTGTGGCGATAGGCGTTTATGGTTAATTCCGCGAAATAACGGAGGCAGCGTGCGTACTCCGTATCAACCCGGAGCGGGTTGGTGCGCAGATGCGCCATATTTGAATGGAACCCGGAGCGGGTTCATTCCCAGTTAAAGGGTTAAGGAAAATAATTTATTTATTTATTTGGGCTACCAACAAGAGATACACAATAATGAGGTTTAATTTTAACAAAAGGTACTTAGGGCTAGTGTTCCCTCAATTAGAGGCGGCCACAACGTGCGCACAAATAAAAAACAACTCAGCTAACAAGGCTAGAATATCTAAAATTAATAATTTGAAGTATAAACCAAAAATAAACTAGCTAATTTGAAATCTACAACATAAAACATTTTTTAAATAAGTATCTTAGAGAAGGCATGTTCTTTGCTTAATAAGAATGTAGGTTATACAGTCTAAAATAGTTCCAGAGTATTTATTATAGGTAATTATTTATAACAATATAAAAAAGTTCCAAAGTGTGTAGGTACACGAGTTTACTAAAATGGAGCGAATGAAAAATACACATTTAAGTTTTCTTAACAAAACTATTTAACAGTAAGCACATCAGAAAGTAAGACTATTATGTAAATAAGCGATGCGAACAGAATAACATTTTAGCAATTAATAATTGTTAACAAGCAATATGGATTTTAGTGTTTTGTCAAATTTATTTATAGGGTCGCTGATGTCCAAAGAATTGTCTTTTGATACAGTATTATAACTATGACAGAGTCTTGGGATAACGGCGTTCTTGCCCTGCTTAGTTCTATAGTAAGGAAGTGAAAAAAGATTGTATGCTTTTGATCTTGGCTGTCTGAAAGGAGCATTTACCTGTAATTTATTATTGAGCTCTATGCAGTCTAGTTTGCCATTAAACATTTTGTGTAAGAAGTGGAGATCGGCTCTTTTTCTACGTAGCGATAGAGGAGGCAATTTGTAATGAGCAAGTCTTTTGTGGTAACTATTTAGTTTTCTCGCCAAATGGTCCCCGTATGAGAGATGGTACAAGAATCTTTTTTGTATTGCTTCTAGACGTTTGCTATAAATTTCAAAATGAGGATTCCAAATCACTGAACAATAGTCCAATATCGGACGGACTAGGGATATGTATAGCTTTAGTTTTGTGAAAGGAGATTTAAAATCTTTTCTATTACGAATAATAAAACCAAGTGTTTTGAAACCTCTAGAGACTGTGTTGAGAATGTTGGCGTTAAAATTAAGCTTTGAGGCTATTATGACTCCTAGATCTCGTATTTCATTAACCGTGTTAAGCAGTTGGCCATTGATGTAATAATTATTGGTAAGAGGTGTTTTACTATTATTGATCTGAATGTAAAAACTTTATTAACACATATTTAAACGGGTATTTATCGCGCTATTTACGGTCTTCCCGGGACCACGATGGGTGCAATCCTGTCGAAACGTCTGGCAATAATAAAGGTAAATAGCGCGATAAATACCCGTTTAAATATGTGTTAATAATGTGTCGTGATCGCGAAAGTTTAAAAAAGACTATTGTAAAAACTTTTATCAGAATTTAGGGTCATTTTGTTTTTAGAGCACCATGATGTTAAATTATCTAGGTCATTTTGAAGAAGTTGGCTGTCTGAGGGTATATTGATCACTTTAGTTACTTTAAGGTCATCGGCAAAAAGGTAAATCTTAGAATTTGTAAAACAGTCTGTTATGTCGTTTATAAATATATTAAACAATATCGGACCTAGAATAGAGCCTTGAGGCACGCCTGAAGAGGCAACAAATGCATAGGACAGATATCCGCCAACAGCTACCATAGAGGGCCTATTGGTCAGGTAAGAACCGAACCAATTTAGCAGAGCACCAGAAATCCCCAGATGGTTTAATTTTTCAAGCAAGATGGAATGATCGACCTTATCAAAGGCCTTGCTAAAATCAGTGTAAACTGCGTCGACCGTTGTACATTTGTCGTAAGCCTCAAAAAGTAAAGACGTATAGCATGCGAGATCAGTAACAGTGGAACGACTTTGCATGAAACCGTGTTGTATTTCTGTAATTTTCTGTTTCATGTGCCATGACAGATGATCGGCTATTAATCTTTCAAACACCTTCCCGAAGACCAAGTAGTGAAATTGGTCTATAATTTGAGACAAGCTTCTTTTCACCAGATTTGTGTAAAGGAATTACAATTGCTTCTTTCCATATGGAAGGAAAAGTGCCTTTGATGATAGATTTATTGTATATGAGACTTAAAGGTTCCGCAAGTGCTGTAGCACATTTCTTTATGAAGATTGGTGGTATACCGTCGCTACCGGCGCCTTTGTTCACATCTAAGTGCATTAATGCTTTTTCGACGCAGCTTACATCAACTTTAGGAAGGCAAAGAGAGCTGGAGATCTTTGTGCTTTCAATGTGCGAAGATGGATCGAGAATTGAAGTGGAGGGTGGGTTGAAGATTTTTACGAAATTATCAGCAAACAAGTTGCAAATATCTTCACCTGTCACAGCAGTTTTGTCGAGAAGCTTCATTTTGGCCGGGTATGTTGTACAACCATTGCGTTTGCTTTTAATGAATGACCAAAAAATCTTGGGGTTCTTTTTGACAGCTTCCTCCATTAGAGAAATATATTTAAGGTAGCAGTTTTTTTGGGCCTACGCACAGTCATCTCGTAAAATTTTAAAACTTATGATATCAAGGGGGTTGTTATACTTTTTGATTCGGACATGTAAATTGGTATTTTTCTCTAAACATACGAATAAGTTCCCTAGAATACCAAATGGGATATTTATTCTGAGATTTATTTTTCACGGGTATGAAGTTTTTAATCACGAATCGCAATTTGGTGTAAAATATATTAACCATTTCATCTACTGTTATGCAATCTATGAATTCATCGTCCCAGTTGATACATTCAAGCTCTGATAGTACTTTTCGGTAGTCTGCTCGGAAGTATGCTGGTCTAGTTTCTGATTTGGTAGGCAAGAGATTTACGTTTGCCTTTAGTGGTATATTGAACTCTAAAGAAGGATGAGTGCTGTCTTCAGGAACCAGAGGCATGTAACAGCGTTTGAGATTCATGACAATTTTATTACTTAAAACCAAGTCAAGGGTTTTACTATCACAGTTGGGTATGTTGCTATATTGTTCGAGAGCATGAAGCGTAGTAAAATCTATAAAATGTGTGTGAGCTTTGGAGTTGTTGCACTCAGGAAGTTTGTGTATATATATTATATTATAATATATTAACCCTAACAGACATTTTTATTTTAGAGATTTGCTTATTTGTAAAAAACAACTGTAGCTATTTCTTTGAATCAAAATCAATCAGAGCAGATATTCAAAGAAAGAAATATAAGTTTAATGTATGTATTCCTCAAGTCAATAATACTATGTTTCACAAAAGCTCTTAAATTACAGCTATTAAAGTATTTAACCATTTCCCTCTAGAAATTAAGGAGCTGAATGGCAATTTGTTTAAAATAAAGTTAAGAAGTTGGCTTGTTAATAAAGTTCACTACAATTTAAAAGAATTTTATGAGAATTGATTGTACCTACATCTAAAAAATATTATGTCATACCTTTGTTTGTTGTAAGTATACAAAACCTTAATTATTGTATGTCCTAATAAGGATACAAATTGTTGATACTTATAATTTTTTAAGACCTGTACATGTTTGCACACAATTTTACAATGAAAATATCTTTTTCACTTTCAAAATTAACGTGAGATATACTAATCCCGTTTTTTACAAAATGATAAATATTTTTTTTATCTTTAACAGTTGTCGCTCTAACTTTGTACATGCTGTGACGTCCTGTAATTACGGGAGCACCTGGCTATTAAATAGGACATCCAACACAGAGTTACACATAATACTAAGGTCTAAATGTTAATGTTAATCTAAATAAATCAGATAAATCGATTTACTCGTCTAAGCTAGTGTATTATATTATCTGTGCTAGTACTAATTAAGTCGCGAGGAGTGGAAGGAGGAAAGTCTCCAGTAATATAAATTAGTCTATGGAGAAAAGGGAGGCCTTTGCCTGGAAAAAGCACATTAATGGCTGAAAAAAACAAAAAAGTACTAATTCAGTACATAAAACGTACATTTTTTGCAACAATAAAAGCAATAAAAGAAGAAGTGCATAAACATAATGACACTGACTGATGAAAATAAGCACATTGCTTGCTTGCTCTTCTTGTCTTGGCCTGGCCCATTGTTTTTCTGTTCCGTTCTGTCTGTTGTTGTTTGATTGACTCATTGACGGACGACAGAGATCTCGCGTGGACGTCTCGTGTTCTACTCAGTTCAATCTTCGGGAAATTTAAAGTTTTCACATTTGAAAACAAAGTTAGCCTGTTGTTCGCTGAGTCTCAAGTTTATCTGAGTTCCTCAGTGAAGCGAGAAATCGCCGAGAGGTTGAGTTATATACAAACCAACGCTCCGGTAACCGCAAATCGTAAACATGGTAAGTCACACGTGTTCTAACGTAGCCTTTGAGTAAAAAAATTACTAGTTATAGGAAAAAAAGTTTAATCTCCTTTATTCTTTTCTCATTTTTCTTAATTGATCAGATTGCAAGAATGATTTTGAGGTTATGTCACGCGCGTTCGTATGTCCGATCCGCCTTTACAACCCTATTCTATTAATTCCAGGGTGATTCTGAAGCAGCAGTCAACCCTAAAGCGTACCCGCTTGCGGACGCGCCTCTCACCGCTAAGATTCTTAATCTGGTGCAGCAGGCTTCCAACTACAAGCAGCTACGCAAAGGGGCTAATGAGGCCACTAAGACTCTGAACCGTGGGCTCTCAGAGTTCATCATCATGGCGGCGGATGCTGAGCCGCTGGAAATCGTGTTACACATTCCTATTCTGTGTGAAGACAAGAATGTGCCTTATGTGTTTGTGCGTTCTAAGCAAGCCTTGGGACGTGCCTGTGGGGTCTCCCGACCCATTATTGCCTGCTCCATTACTATTAACGAGGGCTCGCAGCTGAAGCCCCAGATTCAGGGCATTCAGCAAGAAATTGAAAGACTATTAGTGTAAGTGTGAAGTGCTATTTTTGATAATATTATAAGCATAAAGCTTTTGTTTGGTTTATTTTTCATCCTTGCCTGCAATAGAATTACAACATCTAAATTATACAACATTGTATACCTACAAATTTTAATGAGAAAAAGTATTCTGGGTAATGGTTTTTGTTTCCTTGAACATCTTAAACCCAAATGGAAAACTTTTTAAGAGATAAATAAAAACTGAGATCAGGTTCTTAGGTAAGTTTTGCAAGTATATTTAAAATATGATGAAAACTTAAAAGTGGGGGGGAAGGGGGGTTTTGTGGTGGGAAATAATTTCCCTTTGTTCATAATGGCATTGCAAGCAAAATATCACCAAGTGGGGAATTATATCCCATTAATCGGTATATTAAATTATCTGTGGTATAGGTTATGAGTTTTTCAAGAATTTTAGTACTGTTTTTATACTAGTTCCTCACCCTGGTTTGCTTTACATTTTGTGAATACTAAATATAAAATTCTAACATGCAATTCCAAAATTAAACAATAATGTTAGGGTTACAATGGTTAATTTGATTAATTTAATGAGCAAAAACAAATAATAATAAAATAAGTAAATTAAGAAAATCTCTATTAGACCTGTACATACCAAGCAATGAGTAGGTATTATTAAAAAAAAGAATGAGTATTGATGATAATTTTAAAATAATCAATATAGACTGCCGCATACCTAAAATACAGTTTTCTCAAATTCTGAAAAAAGTGGACTTGTCAAGTTTTGAAAAGAACCTCAACTAGTTATAATTATTTGTAGATAAAGAAAAGCATAACCTTGTACTCAAAAATATGTAATAGTATTCCGATTCATAAATAATTCAATTTCCTTACAACTAGTTACACAATATCACATTTCAAAGTACTTTCTGACCCTTAGGTTCCAATTTTCCTCCCACCTAGAATCCTGAAATTTAGTAAGCTCTCTTCTCATCTTTTCTGCTATTTTATTCTGCTTCTCATTATTGGGGAAGTCTTCAAACCAGGATACAATATGTTTTGAAAGCTCGGCACTGTCCTTAAATATGTATCCGTTCTCACCATGCTGGACTAGTTCATCTAAACTGAAAATAAAATAAAAATATTTTTATTGGAAAATTGTAGACATAATTTTAGGCACTAAATTAGTTCCACAAAATAATCTACAAATCTTAATTTATATTAATTATGGAGAGATTCTTCTGTTGGGAGATAAATAAATATGCCAGTAAGAACTCAGGGTGTCCTTATTAACACATTTAACCGGGTATTTATCGCGCTATTTACCTTTATTATTGCCCGACGTTTTGACAGGATTGCACCCATAGTGGTCCCGGGAAGACTGACATGTTAGAGGTAACCGCAGCAAAGCGAAGGCGTTTTTTCAGACTACCCTCACTTGGTCATAAATATCATCATTTCAGCCGTAGGACGTCCACTGCTGGACATAGGCCTCCCTCATAGATTTCCAGTTATTGCGGTTGGAAGCGATCTGCATCCACCGTCAACCTGCGGTTTACAATCATAAGGGGTTGTTGCCATACTCGCCACGCTTGGCAGGCGGGTTGGCGAGCGCAGTATAGGGTGTTGAAGACGCGGAAGACGCTGCTGCCCATCTTCCGAAGGCATCCCTTAGCAGATTCTTACTGAATCCACAGACAAGAGAGGAGGGGCAACATTCTACAGCTGGCACCCCACGGACATAAATATAGTAACTTGAGATTAAGGCTGTTTCACACTGGGACAGCACACTACACTAACTGTATCAGCACACTTAGGTTGATTCAGGGTGTCCTTGTAACAACTTACCATAAGAAATCAACAGCACAGACAGGTAGCCCCGCCCCAAACATATCCACAACCTTCATTGGTAGGTCCAATCCTGATGAACTTGTATGGAGACAAACACCCAAGTCAGCACCAGCAACCATTGTGGGGTAATCAGCTGCCTCCAGCCAGGGGGTGATGACAGTAACATGCTGCCACTTGCGAGAACTGACGAGGTTTATGTAGTGTTCCTTCATCGGACCTTTGCCTGTTATAACGCAGATCAGTTTGGGTAGTTTATCGGTGAGGCTGCATGTTGCTTCATAGACTGGAAAATAAAATAAATAACTGAGAAAAGCTTGTACTATGGAAACCAGTTAATTGATAGAATACTTAATTTATTATAATACTAGCGACCTGCCCCGGATTCACACGGGTGCAATGCTGATACTAAATATACTACAGAAAAAACCATTGCGGACTTTTTTGTAGACCTTTTTTAAGGTGTACAAAACTGTATTACATTATTTTGATTTATCTCATAGGGCCAGCATTTGCAATGTGAGTGCAAAAAAATGTGTTTATTTACGACCTCACATTAGAAACCTCAGAAACTATCAGTGTTAACTCGACTATATTATGCATGAATTATAAAGATCTTAGCAAATAAGGGACAGACAGACAGAGGGAAGCAACTTTGTTTTATACTATGTATATTGATTTTGTAAATACATAGGTACTTATCATAAATACCCAGACCACAGACAAATATTTGCAGAACTCCTGCATATCAGTTGGCTATCAGACCAACTGAGCTACAGAGGCAGTCTGTATTTATGGTTATTTTTTATTCAATACTTGTAGATGCCTTATTTTGTTTGCCTGTTTTATGTATTATCTGTACAATAGATTATTGGTCATATCAAGTTTGGTTTATATCTAACGTCATTTGTAAATATATAACCAAGAGATCTTACTTTGCAATGCCTCTAGAAGTATATTGAAATCCTCATCCTCAGTCCAGCTTGTACTGCTGAACAGCAAGCCAGGCCTGTTCACCCTCATTTCCACCACATCATACATCTTCCGAGTGAATGCTGTGCCTTCTTCACCTGGTGGATTAACAGGAACAGAGAACTCTTGGTACTGTTGGATGAGCTTCATAAACCATTGATGTTTTTCTTGAATGGATATTGGGTGGAATATTTTTGGAGGCCTATCATAGAGAACAGTGGCACTGGAATTGAAAATGAGATGGTTACAACTGTATTCCTTATGTTATAGACAGTTTGGTAATAAATAAAGAACCTACAGCACATTCCAATTCTGTAACAAATCCTCTTTCATTGCATAAGTTACACAAAAGTTGTGATCTGATGACTGCCCGAACCACTTCTCTATGATCTTGGAAAATTTAAGCAGGAGGTGGTCCTTAGGTAAGGATAATGCCATGATGGAGTATGCATAGTTGTGCCAGTCTATTATGAACTTAGTTCTGGTGACTAGGCAGTAGAAACGGCATACTGGCAGAGTAGGTATAGCTGGCGGGTTCTGGCATAGCAAGAAGTCACATTTTCCAGTAACCAACAGCGTCAACATCAGACTAATGGTTTGCCACAAAGCTTTAGCCGCGTAACGAACTAATTTCGGACCGTGGTCAAAAACTAGGGGATTCAACTTGGAAATCTTGATGTTCGGGTTTTCTAAGACTTCTGGAAGCGGTGCCGACTCCACGTATGCGATAATATTTACTTTCAAGCCATTGTTTGCGAGAGATAATGCATGGTACTGCATACGTGGACTTCGTCCTATATCACCCAGCACTACAACCTTGGCAGTTTTTCTTTCTGGTTCTTCTGCCATATTTATTCTTGACTAGCCTCTTACAATTTAATCAGAATTTTCACATTTAGACCGGCGTTGGGATAAAAGTTCCTACAACAAATACGTTCTTCTTCTTCTTCTTCTTTATTTAATGGCGTGTGTGACAGGAAAGATATTCCACCACTTTGCCAACGTCTGTTTATTCGACAAGATTTTAAACAATAAAGCAATGGGGTTGAGCATAAAGAAAAATAATACAAAAAAAGGTAAAATTCACACAAGACACACAAGTTGATTGATTTTTAAAAAGTGAAGCAAACTAATCTATGCTATTAATACAACATTACATAAACAAACACAAATTGAAATCTATAAACATACGTTAATAAGATACATACGATACATAAACAATTTATTACAACTTTATATTATTTACAGATATAAATTTACAAAATTTGGATATAAAAGGGGAAAATACTAGCGGAAGAAGAGTTTTCAAAGAAAGGGGACGTGGGATTTCTGGAGGGGTAATATCATGGAGGGATACAATCAGTTTAGGACAACAGAAAAGGATATGGTCAACATTACCTTCATCCAAACCACATTCACACAAGGAGTGATCCCTGACCCTTATTTTGGCAAGAAAAACTGGCGTACAGGTATGACCTAATCGGAGACGGCATATAACAGACGATGTGGTTTTATTAGTTTTGCGAAACTTACAAAACCAGGGCTTAGGTGGGATTTCAGGCTGTATTTCGCCGTAGTGTTTACCCTTGATTGATCTAGATGAAAGCCACATGCGGGACCACGAAGTCTTAAGATGAACTCTTGGAACCAAGCAGAGGTCGTGGGAATATATTCGGAGATGTTCATTAGTCCCTGTCTGGATTGCTTGCTTAGCACAGAAATCCGCTGTTTCATTACCCGGGATACCGGAATGACCAGGGATCCATGCCAAAACAACACTAATGCCACGTTGCTTACACCTATAAAGAGCTTCGCGAATCTTAAATATAATAGGAAATCTGGATTTGGACCGGAAGGGACTGGAGAGAATGGCTTGTAGAGAGCTTTTAGAATCTGAGAATATTATTGATTTATTAAGATTATGTGATTCAACATAAATAATGCCTTCTAGTAAAGCTATACATTCAGCAGTGAAGACAGAGGAAATCGAAGGGCTTTTGAAACTTAATATAATTTTAGATGACAGAATCCATACAGCTGAACCTACGGAGCTGGTGTCATTTAACTTTGAGCCATCTGTAAATAAAGGTAGCCATCCACTAAACATGTTATGAATGATCTCATTAAATATGTTTCGAGAACAAATGGCATCTTTTACCAGTCCGAAATCTAATATTATATCTGGATCGAATACTAAGGCTTCGTAGGGGGTTGAAAAGAGGGGGTTAATTTTATACTGAATGACAGGGAATGGCAGATGGGTATATTTCATAAAGCTGCGAATGATGCATGGAATTTTGTTTTGGTTTTGGTTAATAATCGGTTCAAGAAGAATAAACAAAGCATTAAGTTTAGCTAAGAGGGTATGTTGTGAATTTTGAACTAATTTGAAAACAAAGCGATCCGATGAGTATTGCCTCCTTAGAGATAGTGGGGGTTCTACGCATTCCACCTGCATTGCATTAATAGGAGAACTTTTCATTGCACCAATTATAATTCTCAAGCATTTGGATTGAACCTTATCTAATTTATCCAATCCACTTTTGTTGCATGGATCCAAAAGGAAAGAATTATAATCAAGATGACTACGCACAATCGCATTGTATAAAAGCTTTTGACAATATGGGTGAGAGCCCCACCATACGCCGGACAAAGAACGTAAAATGTTAATATTATTCTCACATTTACCTACAATGTAATTACAATGAGAGACGCCTGTCAGTCTAGAATCTAACTGTAAACCTAAAAATGTAACATTGTTTACCTGTTTAATTGACTGTCCATTAACCAACACGCTGAGAGAAGGAATGGATCGTTTCCTTGTAAATACGATGCATTTGCTTTTTGATGGTGAGAGGGTTAGACCATGATCATTTAACCATTCATCAAGAAATTTGAGAGCTGTGTTCAATTCATTTTGAGTATCTTCCAGACAGTTTGATCGAATATACAAAGCCAAATCATCTGCATATTGTAGGACTTCACAAAAGGTAGAAATTGAGTGGTCTAGATCAGCAGTATAAATGCTATAAAGTAAGGGGCTTAGTACTGAACCTTGTGGTAGCCCTTTCCACACGAAACGGGGAGGTGATAATGTACCCTGGTTCTTAATCAGAATTTTTCTTTCCATAAACAGATTACATATATAACGAACAATTCTTTCAGGGACGGTCAGATGTTGAAGTTTCTTCCTGAGCACCGGGAGTATAACATTGTCGTAAGCAGCTGTAATGTCGAGAAAAACTGCGAACAAGGACTCTTTTTTGATAAAAGCTGTGCGGATATCAGTTGTCAAAATACTTAGGCTGTCGGTAGTGCTCAAACCTTTACGAAATCCATATTGGGATTTTGAGAGTATATTTTTATTTTCGACTATCCACTCAAGGCGGAACTTTATTAAGTGCTCCATGATCTTGGCTAGAACAGAAGATAGAGCAATGGGTCTGTAGCTGTTAGGATCAGAAGATTGTTTTCCTGGTTTAAGGATAGGGATAATTACTTGAGTCTTCCAATCTAATGGAACGACCCCATACTGGAAAAATATATTGATTAAATTTAAGAAATATACTTTTGTGATGTTAGGAGATTTCAAAATGAAGGAGTAAGGAATGCCATCAAATCCTGGAGATGAATCTTTTAAGCCGTATAAAGCTTGGTTGAGCTCATTCAATGAGAAATTACTGTCCATATCAGAGACAGAAGGAATAAAAGACGGGGGCGAAGGGATTGAGTCGTTAGATGGGACAAATTGAGGAGATAGTTTGTCGGAGAACAATTCCATCCAAGAAGACGGATCGTTTGAAGTGATATTATTATTGTTGAAAGAACCTCTGTACAGTTTTATTTGTCGCCAGACAAAGGAAGGTGGAGCTCTAGGAGACAAACTCTCACAAAAGTTTTTCCAACCCTCTTTCTTTTTCTTTGAAAGAACTCTTCTAGCCCTTGCCGCAGTTCGTTTATATTCTATGAAATTTGTATCATTCATTGAACCATTATAGACAAGTTCAGCTCTTTTCCTCTCTTTAATTGCTGATGTGCAGTCTGAGTCCCACCATGGAGGGGAAATTTTGGTCCAAGATGTTGATTGCTTTTTAAGTGGAATATGTTGCTCAGCACTTGAAATTATCATATCAATTAATTTAGAATATGCCAAAAGAGAATTTTCAGTTTCGTTAGATTGTATAATTGGAAGGTCACTTGTAGAATTTTCTAATTGCAATGTAAATGAATCCAGTTAGCTGCGGAAAGTCTATATTTTAAACTAGGATTAAAATTATAATGTGGGGTAACACGATTAGGTATAGATATTATAATTGGAAAATGATCACTTCCAAATGTAGTAGACAGAGTTTCCCAAGTAAGAATAGATGAAAGTGAAGGCGAACAGACAGTCAAATCTACAACACTCCTAGGGTCCTGCGATGGAAGAGCTCTACGTGTGATAGAGCCATCATTGATGACGCACAGGTTGGCCTCATCAAACAATTCTACTAGTAGACGTCCAAACACATCACAGTGGCCAGAGCCCCAGGAAGTGTGATGGGCATTAAAATCTCCTAACAATACAATAGGAGAAGGAACAGCAGAGATAATTAAAAGGATAACCGGAATTAAAACAGAATTAGGGCGAGGGATATATATTGATACAAAGGAAATATTAAATGCTCTAACAGCTACAACATTAATTTCAAGAGGGAAGGAAGGAAGGAAAATTTGAGAGAAGGGAAGAGAGCGCCTGACGAGTAGGGCACTTCCGGCATACCCATCAGCCCTGTCGTCTCTGAGACAGGCGTAACCTGATACCCTAAACTGGGAACCAGGGACAAGCCATGTCTCCGAGACGGCAATGACTGATGGGCGAAATTTGTTAATTAAATAAAGAAGCTCAGGTTTCCGCAAGCGTAGACTTTTCGTGTTCCACTGGATAACGGACACTTGATCCATTATTACCTGATGCGAATGAGATGACCTGGGACAGTTTTTGGGCAACGTTGGACGGTAAAGGGGAACTAGATGTTGAAAATAATTCTAGGATAATTGATAGGAGAGTTTCTATCAGGAAACTCTGACGATTCTCAGACTCTGAAATTACAGGTTGAGGAAAGGCATGACCATTTGGGAGAGATGAGGCAGGGTTGGAGATAATAGAATTGTGGGCAGATTTGTCATAGGATTTTCCCAATGGTGCTTTGGGATGAGGAGATGCAAAAACAGTTTTAACATACGACCTGGTGTTAAAAGAGTTGTTTGGAGGCATTCTTTGAGATGATGTTGAAGGAGATGTAAGTTTTTGGGAAATTTCTGAGAATGATCTTCCTATCCTAGGAAAACTTAACGATGCTTCTTCATAGGAAACACCCTGTTGAGTCATAAAACTCTTTATGTTCTTTTGTCTCTCGTGTTCAGGACAGATTCGGTTAGAGGCAAAATGGCTTCCAGAACAATGCAAGCAGGTGGCTTTTGGCTCTTCAACATCACAAGTTTCCCCGGTGTGATCCTTAGAGCATCTAAAGCATCTTGGTTTAGAGCGGCATTGGGCTTTTACATGACCGAAACGACAGCAGCTAAGACATTGAATTGTAGGTAGTTGGTAAAGCTCAACTCGGAGTGAAGTGTGATATGAAAATACACGTTCAGGAAGGAATTGTCCTCTGAAGGTCAAGACAACTGTCTGTGTAGGAATCCAGGAAACCTTTCCTTCGTCAACGGTTTTTCGGTTTAAACGTCGTGCTTTTAAAACAAAGCCACAATCACCAGGTATCTGTAAGGATTCAGCGAATTCATCAAGAGATAAATCCACGGGAACATTACGAACTAATCCCATGCGGGTAATGTTGAATGTTGGGATATTGACAGAGTATTTACAAAGGGGAAGGATTGGGTTATCAAGAAATTTGTTTGCATCTGTAGCTGTTTTAAATTCTACCGAAATCCGATTGCGTCCTACTGATTTAATACCATCACAGCAAATATTTTGTACTTTATGGGTCGATAGAAATTGACCGAATCTTATTGGACGAATGGTTGTTCCTGCCGACGGGTCAGGTTCTGTTCGTGATACGTGCACAATAAATGGGCCTTTATCTTGGTTTGTATATTCCTTAATCCCTATAACCATTATTGGATGGTGATAAATGGACTGGATGGAGGCAGAGGCCAAGTCAGGTGAAATAATTGTTTTTTTGCCTGAAGTGGAGGCGGTGTCATCAGTTGACAAAAGTCGACGTTTAGAACCATGACGCGCAGGTTCGTGAATATTCGCTGATTCGGACAAATCATGCGGATCAGGAGGATCCGGCTCAGGTGGAATAGCTACTGCCATAACCGGCGAACTAGCTACGTCCATTTCCATTTTTCCCGCCGCCGCGGAGTTTGAAATAAAGTTAGATTAAAAAGGGAAAAACTATGCTAAAACATAAACTAAAGTACTTACCTATAAACACAAACTAATCCACAACCTCTAATTAAAAATAATCAACTTGATATCGGATGTTTTCACACCTAAAAATATTTTTTAAGGCTCAAATACCCGCTTACATGATTATTCCTCCAAATCAAAAAGTCGAAAAAAAAAAAAAAACAAAAAAACAAAAAAAAAAACCAACAAATACGAAACAACGGCTGAAAACAGTTTGACATTGACAATATATATGACGGACGACTATCTTCTTCTTTAGCGTGTGAGCAACGGTTGGGTTATAATAAAATTAAAAGAACTGTATTATCAATTTTGAATCTTAAATTATTAATCTTAATCTCTTGTTTAGGCCGGACACACGATCCACGATTCCTCTTTGCGTCAGTGAAAAAATCTAGCTTTATGTCTAATAAACTCACATTACGGACGGCATCGCAAATGGGTAATAATATAATAATAATTTATTTATTTATTAAGACAACATAGTCCAATTGGATGGCCTAGTTCTAAAAGTCACTAAGTCCATTTTGACATTTTTAGGGTAGGGACGTTTTAGTGATAAATTTTATTTATTTAAGCTGAAATTGTTGTTTATAAAATTGGATTAAAATGAAAAACGTAGTTCTAAGGACATTGTTTAATATACCGAACTTAAAAGTACAATAACATTTATATGTTTTACACACATAATTTTTATAACAACGGACTTATCACAAAATCAATGGAGTTGGTTACTTTTTATCAAAATTCTTTGGATTTAGTGACATTTTTCAATAATCATTTCTTTAGATACTCTTGTAAACATTAATAATCAAATCTGTTTTATCTTTAAAATTGCTTATAATTAAGGAAATGCTTATAAATATAATGATTCTAAATCTAATAGTCTTATGTTGACATCTGATATTCTTCTTCTGACGAATCAATGATTTCTTCTTGCCCCATCTCAGCAGATGTTTCGGCTGTTTCCAACAAATATAAATAAAAGCTTCTTTTCTCAATACAAACAACAGGAACATAAACGAGAAGCTTTATAATATCGCGAAGCTTTAATGGTTTTCTTGTGTATCTTAATGTCTTGGTAACAGTCCTCCAGGTCATTGTTGATGACTCAACCCATACCAAAAATATATATTATTTATATTTTGTTGGTATGGGTGGGTTGGATTTTAATATTTTTTTCTATTTTGTCTGATGGGATTAGTGTCTTCCATTGGGTTTGTGCCAGCCTGCAAACTAATCAAAACTCTTTTTATTGCATAAAACTTCTTGTGTATGTACAAAAAAATCACGAAACTGTATTTGAGGGTAGATAATAAAAATAGGCATTTTTTTTTTATTTAATGCTTATTATTAATATTTTATGTTGAATATCTAAGTTGAAAGATTACTCGTATTAACAATGTTAATACGAGCAATCCTTACGCAAGTGTAAAATACTTAGGTACCCACCTCGTCTCTGCGTGAACATCGTACCTGGATGCGTATGCCGCAATGTTTCTGGGGGTGTATTTTCTCCATCAGGTGTCCATTCACTGCCAGATGAATTATATAGGTCATCTTCGTCAGCATTAAATAACCCACAATCATTAATTAGCCTGCAAAAACACATTTTTTATAGAAAGTGCAGATGATATATTTCTAATTTAACTAAATAATTATGTAAAACTACTTACTGTTGAAGTTTATCCTCGTTCATGGTAGTATACTTAAATCAAGCACATTTAAAAGCACTTTTTACCTTCTTTTTGATTAATTAATTAAATACACTTGTTGCACAAAGTTTTTGCCGTAACTAATTTAAACTGTGAAAAAAAAGGTCCCTGGTGTAGCCAGGACATAGACTAACAATTGAAGGACTTAGTTACTTTTAAATTAAAAATAAGTAACTTAGTTACTTTGTGCTCGAATTTACGCTCTGCTTTGTACTTTGTTCAAATTCAAATTCAAATTCAAAAAATACTTTATTCAGTGCGGCCGCATGGACCTTATTGACGTTACTTATTGATGTTACTTTAAGAACTGAACTGGATGGAGTAAGAGACTTTAGGCAGTGGGAAAAACACACTTAGAGTTATTGTAGAGAATAAAGGGTAAGAGTCGGCGATAGAAGGAAAAAAGTAGAATATTTTGAATTATAATTTATTTCAATATTATCTCTATATTATTATTATTTGTCACATTATAAGTTAGTGTGTCTAAGATTGATCTCATACATGTTTTGTATTTTAAATGTTTAATTTCTTATTCCTTGTAAATTTTTAATTTTCCGTGTTGTTTGTTAGATTTGTGTTCTAAATGCTAGACTTCTTCGTCCTTTAGATTGTTTTATTGCTTCTTTAGATTCAATTCTTTATGTAAATTAATTTGATTCTTTAGATTAATTGAAATCTCGTATATTTTGTTCAAATGTTTTACACATTCAAATTGTTTCTCTTGTTATTTTTGGTTCATCTACTCTGCTTTTTAATTTTATTTAGATTTAAGTTTGTAAGTGGTAGTAAACTGTTTAGTCGTTAAATTGTGCACGCTGTGGCAACTTGTAATTGAGGAAACACACAGTCAACATTATTTTTAGAACCTATTATTAACTCATGTTATGTGATTTTCGTGTTGGATGCACTTTAATAAATAAATAAACTTATGTAGATTTATTACACTTTCGATGATTTCTAAAAAACTACGCCAAATTAGAGAGTTCGTTATAATATTCCTGTAACCTTTACATACACTTCTAATAGCAATAAAAGTTACAGAGGTTTATCTCCGCATCTTCGAAGTTATGGGGAACGCTATATTTTCAACGTTTTTGTGAATAAGTCAAAAACTATACGGTGTAAAGCAAAACTAAAAACTGTTTATTAATGTGCAAATTAATACCTTTCATATGAGATACCACACATCCTAGTTGCTTAATTTAAAAATTTTTAGGATCTCCTGTCCGCCCCCCTGAAATTATAATAAGAATATTTTTTAGCATTTTTATATTGTGCTTTATTAGTAAAAGAGTGTTATCTTTAACTGTTTCAAATTTCAAGTCGTTAGCATCAGTAGTTCTCGAGATATCCACCTGTGACAGACCAACAGAGAGATTCTATAAGGGTTCCTTTTTACCATTTTGGTCCGGAACCCCAAAAACGACGTAGGACGCAAAGTGCATTGTTGAAATTTGTTTTTTAAAATAGGTTTTTGTAATCATCTCTATGTTTATCCCATATAGTAGGTCGATTACGCACCTCAATTAATTTTTTCCTCAAATTCAATTTCAAAGAAACTAAGAAATCAACTAACGTGTGCCTTCAACAAATCACATTCTCAAACCGGTGGCCGGCCGGGCGGCAAACGCGCGGTCGTTCGCATCCTGACACCCGCCCTACCCCTCGCCACCCGTTCCTTGATCGCGCATTCGTACGAACTCGCGATCAAACATTCTAGTCGCGCGAATGCCGGTTAGGACACCTATTCCTTATCAGTGTGTTTGATCGCGGATTCGTACGATTGAAAATCGCGCGATCTTGCGATGATCGCTTAGTCGCGTTCTATTAGGACGATGCCTTACGTAACGTCTAAGTTAAGAACACTCCCTTGTGGTACCCCAAATTTATTAGTTCTATATTCAGACCTAGCTGTTATCTACTTGCCCTTTACGATTTTTGATACATTTAAGCATTGCTGACGGTTTTGAAAGTAACTTTGTAGCCATTAATTTGCTTTGCACAGACTAAATTTGCCTCTAACCTCATATTTATCTAATTTTGTCAAGCAAAGTTTTGTGGTTCACAAAGTCAAATGCTTTGGACATATCCAAAAGTAGTGCTACTACAGGGATTCTATTATTAAAGGCCTCAGTTACCTGTTTTATCATATTAAAGCGCCTATACAGTAAAAAAGAAATGGTGTTTTCTATTAAACTTCAGAACGAACTTACTACCATGAATTTAGATTTAAGCTTTTCTTCTTCTGGCTTAGCACGGTTTGTGTAATAGCCATTTTTTTGTTGGTAATTTTGACGTTAGTTTGACTGTTGACATTATTCCATCCAGCCAGCAGCTGCTGATTATCTGATCGTAGCGGCGCGGCGTGGAGGGATGATGTCCGTCCCGTCTGCTTTGAGTTTTGTTTGTTTACGCGACGCGAAGTTGCAAACTATCGTAACTGGCGTTATTAATAAGGAAATATGTCTAAAACATTAATAATAAGGCATTTACCAACATCATTGTCATTACGAGAAAAGGAGAAGCTTCTTAAACATTTTGGTGCAGATCAAGTATGGGAAACTTCGCAGAAAAGAAATTACCTATTTGCGTCATTTAACAGTGTTGAGAAGGCTAAGGAATCACTTGGACGCCTACATCAGCTAGAGATAGCTCATAGGAGACTGGTAGTTGAGTATTCATTCGAGAAAGAACCTGTTTCACTAATCAAAACTGAAACTGAACAAACATCTAACACAACAAAGCTAGTCAAAGAGTTTTTACGTGTTTTGAATGCTTGGAGTCCTTCTATAGATTTCTACCAGCCTCCACTACCACATTTGACTTATAAATACCCAGACATAACTCCAGAAGTAGCCATAAATATTATTTACTGTCTTTTCACTCACAAACCATTGTATACACAAGCTCTGCATCTTATGAATAAAATGAGCCTCAATTCTCCTTTCAAAGAAGATGATACAGCAATCACATTCTTCAAAGACACTTTTAGCAGATTTTTCATCTCAGACCTACCACCTGCACCCTCAAGTGAGACTGAATCTGAAATATCGAGTGATGAAACCATGGCCAAGACCAGACCAGTACCTTTAGCAAGAAGGAAGAGAAAACTACCACTTCCATCCAGAAAAATACCAGTAGCACCTACACAATCTACTGCTAAAGTTAAGAAAATTTGCCAAGAGGAAGTATTTGAAGCTATAGCCACCCAAGATCTCAAACCAAAAGAAATATCTATTTTAGTTCACAAGCAGTTGAAGCCTAGTGAAGAACCGGATCTTATTGGAGAATTGGGAAAGTTTGATAAACCAGAGCCAACTGATACAAAAGAAATACAAGTTCAAGAAACAGAAGACCCGGTCCTATCCAAAATGGAGCTGGTTAAAAACAGATTGTCATACCGAGACATGAAGGCACTACCAGTCTTCAAGAACTACCACCCAGGAGAACCTTCAATGAGGCTGTACATAAAGAATCTAGCTAAAACTGTAACTGCGCAGGATCTAAACTGCATTTACAAGAGATATGTAGAAGGTATGACTGATGAAGAGCTTACAGGCTTTGATGTAAGGGTCATGCAGGAAGGTAGAATGAAGGGTCAAGCTTTCATCACATTCCCCAATGAAGAAGTAGCAGAAACAGCGTTGAATGAAAGTAATGGGTACATATTGAAAGGTAAACCTATGGTTGTACAGTTTGCTAGAGCTGCTAATAAAAAAACTGTTGAATAGATTTACTGTATTTCTCATGTTTCTAACCATATTTCTATGTATTTATCTAAATTATATAATATTAGACTAAAAGGAAGGTTAATTTCCATAGCATATAGAAATTAAGCTACAAATTTTGAAAATGGTTAGGTTATAATTTCAGTAAAAAAATTATGAGCTATTAGAAAAACTATATATTCATTATTTCAATAGTGTAATATTTTTCAGCTACAGGGTTGCTTCCTGAGGTCTTCATTTTCTGTATCTCAGCAATCATCTGGTTGCAGTAATGTAACCCTCGTATCTGTTTTGTCACATAATGTTTTACACTAGCCAATACCATTGTCACCCTCTCTTCTTTAGATATCAAGTACTGTTGATAGAATGCATCCATTATCAAAGCCAGCCAATCACACAGTCTATTCTCCTCACTCAAGTCAAGTGACTCCTCTGAATCAAACAACAGTCTTGCAATATACCAAAGTAGGAACAAGGACTCATCAACGGACAGTGCTTCTCTCAAGTGTGGGATCACCAAGGCATCACAAACAGTGATTCTGAAGATAGAATTCAGCAACTTTAAATCATTTTCATCTACTTCTTCAATACTTTCTTTGTACTCAGCTTTAGTGAAGTCCAAGTTATCAGGATTCAACCTTTGTGTGGCATATTTGAATAAGCTGCCTATCACAGATTCAGGCAAGTCTTTGAATTCTTCTAAGAGTGACACAAGTTGGTCATATTGGTCTTGTTTTATGAGGTCTGGTATAATCTGAGCACCTGCTTTTCGTTCTGTGATACCGAGTCTTGTTGCATTCTCTTCAAATGATGATAGTTTTGGTATAGGGTCAGCTGTAACATTCCAGTCTGCAACCTCTGGGCACTCATCAACCATGATGTCATGGGAGCCTAGCAAGCTAGAAAGGTTTCGTTTAATTTCCAGTGTGAATGGCAGCATGCCAATGTGGTTTGATGCTTCAAGCACTATCCTCTTGTGGAAGCAGTAGATTTTAGCATGTTCTCTGTAAAGCTTCATGGGATATCGGCAGGAACCTACTCCCAAACTGTAATTGTAGGCAACAATAATGGCTCCTTCCTGGTCTTTATTGCTTCCAAATAGTATGAGGTGGTTTTTGCCAATTCTTGCCATAGATACTGTAGATTTTGTACTGATCCAAGGCACTGAACCAATGGTTTTCCATGTTTTGCTGTATGTATCATATACTGTGATTTTTGCATCATTCCCTGAAAGAATAAATAACATCATTATTACCGACTTAAACCAAACTTGTCTAAACTATATTTTTATATGTAGGTGCAAACACTTACATAATATATAAACTGAATTTTTGTAGACCAATTGCCCAACAACATAAACATCATCAGCATCATTCCTGGTTATTTTTTCTCTATTTAAGTTTGATCTGTCGAGGTCTCCAAGCTCATCTCTAAGTGAGCAGCTTATAATCTCAAATCCGCCTTCACTTTTAATAACATAGCAGATGTAATCTGTAGCATTGAAAGTCCAGCAAGACAAGTCCACTATCTTGTCTGTATCCCGCAGTAGGGTTTTGCTCTCATAAGTTTTTCTGTTTTCAATTGCATATGGTAAGCTCCCTGTATTGCCATTGTTGAATACAATTAGAGGTGTTGTGGTTCTTGGGACCAGTTGCAGGATGTTTATTGGGAACTGAAAATTTAAATAAACATGTTAATGATATCATAAACAGCATGTGAGTACAGTATTGGCAATAATCCCAGGAAGATTCTGAGCAGAGATAGCCTAAGCTAGCCCGATTTGATGTCGGAGTCTAAAGTATGCAAAATAGAGACACACATGATTATGTTAGTATTGGCGATCAAAGAAGTAAGTAGCTACCTTATATTTTTTCAGTTTATCCAAACTAGTGGAGTCTTCTTCCCATATTTTGATGGTGTTATTATTGAAAACTCCGACATATTTGTCCTGTGCCACGTCGTATATAACCGGAGTGGTGATGTGGTCGCGGGAAGTCCAACCGCTGACTTGCTTTTGATCAGAAAGCTAAAAAACAAGGCATATCAACTTAATTTCGAGGTTATGTTTATATTCTAAAATTTTAACCGTCTATCATTTTGTTTAGACTAAACAGCTACTTACTAGCTAGAAAATTAATTATTATAGTATTAAGAATAGTGTAGAAAAGAAACGTAAATAAAGGTTTACCCTGTATTTGTTCACAACATTTCGCCCCAAAGTGACAATCACATGTTCGTCTTCCTTGTTTTCTGCAACGCCCAGAAAACTCTTTTGGTCAATGAGAGGACACAAAATATAATAATTGTGTAATTTCGCCATTATTAGGACACGCTTTGCTTTTGAATTTTCTAAATTCTTTATTTTGTTTGAGCGAGCTCTTCAGTTTTTTCTTCTTCTTATTGTCTTGTCTTTTTATTTTACGGCTTTTTGTCTTTGGTTTTACACGATTCCACCAGGTGTCATTTAGAAATCCTGTTAAAAAAAATGTCTCATGATTTATCTTTCTTCTTCTTCTTTTCTTTCTAATATATGGCTAATGATTGCCACTTGCTGCAACTCTGCCAGTGTCAGGTAGGTAAAGTATCTTCCTTCACAGAATATTTATACATAGATAAATTTCTGTGTTTGGACCTCAGATTTGGACTGCGAAGTGAAGTTCAAGGTTATTGTTCGTGTTTTTTTGTCTGTGTATCACGTTTGACGTTGGACTAGGTAGGACCTAGGGTTACATCATCGATAATCCACAAAATAGTTTAGATTTCATCATTCATTTGGGAATCGGCTCCGAGCAATCATGTCTACGGTCGGCAAAGTAATCAAGTGTACCGCGGCTGTTGCGTGGGAAGCCGGCAAAGATCTCTCCATCGAGGAGATCGAGGTGGACCCACCAAAAGCCGGAGAAGTCCGCGTAAAGATCACCGCCACCGGCGTGTGCCACACGGATGCTTACACGCTCTCCGGCGCGGATCCCGAGGGAGTGTTCCCTGTCATTTTGGGACACGAAGGCGGCGGTATCGTCGAGAGTGTCGGCGAGGGAGTCACATCCGTAAAGCCCGGCGACCATGTCGTGCCGCTTTACGTTCCTCAGTGCAACACTTGTAAGTTCTGCCTCAACCCCAAAACGAACCTCTGCCAGAAAGTCCGCCTCACCCAAGGCCAGGGCTTTATGCCCGACGGCACCAGGCGCTTCCGCTGCAAAGGAAAAGAACTGTACCACTTCATGGGATGCTCAACTTTCAGCGAATACACAGTCGTAGCCGAGATTTCCGTTTGCAAAGTCGCCGACAACGCGCCTTTAGATAAAGTATGCTTGCTTGGCTGCGGAATACCAACAGGGTATGGAGCGGCTCTGAACACAGCCAAGGTGGAACCTGGTTCCAACTGTGCAATCTTTGGACTTGGAGCAGTGGGCCTTGCTGTAGCACTTGGATGCAAAGCTGCTGGAGCTAAGCGTATCATTGGAGTTGACATCAACCCAGACAAGTTTGAAGTAGCTAAGAAATTTGGAGTCAATGAGTTTGTAAACCCGAAAGATTCTGACAAACCTATCCAACAAATTTTGGTTGATTTGACTGATGGTGGTCTGGATTACACATTTGAGTGTATTGGTAATGTGAACACCATGCGTGCTGCCCTGGAGGCCGCACATAAAGGCTGGGGGGTGTCTGTCATCATCGGAGTGGCTGCATCAGGCCAGGAAATTAGCACTCGCCCCTTCCAGCTAGTCACTGGACGCACATGGAAAGGAACAGCTTTTGGAGGTTACAAGAGCAGAGACAGCGTACCTAAGCTTGTGGATGAATACCTATCCAAGAAGCTTCCTATTGATGACTTTGTGACCCACAATGTCCCTCTCAAGGAGATCAATGAGGCTTTCCATTTGATGCATGCTGGGAAATCTATCCGAGCTGTTGTTCATTTGTAATTTGAGGATAATGTCTTTTTATAGCATTTATACTGAGCTTAAGGCTATTCCAAAGTTATATAAAATATTACCATTTTGTAATTATGTCAAACACTGATGGATAATAAGTATAATAATATTTTCTAGTACCTACTTTTCTCTTTGTTTTCTTTCTAAGTATAAGAGCATTTATTTATACAATACAATAACCTTTTCTATGGCCCATCAATACATACCTTAAAACTAACATAGATATAAAAAGCTGAAGAGTTTGTTTGTTTGCTTGAACGTGCTAATCTCAAGAACTACTGGTCCGATATAAAAAATTATTTCAGTGTAAAAATTGGAAGGCTATATAACATCACGCTACGACGCACAGTTGGGTAGTAGGCACCTCCACTCGGAACCCAGAACATATTCCTGGGGCAGTACCACACCGCTTCCAGCTGGATAGATTTCCGCGCTTCTGTACCACCTCAGTGAAACCATCCAGGTCACACGGCTCCTTTCTAGGAGATGATGCAGGGGCAGCACTGGATGGCTGCTTCTTCTTCCTTTTCTTGGGCTTCCTTTTATCTAGCTAGGGGCATCCAAGAAGATCATCATCTATTTTAATATCATAATGTTATGCAGCAAGCAAGCTTTTTATAGGTACCTCAAATGATAATTATCATTATTTCCATGATACCTTAATTCAAAGTGGCCAACAAGGTGACTTGTAGGCCAAAACATGATAACTCTTATTTGACCTTTACCAGTTATATCAAAAATCAAATAAATATTGTATATCCACTGAAAACAGAGTAGACATGCAGCTCTGTGTTAACACTTTATGTAAATTCATTTTCGGATACATTTATAAAGTATTTTTCGTTAAATGTCTTAAAAAGTAAAACTAAAACTGATTATGTACATATATTGTTGGCTAATTTAGGTGGTAGTAGAAGAGAGGTACGAAGTTCGCGGGGATAGTTAGTACCTATGATTATAAAATGAATTAATTGAATCTCAGTCATTTAAAGACATACTGAATGAGTAAAAAAAAAAGTACTTTCAATTATAATTTTATTAAATGATTAGAGACTCAGTATTGCTATTCATTAACATTTAGCTCTTAAAACTTAAATCTGAGACCATAATTATTACTATTATAGTTACAACATTACTAGTAACAACAATAACATTTAAATGTAAGGTAGGTACAATTCAAATAAAACCAGCAAGTAACATGACTTAAATGTCTATATTTTAACAAAATATACAACTTAAAATACAAAATATTATGTGATTGATTTATTTATTTATAAAAAACTCGACGCAGGTATCCACTCAGGATAAAATATAAATTTTATGATTCTAACTGGACAGGTTCTGTAATTTCTTTGTAGTATTCGAGGTAGCTATCACATTGCTCACCTGAAATAAAAAAGCGAGAGATTATTATATAAATAGATAATAAAAAAGCATGAGCGCAGTACCTACTTTATGTTATACACGGAAAGACGCTGCTGCCCATCTTCCGGAGGTATCCCTTAGCAGGCTTTTATTGCATCCACGGGCATGAAAGCAGGGGTAACATTCTACTGTCGGCACCCCACGGCGAGGTTTTTTGTTTGGATCAATTATCATAAAATAACACCGTATATCCTTGCGTCATCCCAGATAAGATAGGTAAGTTAATTACATTTCGTATGCCCCCGTCGATAGATAACTCAAATACCTAAGTGGGTGTAATGAAGCAAGTACACTGTGAGTACTTTGTTACAAATTGCTTCACGTCGGTCGCCCTCTGTAATACTATCCATCAACGGCGTCTTTGTAACGTATTATAATGATTCTCCGAATCTGATATGTGCCGCGTAGAATAGTTTTGTTTACCTGTTGGGCGGTGCGACTTAGAGCTTTGATTGTGTACTTCTGCGTAGTAATAAAGAACTATTATTTTGATTATTGAAGTAAGTAATACTTGGTGCTGAGATGTTTTAGTTATTCAGACTGTGTGTAACGCTCAAACGAAGAGCACGCCGCGCTTAAACTTTGTGACTCTGTGAATACAAGTTTGAAACTACTTAAGTGAGATTTAATTTTGTGCCACCCTGACCCACCTGTCGTTACATCTCAGAAGTGGGATACTGGGACAATGTCCGGCCCATATAAGGATGGTTTGGGCAAACGCCGCCGCACACATTCTACATCGTCGTCGACAGACGAAGAAGAAAATGTTTTTTTTCTTTAAAAGAAGAAAATACTACTATGAAGTCAACCAAGAGACTGCGGGTTACTCCGACAGAAGCGGAAGTGATACCGAAGTTTTGCCCGGATGACAAGACAAGCAACGTGACGGGTTGGTTACACAAAATTGACCAACTAGGAGATGTTTACGGATGGGACAATAAAGATCGACAATTTGTGATGCAAATCCGATTACGAGGTTCTGCACGCGAATGGTACGATGATTTGGAAAATTATGATTTGACCTGGGAAGAATGGAAGCAAGCATTGCAAACTGCATTTCCCCGATCTACCGATTATGTAAACAGACTCGAAGAAATGTTAGCAAGAACGAAGACAGACTCCGAAACAATGACAAAATATTATCATGCAAAATTATCCTTACTCAAGAAATGTAACATAGATGGAGAAGCAGCTATTTCCTGTATTATTCGAGGCTTACCGACAGAATTGAGAGCTAATGCTAAGGCATACCAATGCAATCAGCCAGAAAGTTTGTATTATGGCTATTTGTCGTCACTAGAAAATTACAAGAAAGTTGAATCTGTCAGCATGATGCGGAAGTACGTATAGAGAAGAGGCACAAATGGTAGTGATAACAACAATCCCACAACTGCTACTGCTGGCACGAGTTTCCCACCGGGTTCATCGAGACCGTTAAATCCGAAGATATGCTACGCGTGCCGAGAACCTGGTCATGAAGTCAAGGATTACAAGAGTACGCCGCTACAACGCTGTAAGGTGTGCCATCGCTACGGGAATGCTGCCGCGAGTTGCTGGTTTGCTGCGGGTTCATCCCAGAAACAACTAAATAAGGTCAGTAATGTTTGTCATATATAATGTATACCAAGATCTGTATAAAAAGGAGGTACGAGTAAACGGGTGTGAACTAATGGCCTACATAGACACTGGCAGTAAATTAAACATTCTCACCGCGCTACAAGCTAAACGTTTACAATTAGAAGTTAATGCATCTACAGTGGCTATGAAAGGATTTGGTGGTGCTCACATTCATCCAAATAAGTATTCTAATAAACTGTGTGATACACGGCTATGTGATCCGTGGCTGTGTGACATAAATACAAAACTGTGTGATACACGGCTATGTGATCCGTGGCTGTGTGACATAAATACAAAACTGTGTGATACACGGCTGTGTGATCCGTGGCTCTAATAAACTGTGTGATACACGGCTATGTGATCCGTGGCTGTGTGACATAAATACAAAACTGTGTGATACACGGCTGTGTGATCCGTGGCTCTAATAAACTGTGTGATACACGGCTATGTGATCCGTGGCTGTGTGACATAAATACAACCTTATTGCTAGGATCTGATTCACCCTACATCCAAGTACTGCGTGTGTTTATTTGGTTGCAGATGTCAGAACAGAACAGCAGGGATACGCAATCCTAAGCACTGTGGGACACAGCGCGGGTGCAGGATGGCCGAGTGTTACAAATTGCTTCACGTCGGTCGCCCTCTGTAATACTATCCATCAACGGCGTCTTTGTAACGTATTATAATGATTCTCCGAATCTGATATGTGCCGCGTAGAATAGTTTTGTTTACCTGTTGGGCGGTGCGACTTAGAGCTTTGATTGTGTACTTCTGCGTAGTAATAAAGAACTATTATTTTGATTATTGAAGTAAGTAATACTTGGTGCTGAGATGTTTTAGTTATTCAGACTGTGTGTAACGCTCAAACGAAGAGCACGCCGCGCTTAAACTTTGTGACTCTGTGAATACAAGTTTGAAACTACTTAAGTGAGATTTAATTTTGTGCCACCCTGACCCACCTGTCGTTACAACTTACATATTTAAAAACCGTTTTGACCGACTGGTATGTACCCCCGCCTTTTAATCCGAAGGTCGTAGGTTCGATACCGGCACCAACGGATTTTTCATTAATTAAAAATGTATGTGCACATTTAACACGTGCTTTTACGGTGAAGGAAAACATCGCGAGGAAGCTCGCGGCTTAGTTATACAATACAACAATACAAAACACTTTATTGCACACCTTAACAAAATAATACAGAAAAAAAAACTTACAAACAAGATTGGTACAATGGGCGGTCTTATCGCTTAGAAGCGATTTCTTCCAGACAACCTTTGGATGGAAAGAAATATGGAAGCAAGAGAGGTAGGGGGTGTGTACTGTACGTAATACACAAACTAAAAATAAAATACATACATATATACAATAAATAAATATGCCTAATAAATAAATAATATACATATACATAAATATAAAAAACTATAATACATTCTCGGAGAGGTAGAAATTCCTTACTCGAGTTTTGAAAACTGGCAAGGACAATGTTTTCCTTATTAGTTATCCTCAGACGTATTGACCTCCTCGCCATCATCAAGTCGCCCGTAGGACCGTCCACGTCCACAGCTGGACATGTGCCGCCCCCATGGAGCTCACTGACCATGATGGGGTTGTTGCCATACTCGCCACGCTTGGCAGGCGGGTTGGAGGGCGCAGAACCGGATGTTGACGGAACGTCGCTTCTGCTCATCTTCAGAAGGTGAGCAGATTCTAAATGCATCCACAAGAGGGGAGGGCCAACATTCCAGCACAGATACTTAGGTACTCTTTAAGAACAGCGACGATTCTTTTCTTTTTTCGTCAGGAGGGCGTGTGTCACGGCTGCGAAGGCCGAGGGCCCGTGGCTCCAAGCACCTTGCATTAACCTCCGTACAGTGACTACATCATCATCTCAGCCGTATCCTGATCTCCAGATACTGATCATGAGGGGTTGTTACCATCCTCACTACGCTTGGCAGGCGGGTTGGCGAGTAGTACGGTATATTGATACACGGAGAGACGCTGCTGCCCATCTTCCGAAGGTATCTTCCCTTATTGCATCCACGAGCAAGTGAAAAGAGGGGCAACATTTCACACACGCAGTGACTTACTCTTCAAGAACCTCTTGAAGAGTAAGTCGCTTGGCTTGCGCGGCGGAAGCGAGTTCCAGACGCCACCACCAGACGTCGTTCTTGAAGAGCAGGCTCGTTTGCAGACCCCGATGGTTATCGTGTCGTTAGTAGCACTCACTCTTCAAGAACAGCGGCGAGCCGCGGTTCCGCTCGTTCCTAGTAAGCAGGGCGTGCGTGACGGCGACGGCGGCGGAGGGCCCGGCGCGGCGCGCGGCCCCGAGCAGCTTGCGCGGCGGCAGCGAGTTCCAGACGGCGCCGCCGGCCTGCTTGGACACGCCGATGGCGGTGATCGGGTCGTTGCAGCTGAGCAGGACTTCTATTATCTCCTGGAAGGAACGTATTTTTCGTGCGTTGTTGAAATGAAATGAAGAAAAACATTTATTACAGGCAAAAAATACAGCGAAACTTGATTCTTTTTCTTTTTTTTTTGCTAAGGAATTAATTATTCTGTATTACCTATTGGTGACTCCCTCACTAAGCTGAGCCTATATTGAGGAAGCCGGCAGGGGTGATTACGAATTAGCTAAGGAGTAAATGCTTAGCTGACAAAAATGATAATGGAAATTGAATGCGAAAACCGGTAGGGTGATTACGTATCTCGCGACAGGTTTTGCAACAGGCAATTGACAGCAATATTGCTAATAAAATGCAATGAAAATATCCTAGTTTTAATTCCGCTAATGCTGAGATGCATATGCACCGCCCTCCCGCCAATATTGCTATCAATTGGTTATACTTAATGCACAATATAATATGGGTATCAAATGAAAGACCTTGCTGAGAGTTACTCGAAAAATTAAATGACATCACTCTAAATCCAACATGGCGGTATACTCAAGATGGCGGACTAGTTATTTTTAATGCACTCTTACAATATGGATATCATATAAATGGGCTTGCTGAGAGTCACTAGAAAAATTATATGACATCACTCTAAATCAGGGTTCGCCGATATATATCAGCGGATATATATCACGATATATATCAATTAATGTTTATCTTGATATTTATCATTTGATTTTGTCCTGTCTTGAACTAAAAATTTTGGAGATTAATGTTTACCCTGGCAACACGTAGCGAAAAACTACAATTCAGAACAATTTAGATTGTTTCCCAAAATGGCAATCTCATTTAAAGTTGGAGAAATCCCCTTTAACTTACCAGTAGGGCTAGCTTTTTATTGAAATTCAAACATTAACTTCATATCATATAAGGTTTATTTTACGAGGTTTTAAAAAAATGGGGATTACCTGGTGCTCCGAGCGTTAAAAATTTTCACTTTCTAGGGAATCCCCGCAAGCGTGATAGACGAACTTACAGAATGAAATTCGCTTCTTTTATCTTATATATCACCCCAGTCCACAAAAAAGATCTCTCACTATAGACCAATTGCAAAACTTTGCATTATTGCAAAGGTCTTTCATTTATTTCATTTCATTTATTCAGTTTTGCGATACATGGGTCTTTAAGAAGATAATTTATAGACAAGTTTATTCAGCCTTGATGAACTCGTTTAGTCCATTCCAGCATGGGTTTCTGCGAGGTAAATCAACAGTCTCTAATCTAGTTATCTTTAACGATTATGTCACTAAGGCTATAGACAATGGGAACCAAATTGATGTCATATACACCGACTATAATAGTAAGGCGTTCGATAGGATAGATTCATTACACGTTGCCGAGCAAGCTTTCTCAATCCGGAATTCGAGATGATTTGCTGAGGTGGTTTTCATCTTACAACGAGAACAGATCACAGGCCGTTGTTTTAAATAATTATGTGTCAAGTTGGGTTCAAATACCAAGTGGAGTACCTCAGGGATCCCTTCTGGGACCGCTCTTGTTTATTATTTATATAGGGGATTGATTTGGGCTTCCAGTCGACCAATCTTCTGTGTTTTGCTGATGATATTAGATATTTTCTTCTATTTCATCAGATTTCGATCGTATAGCACTTCAGTTAAACCTTTCTCGAAATAAACTAAATAAATAATGAGTTGTGTTTGTTTATAGATATAAGGCAATTGGATAAGTATGTTATGTTATATCTATAATGAACGAATTTAATTTAATATAATTAATGGAATCAGGCGTTACTTTGCGGAAATCCATGACAATAAAATGCAATAACAAATATCTAGTTTTAATTCCGCTTATGCTGAGATGCAGGAGCACCGCCCTCCCGCCCGCTAATTATGCACATGCAGGGAGAACTAGCTTGTCAGTGCAGCATGCATACCCGTCGGCAGCATATATACGTGTCGTCGTATAGGTTTGGGTATGCATGCTGCACTGACAAGCTAGTTCTCCCTGCATGTGCATAATTAGCGGGCGGGAGGGCGGTGCTCCTGCATCTCAGCATAAGCGGAATTAAAACTAGATATTTGTTATTGCATTTTTTTTTTATTTAATTTAATCTATAATATATCTAAAGGGCTTTATATATTCAAATGAGTTATTTTTTTTATTTCTTTCTTTCAAGAAAATTACAATAGTTCTTAAACTAAAATATACTCAAAAAGCCCTTTTGGGCTTGTCCAAGGGTTTCGGACCCTCATAACTTAAATCTATACTTAAGTACGTCTAAGACTAAAGCTTGGACTTACAGTAGATAGTCAGTTGATTACCTGGTGCGCGTGCAGGCGCGTCATCATGTCCATGGCGAGCTGGCGGTGCGCGGCGTGCGAGTGCGCCAGCGACAGCAGCGCGCACGCCAGCGGCTTGGCCTTACAGTAGATAGTCAGTTGGTTACCTGGTGCGCGTGCAGGCGCGTCATCATGTCCATGGCGAGCTGGCGGTGCGCGGCGTGCGAGTGCGCCAGCGGCTTGGACTTACAGTAGATAGTCAGTTGGTTACCTGGTGCGCGTGCAGGCGCGTCATCATGTCCATGGCGAGCTGGCGGTGCGCGGCGTGCGAGTGCGCCAGCGACAGCAGCGCGCACGCCAGCGGCTTGGACTTACAGTAGATAGTCAGTTGGTTACCTGGTGCGCGTGCAGGCGCGTCATCATGTCCATGGCGAGCTGGCGGTGCGCGGCGTGCGAGTGCGCCAGCGGCTTGGACTTACAGTAGATAGTCAGTTGGTTACCTGGTGCGCGTGCAGGCGCGTCATCATGTCCATGGCGAGCTGGCGGTGCGCGGCGTGCGAGTGCGCCAGCGGCTTGGCCTTACAGTAGATAGTCAGTTGGTTACCTGGTGCGCGTGCAGGCGCGTCATCATGTCCATGGCGAGCTGGCGGTGCGCGGCGTGCGAGTGCGCCAGCGACAGCAGCGCGCACGCCAGCGGCTTGGACTTACAGTAGATAGTCAGTTGGTTACCTGGTGCGCGTGCAGGCGCGTCATCATGTCCATGGCGAGCTGGCGGTGCGCGGCGTGCGAGTGCGCCAGCGGCTTGGACTTACAGTAGATAGTCAGTTGGTTACCTGGTGCGCGTGCAGGCGCGTCATCATGTCCATGGCGAGCTGGCGGTGCGCGGCGTGCGAGTGCGCCAGCGGCTTGGACTTACAGTAGATAGTCAGTTGATTACCTGGTGCGCGTGCAGGCGCGTCATCAAGTCCATGGCGAGCTGGCGGTGCGCGGCGTGCGAGTGCGCCAGCGACAGCAGCGCGCACGCCAGCGGCTTGGACTTACAGTAGATAGTCAGTTGATTACCTGGTGCGCGTGCAGGCGCGTCATCATGTCCATGGCGAGCTGGCGGTGCGCGGCGTGCGAGTGCGCCAGCGGCTTGGACTTACAGTAGATAGTCAGTTGATTACCTGGTGCGCGTGCAGGCGCGTCATCATGTCCATGGCGAGCTGGCGGTGCGCGGCGTGCGAGTGCGCCAGCGACAGCAGCGCGCACGCCAGCGGCTTGGACTTACAGTAGATAGTCAGTTGATTACCTGGTGCGCGTGCAGGCGCGTCATCATGTCCATGGCGAGCTGGCGGTGCGCGGCGTGCGAGTGCGCCAGCGGCTTGGACTTACAGTAGATAGTCAGTTGGTTACCTGGTGCGCGTGCAGGCGCGTCATCATGTCCATGGCGAGCTGGCGGTGCGCGGCGTGCGAGTGCGCCAGCGACAGCAGCGCGCACGCCAGCGGCTTGGACTTACAGTAGATAGTCAGTTGGTTACCTGGTGCGCGTGCAGGCGCGTCATCATGTCCATGGCGAGCTGGCGGTGCGCGGCGTGCGAGTGCGCCAGCGGCTTGGACTTACAGTAGATAGTCAGTTGGTTACCTGGTGCGCGTGCAGGCGCGTCATCATGTCCATGGCGAGCTGGCGGTGCGCGGCGTGCGAGTGCGCCAGCGACAGCAGCGCGCACGCCAGCGGCTTGGACTTACAGTAGATAGTCAGTTGGTTACCTGGTGCGCGTGCAGGCGCGTCATCATGTCCATGGCGAGCTGGCGGTGCGCGGCGTGCGAGTGCGCCAGCGGCTTGGACTTACAGTAGATAGTCAGTTGGTTACCTGGTGCGCGTGCAGGCGCGTCATCATGTCCATGGCGAGCTGGCGGTGCGCGGCGTGCGAGTGCGCCAGCGGCTTGGACTTACAGTAGATAGTCAGTTGATTACCTGGTGCGCGTGCAGGCGCGTCATCAAGTCCATGGCGAGCTGGCGGTGCGCGGCGTGCGAGTGCGCCAGCGACAGCAGCGCGCACGCCAGCGGCTTGGACTTACAGTAGATAGTCAGTTGATTACCTGGTGCGCGTGCAGGCGCGTCATCATGTCCATGGCGAGCTGGCGGTGCGCGGCGTGCGAGTGCGCCAGCGGCTTGGACTTACAGTAGATAGTCAGTTGATTACCTGGTGCGCGTGCAGGCGCGTCATCATGTCCATGGCGAGCTGGCGGTGCGCGGCGTGCGAGTGCGCCAGCGACAGCAGCGCGCACGCCAGCGGCTTGGCCTTACAGTAGATAGTCAGTTGATTACCTGGTGCGCGTGCAGGCGCGTCATCATGTCCATGGCGAGCTGGCGGTGCGCGGCGTGCGAGTGCGCCAGCGACAGCAGCGCGCACGCCAGCGGCTTGGACTTACAGTAGATAGTCAGTTGGTTACCTGGTGCGCGTGCAGGCGCGTCATCATGTCCATGGCGAGCTGGCGGTGCGCGGCGTGCGAGTGCGCCAGCGGCTTGGACTTACAGTAGATAGTCAGTTGGTTACCTGGTGCGCGTGCAGGCGCGTCATCATGTCCATGGCGAGCTGGCGGTGCGCGGCGTGCGAGTGCGCCAGCGGCTTGGACTTACAGTAGATAGTCAGTTGATTACCTGGTGCGCGTGCAGGCGCGTCATCAAGTCCATGGCGAGCTGGCGGTGCGCGGCGTGCGAGTGCGCCAGCGACAGCAGCGCGCACGCCAGCGGCTTGGACTTACAGTAGATAGTCAGTTGATTACCTGGTGCGCGTGCAGGCGCGTCATCATGTCCATGGCGAGCTGGCGGTGCGCGGCGTGCGAGTGCGCCAGCGGCTTGGACTTACAGTAGATAGTCAGTTGATTACCTGGTGCGCGTGCAGGCGCGTCATCATGTCCATGGCGAGCTGGCGGTGCGCGGCGTGCGAGTGCGCCAGCGACAGCAGCGCGCACGCCAGCGGCTTGGACTTACAGTAGATAGTCAGTTGATTACCTGGTGCGCGTGCAGGCGCGTCATCATGTCCATGGCGAGCTGGCGGTGCGCGGCGTGCGAGTGCGCCAGCGGCTTGGACTTACAGTAGATAGTCAGTTGGTTACCTGGTGCGCGTGCAGGCGCGTCATCATGTCCATGGCGAGCTGGCGGTGCGCGGCGTGCGAGTGCGCCAGCGGCTTGGACTTACAGTAGATAGTCAGTTGATTACCTGGTGCGCGTGCAGGCGCGTCATCAAGTCCATGGCGAGCTGGCGGTGCGCGGCGTGCGAGTGCGCCAGCGACAGCAGCGCGCACGCCAGCGGCTTGGACTTACAGTAGATAGTCAGTTGATTACCTGGTGCGCGTGCAGGCGCGTCATCATGTCCATGGCGAGCTGGCGGTGCGCGGCGTGCGAGTGCGCCACCGACAGCAGCGCGCACGCCAGCGGCTTGGACTTACAGTAGATAGTCAGTTGGTTACCTGGTGCGCGTGCAGGCGCGTCATCATGTCCATGGCGAGCTGGCGGTGCGCGGCGTGCGAGTGCGCCAGCGGCTTGGACTTACAGTAGATAGTCAGTTGGTTACCTGGTGCGCGTGCAGGCGCGTCATCATGTCCATGGCGAGCTGGCGGTGCGCGGCGTGCGAGTGCGCCAGCGGCTTGGACTTACAGTAGATAGTCAGTTGGTTACCTGGTGCGCGTGCAGGCGCGTCATCATGTCCATGGCGAGCTGGCGGTGCGCGGCGTGCGAGTGCGCCAGCGGCTTGGACTTACAGTAGATAGTCAGTTGGTTACCTGGTGCGCGTGCAGGCGCGTCATCATGTCCATGGCGAGCTGGCGGTGCGCGGCGTGCGAGTGCGCCAGCGACAGCAGCGCGCACGCCAGCGGCTTGGACTTACAGTAGATAGTCAGTTGATTACCTGGTGCGCGTGCAGGCGCGTCATCATGTCCATGGCGAGCTGGCGGTGCGCGGCGTGCGAGTGCGCCAGCGACAGCAGCGCGCACGCCAGCGGCTTGGACTTACAGTAGATAGTCAGTTGATTACCTGGTGCGCGTGCAGGCGCGTCATCATGTCCATGGCGAGCTGGCGGTGCGCGGCGTGCGAGTGCGCCAGCGGCTTGGACTTACAGTAGATAGTCAGTTGATTACCTGGTGCGCGTGCAGGCGCGTCATCATGTCCATGGCGAGCTGGCGGTGCGCGGCGTGCGAGTGCGCCAGCGACAGCAGCGCGCACGCCAGCGGCTTGGACGAGCCCACGCCGCCTGCGAACCACCGCACTAATCACTATGCAACTAGTACAAACGCCGGGTGATAACGTGTCTCGCGACAGGTTTGCAACAGGCGATGGTTGCTGTCAAATGTCAGTTCCTTGCTGTTCTCTAATACAAAATTGACGTTTGACAGCAACGATCGCCTGTTGCAAACCTGTCGCGAGGTACGTCATCACCCTGCCGGTAGAGTTCGCGTAAAACTTTATGAGCTCTGTGAAGCTGCTTTAACTGCTGCGCACTACACAGTTTTTAAGGCGTTGAGGGGAAGGAAGACACAAAAGGGGTGCGGGAGAGGCTCCGTCTGCGAAACTAGGGTTGCCACGCGGCCTGCAAACCAGCTCACTAAGCAACTACTCAAAACAAAGGTAGCATTCTAGGAGCTAAAATGCTTTATACCATTTTAGCCGTAAAACGTCTACTACTGAAAACAGGTTATCATAGATCTCCATGAGGGGTAGTTGCCGAACTCACCACCACCCTTGTCAGGCGATTGGCGAGCGCAGTACGGGATTTTGAGACACGGAAAGACGCTGCTGCCCATCTTCCGGAGGTATCCCTTAGCAAGCTCTTATTGTATCCACGGGTATGACAGGAGGGTTACATTCTATTGATGGTACCCCACGGCATTTTTTGTCATACACTACACAAAAATACATGAAACATTTGGTATAGGTTCTTTAGTGTGTCAGCCGCAAATGTTCCTGCTGTATAGGTAGTAAAATAAATAAAAGTTTAGCCGTTGCATTTTTATTTTATTTCAATTGTTTAATTCTAAACTAAAACTCTCGAGGATCTTCAGCAAAACGGTTTGCCACCCGTTGGTGTATGAACTCGCACTCTCGGAAGACGGTCTTCCGAGAGTGCGAGTTCATACAGTTTCTGCGAGATTTTCAGGGCGTGGCAGCTGCCCTCCCTTGCATTTATTTATATTTCAATTAAATACGAACGTATTTAAAGATAACTTATAATATTCAATGACGGCTGAAATAAACCTTAAATGTTAAAACAAATTACTATGTAGCAACTTTAATGATAACTTAGTTGGCAATATTGAATGAATATAATTTTGCTCCACCCTGTATGCACACTCAGATCTATGAACAGTATACAGGGTGATTAGTAATTCGATACATTCTCTGGTACGCACCTCGCCTCGCCAGCGCGCGCAGCCTCGAGCCCGCCCCCCGCGTGACCATGGTCCGCACGCACAGCTCCGACACGCACTGCTGCACCACCATGTCGTGCTCATGTAGGTACGCACCTCGCCTCGCCAGCGCGCGCAGCCTCGAGCCCGCCCCCCGCGTGACCATGGTCCGCACGCACAGCTCCGACACGCACTGCTGCGCCAGCATGTCGTGCTCATGTAGGTACGCACCTCGCCTCGCCAGCGCGCGCAGCCTCGAGCCCGCCCCCCGCGTGACCATGGTCCGCACGCACAGCTCCGACACGCACTGCTGCGCCAGCATGTCGTGCTCATGTAGGTACGCACCTCGCCTCGCCAGCGCGCGCAGCCTCGAGCCCGCCCCCCGCGTGACCATGGTCCGCACGCACAGCTCCGACACGCACTGCTGCACCACCATGTCGTGCTCATGTAGGTACGCACCTCGCCTCGCCAGCGCGCGCAGCCTCGAGCCCGCCCCCCGCGTGACCATGGTCCGCACGCACAGCTCCGACACGCACTGCTGCGCCAGCATGTCGTGCTCATGTAGGTACGCACCTCGCCTCGCCAGCGCGCGCAGCCTCGAGCCCGCCCCCCGCGTGACCATGGTCCGCACGCACAGCTCCGACACGCACTGCTGCGCCAGCATGTCGTGCTCATGTAGGTACGCACCTCGCCTCGCCAGCGCGCGCAGCCTCGAGCCCGCCCCCCGCGTGACCATGGTCCGCACGCACAGCTCCGACACGCACTGCTGCACCACCATGTCGTGCTCATGTAGGTACGCACCTCGCCTCGCCAGCGCGCGCAGCCTCGAGCCCGCCCCCCGCGTGACCATGGTCCGCACGCACAGCTTCGACACGCACTGCTGCGCCAGCATGTCGTGCTCATGTAGGTACGCACCTCGCCTCGCCAGCGCGCGCAGCCTCGAGCCCGCCCCCCGCGTGACCATGGTCCGCACGCACAGCTCCGACACGCACTGCTGCGCCAGCATGTCGTGCTCATGTAGGTACGCACCTCGCCTCGCCAGCGCGCGCAGCCTCGAGCCCGCCCCCCGCGTGACCATGGTCCGCACGCACAGCTCCGACACGCACTGCTGCACCACCATGTCGTGCTCATGTAGGTACGCACCTCGCCTCGCCAGCGCGCGCAGCCTCGAGCCCGCCCCCCGCGTGACCATGGTCCGCACGCACAGCTCCGACACGCACTGCTGCGCCAGCATGTCGTGCTCATGTAGGTACGCACCTCGCCTCGCCAGCGCGCGCAGCCTCGAGCCCGCCCCCCGCGTGACCATGGTCCGCACGCACAGCTCCGACACGCACTGCTGCGCCAGCATGTCGTGCTCATGTAGGTACGCACCTCGCCTCGCCAGCGCGCGCAGCCTCGAGCCCGCCCCCCGCGTGACCATGGTCCGCACGCACAGCTCCGACACGCACTGCTGCACCACCATGTCGTGCTCATGTAGGTACGCACCTCGCCTCGCCAGCGCGCGCAGCCTCGAGCCCGCCCCCTGCGTGACCATGGTCCGCACGCACAGCTCCGACACGCACTGCTGCGCCAGCATGTCGTGCTCATGTAGGTACGCACCTCGCCTCGCCAGCGCGCGCAGCCTCGAGCCCGCCCCCCGCGTGACCATGGTCCGCACGCACAGCTCCGACACGCACTGCTGCACCACCATGTCGTGCTCATGTAGGTACGCACCTCGCCTCGCCAGCGCGCGCAGCCTTGAGCCCGCCCCCCGCGTGACCATGGTCCGCACGCACAGCTCCGACACGCACTGCTGCGCCAGCATGTCGTGCTCATGTAGGTACGCACCTCGCCTCGCCAGCGCGCGCAGCCTCGAGCCCGCCCCCCGCGTGACCATGGTCCGCACGCACAGCTCCGACACGCACTGCTGCGCCAGCATGTCGTGCTCATGTAGGTACGCACCTCGCCTCGCCAGCGCGCGCAGCCTTAGCCCGCCCCCCGCGTGACCATGGTCCGCACGCACAGCTCCGACACGCACTGCTGCGCCAGCATGTCGTGCTCATGTAGGTACGCACCTCGCCTCGCCAGCGCGCGCAGCCTCGAGCCCGCCCCCCGCGTGACCATGGTCCGCACGCACAGCTCCGACACGCACTGCTGCGCCAGCATGTCGTGCTCATGTAGGTACGCACCTCGCCTCGCCAGCGCGCGCAGCCTCGAGCCCGCCCCCCGCGTGACCATGGTCCGCACGCACAGCTCCGACACGCACTGCTGCGCCAGCATGTCGTGCTCATGTAGGTACGCACCTCGTCTCGCCAGCGCGCGCAGCCTCGAGCCCGCCCCCCGCGTGACCATGGTCCGCACGCACAGCTCCGACACGCACTGCTGCACCACCATGTCGTGCTCATGTAGGTACGCACCTCGCCTCGCCAGCGCGCGCAGCCTCGAGCCCGCCCCCCGCGTGACCATGGTCCGCACGCACAGCTCCGACACGCACTGCTGCACCACCATGTCGTGCTCATGTAGGTACGCACCTCGCCTCGCCAGCGCGCGCAGCCTCGAGCCCGCCCCCCGCGTGACCATGGTCCGCACGCACAGCTCCGACACGCACTGCTGCGCCAGCATGTCGTGCTCATGTAGGTACGCACCTCGCCTCGCCAGCGCGCGCAGCCTCGAGCCCGCCCCCCGCGTGACCATGGTCCGCACGCACAGCTCCGACACGCACTGCTGCACCACCATGTCGTGCTGGCTCAGCGAACTCATGTAGGCTGTCACCACCTGAGACAGAACTTGAAGTTACAGTAAAGACCTTAGGACTCTTATACTCACTTCCGAAGAATAAGTGCAAAGACCCTAATTAACCTAAAGACAAGAGAAATGTTATTAATATGTGTATAATAATTTATAATAAGCTACCGGAAGAACTGAAGGCCTTAAAAGGAGTATTGTTAAAAATGAAACTTAATCCATGGTTACTGGAAAATCTTGATTGTTTATAATTTAATACCTCCAGCATATAACATTTTATATAATATTTTGCATGCTTGCACACAAGCTGAATACAGGAGCTACCGCTATAAGATATAAGACTTTATTGTATTCTGGCAAATAAACGATTTTTATTTGATTTGATTGTATTATAAACAAAAACACGGGAATTTATCGCAATCACAATTCATTATTTTGTCGACTGTGTTTTAACAGCCCGGGACCACGACTTCAAACACAGTCGACAAAATAATGAATTGTGATCGCGAAAGTTTACGAAAAACTACCCTAGTGTTGTTGTTGTTGTTATTACAGTGGCGACGACGAGTGAACCCAAAAACGTTTCCTGCAACATTGTAATAAAGAAAAACAATAAAAATGACAATCGGAAAATTGTTGGAGTTCAATTTAAAAAATGGCGCGTGGTCATTCTACGTAGATAGGTTAGCAATGTATTACAAAGTGAAAAAGAATTACCTATTCTCATTGCAACTATGGGTGATGAGGCCTACGAATTGTTAGAAAATCTTGCCAGTCCCGCGAAGCCTGCGGAGTTGACGTTCGAAAAGGCTGTGGAAATATTGGTCATCATTTATCACCGACGCCATCGGTGTTTAGCGGAACGTTACCGTTTTCGACAGAGGATACAAATCCATTTCCAGATCTTATGAAGTATAGTAAATTAGTTCCGTTGTTTAAATCTGGTAGCCACAGCGATCCTGCCAAATACAAACCAATTTCTATTCTACCCACGATGAGCAAAATTTTTGAAAAATATATTTTAAACCAAGTGACTTCTCATTACAGCCTTCATAGACTGCTTCATGGTAATCAATATGGATTCACTAAAGATAGATCAACAACCGATGCTGGAACAATACTCTTAAAACATATTTTTAATGCCTGGGAGAGTTCGAGAAATGCAATAGGCGTTTTTAGTGATCTGTCCAAGACCTTCGATTGTGTTTCTCACAACATCCTTTTGAGAAAACTTAAATATTACGGCACTGAAAGCAAGGCACTTGATTCGTATTGAGTCGTATTTATCTGATAGGGTACACAAGGTTGAGATATGCGGCCAGAGATAGAAGGGATCAAGAATTGAATTTGGCGTTCCACAAGGATCTATTTTAGGACCTTTTTTGTTTTTGATTTATATAAATGACCTCCCGTTCTTTGCAAAAAACTTGTGTGATAAAGTTGATAGGAATAAAGTTAATAACGACGACGTAAATAATTCACTATCACAAGTGCACGATTGGTTTACTGCTACCAACCTAGTGCTTAATGATAAAAAGACAAAATGTATTAAATTTTCTTTACCAAACGTAAAAGAATATCTAACAAAAATAATGTTGGGTGGGGAAATGCTCAATCCGGTCAATTCCACAGTATTTTAGGTATACACATAGATTCTTCCCTTCAATGGAAACTGCAAATTGATGCACTTGCAGGTCGGCTTAGTTCAGCAGCTTATGCAGTTAGAACAATAAGAACTATTGCTGATAAAGCTACAGCTAGACTGGTTTATTTTAGCTACTTCCATAGTGTGATGTCATATGGTATTCTGCTCTGGGGAAGGGCAACCGATATACAGACAATCTTTTTCCTTCAAAAAAGGGCGATACGTACTATTTACAACATGAAACCTCGCGATTCACTTAGGGAACGTTTTGAAATTAACATTTTAACTGTTATATCGCAATATATTTATGAAAACTTACTGTATGCACACAAACATAAAATAACTTTATTAAAAGATGCGATGTGCATAGCATAAATACAAGAAATTTTTTTCATTTAAAATGCAATAAAAATATTTAGTTTTAATTCCGCTTATGCTGAGATGCAGGAGCACCGCCCTCCCGCCCGCTAATTATGCACATGCAGGGAGAACTAGCTTGTCAGTGCAACATGCATACCCAAACCTATACGACGACACGTATACAGCGTGTCCCGTAATTGGGGTACTAAGCCGAAAGGGGGGTTTTCTACCCCCCCTGGCAAACAACGTTTGTTCTACGACTTTCTTGATTTTCAAGTTTTTCAGTGATAAGATAACGTTCAAAGATTATACCAATTTCATAAGAGTGACAACCCTGCTCTCAGCTGTTACGGGCAATGACCTATTGACCGCCGGGGATTCCCGCGGCGCGCCCGCAACGCGCTTGTGCGTATATTGAGTGTGGGTATAGGTGCGTGGTGTGCGTAGGCGCGTAGGTATGTGTTACGGACACACGTCTGTTATACATTAGGGTTGACAGCGACTTGGAAAACTTTAATTTTGTATGGAAACCTGAAAATACGTTTTTCTGAAATCTTTCTTCGCCTTTGCATTCCTTTGGTGGGGGGTAATTTGCAGCTCCTGGCTTCATACCCCAGTTACGGGACACCTTGTATATGCTGCCGACGGGTATGCATGCTGCACTGACAAGCTAGTTCTCCCTGCATGTGCATAATTAGCGGGCGGGAGGGCGGTGCTCCTGCATCTCGGAATGCGGAATTAAAACTAAATATGCGGAATTAAAACTAAATATTTTTATTGCATTTTATTGTCATGGGTTTCCGCAAAGTAACGCCTGATTCCATTAATTAAAATTTTATTTATTTTTTCAGCATGTGCATTTCAGCTGTAAAATGTCCACTACTGAACACAGGCCTCCCTCATTGAGATCCATGGGACTAACCACGCCTGGCAGGCCGGTTGGCGAGCGCAGTTATATTGATACACGGAAAGACGCTGCTGCCCATCTTCCGGAGCTATCCCATAGCAGATTCTTACTGCATCCACAGGCAAGAGAGGAGAGGCAATGTTTTACTGCCGGCACGCCACGGCTCGTAAGATTACCGACACGTGTTTAGCACATCACCTGCACGATGCACTCTGCGTCCTCGCTGATTTGCAGCACGTGCGTGCACATGTCCGCCTGCGAGACCACGGTGTGCCGCGCGACTCGGCCCGCCACGGGGCTGGAGCCCGCCGTGTTGCGAGCCACCTCGGCCTCCGCCCATCTCCTGGAACGATGGAAATCATATAAAATTTATAAAAAGGTACAATTTCAAGGAAATGAACCACTTCAAATAAATTTTAGATTCCCGTTAACACTATAAAATCTACCAATTAACGATACAATGGTGACGATTCCGTTGTTGCACTAACGAGCTAAAGCTAATTAAGTTGACGTAAAACGAACTAAAACGATATAAAGCTAATCGGTTAGTGCCGTTCTAAAATTAAAACGGAACCAATATACCCAAAATTACGCTGACATTCTAAATTTGGAAACTTCATATCTCTAATTATAATTAGTTTTAACTGAAAAAAAAAACTGAAACGACGCCAATATATAACAACAAATTAAATAAATCACAATCAAATACCCACACAATTTAGAACGTGTAAAACTGAATCGTCGCCAATATTTAACTACAAATTAAATAAATCACAAACCCACACAATGGATATACCAATAACATTGATATCCGAGAATCCGTTCACATTTCCATTTACTTAGGGCATTTTGTGTTTATTACTCCAAAAGGAGTACTGCAAGATGAAGTTTTCTACGAGCAGCTATTTTCAGCAGATTACAATTATTAAGATATGGAGTGACATGAGTGTATGGTGGTATGTGAGAAATGAACCTTGCACATGCATTCTGAACCCTTCGAATGAGATTTGATGTACGACTTAGTATACAGGGACCATAAACTGTATCACAATAATTGAGCTTAGACAAAACCAGGGATTCACAGAGGTTTGTGCGTACTGTTTCATTTATGTATTGACGAGTTTTGTACAATAACTTTAAGGGATAAAAGCAGTTACGCACACATTCTGATATATAGGTTTCAAAGTGCAACTGACTATCCATAACAATACCCAGATTGCTAGCCATAAAACTTGCTTTTTATTTATTTACTTTGAGGAAGACCAACAGCTACACATTCATCAAATACCTATATATGATTAATTCGAAACATAACGCCAATTAAAGGTAAAACGGATAACAGTAGATCGTGAAAATGAACATGTAAACTTTCATAAGAAAAAGATAGTTGCAAAACCTTACAAAGGTACATACATAAATAGTTAATACAACAATAAATTATGCTGCATAGAAGAAATACATAAAAAAAACATTTAAGAAGTTAATGATGCTCACAAAAGAAATCTTTTCGTCATATCTTTAATAAGCACGATGGATTTAACGTTCCCATCTGACTAGAAATAAGCCATGTCCACTTAGTGGAATGTGGATTCCTCACCTATAGACCGTGTTGATCTCGTCAAAAACACTGGAGAGCTCCACAAGGTATGTCCTGGCCTGCATCACTAACTGAGTGAGGATCTTGTAGATGGTCTCCTTGCAGTTATTTCTTCGCAGTAGAACCGCTACTATTTTGGATATCTCTTCTTTTGGTACCTGAGGAAGGATTGTTTAGAAAAACGTTAAAACGGTAAGCTGTAGCTAGAGATTTCAACTGAGCTAAGCTAGTGCAGCTAACTAAGCAAATATTTAATTAAGACAATTTCGAAAAAGAAGCAACACAATTGAATTAAATAAAGCACATATTTGAATTTGATCGCTTCAGATGACACGCGGGTAAGTTTAACTGCTGAACATTTAATTCCCAGAGGCCTTTACATCTTTTATAGATGATTTATACAGCGTCAGCAACTGGTAATAATGCTGTACAGGACGCTGCAGTGCCTGGGACTGAACTAAGCTGGAAGGATGGTATAGGTGCAAGCCTAATCCATCCAGCAATGTCCCAGGCACAATTCCGAGAGGAAGGTAGGAAATTAAACAATCGGTACAGTTGGAAATATTTGATAGAGAAAATGAACATTTTCGATTCCGGTGTTTTCGAGCCCACGCCCCGGTCGAATCGATCCATGACTCTTCCTAAAACCGGAAGTGCTTTAACCAACTAAGCTACTCTGACGGGCTCAGTCGATATCAAATTCTTAATACGATCATATTATCAGTATAGGGAGGTAAACGTTTTGATAATTGGGTCATATTATGTTCAGGTTTATATTTATGATGATTGAGGGGAAGGAATTAGAGGTCCTTGCTAGCAATGGGATCCCAAAAGGCTTACAATAAAGCTACAGGGCCGTGGGGTGCCGCCAGTAGATTTTACCCCTCCTTTCATGCCCGTGGAAGCAGTAAAAGCCTGCTAAGGGATACCTCCGGATGATGGGCAGCAGCGTCTTTCCGTGTATCAATATTCCGTACTGCGCTCGCCAACCGGCCTGCCAGGCGTGGTTAGTCCCATGGATCTCCATGAGGGAGGCCTGTGTTCAGTAGTGGACGTTTTACAGCAGAAATGATGATGAGAGCTACATCTGACCGAGTGCGCCAGCGCGGCCGGCGCGAGCTGCACGCGCCACAGGCAGCCGAGGCGCGCGTCTATGATGTACTCCGGCTGGAACATCACCCAGGTGCCGGAGTCTGACCTCAATTAAGGAAGTCAATTGACGTTTAGAAATTAGCACTATTTTTAAATTTAGAGCTCAATTAAGGAAGTCAAGTGACGTTTCGAAATTATCACTATTTTTAAATTTAGAGCTCAATTAAGGAAGTCAATTGACGTTTAGAAATTATCACTATTTTTAAATTTAGCCTACTGCCGACCCGCGTACTATGGGCATTAAATTCCCTCTCAAAATTTACATTGCAAACCCCAAAAATGTATGTTATTATGTCATCCACATGTAATCCACACTGAATTACACGTGGATGACATAATTCATCCAAAGTATGGCTTTAAACGTTTAAAATTAAAAGTGAGCAGAATACGCAGATTTCCCATACATTCTCAAAGATGTAGTAAACGGTTGTTATAAGGCTATTCTTCAAGATTACACTTTGTTTAACCCGTGTTTTACAAAGCTGCTACTGTCTAAATCTAAATAAACTTTAAGACTTGTATTTTTGTGTATTTCGTGTCAGCTTTCTATAGGCTGCCAAATGTTGGAACAATTTCCCACCTCCATTGAGCGTATTATACTATTATAATTTATATTTTGGCACGAATAAACACGGTTTCTATTTCTATTATCAAAAGGATACACATAGGACAGGCAATGTCTCCCAGCACAGCGGGCCGCATGGTATTGCCAGCGACGATCGGAATGTGCGGAATAGTGTTGCCGTCTGGCTTGGAATCCTCCATTATGTCGAATATTAAGGAACACTGGCTTGACTGAAATTAGGAAAAAAAATTGATAATCGATACAGGAATGCCGCAAATAAGTCCTTCGGAGGCCTTCGTTCAGCAGTGAACTAAATTAATAAGCCCATATCTATTATGATTATGATTGATATGGGCTTCTCAGTAGTAGGACTGGTTTCCACGTTCACAACTGATAAAATGCAGCTGCAAATAAGCCTCCCTCATGGATCTTAGTAAGAATCTACTAATGGATAGCTCCGGAATATGGGCAGCAGCGTCTTTCCGTGTATCAACACCCCATACTGCTCTCGCCGAGCCGCCTGCCAAGCGTGGTGAGTATTGCAACGACCCCCTCATGATCTTGGAGATGTACGAGGGAGGCCTGTGCCCAGCAGCGGGCGTGTTGTCGGCTGTGATGATGACGCGTACCTGGCCTACCTATTGGTATTACCTGATGATGCACCACGAGCAGGTCGTCGACGACGGAGACGGCGAAGCGCCCCGCCAGCCCCGTCTTCAGGACGTGCGTGTACTGCAGGTTACTGGGACCGCAGATAGGCATGAGCCACACCTGAAACAACAGTAAATAAAAACAAGTCGGCCATCAAGACCGAGCAAATATGAAGTTAATAACTTTTGAAACTATCATGGTTGTCAACATTATATTTGACGAGCTCTGTGGCGCAGCGGGCAAGGTCCGCCTGCGACGCAAGGGGTTGCGGGTTCGATTCCCGCCTCGGGACAAGTGTCTGTACGATCTGCAGATATTTGTTGAGGGTGTTCTGGGTGTTTTTCTGTATATAATAAAAATATCTATCTATGTAGTATAACGTATTAAGTTTATCAGTCATCTAGTACCCATAACACAAGCTCTGCTTAGCTTGGGGCTAGACGATGCTGTGTGATTTGTCCAGTATTATTTATTTATGCAATAGTTACGGGATATTTACCATGATTTGAGTCTTTTTGAGTTTCCCGATATTTCGACGCAGTTTCACACGTCATGATCACGGATAAACCGAAGTCTTTTGCGAGTGGGTAGACATTGGCAGACAAAACGATCTACCCTCTTTCTAAGTTTCTGACTGCAAATGAACTAAAGCTCACTTCAGTTTATCCGTGATCATAACGTGTAAAACTGCGTCGAAATATCGGGAAACTCAAAAAGACTCAAATCATGGGAAATATCCCGTAAATATCTATACATATGTATATAGTATAAAACAAAGTCGCTTCCCGCTGTCTGTCTGTCCCTATGTTTGCTTAGGTCTTTAAAACTACGCAACGGATTTTGATGCGGTTTTTCACATGATCATATAAACGGTTACTTACTCTTTTCAAATTGTTTCTATTTTTATTTTTAGTTTAACTAATACTGCCTTCTAACCCAAATTTTGAAATTTTATTTAAATCTAAATAAAATGTTAAGCTCATAAGTGGTAGTAAACTGTGTAAATTAGAAAACACACAGTCAACATATTCGTAGTACTTATAGAGGTAATTAACTCATGTTAAGTGACTTTCTAGTTGGATGCCCCATTATATTATATAAATCAATAAACGTTTGTGATTTTTAGTAACTTTTCTTCCATCTTCCCTGCACACTAAACTACAACTTGCCTCAGTATGCCCCGGCAGGGCGGGGCTGCCGTGGCGGAACACGGCGCACCAGATGGCTTCACAAACTCGCAGCACGAACACATCTCTCTCCACCACCGGCTTCGATGGATCCACTGGAAAACCATATTGTTACTTTATAAGCTGTTCAGTGTCGGGTCACTGTAGTTGCTTGCACATTGCGATGAGGCATCACTATCTATACTAATATTATAAAGAGGATAGATTTGTATTTTGTATGTTTGCAGCGAATAAACCCAAAAACTACTTGACCGATTTTCAAAATTCTTTCACCATTAGAATGCTACATTATCCCTGAGTGACATAGGCTATATTTTATCTCCATATTTCCACGGTAACGGGAACTACGCAAGTGAAACTGAGGAGTGCGGCTAGTATAGTATATTTTTATTTAAAAAAATTTAACATAAAAAACAAAAATTAATGACCCTGATTACGGCAATGATGATGATGATGGCTTGTACTACTCGTCATCAGCATCATGCAATGAAAAATCAATAGTACCTTCTTTTTCGCGCCCATTTATCATCGCATCAAATATCATTGCATCAAAGTACATAATTATTATGTTGTTTAATACATTTATATCAATGTGTAATATGATATAGTGTGTCTACCATGAGTTGTCACTGTTAGATCGCCTGCTGTTACTACAGTAGTAATAGCAGTAATAGTATGTTACTTTGATAGATTTCAACTCATGGTTTCAGATTTGTAACTCATGGTACCTAATTCAAAGCAGATGAATCCCAAAGTACAGTCGCTGTAGTATAGTTTACTGCATATTTTAGTACCAAACTATCCGCTAGAAGCGCTGTATAAGTTTTCGTATATTTTTTTAACTACAGTCGCTAGATAGATATATAGGTATAGTATGCTTTATTGCTAGCGAGTATAGATTGTGAAAACTCATGGTAGACCTACAGGTATACACTTCATAGCTATCTTTCGATATGGCCACCTGTGAATTTCTAACATTAAAGAGTTTCTATGCCCATCAGTGGTCTGTTGGGCTGCAAACTCCGCTAAACCATGCAACAAATTTAAAAATAAATTTATTTATAATGTTGAGTTTGCAAAAGTTGCATTTTGATGCAAATTTCTTTTTAGAGAATTAGGTTACTTACTATGTTTTTGCATATAAGATCTTTTTGTGCATATTTTAAGTATTGCATCAATATCAATCATCTGGAACCATAAATAATTCATCTCTGCTTCCTTGGGGCTAGATGGTGCTGTGTGCAGCATTATTTATTTTAATTATAATAAGGAAGATATAGTCACCATCATCATCATCATTTCAGCCGTTAAACGTCCACTACTGAACACAGGCCTCCCTCATGGATCTCCAAGAGGGGTAGTTGCCATACTCACCACGCTTGGCAGGCGGGTTGGTGAGAGCAGTACGGGATGTTGATACGCCAGATAAGAACTGTTTGGCGTTTGGGAAAGGAGACCTATGCCCAGTTGTGGGTTGATACATGCTGACAATGATGATAAATGAGGATTCTCACTGAACTTACATTCTAACTTCTGCAGCTTGGTGATGGAGGAATTGTTCAGTGAGAAGGGCTGCAACAGCACTCCATTGTTGCCGGCGAGCAGGACCACATTGCTGCTGGCACACCACTGGAACCAGGCTGCGCTGGAATGACAGTTTTTCTATCAAAATAAATAAATACTTTATGCAATTTTTACAGAATATTTTATATTTGAGTCTTTATTTCAGCGCAGTTTCACATGCCATGAAACTAGTTTAGCCGTGATAGTATAAAATGTAAAGGTTTAATAAGTACTGCATATTTCACACCATCTGGCCTCAAAGTAAGCTCAGCTTGTGATTTGGGTACCGGATAATTGATAAAATACTTACATACATTTTTTTTTATAAAGCATATGTACCTTTTGTATATCAGCCAGCTATTAGACCAGTAGAAATTGTACTGAACATCTCACACTGCATCATTTAAGTAAGCAAGGCCCAAACTAAGCAGAGCTTGTGTTATTAAAATTTGGTTTATCAATATCAATATTAAAGCTAACATTCAAAGTTCTTACCTGAATGTGGTATTTTTTAAGCTCTTTAGTTGTTTCTTCTCTGGTAAAACTTGTAGAAGTTCAGTACCATGGTCCGTTATGAACGCTATCTCATTTACTTTAGGCCATACAAATCCTAATATCCTTGCATTCTTCCATTTACATGTATGTGTGTACTCCACGTTGGTTGGGACTAGGTCTTTGAAGTTTACAAATTCAACTGTTGCATTCTGGTTGTCCTGGTTGCGTTGGATAGCTAGTATATTTTGGTCAGGTGAGAATTTGATTGATATTATCGGTCCTCGGTCTTCCATACGGAAGGATGTTGATTTTGATGCGTCCATGCCACTAACGGTGACTCCTGTAACGCCCCCTGACCTGACTGTAAAGACCTGTTGTGGTAAAGTAAGAAAGATTGTATTGTGATGAAACCATATATATATTACACTTTTTAGCGAAAGTTAGTACGAGACTCATTGTTAACAGTTTTATACAATGCTATAGATATCAAATAAAGGTCAACATAGGTCGAAAAAAGCGATATTGTGGTTAGAAAGTGGGTGTCGATCTTGCCTGTCCATTGGTGTCGTCAAAAAATACGTTTGTAGCTGGGCTGTCGGCGTCAAATCGTTTGGGCTGGTCGGAGAGACATAGGTAGTACTGATCGCTACCCTCCAGACTGAAATTAACCATTTTATGAAGATATTTTTTCTAAGAAATATTTATTTCTCAATTTCTAACGTTCGCAGCTAGGTCTGTTTATTTTTTGTTTGACGGTGATTTGACGCAAATTAGTAATTGACATACACAATGACATATACCAACAAAAAACTTTGACAGCATTGTCCGTTTGACGGTGTGACACCGTCAAAACACCGTCGCGACGGTGTCACGATTTCGGTATCCATGGCAAATTCTGGCGGCAACATCACATTCACAAACAAACACACAAAATAAGTTTGTTGAAGAACAATAAACGTGTGTCAAGATAAGTACTTAGGTATAGTTCTCGCGAAGAATGTGATTCTATAAACATGACTGAGATTGTAGAACTATATTCCGATCTGGTCCACAAAGGGGGTTTCCAAGATCATAACCCTGGTATAGCAAGAACCACCAATTCTTCAAACATTTTGGCGGATTCTGTCAGTAGTCATGGATTCTTCACTGCTCAGGAACCAACGCGTACCCAAAAAAAGAGCGTTAGAAAAAAGAAAACCAGAAAGAAAGAGAAATCTGCTACTCTTATGGATATTGTAAATGAAGAGTTTGCTTCTATTACAGTTCCAATTGCAGAAAATGTAATTGAAACTTTACAGAACAATTTCTACGATTTTAGTGGTGTTTTTGACTTACTCGCTAGAGACTACAGACTCACACAGCGGAGACGTTCTTATTTTGAACTAAAAAACAGGTTTTACAATTTACAGACGGTTCACTTGCACCCTGTTTATCCGGATATTCAGAATTCATCAGTTAATGATAAGCGAGACTCAATATTTGTCCAGTACGTTGAACCAGATATATTTGACAATGCAGCTTACAATGACAACAAAGAAATTTCAACTAAGTTCCTGGATGTTAAACTAAAAAATATAAGGTTTAGACATCACCACACATTTTCGCTTGAAATTCTTTTATGCGTGAAACTTATTGAACAGTACGATGAATATAAAAATATAAAACAAACACTGCATGAATTGTCAAGAGACATAAAAATAAGCCGAGAAACAAAAAATAATTTGAGAAAAGATCTGTTGAAAGTAAGCCCGAGCAAAAAAGAAGAATTAAGATTTGATCCTACTGTGAGAAAGTATGCAGGGCAACTCCTGCAGTTAAAAGATAAATTTTTGGAGCTGTTTAAAGACTATAAGTCATTAATACACAATGTTCTGTCGATTTGGTCTGATATAGAGACGATAAGAGATAAGTTTCAAGGTAGACATACATCTTACGATTTATACGTTAAGAAGTACAATCTAAGCGACGATGAATTTGAGAAGGAATGGAATGAAATGTATACAGTTGAATTTACTGATATGATAGATAAACTAGAATATGAATATGTAGGTAAATATCTTGAGTACAAAGTAGCTAAAAATGAGCAAAAACTTGAAAACGGATCAAAGAAAAAACTGAATAAACCAAAACTGAGTGTTGATGAGGATGTATTAAAAGCTGATGTGGAACATTTAGTAAATTATCTAATCTTAAGAGAAAAAATAGAGCTAAGCTTAGTGAAGGTTGAAAAAAGAAAATTAGAAATTAAATCAGGCAATTTCTACCATTTCGAAGTTTATGTCGATGATGGTTTCGTTTGTCAATCAGAAGATTACAAGAGCGAAGATGAAACACTGAGTGCGAAGTTTACTGAAAGTTTCTCTATCGAAATTTTATCAAAAAATAAAACATTAACGGTTGTTTTATTTGAAAATAATAAAAGAGTTGCAAATGTTTATCTAAATTTGGCCAAAGTAAATAACACGAATATTGACGATGAATATTCAATAGTTGAATTTAAATATTCGATCAACAAACGTGCCACTTTAAAATATGTCGGTAGTGGTTGTAGTATAACGGAGATAGCTGCAGTCAATAAAGTAAGACTCAAGAGTAGTAACTTGTTCAAGCGCTGCATGGATACTACTTGTGAAGTGCTAATCAAAATTCGATGGAGGGAAACCATAGACCAAATGGAAGCTATAAAATCATCGATGGCAATAAGAAGGAAACTACAACGATTAATGCATGGAATAGATAAGCCTGACGTAGAAACACTCACTGACTTAATTGGAAAAATATATGGCAAAGATGTTAGAAATGACGAAACTATGATTAACACAATTCACAGACTCTGCAAGTTAAACACGAAAGTGGATGAAAACTTTACTATCACCGAAAATAGTCCTGAATACATACGCCTCAAACTTCTGCATTTGAGAAACAGTGGAGGCTTCACACATGTTGAAAATAAAATGGTTTCCATACACGGCAGCCAGATTACTACAGAACAACTTAATTGTCTTCAAAGGACCAAAGAAAAAGACATTGATATGGATTATTTGAAGAGCAAAGAAGCTGACATGGATCGTATTGAGATTCAAAGGTTTATTGCCGCAAAGTACATACAAAAACTGAATAAAAATGTTATGAAGAGTCTGAACGAGCATCTTATGATAAAAACCCAAAAAGACGTAGTAAGGGAGTACCAGAATTTCAGCTTTAGGTTTGTAATCAGGGTAACCTGTAAGCATATAAACATATTCGTAACAAAGAATGGAATATATGCGTATATTTAAAATTTTTGGTTTATTTTCAGGGCATTATTCACAAAGCGTGGCAATGCTGCATCTCTAACACCGATTTCCAGCAATACGAAACAACAGATTCTCACAGATTCACTCAGTAAAGAGCAGGAGATTCATGTCACTGTTGTCAGAGCTTTCAACTTATTGGAAAGAGGCAATGCTATAATTGAAGATAGTGACAATGATGCAGACACTATTGGTGGTAAGGATAACAGGAAACAAATTAGGCCAGGTGCGTGTCGGGCCACACGCTACGTAGGGTTTCGTAGTTAACCGTAGACCTGTTGTTAGAAGTTGGTGTATGCTTTTTTATGGTTACCAAAACATATTAACAGGAACGTTTTCGTTTTAAAGTATTCCGGTGTGTCTGGGAAAACGCATCACTTATTTAAGCGACTATTTCTGCGAAACTAAAAAAGTTAGCTTAACCGTTATAGTTCTCCTAGAAAATTCATGGTTAAAACTACATTTTATGATTTATTTTTCAGATTTTTAAAGCTAACAGTAAAGATTTTAGATTGAGAGGGGAAGCTCAAATAAAAGTTTAAAATTTTAATATTTTGCAAATGGATTTTATTAGCAGTTTTCTGTAGCGTTGTCATTCCACGTCCATGCAAAATATCAGCTTTCTAGGACTAATAGTCTCTCCGCAAAGCCGGTGACGGAAGGACGGACAGACAGACAGACAGAGAAAGCGAAACTATAAGGGTTTCTTGTTTTACTACGAAACCCTAAAAAGGAAAATTAAGATAATGTATGTCGTTTCAAAACAGAACGAAAGGTGAGGTTCAATAAGATAAACAATAAAAAAAATCTAGGGTCTGTTTCAGGATTCAGAGTGCGGCTGCTGCGTCCTTTCGTTGAGATCAGTTATCATGGAGCTAGCGCCCGAACTGTTACTGCCATGGGCTGTCATCCAACCTGGAATCATACGCTTAAGATTAATACTAAGTAAGCATAAATGTTGATTCAAGATTTAAGTCAGTCAAGTCAATAACAACAAATAACCATTATATTACCATGACTTGTTCCAGGTTAAACCCTCTTTCCTCTATTTTGATCAATATATTCGATGAATACAAAGAAAATATAGGCGAGAGTGAGGTTAGTGACGAACTAAGCAGCAAAACAGTTCACTACAGGTACTACAGCAGATGGATCGGCACTGCGCAAGTACCGCTATTCACCGTACTTAGTTTGGGAGCAGTAAGTTTAAATTTTCGGATAAAAGAGAAGCTTTGGACCATTTGTAACATAAGTAGTATTTTCTAGGCACCTTAATAATCTACTTTTACCGTATTCAAATTGTCAACGACAATTTTCTATCGCATACCACTATTCTAAATAAAATTATAATTTGCTGAGTGTTGTGTCAAGAGTAGGTATTGTATGGTTTGGGTAGCCTGGGGAGTTGTTTTTGGGCCTTTATTGTTTAACATTTCTATAATAAAATTGGGTACTATTTATTTTAGCTACGCGGAACATTTAAATTATCAACACCACCGCTGTTCTTTGGCTACGACATACTAAAAAACAAGGAATCATCCTCACTGATCCCTGAAATAACACAGTTGATGAAAAATGACGTCTCATTCATAACTCTACACATAACAACGAGCCTCTCTCATTTGGGAGGTTTCAAAGCTTATAATCAACCCCTACCGAGTACTGTTGAAGATGACTACATAATCAGGCATTTGAACACGTTTGTGACAAACTACGTCAACGATTTCCCCAATAGAAACATATCTCTGACTTTTATAGACAGCGGGGGGAGAAACAAATGTGTGACGCAATTTCTGCAACCGATTCCAATGCCGAGCCGCGAGTATTTTCCAAAAAACCCAAAGAGTTGTGGTTCTGCTTTATCGAAATCATCTGGACACTCCCGAAGCTCGTCTTCGAAAAGCAGTGGGAGAAAGAGAGATGTAGATATAGAAGCCAATGGGGAGAAAGAGTCGGTGTATAGCCAGGGGAGCTGGAAAGCAGGGGACAACTTGGGGAGGATGATTAACAGCTGCTTGAGGTACGTGGCTCTGATTCCGAGCTATGAAGTGACTGAATCGCATGCTGTTGCTTTAACTGGATTGGTAAGTTCTTTTAATATCCTAAACTATAACCCTCGAAATTTTGCTAGTCATAATATTGGCTGGCTAAAACATTAATTGGAATGGAAAGGCACCTAATAACAACTCGAAATGCTATTTAAAAACTAGTACTTTGTAAAGTTTCGCGATCTGTAGACATAATATTAAACTGATTAACGGGACTTTATCGCGTAATTACCTTATTTTATTATTCCCCGACGTTTCGAGTGCCCTGCTGCCCTCGTGGTCACGGGTGGACTGATGTACTGGAGCTACGGTCGCAAGTTGAGATTAGAATCCGCGACTACCCTCAATTCGTCGTCAGAATCAGGAATGGACAGGCGACGACACACAACACTGACAGTATCTTCATGCGAAAAAGTGGCTAAATTACTTAGAACACTAAAAGATGTCATACCGTTGCAGATGCCTGGTGTCTATAAAATTGACTGCAGTTGTGACCGTTCATATATTGGAAAAACCAAACAGACAATAGCTGAACGAGTTAAAGTATACCTACATTGCGGTGGTAAAAAATCGGTAGGTACACAAGTCGGCGATAGCGGAACATCTACTGGACTCAGAACCGAATCACCGGATTGAGCTTCACGACCCTAAAGTGCTCTCCAGTGAGCGCCACAACTATAAGCGTATGATCCGGGAGGCGATTGAAGTCAAGGAAAACCGGAATTTTAATCGTGAGGATGGTTTTCGTCTCTCGGCTTCGTGGAATCCCGTTATTAGTAAATGTGCGACGCGAGGCATTCCGGTATTGCCGCATGAAGATACTGTTAGTGTTGTGTGTCGTGGACTGTTCATTCGTGATTCTGACGACGGGATTGAGGGTCGTAGTCGCGGTAGTAGTAGGGAGGATCGTAGTCGCGGATTCTACTATCTACTTGCGACGGTAGCTCCAGTACATCAGTCCACCCGTGACCACGAGGGCAGCAAGGCACTCGAAACGTCGGGAAATAATAAAATAAGGTAATTACGTGATAAAGTTCCGTTAATCAGTTTAAAACTATTTAAAAACTGATAAAACTTCGTAATCCTTAAGTCCTTTTAGCTTCCAAATATTTCAATACTTTTGCAGGAACTACTCAAACTCCTTCACGGCACATCTTTAGACCACTCCATACTCCTCGCCAGTTATTTCCTCTATCTCGGTGTCAAATCTTGGATCGCCATGGGCCTTGGCCTACCACGAGGTCTTAGCAGCTACGTCATCATCCAGTACGACCTGACCTCACGGAGATATGTGCTTACCACTGATGAGATACGGAGTAGGGGGTTCTTGAGGAATAACGGGTATTTGTGGCTGGTCTGTGACACGGTTAGCGGGGAGCGGAGTGAGGTGCGAGACGTGGCGTGTCCTATGAAGACGGTGGATTATGTGTTCGATAGTGAGAATGTAAGTACTTAGTGATTCAATATGACTTCAAAAAGTTAATAGAATATTCTTTTGAAAATCGGCTCTCGAAACCGGCAGTGAGTAGGTAACTTGGAAAGACAGTACATACAATACAAGTAAATACAGTTTGAACATTTTTAATCTTTTTCAGATTTGGGTTAACGTGCAGTCGACTCAAGACTGCGAGAGCGTCGTGTTTGATTTCTCTAAAACATCCGACTGGCAACCTGTAAGTACAAACCATGTAAACACTTAAAAATACCTACAGAAATCCACCGAACCGACCGAAATAAAACAGACCGAACACAACAGCCCATTTGATGATTGTTCTAATGTTCCTAAGAATTGGGCCCTTTAGGATCATAATTTTGATTCCATTAAAATGAGAAAAGATGTTTTCTGTTTTATAGGTGTTCGACAAATCAATGTTTGTGATGAAACAGCCAATAGTTAACGATTCAAACCTTTACTCGTCACCAAGCAAGGTGGAATCACTGAGACATAGTTTGGAAACCAAGATACGCGGGAAAGTTCAAAAATGGCGGCCGCATACAAAGACTATTTGGAACCGGTAACTACTGTAATGTGGCTACACTAATGTGAAATAAATTTAACCCTAGAGTGGTCGCGCGGATGACATATGTCATCCAAGCTGATTAAACTGGTGGGATTTTTTGATTTTTATATGGGAAAACTTAGCTGGCGCCGAATTTAGTAATGCCTATGGTATGCTTCGTGACGTCAGTAACGGCCGTGCGCTTGAGTGGCTTGGATGTGTCAGGAGAAGTTCGAAATTGTGGGTGGAGGACGCATGTCATCCGCGCGACTGCTTACGTAAGTATTTTTTACTGTATGTTTACAATGTTATGATTGTTTTATGGTATATTTATAGCAACTCTGGTAATAAATGTGATTCAATTTAATTAAATAATCTATTTTTCATACTTTTACGCTACATAATTTTTATTTTTTACTATTTTATACCCGACAATGGCAAACCAAGAACGGCAAATTGAATTATGGCTGTTGCAGTAAGATGAAGACGAGGTAGAGGGTATTCCTTGTTCAGATGACGAAAATTCTGATCACGTTGAAGTCCAGATCAAGAATTCGGACACAGAAGATGATGGTGATCATGATTTAGATTATGTTTTGATGATGAGTATTTACCAATTTAATTTTATTCTATAAAGGTGTTGATAATACTAGATAGCTAAAAGAACAACTTCGCTTTTGCCGTTTGATGCGTCAATATAATATTGTACGTGTTCAATGGGGTCCTCAACAAGAAGCAAAATCAAAGACTACACCAACAGATGTATATTATTGTGCTATAAATGCTTTATGCATATACAAAATAAATTGAGGACAAGTAAAAGTTTTGCGTCGAGTTTCTGTCTAATGTCGTGTTGAGCATGATGAAACCTTTGGCTAGTAGAAGAATGAGCACTGATTGCATACCCAAGATCCTGAAACTTAAAATAAACTACTTTTTGGGAAATGCATTGGAATAACCATCACGAGAAGTAGCAAGTACCCGTCGTGAAGGCGCGCGCGGTCGCTATTTTTTGTGCGGAAGAAAACGCAATAAAACCACACGTATATCTTGCCAAGCATGCGGCAAATTTACTTCCCCAGATCATTGCAAGTATATGTGCAATAGTTGTTACGAAAATTACAGCTCAGACACTTTTTTTTTAATTTCTTATATTAGTTTAGTCAAAAGTTGATTTCAGTTCCAAAGAATTTGTAAGGACTTGGTTTTCTGTTCATAACTAAATAAGAAAAATATGTTTTTATTACTTTTTTTGTTCTATAATGTAAGTAATTAAATTTTTGTTATATTCAATAAATAAATACAAACTAAATACTGATAATTTTATTATAAATCGTTGTAAGAAAAAGGATGACGCCTGTCATCCGCGCGACCTCTAATGGTATGATCATATGCGCGACCACTGTAGGGTTAAATATTTGCGTAGATTATTTATTACTTATTGCACACAACAATAAGATCGATAATCATCGACCAAAAACTGTATTCTGTGTCACGTTGCCACAAATTCTACCTAGGTAGGTAGAGTTCGCGCAAAACTTCTTGAGCTCTGTGAACGTTGCGGCAAATGAAAAGTTGCGCATGTTGACATGTTCATTCAATATTGCCAACTAGGTTATAAATAATCTTGCCACATAGTCGAAATTTTGTACTAAAAAATTGGCTTCTTGCGATAATAAAGGTGAATTTGTTCTAGCATTTAAGTTTTTATTAATCCTTAATTTAATATAATAATTGATTTTAAATATGTTTTAATAATTGAAAAATAAATAAATGCATAGTAAAATGTGTGCTAAATAAAACGAAAATACACCAAAACTCGCGCTGGCAACCCTAATTTCACAGACTGAGCCCCTCTCGAACCCCTTTTATCATTCCTTCCCCTCAACGCCCTAAAAACTGTGTACTGCGCAGTCACTGAAGCTAACTTCACAGAGCTCAAGAAGTTTTGCGCGAACTATACTCTGAAGACGACTTCGTTAGTGATCACCTGATCACTGTCACAAAACAGAAGACTTAACCTGCCTACAAATTTTCTATTTTATGCACCTTCTGCCAACCTCTTATAAACCATGAGCTCTTGTTGGTTCTGTTTTGTGACAGTGATCGATCACTGAGGTCGACGGCTTCATTTTTATTCTTCTAATTTCCAGATATTGCAGTGGTCTCCTCCGTGACGCTTTGCCGTACTGGGAGCACTGGACATTCAACTCTAACGAGAACAAGCCGGGTTTCGGTCAGAAGTTCAAACAACTGATGGTCACATACAAGGTATGAATATAAATCCCCTAATCGGTGGGCTAGAAAGCTCGTTGCCAATTACAGTCAAAGATTTAAACGTTTTAAATCTTTGATTACAGTGTGCTATTGAAATCGTATCAGAATGATATGCAAATGCTGAGTGGCGACCGACTTTTGTCTTATTTAATTGTTATTTATATTCATTATGTTTATTCTGTAAAAATAAGGTGCAAATAAATGTTTTCCATTTCTATATAACGTTTTTAACCGAAATATCAGGAAACTCCAAAAGACTCAAAGCATGATAAATATCCTGTAAATATTGCATATCTCTTATCAAAATGGGCAATATCAATAGATTTAAGGCCACAGCTCACTAGAGCCACACAGCATCCGACTTATCGGCACCGCCTACGCGCCTCGTCGATTACTCGTTGTCGATGGGTGGTCTACGGCACAGAGCAAGCAATGTAGGACGGTCTACGGGTCAACGACAACGCCGCATTTGCACCAGTGAACGTCGCGTGGTTAACCAGTGAACCTTGCGTGGTGGTCAACGAAGATTACACTTTCACGTCACGTTACTCTTACAAACACTCGCGAACAACGCGAGGTCTAGTCAAAACTGGTGCGTTAGCAATGCGCAGCAACGCAAGGAAAGCATGCGAGCAGCAAGTTGTCACCGAGCAGACCACTCTAGATTCACCATCCCCTGCGCGTCCGCCCGCTCTGTAGGTACCTACGACCACGTTCCGGTGACGCTAGAGTTGAAGTAATGAGTCCATCTATAGAAGTCCTTTTAGTCTTTTTTTTAAACTTTCGCGATCACGCCACGTTATTACTATATATATATTGGATTATCAGGTATTTATCGCGTAATCACCTTTGTTTTTATCCCGAGGTTTCGACCGGATTGCACCTGGTCGTGGTCGCCGGAAGACAATTTCGCGATAAATACCTGATAATCCAATACTTACTAATAATGTACATATAGGATGACGCTGATGAGGCGAGGCGGTGCCATTAGAACCACCCTCTAATGAGCAGCAGTGACCCTTAATCTGCCAAGTACGTCCGATTCAACTAATTATGCAGATCGGTTAAGATTTAATTGTCTCCAAGCACCTACAAAGCAGTTATCTACTAGGTATGCTACTGACTGTACCTAACTGTCTCATATTTACCTGAATAAAAAGCTTATTCGAATTATCAACTTCCCGCTGCTTCTTCCAGGTTTTCGGTTTCCCGCTCAACATGCCCTTTACATCCACGCGATCTGTGACCGCTGCTGTGAAGTCTACTGGCATCCATTTAAACGACGACCCCAGCTTGGAGTTTGGTCTAGCTGTAGAAGTGTATGCTTACCCTAACAACGTGTTGAGTGTGTGGGTGTTCATTGCTTGTATTAGTAGAGTTTAAATAAAGCATCTTATTCTATCTAATAAATTGTTTTTCTTTGTAAATTACTTTACTGCGTTTGTTTGTAAATTGCTTTTTTGCCACGCATGTTCCATTGTCGTATTTTGGCTTTAAATCGGTCAAGTGTGTGTTGGACCTCGCAGTTGGGTTTTTTGTTAAGTACAGAAGTAAAAGTTTTGACTGTGAAGTCCACTGAGTGCGTCTGACCGATCACCCTAATATTTTAGAATGTGTCAGGGAATGGGGGTCGATTACTCCTGAAGCTGCCTTGTAGAGGCCACACACGGTCATGTTTTTTTTGAGTATTTTTCGAGCGCTCATTAAAATATAAGTTAGCGGATTCGTTACTATATATTTTTTGTTGTTAATTTAGATATTTGTATAACCGTCAAAGTTTTGAATTTTCCTTGCTTGTAGAGTTTAAGTAAAGTATCTTTATATATGTAATAAATATCTAATTAAACCACGAAAATATTCATTACTGGAGGTTTAAAACCTGCGGTCGAATCACAATTAATTTGTCATTTTATTAATATGGAAAAACTTTAGCATCGTGTTAATAAAGGAGCACATAGTGACATTATACGTGGTCGTCACATAAGATTAAGCTGAAGCAGCTATGGTATGTAACTACCACACATAGAGACGTTTAGATTTTAAGATGTGACCAGGAGGTATCCCGTCGCATATTTTGCTGTAACATTACGCCATTTTTTTGAGGTGGAAAGTTAAGTCTCAAAAATTATTATTGTTTTTAGCCTTTACTTTCCCACTGCCGGGCATGTTTCCCTTTCCTCCTTCCACTCCTCGCGACTAAACGCAGCAGCAGCCAAAGATGGTGAATGGGCGTCAAGGTCGTCACGCCGTCACATCCTGGGCCTTCCCCGCGGCTTCCTAGCATGTGGTAGACCCACTCTGTAGTGTTCTCTGCCCACAGGTCGTGCGATAAACGTGTTTACATGTATGTCTCAAATTATTATTATTATTACTAGCCATTTTCGTCCCACTGCAGGGCAAAGGCCTCCCTATCCCCCTTCCATTTATCTCGATCCTGTGCTATGGAGGACCAACCTTGTAAAAACAAGTCAAGTTCGTCGCGCCATCTCAGTCTGGGTCTGTATATGTCTCATATATAGTATTTTTATTTAACTTTTTTCTTTTATAGTTTGCTGTTCTGATCCAGTTCTATCACCGTCATTACAGCCGTAAGACATCCACTGCTGGACATAGGCCTCCCTCATTGACTTAGAGATCCAAGTGCATGAGGGGTTGTTGCCATACTCACCACGCTTGGCAGGCGGGTTGGTGAGCGCAGTTCGGGATGTTCTTACACGGAAAGACGCTGCTGCCCATCTTCCGGAGATATCCCTTAGCAGATTCTTACTGCACCCACGGGCAGGAGAGGAGGGGTGACATTCTACTGCCGGCACCCCACGGCCAGTTCTATACAGCTCTTAGAATATTGAGATCAAGAGAACATGAACAAAAACGTGTACAGAAGAGCCATATAAAATTTATTACTTAAAAACCCATTAGGAGTCTTAAAACAAAAAAAATAATAATTTCAATTTAAATAAAATAGAGCGTGTATGTCTTTTCGTTTTAATGCTAACAAAATTAAATTAACATTTCATTGTAGTATAAAAATATACGTAAAAATAGAAAAGAAGTTAAGGTGTTACGGCAAAGCGTGGCGGCTTTCGTGAAGTCACAGTACATTTAAAAGACAGCAGCGCAACTGAACATGAGCTGGCAGCGCCTCGCGAGGAATGCTACACGATCACGACCGTCCCAATATCGTCATAACTCTATTGTCTATGGTCTTTATACATTTTGAAAAGACAAACATGACGTACGTGATCGAGTTTTGTATGCTTTACCAGCTCATGTTCTTACATTCATTTAACAATATACTTTCTTTACATTTCATTAATTAACTATTGTTTCATTTTCCTACTCTATTTATATATAACTAAGAAATGTTTAAAATATAAAATGTTTAAATATTTTTATTACTTTTCCAAATTCTTTCAAATTGTCTGCGCAAACATACCATTCAGTATATAATAAATTAAATAAACCAGAATATCAGTTAAAATATTGTCCATTGAATGAAGGAATTCCGTTCATAGTATCATCGATTTAAAATAACTCAACTATTATCGATGACACCCAAACACAGTCACAAACAGATCAACTACAGCGATTTTTATCAAATTCCAATCGATAAATAGGAGTCCCTTACATGCAAATACATCCATGTTCTAAGTAGATTTGCAGGTAGGTACTTAGTTTAGTCCCACGTAGGTAAATCTCTTTTATAACAATTCTGACTTGAAGTGTTAACAAATGCCCGGATATATACAAATTTAATACAGACGTGGCCGGTTTCTTTGGAAATTAATTTGTTAGTTCGAAAATACACGCCCAACAGTAGGATCCCATAGAGACTATTTAGGTTTTATGTGTTTTTAATTTTTAAATATGCTTGTACCTTTCAATGATACTTTTATAACAGATCGATTCCTAAAATAATGTAGATTGTTCCGCCCAAGTTTAAAATTTAAGATTTCACTGACGCGTATTTTGCTTTTATAATTCGCCATTAAATGTTACATCTGCAAAATATTTTAACACAACATATGCTCTCATTCACTATACAAATACCAACTGCTCTATTTAACACAGAAGTGGTCTAAAATGCAGCGTACGTACTTACACTTGGAGGCAGAATATAAATGGCCCACCTGATGTTAAGCGTTAACCATCACATCAAACCACCATTCTTCAAGTTTTACACACGAATAGAACAGAAGTTGGCAACACGGTACCGATATATCATTTCACGAATGAAGCTTGGAGCTATCGGAGAATATTGTGTTTTCATTTATAAGAAAAATATACAAAAATAGTTCCGGAGAACCTAACAGATAGCATCATTGTTGGTCAACACAATTTTAGATGAAAACAACGACAGAACTATTATTACCTTGCTTGATCCGCTCGCTAGCTTCGTCTATTATTTTAGTAGAAGTTTCCTTTCTTAACAAATTTAAAACAGCTCATGGATATAGCTATTGGTGCTTGAAAGTTTTATAATCTTGAACTTTCAATCCTATGCAACTAACTTCTTAGCTAGGATCATTCCCGCTACACCTCTTCCGTGAAACAAACTCTTATCTTACATAGTTGCGCTACTGTCCTCGTACTAAGTTCTACGCAGACAGAAGGCGGCCACGTACCAAGTTAACTACCGTTTTGCTAGGTACTATGTTTGCTAGACAGAGGCGGTCACACATTCATGCCGATCAAATATACAACGACATAATCAGCCAGAGCTTAGCCCTTCATTCAGCATATAATGAACAAAAATTTCAATGAAGTCATAACTAAGCATTTACTACATTTACAAGAGATTATAATAATTATTTCAGAATCATGCTAACAGCTTATTGTTCACCCATGATGATTTTAAATAAATAATGCTGGACAGCCCGCACAGCATCATCTAGCCCCGAGCTAAGCAGAGCTTGAGTTATGGGTACTAGATGACTGATAAATTTAATATATTATAGTACATAGATAGATATGTTTTTATTATATATAGAAAAACATCCAGAACACCCTGAACAAATATCTGCAGGTTTTACAGACATTTGTCCCGAGGCGGAAATCGAACCCGCAACCTCTGGCGTCGCAGGCGGACCTTCGCCTGCTGCGCCACAGAGCTCGTCGATTAAAGTCGTAAGTCGTTTATCTCGTAGTATTAAAGATTCCTTTATTGTAAAAAGGATTTGTTTTGTCTACGGAAGTTGATACGACGAACTATCTGTCGAATATCCCTCTCACTTATAAAAACTGACGTTGCACAATATTACATCGTTGTACAATATACATCGTTGCACGTTGTACAGTTTTAAGAAAGAATTGATTTTAAAGTCGTTACGTCTTCAATGCTTAAAGCAGCTTTAACTAAAGGATAAATAAATTATTAATCTTAGTTATTCGCAGGATAAACGCTTCATTATTGCCAAGTTCCTATAAAATATTAAGTACCGGAATAATATGGGACCAAATACAACTCAAGGCAAAATCAATTTTCAAATCAATTTTCTAACTTACGAATCCGGGAAACCAATAAAGTTTGCGCAGGGTCGAAAAGAACGAAGTGATATAAAGGAAGCCTTTACCCTGCAGTGGGTGATAAATAAATGAACCCAGTGTACAGTGGCTTTGAAGCTGGGTGTCTTGTGCAAGAGGGATACTTACCTATGACATTGTCTGTACGTGAATTTAAATTTAAAACCAAAATTGATAGATTCGCGTGACCGCCTTCTCCCTCCACAGCGTGTGTGCAATACCCGACACAGTAACAAACACACAGTAGGTCGTGTACGTGACCGTCCGCCCTTATTCTAAGCGGGGGCCATATCTCACAACTATCCGATGCAGAACAACGCCAATTTGACACATTGTCACAAGCTTAATGCTTAATACGTTCAAAGAGCGTACGAACGCGCACATTGAGGACATTAACCTATAAACCCCTAACTTACAGACACTGATTAAAATAAGAAGGATTCGCGTTATATTTGAGGTTATGGCATGATGCCAGGAAGCGTGTGAACTTTGGTACCCCCCCCCCCCCCCCCTCTAATATCTATGTGTTTATATACCGATGGATATTAAATGGATTATAGGAAAGCTTCTATTTTTGAGCTACACGGCGCCAAAATCACTATTTTTTACGGTAACGGTATATTACACAACATCTGCATCCCATTCATGGATACTCATGGAATGCTGCCAGCGGCCTTGAGTCCTTCTCTCCTTTTAAGGCTCAGCGCAGACAGAACGGAGCGCAACGGAGAGGATTTTATTGACGCACTTGAAAATAAACTTTAAAATAATTAAAATAAAGTGCAAAACGCCGCGCGGGGATTCCCGCGTATCTTCGAGGACGCGCGAGCATTTTTTGTCAGGTTCAAGCATTTATGCACTAAATGCGTTAATAAAATCCTCTCCGCTGCGCTCCGTTCTGTCTGCGCTGAGCCTAAGAAGTTGGGCTGGCTTGGTAGTAGTAACACCGGGGACATACCGGGATACCAGTATCCCCGCTAGAATTACACATAGCTATCCAACATGTATATTACACATAATATAGATGTGGGGCCTCGAGATTACGCTGACGAGTGTCAACTCGTGGCCCCACCCAGTGACCCCAGAAGGGGGTACTGAAAAAACACGATGATATAGCTATTTAAGAGTAATACTAAAACTATACTCCAGCCAATCCCGATGTAGAATGTATGTGAACAAACTGTCTTACTTAAAATTGAATTACTTCCTAAGTGTTGGTTTTTTGGCCGAGATAATAGTAATTTATATTGAAGGGAGTGGTCAGATATCCCTTATAGTTGAAAAATATACATAAAAAACCAAAAGAAAGAAAGTTATTTTGGGCTAAGTATTGACAGTTTTACTATTATGACTATCATTAATGTTTGAACTCATATTTAACTATCAGGAATGTTCACATACATGTTATGTTGGTGGAGGCACCACTGTGAAGGCCCTCGATAAGGGACGAAACAGTCGGTGCCCCTTGTAACAAGTACGCGAACATTCCCGATAGTTAACATGAATATTGACAATTTATTGACATTTTAAACTTTCGCGATCACAACACATTATTAACATACATATAACCGGGTATTTATACACTAACTTTATTATTTCCCGAGTCTTCCCGGGACTATGCTTGGTGCTATCGAAACGTCGGGAAATAATAATCTTCCTTTTCTCAAGTTTAATCAGCGACTAAGTCAGGGTTTACACGTGTCAAATGGATACCAGTGAACACCGGCCAGTCACCAAGCAGCCGCAGTGCAGCCTAGCTGTCGTCCTTCTTGGAGCGGCGGAGCTGCTGCAGGTAGTGGCGCTGGATCGGCTTGTGCAGGGCGAGCTGCGCCAGCGCCGCGTCCACGGAGAACCACTGGCGCTTGCGGCCCATGAGGCGCGAGTCCTCCCACTCCGCCAGCTCCTGCGTGACCGTCATCACGTACACTTCCGTCCGGTGTTTGTGCTCGCGGTTCTGGAATGGAAAATATTCAACTGTATTGTTCGTCATCTCAGCCGTAGTAGGACTGGTGTCTACGTCCACCGTCTGACATAACATAGGCCTCTCTGATACGCTTGGGTCGACGCGCTCGTCAACCCAAGCATATAAGGGAGGCCTATGTCGTTACGGTACAGCACGGGATGTTAACACACGGAAAGACACTGCTGCCGATCTTCCAGAGGTATCCCTTCCTTAGCAGATTATTACTGCATCCACGGATAGGACAAGATAGGTGAGGCAACCATTCTACTGTCGGCATCCCATGGCATATTGCATTGTAATTTAAGTTTTATAATTAAATTGTGTTTTAATTAATTAATTGTGTTAATCCTGGTCAACAATACTGTGCGAAGTTTCACCTAAATCCGTAGGGTAGTTTTTGCGTGAAGAAGTAACAAACACCCATACGGCTATATTATATTAGTGAGATTTTGAATTTATGACATTCTCATTGATAGACATTATGGACGTATAATTGTGATTAATTACAAATAAAATGTTTTATCTCTTTGTTTATTTAGTGATAGAAGGCGTGAGCGGTTCTACTTTGTGGCAATCCATAAACTACGTCAGACGAATTTCATGACCCTCTTTGCCACATAGTAAATAATGCAAAACAATGTAATTTCCCAATTTTCACTCGTAACTAACAGAGTCAAGAGTTTCAGGAGTTGCGATACTGTACATAATAGTATAATGTGTCATTTTAAATATATAATTTGTACCTACGTGATTTTCGCATTCCAAGCCATTTCCAAACTAGAACAATTCAAAAGACGCGTAGTTTATTTTGTCTTGTGACGACTTCGTAATCGACCATTAAGATTTCATTGATACGATAAAAGATCAATGACTGACAGCAAAAACAACGTCTACTCAGTAATCATCACGACAAAATTCAATGACCCTGGTGACGTCACCGATCACCGAAAGATCGATAATGAGCAGTCCGGCTTAAGACGGGTGGTTCTCATTCTATTGAAGTACCAGATCTGAACTGAAGTCTCGCATTCAGGTGTATTGTGCACTGTCTCCTGTGATGCTGCCCCGACCCTAGCCAGTCCAACTCCTTGCAGTACCGGAGAAGGACTCTGAGCCGCTGGCAGCATTTCACGACCATTCCCGAAGCATTGCAGATGTTGCTGAAGAAGAAGGGCATGACTCTATGAGCTCCAGTACAAGACGAGAGGTTTTCCCGTTAGATTTCCAACTCGACCTAGTTTACGCTCGAAGACAACCTCTGTGGCGCAGTTAGTTCGACAGCCGGATTAGACGAGAGGGGTTCGAACCCCAGCGGGGGACGAAATATTTGGTTTATTTGCAGATGTTTGGTAAGTTGTTCTTCTATGTTTAATAAGTATACACTGCCGGCCAAATGTTTGAGACCACCTACATCTAAGTAGCAAAATGAAATAAAACTCAAAATATAAATCAAGAGGTTTAGATATTAATTAAAATGCTTATTTACTAATACACATTCATCAAGAAGAAAAAAAAATCAAGAAATATCAACCATTTACGTTAAAAATGACGTTCATATTTAATAAAATCATTAAACGGATTTTTCGTCAAAAAAGCCTCCCTTGCATTTTATAACTTTTTTCACTAGTCTCGGCATACGAGCAATCAATTTATCAATTGTATCTTGTGAGATATTGTTCCAGCTTTCTTGTAAAGCCTTCCACATGTCTTCTTGTGAGGAGGGACAACAACTGCGCACATTTCTGTCAAGCTCTTCCAACAATAGCTCAATGGGGTTGGGATCCGGACTCTGAGGGGGCCACACCATGTTTTTTAACACCCTTTCTGTTTCTTTATGTTCTAAATAACCCCTGCATAATTTTGAACTATGTTTAGGATCATTATCTTGTTGGAAAAAAAATCCATTTCCAATTAATCTTAAACCAGACGGAACGGCATTTTGCTGTAGTATTCGTTTATAATGCTCCTTTTTCATGATTCCTTCGACTCGTACCAAATCTCCGGTTCCATGGCCCGAGAAGCATCCCCAGACCATAATGGAACCACCACCATGCTTAACTGTTGGCACCACACAATCTGGCATCATCTTTTCCTCGGCGGTACGTCGAACAAAAATTCGTCGTTTTGAACCAAATATTTCAAACTTGGATTCATCTGTCCAAAGAACTTCTTTAAAGTCTTCTTCAGTCCAGTCTCGATGGATAAGGGCCCACTGCATCCGTTTCTTTTTGTTTTGTGGCCTTAGTAGTGGTTTTCGAACGGCGACGCGACCAAATAACTTAACATCTCTCAATCGTCTTTTTACTGTAGTCAATGACACAGGTTCTGATCGGGATTTGTTCACTTCTGCGCGGATTTCTGGTGCGGTTAGGCGTCTATTCCGCTTGCTGGTAACGACGATGAAATTATCCTCGCTAGAAGTGGTAGCTCTCGGTCTCCCCGATCGCGAACGATCTTGATTACTGCCAGTCTCCTTGTATCGGGTTATTGCGTTATGAACACAAGTCTTCGACAACTTAAGTTGAGAGGCAATCGCACGTTCAGATTTGCCTTCGCCGTGTAAAACAACTATGGCAGAACGAGTTTCAGTGCTAATTTCGCGCACTTTTCCCATTTTAAGATGTCTTCACTGTAACAACGACGAGCTCAGACTAGTTAAGATAATGAAAAATTTACTCCATCAAAACTCAGGTAAAAAATATGTTTAAGGAAGCTAAAATAATCCGGAAGTACGGTTACCGCAAAACAAAACCAAAATAATTAGAAATGAGCAGGCCATAAAAAATATAACAATGACTTATCACCTGGTAAGCGCGCGGTACTCATTTATGTTTTGAAACAATAGACCTTTAAAGGATGATAACTTAAAAATATACAATAAAAATGACTCTCAGAAATTCTTTGATAACAATAGAATACGCAGGTGTTCAAATTAGCTCTTTATCATGTGTACTTTTGAAATATTTTGGTGGTTACAAAGATTTTTACAAGTGGTCTCAAACTTTTGGCCGGCAGTGTATATTTACAGCCGTAAAACATTCACTGCTGAACACCGACCTGTCATGGATCTCCTTGAGGCCATACTCCCACGCTTGGCAGGCGGGTTGGCGAGCGCAGTACGGAATGTTGATACACGGAAAGACGCTGCTGCCCATCTTCCGGATGTACCACTTAGCATCCACGGGCATGAGAGGAGAGGTAACATACTACTCACTCGTATAGTAAGTACTCGTAATACAGTTTAACTAGCATGTAGCTTTTGACCTATTAATTCGAGTTGCGCAATACAGTTAATTAGTAGTTCCATTTATACATACATCAAGTTATTGCTTCTATAATAAATGTTTGCTGATTTGTGCAAATGCCTGGAAATTGCATGGCTTGCTGCATTATAAATGAAAGATGTGATTGAAATTTATAACTTACTAGCATCTGCCCGCAGCTTCGTCCGCGTTGTATCTACGTGGGAATCCTAGCTTTAATCTATACTAATATTATAATGAGGTAAAGTTTGTGAGGTTGAACTCTACTGAACATTATTTGTGAGTATCAATACGTGCAGTTTCAGCTGGAGCTATTTGGTAGTTTTGCAATTGAATAGGTAAAAACACATCCATACAAACCATGAACTTTCTAGGAAAACTATAAAGGTTAAGCCAGTTAAGCTAGCTTTTTTAGTTTCGGAGAAATAGTCTCTCAAATATGTGATGCTGTTTCTCAAACAAACCGAAATATTTTATACCGAAAACTTCATACGAAAACTGGATCACTCTCACTAGATCAAGTCAACATATCCAGCCTAGATCTAGTGAGTTTTCATTTTAGAAAGTGAGTAGTTTAGTGAGAGTTTTTTATTTGTTTGTACTCTCAGTAGATCCAGTTTAAAATTTACAAAAAAAAAAGTGATAATGTTAATGACTTGAATATTCAAGTTCCAAATCGATGTTTTTGACAGGTGTCAAAATTTACAGAATTTTTCATACATGACAGATTATAAAAGTAACAGAATTTAAAAAATGACAGATGACAGCTGTCAAACTTCAAATAGCCATAACTCGACAACTACTCAGCCCAGACATTCGGCTTAGGGCTCAAATGAAAGGCGTTGATGTTACCTACTATTTCGATGACAGCTGTCAAACTTCAAATGGCCATAACTCGACAACTACTCAGCCCAGACATTCGGCTTAGGGCTCAAATGAAAGGCGTTGATGTTACCTACTATTTCGATGACAGCTGTCAAACTTCAAATGGCCATAACTCGACAACTACTCAGCCCAGACATTCGGCTTAGGGCTCAAATGAAAGGCATTGATGTTACCGAAAACTAATTCCCGATAATATGTGTGGTAAACGTAAAAAAACACACCAACTTCTAACAACAGGTCATAACATCTTTCACACAACCAATCCCATTTTTCTTTGGCCATCCTCAGCCTATACAATATCCATCCACATACATGTCTGACACGCTCGATGTCTGTTGATAAACGGGCCTAAAACGTTTGCCAACCCTACCTAGTGTAGAATAAGGGCAGAGAAACGATAAACTACCTATTACTTCCATATAAGTCCGTGTCTAAGTTCTAGGTTTAAAATTAATGTCGATACTAACATTTAAGTAATCCTAGTAATATTATAGTGTGTAAGGATGTTTGGTGCTTTTTCAAGCAAAAACTAGCCTACGGATTGAGCTGAAATTTTGCACACGTATAGAATTTATCCGGGTACAACGCATGCGAAGCGGCGGGCATAAGCTAGTTACACGAACCTAATTGCAAAAAATCAAATTGCGGTAGGGTGCCGGCTGCAGAATGTTGCCTCTCCTCTCTTGCCCGTGTATGCAATGAGAATCTACTAAGGGATACCTCCGGAAGATGGGCAGTAGCGTCATTACGTGTATCAACATCCCGTACTGCGCTCGCCAACCCGCCTGCCAAGCGTGGCGAGTACGGAAACAACGCCCTCATGATCTGTGAGATCCGTGAGGGAGGCCTATCTCCAGCAGTGTACGTGGACAGCAGTCCTATGGCTGAGATGATCATATCGCATAATATCCTGGCAGTCAAATAAAAAGGCATTTAAGCCTTCCATAATAGCCTCGAAGAAAGAAGCTATTAACTAACATACAAAGGGATTTAAATTAATGGAGATAAGCCAACATTCAGATTAAGTCCATAAATCTGTACAAACGCTGCAAAGATATTTAATCTCACAATCAGCAATTTATTAGTAAGGCATGAGTCACATGCACAATACAAGTATGGATGTCTTTAAAAGGTCAGTGGCGGTTTATGTATCTTTACATGTGTATAAGCTTTTTGCTTTTGCTCATATATATTTCATCTTTAAATGTGCTATTGCTAAGCTACTTTGAAACCTCCAAAATTATAATATTTATAGATGTGTCCAAGTTTTGTAATTCATCATCATCACTTTTCAACCTCCTCATGGATTTCCAATTATTGCAGTTGGAAGCGACCGGCATCCAACGTCGACCTGCGGTCTTTACCAGGTCGTCAGCTCATGTTGTTGGTGGACGTCCTACGCTGCGCTTGTCGGTCCATGGCCTCCATATGAGAACTTTTCGGCCCTCGGTTTTGTAATTACAAACTTTTGATTTTAATTCTGAACATTTCACACAGCTCATGCAGCCCCAAAGTTAGCAGAGCTTGTGTTATGGGTACCAGAAAATATTTTGATTTGTAATTACACACATTAACATGGAAAAGTACCTATACCCGAAACATCTGCAAAAGATCTACAAACATTTAAATTTTATCCTGCAGTGGGAATAAAATTCTAAATTAAACCATCTGCAACAAAATGTTGGGTAGTCAAAAATGGTAGGGGATCAGACAGCAGGGTAATTTCTGCCGTAACTAGAACTACCTTATAGCACTAAGATTTCTGCTATGAACATTTCCTTTTGTAGTAAGTTTTCATAACTACTTGTATGAGCAGGAGAGTTGAGAGGGATGATGAGTGGCCCATCAACCACTTTTTTCTTGTTTAATTGATTGTTATTTTGATTTTTTATTACATTTTTTTTAAATAGTATACAAATGGTGGAAATAATGCCAAAGGCATTTTGCAGCTAGGGTTGAGATGCCAATCAAACTCTTTCTTTCAGTCTTTACTAATTATATTCTAACTATTTAAAACTAGCCCCACTAAGCGGTTTCACCAGCGTAGTTCCCGATCCCGTGGGAATACGGGATAAAATATAACCACAGGGATAATATAGCATTCTAATTTTGAAAAAAATTTTAAAATTGGTCCAGTAGTATCGGAGCCCATTCAATGCATACAAACAAATAAACAATTAAATCTTTCCTCTTTATAATATTAGTGTAGATATAGAAAAAAGCCATAGCTGTCATTGCACTTCCATTGTATTTTTTTAAAAATAAATTGATTAAAACTTCTTTAATTCAAGATCTAGAAACTAGTTGAAATCTTTTCTTGTTTAATATCAAGGGCAGTGGGTCATCATCAAAACTAAACATGATGCTATATGTTTTCTTATCGAATCCTCTATAACTGATCACGACTGCGTGGCGCTAATCCTTACAATAAGCCCTAACATTGAATATGATCTTAAAACCGTGTCACGTGTCTCTTATGATATTCTAGATGCAACTATGACAAATATTAACTTTAATCCAGTACAAACAAGTACGGATGTCGATATTTCCACAGACATGTTTATTTCTCTGATTGTATCAGCAATAGACGGTAGCACTAAGATCAGCAACATACCGAGACGCCAAAGAATAAGTAAGCCATGGATATCTATGGGATTACTCAGGTGTATGAAAAACCGTGACAACCTGTTAAAAAAAATGAAAAGAAATCCTAGCAATGATGTTATAAAGACTACATATAAACGATATCGCAACCATTGCAATGCAATATTAAAAAAGGCAAAAAGGGATTACGAAAGATCTGAAATTGAAGAAGTAAAAGATAACACAAAAAAACTATGGGAAGTAATAAAATCCATCAGCGGAGAAAAGAAACGTATTGATCACTCACTTCAGCTAATATCTAATGATAACCAAATGTTTAGTATTAATAACGTAAATAACTATTTCGCGAACGCCGGCAAACAACTCGCCGAAACAGTTGCCAGCATAAAGTCTACCTCAACGTATACCGATACTGATTTTGATAAACAAGTCCCACCTATTGACTCTTTGGTTTTGATGCCGACTGACGAGAACGAAGTGCAGATGTTAATAACCGGATTAAAAGTAAATTGTGCTGTAGGTCTAGACCTAATATCTGGCACAATCATTAAGAGATATTCCTCTTTACTTTGCAAACCCATAACTCATATCTGTAACTTAGCCTTGAATAGTGGTGTGTTCCCCAATGCCTTCAAAATCGCTTTAATCAAACCCATTTACAAGAGTGGTGACAGGGGCCGTGTGGATAACTTTAGACCAATCTCCATATTACCTACGTTATCTAAAATCTTGGAAAGACTCATGAATAAAAGAATTACACACTTTCTAGAAACCAATAATCTTATATCGCCTTCCCAATATGGATTTCGTGCGGCTAGGTCAACAAATGACGCTGTGCATGACCTTACTAACTCAATTATTCTTAAACTAGACCAAAAGAAAAAATGCATGGTAATTTTCTTAGATTTGGCCAAAGCCTTCGACACGGTCTCTGTCCCTATCCTTGTAGATAAACTGTATGACTGTGGTGTGAGAGGCCTTCCTCTTAAATTACTTAACAACTACCTACTTAACCGAAAACAGAGAGTGAAAATTGACCGCTGGACTAGTGAGGAACAAGTAGTAAGTTATGGTGTGCCTCAGGGCAGCATACTAGGACCTACACTTTTCTTAGTGTATATAAACGAACTCTGTAACATGTTTCTCTCAAATGGTAGGGTTGTAACATTTGCGGATGACACAGCTCTTTTTTTCAGTGGTGACACCTGGGAAGAAGTCTTTTACTGGGCCCAGTTAGGGTTTGACAAAGTCTGTAGATGGCTGAATAAGCATCTGCTTACGCTTAACGTAACCAAGTCTAACTATATGACCTTTGCACTGCGGAACAACCTCCTCCCTCCTGCCCATCTCTCCATTACCGCCCATAACAATTGTAGTTCTGTATCAACTCTTGCCTCCCCCTGTAATTGTCCCTTACTACACCGAGCTAGTGTCACTAAATATCTCGGTGTGCATATAGACCAAACCCTAAGTTTCAAGCACCACATAAGTACCCTGAGCACTAGACTGCGGAAACTTATTTATATTTTTAAATCATTAAGACATGTCGCAAATATTAACATTCTTAAAATGGTTTACAATGCACTTTGTCAACCTATATTTAGCTACTGTATTATCACTTGGGGAGGAGCAGCAAAAACACACCTTATTAAACTCGAGAGAGCTCAAAGAGCTATTCTAAAGGTTGCAGGAAGACTACCTTATCGATTTCCAACTTGTGAGTTGTATGAAAGATGGAAATTATTGACTATTAGACAGACCTTTATACTTCAACTAATATTGAAACAACACTGTCAACTAACATATAACAAAAACATCAACAAGGATAGAAGGAGAAAGGGAAAAGTTTGTCCTACCCTTAAACTGCGCACGCAGCAGGCCCATAACTTTTTTATCTTTCTCGGCCCTTTCACATACAATCTCGCCAATACTGCTCTTACCATTTTTCCATTAAAGAGGACTAGCTGTAAGAAAGTTGTGACAAACTGGCTCTTGTCGCTTAATTATGAGGAGACTGAAAAGCTACTCTGTTCCTTCCCACTAATGATATAGCTTCTCTGTAATAAATGCTATCACAAACACCAACACACTGCCCTGGATTGCCCAGACTCTCAAGAGACTGGAGCCTTCCGGGGATTCAGACTAACAGTGTTCCAAATAACATTTCTTCTCCTGATTAAATTTAGTTCCTAGTTTTGGTTTTCCATTTTTATTTTTATTTTTTATTTCGATTTTTATTTTTCCGTTTTTACATTTTATTTTATTTTTGTCATTATAATTTGTTACTTACATTTATTTACTTAATATCTCTTTTTTATTAAGTACTTTTAATTAACTAGCCTTAATGTGACTACTTTTATTTGTATTTCAACAACCAGCGGAGTCGGGGGCTCTGGTGACTTGTACTACAGGTTTATTTGTAACCTATTTCAGGCACCAGTCCCTCACAAAACTAGGTTAAAATAAAATTACTTGTCATGTTTTTTAGTTAATAAGAACCTATTTTTTGTGAGTGATAAATAAATGACTTTTTATTTATTTATTTTATCTTAACTAGGCCTCCTAAAAGCTTAAACTGAGGGAGAATTCATAGAAAACCATAATCTTTTCTATGCCTGGGCATGCCAAGAATAAATGTGCTACAATTTGATGCCCTATCCTCTACTCTCTTGACAGTGGATGCAGTAAGACCGTACTAAGGGATATCTCCAGAAGATGGACAGCCGCATCATTTCGTGTATTCTGTCATGCTTATCATAAGCGCATTAACTAGGTTTTGACACTTTTCGAGAAAAACGCGATTGATGTTTTGATTTAATTTTTACATGTATCTCCGGAACTACATGAGATACCAAAATGAAAGTTATACTCAGACAAAGAGAAAAGTGTTGGGAATACTAAAAATATAAAAAACATTGAATATACAATTAAAGTGTACTGTATAGTTTGAAAAAGGTACTTATCGCTAGCAGCCTCATATACTTTGGCCTATGCATACTAGTCATAAGCGCATTAACTACCCTATTTGGTGCACTTATGCTTAGTAAATCAATATAATTTATTTTTGCGTAGCAAATTAGTACCCCAGTCCTTCAATAATACTTTTGTACTAACTATAGATGATGCGCTCTTGATAAATAAAACTGCAATTTGAAGTCTTAGTTAATGCGCTTATGAAAACTGAAAAACTGGGTTCCTGAAGGAATAACGAAATGTCTCTTTGAGAAAGTTGTAGATCTCTTTTTCCTGATATCAGATATAGTACTAACTCAATTTCACCAAAAACCATAGTTAATGTGCTTATCGTAAGGGTGGCAGTAGTATCAACACATACAGCACTTGCCAACCCACCTGCCAAGCATGGTCAGTATAACAACAACCCTTCATGATCAGTGTGTAGTACACATGTATACTACAACTTGTTAATTGCATTCTTGAAACTCAAGATATAAGCAGTATTGCTTAGTTTGAGTTTCACTGTTACCTGTATTAATATTATGATATTTTTAGTAAATAAATGTTTTTTGTGTTTATGTTAGAGCAATCTTGCAGTGTTAGCAACATCTGTACTTTTGTTGTTTTTGTAGCCTGAAAAAGCTTTGAGACATTCAGCAAAATCATTGTTAATTCTTATTTTATAACATTTTTCTACTATTGGTTGCTAACTACTGAATGAATGAATGTCATTTACTTTTATTGTTTGAAAAAGTTTGCTCAGCAACTTCAAAATGAGCAATGACATAAAAATTTGCGCAAATTCCTTGAAACTTTTCCCTGTATGTGGAGCAATGACCTTTCAGCAAGGTTATGGTAAACAAACAGGGTGTTAGTGTCACCTCAAAGACGCCGAGGCACCGGCCGAGCTTCCCGATGACGCCCGCCTCCTCCAGCACCTCGCGCACGGCCGTGACCGAGGGCTCCTCCTCGGGCTCGACGCCTCCGCCCGGCACGATCCAGTTGTCAGGCCGCCGCGATGATGACACAAGCAGCACCTGCCCACAAACACCTCGTAAACACCGACGAGCCCAACAAACACGTGGGGATCCATGTCCTGGTGATTTAGCAACACTAACCTCCGTTTCGGCATCCGACCGAACGCATATACATGCCGCACGCCGTCTAAACCCCTCGTCGTCGTAAATCCTAATCGAATTGGGCTTCTCCTTCACCATTTTTGTAAACACTTAAACACGAACGAAACAAACGATCACGAACTAAAACCAAACATCAAATACAAAGAAAAACTATGAACCGAACGTATTTTTCTAATGATCAACAAACGCCATAATCGAGGGATCTTACGATATCCATTTTTGACTAATAATGTTACACAACGTACATGTAAAAGAAACTATAATAACAATAACACTACAATTAGTTTTAATTTATTTCAGCTAAAACTAGCTCTTGATCGCGTATTTCAAGCCCATGTTGAATGGTGCCTGACGTTTTCTTTCTTTGAGAAAATCGAAATAGGTTTTGGAAAGCTAGCACTTTATCAGCTGACAGCCGGAAATAGGAAATAGTATTGCCGCTTCGACTACTCGATGTTGCAACTTTACTGTATAACAGTCTTTTTCAAACAGAAAATAATATTTATTCCCTTTTAGTTAAGATACAGTTATTTATGCTTTTATTTCATAAAATTATTTTAGGGTTTTGTCGGACTTTTGTGAGATTTCTTTAAAAAAAGTTACGTGTTGGGCTTTGTTTTGGTTGTACAATCTTCAGTGGTCTATGGTTAATAACTGTCAAACTGTTTTTTTTTCACTCCTTTCGGAGCCGGCTATAGTCTAGGACCACACCGCCTAGTCTAACGTTGTTCTGTCAAACTGAATAGTGAGGAGACGGAAGAAAAATCAAAAGTTGGCAGCCGCCAACAAGTAAAAATTACGCAAGACAAAACCTGCAAAATTAACTAAAAGAAAAATAACTTAACGTTAGACTAGGCGGTATGGTTTTAAACTATAGCCTGCTCCGAAAAGAGCGAAAAACTCTAAACTTAACAAAAAAAAAGAACAACTGATTAGCTTAGACGAGAATATGAACAACTCACCGACGGACGGACCTTCCCCTCTGTCAATCCTATTCGCCAAAAATCTAACGGGTTTACAAAATCTAATTCAATAATCGATTTCCCAGTCACATAATCGCTTTTGCAGTGTGATAAGCTCTTGAGAAAATGCCTGTTTGGCTGTTAGCGGATGCAAAAAGAAATCCAATACCTCAAATCTACAAAAAGATGGAGTAGCATTTCATCTGTGAGTATCATTTCAGCTGTAAAACGTCCACTAATGAACACAGACCTCCCTCATGGATCTCATGAGGGGCAGTTGCCATACTCACCACGCTTGGCAGGCGGGTTGGTGAGCGCAGTATGGGATGTTGATACACGGATAGACGCTGCTGCCCATCTTCCGGAGGTATCCCTTAGCAGGCTCTTACTGCATCCATGGGCATGAGAGGAGGGGTATCATTCTACTGCCGGCACCCCACGGTGGTTTCCCCTAACATCACTTCGAAATGCTTTTCATCGATATCGATGAAATAATTTTTTTACGTATTAACTACGTAACAAAATTGTTATACGTTAGTCTTTTTTAAACTTTTGCGATCACAACACATTATATATATTGGATTATCGGGTATTCATCGCGTAAATTGGTACAGATGGGTAGAAACACCAATAAGTTAAAGTCAAAAGTCACGTGTGCCTCATAGTTTTAAAGGTCTAATGTCAGTTTTTTGCATATCTCTCTTTAACGATAATTTATATCAGAGGAATAAAGCCATACAAAATTGTAGCTCATGTAAAATATACAATAATGTAATTGTGAGTCTAAGAAAATTACTAAATAATTAATGTTTTATACGGTTTTCCCGCTAAGACAAATACTAAATAAATTTGAAGTAAAAAAACTTTTTAACAGACAAGCTTTTATTTAAACTAAAATAATAAAATTAACATTTTCCATTAAAGTTTAATGTCAACTTAAAACGTCTTTACACAATATAATATGTAATAAAAAAGCTTGTCGTAGAGTGACATCATTTAATTTTTCGAGTAACTCTGAGCAAGGCCTTTCATTTGATACCAATATTGTTGGAGTCCATTAAAAATAGCTAGTCCGCCATCTTAGGTGTTCCGCCATGTATGTATGTACATATGTATGCATGTTACTATGTTTGTTCGCGGAATCTTGCAACTCAATTTTGAAGCAGATATCTTCAACCGATTGAGCTGAAATTTTGTATACTTGTTTACTTTGGATGACAATGCATGGTCAGCTATGTGACGTCACTCTGAATCCAACATGGCGGAACACTCAAGATGGCGGACTACTTATTTTTAATGTACTCCTATAATATGGGTATCAAATGAAAGGCCTTGCTGAGAGTTACTTGAAAAATTATATGACATCACTCTCAATCCAATTTGGCGGTCATGAGATGAACAAACTAGAAACCAACTGTCCAGTGATAACTAAAAAGTAAAAAAAATATTTTTTAACAAACAAGCTTTTATTTAAATGTACTTACTAAAAATAATAAAATAAATATATATATATAAATAGATCAAGTTACAGGTACACGGTTAATCTCACGACAAGCTTTTTTATTACATTATATTGTGTAGACGTTTTAAGTAGACATTAAACTTTAATGGAAAATGTTTATTTTATTATTTTTAGTGGGTACGTTTAAATAAAAACTTGTTTGTTAAAAAGTTTTTTTTTACTTTAAATTTATTTCTGAAATAGTGACATATTGTGTACTTTATTAAATGAGCTACAATTTTGGTACACATATTTTTGTTATTAAATTTATCGTTTATGAGAGAAACACGATAATTTTGACGTTTGACCATGAATAATTTTTTTGTACAACTTTTGTTTGTAGGACTTTTGTTTTACGACCTCTGTGGCGCAGCGAGCGAAGGTTTACTGTGACGCAAGAGGTTGCGAGTTCGATTCCCGCCTCGGAAAAAATGTTTCGATGGTCATCTGTGGTCATTTTTATCCACATCAGTTCCACTTCAAATCATACTTTCTGAATGCAAATGCATAACATTTGGCAAAATATGCTAAATTATTTTACCTATAATATTTGGAAAGTTCCCTAAAGTTACCTTCCTCGTGGATCCCATTTTTAAAAACTCATCAGACATGATATTTTATAAAGTGGGATTAATAGTTTAAGTGTATCTATTTAAACCTAAACATAATTTTCTAAATAAGTTGATAAAAGACAGAGTTCTAAGGTAACATATATATATAAAAAAAATGTCATAAGTTTTCACACGGTTTTCACCTATCGCACGGCAGAATGACTCAAGCAGTATTTCCTGTTACTGCATTTGGGTATATAATTTGATAATAATCATTTCAGCCGTAAAACGTCCACTACTGAACACAGGTCTTCCGCGTGAATCTCCATATAGTTGCCATAATCACCAAACTTGGCAGGCGGGTTGGCGAGCGCAGTACGGGATGTTGATACACGGAAAGACGCTACATACGAGCCTGCTCAGGCTGAACCTGCTGTGAGCATCTTCCGGAGTATCCCTATACTCCGGAAGATGCTCACAGCAGGTAACATGTAATGCGTTAATTATTTGATTTACAGAACCAATATTCATCTGGGATGTTGTATCCCTTGCTCCACTTAGCATTCTGTAATAATAATTTTTGCTTTTTACTTGCTAAGTAGTTTAATATTTTAAACATAAACACTGCAATAGCCATAACAAATTGATTTCAGTTTTATATATGAAGTAGGTACCTAATAATTTTAAGAATAATGTTTTTTTATTTTTATGTTAAAAGTATGTACCTATTGATTATAAATCTTTCGTAAAAAAACTCTGGTTATTTAATTTTGTCGCAATAAATAACAATCGATTCTTTAATCTGTGAAACCGAATATCAACCTTTGATTATCGATACTTTCAATCCCTATGACTACTGTTATTTTGAGAAATAATCTCAATCCAGAACCAGTATAATAAATTCCCACTTTTTACATGATTTAAGGAAAATAAATGCTAATTGGTTGCATGATATTATTTTTTCGCAGCTTTTTAATCCACAATAATACATGTCGGAGTAATATGCCCAACATAATTTTTTTGAAGTAGTGATGTCGGCCAGACCGGCACTAGCAGAGCTTGTACCAGCAAAGCCAACATCACTCATTGCAAATAACGACACCTTTTTTAATACTCTGCTTATTTATTTATTACAATAACTAGTAATATCTTTAAGTACTAAGTAAGTACTAACTAAGTACCTACCAAAGTAATAAATAGGACTCACCAGATACAACAACCTCTCTCAAGCGAGGTTCGAAAAGCAATGTGCACAGAACACTAATATCCTACGGAAAGAAGTAAGACTCCATACAACACAAATGCCTACAGTAGAGCACACTAGCGCGCCAATGTATGACTAAGGCAACTTTCATTCAAGATGGCGGCGTATGGCGGGTGTTTCAAATGAGTAAAATTGAATTGAGCGCTCAATTTTAAATTGTGCATCCAAATAAAAATATCGCTCATTTAATGCATTAACGACGAATTTACACTTTTTGTCAAAACTGAGTTAAGTGTGTCAAAAAGTTGTGTTTTCAACACACTTAATTTTGACAAAAAGTGTGAATTCGTCGATATTGCACAAAATGAGCGATGTTAATTGGACACACAATATAATTCAACATAGGAAAAGATTTTAGTAAGGCACCTAATTCTGTATCTACGAAGTGAAAATCCAAGGTTTTAGGTTTAAGAAATTTATTCTGAAATTCAGACAAACATAAAACTTACATGAGAACAATAATATCTTATAAAAGTATACTTCCGTTCAAGGTAAGAAACAAACCTCTTTCATAAGTGAAGGGTACAGGGGCAAAACAAGGAATGTCACAAAAAATTCAAATATAAATTAAGTATGGCAGAACTTGGGTTTTCGCGAGTATTTTTATGTAGCATTGTGTAAAAAGCATAAAAACAATCATAGTCCTTCCTATCTTCAATATTTCAAAACCCTGTACAGGTGCAAAAGTGGGAATGTCCCTAGTGAAACGGAACATAACATGGAATGTCCAACTGTCAACGTCAGTTAAAGAGAGGTTATGTTGTTGTGATTGCGAGTTTAGAAAGGTTTAGATTTACATTTTTCAGTCAATTTGTGAAAAAAATGAGTGAAAGCGATGAAGATATTAATCAGAATGTAGTAAAAGAAACATAAACATAAAGAAAAATATAAATATTTTGTGACTCTGCAGGAGGACAAAACAAGAACTATACTGTGACAAAACTGTTCATTGTTGTTAAATTATAAATAACATACCCCATCAGGGGACATTCATATTTAGAATGCGACAAGAATATGGGCCTGATCAATTTAAAAACTCACATGGAAGTCTCATATCAATGGTATGACCTGCTAAAAATAAGTCGCCAAAGACCCAAACCCTTTGAAGTTATTGAAGTGGGTAAGGGTGAAATTATAAGGAAATTTACAGATTTTTTTCAGAATCAGTACATGAAAAAATGCTCTTTTCCAATCCAGGCCCAAAGAAAAATAATGAGTGTGCGAGAACATCCAAGGTTCACTCTTCATTGCAGCAACTATAATGGTTCATGGGAGAAGTCACCCATATTGCATAAGCAAAGAGCGAATCAACTGGAATGTAGCAATAAATTTGAATTGCCTGGATTTGCCTACCCAGATTACTTACCAATTAGTGCAGAGAAGCACAAGGACCTTATGGAGTTAAAAAGATTTTGTTCTGCTGAAGCACAAGCCTATTTTGAAGGCATTACCCATACATAGTACTAGATTTAGACATTCCCTGTATGGGTTCTAAAGGACATATCATGTTTTAGTACTTTATAATAGTTAATTACATTCATTTTTCTAATTTTACATGTTTTTTAATATTTGCCAAAAGTTTATTTGTATCTACAGCTGATCTATGTGAGGTAAACTAAAGTTCCTATTAGTGGTTTCTAAACAATTAATATGTAAGACAAAGATATTAACTTTCAAACATTAAAATGTTAATTACACAAAAACTTGTTTTAGTGACATTCCTTGTTTTGCCCCTATACCCTTCAAGTGCGGATATCAGCAGTAACACAATCACCGGTAAAGTAAAAAGCAAGCCAGCCAGCTTTCTCTTAGTATTTTTTAACTGACTTTGTAGCAGCAAGGCAAATGATCCCTATATGTTTTGGTCCAACAGTTCTTTCACATTTTCATTTGAAGATAGCTTTTTTAAGACTGAAAGATGATTATTCTTGATCTTTTGTCTCAGTCTTAGTATTTCACTTAAGTTTATTTATTTATTTATTTTATTTTATTCGGGAAAACAAACAGTACAATAACATAGAAAATTTAGAAAAGTAAGAGTAACACTTAAACCAGTGAAGTTTCCACCATTACATAATACATTTTACGAAAACAAACGTGAACGTGAACGTTATACAAAAACACAAGAAAATATCAAACAATTTTAACTCTGGAATGGGTAGGTACTTATAATTACAATTTATACTAACAATAACAAATAATTAAAAATTAAAAAAAAAATAAAAAATTAATAACATTTCTAAACCAGCCCTTCAAGTAGCCATGGAGGAAGAAGAGGAGGAGAGGGGAGAGTTGGCAATGCTATCATAACATCTTTTACGGAACTCATTGGCAGTTATGTTAAATATATCGATATCAATAAATCTGTCATTATATACGTCACATACTCTGTTTAAAAACATATTTTTTTTATACTTTGTTCTGGTAATTGGGGTCCAAAAAGTTTTCTTTTTGCGAGAAGACAATCGGGCACAAGACAGATAAATATTTCCCAACAATAACTCTGAATCTATCAAATTTGTTAGAGTTTTGAACAAAAACATTTGGTCTTTAACAATACGACGATCTTGTAGGGTTTTGATGGGTTCCACAGCAGCAAACGGGAAACGGTACTTAAAATGTTTCAAAAACTTATTTTGTATTTTTTCCAACGCATGAATGTGTATATTATACTGTGGATTCCAGACCACAGATGCGTATTCTAGAATTGATCTCACAAAACAGTTATAAAGGAGAAGTAACGTTTTAGGGTTTTTGAATTCTCTCCCTATCCTTAGCACAAAACCAAGCATCCGATATGCTTTCGTAGTGATAGCATCATAATTAGGGGTTGCATTATCCGATAAATTTTCATATCCGGATAGTTCGGATAGTAGTGAGACTTACTATTCGGATATCCGAATATTACGGATAATTCGGATAATTTAAAAATATATATAAAATTTAAATGAAAACAAGGAATTTGGTTCATATAGTATTATTAGTATATAGTATTTATTAATTTATACTCAAAAAAGTTCTACCAAAATAACGATAGTATTCGCAAAGTAACTGATACAACATATATATTAAAAATAAGAGTATCGATCAATTGGGTTGAAAACTAAAATATCTATGAAACAAAACGGTTTAATTCTTTCCATCGAACTATTTTCTCAACATAATTAAGAATCCTTCTTCCATAACGTAAATCAACTTCCTAATTTAATAGGTACACTAAAATGATTATATAGATTATATATAACAAAGAAACAACACAGTCATGAGATCAAACGGATAGTAGGAGTATACACACATTTTCTGTGTGTGATATATCAATCAAATTTAATAAATATCTCAAAACAATTAACATAATAACAATAACAAACAGTTAGCCCACTAAATAATTTCTAAAAATAATCTACTTTTATTAGCAGGTTTTTCTAATTCTACGCTAGTGATGCGATTGCCGTGGGGCACCGGCAGTAGAATGTTGCCCCTCCTCTCTTACCCATGGATGCAGTAAGAATCTGCTAAGGGATCCTCCGGAAGATGGGCAGCAGCATCTTTCCGTGTTTTTTCACTACCCTATACTGCGCTCGCCAACCCGCCTGCCAAGCGTGGTGAGTATGGCATCAACCCCCTCATGACAACACAACAGAAAACCAGGCCCCGAGTCCCCGGCGGCCCCGCTAATCCTGGCTACGGTAGCAGTCACGGTAACGGCGGGTCTAGGGGTGCTAAGAATCCCCGGGAGACGATCGGCTACCAACCCCTACGACGACCACTGGCCCTGGTAACACACAACATCCGCACTTTGAGGACAGACGATAACATTGTTGAGCTGGAAGAAGAAATTAGTAGATTACACTGGGACATTTTGGGGCTATCAGAAGTCCGTAGAGAGGGCGAGGACACGATATCTCTTAAGTCCGGTAACCTGCTATACTACCGGGAGGGCGACCAACAGTCCCAAGATGGTGTCGGGTTTCTCGTTCACAAGTCACTCATTAACAACATTGTCACCATCGACAGTGTGTCGAGCAGGGTCGCGTACCTAACACTCAGAATATCTAAGCGATATTCGCTGAAGGTCGTTCAGGTATATGCGCCGACCTCGTCACACCCAGATGAAGAAGTAGAGTCTATGTATGAGGACATCAGTAGAGCCATACATACGAACAACACTCACTTCACTGTTGTAATGGGGGACTTCAATGCAAAGCTAGGCATGAGAAGCGATGATGAGTTGAGAGTGGGGCAATTTGGGTATGGGCAACGGAACCCCAGGGGACAGAGGCTGGCCGATTTTCTGGAGAAAGAAGGACTCTTTATGATGAATTCTTTCTTCCAGAAGCCGCCTCACAGGAAATGGACCTGGATGAGTCCCAATGGTTCTACGAGAAATGAGATTGATTTCATCCTGACCAACAAGAAACGAATATTCAATGATGTCTCTGTGATTCACAGGGTGAAAACCGGGAGTGATCACCGAATTGTAAGGGGCACATTGAATATGAACGTTAAACTTGAAAGGTCCCGTTTGATGAAATCTACGCTCCGACCCACTCGCGCACATATCCAAAACCTCGAGAGCTTTCAACTCGAACTCGCAAATCGCTTTGACTGTCTAGGAGTAGATGCATCGGTGGACGAGATCAATAACAGGTTCGTAGAAACCGTCCATACGGTGGGGTCCCAGTTCTTTAAGACCCCCCGTACTAATAGACCTCAGAAACTTTCTGATGACACCCTAAACCTCATGGCTGAACGACGTTCTTTGCGACTGCAGTCTCCCGATGATGCTCAGTCACACAGGCAGCTCAATAGACAAATTTGGAAATCCTTGCGGCACGATATTCGTACCTTTAATACAGCCAGTATTAAAGCTACGATAGAGCGGAATAAAGGCTCCAAAGTGTTCGCGAGAGATAGTTCTATTGGGCAGAGCCAGATGACGAAGCTGAATAGGGAAGATGGCAGCACAACGTCAAGTAAAGCAGAAGTGTTAAGGGAAGTCGAAAGGTTCTATGGACGGCTCTACGATTCGGTCACTAAACCTGTTTGCAGTGCGGCCAACGATCCAAGAGCTAAACTGACCCGACATTATACCAAGGATATCCCGGACATCAGCCTGTACGAGATCAGGATGGCCTTGAAACAGCTTAAGAACGACAAGGCGCCGGGTGAGGACGGAATCACTTCAGAGCTTCTGAAAGCGGGTGGATCACCGGTACTTAAGGTCCTTCAGAAGCTATTTAATTCCGCCTTGCTGGAAGGTACGACGCCAAAAGCATGGAACAGGGGCGTGGTGGTTCTGTTCTTCAAGAAAGGTGACAAAACCTTACTTAAGAATTACAGACCCATCTCGCTGTTGAGCCATGTTTATAAGCTGTTTTCAAGCGTCATCGCGAACCGTCTCGAACGCAGGTTTGATGACTTCCAGCCTCCCGAACAAGCCGGGTTCCGAAAAGGCTACAGTACCATAGACCACATACATACGCTGCGGCAAGTCATACAGAAGACCGAAGAGTATAACTTGCCGCTATGTCTTGCGTTTGTGGACTATGAGAAAGCCTTCGATTCGATCGAAACATGGGCGGTGCTTGAGTCTCTCCAACGATGCCGAATTGACTATCGGTACATCGAAGTGTTGAAGTGTTTGTATACAAACGCCACTATGTCAGTCCGAGTACAAGAACAGAGCTCGAAGGCGATTCCCTTAAAAAGAGGCGTAAGACAGGGAGACGTAATCTCTCCGAAACTATTTACGACCGCTTTGGAAGATGCCTTCAAGCTCCTGGAATGGAAAGGGCTGGGCATCAATATTAACGGCGAATACATCACTCACCTTCGATTTGCCGACGATATTGTGGTCATGGCAAAGTCGATGGAATAGCTCAGCACGATGCTCGAAGGCCTCAATCGAGTCTCCCAGCGGGTAGGCCTTAAAATGAACATGGACAAGACGAAAATCATGTCAAATGTCCATGTCGTGCCTGCCCCAGTTATGGTTGAGAACTCGGCTCTTGAAGTTGTCGACGCGTACGTATACCTAGGACAAACAGTCCAATTAGGTAGGTCCAACTTCGAAAAAGAGGTCAATCGTCGAATTCAACTCGGATGGGCAGCGTTTGGGAAACTTCGCAACGTCTTTTCGTCCAACATACCTCAGTGCCTTAAGACGAAAGTCTACAACCAGTGTGTGTTACCAGTGATGACATATGGAACCGAGACGTGGTCCTTCACTATTGGCCTTATGAACAAGCTCAGAGTCGCTCAACGAGCTATGGAGAGGGCTATGCTCGGGGTTTCACTACGGGATCGAATCAGAAATGAGGAGATACGTAGAAGAACTCGGGTCACCGACATAGCCAAACGGATTAGCACGTTGAAGTGGCAATCAATGGGCAGGCCATATAGCGCGCAGAACAGATGGCCGATGGGGCCGCAAAGTTCTCGAATGGAGGCCACGGATCGGTAAGCGCAGCGTAGGACGTCCACCTACAAGATGGGCAGACGACTTGGTGAGAACTGCTGGTCGGCGGTGGATGCAGACGGCTTCCAACCGCAGTACTTGGAGATCAATGAGGGAGGCCTTTGTCCAGCAGTGGACGTCCTACGGCTGAAATGATGATGCGATTGCGCGCTTGTATAGGTCTTACTTGATTATAAGTTCAGAGACATGCACGAATACATGTATATTTTGAACTGCACAAAATATTGTATGCGTAAAGTATAGATACTATAATATTTCTAAACTGCTGGACGCTGAAGTGTTGTGAATTACAAAAATCAACTAGGTATCCGTATTATTCGTATTATCCGGATAAAGTTACTCCCATTATTCGGATATGAAAATTAGCGGATATCCGGATAATTCGGATATCCGGATATCCGGATTGCAATCCCTAATCATAATGAGTATTAAACGAGAGCTTGTTATCCAGATACACGCCCAAGTCCCTAACCTCAGACACTCTCGCAATTAAAGTATTATTAAATTCATAGCCGAAATTAATACTATTAGTTTTTCTGGTAAAAGATATAATGTTACATTTTTTTATATTTAATATTATAGAATTAGAATTACAATAAGAGTACAGTCTGTTAAGATCTTGCTGCAGGGCTTGACAATCAGCCATTGACGTGATTGTTTTAAAGATTTTAGTATCATCCGCGTAAATTAAACAGTTTGAGTGATGAAAATTACAAATAACATCATTAATAAAAATTAGAAATAATAGGGGTCCGAGGTGGTATCCCTGTGGCACTCCAGACGAAATGGGCATGAAGGAGGAACAGTAACCTTTAATTGTGACTGCTTGGCTTCTGGCTTGCAAATAAGATTCAAGCCACCTGAGTAAATCACCATGAATGCCCATCCCGTAAAGTTTTCGGATCAATAAATAATGCGAGACTTTATCGAAAGCTTTTGAGTAGTCTGTGTAGATGACATCCACCTGAAAACCATTATCCATTGCATCCGACACCATATGTGTTAGTTCACACAAGTTACTTTCGGTAGAGCGTTTACTAATAAAGCCATGCTGTTGGTTTATTATATATGGTCATAATGCAGGAGATAACGAGTTATATACAATTTTCTCAAACATTTTGGCAATAGTACAGAGCTTAGAAATTGGCCTGTAATTCGCAACGTCGTGCCTATTGCCACTTTTAAAAATTGGTACAACAAAAGATCGTTTCCACATTTGAGGTACATATATATCCAGACCTGAGTGAGCGGCTGAATAAAAGATAAATAGGGACGTCAAGAGCATTATAATATTGTTTAAGAAATATAGGTGGTAAATTATCCGGGCCACAACCTTTTCTTATATTCAAATTCTTCAAGTACTTCCTAACAGTACGGACTGATAACTCAATAGAGTTCAGAATTGTACTTGAGTTACTATAGATACAATTATTACTAGGGACAGTAGGAGGTTCGAAAACAGAATGAAAGTATGTGTTAAACATTTCGCAGATTTCAACTGCATTAGAGCTGGTTAAATTATTTAGTGTCAAAGTGTCAGGCAGATCAGTTCTTTCTACAGCAATTGCTTACAGCTTGCGTTTTTTTGGGGTCATTTCCACTCCACTCAAATCACTTAAAATTCCAGCCTTTGGTATCTGAAAAAAGAAAAATTAAGATAAAAAAAGGAATGTTTACAATTTTGTTGATGATGCCTTTGGATTCAAAATCATTGGCATGGTCACCCTATGTAAGGCCATTGCTGGATGTAGAAAAGACATACAAGGCCATAGCTTTAGCTAACCACACCCAGGAGCTTTAAATTATTTACACACCTTCACAATAACTGGTCTTGTGACATCTTTTGGAGCTGAGTCCTGAAGTGAATGTTCAATATCTTCCGCTGGTGCCTCGAAATAAAACAATCTTTTGAATTTATATCATGTTCCCGATGCTGAGTAAATCTTTAAGTATGTACATTGTATTTGCCTAGAATAGAATAGAAAACTCTTTATTGCACACCACATAAAAAAAAATAGAACAATAAAATAAAGGAATTAAATAATACAATATATGAGTACAAAGGGCGGCCTTAACGCTATGAGCGATCTAAAAAAGAAAAAAAAAACTAAAAAAATAAAACTAAAAACTATAAACTATAAACTAACTATAAACTTACTTGCCTAGGTAGACTAAACACCAATCTCATCATCATAACCATCTTATCAGCCGTAGGATGTCCACAGCTGGACAAAGGCATCCATCATTGATCTCCAAGTCATCTGCCCATCTATTAGGTGGACATGCTACACTATGCTTACCGTTTCATGGCCTCCATACACCAATCTACCTGCCAGTAAATCAACAGGTCTTGATACATCTTTGGCAGTTGCTTCTTAAACATTTCCTTCCGGGGTTTCCTGAAAACAGAAAAACTAAAATCAATAGTTTCTCACAGGTCTACACAGCTGAGGCTCATTATTTTATAATCATGATTTATACCTTTAAATTAACTAGTGGCCCTGCTACCTATGGTGGCTTCACTTACAAGGTACATCGGTAAATGTTTACAGTTTATTTATCATGTTTTTTGAAAATTGTATTTTTGTGGGTTAGGTCAATTGTGTAGTTTAGCAGAATGCTGAAAGCGACACAATATGATAAGATGTAGGCATACATTTTTATTTATTTGGATAAAAATAAACTTACTTGTATCGCCGCTATGTTGATGTTTTTACTGATGTTGAACTTTGCTCCTCTCGTAGCCTCAACATTATGGCACTCGACACATAAGGCATTTTAATCGAGTCCTAGACATGTCGGTATATTCACTGTCTTGAAAGTGATCACTGCATAGCAATTTAGGCTGATTTTGCAAGCTTTTCAATGAATCTTCAGTGGACCAGTTTTCCCATACTTTCCAGGCAGTGGAAATCTATGAAAACGCAAGTAGGTATTGTCGTCTTTGTTGGTATTACGACATTTAGCGCACTTTCTGTACTTGGAAGACATTGTAACTTTCAAAAGTTTCAAAATAAAGAAAACTCAAGTGAGGACAGAAATTAACTATACAAAATGGCTGCCAGCACCGCAAGTACCGCCGGAGTTGAAATGTTACGGGGACATTTTAATGTCACCAAGATCTTGAGCATACAATTTGTAGTCTCTGTCTGGCGTATAGCGTCCTCTCACCTGATTTTTTATCCCCATATATGCTATGCTGTTGGCATTTCACGCGTTCTAAGTTGACTCCCCGGCAATGTGGCTCCCGCCTGCTTGCTACGTTCGAAACTAGCCAGACGAGAGTCAAAACACTTTGTTCATAAAATAATTTGAAAACACCAAAACACAAATCATTTTAGCACATTAAATCCTAACTTAATTTATGATCACTATTTCCGATTTTGTAATTACAATAACGTAAAGAATAACTATTACGCGCCAATAAATGAACTTCCGATAAACCTATGTAATTAATTGTTAAATGCTTAGTAAAAATCTGAAAACCTGCTAACTACAATCGATAAATCCCTATCTGAATTTACACAAAACTTAGTTGTACGAGAATCAGGTTTTTAAGAATACATCGTTTAATTAATTTAGCTTCTAGTTAATGTTAATTTTATAATTAATTTACATTTAAATTTACTTATTATTTGTTATAAAATCCATAATTAATTTACCAATTAAATAATCTAATGAATTAATAATCTAAATCAATCTTCCATATTAATTAATCTCATAGAAATAATTAATTTAACGGACTTGCGTCGACATACATAATAACCTTCAGTTAAAAATGCTTTTTCTTGTCCGTCAAGTCTGAATACGCGATTATTCAATAATATCGCGTAAATGGATTCATTTTGTAATAAAAATGAAGCAATGTCACGACTATTTTTTAAGATTTAAAATTGTTTTATTATAAACACCAACATATAGATTAATTATTTCTACTATATGTAATTCTACAACGAAGCCCAAATCGATTGAGCATAATTAAAAAAAATGAGGGTGAATAATGATGATGCTGGTATCACTTTTGAGTTTATTTGCAATTTTTAAACTAGTGTTGAGAATATAAATGTCTGTGTGTGTTTAAAAAGCACACACAATTTTCAAGTGTGTAGCTATGTTTCTACACACAAATTGAAACCATAGCTACCTGTGGAATTACATAAAGTAGAAACAATAAATCTATATGTTGGTGTTTATAATAAAACAATTTTAAATCTTTCTTCTCCGCACGCTAAAAATGGCAGATTTTTTTATTTTGAGAAATAGGCGTGTGCCTTGTCCTTTTCTATATCGTCTAAGCTTAGCTAAGTGATACGGATAGATTTTGCCCAGTAGTATCGATTACATTCATCGAAATTTTACCTATACCCTATAAATTTTTGATATGTAAACTGTTGGCGATCCTTTTCCTAATAAATAAAATATACAAAACTATATTTAGATTATTATATTTATTTTCAATATTGATATCTCAATTTAAAATTAAGAAAATTCCAGAGCCTGATTTTTTTCGTTTTACATGCACATGCACATTTTCGTTCGCTAAACACATTTCATAAACAAGGTGCAATACTAGACGATTTATCATGTCTAGGTGCAATACGAGACTACGCGCGCGCGTACCTAGTACGCTTACGTAGTTTACAAGAGAACGCCCATCACTATATTTGACAGTTACAAAATATTTCAAATCCTCATTTCCACATTTGTGTATGTTTTGTAATTATTTTCTTTTAGTTTTTTTCAGGTCTGCAAATGGGTATGTAGCTAAATTATTATCCTACGTAAAGTTCTTTGAATAATTGCGCAATAGTAGTTCATGTACGAAATCCACATGTGTTGTTTTGATGCTACAAAAGTTCTAGCAAATAATCTCATTCAATTGTTTTCAGAGAAGAGTTTTGACTTCGGGCGGCTTTTGAAGAACCATGAGAAGAAGCACAAAAGCAAACCAGCACAATTCGTTAGCGTAGCCAGCGGGGTACGACTAATTTACTAAACACATTCCCCATAGAACCGTAGCAAGTAAATTTTGATAATAAAATGCATGTACGTTCGTTTGTGAGCATTCTACATTTTTGACTCATTATTTACATAGGGCTTGATAGCTTCCATTGTAAATAATAGTCCAACATTGATTTTCAGGTTCAAAAACGATTGGAGAGCAAATTAAAAAGCCGTAAGAGTAGTAGGCTGACTGTCTTTGATAGTATCAGAAATCTGTCAAGATGCTCGAGTCCTGCGCCCCCGTCTGAGGCCCAGCAGAAGGTGGAGCACAGAAGACAACAGTTGGAGAAATGGAAAGAGGAAAAAGAGAAGAAAAAGAAAGAAGCAGCTTCTCAGAAGCAGAAGCCATTTGTAGCTGGTGTTCCTCGAGCACCACTTAAGTTCGTGCCTCCACCTCCAGCCCCCACCAAACCTGGCATCTCAGGCCGGGTCACAAGGTCCCAATCTGCTAAGAACAATAAGCAGGTGAAGGAAAAGCCTGTCCCATCACAGTCTTTTGCTCCTAAAAATGCCTCATTCAAGCCTCCACAGCTCAAACACATCCCCACAGTACCTTCTGTGAGCCTAATACCCCTCAAAAGTACAAAGGGTAAATTTACTTCTCTTACCTTTGATCCCGTCATGCCTAACAAACAAGATATTACTATCAATGAAGTAAAACAAATGAGATCAAAGGTTCAAAACAAACCAGAAACAAAGGTGGTTCAACGCAAGGCTGCTGAAGTGAAAAACAATGCCAAAACCACCAGAACCATTTTCAAAGCCAATACAAAGACTATCCAAAGTTCTTCTAGCAGTGAAACTGATTCTATCAAGTCTCCAGTACTAAGAAATAGGAAATCACTGCCAGCTCCAACACCACCAGTATACCAATCACCAAGCTCAAGTAATAGCACCAAATCTGACAGTTCAAATCAGTCACCAATCCTTTCGGAGACAACTGAGGAGCCACCAAGCCTAAACAAAACAAGAAAGTCCTTACCAGCTCCCAACTCGCCAATCCTTGTATCAAAGACACCTCGAAAGTCAATACCATTAGCACCAAAGCAATTCACACCTAAAAACCCAGTGCCTAAGAGTGAGTCTTCATCAGAGGAGCATCTGAGGTCGCCAAAGTCTCTGTTAGATATCTCAATGACCCCTGATCAGATAGCTGAAGAAGCCAAGAGAATCAGTCCTCATGTCATCATGTCCAGAGGCAAAGATAATGCTCGGAGGGAGATGAAAAAAAAATTAGATGAAGGTATGTATGAACATTTCATGAAAGGATTTGCCTGTTATAAATTTAAACTATAATTAAACATAATATTCAAAATATATCATTCATGGAATTAACACAACCTGTGTTGTGACCATAAAAAATGTTTCTAAATAGCTTGCTCACTGCATTTTTTATTAATTAAATTAAATTAATTTATTTAAACACCATGTAACACAACAGATCTAAGTCTGAAGCTTCATAAATAAATAACGGTAAAGCTAAATGCCTCTGTGGCACAGCAGGCGATGGTCCAACTGTTTGATTCCTGCCTCGAGACATATTATGTCTGTACGATCTGCAGATATTTGTTCAGGGTGTTTTGGATGTTTTTCTATATAATAAAATAAATAATATCTATCTATGTAATATGTTATCGGGCCCCCTAATATGCATAGCGCTGTCTGTCTATTTGACGATTACAACCGAACATGTTGACCGATTTACATGAAACCTGTTAGCATTGTCTTAATGAGAGAAGGTGACTGATTGATTTTGGTGACAGGGTCACAGGGACCGGAGATATTATGACCTCAAGATATGGTCACCAAAAAAATATAAGTCTCAAGAACTGTGATAGCTAGACAGTTGAAAACACTGATGTTGTATTTCTGTTGCCGCTATTACATATTATGTATAATACTAACTATAATATAACATAATATAAAATTATAACATACATCGTCTTCTACCTTCTAAGGGTACCCAGCCTATCTAAAACCTCCCCTACTGAACACAGGCCTCCCTAATGGATCTCCACAAGGGGTGGTTGCCATACTTACAACACTTGGCAGGCGGGTTGGCGATCGCAGTACGGGATGATGATACACGGAAAGACGCCGCTGCCCGTTTTCCGTATCCCTTAGCAGGCTATACAGCAGCATAGCAGGCTATACGTGGATACAGTAGCCTTAGCAGGCTACTGTATCCATGGCATGAGAGGAGGGATAACATTCTATTGCCGGCACCCCACGGCAATAATAAGTCTTATTTTTTATTTTATTTATTTATATGAGGAAGACCATCGGCATGATAATGCTTAAATTGTAACAAGGCAAACAGTTTATGAAGCCTTTTAGTCATCTCCACAGCTAGGAACTGTTTAGGCATAGTAGAGTTTTAATATTACGTACCTGCTAAAAAACCAAAGCGAAATATAAAACAAACAATTTTATTTATTAATTTAAACAAAATCCACAGTCTTTAATCTACATTATCCTAAATTACATAAATATTCTACGACATACATATATCCTACGACCTACAAATAATGGATTTACATTATATATAAGAAATTAATGAACGGATTAGTTCGACAGCAGTCACAATCACAATATTATAAAGGGGTAAGATTTGTATTTTGTATATTTGTAATGAATAAACTCAAAAACAACTGGACCGATTTTCAGAATTCTTTCACCATTAGAAATTATTCCTGAGTAACATAGGCTATATTTTATGCCTGTTCCTTTTGTTCCCACAGGAACGGAAAACCGCGGAGCGCGGCTAGTACTTCGTAAAACGTTACAATATTTTTGAAATAAATGCCGTGTTATCATCAGGTCTTCTAGACGAGGACTCGGGCGACATCGACGACGTAGACCACTTCCGGCGGCAGCTCGCCTCGGAGGTCGCGCGCATGACGGACATGTGCGAGACGTGGGACCGCATCTCGGAGCTGACTGCGCTTCCGGATTCTATTCAGGTACCGTCTGATTGTAGTACTAGTGGGGGGTTACCAGATCTGCACTACCTATGTGTCTACCATGAGTTGTCACTGTTAGATCGCCTGCCGTAACAGTAGTAATAGCATAGAATAATGACATAACAGAAGTAAGGCTAAAATACAATTCTGTCTGAGCTTTACGTCAAGTTTGTTAGAAGTATCTTTAAAGCTAACTTCGCGTTTATTATTTATTGCTTTATTTAGCTTTATACGTCCTTAGTATAACCAAATTTAGAACTATTTGATTGTTTATTTACGCCATCCTTGTAAATTCAAAAGAGTATGACTGTACATGCATCTCTTTCAAACTCGGTTATAATGCCATAAGTAAAAAGGGTACAGAATTGATTTTCGTTGCTATTTTAGCCTGGTTTCTATTACGTTATTATTATTCTAAAGGTGCCTGTAAACGGGCTATATTTTTGACAATTTCTTGCTGCAGTCGTATAGCCGCCAAGTTGCTGATTATATCGCTCAATACAGTGCAATACTTGCTGTGTAGCCCGGCGATGCTGCCAAGATATTTCAATTTCTTGCAAGTATTGTATGTCTAGCCGGCTAGAATTGCACATGATTTATCCCGCTTTGAATTTAGTGCAATATCGCCGTATATCGTCTCTGCTCTGACGTATAGGGGCATCTCTTTTCCCTCGCTCGTCTCTCGCCGCCTCGTCCCGTCGCTATCTTCGTGGCGCCACTGTCGCAATTGCGCGCGGCGTTAGTTGTTTTGTATCTGTTGAATTCTGTTGTTGAATTTAACTCTATTTATCATGGCCGAGTTGGTCAAACGAAAAGATTTTTAATTTTATCAACGAAATCCATCCATGCTGCAGCAACGAGAACAGCTTCGGTATCCGCCATTTTGACATTTACCTGTTACTGAGATCCAGCCGCAATATAGCTTGGCGTGTATATGCAAAATTCCTCAGCAATCCAGTTGCAAAATCTTGCTGGACTACACTTGGCAATGAATTGCACTATGAAATTGCAGCGGGGTATAGTTGCAAATATACTGCGCTATATGAACAAAATTTCCGGCAAGATGCAACTTTTCTAGCCCGTTTATAGGCACCTTTAGAGTAGTACGTTACTATTAGTGTCAAATTTATAACCCATGGTACCAAATTCTAAGCAAATGAAGCACAAGCTACAGTCGCTGTAGTATTATAGTTTACTGCGTATTTTAGTACCAAACTATCCGCTAGAGGCGCTATACAAGTTTTCATACTTACATTTTTTTTAACTACAGTTTGTTGTTTTCAACTACAGCTAGCGAGTATAGATTGTGAAAACTCATGGTAGACCTACTGACGTCACGCATTGGGGCGTATTGTGACGTACTGGCTTCTGTTCAAAATTCATCTTAACATGAGGATGGGACTTAGGATTGTTTCGTCAATTAGTCGTATAAAAAAAACTTACTATACCAACAATTTATAGGATTGTGGGCACACTACTACTGCAAAGGGTTTTCTTGAGATATTAATTTAATTAGATTTGGATTTTCCCCTACTCTGTTACGCGGCCTCGGAGGCTTGGCAGAAGTTTTTTTTATACGACTTAATGACGAGACAAGCTGATGGGCCCACCTGATGTAAAGCGGAAACCTCTACCCATAACAACTGTAACACCGCGGTGATCACGTTCACTAAGCACGTGACCAACGCTTCATCGCATTGCGCCCGTCACCCTGAGACAGAGTTGTAAGGCCTCTTGTGCGTAATGTCCCCGGCCCCTTACCCTTCAAACCGGAACACTGTAATGCGGATGTTACTGCTTGGCGGCAGAAATACTTGGTGGTAGTACTTCCTTGGATGAACTCTTCACAAAAAGTTATAGGTATACTACTACTACAGAAGTTTTTACAGACAGATGTGCCCTGTTGTAGGTCCGCAGACTAATTTCGTATCTCGCGACAGGTTTGCGACACGCGTATGTATATCTCGCGATCATCAAACGTATTTTTTTTTGCTCTAATATACTACAAATTGACCATTATCACTATATTGGATCATCGGGTATTTATCGCGTAGTTAGTTACCTTTATTGAAATCCCGACGTTTCGACCGGATTGATAGATAGATAGACATTTATTTGGCAACAAAAAAAACAGCACAGGCAAAAAATAGTACATTAAAAAACAACTTAAAACAAATAAAATTTATAAAGAAAAGAAAATTTTTAGAAAAACACACATGATAACATTACATAAAGATAGGTACTTATCACTAAACAAGGATAGTCGGGCAGGCAGGGCGTCGGTAGGCGCCGCTTGCACCTGACGTGGTCGCGGGCCGGCTTGCGACGAATACCCGATGATCCGATATAGTAATAACGTGTTGAGATCGTGAAAGTTAAACATCGATGATGGCGAGGTACGCGCGTGTCGCAAACCTGCCGCGAGGCCCGAGGCCCGTGGCCCGCGCGTAAGGCTGCGTTTCCATTGACGCGGAGCTCTGCGGAGATGAGCGGAGAATAGCGGTGAAAAGTGGTGAGTGTTTCCACTGAAGCAGAAAGGAGAGGAGCGGAACGGAGCGGAGCGTAGAGGAACGAAGCGGAGCTAACTTTGGAATTGCGCAATTTTGAGCTCAGTTTGTCTCCATCTTTCAGAAAGAGCATATGTCATGTTGTCGCTTATAAAGAAAAAAGCAATCCTTTTATATCTTTCCTTACTTGAAGACGAAGATAACGAATCAGATGAAGTACCATTGACTGTAGCAACTTTTTTGGATATGAAGAGAAAACATAGATTCTCCTAGCTACCCTCCGCAACGCACCGCCCCGCTGTCCTCCGCTCCGCATCACCTCGCTTTATATCGCTCGCATTATATGAATATCCGTTCAGCTCTGCCCCGCTCCGCTCGTGCTGTTTCCATTGAAGCGGAGCAGAGATTTCGAGCATAGTGATTGGTCAGTTCATGCACCGCTAAGCACCGCTCCGCCCAGCCCCGCGTCAATGGAAACGCAGCGTAACGCGGGCGCCTTGCAGGAGCGCGTGCTGAGCGCGGTGGGGCAGTGCCGGCTGCTGATGTCGCAGAAGCTGCAGCAGTTTGCGGCGCTGGTGGAGCGGTGCGCGCGCCCGGCGCCCGGCCAGGCGCGCGCACCGCTCCACCAGCGCCGCGTCAATGGAAACGCAGCGTAACGCGGGCGCCTTGCAGGAGCGCGTGCTGAGCGCGGTGGGGCAGTGCCGGCTGCTGATGTCGCAGAAGCTGCAGCAGTTTGCGGCGCTGGTGGAGCGGTGCGCGCGCCCGGCGCCCGGCCAGGCGCGCGCACCGCTCCACCAGCGCCGCGTCAATGGAAACGCAGCGTAACGCGGGCGCCTTGCAGGAGCGCGTGCTGAGCGCGGTGGGGCAGTGCCGGCTGCTGATGTCGCAGAAGCTGCAGCAGTTTGCGGCGCTGGTGGAGCGGTGCGCGCGGCCGACTCCCGGCCAGGCGCTCGTCACGTTCGCCGACCTGCTCGGCTTCTGGGACATGGTGTTTATGCAGGTGACTATTATTAACAATCTATCCTTTATTATGACGAGTATGTAGACAGACCGCCGATTGTCACTTTATGTTTCTCTTGTTAATTTGTTTAGTTTAAGGTGTGCAATAAAGCATTTTCTATCTTCTATCTATCTATGTTGACGAGCTCTGTAGCGCAGCGGGCGAAGGTCCGCCTGCGACGCAAGGGGTTGCGGGTTCGATTTCCGCCTCGGGACAAATGTCTACGATCTGCAGATATTTGTTCAGGGTGTTCTGGGTGTTTTTCTATAATAAAATATCTATCTAATATGTAGTATAATGTATTAAGTATATCAATCATCTAGTACCCATAACACAAGCTCCGCTTAGCTTGGGGCTAGATGATGCTGTGTGATTTGTCCAGCATTATTTATTTATTTATTATAACCTCATAATGCCGTGGTATGGCAATAGAATGTGGCCCCTCCTCTCATGTCCTTGGATGCAGTAAGAGCCGCTTAGGGTCCGTCTTTACGAGCGAGGGAATCGCGGCGATGTTATCGTCGTGCCACGTATTTCTATAGCGCGGACTCGTCGCGGTTCTCTCGCTCGTGGAGACGGCCCCTAAGGAATACCTCTGGAATCTTCTGCCCAGCTAAGCAGCAGCGTCTTTCCGTGTAACAACATCCCGAACTGCGCTCGCCACCCCGCCTGCGAAGCGTGATGAGTATGGCAACTACCCCTCATGGAGATCTATGCCTGTGTTCAGTAATGGACGTATTACGGCTGAAATGATGATGATGAACAACATAAATAAATATTGCTGGACAATTCACACAGCATCATCTAGTCCCAAGCTAAGCAGAGCTTGTGTTATGGCTACTAGATGAGTGTTATACTTAATACAACAAGCGTTGGTGGCGCCTCAAAAGGTCACCAAAGGTCAAAAATGGTATTTTTGGGTTTTTGGACGTTTTCGGCCATTTGAAGACTTGTTTTTTTGGTGACCTTTTGAGGTCACAATAACTCCGGTCTCTGACCCTAGGGTCACCAAAACAGGCACCTTCTCTCATTAAGACGGTGCTAACAAAAAAGGTTTCATGTAAATCGGTCGGGGGGGGGGGGGGGGGTCGGTGTAGGCCTTAGTGGTGTATGTTTTTTCAGCTGGGAAACATGCACCTAAAAAAATGCTAAGCTGCTAGTAGTGCAGGTATGCCTAGGAGTGCAGAGATAGGCTACCAGGCGCGCACCGACAAGTTCTTCATGTACGTCCACGCCACCTCAGAACTGACGCCTCGGTCCTTTGGTGGGCCCACTCATCTCCAACTTTGTGGGTCGTCTCCCCTGGGCAATGCTGCGGTCCGAAACGAGTCCTGCACACTACTTTCTAGCTCGTGACCGCAGTAGCCAAACATAAAGAACGTAGGCGAGTATTCGGCGCCTTATAACCGGACTACCTGGCTAAAGGGAAGACAACCCTTAAATTGCAACCATAATGGAAGAAGCAAGTCTTAAAAATAATCTACCCCAGGAGGGTACCGGCAATCCCGGAGAATCCCTCTCTGAGCGATGCTCAGGTTGCCCCACGTATTCTGGGGGGGGCAAAGAATTGCTAACCAAAAGCACAGTATTACCGCAAGCGGAGTCGCGCCAGCAGTTACCGGAATCTAGACTGGTTCAACAGACGTTCCATAGGAGCATGTTCTACCCAAGACAGCGCAACAACTCCTTACCTGGCTCCCCATCCGCATGCCAGTTAACCGACGAACACGAAGATGACACCAACCAAATACAAACATCATCGCAACAAATATCATATCCCAACAACGCTACAACATCCAAGTCGAGCTGGCAGAAAATCCCGTTGCCAAGAACCAATAAACGAAAGAGACTATCAGACTCCCCACCCCAGCTGACAACCACAAACACACAGAACTCTTTTGCAATCCTTCCTACTGATGCAACGGGTGACAATGACAGAGCAGTTAGGGTCTCCAAACCCCCTCCACTCATACTCTACGGAATAGAAGATGTGAACAAACTGAAAGAAGCAATTGAAACTGTACTAGAAAAAAATCAGTATACTTTAAAAATTATATCAAAAAACCAGCTCAGAGTCAACTGTATATCGGTGGAACCCTATAAAAGTCTAATGACACTAGTACGAGAAATGGGACTCATTGGTCATACCTTTACTCGAAAAGAAGAGAGATGCTACAGAATAGTGGTTAAAAACCTCCATCACACTACACCACACCAAGCTATTTTTTTTTTTTTTTTTTTTTTAAATTTAGCTATAACCGAAGCATTCGAAAAAACAGGGAATAAAATCCAAGGCGAAATAATTAACGCGAGAAGCGGGCCAAACAAAACGCCAACGTCAACATTCTTCATTAATCTTGAACGAAGCCCAAATAACGCACAAGCAAAAAACCTGAAGTACATCTACAATACGGTGATCACGATAGAGGACCCCAAGAAAAGAAACACAATAGTCCAATGTACAAAGTGCCAGCAGTATGGACACTCGAAGAACAACTGCATGAGACCTTATCGCTGCGTAAAATGCGCTGGTCAGCACAAAACGAGTGACTGTACTAAAACAGATCGTAATACCCCAGCAAAATGCGCACTGTGTTTGGGAGAACACCCAGCTAATTACAAAGGATGCGAGGTTTATCGCGAGATCCTTCTCAGGAAAAAAAACAAATATACAAAGTTAAATTACACAAAGCGGCAACCGACATCGACAGTAACTTCAACGGAAACTATAATCCAGCCATCCAGACCAAAAATTATACCAAATACGACACACAAGGGTCAACAACAGAATCAGATCCCAACATACGCTGAAATAACTGGCATACAAAAAACACAAAAACCCGCACGACAGGTAGAAAACCAATTCCCACAGCAAAGACAAGAACGCAGACAAACCCGTGCTACTCGAGAACCACTCGATAACACAACACGTAATACTACAAGCAGCGATAATCTCGCGTCAACCCAAGTCCTCCAAGACTTAATAATTAAACAGATGGAAAAAATGGATATGCTATTTAGCCAAATGACTTTGCTCATAGGCCTGATCTCGGCCCTCGTGGATAGAGTACCATAATGATTTCTTTAAACATAGCTACATGGAACATAAACGGACTTACACCTAATATCCAGGAAGTGGAAGTTCTACTTGATACTCACAAACTCGATATCCTCTTAATATCTGAGACTCACTTCACAGATAGAAGCCGTGCTAAAGTAAAGAACTATACTATTTATGACACAAAACATCCTGATGGTACAGCACATGGAGGGACAGCAATCATCATAAAATCATCAATAAAGCACCACGAACTGGCAGAATATCGTACTGAACACATACAATCAACCACCGTAGCAGTAGAAGGGAAGACAGGCAACTTCAACGTCTCATCAGTTTATTGTCCACCTAAACACAAAATTAAATAAAACCGGGCAAGAGCGAGTCGGACTCGCGCACCGAGGGTTCCGTGCCATCATACAATATAATTTATGACAAAGGCGGTTTTATATTTGTTGGAGAACCTTGACAGCGCCATCTCTTGTCTGATAGCGAAACTTATGTAGACTTTTTAGACTTTCGATGATTTCTAAAAAAGTATGCTATGTAGAGAGATTGTAATAAATTTCCTCTAATCTTTACATACAGTTCTAATAGTAATAAAAGTTTCAAAGGTTTATCTCCGCAAACTTCGGAGATAAGGGGGGGGGAACGCTATTTTTTTCAACATTTTTGTAAATAACTCAAAAACTATACGACTTAAAGGAAAACTAAAAACTGTTTATTAATGTGCAAAAGAATACCTTTCATATGATACCCCACATAACCTAGTAACATTCCAAAAAATTTGAAAACACCCCTTCCACCCCCATTGTCTAAAAAACTATACAAATTAGAGAGTTCGCTATAATTTTCCTATAAAGTTTACAAACACTTCTATTAGCTATAAAAGTATCACGGGTTTATCTCTGCAAACTTCGGAGATAAGGGGGGGGGAACGGTCAATTTTTCAACATTTTTGTAAATAACTCAAAAACAATACAGCTTAAAGGAAAACTAAAAACTGTTTATTAATGTGCTAATAAATACCTTTCATATGATACCCCACATTACCTATTTACTTTACAAAATTCTTGAAAACCCCCCTTCAACCCCCCTTGTCTAAAAAACTATGCAAATTAGAGAGTATGCTACAAGTTTCCTATTAAGTTTACATACACTTCTATGAGCTATAAAAGTATCACGGGTTTATCTCTGCAAACTTCGGAGATAAGGGGGGGGGAACGGTCGGTTTTTCGACATTTTTGTAAATAATTCAAAAACAATACGGCTTAAAGGAAAACTAAAAACTGTTTATTAATGTGCAAATGAATACCTTTCATATTATACCCCACATCACCTATTAACTTCACAAAATTTTTGAAAACCCCCCTTCCACCCCCCTTGTCGAAAAAACTATGCAAACTAGAGAGTTCGCTATAATTTTCCTATAAAGTTTACATACACTTCTATTAGCTATAAAAGTATCATGGGTTTATCTCGGCAAACTTCGGAGATAAGGGGGGGGGGAACGGTCATTTTTTCAACATTTTTGTAAATAACTCAAAAACGATACGGTTTAAAGGAAAACTAAAAACTGTTTATTAATGTACAAATGAATATCTTTCATATGATACCCCACACGGCCTAGTAACTTCACTTAAAATTTTTGAGATCCCCTATCCGCCCCCCTGCAATCAAAATAAGAATATTTTTTAACATTTTTATATATGCTATATAAGTAAAAAACTGTTGTCTTTTACCATTTTAAATTGCAAGTCGATAGCATGAGTAGTTCTCGAGATATCCATCTGTGACAGACAGACAGACAGACAGACAGACAGACAGAGTGATTCTATAAGGGTTCCTTTTTACCATTTTGGTCCGGAACCCTAAAAAGAACAATTTCTACACTATTTTAACACGCTCGGCGTCAGATTCATCGCTGGAGGGGACTGGAACGCAAAGCACCCTCACTGGGGTTCGAGATTAGCCACTACGCGAGGAAGACAACTCAAAATGGCGGTCGACATGAAAAACCTCAACACGCTCTCGACAGCTGAGCCAAAACATTGGCCTACGGATCAAAACAAATTGCCCGATGTAATTGACTTTTTTATTTGCAAAGGACTGACAGAATATTTAACTACAACTATGCCCTGCCTCGATGGATCCTCAAATCACACTCCCGTTCTACTAACAGTAAGTACAATCATATTGGAATATGAAACTAGCTCAAAACTATTTAACAGAAAAACAGACTGGGATTCTTTTGCTGATGTCATAGACAGTAGGCTTAACTTAAAAATTGCACTCAAGACACCAGAACACGTCGAAGAAGCTGCCATTGAGTTTACTAATACAGTTCAATTTGCTAGCTGGGCTACCACACCAGAAATATCAGCCAAAAGACAAAGGCACAACACAGTCCCAGACAGGATAATAACTAAAATTATAGAAAAAAGGAGGTTACGTAGAGTGTGGCACTGCAGTAGACACCAAGACGACAAAAGAGCTTTCAACAAAGCGACGAAGGAGCTCAAAGACCTTATAAGCTGCGCCAGGAACGAAACGTTGACACTGCGGTTGGAAGCGCTAACAGCAACGAAATCAACAGACTACTCTTTGTGGAAAGCGACCTCAGAATTAAACCAACCAAAAACAACAAGACCACCTTTAAAACAAAACGGCAGTTGGGCCAGAACGCCCCAACAAAGAGTCGATGCTTTCGCAACACATCTGTTCAACGTATTCAAACCCAACGACGAAACATATGACGGTGATAATGAAATTAATGCTGTCTTAAAACAGGACTTCCAACTTGACCTACCTCTTAAACCAACTACATCTAGAGAAATTTTTAAACTCATACACAGACTTGACAACAAAAAAGCCCCAGGTTTCGACCAAATCACAAAGGAGGTTCTCGTACAACTACCAAGAAAGGCAATCGTCTTTCTTGCAATACTCTTCAACGCTGTCATGAGAGTGGGTCACTACCCTAGTATATGGAAGGTCTCCCAAATTATTATGATCCCTAAAGAAGGAAAACCAATAAACGAAGTAAACTCATACAGGCCGATAAGCTTGCTACCTGTCATCTCTAAGGTGTTTGAGAAAATGCTGCTGTTTCGAATACAAAAAACCCTGCACATGAAATCCATCATCCCTGATCACCAATTTGGGTTTCGGCAGGAACACGGCACTACTGAACAAGTACACAGAGTGGTAGACCAAATAAGAATATCCCTTGAAAACAAGGAATACTACTCTGCAGCATTCTTGGACATACAGCAAGCCTTTGACAAAGTCTGGCACGAGGGCCTACTCTATAAAATAAAAACACTGCTACCACATCCATTTTTTTCACTGCTTGAATCTTACATCACAGAGCGAATATTTCAGGTCAAGGACGGAGAATTCACATCTAGCTTCCACGACATACGGGCAGGCGTGCCCCAAGGCTCGGTCCTAGGCCCAGTGCTGTATACCATCTTCACGTGCGATTTGCCAGAAACACCAAATATTGTAACAGCAACATTCGCTGACGATACAGCTATCCTAGCCAGGAGTAGAGACCGAAAAAAAGCCACAGATGAACTACAAAACGGGCTAGATGAAATATACAAATGGCTAAGAAAGTGGCGTATCAAGGCTAGCGCTACAAAATCTAACCACATCACGTTTGCACTTCGCGCCGGAGACTGCCCCCCAGTGCGATTGGGTGATACCATATTACCGCACAATGGATATGTGAAATATCTGGGTTTGCACTTGGATAGGCGACTCACATGGAAAAAACACCTCCAAAAGAAAAGAGAACAACTAAATCTGCGATATCGCGACCTACACTGGCTACTAGGACGTAATTCCGTCCTTAGCACTGATAACAAACTACTTATATACAAAGTTGTCTTAAAACCGATCTGGACATACGGCATCCAGTTGTGGGGGTCAGCATCCAACTCTAACATAGGCATCATACAGAGGGCTCAAAATGGCATACTGAGAAACTTAGCCAACGCTCCATGGTTTATAAGGAATTGTGAAGTACATGAGCACTTGCAAATCAACACAGTCGTGGAAGAAATTAAACGATTCTCGACAGCATACAAGGACAGACTTGGTCGGCATCCAAACCGCCTGGCCGCCGAGTTAATAACAATCAACTACCCCAAGAGGCTCAAACGGCACCACATCATCGAGCTCGATAAATAAAAAGAAGGGAAGAAGTGGTCAATGGGCCACTCATCCTACAAATCACCAGCGCTCTCAACTCACCTGCTCATAGTCACGAAGACTGATCGCAGATACGTCTAAAAAAAAAAAAAAAAAATGTAAATCGGTCAACGCGTTCGGTTGTAATCGTCATATGCATATACCTAATAGCATATGCCTAATATACTACATAGATAGTTATTTTTTATTTAGAAAAACATCCAGAACACCCTGAACAAATATCTGCAGATCGTACAGACATATGTCTCGAGGCGGGAATCCAACCTGTGGCGCAGCAGGCGATGGTCCAACTGACACACAGACACAGAGGCATTTAGCTTTACCGTCATTTATTTATGAAGGGACCAAAAGCACCCCCTAATGGTTCGGGTAAAATAAACACTGCTGCATTGTCGCCCGTTCGCTTTGCTTCTTGGCTGGACACGCTCCCGCGTGTCTAGATTTTACTTTCGACTTGGCGGTCGAAGAGGCGACACGTCCGGAGAGCGGTGCTCTTTTCTCCGTTCATTTAGATTTTACCGTATTTGTCAAGACCTTCCTCCCTTTCTAGTTTTATAGCAAATTATGGTACAAGTGTGTAATGTTGGTGATTTACCGCTGAGGCGCCATTGAGACATTTAAGAACAAAGTAACAACCAATAAAAATAAACACAAAATAAAAAAATAAAAACCCTACATATAACTCACTTGTGAATAATAGCAATGAAAAAGTAACAGTTTGATTACAGGTGTCACTATGTGCCTAATTGCGGTGAAATTAGAGCCATTTTATGAGCAAGTGTGTTGAAAAACCTTTTACTCCAGGGCAAAGTCTCTAAAACTACGTGCACATATAACAATATAACAAAGGCCTTAAATAACATACTATACTATACAAAAGGATACAGAATATAATTTATATCTATACTTCTGTACTAATATAATATAAAGAGGAAAGATTTTGTATGTTTGTAACGAATAAACTCAAAAATGACTCGACCGATTTTAAAAATTCTTTCACTATTTGAAAGCTAAAGGGTCCCTGAGTAGCATTGATATATTTTATCTCTGTATTCCCACAGGAACGGGAACTACGCGGGTGAAACCGCCGAGTGCGGCTAGTACACAATAAACCGTTTTTCAATAATGCTTTACGACTGCTTATTCCTGCCAGGTGGAGAACGTAGATATGCGTTTCAAAAAGCTCGAAGAGCTGCGTGCGCGCGGCTGGGAGGAGACGCCGGCAGCGCGCGCCGCGAGGAAGCCGGCGCCGGCGCCCCGGGCCAAGCCGCGCGGCGCCGGCGGCCCGAGCCGGCTGAGGGAGATGATCGCTGGTAAGGACGTAGCCATGCGCTTCCAGAAGCTCGAAGGCTGGCGGGAGGAGGCGCCGGCCGCGCGCGCCGCGAGGAAGCCGGCGCCGGCGCCCCGGGCCAAGCCGCGCGGCGCCGGCGGCCCGAGCCGGCTGAGGGAGATGATCGCTGGTAAGGACGTAGCCATGCGCTTCCAGAAGCTCGAAGGCTGGCGGGAGGAGGCGCCGGCCGCGCGCGCCGCGAGGAAGCCGGCGCCGGCGCCCCGGGCCAAGCCGCGCGGCGCCGGCGGCCCGAGCCGGCTGAGGGAGATGATCGCTGGTAAGGACGTAGCCATGCGCTTCCAGAAGCTCGAAGGCTGGCGGGAGGAGGCGCCGGCCGTGCGCGCCGCGAGGAAGCCGGCGCCGGCGCCCCGGGCCAAGCCGCGCGGCGCCGGCGGCCCGAGCCGGCTGAGGGAGATGATCGCTGGTAAGGACGTAGCCATGCGCTTCCAGAAGCTCGAAGGCTGGCGGGAGGAGGCGCCGGCCGTGCGCGCCGCGAGGAAGCCGGCGCCGGCGCCCCGGGCCAAGCCGCGCGGCGCCGGCGGCCCGAGCCGGCTGAGGGAGATGATCGCTGGTAAGGACGTAGCCATGCGCTTCCAGAAGCTCGAAGGCTGGCGGGAGGAGGCGCCGGCCGCGCGCGCCGCGAGGAAGCCGGCGCCTCGGGCCAAGCCGCGCGGCGCCGGCGGCCCGAGCCGGCTGAGGGAGATGATCGCTGGTAAGGACGTAGCCATGCGCTTCCAGAAGCTCGAAGGCTGGCGGGAGGAGGCGCCGGCCGCGCGCGCCGCGAGGAAGCCGGCGCCGGCGCCCCGGGCCAAGCCGCGCGGCGCCGGCGGCCCGAGCCGGCTGAGGGAGATGATCGCTGGTAAGGACGTAGCCATGCGCTTCCAGAAGCTCGAAGGCTGGCGGGAGGAGGCGCCGGCCGCGCGCGCCGCGAGGAAGCCGGCGCCGGCGCCCCGGGCCAAGCCGCGCGGCGCCGGCGGCCCGAGCCGGCTGAGGGAGATGATCGCTGGTAAGGACGTAGCCATGCGCTTCCAGAAGCTCGAAGGCTGGCGGGAGGAGGCGCCGGCCGCGCGCGCCGCGAGGAAGCCGGCGCCGGCGCCCCGGGCCAAGCCGCGCGGCGCCGGCGGCCCGAGCCGGCTGAGGGAGATGATCGCTGGTAAGGACGTAGCCATGCGCTTCCAGAAGCTCGAAGGCTGGCGGGAGGAGGCGCCGGCCGCGCGCGCCGCGAGGAAGCCGGCGCCGGCGCCCCGGGCCAAGCCGCGCGGCGCCGGCGGCCCGAGCCGGCTGAGGGAGATGATCGCTGGTAAGGACGTAGCCATGCGCTTCCAGAAGCTCGAAGGCTGGCGGGAGGAGGCGCCGGCCGCGCGCGCCGCGAGGAAGCCGGCGCCGGCGCCTCGGGCCAAGCCGCGCGGCGCCGGCGGCCCGAGCCGACTGAGGGAGATGATCGCTGGTAAGAGATACACTCATCATCATCATTTTAGTCGTAAAACGTTACCACTGAACACAGGCCTCCCCATGGATCTCCATGTGGGGTATTTGCCATACTCACCACGCTCGCCAGGCGGGTTGGCGAGCGCAGTTTTGTTTCCACAGTGTGCTTACTCATTTCGAATCAGTGTAGGTATCTCTAAACACAGTGTTAGTCGGACGTGGTGTGTGTTATCTTTTTCACGAAAGTTCGAGCAACATGATTCCACAATAAGTATAGTAACAGTTTGGTCTATTGGAAAAACCAGTACGTGTGTGTCGACATTATCGTTAACACACATTTTATTTATTTTATTTGTTCAACAAAATCCACAGCCCTTATTCTAATCAGTTTACAATATTATTCTTATAACTAACGGCCAATTATGCACTTACATTTTATAAAGCAAAACTAAAAAAATATTAAGACAGTCAAAAGCAAGAATCTACTAAAAAAAATGAATGATTGATAAGTAAGACACATAAGACAATGTCACAGTTTATGGCGTTAGGGCACATGTAACGATTTAGATCTCTTTATGATTCAGTGTCTCAAGACTATCCGTGTGATATCCGGCAAACATTCCTGATGCACTGCAGAAGCTAGGCAGTCCCAACATCATCCTGAACATGTTACTGTAATGTAAGCGCAGGGTCGCTGCGAGTGTTTAGTGTACTATAGAAATTACAAAATATTTTTGAATACTCATTATTTTGCTGGAGCGATGTCGTTTTATCGTATTTCTCTCCACAGCCGCGCGCAAAGCGAAGAAGGAGAAGCTTCCCCTGACGCCCCCACCAGCGGAAAAGTCCTTCGACGCAGGTTTCTTCTGCGTGAATTCTCCCGTGCGCTCGCCCGCCCCCGCGGCGCCCGCGACTCCGCTCGGCAAGCCGAGCCTTCTGAAGGCGGTGCTCTCTAGCGAGGCTAAGAAGTCAGCTTCCAAGGTGAGAAGAACCCCTTGATGCTACACAGATGCAGAGAAGTTGGTCTGGCTGCAAACTTCTTCAAATAACGAAGAAGGTCTTTAGGTAGTTGGCAGGATTTGAAGATGATGCAAATGTTGCGGTAGGCTCATTACTGATGTAGCAAACACTGTTGCTTCGGTGTCAAATATGGTTTATTGATCCATCAAGCACGGTTTCTTCTGAGTTAAATGGCTCCGTTCAGCCTGGTCTGCCGAAGGCGGTGCTTCCTAGTGAGGCTAAAAAGTCTGCTTCCAAGGTAAGAAGAACCCCCCCTGATGCTATTACGATTTCCTTGAAGGTAGCGGTCGAGACCGGTAACCAATCCTGTCAAGTGCTAGTGCATCGGCGGAAAAACTTCGGTGACGAATCGCTTGACGACGATCTAGTGGAAGGCGGAAACAACGGTAGGTTTTTAGTTGGTATGCATCATACATTGGCTACCTAGCACTTTGTTGATACCTCAGTGGTGAGCCCATCTTTCGCCCCTTTCTCCCACGCCGAAGAAGATGTAAGTCGCATGTTGCTCTCGCGCGTGGATGCAGTAAGAAACAGCCAAGGGATATCTCAGTTGGGCAGCACCGTCTTTCTGTGTATCAACATCCCGTACTGCGCTCGCCAACCCGCCTGCCAAGCGTGGCGAGTACGGCCTCATGACCTGTGATGGGGATCCATGAGGAAAGCCTTTGTCCAGATGTGGACAGTTTAATTACGTTATTCTGGTTATTCTGACCTGGACTTATAAAACTAGCAAGTAAGTTATACCTACCGTTAGGTTAGGTTAATAAGAGTCGACTGCGTCCTGCGGCTACAGGACCAATGTAACTCTCTGTGAGTTATTAATAAACAATTTGTATTTGTTTTTATCATCAACATACATTAAGTTGAATGCTAATCTGCTACTGGTTTGAATTCAGTCTGATAAAATATGTATTGTGTTGTTACAGAATTCAGCATCATTCGCCATGCTGCGTGCTTCCGTGCTGGCGAAGGATGTGGATTATGATGGAGTGGCTCCACTGCCGGTGAGGTTACCACTACTACTGTACATTACTACTTACTTCTTCAGCCTTTATTAATATCTCTGTTGAATATGTAACCTGCGTAAAAAAACGCTCACAGACGTGGCGGGAGGAGGACTTTGTATTAAAATATGTAAGGATAGATGTAAAGGCCTCACTGATCTAACCCCTTCCACCCCCACAGCAAACGCCACTCCCGGACCTCGCCAGCGCAACTCCCGGCCGCAGCATCCTCAAGACAGCGTCCACGAAGAACATTTCCAACAAATCCGTCAAGGTGGTCCTGTTCGACCAATTAGACGCCGACCTCAGCACGTCATTGGACGCGGAGCCAATCGCGAGAGAGATAGAAGGCAATGTTGGCAGCGGGATCTCGGCAGTGGACGTTGAGAAAGAAGGGAAGGAGAATTCGAGGAGGAAGTCGCATATAGTGCGACAGGTAAAATAACAGATGTTTATTGATTTATTCATTTAGTAACATATTTACATTGCCAGTATATTACATTACAGTGCAGCAGCGCCAAAGCGACATAGAAATATGAAAAGAGATACAAAATACACATAATAATTAATAAAATAAATAAATTCCTGAGATTCGTATGTTATCGTCTTAAACCCGGACGCTTATCTCTGAGTTACGAAGAGAGGCTCCAAAAATTCAGCGTCACATCTTTAGAAACTCGTCGTATTTACTTTGATTTTATTTTTTTCTACAAATTACTTCACTCCCTGATAGATTCTCCCAAACTTTTATCTGAAATATCATTAAACATAAATTTCAGAGCTCGTAACTCTAATAAAAAGAATGTTTTTGCGTTACATACTTTTAGAAATAATATTTCTCACTTCAATCCCCTCACAAGAATGGCTCGTCAATTTAATGAGCTACATAAAGATGACGGCAGACTCGACATATTTGTCCCAAGATTAGGTCAGTTCATTAAAATTATTAAAGAGATCCTCCACTTCAATATCAAAGAAAATAATTCGAGTTCAAGCACTTAGTATAATGCTACTACCTAGTAATAGTAATAATATTGCATGTAATCTAATTTTAGTAACCATAATCGTAATTTATTTAACCATTTTCTATTTTATGTCAATAACCTATTTTTGTAAAAACTCTATTTACTCGATATAAATTTATATTATAACAGTACGTACATAAGTTTATGTTACAATCAAGTTATAATTTACCATTATGTAACCTCATTGTTTAAAGTGGTTGTGACGTGTTTTGTACGTTAAATAAATAAATAAATGATTAAACATAACATTACCATAATGATGATGTCTTCCAGGCCGTTGTCGGCCACGGCGACTTAACTTTTGTTTACGGTTTATACGGATGAGCTTCGTAAGCTCTGATGTAAGCTAATTTAAAATTAATAAAATTAATTGGCTATGATGAAATTACACCAATAGGCTACTTACTACAACTTCGTACTATAGCTTACAATAAACAACTATATACTATTCCTGTGCGTCCTATGTGCTTGTGACATTTGCGTCCTATGCGTGCGTAAAAATAATAAAATTAATTAATTGGCTAATAATAAAATTACACCAATAGGCTACTTACTACAACTTCATACAATAGCTTACAATAAACAAATATATATACATAACATAACAAATATATGGGTAAGGACCAAATTCTTTGCAAATGCTGTCACACTTTAGCGTCCACCTCTACTCTAATTAAAAATAAAATATTTATTGTTACTTTATTGAGTAAAAAAACACGCCAAATAACAGTTCTTATTAAACCTAATCTTTATAAACTAATTGATTTTCAAAATAATTAATAAACATTTTATTAATAAATATTATTTTTTATCTTTATTAATGATCCCATAGAAAATTAATATGTCCCAACTCTGCTTTGTCGATAATATATTGATTTTGTTTTAAAAATACGAACGTCTTAACTTATACAGTTTATTTGTATGTATAGTCTTAGGTTTTGCTAAGAAGCAGTTATAGTTTCATAAGGATATCCTTCATAATTTAAAATTTAGCGGGTATTTATTGTATGTCCTGTGTTTTATGGTCAGATTTACTTGAAACCGTGGCATACTCATACCTCTGGATACCTACTGGATACTTTTAATGAAACATATATTTCTATATAAAGTTGTTTGGTTTGATACGTACAATGACCCATTTAAGCTCGTTACGTTGTTACGTCCATGGTCTCGAAGGGATTCCCTGAGACCATGGACGTAACATCACGTCCGAAACGTCGAGATAATGAAATAAACACCTTTTTGAACGCGATTAAGTCTCCTTTTGTTATAATAATGTGTGAAAATCGTGCAAGTTTAAATCAATGTATTATGCTGGAATTGTAAAGTTAAACATTGTTTTGTTTTTTAGATGCCATTATCCTCGGCAGAAAGATGTCGGAAATATCGCAAAAATTAAAAAAAAAACAAATCCTGAAAAATTTAAACAAAAGCAACAAATGAATGCGTAGAGAACTAAATCGAAGAAAAAAAAATATCTGATAAGAACGAAGATGAAAAAAAAGATATGATACAACAATGGAAGGAAGCCTGAGTTTGAAGAGACACAGGATGAATCAAATTTAAAAGAAAAAAGTGATGAGGATTGACGGACTGTGTCTAGTGAAGTTGAATTAAGAAAAAAATATTTAATAAATGACATAGGAAAACCAAAGGAAAATTATGAAGCAGATGTAAATGTGATAAATGTGAAAAAAACTGATAATGACTTAGAGGCATTTTTATATGTATTGTATCAGATTTTGAGAGATGTTTTGAAGGTTTTGGTTTTATCATGCTTGATATAAAAAAAACACATGATTTAAAATTATTTTTATTTTTTACTTATCTTCAAACCTTGTACACGTGCCTTTACAATTTTATTGTGCGACTTTTTTTTCCTGTGTGACACATTCCAGTGTGATTTCCGTTGTCCAACGATGCAAAGAATTTGGTCCTTACCCATATATATATATATATATTCCTGTGCGTCCTATCTAAAAATGTAGTACTTCTGTTATCTTGTTTTCTGCAAGGTTCTGAAGAACTATGTAGCTTAATACCCACAGCTAAGTTCCATCACCGCACCACTTATCATAATGCTATTTTCCATCTGCACCATCTGGATAGCTGGAGCTCTAGGTCCACTCGTTTCTCGCAGCCCCTTTTTGCTATTTTCCATCTGCACCATCTGGATAGCTGGAGCTCTAGGTCCACTCGTTTCTCGCAGCCCCTTTTTGCTATTTTCCATCTGCACCATCTGGATAGCTGGAGCTCTAGGTCCACTCGTTTCTCGCAGCCCTTTTTTGCTATTTTCCATCTGCACCATCTGGATAGCTGGAGCTCTAGGTCCACTCGTTTCTCACAGCCCTTTTTTGCTATTTTCCATCTGCACCATCTGGATAGCTGGAGCTCTAGGTCCACTCGTTTCTCGCAGCCCTTTTTTGCTATTTTCCATCTGCACCATCTGGATAGCTGGAGCTCTAGAACCACTCGTTTCTCGCAGCCCTATTTTGCAGCGCTCTATCTTAATAATCATTTTGAGACCTGGGGCCTAATTCTCTGGAAGATGATAAAATATTACAGTAGATAAAAGTTAAATATGTATTGAATCCAACGTTATTTTGACAGTTGTTACGATATTTATCTATTGTGATATTTTATTACTTAGGAGAACTAGGCCCCAGGCAATTTCTTGTGTTCACTTATGTAAAAAATAAATAAATTAAGTTTGTCTTTGAAAGGGAGACATAGCCGTCGTCCAAAAAAAATCATTAAACTCATGTGTACATTCCACCTTAACCTCTCATCTTATTCCTTATGTATATCGGATTATTTATGTTTATTGTTGTAATTTTATTCATATTGACTATTGTTTTTTATTGACTTTTTATTGTTGTAATTTTTGCTATATCATCCACTAGCTTGTGCCCGCCGCTTCGCATGCGTTGTACCCGTATAAAAAGTAGCCTATGTGTCAATCCTAGTCAACATCTATACGTTTGCAAAGTTTCAGCTCGATACGTTCGCTAGTTTTTGCGTGAAGGGGTAACAAACCTCCATACAAACAAACTTTCGGCATTATAATATTAGTTAGATTTTGACTATTGTAATTTTTTATTGTTTTTACTTGATTTTGTAATAAAATTTGATTTAATTAATGCAACTGGTTTTTGTACCGTGTTATATAAATAAATAAATAATTTAATCTTTCTTCCAGGACGCGGTAACCGACCATAGCCCCGTCCGTACCAGGTCCCAACGCAAGAGCATCAGCACCCCCCAGGAGAGCACCAGAAGCGCCAAGAGCCAGGAGAGCGCCAGGTCCAGACGCTCGGCGCGCAAGTCCAACGTACTGGCAGACGTGGAAACCAACGTGATGGAGGGAGAGACGCCCAAGCGGTCCACCAGGCGCCGGAGCGATGTCGTTACCCAGTAACTGGTTGCCTGAGACTGAATTCTTGTAACTTGCATCATTCTGTGGTATGCTTCGCAATCATTACGGAAGGGTCGATCTTAGGGAACTCTCCAACTCAGCATCACCACCCCCCAAGAGAACACCAAAAGCGCCAAGACACAGGAAAATGCAAAGTCCTAGATAGTGGAAGACGTGGAAACAAACGTGATGGAGGAAGAGACGCCCAAGCGGCCCACCAGGCGCCGGAGGGATGTCATCAGCGAGGAACTGGTTGCGTGAGACTGAATATTTTTTAACCGACTGCAAAAAAAGAAGGTTTTTCATTTCGACCGTAATATATATACATATATATATATTTATGTTCGTGGATAACTGTCGTTTATGAACCGATTCGATGATTCGTTTTTTGTAAGGAGATATCCTAAGGGTGGTCCCATAATGAGGAAACCAAAATCTGTTGATGGCATCCCAAAGAGAGAAGACGAGCTTAGAGGCCACAGCTGACCTGGGGTGCCTTTAATGAGCTGTGACCCTAATGATTCTCACCTGATAGAACAAGGAGGATTTTTACGAAAAAAGTTTTCGATCTGACCTTTTTACAAATCTGTTTTTGATTTACTATGGGCAATCTTAAAGTTTTGCTAAGACATGTCTTTGCCCACGATTTGGATCCAATGGACAATTTATAGACGTATCTTTTTCCTTGATCTGTTCCTCGAATCTAATTTTAGGTTTCCTTAAATTAAGCTAGATGTAAAATAATGAATTAAAATTGCTATGAGTATTTCATAATGTCACTATAAAAGTATGACATGTTTTAGAATAATTTATTGAATAGTTACTTTTCCCATTGCCATAAATATTTTACAAAGAGGCCAAATGCTATTAAGCTCAGATGGTTGAATGTTTGCTTGCACTAACACGGTGTTTTATATGGTGATAAGTTCTAAGTGGTATTCGGAATTAGCTGTGAAAGAAGATTACGCAGGAGAATCGTAAATTATTAAGTATTTTGAACAATAATAAACATTTATTTGAAGTCACAAATGCACAATACAAAGAGTGCAAATATTGTTATAGTTGTAAGTCTGTGACGAGATACGTTCACATGCAGGAATTGTACTAATATGGCGGAGGCCGACACGGGGACAGTTAAATTTAATAATTTATTTTTAAATATATTAATTATAATAATGAGGCGTTTTCATTAAAAAGTAAAAACTTCAAAAATAGTTACCTCGAACCATATAGATGGCGTTAATTATCTTTTACTGGTCGGCACAATTTGACAATGACAGGATTAATCACAAACTTGCTTACTCCGCTTGCCAGCTCCATCTGTTAGGTTTAGTAGAAAACTCTTTTTGTTTTGTTACTGAAAACGGCTCATTGAATAATAAATAAATGCACACTAAAATGTACGCCAAAAATCGCGCTGGCAAACCCTAATTTTACAGACTGAGCCCCTCGCACCCTTTTTGTCTTTCCTTCCCTTCAAGGCACTAAAAACTACTGCGCAGCCGTTAAAGCTCGCTTCACAGGGCTCATAAAGTTTTGCGCACACTCTACCTTTATTTATGCCGACTTTTCGGATTGCATCTACGGTTGAGTCTGCCCTCGACCACTTAATGTGTGTTGTGATCGAAAATGTTTCAAAAATACTAGTTTGTTTATGGCGAAAACAAACTCAAATCTTGAAATGGGTAAATGCTTTATTTCAGGATGTTTTTTTAAACTAGAACCATAACCCAAAAATTATTATTTAAAAATCGAATTCTTAAAGCTTAATGGATAACGAAACAGCATACTTAATTAAAATTATTCATGGACCAAATATTTTTAAATGACATTTAGTGAAAAGTGACGTAGATATTAATTTTATATTGTTTATAGTGTGTTTGTGTTGTTATTATACCTATTTTTGCTACGAATACTGTAGATTACTTAGATATTATACCTAGTTTTGAATTAAATAAAGTGGATACAATTACATAATGTTTTTTATTTCAAGAGTATGATAATGATCTGCGATATACTTCAGCCATATATTCGATGTTTTGTGACTTCCAATATTACTTAATTTCATTGTTACAGGTAGTGTTTTTATTCTAAGGTTACAGGATTATATCGCGTAGGTAAGAGTACCTTTATTTTTGGAGGGAGGACAGTTCGACTGACGCTGAAATGTGCTCGAAACGTTGGGACAATAAAAGTGCGCGACACAATCCTGTAGTGGTTTATTGGTCAAAGATATAAATCGATGTTGGGTACCTAAATTCTCATGAAGAAATAATAACAGGCGTCCGTCACTCGCTCAAGGACACGAGTTAAATGCCTACCGCTTGGTGTAACGTCAGTGTTACGCCGGCAGTAGGCTGCCCACAGAACAATATACTCTAACGAGAGGCTGCCACACGCCCGCTTGAGCGCACGCGCGTTAAATGCGTTCCTTTAGATGCCGAAACCGCGTAACTATTGTGCAGTGGATGGGTGCCAAAGTCATATTATCAACACTATTTTAGATTTTATCATTGAAGTCGGTTGTTTTAAATGATTATTTGCGTAGCTAGTTGTTTAAATCGATTATATATAATGGACCCCTACGGTTGAAATGATGATGATGAAATGGATCCCTACTACTTTTATAAATTCTCACCATATTTTCCACTTAGAACATAGGAAGCTGGGGTTCGGGATTAAAATAACGTAGGTAGGTAGTCCAATTAGAACAAAAATAACTATATCGGAAATCACATCAATAAGAATCTCACAGCAGATTCACAGTCGAACACTTCTTCACAGAACACTATACCACTATTGCATCCGCTTTGCGCCTGTTTTCTTCATGCGTACCTATCAAAATTATTTAAGTAGGTACGCGATTTAGCATATTTTCAACGTTAAAATTTAGTAACCATGATTTTAGACAAGGAAAAAAATGTATTTATTAAGTATAATTTTATAAATTCAATTATATTTGATCAACCAATTAAAAAGAACTGCATACTTAAGGAACACTCTTTCTCGCTGTGAACTGCGGGTATTGTTAATACAATCTTGTAGGCTATTTAATTTTAATACAGCGTAGGTATTTTCGCTTTTGTGTTGGAGTGATGTATCTGTTAGTTTCTGTAATGTGATATTAATAACTATCACAATATTATATTGTTTACAATTTCTATTAAATTAAATTTAAAAAAATTGCATACCATATTAGCTGGTAAGACATCATACTCGTACTCATTTATTTCACCATTAGGAACATTATAGTACACTGTATGTCACAAAATCTAAAATAAATGTCACTTCTTAATAACATAGTAAAATTCTAAATAAAATAAAAAAATGGTAAAAATAAACAAAATCCTAATTACTAAGTTCTATTATTATACCTGGCCGTACATGGCCATTGTCAACCAATAATTATATAAAAATAATAAAAGTTTAATTAGCTCAGTAACGTAAAATAAAATAAAGCTGCTGAATGCGCACTGTCAATGTGTTATTAGAATACATATGCATACATAGTTATCATCGCATGGAACCTAAAATTAAATACCAACCTTGTAACCCGTTCTTTACAAATAAATATTTTGACAATAGTTTTTCGTAAACTTTCGCGATCACAATTCATTATAATATAATAACATAAACACGGGAATTTATCGCGTAATACCTTTTGATTATTCCCGACGTTAAGAGTCTACCCGGGACCACGATTGTTGAAACACAGTCGAAACCTCGGGAATAATCAAAAGGTATAATTCCCGTGTTTATGTTAAAATATTTTGACTTTGACTTTGTATATTGAATATAGGAAATACTAACTAAACATAGTTATTTTCAAATGTTTTTCGACAGATATAACTTATGGAACTATCATGGTAGTGAACATTTTATGCAATAAACGGGATATTACATCATGATTTTAAGTTTCTCGATATTTCAACGCAGTTACACACGTCATGATCAAGCTTTAAGGGCTTCACACACGGCAGCTATAATGTATATTAATGTACATTTATTTACATTCCTTCCTTCTCATACATTTAAAAATATACATTATAGCTGCTGTGGTCTCTTGACGATTTCTGTGGAAAGAGGTAATGAGATGTATCGTGCTACATCATACATCTTTACATTATAGCTGCTGTGGTCTCTTGACGATTTCTGTGGAAAGAGGTAATGAGATGTATCGTGCTACATTATACATCTTTACATTATAGCTGCTGTGGTCTCTTGACGATTTCTGTGGAAAGAGGTAATGAGATGTATCGTGCTATATTATACATCTTTACATTATAGCGGCCGTGTGTGAAGCCCTTTATATTACGTTTTAGCGTAGTTGTAAAAACTCAGTTTAACCACTTTACCAGAATTAGGTCCATCCTTGATCTTGTTACTTTGCCACCGAGATTTTGGTTAATATTACTGTTTATATTTTGACTATAGGTACGTGAATGTGGATAACGGTGGGTGCAATCAGGCTGCGAATAATAATGATGAGGATTATGTGAAAGTACGTTTATTACACAGAATATTTATCTATAAATCATCATCATCATTTCAGCCATAAAACGTCCACTGATGAACACAGGCCTCCCTCATGGATCTCCATGAGGGGTAATTGCCATACTCACCACGCTTGGCAGGCGGGTTGGTGAGCGCAGTATGGGATGTTGATACACGGATAGACGCTGCTGCCCATCTTCCGGAGGTATCCCTTAGCAGGCTCTTACTGCATCCATGGGCATGAGAGGAGGGGTATCATTCTACTGCCGGCACCCCACGACGCATCTAGTATATCTATAAATATTCTGTGTTTATTATCAGTGCCACCCCAGTTTAGAAAAAAGTTTATCATTGAGTTCCTGTACCTATTTATAGATTTGAGCAAAGCAACACCACACTCCGTGGGGTGCCGGCAGTAGAATCATGCCTCTTTTTTCTTGCTCGTGGATGCAGTAAGAATCTGCTAAGGGATAGCTCCGGAAGATGGGCAGCAGTGTCTTTCCGTGTATCAACATCCGATACTGCGCTTGCCAACCCGCCTGCCAAGCGTGGCGAGTATGACAACACTCCCCTCATGATCTTGGAGATGCATATGCATGAGGAAGGCCTGTGTCCAGTAGACGTGGGGGGGGGGATGATGTGCTCTCCCAATTATAGGGTGCCACAGCCTGCACAAAAGCTTTATATATAATTATCTATTGCTACCTAGCAATTTATAAGTAGTTTTTCGTAAACTTTCGCGATCACAATTCATTATAATATAATAACATAAACACGGGAATTTATTGCGGAATACCTTTTGATTATTCCCGACGTTTCGACTGTGTTTCAACAATCGTGGTCCCGGGTTGACAACGACAACCCGTCCAGTCAACCCGGGACCACGATTGTTGAAACACAGTCGAAACGTCGGGAATAATCAAAAGGTATTACGCGATAAATTCCCGTGTTTATGTTATTATATTATAATTTATAAGTAATATATATAAATAGTTATATATAAAATAGCAATAGATATTATATATAAAGCTTTTGTTATACCTACCTAGGTATGGTTGATTAGATAGACTTGAAGAAAGGAAAAGAACGCCTTTGCAATCAGGGCACCCCCACAGGACAGTGGAGAGACCATGCTGCCTGGCTATTCTACTGCAACGACCCATGTCCATTCAACAAAATACTTTATTTTTGTGTAAGTATTGTTCTGTAGTTTTAACCATGAAATTTCTAGTGAAACTGTACCTAACGGTTAAGCTAGCTTATGTGATGCGGTTTATCAAACGTACCGAATTACTTTAAACCAATAACTGATTGAATATCTAGGTTCCTGTTATTATGTTTTGGTAAACGTGAAAACACACCAACTTCTAACTACAGGCTACGGGTGACTACGGAACCCGTAGGGTAACTAGTAGGGTGACTATGGAACCCCACACGCGTGGCCCGATACGCACTTGGCCTAATTTATTTAATAAAATGCAATGAAAATATCTAGTTTTAATTCCGCTAATGCTGAGATGCATATGCACCGCCCTCCAGCCCGCTAATTATGCACATGCAGGGAGAACTAGGTTGTTAATGCAACATGCCACGTGTCGTGTGGGTTTGGGTATGCAGTGGTTCTCCCTGCATGTGCATAATTGGCGGGCGGGACGGTGGTGCATATGCATCTCAGCATTAGCGGAATTAAAACTAGATATTTTCATTGCATTTTATTGTCATGGATTTCCGCAAAGTAACGCCTGATTCCATTAAATATACTAATTCATTAGCATAACTTCACAATGTAAGTAAAGCATTGTTAATGGCATATACAAGTGCTGAGATACGTTAGCATGTGGATCACAAAGGCTTAGTGCACAAGCCGTCGCGTGTGCGAGCCAACCGCAGGGCCGCTAGTGAACCGCCCAGGGTTGGCTTGCTTTGCGGCTGATTTACTGCTAAGGCCCATGTGGTTACTTAGTAGAACGAGATAGGGTAAATTCGGTTACGGAGCTGGCAAACCTATAAGCGCACCTAACTAATTTCGAGTGGTTTTGGTGTACCTACATACTCGTATGTATGTAGGAGTGTACCTATAGGTGTGTAGGTGTGCAATACCGAGGTAATCACGTTTACTAACCACGTGACTAACGCTGCATTGGATTGCGCCCGTCACCCTGAGACATAGAGTTGTGAGGTCTCTTGTGCTCGTAATTCCACCCCCTTACTTACTGAAACACCCATACACTCCTACATACATACATACACCAAAACCACTCGAAATTAGTTCATCATCATCATTTCAGCCGTAAAACGTCCACTACTGAACACAGGCCTCCCTCATGATCTCCATGAGGGGGTAGTTGCCATACTCGCCACGCTTGGCAGGCGGGTTGGCGAGCGCAGTACGGGATGTTGATACACGGAAAGACGCTGCTGCCCATCTTCCGGAGAAATCCCTCAGCAGGCTTTTACTGCATCCACGGGCAAGATAGGAGGGGTAACATTCTACTGCCGGCACCCCACGGCAGCATCTAATTAGTTAGATGCGCCTATACCCAAATACGAAAGGCCATTAAAAAGCGGCCTTCAAGAACACACACCCTACCTTCTTAATTTATATACCAGCTTTTATAATGTTTGTACCTACCTACATTAGTGCAGAAAAGCTATTTCAGATAATTTATTATTTAGGTGTTATCATTTTGATATTTTTTATTTATAGATACTATGGAGAGGGCTATGCTCGGGGTTTCTCTATGGGATCAAATCAGAAATGAGGAGATACGTAGAAGAACTCGGGTCACCGACATATCCAAACGGATTAGTACCACAGATTACAGAAACTAATTAGTACGTTAAAGTGGCAATGGGCAGGCCATATAGCGCGCAGAACAGATGGCCGATGGGGCCGCAGAGTTCTCGAATGGAGGCCACAGACCGGCAAGCGCAGCGTAGGAGGTCCATCTACAAGATGGGCAGACGACTTGGTGAGAACCGCTGGTCGGCGGTGGATGCAGATGGCTTCCAACCGCAGTACTTGGAGATCCGTCCGTCTGTCTGTCAGTCCTTTTTTCTCAGGAACGCGTGGAGGTATGAAGCTGGAATTTATATCAAATACTCAGGTCTACTGTCCCTTGGAGCTGTAAAAAAACAAACTTCTAAGCCAACGCAATCAAAAGATACAGCCATTTATGCCGCAAATTTCTGCAAATTTTCGATACTCGCAAGGGAATCAAAACCTACATGGTACTTCCCGTAAACTCAGAATCTTGAAATTTGGTACAAAGCAACGTCTTATAGCACAGATAAAAAAATTGCGAAAACCGTAATTAAATACGAGGTATTAAATTGAAATTCATATCAAATACTCAGGTCTTATATACCTACAGGTTTGTACGGAACCCTCGGTGCGCGAGTTGCCTCGCACTTGGCCGGTTTTTTCTATATATTTTCAACTTGATCCGAGTCGACATGCCGCCCCAGTAACGCCAGCTGTGGAATGTAGAGCGACATGACAACCCGGTATGACAAAACATCGGATTAAAGACAGAGAGATGAACTTCTGTGATAGCAGCTTCTGTAAGTTCATGGTCAGACGAAACAAACGCATATTATTTCCATATAGATGTCACGTATGGAGCCAAGAGCCTCCATCTGCCTCCATAACTAACGCGCGGGACGGTGACCCACATAGTGACGTGCCAAATTGTTATCACGTAGCGCGCAAGCCCAGGATCCAAGGATGTTTGCGAAGATGATTTTAATAGTGCTTTATGCAAAACTGTAATCCTTCCTTTTGGCTTTGGGATAGTCGGGTTAAAATAGTCTTCTGCATAAATAATTATACTGTCGCAATCAAGACGTCCTTACACCATCTGTCCTTAAGGCCTATGGCTGACTGAGACGCATGTGGTTGCGAGTTTGATTCCTCTTGCTTGAGATTCTTTACAAAACATAGGTAATATTGCTTATAAAACGAAAAATCCTTTTTTTGAGTTTTATAACTGGTTCATTCTGAGAATTTCTAGATCCTTCCTTTCCTTGTTTGACAATGTTTACACAACACTACCTGGAAAGATTCCTCCTTCTTGTAACATTAACTAAACTCCATTTGGTTTATGCAAGTTCTTGTGCTTAGTCCGCACAAATGAGGTAGAATAAACTGTCGACTACTTATCTTTAGGACACAGTTTGTCATAACTTCCCACCAGTTTGATGGTCCGAGACCATAGAATTATACAGACAGTAAAACGGGAGCAGTCGTGATCATAACAGTTATGAGAGTTTATTATAACAGAGTTTCAGATTACGTGAATCTATGCAAAATACGGAATGAAATTGGGTAATTTGGTTCCGGAGCTGGCAACCTTGCAAGCGCACGAAAATAATTTCGGGTAATTTCGGTTAAATTGTACCTACTTGTGTATTATCTGTGATTGAGGTTAGGACCTTTTAAGACGTATTTAGAAAAGAAGAATATTTTTATTGTTCTCTAAGTACCTACCTAATAGAAATCTATAGAAATTTTACTGTTACATAAAGAAAAATACTTTATTATGTCTCTCCCGTACGGCAAACCTTTGAATTCTTAAGGTTTTCTGAAAATCTAAACTAAATCGAAGTCGAATGTAAAGACATGTCGTTGTTGGCTTAAAGTTATAAAGTGAAAAACCCTTCAAATGTAGGGAGGTACCTTTCTTCCTCATTAAACTTCCGCAAGCTATTTACATATTATGTTGTCTTTGTCATAGAAGTGGATTTATTTAAAGAAGGACCAAAAAGTCATTTTTCTAAATCAAAGAGCAAACAAACCTCTATAAATATCTTTAGGAATTTTAGGCTATATGTGTAGAAATTTCGCTGTGAATAAAAACTTTCAAATAGCTATAATAAGTAGGCCCATAAACCGCCATGTTAACACAGTTTGATCACGATTAAATATCGTTTAATTAACGGTAACGGTAATGAAAGCTTAATTAACGTGAACCGTTACTAATTTATCGTTCAGTCGTTTAAAATGATTGAAGTATTTTATCGTAGCTCGAAAGTAAAACTTTTTTGTCCGAAAAAAACGGAGATTCTCAAGTCGTTCGTTGGATTTTTTTAAAATTCGAATACATAGGTACACTTTTAATTAGATCCCATTTTTTCAAAACTCCGTTCTGATAATGTGGTTCATGAGGAATCGAAGAAACTCTCCAAATATTGCCTTTGCATTCAGAAAGTATGATTTGCTGAAGTGGAACTGACGAAGAAGACTACAGATGGTTATCGAAACTCTTTAAAATTACAAAAATTACGGGTGACACGACATCCAAATATGGCTAAGATAATAAACACAACGAATTACATTCCCGATAAACTTTATTGCCACTATGAATCCGGTGCCATAAGTGTGGTCAAAACGAATTATATTCCCGATAAACTTGTTTGCTACTATAAATCCGGTGCCATAAGTTTGGTGACCAGCGCAGCGTCACTACCTCTGTAGAATAACACAGCGTTATTATCTATGTTGCACTTCCCGTTCCCCGGCCGCCTAACCTCTTGGAGCGCTGCGACTGCGAAGTTATATTTACTCAGCTCGTTCTTTACTTGGTATAGGGCCCCTGGTCTAAATAGAGAGCGCTCGTTCCAGGAAGCCAATCTTAAAAAAATCTCCTCTTCTTGAAAAAATCTTGCAGTGAATAATTGGTACTTACTTATAACTTCTTTAAATTTCTTTATTCAGACAACATGGAGTCCATTTTTATTTGTTTACTAAAACGAATTCTTCATATACATTGGGCGGTCATATAGCTTAGAAGCGATATCTTCCAGACATCACTTATTAAAAAAAAAACAATTTGTTTTATTTTTTTTATTTATAGTTGTTTAGTATAACTAATTTTTTTTATTAGTTTTATAATAGAAAACATAATTATTTTTTTAGAGTGGGTATTAATTTCTTTTAACTGAACCATTTTCCATGCTTTTCTTCCAAAGGAATTCTTCGGGAAACCCATTAATTTGAATACCCCCTTGCTGTCAGTCCATCAGACTTTATCCCACATGAGATGCGATCTGCGCGAGATCCCGTAGATCCCAAATATGGGATAAATCAAGGGGGTGTCCAATTGAAAAGCGTAAAATCGTAGACCTCTTATTTTCTATTGCAATATAAATTATGGTAGGTATGTTTTTAATATCTATCTACTAAACTTTTTTACTTATGTTATCAATTTCATGTTAGCCTTAACCTACTTATCTGGAAAGATATTAAATGTATTGTTTGACGTGTCCAAGATTTGTAATTGGCGACGCATTGATAAACAATTATTTGAATGCAATTGTTTGAACTACAATGGTAGGAAGTTTTTCTTTCTGTTGTTAACTAATCGTGTAAACCAATTAACGATTCGAAGTAAAAACATGAAAAGTTAATACTTAACATAATATAGCAATTCGGAATATTTTGAAACGTCTGAAAAGAAAGAAAGTTGTAAAAGTTTTTGTATTGTTTATTTATTTCCTCTCACACAATAGTTTATTTCATAGAGTAACATATAGGGAGAGGTTATTTAAGCTAGGTAAACACACACAAATGCTTATAATTTTATATTTCTAAAGTTCATACCATACAATCCCGCGGTTCATACTCTGCCTCGGCTAGGTACATGATCTGATCTCGGCTAGAGACGCAGTCTACCATGTGTGATGTGACTGATGATACCGTCTCGATCCAGAGCCATTCCGCAGCGTAATGTCGGCTTAAGGGCTCTCGGGGGAGACCTCTGTTATTTTTACAATTGTTTTTGGGGCTCTTGAACCGTCTACTAGAACATTGTTTATAGAAAATCTCTCAAGTTAAAATATATTTTTGTGCCTGAAAATTTTATCTGATATTTTTTTCAGCATACTTTTTGTAATTTTTTTCGTGTTGGTTTTTAGGTTTAAAGAGAGACTTTATAAAGTTACCTACACACGTCTCTGAAATCGTCCTGAAAGAATTACAATTCTTTATTGCACACATAATTTTTTTAACAAAAAGCGTATAGAAACCAGCATGTACAAAGGCGAGCTTAACCCTAAAGAGTTAATGCATCTGCCCATCTTCCGGAGGTACCTATCCCTTGGATTCTTACTGCATCCACAGGCAAGAAAGGAGACGCAACATTCTACAGCCGCCACCCTACGCCAAGCATGACGAGTATGGCAACAGCCCTCTCATAATCAGTACTTGCGAGATCCATGAGGGATTTGAACGTGTACCTAAGTTAATTAAATTCACGGCACTTCATCGTCTCAGTACTTAGGTTAGTTTCTGTAACAAAAAAACACCAAAAAAATAAGTCTTCAAGTGGCCGAAAACGCCCAAAAACCCAAAAATGCTATTTTTGACCTTTGGTTTTGAGACCTTCGCCCCCTTTTCTGGTACCCCCCGTACCAAAGCTTTTTAATATGATTTTGTAGGCTATTAGCGTAGGTATTTTCGCTTTTGTATTGGAGTGATGTATCTGCTAGTTTCTGTAATCTGTGGTAGGACGACCACTGTTGGATATAGGCCATATCCAACAGTGGACGTCCTACTGAGACGATGAAGTTCCATGAATTTAATTACTTACACGTTAAAATCTCGGCGGTCTATAATTCCAGTCGCATCTATGGGATGGATGTCGTTGAAATGGAACGCTTGTCTGGAATCATACCCCATTACGCGGCATGCATACGGCTAGATAGACAGCTGGCGACCAATCGGAAAAACATGAATTTTATTTTTTCATCTGGTGCTTGTTCGAACTTGCGGGGTGCGAATACCGTCAGAATAGTAAATTTTATTGCATTTTTAGGGTTTCATAGTGCAACAAGGATATATTTACCCTATACCCTTATCTTATTACCTATATAAGTTTCGCATTCTCTGTGTGTCCGTCTGTGGTTCTACGAAAAGACGGTTAGTCCTAAAAAGTTGTAATTTTGCATGGACAAACAAAATAATGACGTCAAGATAAGGGTACAAAAAATGCCGAAAAAATAATTAATTTGGGGTAGGTACACAAGAAAATCAAGGAAAAAAAATTTCCTTTTTTTTCATCATGATTTCCATCGCGTGGGATTTCGATAAAAAGGTATTTTGAATTTGGGGTTTCGTTTGCGAAATATTACAGTATTAATTTTGCAAAATACTAAGATGCGACGTTTAAAAGTTATAATACACGTTTTAAATCGAAGCTCATTCCGACATGTTTAGATTTTTCGAGAAAATCATTACCAGGGGTTGGTATGAGCCGTACCCTCCGCTAGTAGGGAGCGTGCCGTAGCAATCATCATCAGGGGTTGGTATGAGCAGCACCCTCCGCTAGTAGGGAGCGTGCCGTAGCAATCATCATCAGCGGTTGGTATGAGCAGCACCCTCCGCTAGTAGGGAGCGTGCCGTAGCAATCATCATCAGGGGTTGGTATGAGCAGCACCCTCCGCTAGTAGGGAGCGTGCCGTAGCAATCATCATCAGGGGTTGGTATGAGCAGCACCCTCCGCTAGTAGGGAGCGTGCCGTAGCAATCATCATCAGGGGTTGGTATGAGCAGCACCCTCCGCTAGTAGGGAGCGTGCCGTAGCAATCATCATCAGGGGTTGGTATGAGCAGCACCCTCCGCTAGTAGGGAGCGTGCCGTAGCAATCATCATCAGGGGTTGGTATGAGCAGCACCCTCCGGTAGTAGGGAGCGTGCCGTATCAATCATCATCAGGGGTTGGTATGAGCAGCACCCTCCGCTAGTAGGGAGCGTGCCGTAGCAATCATCATCAGGGTTTGGTATGAGTAGCACCCTCCGCTAGTTGGAAGCGTGTCGTATCAATCATCATCAGGGGTTAATATGAGCAGCACCCTCCGCTAGTAGGGAGCGTGCCGCAGCAATCTTAGGGATATTAATCCTAGCAGTAATCGAATCCCTCGTTTTAAGTATAAATACCTGTATTAGGAGGCCCCAGTCTGTGACTTGCCGTGTGGTAGCCCCGTTACAAAGTACCTTGCGTCAGCCCCCTGGGAGCGATGCCATTACAGTCCCACCGCGTGACGTCACCGCTGCACTTACAGCCAGACAATGTCCTGAGGGACGGTGCTGCACTGAAAGCTGTGTAGATAATTGTTTTATAGTCTGCGTCTACGTCTTAGGATACACCGGTGACCAAACGAAATTTCGCTCCGTCAGGGATGCGCGGGCGCCGGTATTTTAGGAACTAAAATGGCATGTAATCTTTTTGGCATCTGCATCTGATGCCTAACCAAAGAAACTAAACTGAATGTCATTGTCAATTGTCTTCTTCTTCTTTTTTATTTAATGGCGTGTGTGACAGGAAAGATATTCCATTGTCAATTGTCAACACGCATTTTAGTCCTTCGAGATTGTAAAAATCACCCGCCCTCTCCACAATTCCACTGATATATCAATGGTCATGCCTATTTGATAAGGAGGATTTAATGTTCTCATCCCATCTATTCTTGTTATTATGTTTAGTGGTGTGCAATAAAGTATTTTCAATCCATCTATCCATCTTATCAAACATAGAAAATACCCAAACCCGAGAAAAAAATTGTTCCCGAGCGGGGATCAAACCAGCAACCTTCTGCATCTCAGCCGGCTATTAGACCAACAGAGCCACGTACGTCGTCAATAACATGGTTAGCTTTAGCTTAGCTCCCAGTAAAGCACTAACCTAGCTTCTACGTCTACAGTAATTAGCTCTCTCGCAGTTTACAACTGCTTAATGCTGTAACTTAAGTGCTGTAACTTTGCCAATTCGCTAAAACGATTTTAATTACCTTTGTTTTCGTGTGTTTTGTTTTATGCGATTGCTTTTGAACGGGAGTCCAATTTTGCTTTTTTAAATACTTACTAAAACAACGTTGGGCTTGGCATTCCGCATAGGCATTTTATTAGGTCTTGATACTTCTACATCAAAAATCTACGGTTCTGAGATAGAAAGTCGAAGGAAGGTACAAGTCGCAGACAGACTATAAAATAAACCTTTAACCTGCAACAAGACGCAAAATAAACCACAATGCAATCGTTTGCAGCATATCTACGGTATCTACATGGTGTTCTTATTCCCAAGGTACGTGACGATACAGCGTGCTCCGTTTATTTTATGATTCCCGGTGCAATGTGAGATATCGAGCGGGAATGGCGAATATTTATTTATTGAGCTCGTGACGGAATGGGGGAATGCTACTATATCCCATTACTTTCGGGAAAGAGGAAATAAAATATTGTTTACTTTTGCGCTTTGTAGGGCCGAACTACCTATTGCTCTGTAACAGATTTTTCATTAAGGAACGGCTAAAAGCTACTTCGTAAATATTACTAATCAATATATATAAAACTCTTCCGTTAATGACTGAGTGACTTAGTGACTGACAGACAACACACAGTCTAAACCACTGGACCTAGAGACTTGAAATTTGGCACACATATACCTTGAGTATCCTAGAGGTGCACTAAGGAGGGATTTTTCTAAATTACCACGGGAACGGGAACTACGCGGGTGAAACTGCGGGGTGCGGCTAGTAGCTATTATAAACGCGTAAGTTCGTGGGTATGTATGGATGTTTGTGTTACTCTTTCACGCAAAAACTAACCTACGAATTAAGCTGAAATTTAAACGTATACACGTATAGATGTTGACCAGGATTAACAGGTAGTAACATTTTATCCGGTTACAACGCATGCGAAGCGGCGGGCATAAGCTAGTAATTGTATATTATAGAGACACGATATATCTCATAACTTATCAGGATAGTCCATGTTTCCAGATGAAGGGAATAAACGTCCTACAAAACAATGGTGTATAATCGTCATCATCGAATTATAATAACATCGCTAACAAAGAATTTTCGACACGCTACCAAATCTCGAGTACACAATCTGATGCTGTTGAATTTCACTCTCCGGCCAAAACCTTCTGTCCCGCCTTTTGTCTTCCAATATTCTATCCGCAGGGTGATTACGTCTTGCGACAGGGTTTGCAACGGGCAATCGTTACTGTCAAATGTCAATTTATTGCTGTTCTCTAACACAAAATTGACGTTTGACAGTAACGATCGCCTGTTGTGGGCCTGTCGTGATATACGTAATCACCCAGAAAAATGGCCGCCAACATGGCTAGCCACAACTAGACAAATCCTTACTTTCTCTCCTTTAATTAATTTTATCCTTTGTAAAGGAGATTTGTCACGAATGTATGGAATCCAGGCTACCTAGGTGTACACGTGCACAAACATGGCTAAATATTTATTAAACATTTTCCCACTATCAGTTTTTTAATATGTTGCTTCGTTTGATGCATTTTCCTAAAAATAACTAGCCTAAGTCGAGCAACACAAAACTGTAGAACAATATGGCGGACCAATACAGTTGGTGACGTCATTTTGATAGCTGTTGACTTAATAGTGAAATGAATGATTTATGGACTGCCATATTGGATGTGTTTCTGTCTAGTCGGCCGAAAGTATTTTATTGCTAAATTTACTGTATAAAACAAAGTCTTTCACAATTTGAATTACCAATAACCTAAGTGTCGGTGTTGGGTATATGTGTGTAGTGTTTTTGTCCTTGTAAGTGTCTTGTATTGTGTGTGACGTCCTTTGTTTACATCGGGACTTGTTTGTTCCCGCATGGACATTGAGACGACACCGGCGGCCTTGCCGCCGGCCCCCGTCCCTCCCGATCCTGATCCCCCTGATCCTATGGTGGTTGTGGTAAGTTCTGGATCAAAACGCAGACTTGTGGAGGAACCTTACACTTCTTCAAAAAAAATAATATCGTCTGAGTTGGCGGCAGCGTCAATTCAGACAATATACACTCACCCCTCAATTGTCGTTGGGTCTATTCAGGCCTACACTCAAAATGACAAGGGGCCATATGTGGTCCATGTGTCTAATTCTTCAGGAGACCCTACAGGGCCTCCTTTAAGAACTATTAAGTTTGGCCAGTTTCTAGTTAACAACAGGTTTGAACAAATTTGCCCTGGTGGGGTAACGCGTGTAGGCCGAAACAAAATTTCCGTAGAATTCCTGTCTGCGCAGGCAGCTAACAAATTTATTAGCTCACCAATTTTAGACATTAATTTCTAAATACCAAGCTAACATCCCTACATATAATGTGACACGCATGGGCCTGATTAGACAAGTCCCAACTGAACTCTCCATGGAAGAATTCGCTACAGAAGCCATCCTTCCTTCAGGTTGTGGCATTATTATCAAAGCAAGAAGACTTAATAGAAAAGTGGTGGAAGAGAGCAAGGTCTCTTGGGTGCCAACCCAGACTGTAGTAGTGACCTTCCAAGGTCAATCCCTCCCTGCACGTATTTTCCTGTACTACAATTCCCTTCCTGTTGAGATGTATCAGTTCCCAACCATTTTATGTCATACCTGCTGTCGTTTTGGACACACCAAAAACCAATGTCGCTCCAAACCAAGGTGCTTCAAGTGTTCCATGGAACACTCTGGGGACAGCTGTGAAGTCACAGAGCCAAACTCGACTTGCCTCCATTGTAAGGGGCGCCATTTTGCTACCAGCAAGTGCTGCCCTGAACATGATAGACAAAGGTCTATTATATATATATATTATATATATATATATATATTATTATATATATATTAAATCGGTAATGTCCCAAAATAGTATTTCATATGTAGAAGCAAGTGCTCAATTTCCCCGTGTAAGACAATCATACACTGAGGTTACACAAGAACTTTTCTCCCCCTCTCCAAACTCCCAAAGACACATCTCTTTAGGACCACAATCCCATCCCTCTACCTCCCGTTCTTATGTCAAAACTGTTTATGCTTCTCCCCGACCTAAAACTCCCTTGGGTAAGACTTATGATAAGGCTGCCCATAGAGTCATTACATCTACCCCTACCTCGGCCTTACCAAATGGCTGTGCCATGGGTACCAACCAATCAGGTCACTCATCAATGAATGAGACCCTGATTGACACTCTCCTGTCTATCTTAATAAATATACTCATACATAATCCCCAATCCTTACCGTTCAACGTTGCCCCAAAACTAAATCAACTAGTGTCACTTACTGCTCAATATGGATCCGGTAATTGTGCTCCAGTGGAACACACAGAGCATCCGAGCAAAGAAACATGAAGTTATCCGTCTTATAAACCAATTCCGCCCATCAGTCATTGCGGTCTCGGAGACATGGTTGAAGCCTGATTCCCGTTTTAGGATTTCGGGCTTTACATGCCTTCGGGACGACAGGGCTGACGGGCATGCCGGGAGCGCCTTGTTAGTAAGGCGTTCCCTTTCATTTTCCCGAATCCCTCTTCCATCCCTTCCCCCTGGTATTAACGCTGTTGCTGTTAATATAAAGTCTTATAATATGTCCTTTTTATCTATATATATTCCTCATCCTAACTCTTCATTGATTCCCGATATCCAACTCATCTTCTCATCTATCTCTTCCCCTATGGTTGTGATGGGTGACTTTAATGGCCATAACACTGTTTGGGGTCATAGCTACTCTGACATGTTTGGCCTTTCACTAATGGAGATCATTGATGAGTCAAATCTTTGCCTCCTCAATGATGGGTCACCCACTCGCAGGCCCCTCCCATCCCAAAATCCGAAAAGTGCTGTTGACCTCTCACTGTGCTCTCCTTCCCTCTGTTCGGACATTTTATGGCGAGTATTATCTTCTACTTATGGTAGTGATCATTTCCCCATAATCTTGTCCATTCACACTAACTTTCTAAATTGCGTTCCTCATTGCAACCCTTCGCCATCCTTAAAGTATAGGACCTCCAGTGCTGATTGGTCATCATTTTCCTCCTCTCTAGACCAAAAACTGGATACATTCACTCTTTGTTCAGATTCCTCTATAACTTACAATAACTTCATTGACAGTATTCTTTCTTCTGCTGACCTCCACATTCCCCTTAAGAAACCAAGCCAAGGTTTCAGGGTTTCTACCCCCTGGTGGGACCCTGAATGCACAGCAGCTGTGCAGGATCGGAAATCGGCTGAGGAGGCATACTCTCAGTGTATGAGCATAAGTAACTTTTTAAAATATAAGAAATCTGCTGCAAGGTTTAGAAAGCTTACCTCTAAAAAGAAAAAACAAAGTTGGATTAATTTCTGCGAAAACCTCTCTCCCCGAACCCCCTCGTCTCTAGTTTGGAGACAGATCAGACGCTTTAGGGGTTCATCCAACTTAGACACCATTTCAGCCAATGATCCTATATCATGGCTAGAGGCCTTTTCGGATAAATTAGCTTCCCCATCAGTTCCATCTGTATCTTCTCTCCCTCCAATCCCAACCTTTCTTCCTTCTTCCTGTTTGTTAGATTCATCTTTTTCCTTTAATGAACTTTCTCTCGCACTTCACAGACTGACAGACTCTGCCCCTGGCATAGACGGGATCCCTTACTCTTTCCTAATCAACTCTTCAAATAAGTGCAAAGAAATTTACCTTTCCCTCATAAATTCCTTTTTCGACAACGGCAACATCCCGGACCAATGGAAAACCCAGATTGTTATCCCAATTCCAAAGCCGGGTAGAGATCCATCAGATCCATCCAGTTATAGACCAATAGCGTTGTCATCTGTAATGGCCAAAGTTGCAGAACAGATGATTAAACGCCGTCTTGAATGGATGTGTGAAAATGAATCTCTACTCGCTAAAACCCAGTTTGGTTTCAGAAAAGGGTTTAGCACTATGGATAGCCTCAGCTTGCTGACGACCGATATTTTCATAGCTTTTAAGGAAAAAAAGTACCTTTTCGGAGTCTTCCTAGACATAACTTCTGCTTATGATAACGTCCTCCTTCCGGTTCTCAGGAGAAAACTCATTCAGCTGAGAGTCCCTGAGAAGTTGGTTCGTTTTATCTGCTGTCTATTAATGGAGAGATCGGTCGTCATCAAGTCTTTCCGCGGTCTACTTCCTCCCAAGACAGTCTGGAGAGGTTTGCCTCAGGGATCCGTGCTGAGTCCCTTGTTATATAACATTTACACCAATGACCTTGAACAGTCCATAAACTCTTTCTGTGATGTTTTGCAGTATGCTGATGACCTTGCCCTTTACATCACGAGCTCTTCTCCAGAAGATGCTGCATCCCAGCTCAATTCTGCCCTTCATTACCTTGTTAACTGGCTTGATGATCATGGACTATCTCTTTCAGCGTCAAAAAGTTCTGTTGTAGTATTTACGAAAAAAAGAATCATCCCCCCTATTGAAATTTTTATTAACCAGGTAAAGATCCCCCAATCCAATAACATCAAATTTTTAGGCCTAACTCTCGACACTAAAATGACTGGAATCCCTCACTTAGATAGATAGATAGATAGATAGATAATCATTTATTTGCAACTACAAAACAAACATTACATACAGGTTTAATAAAGTTATGATATAGGTTTGTCGCTGCAAAAGGGTCCTTACTCAGCATATTGCGGGCTGCAGGGCCAGTCCGCGCTGATCTTCCGTAAGGACCGTTTCGAAAACGCGGACATAGACATTAACAAAAAAAAAACAGTAAAAATATATTATTCGAAATTAATAACAATAAAACTATTATAATATAACCTTGGAATTGAAACAGAAAATTAAAACGAAATAAAATAAATAAACAATCAAATTATAGCATGCAAATTAGAATAGTATTAAATTAAAAAATCTCATTCGTTTTTATTTTAATTTTAACAAATGCATAATAATTGATGAACAAATTAATTTATTTAACATTTATGTAATTGATTTAAAAAAGACAATAATCAATTAAAGATATTTATACAATTAGCTCCAAATCCGTTACGAAAAAAATATAAAGATTGTGTTGTATTATATATTATATATATTATATGGCACTTGTGTCATGCAAAAGGCTTTCCTGCATCATCTGCCAGTGTAAAAGATGTTTCTTAAGCTTTAATCTAAAACCATAAATACTCTGCAGGTTCCTAAGTGGAGGTGGAATATTATTCCAACACTTCGATGCAGCGTAGCGAAAACTGCCTCTAAAGGCAGCTGTCCTATGTAGCTGTGAGAGCAGCTGCATCGAGCGTTGACGTGGCACGCAGGATCTTAGGCTAGACACACTTTTTAATTTATCAAACAGATACTTGGGCTCGTTGTGCTTCATAACTCCGAAAAGTAAACATGCCAAATGGAGTTTTTGTCTGTGCTTCATTTTCAGAATACTTTTGGCATTCAAAAAAGGGCTAACATGACTTCTAAAAGGTATATTGAAGCAGTAACGCGCACAAGCATTCTGTACTCGCTGTATCAGAGTTTTCGTCCTGGCTAGTAACCGCGGCCCGAAAACAACGTCCGTGTAATTTAATTTGGAGAGGACCAGTGACTCTACTAATCTGATACGAAGTTCTTCTGAAATAAAAGGTCTCATTCTATAAAGAATTTTTAACTTAAAGAAACAGCCCCGAACCGTCTCGGCAACGTGTTCCTCGAATCTCAGAGAACAGTCCATTAAAAGACCAAGATTACGTGCTTTATAAACACGTTGTATGGGCTTATCCATAAGCAAGACCGTTGAAAGTGGCTTAAGGCTAGCCACCTGATATTGGCTGCCAAAGATCAGGTACTTGGTTTTGTCAGGATTTAGTAAAAGGCAGTTGTTTCTAGACCAAAGCTCTATACTTTTTAAATCCGCATTGAGTTTACCGATGGCTTTATCTATCTCAGATGGCTTGCAGGAGATATAGATCTGCGTGTCATCTGCGTAAACATGGAACTGACAGTGATGTATATGCAGTCCCAGATCAGCTGCGTACAAAATGAAAAGGATAGGTCCCAAGATGGATCCCTGTGGCACGCCTCTGACTACAGGTAACTTATGGGAGAGTTTTGCCTTTGGTGCTAGTTTTAAGCATTGGTAGCGGTTAGTTAAGTAACTATTAAACCACTTCAACGCATCGCAGTCAAACCCATAGAACTTCATCTTGGCAAGCAGCAATTCTATATCCAAAGAATCGAAAGCCCTTGAAAAATCAAGAAGCACAAGTAGAGTGCACATGCCCTCATCCTGAGCACAAAGTATGTTGTCAGTAACGTCAAGAAGTGCAGTTACAGTACTACGTCCCTTTCTAAAACCTGATTGCAACTCACTTCACATCAATAGCCCAGAAATGTGAAAAAAATTTGAATACTCTGCGTTCCCTTTCTGGTGTATGGTGGGGTTCCCATTCATACTCCCAGAAATTACTATATAACGCCGTCGTTAGGAGTCATTTTGACTATGGACAGTTCCTATTGAACCTATGTAATAAACCTGGTTTAGACAAAATGGACAAAATTCAGTCTAAATGCCTTCGCATTGTGTTGGGGGCCATGAAGTCCTCGCCTATCAATGCAATGCAAGTTGAGTGCGGAGAACCTCCGTTGCACCTGCGCAGACAGTATCTTTCCGATAGATTCTTTTTTAAATTAATTCAAAACTCTAATCACCCCCTCCTTCCGAAACTAGACCGTCTACGTGCATTGTTTAGGTATTATGACAAAATTCCTTGTATTCTCCGTAGCTTCATTACCTTCTCCAAACTTGCCTTTCCCACTGTTCAGTTTCCTATATATCCTCTATATCAAATCCCATATGACGCTCTTGTTTACCAGCCAAACATTCTTTTAAATTTTTGTATAGATAAAGACTCTCCTGACGCCCAGAGAATATTTGACGCTGAGGTGGATTTGAAGTACAGTGGATGGCGCTGCATTTTCACTGATGCCTCTAAACTATCCTTGGATGGGGAGGTAGGTGCTGCTGTGTGGATGCCATTCACTAGTATAAGCCTCAGCTTTAAATGTCCCTCTTCTGCGTCAGTTTTTACTGGTGAGGCTATAGCTATACTTGAAGCCATTTCTTTTGTAAAATCTCATGCCCTGAATAACTCTTTAATTTTCACCGATTCCAAAAGCTGCCTCCAGTCTATACTCTCAAATCCCTTCAAAACTAATTCTTGCTTTCCTACTATCCTTCAAATTAAAAACATCCTATTTGAATGCCATAATATTGGAATAAACATTGTTCTTGCCTGGATTCCAGGTCACTCTGGAATTCCTGGCAATGAAACAGCTGATAGCTGTGCCAAATCTGCCATTCAAATAGGATGTCTTGATCATTTTCACACTTTTTCCCATGACTTATGTCTTCTCCCTAACAATCTTCTCCAGAAATCTTGGCTAGATATTTGGAACTCTTCCAAGATGATCAAAGGAAAACACTATGGAGATATTCAACCCGAAATCCCCCCCAAACCATGGTTTTTTAAATTCCGCAAGGCCAACAAACCCACCACCTCTACCTTATGTAGGCTCCGACTTGGTCACTGTTGTTCACCTGTTTTTCTGGCCAAACTTAGGATCAGGGACCATTCCATGTGTGAATGTGGTTTGGAAGAAGGAACCGTGGACCACATATTATTTAATTGCCCAAAAAATGATTTCTCACTGTATGATGTCCTGCCTCCAGATATCCCCCGTCCTACTTCTCTTAAATGTCTTTTATCACTTACCTTTTCCCCTCCCATAAATTATTTATTATGTAAATATATATATGTCAATAGCATTAAGTTGTAAATATTGTAAATTTATGTCTGTTTTGTGTCCTTATAATGTAAATAGATTACTCTTACTAACTTGTGTTGTTACAGATAAAATTAACCTTACTAAATTATTGGTCAATTCAAGTTTTTTTTTTTTATTTCTAAATTTATTTTTATTTTTTATCTGTAACCACTAATTTCCACTTTTCTAAAGATTAAGATACTTGACACTGGCAGAATTGTGTAAAACCAAACACAAAAGCCAAAAACAAAGAAGAAGAAGAATGATTTATGATAGAAGCTAAATCAAGTCAACCTGAGGTATTTCAATTTTCGAGTACCTAAGTACCTCAGGCTACCTACGTAAACTACATTAAGAGCCTAGCTACTGTTAAAAAACTTCAAAATCTTCAACTCAAACGCGTAAAACCATCTGTCAAAATCATTAGGCAGTGACAGTTACAAGAATTTATTAGAAACTGTCTTGGCTGCCTAGTAAAAATGTTACCAGTGATAATATTATGCCTCGTATTTAAAACATTAATAAAACAATCATTTTAGTTTAAATTAATTATAGAGTATTTTTTCCGAAATCACCGATTTTTGCGCAATTTTTCAGTCTGCGTACATAGACCGAGCCCATTTTGAAACATCTCCTTTGTAAATATGAATAATATTAGATTGTAATATGCTATATTAGAATATAGTTGATAACTTAAATAATCTGATCGAAGCATCACTAATTTACATTTACGTAGGATTTTTTTTTGTTTTGTTTTTATTTGCATTTGCTTGGCTTAATCATTTTGTTTTCCGATAATGTTGTGGCTTAAAATTGCCGCTCTCAACACGTTTATGATACTTTCACCTACCTGACACTGGCAGAGTCGCAGCAAGTGACATGCATCAGCCACTAAAAAGAAAAGAAGAAGAAGAAGAACTAAACAAATAACAGAGGTCGTAATTATTAAATTAACCTACAGAAGCTGTAAGCAATATTTACGGGATATTTATAACTTGTTTTTTTTAATTCCACAGAAGCTGCTTTTACGGTCTCTTTTATGCACTTTTGAAGCTCCCAGCTTAGCTCTATGCAAAAATATTGACTTTATGCACAGAGCTGCCATGAGGTATTACCAAGGTTTAAACATGAATGAATGAATGATGAATGATTATAACTTTATTGTACACCATAAAATAAAAGAAATAACAGTAGAGGATAAGATACTTAACTAAATGCACAATGGGCGGCCTTATCGCTAAAAGCGATTTCTTCCAGGCAACCTTTGGATGGACAGGAGTGTGAGAACTATATGAGACAGTGGCGTACCAATAAGATATGATACTTAATAAAACAAATAAAATAACAATAAATTAAATGAACTATTCAATACCTAAAAACAATAAAATATTTAAATATAGTTGACGAATACTTAAAGTGAATAAAATAAATATAATACGTAAATAACATGAGCTAAAGTGAATCCAAATAAAATTGAATCAAACATTTGTCCGAAAGATGCTGCCCAGCAGCGTCTTTCCGTGTATTAACATAAACTATAACGCGCTCGCCAACCCGCCTGCCAAGCGTGGCGAGTATGGCAACAATCCCCTTATGATCTTCGAGATCCATGAGGGAGGCCTATGTCCACCGGTGGACGTGGACAGCAGTCCTGCGGCTGTGATGATGATGATGATGAAACATTTGTCAAGGTTAACAAGACTTCTGCCGTGGGGCCAGTAATATGTTGCCCCTCCTCTCTTGCCCATGGATGCAGTAAGAATCTCCCAAGGGATATTTCCGTAAGATTGGCAGCAGCGTTTTTCCGTGTATATCCATCCCGTACTGCGCTCGCTAGCCTGCCAAGCGTGGTGACTGATAATATTATAAAAAAGATTATAAAAAGGGCTATAACTCGTTTGCGTATTCTGCGATTCTATGCCGTAAACTTAAGATGGCCGCCATTGAGCTCTTACAAACTCACAAGCCACTTCGTTTTTCCAGTTAAATTGTTAAACGCCCAGAAACAAACCCACGCCCATTATTAATTAGTGAAATTAAACAAAGCCAACGAGCACGATTATAAATTAGCCGAGTTTAATTAAAATCATTACATAATGGAATAATTAATTAAGAGAGTGGATGTAAGAGGCAGAGCTTTGTTATGAATATGCGAGATTTTACCGTATTTATAATTTGTATGGCTCTGTCTTAGCGCTAATGCATTTATTCAGAGTTCATCCAATGAAACTATGGTAATTTCTTGTGATGAAATTATGAGTGTGGTTAGGTTAGGTGAAAAAGAAAAAAATGCTTACCGCCCAACGAAGTGGGCACCGGGTCAGCTAGTCTTCTATAAGTTTATTATACAGGTTGTACAACCACAGTTCTCCTGGTTCTCCAAGACGTTTCCAGACTTCAGCTGGTATTTCATCTGGGCATGGGGATTTGATGTTTTTCATTTGCTTTATAGCTTTCTTTACTTCCTTAGGAGATACAACAGGAATAGGTCCTTGGATTGGTAAGGGGCGCGTGATATTCTGTTCTTTAGGATGGGATATATTCCGACCACCTCTCTTTGATTTTATCATCCTGAGTTAGAATTTGATTGCTTTAGTCATTGATATATTTTACTAACAGTATCTTCACTATGCAATGTTACATCACGACGCGCACTACATCCGTGTTTTTGTTATTAAAATAAATTGTGATCGCGAAAGTTTACCAAAAACTAATGTGTGTTAGTTTGTATTAAATCTTTGCACATAATATGAGTAGGTATACATATAATATGTGTATAACTCATATTATATACAATATTATATATTATATTATATCCTCCTCTTCGACAAACCCATTCCTTGGGTTAGGTCAGCTCGCTACCTAGGAGTAATCCTAGATAGACGTCTCACCTTCTATCCCCACATAAGATCTGTCACTAATCGCGCGAAGTTCGTGCTTAGCCGGTTAAACAGCCTTCTCAACTCAAAAAGTAAAATGTCCTTTAGAAATAAAGTGACACTTTACAAGACAGTTGTACGGCCAATAATGACATATTCCTCTGTCGTCTTTGGCCAGTCCCGTCATGTTAGATGCCTTCAGGTAGTCCAAAACAACTTCTTGCGCAGGGCCACGGGTTGCCCATGGTACATGCGCAATGTAGACCTCCACCGAGATCTCAAACTCGAGTCCATCGAACACTTTATTAAACTGCTTCAAAGCGTTTTTATGAAGTGGCGGCGGAACACTCCAATCCCCTAATCTCGGGATTACCCTCCGACTACCCGATAGAGCCATTGCCCACGAGTTCTTTCCTCCGTCGACCGAGACATGTTCTCGGCCTGCCCGTTGACGAGCTCACCGCCGCTAACCCGGAGGTGACGTCAACCCGTCCCTCTTTAGCTCCTAGACACATATTCAATAACCGGTCCCGCCGGCGGGGCCAAAGAATACATTCTTCCGCCTTAAGGTGCAGTTTTGCACCTAGACGTCAACCATCAGTAGATTCATAAATCTGTCAACAGTCTAAGCCGTGGTTCGAACCTAAGTGGTGCCCTTGAGCTTGTTGCCCCAACCTAACTTTTGCGGCTGGGCGCCTTCCGCGCTCGCCATAGTCCGGTAACGTTGTCATGGCCATCTGCGGTCAACAACATATATTATCATTTCGAAAAAAAAAAAAAAAAAATTATATGCAAAGATTTAAATCGTAACAGACACGCCCACACCGTAATGAGACCGCACCGATCTGTTTCCACACGAAATGTGTGGGCTCTCTCATTTGTAATCAGTGCACATCGAAGCACAGTGTTGGCCGGACGTGTTGTGTCTTTACAAAATTTTGATAAATAAAGACAATTCCACAGTTTTTTGTGTCTTGGCGCATCCAACGATTTAAATCTTTCATAACATGGGCATAAGTTTAGGTGTTCTACATCTTGTTTATTTGTATCAGTTGTCTGAAATAAAAATTATATAGCTATTAATAAAGCTAAGAGAAATGCCCAGTATTATTTAATTAAAGTGGTAAGTGGTAACCCAGTCTTCCTGGCTCCATTCCTAAGATACATGAAGGCCGGTCACGTCTGCCGAAAGCGTGGTTCCATCAGCGTAAGGAACTGTTTGGTATTCACACAACTACCTGTGTTTCAATTTATTCTGAACTTTCCAGACTTGTTTCTATTGGCACTGCGCGATTTTACTGTACGTACACAGATATATTCATGTAGATATTTTCAAATTGTCGACCTCGTTGTCCCTGCGGAAGGGTAAGAGACGATTTCGCAGGGCAAATGTTAGCATGATCTGCTGATTTAATAAATATAATAGGACTTTCACCACGTATCTAACATATTATCATCTTGCTGACGTTTCGTAGACCATCTAGAGGTTCTCGTCTCGCACCCTTCGGTGGCGGCCACGAACGGTTCTCATGAGGAAGGGCCTCTAAATGGCCTACGTAACGTTAGCAAGATGATAATAAGCCACGATAATTCAAATTCAGCGATCTGCTGATTTATTGGGGTCTAGGAATTTTCCGGGTTTTTTCCTACGTACCTGGAGTGTATTTGAGGGTGTACTTGAGACGTTGGTTAGAGCAGACGTGCACAATTGCAATTTAAAATTAAATCATCACTTGATGACTAGTGACCTCGTTTACGTGATAATGTTTAAAAATTTATTTAGTAACGTTACCAAGCCAGCGCTGGCTGCCAGTCTCACTGGCTTGTTATTTGATGTGATAGCAATGGCCTCGTGTAAACTAGGCATTAATTCATACACTTGCCCCGATACCATTCCCTTAATAACTGGATCTGAAGTTAATAATGTTCTGAATAAAACAAAATTTAACACATCTCCAGGCGATGATGGCATAACTTCCGAAACCTTAAAGGTTGGAAAACATCACTTACTGCCACCTCTAACTAATTTATTAAATTCTGTTTCAAAAACAGGATCTTTCCCAGAACGTTTCTGCCACTCAAATATAATTCTACTACACAAGAACGGAGACAAAAGTAATATTAATAACTACAGACCAATCAGTCTTGTTTCTCACGTATATAAAGCCTTAATTGAAGTAATTGAAAACCGTTTATCTCCACAATTAGATCTCGAACAACCACCTGAACAGGCAGGCTTCCGCCGAGGACTGTCAACAACAGACTATCTTCACGTAGTTAATATTTTGATAAAAAAAACAATTAATACAACATACCGTTATACCTAGCCTTCGTAGACTATACGAAAGCCTTCGACAGTATTTTACATCCTTTTATATTTAATGCCCTTCACAACCAACATATTGATCCTACATACATTAATCTTATCAGAAATATTTATTCAAAAAGCACAGCCTCAATTAAATTAGATTGGCAGTTAGTTGGTCCACCTTTCATAATAGCGAGAGGTGTGAAGCAAGGTGACCCGTTATCCCCAAAATTATTTAAGAGTTTTTTATTATATTATTTATTGAGTTCATCTTTCGAAAGCTAACGGCCGGCTGGGAAGGGAGAGGGTTTGAGATCGGCGATGTAAAGGTAACGAACCATCGCTTCGCCGATGACATCGTACTGTTTTCTTCCTCAGCCTCCGAGTTACAGATAATGCTTCAAGATTTCAGCATTGCAAGCCTTGAAATTGGACTGACAACGAATCGTACTAAGACCATGCTCATGACCAATGGCGTTGAGACCAAAGTTACTGTAGACGGCGAAGAATTGCTTTATGTGGAAGATTATGTCTACCTTGGTCAAATAGTTTCATTCAAATTCAGGCAAGATAAGAAGATCGCTCGGCGAACCGAAAATGCATGGAGAAACTATTGGGCCAAGGGAGATTTAATGAAGAACCCTTACTTTTTTTTTTTTTTTTTACCATTATCCCTCAAAAGAAAACTGATGGATTCTTGCATTCTTCTCGTCCTAACTTGGTCATCCTAAATTTGGTCACTGACGCAACTTCAGAAGTCCAAGATCAAGGTTTGCCAACGTGCGATGGAGCGCAGCATCCTGGGTGTCCGACGAATGGATTTAATCCGTAACACCGAGCTGCGCTCGCGCACCAAAATCGCAGATGTAGCTCAAAAGGCCTCGAGGCTTAAGTGGGATTGGGCTGGCCATGTCTGCCGCATGCCAAGTGAGCTGTGTGACCTTTGCCCAGCAGGCTAATAATAATTACATGGCATTTTGGTGACGTCTCAAAACCAGCGTTGCGTACCACCAAATGATTGGGTTAGCTCTTGGTTAGCTCTCATGTGACGAGTAAGTCTTAACGTGACGTCTCAGCCTATGCTGCTTACCGCTCGGAAGCGCTACGCAATTTTAATATTGGTTTGCTTCTTGTCTTGCCGTTTTATTTTCCTGTTCATTGTGGTTTGGTTGTTTGTGTTTAACTGTGTGTTATGTATGAGTGGCAATAAATGTTTGCTTTACTAGTTTTTAGAAAATTAATAATGTATTTTGATAACAGTGGACGCAAAAGGCCTGAAATGATGTTGAGGTGCTAAAGGCCTTTACTTACCTTTAAGAAAAGACCATATTGGACCAAAAACTAACATTTTTGATGAAGATAAAAGTATCTGTATTTTTTAATTAAAGTTCCGCTCTGAAACTTCAAGTTATGTCCGGGTATAATGGCATCAAATTATGTCCCGTCAGCAGTTTGCTCCGGCTTATTTTCCGCTCGGTTAATAGTTTAGCACAGGGGGCGCTGCGAGCGACGGCCGGATATTGTGCAACTTGCACTTCCGGCGGGAGGGAGGAGTCATTTACATTAATGTATAGTTTAGTTTTAAGCTGAAGCGTACACTAGACTTCTTGGATACAGCTATTTCATTTCAGCTTTTATTTTCATTTCTCTTTTGTCATCATCATTTCATTACAGCCGTAGGACTGCTGTCTACGTCCACTGCTGGACATAGGCCCCCCTCATACATCTCCAAGATTGTGAGGGGATTGTTGCCATACTATATAATAAAACAAAATAAAACAAAATGCATTAGATTTACTCTTCCTAATGTAAAACAGGCTGATGCCAAGATTAAATTAATAGGTGAAAGTTTAAACCTTGTAGAAAAAACTGTATTTTTAGGCATAACTTTAGACAATAAGCTTCAATGGGGCCCACACATAGAACAACTATCGGGTAGGCTTAGTTCTGCAGCATATGCAGTCAAAAAAATCCGCCTTCTTACAGACGTTGATACCGCTAGACTTGTTTACTTCAGCTATTTCCACAGCATTATGTCTTATGGCTTACTACTGTGGGGATGTGCTGCAGATATAGACACCGTATTTGTGCTGCAGAAGAGGGCTATTCGTTCTATCTACAATATGGGTCCCAGAGAATCACTTCGCACTAAATTTAAAGAAATAAATATAATGACAGTAGCTTGTCAATATATTTATGAGAACCTGTTGTACACCCATAAAAATATTGCTTCGTTTAAGAAAAACAGCGACAATCACAATGTAAATACAAGAAATAAGAATAAACTCGCTGTGCCCACTACTAGGCTCCATAAGGTGAAAATATCTTTTAAAGGGCAATGTATACGCTTCTACAACAAACTCCCAAGTGAGTTGCAGAAGTTATCATTGAATAAATTCAAAAACATTATTAAACGCAATCTGTGCAATAAAGCTTATTATAAAATATCAGATTACCTAGAGGACAAAACCACTTGGGACGGAATCTGCTCCAACTCCGTCAAACGTAACATAAGACAAAATAAAATTGTTAAATGATGACTATAACGACCGAGTTAGGTTCTTCTGTTCACTTCTTTTCCTAACTCGCGTGTCATCTGAAGTGAACAGATTCAATTATGTGCTTTATTCTATTTATTTGTGTTGTTTTATTTTGTAATTTGTGACGCGTCAATAAGGTCCATGCGGCCGCACTGAATAAAGTATTTTTTGATTCTTGATTCTTGATTCTTGACTCGCCACGCTTGGCAGGCGGGTTGTCGAGTGCAGTATGGTATGTTGGTACACGGAAAGACGCTGCTGCCTATCTTCCGGAGCAGAGCAGACCCTAAGCAGATTCTTAATACATCCATGGGCAAGAGAGGAGAGGCAACATTCTAATGCCGGCACCTCACGGTATCTTTCTCTTTTATATGAAGTGTTATTTATTATAGTTCGTATTAGAGTTATATTATTTTTGTTATAAGATTTTATGGGACGATGTGGTAGCTCAGCGACACAAAAAAATAAAAAAAAACTCCTTCAAATTAAAAAAAAACCTGTTTTGATACGAGGGGTTGTGTTGTAGTTACATATATGGTGTTTTTTATAATTCTAGTTTCTAGTGAATATTTTATCGGAGTCGGATTCGAAGGTGTAAATTCAATCTGAAGTTTCGACCTTTTGGTGCCGGAGTCGAAGATCCGTAGAAACTAGAGGTGGGCTAGCTGACTAGATCCATTACAACTAGACTCCTACAAGGAAACGGAGCTCGTGGTCGACCAAGAAAACGTTGGCGAGACTTATCAAAACTTTACGATTCTAGTGAGGTTCTATCGGGGCTGAATTGATATGATCTTATCAAGAACTAGCTTTTGCCCGCGACTTCGTCCGCGTGGAAGTCATAAAACGTAAAATCCCCTTTTTCACGCAGAGCCACTTTGATTCGAAAATATAAATCCCATTTATTCCCTATCCCGTGGGAATTTCGAAAAATCCCTTCTTAGTGCACCTCTAGGATACTCAAGGTATATGTTTGCCAAATTTCAAGTCTTTAGGTCCAGTGGTTTATACTGTGCGTTGATATATCAGTCAGTGAGTCAGTCAGGACTTAGAATTTTATATATATAGATTTCAACTTAACCCGACACGGGTACCAAAGCTTAGCGGCTTTTCCGGCTAAAGGAAGCGTCAACGATCGATAATAAACTTTCCTAGAAAAATCATATAGGAAATTCAATTAAAATTTCAATTTCACCTAAGAACGCCAAACACAATTGCACCAAATCCTTCAACGTAATAAAACAAACGATTTTAATAGAAGCAGATTTAGTATAATCGCTGGGACTGATTACCGCTGTTTACGATGAACCCCGCGGGGTCCCGTGGGGTGTCACGGACCCCGTCACAGGTCACGTTAACATCAGGTTCACCCTTGCACATGGGCTGGGGTGCGATTCTCTGTGGCGGAAAGTATTCGTACTCCGTATGCTCATCGACGATTCATCGGTGAATGATTTGGTAGACAGTTGTTACAGTTGTGCTGAGGGGTAGCCTTATTGTTTTCACCTCTCTATCATGTAATTAAATAACTGTATGTACAATGTAAGTGATTGTGATAACAATAAAACTTTTTCTATCCTATTCTATTCTAGCAGCCGCAGTCGACCGAGTGCAGGGGCAGTGCGCCGTCGAGGGGTCCAGCTATCCTGGTACTCACTTGTTATTCTTGTCTTCCTGCATATTTAGTTTGTATACCAACCTAAGTAACTTGTTCACAGTTTCACACCGTATTTGCCCATGTTTGTTTACATACTCACCCGTGGACAACGGGGTTGATTGCGCTTATATAACTACTACTTATGTACTATTTCTGTGTTTAGTAATACTTGAGTGTAATTGTTTGTTGTCTTGAATAAATAAAAATAAAAAATAAAATAAAATATTCTACATATTGTGAATACGGGGATTACTCACGTAGTATTGTAACGACGCATGACGAGGCGATAACGACGACGTTTATTCCGATACGTTTTGATTTTTTAAGAAAATCATCATTATGAATAGACTTCGACGATATAATTCACTTTTATATCTTAAATTTTTAACTGCACAAAATAAAATATCGAGTACCTTGTAATCCGATTTAATACGCCTATAATAAAAAAAACTCGTGAGTTTTTATACATTGAAAAGTTTCAAAGGCCATCTTGGAATGCAAATATGCTTGATGACGAAAATACCAAAAACGCTTTAATATGCATATTTCTGGAGTTTTTAAATAAATGGAACTAATCTCGAAGTGTAGGTATATTTTCGAAACTAAAAGCTTGAGAAAATTAAAAAAAAATCTAAAATGTCCGAGCCCGTTTCTGGAATTCCAGAATCGTTGTTTAGAATAGCATCGGCGAATATTCAAAACATTTAATTAACAACCCTCGTGCTAAATTCCAGCGAGTGTAAAGGAATTTGATTTAAACAAAGGGGTAGGGTTTGCTCCATGGTTTTAGTTTTCAAAAGATTTTCAAAACAGAATTAAGCAAAATTTTCTATTGCAACTAGGTAAGTGCACTTGTAAAATGATACTCTCACTCGTCTAATGAATAGCTTTAATATCTTCAGTGTTCGAAGAGCAAACCAAAGCAACATATTTGCCTTGCTAACTTATAAAAATGATAGCGTTGTAGCATCTGTGTGAATATTTTTTTTGTCAGCCTATATTGTCCCACTGCTGGGCAAAGGCCTCCCCCAAATCCCTCCACTCGTGTGAATTGATTATGTAGGTATATTTTTTATCTTATTTTTATTGTTTTTCTCATAATTATATTATTTTATTCTCTTTTATGTCTGACTCTTATTTGTTGGCAACTATTTAATATGTTCTTGAATCAATATATTATATAAAACTCTTCCGTTGCTGACTGAGTGACTGACAGACAACGCACAGCCTAAACCACTGGACCTAGAGACTTGAAATTTGGCACACATATACCTTGAGTATCCTAGAGGTGCACTAAGGAGGGATGTTTCGAAATGGAACTACGCGGGTGAAACTGCGGGGTGCGGCTAGTATTAGCATAGGTGTATGTCCACTTTTTTGACACTACCAAGTTGTTTTTGCAGTGCGCACAAAAGTTACGCTACAAGCTAGGTCTGAACCTTATTTTTATTACTTTGTATTGTTAATCTTCTATCGTGTATTGTGTGCCTTAATCAATAAATAAATAAATGCAACATTGCATGAAAATGGAATCTTCCTTGGGCAAAACTCGCGGAACAGCGGTTGGTGCGGAGTTGCAGGGTGAGCGGCGGGCGAATAACATAATAATAACTAGGTGTCCCGGCGAACTTTGTATCGCACCTACTACAACCACTGTACCCTATAGCCTTCCTCGATAAATGGGCTATCTAACACTAAAATATTTTTTTTAAATCGGACCAGTAGTTCCTGAGATTAGCGCGTTCAAGCAAACAAACAAAAAAACTCTTCAGCTTTATAATATTATATTATGGTATAGATTTTTTTAGTAAATCTATACTAATATTACAATGAGGTAAAGTTTGTGAGTTTGTGAGGTTGTAGGGGGTAATCTCTGCATCTACTGAACCGATTTTCAAGATTCTTTTGCTAATAGAAAGCTACAGTATTTGTGAGTGCCATAGGCTATAAATTACCGCCCAACGAAGTGGGCACCGGGTCAGGTTGTAATAAATAATTTTGTATCTCGTTTTTTTTGTATAAGTCCAACCTAGGTCACGGGCAAGTCACGGGCAAGAGAGGAGAGGCATCATTCTACTGCCGGCACCCCACGGCATCACGGCAAACTATCCGTTTAAATAGGTATTAATAACGTGGTATAAATGATACTATAAACATTTAAATTTACTTATTTTTAAATATTTACGTACCAACTCGAACATATTGTCGTTGTGTTTCTTTCTTTACAATTAATTTTAATTAAAATGTTTTCTTTTCTTACCAACTAACTTCAATGATTGATCTTAATGAACCTAAAGTTTATGTTATAAGTTTTCATACTTGTTTTATATACTGTTTAAAATTTTATTAACCTAAAGTTTATGTTACAATATTTCTTCATCATTTCAGCCGTAAAACGTCCACTACTGAAACAGGCCTCCCTCAATAAGGGGCAGTTGCCATACTCACCACGCTTGGCAGGCGGGTTGGCGAGCGCAGTATGGGATGTTGATACACGGAATGACGCTGCTGCCCATCTTACGGAGGTAGCTCTTAGCAGGCTCTTACTGCATCCACGGGCAAGAGAAGAGGGGCAACATTCTACTGCGTGCACCCCACGGCTTACAATTTTTCTTATATGCTCTAAATACTGTTTAAAAAATAACACTTTTTATCAGTTGTCGCTCTAACTTTGTACATGCTGTGACGTCCTGTAATTACGGGAGCACCAGGCTATTAACATTTAGACCTTAGTATTATGTACATTATGTGTAACCCTGTGTTGGATGTCCTATTTAAATAAATAGGTAAATAAATAAACGTGTCGTAACCGCGCAAGTTATGATTACGTACCTAGAAGATACCATTAAAAAGCTCATTCAGTTGACGCATTAACTGTATGCACCTACTATAGAAAAACTCCATTTTCCCCACACATTTCCTGAATCAGGGTGGCACTGGGATAGAGGATCTGAGAACTCGTTAGCTTAGTGTTCATTACGTGCTTGTGTCTCTGTAATTACTAAGATGAGGGATACTGTACTTTGTATAGATGTTGGAGGCGCTACCTCACTAGGTTTTGTCTGTCCATCTGTCTAATCTGCCTTCGTGGCTCAGTTGGTGTAATTGGCAACTGATACGCGGATGCAGCAGGTTAGATTCCCGCCACGGGATAAATGATTGTCATGATTTCGCAAATATTTGTCGGGGGGGATAAGTTAAGTTTGTATGTATTTACAAAAATAAGCGTATTAAGTAATCTGTCAATCATCTGGTTTTCATAGTAGAAGCGTTGCTTAGTTTGGGACTGGATGGTGTTTGTGTGTAGTGTACAGCATTATTTATATAAAAAAATAATCAGCCATAAGGCAAACAGCTTGGGACGGAATATGCTCCATATCTGTCAAACTTAATAATTTATAAATTCTCAATTTTTTTTAACAAAAAATAACCTTTCAAATGATTCGTGAGTTACACTATTCATTGTTATGTTAAACGGGTTTTCTACTCACGTTAATTATTCGTTGAAAATAGGTATCCAACGTGTTCAGTTCCTCCCAGGGGAACTTTCGTCAGGGAATGGAGCTTTTTTACGCGGTACCGTCTCCTTCCCTCTCACGCGCTCGCATTGCACTTACCCAAAAAATAACCTAATTCAAAGATAAAATCCTTGACTTGTTCCTAAAATACCCAAACCGCCTATATCACTGCTGGACATGGGCCTCCCTCATGTATCTCCAAGATCATGAGGGGGTTGCTACTACTCCAGTACAGTCAGTATAGTATCAGTCCAGCCGTGACCACGAGGGCAGCAGAGCATTCCAGACGTCAGGAAATAATAAAACAAGGTAATTACGCGATAAAGTCCCCTTTAGCAGTTAAAATTATTGGAATTAAATAGTAATGAACCGTGCCGTGGGATGCCGGCTCATGATGAGTATACCAGTATTTGGTGATCCATGAGGGAAGACCTACGTATAACCAGTGGACGTCTTATGTCATTGGCCGAAATGATGTTAAGTAACTAACTGGAATTAACTAGTATCCTAAATCACGTTGTAACGGGTATGAAAAGCTCGCGACATCTAGTTGTGACTGACAAATTTATTTCGAGTTTGTATAGGGACCATAAATCCGATAAGGTGCCTACAGACAAACAACCTTGTTCTATGTAGATAAGGCACTTAAAACAAGCTTTTGTAACAGTTTGGCTGTTCGTACTAATTGTCTGTGCGGACGGTTTGTTTCGCGTCTTGGGACACAGATAATAAATATACTGCTTGAAATAAAATACTTTGCCATAGAGTATAGAAGAGAATTCGCTTTGCTTATCACTGATGCTAGAAGTTTAGTATCTAAGGTATTCACTATTTCGACAAGTTTTTTTGTATAAAAAATACGCGTAAACCTAACTTGCCTTTATCTTCGCCGTGGGGTGCCGGCAGTAGAATATTACCCCTCCTCATGTGCCCGTGGATGCAGTAAGAACCTGCTAAGGGATACCTCCGAAAGATGGGCAGCAGCGTCTTTCTGTGTAACAACATCCCGTTTTGCGCTCGCCAACCCGCCTGCCAAGCGTGGTGAGTATGGCAACTACCCCTCATGGAGATCCATGAGGGAGGCCTGTGTTCAGTAGTGGACGTTATATGGCTAAAATGACGATGATGACATTGTGTCTTATAATGTTATCAATTCATAAATCTTAACTGTTAACTTTAAAAATCTGAAAAAAAAACATAAATTTAGTTTTAACCAATAACTTTCTAGGAAAACTATGTCGGTTAAGCCAGCTTATTTAGTTTCGGAGGAATAATCGGTTAAATAAGATAAACTGAATTAATACTTGAGTAATCAAACGTTTTAAAGATGATCCAAAGAAGTATTCCTTACTTTACTAAGCTAAACAAAATAATTGAACTACCTTATTTCGTTTGTTTATAATGACAAAACATAGATACGTCCAATAAGGTCTTTTACATCGATTAAAGATGATTTATAGATGATTTAGCAACTGGTATTCATGCTGTACGGGAGTACGGGACGCTAAGTTCTTGGAACTTTGCAGATGGATAAGGCTTGTCCAGCACCTGTACCATCCTCCCAACTTAGAGGAAATAACAGGGCAATTCGTCTTAGCCGCCGGCTAGTTCATACCCTGGTTTTCCGATATTTTTGTACGCCGCAGAAACCTGGACACTTCGAGACATTGAGAAGAGGCAAACGAACACTCTAGAAATGTGGTGCTGGAGGAGACTACTTGGGGTGTCGTGGGCTGAGTTTGGAACCAATGTCTCGATACTCCGAGAACTCGGCATCAAGCAACGCCTATCTTTTTTAGTGCAGTCGTCTCGCATATTCAAGTTCTTTGGACGCGTGTCGAGACGAGATCCTGACTCCATAGAGCGTCTTGTCGTCCAGTGAAGAGTAGGAACCGAGGAAGATCGCCAATGCGCTAGACTGATTGCAAAAAGTTTGCAGTGGGAAACAACCTGCATGAATGTACTACATAGTCCAACAACAGGCAAAAATGGCGAGAAACTGTTAGGCGTATAACAACTGCCCATAGCACGACAAGTACAAAATAATGACCACGACCACTCTGTCAAGAGTGCCAACGACCGAGAAGACGTCAAGCTGTCTAAGCCGCGGGTTTCCTCACGATGTTTTCCTTCGCCAAGCTGTGTAACTGATCAGAGCATAGTCAGCGTCCGAGCTGACACGTACCTAAATAAACTTGTTGCCTTAACACATCTATTAACTGCATCTCTTAATTCCCAATAAATCACACCAGCGCATAGCTAACCACGCGAAATGAACAGGAAAGCTGAGATTAACACGGCATGCGCCCGCGCAGTTCACCCCGCTAAGTATAGACGTGACTAAACGGGCCAATGGCGACGCACTAAATCATGCCCATTTCCAATTCGATGCTATTCTCGGCGGTTGCTTTTTACTAAAAAGATATGACGCTTAAACTGTCAACGCTGCGAAAACACGATTTCGAAGCTAGCTATAGCTTTAGAATAGCGCGTACAGACACCGCTTCCTAGCGGTATGCAGCATTTATTTATTTATTTGTTATTCTGTATTGCATACAAATAACATTTACAAAAAGGGTACAGAAACAAACATGTAGGTACAAAGGCGACCTTAAGTCTAGAGTTTTCTTCCAGCAAACCTGAGGCAAAGGAGATGCAATATGCCTATTGGTAGATAAGTGTACAACATTAAATAAAGCAAAAATACATGCGACAGATTTATTACCTATACATAATACATACTTGGGCCGTGGGGTGCCGGCAGTAGAATGTTACCCCTCCTCTCCTACCCGTGGATGCAGTAAGAGCCTGCTAAGGGACACCTCCGGAAGATGGGCAGCAGCGTCTTTCCGTATATCAACATCCCGTACTGCGCTCACCAACCCGCCTGCCAAACGTGGTGAGTATGGCAACTACCCCTCATGGAGATCCATGAGGGAGGCCTTAGTTCAGTAGTGATGCTGTGTGATTTGTCGAGCATTATTTTATACATAGAACTTACAGTTAAAACCAAAACGTTTTAGGTACTTACTACTTACCTATGCTCTAATTAAAAGTAATAAAACAAATACACAGCGAAAGAAAATAATTAAGGTTCATATGGAATAGGTCTTATTCCTGATTCTGGGTAACACTGCTGCCCTTCTCCGGAGGCATCCCTCGGCAGATTTTTACTGCATCCACGGAAACGAGAGGAGAGGCGACATTCTACTGCCGGGACCCAACGGTATAAATACGAAGAAAATATACGAGGCCCGCTGAAAGAATATTTCCTAATAGGTAATAATATAAATTTGATAAGATAAATAGTCGTGAGGTGCCCCTCCTTTCGTGCCCGTGGATGCAGTAAGAATCTGCCAAGAGATACCTCCGGAAGATGGGGAGCAGCGTCTTTAATTTAATATTTTGTACAGCTATTTGAAAATTAAAAAGTGAAAAAAATATTGATCCGAAATCCCATAGGGTAGCGCGGTCTTATGTGACAATGCACATCTTATGTAGTAAGTAGGTATACCGTTTTAAGAAACAGTCAAATAGAACGAAATTTCGTTTCTGTATGATCCCCAAACTTTATTGGTCAATAGGTCTCAAATTACAACTAATTCATCGATACATTGTATCACAATAAGAATTTGATGAGGGCATTAAAGTCAAGCGAATCATTCAACGAATCTATGGATTGACACGTGCTTGCTCTTATCAACTGCAACTAGAAGTCTGTTAGATTTTGAACCTTAATCCTACAGCTTAGAGACTACTCTAAGTTAATGTATAGAAGTCAAGTGTTGGTATCCCGCAAATGAAAGATAATTGAATTTGGAATTTAGACTTTGTTGCGTTACGGATAAGGTTGTGTAGAAGTGTTAGTAAGGCTGGCAATCCGGTGAATATGAAGGATTGCGAATGATATAACACTCAATGTCTCGAGATGATGGATCTCGTTAAGGCGACGCATAAACAAAAATTTATAAAATAAATAAAATAATGCTGGACAATTCACACAGCATCACCTAGCCCCGAGCTAAGCAGAGCTTGAGTTATGGGTACTAGATGACTCATATATTTAATACATTATGTGATTTGTCCTGCATTATTTATTTATTATTATTATACTAAATAGATTTTTATAAAACACAGTAAACACCTTGATCAAATATCTGCAGATCGTACAGAGATTTGTCCCAAGGCGGGAATCGAAAACCACTTGCGTCGCAGGCGGACCTTCGCCCACAGCGCCACAGAGGTCGTGGCAGTAATTTTCGTTCATAATAAAAACTATAGGCATGTAGAATCCGACTACCATTTGGAAAAGCCTGCAAGGGGTGTACACTGCATAGTGGCATGAATCGGTTTCATTCACCTGTAAAGCGAAAATCTATCTTTTTATAGAGCTGTTTTTGGGTTTTTCTAACCCCCGATAAAAAATATAGGTAGACCAACATAGGCAAACTTGTTATAAGTTTGCCCGCTATGTTTGTGTGCCTGTCTGTATATGGCACCGTAGCTCTTAAACGAGTGGACCGATTTGCCTAACCCCCGACAAAAAATATGGGTAGACCAACATAGCGGGAAAAGTTATAACAAGTTTGCCCGCTATGTTTGTGTGTCTGTCTGTCTGTGGCACCGTAGCTCTTAAACGAGTGGATCGATTTGCTTGTAGTTTGTTTTCTAGCGCTGGTTCTTCAAAATGTTTTATCAAAATCGGTAAAGATGTTTACAAGATATGGGGGTGAAAGATAGGATGAAATCGAATGTTTCTAAATATACCTGAGTTTGGTATCAAATTATGAAAGAAAAGAGAAAGAAACGTTTATTTTGTGTCACAAATTCACAACACAGTTACAAGAACAACGGTCGTCACTCAGCTATTGTTATATTATGGCAGTAAGTCGCTACTATAACACTGGTCTTCCGTGACGCCAATTATGAAAGCTATATAGAAATTGGTTGAGCCATTCATGAGATATGGGGGTTGAAAGTAGGGGTGAACAATCCAATGTTTTCAAATATACCCAAGTTTGGTATCAAATGAAAGGCCATTGCAATACTTTACACATTACAATAACATTAGGCAACCTCCGAGACTAGGTAAAGTGTCTGGGGTTAGTTAAAATTATTTAACTGTAATAAACTTGTTATTATTTCTGTTGTAATAGTTAAACTCTTGTGTACACCAACAACCAATGACGCGTTTTCGTTGAAAGGTAAAAACTTCACAGATAGTTCCCTCGAACCTTATGGATAGCGTTAGTAATATTATATTGGTAGGAAACACAATTTGACAATGACAGTCATCATCATTCATCGTTTCAGCCGTAAAACGTCCACTACTGAACACAGGCCTTCCTCATGGATCTCCATGAGGGGTACCTAGTTGCCATACTCACCACGCTTGGCAGGCGGGTTGGTTAGCGCAGTACGGGATGTTGATACACGGAAAGACGCCGCTGTCCAACTTCCGGAGGCATCCCTTAGCATGCTCTTACTGCATCTACTTGCACAAGAGTAGGGGTAACCTTCTACTGCCGGCACCCCACGGTATATCGCCAATCGCGTCCTCTTAACTCTGTAGCTTGTATTAACGATGCATTGAATTTGGAAACCACTAGTCCCACAATTACATACCTCGGCTCAGCAAACGTAGGTAGTGCAGGCGCCCACTACATGAAGTGAAAAAGACAGCAAACAGAGCAGTGTGCTGAAATCCCTAAAGGGATCCCTTTAAGTAGAAGTAAGAGTTTTTTAATCTTACTATGAGAGAGTTGATTTTCACGGGTTTCATTTTCTGCTCAAGCACTTATAAAATTAGCATTTTCAAGAGAGCCTTTGGGTGCTATCATACCGTTATCGGTATACAACACCATATCGCACCTCCAGTCGTAGACTGATTCAATCCAAAATTCATGTTTTTTGGGAAATTAAGAAAACGTGTTTCGGTCCTTGACAGTTTTTGATAAATCACACTATAACTTTATGAAACACAGAGCTATTACAGTTTATTTATTACAGTTTCTGATTTACTAGGCGATAGAGCGCACTTTTTTGAGTCGTTCTGTATACTTAACTTAATTCACTGTTTAATTCAATTTTGAATTGAGTCAGTCTACGACTGGAGGTGCGATATATGGTGTTGGTAAAAATGAAGGATGTTGGATTGATAAAAATGATGGAGTCGCAGCATATTCCGACCCAAGCTGTTTTTCCACAGACCTAGGCAAAACCTAGGAAAGTCTGTAGTCTTGTACGAAAGCGTCATTAACATTTATGCATACAAACAATATCCCTCGTTTTCGTAATTAGTGGGACCACGTAATGAACACTAAGCTAACGAGTTCTCAGATCCTCTATCCCAGTGCCACCCTGATTCAGGAAATGTGTGGAGAAAAAGCTTTTCAATAGTAGGTACACGGAGTTAACGCGATAATTGAATGAGCTTTGCAATGATATCTCTCAGGTTACGTAATTTTTAAAACTTTCGCGATTACGACACATTATTAATACTTGTAATACACCGTGAGGTGCTGGCAGTAGAATGTTACCTCTCCTCTCTTGCCCGTGGATGCAGTTTTTGCCAAGGGATACCTCCTGAAGATGAGCAGCAGCGTCGTTCCCTGTATCAACATCCCGTACTGCGCTCGCCAACCCGCCTGTCAAGTGTGCCAAGTGTGGCAACAACCCACTTATGGTCTCGGAGATGAGGGCGCCCTATGTCCAGCAGTCTACGGCTGAGATGGTTTATAGTTAATTTATTTTTGTTTTTTTATTTAACATTAGAAAATGGTACATTACGACTCAGTTTTAGTATGTACGAATAAGTTTTTCCAGGACACTAGGGTATCAGTTGCCATACAAGAAGATAATACAACTAAATAACAACTAAGTGTATAAGAAATAGTTACCTTAGAGATACTAAGTATTTTTTGAAACTCAGTTCTGAAGACGGGATCCATGAGGGATCGAGGGAGCTCCGCAAGTATGGCAGGCAAACTTACAGCGATTTTGGCATATTTAGCAAAAGGCCATTCTGCCCATCTTCCCTTGACAAAGTCATGCATCCATGTATAAGTTAGGAGAGGCAGAATTCTGGCACCCCGCGGCCCATCATCGGCATCATCACCGAGGCCGGCTATTAGCGCGAGGTGTCAAACTCCTGGCGCCCCGCCAACCCAGGTGATCCAAGAATACTATGTGCTATTTATAACAACTCGAGCTGATTTGTTACGATTTGATGTGATATGAATGGCATTATAAGTTGAATGAAAATCCCACTAATATTATAAAGCGGAAAGTTTGTTTGTATATACATACATACATATGTATAAATAAATAAAGCTGGATAATTAACACAGCTTCGTCTAGTCCCAAGCTAGGCAGAGCTTGTGTTACGGGTGCTAGACGACTGATATACATAATACATTATACTACATACATAGATGAATATGTTTTATCTACTCAAAACAAAATAAGGGCCACCACTAATTTTCCGTATATTTTTTTCGACCTGGTTTTTTCTTTGTCTTTTTTTTAATTCAATAAATCAATGTTTTTTTAATTACATTTAATGAATTTTAATGACTTTAGACAAAAAACAGTTAATCTTAGGATGTTTTTGGTTTTTATCACTTTTTAAGGCTGTTTACACTTTACAATAGGATTATATTGTAGACTTGACGCACAGCAGAGTTGTTTGCTTTTGAGGTGTTTAATAACGGGTATGTCCTCCCCTTTTCAAAACACATTCTTGAAGCCTCGATGGCATGCTCTCAATAAGATGACGGACGTTTTCCTCTGGGGTTTCCTCCCAGCACCTTTTCAACAATTAATAATAATAATAAATAAATAAATAAATAATGCTGGACAATTCACACAGCATCACCTAGCCCCAAGCTAAGCAGAGCTTGTGTTATGGGTACTAGATGACTGATATACTTAATACAATATACTACATAGATAGATATTTTTTATTATATATAGAAAACATCCAGAACACCCTGAACAAATATCTGCAGGTCATACAGACATTTGTTCCGAGGCGGGATTCGAACCCGCAACCTCTTGCGTAGTAGGCGGACCTTCGCCCGCTGCGCCACAGAGGTCGTCTCTTTGGAGGAATTGAATTACTTGTTGCTGGCTGTGCACATCCTGTTCAGCTGCCCGGACTCGGCGTTTTAACTGGTCCCCAAGGTGTTCAATGGGATTCAAGTCAGGGCTGTTCGCAGGCCATGGCAAAACCTGAATATTGGCTTCCTCCAAAATAGAGATGGTCGCCTGGGCTGTGTGCGGTCGTGCATTATCCTGCATCAGGATGAAACCGTCAACCACTTGTTGTGAATATGGGATGACAATGGCCTGACTACCCGTTTGATGTAACTCTGAGAGGTTACAGTGCCTTCATTCAGAAAACAAGGTCAGTTTTGACTTGTTAGCTGATCCCGCCATTGACATGAAACTTTGCACACGATGTTGACATATGTTACTTTTTATCCGGGTAACTGTTTAAAAATATACATATAATATGTTTTATTGCAACCCGCCTGCCAAGCGTGGTGAGTATGGCAACGACCCCTCATGAGATCCATGAGGGAGGTCTGTTCATCAGTGGAGTTTTATGGCTGAAATGATGATGTTTTATTGCTTCAGTATTTACACAATAAGTAGATGCCGTGGGGTGCCGGCAGTAGAATGTTGTCCCTCCTCTTTTGCCCGTGGATGCAGTAAGAGCCTGCTAAGAGCTACCTCCGGAAGATGGGCAGAATAGTCATTCCGTGTATCAACATCCCATACTGCGCTCGCCAACCCGCCTGCCAAGCGTGGTGAGTATGGCAACTGCCCCTTATGGAGGGATCCATGAGAGGCCTGTGTTCAGTAGTGGACATTTTAAGGCTGAGATGATCATTAGGTAGAAAGAGGGACATTCCTAGTTACCTATATCTATCTTTACTAATATTTTATGGAGGAAAGATTTTAATTTGTATTTTATATGTTTGTAACAAATAAACTTAAAAACTACTGGACCGATTCTGAAATTCTGCCCTGAGTAACATTGGCTATATTTTATCCCCGTATTCCCGGTAGAACGATTCTTTGATTCTTTGATTTTACGCGGGTTAAACTGCATCGCTCCGCAAGTTTTATATATTATGTATGTATGATATGCTTGGTTCGGGACTGATGTTCGGGAGATGGTGTTGTGTGTAGTATCAGTATTATTTTCTTAATAGATTCCTAGGCATTGTTATGTTAAACGGGTATTCTACTCACGTTAATTATTCGTTGAAAATAGGTATCCAACGTGTTCAGTTCCTCCCAGGGGAACTTTCGTCAGGGAATGGAGCTTCCTTATGCGGTACCGTCTCCTTCCCTCTCACGCGCTCGCGTTGCACTGACTTAACGTGAGTAGAAAACCCGTTTAACATAACAATGAATAGTGTAACTCACGAATCATTTGAAAGATTGCTAGGCTGTGAATATCAGACAGACAACAGAGACCGTCGTCTCGTTTGCAAGTCTGCGCTGACCCTGGCACGAAGCCAGCACCAGGTGGAACAGACGCAAAGAGCAACAGGGAGTGAACGACAGGTGTCCAAATCTTGTGTATTGTGGGAATTGGCATTTAGCGTGGTCCTGTGCTGGCCGTGGTGTGCCGGCTGTAGAATGTTGCTCTTCCCCTTGCCCGTGGAGTATGAATCTGCCGAGGGATACGTGTATTAACATCGTGTACTGCGCTCGCCAACCCGCCTGCGTGGTGAGTATGGCAACGACCCCTCATGATCAGTACTTAGTGATCAATGATTGCCCTTTGCCCAGCAGTGGACGTCCTACGCTGGAGGGGTGGTGCTGTGTTAGTGCCGAGTGTGTCACAATTCATTGAAGAGAAAACGATGAAGACATTTTAATAGTAATAATAAATAATAATAATTCATTTATTTTTCAGATTACACAGTACCATAATATGTTAGTACAAAAAATTACTTAGGGCTATATTACATGCAAATAATAAAAAAAAAAAAACTAAAAATTATTGCGTCAACATAGTGATGGAGTGTTTGTACATCACTCCATCGAACGTATCGGCTATTACCCTAATTAATTAATGTTTTGTCCTTCTATCCTTTACTTATTTCGGATCCGAGTATTTTTAACCAAGGGTAAAAACGGGACTCTATTACTTAGACTCCTATGACCGTCTGTCTGTCTGCCACCAGGCTGTATCTCATGAACCGTGGTAGCTAGACAGTTGAATTTTTTACAGATGATGTATTTCTGTTGCCGCTATAACAACAAATACTACAAACAGAATAAAATAAACATTTAAGAGCCCCCCTTAAATATTTATCTTAATCTGTTTTACTGTTCCCATACAACAAACGTAATTTTTTGCCATTTTTTGCTCGATATAGTTAATTGTATATTAATTTAAAAAATGAATATTTTTTAATTTAATGGTACGGAACTCTTCGTGCGCGAGCCAACTTGCACTTGGTCGATTCTTTTTTTTATGTATGATAAGTATTTACACACAAATGTATTTAAAGGAAAAAATATATTAATTTTTTCATACATTTTAATATACTTATGGACGAATTTTTTTGGTCCCTAAGTATTTAAACATTGCGTTCAGAAAGTTTCTTTTGTGACTAAACCTAAACTCAAACTGTGTTTATTTAGGTACTAGGTAGTTATAGTAGTAGTATAATAAATAAATAATAATAATAGTAATAGAATAAGTAGATGTTGCGTTGTAGAGCAGCAGTAGTTGTAGTATTAGGTTTCTGTAATCTGTGGTATTAGGTAGTTGATTCTGGGGCGGTACTAGGTTCGCGGGGACCACTACAAAATAAATAATAAAACCAGGCAAGAGCGAGTCGGACACGCGCACTGAGGGTTCCGTGCCATTATACAATATAATATATTATGATAAAGGCAATTTATATTGGTTGGAGAACCTTGACAGCGCCATCTCTTGTCCGATAGCGGAACTTATGTAGATTTTTTACACTTTCGATGATTTCTAAAAATCTATGCAAATTAGAAGGGTCTTTATAATTTTACTGTTATCTTTACATACACTTCTATTAGCTTTAATAGTTTCACAGGTTTATCTCTGCAAACTTCGAAGATAAGGGGGAAACGCTAGTTTTTTCAACGTTTTTGTAAATAACCCAAAAACGATATGGCTTAAAGGAAAACGAAAAACCATTTATTAAGTTGCAAATGAATACCTTTCATATAATATCCCACATCACCTAGTAACTTCACAAAAAAATTAAAAACCCCCCTTCCCCCTTGTATAAAAAACTATGCAAATTAGAGAGTTCGCTATAATTTTGTTATAAACTTTACATACCTACACTTCTAGTAGCTATTAAAGTTTTAGGGGTTTATCTCTTCAAACTTCGGAGATAAAGGGTGGAACGGTCCCTTTTCCAACATTTTTGTACATAACTTAAAAACAATACGGCTTAAAGTAAAACTAAAAATTCTTTATTAAACAATTTTTTGTAGTTTTAGTTTGTGCAAATGAATAAATCCTAGAAACCTTTCATATGATACCCCACATCAGCTAGTAATTTCACAAAAAGTTGAAAATCCCCTTCCAGCCCACTTGTCTAAAAAACTATGCAAATTAGAGAGTTTAGCTATAATTTTCCTATAAAGTTCACATACACTTCTATGAGCAATAAAAGTTTCACAGGTTTATCTCTGCAAACTTCGGTGCTAGGGGGGGACGGGACGGTCGTTTTTCAACATTTTTGTAAATAACTTAAAAATGCTTAGAGGAAGACTAAAAACTTTGTTTGGTCCGCAAACCCTAAAAATAAAGACAAACATCATAGGCTTAGCTTATAGCAGCACTTAGCGCACTAGACTAATTCATTTCAGCCATTAAACGTCCACTGATGAACACAGGCCTCCCTCATGGATCTTCATAAGGGGTAGTTGCCATTCTCACCACGCTTGGCAGGCGGGTTGGTGAGCACAGTATGGGATGTTGATACACGTATAGACGCTGCTGCCCATCTTCCGGCGGTATCCCTTAGCAGGCTCTTACTGAATCCATGGGCATGAGAGGAGGGGTATCATTCTACTGCCAGCACCCCACGGCGGACTACACACTTGAATAATAAATCAACCCTATTTTAAATATTGTGCTGTGTTTTATTATGTTCAGTATCTTTTGCTAGAGATTAATCATGCAGTCAAATTGCCGGTGAATATTTTATATCATAGAACACCGGCCATATTCTTAATAGATTCTCCGCCAGGATATATAAAAAAAAAAAGTTTCGTACAACTGAAACTCAAGAATAATAATGGTAAGAAGGAAGCCTCATTTGAAATAAGTTCAAATTGACATCAGTAGCTTCTTCCTTGTGAAACCTATGTATTATACATATTTCCATGTATATTCTAGGTGAATGATTATGATTCTGTAATAAGTAACCAACTGTTGTGACAGACATACGGACAGAGATACCTAAAGGGTTTCTTTTTATCAATTTGGCAATGTACCCTAAATACAAAACAATGACATAAACAACAATGTCCCTAAACCTCCTTTACATTTCTTTCAGAGGGTGACTGTTATGACGTCATATCCGCATTCCCTTACCACGTTGTAACTCAAGAATTTAAGGATTCCCCGAAGTGTATCAGGAGCTCCTTATCACAAAACTTGGGATAGGGTATCACTTGATTTATGACTTTAACGGGTTTTAACGTGTCTGACCTTATACACACTTTTTTTGGTTACTAACTTATCTTTGTGCCGTGGGTCGGCAGTAGAATGTTGCCACTCCTCTCTTGCCTGTGAATGCAGTGCTGCCAAGGGATACTTCCGGAAGATTGGTTTCTGTGTACCAACATGCCAGCTAACCGTGGTGAGTATAGTAACAACACCCACATTACTTGGTGATGAGAGAGGCATATGTCCAGCAGTGGACGTCCTATGGTGATGATGATGACTTATCTTCAAACTAGCCTCGGTTTCGCACGCGTTTTGACCAAAAAGATATAATAAAGCGTAGATATGCCTTTTCATGCCGTGTGGCACCGGCAGTAGAATGTTGCCCCTCCTCTCTTGCCCGTGGATGCAGTAAGAGCCTGCTAAGGGATACCTCCGGAAGATGGGCAGCAGCATCTTTCCGCGTATCAACATCCCGTACTGCGCTCACCAACCCGCCTGTCAAGCGTGGTGAGTATGGCAACTACCCCTCATGGAGATCCATGAGGGAGGCTTGTGTTCAGTAGTGGACGTTTAAAGGCTGAAATGATGATGATGATGATGATGATGCCTTTTCACAACATCACAAACTATCTTGGTATTATACTATCCCTGATTTTCGCTCCGAAGGTGGGGTCCGGCCGTAAACCACTGTATTTTTCATTCTTGAAAACTGTATGTCCTCTTTAAGGCGACCTATCCTGGATTCAAACATCGTGAGGAAACCCCGCGGCTTAATCAGCTTCAGAAGATGACCTGTTCTTTCCTCTGACTAATAGCCGACTAAATTGAAATGGTACTGGGCTAGCCTGATCTATTAACAATTTCGCAGGCACTGCAGCATTCTGACTAGCATAAATACCAGTTTCTAATGCTGTAATAGTCCGTATTGGATGATACTTACATACCAAATAAATAAATCGAAATTTAACTTTCCCTAGGCAAAAAGATTCTTCGATTGTTTGTTGCAATCCTTGTCAACATCTTTATATGTGCAGAGTTTCAGCTTGATCTGGTCGATAGTTTTTGCATTTTTTGAACAGTATAACAAACATTCATACAAATAAACTTTCGGATTTACAATATCAGTGACATAACACCTGCAAAGCAACCACGGAAGACCAGCGCTGTGGCATAATTCATTATGTCACGGCATACGCTAAGTGGTGGCCTTTTTCACATCAGACGATCACAACATCAGACTGCCGACGAAATAAATTTGGATTACTTTTTCCAAAATATACAACGAGGGAATCGTTAGGATGTTGTGCTCTTTAAAGTAAGGCTCGGTTCTAAGTCACTAAGTCGGTTTTCCGGCGGTGGTTTTTAAACATGTTTTATCAAAATTGGTTTAGAAAGTTTTCAAGACATGGGGGTTGAAAGAGGGGATGAATAATCAAATGGTTCCGAATGTACCCGAGGGTATCAAATGAAAGGAAATAATGTGTAGAATCCAAAACTAAAAACTATATAGAAATTGGTCAAGCTATTCATGAGATATGAGGGTTGAAAGTATGGGTGAACAATTAAATGATTTTAAATATACCCAAGTGTGGTATCAAATGAAAGGGCATGATATGTAGATTGCAAAACTAATGGTACATATTAAAAAAAGGTAACCTCCGAGACTATGTAGTTTCTGGAAATCAAGTCCGTACTGTAAATCCTTAGTTTTTTTAATTTTATAAACTTCTTAACGCCACGGGCTGAAGCCAGTCTTCGATTTAGATGTATTACATGACAAAAAGTCAGCACCATCATAAGCATCAGATCAAGTAATTACCTCTACTTATCGTGAAAGTAATTAGAACTGGTCCCCGATACCCATCGGTATCTCCATCGTATCTCCATCGCCATCCACTCCGTGTCGATAAGTAATTGTCCACTAAACAAGGAAGGCCGGTTTTTGTGCTTCCCGCGCCATGTTTGGTGAGCGTGGTAGAGTAGTGGGAAACAGAGCAAATGAATAACAATGCCATGGGGTGCCGGCGGTAGAATGTTGCCTCTCCTCTCTTGACCGTGGATGCAGTATTCTGCCAAGGGTAACTTCCGGAAGATGGGCAGCGGCGTCTCTCCGTGTATCGACATCCCGTACTACGCTCGAAAACAGCTCAGCATTGCCTTGTAAAATGTTGCCTCTCCGCTCTTGCCCGTGGATGCAGTAAGAATCTGCCAATGGATACCTCCGGAAGATCGGCAGCATCTTAACACCCTTTACTGCGCTCGCCAACCCGCCTGCTAAGCGTGGTGAGTATGGCAACAACCCCTCATGATCTTGGAGGTCCATGAGGGAGGCCTATGTACAGTAGAGGACGTTTCACGGCTAAAATGATGATGATGAATAAGCATACTTAAAAAAAAGTAAGGCCTTCGCATCTTTTATAGATGATTTATACCTCTACAGCGTCAGCAACTGGTAATCATGCTGTACGGGACGCTGCAGTGCCTGGGCCATTGTTAGATGGATTAGGCTTGCCCAGCACCTAAACCATCCTCTCGTACTTAAAGCGGTTTAGGTAATTCAGCTTTTATCACTGAAGTCTCTGCGTCTCCCTACTCTGCGCCCGCTGCCCATGGTGGGCAAATGGCAACGATTAGTTATCGGGAGGTTTTTGCGGCGCGCAATCTGTCAGAAGGGATCACGCGCGATGCGACCGCGCACACCGCTAGCCATTTCACTTGCTAAACCAACAGTTAACTGTGCGTGTAGACATAGGTGGTGCTTTTCATCATTAAATGAGCGGAGTTATTTGAGCTATTCGTGAGGAGTGATAAGAATGTGGAGACGTTACTTGGAAGACTTCACACGAGACTTTAGAAATGGAGGTTGCTATTTTAGTATGTCTTCATCATCTCTGCTGTAGAGCCCTACGGCACTCACTGGACATAGGCTGCCCTCATGGATTTCCAAAATCATGTCCTCCATGTGATGGTGGTTGCCATAATCACCACGCTCGGCTGGCGGGTTGGCGAGCGCAGTACGGGATGTTGATACATGGAAACATGCTACTGCCCATCTTTCGAAGGTATCCCTTCTTATAACTTCTGAATGTTCTCACGAAAAAACCTTGATTTTCAAAGGGCACCATCTGCCCATGTTTGTAATAAAACTCACGTTGATACCTTCAGCCGTTGCAGAGAAAAAGCGTCTTAACAGACAGACAGACAAACGATAACATATAAGTGTTCCGGTTTTCCTCTTGAATTTGGGAACCCTAGAAAAATATTAAAATGTTTTATGCAGTGATGTGATTGCGACAGCTAACAGAATCTAAGCCTACCTCGAGCCTACGCACAAGCAAAGCCTGTGTGTTACACGCCCTTGCCTTGTACGCGGCTGCCGGAACACTGTCGTATCGCCTTTTGGTAAATGAGTTCTGTGAAACGGAAACCGGTGGCGGCAGACGGTGCGGTGAGAAATCGTGCTGAAGCTCTCCGAAGTGTCATTTTAGTACGTTGAAATCTTCCTCCTAAATAATTATAAAATTTTTCAACAACCGACTTTAATAATCCTCATGATAATAATGACGATACGTTGCATTGAAACCTATATTTTATGTATTAACTAGGTTGTGCCCGCCGCTTCGCATGTGTTATACCCGGATAAAAATAGCCTATGTGATAATCCTGGTCAACATCTACGAGTGCAAAATTTCAGCTCAATCCATAGCCTAGTTCTTGCGTGAAGAGGTAACAAACATCCATACATCTATAAACTTTCGGCTTTATAATATTACTGAGATAGATGTCAAAGGTCGATTCACTTTTTTACGTCGTGTCAGTCCACTGCTGGACATCGGCCTCTCCCATAGCACGCCACTGAGCTCGATCTTCAGCTTTTCTTCTCCAATCCCTGACCTTTTACAAAGTGTTCCATAAGTAATTAGGATGAATGATCTGCTTCTTTTTTTTCCTCTTCTTCTTGGCTTTGCACGGCTTGTGCATTAGCCATTTTCAAGTTTTTTTTACATATATGCTTCTATTATTGCGATGTTTCTCCAGATGTAACAAGTGATTTTAACTTCTTCTTTTTCTTCTTTGTCTCTGATGGCTTTTGTGTTTGTGTTAACACAATAAGGCGTTTTCATTAAAAAGTAAAAATTTCAAAAATAGTTCCCTCAAACCGTAAAGATGGCGTTAGTTTTCATTTAATGGAAGGAAACACACATTGACAATGACAGCATTTGTAATCAATCACAAACTTGTTTTCTCCTCTTACCAGCTCCATCTGTTTGATGTAGTAGAAAACACTTTTTTATTTTTTACTGAAAACGGCTCATTCTGCCAGTGTGATTTTTTCTTCACGGAGGAGTCAGGTGCATTCGAGGTGTGCAGTAAAAGGAAGCTAGACGACGCTCGCTAAATCTCGATGACTTTGACATTGACAGTTGAAGCTTTATTGACGTGATACTTTGACTTTGATACTTATTTGTTTTAACAAAATTGGCGGCTAAAATAAGTATGGTGGTAGTACTTCCCCGGATGAACTCTTCACAAAAAGTTCTACTACTTGATTTAATTCTCGTCTCGCGGCCCACGAACGGTGCTGATGAAGAAGGGCCTCTAAATGGTCTACGAAACGTTAGCAAGACGATGATAAGTTAGGTACGTGGTGAAAGCCGTATAACATAAATTAAATGATGTCAAGCCACGATAACTTCAATTCACTACTTGATTTGATGTCTCGCGCCTTCAAGACTAGAGATGAATCAAAAAGGTAACAACATGGAGAGGCCCAAAAGGTAAGAGAACGAAAGGGAGACCGTACGCTAGATGGAAAGATGAAATTAACAAGGCAGCTGGTCCCAACTGGCTTCAAACAGCACTATCCAGAGTGGATTGGCTATCCTTGGAGGAGGCCTTCATCCGAAGAGCGCAGAAACACGTAGATATAAAAATTACATTTTTAAGTTCACATTTTTGTTGTAAGAAATAATAAAGGCTTTTATTGTTTATTTATTACTTGATTTGATGAAACTAGGTCAAGCCCGGACACCAAGTATTAAATTCTGCAAGGAATGTGCAGTGCGTTGCGTTGCTACACCGCACCGCAGCACGTCGCCTCGCATTAGATCTGCGATACACAAGAACCTGATCTTTGATGTCTGAGGTATTGATTGAAGCGGATTCCTCTAATCAGGTGTATGGTGTGCAGTTATTTACTTTAGGACCTGTTTACGTTAGAATTAAATACACTATAGGCTCTCTTGGCAGATCTAATAAATAAATAACTTAATTATGGAGAGTGTATTATAATATATGTACTAAGCCGAAAGAGGGTGATTCTGACCATCCCACGCAACAACTTTTGTTCTACGACTTTTTATGATTCAGTGGTTTTCGTTCAAGAAAAGACATCGAAAGTTTTAATTTCAACAGGGCAACATTATACTTCCGGCACCCCACGGTACGGCGATTACCTAGTTTGCTTGTGTGTTTTTTTTTCTAGCTTCAAAATTATACACAAAAAAAATACTGAACAATTTGTATTCGAATATTGTTTTTCGATTCGGTTTGTTTATGTCTGTTTGTCTGTGCTAGTAAGCAGCAATACAGGGATACAGTCTGTTTGTCTGTGCTAGTAAGCAGAAATACAGGGATACAGTCTGTTTGTCTGTGCTAGTAAGCAGAAATACAGAGATACAGGGAGAACATACTCCTATCGATGACTACTTCTATGCAATTTTCTGCAATTTTTTTGACATAATAGTCTATGTATTGACATTCTCATTTTAGAAAATATTGATACTTACAATGAGATGAACTCTATATTGTAGCACCATTTGTAGGAGGAGTCTTCTCGCGAGCATAACTCTTGCAACACAGTCAAAACGACAGGATATAAAACAAGTGTATGTATGTATGTACGTAACGCGATAAATTTCCTTGTCGTATCTCAAGTGAATTGTAATATCGAAAGTTTAATAAGCCTGTATCAATTAAATTCTTGTATGCAATCTACATACAAGAAATTAATTGATACAGGCGTGAATTTGCGGCAATCCATTATAATATTTAATCTAAATGTGCATTTCTTTGAAATGCTGAGGAGTGTTGTACTGTGTGTAGCCTCTAAATTAACAACAAAGATTTTGTAACAAATCCGCTATATCTAATGAGCTCTTGAAAAACACTCAAAAAAATTCTAAGAATAATGTTAAAAAATAAAAACGTTCTAAATTCAGAATTATTTTTAGAGTTTTTCAAGCGCTCATTTAGATCAAGTTAGCGGATTTGTTACTAAATGTTTGTTGTTCATTTAGAGACTACATACAATGCAACACTCCTCAGCATTCCAAAGGGACAATCTGTCGCGTGTAAGCTACAATTACAGGCGTGACTTGCACGTCTGTTATTACGCAAATCGGGCACACAATGGGCCTAGATCATCATCACCTTTCCTGGAAGCCTTTGACTACAGTGGGTATAGAGCTTCGATAGAGCTTTTAGGTTTAGGTTATACAGGCTGTTGGATTATGTGTACTAATACTACTTGGACTACTTGGAGTACCAAGCTTTGATAGAGCTTTTTTGGTGTATACCTATGTGTACTAACCCGAAAATCCGAACACCGTACGGTGCTGGCAGTAGAATGTTACCCCTCCTCTTTACCCATGGATGCAGTAAGAGCCTGCTAAGGGATACCTCCGGAAGATGGGCAGCAGCGTCTTTCCGTGTACCAAGATCCCGTACTGCGCTTGCCAACCCGCCTGCCAAGCGTGGTGAGTATGGCAACTACCCCTCATGGAGATGCATGAGCGAGGCCCGTGTTCAGTAGTGGACGTTTTACGGCTGAAACAAACCCGAAAAGGGGTGATTCTGACTACTCCGAGGAATAATTTGGTTTTACTACGTCCCAGGATTCGCTGATTTTCGTTGAAGAAAAGACCACGAACGTTTTAACTTTTAACTTCAACAGATGATTATACGATAATGACAGCCTAGACGTCAGCTGATTCTTCATGACCTCCACAAAGATTTGCCGTATAGGTAGAGTTCGCGCAAAACTTCGTGAGCTCTGTGAACGTTGCGGCAAATGCAAAGTTGCGCATGTTGGCATGTTCATTCAATATTGCCAACTAGGTTATAAATAATCTTGCTACACAGTAGAAATTTTAAATAAAAAAATTGGCTTCTTGCGATAAGTAAAGGTGAATTTGTTCTTTCATTTCAGTTTTTATTAATCCTTAGTTTAATATAATAATTGATTTTTAAATATGTTTGTTTTAATAATTGAAAAATAAATAAATTCATAGTAAAATGTGTGCTAGATAAAACCAAAATACACCAAAACTCGCGCTGGCAACCCTAGTTTCACAGACTGAGCCCCTCTCGCACCCCTTTAACATTCTTTCCCCTCAACGCCCTAAAAACTGTGTACTGCGCAGTCACTGAAGCTAACTTCAGAGAGCTCAAGAAGTTTTGCGCGAACTCTACAAATAAAACTGCCTAAAGCCCCACAGATATTTTTTTTTATTTAAATGTTAAAGAAATCAGTAACCACCTTCACATCACACAACAAGTAAAATTATAAATAAATACTGTTACTGTTACTGTCAGCCCTAATGATCCCAAACAAAAATAACTAAAAAATACGAGTTATCGCTTTTTTTTCCAAAAACGTTAAAAGCTTTTTGTCTGGAAACAGAATAATGGTTCAATAGCTTATCTATTCATCCTTTAAATCACATTTGCCAACCTTATTTAAATCATATCTTAGCCACGCGACTGATGTCCACGTCCACGGCTGGACATGTGCATCCTCATTGATACTGAAGATCATGAGGAGGTAGTTGCCATACTCAGCGCGCTTGGCAGGCGGGTTCGCTGCTGCCCATCTTCCGGAGGTATACCTTGGCAGATTCTTACTGCATCCACGGAAAAGAGAGTAGAAGCTTCTACTGCCTGAGTGCCGGGACTAAAAGTAAAGTAAAACCTAATAAAGTAAATAAAAGCTAAAATAATTATTAAAATCTAACAAACCTCTGCGTCACATATAAAAACTTAATGAATTAAGTATCCTAATTAAAACACTATTGTCCATTATGCAAATACAAATGCGGGTTCTTTTATTAATTCACAACCACTAATTAACATCATTATGAAAACGAGAACAAACAAACATTTCTACGGAATAAAAGATACGCAAATATAAAGGTCCATGCAGATTGAGGGGCGGGGTAGTAAACCGTGAACTGCAGGGGTAGTGAATTGCAAAGGTAGTGTTGAGTATTCTGCGGTTGGGGTGCGCTGCATCGGCTCAGGTAGAAGTGCAGTCGGGCTTGCAATTCGATGTTTGAGTAAGTACGACTTTGTGTGATTGGATAATTGCAGGTTTGGTACGTGACTATTATTTGCTTTTTTCGCTTCGCAGCTGGAAGAGGGTTCTATCTTGTTTTTGAGAAATAATTACGTTGCGAAACACTCCCATGATGGTTCCAAACATCGTCGTGGGTATTCTCTCTCGTATCTTATGTGGCAAACAACTAGCTAGGGTGGAGTCAGAGAAATGTGCAGGTGTTTAGACTTGGGCGCTTGCTATAACTTTGAAGGTTTATTCAAAAATTATTAAACTTTCATTTGTTCAATTCGTTACATGTCAAAGCGACTCATTAGTTGCGCCAGTCGCGACGCATAAAATCGTAAAAGACAAATCGCCTGTAAAAATATAAACGTCATCCCACATTAGCGCGGCGAAAAAACTTTCACTGACAAAGTCGTCAAGTGCGCGCGGCGGCCACAGACACCAGCACAGTTAGTGCGCTGGCAGTGCTCCGTATTCTGTGGCCGAAAGCTTCGGCCTGAAGCTCGGATCGGCTCTCCCCGCCAGTCTAGCGTCGTACGGCGGACGACGCGCACGTGTTTTTCCCCCGAGCGTGTACGAGCTCGGAAACTTTCCGCGAGTGTGTGTTCAGTGAGTGAGTGATGATCTCTCGCGTTCTCGCGCTGCTGCTTGGCGCGGCGCTGGCGCTCGCAGCCCCCGACCCCTGCTACGAGGAGGGCCGCCCGCGTCGCTGCATCCCCGACTTCGTGAATGCTGCCTTCGGGGCGCCGGTGGCAGCCTCCTCCATCTGCGGCCGCCGCGGGCCCGAGCGGCTCTGTGACCCGCCGGGCGAAGCCGCGCCGGACGCTGCGTGCCGCGTGTGCGACGCCGCGCGCGCCGACCGCCGGCACCCTCCCAACCACCTCACCGACCTCAACAACCCCAACGATGTCACCTGCTGGCGCTCCGCTCCGCTCCCACCGGCGGCCTACGATTCCCCCCCGGATAACGTATCCCTAACCCTCTCTCTGGGAAAGAAGTATGAGCTGACCTACGTCAGCCTACAGTTCTGCCCAAAAGCGGCCAGGCCTGATTCTGTCGCGATTTACAAGAGCGCTGATTACGGAGGCACTTGGCAGCCCTTCCAGTTCTACTCCAGCCAGTGCCGGCGAGTCTACGGCCGCCCTAACAAAGCCACCGTCACCGCTGCCAACGAACAGGAAGCTAGATGTTCCGACAGCCACCGATTGACGGGAGAGAGCAACGGTGGAGCGAGGCTCGCGTTTAGCACCCTGGAGGGTCGTCCGAGCGCCGCGAACTTTGACCAATCCCCCGTCCTGCAAGACTGGGTGACGGCTACCGATATCCGCGTCGTCTTCAACCGCCTCCACATGGTCAATGAGGGGGATGAAGTCGATAGTAAGAAGCAAGCGGCAGCTGGTAGCCAGCACTACGCTGTCTCCGACTTTGCTGTGGGAGGTCGTTGCAAGTGCAACGGGCACGCTTCCCGATGTGTTCCGATGAAGGAGGGGGAGGTGGCGGTTTCAGGGGGTGCGGGGGTGCAGCAGCTGACCTGCGAGTGCAAGCACAACACGGCGGGGCGGGACTGCGAGAGGTGCAAACCCTTCCACTTCGACCGGCCCTGGGGACGAGCCACGGCGAAGGAGGCCAACGAATGCAAAGGTATTTGCTACTTTAACTCACTCATCGTGAATTTTTTTTGTGTTCGAACAGAATTTTTTTAATTTATGCTTTTAATCTAAAACGGAACGTTTAGTGAAACGACGAACAAATTAAAAAGTATTCAGAAATGACTTTGCGCCGGAGCTTAAACATTTTGATACAAAACTACCAGACATTTCTTATACCAAGCATAAACCACGCTATACAATAATAATCGTTGTTTGTCCTCAAATGACAAATGGTTCTTTCAAGGACTCCCATAACAAAGAGAGGACTTACTCACCCTTAGATCAACTTATCACAAAGATTGATTTCACGTCATCTTCGAACGGGGTTTGAGTAGCTCTCAACTGTAATTGGTAAACGAAGATTCCTAGAACAAAAGTCATAACATTCCATGTAAATACCGACCCTGTTTGGATTATCATCACCCTCACCCTTCTGAAGTTCTGATAAAATAATCAAATTACAGTTGTAATATACCGTCGCCAAAACACAACGGAATTACCAGAAGCAAGTTTAAAACTTGACAAGAATTTACAGCACAGTAAAATACGATGAAAAATTAACGATGATTACCTCTACTATTACACTCGTGAGAACCCCATAATTAACCACCACCTAATTTAAATACTAATCAACTGACACTAAAAATACCACTGGACATAACTGAAAGTGAATCAAACGATATATTACCGGCGTATGCGCATAGTAATTGAATACGATGCAAGTGTAAATTTTAAAATTTATCGCTCAGTCGTTAAGGTAATTAAGTGGTTGGTTGTAAATCAATTATGGTAAGTAGTGGTGGGTCATAGGGCAATGCAACAATATGGGTTTTGAAAGGAACGGACGGTTAAATTGTTGGTGATAAAAATAGACATGAGGAAGCTTGGGCCCTTGTATCTTGATGATGATAGCGATCGTGGATTAGCAGCTTCTGTACTGTAAGTCTATGGTAACATTATTGCATAGTTAGCAAGCTTGTAGTCGAGTTCCAAGTGGGGATATTACATTTTATTTAAAGAGCTTTTGAGCTCACCGGGCTAGACCGGGTGTGGGATAGAGGGCGATGACAGCTTTGACGGCAAACAATCCACAGGATAAACAAGAGATTAATTTAGAGACGACTTAATTTAACAAATAAGAGTTATAAATACCTAAGTAAGCCTATCAACTTCTTGCTTGCCCAAGCCTCACTAACACGGGCCTGCACGGTAACAGATAAGGCTATATAGCTAATAGATAGATATGTAGATAAACTCTTTATTGTACATTCACCATATAACATAAATTTCACAAAGAGAAACACAGATAAATATAACATACAATGGGCGGTCTTATCGCTAAAAGCGATTTCTTCCAGAAAACATTTGGATAGACAGGATATAAGATAATAAAAACGGCGGTGTACGAATAATACATACACAAAAATAGATAGATAAAAATATACCTGCATACATAACAACCTAAATACTAATATTAACAAGAATAAAAGTAAGTTGACTTCAGGCAGGCGGCCAGACAAACATACAGACAAATCATATTAACAACATGTCCCAGAATTGGAAGAAAGACGTGTTGTGCCGACCACAAGAAATGATAGATTAGCGCAAGGATGTTGAGATTATTTTGGAAAATAATAATATTTTAACATTTTATTTTTTGGCTTTTTATACATTTAATAATTGACCTGATTTAAATAATTGCATGCTTAGTCTAAAAGGTGTTAGAACTATTGTTTTGTCATTTTTGACATCCTGTTTAGAACCACATTATTAATTTCATCGTTGACCTTATCTCTCATCTCTAAATTTTATAAAGAGGAAAGATTTGTGTGTTGTATTTTTTATGTTATACTGGACCGATTTTCTAAATTCTTTCACCATTAAAATGCTACATTATCCCTGAGTAATATAGGCTTTATTTTATCCTCGTATTCCCAAGAAAACGGGAACTGCAAGAGTGAAACTGCGGAGCGCTCGAATTAAGACGGAGGCACCTCCTAAATTGAGAGTGTTTGCCAGCCCAAAAGGAATCCAAAAAAAATACAAACTAAAGCCTACGGTCCAATTCCGTCAAGTGTTTGTTTGATTTTCGTGGGTGATATGTCATTGACAGGCTGTCAATTATAAATTGAAGTGTCCTGTCCTGTCGTATTGCGGTGACGATGGACGATAAGAATCATATTAACAAAGTAGAAGTGCCTGGGCAAACAGTTTTCAAGAGGTGTGTATAAATTTTCCTAGGTTTTAACACACTTAGTGCTAATAACATTGTTTAGTTGGTCTATAAATAAATTTCTTAGGGACAAGTGGCACTTAAAGTGGCAATCGCTGCCTGCCTTTTGTGCTTCAGCCACTTTTAGTAGCCTTAATGATGTGCCGTGGGGTGCCGGCAGTAGAATGTTACTCCTCCTCTCATGCCCGTGGATGCAGTAAGAGCCTACTATGGGATACCTCCGGAAGATGGGCAGCAGCGTCTTTCCGTGTATCAACTTCCCGTACTGCGTTCGCCACCCCGCCTGCCAAGCGTGGTGAGTATGGTAACTAGCCCTCATAAGGATCCATGTGGGAGGCCTGTGTTCAGTAGTGGACGTTTTATGGCCTAAATGATGACTTAATGATGACATATAAAAGTGTTGTGTAGTTGCAGGTATAGTCTGTAACATGCTTCTGACCTAATGACAGACTTGCAGTTTCGTATTTTTCATGTTCCCAACATCTGTACCAATATTCCGCTCTAAATCAAAAACTCTACTTAACTGGAGGTTTAAGATTTCTAACTAGAAATAAAATAAGATTTATTCGTAAGAATGTTAGGTACCTAATAGCAAGATGATATGCAGTGAGCAGAATGTTAGGTACCTAATAGCAAGATGATATGCAGTGAGCAGAATGTTAGGTACCTACTAGCAAGATGATATGCAGTGAGCAGAATGTTAGATACCTAATAGCAAGATGATATGCGGTGAGCAGAATGTTAGGTACCTAATAGCAAAATGATATGCGGTAAGCATAATTTTAGGTACCTAATAGCAAGATGATAATTATGCAGTGAGCAAAATGTTAGGTACCTAATAGCAAGATAATATGTAGTGAGCAGAATGTTAGGTACCTAATAGCAAGATGATATGCAGTGAGCAGAATGTTAGGTACCTAATAGCAAGATGATATGCAGTGAGCAGAATGTTAGGTACCTAATAGCAAGATGATATGCAGTGAGCAGAATGTTAGGTACCTAATAGCAAGATGATATGCAGTGAGCAGAATGTTAGGTACCTAATAGCAAGATGATATGCAGTGAGCAGAATGTTAGGTACCTAATAGCAAGGCGGTATGCAGTGAGCAGAATCCTACAAAATTCGGCCCTGAAAAAGCGTACATTTTTTAATATTGTTAAAAATAAATTATTATATTTAACTAGCTTGTGCCCGCTGCTTCTCATGCGCTGTACCCATATATAAAGGAGCCCATGTGTTAATCCTGGTCAACATCTATACGAATGCAAAATTTCAGCCCAATCCGTAGGTTAGTTTTTACGTGAAGAGGTGACAGACATCCATACAAAGAAACTTTAGTCTGTGTAATATTAGTGAGATGTGATTAATACGTAATTAGTACTGAAATAAAAATATCAATAAATAAATAAATGTCCGGCTATTACAAACTGTTAGCATTTAAAAAATCTTTAACAATAAATTTATTAAATTCACTACACTTAAAATTATCTGAAACTATTTTTTCTGACTAGTCATTCGTCATCTCGCGGATCTGAAACTCGCTGGAATCCGCGAGTTGGCACCTTCTGATTTTACCTGACTGGGATTGGATGTCATTGTGGCTTTTCGCTTGTCGGATATTCGTGTAGTATACTTTTGCGAGGGCCTGACACATGCCAAAAAGATCGTTAAGATAAACTGTTTTAAATACCCTAAGACAGTCTGAGCCTCACTCTCTCGCAACGATTTTATGCTTTTAAGATCACGCAATGCAATGAAGAATCTCGTTTTTCTAATAAAAATATCAAAATTTCAACAATGAGGCCGTTGTAGAGTTTTTATAAAAGAGTTAAATATATCTATGAAGGCTTATTACTAAATTACTGGTTTTTTATAGCTTTTTCGATATCGCGGATAAGAATCTCTTTATTTATAAAAATTCTTCATTAGGTACATATTATCTTTCAGTGATCGTTGTTCGGTTGATGCTGTACATTTACTTAGGAATCATATCTCAAAGTATTTGTATCTCAATTTTAATTAACAGTGGATTGATTGATTATACTAGGTACTCTGGACGATAAAAAACACTCGCCAAGGACGAATCAGACTCGTTTAGCGAGGGTTCATCTACTCAGCCGTAGTATGTATATCCACTGCTGGACGTAGGTCTCCAAGTACTGATAATGAGGGGGTTGTTGCCATACTCGCCACGCTTCGCAGGCGGGATGGCGAGCGCAGTACGGGATGTTAATATACGGAAAGACGCTGCTACCCATCTTCAGATAAGAAAATACCCAAAATAGTAGATTGATGATTGATGTAAATCAATCATCTGGTACCCATTACACAAGCTCTGCTTACTTTCGGGTTATGTGTGAAAAGTCCCAGCATTACTTATATATTCCTTTTGAAAATGTTCTTTAGCTTAACGCGCTATCACATTTCTGAATCTCGATTTCAATCTTATTAAGTTGATAAAATTGTATTGAATCTCACGTATTATCTAAAACGATATTTCTAATAAAGTCCTTTAGCTTACATTTTCTAATAAAAGAAATATAAGACTCGTATCCTTTATAACATATTTCCATTTGAATTGAATCACGCTATCTGAAGATATCCTTTAGATACATCTATCTCAGACAAGATAGGAGTAATGTTTATCTCGGAGCCACGTTGACGACTTTATAATGGCGTGTGTTTAGGATAAATATTAGATTATAGAAAAAACACTTTAAGAGCTGATCATGCTAGAGCCAGATAATACTATGTTTTAAATAGAGCTGCCAAGTGTGAGTTTGAGTCGCACATTGAGGGTTCTGTAAACGTAAAAAAAATATTTTCGGGTTTATGTATCCCCCCGATTTTTGACTTTTTGTTACTAATTTGTCATCCATCATGTAAGCCATCATACTCGCATACTCCGTGATAAAAATGATTCGCTACTTAAGGCTGTATGCAAACATTTAGCGGCCGACTGAATTACAGCGGCGTATCGGTTTAGTGCACTCTTCCATATACCATATAATTATTTGAAATGTAGTGGCCACAGTTTGCTAGTTTAGCGCTCACTCTATGCAGTTTTCAGCGTTACGTGCGCCGACTGTCTTAGTGAGCGGTCGACTCACAGCAAAACCGGTTCCAGTCGGCGGCGGCGATATGGTTGTTCGCCAAATAGATCAGTTTGCAGCTGACTCGAATTTCAGTTCGCCACAAATTTGCGGCTCACTCAGTCGGCGGCTAATAGTTGGCCCTACTGGGGACACAGCCTAGGTAATGACATAGTAGACGATAAAGCAGTTTTGTGAATTATATAGACTTATGAGATCACTACACCTACACAAAAAATTGGTTCTTTTTATTTATAAATTCTAATCTATTTTTACTGTTTTTATTGTATAATTTAGTGGTGTATATACTCTAATTCGAAACTCATTTTCCGGTGGGTGGTTATAAACACGCCACCTTAGGTTATTTATACCTAGTTTGGGTGCCTATGTGTTCATATGTGAATTAAGACCGAAACGGCCCTAACCGACGCCGTCATATTGATTAAGTACACTACAGAACCCGACAATCGGATGTGCGATATACACTGTGCGAAAAAATATATTAGTTATTTTTTTATAAGGGGGCGAAGCCCCCTATTATGCATAGCGCTGTCTGTCTGTCTGTCTGTGCATGACACGATTACAACCGAACGCGTTGACCGATTTACATGAAACCTTTTTTGTTAGCACTGTCTTAATGAGAGAAGGGTAGGCACTGATTGATTTTGGTGACCTTAGGGTCACAGGGACCGGAGTTATTGTGACCTTAAAAATGGCATGCGGAAACCTTTGATCCCTTTTCTGGAACCCCCGTATTGGTACGGAAAAGGGGATACTTTGCTTCTTTGATTAATAGGCAAGCGTTTGGCCACCATCTAACTTGGAGACAAGTAATGATGTGACCTAAGATGAAGCATGCTTTTCCTAATAGAACCTAGATGCACTCCGGCCTTGAATGCACGCTGGTGCGAAAACTGGACCTCGAATTCACTGTAGTGCGATTAATTAACGTATGCACGGCGTCAGTTCGATACTTTGTTTGAGCGACAAACTGAAACTCGACATAACTTTAGTAAGGTAAACGATGGTCCGACATAAGTTCGATGCTACGCTACTGTTACATATAATTATTCATTATGATTAAAATATATTAATCCGGGTATTTATCGCGTAAATTACCTTTATTATTTCCCGACGTGATCGTTTGTGATCGCGAAATTTTAAAAAATACAATATTCATTAATTGTCCCCATCACGTTTTAATCTCTGCTGCTGCTAAAAAACTGAATGAAAAGGACGCAGAATCCGACTCTTTTTGACGCGTTATTATTATATCACCTAAAGATTTTAGAAGCAAAACTAACAAACAGTATTTGGGTAAATTAATTAAATATAATAAATAAGCAAAGCAATGCTGGGCACTATACACGACACCATCTCGTCCCAAACTAAGCAAAGCTTGTACTATGAAAACCGGATGATTGATATAATACTTAAATATTGTTTTTTGTCGTAAATTTATATGCGTATTCATCATTTCAGCCATAAAACGTCCACTGATGAACACAGGCCTCCCTCATGGATCTCCATGAGGGGTAGTTGCCATTCTCACCACGCTTGGCAGGCGGGTTGGTGAGCGCAGTATGGGATGTTGATACACGGATAGACGCTGCTGCCCATCTTCCGGAGGTATCCCTTAGCAGGCTCTTACTGCATCCATGGGCATGAGAGGAGGGGTATCATTCTACTGCCGGCACCCCATATGCGTATTATCATACATAGAAAATGAATAAATAAATAGTCCTGGACACTACATACAACAACATCTAGTCCCAAACTAAGCAAATACTTAATACTTTTTTTAATACCTAGTTATCATACATAGAAAAATACCCAGATACGGCACATATGTATATCTGCATAACAATAACAAACAAAATACATAATAACAATGAGCAGGTTGGTGTAGATATTATATCAGTGTGTTATGGCGTAGTGGTTGTATAATAAAGCGTGGGTTCAGACCGGCTGGGGATAGCTGAGTGCGTTGACTTGTACGCATTTATCACCTGCTTGAAAACGATGAAGGAAAACATCGCGCTCTAATTCAAAGAGCTCTCACTGGCGGTAATTAAGGAAGATCTTATTACGTAGCAGTGGGTTTTATCTTTAAAAGATTTTCCTCTGGTGCATGTATTTTAATGTAAATACGTTATATAATTGTAGACTTATCCAACGATCGTTTGCATTGCGGTTTCGTGTTTAACTGTGTCGATTAAATGATGTAGGTACGTTATTAATTAAATAAATATTAATAATGCTGGACAAAGTCAAAGTCAATAAGCGTTTATTCGTATTCAATGTAGCAAAAAGCTACATAGAATAGTCAATTTACAAAAGAAGAACAGGACACATTTTAATTGAATAAAGCACATAATTGAATTCGTTCGATTCAGATAGCTTTTTTCAAAGTGAGGGAAGGAAGTGAACAAGAAACCTCGCTCTTTTATTTCTTTTCATTTTAAATAGCACCATCAAGTTCCAAAGTAAGCTTATGTTATGGGTACTAGACGGTTGTTTTTCATAGAAAAAGATCTGCCGAAAAGCAACCATTTGGTTTCCCTAGTACAAGACCGTTTACGTCGGCGTGTCGAAGAGGAGGCCTATACCCAGCAGTGGGCTGATAAGACGAAGAGTAAAAAGAGAGTCGCCTACTACTGCGTCGCAAAGAACGGAGTGGTGAACATAGGCCTCCCTCATGGATTTCCTGTATCAGCCGAATATTAGACTTACTGAGCTACAGAGGTCTTCAAAACGAATAGGTACTAATCTTCTAATAGTAAAAGTAGTAGAACAGGTCAATACGTTTGAAGCTAACTAAGTCGCGGGTTTCCTCAAGACGGTTCCTTCACCGTTAAAGCACGTGTTAAGCTGATTAAGCTGAGAGGATGGTATAGGTGCTGGGTATGCCTGCAGTGCCTGGGACATTATTAGATGATCACCAGTTGCTGACGCTGTATCAATCATCTACCTCTATAATAGCTTTTTTCAAAGTGAGGGAAGGAAGCGAACAAGAAACCTCGTTATTATTTAATGTGTAAACCTGTGTTGGGTATCCTATTATAATAAATAAATAAATAGATGCAAAGATCTCAAAAGTAGTATAATTAACTTCATGTCTGGCAATTCAACTTCCTTGAATAGCTCTAGATCTTGCGTGATCCCTGGAGCCGGATGGCTGATATAATTTTGATTTGAACAGTTGGGAAATTGATTTAACTTCTGGACTGAACTGAATATGTACTTTAACAGCCGTGCAAGGCGAAGTTCGCGTTACGGACTTAGATATTCTTACTGCATCCATGAGCAAGATAGGAGATGCAATATTCTACTTCAGGCACCCCACGGCATTCAATGACATCCTACTAATATCCTACTAATATTATAAACGCGAAAGTTTGTGAGTATGTATGGATGTTTGTTACTCTTTCACGCAAAAACTAGCCTACGCATTGAGCTGAAATTTTTCGGATCACTCTCACTAGATCAAGTCAACAGATCCAGCCTGGATCTAGTGAGAGTTTTCATTTTGGAAAACTCTCACTAGATCCAGTATTTAAAGTTTTTCGAATACTGGATCTAGTGAGAGTTTTTTATTTGTTTGTACTCTCAGTAGATCCAGTTTCGAAATTTACAAAAAAAATTAAGTGTATCTATTTAATGTAAATTATAACTTGAATCTTCAATTTCCATATCGGTTTTTTTGACAGGTGTCAAAAATTACAGATGTCAAAATTGACAGAACTTGTCATACATGACAGATGTCAAAAGTGAAAAAATAAAAAAAATGACAGATAACAGCTGTCAAACTTCAAATGGCCGTAACTCGACAGCTACTCAGCCTAGACATTCCGTTTAGGGCTCAAATAAAAGGCATTGCTGTTACCTACTTTTTCGATGACAGCTGTCAAACTTCAAATGGCCATAACTCGACAACTACTCAGCCTAGACATTCCGTTTAGGGCTCAAATGAAAGACATTGCTGTTACCTACTTCTTCGATGACAGCTGTCAAACTTCAAATGGCCGTAACTCGACAGCTACTTAGCCTAGACATTCCGTTTAGGGCTCAAATAAAAGGCATTGATGATACCTACTTTTTTGATGACAGCTGTCAAACTTCAAATGGCCGTAACGCCTTTCATTTGAGCCCTAAACGGAATGTCTAGGCTGAGTAGCTGTTGAGTTATGGCTATTTGAAGTTTGACAGCTGTCATCTAAAAAGTAGGTATCATCAATGCCTTTCATTTGAGCCCTAAACGGAATGTCTAGGCTGAGTATCTGTCGAGTTACGGCCATTTGAAGTTTGACAGCTGTCATCGAAAAAGTAGGTATCATCAATGCCTTTCATTTGAGCCCTAAACGGAATGTCTAGGATGAGTAGTTGTCGAGTTATGGCTATTTGAAGTTTGACAGCTGTCATCGAAAAAGTAGGTAACAGCAATGCCTTTCATTTGAGCCCTAAACGAAATGTCTAGGCTGAGTAGCTGTCAAGTTACGGCCATTTGAAGTTTGACAGCTGTCATCGAAAAAGTAGGTAACAGCAATGCCTTTTATTTGAGCCCTAAACGGAATGTCTAGGCTGAGTAGCTGTCGAGTTACGGCCATTTGAAGTTTGACAGCTGTTATCTGTCATTTTTTTTATTTTGTCACTTTTGACATCTGTCATGTATGACAAGTTCTGTCAATTTTGACATCTGTAATTTTTGACACCTGTCAAAAAAACCGATATGGAAATTGAAGATTCAAGTTATAATTTACATTAAATAGATACACTTAATTTTTTTTGTAAATTTCGAAACTGGATCTACTGAGAGTACAAACAAATAAAAAACTCTCACTAGATCCAGTATTCGAAAAACTTTAAATACTGGATCTAGTGAGAGTTTTCCAAAATGAAAACTCTCACTAGATCCAGGCTGGATCTGTTGACTTGATCTAGTGAGAGTGATCCAATTTTTCTTAGATATTGACCAGAATTAACGCATAGGCTACATTTTATCCGGGTACAACGCATGCGAACGCACACGAAGCGGCGGGCATAAGCTAGTGTTAACACACATAATTTTTAGTGTAGGTAGGTATAACCCATATTAATCTCAAATAATTTAAATCACATCAAATGTTTGTAATTCCCAGTGTCGCCATATTCTATTGATCACATTCCAACAAATACTAAAAAAAACATTCAAACATAATTCGACGGCCATACACACTGAATAATTTTAGATACACACAGTTAATTGAATTCCCGTCACTAAAGTTAAGATCCTTATTTTTATCGCATGTTATCTCATGGTCTCCAACACAGCTATCAATACTTTATACTTTTTACTCTGTAGTCTCTGCTCTACATTGTCGATGATAATGGCCTACTCCTACGCATCTATATGATTTGTGGTCAACTATCTACGAATTATCATAAATTTACAAAGCTCACTTTAAGTAGGATCGGGGCTTTTTATGAAAATGTTTTTGGGGTACCTTCTTGGATGGTAGACGAACAGGGTTTAGACATTTTATTAATTGTAGTGTGTGGGTAATTTTTGTACTAGACATTTACGAATGACAAATCAAATGGCGCCCTTTTAACATGCTTCTTCTTCTTTTTTCTGTGGCTAACGGTCATAATTCTGCCAGTGCTTGTACAATGATACTTTCTTATATCACGCCGGAGAATAATGAAAAGCATTTCTCAAAAATATAAGTGAAATAACTACTAAGTTAGATAGGTACCTATAGCAGAAGGTGTCAAATAATTTAGTTTTCATCATTTCAGCCATAAAACGTTCATTGATGAACACAGTCCTCCCTCATAGAGCTCCATGAGGTGTAGTTGCCATACTCACCACGCTTAGTAGGCGGGTTGGTGAGCGCAGTACGGGATGTTGATACACGGAAAGACGCTGCTGCCCATCTTCCGGAGGTATCCCTTACCAGGCTCTTACTGCATTCATGGGTGTGAGAGGAGAGGTAACATTCTACTGCCGGCACCCCACGGCATATTTGATTTTGGCTGTAAGTATAATATTTCACTTTCAAACTTGTCGGAATAAGCTTCGACGTTTATACATATGTTTATAATACTACGTGGGTAATCTCCGTATTTTAAAAATCAAGTATAATAATTTTTAAAAGCAAGTGCATAGCCCTTTATCGGGATAAATGGGAGGGGGATAGGGAGGCCTTTGCCCTGCAGTGAGACGAATATGGGTAGTAATAATCTATATATATAAAATTCAAAGTCCTGACTGACTCATTGACTGACTGATATATCAACGCACAGCCTAAACCACCGGACCTAAAGACTTGAAATTTGGCACACATATACCTTGAGTATCATATAGGTGCACTAAGAAGGGATTTTTCGAAATTCCCACGGGATGTTACCCACACACTACAATTAATAAAATGTCTAAATGGGATTTATATTTTCGAATCAAAGTGGCTCTGCGTGAAAAAGGGGATTTCCACGCGGACGAAGTAGCGGGCAAAAGCTAGTAACCATACTAATAAAGTATTTTATATAAGACAGTTATTCATTCTTAACACGTGCTAAATTACGGATTTCCATAGTTCTAGGCCGTCTTACGTTAGGAAGTCAAAATCTATACCGATCGTAGAACTCTATAAACCCACGCGTTAACTCTGGCTTGGCTGCTTACATATCACTGAGTAAGACATAGTTAACTTTTTCCTCAAATAAGGTCAAGCCACTTGATAAATTATCAAATTACGTCGCTTACAGCTTAAATTTTAGGACTTTTTAGTATTTGATGTTCAAATTGATTGATAATGTTCGCTACATCGATAAATTTTGATTGATCATTAAATATGTCCATTATCTAGATTAAAACGGCTGGCAGGCGCCATCTTCCAAATTGGGTAAAATTATTATACTGATGAAAGTGAGTAAAGCTTTTAAGGGAAATAATCCTTTTCCCTTTCGTAAAGCAGATGTTTGTAATATTTAGACAACTCTGTAAAGAAATAAATAATTATTAATCTAAGCCCAAATGACCTACTGTTTCATAATGTCAGCCGTAGAACGTCCACTGCTGAACATAGGCCTCCGTTTATTATTAAATTATCCGTTTGTTATTCGTTTAGATAAGTATTCATTTTACTCTCACATTTTAGATTTTATTCTTTCAAATCATAACGCATATTTAGTTTATAGGTACTTACAGTTTGTGTTTTATTGAATATTTAAGTAGTTATGTTAGCACGCCATTTTACAGTTATTCACCTTTGTGGTTGACAGGTAGAAAATGCCTTCGGAATTATGTCCACCAATTGTACCCTTATTTAGGTTTGTGTGCAATAAAGTATTAAATAATAATAATAACGCAGCAACCTACCTAGTTACGTCGTCTCATATGTATAGAGACCGCACAGTACGCATTAATGCAGCTGCTTCCCAGACTGCATAGTAAGCGCATTCTAGTTGATAAGATGTTCTAGCATGTAATGAGTTGAGGAATTAAAGTCAGTCTAACATCGACCATTGAATTAATTGTTCGTCTTTTATTCTGAAACTTAGTTTTTAAAAACCTATTTTCCCTTCGTCGCGTTTTGACTGGCGCTGCGGACAGGATATCGGCGCGAAATTATCCTGCGCCTGTGAGGACCTCGTATCGGTCCGAGTGCAAGTGTTTCGCGAGCGTGTTAACGTGAACCGATATCTACGAATACCTAAATAAATTTGTCGTGCGACTTGGAGGATTCTACGGCGAACATTATTCATCTGCGGCTATAATTGGAGGAAATGGGGAAAAGCGTACTGTGAGTAGACCTCTTCACTATCCTGCCTATCCCTGTTCTTATTCCATTGGCTGTATTTAGTTAAGTTAGTCACTAAGGCAATAGATATATAATTTCTATATAGGTAACATCTATAGGAAATCTATTTGTTGCATAGTTAATTAAGTTAGTTAATAAAATTAATATCTGATATCGATATATAAATTAATATAAAAAATATTTTAGTGTAAATTTAAATTACCTTACAATTTAAATTTTGTGTAAATTAATATTAAGAAAAATGCAGGAAATACGCACTATTCCCCGAGAGATCATAGAGATCATACCAAAATTTGATGGGGATGAAAAAATGCTTAATTTATTCATTAAAAAACGTGAATATGTAATTAAAGCTTTTCGATCAGAGTTAGTGAGCCCTGCGCAAGACATTTATGTTTTTCATACGATCACTAGTCGCCTGATAGGTAAGGCCGCCCACCTTATTAGTGAACGTCAAGATGTAACTACGTGGGTTGAATTAAAGCAATTGTTAACTCAGCATTTCGGCGACCCTAGGTCCGAAGAGTGCGTAGCCATAGAGTTGGAAAATCTTAAAATTTTACATGGCGAATCATACCTTATCTTCTGTAATCGTATTCAAAATGTCAGAAGCACATTGTTTGCCAAGTTGAACTTGATTGAGGACGAGGGTGTAAGGGAAGCTAAAATGACAATTTATAATCACATGTCATTAAATGTGTTTCTCTATAATTTACCGGAGGACATGATCCGCGTAGTGCGACTTCATAGATGTGATAAATTGGAGGATGCGCTAACCATAGTTATGGAGGAAGTAAACTTTTTAAACCAGTACAATTCTCGAAACAAAAACCGACAGTTCTCTTCCCAGCAGTACTCTACTCAAATAAAATCGACACCAAATTTTAAACCCATTTTTCCACAAAATAATAATTTTGTCCGGAATTATGCACCACAAAATCAAGGTTTCAGATTCGGCAACCAACCGCCACCACAAGGATTTAAATTTGGAATTCCCCAAAACCAAGGTTTTAGACCCACTATGCCTAACCAACAAAACTTCAAATTTGGAATCCCACAGCAACCGACAGGTTATAGGCCTTTCTTACAAAATAATAACCAATTCAGATTTAATAACTCTCAACCAACAAATCCACCCCAATTCCGATTTGGTATTCCACCTTCACATCAACAGCAGCCACAAGCCCAGCGACCTGCGCACGTCTATGATAATGATGTTTCTATGCGCACTGCACCTCGATTTAAACCAGGTTTTGTAGCTCCACGAACATCGAACAATTTGTTCTATGCAAACGAATTGACTGTACCGGAATACCCGGAATACGCGGAAAATTATTATGTCCCGGAAAATGATTTTCCATACGATTATCCGCAAGTAACCGAATACGAACATGTCGATGACAACTGTATCGATTTTGAACGACCTCAGGCTGCACAGGAGATTTCTGAAACTGAAAATTTTCAGTTATCGGCCTCAGAGACAGACCACCCGAAGTAGTACATTTGAACCATCATGGGACCGTAAAGTTACCCCATATTGAAATTCCAGAAATTTGCACTATATTCATGATTGATACTGGTAGTACCAGATCTTTCATAAGTCCTGAAATTGCAAACAAATATTTTTCAGAGTTTAAATACAATGAACCTTTTGAAATAATAAGTACTCACGCGCGTAGTTTCCACAATGAAGTTATTCATATACCACTACTAAAAACTTTCCGTACCACGGACTCTCACAAATTCTATGTATATGACGTTGACAGTAGCTATGGAGGACTAATCGGATCTGACTTATTGAAACAACTTGATGCTAATATAGATATGAAAAATCAAATTCTTAAAACCCGTAACGCAGAAATTCCTATCATCTACAGTCCGCCATATTCAGTCCGCGTTGAACCACGATCGGAAACTAGAGTAAAAATTCCTGTTGATCTCTTTAGTGGAGAGGCAATGATAAACTATATTAATTTCGGTGAAGGTGTTAGGACGCCTGCTGCAATTGTAAAATGCGAGGAAGGTTACGCTACGACTATTATTCAAAATTATTCCGATAACGACTTTGAGATTAAATTTAGAAAGCCCCTGAGTGTAACAAAATTACAAAATAACGAAACTTACTTAAATAATACCTGCGTAGTAGATGACCGCAATACAGATGAAATTCTGAAACAAAACCTTGCAAAATTACGTCTCGATCATATGAACAACGAGGAGCGTGACAAAATTTTTAACCTATGCTCCGAATACAAAGACATTTTTTATACAGAACACTTACCTTTAACCTTTTCGAACCAAGTTAAACATAAAATCAGAACAGTTAACGAGGACCCTATCTATGTAAAGCCATATCGTCAAGCGCCAGCAGAAGCAGCTGAAATTAGAAATCAAGTCGAAAAATTACTAAAAGGATAATGTGATTCAAGAATCCCATTCTCCATGGGGTGCACCCGTACACCTAGTACCTAAAAAGCTTGACGCTAGCGGTGAAAAAAAATATAGAATGGTAATTGACTACAGACGCTTAAATGACATTACAGTTGACGACAAATATCCGCTCCCCAACATTACCGACTTATTTGACAAATTAGGCAAGAGCTGTTACTTTTCCGTACTTGACTTAGCTAGCGGATACCATCAAATTGAGATCGAGAAGGAAGACCAACCTAAGACTGCGTTTTCAACACAATTTGGACACTATGAGTACCTGAGAATGCCATTTGGTCTTCGGACAGCACCGGCGACATTCCAACGAGCTATGGACAATGTTCTGCGAGGATTACAGGGAATACACTGTCTAATCTATCTCGATGACATAATCATCTTTTCATCAAGCCTCGAGGAACATTTGACTAAGTTAAGAGCCGTTTTCGACAGACTCAGGAGAACTAACCTTAAAGTACAACTCGACAAGTCCGAATTTTTATGTAAGGAAACGACTTACCTGGGACATACTATCACTCCCGACGGACTTAAACCTAACACAGACAAAATAGATGCCATACTAAACTATCCAGTACCTAAAACAACGACTGAAATAAAGAGCTTTCTAGGACTTATTGGATACTACAGGAAATTTATTAAGGACTTCTCTAAAATTACACAACCCATGACAGCATGCCTGAAAAAGAACAGTAAAATTGTGATTGATGACAAATACATGACAGCATTTGAAAAATGTAAGGAACTTTTGATTAACGCCCCCTTACTACAATACCCCGACTTTACAAAACCTTTTATACTTACGACCGACGCATCCGACTATGCCATTGGTGCCGTGCTCTCACAAGGTTCCATTGGTAGCGAGAAACCTATAGCATACGCCAGCAGGACCCTTAACGATTCTGAAAAAAGATATAGCACTATAGAGAAAGAGCTTCTTGCTATAGTATGGGCAGTTAAGCACTTCCGCCCTTACTTATATGGTAATAAATTTACCATATACACTGACCACCGTCCATTAGCGTGGCTCGACTCTCTAGAGGAGCCGAACAGTAAATTAACTCGATATAAACTCAGATTAGGCGAGTACGATTTTAAAGTATTGCACAAAAACGGAAAACAAAATACAAATGCAGACGCACTTTCGCGAATAAGGTTAAACGCTTTAGGTAAGGATGACGACGAAGAACAGCAATCCATGGCAGTTAATGTAGGAGACTCTGTAAATGACGACCTCGAACAGCACATTCAGGAGATTACAAAAGAGATAACAAGATTAGCACAAAATCAAAGCTCTAAAAACAATGCTAATCCTATGGACGTCGATAGGCAATCAGTAGCATCATCTCACGCATCTGAAAGAACCCTTAGTATAGATGGACAAGAAAATCCACCTCTTACTTGTTCCGGTAGTAGCACGGTGACTATAAACTCCCGTACAGACACAGCGCATTCCGCCGAGGATATGGACACAAATGGTATCCCTATTCTTCACGAAGCTGTAGACACCAAACCCAACCAGATCATAATTCATACATGGTTTAAAAATGAACTCGAAGTTAAAATTATTTCACACCCAAAACAGAAAATCTTAGAAGCACGCTTACCTTTGGATAATCTTGATCTGATCAAGCAATTCCTTAAGGAATATATTAGGCCTAAAGTCAAATATTTTATTTATTTCGAAGATAAAGCACACCGACGATACTTTTCAGAAGTAGTTATTGCATTATTTAGAAAAGACGCGGTACAGCTCTACGAATGCACAAATAGGGTAATAAACGTTACAGATGAGAAAGAACAGGAGGAAATAGTGATGCGGTATCATCAAGGAAAGACATGCCATCGCGGTATCAAGGAAACTATTTTACATCTTAAGCGCGTTTACTTTTGGACAAACATGGAAGAGATGGTGACCGGCATTATTAACTCATGTGACACTTGCAAACGTATGAAATATGATCGTAAGCCTTTTAAACCCCAACTTCAGCTCACTCAAACTCAGTCTAAACCATTTGAAGAATTATTCATGGATTTGTTTTCTATCGAAGGTAAATACTATCTAACCATAATCGACGCATTCAGTAAATTAGCTCAAGCTTTTGAAATTCCCGACAGGTCAACCCCTGAAGTAGTCAGAGCGCTAATAAAGTACTTTTCATTCTACGGCACACCCACCAAAATTAGTTCAGACCCCGGTTCCGAATTCAATAATAAATTAATGAAAGAGTTATTAACCTTTTACAAAGTAGACGTTCATATAGGAACCCCCAACAACCCTAATTCTATGGGGTTAATAGAGCGCTTTCACTCTACGATATTAGAAATATACCGTCTTGCAAAATACGAACACAAAATAACCGATGCGGCATCGGTTATGACATACGCTGTGATGGCCTATAATCAGACGATACATTCAGTGACCGGACTTACTCCATTCGAAGTTGTATTCGGCCACACGGAGAGTAAAAGCCAATTTAGTTCAGATTTCGATAAAGAGTACACTCAACAATTAGTAAAAGATCATGCAAAAAGAACTCGCTACTTATACAAATATTTAACTGAAAAAATGGGGAACAGGAAGACAAAAATTCAGCAAGCTAGGGGAGGTGAGACTAATTTCGATTTACAAGATGATGAGACAATTTTTATCAGAGGTGTTAATAGGCGTAGGGGTAAAGATAAGCCTAGGTATCAAAAGGCCAAGGTGAAAGGAAAGATTGATAGGAACGTAATTCCAGTGGAGACTAACGCTAGAGACACTAATGTTCCTGTTAAAGATGTACGGCGTCCTCCACAGGTTCGTCCTGCTACTGACCCAGGCAGTAATGATCCGGGCCCTTCAGCTCCAGAAGCTTGAGAAGAATCCTGGCGTACTCCCGGTCAGAGAGGGAACCGCTCTTATGTCTTACGACAATTGGCTAGTTATTAAGATATTAGATATTAGGCTTATTAAGGAAGATTTAGATTTAAACACAAATAATTATAGGGAATTAAATAAGTTAATTATAATGTCTCACTCCAACGTAAATAAATCTGCGCTAATTAACCTCAATGATGTGAAACGGCAAGTTGACCACCTTCTGGGTATTACATGGGATAAATATTCACAAATTATTCCATTTAATCGTCAAAAGAGAGGGCTCATCAACCCTTTAGGATCTGTAATCAAAACTTTAACAGGCAATTTGGATCACAATGATGCGATTAATTACGACAATTTAATAAAAAGTTTAAACTCTCGCCAGCACTCTATAGAAAAAAAGACGACTCTTGTAGCCGAAATGGTGAAGATATTTATGAATTCTACTGTAAAGATAACTGACAATCTCGCACAGTTGAGCGTTACAGTCAATAAAATTAATAAAGACATTTCAATCAACGCCTACATTTATGAAATCATAAATCTTTACAATTTGTTTTTACATAACTTTCAGATAATCCACGCAAAATTGAACGAGATTGAAAATATCTTAGCTTTTAGTAAAATAGGAATATTGCATCAATCTGTAATAAACACAAATAAACTTATTAAAATTCTTAATGTTATAGAGAAAACAGATAGACTTATATTTAAGTCAACTCCTGATAATATTATCAAAATTGAGCAGTCTATGACGTTGAAATCATATTTTAAGAATAGTGAGATAACTTTTGTATTAGAAATTCCGTTAGTTAAGAAGGATACTTACTTTTACTATAAAATTGTTCCTTTACCCATCACCCAACCTGAAACCAACCTTACCTTAATTATATTACCTAAATACCCATACCTCATAGTGAAGGGGTTGAAAGCAAACTCGCTGTCCACCCCATGTCGGACCATTGAAGATAAGACCTACCTATGTGATGAAGCGCAGACCATATTACCAGTTGAAGACACCTGTATCCTTGATCTGATGAAGTACTCCAAAAACGTCTCCTGCAAACAGATTCCAATAGAACTTGAGGATGTAAAGATAGAATCAGTCCAGAGAAACCGTTGGATAATTTACTCTAAATCAGCTGTCGACCTTACAAGAATATGTGCTAATGAAATCCTACATTACACTCTTATTGGCACTTACCTGCTTACCGTTGATGATAAATGTGAATATAATATTGCAAATCACTGCTTACGAGACCACACCCTTTATGGAGAAAAACTTACTTACCCGAAGCTGCCATTAGTAACATTACCTGAAAATTTGAAGATGGAAACTGCAAGAATAGTGAAACCCGTGAAACTTAATGGAATCGACCTAACAAATCTAAAAGTTTTATCATATGCATTGAAAAATAGTGAAACACAGAGTGACAGTCATAGTGTAGTGAACACCGAAAGTGTTAGCATAGGGACGATTGTCTTATATATAATTTTAATCATAGGTTTTATATCTTTTGTCATACATAAAAAATGTAATTCATTATGTAAAATCTTCCCAGGTCGAAATCATCCTCCGAAAAGATGTTCTTCAGATGATTTCGAACTAAAGGAGGGAGGAGTTACGTCGTCTCATATGTATAGTAAGCGCATTCTAGTTGATAAGATGTTCTAGCATGTAATGAGTTGAGGAATTAAAGTCGGTCTAACATCGACCATTGAATTAATTGTTCGTCTTTTATTCTGAAACTTAGTTTTTAAAAACCTATTTTCCCTTCGTCGCGTTTTGACTACCTACCCACTTAACGAGACCGATGCAAAAATACCTATCTGGTATGACATATTATACTATAGTAACAGCGGGTTTATATGTGAAATCTGATAAATCGATGTGTCTTGTTAATATGGTCGGCACAGTTTTCTATAGCCTTTTATTACCACATCAATTGATAATAAATAAAGATGGATGTCAGTACAAATCGTATTACACTCGTATTTTATAGGAAATATCACGGTTTTGATGAGATTTTATATTTACTGATGTTTTTCGTTAAGGCCGCTGGGCACATGATATAAATTAAGTCAGCATATTTAAAATTAAAGGGATGCTTTATTTTTCCGGCATAATTTATATTTTTGGATCGTAATGACGATGAAGAAGTACGAATTATAAATAACTGCGTTCACCAACCCGCCTGCCAAGCGTGGTGAGTATGGCAACTACCCCTCATCCATGAGGGAGGCCTGTGTTCATCAGTGGACGTTTTATGGCTGAAATGAAAATGATGGTGTGATGTAGGTATCTTTGTGTTAATAAACACTTAATTAGTCTTTTTAGGGTACCGTATTATTTTTGTCATCCCGGGACCATGCCTGGTGCCACAGAATTGCCTCTTCCTTTTTCTGTGCCTGGTGCAATCCATTCGAAACGTCCGTCGGTCAATAATAAAGGTAATTTACGCGATAAATACACCGTTACATGCAAATATATTAAAAACACTTCAATCATTTAATAATACTATCCATACATGCTGCACGAAAATTTGCTGATTGTACTAGCATAACTAAGTGAACATCATACTTTTGCTTTGCCTTTGGTGGTGCGTGTTGTCTGATTCTGGAAAAAAATAATAATAATGAGAACTTTTCTTAAAAACAAAGCTGAGTAAAAATAATATAGTTCACTCACTCCAAAAACTACACTTACATAAAATATAATCTATATTTTTTATGAATACAATTTTTTATCAATAAAGTGACGGTAACTTTCCATCGTTTGTTGTGAAGAGATGTGTTGTGAGAGAAGAGTCTATGGCATGTTTTACTGTCTCTGTCCCTTTCTCTGTGGTAGGTGTTTTGGTGGTTCTATGTTATGGCTGTTTATTACTTTTATTTGTTTTATTTTATTACCTATCTTTATTACTTGAAGAGCCCTTTCACTATAATACAATGTATGTTAAGTATAAGTATTACACAACAAAATATTTTTAAATAAGACTTCCTGCGACTGCCAACCTGTAATAGCCTGAATAGATACCCGCCGGGACGGACAAACGCGAAACTTCTAAACGGCAGGCAATTTATTTAAAAAAAAATAGCCGTCACGGCTCACATGGCAGATGTAAAACATAGTCGCGACAGTCGCCACCGTAGCTATACAGTAGCCCAAGTTGCTGTGTGATGACTATATCACCACAGTCGCTACAGTCCCCACAGTAGCCCGCAGTGACCGCAGTCGTCACAGTTTACACGACGGGCACGATGGATAAAGGGCAGTCGCCCTAGTACTAACTCACACATCTCCAAGCGTCACCTCTCGTTCGATCGGTTTTACCCACCGAAAAAGATGTATTACATCAAAAAAATCGGCTGATGTCAAAAATGTACTACGTTTGTATAAAATGACGACTAATGTCAAAAGTGACAGACATCGAAGATGAAGACGGCAACTGTTTTTATACATGCTTCGCGCGATTGTTAGTGAGATAGGACGACGGAAGTTAGGGCCATAACTATAATTTTTGATATAATTATTTAACCCTAAGAAGCTGTCTATGAAAAATCCTGGCGAGGCGTTTTTATTAATAAGTAAAAACTTCAAAAATAGTTCTCTAGAGCCTTATAGATGGCGTTAGTTTTCTTTCAGTCAATCGGCAGGCTGATTACGTATCTCGCGACAGGTTTGCAACAGGCGTATATCTCGCGATCATCGCTGTCACAGTCAGTTCGTGAATTAACTTTGTGTCGAATATAGAACATTTGTAAACTAAATCAAAATTGCCGTTTGTTAGCGATGAACACGAGATTTGCGCCTGTTGCAAACCTGTCGCTAGATACGTAATACAGGGCGGCAGGGTGATTACGTATCTCTCGACAGGTTTTGCAACAGGCAATCGTTGCTGTCAAACGTCAATTTTGTATTAGAGAACAACAAGGATTTGACATTTGATAGCAACGATTGCCTGTTGCAAAACCTGTCGCGTAATCACCCTGCGGGTCTTCTACACTTCTTCTTCTTCTTTAGAAGTGCAGGTCAATCCTACGATCTTTAGCTTTAACTTCGGAAGCGACTACTTCCGAGTCCAGGGGTGGTGCCATTTATGGCAATCTCTTGAATCCGACGTCTTCTAGTTTTCTTTTACTGGAACACAATTTGACAATGACAGCAAGCGCAAAATGCAAGCTTGTGATTAATCACAAACTTGCATTCTGCGCTTGCCAGCTCCATCTGTTTTTCTCCAACACTTTTTTCTGATTTACTGAAACAGCTCATTAAAAAAGTTAGATTAAACCCTAACTAAAAACGACGTTTTCTTAATAAAAATAGTACTCGATTCTAGTTTGCTCAATCGAACCAGTAAGGAAAGCTGGGCGGGTTTTATTGATGGAGGAAGTAATAAAATTAAGGTGTTTCATAGCCATTGTTTCATGCTAACACGTCACAGTGCATTGAATATTAATTTCGAGATTTTTCACTGCCACACGTAATAAAACCTGTTTAGGTAACTTTTTCGACTAAACTTGTGGTGACAGGTCAATTTAGTAGCATAGAAAAATACTGATATTGATAGGCTCATTCTTATCGTTTTATTTTTAAGATGTTTTTCAAGACTTGGACAGAGTAATGACGCATATTCGCCACGCTTGACAGGCGGATGGGCGAGCGCAGTACGCGATGTTGATACACACAAAGACCCTGCTGCCCACAGAATACTTTATTCTGTGCTGCTGCCCATCGTCTGGTGTATGTTTTTATTCGAGTGTAGATTCTTATTGCATCCACGGGCAAGAGAGGAGAGGCAACATTCTACTACCGGCACCCCGCGGCAATACGGAGATGATGTATATTCTGTAGCAATATTCAGCCTTAGAGATTTTAGCACTTTTTACTTTGGTTTGGTTTTGGGTAAGTTTACAGAATGAAAAGGCCTCTCAAGTGATAAAGACCAGAAGAAACTACAGTTCTAACCATGGAATAACAAATAAAGCATTTTATTGGACATGAATGTTTCCTAGAACAACACGAGTTTTGAGTTATCGACTTATAGCTTTCAGTTGTTGACGATTTGCGTATAGGCACGTGGTGTGGCGTGGCGAACTATTGTGGTGATTGTCGTAGGTTATTTTAGGGTTAATACCTAAGGGCACCGGAAACAATAAACCATGTCTACTTATGCTGCCTGACAGTTTGACAGGAACCGCAATGGCATACTAGGTGAAGCTTTTCAAACTTTGAAGGTTGTCGATAATGATGGATGGATAAAATGTTTATTACGACTGCAGACACACATACAAATTTGAAAGGAAAACTGAATTACATAAGTACCTACATTACAACAGAGAGACTTTTATAGTAGGTACAACATTAAAGTTAAAACATGCGCTAAAGGGTGACGCTTTCGACATGAGCCTTAGAAATCACAAATTTCAGACATTTTAACAGTTCTTTTTTGACGTTCACAACAAAAGGTTAAACCTACGTTCATGTTGTACCAACAAGTTCTTATAACTGTAATATAGCCTCCATTTCTCCTTCTGTTCTTCCCAATTTTCTGCTACTGTCTTCAAGATGCTGTTTTGGCTGTCCCGAACTCTTCTCGTCAGGGATACTACTGTTTTTTTTTTTGCTAATGATGGTATGAAAGCAGTGAAAGTCACAGAAGTAAGCAAATCCCTGACGCGCTCCGTCCTTATTAGGGTTTCGTAGTAAAACAGGAAACCCTTATAGCTTCGCTTTGTCTGTCTGTCCGTCCGTCACCGGCTTTGCGAAGAGACTACGTTCTAGAAAGCTGTTAGTTAGCATGGACAATAAAATAATAACGCCGAGTTAACGCTACAAAAAATGATGAAATAATTATGAATTGGGGGTACCTCCCATACACTTAAGGTGGGGATGAACTCTTTTTTGTTGGTGTTTTAAGTTGGTGTATGTTTTTAAAATAAAAAAAAAACATACACCAACTTCTAACAACAGGTCTACCGTTAACTACGGAACCCTATATGGCGCGTGGCCCGACACGCACCTGGCTTAATTTATATACTTAATGAAGCTCTTTCATAATGATACCCGCATGACATGACGTAACTCCGCCCACCTTCGTAATCATAATAAGAATATTTTTAATAAAGATTAAGTATGTACTTACTGTCTTCAATTTATCTATTTGCGCATTACGTCCAGAAAAACCCCTAGTCTATAACAAACCGCATTTAACTCTTTCTATTTAAGGTGTTACTTACACTTTCTGTGTCATCACCTCGAGTGAATCAATACGGATCTAGACTATCGGTCTCGTACAAGCTTTGCCCGCGACTTGGACGATTGCCAGCCTCTATTTATTTGAAGGAATACATCATGTTGTAATACGGTGTCAACGACTTCGCTGTATTTACATACATTTAAATAAAAATAAAAAAAATAATAAAAATAGCTTTATTAATTCCACACAATAAAATATAAATAATATGTACTAGACTAAAATTAAACTTAACATAATTTTATTAAAATAGCATGCATAATTTATAAAATCTTTTCTTTTTTTTTTTTTTTTTTTACATAATATCGCTTCAAACTTTAAAATATATAATTTTAGTATCGTAATCAATAAATTTATTCGGTTTTGTTATGGACCCCGGTTCGGGTAAAAGCCTCCTCCAAAAACTTCCATTTCTCTTTATCTTTTGCAGTATTTTTCCAGTATCTGCCTGCAGTCGCAACTATGTCATCTTGCCATCTAGTAAAAGGCCGACCTCTTTCTCTGGAGCCGCCTGGCCCCTCCCATTCTGTGGCTCTAAGTGTCCATCTGTCATCAGTGTATCTTGCCACATGGCACATGGCATTTACATACATTTACGGATAAATAAAACGTTATAGTAAGTACCCTGTCCTACTTTTTGGATTATGCAAAAATTCCAGAGGTCTATTGTTCTCTATAACCGTGTTGGATGAGTGGTGTTAACCCCCGACTTACAATCCGAAGGTCGTGGGTTCGATACAGGATGTGCACTAATGGACTTTTCTTTCTTGAGAAATGTATGTGCACAAACAGTGCCTTAACGGTGAAGGAAAATATCATCATCATCATAATTTCAGCCGTAAATCGTCCACTACTGAACTAAGGCCTCCCTCATGGATCTCCATGAGGGGTAGTTGCCATACTCACCACGCTTGGCAGGCGGGTTGGTGAGCGCAGTATAGGATGTTGATATACGGAAAGACGCTGCTGCCCATCTTCCGGAGGTGTCTCTTAGCATCCACAACTCTTACTGCATCCACGGGTAGGAGAGGAGGGGTAACATTCTACTGCCGGCACCGGCGGCTTACGGCTTACGGCTGAAGGAAAACATCGCAAGGGATTGCAAAAAACAGTATGACACGTTTAATAAGGGTTCCATATTTGTTTTGCACCTGCAAAAAATAAAGCCATAGGAAGCAGAAAAAGTCTATTGAAAACGCATTGAGAAATCCCACAATAACTCATTCATTTGTTTACAAATGACATTTTAACACAATAGCATGGTCCTTTTCTGTCAGACTTTCCTATTACTTGGACTTTGAAAGCCATTTTTAAGCTTTATGCTAATAGGCTACAGTTCAAATTGCCGTGATTGACAGTTTTGGCATTGATCACGTGGAGGTAGAACTGTCAAACTAATTGACGTTAATGTCAAAAAGTTACCGCCCACGCGATTGGGCAACACATAAAAACAAATGAAGAAATATTTTTATGGGAGTAGTGGCTAATTGTGTATTAATTTAGCTGTTTGCTCGCTTTTTTGTCGTGTCGGGCCTAATTTAGGAAACTTTTTTAGCAGGGGATTAAACTAATTAACATATACATTTAAGGATTTTTTACTTTATGATAGTTTAAAAAAAGCAAATGTTTTTATTCGAGTTTCGAGTGACTTTACATTTTAGGGTTGCCGAAAAGTGGTAAACACATCAATCCGCCTGCCAAGCGTGGCGAATATGGCAACAACCTCTCATCATTACTACTTGTAGATCCATGAGGGCTTATGTCCAGTGGACGTTCTACGGGTGAGATGATGATGTAAATTTATTGAGAGAAGTACAGAAGTTGCTACGAGTATATAGGTTTTATTATAAGGAACTTATGTACAGTATGAGGAAACCTGCGGCTCAGCTTCAGACCTATTGACCAGTTCTTTCCTCTGTCTCAATAGCTGACTAAGCTATAGATGGTATAGGTGCTGGGCAAGCCTAATCCATCTAATTATGTCCCAGGCACTGCAGCGTCCCGTACAGCATGAATACCACTCACTATTTAGCGATAAGACCGCCGATTGTCACTTTATGTTCAGCGTTTCTTTAGTTTTTAAGGTGTGTAATAAAGCATTTTCTATCTCTTTAAATCAATATCTACAGTATGCTAATATAAATAGACATATAGATAGATGAATGAATGAATGAATAACTTTATTGTACACCAAAATCAAGAGAGTTACAGGAAAAGGAAGAGTTATTAAAAATAAACATTGGTACAATGGGCGACCTTATCGCTAACAGCGATCTCTTCCAGGCAACCTTTGGATGGACAGGATAGATTTCAATTTATTTATGACGGTGGCGTACTAAAACAGTGAAAACAAATGAGGTAATATTGAATATAATATGTAGTTAATATGATTTAAATAATAAATAATGATAATATAAACATACAAACACATAACTATAAAGATAAATATAAAACAAATAGTTTACACAAAATATAAATATACGTATTTAAATATATATAAATATAAATAATATATATATATATATATATATACATAGGTGTATAAAATATAGACATATCAATGAAATACTTGGATTACGAAGTTACGAAGGCTTATCACGGGAATCCAGATAAAATTGATGAACCAAGTTTTTGAAAATAGGAAGGGATTTGGCATGACGGATAGAAACAGGGAGTGCGTTCCAGAGTCTTGTAGCTTGTAATGTGAAAGAATTACCATAAAACTAGATGCCTACACTCTTTATTGCACATTCACCATAAAACATAAATTTCACAAAGAGAAACACTGACAAATATAACATACAATAAGCGTTTAATAATATGTTGTTATTTAGTAGATACCTATGTATGTATCTTATTACCATAGAATATTATAGACATGTTTTAGAGGAAACAGCTACGTAAAATCCACGAGACAAACACAAAGGCACTGCAGGTAATCTCGTAATTTTCTTCCATTCTTTCCATCACGCGATATATCAATAACCGTATATAAACCATTACAACTTCAACTCCGACTTTCTATTCCCTTAGCAGAAATAACACGAGTGAAGTAGAAATAGAGGGAATTTAAGGGGTCCATCATGACTGGCCGTTTCGGTAATCAGTCAGAAGTTTTACTTTTTATTACGAATTGTGGACGTTGTTGGTAATCTGACATGATGGGAAAAGACATTAAAATAATATAAAATGGAGGTAGTCGAATTTTAAATTAGATTCTATTGACATAGGTAGCCTTGTTTACATTGGGCGTGGCTTCTTTGGTTTACAAATTGAAAAGGTTTTGTTTCTTTTTTTTTAAAGTACCTACCTAGATACAACGCAAATATTATATGTGACATTATGAAATGTATTTTTCTATTTATTTTTACTCTATAGAAAGCAATCCTTTTTACGCTTTTTTTCAAATATACAATCAATTTCTTGCTTCTTTTAATGCCTAAAACATTAAAAATAAGTTAAACTCCATTTGAGGTTACAATAAAAAAACTAGTTGTCTGTTTCCCTGGTCTTACTTTATGAATTTAAACGTTTTATTCTGAATTTAAAATTTTAATTTAAGGAACCTTCATAATATAACTTGATATATTAAAAATGTCATACTCCTAAAAAAACGTTTTAATCGCCCAAACAAGAATTCATATTTGGAAGAGACATCAGAATGTCAACATAACGAACTGATGAAAAGCTGATAAAACTTATTGACGTATGAACGATTAAAAAAATCAATAATGATTTAACGCTCTTAATTAATATATTGGTGTTTTTTATCAGAATATTAGACGGCAAAAAATATTTAACTCTATGAGTAATAAATAGTTGCCAAATGGTATAAGTAGGTACTACACCTATTTCCTTCCCTTAGATATATTAACCAAATCGATACTAATATTATAAAGCTGAAGAGTTTGTTTATTTGTTTGCTTGAACGCGCTAATCTCAGGAACTGGTCCGATTTGAAAAATTATTTCAGTATTAGATAGCCCATTTATCGAGGAAGGCTATAGGGGATATACATCATAACTATTCCACGCGGACGAAGTCGCGGGCAGAAGCTAGTCAATTCATAAAAATGTATTTCTTAGTTATCTTCGCTTCGATGTTAAATAATTTTTACAATAAGAGCTTTTTTTCTGATAGCGGCAACTTTTTTATTTTATAGAGCTCAAGGAAATTCCTGTTCTTTTTAACTTGAAATATAATTTTAAAGTTGATGATCTAAATCAGTCCTGAATCGAAGCAGCTAGCTATCAAGGCGTATAACTATTATTAACCTTTTAGCGTCACGTTTGTTTAAAATAGCTACTTTTAGTCGAATATCATAAACCCGTCGTTGTATTAATAACTGCGGTTTGGCTATAACTGGCGTTCGGTTAGGGTTGCCACCAAAATAAATGGGATTCTGAGTAAAAATAGAGAATAAAAAGAGAGCCAAAAAGCCCTTCATATATAATACATACCTAGGCAAAATGTTAGGCTGCGGTCTCGAAGTCAGCGGCGCGGGTAGCGGCGCGGTTAGGCGTGTTTAAATTAAATGCATACATTTATATGGAACTGGTCCCGAAGGCGCGGGGAGCGGTAAACGAGTGATGCGCGGCTGCCAAGAGGTGCCAGCACGTCTGCACTGACGTAGGTAGTATTACATGCATTGTTCATTTTTTGACAGACCGACACGCTGCGACTTTTAAAATATTTTGATATAAACACAACACTACGCCTCGATCTGCCCGTTGAATTCGATCGAGACTAAATCTGCGTTGCCGCCGATTTGGTCACAAGTTACAGCGTCAGTCAAAAATAAAACAAAAGTAGTAAGGGGCTGTCTCCACGAGCGAGGGAATCGCGGCGATTTTATCGTCGTGCCACGTATTTCTATACACTCTCTTAGAGGCCGTCTCCACGAGCGAGAGAATCGCGACGAGTCCGCGCTATAGAAATACGTGGCGCGACGATAGCATCGCCGCGATTCCCTCACTCGCGGAGACGGCCCCTAATGGTTCTGTAGCCGCGCCGGTCCCCGCTGACTGCGTGAACGCAGCCCAAGGGTAAATAAATAGGTTTTTATTATTATTTAGATTTTTTGTTCTTACTAGACAAGTTTTTCTAACATTGTCGTATTTTGGACACTGTGTTCGCCTGAGTTTAGTTATTTAAGAAAAAACTAATAAGAAAAATAACTTTGTTAGTAATTATATCTTTAAAAATAGATTCAAGTGTTTTACAGTGTAGTTTAACTAAACTATTAATTAAAAAAGCGGATGAAAGTTCTGTAGACCCGACGTGGCAACCCTAGTCAACATTTACCGGCGGTTATGCTAAGATTTATGAACCGTTTTGTAACACGAACAGTTTTTTATTTTCTCGCCGTCAATGGAAGGCGCACTATTATGTAATTGCTTTTATGTTTAGCTTCAGCATTCCAACGGGGATCTTAGAGAGCATAGAAACATATCCCATAGGTTTTGATATCTGCACAAAAGATTATCGTTAAGACCTTGGTACAGAAGCTCAGTTAAGCATAGTGCCTCTTATTGACTATGGAGGCGATGCAATGTGTTTCTGCCATGTCTACATTTCAATAAATTACCTAAATTGTAAAATACTTTTTTGAAAACACCAGAATGTGACAAATTTTAATGGTCACAAACATTTCACTTTCTTGTCCCAGATGACTCACATAACACTATTTCTCTATTGGAATGTACATTTCTTCCTAATAATAAAAGTGAATTAATGACTTACTAGTCGCAATCTATTCTCATTTGGAAGTGCAATAATCTGGCGTTTTGCCAAAAGTTTCGAGAAATAGTATTTTAGGGATGACCCGAAATCGAATGCAGATTCGTTTTTAAGAGATACTCTTTGTAGTTTATTTGTGACCTAGCTAAATGCATTGGCCTAGAGTGAGGTTAGTACCCCTATCGATCCGAAGACAAACTCGCATAGTAATAAAGAATAATTCAATTCTCTCTGGTTATTGAAAATCATGATTTTTGTTATGTACTTCTCTCTTTCGTTTTTTGTTTACGATGATGTGTGTAAACATAGGCACGGAGTACAATGCAGATGGCAACAATGCAAGAATTAGCTATAATTTAAATTAGTTTAATTTACACAGATGTCGCTACATCCGGCGTTTAATGACGCGCCAGTGACCTCCATTTCGCAACTACAATACAAAATGGACGCCCAACTGTCAAATGCATTCGAATTTCGAATTCGCACAATTCTATTCATTGCAGTATTACCTCATTGTCGCGATTTAGGGAACCGGAGTACGACATAATTTGATGGATGAATAGAACTAATTATGGCATTTATTTATTGTATCCATTTCATTGCTAGGGGTTGAGACCGCCTCCGTTTTTATTGGCAGTACACACCCTAATCTACTGGTATACAGGGGTGCGTATTGCTGATTTATATCCTGGCCAGTTTTGTGACCTTATGAAATAAAAAATAAAGGAGATTTGTCAAAAAAGGTTGGATTTTATTTTGGGTTCAGATTGCCGGAAGATGTGTATTGTTTGTTTCCAATATTTTATAAATAAATATGTTTGCTGGGGTTTCAATCCAAAATAAACACCTCCACGTTATTTTTGGATTTATTTCCCTCTTGCCATCTTGTAAAGTTTTTGTTGGCCAGTAGTAAGTAAAGTTTGTTTTGTGGGCCTGTCAAAATATTATTTTAATCGTATTCACCACGAAGAAAAATGGTAATTTAATATGTCATTATGCCAGGTTGGTAATAAGTAGGCAGATACCTCCTGCGGTTGCCAGCTGTCACTGTCAAAATAAAACATGAAATTGGCGGTAAAACATCCGCGTGCAAAATGTCAGATTGCATTAAGGCAAAGTTGTTTTGTTTTGTAAAGTGCAACACAATTCCCTTTAAAAAGCTCGTTTATCACGAGGCTAATTTATTTAATAAATCAGCGTTTGGAGTGCTCAGGGTGGTCCATTACTCAAATGCTGGCGTTTGCTACAGACTAACATTACAGAAGCGGCATTTGAAATTGGGTATTATGCGTTTTGAAGTAAAATTAAAATAGGTTACAGACATAAATACTTTAGATGAGTAAGTTAAAATAAATCAAATTTTGGTCTTGCGGTTTCCATAATTATATCGGTAAGTAGATACTTTCAAAATACGCCATAAAGAATGAGTTTGGCTCCAGGTCATCAACACAGCGGACTATTATGATGATCAATGTTGCCAAAAAGTATTTTAATAATCATGCAGTAGCTCTGTTGTCGCCCTAAGTGAAAAATATCGGTTAATACCTTGATGAATTGGGTAATTTTAAGCACCTACTACGCAACTACTACGTCTATTCTGTCTGTTCAGTGTTTAGTCTCAGTATCAGGGTTTCTGTCACTGCAAGCCACCATTCCAAATGATGCTATATGACAGAGATAGATGGTCCAAAGGCAACACAAATTCCTTTTAAATTAATTCAAAACGTTTTCAATCTGACAGTGTATCTGGACCTATCGATTAGATGAATTTATTCTATCTCTGGATTTGTGTATTGGCGGGAAAGTCTGTCCGGAGATTTTCAGGAAATTGTCTTTTTAAATTAAGAACCGAGATGGAATGAAAGTGTTTGGAAGCAAGATAAATGCTAGTCATTTGTTTGTTTTGTTTATTTAGGGGTTCTTGGGACTACTATATTATTTGAGACAAATCTTCGTGATTTATCATCATCATCATTACAGCCGTAAAACGTCCACTGCTGAACACTGGCCTCCCTCACAGATCTCCATGAGGGGTAGTTGCTATAGTCACCACGCCTGGCAGGCCGGTTGGCGAGCGCAGTACACGATGTTGATACACGGAAAGACGCTGCTGCCCATCTTCCGTAGGTATCCCTTAGAAGGCTCTTACTGCATCCACGGGCATGAAAGCAGGAGTAACATTCTACTGCCGGCACCCCACATCAATAATAAGACATTCGTGATGATTACTTAAAGTAAAAATAAGACATGAAATATACATATGTATGTTATTTATTATTAAGTATAAGCAGGAAAACGAGCGGACGGGCCATCAGATAGAAGTGGTAACCATCGCCCATGGACATCTGAAGCTGATGCGCTGCCGGCTTTTGAGTATACCCGTCATTTAAATGACTCCATTTCGAAGCTTCTACTGTAGATGGAAGTTCGTTCCACATCTTTATCATCCATGGCAAAAAAGATCGCAAGAAACGCGTGGTTCTGGAATCAGCTTTCCAGATGGTGCCGATAAAATTTGCTATAAGGCGAGAGGTGCGATTATGGCAGTTAGCTGCGGTTATTAAGCTGAAAGTTCTTCCGAAAATTTCCCATTATACAGACGATATATAAAGAATCTACGTTTCGAATCTCTTCGAAGGCTTAAGGGCTGTAGATCGTCTGTGAGCTTGGAATCTTCGACAAATACTGGTTGCTCTGCGTTGTATCCGATCAAGTAAAAGGAGTTGGTATTGTGGCACGCCTGCCCAGAGATAGTAGTTGTACCACAGATTACAGAAACTGTTGTACTCCACGTGCTTGCGCCCTGTTGACAACACCAAGTTTTTACAACCACTTCCTGGCGTTCAATTGGACTCAAGTTTAGTATACTTGCGTATCTTCGAAAACAATACAATAATACTTATGGTTTCATGGAGCTGGTCTGATGATGGAGTCGGAAGTCCATAGGTATAAAAAATTTAAGCCCATCGAATTTGGGCTTAATTGTTTTGTCTTGGCAACCAATTTTAGTACCTATAACTGAATTTTTTAATAACAGCTGTTATTTTTTACTGAGATAACATATTTATTTATGTATTTATCACGATGTTACAAGAATTTAAAGTAAATAACAACTTTAAAGTATCTATCAATTTCACAATAATTAACCACTAAGAAGACTTTCTGGATCTTTCATCAATTAAACCGCCCTCCCAATGCGTCACTAGTTTTGTCCATATTTAAACAACATAAACTTTAGTTGATTTAAAATATCTACCGTGAAAGAACTGGCTTATTTAGCAACATTACAGAGATCATTACACCGATCAATCGTCGCCTTTCATTATTTTTTTAATCCGTCTTTTTAAGGGCACGTCAGCGTCACGTCTGCGCATGCGTCTCGCAGATTAGCGATTGAAGCGGAAGCTTCCCCTTAACAACATGGCCACATTATAATATCAACTTTATGCTTTTGAAAATAGGCATCAACTTTTTATGAATAAACCTCAGTGTTTGAATTTCGAATGTGTATCTAAATAGACCCAAATTTTGAGATGTAATGGATATTGATTTATTGGAAAACGTTCGTTAATAGCTCGTTTGAGAGTTGATTTTAGGTTGAAGCCGTAAAATAAACATGTGGACACGACGCGTGCCCGCGCATAATGTCATACAGCACTTATGCTGATGATTTGTCAACTTTGAACCTTTTAATAGATATTAGACCCTAAAATTGTGGCTTTATCGTCTCAAATATGAGTTAATCTAAAGTTGGGAATGTTTTCATAGGCTTTCAATTTATTTTCGACCTTCGAAATACGGTTTTAAACGTCAAAAGTTTAATTCTGTGTGTTGTTTTACTATATTAGTTTGTTTTATTAAGTAGAACCACAGACCAGTATATACACTGGTCTGTGGTAGAACTCAAAAAAGTCACTCTGCCAAGATCACACCGTGAACAGGAAATCGGTTTTATTTGCCGTAAGCATGCGCTTTGAGCACCCAAATCGGGTTTCAAATAAATAATGGATTACATTAACGAGTCTATCAATGAACAGAATTTATAGGTGCGCTCATTTTCAAAATGGCGGTGTTGGCATTAAAATTTGAAAGAAATTTAAGATAATTTATAATAACAAAACAGCAATCAAAGAAACATCATAGTGAAGACCACCTCATACAACTTAAGATACTTTACATTGCACATAGATAAATATTAAAAAAACACAAGATTGCACAATTATATGCATTATGTTTCACATAATAGGAACCTGAGTACAAAGCTATAGAGATTCATCATCATCATGATCATCTCATACGTAGGACGTCCACTACTGGACTCCTAATACAGGCCTCCCTCATGGATTTGATCAAGTACTGATCATGGAGGGGTTATTGCTATACTCACCACGATTGGCAGGCGGGTTGGCGAGCGCAGTACGGGATGTTGATACACGGAAAGATGCTGCTGCCCATCTTTCCTTAGCATACTGCATCCACGGGCATAAGAGAAGGGGCATTCTACTGCCTTTCCACACGAAATGAGATAGCTCGCTCATTTGGAATCAGTGTACCTCTAATAGATTGGTTGATAGAATGATTGCTCAATGAATGGTAACAATAACAGTTTGGTTAATTGGCAGAATCAGTGTGCATGCTTCGGTATTATTGTTAACACACATTTAAAGAAATATAAAGAATAAATTAAAAAAAAGAATTTAAAGAATAATAAAAATATCTATCTATGTAGTATAATGTATTAAGTATTAGTACCCATAACACAAGCTCTGCTTAGCTTGGGGCTAGATGATGCTGTGTGATCTGTCTAGCATTAAAAAGAAGTCAATTTTTTTGTTGTCAGGTCACATCTTATAATTTAAATCTTTGAACCGGACCATAAAATCTAATCTGTCGACGCTTTTCACAGACTTAAGTTCTTTAAAGCTATACAGTAAGCTGTGCGTTTCCCTAAACTCTCAAAGTCGCAGACCGTGTCGCGGGACGTAATGACAGCCTTCCTTAATTGCGAAAAGCACGATCCTACGCTTACCTGCCTGGGGATGCAGCTCATGTAGATGTAGCTAGGTTACTTCTAAGCCCTTTTAACTCGAAATAAAATGGGTGTTTTTAATTTCCATCTGAGCTTAGAGTCGCTCAACGAGCTATGGAGAGGGCTATGCTCGGGGTTTCTCTACGGGATCGAATCAGAAATGAGGAGATACGTAGAAGAACTCGGGTCACCGACATAGCCAAACGGATTAGCACGTTAAAGTGGCAATGGGCAGGCCATATAGCGCGCAGAACAGATGGCCGATGGGGCCGCAAAGTTCACGAATGGAGGCCACGGATCGGCAAGCGCAGCGTAGGACGTCCACCTACAAGATGGGCAGACGACTTGGTGAGAACTGCTGGTCGGCGGTGGATGCAGGCCGCTTCCAACCGCAGTACTTGGAGATCAATGAGGGAGGCCTTTGTCCAGCAGTGGACGTCCTACGGCTGATGTGATGATGATGATGATGAATTTCCATCCTTGGGCCGTAAAACGTTCACTACTGACTACAGATCCATGAAGATCATGGATCTACATCAGGAATAGTTGCCATACTTCTTATGAAAGAAATATAGATAATTGTTATGTTAAACGGGTTTTCTACTCACGTTAAATATTCGTTGAAAATAGGTGTCCAACGTGTTCAGTTCCTCCCAGGGGAACTTTCGTCAGGGAATGGAGCTTTTACGCGGTACCGTCTCCTTCCCTCTCTGAACACGTAACGGAACTGAACACGTTGGATACCTATTTTCAACGAATATTTAACGTGAGTAGAAAACCCGTTTAACAAAACAATGAATATTGTAACTGACGAGTCATTTGAAAGTGAAATAGATAATTTATTTATTTGTAACAACAAGAATTTACATGTTTCTGTCTCGGCATAAGTTGCTTAGGTACAATAACAACCAACGCTGGTCTTCCTACAGAGCCGTTTGGTGACATCACGGAAAGCAACACATAAAACATGTTTTTGAGAACATGAACAAAATGGAGCAAAACATTGCCAAATTTTATTGACACAGGTATAAAAACATAAAAAAAAATCGGCCATTTCCATTCGGACCTAAAGTCTACAGAAAAATTACAATTTACAAAACAACACACATTTAAATTCAATATAGCACATAATTCAATATAGCACAGTTCGGAATGCTTTTTTTCCAAGTCAGGGAAAAGAAACCTCAGTCTTTCACTTATATTCTTAATACAACTGCCGACTTGGATTGATATATAATTTGTTATGCCTAAAGTCAGGTGTGTGCAGAGAATGGAAGGGCTGAAAAGAAGGCGTTGGCTATCAGAGGACCCAAATAGCCTGCGTGTAGCGTGTACCTAAGTTTACTCAATCTTCTAGCATTACCCGTAAGGTAATGCTAGAAGCTTGAGTAAAGTTAGGTTTACCCAAGGAGTTTGGGTAAAGTCCGAATTATAAATATATTATGTTATAGAAAGATACAGATGTTACAGAGATAGGTGGAAGGAAGGAAGGGAGGCCTTTGCCCTGCAGTGGGACAGTACAGGCTCTTAATAATAATAAATAATGCAAGAGCGAGCTAAGGGCACCCCGAGGTTAGGTTTGGTTAGGTTACTTTTAACCCTTTACACAGAAATAGGAGCCCCGCGAAGCGGGACTCCGTCGATTTAATATTATTCGGACTTTACCCAAACTCTTTGGGTAAACCTAGGTTTACCCAATCTTCTAGCATTACCCGTAACATACAACTCTCACTCAGACAACAGAGAAAAGCATCTTCCCTCGTACGTTTGTTGTGAATGAACCATGTAAGTAAGCCTGTGGCGGGCCCGGGTCCCAAATGACACCTTTTATAGCGCCCCAATGAATACATCTCGTTATTCTGCAGAAAGGAAGTGGGAATGAATAAGTCATGCCGTCACTTCCGCCCAGTCATTTCGCGTAAATTAATATTTTTAGGGATTTTTGTGAATTGCATATTCCTTTCAGTCGATTTATTAAATGAATGGGGGGGGGGGGGGTCTGGGCGTCAAGAGGTGTTTGAACTTTTTAATTAAGTATTCGAGGGATTGAGTAGAGTTATTTAATTTTATGAAATGAGATTCATATATTTGTATTAAACGTACATAACAAAAACAGTATCATCATCATCTGAGCTGGCTCTTATATATAATGAATGCATTGACTGTGGCGTATTTCCTGATCTAATGAAACACAGTAAAATAATACCTTTATTTAAATCAGGTTCTAAGTCGGACCCCACTAACTTTAGGCCGATATCAGTACTGCCGACATTTAGTAAAATTTTTGAAAAGCTTATTTTAAATCAGCTATCTAAGCACTTTGCCGACAACAAATTGCTTCACTGCAAGCAATTTGGCTTTACTCGCGGCCGTTCCACTACTGATGCTGGTATAGAGTTAGTCTCGCATATCTATGATGCTTGGGAGAGGTCGCAAGACGCTTTAGGTGTTTTTTGCGACCTTTCAAAAGCATTTCACTGTGTACACCATGAAACATTAATCGGAAAATTGCGCCACTATGGTGTTAGAGATATCTCTTTGGATCTACTTATTTCTTATCTCAGTAACAGGATACAAAGAGTTGATGTTAATGGAAAACGTTCTTCGGGATATGTAGTTACAATGGGTGTACCGCAGGGATCAATTCTTGGGCCTTTTCTATTTTTTATTTACATTAATGATCTACCTCATCTTGTCAAAAACAATCATGAGATTGTATTGTTTGCTGATGACACTTCACTTTTGTTCAAAATGAAACGACGTACCACCGATTATGACGAGGTGAATAATGCAATCTCAGAGGTTGTTAATTGGTTTAATGTCAATAACCTATTACTTAATGAAAATAAAACAAAATGCATTAGATTTACTCTCCCTAATGTAAAACAGGCTGATGCCAAGATTAAATTAAAAGGTGAAAGTTTAAACCTTGTAGAAAAAACTGTATTTTTAGGCATAACTTTAGACAATAAGCTTCAATGGGGCCCACACATAGAACAACTATCGGGTAGGCTTAGTTCTGCAGCATATGCAGTCAAAATAATCCGCCTTCTTACAGACGTTGATACCGCTAGACTTGTTTACTTCAGCTATTTCCACAGCATTATGTCTTATGGCTTACTACTGTGGGGATGTGCTGCAGATATAGACACCGTATTTGTGCTGCAGAAGAGGGCTATTCGTTCTATCTACAATATGGGTCCCAGAGAATCACTTCGCACTAAATTTAAAGAAATAAATATAATGACAGTAGCTTGTCAATATATTTATGAGAACCTGTTGTACACCCATAAAAATATTGCTTCGTTTAAGAAAAACAGCGACAATCACAATGTAAATACAAGAAATAAGAATAAACTCGCTGTGCCCACTACTAGGCTCCATAAGGTGAAAATATCTTTTAAAGGGCAATGTATACGCTTCTACAACAAACTCCCAAGTGAGTTGCAGAAGTTATCATTGAATAAATTCAAAAACATTATTAAACGCAATCTGTGCAATAAAGCTTATTATAAAATATCAGATTACCTAGAGGACAAAACCACTTGGGACGGAATCTGCTCCAACTCCGTCAAACGTAACATAAGACAAAATAAAATTGTTAAATGATGACTATAACGACCGAGTTAGGTTCTTCTGTTCACTTCTTTTCCTAACTCGCGTGTCATCTGAAGTGAACAGATTCAATTATGTGCTTTATTCTATTTATTTGTGTTGTTTTATTTTGTAATTTGTGACGCGTCAATAAGGTCCATGCGGCCGCACTGAATAAAGTATTTTTTGATTCTTGATTCTTGATTCTTGATTTCAACCGTATGGCGTCCTCTAAAATCAAAAATCTAAATCAATAAGTGTTTGTTAAATAAAACAAAAAGCGACATAGAATCGTTAAATTACAAAATAAAAACAAAACACATTTAAATTGAATAAAGCACATAATTGAATTCGTTCGCTTCAGATAACTTTTTCAAGTGCTGCTGGACACTGGTCTCCCTCAAGGATCTCCAAGTACATCATGAGGTTGTTTATTTATTTATTAAAACATACACAGATGGGCTAACAGCTTGCGCCAAAGCACCCAAATATTAAATCGATTTATTTATTACAAATATATACAATTACATATTAGTTGTTGCCATACTCACCAAGCTTGGCAGGCGCATTTTATCAATCACCTAGTTTCCATAGTACACAAGCTTTGCTCAGTTTGGGCCTAGATGATTTTGTGTGTAGTAACCAACATTATTTACAGTTTCCATTTTTTTACCCTTCCATGGTTAGGGTAGCCACACCATAAACACATTTTTAAGGTAAAAAGTATGTCCAATTTACCAGTCGTTATTTCAGCAACGAAACTTCAATATTGTTACAACGACAAATACAGCGTTTCCCAGTTATCTGAACAATACATTACGTTATCAAAACAACGCCTATTATTCCAACGGACAGTTCCAATAAACAAGTTTGTAAATAGTTACCCGAATGTGTATTTATTAATGCACAGTTTGGATATTAACTTGTAAAAGAGATTTATGGTACTTGGTTATCTAGGGTTAAGACATAGTGGGGAAAACACAGTACAGCAACGTAGAACTGGGCGTCATAATCGCATTAGCGCCAAAGCCGAAAAAAAACATAAAACTATTACGACATACATGGCGCGGTTGGTATAGTAACTGGTCAAGACACAGTCTTTTTTAAACTTACGCGATCACGACACATTATTAACACATATTTAACCGGGTATTTATCGCGTAATTTACCTTTATTATTGCCCGACGTTTCGACAGGATTGCACCCATCGTGCGTGATGCGTAAATACCCGGTTAAATATGTGTTAATAATGGTCAAGACATGGAAGGCTGTGAGTTTCATTCGCGCCGCGAGACTACTGTTTGTAATTGCAGATACAAACATGGTTTTAATTCTAACAAAAAAAGTAGGGATAACTGAAGAAAAAACACGAGACACATACTTACCACAATGAAACATAGAGGAACTGATATGAAACATGTATCGAAACTGATCAAGATAAGCATGTGCAATGCCCTGTGCTGTGTGAAAAGCCACAAACAGGTAATATTAGTCCAGGGCTGGGTCCTAATATGTATTCATATAAAAAACATCTGGTCCCCATAACATAAGCTTTGCTTAGGGGCCGTCTCCACGAGCGAGGGAATCGCGGCGATGTTATCGTCGTGCCACGTATTTCTATAGCGCGGACTCGTCGCGATTCTCTCGCTCGTGGAGACGGCCTCTAAGGGAGTGTATAGAAATACGTGACACGACGATAACATCGCGGCGATTCCCTCGCTCGTGGAGACGGCCCCTTACTTTGGGGCTGAGTGAAATGTCCTATTCATAGAGGTAACTCCAGGATTAGAGCCGGACGTCTTTCATTATTCACCGTGATTAATGAAAGTGCTATAAGGTGTATTAAACTGAAATATCTGCTAAATCTAGAATACGATGACAGAGACAAGCCAAAGGCCCACCTGATGTTAAGCGGTAACCTTTACCGCGGTGATCAGGTTTACGAAGCACATAACCAACGCTGCATTGCATTGCGCCCTCTGATACATAGAGTTGTAAGGCCTCATGTGCCCGTAATTACCCCGGCCCCCTTATCCTTAGCATAGCATGTGATGGCAGAAATAGGTCCGGTTTCCCCTGGATTAACTCTTCACAACAAGTTAGCAAAATGTTTAAACTTATCCTTAAAAGAGTCTGGACTCGATACCTGTCATGAAGGACTTGTATAGCTTGAATTGTAATTTAAGAGTATGCAACGATTGTTATATATACTGTACAATACTGTGTGTATTACTGTAGTAGGTATACTCTTTTTCGGTAAAAAAAACTTTAGAGAAACATCGAGTTTCATGTTAAAAAATACATATCAATTTGACATAATTGATTCACTACCTGGAGCAATTAATGAGAGAGATAGACGGCCGTTGACTGGGTGTAGTCTTCTAGAGCTTATAAGTTCATAAAACATAGCTTAAACGCTATTACTTATGCTAAGTTACACGAATAGGGCTGGGACGATGTTGAAAATATGACGGTAAATGTTGGATACGATAATTCATCGGCATCGCACGGCACTATACCTACGTGTAGTATGCCTGTGGCAACATCGTACTTCTTGGGTGGGCATGAAATACGAAGTTCATTTAAACCGATGGGCAGGATTTCGATGACAGCTGTCACAGCGATTAAGCTCAGTTCTGTCAGTAAAAAAAAAGAACTATAGGTTCCTACCCTTTAAGGGTGCCATCCTTTAAGGGACGGAATAAACTGTCTTGTAGGTAGTCCAAAACTTGCTATACTGTATAACATTGTACACTGCCCGCAACAGTATTGCGGTAATCCAGCCGTTGTATTAAATACGATATGACAGTAATTATGCTGATGCAAATTGAAAGTCCACTATAATTTCAAGCTGTAACGTAAACGGGGTCCGATGTAGAAACGAGTTAGCTAAACATCCTATGATTTATGGGATATAACATTGACTTACGTTAGGGCACAACATAGGTTATGTAGCATCTACGAGTATTTAAGGATATGGAGTTTTGTTCAGGGACAATTCAACTGGAACAGAATCGATATTCAGAGTCCAAGAGAGATGCGACAGATCAATATATGTGGTATCAAGCAATCATAAATAAATAATGCTGGACAATTCACACAGCATCATCTAGTCATGCTAAACAGAGCTTAGGTACTAGGTGACTGTTATACTTAATACATTACACTACATAGACAGATATTTTTTTTATTATAATAGAAATCATCAGAACTCCCTGATCTGCAGATCATACAGACATTTTTGTATGATCTGTGTTCTGATGGTCCCCATCCTGAGGCGGGGATTGAAACAGCCACCTCTTGCGTAACAGGCGGACCTTTGCCCGCTGCGCCATTATATTTGTGGAAGGAGGCAAGGAAGGCCTTGCCCTTCAGTGGGACACTAATAATAATAATGGCTCACAATAATAATAATAATATTTTTTTCGCATGCTAAAAAGCTCAAAATGGCTTTAAAGTAGTATAGTATAACTTTCGAATAAAATGAGAATGAAATGTTTTTTGTATATTTTGTACTTTTATTTTGTAAATAAACAAGAAGCTTAGTAAAAAGAGCTTGCATTTTTGTGTTTTTTTATATACGTACCTCATTTTATTCGAAAGTGATATAGTTATACTTACTTAACAACTTTAGGTACAACATACAAAACGGTGCAATCAAATCACGTATATCGAATTCGGCAATATACCTCTAGCCTAGTTTTATGGCGCACTTCACTTTATGGCAAGGGATATATAAAAAAATCTTCCCATTGCGATTCGGACTCACGCACGAAGGGTTTCGTACCATTATTTTAATTTGTTTATTTATTTTTAAAATTAAATACAACAAAATATCAACACAAATACAACTTAATATTTCAAGCGTTTACCTGTTGCCGTTTTAATAATAATAGTTATTATATCGAGAAAGAAACGGCAAAAAAATCAAGTTTGTTTTATGGGAGCCCCTCTTCAATATTTAGTATCGTTATTAAATCGTTGACAAAAGTAATAAAAATGTAGATATTTAAATTACAAATAAACAAAGTTTATCTAGGTATTTAAGGTAGGTACTTAGTTAAATAAGTAGGTACTTAATTTTTTTTTTAAATTTATTATTAAGTCTACTAAGTTATTATTAAGTGTTGCCGTGGGGTGCCGGCAGTAGAATGATACCCCTCCACTCATGCCCATGGATGCAGTAAGAGCCTGCTAAGGGATACCTCCGGAAGATGGGCAGCAGCGTCTATCCGTGTATCAACATCCCATACTGCGCTCACCAACCCGCCTGCCAAGCGTGGTGAGTATGGCAACTACCCCTCATGGAGACCCATGAGGGGGGCCTGTGTTCATCAGTGGACGTTTTATGGCTGAAATGATGATTAAGTCTACCTTACACAATTTGTTATGGATTAAAGTGTTAAATAAATGAAAAAAAATATTAATTATATTAATTTGTCGTGGTCTGACACACCCCTTTGGGTACGGAATCCTAAAAATGATGGAGTCTTTTCTATTACTATACTAAATGTACTCTCCAAAATGCATTGCTCGCATATATAGGTTCTGTTTGTAGCTACTGAAGTGGAGTTTTAATGAATCGGAGTTAGCCTCAACACTAAGTTATCTCCTTTACGATAACGCCCGGGCGCTGCCAACAACTACTGAGTTTATCTGCCCCTTTGGCATGAGATTCTTGGCTTGAGCTTTTTTATAGAGACCTCGATTTAGCTTGCATGGTTCTGTTTCTCATTTAGTTTGTATCGCACTAGCGGACTCGACCCGCCTTTACCTCGTATAATGGTAAAGATATATACCTCCAGGAAGTAGTTATACTTATAAATCACGGTGAGAACATGTCGTGATCGATTGTCAATTTTAATAACTCTCTATCATAAAATGGCGGCTTCAGTTTATATTTTGAATTACTTTACATAAGACTTATCGAAGATCTTCGGTATCCAAAATCAGTTCTGTTAATGACTGACATTCTGCTACAAAATGTAATAAGTAGATACTTTTACAAATATCATGGGAGTTTTCTAGCTTTTCAGGTTCACTAGGAAATAAAAAAATAATAGTGTTGGTTGATTGGTATTAGTATGGTTATTGGTTGGAAGTGGAAATCAAAAAGTTGGAAATTCTTGGTAGTTGAAAGCGGGGAGAGAGAAAGAGGCAAGGTTTAGGCACACAAAATAATATTGTTACTTCTGTCTTTTGATAAGTTACCAAATAGTCCGCTTTAAAAGTTGAATATATATGACTAGCTTCTGCCCCGCTTCGCATGCGTTGTACCCGGATAAAAAGTAGCCTATGTGTTAATTCTAGTCAACATCAATATGTGTGCAAAGTTTTAGCTTAATCCGTAGGTTAGATTTTGCGTGAAGAGCTAAAAACATCTATATATCTATACAAACAAACATTCGGCTTTATAATATTAGTGGAATTGCCGTATTGTGTCGCCAGTTGGATGACTCCTAGATAGGAGCCGGCAAGATTGCCGTAGATGTAGTAAAGATCAGCCAAAGGATACCTTCGTAAGATAGGCAGCAGAGTATTTCCGTGTATCATCATTCCGTACAGCGCTCGACAACTAGCCTGCCTAGCGTGGCGAGTCTATCAACCCCCTCATAGGTCCAGCATTAAACGTGGAGGCGTGGAGCAGTTCTACGGCTTAGATGATAGCCTAGAATTTGAATAAACATCCAAACATTGCTACTATAATTTCAGTATCTAGGAACGTGATTATAGGCAATATTCTCACCTTGGTCCGCCCAGTAGCTAGATTAGATAATTTGTTCCACGTTTTAAACGGCCAGGAATCAGAGAGACAGGTTCGCACTCAGTTATCGTGTTTATAACGCTGCCCTGCGCTTATCTCGGCTAAGGAATACTAATGGGGCTCGTGGATTGGCTGTTTAACGCAAGTTTCATCTTCTTGCCTCATTTTTAACAAGATTTCTGCGATAGACGACTTTCGTGGCATAGTTGTGGTTAAACACTATAAAATAACAAACTATAGAATAATTTAACCATTTGTCCAAATTATATGCAGTAAAAGAGAAAAGTATTTTTTTTAACACTTGTGATGATTAATTTACTTATTTTGATAAGAATTTATAATTGTCGCTAATATGACCCAGAAACATCAAAAGATTAAAATTATTTATTATATATAAAAAATCGTTAAGGCAGCGTTCGTAAGAAACATTTTCGTTCAACCGTTTTTTCTCCGACTTACTTTACAAATCCAACTACCACGAAAAAGTCTTTTAATATTTCGGGTTAATTTATAGCCTATAGCACTAACAGATACTTAGGCTTTCTATTTAAAATAATTTTCAAAATCGGTTGAGTAGGTCCAGAGATTACCTCCTACAACCTCACAAACTCACAACATCACAAACTTTACCTCTTTATAATATTAGTATAGATTTCAGCGGTACCCGAAACGGGATAGTGGTTACAGCACTTCACGGGTTTAGGAAGCGTCAAGGATCGATTTCACGGACGTGGGTTCGAATCCCACTGGAATCGTAAATATCTGATAAGGTTTTTCATTTCCATGAAATGTTTCTACCTGAGTGTGGTAAAACGCTATAAAATTACAAACTATAGTTGGTTGATTAGGCGGCTGTGAAGCTGGAGGCTCCTGTTTTGATCCCCGGGGACAAATGTTTATTTTGCAGATATTTGTCTCGGGGTGTTTTTTATATACAAGGTAAACCCTTAAGGTCCAACTAGTCGCGGAGGCAAAGTCGTCAATGAGCGCGGCCTAAATGTATGCCATCTCACCTGACATAGTGTGTGTATCCGCGCGCTAGAATGAAATGCACAATGATTCATTCCTAAACCGACCGCGCAAAACTATGTGAATAGACTTTTAGCACAAGGGTTATTATAGAAAAACTTGAGTGTAATCTTTTCAAAATAACATTTATTTCAACTTTTGAATAATTAAACTACATACATATGTCGGAACGGCATTTTTTTTTGAGTTTTCTTGAGTTGGGCTAAAATTAGTGTTGAAATACGAATGTTTAGAAGCTTGTATTTTTGAAATAAACACTTTTTTTACGGTTTGGGGTGTATACAAACATAGATTATGACGAGATAAATTGATATAATTCTTAGTGTTGGATGGTTAACGTCAAACAGTGGAGTAGTTACCCTTCCACGTTTGTATGGAAAGATGAGCGACTCGTTCATCCTTAACATCTATTAAAGATGATTTATACTGCGTCAGCATTGTCGCACGGGACCCTGCAATACCTGGGACATTATTAGATGGATTAGGCTTGCCCAGCACCTACTTTGGTTTCTTCTTCGATTCTTTCCCTCACTTAGAAAAAAGTTTCAGAAGTGAACCAATTCAATTATGTGATTTATTCAATTTAAATGTGATTTGTTTTTATTTTGCAAAATCTATGTACCTTTATACTGTATTGAATAAATACTTGTTGATTTTGACTTTATAACAATTCCCTCAGCTTATTGAGCTATTAATCAGAGGAACAGCACGTATGAGCTAAGCCTTGGGATTTCTCACGATGTTTTCCTTCACCCTTAAAGCACGTATATGTATTCTATTATATTAGTACGGCTCCGTAGTGATATTAAAATTTTATTGAATATGTAATGGGAACTTTATATAAGACTGCGGAAACAAATTCAAAATATGAGAAGGGTTTTTGAATTTGTTTCCGCAGTCATAGATAAAGTTTCCATCACATATTTCAATAAAATTTTAATATCACCCGTTGCGACCGAAATCTCATTACATAGGTACAAACAAAACTTTTTCAATATTACCCGGTGCTAAAGGGATCAATATTGTTTATGGTCTGCGCAAACTTGCCACACCACACCGCATCATCATCATCAACAGCCAGTGACAATGAACGTTTTGTCTTTTAAGTGAAATGGCCACAAACCAAAATAGTTTTTGCATTTCATAGCGCAGTTTACGCAATCAATGCACAGCAGAATAACAGCGTTTACTGTTAACACAGTTGATACAATGCTGAGTCGGGACCCATTTGCTACTGCAGCACATAGATTAATATGTGTGGTTTTTGTCTAAAAATGTTTCCTTATTCGTTTTTATTTCTGCATTGTTTTTCATCATTTTGAAGAAATTGAGAAGAAATTGACAAGAAATTGCGTATAGCTATTCGCAAAGTGCCGTTCTGAAAAACGGAACAAATGTACCCAATTTTACGCTGACAGCTCTAAATTTAAAAACGTCATATCTCTAATTATAATTAGTTTTAGGTAGTGTAAAACAGAATCGGAACCTATTTTTTGATTAATGTGCGTACGTCATTGACCCAGTGCCGACTACATGATTATGTTTAATTATTTTACTTTATTTTATTAAAAAATTAACAGCTAGAAATAGAACATAAAATAATTCAAAATATTTTGTCTTTTTGGTTATACTTCAAGTGTATCATGTTATACTCACAAAAAAACACCTCAGATAGGCATAACGTTTCGAAGAATATTCAACGGTTAGTGTTTCTGAAAATCTAATTTAAAAATGTTTAAGTAAACTAAATTTTATAGAATTTAAGTAGGCGAATACCTTCAAAAACCCGCTGCTGGATTAAGGTGACGCATTGATAAACTATTGTTTCAAAAATCGAGTACCGCGCCCCTTCACTCGGACAAATTTTACGCGGTCGCACTCGACAGGATCACGCCTAGCAGCGGGCGGCAGCGCTAGTCTAGCGTACGTGGCGCTGCTAACGGCGCGGCGGCGGCACGCGTCAACTCGATTTGCCTAGAGCATTGATAATCATGGAGTCGCCTTGTTCTTATTCAACCATTTAAAAAAAGGCAAAAATTCTATTGAACTATTTAATGATTGTTTTTTTTTTCATACAATACAGGCTTATTTCTAATCAATTAGCATCCTTTTAGGGGCTTATTCTGTGCATCAAAACTAAAAACTTTTGTTCTGCGACTTTTGTCAAAACTCAAAAAAATTTTTGTTGTTCCATAGAAAATATCGTTCACCCGCGACAAAATGTATGGAACAGCTGATTTTTAGGGTTCCGGACCAAAATGGTAAAAAGGAACCCTTATAGAATCACTCTGTCTGTCTGTCTGTCTGTCTGTCACAAATGGATATCTCGAGAACTACTGATGCTATCAACTTGAAATTTGAAATGGTAAAAGACAACACTTTTTTTACTAATATAGCATATATGAAAATGTTGAAAAACATTCTTATTTTGATTGCAGGGGGGCGGATAGGGGATTTCAAAAATTTTAAGTAAAGTTATTAGGCCGTGTGGGGTATCATATCAAAGGTATTTATTTGCACATTAATAAACAGTTTTTAGTTTTCCTTTAAGTCGTATAGTTTTTGAGTCATTTACAAAAATGTTAATAAAAATAGCGTTCCCCCCCCTTATCTCCGAAGTTTGCGGAGATAAACCTCTGAAACTTTTATTGCTATTAGAAGTGTATGTAAAGATTAGAGGAAATTTATTACAATCTCTCTACATAGCATACTTTTTTAGAAATCATCGAAAGTGTAAAAAATCTACATAAGTTTCACTATCAGACAAGAGATGGCGCTGTCAAGGTTCTCCAACAAATATAAAACCGCCTTTGTCATATATTATATTGTATGATGGCACGGAACCCTCGGTCCGACTCGCTCTTGCCCGGTTTTATTTTATTACATTTGACAAAAGTCGCAGAACAAATGTTGTTAGTTTTGATGTACAAAATAAACCCCTAAAAGTATACAACCTTTTACTTTTTCTCCGGCTATTTTAATTTCCTCCCAGGCAGTTTCTTCCCAATCGACACAAACATCGTCCTGCATTTTATTGTAAGTGTGTTCAGATATAATGGGTAATCCTACTGCTGCGGAAAAATGCTTCAGTTGCGCGTGACCACAACCTGCTGCCATTATTTCTGCAACAGCATCTTTGTTTACATCAGCCAAAGATTTTATTTTGTTTTTATAATTACACATAGAGCAGACAAATGTAAATTCCGATTGTAATCCTATTCGATGTTCAGAAACTAATTTAATTGAGGCTGATCCGCAGTCAAACAGAGATTCATGTTAAGAGAGTTGTATTAGTTGTGATGTAAAATGATTAACATCTATTACTCGATGCCCCAAGTCGGGTGTTTCTGTTTGAATCTGACATTTAAGCACATATTTTAGTATTTATTCAGTCAACGACATTTAAAAAATATAACCAAATCGACCACTTCTTCTTTTTTGAAGTCGGTAAAAAGACAAGACAATAATCGCTATAGTTTAAAAAGGTACTTAAGTTTACCGTTTCCCGAATCCTCAGATGTGGGCAACACATTTTGTAACTCTTCATTTTCAGGATTTGGTTTTTTTAACTGAAACAAAATTACTTACAGTACTATTAAAGGAAGTAGACATCTACCATATGACTAGAGTACAGTGGCGGAGGGATGGGTACTAAATACTTACTAAATACCTGGAAAATCTTTGTGATAAATCAGTGAGAGTAATTTTACTTTCGTTTATTTAAAAGAGGAAAAAATAATAACCCAATCGACAACTTCCTCTTTTTTGAAGTCGGTAAAAAGACAATAAAATAACCGTGATTATTTAAAAAAAGTGTTAAGTTTACCGTTTTTCTGAATCCTCAAATGTCGGCAACACATTGTGTAACTCTGCGTAAGTTGGTGATATTTCTGGGTGGCTACAAAATAAAATGATGTAATTATATCGCACCTTCACAAATATAGTGACCTAATCCAAAAATTCGGGATTTCGGGTTTTTTCCATAAATAGACCTTATAAATAAGGTCATAATTATATTATAATTATTAAAAAGTTAAAGCTAACACAATAACCGTCGGATTCGAATAATATTTATTAGGTGATAGAACATCACCTAAGTAATAAATATTATTATTTTAGATAGGTTTCTAAAATATCAAGAGACGACTCCATAGCTTTTTGTTCTGATATTTGTTTCCTACAGTATGGTTACTTTGTACAGACAAGTCTTAGTACCTACACACTTGAAAATAAAAAATAGACGGAGTATTATTATTAGATAGGTACTTTAAATTGATTGCTGAAATGATAAATAGGTATTAGGTACCTACTCAGTACTCACTCTCTATCTACTGGCTCTGTTGAGGATGTGGGTTGACCATCGTCAATAAAAATATTACCTAACTTACTACCAATAATGTTCTGAAGCTACAATATAATATAGTAGGTACACTAAAGTCTAAGTTATAATTTTGAAAATAATTCTGAAGTAAATCACTCGTTTGTCGTCGCACAGAGTACAAGACAATAACCAAAACAAACAGCACGCGTCTCGCGCCGCCGCCGTCCGTACGGTGCGGCGTTGCCAGCCCGACGGTGAGCGAACAGGCAATCGTGCGTTCGTCGGAGTCGCAACGTCGCCGTCGCACCGGTGCGCGCCGGCGCGCGGCGGCCCAGATAGCGCCTGGTCAAATTTTCTGAGCAAACATTGTTGGGTATAGTAAACTAGAGTAGGCGCAAATAGATTTGATTGAGTTTTTAATTAATTACTCATAATATACACATTACAAAAAAAAAATTCTCGGACTGTAAAATAGAAAAGTGATCTGGCTATTTTAATCGTAAAAAATAATGGGGTGTTGTCGCGGATAATTCTGAGCATTCGAATTATTAAACTTTTTTTTGGTGAGAAATTTGTAATTTTTTTTTTAGTAAAGCCGGTTACTTTTCAAAATTTTGTCCGGTTCATTAAATTTTTCAAGATTTTCCCTTATCTATGACATTTTTTAAATTTGAATCAATATCATTCATCCTCTCACATCGCGCATTCAAAAGTACTCGTTTTCGCCGTTTTCGTGTTTCTCGGCCCGATGCGTCATCGCTTTAAGGTTTCGTGTTAAACATTTATTGGAAACTGGTCGGTTATTTCACTGCTATGATTTGCAGGTCGCTCGTTGTCTGCACGCGCTGGGATCAGATATTGTTTGTGGTCAGAATTCGATACGTTGCCGGGATGGTCTGTGGTTCTAATGGTCCGTTCCACATGGCTCGGCTCCGTAATTGGTTGTACGGAACCATCGGAGTGGGTATGATATGGGTATATGTAGATTGGGGAAATAAGGACGTCCACAGCTGGACAAAGGCCTCCCTCATTCTAAGTACTGATTACGAGGGGTTGTTGCCATACTCACCACGCTAGGCAGGCGGGTTGGCGAACGCAGTACAGGATGTTGGTACATGGAAGGACCCTTGGCAGGTTCTTACTGCAGTGTCATTAGGTTTAGCATAATATCAAGACAAAAATAATGTAACAATAGAAGTGAAACAATGAGGTTCCTTCTTCGCTTCTTTCCCTCACTTGGAAAAATGTATTCTGAAGCAAACGAGTTCAATTAAGTACTTATATGTTTTATTCAATTCTCAATTCAATTTAAATGTGTTTTGTTTTTATATTGTAAATTGACAATCCAAAGAAGCTTTTGCTCTGTAATGAACAAACACTTATTGACTATTGACTATGGTTATCTTCAGGGTTCTGTGTCCCACTCATGGTCTTGGAGATCCATAAGGGAGGCCTATGTCCAGCAATGGACGTGAACAGCAGCCCTATGACTGACATGATGATGGTGATGATGACAATGCTCATTTCTCAGCTGGTTGCCCAACGAGCGTTGCGAAACAGAAATGTTTAGTTGAATTTATTAAGTACCAGTAAATAATTATGGAAATTTCACACAGCACAAAATAGTCTCAAAGCAGACCTTGTGTTATGTATGAGTGCCAAATGGTTGATAGAATATTTAAATACTTATCATCCTTATGTATACATTTCATGTAAGTATCATTTTGTATGTATCTAGCAGCTTTATTTTTATTTCGGAGTTAATAAGTAATGTACCTAAAATACTTTATTTTTAAAGAAATTGTCGTCAATGTGTACGTGCACCTGTCCTATTAAAATAATAAACGCGAAAGTTTGTGAGTATGTATGGATGTTTGTTACTCTTACACGCAAAAACTAGGCTACGGATTGAGCTGAAATTTTGCACACGTATAGATATTAACCAGGATTAACACATAGGCTACATTGTATCCAGGTTCTACGCATGCGAAGCGGCCGGCGGGGATAACCTAGTATTTTAATATAGGAATTTGTTTTTATTTTTTAATGTTTAGTGATCAAGTATGTTTACCGTCTTAGTCATAGTACGTCCACTGCTGGACAAAGCCCTCACTATTACTTTTTTTTGCGACACCGCCGCCATACACATAATTAATCCTTCGAGCCGTTTCTGCAGCACTAGTGCCACAGTGGAACTCGTACTCGTAAATAACGCGATATTTCAAGTTTTCCATTTTGTAAACTGAGTGACGCAAAGAAAAAATACAAAAGAGAAAAAAACAAATGAATTATGGTTAACGAAACACAAATGCATGAGTAAAGCTGTATAAATTTGAATTTGGAATTCTTAACCAAAGAGGAGTTATTTGAGATCAAAGTGGCCAGTACGACAAAAGTGACCTAATATTATATTAACTTTAGCTCTTGCTCTACATGTAATCAGTCTCCGATATTGTAAATATGGCCGCATATTGTAAATGTGTTCAATACAACCTGCTTTTTAAATTGAGTCATTTTCGACCACTGTGAAATGTTATTATATCGTATTATATTAAACATTATTTTAAAAATGGCTGTTGTAAAATGTTTTGATAGAGTCATAACATTCAGAACGAATGCGTTAGGTAGTGAGTGTATGTATGTTTACGATTTACACTAAAATTTTGGATGTTAAGTAGGTGATTGGAGTCGTAAATGTTACATTTAAATTATGAGTACGGTTCTTAGAGTGAAAGTATAATAAAAACAATTGATAACAATAATTGGGCACTTACTTGTTCAAAAAGAAATATTAGTATAAAGATATTCAGGTTATCACATCAGCCGTAAAACGTCCACTACTGAACACAGGCCTCCGTCATGTATCTCCATGACGGAGGCGTATGTGGCGGGTAGTTGCCATACTCACCACGCTTGGCACGCGGGTTGGCGAGCTCAGTACGGGATGTTGATACACGAAAAGACGCTGCTGCCCGTCTCCCGGAGGTATCCCTCAGCAGGCTCTTACTGCATCCCCGGGCATGAGAGGAGGGGTAACATTCTACAGCCACCCTCACGGCGCATATTCAGGTAATTTAATAAAATTTCTTTTATTGTAGAGACTAGCTATCCGCCTCTGCTTCGTACTAGATGTATGGATAAACCAATTAACCAAAGGTCATCTAGTAAGAGTTAAAATAATATGATTTTCCAAATTCGTAAAACAAAAGTTGTTTAGGTTGGTGGGACACAGCAACCATCTCGGATTTCTAAGGTTTCATGTTAAAGTTAGTGGTATCAGTAGATGGAGTTGGAGGCTCTTTGTGGGGATAGCTTGGGGAGGCCATGTTTGCAGTAGTCCAGTACTGCCTGTACTGTGGGGTTGGAGCATTCTACCGGCATTAGAATCTTGTCACTCCAATCATACCTCCGGAAGATCGGCAGCAGAGTCTTAGTAATGGGTCCTGTTTTTACCCTTTGGATATTATACCCCGTTGGCCAATGGGCCAACCCGCCTGCCAAGCATGGTAAGTATGGCAGCAACCCCTCATCAGTACTTGGCCATGAGGTAGGACTTTGTCCAGTAGTGAACTACCTACGGCTGATGATTGCGATGATTACGTGAAATAAAACAAACAAATACTCTATAAATGGGCAAGTCAGACTCGCGCACACAGTACTAATATTTGACTTGTCGCCGTTATTAATGTCGAGCAAAAAACGGCATTAAAATCATGTTTGTTGTATGGAAGCCACACTTAAATATTTATTTTATTCTGTTTTAAGTATTTGTTGTTATAGCAGCAACAGCAATACATCCACTGTGAAAATTTCAACTATCTAATTATTACGGTTCATGAGATACAGCCTGGTGACAGACAGACAGATCGACAGCGGATTCTTAGTAATAGTGCCCCGTTTGTACCCTTTGGGTACGGAACCCCAAAAAGAACAAATAACTCCTAGAATGATGAAGCTAAATATAATACGAAACTGCGTCAACAGCTGACTTATGCAGGAGTTTGTATTACAAGTAGTTACACAAGTCACAAGTGCAAACAGCGCGTCCAAATATATCATACTGAGCGCAGTATTTAGCGAGCAAACACAAGGCTCACCTAGTTAGGGTACAGTCGCTGACAGATCGCATCAATTGCATACAGCGATAAATTATTCCCTGTGTCGTTCTGTGCAAATTATCGCTGATTCTGAATCAGCTTCAGTATGTCGTACTCACTGAAATAATGTTTGTAACTTCGAGCAGGGACTGCAAAAGGAATAAAATCACAGAAGTTACTCGTATTTCCCTAATTTCTGGAATTTAACTATTAAAGAAAATTTTATTTGCGAGGGTTTTGTTTCCCTACAAATTCCGGGTAAGCTCAAGAAATTTCAATATTAGATGAATCAAACAAGAATTCAAATCTTAGAAGAAGTTCGTAAGGAACAAATAGATACTCTGTGTCGAGTGCGGGTTTAAATCCCGTCAGAATCTAAAAATGTTGACTGTATTTTTCATTAATATAAGCAGGTTAAAAAGAAAAAAATCTTTAAGATCTGAAAATGGCTTTGATTAATCTTGAGTAACCAGAAAGTTCAAATCACAACATCGCCTCTGTCATCAACTGTACCAATCAGTGAGACAGTCGACACGACAGCCGGCCCAGATGCGACCCGTCAGTGACAAACAAGCAAACAGTAACACGTGCTTATTGTTGTGTATTTATATGAGGAACTGGTGAATGGAGATGATATTTCTCGATGTAGATGTGGAAAATTTGGTGAGATTCTGTGCCGACAGTTTCTCGTATGATTATGCTTATGTGGTCGGTGAAGAGAAACAATGCATTTTGTAGTGCTGTTTTTAAGGAAGTTTAATAAAAGCGGTCATAACATTGAGCCTTGAAGGACACCAAAAAGATAAACGAAAATCAAATCAAATATATATTTATTTCTCTCACAACAAACCGGAAGGCAAAATGATTACACATGGAAAGATAAAACTTATTCTATTTGAGTCGGTTTGCAGGAGACTGGTGCCTGAGATAGGTTAGGAAAAAACCTGTATTACAGGTCACCAGGTTCTTTCTATGTGTGACTCAGCCAACTGCGGCCTTGCCTATGTAATAGTATCATAGGGGGTACGTAAGCCAGATATGGTAGGACCTAATGTAGGCAATTTTGGGGGCACCAGCTTATGCCAGTTTGATGGAGTTAAAAGAAGTATGAAAATCAACTTTATCCAATGCCTTTCTCAAATCAGAGTAAATTGTGCCGATGGGTTTTTAAACGCTTATTCATAACATTTTAAGCGGCGTTTTTGGAGAAAATCTATGTTGAGTTTGCAGTTTAACGATATTTAGCAACAGTCTTATAAAACATTTAAATCAATAAAAGTCCAAAAACAGTGTTAACATTTGTCAATGAAAATATAATGTACAGCCACCTGTGTCCACACTTTTTACACAATATTAATTTTAAATAGCTCTATTTTACGATTTCTCAACGTATTTACAATTTAGACGCAATAATTTACAGTAACTGTATGTATTGAGAGTGCGACTGCAATAAATTGTTGCCATTTTGTAATAATTTCTCATTCAATACGAATTAGATTATCGAGACACTTATTTATCGTCGAAAGCTGTTTGATATCCTGGGAAAGGTAGCCAGTCTAACAATTAGGTAAAGTCTTTATATTTTATAAAAAAAACATTATCGAATCAAAATCACGTTTGTTGTATGGGAGCTAAATATTTATTTTATTCTGTTTTAAGATTTGTTGTAACAGCAACAGAAATACATCATCTGTGATAATTTCAACGGTCTAGTTATCACGTTTCACGAGATACAGCCTGGTGACAGACAGACAGACAGTCGGACTTATGAGTTATTATGACTTATCTTATGACGGTATATTAGTAATAGGGTCCTGTTTTTTACCCTTTGGGTGCGGAAACCTAAAAAACGCTTAAAAGTATAAGTAGACGCTAAATAAAAGTCCAAATAGATGTGAAAGGACAAAGTATCAAACTACTATACGAAAGTCTTTTTTAAACTTTCGCGATCACAACACATTATTAAAATATGGGATTATCGGGTATTTATCGCGTAATTACCTTTATTTTATTCCCGACGTTTCGACCGGATTGCACCTGGTCGTGGTCGCGGGGAGACTGGCGTGCTGAAGTTAACCGCAGCAAAGCGAAGGCATCTTTTCAGACTACCCTCACTTGGTCTTCATAATTAGAAATTTGAGATTTAAGGCCGGTTCACACTGGGACAGCACACTACACTCACTGTATCAGCACACTTTGGTTTATTCACACGCCGAGTACACTTGGCTATCACTGGATTCCATGAGGCAGAGAGTCTGAAGCCGTCTTCACGATTAAAATTAGGATATTTCTTAATTTCAATCGCTTCCCGAACCATTCTCTTGTAGTAGTGCCTCTCGTTGGAAATAATCTTGGGATTGTGGAGTTCGATCCAGTGATTGGGTCCTGAGTCCACTACATGCTCCGCTATAGCTGACTTGTTTACTTGTCGATTTTTGACCGCTGCGATGTGTTCCTTAACACGTTCGGCGACTGTGCGCTTCGTTTGGCCTATGTAAGAACGACCACAGCTGCAATCGACTTTGTAAACTCCAGGTACTTGCAAGGGTACTACATCCTTTGGTGATCGTAGACGCTTAGCCACTTTTGTGTGTGGATTGTAGACTGTCTTTATTGAAAACTTCTTAAGCAAGTTTCCAATTTTGTCAGTAACACCTTTCACGTACGGCAAGAAAGCTGTTTGTCTTGCAACTTCAGGGTGTTTTTCTTTGCGCTTACGAGTGGGATGCCATCTATTGGTCCTGTAGCCATTCCGTTTAAGAACCTCCTGAACATGATCTAGCTCTCCTGGTAGATGTTCAGGGTCACAGAGGTCATAAGCTCTGTTCATTAGTGACTTAACTACAGAATCCAGATGCGACGGATGATGGTGTGACGCAGCATTCAGGTATCGGTCGGTGTGTGTCGGCTTTCTGTACACGGTATGCGATAAGGACCCATCCGATGGGTCCTTATCGCATACCGTGTACAGAAAGCCGACACACACCGACCGATACCTGAATGCTGCGTCACACCATCATCCGTCGCATCTGGATTCTGTAGTTAAGTCACTAATGAACAGAGCTTATGACCTCTGTGACCCTGAACATCTACCAGGAGAGCTAGATCATGTTCAGGAGGTTCTTAAACGGAATGGCTACAGGACCAATAGATGGCATCCCACTCGTAAGCGCAAAGAAAAACACCCTGAAGTTGCAAGACAAACAGCTTTCTTGCCGTACGTGAAAGGTGTTACTGACAAAATTGGAAACTTGCTTAAGAAGTTTTCAATAAAGACAGTCTACAATCCACACACAAAAGTGGCTAAGCGTCTACGATCACCAAAGGATGTAGTACCCTTGCAAGTACCTGGAGTTTACAAAGTCGATTGCAGCTGTGGTCGTTCTTACATAGGCCAAACGAAGCGCACAGTCGCCGAACGTGTTAAGGAACACATCGCAGCGGTCAAAAATCGACAAGTAAACAAGTCAGCTATAGCGGAGCATGTAGTGGACTCAGGACCCAATCACTGGATCGAACTCCACAATCCCAAGATTATTTCCAACGAGAGGCACTACTACAAGAGAATGGTTCGGGAAGCGATTGAAATTAAGAAATATCCTAATTTTAATCGTGAAGACGGCTTCAGACTCTCTGCCTCATGGAATCCAGTGATAGCCAAGTGTACTCGGCGTGTGAATAAACCAAAGTGTGCTGATACAGTGAGTGTAGTGTGCTGTCCCAGTGTGAACCGGCCTTAAATCTCAAATTTCTAATTATGAAGACCAAGTGAGGGTAGTCTGAAAAGATGCCTTCGCTTTGCTGCGGTTAACTTCAGCACGCCAGTCTCCCCGCGACCACGACCAGGTGCAATCCGGTCGAAACGTCGGGAATAAAATAAAGGTAATTACGCGATAAATACCCGATAATCCCATATTTTAATAATACTATACGAAATTCTTAGGCAATCCACCTTAATTCTTGTTACAAAAGCGGGTTTCGTATTTAGCAAATCTTTAAGTATAACCTTGTTCTATCTTTTTCAGTCCACATAAGGATTAGAGATAACACTAAACTACCGAGAGGGCCTTTTATGGGCGTGTCTATTTAGGTCGAGGAGCTTGCAAATTGTCTTAGTATTACACAAAGACAAGTTACTAAGTCTAAAAAGTTGCACAGTACTCATAAGCCGTGTAGTGTGTACGCAAGAACGAACAAAAACATGGTGAACACGAACATCAAACACTTTGTTCACACGTGCGCACCACTAAGGAAAATGTTCGTGGGAGCTGTCTTGCAGATTAATAATTAACTCTTGTTCGCTTACAATATTATCAAAGTGAACATCGTGGTCCCAATCTACTTGTATAACTTTTCTACATCATCGCACATCACTATTCGACTCCATTTGGCTGTTCGTTCGTGCGTACACAGCTTTTGGATATGATGTGTCTTTGTATCATGAATAAGTTACCATTAATGCCAGCGGTAATTTAGAACATTTGAGTATTGCATATATTATTGTTACTTACCGGAATAAAAAAAAATCATATATTATTGTTACTTTAATATAGCTACTTCATCAGCAGCTGTAAAACGTCCACTACTGAACACAGGCCTCCACGGGTATGAGAGGAGGGGTAATATTCTACTTCCGGCACCCCACGGCCTGTAGGTATATATAGTTACTTACGTTACGGAATTAAAGGTGTACGCAAAATGTCAACATTATCCAATATCAGGATCTGGTTGTTATTCAGCCCTAGACCGACATCATCAGAATCTGGATATCATATAGCACCAAAGTGGTCGCCAAGACCAAACTCGATGGGTTGATCATGTTTATTTCAGAAGTTCCTTTGACCACTTACAATTTTCATCATCAGAACTTGGATATTATATACACCAGAGTGCATGCCGAGTCAAATCAAACGAGCCCAAACAAGACGGGTCTATCTTGTTTTGTTTCGAAGTTCCTTTGGCCACCCTCCGACTCCACTATCAAACCAATTTCATGGTACCACATTATTGCATTGTTTTCGAAGATACGCAAGTATACCAAAGAGCCCAATCGACCGTCAGGCGGTGGCTATTATTTAGATTCGAAGATTTGACCCAAGATGTTTTTTCATTCAATTAGAATCGTCGAACTAGCTCAAAGTTACCTAATTTATTGTTCTGTATCGGACGCAGGCAACTGAACTTCTACTAACGAGTAGTTACTAGAATTTTCTGCAGTTTGTAAAACTTGTGCTTCGGACGGACTGGAGCTATCAAGTTTTGTAAACTTCTTAGTAGCAGTTAATTAGCGCAGTTAACAGCCTTTTAGTGCAACATTGCATCCTCATATTGTTGTGTTAATGTTGTATGTATGTGCTCGTGAAAGAAATAAATGCTTTATCTATCTATCTCTGGGTATGTGCTGGAACAGTCATAAATCTGAATACTCATAAATCAAGCAATGTCTAACACTTCAGCCAAATTTGATGTAGAATGTTTGTAAATACAAAAAAAAATAGAAAAAAATGGCCGTTAACATGGCTGGCCAAATAACTTACGAATTTATAAATTAACTTGACACTGGCGGAATTGTGTTAAACCAAACACAAAAGGCCATAAAATAAAAAGACAAGACAAGACAAAAAAAATATTAAAGTATTCTATCAATCAACTGAATAGAATAGAATAGAAAATGTTTATTTATGTTTCAAAGATACATACATGAACATAAATCGGTCGCCAACTCAGCACACGCCGTGAGAACACGACACTGATTTTCAGTGGCGCCGTATTTGTCCCACAGGACGCAACACCGACCAAAACAAAACATCGAAGAAATGTTGTATAAATGAACAGTATTAAATTTAACAATAAATAAACTAGAAAATATATTTTGTAACATTATTATCAATTAGGTAGATATTACCTATTACAAATGTTTAAGGTTATATAATTCAAAATAAAAACATTGACAATCTTAATTTTAAAACTTAATTTACACTAAAAAAGCCCTAAAAACGACCGTTTATGAATTCAATTTCTGAGAATTTAACAGATGTTTTTTAAGTGAGGTTTTAAAAAAGGTCAAACTGGTTTCCATAGTACAAGCTCTGCTTAGTTTGGAGGGACTCGATAGTGTTGTGTACTACACACGGCTGAAATGATGATGATGAACACTATTCATCATCATCATTTCAGCCGTAGGACATCTAGTGCTGGACATAGGCCTCCCTCATGGATTTTATGTTATTGTGGTTGGAAGCGACCTGCATCCATCGTCGACCTGCTTCACCAGGTCGTCACCCCATCTTGTTGGAGGACGTCTTACGTTGCGCTTGCCGGTCCGTGGCTCGAGAACTTTTCAGCCCCATCGACCATCTGTTCTGCGAACTACATGGCCTGCCCATTGCTACTTCAACGTGCTAATCCATTTGGCTATGTCGGTGACCCGAATTTTTCTACGTTTGTCCTCTTTTCGGCGTAGTCCCATTTCTTCCGCTATTTCATTTCTGATTTGATCCCATAAAGAAACCCCGAGCATAGCCCTCTCTATAGCTCGTTATTATATATCTATTTATTAAAAAAAAACATGCACGTTTAAAATTATACGCGATAAAACCCTGTTACATGCACTAAGTCCTGAAAATCTCGTGTGTTGGACCCATAAGGGACTTAAAAGCTTTGCGCTCGCACGGTTACACGAGGCGAATTTCAAACATGTTGTAGAGCTTTTACACTTAGCAGAGGGTTCTGTGGATGTGATTAAAAAGGGAACCCCTGTACTCGCATTGTCTGACAAATGATACATGTACATGTCATTTATTTAAACTTTTGTCTGTGTATTTTCAATGTGTACAATAAAGAATTAAGAATTAAATTAAGAATTAAGAATGATTGTATGAAATGCAGATTTTCGTGTCGGGTCTGGGTGTTCACGAATGTAGGTATTATCAAAGATTTAAATCGTTACATACTCCCTTACTGTATTGAGACCGCACCGATTTGTTTCCACACTAAATGAGTGAAATTCTAAACACAGTATAAGCCGGACGTGGTGTGTGTTATTTTTTCACGAAAGTTGAAAAAAGATGAACGGTAACAATATTTTTTTGCAAAACCAGAACGTCGGTATTATTGCTAACACACATGTACAAACCATGCCACAGTTCTTGGTGTCACGGCACTTCTAACGATTGAAATAATTGGGATGGCAATAATAATAATGCCGTTTTACACATATTACAGATAGATAGATAACTCTATATTGCTCATCTTAATTATCATCATTTTCATCATTTCAGCCGTAAAATGTCGACTACTGAACTAAGGCCTCCCTCATGGATCTCCATGAGGGGTAGTTGCCATACTCACCACGCTTGGCAGGCGGGTTGGTGAGCGCAGTACAGGATGTTGGTATACGGAAAGACGCTGCTGCCCATCTTCCGGAGGTGTCCCTTAGCAGGCTCTTACTGCATCCACGGGTAGAAGAGGAGGGGTAACATTCTACTGCCGGCACCCCACGGCTAATTTGGTTTGTTGTAATTCATACGTGTTAACTTAATTATAACACGTATGAATTACAACAATGAAAACAAGAAAGAAACTTAAAAAAATATAAAACAGAAGTATAATGTGCGGCGACAGTAAGCGATCTCTTACAGGCAACCTTTGTACTAACACTAACTAACAAGAATGTAAAAGCGCGGTGTCATCTTTGTATTAATTAAATCTCAGTCGTACGACTACTGTCCACGACCTTCTTCATCATCGTCATAATTTCAGCCGTAAAACGTCCACTACTAAACACAGGCCTCCCCCACGGATCTTCATGCCGGGAATCATGGCTACTAAGCCATACTCACCTCGCTTGGCAGGCGGGTTGGCGAGCGCAGTACGGGATGTTGATACACGTAAAGACGATGCTGCCCATCTTCCGGAGGTATTAGCAGGCGCTTACTGCATCCATGGGCATGAGAGATGGAGTAACATTCTACTGTCGGCACCCCACGGCATTAACTAAATAGCCTTTATATCTATCGGCCCAGGCGCAGATGGCGGGTTGAGCTGGACATGTACTGTGCTGACTGGTCGATCAACGCCTTGGACCGGGAAGTATGGAGAGAGGGAAGGGAGGCAGCAGTAGGATCCTACAGGCTGATTAGATTATTATCTATTATAGATTTATACAGCGTAAGCTGTCATGCTGTACGGGATCCTGTAGTGCCTGACATTGTTCATGGATAAGGCTTCCCCAGCACCATTCTCTCAGATAGATTGATAGAAAATGCTTTATTGCACACCTTAAAACTAAACATAATAACAAGAGTAACATTGAAAAACATTGAAAACACTTTGGCGACGTTATCGCTAAAGAGCGATAGGGCCGCCAATTGTCTTGGCTTCTGCTATTACTCAGAGGAAAGAACACGAACATACTAAATAGGAACACGAAAAGCTATGTTCGCATCTTGCTTATTCATCGCGCGTATCTAATTGAAGATACCTTTGAAACTGCGCAATATTCCAATGGGCCGTGCACTACAAGTACCCACGCGGTCAGAATATACAAGATAAATAAGTGGCCATTCAGACCCGCAGGTGTCGCCGCCACCCACGACAGAAGTAATCTAGCTAATACATAAATAATCGTAGTTTACCGCGTCTCTTTATGATTTGTGGGGTATCGGATGGTAGGGGTAAAGGTCGAAGCTCTAAATGATACCGCTTTTATCTGAAAATAATGAACATTAACATTTTCTTGTGCGTTCTGTCCACTGATCAATCAATCAAAGCCTCAACAACATACGAGTATTTATCATAATTACTACCATTTATTTCCTTTTTAACCAACGATGTGCACGGACAGGCGAGACGGACAATAGAACCTGCCTGAAAACCAGCGCCGCAACCTCAAAGCTCGCTATGTGGTGGCGGTAATACTGAGGCAGTGTCCCTTTTTAGGGTTCCGTACCCAAAGGGTAAAAACGGGACCCTATTACTAAGACTCCGCTGTCCGTCTGTCTCTAGGCTGAATCTCATGATCAGTGATAGCTAGACAGTTGAAATTTTCACAGATGATGTATTTCTGTTGCCGCTATAACAACAATTACTTAAAACATAATAAAATAAATATGGGTGTAATAATGGGTGGCTCCCATACAACAAACGTGATTTTTTGCCGTTTTTTGCTTGATCTTAATAACGGCAACCGGTAGACGCTTGAAATATTTACAGAATATTATTAGTTGTACTTATATTTATTTAAAAATAAATAATTTAATTAAAATAAAATAGATATTTAAGGGGGATCCTATACAACAAATAAAGTGATGTTAATGCCGTTTTTTGATTCGATTTCGATATTAATAAAGGCAACAGACAGACGATTCAAATATTTACAGAATATGTACACACGATATTGAGGAACCCTCGTACGCGAATCCGACACGCACTTGGCCAATTTTTTGACTAACGTAACACGGTTACCTCCTGGTTTATTAGAACTCTTAAAAGGTCCACTTTGTTGTTCATTTTCTTGTAATATTTTGTATGTATTGTGTGTGTCAAAAATAAATTTATTTTCTTTCTAATTATCAATACCTGTCCTTCCGTTCCGTTTAACCAATGATACGCAAGGCAACAAAATTACTCACCGGGTGACCAAAAGGATAATGGCAAACACGTGAAAAAAACTATAAAATTAACCCTAATGTTACTTGACACTGGCAGAATTGTGTAAAACCGATCACAAAAGCCATGAAAGAAGAAGAAAAACATCGTTCTCGTCTCGCCTTCGGAGTCGGCCACGAACGGTGCTCATGAAGAAGGGCCTCTTAATGGTCTACGAAACGTCAGCAAGATGATAATAAGTTAGGTACGTGGTGTAAGCCGCATTATATTTATTAAAAGAAGAAAAACAGTTATCTAACTATCTATCTGCTATGAACTTTGCGCTGCAATTATTCTTTGACCGTCCACTGATGGACACTTCCAAGACAAGGTTTTGTCATCATAACCTTTACGCCTGGTATCTTGTGTTATTTCCATAAATATTCTTATTTCTTTTATTTTGTTTCAGGTAAATTAATAACTAAAGTCGGAGATGAAGACCAAAAACAATTAGTAAGTCAGGAGATTTAGAAGTACGTACTGCTTTAATAATATTATTTTCACGGCTCTTGCTCTAAAAGACCGTCATTGTGGCGTACCAGAGGAAAGAAAATAGCATTTCTTCCTCTAGGGGAAAAAGTTTTTGATTTAAAATTTTTGTCTGTCTAATGACAATGAGCCTACAAAAACAGAAAAGTCATTAGTCTTTTTCGTTTAATAAGTAGAATAATCATGAATAAAGACTCGAGATATTACTGTTTCATAAAAAAAGTTGTACAAATTGTACATTTAATTTTTAATAAAATATGTAAACTATTTCATATTGTATTGGATTATTTAATTTTCTCGCAATCGTAGTGAAAAGTAGTGTAACACACGGCGCTAAAAACCCATTAAAACTCGGTTTCTATTTACACCCTCGCTAAAACTCGGGAGTAAAACTACCTCGTATAATAATGGGTAACTTTAGCTCCTTGTTTATCAATCAATCTACTATATCTACGAACTTGTACTGTCAGTAACACAGCATGGCAAATGCCCCTATTCCTTTATTAAGCACTTTGCTTTCCCGGACTAGGTGGTCTAGCCCGGGAATGGTACCTACTAATGGTAAAAAGGCGCCAAGTTCCATCGACATCTTCGTCGCGAAGTCGTTTCCTATCTTGTGATAAATTCTCATACGTTTTACTTTTACTTGTTAGCTGCAACACTTTTTAAAGGAAAACAACAAAATATAGGTCTAAACATTAATTTTACAATTAAACAAAAATAGTTTAGATCACAACGCGAAGAAATGATACATTTGTTTACTACGCGCACGAATACAAACACAAAACTACATGCTAACAAACAAAAAACAAGTAAAAATAAGTTAAATAATATTGCAGATAGGAAGGAATGTGGCGTGGTTAAAAAGGTCCCCAACTCAGCATTGGCAAGGCTCAGAAGCTACGCTGGTTTTCAGTTGGGGCCCCGGGTGATTCCACGACCACAGATGGATAAGAGAAGGAATGATAGCGGTAATTGAGAGATGGGAACTGAGCAGGGCTGCCAGACAGGAAAAAGGCGCGATCGTACGACCAGCTCTAAAAACTCGTTTTCTGCAGAAATGTCGAAAGAAAAATATCGTACGTAAAATAACTTCTTTAATAAAGGAATAGAAATTAAAATCGTCTTAGGTGTAGGTACTAAGAAGGTTATATTTGCAATTTTGCCAACATCTTTACCCTCTGACCTCCTTATTGACAATAATAAGATGAGTGTGCCAGCACTAACTAATATGATAAGTCTTAGGTGCTTTAAACTAAATTGCATCTTCGATGTTAGGAACACATGCGACCACACATATTCGGTGATTATGCATACGTCGTAGTAATTACCATTGTTTGGTCGTTTAGACCGTGACATCCAAAGTCGACCCGACCCAGAGATGAATACATTTTAAACAATGTGTGACCTTCGAACATGTCAACTGCCTTCCTACTTTTTGAAGTTTTTGATGTTGAACAATTTAATATTTTTAACAAGCTACAAACAAGATTAGGGGGTATGCACGGCATACACACTCGATCGTTCTTTCTACATTGATGTCAGCATCAGCAGTCAATATAGGAGTTGGGCTGTGGGCTGGCTAGGGTCGGGGAAGTGTCACGGGAACAGTGCACAATACACCACCACGTGGATGTCACTGCAGTTCTGGTATCCTCACCAGAATTAGAGTCAATAAATCATCTAAATCTAAACGACTAAACGTCACATTTGGAAATGAGATGTTAGAGATTGTGGACCAATACATGTACCTTGGACAATCCACATATTCTATCCTTTGCCAAAGATCATCAACAGAAGGAGATCGCCAGAAGGATTCAGCTAGGATGGGCTGCGTTTGGTAAATTTAGACGACATTCTAAAGCATACCAAGCAAATGGTGACGCGTTGGGAATATTACAATTACAATTAGCCATAAGTGTTCCACTGCTGGGAAAAAGCCTCCCCTCCATCTCTCCATGCATCCCGATCCGCCGACTATTCAAACCATGCGCTATGTTGGTCTAACTCGTCACGCCATCGCTTCTTCGGCTGTCGCGGCGCCTCACCGCATTGGGGCTCCACTGAGTTGTGTTCTTAGCCCACAGGTTTTCGCGAATATATTAAAAAAATTACCTCCTTGTAACAGTGGTACACGTTGAGAAGTCATATTTTGCAATTCCCATCTTGTATCAGTTGCAATAGTTTAGTGTTACAAGATGGGAACTCTTCTATTTGAGTAATGAAAAATTCTAAGCTTTATGTTTTACTGTGAAACTGGAAGTTGTCAGACGGTGTTTCTCGGATTCGACGTAATAATGTCGTTTCGCTGCGCCACGTTCACGTAATTATGACGTCTCTGTACCACGTCTATTAGTCAACTAACCACAACCATGGCGGCGACTTTAAAGCCTAATTACACCATAAAATAACCTTCTATAATCAACTTATTAAAAGCATTTTGACCCGTATATCTTTTATAACAAGTCTTGAGATCGCAAATCTTAAAAGGTGGCTTATAAGCTGTTTTAACAAGTTGGTTTGTGTGTGTTCTTATGGCAAAATAATTACGGAATTACAAATAACTTCATTGAAGAGGTAGGTACTCGCCCTTTGCTCTGTGGTTGAGTTAATCTTTCTGTAATTATGAACAGTCTTTGATTAATGTTACGCCTTGGGTACTGTGAGTTTTGATGTATTTTACATCATTATTTTCGTGTTCATATCCCACATCACGTGGGATTGTAATAATAATTATTTCACGACTTAGGGCTAAAGCGACAAGTTTTAGTTTAGTCTTTATTTTGGATTGTTCCATCTGAGTTACCTGGGCTAAATCACCTAACTCACTCAGACTTTCGCCCATCTAAAGTATTAGTTAAAAAAAACACAAACAAGACACAGGCGATTAAGGTCGCCTGAAATGGTATATAATTGTTGCTTTACCTTACATAAAGATATTACGTATCATGTTAAGGTTTTTTCCGTGACCGCTTTTGTTATGTACTTAAAATCAAAATAAAAAACTAATGGATAAATTGAGGGAGGTCTCTGCTTAACAATACGATGATGGCGGCCCAAAAAAAACGCTTTACCGAAAGTTAGACAATATTTTTTTTGTAAATGCATACTTTAACATACATATTATATAGAAAACACCCAGGTCCGAGACAAAAATCAGCAAAAAAACCATCTAGCCTATATAACGAGGCAAAACCTATCATCTAGAAAGCATAAACTAATCTAAGTTCTAAGCAAACCAATAGCTGACATAAACAACTAACATACATACATAAAAACAGAATAACAAACCAGACCTATAATCTCAACACCGCCAGTGAGCTATCGACTTCAACACCTCTTTAACCGTTAAAATACAGGGTTCTTATTAAACACATTCATTGATAATAACTGATATTACCCGTCTGGGATCATTACATTTGGAGCTATGAAGGTACGGAATTGATAGTAGTTCTATTCGAGGTGTGGATGTAAAAACTAAAGATGTCGATAATTTTCTCAGACTATCCCTGAGGTGAGGTTGGTCGAAGTGTGGAGAGAAAAGCGTTTTGTATCATGAAAGTAAACATTAATTGCCGTCGGCAACATTTATATCCTCATTTTGCCCGTGGATGCAGTAAGAATCTGCCAAGGAATTCTGCTCCGGTAGATGCATCTTTCCGTGTATGATCATCTCGCTCGCCAACCCGCCTGCCAAGGGTGGTGAGTATGGCAAACCCCCTAATGGTCAGTACTTGGCGATCCACGAGGGAGGCTAATGTGGCAGTGGATGTCTTACGGCTGAGATGATGATGCATTAATTTGCAATAAAATTAACAATAAGACAGGTAGTACATAATTTGATGGATATTAATATTTAAATGTCTGATCGGAAGCCATCAGCTACGTAGGTAGAAAATAAAAACAAATGAAAATACCTGGCGTATCGGCAGGGTGAATACATATCTCACAGCAACGATTGCTGTTAAATGTTAATTTTGTATAAAAGAACAACAAGGAATTGACATTTGACAGCAACGTTGCTGTCAAATGCCTGTTGACTTAATCTCTGCGGTTACGTAGGAATTAGATCCGCATCTTTTTCCCTTATTATAAAATAAAGTTTTAATTTATGTGCTTTAATAAGATGAAAATATGTTGTTTTATTTTGTAAAGAGTCTATTTTTATATGGCCTTTATGTTCTGACACAAAGGCCACATAAACATCGGTCATCAAAAGTAGAAAGTTTTATACCAAGTAGTACCAAGTATTGCGGATCTGTATAAAAGATGATGGGCATTCTGGTCCCCATTTCCAATTAATTTTCTATCATTGGATAGCGACCAAAAACTTAATAGGATGGATAGGACAAAAGTACTTTAAAATAGGATTACTACGATCGGACAGTGAATCGGCACTAGTGCCATGGTTATTCTTAATCTACACATAATACCTTCCCAACGGTGTATCATTTATTCCGATTTGTGCCAGGACCTGGAATGAAATCTCCATACATTTGTGGTTTTATACAAAATCAACAATTTTATTTTCATATTATTTTATCGCTTCATTTCATAACTTCCGCCACACCCTGAGCCGCAGGGGTCCTCATTCATTACCGGGCTATAACTAGTATATAACACGCTTTATTTATACTTTTGCGTAATAATATTTACATTTAAATAAACCGCACGGCCATTTTGAATCGGTTACTGTCTACGTTAAATGTCGAAGACGATCACTCTATCTGCTTAGCATAACCATTACCGTACACTACATTCTTAAACATGGGATAAGACAGGAAAACTTAACTTGAAGTATATCATATACTTGATTGTACCTGTACCTATAAGTGTTGAACCTATAGGAACCAAGTATTGTCAAATCTTATTTGATTATTCTATTTGGATTTCGGAATTTGGGAGAAAATAAGCTTGCCGTGCCTATTTAAAACGTATGCAATATAATTCGTAGTTTGTTTTGAGAGGCTTGCCTGTGTAATGCGGGCCGTCCACTGCGAGATTCAAAACTGTCACAAATTGACACTTGAACTTGACCAATGTTCTGAAATACCACCTAAGTTTGCGGTCACGAGGTCAGCAGCGCGGGGAGCAGAAACTGTATTATTTTGACTTAATTTTAAAACATGACATTGAAATGTATATATTTAATAATATCTATTTCAAAGTTATTTTTATATAAGATTAATGATAATAATATTAAAATGAAGTGTTTGCATGCCATCTTCAAAGTGGTAAAACATATTGATTCTTATAATTAGTTCCTAAGACCCTATGTATAACATATGATTTGCAAATAAAGTTTATGATTATGATTATGAGCGGTGTACATTTCGAAATAATTACCGTATTAAATATCATCATCATCATCATTTAATTTTTATTCATTTCATTTATTTCTAAAAACAAAGATAATTTGTATGCGGAAATGTATAGTCTAAATAACATTGTGTTCTGTTGCAAAAGGTGAATTGCGCAACCTTCATTATTTTCGTTTGGTGATTGATATGATCGTCTGTAGTCAAAATATTTAGCAAATATGTTAGCAACTTGCGTCGGGTCAACAGTGAACACATCCTGATATTTAAGAGCAATTATTTTAGTGTCTACGATTTTTGATTTGTTTGTATATTTATTCACTACCTTCCAAACTTCACGAATTGAGTTTTTAGCATTTAAAATTTGTTCTTGTACTGCCATTTTCTTAGCCATTCGAATGACTTTCCTATATAATACGACATAACGATTTCGATATGCTAACAGGTAATTCCTGACTTTTCATGTTACCTTTAGGAGAGCATAAGAACCGTTTATCATACTAGATATCATTACCCCTTTTGTAACCCATCGAATGCAAGGTCTAGTACCTGCAATTTTAATTTTTACCTTTCTAAAGCTATGCTTCTAAATGTCTTATAACAAATTGTCAAAAATGAATTTATTCCCATGTAGAACTAGTTAATTTCTTTAAGCAATCTACTGAACCTGTCATTGTTTCTCTTATTATATATTCTTTTAATTAATGGAATCAGGCGTTACTTTGCGGAAATCCATGACAATAAAATGCAATGAAAATTTTTAGTTCTAATTCCGCTAATGCTGAGATGCAGGAGCACCGCCATCCCATTCCATTAATTGGTACGGCTGGAGCGAAATTCGCTCCAGCCGCCGACCAGTCAACACCTCAGCGTTCACCTGATGATGCGTCGCGGAGAGGCGAAACACGTGTCGTCGTATAGGTTTGGGAATGCATGTTGCACTGACAACCTAGTTCTCCCTGCATGTGCATAATTAGCGAGCGGGAGGGCGGTGCTCATGCATCTCAGCATAAGCGGAATTAAAACTAAATATTTTCATTGCATTTTTTATTTTTTTTCTTTAAGAACTGATCATGAGGGGTAGTTGTCATACTTCCGACGCTTGGCAGGCGGGTTGGCGAGCGCAGTGCGTGATGTTGATACACGAAAAGACGTAGGTATCCCTTGGCCGATTCTCACTGCATCCACGAGCAAGAGAAGAGGGGCAACGTTCTACTGCCGGCACCCCACAGCACGGAACTAAGTTTATTTTACAACTATATTGTGGTCCCCAATTGTATAAATGCACGTCATTGGCGTGGGCAGTTCGCTATTGTGGGTTATTTTTATAGCGCCTGTTGCTCGACTTTACAATGCCTACATGAGGTTTTATTTTATTTATTCCTTGTCACACTGTTTATTGCTTGCTAGGTTATTTGAATAAGAATCTGTATGATTCTTTAAAAAAAAATTAAAAGCTTTTGGGAGCTTTCTGTTTATTTATTTTATCAAAATATTATAACTATTCTTACAGTGTGTCTACCATGAGCTGTCGCTGTTAGATCGCCTGCCGTTACTGCAGTAGTAATAGTCATAGTACGTTACTATGACATCTGTCAGATTAGGAACTCATGGTAACAAATTAAAAAACTATCCGTTAAAGGCACTGTTTTCATATTTTTTTAACGAAAGCCGCTAGCGAGTATGGATTGTGAAACTCATGGTAGGTCTACCTCAGGTATGGCCTAATACTAGTCGTCAACATAATAAATCGAAATAAACTATCAACAAAATAATTCGATATAAAAAAGTCCGTAACAGTTATGTCATCTTGAGGGGGCTTCTCGGGGCCTGTCAGGAAATCAGCGCCACAGATAGCCTAATCAACTTGTTGTGGCATTATGATGAAGGAAAAAGTGTGCTGTGTGAGCGAGTCCTCCCATTTTTGGCTCCGCGAACAAACACACTTTTTGTAACCTACTTTACCTGTTCTCTTTTATTACTTTATTGGATTATCGGGTATTTATCGCTTTAATTAATTGATTACCTTCTATCTCGACGTTTCGACTGGATTGCACCTGGTTGTGGTCGCGGGAAGACTGATAATCCAATATACCTAGTAGGTAAATTAAATGTGTTGTGATCGCGAAAGGTTAAAAATGACTTCTCTTTTTATTTGTTTTGTTTATTTTATACTTTTCCTGTGTTTTGTATGTCTTATAATCTCGTCTTACCTCTTTCTCCTGTGTCGTATGTGTCCCAAATAAATGTGTATCTTCTTCTTCTTTTTAATATGATCACAGTGTACTTGGGTTTAAGTCTAGAAGGTTCTGTGTGAGATGCCCAGAATTATTTATCTATCCGCTTTAAAATATAATACCCACGATATGCATTACATTCGTGAGTGTATTTTTACATCATGCTGCGTAAATGGCGATGCATATTGAAATCTGTAATAACTATGGGCAGTAACTCTGCGTTTACGGCCCTTGTAAATATCTGTAAAGGGCTGTAAACACACGCTTGTTATCGATAAAATAGGGCGGGATAGTTTATCGATGTCGATTCTAATGAGGGTCGATATCGTTGGTTGTTGGTTTTTTAGGGTTCTGTACCGAAAGGGTAAAAATAGGACCCCATTACAAAGACTCCGCTGTCCGTCTGTCTGTCCGTCACCAGGCTGTATCTCATGAACCGTGATAGCTAGACTGTTGAAATTTTCACAGATGATGCACATATCAGTTGCCGCTATAACAACAAATACTAAAAACATAACAAAATAAATATTTAAGGTGGGCTCCCATACAACAGACGTGATTTTAACGCCGTTTTTGCTCGATATTAATAACGGCAACAGGTAGACGCTTGTAATATTTACAGACTAATGGTACGGAACCCTACGTGCGCGAGTCTGACTTGCACTTGGCCGATTATTTTTATTTGTCACACTTTTTTTTACAGTAAATGTCATGAAGGGTGTATAGGTATATTTTACACATCTCAAACACACATACAAAAGACAGACATTAAAAAAGTACTATCAAAGGATTAGGATTGTTTTAAACGACTTACCCGTATAACTTTCTTGAAAAAAATATCCGTAGGTTCATCATCATCTTCCTTGGATCGACACTCGGCTGTTCTATTGTGAATTGTGATTTGATGTGTCCTTTAATGTTTAATTACTTTTACGTTACCATTATAGCAAGCAAATCACTCTCTAAACCACAGGTTTGGCTAGTAAAATTTTGTATAATACTTAACGACGAGACTAGCCGAAGGCCCATCTGATGTAAAGCGATAACATCTACGTAGAACAATTTCAATACCTTAGTAATCACGTTCACTAAGCACGTGACCAACACGTTGCATTGCGCCCTTCACTCTGAGGAATAGAGTTGAGAGGTCTCATGTCTCCGTAATATATAATATATAAGGTCCCCTTAAATTTCAAACCGGAACACAGCAATGTGGACATTACCGCTTGGCGGCAGAAATAGGTATGGTGGTAGTACTTCCCTGGATGAACATTAGCACTAATCCCACCTTTTGTTGTAATATCTCAATATCATAAAGAGAAAAGATCTGTATGTTGTATTTTTAACGTATAAACTCAAAAACTACACGACCGAATTTCAAAATTCTTTCACCACTAGAATGCTACATTATTCCTGAGTAACATAGGCTGTATTTTATCCCCTATTTCCCACGGGAACTACGCGAGTGAAACCGTGGAGTGAGGCTGGTTGTGCAATAAAGTATTAAATAAATAATAATAAAACCGCCGGCTACTACGCAGCCTCCATCTACTACAAGGCAATCGTTAGCTAACAGGTACGAGCACATCATGCAGCTAATCACCTTGTATGAGATCAGCTTTCCCTAATAGTACCGATCGAGGGACTGGGAGAATGGCTGGTACACAAATAGATAGATAGATAGATAGAAAAATATCCGTCTTTTGATAGATAGAAAGATAGAAAACTCTTTATTGCACACCTTAAACTTAGTTAGCTTCAGACGTATTGACCTGTTCTTTCCTCTGAATAATAGCTGACTAAGCTGAGAGGATGGTATAGGTGCTGGGCAAGCCTAATCCATCTAACAATGTCCCAGGCACTGCAGCGTCCCGTACAGCATGATTACCAGTTGCTGACGCTGTATAAATCATCTATAATAGATGCAAAGGCCTTACTTTTTTAAACTAAACAAATTAACAAAAAAAAAGAGGAACACTAAACATGAAGTGATAATTGGCGGTCTTATCGCTAAAGAGCGATCTCTACCAGACAACCTTTCGATTGATTGGATTGTGGTAATGAGATGGGGTAAAATGGGGTGAGATTAAAAAGAAAGTAAATATAAAAAATACCATATAGAATATGCATATATAATTATATGAGTGTAATAATGTATAAAAATATTATGTAGCATGCAATTTCAGAAGTTATGTATGAAAAATGTTACATAAACACGTAGCGAATTGAATAATTCCTGTGCCTCATTTCCTATTAACCTATAAGATTAAATATTTTTTTTTTGTAAATGGACAAGTCTATGTTTTGTAATTACAATTTATGGAAAAAAATAAAATGAATTTCTTGAATTTCATGATATCAAGTACCATACAAATATTCATACTCAACAACAAATAAGGTTGTATCTATATTAGAAGTGGAGTATGAAAAATGTATAGGTACCTATGATTCAAAGTTTGAAAGTTACGAAATAAGAAAGAGGAAAAAATCAATTTGTTTCTATACGATATGTTCGATGTTAGGTGAATAAGTATGCCAAATAAATCTTTGCCAAAACGCATTTTTTTCATAGGTGACCTAAATCACTTGTGCCAAGTGTTTCTATTTTCTACTTTTTAATAAATTACTATTATCTTAACTCACCTAGTTGAGTTAGCTTAAGTGATTCAAGTGGAACAATCCGAATCTTCTTCTTCTTCTTTCTCCTGCTCTTATACTCCCTAGGTGGCGTCGGTTAATGAATGATGCTGGACAAATCACACAGCACCATTTTGTCCCAAACTAGGTAAATCTTGTACTATGGAAACGCATTATAAAAATAACTGATGGAATACTTATGTCCTTTTCTGTAAATACTTCCTATATTCTCATACATAAAAAACATCAAGACTCGAAACTAATATATGCAGATCTGACCTTTTTCCCCTGCGAGGATCGAACCCACAACCTTCTGTGTTTCAGACGGCTATAACACTAACAGCGCCAGTCGTATGTCGGCATTTACCCATGAGTTCAATAAGGCCGTGGTGTGGCGGCAGTAGAATTTTGCTTCTCCTCTCTTACCCGGATACAGTATTTATCTGCTAAGGGATACCCCCGGAACATGGTCTACCCGTGTATCAACATCCCGTACTGCGCTCGCCAACCCGCCTGTCAAGCATGGCAACAACCCCCTTATGAGCTAGATGATCCATGAGGGAGGCCTATGTCTAGCAGTGGATGTGGACAGCAGTACTGCGCAGGCGCAGATGGCTGAGAAGAGGTTGTTTAACCAGCTGTTTCTATGCCCTATGTCTCGTCGTATTGTTTTTATAGTACAAAATTACTATACAGCGTGCTTCCGTCTATATCGTGATGATTACTACGGATACAAACATCCCGTAGTCACGACGAGTACATAGCAATTTTGTTTATTTTCTAGAGGCTAACAAGCGTATTGATTGGATTGCTGTGGATACTGATTTGGCTGCGGTTTGTATTATCTATTTAAATGTATGAATATACTTAGCTATAATTTAGTCCGGTCAAATTAATTAATGTAAGTTAAAGTTAACTCAGATCTAGTGAGTTTACAACAGTTTGCATAATTTTAAAATTTATTGTACTTCTTTTGTTCTTATAGCATTATATTTCGTTTTGTTAAAAATATTTGAGTTATAAATATTTTGGTATAAACCGTATGAATATCTTTTTAATATTATTTTCGAGCTCCAATTTTGTGGAACTAATTAGGGTTCCGGACCAAAATGGTAAAAAGGAACCCTTATAGAATCACTCTGTCTGTCTGTCTGTCTGTCACAAGTGGATATCTCGAGAACTACTGATATTATCGACTTGAAATTTAAAATGGTAAAAGACAACACTTTTTTACTAATATAGCATACGTCAAAATGTTAAAAAATATTCTTATTTTGATTGCAGGAGGGCGGATAGGGGATCTCAAAAATTTTAAGTGAGTAGAAGGCCGTATGGGGTATCATATAAAAGATATTAATTTGCACATTAATAAATCGTTTTTAGTTTTCCCTTAAACCGTATCGTTTTTGAGTTATTTACAAAAATGTTGAAAAAACGACCGTCCCCCCCCCCTTATCTCCGAAGTTTGCAGAGATAAACCCGTGATACTTTTAAAGCTAATAGAAGTGTATGTAAACTTTATAGGAAAATTATAGCGAACTCTCTAATTTGCGTAGTTTTTTTAGACAAGAGGGGCGGAAGGGGGGTTTTCAAAATTTTTGTGAAGTTAATAGGTGATATGGGGTATCATATGAAAGGTATTCATTTGCACATTAATAAACAGTTTTTAGTTTTCCTTTCAGTTGTATAGTTTTTGAGTTATTTATAAAAATGTTGAAAAAAATAGCGTTCCCCCCCCTTATCTCCAAAGTTTGCGGAGATAAACCTCTGAAACTTTTATTGCTATTAGAAGTGTATGTAAAGATTAGAGGAAATTTATTACAATCTCTCTACATAGCATACTTTTTTAGAAATCATCGAAAGTGTAAACAATCTACATAAATAATCAACTTATGCTGAGACAGAGACCTTTTTGTGACTCAAGCATGTCACCTACTTCTCTTATTTTTGTTATAAAATGTTCATTTGTATGGGAATGCTTGTTTTACAAATAAATAAATTATCTTATCTTATCTTATAAGTTCCGCTATCAGACAATAGATGGCGCTGTCAAGGTTCTCCTACAAATATAAAACCTTTGTCATATATTATATTGTATGATGGCACGGAACCCTCGGTGCGCGAGTCCGACTCGCTCGGTTTTATTTTTCTAGTAAAATGGTAACGAGAAAAATGCAAAAGACGGATAATTGTGACATTTAACTCTGGGTGACTTTTTTGCAGACGTTAAATTTATTACTTTTGTATTTTATTTGTATTAGTGTAGACCACGAGGTACTCAATATTTGTTTAAATTTTCAGCTCTATGCGAGTTATTGTACCGTTTTCTTGAGCTAACTTGTCTCGGCTACATTTAGTGCCTTCTAGTTCTACCTTACAGTTAGAACGTAGAACAGTTTAGTGGTTAGGGAAAGAGGCTTATGCCCATCGGTATCATGATGATGATGATAACTTAGCGGTGCTAAAACAGGCCATCAATAACGCTGCCCTGATTTCGCAAGATCTTATAAATACAATCTAGTTAATGAAACAGACAATGAAATTCAATTAACCCATTGAAAAGTCGGCAGCTATCGCATTGCGAATCGACTATCAGGAGCCGAGCGGTGACTGTTCAATTTATAGTAGTGTATAATCAACACTGTTATTTATATTTAACAACAATATTTATTTATGCATTAACATCAAAATTTTCACTATCATACACGATTATCACTACAATGTAAAATATTACTCACAATGTATAATATCATTAAAGTATATGGTATATGTGCGCTTCGCCAACTCAGCAAAAATACATGCGTGCACCAGTCAACCTTATCTTATCGATCTCGAAAAGGCATACAATAGGGTTCCCCGAAAGGTTTTGTGGTGGGCTATGTACGAGAAAACAGTGCCTGCATGGGAAGTATGTATGAGCTTGTTCGAAGGATGTATATAATAAAGCAAATACACACTCTTCTCTCTCAATCCGTTCCGAAGCCGGAGTATCCGACGAGTTAAATGTGGCTGTAGGCATACAACAAGGATCGGTTTTATGCCCGTTATTGTTCCTCCTGGTTATCTGACATGGGACATACAGGAGGAGTCCTTGGTATACTGCCCGCTGACGACATTGTTCTCGTCAGAGATGATGCACTCGAAGTCCAGAGCAGGCTGTCTGCGGAAAATGTCTGGACAGACTTGAGTGTCACAAGAATGTTTAGAATGAATGTGGATAGACGGAGTGCTAGAGATTTTTTTATGATGAGAGAGAGACAAAAACATGTTGTGCCGACCAAGGCAGGGAGATGATGATTACATTATGTGATGAATGTCTTATATAATAAATAAATAACTACAATATCTGTAAAATAATATTATCTGCTATTATTATCTATAAACAAGATATTTTGTACCCCCCATTTATAAAAAGAGCTGCAAATATTCAAGCAGCTGAACAATTTTCTTTTATAATGGCAACAATTCAAAAAAATCCTTTTAAAAGATATACGTGTATATATATACATATATAGGTATACAACTTTCATTTGTAACGCTTATTGTTCGCGGCGGCGTAAATAAAAAAAATTCAAGAAATTGCGCAATTAATGTTTTCGGAAAATTTATTAATCAAAAATCATCAATGTTTCTGTCAATATTGATGAGTTTGAGTCTTTTAAAAGTTTATGAGTCTTTTTATCTGTAGTTCTGAGAATTTCATTGGTTCGATCAAAAAAGTAAAGAAGGAAACGAACCAGAAGATCAGCGAATCTTATCGCATTTAAAGATGCTTCTATACTGGCAGATTAAAGTTGAACTCTTATAAATCTATTTCAAATTTGAAGTAACCAATCGCGTGATACTTCAGTGAACTCGAGGCGTCGTTCTACTTAATTGCGCGCCGTAAGGTCCATGATCTGATCCCATCAAGAAACTATTAAAAGTCATCATTCGTGACTTGGTCGGACAAATTATGCATTTGTGGTGTGGTGCACGGGATAGACGGTAGACAGAACGAGCAAATGTATTGTGGTGGAGATAGCAACTAATAATTAAATACAATAGGAGGATGACTAGCAAAATCACTAGTGAAATATGTTTGATACCAAGTTTTCTAAACATTTCCAATCAAAGTTTGTATTATCAAGACTTATAGAAATACGAAATTAGCGGCAGATTTCCATCACTGTAGCTTAATTGTACTCCGATAAAAACATACCTTAAAAAAATCGCTTTTACAAAAGTCTTGCCTTAAACTGTTTTACAAAAACAATGCTTACGTCTAAAGCCTTAGTGCTTAAGTCCAAATCTCAAGCTACAAATCGCTTCATCTTCTTCCTCAGTCCAGCTTCACTCGGGGCAGTATCACACCTCGCCGGTATCGCACACCATCTTAAAACGCCCGGCTTGTCAAGTCGATGGATGTAGCTGGCTACTTAAGCAATACTGGCAGACTTTCTCTTAGGGCTACTAAACCTTGACGGCCTTAAAAATAATTAACTAACTAATCAAGTGAGATATTATACAACATGGATTTTAGGTGTTTATAATTTTGAAAGCATAAAAGTGTGCTGAGTCAAAAGTAATAGTTGCACCTAGTTAAATGATACAACGCTGGTACTCTGGTATGCTCTTTAATCGCTTCATCTCCTCCCTCAGTCCAGCTTCACTCGGGGCAGTATCACACCTCGGCGCTATCGCACACCATCTTAGAACGCCCGGCTTGTTGAGGCGATGGATTTTATAGCTGCCCACTTAAACAAGGTTGGGAGACTTTCTCTTAGGGTTACTAGGCCCTGACGCTTGCTATGGCATATGAGGCGGATAGGAACAAAAATGGATGTCGCTAATTTTTTTATTATGGTGGTAAGAAAATAAGGGCAAATCGAAGAATCCATTTATCCATGAACAAAAAGGACTTGCACGTGGTTTAAATTTATTTTTTTCGGTATCTGTATCGTTCACACATATAGTCTAAAAGGTTTTTTTGGATTTTAGTTCTTATTTCAGTAGAATGTTGTATTGAATGTATATAAAAGCTATGGTAATGTATGATAACGGTGACCATACAAATTATTGCGAATTATTTCTTGTATGGACTCTGATACGGCTCGCTAGACTGATCGTGTAATCAGATATAGAAAAAGGCAAACAGATCCGGAACAAAGTTTGCTTAGTTTTTTACCATGGTACCTACCTACTCAAAATCTCAACCGCAGAACTGGAGAGACTATCCATCTACTCGGTAAACATATTTCATGTGTTTATGATGTTAGATAAAGACATTTTTAACCGGCGTATTTGCAAAGATGGCCGAGAGCGGTCCAAATAACAGAGTTTTTTGTAAACTTTCGCAATCACAATTCGTTATAATAAATAACAAAAACACGGAAATTTACGTTTGTTTATTAATATTACGCGATAATTGTAATGAATGACAGAGTTGAAGGGGACCACTCTCAGTAGATCCAGTCAACAGACAGTCAGCAAATGTGTCACAGTGACGAGACAAAACTAGCTTAGATATAGGTAAGAAACCCTGGGAGTTTACAGCTCAACAGCTATTTCCTATGGTTAACATTGTCAACTCATAAAATTCATAAAATATTACCTAGATCAGCCCAGTTCTAGAATTATCTTAGTTGATATCTATTTATTAAGTTTATAAGAATCCCATGGTTTATTTATATTTCCGTTGGCGTACTCCGGATACATTAATAAATGTAATAGCTCTCCCTAGATTCTAAATCATTTTGTCTTCTGTATTTTATTTTCTTGTCCTAGAACCTGGCAGCTTCTCAATCATCTTTTTCTACAGTTCATAGATCCCCAGACTTATAATGTCAATGTCAAAATACAAATTATTAATGTCAATGTCAAAATTCAAAATTTATATGCGACAAAGCAGTAAAATTTATAATTATTTGACCCCTCATATTGGACGAAAAAAATTTGATCTCTTAAAAATTAAGAGTCTCTGACTGATGTCTTTCTGCACTCAAGAACTGAATAACAACCTGGGGGCCTACTTGAATGCAAATCGCGATGAATCGAAATCGTAATCAAGCAATTCTCTTACGGCCATTACGTAAAGATTTGAGATCTTCTGACGATAATATGGTAATCGTTTTCTAGAGTAGGCGCCCTGATTCCAACATCTACATTCAACTCCAGGGATTTATAATAGATTTATAGGGATTTTTGATTTTAGGAATTTCCACGCACGGTGCAATATCTCGTGGGCATTGCATACACTCGCACTAAGCGGTTCTCCTTCGCCGTCATCATCCGCACCGCTAAGATCTAGAACTCGCTGTCAACTTCAGTTTTTCCGTAATCTACACCTGAGTCTTTTCAAGTCTATAGTGAATATGTGTTCTCTAGATCTTTGTGGCTTCCGGCCACATCGTCGGTTACCATCAAATGATTGTAACCAAACAAAAGTCTTAACTTTTTTTGTGTTTTGCACGTGTAATAAATGGCTTGTATCTAACAGTTTTTATCGTCCAAGAACTGGATACAGAAACGTCGGACGTCCAATAGTGAGAAGGGCGACATCATAAGCGTCGCAGGGCTGACCTGGATTAGATTGGCACAGGACTTTGAAATCGCAGTCATAGGAGGCTTAAACGCAGTGATGATGGTGATGATTAACAGGTTTTAACATATTCTCGTGCTCACCCTTAACATTAAACTTGATTTCATGAAACAGCAGTAAAAGTCAGATAAATATAATTAAAATAACCAAGGAGCTTTATCATTTTTCATAATCTGCAAAGGCGAGGTAATTAGGTCACAGCCCGCACACGTTCAGCCGTCGCAAAGGACCGCATGTTAACCCACCTTAATTTAATTTGCGAGAAAAAACGCGCAAAATGAACCTCACAAAAACGCATTAATTTCCGGAACATGTGACCGCGACAAGTCGACAAGCTTGTTCCGTTCCAATCTACGCAGATAACATGTAAGATTTATTTAGCTGTATGATTGAAGTTGGGCTTTATGTAGAAACAAATTCGTGGCATTCCCAGCTTCGGGCTCCGTGTTCCCGCCAGAATCATAATTACTGCGACCGCATCGAGAAATAAATCTCCCGGCGCGTAAGATTACGGTAGAAAATAAAAATAAAACTGCGTGCACTGGAACGCAGCGATGATGGTATGACAAATTAATCGGAGCGCGTAGACGCTTTGTAATAATTTGAAAATAGAACGTCTGACCGAAATAGTGGTGTGCTAGACGTGTTTACGAGTCATAATTTAGTGCTGTGATTCGTATGATACGCTGCGGTTTTGGCCGTAAAAAAACTTAATGAGCTGCATTTAAACTTTTTAGCACTTAAACAGTTTTTCCTGCGTACAAAACTATATTATCGTCATTTTATACTTAAACGTTTATTACATAAAGACAACTATATTGCGCATTTACGGAGTTCCTAGTTAGCCTCTTAAATTAAACTTTATGTAAGAACTTACGTGATTGCCTAGATAAGTAATTAAAGACTCATTATGGTAAAAGTAATACAGAGTAAAACCTTACCAACACCGAAATTTTACTTTTTACACTTTACTTCTTATCATTTTCTAAAAATATTACAAAACGCATAAGACAATGCCTTAAAAATGGTAATTTATTTTATTTATGATGATACCGTTATCAGTCAACTTATTACAGTGTTTAAATATTCAAACAAAAAGATACACTTTTACCGAAAATCAGGGTTGCCAGATTTTACAAAACCGTTTCTTTTTATTATTTTTATTTCTTATAAAAACTACTTGTCTACTTTACCAGTTTATCCTATCAAACAATTTAACAATGAGTATGGTAATTTTAAAAATATTATTTAATAAAGATGTAACTGAAAAATAAAGGTGAAAATGCAAACACACATAAGCCTATAATTTTTAAATGTGTTCGTTTCATAGCCTTCTAGCGCTTGGCATTCTGGATAATACAAACAACGTCATCTAATTCCTCAACCACGCTATACGTCTATGATAGCACATTCTTTATAAAACTTCGATGAATGAATCACGCAATGAAATCGTTCATATGTTCATCGAATGGCGCATAAAAGCCAGTTCATTTATTTTAATGTGAAAGCCCTCATCAACAAAAATCATAAAGCAAAAGCTCATAACGTCGTATTTATTTGAATACACTACCCAAATTGTGACGGTATAGAGTTAGATATTCGTTATTGAAAATTGTATTTAGCAGATTCTACCCGTGCCTTGATTCCTGGATAAGCTTCTACTATTTAAACTAGATTGCCCATTCTTCTACGAATGAATTTCTATCTTTATATCTTTGAAATAACTTTGACGAATACATGACTCATTAAAATCATTCACTCGTTCATCAAATGACGCAAAGCCGGTAAATAAATGAATAAAAATATTTTATTGACAGCACAAGGATACACACACAAAGAAAAATAACAGACACAGAAAAATTATACATAATAATAATGTTATGTAAAATAAAACCAAACTATGGAATAGTATGTTGGTGCTTGCTGTAGCCGTGTGGTGACTATAACGACCGCGTTAGGTTCTTATGTTCGGTTCGTTTCCAAACTTGCGTATCATCTGAAGTGAACAGGTTCAATTATTTCCTGCATTTTATTATTTTGTGTTGTTGAATTTATGACGCGTTAATAAGGTAGGTACATGCCGGCCACACTGAATAAAGTTTTTTTTTAATTTGACTCGATGTGACAACCCTAATCAATGAGAAGCATAGTTTACAGGCGGAGTTACATGAATTATCGGAGTTGTCCTAAACGAGCATTGGTCGTAGGAGTACTAATTGTTATACAACGTATTGGGTAGGCATTTATATTGAACTAAAAGCTCGTAACTATGTACTTGATGGCCGTATTTGAATACATTTCTCGAGCTTCGTACGTAAGTACCTATAGAGCTTATTTTTCATTGACAATATTCAAGCGTTTGACCACTTGGAGACAAGAAAAGATGTGGCCGCATGTGGAGCACGTTTGTCTAAAATGAACTTAAGCACTCTGGCCTTGAAGACTTATTATTTATTATTATTTATTCGTTTTTCGAACTTAATTTATCAGCAATTACCTGTGTTTTCGTTTTCAGATAAATGAAACCTGTACTACGAGTATGTTTATTTTGCATAGCTATGTGCCAAAAATAATTACCTATATATTACAAAAAATCTTGGTTACTATTTAACTATTGTGGCCTATAGGCAAGAGGCTTTTCTGCAGATGTTTGTCCAAGGTCTGGGTATTTTATACTGTATGATATGTATATTTACCAAAAGATGGCAATGGCTTTTAAGTATACTACTTACCACCTGACCCCTAATTAAGCAGAGCTGTAATGCTTATATGCGGGTAGATGTAAAATATCAATTTAATTTATTTTATTATTTGTTTGATAAAATAAAAGTAACATAATACAATCAATACATAGTAGAGAAAAAAGTTATAACATTTTATTGACTGGATCGAAGGGGCTTCAAAATATTTACATCATCATCATCATTCCAGCCGTAAAAAGTCCACTACTGAACAGGCCTCCCTCATGGATCTCCATGAGGGGTAGTTGCCATACTCACCACGTTTGGCAGGCGGGTTGGCGAGCGCAGTACGGGATGTTGATACACGGAAAGACGCTGCTACTCATCTTCCGGAGGTATCCCTTAGCAGGCTCTTACTGCATCCACGGGCATGAGATGAGGGGTAACATTCTACTGCCAGCACCCCACGGCTTGTGCCTGTAACTTCACTGGCCCCCTTACCCTTCAAACCGAAACAATGTAGACATAACTGCTTGGCGGCAGAAATAGGTATGGTGGTAGTACTTCCACGGACGAACTCTTCACAAAAAGTTCGAGTACTTACTACAAAATAATTAGACAGAGCCATCACACATATCTATATGATAGAATAAGCAGAATGCTACAAATCACAACTAACGCGCCAACACCCCACCTGATTCAATTGTAAGCAGGACAATGGTGGTTTGATAGGCCGTCGCCATCTTGCATTAAGTAGCTTCGTGAAATGTCGTCACTTCTGGACGCTTTATTTATCTATGGTTAAAGTTTGTCTATGACCAAAATATGGTAGTGAAATAAATATTAAAAATACTAAAATTCAAGCCGGACTTAAACTAAAAGAAGCTGTTATCTATCACAGAATAACAAAGCATTGGCCCGCTGAAAGTACAATTAGTTATGATGTTGACAATTTTACTATGGACAAATGGCTTCACCCTATTTTTCACAACATATTTTTGAGCTTTGTGCCATTTTTGTTTTGCATTTTACTCAATCGTCAATTGTTTTATTGAAAAATCTTGGCGGTTAAAAAACATGAATTGGCAAAGCGTTCTAATTCTATTCCGTCACGTATTACTATACGAAAATAATGGTTTATGTAATTATTCTTAACCTAATGAACCCTTGAATTTGATTATAAGACGAGAAGGTACGGACATTCAAATTGCTGGCAATGTTGCATGAAACGGAACCTTCTTATTGCAAAAGTTGAACCAGATGGCGCTGGTGTGACAGCTACCAGCTATTGGCATCGGATTTGGCGTTTATTTCCGCGAAAGAAGAGGAAGAAATACTTCAACCCTAGAAAGAAAATGTGGGAGACATACTGATAATTATTTATTGGTTGATGGAAAGTTGCAGTTCCGTAAACACAATTCAATATCTTTGATCTTTTGTTTAATTATTATCATCTCAGCCGTAGCACGTCCACTGCTGGTCATAAAATCTCTCTTATGATTTTCAATTAAAGGGTTGTTGTCATAGGTACTCAGACTCACGTGGGTTGGCGAGCGCAGTACGGGTTGTTGATACACGGAAAGACGCTGCTGCCCATCTTCCGGAGGTATCCCTTGGTAGACTGCGTCCACGGGCAAGAGAGGTATTTTACTTAACATTTCCAGTACATGTTTTACAGCTAAAAAAAAGTTAAAACAAATTCCGTCAAAATTAAACCTCATCAGAAAGCCAATAAGCTTTGAAACTATAGAGCTACCTACATAGAGCCCATACTTTTATAATCAGTTGCCGGCGCACCAATTAATCCAGCGTTGCCGTTGACTCCCAGTGGCATTTTATTCTGTGCCTAGGTACAGTCAACATCTTATAGCAACAATTCCTTTAAGTACGGGAGCACAATACTATAAATTGTTTTTGAATGTTTTCTTATTATATTAGTGTAAACCTGTAGTAACTTTCGTGACTTATACATTCATATTAAATAGCGGGAATGTTCACCTTGACGAAGGCCCTCGATAAGGGTCGAAACAGTTGGTGCCTACACCAACAATAACAAGTACGTGAACATTCTCGCTATTTAATATGAGTAATTTATAAAAAAAACATCATGCTATTCATCATTTCAGCCATAAAACGTCCACTGATGAACACAGGCCTCCCTCATGGATCTCCATGAGGGGTAGTTGCCATACTCACCACGCTTGGCAGGCGGGTTGGTGAGCGCAGTATGGGATGTTGATACACGGATAGACGCTGCTGCCTATCTTCCGGAGGTATCCCTTAGCAGGCTCTTACTGCATCCATGGGCATGAGAGGAGGGGTATCATTCTACTGCCGGCATCCCACGGCGGTGCTATTACTATATTGGATTAACGGGTATTTATCGCGTAATTACCATTATTATTATCCTTAATAACATCATGCGTTTCTGACAACTAAGAAAAGTAGATTTGAACAAAGATTTAAATCGTTGGATTAAGATTTATATCGTATAATACTTTAGTTTCTCATGTAAGTAACTCTCTATTGCAAAATAAAAAATAAATGTCTTTGAACTGAACTCGTAACTCGCATGTCTCTCGCGTCATATTTCTTACGATCGGTCTAACCAAAAGATGTTTTATTTTATTTTATTTATTTAACAAAATATTTTTTTTAACATTAACCAACATGTTGCAGTTTTAGTATTTTTATCATGTTCTCGCGCCGTATTTTCTGCTAACCCCCTGAAAAGGATGTTCTACGTGAAAAATGTTGGAGATAAGGTATTTTTAAGGCTGACAGTACGTTGTTGCTATTTAGCCCGTACCGTGTAGGGTTACAGTCGATACGTAATGAAGGCCCGTCGATCGATGCGAATGCATAATGCAGTGCACTTGTTTACGCCGTGCTCGGAGCATTTTTATGTCTATCACTCGTGTTAAGGCTACTAGTTAATTTGGATTTTAGCTGAATAATTTTCAGTATTATATTATATATCAAAAGTTAATGTCAATAATGTAAACCAATGCGATCCGCAAGAAGAAGAAGAGTTGACAGATTTGTGCAAGGACGTTTTATTTGCATAAACAGGACTGAGCACTGTTGACCAAAAGTCGGTCCGAGAAGGATGGGAACCACAGAGGCGTTTGTCCCTTTCTAATAAAGTGTCCATGATATTGTTGTTTTGTGGGACAAAAATGTACAGAACAATTTTATACATAATTGTATGAAATTGTAAAGCCGAGTCTACAGCGGGTGTTTTGCCCTACACAATCAACAAAAACACGTCAAACAAAAGATTCATTCACTCATTAATTACTACACATTTTTCTTAGCATCAACAATGTTTTTACTTTCCGTGCCAGATGGAAAACACGTACACAAAACACCCCCGCGCGGGTCGAAAGTATGTCTTTCTCATTCATATTGTTTGTTATACATGTCAGACATGCTTTTTAAGTAAATTTGAATTTTTGAATGAGATAATAAAATATCTTTCTCGGCCGAACTCATTGTTTTTTGCTAGAGAAACTAAGTTTTGTGTACACGATCCACCCGGGCGCTATAGACGGAGTGTGTTAAAAAACATGTTCCAGAAACAACATTTGTTTATGTGTTTTTGTTGAATGTTTTCAATTTTTTTTCGCTGGTGACCCGGTTTAATTCAGGCTCTGATGGAGCTGTGTGTGCAGGCTACCCTCGGGGTCTCTCAAGTGGCGAATGATGAATGGCCATCAGACGTGATGGCTATTCATTTTCCGCCACACCATGTCATGGTGTTTAGCTAAGAATATATTGAATAAGCAGTACCCGACCAAACAGAAAAATAGGGGTAGAGAACAAATAAAGAAAAAAATTTGTACATATTTTTTTTATTGCAATCAAAGATTTTCAAAGATTTTTATTAAGAATATACATAATTACAAAAAGTTACAGTATTGTAAAATAATTACATCTAAAGTTAATTATAACGCCAGCACCTGAACTAGGATTAACCTGTGTTTCAGGCTATATACGGGCTTATTTTAAACATTACGTGTAATTATCATAAAATAATCTATTTTTAACAAGTACATATCTATTTTAACCTATAATAAAATCCAAATTTATAAACATATGTTAGCTGCTTTGCTATAGAAACTATATTACGAACTAAATTATTTATTTTATTATAGCTAGCAACTTCTCTGTATCATCGTAAGACAAACCTTCAAGAACAGTTATGAGAGTATTCTTACATGCATTATAGTTTAAGGAGGAAAAATGTACTATCTTATTGAGCCTATTGTACAGAATTGGACCAAGAAAGAAGAAAAATTTATGTGAGAAAGCAAATTTTGTTTGTGTCCTAGGGCAAACATTATAGTGTAGCCTTTTTTGAGTTACTTCCGTGGTATATGGCAAAGCCCTGTGCTGTTTTAATACTGTGTTTAGTATAAATAATTGCCGAACTGTTAAAACCTTACACGAGAGAAAAAGAAGATTAGTAGAAAGCATAAAAGGTTTGAAATAAGCTATTTTAAGAATGGCTCGCTGAGCTCTCTCAATTTGTATTAGTAATGTTTTGCCTACACCACCCCAAATGATAATGCAAATTGATTGGCAGAGTGCCAAATAAACGTTTCTAATCATCTTTTGATCCGCAATGCAGCGTAGTTTTTTGAAAACAAACATCAACTTACGAACTCTATTACTCAGAACATCTATATATGGTCTGAAAGAAAGTGTTTCGTCTAGTATTATACCCAGATATTTTATTTTATCCGATTTGTTAATAGGTGGGCAAGTACAAATGGTTTTTGAAGTAGTATCACAATTGTGGGCTATTATGCTTGATTGTTCTTCAGTTAACGTTGTTTTCCGCATTGAAAATTTTATGTAATTTGTCTTTAATGCATTAAGTGTTAGTCGGTTATCTTAAAGCCACCTGTTCACATTATCAAATCCTTTTTGTGCAAGTCTGTGTACTTCTATTTCGGAATCAGCTGAAAAAATTAGAGCTGTATCGTCAGCATATGATATGATTTCGCCCTGTTCTAGATAAAGGTTACAAAGATCATTTATTTAAATCAAAAACAAAGTAGGTCCCAAAACACTTCCTTGGGGGACGCTAAAAGAAGTGTTTCGAAGATCATTGCTGACGACGTTTCCGATTTTTAGACATTGTGTACGTTCTTCTAGGTAGCTTGAGAAGAGACTCAACTGAGTTCCTCTGACTCCAATAGACTCTAGCTTGCGTAAAAGTATAGGTACAGAAACAGTATCAAAAGCTTTTGCAAGATCAAGGAATTTGGAAAATTCCAATTGTGTGTTTGCCATTATCTAATTCCCGTGAAAGACAATCAGTGAGATGATGAACAGCATCAGAAGTAGCCAACTTTGCCCTAAACCCAAACTGAGCCTTTGACAATATAAGCTTGTCTTCTAAATATTTAACTAATCTTTTATTAATAATTTTTTCAAATATGTTAGACATAGATGATAATATAGAAATGGGTCTGTAATTAGTAACTTGATCTTTACTTCCCGATTAAAAAATTGGGACTACAACAGCATTTTTCAAACTATTTGGAAAAATGAAAAAAATCAAACATGGTTAAATAAAATTGTTTTATGGAGTTTTTGACGCAGACCAATCTTACTTCCTAAATGAGTTTGATTTTGCGTAATTAAATATTCTTAAATTTAAATATGAATTAGCCATTATCTTTACCAACTGTAACTCATGTGGTTCTTCATAACTTTGTACAGGGTGAGACGAGTAAAACAAAGTATTAAGTTTCGTAACAAAAATTTGCTTTAAAACCATCAAAATTTTTTTCTTGCTAATATCTTTGAAAGAACCCAGAGCTATTTCTGAAAGGAACAATTTTTCAGCATTCTTTATCACTTCAAATGCAAAGCGAGATACATACTTCAAACCGCCTTTATCTACAAAAGCGGTAAAAGATGAAAAATTTGTGATATCTACAAAATATGTGTGATCAAAATGTTCTTTAGCAATCACTAAAGAATCGCGACAGTACTGGCATGAAATTTTGTCTAACATTTTGTTTACAAAATGACCTGCTATATAATACAAGACATTTATTTTGTAATCGGAAATAGTGGTTGATTCAACGTAATACATTAAAGCATCCAATTGTTCTTCTTCATGAGGATCTGACGATTGAACTTCAACCACAGATCGCTTCTCACTACGGAATTCCAAAATTGGAGATAATTCAAAGTTATCGTCAGTGCAGTTAGCATTCATACTAGGTTTAATGCTATTACGATACAGCAATTTCCTCAGAGCATACTTAAATTGTAAGGCATTAGGGTTATTGTTTCCACCGCCTTGTAAACGGACACAAGAAAAAAACATTTCCAACTGATCTTGAGAAACTTTATACGGCAAGAAATAATTGAAACCCTTTTCAACTAAAAGATCCATAGCTAAGTTCGAAACACTGTAGGTATCCACTATTAGTCCTAAAGCTCCCATTTTTCGCCGATGGAAAAGAATTGATTTGTTATCAACATTAAGCTTTGATAAATATTCTCGTGTTTCAGTTAAGATTTCCATCCAATAATTTTTATTATTAAGTCGCAATGGGGACTTAAAGCCTTTTCCTAAAGGAGATTTAGCATTTAAGACATCGAAAACTCTATCTATAGTTCTGATGTATTCAGTAGTTGCTTCGCTGTTCTTGAATTCATCATTATTACTGACACGTAAGAAGTCAATAGCATTTGCAACCGAAGAACTCATGATCTGAGCGGCTAATTTCACATTCATTTTCTTACCTATAAAGTTAATATGGGCAGCGTTTATTTTATTAGCAAGTTTTAATCCCTCTTCGTCTTGCAAAGCATGTAATTTTTTGACAAAATTGAAATCAATGTGCCCATTTTCAGAACTCATGTTTCTTTCAGCAAATACATTACGACATAATTTAAGCATGTGAACAGGATCCAAAATACAATGAATTTTAGTGTCTTTCTTTGGATGTTTAAAATTTGTAATTATTTCTGGTAAATTGAAATTGCATCCCAAATTTTCATAAGTGGCCAAATTACTAGCAGTTCCATCACATGTAAGGCTGCAAACAGTTATACCAATATCATATAACATGTTAATTGCTGTCATTAATAACTGTGCTTGTACTGAGGCTGAAATTTTGTCAATAAAAAAGTAAGCGATGGGGCATTTGAATTTGCGTTTAAATGCCACAATCTGAAGAACAAGGACCTCTGTGGCTAGACATTCCGAATCGTATGGTACAATGCCGGCATAGTCAACATAGCCCCACATTTTATCATTATGTTTATCATAAGCTTCCTCTGATTTGATAGACATGGCATCAAATATTAGAGCAACATTTTCGAGATCATTTTCAGATACTGACAATTTCAAGTATTCGAAAACTTCAATCATAAATCCTACATTGCACTCGTTAGTCGCTAACATTTTGCGTAAGGTTGCAGGATGAGGTAGCTTAGTGTGATTTCTAAGAAACATATATGCTTTAGAAGAATAAAAGTACAAAGATAACGCAAACTGTTTGAGCTCCTTTGAAAATCTTACTCCTGTATTACTTTTGTCTGTATTAATTTGCTTATGAATTTCCACAAAATTATTTTTCAATATATGTTCAACCTCATCAAAATTATTGCTCCTTTTTTTTAAAATTGCTAGAAGTGACTTTATACTGTCCAAGCGAATATCACGCCTCTTTAACTTTTGTGTTAAAACTTTTACTTTCCGCTTGAGCATATCTTCTGATGGACTGCTGTGGTTGATGTCAGTCTGGACTGCTACTTCTTTTACGTCCCAGCAGAACTTTTTGGCAGGTGGTGTGTTGACATCAGAGCAAGAATCTCTTGAGGTTCCTTGAGTACTATGCTCGATAGGTTGAAATTCTGAGTGTATGATAATGTTACTCAGAACATTTATTTGTTTATTTTGCACCTGCAATAGAAGTATCAAATAAATAACTTAAAAAAAACCGACTCCGTGAATAGTTGTTAAATTAAAATCAGGTGTTTTCATTTCTTTAAATTTATTTTATAATTTTAAGAGACTCAGTGTCACTCTTACAGCAAAACGAATCTATCGACATATCCCTAGCCAAAATCCATCAAGCCGTTAGGCTAGAGCGTGCCAAAGTATTATACATACAGACATTCGCTCGAAAAACATAACCCTCCTTATGGCGCAGTCGAGTAAAAGGTACAAATCTCAAGGTATCCTCCCTATTCAATCTTATTATTATTTATCTATACATCTTCCATCTATACAAATAAATAAAATCGAAGTGTCTGTTTGTAATATTAAAATAACCACATTTTAATGAGTGCATATGAATGTACATACGGTGCATATACCATGACCACAAAATATAATAAGTAATGAATTTTGTGTAGTAAATTACAATACTTCATTTAATAAAGTTTGCCTTTGTCAGTAGTAAACACGTACTGAAATGTTCTTAAAACATATTGAAATAGGCCATGTAATAACAATTATCATCGAAGTCTACTGTCCGTAAGCTTGTTTGCCTTTCGTGTAATTAAATAAATTACATACGAGATATGAATATGATATGAAGGTGTACCCGCATGGACACCCTATTTGTAAAATATTCAACATTGTTTTGGTTTGGCTTACCTGTGAAACGATATCCCACAACCAGCATAAGATTCATTTTTACAAAATTTTACACTACATTGTTTCACCATTTAGAATTAAATAATCCTAATAAACAGATCTGAAATGAACATAAACAACGTAGTAAAAAATTCTACGTATGACATAAACACGGCAAACAACCTTTGACAAGATAAAACAGGACTACTCCGAAAGAAAGAAGAAAGGGACAAACGCCTCGGTTATGACTATCCTGCTCGGACCGTTTTGCTTCTGTAAATAATGCTAGTTAAAACTATGTCTTATGTTCATCAGTTATGGTTTGTTTTACAAAAGCAAATTTTGCTTAGTACTCAGTCCTGTATAAGCAAATAAAACGTCCTTGGATTTGTGACAAATTTTGGTGTGAGAAATTATTGCGTGCGATTTTTATTCTGAGATTGCGATTGGAAATGAAGAAACGCCATTAACAAAAGAAGAAGAAGAAAATGAAGAAAAACTGTTTTCATTACTAATAAAACCGGGCAAGAGCGAGTGGGACTCGCGCACCGAGGGTTCCGTGCCATCATACAATATAATTTATGACAAAGGCGGTTTTATATTTGTTGGAGAACCTTGACCGCGCCATCTCTTGTCTGATAGCGGAACTTATGTAGATTTTTTACACTTTCGATGATTTCTAAAAAAGTATGCTATGTAGAGAGATTGTAATAAATTTCCTCTAATCTCTACATACACTTCTAATAGTAATAAAAGTTTCAAAGGTTTATCTCCACAAACTTCGGAGATAAGGGGGGGAACGCTATTTTTTTCAACATTTTTGTAAATAACTCAAAAACTATACGACTTAAAGGAAAACTAAAAATTGTTTATTAATGTGCAAAAGAATACCTTTCATATGATACCCTACATCACCTAGTAACTTTCCAAAAATTTTGAAAACACCCCTTCCACCCCCATTGTCTAAAAAACTATGCAAATTAGAGAGTTCGCTATAATTTTCCTATGAAGTTTACATACACTTCTATTAGCTATAAAAGTATCACGGGTTTATCTCTGCAAACTTCGGAGATAAGGGGGGGGGGAACGGTCGTTTTTTCAACATTTTTGTAAATAACTCAAAAACAATACGGCTTAAAGGAAAACTAAAAACTGTTTATTAATGTGCAAATGAATACCTTTCATATGATACCCCACATAACCTATTTACTTTACAAAATTTTTGAAAACCCCCCTTCAACCCCCCTTGTCTAAAAAACTATGCAAATTAGAGAGTATGCTACAATTTTCCTATTAAGTTTACATACACTTCTATGAGCTATAAAAATATCACGGGTTTATCTCTGCAAACTTCGGAGATAAGGGGGGGGAACGGTCGGTTTTTCGACATTTTTGTAAATAACTCAAAAACAATACGGCTTAAAGGAAAACTAAAAACTGTTTATTAATGTGCAAATGAATACCTTTCATATGATATCCCACATCACCTATTAACTTCACAAAATTTTTGAAAACCCCCCTTCCACCCCCCTTGTCTAAAAAACTATGCAAATTAGAGAGTTCGCTATAATTTTCCTATAAAGTTTACATACACTTCTATTAGCTATAAAAGTATCACGGGTTTATCTCTCCAAACTTCGGAGATAAGGGGGGGGGAACGGTCGTTTTTTCAACATTTTTGTAAATAACTCAAAAACGATACGGTTTAAAGGAATACTAAAAACTGTTTATTAATAAGCAAATTAATACCTTTCATATGATACCCCGGCTAGATGACTACATGATAGACGGCCTAGTAACTTCACTTAAAATTTTTGAGATCCCCTATCCGCCCCCCTGCAATCAAAACAAGAATATTTTTTAAAATTTTTATATATGCTATATAAGTAAAAAACTGTTGCCTTTTACTATTTTAAATTGCAAGTCGATAGCACCAGTAGTTCTCGAGATATCCATCTGTGACAGACAGACAGACAGACAGACAGAGTGATTCTATAAGGGTTCCTTTTTACCATTTTGGTCCGGAACCCTAAAAATAGAACTCAGGTTACATCGTTATTATTCTGAGGGTTACATCTTTCACTAGATAAGTAGATAGACATTTATTTGGCAACAAAACAGCACAGACAAAAAACAGTAAGTAGGTAGACAGGTACGTTTACAAGACTAACATAAATAACTTAACACTTAAGGAATTAAGAATAATAATACCTAACATACAGCTACACAAACACATTAGAGTAAAGATAGTTGGATAGGACACCAGTAAGTAAGTCTTTTCTGTCCGGCTGTCGGCCAAATTGGACCAGTCTCAGCTATATGCTGCTCCGCACCAGAGGGACGAGGTAGCGCTGGTTTTGAGACTGATCCTAAGAAGGTGGCTTCACGATCACTAGCTCCTGCCCGCAGCTTCGCACGCGTTTTTCCCGGATAAAAAGTAGCCTATGTGTCAATCCTGGTCAATGTCTATCTAAGTTTCAGGTCTATCTATTTGTAAGTTTTTGCTTGAAGAGGTAACAAACATCCATACAAACAAACTTTTGAATTTATAATATAGTATCGTGTTGCTACGTCTGCGTTCCGGGCACATTCCTACCAACAAGTTCAAACATCTGATGAAACTTTCCGATTCGCCAAACTGCACAGACTGTAATATTGTAGAAGATGTCCATCATGTGCTAACGGAATGTGTACGAAACGCAAACCAGCGTCGCCATTATCGGCTGTTTAATAATTATAATGTAGGTATGTATATTAGCTTATTAGCTTCTTATCGTCACCCTTATCAGATGGCGCTAAGAAGCTTATGCATTTATATTTATGTTGTTTAGAAGATACCATATAGTTTTTTGTTACCGGAGTATTATTTTAGTTGTAGTAGTTATCTTTGTAAATAAATGTATGGGGTGATATAGTCAATTTGTGGCTAAAACCCCTTAAATAAATAAAAAAAAAATATAGTAGGAAATTAGCTCTGGTGTCGGAGGCCAAGATCCACTTTGGGTCGTTGCGCCAAGCTAAGCTTAAGTAAGTAGGATATTCATAGACTACTCCCATCATGTCCAATGAAGAGTTTTTTGATCTACTCTGTCGAATTTGCTTTATGTTAATGCACTCAATATAATGCCGTGAGGTGCAGGCGGTCGAAAGTTTCCCCTCCTCTCTTGCCCGTGGATGCAGTAACAACCTGCCAAGGGATACCTCCGGAAGATGGGCAGCGGCGTCTTTCCCTGTAACAAAATCCCGCACGCTCGCCAACCCGCCTGCCAAGCATGGATAGTATGGCAACAATCCCCTCATGATCTTAGAAATCCCCGAGAGAGGGTAAGAGAGGAGGGGCAACATTCTATTTCCGGCACCCTACGACAAGAGGTTGTATTATAATGTTAATAATGACAGAGCCCTGTCAAAACCCCCAATGGATACCACCCTCGACACTGCTCTCCGAACTTTTGCCTTTTTATCAGCCAGTCTCATTTTCCAATAAGGATTAGTGTAACTTTGCCATTTGAGCTTTTAAAACGCCAAGTTATAGAGTAGTTCACCCCAGCGCACAGAATCTCACTAATATTATAAAGCCGAAAGTTTGTTTGTATAGTATGGATATTTGTTACCTCCCTACCGAACTACCACTTTGCACTTATATAAATGTAGATCAGGATTAATGAAATTTTCTACACGTTTTTGTATTCTTCAAAACATAAAATAACTAACCTGATTTAACTTATCGCACCTCCAGTCGTAGACTGACTCAATCCAAAATTCATGTTTTTTGGGAAATGAAGAAAATGTGTTTCGGTCCTTAACAGTTTTTGATAAATCACCCTATATCTTTATGAAACAGAGAGCTACTACAGTTTATTTATGATTTACTCTGTTTCTGATTTACTAGGCGATAGAGCGCACTTTTTTGAGTCGTTCTGTATACTTAACATAATTCACCCAAATTTTGAATTGAGCCAGTCTACGACTGGAGGTGCGTTATGTACACCCGTCGGTACACTATGCGCGCGGAGCGTTCAAACCTTATGGATACCCGTTGCTCCATATGGCGCGTCGGGGGTACAAAGGCTACTTTTATCTGGGTATAACGCGTGAAAAGCTGCGGGCAGAAGCTAGTAGCTAATAATAGCAATAAGCGCGATACTACTAATATACGAATGAATGTCGGTTGGTTTTATTTTGTAAAATAAGCACTGAACTAAAAACCTTGAGCTGTAAGAGTAATTTTATCGCGTAAATTACTTTTATTATTTGACGACGTTTCGCTTGGATTGCACCAAGCATGGTCCCGGGAAGACTGTCTTTACGCGATAAATATCTGGGTATAATATATGATATAAATATGTATAAATGTGTTTCAATAATGTGTTGCAATCGCGTTAGTTTCAAAAAGACAATTACAAGTTAATTGTGAATGTTTTCTTTATTAAACTTTTGAGATAACAACACGATATCAGTATACATTTAAAGAGGTATTTATCGCGTAAATATCAGGGAAATAACAAAGGTTCCGCTATAAATATAGATGCAACCAGATATTTATATTCATAATCTTAAATCTGTTGAAGATTTAAAGCACGGAGTCGCAGGAAAACCATTTAAACCCTGAAAGATTGTCTGCAAATAGTGTGATGTCTTGTGGTGTTCTTCTCGGGAAGGGCGGCCGATTACAGACAATCTTTGTACTTCAAAAACGTGCGATTCGTGCCATTTAAAAAATGAAACCTCGCGACTAACTTTTTAGAACTATTTAAGGAAATCAACATTATAACTGTTATATCGCAATATATTTATGAAAACTTACTGTACGCACACAAAAATATAACTAATTTGATCAAGAGAAGTGACGTGCATAGCATAAATACAAGAAACAAAAATAAATTGAACATCCCTAAATTTAGTGTGCGTTTCTATAATAAGCTTCCATCTGAGGCGACCGAACTATCGATTCATGGGTTTAAGATTTTTATAAAACAAAATCTCATAGAAAAAGCTTATTTGAATGACCCTTTGCCTAGTGTTGCTCGGTTCAACCGCGATAAGAAATGATGTTATCTTGCAATATCCTAATCATTCAATATCCTTGCGGACATTAAATTAAGCATAATATTAAGACAAATATTGTAACAATGAATAGAAGTGAAAGTGTGAGGTTTCTTGTTCGCTTCTTTCCCTCACTTGGAAAAATAAAGTTTTCCGAAGCGATAGAATTCAATTATGTGCTTTATTCAATTTAAATGTGTTTTGTTCTTATTTTGTAAACTGACTAAGTAGCGTTTTGCTTTATTGAAACACGTATTGATTTTGATTTTTGGATTTTGCCTTTTATTCAATTTGTGTATTTTCACGTCTGCGAATCTTTGCTGTCGGGTGCCGGCAGTAGAATGATACCCCTCCTCTCATACCCATGGATGCAGTAAGAGCCTGCTAAGGGATACCTCCGGAAGATGGGCAGCAGCGTCTATCCGTGTATCAACATCCCATACTGCGCTCACCAACCCGCCTGCCAAGTGTGGTGAGTATGGCGACTACCCCTCATGGAGATCCATGAGGGAGGCCTGTGTTCATCAGTGGACGTTTTATGGCTGAAATGATGATGATGAATCCTTGCTGGATATAGATTACAGCTTGGCTTTAAAAATAAACAAAATCTCACTAATATTATAAAGCCGACAGTTTGTTTGTATGGAGGTTTGTTACCTCTTCACGCAAAAACTAGCGTACGTATCGAGCTGAAATTTTGCAAACGTATAGGATTAACACATTGGCTACTTTTTATCCGGGTACAACGCATGCGAAGCGGCGGACACAAGCTAGTATTGAATAAAGCTCTACGCATTGCTGAGATTCCAGCTTGTCTATGGATTTGAGCGTATAAGATTTTTTTTCAGACTTATTTCTAGCTCTAGTCTGTCGTTTTTTTTTTGAGTTAGGTATTTTTTACAGTTTTTTAGGTTCAGGACCGAATCCTTTCACGTGGTATATTATAGTATATAGTATGATTTAAGGCTCTTTTAATAAGGAAGTTTGACATAACTTACTTTATTAACATTAAGATGCTCCGTTTTTTGAACGCAAGCAAAACCATAGGATAAAACTAGCAGTGAATAAAACAAGGGTGGCTAATCTCGTACAGTTTCGAGCTGAGTTGAAAGTTTAATTTAATTTAAGCATTAGTGCTTTGCAACAAAATCCCTAACTGATCTATCCTATCCTATTACTAATACGTGGATGGAGGTAGTGAAATGGGATAAGCGTTTTATGTACATTAAGTTGTAATTAGGGGGTGAAGTTCCCTATTATGCATAGCGCTGTCTGTTTGTCTGTATGTCTGTGCATGACACGATTACAACCGAGCGCGTTGTCCGATTTACATGTAACCTTTTTTGTAAGCATTTTTTTTATGGTACTGATTGATATTGGTGGCTCTGGTCAGAGGGACCGGAATTATTGTGACCTCAAAAGGTCACCTGGTCAAAAATGGAATGTTTCGGAAACCTTCGCCCCCTTTTCTGGTACCCCCGTACCAATGCTTGTTAACACAAATTACGAGTATATTGTATGATAGAACGGGACCCTCAGTGCGTGAGTGCGACTCGCTCTTGGCCGGTTTTATTTTTTATGAACTTGCAATATAAGAAGATTGGACATTATTATCAGAATGTAGGGATATTCATGTTATTAAAGTGTAAACACACTAAGGTATCATTTATAGAAATGAAGAAACCTACATTAGGTACCTACTTTGTATTGTTATTTATTTATAAAATAATGTTTTCTTTTAGTTTTATAATTTAGTAAGTAGGAACATACCCATTTGACAAGGCATGAACAGCCGCAATGTCATTGTACGTAACCAAGTGTTCATTATGTTCCTAAGGTGAAAAATAAATAATCTGAATCTGAATCTGAAATGAAAAATGCAATAACATTTTTTTTGCCCAGTCGACAAAAAAAAATTGGTTGCATTTTTCATTTCTATAGAATTAAGAGGTTCAAACTTTAACAAAACTATTTAAATAGTTTTAGTAAATATAGAAATAGAAAGAAAGTGCCTACAAATATTTTCTATTTCTCAATTACATTTATCTGCACCTTGTTTTACAGTATACACATGTTAATGACGGCCTCCGTGACTCAGTTGGTCTAGTAGCCGACTGATACGCAGGAGGTAGCGGGTTCGATTCCCGCTACGTGACAAATCTTTGTAATTTGTTCTGCAGATATTTTTTCCAGATCAGGGTATTTTTCCATCAATGCTATATTGTATTTACAGTATACTTACCTACTTTAAGATGCATTCTCATGTATTCTTGTAAATTCAAATTGTAATAAAAAAATTAACTTATACTTTTTATATCCAGTTTTGGACAGACAAAATTACCTTGTACACAATTTCTAAAACATTTTTATGCACACCAGTCCAATAGTAAAGTTATTCTGCATTTTCGCTGCTAAACGACCAAAGCGCAAAATTGCAAAATTTTCTAAACGATTTTTAAACCTACGCACAAAAATGTTTCACTTTATCTCTATTTTTGTAAACTATTTATTTTCATAATCATCATCATTATCATCTCAGCCGTAGGACGTACGTTGGACACAGGATTAAGTACATTTTGATCATGAGGTTGTTGCCATATTCGGCACGCTCGGCAGGCGGGTTGGCAAGCGCAGTACGTGATGTTAATACACGGAAAGACGCTGCTGCTCATCTTTCGGAGGTATCGCTTTGCAGATTACTGCCCGTGGCAAGTGAGGGGCAACATCTACTGCCGGCTCCCCTAAATTGCAACTTATTCCGACTTAAATTGTAAAAAATGCTGACAAATCCAGTAAATCTTTCAATTATAAGTCTTATTCCCCCGGAATACAGTGAAGTAAAATCTCCGATTCCATTGATATCCGATATAGTTGGATGGGGATACACGTTTTTTGTTTAGTTCGGTGTCAGCTTACCGTGATTGAGCTATTTGACGCTCAAACTATTTGTTATTTAATTGTGTTTCCTGTATTGGGTTTGTTTATTTTATATGTCACATTTTGTTTCTTTTTTGTCTTCCCCTTTTTATTTTGATGGGTTAATTTCGTGTCGGCAGCATTCAGCCTGTAACAAATGGCTTTATTACATTATTATATTACACATTAAATTTGATAGGTAAATATTTTTAATATGTGTAATGAAGTGTTTCTTCATTCATTAATTCAAAAATATGTATTATTTCAAAACAAATAAAAGTACCAACAGTTTAGGCGCGAAGCGCGAACCACGATTTTATCTTCGCCGATATTTTTCGCAAAAAAGTCACGTATGGCGTTTATAATATTAATAAGGTTTTGCAGTTTTTATGACTGCAATAAATTATAGATCAAGTGAGAGTTTTTACCTGTTTGTACTCTCAGTAGATCCAGTTTCGAAATTTACAAAAAAAAATACTGTATCTATGTAAATGCGATTATACGAATAGCCTGAAGCTTCAAGAGCTCTTTTTGTAGAATATTCTTTCCACAGAGAAAACCGTCCAACGAAAGAATCGGATTTTTCAAAAGTTTCTAAAAGGAAGTTGCGTTTCCATAAAATTCAATGAGACAAGTGGCTAAAAGTATCAAATTTTAGGGGGCGAAGCCCCCTATTATGCGTAGCGCTGTCTGTCTGTGCATGACACGATTACGAAGGACCGCTTTGACCGATTTACATGAAACCTGTTTTGTTAGCACTGTCTTAATGAGAGAAGGGTACTGATTGATTTTGGTGAGCCTAGGCAATTTTTGACTTATTCCTTGTCTTTGACTTGTTATTCCATTTTTGACCCTAGGGTCACAGGGACCGGAGTTATTGTGACCTCAAAAGGTCACCAAAGGTCAAAAATGGAATTTTTCGGAAACCTTCGCCCCCTTTTCTGGTACTCCCGTGCCGATGCTTGTTTTAAATAAAGGGTAAACTAAATTACTGGCAACTTTCGCCCGGCGCTCTCGTTTGCCGGCGCGCAGTAAAGCGTGCCCCTGTCAGTTTGTTTGTTCGAATTTGCATAGTTATTAGCCGGTGTTTATTCAATAATTTACGGAACCCTGATTTAGGGTCTTTTGCAGGCGTGTTTCATTAATTTCGGATTACAGATAAGTATGCACCTAAAGCGGAAATGGGTATAAAATCGCTCGATAGGTATTAATAATTCAACATCAGGTTAAGATTTGAACCTATGCGTTATTTTAAATACCTACCCTCTATCACTTTAATGAGTTATCGGGTATTTATCGAGTTTACCTTTATTTTTATCCTGACGCGACGTTTCGACCGGATTGCACCAGGTCATGGTCGCGGGAAGACCAAAGAAACGTCAGGATAAAAATAAAGGTAATTACGTATTATATCCAAAATAGTAATTAATGAGTTGTGATCGCGAATGTTTAAGAAATACTTATTATAATATTATATTACTAAGTTTACCTACGAGTATGTTGTGAGTGGAAAAACAAAGGTTTTTGTATTGTATTTTTTTTTGTAATAATGCAAAACGGCTTGTCATTTTATATATTTTTCAACTGCAGAATAGATTTTGCTTCGCATGCGCTGTACCCGGGTAAAATAAATTAATAAATAATGCTGGACAATTCACACAGCATCATCTAGCCCCAAGCTAAGCAGAGCTTGTGTTATGGGTACTAGATGACTGACATACTTAATACATTATACTACATTGATAGTTTTTTTTTAAATTATATACCTTTAGAAAAACACCCAGAACACCCTGAACAAATATCTGCAGATCATACAGACATTTGTTCCGAGAAAAAATGTAGCCTATGTGTTGATCCCGGTCAACATCTATACGTGTGCAAAATTTCAGCTCAAACCGAAGGCTAGTGTTTGCGTGAAACAGTAACAAACATCCACGCATTCCACAAACTTTCGCGTTGATAATAAGTTTTAGTAGAATGGATAAAACGCAATAAAAAACAGCACACTGAGTGAACCTACAGGCTTTAGCTAGTATTTAAGACCATTGTTTAGTTCAAAGCACCGTGCAGTAAAACAATATCAAATTGCAGTTTAATCCTGCGTATGCGCAGTCCGTTTGTCAGCGGCCCATTGTCCTGTCGAGCTCTGTTGTTGATATTATATTTATACGACAATCTCAGCGATTGCATTCGTTTCTAATGCTAGTTGTTTAATGTCATCATCATGGTAATCATCAGATTAACCTGTCGAAACCCGAGACTGTGTGGGTTTTTGGCGATGACTCCCACGAGAGCCAACGGGGTTCGAAAGGTTAATAAATGAATGAATGAATCATCATCATCATGTCAGCCGTAAAACGTCCACTACTAAACTCAGGCCTCCCTCATAGATCTCCATGAGGGGTAGTTGCCATACTCACCACGCTTGGAAGGCGGGTTGGCGAGCGCAGTATGAGATGTTGATACACGGAAAGACGCTGCTGCCCATATTCCGGAGGCATCTCTTAGCAGGCTCTTACTGCATCCACGAGTATGAGAGGAGGGGTAACATTCTTCTGCCGGCACCGCACGGCTAATATTAATGAATATTATATAGATTTATTTGATTCACAAAACATTAGCCATGGGGCGTCTGTCGTAGAATTTTTCCCCTCCCTCGTGCCCGTGGATGCTGTAAGAATCTGCTAAGGGATACCTTTGGAAGATCGGCAGCAGCGTCTTTCCGCGTCTTTAACACACTAAACTGCACTCGAAAACTGCCTGCTAGGATGCAGGCGGCGCTGGATGCAGGTTGCTTCCAGCCGCAATAACTGGAGGTCCATGAGGGAGGCCTATGTCCAGCAGTGGACGCCTTATGTCTGAACTTACGATGCAGTTAAGAAAACATACGCAGAAAAGGTAGGCCCAATTACAGGAAGAACACGTTAAGAAAGCTTAAAACATTTAAAAAGAGTTAGGCAGTCTGTCCAGGACATAGGCCTCCCTCATAGACCTCCAAGTAGATCATGAGGTGGTTGTTGCCATACTCACCACACTTGGCACGTGCTCATGCCCATTTTCAAGAGTTTTCCCTTGGATGATTCATACTCGATTCTAAAACCTACGCAAAAAAATGTTTAACTTCTCTATTTTTCTAAACTATTTAATTATTTATCATCATCATACGACATCTACTGCTGAACACAGACTCGGTTGTTGCCATACTCGTGACGCTTGGCAGGCGTGTTGGCAAGCGCAGTGTATCATGTTGATACACGGAAAGAGGCTGCTGCCCATCTTCCGGGGATATCCCTTCGAAAATTCTTACTGTACCCGTGAGTAAGAGAGGACAGACAACTGCCGGGGACCCCACGGCGACACAGCAGCTATAAATATCTCTTCATTTTGTAAAAACGGGAATTACTCACGTAGTATTTGAAAACTCGCTGGGGCGTGGAGCTTGATAAAAACTCGAGAATAGTAATAATATGTATTGTTTTATAGTTTTACAAATACGCAGCCATTCCCAGTAGAGATGCAAACACAGAGAGCACCCTTATCCTTATCCCAAGAGAGCGTAACATTGAAAAGGAAGTCCCAACTATAGATTTAATATAAACAAGTTATCGGCGCCAGTGATGGCTGCCGATTCAAGCACTGATTAAAAATTAGAATGACGACTCATTCCACAGATTATTAATAATACATTAAATCACTATTACAAATACTAAACTGAATTAAATAAATATGGCAAGCGGAACGACAAAACATGGCCGCCAACATGGCTGGCCAAATAACTTACGAATTTATAAATTATCTTGACACTGGCGGAATTGTGTTAAACCCTCAGGTTAAACCAAACACAAAAGGCCATAGAATAAAAAGACAAGACAAATATGGCAAGCTTTCATATTGTAATGTCGGAGATTATTCCGATACGTTTCGATTTTTCAAGAAAGTCATCATCATGGGATTGAATGCCCGTTTGCGCGCGGGCCGACATGACACTGAAAATATGACAAAATTAATAGTACCGATCACCATCATCATAATCATCATCCACAGCCCGATTTCACCCACTGCTGGGTACAGGCCTCCCTAAGTTTGTTCCATCCACCACGACCCTGTGCCAGTCGCATCCACTGACGCCCTGCGATGTGTACCAGGCCGTCGACCCTCGCCACCGGTCGCCCGACACTTCTGTGCCCCATTCTCGGCCATCATTCTGTTGTTGCCTCTCCGCCTGTCACCACCACGCAAGGTGTCCTGGCCAACTCCACTTAAGTTCCATTATCTTCATATCATTAGTACTTATATCTCACGTTAATTTTGAAAGTGAAGTAGAAATAACTCTATTTATTATGGTTTCCAACAGAACAGATGCACTGCGAATTTCTCACGAATAAACAACAATCAAAGATCCACATAAGGCCAGTGACAATAACTCCTTTCATCAGCATCTTAATAAACAATCAGGAATTGGGTCGCATTTCGCAGCCATTCGTTACAGAATCATACACAGACTAATAAGACCCATTTGATCATTAAATAATCAAATAATCATTTATTTCGTAGATTTCTTGAATAACACGTCTCATTTGTTTTAAATCACACATCTAACACAATACTTTCTGTATGTTCGTTGAGTAAATTAAAATCAAACAAATAATCTAATCTAATCAGCCTGTAGGATCCCACTGCTGGGCAAAGGCCTCCCTTCCCTCTCTCCATACTTCCCGGTCCAAGGCGTCGGTCGACCAGTCAGCGCAGTACATGTCCAGCTCATCCCGCCATCTGCGCCTGGGCCGGCCGCGCGGTCGTTGTACCGCATGTCACCACTCGGTGGCTATCTTTGCCCACATTTCTTCCGACATGCGACACACAAATGTCCGGCCCAGTCCCACTTCATTTTAGCAGATTTATTGACAGCATCGACGATTTTTGTCATGGAGCGCAGTGTGGAGTGTTAAATTGAACAAACAATATTACAAATAATAATTAAAATAATCATCAACTAGCCGTGGGGTGCCGGCAGTAGAATGTTACCCTCCTCTCATGCCCATGGATGCAGTTAGAGCCTGTTAATATCTCCGGAAGATGGGCAGCAGCGTCTTTCCGTGTATGCCGTACTGCGCTCGCCAACCTGCCTGCCAAGCGTGGTATGGCAACTATCACTCATGGAGATGAAGGAGGCCTGTGTTCAGTAATGTACGTTTTACGGCTGAAATGATGAAAATGAGGTATCAAATACCTATACAAACCTGGATTTGTCGTAATAATAGGGTTTTCTATCTTCAGTTTCGTGTAGCAACAGTCATGTTTAGAAAATAAGGTATTTACAAGAAGGTTGTAAACAATAGTGGTTAACAAATTATTGGTAATATGATCGCAGTTCGAGCCTTGGCATTTACGTGATTAGACGGAATTTCGTTGGAAATAACAAGCCTGGCAGATTGGTTTGACTCCAAGTTACAAGAGTTGCTAGTCTTTCATTCAACAAATCAGAAGTGTTCGTCGAGTCCACGCTGCGTGCTTTATCCTGAACCATGAGCCAACGTCGAAGGCTTCCTGTTATAAGCAATGACGAGGAACCGGATCCGCAAGAAACGCCACCACCACCATCGCCACGGAAGCCACCTTCCAAGAAGAAAAGAAAAATCCACCTCGTCCAACCAACAACGATCGGCTTGAAAATATGCTGGAGCAGTTCATGAGCAATCAAGCAGCCAGGTGATCCGGATCAACGGTACAACCGGATAGAACAATAACCTCTTCGAAGCCTCAACAGAAAATACAAGGTACACAAAAAAAAAATTCTTTGAAAATGTAACAGGCGATTGATTAGAAACAATAGCACATTCCAGTTCATAAATTTTGCTATCTACCCTCAATAATTTTCAATTCCAAGCATGTCGTCATTAGGTAACATTAGATCCAACACATCCAATCGACATATACCCAAATAAGAATATCCATTACCTGACATTTTATGTAAAACTTGAAAACGTGCTGAAATTTGATGGTGACATTAATGCTACTTCTATTTTCACATGGTTACACCGTCTGGAGTCCTTGGCGAAAATCTACGGCTGGTATTAATGAACACTGGTCTACCACATGACAGCCTGCCGAGGATTAGCAACAAAGCTTTACTACTTCGTCACCATGAACATGCAACAGGAAGAAAAGGTACTTAACTTCTACTTAAAAAAAAAAAATTTGCTAAGGGTAAATCTTGTAAACTTTCTGATGACTTAATAGGAGATGTAATTATTTTTAAATTAAGTAACCCTTTATTGAACGTAGGAGCTCGTGGTATTGGTACGCGTTCTTTACTTAGTTAATTAATAATGCTTCATTAGATACGTCATCTCATCCCAAAGAAGCTAACGTTACTAAAGAGAAAAATATCAGGCAAACTAAATATTTTAATGTGGTCGTTGGGGTCATATTGTGGCAGTCTGTAGAGATTCTATTCGATGTGGCTCATGTGAAAAGCAGGGCATAAAACTGAGAATTGTAGGCTTAAAATGTGTTCTCATTACAACAAACTACGTCACATGCGTAAAGAGCATAAAGTTTCCTAGAATAATTTTGTTTTGTTACGAGTATTCAAAATGATGAGATAGAAGTGGGTAGTCAGAAAAAAATTAACATAAACACGGGAATTTATCGTGTTCAACAATCATTGGTACGGGGGAAGCTTATCTTAGCTTGCTATAGCTTGAAAAACTAAATCGACAACTACTAACGTAAACTAGGAAGAATCTTACCGATAATCAACACTTAATATTTTATTGTTCTATAATGTAGGTACCTACAGTGGTGTTGGCAATGGTGATAGGTAGCATTACAGACCATGTAGCCCTACATGATCTGTAATGCTACCTATCACAGGGCACAACAATAACTATAGAAGAGAGGAATAATTCCCGGCATGTCGTTTTCTTGTTGGCTCGAAACCCCTTAAAATGAATCTCGTTACGTCAAAGTCTTCTTTTGCCGAGATCCCTTTTATAGTGCCGCCGTAGCGCTTGGTCGATGACGCGTTTAGTCGATTCTCTGTTTAAAAAGCCGTCTAGGCAGGTACGTAGCCATGTTTACACGTTAAGTACAGTCAGACGGGAAGACGTCATTGTTAATGTTCATACTAGATAATAAGGTTATAATATCCCACTAATATTATAAAGCCGAAAGTTTATTTGGATGGAGGTTTGTTACCTCTTCACGCAAAAACTAGGCTACGGATTGAACTGAAAAATTATTTTTTTTGCACACGTATTTATGTTAACCAGGATTAACACACAGGCTACATTTTTATTCGAGTACAACACATGCGAAGCGGTGGGCAGAAGCTAGTATACTGTAAAGCAAGCAAAAAAAAATGATTTTGTAATCGTGAGAGTTAAACTTGTGTAGTGTTGTAAGTTAAATATCTAGGTCAGGTTTATGTAGGTCAAAATAAAAAAAAAATTGTTAATATAATACAAACTAGAGCGTTAATAAAGATTATTACCAAAGTATTCATCGATCGTATAATAACATTTCATTTATTAGGATTTTTTTTAGTTTTTATGAATATGGGTCTTTAATTAATCTAATTTTTTTTTAAATAGAATGTATTATAATTTATATTTTTATCGACATAGCATATGGACTAGATGAATGCAGTTTCATTTAAAAAAAAAGTTAACGTTAATTTATTATTATAACGTAATGAGTAAGCTGTGTAGGTTCCCGCACGAGTTTTATAGAATTGTTTATTATTTCAAACAGATTTGCATATTTCTTTTGTTGCATAAAGACCACCTATGCATGGGTGCTATTCCTTAATAAGATAAAGGATTAAGATATGTAGCTATTTGAGTAGGCGTAATAAATTGCAAGGGAACGTTTAAATCAGTTTTTTTTTTTGGAGTGCGTATGTCAAGCTTGATAATTTGGATTTAATCTTTTGTGTGTGTGGTGTCCAATTTGAGTGAGTGTCTATGATTACACCTAGTAAAATGATTTCAAGTACTCGGTAGTGATCCGTTATTAAAAGTGTAGGTACTACACCAACAGACTTACATGAACCACGTGGCACTTTATAAGGTAGAAAGTTATTTTCGATAGTTTTATTTTCTAAAGGTAAAGAATAATCAACATAATCAAATTATTGGTAACAACAATCGTTATAGGTTAAACATTTCTAATTCAAATAATAATATTACTTATGACAAGGCAATTATAAAAAATTATGAGGTCAACCATTCAGCAAAAATTAAATTAGACAAAATATTATATGTAAAATTAAGCAATATATTTTGGGCACAAGTCAAATCAAATAGATAGGTACAAGTAAAACAGTATAATAGTTGATAAAATAATAAATTCGTCAATGTCAGTTAATAAATTAAATCATGTCAACAAATTATAGGCACAAAATCATCATCATTGTAGAACGCCTTCTCGACCAGCCATGATTTTAAGTTAGTTTTCTATTTTTTAGAGAATAGGCTAGGGGGGTCAAGTATGTGATCCGGCAGTTATATAGCACAGATAAAGATTTAACCAGTAATGATTTTGAATCGATTTATAACAGCAAACAAATAAGGCATATTTTGAATTCTGTGACATGCTCTCGCATAAATAGGCAAATTGAATAGTCAAACTGTTCTAGGTATTTGGTATCTCTTAGTGCGATGTTAAAAAATATATATATATATAATAATATACATTGATGAGAATTTGTGGGTACACAAGGGTATCAACACCGCATACACTAGCACTACTAACAAATATCCATAGCTTCGAAGTTAGATCCTACTTTAAAATCAATTTACTAAATAAATGATTATTAATAAACATACCACAACTCCGAGCTCTTGCACAAAATGTTACTACAAAAAAATATATATATTTTAATTTAAGAATATATTATAATGATGAACATAGAATAATAATTAAAAACAAGTTTAGAAAAGTATGCTGGTATCTGTAAAGAAATAAATGTTTATGATAATGTTATAACAGTTAGTTGGTTGTAGACAAGTGTGCGACTGCGACACAGTTTTTATAAATCATCGTTTATGTTATTGAACAATGAGTACTTTATTTTGTTGGTGAATATTGATATTTGAGTAAAATATATAAAAATAAGAGTATAAATTAGAGCAACTGTTTTTTTTTCAAACAAAAGATATTTACAATACTATCTGTAGTAAAAGAGTAATACCAAATTATGTTGTCTTACTAATGAATATTGTACAGGTATTAATGCAATGTATGTAAATGAAGTTAAACCTTTAAATAATTCATTACTTTGATCTACCTCTAGAAAACTATAAATATATCATTTTGATATTGATAATTTTGTAGGAGGTTGCTATGTTAAATTTTCGTATATTCGTAATTATAATTGAATTATTATTAACAGGTAATCTAAAGCAATTATATTATATGCACAAAAAGGGTTTGTCCCACAGATACAAAAAGGGTTTGTCCCGCAGATACAAAAAGGGTTTGTCCCGCAGATACAAAAAGGGTTTGTCCCACTGTTATAAAACGGGTTTGTCCCACTTTTATAAAACGGGTGTGTCCCACTGTTATAAAACGGGTGTGTCCCACTTTAATAAAACGGGTGTGTCCCACTGTTATAAAACGGGTGTGTCCCACTGTTATAAAACGGGTGTGTCCCACTTTAATAAAATGGGTGTATCCCACTGTTATAAAACGGGTGTGTCCCACTGTTATAAAACGGGTGTGTCCCACTGTTATAAAACGGGTGTGTCCCACTGTTATAAAACGGGTGTGTCCCACTGTTATAAAACGGGTGTGTCCCACTTAAATAAAATGGGTGTATCCCACTGTTATAAAACGGGTGTGTCCCACTGTTATAAAACGGGTGTGTCCCACTGTTATAAAACGGGTGTGTCCCACTGTTATAAAACGGGTTTGTCCCACTGTTATAAACTGATTTGAATCTGTAAGCAAATAAAACAAAATGTTATGAAAGCAAATGTTTATTTTAGCCAACTATAGGTAATTGTCATTTATTGTTTTAGAATAATAATTTATATGGTATATACCTACCGTACTCTATAAATACCACAAAATGAAAATCAAGACCTGTGTAAACATAGCAGAAGAAATTAAGTTAGTATATATAACACAATAACCACTTGTATAGTTGTAACATAGTAATTTTTTTTTTATATTTAGGTACTTTTAAATACATTTTGTACACATGAGTTATAATTACGAGGCCGTAATATTGTCAGGAAAGGCCGAGGAATTGCAATTAAATTAAAGGTTATTTTTATGTTTTGCTGTTAATTTGTAAGCGATTTTCTTCATAAACTTTTCTTTAGTTTGTTTCTAAAAGTCCTTTGTAATGTTTGTTTTCTTACTATTTTATAACTGTTCCGAGGACGTAACCAATTGTCAGGAAAGGCCGAGTGTAAGCCATAAGTTAAGTTTTGCACCTTTTTGTAACTTAGTATTCACTATTCTTGTTATTCACTGTCATTAATAGTAACTTTTACAATATTTTAACCACAGTTCCGTGCATTAAAAATTTATATTTTCAAAGGAAACAATTCAAGTTGTACTAATGTACGAAAATCAAACTTTGTAAACATGTATAGCAGCGGGAGAATAGATCGTACTTCGGTAGGTAGCCAGGTAGTTATACAGCCAAACACCAGTTGATACAGTTACAAAGTTTATTGAGATAGGTACACGGCACATAGATAGGTTAGTACGTAGGTAGATACACACACAGTCAATTTGGCTTACACAAGAATGTCTGTATACGCTATCACAAAACCGGCACAGTTACTAAGTTCAGGCTAGGTATCTAGATCGCGGCGTGTTACGCGGGCGCGTCGTTGCCTCCAGACATGCGGTCGGCTTCGAGTCCTTTGTTCACTCTGTCGTTCATTCGTTCCGCCTACGGTGGCGCGAGCGAGCTCCGCGGCGCTGTGGCAAGTAGTGGGGGCAATTTCACAGGTCCTCACTAAGGATTTTTGCAGGGTCGTATTTAGAGTCGAGGTAGGTTCCCGGGATATAATTATAATTTAGGTACCTTTTCAGTATGTGGAGCAGCACGCCACATCACCCCCCTCCAGAGACCGAGTAGGGCGATTAAGTTTGAAAGTCCCGGAGATGCTCGGGAAATCTTACTGATCTTCTTTCAGGCAATATGTATGCTGGCTTGAGGCGATCAACTGTTACTGTCACAGGTTTTCCTTTTATCTGTAGTTTAAAATATTTGTCATTTCTTTCTATAACTGGATGGGGTCCAGTATATGCAGGCTGTAAAGAGGCTCTTAGCGCGTCTTCTCTCAAGAACACATGACTACTGGAAGCTAAATCTTTGTAGACAAAGACAGATTGTCGTGTGTGTCTAGAAGCAGGTACTGGTTTTAAGTTATTGGCGAATTGACGAAGACGAGCTGTGTAATCTGTAATATCGGTCGTTCCTGCGGTGTTCGGATCGAAAAATTCTCCAGGTAAGCGAAGTGGCTCTCCGTAGACTAGTTCGGCTGCGCTTGTTTTCAGGTCATCCTTGTAGGCGCTTCTTATTCCGAGTAGGACGAACGGGAGTACTTCCATCCAGTTTTCGGTACTATGACAAGTGATAGAGGTTTTTAACTGGCGATGAAATCTTTCTATGGCTCCGTTACATTGCGGGTGATAAGCAGTAGTCTTTTTGTGTTGGAATCCTATTGATTTTGATAGATGCTGGAACAGAGCAGACTCAAATTGACGACCGCGGTCGGTGACTATTGAAGTGGGACACCCGAACCGCGATATCCACCCGCCGAGAAGAGCTTTCGCTACGGTTTCAGCTGTTGCATCTGGTATGGGCATTACCTCGGGCCATCTAGTAAAACGGTCGATTGCTGTGAGGCAAAAACGATTTCCACCGCATACGGGTAGCGGTCCGATGAGATCGATGTGCACATCCATGAAGCGTGCATGCGGAAGTTTGTATGTTCCAAGAGGAGTAGAAACATGTCTGTTGACTTTAGATCGTTGGCAAGCCAGGCAAGCGCGAGTCCACTCTCTGCAGTCTTTGTTGATCCCTGGCCAAATGTACCTTTCAGTAATGAGTTTGATCGTGGCGTTTGCACCGGGGTGACTGAGTCCATGAAGATTTTCAAAGACTTGTTTACGCAGCATTGGCGTGATGTAGGGCCTTGGAGTCTGGGTGCTGGTATCGCAGTAGAGTTTTGTTCGACATTCCGGGATCTTGATCTTTTCAAGGCGTAGAGAGGTTTCACTGTCTAACATCTGTTTTAGTTCTGGATCAGCGTCTTGGGAGCAGGCTAGCTCTGAGTAGTCTATGGTAAACTCTACCTCCTCTACACGTGACAGTGTGTCTGCGACCACGTTGTCTTTTCCAGAAATATGTTGTATATAAGTGGTGAACTGTGATATCAGATCTAGGTGTCGGAATTGTCTGGGTGAGCATTTGTCCTTGCGAGTATGGAAGGCGAAACACAAAGGTTTGTGATCTGTGTAAATGATAAAGTCTTTGGCCTCTAACATGTGTCTAAAGTAATTGATAGCTTCATAGATCGCTAGTAGCTCTCTGTCGTAGGGCGAATATTTCGTCTGGGCTGGTGAAAGTTTGCGGGAAAAGAATGCTAGTGGCTGCCATGCATGATCCTTTTGCTGTTGTAGGGCCGCTCCGATCGCCGTGTCCGATGCGTCAGTAACTAGGGCGAGCTTACAATGGCTGTCAGGATGCGCTAGGAGTGTGGCGCGACATAAGCTGTCTTTGCATTCCTGAAAAGCTCTCAGTGTATCACCAGATAGGTGCACTGGGTGAGAACCTTTGACAGATCCCGTCAAAAGAGCGTTTAGTGGAGTCTGATATTCAGCGGCACCCGGTATGAATCTTCGGTAGAAGTTGATCATTCCTAAGAATCTTCGCAATGATCGTACGGTCTTTGGTTCTGGAAATGATTTTATGGCTTCTACCTTTGTATCAAGTGGCTTGACTCCTTCGGCTGAGATAGAATATCCGAGAAAGGAGACTTCAGATACTCCGAAGCGGCATTTGGCGGTGTTAATGATGACACCGTAGTCCCTGAGTCTGCCAAACAGCTGTCGGAGGTGGTCTTCATGTTCTTGTTCGTTTCTGGAGAAGCACAGAAAGTCGTCGATGTATGGATAGACGAAGTCTAGACCGCGGGTAATCTCATCGACGAAACGCTGGAACGTCTGGCAAGCGTTGCGAAGGCCAAATGTCATGAATGGAAATTCATATAAGCCAAATGGGGTCGTTATGGCACTCTTCTGGATGTCCTCATGGAAGATAGGTATCTGGTTGAAGGCCTTTACCAAATCAATGGTGGAAAAAATTTTACATCCTGTGATATTGTGTGTGCAGTCGTGGACGTGTCTCACCGGATATTTATCCGGGATAGTCCGGGCGTTCAGAGAGCGATAATCGCCGCAAGGCCTCCACTCATTATCCTTCTTCGGGGCTAGGTGGAGTGGAGAGGCCCAAGGGCTTTCGGATGGACGGGCGATTCCTGATTTAAGCATCGACTCGAATTCTTTTTTAGCTATCAGCAGTTTGTCAGGTGCAAGTCTACGAGGAGAAGATGACACTGGTGGGCCTGGCGTTGTCCTGATGTAATGAACGGTGTTGTGTTTTACCTCTTGATAACGTCCGGATGGGCTGGTGATTTCTGGAAACTCACAGAGTAGTTTAAGGTATCTGGTGGAGCCGCTGCCGAGTGGTATTTTTATTGATGATATCGTGTTCGACGAGTTAACTGGTTTGCCTATAGCGTAGACTGAGGTCATGCTGTCTTGTAGGCGCTGGTTACGGATGTCGACGATCAGGCCGTAGTGTTTGAGAAAATCAGCTCCGATGATGGCCCTGGTTACATCTCCGACGATGAAACGCCAGGGAAAATCGCGTCTTAAGCCTAAATTTAGCTCCAGATTTGCATATCCGTACGTGTTGATGGGTGTGCCGTTAGCAGCGGACAGTTGAAAATCCGTTTTATGACGTCGCTCTGACAGGGCGGATCGCGGATACACGCACACGTCGCTTCCCGTATCTACGAGAAATCGTACTTTGGTCTGACGATCTACCACGAACAGGCGACCAGAGGAGTGGGGGCAGTCATCTGTCGCCATTACTGACCACCCCTGGCGTTTTCCGATATTTTCCCGGGATCCCGGGAATTTCCCGGGAATCTTCTGGGACTGTTTTCCCGGGATTCTGGTTCGTAGTCACACGGTTTTATACAATTCCTTGCATCGCTGCCGAATTTGAAATGGTAGTAGCATTCCGGGAATTTGCGGTAGTTGGATACAGACCTAGTCATTGATCGGCTTCGATCACGGCGCTGCTGTGTAGAGCGAGATCGCCGGTTCTGTGAGTTAAGCTGCGATGATAAATTTTGCAATTGCTTACGTAACTCGGCGATTTCTCGAGCCATGGCGTCCATGTTGGATCCGGGTCCTGCTTGAGCTGCTGCGACTTGAGGTGAAGGCGTGGCAATGTCCTGTATTTTGTCGGCCAAATCAGCAAGTACCTCTAGCGACGATGTAGGTTGGGCGGCGATTACCGTTTGGATGTTTCGTGGTAGACGGCTGGTCCAGATGGTCTTCACAAACTCTTCAGGCACACTGGGTCCAGCTAAGCCCTGTAGGTGGCGAAGGAACTGTGATGGTCTTCGCTCACCTAACTCTTCGTGCATCAGAAGCTGTTTTACCTTCTTTTCGTGTGAAGCGCTAAGTCTTTTGATAAGCTCCGATTTGAGCTTCTCGTACTTATCTGTGGCTGGTGGTGAGATAATAATATCTTTTACTTCCTTTGAGAATTGATGGTCGAGTTGTCCAATCACGTAGTTAAATTTCGTAATATCAGATGTGATGCCGGAGATCGCGAATTGGCCTTCTACTTGAGCGAACCATATTTCAGGTTCGTCGGGCCAAAATGGCGGCACTTTAACTCCAACCCGAAACAACTCTGCGGGCTTCTGATCTTCCACGCGCTGCTTCTCCGCTTCGGTTGTCATCGTGCGTCAGCGTGTAATCACGTCGGGGTCACCAATATAGCAGCGGGAGAATAGATCGTACTTCGGTAGGTAGCCAGGTAGTTATACAGCCAAACACCAGTTGATACAGTTACAAAGTTTATTGAGATAGGTACACGGCACATAGATAGGTTAGTACGTAGGTAGATACACACACAGTCAATTTGGCTTACACAAGAATGTCTGTATACGCTATCACAAAACCGGCACAGTTACTAAGTTCAGGCTAGGTATCTAGATCGCGGCGTGTTACGCGGGCGCGTCGTTGCCTCCAGACATGCGGTCGGCTTCGAGTCCTTTGTTCACTCTGTCGTTCATTCGTTCCGCCTACGGTGGCGCGAGCGAGCTCCGCGGCGCTGTGGCAAGTAGTGGGGCAATTTCACAGGTCCTCACTAAGGATTTTTGCAGGGTCGTATTTAGAGTCGAGGTAGGTTCCCGGGATATAATTATAATTTAGGTACCTTTTCAGTATGTGGAGCAGCACGCCACACATGTATTGACAGTAAAGTGACTTGTCTTCTGACTGACTGGTCTTGACGTTGACATTTCGTTTCAAAGCATTTCATGATATTTGTCAGTGTGGCACAATTAAAATAATTTATGAGAAATGTTACGAATCGGATACGTTAAGACTAGTGCTGCCATCTGTCGCGGGAGGGACGGTCTGACGAATGTCGGTCGGCCCGACCAAGCGGGGAGGTAGTTGAACAAGAGTATAAAATAAGAAATAAAGATTGTACAGCTCTCTTTTCCTTTTCGTCCGCTGATGAATAAACTGGTATCGCTGCTGCGTCTGTCTTTCATTCAACAGTATATGCTTCTAGTAGTAATGTGTTCCATGTTTTATTTTTTACCTTTGTTACAACTATGTATTTTCTATGTTGCTGTGCATGTGAACAAAAACAATGTCTAAGTCTATGCCTAACCTAATTCGTTTTAATCTAGTTCTCATTATACCACATATTCATAGCAACCGAGCACAAAGGACCTGCCTCCCACTGTGTGGGCAGTAACCGAAACCAGGGGACACCGGTTTGCGGGCGCTGACCGTGGCAACCCAGCGACATTAAAACCAAAAACATAGACACGCTACCCACGTAGGTTAAATGTGTAGAGGTTCAGGACATTAAAATCCCTAACTAGGTTTAATTTAAGAAATTCAGTAATTCCATTCATTTATTTCCATAGTTTGCATTACAAAACATAGACAAAATATGATGTTCATAGATAAAATAACACCTCCAGTCGTAGACTGACTCAATTCAAAATTTGGGTGCATTAGGTTAAGTATACAGAACGACTCAAAAAAGTGCGCTCTATCGCCTAGTAAATCAGAAACTGTAATAAATAAACTGTAATAGCTTTATGTTTCATAAAGTTATAGTGTGATTTATCAAAAACTGTCAAGGACCGAAACACGTTTTCTTCATTTCTCAAAAAACATGAATTTTGGATTGAGTCAGTCTACGACTGGAGGTGCGTGTCAACCGAAAATACTGTGTTTTTCTTATATACATACGTTCGTATCGAGAGGGGCGAGGTGACTGGAAACCTGGCAACGCAACGACAAAACCTCAGCGACTGCACGCTTTCCTGTGGCTTGCCAAGTCGCCACATGTGTTTCTAGCCTAAGGAACGGCTGATTTTTACAATCTTTTAACCTGCACATTTTGTAAGACTACATGACAAGACAAGCCAAAGGCCCACCTTATGTTAAGCGGTAACCTCTACCTATTACAATAGGCATTTTGCGATAAGGCATGATAATTCTATATAGTACCTACGTCAGTTAGATAAATAAATAAAAAATAATAAATAAATAATGCTGGACAATTCACACAGCATCATCTAGCCCCAAGCTAAGCAGAGCTTGTGTTATGGGTACTAGATGACTGACATACTTAATACATTATACTACATAGATAGATATATTTTTACTATATATAGAAAAACACCCAGAACACCCTGAACAAATATCTGCAGATCATACAGACAGTAGAATGTTTCCCCTCCTCTCCTTGCCGTGGGGTGCCGGCAGTAGAATGTTGCCCCTCCTCTCCTACCCGTGGATGCAGTAAGAGCCTGCTAAGGGACACCTTCGGAAGATGGGTAGCAGCGTCTTTCCGTATATCAACATCCCGTACTGCGCTCACCAACCCGCCTGCCAAGCGTGGTGAGTATGGCAACTACTCCTCATGGAGATCCATGAGAGAGGCCTTAGTTCAGTAATGGACGTTTTACGGCTGTAATGATGATGATGATACAGACATTTGTTCTGAGGTGGGAATCGAACCCGCTACCTCTTTCGTCGCAGGCGGACCTTCGCCCGCTGCGCCACAGAGGTCGGCAGATAAAAATAATAGACACGTATTTTTGCTTTGCCAAATTAACGGAACAATATTAGATAAAGCGATTTGAAGCTTAGGAGTGACGTCATAATTCTGTATCGACTTCGTCATCTAGCTTATTGAAATACCGCTGTAATCACGTTCACGAACCACGTGACCAACGCTGCATTACGTTGCACCCGTCACCCTGAGACATAGAGTTGTAAGGTCTCATGTGCCCGTAATTTCACCTGCCCTTCAAACCGGAACACAGCAATGCAGACATTACTGCTTGGCGGAAATAGGTATGTTGGTAACGATTTATGTATCTTTGTATGGTGCTGGTACTTCTCCGGACGAACTCTTCACAAACTGCTTCTAATCAAGTTTTAGTACCTATTCCCGACATTTATTTTAGATGATTTATACAGCGTCAGAAATAGTATTCATGCTGTATGAGACGCTATAGTCAACGCAATCCTTTGAACATAAATTAAAGAACTGGGTGATCAAACAATCCTTCTATAGGATTGACGAATTCCTGACATAATATTGTATTGTTATTCCATATTATTACTTTCCTAATAACATAATTATTATTATTTAATATTATTCAATCTATGATGTATGTAGTGTATAATTATAAGTTAAGTTGTACGTTAATTATCTACTATTTGACATGTAAATCTATATTTTTACCAATAAATGAACCATTGAACCATCCCACGGGAACGGGAACAACGCGGATGAAACCGCGGAGTGCAGCTAGTCACCAATAAAGCACGCGTTGATTATGAAAATATAGCATCTCAAAAAATATAAATTTCATTTATTGTAATAGGTAATAACATAATTGTAAGGAGCAGCTTGAACCCGTGGATATAACTGGGTTGACTATAATGGCCCAATAACTTAATTAAGTGGAGATTTCCTTCGCGAGCGTACAATCATTCGAAACACAGTCCGAGCGTCACAGCTCACTCAAAACATCTACCGAACCATTTCACTTTTAAAATTAACGTTAGTTATACTATTCATTTTGTAATACGTGTCGTGTCGGCCCCACGCGCGGACAGGCTTTCAATCCCATGATGATGATTTTCTTGAAAAATCGAAACGTGTCGAAATAATCTTCGACATTACAATACTACGTGAGTAATTCCCGTTTTTACAATTGAACTACATTTTATGTATGTTTTCACATATATTTTACTCATAAAAGCTCGCTACACTGCTAGGCAAAAGCTTACCCCAAATCCTTTTATTATACAAAGCTCCTTATTTTTTATCAATTTTACCTTTATAAAATAAAAATAAAATTTTACCTTTATGGTAGGTGAAATTGTTATTGGAAATTATAAATTTCAAATGTAGGAACTGGTTATTAAAGATGAAATTTTTAAAGGCGGTCATATTTTAGAATAGTTACAAGTTAATTTGACCAGCAGTATCTCTAATACGATAAGAAAATTTTACCAATTGCATAAAAGTCTGTCCTGAAAGAACTGCACTAGTGCAGTCTTAAATTATATTTAAGTCCAGTTTGCCGTTGCAAGTCGTAGCGTAAAGATTAAATAAAATCGGATAGAGCCTTAGGAATTTTCTTTTTATATATACAAATACATATCAAGACCAAAATATGCTACTTAAGGCATCTTTAAGTTCAACCACACTCATAAGCAGAATTAAGAGCGCAATAACTGAAACCGTCCAGGATGACTTTGATAATTAATTTTACTTATAAACGCATTTTATTCTGCATAAAGGGGTTCTTCTTAAAACGTGTTCACATAGCTCCATTTTTAACAGTCTTGCAAAAATGAGGAGATTGAGAGGGAGAGAAGGAGAGGCATCAAAGGCATCAATGTTAAAAAAAATATTCAACAGATCTTTATTTGTGTTAACGACACGTTTCATTAGCAATATTTTATGTAAGTTTGTCTCTTTTTTTTCATAGTCCTTATGCTTTCACTTATCCTTTTTATGCTTTCTTTGTTGAATGAAATAAAGTTGAATTAATTTTTGATTATATAAAATTATATAATAAAATAATGCGTGCACCTATGCAGAACATTGTACAGTGAAACAGCTGTATTAATTTCGACTGTAGGAAGGGGCCCATTTGAGCTCCATAAAATTAATTATGTCCAAGTACTCACGTAATTCATTTGGTTAATTTATGGGCTCCTTTCGCGCGAAACGAATACTCATTGCCGTTTTAAATGTAAATTATCTGTAATGAAAGTGATAAGGATTGTAACTGCAAATCATTTGAAACCTTTTAAATGAACACTTTAGATAATTTAGAGCGTTGTAAATAAATACTGGAATTTGAGACTTTGAATTACATATTATAAAAAAAATTGGGAAACGTAATGTTGTTTGTCATGATAACTAGGTACTTGGAGATCCATGAGAGAGATGACGATTGTTTTTTTTTTAATCTTTGTCAGTTCAGAACTCCGTCGCTTATGAACCGATTTGGATTTTTTTGAGTTTTAATAGGTACCTACACTTTGAATTAGGTCCAATTTTTTTCAAAACTCAGTTCTGACGATGGAGTCTATAAAGAATCGAGGAAACTCAAGTAACAACCTAACAACTGAATATTGTTTTAAAAGAGGAATGGTTATTTATTATTACCCTGCTAGCGTTAGTACAGTCAGTTACAGGTACTGAAGAAGGGCACTATCCTTATATAGCTTGAGTTAAGGAATCACAAATATAGCATCAAATAACTCAGAGCCGGTAAGATGTCGCTGTAAGACATGTCCCACTCATAAAGTTGCAAAATTGCACACTCTGGTCCCGCGATAAGCAACATAAGAAAAATAAGAATCAGAAGGAGACGATTACTCTGGCCTGGTCGTATCTGCAAAATGTGATGTTGACACCATAAACTATCTACGTAAAGACTCGGTACCTACATTATCAAGAGATTTACAATCTGTTCCCCATCCGGAAGACACAGCCCAGATGTTACATCGCATGCGCCGGCGCACACCGACGCGGTTGTGTTTCACGCTGCGTACGCACGATTGGCTTTCGCAATTTCGAGTTAGATCGTTGGTTAGCTTCTGCCAGCTGGTACCTGACAATGCGGGCTGTCCACTGTTAGCGAAACAGGTTCACAATATTCAAATGAACAACAAATGTGTAGTTACAAATCCGCTTACCCATATCTAACGAGCGCTGGGAAGAACTTTAAAAAAAGAATTCGACGCGTGTATATTCGATACTCATTGCCGTTTTAAATGTAAATTATCTGTTATGAAAGTGATAAGGATTGTAACTGCAAATCATTTGGAGCCTTATAAATGAACACTTTAGATAATATTGAGGGTTGTAAATAAATACTGGAATTTGAGACTTTGAAATAAATATAAAAAAAAATTGGGAATCGTAATGTTGTTTGTCATGATAACTACTTGGAGATCGATGAGGGAGATGGTGATTGGTTTTTTTTAAATCTTTGTTACTTCAGAACTACGTCGCATAAGAACCGATTTGGATTTTTTTTGAGTTTAAATAGGTACACTTTGAATTAGGTGCAATTTTTTTCAAAACTCGGTTCTGATGATGGAATCCATGAGGAATCGAGGGAACTCAAGAACAACTTATCAACTAAATATTGAATTAAATTAGCAGCGTTAGTACAGTTACAGGTACTGAAGATTAAATGATCCAGGTTCCTTAACTATAGTGCCCTATATATAAGGAACCTGGATCGAGGTTCCGTGATGATCCTGGTTCCTTAACTATATAGTGTATAGTTAAGGAACCTGGATCATCACGGAACCCTCGGTGCGCGAGTCCAAATCGCTCTTGCCCGATTTATTTTTACTGACTGTACAATGCAGCTATTTTCGATGGTGTCCGAATCCACAGTAAAAAAATATTAAAATCAAAAGTGTCAATTGGGACATTGTGTCCCAATATATTTTGTCCGAATCGTCAGCAACCCATTTAATGAATCTAAGGCTCATTAGTGACGCGCTCGAATGACATTGCTCGCTCTGATTGACAGTTTCAGCAGGGCTAGCATGGCCGGAGATATTATATCCACGGGGAGAGGACAAAATACTATTCCCCTCTGTCAATTTTGTCCACTCTCCGAGCATGGCGACATGGGTGGATAAACTATTCACGCTGGACAAATCAGTGGTAACGCTTGTCCCCGAAATTATAGGCGGAGGGTGAGTATCCACGTCTAATGTCAAAAAGTGATATAATTATCTTTCCCCCTGTTGCCGTGCTTTGGCAGGTGGATAAAATAATTTTATCACTTGTCAGTGGAAATAACCGGTGGACAAAAGTTTTATCCTAAGCCCATGCTAGCCCTGCTGGTGGTTTATGTTAATTCATGTAACGAATTTTAAGAATAACTAACATACAAAGTCAATGTAAATAAATTAGAGCAGGCGCGTGTCGGTCATGTTAACACGTGCCACGTGCTTAAACGGTGAAGGAAAACATCGCCAGGAAACCCGCGGCTTATATATATATATTATATAAGCCGCAGGTTTCTTACGTTTTACGGGTTTTAACTACTATAAGCTAAGTAAGATATTGATTGAAATTACATAGTATAAAGGGCAAATATTTTCAAAATATACACAAGATGTTACAATAACTGGGACATTTATTAACACCATGTTGGTTAAAACCGGCTTCGCGATAAATGCGATTAATTCATACTTTTGTAGCAAAATTTTAATAAGGGAAATGGTTACTGTGTGTTATGTATAAAAGATACACTTGTCTTTTTTAAACTTTCGCGATCACAACACATTATTTAGATACATATAACCGGGTATTTATCGCGTAAATTACCTTTATTATTTCCCGACGTTTCGCTTGGATTGCACCAAGCATGGTCCCGGGAAGACTGATGTGATGGAGGTACCGCAGCAAAGCGAAGGCGTTTGTTGAACTACCCTCACTTTGATCTTCATAAAAATTATTAGGGCCGGTTCCCACTGGGACAGCACACTACACTGACTGTATCCACATACTGAGTTGATTTTTCACGCCGAGTACACTTTCGTCGGGAAATAATAAAGGTAATTTACGCGATAAATACCCGGTTATATGTATCTAAAAGATCACATAATGCTGTCGAGGTCTTTTTTGTAGAACTTTTTAAGAAGAACAAATTCTACATCACTTGCACTTTAATAGTTTACGCGGCGCACGCTTAAACGACTCCCTTTCGGGATGAAATTTTCCGACAACTTCAATAATCTTCATCATAGTTTAGGGAACTTACACCAAACCTCAATGAAATTACTGCTTAACGTCCCTCTTGAAACACTCTATCCAATGGTGAAAACCGCATCAAAATCCGTCGTGCGGTTTAGAAGGAGAAGAAGGCCAAACAGACGGACAGACAGATAGACGCGGGCAGCGACTTCTATTTATACTATGTAGAGATTGTGGGATTGAGAAACCAGCGGCAAAAAAATATTCCTTCTTCGCAGACTGGTAATAAGAATTTACCTTTGCTCTCCCGGGATTACACCCGATACTTCAAAAGTGCATTTCTCCAAATTATTATTCCACAAGGAAGCCGGGCCAGGCGTGCCTTTTATTATTATTTACAACTACAGAAAGACAGCGATTTACAACGATAGTAAAATCTATTATTATTTCTCGGCTCGGGATAGAATTAGTTTACACTTTGTTGGTTTTGCTTTAGAGAATGATCTCGTTAAAGAATTTGGGAATTGGGTGGTCTGTTTTGTATTGGCAAAAGTTTGTTGGCTTTTAAAATTATGTTCGAAAAGCGGCTACAAAAAAAAATAATGGTTTATTATCTTGGCGAGTCTTGCTTTTGGAAACAAGTTATTGAGTATTATTAACCTGCTGATTGGCTAAATGATAGTGTATGTTGAGATCTGAGGCACAAATACTTAAGTATGTAATTTTATGCTAAAAAAACGTTCATAAATGACAGAAAATGCGAGGGGATTTGAAGAAAATCCATGTATCCAAGGAATAGTTTCCCTAATTTCGAATCCTAAACCAAGATCTTTGTTCATAAACTTCGCTGTTCCCAGCTTTCTCGTTCGATTTTCAAACCGTGATACTTTTTTTAGGTTCTTTCCAATCGCCGCTTCTCAATGGATATTTACGGCAGACATCGTGGCAGCAAAAAGAGCTTGTTTTTTTGCGTTCAACTGGCTTCATTCATCATTCGTTCAACAAAAAGTTTTTATGTCGGTATTGGCAACGGATCTCTTTGTAAACTGAGATTATTTGGATAAGATGGCGGGCAGGCTCTTCACGGAAGTTGCTTTAGGATTTGCTTCTGTTATTTATCTTGCAAATTACGAGTATTTAAAGGATTTGGAGAAATGCGAATCGAAGTCAATGTTATTTATTGCTTTTGTCCTTTAGCCAAATGTATGGCGAAACCTATAAAGTATTTAAACAGTAATTATGTATGTCGGAATTTTGTCAACTGACAAAAATTATGTAGGTAATCCTTTTAATAATATGGGGACAGAAATAATATATAATTACTAATATATGTAAATCGCCGTGGGGTGGCGGCAGTAGAATGTTACCCCTCCTCTCATACCCATGGATGCAGTAAGAGCTTGCTAAGGGATACCTCCGGAAGATGGGCAGCAGCGTCTTTCCGTGTCCAACATCCCGTACTGCGCTTGCCAACCCGCCTGGCAAGCGTGGTGATTATGGCAACTACCCCTCATGGAGATCCATGAGATTCCATCATCAGAACTGAGTTTTGATAAAACAAAGAACAACCTAACAACTGAATATTTTATTAAATTAACAGCGTTAGTACAGTCAGTTACAGGTACTGAAGAAGGGCAATATCCTTATATAGCTTGAGTTAGGGCTAGATGGTGCTGTTTGGCATATACAGAATTATTATTAAGTATTAAAATAAAAATCATGAAATCATCAACTAAACTTATCAAAGCTTTTACTAACTATAGGAACTTTGCAATAATATATTTTTCTACTCTACTCTTGGCTACTAATCAGTTATTAATATTAATTTGTCATAATTAAGTAGCCCCCTGCCGCGCCCGTGATTTGTAGCTAGGTGTCTTGTGCAAGAGAATACTTAGCTATGACGCAGTCTGTACCTACAATATTTTATTTATTTATTTATTATAATAGGATACCCAACACAGGTTTACACATAATATAATAAGAAAACATTCAAAAACAATTTATAGCATTGTACTCCCGTACAAGGGTACCACAGCATGCAAGAAAATAAGGCAACAGACAACTTAAGAGTTATGATTAAAAACTAATAGTAAAATATAGAAAAGCGCATTCATAATAATATTAAAGTTAAGTAGTAATAGTTAGTAATAGTATTATAGTAATCTAATACAATAGATCATTAAGTAAAAAACTATGCTAAGAATAATATGAAAAATATGTTACAGTATCAATAATTTTTCGAAAGCACCAATGAAGTAGAAAGATAATGACCTCTGATCATGTAACTGACCTGTTGCCTAAACAATCAACATCTAAAGTCTCCCCTAATTATAAACTTTAACGACTGCCTACAGTAAACATTGCGCGTGCAACATTGTGGAGGGAAATTACTGTCTTTTAGTTTGTTTTGTGTGAGTGGCGCCGAAGACTACATTTATACTTAGGTCAAGTTTAGATTTGGTCCTAATGTAAATGTTCAAAGTTCTAGTCTCTAATTTCAGTTTGATTTGGACATGAGCGATGAAAGAGATTTTAGATTAAGAATTTAATTCTGACTGTTGGTAGATACTTATAACTATTATAAAGATAAAGAAAGATAAAGAAACGTTTATTTTGTCACATTTTTACAATCAAATAAAAAAAATCATCAATTCGGTTTTAAAACTAGTGACAAAAATGGTCACTAGTCAGCATGTGCTGTGGCAGAACGAGTCGTACCACAGCGCAACACATGTGGATGTGATGATAAGTATGTATTCACGAAAAAAATATTTAATGAAGTATTTTATTAATTTAAATAAGTAAACTCAGAGAAGCTCAACGAGCTTTGGAGAGGTCTATGCTCTGGGTTTCTCTACGGGATCGAATAAGGAGATAGGTAGAAGAACTTGGGTCACCGACATAGCTAAACGGATAAATGGAGGCCACGGACCGGCAGCGTTGGACGTCCACCAGCTAGATAGGCGGAGGACGTAAGGTCGTCTATCAATCTAGTTGGCTCATACATAACACAACCTCTGCTTACTTTAGGGCTAGATGGTGCTGTTTGAAATATACAGCATTATAATAAAAATCATAAAATCATCAACTAAACTTATCAAAGCTTTTACTAGCTATATGAACTTTGCAATAATATATTTTGCTACTCTACTACTTTGCTACTAATCAGCTAATGCGAGTACGCCTACGTAGAATTTGTATAAATTTTATATTTGAAATTTGACAATATGTAGAATTGAAGAATTGTGTATACGTTTTATAGTATAAAACGTATACACAATTCTTCAATTCTACATATTGTCAAATTTTTTATTATGTCAAGTTTCCATCATAATATGGACTAAAAATGCCAAGGAGGAAAGGTTTGCATGAACTACAAAAGCCTCTTTAACGTGGGAGTATTATAAATAAAGTATTATGATGAAACTTAGCCAAACTTAAACTGTTCAACTTTAACTTAACTTGCGAAAGTACAATCTGTCTGGGGCTATGAACACCCTCATAAACCTGCTTTTACTTCGTCGGAACTTTCTTATTTTGTTATTACTACTTAGAACTAAGAGTTAGCTTAGCTGCTAGGTTCACAACTGGCCATTTAGACCGCTAGTCCACGTACTAAAAAAATCATTACAATTTAAAAATCGAACGAGAACGCTTTTTGAACAAAGAACTTGGTTTAGAATAAATTCTAAATTAGTCAAATCATTTGATGTATTCATGCATTTTCTGTTATCTAAGTAGGTTTTAAAAGCCTAATATTGATAAAGTCAAAGTCAATAATTGTTTATTCAATAGAGCAAAAAGCTCAATAGAATAATCAATTTACAAAAGAAGAATAAGATACATTTAAATTGAATAAAGCACATAATTGAATTCGTTCGCTTCAGATAACTTTTTTACAAGTGAGGGAAAGAAGCGAACGAGAAACTTCACCCTTTCACTTCTTTGATAATTTAGCCAATCCCATAAAGCTTGTGTTATGGTTAGCAGACGCATATAGTATTGACGTTCTGCCCGGAGCAATGCAAATCTTCACAAGCCTGCAGTCTTACGCCGTAATAACTAAATAATTTTTAGCCAATTCGACTGTATGTTTTTTTGTATGTTTGTTACGCGATTACTGCGCCAATTAGGAAGGGATTATGATGATTATTTTATTATAAGGTAGATCATTTTAAATTTAACCTTGCGGTTGTTTTTTGTTTGCTTGCTTCTTACACCCAGTTCTTATGATCGGATCTATGATAATTGATAAGTCAAGGGAAATACTCAAATATAATAAGCTCACATACATTGGTTTGGGTGTCTTCAGCAACAAGTCAAGGATTTGATCATTTGAAGTCGTTTTTAGGGTTCCGGACCAAAATGGTGAAAAGGAACCATTCTGGTATAAATTTGTCTGTCTGTCTGTCACAAATGGATATCTTGAGAACTACTCATGCTATCAACTTGAAATTTGAAATGGTATAACGCTTTTTCACTAATATGGAATATATAAAAATGTAAAAAAATATAATAAATAAATAAATAATAAATAAATAATGCTGGACAATTCACACAGCATCATCTAGCCCCAAGCTAAGCAATAATATTCTTATTATGATTGAAAGGGGGCGGAAAGCCGGCTTTAAGCCGTATAGTTTTCGAGTTATTTACAAAAACGTTGAAAAAGATAGCATTCCCACTCCTTATCTCCGTAGTTTGCGGAGATAAACCTCTGAAACATTAAAAAATCATCTAAGGTGTAAAAAATCTACGTAAGTTCTGCTATCAGACAAGAGATGGCGCTGTCAGTGTTCTCCAACAAATGTAAACCGCCTTTATCATATATAATATTGTATGATGGCACGGAACCCTCGGTGCGCGAGTCCAACTCGCTCTTGGCCGGTTTTATTTTTTAATTAAATAATTATGTTATTGTTATCTTAGAACTTAATGTTAACTTGTAGGTTTGTAACCATGGAGGCTGCAGGCCCACGTACCTACCATAAATGAGTTTGCATCGAAGTATTCTCCACTTAGCGCAAATAATATTTTTATGTCCCTTTGTTCTGAACTGATGACTTCTGTCTCTGTAAATACATTCGTTTATGGAGTTAAGTCGCCAACGAAAGGTATTTCGAATGTTAATAAAGCGTTGAGCATACAGGATGTCTGCGGTGGCTCTTTCTTAGTTTCAGACATGCCTGTGTCTTAGTTTCCGATGGGATTTGAACCCTCGTGTTATTCCATGTTAATAAAGGGTCGAGCATACGGGGGGTCTGCGGTGGCGGGCAGAGTTTTAGGAATGCCTGCGTCTTAGTTTCCGATGGGATTTGAACCCTCGTGATATTCCATGTTAATAAAGGGTCGAGCATACTGGAGATCTGCGGTGGCGGGCAGAGTTTTAGGAATGCCTGCGTCTTAGTTTTCGATGGGAATTGAACCCTCGTGTTATTCCATGTTAATAAAGGGTCGAACATACAGGAGGTCTGCGGTGGCGGGCAGAATTTTAGGAATGCCTGCGTCTTAGTTTCCGATGGGATTTGAACCCTCGTGTTATTCCATGTTAATAAAGGGTCGAGCATACAGGGGGTCTGCGGTGGCGGGCAGAGTTTTAGGAATGCCTGCGTCTTAGTTTCCGATGGGATTTGAACCCCGGTGTTATAAGTCCTCCTAGCTGAAGTGTTCTAGGCTAAATTAGGATAAGAAACTTTTAACATCATGAATTGAAAATAGTAGCTGATTCAATTTGAAAATCAGCGTAGAACTAAAGCATCGTGCTTAAGGCTACATAAGATGAATTAGGTCCTTTTCTACCTTTCATCATCAACATTTCAGCCGTAAAACGTCCACTACTGAACACAGGCCTCTGTCATGGATCTCCATGAGGGGTAGTTGCCATACTCATCACGCTTGGCAGGCGGGTTGGCAAGCGCAGCACGGGATGTTGATACACGGAAAGATGCTGCTACCCGGCTCTTCCGGAGTTATCCCTTAGCAGGCTCTTACTGCATCCACGGGCATGAGAGGAGGGGCAACATTCTACTGCCGGCGCCCCACGGCATTTTACATTTCAGCCGTAAAACGTCCACTACTGAACACAGGCCTCTGTCATGGATCTCCATGAGGGGTAGTTGCCATACTCATCACGCTTGGCAGGCGGGTTGGCAAGCGCAGCACGGGATGTTGATACACGGAAAGATGCTGCTACCCGGCTCTTCCGGAGTTATCCCTTAGCAGGCTCTTACTGCATCCACGGGCATGAGAGGAGGGGCAACATTCTACTGCCGGCGCCCCACGGCATTTTAAATACTACTGATTGTAAATCTTGCGATGATCGCGGCTGTGAAACGTCAATTCCCTGCTGTTAGCATCGTTAGCATATACAAAATTGACGTTTGACAGCGATCCTTGCGAGATTTACGCCTGTTGCAAACCTGTCGCGAGATACGTAATCAGCCTGCTGATTATAAATTCTCTACGGTTGTACCTTGTCTTTGGCTAACCGAAACCGACGCTCTACATTAGATAAAGATAAAAGTTAAAAAAATGTTTATTTTGCCACAGAAATAACACTATTTTTATTTTTAAAACTAAAGTTTAGGTAGAATAATACGGTGACAAAAAAGGCCACTACTCAGCATGTGCTGTGGCAGAGCAGATCGTGCCACAGCGCTGGTCTTCCGTAGTTACCATCGTTTGCGATTGGTTGCAACCGCAGCACACTAATGTCATTTTATGTTATATGACATATCTAATAAATGACATAACTAATTAAAATAAATGAGACATTAATATCTATTTTTTCCTTTTCTTTCTTTCGAACGAGCTTAATATGCAACAGATATACAAAAATAGAACATTATATTATTATAGTGAAAACTAAACTATACTAAAACATAAATTTACTTAAATGTTTTTTCTCCAAATTCTAACAATATGTAGGTTATAAAAAGTAATAATAACAATATAAAAGCCATTATTTGTGGATGGTCCGAGGCCTAGAACAGCGGGCTGTCGTACTAGTCGAATTTGACTATGATTCTAGCAAGATCTTTTTTAGTTTATTTTTAAAATTACTAACTGTTTAGCATTAGGTATGTATCTGCACCACTATTGCGCAAACTTGGGTGTTCCTCGTCTGCGTTTCATCAACATACATAAGTTGTTTGTGAATATATTGTCCAATTTCAGGCAAGGGGGATCTTATTGTATATCTTTGCGAGGGGCTGGAGTGTGTCTGTCGTTCGAGTGTATGTTCTGTACATTTAGTATGTTCTGCATTACTGAGGAAGCCTCTCTGATCTCATCGCCCTATTTCAGATTACTAAGAACAGACGTTAGGTTAGGTAAGTTTTAATAAACATATATGCTTACTGCAATACAAACATTGGTACGGGGGTACCAGAAAAGGGGGCGAAGCCCTCCAAAGGTCACCAAAGGTCAAAAATGGCATTTTTTGGGTTTTTGGACGTTTTCGGCCATTCATCATTCCAACCGTAAAAAGTCCACTACTGAACAGGCCTCCCTCATGGATCTCCATGAGGGGTAGTTGCCTTACTCACCACGCTTGGCAGGCGGGTTGGCGAGCGCAGTACGGGATGTTAATACACGGAAAGACGCTGCTGCCCATCTTCCGGAGGTATCCCTTAGCAGGCTCTTACTGCATCCACGGGCATGAGAGGAGGGGTAACATTCTACTGCCGGCACCCTACGGCAATTCGGCCATTTGAAAACATTTATTTATTGGTGAGTTTTTGAGGTCACAATAACTCCGGTCCTTGTGAACCTAGGATTTCCAAAATAAATCAGACCCTTCTCTCATTAAGACGGTTCATCAACAAAAAAGGATTTATGTAAACCGGTGAACGCGTTCTGTTGTAATCGTCTCATGCACAGACAGACAGACAGACAGCGCCATGCATAGTAGGGGGCTTCGTCCTCTAAAATGTTACCAGATCAACCCGGCGGAAAGCTCATATTGGAAAAAACCCTATTTAACAAATAAAAACTGTAATTTATCGCTTTATCGTTATCATCGCAGCCACCACTGCTGGACATAGGACTCCTTCATGGATATCCAAGCTCAAGAGGGGGTTGTTGCCATATTCGCCACGCTTGGTTTGCGAGCGCAGTATGGGATGTTGATACACGGAAGGACGCTTCTGCCTATCTTTCGGAGGTATCTCTTGACAAATTCCTACTGCATCCACGGGCAAAAGAGGAGAGAAAGAGGAGAGTCTTCTCGGGACCACGATGGGTGCAATCCTGTCGAAACGTCGGGCAATAATAAAGGTAAATAGCACGATAAATACCCGGTTAAATATGTATGTGTTAATAAAAGAGGAGAGGCAACATTCTATTGACCTCACGGCAATCGGCAATCGCTTTAAACCGAAAAGTATTTAAATCACGAAAGTTTGAGAAAAACTGAAAACCGGTTCTGATGTTCGGGTGATGATTGGATAGACATTGAACATGAACAGTGAAGCATCGTTTTAAACAAAAAAGAAACTCTTTTTAGCACAAGTTAAAATAATAAGGATATCAAAAACCTTACTAAACATTTTCCGGTGGGGTACGAACCAATGTTCTGTGTACTGCCTAAGTCTGGTGTATCACTTTAAAAAATACAATGTTATAAAGTCATCTGAATACTTGGACATTTATTTATATTTAATAAAGCAAAAAGCTACATATTTAGAATAGGTAGTCAAATTACAAAAAAAGAACAACACACATTTAAATTGAATAAAGCACAGTTCCTAATTTAGTTCCTAACTTAGATTAGTAGTAGTAGAACTTTTTGTGAAAGGTTCATCCGGGGAAGTACTAGCACCATACCTATTTCTGCCGCCAAGCAGTACTGTTTTGAAGGGCAAGGGGGCCGGTGAAATTACGGGCATATGAGACCTTACAACTCTGTCTCAGGGTGACGGGCGCAATGCAATGCAGCGTTGGTCACGTGCTTAGTAAACGTGATCACCGCGTCATTGCAATTGTTATAGGTAGAGGTAACCGCTTAACATCAGGTGGGCCTTCGGCTTGTCTCGTCATTTAGTATAAAAAAAACTTACCTTTGTGTTAGATGCTACCCTACTATTGAATGTTTATCAGTACACTATAGGAGCAATGTGAAATGCTGTGAGGTGCCGGCACTAGAATATTGCCCCTTATCTCATACCCGTGGATGCAGTAAGAGCCCACTAAGGGATCTGGAAGATGGGCTGCAGCGTCTTCCCGTGTATCAACATCCCGTACTCCGCTCGCCGACCCGCCAAGCTTGCTGAGTATGGCAACTACCCCTCATGGAGATCCATGGAGGCCTGTGTTCAGTAGTGGACGTTTTACGGCTGAAATTATGAATCTCTACTAATATTATAAAGAGGAAAGATTTGTATGTTGTATTTTGTAAGTTTGTAACGAATAAACTCAAAAAGTACTACACCGATTTTCGAAATTCTTTCACCATTAGAAAGCTACATTATTCCTAAGTAACATAGGCAATTTTTTATCTCCGTATTCCCACGGGAACGGGAACTACATGGGTGTAACCGCGGAGTTCGGCTAGTGTAAAATAAACTGACTCCTCTACCAATAACAGTCGCAAAGCCAAACCCATAAAACAAAATCAAACTCGAACTCGTAGCTCGCAATCGTCATGCAATTTAAAAGCAAATTATCCCAAAATTACAATAAAAAAGGTTATTTCCGGAGCCGATTGTTTCAGCACAATGGTTATTAGTGTTTTTGCTGATCGTAGCGATGCGACGGCGTGGACGGTTGATCGCTCTACCGTGGCCTACCGTCGGAATGTCAGGCTTTTGTCTTTTTCCAACTTACGCGATCACAACACTTAACTACCTCTATATTTTAGTATGATTGTTTTTGTTATTGTCTTGTTTGGTATGTAAGAAGTACCGACTCTAGTAAATAATATCTTCTGCATTTGTGCTGTTATCTGTCCGTGAGTTTATTTCAAGTTAAGAATTTAACGTCTTGGATTATATTTGTAATGCTGCATGTGATAATCCGCCGTGGGGTGCCGGCAGTAGAATGATACCCCTCCTCTCATGCCCATGGATGCAGTAAGAGCCTGCTAAGGGATACCTCCGGAAGATGGGCAGCAGCGTCTATCCGTGTATCAACATCCCATACTGCTCTCACCAACCCGCTTGCCAAGCGTGGTGAGTATGGCAACTACCCCTCATGGAGATCCATGAGGGAGGCCTGTGTTCATCAGTGGACGTTTTATGGCTGAAATGATGAATGATGATGTGATAATAATAAAGAAATTCAATACGCATATTTGAGTCTTCCTGGGATAATGCCTGGTGCAATCCAGTCGAAACGTCGGGTAATGGTAATTAATAATGGAAATTAACGCGATAAATACCCGATAATATTAAGACTTATAATTACCACGGAATCCAAATACATTAATAAACTAATAGTTTTTATTTTAAACGAGTAGGTATTACTATTTCGGCGCTTACCACTTTTCATTTTAAGCTAGAAATTAAATGATTCAGATGTGACTTTGCGGAAATCCATTATAATATCTAAATGAACAACAAATATTTTGTAACATTTCGGTTAGCGGATTTGTTACTAAATATTTGTTTAATAACTATAATACGGCTTACACCACGTACTAACTTATTATCATCTTGCTGACGTTTCGTAGACCGTTTAGAGGCCCTTCTTCATGAGCACCGCTCGTGGCCGCCTCCGAGGGCGCGAGACGAGAACTGAAATGAGAAATTCAGTGATAAATATTTGTGGTTCATTTCGATATTTCAAGCTAGCTTTTCGCGTCAGTTTGTAATACAAACTGACTGAGGACTGAGGGGACGCCTGCATACAAACTTTGTATGCAGGCGTCCCCTCAGTCCGCGTTATACCATTGTAATATGAACAACTACATTAAAATAACTGTTTATCAACTCGTCGCCTTACCTCATTGTTACTAACTATCGATAGTCAAACGCTAATTGACGAAGTTGCTGAACAACGGGAAGTCAGACAAATAAACAGTAGGTCTACTATGAGTTTTCACAATCTATACTCGCTAGCGACTGTAGTTAAAAAAATCGGCCAAGGGCGAGTCGGACTCGTGCACGAAGGGTTCCGTATCATTATTTGGCAAAACTGCTTGTTCAAAACAAATATGCAACTAAATATGCTGCGAATATTTCAAGCGTCTATCTGTTGCCGTTATTAATATTGAGCAAAAACGCAAAAAAAATCACGTTTTTTGTATGGGAGACCCCCTTTATTATTTATTTTATTCAGTTTTTAGTATTTGTTGTTAGAGCGGCAACAGAAATACATCATCTGTATTTCAACTGTCTAGCTATTACGGTTCTAGAGATACATGAGATGCTTGGTGACAGACAGACAGGCGGACAGCGGAGTCTTAGTAATAGGGTCCTGTTTTTACCCTTTGGGCACGGAACCCTAAAAATGTATGAAAACTTGTAAGTAAAACGCCTCTAGCGGATAGTTTGGTACTATACTGTAGTTTGGGCTTCATTTGCTTAGAATTTGGTACCATGAGTTACAAATCTGACAGATGTCATAGTAACGTACTATTACCACAGATTACAGAAACTATTACTACCTGATGATGATGATGATGTCCTCCGTGTCGTATCCGACAATGGCGAACCTAGCTCAACTATTTAGACTGTCGGCTATGTGCTCGAGAGTGGCTAGCAAAACCGAATTTTGATTTAAATGTTCTATTGCATGGCGCACAGTGCAATAGGCCATTGCTATCGAAGGTGTAGGTGTAGGAAGGTTTTGGACGGATCTTTCTAATAAGGCGTTTGGCATCAAGATCTTCTAGGCGATGTACTTCAAAATCTGTCACTGCCTTATGAACAGAGCTGCGCCATTCTGGTCTCTGTTGGGCCAGCTCTTCCCACCTATCACAAGGTATATTGCAAGAAATGAGGTGACGCTTTATGACATCTCTGTAACGCAGAAACTGGCCCCCAGGAGTACGCTTGCCGTCCTTAAGTTGCGAGTAGAACACGGCTTTGGGCAGTCTACTATCGTCCATGCGTATTAAATGTCCACACCACCTCAGTTGTCCCTTTATGAGCAACGATTCAATACCCGTAAGGTTGGCTCGCCTGAGAACTTCAGTATTTGGGACTCGATCTTGCCACTTGATACGAAGTATAGATCGTATACACTTCATGTGAAAGGTGTCTAATCGTTTAATGTCGCCTTTATAGAGACACCATGTTTCAGTGGCATACAATAATATCGGCACGATAATTGCCTTATACACAGCGATCTTGGTGTTTAATCGGAGGTCATGCGAGTCCCAAACTCTCCTGCGGAGCATTCCGAAAGATGTAGCTGCTCTTGCAATCCGGGTGGAAATTTCTGTCTCAAGGCGGTTATCGTCGCGAATGATGCTGCCGAGATACCGAAAAGATGTGACTTCATCGAGTGGCTTTCCGTCTAAAGATATTGGAGTCGGGTCAGGTGATGTTCCTCGTGCAGGTTGTTTAAGGATTTGGGTTTTAGAAGTACTAATGATCAGCCCAAATCTCAGGCACGACTCATGGAGACGGTCTAGAAAGCGTTGCAAACAGCTTACATCATTGGCCATCAGACAAACGTCATCAGCATACAGCGCGTCTATAATGGAGAGCTCTTGCACTGATTTTTTAGCTCTGAAACGACTAAGGTCGAAGACGCTCTTGTCTGTTCTAACGCTGAGGCTGATTTGTCCAGGGCTGTCGCGGTAAGAGTCCTGCAGCACGGAGGCAAAGTAAATGGCAAATAAGGTCGGTGCCATTACACAACCTTGTTTAACGCCGCTGGTCACTGAGAATTGGTCTGAAAAGTCGTTTTCGTGCTGCACTCTGACCATCATACCGTCATGAAATTGGCGCACTAGATTTACAAATTTCTCAGGACAGCCAGCTTTCGAGAGAACAATCTCTAGAGCAGATCTGGGTACGCGATCGAAAGCTTTCTCCAAGTCAACAAAACACATGTTTAGTGGTCTATGTTGTTCTAACGACTTTTCCTGTAATTGTTTGACAATGAAGATAGCATCGACCGTGCCCCTGTTTGGACGAAACCCATACTGGCTCTCAGGTAACATGCGCTCAGCAAGCGTTCCAAGGCGACGATTTAAAATGTGAGCAAGTACCTTGCCAGCCGTGCTTAGTAAAGAGATGCCTCTATATGAACCACAGTCAGAGATATCACCCTTACCTTTATAGAGCTTGCAGATGGTGGCATCTTTCCAGGCCTGAGGAATTTCGCCACTATCCCAAACACGCAGAACCAATTCATAAAGCTCATGTTGAACTCTAAGGCCTCCGTACTTCAGTTCAGCTGGTAACCTGTCTGAACCGGTTGCTTTACCATTCTTTAAACGGTTCACCGCAGTAGAGAACTCGTCTACCTACTGTAGTAACGGCAGGCGATCTAACAGTGGCAACTCATGGTAGACCTACTGGTTATAAATAGATGACAACTGGATGACAATGAGATACATTAGCGCGCTGCTGATTTGTTGACACGTTCTAAGATGTGAAATGACACGGAGACGTCAGTTGGATGGAAATAGGCGTTGATGTGGTGATGTAGGAAAGTGTTTTTGAGTGAAAGGTATTCATCATTATCCGGAGGCGGCAATGGTCTACATAAATACAAATGTAGTTTTGAACATTTATGACTAATTATTGACTAGGTATTGCGGCTGGAAGCGGCCTGCATTCACTGCCGACCAGCATACTTTACCAGATCGTCCGCTTATCTTGTTGGAGGACGTCCTAAACTGCGCTTGCCGGTCCGTGGCCTCCATTCGATAACTTTTCGGCCCCATCGGCCATATGTTCTTCGGGCTACATGAGCTTCAACGTGCTAACCCATTTGGCTATGTATATATACCCTCCTTTTTGATTCGTTCCCGTAAACAAAAACCCCGAGCGTAGCCCTCAAGACAGCCCAAGAGCTGTTGATGATGGTAACGAATATTGTCCTTCATCATTATCATCATTACAGCCGTAAGATATCCACTGCTGGACATAGGCCTCCCTCATTGACTTAGAGATCCAAGTGCATGAGGGGTTGTTGCCATACTCACCACGCTTGGCAGGCGGGTTGTTGAGCGCAGTTCGGGATGTTCTTACACGGAAAGACGCTGCTACCCATCTTCCGGAGATATCCCTTAGCAGATTCTTACTGCATCCACGGGCAGGAGAGGTGGGGTGACATTCTACTGCCGAAATAGAAATAGAAATATATTGTCCTTACTGCCTCAAAATTGTCCTGACTCTCCTTGATGATCTGAGGTGTTTAGTAGTAGCACTTTGTGACTTGGATGTTGTGGAACTCTGAGGTACAATAGCTAAACCTACGCGGCTACTGGTGACGAAGACGTAGAAAGTTTAGCTACAGTTACTAATCACTAAAATGAGGCTAAAAAAGACTTAATCTACATACATATTGTAGGTGCTATCTTCAAACATATCCTGCAGTCCTATCAACTCTTGCCCAGGACATTTCCTTACAGTCAAAATGAAAGTATTCAAACGCTTCGTTTGTCAATTCAAAGATTATTTATTTGCACTCATATTAGAAACAACTGTAACGTAACAGTTCCAACGGTATTTATTCCTCTTGTTTTGCGTGTAGTACAAGGCAAGAGGCGCGGCACCGTCCGTGGTCCGTGACATTACATCTTCAGGGAATCCACGGGAATCCAGACGGCAATCATCCTCTCTGCCGTACCTACATTCTAAGTTTAACCAGTTTTGTTTGTTAAAACACAATGAAAAATATTGATGCGGGCGTGACTTTGCGAAAATCCATCATAATACCTAAATGAACAACAAATATACAGGGTGTAATCGTTAAGTGTGCACAGGCGATTATTCCGTAACTATTGCAGATATCAAAAAACTTTAAACTGATATCGAAAGTACTTTACCTAATGAGTAAAATGACATTAATAACTTTTTAAAAATAAAACGAGAAATATCAAAAAAAAATACATTAATCACTCCCATACATTTAGTATGAGATAGTAGAAAGGTTTTAGTTTCCTTATTTTAAGTGGAATAGTACCTACTCATTTTACCCTTGTCATTTTATAATTATGTACGATATGAAGGTATTAATGAATTTCAAGTAGATACACGTGTAGATTAATTATCTTACCACTTCAAATTTATAATAAACCTTGTTTCCATATTGTATTGATTTGAACTAGCTGAAAAGCAACATACTAAATAAAAACAAAAAGAAAGATACTCTTTGGTGTTCGTTCTAAATTCAAATTCTTTATCGCGGGTTCTCGTTCCCGCCAATTTATTGTTCAGTATTTCAGTATTCATTTATTAACCATTCCGTTACATTTCATAACATTGGCAAGTCATAAAAAATACAAATTAATTTCATCAAAAATACAACATAACCTAATTATAAACATCAGGGTAAACAGTGGGAACATATTTTTTTATGTGCGTAGAGATCAGAAAATGTACAACTCATATATTCATTGATATGATAAAATGGATGACACTCAAAGAAACATTTTAGAATTGATTTGAATTCATTGAAAGGCAGCTGAGTAATTTGTAGAGGTAACTTATTGTACATTTGAAGCTTAATGCAAAGTCCTTGATTTTTTGTCTTGACAAGTCGCGTTCGGGGTATATGTAGTTTCTCTTTATTTCGTGTATTATAGTTGTGCTTTTGCTTTTTCATAGAAAATTTGTCCTTATCTAAGTGAATTTCTAAAAGACAGTTAAAAATGTAAAGTGATATCACCGTCAAAATTTTAGCTTTTTTGAAGTACGCTCTAGCTGAAGTTAATCTATGCAAGCCATGTATTATTCTTATAGATCTTTTTTGGCAAATTTTTCAATTGTATTTTTCAATTTGCGTTAATAATCGTGATTGTTGCATTTATTGATTGAAAAATGGCATATTCCAATACAGAAAAGAGGGACATGTTAAAAATGTACTACAAACATGATTGTAACAATAGGGCGGCCATTATCGCCTACAGAAGAGAGTACCCAGATAGAGAAGTTCCTTCTGGTACGTATTTACGTAAGTTGGATAACAATTTGATAAATTATGGATCTTTTAACAGAAAAAAAGGTTCGAGAACAAGAGCTCCGGAATTTGATAATGACTTAGATAACAATATTATTAACTACGTAGTAGATAATCCACAAGAATCAACGCGTTCAGTGGCCCGATCATTTCCAGTGTCCCACAATTATGTACACAAGTTATTAAAAAAACACAACTTCAAAGCATTTAAGATAAAACCTACTCAAACGCTGCACAATGATGATCCTGCTCGTCGGCTGGTCTATTGCAATTGGCTAGTCAATAATTATGTCAATGTAAGGTCAATTTTATGGACCGATGAAAGTAATGTTTCAAACTGCGGCATTTACAATAGAAAAAACTCGCATTATTGGTCAATTGACAATCCTCGCTTAACTACTGAAGTTAGAGCTCAGGTGCGATTCTCAATTAATGTGTGGTGTGGTATTCTTGGAGATCGGATCATTGGGCCATATTTTTACAGTGGAACCTTAAATGGACAGAGATATTTCTCCTTTGTACAAAACGATATGCCAAGTCTCTTAGAACCAATTCCAGACGATGAAAGAAGGTCGATAATTTTTCAACAAGATGGAGCACCTGCACATAATACAAATGTTGTAATGAATTTCTTACGAAACAATTATAATGGCTTAATAGCCAATAATAGTGCAACCCCTTGGCCTGCCAGATCCCCGGATCTCACGCCTTGTGATTTCTTCCTATGGGGATTTGTCAAAGACCACGTGTACGCTGAGAGAGTACACAGCCTAGAAGAGTTACAGAATCGTGTACGTCGTGCAATTGCTTTAATTACTCCGCAAATGTTAAGGAAAGTTCATTTAGAAACTGTAAATAGAGCTCGTCTTTGTATTGCACAAGGAGGACGTCACTTCGAACATATGCTTTGAACACAAAATTTTGTACTTACTAAGAAATAAAATGTATGGGAGTGATTAATGTAATTTTTTTGGATATTTCTCGTTTAATTTTTAAAAAGTTATTAATGTCATTTTACTCATTAGGTAAAGTACTTTCGATATCAGTTTAAAGTTTTTTGATATCTGCAATAGTTACGGAATAATCGCCTGTGCACACTTAACGATTACACCCTGTATAGCAACTACATACCTCTGAGTCTTTGTTGTTTCTAGTGTAGGTAATCTGTGACGAGCGGGGAGTTGATTTCTCCTGAAGCCTTGTAGAGAGCCAAACACATCTAGAATTATTTTCGAGTGTTTTTTATTATTAGTTATAATGTTAGCGGATAAGTTATTGTATACTTGTTATTCATTTAGGTATTAAAACATGATGAATTGACGCCTAAGGTTGAATATTGCTTAATATTGGTATTGTAATAGCTATCTTAACTTAGATACATAAATAATTGCTTACTATCCACTCCATTGTTAACACCTAATCTTTTTAAAAAATAATTAAGGACTCAAATTATTTGTGCTCAAGTCAAAGTCGAATTCAACATTTCAGCCGTAAAACGTCCACTACTGAACTAAGACCTACCCTACCCCTCATGGATCTCCATGAGGGGTAGTTGCCATACTCACCACGCTTGGCAGGCGGGTTGGTGAGTGCAGTATGGGATGTTGATATACGGAAAGACGCTGCTGCCCATCTTCCGGAGGTGTCCCTTAGCAGGCTCTTACTGCATCCACGGGTAGGAGAGGAGGGGTAATATTCTACTGCCGGCACCCCACGGCTTCAAGTCGAATTCAAAAAGTGTTTATTAATTCGGACCCAAACGTCACATGTCAATAGGGCCACGTGGTGCCAAAGCGCTTAAATGAATAGGAGTGAAAGAGCGAGGATTTTCGCTTCTTTCCCTCACTTGGAAATAAAAGTTTTCTGAAGCGAACGAGTTCAATTCCATTCCCTCAGTTGTAGGATGTTACCTGCTCATTGCCATCCTCTTACTCAGCTATGGGATAGTAAAATATATATCTGCTTGCCCGGAATCATTGCTAGGTATAGGCCTTCCTTAATATTCGCCTCCTCTGTGCTTTTCACATCCACTTGTGCCCAGCAACCTTTAAAATGTCGTCAACCCAACGCGCTTTAGTTGGATCTACCCAAAAAATATGCTATAACAAAAGCTCCATACAGCAGTATTGGTAACGACTATTTCATAAACAAAATTACAAAACAAACATCGTCTACGGCAATTATAAACACATCAATCTTGTGCAGATTGTCTCACATAATGGATGCACCTTATTGTCAGGAGATAGAACTCAGGTTCGCATGACTGGGGAGGATAGGGTAAGATTGATGTCAGTTTTATTGTAATTATTGAAACATTTTTGTAGGGTGAAGCCGGTCAATGGCAGACGTTTCTTGTGATATGGTTATCGGTTATGTATCTTCCGTTTGAGGAAAGTAAGGGTAGACTAATGTCTGATCATCATCATTTTAGCCTTAGGAAGTCTACTGTTGGAAATAGGCCTCCCTTATGGACCTCCAAGTTTTGCGGCTTGAAGCGGCCTGCATCCACCGCAGACCTGCATTCTTACCAGGTCGTCCGCCTATCTAGTTAGTCCTACGTAGAAATATATTTTTATAATACATAATTTACCCATTTTTTTATTTTACAGACCTTTAAATGGGTATGTCTGACTGTGTAAGTACCTAATCCTTGCACATACAATATTTATAAACTACAACAGCAGTATTTTTGTTTAAATATCTCCACAGAAATACAACTACAGTATACATTTGGTCAGGTCAGTCTCCTTTAAACGAAACGCTAAAACACCAAACGGTAGCTGTGGTGTCAGATAAACCAAAGTAAAAAGTTTGGTTTCTCTAACACCACAGAGTATTTACTACAGTTACCTCCTCTATTTGTAAACAAAGTGTATTCGATAATTAAAAACAGACTGAGATATGAATAGTTGTAAAGTTCCTATAACTCCGACGTCTCGTAAGTGGCAGTAAAGTTGTCATTTACGATGCCAGTGCAATTATTGCAAACTTATTTATTGCAGGTTAAATGTATTAGTTTGGTTATTAATTTTATTATAATTAAAATTACCAGAGGGTCCCATCGAGATGGGATTGAATCAGAAATGAGGAAATACGTAGAAAAACGGGTCACTGACGCCAAACGGGTTAGTACGTTGAAGTGGCAATAGGTCATGCAGCGTGCAGAATAGATCACCGATGAAAAGTTCTCGAGTGGAGGCCACGGACCGCCAAACGCAGCGTAAGACGCCCACCAACAAGATGAGCAGACGACCTGCAAAGGTCCGCAAGTCGGCGATGGGTGCAGGCCGCTTCCAGACGCCACACCTAAATCCAGGAGACGCGAAATGATAATGATATAAATATTTCATTATTTTAAAATGAGGCCCCCCCGTTATCAGATCTTTTTATTGTTTTTCTCGAGAACGTCACGTTAGTGGCCGCGAGACGACCACTTTAGTTTTTTCAGTAAAATAAAATGCATCCAGAATTAGCTGCCATTTCATCTAAACACGCCTTAAAATGACATATTTATTGTTATGACAACACGCGACTAACAAATAGATTTAACACGTCAATAAATTCTTTCAAATCTTCTGTCACTGAAGTAGTGTTTGACATTTGTCAATTTATTTAATCTTTTAAATGATTGTCCGGAAGTGCATCAGCCATTAAAAAGAAAAGAAGAAGTTGCTGGTATTTTTGATTTTGATCTTTCGAAGAGCCGCCAACATTATTTTTATTTGTTTTGTTAACGATTCGGCCTATGCCTAGTAACTAAGATAGGACGATGATGATAATAATATATAGATAAACAATAAATTATAAAAAAAAATACATGATTCGTCAGAAAATACAGTTCATATGACAGTCATTCCTAAGATCTGTAAGTTCAAAGAGTCTGCCTCGTTAGCTCAAGTTTTAAAATAGTGTCGACTTTCACCCCCAGTTATGACAGATGTCATCTGGTCTGTGATAATTTGTCAAAGTTTTTATAGACGTAAGTTAACACGTGTGCCTTCAAATTGTTAATTTGTTGTTTGTCTTTTGTTTCAGGTAAAAAATATTTAACAGCTGAAGAAGTTTGTAAGAAATGCAGGGTAAAAAATATAGCAAATTAGTTTTTAAGAACTCGACCAGTTCCTCCAGATCAGTTCATCCAGTTCCAACACATGGGAGTCATTTGCTGTGGGTCGTAGTGACTGGAAAAAACGAAGGAAGCCCTTTGCCTTACAAAGGGATCCTACTTCCTACTAATATATAAAAGTGAAAGTAACAATGTACGTATGTATGTACATATGTATGTTACCTTTTCACGTTAAAACCGCTGAACCAATTTGGATTATTTTAGTATAGGAGTAGATTAGACCATGGAGACGGACATAGGCTACTTTTCGTTGTGTAAATTAAATCAGAAAGGGTTAAAATAGGGGGTGAAAGTTTGTATGGAAATATCGTTATTCTTCACTTTAAAAACATACAATTTTGCAAAGTTGTAGGGTAGTTGTAAGTTGTAAGTAGCGATACGAAGTTCGCCGAGACAGCTAGTAAGTTATATGGGAACAGTTTATGTACAGGAAATGTCTTGATATTTTCCCATTTTTTATTACAAATATATTATTTAAAAGTATATCGGAAGATGGGGAGGAAGGCCTTTGCCCTGCAGTGCGACAACACGGGCTAAAAATAATAATTTTTATGAATATTTCCTATATTATTATTATTTATTATTTTTAGCCTGGTCTTTTTTAGATTGGCTCTGTCTTTCTCAAGAAACAATCTACCAAGTGAGGTCTAGTGAAACCATTTTTTGTGCATTATCTAGTTGGTAAAATAATATTTATGATTCAGGCAGCATCTGAGCGCGGATTTCAGAACATTTAAGTAGGTGCTTTACGTGCTAGACGGCTTAACTATTACTGGAAGTGCTCCCTAAATCAGCAACCGCGTTATGATGCAAGCAGGCGTGGATCTTGGCCTCAAAAAAGGTTGTGGTCCCTATCTGAAAATGGACCAAGTGCAAGTCGGATTAAGGACTCGATCTTGATCATGATGTTTACAAAATATATGACGCCTGGAGGCCAATTCTCATGTATCAAGGAATAGACGCTCTGAGACAATAAATTTCATAAAGCTATCAAAATCTCGATTGAAACGAATTTTCTAATCTCTGGAGATGTCAGTAGAGACAAAATGTCTTTTGCAAACTGATCGTGAAGCATCGACTGGTAAAGGGCAGCTATCGAGATGATAGTCGAGTTTTAGAGTGACAATGACAATGACAAGTATCAGTCAAAATCACAATTCAAGAGAATTGGCGCCCTGATCAAGCCACCGGTTTTTCGGCGACCAAACTCGCCACGAACCATACGTGCCCAAACGATTTTCGGTCAGCTACCAGCGTTACAGTTTTCACATCGCAAGGACATTGCTCCCGAATCCTTCAATCCCTGTTTTTCTATCAGCAACACAACTTTACGGTGTCAGAGATGTCACGGGCTATTTACGAGGTTTCGTGTTCCCACAGGAGATAAGGGAGCGTCGTAAACCGGGCAAACTGTGTCCTCTTAAGATTTGACACTTCTCCAGTGGTCGGGGCTGTCGTAAAATATAACTATTCTGTACGGTTTGTGTTAGGAGCTTTTTTTTGTAGGCGATGAGTAAACAATATATTTTTTCACTCAAACTCAAAAGTCCTTTATTCAGTGCGACCACAAAAGCCTCAAAAGCTTATTGTAATATCAAATTTTAATTTGTTTTTGAATAAACTTGAAAGTAACACACTAAGTTTATGCAAAGTAGGATTATTTTCCAGCTAACATTGTGTGTATTGTGGACGAGATAAATGGTTTTGCACAAAAGGTAGGTTTATAATTTGTGTTCAAACATCTCAGTAGGTTTGCAACGTTACTAATTCTTGTTGAAAACAATCTTATGTAAATAATAGATATTAAGAATCGTGAGAAATAAGAAACTTAGTAGCAAACGACAAATAAGACAAGTCGCATTGTCTGCTTCCATTTACGCAAAGAGAGGAGAAACGACAGTTAGAATGTTAAATAGCGAGTTTGGCATTGTTCTTGCATTTCAAGCTATTAATCACAATACGACTTAGCCCATTCTAGGAATTCTGAAACGAGTTTAAACATTAGATCTAGTACCTGTTATTTGTATTAAAATAAAATAATGCTTCGTTAAAGTACAAAGATACCGAAAACTGCAAAACAACTGAAGATAAATGGAAGGATTATTTTGTTATGTGAAACCTCACTCGTTCAATATTACTAAATTAAAGTTTCTGGTTTTCTGGTATTACTTACATAATTAACTTTATCTTCATCGTGACCGCGGGTCTGGTGACTGACAAACTGGCGTGTTAACCGCTGCACAGCAAACGCGTCATCTTAGACTACCCTCACATGGCCTTCATAATTATTACTTTTTGATTTCAAAAAGTTATGAAGATAACTTTAAAATTTTGATTTAAAGTTATGAAAAGCTACACCCCCCCCCCCCCCCCTACACACACACACACACAACACACACACAACACACACACATACAAACACTTGTTTATTCACTTCCACATACATATTTAAACTCACCTTGGTACCACCTACACATTAGAAGTTACTTTATTACAGTACACCTTTCTTTGTTTTACTCAATACTCAGTTTCTAGGTAACAAAGTGTCAAAAAATCGTTGACTAGAAATATACAAATATTTATCGCCAGCCGCTATCCTGAGTAAATATTTGGACTCTTACGGTTTTGTTCGATACCGCATCTCTTTAACGTGTTAACTCTATCATATTTTATACTCTGTGGCGGAGTGACCCGCCGAAACGGCTTTTGGAAATTGAGTTATGTTGAAGGCATAAAGAAGTTGGGAGGTCGTACGATGATTAGGTTATTTGGGGAGGTCCCGCGGCGATAAATATACAAAAATGGCTGATTGAATTGTGAGAAGCTTACGAATGTTGGGGTTTTATGGGAGCTATAAAAGTGAATAGAATTGTAGTGAACATGAGATGGGAACGGGCATTACTAGAAATACCATGTTTAGCGCATTTGGGCTATAATAACTTTTGCACTGAACATATTATTATGTCTGATTTAATTTATATCGGTGAAAACCTAGCTTTAAGCTATGTATATATTAATAAGCTTCTGGTTTTCCGAAAAATAAATAAATACATAAATAAATAAAAATAGATTTCAAATCACGTCATTGATTTTTTAAGATTATACATAAATAACGTAAGTATGTCGTGTTTATGGATCAATAATGAATTAAGTAATAAGTATCTTATACTTGTATGCAATATATACGGGATATTTACTATATTGATTCTTTCTGAGTTTCCAGATAATGTCGACGCAGTTTTACACTCTTTCTAAGGCTCTGACTTCAAAAAATACACGAAATATCCCGCAAATATTGCATAATAAAAATATAAAAATATATAAAAATCATATAAGATGTAGCTGCCTGTAATTGGGAGAACACTAGCTCATGATTTTTATTGCTTTTACTTTTGTAATTTTTTACTTGTGTATCTTCTGTTGGTGGCTCAAATAAATAAATAATATAATAACACAACCATAATAGTTTCAAAAGTGAAACAAAATAGTGAAAATATCAAATAACATATGCTTAATGTAAATCAAGGTCGAAAATGCTCATTCAAGGATCTAAAGGCGAAATTTACAAAATAAAAAGAAAATGGGTGCCCATTTTGTCTCCGACAATCGATTGTCCGAAAATCACAATCTAAAACAAGTGTCTGAAACATCACCATCCATATGCATTATGGTCCTATAATATCATTTACAATAAGATACTGTTCATTCTAATACTTTTTACGCATAAAGTTATGTTACCATATGTAATATTTCCATAATTTTCATCGTTATAAACTTATATGTCATAATAATAACGAATCATAATACTTATTCGTCCGAATATTTTCGAATGATTATAAAACTTTCCAGTGGCACAACCGAGACGGAAGGACAGTAGGTAGGTAGGTTTTTTTTATAACCACCCGAAAACACTGCCTGTGACAGAACCGAAACGGACAGACTGTAGGTTATTAGGTTTTTTTTAAAGTCAACCAAAAACTCTGCCTTTGACAGAACCGTAACTTAGTTATTATTTTTTTTTTTTTTCGTCAAGGGGCAATTCCTCTAAAATACCACGCGCGAGCGAGCGTAGTCAGCGGCCGCCTATAGATTTTTATTATTTTATATTATTTCAAAATCTTAAGAAAACTTACAGCTATCTGCGAATTACTGCAAAAGAACCTGCATGCTATTGACCAATTAAAAGTCTCCATAGATAAGGTTATACTTATACATACAGTGTGTGGACGACAGAAGAAAAGTTAATAAAGTTAAAATCAAAAAATATACAGATAAAAATTTTAATATACGAGCCTAGAATAAAATTGACTAAACATTATGAAAAAAATATCACTAAGCAAGCGTTTTAACTTCCTTTTGAGGTGCATACATCAACATACAATATTATGAACATTAAAATTATTCTAATAAATAATTAGGAAAATAATGTTTATGAGTTAATAATGTTATGGATTTCATTACATAAAGAGAATGACTTTATGCATGTTAATCATTATGGAGACCGACATTAGTGGTAACTATATTAAGGATCGTTAAAATTATATCTCATTCGGGCAAATGATGATTATGAAAATATATTTTATGGATTACTATATTAGGGATATAACATTTCGGAGACAAAATAGAGAACCGAGGGCAAAAAGCGGAAAAGAAACCTCAGTCTTTCACTTCCGTTCATTATTACAATTTTTGTCTTAACCTAATTGTTGGATAGTTTGGATATTGCGAGATGGCATTATTTCTTATCGCGTATGAACTAAGTAACACTCCGCCAAATATCAATATAATTGAAGCTACCATCTATAGAGTAATAGGCTTTTATATGAGATTTTGTTTTATAAAAAGCTTCAACCCCTCATAGTTTCCATGGTTCGGTCGCCTCAGAGGGAAGCTTATTATAGTAGTGCACACAGTTTTCCCTAAACTATTTATTGACAAGTTAGGTATGGTAGTACAATTTATGTGAGGGTAGGTAAAAAATCCTACCCTAAGAACTGAACTATTGCCCCACGTAATTCCAGACACTAAGCGATCATTACGCAACCTGACATTTCCAAGCGGCGCGCGCGCATTTCAATGCGTTTATTTCAGTAAATATTTACGTGTGACATGCGCAAGAGTGTGTCTCGTCATTAGCACTTTATAAAGCGAGGCAAACAGAGCTGGCTTGCTTCACTGTTTTTTTTGTGGACATTTTGGTAACTGAATGTACTGAGAATAATAATACAATTGGAAGGGAATTAAAAGATTTCGGGTCGATAAAGAAAATCTTTTAAGACGTGTGTCAGGTGAAACTAGTTTAACAAATCAATTAATTAGTTACCTTATTCCAAAACGTGAGCATTACTTTGCAAGGCCCAGATAATGACTTCCTGACTGCTTGTTGTTTATTATTCAACCATCGTTATTAGATAATACCTAATCAATCACATCTCTTAATAATTAAAGGTATGCGCAATTAATTTTAAAAAAACGCCGACCTATTTACGTGAAGTAAGAAAGAACTAAAGAAAAGTTTTGTTTGCTTGATTTATTTTTTATTATTATAATTTACTAGCTTCTGCCCGCCGCTTCGCATGTATTGTACCCGGATAAAAAGTAGCCTATGCGTCAATCCTGGTCAACATCTATAATGTGTGCAAAGTTTCAGCTCAATCCATAGGCTAGTTTTTGCGTGAAGAGGTAACAAACATCCATACATCCACACAAACTAACTTTCGGCTTTATAATATTAGTGGGATTAGTGAGATTAAGAGTCATCACGATCCCTTGACGGCTTGCCTTACGGACCTCAATAACTTTATCTGACAAATTGCAGGCAAAATGTCGAAAATAAAATATCCACCGCGGTCCTCAATTAGCAAAGGGCACAGAGGTATCAAATGGCAGCAAACAACAGCTTTTACTAATTTACTACATGAATACATAAACCCTTTACCCTTTGGTTGATTTAACCGTATAGCGGAGTTGAGTTTTATGAAAACAGCTCTTTGGTAGTATGTGTGGTTTTTCTTGTACCGCGGCTGGGCAAAGGTCTCCCTCAAAGTCAATAAGTGTTTATTCGATAGAGCAAAAAGCTATATAGAACAGTCAATTGAATAAAAACCATCCCTAGCCGTCGACAGTGTGTGCTTAATTTCTACTAAGCATAAAAGTACGTATTTTTATTAAAGTATTTCAATTATCTATTGTGCAAATTATAGAAAACAACATCATTCAATGCTGGACATATTACTGCTTTGACGTTCATGGAAATTACTAAAAGTTATCATCATGAGTAAAAGCCTACTTAAAAATAATTTAACACGGCATAACACGACTCCATCCGTTGTCATTAAAATAACTGGCACGAAAGTCATTACGACCGCAACGGAAAAAGGATTCGTTCGAATTCCGAATTTGCGCGCGCTGTTTGTTTTTAAAGGATCGCTTTCGTGGCTAATGATTGATGGGGCATTCTGCCAACGCGACGCGAGGAAGCAAAAACGGTTTCCATTTTATATCCATTTTTCACGTTCAATATTGAAACTGTTGTAGGTTATTGTTGGGAACTGTTGACTGAAACTTTTGCAGGCACTTGATGGTTTTATTTTCCATTCAACGCACAAAGGGAACACAGGTTACATATTAACATCGTTTTCGTCTGCCAATAAAAATAAACAATTTAAAATTAAATGGCTTGAACTGCAACCTGTAATAAAACTATTCACAGTTTCTTTGTTTTGATTTCATTTATCTTATTGCTTTTTATGCATTGTCTATTTTGGTTTTCTAACATCAACTATTATAAGTTAACCTACGTTCTGTCTAAACTTAAATATTTAAGCGTAAAGATTGAGAAGCTGTTCGTATGTTTCGTATTTACCTAGGCTTCCTCTTTAATTTTAATATATTTTTTTAAATTGCAGCTAAGCTTTTGATGGTAAGCGACGGTGTGGCCGATGATTTATCACAAAAGTCAAAACTACTTTTTATACTTACCTATTTCGTCCCACAGCTGGCCAAAGGTCTCCCCCCAAAGTCCACCAACCATCCCGATCCTTCGCAACTACTTTGTTATTAGAAAATCTTAAGAAATGCACGCCATATTTAATAACATCTTGTCCAAATTAGTATTCTGGTCCTTAGTATTTACGTACCTACTTACTTCGATCTTGTTTCAATCACTCGTCACCCTTACGAACAGCTCTTTGAAGTTGCGCAGCGTGATCTGATCAAAGCTATCGGGCGTGCTTTATTGACTTTCGCTGTAATACGGGAATACAGACACTATTAATTTAAAAACATATATGTCACATTGTAAATGCAGGCAAGTAACACATATAAAGGACATTAGCATTTGGTATTTGGTTAAATATCAATAATAAGTAGTTTAAATGGCGCAGGATAGATGGAGGCAAAGGAGATTTTAACTTAACAGATAGATATATCATTTATATCTTCAACCACATACGAGTAGTTACATTTTAGGAACGAAAAACAGTAATTTTATGAACCTGTTATATCCTAATAGTAACATATTATATTAACTGAAGCAGAAGTAGAACTCTTTACAAAAAACGGTTTGATTGGAGCTTTGAAATCATTATTAAATATTAATAAGATAATGTTGTTTATCGACCTCTTTTTGTCGCCTAGCTTTTTTGTTTAGCACTGCTAGGTATGTTGTCCATTTAAATACCGAATTCTACAGATACGGCTTCAAGAATGTCCATCACCATAATTATGTTTATCATGCACAGTTGCATTCCGTCTGCCAAGTTGGTTTTAATAGCGTTTTTTACCGCTCAATTGAGATTCCTCTAAATTCTTTATTTGACAACATACTTAAAAGAATTCGCGATAAAAACTTGCGCTTTTACCATCTTCAAACACGAAAATGGAATTCTTTTTGTCAAATTATCAATGATCGCATGTATAAAAAGTAATCCTGCCAGGATCTGAAGGCGTCCACTGCGCTATCGCCACAATTAATCGTCGCGCGCTATCGCTGATCTGTTTGTGGTCGCCGCGACACGGATTTTATGATTTCATCCCACTACGCTGTCATTTGACACTTGTCAGGTTTGGGACAACGAAAGTGGAGCGAGAGTTTAGATTTGGGCAAAGATTGGCCGAGTGTGGCCGTGCTATTGGTTTGTTTTGTGAATTATAAATAGATACGGTATCATGGAAGTTTAATTTTTTGTTTGAATAAAATCTGTCGTTAAAATAAAATCTGTTATTTCGTTTTTTTATAACCATCGAGGTACTTAGCTTTGATTTTAGCAGAAGTAGCAGTTAGGAAAGTGTGTAAATCTTGGTTGAAACTATTTAATTATTTATTGAACATATTTAACTATTTAAGAAAATCAATAATTCATTTATTGAAACCACATTATTACATATTTATCGTAATTGTAGAACCATCTTAGAACTCTCTTCAACTACGTGCGTATAAAACACTTAAAGTTCCATCCTAAATAGTCCTTTAAAAAACTCGGAAATATGACTTATGTGTATTCTTATGCTCCACTCAACTTTAAAAACCTAAATCTGGTCGCAATAAGGTCAATGCAGACGCAACAAACAACGAGACCAATCCTCCCAATGTTATTGCAGCGGAGCACACAGCTCAAGCATGATTTACAACACAAACACGAATATCGGGTTCTGCTTAACGAAGGGCACTCGCCAATTCTTGGTACTCCTGAAAACACACTGTTTAAGACGTTATTGTTAGTGATTGGTGTTAACAGGTGTTTGAATGCAAATCCTTTCAGCAAATCTTCAGACAATTTTTTAATTGAACACAGCAAAATCACAATAACATTGTGTTCATCAATTTTCTTTCCCTCGCATGGAAAACAAAGTGTTTTCTAAAACGAACGAATTAAACTTAGTGCTTCATTAAATTTTAATGGGTTTTGTTTTTATTTTGTTATTTGACATTTCTGTGTCTCTTTTGGGTCCAAATAAATAAACACATTTTATCTTTGACTTTGAGTTAAGGACATGCAATTAAATTTTATTGATGTACAGAGTTAGTATTCCTTGTTAACTTACCTGTAGGTTTATCGGCTGTAAAAACAAACGATTGCATCCGATTACAAAGTGTTCAGTTCTTGAACTTGCAACAGAAAACACGCCAGGAATAGATGTCTGATATTTAAACCTAAGCTTAGGGTAGTTTGATCTATGTTGATAAAACTTCGAACCACAGCACTTTGTAAACAGCTTTATTTATGGCAGTTGATTATAGGGGGATATAAGTAATCTTGATTTAGGTACTTCATTTAGAGGACGAAGCGATAATTTTCGTTATATAAATTTATATCGTTTCGGTTTAGCATAAATGTTGTAAAGAGTTGTCACGATGAACAAATTAAACACCAGTGGGCCTAGAATGCAGCCTTGAGAAACACCATGCTCAAATGCCACTCCTGGCGAACTGTTTATTTGTTGGGTTGATCTTGAAACTTAATTTAAGTTTATCATGTGCACTTCTGTACCTATTATTAAATGTAATAGAGCACAGTTTGAATTCACACAGTTAATACATATTTACATCAATTTATAACCAAGTAGAACGCTTAACAATAAAACATTTATTTATTGAGGGCATTCAACAAGAAAATTACAAAACATGGACTATTAATAGATATAATAAATATGCTGTCTGTGTGTTCTCTCAATTACAGAGTGCCATGGCGTGCACAATTTAGCGACTTAACAGTATTTACAAGCTTTAGAAAATAAATCAGATACAATTGGAGCTTTAAATACACATTTGAGTCCACTAACCATGACAATGACTTAATTTTTAATTTGACGAGCTCTGTGGCGCAGCGGGCGAAGGTCCGCCTGCGACGCAAGGGGTTGCGGGTTCGATTCCCGCCTCGGGACAAATGTCTGTACGATCTGCAGATATTTGTTCAGGGTGTTCTGGGTGTTTTTCTATATATAATAAAAATATCTATCTATGTAGTATAATGTATTAAGTATATCAGTCATCTAGTACCCATAACACAAGCTCTGCTTAGCTTGGGGCTAGATGATGCTGTGTGATTTGTCCAGCATTATTTATTTATTTATTTATTTATTTAATTAAAAGAAGAAAAAAGTTATATTTAATATTTAACTTATTTAATGTTTGTTTACACCTCCGGAAGATGGGCAGCAGCGTCTTTCCGTATCAACATCCCGTACTGCGCTCACCAACCCGCCTACCAAGCGTGGTGAGTATGGTAACTACCCCAAATGGAGATCCATGAGGGAGGCCTTAGTTCAGTAGTGGACGTTTTTACGGCTGAAATGATGATGATGAATGTTTGCTTTAAAATTTTCACATTTCTCTCTTGTTAAGGTTCCCTCTAAATATATTTTACTACAAGTATCTCCGTACTCCCGGGCTTGCTTAGGCGAGTTTAGTAATTAGAGGTTTCGGTTAATGTTAGCGTTTACTTGCTACGAGTATTTAAGTAGTTGTTTGCTGTTTTAGTCGCTAATTGCTGCAAAATTGCTATTTCAATGCATGCAAGCGAAGTTTCACTTGTGTTAGTGTATTAAAACTGTTAAATAATTTGGCTTACCGCTGCTCTTCACACTTAAATCACTTTTTTGTTTAATAATTATAATGCGTCTTTCACTATGTAACTAAATTTTTGTCATCCCTCTGACGTTTCGTAGACCATTAAGCCCTTCTTCATGGTACGTTCGTGGCCGCCTCCGAGGCCCGCGGGTCGAGAACTATTAACACTTTTTATTGTTGTCTTGTTTCTTTTTCGCTTCTTTCTCTCACTTGGAAACAAAAGTGTATTCTGAAGCGAATGGTCTATGTCCAGAAGTGGACTTCCTACGGCCGAGAAGATAAAGATGTGATGATGAAATAATAGCAAACGGAAACAAGGCCACCAAACTCCGGGCAATTACATAGTCGTTTGTCAGTTCCGGTAGCGTTTTTATTCTAAGGTTCCGGGCTATTTGCCGGGCATTTGGTACGTCAGACGTCTCCTCACTACGTGCATTTTACATGCGCTTTGTACGTGAAAACTGATGGCAAGTATCCCGTTAATGATTTTGCTTTATTTATTTAATAGGCCTGCCAACAGTATCACAAGATTACAGCTATAACTTCTAAAAATGTCTTATGCTACTTGCGAAACCAATAACAACACAGCTTGCCTAACATTCTAACATATAAATCTAGGTAACATAATAGTTATAATATTAAATATTAAGTAGTTTAGCCGCTAAACGTCCACTACTGAACAAAGGCCTCCCTCAGGGATCTCCATGGTAGTTGTCATACTTACCACGCTTGGCAGGCGGGTTGGCGAGCGCAGTACGGGATGTTGATACACGGAAATACGCTGCTGCCTATTATCCGCATAAAAATACTTAATAAACTATTCATAATGTGTAGTTTTATGCATTATGAATACTTAGTTTATTAAGTAGATAGTAAGTAGTTTTATGCGGAAAATGGGCAGCAGCGCAAAGATTTAAAATCTTTGCAGCAGCGTCTCTCCGTGTATCAAAATCCCGTACTGTGCTTGCTAACCTGCCTGCCAAGCGTGGTGACTATGGCAACTGGAGATCCACGAGGGAGGTCTGTGTTCTGTAGTTTTCGGCTGAAATGATGATGAGTATTATGCAATCTCAACCTAATGATATAAGACTATATATTTTGTCAAACAAAAGCATTGCAAGACTTAATATGGTCACCTTTTGTTCACTACATCTCACAGTGGGCAGCTTTAGAAATAAAATTAGTCTTAAGACTCAAAAACACAATTTTTATTCCGACCACCGATACAACAGAGCAATAAAATCAGCACCGCAACCTAATTGCCGTGGGGTGCTGGCAGTAGAATGTTGCTCCTCCTCTCCGACCCGTGGATGCAGTAAGAATCTGCCAAGGGTTACCTCCGAAAGATGGGCAGCATCGTCTTTCCGTGGTGACGCCTGAACAGCGTGGTGAGTATGGCAACAACCACTCAGGACCAGAACCTATTGGAGATCCATGAGGGCGGACCATGTCCAGAAGTGGATGCGGACAGCAGTCTTACGGTTGAGATGATGATGATGATGAACCCTGATAGCTTGATATGTATTTGCCGTAATAATACCTTTACAAATCTGAAAAAAATCATAAATGTAGTTTTAACCATGATCATGAGGAAAACTAGCTTAAGCTAGCTTATTTAGTTTCGGAGAAATAGTCGCTCAAATAAGTTAGGCGATTTCCCAAACATACCGGAATACTTTAAACCGGAAACTCAGTTAATTCCTGTTATTATGTTTTGGTAAACATAAAATACTGTCTTCAGTCAGTCTTCCCGGGACCACGATGGGTGCAATCCTGTCGAAACGTCGGGCAATAATAAAGGTAAATAGCGCGATAAATACCCGTTTAAATATGTGTTAATAATGTGTCGTGATCGCGAAAGTTTAAAAAAGACTAAACATAAAAAACACACCAACTTCTAACAACAGGTCTACGGTTAACTACGGAATCCTACATAACGCGTGGCCCGACACGCACCTGGCCTAATTTATTAGAATTAATTATACCTATACTTATTTTATATTAATTTTAGTTAGTAGTTTTGAGTTGAGTGTTATGTTTTCATCACGTATCAAACCGGTTCTGACGGAAGATCAGCGTTGTGCTTATGCTCAACTTAGGCTGAGTCAGACGCCTTTTTGTAACTGTTTTTTCTTAGTTTAATTTGTTATTTTCTCTCTCGTGCTGTGTCTTTTATTTTTTATGTGTTTTGTTATGAGTGTTACAAATAAATGTTTTATCTATCTGTCTATCTATACTACTCTGCTTCTTTTCGAATGCATTGTTTTCTAACCATTTGTACGTGCGGTGTGTGTTTCAAAAGTAAATTATTAAGTATTACTTACAAGTAGCGCTCCGCAGTTTCACCCGCGTAGTTCCTGTTCCCGTGATAATACGGAGATAACATATAGCCTATGTTCATTAGAAATAATATAGGATGCTTATGGTGAAAGATTTTTTCAAACCGGTCTAGTAGTTTTGGAGCCTATTCAATGCATACAAACAATCAAATATTTCCTCTTTATTTTGGTGTAGATGTAGACATAATAACAAACGGAAACAAGACCACAAAACTCCGGGCAATTACATAGTCATTTGTCAGTTCTGGGCTATTTGCCGGGCATTTGCTGTATGAGACGTCCCCACTATAATATTGTTTTGGATTGTTTGTTCTGCTAAGTTGCTATGATGGATGACGAGTTTTTTGGTAATTGCTGACCCACAATTACCAAAAAACTCGTTGTTAACAAGAATGCTCTTTAGTTTTTCAAGGAATGATTACGCTATTCGCAGTCCCACATATAAAGTACGACGTGGCCACAAGTCATTTGCCGTAACAACATTCAGAACTCGATGGGCGGGATTTCAATGACTGTCGCAGCGATCAAGCTAAGTTTTACGGACTAAGTAAGGCCTTTTCATCTATTATAGATGATTTATACAGCGTCAGCAACTGGTAATCGTGCTGTACGGGACGCTGCAGTGCCTGGAACATTGTTAGATGGATTAGGCTTGCCCAGCACCTATACCATCCTCTCAGCTTAGTCAGCTATTATTCAGAGGAAAGAACAGGTCAATACGTCTGAAGCTAACTGAGCCGCGGGTTTCCTCACGATGTTTCCTTCACCGTTAAAGCTCGTGTTAAGTGTGCACATACATTTTTCAAGAAAGAAAAAACCATTGGTGCAAGGCCGGTATCGAACCCACGACCTTCAGATTGAATGTCGGGGGAACATACCACTCGGCCAACACGGCTTAAACAGTGCCATACAATAATAATGCCTCTACTCTTCACCGCCGTTAATGATCCGTGCACCTGCCACCATCAACTCAATAATCCTATAAGCGCAACGCGCGCCCGATGCGATGCATGTCATCGTATTAATTTGTCAACCTGTCATCGCTGTCCAGAGGTGGCGCAAGTGACGCGATCCAGCAATGAAACGTTTCACCCGCGTAGTTCCCGTTCCCGTCGGAATACGGGGATAAAATATAGCCTATGCTACTCAGGGATAATGTAGCATTCTAATCGTGAAATAATTTTTCAAATCAGTCCATTAGTTCCGGAGCCTATTCAATGCATCAACCAAACTAACAATCAAATCTTTCTCTATAATTATTAGTCTAGATAAATAAAATAAATAATGCTGGACACTACCCACAACTCGCCGTAGGGTGCCGGCAGTATAATGTTACCCATTCTCTCAAACCTATGGATGCAGTAAGAGCCTGCTAAGGGATACCTCCGAAAGTATGGCAACTACCCCTCATGGAGATCCACGAGGGAGGCCTGTGTTCAGCAGTGGACGTTTTACGGCTGAAAAATACTATCAAGGACGTTATCCTGTTCCAGTCTGTCCTCTCCTATTTATGAGGAAGTTGATATGGCTAGGCCTTATCAACTTCCTCTAACTTGCTCCAAGCCCCGTGTGCTTTCTGTCATGTTCTTCGTAACGATAATGACAAGTAGGAATGCCCACGTGACAGCCGAATATCTATGAATCTCTCCGCAGACCGTTACACACGACATGGCGCGGTATCCAGACGAAATCTCCGGTATGTTACATCAGATACAAGGAGAGCCAACTGCAGTAACTCATATTCATTGACTTACAGAAGCTGGTGCGGCTTAGGATAAAGTGGCATTCAATGTTTTGTTCATTTTTGAAGTTATACCAATAATTTCATAAATATAATGCCGTGGGGTGCCGGCATTAGAATAATACCCCTTCTCTCATGCACGTGGAGGCAGTAAGAGCCTGCTAAAGGATACCTGTGGAAGATGGGCAGCAGCGTCTTTCCGTGTATCAATCATCCCATACAGCGCTCACAAACCCGCCTGCCAAGCGAGGTGGGTTTGGCAACTACCCCTCATGGAGATCCATGAGGGAGGCCTGTGTTTATCAGTGGGCGTTTTAAGGCTGAAATGATGAATACGGTTTCAACACGTAGAAATATATTTATTAGACACACACACTTAACACACAAACTTAAAAATAACCATAGTAAAAAAACTGACTTATTTCTAATTTTAATCTAGGAGTACCTACCCAGTTAAATATTCTGCGACATAGTGACAAATAGATGGTAAGCAGCTCACTCAGCAGGTCAAAGCAGAACAATACTATTTCAAGTAATGAACAATCAGTTCACAAAGTTGTGTGAGTCCAAACGGGCCTGACTCAGCATTATGCATATATACACATAAGGAATGCTAGGAAGCGCTGGTTTTCAGTCACCAGTGGTGTTCAGTCAGTACGTAAGTAACTTATTATCATCTTGCTGACGTGTCATTGACCATTTAGAGGATTCATGAGCACCGTTCGTGGCCGCCTCCGAGGGCCGCGTGTTAATCCTGGTCAACGCCTATATACAACGTTTTAGCTGGATCTGCTCGGTAGTTTTTGCTTGAAGTAAAAAACATCTATACAAACTTATGTATACCTAGTGGGAGATTTAAGGATTCAAATTTGAGTCTTTTACTACTAGAATGTTTCAGACATATGCTTCATTATTAACACATATTTAACCGGGTATTTATCGCGTTATTTGCGAAAAATGTCGGGAAATAATAAAGGTAAATAACGCGATAAATATCCGGTTAAATATGTGTTAATAATGTGTCGTGATCGCGAAAGTTTAAAAAAGACTATGTATATGCTGCTTCATCAAATCACGGACTCTTTCTAGCCAGTCTGCTTCTAAATAAAACGCTGGTCGCCGGTACGAATCCCGTGCATGTGCTTGCTTCTGATGACCTCATGGAATTCTACGTCTTTAGCTCTGGGATTAAAAAATCTCCTTATTTGAAACGATGTTATTTTTCCCAGAATTGGGACGTCATCATCATCTCAGCCATAAGACATCCACTGCTGGACAAAGGTATTCCTTATGGCCAAGTACTGATCATGACGGGTTATTGCCATACTCACCACGCTTGGCAGTCGGGTTGGCGAGCGCATTACGGGATGTTAGTACATAGAAAGACGCTGCTGCCGATCTTCCAGAGGTACCCCTTGGCAGATTCTTACTGCATCCACGGGTATGAGAGGAGGGGCAAGATTGTCGGCTGAATTGACACACTTATTTCTGATTGAAATTGTATTGGAGAGTGCTGAGTTGATGGTAGAATGCCTCATTATGTCCACAAATTACGGGCGTGAATGCCTGTCCAATCCTGTACCTATAGTTACTTATTTTAGTTCTTAATGATGTTAATAAACGATAAATAATCCGAAAACATCAATTCATCCAGCGAAAAGTCAGATTCAGAGTTCACTTGACAATAACATCCATAAAATGCCTTTTCCGCAACATTTTCAGTTCAGCGTGACGTACAATAAAAGGCATAATTTCCCGAATTAATGTTTGCATGACCACGTCTCGACAATACGGCGGGTTTGCATGACCACGCCTCGACAATACGGCGGGCATATTGATGTTGCGGTCAATGCGCGATTTCAATCGCATGCTGCGGGTACGGTTCAGTCCAGGCTAATTGTGTTATGGCCAGGTGCTGAACTGTAATTGTTTTGGAAACTGATTTATGGCTGTTGTGTTTGTTTAAACGTTTGGTTTTCTGCTTTATGGACTGCAACACTTTTTTTGATGTAAAACATATTTTGATAAGGAAAAAGATAATGTGCGAGTTAGTACTAGGGCGACTGCCATTCGTCCATCGTGTTGATTGTGCTGACTGGGGTGACTGTGGCGACTATGGCGACTGTGGCGACAGGGACTACTGTGGTGGCTATGGAAACAGGGGCTACTGTAACGACTGTGGCGATTGTGGTGACTATGGGGACTTTGGTAAAATGTTTTACATCTGCGAGGCGTCCCGTGACGGCAATTTTTTTTGTAAACGTTTGGTTTTCTGATTTATAGACTGCCACACTTTTTTCCCATTTAGTTTGTCTAGTCGCTTCGTTCGTCATGTAAATTAGTAATCATCATCATCATTTCAGCCGTAGGACATCCGCTGCTGGATAAAGGCCTCATGGATCTCCAAGTACTGGTCATGAGGGGTTGTTGCCATACTCACCACGCTTGGCAGGCGGGCTGACGAGTGCAGTACAGACCTTCGACCCGGATGGAGGGAGAGTCATAATGCTAAATTTTGAAGTATGTGTCAGCTATATAAATATACTCATATATAATGAATAATATTTTATTTTTGTCTCCTTATGTTATTTCTGTTCATGGTATTACAATAAAGAGTTTATATTTTACAACTACATTTTTACAATTATCAGTAACTTGTAACTGATAATTGTATAGGGAGGCCTTTGCCCTGCAGTGGGACAAGCTCTTAATAATAATAATATTTTTTACTATTAATCTATTACACCATTGCCGTGGCGTGCCGGCAGTAGAATGTTACCCCTCCTCTCATACCCGTGGATGCAGTAAGAGCCTGCTAAGGGATACCTCCAGAAGATGGGCAGCAGCGTCTTTCCGTTTATCAACATCCCGTACTGCGCTCGCCAACCCGCCTGCCAAGCGTGGTGAGTATGGCAACTACCCCTCATGGAGTTCCATGAGGGAGGTCTTTGTTCAGTAGTGGACATTTACGGCTGAAATGATGATGATGATACACCATTATATGAGTTTAAGTTTTCAAAAACCTAGCAAGCCGAGGAAAGCGTTCTCATTACCTACGAGCAAAAACATTTCTAAAATCCGGTTAACATTTTCTAGAAGCTCTACAATACTTACTAGCTAACTTTCCATAAAAACTTTGTTCGTAAGTTCGAACTCAAACCCATATCCTATAAAACGTTATTGGAAGTGCACAAACAAGAGTTAGCCAAAGCCGAGTTTGCAATCAGGCGCGCCCAGCGAGCAGTACAATAAAACCCGTTAGCTCTGTGCGTATCGCTTGCAAACACTCGCTCTCGCCATGGATATTGGAAAAGATGGGCTCTGGCTTCTTGATCCGTCATAAAATGAAAATTGTTTATTGACGACACAAATGAGAAAGTAAATATTTCAAGCGTCTACCTGCTGCCGTTATTAATATCAAGCGACAATAAAATCACGTTTGCTGTATGGGCGCCCACCTTAAATATTTATTTTATTCTGTTTTTAGTATTTGTTGTTATAGCGACAACAAAAATACATCATTTGTGAACATTTCAACTGTCTAGCTATCACGGTTCATGAGATACCTGGTAACAGACAGACAGACAGACGGACAGCGGAGTCTTAGATAGGGTCCCGTTTTTACCTCTCGGGTATGGAACCCTAAAAACAGAGAAAAAACAATTCCACAGTAGATAACTCTAACGTGTAAACAAAGAAATGGTCGTTGTAGCAACATGCGTCGAAAGGTCCCATCTCAGCTTTATGCCACTCCACCCGCACCGCTCAGAAGCGGGCAGTCGCGCTGGTATTCTGACGGACCATCAACAGAAGCGAGAAGAATAAAATAAATACGCGAGAAATATCCTGTTACATGTGTAAAAATAATGTGTATAAAGAAGGGCATGTGGCCATGAACAATTAACGTCGCTTGATTAAATAAGTAGTAAGTAAGGTATTTCACGCATTTGAATGTTGCCCCTTCTCTCTTGCCCGTGGATGCAGTAAAAATCTGTCAAGGGATACCTCCGAAAGATGGGCAGCAGCATCTTACCATGTATCAACATCCAAACATCAAACCAACCCACCTGCCAAGCGTGGTAATTCATATATGAGGTCTGTGTTGAGACCCATCATGACTTGAGGCCTGTGCTGAGACCCATCATGACTTGAGGCCTGTGTTGAGACCCATCATGAGGCCTGTGTTCAGCAGTGGACGTTTTACGGCTGAAATTTATTTATTTATTTTATGCATATCATAACATATTGTACACCAGATAAAACTTAGGTACACAAATATATATATACGGTGATATACGGTAGGTAAGTATCATTACTTTATAGGTGACGACTATATAAGCAGAAATTCTACTATTAAAAAATAAATAATTGAGTGAGTAAAAAATAATATAGGTATATTTTTATATACCAATATTATTTTAACAAAACTTTGATATATTAAACATTAAAAAAAATATGATATTATAGAGGTAGTAAATAAAGTATTATGTAATTAGTGACCTTCAATGTGGAAGAGCGAAAATGTCTGATACAAGATATTATCTATGATACCAAAAAGGGATTTTCAACCCTGAACTAAATTATTGTATATTTTTTGTTGATGATGAATAAAAATGTGTTATTTATTATATTATAAAACATTGATTAGTATAAAATAATAATAAAAGATCAAGTAGTTTCCTTATGTTTAATTACAGGGTGTGTATGTGCTTCTGAACGTTAAGTACTTTGAACTAAACCTATGTGTACTTTGACATAACACTCCTATATCATCACAACACTATGAGTAAATACTTGTATGTAGACACGAAGTGGCTCTGGCTCAGCTAGCATCATGGGTTTTGTGGTTTAGTGTTCATCATTTAATAATTGTCCCAATAAGGAATATAAACATGTACAATTTATATTTATAATCCACTTAAATATTAACAGAAATATGAAAATAAAAAATAAACAAAAAATCAGAAGGACCACTTACTCAATGATTTTACGAAATAATAAAATATTTAAATCTATTTCTATTGCAACCAGACAAATTACACTATCAAAAACATACCTCCCACAATAACGAGTTACGATCTTAAAGCCGACCGTCCACCGCCAACTAAACTAAGTTAGTTTAGCTTAGCTCGCATAGTTGAGCCAGTTTTTTATACATGTGCATCCACGGCAAACTATGCCAGCTAAGCTACGTAAAATAGCCCTGCTTAGTCGAAATAACTTAGTTGTGTATAAGATCTTGTGAGCTAAACTAAGCGCCTCTCACTTCCTTGCCTTACCCCTCTGGCGCCTGTCGATGTCGCCGCATTGTCGGCGCCTGTCGCGCATTCGAACAACACAACACTAGAGGTAGTGTTGTGTTGTTCGAATGTGTTTCTGCTTGTACAGTGAGCGATCGTGCGCAGGCAGTGAAACACGTATTTAGCAGCAAGGAGGTATTTATTGAATATGTCAAGCAATTATTTATGTATTTATACTTTTTACTATTTATGTTCTTGAACTGTTTAGCATATAATGTCCACTTTTTGACACTGCCATGCTGTTTTTGCAGTGCGCACAAAAGTTATGCTACAAGCTGGGTCTAAACCTTATTTTTTATTACTGGTGTTGCTAATCTTGTATCGTGTATTGTGTGCTTAATAAATAAATAAAAATAAATAAATGTCCTATATTGCTTAATAATCAATTTTCTTTTCCTACAATTGTAATCCTCCTCTGAACTCTCATCATAGCTCGTCTCTTCCATCACGTCCGATTAACTCAAGTTTCTAGCACAAACTGCTGTGATGGCATCACTAGCGTAGTTTTATCTTATTTTTTGGTGGATGTATTATTTCCCAGTTTAGCTTAGCTTAGTTCACTGAGCTTAGTTTTCACTAAGTTTAGCAGGCGGTGGACGGCCGGCTTAAGTGTCCTGAAATGCAATCTCCATGAGTTGACATACTCAGCACGCTTGGGAGGCGGGTTGGCGAGCGCAGTTCAGGATTTTGATACACGGAAAAACGCGTCTGCCCATCTTCCAGAGTTATCCCTTAGCAGGCTCTTACTGCACGAGCATGAGGGAAGAGGTAACATTCTACAGCCGGCAACCCACGGCATTCAATTAAGTACAAATAATAAATAAATAAATAAAATAAAATCACTTTATTTCAGGCAAAGACCCATATCACAAAATACAAAAGCAAAATGTGTCAATAAAAACGTAATACAAACATTATAAAGAATTGTATGCTTAAAAATAATATAAGATATAAATATCTTTACCTATTTTTTATTTGGATTTTTGTGAACACAAATCCAGTGCTTGTATATTGGATTCATTAAATATTCAGAAACAGCCGCCAGAACAGTATTTTTGGAGCGACTTAGCCGATTCCAGAAAGCTGCTATTCGTGTCCGTCTTATTGCAAAAAAGTCAGGAACTCCCGCCTCAGAAAACATAGTCGACGCACTGCAGTATCGTGGCAGCCTCATAAGGGCCCGGTATACATTATTATACTGGACCCGTATGGTGCTGAAGGATTTCTGAGTGAAGTTGTACCACAGTTGGCAGGTGTACATACCCAGACAATATGCTTTGAATAGGGTATTCTTCACGTCAGTGCTGCAGTTGGCGAATCGGCGTGCGAGCATGTTGCCTCTGACGGCGAGAGCTCTCCTTTCCCGCTCTATATCTGCATCATCCTTTGATGACTCTGTCAGCAGGTGGCCAAGGTACTTAAACTGCTTGACTAGATTTATTGGCGTGTTTCCCATGCGCACCTCTGGCACCCGCTCTGGACCTTTACCAGACCTGAACACCATCATTTCGGTTTTAATGACATTGTACTTTAATCCATGAGCAATACCATATTGTTCACAGATTAAAATAAGCTTTTTCAAACCCTTGATCGAGGGACTGAGAAGCACCATATCGTCAGCATAACTCAGATTATTTATACAGACATTGCCGACATGACATCCGACCCTAGTGCTCCTCAGCTCCCCGATCAGATCGTTAATGTACAGGTTAAACAGGTCTGGAGAAGTCAACCCGCCTTGGCGAACCCCGCAGTCTAGCCTATAGTCGCTAGAGGTCGTGTCGCCCCACTTTACATTGTTGATTTGGTTTCCGTACCAATATCTCAACAAATTGACAACATGACTTGGTACTTGCGCGTTTACTAGTTTTGACCAGAGAATTTCATAATTCACAAGGTCAAAAGCACGACTTAGGTCTAAAAAGCAAGCGTAGACAGATGTACCTTGTGACGTGTAATAATTGACCGTAGTCTTTAAACTCATTATGGCCGAATCCGTTGAGAGACCGGGGCGGAAACCAAACTGCGCGTCATCAATATTCAGGTTATTTAGCAGATCTGGATGAATAAGTCGCTCCAAAACTTTACCTATCACCGTACCTAATGAAATCGGGCGGTAATTTGTAGAGGAAGTAAGGTCGCCAGTCTTATTTTTAGTAATAGGTACTACTATAGTCCTCATGAGATTTAATGGCAAATAACTATATCTTATACATAAACAATAGAACAAACTAAGGTGATCAAATAGGTTGTCACTAGCCCAAAGAATGTGTTCAATGCCGAGACCATCGTGGCCTGGTGATTTGCCGCGCTTCATACTTTTGACCGCTCTTCTCACGTCATTAGCCGTGATCTGAGGATGGTAGTCACACGGTATGGCTTCGGCAGATGGCACACTCCTTGCAGGCTGCGGCATGATTTTAAAACGTTTAGCAAACAATTCAGCTATTGATAGAGGTTCCTGCAGGCCTTCCACTGAAACCGGTAAGCTTTGTTTATAATTTAGTTTTTTAGTTGCGTTCCAAAATTTAGAAAAATTCTTGTCATTTTTATGCAAGGCTAATATATTCATTTTAATTTGTTCTTCATTCCGCTGACACCACTTTATTTTATTTTTAAATTCCGATCGGGTACTACGCATTTTATCAAATAAAGGTCCCACCGAAGGCCTACCGGCCTCCACCCAATAGCCGAAACTTAGTCTAGCTGCCTGATGGCTGTCCCTGACATGATAATTCCAACCAATCACCTTCTTACGTTTGATTTTAGCACTGTTACGGGCACTTTTAATTGCTGCCCTTTGCATTGTCTTGGTTATATGGTCATAATATTTATCAATATAATTATAATAATCATTAAAATGAGTGCAGTTTAAAATATTATCACAGATACAATTAAATTTAAAACAAAGTTAAGAGTTATTTCGATTCTGCATGTAAACTCGGATGGCATACCAAGCGGAGACGATGGCAACAAACTTGGCTATTTATTGCAATTTTATTCAGTGTTCGCTCTTTGTGACAAGTTGCTTTTGCTTCGCTGTAGGAGTTTGCACCAAGGAGGTTTTATACCGCTCTGTTTTGTGAAATGTCTAGTGCAATCTGCGAAATTAATGTACAGTAATAAATATCTGTATAGCGTGTAGGGGGTAGGTAATTTATGACAGATTTAACCCGCCGTGGGGTGCCGGCAGTAGAATGATACCCCTCCTCTCATGCCCATGGATGCAGTAAGAGCCTGCTAAGTGGTACCTCCGGAAGATGGGCAGCAGCGTCTATCCGTGTATCAACATCCCATACTGCGCTCACCAACCCGCCTGCCAAGCGTGGTGAGTATGGAAACTACCCCTCATGGAGATCCATGAGGGAGGCCTGTGTTCATCAGTGGACGTTTTATGGTTGAAATGATGAACTCGCAAACGTTACTTATTGCTGGCATTTTGACAGTCACTCTGGCGCAGTTGGTTAAATACCCGCCTGAGACGCGGATTCGATTCCTGCCACGGCACAAATGTTTGTAATTCTTCTGTAGGTTTTTGTTGAGTAGTATTTCATCATCTCAGTTAATTACTGACTATGAGGGGACAGTACTGACCAAAAAATAAGTACTTATTCTAACCATCTGATAGAACAGGCCATATACATATAACCCATAACACCAACTCAGCTTTCTTTGCTGTGCTGGATAGTGCTGTGTGATGTCCAGCATGATTTTTTTATTTTTATTTATTGGTTGTCCATTATTCGAATTATGCGCTCCGCTGGCCATGGAAAGCCCGTTAGATAGATATTATTTTATTTGTATCAAAAAGCATACAAACCTTTTATGAAATAAAATGAAAAATGATAGAGCCATGCTTGAGTCACAACAAGCATTGGTACGGGGGTACCAGAAAAGGGGGGAAGGTTTCCGAAAAATGCCATTTTTGACCTTTGGTGACCTTTTGAGGTCACAATAAATCCGGTCCCAGTGACCCTAGGGTCACCAAAATCAATCAGTACCCTTCTCTCATTAAGACAGTGCTAACAAAAAAAATCATGTAAGTTTCATGTAAATCGGTCAACGCGTTCGGTTGTAATCGCGTCATGCACAGACAGACAGACAGACAGCGCTATGCAAAGGGGTATAGGGATATACATATATGATATATATATGACCCCTATAAATCTATAGGCCACCTTAAAATGTCTCTATCTTAGCATAATATTGGCTATGTTAACCAACGCTGGTCTTCCAACTTCCTATAATGTTTTCTCAAATCTGTAAAATACCATATCTAAACGTCTCTCCTCCTTTGTTTTGAGACTGCTCCATGGCATTTTATTTCGCTTTGAAATTGAAATATTGTGGCGAACCCGCCGAATAGCAGTCATCAAAACAGAATGGAATATTTCACGATTGATTGCCGGCCATTGCACGGGTACGAAATATTTCGATGGCTTGCCTTATGTTATTGCTATGGGAAACCAGTCACCCCAAAATGGAGTGATATAACCATAAATCTATAATAAATAGATACCGTGGGTTGCCGGCACTAGTATGTTGCCTCTCCTCTCTGGCCTGTGGATGCAGTAAGAATCTGCTAAGGATCTGCTAAGGGTCTGTTCTGCTCCGGAAGATGGGCAGCAGCGTCTTTCCGTTAACATCAAAAACTGCGCTCGCCAATCCACCTGCCAAGCGTGGCGAGTATGGCAACTACCCCTCATGGAGATCCGTGAGGGAGGCCTGTGTTCAGTAGTGGACGTATTACGGCTGAAATGGCGTGGGCAAACGGCGGTAAAATATAGCGTACTAGCGGCGCCCCGTGGTTATACCCGCGTAATTCTCGATCCCGTGGGAATATGGGGATAAAATATAGCTTATGTTACTCTATCATACATAATGTAGCTCTCCATTGGTAAACATTTTTTTAAATCCGTGTAGTGGTAAGCGTGAAAGCGTAACAAATAAAGTCATTGGCATTTATAATTTTTGTTTGAATTAGGATGTTACCATAAAATTGTAAAACCTAACAAACTTACTAAGTAATCAGATAATAGACAGTCGATCAAATTAACGGCCAAAAATAATTTTAATTAATTAATTTTCGTCAGTTTTTCTTATCTTACAATCTTCTGACTGAAAACCAGAATAACCAGAATAATCAACTTACTGGTAACAACAAATATTACAGGTCAATCATTTCTAATTCAAATAATAATAATATTTATGGCTAAAATAAAATTCAATCAAATAGAAAAAGCTATTTAAGCCCAAGTCTAACCAAAAAGATATAAAACAATAATTCATAACGTAAGAAATTCGTTAATGTCATTCAATAAATTAAATAATGTCAACATTTTTTTGGTACAAAATCATCAGCATTGTAGAACGCCTTCCCGACCAGACGTGATTTTAATTTAGTTTTGGTTTAACTCTTTTTTAAGTTGGTAAACTCCGGTTTTTAATCGTAAATCATTATTTTAATATAGAAATTCAAAATTCTCCAACTTAGCCCCTACAGAGCTTAAAATAGTACCAAAACGATTTTTAGTTAGATAGTTAGATAGTTTTCCCACTATTCTGTCCCAAAAGTGGTGTTAAATGTTACCCTTTAAATCGTACATCCCGAGATACAGATCTGAGGAGACACTCGTATATCACGGGAGTCGTGTGGGGCGTGATCCGATTCAATAACATTCAATTAGGGGTCCCTATGCAATTAGAGTCGGCCATTGGGGAAAGGGGTCTGTAGCGCTGGAAGCGACTCGGATTTCATATTCATTTCAAATTCGTAGTTGATTGGTTAGTGAAGTCGGTTAAAAAGATAAACTGTTGAAGGCCTATAGTCATCATCTCGGCCGTAGGACATCACGTCCACTGCTGGACATCGGCATCCGATCTCAAGATCATGAGAAGGTTGTTGCCGTACTCGCCACGCTTGGCAGGCGGGTTGGCGGGAGCAGTACGGGATGTTGATACACGGAAAAACGATGTTGCCCATCTTCCGGAGGTATCTAGCATACTGCATCCACCGGCAAAAGAGGAGAGGCATCACTTTACTGCCGGCACCTCACGGCAGGCCTAGTAAAACTCGATTGTTGCGAAAGCAGTTATTATAGTTTATCGCAATAGTAAGGTGTTGCAATTTCTAAATAACGTTATGAACTACAGCGATAAAGTACAGTAAAATGATAATAAATACTCAACCTATGAGTCTCACACTTAGGTCCCTATTAGCCAACAAAGTAGCGAACCTGGGCACTAACCTAAAGGTGGGTACAAACTGGTGAAAAAGTAAGGCCATTACATATAATAAACATTATAATAAACAGCTTCAGCAACTGGTAATAACGCTGTACAGGACCTCCGGGTAGTCCAGATAGTCGTACCTCCAGGTAGTCGTGAATTTCTTTGTTTAATAATGAACCAAGGTGCATTTGTAAGAGTACGCATAATTTTATTTGAGCTCTTTGGATGATAGCACGATTTGATTTGCTGGCCGTGCTCCAGATCTGTACTTCATAGGACCAAACAGATTTTAGGATGCTATTGTATACCAGACGTTTATTGGCTATCGTTAGGCGTGACTGGGGTCCTAGAAGCCAATTATAAACTCTTGTACCTGTAGTCTAACTCTGTCCTTTTGGCCTTAACATGTTTTTTCCAGGGTAGGCGTCTGTCTTGTGTGAATCCAAGGTATTTAACAGTGTCTTTATGCGGTAGTTCTTCTCCACCACTGGTGGACTGGTGGAAAATTACCCTTACGCAGTGCGAATGTAATATGGGTCGATTTGGCGGAGCTTGTTCGAATTCGCCATTTGTTCAGCCATAATTCAGTTTGCATTAGGTAGCCCTGAAGAGTTGTTGATGCTTTAGCTGGAAAAGCATCACATGACAAGATTGCGATGTCATCGGCAAAGGTGACAGTAACTGTGTGTGCGAATTTAGGAAGGTCTGCAGTGTAGATGTCGTATAGCACTAGACCCGGGACTGACCCCTGCGGAACTCCTGCTTTAATGTTGTGGAAAAGTGACTTAACCTAACCTGGAACATTCTATCAGATAGATAGAATCAGATTATGGGGAAAAAAGTGTGTGGTAGTTGGGTTTTTATCTTACAGAGTAGTGCCTTGTGCCATACTCTATCAAACGTCTGCTGTACATCGATGAAAGCCGCAGAGCAGTATTGTTTTTGTTCAAGGCATTTTCATAATGTTGAATACACTCTATGCACTTGTTCAATCGTGGAGTTTCTTTCTCTAAATCCAAACTAGGCTGCATTTTAGGCGTTTGACAAAGGTCTTTTCGCAAAGCTTTGAGAGAACTGGCAAGAGGCTTATAGGTCTGTATGATGTTACGTATTTGGTTGGTTTACCTGGTTTGTGAATCATGATGATTTGCGATATCTTCCACATCAATGGATAGTGTGCCAGTCTATATGTTGCGTTGAATAAGGTTGTCAGCAGAACTACGCCTTTCCTTGGTAGTTCCTTTAGTACTTTGGGGGTAATAAGGTCGAAACCGGGTGCCTTTCTCTGGTCTGGTTTTCTTATTTCAGCCCAGACTTCTCTGGGACTTCTCAGTTTGTATAGCTAAATAACTTATAAATTAAATAAAAGGTAGAATGATACATTTCATGTTACGTTTCACCAGTCTGTACGCACCATCAACTGTTAATAAAATAAGCCTACGCGTTTAAAAGCGGTAAATTTCTACTCTCCGGTTAACTATCTATTTAATAACATACATACAACCGGGTATTTATCGCGTAAATTACCTTTATTATTTCCCGTTGCATCTATGTAAACTGCTCTGCTAATCTGTTTTCATCTCAGCCGTAGGACTGCTGACCACGTCCACCGCTGGACATAGGCCTCCCTCATGGGTCTCTAAAATCATAAGAGGTTATTGCCATACTCGCTACGCTTGGCAGGCGGTTTGGCGAGCGCAGTACGGGATGTTGATACACGAAAAAACGTTACTGCCCATATTCCGGAGGTATCCCTTAGCAGGCTCTTACTGCATCCACGGGCATGAGAGGAGGGGCAGCATACTACTGCGCCGGTACCCCAAAGCGATATATACGAGTAACTATTACTAATATAATAATGCTAAAGAGTTTGTTTGTACGTGTAAGAGTTTGTCGGTAACTATTAGTTTAAATTGAAAATATATTTTAGTGTAAGATAACTCACGTATCGAGGAAGGTTATAGGCAATTTTATTATACTAAAAACACGGGTAAAGCCGCGGAAATCAGCTAAATAAGCCGTTTACTCGCAACTCCATGATTCGACCAATTACCTAGGATCGTTTCATCGAATTTTATACCTGACACTTTCCTTTTTATAGTCTAGACTTTATCAAAGAGCTTATCACCTTATTTAATAGTCGTTTAACACACCTACTTGTACCTAGAAATATATAGACTTATTCTTAACTCGTATACAGGGTGTATTATCATCATTTCCATGTCCCTGCCCTTATCCCACTTTTATGTGGGGTCGGCACCACAGGTTTTCCTCTTCCACTCCGCTCTATCAGCCGTCTTCTCAACACTCACTCCACCCTTTCTTAGGGTTCGTGGGTTAGGCTCCCGGTGTGTGACGCCCCCGTCGTGGAGGCACCCGATTTTCAATTAAGTTATAACAGCCGATTTACCCATATCATCCTACACACAGTCCATCCATCTTTTCTTTTCTTTTGTTTATTCTACAGGGTGTATTAAATTACATGATAATCATATTACATGTATACTAACCCAAATGGGGTTTTGAACCCATGGAAACAATGCTGTGGGGTGCCGGGGCAGTAGAATGCTTCTCCTCCTCTCTTAGCCGTGGATGCAGTTAGAATCTGCTAAGCGGAAGATGAGCAGCAGCAACATTCCGTGTACCCATAAACATCCCGCGCTGCCTTTACCAACCCACCTGCCAAGCGTGGTGAGTATGGCAACTACCCTTTCATGATCAGTACTTACTTCATGAGGGAGGCCTTTGTCTAGCAGTGGACGTCCTACCGCTGAGATAATAAATACATAAATAAAATTTAATTAAAAAAATACCTTACTGTAGTTTTAGGTATTAGGTATTTTTGTACCTCTACGGCAAATCTCCGCGGAGGTCAATGACCCTGTCAAGAATCAGCTGTTATACTAACAGTGTGTCTACCATGAGTGGTCACTGTTTGATCGCCTGCCGTTGCTACAGTAGTAATAGCACGTTACTATGACATCTGTCAGATTTGTCACTCGTGATACCATATTCTAAGAAAATGAAGCCCAAACTACAGTCGCTGTAGTTTAGTTTACTGTGTAGTTCCGAACTATCCGCTAGAGGTAATGTACATCTTTTCATAAATTTATTAGCTACAGTCGCTAGCGAGTGCAGATTGTGAGAACTCATGGTAGACCTACTGAGCTATGTACAGTGTAGTAGGTAGTTTAATAAATTTATAACAATTCGTTGCAACCGTTCCGGGTTTCTGCATTATTACCACGAATTATCTGAAAATTAGGAAAAAAATAATAATGATTGACGTTACTTTAATCCTTAAGTTAAACTTCGTCAGTAAAAGCCGCGTTTTATAAAATATTTCACTTAACCTAGATTTCCTAGCGTCAGCTACATCTCCCGATTTCCGGAGCGCTAGGTCCGGGGTGTGCTTTGAACGGAAATAAGTCTCTAAACTGACATACCCGGGATTTGGGTTAGGTTCTGTAATCTGTGGTTTGGGTTCGTTTTCAATAAATGCTATATCTCACTAATATTATAAAGCCAAAAGTTTGTTTGTAATTTATGGATTTTTGTTACCTCTTCACGCAAAAACTACGCAACGGATTGAGCTGAAACTTTGCACACATACATATGTATAGATGTTGACCAGGATTAACACATAGGCTACTTTTTATCCGGGTACAACGCACTGTCAAATTACCCTCTACTTTGCATATTTTTGATTTTATTAACGCTTACTTAATTTTAAGTTTCTCTGTAAGTGAATTGTCATATTCATTTTTATTTCTTAAGAGAATAATGTCTTAAACCATAAAATAAATACGTGACAATACTGTGTGAAAGCATAAGTATCCAAACAAGGTATGAACCTGTGCGATGGTATACCTAAACTTCCGAAATGAAATGAAATGATATGTTCAGGGCGTAAAATATGGTATTCAAGATTATGTGATGAGCTTATGTTTAACTACCTCTATGCAGCATGCAATAAACTAACCTTATGTTTTTAGCTCAATATTAATAAATTCTTAATTTAAGTAATTTTAATTCCTTTGGTAACTTATTATGAATTTTTATACTCATAGTCAAGCAGCTGTTTTGATATGTCTCGCTGATTTTGAGGTTTCTTTTAGAATTAGAATTTTAGGTGTCTAAGGCAGTTGCAATTTTGTCAAAATCACATTTACTAGGTCCAAAACACAGCCCATCCAGTGAACAAGACTCTTCGTAGCTCTCCATAACAAATTGTCATGTCATGCTTCCCGTAATTTAACCCTTATCTCACGAGCTGATTACGCCGCGCTACATTCCTTTGAGTTTCTCCGTTTGTTACCTTTATGGAACCGGTTTAGAGATCCCTTAACGTCTCAAGATCGGCAAGCTGGTGTTTTACCGTCATCAATCATATTGCCTGCTCCTGGATCTTAGATTTGTGGGAAACAATTTGTGATCATCATTGTCGTGCCGTGGGGTGCTGACAGTAGAATGTTACCCATCTTCTCATGCCCGTGGATGCAGTAAGAGCCTGCTAGGGATACCTCCGGAAGATAGACAAAAAAAAAACCTTTCACAAAACTAAAGCTATACATATCCCTAGTCCGTCCGATATTGGACTATTGTTCAGTGATTTGGAACCCTCATTTTGAAATTTATAGCAAACGTCTAGAAGCTATACAAAAAAGATTCTTGTACCATCTCTCATACGGGGACCATTTGGCGAGAAAACTAAATAGTTACCACAAAAGACTTGCTCATTACAAATTGCCTCCTCTATCGCTACGTAGAAAAAGAGCCGATCTCCACTTCTTACACAAAATGTTTAATGGCAAACTAGACTGCATAGAACTCAATAATAAATTACAGGTAAATGCTCCTTTCAGACAGCCAAGATCAAAAGCATACAATCTTTTTTCACTTCCTTACTATAGAACTAAGCAGGGCAAGAACGCCGTTATCCCAAGACTCTGTCATAGTTATAATGCTGTATCAAAAGACAATTCTTTGGACATCAGCGACCCTATAAATAAATTTGACAAAACACTAAAATCCATATTGCTTGTTAACAATTATTAATTGCTAAAATGTTATTCTGTTCGCATCGCTTATTTACATAATAGTCTTACTTTCTGATGTGCTTACTGTTAAATAGTTTTGTTAAGAAAACTAAAAAAAGTAGCTATATGTATTTTTCATTCGCTCCATTTTAGTAAACTCGTGTACCTACACACTTTGGAACTTTTTTATATTGTTATAAATAATTACCTATAATACTCTGGAACTATTTTAGACTGTATAACCTACATTCTTATTAAGCAAAGAACATGCCTTCTCTAAGATACTTATTTAAAAAATGTTTTATGTTGTAGATTTCATATTAGCTAGTTTATTTTTGGTTTATACTTCAAATTATTAATTTTAGATATTCTAGCCTTGTTAGCTGAGTTGTTTTTTATTTGTGCGCACGTTGTGGCCGCCTCTAATTGAGGGAACACTAGCCCTAAGTACCTATTGTTATAATTAAACCTCATTATTGTGTATCTCTTGTTGGTAGCCCAAATAAATAAATAAATAAATAGACAGCAGCGTCCGCCAAGCGTGGCGAGTATGGCAACAACCCCCTCACGATCACTACTGTCCGCTTATGTCCAGCAGTGGACTTCCTACGGCTGAGAGATGAAGTGGTATTTCAAAGATCTTTGTCTCACAAAGCATTAACTTTACAAGCATAGCCATGAAAACTGATATCGCCCAGTTAAGTAGCCCACAAGAAAATAAACACATCAAAGTCAAAGTCAATAAGTGTATGGTCAATAGAGCAATAAGCTACATAGTCAGTTTACAAAATAATAATATAATATATTCATAGTCATATAGATACGGTCCAATTTAGAAACCTCCCCCTTTTTTCCGTCGGTTAAAAACAAAAAAAAAACATTTATATTAATAAAGCACATAATTGAATTCGTTCGCTTAGGAAAAGTTTATTTCCAAGTGAGAGAAAGAAGCAAAGAGGAAACCTCGCTTGCATATCAGTAACGGGATAGTTTTTTGTGTATCGTCTGGCACGCATGTGTATGAGACGGCTCTGGGCCGCTCCGGTTCCTTCACGCGAATATCGCAGATGTGGTGCAAGGCATGGACGTTAGAGATTTGAAAAATTAGACCTACTACGTTGGCTTACGCATTGATAAACAATTATTTGAATCATCATCATCATCATCATTTTAGGTTTAAACGCTGAAGGTGCGGGTTCGATTCCCGTCGCGGGACAAATGTTTGTGGTTCTTTCGAGATATTTGCAAATACCTAGAAAGTGAAATATCTAGAAAGGGTATTGGTAACATTTGTGTATGTATGTACGGAAAATAATGTATTTAAGTAATTGGTAACCATAACAAAAGCTCTGCTTACTTTGGGGTTAGATGGTGCTGTGTTAAATGTCCAACATCATTTAATTAACTTTACAACGACTGTTACCGCTGCCAAGTTCAGTAGCCCATAAGGAAATGAACACATCGCCTTGCATATCAGTATCAGATCAGTTTTTGTGTATTGTCTCGCACGCGCATGCGCATGCATAGGACAGCTCTGGGCCACTCCGGTACTTTCACGCAAATATCGCAGATGTGAAGCAAGATGTAGACGTTAAAGATTCAGGAACAAAATAGACTCACTCATACTACTAATGCCGTGGGGTGCCAGCAGTAGATTGTTGCCACTCCTCTCTTACCCGTGGATGCAGTAAAAATCTGCCAAGGGATACCTCCGGAAGATGGGCAGCAGTGTCTTTCCGTGTATCAACATCCCATACTGCCTGCCATGCGTGGCGATTATGGCAACAAACCCCTCAGGATCTTGAAGATCTGTAAGGGAGGCATATATCCAGTAGTGGACGTGGACATAGTCCTCAGTCTGATATGAACTCAGCTTGCTCCTATAAATTACACCACACACCAAGATCCTGATAAGGGCCCCATAAACTGTTGGAATGGCTTTTTCGGACCCGGACCGATCAGCACCTCGATAGCGTAAACGCCAATTAAAATGTTGCTTGTCAGATTGACAAGATTCCACTAATTGCACTCGTTTTGATTTGAGGGTAGACACTGGCAGTATTGTGACCGCTAGTCACAGAAGCCAAAAAATAAGAAGAAGAAGATTTAAGGGTAACATTATTTCAGTCATAAAACGTCCACTGATGAACACAGGCCTCGATCATGGATCTACATGAGGGGTAGTTGCCATACTCACCACGCTTGGCAGGCGGGTTGGTGAGCGCAGTATGGGATGTTGATACACGGATAGACGCTGCTGCCCATCTTCCGGAGGTATCCCTTAGCTCTTACTGCATCCATGGGCATGAGAGGAGGGGTATCATTTTACTGCCGGCACCCCACGGCGGTTTAAGGGTATGTTTATTTTATATTTTTAACCCCCGACAAAAAAGAGGGGTGTAATAAGATTGAGCGCTATGTGGGTCTGTATGTCTGTGGCACCGTATCTCTTAAACGAGTGGGCCGATTGTTTTATTTAAAAGCAGGTTATCTGTCGGTGGTTCTTAAATATTTATCGAAATTGGTTAAGACGTTTATAAGTTATGGGAGTGAAAGAGGGGGTGAATAACTGAATGTTTGCAAATATACCCGTTTGTATCAATTGAAAGAAAATGATGTGTATGTCGGCCGCCGACATGTAGAAGGCAAAACTGAAAGTTATATAGAAATCGGTCAAGCCATTCATGAGATGGGGTTTGAAAGTAGGGATGAACAATCAAATGCTTTCAAATATACCCAAGTGTGGAATTAAATGAAAGGGTATGTGTAAATTGCAAAACTGAGGGTACCTATACATTACAAAAAACAATTAGGTAACCTCCGAGACTATGTAAAGTGTGTGAGTTACTTAAAATATTAAATTTTCATCTTGTTACATGCAGTAAAAGTACACCAAGGATCCCGGAATCCGGAATCTACCAAGCTATTCCTCCGGAAGATGGGCAGCATAGTCATTCCGTGTATCTACATCCCGCACTGCGCTCGCAATTCGACTGCCAAGCCAGATCATTCATGAGTCCTAAGTCCAGCATTGAACGTCCTACGTCTGAGACATTGAAGATGATGAAGCTTAAAAAACCTAATCCTACTCAGTCTCCCCATGGAATGAGTTGAAACACCAGCGAGAGTGAGACTTTTTCATTAAAATGTAAAAAAAAAAAAATAGTTACCTCGAACCTTATAGATGGCGTTAGTTTTCTTTTACTGGTAGGAAACATAACTTGTCAATGACAGTCATCATCATTCATTTCAGCCGTAAAACGTCCACTACTGAACACAGGCCTTCCTCATGGATCTCCATGAGGGGTAGTTGCCATACTCACCACGCTTGGCAAACGGGTTGGCGAGCGAAGTACGGGATGTTGATAGGTCTACTGCCGGCACCCCACGGCAGCCAATGACAGTAATTGTGATTATTCACAAACTTGCTTTCTTCGCTTACCAGCTCCATCTGTTAGTTTTGGTAGAAAACACTCTTTTATTTTTACTGGAGACGGATTATTGATTGAAGGAGAATGCACAATATTATCTATCTTATCGCAAATTCAATACGTGATCAAGTTCATCTGTAAGCAGACAGGACTGTCCATTCTTCAGCCCTGTGTAGTAAAACAAAAAGCAACAGTGTGTTGCGAACTCTGATATAAACAAAAGGAATGTATTAAGGTATATTAGAAGGGGGAAATATTCTGAATGATTGACAAAACACTAATTATTATTGAAGACCTAGGTTAAAAGTAGTACTTAATTTCACCAAGTAAAAAAAAAAGGTCAGAAATACAAATGTAGATGAGATTTATACAGGGTAGAATTTTTATATGGGCCATATATAAATGTAGCGAAGCAACTAAAGATTGCAAAACGCGACTTAGTCCTGTAGCGTTTTAGGCATGTGGGGAAAAAATCGGCGAAGTGCGAGTCGCAGTCGCACACGGATGGCTACATTTTTACACTACATTTTTATATGGGTAATCTTCAAATATTCACAGTAAGTTTCATATTGACTTTAAAAATAAATAATTAAAGCCAAATAATAATCCGCCGTGGGGTGCTGGCAGTAGAATGATACCCCTCCTCTCATGCCCATGGATGCAGTAAGACCCTGCTAAGGGATACCTCCGGAAGATGGGCAGCAGCGTCTATCCGTGTATCAACATCCCATACTGCACTCACCAATCCGCCTGCCAAGCGTGGTGAGTATGGCAACTACCCCTCATGAAGATTCATGAGGGAGGCCTTGTTCAGTAGTGGACGTTTTACGGCTGAAATGATGAATGGTACGGAACCATCCGTGCGCGAGTGGGACTCGCACTTCGCCGATTTTTTCCCCACATGCCTAAAACGCTACAGGACTAAGTCGCGTTTTGCAATCTTTACTTGCTTCGCTACATTTAGTAAAAACGTTCTGACACCGGCTCTGTACAGAGCAGGTCACAGTCGGTTGTCTCGATTTCAGATTTATTCTCATTCGATCCCTGTCTGGTCCCCGGTACAGAATGCGTAAAATATCCCCTTTTAAGTTTTATGTGAGCGCCTCGGTTTTTTGTAGCACTTTCTTTGAGGTCAACAATTGTGGGAAGCTTGGCCTTGTTGTTGTCCATTGAGAGGGTTTATGGGTTCATTCAGCTAAACGGTTTACTTTGTCCGGAGAAGACATGATGATTCTTTAATTTAGGTTATTTTTGGAGCTTAGCTCACCAATCCTAAGACATTTTCTTGTGCCTTTACGTCAATATTTTTTAAGCTAGAATATGCCTGGAAGCTGCAGTGCCGAAATCACGATGGTATTTTGTTGATGATGAAGTGTTCACAAAATTACAATAAGCCTGACTTGGTCGTGTGTATCCAGAAGAAAGAAATGATCAATACGTATGGAGTTAGTCTTCTCTTCTTGCGACTATTATAATGTCCGATATTGTGCCCTTCATGATATTTTAACGCTATTTTTATTCGCTTTTCAAATATTGAAAAAAAAACTAAGAAAACGCTTACACGGTCCCACTCTGTAATATAAACCTATAATATACTATCTTGTAAACATATTCTATACATTCATACAAGTTTACAAATCATCAATTGTTAAGTTAGTTATAACAATAAATCTAAAAAGCCAAAACGTGGTTCGCCCTTCAGTTCCCTTTAGATCATCATGTTTTATCCTTTTCTACTTTCACAAACAATGTGCATTGTTGTTTAGACCAAAATATTCTGCCTTCCTCTTACTAATCTCATTAAATTTTGAGCTCTATTCCAAACGGCATAGGCACTTAATGCTAATTGAAATCAAAACTTTGCGTCTTAGCAATGTACATTATCCATTTTTACGACTGCACCTTAATAGAACCGGCAGTGCTTTATAGCTGCAAGCTTCTCATGATTGTCTCACTCAATTTTAGTCTTTATACCCATGACAATAGGTCAGTCGCTGCAGATTTGAAGCGGCCTTTTTGATTAGCAGCTTTTAGTATGTACATCAAATTGTTTTAATCTAAGAGCTTCATTATTCTTAAGAATTTAAGCGGAGATCTCAGCTCCCGGTTTAAGGCTTAGTTTATGTGGTGTGAGGTTAGGTTTATTATCTGTTACGCTGATAATGGTTAATAAATGCTTTTTCATATCTGTATGATATCTGTTTTATAGTTTTATTGCTCACTCGTTTCCGTTCGCTGTTTTATAGTATCGTCTCTCATATCTAGTCGTTACTGGAAACTGTTTTACCTTTTGGCTGGGAATTGGCTATTTTCTCATGTTTAGCATAATAAGATTGTTTTTACGACGTTTGATAAAATGTAGTTTCATTATTGCGTTTACTTGTTTCTTTCTGTAAAAAATAGATTGAAATTCAAGAATTATGTAAATTAGACCTACTTGTAATATTGGGTGGCATTGGGATATTTGCCACTAATTACAATTTAATTGTAATCGACGAGCTCTGTGGCGCAGCGGGCGAAGGTCCGCCTGCGACGCAAGGGGTTGTGGGTTCGATTCCCGCCTCGGGACAAATGTCTGTACGATCTGCAGATATTTGTTCAGGGTGTTCTGGGTGTTTTTCTATATATGATAAAAATATCTATCTATGTAGTATAATGTATTAAGTATATCAGTCATCTAGTACCCATAATACAAGCTCTGCTTAGCTTGGGGCTAGATGATGCTGTGTGATTTTTCCAGCATTATTTATTTATTTATTATTTATTTATTGTCTTTAGTTCACCATCTAAATTGACTAATAATTTTCAGCAGTCTCTGTCCCTAAATTGAAGTTATACTTTTTCTCCATATTGATCCTCTTATCGTAAACGAAAAACTGTAAAGAACTTTCTAATGGCAAAGTATCTTACGATGTATTAGCATTTCTTTTAGTACCGCTCTCAAAGTTTCAGAGAGTTCTTTAAGCGAATGCGTTCGCCTTTTCAAAAGATCAGTTATTTGATAAATTGTACCATACATATAACTCCGAGCCTCGATCAAATGAGCGAAGTAAATAGACAAATCGGTTACAGCCATTCGCTTCTTATGTTACCTAACCATGACACGGTAATACTAGCATTAAAGCGAGAAAATGGTATGTTTATACCCCAAGAAAACTGTGCGTTCGTATCACAACCTATATCTGCCTGCAGGCTAGTCCTTTCCACTGTTATTTGCGCTATCAATCGCAGTTCTGCTTGTCTCGAGCAAATACCCTCCAATACAGTAATTTGCTGTAAACTTGAAACATTGAGATAGCTTTGTGCAATGTAAAGAGTGGGTTTTATCACGGATCTAGGTACACTATTTATTAATACAGCATCTTGTAAGTTAATACCATCCAGTATATGTTATTTAATTAGATGTTGACTTTAATTTATTCAAGACACTACACATTGGTGTAGATTTAGACTGATTAGCGCCAAAACTAATTGAATGTAATACAATACCGGAACTTTACATTAAATAGAGATGTTTAATCGTTTATAGCTGTTTCATCTCCGCAGGTTGTGTAATGAATTCTTGATTTTACCAAAAGCTTTCGACACTATTAACTTCCTTATTCCAACAGCTAACATTATATTAGAAACAAACGCTCAACAACCGTGCAACATTTCTATTTCCTGCGCCATCGCACGTATTACCTTCCATTGCACCCTATATTATCCCCGACGAAGTTTTGAAGTAGAGCGTGCCCCAGGGCAATGCGCTAGGCCCACATCTCTAAATAGTTTATACGAAAAACTGGTTGAAGCAGGTTAGTTTCCCAGTCCATCAATATTTTTAAAGTAAACTTTATGTACTCGCCAAAGTCAGAATTAATTTTTCATCATCATTTCAGCCATTAAACGTCCACTACTGAACACATGCCTCCCTCGTGGATCTCAATGAGGGGTATTTGCCATACTCACCACGCTTGGCAGGCGGGTTGGCGAGCGCAGTACGAGGATTTTGATACACGGAAAGACGCTGCTGCCCATCTTCCGGAGGTATCCCTTAGCAGGCTCTTACTGCATCCACTGGCATGAGAGGAGGGGTAACATTCTACTGCCGGCACCCCACGGCACAAATTAGAATTGTATTTATCGAACTCAATCAAAACAAAATTTAAGACCTAATAAAAAATTATACAATTTGATATTTTCAAAGATAAAGTTTGTGTTTCTCGTTGATTAAGCATCTTCAAAGTAAGCAAAAACTATTTTCATTTTGTAAAAACGGGAATTACTCACGTAGTATTTGTAACGTCGAAGATTAATGATGAGTAATTCGCGTTTTACAAAATGAATAGTATATCTCACGTTAATTTTGAAAGTGAAAAAAAACTATTTTGTTTCTAAAGCTTTACAACAATTTAAAATTAACTTTTAATAAAACCAGGCAACCTGATTCCTATTTATTGGCAGTTTGTATGCAGTTCGCGGGTCTTGCAATCATATCATCTGGCGCTGGCAATCACGTGGTCTGTTTGTGCGCCTGCGGCTGCGAATTAGCTGTTCAGTTGGTCTGTTTCCTTGCTTTGGGGGCTTGCATCGCCTTTATAAGAAATTAATTTATTCGGAAGACAGATAGTTGTTGGAGTAAGTGGGGGAGGTCTAAGTGTATCGGTGTGCTGTAATAATAATTCATATTAAGGACTTGATTTATATTATCCACTTATGGACTACGTTATAGATAGAAATGGAAAGCTAAAGAAGATAAAAGAGGACGAAGATAAGAGTCGTAAACATGAGTCAGATCTAAACAATAATGACTATGTACACTAAGGACAATGCCTACGAGACCATGATTTGAATCTTGTCGAGGTTCATGATGTCAGTACTAAATGCCTCATTCAATACACAAATGCGTGATGCGTTTGTTTCTGCTAGTACAAGCATATTTTTACTCTTCTTGAGTTAAGTTTTTGCAAAGGTTTGTTAAACAGCAATATTCTTCAAACATATGAAATTATGTAAGGTATGGAACGTGTTCCAACAGATTCTGCTCTCCTTTTGCAGCGGAGAGTGCTTTTATACTTTGCTTGAAGCTTCGCAAAATATCTATATAAATTATCCAAGTACTTGATAAATATTTTTAGGTACTTTAAATACTTATGGGATACGATTCATGAGAAAGATTATCTTGTATTTTGGAGAATTCCTGACCTATCTTTGATAACTTCTAGAAAATAACTGAAACCAAAATGTGATTTTGATAAACAATTCATTCACAATTTTTCTGTTCTATATAAGGGGAGGCCTTTTATTTGCTCTGCAGCGGGACAGTGGTAGCTAAATAATAATAAAATATAAAAGAATTTTCCCAAATTAAGTAGAAGCTCTACAAATGTAACAACATCGTCATCGTCACGTTATTACAACGCGTTATCGCGAATTGTTTGCTCAACATCAATTGCTTCACTATAATAATGTTTTCTTTTTTCTTTCTTTTTAATTTTTGGCTTCTTGTGTTTGGTTTTACACAATTCCGCCAGTGTCAAGTTAATTTAAAAATTCTTATGATAATTGGTTGGCCATGTTGACCAAAGAATCTATAATAATGTTAATGGGGGCGGACATGATTTTTTTGACATCTTAAAGTCAAAGTCAAAGTTTATCGCCTTTGACTTTTTTGACGTTTTTCAATAGAGCAAAACGCTACATATAATAGTCAATTTACAAAAGAAGCACAAGACACATTTAAATTCTGCTCACATTCAAAAATAAAATCTACAACATTGATGGGGTAGTTAAGAATTATCATCATCTCAGCCTTAGTATCGTCCATTGATCGTAAAGTACTGATCATAAAGGGGTTGTTGCCATACTCACCACGGAGTGTGGGATATTGTTACACTAGAAGACGCTGCTCCCCGTCTGCCAGAAGCCTCTCTTGGCAGATTCTGACTGCATCCACGGGCAAGAGAGGCGTCCAAACATTCTACTGACGGTACACCACGGCAGTTTGAAATATATCTTATACCCATAATTTTTCTAATTTTCCATCACTTTGCGTTGCTGTATTCTTGGTTAATTTAACTGATTAGCTAATTATAAGCTACGGTCGTACATTCTGCCTGATTCGGCTTTAGTAGAAACACAATAATGAATTTGCCCGAGGCGCTTAGGCCGGCCTGTTTGTTGATGATTCCAATGCAGGCTCTGTTTGCATAGCTGTTATACCAAAAGTACAATCACCGGCACGAAAACTTGGCCACTCACAAATAAAAATAAAAAAATAAATCTTTATCTTATCTTTATTTCTGTTTGTGTTTTTTAACCCTTGACAAAAAAGAGGGGTGTTATACGTTTGACCGCTATGTGTGTCTGTCTGTGGCACCGTAGCTCTTAAACGAGAGGATGGATTTGCGTGCAGTTTTTTTAGTTAAGGTCTTCCGGCGGTGGTTCTTAAACATGTTTTTTCAAAATCGGTTAAGAAGCTTACAAGATATGGGGGTGAAGGAGGAAATGAATAATCGAATGTTTTCAAATATTATATACCCGCCGTGGGGTGCCGGCAGTAGAATGATACCCCTCCTCTCATGCCCATGGATGCAGTAAGAGCCTGCTAAGGGATACCTCCGGAAGATGGGCAACAGCGTCTATCCGTGTATCAACATCCCATACTGCGCTCACCAACCCGCCTTCCAAGCGTGGTGAGTATGGCAACAACCCCTCATGGAGATCCATGAGGGAGGCCTGTGTTCATCAGTGGACGTTTTATGGCTGAAATGAATAATAAAATAACCCGTGTTTGGTATCAAAAGAAAGGAAATGATGTGTCAAATGCAAAACTGAAAGTTATATAGAAATCGTTCGAGCCATTCATGGGATGGTGTTGAAAGTACTTTATCCGTGATTATGGCGCGTGGAACAGCGCCAAAATATCAACAAACTCAAAAACAATCAAATCATGGTAAATATCCCGTACATATGTTTTTTTTTAATTTTTCAACAATAAATAAAGGTCATTGAAGTCATCATCGTCATTGCGGTAGATGATCTATTGTGTCTTATTTATACAGCGACAGTAATGCTGTACGAGACGCTGCAGTGCCTCATTGCAACCTATATTATACTAATATGATTAAGAATAACTAGTCCGCCATCTTGACGACCTCTGTGGCGCAGCGGGCGAAGGTCCGCCTGCTACGCAAGAGGTTGCGGGTTCGAATCCCGCCTCGGAACAAATGTCTGTATGACCTGCAGATATTTGTTCAGGGTGTTCTGGATGTTTTCTATATATAATAAAAAATATCTATCTATGTAGTATATTGTATTAAGTATATCAGTCATCTAGTACCCATAACACAAGCTCTGCTTAGCTTGGGGCTAGGTGATGCTGTGTGAATTGTCCAGCATTATTTATTTATTTATTTATTTATTTATTTATTTATCTTGGATGTTCCGCCATGTTGGATTCAGAGTATCGTCATTTCATTTTCGAATTATTCACAGCAAGCCCTTTCACTTGATACCCATATTATAGGAGAACATTCAAATAAATAGTTCGCCATCTTGGGTGTTCCGCCATGTTGGATTCAGAGTGACGTAATTTAATTTTTTGAGTTATTTTTAGCAAGCCCTTTCATTTGATACCCATATTATAGGAGTAAATTAAAAATAAGTAGTCCGCCATCTTGGGTGTTTCGCCATGTTGGATTCAGAGTGACGTCATTTAATTTTTTGAGTTATTCTCAGCAAGCCCTTTCATTTGATACCCATATTATACGAGTACATTAAAAAAAAGTAGTCCGCCATCTTGGGTGTTCCGCCATGTTGGATTCAGAGTGACGTCACATAGCTGACCATGCATTGTCATCCAAAGAAAACATGTATACAAAATTCCAGCTCAGTTTATTGATTGCTTTAAAATTGAGTTGCAAGATTCCGCGAACAGACATATGTAGTTACATACATACAGGGCAAGCTAAATAAAAGCTTGTAAATAAAGTATGTAATATGTTGTAAAGGTTTTAATAAAAAAATATATGATGACAAAGTTGCGCGGGAGAGCTAGAAATCATATAGTAGCTTATCCAGTTGGAAGTTCAACTTATCCATCACACATATCTTTAATCTTCGCTCCTCGGGCGGCCATACATCACGCCCACGCGAGACTGAATTATAGCGAGTTTTACATAGAGCCGATAGTTCAACTGCTGAAATATTGCAAAAATATGCGTCATGAGAAACGACCTGAAAATGGGAATACATACACGGTGTATTAAAATATATGTACTAGCCCGAAAGAGGGGTTTTCGCTCATTAAAACAGGTTTTTTTGCAAGGGAAAGAAATTGGGAATTCGTTCTGTTTATTATTTCTCTTGTATTTATACTTAAAATTTTGCTAGTTGGTGAGGTCATATTCAGATTTCAAACGTTTTTTTTACATTTTAACTGAAACTCTATACGATAATTACTATACATTTCAGCCATAAAAAGTCCACTGATGAACACAGGCCTCCCTCATGGATCTCCATGAGGGGTAGTTGCCATTCTCACCACGCTTGGCAGGCGGGTTGGTAAGCGCAATATGGGATGTTGATACACGGATAGACGCTGCTGCCCATCTTCCGGAGGTATCACTTAGCAGGCTCTTACTGCATGCGCATGAGAGGAGGGGTATCATTCTACTGCCGGCACCCCACGGCGTTAAAGTACATACTCAGTTAATTTTACGTTAGTTCAAACAACATATTTATGATATTGTTATTCTTATCCTACATTCTAAAATTAGTTTTTATTTATTTATTTATTCATCTTAGGGGAACTATCAGCACAAGATACACAATACCTCTAGTAAAAATGATAGATAAATAATAAATATATTATTTTCTGGGCTCAAGTTAGTTAAATGTCTGATTGTAGTATTTGTCGTAAATAAATCTAATCTGATGTGGAGGAGACGCTTGGGACACATGCGGGGTTGACGCCTGGCCAACCAGGGCCAATACTGGAGGGACCTGGGTTAGAAAAGAAACAAAAAAAAATATAATCAATAAATTTAACCACGAATCATTTGGTCGGTGTTCAAAAGTGTGCCATGCCCACCCACTAACTACGTGCACTCTTCGTATCTTCATTAATTATCATTGCTTCGATAACTTGACAATCTGTCATGGTATGTAAATATATCGTAAAATATGACTATAGCGGGACGGCTATGTGGAAATTTAGAATTATTACAAATAGTAGCTGGCAGTAGAATGTTACCCTTCCTCTCTGGCCCGTGGATGCAATGAGAGCCTGTTAAGGGAATCCTTCCGGAAGATGGGCAGCAGCGTCTTTCCGTGTATCAACATCCCGCATTGCGCTCGCCAACCCGCCTGCCAAGCGTGGTGAGTATGGCAACTACCCTCATGGAGATCCATGCAGGCATGTGTTTAGTTGTTGACGTTTTACGGCTGAAATTATGTTGATGAATATTATTTTTATTTGCTTACGTACATTTTTACTAGTTGATGTGGTTTGAACATGATCCTATATTTATTATTGGATATTATTTACATTACATTTTTAAAAGAAAACACCTCTTTGTGGTTTTTGGTATTTTTATTTGACTACGGCAACTTCACGGAGGTCACTGACCCTATCAAGAATTAGAAGGCAATTGGGATAACATTATCGCGTAATCAGCCGTTGAAGTTAAAACTTTCGTGGTCTATTCTGGAAGGAAATTCACCGAATCCTGGAAATTCGTAAAACGAAATTGGTTCCTTGTGTTATCAGAATCAACCCCATTGTAGAGGTAGGTTAGTACACATATTTTGTAGTTGTACAACTTTCTTGAAGAGTTTATCCGGGGAAGTACTACCACCATACGTACTTTATCCGCCAAGCAGTGATGTCTGCATTGCTGTTTTCCGGTTTGAAGGGTAAGGGGGCCGAAGAAATTACGGGCACATGAGACCTTACAATTCTGTGTATCAGGGTGACGGCGCAATGCAATACCGCGTTGGTCACATAGTCACATGCTTCGAGACCATGATCACCGCGGTATTGCAGTTGTAATCGGAAGAGGTTACCGCTTTACTTCAGGTGCGCCTTCGGCTTCATCATCATCATCATCATTTCAGCCGTAAAACGTCCACTACTGAACTAAGGCCTCCCTCATAGATCTCCATGAGGGGTATGTGCCTTCGGCTTGCTTTGATTAAAAAAAATTGTACGAGTATATCCTACATATTATCCAGATAAAGATATGTCAAAGTAAGTATGAAAACTCGTACACACAAAATCCTTTGAAAAGTTCAACTAACTAAACTGACACTTAAAAAGTTCTGACTAAGCTGCGAAGTGGAACTTTCAAAGAGTTCCTTGAAGTTGCAGTACCAAGTTAATGCTCCGACACTGACGCATACGTTACATACTCTCCGCGCCATATTTTACAATTCGAAATTCAAAATAACGACTGCAGCGCCACTTTACAGCTGACAGCCGGAATTATGAGATGCGCCCGCGCTGATTAACGATCTCATTAGCTCGTCTTTTATTTATTACGAGCTTATTAGCTGTGCTATTAAATATTAATACTTTTTCTTATATAGATTTGCCAATACCATTCCTTTATTTTGGAAAGTTGGGAGGCAAGGTGAGAGGAATTTCTTATTAATTTCTTAGTATCATTATTATATTAAATAAGATCAGTATGATCTCACGAGGTCATAGAAAAATCATGAGACGTTAATATAGTATTAGGTATACCTATATATGTTGAGTTAAACAACCTGTTTACAAAATCTAAATAAAAAAATATATTATTGTAACTTTCAAATTAGATAAGTATACACAGGGTTTAGAGTCTTCTTTTAAGCAAAGATTGCTTGTGCTAAAAGACTTCGCTCTTACATTACAACATGTCTATCATTCTTAAATATTGCTTAATCATCTCTGTAAAAATGTCACTATTCTTAAAGACAACAAGTAACAGATAATTTGTAATTCAGATTTGAATGCAGAGACGGCTGTTTCTTGGTACCTGTGCCTTTCCAGCACATATTGCCTTCTCTGAAAATTATGGAAAGAAAGTTGTTTTAGAAGTGTCAAAGAGGTAAAAAGTATCTTAATAAATATTGAAAGTGTTTTACCATTTGTCAGAATTCCTTCTTAGAAAATTTCTTTCGTCACTCCTTCAAAACTCACTTAGTCGTCATCCGTCTACCAGGTATTATTATAATTTAGCAAATTAATTGTGTTTAGATAAAGTCCAAAATAATAAGTTGATTCAGTGCTATTCCTGACTCAAAATCAGACGGTTTTAGCGCGAATCGGTTTTGGCAGCCGCAGTATTTTGGAAATGTTGGTTTGATTCATGAACCCATTTATTGGTTTTTAAAACTTCCTTGCACACTTCCTTGGAATTATTTGTTTAAATGTGTAATTTTTTATTTTTATTTTTTAAGACTTCAATGTGACTAAAGTTTTCTTTTGAGTTTCAGTTTCATTTATTTACCATGTTTATGGTCAAAAAAGTCAAATTATACACAGATAATTACGAACATAATTATAAAGTAATAGTGTATTAATATGTGATTAATTCAAATTAATCACATATTAATACACTTAGGAAAAAAGAAAACATATATTTTTTGCTTAATATCTTGAAATGAACAACTCATATACTCCTCGACACTATTACCTACATGTATTTCTACAAGGGAATTCATAATAAATAACGATATTACTGTAAGAGACTTTTTAAAGTAAGCTCTGACAGATGTTAATCTTTGTAAGTCAAATATGATTCTAATGAGTTCTAATGGACCTTTTTGACATATTAAGACATTATTTATTTCGGAAGCATTTCCCCATATCGTAATAGCATAGCTTATAATTGGATGGCAATAAATAAATATATAATAAATAAATAACTTCACTATTTGTTTTAGTTTAAATAACGCTTGTAACTTGTACTGTCTAGTTTTATCAGTTGTCTGATTCCCATGGTACGCTTTAAAAAAAGTTTCAATGTTTCGTGGCTAGATAAAGCCTGTACTGTCCCATAGGCCTAAAACCTCCCTTGCTTCCTTCCATCGTTCTCTTTCTTGGGCTATTGTGTTCCCGTCTTTGATGTTGCGTCGAATTCTTCTTTCCATCGACATCTTGTAATCTGTATAACTAACGTTATTTATTCATCATATTTCTTTGCGTCGATAATTTATCTTAATTTTTTTACAAGTTTATTCCATTAAAGAGGATTCCTTTTCCCATCTCAACCAGATAATTTTGAACAAAAATATTCAACAGTATTGTACAAAGTTTTTACTTAAAATCTTTCCCAGACGTTTAACAAGTTCATAATTTGATACGGTCACGTTTGCAAAGACGTCGATTCTACACTACATTTACCTACTTAACTTCCACTTTCAACCATATTTATCGGTGTTTAAGGTTTACTTTGACTTTTACTCGTGACATTTATACACTCCAACTAAGTTCACCGGCAAATTTATCGTTTCCAACCTTATTTCTGTTGCTTCAAAGATTGTTTTCAAATTTATTGTCGAAGCCTTTGCAACTACACTGAGCTGCTTTCGCACATCGCAATTCCATGCTTACTGTTAAGCTCTTAGGGTTGATTATTGAATGTCGTGTTGTCGTTAGGGTTTAAAGGCACCTCAGGCGAGAAGGGAGCTCGCATTAAAAATATTTTATCTTTAAAACAAAACGCATGTACAGCCGCTGGCGGCCGTGATGGGAATCTCCTTTATAATGTTCTAGCCACTGATATTTCATTTACATATTATGGGGCAGCCCGCGGGCGCGGCTTATTTGGGACGCGGATAAAAAGTTTCCTGGTATCTGCTACTATGTAGTTAGATCACGAGACTCTACAAAATAAATTAAAATAAAAAGATTGGCTAGTTGTGACTGTTTTTATAGCAGATTTACTAACCAGCTGAGTCGAGGCTGGACATGTAAAAAAAACCTATGCAAACCGATGCAGTAAGCTTCTGCCAAGGGATACCTCAGGAAGATGGGCAGCAGCGTCTTTCCTTGTATTAACATTCCATACTGCGCTTCCAACCTGCCTGCCAAGCGTGGCGAGTATGGCAACAACTTTCTTATAATCTTGGAGATCCATGACGGAGGCCCATGTTGAGATGAATTAAGATTGGTGCCTACAGTCTGTTGCATATAGTCAACCCATCGGAATGTTTAACGATTTTAAAAAGACAAGACTCATCATCATCATTGTCAGCTCGTAGTGACCCCATAAACCTTTCCTAACCGCCCACCAGCTCCACTCAGCCAAGACTCATTAACTTTAAATTCACCAAAAAGGTTAAACCTCATGTATTCAAATAAATCTTTCACGAAACACAATATCGATTCGCGTACAAAGATCGATAGATCACTGTCGCGGGCCTATCGCCGGGGATTACTCACGACGACAGTAATCTTGATAAAGGACTGCGTGTGCGCATCGCTGCGTATTCGCGTAATGCGTATGATTTTAGCGATGGCTCGGATTAATTGTCACTTGGGACAGCATTATTTATAAAGACTTATTTTATTGTGGTGACTGCCTTGCCGTCCACTCCGGGAGATGAATTCGTATCCCGACCTTCGTGGCGCTTGTGAAACCGTATTTCACATTTCAGCCGTAAAACGTCCACTACTGAACACTGGCCTCTGAGCAAGATCTTCATGAGGAGTAGTTTCCATACTCACCACGCTTGGCAGACGGGTTGGCGAGCGCAGTACGGAGTGTTGATACACGGAAAGACGCTGCTGCCCATCTTCCGGAGGGATCCCTTTTACTGCATCCACGGGCATGGAAGTAGGGGTAACCTTCTGCTGCCGGCACCCCACGGCAACGTGTCCAATAGATTTTGTTAATCTACGTGAAGGACTAACAATTAAAATTAAGTCAACTAACCCATACATCTCAATGTCGAACAGCCTCCACTGAACAGGTGTCATCCCAAAAAAAGTAATATGCTCTGGGATGTCTAGTAGCAAGTTTTCGGAAGATCTTAGCTGTTTGTGGTGTGTGCGAATGAATCCGTGTCTGAGGTAGTCGGAAGCGAACGAAAGGCTCTTTAAGGATGAACGAGTCGCTCATCTTTCCATACAAATGTGGAAGGGTAACTACTCCACTGTTTGACGATAACCATCCAACACTAAGGATTATATCAATTTATCTCGTCATAATCTATGTTTGTATACACCCCAAACCGTAAAAAAAGTATTTATTTCAAAAATACAAGCTTCTAAACTTTCGTATTTCAACACTGATTTTAGCCCAACTTTGGACGAAACTAAATAATATAAGGAGAAAGAAAACTCAAAAATAGATGCCGTTCCGACATAGTTTAATTATTCAAAAGTTGAAATAAATGTTATTTTGAAAAGATTACACTCAAGATTTTCTATAATAACCCTTGTGCCTATCACATATGTCTATTCACATATTTTTGCGCGGTCGGATTAGGAATGAATCATTGTGCATTTCATTCTAGCGCGCAGGTAAACATGTGAAGATGTCGTAGGAGTGTCTTAATAAATAAATAAACACACTATGTCAGGTGAGATAGCATGCATTTAGGCCGCGCTCACTGACGACTTTGCCTCCGCGACTAGTTGGACTTTAAGAACAGAAAAGAGCAAACATTAGATTCTGAGATTTCTGCGTTCCCGAATGGGCCATTCGAGTTGGCGGTATTTACTAACATGTGCATCTACACTAATATTATAAAGAGAAATAAAGAATAAGAATAAATAACAATGTATTATTCAAACCACAGTTACTATATTGGTATAATATGTTATCTAATAAAAACAGATGTCAGTTAGGTTGTAGTACCGTAAACTTGGCACTGTTCCTCACACTTGTACACAGAATGCCTGTATAGTGAGGTCACAGGGTTTCGCTCTTGGCCCCACTGCTTAATAACATGAAATAGAGTTAACTATATTGTTTAACCTAATTACAAACTTTTACAAACCTAGTATATAAAATAAAAGAAAGATTTGATTGTTTGTATGCACTGAACAGGCTCCGAAACTACTAAACCGATTTTCAAATTTCTTTCTCCATTAGAATGATATATTATCCCTGAGTAACATAGGCTATTATTTTTCCCCGTATTCCCACAGGAACGGGAATTACGCGGCTGAAATCGCGGCGTGTGGTAATTTACATAATATACAGACAATATAGACATTACTAAAACACTACATCTAGTCTAAATAAGAGATAGTCAATAAACTCGTCCACTGTAGCGCTGATCTCATTAGCGGGGACGGGCCTTCAGACCGCATTCTGCAATCACCCTTACCCTCACCCCTAGACCCTTTCAGTTAGGGCTGCCGAATGACAACTAGATCTCATTTGAGTATGTATTTAGACAAGTTTCTAAAATTAAAAATTTTAAAGTAACCCAGTAGGGCTTTACCTAGTCTCGGAGGTTACCTAATTTTTTTTTGTAATGGGTTCCCTCAATTTGCAATCTAGATCATGCCCTTTCATTTGATACTTTCAATTGTTCATACCCTCTTTCACCCCCCATATCTTGTTATATCCCATTACTTCTTAACCGATTTTGACAGAACATCTTCAAGAACAACCAAAAAGAGGGGTGACATTCTACTGCCGGCACCCCAGGCCATAATTACTGATAAATAAATAAATACAATTCGCTTAATTCAGGTAAAAGGACACATAATACAAATAATGCACGCAAAAATTATATCAACTGTTACAAAACCTGAAGTAATTTGCTACAGACTCAAATCATGGTAAACATCCCGTAAATAACAATAAATAATAACGTAAATAACAATGTTCACAACCATTATAGTTCTTAAAGTAATATTTTCTAATTAACCCTTCTCGTTTCTTTTGTTGGCAACCCTGAAAGCTAGCAGGTCCACACCTCAGTGCACTGATTACGCATTCCGAACAGGGATTATTTGGTGTTTCGCGAATTACCCGACAATTCGGGAACTATACGGCATTCCGAAAATTATTCGACGTTCGGAAATTTGCCGTTTACTCGAATTGTGGTAATGATGGCTTTGCAATTTTGATAAGTTAACAACTGCGTTGCGAATGTGAATTAGATGGAACTAAAACTTTTTGATTACATGAATTATTTAGTAGATACCATGTTAAATCGTCGCAGTACGATGTCTAGTACTTTCAAGTACTAGACATCGTGTTTTGTTTTACGAAGAAAAAAGCTTTCTAAATCGAGCGAATTCAATAAATAAGGCACTTATTAAATTTATATTATTTAAATTTAATTTCACTGTTATCAACAGGATGACAGGGAATGAACAGGATTAGAAATGAGTATAAAATCCATCCCCAGGTTGCATGGTAGAGATCACTTTGTACCGATAAGGCCGCCAATTGTCACTTGTGTTTTCAGTGTTTCTCTCGTCTCATGTTTAGTTTTAAGGTGAGCAATAAAATATGTCATCTTCTATTTCCACACGTTCCCCGACCCTCTAACCGACATGTCACCCAGACGGGTTAATAAAACTGATCACAAGAGCCCCCACATGTCACAATTCGCACAGCGCTCACGCAAGGGTTAACTAATTTATTTGGTCTCATCGACCCGAAGGGTTCGCGTTACGAGGGACAACGCCGAGGTAACCTTGAAGTGATGACATTACCTTAAGGGCTGCAAAATTAACGGTTTACGAGTACTTTTGTACTATAAGTATGTATATAGTACTGGAGAAGCTATATTGGATGCATATTGTATCCTCTAGTCGTGGGCCGGCAGTAGAATGATGCCTATCCTCTCATCCTCGTGGATGCAGTAAGCATCTGCCAAGGGACACCTTCGATAGATGGGCAGCAGCGCTTTTCCGTGTCTCAACATCTCGGACTGCGCTCGCCAACCCACCTGCCAAGCGTGGAGAGTATGGCAACAACCCCCTCAAAGATAGTACAACCAAAGACCAGGCCCCGAGTCCCCGGCAGCCCCGCTAATCCTGGCTACGGTAGCAGTCACGGTAATGAGGAAATGACCAGCAGTGGATGTCCTGCGGCTGATATGATCGTGATGATGATGACATTACATTAATTCAAGAAAGAGTGAGGTTTCTTCGTCGCTTCTTTCCCTCACAAAAAAATAAATAACAAATTCCATTGTGTTTTATTCAAATTTAATGTGTTTTGTCACTGCCATGTGTGTACTGTTTAATTTTATAGTATCAATCAACAGAACCGCTAATCGTGATGATTCTTATGAAATTAAAACACAAATTAATTTAGTTCAGAACCGTTAAATAATTTCCAAACCGTTCAAAGATGATCAACGGAAATTAACTTCGTTTAATATCATACAACCAAATTCATTTCTGCTGTGTGCTGTCACAACCTCATTACCATGAGCACACATAAAAATTCCCTCGATATGAAAATCTAATGAATGAATAGGGATAGAAGTGACACTAATATCTGTCTTTACTCATGACGTCTGCAGTGAAGGTGCACACCCTTCACTACAGACGTCATCAGATCGTAGCGGTTTGCGGGGCGAATGTACAGAGCGTATTATAGAGGTAATATGTAAACATCCCAGAACATTTAAAGTTTTGCATTATTCTACATGTCTACGCATTAGTACGCTTACCTGCCAACCCTAAGTAATTAAATGAACAAATCAAATTACAGAAATTAAAATACATATTAACACAAAGTAGTAAAAACTTAAAGTTAGGTACTGATTTGCGCAAACATTTATCAACATGCATTTTAATTTAACTATTAACTTGATAAAGTCGAGTTTCACTTCTTTGCGCATTCGCCAAAGTGCAGGGCATTGATGGCGATGCACGGAAGCGATCAGTCAAGTGTCATCAGCGAGAGGCGAGTGGGCGGGCGAGTGCTTGCACGATCTGAACGGAGCATAGCGTAGGGTTAGCAAATAGATTATTTTGATATGTTCGTTGGTAAGACGTAATTGAAATGTAAAGTTATTATATAAGGGTCAGGATTAAATTAGCACAGGGTGGTGAAGTATGGCACCCAAATATGTGAGTGAAATAAGATTTAGATTTTTTTTATTTTAATAGACATTACTTAAAAGTCATCATTTCAGCCGTTAAACTTCCACTACTAAACACAGGCGTCCCACCTGGATCTCTCCATGAGGGATAGTTGCCATACTCACCACGCTTGGCAGGCGGGTTGGCGAGCGCAGTACGGGATGTTGATACACGGAAAGACGCTGCTGCGCATCTTCCAGAGGTGTCCCTTAGCAGGCTCTTACTGCATCCACGGGCATGAAAGGAGGGGTAATTTAACAGTAATGATACCAAAACACTTACTATCTTAATTTACTTAAATCTTAAAGCAGATAAATAAGATAAATTTATCTTGTCTAAGACTTAAATATACTAGAAGAGATCTAACAATACTAAATAACTTATCGCGAAACATGTCGATCTGCTGGAACTCTTGCACAAATGAGTTTGTGATTAACTAATTGTTACATTAATCATTATCTTAGCCGTTGAATAAATAAATAAAAATAAATAAATAAATAATGCTCGACAAATCACACAGCATCATCTAGCCCCAAGCTAAGCAGAGCTTGTGTTATGGGTACTAGATGACTGATATACTTAATACATTATACTACAATGTCCACTGCTGGACATAGACCTCCCTTATAAATCTCCTATAACTCATCGTGAGGGGGTTGTTGCCATACTGGCCACGAGAACTTTTGGCAAGGGCTTTAACATTAACCAAAATGAAGTATTTTCTTTTCCTTTGGTTTATTGTCAGTTTATGAACGGTTCTTTCCTCTGACTTATAGCTAACTAAGCTGAGAGAGTAGTATAAGTGCTGGGCTAGTCTAATCCATCTAACAATAAATTTTGACGACCTATGTGGCGCAGCGGGCGAAGGTCCGCCTGTGACGCAAGAGGTTGCGGCCTCGATTCCCGCCTCGGAACAAATGTTTATACGATCTGCAGATGTATATAACAAAAAATATCTATGTAGTATAATGTATGTAAGTATATCAGTCATCTAGTACCCATAACACAAGCTCTGTGCTTAGCTTGGGGCTAGATGATGCTGTGTGAATTGTCCAGCAGTATTTATTTATTAATTTATCCAGTCTCAGGTACTGCAACGTATAGCATGAATACCAGTTACTGACGCTGTATAAATCATCTACAAAAGATTGTTATTTTAAATAACAAAAACAGGAATTTACCGCGTAAAACCTATGATTACCTATAGGGTACACCGATGGACGTTGGAGTTGCTAGCCAGCTATGTGTGAGGAGTGGTGTGCAGGGAGCAATACGCGTATGCTCTCATTCGCAGTCAGATTCGGACTCTTCTTCTTCTTCTTCCTCTTATTTTTTGGCTTTTGTGACTAGCGGCCACAATTCTGCCAGTGTCCGTACAATTATACGTTCCTAAATCATGCCGGAGAATAAAATAAATAATAAATAATGCTGGACTAATCACACAGCATCATCTAGCCCCAAGCTAAGCAGAGCTTGTGTTATGGGTACTAGATGACTGATATACTTAATACATTATACTACATAGATAGATATTTTTTATTATATATAGAAAAACACCCAGAATACCCTGAACAAATGTCTGCAGATCGTACAGACATTTGTCCCGAGGCGGGAATCGAACCCACAACCCCTTGCGTCGCAGACGGACCTTCGCCCGCTGCGCCACAGAGCTCGTCATCAATGATAATGACAAGAATCAAATGATAATAAGGCCGGTGTCCTAAGAGAGAGATACCGATCGTTGCTGTCAAATGTCAATTTCTTGCTGTTCTCTAATACAAAATTGACGTCTGACAGCAATGATGGCCTGTTGCAGACCTGTCGCGAGATACGTAATCACCCTGCCGAAATGTTGAACCAATGATTAATCTATAACAAAGACAAAACAAACTTTTAAAGACATACCGCGAAAGCCGACAAAGCTTTCGCGTTGATCCGCCACTCAGATCACAGTGGCACTCGGGATATCACCAATCGACAATGACATGTGACACTTTGTTTATAAATCAAAGGGCCAATAACGCTCAAATACGATAAATTACACGAAAACTGTCAAAATCTTTATTGAAACGAACTTTCTGCATTCTCGTGATCGCACGATAGACAAAATATTTATTGAAAACCAATTGTGATGCATCGACTAGTAAGGGCCGGTAATCGAGATGATAGTAGACTTTTAGAGTGATGTGAAAAGTTTGGATGTATCACGCAAAATCACAATTTACGAGAATCGGCCTCCAGGATTTATGAAACCAATGCCTCTGGATCATCATAAAGGTGAAACAATAAACGATTACAAATAAAACAAGCGCCGTAACCACATAATTGTTATCGCATAAGTTTTCTAAAACATTTAAATGAGCTCTACTCCCGCTTGTCCAAACAGGGGCGGGGCCGGTTACCGGGCGCAATTAGCGGCTCCAATTACCGAGTAATCACGAGTTGTGTTCAATAACGACGGTCAGATCATTACAGATTGGGGCTTGATCGTGTTGTGTTTTGTGTCGAGGTTTATCTAACCACTAACTGACCTACGTAACTTCGTCTGCGTCACATGAAAGAGAGAGCAGCTGCCTCCGTGGCTCAGTTGGTCTGATAGCCGACTGAAACGTATGAGGCAGGTTCGATTTCCGCCACGGGACAAATGTTTGTAAGTTCTGCAGATAGTTGTATTAAAAATACCCAGACGCGGTACTAATATCTGCAGCACATTTGCAAACATTTGTCTCGTGAAAATAAAAAAGTTATAATTTGTCTCGTGTCTGGGTATATTTCTATGTTAAATAAGTATTTATTTACACAAAAATAATGTATGTATTCTATCAATCATCTACTTTCCATAGTGAAAGCTTTCGTGAGTGAATTTCGAAAAATCCCTCCTTAGTGCACCTCTAGGATACTCAAGGTATATGTGTGCCAAATTTCAAGTCTCTAGGTCCAGTGGTTTAGGCTGTGCGTTTTCTGTCAGTCACTCAGTCACGTCGGTAACGGAGTTTTATATATATTGATTTGTTGGAGAACTTTGACAGCGCCATCTTTTGTCTGATAGCGGAACTTATTTAGATTTCTTTAGATTTTTTTTTAGATTTTCTTGAAATCTTTACATACACTTCTATTAGCTATAAAAGTTTCAGGGGTTTATCTCCACAAACGTCGGAGATATTTTTTTAATTTTTGTCATATTTTTTTCATCATTTCAGCTGTAAAAAGTCCACTACTGAACGCAGGCCTCCCTTGCGGATTTCCACGACGGGTAATTTCCATACTCACCACCTACAGTGTAATTAATTGTAACACGTCTATGCCATGCCGCCAGTAAATAATGCGCTAATTACTTTGATTGAGTATTGAACGGTCTGTTTGATTTGCGGTCGGTCATGTGACTTTGTAGGCTAATTAATAACTTGATTAGTATCCCTATACTCTCTGAAGGAAACATCGTGAGGAAACCCAAGGCTTAGTTAACTTCAGACGTATTGACCTGTTCTTTCCTCTGACTAATAGCTGACTAAGCTGAGAGGATGGTGTAGGTGCTGGGCAAGCCTAATCCATCTAAGAATGTCCCAGGCACTGTAGCGTCCCTAACATCTATTATAGATGATTTATACAGCGTCAGCAACTGGTAATCATGCTGTAGGTACGGTAGTACTCAGGGACCAATGATCTGGGTGACACTCAGTCTGATACTCAGTGTTTCATTGTTGCCATACTCACCACGCTTGGCAGGCGGGTTGGCGAGCGCAGTACGGGAGTTGGTACATGGAAAGACGCTGCTGCCCATCTTCCGGAGGTATCCCTTAGAAGACTCTTAATGCATCCACGGGCATGAGACAACTTTCTACTGTCGGCACCCAACTTCGTTTTTGGGTCTGTCGTTTAGTTGTTGACCTCTGTTTTTATTTTTCTTGTATTATTTTTTTTATTTTTTAGATTTTAGTCACTATGGTTCTCCATATCATCTGTCAGGATTGTCTGTGTTTCGTTTGTGTTACATATAGATATATTATACTAGCCCCACTCCGCGGTTTTACCACGTAGTTTCCGTTCTTGTGCGGATACAGGGAAAAAATAGCTTTTGTTACTCGGGGATAATGTAGCATTCTAATAGTGAAAGAATTTTGACAATCAGTCAAGTTGTTTTTGAGTTATTCGTTACAAACATACAACATACAAATATTTCCTCTTTATAATAATACAGAAATTCAGAAATACATTCATTTATTTTCTTAGTTAGCAATTAGAACATGTCAACTTACAATAGGACGTAGTTAAGCAGAAAGGACTCAACCCTCAAAAAGTAACTTTTGAGATATCGAGGCTTAAAGTTGTCGAGGTTAAGATGTTGTTTCTAACATGATTCGTACTCGCAGTAATACAAAATTATTGTCTCATATTATGCACAAAAATACTTACTTTTATATGTTTTTAGTTCTGAGCTCTCACCACAGCATAAAACAACAACGAGTGAAAAAGAGAAAAAAGTCCCCTCACCACCTCCAATTGTTGTAGACGGAGTGGACAACTACCAAAACTTCTATGACTCCTTGTCCATGGACCACGCTGCTGACACCTTCACAGTAAAGATGTTGAATGGTGATAGCGTTAAAATTAACGCCCGCAATAGCGAAGCATACCGATCCATAACGAATACGTTAAAACAAAATAACTGTCTTTGGCACTCTTATGAAAACAAACAAGAACGGCCTTTAAGAGTAATGGCTAAGAAATTACCCTACACCTGCAAACCAGAACGAATAATCGAAGACTTACAAAAGAAGGGCTTCAAGATAGAAGATGCAGTGAACAAATTGAGTTGGAAAAATAAGGATCCACTTAATATGTTTACGCTAACCTTCAGCAATGAAGAAGATATAAAAAAAGTTTATGAAATAAAATATATTCTGGGATGCCTGGTTGAAATACAATCTATAAAATCAACCAAACTAATCCCCCAGTGCAAGAGATGCCAGGTCTATGGACACACACAAAGGTACTGCGCCAAGGACCCAAGATGTGTCAAATGCATTGGTAAGCACCTTACCATAAATTATAATAATAATAATAATTCTTTATTCAGAAAAAAACTGGTTTGTAAATAAAGTACACAGAAAGTTGTAAGAGTTAGTTATGTTCTAACTTACATGCTAGAAGGTTATGCATCATAATGATTGTCAAACTCTTTGAAAAAACTTTAGACAAACCTTTTAGGATTATTGACACCTTGCTCTAACTAAGTTAAAACTTGTAAGAAGATGCAAGGGCTCTCTATTCCCGGGGTTTAAACACAAAATTTAGTCTCATGAATGGATGACAAAGTATTATTTAAAATCAATATACGTTCACTGAAAGTACAAATAATAAGTTTTATCTAATCTAAGAGCTATTTATGAAGAGAAAAACAAAACATATTATATTATAAACATACCTATATTAATGTCCAATTTATTAACTACGATACGACAGTAAGCAATTTTTCTGTTTGGTTGTAATCCAAACTCTGTAAATAGGTTTTAAGAATTTTCTTACATTCGTGTGCGGTTGTTTTATGTAGAGTTACAGTATTATTAATTTTATTGTATAGAAATTCTGCCAAGATTGCACAAAACCAGATTGAAAATTGCACAAAACCAGCAGCAGAGAAGCCTAAATGTGTGCACTGTGGCGAATCTCACCCTGCCAACTATCGAGGCTGCATGATAGCCAAAGAAATGCAAAAAATGCGTAACCAATCTTCAAAAAAGATACCTGCACGTCAAAAACAAGCCTCGAAGGACAAAGATTTTCCGTTAACTAACCAGTCTCATTCTACTGCTCACACAACACATTCATCATCGGCAGTACAAAATAATAATGTGTCTTTTGCCCAGGTAACTGCTGGAAAACCTTCTACAATACAATACAATGAGCAAAAGCACAACGAAAAAGACAAATTAGACAAAATCTTGAAGCTAATGAGTAGCTTTGATGAAAGATTGAAAAAGATTGAAAATAGCACCAAAGCTGCTAAAACAAAGCATACAAAATGATTGGAAATCTAAAAATAATGGCCTGGAACTGCAATGGACTATTACAACACCAGCAAGAACTTCAAGTAGTCCTAGACATAGAAAACATTGATATATGCCTCGTATCGGAAACACATTTCACCAAACAATATCACGTACAATTTAAAGGCTACAGAGTATACCATGCACGTCACCCAGACAACAAAGGAAGAGGCGGCAGCGCAGTGATCGTTAAGAAAAATATCAAACATCATGAATATAATAAGTATGAAGAACCAGATATTCAATCAGCGGCAATTCATATAGAAACAGATAGATACTCGCTTACGATAGCTGCAATATATTGTCCTCCAAGGCACATAATAAAAAAAGAAAGGTATGTGGATTTCTTTAAATCATTAGGCGAGAGATTCATACTTGGGGGTGATTTCAACGCCAAAAACACATACTGGGGCTCCAGACTAACTAACACGAAGGGAAGAGAACTAATAAACGCAGTAAGAGAAGTAAAATGTGACGTAGCATCAACAGGATCTCCTACTTACTGGCCAACTGATCAACACAAAATTCCTGATCTGATAGACTTTTTTATTCATAAAAATATATCACAAAATTATATACATATGAAACAAAGCTATGATATGAGCTCAGATCATTCGGCAATATATTTAAAAATGACCGAAAATATTTTATATTCTGATAGATATTTAAGTTTGTCCAACAAAAACACAGACTGGAATAACTTCAGAATTGACTTAGACTACAAATTAGATCTTAATGTTGCCCTAAAAACAGAGGAACAACTTAATATGGAAGTAGAGAAATTTGTTAAAGATATACAACAAGCAGCATGGAATAATACATCTCAATCTAAAAAACGAACCGCTAAAAATATCTATCCTGGGGAAATAATACAACTCATACAAGAAAAACGAAAACAGAGACATCGATGGCACCAATCTAGATCTCCACAAGATAAAAACAAACTTAATCGTCTTACAAAACAACTAAAAAGGCAAATCCAATATCACAACAGTGCAAAAACAAAAAGCTTCCTACAAAGTCTAACCAGTGATCGAAGTACTGATTACTCGCTTTGGAAAGCTACTAAGAACATGAAACGACCTGTTACCCAGATTTCACCAGTAAAAAGTGGACAAGGAGAATGGGCCGTAAGCAACAAACAAAAAGCCAAAGCATTTGCAGAACACTTGGAGAACATCTTTAAGCCAAATGAAAGCATAGATAATTGTGAACCGGCTTCCACGGCAATATGTAATGAGAACCTAGATATTAAGCTCGTTACACCAAGAGAAGTCTGGCGAGAGATCAAACAAAAAATAAACACCAAAAAATCTCCTGGATTTGATCTGATATCAGGGGAAATATTACACAATTTGTCAAAAAAAGCTGTGGTAAAACTTACAAACCTAATCAACGCAGCATTTAGACTAAAAATTGTACCAGATTTGTGGAAAGTTGCCGAGGTAATAATGATCCTAAAGCCAGGTAAGCCTCCTCATGAGACTTCCTCTTATCGACCAATTTCTCTACTGCCTATAATATCAAAACTTTTTGAAAAACTTTTTTTAAAAAGGCTTAAACCAATACTGGATAGTAAAAATCTTATTCCAGAACATCAGTTCGGATTCAGAGAACAGCACTCAACAATAGACCAAGTCCACAGAATAACCAACATAATAGAAAATACCCTAGAAAGTAAAGAAGTCTGCACTACTGTCTTCCTTGATGTTGCACAGGCTTTTGACAAGGTGTGGCATGAAGGCCTTATGTTTAAGATAGAAAGCATGCTGCCGAAAGAATACACAGACATATTAAAATCTTATCTTACTAACAGAGCCTATAGAGTAAGGCAAGAAGATTCGTTCTCAGAAATAAAAGAAATCAAAGCAGGAGTGCCACAGGGAAGCGTATTAGGTCCGGTCTTATACCTATTATATACATGTGATATTCCTGAACTAGGAAATAATACCATAGCCACTTTCGCTGACGATACTGCAATAATGGCTGTAGGAAAAACACAGGCTGAAGCAGCTGAAAAGGTTCAAGAAGCTCTCAACAAAATATCCCATTGGACAAACATTTGGCGAATCAAATTAAATGAATCGAAATCAATTCACATCAACTTCACAAACAAAAGAGAAGATTACCATCCCTTATTCATCAACAATAAAATTATACCATATGAAAATACAGCAAAGTACTTGGGCATGACGCTGGACGCCAAACTTCGCTGGAAAGCTCATGTCAAGAAAAAAAAAGAGGAGTTAGAAATTCGCTTCAAAAAAATGTACTGGCTACTTGGAAGAAATTCTACTCTAGCAGTACATAACAAAATACTTTTATACAAGCAAGTCCTCATGCCAGTATGGACTTATGGTATTCAACTTTGGGGTTGTACCAAAAAGAGCAATGTCGATATCATACAGAGATTTCAAAATAAAGTACTCAAAGCGATAGTAAATGCGCCGTGGTACATAAGAAACGATGACCTCCATCGGGACCTCAATATAGAGGTCGTCGACAAAGTTATAAAGAAATACGCAGAGTGTCATGAACGCAGACTTCATCATCACGTAAACGTCGAGGCAATCCAGCTCCTCGACCATACGAACCTAGTAAGAAGGCTAAAGAGGACAAAACCTTTTGAGCTAGCATAGTGCAATTTGTGTCAGTGCAAGTAGTTACTAAGTGATATTTTTAACTTTACAAAGAACACAAGAACAAAGTGTCTTCCCCTTAATAAAATTAGAGTCAATAAGAAAAGTGCTGATGAACACTATCTTACAGTTTATTTTTATAAAACTAGGTTAGCATAAAATTACTCATTAGCCGGTTTGGCTAGATTGTAATGTATTTTAGTGTAGGTCATGTTTACGTATACTAAATAAATAATAAAAAAAAAAATATATGTTTTTAGTTTTGTTACATAGATTAACGTATTTTTTGAGTTATTAATAAAAATATGGGTTTGAGTCATTTTTGCTAAATGTTAACATTACGGAGTGTTTCTTTGAATTTCTCAAAAAGGATTTATGTTACAAATAAATATGTTTGTTTTTAATTATTAAAAACAAACATATTTATTCTTATGTTAACAGGAAATAAGGCACAAGAATATATACTATAGATCATATTAAGGAAATTAAAGACGTTGTATGTCATAAGTGTAACTTTGTCATATTTTCCGTGAGCTGTACCAGGAAAAGCCGCGAGCTCCGTTTGTGATCGTCAATTAACCAGGTTTACTGCCGGCTATTTCAGGAGACCACACACCGCACCTGCTAAATCTGTGTTTAATGAGGAACGAAAAACCGTGTTGGCCGAGTGGTATGCAACCCTGACTTTCAATCCGGAGGTGGTTTCGATACCGGCCGTGCACCAATGGAGTGTACCTTTAAAAAAATAAAAAATAAATTATCATCATCATCATTTCAGCCGTAAAACGTCCACTATTGAACTAAGGCCTCCCTCATGGAACTCCATGAGGGGTAGTTGCCATACTCACCACGCTTGGCAGGCGGGTTGGTGAGCGCAGTACGGGATGTTGATATACGGAAAGACGCTGCTGCCCATCTTCCGGAGGTGTCCCTTAGCAGGCTCTTACTGCATCCATGGACATGAGAGGAGGGGTATCATTCTACTGCCGGCACCCTACACCGCTCCTATATCTGTGTTTAATTAGGAACAAGGTATCTCTCTTGCCCGTGATTGCAGTAAGCTATCTGCTAAGGGATACTTTTGGATGATGGGCAGCATCGTTCTCCTCGTTCTCCGCGTCTTAAACACCCTATACTGCGCTCGCCAACCCGCCTGCCAAGCGTGGCGAGTATGGCAACAACCTCTCATGATGTTAACACAACCAAGGACGACTTGGTAAGAACTGCTGGTCGGCGGTGGATGCAGACCGCTTCCAACCGCAGTACTTGGAGGTCAATGAGGGAAACCTTTGTCCAGCAGTGGACGTCCTACGGCTTGATATGATGATGAAGGTATTTCGGTTACGGTTAGAAACGGAATTTTAAACTTATTAACGGGACTTTAATGTGCCGTGGGGTGCCGGCAGTAGAATGTTACCCCTCCTCTCATACCCATGGATGCAGTAAGAGCCTGCTAAGGGATACCTCCGGAAGATGGGCAGCATCGTCTTTCCATGTATCAACATCCCGTACTGCGCTCGCCAACCCGCCTGCCAAGCGTGGTGAGTATGGCAACTACCCTTCATGGAGATCCATGAGGGAGGCTTGTGTTCAGTAGTGGACGTTTTACAGCTGAAATGATGATGGTGAACGGGATTTTATCGCGTAATTACGTTCTTTTATTATTTCCCTTGTTGGTTGTAGACTGTGTCAGAAACATACAATCGTCAGTCGTTTTGAAATATTTTAATTAGTATTAAACGCCTTCCTTATTGCACATGAAACAAAAATAACCTAAAAATACACAGTAATGGACAGGCACAGTGTACCAAGAAAGTGCTCTACCAGTTTGACAAACATTCTGATACAAATACTTTATATTGTACAGTCGCGCTCATAGTAAAAGATACCACTTAGGAAACACTACGGCTTGGTGGTATCCTCTACTATGAGCGTGACTGTACACAAATAGAACAAAACACAAACAGAAATGTACCTCTATTATAGTATCACAAATATGAAGTACAATCGACGGCATTGTATATAAAAGCGTTCTCTGTCAGGCAACCTTGGGATGGACATAAAATTAAAGTAAAAGACGGTTTAGAGTACATTAAAGATAAAATAAAACATCATCATCATCATAAACCTAAGGGTAGATCACATTTTTGGCCAACTGTTTAGGTGCGAGCTAAACCCGAAAAAGGAATAAAAAGAGTTATTTCACTTTCAAAATTAACGTGAGATATACTATTCATTTTGTAAAAACGGGAATTACTCACGTAGTAATTGTGTAATGACGTAGTGTTGTAACGTCGAAGATTATTCAGACACGTTTCGATTTTTCAAGAAAATCATCATCATGGGATTGAATGCCCGTCCGCGCGTGGAGCCGACACGACACAGTGTCGTGTAATCTACGACGTTACAACACTACGTGAGTAATTCCCGTTTTTACAAAATGAAAAAGAGTGACTTATTCGTCATCTCGCGGATCTGAAACTCGCGGGAATCAGCGAGTTGGCACCTTCTGATTTTAACAATTTTTATTGTCGTCAACTCGCGGGCCCATATAAAGTACAGTCATAACAAAAATGGATTAAAACCAGAGTAAGTACCAACTATCTAAAGACCTTGTAAAAAGTTATCTTACAGCTAAACTTTGAGGCTAGATATAGGTGATCATAGATTAAGGACGGTCTTTAGGGGAGAATGTTGCAGGATAAGCTCCCTGATAGATAGAGCATGTTTTTAAAAACCGAACGGATTTTTTTTTATTGTAATTTTTATACTTAAAAAGATCCTTAAAGTTTTGAAAATACTGGGTCATTTTATTTCTTTCGTCATTTACATGGTTTTTCGACCCTTTTCAAAGATCTAAGGATAGTAAATGTTACCATGCCGGATCGGCCTATCTATCAGCTTATCAGAAAAAAATCAAGAATACAATAATTCATGTCACCATATCTCTAAATAAACACTAAACAAACATAAACATAAATAAAAATCTCATCGTACTCAGGCTCGGCGTTAAGTAAAAAAAATAAAAAATATATCATAACTTCGAAAATACGAAAAATCGCGGAACATATATGGGGGTGATTCGGATAGCCCTCGAGGTAATCTACCTCCCAAGTTTATTAAATTTATAATTAAAAATTAAAATTTATAAAGTTTTTTTTTTTCTTTTCAGGTAAAACAATGACTCTTCATCCTTAAACTTCCAAGAATGTAAGTTTTACCTATATGTACATATATACCGTGACTGGAATCGAAGCGACCTTCAACTTTAACCCAGTGGGCCTACCTCAGGCCATTAAAATGTCTTTAGTCTTTAATCATCCGTTTTAGCGTGGTGAGTTGGCAAGAGCTCATGATCAGTGGGCCTCCCCATTGATCATGAGCTCTTGCCAACCTTTGTCCAGCAGCGGACGTCCTACGGCTGGAAGAGAAGAAGAAGTTGGAAAGTTGGAAAGCTGGAAGTTATTAAAACATGTATTTTATTCATTTATTTATCTACTACTATTTACAACCATGATAGTATCAAAAGTTATGGTGTGACTGTACTTAATCGACTAATCTAAACAGCCTGCTGGATCCCACCGCTGGGAAAAGGCCTCCCTTCTCCTCTTAGTGATGAAGAAGGGTTTTGGACCGTTACCCACCACGCTGGCCCAGCGGGTTGGTGGGTGGGGTACCAGAGCCTCATCTATTGGTCGGCAGGGTGTACCACGCACCAGTGAGGTTGGCTTGGGTTCCGAAAGGTTTTGTTAGGAACCCCTTACACTTAATCGAATGCAATACTTTTTCTTTCTCAAACGTGCGATCTCGGAATCGACTCCAATACGCTTACTTTCTCAACCGTGCGATCTCGGAATCGACTCCAATACGTTTACTTTCTCAACCGTGCGATCTTGGAATCGACTCCAATACGCTTACTTTCTCAACCGTGCGATCTCGGAATCGACTCCAATACGTTTACTTTCTCAACCGTGCGATCTCGGAATCGACTCCAATACGTTTACTTTCTCAACCGTGCGATCTTGGAATCGACTCCAATACGTTTACTTTCTCAATCGTGCGATCTTGGAATCGACTCCAATACGCTTACTTTCTCAACCGTGCGATCTCGGAATCGACTACAATACGTTTACTTTCTCAACCGTGCGATCGCGGAATCGACTCCAATACGTTTACTTTCTCAACCGTGCGATCTTGGAATCGACTCCAATACGCTTACTTTCTCAACCGTGCGATCTCGGAATCGACTACAATACGTTTACTTTCTCAACCGTGCGATCGCGGAATCGACTCCAATACGTTTACTTTCTCAACCGTGCGATCTTGGAATCGACTCCAATACGCTTACTTTCTCAACCGTGCGATCTCGGAATCGACTACAATACGTTTACTTTCTCAACCGTGCGATCGCGGAATCGACTCCAATACGTTTACTTTCTCAACCGTGCGATCTCGGAATCGACTCCAATACGTTTACTTTCTCAACCGTGCGATCTCGGAATCGACTCCAATACGTTTACTTTCTCAACCGTGCGATCTCGGAATCGACTCCAACACTTCCCTTGTGCCTACTAAAATAACAATTGCTTTGCCGAGGTATTGTCCTCACTCATTCAGAAGTACAATTTGGAACGTTATCTCAAATAACACAGCCCAACACAACTTGATAGGGCCATTGTCTCCAGGCTCGTGAAATACAGCTTATCTGCAAGCAATAGGGTTTAAATTACGGTACGCACAATTACGGGGAGCTCCCGACGCCCTGATTTTCGGGAAATTTCTACTAATATGACCCTTGTATTGTTAAGAGAAAGTATTGTTAGAAGAAATGTATTAGTTTGTACGTTTATGAATTTGATGGAATTTATAGTGTTTGTAGTTCCAGGGAAATATCAACATTGAATTACCTGCTGTCTCTCTTCTCTTGCCGTGATCTGCCAAGGGATATCCAGAAGATAGGCAGCAGTGTCCTTCCGCGTTTTTTTTCATACTTTTAACATCTTGGCCTGTAACTGCTTTAAGTGGCGAGGAGTGGAAGGAGGAAATGGAGGCCTTTGCCCAGCAGTGGGACAGTAACGGTTGAAAATAATAATTATAATAATACTAGTTGGTGTAATATGAAGATGATCTTGGCCATAACCGAATATTTTTATTGTACATTTTGATTAAAAAAAAACTTGGGTTTTAGGTATTTTTATTTACGTATACGGCAATTCTTCACAAAGGTCAATGACCCTGTCAAGAATCAGCTGGCGTTTAGGTTGTCATTATCGTGAAATCAGCTGTTGAAGTTAAAACCCTCTTTGTGTTTTCTTGAATTAAAATCACTGAATCCTGAAAATTCGTAGAACTAACGTTGTTCATTGCGGTGGTCAGAATCACACCCTTTCGTCTTAGATAGATAGATAGAACATGTTATATTGCACACCTTAAATATAAAAATAACAATAGAAGGAGAAACACTGAACACAAAGTGTTAATGGCGTAGTACACAATATTATAATACATTTTTATTTAGGACAAAGTCCTTTGAATTATAAAGTTTGAAAAATACAGCAAGCGAGCAAAGTACTGCATCCACAGGAAAGGGTGTGGGGAAACATTCTTCTGCCGACACCCCACGCTTATTATCTATTCAACTATAGTTAAGACTTTGAATTATAAAGGTTGAAGAAACAAGCGAGCAAAGCGGCGGCCAAAAGCTACTAACAAAAGCTTCTTATCTCAACACAATAGGTTTCAAATTAGTCAATATATTTGACAATTGTGTGGGAACCAGACGAGAGTGTTATTGCGCCCATTGTCGTGTTATCACGCGATCTTATTGCTCCAGCCCGCCCTATATACTAGCGGGGGATTGCTTGGGCAGATATTGCACGACTGAAATCAAATCAAAAAATAGGTTATTCAGGCTATGACACTATATTTCCGGACCCTTTGTCCCAAATGTCATTTCCTATTTCAATTAGTTAGTTTAGTGACATTTCGGACACCATTTTAAAGATGTATGTCATTGCGGCCGCATGGACCTTATTGATGCGTCATAATTATGAATTACAAAATAAACAACACAAATTAATAGATTATAGCACATATTTGAATCGGTTTACTTCAGAGTTTAGTAAACATTTTTTCAGGGTTTACGCGAGTTAGGAAAAGAAGCGAACAGAAAAACCTAACTCCATCGTTATAGTCATCAATTAACATTTTTCTTTTGTCTTATGTTACGTTTGACGCAGTTGGAGCAGATTCCGTCCTAAGTGGTTTTGTCCTCTAGGTAATCTGATATTTCATTTTAACTACCAAAGATTCAAATTGTTAGGTACGTCATAACGGGGAAGAGACCGCGCCATTTTGTTACTACACGAAATGATATCTCGCTCATTTAGAAACAGTTCATTTAGGTATATGTAAAGAATCCAACCTATGTAAGCTAGGATTGTTTGGGGAGGATACTACACATCTGCACTGTTATTAAACGTGATACATGCTTTAGCGGTGAAAGAAAACATCGTGAGGCAATCCGCGGCTTACTTCGTCTTTTGTTTAAATAAAAGATAATGGATACGTTTATCCTACATCAAACGTGCAAAGGTGGTACCCCAAATTAATTATTTTTTCAGGGTATCACTTTATTTTATTATGTAATATGTAAATGAAGCCCGTTTGCCTCTTCATTTAATTTAAATTTCCCGCGCATTAAAATAACGTAAAGCATTATTTATGGTGGAAGCATTGTTCACTATGGTCATTCTATAATTAGAAAATTCACTCTGGCTTTGTACAATTAAACATGGAGATTTGAGAACAGAAATATTTCGTATTGAAAATATTATTTGAAGCAATAGCTTTTAATGTTGTTTCTCTTTACAGAGCAACAACCTGGGTTATTTGTTTCATTAAACAACATATTACAAAACAACATTATTTATAGCTGTTGGAAACAATGTAAAAGTTAAAATTTGAGTTTGTTGTGAAACCAAGTGAAGACCCGAAAACAAGCGTGGTTTGCATAACCTCAATTATGAATGAGGATAAAAATGTGTTCTTGATTCCGGAACAATTACAGCCGGTGAAGCTATGTACATGATGAGATAATAAAAACCCAAACTTATCAAAAAGTAAAGAATACATTGCAAAGAAGACATGAAAAAAGACAAGTATGGATTTCAGTAACACCAGAATTACGTGATACTTATATGGATGAAGATGGAAATATGCAATTTAGAGGATATTTACTGGAGGAGATTACATCAAAAGTACAACAACAGGTTCTTACCAATGAAATGTCAACAGAACTGACAAAAATCCTGGAAAATTTTGCTGTATTGAAGAAGGAATCTAAACAGTTTAATTTGAAGAACTTATCTGAAAAGTTTGTAATAGAAAAATTCTCAATAAAAACATCAAGTGTAACAGAATGGATGATCATCTTCGAAGCTGAATGTACTCGTTTGGGTATCGATGAAAATATTCAAAAAATTCAGGTGTTTCGGTTATTTTTGGAGGATTCATGTCAGGACTGGTATAATTCTATGCTTATAAAATACACAATAGATTCAGAATGGTGTATTTGGAAAAACAAATTTTGTGAAACATATGTGAACAAAGGCTGGACACCAATAAGGTATGCTATTTTCTTTAAATATAGGCAGGGCTCATTACTAGAATATGCTCTAAAAAAAGAGAGTTATTAGAGTTATTAGAGTTAAACAAATTAATTGATAAACCTACTTTGATTGATTTGATCGTAACTGGACTACCTAATTTTATAGGAAATGAAATTGACCGAAATAAATTAAAAGACACTGAGGATTTATTTAGTAGTATTCGGGGCTTAGAACATTTAATAACTAAAAAGACTGTGGAGAAAAAGGGAATAGATGTGGAAGGTAAATTAAAAGAAAAAAATTTCAAAGACCGACCATGTAGAATTTGTGAAAAAGAAAAGAAAGGAACTCGGTATCACTCGGAATCCGTATGTTGGTTCAAAAATAGAGATGGTGATCGTTCCAAAAAAGAGCTAATTAGGAGTGTTAATAATTCTGAGTTAGAAATTAGTTTAAATGAAATAGATTCAAAAAACTAATTATTCCACCATTAATCAAAATTAAATTAATAATAAATGATTTCATAGAATCATTGGGGGTTTATGATTCAGGATCAAATGTTAGTTTAATTAATTCAAGATTATTATCCTTAAAAAATTACCCAAACAACAAGTACAATAATCAAGCAAATCTGAAAACGATTAATGGTGTAAAAAAGTCAATAGGAATAGTAACATTAAAAATAAAGATTTTTCAAATGGAAAAATATATGAATGTTTTTGTCATAGATAAACAAGATTTTGATTATGATTTTTTGATTGGATTGGATTGCATAAAGTCTTTTCAACTAATACAAAATGAAAACTTGGAAATCACACAAAACCTAAATAAAGAAATAAAACAAAGCAATAAAAATATTCCTGGCTTTACGGGTTACAAAATTAAAAATAAACTTCATTTCATTGATGAAAATAATGATAAGTGTAAGGTAAACTTTAATGAGCACATAGAAATAACAAACTTCAACATTTCAGTAAATCATTTAGATACTCAACAACAATCTAAAATATATGCATTAATTAGCAAATATAAATCACTATTTGCAAAAGATAAATATGATGTAGGTTCAGTGAAAGACTATGAAGCACATATAGACTTACAAGTAGATACATATTGTAGCAAAAGACCATATAGGTGCAATTTTGAAGACAGGAAAGAAATAGAATTGCAAGTTTTAAAATTATTACAAAAAAAATTAATTGAGGAATCTTATAGTCCTTTTGCAGCTCCTGTGACATTAGCCTATAAAAAAGAAGAAGGGAGAAAATCTAGACTATGCATAGATTTTCGCGATTTAAATAAAATAGTGGTTCCTCAGTCGCAGCCATTTCCACTCATAGAGGAATTAATGGTAAAAACCAGAAATTGTAAATTTTTCTCAACATTAGACATAAACTCTGCATTCTGGTCTATACCTTTAAAAGTAGAAGATAGGAAGAAAACAGCATTTGTTACTCAAGAAAATCATTTTCAATGGACATGTTTACCATTTGGTTTAAAAACATCACCAGCAATATTTCAATACTAACAAGCATTATTAGGAAACACAAATTATCAAACTTTACAGTAAATTTCATCGATGATATTTTAGTATTTTCCCAGACATTCACGGATCATATTGAACACTTATCTTTATTATTAGAAGCAATTGCAAAGGAAGGCTTTAGGTTGAAATTCTCCAAATGTAATTTTGCACAGGACTCTGTAAAATACTTAGGCCACATAATAAAAAATAATACAGTTACTCCTCTAAAGGATAATTTAATAGCTATAAAAGATTTTCCTGTGCCGAGAACAAAGAAAAATATTCGACAGTTTTTAGGTAAAGTAAATTTCTATGGAAAGTATATACCAAATATATCAGTCATGTTAGATCCATTACACAATTTATTCAGATAGGATCAACAATTCATCTGGACCGAAAAATGTCAGGAATCTTTTGATACAATAAAGAATCAGCTCTGCTCAAAACCTATTTTGGAAATTTTTGATCCGGATTTACCTATCAATATTTATACAGACGCTAGTATACAGGGTATAGGGGCTATTTTAAAACAACAACAAGAAAATGGGGAAGAAAAACCATGTGCATACTTCTCGAGAAAATTAAATGACAGTCAGAAACGAAAAAAAGCCATTTATCTAGAATGTTTGGCAATAAAAGAAGCAGTAAAATATTGGCAACATTGGCTTATAGGAAAAAAATTTAAAGTGTTCTCAGACCATAAACCTCTAGAAAAACTAAATATTAAGGCAAGAACAGATGAAGAGCTAGGAGACCTTACATATTACTTATCACAATTTAATTTTGAAGTCATATATTCACCGGGAAAGGACAACTTAGAAGCAGACAGTTTGAGTAGAAACCCTGTATTAGATTCACATGTAAATCAGGAAGAAGTCTTAAAAATTGTAAACCTTATTAAACTTAAAGACATTCAAAACGATCAAGAGAAAAATGAAGACATAAAACTGTTTAAAAACAAACTAATATTAAAAGAGAACATTTATCTCAGAAGGATAGGGAAAAAGGAGAAAATTATACTGACTGAGGAATTTAGTAAGAAAATAATAAAAAATGTTCATTTTACATACTGCCATATAGGACTGAAACAAACAGAAAATAAAATCAAACCATTCTATACAGCAAAGAATTTAACACAGAATATAAAAAAAATCTGTGAAAATTGTGAAATATGCATAAAAAATTAATCTAGAACTAAATTTAAATATGGATTGATGTCTCATCTGGGTCCCGCTACTTACCCTTTTGAAATAATGTCAATAGACACCATTGGTGGATTTGGTGGCTCCCGCTCTACAAAAACTACATCTACATCTTTTGGTAGACAACTTCACCAGATATGCCTACATATTGACGTCAAAAACCCAAAATGCAAATGATTTTATAAAACTTATAAAAAAAGTAAGTAAATTGGAATAATTCTATCTGATCAGTACCCTGGCATAAATTCAAGAGAATTCAAAAGTTTTTAAAAAAATGAGAATATACCTATTATTTTCACTGCAGTAAATACACCCTTTTCAAATGGTTTAAATGAACGATTAAATCAAACCTTAGTTAATAAGATGATGATGGTGTAAAATTAACGAAAAAAATTATAAAAAAGCATGGACAACTATTGCTCATGAATGCACCCAGAGATATAACGAAACTGAACACACTGTGACAGGATTTACCCCAACATATTTAATGGAAGGAACAATCATTAATATTTTACCAGATGAGTTAAAAAAACATAAAGCACAAAATGATTTATTACACAATAGGAAAATAGCATTGGAAAGAACTATAAAATCACACAATTATAATAAGCAACTATTTGACAAAAACAGAAAAGACAAGCAATTAAAAGTAGGAGACTCGGTTTATGTGGAAAATGGGAACCGATTAAATAGAAAAAAACTGGATGAATTAAGAATAGGACCTTATACAATTTTGGAAAAAATATCTAACTCAATTTATAAGATTGATACGGGATACAAAAAGTGTGAATCAAACTTGTTTCACATTACAAAACTTATACCAGTACCTAATGGTTTTTGAGTACTTGGGGGGGGGGGGGGGGGGGGGGAGATGTAAATGAATTATATATACATATAATAATTATATAAGTAATGGCACCCTGCGGCAACGATTTGCCTTACATTAATTAAAGACAGAAAACAATGCCTGACTTCTATCCTTAGTTTTAAACTCTAATACATAATAGCAAAAAGTCGAAAATGCATTAGACATTTAATTTTCCCCATAATCATAGACAATGGCTTATCTGACCATAGACAGTGAAACTCTACTGTGTCTATGGCGTTATTGTGCTAAGATCTGATATGGTTTTACTCTATGGCTTTGAGTAACTCTAAATTGCGTCTTTTGTTTTAGAGATACTTAAGCACTCTTAGGCCCTTATCCCACCGTTTTACGAGTACTTATGGATTTAAGCGATATTAAAGCCTGTGTGTCTACCATGAGTTGTCACTGTTAGATCGCCTGCCGTTACTACTGTAGTAATAGGACATTACTATGACATCTGTCAGATTTTTAACTCATCGTACCAAATTCTAAGCAAATGAAGCCCAAACTACAGTCGCTGTAGTAGGAGGGAGGCATATGTCCAGCTGTGGGCGTGGACAGTAATCCCACGGCTGCGATCATGTGGCTTACCAACTTGCAAGTAAAGATGCAAGTGTGGCCTAATCAAAATAATAAATATGCTATATCACCCAATAACTAACCGCCCACGCCGCGCATCCATCTTGATAATAAAAGAAATGCATTAGACTATCTATTACAACATTACATTGCAACAACATCGGACTTAGGGCGGGGTTGCACTGTACTCGCTCTTAAGGTCGTGGCTTACCTATCCTGCCCGAATGAAACTAGAAAAATAGTAGATTGTTATACAAGGAGCTAAAATGACCCAATGTATACGAGGTAAAACAGAAAACGGGGTTTAATGTTTTTTTAGCGCCGTGTGTGAGAGAGATTGCGAGAAAATAAAATAATCCAATACAATATGAATTTTTTTTATGAAACAGTAATAAGTTGTATCTTTATTTATGATTATTCTACTTATGACCAAAGACTTTCTCGTTTTTGTAGGCTCATTGTTATAGGACAGACAAAAATTAAAAAAAAATCCCTAGAGGAAGAAATGCTTCGCTCTGGTACGCTACAATGACGGTATTTTTGAGCAAGAGGAGTGATAAAATCTAAATAATACTAAAAAAAAACGAAAAATTATTGAGACTTAAATTTAAAAATTGTCTTCGTAAAACCTTTTAACCATATCAAGGTATTTTAACCATACATATTTAATAAGGTGACCAACGCGGCGCCTTGGCAGCATGTGCCCTACATGGCGTTCAACGTGTTAACACAAAAGAATAACAAAGATATCCATACAGATCCTTACCATTAAACAAGCATTGGTACGGGGGTACCAGAAAACGGGGCGAAGGTTTCCGAAAAATGCCATTTTTGACCTTTAGTGACCTTTTGAGATCACAATAACTCCGGTCCCTGTGACCGGTTAGGGTCACCAAAATCAATCAGTATCCTTCTTTCATTTAGACAGTGCTAACAAAAAAGGGCTTCGCCCCCTAATAATTTTTAATTAATTAGAATATAGACAAATTTCCTTATTTTTTTAGAACTGTCTTAATGAGAGAATGTTACTGATTGATTCTGGTGACCCTAGGGGTCACAGGAACCGGAGTTATTGTGTCCTCAATGTGCTTATTTGAAATTTTGAAATTTAAATTTATTTTTTTTGTTTTTTCGGAAACCTTCGCCCCCTTTTTCTGGTACCCCCGTACCCCACAGCTTGTTGTTGGGAGTACCAATACGGTCGTTGCCTTAGTACCTTATAAGTTTTGAAAACTACATTCTAATAAAGAAAAAAAAACAGTATAAACGGCCCAAACTCTGTCATGTCGCCAAAAAAAAAATTGGCTAATTTCGTCATTTGCTGCAAGTGAAATATCTTTCAGAAGTTTTTGTTGCTTATTGATTACTCCACGCTCACGTATAGTGACGCGCCCTTACCATGCGCGGGCGCAGGCAATAATTATTCTGACACTTTCCCCGGTGCCCGCGCTGACCCCGCCGCGCTATTTGTTACGTATAAACTATGGCTCTATTTCAATTGTAAACTATTGTATGATCTTGTGGGGTAGACAGAAAGACATCTTGCCATTTATCAAAGGAGGGAACCAAGGTTCTTAAAGTGGCGGCAGTGTTTCAACTATGCCCTTCTCTGATTATATTGTTGTAATGCACTGAACACTATATATGTACATAAATCATTTCAGCCATAAAACGTCCACTACTGAATACAGGCCTCCCTCATGGATCTCCATGAGAAGTTGCGTGTGGCATTTACATTACCGTTACTCTAATTAAGGCATCCTACTATAAACAAAATTATTTTATTGAGCTTTAAGCTTTAATTCTGATCCAGCCGTGGGGTGCCGGCAGTAGAATGTTGCCCCTCATCCCTTGCTACTCCTCCAAGTTTGCATTCAGTTCATCCCTCCATCTGCGCCTGGGCCTTCCACGCGTCGTTCATTTGAGACCCATGTTGTATTAGTTTTTGCACATACTTCTTCGACAAACAAGTCTAGCCCAGTCACGTTTCCATTTTCCAGACTTCAAAGCTACGTCCGCTATCTAGGTTCTGGAGCGAAAATAATAACAAATAAATAATGCTAAGTATTTCACACGGCACTACATTGCCACAAAGTAATTAGAGCTTATGTTACGGGTACCGGGTACCATATGATCGATACGTAACTTATATATATTTTTTTGTTATTATTATACTTAATGTAGAGTAAATACCCTGAATGAATTCACGGTTGATGACATTAGGTTACGAATAGCATTTGCTTAAATTCCATAGAAAGATATGAATAAAATAACCTGTTTTTGAATATTTTAACACTATCAACTTGTTCATATCAGAACTAACTTCACGTCCCCGCACCAACAGAGTCAGTAGAAAAAATTACTAAGTAAATAGTAAAGTAGATAAGTATTTTCGTAGGGCCGGCGATATAGCAAAAATGTATGAATGGTCTGTAGTCGATTGGAGAGGAAAACATGTTGTGACCTCAGCAAGCGTGGGATACAGGCAGGGGAATGATAACGCAAATTCCCAGAGAAACAACATAGACCTTAGAATTCAGCGAGAGATGGAGGCTACAAGTGGTGAATACTCACAAGCTCGTGTTCACACGCAACGGGACGACACGACCTCGGCCCGGCGCCGTAGGGCTGTCACATGTAATTTCTCTTAGTAAAATCTCTTTATTCCAGGCACTACAAAATGCAACTACCTAATAAAGTCCCTACAAAATACAAAAGCAAAAGACTAAATAAAAAAGTTATTCGACGAAAAATATGCCTAATAAAATATAATAAAATTATATAATATGATATTTTTTAGCATAAAAATAATAGAAAATATTATTTCTTAACCTTACCTACTTTTTATTTGGTTTTGTGTGAACACAAATTCAGTACTTGTAGATTGGATTGGTCTATTGGTCATCTCTTAAGCTATGTAAGGTAACATGATATTTTACTAGGCTAGATACGACAAGATAAGATATTTATTTAGAATAAAGTAACAATAAGGACTTATTAATTAATGAATAAGATGCTGATCGAAAAGAGTGTAAATTTTTCGTATTATCATCTCAGCCGTAGGAAGGCAACTGCAGGACATAATACTCCCTTTTTCACTTTCAAATGATTCGTGAGTTACACTATTCATTGTTATGTTAAACGGGTTTTCTACTCACGTTAATTATTCGTTGAAAATAGGTATCCAACGTGTTCAGTTCCTCCCAGGGGAACTTTCGTCAGGGAATGGAGCTTTTTTACGCGGTAACGTCTCCTTCCCTCTCACGCGCTCGTGTTGCACTGCGCGTTTAACATGTTGGATACCTATTTTCAACGAATAATTAACGTGAGTAGAAAACCCGTTTAACATAACAATGATACTCCCTCATGGATCTTCAAGTACTGATCATGAGGGATTGTTGCAATACCATTTATATTTTTATTTTAATGCTGGACAATTCACACAGCATCCCTAAGCTAAGCTTGTGTTATGGGTACTTGATGACTGAATAAGTTATTACTATATAGATATACTAAGATAGATATTTTATTTTACATAATATATAAAAAAACCCAGAACACCCCGAACAAATATCTGCAAATCATAAAGATATTTGTCCCGAGGCGGGAATCGAACCAGCAACCACTTCCGTCGCAGGCTCGTCAGTTCGTCCGTTGCGCCATACAGGTCGTCGTAGTAAATAGGTAATCGTTTGTTTTTTAGTTGTTTCGAAGTTTAAAATAACGATATTTTAGCCGCAAACGCGCTGTGCCAGCCCTATAGGTCGGCCGTGCATAAACATGTCGCCGCCATGTAAGGCGATCTGTCGAAGCAGACAAATTGATCGCGTTTGGACAAACTGCTCCAGCTTGCTTTATGCCTTTATGGCCTTTCAATATTTACACCTGACAATGTTACTATGATAGCTTCTATCTATACCGCATCCACTTTCGGTGTAAAATGTTCGTCAACAAACTGTCAATACTTAACCTAAAAATAACTTTCTTTCTGTTGGTTTTTATATATAATTCTCAATTATTGGGGATTTTTGACCACTCCCTTCAATATAAATTACTATGAACACGGTTAAAAATGTTTCTTTTAGGGTTAGTACCCTTAGAAAGCAATTGAATTTGAAGTGTGACAGTTAACAAACAATCTACATCAAAAGTGGCTGGAGTATAGGTACTTATTTATTAGTTCACCACTTCATCAACATAAAAACGCTACCTTCTGGGCTGACGTTTCTGGGCGACTGTACGCTGAACAGTCACATTGTGATGTGACTGTTCAGCGTACAGGCTATCCTTTTCACAAGAAGAATAGCCATTATACCTGAACCATTTCTTACCTGGGCCGTATTCAACAAAAAACAGCTCCTGCTGCCTACTTAGCCGCGAGTTTATCATGAGGACATGATAAAACAAAACTCCTTAAAGCATGTAGTTTGAAATTGAAACCGAAAGACGCTGCTGCCCATCTTCCAGAGGTATCCCTTAGCAGGCTCTTACTGCATCCACGGGCATGAGAGGAGGGTCAACATTCTACTGCCGGCACCCCACGGCAAGTTCAGCTAATACTTACGTAGTTACTCCATTGGCTCAGGGACCCAAAGTGCAATACAATACAATACAATTATTTATTAATATCGCCAAGTTACAAGTCACAAAGATATAAGGTAAGCAATATAGTTTATATTATAATATCGACCTTAAATTATAGTAAGTATAAGTATTTAATATAGATAATTATAATAATATAATAATTCATGTAATTCATATTTTGATATAATTTATAATAATGTAATTCATATTTAAATACCTCTATCATTCTAAAACTAATTAAATAATCGGCAATGCGTAGAACTCGTCTAAGGAATAAAAATAACTCTCTAAGAGCCATTTCTTTAGTCTATTTTTAAACATCATGGTGGAACTAGCGCCCTTTATAATAGCGTCCGGCAGCCTGTTGTAGACCGCCGACATACCCATAGCCCTCATGATATCCATGTGGGGGTAGTTGCCATACTCACCACGCTTGGCAGGCGGATTGGCGAGCGCAGTACGGGATGTTGATACACGGCAAGACGCTGCTGCCCTTACGAAGCTATCCCTTAGCAGTCTCTTAATGCATCTACGGGCATGAGAGAGGAGGAGTAATATCCTACTGCCCCACGGCAGACCGGAGTACCTAGTATTTCAATTAAATGTTTTAGTCAAAGGCTGCACCAGTCGGTTCCAGCTAATAAAACCACATGTTGCTCAGCTGTGGCCGGTCAAAGGATATTAGTTTATCGAAACTATTTTCCACGCAATTACGATGTGTATCTTTTGTTTGTTTAAACTTTAGACTTAAAATATACATATTTTTATGTTTTAGTAATTTTGGAAATAAATAAGTACGAGTATGATAAGGAAGAGTGATGCCTCCTAAGACAAGTATCGTATTATTAAAAATTAAAATCAAAATAATGAAAATAAAAAAAAACAATTATGAAAAAATTCAAATACTGTTATAAATTTTGGAAACTTGTCAATAAAAATAAACATTTTGGATATGTATTTTGTATTTGAATCTAGCTACTGAACTAGTGGTCGCGACTTCGTCCGCTAGGACCCTAGAATTAGGTTCAGATTGTAGGATTTCTACGCTGCCGTGGGGGTGCCGGCAGTAGAATGTTACCCCTCCTCTCATGGGTATGCAGTAAGAGCATGATAGGGATACCTCCGGAAGATCCTCGGCAGCGCCTTTCCGTGCATCAACATCCCAAACTGCGCTCGCCAACCCGCGTGCCTTGAGTCTACTATCCATGAGGGAGGCTCTTGTTCAGCCTCCTTTTTACGGCAGAAATTATGATCTAGCTGGAACTCACGACTTCGTCTGCGTGGATTCCAGAATTAGGTTCAGGTTGTAGAATTTTTAGAATTCCATTTCTTCATTATAAAAAAAATCATATGCCCATAATATACATATAAATGCGAAAGTGTGTATGAATAAAATATAAATGTTCCATTTTCGCGTCTAAACGAATGAAAAGATCTTGATGAAATTTGATAATGGACACAGAGACAGCGGAAACTGAACATAGGAGAGGGACGTACTACTTTCTCACGCAGATGAAATCGCACAATACACTAAACAAGCAAGCCCTAATTTATCGTAGGAACCCTAATAAAATAAAATATTTACATTATAGTACAAAATAAGAAATGTTAAAAATTGTGTACCTTTTACATATTATGTCAGCGTAATTGCTTTGTAAGAGAATGGTGCCTGAACTATGTTCTTTTGAACCTGTATTACAATTTGTGCTGTGGTCGCCACAGTACGTAATTTATCCTACGACCGTATTCAAAACGAAATAATGAATGAAACAATACATTCATTCGTGAGGAGACTATTTATACGCAGTATAGCTTAAGTCTTAGCATGCCTATGTCTAACCTTTGTCTATTTCCAGTTTACGAGATCGTAAACTTCTGCTCACCTTTGGTTTATTTATTTTAAGTAACACGTTATAAATAAACAGACACTGGACATATCAAACAGCGTCGTATTATTACTAAATTTTGACTTTGTATAGCTTGTAAATGCTATGATATGATTAGAGAATGTAATTCCTTAATCTCAAATTCTTATTCCGTTTTCTTATTGTTTCGTCAAGTTTTGTTTTGGTCCGGATAAGATTCTTGTGTGTATAATATCATTGCAATATTTTTGTGGAGACCGTAAACTTTGTAATTTTAATAAATTCAAGGAAATGAAAAGCCTTACTTTAAACATCGGGTGGGATTCGAACCCAAGTCCGTCAAATCGATACTTGACGCTTCCTAGAGCCGGAAGTGCTTTAACCACTAAGCTACGGAACCCGTGTCGGGTACCGCTGAAATTCTTGATAAGGTGATATCAGTTGAGCACCGATTTGAGCGCCATCTACAGGTAACTATAATAATAATAATAATAATGTTGGATGAATCACACAGCATCATCTAGCCCCATGCTAAGCAGAGCTTGTGTTATGGGTACTAGATGACTGATGTACTTAATACATTATACTACATAGATAGATGTTTTTATTACATATAGAAAACTGTATAGAAACTGTAACAACGGTAACAACTATAAGTCAAAATAAACGTATTTTATTTTGTCACATGCTTTATCTTTACTTTCTACTGACACTGGTAGAATTGTAGTAAGTCGCAAGCAACAGCCATAAACAAGAAGCAGAAGGTAGAGTACATCCAATGAACTGCTAATATAAAATCAATGACAGGACAGAACTTCGAAAAGAATGTTTAAAATTAAAACAACGAAACTCCGTCTGTGTGTACCGAGGCTAACGAAGCGGCCTGACTCGATTCCAGTTTGCACATGCCCTAATCGCATAATCCATTGATTTTACGCGAAAAATACAAACGGGAATACTCGAGCAAACTTTTATAAAAATGTCGGATGGGATTATAAAGTTTTGTTTATTTAATACCGGGAATAATAAACAAATGATGAATGGTGCATTTTTACTCTTAAATAATAAATAAGTTAGGCGGTCTTTCCTAATTATCATGATCTCAGCCGTAATCTAACTAATTTATGCGATAGTTATTGCCGTCCACTGCTGGACATAGACCTCACTCATAAATCTGCCAGTGCAAATCAGAAGGGTTTTTGCCGTAATCATACACGGAGAGACGCTGCTGCTCATCTTCCGGGGGCGGTCTTTAGGTTAAGTTAAATAGTTACCTATGTTTAAAGAGTTATCTATACTAATATTATAAGGAGGTAAAGTTTGTGAGTTTGTGAGGTTGTAGGGGGTAATCTCTGAATCTACTGAAGCGATTTTTAAAATTATTTTACTAATAGTACACATTCTACCTACTTTATAGAACACAATCAAGTATTGAGTAATTATGTAAATAGCTACATACATCGTAAAAAATATTCCCGACCCCTTCCGACCAGACAAATAAATAAGCAACCCCGAAATATAATATCCACACAACTATATTTATTTCGCAAGTTATTGCCGACCAGAGTCAACAAGGGCAGTCCAGCCCTTGCAAAAACATGGGGCCTGAGGGCCCGAATATAATTGTTTACAACTAATCAAAGTAAAGCGGGCTTTCGAAATAAAAAACATCTAATTACAGTTCACAGAAAATGGAAAAGCGGATGTGAATGAAATGATATTTGCTCTTGTGGATGCGATTGTGCAAGTCATAGACTTACAACATTTAAAATTTTTTTTTTAGTTTGTAATTTTTAAGTGTTGAACCACGCTTAGAACATTTCAAGGAGAAAGGAAAACCCTGTCCAAAATTTTCGATTTTAGTGGGGTTAAGGTTTTTTGGGGTTAAGAGAGTGTGAACTATTTCACATCTAATAATATATATGCCGTGGGGTGCCGGCAGTAGAATGTTGACCCTCCTCTCTTGCCCGTGGATGCAGTAAGAGCCGGAAGATGGGCAGCAGCGTCATTCTGTGTATCAATATCCCATACTGCGCTCGCCAACCCGCCTGCCAAGCGTGGTGAGTATGGCAACTGCCCCTTATGTAGATCCATGAGAGAGGCCTGTGTTCAGTAGTGGACGTTTTACGGCTGAAATGAATGAATGAAATGAATATATAAATTATGCAGCATCAGCAACTGGTATTCATCCTGTATAGGACGCTGTAGTGCCTGCATCATTGATAGATGGCTTGCCCAGCTGCACCTATACCATCTTCGGATCGTAGTCTGCTATTAGTCAGAGGAAAGAACAGGTCTGATGCTGACTAAGCCGCGGGTTTGGAGGTACATACCTCTCGGCCAACACGGCTCTCTAATAAAAATTCAATAGTCCCTTAAAATGAGACAAAATAAATAGGATTTCTTTTACAGTATTAAATTCAATAACTCTAGAGTATATAATATAAATTGAAGTTAGAATATTGTTAATACAATAAGTAAACAAATTTAACCGAGACTGAGTTAAAAGGTTGACGTCTGATAAAAGGGAATGATAAAGAACATGTTGTACTAAACCCACGTAATGTGTCTAAAGACAAAAGCAGAGTTGTTAGAAGCGATAGTAACTCAACGCGCACTAACAACGACGGGTTTCCAACGAGTTACACTAAAAACTAGTCACGTTGTTTCATATACTAATGGGCCACAACATGTATATCGTACGTAACAGTTGAATTATATATAACAATAAAACATAACAGCAACTTGCCACGAGACACTGTGAATATTTAAGTTTTTGAAATGGTCAAGTAACAGTGTGCCACGTTATGATGTTTTTAAATGCTCTCTAAACGAAAACACCCCAACGAAATAGTAAAATAAAAATGAAACTTTATCTAAACTGTGGTCGCGCGGTGAGTTCAAGGATCTGTTTAGTCATTTAAAAAATGCAGCACCCAAACCACAGGCATTACCTGTATCATCTGAAATAGACGAAAAGGCCGATGATGATGAACTATATTAACCCATGAGCCCGCTTCAGCTCATGCCTCGGTCCGCTCCGCTCGTAGGTATATTTAATTTCTGGTTCGGGATCTGCTTTGATGTGCGGAGGTTGCATATTAAATCCTCTTAGCCGACATCCCCCGATCAAAGGCCGCAATTATATTCAAACAAATCACTTTATTTCAGCTGAAAATGTATTTTGAAGCCATTTTAAACATGATTTGTCAAAAACAATTTCGTAGAACGTTGGGAGGTGAGCTGAATAAGTGTTTCGTGAAGTTGTTGCTCTGTTTTGGAAATTAATATGGCGTCATATCCTGTAATGTGTCACTTCTCTCTTGCCCGTGGATGCAATAAGAAGCATACCTGATAAAAGATGGATAGAAAAGCGTCTTTCCGTGTATCATTAACAACATCACGTGCTCGCTCGCCAACGCGCCTTCCAAGCGTTGTATGGCAATAAACCCTCATGGATTTTGATTCTCCTCATAATTTTTTTTAGTAAGTTGTAGAACTTTTTGTGAAGTGTTCGTCCGGGGAAGTACTACCACAATACCTATTTCTGCCGCCAAGCAGGCGGTGAAATTACGGGCACATGAGACCTTACAACTCTGTCTCAGGGTGACGGGCGCAATGCAATGCAGCGTCACATAGTCACATGCTTCGCGACCGTGATCACGCGGTATTGCAGTTGTAATAGGTAGAGGTTACCGCTTAACTTCAGGTGGGCCATCGACTTGTCTCGTCATGCATAATAAAAAAATTATGAGTAAAAAAAAACTTAACAAACAAGCTTTTATTTAAACGTACCTGCTAAAAATAATAAACTAAAATAGTCAACTTAAAACGTCTTTACACAATTTATGTGACAAAAAAAAGCTTGTCGCGAGAATTTTAGCTCAATTGGTTGAAGATATTTGCTTCAAAATTGAGTTGCGAGATTCAACATAGACACAACAAGAACAAACATAGTTACATAACAATCATACACATACATACATACAGGGCAAGCTAAATAAAAGCTTGTAATCAAAAAAAATAGATGAGGATCAATGAGGCAGGTCTTAGTCCAGCAGTAGTCGTCCTACGGCTGACGTGATGATGATAATGAGCAAACACAGAACACACTCGAGTAACACTAAATGCAAATAACTTTCTCGCCATAACGAGGCGTCAAGTTATGTGGCACGCGACCTTTCAATTTGTATCATTCACATAAAATACGGGAAAGGGCATTACGTTCGGTCATGGGTAATTTACGTTTTATATCTTCTTTGTTTACGTGATTTTTGTTTGGGAAGGAGAGAGCGATAGTTTAAGTAATAAGGCCTTTGCATCTATGATTTAGATTTAGTTACATATTTACTTTAATTAAAACGGCACAACCAATTTTATTACATTAATTAGATGGGAACATTGTATTATTAATTAGAGAAATATCACCTAATACATCTAATAACATTCAGTCTAAACAATTGCAAAAAAATATTATAATAATAAACCAAATTAAACACATCAGTCAAAAACGGAAAAAAATAAATGATAATGTCAAAAAAATAAACTTTATGAAATATTTAAAACTGACAATAAAAAAAAATAAAGGCAGATCAACTATGTCAACAATTCACAAAAACATTGACATACAAATACAATTTCAGCCCACTTATCAGCAAACAAGTCAAAGTCAGGGCTTTTCTTGTAATTATTTAAATTGCTAATCTATGATGTATGTTAGTGTATTATTATAATTAAGTTGTAGTACCTTATTTATCTACTATTTGACATGTAAAACTATATTTTTACCGATAAATGAACCATTGAACCATTCAGGGCTATCATCCAGAAGAGCGTTGAGGGCAGTGAGTACACGCGGGATGGGTGACCAGGCCCGCGCTGCTGTACGAAACGACGGCACCGCAAACAACCTGTGCCTTCGACCACGGCAATAATTATTCTGGGCGTAAAGTCGACACAGCTCATCACTTAAGTCCACGGCGTCGATTATGCTTTGAAATATTTTGCAGACCGTGGTAAGTTGGTCATAGGCACGTCTCTCTCTAATTGAATTATAGCCCAAGCATCCTAACAGATAGCCGTGGGGTGCCGGCAGTAGAATGTTACCCCTCCTCTCCTACCCGTGCATGCAGTAAGAGCCTGCTAAGAGACGCCTCCGGAAGATGGGCAGCAGTGTCTTTCCGTATATCAACATCCAATACTGCGCTCACCAACCCGCCTGCCAAGCGTGGTGAGTATGGCAACTACCCCTCACGGAGATCCATGAGGGAGGCCTTAGTTCAGTAGTGGATGTTTTACGGGATGATGATGATCCTAACAGAAATTTGGAGGAATAAAGGAAGGGGTAGTAACCGTAGCAGCGCTTGTAGAGAAACCGCTGGAACGCTTTCTGAACCTTTTCAAGCATGAGCGTATAAGTAACTTCATGCGGGTTCCACACACAAGCGCTGCTCTCTCACTTACTCCTGACAAATGCCGAAAAGGTTAGGCGAACAACATGCTCATTCTCAAAGTCACGGGCATTTCTGAGGACAAACCCCGAGGCGCCTAAATGACTCCTTAGCCAATAAACTTATGTGCTCATGAAATCATGTGACGTGTGCTTTTGGTCGAATGTGACTCCCATTATAGATGATTTATACAGCGTCAGCAACATGCTGTACGTAACGCTACAGTGCCTAGGATATTGTTAGATGGATTAGGCTTTCCCAGCACGTAGGTATGCCAATGCGTAACGCAAACAGGTGGACAGTTCTTTTGCTAGTAATACTTTTATAAACAACAATACAGGCGAGAGATGAGGGGCAACATGCCGGTATCCCACGGCAAAGATTTAATTATATATAATTATACCGTGGGGTGCCAGCAGTGGAATGTCACCTCTCCTCTCTTGCCTGGGAATACAAGCTCTGCGAAGGAATACCTTCAGAAGATGGGCAGCTACAACTACGCACGCCAACCCACCTGCCAAGCGTGGTGAGTATAGTAAAAACTCCCCCATGATCCGTACTTGAAGATCCATGAGGCCTACGTCTAACAGTGGTCGTCTTACGGCTGAGATGATTATATTAACGATATAATTTAAAATGTTAAGTGCTCCAAGAGCAATTTAATGTTCGGCAACATAGTTAAAGTTAAGTAACGTTCAACGTGCATTTAACGTTAAGCAGGTGACTTGTTTCAACGTATAGTCTGTAATTTAAGATGGCGTTAATTGGATAAAGGGATTAGGTTATAATTAATGCACATTTATCGGTATTTATATCGTTGATGGTTTAGTTATCGGTATTAAACTTGTATTGTTTATGTGAGGCGCCGGGGAAGCGATTATTAGTTTATTTATGGCTTACAACTCGTGTTGGCCGAGTGGTATGTACGAAGGTCGTGCGTCCAATACGGGGACCAATAGATTTTTCTTTTTAAAAAAATGTAGGCTCACATTCGTGAAGGAAAACATCGTGAGGAAACCCGAGGATGAGTCAGCTTCAGGCGTATTAACCTGTTCTTTCTTTTCTAACAGCCGACTAAGCTGGGAGGTGGTTCCAGGCACTGCAGTGTCCTGACGAACATACCAGTAGCTGAAGCTGTAAATATCATCCATAAAAGATGCTATTATAATAAAACACGCCACACCATATTTCTGCACGCCCAGGATGACTGGCAGAGAATGCTTTAGCATTAAGTCCTCCTTACACAATTGTTATGTGTTAAAGTGTTAAATAAATAAATAAATAGATATAAAAGGCCTCACTATGCCTGACTAGCTTCTGACCAAAGCTTTATACGCGTTTTATCTATCATCATTTTTCTGGGTAAAGGCCTCCTTTTCGCTTTTACCAGACTGGCTTTTTTTTTGCTTCTCGCATCTAAGAGTGCCCGCCTGCCAAGCGTGGTGAGCATGGCAGCAACCCCCTCATGATCAGAACTTGGAGCTGCATGTATTAGGCCTAAATCCCAGCAGTGGACGTCCTACGGCTGAAAGAGATTTTTCGCTTACAACTTTTCATTTCAAGCTAGCTTTTCGTTTCAGTTTGTGCAGGCAGCCCCGCGTTTTACAATTGTAATTTAAACAATTACATTCAAATAATTGGGATACCTATGGAATATGGGTAGCAGCGTCTTTCCGTGTATCAACATCCCGTACTGTGCTCACCCACCTGCCAAGCGTGGTGAGTACGGCTACTGCCTCTCATGGAGATGCATAAGAGGCCTGCGTTCAGTAGTAAAAGGTTTACGGCTGTAATGATGATGACGAATGGATCTTAAAATACAACTTATTGCTTATAAGGCATGTGCACTTATGAGGCTCTGACAAATAATCGCAATAAGCCTGGCAGAGCGTCGCCTCATGCAATATGTATCGGCGGCAATCAGCCGCTCTGGAACCAATGCGTTCCTTACGGGCGGCAGCCACTGTGGTAGACGGGGCGACTTTCATCATCATATCATCACCTTCATCATTTCAGCCATAAAACGTTCATTGATGAACACAGGCCTCCCTCATGGATCTTCATGAGGGGTAGTTGCCATACTCACAACGCTTGGCAGGCGGGTTGGAGAGCGCAGTATGGGATGTTGATGCATGGAACTGCCTATCTTCTGGAGGTATCTTTTAGCAGGCTCTTACTGCACCCATGGGCATGAGAGGAGGGGAAACATTCTACTGTCGGAACCCCACGGCATCATCATCTTAGCCGCAGGACATCCACTGCTGGACATAGGCCGCCCTCATCTCCAAGAACTGACCATGAGGACGCTAGGCGGGCGGGTTGGCGAGCGCAGGATGTGGATACACGGAAAGACGCTGCTCCCCGATATTCAGAGGTATCCCTTAGCAGCTTCAGTTATTATTTTATATGTCCACGCAAAAGAACTTCCTAGGACTAACAATAGCCTCTTCGCAAAGCCTGTGACGGACGGAGAAACGGGCAGATAGACAAAGCGAACTATAAGGGTTTCTTGTTTTACTACGAAACCCTGAAAATGAGGTGACTTAGAGCTCTTACACACGAGCGGCATGTTACCAACGGCATAGGTAACAGCAGCCGTCGACACGCGTCGGCGGCATCCGTTGACGTGTCGACGGCAGCTGTCGACGCGTCGGCGGCAGCCGTCGACGCGCCGGCGGCAGCAGTCAATACGTCGCTATAGTTCGACTGCTGCCGTCGACGCGCCGGCGGCAGCAGTCAATACGTCGCTATAGTTCGACTGCTGCCGTCGACGCGCCGGCGGCAGCAGTCAATACGTCGCTATAGTTCGACTGCTGCCGTCGACGCGCCGGCGGCTGCAGTTACCTATGCCGTTGGCAACATGCCGTTCGTGTGTAAGAGCTCTTAGACTCAAATATGTCATAAGGTTTATCTCGTCTCTAAACCCGAGAAGCGATAAAAGCTTTCTCTTCCCCCGCCACAGTGCGCCAACCCAATGCATTTGCCACACGAGTTTTGTTCAATTGCATATGTTTTATTCATACGGTCAGCTGTGTGGACTACACACTAAGAAAGCACTTACAGCATTGGTAGGCAACCTTCGGTCCGTAAGCACAAGCGAGTCGTGTGTCTACCATGAGTTGTCACTGCTAGATCGCCTGCCGTTACTATAGTAGTAATAATACGTTACTATGACATCTGTCAAATTTGTAACTCATAACTCATGGTACCAAATTCTAATGAAATGAAGCCCAAACTACAGTCATTGTAGTATAGTTTACTGCGTATTTAAGTACCCTATTAGCTAGAGGCGCTGGACAAGTTTTCATTTCTACAGTCGCTAGAGAGTATAGATACAGAAAAATCATGGTAGACTTTCATGGTAGGTTACATTCATGAAAATATACAGGCTGCATTGTAATATATGTACTAACCCGGAAAGGGGTGATTCTAACCACCTCAGTGAATAACTTTTGCTTTTGGATTTTCCAGTTCGGTGATTTTCATTTAAGAAAAGACCACGAACGTTTTAACTTCAACGGATGGTTATACGATAATGACAACCTAAACACCAGCTGATTCTTGACAGGGTCATTGATCTCCGCGAGGAGTTTCTGTAGATATAAAAATACCTAAAACCCAGGTATATTTATAGAAATGAAAAATGCAATCAAAGTTTTGTCTCCGACGGGACTCGAACCCGTAATGTTCAGACGAACACCTGTAACGCAGACTGCCTTTACCAATTCGGCTACAGAGCAAACTTAACGTCCGTCGGGTCGAAAATCTTGAATGCCTTTATCGGTTTTGTAGCACCGAGTAATACCTTAGTGTGGGTTTACACTTTAAAATACAAAAAATACGGGGTTTATTTTTTCAAAATATATAAAAAGTAAAATATTCAAATCAAATCAAATATATTTATTTATACAAGAAACACAAGTAACAAAAAACAACATGAACGTTGACAGCTGCGAAAGTTGGGTAACTGTGTTGCAGTGTCAGCGCCCGTCCCCTTAACCAAAATGTCTAGTTTCTTAGTTAATTACTATCATTAGGAACTCGGGATCATGTTCATGCCACATCAACTGTTATTATTATTAACTCATTTATTTCAAATTACAAATTCATATCACATTAAATTCTGAACATACCTAATACAAATAAACAAAAATATATTTATACCACCACTGTGTCCCTTGCCGACAGAATGTTGCCAACCTCTGCCCGAGTCTAGTTTGTAGTGGCCCTTCAGCTTGTGAAGTTGTAGCCTAGTGCTCACTTGTAACGCATACCACTATTGAGATGATTAAGCGCGAGATGATTGCGGGACAAACTGCATAGTCAGCAGAATTACAGGGTGTATTAACATGTGTACTATGCCGAAAGTGCCGTGGGGTGCACGCAGTAGAATGTTACCCCTCCTCTCATGCCCAGGATGCAGCAAAGAGCTTGCGTCTTTCCGTATATCAAGATACCGAACTGCGCTGAGGAGACCCGCGGTTTAATCAGCTTCAGACGTATTGACCTGTTCTTTCCTCTGAGGATCTAGATTAGGCTTGTCCAGAATGTCCCAGGCACTGCAGCATCCTGACCCGCATAAATTCCATTAGCTAGGTCTTCTAGGTCTTATAATTAATTTGAAAAAAACTAGCATGAGTTGTATACTTTAATACGGGCTTTCCAATAAAAAAATCATTATCAAAATCGGACTACTCTATAAAAAAGTTGCGTGGCCATACGAGTACATACAAACACAGAACCTACTCCGTTTGTTCGTCCGTTAAAATGGAACCCCTGTATTACAGCAAAAAGTTACTAATTAGAAATGCCGTGATAAAATCCCGTGCTAATATCATTATCGTAGTAATAAGGTTCGTTCATTCATTCCATGTGCCAAGTATTGCACAATCTGTGACCAGTTGACTCACACGGGCACCTAAATTAAGGTTTTATCTACATTATCCTACTCAGCTCTCTGGCGGACCGCCAACCCATCTGAATACAATTGCGACTCGCGTATGCTCTATTTGTATAATTAGCTGTGATTTACACCCCCGTCTGTAGCGATCTTCGGTTAGCGCTTTTCAATGAACACTATTCATGCTGCATCATCTCAGCCGTAAGACTGCTGTGCACGTCCACTGTTGGGCATAGGCATCCTTCATGGATCTCCGATCTTAATAAAAAGTTTATGTTTAAAAACCATTTTAAAAACAAGCTTTTGCCAAAAAAATATCATCCGCAACAAAAACCCATCTTGTGGTTGACGTTTTTAGGTGGCTTCATCATCATCATCATCATCATCATTCCACTACAGAACAGGCCTCCCTCATGGATCTCCATGAGGGGTAGTTGCCATACACGCTTGGCAGGCGGGTCGGCGAGCGCAGTACGAGGTGTTGATTCACGGAAAGGCCATCTTCCGGACGTATCCCTTAGCAGGCTCTTACTGCATCCACGGGCATGAGAGGAGAGGTAACATTCTACTGCCTGCAGAATGATTAAAGCACTTTAGGAAGGGCCAATATCGTATCGCTTTGACCGCACGTTTTTTATACGACTAGACGACGACACAAGACGAAGGCAATCCTGATGTAAAGCTCTTCTACTTATTACACCTTTAGTAGTAATAGAACTTTCTGTGAAAGGTTCATCCGGGGAAGTACTACCACCATACCTATTTCTGCCGCCAAGCAGTAATGTCTCCATTGCTGTGTTGGGGAGTTCGTGTCTACGCAGTAGAACGGTTTCTGAGGGGGTGAGCCGTTCTAATTCACCCTTTCAATTGATGATCAGTATTGATGAATGCTGTATCTCTGGTCCGGTCTTGTACCGTGATGGTTGACCACCGGCTGGGATTGGTTACCCGATGCCGGTTGGATGTGAAGTCGTCTTCAGTGACGCAATCGTGAAGGGCGCTCACGCGCACCGAGTTGGCTTCGGCCTCAGTATAGACACATGTCTCAGTATAGACACATGTCTCAGTATAGACACATGTCTGAGTATAGACACATGTGTTCCTGTTTGAAGGGCAAGGGGGCCGGTGGAATTACGGGCACATGAGACCTTACAACTCTGTCTCAGGGTGACGGGCGCATTGCAGTGCAGCGTTGGTCACGTGCTTAGTGAATGTGATCACCGCGCCATTGCAATTGTAATAGGTAGAATTTCCGCTTAACATCAGGTGGGCCTTCGGCTTGTCTCGTCATTTAGTAGTATAAAAAAACACCTCAAATACCGCGGTGATCAATTTGTTGGGAAATTTAAATTATAAAAAATATTTGTATGTAGCTTCTGCGCGCCGCTTCGCATGCGTTGTACCCGGATAAAAAGTAGCCTACGTGTTATTCCTGGTTACGTCTTTAAAGATTTTGCGTGAGGTGGTAACAAACATCTATACAATCAAACTTTCGGCTTTATAATATTAGTGGAATTATTTATTTCTAAATTAGAATTATTAGTTATTTCTAAATTATGTACGATTATTTTTTAGGTTTCTCGGAAACTTGAAAGTAAGGCCTTTGCATCTATTTTAGATGATTTATACAGCGTCAGCAACTGGTAATCATGATGTACGGGACGCTGCAGTGCCTAGGACATAGTTAGATGGATTAGGCTTGCCCAGCACCTATAACATCCTCTCAGCTTAGTCAGTTATTATTCAGAGGAAAGAACAGGTCAATACGTCTGAAGCTAACTAAGCCGCGGGTTTCCTCACGATGTTTCCTTCACCGTTAAAGCTCGTGTTAAGTGTGCACATACATTTTTCAAGAAAGAAAAATCCATTGGTGCACGGCCGGTAACGAACCCACGACCTTCGGATTGAAAGTTGGTGGTACATACCCCTCGGCCAACACGGCTAACTTGAAAACGAAAAACTTAACTTAACTTAACAACGGCTCGGAAACTTGAAAGATCCTAAGATAATATACGTCATCACATCGGCGACGTGTCTAATCCGATGATTTGTCTATATAGGTGTATTAAGGTATTATTGTATTCTATATTACGTATCTCAGACGATAAACGCTATAGATTATCAATAATAATTGTTTTAGTTCACTGGTATCTCTAGCTACCAAAACCAAACAAGCGGATATATTAGTATTAAGTTTATCTACAACCTTGTTATGTATTTTTATATGTAAACGTAGTTTGATAGTCCTTACCTTGCTGTAACACAGTTTATATCTAGCAGGGGGGTAAGGTCTAGATGATTGCGGTATATAATATGTAATATTTTGTAAAGGTTTTCATAAATAAATGATTTGATTTGAATATAGCGCAACAGACTAGGCACATCCCTCGCGGTTCGCTCTGGACTAAACTTGGATACGATACGATTTATGCGCCATTCTCCATGCGCGGTTTAGTGCGCGGTAATTGACTACAATATTAGTTGGCTGAGTGGTTGTGACGAGGAATGGTGCGCGCAGTTCCGGGTGCGCTCTCGAACTGGGACATTGGTTTTGCGAGCGCGTAGCTAATATAGATTATTTTGCCACACATAGTGAAGAACTTCTGGAGTTTGTCTCGTAGAATTACCCTCCAACCACATAATCACACACATACATACATCCACATAAATATTAAGACACTCACACTTTCTCGTACACATAAAGCATACATACACATATATACCTACTCATTCATACACAAAAAAACACATAAACAAAACACGCACAGTTGTATAGTAGATAATTTTTGTAATTAACTTAATCTGTATTTAGTTAGGTACTCTTACTAGGCAAGAGCGATACCCCCTCACACAGGTATTTATCTACTTAAAAGGGGGTTTCCAATGCATAAAATTAAATGTATAGATTAAGTTACTGAAATAAACCTATTTTTTTTTTATAGTATGGTACAGACGCGCACATAGTAAAGGAGCACTAAGGTTAGGATACACTAAAATACCATTAAGGTTTAGTGGTATCCTTTACTATGTGCGCGACTGTACAAGTAGTTATTATCATCTCAGCTGTAGGACTGCTGTTCACGTCCACTGCTGTAAATAGGCCTCCCTCATGGATCTTCAAGATCATGCTTATTCTTATGCTTATAAGATAAGCTTAAGGGCTTATTTAATGATAAGTCATATTAAGATAGCGCCTTTATTACTTCAAGCCTCTTAAAAGTATTTACTCACAATATCTCGTTTTCATTTAGCACTGATTAATCGCATATCATTTAGTAATTTTCTGTTTCTTCACTATTTTTACTCAATATCTCCCGATCTACTCTTTTATTAAAAGCCGTCTCACTACCCTCACTCCGAATGCCCATTTCTTTACAACTTCCTCATTGATATTGGCATGTTTACCAGATCAACTAGGCAATGACATTTCAACAAAGATCTATATTAATTTATATAACCCAGAATATTATCGAAGTCGCTAACACACAATTAAAACAGTTGAGCGATCCGGTGGTTGGTTCTGATATGCTGGCTTGCCTCTTAGCTCTTTTATCTGCTAACGAGGTAAACCAGACCTGGTCATGGTGCTTCTTTCCATCCAAGCACTTCCTCCACTCAGGTCTATTAGCAGTCAATACTTCCCAACCACTGTTACTGATATTACATGAAGACATGTCTCTCTCCGCCGTGGGGTGCCGGCAGTAGAATGATACCCCTCCTCTCATGCAGTAAGAGCCTGCTGAGGGATACCTCCGGAAGATGGGCAGCAGCGTCTCTCCGTGTATCAACATCCCGAACTGCGCTCGCCAACCCGCCTGCCAAGCGTGGTGAGTATGGCAACTACCCCTCATGGAGATCCATGAGGGAGGCCTGAGTTCATCAGTGGATTTTTAAGGCTGAAATGATGATGATGTCTCTTTTAATGCAATCCTTAAAACGCAGCAAAGGTCTCCCTATGGCCCTCTTTGCATGCTCTATCTCACCAAGTAAGACACGTGTTCGGAGACAAAACTCGTTCATTCGGTATACTTGTACGAATTTGCTTATAAATCTCTATCTTATAATCTATTTTGCGTGGAGGCGGTGATTATTAATTTGTAGATATCGTTGTAATAAGCCGGCACGTGACAATTTTGAGAATATGTGTGTGACAGTGACAAAAACTTTTTTGTCACAGTAAGAAAAGTTATTAATACGCGCTCTGTCAAGAACACATAAACGACACATTGTGATTTTCCCCAAAAACAATAACAACAGCTGAACGACAATATTTGCGCAAATGAGCCGTTTTCAGTAACAAAACAAAAAGAGTTTTCTACTAAACCTAACAGATGGAGCTGGCAAGCGGAGTAAGCAAGTTTGTGATTAATCCTGTTAATGTCAAATTGTGCCTACCAGTAAAAGAAAATTAACGCCATCTATAAGGTTCGAGGTAACTATTTTTGAAGTTTTTACTTTTTAATGAAAACGCCTCATTGCCGCCGCGCGCCGGCCGATCGTTTGTCAATCACTGTCCCGCGGGACGATGATGAATTGACGATCAAACTGTTTAAAGGGAATTGGTAAAAAATAGTTTTTATTTTTTTTATTTTCAGCTAATTATTTAAGACAGGCTTAATGTTCGTATAGCAAAATAAGTTACGCCATTCACATCTATATTTAACCCACGTTAAAAAGAAGGAAGTCCTCAAGTCGAGAATGTTTTTTGTATGTTTGTTACGCGATTACTCCGCCAATTATGAATGAAAAATGAAAATGAAAAATATTTATTTGACAGTAAAACATAAATATGAACATCAGATATAACAATTACAATTTCAATAAAATACAATATTCTTACTAATATAAATTTAAATATATTTGAGAATTAATTAATTATTAATTACATACTTTTTATTTTACTGTGTCCAGAAATCCAAAGATTACCTGTGGCGCCCACACTAGATTAAATCTGTATCGTGAGTGCCTGATACGTTTAACAAAAGATTTGCCTCGGCTTCAGCGTAGGTTCCAAAGTAAATAATAGAACAAATATGACATTGAAATAACTATTAATAATATTAATACATAGAAATAGTATAATAAATAATAAAAATAAATAAATAATAATACAAAAACTAAGGATACATGCAATAAATAAATAAAATACATTAAATAAATCTGTTTTTGCATTTAGGTTATGATATTTTATCCAATAATGTTTCTGTGTTATCGTATGTTAAGGATGCTAACCAATTTGTTAGTTTGGTGGATGGATTTTGATGATTATTTTTTTATACGGTCTTGTTTTAGAGATGGTCCATTTTCCAGAAGTGGTGTTGTGCGGATATGCGTAAATTAGGTATGAGTGCAAGTGAGTACACTTTTGTGAGTGAGGCACACGGCTCTCGCCGGTGGCTGGACCACTGCGTCGTGACGCAATCGGCCTGGGACACTATAGTGGACACTAAGGTATGCTACGATGTTATGTGGTCGGATCATTTCCCATTATTAGTAAGCTGTGACATGAAGTTAGTTCGTAAAAAAATATCTCCAATTAATAATTATCATATAAATAATCAAATTATCTGGGGGGAACGGGACTTAAATCAAATTAATAATTATTCAAATTTTTGCCATGACAATTTAAAATTAATTAATTTACCTAGTAAGTTGACATTATGTGCAGATAAGAATTGTATTGACATATCACATAGATCCTTAATTGACAACTTATATCATGACATTGTACATATTTTGCAAAATGCTGCCATCAGGACATGTTATAAATCTAAATCTAATCAATCTAAAAAACATCATTTAATTGGGTGGAACAAGCATGTGTATGCAGCACATAAAGAGGCAAGGGAAAAATTTCATTTGTGGTGTTGGTCCGGAAAGCCTAATAATGGTATAATTTATGAGGACATGTCTAATAGCCGTAGAATATTTAAAGCTAAATTAAAATGGTGCCAACAAAACCAGGAGCAAATAAAAATGGATTTAATAGCTAGTCACAGAAAAGCAAAACATTTTACAAATTTTTGGAAATCCATTAAGAAGCTTGACCCAAAATCTAGTCTCCCTGCAAGTATTGCAGGTCAATCTGACCTGAAACAGATAGCTGACTCATTTAGGAACCACTTCACTGTAAAGTCAGCCATGGGACAGACAGCTATGCAGCAGCTGACCAGTGCTGAGACCAGTCAGGGTACCGGTGCTACCCTGACTCAAGTAACAGCTAGTGAAGTGAGAAAGGTTATACGGGAAATTAGCGCGGGCAAGTCACCGGGACATGATGGTCTGAGCATTGAGCACCTGCGGCATGCTGGAGTGCACTTACCTAGGGTACTGGCTATGTTCTACTCTTTGTGCATTAGTCATGTATATTTACCACCAGACTGTATGAAAACTATTGTTGTGCCCATAGTCAAAAATAGGACTGGAGATATATCAGACAGAAATAACTATAGAGCAATATCCCTAGCGACTATCTTGGCTAAGCTTCTGGACCGGCTTCTGACTAAACACCTAGACCTGCACCTACAGATGCATGATGGGCAGTTTGGGTTTAGACCTGAACTATCCACTGAGACTGCTATTCTAAGCCTTAAACAAACGGTCAGGTACTATGTGGATAGAAAGACGCCGGTATTTGCCTGTTTTCTAGACCTGTCACGAGCTTTTGACACAGTATGCTATGACATACTGTGGAGAAAGCTTCGTGCCACAGGCCTCCCTAGGGAAGTTTGTTCTATTTTTGAATATTGGTACAACAATCAATCCAATCAAGTTAAATGGTCCGGGACCTTTTCAGAAGCCTATGGGCTGGAATGTGGTGTAAGGCAGGGAGGGGTATCCTCTCCCCACCTGTTCAACTTTTATGTGAACGACCTGATAGATGGTCTCAGCAGCCAACCAATCGGGTGCTATATTGATGGAACTTGTGTGAATAACATTAGTTACGCCGACGATATGGTGCTGCTGGCACCATCTGTCAGCGCACTTAGAAAACTATTGCAGACATGTGAGACATATGCTGAGAGTCATGGTCTGCAATATAATGTTAAAAAAAGTGAATTCATGGTATTTGCGCCAAGAAGTGGAAACATTAAATATCTACCAGTGTTTAATTTAAATGGAACTGCATTAAAACAGGTTTCTTATTTTAAGTACCTAGGTCATATTGTGAGTGACAATCTTAGTGACGAGCTAGATATAGAAAGGGAACGAAGGGCGCTGGCCGTGAGAGCTAATATGCTGGTTCGAAGGTTCCACCGTTGTTCAGAAGAGGTCAAAATTACGCTGTTCAAATCATACTGCCAAACCTTCTATACAAGTAGCCTTTGGATCACATATACTCAAAAAGCGGTGAGCGCCCTTCGTGTCCAATACAACAATGCGTTTAGGATGTTGCTGAGGCTCCCGCGGTTCTGCAGCGCCTCAGGCATGTTCGCTGAGGCGCGGACCGATGGGTTTCACGCCTGCATGCGGAAAAGAACTGCCTCACTACTGCGCAGGTGGCGCGCGAGCTCCAACAGCATCCTGCACACATTGGTCAATAAATGGGACAGCCCAATGTTAAGACATTGCATAAAATTAATGATGGTATAGGACTTACTCTGCCTACTAACATAGTTTTAAGGTGATACTAACACTTATGGATCTTGTTGTCTGAAAATAAAAACATTTTATTTTATTTATTATTTATTATTTTTCCTCGAGGAAATAAGATCACTAAGCCGTGCGTTTCCTTAAAATGTTTTTTCACCGATAAAGCACGTTCTATATGTACACAAAAATGCTTAAATCAGAACCATATAAATAGGCATGGCCGGGGGGTGCCGGCAGTAGAATGTGTGAATGTAGAAACTCTTGCCTGTGAATGCAATACGAATCTACCAAGGGATACCTCCAGCTGGTCAGCAGCTTCTTTTTGTGTATCAACATCCCGTAATGCAGACAACCCGCCTGCCATGCATGATGAGCAACAACCCTTCATAATCTCTACTTGGATTAGTGAGGTCTATGCCCAACAATAGACGTACTAGGGCTTTGATGATGATGATTATGAATCATATAGACTAAAATGAACTGCTCGCACAGGTAAGCTAAAGACAGCGAGAGTAATTCAACGTTTCATTCATTTTTGAAATAAATGAAAATCCAGTTAAAAATAAAAACTGAGAATTGTAATGATAGAACGTCAATTTAATTATCAAACAAACAGAGCAAAGGCAAATTTGAAAAAAGCTTTAGCAACGTGCAAGAGAATTTCCCCTATAACTAAGTTATAATTAATTTGAGCGTCCATGTGGGTATTTCATAATTGTATTAAGGGTAATTTATACATGCTATCAGTTGATGCCTTCGCCAGACGCCCTCCGGCCTTACGAGTCTGTAGGGTTGCCTCGGGGTAGCAATTAATTATTTATATCCATACAACATCATCATCATGCTTATTATAAAGTGTATGTATGTTAGTTTTAGGAGGGTGCCTATCTTGCCTCCGAAAAACGATTGTCCAAAAATCACAATCAATGACAAGTGTCTCCGAAATACCACCATCCATAATATCATGGTCCCATAAATAAATAATAATAATAAATAAATAATAAATAATGCTGGACAAATCACACAGCATCATCTAGCCCCAAGCTAAGCAGAGCTTGTGTTATATTAAATATCATTTGCATTAAGATATTGTTCATCTTACTATTCTTACTGATTTATATTCTTACTGCATCCACGGGCAAGAAGGGGCAACATTCTACTGCCGGCACTCCACGGCAAATTTAATTTTATTGGTAATAATTTTAATTTAATTTTATGCATGTTGATATAATTTAACTATCTTCTAATAATGTAATTGATTGTGTGTAACCGTTTTATATGAAGTTAATAAATAAATGAACAATAATTTACCGCGGCAACGACGACAAAAATACAAAGAAATTCAGAAATTCAGAAATTTATTCATTTATTTCCATAGTGTGCAATTACAGAACATAGAAAAAACTACAGTGGATAGCGCAGTGGACTACATTGTTAATAATATTATGCTTATGAATCTTATAACAAAGTATTCGCATATTGTAACCTTTACTATACACAATGTTGTCGTTTGTTATTCCTAAAATAAATAAAACAGATAGTACTTACAGTCAGATAGTTTGCAATGTGCGTTTCAAGAGCCTTCAGCGCTGCAGCGCGCGACAGCCCTACCCAAGTTGGCACACTCCAGATAACGAGTTTATTAATTTGATTAATCCATGTATCGTCTCGCAGCTACCCGGGTGTTCCCGGCGCCTTGATGTTACGTGAACAGAGGCGGAGATTCTAAGCTATATTAATTACCCCATTTTTAGGGTTTTTTTCCTCGATATTAATAATGGCAACAGGTAGACGTTTGAAATATTTACAGAATATGTAAGTTAATTTGTCAAATAATTAACGGATTTTGTACGATGGAACCCTTCATGTGCGAGTAGACTCATACTAAAATAATAATATTAATAATATATATAATAATAATTGTTTAATATTATTTTTTTATATATCCAAAGTTCTGCCCATCGCCCATCCCAAGTTTTACAGACTATACAGATGAGGAATACCAGAATAATACATTAAAGCCGTGGGTGCCAGCAGTAGAATGACTCCCCTCCTCTAATGCCCGTGGATGCAGTAAGAGCCTGCTAAGGGATACCTCTGGATGATGGGCAGTAGCGTCTTTTCGTGTAACAACTGCGCTCGCCGACCCGCCTGCTAAGCGTGGTGAGTATGACAAGTACCTCATGGAGATCCATTACGGAGGCCTGTGTTCAATAGTGGACGTTTTACGGCTGAAATTATGATGATGAATGTATTAAAGTATAGCTTCTGCACACGGTTTACGACGTCCCACCTTCGCCGTCTGCGACAGACAATGCTAATTAGTTCCACCTAAGGCGTGATGGAGTAATGCCATAGAATATACCATCAGCTTTGATGTGAAACGTTGAGGACGTCTCACTTTATCAGGGATCGATTAACGACTAGTTTAATTTGCTATCACAATCATTTGTGTTGTTGTATGTATGTGGTTTTTTTTGATGTTGTTGTAACTAGTGACCTCGTTTTGACAGAAAAATCTGTCTTTTGTCTTGCTTGCTTGTTTCATCTGTCTGATTAAATTAAAAAATATTTTCGTATAAAACTTTATAGCCGTAACTGTATTGATAGGATTTTTTATCATAAAATAATATATGTTAGTCTATAAGTCTATATATTACGATCCTTGTAAGGTATTTTTATAAGTGAGCGTGATTTGAGAGACTTTATCTTGCCGTAACACAGTTTTAACTAGCACGGGAGGTAGGGTCTTGAAAATTGCGTTGGATATGTAATACTCTTTGTTAAGATCTTTATAAATAAATGATCGATTGATTGATTGATTTCAGCCGTAAAAAGTCCACACACACAATGGCCTCCCTCATAGATCTCCATGAAGGATAGTTGCCATACTCACCACGCTTAGCAGGCTGTACAACAAGCGCAAGTTTGTACATACACAGAAAGACGCTGCGGCCCATCTTCCGGAGGTATCCCTTAGCAGGCTCTTACTGCATCCACAAGCATGATAGATGGGTAACATTCTACTGTCCGCACCCCACGGGCTATAATGATGAGTAATGTATTAAAGTATAGCTTCTGCACACGGTTTACAATGTCCCACCCTCGCCCCGTCTGTGACATACACTGTTAATTAGTTCCACGTAAGGGGTAATGGAGTAATGCCAAACAGAATATACTTTGATGTGGAGGGAACGTTGAGGACGTCTCACTCCGTGAGATTTAATTTAATAATAATAATAAGGTGCCGTGGGGTGCCGGCAGTAGAATGATATCCTCTCATGCCCGTGGATGCAGTAAGAGCCTGCTAAGGGATACTTCCGGAAGATGGGCAGCAGCGTCTTTCCGTGTACCAATATAGCGTACTGCGCTCGCCAACCCGCTGGCCAAGCGTGGTGAGTATGGCAACTACCCCCCATGGAGATCCATGAGGGAGGCTCAGTAGTGGACGTTTTACGGCTGAAATGATGATGATAAATAATAAGTTCGTCAAATGCTAACTGCTCACCGCATGAGACATCCTCGTTCGTCGGTTATTAGAATGTACAGCTCGCGGAACGAGGCCGGGGCTTTCTTAACGCGAAAACCCTCCACAACCGCGAGGTGTGCAATCTCAGGAGTTACTTTCTCCAAGCAGAGTGCGAGGTGCATCGTGATGTGGTTGCAGTTGACAAAAACTTTACTCCTCTCTCCTTAGCTATAGAGAACTGGCACCAACCGCCGGTGATGAGCATTCAGGATCGTAAGGCAATATGGGAGAGCAAGGAGCTACATGGGAGATTCCATAAAACCCTTATGGGGTCAGATAGTGAAGCGGAATAGATGAGAAACTGAAGGGTGCGTCTGTTCATAGTTCTTTATTAATAACTTATACACGTTACAGGTCACTTATTCATGAATATGTTAAACAAAATATTAATAATTATTACATTAAAGTTAACAAACATAAATTATTAAATTAAAATTAATCACTTTATAATTAAATGTCATCATAATCATATCACACATTTTAAGTTCATAAACTCATTAACATGGTAAATAGATTGCGTAATCAGCCAAGTTCTTAACCTAACTTTAAAAGACTGAGTGGATTGTGCGCGTGGGCACACACTTGGACGTCTTCGCTAGTCGTCGTGGAAGAGCTTTCAGTCGGTGCGTGTGCCTCGTACCTATTGTATCTATGGCCGTCCCCGCACCTTGGATATTTGTCCAAGTTGTTACGCACATGACGCGCGGATTGGTATATTACAAGGGCGGGCACGGTCAAGATCCCTAGACTCAAAATACGGCCGCGCAGACTCATCTTGAGGTATTTTCACTATCGCCCTTATCGCTCGCTTCTGTAGTCTGAAGTCTGAAGCTGTGCGATTATGGATGAGGTAATCAAGACGAACAACTACCGAAAGTACATCATGAAAGATGGGACAATTGACATAATGTCGGGCATGTGCCGCTGGGGAGTCCCTCAGGCATGTACTTTCGGGCTGTTCGCATCTAGCTAACTCTGAGGTAAGCAAATATTTTGATTTGGCCCACGAGATTGCCACCATGTGGGATGTTGACTCAGCGACTATTGTTCCGATAGTAGTTTCCGTTAACGGATTCATAGCGAAGAGTCTCGATCAACATCTCGAGAGACTTTCACTAGGCAGTTGGATCAAGAGCCAGATTCAAAAGGCAGTACTCCTGGACTCGGCACGTATAGTAAGGAGACACCTCTCCTTGCAGCCCTAGTCACCGACCGCTTGAGCCTTTCTTCGCGGTCGGTGATTCACCGTTTTGATATTTTTTTTTACTGTAAAGTATTTGTTTTTATATTTCTTTATAGTAAAAAAATGATTTTTATGAGTTTTGAAATAAATTATGTGGTATAATAATAATAATAATTCATTTATAATAACTCAATAATAATAATTTTCAGATAACACATATTCGTAAATGTTAGCATGGACCAATTATATACAGGACTGACAATTCCTACCATCAAAACGTAATTCGTAAATTAGTTACTATCTCAACATATAGATGGCGCGAGGAGTAACTAGTAGTATTTACTTGGTCCATGATGTTAGTACAGAACTTAAATGACTTAGGGCTATATTAGGTGAACGTAAAAAAAATATTGCGTCAACATAATGGAGTGTTTGTACATCACTACATTGAACGTATCAGATATTATCCTCAGGATGGTGTTGGTACTCCCGCGCACTCTGTTTAGCAGTGAGGCTGCTTTCTTTCTGCAAGAGGCGGCGAACCCAAATTTAATTTGACAGGTTAATAGGTTAGTGTCTAACGATTTGAACCTTTGGCTATCTGCACATCCTCTCCGGAAAACACCATCATCATTGCCGTAATTATCCCACTCTATGTGGGGCGCCACATGTTTCCCCCCTGTCCTCCTTGCTTTATCATCATTATTTCAGCCGTAAAACGTCCACCTGAACACAGGCCTCCTTCATGGATCTCCATGAGGGTTAGTTGCCATACTCACCATGCTTGGCAGGCGGGTTGGCAAGCGCAGTACGGGGTGTTGATACACGGAAAGATGCTGCTGCCCATCTTCCGGAGGTGTCCCTTAGCAGGCTCTTACTGCATCCACGGGCATGAGAGGAGCGGTAACATTCTACTACCGGCACCCCACGACATATCCCCCCTCTCTGAGTCTCCATAAAACAGTTTTCCAGAACAAATACCATAACATTCGGCAGCAATCAGAACCGTTTATCAATTTAACAGAGCTCGACTTCGGTAACTGCATTAGCAGCATCTGTTCTCGCAAACTTAATTAAGCGAGGGACGGTCAGTGTTCGAGGAAAGATAAAGGGAAGGTACTGGAAATACCTAATGAACTATAATTTGATCTTGAAAGCGCTATCGCTTCTCGCTTATCAATGGGATAGAAGCCTATAATAAATATGAAAGTTTGTATGGATGATTTATGTTATCGCGCCAAGCTAAAAATTATTATATAAACAAGTTTATAGAGGTAGAATTAAAAATTTAAATACTCCTTGACACTTTACAGTAGTCTCGGAGGTAGATTAATTAATTTTGTAATGTGTTATCTCAGTTTTGCATTCTACACATCGTTTCCTTTAATTTTGTTACCAAACTCGAGTATATTTGGAAACGTTCGGTTATTTATCCCCTCTTTTCCTCCATATCTTGTTAACTTATGAACCGATTTTAATAAAACATGTTTATTCATCACATAACCTTCTTTTAAAAAACTACATGCAAATCGGTCTTAATCGGTTTAAGAGGTACGGTGCCACAGACATATGTATATGTCGAGCAAACTTATAACACCACCACTGAACACAGGCCTCCCTCATGGATCTCCAGGAGGGGTAGTTGCCATACTCACCACTCTTGGCAGGGGGGTTGGCGAGCGCAGTACGGGATATTGATACACGGTAAGACGCTGCTGCCCATCTTTCGGAGGTATCCCTTAGCAGGCTCTTACTGCATCCACGGGCATGAGACGAGGGGTATTATTCTACTGCCGGCACCCCACGGCAACCTTACGTGTACACTTTCAAAAAAACTCAAAAGAATCGTAGGCAGAATTGGACGCCCTCATTCTTATTTTCCTCTCATTTCGAGAGAGATACGAAAATAAAGAAAAGACCCTCAGCTAAATTAAAAAGTATCTGATTAGCCACCTCCCGGCTTCTAATAACCACGTGCTGAGACGTGCTGTGGCTAGGGCTGCCACTGAACGTACGTTTATTTATCTTCAATTGCATTGTTTTGTTAATTCTAAAAGGTCAGCGTTTTCGATGAAAACTCGTATGTGGATGTATTTCTAACAAAACACAAAACCTTGTGTAGTTATATACCTCAACCTCCCCCATGAACATCGTCTATTTTAGAATTGATGGTGTTCATTAGTAGAGAAATAGAAAAACAATAAAAGACAAGCGTGGAAACAAAAAATTAAAACACTCAGAATGTGCACAGTAGCGATAGCTCACGCATATATAAAACCTTCGTAACTCAGTTGGTGTCGCCTGAGCCGCAAGACGTTCCACATTCAATACCAACGCGCCGCCCGGCCGTTATTTATATATATATAAATACAAATATTTGTATATCCTACAAATTTGTCTCGTGTCTGGGTGTTACCTATGATGAGAGAAGTGTTTACAAAAAAAGTATTTAAGAATTATTAATTTATCATCTGGTTTCCATAGTACGACGATCTCTGTGGCGCAGCGGGCGAAGGTCCGCCTGTGATGAAAGAGGTTGCGGGTTGATTCCCGCCCCGGGACAAATGTCTGACCGGGTGTTCTGGATGTTTTTCTGTATATAATAATAAAAACATATCTATGTATGAAGTATAATGTATTAAGTATACCAGTCATCTAGTACCCATAACACAAGCTCTGCTTAGCTTGGGGCTAGATGATGCTGTGTGAATTGTCCAGCGATATTTATTTATTTAGTACAAGCTTTGCTTTTGAGAATCGATGATGCCGGTAGTGCAGAGAAAAGACTATCAAAATGTTACAAGTGAGACAGCCCTACGCAAATGTACGTGAGCGCCTATTTCCGAATCTTCTTTCCCGGACAATACGAGCGCGCGTGTCCGAATAACGCCTGCGTGGATCTGTAGTCAATAGTGGTCCGTGGATCGCCCATCAATAGTTGTAGCATGGAACTTAACAATGCCACGTGACGGAAATAACGCATTGTGCGGGTAATTGATAAAGCCTTTGGGGAAGTTCTTCCGGCGGAAAGGTAGGTAATAGTCATAGTTTCGGGAAAACAGATGGAGGTTAAGAATTGACCTTTCTCTGCATTGAACATTTTATGATGGTATGATCTGCAATACGTCTGAAGCGTCCTCTGACTAATAGCCGACTAAGCTAGGAAAATGGCAAGTCTAATCCATCTATCATCGTCCTAGGCTCTGCAGCGTCCTGTACAGCATGAATACTAGTTGCTAACATAGTATTACACAGAGCTAAACAGTATTAGTCACACTGAATAAATCATTACAGGTTAGGCCTAGCACGGCTGCAAAGGGAAATAGATTGTAGTTTATGCACCCCTAAATAATTACCTACGAGTATACACATATTTAGCACCTATTTTTATAATTTCCTTGTATTTTGTGTTGCTGTATTGAACTAAATAATTTGAATTTGAATCTACAATAGACTATCCGCAACACCGAGCTGCGCTCCCAGTACACACTTATGGGTTCCTTCATCGTAATCATAATCATAAATCATAAACTTTATTTGCAAATCATATGTTATACATAGGGTCTTAGGAACTAATTATAAGAATCAATATGTTTTACCACTTTGAAGATGGCATGCAAACACTTAATTTTATTACTACAATCATCCTGAGGAAACACGCAGTTTAGTCAGTTCCATGACCTGTTAACTAAGCTATCCTCCACAATGTTTCCTTCACCGTTAAACCACGTATTATATGTGCACGTACATTTTTCAAGAAAGAAAAATCAGACGTATTGACCTGTTCTTTCCTCTGACTAATAGCTGAATAAGCTGAGAGGATGGTATAGGTGATGGGCAAGCTTAATCCATCTAACAATGGCCCAGGCACTGCAGCGTCCCGTACAGCATGATTACCAGTTGGTGACGCTGTATAAACCAACTATAATGACCTGATATTTCCTCTAAATAATATCCGACTATACATATTGAACCTTATCAACGGAAAAGCAAATATTAAGCTTTAGGTATATAGCTTACCTGAATATGACCGAATGACTCAATCATCATTCATCATCATTTCAGCCGTAAAACGTCCACTAATGAACTAAGGCCTCCCTCATGGATCTCCATGAGGGAGGGGTAGTTGCCATACTCACCACGCTTGGCAGGCGGGTTGGTGAGAGCAGTACGGGATGTTGATATACGGAAAGACGCTGCTGCCCATCTTCCGGAGGTGTCCCTTAGCAGGCTCTTACTGCATCCACGGGTAGGAGAGGAGGGGTAAGATTCTACTGCCGGCACCCCACGGCCAATGGCTCAATAACGTTTCGTAACTAGAGATATAGAAAGCCTGGCACATGTTTTTAGTAACTGATTCATATTAAAATCACGCTCCGTTCCCATAAGTTATGGCATTCCAAGGTTGACAATAAACGCCATAAACGTGGGAAGCGCCATAAATCATCCATGGGAGATCCGTGGCGCATGTCACAATCGTGGATTTAAATGGATTATTTGCCCAATGCGAACATATTTACGACTATTTGTATGGAGGTATTATGTTTCTGTTGCAAAAGTGATGTCGTAAAGTCGAGGTCAACTGCTTAGATGGGATCGCGTGGGCTATGGTTTGCATTCAGTGTCGCATGAGACACTGGACAACATCCTTATTTTCAATAACCAATAGTTTTGTTGCATTTCTAAGTAGTATAGATAATTATATGAACCTAGTTGTAATAATTATATATATATTTATTTATTTCTTTTGGTACATGATGTTTATTTTACCAAGACAGATAATAAATAGGGTCTAACTGAAAACCAGCGCTTCCTAGCATTCCTTATGTGTGGGAGCATAATGCTGAGTCAGGCCCCTTTGGACTCACACAACTTTGTGAACTGGTTTGTTCATTAGGTACTAGAAATAGTATTCATACTGCTTCGACCCGCTGAGTGAGCTGCTTACCATCTATTTGTCACTATGTCGCAGAATATTTAACTGGGTAGGTACTCCTAGATTAAAATTAGAAATAAGTCAGTTTTTTTACTATAGTCATTTTTAAGTTTAGTGTGTGTGTCTAATAAATGTATTTCTTCTTCTTCTTCTAGTTGTGAAAATGACTTCGAGAACATAGTATTTAGATAGCCTATCATTTAAAACACTTTTATAAAACAAACTTGTATTCCTGTATTTCTTGTATTCAGACAATAAAGACTATTTAACAGCAACACGATAATGACTTGCTTATGTGCTACGGTAACAAATGGGAAACGGCAGTAAAAAAAAAAATATTATGAGGCCAGGTGCGTGTCGTGCCACGCGCTATGTAGGGTTCCGTAGTTAACCGTAGAAGTGTTTAAGAAGTTTGTGTAATAGGTATGTTTTTTTTTACGTTTACTAAAACATATTAACAGGAATTAAAAATCATAACTACGTCACTGAAAGAACTTTCAAACCAGTCAAACCTTTATAGAAAGAGAGACGGGCAAGCCACTAACAGAAGCTTGAGCGATAAATCCCGACAATTCTTTCAGACGCTGCGTTATGGCCATCATAATTGTTCCCGGAGTCCTGTTAAAACAAGCAAGTATTAGCTCGGGGCAGGGATGTAGCTAGGTATAACAGAAAAAAGTAAGGCCTTTTACATCTATTATAGATTATTTATATAGGTTATACTGCTGATAATACTACCTAAGCACCTTCGCTCTTAAGGTTTATAGAAACAACACCTCGTACTATAATCCGCTTACCAGAATGTGCCGCCTCTACAACGAATTATTAATTAAGAATAGTGATCAAATAGATATTTTCAGTATGAATTTAACTAAATTTAAAAAGATTTCTATAGGCATTCTTAATTAAGAATGGCTAGCTCACACCTGAATTATGTATGTTTTATTTGTAGGTACTTAGGTATATATTTTTTTTAAATAGGCTTTTTTCTATAATTTACTTTTTTATAATTTAGTTTGTGTATACATAGTTAAGAATACCTTCTAGCATAAAACCTATTTTAATATCATCATTTGTTACTTAATGAAAAATGAAAAATGAAAAAATATATATTTAGCAAGCAAAACAGTTCGGTACAGATTAATCAACGGCCTTCACACTAGGCATAGCCTGTATCGTGGAGGCCAGACAGAGACTAAAATTCACGGAATTATGGACTACCTATACATATACATATATATGTATATTATTTTTTAAATAAATGTTACCCAATTCAAAGAGAGAAAACAAAAATAACATGATATAAACTATGTACCAGAAACAAAAAAAAACATAGAAAGTGCAATTTTATAGCTAATCTATCATGTATTATTCTAATGTAATATATTGTAATTTACATGCAATAAATTTAAACAACTTATATCTATAAGCAATTTTATTTAAAGTGTAAACCCACACTAAGGTATCATTATAGAAATGAAAAATACTAATTATACTACTATACACTAATTATATTACTATACACTAAGAACTTATATCTAGCCAATAACAAAAACGAAACAGTGGTTGTAACTTTAAATCTGAAAAATCTGAATGTATTCTGTTTTGTGTGGCATACTTAATAAATAAATAAATATTGCTGTACGGGACGCTTGCCCAGCACCTTTATTATCCTTACAGTTTAGTCTACTATCAGTCAGTAGAAAGAACAGGTGAATACGTCTGTCGCTGACTAAGCAGCGGGTTTCCTCACAATGTTTTAGTTCTTGAAAAATATCTTTACATTTAACACGTGCATAACGGTGAAGGAAAACATAAAATAACAGGACACTTCATAATCAGAGTGAGAATAATTTATTCACCAAAAGCCAAATTAATTCATCATTTCAGCCATAAAACGTCCACTGATGAACACAGGCCTCCCTCATGGATCTCCATGAGGGCTAGTTGCCATACTCACCACGCTTGGCAGGTGGGTTGGTGAGCGCAGTATGGGATGTTGATACACGGATAGACGCTGCTGCCCATCTTCCGGAGGTATCCTTTAGCAGGCTCTTACTGCATCCATGGGCATGAGAGGAGGGGTATCATTCTACTGCCGGCACCCCACGGCGAAATATTGCAAAATTAAGTATAATGTTGCAAATTTGTCTTCCTGCATGCTTTGACATCCTATTAGTGGAGGAAAACATTGACATAAGTTAAATTAGTTATAAATGTATATCTTATTGTGATAATTTTATTGGGTATCCATAAATAAATAAAATACCCATTTTTCCGTCCTTACTCCCTCTCCCTCGCAGTAACTCACGGCCCCAATGGCCATGCGCGGGCGCATCCCCACATAAAACTGTCAGCGCTCGATCTGCGCCATACACATCACTAACTACTACAGATGGGTTTAGGAAAATATTAAAATGATGCTCTTTGTTTAACAGCTACGAATGCTCAGTGATGTGTGCAGTGGTGACAAGTTGATCTGTTTGGATAGCAAGATGTTTAGTTAGTGTATCTGTTATTTTTTACCAACACTAGGGGCTTTTCTTTGTATCAAAAGCGTTTGCAACATCCTTATTTATACAAAGAATTGAATAATTTATTTTTAGGGTGATTAATTTACTGCGAGGCTTCGATTTACCTGTTTCAGTGTTAATGAGGTTCAGACTGAAAATCAGCGTCGGTATCGCCCTCGGTGCGGTAGCGACATTTGGCTGAGGCTGAACCTACTTAGCCGCGCACTTGGGAAAGACCAATGTTTTGTAATGTTGTGTATTTTATACCTGTCTGTGTGTTTTCTTTTTGCCTTTCTGTATGTGCGTGTGTGTTAAGTAAATAAATCTTTATCTTTATCTTTATCTTTATCTAATTAGTACGTTGCTTTTATTGATCCCGTTATTTTGTTTTTTACAAACAGGGATTTGGCTATATGTATGGTGACGAGGGGGAAATCTGCTAGCTAGCGGATACACATGCTGCGTAAGAGCACAGCATGGTTATGTGAGGTTGTCTCGCGACGACTCACTAACCCCCCCCCCCCCCCCCCCTCCCCCCTCCCGATGGCCGGCCTCGGTGCTAGCACCTACTAGGGGCTCTGGTTCCTCGTAAAGAACACTCCGCAGCTGGAGAACACTAGAGGCTTAAGTTAGATTAACCAACATCTTCCGACATACAAGCCGACTTGTGATAACCCCAGACATATACATATACTAGCTTATGCCCGCAGCATCGCATGCGTTGTACCCGGATAAAACGTTGCTTGTGTGTTAATCCTGGTCAACATCCATACGTGCAAAATTTCAGCTGACTCCGTAGGCTAGTTTTTGCGTGAAATATAAAGATAAAGAATGTATTTATTTAGCACTAAATTACAAAAATCAACTTAGGTGTTACACAGATACTTAACCAAGAAGTAATTAATTAAAAATAAAGACAAAGGCGTTCAGCTCAGTATAAATGTTGGGTGCGTTGATACAGCGCAACGCTGAATTTCAGCTGACACCTGAGTAAAGAGCGTTGTAGCGAAAGAAAGAAAAAAAGAGCGACTCAGGATTGCCAACATTATGGTTTAATTTAAAATATTAACAAAACATTAAAGACACTGTATCAAGTGCGTAAGTCTAGGAATCTATCTATCTGTATTCCTTAATTCCAGTAACTTTACTCCTTAAGTTATTTGCGACCTTAAGCAAACTCAGTTATATCTTCGAGTAAGTCCTTGATTTACATGTCCTAACGTTTGCTTGGCCGACTTCGGTAGATAAAGTTGTTTAATCCTGCCTAAGTGCTACTTGAAGATTACTCGGAACTCTTAGTAATAACTAATAACTTAGGTAAGTTAGGGATCACCGTATTTGCAAGTCTAACTTAAGTGTAATAGGATCTTCGAATATGGTAGATATCAATTATTAGATTAGTTTAATTTGGAATGATATTTCCGAATAACATAGTTATATTTGTTGTTATAGCGGCAATAGAAATACAAATTTTGTGAAAATTTGAACTGACAGACGGACAGCGGAGTCTTAGTAATAGGGTTTTTACCCTTTGGGTATGGAACCCTTAAAATAAAGAAAACTCCGCAATGACAGTAATACAATCATATTTCATCATCATCATCATCATCATCAGCCTATATTAGTCCACTGCTGGACATAGGCCTCCCCAAATCTGTGCCATTTCACCCTGTCTTCAGCATGCTGCATCCAGCGTCTACCAGCGACCGCCCGCAAGTCATCACTCCATCTAGCTAGTGGTCGTCCTACACTACGCTTACCAAGCCGTGGTCTCCACTCAAGAACACGTTTACCCCAACGGTTGTCGGTTCTTCGGCAGATATGGCCGATAGAGATATATCTGCCGAAGAACCGACAGTCATATTTAAAAGTACTAAATTCATAAACGTTCAATTCAATATTTGCTGTCCTTGTTACACTAAAAGCTTTTCAAAGACATTTATTTGATTCATCCAATGAAACTTTTCCGCAAATACTTGAAATAAAAACCGTAAACATCGAGTATTGCCATTAAGGTTATAACCTTTTAAGAAAATTGCACGCCATCCATGCGGCTACAGTTTGTGTATTTTTAAGAAGACGAGGATGCTGGATGTTTGTCTTCCTGAGTGGATTACAGCCGGCATATGGGCTTTATCATCTGTCCAAATATGTTTTAAGAGGCGCTCACATATCTAACTCAATGATATGTTCAATAGCCCGGTAAATAATAATAATAATAATGCTGGACAAATCACACAGCATCATCTAGCCCCAAGCTAAGCAGAGCTTGTGTTATGGGTACTAGATGACTGATATACTTAATACATTATACTACATAGATAGATATTTTTATTATATATAGAAAAACACCCAGAACACCCTGAACAAATATCTGCAGATCGTACAGACATTTGTCCCGAGGCGGGAATCGAACCCGCTACCCTTTGCGTCGCAGGCGGACCTTCGCCCTCCTGCGCCACAGAGCTCGTCGAATGAAATGAAAATGAAGGGATACCGGTATCAATGGGGACTTCCTTTCGGCGGTTAATGACCATAAACAGAAATGACCACAATAAAAAAGGACCACTTCTTAATTTCAGGATTTCATTAGAGTGGTATCTCTTACGTGCCTGTAAATTGTCAGCTTGTTGTGAATTTATACATTTATATACCTCTATTTTTTGGGCTAATTTGATCTGACTATAAGTTTGGATGTAGGAACGTTTAACTGCTGGACATAGGCTTTCTTTATGGATGTCCAAGATCATGAGGGTGCAGTAGAATGTTGCCCCACCTCTCTTACCTGTGGATGCTGTACGAATCCGCCAAGGGGTACCTCCGAATGATGGGCAGCAGCGTTTTTCCGTGTATCAACATCCTGTACTACGCTCGCCAACTCGCCTGCTAAGCGTGGCGAGTATGGCAACAGCCCCTCATGGTCTAGGAGATCAATGAGGTAGACCTATATCCAGCAGTGGAAGTGGACAGCAGCCCCATGGCTGAGGTGATGTGATGAAAGAAGTGAGTGATAAGATAGCGACTTGCTGTGCCGACCCCGCATAGAATGGGATAATCATAATAATATAATCTTGAAATAAAGATTATATTGCAACAAAAAAAGCATACAAGTAACTAAATTTTTTTTTAAATTACTAAATGACGAGACTAGCCGAAGGCCCACCTGATGTTAAGCGGTAACCTCTACCTATAACAATTGCAATGCTGCGGTGATCACGTTCACTAAGCACGTGACCAACGCTGCACTGCAATGCGCCCGTCACCCTGAGACAGAGTAAAGTCTCATGTGCCCGTAATTTCATCGGCCTTCAAACCCTTCAATCAATGCCCTTCAAACGGGAATACAGCAATGAAGACATTACTGCTTGGCGGCAGAAATAGGTATAGTACTTCCACGGATGAACCTTTCACAAAAAGTTCTAGTACTACTAAAAGTGATTTATCTAGAGCCCATAATATCATAAATAATGCCCTTATTTCACTTTCAAATATCTCGTGAGTTACACTATTCATTGTTATGTTAAACGGGTTTTCTACTCACGTTAAATATTCGTTGAAAATAGGTATCCAACGTGTCCCTGACAAAAGTTCCCCTGGGAGGAACTGAACACGTTGGATACCTATTTTCAACGAATATTTAACGTGAGTAGAAAACCCGTTTAACATAACAATGCCCTTATTTATAAAAAGTTGATAATAAAGCAATTGACTAAAACTGCCTTCCCTTCCAGAATGCAACTGCAACGGCCACGCTCGTCGCTGCCGCTTCAACATGGAGCTCTACAAGCTGTCGGGCAGGGTCAGCGGCGGAGTATGCCTGAAGTGCCGCCACTACACCGCAGGCCGACACTGCCACTACTGCCGCGAGGGATACTACAGGGATCCTGCTAAGCATATCACGCATAAGAAGGCTTGCAAACGTAAGTACATTACCTCTATGTTGACATGATAGACTGAGTGCCTACCTTGAGTTGTCACTCTTAGATCGCCTGCCGTTATTAGAAGATAGATGATTATAGATGATTTATGCAGCGTCAGCAATTGGTAATCATGCTGTACGGGACGCTGCAGTGCCTGGGACATTGTTTGATGGATTAGGCTTGCCCAGCACCTATACCATCCTCTCAGCTTAGTCAGCTGCTAGTCAGAGGAAAGAACAGGTCAATACGTCTGATGCTAACTAAGCCGCGGGTTTCCTCACGATGTTTCCTTCACCGTTAAGCACGTGTTAAATGTGAGCTTACACTTTTCAAGAAAGAAAAATCCATTGGTTCAGCGTCGGTATCGAACCCACGACTTTCGGATATTGATGATATGATATGATGCCGTTATTACAGTTGTAATATTACGTAACAATGAGATCTGTTAGATTTGTAACTCATGGTACCAAATTATAAGCAAATGAAGCCCAACTACAGTCGCTGTAGTATAGTTTACTGAATATTTTAGTAACAAACTATCCGCTAGAGGCGCTGTACAAGATTTCGTACATTTTTTTAACTACAGTTGCCAGCGAATATAGTTTGTGAAAACTCATGGTAGACCTACTGAAGGCGACGCATTGATAAAGCAATCATCATCATCCTCATTTCAGCCGCAAAACGTCCACTACTGAACACAGACCTCCCTCATGGAACTCCATGAGAGTAGTTCCCTACTATACTCACCACGCTTGGCAGGCGGGTTGGCGAGCGCAGAACGGGATGTTGATACACGGAAGACGCTGCTGCCCATCTTCTGGCGGTATCCCTTAACAAGCTCTTACTGCATCCATGGGTATGAGAGGAGGGGTAACATTCTACTGCCGGCACCCCACGGATAAACTATTATTTGAATGAAATCTATCATCGCACATCTCAAGCCGCTGATCGTAGAGCACTGTAGCGTGCAGGGTTTATTCTCTATATGACATAGGCATCTGATAAGAAAGGATTTTTAATAATTCCACCCCTGAGAGGATAAAAAGGGGCGGCAAAGTTTGTATGGGACAAAGTGATTCCTCAGTCTAATCAACTTCAAAATTTGCATAAGCATTCTTTTAACAAAATACAAGGTCTTTACACCTAGTCTTTTTAAAACTCTCGAGATCACTACACATTATTAACAGATATTGAACCGGGTATTTATCGCGTTATTTACCTTTATTTTGCCGTGGGGTGCCGGCAGTAGAATGTTACCTCTCCTCTCCTACCCGTGGATGCAGTAAGAGCCTGCTTAGGTACACCTCCGGAAGATGGGCAGCAGCGTCTATCCGTGTATCAACATCACATACTGCGCTCACCAACCCGCCTGCCAAGCGTGGTGAGAATGGCAACTATCCCTCATGGAGATCCATGAGGGAGGCCTGTGTTCATCAGTGGACGTTTTATGGCTGAAATGATGATGATGATGATTGCCCGACGTTTCGACAGGATTGCACCCATCGTGGTCCCGGGAAGACTCAATAATGGAGGTAAATAACGTGATAAATATCCGGATAATAACTTCACACCTGTTACGGCATTTCTTAAAATTCATCCCTTACAGGTATTTTTATTATTGATCAAACAGGCTAAAATTCTAAGCAGGTTTAGTTACAATATCATTCTATTCAAATTTGTACCTTTGAAATTTTCTGCTTTTCTATATATCTAAATAACTTTACGTAAGTTTCCGTGTTCAACTTCCATTAAGTTCAAGCACTATTTGATGTTGTAACCACATAAAAATAATTATCCACGAACGTTTATGAATAACCATAACTTAGACGTAAAAGATGCCGTAAACGCATCAAAATGAAAACATTTATAAACGTTGAACGGCGTTTTAATAAATAAAGGATAGATTTAAGTAAACTGTTCGCCGTAAAAAGATAAAAATACTCGAAATGGACGATAAAGTTTACACCTGCTTTTTAGTCGCTACAAATAGACAGAGGGCGCTGCCCGTATAGGGATTGGATCATCCCTTTTGAAGCATTTTAAAATCAATAGCTAGTTTAAGATTTAAATGGTTAGATACGCACTTACCGTAATGCGACCGTTTTGTTTTCACTCGAAATGAGATAGCTCGCTCATTTGAAAAATTAAAAAATATTTAATCAGCAAAAACAAGTTTGGATAATTTACAATGAGTAGCATTAACTTAAAATTTGTTTTACATATTAAAATAATATAATATATATTTATTAAAAAAAAGAGGTTTACAGACTTACTTATATAAAAAGAACTAAATAAAACTAAACACTTAATACGAAAAACCTATATCTAGGTTAACTCTACATTGTACTTATTTAAAATTTTAACACAATTTAAGTCAACTTCTTGATTTGCTGGTGCAAGTCCTAATATTTTAGAGTTACCTATGATATCCACACTAGATTGGAATTAGTGTACCTACCGCTAAACACAGTGTTAGCCGGATGTAGTGTTTAACACGAAAGTTCGTGCAATTATGATTGCACAAGAAGTGGTCACAATAACTGTTTGGTGTATTAGCAAAACCAGCGTGCGTGCGTCGGCATTATTGTTAACACACGTAAAGACAATGCCACAGTTTTTGGTGTCAGGGCACATCTAGCGATTTAAATCTATCATCATTTCAGCCATAAAACGTCCACTGATGAACACAGGCCTCCCCCATGGATCTCCATGAGGGGTAGTTGCCATACTCACCACGCTTGGCAGGCGGGTTGGTGAGCGCAGTATGGAATGTTGATACACGGATAGACGCTGCTGCCCATCTTCCGGAGGTATCCCTTAGCAGGCTCTTACTGCATCCATGGGCATGAGAGGAGGGGTATCATTCTACTGCCGGCACCCCACGGCGGGCAAATCTATGATACTTGTCATTTTAAATAGAAGTGGTGGAGTGATGTTTCTGATGTTAATTTATTATCTCTTACTTAATTAATTTTGCCATTACTGAGCCACCAACAGAAGATGCACAAAAAACTTACAAAAGTAAAAACAATGTAATAACATGGGTTAGTGTTATCCAAGGATTTTTTTTGATTCTGAATCCTCCGCAGTAATACTAGCAGCAGGTCTGAGTTTTCACAATCTATACTCGCTAGCGACTGTAATTAAAAAATGTATGAAAATTTGTACAGCGCCTCTAGCGGATAGTTTGGTACTAAATTACGCAGTAAACAGCGACTGTAGTTTGGGCTTCATTTGCTTAGAATTTGGTACCATGAGTTACAAATCTGACAGATGTCATCATCATTTCAGCCGTAAAACGTCCACCACTGAACACAGGCCTCCTTCATGGGGTTTGAAGAGTAGTTACCAAACTCACCACGCTGGGCAGGCGGGTTGGCGAGCGCAGTACTAGATGTTAATACATGGAAAGACGTTGCTGCCCATCATCCGGAGGTATCCCTCAGCAGGCTCTTACTGCATCCACGGGCAGGAGAGGAGAGGTTACATTCTACTGCTGGCACCCCACGGCAGACAGATGTCATAGTTACGTACTATTACTACCTACTGTAGTAACGGCAGGCGATCTAACAGTGACCACTCATGGTAGATACACAGTCATAGTGACGAGATCGTCCCGCCATCGCTTTCTTGCGCAATATTTTTTGAACCTTTTAAAATTGGAACTCTCTGGAACTTCCAATCCAACACCCAATCAGAGACAAGTAATCCGAACCCGCCATTTTACAACACCAGCGATAACAATAAAAAGACATTGTCAATTTCGAAAGGAAAATTGAAAGGATTCGATTCCCTGACCCGACGTGCTTAGTGGCAGGGGTTTACGAGAGGTCGAGGGTTATTGGACCTTGCAAAGATGACAATATTTCCCAAGTTGCTGTCTCTGTGGCGCAGCGGGCGAAGGTCCGCCTGCGACGCAAGAGGTTGCGGGTTCGATTCCCGCCTCTTAATGTCTATACGATTTGTTCAGGGTGTTCTGGATGTTATCTATCTATCTATATATATAAAAAATAAAGTCCTGACTGACTCACTGACTGACTGATATATCAACGCACAGCCTAAACCACTGGACTTAAAGACTTGAAATTTGGCACACATACATATACCATGAGTATCCTAGAGGTGCACTAAGAAGGGATTTTTCGAAATTCCCACGGGATAGGGATTAAATGGAATTTATATTTTCGAATCAATGTGGCTCTGCGTGAAAAAGGGGATTTTACGTTTTATGACTTCCACGCGGACAAAGTCTATGTATGTATGTATGACATTTTTAGTAATAGCATTCATACCTTTAACTAATACGTAGGACTGACTTTTTAGTGACCAATTTTATTTATTTTAATTTCAAAATATTATTTTAGCATAATTTTCTTAGTTTTGTTTTAATGTACTTATTACTTATTTCATAGACATGTATTTTAACTGTTAATTAACTAATCTTTTTTTTACTTTATTTCTGATTACTTTTGTTGAAGCTTGTTGTTTATACCTATAATTACGGTTGCACTTAACTTTTGTCAGTGTTATTAATTTTATGATTTTAATGGTGTTTGCTGGTGTAACTTTGTTGGTGTAACTTATCAATAAATAAATAATAATAATAAAAACATATCTATCTATATCATCTAATTTCTACCCATAACACAAGCTATGCTAAGCTTGGGGTTAGATGATGTTGTAATTGTCCAGCATTATTATTATGTTTATTGGATAGGTAGGTACAAGTACTGTAAGCCGTGTTGGCCTAGTGGTATGTACGCCCGACTTTCAATCCGAAGGTCGTGGGTACCGGTCGTGAACCAATGGATTTTGTTTTCGTGAAAGATGTATGTTCACATTTAGCACGTGAGAAAACCTGCGCAGGTGCTGGGCAAGCCTAATCCATCTAACAATGTCCCAGGCACTGCAGTGGCCGGTACAGCATGAATACCAGTTGCTGACGCTGGATAAATCATCTCTAATTGATGTTACCTACATCTACTAAGTAATTAGGTACTTACTTACTACGTGTAGTGTGTAATGTAAATTCTTTATTGTACACCAAATATAAACAGAACAATTTTAAAAAATACAATAAACATATAAATGCACAATGGGCGGTCATATCGCTAAGAAGCGATCTCTTCCAGACAACTTTTGGATGGAGAAGAATTTGATGGAAGAATGGTTGGGGGTGTAGGTACTTAATAAAAGATAGACAGAGAGAGGTAATAAAATAATTATAATGTTATACGAAAATAAAATATAACTGATATTTTTATTATTTTATTAATATTTAAAAAAAATATATAATATAATAAATACATATACCTACATTACATACACAGAATACATACAATACATAAATATAATAAACCAAATAAGATTAATATACTAATACATATTATCCTGATACTATGTGTAAGGCCTTTGCATCTATTATAGATGATTTATACAGCGTCAGCAACTGGTAATCATGCTGTACGGGACGCTGCAGTGCCTGGGACATTGTTAGATGGATTAGGCTTGCCCAGAACCTATACCATCCTCTTATCACCTGATACTATAGGGTGAAGGGAAATAATAATATAGCGGATAAATCTGATACACAATACAATACTATGACATTTTAGATAGATACAAGTTTTTAACTTTGGCTTTTAATACATCTAGGGATGACGATTTAGAAAGTAGAAGTATGTAGGTGAGATAAAATTAGTAGGTTAGTTAAATGGCAAGAAATTCCAGGCACTGCAGCGTCACATACAACATGAATGTCAGTTGCTGACGCTGTATATATCATCTTTATTGAATCTAAAGTCCTTCATCATTTCAGCCATAAAACGTCCACTGATGAACACAGGCCTCCCTCATGGGACAGGATCCCACTCTCCCACAGGATCTCCATGAGGGGTAGTTGCCATACTCACCACGCTTGGCAGGCGGGTTGGTGAGCGCAGTATGGGATGTTGATACACGGAAAGACGCTGCTGCCCATCTTCCGGAGGTATCCCTTAGCAGACTCTTACTGCATCCATGGGCACGAGAGGAGGGGTAACATTCTACTGCCGGCACCCCACGGCTAAAGTTCCTACTACTACTATAACGATGTATCTTCATCGCGTTCGTAATATTTGTAGAATACGATAGGAATTTAACTACAACGTCCTAAGACTATCAAAGTGCCTTAGAGACAAATCAAGGTAATGACCTACCACTTCGTAAAAAGGACGCAGATCGTAATTTAGACTATGCCATAAATTCTCGTTAACCCATTTAACAGACCAAGAAAGAAACAACACGTATTTTTATGTCCGCCGTCCTCTTTAGTCAATCAACACGTCAGCAGAAGTCATACCCTCTGGTCCCACTGGGACCATTACGGACCAATCGGGCCAAAGGGCCTTGTGTGGAAGATCAAATTGAGACCGTAAGGGGCAGTGTATACTGAAGCATGAAACAAAAAAGCTTTTCCGTGAAGACTTGACAAGGTCTTTGAAGTCAAAGTCAAAATGTGTTTATTCTCTTAGACTCAATGTTCGCAAAGCTGTTAATTACCTTAAAATAAGGTAATTATGCGATAAAGTCCTGTTAATCAGTTTTAAAATTACAACAAAGTACAATAACTAAACCATTTCTTTACATGTGTAAATTAAAAAATAACTCTCGCCTCACCCATTGTAGAGGTATATTTCTGTTCTTTAGGTAGTTCAATTAGTTTTAGTAATGTTCTACTTTTTGAATAGTTTTATGCAGTAAAGAGTTTATTTATAGTAACTCTCGGAACTTATTACATTCATATATTATTATCGGCAAGGTTCACGTACGTACTTGTAATTGTTGGTGGAGGCACAACTGTTTTGAGTGCACGATATGAAGGTGATGGGTCGCGAACCGAGTTCACCCTGAAGAAGGCCCTCGATAAGGGTCGAAACTGTTGATGCCTCCACCAACAAAAACAAGTACGTGAACATTCCCGTTCATTTAGAAAGAATTTATCTATCTGCCGTATACTCTTGCAAAAACATATCTATACAAATATTATAAAGCGCAAAGATTTGATGGTTTGTTTGTATGCATCCGCAAAAGGCTCCGAAACTACTGGACCGATTTTCAAAATTCTTTCACCATTAGAATGCTACATTATCCCTGACTAACAAATGCTATATTTTTCCCCTTATTCCCTTGGGATCGGGAACTAAGCGCATGAAACTGCGGAGTGCTGCTAGTCAGAAATAAACACATTTTCTGTGCTTCAATACCCAGTATCCCAAATCGGCCCGTTTTTACGAGAAAACCATTCGGCCACCGAGCATAGCTGTAAACCTATTACGTGCTTATTTTTATAGCGCAGTTGTTTCCAATGCTTTCTTGTTTGCAAACAAGATTTCGAGGGTCGAAAGGTCTGCGGATAAAACTAAGGTTTTCTCGTACATTTGGGATTATTTTAAGAATTTCGGCCGCTCGTAAATGTTGATATTTTACGAACGGCGCGGCTTTGAAAGCTCTGGGGACTTTTTCTCAGCTTCATCTTATGTTCGTAATTTATTTTTGGATAGTGCAATCGTGTAGGTCAATTCAAATCGAATCATACAATGCAAGAAATATAGTCGTATTAAGACATAATCTTAGGGATGGCTTCACATATTTAGCATAATCATAATCACATAATACATGGGCATGCTAAATTTCACAAAATTAAATTGAACTATGTATATACATCAAAATAACAAAATACAATACAAATACAAATAAATTGGATGGATATCGTTAATATTGATATTTTTTAATACTAATGGCATGTCCATGAACTCCTTGACACTATAAAAAGCTTTCTCAAAACGCACAATTTTAACTTGTTTATAAATTATCTTACGGGTAAATCTTTGAAAGAAAGAATGCATTTATATAGCACAAAAGAATTCGGCCAATTGCGAGCGCGCACGAAGGGTTCGGTACCATTATTCAATCAAAATCACGTTTGTTGTGTGGGACCCCCCTTAAATATCTATTTTATTCTGTATCTGTTGTTATAGCGTCCTTACTTTTAGGCCTTACTTTTTTTTTGTTATTTATAAGAAAAATTTTAAACTATCGCAATCATAATATATAATTACTTTATTGGGGTATCGGGTATTAATCGCGTATTTGCCTTTATTTTTATCATAAGTCTGCCCGCGACCACGATGGGTGCAATCCTGTCGAAACGTCGCGATGAAAATACGCGAAAAATACCCGATAATCCAATATCGTTCCAACGAGATAGCAGACATCCTCTATTAGGAAGGCGAATTAAACTGAACAGGCAAACTTATTACCACATGCACTAATATTATAAAGCCGAAAGTTAGTTTGTATGGATGTTGGTTACCTCTTCACGCAAAAACTAGGCTACGCATTGAGCTGAAACTTTGCACACGTATTGTTGTTGACCAGGATTAACACAAAGGCTACTTTTTATTCGGGTACAACGCATGCGAAGCGGCGGTCAGAAGCAAGTTGGCAATAAAGAAGTTAATGTAGTTGTCAAAATGTGGCAGCGAAGATGTTTGCTCCTTGTAAACTGCACGAGGCAAACTAGCTTAGCAAGTTCTTTTGTTTACGTTTCAAAGATTTCTTAATAAACCTATGATATTCTTGTTGATTCTTTTTACACAATACAATACAATACAAAACACTTTAACAAAATAATACAGAAAAAAAAAACTTACAAACAAGATTGGTACAATGGGCGGTTTTATCGCTCAGAAGCGATTTCTTCCAGACAACCTTTGGATGGAGAGAAATATGGAAGCAAGAGAGGCAGGGGTGTGTACTGGTGTACTGTACATAAAACATATATATACATACAATTCCTAATGCTTAATAATTAGAGATAGTTATGACGTTTCTAAATACAGAGCTGTGTTGAAATGGAACGCAATCTAAGCTAGTTCCTATTTTTGCCGCGTTTTATGCGTGGCGTCTCTCTCGCTTCCCGCTAAAACTGATTGTCATCGGTGTGTGCATGTGCAAAGTAATTAAACAAGATTATTGTAAAACCTCAAGCTTTCCGTTTTATTTCACGCAATCCAAACCACATTCCTTCATGGTAGCAGAGCGTGGTTCGTGGTTTGCTGGTTGGATCCGTATGCGTGAAAAAAAAGCTTCCGTGAGTCAGCAACAAAATCTTCCGTACTACAGTTCGAGGTTAGAACTTGAAAAAAGTGCTAAATTACGACGAGATGAGCTCAAATATGTTTGGATTAGAGAAACTGACAGGGCGAGAAAACTTCTCGACGTGGAAATTCAGTATAAAAACATATCTGGAGCATGAAGATTTGTGGAAATGTGTGGAGCCATGTGCCGGCGTACAAATTGACCCTCACATGGATGTCAAGGCGAAGGCAAAGATAGTTTTACTCCTTGATCCACAAATTTACGTTCACGTACAGGAATGCACTACGGCTAAAGAGGTGTGGGACAACTTACAGAGAGCCTTTGATGATAATGGACTAACAAGAAGGGTGGGCCTGTTAAAAGATCTCATCAATACAACACTCGAGTCAAGCAATAGCGTCGAAGATTACGTGAGTAAAATAATGAGTACTGCGCATAAACTCCGGAATATAGACTTTGATGTTAATGATGAGTGGCTCGGCACGTTGATGCTGGCAGGACTTCCTGACATATACAAACCTATGATTATGGGACTTGAGAGTTCTGGAACTAAAATCAGCGCTGATCTAGTAAAAACTAAGCTAATTCAAGAAGTAAATATGTCAAATAAAAATGCTGCATTTTATAGTAACTCTAAGGGTAAGAATACCACAGCATCATCAAAGCCAAAGGGACCAAGATGTTACAACTGTAATAAATTTGGCCATTTTGCAAAGTTTTGTCAAAATCCCAAGAAAACTTTTAATAAGGACCACACTAAAGGGCAAAGTTCTAGTTTTGTTGCAGCTTTTTCAGCAACCGTTGGAGAAGAGAGTGACAAATGGTACATTGATTCTGGTGCATCCATGCATATGTCGTGCAGAAGTGATTGGATGTACAACATCACCGAGTCATCCATAAAAACCATAACTGTGGCAAATAGAGAACCACTAGCTGTAAAAGGAACTGGGTATGTCGATATTCATCTAAATCAGGAAAATAAAATACAGGTAAAAAATATTTTGTATGTACCTGGATTAGCAGCCAATCTCCTTTCAGTCAGCACCATTGTTAAAGCCGGACACAAAGTTACATTTAATGATAAGCAATGTAATATCCATAATGCTTATGGAAAGCTAATATGCTCTGCAGTATTGCAAAATAATCTCTACATTATAGACTCAAAACATAGTGATGAGACCGCTCACTTAACATCAAATGATGTATTATGTGATAATACTCACCTGTGGCATCTTCGGATGGCCCACCTGAATGTTTCAGATGTAACGAAGCTGCCTGATTGTGCTGAGGGTGTGACTCTGACTCAGAAGAAAAATAATGTCACAATCTGTGTCCACTGTCTTGAAGGTAAACAAGCAAGATTGCCATTTAAAAATGTTGGTTCTAGAGCAGCCAAGCCACTGGAACTGATACATTCAGATTTATGTGGCCCCATGGAGAACACGTCATATGGAGGTATGAAGTATTTTATTTCATTCATAGATGACTTCACACGCATGGTACATGTGTACTTTATGAAGGACAAATTGAATGTCATTGAAATTTTTAAAGATTTTAAAATGAAAGTAGAGAATAAACTCTGCCATAAGATCAAAATCATCCGAACTGACAATGGTACAGAGTATTGTAATAGTATGTTCGATAAATTCTTAACCAATCATGGCATAGTTCATCAGACTTCAACTCCGTACACTCCTCAGCACAATGGCATGGCAGAACGCATGAATAGAACTCTAGTAGAGCGAGCACGATGCATGATTTTTTGTGCTGACTTAGATAAGCACATGTGGGCTGAAGCTATAGCTACTGCAGCGTATATAGTCAATAGATCGCCCAATAAAGCTTTAGAAGGTAAAACACCTTATGAAATGTGGACAGGAAAGAGACCTAATCTGTCCCACATGCGCATATTTGGCTCTGTTGCTATGGTTTTTGTACCCAAAGAAAAACGTCAAAAATGGGACAAAAAATCTCAAAAGATGATTTTAGTTGGCTACTGTGAGAACACTAAAGGCTACCGCTTAATGGATTTAAAAACCCATAAAATAACGAAGAGTAGAGATGTGGCTTTTATAGAGGAAAATAAAGACAAATTCACCTCATGTAAATATGATGTTCCAGTTGATCTGCCGTCTCAGGAGAATCCAGCATCTAAAGATGCCAGTTCACCGGACATGAACGAGAAACTGAAAGCCACCTGTACCAGCCAGCATCATATAAATCACTCCGACGAATCTGTTATACCTACATGCTCAGGAAAAATGTCAAGTGAAGACTCGGACAACAAGCATGATGAAGGTGATTCAAGTGAATATGAAACTGATACTGGTGAGCATGATGAGACCTTTTCTCCTCCATATCAATTGCGACAAACATCCAGGAGTAACATCACCTTGAGGCCCAGAAGAAAACGAAATGATGGAAACTTTTTATGCTTATTTACTAACTTGACTGATCCACAAACAGTAGAGGAGGCTTTATCATCCCCGGAGGCCACAGAGTGGAAAAAGGCCATGGATGAAGAGTACAGCTCCCTTATTAAGAATGAAACATGGAGTTTAACAGACCTCCCAGCTGGCAAAAAGGGACTACCTTACAAGTGGGTTTTCAAGACAAAAACAGACCAGAGTGGAAACATTGTCCGTTACAAGGCCAGGCTTGTGATTAAAGGATATGCACAGGTCAGAGGCAGAGATTTTGAAGAAATTTACTCACCTGTTGTGAGGTACACTACCATACGTTACCTGTTTGCCCTAGCAGCAAAATATTGTCTTCAGATCGATCAGATGGATGCTGTGTCGGCGTTTCTACAAGGAGAGATTGATAAAGACATCTACATGTTGCAACCCGAAGAATACAAACAGGGTACACAGGTATGCCTTTTAAAGAAATCTATATATGGCCTAAAACAGGCAAGCCGACTCTGGAACATAAAGCTAAATAATGTTCTTCGACAGTTGGGCATGCAGCAATCACAAACAGACCCTTGTGTATATTATAATATAGAAAAGAATGTCTTCATCGCTGTATGGGTTGATGACTTGATTTTGTTCACTTCTCAACAAAAAGTTAAGAAATGGTTGAAGGAAAATTTAAAACAACACTTTGAGATGAAAGATTTGGGAACAGCGAGTCAGTGTGTTGGTTTAAATATCACAAGAGAAGGAGACAAGGTAATGCTAGACCAAGAAAAATACATCAAGGAAATATTAACTAGATTTAATATGACAGACTGCAAACCTGTGAAAACGCCTGTTGAGGTTGGTTTAAAATTTAATGAAGACAAAGAAGAAGAAATGTTTGAATGCCCTTTTCAGCAAGCCATTGGTGCACTTCTTTATGTGGCTCAAGGTACAAGACCAGACATTTCTTATGCTGTTAACATGCTAAGCAGATACAATAATAAACCTAAACCTGTACATTGGAATGCAGTAAAAAGAATTTTCAGATATCTTCAGGGTACAAAAGATATGAAATTAATTTATACCAAAGATGGTAATGAGAAAATAACAGCATATTGTGATGCTGACTGGGCGAGCGACGTGTGCGACCGCAAATCGTGCACGGGTTACGTATTTTTGTTACAGGATGGTGCTATATCGTGGCGCTCGCACAAGCAGCAGACCGTGGCACTGTCGACCGCCGAGGCGGAGTACATGGCCATGTCCTCTGCGGCGCAGGAGGCGTTGTGGCTCCAACAGCTGCACGACGAGCTAGGCCAACACCAGAGCAACCCCATGACCATCTTCAGTGATAACCAAAGTGCAATAAGACTGTCGAATAGTGATTGTTATTTGCCTAGGTCTAAACATATAGATATTCGCTACCATTTCCTAAAGGTGCATATTAATAATTTAAAGATTAAGTTTTGTTATATTTGTGGAGACAAAATGGTAGCTGATATATTAACTAAAGGAACAACAGCTGAGAAACATTGTTATTGTGTAGCAAAAATGGGATTGCGCTCCAAGGGTGGGTGTTGAAATGGAACGCAATCTAAGCTAGTTCCTATTTTTGCCGCGTTTTATGCGTGGCGTCTCTCTCGCTTCCCGCTAAAACTGATTGTCATCGGTGTGTGCATGTGCAAAGTAATTAAACAAGATTATTGTAAAACCTCAAGCTTTCCGTTTTATTTCACGCAATCCAAACCACATTCCTTCAAGCTGTCAGCGTAAAATTGTGTATAATTGTTCCGTTTTAATTTTGGAACGGCACCAACAGAATAGCAGTATGTAATTTCAGTCCGTTCCACGTCAATTTAATTCGCTTAAATACCCAGATCAGGGACAAATCTGCAGCAAATCTACAAACATTTGTCTATATAACAAAAATAAATATTACTTATATTAAATCTCTCCCCAATCGATAAGAAACGTAGACCAGGTACCACATAAAAGATTGAGCGATGACATTGCCAAGGTAGCAGATAAAGCTTGGAGTACTGCAGCTAGAAACAGAGAGAGATGGAACCAGCTGGAGGAGGCTTTTGTCGCTGACAGCGACCCTTGCACCGACGAAGATTTATTTTGGTTAAAATAATTAGACTTAAGCACTTTAATACATAAATAACCGATAATTTCTAAATTTACTTGTGTAAGGAAACAATAAAGCTTTTATTATTAATAATATGATATATTAAATATCTCCCTACAGCCTGCGACTGCCACCCAGTAGGAGCGAGTGGGAAGACCTGCAACCAAACCAGCGGACAGTGCCCTTGCAAGGACGGAGTCACTGGCACCACCTGCAACCGCTGCGCCAAGGGTTACCAGCAGTCCAGAAGCCATATTGCTCCTTGCATACGTAAGTTTTTTATTACATTACTTTTTATTTCAGTGCCTATGTCTATTGAATGTTACTAGGTAACACAAAACAAGTGGAAGTAAACTCTACATTTCTCGATTCTCATCATTTTTCAATCGATAGATGCAAGGGTTGATGTTTGGTCCCTTCTTTTTTCTCTTGTCAGCCAAGACAAGAGAAAAAAGAAGGGACCAAACATCAACCCTTGCGAAACCCTTAATTTTTTAACTAATATGACGATATTATTTTATTTTAAAACACTACTTATTTTAAACACTTTGAATATGAAAGAAACTAATGAATATAGTTTCATATATACATATTAAGCAATACACAATGAAATACTTAAAGATCAGTTACCCACTCAGTCCAAAGCAATTCTGAAATACGTAAATACTGTTCCACTTTCTAAGCCCCATTCTTCACACATTAAACTGCAGCATATCATCCGTTAATCCTAACGAATGCTCATACGAGACTTTATGTTGATTGTAGAATGACATCATGCCTCAGCATCGTTAGATGCATCTGAAAATAGACCTAAAATAGGGCATATTTAAAGAGACGTCTAGAATGGAGTACAGAGAAGTAAATTGCTATAAACTTATAGGTAATTTTACTGCGTTCTTAAATGTATTTTTTGTGCATTACATGCATCTAGCTGGAGTTAGAAAGGTGTAAATGCTGAATTGTTGATGTATACTTGGAGGATATGGTTCTCATTACTTTTATACCCAGGTATTTACTGGGTTTAAGTTTTAACATTACCTATTATTCTCAAATTGACGCTGTTATATCTAAGCATTACATGATATTTTAATATATTGTAATGCCTTGTTTTGTTTATTTATTGTCATAAAAATGATTACTGTAACAATTAGCCTGGGTCGTCCCATTGTTGGGCACAGGCTTTCCCCATTCTCGTAATACTGATTGAAATGAAGCTCTGTTCGTGCCCACAGGTATCCCACGCGTGGTGACGGCAGTGCAGGCTATGGAGGCGGTGGAGGGCGAGCCGGGCCGCGGTAAGTAGTAAGTGGACCTTCATGCACTCTCGCCTCACCTTCATAAAAAGGAAGCATTCCATTTTTTATACGACTAAATGACGAGACAAGCCGAAGACCCACCTGAAGTTAAGCGGTAACCTCTACCTATTACAACTGCAATACCGCGTGATCACGGTCACGAAGCATGTGATTATGTGACCAACGCTGCATAGCATTGCGCCCGTCACCCTGAGACAGAGTTGTAAGGTCTCATGTGCCCGAATTTCCCCGAACTTTCAAACTGAAACAGAAGAATGCAGACACACTGCTGAGTGGCAAAAATAGTTGAAGTACTTACCCGGATGCACTTTTCAGAAAAACTTCTACTACTACTACTATTCAAGTCTTCGGAGACTGATTTCACTAGATTTTAAAGTCCCGTGTGTCCTGAAGAAAATGCATATTATTTTTACAAGTTTTATTAACCGATAGCTAAACATACGAGTAAAAACTTTCTCAAAGTATCACATTCTTGCAATACGTTTATAATTATGCGTAGTATGACGATGTACTAACCTAACCCAACCTATCATTCGGACGTTGCAAGAAACAAATTTAGTTTTACGGCTTTCCAGTAGGTCTACCATGAGTTTTCACAATCTATACTCGCTAGCGACTGTAGTTAAAAAAAGTATGATAACTTGTACAGCGCCTCTAGCGGATAGTTAGGTAATATTACTACTGGAAAAATAACCTATTACTGAACAATGTTACAGAATAAATAATTTACTGAATGGAATGCTTCCTTCAAGAGTGACTGCATTTGAAATCAATTATGTTTTTTTTATTTACATTCTTATTGAAAGATTCGATATTTTGTGTTTATAAATAATGTACGATGTGGATGCAGTCACTGTTCTATTATTTTGCACTTTAATTTAAATTTCATTAACAATCCTTCGTCTTATTGCTGTAAAATGTAACTTCTTCTAACAAAAGTACACTGACCACCAAAATTGTTAACATTTTTTTATGAATAAACTGGTGGTGGCTATAATTGTAACAAATAACATTTTGTTCGTAATTTTACAATAAATGATCATTTTCAACTGTTTATTTTCAGGCTTTTTATAAATCATTCGATCACAGATCCATAATACTCATGTTTTTTGTTTCTTTTAAAAATCAGTGGTGACTGAAAGGTAACTTTATCATTATGTTTTATTCACATGCACTTTATATTAATACTATGTACTTATAACGCTACTATTTGTCGAACCTTACTTAATTATTTATGATTATCTTCATAATTCCCTTAACAAAGCAGAAAACAAATATTTTTTTGAATAGCTATGTGCTGATATCTATGTGCTTAACGAAACTGCCTAAATCCAAAAAACTACTTAATCTAATATTACACTGTTTTAATCAACGCTAAGTATTAAAGGTGTGCATCGTACATATAGTACTATCTACCAGTCCACCTGGTCTTGAGGTGGGCGTTGATAACTGCGTCACAGTTTAATATTAAACTATTGCAGCTACTATCGCTTCCAATGTATTTTCTGTATACATGATCTGTTCTGAAATAAAGTTTTTATTTTTACTATCCATATTGTGCGTTATCTTATCAGACTTGCCAGTGTAACGTAGCTTTAGTATGTTTTTGGCTTGCCTTTTTTGGCGAGCGCGTTCAGTACAGACCCTCTTCAGTATGGCATGGTACTAAACTCTTGCATCTTACTGCTAATTGTTATAGGTTCTAATTGTTGTAGCACGCACAGCCTTTTGCGTTGCATCCCAGCAATGCACCTTAAATTGCAGTTTTACAGCCACAGCTTTAGTTTTACAGTTCCACAAATGGCGCCAACGTAATTTAGACAAAGTTGGATAGCTAATGAAGTCAATCTGTGGAGACTAAGTTTGGTTTGGTGCCAAGGCTTCCTACGTGTAAATTACTCGTACTTGCAATGGTCTGAGCTTTCGTCCATCCCCAAAAAATGTTCAAAAATAGTGATGTTAAAACCAAGTGCAAACATATTTTGAATTTGTGTGATGACAAGCATTTTTAAGACAAATTCAAGTTATTTTACTATAGGTAAATCTAACAACATTCGTCGATTCACTCATGGGGAGTTAGTTGTCAATAAATTGTTTTTAGGAGTAATAATTATAACCAAACAGTTTATGCTTTGGGGCTTGCATTTGCGCTAAGTTAAAAGTAAGGCTATAAAGGATAGCCTGTATTTGCGCTAAGTGATAAGTAAGGCTTATTATTATACGAATGTTTTAACGAATGATAGGTTGTGTTTATCATTTGATTGTGTGTGCAGCGACGGATCAGTGCGGCCGGTGTCGCATCGGCGCTCGCACGCTAAACCTCAACAAGTTCTGCAGCCGAGATTACGGTGAGTTATCCATTTATTACAACTTGAGTCTCTTTATTAATCATTATTTCAGCGTCCACTGCTGGACACAGGTCATGAATTTCAAGGTACTCACCATGAGGGGATTTTTCACCACGCTTGGCAGGCGGGTTGGCGAGCGCAGTACGGGATGTTGATACAAGGAAAGACTCTGCTGCCCATGCTCCGGAGGTAAACCTTGGCAGATTCTTACAGCATCGACGGGCATGAAATTCTATTGCCGGTACCCGATTGACTTTAACGCCTGAAAAAGCCTGAAAATAATTCATCATCATCATTTCAGCCGTAGGACGTCCACTGCTGGACATAGGCCTCCCTCATGGATATCCAGTTATTGCGGTTGGAAGCAATCTGCATCCACCATCGACCTGCGGTGTTCACCAGGTCATCATCCCATCTTGTTGGTGGACGTCCTACGCTGCGCTTGCCGGTCCGTGGCCTCCACTTGAGAACTTTTCGGCCCCATCGGCCATCTGTTCTGCGAGCTACATGGCCTGCCCATTGCCACTTCAACGTGCTAATCCGTTATAAAAGTGAAAATAATTATCAGCTTTAAATACCGCAAGGTTGTCTACTATGCATTGTGCCAATTTCTATTATTTTACTGCATTACCTTCTGGGGAGGCTAAACCACAACCTCTTTGTCATTTATCAAATCTTCTATGTGTCGTTGCAGTCATAATGGGCAGGGTGGTAGGGCGCGAGGCGCACGGCGCGGGAGAGTGGGTCCGCCTGGCGCTGAGCGTGCAGGCCGTGTACAAGCGCGGCCCTCGCTCGCGGCTGCGGCGCGGCAGCGTGGCGCTCTTCGTGCGCGCCAAAGACCTCGCCTGCAAGTGCCCTAAGCTGAAACTAAACAAGTAAGTTTGTTTCACTTTCAAATGATTCGTGAGTTACACTATTCATTGTTATGTTAACGGGTTTTCGACTGCCTCCGTGGCTCTTTGTCACCAAATTGTGAAATTTGTATTATCGTGACAATTTATACAATTAGGTACAATTGCGACATGCCAAAGCTACTGACGTTTTTCCATTAAAAGAATCACTATTTTTTTTTATAAAAGTATCACTATTCTTGTCGAGAATAATATGGTAGGAGTCGCTCAAAATAATATTAGTAATAGTTTGCAATTACAAAACTAGACACGTCTACATTAGAAGACGACTCGACGTCCCTCTAAGTTATCTTTGGTTATAGCTCTTTGACGTTACGTCAAATAAATAAATCTTTATTTTATTTTATTTACGCTAATTTTGATCATCATTTGTTTTTTTTATCCATATAGAGAAGTGTGTAAAGATTTTGTCGCTACAATAACAATAATCTCTCATCTCTGCATCCATCTCGATCCGCCGTCAATTATATATAACTATTCAAGATTATCATACATCAATAATAGTTATTCTATAGAAATGAAAAATTCAATGAAAATTTTGTCTCCGACGGGGCTCGAACCCGCAACGTTCTGACGAACAGATCAAAATCAATAAGTGTTTATTCAATTGAGCAAAACGCTACTTAGAATAGTCAGTTTACAAAATAAGAACAAAACTCATTTAAATTTAATAAAACATATAATTGAATTCGTTGATAAAAGCATTCAAGATTTTCGACCCGACGGTTAGTGTCTTCATAGCCAAAATGGTAAAGGCATCCTGCGTTAAAGGTGTTCGTCTGAACGTGGCGGGTTCGAGCCCTGTCGGAAAGAAAATTTTAATTCCATTTTTCAGTTCTATAAAAGTTACTTTAGTGTGGGTTTACACTTAAAAAACAAAAATAGCGAATATTTTTTCTTTTCCAGGTCTTACCTAATCCTAGGAGTGGAAAAAGAAGGCATATCGTCCGGCTTGCCCGGCCTCACAGTCGGCGACAGGACCCTACTGCTCGAGTGGCGTGACGACTGGCACCGACGCATCCGCCGCCTCCAACGGCGCGCCATCAACTGCCACTAACCGCCATCTTGAAACACCTGTCAACTGTCAATCACCGCCGCCATCTTGCGCGCGGCTTGTTCTTGTTGTAATGTGTTCCGTGCAAACGAGAATTGAATGTAGTTGTTTTAACTGTTACTGCCATTTACGTGCTGTCTATTACCTTACATTAATCGTTGACAGAAGTGAATGTTGTATGTCCATATCACGCTATCTACGGACTGAGCAGGCTTGATTTCTTATGTGTATCTCATGTGACTGAATAACTTCCGAACTGTGTTCAATATTCATTTCTGTTAGCGTTGCGTTTGCCTAGTCCGTTAGAAATAACGTTTATTACTAAATATACAATAATACTTAGCGTTTTTGATGATATATTAATAGATTTTTATATGCTAAAATATGTGAACCTCATCCGTAAAAATCCAATATCCCAATTTCAATAACTGTAAATTGGGTTTCCATTTGGAGTTTCCTTCCTAGGATTTCGTTGAAATGTAAATTGCTAAGTTTTTATTTATTTTATGCGAATAGTTTAATTTTTAAATGTAACTATTATTATTATCGTTCCATTTCTTGCATTTTATGTATATTGTTACTTTGTAGATGCGCATGTTAATATTGTTTTTATTTTGCAATGGCAACATTAGTTTTATCATCTGTCGAAATGTTTATTAGTGGGTCCTTCCCATGAAGAAGAAGTGAAGAAGACCCGATTGGGTGTCGTCTGTTTTGACAGTTGCTATGACTTTTGCCGGCGATTGTACAATGTAGGACTAAGTCGGAGGAATGGCTTATCTCACACATAGTCACAATGGTTCAACGTACCTCATTTTATGAAATAAAAACTTAGCTAAGATATTTAATAAATATAAACTAGCGCATAGATTTTCTACAAATAAGAATAATTTTATTTGTGTTCGTAACATTTCTGTCTGTAAATTTTTCTTTTTGATCTTGCCAAAGTAACATGTCCTCTTGTACAGAGTACTTATTTATGTTGTCTGTCTGTCTGTCTTCGTATTGAAGTCCTTTGAACAAATGCGTTGCCTGACTAAGGTATGTACAGTATTACTAGCTTTACTAAGAAATAATGTTAAGGGATGTTTTGAAGAGTACAAACATGTCCAAAAGTATTAAAAAGGTAACCAAAATCGTGACATTCTATAAGATTTCAAACTAAGAATAAAAATGTTACTCCAAATATTTATTTAAAAAGTACGAAGTGATTCTGAGAACGGCCTGTGAGGTACGCTTGCGCATCAATGTAATCATTCACAATTGAGCTGTCAGCATTATTTATGCTATCTGCCCGCGGCCCGGGCAAAATACACAATGCGGCCACTTATTCACCGTACGATCGAGATATCACGTTCTGATCGCCATATTCAGAAATCAACCGCAAAATCGACAAAGGATATGCACAGATACATCATATCGCATCATAAATAATATGAGACACTTTCTACTTTTAAAATGTATGTGCATGATACGATGGAGCATCGCCTTAATGTGCAAATAAAGTTGATACCTAAATCATGTCAAGCGAAGCAATGAGAGCAAAGAAACTAAACTTCGAGCGATCTCTCTTAATCGCTAGACACAAGACGTACTGGCGTTTGGATATATGGCCAGACTTTAATTAAATCAAAGTGTAAGAACATTTTTTTTTTATTACATCATCAGCATCATGTTGATATTCCTACAATAATTGGTTGACAGGTAGAAAATGCCTACGGCATTATGTTCGCCTTTTGTGCATCTTTGTAAAAATTTTGTGCAATAAAGAAATTATAAATATATAAATAAATAAATAAATCATCATAACAGCCGTAGGAGCCATAGGCCTCCAACATTGATCTCTAAATACTGAACATGAGGGTGATGTTGCCATACTCACCAAGCTTGGCAGGCGGGTAGGCGAGCGCAGTACAGGATGTTGATACACGGAAAGACGCTGCAGCCCATTTTCCGGTGGTATCACTTGAATTACTGCATTCACGGGCAAGAGAGAGACGAGGCAGCATTCTACTGTCGGCACCGCATGGTATTTAATTACATATTCAATCAAAACCACTACATACAAAAGTTTATTTTTACAATATAACATGTTTGTACTCTTCATAACCAGATTAATTAAAGCATAGTTATAAAAATCTATTTAAAACGACTTAGGAGTTTTGCTTGGACATTTTACGATTTGTAAAAAGTGTATTTAATTGTAGATTGATTCTATTTACCTGTTTCTAGCTATGCATATCTTTAGACTTCGATATTTGTATTCGAAAGAATGAACTTTTTAAGCGAGTAGTTCCAACTAACTTAATTTAAGTTGGAGTGAAACATGCGGTGTTAAAAATTTCATTCTATATATTTATATTTATCTGATCGTACTTGTATTTATAGGTAAGGTGAAATTATTTTATTTTAATTTAAAACAGAATATACGGGAGTATAAGGACTAACATAAAATGGCATTTTTTTTAATTCTGATAAATATTTATTCAGGTCTAATTTTTATAAAAAGAGTAATTATTAAAGGAACCTCTCATACAATAAAAAACTCAAAAATGCGATGTGAACCACAACCATTTTAGTATTGCCCACTATTTTACTGTATTCAGCAACTATAAAAAAATATTTACTATAATTTATTGTTTTACGCACAAAATTAGGCCTAAAAGCTTCTTTTTTAAAATTAGGAATAAAGCTAACCATTTTCGTCGCGACTGTACTGTTAACGCGTCCTAGTATTAATATAATTTAACATTTAGGAAAGTAATTAATTTATAATAAGCTATGTCAATTGAGGCATTTACACGAGGCCTAACTCACTTTAATAATGGCTATAGAGTGCTAAATCCAAACAAAAAAAAGGTGTGTTCATAATTTAATAATTCGTTCACTTTATTTCCTTTGTTTGTAGTAACATAACTTGAACAGTCAAAAAACAATAGATAACAAATAGAGATATAAAGTCTACTTCATTGCAAAATAATATCAACCTAAGCTCTTACAACAAGCAGCCTACCTAAGCTACCTAAGCAGTTACAGAAATTCCTATTATCTAAGCAAGGTTTGTTCATACCACTTACATTAAGTTCATACCTGAGTGCGATAATCGGCATGCGATATACTATATCGGGTATGAGTTGTTCGAATGATAAACAAAGTCGCTCTGTAGCTTGCGTTACTCTGAGGAAACTGCTATTGTGGCTGATATACGGTACTTCTGATATAGGTTATTCGACATTAAATTACGGGAATATGTTGTTTTAGCGTCATGGAAATTGAGCCAAATCAGAGCAGAGTATGGGGAGACGTAATGACTATAATCAATAGAACGTGAATAACACTGTTGCACTTGACCCTCTTCTAAGCTATTTTGCTACATAGATACTGCGGAAATATATAACCCAGATGGCAAATTCTTGTAAACCGTAATCCAAGTGAATGCTCAAAATCGATAAATTTCACAAAAACTGGCAAAATCTCTATTGAAACGAACGCTTGCATGCTCCTGATCTCACGATAGACAAATGTTTGCTAGGAGATCGTGATGCATCGACTGTTAAAGAACAACTATCGAGATGATAGTAGTCTCTTACAGCGATGTGACAAGTTGGAAGTAGACATTGAGAAGAGAGGTGAGACAAAGTATATAAAATCAAGATTCCCAGGCTTGCCGGTTATAAGGTTGATTTACACAATAGAAAATTTTGTTGTCTTTTTTATAGCCTGACCTGATAATGATAATCCTTTATCAGGAATTTCACTTGGTCCGGATTTGCGCGGGAAAACGTTGGTCGTGTCAAATCATTGCTCCTTTTAAACATTGTTTTTATCGCTGTTTTACCGACATTTTAAATACCATAGGGAAATGAAAAATAAAGTCGGGAAATAATAAAGGTAATTTACGCGATAAATACCCGGTTATATGTATGTTAATAATGAAAAATACAGTCAAAATTTTCGATTCTGACGGGATTTGACGTAAAAATAGCTTACCCTAAGTTAACCTGGCCAGTGCCCGTAGTCAATGCATATTTTTATTTTTTTATTACTCTCTTTCTAATATTTTTCATAAACAGAGGGGAGGAGCTATTTCCCCAACATTGGGATAAATGCTAAAGATAAAGATCATTTATTTGCATAAACATGTGTAAGCTAGGATGACAAAATAAGTTATTTGTAACAACATATTTTACCTTCGCAGGCGTACAAAATTAAACAGTTAATTTATCAGTTACAGTGTATAAGCCACATATGAAAGGTCGGCCCAAAGTTTTTAGTGTATTTGCAGATATATTGTGTTTATACCCGGCTCCTGTGATGTAATAAATGTTATTGGTTATATTTATTTAAAAATAAAAGTACATTAATATACAGAGTTGCTTTGTTTTATTTTGCAGTGCCCTAACAGGGTCCATGTAGATTACCTATGTATTGCTTAGACCTAATACAAACCTGTACAAGTTGCAATAAAGTTAGGCCTTTGCATCTATTATAGATGATATAGATGATTTATAGATAGATAGATAGATAGAAAATGCTTTATTGCACATCTTAAATATAAAAATAACAACAGAAAGATAAAACACAAAGTGACAATTGGCGGTCTTATCGCTAAAGAGCGATCTCTACCAGACAACCTTGGGATGGATTGGATTTGTGGATACAACAAGGGGTTTAAAGATGTACGAAAGGTTTTATGACATGAATTATATAATATCAAGACGTATATATGTACCTACATATAATATTACAAACGTAATATATAAATACATAAACTTACATATATACATACATAATAAATATAAACTATCTATAACAACTGTTTATACAGCGTCAGCAACTGGTAATCATGCTGTACGGGACGCTGCAGTGCCTGGGACATTGTTAGGTGGATTAGGCTTGCCCAACACCTATACCATCCTCTCAGCTTAGTCAGCTATTATTCAGAGGAAAGAACAGGTGAATACGTCTGAAGCTAACTAAGCCGCGGGTTTCCTCACGATGTTTCCTTCACCGTCAAAGCTCGTGTTAAGTGTGCACATACATTTTTCAAGTAATAAAAATCCATTGGTGCACGGCCGGTATCGAACCCAGGACCTTCAGATTGAAAGCCTTACAGCTTGTTGTTGTCGATCGAGATATACCTAATAGTACTTAGAAAATTGTGTTTAGAAGTTGTAGGTTTATACACATTCATGCATCTCACAGCCACACTGCACACTTACTCACATTTACTTACACTATGCGATTTTTGTTCGTAGATTAGTCTACATGTACCTACCTATGTTATCTTGTTAATATTTTTAGTTTGTTTGCGGCATCATTGCTTACCTACCTACCCTAATTTAGTAAGTGCTATTAATATAATGTAGACTCGATTTGGTTTATGAATAGTACATATTAGAGGTATACAGTGTAATAAAATACAATAATGTAACTGTAAGTTTTAGATAATAAATAAAATAAAAAAGAAGTCGGGGGTACATACCACTCGGCCAACACGGCTTAAATAAAGTTGCAATAAATAAATACAAAAATACAGCATCATCGCTCACGCCCACGCCCACGTCCACAGCTGGACAAAAGCCATAGATCTCCAATATCATGAGGGGTTGTTGCCGCACTCGCCACGACAGGCGGGTTGGCGGCGCAAAACAAGATGTTGATACACATGAAGACGCTGATGCCCATCTTCCGGAGGTAGCCCTTGGAAAATTCTTACTGAATCCACGGGCATGGGAGGAGAGGCAACATTCTACTGACGGCACCCCACGGCAATCGGCAGCCTGGTTTTAGTTAACTATATAATTATGTAGGTAGTGTAGGTATAGGCCTCGACTGTTTAATTTTAATAAAATTAGTCTCAATGAAGTTAAGCCTGTCTACTTTAATTGTCACTTCTAATAATGATCTCTTTACTGTTGAAAAGGAATTCAAGAGTCCTCCGTGGCCTAGTTGGTTTGTAGCCGGCTGAAACGCAGGAAATTGTGGGTTCGATTCCGATCGATTCCGCCGCGGGAAAAAAGTATTATCATCATCTCAGCAGGGTAGAACGTCTACTGCTGGACATAAGCCTCCCTCGCGGATCTCCATGACGGGTTATGGCCATACTCACCACGCTTTGCAGGCGGGTTGGCGGCAGAACGGGATGTTGATGCACGGAAAGACACTGCTGCCCATCTTTCTAAGGTATCCCTTAGCAGATTCTTACTGCCTCCACGGGCAAGAGAGGAAAGGCAACATTCTACTGCCAGCACCCCACGGCCCAAAAAGTAATATATTAAGGTATTCTATCAACCATCGCGTACCCATAATAGGCTCTGCTTACCTTGGGACTAGATAGTGCTGTGCGAAATGTCCAGCATTATTTATTAACAGATAACTCAGGTCTGGCAGCCGTGGGGTGCCGGCAGTAGAATGTTGCCTCTGCTCTCTTATCCGTGGATGTATTGAGAATCTGCTAAGAGATAGCTCCGGAAGATGGGCAGCAGCGTCTTTCCGTATATCAACATCCCATGCCAAGCGTTGCGAGTATGGCAACAATCCCCTCATGTAATAAATATAGCAAGATGATAATAAGTTACTTGCCGTGGGGTGCCGGCAGTAGAATGTTACTCCTCCTCTCATTCCCGCGGATGTACTAAGAGTCTGCTAAGGGATACCTCCAGAAGATGGGCAGCAGCGTCTTTCCGTGTATCAACATCCTGTACTGCGCTCGCCAACCCGCCTGCCAAGCGTGGTGAGTATGGAAACTACCCCTCATGGAGATCCATGAGAAAGGCTTGTGTTCAATAGTAATATAATCATTTTTATATTTTTTTTATATTGGTTATACCAGTTATACACACCATTGTCTTTCAACTCTGTGGTAATCTCTTTTTTACTCTTTTTTATTTTTTTTTATCACTGCTTACACTGTATTTATTCTACACAGATGAATTAGTTAAGAATATAATTAGAGAAACCTGTAATTGGCTGTTTTATATTAAGAGACTAATTTTAATTTTATAACAAATGCTGTTGGTTTTCTTTCTAAAATAAAAAATAATAAAGAAAATAGTGGACATTGTATGGATGAAATGAATAATAAGTTAGGTACCTACGTGGTGTAAGCCGTATTATTATTACATCATGTCAAGCCACGATAATATCAATTCAAACGCCGCATGATCTCAAAGATGTATGAAGGCCTATGTCCAACAGTGGACGTGGACAGTAGGTCTACCATGTGTTTCCACAATCTATACTCGCTAGCGACTGTAGTTAAAAAATGTATGAAAACTTGTACAGCGCCTCTAGCGGATAGTTTGGTACTAAAATACGCAGTAAACACTATAGCTACTGTAGTTTGGGCCTCATTTGCTTAGAATTTGGTACCATGAGTTACAAATCTGACAGATGTCATAGTAACGTACTATTACTACTGTAGTAACGGCAGTACGTTAATGTTACATTTTTAAATAATGTAACTACTTGGAATAAAAATGTCCAGCTGGTTACATTAATGTAACTGCAATATAACTAGGTGGAACGGACGGGCATTCTAACAAGGACAACTCATGGTAGACATACAGAAGTCCTACGGCTGTGATGATGATGATGATGAACTCTCCTTTTCCACAGTCGGTTAGTTGCCTGATTTACAGCCGATGAAGGCAAGTAGTGAACCCCACGTACTGGCCCTAACAATAAAGCGCAGGGAACGGTGCCTGATTTCCCCATGGACTGCCCGGCGATGACTTATGGATCTTATGGACGAGATCACCGGAAAAAGGTAAAAAAATGTAGAAAACGTGATAAGAAAACTGGGAATATACTTAATGAGTTATTTTCAAAACATTAGTTCCCTTATTTTTACACGTATTTTGTTCACACGCATTTTAGTGCTTCGAGACAAAGATTTAGATCGATTAAATGGATGAATTTAAGCGATTTCAATCTCTGAGATAAGATAAGATAATTTCTTTATTTGTAACAACAAGCATATAAAAATTTGATGACATTAAATAAAGACATACAAATAATGGAGCCATGCTTGAGTCACAAAAAGGTCTCAGTCTCAGCTTAATGTTGGCATGTTAACCAACGCTGGTCTTCCGACTGAGCCGTTTGGTGACGTCACAGAAGGCAACACAACACACTTTGCTTCGAGGTCGTAAAAATAGCACGCCCCCTCCACACAGCGATCCTTGAAAATTATTATTTCTATTTCATAAGAATCCATCAAAGGTAACATTGGATTTAAGCTTTGGCAGTGAAGAGGTAACAAACATCTAAAGCATTTGGCTTTAGATGTTTGTTACCTCTTCACGCAAAAACTAGCCTACGGATTGAGCTGAAATTTAGCACACGCATATTGTAGACTCCGCCGTGGGGTGCCGGCAGTAGAATGTTGCCCCTCCTATCTTGCCCGTGGATGCAGTAAGAGCCTGCTAAGAGCTACCTACGGAAGATGGGCAGCAGCGTCATTCCGTGTATCAACATCCCGTTCTGCGCTCGCCAACCCGCCTGCCAAGCGTGGTGAGTATGGCAACTGCCCCTTATGGAGATCCATGAGGGAGGCCTGCGTTCAGTAGTGGACGTTTTATGGCTGAAATGATGATTGTAGACTAGGAATAACATATAGGTTACTAGATCCGGGTACAACGCATGCAAAGCGGCGGGCAGAAGCTAGTATTCAAATAAATCAAAGCTGTCAAAGCAGAACCCATAGGATATTCTAATGGCTATATTAAACGGCATAAACACCGCACCGTGAGTTCCGCCAACATAAAGAATAACAATCCGATCTTGAGATCGCGGCCGGCCGCGACCATTCCCGATAGCTTAGTACATTCTTAGGGCTTGCACACAAGTTGCGATACGACATTCGTTCTTCTTTGTGACGTACCTACTCTTTTTTTTTCATTTCTATTTAAGACTTTGGCGCTTAGCTACGACAGTAACTGTGTAACAAAAAGAAATGAAACGAAATCACAAAAAATAACAAACTTAATTATGTAAACTTAAATGTATCTATACCTAAATCTAATAATTAAATCAAAAGATAAATTTGCAGATGTTACAAGTAGTTTCCTATTCTATCAATCATCTGGTTCCATAGCTTTGCTTAGTTTGAAGCTAGATGGTGCTATCACCATCAAAGCAAAGCGCCTGTGTGTGTCCAGTATTATTATTATTGTTAAATAATTGCGTCAAAAACATTTACGTCTTGATCATGAGTGACATGATTCTCAATAGCCCTGTTCGAATTAATATAATTACACGAAATTTGCAATATGACATATAAAAAAAATATCTAAATAATTATAATACATTTTTGAGATAGCTTAGGCAAAAAGCGGTCGGAAAATGTATAATAATGTAAATGTATGTAAATGTTTTAGTATTGATACACACTTTTTATACATAGAAAAATACCAAGACCCGGTAGAAAAATATTTGCAGAACGATTACAAACATTTGTCCCGTGGTGGGAATCCAACCCTGATACGCAGGAGGTAGCCGGTTATCAGACCAACAGAGCCACGGAGGCAGGTCAGTCTCTCATATTAAAATTCCGGCGCACGACACGACTCTACAAAAAGTCGCACCGGATAACTAACCCCTTAGGTAGGTAGTAAGAGCACGATGCACAATTGATCGGATAAGGATGCTAAACAATACACAGGTACAATGGCGCATCCAGCCCGCTGTCAGTGGGGAATTCAACAGCTCCTTAAGGTGAGGTCAGGCAGGCAAACAAACCTGCATCTTAGTAAAGCCATCTCATTTCAGCTATAAAACGTCCACTACTGAACACAGGCCTCCCTCATGGATATCCATGAGGAGTAGTTGCCATACTCACTACGCTTGGCAGGCGGGTTGGCGAGCGCAGTATGGGATATTGATACACTGAGAGAGGCCTGAGTTCAGTAGTGGACGTTTTACGGCTGAAATAATGAATCAAATGATACCCATGGGGTATCAAATGAAAGGGCATGGTGTGTAGATTCCAAAACTGATGGTCAAAATATTTATATTTATCATTACAAAAAAAAATAGGTAAATAAACTCAGAGTCTAAGTAAAGTGTCACGGGTTACATCAAATTTTAAATTTTATAAACTTGTGTTTAATGTGGAGATTATGAACCTACATGATAAGGTGTTGTCCAATATTACGTCCTATATTACGTCGCCAGCCTAGCGTATGTATGAATAAGTTCAATCCGTTCTCATCTCAATGCACTTTCGTACATAAATATTGACCGACCAGTGCCCCAGGCCGCTACAATCAGAGCAACAATGGCCGATAATAACTCTTTGTGTCGAACTACGCACATTTTAATCAAGCATTGTATAGACCTCAAGCGAACTGACACTAGGGATGTACGGATAGGCATAGACGGAATATAAAGAAAACCGGTCAAGAGCGAGTCGAACTCGCGCACCGAGGTTTCCGTGCAATCATACAAAATGTGTGATAAAGGAGGTTTATATTTGTTGCTGTGGGGTCATCATCATCATCATCATTTCAGTCGTAAAACGTCCACTACTGAACACAGGCCTCCCTCACGGATCTCCATGAGGGGTAGTTGCCATACTCACCACACTTGGCAGGCGGGTTGGCGAGTGCAGTTTGGAATGTTGATACACGGAAAGACGCAGCTGCTCATCTTCTGGAGGTATGGCTCTTACTGCATCCACGGGCAGTATCTATAGTTGCCTAAGTTAAAGATTATTATAAAAATCATAAAAGCCGGATAAAACGCTCACTACACTGGCGGCCAGTGTAAACACACAGTCCCGTTACGGTGTAGGCGATTTTTACGGCAATTTGGATCGGACAAAGGAACATGCGCATTTATATCACGTAATTGAGATGCTGGATTGGATGATGATAGTTGTGTGAAGATAAATAGCGTTTCGAATGGGAACATGAGAAATATACACATTATTATTTCGATTGGTAGCAATTTCATAGACCGTAGTAACTTTGTTTACGGACTTGTGTTTTATGAATCATATAATACAGGGTGTATTATAATATAACATATGTGCTAACCCGAAAGGGGGGTTAGAGCCCATAAATACAAGTTTGTCGGGAATTCGAATTGAAAAAATGTTTTTTTTTTATTTACATTTTTACTAGTTGATGCGTTGTTAACATGATCCTGAGTTCACAACTGTATTTATATTTACATATTGGAAAAGGAGATGTTTGAACCCATAAAAAAACAAGTCGTTTTGGAGGTGTAAAGTCGGGAATTTGTATTAAAAAAAGTCATTTTTTTTTTACCTTTTTACTAGTCTATGCGCTGTGAACATGGTCCTGATTTCATAATTGAATTTTTCATTTATTACAAATAAGTTCGGCGAAACAGCTAGCTGGTAAATTATAAAAAGCTCGTTCATCCAACTAACAACATCAACTCACATGTAATAAGTTGTTTTACACCATTGTTAGCTACAACGTAAATTATTATGGTTTATGGGAACACCTGGCTCCGCAGCCGCCATTTGTCACGCTGTTGAAACTTAATTATCGCAGGTTGCTTTATGTAATGTAATCTGTTGCATTGTTCTATGTTTTAATATTAATTAGCAATTGGTTGTGTTTCCGTTCTGCTGGCGGCAAATTTATCATTTATTTATTTATATAAGTTGCATTAACAAAGTGAACATTATCGAAATCAAATACATATCAGTTTGTAAATTTATTTATGGAACAATTTTATTTTTTAAATTAACGTAAACAATAGAATTATCTCTATCGTTGTACGGGCTGGATTAGAATCCCACTAATAGTGCCGTGGGGTACAGGCAGTAGAATGCTACCCCTCCTCTCATGCCCGTGGATGCAGTAAGAGCCTGCTAAGGGATACTTTCGTAAGATCGTCAGCGTCTTTCCGTGTATCAACATCCCATACTGCGCTCGCGAACCCGCCTGCCAAGCGTGGTAAGTATGGCAACTAACCCTCATGGAGATCCTTGAGGGAGGCCTGTATTCAGTAGTGGATGTTTTACGGCTGAAATGAATATTATAATGAATTCAAAACATGAAAATCAAAGGATGGAAACATGGTGAGGAAACCCGCGGCTTAGTTAGCTTCAGACCTGTTCTATTCTCTGACTAATAGGTATCTGACTAAGCTGAGAGAATGGTATAGGTGCTGGGCAAGCCTAATCCATCTAACAATGTCCCAGGCACTGCAGCGTGCCATACAGCATGATTAAAAGTGACGCTGACGCTGTATAAATCATCTATAGATAGAATAGATGTAAATAGATTTTTTTTACCAAAATTAATTTACTAATTGCCGTGGGGTGCCGGCAGTAGAATGTTACCTCTCCTCTTCTACCCGTGGATGCAGTAAGAGCCTGCTAAGGGACACCTCCGGAAGATGGGCAGCAGCGTCTATCCGTGTATCAACATCCCATACTGCGGTCACCAACCCGCCTGCCAAGCGTGGTGAGAATGGCAACTACCTCTCATGGAGACCCATGAGGGAGGCATGTGTTTATCAGTGGACGTTTTATGGCTGAAATGATGATGATGAATTTACTAATGAATGAGTCATTAATATATTTCTGCTACCACAGCTTCGATGGCGAAGCGATGGGTAAAAGCTAGAAGAACTGCTGTTAATTGTGTTATTGTATGCCTAGCTTCCTTGTTTAATCTCTATTCACGCAGTAGGACGTCCACTGCTAGACAAAGGCCTCCCTCATTGATCACTAAGTACTGATCGTCAGGGGTTGTTGCCAATCTCACCACGCGGCGGGTTGGCGAGCGCAGTACGGAATGTTGATATACGAAAAGACGGGATATTGTATTACTCTCTCCTCTCTTGCCCGTGGATGCAAAAAGAATCTGCCAAGGTATACGTGGTAACTAATAACCCTCCCATGACCGGAACTTGTGGATTCATGAGGGAGGCCCTTGTCTTGCTGAGTTATTGATGTTGATGATATTGTATTTTTTCCTCAATAGATTGAATAGGTTATGTTCATACATTACAAAATTCCCCGAATATCTGTAAGTCATACAAAAATATTTCACGGGGAATCGAACTTGCCCACTGCGCCACGGAGGTCGTCAAATGTTTGATGCATCAGGGTATATTTTGTCCCTCGGTCAGAAAACTAGATGTTTGATGATAAATTGAGCCTACAGAACTGTCTTGCTACTATTTCTAGGCATCAATTCCTTTATGGTAAACGTAAACACTATGGTACTGTTTTTACAGAGTAGCCCTATCCAAGGCTCCATCTCCAAGGTAAACACGGATCCTCTCGTCGCAGATCATTGCGGGACCCCACGATACCTATGCTAATACAGGTTGCACCAGAACATCGTGAGGAAACCTTCTTTGTCAACTGGCGTATTTTTCTTTTCTCGATTAAGTCGATTAAGCTGGGAGGATACAATACAATACAAAACACTTTATTACACACCTTAACAAAATAATACAGAAAAAAAAACTTACAAACAAGATTGGTACAATGGGCGATCTTATCGCTTAGAAGCGATTTCTTCCAGACAACCTTTGGATGGAGAGAGATATGGAAAGTTTAGGTGTAGGCAATGCAGCATCCCGTAGAGCATGAATACCAGTTGTTGACGCCGTATACCTCTATAATCTATTAAGATGAAGATGATAAAGGCGAGAAATGGCTGAGAATATGGTATTATTATAAATAAATAATGCTGGACAGCTCACACAGCATCATCTAGCCCCAAGCTAAGGAGATCTTTTATTATGGGTGTGGTGACACAGTTTATTGTACAGTACGCGAGCAAACTGTGTTCGCCGCTACAGCATTTTTATAAGTAATTTATTCAGAAAGCTATAGCGATCGCCAGTCACACTCCAGTCATACCCCTGGGATTACTATACTTAATACATCATACTACATAGATAGATATTTTTTATTATAATATAGGAAAACATCCAGAACACGGAAAACTGATAAAGAGCGCTATTTATAGTATCGTTTGGGGAGGACTATAATCAACTGGGGACAAGATTCAGATACAGATACATATTTTCACCTTAGAAACTTAATGCATACATTGGTTACGTATATTCACTTTGCGGATGTTCTGATAATCTGTTTGGTTAACGTAAAAAATACATGTCTGACAGATAAATTTTATTGTAGACATCGCAACATAAAAATAATATGACAAAGATGATATGAAGACGAAGCAGTAGACCGAAGCGTAGAGGGTGGGACGAACACGATCAGTACATCGTTGGCTGGAGGGAAGCAGCTCAGGATCGGGACATAATGGAGGGATTTAGGGGAGGCCTTTGCAGTGGGAACCAAATGGCTCATAATAATAATGATGATGATGACGCTTAACGCCAGATACACATAATGATTTCATCACAAAAATGTCAAATATATTCAAATAAAATATACACATGAATACATTCCACGTAAACGTTGAATATCGAGTACCTAACAATAACCAATTATTACTAAATACTATATTGTCAGGATAGCTTAAGCTAGTTGAAAAGCGCCTAAGATTTTATAAAATATGTATCAAATCATGATATCAAAAAGAAAAAAATCCAACAATCATTTATTTATTCAAACCTTAAAAACATATTACGCACTTACCAAGACCTTTTTTAACCGACTTTAAAAAAAGAAGGACCATCTAGTCCCAAACTACACACGCACCATAGTCCCAACTTAGCGAACCGTAAGCTCTCGTGCTAGTTAAAAAACTGTGTTACGGCAAGGTAACATCTTGAACCACACGCACGTAGGTACATATAAAAATACATGACAGAGGTGTTACATACTTATCATAATATAAAGTATGCTATTAGCATTAAGCCCTCCTCCGCACATTTTTTTTGTGCTTATAGTATTAAATAAATAAATATAAAATATAAATATACCAATATAAATAAATAAAGAGTTATCTATCTATATATACTAACCGTCTTGCGATACCTGTTCTTGTACAACCTATAGCGAGTATTTTCTGTAGAGTGCCGAGTCATGCTGTTTGCTTCGCTGTCCACAAAACGGCACGTCCTGCAAATGGAACAGGTGGCACCTTATAATGGCACTGATTTAGGTACCTAATTGTATTTTAGGGTACCGGGACTGAAACGGAACCTGGAATAATCTTACTTAGGGTTAGGTTTCCATGAGGTGCCGGCAGTAAAAGATTGCCTCTCCTCTCTTGCCCGTGGATGCAGTAAGAATCTGCCAAGGGATACCTCTGAAAGATTAGAAAACAACGTCTTTTCGTGTACCAACTACTCTACTATATAGATATAAAAGTTACGCATTATAAATGACCTAGACAGTATCCAAATTAATAGTATACTTTATCTTTTTTATAAAAGCACCTTGCCGTGAGGAGCCGGCAGTAGATTGTTACCCTTCCTCTTATGCCCGTGGATGCAGTAAGAGCCTGCTAAGGGATACTCCCCGGGAGGCCAGCAGCGTCTTTCCGTGTAGGTATCTTGCCAAGCAAGCGCAGTAGAGGATGTTGTGATCAGTATAGCAAGTGTCCCTCATGGAGATCCATGAGGGAGGCCTGTGTTCTGTAGCAAAATTTTATTTATAATTAGGGACTAAATGGCTCTTTCAAAAACGATTTCCTATATGAATTTCTCTGAAACCCGTTCATAAAAACAGAATCCTTCATCATCCTGTTCCTTAGTCCTTTGTGACGTCACTTCCCGTTCCGGCAATAAAGTCCTGACGTAGAACGCAACGCAGAGGCGATGATTCGATTTGCTCCCGTCAGATCTTTAACGTATTTACAAACGTGAGGGAATTCCCTTTTGCGATGAAAGGGGATGACGTTAATGCGGGGTGCAGGTTGCGGGGTGCGGGGTGCGGGGTGCGGGGCGGTGCAGGCTAATTTTCTCACTTAGATTCCAGCCATCGGAATAATTTTTCAATTGTTTCTTAAGACCTACCTATTGTAGGTGTTCTTCAAAGAATAATCTTCATCATTTCTGCCGTAAAACGTCCACTACTGAACACAGGCCTCGCTCATGGATCTCCATTAGGGGAAGTTGCCATACTCACCACGCTTGGCAGGCTGGTTGGCAAGCGCAATACCCGTATTGCGCTCGCCAACCAGCCTGCCTATAATACACGAAAAGACGCTGCTGCCCAGTTTCCTGAGTATCCCTTAGCAGGCTCTTACTGCATCCACTGCAACCACTACTACCGGCACCCCACGGCAATATTCAATGAATGACTGAAAATTATTTATTTTTATATCTTAATAATTAAATGATTTTAAGTAAAAAAAACCAGGCAAGAGCGAGTCGGACTCGCGCACCGAGGGTACCGTGCCATCATACAATATATGCTAAAGGCGGTTTATATTTGTAGGAGAACCTTGACAGCGCCATCTCTTGTCTGATTGCGGAACTTATGTAGATGTTTTACACTTTCGATGATTTCTAAAAGATTATGCAAATTAGAGAGTTCGCTATAATTTTCCTATAAACTTTATATACACTTTTATTAGCTATAAAAGTTTCACTAGTTTATCTCTGCAAACTTCGGAGATAAAGGGGGGGAACGGTCGTTTTTTCAACTTTTTTGTAAATAAATCAAAAACGATACGGCTTAAAGGAAAACTAAAAATAGTTTATTAATTTGCAAATAAATACCTTTCTTATTATCATTTCGTGCTTGGAGGTTCATGGAGTAAAGACGTACCTATTCAACTATGTAGACTGTTTAAAGTTTGGTGTTCTGCTGGAAGGCTTGATTAAGGTTAGTGTTAATCTTGTGCTTTAAATATTGGTAGATCGTGTAAAAAGTAATGGACACGAGCGGCTTCAAGAGTGTTTTCTTTAAATTCTAATATTACCCCTTATATCATTTTCAGTTACAATTCAAGTTACTGGGTCATGTGGGGTATCCCCCACATGACCCAGTAACTTCACAAACATTTTGAAAACCCCCCTTCTACCCCCCTTTTCTAAAAAACTATGCAAGTCACAGAGTTTGCTATATTTTTTCTATAAACTTAACATACACTTATATTAGCTATAAAAGTTTTACGGGTTTATCTCTGTAAACTTCGGAGGTAAGGGGGGAAAGGTCGTTTTTTCAACTTTTTTGTAAATAAATCAAAAACGATACGGCTTAGAGGAAAACTAAAAACTGTTTATTAATGTGCAAATGAATACCTTTCTTATGATACCCCACATGACCTACTAACTTCACTTAAAAAAATTGAGATCCCTATCCTGCATTAATAGTTAGTATATTTTTTAGCAATTTCATATAAGCTATATTAGTATTAAAATTGTTATCTGTAACCATTTCAAATTTCAAGTCGATAGCATCAGTAGTCCTCGAGATATCCATTTGTTCCAGACAAAGTGATCCATAAGGCTTTTTACTATTTTGGTCCGGAACCCTAAAAATAATTTTTATTCATACGTACACCAATTACCAAATATTAAAACTAAAACTATAGCTTCAATAGGTGCTGGTCTCCTTCAGGCGACCTTGGAATGGAGATTTCATATAAGGAATTGTCAAAAGTAGCCGCAGAATCTGCCACATATTTCTACAGATTTTAAGAAATCACACAATAAAATACTACTAATGTTATAAATCCGAAAGTTAATATTTAAAGACTTAAAATATATAATATAATAAAAGGACAACAATTATGACTATTGTTTGTCATATTATTGTCTCTTTTAAACTTTCGCAATCACAAAACATTCGTTTCAGCCGTAAAACGTCCACTACTGAACACAGGCGTCCCTCATGGATCTTCATGAGGGGTAGTTGCCATACTCACCACGCTTGGCAGGCGGGTTGGCGAGCGCAGTACGGGATGTTGGTACACGGAAAGACGTTGCTGCCCATCTACCGGAGGTGTTCCTTAGCAGACTCTTACTGCATCCAAGGGTAGGAGAGGAGGGGTAACATTCTACTGCCGGCACCGTGGGGTGCCGGCACTTTATCATAATCTGTAGAAATATGTGGTAGATAAGCCGTGGGGCTTATCTACCACATATTTCTACAGATTTAAAGAAATCACATAATAAAATACTACTTACTATGTTATAAATTCGACAGTTAATATTTAAAGACTTAAAATATATAATAAAAGTACAAAAATTATGACTATTGTTTGTCATATTGTCTCTTTTAAACTTTCGCGATTATAAAACGTATGAAATGTATTTTAATAATGGGGCTGTCATCTATGTACATATATATAGAGGTATTATAAAATTCAAAGTCGCGACTCACTCACTGACTGACTGACTGACTGATATATCAACGCACAGCCTAAACCACTGGACCTAAAGACTTGAAATTTGGCACACATATACCTTGAGTATCCTAGAAGTGCACTAAGTAGGGATTTTTCGGAATTCCGACGGGATAGGGAATAAATGGGATTTATATTTTCGAATCAAAGTGGCTCTGCGTGAAAAAGGGGATTTTACGTTTTATGACTTCCACGCGGACGAAGTCGCGGGCAAAAGCTAGTCTTCAATAAAATTAATATGATTAGAACAAACGATCCAGAATTTTCAAGCATCACGTCAAACCTATCTCTTCTCTGTATTTCATCCCCTCGCTATCACGTTGTAACGAGAGGGTTAATATAGTTAATGTCAACAATCCGTCATCCCCAATCCGGCTGTCGAGGGCCGTCATTAAAAGGATAATTGAAGTGATACGGCTGCGGCAGACGGTAGGTTCAGATGGACAGAGTATACTGGAAACAGTAAGTAAACATTCTCATTAAAAGGAGTCACAAATTTGGTAGAAGAATGTTTCCCCTCCATGTTGAGTTTTAAGCTGACGAAAATGTATGCGTTCAATTAAACTCTCGCCTGTGTTTATCGGAAGTTTTTAATGTGACTAGTTAATTTGTAAACGAACGGTTCGTACAATCTTACGGTGACATACATACATACATAGTTTGCCAGATAAAATCCCTCCGGACCATCTGACCACCATGAACTTGCCACCGGTTGTCAATTGAGACGGAAACCACCCCATTTTACCACTGGTGGTCAACTGGGAAAAACTTATTCCCAATTCACCACTAATGATAAAATGGGACGATTTTAGTTCTAATTGACCACCGGTGTTGAGGTGGTGTAAAATTTTACCACCAGTTGCTCCCAAAATAAGAAAAGCTTTAAAAAAATCCAACATTACCTACTGCTTCAGGTGACTCTGACAAAGAACGTCAGTATTGAAGCCATGTGGAGCCGTCACGTACTCAGGTGACGATCTCTGCGGTGCAGAGGGACCGACATCCGTGCCGCAACGCCAATTGTTTGTTATTTAGAATAGAATAGAAAATGTTTATTTGTATGTCTCAAAGATACGCACATGAAAAATAAAACATAAAGGTACAGAAACATAAATCGGTCGCCAACTCAGCACACGCCGTGAGAACACGACACTGATTTTCAGTGGCGCCGTATTTGTCCCACAGGACGCAACACCGACCAAAACAAAACATCGAACATTAAAAATTTGCTCGTCTAATTTGACGTGTGCGAGCTGAATGGAAATTAGCTACGGCTTGTGTGCTTACTGCGAAATACACACTTGTAAATCAGATATAGACGTGGGGTACCGGCAGTAGAATGCTGCCCTTCCATGCCCGTGGATCCAGTAAAATTAAAACTCTGCATAGGGATACCTCCGGAAAATGGGCAGCAGCGTCTTTTAGTGTATCGAGGGATGCCTTTGTTCAGTAGTGGACGTCCTACGGCTGTGATAATGATGATGATGATGTAATTCAATTTGAACAAATGAAAAACAACATGGTCGATAAAAAACAATGATCAAAAATTCTCTATCCCTGCATTGTATAAATTCTAGTAGCTTACCGCGTCTGTCTGTCTGTCTGTTTGTTTGGCCGCTTAGTCCACCTAAGCCAGGCAACGTTGGACTCTGTTTTCACCAAAGGATGGAATGTTTCAAGAGGAAGGTATGTAATTTGAGTCAATATTATATAATAGACGACCATTCCCGTAAATGTCTGTAATCATCAATTCTGTATAATCTTTAACTTCAATTTCAATCTTCAGATTGTTCTGGATGTTTTTCTATAATAATAAAAATATATATCAGTGTAGTATATGTATTACATTAAGTGTATCAGTTATCTAGTACCTACCCATAACACAAGCTCTGCTTAGCTTGGGGCTAGATGATGCTGTGTAAATTCCAGCATTATTTATTTATTTATTTAGTTTTTATATATCTTACGAATTACAGGATGAACCAAAATAAGGTTGACAAGCGGTTTTATGAAATCTTTATAAATTTTACACGTGAATTAAACAAGTTTAGAATTGTATATACACTTTATTATCAACGAAAATCCCTATTTGTCTTAAAATCCTGTAGCGCGGATACATAGAGACAAACGCTTCGTAAAACTTTCTAATTTTTTTAAGGTCTCCACCGATATTTTGTCCCGCTCCCGTGTAAGAATCCCCTCTGGCTCATTAACAATTCTATGACACGTAGTACAAGACCTTGCTTCTAAGATAGACCATAAACTGTAATCCATTTGATTCAGATCTGGCGGATAGGGTGGCTATTTTTTGGAGCTGATGAAAGGAAAATTATCTGTGCACCACTGTTAAATACATGAGGCCCTGTGTGCTAGGGAGTCTTGTAGAAATATCCATCTACCAAAGTGCTGTTGTCTCCGAGAAAGAAGGGCATTTTCAAGGATGTCTCGACGGTAGTTTTCTTAGTTGGTTTTGATACTGCGGGCGCCACTGAAAACCAGCGCTCCAGCAGCCCTCGTGCTGATGTAGCAAATGCTGAGGGGTAGCTTTATTGTTTTCACCTCTCTATCATGTAATTAAATAACTGTATGCACAATGTAAGTGATTGTGATAACAATAAAGCTTTTTCTATTCTATTCTATTCTCTTTTCTACAAAAACTAAGAGAGTTTTGCCAGTAGCGCAAGTCGTATCCTAAACCATGAAGTTTAAATTAAAATATTAAATTAAAAGGCTTTGTTTTAAAATTAGGGCAGCAGTGTGGGTATTTGGAATTTAATAAATACATAAGAAATTATATTATATATAAGTAAACCTTTTTGTAAATACATACTTATCCTTACATAGTAACCCGAACCAGACCCGAGATAAAATATCTGCAGAAAAGCAAATATTTGTCCTCCGGCGGGCATCGAACCCGCAACCTGTGTCTCAGCCGTCAATTTAAACTAACTTTGCAATAATACGGATTATTCCTAAATAGGTCCCGTATTCCAGAACCGGGTGTCCCTAAATTATCGACGCGTCAAACCGCATAATCCCAGAATCTCGCCTTCGATATAAATCACAGGCGAATTAGTGAGATAATGTCGTATAGGACTTAGGGTTGCCGAGTTGAAAATAATGCAAGTTTCAACTCGGTAGTTTTTAATCATTTGATTACATGTGTTATTTATTATATTACTTTACACATAAATTAGGCCAGGTGCGTGTCGGGCCACGCGCTATGCAGGGTTTCGTAGTTAACCGTAGACCTGTTGTTAGAAGCTGATGTATGCGTTTTTATGGTAACATAAACACAATAACAGGAATAAATTGAATTATAACGATGAAAATTATGGGTAGAAAATTTAAAAAAAACTGTATGCATGTTCAAAGTTCTTTAGAATCAAGTTTATATATAATGTTTATTTATAATTATTAATGTTTATATATCATGAAGTTTATACATAATGTTTTTATGTATAATGTTTCTTGTGTTAGGATAATCTTAATTGAACTTTCATGAAAAACTACCTCCAGGATCTTCGAATACGTCATTAGGGAGGTTTGGCCGAGTGGTATGCCATACTCACCACGCTTGGCAAGCGGGTTGGCCAGCGCAGTATCTGATATTATTACACGAAAAGACGCTGCTGCCCATCTTCAAGAGGTATCCTTTGGTAGATTTTTACTGCATTCACGGGCAAGACAGTAGGGGCTACATTGTTCTGCCGGTGCCCCACGTCGCGGCGTCACCCATTTCATGATAAATCATCATTTCAGCCATAAAACGTCCACTAATGAACAAAGGCCTCCCTCATGGATCTCCATGCGAGCGTGCGAGTATGGGATGTTGATATATGGAAAGACGCTGCTGCCCATCTTTCGGAGGTATCCCTTAGCAGGCTCTTACTGCATCCACGGGCATGAGAGGAGGGGCAACATTCTACTGCCGGCGCCCCACGGCTAGATGATAAATAATTATGGGAAAATATGTGATTGCCGCCTGACAACCCTAGAACAACTGGAAAACGTTTATCCAAACCACTCGGCCGAGCCACGCTAATGACGTATTAAGATCCTGGAGGTAGGTGTTCGTTTTTCGCCATTAGCAACATTAACTAGCGCTTTTCTCGCTTTCGGCAGCTTTCCCTGAAATTGCCGTTTGGGAAAAAACACACAGTTTCAGGGGAAATTAAGCTGTTTTATACGGTTCCTAAATGCAGTGAAGTTAAACTGTTTTTCGACGATTTGAGAGTGTTTGTTCAAACCAATTTGTTAACGTTTTATTTTGCTTGAACATTTTTAGATGTGATGCTACTATGCTAGCCTAGACTAGACTAGCCATGGGTTGCCGGCAGTAGAATGTTGCCCCTTCTCTCTTGCCTATCGATGTAGTAATAATCTGCCAAGGTAACCTCCGAAAAATGACCAGCAGTGTTTATAAACACTGCTGGTCATTTTAGACGTATACGTCTATCAACATCCTCTACTGCACTCGCCAACCCGCCTGCCAAGCGTGGCGAGAATGGCACAACCCGTGATCTTTGACATCCTTGAAGAAGGCCAATGTCCACCACTGGACGTGGGCAACAGTCCTAAAGCTGATGATTATGATGATGAGAATACAAAATCGTAAGTGTGTGTGGGTTGCCTGTCTCTCTCTCTTGCAGCCGCCGAACATCCACTGCTGGATGGAGACCTCCCTCATTGATCACTAAGTGGTAAGGATCATGACGGGTCGTTGCTTGCCCTAGGGTTGTTGAATAGACTGCGGAATGGAAGGAGAGACATGTTATGATAAGATATGTTATGGTGACGTCCTACGGCTGAGATGGATGGTAATGACGTTTAAAATTTGTATTTTATGATTATTATGATAAGATGCCGCCGTGGGGTGCCGGCAGTAGAATGATACCCCTCCTCTCATGCCCATAGATGCAGTAAGAGCCTGCTAAGGGATACCTCCGGAAGATGGATAGCAGCGTCTATCCGTGTATCAACATCGCATACTGCGCTCACCAACCCGCCTGCCAAGCGTGGTGAGTATGGCAACTACCCCTCATGGAGATCCATGAGGGAGGCCTGTGTTCATCAGTGGACGTTTTATGGCTGAAATGATGATGAGATGAGATAGTTCTAAATCATGATGATAGTTCTAGAACCAGGGGCCAATTCTCGTGAACCGTGATTCAAGTGATAAACGCTCAAAATCGATAAATTTTGCAAAAACTGTCAAAATCACTAACTGTTAAAACAAACTTTCTGCATTCTCGTGATCTCACGATAGATAATTATTTGTCTATTGCAAACTGATCGTGAAGCATCGACTGGTAAAGAGAGGTAATCGAGATGATAGTAGACTTTTACAGTGATTTAACAAGTTCGGAGTAGACTGAGAAGTGAGATGAGGCAAAGTATCACGGTATTACGCAAATTAGCCTCCTAGTTTTAACAAATATACGAAGTTGAAAAATGTAAGTGCACACTTAACACGTGCTTTAACGGTGAAGGAAACATCGGGAGGCAACCCGCAGCTTTGTTAGCGTCAGACGTATTGACCTGTTCTTTCCTCTGACTAATAGCTGACTAAGCTGAGAGGATGGCAGAGGCGGCTTTACCTATAGTGCAGGGTGTGCGGCGCACACGGGCGCCGGGTCTAAGGGGGCGCCCAGCGCCCTCTAATGCGACACAACAGATTATACCTCTAGGTTAATGATTATATTATTGGCGTAGTGTCGCATCACTGCCAAAGGCGCGTGCCGGATGAACAGGAAAAAAAACGTTGGGTTGCAGTACTCTAACGAATAATTAACATTCTTCATTTTTTAGCTAGGCAATGTCTGGCTTTTCGGGGAAGACCCGAAAAAAAATACGATTCTGGTAATGGTAACTTTTTAAAGCTGGTTGAATATAATGTACCTCTAATTTTGATAATGTGCTTGCGGAACACATTGCCCTTATTCAAAACTCATTATCTTGGCCATAATATTCAGAATGAAATAATACAATTATTAGGAGAAAGAATAAAAAAAGCTTGTTTTGCAATTGACATAATCCAGATATTTTTCAATTATTTTAGATTGCACTCCAGATATTGCACACGAAGAACAAATATCAGTTGTCGTACGGTACGTTCTTTTAAATTTGAAATGCAAGCAACAACAAGGCAAAATAACACTTTCTGGCATTTTAGGGTTCCGGACCAAAATGGTAAAAAGGAACCCTTATAGAATCACTCTGTCTGTCTGTCACAACTGGATATCTCGAGAACTACTAATGCTATCGACTTCAAATTTGAAATGGTAAAAGACAACACTTTTTTACTAAGATAGCATATATAAAAATGTCAAAAAATATACTCATTTTGGGGGCGGAAAGGGGATCTCAAAATTTTTAAGTGAAGTTACTAGGCCGTGTAGGGTATCATATGAAAGGTATTCATTTGCACATTAATAAACAGTTTTTATTTATTCTTTAAGTCGTATCGTTTTTGAGTAATTTACAAAAATGTTGAAAAAACGACCGTTCCCCCCCCCCCTTATCTCCTAAGTTTGCAGAGATGAACCCGTGATATTTTTATTGTTAATAGAAGTGTATGTAAACTTTATAGGAAAATTATAGCGAACTCTCTAATTTGCATAGTTTTTTAGACAAGGGGGTTGAAAGGGGGGTTTTCAAAAAAATTGTGAAGTTACTAGGTGATGTGGGGTATCATATGAAAGGTATTTACTTGCACTAATGTGCAAGTAAATACCTTTCATATTGTTTAAAGGAAAAATAAAAACTGTTTATTAATATAAACAGTTTTTATTTTTCCTTTAAACCGTATTGTTTTTGAGATATTTACAAAAATGTTGAAAATACGACCGTTCCACCCCCTTATCTCCGAAGTTTGCAGAGATAAACCCGTGGTACTTTTATTGCTAATAGAAGTGTATGTGAACTTTATAGGAAATTTATTACAAACTCTCTACATAGCATACTTTTTTAGAAATCATCGAAAGTGTAAAAATCTACATACATAAGTTCCGCTATCAGACAAGAGATGGCGTTGTCAAGGTTCTCCAACAAATATAAAACCGCCTTTGTCATATATCATATTGTATGATAGGACGGAACCCTCGGTGCGCGAGTCCGACTCGCTCTTGCCCGGTTGTATTTCCTATTACAGACACTACTGGCCAGGGTTTAACTCAACTTTTGTTAGATTTTTTAATCTCAAACGAAATTGACATACAAGATATGCGTGGTCAAGGTTACGATCATGGTGCAAACATGAAAAGGAAAAATATAGGTCTTTAAAAACGAATATCAGATATAAACCCGCGCGCATTTTATGTACCATGTGCGACACACAGCCTAAATTTGGTAGTGAATACGCTGCTAAAGGTTCATTAGAAATAGTAAATTTATTTTCAGTTGTGCAAGAAATTTATGCTACTATTTATGTTATTTATTTATGTTACGTTGGCAAATACTTGCTAAAGAAGTGCCAACTTTAAGTCTAAAACCACTCTCAAATACTCGATGGGAGAGCAGGGTAACCCCTTCCTTCCTAAAAAGCTTCTTGACATCATTTAAAATTGCACTATTTGCACCCGAATTTTCGTATGAAAATATAACTGTAAGTATTCCATTTTGAACCCGCTCCTACTAGGGGGCGCCAGGGTACTGGTGGCACACTGGCGCCACAAGGGCTAGAGCCGCCTCTGGAGGATGGTATAGGTGCTGGGCAAGCCTTATCCATCTAACACTGTCCCAGGCACTGTAGCGCCCCGTACAGTATCACCAGTTGTATTAATTTGTAGATGACAATAGATGCAAAGGTCTGTTAACAATATTGGCAAATAATATCGTCAAGAAACAAACAAACAGGCAAAAGCCAATCTCATTGTAGTGGTCTCGGCAAACAGACAAACACAGACATTGGGATATTATTGTTGCGGGCGATATTGGCCGCTTGGCAAACAATGTTCTCCTTCCGCTTGTACGGGGAAGAAAGTCCCTTTGTCAAAATACAGTAAACTGAAGCCAGCGAATCATCGTCTTATAATCAACAAATTGAGCCGTCACGGGATGCCTGGCAGATATAAAACCTTTAAACCACAGTCGCTATAGTCGCCACAGTCGCCACAGTAGCTACAGTTCCCTCAGTCGCAACAGTCGCCACAGTCAACACGATGGTCGAAGGGCAGTCGCCCTAGTACTAACTCGCACATCTCCAAGCGTCACGCGTCACGTCACATCCGATCGGTATTACCCCCGTAAAAGATGTTTTACATCAAACATTTGTTTAGTAAGATAACATGGTCTATGGTAAGTAATATAATATATTAATTATTATTTATTATATTATTTATCGCTTTTAGCGATAAGACCGTCCATTGTATGTTATATTTGTCTGTGTTTCTCTTTGTGAAATTTATGTTATATGGTGAATGTACAATAAAGAGTTTATCTATCTATCTATCTATAATAGGTCCTCTAAATTTCAATTCAAATCCAAAAAATACTTTATTCAGTGCGGCCACGTGGACCATATTGACGAGTCACAAATTACAATTTAAAACAACACAATGAATAGAATAAAGCACATAATTTAACCTTTTCAAGTATGTGCTTCTTTAGTTTGATTTTAATTCGTTTGAATATCAGGGGACATCAGAGATCTTTAAGTTTATATAAAATATTAAGTAACGTAGTTAAGTTTTAGGTATTGTAACACTTGTTTACATTAAATATAAGTTATATAAGTGAGGCCTTTAACATCTATTAGAGATTTATGCAGCGTCAGCAACTGGTATATATGCTTTACGGGACGCTGCAGTGCCTGGGACATTATTATAATGTAAGTATACATGTACCTATACCATCCTCTCAGCTTTTAGTCAGAGGAATGAACACGTATAAAAATTGTCTGAAGCTGACTCAGCAATGGTAAACATCGTGAGGAAACTTTAGTGTGACTCAAGAAGAAGGCTCAAATAAAGGTATATATCCCTGAAATATTGCGCATATAGTACCTACATATATGGTGTACATGTTCACATTCACAACCACGATGGTATAAAAAAAAACTTTAGGTCATAAGTTCTGTCATAAGTCATAATCATCATCATTTCAGCCGTAAAACGTCCACAACTGAACACAGACCTCCCTCATGGATCTCCAAGAGAGGTAGTTGCCATACTCACCACGCTTGGCAGGCGCGTTGGCAAGGGCAGTACAGGATGTTGATACGTGGAAAGACGCTGCGCCCATCTTCCGGAGGTGCCTGTGTTTAGTAGTGGACGTTATACGGTTAAAATGATGAAGTACCTATCTGTAACATTAAATTTTTGTTGAACAATAAACAATGTTCTTTGCACCTATCGTCATGACCATGACAAATGGTTATTACATCGGCATTTCACGGCGCATTCGTCTCTTTTATCTGTAATTACCTCTCGCCGGTAATGTTGCCAGTAAATCGCAATTAACTACCGTAATTAATGCAGTAATTCATAATTACACAGCCCCTTTGAGTTATAAGTATTTATCTGGGTTGGTTTTGATCAGACACACCTTGAATAAGCAAATTTTAAGTATAATATCTTTCGGGATTTCATTTTCGGTAATATGAAAACGAAATCCCGAAAGTTAAGGTTAAAGTAACAATTACGTGCCGTGGAATGCCGGCAGTGGAAAGTTGCCTATCCTCTCTTGCCCGTGGATGCACTAAGAATCTGTTAAGGTATACCTCCGGAAGTTAGGCAGACGTCTTTCCACCTATTAGCACCCCGTACTGCGCTAGCCAAACCCGCCTGCCAGCGTGGTGAGTGTGACACCCCCATGATCAGTACTAGGAGCTCCATGTACCTACGTACAAAAAAAACCTAGCTATTATAAAAGAGCTGTTTTTCTAACCGCTTCTTATCACAGTGCTTAAAACAGTGAAGCGAACAGATTCATTCATATGCCTTACTATTTCATGTTAACATAAGATTAAAATATGTTTTTTTTATATTGTAAGTGTTAGCCGTGGGATGCCGGCAGTAGAATGTTACCCCTCCTCTCCTATCCGTGGATGCAGTAAGAGCCTGCTAAGGGACACCTCTGGAAGATGGGCAGCAGCGTCTTTCCATATATCAACATCCCATACTGCGCAACCCGCCTGCCCAGCGTGTTGAGTATGGCAACTACCCCTCACGGAGATCCATGAGGGAGGCTTTAGTTCAGTAGTGGACGTTTTACGGCTGAAATGATGATGATATTATAAGTGGACGAAGATATAATTAAGTACTTGAACATTCACGATAATGACTATGAATATTTTAATTGTTGGCGTTTGTTTACACTTTGTTCACATAGAATTTGGCTGAAGTATATCTGCGAGCTACGTTCCAAAAGCATATTGAGTTGTCCGAAACAATGCAGTCCAGCAGAAAACAGCAAAGTATTATTCCAAGCCAACACAGCGCAAGGCAGCGGTAACAAGAAAATGCAATTATTTCAACCAGACAAACATGTCCGAGGGAGTGCTGGCTCAGCCCAATGAGAGAATTAATCATTCGCCCCTACTCCTGGAACTGGATTTCTTTCGAGATTCAAGAGTGAGTTCATTCATTGTCATAGAGTACACCATAACTTTAAACAAGGTCTTAAAATAAATAACTTTAAAAAAAAGCTTTTATTACTTATTAATAAAAAGAACTGAAAATATAAAAATCTCCATCAGAAGACCCTGGTATCTTGTACCAAAGTACTCGTCAAGGCGGATCAAACGAGTCCAAACTCGATGGGGTTGTGTCGTTTAACTACCAAGTTTTAATGGCCACCTTCCGGTTCCATCATCCGATCAGCTCCATGTCATAATAATTTTGCATTATCATCCAATTTACACATGCATGCAAAAATTCAGCTCAGTTGGTAACTGGGATGTGGATCAAATTTAACTTGCAAGTTTGATTACAGACAAACATCGGGACAGACTAATTAAAAGCTTGTAAATAGGATCATTTTTGGATTGTACTAGCCTAGTGTCACTGTAATTTATGGTGAAGACAGCAGGTTATAAATCAAAAGCAACGAAACATCAGAATATTATCTAACGGCTCACTTTAGCAGCGTTTAGCAGGCTTACAGTTAATTGTTACCATTTATCATATTTAATTTAGTTTCCTTAATTAATATTTTACTTCATTAATATCATGTTACTTCATCTATGTATATTATATGTATGTATACGAGTAAATATATTTTTTAAAAGAAACTAGTGAATATTTAATATTTCTCAAATCTTTAAAACACTTCTGTCGCTAACTGTACAAATCACCCTAGTTTTAGGTAAAAAAACTGAGCGGACGAGTTGACGAACTCAAATAATATATTTTTTAAATGTGCCATCTCGTCCGCAGCGGACAAGTTTATTGCGGACGGGTTGGCACGTTACTCGTCATTCCGTGTACATCACGTACTGCGCTCAGCAACCCGCCTGCCAACTTCTTCGTATACCACTTCGTACACCACTGTTGGACATGCACCTGCTTGGTCGCCGATAACGCATCCACTTTGATAGAAGGTATTCATCATCAATTATAGCTCAATCTCAATTATAACAGCTTTTCAAGCAGATTAATTATTTCATTATATACAAGAAAAACCCGATTTCAATGATAAAAGCCTTGCTTAATACCCAAACCTAAATACCATGAACAATTTAGGTTTTTACGTCTATCAGTAGGGGCACATAAAGTGAATTGCGAATGAGTATTCCCTCGTAGCGCGTTCTGAGCCACGTAGCGACTACGGCAGCGATACGTGAGCCAAATTACTGGCTTAGCCTCACGGGACCCAAGCCTCTTGATGACGCCCTTTCACACCAATAAAAATACCATGGGAGATTAAATAAATAAATAATGCACATACCATGAAAACTTTAATAAATAAATAATGCTGGACAATTTACATCATCTAGACTCAAGCTAAGCCGAGCTTGATGGGTACTATATGACTGATATATTTAATACATTAAACTATGTAAACTTTCGCAGTCAATTGACATAATTTTAAACTATTTAATGGGACTTTATCGCGTAAATCGGATCAGCTAATTTATAGTCATTATTATATTCCTACATAACCTACGGAACCCTCGACGGGCGAGTCCATCTCGCACTTGCCCGGTTTTAATTTAAACAACTTTTGAATACGCCGGTGGAAGGTGATGCCATAGAAGTACAGAGTGCATGACTCAAGTATTTCCATATATATCAAGCAAAAATTTTAAATTTGCTCGCTTCTATATGTTCCTACATAACCTACGGAACCCTCGACGGGCGAGTCCATCTCGCACTTGCCCGGTTTTAATTTAAACAACTTTTGAATACGCCGGTGGAAGGTGATGCCATAGAAGTACAGAGTGCATGACTCAAGTATTTCCCTATATATCAAGCAAAAATTTTAAATTTGCTCGCTTCAGATTTTTTCCATTTGATCCGTGTGGCCTGCTCACACACATATCTTCCACGGTATGTGCCTCGATGTCAAAGGGCGTCATTAAGAAGCTTGCGTCCCGTGAGGCTGAGCCAGTAATTTGGCTCACGTATTGCTGCCGCAGTCGCTACGTGGCTCAGAACGCGCTACGAGGGAGTACGCAATCGTAATTCACTTTAGTTTCCCGAGTTGGAATGACAAGCGTTAACTAAACCGATATTTTTATAACAAGCGTTAACTAAACCGATATTTTTATCAATTTAATACGTTTTTCTTGCTTACATATGCATCTGTCGACCTATGTGCCGCAGCGGACGAAGGTCCGCCTGCGATGCAAGGGGTTGCGGGTTCGACTCCCGCCGCGGGAGAAATGCCTGTACGATCTGCAGATATTTGTTCGGGGATTCTGAGTGTTTTTCTATACATAATAAAAATATTTATCTATTATATGTAGTATAATGTATTAAGTATATCAGTCATCTAGTACTCATAACACAAGCTCTGCTTAGCTTGGGGCTAGATGACGCTGTGTGAATCGTCCAGCATTAAAAAAAAACATTGAAGTCGGTTTCTTATGTTGAAAAATAAATGAATTATTAATTAACCATCATCATCATCATCCATAGCCTGACTTCACCCACTGCTGGGAATAGGCCTCCCTTAGTTTGTGTTATTGACATTTCATTATCCAGAATGAATAATTAATTAAGAAGATGAAGCTGTCTAAATTGCCCAGCCTTATTTGTAAGCCTTCTCTTTCACAATAAGCCTCTAAAATCTCCACACAAAGCCGGTCATCTTCAATTAACTGCTATAACAGAGCTGCTCAATTAGTCCGCTAACTGGGCCAGCGGACATTAATATCGCCGCTCGCAGCCGTGCCGCTTGATTGATCGTTACTAATGTGAGGAGGTAAAGCTTTTACATCTGGAATGGATGATTTATACGCGTGTATACCAGAGGCGTCATGAGTTTTGTTGGCTGTGTTGGCAGAATTGATACTTTTTCTTTCTTGAAAAAATTTACACGTTCATTAACGGTGAAGGAAAATATCGTGAGGAAACCCGCGGCTTAGACAGCTTTAGATGTATTCACCTGTTCTTTCCTTTGACTAATAGCCGACTAACACACCCACACCCACAAGTCAACAATACTATGTTTCACAAAAGCTCTTATATTACAGCTATTAAAGTCTTTAACCATTTGTCTCTAGAAATTAAGGAGCTAAATGGCAATTTGTTTAAAATAAAGTTAAGAAGTTGGCTTGTTAATAAAGTTCACTACAATTTAAAAGAATTTTATGAGAATTGATTGTACATCTAAAAAAATATTATGTCATACCTTTGTTTGTTGTATACAAAACCTTAATTATTGTATGTCCTAATAAGGATACAAATTGTTGATACTTATAATTTTTTAAGACCTGTACATGTTTGCACACAATTTTTACAATAAATATATCTTTATCTTTATCTTTATCTTTATCTTTAAGCTGGGAGGATGGTCTAGGTGCTGGCCAAGCCTTATCCATCTAACAATGTCCTAGGCACTGCAGCGTCTCGCACAGCATTAATACCAGTTAATGACGCTGTATAAATCATCTACAACAGATGCATTTTGTAAAAATTTTGAAATTATTATGAGTTCCGATTATTTTGTAATTACGATAAAACTTATTATAGTCGCTGGAATTCAGAGAGTATTCTCGCGAAGAAAATCCGTTGATGCACGGTTGAAATCGAACCTCCGATTTTCGTATCAAAAGTTTTTATAGATGAAGATATGAAATACATATATTAGAGTATCAACAATTTTATCATAATTAAGATATTACATTATATAAATTGCGATATGCAATCTCGACCAACCAATCTATATTTCTAAACTACCAAATTGGGACTAAAATACTCATTAAACGAGTATTATTATGAAGATCGAGGAGCTGCAGGTCGCTTCAAACCCCAATAACTGGGAATCCATGAGGGAGGCCTATGTCCAGCAGTGGACGTCCTACGGCTTTAATAATGGTCATAACGTGTGCTATCATCATCATTTCAGCCGTAAAACGTCCACTACTGAACACAGGCCTCCCTCATAGATCTCCATGAGGGGTAATTGCCATTCTCACCACGCTTGGCAGGCGGGTTGGTGAACGCAGTTCGGGATGTCGATACACGGAAAGACGCTGCTGCTAATCTTCCGGAGTTATCACTTAGCAGGCTCTTACTGCATCCACGCGGCTGAGAGGAGGGGTAACATTCTACTGCCAGCACCCCACGTCTTTGGTTTTATAATAATGACCCACCTACTCAGAACCACAGAAAGACAAATCATTTTATAAGCCTTTATGATAAAAATAAAATTGACTAAGAATCTCAAAAGACACGTAGACCAAACAAAACACCCAGACATGTAATTGCAAAAGTTACCGCAAGATGGCAGCACTGATTGGCAACCATTAACGAAATAGGGTTCCGTAACAATAACGGACCCGCAAGTGGACCGTCCGGGGTTCTCGTTAACGTGTGTTCCCGGCAATTTAACAGGACCTTTTAGGATCACAAGTTAAGTACAATTGTAAACCTTAAGCTTATTGTAATAAAGGAGTAAGCTGAACTTTTATGTTACTTCGTAGGATTATAATCTGGAAACTATTGTACGACTTTCAACCTTCTCTTCTCAGTAATAAAGAAATGAAACTGCAAGCTTAGTTAAACTTATTTGTCACGTTGTATCTAGCCGGGAAAAGCAGAAATTCCAACCTTATTTCTCGGAAAATAGATAATAAATGAAAATTGTTTGCAAGATTCTCAGTAGTGGCGTATTTATTAACTTGGCAAACGTTTAATAAGCCCTATGGCTTTGTAATACAGGTGGTGAAACAAAAGCTCTTTGCAAAGCTGTCCCTTACAATCTAAAGGTTATCTAAGGCCCCTGTCTCACTGGCGTTTCGAAGCAATCGCGTTTATTGAACGTTTGATCAGCGACAACGTTGCGCGTCAGTCTCTAGTACAGGGCTTCCGAAATTATTCTGTACCCCGCCCCCCTTCTGCAGAATACAAAATGTTCAAGAAAGAATAGCAATGAATTTGTAACGTAGAGATAAAAAATATTAATGTACCAATGCGCGAGTGCGAATTTGTTACTGACAGTGACAAGTGACAGTAAGATTGCGCAGGCTAAGCGGAGGGCGAGCTGGTGCACCAGGCTTGTGAGGGCGGGGCTGGTGCAACGCTACGTTTAGGATGTGCTCCACTTTAACGTGAGTTCAACAAAATACAAATACAAATAACATTTATTTTGCGAAAATGGGTAAATACAAAAGATGGTAAATAGTCAATTAAGTTCAGCCATTATCTACATAAAGCATGCAAAATGTATCACTTGTCAATTAAAATCATTAAAATATTTAGATCATTTAAATAACCAATTAAAATTATGCGTAGTGTAGCGCAGTGGATGCGTAACGTTGGCGCTACGCAGGCGTTCGTTAACAGCGTTCGTTAACTCTACGAAAACGCCAGTTGGTTAGAGGCCTAAAGGTTGTAGACAATTGCTTTAATAAAATGGATTTTACGACGTGTTGGAAGTCTTTGACTGCCTTAGGATTATTACACGGCTATTACCGTCTTTGAAGTTACTTTTATATTTTGAGGCCATGATGCTACACCATGTACTTGCCACTTTAAGAGCGTACATACCTCTCTCTTCTTTCAGCAGTCCACTGTTGGGCAAATGCCTTCCTTTGATCACTAAGTACTGATCATAAGGGTCTGTACCAACTGAAATGTAATGAGTTACGAGGGCGGTTAGATAAGTAAGTGACTTTTTGAATATGTTTTTTTCTTTGGCAAAAAAGCGTTTTCCTTCGTTCTCATCAAAATCTCATTTTAAACTTTTTTTTATTTCATTCAAATAATAGGTTCTCTCAAGGGTCTCAAAATAGGCGAATGTTTCAGTGATGACCTCTGCATTCGACCTAAATCCAGCCATTTCCTCAGGATAAGAAACTAGAAATAGTCGCAGAGGGGCTAAATCTGAATGAGGAAGCAGTTCGTTGACCTATTCATTGATTTTTGCCATGGTGACTACTCACGTGTGCACCCAAGCATTGATGTGCAAGCGTGATGATTGATGGAACAACGCGTTAATTTAGTCATTGCTACTGAATGCAACTTCAGACAATGAACAGGAGAACTCTAATTAGTTACCTGTAGATGGCGCTCTATTCGGTGCTCAACCGATATCACCTTATCAAGAATTTCAGCGAACCCGACACGGGTTCTGTAGCATAGTTGTTAAAACACTTCCGGTTTCAGGAAGCGTCAAGGATCGATTTGACGGACGTGGGTTCAAATCCCATCTATATCGTAAATTTTTCATAAGGTTTTTTCATTTCCTTAAAATGTTCTACTAAGTTTGGCTAAACACTATAAAAAATACAAACACTTTTTTTCTTTGCCAATTGCGGTCGTTTTTTGCGTCCACGGGCAAGAGAGGAGGGCAACATTCTACTGCCGGCATTCCACGGAAATAAACTTTATACAGCGTAAAATATCTGAAATGCCTGAACTAGAATTTCGTTCCATCCAGGATATTATGAAACAGCTTATGCAAGAAAAGTTAATACACTTTTCCAATTTTATCTCGTCGTAGCTAAAATATTTTAACATCGTCGAAGCTAAACTATTTTCCAATATAAAATTATCAGAGACAGAGTATCGAAGATTGCATTCTCTTTTAACCATGTTCTAGGCTTCTCGACATAGAGAGCGCTTCAAGTGATTTTACTACCAGCCTTATCTGACCCTTTGCCACCCTCAGGGCCGATGCAGACGGGAGACTGGACAGTCTGTGCCAGCGCATTGAAAATTATCGACGACCTCTGTGGCGCAGCGGGCGAAGGTCCGCCTGCGACGCAAGAGGTTGCGGGTTCGATTCCCGCCTCGGAACAAATGTCTGTATGATCTGCAGATATTTGTTCAGGGTGTTCTGGGTGTTTTTCTATTATAATAAAAAATATCTATCTATGTAGAATAATGTATTAAGTATGTCAGTCATCTAGTACCCATAACACAAGCTCTGCTTAGCTTGGGGCTAGATGATGCTGTGTGAATTGTCCAGCATTATTTATTGAAAATGCAGGATTGGCGGAAATTGAGTTCAATCCTACTAATATTACAAGCGAGAAAGTTTGTTAGTATGTTTGTTACTCTTTCACGCAAAAACTAGCCTACGGATTAAGCTGAAATTTTGCACACATATAGTAAAATATAAACCCGTGAAACTTTTATTGCTAATATAAGTGTATGTAAAGTTTGTAGGAAAATTATAGCGAATTCTCTAATTTGCATAGTTTTTTAGACCCTTGTGGTTTCAATTTTTTTGTGAAGTAACTAGGTCATGTGGGGTATCATATGAAATGTATTTATTTGCACATTAATAAACAGTTTTTAGTTTTTCTTTAAGCCGTATGGTTTTTGAGTTTAAAAAAAAATATGAAAATTATCTCCGAAGTTTGCAGTGATAAACCCCTGAAACTTTTATTGCTAATAGGAGTGTAGGTATGTAACGATTACAGTAAAATTATAACAAACCCTCTAACTTGCATAGTTTTTTTATAAATCATCGAAAGTGTAAATAATCTACATAAGTTCCGCTATCAGACAAGAGGTGGCGCTGTCAAGGTTCTCCAACAAATATAAATTGTATTTATCATAATTATATTATATTGTATAATAATAAATAAATAATAATAATAAATAATGCTGGACAAATCACACAGCATCATCTAGCCCCAAGCTAAGCAGAGCTTGTGTTATGGGTACTAGATGACTGATATACTTAATATATTATACTACATAGATAGATATTTTTATTATATATAGAAAAACACCCAGAACACCCTGAACAAATATCTGTAGATCGTACAGACATTTGTCCCGAGGCGGGAATCGAACCCGCAACCCCTTGCGTCGCAGGCGGACCTTCGCCCGCTGCGCCACAGAGCTCGTCATGATGGCACGGATGTGTATGATGGCACGGAACCCTCGGTGCGCGAGTTCGACTCGCTCTTGTCCGGTTTTATACATTTCTATGAATGATACCTTAGTGTGGTTTTACACTTTAAATACAAAAAAATAGCTTATAAAAATACTCTAGGTTTTAAACGGATTGACCAAGTCCCTTACAATGCTACGCTCACTAACCGGCATCGCTGATGTTGGATACAAAACCGAGCGACTTAATTTTGATTGGGCGTGCCACGTGAGCAGAATGCAGAGTGAGAAGTGGGACAATATTACAACACGGTGGCAGCCGGAAGATGGAAGGCGACGTCGGGGCAGGCCGAGGCAGCGTTGGCGGGACGACCTATCGACCTGTCGATTCATTTGATAGTAATTGTTTCCATATTTCAAGATAGAGATGACTGGAAAAGTTTCAGGGTGACCTTTACCCAGCAGTGGGAAAAAATAGGTTAAAAAAAATACTCCTCTCAGCGGCTGTCCAACAGTGGGTGTTCTAACGGTTGAAGTGAGGATATCGTTAAAGAGTTGCCAGTTCACTCTGCTCCTCTAGCCCATAAATAAATAACCAAAAAACTGGAGCCGTTTAAGTGACGGGCGGGGGTCGGCGCGGACTGGCGACGGCGACAAAAGGCGGGAAACAATAGGTTCATGAAAGGGTTAGATTTTTGAAAAATGTTTTCTACGTTACGTTAAAGTCCGGTATTAGATTATGGGTTAGTACTACATAAAATAAATCATATTGCATAAGAATATAAGCATAAACCTTAATTCTATTATATAACAGCTTCGTTAGGTCCATACTTGAGTACCCATCAACAGTTTGGAATCCTCAGTATAATATTTATGAAGTTGAGAGGATACAAAACAAATTGCTTAGGCACTGTAGGTATCGGTTCCCCTTGTTTCCTAGCTTGACCAGCCTTCAAATCCGTCGAAGTATAAGAGACCAGGTATTTTTGTATAAAATATTATCAGGTGAAATTGACTCTCCATTTTTGCTTCAAAATATTAAATTCCATTGTCCCCGTCTTTCTGTTCGTAAAAAAAATACTTTTTGGACGACTACTGTAAAAACAAATTATAGGAAGAATGTGTTTTTGAATCGAGTGTGTGAAATATATAATGAGAAACTTATTGATGTAGATATATTTAGCTTCAGGTTGTCTTAATAACGTAAAGAGGCTATGCAAAGGCTTGCCCACTCTTTATTTGATTGAAATTGTTTCTTATTTTAATGTTATTGTATTTTTTCTTAGAGGTGGTTTTAGTAAATTTATAAATTTACCTGACATTGTTATTATCACTTTCCTTCCATTGATATTACTATATTTTTTTTAACTAAATTTTTGTTCGTTATGCATGTCTCTGTTAATTTTATGTTTAATTTTTAAGTATAAAGTACTGTTTGATTCCTAAATAAAATAAAATAAATTAAAAAATCTTGGTCGCGAGCGAAGCCAAAACCAAACAAGCGGCTATTGCCATGCTTGTATTTCATTTATATGCAACAACCCGTAGTGACAAAATAAACGTACCTGGTACTTTTAAACACGAATTTGCTTATAGACTGTACATAAAGTACATACTATATATTACTTTATTATGTTTTCCGTGGAGACGACTATCATTAGTTGTGCATGTCGTGGTGATATGCCTTTATATCTTCATCATACATAGAAAAAACCCAGGCTTGAGTCAAATATCACATTATTAACTCTATTTCCTCCCCAACATTCCCCAAATATACCATAAATGTTCAGTTTATAATTCATTTGATGGAATCTGTGCAGAGACCGCCCGGAGGTGACGCGATTAACTACTTATATTCTGTAACAGGGGCTGCTGGGGACACACAGGACTACATTATGGGCGAATACGTTGAAAATAGAGCAATTTAGAAATTAGGATAACATTGTTATGATAAACGGGTTTTCTACTCACGTTAATTATTCGTTTAAAATAGGTATCCAACGTGTTCAGTTCAACAAAAACAGTTGGCGCAAAGCAAATTAAAAACAAAGTACACCAAGAAGGTTCCAAGTCTGAGTTTTTAACAAATTAAATAAGATTGTATGATTCGGCACCATGGAGGGAGAAGTAAATAGGTTTAATGATGTTTTGAATTCACAAACCTAGTGCACACGATGTTCTTAATTCAATTTACTTTATCCTCTAGCTAGCGTATAAAAACGGCTTTTGCACTCAGATTTCGAAGAGTGTAGTGTTGGGTATGACATGATACCAAAATAACTTTTGTAAGAGTAGCCCCATTTTTGTTCTGAGCCGGTGCTGCGAGCCGGTTCGTTTGAGCCGGTCATTTTTCATGACGATACAATGAACTACGAGTATGCCTATGACTTTGAGGAACATACTTCAAAAAGCGTGACATGACCAAAATCTAGTGAGGTAAAAGAGATTTAACATTCTAATTAAAAGAAAGGAAGTTTTTTGTAACTACAATAACGCGTAACAAGCTCGAAAATGTTGACTAAATTCGTTTTTTATTTTTCATTATTATTCAAAACACAGACAAAATAAATTTAAAAATATGCAAAAGCGGTGTGTTAGTTTGTTCGCATGCTTGGAAGCTTCAGAAAATAATGAAATAACTATTTATTGTATTGTATATTTCGATCAAACCAAAAATATACTCTACTCTAAAAACAATACGTTGAGAATAGAATTCGAATTGAAGTCGTCTTACTTATTTACTAATTGCTTTAATTTATTTATTTTACTAATTGCTGTTTTTCTTTTTAAGTAAAAACTATGTATAAATGTTAAATGTAAATGTCTTCGTTGTGTTTTAAAATGTATTGTGTGCTCTTTAGTAAATAAATGAATGTCTATGTCTATGTCTTACATTTTTAAAGTAATGTCACATTTGCTGATTTTGTCAAATTAGGCAGAGGCTATGATATTTCAGTGTGGTCTTACCTTAGAATAATAATGTAATAGAAACTAGGCTAAAATAGCAACGAAAATCAATCATTCTGTACTCTTTTTACTTAATGGCATTATAACCGAGTTTTAAAGAGATATTTATTTATTTATTTATTTATTTATTTATGGACACGTGTGTTTTGTTTTTATTTTGTAAACTGACTATCTCATGTAGCTTTTGCTCTATTGAATAAACACTTATTGACTTTGACTATATTTTAAAAATGTGCCCTATTATTTTCTTTTTCGACTGACTTCATAAAAGGAGAAGGTTCTCAAGACGTCTGTATTATTTTTAATGTTCTTTTTATGTGTTAATTGTAGTGAAAAGCAATTAATTCGAGAATCTTAAAAAAGCTTAAATCTATTAAATATTGCAAATATGAGATATATTTCATAGTATCCCATGAACAGATATTTTTTATAGTGTTATACCAAATTGTTGTAATAAAGTATCAAAACAATAAGAAAGTCAAGGAAAGTTTACAGATCACTATTTAGGACTCATCTCATCATCTCAGCAGTAGGACTTCAGTCCACGTCCACTGCTAGACTTAGGCCTATGAGAAGGCCTATGCCCAGCAGTGAACGTGGACAGAAGGCAGATCTCCTAGATCAAGAGGGAGTTGCCATACTCGGCACGCTTGGCAGGCGGGTTGGCGAGCGCAGTACGGGCTGCCCATCTTCCGGAGGTATGCTTTGGCAGATTGTTCTTGCATCCACGGGCAAGAAAGCAGAGGCAACAATCTACTGCCGGCAACCCACGGATATCACCTAGCATTGAATAAAGTAATATGCTTTTTGCTACGTCCGTAGCCACGTCCGTAGCCGCGCTCGTAGCGACGGCGTAGCACACTAACGGCGTAACGGCGTAGCTGATTATTCGTAACTCTGAATTTGTAAAGCGCCGTGTATGGAAAAGATAAAGTGTAATATACAGAGTAATGTTATATAATATGTGTACTATCCCGAGAGGGAGTGGTTCTTACCACCCCAAGAACAACTTTAGTTCTACGACTTTCCAGAATTCGGTGAACATGACCCTGAGTTCATGAGTTCATTATGTTTTCGTCGTTTTAAAAACCATACATACTGTCTAGTATAAACAATGGACATACGTTGAGGAATGTTATGCTTAGCAGCATAATGTAGATAGATAGATAGAAAATGCTTTATTGCACACCTTAAACTAAACAAATTAACAAAAAAAAGAGAAACACTAAACATAAAGTGACAATCGGCGGTCTTATAGCTAAAGAGCGATCTCTACCAGACAACCATTCGATGGATTGGATTGTGGTAATGAGAAAGGGTAAAATGATGTGAGATTAAAAAGAAAAGTAAATATAATGTAAGTGTCCTATTATTATTATTATTTATACCAAGTAGCTAAAAGACCTATGTATTATATTGTATGTTCGTGGTAGGGGTGGAAAGCAATATAGCGAAATTAAATACACCACAAACAAGTCACGTGGCCCGAGGCGACGACAAAGGACGGGATGACGGCCTCTGTGGCATAGTAGCTAAATATTGTTATTCAATTTTAACCGACCTAAAAGGGAGGAGGTTCTATGTTCGACCCTGTGTTTTATGTTCGAGTATATTCAGCTATAACTTTACCACATTGTCCGATTTCAATGAAAAAACCAAAATATTCAATTATATTTCAAGAATATGAAAAACTTTATCAAATATTTTCGATTTCAGTAAGGTTCGAACCCACGTTGGTCATATCGATCTTTGACCCTACCGAAAGCCGGATGTTGAAATTCTTGATTAGATCATATCGGTTTAGAAAGCGACATTCTACCATAAAGGAAGTACGTAGAGTCATCATTTCAGCCGTAAGACGTCCACTACTGAACATAGGCCTCCCTCATGGATCTTCATGAGGTGTAGTTGCCATACTCACCACGCTTGGCAGGCGAGTTGGCGAGCGCAGTACGGGATGTTGATACACGGCAAGACGCTGCTGCCCATCTTCCGGAGGTATCCCTTAACAGACTCTTACTGCTTCCACGGGCATAAGAGGAGGGGTAACATTCTACTGCCGGTACCCCACGGCCAACGTAGAGTACACATAGGAAAAGCCCTAGAGGAAAAATAGTACTGCTCCTCAGCATTCCTGGATGTGCAACAGGCCTTCGACAAAGTCTGGCACAGGGGACTCTTATACAAACTAAAAATCTACCTGCCCCACAAATACTTCCTCATGCTGCAATCCTACCTGACAGATCGCTTGTTACAAGTAAGGGAACGGAAAGCCACATCGCAATTCTTCAACATTAAAGCCGGCATACCGCAAGGAACAGTACTGGGACTGTACAACATATACAACACAGCAGATCTCCCACAATTTAAAAATGTTACGACAGCAACACTTGCATATGGGGCTGCTATCCAGTTCGTATTGCTTGGACTGGCTACCTGACGAACACCTGGATTTGAAGACTACATTGAAATCACCTGGATAGTCGTGCAGGCACTCGTAGGACTGCTAGTCAGTCTAAGCCATGTAGAAGCGTCTGAAACACTACAGACATGTCAGACGAGATAACAGTTTGGCTGAGAAATAGGAGAATAATAAATAGTGTGTCAAAATTTGTATAAGTAACTTTTACCCTCCTCTTCTACATACCGCAATCTTACCTCAATCGGGTTTAACTTGTTTAATTTAGGAGCTCTAAAGATACGCAATATAGCTTCCAATTTTGACCAACACTAACAAACAGGGCAGGTTAAATTAACGCTTGTAAAATCGATGCAAGTATATATCAAGGATGAAACTATATATCAAGCTTCCACCGCCTTCCCGCGACCGCAACAATGTCTATCCATCAAAATATAAAATACTGGAGGTTTCACCCGCGTAGTTCTCGTTCCCTGGAATACGGGGATAATAAATAGCATGCGTTTAGGCGTCCTTTTTTTACACCTTGAGTTACATTATTGATGTTTTATGAGGGATCCCTAATTTATTCCAGTAATAAATATAGCCTATGTAACTCAGGGATAATGTACCCTCCTAATGGTGAATAATTATTTTTGAATATATTTATTAAATAAGTTCAGTATTTTTTGAGTATATTCGTAACAAACATAAAAAGTACAAATGTTTCCTCCTTATAATATCAGTATAGATGAAGAATCCATATTAAGCTTCGAGTAGGAAGTGTATATATACTATACAAGTGTAGTAAGTCTGTGGCCCGTCTAGATAGCATCGACAAGAAAAATCAATTTCAAAAGTTAATAAGAACTTCATAAATAAACATGCCTGCACAGCTTGGAGTAAATCATTTAATAAACCGAGCAAAAGGACGCTGTCTCGAAGGGAAATTAAAGTTATCGGGAACGCGTCGGGAAAGTCGCAATATTTGCATGTAGGCGACTTGACTAGAGATTGGGAAAATAATTTAAGATTTGATTAACTACTGATGCTATCGTCTTGAATTTATTTTTTCACTTAGGTCAAAGTTTTTCTTAAATTTATAATAATTATTTATTATCTTTTGTTTTTAGATTTTGTTTTCCAATTATTTTTGTTCTAATGTAAGAATGTATTATGTTATTTTACAGCTCTGTGAATTAAGTTTGATACGCATTTCTTTCAAGAAAAGCAAATGCAGAATCTACTTATATATCCATCATCTCTATTATATACGAGATATATAATAGAGATGATGCCTAAATATTTAGATAAAAGAAAGTACAATTTACTTAGCCGCGATGAATGTATGTATGTACGAACAAATTCTTTCACCATTAGAATTCTACATTATCCCTTAGTTGAGAGAATATAGACTATATTTTATCCGGGTACGGGAACTATGCGCGTGAAACTGCGGAGTGCGGCTAGTGATATAATAAAAAGCTGTGGATTTGTTAATAAATAAAATAAAATAGACTTACAATCCATAGGTACTGTGATATCAAGTAACCTTTCGATAGGTTAACCTACGATAGCAAATAGTGAGTATAAATCTATAGTCGACTGCCCCTGAAAGAAACCTCCCTCGAGAGGCTTTATCGAGTAATTCACGAACCACTGTCGGCGATAACTCATGGTAATCTATCGCTTGGATTTATCGCCGATTATTCCCCAAATTGGCGGATAAACGGGAATTAGAGAATTACATTTTCACCTGTCGAAAGAGTTTTAGGAATTTAGATAGATAAATACATAAACTCTTTGTAAACCATACAGAAAATAAAACAAAAATAACTAAAATTACTGCCGTGGGGTGCCGGCAGTAGAATGTTACCCCTCCTGTCATGACCGTGGATGCAGTAAGAGTCTTCTAAGAGATACCTACGGAAGAAGGGCAGTAGCGTCTTTCAGTGTATCAACATCCTGTATTGCGCTCGCCAACCCAAGCGTGGTGAGTATGGCAACTACCCCTCATGGAGATCCATGACGGAGGCCTTAGTTCAGTAGTGGACGTTTTACGGCTGAAATGATGATGATGATGATGACACATGAGCGCCTACATGTTAAATTCATCAACGTAAGTAAATAGCTTTGTGCAAGTCACACCGCTTTCCCTAGACAAGTTTCATGCGCATCATCTGGATAGCAGGTTTTCCACAACCGCTACCTTCTCATGCTGTTTTTTTTGTAAAACATCTTTTGCAGGGGTAAAACCGGTCGGAGGAGAGGTGACGCGTGACGCTTGGAGATGTTCTAGTTAGTGTTAGGGCGCCTGCCATTCGTCCATCGTGGTTATCGTGTTGACTGTCGCGACTGGAGCGACTGTTCTGACTATGGCAGCTGGGGCTACTGTAGCGGCTGTGGCGACTGTGGTAAAAATGTTTTACATCTTCCAGGCATCCCGTGACGGTAAATTTTTGTATGTCATGAAACGAACTCTCATCTGCGGTATTTTCTCGTAGCATAGGTACCGTAGGTTTCGGCAGAAGAATGTCTATTTATTTATTTATTTATTTAATAGCACATCCAACACAGGGTTACACATAATATACATAATACTAAGGACTAAATGTTAATAGCCTGGTGCTCCCGTAATTACAGGATGTCACAGCATGTACAAAGTTAGAGCGACAACTGATAAAAAGTATTATTTTTTAAACAGTATTTAGAGCATATAAGAAAAATTGTAACATAAACTTTACCTATGTTAATAAAATTTTAAACAGTATATAAAGCAAGTATGAAAAAATTATAACATAAACTTTAGGTTCATTATGAACAATCATTGAAGTTAGTAGGTTAGAAAAGAAAACATTTTAATTAAAATTAATTAATAGTAAAGAAAGAAACACAATGACAATATGTTGAGTTGGTACGTAAATATTTAAAAAATAAGTAAATTTTAATGTTTATGGTATCATTTATGCATTTATACCTCCATGATCTTTAATAGTTGTTTTTTGAAGTTATGCACTGAATCTGAGATGTCTAGATCACTAGGTTTTGACAACATATTGTATTGCCTACAAAGCCGCGACATGACAGCATGTTGACCAAGATTCGTTCTAGAGTAGGGTACGATAAAAAAATTGTAATCCCGTATTCTTGGTAGTCTAGCTGGTGCAGAAATAAGAATTAAGTTGGTGAGTTCCATGCAGTCTATATTTCCATTGAAAACCTTATGTAGAAATATTTGATCGTTAATTTTTCTTCTCTTGTCAAGCGTAGTCATCCTGTAGTTTTTGAGTCTTAAATTATAGCTAGAAAGTTTCTTAGCTTTATTATCCTTGTATGCTAAATGATACAAAAATCTACTCTGGATGCTTTCTATTCTTTTCGAGTAAACTTCGTACTGAGGGTTCCATATAACAGAACAGTACTCAGTCAAAGGCCGGACCAAGCTATTAAAAAGTTTGATTCTTGTAGAGCTGTATTTAAAATCCTTGCTGTTACGTATTACAAAACCTAAGACTTTAAAGCATTTAGTAACTAAATTTAAGATGTGTGAGTCAAAGCTAAGTTTTGGGTCGATAGTTACTCCTAAATCTTTTACATTTTCTACGTTTTGTAACTCCTGTCCATTTAAATAGTAACTATTTAAGGTTTGACTTTTATTGCGAGAGAAGTTGATGTGATGACATTTTTTGATATTCAGGGACATATTATTTTTTTCGCACCAAGATTTTCATTCCTATTCAAATCTTCTTGTAGAAGTTTTACATCAGACGGAAATGCTACGGGTCTCATTATTTTTAAATCATCTGCGTATAAGTATACTTTGGAATAGTTAAAGCAGTCTGGAATGTCATTAATAAATATATTAAATAGTATTGAACCTAAATGGGACCCTTGAGGAACTCCTGAGACTGATAAAAAAGATCTGCAAAAATGTCCACCTACGGCAACCTAAGATGACCTGTTTAACAAATAAGAAGAAAACCAGCTTAACAATGAACCAGAAATACCTAGACATGAAAGTTTGTGCAAAAGTATGGAGTGATCCACCTTATCAAAAGCCTTACTAAAGTCTGTGTATATGGAGTCTACAGGTATTCTATTATCAAGAGATTTTATAATCTCAGAAGTATATATAACAAGCAAGATTTGAAAGAGTTGATCGTGACTTTACGAATCCATGTTGACAGTCAGTGATATGTGTTTTTAAGTGCCATGATAATCGTGCGGTGACTAATTTCTCCAAGCATTTACCAAGGATCACTAGTAAAGATATAGGGCGGTAATTTTTTACTTCATTTTTATCACCAGATTTATGAATTGGTACGACAATAGCTTCTTTCCAAGAGTCGGGAAAAGTGCCTTCCTCGAGTGATTTATTAAAAATTCGTACGAGAGGTTCCATCAGTGGGTTTGCACATCTTTTAATAAAAATGGGAGCAACACCATCTATTCCTGCCCCTTTATTAGCGTCAAGAGACTTCAGACAGTATTCAATCTGTTCCTTATTAATATATATTTTGCATAGAGATGTAGATATGTCGTTGCCATACTGGCCACGCTTGGCGCCTGCTTGGGTTGATGAGCGCAGTACGGGATGTTGATGCACGGAAAGACGCTCTAGCATATCTGCCGGAGGTATTCCTTGGCAGATTCATACTGCATCCACGGGCAAGAGGCAAGAGGAGTGTTAACATTTTACTGCCGGCCCCCCACGACATAATTTATTGCTGTTCTAAAAACTGGCTCTACTGAGAGTGATCCCGGAAATCACTTTCGTGAGAGAAAATCCACAAAAGGTCTTAGTCGCTCAAAGTTGTCCCATCCAAAGCGTTTTTTTTTTCAAGGAGTGAAGTCTTCCAATGTATGTTTAGCTAGCTTTAATTCAAACGCGTTAAATGAGCTTTCTTTTTTAATTGAGAGGTTAGTAAATACTCTTTTAACCACAGAATTGCCTCTTGTCTACGGCACGAGCCCTGAAAGCTTCGCCGGAATTAATTATCCAATTCAATTGGCTAATTAAATTAGCATTCCCCGTTCATTGCATTACGTTGAAAGCGTGTGATGTAGCCATTTGTCTAAGCTTTGTTCTAATGGAAGTTACGCGACGTACGGAATATGGGGGTATGAGTTCTGGTACTAGTGTATTGTATTATCTGTGGTTCTGGTGAGCGGATAAATGAATGGTCACCAGGCTGGTCTCCTTGCAGGGCTACGTAAATTTTTTTTTCAAGTGATGCCTGCATTGACATTTCTGTTTATTCGTATTATTTTTATGTGTTCTGTTGCGGTACTCAAAAGGTTCTGTCAGAATACCAGCGTTGCATCTTAGATGCAACTATTGCTGAGACAGAACCTTTTGGCACACCACACTTTTATGAAAAACTGTAACCTTCATAAGTTAGATTATTAATTATGTTTAAGGTGTGGTGTACCATTAAACGCATTTTCATTTCATTTCAGGCGTATACAACGTTAAACTTATGTAAATAAAATTTTATTAATTTTTGCCACTTATCTTAAACGGTCTTACTTTTTTTTAGGTTAACTTAGAATATTGATTTTATCACAGCTTAAAGAGGCTGTAGATTTGAGTAGGTATATAATAATTTCAACTAGATACCTCCACATGCTCTCGAGATAAAGGGTCTTGATAGACAGACAGACGGAAAACAAAGTGATTCTATAAGGGTTATGTTTTTTTTTCCTTTGAGGTACGGAACCCTTAAAGATACTTTACCTTTGACCCAGCTGTGGATGATACCTAATCATCATTCAGCCGTAGAACCACTGCTGGACATAAGCCTTCCTCATGAACCTCCATGATCATGAGGGGATAGTTACTATACTCACCACGCTTGGCCGTCGGGTTGGCGAGCGCAGTACGGGATGTTGATTATCATCACGGAAAGATCCTGCCGGAGGTATCCCTTGACAGATTTTTACTGCCTCCCCGGGAATAGAGGTCGCCCCTCTAAACAAACTCCAACTACAACTCACTTGTTGCAGGAGTTATCACTGAATAAATTCAAAAACATTATCAAACGCAATCTCTGCAATAAAGCATATAAAATATCAGATTACCTAGAGGACAAAACCACTTGGGACTGAATCTGCTCAACACGTAACATAAGACAAAAGAAAATTGTTAAATGATGACTATAACGACCGTGTTAGGTTCTTCTGCTCGCTTCATTTCCTAGCTCGCGTGTCATCTGAAGTGAACAGATTCAATTATTTGCTTTATTCTATTAATTAGGTTGTTTTATTTTGTTATTTGTGACGCGCCAATAAGGCCCATGGCACGGCATAAAGTGTCGAATCTCTAATACCTCTATCTAAGTTCTAAATATCTACAGCGAGTCGTTCTAAACAAGCAAAGCACCCAACTTTTTTTGCTCCCCTCCGAGCCGGTAAACGCAAATTGAACGGCTGTAAAGGCTCATCCAATCTCCAATAAAAGCTCTTGGGACTTTTAAAGGTTTATTTAACATTCTCGGTGCGTTCCGTTTTACGAAGGCACGGTTGGCTGTTTTCACAATCAAAGGTTTCAGGCAGGCGAGAACTGTAATGGATAGAATCAACCTGGAGTTGTTGTTGCCATGGGGTGCTGGCGGAGTAGAATGTTGCCTTTTCCGATTTGTCCGTGGATTCAGTAATGCCAAGGGTTACCTACGGATTGGCAGCAGCGCCTTCCGTATACCAACCCGCCTGCCGATCGGGGCGAGTATTGCAATAATACCCTCATGAACAGTAAGTACTTATAGATCTATTATGGAGGCCTATCCAGCAGTGGACGTCCTGCGGCAGAGATGATGATAAGGCCTTTGCATCTATTATAGATGATTTATACAGCGTCAGCAACTGATAATCATGCTGTACGGGACGCTGCAGTGCCTGGGACATTGTTAGGTGGATTAGGCTTGTCCAGCACCTATACCATCCTCTCAGCTTAGCCAGCTATTATTCAGAGGAAAGAACAGGTCAATACGTCTCAAGCTAACTAAGCCGCGGGTTTCCTCACGATGTTTCCTTCACCGTTAAAGCACATGTTAAGTGTGCACATACTTTTTTCAAGAAAGAAAAATCCATTGGTGCACGGCCGGTATCGAACCCACGACCTTCGGATTGAAAGTCGGGGGTACATACCACCCGGCCAACACGGCTTTGATGCTTTGGCTAGAGATGATGATAATGAGGATGGTAATGACGTCGTCCGGGGCTCAGTGAATATAATATCCGGCTGAGACGCAGGAGGTTACGGGTTCGATCCCCGCTAGGGGAACAAATGTTTGACGTTTGTTATTTTTGTTCTGCAGGTATTTGTCACAGGTTTGAGTGTTTTTAAACCCCGAAACAAAAAGAGTAGTGTTATAAGTTTGACCCATAGAAAAAGAATCTATGGTTTGACCGCTGTGTGTGTGTCTGTCTGTGGCACCGTAGGTCTTCAACGAGTGGACCGATTTTATTGCATTTTTATGTAAAAGATAGTTTTCTAGCTGTGGTTCCTAAATTTTTTTATTAAAATCGGTTAGGACGTTAACACGATATGGGGGGTGATAGTGGGGATGAATAATCAATTGTTTCCAAATATACCCAAATTTGGTACTTACCAAATAACTTTTCATTTCAGATGGAATGCAAAACTGAAAGTTACATAGAAATCAGTTGAGCCTTTTTCATGATATTTAGTGTCGGGGGTTACCCCGATTAAATTATAAAAAAATAATAATATAAAAATTATGTTGTCTCGTCACATTTAACCAACGTCCTATATTGTAAAAGTTTACCAAATTAAAAAAGCCCCAAGGTCTTATTCATTCTACGTAGAGAAATCACAGAGTTCCATCTATGCCTTTCATTTTTATCACATGGAAAAACCCGAAATCTCGTCTCCAAATTGAAATGAAGCCGAGTGTGGCGTGAACCGCGCGGATTATTATTTTACTTTTTATGTCTGCGCGAGTCAAAAGATTCCCGCCAAAACGCTAAACAAGCTACCGTTATGTTCCATAATTGTGCCTTTTCAGGCTTTTTCGCATTCCACTGGTGTTTTGGTTTCTTTTTGGCGGAAATTTCATAGACAGTCTAGAGAGGTTAGAAGTAATTTAACGAATAAAATGTTCTTCAAAATAATGAGCCGTTTACAGCATAAAAGAAAATATGTACATATATAACATTTATTAGGTAGGTATACTAAACCTAATAGATGGAGCTATTGCGCGGAGTAAGCGAGATAACAATAGGACTATTGTTATCATTGTCAAAAGGGTATGCGACTCCTTAAGAGAAAAAATCTAAAAATGTATTATATTGTAATCTATAGATAATAATATAATATTTTGAGATAACATAGCAAAATACAGTCGGAAAAGTTAGTTTTAGTTCATAAAATGACAAAATAATTTTTAGAATTAGGTAAATTTAAAGTTTTCAGGATTTTAGCCTGTTTTTGAACGCCAAGAAACAGGACAGTAGCCGCCATCTTATTACGTCATACGCCGATGTAAATAAAAGAGTGTCAGTGTCAACTACCGTACTTTAGTAATAGCACGCTAAGTGAAGTCATGAATATAATAATAATATTTTTACAAATTTAACTTGACACTGGCGAAATTGTGTAAAACCAAATACAAAAAGCCATAAATTAAAAAGACAAGACAAGACAAGTGAAGTCATGACCACAGATAAAATAAAATGTCCACTGCGACCAGCGTTTTCTAAATTTTCTTTTCAAACTTAAAATTATTTTTTGGCACTTATAGATTTTTAGTGGTTTATTAGCACTATAGAATCTAATTGAGACACTTTTCATAGACAAAAATAACTAATTGTTAAGCTTCCGTTTTTGTAAAACCATCCGTACCTACTTCTTTTGTTCATCATCACCATCATCATTTCAGCCGTTAAACGTCCACTACTGAACACAGGCCTCCCTCAAGTTGCCAATCTCACCGCTTGGCAGGCGGGTTGGCGAGCGCAGTACGGGATGTTGATACACGGAAAGACGCTGCTGCCCATCTTCCGGAGTGACCCTTAGCAGGCTCTTACTGCATCCACGGCCATGAGAGGAGGGGTAACATTCTACTGCCGGCACCCCACGGCAAACTTCTTTTATTTTGTACTTCTTTTGTTGCTTTAAATAGTAATATATTTGTGAACTTCTAGTTGGCCTTTTGTTTAAGTTTATGATTGTATCTACGTTAGCTGGAAGTTATCCTAAAAGTTTAAAATAAAATAAAGTACACCACATAAAACCCCCTCTTACAATCCTCCCCTTCAAGTTGCACAAAGTCCCGCTTGTTGAAACAAATAGCCCAGACCAACCCCAACTTCCTCATGCTGCTTGTAACTAGTTAGAGTGCAGAAACTATCTCTTTCAGCTGCGACAAGGCCTAAGATTTGTACCTACTGAATACTTGCTTCAGCCCGCTGTTTTGTTCAGATAAAAAATTGAGCCGTCGCTGGACTGGCGGGTCTGGCAGACGTAAAACGTCGCCCTGCCTGTCGCCACAGTCGCTACAGTAGACCCGGTTTCTATAGTCACCACAATCGCTACAGTCGCCCCAGTCGCCACAGTCAACACGATGGACACGATGGACGAAGAGCAGTCGCCCTAGTAACTAGTTATTACGGCAGTCACCCTAGTAACTAGTTATTACGGCAGTCACCCTAGTACTAAGGCGGTTAGAACACTGCCACGCACCAAGCTGCATGTTGCGTGTCGACGCACCTACGCACGTACTTGCGGGAGTGCAGATCTGCATCATCGTGCGGGGTTTTCACGCACTCACGCGCGCAGTTGCGTTTTGTGGATTCACGGTGGCTCTGACTCATTTCATTCAAAGCTGTTCACTAGACTGCAGGACTCGGTGTGCCATACCTTGCGTCTCGCCCCGCACCTACGCGCGTGGGTGCATGTTTCTCCGCGCTTAGGCGCGTGATCTGCATTAACGCGCGTAGGTGCATTTTCGGTATGTTGGACTGTGCGTGTTTTCTATACAAACGGAGATACTTACAAGCAACGTTAGAAGACGCATTCACGCAACATGCAGCGTGGTGCGTGGCAGTGTGTGAACCGCCTTATCCGCACGTCTCCGAGCGTCACGCGTCACCTATACGTACATCAAAAAACTGGGATACTTTAATTGATATTGTATGTCACTTTTCTTCCGGTAATGGAACAAGCTAACGGAAGAAATGGGGCTGTAGCACAGATTACAGTGTAGTAATTACTACTAGTACCTAGGTACTAGTAAAGTATTAAAGAATGACTAAATTTATTATTTTAACACAGGCCTCCCTCTCCTTTTTAAGCGACTGCCAAAGATGGGTAATGTTTTTCACGCGTCTGTTTGATGTCTTTTTTCCCACGTATCTTCCAAACGACTGGATGGATTTCGACCATTATGGTATCGTTAGATTCGTCTCAATAGCCCCAGTATCCTTAAATAGGTATTTAATAAAACAAAATGGCGGTTTTTTAGAGCAAAATAAGCTAGAAAATAAAAATAAAAAATTTAAAAAGGAGATTAAGTTAATGCTACTCATTGTAAATAATCCAAACTTGTTTTTGCTGACTAAATATTTTTTCATTTTTCATTTTCATTACAAAACTACATATATTTAAGTCATGGTTTAAATGTAATCAGAAATAGTTGCAATCATTTTAATTCAATCATTCGAATAAATTTGTAATCAATTCATTTAAATGGTCGTATTTTGTCTTTAAATCGGCCAAGTGTGTGTTGGACCTTGCAGTTGGGTTTCTGTTTCACTTTGTAACGTAATAACTTGTTCCGAATTATTATTTTCAGGCATTACTGCCCCACTGCTGGGCAAAGGTCTTCTAGTATTAAATAAAGCATACCATACTAAACCTCCCCCTCAATCAACGTCCTTCCCTCTCCAAGTTGCGTAAGACCCACTAAGTTGAAACAAATAGCCCCCAATGCTACTTGTGAAACTTGGTAACCTGTTAAAGTGCAGAAACTCTCTTTTAGCTGCGACTAGTACTTAGATGCGTCTTCTGTAGTGAATACTCACTTCTGCATGCGGCTTTGCATGCTTGTATTCAGATAAAAAAACTGGGGGACGTGCAGCATTTCCAGTTTTGCGATAGCTCCACAGATAACTTCTAAAATAGTAACTTAGGTAGTATAAATGGCAATTTTATATGTGCATGAGTAACTTAAGGTACCTCCTTTTTTTCGTCGGTTAAAAAAGACCAGTGCGCTTACTCTAAAAAATGATTACGATACTATCGCCAGATAGATCTTTACGTATGGCCAAAAGAGCAAGTTTGGCTTGATTACGATTTCGATTCATCGCGATCTGCATTCAAGAGTAGGCACCAGATTGAAAGACCTCATCGTCTTACGCCTTTTCCAACAGTTTCAAGACATCGGAGTGGTACGATTTACAGGACCTACAGTTTGACAGTTCAGACCGATTGGTAAACTGCTGCGGAATTGTTGCGAACCGAAACGTTTCAAAATCTTTGTGAAGAAGAAAATCATTATCGGCTTTCGCTTGCGGCTTCTCTCGCGTACCTACGTACCAATAGACTAGTTGATTTAATTTCTAAGCTAGCTGTCCCGTGCAACTTCGTCTGCGTAACATAAGAGAGGGATCCGTGCCGAACGCCGCGCTCAAGCTAGTTCTCGTCTCGCGGCCCTCGGAGGCGGCCACGAACGGTGCTCATGAAGAAGGGCCTCTAAATGGTCTACGAAACGTCAGCAAGATGATAATAAGTTAGGTACGTGGTGTAAGCCGTATTATATTTATTAAATGATGTCTAGCCACGATAATTTCAATTCAGTGATAAGAGAGGGAGTGGGTCGTAGCGCCTTAGATACGCGCGCGGTAAAACCGTGATATCTTCGAAGATATTGTTCAAATTGAAAAATGTAATTCTGTTTAAATTTTGATACTAATGATGTAGGTACATATAACGCAATTATTTGGAAAATGATTTATACCACAGAGCTGCATATTTGTACCATGTTTATAACGCATTATTTAAAAACAAATTTTATTATCTTATAAAGGGTTGCCGAATGCATGAAAGGGATGCAGAAAGAGGCTGCTAAGGGATACCTCCTCCTAAAATGGGCAGCAGCGTCTTTCCGTGTATTAACATCCTGTACTGCGCTCGCCAACCCGCTTGCCAAGCTTGGTGAGTATGGCAACTACCCCTCATGGAGATCCATGAGGGAGGCCTGTGTTCAGTAGTGGACCTTTTACGGCTGAAATGATGATGAAGGATTATAGTGGGTCAACCTTCAAAGATAGACATAATATGCTATTGCAGACTTTTTACTGAACTTTTTAAGGCGCGTTAGCGAGCTGATCGCAGTGTTTTGCTGTTTTTGTTGTTTTTTATTATGCTATACCTATGTATATGGAGAAACAATTCCGCCATACATGATTGCTGCGTTAACTATTAAGTCGTTACATATGAAATTGGCGTATCGTACTGGCCACTTTGATCCCAAATAACTCCTCTTTGGTTAGGAATTCCAAATTCAAATTTATACAGCTATTTGCTCATGCATTTGCGTTTCGAAAACCATAATTCATTTGTTTTTCCTCTTTTGTATTTTTCTTCGCGTCATTCAGTTTACAAAATGGAAAACTTGAAATATCGCGTTATTTACGAGTACGAGTTCCACCGTGGCACGGAAAACGGCTCGAAGGATTTATAATGTGTATGGCGGCGGTGTCGCAAAAGAAAACACAGTGCGTTTTTGGTTCCAACGTTTTAGTTCTGGAAATTTCGACCTGCAGAACAAGCCCCGTGGACGGCCGGAGATCAAAGTTGATAATCAAGAATTGAAGGCTATTGTGGAAGCGGATCCATCGCAAACGTCCGAGTTAGCTGCAGGCTGCGGTGTTAGTGATAAAACTATTTAATCCACTTGAAGCAAATTGGGAAGGTGAAAAAGCTTGAAAGGTGGATACCTCACGAATTGAGTGAAGCAAATCGACAAACGCGCGTCGACGTTACATTACTCAACCGGCACAATAATGAAGGGATTTTAAATCGAATGTGATGAAAAGCATTTAGTGGAGCAGTGCCTGTGTCGTCCACTACAGCTTTCTTAAATCTGGTCAGACGATTACGACAGATGTCTATTGTCAGCAACTGCAAACCATGATGGAAAAGCTAGCTGCTAAACAACCGAGGCTGGTCAATCGCTCTAGGCCACTGCTGCTTCAGGACAACGCTAGACCACACACTGCTCAACAGGCGGCTACCAAATTAGAGGAGCTTCAACTGGAATGTTTAAGACATACCCCGTACTCTCCGGACCTTGTTTTTTTTCGAAATTTGGATAACTTCTTGCAAGGGAAAAAATTAAAATCCGATGGGGCAGTCCAAACCGCCTTCAAAGATTCTATTGATTCCCGTCCGAATGTTTTTTTTAGAAAAGGGATCAATGAACTACCTATGAGATGGCAAAAGTGCATAAATGGCAATGGTAACATACATACTTTGATTAATTAAATATTTTATGTAAAAAAAAAAACTCGACTTTATGTTTCTCTCATACAACACGCCAATTTCATATGTAATAAAACCTAATTAACCTAATTAACCTTTTACGCAGCGCACGCAACGGAAGCCCTCAAAAGGAATAAATTTTCCCCGTTTATGCAACATTTTTTAATTATGCTCCGCTCTTAGTGTGTTGTATAAGCCAATATATTTTTTCAATTCGGACCAGTTCCTGAGATAAGCCTGTTCAACCAAACAAACAAACAAACTCTTCAGCTTCATAAAATCAGTATAGATTATCAAAAAATATTGGACACGTATTTTTTTACGTAGGTAATCGGCCTACATTTAGTTAAAATGTCACGTGACGTCACGCATACGGCGATACATTCAGTCAAAGTGTCGCATGACGTCACGAGCATCAACCCGTTTTCTAAGTATTTATTCATTAATTTGCAGAAACAAAAAATACTTGGCTATTTATTTTATATTTTCTATTTGAATGACTTTTGAATTTTATGACGTTAGGAAGGGGAAGGCTGGTTGACTACTATAGAACTAACATTACATTTTTTATTCCAGATCATTGATAAAATACTGGAGATGTATTTTTTACATAGGCAGTCAAACGGCGATACATTGAGTCAAAATGTTGCGTGATGATGATGATGACATGCCTTACGTCAGTTTATTGTAAATTATGAGCGTCAACGCGTTTTCTAAATATAGTTTTTTATTATTTTGAAAAGCAAAAGAAACGTGTCCATTTTTAGGGTTCCGGACCAAAATGGTAAAAAGGAACCCTTATACAATCACTCTGTCTGTCTGTCTGTCTGTCCGTCGCAAGTGGATATCTCGAGAACTACTGTAATAACGACTTGAAATAATGGTTAAAGATAACACTTTTTTACTAATATAGCTTAAATTAAAATATTCTTATTATCAGGGGGGCGAATAGGGGATCTCAAATTTTTTAAGTTAAGTTACTAGGTCGTGTGGGGTATCATATGAAAGGTAGTTAATTGCATATTATTAAACAGTTTTATTTTTCTTTGCTGTACCATTTTTGAGTTATTAACAAAAACGTTGAAAAAATGACCATCCCCCCTAATCTCCGAAGTTTGCAGAGATAAACCCGTGAAACTTTTATAGCTAATAAAAGTGTATGTAAACTTTATAGGAAAATTATAGCGAACTCTGTAATTTGCATAGTTTTTTAGACAAGGGGGGTGGAAGGGGGGTTTCCAAAACTTTTGTGAAGTTACTAGGTCAGGTGGAATATCATATGAAAGGTATTCATTTGCACATTAACAAACATGTTTTAGTTTTGCTTTAAGCCGTATAGTTTTCAACTTATTGACAAAAACGTTGAAAAAATAGGGGGGGCCTTATCTCCGAAGTTTGCGGAGATAGACTTCTGAAATTTTTATTGCTATTAGAAGTGTATGTAAAAATTACAGGAAATTTATTAAAAACTCTGTAATTAGCATACTTTTTTGGAAATCATCGAAAGTGTAAAAAATCTACATAAATTCCGTTATTAGACAAGAGATGGCGCTGTCAAGGATCTCCAACACATATAAAACCGCCTTTGTCATATATCGCCGACGCCCTCTTGCCCGGTTTTATTTTTTTCTTATTGAATGGACATATTGGACAGTATTTTGAATTTATACACCCTCTCTTTTTTTGCCAATCTACGAGTATTTTCACATATAAAAATCTTTGGGAAGCTTGTATTTTCTCAATCCTTTGCAAATCGAAGAATGTGTCTGTGACGGGGAAATGTTCAATTTGGCTTGGATTTGCGGTAAGCCATCGTAATGGAGCTGTCTGCCAGGCAGGTGTCTGGAACGTCGGTAAAGCGTGGATAAAGTGTTGTTGTAGTGAATGAAAACATTCGGCAAACTTAAAATTTCAGCGCACAACGCTTTATAAATAAATATAATTCGTTGAAAAAAATAACGTAATTTAACAATAATTACAATAAAAGTGTATAAGTGCCAAAAAACATGAAAACCATAGTATACGCGTATGCTAAGAACTTATAACTTATTTTTAAGCAAGCATTAGTACGGGGGTCCAGAAAAGGGGGCGAAGGCCTCAAAAGGTCACCAAAGGTAAATAAAAACCGGGCAAGAGCGAGTCAGATTAGCGCACCGAGGGTTCCGTGCCATCATACAATATAATATATGACAAAGGCGGTTTTATATTTGTTGGAGATCCTTGACAGCGCCATCTCTTGTCTGATAGCGGAACTTATGTAGATTTTTTACACTTTCGATGATTTCTAAAAAAGTATGCTATGTAGAGAGATTGTAATAAATTTCCTCTTATCTTGACATACACTTCTAATAGCAATAAAAGTTTCAGAGGTTTATCTCCGCAAACTTCGGAGATAAGGGGGGGGGAACGCTATTTTATTCAACATTTTTGTAAATAACTCAAAAACTATACGACTTAAAGGAAAATTAAAAACTGTTTATTAATATGCAAATGAATACCTTTCATATGATACCCCACATTACCTAGTAACTTTCCAAAAAAATTGTAAACGCCCTTTCCACCCCCATTGTCTAAAAAACTATGCAAATTAGAGAGTTCGCTATAATTTTCCTATAAAGTTTACATACACTTCTAGTAGCTATACAAATATCACGGGTTTATCCCTGCAAACTTCGGAGATAAGGGAGGGGGGGAACGGTCGTTTTTTCAACATTTTTCTGAATAACTCAAAAACAATACAGCTTAAAGAAAAACTAAAAACTGTTTATTAATGTGCAAATGAATACCTTTCATATGATATCCCACATCACCTATTTACTTTACAAAATTTTTGAAAACCCCCCTTCCACCCCCCTTGTCTAAAAAACTATGCAAATTAGAGTGTTTGCTACAATTTTCCTATAAAGTTTACATACACTTCTATTAGCTGTAAAATTATCACGGGTTTATCTCTGCAAACTTCGGAGATAAGGGGGGGGAACGGTCGTTTTTTCAACATTTTTGTAAAAAACTCAAAAACTATAGGGCTTAAAGGAAAACTAAAAACTGTTTATTAATGTGCAAATGAATACCTTTCATATGATACCCCACACGGCCTAGTAACTTCACTTAAAATTTTTGAGATACCCTATCCGCCCCCCTGCAATCAAAATAAGAATATTTTTTAACATTTTCATATATGCTATATTAGTAAAAAAAGTGTTGTCTTTTACCATTTTAAATTTCAAGTCTATAGCATCAGTAGTTCTCGAGATATCCATCTGTGACAGACAGACAGACAGAGTGATTCTATAAGGGTTCCTTTTAACTATTTTGGTCCGGAACCCTAAAAATGGCATTTTTGGAATTTTGGACGTTTTCGGCCATTTGAAGACTTTTATTTGTTTATTGACTTTTTGAGGTCACAATAACTACGGTCCCTGTGACCCTAGGGTCACCAAAATCAATAAGTACCCAATAAGGTGCTAAAAAAAGGTTTCATGTAAATCGGTCAACGCGTTCGGTTGTAATCGTCCCATACACACAGACAGACAGACAGCGCTATGCATATTAAGTGCAAAACATAAAATATTTTTGTGAATACTACTAGCCGCACTCCGCGGTTTCATCCGCTTAGTTCCCGTTCCCGTGGGAGTACGGAGATAAAATATAGACTATGTTAATAAGGGGTAATGAATAAAGTCTATGTCTATATTATAGACATAGACATAGACTTTTTTCTTTACCATTATTGTAGCATTCTAATGGTGGAAGAATTTTGAAAATTTCTTCAACCTTTGAAAATCGGTCCAGTAATTTTTGAGTTGCCGCCGTGTGGTGCCGGCAGTAGAATGATACCCCTCCTCTCATGCCCACGGATGCAGTAAGAGCCTGCTAAGGGATACCTCTGGAAGATGGGCAGCAGCGTCTATCCGTGTATCAACATCCCATACTGCGCTCACCAACCCGCCTGCCAAGCGTGGTGAGTATGGCAACTACCCCTCATGGGGACCCATGAGGGAGGCCTGTGTTCATCAGTGGACGTTTTATGGCTGAAATGATGATGATGATGAATTTTTGAGTTTATTCGTTACAAAAATACAAAATACAACATATAACATACATAAAATATAAATCTTTCCTCTTTATAATATTGAGAGATGAGAGAAGATTTAATTGTTTAGACACTCATTCCCACACTAGGAGAACCTGTGTTGTGGGTAGTGAGCATTCTTTCGCCGATACCCTTTGTAACAATAGACAACAGGTAACATTAGGCTGCAAGTAGAAATAATTGTAGGGTTCAAAAACTGATGAGTGAATATATACAAATACATTATAAAAAAAGAGAGAGATAAAAACAAGTTTATTTTGTTACCAAGCAAAAGTACACACAAACAATTCGAAGGTACCTGAAATGGTACATGAAATCAAACAAAAAACTTTAAGTAGATACTTAAAAATATGTTAACAAAAATGGCCACCACTCAGTAAATGCTGTGGCACAATAAATCGCGCCACAGCGCTGGTCTTCCGTGGTGGTACACATAAACAAGCGCAAAGTGGCCGCTTTGGAACACAAAATGACAATTAAGACAGATAATTAAATAACGATATAGTGCTATGTAAAAAAACATAATTTACTAATAAAATAACATAATAATAACAGAATGAATAAAATAACAAAAAAGGTATGGTTTGTGTTAAGTTACTTATTAATCAAATTGTCGAATAAGGCATAGAACGGCTGCCTGTTTGGTTGGAAATATTTAATTGGAGTTCCAATAAATATTTTTTTAATAATCGTTTGAATGAAAAACTGACATTAATGGAGGTGGAATATTACTCCAACTTTTCGTGGCAGCATATTTAAAGCTGGCACGAAATGCAGCCGTTCTATGTCTTGGAAAAATAAGAAGAGTAGCAAAACGGATGAGACAAGTGGAAAAATTAAGCTTATCGTATAAATAACTTGGTTCTCGGTGCTCTACAACCCCGAATAGCAACGTAGCAAAATGAAGCGTTTGACGAGATAGTTATGGTAACAACAAGGTGGTAACAATTTTATAGCAAGCCCTGAAACCCAAACTGGCGTTAGCTATATGTTGGGAGTCAGCTCAATTTTTATGTTTACATAAATTAATTAATTGATTCAGACTTTGTGGAAATCCATTATAATATATAAATGAACAACAAATATTTAAAAGCGGATTTGTCACTGAACATTTGTTGTTCATTTAGTTATGACAAATTAATATTTATAAAATATTTTTGTGTAAAACAGTGCCTGCAGGCGTGTATGTGTATTATGCTGTATTATGAGTGTCTGTATGTGAGGGTTTATCTATGAATGAATGAATGAATCTATGAATACTTATGTATTCATAGAAAAAAGTCAAAATTCTAATGCCTACCTTAATTCATCATCATCATTTCAGCCGTAGGACGTCCACTGCTGGACAAAGGCCTCCCTCATTGATCTCCAAGTACTGCGGTTGGAAGCCGTCTGCATCCACCGCCGACCAGCAGTTCTCACCAAGTCGTCTGCCCATCTTGTAGGTGGACGTCCTACGCTGCGCTTGCCGATCCGTGGCCTCCATTCGAGAACTTTGCGGCCCCATCGGCCATCTGTTCTGCGCGCTATATGGCCTGCCCATTGCCACTTCAACGTGCTAATCCGTTTGGCTATGTCGGTGACCCGAGTTCTTCTACGTATCTCCTCATTTCTGATTCGATCCCGTAGTGAAACCCCGAGCATAGCCCTCTCCATAGCTCGTTGAGCGACTCTGAACTTGTTCAGAAGGCCAATAGTGAAGGACCACGTCTCGGTTCCATATGTCATCACTGGTAACACACACTGGTTGTAGACTTTCGTCTTAAGGCACTGAGGTATGTTGGACGAAAAGACGTTGCGAAGTTTCCCAAACGCTGCCCATCCGAGTTGGATTCGACGATTGACCTCTTTCTCGAAGTTGGACCTACCTAATTGGACTGTTTGTCCTAGGTATACGTACGCGTCGACAACTTCAAGAGCCGAGTTCTCAACCATAACTGGGGCAGGCACGACATGGACATTTGACATGATTTTCGTCTTGTCCATGTTCATTTTTAGGCCTACCCGCTGGGAGACTCGATTGAGGCCTTCGAGCATCGTGCTGAGCTCTTCCATCGACTTTGCCATGACCACAATATCGTCGGCAAATCGAAGGTGAGTGATGTATTCGCCGTTAATATTGATGCCCAGCCCTTTCCATTCCAGGAGCTTGAAGGCATCTTCCAAAGCGGTCGTAAACAGTTTCGGAGAGATTACGTCTCCCTGTCTTACGCCTCTTTTTAAGGGAATCGCCTTCGAGCTCTGTTCTTGTACTCGGACTGACATAGTGGCGTTTGTATACAAACACTTCAACACTTCGATGTACCGATAGTCAATTCGGCATCGTTGGAGAGACTCAAGCACCGCCCATGTTTCGATCGAATCGAAGGCTTTCTCATAGTCCACAAACGCGAGACATAGCGGCAAGTTATACTCTTCGGTCTTCTGTATGACTTGCCGCAGCGTATGTATGTGGTCTATGGTACTGTAGCCTTTTCGGAAACCGGCTTGTTCGGGAGGCTGGAAGTCATCAAACCTGCGTTCGAGACGGTTTGCGATGACCCTTGAAAACAGCTTATAAACATGGCTCAACAGCGAGATGGGTCTGTAATTCTTAAGTAAGGTTTTGTCACCTTTCTTGAAGAACAGAACCACCACGCCCTTGTTCCATGCTTTTGGCGTCGTACCTTCAAGCAAGGCGGAATTAAATAGCTTCTGAAGGACTTTAAGTACCGGTGATCCACCCGCTTTCAGAAGCTCTGAAGTGATTCCGTCCTCACCCGGCGCCTTGTCGTTCTTAAGCTGTTTCAAGGCCATCCTGATCTCGTACAGGCTGATGTCCGGGATATCCTCGGTATAATGTCGGGTCAGTTTAGCTCTTGGTCAGTTGTCAGTTTACCTTAATTACTATTTGTGAATCTAGGTACTTTCCTTTCATGCTGTACCGTACCATGTGCTTACAGGTAACTTAACTCCTTTGACTAGCTCAACCCGAAATCTGGACGCAGTTCATTAAAATATAATAAAACCTTAACCTCTTTGAAAATCACGTCCCAAAGTTCCATTCCACGCAGACACGTTGAAATTAAAAAGAATTCAATTTGAGGGCTCCCGGCAACTTTGCCCATAACATGCAAATGGGCAAAGTTTCGCCTAATTGCCGGCCGTCTGTCGCGAGACGCTTAATTAAACGAGATTCCGATGTTTAACTAACTGAGAGATTATGCTTTGTGAAGTGTTGTTTTTTAATGTTAAGGCTAAGTTGACTAACTAGATATCGTGGTTTTCTGTAATTACTTAATATTATAAAGAGACAAGGTTTGTATTTAGGTGTTTGTAAGGAATAAACTCAAAAACTAATTAAAAAGATTTAAAAAAATTCTTTCACTTATAAAATACTGTATTTTCGGGGAGTAACAAGGGCAATATTTTGTAACCCGGTAGGTGGCACTGCAAGGCGCACGTTGCGAAGTTTGGCGAGTCGGCTACTAGTTAAATAATTAATTATTTAACGGTAAATACCAACACGCCCTACGATTTAGAACAGTGTGTCTACCACGAGTTGTCACTGTTAGATCGCCTGCCGTTACTACAGTAGTAATAGTACGTTACTATGACATCTGTCACATTTGTAACTCATGGTACCAAATTCTAAGCAAAGGAAGCCCATACTACAGTCGCTGTAGTATAGTGTTCTGTGTATTTTAGTACCAAACTATCCGCTAGAGGTGCTGTACAAGTTTTCAAACATTTTTTTAACTACAGTCGCTAGCGAGTGTAGATTGTGAAAACTCATGGTAGACCTACAGTTCTAAATCGTAGGCCGTGTTGGTATTTACCCCCGACTTTCAATCCGAAGGTTCGATACCGGTCCTGCAGTCCTTGACCTTAAACATTGTGATTAACGGTGAAGGAAAACATTGTAAGGAAACCTGCGGCTTAGTCAACTTCAGACGTATTGACCTGTTCTTTCCTCTGACTAAGCTGAGGGGATAGTACAAATGCTGGGCAAGCCTAGAGGAACGTAATTAAAAAGTAATTAAACTTGTAGCTGAACCATTAAGTTCAGTTAATAATTATTTAATTAATTTTTGCATTCAAGAGGGAGTGTTTCCAGCCAAGCTTAAAATTACCGTTATATCGTGGGCGTAGAGCGAAAAGTCATCAACTAGGTTATTTGGTGTTTTGAGTTATGAGGGTTCAAAGTTTTACAAAAGAAAAAAAATCATAACTTACGTTTGGTATGAGTTATTTCAAATTTTATGATCTTATATCAAAGGAAATAGTTATGCGCATAGGTTTAAAGCACTTTATTTGATATAATTTGTTGTTTTTTAGAGATTTTGGCAAAAAACTCACTTGGTTATTTTTCGCCCTGAAATCCTGTACCGACATATTTAGTTATTAAGTTGTTAAATAGAGTTAGTGTCTTTTCGCCCAAGTGTAGGCTTTTTTGAATGAGAATTATCTTGACTTAGTTAAAATAGGACTGGCTTTAAAAATATCACAAGGTATTTTAGTGATTATTCTAGACTCTTTACTTTAACCTACTTTTCGTTTTTAATACATTTAATTAGATAATCGAGACGAAAATGGTTGGTAATAAAATACTTTTATAAAAAATATAATAAAAACACAAGCAGAAACAGAATTAGTACAAAGGAACACAGTTAAAATTTCAAAAGCAAATAAACAGTTCAATGATTACTAAAAACTAAAATCAGCGGGCCCAAACCCAAAACTAAACTGAAGTTTATGATCTTAATCTGATATACAATCAGTCTTCACCAAGGACGTTTTATTATTTGCATAAACCCAAATAATAAAACGTCCTTGGTCTTCACCTTCTTCGGTGACGTCAACGACAAACAACAATGTCAACGTCATTGTTGGTAGGTAGAGATTCATACTCATACCAGGAATGTAGCTCTTATCGCATAATTCCCTTATGACATCTTTGTCATAAGGGAAAAAAGATCTTGTCGGTCTTCCGACAAGATCTTTTTTCTTTGCCTCAGAAATCGGATGAGGAGCTAGCTAGTTGACCTATCACATCACTTTTCAATTCAGCGTCACTTTCTCCTGCACTATAGGCTTACTAATTCTTTTCCTAGTTCGTAAGAGCACCTTTTCTGGCTTTTGGGACGCATCAAATTCGGAGTATGGGCCATCGTGATTGTACCGAAACTTAACTACCCCTGGACATTCCTTTTCGAACCTGAGACATTTTATTTTTAGCCGCATTTTTTTTATCCCGCCTTTATCCTTGCTTGTGTTAGTAATAATTTTCTTATTCAGAGTCTTGACATTAATAATTTTATCATAGGTGAGTTCTTTTACTGTGCTGCTGACTCTCACTTGACTGTCTTTTAGAGCGCGGGCGAGACATGATCGATTTCCAGTCAATCATCGAATAAACTTGCATTGAATCGACTTCCATATGCGTATGGCCACTCTCCAAATATTTTTGTTCGAAAACTTCCAGCTTAATGTTGGGTCACCAAAAATGTTGTCATAAATTGATTGCGGTTCTACCCTGCGCAAGTGTCGCTGTAAATAGTGACTTCTATGACCGTAGATGGTACCTTACTGATCCACCAGTTTATGGCAGATGCGATTTCAACACTCCCTCTTTTACCATTGATTTAATTCCATGTGATGAAGTATTGCCGTGGGCTGCCGGCAGTAGAATGTTACCCCTCCTCTCCTACCCGTGGATGCAGTAAGAGCCTGCTAAGGAACACCTCCGGAAGATGGGCAGCAGCGTCTTTCCGTATATCAACATCCCGTACTGCGCTTACCAACCCGCCTGCCAAGCGTGGTGAATATGGCAACTACCCCTCATGGAGATCCATGAGGGAGGCCTTAGGTAGTGGACGTTTTACGGCTGAAATGATGATGCAGTAAGCTTCGTTAGGAGATTTTGCAGTATGAATCGTGTAGTTTTGTACATTCAGCTTTCTGGATAGTAGAGGATACCAACACCACAAACAGGTATGTGCAATGTTGATTGCATGTCAGCTGTGACTACAAATAGATATCGTCTTCAATAGATCGTTGCTTGTCTAGTTGTTTGGCAGCTTGTGCCGCAATCTTTCTCACAATATGGGTATCATACTCTTCTCTAAGGTGTACATCATGTGCGTCAGTGAAAGTGTTAGTATTAAGACGTCATTCCGAGCATAGCGATTTTTTTTCTAGGCTAGACTATGGAAAAGCTTATGATATTAGTGAATGTTTTTTTTTTATATTTCACGTATTCAATTAAGTTTTAAGTCATTTTTATGTCATTATTGTCCCTGGGGCCTGGGACTTTAGCACCCTGGTCAACAATCGCTGAGCTTGGCCTGAAGTTTCAATATTTGAAGTCATTCAGCTTATGACAATAAGGCATCTGCAGCCAGTGACATCATAACGGTACTATCTTTGTACCTACCTAAGTTCTCAATTCGCAAAGAAACAAACAAGGCATTGTTTTCATAAGCGGTGTTAGTAACACCGCAAATAGAAAATGCAGTTAAATTCTGATAATTAATTAGGCATCTTCGATTAACGTTAAGTACCTAGGCGTCTATTGATTGTGAGAGAGTAGGTAAGAAAGATTGATGATGATAGGCTAGCCAATGACATGTCAAAGTTTGAAAACAGGTGTTTAATTATTTTGTTTTACCTACCTAGGTATTAGGTAGGTTTTTTATAAATAAATTTTACACTTCGTGATGTCTCTGACTGAACCTACATCTGAAAAGCTTAATTAGGTACTTTATATACATAGGTAGGCAAGTAGTAAGTACGTGATATAAACAAAATGGGCAAAACAAGATGATAAAAATATCAGGCGGACTGAGCTAATATAATAGGTAGGTACATTAGCCAGCCCCGCCACCGCGCCGGAAAGTCGGTAAAATCAAAGGCGCACAACCAGTACGACTAACCTAAGTTGCGCGCCAAATTCGCCCGACGCACGGAGATTTTGAATGAAAATCATCAAAACACTTTAGCGACTATTGAAAACGAAGCTTTCTGTTCATAATTATGAGGATAGAACTCTTTAAACCAGTTTAATGATTTCTTGCTCCTTCCTAGATAGCCTATTTTTTCACAAATGTCCATCGAGAAGTCAGTAACTAGACTTGGTTAGTTTTCGCTTTTACGTTTGGTATCGAACCAGTGATACTAAAACTAATCAAGTGGACTAAGTTAGTTTTTTGTTCTTGTTAGGACCTATTTTATAATAAGGAAAAGTAACCAACTCGACTTAGGTTTCGCTTTGCGATTTCTCCAAGAAGAGAAAAAATAACTAAGTAAGTTAATTAATTTTCGACTACAATATTATAGTGCGAAGTTAGAATTAGTGTTTTTTTGCGTATTCTGAAATCAAAACTATGACAGCTATGGCCATGGTTGTAAGACTGAAAATTGCAGAAAAAAATGCTGATTTTCATGACATGTTTAACTCAATTTTGACCAAATAGAGAGTTAGTGACTTTTCGCTCTACGGCCACGATATATTTATTTATAAGGACGCCCAATAGAAGTAGCACATAACATTTTTTTACCTTATACGTTAAAATATTAGAACTATGTACTATTCTAATTACAGGGTGCCACAGCATGTATTATTATAAAGCCGCTACACAAAAAGCATTCTAAAGATGACATTATATGTTACCGACCCATTGCTTTATCTCCTGTGTTATCCAAAGTATTTGAGAGACACATTTACAACTGTCTCTACCAGTTCCTGGAATGATCTATTATACTAGTAAAAGAAAAAGTGGGATTCCGCAGAAACAAAAACATAAACATAGCTATATTTATTTTTTTAAAAACAGTAATGAATAACATGAGGCGAGGATTAGAGTATGTACGTGGCCTTTGACTTCGTAGATCACAATACCTCACTTGACAAGCTTTCCTTTTATGGGATTCGGGGTAATATATTGGATCTTATGAGAAGCTATCTTAAAGAGAGATGGTAAAAAACTCAAATAACACGTTTGTGTCCAAAGACTAAACAAGATCTGACATGTGAATCAGACTTAAGACAATATTATATGGTGTGCCACAAGAAAGTGTATTAGTACCCTTGCTATTTATACTTTATATAAACGATACTTTATATATACATAGATAAAGAAAGTAAATTGTTATTTTGTGAAATCGTTATCGCCCCTTTACAAAAAGTTATAGCAAAGTCCTATGCGTCTTGCTAGCTCTAACAGTGCCTATTTCATCATCATTATTTCGGCCCATTTTCGACCAGTTTATAATTATTATAGTAGGCCTCCTCATTCTTTTGCACCGTTCTTTACGCTCCCCTGCGTATTTTGGCCATTGTTTCCAACGGAACGAATGACGTCATTGTTATTACAATCATTATGAATGACCCATTTATTTTTATGAGTTTGCACATGAGTGTGAGTTTTGCACAAACGCAAAATCTAGTAAATTGTATAGCATTTTTTCCTGGTTATCGAATGTTGATACTTTTGTTATTTTAGAGTTGTTATTCGAAAATTAGTAACCATAATGATATAAAATAATAAAGGTTATCTATCACTTTATCAGCGTAGAACAAAGTGTTGAGGTTGTCTGGTAGAGATCCCTCTTCAGCGATAAGACCGCTTACTGTCGATTTATGTTTAATGTTTCTCTATCTTCCATATACATAGCTACATAATATAATTAATAACATCATCGTCAGCAGTGGTGTGATGATTCATCATCATCAAAACATAACATTATTGACGTTAGAACAATAAGGTTACCTACTACAATTTAATTGTTCTGTATATTTCATTCAAATTAAAACATGAGTAGGAAATTGTGAAATTATAAGTGTTTGTGTTCCAACGAATAAGAACTAACATTAAATAAATGCTGCCTTTTTTATGTAAATAAAATTTTATTTTTCTGAGTTGTTATTCCAAATTACTTTTCATAATAGTATAGGTTTCTGAACGTTCCTCAAAAAGTCAACAGTCACGCACGTCACACCAAATGTTAGTGTCAGTCGTCTCCTGTCAATTGTCAAATCAAACAAAGCTTTCGTTCGTTGCGTGTGCAATGCAAAACGCGAAACCAAATAAAATTAATTGTTTTCCTAACGAAATAACACGTCCGCGACCACAAGTTATGGCTGGGAAGTTGAATAAATTCGAAACGCCCAGCTCCGCCAGTTCAGATAGGTAAACCGAGTGTGTTATCCTTGCGATTTGTTTATTCGAACAGCTGACTCGTGCTGCAAAAATCACCCTGCAGATTCATTCATTCGGTGCGAGCTTAGCCACCGTTGTGTTTTAAGGTGTTTTTCCGTCCTGTGGTAGTGCTAAAACCATTTTTATGTGATATTCGTGGAAATAACATTGGCTGTATCATAACCTCTACGCACGCATTGTGGATTTATTTTTAGACTTGTATTTAGTACATTGGCAGAGCGCTTCGCTGAACCCGGCACACGTGTCAGAGACTGAAACGTGTCCTGACTCGGCGTCTGTAGAGAACAGGTCGGGGTGCCCGCGGGAATGGATCCAAGCCCCGTTTTGTTTACGAGCGCGTAAGCCTTTCAAAATTACTGTTAGGTGTTTGTGCCGTGTGCTTTCGCTTTTGTACCGTGTACCACGCTACTTATTTGCATTACTTTTAAACACCAAATATGTGTATTTAACTCCTACTGAATGAGGAACATGCCAGCGTAGGAATGACTAAACACAAAAACGTAAACATGGAGTGACCTTCAGTTGCTGATTAGTGACACACATCTGCTGGCGCAATCACATGTCACTAACACTGATTAAAATACTTTCAACATAAACAAGTTTTTTATCAAATGTAGATAGCAATTTTTTAATGAATTTAATCTTACCTAATTACCATCAATTAAAAGCCTTTAGCTTAATCATTTAATCTAGATGTAACTGGATTATCTGAGTTAAATTATTCACAGACTGTTTTGGGTAAATTTGGGCATATTTTTTATGTTTGTTTGCAATCAGTTGGGTTGAATTATGAGCAAACATTTTTAGGGTCTATTATATAGTATATCCGCTCGTTTGGTTTTGGTCAGTTTACTTACCAAGATTTTTTAGCCGTCGTTTGGTTTTGGTAAGTAAACTGACCAGTGAGTCATCGGTGAGTCATCGTTCCACGAAAACAATTGTCATTTTTAAACTATGGTGTTTATCAACTTCTTCTTTGTTTTGTAGCCTTCTCAATGAAGTTGACAATGACAATAACAAATAAAATTTACGTAGCCCAAGAAAAAATAATTTTATTCGATTAAATTAAAATTAAAAAAAAAATTACGCAAAAAAAGTGCATAAAAAATGCACTTTATAATTACGATCAAAAAATATTTTGTTCTAAGACACCTAAATGTTATGTTATATATAGTGAGGTTATACCACATACTATGTATATACCGCAAAACATGTAGATATATGATAATACATTTTGAATTACAAACAAAAGTATTTTTTATATAAAATTAAATCAATAATTAATAGAAAATAATTTTTACGCTATATATCCCGAACACAGACTAAATTATGAATGATTGTACTGACAAGCTTCATTCAATCCCTTTCCATAGAGCGTAAATACCATGATACGCTCCATTGTAAAAACCGAGCCAGTATCCACTTAGCGCCGACGCGGAGCGCCCGCCGTTTTTCGCGCCAAAATGCAAACCAAATGAGGGTCGAAAAATTATTTTCGCGAAACCAATTTAGCGGATATTTATTATGTTGGATTGAGCCCACTACAGCTTTTATTAATATAAGAACAAAATGGAAGAATTAAAGCAGATTAGAGAAATATCTAAATAAACTTATTTTGATTAAATTAGCATGCCACACTACAATAATATTGCTCTATTAACCTATATGTTGCACTGCTGGGCAAAGTTCTCCCTCTTCATTCTTTTTAAAAACTTATGAGTTACTGCCACAAAAAAAAAATATTATCATTATGAGCTATTTGGGTCAATGCTGGGCAAAGGCCACCTGACGCCTTGCAGCAGTGGCTCTGAGCTGCTCCCCAAATCCCTCCATACCGAGATATATATATCTTAATCCTGAGTAACTCCTTCCCTCCAGTCAATGATGTACTGATCGAGTTTGTCCCATTAATAATAATAATGCTGGAGAGTAAACAGACCCTGTGTTTGGATACCAGATGATTGAGAGAATATTTAAACACATTTTTATAACTAGAGCTCCCATGCAAACATCCCTCGACATACTTTCACACAGAGTTAAGTTTCACATTCAAGCTCTGGGTTCAGGCAAAGGTCTGCCTGTGATGCAAGAGATTGAAGAGTTGGGTATTCTGGATGTTTTTCTTTATATAATAAACTAGCGACCTAGGTAGTCCTAGGCGCTTATATTGCAAACTATGGCCAAACCCTATGAGATAGATCAAAATAATTTACTACAGTATTGTACACCTTAAAAAGGTCTGCAAAAAAGTCTACTGTGGTATATTTTGTAGTATATTTAGTATCAGCATTGCACCTGTCCAAAGCCTAGGACTACCTAGGCTTTGCACAGGTGCAATGCTGACAATACTGTAGTATATTATTTTGATCTATGTATCTCATAGGGTTTGGCCATAGTTTGCAATATAAGCGCAAGGAAATGCGTTTATTTACGACCTCACATTAGAAACCTCTAAAATTATCAGTGTTCCTCTCCTATGTTATGCATGTACATAGAAACCTTCCTCTTGAATCACTCTATCTATAAAAAACCGCATCAAAATCCGTTGTGCAGTCTTAAAGATCTAAGCAAACATGGGACAAACAGGCAGTGGGAAGTGACTTTATTTTATTCTATGTATTGATAACATTTATCTTTGTACCTAGTTTATTGTATTAAGTATATCAGTCATCTAGTACCCATAACACAAGCTCTGCTTAGCGTGTGGCTAGATGATGCTGTGTGAATTGTCCAGCATTATTTAATTTTTATTTACATTTTAAAATCAAATTTTATATGTATATCCAATATTTTTAGGGAAATGTTTTTCCCTAAGATCAAACAAACAACAATCTTCATATGACATTATGTTTTATTAAAATTTATGTAAACTATGAACAAAATGTCATAATTTACATAGCTGAGACATTAAAAAACTAAAAGTCAGAGTAGTAGAGGGTGGACATTGTAATAATAAAATTGTTGTTGTTAATATAATGAATGTAATAATTTAAGAATTTAAGAAAATGAAATGAAAGAAATGGTAATCCTTTGTACCAGGCTAAACTTAAACAATGCCTAGTGAAAACAAAGGTGGTACGCTGTCGTTAAATAGAAAAAATAACAAATAATAAGTTCCGGGCGCCAGACAGCGTCCAAATACCGTGAATTAATCTAATAATTACCTGGATTCTCCTCAGGCATGACACTGGACTTTTAATCTAAGTACGGGGGAACAAAAATAAACTATTGTGTAATTTAGTAAGATGTATATTGACTTTTTCAAAGGTTGTGGTTTTAAAGTTCCGTGGAAGTTGGAAAGTTATAAATTTTAGCCTAAAGTTATCTTAATTCAAGAGTAAATTACTATAATTTAGAAGAAATTTAACACAGTCATTATCCTATTCCGTTGATCATAAACCGCTAACTTGTAATATAAAGGTCTTATAAATACCTGTTTTTTTTAAATTAAATTAAACCCTTTTAAAATTATCCATGGCGGCGGGCCACCACCAGGCCTTTGTCTCTCCTAGGGTTGTAATTCCATAGGGAAACTTGAATGATGAAACCAAAAACTTGCCGTAGAAGTTGAATTCCAAATAAAAGTTTAAAGCCAAAGGAAAAGGCGAAAAAGTAAAAATAAAAGGCGAGAAACGAAAGGCGAAAGGCGCTCCTGAAGGGAAGCTGAAACAAAAGACACATCGTTATATTTCACAATTTTAGAAGCCAGGATCCACAATCTTTCTCATTAAAATAGATCCTTACCGCCTCTCAATGAAATAAGAATAAATTCATCCTGCTAACGCGATGGAAGGTCGACATCGGCATTCGAATATAAAACCTGGAACAACGATGCGAGATTGTCAAATAAGATTTCCAATAAAAAATAGGATCACATTGTGTGAAAACACATTTTAGTTCAAAAACTTACCAAATTGAAAAAATATCAAAAGCCACAGCCTAAAAAGGCTTTCTATTAGACTCCTTTACAATATTTTGACTATAAAAGCCATAATCCGACTTGATTAGTCTGGATTTTAAAATTTAATAATAAACAAAGGTTTGCACCTTTCAGTGACGGAAGGAAAAGTGTCTCCGCAATCGATCACTCTACCAAAAATCCAAATCGATCACAGACTAAAAATACCGATAAACGATCCGAAAACTGTCAATCAAAACTGATCAAAACTGTCTCGAAAAACCAATCAATAACTTCTAATTTGTCTACCATAGACTCGTAGCTTCAATCTATGCTAGGCCAACTCGAATGTCACTGTCAAAATGAAACAACCATGAAATAACCTTGGAAAAATCTCAACATCCATATAAACAAATGAAAAATTTAATACAAATGCGTAGCAGTGTAACTCGTGAAATCACGACGTTACATTACATCCCTTCCCAAAAAAAAATAAAAGAAAGAGTACTTTCTTTTATGCCGAAACATAACAATAGTTGTAAAAACTCTAACCCATATTTAATTATGACTCTACCAAAACTACCGAAAACTACCAAAAACTCTACCAAAAACTCTACCAAGAACTCTACCAAAAACTCTACAAAAAAGTCGACTAGTATCCTGAGAACCTAGCGATTATTCAATTATCAAAACAAACTAACAAATAAATTCAACACTCAAAAGTGTTGTTAAACTTCCGACAATAGCGTCTTAAAATCTAATGAATCTAAACTAATAAAAGTGCGGTTGGACACCTACGTCACCGACTCGAAACTCTCCCTATCCTAACTCTCCCAACTAACTTCTTTAAGTACGGTTAAACACCCTCGTCACCGACTCGAAACTCTCCCTATCCTAACTCTCCCAACTAACTTCTTTAAGTACGGTTAGACACCCTCGTCACCGACTCGAAACTCTCCCAACTAACGTCTTTAAGTACGGTTAGACACCCTCGTCACCGACTCGAATTTATGGCTTATTTAACGAGTTTTAACCGCTCGGCTAAGGCTTATTTAACGAGTTTTAACCGCTCGGAAATTTAAATCACCGAAAAGTGAAAAGAAACCCCCCACAACGAAAGTTGCGGAAGTTCAAAAAAATTCCGGCCACTAAAAGCGTGGGGGAAGTTATTAATGTACTGTGAACGGCGCAACCCTACCGAAACTTCCGGGCACAGACAGAAATACAAAAAGGTGGAACCGGGGGAAAACCGTGAACCAAACAAAGTTTGCAAATTGTGATCGGCATAACTCCACCAAACTTCCGGGCACAATAATACAAAGGAAATATAGAACCGGAGGAAGATCCGAGATCTATGTAAACAAATATAGAACCGGAGGAAGATCCGAGATCTATGTAAACAAATCCAATAATTTCACTTCAGGGGTCTACACAAAAGTGGCAGAGAAAATTCCCTTACATGAATGTCAAATCAGGGTGGTACCAATTGTTGTCAAATCCGTGTAACTAAACTAGGAACAACACAAAACCCATAACAAATATCGTTGAAAAACTTCACAAAATAAACGTGTATTGTATAAACAAAACAAATTCGAGGTTGAAATTCCTCTAAACAAATGTACAAATAATATACAATTAAGATCTTTTGTTGTTGAAAAAATGAATGTGGTGAAATAAAATGACCTAAGCTTTAATTTAGAACTTCAAGTCTTAAAGTTTTTTAATGTTTCAAGTTAACCTAACTCTACATCATCAAACAAGCAATCCTCTCATACTTCATCAAATATGCAATCCTCTTATACTTCATCAAATATGCAATTCTCACATACATCATCGATTATTCAAAATGATCATTCATCCCACTCAAATGCTTAACTCATAACGGTTATCAAACTCAAGTTTAAAGTATAAATCCAAAATTAGTATTTAATAATATCTTTAACATGGTAACGGCCAAAAGTATTTTTACTTAAATCTTTCAAAACATAGACGTTATCAGAAACTTTTTCAATAATTTCACATTTAATAAACTTAGGTGCAAACTTAGCCGAAAAATATGCCGGGGCATTAGATTGTACAAAACTCCTTCTCCAAACAATATCGCCAACAACAAAAGAAATGACTTTCCTCCCTAAATTATAATATCGCGCATTACGCTTATAAGCTTTTAATAGATGAGCCTGAACTCTAATATAAATATCACCAAGTGATTTAAGAGAGTAAGCAAAAGAATTCCTGTCTCCCAGCTCAACTTGTGACAAAGTTTCTAAAGAATTACTAAAACGATGTAAGGAAGCATCAAAAATGAGTTCTCTTCCGAACATGAGAAAATTAGGTGTATAATCAGTGGCAAGACTAACACTGTTATTTAAAGCTAACTGAACATGAGGCAAAAATTTTGACCAAATGCGTTGATCATCTTTAACAAAACATGAGATACAAGTTTCTATCGTTTTATTATACCGTTCCACAGGATTATTTTGAGGTGTGTAAACTGTGTTATAAAAGATTTTAACAATATTATAACTTTTCATAAACTCTACAAAATATCTAGAAGTAAATTGAGTTCCATTATCACAAACTAGAATTTTAGGACATCCAAACTTAAGAAATATTTCTTTTTCAAATAATCTACAAATTGATAAGGTCGTAGCTTTAACCATAGGAAAGATCCAGCAAAATTTAGTGAAAACATCAATTACTGAAAGAATATATTTATGACCGGAATAACTTTTAGGCAAAATTCCTATAATGTCAACCGAAAGCATGACCATGGGATGATCTACTTTTTTAGGATTTATCATAATTCCAAACGGGGGTGACGTACTATGCTTATAAGCTTTACAAACTTCACAAGATTTAATATAACTCTGAACGTCATTAAACATTCCGTTCCAAAAATAGTGTTGTTTTAATTTCTTTAAAGTTTTATGAATTCCAAGATGACCAGAATTAATATCATCATGATTTGATCTAATTGTATCCAATATATTTTCCTTAGGAATAACTATTTTCCAATTCAAACGACTATTAAGATTAAATTTACTTTTACAAAACTTGTATAAAACATTACTTTCAACTCTAAAATTTTTATATCTAACAGGAAACTTCTGACAATTAATGAACACTTTTCTATACCAAGGATCCTCAATATCCTCATCAGGGGAAACGATCTCAATAGGTGTAACTAATAATGTTGTAATTTCAATTCTTGACAATGCATCCGGAACTAAGTGCAACGAACCCCTCTTATGAATAACATGAAATGTAAATTGAGAAATTCTAGCAGCCCAACGCGCTAAACGTCCACTGGGATTATTTAACTTTAACAACCATTGTAAACTAGCATGATCTGTAACTACTGTAAACTCCATTCCTTCAACATAAGGTCTAAAATGTTCTATAGAATCTAAAATCGCTAATAATTCACGTTCTGTAGTACTATAATTACGTTCACACTTGTTCAGGGAACGAGAGTAAAATGCAATCGGATGTTGTTTACCATCCGAGTCTTCCTGACTCAGAACACTACCAATTCCAACAGAACTAGCGTCGCAATGTAAAAAGAACGGTTTTTCAAAATTAGGACATTGTAAAACGGGTGAAGAAACTAAAGCTTGTTTTAAATTATGAAAAGCTACTTCTGCATCATCATTCCAAAGCAGAGATTTTTTAGAATTCTTACTTCCAGCAGTCAATTTAGTAAGAGGTGAAGCAATATCAGCAAATCTATCAATGAATCTACGATAATATGAACATAAACCAAGAAAACTTCTAAGTTCTTTAACTGTAACAGGGCGTGGAAAATTCTCAATGGTATCTAATTTAGAAGGATCAGTATGTAAACCTTTACTATCAACAATATAACCAAGATAACGTAGTTTATCTTTGCAAAATTCACACTTCTTTAAATTTACTGTTAAATTAGCTTCTTTAAGGGTTTTATAAATTTTATTTAAATATTCCAAATGATCTTTGAAGTTATCGTTAACCAAAATTAAATCATCTAAATAACAGAATAGTACATTTTCAAACTCGAATCCAAATAATCTATCTACTAATCTCTGTAATTCAGCGGGCGCATTAGTTAACCCAAAAGGCATTCTAATAAATTCAAATAATCCTTTACCTGGCACTACAAATGCAGTCTTCTCGCGTGAAGATTCTTCAAGAGCTATCTGAAGGAAAGCTTAAGAAAGATCAATGGTTGTAATGAAACGAGCTCCTCGTAAGCTATCTAATATCTTAGAAGGATAAGGAAGAGGATAAGAATCTCTAATAGTAATTGAATTCAAACGGCGTGAATCTAAACATAATCGTGTACTACCATCTCTTTTCTCAACAGCTAGAACAGGAGAACTCCAAGGAGATTTAGACGGTTGAATAATATTTTCTTTAAGCAAGACCTGTACTTCATCAAAAAGTTCCTTTTGTTTAGCCGGACTTAATGGCCAATATCTTTGTTTAAACGGTTCGCCAGTAACATTAATTTTATGCTGAACCAAATGAGTAAGTCCTAAACCTTTTTTCTCATACGAAATATCTTCAAAAAGTGAAATTGTTTTATCAAGTTGCTGTTTCTCAGAAGGAGATAATTCAGCAGCTGAAGTAATTGAACAAGTTTGAAATTTATCATTATCATTAATATAAATTATTTTTTCCCATAAATCTTTAGCAAGGTCAAATTTTATCCAAAAGTCAAAACCCAAAATAAATTGATATTCAAATAAAGGTATAACCATAAATTTTACAATTTTTGTGACATTATCACACGTGACTGGCAAATTAATAGCACCTATAACCTTCTGAGCAGATCCGTCCGCAGTATAAGCAGAATCATGAACAGAACCAGATATCATCTCCATTTCATAACCCATCTCCAAAAATTGTTTGTGACTATTCAAACCAAGAACGCAGCTAGTTGCACCACTATCTAATAATCCTGTAAATTTTTGATTACCAACTGAAAACTGTAAAAATGGTCTAGAATCATTATTTTTAACAAAGAGAACAGGTGAAGCCTTATAAACGCCAAAGAAAGTTTTTATATATTTTAACCAATCTGAAAATTCTTTATGAGTGGTAGTATCATCAGGTTTATAACTGTGTCTAACATTTTTCAACATCGAGTCATCCTGGGTTTTCTCAGAAACTGGTACTCGATGGGGCCTAATCAGTTTTTTGACTCCGTAGAGTTTTTCTTGTCCGAATTGCACACATCACAAAACTTGGTGATAACACCCAACTTCTGACATTTAAAACAAATCATACCCGGAATAGAAGTACAATCTTTATAGGTATGTCCAGTAGATTTACATTTCAAGCAAGTGGAATTTTCAGTCTTAACAGCACTGGCTTGAATTTTTCCTGACTTGGAAGGCTTAGAAGCTTCCTTCGCGGACTTCCTATCAACAAAAATTTCTAACTCCTTTCCCAAGGTCATGAAGCATTCCAAAGAAAAAATGTTTCTACCTAACACATAAGGTGTATAAATAGAAAGCATGTTGTGCTTAGCAATGGTAATAATCGTTGTTTCTGAAATAGGGTTGGCAAGACGACTAGCCATATCCATAAGTTCAGTAAGAAAATCTGGAAGCGACTCACTAACAAGTTGTTTCCTAGTACGTAGCTCATACTCCAAAAAGTAGTCATATTCAAGCTTATCGAACCGCTTGAGCAACGCAACCTTAAGGTCGGTCCATGAAGAAATGTTAAATCTAATGGTACGGAACCACTTGGCGGCAGACCCAGAAAGTAAATCCGAAAACGAGCAAACCAGTAAATATTCGTCAAAGTTTTTGTACAAAAAGTACTCCTCAACCTGTGTGATAAATTCACGAACATAAGTTGTACCCTCATAAACAATATTACTCCTCTTCAAGTCAGGCAATCTAGTACAAGAAGCAGGTAAATGATTTCTAAGAATTTCGTTCATAGCGTTAAACGACGGTAATTGTTTTGCAGCATTTGCAGAACTGTGAGCAGGCATCTCTGTATTTAAGAAAGTATCTGGAAACTCAGGCATAATATTCCCTACTTGATCCAAGTTTGTCGACGGCTCCCTAGTAACCGGTGATGGATTATCAATTGAACCCAAAGTAGTGTGGTCATCCAATGGATTAGCTGGAAACTGAATCGCCTTATCCATGATAACTCCAAGAAAGAACCTCCTAATCAAATGATGAACAAAACCGCAGCAAAAATGCAATGTTAAATCAAAATTATTGTTTAAGTTTTAAATTCAAGTTAAATTTTATAAGTTAAGTTGTTTTAAGATGCAGTAACCACTTACAATGTTACCTAATTAATCTAATATTGTTTCTATAAAAGGTTCAACATGTTTTACAATATCAAGGTTTGTCTATAAAAGTGTTCCGTTACAATTTGTAACCAAAAAGGTATGTTCACAAAAGTTATCCGCAGAAAAGTATTTATAAATTAACAAATAACTTGCCTTGTGTTAGTTATGTTAAAGAAACCATGTGTTAATAAAGGACACAAAGTTGCTAATAATATTGCTAAATAGCAGAAATAATCGCACTAAAAATTGTACAAAATAGTACTAAATATCCTATAAATGTTCAAAGGTAACTAAATTTAGAATAATGTTATAACCAAAGTTAGATGCAATAACAAACGGTAACTTCCAAAATCCACTCAAGTCCCTGTTCGGGCGCCATATTGTAATAATAAAATTGTTGTTGTTAATATAATGAATGTAATAATTTAAGAATTTAAGAAAATGAAATGAAAGAAATGGTAATCCTTTGTACCAGGCTAAACTTAAACAATGCCTAGTGAAAACAAAGGTGGTACGCTGTCGTTAAATAGAAAAAATAACAAATAATAAGTTCCGGGCGCCAGACAGCGTCCAAATACCGTGAATTAATCTAATAATTACCTGGATTCTCCTCAGGCGTGACACTGGACTTTTAATCTAAGTACGGGGGAACAAAAATAAACTATTGTGTAATTTAGTAAGATGTATATTGACTTTTTCAAAGGTTGTGGTTTTAAAGTTCCGTGGAAGTTGGAAAGTTGAAATGAAATTCTGGACGCTAGGTATAATATGTTTAGACGAGATCGCAGCTCTACCATATCTAATGTGAATAAGAGAGAAGGCGGTGGAGTAAGCATCGCTGTGCATAGGCGTTTTGAAGTCAGCCGCCAGTGTTCTTGGGAATCAGATTGTGAGGATTTATGGGTTAGTATTAAAATAAATAAGCGTTCCCTAGCCCTAAATGTATGCGCTGTTTACATACCGCCACCTATTACTCAGGAGTACCTTGACACATTTCTTTCCAGCTTTACACGTGTCTTTGAAAAAAATAATGATAAGGCTTTTACCGTTCTAATTGGTGATTTCAATATGACAAACATTGTATGGGAGTATAATAAAGACGCATGCTCATGCGTGCCAGCAAACGCAACCAACAATAACCTTGAGAATATTTTCATTGATGAAATTGTTTTTAACAATCTGGGACAGTGCAATAGCGTAAAGAATGAAAGTGGTCGTATTCTTGATTTAGTACTCACAGATTGCCCTCGGAATGTTAAAGTTGATAAATGTTTTTTCCCATTAGTTAACCTCGATGTACACCATCCCGCTCTTGATATAGAATTCCGTTTGCCCGTATATATTAAACCTCTTATATATAACAAAACTCCTACTCTAAATTTCAGTAAAGCTGATTTTAGTCAAATTAACGAGGATTGTAAAACAATTGAATGGTCAAAAATTTGGAAAGATGGTGATAACATAGACACGATGGTAAAACTTTTCTACACAACGCTTATGCCAATCGTCCGACAATATACTCCCCTTAAAAAACCGAAAAGTGAACGATATCCTAACTGGTTCAGTAGTTCTTTGATTAAATGCGCTAAAGAGAAGAATAGGTATCACAGAAGATATAAACTGTATGGAAACCCACGTGATAAGGAGGTAGTAGATATTCTTAGGGATAGATACGACCATATGGTACGAAAATGTTATAAAATGTTTAGAGAGAACGCTGCCGAAAAAATTCTTACTCATCCAAAATATATATGGTCATATGTTAATAGTCTAAAACGAAATTGTAATACAATACCAAATACATTATTTCTTGATAAAAAAACAGCAAATGGTGGGCCAGAAATATGTGAGTTATTTATGGACTATTTTCAGTCAGTGTATGCCAAAAAAGTATCAAATACTCAAGTTTTAACGTCCAACACAAATACGAGTTTCTCATCTTTATGTTTAGGTAGTTTACAGTTGGTAGAAGCTGAAGTCACTGATGCTCTGAAAAAGTTGGATCCAAACAAGGGTGCGGGCATAGACGGTATTCCAAACATTTTACTCAGAGAGTGTGCCGAGAGTCTCTCTTCACCTCTATGCACGATGTATAATAAATCACTTCTTGATGGATACTTTCCGACCGAATGGAAAAATGCACGCTTAACACCGATACACAAATCAGGAGATGCCAGTATAGCATCTAATTACCGACCTGTTTCTATTCTTCCTGCACCTGGAAAAGTATTCGAATCAATCGTGCAGCGCAAACTTTTTTGGCATGTAAAACCAAAACTCCATCATCAGCAACATGGTTTTCTTCCAAATAAATCAACAGCTACTAATCTTGTGGGCTTCATAAACAATGTTGCTCGTATATTAGATACTGGAAGCGAAGTCCATGCAATTTACACGGATTTCAGTAAGGCATTTGACTTAATTGATCACGCTATGTTGCTCAAAAAAATTTATGAAATGGGTATCCATGGATCATTGCTCCGTTGGTGCGAGTCTTACTTGCAAAATCGGACGCAACTTATACAAATACGTGGATACAGGTCTCGGAAAGAGATGATACCGGCAGGGGTTCCCCAGGGATCACATTTGGGACCTTTATTTTTTATTATCTTCATAAATGATCTTGCGAATATATTAAGTTGCAGTTTTAAGATGTATGCCGATGATTTAAAATTGTTTGCAGAAGTAAAAAGTAATTCGGATATAGAAGCTCTTCAGAGTGAACTTAACAAGGTCGATAAATGGTGTGCCAACAACAACATGGTGCTAAATACGAATAAATGCTACCATATTAAGTTCACAAAGAAGAAAAATCCTCATGCAGCATTGTATAAATTAAAGAACACTCAACTTAACGAAGTATTTAGCATAAGGGACCTGGGAGTCTTTGTAGATAGCTCTTTAAATTTTCGTGATCACATTGACAACATTATTAAAAAGGCCTCTAGAATATCAGGTTTTGTTTCACGACAAATTAAATCTTTTAAAGATCCCAAGGTAGTCATACCTATGTATAACTCCTTAGTAAGGAGTGTTCTAGAATATAACAGCTGTATCTGGTCACCTGGGTACGCTGTGCATTCTAATAGAATAGAAAGGGTACAAAAAAGATTTTTGTATCACTTGTCGTATGCTAACATGCAATGTAAATTACTAACATCTTATGAGCACAGACTGTCTTTTTATCAATTGCAGCCCCTAAGCGTCCGTCGCAAGATTGCAGATATTATATTTCTACACAAGACTATACACGGTATAGTGGATTGTCCAGATTTCTTAGAACAAGTCAGTATAGAAGTTCCCCGACCAAGTAGTCGTCTAGTAAATAGAAAAAGTTTTAAATTGCCTTATTGTCGTACAAATGTTGGTCAACATTCTCCTATGTACAGAATGATCAAAACCTACAATGGGATATGTACAGGATATGACGTATTTTTTGGTTCTTTAGCCTCGGCCAAATCGCGGGTTAAAAAACTGTTTCAAAATCAGTTATCATAAATTCGTCGTATTATATTTTATTGCTTATTTTTTATGTTTTGTTTAATTAAGTCTTTATATTTAGTATATTTTTTGTTGTATATAAAAAAAATGTTTGTAAAATGCATGTTGTGTTCACTGTTTATTAGAAATAACACCGGGAATGTCATACCCGAGAATGTCACGAATTCGACAAAAATGTGTTTATTTCAAGTTGTGAACCAAATAATAAAAAAAAAAAAAAAAAAAAGTTATAAATTTTAGCCTAAAGTTATCTTAATTCAAGAGTAAATTACTATAATTTAGAAGAAATTTAACACAGTCATTATCCTATTCCGTTGATCATAAACCGCTAACTTGTAATATAAAGGTCTTATAAATACCTGTTTTTTTTTAATTAAATTAAACCCTTTTAAAATTATCCATGGCGGCGGGCCACCACCAGGCCTTTGTCTCTCCTAGGGTTGTAATTCCATAGGGAAACTTGAATGATGAAACCAAAAACTTGCCGTAGAAGTTGAATTCCAAATAAAAGTTTAAAGCCAAAGGAAAAGGCGAAAAAGTAAAAATAAAAGGCGAGAAACGAAAGGCGAAAGGCGCTCCTGAAGGGAAGCTGAAACAAAAGACACATCGTTATATTTCACAATTTTAGAAGCCAGGATCCACAATCTTTCTCATTAAAATAGATCCTTACCGCCTCTCAATGAAATAAGGATAAATTCATCCTGCTAACGCGATGGAAGGTCGACATCGGCATTCGAATATAAAACCTGGAACAACGATGCGAGATTGTCAAATAAGATTTCCAATAAAAAATAGGATCACATTGTGTGAAAACACATTTTAGTTCAAAAACTTACCAAATTGAAGAAATATCAAAAGCCACAGCCTAAAAAGGCTTTCTATTAGACTCCTTTACAATATTTTGACTATAAAAGCCATAATCCGACTTGATTAGTCTGGATTTTAAAATTTAATAATAAACAAAGGTTTGCACCTTTCAGTGACGGAAGGAAAAGTGTCTCCGCAATCGATCACTCTACCAAAAATCCAAATCGATCACAGACTAAAAATACCGATAAACGATCCGAAAACTGTCAATCAAAACTGATCAAAACTGTCTCGAAAAACCAATCAATAACTTCTAATTTGTCTACCATAGACTCGTAGCTTCAATCTATGCTAGGCCAACTCGAATGTCACTGTCAAAATGAAACAACCATGAAATAACCTTGGAAAAATCTCTCAACATCCATATAAACAAATGAAAAATTTAATACAAATGCGTAGCAGTGTAACTCGTGAAATCACGACGTTACAACATAAACATGACGGGCTCTGTGACGCAGCGGGCGAAGGTCCGCCTGCGACGCAAGGGGTTGCGGGTTCGATTCCCGCCTCGGGACAAATGTCTGTACGACCTGCAGATATTTTTATTATGTTCAGGGTGTTCTGGGTGTTTTTCTATATATAATAAAAATATCTATCTATGTAGTATAATGTATTAAGTATATCAGTCATCTAGTACCCATAACACAAGCTCTGCTTAGCTTGGGGCTAGATGATGCTGTGTGATTTGTCCAGCAGTATTTATTATTATTATTTATGAATCGCCAAGTACTTACTGATTATGAGGGGTTGTTGCCCTGCTTACCATGCTTGGCAGGCTGGTTGGCGAGCATGGTACTGGATATTAATAAATTAATAGTATTAATAAACAGAAACATGCTGCTGCCCATATTCCGAAGGTATCAATCTTGGCAGGTTTTAACTGCATCCATGAGCAAGAGAGGAGTTATTCTTTTTTAAAAATATTTTTCATTATTTTTTACTATTGTCCAGAGATTAGCATGCCTAAATGAACACACGCAAAGTTGTAGGTAGCAATTAGTTTTAAATGGTTTTTAAAATACAGGGAACTAAACTTGGTGCAATTATAGTCTGGAAATTGGTACATATTATATTAGTATTAAATTTTTAGTTAATCTCAAATCACATTTCCTAAAACGTGAGATGGCTTAATAATAGAATATATCGTGCTATTAATTAGTTCCTAGATAGGCTAGACAACACTTAACTTTACATGTCTATTTAGTGATAGTAAGCTTTTGTGCTATCTGATTTAATGTCATGATAAGGTTTAATCTATGTGAAAGGAACCGCAAACAAGAGACACAAATTATTAGTTATAAGATGTGTTTAATAATAACACACATGGATTTAACTATTCTATCAACTCTGCTGTGTGAAAAGGCAAACCTCATAATATGGATGATCATATTGAACGATCAGGCTTTTGAAACTTTTTTAAACAGCATAATTTTTGTCTAGGTACTTAAATAAATCAGCTAAGACTTAATCTCTCTTAAATCCCCCCTAATACGTTTCTTCCTCTTTTGCTCCTAGCATAACCAGAGATCAAGATCCGTGCTCCCTGTGCTACGTCATAATTGAGGCCATGGCTGCGCATGTGTGTTGGTGGTTGGAGACAAACAAACCAATTATACTTCATTAGCATTTTAAGACGTTCAAGATTGTGATCTGTAAATTATATAACTGTCTAATTAGAATGACACGAGTGTAAAGAAATACAGACGGTATCGCGTGGTTTTGATCGGGAGTTTCCTTGAAAAATGTGACTTGACGGAAACTAACAACTATAATGTTGAGTTTCGCTTAGTTAGATCTTTCCCAAAAATAAATAAAATGAAACCTTTTGACCGCCAGCAAAAATTATAAAAGTTAAAAGTATCGCCGCGTCTTTTTTATACGACAATATATTACGTCCCATGAATATCAATAACAAGCACTGGTACGGGTACCAGGAAAGGGGGCGAAGCCCTCAAAAGGTCACCAAAGTTCAAAAATGGCATTTTTGGGTTTTTTGGACGTTTTCGGCCATTTGAAGACTTATTTGTTGGTGACTTTAATATAGAATTTAAAAAAAGTTGTTTTGTATATTAGTTTTTTTGTGTGTAGAGATTCGCATTTGTTTTCGCGATTTGTGACATTTCTAGTACTAAAACCTCAGCCAGTGCAGTAAAGACTTGATCCTTGAAATAAACAGGCTCGATTGCCATAACCAAAACGTCCCCTACTGAACGCAGGATTTGCGGTAGTTGCCATACTCGCCACGCTTGGCAGGCCAGTAGGCGAGCGCAGTACGGGATGTTGATAAACGGAAAGACTGCTGCCCATCTTCCGGAGGTATCCCTTAGCAGGCTTTTACTGCATCCACGGGCATGAGAGGAGGGGCAACTACTGCTGGCACCGGACGGCAAGTAAAACATTTAGTAAAAGGCTGTTAATTTGTCCTTACTAATAGAAGGTTCAATTTTATTAATTTTCATACATATGTAGATTAACTGTTAATTAGCAAATCATAGGATACTTTTTATCCGACACAACGCGTTAATGATCATGGAAGAACAGTGTATCTGACCTATTAATAGACTAGATTACAGCTGTTTTAAAATAGGTACGTAGCAATGCCTGACCTTCGTTAAAGAAAATAATCGTGTGATAATGACCTTATAACTAAATAGGTACTGTAATGTTTACAACTCTTGATAGTGACAAATAAGTAGGTTACAAAAATTGAATACTAAAGTTTACAATTTCGATAAAAAATACTATAAAATTCAAAGATTTAAATCGTTAGACGTGCCGTGATACTAAAAACTTGGTCATTGTCTTTATGTGTGTGTTAACAATAATGCCGACGCACGAACACTGGTTTAGCCAATAAACCAAACTGTTATTGTTACCGTTTATTGTGAAATCATAACGCTCGAACTTTCGTGAAAAAAATAAGACACACCACGTCCGGCTAACACTGTGGTTAGAGGTACACTATTTTCAAATGAGTGAGCTCACTCATTTTGCGTGGAAACAAAACGGTGTGGTGTCACTTCGGTAAGGGCGTATCTAACGATTTAAATCTTTGATAAAATGTGTTTTTGTATCCGAAAATAATAATAGCTACAATTATTTCTTTGTATTAGAACTTTCTCTACTCAGTAATATTCGTCGAATGAAATGTTAAGTTTATTTTGTAAATTTATACCAGATTATCCAGTCTGTATTATAATATGGGTACAAACCAGAAGAGTTTCTGCGTAACAAGTAGTTTTGGAGGGGAATAAAAATCGGAAATTCGAGCGCGCGCGCGCGCAAGCTCTTTACGTTATGTTAATGTAGTAGTAATTGCTATTTTTCTAGATTAGATTAGTCTAAGTTTATTTTGTGTTGACTCTTAACTGAAAAATTTGCTTGGGCTCAATCGGAGAAACGGTAGCCGAGTTAAAGCGTTACAGCGTAGTGTAATTGCCGTGGAGTGCCGGCAGTAGAATGATGCTTCTCCTCTCTTGCCCGTGGATGCAGTAAGAAAGTATAACTCCGGTAAAGGACTCCTCCGGAAGATGTGTTTCCGTGCACCAACATCTCGTACTGCGCTCGCCAACCCGTCTGCCAAGCGTGGCATGGCAACAAGCCATCATGATTAGCACTTGAAGATCCATGTGGGAGGCCTATGTCCAGCAGTGGACGTCCTACGGCTGAAATGATGCTGAACGGTTTACTGTTATTTATGCCTTTTTGATTATTGGCACGGTTAATACTGGCGAGCGATGTATTGTCTTTTAGCGGAGTAGAGAGTTCGTTACTGTCTGATTTTGATACAACAAGGTAGAAATCATGGAGATGTAAATCAATCTACAAAGTGTTACTATTAAACTTGCAAAACACTTGAGTTACACTATTCATTTTAATGTTAAACGGGTTTTATACTTACTTTAATATACGTCGAAAAAATGTTTCTGACGTGTTCTGTTCCTGCCAGGGGGGAACTTTCATCAGGAAATGGAGTGCTACGCGGCACTTTCTACTTCCCTCCCGCGCACTCGCGTTGCACTGCCTCTGAACACGTTGGAAACCTATTCTCAACGTAAAGTTAACGTGAGTAGAAAACCCGTTTAACATAACTTTGTAACGTTAAACTTTTAAACTTGTTTTCTATTTTAAAAGTATCTGGCCATTTTTTGTCCTTTACTTTTATGTTTATTTTTTGCAAGCCCTACAAAAAATTACATATTTTTAACCGACGAAAAAAAAGGGATTTCTCAATGCGACCGTGTATATATTTTTACTTGTTTTAAGTCAATGTACTTACCATTGTTATCGTTATAATACACCGTATCTTCACACGTTTGGGTGCATTTTCCAGTGACACGGAACTAGCACTAGAGCTGAGCGAGCAGGTGTTTCTGGATGATGATGAGTACACGAGCCGAGCGCCCGCGTCCCCCACCACCGTGCCCAACGTGCGGCCCCACCGCCCCCCCTCCACAGGTAACCTTATTACAACGGACTAAGGTCTATATCTGACTGCCTCATCAATCTCATCATTTCAGCCGTAAAACGTCCACTACTGAACACAGGCCTCCCTTTTGGAGATCCATGGTAGTTGCCATACTCACCACGCTCGGCAGGCGGGTTGGCGAGTACGGGATGTTGATACACGGGAAGACGCTGCTGCCCATCTTCCGGAGGTATCCCTTCGCAGAATCTTACTACATCCACGGGCAAGGGAGGAGGGGCGACATTCTACTGCCGGCACCCCACGGCATCAGTTGGTCCGTGGCTCAGTTGGTCTAAATTAATGACTAGAAGTGAAAGAGAAAGGTTTCTTGTTCGCTTCTCTCCGTCACTTGGAAAACAAATATCTATAGCGAACGAATTCAATTATGTGCCATATTAAATTTAAATGTGTCTCGTTTTTTTTGTAAATTGACTATTCCATGTAGCTTTTTTCTCTAGTGAATAAACACTTGATGAACTTGACTTTGAATGGCGACTAATAAATAAATGAATAAATTATGCTAAATTCACACACCATCATCTAACCCCAAGCTAAGCAGAGCTTGTGTTATGGGTACTAGTTGACCTATATACATAATACATTAAACTACATAGATATATATTTTTTATTATTCATAAAATAATATGGCAATAAAATATTGAGGCTTATACTCAGCAGGTGGGTGTAAACGGGCTGAAATGATGATGATAAAATAATATCCAGAACACCTTGAACAATATCTGCCGGTCCTACAGATATTTTTCCCGAGGCGGGTATCGAACCCGCAACCTCTTGCTTCGCAGGCGGACCTTCGCCCCAGAGGCCAGAGGTCGTCGTTACGCAAGAGGTAGCGGGTCCGATTCCCGCCTCGGGACAAATGTTTATAATAATTGTTCAGTGTGTCTACCATGAGTTGTCACTGTTAGATCGCCTGCCGTTACTACAGTAGTAATATTACGTTACTATGACATCTGTCAGATTTGTAACTCATGGTAGCAAATTCTAAGCAAATGAAGCCCAAACTACAGTCGCTGTAGTGGTAGTTTACTGTGTACTTTAGTTAAAAACTATCCGCTAGAGGCGCTGTAAAAGTTTTCATACATTTTTAACTACAGTCGCGTGCGAGTATAGATTGTGAAAATTCATGGTAGACCTACTGCAGTGTAGATATATAAAGAGTACAGTGTAGTGTAGATATATAATATAAGTATCATATAATTTCCCTTCGCGCAATCAAGTGCCATACATAACTTCAATGATTGGTTATGGTAGGTACAAATGCCAATGATCAAAGATCTAAAGATTTAGATGTGCCCTGACACCAAATTAAGTGTTCAGGATAATGCCGACGCACGCACACTCGTTTTGACAATAAACGATACCGTTATTGTTGAACAACCATGTTGCACGAACTTTCGTATCAAAAATAAAGCTCACCACGTCCGACTAACACTGTGCTTAGAGGTACACTGATTCTGATGAGTGAGCTCACTCATTTCGTGTGGTAACTAAACGGTGCATTACGGTTAATGAGACCTCATTAAGGTAAAAGCGTATCTAACGATTTAAATCTTTAACAGTGGTACGTGTCTCGCCTGGCATCACGTTGCAAAGTTTTAATTACGTTTAGGTTTTCGTCTACACGTGGCTATTAGTAAACTGAAACGTGTTCTTAGTCACTAAGCCGTGTTGGCCGAGTGGTGTGTACCCCTGACTTTCAGTCCGAAGGTCGTGGGTTACCGGCCGTGCACCAATGATTTTTTCTTTCTTGAAAAAATTATGTGCACACTTGCGTTTTAACTGTGAAGGAAACATCGTGAGGAAACCCGCGATTTAGCTTCAGACGCATTGACCTGTTCATTGCTCTGATTAATAGCTGACTAAGCTGAGAGGATGGTATAGGTGCTGGGCAAGCCTAATCCATCAAATAATGTCCCAGACACTGCTGCGTCCCGTACAGCATGATAACCAGTTTCTGACGCTATTATAAATAATTTATAATAGATACCACTTGGCTCATACGGCTCAGAAAAGCATGAAATCTCACAATTACATTATTTTTTTATGTTTGATAGAATGCTTTATTTATTTTGTAATACATACTTATCCAAGTCGTTCTGTAAAGTAACAAATGCAATATTTCTAAATAATTTAACATAAAAATGTGATAAAATTCCTGAATAAATCAGCTGCCGGCTGCGATATTATTTCTTATCGGCGTGCAATAACCTTAACTAATTCTCTTAACTAGCTTTTGCTCGCGGCTTGTACGCTGGCCCGTATAAAAACACTATGGTAATCCCGTTCAACATGATGTATACAGGGTGTATATTATAATAAATGTACAGAGCCGAAAGGGGGTGATGCAGACCACCCTAAAGAACAACATTAGTTTTACTACTTTCCAGGATTCGGTAACTCTGTCTTTAAGAAAATACCAAAAGTTTTATATATAACTAGCTTGTACCGCCCAGAATTACCTACATACTACCACATCTTCTAACTACTACTCTACTTCTACCCTACTTCTACTCTACTACTACTCTACTTCTACCCTACTACTAATTTACTACTACTCTACTTCTACACTGCTTCTACCATACTTCTAGTCTACTACTACTCAAGTTCTACAATACTTCTACTACTACTATACTATTTTTTCTTTCGCGATTAAAAAACAGGGGTTGATCGTAGAAGGGTGAAAATTTGGAGTTGTTTGTATTTTTCAATGCTGAATCATAAAAAATAAAAACGAAAATGTTGTCCAAATACTAAAGAAAAAACTTATAAACCCCCCTTCAATATAGGGGTATGAAATATAGATGTTGACCGATTCTCAGACCTCCCCGATATGCACTCAAAATTATCATAAAAATCGGTCCAGCCGTTTCGGAGGAGATTGGTAACAAACACCGCGACACGATAATTTTATATATTAGATTTACTTAAAAATAGTAAAAACAATATATATTACCGATTTTTTCCCTGCTAAATCTTGCTTTCATTCATGGGCTGAAACCGGGTTTTATTTATTTATTTAACACCTTAACACATAACAATTGTGTAAGGAGGACTTAATGCTAAAGCATTCTCTGCCAGTCATCCTGGTTTTAATATCCATAGTTTGTAATTACGAAATATAGACACTTTGAGTTGAGAACTAACCTGTAATTCACATATAACGTAATACACTCCGTATATGTGGAAAGTTTCAGCTTGATCTGTTCGCTAGTTTTTGCTTGAAGAGGTAACAAACATACAGACTTTCGGCTTTAAAATATTAGTAGTACGCAGTTATCGTTTGTTTGTTGGCATATTACGCTTTCAAGGCCAAACGACTGAACGGGGAAGCTAGCATTAAACCAACATCACTGAAGTCGGTTATCAGCGTAAATAATGGCCCTTCACGACACCGTTAAAGTACCATTCGCCATCAAGTTTGTTCACCTCACTCGTACCAACTGCTGGATGAGCTGTGGAAGTAGTTTTCATGGCACGAACATGGTGACGTAGACCTGATAATGGGATAAGCACGAGTTTTATGACTTGGGTTCTGTATGTTTCCATTTTTGTAGTGACACAAAAGGTAGCGTGGTGTATGATTGCCGTAGGGTGCAGAAATGTCTGCCAAGGGAGACCTCCGGAAGATGGGCAGCAGCGTCTTTCCGTGTGTGAACATCTGGTACTGCGCTCGCCAACCCGCCTTCACTACGGCATCAACGGAGATCTATAAGAATCCCATGTCTAACAGTGGCCGTCCTACGGCTGAGATGATGATGAAATGTGAATTTGTTATTCTTTAGGTGTGTATGTGATGTCACCCAACAGGAACAGTCTGAAAACCAGCGTTGCTCCCCCCTACGCCTAGGGAGGAGCAACATCAAAGCTGAGACTGTTCCTTTTTGGTTCGCAGCAGAACAGACAGTGGTACTGGTAGCACATAATCGTAGGTAGGTATTAAATGTTGTTTAGCTGTTAATTTTTTATTCTATTTTTCCTGTAATTGTACCTAACCTTTTTTTCTTCTTCTTTTGATTTCTGAATGTTCCAAAATGTGTATGCGGTTTTCTGTCTGTGCTGTTTTTTGTGAATCAGATAAATGTTTATTCTATTCTATAATTTTGACGGTTTTAGAAGAATACGCGTTTAAGTTTTTTTTTAATTAGGTTTGACTGGTTCGCTTCTCGTGTGGTAGAACCCTAAATTTTGTCCCATAACTACTAAGATGTTATGGCCGTTTTAATTTAGTTGTTAACAATACATATGACGTGACAGTCGGTCGTAACGTTCTCATGGAAACTTATCGCGTGACAATGTTCATCTTCGTTTGAACCTTTTCGACGTGTTAAAGTGCATTATTGAGACGCAAACGTATAGTTCTGAGTTAAACCAATTTCTTTGGATAGTTTCATTAAAGGTAAATTTACGCATTAAGCTCCTGAATCGATGTTTTGTGGTCGTGAAAGTTAAGATAGGTTTGAATTTAACTCTTTATAGGTTTATAGTTACTTTTATAAATGCTCGTCTTTATAGGTTTACAGTACATTATAGCCCTGGGGTGCCGGCAGTAGAATGTTACCCCTCCTCTCATGCCCGTGGATGCAGTAAGAGCCTGCTAAGGGATACCTCCGGAAGATAGGCAGCAGCGTCTTTCCGTTTATCAACAACCCGCCTGCCAAGCGTGGTGAGTATGGCAAATACCCCTCATGGAGATCCATGAGGGAGGCCTGTTCAGTAGTGGACTTTTTACGGCTGGAATGATGATAGATCTGTCGAAATTATTTTGTGCACTACCTATGTTATATTTACCAACTATTTTTTCCTATTAGGTGGCCTGGAAGAAATTGCTTTGAGCTTTGCGTTAAATGTGTAATACTTTTGTGTTAAAATCTTTTAAATAAATTATTGATTGATTGACTATATTCACGGCAGATGCTAGTGTTCATTTCTGAGATCTAACGTTTCAAATATACCATTTTTTTTACACAGATGACTTTATTTTCCAGGTTATTTTAGATAAAGTGACTTTAATTAGCTTTCGTTTTTAACCCGGGTGATTAAGGCTGGAACAACACCACATCTTAAAAGCCGAATTATAAATATAAATGCTTAATATGTAAACTAGTGTTAAGGAATCTTTTCAAATAAATTGTATTATATTCTATCAGTTACTTAGATTGCCAATGAAATGTTACTTTTATAAATGCTCGTTGCAAACTGAAACTACTATTAATTGTTATGTTTCTCGCAAGCAATCTTTAAGAGAAATATTAATAAAGATCTTAGACCTTAACAATGTTTTATTGGATAGGTGAATTAAGAAAATATACGGTACGCAATAAATTCCTATCATCATTCAGCAGTAAAGTGAATTGTGAACTAAAAAGTGAAGAAAGACTATGGTCAGGTAGTATTATAGTCGGGTATAGTGGGTAGTTGGATTGGTGGTCGTCAGTGGGCGCGGCCTAAATGTATGCTATCTCACCTGACATAGTGTGTGTACCCGCGCGCTAGAATGAAATGCACAATGATTCATTCCTAAAACGACCCAGCAAAAAATATGTAAATAGACTTTTAGCACAAGGGTTATTATAGAAAAACTTGAGTGTAATCTTTTCAAAATAACATTTATTTCAACTTTTGAATAATTAAACTGTGTCGGAACGGCGTTTTTTCTTGAGATTTCTTTCTCCATATATTATTTAGTTTCGTCCAAAGTTGGACTAAAATCAGTGTTGAAATACGAAAGTTTAGAAGCTTGTATTTTTTTAATTAATACTTTATTTACGGTTTGGGGTATATACAAACATAGATTATGACGTACAAAATTTATATAATCCTTAGTGTTGGATGATCAACGTCAAACAGTGGAGTAGTTACCCTTCCACGTTTGTATGGAAAGATGGGCGACTCGTTCAACCTTAATGTGTGCATTCGTTTCGGGTATAGTGGGTAGTTGGATGGTAGTTTTAATTGTGTGCATTCGTTTCCATAATAATGAAAGCCCAACGGGTTTAATAATACTCGACAATTCACACTACATCATTTAGCCCTAAGCTAACACGCTGTGCACACTTAACACGTGCTTTATCGGTGAAGGAAACATCGTGAGGAAACCCGCGGCTTAGTTAGCTTCAGACGCATTGACCTGTTCTTTTCTGTGACTAATAGTTGACTAAACTGGGAGGATGGTATAGGAGCTGGGCAAGCCGTAACCATCTAACAATGTCCCAAACACTGTAGCGTCCCGTACAGCATGATTGCTGACGCTGTATAAATCATCTATAATAGATGCAAAAGGCCTTATTACTAATATTATGTGAGCTTGGAAAAGTCTGACGTCATTAATTTAAAAATATTAGTTTGTTTTTCGTATAGATAACATGATAAGTTCTTCTTTAACCCCTAAAAAGGATAACAATCTCTTTGAGCCGTATGACTGCTGTCCAGCGTCCACTGCTGGAACTGGGCCACACGGAAAGACGCTGCTGCCCATCTTCGAGAGGTATCCCTCGGCAGATTTTACTGCATCCTTGCAGTTAATAACAAAATAGCTTTTAATGTAGGTATTATTGTTCCAGGGTCGAACATAGTGAAGTCGCCGCGCGCCCGCCGCGTGCGCACCGCCTCAATGTCCCAATCAAACAAGCGCACCACAGCCGAGAGCATCCTCCACGCAGATAGAAGGACCATCTACACGGCCGGCCGCCCGCCCTGGTACAACTGCACCGGCGGACAGGAGGTCGAGCCGTTTCTTATAGGTATGTCATGACACGTGTCGATGTCAAGCGCATTCTCCACGCAGACAGAAGGGCATCGAGGATGATCTCGGCTGTGGTGCGCTGATGACATACCAATAGTGGTATGTCATGCATGACGCATGTCGGTGTCAAGCGCATTCTCCACGCAGATAGAAGGACCATATACAGGGCCACCCGCCCTGGTACAACTGCAGCGGCGGACAGGAGGTCGAGCCGTTCTTATAGGTAACATCATCAGCTCAGCGAAAGGACGTCCACTGCTGGACAAAGGCCTCCCTCGTGTATCAACAAGATCATGAGAGTTGTTACCATACTCACCACGCTTGGCAGGCGGGTTGGCAAGCGCAGGGATGATGATAAACGTTAAGGCGCTGCTGTCTCATCTTCTGGAGATAGATTCTTACTGCATCTACGGGTAAGAGGGGAGGTGCTAAATATCCCGTCCTAATTTAAGCGAACCATTGGTATTAGTCGTAAAAAAATATATAAGTATAAAGGAGATGTTTCAAAATGGGCTAGGTCTATGTACCCAGACTGAAAAATTGCGTAAAAATTGGTAAATTTCGTAAAACATACTCTTTATTTAATTTAAACTAAAATGATTGTTTTATTATTGTTTTAAATACGAGGTATAATTATCACTGGTAACATTTTTCCTAGGCAGCAGTTTCTAATAAATTCTTGTAAACTGTCACTGCCTAATGATTTTGACAGATGGTTTTACGCGTTTGAGTTGAAGATTTTGAAGTTTTTTATCAGTAGGTAATCTTCAACATTTAGCGTTCGATTAATTATTCTCGTTCGACTCCATCCATAGGGTAATGTAGTTTACGTAGGTAGCCTGAGGTACTCGAAAATCGAGATACCTCGACCTGTACCTCAGGTTGACTTGATTTAGCCTATATCGTAAATCATTCATTTCACTATTATGTCAACAGCTGTCAAAATGACGTCTCCAATTGTTTTGGTCCGCCATATTGTTCTACAGTTTTGTGTTGCTCGACTTAGGCTAGTTATTTTTAAGAAAATGCATTAAATGAAGCAAAATATTAAAAAACTGATAGTGGGAAAATGTTTAACATACCGGGTGTTAGTGTAAACAGTCTTATCCTTGAAACCACAGACTAGGTATCAGGAACAGAGTCCAAAACCGATGAAAAAATAATAATTTATTTTTACATAATTTTTGCAAAGAAAATCCTCATAGATCATGAATGCGTTTCACCCTACACACACTACGATTTCTGAGGCTACGAAACACGTGCGTAGGTGCAATGCGCCTTCTCTTTCTCTCAAACAAGCCGCCCGCCGCCTTTCGGCAACTCGCCGTTTCTTTGAAGCGCCGACAAAAACACCCGCCAAGGTCCCGCGGCCAGACCCACGCGAGCGCCCGCGCCGCCACTTCGCCAGTCGCGTGCAATCTCGTGAGGTCGATACATCGCGACCCTTATGTGTGCCGATTCGCGGTAAAATGTAAACTAACTGTGTAACTTATCTGTGTGACAATGTCGTACACAAGCGAACAGTGGACTGAAAAGGTGCGGCTTTATGCCATAGCTGGTGGGTGACCTTGGCACGTAGGATGTACACAGAGCGGTTTCCAGGACATCGTGTGCCAAGCCGGGAAACTATCCTAGCGGCTACACAAAGGCTACGTATGTAAATAAGACTTGTTTGTTAATTAACTTTTTGGTTGGGCGGGCGACGTACGACTGTAATTAGGGTGTCCAAAAAATCACGTTCCTTAGATTAGAAATGAATTATCAAAATGTAACGAAACTAATTGACTATTATTTTTAATTATTACTTATATCAATTCATTTTAGGGTTATACATTCGTGGTTTAAGTGATAAGTGTGTTCACACTAACACACTGTATATTTAGCCATGTTTGTGCACGTGTAGGTAGGTAGGCTGGATTCCATACATTCGTGAAACATCTCCTTTACTGTAGAAAGAGATAACGAAATATTTTTTTTAATTTGCTCACCTATTTCGACCTACTTGTGGACAAATGCCTCGTCCAAACATGCCTATCCTTTGCAGACAACACCATCTAAAGCAGGGATTCCCAAACTAGGGGGCGCGCCCTCCTAGGGGGGCGTAAGACAATTTTGTAGGGGGGCGATCCATAACCCGTCCCCACAAAGCTGGCGCACCAGCTCCCCCTCCGCTCAGGCCGCGTCTTGTCTTGTCTCTGGTTACAAACACACACTCCCTCACTCGCGCATTGATAACTTTACGTTACAAATTCCTTGCTTTGGGCTGTTCTCAGAGGTTTTATCATTAGCTCCGTCAAAGATGTACAGTAGCGGGCTTGAACTTTTTGTATTCTGCGGAGGGCGGCGTGTTTCATTTTTGTATTCTGCGGAGGGGGGCGTGCTAGATTTTTGTATTCTGCGGAGGGGGGGGGCGTGTTACAAAATAGTTTGGGAACCCCTGATCTAAAGCGACGCTTAAATCCCACTAACGTCTATTCAGCCGACCCCAATTCATATTCCAATGCTAAATAATGATAATACTTATTTAAAATTATTCGGCTTACTTTAACATGTATGTATTCTCGACAGGAATATGCGGCGCCAGTGCCTCAGGCAAGACTACAGTGGCAGCCAAAATAATAGAATCTCTCAATATACCGTGGGTCACCATTGTGAGCATGGACTCGTTCTACAAGGTAGGCTAAGGGGCCGGCCGTCTCCACGAGCGAGGGAATCGCGGCGATGTTATCGTCCGTGCCACGTATTTCTATACACTCTCTTAGAGGCCATTTCCACGAGCGAGGGAATCGCGACGAGTCCACGCTATAGAATCGTCGCGATTCTCTCGCTCGTTTGGTCTCCCAGCGGGTAGGCCTTAAAATGAACATGGACAAGATGAAAATCATGTCAAATGTCCATGTCGTGCCTTCCCCAGTTATGGTTGAGAACTCGGCTCTTGAAGTTGTCGACGCGTACGTATACCTAGGACAAACAGTCCAATTAGGTAGGTCCAACTCCGAGAAAGAGGTCAATCGTCGAATCCAACTCGGATGGGCAGCGTTTGGGAAACTTCGCAACGTCTTTTCGTCCAACATACCTCAGTGCCTTAAGACGAAAGTCTACAACCAGTGTGTGTTACCAGTGATGACATATGGAACCGAGACGTGGTCCTTCACTATTGGCCTTATGAACAAGCTCAGAGTCGCTATACGAGCTATGGAGAGGGCTATGCTCGGGGTTTCACTATGGGATCGAATCAGAAATGAGGAGATACGTAGAAGAACTCGGGTAACCGACATAGCCAAACGGATTAGCACGTTGAAGTGGCAATGGGCAGGCCATATAGCGCGCAGAACAGAAGGCCGATGGGGCAGCAAAGTTCTCGAATGGAGGCCACGGATCGGCAAGCGCAGCGTAGGACGTCCACCTACAAGATGGGCAGACGACTTGGTGAGAACTGCTGGTCGGCGGTGGATGCAGACGGCTTCCAACCGCAGTACTTGGAGATCAATGAGGGAGGCCTTTGTCCAGCAGTGGACGTCCTACGGCTGAAATGATGATGAAAAATGATTTTGAAAAAAAGTTATCTGAAGCGAATGAATATCAAATTAAATTATGTGCTTTATTCATTTTAAGTGTCTCTTGTTCTTCTTTGGTAAATTGACTATTCTATGTAGCTTTTTGCTCTGTTGAATAAACACTGATTGACTGTGAAACCTTATCGTCTTCCTCAAAGCCGCCATTCTCCAGGTGCTAAACGAGAAACAACACCAAGCGGCGACGCGCAACGAATACAACTTCGACCACCCGGACGCGTTCGACATGGAGCTCCTCATATCCGTGCTGCAGAGACTGAAGGAGGGCAAGAAAGTGGAAGTGCCCATCTACAACTACGTCACGCATTCTAGGGAAAACCGCACTGTGAGTACGTCGAGCATTCTTCATTTATAAGTCGGACTACGTCACGCTTTCTAGATGTAAGCCGGAATACGTCGCGTATTCTAAGAGTAAACTCACTAGGGAGTATGATAATATCATGCATTCTATAGTTTTGTTATTTTTTATATATAGTGTTTAACCACACTTAGGTAGAATAAAATTTTAGATAAGGTTATTCATTTCTTTGAACATCATGCATTCTAGATTTATTATTCGGACTACTTCACTGGTTCGAGATGTAAGTCGGACTACGGCACTTATTCTGAGGAGTATTGCACTATATAGGTTTACCCATAAATTAGTTTAATTAATACCTAGTATGCTAAAGCATACTAGGTATTAATTAAACTAATTTAAACGTTCTAAATTTTGGTTGGACTACGTCAACCATTCTAGGTAAAAATGTGGCTACGTCACGTTTTCCATATATAAAGCGGGACGTAGTAAGACTGTAGGTACAGAACGAGGTCATTATCGGTACAATACAAGATTATCCACCTACAAGTACATTTGAATTTAATTTTATACTTGTACATTTTTCAGAAAACAATGTACGGCGCGAACGTGATCATATTCGAGGGAATCCTCGCGTTCTACAACGCAGAGGTCACGAATACGCTGGACATGAAGGTGTTTGTCGACACCGACGCCGACATACGGCTGGCCAGGCGGCTGCGGAGGTAAGGACGACCTCGCGTTCTACAACGCAGAGGTCACGAATACGCTGGACATGAAGGTGTTTGTCGACACCGACGCCGACATACGGCTGGCCAGGCGGCTGCGGAGGTAAGGACGACCTCGCGTTCTACAACGCAGAGGTCACGAATACGCTGGACATGAAGGTGTTTGTCGACACCGACGCCGACATACGGCTGGCCAGGCGGCTGCGGAGGTAAGGACGACCTCGCGTTCTACAACGCAGAGGTCACGAATACGCTGGACATGAAGGTGTTTGTCGACACCGACGCCGACATACGGCTGGCCAGGCGGCTGCGGAGGTAAGGACGACCTCGCGTTCTACAACGCAGAGGTCACGAATACGCTGGACATGAAGGTGTTTGTCGACACCGACGCCGACATACGGCTGGCCAGGCGGCTGCGGAGGTAAGGACGACCTCGCGTTCTACAACGCAGAGGTCACGAATACGCTGGACATGAAGGTGTTTGTCGACACCGACGCCGACATACGGCTGGCCAGGCGGCTGCGGAGGTAAGGACGACCTCGCGTTCTACAACGCAGAGGTCACGAATACGCTGGACATGAAGGTGTTTGTCGACACCGACGCCGACATACGGCTGGCCAGGCGGCTGCGGAGGTAAGGACGACCTCGCATTCGTTAGTTTAAAATACTTATACTGAATGTGACTTAAAATACACGTTTTATTTTAAACTTATCTTAAGCACCAGTTTCCTGCAAACCGACTCCAATAAAATATTTAACAATTTTGTCCAACGGTTTGTTGTGAGAGAAAAAATATATAATTTGATTTGACTTGAAAGTGAAGAAAACATTAGTGAAGAATAACCCGTCTAGTTCCTAACGGCTTTCCCATTTGGTCTATCATAAATTCATGATTAATCGTATGCTACGGTGCTACGAAATTTAAGGAAACTTTATAGTCATAGTAAAAGACTGAACTGTGTACGTTTATAAAGGTGAAGGAGTAATCAAAATAGGTGTCTATGGTTACATTGTTATCTATAAATTTCGTGTTTTTTCCTTAAGACTCATTATATATCCTACTAATATATAAAAACAAAAGTAAGAATGTATGTATGTATGTATTGTATGTTCCCTTTACACGTCAAAACCGCTGAACCGATTTGGATGAATTTCAGAATAGGAGTAGATTAGACAATGTAGACGGACTGTACTAGATCGATCCCGGTCGTCTAGACAGCCGCGATACACGGACTATAATTTGTACCAATGTCTATAGATAAAACACTCACCAATTATCTTACTGGAGCCGACGAATGTATGATGTAATGTGTCGGTGTTGTGTGTAATGAATGCCTGATCTGTGATGTGTATCCGTAGACCTCCAAAATGATGACGCCAGGTCAGGATTCGACCGTCCAAAATGCGACGTCACGGTCTGTTCCACTGAACCCAAATTCGCTCACGGGGATATCAATTCTCAATAATGCGTGAAGCGCTGGACGTTTCAACTATGTTACAATAAATGAATCGGTGGTCTAACCACGGATTCCCAAGATATACGATGATATAATAGACCAATTATGTCTTCCAAACAAAAACACAAGCCAATTTTCCAAGATGTCTATCCAATCGATAACAAAAGGGTTATCAATCTCTCAACTGACATGAAGTGTCAGCTGTCAAAATGCCAAATCAAACAATCGCTGTCAATGTCTTTGCGTTTTGGCTTACCATCTTTTTGCATCATTCGGGCCCAAACACGGACATATACACCCGACGTGAATCGCTCGTTTGTGTTCCAGGGACATCGTGCAGCGCGGGCGCGAGCTAGAGGGCGTGCTGAAGCAGTACCTGACGCACGTGAAGCCCGCCTACCAGAGCTACATCGCGCCCTGCATGGCGCACGCCGACATCATCGTGCCGCGCGGCGGCGAGAACAAGGTCGCCATCCACCTCATCGTGCAGCACGTGCACAAGCAGCTGCAGCTGGTATGTACAAGTACCTGACGCACGTGAAGCCCGCCTACCAGAGCTACATCGCGCCCTGCATGGCGCACGCCGACATCATCGTGCCGCGCGGCGGCGAGAACAAGGTCGCCATCCACCTCATCGTGCAGCACGTGCACAAGCAGCTGCAGCTGGTATGTACAAGTACCTGACGCACGTGAAGCCCGCCTACCAGAGCTACATCGCGCCCTGCATGGCGCAGGCCCAGGGTCGTAACAGTTGGTCCTCCAGTTCACTTAAAATGAGATTATAACCAATTATTTATAATATATGGACTGGTAACGGAGCATGGAATAAATACTGTTTTTGCAACTTACATTGAAACAATCTGCAGAAAGACACAATCACAAAGGGTTCACAAAGAACTTGTATAAACTTTTACACTAAAACAAACTTAAGTTTACATTTAACATAAAATATAACTAATATGTATAGAAAGGCTACGTCTAGCATTCTATGGAAAACCAAACTAAGAGTACGCGGGGTTTCATGTACAAGACTACGTCAATAACTCTAGGTATACGTCACGCATTACAGAGAGGACAGGACTACGTGATACAGACAACACAAGCTAATTATGTTCAAAAGTACTTATAGGCTCTCGACGACAACAGTACATGACATAATGTAAAGCCTGTCTTCCTGAGCTTCATCGCCACATCACAAAGTCGACATGCGGACTGAAGAAGGTCGCCTCACACCTCATAGTGTAACACGTGCACACGCAGTTACAGCTGGTATGTATAAGAAGACTTTGTCAAGCGTTCTAGGGAAAACAGAACTACGAGTACGCAAGGTTTACGTACAAGACTACGTCAATAATGAGCTCTATTCTCTGAGTTTGAGTTTGCCGTGTTTTTAGCTAGGCGTTTACAACAACAGTACAAAGATATGGGGTGTGAAAGAGGGGATAAGTAATCGAATGTATGCAAATATACCCAAGAGTGGTAAGGGCATGGTGTGTTAATTGCAAAACTGAAAATACACATTACAAAAACACCGCAGTCGTCATAGTCGCCACAGACAATACGACGGGCACGATGGACGAAGGGCAGTCGCCCTAGTACTAACTTGCACATCTCCAAACGTCACGCGTCAACCCTCGTCCGATCGTCCCCCCCCCCTTCCCTTCCCGCAAAGGTGTTTTACATAAAAAATTTGGTAACCTCCGAGACTAGACAAAGTTCCGGGGGTTACTTAAATAAACTTGTCTTCTATCCGCTTTAGCGTTTAGTCGTCACAATGTTATATTCGATAATTAACAGTATGCTGCTTGTTCCAGCGCGGCTTCAAGGTGCGTGAGAAGCTGGCTATCGGCCACATCGGCCAGCCGGTGCCGGACTCGCTCTACGTCCTCAAAGACACGCCTCAGGTTAGTTGCTATTACACTTTCCTTAATCTAATTTCTCATACAAACGTAGTGCCAAATTACTTTGAGCATAATTTTGTTTGCTATTACTTGTATTAGAACTCAAACACAACATCCGGCGCTGCGATCGCCTACGGCTGAGATGGTGGGCACACGACCACTGAGTAATACAAGTGCGTGTTCGCAGGTGCAAGGCCTGCACACGTTCATCCGAAACAAGGACACGCCCCGCGACGAGTTCATCTTCTACTCCAAGCGGCTGATGCGGCTCGTCATAGAGTTCGCGCTGTCGCTGCTGCCCTACAGGGAGCGCGTCGTCGACACGCCGCAGGGCTTCACTTACTCAGGTACTGCTAGCTAGTTACTTCTACTCCAAGCGGCTGATGCGGCTCGTCATAGAGTTCGCGCTGTCGCTGCTGCCCTACAGGGAGCGCGTCGTCGACACGCCGCAGGGCTTCACTTACTCAGGTACTGCTAGCTAGTTACTTCTACTCCAAGCGGCTGATGCGGCTCGTCATAGAGTTCGCGCTGTCGCTGCTGCCCTACAGGGAGCGCGTCGTCGACACGCCGCAGGGCTTCACTTACTCAGGTACTGCTAGCTAGTTACTTCTACTCCAAGCGGCTGATGCGGCTCGTCATAGAGTTCGCGCTGTCGCTGCTGCCCTACAGGGAGCGCGTCGTCGACACGCCGCAGGGCTTCACTTACTCAGGTACTGCTAGCTAGTTACTTCTACTCCAAGCGGCTGATGCGGCTCGTCATAGAGTTCGCGCTGTCGCTGCTGCCCTACAGGGAGCGCGTCGTCGACACGCCGCAGGGCTTCACTTACTCAGGTACTGCTAGCTAGTTACTTCTACTCCAAGCGGCTGATGCGGCTCGTCATAGAGTTCGCGCTGTCGCTGCTGCCCTACAGGGAGCGCGTCGTCGACACGCCGCAGGGCTTCACTTACTCAGGTACTGCTAGCTAGTTACTTCTACTCCAAGCGGCTGATGCGGCTCGTCATAGAGTTCGCGCTGTCGCTGCTGCCCTACAGGGAGCGCGTCGTCGACACGCCGCAGGGCTTCACTTACTCAGGTACTGCTAGCTAGTTACTTCTACTCCAAGCGGCTGATGCGGCTCGTCATAGAGTTCGCGCTGTCGCTGCTGCCCTACAGGGAGCGCGTCGTCGACACGCCGCAGGGCTTCACTTACTCAGGTACTGCTAGCTAGTTACTTCTACTCCAAGCGGCTGATGCGGCTCGTCATAGAGTTCGCGCTGTCGCTGCTGCCCTACAGGGAGCGCGTCGTCGACACGCCGCAGGGCTTCACTTACTCAGGTACTGCTAGCTAGTTACTTCTACTCCAAGCGGCTGATGCGGCTCGTCATAGAGTTCGCGCTGTCGCTGCTGCCCTACAGGGAGCGCGTCGTCGACACGCCGCAGGGCTTCACTTACTCAGGTACTGCTAGCTAGTTACTTCTACTCCAAGCGGCTGATGCGGCTCGTCATAGAGTTCGCGCTGTCGCTGCTGCCCTACAGGGAGCGCGTCGTCGACACGCCGCAGGGCTTCACTTACTCAGGTACTGCTAGCTAGTTACTTCTACTCCAAGCGGCTGATGCGGCTCGTCATAGAGTTCGCGCTGTCGCTGCTGCCCTACAGGGAGCGCGTCGTCGACACGCCGCAGGGCTTCACTTACTCAGGTACTGCTAGCTAGTTACTTCTACTCCAAGCGGCTGATGCGGCTCGTCATAGAGTTCGCGCTGTCGCTGCTGCCCTACAGGGAGCGCGTCGTCGACACGCCGCAGGGCTTCACTTACTCAGGTACTGCTAGCTAGTTACTTCTACTCCAAGCGGCTGATGCGGCTCGTCATAGAGTTCGCGCTGTCGCTGCTGCCCTACAGGGAGCGCGTCGTCGACACGCCGCAGGGCTTCACTTACTCAGGTACTGCTAGCTAGTTACTTCTACTCCAAGCGGCTGATGCGGCTCGTCATAGAGTTCGCGCTGTCGCTGCTGCCCTACAGGGAGCGCGTCGTCGACACGCCGCAGGGCTTCACTTACTCAGGTACTGCTAGCTAGTTACTTCTACTCCAAGCGGCTGATGCGGCTCGTCATAGAGTTCGCGCTGTCGCTGCTGCCCTACAGGGAGCGCGTCGTCGACACGCCGCAGGGCTTCACTTACTCAGGTACTGCTAGCTAGTTACTTCTACTCCAAGCGGCTGATGCGGCTCGTCATAGAGTTCGCGCTGTCGCTGCTGCCCTACAGGGAGCGCGTCGTCGACACGCCGCAGGGCTTCACTTACTCAGGTACTGCGACCCGGTTACTTCCAGTTATCCCGAACGCTTCCAAGAAACCACCCCAAAAACTAACCCAAACACTACCCGGACCCTACCCCAAGCACTACCCTAATCACTAACTTAACCCAACCCAGAATCTACCCCAATCACTACTTAGAACTACCCCAATCACTACCCAGAAACTACCTCAATCACTACCCAGAAACTACCTCAATGACTACCCAGAAAATACCCCAATCTAGCGATTCTCGGTAGTGGATTGAGGTAGTTTCTGTGACTACCCAACCCTCAACCCGGAGACTACCCCAAACACTGCCCAGGCTCCCACACATTCATTCGCTACAAGGACACTCCCCGCGACGAGTTTATCTTCTGCTCCAAGCGGCTGATGCAAGGTACTAGAGGTACTTGGAAGTAACTTCCAGTTATCCCAAACACTATCCAGAAACTAACCCAACCCAGAAACTACCCTAAACACTGCCAAGAAAATACCCCAAAGACTACCCAAAAACTACTTTTATCACTACCCAGAAACTACCGCAATCACTACCCAGCCACAACTCTAATCGCCACCCAGAAATTACCCCAGTCACTATCCTGAAACTAATTTTATGTCTACCCAGACTCTCCCCAATCGCTGCCTAGAAATTACCCCAGTCACTACCCAGAAACTACCCCAATTACTACCGAGAAACTAATTCAATCCACTACTCGGATACTACCCCAAGCACTCTACAACAACACGCAACAAGCACACTCCTTATAATGAAACTACCCAGACACTACCCCAATCACTTCCCAGACACTACGGCATTCACTTCCCAGACACTACCCCAATCACTTCCCAGACACTACCGCATTCACTACCCGGACACTACGCCAAATTAATTGTACACTGTCAGCAATTAATATACAGGGTGTAATCGTTAAGTGTGCACAGGCGATTATTCCGTAACTATTGCAGATATCAAAAAACTTTAAACTGATATCGAAAGTACTTTACCTAATGAGTAAAATGACATTAATAACTTTTTAAAAATAAAACGAGAAATATCAAAAAAAAAATACATTAATCACTCCCATACATTTAGTATGAGATAGTAGAAAGGTTTTAGTTTCCTTATTTTAAGTGGAATAGTACCTACTCATTTTACCCTTGTCATTTTATAATTATGTACGATATGAAGGTATTAATGAATTTCAAGTAGATACACGTGTAGATTAATTATCTTACCACTTCAAATTTATAATAAACCTTGTTTCCATATTGTATTGATTTATACTAGCTGAAAAGCAACATACTAAATAAAAACAAAAAGAAAGATACTCTTTGGTGTTCGTTCTAAATTCAAATTCTTTATCGCGGATTCTCGTTCCCGCCAATTTATTGTATTTTTCAATTTGCGTTAATAATCGTGATTGTTACATTTATTGATTGAAAAATGGCATATTCCAATACAGAAAAGAGGGACATGTTAAAAATGTACTACAAACATGATTGTAACAATAGGGCGGCCATTATCGCCTACAGAAGAGAGTACCCAGATAGAGAAGTTCCTTCTGGTACGTATTTACGTAAGTTGGATAACAATTTGATAAATTATGGATCTTTTAACAGAAAAAAAGGTTCGAGAACAAGAGCTCCGGAATTTGATAATGACTTAGATAACAATATTATTAACTACGTAGTAGATAATCCACAAGAATCAACGCGTTCAGTGGCCCGATCATTTCCAGTGTCCCACAATTATGTACACAAGTTATTAAAAAAACACAACTTCAAAGCATTTAAGATAAAACCTACTCAAACGCTGCACAATGATGATCCTGCTCGTCGGCTGGTCTATTGCAATTGGCTAGTCAATAATTATGTCAATGTAAGGTCAATTTTATGGACCGATGAAAGTAATGTTTCAAACTGCGGCATTTACAATAGAAAAAACTCGCATTATTGGTCAATTGACAATCCTCGCTTAACTACTGAAGTTAGAGCTCAGGTGCGATTCTCAATTAATGTGTGGTGTGGTATTCTTGGAGATCGGATCATTGGGCCATATTTTTACAGTGGAACCTTAAATGGACAGAGATATTTCTCCTTTGTACAAAACGATATGCCAAGTCTCTTAGAACCAATTCCAGACGATGAAAGAAGGTCGATAATTTTTCAACAAGATGGAGCACCTGCACATAATACAAATGTTGTAATGAATTTCTTACGAAACAATTATAATGGCTTAATAGCCAATAATAGTGCAACCCCTTGGCCTGCCAGATCCCCGGATCTCACGCCTTGTGATTTCTTCCTATGGGGATTTGTCAAAGACCACGTGTACGCTGAGAGAGTACACAGCCTAGAAGAGTTACAGAATCGTGTACGTCGTGCAATTGCTTTAATTACTCCGCAAATGTTAAGGAAAGTTCATTTAGAAACTGTAAATAGAGCTCGTCATTGTATTGCACAAGGAGGACGTCACTTCGAACATATGCTTTGAACACAAAATTTTGTACTTACTAAGAAATAAAATGTATGGGAGTGATTAATGTAATTTTTTTGGATATTTCTCGTTTTATTTTTAAAAAGTTATTAATGTCATTTTACTCATTAGGTAAAGTACTTTCGATATCAGTTTAAAGTTTTTTGATATCTGCAATAGTTACGGAATAATCGCCTGTGCACACTTAACGATTACACCCTGTATATGTATGCTGTACGAGATGCTGCGCTCTCTAGGGTAATGTTAGGTGGATAAGGCATTCCCAGCACATGTATACCATATAATTGTAAGAATAAGAATAATTTATTATACAAACCACAGTTACAATATGCGATCTAAAAATAGATATCAGTTAGGATGTAGAACCGAGCTGTTCCTGACACTAGGACACAAAATGCCTCTATACTGAGGTCACAGGGTTTCGCTCTTGGCATATCCTTACTTACACGAAATATTATAAACCAATATTGTTGTTTATTAAAAACAATAACAAAAACATAATAATGTTTAATATGTTTTCTTGTTCGAAGGTCGTAAATGCGACGTAGAGAAGATCTGCGGCGTCTCAATTCTCCGCGCGGGAGAGACGATGGAGCAGGCCGTGTGTGACGTCTGCAAAGACATACGCATCGGCAAGATCCTCATACAGACCAACCAGCAGACTGATGAGCCTGAGGTGAGATATACAGTCTTACGCCTTATTCTCATAGTCATTAAGCTCAAAGTAAAAGTAAGCACGGTGTCTGTTACGCCCTAATGGACTACGAATCGGTGGCATGACGAAACTAAATTGGTATGTTTAGATTTCGAATTGTTTCTTTTGTCGGAACGTAGTATTATTTTTCTGTAAAAATTTTGAATCCAGTTTTTGGACAATCGAACATTTTATAGACGACCTGGGAAACGAGAAACGAGTTGACTCGTGGACTGAAAATGTATTAAATTAATTAATACATAGCGTGTGTGGGATTGGTGGTATCTGACCAACATGAATGAAGCGTGTCATACTATCAAGAAGCATTCGGACCAGTCGAATCCCGTAGAAAGTATGGCTTTCTCATACCGATTAGCATGTGTGCTATTTTTAAAAGCTATTTTTGTAATTAAAGTGTAAACCCACACTAAGGTATCATTTATAGAAAATGAAAAATGCAATCAAAATTTTGTTTCCGACGGGACTCCAACCCGTAACCGACCCGATGGTTAATTGCTCTGTGTCCGAACGGTAAAGGCAGCCTGCGTTAAAGGTGTTCGTCTGAACGTTACGGTTCATTTTCTGTGTGTTATTGTTGCGACTGCTATTGCAATGTCTCGGGCATGTTCACCCAGTACACACTTGAAGCAGCACCCGCGCCAGTTCCAACGCCATCCTAGCTGCAATAGCTGGTAAAAATTGCCCTCTGTATATTCAAACTTATTCAGAGGACCAAATTTGTTTTACATTATAAGTATCTTGGTATAAGTTTTCTAACAAAATTTTACATTTATGTTGTCTGAATATCGGAAACTCATCTCATCTCAGCCGTAAATCGTCCACTACTGAACACAGGCCTCCTCATGGATTTCCATGAGGGATAGTTTCCATACTCACCACGCTTGTCATGTGGGTTGGCGAGCGCAGTACGGATGTTAATCCATGGAAAGACACTGCTGCCCATCTTCCAGAGGTAGGGGAGGTAAGGAAGGGACGGGCAGTTAGGAGACATAGGCACCCCCCTTTTATCCTGATCCGGACACAGATTTAATTTTTTTCCTAATTTGGTAGTTTACCAACTGGCAACACTGTTCATCCATAGACTGTCATTTCTGTCAGTTGTTATACACAGACACGTTTGAAGGTTATACGCTCGTAAAAGTGAATATTTTGTTGAGGTTTCTTATCGTAATAAAGAGAAAAGTAACGAAAGGTATGTCTATTCTAGGTTCTAGGTCTAGGTTTTCACGTTTCCCCTATAATATTGTATCTCCGCCGTGGGGGGCCGGCAGTAAAATGTCCTCTTCTCTCATGCCCGCGGATGCAGTAAGAGTCTGCTAAGGAATACCTCCGGAAGATGGGCAGCAGCGTCATTCACTTCAGGCGCTCGCCAACCTGCCTGCGGGGCGTGGTGTGTATGGCAACTACCCCTCATGGAGATCCATGAGGGGTCCGTGTGTTCATCAGTGGACGTTTCATGGCTGAAGTGACGATGTTGGCCGCCCAGTTGCACGCGGGTGCCCCTGTAACGCAGCGCCTCCTCCGCAGCTGTACTACCTGCGCCTGCCCAAGGACATCAAGGACTACTACGTGGTGCTGATGGACGCCACCGTGGCCACGGGCGCCGCCGCCATCATGGCCATCCGCGTGCTGCTCGACCACGACGTGCCGGAGAGCCACATCTCGCTGCTGTCGCTGCTGATGGCAGAGATCGGCGCGCATTCCATAGCCTACGCCTTTCCGCAGGTTACCCACCTCCACGTTACCCTTGAGGTCGCAGCACACGTATCCACTCGGAAAGGGATCGTAACCGTATCGCCTTTCGCGTCGCCGTCAAACAGTCGTCAACCTAACGTAAGCACGAAACCAAAGCGGATCAGAAGCTCCGATACGTCGACTCGGCTACGGCTCGCCAACCGCTGCTGGCTGACGGCTAGTTCAATCATTTTGAATCCGGACGTTAAGTGTGGACGAGGAGACGTAAGCTAGGGTACGGAGAGCCGTAAGCTAGGGTACGGGTACGGAGAGCCTTAAGCTAGGGTACGGAGAACCGTCAGCTAGGGTACGGAGAGCCGTAAGTTAGGGTACGGAGAGCCGTAAGCTAGGGTACGGAGAACCGTAAGCTAGGGTACGGAGAGCCGTAAGCTAGGGTACGGAGAGACGTAAGCTAGGGTACGGAGAATCGTAAGCTAGGGTACGGCAAATCGACCACGCACCGCACCGCGGTTCGTGAGCTTGTCCCGAGGCGAGGCGATTACGTTACGATTCCGATTAGTGTGCGTTGCAGTAGGGAGTTTCATATACATAACTGATACTGAACGGCTCGAGTTGATACGGTGACGATCCCTTTCCGAGTTGATACGTGTGCTACGACCTTTAAACTACCCCAGAAGTATCCTAAACACCACCCAGAAACTACTCTGATTCTACCCCACACACTCACATAATGTCTGGACACTACCCCAAACACTAACTGACACTACGGAAAAAACTATCCAGAAGCTTCTTTGATACTACCCCATACACTATCTGCATCTTCCCCGTACACTATCTAGTAGGCTGATACTAGCCCATCACTACTGTGCCACCGGCTACTTAACTGTTATATACCGCCATCTTGTCCGGCCGCGTGTTTGCGACTCCGGCGCACCGGAGAGCCACATCTCTGCTGTCGCTGTAAAGTATGATTACTGTTTAATGAATGCCCTGTGTGTCTACCATGAGTTGTCACTGTTAGATCGCCTGCCGTTACTACAGTAGTAATAGTTCGGTATGACATCTGTCAGTAGGTCTACAATAAGTTTATACAATCTATACTCGCTAGCGACTGTAGTAAAAAAAGTGTATGAAATCTTGTACAACGCCTCTAGCGGTTAGTTTGGTACTAAAATGCTCAGTAAACTGTACTACAGCGACTGTAGTTTGGGCTTCATTTGCTTAGAATTTGGTAGAGTACAAGACATATCTGACAGATGTCATAGTAACGTACTATTACTACTGTAGTAACGGCAGACGATCTAACAGTGACAAGTCATGGTAGACAGACACACAGATTTTTAGCTCACTAAGCAAATGAAGGCCAGTCTGCAGTCGCTGTAGTATAGTTTACTGCGTATTTTAGTACCAAACTATCCGCTAGAGGCGCTGTACAAGTTTTAATACATTTTTTAAACTACACTCGCTAGCAAGTACAGATTGTGAAAACTCATGGTAGATCTACAGAATCTATTAAATGTTTAGCGAAGTTGTGTTTATTTCTCAGTGTAGGATTTAACTTTTTCGCTTATGTGTAAATTAGACTGAACAGAATTAGTGCTAATGTTTCTGACTTTTCAGGTGAAGATAGTGACGTCAGCGCTGGACCCGGAAATCAATGAGAAGTTCTACGTCCTACCTGGAATAGGGAACTTTGGAGACAGGTACTTTGGCACAGAGCCCGCGGACGAAGAATAGATGTCAACTATGCCAGATGTTACATGCAATATTTACGGGATATTCATCATGATATGAGTCTTTGAGTTTCCCGTTATTTCGGCGCAGTACACACGCTAGGTTTTTTGTTATTCGACTAAATGATGAGACAAGCCGAAGGCCCACCTGATGTTAAGCGGTAATACCTATTACAACTGCAACATCGAGGTGGTCGCGTTCGCTAAGCAAATGACCAACGCTGCATTCCATTGCGCCCGTCACCCTAAGACAGAGTTGTAAGGTCTCATGTGCCCCTAATTTGAAAAAGTAACGAAACGGCCTTACTTTCTAAATCTCTGACTGCGAATAATGCCTACTATCGGTTTTACTTTCGAATGCAACTCGATCATGGCAAGGCACTAATAGTTACTACGCGGGACTAGTACTGCACTTTTTCGGTTGCTACGTTGCTTCAGGATTCCATGCTCCAGATAATTTAAAAACTCAAATCATGGCAAATATCCCGTAATTATTGCAAATATTGAGCAAAAAGAGTGACACGATTTAGAACAAGTCACACAACTTAAAAAGAGTGACACTATTAAGAAATAGTGACACTGATTAGAAATAGTGACACTATTAAGAAAAAGTAACACTATTTAGAAATAATGACACTATTTAGATAGCTTGGACAAAGTTAATTTTTACGATAACTTTAAAGACATTAATTAAACACAAACCGACTCCAAACTTTCAAAAACAGGCGCAACGGATCCCGACAAACATGCTTTATTTCAGCACTGAATTGAAAGACAGTGCCACCAATGTCAAAATAACCATTAGTGTAGTCGTAAAAGTGGACTCTAGCCAAGCTGTCTTAAAAGTGTCAAGAACAGGCGTGACGACTGGGTATGAAAATCGGAACTATAATTAGTCCGTCAATTTGATAATACAATAATAGACACGTATATTTTGCTTTTTCAAATATCGAATCAACAATACAATAGATAAATCGAGTTGAAGTTTGGGAGTGGGGGCTCGTGACGTCATAATCCGTACCGAGGCACGGCGGTGCGGTCCGGCGCGTGACGTCACGCGACATTTCGATATAATGTATTGCAGTTGTTTTTGGATTACGTTGAAAAAGAAAAAATACGTGTCCTATAATATTTTGTTAATCTACATGACGGGGTAACAATCAAAATTTAGTCATCTAGCCTGTTGACAAGATTGGCTGACTAAAGATACTTATGTATCTATTTATTGAGTACTTATCGTAGGTAACTTGGCGTCTTGCTGTGGAAGAGAGCACGGGACTAACATTGTTGGTACGTTGAGTACTTTCTAGTCGCACTAACTTGTATGATTGTATGAATTGGCATGATCTCGCTGCTAACGACTGATGTCTGTAACATCAACCGTAAAATTTTTAAATCAGAAGTCAAATATGTTTTCGGTTTCCGGAGGATATGAAATGGGTTTAGGAACCCTACTCCTTAGTCAATATCTTAAAACGGCTTGCTGCGAAATCACTAAATGCATATAACAGCTGAACAAAATTTAAAATGAAATAAGATAAATATATGTACCTATGTTTATTTTGTCACTAACAATGAACAAAAACGTCACTCATAAAACTAAATCTTTTATTTACAACTGACAAAAGATTTCCGGGTATTTATCGCGTAAATTACCTTAATTATTTCCCGGTTATATGTAATGTTAATAATGTGTTGTGCTCGCGAAAGTTTAAAAAAGACAATAAATAGTTCGATATTGTATTTAGCTGCTAAATGCATTTAAGGATCCTTAGGCAAGTCGGTCTTAGTAATGTTACTTTCAATATGTAGCCAAAGAATAGCAGTAATAGAAAATTACCTGTATTTATTTATGTTTATAGCGAACAAATCACTTCCACAGCAAGTTGTCTGAAATCTGACTGTTACATCTAATCGAATTGTAATCTATTACGTATTAGATTAAAATGAAAGCTTTGCTCTACCACTTAAAAACATCCTAACTATACAGGATTTTACGGAAGTATAATATAATACATTCAGTATACGTATCCGGAGTATATCCGGTGTCTTTTAATCCATTTTGTCGTAAGTGGTATAGCGCTTTTTAAAGGTAGTCGCCTATCGAAGCAACTACGCTCTCGCCCGGCAAAATATATTTTTATACGACTAAATCACAAGACGTCCGACCCGCAGTATCGCGGTGATCACGTTCGCTAAGCACGTGACCAACGCTGCATTGCATTGCACTCGTCACCCTGAGACATTCGCATATAGCTTTAAAGTCGTGTTGTTTAGATACACTTTACAACGGCAGTAATATACGTAACATTACGGGAAGCCAGCAGCAAGCAATTGTATTTACCTAAACTGTGTCTAAATAATAGTTTGCGTCACTTAACGTGCCAATTCACTAACAGAAAAAGAACAAAGCCACACCTAAACCTTTTTTTGTTTTTCGTTGAAAACCTAATCCTAAACTTACCTGGGTTATTACATTAATTTAACGATACCTAGTTCTGCAATAGGCTTTTGATAATGACAGTTTATAAAAGAACAAACGGTCTATGTAATAGGGCCAGCTTGTATAGTACGCCATTATATTTATTGTATTTTATTTGCGACTTCAACTTCGTGGTAAATGTCAGAGAGCGACCTGTATTGCCACGTAGTGACTTCAAGCCTTTTTTTTTAATGTGCGAGTATTATTTTGCCGGGAAGGGGCTGTGGTTTAAGTAAGCTGCAACCTTTACTCTGATAGATTGCGTAAAATGCGTATATTCATAATAATTTGCTGTTGTGGCACGTAGTACTTGCGCAAATTATATACAGGGTGTATTGTATTGTGTGTACTAACCCGAAAGGGGGGTTCCAGCCCATGAATTCGTATTTTTTTATATACATATATTTTATTAAAAATTTTACTACCTGGTGTATTTTAAGAAGATGAAGTCGTATTCAGTTTTTTTTTTACATTTACATAAAAAAAACATATTTATGATAATGGATAATGTTATGTGCACCTGTACGGAAACACTTTGTGGAGGTCAATGACCCTGTCAAGAATTTGCTGGCGTTTAGGTTGTCATTATTGTGGAATACTGAAAAATCATAGTTGTTCCTTGGAGTGGTCAGACTAACCCCCTTTCGGCTTACTACACATACTATAATGTACCCTGTATAATCTTAAGTTTGTAGGTGTAATTAGTTTATTATGACTTATTAAATTTTAATAAAACTTGCCTGAATTACTAAATATTTTGAACGAAAGTTATTTTATTATGAAAATATTTCGATCGGTTTGTTTTAAAATATGTATAATTATGACTAATATTGTTCTTTTATATTCTATTTTGTACTTTTCAGTATTAGATAAATATTTATCTATAACTTAGTTCAAATGAATATTGTTATTTTCTGTATATATTAGATAATTGGTTTATAAACATTAAAAAAAACAGAGTTTTTAAGGTAAAACCACCTTTTTGATATTATCTTAGTTTAATTTTACTTATTTATTTTACAGTATTCTAGTACTGTTTTAGTTAATATAAGGGTTATTCTCTCATACTTAAAAATCGTGCTTAATTTTTTTGATGAAACTCGCGTAAATTGTTTTATCTTGATGCATTTTGAGCCTTATACATTATTTATCTACTTACTTATTACTTGTAAATTATGAATTCAACGAATTTGTGATCTGTAAAAAACACGGAAACCGCAATAATACTGTGATTTATGTTTTTTTTCTTGTTTTTCATGGTTATTGTAATAATATGTATGTATTTTGTATGTAAATCACAAGCTTTGTGCATATAAAACGTGGTGTTTAAAATTGATGTACTGTTAACTTAGTAAGCTCTTAGAAATAAGTCGCTGTGAATATGTGAAAAAAACAAAAATACAATTGAGAATAAATGTGAAAAATACTAAATATATAGAGTTGTCTTTTAATTGAAAATAAACAACTCAACGTCTATACATACATCATTATCGTCCACGCCCACTGCTGGACACAGGCCTCCATCATGAATCTCCAAGAACATGAGGGGTTCGTTGCCATACTCACCACGCGTGGCGGGTTGGCGAGCGCAGAACAGGATGTTGATACACGGGAAGACGATGCTGCCTATCTTCCGGAGGTGCCCCTTGGCAGATTCTAACTGCATCCACGGGTAAGAGAGGAGGGGCAACATTCTATTGCCGACACTCCACGGCCAGACACAGGAAAGACATAAATAATATCACGGAATTATAACATCAATAAATAATTTCAAGGAAATGAAAAACCTTATCAAAAATTTACGATGGGATTCGAACCCACGTGGGTTCAACAATCCCAATGCGCGCGACCTCTGCCCCATTCCCTGACGAAAGTTCCCCCGGGAGGAACTGAACACGTTGGATACCTATTTTCAACGAATTATTAACGTGAGTAGAATACCCGTTTAACATAACAATTGTAAGTAGTGGTCGTAGTAGCTGCGATACGAAGTTCGCCGGGACAGCTAGTATTAAAATAAAAGGCCAAATTATTGTTAATACATTTATTATACGAAATCTTTAGAGCCAACACAAACATTTGCGGATAACGGTAAAACCGACAGAACCAAGAGTAAGTAATGTATGCTCGTCATGACAGTTCAACTAAGGAAGGATGGAAGGTAGACGGTAAGTTGGTCATCATCATATCAGCTGTAGGACGTCCACTGCTGGACAAAGACCCGATGGGTCGGTATCAAAACGACTAGATTTACAAAATGACCTGTTCTGCATAAGGACTAGATCGCAAAACGACTACAAATGCAGAAAGTGCGCTTTGGTTTACGACCCAACCCCTCACATGGAAACACATTTTGTAGTAACTAATGCAACTTAGGGTTTCATCATCATTATTTTAGCCGTAAAACGTCGAACACAGGCCTCTCATGGATGGATGAGGGGTAGTTACCATACTTGCCACGCTTGGCAGGCGGGTTGGCGAGCGCAGTTCGGGATGTTGATACGCGGAAAGGCGCTTCTGCCCATCTTCCGGAGGTATCCCTTAGCAGGCTCTTACTGCATCCACGGACATGAGAGGGGTAACATTCTACTGCCGGCACCCCACGGCAAACTTAGTGTTCAATTCTCTAAATGCGTTTTTTTCCCTGTAAATTAACATTTCTATATGGCTTTGGGGTCCGAAAAAACACTATGACTTTGTTAGTTATCGCCGTGGGGTGCCGGCAGCAAAATGATCCTCTCTTGCCCGTGGATGCAATAAGAATCTGCCAAGGGATACTCCTGGAAGATGGACCGCAGCGTCTTACCGTGTACCATCATCCCGCTCTGCGCTCGCCAATCTGCCAAGCGTGGTGAGTATGGCAATAACCCCCTCAGGATCAGTACTTGTCCATGAAGGAAGGCTGCCCAGCAGTGGACGTCCTAATGAGTTATAGTAGTAGACTAGTGAGTGGGTGGTGCGCGAGCTGCTTCGCAGCACGCGAGGGTTGTTTAAAATGAGTCGAGGGGAGGTTGTGCGCGAGCTGCTGCGAAGCTCGCGAAGTTTTATAAAAAAAAAATTAAGGGGGTGGAAAAGGGGTAGTTTCAGATTTTTCTCGTACTCACCCCCCAACCCTCTACCCAACCCCGTTTACAGATGCCCGATATTCCATCTGGAAGTGGGAGAACAATGATGTCAGTCAGTGAGTGAGTCAGTGAGTGGTAAGGTAAAATAAAAAGTAATAGTATAATAGTAGTCAGATTGCAATGCTGCTTTGGTCGCAAGGCGTTTACGTCGGCTTCTAAAGTAAGCTTAACAAGTCTGTTTCGTGGTTATTTCTGGTCCCGGGTGATGTCTGCCGTCAGATGTGGTCGGCGGTGTCGAGGTAGCGTTGGAGCGCGAGCTCCATATGTTCGCATTTAGATGCCGCTGGCTCGCCATGCCCGTGGTTCTTCCTGCAGCGAAATAGAGAGATTTTTTATGAGACATTGTCGTCATTGTCGTGACCCACTGCTGGGCATAAGCCTCCTTCCCCAACAAAGTCAAAGTCAATAAGTGTTTATTCAATATAGCAAAACGCTACTTCGAATATATACGCTATTATAGTTTACGAAATAAGAACAAAACACATTTAAATTGAATAAAGCACAATTGAATTCGTTCGTTTCGGAAAACTTTTTTCTCCAAGTGAGGGAAAGAAGCGCACAAGAAACCTCACTCTTAACCGCCAATCAGTTCTACTCTGGGTATTTCGCATCGAGGTCTTGCCCTGTACGACAACTACTTATATCGTCCATCCATCTGGCAGGTGGTCCGCCGAGAGCTCTTTTGTATCTCCAAGAATTGTTATAAATAATGTCTTAAGAGTGCGCATTAGGCAATTTTATACTTCGTAATTTATTTATTTGAGCCACCAACAGAGGATATACAGAAAACATACAAAAATAGAAATATTAAAACAGCTTCGGCTAGTGTAGCCCCAATTACATGCAGCTACATCTAAATATATAACAAATTATAAAAAAATTAAGTCATAGCAAAATCAACATTTTAACAGTTGTTTACATTACAAACAAAGTTTTACAGATAACACACAAACAAATGAAATCAATATATATCTCCGGAATATGCGCAGCAGAGTCTTTCCGTGTATCAACATCCCGTACTGCGCTCGCCAAATCCCCCAAAAAAGCGTAGTGAGTATTATGGCAACAACCCTCACTCATGATCCGTACTTGGAGATCCATGAGGGCGTCCAATGTGCTCAGCTATGGGACGTCCACTGCTGGATGATTATGATGATGACGACACAGGTTCCCATAAACGATTTATTGACTTTTTGGAGTGTAAATTTAGGAGAGATGCTTACTTGTGATGTTCCTCGCATTCCTCCATGGAGATATCGTTGGTGACCAGCCGCGAACCGAACCCGCTGTGGTAAGTTGAATACCGTTGCTGTGAACAAATAAATCTATATACATATATAATATAAAACAAAGTCGTGTTAGTTACACCACTTATAACTCGAGAACGGCTGGACCGACTTCATTGATCTTAGATGTTTTTGGATTTATCTGAGCTCGGGTTAAAATATAGGCTATATAAACATCGTAAAAAATCGCATAAAAAATAACTATAAAGTAAATTAATTAGCTCATACATTTTATATGGATGATGTGGTTGTCAAATATTTAAAAGTTCGTTCAGAAAGCTAATATTGTGATTAAACTTAAACTCAGGATGTTTATAATTAAGTAGTTGTAAGGAAGTTGTTTATTTATTATTATTATTTATTTCATCATCATCATCATCATTTCAGCCATAAAACGTCCACTGATGAACACAGGCCTCCCTCATGAATCTCCATGAGTGGTAGTTGCCATTCTCACCACGCTTGGCAGGCGGGTTGGTGAGCGCAGTATGGGATATTGATACACGGATAGACGCTGCTGCCCATCTTCCGAAGGTATCCCTTAGCAGGCTCTTACTGCATCCATGGGCATGAGAGGAGGGGTAACATTCTACTGCCGGCACCCCACGGCGATTAACATGAAAGGTGAAAACCTAGAACTTGTAGCTAACAGTGTGTTTTTAGGCATCACCCTTGATAATAAATAAGCTTGAATGGGGTCCCCACATAGATAAGCTATCGAACAGGCTCAGTTCTGCTGAGATAAATGTGTTATGTAATGTATTATGTCCGTGCTGTTTTTGTGAACTGAATAAATGTCTATTCTATTCTATATGCAGTTAAAAAAGTTCGTTACCTCTCAGACATAGCTACATCCAGACTTGTCTACTTTAGCTATTTTCATGTCTTATGGTAAAGTGTTGTGGGGGTGCGCTGGAGCTAAACATATAAACACTGTATTTGTGCTGCAGAAGAGGGCTGTTCGTGCAATCTACAATATGAGCCCCAGAGAATCACTACGTGATAAATTTAAAGAAATTAATATAACGACAGTTCCTTGTCACTATATTTACGTAATAATTATACTGTATACCCACAAAAATATTAATATTTTTCGTAAGAAAAGTGATTTGCACAATGTAAATACCTACTAGAAACAAAGATATACTCGCACTGCCCACTATTAGGCTACGTAAGGTCAATGTATCTTTCAGAGGGCAGTGTAATAAAATTCCTATAGAAATGCAGCAATTTTCTATCAATAAGTTTAAAAAAATTATAAAATGTAATCTTCACAATAAAGCTTACTATAAAATATCTGATTATCTAGAAGACAATAATGCTTGAAATTAAATTTGCTCCAACTCCGAAACAACTGAAAAAACTAACTATTATAAAGAACTGTGTTTTCTAATCGCTTCTTATCGCAGTGCTCAAAACAGGGAAGCGAACAGATTAATTCATATGCCTTATTTCCTGTTAACTTATGATTGATGTTTTTATTTATATTTTTGTAAGTTGACGTGTCTGTTTTCTAATTGGAACTATAACTATGGAACTATTCTGAATTTCTTCAATGCAAAGCGAGGCATGAAAAGCGATGATGAGTTGAGAGTGAGGCAATTTGGATATGGGCAACGGAACCCGAAGGGACAGAGGTTAGTCGATTTTCTGGAGAAAGAAGGATCTTTATGATGAATTCTTTTTTCTAGAAGCCGCCTCACAGGAAATGGACCTGGATGAATCCCAACAGTTCCACGAGAAATGAGATTGATTTCATCTTGGCCATATTCAACGGACGTTCAATGAAAGAAACAAATATTCAATGATGTCTCTGTGATTCACAGGGTGAAAACAGTCAGTGATCACCGAATTGTTAGAGGCACATTCAAGATGAACGTTAACCTTGAAAGGTCCTGTTTGATGAAGACTATGCTTTGACCCACACGCGCACATATCCAAAACCTCGAGAGCTTTCAACTCAAACTTGCAAATCGCTATGACTGTCTAGAAGTAGATGCATCAGTGGACGAGATCAATAACAGGTTCGTAGAAACCGTCCATACCCCCACCGTATGTCCCAGTTCTTTAAGACCCCCCGTAGCAAAACCTCAGAAACTCTTTGATGACCCCTAACCTCATGGCTAGACAACGTTCTTTGCGACTGCAGTCTCCCGATGATGCTCAGTCACATAGGCAGCTCAATAGAAAAATTTAGAAATCCTTGCGGCACGATATTCGTACCTTTAATACAGCTCGTATTAAAGATACGATAGAGGGGAATAAAGGCTCCAAAGTGTTCGCGAGAGATCATTCTATTGGGCAGAGCCGGATGACGAAGCTGAAGAGAGAAGATGGCAGCATAACGTCAAGTAAAGCAGAAGTGTTAAGGGAAGTCGAAAGGTTCTATGGACGGCTCTACGATTCGGTCACTAAACCTGTTTGCAGTGCGGCCAACGACCTAAGAGCCAAACTGGCCAGACATTATACCGAGGATATCCCGGACATCAGCCTTTACGAGATTAGGATGGCCTTGAAACAGCTTAAGAACGACAAGGCGCCGGGTGAGGACGGAATCACTTCAGAGCTTCTGAAAGCGGGTGGATCACCGGTACTTAGTCCTTCAGAAGCTCTTTAATTCCGCATTGCTTGTAGGTACGACGCCAAAAACATAGAACGAGGGCGTGGTGGTTCTGTACTTCAAGAAAGGTGACTCCTTGCTTAGTAATTACATACCCATCTCGCTTTTGAGCCATGTTTATAAGCTGTTTCATCGCGTACGGTCTCGAACGCAGGTTTGATGACTTCCAGCCTCCCGAACAAGCCGGGTTCCGAAAAGGCTACAGTACCATAGACCACATACATACGCTGCGGCAAGTCATACAGAAGACCAAAGAGCATAACTTGCCGCTATGTCTCGCGTTTGTGGACTATGAGAAAGCCTTCTATTCGATCGAAACATGGCCGGTGCTTGAGTCTCCGTCAATGCCGTGTTGACTATCGGTACATCAAAGTGTTCAACACTTTGTTGTATAAAAACGCCACTATGTCAGTCCGAGTACAAGAACAGAGCTCGAAGGCGATTCCCTTAAAAAGAGGCGCAAGACGGTGCAAGGGAGATGTTATCTCTCCGAAACTGTTTATGACCGCTTTGGAAGATGCCTTTAAGCTCCTGGAATGGAAAGGACTGAAGTGAGGAGAGAAGTGACGAAGGTGAGTGATGTATTCGCCGTTAATATTGATGCCCATCAATATTAACGGCGAATACATCACTCACCTTCGGTTTGCCGACGATATTGTGGTCATGGCAAAGTCGATGGAAGAGCTCAGCACGATGCTCAAAGGCCTCAATCGAGTCTCCCAACGGGTAGGCCATAAAATGTACATGGAAAAGACGAAAATCATGTCAAATGTCCATGTCGTGCCTGCTCCAGTTATGGTTGAGAACTCGGCTCTTGAAGTTGTCGACGCGTATGTATACCTAGGACAAACAGTCCAAATAGGTAGGTCCAACTTCGAAAAAGAGGTCAATCGTCGAATCCAACTCGGATGGGTAGCCTTTGGGAAACTTCGCAACATCTTTTCGTCCAACATACCTCAGTGCCTTAAGACGAAAGTCTACAATCAGTGTGTGTTACCAGTACATATGACATATGGAACCGAGACGTGGTCCTTCACTATTGGCCTTATGAATAAGCTCAGAGTCGCTCAACGAGCTATGGATAGGGTTATGCTCGGGGTTTCTCTACCTACGGGATCGAATCAGAAATAAGGAGATACGTAGAAGAACTCGGGTCACCGACATAGCCAAACGGATTAGCACGTTGAAGCGGCAATGGGCAGGCTATATAGCGCGCAGATGGCCGATGGGGCCGCAAAGTTCTCGAAAGGAGGCCACGGACCGGCAAGCGCAGCGTAGGACGTCCTAACACCTACAAGATGGGCAGAGGACTTGGTGAGAACAGCTGGTCGGCAGTGGATGCAGACGACTTCCAACCGCAGTACTTGGAGAGCAACGAGGGAGGCCTTTGTCCAGCAGTCAACGTCCTACGGCTGATTTGATGATGAGGTTTTTACACGGTTGACACTTACAAGCTTATCAATAGATGGCGTTACTAGTAACCTACAGCACACTTAAGATATAATATTCAACAGTTTTAAACTAACCTGTAAATGCTTAGAGAACAGCTGTTCGGAGTGCAGCGCGCACGCCTGGCGCAGGCCGCGCGCGCACGCGTCTACGTACTGCACGTGCGCCGCGAGCCACTCGCGCGCCTCGCATCGCCGCGCCAGGCGGAGCTGGAGGCCCGCGGGAGGGGAGGTGCCCTGAGGAGAGATCATGCATAACGTCTGCGTACTGCACGTGCGCCGCGAGCCACTCGCGCGCCTCGCATCGCCGCGCCAGGCGGAGCTGGAGGCCCGCGGGAGGGGAGGTGCCCTGAGGAGAGATCATGCATAACGTCTGCGTACTGCACGTGCGCCGCGAGCCACTCGCGCGCCTCGCATCGCCGCGCCAGGCGGAGCTGGAGGCCCGCGGGAGGGGAGGTGCCCTGAGGAGAGATCATGCATAACGTCTGCGTACTGCACGTGCGCCGCGAGCCACTCGCGCGCCTCGCAGCGTCGCGCCAGGCGGAGCTGGAGGCCCGCGGGAGAGGAGGTGCCCTGAGGAGAGATCATGCATAACGTCTGCGTACTGCACGTGCGCCGCGAGCCACTCGCGCGCCTCGCAGCGCCGCGCCAGGCGGAGCTGGAGGCCCGCGGGAGGGGAGGTGCCCTGAGGAGAGATCATGCATAACGTCTGCGTACTGCACGTGCGCCGCGAGCCACTCGCGCGCCTCGCAGCGCCGCGCCAGGCGGAGCTGGAGGCCCGCGGGAGGGGAGGTGCCCTGAGGAGAGATCATGCATAACGTCTGCGTACTGCACGTGCGCCGCGAGCCACTCGCGCGCCTCGCAGCGCCGCGCCAGGCGGAGCTGGAGGCCCGCGGGAGGGGAGGTGCCCTGAGGAGAGATCATGCATAACGTCTGCGTACTGCACGTGCGCCGCGAGCCACTCACGCGCCTCGCAGCGCCGCGCCAGGCGGAGCTGGAGGCCCGCGGGAGGGGAGGTGCCCTGAGGAGAGATCATGCATAACGTCTGCGTACTGCACGTGCGCCGCGAGCCACTCGCGCGCCTCGCAGCGTCGCGCCAGGCGGAGCTGGAGGCCCGCGGGAGGGGAGGTGCCCTGAGGAGAGATCATGCATAACGTCTGCGTACTGCACGTGCGCCGCGAGCCACTCGCGCGCCTCGCAGCGCCGCGCCAGGCGGAGCTGGAGGCCCGCGGGAGGGGAGGTGCCCTGAGGAGAGATCATGCATAACGTCTGCGTACTGCACGTGCGCCGCGAGCCACTCACGCGCCTCGCAGCGCCGCGCCAGGCGGAGCTGGAGGCCCGCGGGAGGGGAGGTGCCCTGAGGAGAGATCATGCATAACGTCTGCGTACTGCACGTGCGCCGCGAGCCACTCGCGCGCCTCGCAGCGTCGCGCCAGGCGGAGCTGGAGGCCCGCGGGAGGGGAGGTGCCCTGAGGAGAGATCATGCATAACGTCTGCGTACTGCACGTGCGCCGCGAGCCACTCGCGCGCCTCGCAGCGCCGCGCCAGGCGGAGCTGGAGGCCCGCGGGAGGGGAGGTGCCCTGAGGAGAGATCATGCATAACGTCTGCGTACTGCACGTGCGCCGCGAGCCACTCGCGCGCCTCGCAGCGTCGCGCCAGGCGGAGCTGGAGGCCCGCGGGAGGGGAGGTGCCCTGAGGAGAGATCATGCATAACGTCTGCGTACTGCACGTGCGCCGCGAGCCACTCGCGCGCCTCGCAGCGCCGCGCCAGGCGGAGCTGGAGGCCCGCGGGAGGGGAGGTGCCCTGAGGAGAGATCATGCATAACGTCTGCGTACTGCACGTGCGCCGCGAGCCACTCACGCGCCTCGCAGCGCCGCGCCAGGCGGAGCTGGAGGCCCGCGGGAGGGGAGGTGCCCTGAGGAGAGATCATGCATAACGTCTGCGTACTGCACGTGCGCCGCGAGCCACTCGCGCGCCTCGCAGCGTCGCGCCAGGCGGAGCTGGAGGCCCGCGGGAGGGGAGGTGCCCTGAGGAGAGATCATGCATAACGTCTGCGTACTGCACGTGCGCCGCGAGCCACTCGCGCGCCTCGCAGCGCCGCGCCAGGCGGAGCTGGAGGCCCGCGGGAGGGGAGGTGATCATGCATAACATCTTCTACACTTTTTACTTTTAAACTACCTACTTGCCGCGGGGTAGAATGTTACCCCTCCTCTCATGCATCCACGGGATGCAGTAAGGGATAGCTCCGGAAGATGGGCGTCTTTCCATGTATCAACATCGCGTACTGCGCTCGCTAGTGGCAACTATGGCAACACTCCCCTCGTGATCTTGAATATGCTCAGGGAGGCCTGTGGAAGGAGGGATGTGGACAGTACTACGGCTGTTATGATGATGTTGAAGCTACTTGTAACAGGCTAGATGACTAAAATTTTATTGTTAGTAGGTACGTCATGTAGCTTCACAAAGTCTATTGGACACGTATTTTTTTCTTTTTTAACGAAAAATAACCGCGATACATTATATAGAAATTTCGCGTGACGTCACATGCCGGTCCGCGCCAACGTGCCTCGGTGCAGAATTATGACGTCACGAACTGCTAAATTTCAACTCGCATTATCTAAGTATTGTTTCATTAATTTTAAAAAGCAAAAAATACGTGTCTATTAATTTTATATTATCTAGCTGACCGACTAAATAGTATTTTGATGTACATACCCTGACAACATGCCTATTTTTGTTTGTATTGTGTATCATATTTAGTTGTCCTTATATTACACATAATCAATATAATATAAAACTCTTCCGAGTGACTGAGTGACTGACAGACAACGCACAGCCTAAACCACTGGACCTAGAGACTTGAAATTTGGCACACATACACCTTGAGTATCCTAGAGGTGCACTAAGGAGGGATTTTTAGAAATTCCCACGGGAACGGGAACTACGCGGATGGAACTGCGGGGTGCGCCTAGTCAATATACATATATAAAACTCTTCCGTTACTGACTGAGTGACTGACAGACAACGCACAGCCTAAACCACTGGACCTAGAGACTTGAAATTTGGCACACATATACCTTGAGTATGCAGCAAGGAAGTGTGCACCAAGGAGGGATTTTTCGAAATTCCCACGGGAACGGGAACTACGCGGGTGAAACTGCGGGGTGCGGCTAGTATATTTATATAAACATACCCTTTCATATTTAGTTCTTGGATATTACCTGATCGACGATGCACTTCATCATCAGCGTCACATTCTTGTTGTTGAACTGATCGAAGCCGTTGGTAACAGTCACTCCACCGAGCATGTTGTAGCTGAAAACATCCTTGTTTTATAAATAAATAATAATAATAAAAATATTTATTTTCAAAAAAGGTTTGACAATGGGGGTATTCCTTACAAATAACAAAAATAAATAATAAAAAATCGTTTATTCATAAAGGTCAATGGTACAAAATTATCAATGTAGTATATTTTAGGTTAACCTAATTATATTTAGCTAAGACCTGTTTGTGTTGCTTAAACATTGAGCGTCTCGTTCTAACTAAGCTCTAGGCTTGTAAAAAGAAACGAGCGATCACTGCTTCGGCACAGTGAAAACAAAATAAGTGTTTAAATACATAAAAACGTTTGACTGAGTACCTTGTCCAAACCTATGTAGTGATAATGCGTCAACTCCTCGCTGTAACTAAGTATGGTTATACTTGTAAATAGATACGAGGGATCTCTGCTTCGGCAAAAATACATAAGGAGTTAGACACATTCAAATCGCTTTACACATTCAAATAGTTTCTCTTGTTATTTTTGGTTCAACTACTCTGCTTTTTAATTTTATTTAGATTTAAGTTTGTAAGTGGTAGTAAACTGTTTAGTCGCTAAATTGTGCACGCTGTGGCAACCTGTAATTGAGGAAACACACAGTCAACAATATTTTTAAAACCTATTATTAACTCATGTTATGTGATTTTCTTGTTGGATGCCCTTTAGTAAATAAATAAATAGACAAAAACAGAAATAGAAAACAAGATTAGTAAAAGTTAATTACTCGTATTTTACTCGTATATAAATCCTCTACAGTTGTGTGCCAGTTTTCTGAGTTTTATCTTGTGCAGGCTTCACTTTATTATGCAGGTCTTAGTTTTATGTTGTTTCATTCATTCATTTATTTATTTAACCATAGGATCTTAAGAACAATTCGTTACGTCAAACAGAAACACATTGTAGGTAAATTCATTTTGCACCTGTAGTCTGTCAGTTTAAATTGATTTTATTTTATTATGTAAGAACTGTGGAACAAAACAAATGTCCTAGCCTGATAACTCAATATATGAGTACCTACCTCAGGTACCTACTAACTTTGCCTAAATCTGTTTTTTATCAGATCTTTTTAACAAAAATACATATTTATGAATTATCATTTGACATTCATCATTCCAGCCGTAAAAAGTCCACTACTGAACAGGCCTCCCTCATGGATCTCCATGGGGGGTAGTTGCCATACTCACCACGCTTAGCAGGCGGGTTGGCATTTGACATTACATAGGTATTAAGTAATAAATATCACATTTCACTTACACATTAGCCATAAACATATGATGTCCGGGCGGTGTGACCACTTTATAGTATCTCTCCAAGTTGAAGTTCTTCAGGAAGTACAGGCAGCTGGTGACATCCCACATGTACCGGTTCACCGTGTCCCGCCAGTGTTGCCACTTGTCGGTGCTCCGCTCGGTGTTGCCGTATGGCATTAGTAGCAGTTGACATCTGTAGTTGAGCCTGTAAATAGGTTTATAGAATCTTTATTTCTCATATAAAATGTACAGTTTACTTAAAATAAGTAAGTGTATATTTTTTATTTTTTGTTAGGTAACAATAAATGTTAGGCCTTCTTTAATCCCATTTGGAAGTTTATTATAAATAAATGTTTATTTTCGTAGTTGGTTAGATTCATTATCATCATCATCGCAGCCTTAGGACTGCTGTCCACGTGCACTGTTAGACAGAGGCCTCCCTCGTGGACTTCCAAGATCATGGGAGGCCTGAGGCTATTGGATGCAGTAAGAATCTGCTTAGGGATACCTCCGGAAGATGGGCAGCATCGATCCGTGTATCAATATCCCGTACTGCGCTCGCCAACCCGCCTGCTAACAACCTCTCATGATCAATATTTGAAGATCCAAGAGGGAGCCCTATGTCCAACAGTCGACGTCTTACTGCTAAGATGGTGATGATGACCTCCAGTGATGAAGACCATGAAGAATAAAACCTACCTGTCCTTATACTCTGCGGTAATCTTCAACAGTTTAGAGAACAGCTTGATTTCCTTGGCCACGTCGGTGTGGAAGACAGATCTGTAGCCCTCTTTATGCGGCCAGATTAGAAAGCACTCTGCGTTAAGGCGCTGGGAGGCTTCCAGACACTTCTTTATTTGGGCGGCTGCTAACGTGAAGGTGGCTGCGTCGGGGCTTGTGAGGGCTCCGTTCTCGTATCTGTGAGAAACAAGGAAAGGAGGTGTTCATATAAAGTTAGACGTTTATTTTTTACTGCAGACACGCATACCTCCAACTTCGAAGATCTAAAAAGCTAGCTAATATGGGCTGTGTTCTCTAATCGCTTCTTATCACAGTTATTAAAACAGGGTAGCGAAAAGATTAATACATGTGCTATAAATTTAATCATATGTTTTCTAATTGTAAGCGGAAGTGTCTATGTTTCGTAATTACAAACTATGGACAAAATAAAGTAAATGCATTTTGAAAAGTTGAAATATTATATTAATGGTATCTTATCTTCTTTGAGTCAAGAGCCTTACCTAGCATGAGAATGCAAATCAGGCGCTAACCACAAAAGCTTCAGATGATACCGTTGGTTCAACTCGCCCAAATACTCGACGATCTCGTCCCAGCTGGCACGCATCTCGTCCCAGCTGTCCGACACTGGGACCAGGTCCGTGTCGAATGCGGTCCAGTACTTCAGGCCCAGTTTGGAGCAGAAGTCAAAGAGTGCTTTGATGCAACGCTTGTGGTTCTCAACGGTGTTGGTTTGGTCGTCCCAGGGCTGGTAAGACCGTCCGGAACTGTCCAAACCTAGGGAACAACACTTTCAAAATAAGATGCACCTAAATTTTCGTTATTTAATTATTTATTTTAATTACAGTCACTAACTTGAGAACAAGTCTCAGAAAAAGTCCAATCCAAAGCGTTGCTTTTTGAAGGAGTGTATTGTCTTCTGCACCCCACGGCGGTGCCGGCACTGCCGAGGGGTGCCGGCAGTAGAATGATACCCCTCCTCTCACGCCCATGGATGCAGTAAGAGCCTGCTAAGGGATACCTCCGGAAGATGGGCAGCAGCGTCTATCCGTGTATCAACATCCCATACTGCGCTCGCCAACCCGCCTGCCAAGCGTGGTGAGTATGGCAACTACCCCTCATGGAGATCCATGAGGGAGGCCTGTGATCATCAGTGGACGTTTTATGGCTGAAATGATGATGATAGTCTTCTGTTAAATGTTTAGCTAGTTTTAGATTTAAACGCGTTGAATGAGCTTACATTTTTTATTTGGGATAAATATTAAGGCGTGGGGCGCCGGCAGTAGATATATGTATAGACAGATAATTCTTAATTGTACACATTGAAAGAATACACAAATAAAGAAAAATACAATTGAAACACAGGAAGTACTAAGGGCCCTATCGCGATATATGTTCCCTCTCCTCTCTTGCCCGTGGATGCAGTAGGAACCTGCCAAGGGATACCTTCAGAAGATGGGCAACAGCACCAACCCCTTATGATTACTATAATCTTGATTATAATTGCAGATCTATGAGGAAGCCTTTGTCCAGCAGTGGACGTCCTACGGATGTGATGATGATGATGCTGGAATGTAGTCCTTTTAGACGGAAGTAGATGGAAAGAAAACATTGCAGCTTGGAGACTAAATGACCCAGCTTTAGGATTATAAAATATATTTTACAGGTATGACTGGAAGGATTTGGGGAGGCTTTTGCCCAGCAGTGGGACGAAATAGACTAAGTAAAAAAAATAAAACTCAGGTCTGTGGCCTTCTCTTCCTTTCCAATGTAAAGGTGTTCCCAAATAGGCTAACCACATTGCTTTTCCTTCCCAATCTTGATTATTATCTTAAACATAACGCTGCTTACCTCGACTCCTGAACTCGGTAAGCGGGACACTGTACTTGAGCCACTCTTCCATAGTCCTGTTATGCAATCTCTCAGTCCCGTTGTAGAAGCGATAGCGGGAACTATCGCTTAGTCCCGCGGTGTTGCTATACTCTATCTTGTCTATGCCTGGGGAGAACAAGATATATATTCATAAATTAAAATAATGGTTAGTAATGTTTTTTGACTGCCACCGTGGCTCAGTTGGTCTATTAGCCGACTGATACGCAGGACACCCGCTACGGGTTCGATTCCCGCCACGGGAGAAATGATTGTTATTGTTCTGCAGATATTTGTCCCGGGTCTGGGTATTTTTCTATGTATCAGTATGTTATAACAAAAAAATGTATTTAAGTATTATATCAATCATCTGGTTTCCATAGTAGTTACAAGCTTTGCTTAGTTTGGGACTAGATGGTGTTGTGTTCTACACAGAGTCCAGCATTATTTTTATGTACTTAAGTATGTTTGAGAGTCTCACTTACCTACAGGACACCTTTATTAACAACGTTGAAGCAATAAATGATTTGATATATAATAAAATTATGTAGCTTCATTTATCCGCTTAATCCATTTGTAATCACGCCAATTTTGGTATGTAGGTATTTGTATCGAAAAAATCATTGACGTAAAAATACTTAACTACGACTACGAAGTTGAGTGGTTGTTAGTGAAGGGGCAAACAAATGTCGATATACCTAACAGGTGAACATGATTGAATATCTGATTCTAAAGAAATTTTTTTCAAGTTTTACTTTCAATTCAATGTTTGTTTTACTTGTAAATAGAGAAATTTTGAAATTCTTCCAAAATTAGCTTTTGTTTCGGCAATAATAGGTCATACGAAAGGTAAACATAGTTTCTTTCATGTTTTTACTACTTAACTACCCATTTTAGAGTAATGCTGTACCTATACCCAAAATCGTATTCACAGGTATGAATGGTATTCATCATCATCAACATCAGCCTCTGTACCTACTGTTAATTGAGTTTAAACTAAATGAAAAACAAATATAGCCGCTAACGAACGGATGAAAAACACTCAAAAAGAAATCAACACGTATTTCGCCTCTACAAGGCACCTCCAGGAGAAATCGGCTCGGGACGACCGCTAAACTGAAATTATTGTTTTCAGTTTCTGACGAAACACGTATCGAATACTTTTCGAGTTTTTTTTTCACTTATTAGAATAAGGTTAGCCGATTTGTTACGATATACCTAAGTTCAAAGTTCAAAATATTTATTGTAACCATGTTGTAACATAAAGATCTTATAACATAAAAGTATCATACATGGACCCAGCTAGGGCACAACAATTTTAGGATGCTTATAAGTAATACCTATGTATTTTTTAAACTTTCGCGATCACAACACATTATTAAAATATGGGATTATCGGGTATTTATCGCGTAATTACCTTTATTTTATTCCCGACGTTTCGACCGGATTGCACCTGGTCGTGGTCGCGGGGAGTCGATTGCACGACCAGGTGCAATCCGGTCGAAACGTCGGGAATAAAATAAAGGTAATTACGCGATAAATACCCGATAATCCCATATTTTAATAATACCTATGTGTTGTTCATTTAGTTAGATAGTATGATGGATTCCTCACCCTGGAAATAGTCTTCCCGGGGTTCCCTGACCTTCTGCCTCTTGGCCCCTTGCTGGTAAGTCGCCATGTCTTCAGTCACTTCTCACAGGATATATTTTATTTCGATTGCCTTCTTCTCTTGTGAATGGTATACCTTGTTAAACTTTAGCGATTTGTTAACATTTTGTTTTAAAATACAGGATTTTATCGTTTTTATTATTTTCCCGACGTTTCGGACACGTTTCAGCGTTCTTAGACTAAGAACGCTGGTATAATATCCTTCATTATAAAACATAAATGGTAGACCTGATGATTTTTTCTTAACTTACGATAACAGTGTTCAACTATCGTTCAAATAATGCGCCGAGGCGTGCTTTTATTGGAGGGATACATCATCTCAGCAGTAGGACGTCCGATACTGTTCATAGGCCTACCTTTAGGATCTCCAAGTATGAGGATTTGTTGTCATACTCGCCACGCTTGGCAGGCGGCAAGTGGGGCATATATGTAGATTAACGGTAATTTAATTTGTTACGAGTTTTTTTAATAATTCATCTTTTTGATTTTTGCTTAGGTAAGTACATGTTAATTGTAAACCTTTTTCCCTTAGCTGTGTTAGTTAAGTGTACCTTCTGTTTAAAATTTATTCTAATACAATAGTAAATATATTACGTAACTAAAAAGTAATCTGGCAAAGTAATTTATTGTACGTGTATTTCAATAATTCTTTAATTTTTCGAGAATAAAAACCATTTTTCATAAATAGCCTCGATTCCCCCGGGATTCCATCATCTGATCCCTTGGTTCCTATGGGACCACCTCGGAAGTGCATAATATTGAATAAAAGAAGAATTTTTAAAATCGCTCACCAATTGACAGAAAAATCGGTGAACATAAATAGAAAAAAAACATAAAGTCGAACATTGAACCTCCCCCTTTTTGAAGTCGGTTAAAAAGGTCACAGCTCAGCGTATAATTTTGCTCAAGAAGCAAACACTGATGTTCAACTGTTACCATTAGAGCTAGCAAGTAAAACGAGATGACACAAGTATTAATAATTGAATGATTTAGATTTTACCACAGATTAAACAATTGATTAATAATGTAGGTGTACAAACACGACAGTACCGAGCAAACTGGACGGACAGGCAGACACGCCCGCTTTTAAAACATTGGCACAAAGCATTCGCTGGACCGTAGTCCTTTGTCGCGCGCTCTATTGTCGGAGGTGTTGCATTGTCTCTGTAATTTGAGAGTTACGACTGGGCTGGTTTAGCCAGCTGCGTAATTAAGAATGGTTTTGTAGCACTCCTATTAAAATAATCCTTTAGTCCACGTTCACAACAAGTTAAGAAATAGATGAAGATATTTCTGAGGCAATAGACCAAATAAAAAATAAATAGGTCTATCACCGTTGGACATTGTCTAGAAATCATAGCACCTTTTAAATACTTTTAAGTGCTTAAATTTTGCTAATATAGATAATAAAAGTCAATGTTTATTTATTTTTGTACCTATTTAATTTCAGGGGCTCATAGGTAATTTGCACAATGAGGTTTTTAGATAAATTTTTAGTTAAACGATATGAGTACAGATTCTTATTTCATAACTATTTGTAAAGTTGTGAAGGTGGACTGAAGGGAAATAATGACAATATTGAAGATTAGACAACTGGAAGCTCAATCATGAATCTCTATCTGGTGTACAATAAGTATTGCATTTACCTATAGTAACCATAATCATACTTTAAATAAAATTAATAAATAAATAATGCTGCACAATTCACACAGCCACATCTAGCCCACACACAAGCTCTGCTTAGCTTGCTAAGCAGAGCTTGTGTTATGGGTACTAGATGGCTCATATACTTAAAATACCCTTTATTCCCAGGTCTTCATTTTCCCAATTTTTCACAGGCTCCAAATACATACTATTTACGTACATAGATATTTTTTTATTATATATAGAAAAACATCCAGAACACCCTGAACAAATATGTACAGACCGTACAGACGGGTGCCCATTTTGTATCCGAAAAACGATTGTCCGAAAATCACAATCAATAATAAGTGTCTCCGAAACATCACCATCCATAATATTATGGTCCCATAAATATCATTTGCTTAAGTATTGTTCATCCTAATGCTCCTTACGCATAAAATTATTTTACCTGATATATAATTTCCATAATATTCATTCATAGTTATAAACATATGTATGTGTCATACATAACAATAACGAATCATAAAACTTATTATTCTGAATATTTTCGCAAGATTATAAAACCCTTCAGTCGTAGAAAGGAGACGGAAGGACAGTAGGTTATTAGGTTTTTTTTTATAACCATCCAAAAACGCTGTCTGTGGTAGAACCGACATGGAGAGACAGTAGGTTAATAGGTTTTTAGGGTTCCGGACCAAAATGGTAAAAAGGAACCCTTATAGAATCACTCTGTCTGTCTGTCTGTCTGTCTGTCTGTCACAGATGGATATCTCGAGAACTACTGATGCTATCGACTTGCAATTTAAAATAGTAAAAGACAACAGTTTTTTACTTATATAGCATATATAAAAAATTTAAAAAATATTCTTATTTTGATTGCAGGGGGGCGGATAGGGGATCTCAAAAGTTTTAAGTGAAGTAACTAGGCCGTGTGGGGTATCATATGAAAGGTATTAATTTGTTCATTAATAAACAGTTTTTAGTTTTCCTTTAAACCGTATCGTTTTTGAGTTACTTACAAAAATGTTGAAAAAACGACCGTTCCCCCCCCCTTATCTCCGAAGTTTGCAGAGATAAACCCGTGATACTTTTATAGCTAATAGAAGTGTATGTAAACTTTATAGGAAAATTATAGCGAACTCTCTAATTTGCATAGTTTTTTAGACAAGGGGGGTGGAAGGGGGGTTTTCAAAAATTTTGTGAAGTTAATAGGTGATGTGGGGTATCATATGAAAGGTATTCATTTGCACATTAATAAACAGTTTTTAGTTTTCCTTTAAGCCGTATTGTTTTTGAGTTATTTACAAAAATGTCGAAAAACCGACCGTTCCCCCCCCTTATCTCCGAAGTTTGCAGAGATAAACCCGTGATATTTTTATAACTCATAGAAGTGTATGTAAACTTAATAGGAAAATTGTAGCATACTCTCTAATTTGCATAGTTTTTTAGACAAGGGGGGTTGAAGGGGGGTTTTCAAAAATTTTGTAAAGTAAATAGGTTATGTGGGGTATCATATGAAAGGTATTTATTTGCACATTAATAAACAGTTTTTAGTTTTCCTTTAAGCCGTATTGTTTTTGAGTTATTTACAAAAATGTTGAAAAAACGACCGTTCCCCCCCCCTTATCTCCGAAGTTTGCAGAGATAAACCCGTGATACTTTTATAGCTAATAGAAGTGTATGTAAACTTCATAGGAAAATTATAGCGAACTCTCTAATTTGCATAGTTTTTTAGACAATGGGGGTGGAAGGGGTGTTTTCAAAATTTTTGGAAAGTTACTAGGTTATGTGGGGTATCATATGAAAGATATTCTTTAGCACATTAATAAACAATTTTTAGTTTTCCTTTAAGTCATATAGTTTTTGAGTTATTTACAAAAATGTTGAAAAAAATAGCGTTCCCCCCCCCCTTATCTCCGAAGTTTGCGGAGATAAACCTTTGAAACTTTTATTACTATTAGAAGTGTATGTAAAGATTAGAGGAAATTTATTACAATCTCTCTACATAGCATACTTTTTTAGAAATCATCGAAAGTGTAAAAAATCTACATAAGTTCCGCTATCAGACAAGAGATGGCGCTGTCAAGGTTCTCCAACAAATATAAAACCGCCTTTGTCATAAATTATATTGTATGATGGCACGGAACCCTCGGTGCGCGAGTCCGACTCGCTCTTGCCCGGTTTTATTTTTATAACCATCGGAAAACACTGCCTGTGACAGAACCGAGATGGAAAGACAGTAGGTTATTATATTAGGTTTGCGGCCGCCAACAAAATATTATGGAACATGAAAATTATTCAAATAAATAACTATGACAATTATGTTTAGGAGTTAATAATGTTATGGATTTTTTTACTTATTGCTAATCACTTCATGGATAGTAATGGTTATGGATACCGATATTAGTAGAAACTATATTATAGATTGTGATTATTCGGGCAATCGATGATTATGAAAATAAATTTTATGAATTATTATATTATGGAAATAAAATTTCAGAGACAAAATAGAGAACCCCGTACAGACATTTGTCCCGAGGCGGGAATCGAACTTGCAACCTCTTGTGTAAGGTACAAGTATTATACCTCACATGGAAAGTGTGATGAGTTGTTAGTTCTAGGTTTCTGTAATCTGTGGTTCTAGCCTGTCATGTTGTTGGTGTACGTAAAACAAGATTCACACGTAGGTAGGTATAACTAAGGTTTATTTCCGTTTAAGTTACCATAGAAAAAGAAGCTAATCTTCCCTTGAGTGTCTCTTGCGTGAGTAGTACCTAGTCACGTACTAAGTTAATTGCTTCAAACATGTATAAAGATCAATAATAAAAAAGGCAGCGCGAGCGATATTAATAAAACGCCGCGTGCGCAGGTTCGCAAATGTACGGCGAAACCGTACATCCTGCGTCACAGGCGGACCTCCGCCCGCTGCGCCACAGAGGTCGTCTTGTTAGCTACCATAATGATCTCAGCCGTAGGAAGTCCACTGCTGGATATAAGCCTCCTTCATTAATCACTAAGTACTGATCATGAGGGGTTGTTGCCATACTCACCACGCTTGGCAGGCGGGTGAGCGAGGGCAGTACAAGATGTTGATATACAAAACGACGCAGCTGCGTCTTCCGGTTCGTAGAGCGGTGCGAATCGGGTGCCGGGTGGCTGTAATGAGGACGTCGGACCACTTGTACCATTAGGCAGTACCATTAATGGTACAATTGACACCGATTTGTCCCATTGATGGTACAATTGGCACCGAACTGTACTGACTTGTCCCACTAATACGATCATCTCAAGTATAAACTTGAGATTTGAACAAACCTCTTTTATAAATGTTAATGCTGTCCAATTTACGATAAATAAACTTCCATATGTGCGTCATGCAGATATAAGATATCAGATCTTACTTTTAAAATACTTTTTTTAGTACTGTTGTCTCCCCGCTGGACTTATTCAGGATGTTACTACATTTTTATCATCGATTAGGCTAGTACCCACCCAACAAACCATCCTGTACTGTACAGTATGCTGACGCTGTATATGTAAAAGCCTAAAAACCGACTATAGCCGATCATTATGTTTTTGACATATGTCAAAAGTTGTGAGCTTTATCATTATAAAACTATCAATTATTATCTTTGTATAAATTATCTGTACCGTGAACCAGTTACGTGAAGTTGGCAGTAGTATTCCTACTACAAAAAGGTGTCAGTTGCCATAAAAAAAAAAAAACTATCAATAGACAACCTTATTACTATCAGATAGAATTGATGCCTGGGGGCTGGGGGCAACTGAGAATATATCAGTCTTCCCTAACTTAGATATTTCCCTTTCCCTCTCATCACTTCATCTCAGCTTTCCAATTCTACGTAATTTCACTATCGCAGTTATTCTTACTCAGCCCACAGTACCTACTTCGTAACGTATCAACTCATTCACCAACATAATTGTAAAAAAAACACCAAATGTATAATTAAAAACACTATATTATCCAACTAAAAGGTGATAAATTGCCCTAGCGATAAATATAGCTAACAAGGCATATAACGGGTTAGGTAAGACTGCTCTCTCCTCTTGCAGCCCCGAAACCTGACCCTTCTTCAGCGGGTCTGCCTGCGTGACCGTCTTGGGCTTGTCTATGGGCTGACCCATCATGGAGAATTTGGTGGCACTCGTTATTTCGACAGTCAACATCTTCCCCATGTACTTTTCTTCTTTGGGCACTAGCACCTGGAATGGAAATTTAACAAATATAAATGTTTATTTATTGTTTTCAATAACAAAGGATATCCATCCACCGCTGGACCAAGCCCACCTTTATTAATAATCAAGTACTGATCATGAGGGGTTGCTGCCATACTCGCCACGCGTGGCAGGCGGGTTGGCGAGCGCAGTAAAGGAAGTTAATTCATGAGACGCTGCTGCCCATCTTCCGGAGGTATCCATTTAGTTATTTAGAAAGGTGTACTTTTTATAAATAACTTTCAGCATTCAAGAGAGAAAGAAGGCAAAATATATATTTACCTTTTCGAAGAATATAATTATGCAATATTTACGGGATATTAACCAAGATTTTGATAGTAGGGCAATCATTCGCAGTCAGAGACTTAGAAAGAGGGTAGATCATTAAATTTCTCACCTCTTGTGCAGTACTTAACCAACTAAGCTACGAAACCATTGACAGGCTGAGTTGACTTGATAGGATCATATCGGTTGATTGAGCACTGATCAAGACATACGACTAGAGCTTAAATGTCACTTACAATGACTAGGAGCCTACAATGACCAGCACCACCTACAATGACTAGGACTACCTACAATGACTAGGACAATCTACAATGACTAGGACCACCTACAATGACTAGGACCACCTACAATGACTAGGACCATCTACAATGACTAGGACCACCTACAATGACTAGGCCCACCTACAATGACTAGGACCACCTACAATGACTAGGACCATCTACAATGACTAGGACCATCTACAATGACTAGGACCATCTACAATGACTAGGCCCACCTACAATGACTAGGACCATCTACAATGACTAGGCCCACCTACAATGACTAGGACCATCTACAATGACTAGGCCCACCTACAATGACTAGGACCACCTACAATGACTAGGCCCACCTACAATGACTAGGACCACCTACAATGACTAGGACCACCTACAATGACTAGGACCACCTACAATGACTAGGACCACCTACAATGACTAGGACCACCTACAATGACTAGGACCACCTACAATGACTAGGCCCACCTACAATGACTAGGACCACCTACAATGACTAGGACCACCTACAATGACTAGGACCACCTACAATGACTAGGACCACCTACAATGACTAGGACCACCTACAATGACTAGGACCAGTTACAATCAGCACGTTCCAAACCAACCCTCACCTGTTCGTAGAACTCGTTGTGCGCGACGAAGTAGTTCTTGTCGTGAGACACGTCGGTGACCAGCACGTCGTACCGGCGCCCCGCCCGGCCCTCGTACGGCTGGTACGAGCGGAACAGCTCCGACAGCACCTTGGTACGCCTCTTCACCTCTTGTGCTGGCACCTGGGAACATTATTTATTTATTTAATACTTTGTGCACCAAAAACAATGTACAGAGGAGGACTTAATGCTACCAGTCAACCTTGGCGTGCATGAAAAAAATCAGAAGGCACAACAACAAAAGTAAGAAAAGTTCTCGTCTAAATAAATATTAATTAACATAAAAATATACATGGGAAACATAGAATATACCAACAATAATACATATTATATAAGATTGCTGGGAAATAAATATTGATATTGTTTAGACAAACAAACAAGAGGGTCATAAATAACATCACATGTTGGGGGTAGGGTCGACGAAGGGTGACATTGCAAAACAAGTAACTAAAATTCGTAACGCCACATTTAAAAAAAAAACAATCTGGGGTGTTTTTTTTAACTTTCGCGATCACATTATTACAATATTGGATTAACGGGTATTATTTAGAAAGCAGAGGCACCATTCCACTGGTCGCCCCTGCTGCAACCCTCACCTTGGGCATGCGGGCGGCCGGCGTGCCGGGGCGCGGGAAGAACTGGTTGATGAAGAGCGAGGGGAAGCGGTACTTGTCGCAGAGCTCGAGCGTCTGCTCGAAGTCCTGGCGCGTCTCGGAGGGGAAGCCGCAGATCACGTCGGTGGCGATCGTCATGCCGGGCACCCTGCGTAACATTCGTAATGTGCCATTTATTCATTTATTGCTTCATGTACGTGGTTTGCATTAGATCTAAGTACATAATACATAATTATTATAAGTAATTTAATTTTAGCATGATCGCCTCCAAGCGTGACTTAAATGCCGAAATTAACGGTAGAATAGGTGCTGCTGCCGCGGCCTAAGGTAAACTACGCACAAGAGTTTTCCGTTCACACGATCTACACCTTTCCACCAAAGTCAGTGTCTATCAGTCGGTAGTATTACCAAATCTCCTGTACTCGTCTGAGTCATGGGTCCTGTACCGCAAACACATTCGCACACTCGACAGATTTCACCTCAAATGTCTCCGAGACATCATGAACATCCGATGGTCAGACCGCGTCAGGAACACTAATGTCCTGAAGCGCGCTCAGGTTGGAGGCATTGACGTGTATCTGATGAGGCGACAGCTACGCTGTTGTGGACACGTGTCTCGATTGCCGGATAGTAGAGTTGCGAAGCGCATCTTCTTTTCAGAACTCCAGTGCGGTAAGCGGAAAAGCGGTGGCCAGTACCTGAGATATAAGGATGTTCTGAAAACACATATGAAGCGAGCCATCTACTTGGGAGTCAAAAGCAGCACAGCGCCCTGAGTGGAGACGTTTCATCCATCAACAGGTTGATACCTTTGAAAATGAGCGTCGCGAGGAGCTCGGTAGGAAGCGCGAGGAGCTGGAGGCCCGCGCACCAGCTGACATCTGGTACAATTTTATCAACGCGGTATTAACGTGCCCTAAGTGCTCTCGTACCTTCTCTTATAAGATTGGGTACACAAGTCACCTTAGAGCACATGAAAGGGTAGAAAACCAGAACCCTCCTATGAGACATCTTATCTGAATACTCAGTCGCCATGGCCAAAATCGGCTAGGAAACATCATCATCATCATTATAAGTAACATACATGAACCCTTTGCATCTATTATAGATTTTTTATACAGCGTCAGCAACTGGTAATCATGCTGTATGAGACGCTGCAGTACCTGGGACATTGTTTGATGGATTAGGCTTGCCCAGCACCTACAACATCCTCTCAGTTTAGTCAACTATTAGTCAGAGGAAAGAACAGGTGAATACGTCTGAAGCTAACTAAGCCGCAGGTTTCCTTCACCGTTAAGCACGTGTTAAACATGAACATACACATTTTAAGAAAGTAAAATCCATTGATTTGCGGTCGGTATCGAGCCCACGACCTTCGGATTGAAAGTCGGGGGTACATACCATTCAACCAACACGGCTTAAACACGGTTAAGAATCATATTAGATCATTAGATAACTTACATTGCCGTGAGGTGCCGGCAGTAGAATGTTACCTCTCCGAACTTGCCCGTGGTTGAAGTAATAATCTGCTAGCGGATACCTAAGGAAGATGGACGGATGCAGCGTATTTTCGTGTGTCAACATCCCGTACTGCACTCGCCAACCCGCCTGCCAAGCGTGGTGAGTATGGCAACAACACCTCATGATCAGAACTTCGCTATGAGGGAGGCCTTTGTCCAGCAATGGACGTCCTACGGGTGAGATGATGATAATGATGATTTCCGACGTGTCGACTGTGTTTCGACCGGGGACGGGTAGACTGGAGATTCTTTGGAGTGTCCATGAAGAAGCGATGGTGGTTTTGCAACTACCCTCCTTGGTCTTCAGAATTCGGTAAGCATTACATTGCGACACACTAACAGTAACTGTATCTTCTATAGAAGACTCTTCTATCTTACTAATATTATAAGGCCGAGAGTTACCTACTACTAGCGATATACAATCAATCATTTATTTACTAAAACCTTAACAACATAACATAATTTACCGTAATTACCAAGACCTTACCTCCCGTGCTAGTTAAAAAAAACTGTGTTACGGCAAGCCAAGGTCTCTCATACTACATGCAATACTACTATATAGTTCTACTAGTTACGGCAAGGCAAGGTCTCTCATACTACATGCAATACTACTATATAGTTCTACTAGCTTGTGCCCGCCGCAAGTAGCCTGTGTGTTAATCCTGGTCAACATCCATACGTGTGCAAAATTTCAACTCAATCCGATAGGTAGCTTTTGCGTGATGAGGTAACAAACATCCATACATCTATACAAACAAACTGCTTTATAATATGTGTGGGAAGTGGGATGGGATAGTGGGATATTGCCTGCCGGCTGCGCCGATTAATTCCGGCCCGCAAATGTTTAGCGCCCCCAAGCCGCGCCATCATGTTTTCGATCATTTTCGAGATTTTCGAGAAATGCCTGCTTGTGTTTACGCTTATATAAATACCGCGGTGAACATGTTCACGAACCACGTGACTAACTGACCTGTGACATATTTCACAGATTCACCATCAACAATTAAGTTAAGGTAGCATGTAATAATAATTCACTTTATAATAGAATAAACAAAGTTCTTAACATTTACCCGCTTACTTTATTTGAATGTAAAACCAAATGTTTTAAATGGCTACTTACTCTCAGTTATGACGAAACCGAAAGTTTTGTAAAAACCTGTAATTAAAAAAAAAAAACGCAAGCACGCCTTTATTCACATATTGTTTGTTCAAACATTCACTCACATACACACACACACACAACCACACACACACACAAACACAAACACACACACACACACACACAAATAACAGAGAGTATTCAAACTTATTATTTCATTTTAAATGTGTATTTTTCTGTTTTTCTGTTTTTAGATGTAATGTATCTTATTTTAGTAGTATGTTTTTATTTTGTTTACGGAACTTATGACTGTCATGTTCGGAGGAGGGCGCTGACTCTGCAACACAGTTTTTTAACTTTTGCGGTAGTTCAACGTTCCCATTGTTTTTGTATCAAATGTTTTTGTTCCCAATAAATTTTTTGTATTTTTGTATTTGTATTGTATGTGCGGTTAAAATCTTTTGTACATTATTTCTAGAACCTAGCGACATGAACTTCGACTTTAGAGGATAAATAAATAAAAATATATAATGCTGGACAAATCACACAGCATCATCTAGCCCCAAGATAAGCAGAGCTTGTGTTATAGGTACTAGATGACTGATATACTTAATACTTTATACTACATAGATAGATATTTTTATTATATATAGAAAAACACCCAGAACACCCTGAACAAATATCTGCAGATCGTACAGACATTTGTCCCGAGGCGGGAATCGAACCCGCAACCCCTTGCGTCGCAGGCGGACCTTCGCCCGCCGCGCCACAGAGCTCGTCAATTAATGAATAATGCATTGGATTTGGACCACCGACTACTTATAATTTTTTTCTAAATTATAATTGATTTTATCTACAGAATCCACCAAGACTGATGGAGGAATAGATAAGCTGCATTGCATTGCGCCCGTCGCTTTGAGCCGAGGTCTCATGTGAGCGTAATTTCCCCGGTTTTCTTATCCTTGGACCGGAACAGCAATGTAGACATAACTGCTAGGCGGCAGAAATAGATATGGTGGCAGTACTTCCTAGGATGAACTCTTCACAATAAGCTTTACTACTACCAGCTCGATGCACTTTGGGGACTAATGTACCCGCGGGGGTAAGATGCACTTTGGGGACTAATGAACCCGCGGGGGTAAGATGCACTTTGGGGACTAATAAACCCGCGGGGGTAAGATGCACTTTGGGGACTAATGAACCCGCGGGGGTAAGATGCACTTTGGGGACTAATGAACCCGCGGGGGTAAGATGCACTTTGGGGACTAATGAACCCGCGGGGGTAAGATGCACTTTGGGGACTAATGAACCCGCGGGGGTAAGATGCACTTTGGGGACTAATGAACCCGCGGGGGTAAGATGCACTTTGGGGACTAATGAACCCGCGGGGGTAAGATGCACTTTGGGGACTAATGAACCCGCGGGGGTAAGATGCACTTTGGGGACTAATGAACCCGCGGGGGTAAGATGCACTTTGGGGACTAATGAACCCGCGGGGGTAAGATGCACTTTGGGGACTAATGAACCCGCGGGGGTAAGATGCACTTTGGGGACTAATGAACCCGCGGGGGTAAGATGCACTTTGGGGACTAATGAACCCGCGGGGGTAAGATGCACTTTGGGGACTAATGAACCCGCGGGGGTAAGATGCACTTTGGGGACGTTTCACCGTGGTGCTTCTTTTTCTAATGTAAATACTCATTATTCGCTATTTTCATCTGTTTCTGGTTGAACTAAGCAACGATTTGACGCTTGAATGGCCAAACCCCGATCTGTTGCTAAAAAACACCACTTTCATCCGACCGGCAGGGTGATTACGTATCTCGCGACGGGTTTTGCAACAGGCAATCGTTGCTGTCAAATGTCAATTCCTTGCCGTTCTCTAATACAAAATAGACGTTTGACAGCTACGATTTCCTGTTGCCAAACCTGTCGCGAGATACGTAATCACCCTGCAGAAGTGAATTGTGCACATATTTTTCGCAAAAATGCGGATGCATCTACGGCATCTAGTGTCGCGAGGCCGCGCGCTGCGGGCGGCTACTGGAGTGCAGCGCTCCAAAACTATTAAATTACATATTATAAAAAGTAGATAGATAGATTTAGAAAGCAATTATTTGGTACACACAGAGCACAGAATATAGACATATCTACTCACAGATTAAAGTTAGAACATAGGACAACAAAGCGACACAAAGGAATTAATAGAGAAAAAAAATAAAGAAATTAATACATTTTAGCTAGGTACACACAAACAAAAAAAAGGATCTGTAGAAATAAATAAAAACAGGTTTACACAGACAATTTATTATTATTATTATAGGGTTTTTTTTCTCAAAATATCTTTTAGATATTTCGGTATAAGTGAAACTCACGGACCTAAGCCAAGTGCGTATCACTGGAGTGTTGAGTTGAGGTGGAATCGTCCTGCAAGAACTTTCGGACCGTTCTACAGGTATTTAATATAGCAGCTTTCTGCATCGTCACGTGTAGGCTTTCCTGGAGACCTAACACTTTCAGGTAATGCATGAGATTCGTAGGGACAACGCCGGTACAAGAGAGTACAAGTGGAACGATGTAAACCTTGTTCATTTTCCACATTCTCAGTATCTCTATTATTATTATGAGCCATTTGGGTCCCACTGCTGAGCAAAGGTCTCCCCCAATTCCCTCCATATATCCCGATAATATTATTATATTATTACTGACAATTTACCAAACAAAAATAAATACAATATTATAGAGTTGTCACGAAGTTGTCGACAGAGGGCTAGATGTCTGCGCCGGTGTGAACCAAACAGGAACAGTCTCAGCTCCATGTTACCCTACATCAGGTACAGGGCGACGCTGATCTTCAGACTGCTCCTGGCCTTACTTAAGTACTTACTTCTCATTATTAAAATATGGGATTATCGGGTATTTATCGCGTAATTATCTTTATTTTATTCCCGACGTTTCGACTGGATTGGGAAGGCATCTTTGAAGGCAATATGCCTTCCCTTTGCTGCGGTTAACTTCAGCACGCCAGTCTCCCCGCGACCACGACCACGTGCAATCCGGTCGAAACGTCGGGAATAAAATAAAGGTAATTACGCGATAAATACCCGATAATCCCATATTTTAATAATGTGCTGTGATCGCGAAGTTTAAAAAAGGCAATTACTTTGATTGCGCGCTGGGTTCTTTAATATTTTTGTGATAGCTAAGATTACTTATTTCCCCGAAATATCGACACAGTAACACCGGATTAAGGAAGGAAATGGAAGGACTCACCCCTGTCGGCCGGCTCAGATAGACATCCAGATTGGTTGTTTCTTCTAAAATGTACCTAGGTCGGAGAGTAGCACTCACTCTCCCTAGGATTCTTAGGGAACAATTCACAATAGTTTGCAGGTTTCACAGTTTATGATTAATTAGAAGCGATGCGCGCGCGCGTTTTAAATGCCTAATTTGCACCGAATGTGGGTCAAGGTGACCCGCGAAGGACGCAGATTCCAAGTCCACGGCAAGGTGAGGGGAGGTAGGGAGTGGGGGACAGAGACAGGTATGTTTAAAAAATGTATTAGGACGAAAGGGATAAACATAGTGTTACTGTGTCATCTAGGCACTTGGTCTAAACAACTTACTTCTCGTGCAGGAAGTCGACGACGTGCTCGAAGTCGGCGCGCGAGTACTCCCGCTTCATGTCCGCCAGCACCTGGTCGCTGCCGGCCTGCACCGGCACGTGCAGGAACCTGCAATGGCGTCGTCAGCTCAGCGCATACTCCAGCCACATTCCATGTACAATGTTTGTAAACAAACTGGCAATCTCAAGGATGAACGAGTCGCCCATCTTTCCATACAAACGTAGAAGGGTAACTACTCCACTGTTTGACGTTAACCATCCAACACCAAGGATTATATCAATTTATCTCGTCATAATCTATGTTTGTATACACCCCAAACCGTAAAAAAAGTATTTATTTCAAAAATACAAGCTTCTAAACTTTCGTATTTCAACACTGATTTTAGCCCAACTTTGGACGAAACTAAATAATATAAGGAGAAAGAAAACTCAAAAATAAATGCTGTTCCGACATAGTTTAATTATTCAAAAGCTGAAATAAATGTTATTTTGAAAAGATTACACTCAAGTTTTTCTATAATAACCCTTGTGCTAAAAGTCTATTCACATATTTTTGCGCGGTCGGTTTAGGAATGAATCATTGTGCATTTCATTCTAGCGCGCGGGTAAACATGTGAAGATGTCGTAGGAGTGTCTTAATAAATAAATAAATAAAAAATAAACACACTATGTCAGGTAAGACAGCATACATTTAGGCCGCGCTCACTGACGACTTTGCCTCCGCGACTAGTTGGACCTTAAAATTGAATTGCTCCCTTGGGATTTTTTGAGCGAGTTAAAAACAATTTATATTGCAGGGAGTGGTGACAAATCTCCAATAATTGAGATATGCTGCTGGTCAAAGGCCTCGCTCCGTTTTATCTTATCTTGCCTTGTTTTATTTCATAATTTGTTGTCTGTTGATCTTTATACAAGACAGAAAGTACCTAATTTAAATGGTGAATAACAAATGAAGTTTACATAATTTATTCTACAAATCCTTCAAAAACTATGGGTCTATCTCATTGATGAGAATCTGGACTTCAAGACTCACATCGGGGTTCTTTTGGCTAGAATAAGGAAGATAATTAACGTCAAGCGAAATTTGCGGTACGCTGCTTGTTTGGAAACCCTCAAATTAATATACTTCGCGCTTTGTCAATCCATCATAGTATACTGCATCACAAGTTGGGGCAGTGCCGCAAAAACTTTTATTATCCAAGCAGAAAGAGCTCAGAGGTCGGTCTTGAAGGTAATGCTACGAAAACCTTATAGATATCCGACCACAAGTCTTTACGCAGAAGCTAATGTCCTAAGTGTGCGCACTCTTCATTCTGAAGACATCTATTTCAGTACATAAATCTGCCATCTCTTCTCCCGACTATCAATCTTTATTAAATATTAGAATCTACAAACTTAATGCTCCAAGCGTTAATACCAAATTTGCCCAGCGTATAGGTAACTTTATTAAAATTAGAATTTATAATAGAGTTGTAAAATCCTGCGACATTAAAAAAAGTCTTTAAGCGAAGCAAAATCTTTGTTAAATGAGTGGCTTTTGTCATTAACATGCGATGAAACTAAAGAAATACTTGTGTTAACAGGAGCCTAATATTTAATATATTTTAGTTTACAATATTTTGAGTAATACATGTTATTTAAATGTATTTACATATAGTATGTATCTAATATTTTTAAAATTGTAAGGTTTTTTTTTTATTTCATGTTTCTCTATATTATTTTACTTCATCATCATCATTTCAGCCGTAGGACGTCCACTGCTGGACATAGGCCTCCCTCATGGATATCCAGTTATTGCGGTTGGAAGCGATCTGCATCCACCGTCGACCTGCGGTCTTTACCAGGTCATCATCCCATCTTGTTGGTGGACGTCCTACGCTGCGCTTGCCGGTCCGTGGTCTCCACTCGAGAACTTTTCGGCCCCATCGGCCGTCTGTTCTGCGAGCTACATGGGCTGCCCATTGCCACTTCAACGTGCTAATCCGTTTGGCTATGTCGGTGACCCGAGTTCTTCTACGTATCTCCTCATTTCTGATTCGATCGCGTAAAGAAACCCCGAGCATAGCCCTCTCCATAGCTCGTTGAGCGACTCTGAGCTTATTCATGAGGCCAATCGTGAATGACCACGTCTCGGTTCCATATGTCATCACTGGCAACACACACTGATTGTAGACTTTCGTCTTAAGGCACTGAGGAATTTTGGACGAAAAGACGTTGCGTAGTTTCCCAAACGCTGCCCATCCGAGTTGGATTCGTCGATTGACCTCTTTCTCAAAGTTGGACCTACCTAATTGGACAGTTTGTCCTAGGTATACATACGCGTCGACAACTTCGAGAGCCGAGTTCTCAACCATAACTGGGGCAGGCACCACATGGACATTCGACATAACCTTCGTCTTGTCCATGTTCATTTTAAGGCCTACCCGTTGGGAGACTCGATTGAGGCCTTCGAGCATCGTGCTGAGTTCGTCCATCGACTTTGCCATGACCACAATATCGTCGGCAAACCGAAGGTGAGTCATGTATTCGCCGTTAATGTTGATGCCTAGTCCTTTCCATTCCAAGAGCTTGAAGGCATCTTCCAAAGCGGTCGTAAACAGTTTCGGAGAGATTACGTCTCCCTGTCTTACGCCTCTTTTTAAGGGAATATCCTTCGAACTCTGTTCCTGTACTCGGACTGACATAGTGGCGTTTCTATACAAAGACTTCAACACTTCGATATACCGATAGTCAATTCGGCATCGTTGGAGAGACTCGAGCACCGCCCATGTTTCGATCGAATCAAAGGCTTTCTCATAGTCCACAAACGCGAGACATAGCGGCAAGTTATACTCTTCGGTCTTCTGTATCACTTGCCGCAGCGTATGAATGTGGTCTATGGTACTGTAGCCTTTTCGAAACCCGGCTTGTTCGGGACGCTGGAAGTCATCAAACCTGCGATCGAGACGATTTGTGATGACCCTTGAAAACAGCTTATAAACATGGCTCAAAAGCGAGATCGGTCTGTAGTTCTTAAGCAAGGTGTTGTCACCTTTCTTAAAGAACAGTACCACGACACTTTTGTTCCATGTTTTTGGCGTAATACCTTCGAGCAAGACGGAGTTGAAGAGCTTTTGAAGGACTTTAAGTATCGGTGATCCACCCGCTTTCAGAAGCTCTGAAGTGATTCCGTCCTCCCCCGGCGCCTTGTCGTTTGATACTGTGAGACAAGGTACTAACTTGTAGACTCGCGGATGGTGCATGATCTTGGCGACTTCCTCCAGATGCTCGAGGATGTAGGGCGGGTTGGTCATGCCGAGCCGCAGCCGGCAGCCTAGTGAGGTACTAACTTGTAGACTCGTGGATGGTGCATGATCTTGGCGACTTGTTCCAGATGCTCGAGGATGTAGGGCGGGTTGGTCATGCCGAGCCGCAGCCGGCAGCCTAGTGAGGTACTAACTTGTAGACTCGTGGATGGTGCATGATCTTGGCGACTTGTTCCAGATGCTCGAGGATGTAGGGCGGGTTGGTCATGCCGAGCCGCAGCCGGCAGCCTAGTGAGGTACTAACTTGTAGACTCGCGGATGGTGCATGATCTTGGCGACTTCCTCCAGATGCTCGAGGATGTAGGGCGGGTTGGTCATGCCGAGCCGCAGCCGGCAGCCTAGTGAGGTACTAACTTGTAGACTCGCGGATGGTGCATGATCTTGGCGACTTCCTCCAGATGCTCGAGGATGTAGGGCGGGTTGGTCATGCCGAGCCGCAGCCGGCAGCCTAGTGAGGTACTAACTTGTAGACTCGCGGATGGTGCATGATCTTGGCGACTTCCTCCAGATGCTCGAGGATGTAGGGCGGGTTGGTCATGCCGAGCCGCAGCCGGCAGCCTAGTGAGGTACTAACTTGTAGACTCGCGGATGGTGCATGATCTTGGCGACTTCCTCCAGATGCTCGAGGATGTAGGGCGGGTTGGTCATGCCGAGCCGCAGCCGGCAGCCTAGTGAGGTACTAACTTGTAGACTCGCGGATGGTGCATGATCTTGGCGACTTCCTCCAGATGCTCGAGGATGTAGGGCGGGTTGGTCATGCCGAGCCGCAGCCGGCAGCCCTCGGGGATCACCTCCACCAGCTGCCACAGCAGCTCCGGCAGCGAGGTGCCTATGTCGCGGCCGTATGTACCTGTCACCAACAAATAATGTCAAAGTCAACAAGTGGAAAATTATCAACCATCATATCTATAGTCACCGCGTTACCAACTGAGTCGTAGGGCCATAAAGTAGCTGCCGAGCTCATGATCACTAACCAGTATCCTCGCTGGTGAGCCAGAGCTCGCAGACGCCCTCGCGGAAGGACTGGCGCGCGCGCTGCAGGATCTCGGCGGGCGGGTAGCTGCCGAGCTCGCCGCGCGCGTGCTTGGTCTTGCAGTAGGTGCACTGGTTCAGGCAGCCCGTGTTTATGGAGATTATCTCGATCAGGGGGTTCTTGCGGACCTGGGGGAAGCACCGGTTGTCATGTCGACACGAGAATGTTTATATTAATAAGCGGGAATGGACGCGTGTACGACGGGACGCGGAGGTGGCGGTCGCGAGCCGTGTTCACCCTGACGGAGGCCCTTGATAAGGGTCGAAATAGTCGGCGCCTCCACCAACAATAACCAAGTACGTGTACATTCCCGCTAAATAATATGAATGTAAATAAGTCACGAGAATGTTTCAACTAAATTAGAGCACGTCGAAATCAGCCGTAAAACGTCCAATACTAACACAGACCTCCCTCATGGATCTCCATGACGGTAGTCGCCATACTCACCACACGGTTGGAAGGCGGGTTGGCGAGCGCAGTACGGGATGTTAATACACGGAAAGACGCTGCTGCCATCTCCCGGAGGTATCCTTTTAGCAAGCTCTTTCTGCATCCACGGGCATGAGAGGAGTTGAAATAACAATTTTTTATTTACCTACTTAAATATATATTATTTAACTATGTTTTTAAGCGTTTGTTAATAGATATAGCCAATTGGATAAGTCAAATATATAATGTTAAATCTAAATTTATAATAAACGAATAAAATTAAAAGTAATTCAAATTAATTAGTAATAAAAAAAGTTAAATTGAATTGAATTGAATAAATAAAGTTTTTACGTGATAAATTTTCGTGTCTGAAAATGAACTGATCGGAAAAGTTTTAAAAGAGGAGGTTCTCAAGTCGTCTGCATTTTATTTTTATTTAATCCTCAGCACTCCGTCGTTTATGAACCGATTAAGAAACGTTAGGTCCCATTTTTTTAAACTTGATTCTTATGGACTATTCCTTATTACCTTCTCAGAGTATGCTGGCTGCACCTATTACTGATGCAGCAGTCATGCTTTATAACCAGATACAAGATTCTTCATGATGAATAAATAATGTATTGTTTTGGGACTGACATAATCTTGCAGACTCAAACTCCCTAAACTACCTTCGGAAGTAGCAGAGAAGCACCGCCTGCTTTTCGGCCGTCTTGCGTCTTCCTCTGGCCAAAGAGACGAACTGTGTGACCTGCAAGTTAAAATATAAAATTACAAACATATGCAGGGCTAGCATGAGCTGTGATAAAACTTTTGTCCACCGGTTTTTTTCCACTGACAAGGGATAAAATTATTTTATCCACCTGCCAAAGCACGGCAACAGCAGGGCTAGCATGGCCGAAGATATTTTATCCACGGGGAGAGGACAAAATACTATTCCCCTCTGTCAATTTTGTCCACCCTCCGAGCATGGCGACATGGGTGGATAAACTATTCACGGTAGACAAACCAAGGGAAACGCTTGTCCCCGAAATTATAGGCGGAGGGTGAGTATCCACGTCTAATGTCCAAAAGTGATATAATTCTCTTTCCCCCTGTTGCCGCGCTTTGGCAGGTGGATAAAATAATTTTATCTCTTGTCAGTGGAAATAACCGGTGGACAAAAGTTTTATCCCCGGCGCATGCTAGCCCTGCAGGTAAGAAAGAAAATTATATCACTTTTTGACATTAGACCCTCCGCCTATAATTTCGGGGACAAGCGTTTCCCCTGGTTTGTCCACCGTGAATAGTGTATCCACCCATGTCGCCATGCTCGGAGGGTGGACAAAATTGACAGAGGGGAATAGTATTTTGTCCTCTCCCCGTGGATAAAATATCTCCGGCCATGCTAGCCCTGTAGTCATCATCACACTCAACGACCCACAGTTCGAAAGAGGTCGATTCTTAGCGACGAGATCGCCCATTGTGCCTTTAATAAATATTGCATGATAATGGAGAGAATTCAACGTAAATTTTGTAGATACGTTTATAAAAAACAATATGGATACTATCCCTATCTATTTCCATCTTTGTTTGTCTCAGGTATGATAGGTGTTGAGACATTAGAGCTAAGGCGTAAGCTGCAGCTGGTTATTCATTATTATTTAATTCTTCACAATAAAGTCGATAATCAGAGTGTTCTCAGTAGCTAAAATCTATCTGTACCTAATAACTATGTGCGCTCCGGTCGTCGACAGCACAGCCTATTTGGTGGCATTGCTACGCGAACCCAGCATGCAAGCAATGCGCCGACGATCAGAGCACAAGCACTCATAGACTCATTTCTGCAAGAGTTCCAGCACGTCGACATGTTTCACGATAAGTTGTTTATTATTGTTAGATCTCTTCTCGTATAGTTAAGTAAATTAAGATAGTGTTTTGGTGTCTTAACTGTAAACTTATGTCTTTTGAAATAAATAAATAAATCTAAATCTTAATAGTTAATTTTATCAATATTTTTGACATTCATTCAGACACCAGGTTTTACAAACTTCAGGCATACTCAACGACTCACACAGTTTGGAAGAAATCTATTCTTAGCGATAAAATCACCCCTTGTGCATTTAATGGTTAATTTTATATTTTTTTTTTTGACATTAATTCAATCCCTAGGTCACCTAAAAATTACAAGTGAGTACTTGGTTCTTATGTAATGTGTATAAGTAAGTAAGTATGAATAACACCTAAATAAACACATAAGCTACTTGAAGGAGCGTGAAAATAATAATAGTTGAAACACATTGGATGGTCAAACATTGTGATACCTAAACCAAGGAGAATTGGTAAGAGTATTTAGTATTTTGTTTTGAACTCTTTGGATGGTGGCACAATACCATCTACAGTTTGTACGAGTATGTATTTTATTTTATTCATGTATGTAAATACCTTTCCCGCGTTTTTTTTTTAATACTACTAAATGACGAGACAAGCCGAAGGCCCACCTGATGTTAAGCGGTAACCTCTACCTATAACAATTGCAATGCCGCGGTGATCACGTTCACTAAGCACGTGACCAACGCTGCACTGCATTGCGCCCGTCCCCTGAGACAAAGTTGTAAGGTCTCATGTGCCCGTAATTTCACCGGCCCCCTTGCCCTTCAAACCGGAACACAGCAAACATGAAGAAGACATTACTGCTTGGCGGCAGAAATAGGTATGGTGGTAGTACTTCCCCAGATGAACCTTTAAAGACAAAGATGGTATTGATGGTGACGATGATGATAATGACGATGGTGGTACCCCGCTATCCCTTATCCGGGACTTAGGGCTTTCTGAAGAGATTTCTACTTAGGATGATCTCGAGCGGTAACTTCAAACTCCATCCAGCCAGCGCCAGATGATGCAAGGTTTTAAGGGTAGCTTAGCTAAGGGTAGGTCTTAGCTACCCTTAAGCAGCAGTAGAATGTTGCCCCACCTCTCTTACCCGTAAATGCAGTAAGAGCAAGGGATGCCTGCGGAAGATAAGCAGCAGCGTCGTTCCGTTTATCAACATCCCCGTACTGCGCTCGCCAACCCGACTGCCAAGCGTGGCGAGAATGGTAACAACCACTCGATCAGAACTTGGGAGATCCATGAGGGAGGTCTATGTCCAGCAGTGGACGCCCTACGACAGAGAAGAAGATGATGATGATGATGATAGGGACATTAAATCTAGAATTTTTGCGTGGTTGGGGGTTTCGAGTATGATGATATTGAAAGGATGTGAGTTTTGTGGTGGTTAAGAGCACTCTACAATGATATCTTATATGTGTATTGTAATATAGTGTATATATATATATATATATATATATATATATATATGTATGTTTATATTATAACATAATATTTCTTATATTCGTATTTATTTATTTTTGCAAGTGGGAGACAATTTTTATATTGTTATAAATATTGATATATATTTTTTTAATACAATAGATATAAATATATTTTTAATATTGTTTTTGTTTTTATTCCTTAAAATATTTATTTTCTTTTGTTAGTTAGTTGAAGGGTGTGTTTTTTTAGGAATTTTCATTTTAAGCTTTTTGTTTAGATTTACCTAAGTTAGACATAATTATTATCACAGATTGTTGGAGAAGCCACTGGCTCCTGAAACACAGTTATTAACTAGTTCGGGAGCCTATGGATTCATTAATAGTTGTAACACCCTACTTATGTCAATAAAACATTTTTTACTTTTTTTTTTTTACTTTTATAAATGCGTCTTAGCCTAGCTTAAACAACCCAGCTCTGACGAAAAGCACAGAACCCTCCTAGGATTCACAGGCTTCAGCATACCTTTAAGTGTCTCCTCCACAATCTCCACAATCCTGTCGATCTGCTGCACGCCCACCACGCTGAGCCCCTGCAGGTAGGCGGCGCGCGGCGCGCCCTGCGGCACGCAGCCCGCCACCACCACGTGGATGCCGCGGCTCTGCCCCAGTTCCACTTCATTCCTGATGAGGTTATGTTCATATCAAGCTCTAATTATTGTTACTTCACATCATTTATTTGAAAACTCATAAAAATACATTATTTACTATACTCGATGCCATTTAGCGTGGCAATACAGGTCATTCACCTACCTTCACTACGCTATCATAAAATGCAATGAAAGTGTCGCTAATTCTGGCGCTTGTAAGGTGAGGGAGTGTGGGAGAGTGGGAAGTGAGGGAAAGAAGTGAACAAGAGGTTTCTTGTTCACTTCTTTCCCTCACTTGGAAAAAATTATCTGAAGCTAATGAATTCAATTATGTGCTTTATTCAATTTAAATGTGTCTTGTTCTTCTTATGTAAATTGACTATTCACTCTTTCACTTCTATTCATTGTTACAATTTCTGTCTTAGTATTATGCTTAATTTAATGTTCGCAAGGATATTGGATACTTTGGATATTGCAAGATGACATTATTTCTTATTGTGGTCAAACCAAGCAACACTCGGCCAAGGGTCAATGTCATTCAAATAATCATCTATGGAATAAGCTTTTTCAAGGAGACTTGTTTTATAAAAAGCTTAAACCTAGGAATCTATAGTTTAGTCACCAAATAGCTATATATCATTTTAGTCTGTTTTATGTCAATTTCATTATTGATAATGGTCATAGCCAATGGTGGCGATTCTGTTGTTGCACTAGCTAGTGCTTATTAAAATTGGTTAAACTAAAACTCACTTGAAATGGTCTTCCGATGGTCCTTTCACTGTGCAAGAATTGAGGAGCCATAGCTTGGCCAACCACTTGTCTTCAGTTAGAGGGTAGCCGTGGGCGGCTAGTAGGCCTGCCATGTACTCGGAATCAGAGTTGTTGTGCGCGCAACCCCATGTTTTTACATATATGGTTTGAGTGCCTGAAAAAGGTTATTTTTTTGTTTTTAAGTTTTTGCGAGGGTGCCGTGGTGTGCAATTGTATAAATACTATATATTTGTATTGTTGATGTTATGGGAGTGGAAACACATCAGGTTCATGGTAATGAAAGTCGAAAGTTACCTGGCACAACACTTTCAAGTATAACCTTTTCTACCGGTTCTTCGACTTTTTGCTCACGCTTCTTAGACCGTACGCTCACATTTTTTCTGCTCGCGTATCTTTCTTTTGGCGTGATGTCCTGAGAAGATATTAAATCTTCAATATCGTCAATAAATTCCAACACCTCACCAGGCATTTTTGTTTTTCTTTCATTTGTTTTTTCTCGGAGCGGAGTTGACTTTTCAGCTATGTTTGACACTTGACAGTGACACTGACAGTTATTTTATGTTTTTATAATAAAAAAGTTTAACTACTCGCCGCTAGATGATGTTCGTATGAACACCATCTAGTGGCGAGAAGTTAGGAATTGATGCGTATGCACAACAAACCGGAAGTAAGCAAACATCCGTTTTTTGTTAACGTTACCGGAAGACTGGTGGTCGTCCGTTTTTTTGTCTTTTTGACTGGATGTCTAAAGGTTGATATAATTCACAGAATTATTATATATGTGAACCCTTAAAAAGTTAAAACTACCTTCCACCATGCGACTTCAATTCAACAGGGCTATGTATGTTGTCTTGTTGTCCATTTCTTTCCACAGTATCTAACAAATATCTGTAGATTTTTAAAGAAAAAAATTGTTGAAAGTAATTAACAAAAATCCCCATCCTTTTCATCAATATGATTATAATATTATAAAATCGTTTACCTAGGTGCAATAAATTAATAAAAGCAAAATTAAATTCGACATTACCATCGCTATTCGTGCTATTAGCGTCGAATAATGTTATAACAAGAGGGGCCCGATAACAATAGGCTGTAACATCTGCCCATTTGGCGGGAAAGACGCCGTAAAAAGTAAGGCAGGTAAAATCAACTACAGAAATCTTAGCTAGGTTAGATTACCGATAGATTAGAATAAGTAGTGTACCATAAGTTAAACAAATCTTAGCCATTCCTCATACTTGATATACCTACCTAACTGATTTATTTTGAGGTAAATTTCGAATAAGATAATAGTAGTAGTTAGTACTATGTGGTACTATGTATTTATTGGTCCGTGGTACATTCTATGGGTAGTACATAACATAATTGCTATTAGAATAAGTAGTGACCCTAGTAAAAAACATCTTAGTTTAATATTATAATAATGAATTGGTTTATTAAATAGTAGGTACATACATACTTAAAATTTAAATTGAACTTATTTTAATTTTAAGTATGTATGTACCTACTTCATCTAAATTTTATAATTTTTGCCATCTCTTCCAGCATGCAACTTGCAAGCAGGGTCTGCTGTGAGTGTGAGCAAAGACTATGGTAACACTCCGTTTAAGCAGTTTAAGTGTGGTTTAAGTGTGAGGGCAGTGATGCCTGCACAGGACCTTCATAGCTAAAACTACAGTTTTGCATACCTGCCTACTCGTTGACTAAACACTGGGGTGGAATTAAGGTTTCCTATGTGTATGTAGGTACTTACTTAGGTAAATGTTAAAGCAGCTAAAATGTTTGTCATTAAAATAAAATTATAAAGTTTCGCCTTGGGTATTGTGTTGTTGTTCTTTGGGATTAAAGTACATAAATGAGTAAGTTGAGTAAGTTACATAAATTATAAAACTGAACAAAACAGAATACCTACCTACCTAAAGAATTTGATGTTCATATTTTAATGGGTTCCCAGTGGTTCCCGGCACTTTACCTACTACCTACTCATAAAACGAGTCATAAAATGTAGATAAACAAATTTAATGATTGTAGGCTAAGATTTTCTTTGATTGAAGGTATGTATTCATAGGTAATGTCATAAGGAAGATTTGCTACTTCTAGTTGCTTCTAGGAATATATAAATCTATTTATTAAGGAAAAATAAAAGCTGAGTTAATTGGCATATCAAGTTATCAGATTACTGAACTTTTCCCTCAAGATTTAGCTAAAATGTTAATGATAAAACTGGCAGCATTTTATGAATTATAGAACGCGGGTTGCGAGACGCGACGGGACGGGACGATACGGCGACGGCACGCGTCGCGTCGACTGTGTATCGTCAGTCCAGACCAATCATGAGCCAGAGTGAGCCAGAGCCAGTGCGTGCGTAGCCGTGGCCAGCCAGCCAGCCAGTCAGTCAGTCGCAGTCAGTCGTGTAAAAGCTAACGAAGTGGTAGGCTGCGTTCCTGTGTTCCGCTATTGTTGTTGTTAATTTACGAAATTACTTTTTGTGGATGGACTGTGTTTGTGTTAAGTTTTATTTGAATCCGTAAGTTATTTTGAGTTTTGTTTTATTATTAATTTTGTGTAGACCTATTAGTGTTTTTCTTCCATATTTATTTTATTGTTTTTTGTCTTTACCATTTTCTGTTGAGTAAAACTTGTGAACATATGTAGGTGTACTTACGTTACTTTACTTGCTGCTTTCTACTGGCACTAAGTTGAGTCAGCGTTGTGTAGGTGGATACTTGCATTTTTTTTTATTATTGTTTTTTGATTACTTCTATTACCTATCGCACCTCCAGTCGTAGACTGACTCAATCCAAAATTCATGTTTTTTGGGAAATGAAGAAAACGTGTTTCAGTCCTTGACAGTTTTTGATAAATCACACTATAACTTGACTATAAATGAAACAGAGAGCTATTACAGTTTATTTATTACGGTTTCTGATTTACTAGGCGATAGAGCGAACTTTTTTGAGTCGTTCTGTATACTTACTTAATTCACCCAAATTTTGAATTGAGTCAGTCTACGACTGGTGGTGCGCTATGTAAAAGATCCTATTTTTAAGGTAGCTACTTATATAAATATATTAATTTTACAACGTTTGATAATTTATACGTTAAGTAACTTCTATAACCCGTCATAAAAAACAAAAACCAAATCAAAATTTCAGAATCTCATTCGATCACAAAATCTACCAAAATGACGCCTTACTATTATTATAATGAGGAAATTTGTATTTTGTATATTTGTTACGAATAATACTCAAAAACTACTGGACCGATTTTCATCCGTGGTTATACCCGCGCAGTTCCCGTTCCCGTGAGAATACGGGGATGGATAATGTAGCATTCTAATGGTGAAAGAATTTTGAAAATCGGTCCGGTAGTTTCCGAGGCTATTTAATGCATACAAACAAACTAACAAACAAACCATCAAAGTATTCCTCTATAATATTAGTGTAGATGTAGATATATAGTTTTTGAGTTTATTCGTTACAAACATAACAAATAGGTACTTACATTCCTACCTATTATATATTACTACGATATAGACAGATTTAGGTCTATATTAGCTTTCCTACGGGGTTATGAGGTTATTACTGCCATTGATATAAATATGTATTACTGCCACGTCACGGGTTAGTGAACACACCGTGTGTTGGGTGAATGCCGCTTGCCCGTGCCCAAGTAATCAGGATAGCTACGGATAAGGCGCGTGCCAGCCTTGCACCTGTTGCTAGTTTAGTTTTTATGTTCATTTTTAGGGATCTGTACTTCAAAAGGAAGAAACGGAACCCTTATAGGATCACTTTGTTGTCCGTCGGTCTGTTAAGAGTTCAAGACCTATCTTGGGTACGCGTGCAGGTTTCGAGTTGAAATTAAAACTAATGTTTACAGTGAAAAAAATTAAACTCTAGGTTAAAGTTATCAAAAATGCGTATGCCGCAAAAAAACGTATATTTCGTTCGACACTCAAGAGACTGACGGTATGCGCGGTCTTAATTGTATGGGTTACCAAATCTTTATGTAGATTTTTTAAACATTTACTAAAATCTGAAAGCCGTAAGTACAAATTATTTTTCTTATTAAATCACAAAAAAACAACATTGCCTTTATGCAAGGAACGGCGTCAAAATATTGGAGTGAGTTAACCGTTTTACGTGGAATAGGGTATGAAAGGGCTTCATTGGCACAAGCTTATGATGTTTAGTTTTATATTTATGACGAAGAATTAATTAATATAAGAAATTATATTTTGGAAACTGAATTTCGGGAAAAGGTCCGAAAAAACAGTGAGATTTGATTCCTGAACTAGGTATAGTTCGCGCAAAACTTCTTGAGCTCTGTGAACATTGCGGCAAATGCAAAGTTGCGCATGTTGACATGTTCATTCAATATTGCCAACTAGGTTATAAATAATCTAGCCACATAGTAGAAATTTTGTATTAAAAAATTGGCTTCTTGCGATAAGTAAGGTGAATTTGTTCTAGCATTTAAGTTTTTATTAATCCTTAATTTTATATAATAATTGATTTTTAAATATGTTTGTTTTAATAATTGAAAAATAAATAAATGCATAATAAAATGTGTGCTAGATAAAACGAAAATACACCAAAACTCACGCTGGCAACCCTAGTTTCACAGACTGAGCCCCTCTCGCACGCCTTTTATCATTCCTTCCCCTCAACGCCCTAAAAACTGTGCACTGCGCAGTCACTGAAGCTAACTTCACAGAGCTCAAGAAGTTTTGCGCGAACTCTACCTAGGTATCTAAAATATTTAGGTACCTTCAAATGTCGAGCGAGACTCGCACTTGTTCGGTTTTGTTTGTCTCCACCTCATTGAGTAGACTCTGGAACCATTATTGTTACACAGAAAACTTGCGCTCAATTGAAATTGTCTTTGAAATAATTATTTTTCCAACAAAAAAACCGACTTCAAATGATAAAATATAACAAATAAAAATATTGAAAAACATTGTACGTGCCTTTGAAATTTGAGGGTTTCTCTCGACTTCCCCGGATTCCAACATCAGATCCTGACTTGGTTCCAGTGGGACCACCTCGGAAGTGCACTCTTTCGAATAAAAAAAGAATTTTGAAAATTGGTCCACGATTGACGGTAAAATCTATGAACACACCTACATAAAAAAATATACAGTCGAACATATAAACTTTTTTGAAGTCGGTTAAAAAGTAGAATATAGGTTAGCGGGAAAACCGACTTCGATAAATTCATGAGTTTAGGTACAGACAAATAGGGTCAGAGAATTGTCTAATATTAAATACCCAAACAATTTTTTATTACATACTGTTAAATTCTGCTAGGAAATCAGTTAAAACGATAAATAATGTAATCTATATTAACCTCTGCTGATCTCTCGTCTCTCAATATTATATGTATATAAGAGGAAAGATTTGTATATTGTGTACAATTATGTATTTGTAACGAATGAACTCAAAACTACTGGACCGATTTTCAAAATTCTTTCACCATTAGAATGCTACATTATCCCTGAGTAACGTAGGATATATATTTTATCGCTGTATTCCCATGGGAACGGGAACTACGCGGGTGAAACCCCGGAGTGCGGCTAGTATTTAATAAAAATAACGCGTCAAGATAAAATTAATTTTATTGCAATTATTTGGCACAAGCTGTTGACACTTTCGACTTTATCAGTGAACCTATAACATTTAATTATCTTATAAAGAACTTAACTGTTAAAATAAAAATGAGTTTAAATTGTTTGTAAACTAGATTTTTTTCACATAATCATTTCAGCTTTAAAACGTCCACTACTGAACACGGCCTGTGATCAGAAGTGGACGTTTTAAGGCAAGTAAGTCCCTTATCTCCATGAGGGGTAGTTGCTATACCCACCACGCTTGGAAGGCGGGTTGGCGATGTAGGCAGTACGGGATGTTGATCATGAAATACGCTGCTGCCCATCTTCCCTAGGTACTCCTTAGCAGGCTCTTACTGCATCCACGGGCATGATAGGAGCGGTAACATTCTACAGCCGGCACCCCACGGCAACTGCCAGAAGAAGCTTCTTTTCGATATTTCTTCGAAATTATTATGTTGTGAAAGTTGAAATATATTCAAAGGGTGACAAAAGGGGGAGACCACCATTGCTCATACAAATCTGGACTCAACCGAGGTCGAGGCCGATTTGAATAACCGGGGTAATTCATACATTTACATACAATAAGACCACACCGGTAAAACTCTTTAGTAGACAATTTGTCAAATTAATTCCGCTTGTGGGGTATTCTCTAAGTAATTCTACTAATATTATGAAGAGGAAAGATTTGTATTTTGTATGTTTGTAACGAATAAACTCAAAAACTATAGACCGATTTTCAAAATTCTTTCACCATTAGAATGCTACATTATCCTTAAGTAACATAAGCTATATATTATCCCCGTATTCCCACGGGCACGGGAACTACACGGGTGAAACCACGGACTGCGGCTAGTCGATAATAATTTAGCTGAACTTTTTTGACATTTTGTGCTTTTGAATTAAATAGGTAAGTACTTATGTAGTTTGTTCTGTTGTATATAGAAAATTCCTTGCTGTTGTAATGTATGTCATAATAGGCTTAAAGCCCAGAATACGTTAGCATTATTCATCATCATCATCATCATTTCAGCCGTAAAACGTTCACTACTGAACTAAGGCCTCCCCAATGGAGATCCATGAGGGGTAGTTGCCATACTCACCACGCTTGGCAGGCGGGTTGGTGAGCGCAGTACGGGATGTTGATATACGGAAAGACGCTGCTGCCCATCTTCCGGAGGTATCCCTTAGCAGGCTCTTACTGCATCCACGGGTATGAGAGGAGGGGTAACATTGTACTGCCGGCACCCCACGGCAAGCATTATTATCGTCTGAAATTTTATTAAAATTCAAAATAAATAATATTATATTTCAGACCAGATATCCATAGTTTACCTAATTAGATGTTTTAGTTAGGATTTTTCTGTAGTATTTATTACTTATAATATTTTTTTTATGATAATAATAATTATACTAACAATTTAACCTTATTTTTACGTTGACAGCTGTAAATTTAGAAACGTCATATCTCTGATTATAATTAGCTTTAGGAAGTTTAAAACAGAATCCACACCATTGTCCCATTAATCCGTTGTCGAGTGTAAGATGTTCGCATAGGTCCGTGGATCGCCACGCTAATTACCCTCAACCTAGATTTGCAATGCAGCCGCTTTGTCCAACATGTGTTATTGTACTCACGGCTAATTGTGGATCGGCACAGTTCGATGCTAAAATGTCCATAGAGGGCTATTTTTGATTTGTGTGTGTGGGACGCCAGAGATGTTGAAATGATGGAGTTGTTGATTGATGACAGGCAGAGATATCTTTTTAGGGTTTCGCAGTAAAACAAGAAACCCTTATAGTTTCGCTTTGTCTCTGTCTGTCTGTCTGTACGTCCGTCACCGGCTTTGCGAAGAGACTAGTCCTAGAGAGCTGTAATTTTGCATGGAAATACAAAAAAATACTGAAAAAATAATTAATGTTAACAAACAAGGATACAAAATGACTTATTAACTAATGAGACGATGCTGAAATAGTGTGAAACTGTGTCGCGGCCATGAACGCCCTCCTCTTGACAGAGCGGTTTTTATCTAAATAAACTTAAGAAAAGGTACATATATTTTTTAAAGAGTTATGATTAATAGAGTAATGTTGTGTTTAAACGACTAAGTAAATGGGATACAATTTGAATAAAAGAAACAGTGTAGTTCAGTTATGTGTAATAAATTATTATAAGTAATACATTTGAGAATATATTGCATTAATAAATTAATAAATTAGTAAAAGAGTAATTAAAATTAAAATAAAACTACTATATGCGTAATAAATAAGAGTTCTGTGCCCTAAATGTGAGGCTCAGAAGCCAGGTGGATACGCCTAAATTACATCTAAACTTCTATGTATTATGAGATTTGTAATCTCAAAAAAATTATGAACTTTCCAGGAAAACTAGTTATAACGATTAAGCTAGTTAATATGTTTTGGTAAATGTAAAAACGGTTACATACGGAACCCTAGATAGCGCGTGGCCCGACACGCACCTGGCCTAATATATTTAATTTAATTTAGACGCCTAGCAAAACATGTATAATTACGTAGTATCCTTCTGGTTCCATAGTCACTGCATTTTTCTATTAGTTTGTAAGGAAGGAAGGTCATAAGTAACATAGAACTAATACCACACTAATACTCAGTATGATATCAGTGAGGAAACTTTATATTTCACAAAGGAGATGTTTCAAAATGGGCTAGGTCTATGTATGTACCCAGACTGAAAAATTGCGCAAAAATCGGTGATTTCGGAAAAAATACTCTTCATTTAGTTTAAACTAAAATGATTGTTTTATTAATGTTTTAAATACGAGGCATAATTATCACTTAATAACATTTTTACTAGGCAGCCAAGATAGTTTCTAATAAATTCTTGTAACTGTCACTGCCTAATGATTTTGACAGATGGTTTTACGTGTTTGAGTTGAAGATTTTAAAGTTTTTTAACAGTAGCTAGGCTCTTAATGTAGTTTACGTAGGTAGCCTGAGGTACTTAGGTACTCGAAAATTGAAATACCTCAGGTTGACTTGATTTAGCTTCTATCATAAATCATTCATTTCACTATTATGTCAATAGCTGTCAAAATGACGTCACCAACTGTATTGGTCCGCCATATTGTTCTACAGTTTTGTGTTGCTCGACTTAGGCTAGTTATTTTTAGTAAAATGCATCAAACGAAGCAACATAATAAAAAACTGATAGTGGGAAAATGTTTAATAAATATTTAGCCATGTTTGTGCACGTGTACACCTAGTTAGCCTGGATTCCATACATTCGTGAAACATCTCCTTTTTGATTTTCATCTTGCGTGAACTGCCTGAGGCGTTGTAGTTTTTGTTTTTTAAACATTATAGAACATCTATTCTCAAACTTGACCACCAATATAGACTCAAATCATCAACCAATCATTTATTTATTTACTTGATTGAACGCAGAGCCTTCTGACAGAGCATCCTGGCTCATGACTTCAGAAGCAATAAGGCCGCCAGTTTGTACATATGTTTTCTCTTGTTTTTTTTCTATTATGTGTGTGTTCTTTGTGCATTCATCATCATCATTTCAGCCGTAAAACGTCCACTACTGAACTAAGGCCTCCCTCATGGATCTCCATGAGCGGTAGTTGCCATACTCACCACGCTTGGCAGGCGGGTTGGTGAGAGCAGTACGGGATGTTGATATACGGAAAGACGCTGCTGCCGGCATCTTCCGGAGGTGTCCCTTAGCAGGCTCTTACTGCATCCACGGGTAGGAGAGGAGGGGTAACATTCTACTGCCGGCACCCCACGGCTTTGTGCATTAATAAAGTGTTCATTCATTCATTCATTCATTCTTGCGAAGACTAAGATCCAAAGTCTCGACCACCGCCGCAAGGTCGTTTGCCTCCCGATCTTTGATAAAATACATTTCGGAGAGTATTCTCGGCAACTCCACGACCAGGTCTTATCAGGCTTATCTAGTGGACATTCCATCCACTCGTACACAGGGGTTCCCCTCCACCTTCATCATCCGCACCGCTAAGATCTGAACTCGCTGGCTTCTATCTCCCAGAAAACTACAACCTGGGCTTCAAGTCAAGAGCGAATAGGTGTCTTCTAGCCCTTTGTGATCCATTATTGGGCACATAGTCGCTTACCATCAGGTGAGATTGGTCAAACAAAAGTCTATCTGCAATAAAAAACAATTAAGAGTATAACTGAAACTCTCAAACGCCTCAAAGTTCTTAGATCAATCGAGTTCTAATTCAGCCGTGTTTGCCGGCCATCGAAGCTCAAAATACGAGCACTTGTGGCCCAGCTGTGTCTTACGTCATCAATTGAACGTAAATAAACGTTATCGGACATCAGACACTCGAAGAAAGCCTTCAAGACAACGCCACACGCAATATTGGAATGCATTTTACCATGGTCCTAAATTTGTTTAATGCTGGACATTGGATAATGTTTAATGCTGGACATTGCACACAGCACCATCTCTCCTCAAAGCAAGCAGAGCTTGTGTTACGGGTACTGGATGATTGATAGAATACTCAAATACGTGTATTTTTAGAAGACTTAGCATTCATAGATAAAATAATGCCCAGATCCGGGACGAATAGATCCTTACACCTGAAATTGGCGTTTTATTTGAAAAAAGCAAAACATGTTTTTGTATAAAATTGTATAGGTACCTGTGTAGTTATTTAATCAAACAAAGTATGTACCATTTTTATCTATGCACTTTATAAGATCCTAGTACATTGAATCTTTTGCTGAATTGTATTCAAAACCCCTCGTTATTGTAATTTTTGGTGTGCTTCCCTCAATTCATGTGGTACCCATTTTTCGAGCTTTTCAAAAGTGAACTGATATTGTTTTGTTACTGACACTGAAACCTGCCGCTACCTCTGACGTGGTTCGCGATGGATCCGCTTCCACGATCACTTTTTATTTTTCGTTGTTAACTAGGGTCTTCGGCCGGCCACGGGGTTTGGTCTGTAGGATAAAATATCCAGAAAGAATACGTTGGAACCAAAAACGTACAGTGTTATCTTTAAGAGTAGCTTCCCCATACACATCATTAATCCCTTGAGCTGTTTCTGCAGCGCTGGTGCCAAGGTGGAACTCTAATTCGTAAATAACGCGACATATCAAGTTTTCCATATTGTGAACAAAACAGAACGATGTAAAAAAAAACAAATGGCGTGATAACAAATGAATTCTAAATTCGAAACAGAAACTAATAAACAAGCCTAAATTTGAATTTGCATGCCTAACCAAACCCCAGATATTTGAAATATAAGTTGCCAGTTTCGAAAAAAATTCATAAGTAGGACCTATCTGCAGAACAATAAACAAACGTTTGTCCTGTGGCGGGAATCGAACCTACTATCATCATTATCATCTCAGCCTTAGGACCTCCATCACTGTTTGACATAGGCATCCTTCATGGATTGCCAAGTACTGATCATGAAGGGATATAGTCGCCACGCTTAGCAGAGACGGGTTGGCGAGCGCAGTCCGGAAGGTTGATGCACGGAAAGACGCTGCTGCCCATCTTCGGAGCTATCCCTTGGCATATACTGCATCCAGGGGCAAGAGAGGAGGAGCAACATTCTACTGCCGGCACCCCACGGCACTACATTTCTTGGCTGTTATACCACAGTTATACCAATTTCGCCGAGGAGGTCGTCCCAACTAAATATTTTATTTTATTAATTTTAAGAAATATTGCACTAAATAAAGCAGTACATAATAAGCAAAGTTCTAATAAGTTTGCTTTAAAATCCGAGTCGATATTCATGTCCATATATTGGACACGCGGGGAAATGTCTTATTACTAATAGTTGTAGTTACTTTTAGTCTTTGTACCTAATAACAAAAAGTAGGTAAAAAATATGTTTCGAATGATTCAGTGACGATGACGACATAAAATCTTCGGAATCAGATTATGTGGGTAGAAATTGGTGATTCCAAAAGATCCGGATACGGTTACAAAAGTGCAAGTGAGTCATAGGGATGGGCGAGTGGTAATCGTTAACTTATTGATAAAACAAACCCACTTGAAAATAACGAGACGGTCGCGAGTTGGAATGATTGATAATAGTATCATCATCATCATCATATCAGCCCGTTGACACCCACTGCTGGGTATAGGCCTCCTCTTCAGCGCGCCAACGTAAACGGTCCTGTGCAAGTCTCATCCACTGTCGTCATAGTAACCCGATATTTTTTAGACGTGTAATCATCATTTCAGCCATAAAACGTCCACTGATGAACACAAGCCTCCCTCATGGATCTCCATGAGGGGTAGTTGCCATTCTCACCACGCTTGGCAGGCGGGTTGGTGAGCGCAGTATGGGATGTTGATACACGAATAGACGCTGCTGCCCATCTTCCGGAGGTGTCCCTTAGCAGGCTCTTACTGCATCCACGGGTAGGAGAGGAGGGGTAACATTCTACTGCCGGCACCCCACGGCACTAGACGTGTAATAGGAGAACGCAAATGCACCTTATAATGCATTTGCGGTAGAATTTTTGTAATTTTTTACCCGTGAAAACACTATCATTTAGTTATATTGTGCTATTGTTGCGCAAAATGTACAATTAAAAACTTTTTAATTTTGATGGCAAAGAAATTGTCTGTCGTGGACAACTTTATACAGGTGGACCAATTTGGATGTGCTTTTCTTAAAATGATAGCAGCTGCTGTTAAACCATAAACGACGGTAGATCGAAAGGTCGATGTCCAGTCGACTGATAAATCGTTGGCGGGGCGATCGCGTCACCTTCGAAAAGGATGGAGTGAAAGCAACCGTTGCCCCGAAGTGTTACAAATTTAGAAAAATATAAGATAAAAAATTATTGCGATGGTTCATCCTTATTTTCGGAACGTCTGGGGTTTTAAATATCCTGGTACGACTGACAGCAAGTGACGTGCCCCTTCCCAACAGCTTGCCGTATTATTGATCGAATTTATGCTCCCTTAACATCCATGTCAGGGCTGACCAAGGGCCTGTTCTGTTTGCGCTGTATCCGATGATTTAGATATAGACTTTAGGGGGAGGAAGTTTATTGAGGGCGTGTGACGTTATCGCGACTTGAGCCCTTCGGATCGGTTTTAGATAACTAATGCAGTTCCGTTTGCGATATTGCAGCCATGGCAATCCCGTGTTGGACCGCATGTTTATGGATGTCGGAATCACAGGGCCTCTTCTTGATAAAGTATTTCTTTGAAAACAAGCCCTAATGAAAATGGACGGAAATTGTGGTATTGATGTACCTACCTACTAGTTTTTGCCTGCGATTAACAAAATCTTGGCAAGCAAATGAACGATGTTGTTATCCCCACGAAATCATATTAATCCATTGTCCTACGCATCGAACACATACCCAATAGAGGGGAAATAAGGTCATACATAATAATTCCGAAACACGTTAGTGCTTTGCACTAATGCAATGACAACTGTCTCTCGCCTCTGACAGTACAGCGCTAACAGCCGACCTGTGTACTTTTCCGTACAATTATGAAATATTTATTAGCGGAATTGTTGTTTAGACAAAATAAATGATACCTCTCTATTGGTATGTCCTCGGTAGTTCTTTGTTATGCGGTTATTGTTTATGTATTCTTATACAGAGTATAAACTAACTAAGCAAGGTAGGTGGGTACTTACTTATAATTATTACAGTATGTTCATATATAAGTTGGGCTGTCCAATTGCTCTTCAACGGAAAAGCATATATCATTGCAGGAAATCCCAATATCCATTTAGTTATTTTGTTAGATAGATATGAATTTATTTGCAAATCAGTACATATACAAGACTTATATACTTACATAAATAAACAGACTAAAAATATCACATAGAATATTAATAGTCCGGTCAATTTAGACATTGGAAGTAATAATTATAGTAATAATTATAATAAATTCCCATCAAGCTGAAAGTGAGTAAACTTGCTCAAAACATAATTAAAAACAACATTTCAAAATTCCCTATTGTTCCAGTACATAGAAAAAAAATTACTCGAGGTCAAAGGTCGTTTGAATCGTTATAATTATCTCAGAAACGGTGGCTTTTAGGAAAAAAAATATTGATACCTTTTTTGTACATAATATTATGATCTGCAGTTTTTGTCTGAGGTAATTTTGCGATAAAACTTACCGTTTTGAGGAAAATCGCGAGAAACCCATTTCTTGACCTTTGACCTCGAGTAATTTTTTGTCCATGTACCGAAACAATGGGGAATTTTGAAATGTTGTTTTTAATTATGTTTTGAACAAGTTTACTCACTTTCAGCTTGATGGGAATTTATGTAACTTAAATCTTATATTTTGGTCTAATTTGACCGGACTTTAATAGTAAACACACATTGTAACATTATTAGATTAGATAAAATTAATTTTCATTTCGGCTTATTTTGGCGCGCAATTATCGTCTAACTCGATGTGATATCGATTATCGAGCTCTTAGCAAATTAGTGATGTGCGCAAACAGACGTTATTACACTCGATGAAATTAAATTGACAGAATGTCATTAGCTTGTTTGTATTAAGTAGTTTTCTAGCTGACTTTATTTGCGGAGTATCGCACAGTAGGAAACTCAACGTAAAAATATACATATAGGTACATATTTATATTTGTTATTTTGTTTTTTCTTTATTTATTGGCTCTAAAATATGTTTTTCCTATTTGTTTGTTTTGTTTGTTGATAAATACTTAATTCATTCATTCAAATTATATATGTATTATGCAGTCGAATTTAGAAACCTTCTTTTTGTTTCATCAGTTTTAAATACTTACTTTACTAAGTGCGACCGCAGGAGCCGCTTGGAAAAGTCCATTTATAAAATAAAACAACAATTTAATTGAATCATACCCAATTTAATTTGTTAGCTTCAGACAGATGTCAGAGAGTTAGGAAAAAGGTATTTTCATACTGTCATTTTCTTAAATACATAGATAGAAATTTAATTATAACACGCTGTTGCTAATTTTTAACCTCCTAGATAGAATAATTTATGATGACCGGTCTATTTGAACAATCATTTTTCGATGTATACCATACCATTTACAAGCGACGCATTGTAACTGTTGCCGTGGGGAGCCGGCTGAAGAATGTTACCCCTCCTCTCATGCCCATTGATGCAGTAAGAGCCTTCTAAGGGATCCCTCCGGAAGATGAGCAGCAGCGTCTCTCGGTGTATGAATATCCCGTACTGCGCTTGCCACCCGCCTGCCAAGCATGGTGAGTATGGCAACTACCCCTCATGGAGATCCATGAGGGAGGCCTGTGTTCAGTAGTGGACGTTTTACAGCTGAAATGATGATGATGATGATTGTAACTAAAATACTCAAGGTCTCGAAAAATCGTAACTGTCTAAAAAAACCTTAAATTAAACCACCTCGAACCTTTAAGCTTCAAGATGAGGTCACATCGGTCATCAGATCAAGCAAACACGTATCTGCGTAGGGAGTAAGAACTAAATTGGCATACTTCTCATAATATGACATCTCATAATCTGAAGTAATGAAGTAGTCTGACCGACCCATAAACTTCGAGATAGACATTGCCAATAGCAGTGATACGAAAATAAACCTACTGTTTTATTTAGACGGTCTGGAATTGAATTAAGGAAGCGTTGTATTGGTCTGGTCTAGCTGGTGAAAGACCGGTTTGTAGACTGTTTTACCTTTAATATTATCTCATCTTAGCCGTGGGGTGCCGGCAGTAGAATGTTACCCCTCCTCTCCTACCCGTGGATGCAGTAGGAGCCTGCTAAGGGACACCTCCGGAAGATGGGCAGCAGCGTCTTTCCGTATATCAACATACCATACTGCGCTCACCAACCCGCCTGCCAAGCGTGGTGAGTATGGCAACTACCCCTCATGGAGATCTATGAGGGAGGCCTTAGTTCAGTAGTGGACGTTTTACGGCTGAAATGATGATGATGATGATGATTATCTCATCTCTCAATATTATAAAGAGGAAAGATTTGTATTTTGTATGTTTGTAACGAATAAACTCAAAAACTAATGGACCGATTTTCAAAATTATTTCACCATTAGAATGCTACATTAACCCTGAGTAACATAGGCTATATTTTATCCCCGTATTCCCACGGAAACGGGAACTACGCGGGTAAAACTGCTGAGTGCTAGTTATTAATAAGATCCAAAGGGATGTACGTACCCCTGGACTCGGCACGTTTAGTGAGGAGATTCCTCTGCCTGCAGTCCTAGTCACCGAGCGCTTGAGCCTTCGCCGGTGGTGATTCACCGTTTTGATATATGTATTGTATCAAAACCGATTTACATAAAAAAAGGTTTTATGTAAATCGGTCAACGCGTTCGGTTGTAATCGTTAAATACACAGACAGACAGACAGCGCATATTAGGGGGCTTCGTAAACTTAAGTTATTTTGTATTGTTTCTGTATGGTTTACTACTCAATAAAGAGTTTATCTATCTATCTAAAAGAAAAAAATACGTTACACATAGATTTTGTTAATCTACAATATAATGCTGGGTAAACTATTCCCGAATCTCGTAATTAATTTCCTGGCATAGAAAAGAGTTTAGAATTATTTAAAATACGAGTGATCTAGGTTCAAAATAAAATATAATTAACTTTATGTAATTAAATACAAACAAAGGATTTGTTTGTAATTAATTACAAAACTTGGACATACACACGACAAATTAATACCGTACATCTCTCATCGTCATCTTCGCGTTATATGTATAGGTTGTGCTTTTTATCAATGGTGTGCGTAGGCGGAAACGATATAGGTACAATTTACCAGGTTTTGTACCTATTAATTAAAGTTTTAAAGTGAAAGAATAATTGTCGGAAAGTAATAGCGAAAACCTTTCAGAGCGGAAAAGAAAACGCAGATTTGCATGCTAATTTAGGTTATTTTAGCAAGTACTTAAAATAACCGATACACAGAGAACTTCTCCATTACCCACCGTCAAGTCACCGTCAGCGTCATAGCAAAAAAAAATTACATCTGAAAGTTTGTCGTCTGTGATTCATTCCTCTCGATGATTCACTGTTTGAACTCTGAAGTGCTCCACTTTCCTATCCTCCATCATTAAAAAGAAAACAAAAAAAAGGCTAAAACTCCCCAGCCAATCAACGCAGTTCTCGGAATGCATAAAGGATGCGATATGATAGATACTCGCCTCTCGCTTTTGCGGGAGCATCATTAATAGCTCGATTAAGAGCAGTTTGTATTCAGAATCGATAGCGATATAATACTGGCCAGCCATTGTACTATAAACAATTACATACAACCTTGAGTTGGCAGAATTGAATTTAAAACGTGTTGATTCTATTTTCAAATCTTCAAATGAACCCATTGCGTGTACAATGTGGCAGAAAGTGTCGAGATAAATCTTCGCAGCTCGTAGTAAGTCATGATATGGACGTTATTTAATAGAATTTATGTTTAAATCAAATAACAATAAGCAAATAAGTTATCGTTTTTACTGATACGGGCAAGACGACGGTTAAGGAAAGGAAGGAGGTGGGGTAAGACTAGCTTTATAATAACTATTAGCTTTTTTTAGCGACTAATAAAATTATCACGGGATAATAAAAGAAAATACCGGATGTATTTTTACTTTTATTTAATTCCTACTAGTATCTACTTCGTTGACGAAGTGAGCCAATTTTTCTTAAACCTAGATTGAGGTTTAAGAAAAATTGGATCGATCTGATACTTCCTCTGCCGAAAAAAATCCCTTTTTAAAATCTGGTCTTTGGAGGAAACTTACTCTTATTATTTTGTAGATTAGTCTAGACCGCTTCCAAAGATTAAAATCGTTAGGTGTGCCCTGACACCAAAAACTGTGGCATTGTTTTTATGTGTGTTAACAATAATTTCAACACACGCACACTGGTTTTGCCAATAAACCAAACTATTATTGCTACCATTTATTGTGCAATTATGTTGCACGAACTTTTTTCTTTACTCGTTTTTTCTTTTATGTTTCAACCTTGTTTTAAACTAAGATAAATTTATTATGTAATGTATTATGTCTGTGCTGTTTTTGTGAACTGAATGCCTATTCTATTCTATAACTTTCCTCATAAAAATAACACACACCACAACCGGCTAACACTGTGTTTAGAGGTTACACCTTAGGGTTACACACTCATTCCCAAAAAGCGAGCTATCTCATTTCGTGTGGAAACAAAACAGCGCGGTCTCATCACGGTGTAGTATCTAACGATTTAAGCTTCCTTCACCAAAAATGTTATCATGTCGTGGAGATTTTGCGAGATCTTCTTATGCTGGGGCTCTCATGCCCAACAACGGATTGTTACGGGCTGTTGTGCACGGAACATAAATTAGATTCTTTCACTGGCACAGTTAGCGAGCAGCAATTAACACCGCCGGCCATATACCTACTGGCTGCATCCGTTATAATAAGATGATTATCCCCCAGTTAACGCGCCGCTGGGTTTATGAGAAAAGAATGGTATGCATGTAAGCACTTAAGTAATATTATATGTATATATAATAGTTATTTTTTTTATTAGGCTAATCAGCCTGCGTGTAGGTATCTCGCAACAGGTTTGCAACAGGCGACAATCTCGCGATAATTGCTGCCATTTGTCAATTATCCCTTGCTGATAATAACCGATAACTAACAGCGATGATTGCGAGATTTACTCCTGTCGCGAGAAACGTAATTAGTCTGCCGAGCGTGTCTGCAGCAAAACTGCAAAATATGTCCCGCGGCTGAAGTCGAACCGGCTACATCCTGCATCGCAGTCTAATATACCATCTATGCCACACGGGTGCTGTCTAATATAATAATAATGTAAGGCAGGTAATAATTATTTGTCAGATCATTATATCTATTTTGTATAGTGTTTACGAGCATCGTTTCCGTAGCCATCATCGTAGCACAATGTATAGAAATGAAGGCCAAACTATTGTGACTTGTCTTCTGAAATTCTATTCAAATATGCTCAGTTTAGTTGATGGTCGGGTAATAAATAAATATGTATGTTAAAATTGTAAGTTTTACGTACATTAGTCGCTAGATGTGATGATGAATATATGTATGTAAATTCAAAGAATTATGTAACTACAGACGCCAATGTTTGTTTATTAAACTATTACCTATTCAAACTCAGAATCACAATTTGTAAATTGGAGCACAGCTATTCGAATTCAGAAGAGATATTATAAAAACACTGCTTTATTTTTCGAAAAAATATTCGAAAGTTTGAAATTAAATTCAGGTTATATTCTAAAATAATAGTGCGGGGATAGTTCTCTACTTTTCAAACGTGTCGATAACATTAAATATTCATCTGTACCAACTATCGTAATTTTGTTTTGAGTACTGAGTTGATCAGTATGTAATTTTTTTTATTAAATAAATAAATACTCACTCGTAATTTATTCTTGTGTTTAATGTTTTGTTCCGCAACAGGAAATGCACATCATCGGCTCATAAATCAGAAAAGAATAAACAAATAATTAGCGAACAGACATGCGTATGTTATTCTTATTACGTGGAATCGTCGCAACCATGTTTATTTTGTTCTTAAGGCGATACCCTTTCTGTAGGGGTTTTGAACTCTTCCATTATGCGACCTCCGTGGCTCAGTTGGGTTAGTAGCCGGTTGATACACGAGAGGTTGCGGGTTCGGTTCCTGCCGAGGGACAAATGTTTGCTTTTCTGCAGGGTTTGTCTCGGGTATTTTTCATTAAACTTCATCATCACTGGCTGGATGGTGCTTTGTGAAGTTTCCAGCATTATTTGTTTATTTATATTCTATACAAATTAAAAATACATAATACGTAATTGTATTTTTGTACCATTATCGAACGACCTTTGGTTTTCTGTTCTGCAATTTTGCATTGCAAATTATACTTCTCGTAAATACTATAGTGTTCACAATGAATGTTTACGGTCAAGTCAAAGAATCGCAACAAGGAACCATACCTGACATGACAAGGTACCTACAAGGCCTAAACAAAAGATAACGCTCCGGAGCTTTGCCCGCGTTTTTATGCTATTGCACGAAACTCTTAACTTTTTTTAGCATACAATTATTTAATTTTTCAACAAAAAACCCAACTTAAATGATAAAATCTTTGACTTGTTGCTGAAATGAAAATACCCAAGACCCAAACCACAACAATGTAGGTACGCCTTTTACATTTAAGTATTTCCCTCGATTTATCATGGATCCCAAAAGCAAACATTATAAAGTGAAACAAAAAGCCCCACCCCAAGTTTAAATTTCGGGCATGAAAATGTGCCTTATGCGACTCCAGATAACACTATTACAATTATTTAATAACTTTTGAAGCACATCATCTGAAACGAGTTTTTTTCTGAGGTACCAAAAAAACGGCCGCCTTGAGAACTTCCTCCTTTTTTGAAGTCGGTTCGTAAAAATCGTTCTAGCCGTTTCGGAGTCTCCTAAACGGCTGGACTGATTGGATGAAATTTTGTTGATATATTTGATATATTTATTTCTATGGGTTTCTGAATATTTTGAAAACATTATTGGACTCGGTAATTGGCGCTGCTGTCAGTATGTCACCAAATCAGCGAGCAGGACGACATCTGCTGGGTCCGCTAGTAGATATTAACTACTAGTTTCTGGCCTATGTATTATTATGTATGTATCTATTATCTATTATGTATCTATGTATCTATTACTTATTATATTTATTACAGACTTTCATCGTAGTTTCAACGTTCAATGGTATAACATCGATCTTCCCAACTTCATGACATTAATTTTCGTATTAATACAATACGGCAAGACTTTGACCAGGTAAAATGTCGATACCTTTTTTTGTTGCAGGTTACAGGCGCCAGAGCATCATGGCATTACAAGAAACATTATGAGGGAAAGTGACAAACAAAAAGTGTATAATTATTTGAAGTGAAGTGCCAAAGTGCCGTAAGCAAAATGTATGAAAATTGGTCTGTCTACGAGAACGTTACGAGAATGGAAGTGCATAATGGAACGTTTTATCCGACGGAAGCTACTATTTTGGCTGCAGTGTGCGCGTGTATCTTCAGTGTCGTTGGCGTTGTCGGTAAGTTGACTAGAACCTACTAGAACATAATCCTCACTTAACCATCACCTTTTAATTCTAATTCTAGTGAGGGTTACCAGATCTGCATTGACGTCCCGCATTGGGGCGAGTTGTGCATTGTCACTCGTGACAGTTTCCAAACTCTCGTGTTTTACGCCTTTACTAAGCAAAAGAGCCAGTCCACTCATCATCATCACTATCACCTCAGCCGTAGAACGTCTACTATTGGACATAGGCGTCCTTTATGAATTTCCGAGTACTGATCATGAGGGATTTGTTGGTCACCGCGCTTGAAAGGCGGGTTGGCGAGCGCAGTACGGCATGTTGATACACGGAAAGACACTGTTGCCCATCATCCAGAGGTATCCCTTGGCAGATTTTTACTGCATCCACGGGAAGTGGAGGTGCAAAATTCAACTGCCGTCACCCCATGGCTATACAATCTACTTAGCAAGCGGTTAAAGTAAACCATGAAAAAAGTCGGACCATCTGACGTCGCGACCCTTTTTTATAGTGGTCGATTGCGTAGACCCTTTACCCTAACTAAAAATATTTCAGTTTTTACCATCGATACATTTATTAGCTACGATTGTTAAAAGTAAAATAATGCTGGACATTTCACTCACCACCATCTAGTCCGTAAGAAGAGCAGAGCTAGTGTTATGAATTGCTAGTGTTATGAAAATGAAATTTGCCAGATGCTCGACTGGGGTTCTAAATACTTTAGCTAATTTCGATGTGAACAAAAGATAACAAAAACCGGACAAGTGCGAGCTGGAGGCTGTAGATTTGAGTAAGTATATGGTTTTAATATCAACTCGATACCTCTGCACGTTCTCGAGATAAAGGGTCTTGACAGACCGACAGACGGACAACAAAGTGATCCTAGAGATAAGTGTTCCGTTTTTTTCATTTTGAGGTACGGAACCCTAAAAACACCCCAAGTAAAAATCACTTTCTTTTTTCTGATTTTTATACAGAGCTGTTATTAATTGTGGATTACTGACCCATCAATGTAAATTGTAATCAATTCTGCATGCAAATTTGAAGTTGGTTTACAATACAATCATTTTTATTCAAATAACTTACGGCTAAATAGTAGGTACACTAATCAAAGAAACTTAATGAACTGAGCGCGTGCCTGATCTAGGTGATCCAAAGATAAATAATAGAAACTACAGTGACAAATAAAGCTGATGGTGCATTTTAAGCACATTCTTAAAATAATGTTTACATTATTACTATTTATTACGTTTGATCACATCGAATTTGGCTAAGCTGAAGTAGTTAACTGCTCGAATCTACAAATCGAGCTTGGTAACCAGTTCGACATCATAAAACAGTACTGACAGTACTTCGACAGTAGCTATCGACATTCACGTCACTAGCTCGTGCTGCGAAACCAGGGTTTTAGTTTAAATAATGGTGTTTACAAAACGGTTTCTATTGCCGTTATTATCTGCGGAACATCGGGAAACGAGGCGCACGGGGCATTTCGAGGAACGAATTGAATCATTGTTTGTTTATTGGATGTCATATTGTGTAAACAGAGCGTCTCGACTATACTACACTAACAAACCGCACTGGATGCGTGTCTATAAAGTTACGTAACGACTTGCGTTGTCGTAATGATGTCATATCATAACTTATCGTCCTCTTCTATAATCTGTCATAGGACGTCCAACGATGGACATGGGCCTTCCGTGATTATTAGGCCTTAAATCGCCAAGTACTGATAATGAGGGTTTGTTGCCAAATCAGCACGCTTGGCAGGCGGGTTGGCAAGCGGAGTACGAGATGGGCAAACGACATTGAATGTCGTGGGCAAACGATGGATCGGACTGGCGCAGGATCGTGACGGGTGGCACAAACTAAGGGAGGCCTACCCCAGCAGTGGTTGATGATGATGATACATATAATATGAGAGTTTTTTTATTCGCTGATTTTGTTTATTTTACTGAAATCGGGAAAAAATCTGGATCAGCAACTTTCAGCGATCTTCTATGTAAGGAAGAAAGGATTTAATTTCACGCTACAATGTTTGTTTAAGTGTTCGTGTTTAGGGTATACATGCATAATTGCGTTACTGTTTGATCTTGTCGGATTTTATGATGCGGATCTTAAACACAAAAATAAACACTACATTTTCATTGATCCCATATCTCAAAGATCGATGAACTTAAAAAAATTACTTCACCTGCAAATCATTGATTTTAAATGTATTAGGATTTGCAATCGTTCATTATTTCAGCCGTAAAACGTCCAATACTTAACACAGGCCTCCCTCATGGATCTCCATGAGGGGAAGTTGCCATACTCACCACGCTTGGCAGGCGGGTTGGCGAGCGCAGTACGGGATGTTGATACACGGAAAGACGCTGGTGTTCATCTTCCGCAGGTATTCCTTAGCAGGCTCATACTGCATCCACGGGCATTTTTTATCGGGTATGAACGATTGTCGAATATTATCCCTGACATATAAACTTACAACAACATTAAGAATATAGCTTAGCATAGATTCAACTTAAGTACTAAAATTGAAAATAATTCATTTTAGGCTATTGATTTTCATTTCTTAGTTTTCATACATTCCGTTGTTACTGTCAAGTGACACATTTCCTAGAAAGCGTTCAATAATCGGTCACTTTACACGAACGCAACATAAAACGCTAAGTGCCTGCCGTAATCGGACATCAAACGATTTGTTACCAACTATTCGATACAAACGGGTTCGTGATACCAACTGTGTAAACAAACAAGGCCTGCCCGCCCATCGCATCGCCCCGCTGGCCTACGTTCTTTGTTTAAAATTTAAATTTAGAACAAAAAAATAAAATAACAAACAAGCATAACTATTTTTAGAATCGTCGATAACTGACACGTTCTCGTGTTATTGCGTCAAACTCAATTTTGAAAAAAATAACGGACCCGCGTGGTTTCAACCGCAACAGCGCACTGGACTTTGCCAAAATGAACATTGTATAAAATCTTTAAGTTCAAGTTATGTATTTCGTTTTTGCATATTGATTGCCCCAATATATACTTATATATTTAAGAAAAACTTTGTTTAAAAAACTACTTTCATGTCCCTCTGTAAGGAATACTTTTATCAAAGCAAAAAAATTGTGAGCCGTCACGGGACGCCTGGCAATGTGAAACATCGATATTATTTTGTATAAGTAATATCCAGAAAAGAACAGATTACGATAGGAACTAAATAGGTATGACATAATGATAAAATAAAATATTACGATTTTTTTCAGCAATTAACATTTATTTTCATTATATATAAAAATTACTGTACAGTACTACAACATAATACTGTATACATACATATATATACCATCATATAGCGTGGCGATACGTCGCCACGGCATGCGTCGCCACGCCAGAAATCGGTTTTACGTGCGGCTATAGATGTTTCACATCAAAAAAGCTTGTAAAATAAATTGTAACAGTAACTTTTATCTCAATATAAAATGTATCACTTTCTCAACACCCTACCCTAAGAGTTCCCTTGCATTAGCGTCGAGCAGTAAAATAGTAATAAACCAAGGCTGATGCCCTTCGAATAAAGGGCCCTTTGACGACGTGACTCTGCCTGGCAGGGCGAGATTATAATGCATTTTTGAATTGAATTGGACGATGGTACGATTAACTCAAACTTATACCAAAATTAAACGAAATGTTTGGTGTTTTAGAAATATATGGTTTCTAAAATTGATAGGGCTAAAAATTTTGTACATTGCCTGTTTCAAATTACGTAAGTCTCTAATTAGACTGGTCCATAGTCACCAGTTGTAGAAAAAAAATTGAAATACCTACTTACTCAAGGCTAATTTTCAACATAATAAAACCAAATAGGCAATAACAACACCAATATATCAATATCACTTAAAACAATAAACAACTCGACATTACTTGTAGGACAAAAGACCACTAGGCCAGATGGTTGTCTCACGGATCGCCCGGAAAGGATAATCTTAATTTTCTATGTGGCTTGCCTTGTGTCCCTATAAAATAAAGGTTAATTAATACATACACTTTTGCAGACTAACCAGCTTAAGCAGTTCATTGAGCAATGTCAACTTTTATAATCAATCACCCATGACCCTGTGAAATAATTGGACTTTACCAAATTAAGTATTTCACACAACAAAACATCCAATAATGACGTTTCCCCACCCTATACTCACTTTCTTGACTTTATAACGACATCCCAAAATCCGACTAATCAAATTTTAAAATATTCATAAGTTTGTTTAGATGTATGTTGCCTCTTCTAACAAAATCCATCAAACAAATCTTGCTGAACCTTTGCAAATTATGTACCTATGTGAACATAATTTAGGTAGGTTTACGTACAATGAATGTAGACAAAAGTTAACTGCATTGAAAGCTACTTTTTTTATTTATAATATTTTTATTCAGTATTTACTTTGTATTAATTTCCAACGAAGCCATGTAACCTGATAACCGAGGCCCTGATGAATCAATTATGAGAAAGAAGATTTACTTATTTTACTTCATCGTTATCATCATTTCAGCTGGTAATAGAATGTCCACTGCTGGACATAGGCCCCTATGGATTTCCAAGTACTAATCATGAGGGTTGTTGCCATGCTCACCAAGCTCAGCAGGCGGGTTAAAGGCGCAGTACGAGATTCCATCGATAATGTTAAGACGCTGCTACCAATCTTCCGGAGATTTTACTCAGTTTACCAATTATTCACGGGAAATTCCTGGCTTAACACAGCACAGGACCGGCTTATGTGGCGTACACAAAGGGAGGCCAGCAGTGGGTACCTGCGGCCTGTGGATGATGATGATGATGACCAATATACCTACTAAAATATTTTTTTTAATACGGGTCTTACTCGCGTGGTATTTTAACGTCGTAGTTTATTTCGACACATTTCGATTTTTCATTGTCATATCAGCGCTGATTCAATCCCATGATAATGATTTTCTTGAAAAATTGAAACGTGCCGGAATAAACTTTGACATTATATTACCTGAGTAATCCTCGTATATAAAAATAAATCAAATTATTTCCCACAACAAAACATCGATATAAATTCTCGCATCCACTATCGACGATTCCCCTCCCTACAGACGACGTCCATCACCATTAGTGAATGTCCATAAATAGATATTGCAAGGTGCAGAGGGTGCGCTTGTCAACATTCACTTTATTTGCCTACGATAATAACGCGATATGTGTTTGCAGACATTTTGAGAATGAAGAAAGTTGATTAAGTTACATCTTCTATGGATAAACCAAAGATTTTAATCGTTGGATGACCTGACCAAAAACTGTGGCATTGTCTTTATTATGTGTTAACAATATTGCCGATGCACGCACACTGGTTTTGCCGGTAAACCAAACTGTTATTGTTACCATTTTCATGTGCAGTCATATTGCACGAGCTTTCGTAAAAAAATAACTTACATCACATCCGGCTAACGGCAAAGAGGTACACTGATTCCAAAAGAGCGAGCTCACTCATTTCGTGTGGAAACAAGATGGCGCGGTCTCATTACGGTAAGGGCGTAGCGTATCTGTCGATTTAAATCTTTGGAATAATCAGTATTCATCACTATTTATAATCTTTTGGATTTTTACTCAACTTGATCCGTTTAACCCCCCGCAAAAGATGTTTCACCTCAATAATAATAACCTGCCTGCGAAATCTTTAAAGTGAACACTGACCCTTAAATAGCTCCTATCGCCAAACCATGGATCCCGATAATAGATTTGGGATTACAAAAAGGTCGGCGCAAACACCACTTCACGCGATAAATTTGTTTGCTTGCGTACATTGATACGAGTATCATTCAGTAGGTGGCTAGGCTTACTAGAATAAACTAGAGTAACTTTCCTGACTTATTATTACATTCATTTTAATTAGCGGGAATGTTCACGTACTTGTTATTGTTGGTGGAGGCACCAACTGTTTCGACTCTTAGGGGCCGTCTCCACGAGCGAGGGAATCGCGGCGAGTCCGTACTATAGAAATACGTGGCACGAGGATAACACATTCGCCGCTATTCCCTTGGCTCGTGGAGACGGCCCCTTATCGAGGGCCTTCGTCAGGGTGAACACGGCTCGCGACCTCCGCGTCCCTTCGTGCACGGGACGACGGGTCGCTAGAGACACGTAGGTATATTTTGCTTTGTTAAATGAATGAAACAATACTTAGATAAAGCGGAGAAAGCAAGTTTGTGATTATTTGATAATTCACAATAAAATTATTGCTGTCATTGTCAAATTGTGACACCCTAACTAGTAAAAGAAAACTAAAGGCCGCCTATATTGTACGTATTATATTTTATCATCATCATCATTTCAGCCGTAAAACGTCCACTACTGAACTAAGGCCTCCCTCATGGATCTCCATGAGGGGTAGTTGCCATACTCACCACGCTTGGCAGGCGGGTTGTTGAGCGCAGTACGGGATACGAGGAAAGACGCTGCTGCTCATCTTCCGGAGGTGTCCCTTAGCAGGCTCTTACTGCATCCACGGGTAGGAGAGGAGGGGTAACATTCTACTGCCGGCACCCCACGGCAAGACCACGACAATTATATTTTATATTATTATATAATTAATCTTATTTTACTGCTGTGTACAATAGTGTTCATTCAATAATTAAAGCCATATCTATAAGGTCTGAGGGAACTATTTTTGAAGTTTTTACTTTTAAATTAAAACGCCTTATAATATCGGGTTCTGCACATACATATGTTTTTCTTAGGTCGGTCAAATTGACGCCCTTAGAATAAATAGATAAGGAAATGAGAACCATCTGCCGGATGGTATCCCTTGGCATATTATTACTGCATCCACGGGCAAGAGAGGAAATGCAAACTTCTACTGCCCCACCGCAAACTTACCTGCAGCGGGCAAACTATAGCAAGTAGTTTATAATAAACTAGCCGCACTCCGCAGTTTCACCCGCGTAGTTCCTGATCCTGTGGGAATACGGGTATAAAATATAGTCTGTTACTCAGGGATAATGACTGTAGCTTTCTAATGGTGAAATTTTGAAAATCGGTCCAGTAGTTTCGTTGCCTATTTCAATGCATACAAACAAACAGTCAAATTTTCCTATTTATAAAAGTACTAGCCGCACCCCGCAGTTTCACCCGCGTAGTTCCCGTTCCCGTGGGAATTTCGAAAAATCCCTCCTTAGTGCACCTCTAGGATACTCAAGGTATATGTGTGCCAAATTTCAAGTCTCTAGGTCCAGTGGTTTTGGATGTGCGTTGTCTGTCAGTCACTCAGTCAGTAACGGAAGAGTTTTATATTATTGATTGATTGTAGTTTTGTTTGGGCACTGGCATGCTCTAGTTTCACTATCGCTGACCAAACTGTAGTATTTACTGAGATAAGTCAATGACAATGGATTGTAAGGTTATTCATAATAAATAAAATAATTATGCCCTTTATTTCGGATTAAGTTTAACATTGATTTAAAATTAAAAAAAATGTCTAAAATGTACTTAACATTTCAGCCGTTAAACGTCCTCTATTGAACACAGGCCCCCCTAATGGATCCCTCCACACAGTTGCCATACTCACCACGCTTGTTGGCGGGTTGGCGAGCGCAGTGCAGGATGTTGATACGCGGAAAGACGCTGCTGCACATCTTCCGGAGGTATCCCTTAGCAGGCTCTTACTACATCCACGGGCATGAGAGGAGGGGTAACATTCTACTGCCGGCACCCCACGGCTACTCGGGGTATGAAAAAAAATGAAAAAATATTTATTTAGCAAGCAAAAAAGTTCGGTACAGATTAATCAACGGCCTTCACACTAGGCATAGCCTGTATCGTGGAGGCCAGACAGAGACTAACATTCACGGAATTATGGACTACCTAAACATATTTAAATTATTTTTTAAATAAATGTTACCCAATTCAAAGAGTGAAAACAAAAATAACATGAAAAACTAACAGAAACAATAAAGAAACATAGAGGTGTAGTTTTATAGCTAATCTATCTTGTATTCTAATGTGTATATTGTAATTTACATGCAATAAATTTAAACTACTTATACCTAGCCAATAACAAAAACGAAACAGTGGTTGTAACTTTTCAAAACGAATAACTTTAGGACACTATGCGTAATATAATAACTATTAAGTAATAAGTCTTCAGTAGACTCGTAGGAAAGGGTAAGAAGCCATTTTGTAATCAAACGCCTTGCCTCATGAGATGGATTTGTTCCTTAGATAGATCACAGTGCTTTGCAACTGTATTATAAATAAAACATTAAAATCGTATGCACATCAATCGTATCTAGACCGTCAGATAGTAAACTTGTGTTGTTTGTAACGCGCGACTCAAATGTGTTTATTATGTTTCGGCGCCAAAGTCATCCTGATATCGCGCTCTCTGATTCCCAAGATAACAATTGTTTGCATAGTTTGGGTATCATCGATAAACTTAGCCTATGTTCAGATGAACGCGCGGCGACGCGCGCTGCCGCGCGGTTCACCTGTTCAGATGGCGGCGGCTTGCGCGCGGTGAACATTCAGTGAGAATGGACGTGGAGGAGGCTATTTGCTTGTGGGTTTTATACCGCAAACTGCGACGTCGTCGTCGAAAGCAAATACGATACTGGGTGCACCCTATTTTGAGGCAAAGATTTTCTTTAAGCCTGTTTGTGACTTTATATCCCATATAAATAAATAAATAAATCCCATACTAAGACAACACGAAGAATGGTTTTTCAACTACTTTAGGATGTCCATTCGAATTAAGATTTCAAATCGCATCTCTTTTTCAATTTCGTCAATTATTAAATCAATTGATATCTCGTCCACCATTTTTTAGTGGCTCCGTGCGTCCGTCCGCCTCGAACCGCGCGGGTCAACTGAACAGTTTTCGATAGAGGATTGTAGATCTTAAATCGCGCGTCCCGCGCGGTGCCGCGCGGTTCAAGATCTTCCGCGCGGTGCATGGCGGTGCCGCGCGGTCATGTAAACAACAACATTGATTTGTTACAATCTCAAACCGCGCGCAGAGCCAACCGCGCGGTGCCGCGCGGTCATCTGAACATAGGCTTATATTTTGATCTGTAGAAAAAGATCCATCTTCTATCTATCTTGCGTTCTGACCTAAAGGACGACTCACGCTAGACCGTGTCATGTCCGAGCCGAGTATTGCTGTCAAATGCCTATTGCAAAACCTGTCGCGAGATGTTTTCTACATTTTCTTTGGTTTTATACCACTTTTCTTTTCCACAGCTTAATACAGGTGTCTATATCAACATGTACCTACTTACTAGACAAAATATTTAAGGGAGATTTCTCCGTATTGTCATAATTTTTTATCAAATAAAAACAACATGGTATTGTGTCCCGTTTAAACGATATTTTGACGTTTCGAAGGCGAAAAACCCAGCTGAGTAAACATAACGGCATATCTACCTAACCCCCAACACATACATACATTTAAAATAAACAGTTTATCCTCTAGGGCACAGATTTAAATCGTTAGATGCGCCCTGATCCCAAAAAGTGTGGCATTGTCTTTAAATCTCTTCCAGTCGTACCACATACACTGCTGGACGAAGGCCTCCCTCATTTTGGTTGGCGAGCGAAGTACATGTTAATACACGGAAAGGCGTTGCATCTTCCTGTCTTTAAATGTGTGTAACGTTCTTCCACAGCATATGCTGAGTAATGAATGACCATTTTTGTCACATTTTTATTTTATTTTTTAAACCTTAATATTGTACATGGATTAATTGTAAATTGTGTGACAAAATAAACGTATCTTTATCTTAACAATAATGCCGACACATAACGCGTCCGGCTAACACGGTGTTTAAAGGTACACTGATTCCAAATTAGCGAGCTCACTAATTTCGTGAGAAAATGATGCGGTCTCATTATAGTAAGGGCGTATCTATCGATTTAAATCTTTGTTCTAGGGTCGTCCGATGGTCACCCCCAGTGACAACTTGATTGATTTGATGGCCACAATCGCACATGTGTTGACTGTGCGGGGACAATTTGGATTTATTGATTTTATTGTCTCGTAACTTGGGATCTTGACCGGGTAGTAGAATGTTGCCCCTCCTCTCTTGTCCGTGGATGGAGTCAGAATCTGTTCATGCATACCTCCGAGAGAAGCAACATTCTACGGTACCCCACGGAAAATAATTATAGACACCAAGTATAAAATTACCAAGAAGGCAGCATTTCGTTGCTCAAGTCCATGCAATCGTGATTAGAATCAAAGCAAATAGCACCAGTGTTGCCAATATTGAGTTACTTTACGAGAAACAGACATATATCCAGGCTGATCTCGGAACTCGCTCGTAAACACACTTACGCATATTCAATTGGGCAGCAATCAAAACACTATTCAGTCTATTTCAGAACACGTTACCATTTTTTTCCAAATTTGGATGAAGTTATCCAAATTTCGAAAAAAATGGTAATCTGTTCGAGCAAGGTCCGGAGAGTACGGTGAATGTCTTAGACATTCCAATTGAAGCTCCTCTAACTTGGTAGCCGTCCGTTGAGCAATGTGTGGTCTAGCGTTGTCCTGAAGCAGCAGTGGCCTAGAGCGATTGCAAGGGAAAAAATTCAACTCCGAAGGGGCAGTCCAAACCGCCTTCAAAGATTTTATTGATTCCCGTCCGAATGGTTGTTTTAGTAAAGGAATCAATGAACTACCTATGAGATGGCAAAAGTGCATAGATAGCAATGGTACATAATTTGATTAATTAAATCTCACTAATATTACCTCTATAAAGCCTATTTTGTTAAAGCTGTTGGTTGTCCTAATAAATAAATAAAGTTTGTTTGTATGGAGGTTTGTTATTTCTTCACGCAAAAACTAGGCTACGGATTGAGCTGAAATTTTGCACACGTATAGATCATGACCAGGATTAACACAGGCTACTTTTTTACGGGGTACAACGCATGCGAAGCGGCGGGCACAAGCTAGTATTTTATTATTAAAAAAATCGACTTTCTGTTCCTGTCATACAAAACGCCAATTTCATGTGTAACGACCTAATATGTAGCCTCTTTCAATCCGAAGGTCATGGGTTCATGGGATGATATGAAAAAATAATGTGCACCTTTAAAACGTGCTTTAACAACGAAGGGAAACATCGTGAGGAAAAATACAAAGTAACTTAGGCGACGCATTGATATACAAGAGTTTCGACCTCCTTACTTAGCTTTTATAGATTTCCAAAATGCTTTTGACACAATAGAATACACGGCTATCTGGGCCGCAAAAGAACAAGCAAAATTTGACTAAACCTACAAAAAAAAACATTTATGCATATTTGCAGAAGTAGAGTTACGTTGGAAAAGACCAGCAAATTTATCAAAATGGGAAGAGGACACAGAGATCCATTTTCAACGACTCTATTTATTACAGTTTTACATTCAATTATGAGAGAACACTCCTGGAACAGCGAAGCAATAAAAATAAATAATAAAAACCTAACATAAACCTTTCCAGACGACATTGTTTTACTCGCGGAAGAGAGACCTACACTTCAATATAATGCTGACGATTGGTAGATACACTGCGAAAAAAAATAAGGACTTGAAATGAACTCAAAAAACACATGACAAACAGCGAACATAGGATATACAAGTATGACACTGGCACGGGCCACCTGAATACAAACTGACGCGAAAAGTTAGTTTATTCTCGTTTTAAATAAACACTATAAGTAATTCTGTAAATCCAAAAAAAGGGTGTGTAGACTTATATGTATTGTCTAGAAAGTTTAGTGGCATGAATCGGTTTCGTTCACCTGTAAAGTTAAAATCTATGTTTTTATAGAGCCGTTTTTGGGATTTTCTTTCGCTACTTCTGAGTTGTCATACTATTTTGTCATTAGCTTTTACCTTCCCCTATTGTAATTACAACCAATTTAAAGTAAAAAATATGAAAAATTCAGAACATAAAATATACATTCCGAATGTTTTCTCACTGCTGATAAAAGTTGAAATCCCTGATGCCAACATCGTCAATGTGTCGTCTTATTATTATAGCTTGATTTGGTGCTCCTCTGAATCATTGTCTTGTAAATGTAGGTCATCAGTGCTTAGTTTTACGATTGGCAGCTGCTCGCGTACTGATAACTTCAAGTTATTTTTGGAATTCATACCTAGGAACGTACGTACTCCATATAACGCGCAGAACCGATAACGAATGGGGAGTAAAGTTTCTCGAATGGCGGCCAAGATTAATTCAAATGGAGAAAGACCAGGAGGTTTGGTGTTCGATCCCTGCCGCGTAACAAATGTTTGCGTGAACTTCAGATAATATTTGTTCCGGGTCTGGGTGATTTATGTTTTGTAAGATACAAGCTTCTTTCCTGTACCTGGATGAAAATGCTCTTTATAAAGAAATACCTGCGCCATATCCATGGTTTTCACCACGATTCGTTATAGTATTTTTCACATATGAAGGGTTCTGTGACAGCAGAATAGAGCAGGACTGGTATTTATTAGAAGAAGATGTGCAAAAGAGCAGTTGTCCCTATTTCACTCATTGATTTTTAAATTGTTCTATCCTGCTGTCACTGATCTCATTCTACGTGAAAAAGGAGTCATGAAAGTGGTAACAAACATACATTATTATGTAGTTAGAATTTCATGATCTGGTTTCCTAAGCAAAAATTTTGCTTAATTTAAACATACCTTTATGTTTTTTTAATACTCCAACAAAAAAACCGACCTTAATGATGAAATCTAAAAAATTGCTTGTTTTGAAGTGGATGGAAAAGAAATTTAACAAATAAAACCTCTTCTCTTTCCAGGTAACCTAATAACAACAGTCGCACTCCTCATGCACCCAAAGCTGCGCACGCACGTGACGACCATGTTCGTCCTCTCCCTCTGCGTGTCAGACCTTCTGTTCTGCTCCATCAACCTGCCTCTCACGGCCCACCGGTACATCCACCAGCACTGGGGCCTTGGTCCGAGGTGGTGCCAGATGTTTGCCTTCGTCTTCTACGGGAATGTCGCGGTGTCGCTGCTGTCTATGGTTGCTATTACCATCAACAGGTGAGTTAGCAGTTTCTAGTGTTTACCAACATCATGAGTTTCCAATCATGTACATCCTATCAGCAACGGTATAATTTACTTCGATGTCTTGTTGTGTTCGGTGAGAATCAGCTCGGTATTCTCCCTGAAATGAGAACGTGGTTGGTGACCAATATACTCGACTACTCGTATGTCTCATTAGATTTTTAATTAGTTGATGACGCTGTATAAATCATCATATTATTAAATGTAAAGGCCTTATTTTTTTATTACTATTTTAAATTAACCCTTAATTTACTTCTAATTGTTTTAATTGTAAGTGGTTTACTAGTCTCCACACTAGGATTCCCTGTGTTGTGGAGGGCTAGTCTTTACGGGGGTATTTACATAATTTCGTAGACAGCAAAAAGTAATGCTTAAAAATTGATACCTTGTATGTGTGTGCGTTAACAGTGTGTTGTATTGCTTAAGGGCTCGATTGTGCCACGTGTGCTGTGTGAAATATTCTTGCATTCTTACAAACAACACCACTCGGCTAGATGACTCCCAGATACGTTGACTATCCATCACAGTATGGTCAATTGCTCCAGCTTCTTCGATCCTCTTAAATTATGGAGTCGAGAACACGAGCACGCAACAGCCAGTTCAAGAGAACGCGATGCAAGGGCAAGAGCCCTTCCTTTGAAAACTCACCTCCAAACGCACAACTAACTACCTACATGAGTTTTTAGCTTTTGCTGCCCACCACGGTTTATGTTTCGAACAAACAGTTTCGTTACACCGGAAAAATTTTAACACATGCACACAATCTGAATAAAAAAACACCTATCTGAACTATCCTTATGGATTATAATACTATGAATTAATAAATGATACTCGAGTCATATCATAACGTAAACAGTTTTCAAAACGGCTAACGAACGGTTCATATCCGCAGGATGTTTTTTCTGAATGATTGTGATTGTAAATCAAAAAGACGAAGGCCGTACAGAGTCAAAAAAAATACTACATTTGAAAGCGTCTAGTAGCGGAGTAAAACTCTTTTATTTATATACGGTGCAAACGAGCAACCCACAACTTACGAATGAAATAATTAGTTGATTTTTTATCAAACTATAAAATGACTTTAATGATCACATGCTTGACTAGGCTTGACTAGTTGCTGAAAATAGACCAATCTGGATGTGTAAAAAATATTTTTCCAAATCGGTTCATAGACGACGACGACGGAGATCTGAGGTACCTATTATTTGAAAAAAACAGACGTTTGAGAACCTACAATATTTTAAAGTCGGTTAAAAAATATGCTTTTAGACATTTTACATCTAGTGAATGTAGTGCAAATCAACTAAGTAATCAATTTAAGTTTGTTTATGAAACAGAAAATAAATACAGTTCCCAAAGAAATTATAAATGCAAAATAAATATTTTTAATTTTTATTTTTAATCTAGACTAAACTCGCGTTGATGTTGATTGAAATGACGGTTGACGTATCACGTCACACGTGTAAGTTCCATAATAATACACAAGAGATAAAAAAAATATTTCTGATCTAGGCAAAACTCTCGATGCTATTAGTTGAAATGTTGGTTGTCGTATCATATATCAGCGTAAGTTAGCTGTAAGTTTTCCTAAGATCTAAATAGTCATTAACAGAACAAGCACTGGTACCAGAAAAGCGAAAAATGCCATTTTTGACCTTTAGTGACCTTTTGAGGTCACAATAGCTCCTGTCCCTGTGACCAAAAAAGGTTTGATGTAAATCGGTCAACGCGTTCGGTTGTAATCGTGTCACAGACAGACAGACAAACAGACAGCGCTAGGGGGCTTCGACCCCTAAAAATACGCTTTTTCTAAGAGTAGCTGCTTGACCTTAAACTTAAATATATTATAATGAAGTGGTTCGTAACACGACACAATTGTCGCTTTCGTCGCTGGAAAATGGCTAGCTTGCGGTTCCTAAACTTTTATTTACTACTTCACACCTTCGCATAAATCTTCAGTGGCTGGCTACTCACCGCGTGCGCTTGGCTTTTACAACGGCCAGCCGGCCCAATTGAAAATATTTTTGTTTTATGATACAATGCGGAACGGGGAATGGTGTTTCTACTCCACGTTTATGCATAAATTTTAATATTAGAGTCTATAAAATTTGTAAAAGATCCGTTCTACCTACTTCATTGTGTAGGTACGTTTCTACATATAAAATAAACATGTGTACGTATTATAAGTGTAAGTACTCGATAAAAAATATGTGTATATTTATTTTATGTAACCGATATGTCTTGAAGACTTAACTTTATTAGGTACGATATTATGAAGATGGATTTATTTTATATCAAAAAAATCAAACAAAAGACACCTTTGAACAAATGCTAATAATTATTCATAAATTATTCATATCAGTTGTACAGCATAAGTTCCAGAAGTGTCGACAATATTTCATAATTAATTTGATTATTTATTTATTTCATGACATAGGTAATTAAACATAATGGTTACAAAATATAGGAATTTGATAATGTCTGCAGTAGTTTTTTTTAAACCTTTTTGTCGCATGTCCCGTCTGTATTTCTCACAATACTTATTCCTTGACTCTAGGACTGTGGGTACTGTTTCCTATTCTGTGACAGTGGCGTTAATGCAAGCCGTAAATTAACGCAGCCACTTCAACCAATTTGGTTACGTTTGAACTTTGGACATTAGAATGGTTTCATTTCCACTCTCTATCCACTTAACATAAGAATAAAGGTAATTAATTAATTATTATAAAAATATGTTGTTTAACTCTTCCCTTTGACATTTAGATTAATAGAACATGTCGTCGGATACCTACTGGGAAACATCCTAGTTAATCTTTTGATATTTCCTTTACTTTTATTAGGTTTATTTATTTATTTACACAATCATATACCTAACATCTAGCCGTGGGGTGCCGGCAGAAGAATGTTACCCCTCCTCTCATGCTCGTGGATGCAGTAAGAGCCTGCTAAGAGATACCTCCGGAAGATGGGCAGCAGCGTCTTTCCGTGTATCAACATCTCATACTGCGCTCGCCAACCCGCCTGCCAAGCGTGGTGAGTATGGCAACAACCTCTCATGGAGATCTATGAGGGAGGCTTGAGTTCAGTAGTGGATGTTTTACGGCTGACATGATGATACCTAACATTACAGATAATAATAACCCACTGCGTTATATGAAGTACTTAAGTGAATACCTTTTGGTTAGTATGAATTAAATTTACTTGTATTCGCACTAAAACCCGCGGCTCAGTCAGCTTCAGACGTACTGACCTGTTCTTTTTCCTCTGACTAAGCTGGGAAGGATGGTTTAGGTGCTGGGCAAGCCTAATCCATCTAACAATGTTCCAGGCACTGCAGCTTCATACCAGTTGTACAGCATATATACCAGTTGCGCTGACACTATAAAATGCAATAGATGCATAAATAGTGTAGATATCTATCTATTTATAGATAGATAAATTATTGATTCACTGACAGCACACAATTACAAAAGAGGATTATACAATAGCAACTAAATGAAGATAAAACTAAACAAAGGTTGAGACAATAAGGAATAACAAACAAACAATACAAAAAATGAAAAATTACAATTAAAATTTAAGAAAGAAAGTGATATGAAAACAATCAAAAACTGTGCGTGTTGTGTGCTATAACAGCATGATGTCAACTGAGCTAAGCCGTCAGTTGACGCTGATATTCTGCCGAAACCGTTCGGATCAACCCCTGTGTAACTGTTTAAAACGTTGATAAGTACTAATATTATGAATTCTTGTCTGCATAGTTGACGATTACCAACCTTCATTAGGAAACAAAATCGCCGCAAATTAAGATGAAAACTTTCTTAGAAGTCCGATAAGTGTTTATTTATACTGACAGTTTGTTTAATTTTTATACACAACACTGACTGAAGTAGGGTGACGAGCGGAATGCAATGCATCGCTGGTCACGTGCTTTGTGATCATTCATCATGAATCATGACTATTCATGACTCAAAACAATAAAAAAAACTCTAGTTAGACTATAGATCTAATCCACCACTTCATCATTTCAGCCATAAAACGTCCACTGATGAACACAGGCCTCCCTCATGGATCTCCATGAGGGGTAGTTGCCATTCTCACCACGCTTGGCAGGCGGGTTGGTGAGCGCAGTATGGGATGTTGATACACGGATAGACGCTGCTGCCCATCTTCCTGAGGTAGCTTAGCAGGCTCTTACTGCATCCATGGGCATGAGAGGAGGGGTATCATTCTACTGCCGGCACCCCACGGCGGTACGTGATAAATACGAAATACCCAAACATCGATTCTTTAATAAAATTGACGTAAAGACCGTTGACCCCAGATTGAAACAGTTCGAGCTGCTTCCCAATGTTGGGTCGCATTAATATTGATGCCTCGTAACCAAATGTCCCTGCGAGTACTTAGGGTCCATAATGATTATGTGTTTTTTTCTTTACTTACACATATCAGAACACATGTAAAAGGCGATGGTGAGTATCATTTCTTAGCTTTCAATATTTTAATGGAAAATTATAACAATGATTTAATTGTGTTAACATTTTATCCACACGTAGTAGGTACGTTACTCGCCTATGATCATTTGATGCATGTTGTCTTCACCTATAATATATATATACTGGCACTTGATATGAATTTTAATAAGGCAACTCTAAGCTAGTTTTATTTTTTTCATATTTCATATTTCATTTATTTTGCTTTACATGTACATATTTTATATAGCTTAGATCTAAAATAGCCTTGAGAAAGTACATGTACCCTGCAAGGGCACTGCAATTGTGTTTGGGCCTATGTTAACAATATAAAATAAATCGTCAAATTCTAAAAATATTATAATACAATTATGAATAAGCCAATATAATTACGAAAATAAGATTCATATAAAAAATGTCAATTGTCAATATGAATGAATGTGAATGTCACATTCATTCGTTAGTGTACACTATGTTGGTGATCGATAAAATAAACAAATAAATAAATAAACAAGTAAAATAAAAGAAAAACTTTTTAAAAACAAGCTTTTATTACTTGTTAATAAAAATACTAAGTTAAAAATCGCTTAATTACCGAGTTCCTATGGCTACCTTCCAGCTCCATCATCAGACCCTGGTTACCATACCATCTAGCACCAAAGTGCTCGACAAGACGAATCAAACGAGCCCAAACTCGATGGGGTTTATGTCGTTTATGGTATTGTGGGTATTGTCGGTTCCGTCATCAGATCAGCTACATGTCATAATAATTTTACATTGTCATCCGATTTACACACGCATGCAAAATTTCAGCTCAATCGGTAATGTGCCAACTCGTCCGGTGCGGTCAAGATTAGAGCGGACGGGTTGGCACACTACCCACCGGGAAGTGGATCAAGCTTATCTTGCGATATTTGATTACAGACAGACATCGGGACAGGTGAAACCATAGAACACAGTGTGGGTTAGTTTTTGTGAAACTAAATAAAAGCTCTAAAAAGATAATGTTTATGTCGTGATATGTCAAACATGTCATCTATGGTCAGGCAGACCCTATCTTTATAAATTTTTAAATGGCGACAGTGAATTATTTTAAATTATTTGAAAGATGAGTATTTGAAATTTTAATACGCCAAAGTAGTTCAAATAGTTTTAACATCAATACGTCTTTAAACCCTACATCCAGATAAACAAAATAATATCATCATTGTCTCAGCCATAGGTCTACTGTTCTCGTCCACTGCTGGACAGGCCTCATAGAACTCCGAGATCATGAGGTGGTCGTTGCCATACTCACCACGCTTAGCAGGGGCGTTGGCGATCGCAGTATGTTTAGACACGGAAAGGCGCTGCTGTCCATCTTCCCGTGCTATCCCTTGGCAAATTCTTACTGCCTCCAGGGGCAAGAGAGGACAGGAAACATTCTACTGTCTACCCACGTCATCATCATCATCATCCACAGCTTGACTTCACCCACTGCTGGGTATAGGCCTCCTATAGTTTGTGTCATCCATCACGGTCTTGCCGTGGGGTGCCGGCAGTAGAATGTTACCCCTCCTCCCATGCCCGTGGATGCAGTAAGAGCCTGCTAAGTGATACCCCCGTAAGATGGGCAGCAGCGTCTTTACGTGTATCAACATCCTGTACTGCGCTCGCCAACCCGCCTGCCAAGCGTGGTGAGTATGGCAACTACCCCTCATAGAGATCCATGAGGGAGTGTTCTGTAGTGGACGTATTACGGCCGAAATGATGATGATGATCACGGTCTTGTGCTAGTCGCATCACCCACGGCATATCAAAACATAATAATTTAGACAGGATTTTTAAAATACTAAAATCATCTCTATGTTCAAACATCAATCATCTTCCTAATTTCCATTTTAATTGACGAAGTGTTGGCGTTGGCTTGATTTAGCTATGCCCCTATGCTGCCACGCATACGATCTCATTTAAATTTAATATGACCTCATTGTCCATTTGTCCCTATAAGTAAGAGTTACTAAGCGCTAAGAGCTTCACAAAGGGGTTTATGAATTAATTTGAATATAAATAGTGATAACTTCAATATTATTTTGTCTTTTCTTCCTTCCTTGTTGATTTGTCTGATAGAATAAGCTAAGAGATTATGTGCTGTTGGTGCTAGGCAGGCTCGAACAATGTCCCAGGCAAAGATTGAAATCGCTAGGTATGCCCTTACCGTAATGAGACCGCGCCCCGTTTTGTTTCCACACGAAATGAGTGAGCACGCTCACTTGGAATCAGTGTACCTCTAAACACAGTTTTAGGCGGTTATCATATCACACTGCCAAGCACCACGCTGCATGTTGCGTGTCGACGCACCTACGCGCGTACTTACGGGAGTGCAGATCTGCATTATCGTGCGGGTTTTTCACACACTCACGCGCGTAGTTGCGTTTTGTGGATTCGCGGCGGCTCTGACTCATTTCATTCAAAGCTGTTCGCTAGACTGCGGGACTCGTTGTGCCATACCTTGCGTCTCGCCCCGCACCTACGCGCGTGGGTGCATGTTTCTCCGCACCTATGCGCGTGATCTGCATGAACGCGCGTAGATGCATTTTCGGTGTGTTGGACTGTGCGTGTTTTCTATACAAACGGAGATACAAGCAACGTTAGAAGACACATTCACGCAACATGCAGCGAGATGCGTGGCAGTGTGTAAACCGCCTTAGCCGAACGTGGTGCGTGTTATTTTTTTCACGAAAGTCCATGCAATATGATTTTACAATTAATGGTAACAATAACAATTTGGTTTGTTGGTATAATAAACCAGCGTGCGTGCGTCGGCATTATTGATAACACACATTAAAGACAATGCTACAGTTTTTTGTGTCAGGGCGGATCTAACGTTTTAAATATTTGGTCCCAGGCAATACAGCGTTGCAGAATAAACGGTTGCTTACGCTGTATAATTAATCAAGGTAGATGTGAATAGCCAATTTTCTTGCTATGTAATGCAATGCCTTGGAGCCGGCGGCAGTAAAATGTTGCCTGCGAAGGGATAATTCCGGTAGATGGGCAGCAGCGCCATGTATTAATATTCCATACTGCGCTCGCCAACCCAGCTCGCAAGCTCTGCGTAGTGAGTATGACAACAACCGCCTCAAGATATGTCTACTTGTAGATCCATGAGTGAGGCCTATGCCTATGTGACAGACTGTCTCAATGGATGTCTAATCGCAATGACCATATGTTAGACGCGAGCCTACCCCGCGCCCCTCTCGGTACCTCATTGCTCCATCCTCCATCGTTTTGCAACGCTTGCGTAAGTTGCGAATCGTGTCAAAATTTACCATCCAATTTAATTTCGAGACCAACTTTGAATTGCAAATCACAAATAACGATTAGACAACTCGAAAGTCATGGTAGAAAGTGCATAGACATGCGTCCGTCTTCATTTCTCTTAATTATCTACAATCTACACTACAGTAAGTAATTTGCGCTTACTGGATCGTATCTGTGTGCCTACCATGAGTTGTCACTGTTAGATCGCCTGCCGTTACTACAGTAGTAATAGCATGGACCAAATAAATACTATTTGGTCCATGGTGACGTTACTATGACATCTGTCAGATTTGTAACTCATGATACCAAACTATAAGCAAATGAAGCCCAAACTACAGTCGCTGTAGTATAGTTAACTGCGTATTTTAGTACCAAACTATCGGCTAGAGGCGCTCTTTACAAGTTTTCATACATTTTTTTCAACTACAGTCGCTAGCGTGTAGATTGTGAAAACTCATGGTAGACCATAGTAGCATAGCGGTGCAAAAGTGCATCGAATCGATGCAGTTAGATTAATAAATTAATACACCTCTTGTAGAACTATGGCCGTGTTGGCCGAGTGGTATGTACCCCCGACTTTCAATCCGAAGGTCGTGGGTTCGATACCGGCCGCGCACTAATGCATTTTTCTTTCTTGAAAAATGTATGTGCACAGAAAACGCGCGGCTTAGTTAGCATCAGACGTATTGACCTGTTCTTTCCTCTGACTAATAGCAGACTAAGCTGGGAGGTTGGTATAGGTGCTGGGCAAACCCATAATCCATCTAAAAATGTCCCAGGCACCGCAGCGTCCCGTACAGCAAGATTATCAGTTGCTGACGCTGTGTAAATCATCGATAATAGATGCAAAGGCCTTACTATTTTTTTGTAAAACCAGGTTTTGTTTTGCCAACTGAAAACCAGCGTAGCATCTGTGTTTTGCCAGGTGCTATAAAATGCTGCGTTGGGGGCCCTTTTACCCGCCACATCCTCTTCTACCTGTCCGCACTGTTATATCATCATCATCTCAGCCGTATGACTGCTGTCCACGTCGACTGCAGTAGGTCTACCATGAGTTTTCACAATATACTCGCTAGCGACTGTAGTTAAAAAATGTATGAAAACTTGTACAGAGCCTCTAGCGGATAGTTTGGTACTAAAATACGCAGTAAACTATACTACGTAAGCTACTGTAGTTTGGGCTTCATTTGCTTAGTATTTGGTAACATGAGTTACAAATATGACAGATGTCATAGTAACGTACTATTACTACTGTAGTAATGGCAGGCGATCTAACAGTGACAAGTTGACAACTCATGGTAGACACACTGAACATAAGATTAAATTTTTTGTTACCTTTAATTTCGCTCGTATCGTTCTGTGTGCGTAGTAAATAGATGTTTTTTTCTTTCCTTCTATTTCTTTCACTGCTGAACAAATTGCTTCTCTTTCAAAATTCCTTGAAACACAAGTGGAATATTTGTCCTGTGTTCGCCTGCCAACTTGATAATCGAAATTTTTCACATAATTCCTTCGTTTGTAATAACAAAACTTGCACGCACTCAATACTGAGAAAACCAATAAGTCTACGTGTGGATCCAATTATTATGTGTTTGTGTTAGTGATACGCGAGCGCAGATAACTGTTAAAAAATTTACGCAGATTCAGAGGGATTACAGTAAATGAAGAGAATAAGGAAATCTATAACATCATCATTATCATCATCTCAGTCCTAGGACTGCTGAGCACGTCCACTGTTGAACATAAGCCTCCCTCATGTGTCTCCAAGATCATGAGATCATGTTGCCATACTCGCCACGCATGGCGGGCGGGTTGGCGAGCGCAGTACGGGATGTTGATACACGGAAAAAGAAGCTGATCGTCCGGAGGTATCCCTGGACTTTATCTTACTGCAGGTAAGATAGGAGAGGCAGCATTCTACTGCCGCAACCCCACGGCATCATATGGAAATCTATTTACCGATACTTATTTCATGTGATTTTTATTTATTTATTTATTCAAGCAATAACACAACATTACAGTATAATCTGTGTACAACCAATGCGCTATGATATACCTATGTACATAATAAAAAAATCGGCCAATTGTGAGTCGGGCTCTCTTTTCCAAGTGCAAATATCTGCAGATCGTACAGATATTCGTCCCTAGGCGGGAATGAACCCGCAACCTCTTGCTTCGCAGGCGTACCTTCGCCCGCTGCGCCATAGAGGTCGTCAAGTCACATAAAGGACAAAGCCACTGTTTTAGGTCACATCACATCATTTTTTCGTTGAGTATTTAAATCTTTGTAAGGGTGCATAAAACTCGGCCAGCGAAACATTGACAAATTTGCAGTAATAATAAAAGTAAAGATTTAAATCAAAAAACAGTCTAACACTATCCTACGGGCATTTATTTGTTCGTTTATTTATTTTGAAGTCGGTTTGTGACCACACGTGAAGACACAGTGAAGCGAAAACGTAGACTGTCCATCAATTTTACAATCATTATAAATTTAAAATAAGTTGTTTTTCCCTACCAGCGAGCCGACTGCAGTGTCAAAACGTTGCAAGTTTGCCATTGCAAGCAGGCATGAATCGAACAGTGGTTCTTTATGTGAGGGCTACTGACCTGATCTTTGAATGGGTTTATTTTTGTATGCAGCCCATTGGCGAATGCACAGTGATATAGCATGGGAATCATTACACCAATATTTAACATTCTCACGTCCAGTACAGATTACCTTTTGGAAACTATTGTTCATCTATCAATTCAACAATTATTTTCAAAAGTGAAACCATTGTAGAATATATAAATTAAAGGATTCCTAACTTGTTACACTCAAAACGGACCACACTGACTCACACTGTGACTCGTTGGGAATTTAAAACAAAATCCTTTCGTTCCGTTGGACCCCTGGCAGAAGTGAACACAACGCAACTCCTAAAATATGAATTTAGTAGTTTATAGCGCAATTATATTTTGTATGAATTGCATAAGGGTTAAATAATAGTTTTTACATTAAAGATATTTTTTTAATTATAACGTTTTTAGTAAGATATCCTTAAAAGATAAACATAATATGCCATCGGTGACTTTTCTGTAGACCTGTAAAAGTGGCACAATATCACCGTAAGTTCTATTTGTAATTCTCAAATAAGAACTAATTCACAAAATTTACAATAAGAATAAAATAATAGTAGCCACGTAAACGGACATGCCATTGCCGTGGGGTGCCGGCAGTAGAATGATACCCCTCCTCTCATGCCCATGTATGCAGTAAGAGCCTGCTAAGGGATACCTCCGGGATGGGCAGCAGCGTCTATCTGTGTATCAACATCCCATACTGCGATCACCAACCCGCCTGCCAAGCGTGGTGAGTATGGCAACTACCCCTCATGGAGATCCATGAGGGAGGCCTGTGTTCATCACGCCATGAAACGGACATGCAGTCGGTTTAACCCCCCAAAATTTTACATCAAATATATGTATATTTTTGCCGTGGAGTGCAGTAGAATGTTCCCTCCTCTGCCCTTGGATGCAGTAAGAACCTGCTAAGGAATACCTCCGGAAGATAGGCAGCAACGTCTTTCCATGTATCAACATCGCGTACTACGCTCACCAACCGCCTGCCAAGCGTGGTGAGTATGGCAACTACCCCTCATGGGGATCCATGAGGGAGGACTGCGTTCAGCAGTCGCCGTTTTACGGCTAAAATGATGATATTTTAAATCATGAACTTACCTAAAAGGCCCTTAAAGGCGTCAATTGCAGTATCTAACTTAAAGTTCTCGCACTTGAAAACATTCTCATAATTCGCAACGCTCTCAAGCTCCATCAAGTGGCCCTCCCCTTATCTGGTGGGAAAGCAAGCGGGGAGATAGCGAGGTAATTTGTTTACAGTGTGATAGCGACGCCAATTAATCTCTGTTTGGTTGGTGTGGAAAGCCGTGTCTGTAAGCTCGTGGGAGTGATCCTCCTACTGTTTATGTTTTGTTTATGTATAACTCTTTATCTTTAGTAATTTCATTTATTTAAAACAAAATTACAAAAATGAACTGAGGTGTTACACAGATACTTAACCAAGAAATAATTAATTAAGTATATTGACAAAGGAGATGTTCCATTTTCGGCCTTGAGATGTACATATACCAAAAAAGAGAAAAAAATACCACAAACTGAATATGAATATGTATTCGTATATTTAAGCCTGATTTCTTGTGAACAAAAAATGAATAGTTTTTTAATTATTGCCATAATCTATTCAATACGGGGCGTCTCTTAGAATGCGTTTTGATTTCGTTCTGAAATCATGTAACAGCAAAGCATACATAACGTAGTCTGTTTTTTTATAGAAAATTGTTCTTGTACTATTAATCATTGTTATTATTCTAATAAATATCTTTTTCTGCTAATTATATTGAAATGTGACGATTTCGTCATTAAAAAAATATTTATTTTACTTCTCTAGTGCATTTCTGAACGAAAAATTCAAAATGACATTTTGATTTGTATATTGTTTACCGGTTAACCGGTCTCGTTCGTCTCGAATTTCGTGGCTTTCCGTGTTATTTTACGTTTTCTCATTATTTTCTTTTCCTACGACTTTGGCTTTGTGTAACGGTATTGATATCTGCGCTATCTTGGATTGACTTTGGCTTTGTTTAACGGTACTCGAATTCAGAATTTGCGATTTGGATTTGTCTGCTCATTGGAAATCTTCGGTTTTAACTCACACTACAGGTAAGAAATGAAAAATGAGTTACAAAACAGGTGGATTAAGATATGAACATAAGTTTTGATACTCAATAACATTTACTGCTTGTCTGTTACAGTTTTTTTGGCTGGTTACAAAATGGCTTGTTTGAAGTGCAATCGAGATATACTTGTTGATGAAAACAACTATCTTGTAGCAGATTTAGGTCCAGAGCTTTTGTTTATTATTGAACAAGACACTTGCGAGGTAAGAATACATTTTCAGATATACAGTTTGTAACAATACCTATGTTTTGTGACCTTGAACCTTTAATATAACAGAATAGTTTTATAATTTACTTTAGAGCACACCTTGTTTTCAGTGTATATTTAAATACAAAATCTGTATTTCAGATTCCTGTTGATGCTGCAATATGCGAGGCATGCTTTAATTCTATCACTTCTAATCTTCCGGAGAGCACTCCTAACAGAAGTGAAGTAATTCAGGAGAATGTAATATAACCCGTCCTTGAAGCAAATGTATGTGTATGGTGCCTTTTATTGTTGACAAGAAGAAGGACCTATTATTTAACAAACGGGCCTCAGAGAGATGCAATATCAAATGCAATTGCCCCAAGACAGGTAATTATTATTTTAAAATGAGTGTATAAGTTAGACTTAAAACGGGATTTTTACCATGTAATATCAGAAACTCTAAAGAATTAAAAACCAGGTAAATATCCCATTTTATGTTCTAGTAATAGTATCAATTGATTGACAAAACGGTTAGCGCAGTGGCTGAGCAATCGGACTGCTATGTGGCAGGTTTGATTCCCGCACAGAACAAAAATATATGTAAGTCCTACATGTATTTGTTCCGAGTCTGGGTGTTTTCCTATCTATAATATGTATGTATTTACAAAAAAAAATGTATATAAGTAGTTTATCAGCCATCTTGTTACCATAACACAAGCATTAGGTTGCTTAGCTTGGGACTAGATGGTGCTGTGTGAAATGTCCAGGGATATTATGTTATATTACATTGTACTTGCTTTACTTACATTATTTGAGATTTTAGTAACACTAACAAATGTATAATAATAATTTCAGATACCAGATGGTGGTTTTGTTTGCCACCGATGCTGGACACGTGCTTCCAGGCTAGTGAATGTATCAACATCTAATCCTGGACAAGCACAACACATATGTGTTTGGTGTAGGCACTCTCTCAGTCAGAGAAGATCATGCACTATTCCACCACATGGTCCTGAAAGAGATGAAATCACAGCCCGGGTAGCTCCACAACAGGTCTGTTATATACCATCTTTATGAATGTTCAGATTACAGTTACAGTGGTCTTATAATGGACTAATTGATATCATAATACGATGATCATCATCAATTACCATAAGGGAAACAAATAACTTAATAAAAACCAAGAAAACGTTCTGTCAAGCTTAGATCCATTGTTTAACAGCAGTTCTTTATTTTTTTTTTCTTATGATTTGCCATGCGTAACAATAACATTATTATTTTTTAGATACTACTTGGAGATCAAGTTTTTTATGCATGCTGGGTATCTGCTAGAAGAAATGTGCAGCGTGCAACCAATCCCCATATAAGTACCAGAAACGTTTGTGTTGCATGTTCAACTTCTGTAGTAAGAAGGCGAACACATTTGTTACCGAATGGTCCAGTAAGAGATATAATTTCAAGAAGAATATATCCCAGAGAGGTGTGTAAAATAGCTTAGTGTAAATCTATGAAATATGTATTGATATATGAATGTGTGAGTTTATTTTTGTCGTTTTTACAGGTCAGCGATCATTCATTGGTGTGTAATAATTGTTGGACTTGGGCTCAAGAAGCTGTTCATCGAGAGGATCAACAATCTGTTGAACTTGAACCTCATGAAGAAGAGCCTTCGCAAGTTCTAGATATGCCCCGTCATATTGAATTAATTAATTATAAAAAAGTGGCTATGTCTAGTGCCAGTTGTTTTGTACCAGGCTGTACCAACACAGAACGTCACATAGTACCTGGCTACTTAAGAAAAAATATGTTGTCTCATTATAAAATATATATAGTTGACAACGCTAGGGTTTGCCTAATTCATAAGAATACTTATGATTGGGACCATATATTTAATTTGGAAACGTTAAGTAATGTATTTAGTGTACAGGAAATTGAAAAAATGATGGATGGATCATTTGTGGTAGAGCTGTGTAGTGAAACCATGGTGCCAGGCATATTGTCATCACATGAAAGTATCTTCATAAGAGGCAGAATTAAATCTCGCCACCAAAGTCATAAAACATATTACACATACATTTTAATATCTGCCATACAAAATAATTGGGAAAATGGCATAGAGGGATATTATTGTAGTTGTGTTTCTGGAATGCGAACAGTTGGATGTTGCACACATGTGATGACAATAGTCTGGTACCTTGGTTGGGCTCGACATCAAAATAATGTTGTAGCACCAGCATCATTCCTTGATGATGTATTAGTAAGGGAAGAAGAATAAAGTTTTGAAAGCTGATTTGTTGTTTCATTTATTTTTATGCAGAATACTGCAGATCTACAGTTACACTTTCAGATTTCATTCCTTCACTTTCACTTTTCAGTTACATTCTTAGGTAAAGTTAATATCATACCATTACTAACAGTGTACACTACACTATGATATACAACTTAACCACCATTTAGTATAATTAGATAAATGAGACCCCTTAGCACATCTTAAATTGAGATGAGCTGAAACACCACGAAGGAATGGTTTAAACGATTTATCGTGTCCTGGTGAGCCTCTTTTGTCTAATGTTTTAAATTGTATTGTTAGATAGAGGTATTTTGACATCAGATCCTATTATTATTTTGCAGCAGGACATAGGTACCTACACAACCTCTGAGTCTGATGGACTGACAAGGGGATTTATAGGTTAGGTAAACGTCATGTCTACAACCTGTCATAACTATCATGATAAACGTCAACGTTTTTATTATTTATTTTTGTGCACAAAAAACTATTGATATTAGGGAAAAATAAATATTTTATTCCATTCAAGGGTTAGTTTCCTAACTTTCTGCAAAGGTACTGGTGGTAGCCGCAGTCCCATACTAAAGTGAAACATGTCCTTTGCTTTTGTGCTAAAAAGACGTTCAGCTCAGAATAAATGATGGGTGCTTTGATATAACCCAACGCTGATTTTCAGCTGAAACCTGAGTAAAGATGGTTGTACAGCAGCTAGCTACTGCCCGCTGCTTCGCATGCGTTGTACCCGGATAAAAAGTAGCCTAAAGCAAATTTATTGTGGATTTTATTGAATAAACTAGCCGCACCCCACAGTTTCACCCGCGTAGTTCCCCTTCCCGTGGGAATTTCGGTAAAAATCCGTCCTTAGTGCACCTCTAGGATACTCAAGGTATTAGGTGTGCCAAATTTCAAGTCTCTAGGTCCAGTGGTTTAGGCTGTGCGTTGTCTGTCAGTCACTCAGTCAGTAACGGTAGAGTTTTATATATATTCATCATTCCAGCCGTAAAAAGTCCACTACTGAACAGGCCTCCCTCATGGATCTCCATGAGGGGTAGCTGCCATACTCACCACGCTTGGCAGGCGGGTTGGCGAGCGCAGTACGGGATGTTAATACACGGAAAGATGCTGCTGCCCAGGTATCCCTTAGCAGGCTCTTACTGCATCCACATGGCATGAGAGGAGGGGTGACATTCTACTGCCGGCACCCCACGGCTTTATATTGATAAAATAAAATACGTCTGAAGCTGACTAAGCCGCGGGTTACCTCACCTTTACAGTAAAAAACACAAGTTAAATGTGCTCGTAAATTTTTCAAGAAATTAAAATCCATTCCCTGTATGTCTAGGAGATTTATAAATTGTGAACGTGTTTTTTTTTTCAGGTACACGTTGATAGCTTACTACGACATGTACTCACAGATCTACACCACCACCCGCATCTGGATCCAGCTGCTGTTGATATGGATAGTCTCCTTCGGGTTCATGGTGAGTTCCTTACCTGCAGAAGTCAAGGCCAAAAATATTTATTTTATTTATTTGAACAATAACATCATTACAGGTTAATCCTACTGCGATGCTATTCAAATTCAATTCAAAATCAAATTCAAAAAATACTTTATTCAGTGCGGCCGCATGGACCTTATTGACGCGTCACAACTTACAAAATAAAACAACACAAATAAATAGAATAAAGCACATAATTGAATCTGTTCACTTCAGATGACACGCGTATTTGTACGAACATACACTTAACGAGCTATTTAGAAACATTTTCTATGGTGAGCTGTGCTATTTCTATGAATTTCGGCAGACTGTGGTGAAAAACATCCACTCCGTTCTCGGATAGGATGTTGAGCAGGCAGATAGCGAGTGGCAAGGGGGCGAACTTAAGTAGCTTGGTTCTGGCTAGCGGCGCTTTAATTTATCTGGACCTAAAAGGCCACATACAAATGTATCATCGTCATCATTCCAGCCGTAAAACGTCCACTACTGTACCCAGATTTCCCTCATGTATGTATCTCCATGAGGAGTAGGTAGTTGCCGTAATCTTGGTAGGCGAGATGGCGAGCGCAGTGCGGGATGTTGATACACGGAAAGACGCCGCTGCCCATCTTCCAGAGGTATCCCTTATTCTCTTACTGCATCCACGGACATGCAAGGAGTGGTAGCATTCTACTGTCGGCACCCTACTGCTAACAAATGTGTATTTCTATGAAAAAAAAACACAACAGAATTGAATAAAGCACGTAATTGTATTAGTTCGCTTCAGATAACTATTTTTTTGCACGCGATGGAAAGAAGCCAGATTTCCGTACCATCCCCTATTCATTATTAAGTACAATTTTTGTCTTAATATTATGTTTCACTTAATGTCCGGAAGGATATTTTTATAAAGTGGCCAATCCATAAATCACATAGGGTACCCTGATAAAACAGTTTCAGACAGCCTCTGTGGCGTAGCGGGCGGAGATCATAATAAACATAACTATTCCGGGGCAAAGATGGAACCCACAACCTCGCTGTCAGCTATTCCAACCAAGATCATCATCATCATCATCATCTCAGCCGTATTATAGGGCTGTCCACGTTCACTGCTGCACATAGGGAACATGGGCAGCAGCGTCTTCCGTGTATCAACATCCCGTTCTGCGCTCGCCAACCCACCTGCCAAGCGTGGCGAGTATGGCAACTACTAGATCCATGAGGGAGGCCTGTGTTCAGTAGTGGACGTTTTACAGCTGAAATGATGAAAGTTGTCATTCATTAATTCATGAATGCCCGTGTGTTATTTGTGATCATTCCTATTGTTTTATTCATGAGCTTGTTTACAATGGGCTCGCAGTTACAATAATCTCAATTGTTAGTTTATCGCCGAAAATAAAAATTAATTTTAACAGTCTGTTACAATGTGTCGTTAAAGCATCATACGTCGGCGTTAATAGCGCGTGACTTTAATATTAATTAAGGTTAAGAGAGAGTGAAATGGTGAACAGTGACGATTCCGTCACCCACCATCCAGTATAAGATGTATATCTAATATCCAGACATATAATGTTTGTTTGTTAGGAGAGAGTGAAGCGAAACAGTGACGGAATAGCAGGGTAATAAGCAAGTACTACCCTGTGTAAAGTATTGCCAAGTGCAAGTATTGCCGTGGGGTGCCGGCAGAAGAATGTTACCCCTCCTCTCATGCTCATGGATGCAGTAAGAGCCTGCTAAGAGATACCTCCGGAAGATGGGCAGCAGCGTCTTTCCGTGTATCAACATCCCGTACTGCGCTCGCCAACCCGCCTGCCAAGCGTGGTGAGTATGGCAACTACCCCTCATGGAGATCTATGGGGGAGGCCTGTGTTCAGTAGTGGACGTTTTACGGCTGACATGATGATGATGATGCAAGTATTTAAATCTTTAGATGTGCCCTGGCACCAAAACTTGTGGCATTGTCTTAGATAGATAGATAGAAAGAAAATGCTTTATTGCACACCTTAAACTAAACAAATTAACAAAAAAATGAGAAACACTAAACATAAAGTGACAATCGGCGGTCTTATCGCTAAAGAGTAGTTAGTATGTGTGTTAACCATAATGCCGACGCACGCACACTGGTTTTGTCAATTAACCAAACTGTTATTGGTACCATATATTGTGTAATCATGTTGCAAGAACTTTCGTGAAAGAAATAACACACGACACGTCCGGCTAACACTGTGTCAGTGTGATTCTAAGTGAGTGCACTCACTCATTTCGTGTGGAAAAAAAATGGCGCGGTCTCATTACGGTGAAGGCGCATCTAACGATTTTAATCTTTGGGTATAAGGATGTTTGTTTGTTCACAGATTGTACAATACACAAGTAGTTAAAGATTGTATTTAAATTAGTTCAGGCTTTAAATAAGATTAGTTGTACTCGGCTGTCAGGACGCCGGCGCCGTAGTCCCATATCTTCCGTTATTTTGTTTAATTAACGGAAGAAATCATCATTTCAGCCATAAAACGTCCACTGATGACACAGGCACAGGGGATCCATGTGGGAGACATGGATCCCCATTAGGGGAAGTTGCCATACTCACCACGCTTGGCAGGCGGGTTGGTGAGCGCAGTATGGGATGTTGATACACGGAAAGACGCCGCTGCCCATCTTCCGGAGGTATCCTTTCGCAAGCTTTTACTGCATGAGAGTAGGGGTAACATTCTACTGCCGGCACCCCACGGCAACAAAAACTATACATAAACTATAATTACTTCTAAAACCGATGATATAAGAGTTGAAGGAAGACTTGAGTTGAAAGAAGTGGGCATTTTTGTGCCTCTCCCGTTATACTAAATAATATAAAAAAATTAAATCATTCCCTGTCCGGGAATGTATTATTTTTTTTGTACACAGCGTTTTTTAGAAAACAATATTAATAACATCAAAAAACATAACAATGAAGTTCTAAAGAGAAAATATTACATTTGTGTTTAATTTGGTTACAGCATTCCTAAAATTTAGATATTATGCTATGATGACTGGTGCTCGGATAAAACCATTATATCTAGAGCCCATATAAAATAATAATTTCTCCGCCGCATCTAGAGGATGTTCCCTAATTCGGGACAATTAAACAACTCTATAAACAGGGAAGTGCAATGAACCAATTCTCACTGCGAGTACACTCGGCGATAAAACTTTAGAAACCTTAGTGAAACACTAAGCCATATCGCCGTGCGGTAGAATGTTACCCCTCCTCTCATGCCCGTGGATGCAGTAAGAGCCTGCTAAGGGATATCCCCGGAAGATGGGCAACAGCGTCTTTTCGTGTATCAACATCTGGTACTGCGCTCGCCAACTCGCTTGCCAAGCGTGGTGAGTATGGCAACTACCCCTCATGGAGATCCATGAGGGAGGCCTGTGTTCGGTAAAAAACGTTTTACGGCTGAAATGATGATGATGAAGCCATGTCTCTGCCTCAGCCAGCGACATGGCTTGTATGATTGTATATGTCAAAGAACACATAGGTTTAGCCCAAAGTAGATATATTTTTCAGCTAATTTACCTTCTGTAATTGAGTTAAGAATTCTACTTCTAAACCTAAAGTTGATTAAAGAAATGTATTATTATTATGAGCCATAATCAGCAGACAACATCGGCCTATATTTGCCCACTGCTGGATATAGGAAATGTGCGCCACTTCACCTTGTCTTCATCTAGCATCTAGTCTGCCCTGCTAACGACCGTTCCCAAATCTTGACAACATCTAGCTGGTGGGCGTCCCACACTACGCTTGACGAGTCTTGGTCTACACTGAAGAACTCGTTTACTTTATCGGTTATCTTTTCTTTGACTTTATTTTACATTAAAATAATTATGTCCTTTTATGGCAATTAACTATATTATACTGATTGCCTTTAGAACGATGACGAGCATCAAGCAGTAATCAAACTAATTAATATTTTCTCAAAATTAAACCTACTTAATTGACAAAATCCTTGACATGTTGAGTTGTTGCTGAAAATACCCAAATTGCTATATGTATGCCTGTTACATTTGAGTTGTTCCCTCGATTTATCAAGGATCCCATCATCAGAACTGGGTGTTAGAACATAGTAAACATTAAAACAAAAACTCAACAGGGGTCAATGTGCAATGCACTCCAATGCGGGACGTCAGCGCAGATGTGGTATCTACGAGTAGATCGCTTAGTGAAAAATAATCGTTTTTTTAACCGACTTCAAAAAAAGGAGGAGCTATCTCAATTTGTCCATGTATATAATATATAAATCATAAATCATTTATTGCAATAAATATGGTTACAATAAGATCTTAAATTTAGGGATGGTTTCACATATTTCACCAAAGTACATATAGATACATTATGTGTTCGCGGATAACTTCGTCGTTTATGAACCGATTATCTTGATTCTTTTTTGTTCGAAAGGAGATATCCCAAGTTTGGCCCTATGGTAAGGAAACCAGGATCTGATGCTGGCATCCCAGAGAAATCGAGGGGAACCTTCGAAAATCATAGGGGCGACTAGTGCCTGTTTTAAATAGTGTCTGTAAATTTTTTCATTTTAATAATTTATACCATTGAAGTCGTAATTAAAGAATTATTAACGAAGGGACTAGCAAGTTTGCAATTTTTGTACACTGCCGACTGTACCAACATTAGTTTCAAAACAAGAGTTTATTTATTAAAACTTTTAAAACCTACATTTTGCTTTATCGAATAGTTTTATGAATAGGCGTTCGTTATGATTATATTCCGTGAACTCGGAACGTTTCCTGTGTTTACTTTAAAAATGATTAAAACGATACACACACCTATTAGGTACATCATCATCATTATTATTTGATAATATCTCTTGACTGAATATAATGAGATTGATTCTGCATATTCCTTTTTAACAGACTTCAAAGTCCTCTTCCTTCATACAAAATCCTTGACTTCCGTGTATCAACATCCCGTACTGCACCCGCCAACCCGCCTGCCAAGCGTGTTGAATGGCAACTACCCCTCATGAGGGATGATTCATGAGGGAGGCATATGTTCAGTAGTGGACTTTTTACGGCTGAAATGAATGTCTAAGTTAGAGCGAAGCCCTCTAGTATGCATAGGGCTGTTATAATTAAAAAGTGCAACATCAGGTACAACACCATGAACCCCTTCCAGGTGCCGCCCCTCCTGAGCGTGTGGGGCCAGCTCGGCCTGGACACGAACACGTTCTCCTGCACCATCCTGCCCAGGGACGGGCACTCCCCCAAGAAGTGCCTCTTCGTGTTCGGCTTCGCGCTGCCGTGCGTCGCCATCATCGTGTCCTACTCGTGCATCTACTGGAAGGTGCGCGAGAGCAAGCGCAAGCTGGAGGGGCGCAGGTGTGTATGTGGGTGTGCGTCGCCATCATCGTGTCCTACTCGTGCATCTACTGGAAGGTGCGCGAGAGCAAGCGCAAGCTGGAGGGGCGCAGGTGTGTATGTGGGTGTGTATCTTTGCTATGCACCTATGTTCAGTCACTACTTTACGCTTAGATGATGATTTATACAGCGTCAGCAACTGGTAATCATGCTGTACGGGACGCTGTAGTGCCTGTGTGTCTACCATGAGTTGTCACTGTTAGATCTCCTGACGTTACTACAGTAGTAATAGTACGTTACTTTGACATCTGTCAGATTTGTAACTCATGGTACCAAATTCTAAGCAAATGAAGCCCAAACTACAGTCGCTGTGTATAGTTTGCTGCGTATTTTAGTACCAAACTATCCGCTAGAGGCGCTGTTCAAGTTTTCATACATTTTGTTAACTACAGTCGCTAGCGAATATAGATTGTGAAAACTCATGGTAGACCTACTGGGACATTGTTAGATGGATTAGGCTTGCCGAGCACCTATACCATCCTCTCAGCTTAGTCAGCTATTATTCAGAGGCGAGAACAGGTCAATACGTCTGAAGCTAACTAAGCCGCGGGTTTCCTCACGATGTTTCCTTCACCGTTACTTAAGAAACCTTAAGGTTGTTTAACTTTACACTTAAGATTCTAATTATGCCACATTCAAAGACATTTTAGCCATAGGACGTCCGCTGTTGGACATAGGCCTCCCTCAAAACCTTTATTATTGCGGTTGAAAGCGGCCTGCATCCACCGCCGACCGGTATTACATTAAACATAGGCCTCCTAAGGAGGACCTCCAGGTATTGCGGCACCACTGACCAACATACGAAGGACTCGTATTGTCGGTGGACGTCCTACGTTGCGTCTCCATTCATATTTATGCATGTGTGTAAATTATATCTGCGATAGAAAAATAAGCATCAGTACGAGTAATAACACACAGCACCATCTAGCCCCGAAGTAAGCATGTATAATAAACACCAAACTGATTCTTGACAGAATCAGTTTGGTGTTTATTTTCACTGTGTTTGAAAATAAAAAGTCAAATGCAGTAAAAACTTTTCGGAAACGGTTGTATCAATAATGTTGCTCCTCCTCCCCTCTTGCCCGTGGATGCAGTAAGAATCTGCCAAGGGATAGCTCCGAAAGATGACAGCAGCGTCTTTCCACACGGAAAGACGTTGTTCCCGCTATCTAATCCCTGTAATCCAGTGGCGCTGCGTATGTTGCTGTGTGTGCGAGTACTGCGCTCGCCAGCCCGCCTGCCAACCGTGGTGAGTATGGCAACAAAACCCTCATTATCAGTACTTGGAGATCCATGATAGGGGCCTACCTATGTCCAGCAGTGTACGTCCTACAGCTGAGAGATAAAAAAAAATTAAAAATGATTTATTTCAATAACTTAATCTTAAATGTATATTTCAGTGGTATGACTCCTTTTAAGTATGTATATAGGAGGAGACCTCGCTCTAGAGATAAGAGAATGAAGATACAAAAACAGGTCCCATGAATTCAGAATTTCACGATTTTCAGAATTCTTTCACCATTAGAATGCTTCATTATCCCTTCTATCCATTATCCCTGAGCAACATAGGCTATCATCATTTCAGCCGTAAGACGTCCACTACTGAACTAAGGCCTCCCTTATGGATCTCCATGAGGGGCAGTTGCCATACTCACCACGCTTGGCAGGCGGGTTGGTGAGCGCAGTATGGGAAATTGATATACGGAAAGACGCTGCTGCCCATCTTCCGGAAGTGTCCCTTAGCAGGCTCATACTACATCCACGGGTAGGAGAGGAGAGGTAACATTCTACTGTCGGCACCCCACAGCATCCTTATAATCATCATCATCATATCAGCCCGTTGACACACTGCTGGGTATAGGCCTCCTCTTCAACACGCCGACGTAAACGGTCCTGTGCAAGTCTCACCACTGTCGTCCGGCAACCCTGGCCAGATCGTCCGCCCATCTGGCAGGTGGTCTGCCTCGAGGCCGTCCTTATAATAAAATAAATAAATAAAATAAAAAGAGCTTTATTTTCCAAAACACTATGAAATTACTGTACATATAAACAAAAATAAAATGAAACTAAACTATTTGGTGTACTAAAATATAACACTAAAAGTTCATTTTCACAAAAGGTCAGTTGTAGTATTTGGACCGCCTGCGGCGGTAAAAGCCTCCTCCAAGATATGCCAGTTCTCTCTTTCTCTTGCTTTTCTCAACCAGTGCTTTCCAGACACATTTATAATGTCGTCTTCCCATCTCTTATTTGGTCGTCCTCTTTTTCTTTTTTCGTTTCGGGGTATCCAATTTGTGACTATTTGTGCCCATCTATTTGTCTTTAATCTTTGTAGGTGTCCTGCCCATCTCCATTTCAGTCCCATTACCCTGTCTTTTGAGTCCTTATAATATTAGAATTAAATTATTTTTTGGGTTTTTTTGTTTATTTGCATTCCTCTTGTCCGCAGCAAGCTGAGCGGCCAAACAGCGAAGGAGAAAGAGGAGGACTCCCGCCTCACCACCCTGATGCTGACTATCTTCGTGTGCTTCCTCGCCTGCTTCCTGCCGCTGATGATCATGAACGTGGCCTACGACGGCATACCGTACCCCTGGTTCCACATCGTCGCTTCGATCCTCGCGTGGGCATCTTCAGTCATCAACCCACTAATATACGCAGCGACGAATAGACAGTACAGAGCGGCGTACGGGAACCTTCTCAAGTTCTGTAAGAACAACCCCGTGGCTAGAAGGACCACCTGGGGCAGTAGGACGGTAGGGCAGAGCTCCAATTCCCCTAATTACGGGGAGAAGCGGTGCCCTAAGGATCGGCCTACTAACTTATAAGAGTTGATTAGGATCTGTAGGAATGTAGGTAGCTATTCTATGACGTATATTTAATGGATATGAGCTCACCGCGCGGACGCAGTTTTGACAGACGTGGGTGTCCATTGCACTTGGTGGATTGGATGTATCTGCCGATGCGGTCTCGATGATGATGATGATTTAGATAAACAGATAGATAGATAAACGATTTATTTGGAACTTCATCGATTTAATGTTGTTTCAATCAATTAATCAGTCCTCGGACAAGATCATGGATCTCCAAGTAGTGATCATGGAGTTGTTGCCAGCAAAGACGCAGCTGCTCATCTTCTGGAGGTATCCCTTGGCAGATTCTTTTTGTCCACGTGCAAGAGAGGAACATTCTACTATAGGCAATATATTTATAATGGTGGTTAAAATCGCGCAGTAATCAGCGCATTTATAATTTATAAACAGTTGGAAGGAATCTTATCTTAGGAATAGGTTGTATTGCTCAGTTATAAGGTAGCTAATGTAAATTGAACTGAGAACAAATATTCTATATAAAAAAGTGTTAGTTCTCTAAATAGAGGGTTCAAAAGCTTGATCCTGTTTATTACACTCAGTAGGTACATTATTATATCAAAAATAGATGCATTACCAATCGGGTTCATTCATGTGAGGCCTTTACATGGTTTCCGAGTGGTTCTGAAGTCATGGGTTCGGTTCCGGCCGTGCCCCAACGGATCTCTTTCTTAACACGTGCTTTAACGGTGGAGAAAAACATCGTGAGGAAACCCACGGATTAGTCAGCTCAGACGTATTGACCTGTTCTTTCCTCTGAATAGCTGACTAAGCTGAGGAGATGGTACAGGTGCTGGGCAAGGCTTATCCATCTAACAATGTCCCAGGCACTGCAGCGTCCCGTACAGCATGATTACCAGTTGCTGACGCTGTATAAATCATAGACAATCATATATTAATTTGCTACAGAGCACCAAACAACATAATTATGTTGTTTGGTGCTCTGTAATCACTACATATTTAATTAAATACAAACAATATTTCACAAATTAGGTAATAAAAACAATTCAAGAAATGAAAACAAATAAGAAAACATATTTTTTTGACAAAACCACAAATATATAATCCACTCTGAACTACTAACGATGTAGGTAAAACTTTTTCTGAAACTTGTTCTTAAGTGACTGTAATTTGTATTTTTGGGAATAAACGATATTTAACACTAAACAATATTATTCTATGTGCTACAAGTAGCCAATGTGTCCCGACTCAGCATTATGTTCCACTGTGTTAACAGTAAAATCATCGGTCCCTTCATGACTCGCCTTAAAATAAGGTCTCTGATAGATATAAAGGCACTATAAATGATATGATGCTAATTATAATATAATAACATAAACACGGGAATTTATCGCGTAATACCTTTGATTATTCCCGACGTTTCGACTGTGTTTCAACAATCGTGGTCCCGGGTTGACTCAAAGGTATTACGCGATAAATTCCCGTGTTTAAGTTATTATATTATAATGAATTGTGATCGCGAAAGTTTACGAAAAACTATGATGCTAATTATATTGATAATCTCAAATATTATAATCGATGTGGGTAAAATAAAAATAACTTAAAGGGTAGTAAAATTACATAACGCATTTCCGTTGGGAGAAGTGGATTTTGTTTCGAAAAATATATACTCTTTTATTGTAAAATAACATGGTATACATTAAAGTTTATTTTAAGTATGTTAAATATAAGTAAGCAGAATCTTACAACCAATATTACCTTACTGAACCAAAGCTAAATAACTATTTATATGCTGTATGTAACGAATATAATAATAATATATACATTTAGAGCATTTTGCTCTTTTACCATGTTTAAAGCATTCCACGCTTTTAAAAGGAAACAACTTAACCATTTTAAGGAAATGGCATTTATGCATTTACTTTATCAATAGAAAGTATTTATTTTAAAATTATATTTTGTGTGTACATAATTTATACTTAGACAGTAGTTATTAAAGACTGAAGCGAAAAAGTCAATTAGAATAAAAATTGTTATTTTTCTTCGAAATATACAACATACACAATTATTGCTATTAAATACTTTATTCCATTTTATAAATAAATAGTACCTTTTAGGTAGCCACTAAAATGTAGGATATACCATATAGACCATAAGCTAAAAATGTAGAATTATCTCATTGTTTTATATGATATTTAAAAAGTAGTGTAATCAAACCAAAGCAAATAAAAATATTACAAACTGTACATATGGCTGATTTATTTAACACGAATATTATGGCAACATGCAGACAATAAACCTTAGGCTAACTTCTTAGATTGTGATGAATCGAAATCGTAATCAAGCCAAACTAACTCTTATGGCTATTACTGCTATTACGTAAAGATTGCCATTCTGACGATAATATCGTAATCGTTTTCGTTATTGTGACGAATCATTGGCGATTTAAACTTTTTTCAGCAGTTACAAAACATTCGGAATTAATATTTTATGTTTTGATTTTTCGTGTTTTTTATGTACTTCTAATTGACAATATCAGACAAAAATCCCAAAACTGTTCTATAAAAACATAGATTTTCACTTTACAGGTAAACGAAACCGATTTATTCCACTAAATTTTCTGGACATCATCTAGGTATGCACAATTGTCAAAATGGTAATTGGTAAAAATATTATAAATTACTACATTTTTTTAAACGAGAATTACTGTTTTGGCGCTTGCGTCTTTTAATTTCAAGCTTTTCACGTCAGTTTCTATGCAGGCGGCCCGTTTCAGTCCAGTTTTTACCTTATTAATTTTGAAACAATATTTTATGAATATTTTATGTTTAATAATGCGTCGCTAACCGAATCCGGCGCTGACTGACTTCAAAAAAGGAGAAAGTTCTCAAGTCGTTTGTATTTTTTTAAATGTTGGTTGCCTCCACGTTGCCTCAGTCAGTAAGTAGGTACTCCGTCGTATTTAAACCGATTTAGAAAATTATTTTTGGGTTCGACTATAGACAATTGCAGATTGGTCCCAAATCTCCCAGTTTTCAAATCTAAGGTCTGATGGTAGGATCCACGAGTAATCTCAAATGTTAAATGCATAGTATTGAAGGCGTTTTTGGTATTTTACGCAACAACTTTTATTCAAGTCGGCCCATAAATCCATAGCCAATTAGGTACGGAACCCTAAAAACTAGAAGTGTAGGTAACGATCATCATCATCATCATTTCAGCCTTATAACGTCCACTACTGAACACAGGCCCCCTTTATGAATCTCCATGAGGGATAGTTGCCATACTCACCACGCTTGGCAGGCGGGTTGGCGAGCGCAGTTCGGAATGTTGATACACGGAAAGACGCTGCTGCCCATCTTCCGGAGGTATCCCTTAGCAAGCTCTTACTGCACCCACGGGCATGAGAGGAGGAGTAACATTCTACTGCCGGCACCCCTCGGCAACGATAAGTGATAGATCCTTTAAAATTTAAATCGTGTTTAATGCCATCTCTACGCTCCAAATGCGCGACAAATCTACAAGCTACTCGGTAACAGATGACGCTACCATATTTCCGGCCATATATCTATAGACAATATAGTCAAAAGATCTGACAAATTAATTAGGAAAAAAGTAAGAATACTGTCGATGGTTGGTTGACTTGAGTGAGGTGTTCTGTGGACTTGTTGAGTGAGTGACTTCTCGATTCAGGGTGACAGATCCAGATTTTAATTTTCTAGTGAAATAAAATCGCCGAAACATGGCGAAAAGGATCGGACAGAGCTCTGTAAACTGGGGCGCCCTAGCCGAGCGCGTCCCGGCTGAGCAGAAGGTGAGCCTCGCGGCCTTCAGAATCAAGTCCGACTCTTACCTTCGCAGGTTAGTTTTGACATGATCGATTTGGTTACATAATTATTTTCTAGTGGATTGTTATCAACGGCTTGTTTTCAGGGTCTTGGCTAACCCGGCTGAACCACCAAAAATCGACTGGGCCAGCTACAGGAAAACCATTCCAGTGGCTGGCATGGTAGATAACTTCCAGAAGCAGTATGACGCCCTGAAGATTCCGTACCCCGCCGACACCCTGTCCGCTTCCGTCGATGCCCAATGGACTGAAATCAAGAAGGCTATCGATGCTTTTGTCGCCGAGTCGAACGCTAACATTTCCAAGTAAGTTGAGATTATGTTTAATCCAATAGAATTTATCACTTTCACACATTTGATATCTAATGTACTATTCTAGTAATAAGTTTTTACAACTTTCAAAATCTCCTTACAGGTACCAAAGTGAAATCGCTCACACCAAGAGTCTCCTGCCGTTCGACCAGATGACAATGGAAGATGTCCGTGATTCCTTCCCAGAACATGCTCTCGATCCTCTGAACAAGCCTACCTTCTGGCCGCACACCCCTGATGAACAGGAAGGCTATGTTGATCCTGACAAGCAGAATGCTCCTGCCCACTAAAGCATCTTGCTAACAGTCATCAGAAGATGATAGGGAAATGTGCATGAAGTAAAGTGTAATTTATGTAGGAATAAATCATGTTTACCAATATATTGTTTTACTACTACCTACTTGTTGTCTTTCCTAAAGCTAATTAAAATAAGAGATTTGATGTTTCTAATGTAAAATTAGATAAAATTGTTCCATTTTATGCAAAACTTTAGTAAGGAAGACAACAGAATTGACACCAGTAATTGTAGCTCTTGTGGCAATTTAAATTGTAGTCAGCAAAATTCTAAAATATGATGGATTCTATTGTCTCCCTGATAGGTAGGGAAGATATCACACCTTTAAACGCTCAAAGAATGCTACCAACAACCCTGAGCCCTCATGCAGGGACCATGGGCAACAAAGGTGCACAACACAGAATAGTCCAGCCTCATTAGAATAAGGGCAGTGCCGGATTTGACAATATCCTAGGGCGACAGGGTGCGCCAAATTTAGGCCATTTCTTTTTTTTTTGGTCTTAGTGAAACAAAAAAAATATATATAGAGAAAACGAGTCTCGGAAATTTAAAAAAATCATTTATCATCCTCGTACCTACTGATAACGGTCAAGAGCTGATGTATCGAGCAAATCATAAAGTTGCAATGCAATGTTACTGTATCTTATTTCTTGCGGTAGAATGCTACCCTTCCTCTCATACCAGAAGATACAGCAACAAGCGTCTTTCCATCCCGTTCTGCGCCCGCCAACCTGCCTACCAAGCGTGTTGAGTATGGCGGTATGGAAACTCGCGCTGAAACAGCTAGAAAAAGCCATTGTTATCCCATGTTACTATCAGTCTCATAGTACCAGTAGTGAGTGTGACTCCGTTTTCCGCATTTAGACTCGTAGTTGGTCCATTATGCGTGGTGTCTGGCTAGCATAGCCAGCCCAACTCCGACCAGAAGCGCAGAATCTTCTTGGGATCTTCACAGGCTTCATGGAGTGACCTCGGTTGTTTGAGGATTTGTTGTCTTTGTGCTGTTACTCCCTCGCATTCCAGGACTACGTGGGCAGCTGATTCGACCTCCTTCAGACATCCTCTGCAGAGGGGGCTGTCTGTGGCTCCGATGTTGAAGAGGTGTTTGTTAAGGGTGCAGTGGCCCGTTAGTGTCCCCACCACTGTCCTTAGGTCCGTTCTTTGTAGTTGTAGTAGACGTCGTGAGAGCCTTGGTGATAGCGTTGGAAGTGCTGTTCTTGCTTGTCGGCAGTCTGGCAAGCCTGTCCAACGTGTGTTGTGTAAGTCTAAGGTTTGAAGCCTAGTCCAGGATCGGAGTTGTGAGAAGGGTAAAGAGAGGGGTTCAGGGCCTAGGGTAACCGTTTCGGATCCCCTTCGAGCCAGTGCGTCCGCGGCGTCATTCCCCAGAGAGTTACTATGTCCTAGTACAGTAGTAACATGTGTATATTTTTTGCCCACTGTTTTAATATGGTAGGAATACATTTATCAGCCGTGTTGGCCGAGTGGTGTGTGTACCCCCGACTTTCAATCCGAAGGTTCGATAAGGCCGTGCACCAATGATTTTTCTTTCTTGAAAAATGTATGTGCACACGTAACACGTGCTTTAACGGTGAAGGAAACATCGTGAGGAAACCCGCGGTTAGTCAGCTTCAGAGGTACCTATTGACCTGTTCTTTACTCTAATAGCTGACTGAGAGGATGGTATAGGTGCTGGGCAAGCCTAATCCATCTAACAATGTCCCAGGCACTGCAGCGTCTCATACAGCACGATTGCCAGTTGCTGACGCTGTATAAATAATCTATCTATAATAGATGCAAAGGCCTTACTTTTTAGTTACTACTCAAACATAAGACAACATGAATGAAAGACGTTTGTTTACATTATTTTAGATATTGTATTAATTGCACTTTAACAGTGTTACATGAAATCTCATGTTAGCACACAATACAAGCGGAATGTTTCTCAAATATTTCTGAATGACGTATTTATAAATTGCATTTTTTGTAAAATTGGTTAACTCAAGAAATACACAATTTTTACTTGAAGACAATGTTAACAAATTCACAGGCATAAGTTTTTATTTGTGTGCTTACAGAGAAATACAATGAATTCTCTTAGCTTACCCGAAAAGCTTAAAATTAAGATGTACCATAAAACCTGAAACTGAAATCCGTAACACAAAATTCGCTTAAGGTTTCGCAAACGGGGCACCGAGATAAATCCCCATTGGGGTCGTCAGATTTCTTTAGTATGTCATACATAATATACCTAGCCTATAGGTTATTAGGTTTTTTATAACCTCTCTTCAATATAAATTACTATTAGGTCGTTCAAAAAACCAACCCTCAGAAAACAAGTCATAAAACTGAATTGCTTCCTAAAGGTCGGTTTTTCGTATGATGTTTTGGTTTGTGTACAAACATTATACATCGAATTTGGCTGAAGTATATATAGTAAGTTACGTTTGATAAGGATCCATAGTGCTCCGTTTGCTACAATGTAACCCAAAATTCATAATATTTTACTAGAACTAGATATTTTCTGAAATTGACTGCACTACCTCTGTAGATGAGAATTAGATTGTGACAGACGCTAAATTCCTGATGTAAATTAAGTAAATAAGAGTGTATCTATGAAATATTTATTTTATTCTTTAAATAGAGTTCTCTAACACCAATCTATAATGAAATTCCAAGAATCTGTGACTGATTGTCCACAATACATTCTACAATAATTATATCTAGTTCTATTTAGAATTTGCGTTAAAACCAGTTTGGCAAACCTCTTTGTTTAAACCTATTATCGACCATTTACTTTGTACACCAAACACGGCGAGTTATTTCAATAGACTATACATAATATACCACTCATGGTTAAACGGGCATTTATCGCGTTATTCACCCGCATTTTATTCGATTTTACGGTAGAATTTTCGTGACCATAGCTGGTTCAACCCAGTCGAAATGTCGGCTTAACAAGTTTCTTTGTGTCATTGACTAAAACTGCGATCGGTTTAGAAGGCGGGCGCTCACACTGTTACACAGCTATTAAACTTTTGCTGTGTGTTGGCACATTATCATTTTCTGTACTAATGTGTTGTACAATTACCTACTAAAAGGTAATTTTACGCGATAAATACCCAGTCAACGTACACATTTTGATAAGTTATAATCAAAGTTTAAAATAAACTAACTATCTATTCAATTGGACACCCGCGCTTAACTTTACGGCCGACATAGCGATTATATTGTACACTAGAAAGACGGGAGCAGTCATTTCAATTCAAATGTTGTATTAATTACAAACAAATTTTACTTTAATCTTCTGCAGACATAAAATATTTATCACATTATTAAATGAAACTATACAACGAATTACGTTCCTAACCGACTATGGCAAAGCCAAAAACCTGTGTGGGTCATTTAGTCAATTTACTAATTAATTATACCCCCTTCCTGTTCGCCAATTGATTTGAAATTTAGTACATACTATTTGCTTGTATAAAAAGAGCCCTGTGTTGAAAAAAACTAATTATTAGACCGGTCACCGTCTTCATAGTGTCAAGTTCACAAAGCTGGCGGTCGCGTCTGGTCTGTTGGTACACCCAGTTCGTAACCTACAATTGTCGCTAGGGCTTAGTTCGGCGGCGGCGGCGGCTGCGCGAACATGTTGTAGTAGCTGGTGGGCGGCGGAGCGGCGAAGTTCTGCGCGGGCGCCTGCAGAGGACAGGGAATCATATTAATCACTTACGGCTATAGCCGCACTCCGCAGTTTTACCCGCGTCGTTCCGGTTCCCGTGGGAATACGGAGATAAAATACAGCCTATGTTAATTAGGGATAATGTAGCGATCTGACGATGAAGAAATTTAAAAAAACGATCCAGGAGTTTTTAGTTTATTCGTTACAAACATACAAATATTTCCTCTTCATTATATTGAGAGATAAATAATGCTGGACAAATCACACAGCATCATCTAGCCCCAAGCTAAGCAGAGCTTGTGTTATGGGTACTAGATGACTGATATACTTAATACATTATACTACATAGATATTTTTATTATATACTGAAAAACACCCAGAACACCCTGAACAAATATCTGCAGATCGTACAGACATTTGTCCCGAGGCGGGAATCGAACCCGCAACCCTATAATAATAATGATGTCCCGTACTATTTTGTTTCTTATATTTCTAAGCTGGGAGCTGGGCAAGCCTAATTAATCCATCAAACATTATCCCAGGCACTGCAGCGTCATACAACATGAATACCCGCTGCTGACGCTGCGCTGTATCATCTAAAATAGATGCAATGCTGAGTCAGTTTGTGATGTTCGTTTTACAATATTGACGCGTACTGTTATTTTAAATTTTTTGGGGAGATAAATCCCCATTGACTATGTGTTTTTTGTAAACCTTATATTATGTTTTTTTATTAATAACTCTTCTCTTTCCCATCATTCTTTATCTTCAACCTTGTGTAACCTTAACCGAACCAGTGAGCGATCGCATCTATACAAAAGTGATAAACTTAGAGCGAGGTATCCAACCTCTTTGACACTACAGGGTTATATTTAACACGAACACATTTTGATAAAAACCACCGCAAAAAACCGGTTTATAAACAAAAACCGCATCCAAATCGGTTCACTCGTTTAAAAGCTACAGTGCTACACACATACATAGTGGTCAAACTCACAGCCCATTACGCCAGCACATTACGTGTTAGGGGTTAAAAATCGCCCCCCAAATGGCTCTACGTGAAACGGCAAAAACAAATATGGTGTTTCAAAGTGACCTTTATACAAACACTACTAGATATTATTGACGAGAATGATACGTACCGTTAAGTAGAACCGATCTCTTCAATAATAATCCCGTAGCTTTCGAGTGATGCGTGCACAGAGAAAACACGATAACGATGGAGGGATTGACTTCCACAAACAGGTTATATGCACCTTAAATTCCTATTACAAGCCTCGAGGCAGCTTTGTGCAAGCCCAACCGAAAATAAAGTCACACACGAATTTCTTGTAATTGAAATCAAATGTATGGATTAGTGTATTTCGTGTATGTAAATTAGAAATTAGTTAATTACCTAGATAAAATCGCCTTAGGGCTTAATCAAAGAAACCTGTAATTATGTTATATTCTTAATAGGTTAATAATTACAGCAGTTCCGAAATTAGCTTTATTTTCATATAATTTTTTTAGGCGACTTCTCAAAAAAGAGGTTCTCAATACGTCTGTATTTTTAAAATCTTTGTTACCTCCGAACTGTATTTTTTGAGTTCAAATAGATACAAGTAGATCTCATTTTTAACCAAACTAAGATCTGATGATGGGATCCATGATAAATCGAGGGATATACACAAATACTAGCAATATTTTAGATTATAACTTTGAAATCGGTTTTTTAATGCTTAATTTTATTTTAGGACCTCTCACACCCCTGGTCACACTTCGTCGACCCGCTCCCTCCCCTTTTAACGTATGACGTTATATATGACCCCAAAGCAATGACTAAATCAAAGTTTTTTTTCACACACCACAATTCACCTTTAAGCTTAAACATCCTATCAATATGCTCACACATTCATAAACATACACTAGTACCATCTACCGGAACAAGCTACAGTGTAACCCCACACTAAAGTAGAAGAAATAAAAAATATGTACAATCAAAATGTTCGATTCTGAGAGGCTTTGATTTTAAATTATTGGATAACAAAATAATCCAAAAGTCAGACGGATGTGCCGAATCCCGTCAGAATCGATAAAATTTGAGTTTTATTTCTCATTTCTATCTACTGGGTAAGGTCATATGCAATTTTGTGCAAGCAAACAAAGTGGAAGGGAGCCTCCCTTCCATCCCCCCACTTTGTTTGCTATGCAGTGGTACAGTACATGCTCATTAAAAAAAACCAAAGTGTCGTTTACTTTCGACAGTTTTCGTAGCTTAATGACTGGCTGAAAACATTGTATCCACAAGACAAACAACAGAAGCCATCTTTGCAGTGAGTCGTTCAGTTTTGCAGTGGGCAAAGGTCTAAAGTAGATCTGGCGGTTAGGTTTATACCCAGCAGTAAGTCACTACAAGCTGACAATAACGATTGATTTCAGCAGTCGTACCTGGTACCCCCCCGGCGGGGCGGCGTAGGCGGGCGGCGGCGGGCCGGCGGCGGCGCGCGGCGCGGGGCGCCCGCCGCCGCGCCCGCGGAACCCGTTGTTGTCCCAGGAGCCCCCCCCGAAGCCGCCACCGCCGTCGCGCCCGAACGCGCGCCCGCCGCCGTAGGCGCCGTTGGTGCTCGACTCTTTGTTGTCCCAGCGGGAGGAACCTGATATTCACATAGATTAACTCTTCACTGTACGTACACCATTAACAGAAATAATACAAGGACACAACACAAAGTTTATTTATTCGCACGAGGTATCATCATCTCCAACCCGCCTACGTGATGAGTTTGGCAACAACCTCTCAGGATGATAGAATTATGTATTATCATGGTGGAAAAAGGTCTCCCTCATGACATGAATTAAGGGAGACCTTTTTCCACCAGTAGACGTCCTACGGCTGTAATGATGATCATCATCTCGTCAAAAATATGAAGTTTGATGAGTTACCTCTGTCCCCGCCTCCCCGGCCGCCGCCGCCGCCGCGCCCGCGCCCGCCGTCCCGCCCGCGGCCCCCGCTGCGCGCGTCGTCGCGGTCCCGGCCGCCGCCGCCGCCGCCGTACCGACCGCGACCTGGGATAACACAATATTATTACTTTTGATGTTGTGCCGTGGGGTGCCCTCCTCTCATGCCCGTGGACGCAGTAAGAGCATGCTAAAGGATACCTCCGGAAGATAGGCAGCAGCGTCCTTCCGTGTATCAACACGGAGAGTATGGGAACTACCCCTCATGGAGATTCATAAGGTAGTTGCCGTACTCACCACGCTTGGCAGGCGGGTTGGTGAGCGCAGTATGGGATGTGTTGATACACTGCACAACAGCGTCTTTCCGTGTATCAACACATCTCATACAGCGCTCACCAACCCGCCTGCCAAGCGTGGGGAGAATGGCAACTGCCCTTCCGCAGATCCATAAGGAAGGCCTGTGTTCATCAGTGTAAGTTTTATGGCTGGAATGATGATTTATTTTTTATGTAATACATTTTTCGCGGGGGTAAGACGGTTCTCGCGCGCGCACGCGTCCCGCCGCGGTAACAATGTTAAAACCTGCGGCCCCTCGCTACGCGGTGCAGTGTGTGACGCTTGGAGATGTGCGAGTTAGCACTAGGGCGACTGCCCTTCGTCCATCGTGCTGACTGGGGCGAGTGTGGCTACTGTAGCGACTATGGCAACTGGGTCTACGGTACTAGTGTGGTGAAAATGTTTTACGTCTGCCAGGCATCCCGTGACGGCTCAAAATTTTCGTTTATTAACTAAAATTTAATAGCATCATTTGTTTCGAGGCCTCAAATGTCTAAACTAGACTGAAAGCCTGTACGATAGACATCAGCGATTCCCTAAATCTAAATCACAAAAATTAAAAACACTTTATTAATATCAATATCATTCACAATTAAATAAAGTTATTGAATTTAGAAATACGTTTTTTTAATATTATCAATTGTACGGCATATAATAGGTACCTAAATTTTGTATGTACATATATACTAGCTGTCCCGCACAATCTTCGTTTGCGTCGCAAAGGGTGGTGGGTCGTAGGCACCTATAATATTATACAATTCTGATTTTTTTTTTGTTTTGTCCACAAACCACTTGATATCATGAAAGTGAGGGTATATTAAGCTTAGTGGATAATATTTTATTGGTTAATTTAAAGGTTTATCATTCCGCATAATCAAAATGCGCGTGCGGTAAAACCGTGATATATTCTAAGATATATCACGGTTTTACCTTTTACCAAAATTGCTTGCCCATTGCAACTTAAGCTTACAAACTCAATGAATAAAGACAGTTTTAAGATTAGTGTGGTTTGACTTTGAATTTAAGAACAAGGTCACAAAATTACCCCAACTTATAGGTAACTAACTCACCATATTTAGATTTGAATCCCATTCCGCACTGCGCGAGTTCCAACAGCTTAGGATTGACGACCTGATTCGCTTCAGAGAGGACCGACATCAGATCACGCGCCTGGAAACAATAAATACGGTTTATTAACAAAAAATCCCAGCAGTGGGATCAGAATGATGAAATGATTCTAATTAAATGATGTGGAATAATAACAAGAGTTGTAGGGAATAAAATTAACTAATTGAAGATTTAATCTAAAGATAAATCTCGCTTCGGCTATCGGGTTTATTCAACCTTCTTTTTTAAGATTTCCGACCAAATAGTAAAATGAATATCGACTTAAAATTTGGAATATGATGGCAAATGGACTGAAATAGGTTTTCAAAAACTGTGGTGGAAGATCAAGTATCATATGAAATATTCTAAAAAAGTTTTCATGACTTTTTAACAGGTTGTTGGAATAATAAAAAAAACTGTACCTTAGCAGAGTTATTGGGCGTGAAGAGCGTGTAAGCAGTCCCAGTGTTCTGCGAACGTCCCGTCCGTCCGATACGATGCACATAGTCCTCAGAGTTATTCGGATAGTCGTAGTTAATCACAAATTTCACGTCTTCCACATCTGTACGCGATCATAACATGTTTTAAATCACATACAACACTTATTTACTAGTAATTAAGAAGTACAAAGTAAATGAAAGTGTTACAAAGCGAAATATAATGCATTTAATTTTAGTTTGAGAGAAATGTTTATAAAGAATAGGTTCCAAGAGTGGGTAGTGGAGTCTTGTGGGAAGTATTTGTTTTGTACTATGTTAAAAACTCACAATAGAATTAAAATTATAAATAAGAAGCCAATAACAGTAATACTTCATATGCTGTTAAATAAAATAAATACGCGAAAATAAAAAAAACAGTGAAATATCGTAACGTACACAATCACAAGCAAGAGTTAGGTCAAAAAACATTTCTCTCAACATGAAAACAATCGGTATTTACCTTCTCAAACGCCTGGCTCGTAGGATCGGCTGGAAATAACTGTATTATGCCCGTCAGTGGTGCCGGAGTGTTGTAGGCCAAGAGTCGGTGTGCTGACTTTATTTACATCGTACATTTGTACGTCTCCTGTACCGCTCGGTTTACAATAACGTTGTCAGGTGGCGTAGGGCAGGCCCTTTTAGCATTTCTAAATCTCTCATGACGGTTAACCAAGCATGTATTGCTCTTTGTTGATATTTCATATATACGTAGATAGTTTAGTTATTTGCAAACCCCATTATAATAAGTTTTTGATTATTAAATAGTCAAGAGACCTAAGCATTCCCCAGTCCCCGATCTAAGAATATTATCCACGCTAGAACATTGTGAGGCAGCATGCTACATAGAACAGTGTGCGCTGACGTTTCAAACCGTCTGTACGATTCAATACTGAGAATCTTCGTCATAATTCGAAGTCAGCAACACAACTAAAGTCTAGCCTTTGTCTCTGGATGCATGCGCCTCTGAAATGAAAAAGAACATTCGAGAATAATGCCAAGTCAGTCATGGAAATTTATTTCTAGCGTCGGGCTAAGATTTTCTGTGATAGATTTTCACATTACCTCTACATCGCAATATTTTTAGGCATTACTGACAATAACTCACCTGCTTCTATAAAGGTTTTGTGAATATCTACCATCAGAATTACAATGCATCAAGGCCCGAGAATGTCTAAACGGTATAATCGATCCATTGCTCTCAAATCTTTGGTCACATCGGTGACACGCGTTCCAATATTCACTGGTTTCCAGTGCAATTACAATACTTCTTCATGAAAAATACATTCGTTTTGTAGATCCCTTTACGAGCTGTGAAATCATTTCCTTGCCCTCCTAATAGTGCATAGAATCGTGAATACTGGAACCATAGAGGTTGCATTATGGTAAATAGCAATGGTATCAATACCTCCCGTACGCTCCTGACAGCTCTTAGACCTCTGACACCCCGGTGCGACAGTGCGAGATCGTTTAGCATCTATATCCATGACCTAGAGAACCTCGCAACTGTCTTCAATCTTCTGTTTGATGCCTTCAAGTTTATTGGCGGGAATTGTCACCACCTCAAGTTTAGTTTAGCATTTGGTGGCTCAAACATAAGATAGTTTACTTCTGGGCAACTTACAGCTTTTTACATATTATAGGTACCATCTTTTTTTTCCTACTTCATTAACCTGTTTCCCTAACATTTCGCTCAATACTGTACTAATCTATATTTACAACAGAAAATGCCCAATTGTCTACTACTTTGTGATTGTTGAACTTGTGAGGTTATCAATATCAAAGCCTATTTCATTGCTATTATTAAAATGACCTTCTATCATGATTGTCATAACTTCGTGATTTATTATCGTCCGAGCCTTTTCCCTGATGTCTTTTCCTACTTACTAATATTATTATATTTCAATTTTTTTACATTTCATGCCTTTCATGTCTACTCACAACATTGAACCATAGCTTTTAGTTTATTCCATATTGATTGAGGTATATTACAGCCATGGACTTGTTTCTTTCTCCCATTGTATTAGCCCATTAATTTTAGATAACCCAATCATGATTCTTGTTCCCACCATGTTCTTGACAAGCTCTGTCATAGTTTTCTTAATTTACATACTCTATTTTGATGTTCCCATCCTGTCTCGGTAAAGTTTTCTCCAAGTTCTACGACTCAATTTCAAGTTCCCATGCTAAGTCTTTCCGTGTAAACCTGTAAGTGCTTACCGAGCCCGCGAGCCGCGACGTCGGTGGCGACTAGGATGCCCCCCATCGAGCGCCTGAACTGAGACAGCACGTAGTCGCGGTCCTGCTGGTTCTTGTCTCCGTGGATGGCGAGCGCGCGCCACCCCGAACGGTTTATTGTTTTAGTTATCTCATCGACCTGGGGATTGAATTGTATCTTTATGTTAACTCGCATGTCATCTGTGATGAACAGATTCAATCTACTTATTCTATTAATTTGTATTGCTTCAATTCGTAAATTGACATGTCAATAAGGTCCCTGCGGCCGCATTGAATAGTGTTTTTTTAGTGTGATGTGTATGAAGTAACTTCATTAAGGGAGCAAAGGTACAATGAGATCAGGGGCATAATTTACATCACACATAATTTACCTTTCCATGGTTATATAACTCGAAAAATACCCAATTACATGTGTTAATAATGTGATGTGATCGTAGATTTAAAAAAGATGATTGCCTACAAAATGATCTTAGGTTATCTTTATCTATCAATTTTGGTATCTTCAAATCAAGGGTAAACAGGTACTTTCTAGGCGAGCGTGTCCCACCCTAGACCACATCATTGCTTAACATCAGGTAAATGTGGTCAAAAGCCGAAGTAAAACCTTTGCATCTATTATAGATGATTTATGCAGCGTCAGCAACTGGTAATCATGCTGTACGGGACGCTGCATTGCCTGGGACATTGATGGATTAGGCTTGCCCAGCACCTATACCATCCTCTCAGCTTAGTCAGCTGTTAGTCAGAGGAAAGAACAGGTCAATACGTCTGAAGCTAACTAAGCCGCGGGTTTCCTCACGATGTTTCCTTCGCCGTTAAGCACGTGTTAAATGTGAACTCACACTTTTCAAGAAAGAAAAATCCATTGGTTCACGGCCGGTATCGAGCCCACGACTTTAGGATTGAAAGTCGGGGGTACATACCACTCGGCCAACACGGCCATAGTTCTACAAGATATGTATTAATTTATCAATCTACTAACTGCATTGATTCGAAGCACTCTCGCACCGCTATGCTACTATGGTCTACCATGAGTTTTCACAATCTACAAACGCTACATACTATTATACATACGGTACATACTATTCGGCCAACACGGCTTACAAAAGCCTATATGAAGAAATAAAGTAAACAAACATACCTTCCGTTTAGTCTCAGCAAAGATGATAGTCTTGGTTTCCTCCTCGGAGGAGATCTCCGTGAGCAGCGTGATGAGCTTGTCGTTCTTCTCCCACTCCTCGCAGATGTCCACGATCTGCAGGATGTTGTGGTTGGCGGACAGCGACAGCGAGCCGATGTTGATCTGGATGTAGTCATGCAGGAACTCCTCGGCCAGGTTCTGGACTTCTTTGGGCCAGGTCGCGGACCACATGAGGACCTGCACACATTCACGAGTCAAGGCTTCATTCGCACGGGACCCGCCATTGATGGTGCGACAAGAAACACGATACGCCATGACGGAGGGTGTACTCATATATTGTTTATTTATTTATTTGAGCCACCAACAGAAGATACACAAAGAAAAAATTACAAAAGTAAAAGCAATAAAAATCATGAGCTAGTAGTGTTCTCCCATTTACAGGCAGCTACATCTAGGTTAGATTTTATCACGATACTAATATTATTCGTCACAGACATGTCACCATTCGTGTTTATACATAGACATTTCGTGATTTTAGAAGAGTCCCGTCATTGCCACCGTGAAAATGAAAAACAATTCGTGAAAAAAGAAGATTCTTCAAAAACGCGGTCCTCGTGTGAAAATGTACTATATCAGCTGCACAATAAATACACACGAATACTCATACTCATTTATTTTTCCATAGGGACACTTAAGAACACTTGGATACGTCAAAGTTACACAATAAATTAAAAACTAAAATACAAAATTCATTTAAAAGCCAGTCCAAAAACAGACAAGCCAAGCATAGTATCATATCAGTATAAAGTAAGACTTACATTCTAAATAAAATAAAATAAAAAAAAAAATCTGCTGTAAAGGGGCATTGTCAAATAAAACTTACATTAAAAATAATATGCTAAAATAAAATGCTTAGTTATAAGGAAAAAATAATAATGGTGTTATGTCTAAAATAAAAAATAATAATAATAATATGATGTCTAAGATAGCTGCTGTAAAGGGGCATTGTATAATTTTCTAATACATTTTGCACGTCAGATTGGTTAATAAATAATTGAATTGAACAACAAAAAACAACAAACAACAACATAGATCTATAACTAAAATGGTACATCAGGCAATGCTTTCGTCGTCAAAAGCTTCTCGTAAAGTGTAGTAACTCTTTTGAGTTATTATTTGTTTCATTTTGTTCATAAATAATACACAGCTTAAATCTCTAACTTCTTTAGAAAGTTTGTTAAAAAGTTTTATACCATTGCAGAGGTAACTTTTTGACACTCTGCTTAGCCTACAATTTGGACGCTGAATGTTGCCACCATGCCTAGTATAATACTCATGTGATCCTCCCAATGTTGGTAAGGTACTTTGATTTAGCTTTACATATTTAAGACATTGAAGTATATATGCTCCAGTTAAGGTAGCAATATTTAATTTGTTGAATGCCATACGACATGTGTCCCTAGTTTTAAGTCCTAAAATGTATCTAACAGCCCTTTTTTGTAAAATAAAAATTCTTTGAATATCAGCTGCATTTCCCCATATTAGAAGGCCATATGTCATTAAACTGTGAAAATATGCGAAATAGACCGATTTAGCAGCCTTCAGTCCACAAAGTTCCTTTACCTTTTTAATAGCGTAGCAAGCAGAGCTTAATTTACTGGCAAGTATATCAATATGCTCTTTCCACGTTAGTTTTGAGTCTAGTCTAATTCCAAGAAAAGTAATTGAGTCAATTGGTTTGATTGGCAGGCTATTGATTGCCTGTTTTGTTTGAATAGTGTTTGTAGCTAGCGAGAAATGGATAAGATTTGTTTTACCTACGTTTAATAGTAGGTTATTACATTCGAACCATTGTGTCAACTGATTAATTACACAGTTAATTTTGCTCACAATATCATTTTTTTTGTCACAGTGAATGAGCCGTTTTCAGTAAAAAACAAAAAAGTGTTTTCTACTAAACTCAACAGATGGAGCTGGCAAAAGGAGAAAGCAAGTTTGTAATTAATCACAATTGCTGTCATTGTGAAAATATGTTTCCTACCAGTAAAATAAAACAAACGCCATCTATGTGGTTCGAGGGAACTATTTTTGAAGTTTTTACTTTTTAATGAAAACACCTCATTATTAGAGATATGTCATCCGCAAACATATAAATGTCAGTATCTTTGCTTAAATTACATGTAATAATGTCGTTAATATATAATAAAAATAACAATGGTCCAAGTATTGAGCCTTGTGGAACCCCATACTTCACACTTTCTTCACCAGATACAGTCCCATTAATTTCTACCAACTGTTTTCTAGATGACAGATATGATTGGCAAAGTAATAAATCCATGTTTTTAATACCGTACAGTTCGAATAGCTCGTGGGGTGTCGGGGCAGTAGAATTTTCCCCCCCTTTTGCCCGTGGATGCAGTAAGAATCTGCCGAAGAATACCTCCGGAAGATGGGCAGCAGTCTTTTGAGTGTATCAACATTCCGTTAGATTAACCTGGCGGATTCACAAACATTGTTTTCTCAGGATAATTTACCATTAATTTCTCCAAGTATCACCATTATCAGTTTCATGTTTCAGTGGCAATTATTGACAATGACATTCCCACATAATTTAGAGTAAAGTCAGTCTAAAAGTAGACAGATCGAAAACTCTTGATTGTATACATAATTCAAAGAATACAAACTTATAAAGAATGTTGTTTTTACACAGGAGTACAAAGGGCCTCTGAGAGACATGCTCTTCTTCTACAACATCTGCATATCCTTTAGGGATGCTCATGGAATGCTGCCAGCGGCCCCGAGTCAGAGTCTTAGCCAGACCTTGAAATACAAGAGAAGGGCTCTGGTATTTCAAAGTTGAGTTCGGGTTAAAATCTCGGAGGACAAGAAACCCTAATGCGGGATGTCAGTGCAGTTATGGTATCCCCCAACAAAATTAGAATTAAAAGGGCGGCCGCTATGAGCAATCTCTTCCATCCAGGCAGTAGCTCACCTGTCTGTCTGGTCGTATCTGCTCGATGATCTTGCGGATCTGGGGTTCGAAGCCCATGTCCAGCATCCTGTCGGCTTCATCCAGCACGAGGTATGTGCAGCGGCGAAGGTTGGTTGTGTCTGAGTGATTATGAAATAATAATGAGGAGGTTAAAAAGGAGGAGAAAAAAAACAATGCATCTAGCAAATGGTTTTTTTTTTCTGGTAAGTTCTACCTTTATATAAGAGTATTGTGTTGTTACCTTTTTCCAAAAAGTCGATAAGCCGCCCTGGAGTAGCAATGACAATTTCAACTCCCCTCTCGAGAAACCGTGCCTGTCCCCCCTTGGGCGCCCCTCCAAAGACGCATGTGTTGCGTACTGCTACGCTTTGCCCAAAGTCATTAGCCACCTGAAACGATTAAAATAACTAATCTTATGACATCAATTACCGTTTCCAAGTAGCAAATAGGAAATGCTTATTCAGGTAAGTGTTTCAGATGTGATTCCGATGAGTGAGGTCAATGAGGGAAATTAAAACATCAGTGCAGAATATGAAACAAAATAATGCAAATAATGGTGAAAGAGGTAAGCACAGCTAAAAGGAACTAACTAGTGTTCAAATAAACTAAATGGTGCACAAAATACAAGGAAATAAGGTTACGTTCAGAAACCATTACCTAGCCAGAATAAATTTAGAATTTTGATGTTACACAAGAAAAGTTTTCAAGTCCCAAATGTATATATTAGGTTTTCGAACATAGCCTGCCTGTTAAAAGCTAATTTCTACAAAATATCTGAATGTTTACTATGCTGTTGCCGTCATCCATTTCTGCAGCAACCCCGTTCATTGCAATCAACGTCTGGGGTAGCACAATGAAAAATAAATTTACAAGTATCAATTCAATCAAGTTAGTATGATATTGTTAATATTTGCCAGGCAGTTTTTTGGTCCCAATGGATACCTAATTTGAATCACTTAATTATCCTATCTATAGGGTAACAAAGGCAGGGAAAACAACTGTATCATATTAAATAAGATATACAAAAGTATGATACCTGCTGAATCTGTTGTGCGAGTTCTCTGGTTGGTGCCAAAACAAGCACTATAGGACCCTCATCTCGCAGCAGTCTTGGTTGGTTGATAATGTGGACTATTGCAGGCAGAATGTAGGCTAATGTCTTTCCAGATCCAGTTTGAGCGATGCCCACCATGTCACGGCCGGACAGAGCAATCGGCCAACCTTGAGCTTGGATTGGCGTTGGGTGAGGGAATCCTTGTTTCAGGATTTCCTTCATAGCATAGTCGGGAAATCCTCCCTCTTCGAAGTACATGCTCGGAGCGGGCACGTCGCGGCCCTTCACGGTGATCTGATTCTGGCTGCGGTAGGCCTCGATCTCGGCGGGGCTGCGATGCGCTGTGTTGTGATGTGGGATGTAGAAGTTCTTCTGGAAAGGCGTCAGTGTGACATCTCCCCAGCGGATCTTGCGAAGGTTGCCGCCGGGCTGCTCGTTCTTGAAGTTGCTGCGGTAGTCATCCCGGCCTCCGCCTCGGCCCCCGAAGCCGCGGCCGCCGCCGCCGCCGTCGCGTCCGCCGAATCTACTGCCGCGGTCGTCAGATCGTCGGTCGTCTGACCGGCCGCCTCGCGAGCCCCCTCGTCCGCCTCCGCGGCCACCACCGCGACCTCCTCCTCGTCCGCCGCCACGTCTATCGTCATACCTAAACAAAATGATCAGTAAAAGTTATGTACCTATTCCGACGCTACAAAAAGACGCAAACGAAGCACTGACTTACATGTCTGTTTTGGAGCTAATTTTACAACTTTCTCTACAGGTATTGTTTGTAATTTGGAAGTAATTTAACTTCCACTAAAAATGAATGGCTTTTTTCCCGTTTATTCAATTATTTTCTAATGTAATTTTGGTTGGCGTAAGTTAGTTCAGTCAGCAACTCAGAACGACACCGGGCGCCATTTTTATTTCTATCTATTTTCTGTTTTGTTTGTTTGGTTGGTAGTATTGCCACGCCAACAAAGGGTTTTTTTATTTACTCAGCACAAAACAAGGCTTTATGGCTGAGCGACCACATCGCCATTAACCTCTTCGAGCGAAAACGGCCCGCCCGGGCCCATTTTATATTCATACCGTCACGGCTCAAACGGCCCGAACGGGCCGCGCGCGTCTCGCGCGCTACAGGCCAACTAAATCTTTTTTTTCTCAGTCCAGTGCTTGTCCTGCTTTGGAATATTTTTATTGAACGATACTGAACGAAACGTATTACATTTTAAATGTCACTGCCAAAATTCGACAGTGACAGAAATATATAAACAAAAAAGGTTTTGAACAGACTTTTTTGTAACGTAATCGCGCGTGTGTGTGGAAAGTGTAGGTGACAAATTGCAAAAATAAATTGTTTATGGTGGATTTATAAGGTGAGTGTATGTTTATTACTATATTTGATGTTTTTTCTCAACGTTTTTACAGCTAGCACTTGAGAAAATGCCGAAATAATTAAGTAAATACAAAATAAAACCGAGACTATTACAATCCTCAGATTAGCTATATTTGAGGTTGTTTTACACGTAAATGATAGTAAATAACCTAGTAAATGGGTTTTATTCAATGTTATCTACATTTTATCCTATAAACATAACACAATCCTAAGAAATATAAGAAAACAAAATCATGCCGGGGGGCGGCCATTTTGTTCAATTTCAGTTCGTCTTTATTTCATAGTATAGTAGGTTCATTTTCGTATAAAGCGTCGTAAAATAAAACTTCCTACTAGTGCGTGGTAAAACCGTAGGACGTTGTCCGGAGATATCGATGTTTCTCGATGACTGATCATGGTACGATAGAATTATGTTTTATTCTTTTTTTTTTTATCTGGTGTATTTTCTGTTGTATTTTTGTTTTAATATTTATTTATTGAAGTAAATTCAAATATAATCTGAGCTACATGTAATCTGATCTTGTGGGCAATAAATATACAGAAAATATCCAGTTATGTTTCCCTTCACCCCACACCCTTCATTGAAATTGGTCTAAAGCTAAACGGACATGCATTAATTTACAGATGTGGAGACCATCGTCATCATACGGACCTCCTCAGGAGATTGAGGATGAACTGTATGATAGGGAAGAGGATGAGGAAGGCGAAGTGGATGAAGATGATGACGTATTTGATGAAGAGGATGATGATGATTTACCTGCTTCAACGTAAGTAAAATATTTGATCAGAATGTAAAGTTTTAAAAACCCGACGCTAACAGGGGGGTGTTATAAGATTAACTGTGTGTGTGTTTCAGTCTATCTGTCTGTGTTTGGTGAAAATCGGTTAAGCCGTTTGAAAGTTATGAGGGGTGAAAGTAAATATACGCGAGTGGGGTATTCAATGAAAGAACATCACATTTACATTACAAAATTGAACATTGAATATAAATGGAAAGGACTTGCTATTAGATAACAAGACTGAAATATATAAAGTAATCGGTTGAACAATTTACAAGGTATGTGTAGGTAGGGCAGACTTGTTTACTATGTTGTTGAGCAGGCAGCTAATAAAAGCTTTTGTTTTACAGTTATGGAAATGAAAGTGGTGAAGATGGCGGCGTCGAAGATATTGAGGTAATGATTTGTTTTTCTTATTTTGTATTTTAGGGGCTAGCGCTGTCTGTCTGTCTGTCCATCTGTCTGTGTATTTGACGATTACAACCGAACGTGTTCTGGATGTTTTTGTATATAAAATAAAAATATATTTTCAGGTGAATGCTCCCGAATATGGCGATTTCTCTCGGGGTTTCTCTACGGGATCGAATCAGAAATTAAGGACCGAATCATAAATGATGATGATGACAAAACAAACCTTAGACCTTATAAACCTTATCACCACCACAATGGCGTGCAATTAGTTGTCGATGGGCAGCGCTTGGGAAACTTCGCAACGTCTTCTCGTCCAACATACCTCAGTGCGTTAAGACGAAAGTCTACAATCAGCGTGTGTTACCAGTGATGACATATGGAACCGAGACGTGGGCCTTCACTACTGGCCTTATGAATAAGCTCAGAGTCGCTCAACGAGCTATGGAGAGGGTTATGCTCGGGGTTTCTCCGAGACGCGTTTGCTGGCCGCACAGAATTGTTGACGAAATGAAATGCTTCATACCGGCGCTGCGAGAACATTGTTCGGAATATCGGAGAGCATTGGTGTCATACCATTCTTTCCGAAAGCTGGCGGATGTAATTTGCGGAGGCGTAGCGATTGGTTTCATTTACAAGCAGCGTTTGGGAAACTTCGCAACGTCTTCTCGTCCAACAGACAGGTTCTGTTGCCCATCTTCTGGTAATTTTGATCCTATAGTCATCTCTTATAAAATGCCAGCATTTGTAAATACCTACTGAAGGGTGCGGGGTGAAGGGAAACGCAACTGGGTATTTTCTGTATATTTATTTTATTTATTGCCCACAAGATCAGATTATATGTAGCTCAGATTATATGTGAATTGACTTCAATCGATACTTGCGTTGGTATATAATTAGGTATGCTGGTACCTACTTGTATACCACCGCTGGTACGCTATATCTGTATATTTATGTGAATAAATGCGTACTTAGATAGGTAAGTTGAGATTTGCCATTTGTAAACGATTATGTGTCATATTTAGTTTGTAAGTACTTGTTTGCCATTTTTGTGTTAGCTTTAGATCTCTTATTTCATAATATGAAAAAATAAAATCTTGAATTGTACCTAATATGTTTTGTTATTTCCACTGCTGAGCATAGGTCCTCCTCATTTCCCCCCCATATGTCTCGATTATGAGCCACCCCCTTCCAATTGTCTAGGAACGCGTCATAGCGCGGCGTAGCTCGCTGATGATTATTAGTGACATATTTGGACATTTATGCTAATTCAGGTCCAGAACCACAAAGTGCAAAATTTCGTCAAAATCGGTTCAGCCAGTTTCACGTAATACATACAAAACAAACGCACAAACCTTCGTATGATATTATTAGGATACTTAGATTCCAACCGGCGTTTATCGATAACCTTATACATATAGTTGTCCCATCACTATCGGTTATGACGCAGGTAATAAGTGCTTGAGTCACCACTTGGGGTTAGTTTTTTGTAAAAATATCGTTCGAACAAGGGTTTGTTTATATTATTCAAGGGTCTATTACATCTTTCTTAGTTACATAAACAAGTTTGTTTTGAATGAATCGTCATAGATTCAGCGAATTATTCCTTTAAAGTTTTCGATGAAATTCGAATGTAATTGACATGATATCAAATAAATTGTTTATACGTAAAAATAGGTAATTTATTCTAGATTCTAGATCAGAAATCATCATAAACAAATACCAAGGGGTTCTTGAGATACAAGCGTTTTAGTGACCAAGGTCGCGCTCCCGCGCCCCCCCTCTGACGAACGGTTAATTTGAGTATTTATTAGAAAGCCTAAGAGGTTAATGGACAAATAGGGTAAGGACCATATTTTTAGCGCTGTTGGACAAAAGGAAATCACAACGGAAAGTGTTACAAGAGAAAAAAATGTAGCACAATGGACTAAAGCTGAGAACACATGACTGTGCAAATTGTCCTAAAATACTACCGATTAGTTAAAAAGGCATTTATTAATATAACAACTCACTCAGATCATAATATTATAATCTTAATAGAGGTTTAATAACAACCACTGTGTATTAATTAATTTATTAAACGCAAACTGTTAGCCCATCTCTAGATGGGCTAACAGTTTGCGCCAAAGCGCCTTTATATAATATAATATATACAAATACAAATTAAAACAATAGCTAAATTATTATAATTAATATCAAATAGTCAGATTCAATGTAAAAAAAATATTAAAAAAATTACGTCCATTATATTAAAGTATATATTATATACTATGATATATTATAGTATAATATATATAATATATTATAGTTTATTCAAAAACAATAATATAATATTCAAAAAATATGTCAAATAATGTTTAAAAATGTCACTAATTGTCTAAAGAAAGTAGCGAAATTGTCAGCGAATAGGTACGTCGAAGTCGGTTTGAGCTATAAAATTAGTATGCAGTGAGAGTGCACGCAGTGTGGGAGCAGCGGCGCGCCGGTGCAAGTCCGGACTCCAGGCGGCGGCGCGGCAAACAGAGGCGGGCGGCGACGGAGGCCCGTTGAACCTTGTGCGCCCGTCATGTAACGCCATGGCACAGTTAAAGCCAGCCTCTCATGCAAATCTGGGTTGTCTACCTCACCACGTAACAACATAAAATAATGCGTTATTAATAGCAACCTCTGTCGCAGTTGAAGAGAGTCCAGACCCACCATGCCAGAAACAAACAAAGAAGGATACAGATATGTATAATACCCGTATGTCCTTTTATAAAGATAGCGTGAGAATTTGCTTTGGACTTTTTCCAGTGTCAGTTTATACTTGGACTCATGAGGATCCCAGACTACAGCTCCATACTCAAGGCGACTGCGTACGTATGATTTATAGAGCATGGGAGCTGCATGTGCGACTGGAAACTCCCATGTGACACGCATTATGAAACCTAAGGTCTTGCATGTTTGCTTGCAAACAGCGACTATGTGAGAGTTAAAATCGAGTCTAGTGAGTGTCCAACATCAATCCTAAATCCCATATCGAGCTTACACGCTCGATTGTAGTATCGCCAAGAATGTAGGTGTGGCAAATAGGATAGCGTCGATGAGTAAATTAATGTTATAGTCTGGCACTTTGAGACATTGAAAGGCAGAGAGTTAGCAGCACTCCATGCAGCCACACTGTCAATGTCGCGTTGAAGAGCCAGACAGTCAGTGTTCGATCTGATAACTGTGAACAGCTTCAGGTCATCAGCGAACAGTAGACATTATGCAGTACTGATAACAGAAGGAAGATCATTTATCATTTAAACTCTTATTAGGGTTAAGCTCGCCTTTGTACATGTCATTTATTTAAACTTTTGTCTGTGTATTTTCAATGTGTATAATAAAGAATTAAGAATTAAGAAAAAGTGTGGGGCCCAGTGTACTTCCCTGACTTACACCCGAGAGGGTATAATCATCATTTCAGCCATAAAACGTCCACTGATGAACACAGACCTCCCTCATGGATCTCCATGAGGGGTAGTTGCCATTCTCACCACGCTTGGCAAGCGGGTTGGTGAGCGCAGTATGGGATGTTGATACACGGATAGACGCTGCTGCCCATCTTCCGGTATCCCTTAGCGGGCTCTTACTGCATCCATGGTCATGAGAGGAGGGGTATCATTCTACTGCCGGCACCCCACGGGGGTATAATATATGATAATAATATAATTATAATGAGAGGGTATAATACGATTTCGAAATATGATGTCCAAGGCTTACAAACTGACTTCGATTATTAAGGTAGTTAGCAAAAAAGCGCAGAAGATTAGGTGTAAATCCTATCCTATCTAAGTAGCCAATTTATTTAAGAGTTTGTCATTGTCAACCAGATCGAACGCTTTTTTGAAATCGAAGTATGTCGCATCCACTTGCAAGCGCAGTGGTGTATTACTGAAATCAACTTGGTAAATAGACCCAATAAAAATCTATGGGATGATTTTGAAAGTCTGCGCGCCTTGGGACATCAACAAATTGTATGAAAAATTATATTTGTTATTTTTTTTTCAATAAACAAAATAATAAACCATTCATCATCATCATCATATCAGCCGTGAGACGTCCACTGCTGGACAAAGGCCTCCCTCATTGATTTCCAAGTACTGCGGTTGGAAGCCGTCTGCATTCACCGCCGACCAGCGGTTCTCACCAAGTCGTCTGCCCATCTTGTAGTTGGACGTCCTACGCTGCGCTTGTCGGTCCGTGGCCTCCATTCGAGAACTTTGCGGCCCCAACGGCCATCTGTTGTGCGCGCTGTATGGTCTGCCCACTGCCACTTCAACGTGCTAATCCGTTTGGCTATGTCGGTGACCCGAGTTCTTCTACGTATCTCCTCATTTCTGATTCGATCCCATAGAGAAACACCGAGCATAGTCCTTTCCATAGCTCGTTAAGCGGCTCTGAGCTTATTCATAAGGCCAATAGTGAAGGACCACGTCTCGGTTCCATATGTCATTACTGGTAACACACACTGATTGTAGACTTTCGTCTTAAGGCACTGAGGTACGTTGGACGAAAAGACGTTGCGAAGTTTCCCAAACGCTGCCCATCCGAGTTGGATTCGAAGATTGACCTCTTTCTCGAAGTTGAACCTACCTAATTGAACTGTTTGTCCTAGGTATACGTACGCGTCGACAACTTCAAGAGCCGAGTTCTCAACCATAACTGGGGCAGGCACGACAAAGAAATTCGACATGATTTTCGTCTTGTCCATGTGCATTTTAAGCCCTATCTGTTGGGAGACACGATAGAGGCCTTCGAGCATCGTACTTAGCTCTTCCATCGACTTTGCCATGACCACAATATCGTCGGCAAAGCGAAGGTAAGTGATGTATTCGCCGTTAATATTGATGCCCAGCCCTTTCCATTCCAGGAGCTTGAAGGCATCTTCCAAAGCAGTCGTTGAATTTGAATTAAACAGTCGTTCCATGTTTCTGGCGTCGTACCTGCAAGGCGGAATTAAAGAGCTTCTGAAGGACTTTAAGTACCGGTGATCCATTCGCTTTCAGAAGCTCTGAAGTGATTCCATCCTCACCCGGCGCCTTGTCGTTCTTAAGTAGGTAGATAGTTGTTTCAAGGCCATCCTGATCTCGTACAGACTGATGTCCATCCCGGACATCAGTCTGTACGAGATCAGGAATAATGTCGGGTCAGTTTGGCTCTTGGGTCGTTGGCCGCACTGCAAACAGGTTTAGTGACCGAATCGTAGAGCCGTCCATAGAACCTTTCGACTTCCCTTAACACTTCTGCTTTACTTGACGTTATGCTGCCATCTTCTCTCATCAGCTTCGTCATCCGGCTCTGCCCAATAGAATGATCTCTCGCGAACACTTTGGAGCCTTTATTCCGCTCTATCGTATCTTTAATACGATCTGTATTAAAGGTACGAATATCCCGCAAGGATTTCCATATTTTTCTATTGAGCTACCTATATGTGACTGAGCATCATCGGGAGACTGCAGTCGCAAAGAACGCCGTCCAGCCATGTGGTTAAGGGTGCCATCAGAGATGTCCTGTCAAAGTACTCCTGCCATAATATCATTGCATACGATATTGCACTCAACCTTTCTATAATTTGTTGTAGATACCCTTCTCGGTAGATGTCCTGTCAAAGTACTCCTGCCATAATATCATTGCATACGATATTGCACTCAACCTTTCTATAATTTGTTGTGTGCACATAACTGTGTTATAGGTTCCTACTATGACTAGGTACTTACCTATTTTTATGTAACCAACCAAGCCTAAGAACGGTTGCTATTCTAAACAGAACTAAGGTATTCTACCTACCTATATAATAGGTAGGTATAACATAGCAGAGTTTTTTAATCCATGGAAAAAGTGGTATCCCAGTTAACCCCAGGGGTTCCCAGTTAAATGATTAAACTTCCGGCTTCAGGAAGCGTTAAGGATAGATTTGACGGACGTAGGTTCGAATTCCACTGGAATCGTAAATTCTTGATAAGGTTTTTAATTTCCTTGAAGCAAACATTATTAGGTATTACTACCTATGTGAAGAAAAAACCCAACCACAAGTTTATATAATTCCTCATGGAACCCATCTTCAGAACCGAGTTTCGAAATTAGGCCAATCTGGAAGTGTATCTAATTCGAACCCAAAAATAATCATAATAACAAAATGATAACAAATCGTTTCTTAAACAACGGAGTTCTGAGTAAAACAAAGATTTTAAAATGATACAGTCGACTTGAGACGTCCTCCTTTTTTTGGAAGCGGTTAAAAGGTTAAGGACCCTGCAAAAGCAAATAAAATATAACACTCCGTTTAATTTATGGTTTGTGGTATTGTATGAGATGTTAATGTAACACATGCAATCCAGGTCAATAAACAAGAACCTTCCCCAACACGATTTCCTTAGCATTTCTATTGATCAAACTTGCCCTATATTCCACACGCATCACACATCGTGCCTCGGGCAGCAATGGACGCGTCTGTCCCCGTGTTCGAAAAGCCGCATCCTCGACCTTCCGTGCTAGACTGGACGAGAAACATCCAGAACCTTCAGAATGAAGCGAGGATCCGTCGATTCGAGTCCTACGACCTCAGGAATCGGGCCAACCAGCTGAGGAATGAGACGTCAGTTACCACGCGCTGGGATACATACGTTAACAATGAGTTGCTGAGAGATAGGTAGGTGGTAGAAAGTACTCATACGTAGTAACTAGGTGTTGGAGTAATTAGCTAAGTCAGAGCAGAGTAGGTATATGTTGATTCAGTAATATAGGTTTGGATTCTTAGATTCAATAACATAACATACCTAGTTTACTTAACATCAAGGGCCTTTATAGCATGCCCACTACCCTATTTATTGTTTGATTTTCTCGACGCGAGGATTTTAGCATTTTGTAGCGCTCGTCGTGGTCGTGACTATGGAAAATCAAACAAAACCTAGTATGTAACTAGAGCTCCTGCGAAGTCCCGATAGAAGTAGGAGTATGTAGATACTTCCCTAAGGTGCCTCCAGTACTCCAGAGTACTGTCATTCTAATCGTGTAAATTTGATAGAGTTAGACAATTCACATTGACATATCCTAATCACGCCATTCTAGGTACCTACCTACTTTAATTATGATTTCCAGAATATTCGAAGTAGAAACATGGCGCGAAAAGCAGCGTTTCACGCGGGAATGCGTACGCGACGAGACAAGGGCACTGAGAGAAGAGAAGCAAGCCACGGAACTGCACCTTGAATCGCTGCAGGTGCCATTGGCAGTGATCGCGCAGTGCCTGTCAAACCGGGACCAAAGAGTCGCACCTGAGCTGACGAGTGACCAACTAGGGGAGGAGTTGAAGAGGGTAAGGACATAGATGATAAGTACAATAGTCTTTATTGTACAGCACTTATCATATTATATCGGCTAGAATGAACTAGACTTCTAGACAGTTTGGTCGGAAAGGAGATGGTAACCTTGATAGTCTTCGGTAGTTAGTATCTGCTAACTGCTGTATGGTGTAATCTTTATCAATATAAAAGTTGATGGCAAGGGTAAAGATAGCTGCTAGATAGTTGCGTATGAATAAAGCGAAGCAAGACTAGCTGTAGCTGAATAGAGATCTCTGGTTGATGTGACGAAGAGTTGTATAGTTGCCATGTGAGCTATTCACTTGACTTCACTTGGGAGTCACTTTAGGTATCGCTGGTAGTGATCGCCGGAACCAGAGTCGCACCGGAACTGTGCCGGAACTGACGAGAGACTGACTCAGCAAGAAATGTAGGTATTTATTTGCATAGTAGATTATAAACACTACAGGATAACTCTATATACCTACATACACCCTAAGAAGTGGGTGAGAATATAAAGAATAAGGATGTTCATAGTACCTAAAGAGAAACGATGGTAAAGTTTTGGTCAAAACCACATTTAGCTAATGAGCATTGTATAGCGTGTTTACGTTTATCATCTTTTCTCATTCTATACAATTCTCCGCTAACGTAGGTCCAGTATCCAATATCAGTAAATCATTCCAGGAACTTCACATAGCAGAGAACAGTAGGCGATCTCTCACAGACGTCAACCACATGGCATGGGAGAAACTAAAGGAACTGAACAATGTGTTCTGCAGACTGGAACGGGAGATCCAGAACAAAGATGACGCTCTTATGCTGGAGTACTACGTCAGGGATATCGATAGGAACAGTTCCGATATCTGCTTCAAGGTGGACCCAACTAGAGTGCCTACGGAGTAAGTATATGTATACCTAAGTTAAATAAATTCAAAGTAAAAAAAACTTTTAATAAACAAGCTTTTATTTAAACGTACTAAAAATAATAAAATAAACATTTTCCATTAAAGTTTAATGTCAACTTAAAACGTCTTTACACAATTTATGTGATGAAAAAGCTTGTCGCGTCGCGAGATTACCCTGTGTACCTGTAACTTAATCTAATTTTTTTTTTTTAAAACAATGTATACAGCGTGTCCCGTAATTGAGGTACTAAGCCGAAAGGGGGGTTATCTAGCCCCCCTGGCAAACAACGTTTGTTCTACGACTTTCTTGATTTTCAAGTTTTTCAGTGATAAGATAACGTTCAAAGTTTATACCAATTTCATAAGAGTGACAACCCTGCTCTCAGCTGTTACGGGCAATGACCTATTGACCGCCGGGGATTACCGCGGCGCGCCCGCAACGCGCTTGTGCGTATATTGAGTGTGGGTATAGGTGCGTGGTGTGCGTAGGCGCGTAGGTATGTATTACGGACACACGTCTGTTATACATTAGGGTTGACAGCGACTTGGAAAACTTTAATTTTGTATGGAAACCTGAAAATACGTTTTTCTGAAATCTTTCTTCGCCTTTGCATTCCTTTGGTGGGGGGTAATTTGCAGCTCCTGGCTTCATACACCAGTTACGGGACACCTTGTATACGAGTACCTGCTTAAACCTGCTCACGAAAAGCTTTTTTAAATTTTCGAGTATCTCAGCAAGGTCTTTCATTTGATACCCATATTATAGGAGTTCATTATGAATAACTAGTCCACCATGTTGGATTCAGAGTAACGTCATTTCATTTTCAAATTATTCTCAGCAAGCCCTTTCATTTGATACCCATTTTATAGGAGTAGGTACATTAAAAATAAGTAGTCCGCCATCTTGGGTGTTCCGCCATGTTGGATTCAGAGTGACGTCACATAGCTGACAATGCATTGCCATCCAAAGAAAACATGTATACAAAATCTCAGCTCAATTGGTTGAAGATATCTGCTTCAAAATTGAGTTGCAAGATTCCGCGAGCGAACAAACACAGTTACATACATACCTCCTACATACATAGGTACAGGGCAAGCTCTCGTACGTAGTACGGGCATATTATGGGTCGAGATGAACTCATGTGTCGAAATTCTGTGGGGTGCCGGCATCGGAATATTTCCCCTCACCAGAGAGGAGGGGCAACATTCCGATACCCATGGATGCAGTCAGAATCTGCTAAGGGAAACGCGGGATACCGTGTATCAACATCCCAAAGGAGAGGGATTCCGTGTTTTAACAACAACATCCCGTACTGAGCTTGCCAACCGACACAACCAATTACAACAAATTGAGAGGTTTTGTGATTTTTTTATACATAATGCGTAATTTACAGCTCAATATCAGAACAAAGCTACGTCAACTGCATACAGAACACTATAACGATAGCAGAACAGATAATGGCAGAATCTAAGGAGCTCCGCGCGACCATGTTCAGGGCGAGAGAAATGGCGAGGAATCAAATGCATGCGCAGTGTCAAACGGTAGAGTTGGTGATGCGAAGAAGAGTCTATGACATACAGCGAGCGAGGAATGAAATGGAGTGGCAGAAACACAAAGTAAGTTTCTGTAATAATTTGAATAACTACACATATTTAAAAATGTTTTTTTTTTTATGGTTAGGACTTGAACTATGTTTAGAAGAATAAGTTGTAATCTGAAAGATTCTCCTGTGATGATGGATGTACCTAAATATCCAAAAGATGCACCGTAAAGCAACAACTAAGTATACAAATTTATAAATAAGTCCTTATAATTTTTTTTCTTACCTATAATGTGCCCCACTACTGGGCAAAGGTCTCCCCATCACCTTCCTCTTTATAGTTCTAATCTAATCAGCCTGTAGGATCCCACTGCTGGGCAAAGGCCTCCCTTCCCTCTCTCCATACTTCGCGGTCCAAGGCGTTGGTCGACCAGTCAGCACAGTACATGTCCAGCTCATCCCGCCATCTGCGCCTGGGCCGGCCGCTTAGAGTCTTATAGTTAATTATGAGTTAATTATAGTTAATTATGTTTATTATAATTTATTTTAGCCTATGAGTCTTTATAGTTAATTAAAATAATTTCAGTTAGAAGAAAACATGGTGAAGCTAGACCGAGAGATAGAGTCGCTTCGAGCGGCGGTAGCAGACAAGGTAAATCCGACGAAACTAGTCGAGACCAGACTGGAGACTCGTACTAGACGACCGGTACTGGAAAGAGTTCAGGTAACTACAAAAAATAGCAGTAGATTTAGCGTGTAAAAAGAAATAAACGAATATTAACGAAAAATTGGCGTGGGGTGCCGCAGTATAATGTTGAACATGCATCCCCTCCTCTCATGCCTGTGGATGCAGTAAGAGCCTGCTAAGTGATACATCCGGAATATGGGCAGCAGCGTCTTTCCGAATGTCAACGTCCCGTACTGCGCTCGCCAACCCGCATACCAAGCGTGGTGAGTATGGCAACCACCCCTCATGGAGGTCCATGAAGGAGGCTCGTGTTCAGAGGTGGACGTTTTACGGCTGAAATGATGATGTTGAATGAAAAAACATAGGATATTAATGATTTATTTATCTTTTTGTGTGTTGTAGGACAAACCAATGCGTGGTCTGATTGAAGAGTACGAAAGAGTTCATATGAGCTATGCCATGTTAGAGAAGAAATTGGAAGATGCCCTGTGAGTAATGGTCAATTACTTTTTTATGATTCATCGTTCTTAGTGGTGGAGATTTGCGAACGGTTGCTGGCAGATGCTGGAAGCGGCAAGTCTAAGAGCCATAAATATCGCCTATTGGGAGAGGTTTATGTCTGGACATCCCAGAGAATTAGGGCACTTGTTCCGCCGCCGACGATGAGCGAGAAGCGAGGAACTAGTTCCTCGCTGATGAACAGAGTGCATAGTTCCGAACGTTTTTTCGTTTTATAGCATATAAGCGAGCTTGGTAGAGTAATAAATTAAAAGTAAAAAAACTTTTTAATAAAAGTTGAATGTCAACTTAAAACGTCTTTACTAACTTAACGTCATTTGTGTGATTTAAAAGCTTGTCGCGAGATTTAAGCAGGAACGAGTACCGGCTTTTTCTATTTTGTTTAAAAATAAATTCAATTAGATCAAGTTATTTAATTCACTTATTTATGTACACAGGTAAATCTCGCGACAAGCTTTTATATCACATAAATTGTGTAAATACGTTTTAAGTTAACATTAAACTTTTATGGCAAATGTTTATTTTATTATTTTTAGTACGTTTAAATAAAAGCTTGTTTATTAAAAAGTTTTTAGTTTAAGTTTTCTTTTTAGTTATCACTGGACAGAATTCTCAGTCTGTTCATCCCATTCAATGCATCATTTCATTTGCCGGTTAATTTGGAACAGTCTAGCTCTTCTATAAGTAGTAGACCTTCTAATTAAGTTACTCTATTTAAGGCCACGCATGTATGCTTGACCATCAGCGAAGAGCTTTGAGCCCAAGTATACAACGGCATTTTCAAGGGTCATCGCGAACCGTCTCGAACGCAGGTTTGATGACTTCCAGCCTCCCGAACAAGCCGGGTTCCGAAAAGGCTACAGTACCATAGACCACATACATACGCTGCGGCAAGTCATACAGAAGACCGAAGAGTATAACTTGCCGCTATGTCTTGCGTTTGTGGACTATGAGAAAGCCTTCGATTCGATCGAAACATGGGCGGTGCTTGAGTCTCTCCAACGATGCCGAATTGACTATCGGTACATCGAAGTGTTGAAGTGTTTGTATACAAACGCCACTATGTCAGTCCGAGTACAAGAACAGAGCTCGAAGGCGATTCCCTTAAAAAGAGGCGTAAGACAGGGAGACGTAATCTCTCCGAAACTGTTTACGACCGCTTTGGAAGATGCCTTCAAGCTCCTGGAATGGAAAGGGCTGGGCATCAATATTAACGGCGAATACATCACTCACCTTCGATTTGCCGACGATATTGTGGTCATGGCAAAGTCGATGGAAGAGCTCAGCACGATGCTCGAAGGCCTCAATCGAGTCTCCCAGCGGGTAGGCCTTAAAATGAACATGGACAAGACGAAAATCATGTCAAATGTCCATGTCGTGCCTGCCCCAGTTATGGTTGAGAACTCGGCTCTTGAAGTTGTCGACGCGTACGTATACCTAGGACAAACAGTCCAATTAGGTAGGTCCAACTTCGAGAAAGAGGTCAATCGTCGAATCCAACTCGGATGGGCAGCGTTTGGGAAACTTCGCAACGTCTTTTCGTCCAACATACCTCAGTGCCTTAAGACGAAAGTCTACAACCAGTGTGTGTTACCAGTGATGACATATGGAACCGAGACGTGGTCCTTCACTATTGGCCTTATGAACAAGCTCAGAGTCGCTCAACGAGCTATGGAGAGGGCTATGCTCGGGGTTTCTCTACGGGATCGAATCAGAAATGAGGAGATACGTAGAAGAACTCGGGTCACCGACATAGCCAAACGGATTAGCACGTTGAAGTGGCAATGGGCAGGCCATATAGCGCGCAGAACAGATGGCCGATGGGGCAGCAAAGTTCTCGAATGGAGGCCACGGATCGGCAAGCGCAGCGTAGGACGTCCACCTACAAGATGGGCAGACGACTTGGTGAGAACTGCTGGTCGGCGGTGGATGCAGACGGCTTCCAACCGCAGTACTTGGAGATCAATGAGGGAGGCCTTTGTCCAGCAGTGGACGTCCTACGGCTGAAATGATGATGATGATGATACAACGGCATGATCGACAGTAGGTACTCCTCGTAACTAGTCCGCCATCTTGGGTATTCTGCCACATTCAATTTAGAGCGACGTTATTTCCTTTTTCGAATTATTCTCAGCATATCCCTTTCATTTGATAACAATAATCCTCGTAACCGTTTTCGGCTACGGCGACTCATTTCTGCCTATGAGTGTGGATGAACTCTAAGGTGACTTATGTATTATATTATATTTATATTTACTTACTTATATTTTATTTGATACCCATATTGCACGAGTGCATTTTAATGCACTCGCGGACTAGTTATTTTTAAATAACTAGTCCGCCATCTTGGGAGTTCCGCCATGTTGGATTCAGAATGACGTCATTTCATTTTATGAGTTATTCTCAGCAAGCCCTTTCATTTGATACCCATATTATAGGAGTACATAAAAAATAAGTGGTCCGCCATCTTGGGTGTTCCGCCATGTTGGATTCAGAGTGATGTCACATAGCTGACCATGCATTGCCATCCAAAGAAAACATGTATACAAAATCTCAGCTCAATTGGTTGAAGATATCTGCTTCAAAATTGAGTTGCAAGATTCCGCGATCAAACATAGTTACACACATATACATATATATACATACATACAGGGCAAGCTAAATAAAAGCTTTTAAAATGGCAGTTGGTCGTGGTTGGTCTCTCGGCGTGAGTTCTGAAGTGCTCGCGGGCATCGGCAATATGAACCGCCAGCGACCAACTATTAGGTCAAAATTTCAGCCGTAGGTCTGAGCTGTCCACAGGCTCCTTCGTGAATCTCCAAGATCATGAGGTGGTTATTGCCATACTCGCCACGCTTGGCAGGCGTGTTGACGAGCGGAGTACGGGATGTTGATACACGGAGAGACGCTGCTGCCCATATCCTGGAGTTATCCCTTAGCAGATTTTTACTGGAAAAGAGCAATAAAGGAGAGGCACCATTATATTGCCGGCGCCCCACGGCAGTAGAACTATTAGGTAATATTAATATATTGTACGTTTCTTGAGCGCGAAAGTTGTCGATAGATAGGTAATGGCTTCCACGTCGGCGCAGTGAGACCAGTGCCTAATACAGGCCGATGGTGCATGAAAATGATGAAAAATTTTGTTCTTGACAATGTAGAGGTAAAATATTCTAAGCACGTTGCTTTTCAGGACAACCTTCCACGGAATGTACAACCATCACCAACGGTTAACCAAGGATCTGTATCAGAAGAACCAAGCATTGGAAACAGACAGACGTTTGATTGAGATACGCAAGCCGATTCACAAGCCAAATGAAACAGAATTTCAGAGGAACGTAGGATATTGCCACTTGGCTGATGAGTTAATTACTGACTAGGCCAAAGGAGTTGAAATTGTAAGGCTTAGAAGACAACAACAGGGTTGGGCTAAGTACGCACCCTGAGGCACCCCTTAGTACATTTTCTCATTCATCCATTCGAACAATATGATTATGAAATTTTAACAGCGTGATTCTTATGAGAAGTATTAGAAATGTTATTCTGAAGAGATTCAAGCCACACTTTAATATTGGCAATCCGTTGTTTTAGGCAATGGTGGTTCACTCGAATCCTTTTGAAAAATCGCAAAAAGAATGCCGTAGTCAAGGATACACGCTTAGGCTTGGCTTGTTATAATTAAAATAATAACGTAAGATAAGTATAAATGTTTATATCACGCATAGCGTATTTACCTTATTTATAGTTATTATTTTGATGAGATATGCCTACAAATTAATTGACGCAATTTAAAGATAAGAGCTCATAAGTGTGATGAGAGATTTAAAATAATAGGATCTTATTTATATTGTTAAACAGAGCACATTTTTCATTTTACAAGACACAAATAAAATTATAAAGTTACCACTTGGTGTTCGTGTTATAATAGAATAGAATGTCATTTATTTCAGATAATATAAATCCATACAAATTATTAGTATTATTCTTAAAATTATATTAGTTCTATTAGCGGACCATCGAATCTGTCCGCTATCATCTTCAGGATGGTGTTGGTACTCCGACGAACTCTGCCTAGTAGTGAGGTTGTTTTTTTGCGCATACAGGCAGCAAATCCGATTATAAGTAGTGAACGTTAAATTATGATCTACTTGGTGATTATTACCTACATATAATTTGTAAGATAGGTAACTTCGCGGGTAGTTATTATACCTACTGAAAATGGGTAAAAGCCATGTTCGTGGTCCTGGGTTCGATAGGTACCTAGCAGCCAAGAACCAGTAGATTTTTCTTTCTTGAAAAATCTATTGAACACGTGTTAAACATAGTGAGGAAACCTGCGGCTTAGTCAGCTTCAGACGTATTGCCTGGTGGCTTAGGCTTAACCAGCACCAGTCTTTTTTAAACTTTCGCAATCACAAAACATTATTACTATATTGGGTTATCGGGTATTTATCGCGTAATTACCTTTAATTTAATCCCGACGTTTCGACCGGATTGCACCTAGTCGTGGTCGCGGGGAGACTGAGGTAGGTAATTACGCGATAAATACCCGATAATCCAATATAGGTAGTATTTAACCAGCACCGACGAAAGAACTTCCACGGTGCTGGGCAGGTTCTGGGCAAGCTAGCCTAATCCATCACCCATACCATCCTGTCAACTCAGTCATCCATTAGACTGAGGGAAGAACAGGTCAATACATCTGAAACTAAGCCGCGGGTTTCCTCACAATGAATATTTCCCTTTACCGTTAAAGTACGTGTTACATGTGCGAATACAATCATCATTCCAGCCGTAAAAAGTCCACTACTGAACAGGCCTCTCTCATGGATCTCCATGAGGGGTAGTTGCCATACTCACTACGCTTGGCAGGCGGGTTGGCGCAGTACGGGATGTTGATATACGGATAGACGCTGCTGCCCATCTTCCGGAGGTATCCCTTAGCAGGCTCTTACGGCATCCATGGGCATGAGAGGAGGGGTATCATTCTACTGCCGGCACTCCACGGCGGAACTTGTTAAATGTGCATACACAATAAGAAAGAAAAATCCTTTGGTGGACGGCTGGTATCCTACCTGAATGGAAGGTCGAGGGTACATACCACTTGGCCGACACGGCGCTCTTTATATTACTGGTATTACTGGTACGTTATTTGGCATGGATAAGTATGTTTTCAAAGAAGATGGCTTCAATAAAATGCATAAAGTGAAACATTATCGTTTATTATTTAAACAACAAGCAACATAAATGCAATTCATATTCTACTTATCATAAAATGTACTTAATTTATCATATAAAACATTCAAATTCAATACATTGCTATATTATAATCTTTGTAAATTGTGGTCTATTTATATAAGGCGCGGATTTTTTCTAGTGATTCAATCATATTTTTTTGAACACAACTGTATGTACCTACTAATACTTCAGCCAACTTCGGTGTAGAATGTATTTTTTAATTATTAGATATTACTAAATTATTAGGGATTTGTGACCTCTCTCTTCAATATAAATTAGATAAAGATAATGATAAAAATTTGTTTATTTTGTCACAGAAATAACACAATATTATATTAAAACCAATTAAGTTTAGGTAGAACTACTATCAACTCGGTCAAAAAGAAACCCTTACATCATTGATATAAAAGCATAGATGAGCTCTCACCGTACTGAGACCGCGCCGTTGTGTTTCCAAACGATGTGAGTGAGCTCACTCATGCAAGAAAGAGAAAGTAGTGTTAGCAAATAATGTGGGAGAAAAAGAGATAACACTATTTTTTCGGTACGCGTGGCGTGTTGCGCATTTGTCGGCAGTATTGTAAACACAATGCCAGAGTTTTTGAGGTGAGGGCTCATCTATGCTTTTATATCAATGCCTTACATAACAATTCAATTTAAATATTGACGGTTTGTTTCCAAACATTCTACATCGAATTAGGCTGAAGAATATTTTAGTGTACACCCGCTTCAAATACCTACGGCCGGCGCGGCTGCAGGGGTTAATACAGTAACGACATCGAAAATAACAAAAACAAATTAAAGTAATTAACAAAAAAATATTCTTACTATCATAAAATATTTCGATCCCAGATTATTGTCACATATTAAGAGCGCTCGCCCACGGCGCGACTTTATGTAGCGATGCTGACGCGCGTACGCATCGATACAGTCGCGATTCTATCGTTGCCAGCTCTTCATGGTTCGTGTCCCGCAGGCTGGTTACCTACGTATTTCGCGACAAGTTTGCAATAGGCGTATATCTCGCGATCATCGCCGTCAAACGTTTTTTTTTGTTTTTATAATACTACAAAATTGCCCAGTCACAGCGATGATCGTGATCGCGAGATTTACGCCTGTTGCAGCGTTGATCGCGAGATATATGCCTGTTGCAAACATGTCGCGAGATACGTAATCACCCTGCCGATGTCATCTGAGACATTCGCGCATTTTAATTGATACACAGTCGCGAAGCTGTCGCGCTGGCATCGCTTCCGTCGCGCGTTGCAAGCGGGGCTGAGTGATGCCGTCGCGCGTTTACAAAACGCGATTAAAACGTCGCCGTGTCCGACCGCTCTAAGTATCTAAGTATCTCGTAAAAGCTTTAAATGCTACTTTCAAATAGAGCAGTTATACACCACAAACTAGCTAAAGCTGAGTTTATTCCCGTCACACCAACCATTAAGTCTGAAGTAACTGATAAACATTGAATAACACTTCATGTGGGTTCGAACCCCAGCGGAAATCGAACATTTTTGATAAGGTTTTTAATTTCCGGAAATAAAAAACCTTATCAAAAATGTGGTCTAACACTAAACAAATTATAAATTAATAACAGAACTGTTAAAGCAAAGTCATTATATCAGCCGTAGGAGTATCCAGTGCTGGATGTGGCCTCCCACATGGATCTATCATGAGGAAGACCTATGTCCTACAGCTAAGGTGATAAATATCTTTCACCAATTTCTTACTTAAAACAAAAGATATGTTCATTTTACAAAAAAAACAAACACCGTCATTTGGTTAATACAATAAGTAGATTTATACAAACCTCATCATCATCATCATCATCATCATCATCAGCCTATATTAGTCCACTGCTGGACATAGGCCTCCCCAAATCTGTGCCATTTCACCCTGAATACAAACCTGAATAGGTATAATAATCATAAACCATAAAGGAGAAACTAACATAGATATGGACGAATTCACAAATACAAAGAAGTAAATTGAAATCTAAATAAAAAGTAAGGCCTTCACATCTGTTATAGATGATTAATATGGACGCTGCAGTGCCTGGGATATTGTTAGATGGATTAGGCTTGCCCAGCGCCTATACCAACCTCGTAGCCGGGCTTGTGTGACAAGGGATGGAATGGGTCCTTAAATTCGTGACGTCACATTTCATACATATTTAATAAAAAAAAATCTGGATCTCATACACAGACCGACAGCGTCATATCTCTCAGATTAGCAGCCGTGGTCATGAGCCTTTATTTAGGGTGAACATGGTCATGTTCTGTAGCTAGCTTTGCTTTAGACTATGACAAAAATCAAGAATTACAAGCTTGCATCTACAATGCATGCTTATTGACCTAGAAAAAGAAAGCTCCAAACTAGGCCTAACGATGAACACCTCCAAAACAAAAGCCATGACAAACGTTTCAGAAGACAATATAATTTATAATGAGCTAATTGAGCATGTGAAAGAGTATACCTACCTAGGCCAACAGATCTCAATAGACGATATAATGACAAAAGAAATAGACACAAGAATCGGGAACGCATGGAAGTGTTATTGGGGGATGGGGGCTTAAGGAAGCAATGAATAACACAGAAACTAAGATGAACGTCAAAACAAAGGTTTACAACACCTGCATACTTCCAGTATTAACATACAGATGCCAAACTTGGCCACTAACTAAAGCGTAAAATAATAGATTAAAAACTTGTCAGACAGCAATGGAAAGAAACATGCTTAATACAGGGTGTAAAAGGACAACTACCGAAAACGGTAGGGAGAACTTCGGGAGGTCAATGTACTCGTCAATATGAACAACTTTTACTGAGGAACTTTTGCTGTAAAAAAATGTAAAGAAACAGCTGTTCCATTATATTTTAGTAAAGTAGGTATTGTACTTTTGTATGGAACAGCTGTTTCTACACATTTTTTTACAGCGAAAGTTCCTAAGTAAAAGTTGTTCATATTGATGAGTACATTGACCCCCCGAAGTTTTCGGTAGTCGTCCTTTTACACCTTGTATAAGAAAGTCTGATAGAATAAACAACAAAACTATCAGAAAACGCACAAAAATTGAAGACGGAACACTACAAATAAGAAAATTAAAATGGAAATTGACAAGACACATAATACGAGGCACAGCAAAATGGAACAAAACCATTGTATTTTGGTACCCGAGAAATAGAAAAAGAAAACGAGCTAGACAATTCCTAAAGTGGGAAGACGAAATAAAAACCACAGCAGGAAAAACATGGACTAGAAAGCGATAAACAGAACAGAGTGGAAAGAAATGGAGCAGGCCTTTGCCAGAACAGGGCAAACAGACCAGCATGTCGGTGTCATAGACGCGTCAGATTAAGTTAAAAATAATTGTAAAAAACACCGTGTCTGAATAAAGGCTATTATTATTATTATATACTTTTGTGTAAGTTATTAAGGTAAAAATGAGATTTACAAAAGTGGGATCCAGCAGGCTGATTAGATTAGAAATCTCATTTTAAGTGGAACTTAAGTTGGTGGAGTTAGGAAGTTTCTGAACCCTCAGCCACCAACTCCGGTTTAGGCGCGACAGCCTCATACCCTTCCTCCAACAACTGAACGATACCTTCAATATTCTCATCACTCAGCTTCCTGCTGGCGGCGAGCCTTATAGACGGCTCCGGGCAGTTGTGCTCAGCGTCCCTCAGGTAAGCAGCCGTGGTCATGGCCACGCCTTTGTCCATGGCGTACTTGGTTATGTCCCGGAGGTAGCGCTGCTTCGAGCGGTCGGTGAGGTCGTCCCGGTTGATGTAGACGTGCTTGACTGGGGACAGCTCGTGGCCGCGGAAGCGAAAGCGCTTCAGCTTCGATAGAGCCCTGGAAGAGTATTTTATGGTTGTGTTAGGGTGTTAGTTGTATTACACTCTTGCTAGAGGATACAGTAGGAATCATCGTCATCATTTCAGCCGTAAAACGTCCACTACTGAACTAAGGCCTCCCTCATGGATCTCCATGAGGGGTAGTTGCCATAGTCACCACGCTTGGCAGGTTGGTGAGCGCAGTATGGGATATTGATATACGGAAAGACACTGCTGCCCATCTTCCGGAGGTGTCCCTTAGCAGGCGCGTCTTTCCGTTTATCAACATCCATATTGTTATTGTGTGCTGTCAGTGAATAAATAATTTTATCTAGATCTATCTATCCATTTCTGCGCTCACCGACCCGCCTGCCAAGCGTGGGAGTACGGTAAGAACTTCTCATGATCAGCACTTTCAGATCCACGGACCTTTGTCCAGCAGTGACCTCCTACGTCTGAGATGATGATGATTCGGGTGTTAGTTGTAATCCTATCCTGCCCGAGGGAGGATGCATACCCAATGGATACTTCGAGAAGATGGGCAGCAGCGTCATTCCACTGCCAAGCGGAGTGAGGATGGCAACGACACCCTCATGATGATTACTTGGTGATACACGAGGGAGGCCTACCTCCGAGGACTTACTTGTTCAGTTTCTGAGACACCACATTGAGCTCGTCGATGATGTGCGGCTTGGCCTCGAGGATGTCGAGGGCGGAGATGGCGGCCTGCGACAGCATGGGCGGCGAGGAGGCGCTGAAGCAGTAACCTGGTACAGAGATAGAATTATGGTATAGAGTTAATCTCGCATATCTATGATGCTTGGGAGAGGTCGCAAGACGCTTTAGGTGTTTTTTGCGACCTTTCAAAAGCGTTTCACTGTGTACAACATGAAACATTGATCGGGGAATTGCGTCACTATGGTGTTAGAGATATCTCTTTGGATCTACTTATTTCTTATCTCAGTAACAGGATACAAAGAGTTGATGTTAATGGAAAACGTTCTTCGGGATCTGTAGTTATAATGGGTGTACCGCAGGGATCAATTCTTGGGCATTTTCTATTTTTAATTTACATTAATGATCTACCTCATCTTGTCAAAAACAATCATGAGATTGTAATGTTTGCTGATGACACTTCACTTTTGTTCAAAATGAAACGACGTACCACCGATTATGACGAGGTGAATAATGCAATCTCAAAAGTTGTTAATTGGTTTAATGTCAATAACCTATTACTTAATTAAAATAAAACCAAATGCATTAAATTTACTCTCCCTAATGTAAAACAGGCTGATGCCAAGATTAAATTAAAATGTGAAAGTTTAAACCTTGTAGAAAAAACTGTATTTTTAGGCATAACTTTAGACAATAAGCTTCAATGGGGCCCACACATAGAACAACTATCGGGTAGGCTTAGTTCTGCAGCATATGCAGTCAAAAAAATCCGCCTTCTTACAGACGCCGCTAGCTTAGCGGTCAAAGCACTCTCGGCTTTAGGAAGCGTCAAGTATCGATTTGACGGACGTGGGTCCCACCGGCACCGTAATTTTTTTGATAGGTTATTCATTTCCTTTCTTTGAAAATGTTCTCAGAAAACTTTATCAAAAATTGTACGGTTCCGGTGGGATTCGAACCCACGTCCGTCAAATCGATTACTTGACGCTTCCTAAAGCCAGAAGTGCTGTGACCGCTAAGCTACTAAGGCGTTTGTTAAATTAATAAGTCAATAAAAAAATATCTCTTTATGTATCTTAAAGCTAACTCACCAAGTCCAGAAAGTCTCTGATGCTCAACGATAAAGTGCGTTCCAGCACAAAACCCGCCTACAGTCGCGAACGAATGTTCCAGAGAACACGCAATTAGATCTATCTCGTCTCGTGGGATGTCCATCAGTTCTGTTAGGCCGCGTCCGTGTTTGCCTACAACCTGGAATATAATGTATTTTTTTATAACATACGAACGAAAGCGGTCGATGTTGGGGACGGTATTATGAACTTAAAATGGAGTTGGGCAGGACACTTGGAAAGATTTGGTGATGGCAGGTGGAGTAAGGCTTTGATTCAAAAGACCTCTCGGCAGACCACTGCCAGATGGATGGACGATATAGTTGCCGCACAGGGCTAGACCTAGATGCGAAAGGCCCAGAGTAGAGCTGATTGGAAGTTAGAGAAAGAGGCTTATGCCCAGCAGTGGCCTGTAGTAAACAAGCTGACAATGATGACGAATGATTTTTTTTTTATAATTGCTATTGCTGTTAGCTATCTTATAGCGTAAAATTATAGTTTCTACAAATAGTGTGAATACATAAATGGTGAAAGTTCTTACCCCAATCGTCAGACTCTCATCCAGCATAATCCTTAGCTTGAATTGCCTTGCGAGTTTAACCAGTTGCTTAAGCGGACACATCTCTCCAGTGTTGTAATATATCCCTTCAGCTACAATAAATGCCCTTCTTCTAGGATTCAATTCCTTCTTCCTTGCTGCTTCAGAGAGTTGGCGCTCAAGATCTGCCATGTCATTGTGTTTGAAGTAGCGGACAGTAGACCTGGATGCTTGGATCCCCTTCTGGATTGCAAACCACACACTTTCATCACTGTAATGTGAATAGATAATTTAAGAGATGTGAGTAGATCATGGAATAGAATGGATTGGAGATAATGGCACATTAAAGAGGAGGCCTATACTTCGCAGTGGGTGCAAACAGGCTGAAATGGTGATGATGAAGAAGATCATGGAATGGATGTGAGATATTGGTGTGAGCTTGAAACAACTTTGTGAACTGGTTGTTCATTAGGTACTTCAAATAGTATTATTCTGTTTTGACCCGCTGAGTGAGCTGCTTACCATCTATTTGTCACATGTCGCAGACTTTTTAACTGGGTAGGTACTCCTGGGCACACCTGGATGCGAAATGCACAGGACAGAGGAGGCTGGCAAAATCTTAGGGAGGCCTATACCCAGCAGTGGGTGATTCCGGGCTGAGAAGAAGAAGAAGAAGAAGGTACTCCTAGATTAAAATTTGAAATAAGTCTGTTTTTTACTATAGTTATTTTTAAGTTTAGTATGTGAGTCTGTCTAATAAATGTATTTCTTCTTCTTTCTTCTTCATATAAATGAGGTAAATACAGTGGTGGGTAAATGTGAGTAAATGGAAAAATAAGGCCTTTGCATATACATATTGTAGATGATTTGTACAGCATCAGCAACTGGTATTCATGCTGTATGGGATACTCCAGCGCTGGGATATTGTAAGATGGATTAGGCTTGCCCAGTACCTATACCATCCTCTCAGCTAAGTCAGCAATTAGTCAGAGGAAAGGTCAATTGAAGCTAACTAAGCTTGCTGTGGGGTGCCGGTAGTAGAACGTTACCCCTCCTCTCCTACCCGTGGATGCAGTAAGAGCCTGCTAAGGGACACCTCCGGAAGATGGGCAGCAGCATCTTTCTGTATATCAACATCCCATACTGCACTCACCAACCTGCCTGCCAAGCGTGGTGAGTATGGCAACTACCTCTCATGGAGATCCATGAGAGAGACCTTAGTTCAGTAGTGGATGGTGTACGGCTGCAATGATGAAGCTGCAAGTTTCCTTACAATATTGTCCTTCACCAATGGATAGAAAAAGACAAAAATAAAATTGTTAAATGATGACTGTAACAATTATGTTAGGTTCTTCTGTTTGCTTCTTTTCCTAAACTTGTATGTCATCTGAAGCGAACAAATTGAATTATGTGCTTTATTACTTGTGTTGTTTTAAATTTTTTATATTTTTTGAGCTTGATGTGACGATGTAGGAAATTAAATGTCATGTTTGTAATTTTACTTCCAGGTTAATGTTATTTGGATGAATATATCTGGTGGAACTTACGCAAATATAATATCTTTCTTCTTAGCATAGGCAGGTATGGCACTGGCGATGGTTGAAAACCCATAGGAGTACACACAGGTCTCCTCCACCTCCATGAACTTAGCCAGACGTTCTTCCAGCTTCAAATGCACGTCTATGGTCCCGAAAAACCCTCTTGGTCCACACGAACCTACACCATACTTATCCATGGATTGTAAGGCCTCTTCCATCACTGATTCTTCCTTGTCTAGACAGAGGAAGCTTGTCGCGCCTACATTTAGGGTATTATCGTCGATTTTACCCATCAAGGGCGGCTCCTCAAATTCCACATCATGTTCTACTAGCGGCAACGGGTTCCACTCCACAATCTCTCCATTAGCATTCGATGTATACCTTCGAGACTTCTTTCTCGAATACATATAGTAACAAGTGATCAATACTACTTGCAGAGCGACGACTAACGACCACCAGCTCGCCTATAAAACATTAAAATAGGTGTAATTACATCAAGCAACGTGATAAATAATGAATGACTAATATTCGAACACTTACCATGTCGTAAATACTGCTTAGAATCATTTTTAACGCACAACGTACGTGCAATTTTTCTAAATTTATTTATTTATTTATTATAGTAGTATGAAACTATGGGTTTCTGTAACTAACTAAATAAAAAACGAGAAAAATCAAAAGTTTTTGACTACAACCAGCCCGCACCGAAAGTTTTACCAAACCTGGGTGGGGGGGTGGTGGGTGGGGGACGGTCAGTGGGTAAGGGTTAAATGACAATGACAGAGACATAGAAATAACATTTGAAAGGTATATTTTTAGATAATGCTATGCTTAACTTATTACTCATATTTAAAGTTATTTATTCATAATATCTTTAGAATAATTAATTTCTACAATTTATAATAAATATTTTTAGAGTAAAAATTGTTAGTTATATTCTATGTTTCTTTACAGTGAAAGTTAACAGATTTCAGTGTTATTTTTAAGGTCGCGCCGCGCATAATTTTGAAATTAAACCGTATCTCTGTTACGATCGATATAAATTATACCGTTATTAATTTTATACTTATAAATATATATATACTGGATGAATATCAATCTTTAGAACAGGCTGGCTTCCGAAGTGGATTTTCCACCATTGATCACATCCATTCAGTCAAGCAGCTGATGGAGAAGAGTCACGAGTTCAATCGGCCCCTTTGCATGGCCTTCGTCGACTTTGAGAAGGCTTTTGACAGCGTCGAGCATTGGGCCGTATTTGACTCACTCCATCGCTGCCACATTGACGCTCGTTACGTGGATCTTCTTCGGGAGGTATACAGCTCGGCAACAATGCAAGTACGATTACACAGTTTGTCAGAACCTATTTCGATCAAGAGGGGGGTGCGACAGGGGGACACAATTTCACCCAAGCTTTTTACGGCTGTTTTGGAAGACGTCGTAAAAATGCTTCCATGGGACCAATGCGGTATAAATGTTAATGGTGTCTACCTGTCGCATCTGCGTTTTGCTGACGATCTTGTATTGTTTGCCGAAACTATGAATGACCTGGAGGTTATGCTGGGAGACCTTCATGATGCCTCTTTGGTAGTCGGCCTGAAGATGAACATGGGCAAGACCAAGGTGATGTCAAACGTTTCTGAACTCTCGAATTCTAACGTTAAAGTTGGGGGCGAGAGGTTAGAGATGGTTGATTCATATGTGTATCTTGGTCATGTTTTGTCTTTTGGCACGGAGTATCAGATGAAGGAGGTTACCAGGAGAGTACAACTAGGATGGGCAGCTTTCGGAAAACTAGACGATATTTTTAAATCTACCCACATCCCACAGTGTCTTAAGACTCGTCTCTTCAATCAATGCGTCCTACCAACAATGACCTACGGTGCTGAGACATGGCGACTTACTAAGGAGGCAGTGCACAAAATCAGCGTTGCGCAGAGAGCCATGGAGCGCGCCATGCTCGGCATCACACTGATAGACCGGGTCCCCAACGTCAAAATTCGCGAGCGGACTAAGGTTCAGGATGTCGGCGAGCGAATAATGGGGCTCAAATGGAGTTGGGCAGGACACTTGGCCAGACGAAATGACGACAGGTGGACGAAAACGCTGACTGAATGGTGGCCGAGAGAAGGGCACAGAAAAAGGGGTCGTCCACCATCCCGATGGGTTGACGATGTTCGAAAGACCGTGGGTTGCACCTGGCTAAGAATAGCTTATGACAGAGGCGAATGGCAAAATCAAAGGGAGGCCTATGCCCAGCAGTGGGTCGATAAAGGCTGATGATGATGATGATGAATTATATTATTATTATTTTATTATTAGACCTTGTAACTCAACATGCTTGAAATAAATGAATATGAGTATGACTATTTATATTATATATTATATATATATATATATATATATATATATATATATATATATATATATATATATATATATATATTATTATATATAGATTTATACTGACTTATAACATCTCGATCTTAAACGAGATATCTCACCGACGGACGGACCTTCCTCTCTGTCAATCCTATTCGTCAAAAATTTAGCGGGTTTATAAAAACTAATTCAATAATCGATTTCCCAGACACAGAATCGCTTTTACAGTGTGATAGGCTCTTGGGAAAGTGCCTGTTTGTGCTGTTAGCGGATGCAAAAAGAAATCCAATATCTCAAATCTACAAAAAGATGGAATAGCATTTCATCTGTGAGTATAATTTTGTTGAAATAGTAATCAATTTCGTAGATTTACAAAAGTTTTTCGTTATTTGAGATCTAGAACATTGAATAAAAAATATTCGATTGTAAAAAAAATCGAGACTAGTTTGAGGGATGATGGGATTTTTCCTTCACTTCGAAATGCTTTCCATCGATACCGATGAAACGATTTTGTTACGTATTAATTACATAACAAAATTGTTATACGTTAGTCTTTTTAAACTTTCACACACATTATTACTATGTATATTGGACTATCGGGTATTTATCGCGTAAATTGGTACAGATTGGTAGAAACACCAATACGTTAAAATCAAAAGTCACGTGTGCCTTATAGTTTTTTATGGTCTACAATTTTGTGACACATATTTTTGTTATTAAATTTACCGTTTACGAGAGAAATGATAAAACACGATAATTTTGACGTTTGACCATGAATAATTTTTTTGTACAACTTTTGTGTGTAGGACTTTTGTTTGACGACCTCTGTGGCGCAGTGAGCGAAGGTTTCCTGCGACGCAAGAAATTGCGAATTCGATTCCCGCCTAGGACAAAATGTTTCGATGGCCATCTGTGGTCATTTTTATCCGCATCAGTTCCACTTCAAATCATACTTTCTGAATGCAAATGCATAACATTTATCAAAATATGCTAAATTATTTTACCTACAATATTTGGAAAGTTCCGTAGTTACCTTCATCGTGGATCCCATTTTTAGAAAATCATCAGACGTGAGATTTTTAAAGTGGGATTATAGTTGAAGTGTATCTATTCGACCCCAAATATAATTTTCTAAATAAGTTGATAAAAGACGGAGTTCTAAAGGAACATACCTATATTAAAAAAAAGTTTTTCATACGGTTTTCACACATCGCGCCGCAGAATGATTCGAGCAGTATTTCCTGTTACTGCATTTGGGTATATAATTTGATAATCATCATTTCAGCCGTAAAACGTCGACTACTGACAGCGTGAATCTCGTGGTTAAACTTTGATACAATTTCACAGAATAAGTGAATGTTTGTAATTTAGGCGGAAAATCATCTCTTTAAATATAAGACCTAGGAAGGAATAAGGTTAAGGTCTAGTTAGAAAGATTATAAAAATGCCTTTAATTTAAGTTCAAATAGTTAAGAAATAAGTAAATAAATCAAGAGATATAGATAAAAATCCTCGAAAAACATAGTGAAAAATAGGCTTGAGAATTGTACGAAACGGTATAGCCTCAGGGGTAGGATAGTAAAAGCGAACCTGTGCTACGACACACAGTGTTTCCAGTAGCAAGTAAATATTAAGAAGAAAGAAGTAAAACTGAAAAGGACTATTATTGGAAACCTTGAATATAGAAAAATACAGTCCACCCAGAACAGGGTGGTTACTGATACACGGAAAGACACTACAGACGAGCCTGCGAAGGGATACTCCGGAAGATGGGCACCTTCCGAAGTATCCCTTAGCAGGCTCACAGATAACATGTTTGACATACACAGATAACATGCGTTGATTATTTGATTTACAGAACAAATATTCATCTGGGATGTTGTATACCTTGCTTCGCTCAGGATTCTGTAATAATAATTTCTGTTTTTTAATTGCTAAGTAATGTAACATTTTAAACATAAACACTGCAATAGCCATGACAAATTGATTTCAGTTTTATATTTCAAGTAGGTACCTATTCATTTAAAGAATAATACTGTTTGTTATTTTTATGTTAAAAGTATGTAGGTACCTATTAATTATAAATCTTTCGTAAAAAACTCTGGTTATTTTATTTTGTCGCATTATATAACATCGATTCTTTAATCTGTGAAACCGAATATCGACCTTTGATTATCAATACTTTCAATCCCTATGACTACTGTCATTTTGAGAAATAATGTTACCAATATAATTAATTCCCACTTTTGACACGATTTAAGAAAAATAAATGCTACTTGGTTTCATGATTAATGAGGCGTTTTCATTAAAAAGTAAAAACTTCAAAAATAGTTGTCTTGTCTTTTTATTTTATGGCCTTTTGTGTTTGGTTTATCACAATTCCGCCAGTGTCAAGTTAATTTATAAATTCGTAAGTTATTTGGCCAGCCATGTTGGCGGCCATGTTCAATGTCCCTCAAAAATAGTTACCGATGGCGTTAATTTTCTTTTACTGGTAGGCACAATTTGACAATTACAGGATTAATCACAAACTTGCTTACTCCGCTTGCCAGCTCCATCTGTTAGGTTTAGTTGAAAACTCTTTTTGTTTTGTTACTGAAAACGGCTCAATATTTTTTCGGAGCTTTTTAATCCGCAATAATACATAACCTTCAGTTAAAAATGCTTCTTCTTGTTCGTCAAGTCTGAATACGCGATATTATCCAATAATAACAAAATCAAAAATGTAGCAATGTCACGAATATTTAAGTTTTTTTTTATTATAAACACTAACATAATAGGTAATATAGATTTATTGTTTCTACTATATGTAATTCCACAACGAAGCCCAAATCGATGTAGTTATGTCAGTCATGCATGACTGTTTGTGTAGCGTTGCGTATTTTTCCCAAATTTTAAACTAGTGTTGTGAATATAATGTCTGTGTGTGTTTTCAGACACAAACAATTTTCATGTGTATGGCTATGATTTCAATGTGTGTGTTTCTTCTCCCCTCTCTAAATATGACAGAATTTTTTGTATTGAGAAATAGGCGCGTGCTGTGTCCTTTCATATGTATTTGCAATTGAAAAACAATAGAAATGAAAATAATAGCGATAGTTACCTAAAATACAATAAAATACTTAAAAAAGTTATTCGTGTTTCAAAGAAAATATCTAACATTAGGTATATTAATAAGAGTACAAATAAAACAAAGGCGACTTGGGGAATCATTAAACAATATTCAAGTAATACAAATAAAATACGAACAACTGTAGACAAAATAAAAAATGGAGATGAAGAAGTAAATGATCCCTTAAAAATTACAAAATTATTCAATGAATATTTTATCAATCTCAGTACACACAATTTAGTAACAATTAAAAATCAGGAATTAAATAGTCATAATATTAGACAAAGTACGAGTATATTCCTCAAACCAGTTGATGAAAGAGAAATCATAAATATAGTTAAGAAAATTAAAAATACTAAGAGCTCAGGACATGACCAAATTCCAATTCAAATTATAAAAAATTGCATCGACATAATAGTAAAACCCCTGGTTCATATTATTAACTTATCAATAGAACATGGCTGTTTTCCTACAAATTTAAAAAAAGCTTTTATAAAACCTTTACACAAAAAAGGTTCAAAATTGGATATAGGAAATTATAGACCCATAGCCATACTTCCTTGTATATCTAAAATTTATGAAAAAGCTATATACGATCGAGTTATAAGATTAATAGATGCAAAAAATATACTGAACTCAAATCAGTATGGTTTTCAAAAGGGTAAAAATACCACATTAGCAATATTTAAAACGTTAAAACTAGCATGGGAAGAAATTAATAACAAAAGACACGGGGTTGCTTTGTTTTTAGATCTATCTAAAGCGTTTGATTGCGTTGACCATAATATTCTCTTTAATAAATTAGAAGAAATGGGTGTAAGAGGAGTAGCACTTTCATTATTTAAATCATACTTAGGCAATAGGAGGCAATCAACTGTAATAGATGTATATAATAAAAATAATAAAACTATAGAACGCGTGGAGTCTGACTATGACACTATTTCACAAGGAGTACCGCAGGGTAGTGTCCTAGGCACACTTCTATTTTTAATATACATCAACAATCTCCCAAATGTCACGAAACATCTCTGTGTAATGTTTGCAGACGATGCTACAGTATTTATACCGCAAGTAAATAATAACATACAAGACTTTGAAAATGAAATTAATAAAACGCTCGATGATATAATAGATTGGTTAAACGTAATAAATTTAAAAGTGAACATTGATAAAACTAAATATATGAGATTTAAAAATTACAAAACACCTATATTAAATTTAAATATTCATAACAAAGGAAACTTAATAGAAGAAGTCAGTGATATTAATTTTCTAGGTATAAAAATTGACACATATTTAAATTGGAAATCTCACATTAATAAAGTAAATAGCAAAATTTCCAAGTACTGTTATGCATTGCATATGCTAAGCAATATAACATCAGTAAAAATCGCAAAGAATGCATACTATGGATACGTTTTTCCTCAATTATGTTACGGGGTTATATTTTGGGGAAACTCAGTTGAAATGGAATCAGTCTTTATTATGCAGAAAAAATGTATCAGAGCCATTTATAACTTAGAAAGTACTGAATCTTTACGAAGTATTTTCAAAGATAAAGATATTTTAACTCTTACTGATATATATATTCTAGAACTATGTTTGTTTGCAAAAAATAATTCAGCTTTCTTCAATATTAAATCAAACAGATCAGATAATTTGAGAAATAAATATAAATATAATCTATGTATACCCCAAGTAAATAATTCTATGTTTCACAAAAGCACGTTCGCACGTAAATCACTGCGATTAAAGTTTACAATAATTTACCATTAGATATTAAGCAAATTGTTGGGAATCCGTTCAAAATTAAATTAAGGAAATGGCTTGTCAATAGAGTACATTATAATCTTAAAGAGTTTTTTGATAATTAGTCATTATAATATGTGTAAAATATTTTTAATTTGGTAGGTAATTTTAAAATTAAGACCTACATGTTGGTACCCTGATTTGTGCAATTTATATTAATATTGTCAATTCATTATTGTACGTCATAAATATGATAAAATTGTTGATACTATTATATCTTTAAGATCTTCATGTATTTGTACCTACACAATTTAACAATAAAACTATTCTTATTCTTTATATATCGCCTAAGATCTCGATAACGGTATTTTTAAAAAGTATCGGTTTATTAAATGTCATGAAGTGGACTGCATGTTATCAATGCCAGTGAGTCAGTCACACTTCAGACGTCGAGTCCTTTGACAGCAATCAGTGCTGCCACCTTAGCCCTTTTAGAGATTAGATTTAGCTCTTTTTGTTATAGCATTTTTCCAAATTTCACTGATTAGCTTAGCCCTAAATGGGCAATATAGCCCTTTTTGCACATACTTACTAAAACCTCTCTTAACATGGTTATTGAGTTGATTAAATATGTGATTGCTCTCCTTGTGGAACATAATCAGTTAACCTTAGACATTAGACGTTTTATCTCGTATTATAATTCAGTAACCAGTTATATTTTTTATTGGATTTTTCGTATTCACTGTGGTAAACCAATTCAATTTGTTTACCACAATGAATACGAAAAATCAAAAGCTAAATAGCAAGTGGTCCAATAGCTATTTAGCGGGAATAGTGGAAAATACCCCACTCGTGTCTCACGTCGCCGTCGTCAGTATAATCAAGCAATATAAAATATAATCATGTTTTATTCATTCTTGTTGGGCGCTTATTTTTTTTTTAAATACTTAAAAATATATATCATAAGTGTTCAGTACGGGTGGTCTGAATTTTTTACATCTAGCCTTTTTTGGGTGCCTGCTACTGGCCTCATTTCAAAAATCTTGGTGGCAACACTAACATCGATTTGCTTGCAGACGATATTTATTTTGTTAAATTCACGATAAATTACAATTTGTTGCGACGTTTTTACAGATAAAACTATGAATTTCAGTGGAACTCTAAGAATAAATAAATTCGCTTGTTTCACATTATGCTTCGTTATATTTCTCATAGTTTATTGGCAGACTACTAGTGCAGAATACCCATCTGATAAAAGTGATTTAGTGAACTTGAAAGTTTTATTGAAAGCGGCAATTCACGCCGCCGAGCGTGGCGGAAAGAAGGTTACAGAAGGGAAGAACCATGAGTTAAACGTGAAAAGTAAAGGAAAGACTTTGGAAGGGGCGAACGACCCAGTAACAGACGCTGATTATGCCTCGCACTGCGCGATGTATTTCGCGTTGAAAAAAACATTTCCTAAGCTGACCATAGTATCAGAGGAGCATTCTAATGGTGACGCTGGCTGTGAGGCGCAACCTGTTATAGACTTAGAGCAGATTGTGCCGAATCACGCAGCCATAGAGGGCATGATGGATGAACATGTCTATTCCAAAGATGTGACCATTTGGATTGATCCTCTGGACGCTACTCAGGAGTACACAGGTATGAGACATATTAACAGTAGCATATCTTTTTATTTTGCCTTCAGTTTAGTTAAGATACAGTGCTTTGAAATACATTATTGATGCATAAAAAAAGATAAGCAACATCATTATTTGTAATATTGAGTTGTATACATATTTGGGATCATCTATATTTTTCTTCATCTTTTAAGCCATTCTACACAGATTAGAGCTCTTTTTGGTCCTTGAATCCATGACCAATTTAGGAACAATTAGCTGCACCCTGCAGTTTCACCTGTGTAGTTCCAGTTCCTGTGGGAATTTTGAAAAATCCCTTCTTAGTGCACCTCTTTTGACATGTAAATTGGTTTAATTAATAAATTGTATTTCTGTATTTCCTCTAGGATACTCAAGACATATGTGTGCCAAATTTCAAGTCTCTAGGTCCAGTGGTTTAGGCTGTGCATTGTCTGTCAGTCACTCAGTCAGTAACGGAAGAGTTTTATATATATTGATTTCTCATCTTATCAAAAAATTAATGATATGATTGTTTCAATTTTTAAAAATTAAGTATACAAGTTAATTTAAATGCAGAATTATTTTAGATGGCTGTGATTTAAGTTAATTTGCTATTCTTTTTTGACAATCTTTTTCAGTGACATATAATTTTTCAATTTCAGAGGCACTGTACCAATATGTGACAACTATGGTGTGTGTAGCCATCAGGGGAGTTCCAATAATTGGCATTATTCACTACCCATTCCCACCTCAGACTTACTGGGGGTGGTTCACAAAGAGAACTTCTGATAACTTACATGAACTAAAACATGTAAGTATATCCAGTTCAATAGTTGTAAGTGGAACTACAAGAAGTTATGGGCCTTTGTTCCTGTACATTTTTATTTGCTTAGCCAATTTTGCTTCTCTGCCTGGCAAAGGCCTCTCCAATTAATCTGCAAACCTGCATAAAAAATAAATAATATAATGCTAGACAATACACACAACACCATCTATACTTGATGCCATTTAGCGTGGTAACACAGGTCATTCACCTACCTTCACTACGCTTTAACACATATTTAAACGGGTATTTGAGTCTTCCCGGGACCACGATGGGTGCAATCCTGTCGAAACGTCGGGCAATAATAAAGGTAAATAGCGCGATAAATACCCGTTTAAATATGTGTTAATAATGTGTCGTGATCGCGAAAGTTTAAAAAAGACTTCACTACGCTATCATAAAATGCAATGAAAGTGTCGCTAATTCTGTCGCTTACCATACAAACCACATAGTACGTTTTAGATAGGTTTGTATGGTAAGCAACAGAATTAGCGACACTTTCATTGCATTTTATGATAGCGTAGTGAAGGTAGGTGAATGACCTGTATTGCCACGCTAAATGGCATTGAGTATAGTTCCAAAGCAAAGCTTGTACTATGAAAACCAGATGATTGATAGAATACCTGAATGCATTAAAAATATCTACAATGTCCAGAGCCTGGATGGATATCTGGTAATTCAATAAACTTATTCTTAGATTAATTAGCTATGAGTTGATTTCACTTTTAATTTCTAGGATATAAATAACAGGGAGCACCCCAGGGTTGTGGTATCGAGGTCACACCCCGGCAAAGGTGCCGAACTTGCCAAGCAGGCATTTGGATCCAAGACCACAGTGACACCAGCTGCTGGAGCCGGTTTCAAAGTCATGGAGGTTGTCAATGGCACTTACGACGTTTACCTCCATGCCACAGCTATTAAGAAGTGGGATCTCTGTGCTGGTGATGCTATCATCAAAACTGTAAATGGTAAAATGACAACAACTAAGGGAGAAGCTATAGATTACTCTCCAGAAGGGAATGTGAAGGTGTCTGACGGCATTCTAGTGACTAGATACGATCATGACTATTATTTGAACAAATTACCAAAGGAGACTAAACCCTAAGTGATGTTTTCCATAATAATAACTTTATTTATTACCAGTGAAGTGAAGGGCGATTTTAAATTATTGGAATAGGCACCCTGGGAGAATAATGTTACAAAGATATCTATTTTAAGTGTTGTTATTCACCACAGCACATACAGGACATATTATTTAATTCCTTACTTACTAACCTTATTATTCTATAATCAATATAATTAAAATATTTAAGATCAATGTAAAGTATTCCACAGATCAGAAACAAATAAATATTTGCAAACCATGCAATAATTTGGTCCTGCAGTGGGTTTTAAATATTTCTATGGCCATTCACCAGTTTCGTAACTATGTTTGTTAAATTATATATGTACATCAGACTTAGGATGTTGCCATGACTAAATATTAGAGATAAGGTAGTTATTTAATAACAAAAAAATCCAATGAACAGTGTTGATATGGCATGGAACTAATCACACCGCATATGAAATCAGCTATTAATTAAAAAAAAAAACGTAGTGCCTAGTACAAAAGTTTTTTCTAACCAATTTGATGTGAAATGGTTGTGTATACAGGGTTTATTTTTTATGTTTTTTATTTATACTTTGATATTTACATCTGTTTCTTTCCTCTGGATGCAAATCGTTGGCAGAACAGCATCCTGTATAGAAGCTGTGTGACATCTAGAAGGGTCTTATTAATGTTTTTTTTTTTTTGTCTCAATTAACAATGTAAAGTAAGCATAATGTATTTATGTAAGTGGAGTATCTGTAAATATTACTAAGTACATCATGGTGATGATTTTTTTTTATATTTTAATAAATAAGGCGAAGTGCGTGTCGGGCAACGCGCTGTGTAGGGTTCCGTAGTTACAAGTAGACCTGGTTGTTAGAAGTTGGGGTGGTGTTTCTTTTGGGTTTGCGGTATGTTTGATCAGCTGTGTCACTTATTTAAGCGGCAATTTCTCCGAAACGCCAGGACGCCACGCCCGTAACAGTACTGAAAACTATTATTTCGAAAAACTGTAAATCTAAAAATTGTGTTTGCAACCCCTCAACGGTTTCAAAAGACCTATTGAACGATACCCGACGCGATGGGATACAAAACAAAATCATCCATTACGTCTATACGTTTCTCAGTTTTTTTTTTACGTTTATCTCGGCGTGATTATTTTAAATGTCCTTGCAAAATTACAACTTTCAAGGACTAATAGTCTCTTCGTAAGCGACAGACGGAAAGACAGACAAAGCGAATCTATAAGGCTCAGCGCAGACAGAACGGAGCGCAACGGAGAGGATTTTATTGACGCACTTGAAAATAAACTTTAAAATTATTACAATAAAGTGCAAAACGCCGCGCGGGGATTCCCGCGTATCTTCGAGGACGCGCGAGCATTTTTTGTCAGGTTCAAGCATTTATGCACTTTATTGTAATAATTTTAATGTTTATTTTCAAGTGCGTTAATAAAATCCTCTCCGCTGCGCTCCGTTCTGTCTGCGCTGAGTCTAAGGGGCCTATGGATTCATAACTAATTGTATCGCATTATTTATGTCAATTTTTTTTTATTTACTACCATTTTGTGCTACGGAACCCTAAAAATCAACTTAACTGACTGTAATTTTGTGTGATTTATTTAATATATAAATGAATAAATTATGATTTCTGAATGAAATACCTAAATGATTTGAAACTTTGCTTTAATTAAAACAACAACCTTTTGACTATAGGTTTACTTTGATAATAATAAATTAAGCAGGTTGGTATAATGTTATGGAATAATAGCGCATTTCACTAGAATAATCATAGGTTTTCGGAACCAATAATACTTTTAATACAGGAATGTTTTATCTGATCAAAACTTTTTCAAAATAGCACCCAAGTATTTATAATTTGAGATGATTGAATAAGTACAATCAAACTTGTACCAAGACCACTAACCAACCAAAATAACAACTAAGATCTCATTAGAACCAGTCCATTGCTAATTCAAATTGTACTTGTTTCCAAATATTTTAATCGTTAGAATGTGCCCTGACTGCAATAACTGTGGCATTGTCTTTATGCGTGTTAACAATAATGACGCACGCACACTGCTTTTAACAATGAACCAGACCTGTTATTGTTACCATTTATTGCGCGAACTTTCGTGAAAAATCACACACCACGACCGGCTAACACTCAGTTTAGAGGTACACTATTCCAAATGAGCGGGCTATCTCATTTCGTGTGGAAACAAAACGGCGCGGTCTCATTACTGTAAGGGCGTATCTAACGATTTAAATCTTTGCTTGTTTCAATATTTTATTGCATTTTTCTTACAATTACATAATTTATATTAAGGATCCAACAAGTAACCAGATATTATATAAACCAAGGACCATGTCGAAAATTAGATCATAACATTAATAAACATGGAGCATACTCACTCGTACAAAGAAGGTACCATTATTTTTTACACAAGTTATGAACGGAAAATGTAAAAAGGAATGTGCATTTGGTCTTTTCTAAGAGCTTGTCCAGAGTGCATCAATAAGATCCATGCGGCCGCACAGAATAAAGTATTTTGAATTTTGTGAGAGCGTTTTAGCTCGTTGCTCGTGCGCAGTGTATTAGTTACATTAAGGCTGGACAGTTAACATAACACCATCAAGCTCTAGCCCCGAAGTAAGCAGAGCTTCTGTTATAGTGACAAAATAATTAATTTTTTTTTGTTAAACATACTATCATCATACATAGAAATACCCAGACGAGGGTCAAATATTTGCAGACGAACTACAAACATTTGTCCCGCGGCGGGAATCGAACCCGCACCGTTCTAGTCTCAGCCGGTTATTGGACCAACTGCACCACCGAGGTCGTCTTACTGACGTCCAGTAAATTGCTTACGCGCGTATACATTTCCTTGAAACGATACGCGGCGTTCTGAACAAGCTCCAAGCTATTATGTAGGTACTTGATGATCAAGACTTAGGGTTCTGATAGATTGCCAACAATCAGGAACCTGCTTTGTACAAGCAAGCTCATACATCATTCGAAATAGCGTGCTGAAGCTGTCAAATTTATTAAGTAAACCTATTACAATATTCCTGCATTATCAAACATTTTGATGAACATTTAAGCCCCAGCTAAAGTTCACTGTAAAGCTGCCCTATTTATCTCATCGAAATTCAGTGTTACAGACATACAGCCTCTAAACAGAAAGAAAACGCGACAATCACCACAAATCAAAATCCTGCATAAAATCACAATAAAAGTAAACATTAAAATTTATATACAACTAAATATTTGACTTGACATTTACATGAACGGACAAAGCTGGATATACATTTCACATTGCATTTCTACTTTACAGAGATGTTCAATTTAATGACAACTTTTGGTGGAAGCAGTAAGGTGTAATTTTCTAAGAGAGTGCAGTGGTGGTAAAAATTGCTTTTGGTATGCTCGAATCGGCCAACACTGATATGACAGTCACTTCCTGGAGATGCATAAATTTCCCATACAAACATAGTGGCAAAATTATTTGTAATTTGAGCATATTTTCACCTTGGTGTACTATTAATTGTATTAAACAGGTTCCAGCCTGTTTTTCAAAATTCTTATCTACTCATATACAAAGAAAACATGTCCTCTATGATGTAAAAATATGATTTAAAAAGCTTGTGTTGAAAACATGCTTTACTTACAAATAGATTTGGTACATAGGTACTACGTTTTTATGGGAATTTCATCTGTCGCCCAGGCCGGGAAACTGCTTATTAATTTGGCCATATCTGACTGTGCCATCTTAACAAGATGCTAATGAGCCATTTTCAGTAAAAAAAAAGGATATCCCACTGAACCTATGGAATTGTTATTATGATCTTTTTAATGAATACGCCTCATTGAGCCTTTACAAATCTGATACAAACGCTGCTTATTCATACAACCTTGTTAAATTACTATGGTAAGCCAGAAATAACTTCAAAACCAGTGAAATATAAACACTCAAAATCATAAATACCGTGGTCGCCGTAACAGGAACTCTACCGAAAAATCAACTATTCGGTCCCATATTTGGTAAAAACTAGTTAGCACGGTTTCATTGCTTTCAAACTGGTTAATTGACAATTTATAAACACATTGAGCTTCAATTTAGGCGTTGCGAAACCGGCAAGTTTTACAATCAAAATTCTAAGTCAATTTTGTATTTAACTTTGCAAACGGTTACGAATAATACCTATAATTTTCCATCTGAAATACACCTCACTGCTCAAAAATGCTGGTACAATACTCATGTGTTGCCCACTACAGATCACTTCATCAATTTCGTGTTGCCAACTGCCCCGCCGCACTATGTACACCGTATTGATAACACTTATCACATACTGAGATTTTATCGTCCATGCTCGATATAGCTCACGATTTTTCGTTACACTGAGTCATCTGGAAGTAACAAATTAAATAGTTTATCAATCATAAAATTGTATAAAAGCTCATCGTAAATAGTCGTAAAAATGTTCTAAATTAGCATTAATAGGCTACTTGACAAAATTTTATTTTTTAGTATTGGACTTTACTTTTTATTAGGCACGATGTTTTCTTAACGTAATCCATAAATAGCGGCAATACATTATGTCGATATGTAGCGTGACGTCACGCGCGAGTACAGTTTATGATATGCTCAGGCTGACGTCACGAGCCCACTCCTAAACTTCAATGCGCTTTATCTGTAGTATTGTTGCATTCATTTGATAAAGTAAAAAATAGGTGCCTGTTACATTTGTATTTTCTAATGACGGATTAAATAGAATCTTGATTTTCATAGACGGTCAAGTAGTCTATTCTCAACAAGCTGGATTTTACAGTTCGTCGCTCAGGCGCCTGAGCGCTGTCCACTGATGGCGGACGCACCTGTGGTCGACGCCCCGGTCAGTTTAATTTAATTCGAAGACATTTTTAACTTTAACTACTGGCATGCATTTTTGATTAAGCCCCAGTTAGTTCGTATTGCAGGTCTTGAATACCTACGTCATAACAAATGCTACTCGTATGTAAAATCAAAAGTCCGTTTGTGCATTGTTTTTATAACAATACTAGCCGCACCCCGCAGTTTCACCCGCGTAGTTTCCGTTCCCGTGGGAATTTCAAATCCCTCCTTAGTGCACCTCTAGCATACTCTATGTAATTACAAGTCTCTAGGTCCAGTGGTTTAGGCTGTGCGTTGTCTGTCAGTAACGGAAGAGTTTTATATATATTGATTATCCTAATCACTACATGCCATTGGTTATACCGCTATTATATTGTATGCAACTTTTAGTCGAGAAAAAAAATACATTTCTCGCTTTATGGATCGACGGGTATCCATAAGGTTTGAACGCTCCGCACGCTTAGTGTACCGACGGGTGTACATAAGTTAAATCAGGTAAGTTATTTTATGTTTTGTAGAATACATAAACGTGTAGAAAATTTCAATACGAATCCAATGGTGTATGATTTATAACATATTATTATGTGGTGCTTCCGTAAAATTCATTTTTATTGCAATTAAAGCACCAAAATCAAGGCCCCATAAAAAAGTTGACTCACCCGAGGAATGCCCCAACAATCTGGATTTTAGTGACCCGTAACACAAAAATCTTATCTTAGGTACCTAGAGGCTCGGGTTCTACCTGAACTGCGTCTACTCACACTACCTGTCTCTTGATAGCGTTCCCACACATTTCGAATAGCTCGTCTAGACACACCTAAGCTTGAAGCTCCCGGTCTTTGCGAATTTCCCTGCTGAAGCAAAACAATGGCTCTTGTCGCGGATTCTGTGTCCATGTGACGTCGAGGACCAGGCATTGTTTATGCAAACACTAATTTAATCGATAATTATAGGTAAGGTAACGATAACTTCATCGTTAGACACAACAAACACGACTGAGCAACAATGTATGTACGTAAGAGGTAGGAGTATCGGACCACAGTCAGACTACAAAATTAAATACCTACTCTAAATGCAGGAGGTTGCATTTACATTATGGCGCTGCGGGTCTATAAATATCATATGATTTTAGCAGTAAAGCGTCCACTACCTAAACACACGCCTCCCTCATGGATCTTCATGAAGGGTAGTTGCCATACTCACCACGCTTGGCAGGCGGGTTGGCGAACGCAGTACAGGATGTTGATACACGGTAAAGACGCTGCTGCCCATCTTCCGGAGGTACCCTTTAGCAGGCTGTTACTGCATCCATGTCGAGTACTGATCACGAGGGATTGTTGCCATACTCACCACGCTCGCCAACTAGCAAACAGTACGGGGTGTTGATACGCTGCTGCCAATCTTCCGGAGGTTTCCTCGGCAGATTCGTACTGCATCCACGGGCAAGAGAGGGGTAAACATTCTACTGCCGGCCACCCCATGGGCATGGGTATGACACGGGTAAAAGCTTGAATTAATATGTGGGGAACGATTGGCTTACCGTGATACCACCACTTTGTTTTCTTGGGATTTTTGTTGCACGTTTTGACGTAGAACGAATTATCGGGTGGCCGCCTCTGAAATAATATAAATAAATAAATAATGCTGGACAAATCACACAGGATATGGAACCGAGACGTGGTCATTCACGATTGGCCTCATGAATAAGCTCAGAGTCGCTCAACGAGCTATGGAGAGGGCTATGCTCGGGGTTTCTTTACGCGATCGAATCAGAAATGAGGAGATACGTAGAAGAACTCGGGTCACCGACATAGCCAAACGGATTAGCACGTTGAAGTGGCAATGGGCAGGCCATGTAGCTCGCAGAACAGATGGCCGATGGGGCCGAAAAGTTCTCGAGTGGAGGCCACGGACCGGCAAGCGCAGCGTAGGACGTCCACCAACAAGATGGGATGATGACCTGGTGAAGACCGCAGGTCGACGGTGGATGCAGATCGCTTCCAACCGCATTAACTGGATATCCATGAGGGAGGCCTATGTCCAGCAGTGGACGTCCTACGGCTGAAATGATGATGATGAAATCACACAGCATCATCTAGCCCCAAGCTAAGCAGAGCTTGTGTTATGGGTACTAGATGACTGATATACTTAATACATTATACTACATAGATATTTTTATTATATATAGAAGAACACCCTGAACAAATATCTGCAGATCGTACAGACATTTGTCCCGAGGCGGGAATCGAACCCGCAACCCCTTGCAGCGCAGGCGGACCTTCGCCCGCTGCGCCACAGAGCTCGTCTACTAAACAAATAATCGTTTCATCATCGTATAATAAACAAATAATCGTTTCATCATCATATCAGCCCATTGACACGCAGGTAGAGGCCTCTTCAGCACGCTTACGTACACGGTCCTGTGCAACTCTCACCACTGTCGTCCGGCAACCCTGGCTAGATCGTCCGTTTATTTGACATAAATATTTTAGGATCGTGTGTAAAAGAGAGCTTATAGAATACAATAGAAAACTCTTTATTGCACATAAAAAATAGAACATTAATATAAAGGAATTAAATAATACAATAGATGAGTACAAAGGGCGGCCTTATCGCTATGAGCGATCTCTTCCAGGCAGCCTTGGGATGGACAGGAAATAGAGAACGTATATTTATTACATACAAAATTTCAATGCTGGGCAAACTGCCCAGCACGCTCTTTAGATTACATTTATTTTGAAAATAAATAATATTCAACAGATTAGGTACAAAAAACAATTGTATCTATGGTTACACATAGGACATTACCTTCTCTTTACAGCTGCTGAGCATGGAGACGATGGACAGGCAGACGGACTGCACGGAGAGCGCCGGCGACCAGTCGTCCGTCAGGATGGACAGGCGTATTTGTATCTATGGTTACACATAGGACATTACCTTCTCTTTACAGCTGCTGAGCATGGAGACGATGGACAGGCAGACGGACTGCACGGAGAGCGCCGGCGACCAGTCGTCCGTCAGGATGGACAGGCGTATTTGTATCTATGGTTACACATAGGACATTACCTTCTCTTTACAGCTGCTGAGCATGGAGACGATGGACAGGCAGACGGACTGCACGGAGAGCGCCGGCGACCAGTCGTCCGTCAGGATGGACAGGCGTATTTGTATCTATGGTTACACATAGGACATTACCTTCTCTTTACAGCTGCTGAGCATGGAGACGATGGACAGGCAGACGGACTGCACGGAGAGCGCCGGCGACCAGTCGTCCGTCAGGATGGACAGGCGTATTTGTATCTATGGTTACACATAGGACATTACCTTCTCTTTACAGCTGCTGAGCATGGAGACGATGGACAGGCAGACGGACTGCACGGAGAGCGCCGGCGACCAGTCGTCCGTCAGGATGGACAGGCGTATTTGTATCTATGGTTACACATAGGACATTACCTTCTCTTTACAGCTGCTGAGCATGGAGACGATGGACAGGCAGACGGACTGCACGGAGAGCGCCGGCGACCAGTCGTCCGTCAGGATGGACAGGCGTATTTGTATCTATGGTTACACATAGGACATTACCTTCTCTTTACAGCTGCTGAGCATGGAGACGATGGACAGGCAGACGGACTGCACGGAGAGCGCCGGCGACCAGTCGTCCGTCAGGATGGACAGGCGTATTTGTATCTATGGTTACACATAGGACATTACCTTCTCTTTACAGCTGCTGAGCATGGAGACGATGGACAGGCAGACGGACTGCACGGAGAGCGCCGGCGACCAGTCGTCCGTCAGGATGGACAGGCGTATTTGTATCTATGGTTACACATAGGACATTACCTTCTCTTTACAGCTGCTGAGCATGGAGACGATGGACAGGCAGACGGACTGCACGGAGAGCGCCGGCGACCAGTCGTCCGTCAGGATGGACAGGCGTATTTGTATCTATGGTTACACATAGGACATTACCTTCTCTTTACAGCTGCTGAGCATGGAGACGATGGACAGGCAGACGGACTGCACGGAGAGCGCCGGCGACCAGTCGTCCGTCAGGATGGACAGGCGTATTTGTATCTATGGTTACACATAGGACATTACCTTCTCTTTACAGCTGCTGAGCATGGAGACGATGGACAGGCAGACGGACTGCACGGAGAGCGCCGGCGACCAGTCGTCCGTCAGGATGGACAGGCATATGTGCCCGTTTGAGTACACATGCGGGTGGACGGGTATATTGCTGCCTATGAATGTCACCTGGAAGGCGAAACATTACATAAATCTTCATTGTACACCACATTCTCTTCCAGCCGTAAGACGCCCTCTGCTGGGCAAATGACTCCCTCATTGAAATGAAACGAAAAGTTATTTCATCATTTCAGCCGTAAATCGTCCAACACTGATCATAGGCCTCCCCTCATGGATCAAGCTCGCTTGGCAGGCGGGTAGGCGAGCGCAGTACGTGATGTTAATGTACAAGGAAAGACGCTGCTACCAATGTTCCGGAGTCAAATCCAACCGTTATGGTCTTAACACAAAATTAAATTACTACCTACTTAGACGGTTGTTTATTTGGTTTGTGGCAGGAAGTGTCAAATCTCAAAATTAAATGTTTCCGTTGGTCTGATCTGAGCTATGTACAGTATTTAGCCAAAATGTCCTAGGAGAGGTTTGAAAGCGCTATTATTAGACCAATTTGTAAATATTAGAATAATCGTAGGTAACCAGTATAACCAATTACCTTCCTTCCTTTTGGCAGGTTCAGTAAATTTTGTTAAAAACCTAAAACTATAGGTTTATAAAGGTAACTCGAGTCATTTTGGCAGAGTGGTGTACCACCGACTTTCTATTCAGAGGCCGTGGGTTCGATATACACCAATGGATTTTTATGAGAACGTAAAAGTCAATAAGTGTTTATTCAATAGAGGAAAAAGCTACATAGAACAGTCAATTTACAAAAGAACAACAAAACACATTTAACCCTTAGCAGGCTATTACTGCATCCACGGGCATGAGAGGAGGGGTAACATTCTACTGCCGGCACCCCACGGCAAATAAAATATTTATTTATGTCATAAAGAAACAAATAGAATTGTCTTTTTTAAACTTTCGCGATCAAAACACATTAATTACATACATATAACCGGTTATTTATCGCGTAAATTACCTTTATCATTTTCCGACGTTTCGCTTGGATTGCACCAAGTATGGTCCCGGAAAGACTGCTTGGTGCAATCCAAGCGAAACGTCGGGAAATAACAAAGGTAATTTACGCGATAAATATCCGGTTATATGTATGTTGACAAATAGAATTACACAGTTAAAACAAAAAATCACTATACTCGATGCCATTTAGCGTGGCAATACAGGCCATTCACCTACCTTCACTACGCTATCATAAAATGCAATGAAAGTGTCGCTAATTCTGTCGCTTACCATACAAACCACATAGCACGTTTTCGATAGGTTTTTAAGGTAAGCGACAGAATTAGCGACACTTTAATTGCATTTTATGATAGCGTAGTGAAGGTAGGTGAATGACCTGTATTGCCACGCTAAATGGCATCGAGTATAGTGATTTTTTGTTTTAACTGTGTAATTCTATTGTCGTGATAACTACATACATATTGTACGGGACCGGACTATAAACGGTTCGGTCGGCTCAGCACCTATTCAGTGGACTGTAACTGTTGGGTGTGCTGATGAGCCTTCCGATTCCGAGTATAGTAGACCGTCGTCCTGTGTGTACGTTGAGCGCTGGGGTTCTATGGAGGACTGAGATTGAAACAATAGCGTGAATTCAGGTACAACGGCGGCGGGTGCGGGTTGCGGGCGGCGAGAGTGAGCGAGAGGTCCGTTCCTTGCTTCCTTTTGTTAGCGCGTGGGTGTTGTTCCGAGGCTGGCGACTTGTGGACTGAGCACATGCAGTGAACGGTTCTCGTCTATATTTATATTTTTTCCTGTTCTCTCACTCTGCCGCGCGCAGCGAGCGACTATTGCCGGTTGCGTTTATTGGTACATCGTTCTATCTGTGTCTATCTGTATCTGTGTTAATATCTTACATTATCTTACATTTATAAAACAGCCTACCTCTATATTATTGTAGCCCGTTGCCGGTGCCTACAAGTGTGCCTTAATATTTTATTTATAATATTTATCTATGCTATGACTATCTATGCTAGGTCTTAGAGCTACATGGTGGTAGGTGTTTTATTTTCATTTAAGTCTAATCTATTAATTTAATTGCTATGACCGTCCGGAACATTCTCCCGCCGTCCAGTGACTCCGCTGTTGTCGCTGGAACCTTCCGTCGTGGAGGACGGCTCATCTCTCGGCAGGATGATCACCTTCTTGGTCGGTCTTCTCAGCACGCCCCCTTTGGTTTGCACGTCGATGGCTCGTACGACTCCGTCCGCTCCGGGGTAGACTGTGACTATGACCCCCCTGGGCCATGTGTTGCGAGGCAGGTTGGAGTCTGCGATGAGCACCAGGTCGCCCACCTGGGCGGCGGGGCCGTCGCCGTGACGGTGGCGGCGGCGTTGTAGCTCGGGGAGATACTCTTTGAGCCAGCGGGCCCAGAAGGTATCGGCCAGGCGTTGAGAGGCCCGCCAGTGCGACCTGCCTATCAGGTCGCCGTCGGTGAAGGGGCCGAGCGCAGGGGTGCGCCCCGGCTGCAGCAGCAGGAAGTGATTCGGGGTGAGGGCCTCCGGGTCCTCGGGATCCACTGAGACGTGGGTTAGTGGACGGCTGTTGACTGTGTACTCGACCTCAGCGAGCAGGGTGAGGAGGACTTCCTCACGCGGTTGGCGCTCGCACAGGGTTGCTGCGAGCGCGGTTTTGACGCTTCGGACTAGGCGCTCCCAGGCCCCGCCCATGAATGGGGCCCCAGGAGGTATGAAGCGCCAGGTGATGCCTCTGGATGAGGCCTCGCAGGCGGTCGCGCTGTCCAGCGCGGCGCGAAGCTCCTTGTCGGCACCACGTAGGTTGGTCCCGTTGTCGGACCAGATCTCGGTGGGGCAGCCTCGGCGTGCGATCATGCGCCGTAGGGCCATGACCGCGGCGCTCGTCGACAGGTCGGAAGCGAGCTCAAGGTGGACTGCCCGAGTGGTCAGGCAGGTGAAGAGCGCCACATAGCGCTTCGCTGTTGCCCGCCCGATTCTTACGGCCAGCGGGCCGAAGTAGTCGAGGCCTGTGTGCGTGAACGGCCTGCAGCTGTGCGCCAGCCTCGCCGGCGGGTGATTTCCTGTCGCCGGCTGCGGGGCGGGCGCCTTCCTCAGATGGCACGGCAGGCAGCGGTGGATCACCATACGTGCTGTCGTCCGCAGACGCAGGATCCAGAAGTGTTGACGGCATTCGTTTACTGTTGCTTCAACACCAGCGTGCATCATCTGTCTGTGGATACTTTCAATATAAAGTTTAGTCACCCTATCGTTTCCATCTAGAATGGGAGGTGATTTTGTTCGTTCACCTATATCTATAGTTAGGCCGATTCTACTTTTAATTACTATGACGCCGTCCTTCATTTCTATGGCTAGCTTGCTCAAGCGGCTGTTTTTCTGTAAAGCTTTCCCTGCCTTCAGGGCTTTTAATTCTTCGGGAAAGCTATATTCCTGTCTTGCCATGACGATGTTGAGCTCGGCGCGTCTTAATAAGTCACCTTCTATAGGTAGGTACTTATCGGTGGTGGGGTGAATCTCCCGCCGCTGTTTCTGTGCCTTTTTCTTTTTCGAATCAGTCGACGGGGGCGCACGTTCCGCGTAGCCTTTAACTATAAGGTTCGTCATCTGTGCTTCATACTTTCTTCTTATATCGCTATCTTTATCTATCTTCTTCTCTGTGCTGTACATTCTTCGTAACGTGTTATCTCTATTGTTCGGCATGACGACATCTCCTTCTTTCCACAGTAGCGCTGTCTCGTAATGTCCGTCCGGTCTTTGAGTAGTGTTTTCTCGAAGTATTTTCAGTGCTCGTTGCTCGGGATCGTTAACAGGACATTTCGGCGTTATCATTAGCGATTCTATAGCGAAATGGTGGCGTAGCTCGTTGTTCATGTCGTCTTCGATAGATAGGTGATTTATGTACTGAACGCGCTGTCCGAGAGACCGAGTTCGGGATCCGTGAAGTACCCAGCCGAGCGGGGTCAGGGAGGCCACTGGTTGAGAGATGTGACCTGTCTTCATGTTGTTAGTGACCAGCAGGTGCCAATTGTCTTGGCCTATGAGGATCCTCGGTTTGGCGTTTCCATGTAGTACATAATTCTTGATGCCTTTCAGATGTTCCACGTTCTGTACGTCGTTGTGTGTGATAGATTGTGGAGAAAGTTTTAAGCTTTTGACGGTTCTGGCCTGTATTTCGTGCGTTCCATCGGCGCCTGTTAAGCTGAATGTTATGCGCCTCGACTTCATTTCTTTGACCGTTGCGTTCGCTATGGATTCTATCCGCAGCGGGTCATTGGGCCCAGGGGCTCCTATTGTGTCGGCGATGTCTTCGTCCACCAACGTAACCGTTGATCCATCATCGAGCAGGGCGTATGTCTTCACTTCGCCGCTGGGGCCCGAAGCTGTGACCGGTACTATCTTCAGAAACGTCCTGCTCTCTGCTATGGTTCTTGATGATGCGACCTTCTCGGTTTCTTCCTCTTGGACTCGTTGGAAATGGAGAAGTGGGTGATGCCATTTCGGACATCCGTCGGTAGCGCAAGCCTTCTTGGGGCATCTGTGATTTTGCGTTCTGAGCTTGAGGCATCGGAAGCAGAGTTTAAACCTTTTGGCTATGTCCCATCTTTCATCGGTGGAGGCTTCTGTTAGTTTTTCGCATTTCACGATGTTGTGATTCTGTTGACAAACCAGGCACTTGGGCTTCTTGTCTTCTTGACTACTATTTACGGCATAGGCCCTGCCTTGTTTTTTGTTCGCCGCGGCAGGCGCTTCTGTCTCGGGCTGCGCGTATGGGCCGCATCTCTCGGCTTCTCTGTTGAGGAATCTCGCTAGTTTGAGAAGATCAGGTTCGTCGGTAGCTTGTTCTGTAGCGAAGTCGTACCATCTGTATTTGAGCGTCGGCGAGAGCTTTTCTATTGTGATCTTTGTTAGCTCTGGGTTATAGAGGTAGTAGACTCGTTGTAAGGCCTGTAATGTAGCAACGACGTTTGCTACCCGACTTGCGAACACACATAAGTCTTTAGGCGAATCTGTAGGTCGGGCTAGAGAACGTAATCTATCTAATTCGGCTAGGGCTATTGCGTCTGGTCTGCCGAATCTAGCTTCAAGCGATTTCATGACCGTATCTGGCTGGACGTTGTAGATTAACAAGCTTTCTACAGATTCTCTAGCGCGACCTTTCAAGCATTTCCTTAATCTACCTACATTCTCAGTTTCTGTGTAGGAATAGGCGGATTCCTCATATGCTGCCTTGAATGCTAGCCATTCTTGATAGGCACCGCTATATATTGGCAGTTCCGAGAACCGGCGGGCAGTCGACTGTGTTCCCGATCTTATAGCTTGCGCTATAGCAGAGGCCAGCTCTCCCATTTCAGTTCGGGGCGGTCCTGCTATGACTCCCGCTGGTGCGGAAGCTCCCGGCCTCACAATATCCCTGTCATTAAAGTTGTGTACATACCGGTTTGCTCCCTGGAACTCACTGTATCCATTATTCGCACTGTCTCTATTCACGTTTGCCCCGCGGGCGTTGTTAACTATACTGTCACTGTTCACTATGTTATACTGTTCTGTTGCACTATAAAACTGTCCTTGGTGTAGCGGGGCTGACTGTGCTCCCGCTGCGTGCCGGTGCTCCGGCGTCTCCGTGGGGGGCGCGGCCCTCGGCGTCCCCAGCGGCGGCTGTGCGTTGGGGGCGTCGGCCGTCGTCCCCGGCGGCGCTTGCTGTATGATGGTGGGGGCGGCCTGTACTGCGCCGTCCGTCATCTTCTGTGTGGCGGGACTGTTATTCCCGACCTGAAGGCGTCCGGGGGGGTTCCTCGTTCCGCCCGGCTCCTGTGCGGCGAGACTGTTATTCTCGCCCGGCTGTGCGAGGGGAATCCTCCTTCCGCCCGGCTCCTGTGCGGCGAGACTGTTATTCTCGCCCGGTTGTGCTAGGGGAATCTTCCTTCCGCCCGGCTCCTGTGCGGCGAGACTGTTATTCTCGCCCGGTTGTGCGAGGGGAATCTTCCTTCCGCCCGGCACCTGTGCGGCGAGACTGTTATTCTCGCCCGGTTGTGCGAGGGGAATCTTCCTTCCGCCCGGCACCTGTGCGGCGAGACTGTTATTCTCGCCGTGTGGTTGATCTGTTATCGCCAGCAGGGTGGTGTTCTGTACCCAGTGCTCTACCCGTCCGGTATTTTCTCGCTCAGTGACTTCGGACCTCGCGTCACTTTCTGAGTCCTCCTCTTCTTCGTAGAGTTGTTCCAGCTCCGCTTCGGCGATCTGAGCCTGTATACGCAACAGCTCCAATTTTGCCTGCGCTATTCTGCTCTTCTTAGATCGTCTTGTTGATTTCCTCGACGCCGCGGTCTTCTGTGTTCTCTCCGTGCGGGGCTCTGTGTCTTCTGTGTCCTCCACGGGGCTCCCGCCGGTGTTTCCTGTGGCTGTGGCCAAGGTGTCCGTCGACGTCGGCTGCGTACTTCCTGTGCAGGTTGCGGACGAGTTGGAGGTGAGGATGTTTGATCCGAGGCTGGTCGATGCTGTCGGCTCCATACCGGGAGCTCCGGACGCGTGTGGTTGCTCGGGCACTGTTTTGCGCGGCACCGACTGCTGTGACAGGGGTTGCGGCCGCTCCTCCGTCACCGCGGTAGCAGTCGGCGTAGGTGCCGGACCTGGCTCTTCGCAACGAGACCCGCAGTTTGACCTTGTCACCACCATTGCTCAATCTCAATCCAAATAGATCCGGCTCGAAGGACCAATGTACGGGACCGGACTATAAACGGTTCGGTCGGCTCAGCACCTATTCAGTGGACTGTAACTGTTGGGTGTGCTGATGAGCCTTCCGATTCCGAGTATAGTAGACCGTCGTCCTGTGTGTACGTTGAGCGCTGGGGTTCTATGGAGGACTGAGATTGAAACAATAGCGTGAATTCAGGTACAACGGCGGCGGGTGCGGGTTGCGGGCGGCGAGAGTGAGCGAGAGGTCCGTTCCTTGCTTCCTTTTGTTAGCGCGTGGGTGTTGTTCCGAGGCTGGCGACTTGTGGACTGAGCACATGCAGTGAACGGTTCTCGTCTATATTTATATTTTTTCCTGTTCTCTCACTCTGCCGCGCGCAGCGAGCGACTATTGCCGGTTGCGTTTATTGGTACATCGTTCTATCTGTGTCTATCTGTATCTGTGTTAATATCTTACATTATCTTACATTTATAAAACAGCCTACCTCTATATTATTGTAGCCCGTTGCCGGTGCCTACAAGTGTGCCTTAATATTTTATTTATAATATTTATCTATGCTATGACTATCTATACTATGACTATCTATGCTAGGTCTTAGAGCTACATGGTGGTAGGTGTTTTATTTTCATTTAAGTCTAATCTATTAATTTAATTGCTATGACCGTCCGGAACACATATATTAAATCCATATTAAGTAATTAGCGGAAATATTCACGTACTCGTTTTGTTGGCGGAGGCACCAAATCTCTGAAGAAGCCCATCGATAAGGACCGAAACAGTTGGTGCCTCATATCATAACACAGCTACGAAATACGTAAACATTCTCGCTAATAAATATGCATGTTTACCGTGCAACGTTTATTTAAGTATAATAATGACTATTTATATAGCATTAGTCAATCCGCGCGTAATTACAGCGTGCGCCGTTTAAACGAGAACAAACAACATTTTATTGCACGCACACTTCTGGACCAAGTCCAACGTTGGACATCTCTTGTATCTCTTTATCTAGTACGGTTTACTGCCGTGGTAGTGGTGCCGGCAGTAAAATGTTACCCCTTCTCTCGTGCCCGTGGCGCGGATGCAGTAAGAGCCTGCTAAGGGATACCTCTGGAAGATGAGCACGGTCTATCCGAGTATCAATATCCCGTACTGCGCTCAACCCGCCTGCCAAGCGTGGTGAGTATGGCAATTAGGTACCCCTCATGGAGATCAATGAGGGAGGCCTGTGTTCAGAAGTGGACGTTCTACGGCTGAAATGGTGATGGTTTACTGCGGTATTCAGGTGGACGCTAAGAGTGGTAGAGCTTCATGTTTGGTTGATATGTCTTTATTGGATGGAGATGCGAGGAGTTCTGTCTCAATACAATCTTATGATACTATTACTTGGCTATGGTTATATTAGGAATGCGCTGATGTCTAGCTGATTTCCTCTTGGGCAGTAATAATAGTATAGTACAGTCACACAAGCTCTGCTTTCTTTGAAGCTTGAAGCTGGTGCTGTGCGAACTGTCCAGCATTATTTATTTTTTTAGCGTACCTAAGTAGTTTACTTTTTACTTTTTGTGAAGAGTTTACCAGATGAAGTATTAATAGGTACCGTAGGTACGTATTTCTGCCGCCAAGCAGTATTGTCGGCACTGCCGTGTTCCGATTTGAAGGGTGTGGGGGCCGTGGAAATTACGGGCAGTTTACAACCTATAGTGCATCGGCGTAAGAACGGATGCTTTTTGAGAAAACCATTAGGGTGTTACAACAACCATTGGTACGGGGGTACCAGAAAAAGGGGCGAAGGTTTCCGAAAAAACAAAAAAAATAATTTAAATTTCAAATACATTGAGGTCACAATAACTCCGGTCCCTGTGACCCTAGGGTACCAGTACCCTTCTCTCATTAAGGCAGTGCTAACAAATAAGGTTTCATGTACCTAAATCGGTCAACGCGTTCGGTTGTAATCATGTCATGCACAGACAGACAGACAGCGCTATGCATAATAGGGGGCTTCACCTTCTGTAATATCATTATTAATATTCCGGGCTTTAAAAATGCTTGCCAAAGTTAACATTTAAATAAAGTTGTGAGGAATATATGGGTCAATAAAACTAAGGTTTTGGAAATTCTCTAAACGGAAAGATGACAAAGTGATGATGAGTTAATTCGTTGTTTATTAAAGGTATAATTAGGGGAAAAGACTTGCAATATATTTATGCAGTTTAAATTTAGAAAAAACGAGAGATACTTTTTACCATCGGGGCGGACTGAGTAAGGTAAAACATCAAATAATTTGCAGCGTTATAGCTAGTCCAACGATATCGTATATCCGTGCGAAAAAATATCTAAACACAAACAAAATTGTCTCAATGTCAAAAACTGATTGCGAGGTTAATGTCATTGTTCGATTGATGTATGTCAATCAGTATTGAGGCTTGGTCTTGTCTTGCGTTAATTAAGTTAATGACACGCCCATCTTTTGTCCCTAAGGGCCTTGACACGACACTGTCATGTGATGTGACCTTCTACTGTTAATTATCACATTGCATTATGAAATGCCGTGCGGCGCCGGCAGTAGAATGTTGCCCTCGTATATTGCCCGTGGACGCAGTAGGAATCTGCTAAGGGATACCTCCGGAAGATTGGCAGCAGCGTCTCCGTGTATCAACATCCCATACTGCGCTCTCCAACTAGCCTGCCAAGCGTGGTGAGTATGGCAACTACCCCTCATGGAGACCCATGAGGGAGGCCTGTGTTCAGTATTGGACGTTTAACGGCTGAAATGATGATGATGATGAAACTACAACTTACCTCTGGAGAATCAAATGGGTATTTGCTAGTGAATTTGAACTGCAGAACGAATCTCTCGCCTTCATATAGTGTGCCGGGTACACCTTCCATGTGAACTGTCCATCTGTTGGACAAAAGTATAGAAATATCTCAATTAAATACTTAAAATAATCATTTATTTTAGACCACAGATCCATCATTTTATTAGTAGTGGTTACTCATGCATGACTAGTGTTAGTAAGGCTTTTAAATCTAAACAAAATAAATAATGCTGGACAAATCACACAGCATCATCTAGCCCCAAGCTAAGCAGAGCTTGTGTTATGGGTACTAGATGACTGATATACTTAATACATTAAACTACATAGATAGATATTTTTATTATATATATAGAAAAACACCCAGAACAAATATCTGCAGATCGTACAGACATTTGTCCCGAGGCGGGAATCGAACCCGCAACCCCTTGCGTCGCAGGCGGACCTTCGCCCGCTGCGCCACAGAGCTCGTCGAAAATACATCTACTGCGACACCTGGCATGAGATCGGCTTCAACACTGAAGCCATCCAGGCCTCATGAGGCTGGAGCACCATGTTGTGCCATGGCGGCCAGCGCGCCGGCGCTGATGCGCGTGCGTCGTGTACCAGGGGTGGAGTTATTTTTCTTATAATCGCGTAGAAGCCGTCAGTGCGCGCGTCCGCAAACATCCCAGATACAAAAGCGGAGTACTGGGGTTGCCCCAGCAGCATTCTGAAGCCGTTATTGTATTGAACACGAAGGGCCTTGTAGGCCTTCTGCGTATACTTGACCGTAGACTGCATGTGTAAAATGATCTATTCTAATAAATCAAATGTAAGCGCGCCGTGGGGTGCCGGCAGTAGAATGATACCCTCATGCCCATGGATGCAGAAGAGCCTGCTAAGAGATACCTCCGGAAGATGGGCAGCAGCGTCTATCCGTGTATCAACATCCCATACTGCGCTCACCAACCCGCCTGCCAAGCGTGGTGAGAATGGCAACTACCCCTCATGGAGATCTATGAGGGAGGCCTGTGTTCATCAGTGGACGTTTTATGGCTGAAATGATGAAATGTAAGCGCCTGTTTGTGATGTTAAAATAACAGGTTTTTACTTTATACATACTGCGTAACTACCTCTAGTAAATGGGTACGCCATTAAATGTTTGCTGTTTAATTCATTTTATATCATTTGTGCCTTTGTATGTAGGAACAATAGATTTAATTGTATTGTTGATAACTTAAATCTATATTATCTGTGGTATTACAATAAATCGAGTGACGCGCGAAGGGAGAATGGAATGCTCTTGGATCGGGCGAGCGACGAGGTAGATGTAGTATAGAGGTATCGAGTTGAAATTAAAACCACATACTCATATCTACAGCTTCTTCAAGCTGTGAAAAAAAATCAATATTCTAAGTTAACCTCGAAAAAGATACGGCCGTTTAAGCCGCACTAACCTAAGTACGCACAGAAATCCAAAACAATTTCACGTGCCAACAGTAAGAACGAATTATAGGCAAAACACTTTCTTAATAAGGGCGTGCTACCGTGTTAAGGCAATACACTGTATGTCAAGTTACAGTGTTTTGCCTTAACAGGGCTCAATCGTTTTCTTTTTATGTGTTCTATAAAACTGTATATTTTTTTTTTCGATACCTGTTACCAACACTGAGAAAATACAATTCAAATAACACTGTATTCAAGAAATCTATAAGATTTAAAATTCCAAAACACGGTAAACAAATATACCGTGTAATGCCAAAATAAAATAACGCGCGTAAAAGATACAGTGTTCTATTATTTGAATTATCGAGACCTGTGCAACGCAAGCGCGTGGGTCTATTAGAGAGGTCTACTTATAGTGGCTTGCACCCAAACGGCTTGACCGGGGAGGAGTGCGGGGTGCGCGGGCCGATAGATGGGAGACAGAGAGTAAATAAGTTAATTATGAAAGAGAGTTGATAAGTTTACGCTAATGAGTGGTTTGTTAAAAAAATTCTTTTAAAAAAGTTTTCGCACTAAATACCTGCTTGATTTGTCACAAAGAAATGTACAACATCACAATATTTCTTCATCTGCAACGATGGCCTCCGAGTTAATGGTTATGTGCAGAACTTGAAAATTTTAGGTTGATGTTGTTAGAAAGGTTGATGTTTTAGATCACACGGATATGATTTTAATCCCCAACGATCTAAAAGTAACATACCCAAAAGGATTTAATATACAAAATATGAAAATTGTAGAGTTTCGAAGAGGTGAAGTGGCAATGTTTGCCAAAAACGATTGTCAAGGAGAATATGAGAAAATAAACTTTGTGAAAAGAAACGTCGCTTCTAAATTGATAAGTGACGTAAATTCTGGTAAATCTGATATGTTCGATGTGATTCAAAGAGAACCGGAACCGAAAGGAATCAGTGATTTGAAGAAGAAGGAGTTGTTATTACTCTGCAAGTCCATGCCGCAATCATGCCCGGGGAATTGCCCGAAGATGACGAATGAACATTGAATATAAACGTAAAATGGTGATTTTAATAATAATCATAATTACGGCTTATTCCATTTAAACAGTAATATTTAAATGTTAATTTTTTTCCAATTGATAATTAAGAAGACGGATCTTTTGTGACTGATTTTTAACTGATCTCTTGTACACTATTGCAATTAATGATACTTAGGGCCGGTTTTTTGATCCGTAGTTAACCCAGCAAATGGTTAAAAATTTAACCGATGGTCATATTTTGACATTATTTCAACCACATAAATGTCAAAATGTGACAATTGGTTAGATTTTTAACCATTTATTATATATATATAACATAACTAGCTAACGTAGTTAACCAACAAATGGTTAAAAATCTCATCTTTCTCTCATCTCATCTCTCTCTTGGTTGAGATTTTTAACCATTTGTTGGGTTAACTACAGATCAAAAAACCGGTCCTTAGTCATTGATTGTTAATTTTCATTTCGTTTATGATAGTTTTTTTTTTAATAATATATATGGTAATATTTATATATTATTGTTTAAAATAAATGTAAGTTGTTTTAATATGTGCGGGATAGTTGTTTATTTGACTGACTGTTACATTTTTAATTGTTTATTAGTATAGCAAAAATTTCAAACAAACTGATTTTTCCGTTCTGCTACCTACTTTCAATAACTTTAAGGAACAGTTGACTTGTAACTTGATAGTTAATAGGAGTTACAGTAAAATGACTTCATTGTTTCTCATATAACTCTAATTTAAAAGGGCAATACACTGTAATATCACATAATAGTGTTTTGCCATAACTAAATAGCACCATTACTGCGAGGACTGGAAAGGTAAAACAATTTTTTAAAGATATATCATTTACTAGCTTCTGCCCGCGACTTCGTCCGCGTGGAATAGTTTCTTTGGGCTAACGCTAACTCTTACCCACGACTTCGTTTACGTAGAAGGTGAAAATATAATATTTTTAAATAATACCTACGTTAAGCGTAATTTTAGGTAGGTAGGTACCTACATCACGCTTTCATCAGTAAGAGTGGAACTTCAAAACATTAGGTAAAAGTACTTGGTCTTATAATCTTATATTATTTAGATTGTAGGTTAATCTAATAATTCATAACTATGTTATTTTATAGTACTTCTGCGTACACTATATTTTTAAATTAATCTATTCAATTCACAAAGTATTATATTTGTTTATATAAAAAAAGTATATTTACAATCACAAAACTAAATGGAAACACAAAGTACATAGGCTTTAATTAAAATGCTGGAGGCGGGCAGCCCTATCGCATGCTTACGTACCGCGCGGCTGTAGGTATTTATTTCAAAAATACGGCCGAGTCAAACTACTGTATACATTACTATTCTGTGGTGTAGGTGTTATAATTTCGGTGATGAACTGATTACCTATCCGTTTCTTTGTCTAAAATGAGTATTAACTTATCACTATGATTGATTACTGAGCATAAAGTTCGTATAAATGTCTATCTAATTACCTCCTCAAGTTTAAAGCGTAGCTAGTTATGTAGTACTATATTAATTCTGTGGTGTAGGTAATTAGATTTTATCTGTATGTAATTTAACAGTCAGTTGAATAAAAACTCGTATACAAATCAGATCAATAGCTATGGCGTAATGTGATTCTAGACAGAGTTTTAATGTTGTAGATAGGTAGCTGTGTATAGGTTCCTGTGGGAATGAGATATTTTCCCGAAGTAAAAAGTAGTCTGAATTTTGGTACCTTCCTACCCTATAAGTTAAGTAGTGTGATGGTATGTCGCTAAGTTTCGATCCAAGTAAAACTGTTAAATAAAGACAGATGCATCAAAATTTTATAATAAATTCCCTAAATTATGGCGCCTACCGACCCTCTAAGTTAGAAAAGTGATCAAATACTAACTTTAAGTCTCAGTAACACTCATTTAAAAAAAAACATCAAAATCATTTCAGTAGCTATGGCGTCATTCGCTTCTTGACACGATCACGCTAGATTTCCGCGGGAATGAGGTATTTTCCCGCCGTAAGAAGTAGCCTGTGTCCGTGCCTAGGATCCTATCTTTATATTAACCAAGTCTTATAAAAATCCGTTCAGCCGTTTAGGCATGATAGAGCAAAACTCCCACCAAAAACCATAAAAAAATCACTAACTCAATTCAGTTTTCTGCCTACTTCCTACCCCCTAAGTACTATTACGTGATCATCGTTTTTAGGTAACCATCTATTACCTTACTAAATTTCATCAAGATCTGTTCAGCCTTTTATACGTGAAAGAGCAAAAGTCCCAACAAAAACGACTAAAAATCACTAACTCAATTTAGTTATCTGCCTACTGCCTACCCCCTAAGAACGATGGCGTGATTATTTATAGCCTATGACCATTTCTAGGTTATCATCTATCACCATACCAAATTTCATCAAAATCCGTTCAGCCGTTTAGGCGTGAAAGAGGAACAGACAGACAGACAGACAGACAGACAGACAGACAGACAGAGTTACTTTCGCATTTATAATATTTAAAAAAATCACTAACTCAATTCAGTTTTCTGCCTACTTCCTACCCCCTAAGTACTATTACGTGATCATCGTTTTTAGGTAACTATCTATTACCTTACTAAATTTCATCAAGATCTGTTCAGCCTTTTATACGTGAAAGAGCAAAAGTCCCAACAAAAACGACTAAAAATCACTAACTCAATTTAGTTATCTGCCTACTGCCTACCCCCTAAGAACGATGGCGTGATTATTTATAGCCTATGACCATTTCTAGGTTATCATCTATCACCATACCAAATTTCATCAAAATCCGTTCAGCCGTTTAGGCGTGAAAGAGGAACAGACAGACAGACAGACAGACAGACAGAGTTACTTTCGCATTTATAATATTAGTATGGATTTCTAAAAATATCGCATTGAAAGTAATATGAATAGATAGATAATTAAAAATACTTTTAAATAATACCAAACACTTTATACTTTAGAAAAGAGATGAAAGAACTATCGAATAAAAACCGAAAAAAGTTTATTTGCGTGTTTACTCAAATTGGACTTTTTCAACATACAGTGTATTGGCTTTACACGGCAGCGTGCAGATGTTATAATGTTTTATCTTTGGTTTGGATATTTTTTCTACATCATCTCCAAAACTGAAAAGCATGTTAAACGCAAAATTCTTTAGAGGCTGATTTTTTGTTTCCCGATTTTTAAAATAATTTTTAAGCTTAATTTTTCATGTCTTTTTTCTTAGCTGATTAATATTTTTTTTTGTTATTTAACTTCCTGTCCACATAGGTACTTGTTGTCGTCCAGTAACATATTTACTTATAATTAGTCGCCTGATATGTAGCAGGTTGTGGGAATTTGTGATTAGCCCTCAGTAACTATAATTCTTCGTCTATTAGTTTATAAGCTAGCTGTTAATTTCCCAAATATTGTAAAAATAAAATAAATGCCGTGGGGTGCCGGCAGTAGAATGTTACCCCTCCTCTCCTACCCGTGGATGCAGTAAGAGCCTGCTAAGGGATACCTCCGGAAGATGGGCAGCAGCGTCTATCCGTGTATCAACATCCCATACTGCGCTCACCAACCCGCCTGCCAAGCGTGGTGAGAATGGCAACTACCCCTCATGGTGATCCATGAGGGAGGCCTGTGTTCATCAGTGGACGTTTAATGGCTGAAATGATGAAAATAAAAGGTTAAGCAACCCCTTACGCGCGGTCATAAATTGGATGGGTGATCGAATCTTTTTGTGCATTTTAAAATCTGGGGGCGAGTCAGCTCGCACTTGTCCGGTTTTTTATATCGTCATCTTGGGGTTTTTTATGGCCATGCAAAATTACAGCTTTCCAGGACTAATATTTTTTTCGTAAAACCGCAGACATACTGACAGACAGACAAAGCAAAACCCTAATAAAAACGAGGTAGGCATCCATCAAAAGCCGTGTTGGCCGAGTGGTATGTACCCCCGACTTTCAATCCGAAGGTCATGGGTTCGATACCGACAGTGCACAAATGGATTTTTCTTTCTTGAAAAATGTATGTGCACACTTAAGACGAGCTTTAACGGTGAAGGAAACATCGTGTGGAAACCCGCGGCTTAGTTAGCTTCAGACGTATTGACCTGTTCTTTCCTCTGAATAATAGCTGACTAAGCTGAGAGGATGGTATAGGTGTTGGGCAAGCCTGATCCATCTTACAATGTCCCAGGCACTGCAGCGTCCCGTACAGCATGATTACCAGTTGCTGACGCTGTATAAATCATCTATAATAGATGCAAAGGCCTTACTAGGCATCCATCATATCATCATCAACAGCCTAATTAGTGATTGCTACTTAGCAGATATATGACAAGAGATGGCGCTGTCAAGGTCCTCCTACAAATATGAACCGCTTTTAACACATAATAAATTGTATGATGGCACGGAACCCTCGGTGCGCGAGTACTACTCGGTCTTAGCTGGTTTTATTTATTTTAAAAAATAACATTACGTCGAAATGTAAAGCAAGCACACAATTTTTAAGTTTTCTGTAGTACACTCATACATAAGTTATTTAATTAGCCAATAGAGTACATACATCAATAGAGTAAAGAACAAAACCTTCAGAATTAATGTAATATTTTGTCAGCTGGTACAACAAGACTTTGAATGTAATGGAATGTTTGTTATTAAACTAATATTTACTTTACACTAATTTTCTTATTCCAGTGCAGCGGTTCCCAAACTATTTTGTAACACGAATACAAAATTTCCCCCCCTTCTGCAGAATAAAAAATGTTTAAGCCCGCTACTGTATATTTTTGACGGACTAATGATAAAACCTCTAAGAACAGCCCAAAGCAAAGAATTTGTAACATAAAGTTATCAATTTACGAGTGTGGGAGTGTGTATTTGTTACCAGTGACAAGTGACGGACGATTGCGCGGGTTCAGTGGAGGGTGAGCCTGGTTATCTGAGCAAGCAGCTCGCGCCCCCAGCAAAATTGTCATATGCCCCCCTAGGATTCCAGATCTGCACTGATGTCTCACATTGGGGTGTATTCCGTATTGTCCCACTATTCCAACCCTAGCTAGCCTTTTTCTCAGCGATACGATAGGACTGCTCGTCCACATCCACTGCTGGTCATAGGCCTTCCTAATGAATCTCCAAGATCATGAGAGGTTGCCATATTCACCACGCTTGGCAGGCGGGTTGGCAAGCGCAGTATGGGATGTTGATAGATGGAAGGATGGCACTGCCATCTTCTTCCCTAGCCAGCCTGACTCCTTGAAATACCGGAGAAGGGCTTTGGGACTGCTGCCAGCATTCCATGAGCACCCCCAAGGTTAATGCAGATGTTGTAGAAGAAGGGCATGACTTGATGTGCTTTCACTTTTAGTCCCAGAATTCCCGCTATTTGCTAACAATTTCAGAAATTGTGCTATAATTGGATAGTTAACTCTTTAGTGTACAACTTAATTCTAACACATATAACAATGGAAAACGGAAGGTAAATTAATATATGCTAAAAACAGAAGCATTATGGGTGCTTATAGTGATTACTTTTAGCAATCTCTTACAGGCAACTTCTGTATGGACAAAAACTAAATGTTGTTAACATTTAGGCGGTTCACACACTGCCACGCATCACGCTGCATGTTGCGTGAATATGTCGTCTAACGTTGCTTGTAAGTATCTCCGTTTGTATAGAAAAAACGCACAGTCCAACACACCGAAAATGCCTCTACGCGCGTTCATGCAGATTAGGCGCGTTGCGGAGAAACATGCACCCACGCGCGTAGATGCAGGGTGAGACGCAAGGAAATTAAAATTATATAAATAAAATGAGTCAGAGCTGCCGTGAATCCACAAAACGCAACAACGCGCGTGAAAAACCCGCAAGATGATGCAGATTTACACTCCCGCAAGTACGCGCGTAGGTGCGTCGCCACGCAACATGCAGCATGGTGCGTGGCAGTGTGATAACCGCCTAAGAGACATCTAAACAACCATTTCTTAGAATTCATGAATAATTTTTGTCCTAAATTGATACAACTAATTAATTGAAATGGTCATTAATATGAAGACTAGTCACTATTTCTACATCTTCTACTTTAGTTTTCTACAAATACTGTGTTGCTGTTGGGCTTAGACCTACTTGCTGAATGCATAATATTATTAAACATAATTGAAACAATGTGTCAATGCTTAGAAAAGTATCTTTGTTTTTGATTTAGAAAATGTGTCTATCTGTAACTTATTACATTTGCTAGCTATTTATTACCTACATTATGAAGATTGTTACACTCACTGCTGTTAAGTGTTAGTATTTTTATACATAGTGAATCAACGCCCTTTATTTACGCAGTATTAAAGGGCTTTGGAAAATGTAGCTTGCACTTTGAATGTTCATTACAGGCACAAATTACATTAAAAAATGTAAATACAAAGGATATACTCACAACGTAAGATTTTGGCTTGCTTGGTCTCCGTCTACAGTCACTCCTGGAGGTGGCTCTCTCATCAGGGACATAAGCTCCTTTTGAAGTCTTCTCTAAAAAAATATTTTGGATGAAACATCTGATTCACTATAAGCACTTCTTGCGTTTGTTTGGCAGTGGCAGTTGCTTTTTCTATGTATTTATATGTCTAATGTTGCTTTTAAGCACAGGACAAGGGTAATGATTAAGTTTTAATCCCGAAAACAACGAAATTTAATAAAAAGAACTTGATGAATCTGTCAATTTGTTTTGTATATAAACTTAGTTGCATTGTGTTTTTTGTTTACCTCAGACATTATACAAATGATTTGGAACACATACAATATTCAATAGCACTTGCGAAACTTCGGAAAAACGTACAATTTTAATTATTATTACTTACCTCAGACGGTGACATAGCCGCCATTTATGATTTAATTAGACGTTTAGTATTGCTAGACATATAAAATAAATTTGTTTTGATTGATAAACATTTTTGCACCTAGAAACACTTTAGCTAGCGGTTTGGCGTTCTGTTATTCGGGTATGTTTACGACTACATACAAAAAACTAGGTACATATGTATATGCATAATATGCTTCATAATCAGTTCGAGAGGCTTTGAGAGGTATTAGCTCTGGATGAGAGATGAAAGCGTAAAAGTTAATTTTAAATGTCAATAAACTATTTCTACAGGATTACATCTTTTTCATTAGACCGCATGCATCACTTATGTCAGTTTTGTTCTGTCAGTCAATTTCTTACCAGCTGTTGTAACCGCCGGCCAATTTTTTTATTGAAAATCAATGAAAAAAATGGCCGCCAACATAGCTAGCAGCTAGCCAAAATAAGATAAGAATTTTTAAATTAACTTGACACTGGCGGAATTGTGTAAAACCAAACACAAAAAGCTATAAAATACAAAGACAAGACAAGATAATTTTTTTATTTCGCAGCAGTCAGAAGACTGTCAGTTGCACAGAGACGGAGTTGACTGACACTTGACAGTTGAAGTTGAGTCCGTCAGTTCAACAAAAATCGCCAATCGGATCGATCGATAATCGATACCTAGTTATTTCTGTAATTTGTTTAGCTTGGAAAAACATTTATTTTCACCGTAAAAATAAAATAAACCAATAGCGTTCAGATCAACCTTCGAATAACTAGCTAAGACGCGTGCTACCTCAATGGGTTCCCTAAGAAATTGTCTCGTCAATAAATCGGTATTATTTTGAATGTGTCTCGGCTGCCGGTCATAATGGGTTCTTCACACAAAAAGTCTGCGGAGTGGATAATAGACCAGCTCAATGTGGAAAACGCTAAGCTACTAGCGTTCGTGCTTGTTATTGGCTTCATTGGATATCATGGGATATTGCATCTACGATACGGTAAGTCAAGGCCGACAGTCGGTAACAATAACAATAAAGTGCAATAACTTGAAGGTAATAATTCTGTGGGTACTATGAGGAAAAATAAATACGATTCTTAGGCACATTTCGTTAAAGTCCATTCCTAATTTAAAGTTGATAAGTTGGCCTTCAAGCTTGACATTTTCCTTTAGCTAATCTACTATAAATACATATAGGGTGTGACAAAGTTATTAGCTCCTTCAGTGTAACTTAGTACCATTTCTTTTGTAGTTTACTTTTCTTCAAAGAAACTTTTGTGTATTTTGTTGGGGGCAGGGAAGATGGTAGCCACCTTCTAAATAGCTACCTCGGGGAGCCAAAACTTTTCCTTACCCTGTATAAATGTAAAGTGGAGTAGTCCACTAATTTCTGCTATGGAATTAACAACATTTTAGCATCATGTTTATTTAATAATATAAGTCCACTGCAGTTTTAGTCTTTTGGGATGTATCAGTGGTGATTTTGGAATGTTGGGCTCATCTTACTGAGCAGCAACTGTGACAAAAAACTCAATTTGCTGTGGGATGCTGGCAGTAGAATGTTACCCCTCCTCTCTTGGCCATGGATGCAGTAAGAATCTGCCAAGGGATACCTCTGGAAGATGGGCAGCAGCAACTTTCCTTGTAACCAACATCCTATACAGCACTCACCAACCCCCGGTGAGCGGCAACAGCCCTCTTAAGATCGTAGCCAGCAGTCCTGCAGCTGAGATGTTGAAACTGATTTGTATTTTTTGGTGTTACCAGGTCCAGACTCCTGTACATGGTTACTCTCATCAGGCCGCTACAAAGGAGATCATGAATGGCAACCCTATGGGTGCATGCTGCATAAATACTCTAAAACGTAGGTAGCATTAAATGTAAGCCATACTCTCTTGGGTGGGGCGCCGGCAGTAGACGGTTGCCCCTCCTCTCTTGCCAGTGGATGCAGTAAGATTCTGCCAAGGTAAACATCCGGAAGATGGGCAGCAGCATCTTTCTGTGTATCAACATACCTTACTGTGCCAGCCTGCCAAGCGTGGCGAGTATGGCAACTATCCCCTCATGATCTTAGAGATGCATGAGGGAGGCCTTTGTCCAGCAGTGGATGTGGACAGTAAGTCCTACTGCTGTGATGATGATACCCTCGTGTCTGTCTAATCCTTTAAAACAGACTAACACTGACAGGTAAGATAAACATTTTTCATTATCTTGCAGTATGTGTATGTCCCAGGCACTCCAGCGACCCATAGAATAACCAGTTATTGACCCTGTATAAATCATCCACAATTGATATAAAGGCCTTAGTTTTTTGACATATTATTAGGTCTGTGTCACACAGAGGACCCAGCTTCCAGAGGTGTTTGTTGCAGTAGATCCTCTCCTCTATTGCCCTTGGGTGCAATAAGAATCTGCCAAGGGATATATCTGAAAGATGGGCAGCAGCGTCTCCGTGTATCAACATTCTGTACTGCGCTTGCCAATGTGACGAGTATGGAAACAACATAATGAGGCCTAGGTCCAAGATTAGATTACACCTCGAATGAAGGCCACGGACCGGCAAGTGCGGGACGTCCACCTACAAGATGAGCAGACGACTTGGTGAGGTCGGCGGTGGATGCAGACGGCTTCCAACCGCAGTACTCGGAGATCAATGAGGGAGGCCTTTGTCCAGCAGTGGACGTCCTACGGCTGATATGATGATGTTGATGAAGAATGGTTTATTATTTTGTTAATAAAAAAAAATAACAAATTATAATTTTTCATACAATTTGTTGATGTCCCAAGGCGCGCAGACTTTGAAAATCAGCTCATAGATTTTTTGACCTTCACTATTGGCCTTATGAATAAGCTCAGAGTCGCTTAACGAGCTATGTAAAGGACTATGCTCGGGGTTTCTCTACGGGATCGAATCAGAAATGAGGAGATACGTAGAAGAACTCGGGTCACCGACATAGCCATACGGACTAGCACGTTGAAGTGGCAGTGGGCAGGCCATATAGCGCGCAGAACAGATGGCCGTTGGGGACGCAAAGTTCTCGAATGGAGGCCACGGACCGGCAAGCGCAGTGTAGGACGTCCACCTACAAGATGAGCAGACGACTTGGTGAGAACTGCTGGTCGGCGGTGGATGCAGACGGCTTCCAAACGCAGTACTCAGAGATCAATGAGGGAGGCCTTTGTCCAGCAGTGGACGTCCTACGGCTGATGTGATATACGACTTAAGTCTACTAAAGATCTTGCAACACAATAACAATTGACCCAATTGAACTAAACTAAGTAGGATAGAATAGTTCATAGAGTAGGTAGAAATGTGTTCAGTTCTACCTACTCTATGAACTATTAACCATTCTATAGAACTCTTTGACATTTTTATAATGTGAGCTCTATTTCAACCAAGCTAAAGTGCTGTGTTAAGTGGCTGGCAAGTTAATGGAATTTTCCTGCAGTGATAATTTCAGGTATCCTTATCTTATCTACCAATGACTCCTACAAACATTAGAAGATACCAATAACTGCTATATTATGACTAGGTACTATGGAGTTTTAGTCCTATTTTGCCTAAATGTATTGTACTAAGCATTAAAATCTACTCAAGATCATATATTTAGGCTGTTATTTATGATACATAAATAATAATATACACACAGCCCCATCTAGCCCCAAGGTAAGCAGAGCTTGATTTACGGGTACTGGATGATTGATAGAATACAATACTTTTTTTTTAAATACGTACTTCTCATCTGAGACGTAGGATTTCTGTCTATGTCCACTGCCGGACAGGCCTCCAGGATATCCAAGATCAGGGGCATGTTGCCATACTCGCCACGTTTGGCAGGCGGGTTGGCGAGCGCAGTACGACATGTTGATTCACGAATAGACGCTGCTGTCCATCTTCCGGAGGTATCCCTTGGCAGATTCTTATCTACGTGCAAGAGAGGAGAAGCAACATTCTTCTGCCGGCACCCTGGAGCAACATGATATTTTTATACTACTAAATGAGTCAAGCCGACGGCAAGCCTGCTGTTAAGCGGTATCCTCTACCTATAGCAACTGCAATACCGCGGTGATCATGGCATGGCGCCCGTCACCCTGAGACGGAGTTGTAGGGTCTCATGTGCCCGTAATTTCACCGGATGGTGCAGACATTGCCGTGGGGTGCCGGCAGTAGAATGTTACCCCTCCTCTCATGCCCGTGGATGCAGTAAGAGCCTGCTAAGGGATACCTCCGGAAGATGGGCATCAGCGTCTTTCCGTGTATCAACATCCCATACTGCGCTCGCCAACCCGCCTGCCAAGCGTGGTGAGTATGGCAACTACCCCTCATGGATATCCACGAGGGAGGCCTGTGTTCAGTAGTGGACGTTTTACGGCTGAAATGATGATGATGATGATGCAGACATTACTGCAGAAACAGATGTGGTAGTAGGTACTGCCGCGGACTCTTCTCAAAGAGTTCTACTACTAATAGATTTTTTCTTTTATTTTATTTGATTTACAAAGGCATATACATTGCAGGGATGCGAGAAGGTGCCTCCGTTATTTGGCCTTCTGGGGTAACTACAACAGCTTCGCATTTATCGGAGACTCGAGGGTGGAGCAGTTATACGAATACTTTATAGGTAAGTTCACATTTAACACGTGCTTAACGGTGAAGGAAACGTCCGTCGTGAGGAAACCCGCGGCTTAGTTAGCTTCAGACGTATTGACCTGTTCTTTCCTCTGAATAATAGCTGACTAAGCTGAGAGGATGGTATAATAGGTGCTGGGCAAGCCTAATCCATCAAATAATGTCCCAGACACTGCAGCGTCCCGTACAGCATGATTACCAGTTGCTGACACTTCATAAATCATCTATAATAGATGCAAAGGCCTTACTTTTTTTTATAGGTAAGTTTTAAGACTATCTGACAACACTTTTTAATAGGTTCACGGTTGACAAATCATATGCGCGATGTCCACAGACCGTATGTGGTCTCGACGCCAATCAATTTATTTTATTTCAATATCAAATATTTCCTCGTTTCAAACTTCTTAGTTTCACTCTAATATATCTAAATGAACAACAAATATTTAGTAACAAAACCGCTAACCATCAAACGAGCGCTTGAAAAAACACTCAAAAAGAATTCGACACGTGCTTCGCCTCTTTACAAGGCACCTTCAGGGGAAATCGGCAATCTCCCCAGTCGTCAGCAGGGCTAGCATGGGCTGGGGATAAAACTTTTGTCCACCGGTTATTTCCACTGACAAGGGATAAAATTATTTTATCCGCCTGCCAAAGCACGGCAACAGGGGGAAAGAGAATTATATCACTTTTTGACATTAGACGTGGATACTCACCCTACGCCTATAGCATTTGTTTCCCCTGGTTTGTCCACCGTGAATAGTTTATCCACCCATGTCGCCATGCTCGGAGGGTGGACAAAATTGACAGAGGGGAATAGTATTTTGTATCCCGAACACCCTGAACAAATATCTGCAGATCGTACAGAAATTTGTTCTCAGGCGGGGATTGAACCAGGCGTCGCAGGCGGACCTTCGCCTGCTGCGGCACAGCGGTCGTCTTTGACTTTGACTTGGAATTATACCGGCTTTATTTTCAGGAGTGTTAAAAACGAGATTGGATTTGGACTCTTCGTACTCCACGGCAGACCATCACATGCCTAACTACACATACGTGGATAACAAGCTGCGTCTGTCCGTCACCTTCGTGTGGAGCGAGGACGTCTCCAAGACGATGGTGGACCAGTTCCGATCCTGGTAAGTGTTATCGCCATACGTTATTTCTCGTATATCGTTATGTGTTGCATCGGTAAGGTTTGAATTGAAAACAGAGAGTGAATTTCGCGGGAAGAGATTCTCATCAGCTTCGTTGTAATAATTCTCAATTTGACGGCGTGAAAAACTCAAACTTTAAAAAAAAACTTTATTCAGTGCGGCAGTGTGACGCGTTAAAAATACCCTTGCGCATTGTGTCAATGTCTCACTAATATTAAATAATAAATAAATAAATAAATAAATAATGCTGGACATATCACACAGCATCATCTAGACCCAAGCTAAGCAGAGCTTGTGTTATGGGTACTAGATGACTGATATACTTAATACATTATACTACATAGATAGATATTTTTATTATATATAGAAAAACACCCAGAACACCCTGAACAAATATCTGCAGATCGTACAGACATTTGTCCCGAGGCGGGAATCGAACCCGCAACCCCTTGCGTCGCAGGCGGACCTTCGCCCGCTGCGCCACAGAGCTCGTCAAATATATTATAAATGAAAAAAAAAAAACAAGAAAGAAAGAAGTGAAATGAAGAATAAAATATGGCACCCATTTTAGGTATTGTAGGATATTGTTAACGGATTCATCATATCGCTATGTTTTATGTTTATAAATTACACAGGCGTCGCCTAAATTGCTTTGCGGAATTTTTTAACTGGTGCACCTATCTTGATTTTTTCCGAACAAACAAGAACTATAAACCTTATGGTCCTATAATGAAAGCCTATTTTCCAGGCAGCGCTCCGCCCAGCCACCGTCAGTAATAGTAGCATCCACAGGCCTCAACCTCCTGAAAACAAAGAACACGACCGATATCCTACTCGATGAATACAAAAGGAACCTTACGCACTTGGTGCAAGCCATAGATTCGCTTGAAGCGAGAAACACTCAGGTGCTGTGGAAACTGATGGAGCCAGTGGAACAGTCGAAGCTGAAAGACGAGTTCAAACGGATCACTAATAATGATATTGATGCGTATAATCGGGCTGCTGTGGAGGTAAGCTAATTTCGACTTTATCTTGACTATATTTAGATCAAAAACAAGCATTGGTATGGGGGTACCAGAAAAGGGGGCGAAAGTTTCCGAAAAATACCATTTTTGACCTTTGGTGACCTTTTGAGGTCACAATAACTCCAGTCCCTGTGACCCTAGGGTCACCAAAATCAATCAGTACCCTTCTCTCATTAATACAGTGCTAACAAAAAAGGTTTCATGTAAATCGGTCAATGCGTTCGGTTGTAATCATGTCATGCACAGACAGACAGCGCTATGCATAATAGGGGGCTTCGCCCCCTAATAACTAAACACGAGGCCATCGGCAGAGCCCTATTGATCTTACAATCGACGGACCTTTTGCGAATTCCATGCTCACATTGACATAGGCTCTAATGAAGACGAGAGAAGAAATATAATAAAATGTACCTTTGTAGGTCCAATATTTGGTGTCACAAATCCCCCCATTTTGGGACCTTATTATTAAAAAGTACTTCGTTTTGAATAATAAGCACACTTGAGTACTTTGTCTTACTCGCAGGTTTGGTCGTCGTGATACACCCAAACCACAGGCATTACCTGAATCGAAATTAGACACAAAGGCCGATGATGATGATGATGATTACTTTGCTAGTTCATGTGTATGATTGGATACAGCTTTGTCCAGTAAAATGCAACCATGCTTTGGATTTGTTTCTAAGTAACATTTTTGCTGATATTGATTGCATCAGTTCTATATCACTTATTATTTAAATCATTTCATGCCTTATCAAATAAAAATACAACGTAGAACACAACATTATTAAGTATAACCGCCCTCAACAGACTGCTAGCAACAAACCCTGACTGCGATATATTTGTGGATGAATGGAAGGTATTAATGTTTTATTTGTCACATTTTTACAATCAAATAAAAAAAAATCATCAATTCGGTTTTAAAACTAGTGACAAAAATGGTCACTACTCAGCATGTGCTGTGGCAGAACGAGTCGTACCACAGCGCTGGTCTTCCGTAGTAACCATGATGTGCGGTTGGTGCTACCGCAATGCACGGTAATTGTATATTTATTAGGTACACATTAAAATCGAATGAAAAAGAAATACAAAATAAATAAATATAACAGTTTCACAAAAAGGAATATAAAATTACACAATGTCGGTATGTTTGAGTTTTTGCGAAACTGATTTGTAATTATGTGGTAATTTTAATCATTCACCTTATTATATTGTTATTTATTATTTTAGAATTGCATTTATTTCATATTTGTTAACTTTAATTTATTATTTTGTAGACTGTACTCATTACTATGAATATTATGTGTTATTGTTTTGTGAATTAATATTAATTAGTGTAATTGGTTAATCCGTTCTAGTTAAATAAAATAAAAAAATAAATAATAACAATTAAAAAAAACAACGTGTACTTGTTGTGAAACTGAAATTTTGGTGATCCTAGAAATGGTCATTCTCATTTCTCGTTCATACAGCTGTTTCAGATCCTAACATACAGCGCTGCGAAAATCTCGAGCGCACCCCTGCTCGGTCGTTCCCCTTTATCATTTAGTATTCTTTGAAACACAATCGTTTCAGATCCTAACGTACAGCGCAGCGAAGGTCTGGAGCGCTCCGCTGCTCATATCTCCCGCAGCGGCCGCAGACGGGCTGCGCCTCTCCGCCACGGCGCTGCGGCACTGCGCGCAGTCGCTCCTGAACATGTTCTGCAACGACCACATGAACTTCAACGACGGCACGTGCTGCGCCGCGCCCGAGCCCTGCACGCCGCTCACGGCGACCACGTTCGGGCTGTTCTTGATATGGTGACTGAGTTAAACCCACACCTCTAAGAAAGATTCATCCAAAGACTCATCTAAATATTCATCTAAAGACTCATCTGAAGACTCATCTAAATATTCATCCAAAGACTCATCTAAATATTCATCTAAAGACTCATCTGAAGACTCATCTAAATATTCATCCAAAGACTCATCTAAATATTCATCTAAAGACTCATCTAAAGACTCATCTAAAGACTCATCTGAAGACTCATCTAAAGACTCATCTAAAGACTCATCTGCAGACTCATCTAAAGACTAATTTAAAGATTCATCTAAATAATCATCTACAAGCTCATCTAAAAATATATCCTGAGGTTCGTTCAAAGAGTTATCTAAAGACTTCAATAGACTCATTCAAAAACTCATCCAAGAACTTCTTTAAAGACGCACCGACACATAAACAATAATTGAAAGAGTCATACTAATTTAAAGATTCATCTAAATAATTATCTACAGACTCATCTAAAAACCTATCCTGAGGTCCGTTCAAAGAGTTATCTAAAGACTTCGATGGACTCATTCAAAGACTCATCCAAGAAAATCTTTAAAGACGCACCGAAACGTAAACACTAATTGAAAGAGTCATCTAAATGCTTACTCACAGACTCATCCAAAGACTTATGACTGGTCCAGACATCTATTAAAGACTCATACAAAGGCCAATTGATTCGTCAATTGAACATCACATGAACTTCAATGACGGCGCGTGCTGCGCCGCGCCCGAGCCTTGCTCGCGACTCACGGCGACCACGTTCGGACTGTTCTTGATATAGTGAGTGCTATCCAAACTGGCATTCAAATACTCATCTAACATTCAAAAGACCTGAAGGACAAAAAAATTGTCATACAAAGATCGTACAAAAAGTTATACAAAGATTCGTACAAAGAGTCATAAAATAGTCATACCTAGAGAGTAAACATAATTAAGGCGCCCGAACTTATCGTAAACTGTCGACACTCGTTTATGGCAAACAATCTATTGTGTTGTCTCATTGGAGCATGTGATGAAATTGCTGTAGCACTCGTTCTTTAACGTAACTATTATTCTGTATGTTGTGATCAACAAACTATCATCATCATCTCAGCGGTAGGCCTCCCTCATGGATCCCTCATGAAGTTTAGCAGACAGGTTGGCGAGCGCGGTACGGGATGTTGATACATGCAAAGACGTTGCTGCCCATCGTCCGGAGGTATCCCTTAGATACTTACTGTATCCACGGGCAAGATTCATAATTTAAATTCATATTCATGTACAAACATACTTATTAACAAAAAGTGTAAAAGTTTATAGGTCTATTGTTACATGAAAGCTTGTGGGCAAAATGTAGTGTGCCACTGCCAGTGCACTAAGCATAAGACACGGATTACAGCCACTGCATTCGGTAGTATGTTGCATCTCCTGTTCTGCAACGATCGCATGCACTTCTGTTTGTCTTGTCCAGTGAGTAGGATGCAGTAACGGCAAACTACAGCACGTTCTGATTCGGCTCTTCCCTTCCAGCGCAGTGTTCGCGTCGCTGCGCGGCGCGTGGCGCTGGTCGCGGGCCGCGCCGCGCCGCGCCGGCTACGCGCCCGTGCCCCCCCCGCCGGCGCCGCCGCCCTCCCCCCTCGCGGCCCTGGCCAGGCTCGGCCTCATCATGGCACGTTCTAATTCGGCTCTTCCCTTCCAGCGCAGTGTTCGCGTCGCTGCGCGGCGCGTGGCGCTGGTCGCGGGCCGCGCCGCGCCGCGCCGGCTACGCGCCCGTGCCCCCCCCGCCGGCGCCGCCGCCCTCCCCCCTCGCGGCCCTGGCCAGGCTCGGCCTCATCATGGCACGTTCTAATTCGGCTCTTCCCTTCCAGCGCAGTGTTCGCGTCGCTGCGCGGCGCGTGGCGCTGGTCGCGGGCCGCGCCGCGCCGCGCCGGCTACGCGCCCGTGCCCCCCCCGCCGGCGCCGCCGCCCTCCCCCCTCGCGGCCCTGGCCAGGCTCGGCCTCATCATGGCACGTTCTAATTCGGCTCTTCCCTTCCAGCGCAGTGTTCGCGTCGCTGCGCGGCGCGTGGCGCTGGTCGCGGGCCGCGCCGCGCCGCGCCGGCTACGCGCCCGTGCCCCCCCGCCGGCGCCGCCGCCCTCCCCCCTCGCGGCCCTGGCCAGGCTCGGCCTCATCATGGCACGTTCTAATTCGGCTCTTCCCTTCCAGCGCAGTGTTCGCGTCGCTGCGCGGCGCGTGGCGCTGGTCGCGGGCCGCGCCGCGCCGCGCCGGCTACGCGCCCGTGCCCCCCCCGCCGGCGCCGCCGCCCTCCCCCCTCGCGGCCCTGGCCAGGCTCGGCCTCATCATGGCACGTTCTAATTCGGCTCTTCCCTTTCAGCGCAGTGTTCGCGTCGCTGCGCGGCGCGTGGCGCTGGTCGCGGGCCGCGCCGCGCCGCGCCGGCTACGCGCCCGTGCCCCCCCCGCCGGCGCCGCCGCCCTCCCCCCTCGCGGCCCTGGCCAGGCTCGGCCTCATCATGGCACGTTCTAATTCGGCTCTTCCCTTCCAGCGCAGTGTTCGCGTCGCTGCGCGGCGCGTGGCGCTGGTCGCGGGCCGCGCCGCGCCGCGCCGGCTACGCGCCCGTGCCCCCCCCGCCGGCGCCGCCGCCCTCCCCCCTCGCGGCCCTGGCCAGGCTCGGCCTCATCATGGCACGTTCTAATTCGGCTCTTCCCTTCCAGCGCAGTGTTCGCGTCGCTGCGCGGCGCGTGGCGCTGGTCGCGGGCCGCGCCGCGCCGCGCCGGCTACGCGCCCGTGCCCCCCCCGCCGGCGCCGCCGCCCTCCCCCCTCGCGGCCCTGGCCAGGCTCGGCCTCATCATGGCACGTTCTAATTCGGCTCTTCCCTTCCAGCGCAGTGTTCGCGTCGCTGCGCGGCGCGTGGCGCTGGTCGCGGGCCGCGCCGCGCCGCGCCGGCTACGCGCCCGTGGCCCCCCCGCCGGCGCCGCCGCCCTCCCCCCTCGCGGCCCTGGCCAGGCTCGGCCTCATCATGGCGTACTTCTACCTCTGCGATAGGACCAACTTCTTCATGAAGGAGAATAAGTACTACTCGGAGTGGAGTTTCTGGCTGCCGGTGGGCTATGTGCTGGCGCTCGGGCTGTTCTTCACGGATGATTCCAAGTCTAATAGGTGAGTTTTATGTGATATATTGTGCAGGGTTTATCAGTTTACTTCTGTCTATATCCCACTCTAGGTACACAGGTCAGACACAATTCGATACTCCCTGCATTAAGCTATGTTGTACATTATCAAAGGTGAGTACTTTAAGCACTTCCTCTTTATTGTACTACCTTTATCATACCATACCACCTATGGTAGAAGGACGGGACCACAACGTTTCCTCATCTATTCGATGCCTAAGAGGTGGGTTATGGTTATGTGTTTGAGTCTGGTTACTTTATATAGCGAAGGCTGCCAGCGCGCAGCGCGCGCGGGGCCCGATTCTCGTGAAGACGATAAAATATTACAATATATAAATATCATAACAACTGTCAAATATGTATCCGCCGTCAATTCGACCCATGCGCTGATATATATTGGTCTAATTGGTCTTCTTTGGTCTGCCACAACGCAAAGTAATTTGTGTTAAAAAACATTTTTACGCTTCAGGACTTTGAACTGAAATCTGGCTAGGTTATACTCCTGATCTTCAACTTCAAAGTTTTATCTAATCATCATTATTGTCCTCAGAGTACTCCACCGCGAACAGACCTTGGAATGGAAGGGCTGGATGCAGCTGGTAGTCCTGGTCTACCAGGGTACGGGCGCCAGTAAGGTCACTCCCATATACATGCTAGTGCGCGCGCTCGTCTCCACCTATCTGTTCCTGACGGGGTAAGTGTTATGTCAGCATCAACATCCTAACTTTATTAGTCCACTGCTGGTCATAGTCCTCCCCCAATTTGTAAATTACAAAATGTCTTCAGCTTGCCCCATTCAGCGACTGTAAGCGACCTTTCGCAAATCATGTCTTAAACTGCGTTTTTCGAGTCGCTGTCTCCGCAAGGAACTCGTGTGCACATCGGTTCTCGGTTCTTCGACAGATACGGCCAGGCCAGCCAACTACCAATTCAGCTTGCTTATCCTATGTGCTATGGCTGTGGTCCTCGGTCGGGATGCCCTCATTGTGAATTTTATCATTCAGAGAGACGAACAGCTATCCGATTAGTGTTTAGTTAGCCACAGAACGGCTGCCTTCTAACATGACAGCATATTTATAGCTGCCACGAACTGTTGGAATAATTTGCCTCCGCCAATAAGAAACTCCGGATCTATATGGACTCTCACCCAAATAAACTTATTCAATGTAGGCAGTCGTTCTGAGCTACGGTTTTTATAGGCTTCAGGCTTCATTTTATGTATTTCCGTTTTGTTATTGTTATTCTTATTGTGTTTTATTGTTCTTCTTTTTATGTAATTCCTCCTTAGTGTTAAAATTGATTTGTTTTGTGTTTTATCTAACTTAGTAAATTGTGTTTATGCGTCATGCCGCACAGTAGTATAAGCTGGTGTCACTGTAAACCAGCGCCATGGTATTCTTATAATTATAATAGGTTCTCTATAATTGCCTACGTTGTGTGACGACCAAATTTTGTTATCTTTTAAATATGACACAAAATAAACTTTTTCTTATCTTTTATTATCTTACTTTAAACTTCGCAAGCTCCATACCGGGCGTGTCATGATGGGTAGGACGCATGGTCACCCCTATATACATGCTAGTGCGCGCGCTCGTCTTTGCCTATCTATTTTTGACTGGGTGATCTGTCCATCATCAGCCTACCTATATCAGTCCACTGCTGGAAATAGGCCTTTCCTAATTTGCGAAATTACACCATGTCTTCAGCTTGCCGCATTGGCGTCTGCCAGCGGCCAGAAGAGGTGGTTTTGGCAGATGAACAGCGTCCGCTGCTAACACAGTTGGCATAATGCTGAGCTGGGACTAATTTGCTTTATTGGCACACACCATTGTGCTTCAATAATTAACTTAGTTAGCTTCAGACCTGTTCTTTCCTCTGACTAAAAGCTTACAAAACTGGGAGGATGGTATAGGTGCTGGGTAAGCCTAATCAATCTTACAATATATCAGGCACTGCAGAGTCCCGTACAGCCTAAATACCAGCTGCAAATGCTGTTTAAATCATCTATAATAGATGTTAAAGCTCATAGAGTCATGCCATTCTTCGAAGGAATTGTTACGGTCTACCAAAACATATACCAGAATACTTTAAACCGAAAACTCCTGTCAATATGTTTTGGTAAACGTAAAAAAACAAACACCGACATCTAACAACAGGTTGCGGAACCCTTCACAGCGCGTGGCATGACACGCACCTGGCCTAATTTAATAAATGTCTTATTTATTTTATCGCGTACCTTTATTATTTTTACGATGTTTCGAACACATTTGAGCGTTCTTGGTCGCGGGAGGACTGAAAATAATAGAAAAGATACGCGATAAAATCCTGTAATTTCGAAACTAAATAATACGTTAGCGAATCGCGACAGCTTAACAAGTTATTTTACTATAGTAACCTTCATGACTTATTACTTTATTACATTCATATTAATTAGCGGGAACGTCCACGTACTTGTTGTTGTTGGTGGAGGCGCCGACTGTCTCGACCCTTATCGAGGGCCTTCGTCAGGGTGAACACGGCTCGCGCCCGCCACCTGCGCGTCCCGCAGGGTGATTACGTATCTCGCGACAGGTTAAGCAACAGGCAATTGACAGCATATTGCTGTCAAATGTCAATTTTGTATTAGACAACAGCAAGGAATTTGATATTTGACAGCAATATTGCTGTCAATTGCCTGTTGCAAAACCTGTCGCGAGATACGTAATCACCCTGCCGTCGTGCACAGTGTGTCTACCATGAGTGGTCACTATTAGATCGCCTGCCGTTACTGCAGTAGTAATAGTAGATACGTTACTATGACATCTGTCAGATTTGTAAGAACGAAGCCCAAACTACAGTCGCTGTAGTTTCACTGCGTACCAAACTATCCGCTAGAGGCGCTGTACAAGTTTTCATAATCTTTTCAACTACAGCCGCTAGTGAGTATAGACGTGCAGACTCCCGGTAGAGCTACTGTTTGACACGTGACGTGTGAGTTATTGTCGTCCGCAGCTTCGGGCACTTGTACTACACGTGGGAGACGGGCTGCGTGCGCGCGGCGCGCTACCTGCGCGTCATGTTCCGCCTCAACTTCCTCACCGTGGTGCTGTGCCTCGCCATGAACCGCCCCTACCAGTTCTACTCCTTCATCCCGCTCGTCAGCTTCTGGTACACACTGGTGAGTTGACTCATTTCAAAATTGTACTGTGTTCCGCGCAAACTCCCACGGCGCCACTGAAAACCAGTGCTGTGTCTAACACAGCGTACGCTGAGTTGGCGACCGATTTATGTCTATTAATATTTTATTTTAACTGTGCAGTTCCGTTTGTATCTTTGTAAATGAGACATAAATATTTTTTTTTCTTTTTACTACAATGTCTGGTTAACACTGTTACACTGGTGTTTTTTTAGAGGTAGTGAACTTGGAAATGTAATAAAACAAAGATGATTTTTTCATCGTCTTGTTGAAACCACAGCTCCTGCACATCATGGTTGTTCAATTTATGAACGAAAAAGTCAGTAGTCATGGCTCTATAGCGGTCACCATTGACTGTAACGTTCGCGCCAGCATCGTTTTAAAGAAGTACGGACCAATTATTCCACCAGCCCATAAAGCACACCAAGCAGTCAGTTTTTATGGATGTAACGGTGTCTCCAACATACACTTGAGGATTATCTTTACTCCAAATACGGTAGTTTTGTTTATTGACGTATCCATGTAACCAAAAGTGAGCGTTATCGCTAACCAAAATTCGCTTATGAAAATCGGGATCAAAGGCAATCCTGTTTTCCAATCCATTCACCGAATCTACGCCATATGCTAGGTGATCGTGTGGCTTTAATTCTTGCATTAGTTGGATTTTGTAAGCACGCAAACCGAGATCTTTCCGCAAAATTCTTCCATAAAGTGGATGGACACATATCCAATTCCTGTGCACGATGACGGATAGACTGATGCGGGTCTTCCTCTACGCTCTGCAGCAGCAAAGACGCACTGTACGTCTCTGTGGATGCAAACATGGTGCAAAAACGTTCCATAGTTAATAGAATTAATTGCTCTGATGGACGATTATGTTGACCGTTAAATGGGCGTAGTGCGCGATACGTATTTCGAACAGAACCATGGTTTTCAAAATAAATTTGCACAATTTGGAAGCGTTGTTCAGGCGTCAGTCTATTCGTGTTGAAATGCTAAACCAAACTAAACGTAAATCAGCTGACAAAATGGTTGCCATTTAAGAAAGTGTTGCCATTTAAGAAAGTGTTGCCAACTTAAAGTTCTATACCTCTAAAAAAACAGCCTATATAACCAGTGATTAAGGTTTTATCAATTTATGTACCGAATCACAACCGTAAAGTTGTACCCACACCTGCTTGTATGGTCACAAAATAAATATTGTAGCGTTTGCTATGACTTCGATAATAATGACACATGTACTGTACATACTCTTTTGTACATGGTTTGTATCCTTAATTTTGTAAGCGGGTGTGCCAGTGATGTAAACTGCAAGGAATTAATTAGCAGTCCGTAACACAGGCCCCGCCCAGCACGGCTGTTAAGTACATGCTCAGTTCAGTTTACGTAAGTTCAATCAAGATTTTTTTTGATGTTTTACATCTTTTGCGGGGGGTAAGACCGATCGGACGAGAGGTGACGCGTGACGCTTGGATTGTGCGAGTTAGAGGGCGACTGCACTTCGTCCATCGTGCCCATGGTGTTGACTGTGGCGACTGTGGTGACTGAAGCGACTGTGGGTGACTGTCGCTACTGGGGCTACTGTAGTGACTGTGGCGACAGCCAGGCGTTCCGTGATGGCTCAATCTTTTTTGGTATTCTTCATAAACTACGTTATTAAATAAGTTAGTTTAGTTTTAAGTTAGTTATAAGTCTGGTTGTAGTTTTTAATCGTAAATAAATCTATTATTAACATACATATAACCGGGTATTTATCGCGTAAATTACCTTTATTATTTCCCGACGTTTCGCTTGGATTGCACCAAGCATGGTCCCGGGAAGACTAAATAAATCTATGTATATCATCCATCTCTTTCTACTGCCAGATGTTCGTGATCTTCGCCCTGCCGCCTCACATCACTCCGTCCTCGTCGCACACGAGCGAGTCGAAGCCGTACCAGTACCTCTACATCGCCGTCAAGGTCATCGGCCTGCTCGCCATCGTCACCGTCTTGTACATGAGCGAGGTGAGTGTGTCCCCTCCTCTATTGCCCTTGGATCAAACTCAAACTCAAAAAATACTTTATTCAGTGCGGCCGCATGAACCTTATTGATGGATCATCCTTACATATTATAAAAGGAAGTCCTGCACCGCGTCTGTTTGCCTGTTCGCGCAAAACTCGGAATCTTCTGAACGGATTTTCATGCGGTTTTCGCTAATGGCTTTCACAAATTTATATAGATTGGTTGCAAGTTCGCTGAACTACGATGATGACAGTTGAACATGTCGAAAAATGTATTGCCGACCTGGAGTTGTTTTGGCGTGTAAGCCATTTAAGTTATGTGCAAGTGATAAGTGTAAAAAGGTATCTTGCGACTGCATATGTCTATCTTTTATGGTTAACTCATAGGGGCCGTCTCCACGAGCGAGGGAATCGCGGCGATGTTATCGTCGTGCCACGTGTTTCTATAGCGCGGACTCGTCGCGATTCTCTCGCTCGTGGAGACGGCCTCTAAGAGAGTGTATAGAAATACGTGGCACGACGATAATATCGCCGCGATTCCCTCGCTCGTAGAGACGGCCCTTTAGTAATCATTTATCTAATCGCAAAATTGATAAAAAAGTATGCATTAATTGCGAACTAGCTTATAGGAACAAATATGGTGTGAATATATGTTCAAATAAGTTTCTCTAACATCTTGAGTAATAAATAAATAACATATTCTCCCTTTAAACCATATAATTTAAATCAATATCTTACGAGTTATAGCGTAATTAAAAAAAAAAAGTATGCATTAATTGCAAACTCGCTTAACTTAGGAACAAATCTTGAGTAGTTCATAAATAACATATGCCTTTTAAACCATTCAAATTAAATCAATATCTTACGAGTTATAGCGAAATTAAAACAAACTCTCGCGCGACAAAGTAATTACAGCGGTGCGGCGTACGTGTCTCCTCCTAGACAGCTGGCCCGTTCAGTATAACTCTATTTCGTCACTTTCAGGTGTTCTTTCAAAAGATCTTCGTGACCCGTCCGTGGAAGGCGCTGTTCGTGAACTCCGACGACGACATCCACCAGTGGTGGCTGCAGTGGAAGCAAGACAGGTAGCTTTCAGAGAGTCAAAGTCAATAAGTGTTTATTCAATAGAGCAAAACGCTACTTAGAATAGTCAATTTACAAAAGAAGAACAAGGCACATTTAAATTGAATAAAGCATATAATTGAATTCGTTCGCTTCAGATAACTTTTTTCCATGTGAGGGAAAGAAGCGAATAAGAAATCTCACTCTTTCTCTTTCACTTTTTTTACTTCCGTTCTCCCCTGTCACTCGTCGGACATCACATCTTTCCTAGCTATTTAATCTTTTACGAGTATTGTATGTGATACATACACCTTTTTTAACCTACTTCAAAAAAAGGAGGAGGCTTCTCAATTCGACCCTCTGTTATATATTTTTTGTGTGTTCGTTGTTTGTCGTTTATGAACCGATTTAGATGATTATTTTTTTGTTGGAAAGGAGTTATCCCAAGGGTGGTCTCATGATAAGGAAACTAGGATCTGATGATGCCATCCCAGAGAAATCGAGGGGAACCTTCGAAAATCGCAGGGGCGACTAGGGCGTTTCTTAACTTTTTAACTGTATAGGCCTCCGCTTCAACACGCTTACGTAAGCGGTTCTGTGCTAGCCTCATCCTCTGTCTACCACTCAATCATTACATAATTCATCATCATAATTACTGCCGTAGGACGCCCACTGCTGGACATAGGCTTCCCGCGTGCATTTCCAAGATTATATAGGGGTTGTTCATACTCACCACGCTTGGCCGCTGCTGCCCGTCTTCCGGAGGTGTCCCTCGGTAGATTGTTACATCGACGGGTAACAGACGAGTGGTAGAATGCCCATTCTTCTACCCACGGCATTATATAATTAACAGTTACTTATCGTTGACAGGTACTCAATGGCATACGGCATCATCGTCGCCCTAGCCTACCTGCTGGCGCAGCGCGGCGGCCTGCTGGACGACCGCGGCCACGCCAACCTGCTCTCCCCCGGCGCCTCGCTCACGGCGGTCCTGCTCGCCTTCGTCGGCTTCGGCTCCTACGGCACCTTCACCTTCTTCTGCTCAAACACCTTCGACTGCAACGAGATACACAGCTACGTAGCGTTCATACCCATCGTATCCTACATCATACTCAGAAACGTGTCCGGCGTACTGCGAATGCGGCATTCGACTATGTTCGCGTGGTTCGGGACCATAACGCTGGAGCTGTTCGCGAGCCAGAGTCACATCTGGCTGGCGGCGGACACGCACGGCGTTCTGGTCCTTATCCCCGGCGCGCCGGTGCTCAATCTCATACTGACGTCGTACATATTCGTGTGCACGGCGCATGAGCTGCATAAGTTGACGGGGATCATTCTGCCGTACGCTGTGCCGGATGATTGGAGGCTTCTGCTGAGGAATGTAGCCGTCTTTATGGCGGGGTTGGTCGCGATCGGAGTGTATGATGGCATGTTTTGAATATTATCTTGTCATGTTGAATTAGATGAAGAGGTTCATTTGCGACGGGATTCGAACCGGTATTAATAATCCTTCCAATGCCATGGAACCTTATCTCTTCGGCTCCATAGCCGAGGAGGTGGGAGGTGGTTCCATAACCATAAGATATGACAGTGTTAACAACCATAATGTCGGTTAGTGATATTGATAGGAACACATTGAAAGTACGACAGAATGAACGGGGTTTATGGTGGTGAATTCTAACATGGTTTAGCCAACATACAACATACATAAAATGCAAATGCTTATTCTGACGGGGTTCGAACCGGTATCAAAATTCCATCTACGGCCAGAGAAACTTATCAATCTATGACATGGTGTTAATGATCATGACTTAACCAAGTTATGTTTGAATAAACATATTTAAGTAAGTAGGGGAGATTTCGGTCCTGATTCCCGGGGCGCCAGTGCTCAATCTCATAGTTTGGTCGCGATCAATCTGCGTGATGGTATGTACACACAATAAATAAAATGAAAAAGGCTTATTCTGACGGCATTCCGACGTCAAACACAATATTTAACCTTCTTAAATGTTTGTATAAAAGCGTCTCCGCTGCTGGCTCGTTCCCTGTTCGGTCGCAAGCATTTGAGTGAATGATGATTGACAACCAGTCTGTGTGAATGGCGCTGGGACATTTTTTCAGTGTTTCCAGTTAGATTGTTACTCTATAGGATTTTAGCTCGATAATGGCCCCTAAGGCCCAGACTGCGAAATAACAGCTTATTTCCATATTGCTATCCTATTAATATTATAATCGCGATGTTTGTGAGTATGTATGAATGTATGGATGTTTGTTTCTCTTTCACGCAAAAACTGGCCTACGGATTGAGCTGAAATTTTGCACACATAGATGTTGACCAGGATTAACACATAGGTTACATTTTGTCCGGGTACAACGCATGCGAAGCGGCGGGCATAAGCTAGAAGTTTAAGAATTTCAGTTTAAATTTACTTATCTCTGCATTAAGTTTTATTGAGATGGGAAAGTTTGGCTGCAGGTTGGCCATATGTATAAAATGTGAAATTTAAAACGTTATACATAATATGTACAAAAATTAGTCTCTGGCTGTTATTACAAGTGTAGGGTACCAATAATGTGTTTTAAATATCAAAATCACAGGAACTTGTTTAGTAATCATCATCATCATCATCATCTCAGCCGTAAGACTGCTGTCCACGTCATGCTGGACATAGGCCTCCCTCAAGGAGCTCCAAGGGCTTGTTGGTTTGTTGCCATACTCGCCACGCTCTCTTACCCGTGGGTGCAGTAAGAATCTGCCAAGGGATACCTCCGGAAGAAGGGTAGTAGCGTTTTCTCGATAAATTCCTGTGTTTTTGATATTTCAAATGTATTGTGGAGAAGGTTAAAGAAAAAAAAATGATGTGTATATAAAGAATGTTGTAACTATGTGATCTATTTGTATTCAGATTCTAGTCTTAACTATAATAAGCGTTTAAGGACAAAAATTGGATATCTAGAATATTTTAGGTAGATTTTTAATACTTTGTAATTGCGTAAAATAATAATTACGTACCCATCTTGTGCATAATTCAGACTGCATATTATTATTATTTAGTATTCTATAAATACTTAACCAATTTAATTATAATTAAAGTTATTTGTTTGTACCATTTGGTTGAAATTTGTTACCTTTTTAATATTTTTTTTTTAGCTTGTATGTAGATTTACAAAAAGTCAAAAAACTATTGGACACATCTTTTTTTAACTCTAACGTAATCCAAAAAAAATGGCGATACATTATTTTAAATGTAGCGTGACGTCACGCGCCGACGTGTTACAGTACAGTTTATGACTATGCTCTGACGTCGAGCCCCCACTCCTAAACTTCAATGCGCATTAACTAAGTACTGTTTCATCAATTTGAAAAAGGAAAATATCCGTGTCTATTATTTTTGTATCGGCTAACTGACGGTCTTAATAGAATTTTGATTTTCCCCCGTCAAGTAGTCTATTTTGCCTATCTATCTATCTTATCTAATTAGCCGGTAACATCCACTGCTGAATAAAGGCCTCTTCTCTTGTACGCCACTCCTGGCGGTCTTGTGCCAGCCGGATCCATGGCTCCCCTATTTTTCCTACGCTTTTAAAATTGGCACTTAATTATTACTAATGTGATTCAACTAAAAGGTTGATATAATTGCGAAAATATTGCGTACAGGATGATGTTTTCGTAAATTGGTTGGTTGGGGTGATGACCCACACCCATACGTTCGTTAGGGTGATCACCCACACATCACCTTTACGAACGAACTGCCTACTTATGAGAACATCACCCCTGAGATAGACGTGACCAATGTGTGTATTCACCTTATACAATAATGTAACAAATATAATAATTACTACACTGTTCATGTTCATATGGAAATATTAGAACAATATTTTCATACGAACAGTAATGTTTCAGCTGTTATTTATTTTATTATTTTAGTATTAATTGCTAAGAAGAAAAACTAGTTCCCTACGTTAAAAATTGTTCCCTACACTAATAGATGGCGCTAGTGGTATTTTTCTGTTAGTAAATACAAAAAGGTGTCAGTGCCACAGCCATAAAATGCATTCAAATTATTGATTTTTAAATTTCGTGCGTAATTTGATGAAAACGATGAACGCAGTGTACGCTTTCTCTGTGGTGATGACGTCACTTAGCGTTAAAACGAATGGCCATTACCACAGTCAGTATCAGTTGACACCGACTCTTTTGTATAAATCGTCGTATAACGTACTAATGTGGCGGCTGTACGGTTTCAATTCAAATTCACTGAAAATTTGTATTTGATTTAAAAAAATATTTGTTATTCTATGACGTAAAACTAAGTTTCCGACTGCTTTTTGCCTAAGCTATCTCAAAAAAATATTTTCAGATTTTTTATCATATGGATCCTCCACATCTTAATATTGACAATCATCTCAGTACATTTGTTACTTTCCTTACTCGTCGCGCCAGCTCCATCTATTAGGTTAACGCATACTTTTTTAGGTTAGAACATACTTTTTCTATTTTACTAAAATTTGCTTATTTGATCGCCTAAAAGAGCTCCTTCCTTTAGAATATCTTTGCGAGTTGTTGTGGATACACTAAGAAACTGTTATTTAATTTATTGTGGAGTTTATGTCCTAATTTGACATGTAAATATTTTTTTTATTGGATGAATAAACAATTTGATTAATGATATATATTTTTTATTTACGAAAGGAACAACTTTAGTTGTAAGACCTGACCAGGATTCTGTGATTTCCACAGCTGATTATACACTAAAGTCAACCTAAACGCCAGCTAATTCTTGAGGAAGGGTTCCCCTGTCCTGTAACACTAAAATCTCTTAACACAAGATGTGAATTACAAAGACGTACACGTTGTGTACCGATATACGTAGGTATACGCAATAGGAATACTTTTCTAAAATGTATTCCTACCGTGTCACATCCAACCGAAACAGTATACAATTTTATTCTTCTTAGGAAATGTCAAAAATGACAGTATACGTCGAATATACAATATGATACTTGGAATAAAACATAATTTCGTAGCGGTAATGAGCATAAATAAGGTCTAGTCTGAGGGTCTAGTTTTTCGATGACAGCTTTTAAACTTCAACGTACATTACTGGATAACTGCTCATCTTAAACTTTCCTATGTGTAAAAAGTAAGAAAAAAAATGGCCGCCAACATGGCCAGCCAAATAACATAAGTATTTATAAACTTGACACTGGCAGAATTGTGTAAAACTAAACACAAAAAGCCATAAAATAAAAAGACAAGACAAGACTCTTTGTGGGCTCAAATGGATGGCATTGGAGAGATCTAGGTACTTTGCCGATGACCTGTCATTAACAACTAAGGAAAATTATCCCTCTCAGAGTCCCACCAATTTCTGTTGAAGCCGACGAGATCGCGCGAGAGCCATGGATGGTTGGAGTAGTTTCGAATATCGTTACCAATTTCGTGCTGGGTAAAGGTCCCAGCACGAAAATGGTTAACATAAGAACGGTAAAATTTGTCGAAATATAGTAGGCACTACTCGTAACTCTAAATTATGTAAGGTAAATTATTCGTAAAATAAAACAAAGCTAATTTAACTTATTCGTAACTTTAATGTACAGTTACAAGCATATTCGAAGTACGACATGAAACTTAAACACAGAGTGTTGAGTGCACACAAGATAAGCATCAGTCTTTAAACAGTCAAATCACATAAAATTATTGCTGGGACTGTATCTACTACGTTAAGCATATACTAACACTTAACGAAATTAATTTCTAGGAGGATTCTACAAACAATTTCAACTCGAAGGCATTGTAAGGCTTCTATAAGAATTTAAGGATCGGCACGGAACGTGAGCCTTGCACACAGCGATAGCGAAAGAGATAATTCATTAATTTTTCAACAAAAAAACCTGAATCAATGAAAAATTACCCACCTACCCCCCCCATATGTACGCCTATTACTTTTGAGTTCGATTTATCATGGATCTCATCGTCAGAACTGGGTGTAAAACAAGCAAATACAACGACGGAGTTCTGAGGTCACAAAGATTAAAGTACAGATTACTTGAGGACCTGCTCTTTCTTTGAATTCGGTTATGAAGAGGAGGATTTGTATTTTGTTTTACAAGCTTTCATGAACACATGTTTTATATAGTTCTCGTCTGCCGACCTTGCGGCGACCACGGGCGGTGCTCGTGAAGAAGGGCTCTAAACGGACGGTAGTCACGTAGGTAATTGTGCACTCTATAATTAAGAAAACACGCACACCGTGGGGTGCCGGCAGGAGAGTGTTGCCCCTCCTCATCTGCCCGTGGATGCAATAAGAATCTGGCATGGGATACAACAAGGGTATCAACATCCCGTACTGCGCTCGTCTCCCTACTCCTGCGTATCAGATCAGTCGGCTATCAGACTAACTAAGCCACGGAGGCAGTCAACGAAAATCTGAAATAGACTACAAATTATAATTATCAAACGGATCTACCTGACCTCTCCCTGTCGCTCTACCTGAGAGTTCATTTTCCGTGCCGACAAATGTATAGGTACATAAGGGGAAGAGTAAACTTGCGTGTACAAGATTGGAAGATTAAAACAAGAACTATTTTAGTCCACTCGTGGGGTAATCTTAGTATTTAGTTAAGGTATCCTACACAAATATTGCAGTTAACTAACTATTGGTGCGTCAGTTAAATAAGTTAAGTTAAACGTTAGAAGGTTAACAATAAATATCTTAACATTATAAGTGCATTTATATTCATACACGTAGTAGTTGTATAATAATTGTGCATTTGTATACATATTTTTGGGCCTTTAATTTGTTATACTTACGATCAATAAATTGCTTATTCTTTTTAAACCTTTACAACGTTGTTACGATAATAAGACCACGAAAAGAACATCTCTCTCTCTCTCGTAACCCAGTATTTACATAAACAACATTATTTAATTTATTTACAAAATAGCAAAAAGTGCGCAAAAAACGATTTCACAAAATATGCATTTGAGCAATACGTTTGAGTATATTTACAAAAAGCGTCAATGTATAATAGTAGAACAAACCTCAACCGACCAAAAGACTAAAAATCTAACGCAAAGAATGTAAATTGAAACTATGTAACGATAGAAATAGGTAATTAATGAAAACTGTACCTAAGGTAAACATCACCTTAACGGAAGGATATAAAACCACTATGTATTTCTATTTACTAAACTATCCTTACGTAAAGTATTTCGATTCTAAAAAACATCTACAAATTATTGCTATATGAAGTACTATTTACAATAAGCCACCGTTAAAACATCAAAAGGGAACTTAAGAAAATCAAAATCCTTTTCTTTCCAGAACGTTCCTACTTCTATATCGAATGCCTACTACTCCGTGTCTCTTACTCATATATCACATTATATTAGAATTTTGTATACTTATGTTAGTTCGATAATGGTCATTATAGGAATGACATTACAATTCATTATCGAATAAAGGTTATAGTGGATAGTATAAAATTGATAGTCAAGAAAACACTTCAATCGGAGTTGTCTTGATCCGCGGCAGTGTTTAAAGTCCTCGTCTCTTCGCTTACTAGGTTCCTATCGTAACGTCTTTGCCTCGTGATTTTCGGTCTTATCGTGCTCAGAAGAGGGGCTGAAGTCGCGTGTGTCGGGAGGCGGTCTAGGTCTTTTCTTCCTTGGAGCAGTGGTGACGTCACGCTGGAGGACTCGTCTCCTTCGTCATCTGAAATCGCCGGATAGCTCTCTTTCATTTTCAAACTACGCTCTAAACGTCTGAGAAATCTGCAAGGAAATATACAAAATTAATGATGATATAATAATTATTAGAAATCCTCAGTTTTAGCACAGTCCTAATCCTGTCGCAGTGTATGGATCAGAATGTGCTACTGCAGCAGAGATGAGAATGTTGAGATGTACGTATATTGCCGTGGGGTGCCGGCAGTAGAATGATACCCCTCCTCTCATGCCCATGGATGCAGTAAGAGTCTGCTAAGGGATACCTCCGGAAGATGGGCAGCAGCGCCTCTTCTTGTATCAACATCCTATACTGCGCTCACCAACCTGCCAAGCGAGGTGAGTGTGGCAAGTACCCCTCATAGAGATCCATGAGGGAGGCCTGTGTTCATCAGTGGACGTTTTATGGCTGAAATGATGAAAAATGATGTATGTAGAGAATGGACAGGATGAGGAATAAGAATATAAGATGAAGTGTGGAAGTAGCGATAGTGTTAGAAAATATGAGGAGTAAGGTAAGTTGGCATGGTCACTCGATGAGGAGTGATTCATTCTTGGTCATTATCTTCATTCGCACAATTCATCTATCGCTTCTTTACCCCGCCTCTTACATTTATATATATCCACATTGATCACATCTTCTTATTGAATCACACTCCTCCTATATAGGGATATACATAGAAGGAGTGATGAATCGAATACTGTATTAGTGATGAATCCACCGCGTGATTGATTATTACAGAAGTTGCGAATTTACAAAACAAATTTAATAAACACAGGATGGATACTCGTAAGAAGAAGAAGACCAGCTGTCGCACCAGTTCGCAGCATACAGGTTGATTGGTAATTCGATACATTCCATAAAGGAGGTTATGGAAGAGCTTATCGTGCCGTACTACGACTCATTCTGTGTCGGTACGGGATGTTGATACATGGATAGACGCTGCTGCCCATCTTCCGGAGGTATTCCTTGGCAGATTCTTATAGCATACACGGGCAAGAGAGGAGGAGCAACACTCCACTGCCGGCACCACACGGCTTTTTGTGTACTTAAATAAAGTAAGTACCTACACAAAAAGCCATGAGCAACTAGGTATGTACCTACTATGACGTTGAACATTTCTTAGCAACGGCTAACAAATTACACTACGGCTAGTAACAAATTGTTTGTTTTTACAACAATTACATTAAAAATCATCAACATTTGTCCATTTTTGGATAGCTAATGAAATAAGAAAGTAATTTATATAATTTGTACGCTAAGTTCCATACTTTTTTTACACGAAGAGACCGCATTTGTAGGGAAAAAATATTTTCCGTAAATAGCTATCGTAGTGTTCGCACCATAACATATTGTTTTTATGGCAATCGTAACTAAATGTGTATCTTAAATATTTTTTTATTATTTACCTGTCAAAAGGAAGAACTATGTCAGAAACCATCAATAGTTTACTGTACCTAATCAGGGGTTTAGTGAAAAATATTTCAATTTTAAGCTCAAAATCGGGGGATTTAAAAATAAAATTAAAAAACTAGGGATAATTAAAAAAAATCTCATTTTCGAACGCCTATTATACAACAAAATCAATCGGAAATGAGCTCTTCCATAACCTATTTCGAAAAATGTATCGAATTACCAATCACCTGTATATCAAATTTATATTTTGGATGCGCATACTCAAGACCGGCGGTCGATTATGGATCTCGCGACAAGTTTGGAACAGGCGTAAATCTAGCGATCATCGCTTTTAAACGTCAATTCCTTGCTGTTATCGAATACTAAATTGACCTTTGACAGCGATGAACGCGAGATTTACCCCTGTTGCAAACATGTCGCGAGATCCGTCATCAGCCTGCGGGAGAAATGGAAGAAGGGATGTCTCTGCCCAGGAGTGGGCTTAAATATACAGCTTACCTAATTTGATTGCTAATGGTCCGCAGTTTGTTTACTTTAGGCGGTTTCCTGGAATCTTCAGTGAGGTCCAGACTAGAAGAAATTTTCGAAGAAGTATCCTGAAAACAAAATCTTCAGTTCAATACAACACCACATCAATATACGTTTAAACTTTTCCAAGAGTCATGCTTCTATCCATCCTAATAGTAGTGAAATGGTCTTCAAGAACTAAGCATTCCATGATAGCTACGTACATCACATCACATTAAGTAACATATTATAAAACCTAAAGAGTAGTCTACATGACTTAGTTCTAACGTCATGTAGATTAACAAAAACCAATAAACACGATTCCCTAATACTGACGAAATGTAGCGAGACGTCACGGGCGGACGTGTTTCGGTACAGTATATGACTATGCTCTGACGTCACGAGGCCCTACTCCTAAACTTATTGAAGTAGGTAGGTATTGTTTTATTTATTTGTAAAAGCGAATTAGTGAATAGCGTCTGTTATTTTTGTATTATCTAACTGACGGATTAAATGGAATTTTGATTTTCATACTCTGCTCTCTCTTATATTGTTATAGGAAGACCCAACAACAACACAACACCCCAGAAACACTTGTCTTGGGTGCGTTGCTACTGAGTCAGAACAGGGCTAAATGACCAATTACAAGCTCGAACGGCTCAAGGCACGAGGAAGCGAGCGTTGTGATTGGTCAATTAAACCCCCACTACACCTCAGCGGAAACGCATCCTTAGGCCTTTACGTTTTATCTTGCGAATAGCTAGCAAGTTTCATAAGTTGTATGTTCTATGTTTCAGATATGTCACTACTCGGCGTTGGTGAATTAAATAAACAAATAAATAATGCTGGAGAATTCACACAGCATCATCTAGCCCCAAGCTAAGTAGAGCTTGTGTTATGGGTACTAGATGACTGATATACAAAATATATTATACTAATTGACACATGACGTAATCTAATAATGAGCAATAAACGATGATTAACATTCTAATCATAATGCTTGGCTACTCGTACTCAGGTTCCTAAAAAGTCATACATTTAGGTAAATACGTAAACATGAATATATCTGCGGAACAGGTTTGAACAGTTGCAACATACGGTCACCTCAGAGCTTCGGCATTTCTGTCTTCTGAGCGGTTTCCGCAAACGCAACGGCTCACATGGCTGAAAATAATTCAACTTTGCTAAAGCCTAATCAAAATTAAACTTAAATCAACAATAAATTATAATAGAAATAAAAATAATTTAATTAATAGTGTCTAGAATCCAACTCGTAGTTTCATGTCCGCAATTCAGTTCAGATGACTGGTCAAATCAAGGTCAGAAATTAATAAGTACGTCAGAGCACGTCAAAGCTCCTTGACTGACGTGCTCATAATTTCGTGCAAATAGATTCGCGTAGTTTGCAAAGCCTTAAATAATCACTGTGCTGCCGACGGCCTGTCTCTATGGCGCAGAACACTATTTACCCTCACTAGTGTTAATGGAGCCCTGGTGGTTGCCGTGGAGTGGCAATAGAATGGTGCCCCCCCTCTCTTGTCCCTGGATGCAGTAACAATTAGCCAAAGGTATATCTACCCTTGGAAGATGGGCAACAGCGTTTTCCGTGTATCAACATCCCGTACTGGGCTCGCCAACCCGCATGCCAAGCGGGGCGAGTATGGCAACCTCCTCATGATTAGTACTTGGAAAATTATTGGGAGGCCTTTCCACAACCATATCCATTAATAATATTCAGCAGTGCACCATCAAAGATTACCCTCGCAATCGATGTAGATTGCGCATTGCCCTTTCTAAGATTTCATCTTTGATAGGGGCCAACTCACATTTTTAAGCGCCCAAGCCGGCGAGGTTGGCTTGGGCGCTTAAAAATGTGTGTTGGCCCCCCAGTGATGCCTCTTGTCATGCCTCTGCTAACTAACGGCCCAAAGACTTCCCTAAGTGGGTTCGTTCAAAGGCAGGCCTAAAAACACATAGACAAATCTTTAAGTTCTAAGTCTTCTGTAGTTATTCATCTCAGCCGTAGGACGTTCACTGCTGGATAAAGGGGCTGCCATACTCGCCACACTTGGCAGGCGGGTAGGCGAGCTCAGTACAGGGTGTTGATACACGGAAAGACACTGCTGCCCATCTTCTACTTTTTCTGCATATACAATCTTACTGCATCCACGGGCAAGAGAGGAGGAGCAACATTCTGCTGCCGGAACCTCACGGCACATCACGTGATTCCTCAACTAACTAATAGCCCAGAGAAATATTCTGTAAGACCAGCGCTGGGTCTGTATCTATAGCCTTGAGTGAGTAAGGGTCCTTTTGTAATTCTGTCTTTCGCTGTTGGAAATAAATATATAGTTTACGTTACTTTAAGTCTTTTACCTGCATATCCGCGTCAGGCAGCCTCAGCTCCCTGGCGGAAGCCACGCTGGCGACGCTGGCGTTGGACACCGAGTCCTCGGAAGAGGAGGAGGACGGAGGCGCGGGCGCCTGCGAGCGGGACCGGCGCCGCCCGCCCTTCCGGCCGCGGCCGCTCGCGTCCCGGGGACCTGGGACCTGAGGAACCAATCAATACACATGATTTGGGTGAAACTTGTTCTTAAGTAACTGTAATTAATATGCAATATTTACGGGATCTTTGCCATGATTTGATGATGGATTTACTGAGTTTATCCGTGATGATGACGCAGTTTCACATGTCTTAACATATTACAGTCATTTGAAACTATCATAGTTATGAACAACGCAATATCTTTTTAAACTCAAAAAGATTCAAATCACGGTAAATAACCCCTAAATATTGCGTTGATAGTTTCAAATGACTGTAATATGTCTTTGGGAGAATCTATTAAATATTTTAATAATAAAATTGGATAGGATTCTGTTTTTTAGGGATTTCTATATTTTAAATGATTCCAGTTATGTTTAGGTCTAATCTTACCTACATTTACTTTTTGATATTTGAATATTAAGAAATAAGAGTAATGTGGATGATTTTATTTGATTCGGATGTTCGTTTGGCATTTAAATACACATCTAAACAAACAGCAACATCGGGGATGGATCTGAAAGATGTTGCTTACGTATTTACTATGCGGAAAACTAAAGAACTTCAACTGTATCCCATTTAGTAAGTAATCAGAATGAGGCTATAGCTAAATCAGATTTTTTCACACAAAAATAGCTCACTGATAAGTGAAGACTACCACTAGCACATTTAATAATATACTTTAAAGTTAATCAGTTGCAACTGCATCATCTTACCTCCAACAAATTGTGCATTGAATGCGGCAAATGCGGAAGTGTCGTCTTGGCCGTGCCCGCCGGCTCGTGGGACGTCGTGCGCGTGGTCCGCCTGTCCCGCTTCCTCCCGCTCTTCTTAGGCACGTTGCTGCCCACTTTCAAACTAGTCCCCTTCACGCACTCAGAACTAGGGAAGTCGTAAAGCCCATCCGAGTCCGTGAAGGGGAGCTGCCGTCCGTAGAATTGTGGCGAAAATCGCCCTAATCCAGTCTTATCGCTCAACGGACTCTCGCTTCTAGAACTAACTGGACTGAGTTGGCTGCCTTCCGCGAGCAACGTCGGCGGCCGCAGGCTAGCCTTCTCATCCAAACCACGCTCTACACTAGCGCACTTCACTATTGAACACTTTGTTACCCCACTCGGGGATACTAAAACTGGGATTTCTAAATCTTTAAGCGCTAACTCCATTTCTCTAGCGCTAGTTGGTACGTCGTCTACCCGTTCATCTGTTCCGATGCCTTCATCGTTTGATTCTAAAAGCGGATCATCGGAAAGCGTCTCTGAGTCTGATCTCCCTCGTCTCCTTTCTTTTGAATCCTCATTTGAGGCTGCTGGGCCGGAGTTGGTTTTCATCAGCGGTCGGCGCCTTTGAAAACAGGACGGTCCGCCGCCTGAACCTGGGTCTTCCATTTCTGAAGGGCAAAGGGGATTGCTGGATCCGCATCTCGAAGGTCCCGGACTAGCCATAGAGCTGTACCCTGACGAGGAAAGGTTAGATTCGGACGGGGCGCGTTCTCCCCTCGCGGACATAGAAAATGGGGAGAGATAACACATGTTTCCGGAGGGAGGCGGTGGTCGGGGTGACATAGGCTCGTCGGATTCCTCCGTCTCGTTGTAAGTGACCGTTATCAGTGGTGGAGGATGAAATTCTAAATGCGGTGGGGTTCTCCTCGGGGGTGGAGAACCAGGGGACGGTCTTTGTATGGTGAGGGCTGGAAGGTTGAGGGATGGGGGCGCGGGTGAAGGGGAAGACATCTCCCGCTCTGAGTCTTGGCTGTGCGTAAAGCTGGGGCTCGGAGAGTCCGTCACCTGCGTCGAGGGAGTTGGAGTGTCCGTACTGAGGCTGGTTGTTTGACGCAGCTGGAACAAAAAATATGAGGAGTGGCCAAAAGTGTTTTGTCGACTACTATAAAAAATTAACTTTTAAGTAGTGTTACTCAGCTATGCTTGTACCTTGAAGTACAGCATAAGTAAAATAAACACTACCATTTCTGAAATTGTTTGTTATTGGTTGTAACTACGTTTTTGAGATTAAGTAAGTGAAAATCAACATATTTGTATTTGACAAAACTAAAAAAAAAGAACTACGTTAAATTGGAACATCATAAATCAAACATACGAGTACCTTCAACTTCAACCCAGACGGCCTCTCGTTCTTCTCAAACTTGATCTCATCCATTTCATCTTCACTAGGCGATATGCAACAAATCGCAGATTCTTCCGGATCCTGGTCCACGGGCCTTGCTCTTGGAAGTCGCGGTGAGGGTAGGGGAGTGGGCATCGGAGTGGGTAGTGGAGTCGGGAGTGGGGTTGGAAGTTCTCTTATTGGGGAGAGGCACTTGCTCATGCCGCTTGGGACTTCGAGGAGTATTGAAGGTGGGTGGAGGCCTGATGAAGCGGACTTGTGCGCACTTAGTGGATCCATCACCTGCAAATTGAAAGTAAACGTTATTAACGAGCTTCTACAAGGTTTTTTTATAGAGTTACACAATATTGTATTTTTCATGTAAGTGAATGTGCTATATTCTTTATGAAAAATAAATATTTTAAACCTTAAACCATAGAGCTATTCTATAAAAACCATTAACCCCCGACAAAAAAGAGGGGTCTTATAAGTTTGACCGCTATGTGTGTGTCTGTCTGTGGAACCGTAGATCTTAAACGAGTAGACCGATTTCCATGCAGTTTTTTTTATAAACAGGTTGTCCGGCGGTGGATCTTAAACATGTTTTATTACAATCGGTTTAGAAATTTACAAGATATGAGGGGGGGGGATGAAAGAGGGGATGAATAATCGAATATATCCAAATATACCCGAGTTTAGTATCAAATGAAAGGAAGTGTAGAATGCAAAACTGGATATAGAAATCGGACGAGCCAATCATGAAATATGGGGATTGAAAGTAGGAGTGAACAATCAAATGTTTTTAAATGTATCCAAGTGTGATATCAAATGACTGAATGTGTGTATCAAGTGTGGGAATGCTGTGTAGATTGCAAAACTGTGGATACACATTACGAACTAGAGACAAAGTAAAGTGGTTACAAAAAATTGTTTATTTTATAAACTTGTTTAAAATATTATTATAATTGCGAATGAAGATATGTATCGAACTGAAGGTGGTGTTTAAAATTATCCCATCAATAAAAACACAACCTTTGGAAAATAACAAATATGTATGTACATTGAGATTGTGTTGAACAATCCATACCTGGACCTCAATAGTGTTATGAGGCCTAGTGACGGGTGAATCTGGTGCCAATGAAGGAAACTGCGAAGAAGCCAGCGATACATCATCAGCATCCACCGTGTCATCTTGAGGTGATGACGCAGAGGGTGTGCTGGATATAGATACTCCTCCTGATGAAGCCCGAGAGACCATGGCGGCAGATGACGATGAAAAGTTCCGGAACATTGCCAAGATTGAATCAGCGCTTGATATTTTTGAAGTTCTGGTAGAAAATACAATTTGGTTAGAAAGTAATACGATGATTGCACCAAAATCAACGGAATTAAAAAGACATTTGAGATGGATAGAAAAAATAACCAAGCTGTGATTGATTAAACAGGGAGCAGTAATGTTTGGTAGGAGACGAATAAATCTTTAGACCCAAATTGGATAACAGTTTTAAAATTACAACTTGCTCATCTACCATGAACCATTATTGTATTTGACACCACTTGCCTAGAATATTTCTTCAAAGCTGCGTTCGCTAACGTCAAATCCAGACTCGACATAGAATCGCTTCCTTGATTACTCGACGTGCTATGTGGAGACCTCATCTCAACTCCCGGAGACGGCGGCGTGCTGGAGGCCTTTACTCTCAACCCTCTGTCCGACATCACAGCCATCGGTATGGCTATGGTGTTCACCATATCAACATCCGAGCTGGAACTCATTTCGGCAGAAACCTTGTTCAGTAATCTCGCGAAAGTCACCTTCTTTTCTAGCTTCAGATCTGATATGTGCCTCATTGAGGGTGACGTCGATGGGGAGGATGCTTCACTGGCAAATGAAGTTTCTTTGTTTTCCACTCCATAGTCCATGAATGCTGGTGCACTCTCTACTGTGCTCAATGTACGTTTCTCAGACATCTGAATTAGTTCTCCCATTGTGATTTTCTTTGAATGTTCATTGGTCGCCGCTGGGCTAATCAACTGTTGCAGAATTTGCTTTTTCTCTGCGGCATTTTTCTTAGTGGGTGTTGAATTATTTCGTTTTTTCCGCGGCGAAGGAGTGCCTGTATCAAAAACCTCATAGTATACTTTACTATAATTTGCCCAGAGAGTTCTAGAAGCAACGACACCAAGTGTTTACAGAAGCTACACAATACATTTCAACATAAAAATCTACCTACAGCTTTCTTTGCTGTAGGTATCTCCAGTGCAATCTAGGAAGCCAATTTTTAAGATTGTATGCCAGTCAATTGGAATTTTGTCGTACCAATTAAAACTGTTGAATACTGTAGTGTTTTTGTGTAAAAATGATATGTAAGATAGATACACACCGAACATTTAGATTTTAAATAGGCAATATATAACTAGTTAAGCAGTACATTCCATTCTAAAAGCAGTAAGTAAAAACAACTAACATTGAACGACACTGTTATGCCAAAATTGAAATTGATTATCCTTTATTTTGGTTTCAGACTCAGCCGATTTCACAAAACTTTTAAAACGCATAACAGTATCTGAAGCATGCTACTATAATATTCAATGCAAGCCTCTGCAATGTCAATAAAGAAGAAACAAGGACGATTCAACCAAAATATTGAAAGTAAAGATGTAATTTATTGACAAAGCAAAGGCTCGTTTAGTTGGACGATCTAAAAAGGTAGAAACGAAGGAAGGAGCGGCTAATAGATGCTTGTGTTTGTGCATGGTCAAAGGTGCACACATCGATAAATTTGAAGTAGACAGTAAACGATAGCGAGACCAGATAACGATGGTCAGGGTTGCATTCCACATCAATTCATTCATAGCGGGTAACATCCAGTGCTATTTGAGCTTCGGTACACCGCGCGCTCCGCAGAAATGACCGATAAATGTTGATTTTATGATTGTGCTAATTATAATATTAATGGTCTGTTAGTCTTAGTAGGCTTTTAGGTGATTTCAGCTAATTCCAAGGTTCTAAAAGACATATGGCTCCTTGAACATGAAAAGGCGCCTGAAATAGTTTATGAATTATTACCTAAGTTGTCTATGTGGAGTCTGAACTGATGTTATCCATGTTATTTAAAATGCAGTACTCCAGTATGTAAATAACGCTATGATTATGCAAACAGTTTAAGTAAGCGCACTCAAGTTTGCACAGTGCACAATTGGAATGAATTCTTAATGCCGAATGCTAATGAACCGAAACATTTCAGCTAGAGAAGATAGATTAGTCATTACAAATTCTGAAGCATCTGATATGCAAAGGCCGGCTACAATGTGTACTCATATTCTCAGATATGAAATTTAGAATAAGAATAATGCGAAAATGTACCTACATGGATGGTAATCATTTTCAAAGTGATTGAGCGGGATCTTGGAGTAAATTTAGAGAAGGAACTCTTTTTATCGTCTTTATTTGCTATTAGTTATGAATTGATACATTTGCCATCGTTATTATAATACCCATGAAAATCGTATCATTTTGAAAATTATAAGTACTATAATTTGATACTGATAAAAATTCACACTTTTACGAGAGTGAGAACTCTGTCATCGATCAGTTCATCGAAATCGAAAAACTCGTTAATACGTGTGACATCTTGGTGGTTTTTGTGCATGGCGTAACTTATTGGTTATTGTGGTTGATATTTATTGAATATGGCTGAACCTCATTCTTGTATGATCAGCATGTCTGTTAATATCTTTTATGGTGCATTTTTGTAATAATTTTATGTCATTGATGTTTTATATTTACCGATGCCCCGGTTTTTATAGTTCATGTCTCTTTCGTATGATGGATGTCCTAGTCAGTGTACGACTAGCAAGTTTGTAGGCGTCAAGAAGTCATTCCATTATAGCAACTTCTACTCAACTTTCAACTATGACTTCTTGATGCCTATTGATGTTGTAAATGGTGCATTCGTTATCATGGTTGATATTTGTTGTTGTTGAGTCTGGCGGATCTCCTTATCGTAGGATCTCCTGGGTATCGAGGTGTATGGTGTGCGGAGCGCGCGATACCGTCACCCGCTCCAGTCCTTACGTCCAGGCAGCGGCTTTAAGAGATCGTCCAAGCTAAAGGTGCGCGCGGCCCTCGGTTGCGCCGCTAGCCCCGAAACCGACGGCTTGCGGATACCCAGCCGAGTGAGAAGCGTCCGATGAGGCGGCAGGCACTCGCTCGCTGCGGACAGGACACTGATGGAGCGCTAGGCCTGCGCGACGCTCTCCGACACCGGCACGGCTGCGTATCGCCCCGCTCGGCCTGCTCGTGCTAGCCCACATAGGATTGCCAGTTGTGTGGTGAGCCGGGAACGTTGCCCCAGAGATAATAAATATTGTACTAACCCCCGCTACGATGCACTACAGTGTTATTTTTACGCCATAAGTTGCATGAATGAATACTGGAATTCTAAAAATATACTATCCTATATAGGTCGTGATAATGTTACGTGTTATTACACGACATATTCACGCAATATAATAAATGAATGAGTACTGAATACCGAAATAAAAATTGTAGGTGCTGAGGACATGATACCCACAGAGGATGTGATACGTGTGATTATGAGGCACATTATCGTTGCGATAATATCACTCTCGCTGGTACCAACTAGCGGCAAAATACATTTTTATGGCGAGCAAGTGACAATTTCAATAAGTTATGCGAGCAATTTGACCTTGATCTATTCTACACAAGTGTCGGTTCGGCCAGGCAGAGCGGCTGAACAGAGATTTTTTGGGAAAAAATCCTCGAAATTAGGTATTTAATATGTTTAAACATTTTTATTGATTTTAAATTATAAGTATGTTTGTGTGTTAGATAGATAGTAGATTCTAATAATATTACTTAAAAGTTGGTTCACATCTGTCACTAGCATGTTTCTAGACGTGAAAACCTCTAATTGGCTTTTTGTAATTTAGACTAATGTATAATAAGATATTATTGCTGTTAGTTTTCCTACTAATAAATAAATAAATTAACGTATAGTGAGTACTGATGAAGAAGGAAATATCCTTACAACAAAATGTTTCTACTTCGTTATTTAAGTGTCACATAATCTCCTATCTATTTTTCTAAGTGTCTCTAATCAATGTTGGTATTTGTTTTATTATCTTTTAAAATGTTCCCTTTGTATTAAAACATTAACAGATTCTCAGTTCCATTTAGCCTACTAACAACAGCGCTTCTAGGATAGTTTTTATTTCTACCTGCGTGAAAATTTAACTCGACAAGTGAAGCGACTTCAGCATGTATAAATGTTGAGTACTGCTTTTACTTTTTGCTCCCGGCTTATTTTCTGGCAATCCTTATGCCACAACACATTCCATTTAACTTGGAAAAAAGTGATCTTTGGAAAACATAGGAGTTAGTGTTTTGACCAAGTTAAAAGGACTGAGCATCCCACGGACTCCAGAAACTTCCATCCAATACACATTTCTATGAACAGCTAGATTCATGCAATAGTATGCATCGGCAGTTTATATACAAACTGAAATCACTAAGAATGCTCTAGTTTCTGGGCCCGCATGTAAAAACATTCAATACAGTAAAGAGAGAAGTTGACAAATTACGCAAAACGTGTCCTTACCATCCGATAGACAGTGCAGTTATTGAGAAAACATATAAGTATAGCAGAAACATGAGACAAGTTATACAAAGGAAGCTTATTTATACTGTGAGTCTCAAATTACTTGATTTCCAGGATAACTCTAAGATACTCAATCTGGGATAGAATCTTCCGATATAAAAATCACTAGGATAGATCCCAGATTATGACACATGTGATTTCGTGACAAGCTTTAAGAGGAGAGTGCTAATCTTGAGACACAAAATAGCGTCATATTCGGTGTCTATGGAGTGTTAGGTTTGTCGTGGAGTTAGGTAGTAAAGAAACTTACGTCTAGTGCAGCGGTCGGCTTCTTCGGCGAGCAGTTTCTCAATCTTCTCGGGAAAGTGCCGTTTGGCGCACCAGATCAGGCCGATGGAGCCAAGCATCACGAAAACAGCAAGGAGGCCGAGCCAGAACGGCTCTTGTATCATTCGCTGGCCCAGGCCTATTATGTTCGGCGATGGATTTGGAGTCTCGCATCTGTTGAAGAACGATTATAATGTAAAAGTGCAAATACATTTTGACTACCTGTTGAATGAAACACCTGATCAGAAAAAAAAGTTCCTATTTTCTCGGGATCGATATAATGTTCTTGTTGATATTCGCTGTAACTGTTGGACTGTAAATAACTAAATAAAATCGATTAATTTTCAACCTTTATCAATTAGTAAAACTTGCAGAACAGTCCCCGGAGAGAACACTATCTACGACTTTCGCTATTGGTTTTTTGCTTAGTAGGTAACCAAACATAGGTATTGGTTACTAAGTACATTTTCAGAAGCGTCCAAGGGTACAAACCAATAGATATTTTTTTTTTTTTTTTTAAATCATTTATTATTTATACAGGGTTTTGGTTACATGACACCCTTATAGACTATTCTTAATTTAGATTACGTTCGAATTTACAATTTGATTTGAAAATCTTTCTTTAAGAGCTGCACGGTATATTTCCATAAGTCCCTTGGCATCTAGCGACATTGGTTCGGAAAGTATGCTGTTGCAACCTCCGACCTGCAACCAATAGTTATTTAAATAATTTTTAATTATCAATTTCTGCTTGTATGAAGACAGTCTGAAAGAAGTCTGTGGGACGCCTGCAGTTGCCGAAGGCGCAGGAAGTGCGATATTTACCTTATCGCGTCAACAAAGGATTGTACGGTAACTATTATTAATAATCCTGCTGTCTCCAACCTAGCGCCTCTAGCGCAGCGCTACCCTCGCACACACGCATAGAAAACCCTCGTCCGAAGATGGCCCGAGCTGGGGGAAATTAATGTGCCGACTGTACCGATGGTAAAGTCGCAACTTACCTTTTCCCCGTCCACGAAGGATTGCACTGACACAGAAACCCTCCCGCCGTCTCCAAACAAGCGCCCCGGGCGTTGCACGGCCTAGACGCACACGGTCTGATCCGCTCTGCGCAGCGCTTGCCGCGATACCCTCGCGCGCAGACGCAGAGGAAACCCTCGTCTGCAGATGGTCCTAAGCTGGGAGAAGTCCGCGGGACGACTGTGCAGTTACCAAAGGTGCAAGGCGAGCGCTCGCACGCTGTTACTAGGCAGAATATCCCTGGAATTTGATGGTACTGTTAGGTATAGGTACAATTACAATATACAAGAGAAGACAGATAACGGGGGTAAGAGAGCCAAAGAAAATATTTAGGGCACTCAGGCAAAACGTGACCATCGTGGTACCCCCCTGCTTATTAACAGATCTTGTCTGTAAGGTTCAAACATAAAAAAGATTTCCAAAGTGGTTTGACGTCATCAGGCAGGCGGCCAGTCATAAAAACATGATTTCATTATGAAAGATAATTTTCTTTGACACGTGCGAATATCGTAAAAGTATAATTAAATCAACTTAAATGTACCTGTGTAGTATCCGGCACACTGACAGAAGCTTCTAGTCGCATCAGTGGCGCAGCGTCCTTCGTGCAGACAGGGGTTTGGGTAGCAAGATTCCAGGCTGGTCTCCTCCGAGAGCAGCAGAACCTTGCTGTGGTAGTTGGGATCTGGAATTACGAAAGAGAGTATTTTGAGTTAGTTGCTGTTTGATTGCTTGCGACCTTAACATGTCTTGTGCCCACAGTAGGTAGTTGAAGTTGTGCTGTAAATTTTGATGTTTTGCTGTTTTGTACAAACTTGACGTTGGTTGAGTTTGCCAAATGCGACCTATGGTTTAGGTTCTTATTTCGCCACCAGCAAAACGCACGTACTGTAACATAGGTACTTGGTTATCTACTCGAAAGTGACCACGCACGAACTGCAACCTATACGTCCTCACCTTTATTAACAATGAGTGAGACATCCATATCTCCTCCCTTGTCTCTAGAATGCTGAGTAAGCACCAGCGAGTGCAGATACGAGTTGATGACGAGGGGCGCACTCGGTTCCACTTTCCTTCTACTCCGGTCCACTTCACACAGCGTCCACTCTGTGCCGTTGTTATCTGTGTAGCTGTCCCTGACCTGTAAACAAATAATAATATACTATGTATATAATACCAGCTAGCCTAAGACTCTAAGATCTAACGCAGAACCTTCAGAAACATCAGTGAGCATCTTGCGGAGACTAAGAACCAAAGTCTATTTATTTATTTATTTGAGCCGCCAACAGAAGATAAACAAAGAAAAATTACAAAAGTAAAAACAATAAAAAGCATGGGCTAGTGTTCTCCCAATTACAGGCAGTTTCAACCACAGACGCAAGGTCTCTTAGTTGTCCATTCTAATCACATAAACAGTACAAACCTCGATCCACCCTTCACCAACCCCGCAAGGCCATTCACTACTCTTCTGTACCAACGTCGCCCGCAGTACCGCCAGCGTCAGCGTGTGGTGGTGGGGCGCTAACAGGTGTACCCGCATCGACGCCCGCGCCGGCGCGCGCTGCGGCCAGTTGGGCGCCGCCACTCGGCCGGAGCGGACGTCCCCGAGCTCCACCACGCGTGATGCGTTGAGGAAATTTACTGAAAACGGGTTTGGTGGTTCGTTTGTATTTTTCTAGGTTTTTAAATTGTGAAAACAGTTGAATTTTGACACGTTGTCTGTATTAAAGATGTTGAATAGTTATTTCTAAAAGACGCTGGCGTGATGAATGATATAGATGCCTTCTAAGAATGGTGGAGGAAAGCGGCTGGGGTTCGCGATAAACAGAAGGAGGGTCTTGTTTGGTTAGTGTCGTTTTACATCAGACACATAAGAAACAGTTTTATCAAGTGTTAAAGGCTATCATAAAAATAATACGAGCTCAAATAATACGCTTTGACGAGCTCTGTGGCGCAGCGGGCGAAGGTCTGCCTGCGACGCAAGGGGTTGCGGGTTCGATTCCCGCCTCGGGACAGATGTCTGTACGATCTGCAGATATTTGTTCAGGGTGTTCTGGGTGGTTTTCTATATATAATAAAAATATCTATCTATGTAGTATAATGTATTAAGTATATCAGTCATCTAGTACCCATAACACAAGCTCTGCTTAGCTTGGGGCTAGATGATGCTGTGTGATTTGTCCAGCATTATTTATTTATTATTTATTATTTAATATCTTCTAACACAACAAAAAGAGTAATTGGTATGTGGATGGAATAGAGAAGGCAGAAGGGTTGAATTAAAGAGGATACGTAGGAACGTGTGACATCTGATGATGATGATGTTAAGCGAAACAAGGAAATAGTTCCCATTACCTAATCTAGGAAATTGGAACTAGGAAAATTGTGAATGACTGGAAAAAAAAATAACTTACTGGTTTTAAACTGTGCTATAAACCCCTTGCCAGTGACATTCTCTCCCGTCTTCAACCTCAATCGCAGAATTTCAGATTGCGACACAAAGAGACCATTGGTTAAGATGTTTGCATTGGTGAATGGGCGGATAGGATCGCTGTTCATATCCACTTGCACTTCTATAAACGTATCATCTGGTACAGCTTCTGTTACGTTTATTGGCACGCCTTTATCAAAAACGCCGTAGCCGAAGTCGAAGTAGCTGATGTTGAGGAAGACACGTTTTCCTGAAATAAATTAAGATTAGCTTATATACGAAGCACAACATTACATGAATTCTGCAATCGAACACCGAAAAATTTCATGTCTTGTGAAGTATACATGTATATATTCACCACGGCAAAAGTATGGCTTAGGTTACACTGTATGTGAATTTCATATCAACCTGTCACTACGAAATTAAGAAAAACTGGCGTTTCGAAACACAATTATGTAAGGTGGAGAGGAAAGGAAATATTCACCGGTTTTAAGCTCAAGCTGGAAAATTAATGAGGATGTAAAATATATCTTACCAGTAGGAGCCAAAATATCAATATTACAGTCCAAATTCGGCAACAGAAACTGTGGAAAATTAGGACTCTTCAGTGTCCCTTCCTTGGAGGTAAAAGTCTGTGATGGGCATCCTGGTAACTCAACCGCGTGCCATGTGATTGAAAACCCAGAACCTTGAATACTGTAACAGAGTATTACAAACTAAAAATTACAAGTTTTGTACAAAGTTTGCTTGTCAGAGGCGAACTCTCGTATCGTATAAAAAAGGTTTTGCATTTCTTTAAACTGTTTCTACGTCAGTTACATTACCCAAAGCGGGAAGAACGGGACAAGAGTAGTGGAGCAGAATGAAAACACTGAACTATCATACAGTTCTTTTTTAACACTTTAATGAAAATGTGTCAAAAACAGCTGCCGAATGTTACTTACATTAGGCAGCTGTTTTTGACACATTTTCGCGTTCGTGGATGCAGTGGTAATAAGCCTTCAGTAATGGATAACTGACAATGGGCAATTAAATAATAAAAAATAAAAATTCATTTATTGCGTAAAAATCAAATTAACAGAGTGTGTTCGGCTCTGACTCCTAAACTAGGGTTACCTGTATGTCAGGAGTCAGGTCCTTCCAATAGTGATTACTGTCTCAAAAAAAATGTTTATCTTAACTAAAGCCATACATACATTTTATTTTTTATTTATTTATTTCAAGAAAATTACAATAGTTCTTAAACTAAAATACACTTAAAAAGCCCTTTTGGGCTTGTCCTAAGCGTATCGGGCCCTCATAACTTAAATCTATACGTAGGTACGTCTAACACCAAAGACATACAGTAGGTAGATCACTAAAAAAAAATAAAACTAAAAGTAGGCACATACATCAATAAACGAATATAATACACGGAGAATCAATACTACTGTGAGACAATATCGGGTGAGGAATTGTATCGAGCATATTTACAAAACTACCTCATTTATTTCTATGCGACGCGCTTCGAAACCGCCGCGCCGGGAGAATCGCCTTGCTTATTGTGTGATCAAATGTTACACTCGTATACAGGGTGTCTAATACAACTTCATAAAGTAATGTCAAGATGGTCCTGGACTGGATGGACTTTCCTTGGTTTATACGTGTGATATTTATTTTTGTTAAATTAGATATAAAAGGACGAAAAATAAAATAAATATTGTATATTATTTTTATTTATTTTTGATGTTTTGTTTGTTTAATTTTTCATTTTATGTAAGTAGTAGTTTTTAAGGATATTGTTTATATTTGTATTATTTAATTGGTCTTTTGTATTTTTGGGTAGTCTATTTACCAGTCTAGGCACAATATAATCGGTCGACCTTTGCCCATACGTATTTTTAGCACTAATCACCTGCAACTGGTTCGAAGTTATTTGTCGCGTGGTGATAGGGTGAGACTTGTAGTTATTGTACCGAAAATAGTTCTCGGCCAATAGCGACAGCTCAATTCTGTCCTGTATTGGTAGTACATTACAATGACCAAACAAACCGTTATAATTGTTTTTATATTTTTCTTTTATTTTTTTTGGGACAATTATTTTTAAAAGTTTTAATTGTATGTTAAATATTCTGTCAATATACGTTTTATATGTTCTCCCGTAACTGCTTAAACCATATAGCATTATGCTTTCAGCTAGTGTTTTGTATAAAGTCAAGAGTATATTAAATGGAATTTTGTATTTAAGGATGTAAAATTTAGCCAATATGGCACGAAGTTTGTTACATACGTTTGTTATGTGACAGCCCCAGTTCAGCCTGTTATCTATTGTCATTCCTAAGTAGATTTGCTCTGTTACTAATTCGATTGCATCACAGTTACATAGTTTACCACTGGAGTGTAGACAGTGGTGATTGTGTGCTAATAGTATAAATTTCTTGTTGTTATGACTTTTATTACTATGTGAGCATATGTGTAGAAATTTAGTTTTTTGAGGGTTTATTACTAAGCCAGCGTCATGAGACCATTTGCAAATTGATGTGAAGTCCTTTTGTAGTTTTTCCATTGCAACTAAAATATCCTTATCATCTGCAACCAAACAAGTGTCATCGGCATATTGGTAGATTTTACAATAATTAACAATATTTTCAATGTCATTTACATATGCAAGGTAGTGTAAAGGACCAAGAACTGATCCTTGGGCTGTGCCTTGCGTAACATTAATTTTGTCACTAAAAGCAGATCCTATTTTGACACAGTATGTCCTATTTCTGAGATATTCTGTACACCAAGTAAGTAAAGGACCTCGAACACCGCTGTTGTCCAATTTAGTCACTAGCAAATCATGTTTTAAAGTGTCGAATGCCTTACTATAGTCAATAAATACAACTAAAACATGTTTTCTGTGATTTAGGCTGTTATTTACAAAATCAGTGAAATCTGACAACAGCTGTGAGGTGCTTTTATTAGCCTGGAATCCGTATTGTTTATCCGATAAAACGTCGTTGTCTCTGTAAAAACTGTGTATACTACCACATATGTATTTTTCTATAATTTTATCAATTATTGGCAGTATAGTGATAGGACGGTAATTATTATACTGGGTCCTAGGACCTTTTTTGTGAATCGGTCTTACGATTCCAGTCTTGAGTTCGTCCGGATAAATACCAGAAGAAAGACTAGAGTTTATCAATTTTGCAATGGCATGCACAATTTTGTTTGATAATGTTTTAATATCTATAGGACGTAATTTATCAATACCTGGGGATTTGTTGTTTTTTAGTTTCGTTATTATTTTACCTATATCTTTTCCTTTTGCTTTTTTTATATACATCGATACGTCCATTGTTTTTGTGTAGATTTTGGGGTCTAATAATTTGCTTTGACAGCTAGGGATTATAGACTTTACATCCTTATCAAAACATTGAGCGAAATTATTGGCTAACTCATACTCTGTTATACAACTTCGATTGAATGCTTTTAAAATGATATCATCCAGTGACGACGATATACGGCCTGTCATGTTGTTTAAAATAGTCCAGAGCTTTTTTGTGTTTCCTATATTATTACTTAAATCGTTTTTAAAATATTCATTTTTTGTTTTATTTATTAATTTATTAGTTTGGTTTCTTATTCTGTTATATTTCAATTTAAGTAAATTATTGGTGTAATCTTGTTTTAAATTAATTAATATTTTATCTTTTTTATCGCTTAATTTTATTATTTTACTATTTATCCATGGTTTAATATTTCTGTGTGAGTTTTTAACTGTAAATTCGTATTTTGATTTCTCATAACAATTTTGGATACTTGTTTTTATGTAGTCATATATGTCGTTGGGGTTACTCATATTATCTACTAAATTCCAGTTTATTTTATTTAATTCAATTTCTAATACCTTATGATTGCATCGAGTAATACTTTTAGGAACAGCCTGTATATCATTTACGAGTTTGGTCGACGCTACAGTGACGCGATGGTCTGCCAGTACGGTGCCGAGCGCCGCGCAGTAAACATCTTGTGAACGGGCCCGGACGAATACGTGATCAATGCAACTTTTAGTAATCTTACCTTTCCGCAGTTCTACTCTTGTGTAATCGTTAATCCCGCATTCCAGTCCGTGCCCGTACAATAAGTTAGTGTATTGCTGTTGAATGTTAGTGTTTTTTTTCAGGTCAATGTTCATATCACCAAGCAACCAAAAGTCGTTATTTGTATAGTCTGTTAGAAGGTTGTTTAGTTCACTAAGAAACAGTGTCTTACATGATGAGGGAGGTCTATAAAGTGCACACAAATCCAACGAATACTTTCCGTGTAGTTTCAGTTTACCTAAAAGTGACTCGAAACTAATAGTGATTGATGTATATATAGTAAAATGATGTTTAAGTAGTGTGTAGATAATGATTTCGCCTCCTTTACGACCCTTGCGTAGTTTTGTGTGCATATTATAGCCTGGTAGTTGAAACAAAGAGCTAACACTGTCCGAAATTCCTACCTCCGTCAACATAATCACATCTATTTGTTCACTACTTGTAGCTATTAAAAGTTCTTTATAATAGACTGGATATTGACGTGTAAGGCTATGAATTTACTTTTATTTGACGGGATCTGTCCTAAATAGTCCGATATATTTTCGCAGTTTAATATTTCGTAAACACTATTTTGTAGTTCATCTATAGTTGTGTATGGGTGATAAATAAAAATCGTCCTGGTTCTGTACTCACGATTGTAATGACAGTCCACACAACACAATAATAGAAGGAGAAAATAATTTCACGATAAACAGTAAGCGCACAAAAACAGTCACAATTACGGCACAGTACATAAAACGGATAAACAATAATTCTTATAATTTGGCGAACAAGGTGTCACAAATTATTTAGCATAACCGCGCGGCGTGAGAGCTAATTACTACTGAGGTCACGCAAGGTGAACGGCCGGCCGGGGGTAGCGGGCGCAGGTAGGCGCGCTCCAAACCGGTCGCCACGCTGACGTCACTCGGCACGTAAGCCGTGCGTGATTCCAAAGGACCATGTCCACGCGTGACGTCATGCGTCACGATAAGGTGCCGGCAGTAGAATGTTACGTTTGTATGCTGTATTGTTAGATGGTGTTTTAGAATAATGTTAATTATATAAATATTAATGTAAATAAATATTGTGATTTATATTATGATACCTAGATGATGTATTGTGTTTGAGTAGGTGTAATGTGAATGTGTAAATATTGTATATAAATAGTGAATGAAAATAATAATACAAATACATAAACATAGTAGGTATGTACCCTACACATCCATGATGATGATTTGAGTAGGTATAGAGAGTTAATATGAAATGCTTCTGTGATGATAATTATAGAAGGTTCTTGATGTCTGCTTCACTGCGGATTATAGTCGTTCGATCCTTCTCGCTTTTCCTAGCTAGTACTCTTCCATCTTTACACCAAACATATTTGTATTTATCCTTTAGTTCCTGTTTTGCCATCCATAAAAGATTTTTATTATGGTGAGTGAGCGCCTTGCGTACAAAAACTTTGGTATTGGCTTCTGCTTCGGGAACATAGAGAACAATATCCTTGGAGGTAACGTTAGAGTTACGTGATGCTGACACCCACAGGTTAGTTTTTTCTTCGTGTGTGAGTTTTATTTGGATGGTACCTGGTTTACCGGGCTTAGATGGTAGACGTTTTGCATTCTTTATATGTTCAGCGCTCACCTGAAGTTTTCGAGCCAGTGTCTTCGACACATCAAGAACGTTTTCGTTTTCAGCCAATGGTATACCTTGGACTTCCACTACTTTATGAAGTGCTTTCTGATCATTTTCATTCACGCGCTGTTCTAATACTTTCATTTGTAGCTCAAGATGTTTATTTTTGTTACTCAAATCAGTGTTTTTTTTCTCAAGATCTTTGATCTTTTCTTTAAATGTCTCCATGAACTCGAGACAATCGTCAACTTTTCCACAGCAGTACTGAATGGCTTTATTTGTCTCCTTCATCTCCCTCTTTAACAATTTATCCATTTCCGCTGAGATTTCAGCGAGGAATTTTTTTGTATCCACGGGATAATTCATGAAGCGTGAACCATTTACTTCATCGTCTTCTTCAGTATCTTCCTCGGGAATAACGAAAGATCCTCTCCTTACAGATTTCTGAATGCATGGGTTGCAGGTCCATTCAAGATTTTCTGCTGCTCGCACGACACTCAGCTGCTTGTTTGAGAGATCCGTACATGTAGTTGTGGCATGAACCATGGACCCACACTTATTACATTCCAGACCAGGGTTCTTTTTAGTTATTGTCTTACTACAATGACCACACTTCGACATTATTGGTTAGATTTGGTGTATCACTTTAAGGTTAACGTACGCACGCGTGGTTAACGATCGGCCGGTAGGCGAGGACTGAATCTATAATTAAACGGCATTAATTTATTTATATTGCTAATTACATTGTAGATTTAAGAATGTCAATTTGCATGACATAATAATCTTATAAAATAGAAAGTTTTAATTACATAGAAAATACAATTATATTAATAAGCAAGAAAAAAAAAATACTAAAATAAATACCAGATAGTTTACCTATGGTGTAATGTTTTATCATGTAAAAATAATGATGAGATAAAATATTATTTTCTAATAATATGAATCGAAATAAGTTTAAAACTTATATACCTATTTCGCAAAGGGAACCCTACATCGAAAAATTGTCTACGCAACCCCTAAATGGTTTTAATACCTTTTTAACGATAGTCTCTTTTTAAAACTGAAGAAAGATGGACAGACAGTCAAAGCGAAACTATAAAGACTCCTTGTCCTAGGAAACCCTTAAAAGGATTAAGGTATTTTCTTCTCATATTATAATATCATTAAACTTATCCTGAAGGTTGTTTACGTCGGTTCCGGAAAAAAGACCAAACAGAAAAGTTTCCTGGGCATAACTTAATATACAAACTTTCTTGAACGAGCATGGATTCGGGAAATACAATTACCGGTACCTTTGCTTCAGATGGGTTGTTGTTAGAATCTCCATTTGATTCAGTTATTAGAATGCTCATGTCCCTTAAGTTTATTAATTTATGTATTTATTAAGAGCCTGTTGTGTCCCACTGCAGGGCTAAGGCCTCTCCTCCCTCCTTCGACACTTCTCTGTCTTGTGCTGTGGTCCAGTCTTCCAAGTGTGCGTCGAGTCCCTCCTTCGACGTCTATTTTAATATATATAAAAACTAACCTAGTGCTATCCTAAAGCTAGAGCGTTTTACCAATTCAGCTGCGGAAACTACGCACGTCGCTTTTACTTTGTTCTTTTCTCATATCGAAAAATCGATATAACTATTTCGCAAAGGGAACCCTACATCGAAAAACTGTCTTCGCAACCCCTAAATGGTTTTAAAATACCTTTTCAACGATCTCTTCGTAAAACCGAGGACAGATGGACGGACTGACAAAGTGAAACTATAAGGACGCCTTGTTGTACTAAGAAACCCTAAAAAGGATTAAGGTAGTGTCTATTCTCCCCATATTATAATATCATTAGACTTATCCTAAGCAATAGGTTCTGTTGCAGTTTAAATATTGCCAAAACGTGGTCGGTTCGGCTCATTTTGTTACTTTTAATTATTTCCGGAACGACGGACGTTTAGAAATGTATCTTTGCTGGTGTGTAGTCTGTGTCCGGTTTAGCTATTGACAATAGTAAGTCTAAATATAGTAAAATTAAAATAAATAAATAATAAATCATTCGGGCATGCTAAGGTTTAGTGCGAGGCGGGTTCGCGCTAGAAGCACTTGTCTTCTAAGCAGCGCCGGCGCAAGAATAAGAAACGTTTATTTTGTGTCACAAAATATAAAACAATAACACACACAATAACAAAATTAGGAATACTGACAACAAAAATGGTCGCGCCTCAGCTATTGTTACAGTAAGGCTGTGAGCCGTTACTGTAACGCTGGTCTTCTGTGACGCCAGCGACGTACAAGACTCTTATCGTCGTATCATTAACTATGCCTATGTAGGACGTCAAAGAACATTACAGTCTGGATTAACACAGGTTATTTTTCAGCCGGGCGAAACAAGTGCAAATCTCGGCCAGAAAAAAAATGCAGGCACTTATTAATTGTACACAAACAAAAAAGACAACTGACATACAAATGCGAACCCTTAATAGTTTTTTTGTGATTATCATCCAAAACTTATTTTTTAATCATAAAGAAAGGGCTTTGTCGCTATAGCGATTCTGACGATCCAAAACTTACTTGTAATCCGAATGAAAATGCAATATAGCCTTGTTACTCGAAGCAACCCATCTCGTCTCGCCAACCGACCCGCAGTATCTGGACGACTTCATGTTTCGTACGTCCCTCAGCTGTAAGCAACGTAACATTTAATAAGGTAACCCTCGTCGACAAGAAACTCATTTTCATAATGCCAGAAGGTTATACTCGTAACACAAATAGCTATTGACTTACACCCAGTTGCTTCAACGAAATAAACTCGAGATTCGTCACGCTTTGTCTCTTGGAATTGGGTACAGTCTTTTAATACATTTTTAATGAACCCGGTGGGTTTATTAAAAATGTACAGTAGACTGCGTTGCGGTAATGTTCGCACCCTTTCGGGATCAGTCTGAAAACCAGCGCTGCCTCGTATCTCTGGTGCGGAGCAGCATAAAGCTGAGACTGGTCCTTTTTGGCCAACAGCGGCACAGAACAGTCCTACTGGTGCCTTGCCTGACTATCATACATAACTTAGTCATATGTGTAATTGTGTATCATGTGCGTTTGCCCTTTTTTATATGCTGGACAATATTCACACATCATCTTCTAGCCCCAAGCTAAGCAGAGCTTGTGTTATGGGTACTAGTTGGACTGATATACTTAGTACATTATACTCCATCCCCTTGGTAGATATTTCTTATTATATTCGAAAAACATCCAGAACAACATGAACAAATATCTGCAGATCGTACATACATTTGTCCCGAGGCGGAAATCGAGCCCGCAACCTCTTGGGTCGTAAGCGGACCTTCGCCCGCTACGCCAGACCAGAGGTCGTCAAAAAATTTTGTAATGGTGAGTCTGTATTTAAGTTGTTTTTTTACTACATAGGTACTGTTTTTGTCTGTGCTGTTTCGTTGCCAAATAAATGTCTATCTATCTAGAAGGTGTATTATATCATGTGTACTATACACGTTGTATATGTGACGCCTATCAGAAATATTTAACTTCTGTGCTACAAGTATGCTTATGCAATAAATAAATACTAAGTTCTAAACCAACATGCGATGCTTATCTACAATATTTAAAATCTTGGTGACATGAAGATGATTAATTTAATTCTGTATTACTTATATATAAGGCATATTAAATGAATAAAATAAGTCTTAGGCATATTGTCTGAAAGCTTGGCATGACGGCGAATAAGATGGGAATAGATATATTATTTTCTTGTTTATTTTGAGTGAACATTATGAACGTAAACAAATAGTTATTCTGTTGTAAATAGGTTTCAAGTTCAAATACGTTTAAAAGAGTCGAAAGGTCGATTTTGGAATTTTCCTTACCTCAACAAAATCATACAGGCAGTCTTTCTGATATTCTAAATCGACAGTTTGGAAGATAAACACTAGTCTCGTGCTACTTGGTCCCACGATATGCACCCAATAGTCGATGTCACTATCATATATGCCTGGGTAGTTCGGGCTGGATAATATTCCTGTAAAATGAAATTTTATCTGTAAACTTATGCTGGACCTTTGACACAGCACAGCTCCAACGTAAGCAGAGCTTGTGTTACGGGTACCTGAAGGTTGATGCAACACTTAAATAACTTTTTTTGTAAATATCATACATAAAAAAACCCAGATCATGGACAAAGATGTGCAGAAGAACTACAAATATATGTCCCGCGGCAGGAATCGAACCCACAAACTTATGGCTATAAACCAAGTGATCCACGGAGGTCATGCTCATAGCGCGACTGTACCATAATTAGATTATTTTGATTTATTTATTATTTTTTATTTTATATTTGATTATTTTGCACGAATAAATGTTTCATACTTTCAGGATTAAGGTATATAATGAGTTGTGTTTTGAATAAAAATAACGTGACATATTTTTTTAATTCGTGGGTAGGAGACTGCAAAGGATTAGGACATTTGGAGGGCTTTGGGGAAACCTTAGCTCAAAGTGGGAGAAATATAAAAAAAAATAACAAAAGTTTTGCAACCACAAAAATATTATATAGGTATAGATGTAGTACGGAAGTACTGCGTTGGGCGCTAACTTTCATACCTGAAGTTCCTTCAATAGTTTTGTTTCTGAAAACGTTTTCGCGGTTCAATCTTCGCTTGCAAACGTAGCCTCCGGTTATAGAGCACTTGTGTAAAGTCCAGTAGATACCGCTAGGTTGCGATGGAATGGGTGACGACTTCCACTGAAAAGGCAAACTATTTCAGCCCTCAACTAAACAATTCCTTTTAGAAATTCTACAGACTAAAATGTACTTATGGATAATAAATTGGAATTTAAATAGTTTGTTTGTTTAAACTACCCCATGTTTAGGCGCCAATATTGATTATTGGCGCCCCAACATGGGGGATCAGATACTACACGCAGTTTTAGGATAAAAATATGAAACGTGACTTCTATGCGTAACTTTTTGTTTTCCAGCGGCCACGGAAGCTGCAGAGCTAGAAATGTCTTGTAAATATAAACAATAATAATAATAAACCCCTCTGAAGCGCTATTGCAGCGCTTCAGAGATGTTCACAGAAGCCCGTGTAGACTCTTTCAATGCCATCCAGAGAAAGAGAGTAGCGTCATTCATGTCCAGAGTTGACATGTGTAAAAACGAAATAATTAGGAGCCTCTCAGACCGTCTGATCCTGTCAGATACGTTCAGACAGTGGGTAGCTATAGTCACATAGTTCCCTTTTTTAATTTTTTTTAGGTAGTGTACCTACCATTGACATGGTTTTTCGAAACAATTTTGTATCTTTTATTTTTGTTTTTAATATGTTTATTGTTATTTATTATGAATGGATCTTGTGTCTCGCAATAAAAATTTATTATTATTATTATTAATAAGGTAAATTCCGTTATAATAACTTCAACCAGCAGCGTTTCAGGCAGCCTGACACGGAACCCACACCACAACATGTCGGCGACAACACGTGTGCATCATTAAGTTTTTTATTAATCATCATTATCTCAGGCGTAAGACATAGGTCCTTGAGATAATGATGATTAATGCGTAGGCAGTAGGACATCCGTTGGACAGAGGCCTTCAAATTCTGATCATGGATCATGGATTTTCGAATGTTGATCATGATGGGTTGTTACCATACTCACCACGCTTAGTAGGCGGCGGGTTGGCGAGCGCAGTACGGATGTAGGATGTTATACACACAAAAAGATGCTACCCATCTTCCGGAGGTATCGCTTGGCAGATTCTTACTACATCCACGGGCATAAGAGTGGCAAAATTTTACTGTCGCACCTCACGGCTGTATACTTAAGGTATGTACATACATTATGTCATCATTTTATTTATTTCTACGGGCCATGCAAATTGTTATTATCATCGCCGAAACAATATAAAACTACTAAACTACGCGGTCGCGCGGTGGGGTCAAGTATAGGCCTGTTCAGTCATCTAAACACCAATATAAACCAAAAAAGGCATTACCTGATAAGACGTCCGAAATAGACGCAACGGCAGATGATAGTTTTATGATTATATGATCCCGGTACTATTTTTATAGGTTGTCAGAAGTATTATTATTTATTATAAATAACAAAAACACGGAAAATCGCATAATACCTTTGATTTGTACACATCGCTGCTGTTAAGAACCACCAGGTAAATAAATGAGCGATAGCAGAGCGCTAATGGATTTAGCTTCACGATCCTAAGGTTCTTGCCAATGGACGTCAATATTACGGGAGAATGATACGTGAGGCAATTAGGGAAAAAGGCAGAGAGGAGTGAAGATGGATTTAGGCTTCCGTCATTTTGAAATCCAGTGATACACATCACTGGATTCCAAAAAAATCTTCACTTTACAATGTACATCACGATGTGCGTTCACAATAAAATTAATCTCTAATAAAACTAATATTATACAGCCGAAAGATTGTATAGATGTTTGTTACCTCTTCAAATTAATTTTAACAATTATTATTGTAATTTTGTAATCCAAAATTACCTGAACCCCCAAACACGCGTTGTCCAAATCCTCCGTATCATTGAACGGCGGCCAGCCTTGATACAAAAAAGCGCTTCCATCAACCCAGCTGAACTCCTCAGCGCTTTTGTCTGTTCCTTTATTGAAATGAGCTCCGAGCCAGTAGATGGATCCAGCGCTGTAATCGCTGCTTTGCCTTATGCCGGAGATGATGAATCGTTCTTCTTCTGGTGAATGGACGGAGGATAGATGCATGCTCAGGCCATCGCAAACCTGAGGAAGATGGATTTGTTGTTGGAAATAAATCAAACATATTATTCTTAGTACTAACCTCATCATCTCGGCTATAGAACTGTCCACGTCCACTGCTAGACTTACTGCATCCGCGGGTAAGAAAGGACATGCAACATTCTACTTGCATCCTCGGCAAGTAGTATGTAGGTACCAGTAGGTATGTAGGTTATAACTTGACGTGTATTCCCTCGTATAGTAAATTATTTAAACATTGTGTTATTTTTTGGTACTTAATATGCTTTTGAGTGGGTATCTCTATTGCCAAACCTTTTATAGAAAATAAATATTTTTCTTATTATTTATACATCACTTCAAAGTTTAAACATCAAAGACTTTATAAATTCGATTTACATGAATCCAAGTTAAAAAATCTTTGTTCTACTTTCCTCCGCTCGTTAAATTGCAATCTTTCAAGAGCGTCACGCGGGTTGTCTCTGACCTAATCCTTCTGAAAGGAAACTCAAGGCTTCGGGTTTCCTTTGTATTAAAGTAATGCTTAGCCAACAAATATTTAATCGTTAGACACTCCCTTAACACGGTAATGATAAGACCGCGCCGTTTTGTCTCCACTCTAAATGATTTCTTCTAAACACCTTATCATTTCAGCCGTAAAATGTCCACTACTGGTCGCCCTAAACACAGGTCGCCCTAAGTAAATAAAATACAACAATTAAACTGCGAGAATCCAATATGGCGTCTCACTGTCGCGTTATTCGATTTACATTACAATATAACACACCAAAATTCACTTTGCCCACAATAAATATATTGTTAGAAACGCCAAAAAAGCATTCAGTTAAAACTTTAGGGTCTTACTACAAAAACAATTAGCAACCGTTGGACTATTTTCAAAGGTCGTTTTTCATAGAAAATGTGACAGTTGACCCTTGTTCAACGTCCGTAAATATTTGTGGTAAATAAATTGTCTTTTCACATTTATAATAGATGATTTATGCAACGTCAGCAACTGGTATTGAGATAGTATGGGCCAATGTAGGGCCTGAAACACTATAAGATGGATTAGATAGACTAAACCATTCAGCAATGACAAAGCCTAATTTAGGCTAGACCAGTACCTACATCATCCTCTTAGAGCAGGGGTTCTTAAACTATTTTGTAACACGCCCCCTCCGCAGAATACAAAACTGTAGCACGCCCCCCCTCCGCAGAATACAAAAAGTTCAAGCCCGCTACTGTACATCTATGACGGACCTAATGATAAAACCTCTAAGAACAGCCCAAAGCAAGGAATTTGTAACGATGCACGAGTGCGGGAGTGTGTATTTGTAACCAGAGACAAGACGGACGATCGCGCGGGCTGAGCGGAGGGCGAGCTGGTGCCCCAGCTTTGTGGGGACGGGTTATGGATCGCGCCCCCCGCAAAATTGTCTTACGCCCCCCTAGGAGGGCGCGCCCCCTAGTTTGGGAATCCCTGTCTTAGAGGAAAGCCGCAGGTTTCTTCAAGATGTTTTGTTTGACTGATTGTGATAAACCAGTTAATTTGAATGTTAAACAAGGCCTGTTTTGCTGGCTGGGCAAGTACCATCGCCTACTTTGCAAGCAAACTCGACTTTGTGCTCTTAACCAAGTGGTCCGGTGTTTTTCTTGGCAACTCGTAAGTGCTTCTTGTAAAAAGGTTATTATTCTGGAAAAACGCGATTGTTATGCTTTGGAATGTAAAGAAAGCACCCGACACGGGCCATTATCTACGCTGAAGGTTCTTTTGTACAGTACAATATATATATAATATATTTAAATAAAATAAGTTAATACTAGATTTTCTTTTTTGTTATGTAAATTTAGTTTATAGGTACTTACAGTTTGTTGTTTCATTGACTATTTAATATGTATGTATGTTAGCACGCCATTTTACAGTTATTCACCTTTGTGGTTGACAGGTAGAAACATAGAGACAGGTGAAAAAGAAACCTCACTCCTTTCAGTCCCTTTAATGACCTCCGTGGCGCATAAATGTTTAATCAACTAAGCGTCACAAAGTAAGGGGGATCAATTTCGTTCGTCTTAAGTAAGGTAAGAAAAGTTCAACATAGCCAACCTGTTTAGCGGTAGCCCAGGAAGCTCGTGGGTACCCGGAGAAGAGGTAGCAATGCCCGTTAAAGAGCACCTGCTTGGCGTCCATACACGATTGGGCTGAAACAAAACAAATACTTTGTAATATTTCGTAAAAGTATAAACTCAAACTTTAGGTACCTTTATAGTACCTATATGCAAAGGTTTTAAATCCTTACCTATATGCAAAGATTTATATCGTCAGATGAGCCCTATTACCTTGCATATTTTTTCACAATTTTTTTTGTATCACAAAAAAATGTGAAAAAATAAAGTGACATTGTCATGCAGAGGAACGCACACTGGTTTTGCCAATAAATCAAACTGTTATTAATGCTGGACATTTCACACAGCATCATCTAGCCCAAAGCTAGCTGACTCACAGTCAGCTAGTACCAATAACACAAGCTCTGCTTAGCTTTGGGCTAGATGATGCTGTGTGAATTGCCCTGCATTAATAACAGTTTGATTTATTGGCAAAACGGAACGCACACTGGTGTGCGTTCCTCGGCATGACAATGTCACCTTATTTTTTTACCTTAAACACATGATACCTACTACATAGAAAGATATTTTATATTATTTATAGAAAAACATCTAGAACGCCCTGATCAGATCTTACACATATGTATTTGTCGGAAATCGAACCCGCAACTTCTTGCGTCGCAGGCGGACCATTGCCCGCTGCGCCACAGAGGTCGTCCATTTAATATGCAATAACATTGGCCGTGGGGTGCCGGCAGTAGAATGTTACCCCTCCTCTCATGCCCGTGGAAGCAGTAAGAGTCTGCTAAGGGATACCTCCGGAAGATGGGCAGCAGCGTCTTGCCGTGTATCAACATCCCGCACTGCGCTCGCCAACCCGCATGCCAAGCGTGGTGAGTATGGTAACTACCCCTTATGGAGATCCATGAGGGAGGCCTGTGTTCAGTAGTGGACGTCTTACGGCTGAAATGATGAACATTGCACGAACTTTCGTGAATAACACACATTTGTCCGGCTAACACTATGTTTAGAGGTCAACCGATTCCAAACGAGCGAGCTGTCTCATTTCGTATGGAAACAAAACGGCGCGGTCTCCTCACAATAACGGCGTATCTAACGATTTAAATCCAAATTATCATATTATTAATTTCTACAAAATACTACATTTATGGGCAAATGTAGTACCGTACTTTTGTGGTGATGAATGAAGAGTTGTCTCTCTAACTACCTTATATATATACAGGGTGTATTATGAAGTAAATTCATATATTTTTGTATGCCTCTATTCTTCGTTTATTTTTATTTTTTATTTTATTTATTTAAACAAAATCCACAGTCCTTAATCTACATTATCATAAATTACATTATGTATCCTACGACCAATAACGGATTTAAATTATATATAAGAAAAAAATTAAGCAGACAGTTAAAGCAAACTTAAATTAATGTTAAAAATTAAAACAAAAGTACTAGGTTACTAAAAAAAAAAGTAAAGTACTAGTACTAGGTTAGTATTATCATCATCATCATCTCAGCCGTGGGACGTCTTGTTGGACATAGGCCTCATGAGGGGGTTATTGCCATACTCGCCACGCTTAGCACGCGGGTTGGCGAGCGCAATACAGGATTGATACACGGAAAGACGCTGCTGCCCACTTTCTGGAGGTATCCCTTAGCAGAGTCTTACTGCATGAGAGAAGGGGTAACATTATTTTGCCGGCCCCCACCACTTATTATTTTTCGTTAATCTAACCTAAACATGTTTTAATCTTCTTCACAACTTACATACCTACTGTTCTAAAATTAACCGTTTACCACTTTTAATTATTTAGCGAACAATTAATCATAGATAGGTACACACACATACACTGCAATAAGTGATTAGCTATGTTATCTCTAATAACAGCATGCTCGACAATACGCCAATCCAATCGAACAGCTTTAAGGCCAGGTTATTCGATATAAGCCAATACTCGATTCAATTTTAAACGATCAAATATCCTTTGTTTTGATCGGACTAAAATATATGTTGTAGTTTGATAAAAAAAAGAAAGGCCTTCACATCTATAGTAGATGATTTATACAGCGTCAGCAACTGGTAATCATGCTGTACGGGACGCTGCAGTGCCTGGGATATTGTTAGATGGATTAGTTTGATAAAAGTTATTGATTACCCTACGTTTCAAAACACGATACGATATGGAAGAAAGCATAGTTTTGCTTGCTTTTGTGGTTGCTCTCCTAGCGTAGGTACCAACGTTTTACTCTAAAAAAACATCTCAGAAAATAGGAAACGAAGAATTCAATGGTTAGTTTTTCTCAAAACCTTTTTTTATTTAGTGAAACGAATTACAGATTATAAGTACGCCGCGCCCGCACGGCGAGAGAGGTAGCGCTTAAAGCCTACTGCGCTGGAATAACCTGCCCTTAACGTTTACGTTACATAGGGTATCGGTTACCAGATATCCGATACGGGCAATCGAGGTATTGATTGCTTTGTTTGGGAGAAACTAAAGTAAGGCTGTTATATCTAATAGAGATGGTTAAAAATCTCTAACTATACAGTTTGTATGATTTACCATACAAGGCTAAGATACTGATTTAATAGCTATTTGTTTTTATTGTTAATAATATATCTATAATTATAATAATAAATAATAATAAATAAATAATGCTGGACAATTCACACAGCATCACCTAGCCCCAAGCTAAGCAGAGCTTGTGTTATGGGTACTAGATGACTGATATACTTAATACAATATACTACATAGATAGATATTTTTTATTATATATAGAAAACATCCAGAACACCCTGAACAAATATCTGCAGGTCATACAGACATTTGTTCCGAGGCGGGATTCGAACCCGCAACCTCTTGCGTAGCAGGCGGACCTTCGCCCGCTGCGCCACAGAGGTCGTCAATTATAGTTAGTAATATATCTATAATTATGAAGAAGCCACTGGCTCCTGAAACACAGTTTATAACTAGTTCAGGAGCCTATGGATCAATTTTTTATGCTACACTGTATTATGTCAATAAAATAACTTTTTACTTTCCTATATATTATCATATAACTTTATGATATCGAGCGATATGAAAATTGTATGTAGGATACGCAATATATCATTTATATATGAGAATTACTAGCATAGGATATTTTATTTATTACACTAGGATATTTTATTTAATCAACAATACGCAATATATCATTTAAATTTGAGAATTACTAGCCTACTATTGTTAATTTCTTTTAATTCGTCCTTTGTAAAGCACTACTGTGTATCTATAAGTGGAAACTTATTAATAGTCACTTATTATTATAATTATAACTATTGTGTATCTTGTGCTGATAGTTTCCCTACGATTAATCAATACTTTCGTTACTGACTGAGTGACTGACAGACAACGCACAGCCTAAACCACTGGACCTAGAGACTTGAAATTTGGCACACATAGACCTTGAGTATCCTAGAGGTGCACTAAGAAAGGATTTTTCGAAATTTCATGGGAACGGGAACTACGCGGGTGAAACTGCGGGGTGCGGCTAGTAAATAAATAAATAAAACATAACATGGTACCCATCTTAAGATACAAAATATATCGGAAGATCCTTACACAAAGCGTGCACTATCCGATGCAAAATGGGAATATGGATATTATATTTATTCAACAACCTTTTCTCTCGAGCTTTTGTTAGTATTCGTTGTACAGTCTGTAAATATACAACGTGTATTATAAAATGTGCACTAACCGAAAGGGGGTGATTCTGAATATCCAAAGGAACAACTTTTGTTCTACAAATTTTTAGGATTCAGTGATTTTCATTCAAGAAAAGACCACGAAAGTTTTGACTTCAACAGCTTATTATAATCGTATAATCACCATAATATAATGTAGCATCACCTGGCTTTTAGGTTGTCATTATCGAATGACAACCTAAAAGCCAGGTGATGGATGCTTGACATTGACATAAATCCTCCGCGAAGAGTCGCCGTACAGTACAAATAAAAATACCTATAACCAAAAAAAGGTTTTAATTATTAAAAAGTAAAAAAAATTCAAACACGCTAGCAGGTTCTTGCTACATCCACGGGCATAAGGGGTAACATTCTACTGCCGGAACACCACGGCGACTTAACTTTACGCTTCTTAACTTCATCTGAATTTAAGCAAATGGTTCAGTACTTAGAATGTGCGGCGGAAATTTTGAAGTCATATTCGAAGTCAGAATCATCCAGTAAATCTAATAATAAGGCCTTATTATTCGTATTAGATCAGCATGTATATAGATTCAGCGGAGAAATATTCGAGCGGATATATTATAAACACAGGGTGTATTATAACACGTGTACTAACCCAAAAGGGAGTGTTTCAGCCCAATCAAGTAGTTATAAAAGAAAAAAAAATGAGGAATTCGTATTTTTTTAATTTTTTTTAATATATTTTTATTAATATTTTTTTCCAGATGGTGTGCTTTTAGGTTGTAAATAACGTATAATCAGCTATAGGTGATTTATCTTTTGTGGTCTTTTCTTGAATGGATATCACTGAATCCTGAAAAGTCGTAAAGCAAAAGTTGTTCCTTGGGATGGTCAGAATCACCCCCTTTCGGCTTAGTACACGTGCATAATACAACCTGTATATCCAAACATCCTTACTAAAATATCAGAGGCTTTCCTAGCACCTACATACACTACCGATATTCGTCACAGGAAATAATAGGTCAATACGTCTGGAGATGACTAAACCTCGGGTTTCCCCTCGATATTATCCTTCACCGTTAGAGCACGTGTTAAAATGAGTACATTAATTTTTCAACAATTAAAAAACCATTTTTGTTCAGCCAGTAATGAACCCACGTCCTATCTATTGTTATCGCACTCGTAAATATGTACATATGTCTGTCTACATAATAATTTAATATTTTTAACTTTAAATCAGAAACATCGGTTCGAGGAACCACTGCTGCTAAGTCAATAGCTTTAGTTACTAATCCTCGAGAGATTTCAGTATGAAGGTATCCAGTAACGAGATCAAAGAATTCCAGTACTTTTTCATTACCTTTTACGTATAATAAAAGGACAAGAAAGGACCTGTTTGCAGCGTCCATGAAATATGTATGATACCCTTTGTGACTTCCGCTCTTTCGGTTTTGTTCTAAGCCGCTAGGGTTATCAAATCCGCATAAAAATTCGAGAAATACTCATGTTGGAATCTTTATAGGTCATAAAATTCTCGCTTTACAAAATACTTAACTGTTCACTGAATAGGTTAGGTATAAGAGCTCTCTTCGTAGAGATTTAGAGGTAATACTGCCGTGTTATAATGTGTGTGAGTTTGATATTTCCTAGCCGGTTTTGGCTATGGCGTCTATATTCTGATAATTATCTATCTTTTAATTGGTTTTTTTCTATACAAAAAAAATGTTTTCTAAAGCGAATATTTTAATTATGTCCCTTATTAACCTAAAATGTTTCGTTCTTTTTTTGTAAGTTTATTATTCTATGTAGGTAGGCGTTTTGCTCTACTGAATAAACGCTTATTGACTTTACTAACTTTGACTCTTCCGTGTGCTTTAACATGTTAGAGCACAGTACACGAGTCATGACTCGTGTCCTGAATCTTATGAAAGAACGTATGCGTGTATGTTAAATAGAAGTTCGCTTTGCAAAATTCGTATGTATCCTCATACTTGACGAAATGGCTGCCATAATGTCGTTCATCCCACAAGGGCGTTATGCTAGATTGTCCTTCCGATACGGACCCATTTGTGCACCATCCAGCCTCTAAAATAAGCAGAGCTTGTGTTATGGGTTCCAAACGATTGGTTCTTGGGTAAACATTTTTAAATACTTAGAGCTGTTTCGATATAAATATCAATAATCAATTTTATAAATATAAATTTAGGTTAAATTGTTGTTCCGTTTTAATTTTAGCACGGTATTAACATTTTAGTCAATTTTCATCGATTTATTACATTGACGTAAGATGAACTAAAATTACTTATTATATAGCTTTATCTAGTAGGTAAACGAAATTGGCACGAATACCAGGCTCATTGTTATTTACATAAGATGAATGCTTATCGACAACTCACCAGCTATCAATTCATTCAGGTAGGTCACGAAACATGAAGCTTTCCAAGAAACCTATCAGGTTCTACCTGATAAGTTTCTTGGAAAGCTTCTAACATTAAAGCGGAACAACCTAATTTTACGTTGACCGCTCTAATATTAGAAACGTCAAGTCTCTAATTATAAAGTAAAGTAAGGCCTTTGCATCTTTGCTTATTATAGATGATTTATACAGCGTCAGCAACTGAAAATTATGCTGTACGGACGCTGCAGTGCCGGGGACATTGTTAGATTAGGCTTGTTCAGCACCTATACCATCCTCTCAGCTTAGTCAACTAATAGTCAGAGGAAAGAACGTCCGAAGCTTACTGAGCCGCGGGTTTCCTCACGATGTTTTCTTCACCGTTAAAGCACGTATAAGCACTCTAATTATAATCTCTAATTAATTATAATAGCTCTTAAGAAGTGCAACTACAGGATCGACACTATTTACGCGACAAATGCCCGGTAATGTGTTGTGATCGTAAAAGTTTAAACGAGTTGCGGATGCATTGATGTTTCCCAGGAAATGGCAAGTGGCAGCCCTGAGAGCCTACAGAGCTGAGTGAAATGGATCGCACAGAAATAAATGTGCTGAAAATATGACGGATCGGTATCGCCTTATTCGGAGCGGAAATTGGCCTCTAGTATGTAGGTAGAATATAATAGAATAAAAATTTTGTCGGATATCATTATAATATGTAAATGAACAACAAATATTTGGTAACAAATCCGCTAACCTATATCTAATAAGCGCTTGAAAAACACCCAATAAATAATTCGACACGTGTTTCGCCTCTCCACAAGGCATCTGGATTTCCGCAAAGTTACGCCTGAATCAATTAACTTCTTGGATATCATCATCTCAGCCATAGGACGTCTACTGCTGGACACAGAGCTCACTCATTGATCTTCAAGTATTGATTATTGTTGCCGCCATACGCTTGGCAGGCGGGTTGGCGAGTGCAGTACGGGATGTTGACTCTGGAACTCAGGGCCCACTGAAATCAGACTCAATTCGGTATAGTAACACCAAAGAGGTTTTATGCTGCTTAAAATCCATATTATATCATCATCATCATTTCTATATATTTGGAATAAATTAATGTGTACGTCCATTATTAAGTAAAACAAATATTTATTATTATCAAATAATTTGTTATAAAATATTAAAATATTTGCATTTTATCACTTAAAATTATAATTTTCAAGAAGGCTGTATGTTTACTCACCTTGCACTGGGCGCGTTAAAAAAAAACTTGCGCGCTATTTCCCATATTCAAATATGAAAACTAAAGCTGTGATGCTTTAGTTAGTTTTCATATTTGGTGTTATCGTATTCGTCGCTGTGTGGTAAATTAATTTGTTTTTTCCAAGTGTGTTGAAAAACGTCGTATGACACGCGTGAGCATTGATCATTACACTCTCGTCGGCTCTATTACGCCCTCGCCATAGGCTCGGGCTGCAATCTCGCCTCGACTGTAATGACCAACTTTACACACTTGTTTCATAATGTACTATTATATTAATTTATTATTTTTTTATTATTTTTCCTTTATTTTAATGTTATATTTTTTATGTGGTGTGCAATAAAGAGTTTTCTATTCTATTCTATTCTATTATAATACTGTATTTTCTTATTTAGTTTATTTAAACTTGATTTAAAAGTGGCTCATGATAGCACATGAGAAACCTTAGTGGCTTGATGTGTTATCTATAATTAAGTTATAATTCATTCTTTTGTATATTTGGTAGAGAAAAAAAATACAGTCAATGCAGACCGAACAACTACCAAGCCAACACCAATACAGGCACAAAAGGCGCGTGTGTACAATGCCATAAAAACGTTGTTAAAATTTAACCCTTTATTTAAAAGTAACTCTGTGGAAACAATGCATCATGCAATAACATATTTTAATTAAGTTTTCGCGCGCATTTCAGCGAATGGCTACAAGCGCGGGAAAATTTCATTTAGCAAAATGGCTGCCGCGGTTGAAAGGTGCATCTACGTGAAAAGAGGTGGAGGTCGTTTTGTTGCAATAATTTATATAATTATACTTATATTCTTAAATAAACGAGAATGTTACGTAAATTATTGTTTTTTTAATAAAGATAAACATCTTTATAAATAACAATACTTTGTTTGATATATTAATAATATAGGCATATATTATCTTATTATTAATATATCGAACAAAGTAATTTCAGTTTAGTTACAGTACTTATAACTCGATAATGCCTAGACCGATTTCAATGAACTTAGGTTTTTTGATTTTGTTTGAACCCAGAATAACATAATAGGTCTATTTAAACATCGTAAAAGTTCACAGAAAAAAATAATTATAAGGTAAATAATTATTTCATCATCATCACATCAGCCGTAGGACGTACGGGTGCTGGACAAAGGCCTCCCTCATTGATCTCCAAGTACTGCGGTTGGAAGCCGTCTGCATCCACCGCCGACCAGCAGTTCTCACCAAGTCGACTGCCCATCTTGAAGGTGGACGTCCTACGCTGTCTACGGGTAAATAATTATTAGGCTTGGCTACGGGTAAATAATTATTTACCCTATAATTATTTTTCATCTATACTAATATTGTAAAGAGGTAAAGTTTGTGAGGTTCGGGGGGGTAATCACTGGATCTACTGAACCGATTTTCAAAATTATTTTACTAATAGAAAGCCACAGTATTTGTGTGTCGTAGGCTATAAATGACCGCCCAACGAAATTAGCTAGTACATACAAAGTTTTGTAACTAATCTTAAACTCAAGCTGTTTATATATTTGGCTAATTTGGGAAGTAGTTGTTGTAGAGTAGTAGTAGAGCTGTAGATGTAGTAGAGTAGTATTTGTAATATAACGTTCTTGATTCGGAGACGGTATAAAAATAGGAACATGTGGATCTTAAAATAAATTATAAGTATAGTTTATAACAATTTTGTCTTATGTCAATTTTGTTCCTTCTCAATATGTATTCTGAAAGCTACGTAGGTAAATACATTGTTCGAGTTAACAATTTAAATTTAAAACAACTTAGGCAATTTGAAAAAGCTCGGTAGTTTTGTACAAAAACGATGATAAATGATGCCGTGATGGACGCAACACGATCGGTACAGCAGCTCACTTTGTATTCAAATATACAAATGAAACCAAACCGTCGAGTGACTAACATTATACTAGAAAATATACAAAATATACAACCAAAAACGGATTTACTTTTTATAATCTTATCATGAGTATTTTGACCGTCGCTGATGAAATACATATAAATAATAAATGGATATATTTTATATATATATGTATGTACATACATAGTGTGTGTGTGTGTGCGTGTGTAAAAATTACAAACATTTATCCCGCGGCGGGAAAAGGACCCGCTTACATCGGCTATTTCACCAACTGAGCTACGTCTGCACGAAGTCACGGGTATAAAGGTGTACCCAAATAATGGCTCGCTTTTTCAGCGGCCGGCCAAATTGCCGTGTTTTTCAAAATAACGCTGATTCGTCGTTTATTTTAAAAGCTCAACAGAATGAACGGAGCCAGTTAAATTACACTGCACCTAAATTGTATTTGTTAAGGTGCTGGCTCATGATCGTCAGAAAATTTAGGCGTTCTCTTTGTTAGATGGTACAGCGTCAGAAACTGTGAATATATGCTGTAAGACCCTGCAGTGTCTATCGCAACAGGCTGACTAATACCGGCCTGGTTCAACTCACGCGCGCGGGTAATCTATTACCATCTTTGGGATCCCAACCGCTAGTGGCTCTTTATCCGGTGAAAGGGTGGCAGCTCAAAGTCCAAGGTACTTGGTCTAGCATATTTTGGTGGGCCTATGGGCATTAAATGAGCCTCTCCTAAATTGTCATGTGGAACACGTCAGGCCTAACAACAGGTCTCCCCAGAGTAGCATAGCAACCAGCTATTTCGGCTTTGATGGGATACACCCCAAGATTAACACATACGCTTCTTCTAATCCGGGCACAACGCCTGCGATGCTGCAGGCAGAAGCTAGCAAGAAAATAATTGTATGCCATCTTCAACAACAGCTTTAACCGAACGAAGATTTTTAATTACAAAGCTCTTTCACAAACGCTCAAACTCCTTAAACCCCTTAAACGTACATGTAAAACACATGGTCGACCGGTAATGGTAAGATTCTGCTCACAAAGCCAGACATATTTAACTCGGGGTGAAATCCGCGCCGCCGTGAAAAGCATTCGTTAATTCAAATTACTGCGCCGGCAGACGGCATTTCCGAGGCGCAGCTCGGAGAGAACAGCTGGGTATGCCATAGGGTGCCGGCAGTAGAATGTTACCCAAAGTTCAAAAGTTTTATTGCGTTCATGGTGTACAATGGTCTTAAAAATGTTATATATTCTAACATGCGCCCAGGGTGGGCACAAAAATGTATTCATCATCATCCCAATGATTTATTGATAAATCTCATCTACAGTTAAAAAACTGGAAGTAGTTTTCGATACCTATCTCAGCTGGATTCCACACGTGAAGGAGATTAGTAGAACATTTTATCCAACTCTTCACTCTATTTTACGTCTCAAAAACTTTCTACCGATATCTACGAAAATAGTTCTTGCAAATTCCCTTCTTGTGCCGATCACCGACTATGCCGATACAGCGTTCCTCGATATAAATGAGGACCTTCTTAACAAACCAGACCGTCTGCTCAACAACTGCATTCGCTTCATTTTTAACTTACGTAAATACGACCATGTGTCCGAATTTAGAAAACAACTAAAATGTCTTCCAATCCGCGAGCGTAGGAACCTGAGAATCCTGTGTTTACTGTTTTCGGTACTTAGGGATCCACACACGCCGTGCTATTTGAGAGAATGTTTCCGTTTCCTAGAGGACGATCATGACAGACAACTTAGGTCAGCTGACAATCTCCTTCTCTCCACCCCCCTGGTCAGGTTGCGGCTATTCGTTTATGGATTGATCTACCTTCTGTCATCAAAAAGAAGGAGACCAAGGAGGTATACGGTCGAATTGAGAAACCACCTCCTTTTATTTCGTCAGTTAAAAAAAAACAATTACCGTAAAATTTAAAGAAGAAACATAACACTTTCTAACGCGTAAAACCATCCGAATACTTTCAGAATGCAGACGACCTCGTAAGGTACGCAGGTTGGCGGTGGATGCAGCCCGCTTCCAGCCGCAATACTTGAAAGTTAATGAGGGAGGCCTATGTCCAACAGCGGACGTCCTATGGCTGAAATGATGATGATGGTGATGATCGTGTTAAGAAACTAGAACCCAACTAGACAAGCGTTTTCAGAACGTCAAACGCTAAGAGTCGAAATAAAAATAGTTCAGAAACTGCTTCTCGTTAACAAGCTGCATTCACTCGTCGACGTTCGCCATGAATTCCCGCTTTATGTATTTCTAACACATCATCATTTACAATTTCTATACTAATATCAAACGAGGTAAAGTTTACAATATGGAGCGCCGTGTTATAACTAAAATACTGGAATTTATCACGTAATACCTTTGATTATTCCCGACGTTTCGACTGTGATTTAACAGTGGTCGCGGGTAGACTGGAGATTTAATTGGAGTGTCCATCAAGAAGCAAAATAGTGGTTTTGCAACTACTCTCACTTTGTCGTAAGAATCCAGTAACAGTATCTTTACTTTGTAATGTTACATCACGACGGGCACTACACCTACTTATCACTGGATTCCAAAATGACAGGAGTCTAAATCATCTTCACGGTTGGAAAATAAAGTATTTTTTTGATTTCGAGTGGTATTTAACCACGACTTTCAATCCGAATATCGTTGGTTCGGTAACGCATCTTTCCTTAGCTCAACCCTTAGCGAAGTTTTTGCGTGAAAATCTAACAAAAATTATCACAAAAAGGAAAACTGATTAGGTTATATGTATCTATCAAAAGGGAACTAATTTTTGGGACAAAAAGTTGCTCATATGTTTATCATTGTCTACGTCTATTCATGTGCAAAGTTTCAGCTCTATCCGTAGTTTTTGCGTAAAGATGTAACAAAGTCAAATTTTCACACAAAAGAAAACCGATTACGTCATATCTATCTTCCGGAACTCAATTTTGGAACAGAAAGTAGCCTATGTGGTACTCCTGGTCCATATTTATACGTGTGCAAAATTTGAACTTAATCCGTTGGGTAGTTTTTGCGTGAAGAGGTAACAAACCCCCATACATCTATACAAACAAACTTTTGGATTTATAATATAGTGAAGTGATGAAGTGATGATAGTGATGATGATTAGTGACAATGATAGTGAAATATTAATGAAATTAGTTAAATAGTAAAATTCATCATCATCATCATCATATCAGCCGTATGACGTCCACTGCTTGATTTCCTCCTTAGGCCTCCTTCATGGATTTTAAGTTATTGCGGTTGGAAGCGATCTGCATCCACCGTCGACCTGCGGTCTTCACCAGGTCATCAGCCCATCTGGTTGGTGGAAGTCCTACGCTGCGCTTGCCGGTCCGTGGCCTCCACTGGAGAACTTTTAGGCCCCATCGGCCATCTGTTCTGCGAGCTACATGGCCTGCCCATTGCCACTTCAACGTGCTAATCCGCTTGTCTATGTCGGTGACCCAAGTTCTTCTACGTATCTCCTCATTTCTGATACGATCCCGTAAAGAAACCCCTAGCATAGCCCTCTCCATAGCTCGTTGAGCGACTCTGAGCTTATTCATGAGGCCAATTGTGAATGACCACGTCTCGGTTCCATATGTCATCACTTGGTAACACACACTGATTGTAGACTTTTGTCTTAAGGCACTGAGGAATTTTGGACGAAAAGACGTTGCGTAGTTTCCCAAACGATCCGAGTTGGATTCGTCGATTGACCTCTTCTCTTTCTCGAAGTTGGGTTCTCTTTTTAAGGGAATATTAAGCGAATATACGGAATATAACCACTTTCTATACAAAGTATAGAAAGTGGCGTTTCTATACAAAGACTTCTTTACTTCGATTTACCGATGGTCAATTCGGCATCGTTGGAGAGACTCAAGCACCGCCCATGTTTCGATCGAATCGAAGGCTTTCTCATAGTGCACAAACGCGAGACATAGCGGCAACTTATACTCTTCGGTCTTCTGTATCTCTTGCCGCTGCGTATGCATTGTGGTCTATGGTACTGAAGCCTTTTCGAAACCCGGCTTGTTCGGGACGCTGGAAGTCATCAAACTTGCGATCGAGATGATTTGCAATGACCCTTGATTACAGCTTATAAACATGGCTCAAAAGCGAGATCGGTCTGTAGTTCTTAAGCAAGGTGTTGTCACCTTTCTTAAGAACAGTACCACAACGCTTTTGTTCCATGTTTTTGGCGTAATACCTTTGAGCAAGACGGAGTTGAAGAGCTATATATAGATAGTGAAATTAGTAAACTTAAATACACTGACAGCAAAGCTGACAGTCACAAACAGATTATCAAGTAATGACCCGTTTACAAGTGAACCTTACCTATAAGGTGACTCTCAAAGGTTGTAAGCTAAGGGCAGAGTAAGCAAGGTAATAAATAATCCTCTCATTGTCAATTGTGTTTACTAACTTAGAAAAATAGTTTAAAACCTAAAAACACGCCGAATTATTGTATTAGTATTGTCACTGGTCCTTGATAAGTATACAAAGATTAAATATAATCGGATGACTTACAGTGGGTTAAAATGACGTACGAAGATTCCATTGTATAGATACAGGTGTAACATAGATACAGATGAAACCAATAAACGCGTCTTACAAAGAACACTAATGCGGCGGCTAGCTATAGGGAATATCTTTGACGATTTTTTTCTTTCTTATGATGAGATTAACTTTATTTCGTGTCAGCTCATTATAAATAAACAAAAGATACAACAAAATAAGGACATTAGGGCTTTACAATAAAGGAAATAAATATAGTAAACAAATAATTAGCTTGTATTATATTAACTAAAAAGTTGATATAGCGCTTTTAGTTAAAATCGCGCGCTCGAGTCTGCCGCTACATTGTAATAACTATTGGGTATTGTATCGTTAGACGGAGTAAGATAACGTGTCCCACACACTCTGAATACTAATTGGCACATGACGATTAACGACGTCACACACATTTGTTGACGACCTCTGTGGCGCAGCGGGGGAAGGTCCGCCTGCGACGCAAGAGGTTGCGTGTTCGATTCCCGCCTCGGAACAAATGTCTGTATGATCTGCAGATATTTGTTCAGGGTGGTCTGGGTGTTTTTCTATATATATAATAAAAATATCTATCTATGTAGTATAATGTATTAAGTATGTCAGTCATCTAGTACCCTTAACACAAGCTCTGCTTAGCTTGGGGCTAGATGATGCTGTGTAAATTGTTCAGCATTATTTATTTATTTGTACACTTGCTATTATGTAAGATCACCTGTAAACCAGAGTTATCAACGATCTATTGAGGGTGCTATATGCTCAGAGTTTATCTCTCATCGAAGGAAGTCAACCAAAACTATAGATAGACGGCCACAGGTAGCGGTGAATGTAGGTTAACCAACCGTTATACCTGGGAATCCATGAGGGAAGGAAGCATCGTGAGGAAACCCGCGGCTTAGTTTCAAGTTTGTTTATTACAAAAAATATACATGTGCACAGGGTACAAATGAACACTGGAAAATGCGGTAGTATAAACTGTGTCGCAGTTTCCAGTGCCCTACCTCAGTACATGAGGAGATGTCAATGTTTAGAAACAAAATTAATAGCATGTTAAGATAATTTTAACAAAAAGAAGAACCAGATAGTTTTCCTCTGAATAATAGCTGATTAAACTGAGAGGATTGTATATGTGCTGGGCAAGCCTAATCCATCTAACAATTTCCCAGGCACTGTAGCGTCCCATACAGCATGATTACCAGTTGCTGACGCTGTACAAATCATCTATAAATGATGCAAAGTCTTACTTTATCAATAAGTTCGGAGCCGAGAGCTCAACCAGCTATGGAGGGGGTTCGGGTTTCTATATTATCGTAGGATGTCCACCAACAAGAAGACGATTGCTGGTGGCGGTGGATGTACGTTAACGTTAACCAATTACATGAGGGATGGTGCTGTTGAGTTTCTTCTTTTATAAGGAAACGCCTCATTAGTTAACAAACCGCGCTCCGAAACCGCTAGTGTAATAATACCTGCTTAATTGCGCTTACTATTGGATATAGTTAATGTGCCCAACAAACTCTGAATACTAAGTGGCACATGATGATGAATAGACGAAGCGCTATCGAGTTAACGACGTCACACAAGTTTGTGAGCTTGCATTTATGTAGGATCCCCTGTAAACCAGAGCTGTTCAACGAGCTATGGAGGGCTATTTTTGGGGTTTCTCTTCCATCGAAGGACATCCGCCAAAAATATAGATAGACCGCAGGTAGCGGTGGTCGTTAACCAACCGTAAAACCTCGGAATACATGAGGGAGGATGATGTTTACGTTTTTAAGAAAACGCTTCATTATTTAACAATCTGTGCTCGGTAACCGCTAGTGAGATATCATAGTCTACCCTGCTACATTGTAGTTACTATTCGAAATAGTTTTTTTATATGACTTAATGACGAGACAAGCCCAAGGCCCATCTAATGTTAAGCAGTAACCTCTACCTATTACAGCTACAATACCGCAGTGATCACGTTCACTAAGCATGTGACCAACGCTGTACTACACTGCGCCCGTCACCCTGAGACATAGAGTTGTAAGATCTCATGTGCCCGTAATTTCGCCGCCCCTCTTACCCTTCAAACCGAAACACAGTAATGTAGACATTACTGTGTTTCTATAAGTGGAAATCATTCTACCTCTATATTTCATCTATAAGTGGAAACTTATTAATAGCCACTTATTATTATACTTATAACTATTGTGTATCTTGTGCTGATATTTCCCTAAGATGAATAAATAAAATAAAAATAAAATAAAAATAAAATAAAAATTACTGCTTCGCGGCAGAAATAGGTATGGTGGTAGAACTTTCCCAGATTAACTCTTCACAAAAAGTTCTACTAATCTTGAATTGTATCTTTAGACCTCAGTCGTAGTTACGTTAACTACCCAGTTAACGTGTCCCATACACTCTGAATACTAAGTGGCACATGATGTTGAGATGAAGCGCCATCGAGTTAACGATGTCACACACATTTGTATTATGTTACCTGTAAAACGCTACTGCGATTAAGAATAAGCTCAGAGCCGCTCAACGAGCTATAGAGGGGGCTATGCTTGTTTTTCGCTCACCGTAGGATACCAACAAGATAGACAGGTGACCGCAAGTGGCAGTTGTAGCTAAACCAACCGTAATACCTGAAAATCCACGAGTGAGGCCTATTGTAGGTCGATGAGGTGCTGCGGTGTCGGGGTGCAAGCGCAATAAATACAGCGCACCTTCTATCAATAATTGTGTGTGTGACTTGTGGTCCCAATAAACCCGTTGGACTATAACGAACGTAAGTCTTTTTGTTCGTACCTGGACCCATCTCAACCACTACACCTATGATCAGCAGAAGGCGTGATGGGCGTCATGAGGTAGTAACATAGTGTTTTTTCATTTCAAAAACACTTCTTATCTTAGAGACTGGCACAGTGTATACAAGAAACACATAAATCATTTGAATAAAGCACATTATTGAATTTATTTCGCTTCAGATAACGTGCGAGAATCGAGCCCAAGACCTTCGGTCATTCGGCCATTTTAGCCCTCATTTTACATGTTTTTGGTATTACAGTATGTTTGCTCACGTTTGCCACAAGTCGCGGGTGATGTCATCTTAACTTCAAGTATAAACGATGCCGTGGGGTGCCGTTAGTAGAATGTTGCCTCTCGTAAGAACTTGCCAAATAAGAACACATTTCATTTGTTTAAACGTACATATATATATATATATATAGTCCTCCTCATCGGTTTCGATGACGGCGACTCTAAACTAATTATTACCGAATATTTCTTAAATGAGCCCTGATATGGCTCGCTAGACCAAACTTGGTTTTAAATACCCTACGACACGTATGGCAGTAGAGTTGGCCCGCAGAGTTAAACGTGTATACGTAGGAGGGCTTAGGTCTCTCTATGCGTTGTTGGCGTTAAAAAGTATGTACGTACTATGTTTAAACGTACTAGTACTTTTAAAATAATAATATAATTTGTTTAAACGTACTGATAATTTGTGTCAGGTGCGCAGTGCGCTACACAACGGCACCAAAGAATACCAGCGTAGTAGTTGCCTGAAATATTACTACGTTTGCTGAGAGACCTATATATGCCAATTTTAGATTTAATTTAGTAATTGATTATTTGACTTACTATTGTAATTTTATTTTGGCAAAAATAAACAGTTTTTATTGCTATCTTTATCGTTTCTTATACAGACAGTGAGACGGAGGTAGTCACCGTGACCCACCCACTCTGCATACTAAGTGGCATATGACAATGAACAAGTGAAGCGCCATTCAGTTAATGACGTCAGACACATTTTCACATTTAATATGAGGTAGTAATTGGTAATGACGACTTCTTTGACTCAGTTCGTCCAATAGCCGGCTGGGACCCAACGGCGGGACAAATGTTTGCTTATTTGCAGAGATTATTTGCTCCGAAATATATATAGTTGTCCTGAGGTAAAGATTTACACCTTTCTGTTTGAGCACGATCAAAAAGGAGCAAGCCGAGATGACGTCAATATGAGGTAGAAAATAGGTAATTTATTAATTTATCAAACTGTTAAACAAAAACCGACTTCAATGATAAAATCAGAATAGATTATAGATGGAGAAAAAAAAGTCAGGTAAAAATAAAATAACGTGAGACAAGCTATTAATTTTTGAAATAATCAAATATCATGTTCACAAAGGTGCCTATCCCCCTCATGGAGATCCATGAGGGAGGCCTTAGTTCAGTAGTGGACGTTTTACGGCTGAAATGATGATGAAAGGTGCCTATTCGCCCTGAAGACGGTTTTCTAGAAAATATAACTTGTCGGTATGATATCAAACTTTAAATGATTACGTGAGTAAGCCCCGTCTTTTCAAAATTAATAATACTAACACGCCGCCACATCCAGTGAAATACGACACGCTAAAGTTTCAAAACCACTACTCTGACAGCCACTACGGAACGTGCTACGAAGCCTCTACGGATGTGCTACGTAGCCTCTACGAATGTGCTAGAAACTTTGTAGATAACGTAGCACTATGCAAATCTTCGCTACGAAACTTTTAACTACATTTTAAACAAGACCAGCCAAGTGTGAATGTCTGCAGCCATTCTGTAATCTTTACATTTAAACTGTCATCGGATTTGATGAACTCTGTGGTACAGTTAGTTGTACAGGCGCCTGTGACTAAAGCCTTGCTGTAATACTTAAATTGACGATGAATTTGATGACCTCTGTGGTACAGTTGGTTGTACAGCCACCTGTGACTAAAACCTTTCTGTAATACTCAAGTTGACGATTAATTTGATGACCTCTATGGGCAGTTGGTTTAACAGCCGCCTTAGATGCAAGAGGTTGCGGATTGGATTCCCGCCGAACAAAAGTTTCTAATGCAGTTATTTATGTCCCGCGTTTTGTTTTTTTATATTCGCTAAATATGTATTTAAAAATTGTATTTTATTATTACATCAATCATCTGATACTCTGTGAAATGTCCAGAATGATTTATTTAATTATTCTGTACATATCTGAATTATTTTATATTAATAACGGCAACAGGTATAATAGTTGTATATCACTTTAAAAATAAACAATTAAATTAAAATAAAACAAATATTAAAACTCTTCTGCTCGATCCCCGTGCGAGTCCGACTCGCACTTGGCCGATTTTTTTAATTTATGTCCTATAAATGAAAAAAAAACGAATGTTCATGTATATTATTTAAATTTAAAATAACATAAACTGGTCGTTAGTTATTTACATTTATTTATGAAAAAAAAACAAATGACCATGTTTATGTTATTTTAAATTTTCATTGCCATTGCTTCGTGGATGGTCATATTAATTATTTTTTGGTCACAGCGTGTAATAGATTGGTATTCACCATAGCTCATCTTCCGATCATCTTTGGATAATGTTACCCGTGATTTTTTAATTTTGAAGAGTCTCGATACCCATCTGTGGGCTTCATCGCCAGTTTCAGTTCACCAAATCATACTTTTTTAAATGACGAGACAAGCCCAAGGCCCACCTGATGTTAAGCGGTAACCTCTACCTATTACAGATGCAATACCACAGTAATTACGTCACCCTAAGACATAACACATGTTATGTAGACATTACTATTTGGCGGATATAAAGGTATGGAGGTAGTACTTCTTATATGTTTATTATTTTTAACACGCTTCTTTTAGATTCACCGGTTTCTATGTAACGGAACCTTTGAACGTCGTTTTTGACTTTAGCGTCGTTTAGTTTCTTTAACGTCGTTTTTACTTTTACATCATTCAAACTTTGCATACTTATCAAGGACGGATGACAATACAAAAATTCGGACTGTTTCTTAGTTTGTTAACTATTATTTCTATTCACACTAGTTAAGTTGCGTTTTTAAGTGAAGCGGTAAGTTTATACAAATGTCACACTATTTAACAAAACATACCGTCCGTTTCAACGCTTTCACTTGTACAACCGAGTCAGTATTCTGGAAAGAATACTGGGACATTATCGGAGGGAACCGGCACCTCTGCCTTAAAAATTTAAAACCCCAGACACGTTTTAAGAGCTGAGTCCTGCTTTCTGAGCGACAAATGTTTTCATTCTTGCTTTTCGTTGAAAGTACTTTCAACTAGCTTCTGCCCGCAGCTTCGCTCGCACCGAAAAAAGAAACCCGGCCTATATCATTATATGTGCAAAGTTTCAACTAAACCCGTAGTTTTTGCGTGAAGAGGTTACAAACACCCACACATCTATACAAACAAACTTTCGGCATTATTACTAGCCGCACCCCGCAGTTTCACCCGCGTGGTTCCCGTTCCCGTGGGAATTTCGAAAAATCCCTTCTTAGTGCACCTCTAGGATACTCAAGGTATATGTGTGCCAAATTTCAAGTCTCTAAGTCCAGTGGTTTAGGCAGTGCGTTTTCTGTCAGTCACTCAGTCAATCAGTCAGTAACGTAAGAGTTTTATATGTATTGATTGAGATATGCGAAGATGACAAAAGTAGGTGAAAGAACAGATGGCCGATAGGCCGAAAAGTTTTTGAATGGTGGCCACGAACCAACAAGCGCAGCGGAGGACGTCCGCCAGCTAGGTAGATGGGTAGCCACATACAGGCCGCTTCTAGTTGTAATATTTGGAGGTCCATGAGGGAGGTCTATGTCCAGCTGTGGACGTGCCACGGCTGAAATGATGATGATTTTTTTATTCCTTGTTTGGTAAAAGGAAAGGACATAAAAACGAGTTCAACTCGTTGAGTAATAATTTTGTTCACAAATTTAAAAATAATAAGAGGAAGGTTTTACGTCGTTTGTTTATTCAGTAGAATTTCCTATAGAGCGCAAAAAAATAAATTTTGCCTCACATCTCAAATTTATGTTTTTTCTGTGTCTGACTTTTATGAAACGACTTTTTGACGATGAATATATATAATTTGACTTTCACTTTGTGAACGTAAGATCTTGCTATGTTTAACCGACATCAAAAATAAGAAGAAGTTCTCAAGTAGTCTGTTTTTTCTCTCTCAGAACTCCGTCGTTGATGTACCGATTTGGAATTTGGATTCCTAATTAATCCCATCGTCAGAACTGATATCTGATGAATATTTATTTGAAATCAATAATTTTTCAAATCAGTACATGAACGACACAGGTTGCAAAGGTACATAAATTAGGCCAGGTGCGTGTCGGGCCACGCGCATGTAGGGTTTCGTAGTTAAACGCAGACCTGTGGTTAGAACTTGATGTACCTGTTTTTTTACGTTTAACAAAACATATGAACAGGAATTAATTGATTTTTCGGTTGAAAATATTCCGGTATGTTTGTGAAACCGCATCACTTATTTGATCGACTATTTCTCCGAAACAAAAAAAAGCTAGCCGTTATAGTTTTCCTAAAAAGTTTATAGTTAAATCTGTATTCATCATTTTTTTCAGATTTTTAGTAAAAAATTTAAAAGCTTCATATTTCGCAAACTTCAAAAAACTGTCTTCGCAAACACTAAATGATTTTAAAATACCTATTATCGATACAACGATATCCCACACGATGGGAAATCAAGAAAAAAAAAGTTCATCCCCACCTTACGCGTTATTAATTTTTATACAGGATTTTTATAGCGTTATCTCGGCGCTGTTATTTTATATGTCCATGCAAAATTAGCTTTCTAGGACTAATAGTCTCAAATCCGGTGACGGACGGACAGACAGACAGACAGACAGAAAGACACATAAAGCGAAGCTTTAAGGGTTTCTTGTTTTACTACGAAACCCTAAAAAACAGACGACTTCATTACGTACTTTTTCGAAGTTGGTTTTCACCTAGAAAAATGAGTTCACCTTTGGGATTCGAAACCATATAACCACAGATCGAAAATCGTATCATCCCAATACACGAAAACTCTTGACTCACCCCAAAAGCAAATATTATTGTTTGTAATTTTTATATTGTTAGACACTTAGAGATATTTATTATTTAATTAGATTATATTATTAGTTTGGGAAACTTCGCAACGTCTTTTCGTCCAACATACCTCAGTGCCTTAAGACGAAAGTCTACAACCAGTGTGTGTTACCAGTGATGACATATGGGACCGAGACGTGGTCCTTCACTATTGGCCTTATGAACAAGCTCAGAGTCGCTCAACGAGCTATGGAGAGGGCTATGCTCGGGGTTTCACTACGGGATCGAATCAGAAATGAGGAGATACGTAGAAGAACTCGTGTCACCGACATAGCCAAACGGATTAGCACGTTGAGGTGGCAATGGGCAGGCCATATAGCGCGCAGAACAGATGGCCGATGGGGCCGCAAAGTTCTCGAATGGAGGCCACGGATCGGCAAGCGCAGCATAGGACGTCCACCTACAAGATGGGCAGACGACTTGGTGAGAACTGCTGGTGATGCAGACGGCTTCCAACCGCAGTACTTGGAGATCAATGAGGGAGGCCTTTGTCCAGCAGTGGACGTCCTACGGCTGAAATGATGATGATGATATTATTAGTATAAGTATCATAATGTAAGTTATCTTATTTCTTGTGTACACAACCCCTACACCTATGATCACCTCTATCTAGCCTCAAAGGTTTGCTGTAAGAGAACTCTTTTTAGGGTTAAGCTCGCCTTTGTACATGACCATTACTAAGTATTTTTAAGTTATTTTTGTTTTGTGTGCAATAAAGAATAAATAGAGAGAGCGCACACGAGTAACTTTTATTACAAATTCTCCAAATTTTCACGTATCCAAATGCGCGCACCTTCGTTAGGGAACCGCAGGGTGATTACGTATCTCGCGACAGGTTTTGCAACAGGCTAGTTGCTGTCAAATGTCAATTCCTTGCTGTACTCTAATACAAAATTGATGTTTGACAGCAACGATTGCCATCAAGTAAGTTGTAAGTTTCACCCGCGTTGTTCCCGTTCCCGTGGGAATTTCGAAAAATCCCTCCTTAGTGCACCTCTAGGATACTCAAGGTATATATGTGCAAATTTCAAGTCTCTAGGTCCAGTGGTTTAGGCTGTGCGTTGTCTGTCAGGCACTCAGTCACTCAGTCAGTAACGGACTAAACTTTCTAAGCAGCCAGTGTGAACTTAGCGCAAACTTCTTTGAGCGGAATAAGCCGCAACAATTACGCGGTGAGTTTCATATTCAAAATTTAAAAAGTCGACATAAATTGGCGGGATAGTAATCTGTTATGTCTGTGACGGAATTCAAAAAAATAGGTCCTAATTTCACAATTAATTTTAAATAGGTAAGTACTACTAATATTATCATATGTTATCAATAAATAGTTTAGACAAACAACTAGTTTTATTTTCCTCATATTTGAAATGAGAAGTAGAGTGTTTAACACGGGTAAAATAATCAATTCCTACTCGGACTATAGCCGCCCTCGCTGCGCTCGGAAATTGATTCTTTCGACCCTCGGTTAACCATCTACTATTGATCTATCTCTGCCAGCGCAGCGTTTGCAATGTGAGCGTAAAAAATGTGTTTATTTACGACCTCACATTAGAAACCTCCAAAATGATCAGTGTTTCTCTACTATATTATGCATGTATTATATAAATAAACCTTCCTCTTGAATCACTTTATCTATTGAAAAAAACTGCATCAAAATCCGTTGCATAGTTTTAAAGATCTAAGCAAATATAGGGACAGACAGACAGCGGAAAGCGACTTTGTTTTATACTATGTATTGATTTTAAGGATGAACGAGTCGCTCATCTTTCCATACAAACGTGGAAGGGTAACTACTCCACTGTTCGACATTAACCATCCAACACTAAGGATTATGTCAATTTATCCCGTCATAATCTATGTTTGTATACACCCCAAACCGTAAAAAAAGTATTTATTTCAAGAATACAAGCTTCTAAACTTTCGTATTTCAACACTGATTTTAGCCCAACTTTGGACGAAACTAAATAATATAAGGAGAAAGAAAACTCAAAAATAAATGCCGTTCCGACATAGTTTAATTATTCAAAAGATGAAATAAATGTTATTTTGAAAAGATTACACTCAAGTTTTTCTATAATAACCCTTGTGCTAAAAGTCTATTCACATATAAAAATATCGCGGTCAGTTTAGGAATCATTGTGCATTTCATTCTAGCGCGCGGGTACACACACTATGTCAGGTGAGATAGCATACATTTAGGCTGTGCTCACTGACGACTTTGCCTCCGCGACTAGTTGGACCTTAATGATGATTGATCCTCAGTTGTTCAGTAGTGGACGTTTAACGGCTGAAATGATGATGATGATATTTTAAGGGGGATAGGGAAGCCTTTGCCCTGCAGTGGGATGGAAACGGCTCGTGACAATTTTTTTTTTTAACATGTTATACGTTTGTACGGAAAAAAACGCAGACCGTTGCCTCCTAAAGGGTGTCGAGAACCTTGAAGTGACCGTACATTCCTGCGAGGGGCCGTAATTTGTTCTTTGATGCAGAAAACTGTGTTATATCCCTTCCTCGTGACTCTTTTAGGCGCTTCGTATTCTGCTCGTTTCAACTTAACTTGTTAAGAATAAGTAGTTTTAGGAAAGGTCTACAGTTTATTATCGAAATACTCAATATATTTATTGCGAACATGTTGTTACATAAGATCGATTAGGTAAGTAGTTACAAACATGAAGCCTGCAAGGGCATATTAGAGACGACTTTTAAAAATATTAGAAATATATTATTTCATTTTTCTGTATGAAGTGTAATTTTATTCATTTTAAGTGACTTATTTTTTCCATTAGCCCTATCTGAATTTCATGGTAACATACACGCATTAGGCCCAATGATGTAAATGCTGAGATAAAGACCCTTTTTACCCTTTCAGCAATGTATCTTTGTCATAAAATAACACAAGGAAAAATTACGGAGAAAATACTACTGTATTTTTGTCTTAAATTAGTTCTTTTATAAATACATTTTGAGGAAAATCCTTCACGAAAGCTTTGTGAAAATTATTTTCAAAATAGTATATGCCTTTGAACATCTAATATTATAGATTATTGATGCAGCGTTAGCAACCTTGTATTCGTGCTATACGGGACGATGCAGTGCCTGGGACATTGTTAAAAGGACGGCAAGGTACTCGTACTAGGCTTGCCTAGTAGCTCTACCAACTTTCCAGCTTAATCGGCTATAAAATTTGTCAGAACAATTATATTTTCTATGTTTAAAACAGAGAAAAAATAGGTCAATACGTCTGAAACTGACTTAGCTGCAAGTTTCCTCACGTTTTTTTCCTTCACAGATAAAGCACGTGTAATACTTGCACATACAGTTTTCAAGAAAGAGAATCCATTGTTTGTTTGTTTGTTTTAAAAGTTCTTTATTTACCATAGGTACATTAGATAAAATATACAGAACACGGTTCAGTATAATTACAACTTAATCTAAAAAATAACTTAGCAGGCTATAGCACCTATAAAAGCTTTTTAACAAAATTTCTATTTATAAAAATAACTACCTTGTAAGTCTTATGTTCATATACAGGCATTTAAAACACATAACTTACATTATTATAAAATTTATATGTGCACTTTGTTTAGCGCACATTTTTACAATAATAATTGGGCATAACAATCTTTAAAGACTACGCATAGTTAGGTTCACTTAATTATGATTACATCTTACAAATAAAAATAGAAACATAGGGTACGGAAAGATCGTTGCGAACGGCATACTTGCTCGCCTACCCGCGCACCAAGCTAGAAGTGCGAGCGGCCGCTGCCTGCCGCAGTCGACGTCACGTTAACCTTTGTCACGCGACTCATTAACTGACGATATAAGACAAGGTGAGTTAAAATTCAAGAAAATAAAATAAATATCATAAAGATCGAACAGTTGTTCTTGTTTTTTTTTTTTTTTTTTTTTTTTTTTTTTTTTGTTTTTGTTTTCACAGATAAAGCACGTGTAATACTTGCACATACAGTTTTCAAGAAAGAGAATCCATTGGTGCGGATTGAAAGTCAGACACATATCACTCGGCCAACACGGCATTTTTGCAAAAAGTGTCATCATCATCTGAGCTGTAGGACGTCCACTGTTGGACATAGGCCCCATTGATCTACAAGTACTGATCTTGAGGAGTTGTTGCCATACCCACCACGCTTGGCAGGCGGGTTGGCGAGGACAGTACGGGATGTTAATATAGGAAAAGACTGCGGCCCATCTTTCAGAAGTATCCCTGGGCAGATTCTTACTGAAACTACGGCCAAGAGAGGAGCGGCAACGTTCTACTACCAGCATCCCACGGCAAAAAGTGTACTACATAAATAAATAATAAATAATGCTGGACAAATCACACAGCATCATCTAGCCCCAAGCTAAGCAGAGCTTGTGTTATGGGTACTAGATGACTGATATACTTAATACTACATACATATATAGATATTTTTATTATATATAGAAAAACACCCAGAACACCCTGAACAAATATCTGCAGATCGTACAGACATTTGTTTGGCAATGTATGAGTTTCCACAACAAACTCCCAAGTGAGTTGCAGACGTTATGAAATAAATTTAAAAACGTTGTCAAACGCAATCTTTGCAATAAAGCTTTTTATAAAATATCAGATTACCTAAAGGACAAAACCACTTGGGTCGGAATCTGCTCAAACGTAATATGAGACAAAAATAAAATTGTTAAATGATGACTACACGACACTTAGGTTCTTCTGTTCGTTTTTTTTCCTCGCGTGTAATCTGGAGCAAATTAATTAATTAATTAATTATGTGCTTTATTTTTTATTAAAATGTGTTGTTTTATTTTGTAAATTGACACGTCAAAAAGGGCTTTACGGCTGCACTGATTAAAGTATTTTTATAAGTTTAAGTTTATGGCTTAGTTTATTTAGACTACACATAAATTGACAAATCTTAATTTATTTATTTGACGACCTCCGTGGCGCAGTCGTTTTAATAGCTGGCTGGGGCTCTGGAGGTTGCGGCTTCGATCTCCACCGGGGGACAATCTGTTTGCATTATATTTGTCTCGAGTCTGGGTGTTTTCTATGTATGACAAGTATGTTTAATAAATCATTCAAACCAAATAAAACCGGCCAAGAGCGAATCTATACATAAAGATAGCATCAGTAGTTCTCAAGATATCCATTCGTGACAGACAAAATGATACCATAAGGGTTCCTTTTTACCATTTTGGTCCGGAACCCTAAAAACGAGCTCCGCTTACTTTGGAACTAGACTAGATCACACCCGCGTCCTTATGTGCCAATGGGCTATTAGACCAACTAATGCACAGAGATCGTCAAAATACGTAATGCATTTGAAAATACATAATGCATTTGAAAATACATAATGCATTTGCAAATACATAATTATCAACGACTTCCCGTTCCGGCGCAGTTGTTTCAATAGCTTGTCCTAGAAAAACCACCCAGTTTTGTTAAAAACAATGTTTCGAGATAATCCACACCAACAAAGTGGCGCAGCTGCTTGGAAAAAAATAAACTTTTCCGGAATTAGCGCAGCTTGTTGCAGAGAAGTTTCAGTGTTATATAATTTCTCTTTTCCCTGTGCATTAGTAGAATACGTAATAAATGATTGCCCTGTCGCTTTCCAAGAGCTAGTACAATGTAAAATTAATCTCTGAATGATGCAGAAGCTGCTGTAACAGCTAAATGAGAATATCACCTAAAGCTTTGTTCATTTTTGAACCCATTTCATACCTCCATTAACGATTCACATTTGAATTAGATACCGTATGTTTTTTTGACACAGCTGAGCTTTCGAAAGAAGAAGGTGCTGCAAAGGTAATGTGAGAAAACCTATTTAATTCTCTTGATTCTCTTAATTCATAATCTCTGGTTAAAAAACTAAAACCTTATATTAAAGCCTAACCTAAGCATTATAATTATTTTCAGCCGTTACTGTTCCACTGCTGGGCAAACGCCTCCCTTTCCTCCTTCCACTCGTCGTAACGCAGTTACAGGCCAATATGATAAATACTACCCCTCATGGATGTCTATGTGGTGAAATGATGATGATAAATAAACGTCACGCAAACATTCACATTCTCGGCCTTCCACGTCGCATCCTAGCATACTGTGGGCCCCACTCTGTGGTGGTCTTCGCCCACGAATCGCTGGACATGCGGCAGACGTGTCCGACCCAGTTCCACTTCAGGCTGCCGGATTTGTGAACAACTTCAACGATTTGATTTTGGAGCGCAGTATGCTGTTCCGCACGCGGTTTGTCAGCTTTACGCCTAAAGCTAGCTTCCCACGGTCCGTGATATCGCGGACGAACGCGGACCAGCTCGCACGACACACCGTGGGAAGGGTCTCGTCCGTGGTAGCTCAGGACGCCTGTGGCGGTGTGCCGGTATCCGTCGCGAGGTGGTAACTTCAAAGGTGCGTGATTCGGAACAACTTATCATAATGAGTTTTTCCGAATCATTCCCCATGATCCCACCGGTAGGATCACAGGACAGGGAATATTTTATGTCATTCGTTAATTTTCTACCGTGATCAAAACAGAATATAAAATTAGATATTTAGGTACACTAACCTTAAACGACTTTTGTTGTATGGTAATATCCACCAGCGACGTGGTTTCTCATTTTTTCTCTGACTTACTTTGCAAATCCAACTACCACGAAAAAGTCATCAATACACTCACAAATATTGTGGCTTTCTATTAGTAAAAGAATTTTCAAAATCGGTTCAGTAGGTCTAGAGATTACCCCCTACAATGGCACAAACTCACAAATCACAAACCTCTTTATAATATTAGTATAGATAGAAAATACCCAGACCTGGAACTGAAAGCAGATCTGCATCTGAAAGCGTGTTTTTGGTTTTCTTAAGCGGCTCTAAAATTATTTTGAAACTTATAAAGCGTGTGACTGAAAGCTATAATTGTTTTGTGGGAGGATGCGGTGCCTGATTAAGGATTAATATATTATTATCCTCTCAGTTTAGTCGGACAGATTGAGAGATAATTAACGTCTGATTTTTATGAGAAAATAATTACTCAGTATATGACCTTAACCTTGTGCCAAGTGATGTATGTCTATTTTTTTAACTTACGACCTTAATTCAGCTAGGTGAGTTAGCTTAGGAGATTAAAGTAGAACAATCAGTATATAGTATTACAGACATTAGTAAGGATAATGGAACTAATGATACCTACTACATCATTAGTTACTACTACCATTTATTCCATTATAGGAAGAAATGGGATATAGTATGTACCATTTCATCCGTTGGAACAAGATAACGGAACCGAGACCAGGGTTGGGGTATATCACCTTCATGGAGACCAATCTTGTACTCCGCGACTGCTGAACAGGGCAATGTTCAAGTCGGCCTAGAAAGTGACACAGTAAGCACCGTGTGTATCCAGCCTAACGCTACGGACGAAACAAGTAATGAGGATTTAGCAGGGGGATCCCCCCACCACCAGCGCCGGCGGCTATGTCCAGCCGCGCGATCCGTGCCGAACGCCGCGCTCAAGCTAGTTCTCGTCTCGCGGCCCTCGGAGTCGGCCACGAACGGTGCTCATGAAGAAGGGCCTCTAAATGGTCTACGAAACGTCAGCAAGATGATAATAAGTTAGGTACGTGGTGTAAGCCGTATTATATTTATTAAAAGATAACGGAACATATGGAACTACGCCATAACGACTGGTACTGTATGCCCAGTTTTATTTATCATTTATTATTATTATTAATAAAAAATATTAAATATACTCAAACAAAGGCTTGAAACGATAAACCTATACACTAAATCTTAATTAACAAACTGCTAATGAAATTCATAGAAGATCCGGCGCGATCCGGTTCCGCGCCTCAACACAATGCGGAGCCGCTGACGGGCCGAGCGTAGTTCAACTCTATTACCGGCCGGTGCATTCGGTTATCTACTAGACGATATCAAGGGTTGCTAAAGTAAATAGATAAATACGTCATTCTGGAACCTCACATAGCAGTTCTAATTTCAAACTAAGCTGATGGTAACTAGATAGTTCTCTTCATAATTTAAAAAGATATATCGAAATAGGTTACATTTTTACGTAACTAGATGAATAGCCAATGCTAGAATCTCAGGTAGCTCCATCTAATATCACAATATGGTGCTATGGAAACCTTCCCAGAATTGTTATTGGATAAATTCGGCCCTTGAATACTCATATTGACATATACATATTGACAGGATTGAACTTATCAAAATAAAATTTATTAAGATTTTTTTTTCCGTTTAAAAATTTCCTGTAAGTTATTTACCTACAATGAACTTCGATGGAAGTTTAATTTTCTCCCTCTTTCTGTGAGACGTGAAATTGCCGATCTATATTTTCTGATTCAAAAAACTTTTAATAGGATTATTCTGAATTGCTTGGTAATATATTAACGCCCCTTTCCACTTGCTTAATGTTTTCCAGAGGCGGATTTACAAATTTGCCGCCCGCAGGCTACTACATTTTTCCTGCCCCTGCTAACCTAAGAAATTTGGAAACAATGACATTGCAACTTTATGATTTGTACCCGAGTACGATAGACGTCCACATTACATATCTTTTTCCGTTATTAGCAGATAAGATTATGAAATTATTGTTAAATATTCGCGACTTGTTTTCGTCTGTGTATATCATTTTTTTTACTCTAAGACTAAATAAATGGTGTAAATATACCGCCCCTGATATCTGCCGCCCTAGGCTCCAGCCTTCTAAGCCTATTGGTAAATCCAACATGTCTTCACGCTTACGTACATTATAGCTGTTGGGTTTCCTTATAATTAAATAAATAATTTAAAAGTTATGGTGAAACACGATATAGTACCCACATGTAGTCTACCCCACATGGGGATCCATGAGGTAGGCCTCATGGATCCCCATGTTGGTAGATGACATACTCACTACGCTTGGCAGGCGGGTTGACAAGCGCAGTACGGGATGTTGATAGACGGAAAGACGCTGCTGCCCAACTTCCGGAGGTATCCCTTAGTAAGCTCTCACTGCATCCACGGACATGAGGGGAGGGGTAACATTCTACTGCCGGCACCCCACGGCGTGTTCATGTGTTACTTTGGTTTGAAACATAACTTTGGCGACCTCCCTGGTATTAAGGTCGACTGAGAGAGGACGCTTTAAATTTTTCGCCTCGGGTTATTATTATTCAACGATTTGAACCTGAACCTTTAATAGTGATATTAAATTCAAAATCTCATCAATTTATGTATTCCAATACCTAAACCAATAATTACGCAATCTCCGTAATGATTGGTTATTAAATTAATTGTTTACTCGAGCATAGAGGCTTGTCACCGATAAATCTATAGACAAAATTTTAATTAACAAACTGCTAATGAAATTCAAGGAAGTTCCGGCGCGATCCGGTTCCGCGCCTCAACACAATGCGGAGCCGGCGACGGGCCGAGCGAAGTTCAACTCTATTACCGGCCGGTGCAGTCGGTTATCGACCAGCAGATAGCTAGGGTTGCTAAAGTAATTAGATAAATACGTTATTCTGGTACCTCACATAGCAGTTCTAATTTCAAACTAAGCTGATGGAAACCAGATAGTTCCCTTCATAATTTAAAAAGTTATATTGAAGTAGGTTACAGTTTTTATCCTTTCGTAAAGATTTTAATTGAGATGAGCGAATTTCAACTCTAAAAACGGCCAATGGAGTTTATTATCGCCTCAAATAGGGTTACTATCAATAGCTGATAATTGATTCGAGACATTTCCCAGAGCGCTTTCTAATTCAAATTTTAGTCGAACGAGTTTCAGTAAATTGAAAGTTTTAGTAAACAGTTAAATTGATTAAGTATAATAAATGTGGACATTTTATACCGCCAAATTAAGTAGGTTGGTCCTATTATAGAAATAATTAGGAAAATGAATAATATATCAAAATAAATATACCAGATAATGATAAAAATACTTCTTTGTCGATTCCTTTAAAACACTTGAGCCCGTATACATACTCGTATCTACATACAGTTCATACAAACAATGGCCACGGGCGATCAACTGTGCCATAGGATAGTTGACAAAGTATACATAAATTTTATTTTATTTTTATATTTATCATATCATCATCATCATCACAGTCGTGGGACTGCTGTCGACGTCCACTGCTGGACATAGGCCTCATGGATCTCCGAGACCATGAGGGGGTTATTGCCATCACCACGCTTAGCAGGCGGGTTAGCGAGCGCAGTATGGGATGTTGATACACGGAAAGACGCTGCTGCCCGTCTTCCTGTGGTATCCCTTAGCAGATTCTTACTGCATCCACGGGTAAGAGGGACAGGCAACACTCTACTAACAGCACCCTACGGCAATAGTTGTTATACAAACCAAAGATACAAAACTTTTATTTCTAGTATTTTGGAAATAAATAACTTGCATTCTTAAATTAAGCATCATTAAATTACAAAACACGGGAATTTATTGCGTAATACCCAAAGATTTAAATCAATATAAATCTTTGGTAATAATAATAATATATATGTATAGAAAAACACCCAGAACACCCTGAACAAATATCTGCAGATCGTACAGACATTTGTCCCGAGGCGGGAATCGAACCCGCAACCCCTTGCGTCGGAGGCGGACCTTCGCCCGCTGCGCCACAGAGCTCGTCAAATACCTTAATTGCCGTGGGGTGCCGGCAGTAGAATGTTACCCCTCCTCTCATACCCATGGATGCAGTAAAAGCCTGCTAAGGGATACCTCCGGAAGATGGGCAGCACTTTCATCTTGCATCTTTGCGTGTACCAACATCCCGTACTGCGCTCGCCAACCCGCCTGCCAAGCGTGGTGAGTATGGTAACTACCCCTCATGGAGATCCATGAGCGAGGCCTGTGTTCAGTAGTGGACGTTTTACGGCTGAAACGAATACCTTAATTGATTATCACGGCTGTTGTAACACAGTCCCAACATTTTTTTTTCGAATTGACTTTAAATGTTGTTGATCGCAGATGGCCATCGCAACGTTACCGGACTATGGCAAGTGCCAGGGCTCCAGTCGCAAAAGTTATGATGGGGCAACACAACAAGCACAAGGGCACCACTTAGGTACGAACCACGGCTTGGACTGTTGCCAAATTTTTATATGTAATTTAATTAGTAATTACACAGTTAAATAATCAAAGGTAAGTATTACGCGATAAATACCAGTGTTTTGTAATTTAAAACGAATTGTGATGTACGAACAACAACTTACACTCTTGTTGTTTAATCTATATAAAAAATTAAGCCGTCACCGGCCGCCTGGCAGATGTAAAACATATTCACCACAGTCGCTACAGTAGCCCCAGTTGCCATAGTCATTACAGTCGCCACAGTAGGCCCAGTCGCCAGTAAACTAGTTACTAGGGCAGTAGGCAGCCTCTCGCCTGATCAGTTTTACCACAGAATACAGAAACTAACAGATACATCACTTCAATACAAAAGCGAAAATACCTACGCTATAATAGCCTACAAAATTGTATTAATAATACCAGCAGTTCACAGCGCAAAAGAGTGTACCATAAGTATGCAAGCATAGTGTTGAGATTGCTTTGCTCACCCGCCTCACTTACTTCCAAGTAATCTGTGACGCGGCATCGAATGAGTGGCTAGGGTTGCTTCTACGATAATTTTAATAATAAAACGAATGCGGTGAAAAAAACAATTATTATTATTGGTTGCTAAAATATGATTTAGTTTTATAAAATAATGTATACATTTTTTTCCTTGTCTAAAGTGTTTGTAAACATGATTATTTATCTGCGAATCCTTTATATCTGAAACTGGATGATTCTATTTCTAGATAAATCTAAAAGTGAATAAGTAGGCATGTGGGATCCATTTCATCATCATTTCAGCCGTAGGGATCCGTTTAGAATCGATTTAAACAAGTAGTTACGCGAATAATTATTTAAAATAACCGACTTCTTTACCTTTGTTCGTCTCTCGGCAAAGAAAAAAATTACAATTTTTCATTTGTTTTTTTACTTTGGCATCCATCACAATAGTTACGCGATCTCGGCATCTAAAGGAACGTTTTAACATATTTTAACGTGCGTGCGCTCAAGCGGGCGTGTGGCAGCCTTAACTACTGGCGTATCGCGGACGGCACGCAAAACGGTAGGCATTTAACGCGTGCCCTTGAGCGAGTGACGGACGCCTGGTTTTACTGTAAAAGTTGTTTAACATCAAAAACTCTGACTCAAAGTAAACAATGACTCTACGCCTCTTAATCAATGACTTGCACAAAAGTTCGCTCTTAATCTGCGAAAACTCCCGCCATCATAATCCCGACATTTAATCGCCCAACTCGCGCTGGCAACCCTAGTTCCGGTCCGGCCGGCTCACTGGGATGGAATGGACGGCCGCAAAGTTGAAATTGAATGAAGCGGTCAAGCGTGTGTTAGATACACACGGGATTCCGTGGAAAGTATTGGTATCGATAATAAATATTTATTTTCTTAAAACACACGAACATACATAAAGACAAAAGTAATTCTATATTTTCTTATTTTTTTTATATTTTCTATAAGCATAAGTTTAGTTTAATTTAGTCAAGTAATATTACAAAAACGCATGCTGTAACTGGTATAGGACAAAGTTCTAATATTTTAATGTTTGAAAAAATGTTAAGCGCTACAGCTATTGGGCGTCATTATAATAAATAAAAAAATAAACATAAAACAGATATAACATAAAATACACAACAAAACAAGACACTGGTCTTTCCCCAAGTGCGTGGCTAAAGGTTTCAGCCTCAGTCATATGTCACTACCGCACCGAGGACGATACCGACGCTGGCTCTCAGTCTTACGGCTGAAATTATAATCATCATCATCATCTCAGCCGTAGGACGTCCACTGCTGGACCTCCTGCATTTACGGGCAAATGATCTCCTCATTTGCCCGTGAATGTACTTATCTAATGATTTTAACTCAAAGTAACTACACTATTCTCCTTCTATTTACTATTTCTGTATAACGATTTGCTGAACATTTTGTAATCAATATTTATATATTTTTATATTTATTAATAATTATCATCTAGTATTATTTCGTTAATATTGTAACCGTTACTATGTGGACAATGTTGTGGGCCGCAGTATTACCGACTTTATTATTTGAAACCTACCTTTTCATGTTAAATTGTATATTGTGGTTGTTTATTGTTCCAAATAAATATATAAAATAAAATGCAGTAAGAACTTGCAAGGGGCTACCTCCGGAAGAAGGGCAGCAGCGTCTTTCAACATCCCGTACTGCGCTCGCCAACAGTGGTACAACAGAGTATGGCAACAGCCCCTCATGATCAGTACTTAGTGATCCATGAGGTCCAGGAGGTCCAGGAGGTCCAGCAGTGGACGTCCTACGGCTGAGATGATGATGATTATAATTTCAGCCGTAAGACTGAGAACCAGCGTCGGCAACGTTCAATCGCTGTATACATTCTATCGTTAATGTATACAGCGTCAAGGATGTTTCAATGCATGGAACGTGATCAAGTGTGGATTAGAAAGACACACGGGATTCTGTGAAAAAGTATTGATCGATCCAAGTTACTGATCATGAGGGGAATTTTGCTATTTTTGCTATGTAGGGGGGGGGGGGAGCAGTACGGGATAAGCGAAAGCCGCTACTGCTTATCAAAGTCAAGTGTATATTAAATATTGCAAAAAGCTACAAAGAAAAGTCAATTAACAAAATAAAACAAAGCATATTTTAATTGAATAAAGCCTATTATTGAATTCGTTTAGTTCTTCGTAGTAGTAGCTATTCGTAGGTATCCCTCGGCAGATTCTTACTGCATCGGCGTGCGAGAGAAGAGGAAAAATATTATACAGCCGACACCTCACGGTATTATGATCCCAAAAGTTTGGTTTTAAGATCGTTTATACACATATTTTTTTGAAGAAATACTGATGTATAGCCGTGGGGTGCCAGCAGTAGAATGTCACCCCTCCTCTTTTGCCCATGGATGCAGAAAGAATCTGCTGAGGGATATCTCCGGAAGATGGGTAGCAGCGTCTCTCTGTGTATCAACATCCCCTACTGCGCTCGCCAACCCGCCTGCCAAGCGTGATGGGCAATTACCCCTCACGGAGATCTATGAGGGAGTCTTGTGTTCAGTAGTGGACATTGTTTGGCTGAAATGATTAATGATGATACAGATGTATATACAGTTTCATAATACGGTACCCTAAAAACGTTCCGTGTTTAGTTCGGAACAGGTTTCCATTGAGCGTTGAACAAAGCAGCCCTGACATTGCGTATGTAGTTTCATAACATTGGCTTTGTGCATGTCTTTTATTTTGGCGTCATTCATAAGTTGCGCTTCCATTTCCAACTTTGTTGCTAAACTCTATAGAATACCCAAATGTTATTCTTACGTAACACGTAACATTGATAAGAGACCCAGTGTGTTCCATATTCTGTGACATGACACAAGCCTTCGATTATGTAAAACATGACATTCTACTCCATAAACTTGACATCTACGGCATTAGAGAAATTTCTTTGCAACTTATAAAATCGTACCTTGAAAATAAAAAGCAACGGTCAGAAATTAAAAATATTAATATTAGGACAAAGTTGAAGAAACGCACATCTCCGATGAACGTATAATGGAATATGGTGTTCCTCAAGGAAGCGTGTTAGGACCCTTACTTTTCATAATATATAAAAATGATTTGCCGTAAATAATCGATAATAAACCTATGTTATTGTTTGCTGACGACAACATCTTGTAATAATTTTGACTCATATGAAAATTACATAAATTCAACTTTGACATCAATAATAATATGGCTAGACCATAATAACTTGAAAATTAATATAAATTAAACTAAACTTATACAATTTAGACAAAGCGAGATTGCTGCAATACAATTACAATAATAATAAAATCGAAGAAATTGACTCAAAAACATTTCTAGGACTACATATAGACAAAAAACTTAATTGGAAATCACAAATTGAAAATCATTGTAAAAAAAATTAACAGTCTAGTCTATATGTTATACAAATTATCAACAATTGCTAATAGAGACACTTTTTATAACTTAACATGGTCCAAATATTCGACATGGAATAATATTTTGGGGTAATTCTATGGACGTCGAAAAGATCTTCAAATACCAGAAACGTTGTGTTAGAGCTATGTTTCATCGTAAAGTAACTGATTCGTGTAGACCTTACTTTACAAATTATAAAACCTTGACCCTGCCTTCCCTGTATGTTTACGAAACAGCCATGTTCGTTAAAAACTACCCTAGTTTATTTTGCTGTCCTGAAAATGTCATTCGAAATCGACGAGATCAAAGCAAAATCTGTGTGCAAAATTCAAACACCGCGTTGATGCGCAAAAGTATCTTTTGCATGGCTCCTTCCATTTATAATATTGTTGCTAAACTCTATTGAATAATAACGTTGTTTCCGGAAAAAACGGCGTGAATCTTTATGGCGTTCAAGTTTGATTTTTATTTAACAAACAAATCAAAGTTTCAGTAAATTGGCCTTCCACATCTATATTATGTAATACCTAATGTAATGATATGTTGCTCTGATGGTATAGGCGCTGCGCAAGCCTAATCCATCCAACAACGTCCCAGGCACTGCAGCATCCATTTTACCCTAAAAACCCTAAAAACGTACCCTAAAATCGTTCCGTGCTTAGGTCGGTTTCTTCCGAAGGTATCCTTTAGCAGGCTCTTAATGCATCCACGGGCATGAGAGGAGGGGTAACATTCTGTTCCTGGCACCCCACGGCGACTCTTATATACTCTTTTCTAATCCTGTCCATTCACGTCACTCCACACATCCATCTCAACATCTTCATCTGTGCTGCATGTTCTCTTCTTTCATCCGTCACTTTTAAAGCCCAACATTCTGATCCATAACATTACGACCGGTCATACGGTAGTCTTGTTATAGCCCTTAAGTTTAAGGGGGATCCTCAACCACCATCTCATCAAGACCACTTTACAGACAGTGAACTGTGTCGCAAGTGTCTTGCCACAAAGGTTGCGAGACCAAAAACGAGACTACAGGAGCTCATAAAGTTGTTCCCTTCTTCTACAACACCTGGACATCCTTCGGGGCTCATGGAATGCTGGTAGCGGCCTCAAGTTCTTCTCCGGTATTTGAAGGAGTTGGGCTGTCGGGTCGGGGTAGAATCACGGGGGATGCACAAAACACCCCGATGCGGGACGTCAGTGCACGTTTGGTATCCCACCAGAATTTGAAGGGGCATTCGTCGATAGCAAATTCGATGCCATTTCATGAGAAAGATTAATAATAACACTTACCATCAGCTACGGTGACCTTTGCGCGGTACCCATCGGAGTGCGTGGAGTGGTCGGACTTGAACCGCAGCCTTAGTACGTTCCCCTTCGACCGGTACCGCAGCAACTTCAGCTTGCCCCCCCAGTCGCCGCAGAGCCGGCGCGCACGCGTGTCGTGCACCTCACGCGCCCACCCCGCGCTCACTGAGTCCGACTCTGGCAAAAGGGTCTCGGTTTCTTCCCATACCTGCAGAGAATGGTATAAATAAATAAATAAATAATGCTGGACAATTCACACAGCCTCATCCAGCCCCAAGCTAAGCAGAGCTTGTGTTACTAGGTACTAGATGATATATTAATACATTATACAACGTTGATAGATATTTTTTTATTATATTATATAGAAAAAAAAGCAAAAAAGTAAGGGCTTTGCATCTATTATAGATAGATAGATAGAAGATAGAAAATGCTTAATTGCACACCTTAAACTAAACAAATTAACAAAAAAAAAGAGAAACACTAAACACAAAGTGACAATCGGCGGTCTTATCGCTAAAGAGCGATCTCTAGCAGACAACCTTTCGATGGATTGGATTGTGGTAATGAGATGGGGTAAAATGGTTTATAGATGATTTATACAGCGTCAGCAACTGGTAATCATGCTGTACGGGACGCTGCAGTGTCTGGGACATTGTAAGATGGATTAGGCTTGCCCAGCACCTATACCATCCTCTCAGCTTAGTCAGCTATTATTCAGAGGAAAGAACAGGTCAATACGTCTGAAGCTAACTAAGCCGCGGGTTTCCTCACGATGTTTCCTTCACCGTTAAAGCTCGTGTCAAGTGTGCACATACATTTTTCAAGAAAGAAAAAAATCTATTGGTGCACGGCCGGTATCGAACCCATGACCTTCGGATTGAAAGTCGGGGGTACATACCGCTCGGCCAACACGGCTTATTATATAGAAGAACATCTAAAACACCCTGAACAAATATCTGCAGATCGTACAGACATTTGCCCCGAGGCGGGAATCGAACCCACAACCTTTTGCGTCCCGTATGCGCTCGCCAACCCGCCTGCCATACTCGCCTGTGAAGCCTGTGTTCAGTAGTAGACTTTTTACGGCTGAAGTTTAGCAATCTAAATATATCACAGACTACTAAGTAAACAATGGCTAAGATAAATGTAATGAACAATTATCGAAGCTTCAGTTTGCGTTGCCCGTTCTAATATTAAACTTTGATAAACTTGAGAAACCTTTTTAAAACCCGTCCAATAGCCAATTACTTCGCTTAATCTGAAAGCGTTAAAGTTACGATAACGGCAAGCCGTAGCTAAATCTGCCATTAACTGTTTATTTCATTAAAAAGCTAATTCGGTAAGTTCGACCTGTGAAGTGACCTGAGATAAGCTAGGGAGGCCAGGTTGAATCGCTAGCACACTTCCAAAAACAGTTTTGAAGCTATTTTGCGTCATGTGACGACCTCTGTGGCACAGATAGCGAAAGTCCGCCAACGACGCAAGAGGGTTCGATTCCCGCCTCAGGACAAATGTCTGTAAAATCTGCAGATATTTGTTCAGGGTGTTCTGAATGATTATTTGCCTGTCTATATAGGTCTCACAGTGGTAACAAAGAAAACGACAGACTCGACCGACTTCTCCACTAAAAAAACCCCATTAGAAAAACTCCGAGGTTTCAGAACATTCCTCTTAATATCTCCAAGAGTATTGGCATCCTAGGCGTCGACATTTCAAGTAGCGTCCAGTTCCGTGATCATTTGGAAGGTAAGGCCAAATTAGCCTCTAAAAAACTTGGCACTGTCAACAGGGCGAGTTGGTTCTTCACGTCGGTCCAAAAACTCATGCTTTACAAGGCGTAAGTACGACCGCACGTGGAGTACAACTCACACCTCTGGGCAGGTGCGCCACAACACCAACTCCTTCCATTTGATCGGATACAACGCATAGCAACCCGTATTGTCGGCGATTCAAAACTCACAGACATCTGGAGCCCGGCTTCGAAGAGACGTAGGTTCCCTGTGTGTGCTATATCGTAAAGGGGAATGTTCTGAAGAACTATTCAGCTTAATACCCGCAGCTAACTTCCATCACCGCACTACTCGCCATAAAGCGAATTTTCATCAGCACCATCTGGATAGCTGGATCTCCAGAACCACTCGCTTCTCGCGCTCTTTTTTGCCGCGAACGATCAAGCCGTGGAACGAACTCTATTCCCTCGGAGCTACAATATAGAGTCCTTTAAAAGGCGGGTATTCTCCCTTCTCAAAAGCCGGCAGCGCATCAGATTCGCCTCTGGTGTTGCAGATGTCCATGGGCGACGGTGACCACTTTCCATCAAGTGGCCCGTCTGCTCGTCTCCCTGCTTATAATATATATAAAAAAAACAAACAAACAATTATATCCTTTATTTTGATCGGAAAAAAAATATATGTATGTTACAGTTGAATAAACGTCCGTCATTGAATTTTTAACAGTTCAAAACACGATATTTTTCACTTTACCTTATAATAAAAAAATACGAAGGAAGGATAGTTTTACCTGGTTATGGTTGTACTTCAAGTGTATCAGTGTTATACTCTCAAAAAACATCTCAGAAAATAAGCAACGACATTTAGAAGAATATTTATAGATAACTTTTTTTGAAAACCTCATATTTTTTTTTAAAACGCGTTATTATAGAATTTTAGTAGGCCGCACCCGCGCGCACTCCTTCAGTAGTTCGCCGCTGGTATAACTTGGCCTTAAACAAAAGTAGCCCTCTGCAAAAATGACTGGAACATTGTGTAAAGTACAGCGTCAGTTTACTGTGCCAGGGAATGTGTCTGTAAGCTGTGGCACTTAGCCCAGACTAATCTCATTGGGTAGTTAGACGGCAGTTACGTACTTAGGCATAGATAAAACATGTTATCCAAGGTTAATCGTTCGGTTTAGCAGAATTATATTCAACAAGTCGCCCTTGCGAGGCCCTTGTTTAGAAAAAACTAATAAGGATTGCGTATAGAAACGGGAGTAATATAAGTTGATTAGTAAAGTAAATTGGTGTTTTACATCTATTTAATACCTTTAATGATATTTTGTGAAGATAGACTTAAGGAATTTCGACTCTATAACCAGTTTTTTTTAATTCGATTAGTTTCAGTTAATATTCTACTCGAATTTTAAAGGCTCGTTTGGGCATTTGGAATGCGTAATGATATTACGTCCTATAATTTGTGAAAGTACCTACACAATTCCGCTGATTAATTGGAGATTGGCTTTCAATTCGCTAAATTAATTTGACATTTTCGATAAAAATTCATTTCAATTCATTTTAATTACGGTAGGAATTTTGAGAGCTTAAATGTTCGTCCAATACAAACGGTTCCACGTATATTCAGACAAATGTTTATTTTTTATTTAAAGGAGAGTAAATCTTTATTTTCTAGAAACTGTTTGTGAAACCGTTTCCGTAATAAATTGTATTATCGAAAACACCAATGATGAAAATGATGAAATTGTTTTCTTAAACTTTCCCGATCACAACAAATTAATAATACTATACAAATAACCAGGTATTTATTGCGTAAATTATCTTTATTATTTCCCGACGTTTCGACTAGATTACACCAAGTATGGTCCCGGGAAGACTCCTTCCCAGGACCAAGGTTTTATATATATTAATAATATCTGTGGAAAAGCAAGAATTGGTCCCCAGAATCAGTCTCTTCGCTAGTACGAGACCTCCTTCAACTTTTCATGGTCGGAAAAATGCTTACCCCGAAGATCTTTCTTTAGGTTTGGGAACAAAAAGTAATCACTGGGTGCCAGGTCAGGGCTGTAGGGTGGATGAGTGATTTTTTCAAATCCACAATCCCTCACAGCAGCCTTGGCAACGCGCCCTGTGTGAACCGGCGCGTTGTCGTGAAGAAGCAAGACACCAGCGCAACAGCGGTCAATTTACCACGTCTTTTTTCTTTTATAGCCTCTTTCAAATTGCGTAGCCTACGCAATTTGAAGGAGGCTATGTTTGTGTAAGCTGCGGCAGTAATACTTTGACCCTTTTTTGTGTATTCTTTATTTTCAATATTATAATTTCCTTAAAATCCCAAAACACTGTGGCCATGAGTTTTCCGGCGGATGGGCAGACTTTAAACTTCTTCGGTGGGTCTGTTCCTTTTTTATGCCACTGCATGGACTTTTGCTTACTCTCAGGATCATAGTGATGAACCCACGTTTTATCACCAGTAACAATGCGTTCAAAAATTCTACTCGGATTTTCACTACAGAGCTCCAAAAACTCCTTACTGCTACTCAACTCGCACTTGTTTCGGAAGCGGCGTGAGCATTCGCAGTACCCATCTTGCACTGACTTTTGAAAGATTCAGATGTTCATGAAGGATAGTGTGAATGGTACTCTCGGATAGCTTAGTCTTTTCTGCTAATGTTTTCACTCTTGTACGGGCATCTGCCAGTACAAGTTTCTCGACAATTTTGACGTTTTCTTCAGAAGTGGCACTAACCGGCCCTCCGGCACGGGACTAGTCTTCAATACTCTCTCTACTCCGTTTAAATATATAGTATATATAAATAATATAGTAGATAATGACGGAGCAAAACCTTGATAAACAGCAACCATTTCTTCATGAATAACTTTTTGAGTCTTTCCTTGTTTTGTAAGGAATTTAATCACTGCGCGGTGCTCGATTTTCGTCAACATTGTGGCGTCTGTCATTGTAGTTGTCTTCTTGTATTGATAACTTGAATACTAATGATGACAATTACATAAAATTTTATATTTATACTCTCAAAGAGTGTCTTTAACTAATGAGGTAATTAATTTGCTCATAACATTAGTTAATCACCCCGATACCGAGAATACATTGAACGCCCTGTTAACTAAGTTTTGATTTCAGCAAGTTTGAGACGGTTCTATCGGAAGCTCAGCGTAGTATGTTGGCCTCTTAAGAAACTGCATCATGACCTTAGATAGACCTTGCCAACATTCTATCCATTATGTCTACTTAACTTTCCGTGCTTTATATAATTTTTGTTTGTATCTGTGTCTGTAGAAAATCTGATTTGTCATACAGGGCGTCTCACGGCTATGACATTTAAGGGAAAGTACCTTAAATATTGCAGATAGAAAGGCAGAAAGCTAGAAGAATGCCGTGGGGTTCCGACTGTAGAATCTTGCCCTTCCTCTTTTGCTCATGGATGAAGTAAGAATCAGTGTGTTGTAATTTTACGATACCGATGAAAAGGCTCAATTTTATATGGATTATTTTTTTGCTAATAACGTAGCACCTTAAATAAAAGGAAAAACATGAAACTCAACATTTATAAAAACTAATTACCTCAGACCGAACCCTCCCTCGGATTTTGTGATGGGGTTCTGTAAAAGATTTAGTCGCCCTGTATTTTTCTGTGGTATGCAAATTAATATTTTTGTATTTATTTATATTATTGTCGAACGAGTGAGCGAGGCGAACGAAGTTCTTAGTGGGCGCAACGCATTTGATTGAATGTATGTACGTGTATGTATGTATGTATGTATGTCCGCAATTTTTGTCCGATGACACGGATGGATGACTCTTGAATGGATGATCGGATTTTGATGAAATTTATAACTTATAGAGATAACATCAAACAAACCGACTGTCGCAAAGGATTTTTGACAATTGGGGTACTTTATCTTTAACTGGTTTTTTGTCCGAGGATAAAAAAATAAAACGTAAGGAGATTACATCATTACAAATCGATTTCGTTGAACTTTGATATAAATCATCATCATCATCATCATTTCAGCCGTAGGACGTCCACTGCTGGACAAAGGCCTCCCTCATTGATCTCCAAGTACTGCGGTTGGAAGCCGTCTGCATCCACCGCCGACCAGCAGTTCTCACCAAGTCGTCTGCCCATCTTGTAGGTGGACGTCCTACGCTGCGCTTGCCGATCCGTGGCCTCCATTCGAGAACTTTGCTGCCCCATCGGCCATCTGTTCTGCGCGCTATATGGCCTGCCCATTGCCACTTCAACGTGCTAATCCGTTTGGCTATGTCGGTGACCCGAGTTCTTCTACGTATCTCCTCATTTCTGATTCGATCCCGTAGTGAAACCCCGAGCATAGCCCTCTCCATAGCTCGTTGAGCGACTCTGAGCTTGTTCATAAGGCCAATAGTGAAGGACCACGTCTCGGTTCCATATGTCATCACTGGTAACACACACTGGTTGTAGACTTTCGTCTTAAGGCACTGAGGTATGTTGGACAAAAAGATGTTGCGAAGTTTCCCAAACGCTGCCCATCCGAGTTGGATTCGACGATTGACCTCTTTCTCGAAGTTGGACCTACCTAATTGGACTGTTTGTCCTAGGTATACGTACGCGTCTACAACTTCAAGAGCCGAGTTCTCAACCATAACTGGGGCAGGCACGACATGGACATTTGACATGACATGATATAAATATGGGGGATTAATATATTTTTTGTCTGAGGATAAATGGGACTTCATTGATAAATTAAAATCTCGCTTGTTCTTAGTTCAAGCAACTAGTAGTTTTCTTTCATCGTTTAACATGAAGATACAGAAGGTTACTTTCTTCGTTATCCGAAGCGTACTTTGATGTGACTGTTACAGAGTTTAAGCCGTGTTGGCCGAGTGGTATGTACCCCCGACTTTCAATCCGAAGGTCGTGGGTTGGATACCGGCAGTGCACCAATGGATTTTTCTTTCTTGAAAAATGTATGTGCATACTTAACAATCAAAATTATCAAAATTAATTTGTAGTAATGATTTTAATTTCAATAATAATAGTAAAGTGACCTGGGGGGAAAGAGATATCGCTCAGATCGAAAAATACCGAGTAGAATGTAATTATCAACTTAGAGATATCAATTTTCCTTCTGAATTCATTAATTGTGGTGATAAAATGTGTTCAGATAAAAATCATAAAATCTTATTAAATATAATGTATAATGACATTGTTAGTATTTTGTCTAAAGCTGCTGAAGTGAGCTGTACTAAGAGGAGCAATATGAAACGTAAGATAGTGATAGGGTGGAATCGACATGTGTCTGAATTTCATAAACAGTCCAGACTTGCGTTTCACTTGTGGGTCCTTCATGGAAAGCCTTCTTCGGGTCGTGTGTTTCAGGTGATGAAGGATAAAAGAAAATTGTTTAAATCTAAATTGAAATGGTGTCAGTTAAATGAACAAAAAATTAAAATGGACATAATTGCATCAAGCCGCTCGGATAAAAGCTTTAGTAAATTTTGGAAAAATACTAATAAATTGAACCCCAAGAACAGCATACCTGCAAATGTAAAAGGTTTGAGTGAGCCTACAGACATTGCTAATCTTTTTATGAAGCAATTTAAAGTGGAGTCTCCCTTAGCTAATGTACAGGCGACTGGAATGCTCAATTGTGAGGATTGTTGCAAGGATGACCCCGTTCGCTTTCTTGCTAAAGATGTGTCACTTATAATTAAGCATATGAAAAAGGGGAAATCCCCGGGCCACGATAGCCTGAGTATTGAGCATCTCAAATACGCTGGTGTGCATTTGCCTGGGGTCCTAGCTATGTTTTTTAGTATGTGCATGTCTCACTCTTACCTACCTGACAATCTCATGAAAACTATGGTAATTCCGATTGTTAAGAATAGAACTGGCGATGTATCGGACCCGGGCAATTATAGACCCATATCTCTAGCCACTGTCATAGCGAAAGTACTGGATGGTCTGCTTGATCAACACTTGTCTAAACATTTACAGCTACATGATGCACAGTTTGGATTTAAACCCGGACTCTCCACCGAAAGTGCCATCTTGTGTCTCAAGCAGACTGTTCATTATTACACTTCTAGAAGCACGCCAATATATGCGTGCTTCTTAGACTTGTCAAAAGCGTTTGATTTGGTCGCCTACGATGTCCTATGGCAAAAGCTCCGTCGTCATACTGATTTACCACGAGACCTTATTAACATTTTTCAGTACTGGTATGGTAACCAGGTCAACCATATACGCTGGGCAGGTAGGATATCGGAGGAGTACAGATTAGATTGCGGCGTTAGACAGGGGGGACTGACATCGCCGAGACTGTTTAATTTTTATGTAAATAGCTTGATCGTGGAACTTAACAGCACCAAAGTTGGATGTCACATAGATGGAATCTGTGTTAATAATTTCAGTTATGCCGACGACATGGTGTTGTTGAGTCCTACGATCAGTGCTCTTAGAAAAATGCTGAAAGTATGTGAGACGTTCGCGGAGGCTCATGGGCTCAGGTATAATGATAAAAAGTGCGAAATGTTGGTGTTTAAATCAGGTAATAAAACATATGACCCTGTACCATCCGTGACAATCAACGGCAATCCTTTGAGCACCACAACAAAATTCAAATACCTGGGCCACTGGGTCACTGAGAACATGTCGGATGATCTCGACCTGGAGAGAGAACGTAGGGCATTGTGTGTTCGCGTAAACATGCTGGCCCGAAGGTTTGCCATGTGTACCAAGCAGGTGAAGGTAACACTTTTTAAAGCGTATTGCCAGTCCTTTTACACATGCAATCTTTGGACTAGGTATACCCAAAAAGCATACAATGCCTTACGGGTTCAATATAATAATGCTTTCAGGGTGCTGTTGGGACTGCCTCGTTTTTGTAGCGCCTCGGGCATGTTTGCTGAAGAGAGGGTTGATGGTTTTCACGCTATAATAAGGAAAAGGTGCGCTTCCTTGCAAAAACGATTGTGCAAGAGTCCTAATAGTATCCTGAATGTATTGTTTAACAGGTGGGATTGTCCGATCGTTCATCATTGGATGACCCTCCACGCAGGTGTCTGCAAGTATTTAAAATAAATTATGTGTTATGTTAGTTTTAAGTTTCTTAACCCCTTTCTATTTAACTGTATATTGTACTAACAAAATGGATGTTAATTCTGATAAATAAATAATTGATTGATTGATTAACACGTGCTTTAACGGTGAAGGAAACATCGTGAGGAAACCCGCGGCTTAGTTAGCTTTAGACGTATTGACCTGTTCTTTCCTTTGAATAATAGCTGACTAAGCTGAGAGGATGGTATAGGTGCTGGGCAAGCCTAATCCATCTAACTATGTCCCAGGCACTGCAGCGTCCCGTACAGCATGATTACCAGTTGCTGACGCTGTATAAATCATCTATAATAGATGAAAAGGCCTTACTACAGATAAAAACGAGCTAGCAGTGACAAAATTGAATCTAAGACAACAGGCGATTAGCATAATTAGCACCGCAGATTGGATCAGGAAGCCTTCCCGAGCTTCTACACGAGCAGCTTCGCGTGAAGAGGTTTCACGCTAGGTGCCCCACAAGGTTCATCATCATCATCATCATTTCAGCCGTAAAACGTCCCCTACTGAACACCGGCCTCCCTCATGGATCTCCATGGGGGGTAGTTGCCATACTCACCACGCTTGGCAAGCGGGTTGGCGAGCGCAGTACGGGATATTGGTACACGGAAGGACGCTGCTGCCCATCTTCCGGAGGTATCCCTTAGCAGGCTCTTACTGCATCCACGGGCATGAGAGGAGGGGTAACATTCTACTGCCGGCACCCCACGGCTTACCCCACAAGGTTACTTACTTCGTTATCCGAAGCGTAGGAGTCGTGGTCGTGCCACGGGTCCTGGTCAGTGGAGTTGCCGTCGCCCACCTCGATAATCTCCAGGTAGTCGTAGGTGCAGCTGTAACAAATACCATTTTTGCTTTAGTTGTAAATCTAGCTAAATACAGCAGATTGCAGGCCAATTGGTAAAATTATTAAAAATGCGTCTTATGTCTAAGACTGAAAAGTCTGTAAGAAATCGAGGTAAACAATAAGACTGCCATTTTTAAAATGTAATTTTTTACAATAAAGGATGTTCTTAGGATTCCGTACCCAAAGGGTAAAAACGGGACCTTATTACTAAGACTCTAAGACTGTCCGTCTGTCTGTCCGTACACGATATATCTCATACCGGAATAGCTAGATAGTTGAAATTTGTTGTATTTCTATTGCCGCTATAACAACAAATACTAAAAACAGAATAAAATAAATATTTAAGGGGGCCTCTGATACACGCGATTTTTTTTGCCGATTTTTGCTCGATTTTAATAACGCTTGAAATATTGATAGATATTTCACTTTCAAAATAAATAATTAAATTAAAATAAAACAAATATTTGAGGGGGTGGGAGCCCCCAAACGTGATTTTTTGCCGTTTTTTTGCTCGTCATTAATAACGGCAACAGATATACATATGCTTGAAATATTCACAGAATATTTTGTTGTATATATAAGGTACAGTAGTTGTTGTGGACCGATTACTTTATACCTTTTTAGGGTTCCGGACCAAAACGGTACAAGGGAACCCTTATGGTATCACTTTGTCTGTCTGCCACAAATCGTTATCTCAAGAACTACTGATGCTATCGACTTGAAATTTTAAATGTTTAAAGATAACACTTTTTTACTAATATAGCATATATGAAAATGTTAAAAAAATATTCTTATTATGATTGCAGGGGGGCGGATAGGGGATCTCAACCTCGATCTCTTGATCTAATAGAAGTGTATGTAAAGTTTATAGGGAAATTATAGCAAACTCTCTAATTTGCATAGTTTTTTAGAAAAGGGGGGTGGAAGGGGGGTTATAAAAAAAATTGTGAAGTTACCAGGTCATGTGGAGTATCATATGAAAGGTATTCATTTGCACATTAATAAACAGTTTTTAGTTTTCCCTTAAACCGTATCGTGTTTCAGTTATTTACAAAAATGTTGAAAAAACGACCGTTCTCCCCATTATCTCCGAAGTTTGCAGAGAAACTTTTATTGCTAATAGGGATGTATATAAAGATTACAGGAAAATTATAACGAACCCTCTAATTTTCATAGTTTTTTTAAAAATCATCGAAATTGTAGAAAATCTACATAAGTTCCGTTATCAGACAAGATATGGCGCTGTCAAGGTTCTCCAACAAATATAAACCACCTTTATCATATATTATATTGTATGATGGCACGGGACCCTCGGTGCGCGAGTCCACCTCGTTCTTGCCCGGTTTTATTTTCATTAGCCTATAGTGTCCCACTGCTGGGCAAAGGCCTTCCCCGTATTTTTACGGCAAAATTATTGGCTATAAAATGGGTAATTACCTTAGTGGATGACATCGTCAGTCCAATGTTGTTGCATGTAGCAAACGACTGCGCATAGCAACTTAATGGACGCCAGTTGCTGCTGGTCGATCGAGACAAAGATCCTACGCCTAGTTACCCCATGTAAACAGGTAGTTACCCCATGCAATCAGGCCATAACATAGGTACCATATGTTATGGCCTGATTGCATGGGATAACTACCTGTTTACATGGGGTAACTACCTTTCTACATGGGGGTAACTAGTTATCTGTTTACATATTGCCCTATGTAAACTGCTTGATTAATAAGGATACCAGTTTACATAGGGTAACTAACTGTTTACGGAAATTATAATTAAGCAACAGAAAATTCTTTCATTTAACTCGTATGATTTTTTTATTTATTTATTTAGGAACAATAAACAACCATAGTATACATTTTTGAAAAAGGAATATCAAATTACAGGGTCGGTAATACTATGGCCCACAACAGTTAGATTGGATCAAATACCTACTAGTTTTCGTTCCCCTTTCATGTCACGTCACAGTGTGTCTCAGCTCCAGGTACGTTTTGACGTCACGAGCGAGCAAGTAGCTAATAACTATACAGCAAAATGATTGGCAATAAAGCAGGTCATTACCCCGGTGCATGACGTCACCAGTCCAATTATATGCAAACGACTGCGCATGGCAACTCAATGGACGCTGCTGGTCGATCGCGGACAAAGAACCTACTTCTGAATGGTCTGTTATGACCTGTTTACATGGAATAAATAAAACCGGTCAAGTGAGAGTCGGACTCGCGCACCGTTTCATGCCGTCATACATTATGAATTATGATTGCAGCGGGCGAAGGTCCGCCTGCGACGCAAGAGGTTGCGGGTTCGATTCCCGCCTCGGGACAAATGTCTGTACGATCTGCAGATTTTTGTTCAGGTTTTCTAAATATAATAAAAATATCTATCTATGTAGTATAATGTATTGAGTATATCAATCATCTAGTACCCATAACACAAGCTCTGCTTAGCTTGGGGCTAGATGATGCTGTGTGATTTGTCCAGCATTATTTATTTATTTATAACTATAGACGCTAATAATGCGCTGGCTTTCACAGTAACATGGACTAATAACTTGTAAATATATTAAAAAAGAATACTTGTCATTTAAAGTACCAAGTAAGTTTCTATAGTGTATAATTTTTATTGTTTAGGTAGAGCGTTTCAAATCAATCCACCGATATCAAGATCTTAAGATCATATCAAGATTAAGAATCTCGATTCGGTCAGGGTTTCGTAACTCAGCGGTTAAAACACTTCCGGCTTTAGGAACTTTTGGAAGGGTCAAGAACCGACTTAACTGAAGCGAATTCGATCCCAGACGAAATCGTAAATTTTTGTGAAGGTTTTTCATTTCCTTGTCGTAATTTTCTTGTTCTCCGCTGGTATGATATAATCACTCTACCGGAGAAAGACTCTGAGCCGCTGGCAGCATTCCATGAGCATCCCCGAAGGATATGCAGATGTTGTAAAAGAAGAAGGGTCTTATCTAATTCTCGTTCACAGTACTAGAGCAGTGTAAACTCAGCATTACCCGTGGCTTTGATGCCGCTAATAGTAAACCAACTAAATAATGCAGCTCGTTGCAGATCCCGGAATTGATTCAGGTTATTTAAAGTCTATTCTATTTTATATTGAGCAAATATTTGTTTTTTAGCTGTAAGTGTTTATTTCTGTAAAGCTACTGATATTAAAATGAACCGGTCAAGCTTCTTAGGTAGTAATGAAATACACACACAAGTTCCCTTCTCCCAAACTAAGCTTGTAGGTACTATGGAGACCAGATGACTGATAGATTATGATGTTAATAAACTCTAAATTTATAGTCGTAAGATTGGAAAACGAAAATTCTCTTCGACAAGACAAACAATTGTTTCACCGTAAAAATGGAATAGCATTCCACCAACCACCAGTACTTACCTAGTTTTCCAAGCCTTCTGCCCCGAATCAAAGCACGACTACAAAATGACTTGAACACAAGAGGTTTTCGCAAACTTCGAATAGTTTGCCCGCATACAATCTTGCCTTATCCGGGATTTAAATAATGCTAACCGCATCAGGACCGGGCGGAGACAACACAGCATCGAGCTCGAAACGAAGGCATTTTGCTTTCCCGGCTCGAAAGAGTCACTTATTTGAGTGTGTCGATTTATATGTTGTGACGCAAGAGGTTCCGGGTTCGATTCCCGCCTCGGGACAAATATCTGTACCATCTGCAGATATAATGTTCAGGGTATTCTGGATGTTTTTCTATATATAACAAAAACATCTATATAAAAACATCAAAAATCGATCACATTCATACTGTTAGGCAGTTGATCGGGCAACGGGCTATAGAGCGTTATGTTAGGCCTCGTAGTCAGGTTCAGGAACACCGAAATCCGGAGAAGGACTAAGGTCCCTTTTTCATTACGAGACTGAAGTGGAGATGGGCGAGGCAGAATCCCAGGGATCTTAAACGCAACGCTGGCAGACCACCTGTTAGATGGGTGGATGACATCGTTAAGGTCGCCAATAAGACCTGGATGCGATCGGCACAACACATCGGACGGAGTGGCAAACAATGGAGGAGGCCTACCTACACCCAGCAGTAGGGAAGACACGGGCTGAAAATGATGATGATGTTGAACCCGAAAGGGTGAGCTTCAGCACGTAAAAGCAAACAAACTTTCGTTTGATTATACCTGAACTTAAAAAAATCGAAATACTGTGCTAATGAGATCAAAAACCATTAGAGTTATCTAGGTATTTTTTAATTTTTTTTGACAAAAGAATCTTAATTATACAATTTTTAAACTTTGCTAGCCTAACAGAAATGTCGAGGTCATCGCTCTTAGGAAGAGTGATATAGTGCCTAAAGAGTCTTTGGAGAGTGCAATGTCTGCTAAGGTTAGTCCTCGAATATTGCATGGTAAAAAGATTATACGAGCATTTCCTAGGTAATCGTGTTGGTGCATAGATAGACATTGTTCAATAAGCTCAGGAGAGTCAATGTTTCCGTTGAACAATTTGTGAAGGAACACCAGATCTAGGTATGTTCTGCGACTCGATAGTTCGTGCAAGTTATGGTGTTGAAATCTGGCTTTATAGCTGAGCAATTTTTTTGCATTGCTGTCACCAATAAAACGTGATGCAGGAAACGTCTTTTTACACTTTCGATTCTCTTCGTGTAAATTGCCATAATGTGAGTTCCAAATATGGCTGCAATATTCAAGAATAGATCTTACAAGGTTGTGTGTACATAGCTTTATTTTTGTAGATGAACGTTTAAAGTCTTAACAATTCCTAATGACAAAGCCAAGCGTTTTAAAGGCCTTGGTAGTAATCTTAAGGATGTACTTGTCAAATGTTAGATAAGGATCTAAGACAACACCCAATTCTCTGATTTCGCTAACTGTTGAAAGTTCGAGATTATTCAGATGGTACTTGATGGGAGTAGGTGTTTTGCATAATAAATAAAGCATTATATTAGCATCTCGCCTTATTTTTAAACAAGGTTTTGTTTAAAAAATAAGGCAAGATAGACATGTGCGAAAGATACGATTTTGCGATTATAATATTTTATAAACTTGTTATGCGAAAAATATATGAGCAAATTCCAGATAAAGTGGCTTTACGAGTATTATAAGCTTAAAATATTAATGTTATCTCACTCAGTTATGAATTATTCTCAAGAGTAAAGTGTAAATAAATATCATAGGATATGAATTTCGTGTTACAAAATTATAATTTAAAAAGTCTGAAAATTGTATTATGTTGGGTCGTGCAATCGGACTAGAACTAGTACTAGTAAAAATACAAGTTGTGAATTATTAACTGAAAACATGAGGGAGGCCTGTTTTCAGTAGTGAACGTTTTACGGCTGAAATGATGAACTAAGCCATGAGGCAGTAGACACTTTTACAATAATGTAATTCCATAAGAATCTCATCATCATTGAAAACTAGCTTTTAAAATGGGACCAATCTGGAAATTTTTGCTGTCGAAACTAAAAATAAACTTTTAAATCGATTCGTAAACGACGGAATACTGAAGTAAAAAAGATTACATACATTGAAATCGGTTTAAAAACAGCTTTTTAGGCAACTCTAATTGATTTGTATTAAAAATACCAATTGGGTACCCACATTCGCTTCTTATTTGTACTAATTATGCAAAGCCATACACTGTACTAACAAAATCTTGTATGGATAAAATGGGGTGTAGTAAAATATGATAGAGAATACGGAGTGGGGCATCTGTAATAACATATCTGCGATGCAGTAAAGAAATGTAAGTGCTACTTTAACAATGTGTTCCGCGTGAGCAAGTTGCAGTCTTCAGCCAAGAGCCGTGTGCCAACTTGGCTGCCAGTAACATGTCATAAATAACGAAGAACCTACTTTTGTTGCCAACACGATAAAACTATGACTGGTACGGAGTCCGCTAGATTGTCTATGGTCTTTCATTCAATCTAAAGTAAACTCTTCGGAACTGGCCTGCTACCAAGTAAGCTGTTATCTGATACTTTGTGTCACCTGATAACTCTTAAATTAAATATTTCACTTAACTAGCTTCTTTATTATGGTATAAAATTCTTATTAATTTTTTTCAAGTTTATTTAGCCATTATTCTTATTTTAAGATATTGTTGTTATTTTTATCTATGGTGAAGACTATTTTCAGCAATTAGTTAAACCTTAGTGGTTTTAGATGCTGTATAATAAAATTGTAACTTCTTGTAACTATAAATAAAAAAAAAATCTGTTTCATAATAGAGTGACCAGGTCAAAGATTTCAATCTGTAGATGTGCCCTGACACCAAAAACTGTGGCATTGCCTTTATCTGTGTGTTAACAATAATGCAACAAGCTTTGGTACGGGGCTACCAGAAAAGCCGGCGAAGGTTTCCGATAAATGCCATTTTTGACCTTTTGAGGTCACAATAACCCCGGTACCGCTTCACTTTAGTTTCAACTGTCGGACAGAAAGGAGCTCTGCAAACATCCCGGACTCAAAGCTAAGTTAAATTACTTAATGATTTACGGTATTTAATAAACATGTAAAATTATGTAATTACTTATTAGAAGTTTTGGTTTAGAGTAATACACTTAGTAATGTGGTAATGTAACTAAATAACGTAGTATGATAATGATGATGATCATCGATGATGATGATGACGGTGATGATGATGATGGTAACGACGAATAAAATGCAAGTTTTATTAAGTATCCAAAAGTTTATTATATGCCTGGCTACAGTATATATACATTTTAGTCAGTTTTACGTCAATTAAATTATCTATAACTATTTAGTTCAACAACAGAATTGCCACCAGTGTAGCCTTAAAATATTAACGTCTTGTTTAAGAAAAAAGCCGTCTAATATAAATATCACTCAATAGATTACGACACGGTCGCGGTTCCATACCTATGTCGTATTATGTCTTTAACCTTTTGTCCAAATTATATGCAGTAAAAGGGAAAAGTCTTTTGTTTCAAACACATGAAATAAATTTACTTATTTTGATAAGAATTCATAATTGTCGATAATAAAAGCAATAAACATCACCTTACGATATAAATTATTTTTTAATTATAAAAACTACTTATAAGAAAGTTAGACAGGCTGTCGCTGAATTTTTTATAGGCAGTATCAAGTTCTTAAACTTTTATCTAGAACTCAATCATATACCTTTCATCACTAAGGCAGCGTTCGTAAGAAACGTTTTCGTTCAACCGTTTTTTCTCTGACTTACTTTGCAAATCCAACTACCACGAAAAACTCTTTTAATTTTTCGGGTAAATTTATAGCCTATGTATGACACTCATAAATACTGTGACTTTCTATTAGTACTTAAAGTCATTTTCAAAACCGGTTCAGTAGGTCCAGAGATTACCCCCTACAACGTCACAAACTCACAAATCACAAACGTTACCTCTTTATAATATTAGTATAGAAGTATAGACATGTGTTGATCAGAATTAACATGTAGACTACTTCGGGTGCAAAGCGACGAGCGGGCAGAAGCTAGTATGAAATAATATCGTACCAAAACACACCCGTTGATTTTGCTGCCTTCTGCTTGGAAGCTAACGACTTTTAGCATGAGAAGAAGGGAGATGTTGTAAATATATACCCACGGTCTAGTTTTCGTTTGTTCTTCGTGATAGCAGCTGGGGGTTATTCCAGTAGATCAGTGCTGTCCTTATATACACAGATGAAAACAATCTTGGATATTTAAAAAAAAATCATTATCATATCTACTAATTACGGGAAAAACTAAATGTTATGAGGACGATAGAGTACAAATCATATAGTTACAATTTCATTATTTCAAAATTTTTTAGGTCAGTGGGGGCGGAAAGAATGTAATAGCCTACGGGCGGCAAATTTGTAAATCCGCCCCTGCAGTAGATTGTATCATAAATAGCAGCAGTTGTATGTTAACGTATTTTCTATAACTGATTTATTTTTATAAAGAACGAACAATATGAGCCCTTGTTAAATGCTTACAAATTACAAATTAAGTGTACAGTGTCTAAAAAAAATTTAAACCACACAGTCACCATACCTTCAATAATTTTCAAACGGTTGGACAGATTTTGATTACACATGTTATTAAGAACACCGCTAAATAATTGTGACACATATAACACCCATCTTTTTGCGTCGGTGGCTAAACAGACAAGATTGAACTTATTATACAATCTGTTCCATTTTAATATTAAGTTATAAGCAACTTTATAAATTTATTTAAGCATAAATAATTTAATTTTTAACTAAACGTCTTTGATCTTTGAAATATCATAAAGCTCCGTCCATAATTGGTGCCCTCCAACCGATCCAACCAATTACAGCTCTGTGTTGTTGTTGTCGGCAGTAACAATGATTGGACTACTCTTATTGTGTATTTTTACCTAAGAACGGGGGTATATATTGTAGACTCTAGAAGTTATTTTTGATGGAAATTCTTTAGAAACGAGAAATCTATACTAATATTATAAAGAGATAAAGTTTGTGAGTTTCTGAGGTTGTAGGGGATCTATGGATCTACTGAACCGATTTTCAAAATTATTTTACTAATAGAAAGCCACAGACTTTGTGAGTGCTAGGCTATAAATTACCGCCCAACGAAGTGGGCACCGGGTCAGCTAGTAACTTACAATTTACCAACGTTTTCAATCTTTTGTCAACATCTCAGCCGTAGAATGTCCACTATTGGACAAAGCCCTCCCTCATGCATCTCCAAGTACCTGCTGATCAAGAGGACGTTATTGCAATACTCACCACGCTTGGCCGGCAGGTTGGCGAGCGCAGTACGCGATGTTGTTACACGGAAAGACGCAGCTGCCCGTATTTTCCGTTTTAACGCTTTCGGAGGTATCTACGGGCAAGAGAGGAGGGGAAGCATTCTACTGCCAGCACCTCACAACACTCTTTCAGTCTTTACACTGCCAGGAAACTAGCGTTGACTGAAATTCAAATTACTGTTTTCCTACTACGTTTACAAAAGCTTCATACTTGGATGTCGGTATCGGTAGAAATCGGGCTAAAAAAATCGGGAAAATGGATGGTGTTGATGATAATGATCTTCTAATAAAAGCTTTTGTTAACGTTGTAGGAAAACAGTAATTTGAATTTCAGCCAGCGTGTTTCATCGAACCGAACGACGTAATCGCATCGAATACTGAGAAAAGTCATTTAGGCGAATGGTAAGCGGTTCTCTTGCGTAAATATACAATGAATTCTTGGATTTCTGTTGACTGAATGAAGAATAGCTCGGGGAGTCATGAAGAAGAAGTATGAAATTTGAATTAAAAATCGTGGAAACATTGGCAGCATTTCGAAAAATCTATGTGTGCCAAAATTCGAGTCTTTAGGTCCAAATCAAATCAAATCATTTATTTGCAAACACGGGTCAAAAAGATATTGAGTGTTTATACAGGCTCCAGACATGTTTTACCATAGGGCATGCAAATTCATAACCTAGTCGATACTATTACATAATTAATTTTAAAGTGCAATTGTTAATGAATAATTTGTAATGTCAAAAGTAAATTATACAATGTCAAAAATCAATGATAGTATTAATTTATAACTTAGTCAATTTGTATGTCATTATCTGCTAGAAATTCATTTATATGATAATAACACTTTGATTTCAAAAAATTATTACGTTTATTTTTAAAAATTGTCAAAGGCAGTATTTTGAGGTTATTTGGTAAATGATTATATATTAGGTCCAGTGGTTTAGGCTGTGCGTTGATATATCAGTCAGTCAGTCAGTCAGTGAGTCAGTCAGGACTTTGAATTTTATTTATAGAAAGATAATCCTTTTTATCTAGTGTTTGTGAATTCAGTAGATTATAAATATAGGAGGATTACCAATTATATTGTCTCATAGCAAAATGTAGTTTTAATTGTTCCGGGTGTTTCCTTTTACGATTTAAGGACTAGCTGAAGTACATAGAGCTTTCTTACGGTTAATTAAGCTTCATTAGACTAACTAGTAGCCCATATTTCATAAATATAGCTCAAACGGTTTTCGATATATCAACATCTTAAAATCGGCAATTTTTGAGAGAGCTTTCTCGAAAATTGCCCGATCAAAATTCTAACCCATTTCTACATGACCTAAAAAGTTCAAATTTGGCATCCAGCTTTGTTATAAGTGTGTTTACAAAGGAAGAAATCAGAAAACTGTACATTTTTATGATTTGAAAATTTTTCGAAACATCGGTTTTTAATTCAAAATCCTGTTTGTGTCAAATTTATTTATTACATTTTTTAATCCTTTCTGTTGACCGTTTTATCTGTTATTTGGTACAAATCCTTAGTTCTGATGACTAAACAATTATTTATGTTCAGTATAATTGTAAAACCAATATGGCCGCCACCACAAAATGGCGGATTAAATTGTTATCATCTTTCTCAATATGGCTATCAAATGAAAGTGTCTAGTAGAATGCAGTACATCATAAAAAACAAATTTAAGATGGCCGCCACCACAAAATGGCGGATAACATATTTGCTTCAATACCCTTAACATGAGCAGCATGGGTATTTGTCACATTTGACAAGTTACGGTTTTAATATTTGGAACTATCACTTCTTAAATTATATGTTGTTAAAAAGTAGCCAAATTAAACAGTGAGCTTAAATTGATCCCAAGTTATCAGCAATATTCTATTAAATTAGTTTTAGGATTGTCTACAGAACCTGGTGTCATTTACATTTCAATTCTTTTGTGGGCGAAGCCAACAAACAAGACATTCTAAATGTTGAACTTGGCTCTCAGTTTCACATTTATGTTTTTGTTAGGATAACAATTCACCCTCGTGAGTTCAACCACACAGTTCGTAGAAGTAATTCAGGCCGCGATTATCTCGCACTCGACATTTACCCGGAATAACCCCCGGGAGCTCGGCTTGTTTGTTTAGGTAATTTGTCACAAGAAAGATTAGCTCGCGAGATTTAACTTGAATCATTTCAAGAGATTTTCAATTTTCGGGTTCGTCTCCAACTTTTGTGTTTGCTTAGTTTCAAAGTTATTTGTTTACTTTGAGGGTAACGTTAAGCGAACCGATTTTTTTTTGGTTGAATGATTTCTGTTTTTGCTGAAATTCTATATTATACATAAGCACACACACACACACACACACACAAACACATGGTGTATTATAATAATGTGTAATATGTGTACCCCTAAGGGGAGTTTCTGCCCATGAATACAAGTAGTTTTTGGAAGGAAAAAAAATCGGGAAATCGTATTATTTTTAATCCATACTCTTACTGTGGTTAAACATTTGTAGTCCTTTCTTGATTGAAAATCACTTAATCCTGAAAAGTCGTAGAACTAAAGCTGTTCCTTGGGATGATCAGAATCACCCCCACATGTTATGTTATATATAGTGAGGTTATACCACATACTATGTATATACCGCAAAACATGTAGATATATGATAATACATTTTGAATTACAAACAAAAGTATTTTTTATATAAAATTAAATCAATAATTAATAGAAAATAATTTTTACGCTGTATATCCCGAACACAGACTAAATTATGAATGATTGTACTGACAAGCTTCATTCAATCCCTTTCCACAGAGCGTAAATACCACGATACGCTCCATTGTAAAAACCGAGCCAGTATCCACTTAGCGCCGACGCGGAGCGCCCGCCGTTTTTCGCGCCAAAACGCAAACCAAATGAGGGTCGAAAAATTATTTTCGCGAAACCAAACTAGCGGATATATTTATATATATATATATATATATATATATATAAATTTTGACATTTCTAATGTCAAAACATAAGTTTCAGTCTGTTTGTGATGCGTTTTCTCAAAGTCTACTCGTGATTTGAGATTTTCACAACTCATCGAACCAAACGAGAAGATAAAAATGTCTTAGAGACCCTGATTATTTTTTTTAAGCATACATTAAAAGCACTCGTTTAGCCATAATGACCAGCTGAGATTTTTCCAAGAAAACAATTTTATCTCTGCTACCTTCCCCAGACATCTGCATTTGAATCTTATCCCTTTAGCATAAGGTTGGATATTCGACAGATGGACAGAAACGGACACTCTGAATTCTTTTATTTGCTTCTTTTACTATTTGCAATGAGACCGTGAAAAGTGGAATTGATCGAGTGCTCCCGGAATGGATTAAAACGTAGGCTAGACTAAATAAGATTCTAGAAAATTAAATACCTTTCACTAGTTTTGATTTGTTACGCTCAAATACTGAAACGTTACGTAGATTTAGGTAGTAACTCGTTTCAGCTGTCGGACGTCCACCGCTGGACATCATAGGCCTCCCTCATGAATCACCAATCGCAGATTATTGGGGGTTTTTGCCATACTCATCACGCTTGGTTGGGAAGCGCAGTTCTGGATGTTTATACACGGAAAAACGCCGCTGCCCATCTTTTTGAGGTATCCCTTGGCAGATTCTACTGCCGGCACCACGGCTCATTAAAAAAGTAATTGGCGATAAAAAAAATTGAGCGGTCACGGGATGCCTGAAAGGTGTGAAACATTTTTATGTTGTATAATGTATTAAGTACATCAGACATCTAGTACCCATAACACAAGCTCTGCTTAGCTTGGGGCTAGATGTTGCTGTGTGATTTGTCCAGCATTATTTATTTATTATATGATATATATTTTTAATTTTGCGATAACTCCTAAATTACTGATTTAAATAGGAATAGATCGTGAGGCAACTTCCGGCGCAGTCAGCTCTAGATGTATTGACATGTTCTCTGCTCCTCGCACGTCGTCACGCGTCACGCGTCATATTTAGTCAATCGGTTTAAAAAAGAAAAAAAAAACCACATCAAAAATAATTTTAAAACTACCACGATGAATCAATCAACGACGTCGCATTTTTCGAATTGTTAATGATAACTAAATTCGATAGTTTTTGTATCATAGAATATAATTTTTGGTTTAGATTTAAAACGTAAATGTTTAGTTGTGTATGTAATGATGTATTTACACTGTAAACAGTAATTCTGTATTATTTTCAATTTAATTTTAAATAAATTTATTATGAAAGTGTCACAGGGGCAGTATAAACTGTTCATAATTTTAATTTCAGATTGCCAATTTGTTTAAAAATAGTTTTATAGCCATTGCTTTATAATATTAAAGGTAATATTATTCTTCATCACTGTTTGCATGCATTTCCATTTATTGTAGATAGATGAATGAATTAAGGTTATAATTAGAAAAGCTTATAATTGGTTGTTTAAGATTAGGTGATTAACTTTTTGAAATGATGACTTCACTTATTGCCCTTTCTCTCTTGCAGTAAGAATCTGCCAAGGGGTACCTCCGCAGGATCGGCAGCAGCGTCTTTTCGTGTCTTCAACACCCTACTGCGCCCGCCTGCCAAGCGTTGCGAGCATGGCAACCTCCCCTTGCTATCATGGACGTCCTACGGCTGCTGTAATTAACTTAAATCTACCAAAAACTTTATTTTACCAAGTCTACCTCTCACCTCCATCTTCTATAAAACCTTTAACTTTTAACCTATCGCAAAGTTTGTAAAATATTCCCATCTCCCTGCAGTATTGGTATCAGAGCAAAGTTGCGCGCGGTCGATCCGACGTCGCTCAAACGGCCGTAGATAAGACTCCAGGCGACATCAAAAAGCTATTTACTAGAAGACATGTTGTCTGAGGTCTCGGTGCATGGACGTCCCAGGTTATGGACTATGTAATTTAAATATTTTATCGACCGATCTCGGATATTATATTGCTTACTTATCTAAACTTATTTAACGTCAAAAGAGTTTTATTTAATGGAAAAGTTTTCAGAATCGTGGTCATCATCTCTGCCTTATGATGTCCACTACGTCCAGACGTAGGCCTCCCATATAGATCTCTAAGTGACCATGGGAGGGTGGTAGCCACACTCACCACGATTGGCAGGCGGGTTGGCGAGCGCAGTACGCGTACTGTCCAGCAGCCTCTTCCAGAGATATCCTTTCGCAGATACTTACTGCAACCACGGGCAAGAGAGGAGGGGCAACCTTCTACTGCCGGCACCCCACGGAAATTCTTAGAATATGTTCAACAAAAACTTACTAAAAAAAAGACCAAGAGCGAGTCAGACTTGAGCACCGAGGGGTTTCGTGCCATTATATCATATATTGTGTTAAAGGAGGTTTAACTCGTCAAAAGTAGAAGGCGAGCTGACTGAAGATTTCTTTGGGATCCCCAAATGAACTGGATTAAAATATAGCATTAAGTTACTCATTGATAATGTAGAATTCGTTATGTGAAAGATTTTTTTAAATCGGTCTATCAGATAACTTTTTTCCAAGTGAGGAAATAAGCGAAAAGAAACCACACAGTATATCTTGCCTTCGTGAAATGCTTGGTTAGAATATAGCCTTAGGGACATTCCGAGAGTTGGTCTGTCCTCGTGTTGTGTGATAGATATCTCAACTAATTGAGTCTTCCTTCCCTGAAATGCTTGGAAGATTAAATCTAATCATATCTCATATTCCAGGCGTAGGACGTCAACTGCTGGACAAAGACCTCCGTCATTGATCGTGAGGGGTTGTTGCCATATTCACTACGCTTGGCAGGCGGGTTGGTGAGCGCAGTACAGGATGTTGATACACGGAAAGACGCTGCTGCCCATCTTCCGGAGACGCAAGAGAGAGGACAACATTCTACCGCCGGCACCCTGCGGCACCGGGAGGTTTAATTGTAGACTCAAAAATAGTCTAGAAGTTACCCCGTCCTCGTGTTGCAGTGATGGATGCTCTCAGCCAATAGAGCTCGGGACAGATCTCAGCTTGCGGCCAGCTTAGCGTGGATAAAGCTGTCTTGGTTTGCTCCAGAAATAACAAGTTATATGATTGCTTTGCCGTGGGGCGCCGGCAGTGGAATGTTACCCCTCTTCTCTTCCCCGTGGATGCAGTAAGAGTCTGCCAAGGGATACCTCCGGAAGATGGGCAGCAGTGTATTTCCGTGTATCAACATCCCGCACTGCGCTCGCCAACCCGCTTGCCAAGCGTGGTATGTCAACTACACCTCATGGAGATCTTTAAGATAGGCCTGTGTTCAGTAGTGGACGTTTTACGTCTGAAATGATGATATTTTCAAAGTAGATTTAACTGGGCAGTCTTTCATACATACAAACGTTTTTTTCGCAATACTTTCCGAGTGACCTGGTACATGGATTATGTTCACATAATATCTTTTTCTTTTGTAAGAGTAGTGAAATTCTCAGGTTTTAACTTTCTAACAAAATTCTAGCTCCATGGAGCTACGATATCTAACATTAGAAATATCTTTATCGACCAATAACGCCAGGGGCTTTAAATTGAAAGGCATCACCATAATTTCACCGAACCATGCTAGATGCAGTGAAAATACAGGATAGAAACTCCGATACTTTCGTCAACTTAAATCTAGATTGATATGAGAAGTTGAACTAACAAAGTCTGCCGTGTCGGCCATGTGAATATATAATACACACACACGCACACTCACACATTCACACGCACACAAACACACATTCACACACCTTACACTTACAAAGTAACATTATTATTACTTGTCGCTTACATTACTTTTATATTATTATTATAGTGACAATTTATTTAAGCCGTTCAATTGATTATTTTATTTTTCATGGATTTCATTAATTAATAACTTACTAACTTATTACGTAATTAACTTTATAATTGTGTATAATTGTGATTTTGATATTAACAGTGTATTTAATGTTTGTGTTTTACATTCAGGGGAACACTTTTTTTGTTGGATGTCCTAAATAAATAAATAAATAAATAAATAAATAAACAGGTGTCTATCGTACAGGCTTTCAGTCTAGTTTAGACACCTGAGGCCTCAAACAAATGATGCTATTAGGTACATTTAAATTAATAATGCAAAATTAATAATGACATTAATGTTTGACTTTGAGAAAAAAAAAAAATAGTTCTTGCAGTTCACACAGGCGTTGTGTAAGATTTTATTCCGACGACCGACAGAAATGGAGGAAGTTCTCAAGTCATGTGTTTCTTTTAACATTTTTGTGACCTAAGAACTCCGTCGTTTATAAACCGAATATTTGGAAAATATTTTTTGTGTATTTACTTTTTTAAGTGTCCAGAAAATATTATAGAAATGAAAAATGCTATTGATTTTTTTGTTTTTTTTGTTTCCGCAACGTTTAGATGCTAGATGTCGCTACACGGTACAAAACCGTTAAAAGCATTCAAGATTTTCGACTCGACGGTTAGTTTCTTAGGTAGTCGAAATGGTAGACGCGATCTTTATAGCAGGCTGCATTGTGGGTGTTCGTCTAAACGTTGTGGGTTCGAGCTCCGTCAGAAAGCAAATTTTTATTGCATTTTTCATTTCTTTAAATATTTTGGGTTTGAATAGATACCACTTGTTATGGATCTCCAAGGGATCATGAGGAGGTTGTTACCATACTCACCACTCTTGGTAGGCGGGTAAGCGAGCGCTTCTTCTTCTTTTTTCTTCTTCTTCTACGGGATGTTGATACACGGAAAGACGCAACTGTCCATCTTCCGGAGGTATAAATTGGCTGATTGTTACTGCATCCATGGGCAAGAGAGGAGAGTTAACATAAACTCCATTACTTAACTCACGACCATTAATTAGTAGATCTAAAATATAGAGTATTTTAATAAATATATACTAATAAAATAATAAAGAGTAAAGATTTGTAGTTGTATTTCGTAACGAATAAACTCAAAAACTACCGCACCGATTTTAAAAAATTCTTTCATTATTAGAATTTTACATTATCCCTTTGTAACATAGGCTATTTTATCTCCGTATTCCCACGGGAACGGGAACTACGCGGGTGAAACTGCGGAATGCGGCTAGTAAATAAATAAAGCAATGCGAAACATAAATTTAAACAATCCTATTTTGATTGCCGAAAACCTAATTCATTTGACCTGGTTTGCAATTAGGTATCAAAATCCAGTACATCTACGTAATTAACGCTTAAACTCGTGTAAATATTGGCAAGTGCCGTGCGGTGCCGGCAGGAGAATGTTGCATTTCCTCTCTTGCCCGTGGATGCAGCAAGAATCTGCCCACGGGTAACTCCGGAAGAGTTACGAGTACCGCCACGCTTAGCATGCGTGTTGGCGAGGTTGACGATTTATTTTTATTTATGGTTGAAATAAAAATTTTGTCCAGCCGTAGGACGTCCACTGCTGGGCTAAGGCCTCCTTCATTGACCACTAAGTACTGATCAAGAGAGGCTGTTGCCACACTCACCGCACTTTGCAGGCGGGTTGGTGCGCGCAGTTGAGGATGTTGATATACTTAGAGACGCTGCTGCCCATCTTTCGGAAGTATCCCTTAGCAGATTCTCACTGCATCCACGGGCAAGAAAGGAGAGGCAACATTCTACTGCCAGTTTTATATCTCGATTATCATCGTCTCAGCCGTCCACTGCTGGACATAGGCCTCCCTCACGGATCTTCGAGTACTGATCACGAGAGGGTTGTTGCCATACTCGCCACGCTTATCAGTCGTGTTGGCGAGATTGGCGATTTACTTTTATTTATGGTTAACGTTGCCGTGGGGTGCCGGCAGTAGAATTATACCAATCATGCCCATGGATGCAGTAAGAGCCTGCTAAGGGATACCTCCGGAACATGGGCAGCAGTGTCTATCCGTGTATCAACATCCCATACTGCGCTCACCAACCCGCCTGCCAAGCGTAGTGAGTATGGCAACTACCCCTCATGGCGATCCATGAGGGAGGCCTGTGTTCATCAGTGGACGTTTTATGGCTGAAATTATGGTGATATGGTTATAATAAACTTTAAATGAGTTAAATTGAAGTCCTCGCGAGCTCACCCCGCGCCCCAGCCAATGTACCGCGCAGATAACGTTCACTAATTACACTTTGCGTAAATAGTTAAAAGTTAGTTCCGTACAGTCGTGTACTAATTAAATTTACGTTCGCCAACAGTTAGTGGACTCGAGTGTACTTTGCTTCCCCGAGGGCCGTGGACATGTTAGTTTTGTGTTCATTTTCGGCGTAAACATTGCCTTTGGCGGGATTACGTCATAATCATTTCCTATCATAGAAAATGTTACCTTAACGATGAACGAGTCGCTCATCTTTCCATACAAACGTGGAAGGGTAACTACTCCACTGTTTGACGTTAACCATACAACACCAAGGATTATATCAATTTATCTCGTCATAATCTATGTTTGTATACACCCCAAACCGTAAAAAAAGTATTTATTTCAAAAATACAAGCTTCTAAACTTTTGTATTTCAACATTGATTTTAGCCCAACTTTGGACGAAACTAAATAATATAAGGAGAAAGAAAACTCAAAAATAAACGCCGTTCCGACATAGTTTAATGATTCAGAAGTTGAAATAAATGTTATTTTGAAAAGATTACACTCAAGTTTTTCTATAATAACCCTTGTGCTAAAAGTCTATTCACATATTTTTGCGCGGTCGGTTTAGGAATGAATCATTGTGCATTTCATTCTAGCGCGCGGGTAAACACACTATGTCAGGTGAGATAGCATACATTTAGGCCGCGCCCACTGACGACTTTGCCTCCGCGACTAGTTGAGCCTTAAGGCGCTGTAGTGAGCCAATGACCTTGAGAGTTTCGTTCCTTACCCGTACCCGTACCCTTGTAGGAAGAGTTTAAAGTTTCATCGTTGCGCGCGGTCGTATTTGCAAACATTTTACGGGCACTTTGGTTATAAATAAATAATCTATCTGTTGGTGTAAAAATATAAAAAAAATTACCTCAACTTTAGAAGAAGATAAAGGTTTTGTGTTTTTTTTAGGTTTCTTAGAGAATTGATACTGAAGTAAATAAGACGTTTAAACAAAACTTTGAACGGGGACTTTAAACATAAAATGTCGAATATTTCCACTACCTATATTTATATAGGATAAAGCATCTGAAGAACAGCAAACTCCGCGATCAGCTAGCTAACGCGCTTTAAGTAACGGTAGTCCTGTTAGGACTCCGGGGAGTTCTTTACGAAAAGAAACAGAGCCCCTGGAGCACCGATGCCGGCCATCATCGGTGGGTTTTCGTGACAACCTCACTCATCCATACTGTGCTCTTACGCAGCATGGTATCTGTTAGCAGATTTATCCTCGTCACAAACGGGTAGGTAACGGACTTCTACCTAAGGTTACCTTTCCTATTAATACTTACTAATGGAAATGGTGACGGTCGGTCAAAGTGTAGTATATCAAAATGTAGTAGGTAAGTGCATACACGGGCAGATATGCAGAAGGAATCTGCCAAAGGAAAATCTCCGGAAGATGGGCAGCAGCGTCTTTCCTTTACTTAACATCCCATATGGCGCTCACCGACTTGCCTGCTAAGCTTGCAATGGCAATTATGGCAAGGTATATATTATATAGCCGTGGGGTGCCGGCAGTAGAATGTTACCCCTCCCCTCATGCCCGTGGATGCAGTAAGAGCCTGCTAAGGGATACCTCCGGAAGATGGGCAGCAGCGTCTTTCCGTGTATCAACATCCCGTACTGCGCTCGCCAACCCGCCTGCCCAGCGTGGTGAGTATGGCAACTACCCCTTTTGGGTGGATCCATGAGGGAGGCCTGTTCAGTAGTGGACTTTTTACGGCTGGAATGATGATCATCTCAGCAGGACGTCCACTGATTATCATAGGCTTCCCTCATGGATCATCAAGTACTGATCATGAGGGAGTTGTTACGGGTGTAATGATGATGATCGAGATGTCATCGACATATGACGTTCGAAATTTAACACAATATCTCACGTTTCATGCTAAATCCATGCTAAGATCGGATTTACACGTGGCTTGTAGAATACTAATACTATTCGTAATACTAGTTTGCACTGATATTATTTGAGAGAGTTCGTCCACGGCGACATTTTGTAGCGATGCTGGGGGGCAATTTTTGTGCATCGTGATAAACGCTCTATTTGATAAGCTTCACAAAATCTGTCAAAATCTCTATTGGAAAGAACTTTCTGCATTCACGTTTTTTCACGACAGACAAATGTCTATTGCAAACCCATTGTGATGCATCGTCTGGTAAACAGCGGCTATCGAGATGATAGTAGACTTTAGAGTGATGGGACAAATATGGTGTAGACAATTGAAAAGTGAGATGAGACGAAGTCCGCAAAATCTCGATTTACGAGAATTGGCCCCGTTACGTTTGGACAGCTGTCCTAAGGCTGAGTTGATGATAAAACTAGTCGCTGTCATGCCTACACTCTTCGTGTAACCTCAGCCTACGAGTGATATTTAAATAAGTGACACCTGGGGTGGTAAAATTGTATTTAAAAGTAAACGAGAAAAGGAATCTCATTAGGGGACTCTCGACGTGTTTTAACGTTTATTTAATGCTTTTAAAACGGATATGGCAAAGGTTATCTAAAGGCTCTTTTGCCTGGAACTTTCCTCACGTGCTGGTTGAAATTCTACATTTTAGTATGTAGTGGGTATGAGTTTACGCCGTGGGGTGCCGGCAGTAGAATGTTGCCCCTGCTCTCATGCCTGTAGATGCATTATGAGCCTGGCTAAGGAATACCTTCGGAATCTTCCGAAGGTATTCCTTAGCCAGCCTATGCTTACGCCTAGCCTACGCTTGCCCATCTGGGCAGCAGCGTCTTTCCGTGCATAAACATCCCGAACTGCGCTCGCGAACTCGCCTGACAAGCGTGGCAAGTATGGAAACTACCCCTCACGGAGATCCATGAGGGAGGCCTGTGTTCAGTAGTGGTCGTTTTACGGCCGAAAAGATGAATAAAAAATTATAAAGACTTTGATATTTTTAATTCGTGTAAAACAAATAAAACTCTTCCTATTTAATAGTTTCACCCCTGTCGGTACAAAAAAACTTGTCTATTATAAATTCTGTCAATAAAACAGACGTTGGTCATTTATTGGAACCCTGTCTAGCCGCGCGCCACATACGAAAAGCAATTTTATATTTTGTTCATAAAATGCAATATGTATTTTTGCTGTAAACTGTCACAACTGCCATCATATTTTATACAAACAATACCTTATATAAACTCAATTACTTTGTCAGCTATTTATGTGCAAACTAGCGTCTGCCCGCAGCTTCACACGCCTTGTCCCCGTATAAAAAGTAGCCTTTGTTGTGTTATGTACGTATTTTTATCCTGGATATCATCTACATATGTTTGTTTAAAGTTTCAGCTTGATCTGTAGTTTCGGTTTGAAGAGGTAACAAACATTTCTACAAAAAAACTTTGGGATTTATAATATTGGTAGTATGTTTAGTACGGTTTTCTATTTTGTCTCCAAATTTGTATATCCCTATTATTATATATGTAGCATCTATATTAAAAAGATCCCTAATGTTTATTTATTTATTTAAATAGGACATCCAACACAGGGTTACACATAATACACTAATACTAAGGACTAAATGTTAATAGCCTGGTGCTCCCGTAATTACAGGACGTCACAGCATGTACAAAGTTAGAGCCACAACTGATAAAAGTATTATTTTTTAAACAGTATTTAGAGCATATAAGAAAAATTGTAACATAAACTTTATGTTCATAAAATTTTAAACAGTATGAAATTATTAAATAATAATTATTATTTAATTATTTATTGCCACCACTATACTTATGTTGTCACCACTAATATCGGTATTTCGGTATCCCTAATGATTAAAATGCATAAAAGCAATAAATACTTATCGAATTCCACTACATTATTAATTTATGAACATAACTTTCCTAGTTGTTTATTAGAATAATTTTTATGTTTAATACTAACTTACGCGATCTGATCTTCTTGGTTCTGTCAAAGATTGAGTTTTCGGTTGGTTATAAAATACAACTAACCTACAGTCTGTCCATCTCGGTTCTATTCTATTACATGCAGTGTTTTTGGATGGTTATAAAAAACCGCTGAAAAAAGTTTAAAACATTAAATGTTTTGCAAACGGAACCCTAAATCGAAAAATTGTCTTTTCAACCCCTAAATGGTTTGAATGAATGAATGAATATTTATTTATTTCCTCTCTCATGGTTTGTACCTTTTCAACGATACCCCACACGATGGGAAAATCTAGCATTCAGTATTATTTGTAGCATTATCTCGGCGTCATTATTTTATGTGCATGCAAAATTACTGCTTTCTAGGACTAATAGTCCCGCGGATAGACAGACAGACAAAGCGAATCCATAATCCTACTACGGAACCCTAAAAATTAAGAAGAATTATACTTCGAAAATAGAAGGTACAAGCATTACAATAAAGAAACCACAGTTATTCTGCACAATACGTTGTCAGTTGGAATTCCACGGCGGGACACGTTGATACCTTGTTACGAAGCTTATTATAATGCAAAGCTCAAGATCTCTGCGGAGGGACAGACGCGGACCCGGGAGACAGTGGCGTACAGGGTATCCTAGAATGGATTATTTTATCACTGAATAAATATTCATCATTTCAACGGTAAACGTCAACTACTGAACATAGGCCTCTCTCATGGATTTCCATGAGGGGTAGTTGCCATACTCACCACGCTTGGCAGGCGGGTTGGCGAGCGCAGTACGGGAGGTTGATGCACGGAAAGACGCTGCTGCCCATTTTCCGGAGGTATCACTTAGCTGGCTCTTACTGCATCCATGGGTATGAGAGGAGGGGTAAAATAACGGAAAATAGAACATTCTACTGCCGGCACCCCACGGCCTAAAATAACGGAATAAATAATGAAATTATGCTAACGATATTTGTTTCCATATATTCGTCCACCTTGTACTATTGATTTTTATAAAAAGTGCTGCATTGGGACTCTCAGAGAATGTCTTTCAAGCTACCTGTTTTGAAAACAAGAGAATACGCCTTGGGAAATTATGGCAAGTCTTTGTCATTACTACTGGGAATAACATCTATGAAACTCACTGTATGTTTGTTATATTGTGTTTAAATGCCGTAGGGTGCAGTCAGAAGAATGTTGCCCCTCGTGTCCGTGGGTGGAAAAAATTGCCAAGGGATACCTCCGGAAGATGGGCAGCAGCGTCATCCCGTGTACTAACATCTGAACTGAGCTCGCCAACCCGCATGCGAAGCGTGGTTAGTACGGCAACAACTCCCTTATGACCAGAACTTTGAGATGCTGCTATTATATTATACACTAGCTTATGCCCACCGTTTTGCATGCCTTGTACCCGAATAAAATCTCTATCTATACGTGTGCAAAATTTCAGCTAAATCAGTGGTCTAGTTTTTGCGTGAAAGAGTAACAGACATCCATAGATACTTACAAATTTTCACATTTATAATATTATTAGGATTATACATTACTGCTTTTATACTTTAGATTTTATTGATATCTAAAAAACCCCGATTTCGTCACTGACTCGTTGATGATCATAAGCGTTCTTAAGGTTCTTCCTAAAGTCCTAGAGAGCTAAAATTTTGAAATCCATCATCATCATCATCATGAATAATGAATTATTAAATTGAAAAAATTGCTGTAGGATGCCGGCAGTAGATAGTAGGTGCCGGAGTATGCCCGTGTATGCAGTAAGAGCCTGATAAGGGATACCTCCGAAAGACGGGCAGCAGCTTAGGTTCTGTAATCTGTGCAGCAGCGTCTTTCCTTGTATCAACATCTCGCTGCGCTCGCCAACCCGCCTGCCAAGCGTGGTTAGTATGGCAACTACCCCTCCTGGAGAACCATAAACTCCCACCTCATCAGTCGAGCCTGCAGTGACCACGCCCGCACAAGCCGGCTCGACCCAATGACCCCTTAATCGTAATTAAGGTCCAACTAGTCGCGGAGGCAAAGTTGTCAGTGGGCGCGGCCTAAGTGTATGCTATCTCACCTGACATAGTGTGTTTACCCGCGCGCTAGAATGAAATGCACAATGATTCATTCCTAAACCGACCGCGCAAAAATATGTGAATAGACTTTCAGCACGAGGGTTATTATAGAAAAACTTGAGTGTAATCTTTTCAAAATAATATTTATTTCAACTTTTAAATAAATAAACTATGTCGGAACGGCGTTTATTTTTGAGTTTTCTTTCTCCTTATATTATTTAGTTTCGTCCAAAGTTGGGCTAAAATCAATGTTGAAATAAAGTTTAGAAGCTTGTATTTCTGAAATAAATACTTTTTTACGGTTTGGGGTGTGTACAAACATAGATTATGACGAGATAAATTTGATATACTTAATCCTTAGTGTTGGTTGGTTAACGTCAAACAGTGAAGTAGTTACCCTTCCACGTTTGTATGGAAAGATGGGCGACTCGTTCATCCTTAAGGGCAGAAGAAGAAAACTTTTTCTTAATTTGTTTCATGTTTTTTGTTTTTATTTTTTTGTTGTTTTATTTTTTACCAATTAATACTCTTTTATGTTCCTACCTACTGTTATAAACTAAGATAAATGTGTTATGTAATGTATTATGTCTGTGCTGTTTTTGTGAACTAAATAAATGTCTATTCTATTTTATTCTATTCTAAAACCGCAGCCATGGGCTCGCGCCCGGAACTGCCTTTTCGGCACTCGCCTGTGTGAGCAGACAACCGCCGGTGAGAGAGTTCTGAGTTAGTAGTGGACGTTTTACGGCCGAAATGATGAAATAGATAAAAATTCTCAGCAATCTCATAATGATTCAAAAACACCTATTCAACGGATGGGAAAATCAAGAAAAAGTTCATTCCACGTACGACATAGGTACCTACGTCCCGTTGCTTTTACGTTAGCTTACTACTTAGACTAACTACCTACCACCGGTTAGAGATAGCTAATAGTAATATTATGCCCATTGTACTTCTACTTTTAGTTATGTTATCTTTCTATGTTATAATATGTTTGTTTTTTTTTAAACTTTCGCGATCACAACACATTATTAACATACATATAACCGGGTATTTATCGCGTAAATTACCTTTATTATTTCCCGACGTTTCGTTTGGATTGCACCAAGCATGGTCCCGGGAAGACTGAAATAATAAAGGTAATTTACGTGATAAATACCCGGTTATTATGTATGTTAGTAATTATGTTTGTGTTAGTATTATGCTAAGTACATTATTGAATGAATACATTATTTATTTGCATGAATACATGTACATAAGTTCTAAGGCTACTTAAAACTATACGAATTCACTGTACTCGGCTTCTAAGCCGGGCAAATTTTTAATTAATTAAAATATTAATTAGTGTCAATAATGTCAGAAAATTTAATTTGGCACCAAATAAGGCACGTTAAATAATCAAATAAATTAACAATATTAAATTAAACATAGGTATTCGTATTAATCATCAAAGTTCAATATTCAACAAATCAATATTAATAATAATAAGAACTTCATCATTCTAAAATAAAATATAGATTATATTATTACTGGAACTTATGATTAAAATAATCATCTATAACATAAAAACAGTTGTTACAAAGCCTAAAGTAATGTAAAGCCTAAAGTACAAGTTGTTTTTAAATTCGTTTTCATTAAACTCCCTAAATTGAATGGGAAGCTTACTATATATTTTGACGGCCATTAGCGGCCATTGCATAAAAGTTTTTGTCACAAAGCTTGATATAAAGAGTTATCTATCTACTTAACCTCCTTAAAACAAAGTAAAATAAAGTAACGCCACGTGTACCTTGTTGAATATTCAACAGAGGCCTCGCAAACTCACAGTCCATCCTAACCTCGGCCAAGTTTGACAATCTACATTGTTAGCGCTTTCAGTCTCAGTGCAATCTTGCAACTCAATTTTGAAGCAAGCACAAGTGGCTTAACAATTAATAATTATATAATTTAATATAATTGTTAATGTTTAAAAATTCTAATTCATAATATATTAATTTTTGGTATGATAACTTAATTTGTAAGATGTAGCTGCCTGTAATTGGGAGAACACTAGCTCATGATTTTTATTGCTTTTACTTTTGTAATTTTTTACTTGTGTATCTTCTGTTGTTGGCTCAAATAAATAAATAAATAAATAAATAAATAAACAGCAAGTGGTTAATCTGCCAAGGGATGCCTTCGGAAGGTGGGCAACACCGTCTATCAGTGTATCAACTTCCCGTACTGCGCTAACCACGCGCAAACGTGGCGAGTATTGCAACAACCGTAGTTAGCCGCAGTTAGTTGTGGGGCGCCGGCAGTAGAATGTTGCCCCTCCTCTCATGCCCGTGGATGCAGTAAGAGCCTGTTAAGGGATACCTCCGAAAGATGGGCAGCAGCGTCTTTCCATAATATCAACATCCCATACTGCGCTCGCCAACCCGCCTGCCAAGCGTGGTGAGTCAAGAAGAATCAAGAATCAAGAATCAAAAAATACTTTATTCAGTGCGGCCGCATGGACCTTATTGACGCGTCACAAATTACAAAATAAAACAACACAAATAAATAGAATAAAGCACATAATTGAATCTGTTCACTTCAGATGACACGCGAGTTAGGAAAAGAAGTGAACAGAAGAACCTAACTCGGTCGTTATAGTCATCATTTAACAATTTTATTTTGTCTTATGTTACGTTTGACGGAGTTGGAGCAGATTCCGTCCCAAGTGGTTTTGTCCTCTAGGTAATCTGATATTTTATAATAAGCTTTATTGCACAGATTGCGTATAATAATGTTTTTGAATTTATTCAATGATAACTTCTGCAACTCACTTGGGAGTTTGTTGTAGAAGCGTATACATTGCCCTTTAAAAGATATTTTCACCTTATGGAGCCTAGTAGTGGGCACAGCGAGTTTATTCTTATTTCTTGTATTTACATTGTGATTGTCGCTGTTTTTCTTAAACGAAGCAATATTTTTATGGGTGTACAACAGGTTCTCATAAATATATTGACAAGCTACTGTCATTATATTTATAGTATGGCAACTACCCCTCATGGAGAACCATGAGGGAGGCCTTTGTTCATTAGTGGACGTTTTACGGCTGAAATGATTGCATCAACCCCCTCATGATCTTGGAGATCCAAGACGCAGGCCTATGTCCAGCATGGACGTGGACAGGAGTAGGTACTCAATACTCAATACTTACTTTACTACAAGTGTAACAACAGAATCGCCTCCAACAATACCACTATAACTCAGCTTGTAAGCGATTCCTCAGGTCGTTTCTCGAAGCTCACTGGCATGTAATCCTAGCTTTTACCGTCGGCACTTCATTTCACAGGGATTTAGAGAGCGCCCGTTCGAATCCTCGTATCTTCTCACTCGTGTTTGTCTGGTTCGGTTCAGAGATTTAAATAGTTAGGATACGCCCTTACCGTAATGAAACGCGCCGTTTTGTTTGCACACGAAATGAGTGAGCTTGCTCATTTGGAATTAGTGTACCACAAAACACAGTGTTAGCCGGACGTGGTGTGTGTTCATTTCAGCCGTAAAACGTCCACTACTGAAAACAGGCCTCCCTCATGGATCTCCATGAGGGGTAGTTGCCATACACACCACGCAGGCAGGCGGGTTGGTGAGCGCAGTACGGGATGTTGATACACGGAAAGATGCTGCTGCCCATCTTCCGGAGGTATCCCTTAGCAGGCCCTTACTGCATCCATGGGCATGAGAGGAGGGGTAACATTCGACTGCCGGCACCCCACGGCCCTTTGGTTTGTGTTATTTCACGAAAATTTGTGCAATATGATTGCACAATAAATGGTAATAATGACAGTTTGGTTGTCTGGCTCAATGTTTTTTAGCCAGTGTGCGTGCGTCGTCATTATTGTTAACATATATTTAAATAAACACAGTTTTTGGTATCAGGGCATATCTAACGATTAAATCTCTGGTTCGGGTCCTTTACCGTTCCTTAGGAAAACATTGAACGATGTGTAAACAGTGTATGGAATAACGTTTTTTCGCGCTATTGCTGGGACCTTGAGTATAATATATTGTGAATAAATTGGTTGTTTCATAGAATGCAACAACATACAAGACCTAGGTTACGTCCACAACCAACTCATTTTTTATCAAGAAGTTTTAGCATATCGAACAAAGCTAATTTCGTGGCTTCTTTGGATAGTGTAGACTGGAATGACATTCTAAGTAAAAATCGTAGCCCAGCTCGATTGATGCAATCTATTATTAATATAATTTCGAATAAATTTGACATCTGTTTTCCATTAAGAACGACTTGCAAATCAAAAAAAAATGTATCTTGGATTACACAAGACATTAAGAATTATAAATCACTATTGTTTGACATTATTGAAATTAGTAATTTAGAACCTAGACTAAACTCTGAAGTTTTACAAAATCTTATAACTAACATGACAAATTATTACGACACTCTGATAAGCGACAGTAAGCGTCAGTATTATTCTAACTTTATAAATACTAATAAAAATACCTCAAAGGCAATGTGGGGTGTAATTAACAAAGAAAGAGGAAAATCTAATTTTCATCGTATAGATTTTACTGACGTAGTGGTAGGATCTGATGGAAAACAATTTAATTGTAAAAAGGACGTAGTTAACGCCATGAATGCCAGATTCCTGAGTGCTGCTGCGGCCTGCGGCGCCCCCCGAGCCGACGCCGGCGGCGTGCGCCGCGCGCTCGTCTCGGCGTGCGCGCCGGCGGACCGCTCGCTGCGATTTAATTTATTTACAGCAGATGAGGTTTTTAAGATAGTAACAAACCGCATACCTCCAAAGGTATCTAAAGATGTGTATAGAATTTCGGTTAACTTCATTCGCCTAGCTATTCTTGTTCTAGCTCCAGTCCTAGCACATTCCTTTAACTGCTGCATCAAGGAAGGAACGTACCCAGCTTCCTTAAAAATAAGCAAAGTGTCTCCCTTGTTCAAAGGTAAAGGCAAACGTAGTAACGTCGACGGTTATAGGCCGGTTTCCATAATACCTACGGTCGCTAAAATATTTGAAAACGGGTTGAGCTCTCGGCTGACAGAGTTTCTTTCCTCAACAAATGCGCTGTCAGATAGACAATATGCATATCGCGAGGGCCGATCAACCATATCACTGACGCGCGAAGTTATTAGGCTCGTAGTCGCCGCTCGCGAGAGAAAGCAGCATGTCGCCGTGATATGCTGTGACCTATCAAAAGCGTTCGACGTAGCGGACCATAATATCCTCGCTATAAAGCTCCGTCACTATGGTATTGAAGGTCCCGCCTTAGCTCTGTTGACGGATTTGTTAAAAGAGCGGTCGCAAGTAGTACAGGGCAGCGGTATTACATCTGACTCCATGGAATCGGAAATGGGAGTAGCCCAAGGGTCTTCGGTTTCTAACATCCTATTCTCGGTATTACTCAATGATCTACCGAAGGCCGAAATGGAGGCCGAGGTGTACATGTATGCAGACGACGTCGCTGCGGTAATAACTGCAACATCGGTCGACCAGCTCGAAGAAAATCTCAACAGCACGGCTACTCGACTGGCGAAGTGGTTCGAAACGAACGGACTAGCGTTAAATCATGCGAAAACGCATTTTATGCACTTCCGTCTATCGGGCCGCGTAGTGCGACCGATGTCTGTATCGGTTGGCGGTCACGTGATCGAGCAGGTAGAAAGTATAACTTTTTTAGGCGTACAGCTCGACAGAGGTCTACAGTGGTCTGAGCACATACACACTTTGTGCGGTAAGCTAGGCGGTGCGTGCTACGCGTTGAGCCGGCTTACATTCGTGGTATCACAGGACGTAGTACGTGCGTGCTATTTCGCTACGGTGCATTCACTGCTGCAGTACGGGTGCGAATTTTGGGCGCGCGCTGCCGACTGGGAGCGTGCGTTCAGAATGCAAAAAAGAGCAGTGCGAGCCATCGTGCGGATACGTAGCGATGAATCAGTAAGGCCGTACTTCAGAAGTCTAGGTATCCTTACACTGCCCTGTATTCTTATATATCAAGTGGCTATATACGTAAGGAACAATCTAGACTCGTACGTGCTGCACGGCCAGGTGCACGAGTACAACACCCGCAACCGTAACAAAATAGAACCGTTGTCGCGGACACTTACTAAGTCATCTAAGTTGACTCATATAATGGGTCCAACAATCTACAACAATCTGCCCGACAATGTTGTGGAAGCTTCAAATATAATATTATTCAAAACTAGACTTAAACGCTGGCTTATCGACGATCGAATTCTGAGAATGTATTGACATGAAATTCTTGACATGTATATTATATTTAATTTCATTTAATTTCTATCGATTAGACATAAGCATAAATTTATACTATTTTTATTTTATTGTATTTGGAAATGTTTGACGTGTAATTTAACAAATTATGAATAAATGACTATAAATGACTATAAATGTTGTATGATAAATTCTTGGTTTTGTCTTGAGATAAGATAGAGGTTGAGGTCACTGACGCGACGGTCTTAGAAACACCACGTCACTATGGCAGCTCCATGTCGTCATGGCAGATCGACGTCATTATGGCAGAATCATACTATTGCGTGATCGGAGGGGCGGACGTTTGCAACGGAATGACTTAGCGAGTGACCAAAAGGGACATCACAAACCCATGATGAGAGAAAAACGATAAAACTAACCTCTTATAATACTTGACTCAAGCAGAATTGTGTAAAAGCAAACACAAAAGCCATAAAATAAAAAGACAAGACAAGATTTCAGTAATTCTTTTGTAATAAATACATGCATTAATTCTAGGTAAGTTCTGGTCCAAACCCGTATCCTTAAATACTTCTGACACGTCTTAAGACGCAACGTTGTCTCCGTAGAACGCCTAGTCGTGCAAGACAAAGTGGAGGGCACTAAACCAATGGACTAATCAAATCAAATCGGCAGTAGGCGGTCCCCTAAATAAGTGCACCAGGAAAACCACTCAAAGAGAAAGATGGCGAGAAATCGTGAGGCGAATCACATCAGCTCCAAAAGGACAATAATATAATCTATCACCATGACCACGATCTCTCTGATAAGTGTAACGACATGAAGAGGTAAGTACTTACTGCGGTTCTATCTCTGTATGAATGAATGAATGAACACGTTATTGTACACAATATTAAAACCTTAAGATTCATTAAAAATCATTATGGCCGCCAACATGGCCAGCCAAATAACATAAGAATTTATAAATTAACTTGACACTGGCGGAATTGTGTAAAACCAAACACAAAAAGCTATAAAATAAAAAGACAAGACAAGACCTTAAGATTAACTTATTATATAAGACGTACAATAGGCGACCTTATCGCTAAAAGCGATTTCTTCCAGACAACCTTTATATGCAGCTCCTCAAAGAGAGGAGAGGCTCTCAGCTCGCTAACACACTCCACGTAGTCCTGGGTGCGGCATTGGAGACGATGGCGTGTGGATGCAAGCGAGAGGATCGTTTCGGTGCACATTACTTGTCATAAAAGATCAACGACGTAATGGCATGTCTATGTCATCATAGCAGGTTCATATCAATGTGGTAGGTTCACGACACTATGGCACTATATTAATTACTAATCATTTCATGAGCACCTAAGCAGATTTCTGTACTTACTTAGTTCTTTTGTAATAAATAAAAGCATTGTTTCTTTCTTTCTAGGTAAGCACTTACTGCGGTTCCATCTCTGTATGCAGCTCCTCAAAGTGCAGCGTCAGTGTGTGATGAGGAGGGGCCCTCAGCTCACTGACGCACTCCACGTCGTCCGGGTAGGGGCGCGGGAAGCCGGCGCTGGAGACAGTCGCGTGCGGGTGCGAGCGGCTCAGGGTAATCGTCTCGTTGCATTGGATCTTCGAGGCCGTGTATGGGTCTGCAACAAAAGTTTTCTTTAAGGTCCAACTAAAAAATAATAATGTGTGTGAGACTCCGTTTCCGCATTTAGACTCAAACTTGGTCCATTATGCGTTGGCTTACGTAAGGTCCAACTAGTCGCGGAGGCAAATTCGTCAGTGAGCGCGGCCTAAATGTATGCTATCTCACCTGACATAGTGTGTTTACCCGCGCGCTAGAATGAAATGCACAATGATTCATTCCTAAACCGACCGCGCAAAAATATGTGAATAGACTTTTAACACAAGGGTTATTATAGAAAAACTTGAGTGTAATCTTTTCAAAATAACATTTATTTCAACTTTTGAATAATTAAATTATGTCGGAACGGCATTTATTTTTGAGTTTTCTTTCTCCTTATATTATTTAGTTTCGTCAAAAGTTGGGCTAAATTCAGTGTTTAAATACGAAAGTTTAGAAGCTTGTATTTTAGAAATAAATTCTTTTTTTTTAAACGCCTTAACCGATTTTGATAAAACATGTTAAAGAACCACCTCTAGAAAATCTGCTTTTCAATAAAAACAAACTACATATATTCAAATCGGTCCACTCATTTAGGAATACGGTGCCACAGACAGACACACACATAGCGGTCAAACTTATAACACCCCTTTTCTTGAGTTAAAGGTTAACATATTTATAAAATTACATTTTTTTAGTAGCCCCCCAAATTTTACCTAGTCTCTGAAGTTACTTTTTTTTGTAACGTTCCCCCTAAGTTTTGTCCTATCCCAATCTACACATGCCCTTTCATTTGATACCCCACTTGGGTATATTTAAAAACATTCGATTTTCACCCCTACAGTAACTATTTAGTAATCTGTGCCCCTACTTTCAACACCTATCTCATGAATGGCTCGACCGATTTCGATATAACTTTCAGTTTACACATTATTTACTTTCATTTGATGCCAAACTTGGGTATATTACGAACATTTGATTATTCATCCCCACGTTCACCTTGGAAACGTCTTAACCGATTTTGATAAAACATGTGTTAGAACCAGCTCTGGAAAATCTGCTTTTCACTAAAACAAAACAATAAAACCAAACTACAATCAAACCGCAGGGTGATTACGTATCTCGCGACAGGTTTTGCTACAGGTAATTGACAGCAGTATCGCTGTCAAATGTCAATTCCTTGCTGTTATAATACAAAATTGACATTTGACAGCGATATTACTGTCAATTGCCTGTTGCAAAACCTGTCGCGAGGTACGTAATCACCCTGCCGGTCCACTCGTTTAGGAGCTAGGGTGCCACAGACAGACACACACATAACGGAAATAACTCCCTTCAGACACCCAACAGTCTTCTTGAGTCGGAGGCCACTCGTTTAGGAGTTACAAGCTCAATCAAGATAAAAACAACTAGCAGTCAAACTGTCGCGGCGTATCCGAACGTGTCGCGTCAGTGAACAGTGCATCCGAACATCTTTTTTAATTGTATAAATTCAAAATGGCGATCTACACAACTCGAAAAGGCGCCGAATCACGTACTTACTCTGTAACATTCATTTTTTAATACAAGAAGTCAAAGGTTTGAAGAGTTTTATTTCAACGACCGAAGGCACTAGGCACTAGCCTCAACAGAAACTTATAAGTACTTATAACACCCTTTTTGAGTCCAAAACGTTAAAAGTATAAAAAAATAAAAGCGCTAAGCCTAGCTTATATCCGATCAATCCTGCAAATCCATTCAATTGAACATGTTATCTCGCAAATAATCAACTATACGTTTGAATGGAATTCGCGAGCTCCTTAAACGCCTGTCTTTTGTGGTTTGTATTAAGCTTATTTTGACAGAGATCTAATTTAGAATGTAATTGGATGCTGAAACCAGCGCCCCGCTCGAGTGGAAGCAACTGTGCGAAGCATCATCATTCCAGACGTAGGACGTCACTTTAAATAATAATAATAATATAATAATAATCCTGGACGAATCACACAGCATCATCTAGCCCCAAGCTAAGCAGAGCTTGTGTTATGGGTACTAGATGACTGATATACATAATACATTATACAACATTGATAGATATTTTTATTATATATAGAAAAACACCCAGAACACCCTGAACAAATATCTGCAGATCGTACAGACATTTGTTCCGAGGCGGGAATCGAACCCGCAACCCCTTGCGTCGCAGGACCTTCGCCCGCTGCGCCACAGAGCTCGTTCAAATTAAAGTCAATAAGTGTTTATTCAGTATGTTTACCAGGAATTGTCACTGTTCTATGTTAAATACTCTTTGCTATCGCCTGCCGTTACTACAGTAGTAATAGCAATAGTACGTTACTATGACATCTGTCAGATTTGTCACTCATGGTACCAAATTCTAAGCAAATGAAGCCCAAACTACAGTCGCTGTAGTGTTTACTGCGTATTTTAGTACCAAACTATCCGCTAGAGGCGCTTTACAAGTTTTCATACATTTTATAGGCCGTGGGGTGCCGGCAGTAGAATGTTGCCCCTCCTCTCTTGCAGTAAGCAGTAAGTAGATGCAGTAAGAGCCTGCTAAGAGCTACCTCCGGAAGATGGGCAGCAGCGTCATTTCGTGTATCAACATCCCATACTGCGCTTGCCAACCCGCCTGCCAAGCGTGTTGAGTATGGCAACTGCCCCTCATGGAGATCCATGAGGGAGGCCTGTATTCAGTAGTGGACGTTTTTCGGCTGAAATGAATACATTTTATACCTAAAGTAGCTAGAGAGTATAGATTGTGAAAACTCATGGTAGACCTACAGTAGAGCAAAAAGCTATATAGAATAGTCAGTTAGACAAAATAAAATAAAACACATTTGGACACACTGATACATGCCTCCCTCATGGATCTCCAAGTTATGAAGGGGTTGTTGCCATACTCACCACGCTTGGCAGGCGGGTTGGCGAGCGCAGTACGGGATGTTGATACACGTAAAGATACTGCTGCCCATCTCCCGAAGGTATCCCTTTGTAGATTCTTACAGCATCCACGGGCTAGTTTTACAACAAAATCCATGTATGTTATATTAGTAATAAGAACGTCTGCCGTGGGGTGCCGGCACTAGAATGTTACCCCTCCTCTCATGCCCGTGGATGCAGTAAGAGCCTGCTAAGGGATACCACGGGAAGATTGACAGCAGCGTCTTTCCTTGTATCAACATCCCGTACTGCGCTCGCCAACCCGCCTGCCAAGCGTGGTGAGTATGGCAACTACCCCTCATGGATATCCATGAGGGAGGCCTGCGTTCAGTAGTGGATGTTTTACGGCTAGAATGATGATAAAAATACGTATAGTGCCTGGGACATTGTAAGTTAGGTTAGGTTTGCCCGCCGCCTTATCATCCTCTCGGCTTAGTCAGCCTATACTCAGAAAAATACGTCTGAAGCTGACTAAGTACTCCTTGTCGTATCTTAAAATCCTTTCTATCGCAAGATTGATCTTAAGGTAAGATCTTAAGGTTGCCTTGAGATAACACTACCTTAAGATATTGCCGCTGTTTAGCGATAAGGCTGCCTAATTTGAATTTGATTTTAAGGTTTTGTTTATAAGGTGTGCTAAAATCTCCTATCTATCTATCTTTGACAGATATCTAATTTAGAAAGTAATTGGAATCGGTGCCATTCCTCAGCACTCCGCTCGAGTGGAAACGCACTGAACAAACCGATCACAGTTTAATTTCAATCAGCTCGCATCTGCGCTAGAACTGAATTTACCCACACTTAACAAAATGCAGCATCGTTCGAGCCGCAAACATTGAATAGAACTGGGTAGATATGAAACTTCTTTTGTCTATAATAACTATACTAATATTATAAAAAGGTAAAGTTTTTGAGTTTTTGAGGTTGTGGGGGGTAATCTCTGGATCTACTGAACTGATTTTAAAAAATCTTTCACTAATAGAAAGCCACATTATTTGTGAATGTCATAGACTATAACTATATCTGTTTATCTGTTTATTCCTTTAAAAAAATGCGTGAAAAAAAATCTTTTACACCTTCAACAGTTCCTCACGTAGTCGTTCTGTGGACTTAATTGTTAATTTATTTTAAAGAAACTCTTGTTGAAATTTGTTTTAAAGACTTGTATCCATTTTGTTTATAATTCTGTTTTTGTTTGTTTGTCTTGCCATTACATTTATATATAATTTTAAGCTCTATTGTTGTATTTTTTTTTATATAATACTTAGTATGTCTCAGATGTTGCTTTGCGCACGCTGGCGTCACAGAAGAGCAGCGTTACAGTAACGGCTCACAGCCTTACCGTAACAATAGCTGAGTGGCGACCATTTTTGTTGTCAGTATTTCTAATTTTGTTATTGTGTGTGTTATTGTTTTATATTTTGTGACACAAAATAAACGTTTCTTATTCTTATTCTTATACTATATATTACCCCGAAAAATAAAAATACTTTAATGTGGTAGTCAGATTTGAAGTGGGAACGGGTCAGTTAGTAAGTTATAAAACAGAATGGACTTTATAGTTAGTATTGGTTTGTATGAATTAACATACAATTAAGAAGAAGAAGAAGAAGAAATAACTTTATTCAAACCACCACCAAAATTAATTGACTTAAAATAACTTATGTAAATTATATCTACTTAAAATTATAAATTGTTACAAAATTATGTGGTGGTGAAACGGTCCTAAGCTCAGCATAATGCTACTGCATGTCGCCACGCCGCAGCGCTGGTCTTCCGCTAAGGCCGGTGTTGATGTCACGGACTCCTTGACTACGAATCAAGTATTTCAAAACATAACTATTATTAAAACAATTAGATTATACATCAGCCGTGGAGTACCGGCATTAGAATGTTGCCTCCCCTCTCTTGCCCGTGGATGACGTAGACAGCAGTCTGACTGAGATGATGATGATGATTATGAGATAACGACGTTATTATGTACGCCGAATAGGTAGTTAGTTTTAATAATTTCTCATTTATGTGTGAAAGTGTTTTTTTATGAGAAATAAATGTTATAAAACCTGGTTATAGAAAAATATAATTAAAGGAGATGTTTCAAAATGGGCTAGGTCTATGTACCCAGACTGAAAAATTGCGCAAAAATCGGTGATTTCGGAAAAAATACTCTTTATTTAATTTAAACTAAAATGATTGTTTTATTAATGTTTTAAATACGAGGCATAATTATCACTGGTAACATTTTTACTAGTGAGCTAAGACAGTTTCTAATAAATTCTTGTAACTGTCACTGCCTAATGATTTTGACAGATGGTTTTACGTGTTTGAGTTGGAAGATTTTGAAGTGTTTTAACAGTTTAGCTAGGCTCTTAATGTAGTTTACGTAGGTAGCCTGAGGTACTTAGATAATCAAAAATTGAAATACCTCAGGTTGACTTGATTTAGCTTCTATCATAAATCATTCATTTCACTATTATGTCAACAGCTGTCAAAATGACGTCACCAACTGTATTGGTCCGCCATATTGTTCTACAGTTTTGTGTTGCTCGACTTAGGCTAGTTATTTTTAGGAAAATGCATCAAACGAAGCAACATATTAAAAAACTGATGGTGGGAAAATGTTTAATAAATATTTAGCCAATTTTGTGCACGTGTACACCTAGTTAGCCTGGATTCCATACATTCGTGAAACATCTCCTTTACTTAAATATATTAAAAAATGGATTGCTGGATGCGGCATGCTGAAGACAGGGTGAAATGGCACAGATTTGGGGAGGCCTATGTCCAGCAGTGGACTAATATAGGCTGATGATGATGATGATGATGATGAAATATATTAAATTTCGATCCTCTTGACTCCAAGTACGCTACAAGATTAAAATACAAGGAAAAAACGAAAATATATACAAGAGCAAAACTTAAACTTTATTTAATGCATTAGAACAATAACTTTTAATATAATTGTTTTCTCTATTATATTTACTGTACTTTTCATTCATGTTAAACAGGATTACCTGTTTGTAACATTTATGTGGATGTTTTTCTATATATAATAAAAATTATCTACCTATGTAGTATATTGTATTAGGTATATCAGTCATCTAGTACCCTAGATGATGCTATGTGATTTGTCCAGTATCATTTATTATTATTATTATTTAACATTAGCTAAACAAGTTTATTAAATAAAATAAAAATAAGTAACCCCCCGACACTTTACCTAGTCTCGGAGGTTACCTAATTTTTTTTTTGATGTGTTCCTCTGTTTTGAAATCTAAACATCACCCCCTTTGATTTGATACCACACTTGGGTATATTTGAAAATATTCCATTATTCACCCCTACTTTCAACCCCCATATCTCATGAATGGCTCAACCAATTTCTATACAACTTTCAGTTTTGCATTCTACTCATAATTTCCTTTCATTTGATACATTTTTTTTATCTGAATCGCTTAAGACGTTTATCAGATATGGGGTAGTCGAATGTTTTCAAATATACATACCCAAGTAGTACCATACTACTTGAGTATGTATCAAATGAAAGGGCATGATGTTTAGATTGCAAAACTGAGGATACACGTAACAAAAAAAATTAGGCAACCTACGAGACTAGGTAGTGTCGGGGATCCCTTAAAATTTTTAATTTTATAAACTTGCATGTATTGTGTCTATACACCTTCTTTTCATGTCAGTGTAACCACGGCGGAATTATATAGATAACTATTCTGTGGTGTAACCACGGTGGAGGGGCATGCATCTATAGTTTATCTCTACCTACCAAAATGTTTGTAAACCGATAGTAGTACAGCACCACACCTACACACCCTTGAGGGAGTGGCGCGGCTCGCCAATAACCTAACAATAAATGGGTTTCGCATCGATAACATTCGATAATAGCAGATCCCATGAGCCAGTCAAAAACAATTTTTGTGTAGAAAATATTCTCTCATAGGAAATACCTCTTCTCTTCTTCTCTGTCTGCCGTAGGACGTCCACTGCTGGACAAAGGCATGTACTTGATCATGAGCGGTTGTTGCCATACTCACCACGCTTAGCAGGCGGGTTGGCAAGCGCTGTATAGAATGTTGATACACGGAAAGACGCTGCTGCCCATCTTCCGGAGGTATCCCTTGGCAGATTCTTACAGCATCCACGGGTAAGATAGGCTGGGCAACTTTCCACTGCCTATTGTATATTCATATGGTATCATCAGGAGGTATCCCTTGGCAGATTCTTACATCCACGGGCAAGAGAGGCTGGGCAACATTCCACTGCCTATTTGTATATTTATATGGTTAAATCGTAGGGTACGGCTGTAGAATATTACCCCTTTCCGGACCTATACTATCCAATGTTGCCTGGATACCTCCGGAGGATGGGCAGCAGTGTTTTTTCTGTGTATCGACAACCCGTACTACGCTCGCCAACCCGCTTGCCAGGAGTAGCGAGTATGGCAACAGCCCCTTTCATGATCACGTGGAGATCGATCAGGGGCGCGTACGTCCAGCTATGGACACCCTACGGCGGAGAGCAGAGCAGTAGCCGAGTTCACCGCTTCCTTAATTACTATCATAAGTTTTAATTGAAATATAACTAAAACCACCAAGTATTTAAAAGCTTTGTGATGCAGTGTTCGATTCTGGCCACGGTCGACGATTTGTATGAACTGCAGGAAAGATAGATAGATAAACTCTTTATTGTGTAAAAAAAACAAATATAAACTAAATTATAATTATGTGTACATTGTTAAAATAAGGTGCAAATAAATATTTTCTATTCTATTCTATTCTAAATAAAAACTTAAACTATAAAAACTACAGAAATACACAAAGGGCGGTCTTATCGCTTGGAGCGAAAGATGAAACAAAACTATAAAGATGATCAATCATTAACTTTATAGTATTTCATCATCATCATTTCTGCCGTAAAACGTCCACTACTGAACACAGGCCTCCCTCATGGATCTTTGACGAGCTCTGTGGCGCAGCGGGCGAAGGTCCGCCTGCGACGCAAGGGGTTGCGGGTTCGATTCCCGCCTCGGGACAAATGTCTGTACGATCTGCAGATATTTGTTCAGGGTGTTCTGGGTGTTTTTCTATATATAATAAAAATATTTATCTATGTAGTATAATCTATTAAGTATATCAGTCATCTAGTACCCATAACACAAGCTCTGCTTAGCTTGGGGCTAGATGATGCGGTGTGATTTGTCCAGCATTATTATTATTATATTATTATTATTATCTCCATGAGCGGTAATTTCCATACTCACCACGCTTAGCAGGCGGGTTGGCGAGCGCAGTACGGGATGTTGATACACAGAAAGACGCTGCTGGCTATCAAGGTATCCCTTAGCAGGCTCTTACTGCATCCATGGGCATGGAGGAGGAGTAAAATTCCATAACCGGCACTCCACGGCAGTAGTATTTGCTGCATAGGCATTCTTTTTAGACATAGACATTTATTTATTCACTACAATAACACATACACAGAAAAAGAGCATTGAAAATAACAAAACCATAAAAGACACACATTAAAAAATAAAAATAAAAGGAGACTTAATACTAGAAATATAAAGTGTTGTGTGCTACTGCTGCGAATTGGTCTCAACTGAGCATTATGCTTCACCATCAGGAGACGGACCAGCGCTGGTATTCTGTTGATACCGTTAAATACTTACCGTTATTTTTTTACGATTCGTTTAAATATTTCGTGCTTGATACACAGAAAGACGCCGCTGGCTATCGAGGTATCCCTTAGCAGGCTCTTACTGCATTCACGGGCATGGAGGAGGAGAAAAATTCCATAACCGGCACCTTACGGCAGTAGTATTTGCTGCATAGGCATTCTTTTTACGATTCGTTTAAATATTTCGTGCTAGTTGCATATCTTTTGAGTTTCATCTCTATTTTTTATTTACTCTGGAGCAAAACTCACTCACGTATGAAACAATGGCTCTGTTGGCTGGTCCTATCTGTGACCAGCACAATACATCTGCACGTTCAATGCCTCGACTCAATGCATTTAGAAATAGGGGCGAATTCGCCGGTCACTGGGCAGACGTCTTGCTAAAATTGATATTTCTGTACAAAAGGAAATGACAAAGTTTTGAATTCATATCGGGAGGAATAGATTGTGGGATTGTGCGCGTAGAGAATCGGTTATATGTAAACCAAAGTACTTTTAAGTCGTAGAACAAAAGTTGTTCCTTGGGATGGTCAGATAGCCCTTTTGGCTCAGTACACATATAGACATACATAATACACCTCGTAGATTGTAAAACGTGCCTACGTGGAAACATCTAAACCTGTCAAAACGAAATACTTTTCTTGCAAACCGGCTTTATTGAGAACCGCTTCATCATCAGCATTTCAGCCGTAAAACGTCCACTACTGAACACAGCCTCCATAAGGGGTAGTTGCCATACTCACTACGCTTGGCAGGCGGGTTGGCGAGCGCAGTATGGGATGTTGATACAAGTAATGACGAATGACGTTGCTGCCCATCTTCCGGAGGTAGCTCTTAGCAGGCTCTTACTGCATCCACGGGCAAGAGAGGAGGGGCAACATTCTACTGCCGGCAGCCCACGGCAAGAAGAGAACCGCTTAGCTATTGTTAAAGTAGTTAGGGGTTTTCGAAGCTATAAAAGTGTTATAATGTTGTGTTACCAACGTTTTCAGGTTATCGCCATATCTTGTAGCCATTAAATGGGAACGAATGAAATAACAGTTTATTTTGTACAGGGAAACATGAACATTTGAAAAATATGTGCAGTATTGTTATTGTAAAGAACCGTGTTTGGCCGAGTGGTAAGTATCCCCGAGTTTCGATCCGAAGGTCGTGGGTCCAATACTGGGAGTGAACCGGTGTATTTTCTTTCTTGAGAACTGTATGTTATCTTTTAACACGTGCTTTAATAATTTATTTGAATGTTAAAGGAAAATCGCGCATCCTGAGGAAACTCGCGACTGAGTCCGCTACAGATGTATTGACCGGTTATTTTCTCTGATTAGTAGTATGGTGCTGGGCAAGCCTTCATCCATCTAACTGGCGTCCCGTACAGCAGAATTTCTAGTTTCTGACGCTGTATAAATCATCTATATTAAATGTAAAGACCTTAATAATTATTATTATAGTATAGGTAGCGTAGGTACTGAATTGCTTTTCATGTCATAATTAGATACAATAACAATAAATTAAAATAATGAAAACTATATTTTAGAATAGAAAAAAAATAACTTTATAGTTTAGTATTAAACTGTGACGCCCACCTCAAGACCAGGTGGAGCGGTTTTGTTTCTAAAATTGTATTTTAACTATTCTAGAATTACGAAATTATAAACAACCACATACCAAAAGCGTGTTTTTGAACAAACGCAATAAATAACCTTTGAAGTAGGTATAACTCTTTCAATATCATTATCTTATCTTCTGTTTTCAATTGTAACACACACTTTAGTAAAACTTTAAGTGAAAATGCATATGTGTCGACCATCGATAAAAGTTCATTTATTTGCATTTTATTCAAAATTACTGCTCACTAGTATTCTAGGTTTTTTATCACCGTAGGAACCTTTAAACAAAAGGCAAGCTTTGCAAAACCGTACGTGTTTGTAATTCAACACAACCCAAAGGACATTTTTAGTGTCTCAATAGGAGACCCAAATATCAAGTAAACAAAAGTTTTCAATAACTACTTATAGGTGACTCTGGGAACGGTTTGCGGGAAACTTGCAAGCGTTATATGGTAGCCAAGCGTGTGGAGTTCGAAGTAGTTATCTACCTAAACTGGGTTTAAGGGTTATCAACACACTGTTGATTATCTGAAGCGAAGTTTCGTAAAAATCTGTTTGTTTTGTTTGTGCAGATGTAATATGCTTCTACAACAAACTCCCAAGTGAGTTGCATATTATCGTTGAATAAATTCAGAAACATCGAACACAATCATTGCAATAGCTTATTATAACATATCAGATTACCTAGAGGACAAAAGCACTTGGGACTCTGCTCCGACTCCGTTAAACGTAACATAGACAAAATATTGTTAGATGATGACTATAACGTGCGAGTTAGGTTCTTCTGTTAACTTCTTTATCCAACTCGCGTCTCATGCTCATCTGAAGAGATCAGGTTCAATGATGTGCTTTAATCTATTAATTTGTGTTGTTTTATTTTGTAAGTTGACATATCAAACAGACCAGTGCGGTCGCACTGAAAAAAGTATTTTTTGAGTTTGAGTTTTAGTTTAATATGTATTCTTCTGTGATATGTTTTGGTAAGTACACAGACAATAAAATTGTATGTTGTTGTTGAAAATCAGTGTCGGCTGCCTAAGTAGTAACATATATACTTAGCTATGACCCATTTGTTACACTGCAACACACTTGTACATTTGTTATTTTTACTTTAAAAAGTTACACTAGTTAGCCTGGAGGAAATCGCTTATAGCGATAAGGCCTTTGTACTTATGTATTGTTTTATTTAATTCCTTTTATTTTCATGTTCTATTTTGTGTTGTGCAATAAAGAGCTATATAATCTAATCTAGTATTTTGAAAGTAAAATAATGTTTCTAATGCCGATTGCATTTTGGGGGAATGAGTGGTAGGTATATATTTGCTTTCTTAAGGAAATTTGTGCAAAAAATTTACAAACTACATTTCTTATAAAATACTTAACAAGAAAATTCTTCCGGAATTCCTACGGAAGGCAAAATATAAATACTTAACGTTTAACAACTTTTTGTTCGTAAAAATCTATCTTGAAACATCCTCGCAATTTGACACCCTTTTAGAGTGATTAAAGGTTTAGCTTACTACGTGTTCTTAACGTTTACCTATTTTAGAATGATTGAAGTTTTAGCTTACCTGCTACGTGTCCTCAACGTTTAACTATTTTAGAATGATTAAAGTTTTAGCTTACCTACAAAATGTCCTCAACGTTAAACTATTTTAGAATGATTAAAGTTTTAGCTTACTACGTGTCCTCAACGTTTGACTATTTTAGAATGATTAAAGTTTTAGCTTACTATGTATCCTCAACGTTTAACTATATTTTAGAATCTGTGGTTAAACCTAGGTCACAAGAGTCTCTAGAAATGAAAACTTCTAACTGAACGAAGTCCCAAAGTTCAATGGTTCAGGTATAAGTAAGAATATAGTTTTACATGTCAAATAGTAGTTATACGAGTATATAGTACAACTTAAAATACACTTTAACATACATTATTTAATTATAATATTACAATGATTAAATAATAAACCATATGATAAAATTAATTAATAATAAATATGTCATTAGAAAAGGCTCCAGGCACCACAAGAAGCTTGATATCGTATTCAAATTCAAATTCAAAAAATATTTTTTTCAGTGCCTTCGCATGGACCATATTGATAATATTTATGTCATACATACATAACATAAATAAAAAAATAAAACAACACAAATTAATAGAATAAAGCATAACTGAATCGGTTCACTTTAGAGGCACATCACACGCGAGTTAGGAAAAGAAGCGAAATGAAGAATCTAACTCGGTCGCTATAGTAATTTTTTAACCTATACTGTCCCACTGCTGGGCAAAGGTCTACCCTTTCTCTCTTCATACATCACGATCAATTGCTACCTCTGGACACAATGTTTCGAATGCATCCAGGTCGTCTGTTTTTGAGTCCATGAGGGAGGCCTGTGTTCAGTAGTTAACGTTTTACGGCTGAAATGAGAAGCACTATTAGAAATTTTTAAGTAATTAAACAAGACTAACCCAGACGGAATCACACGTGGTTCATAACTCACTCACACACATACATACACGCATTTATACACACATTCACACAAACACACATTCACGCACGCACATAGACCCACGCGCACGCACTCACACACACGAAGTCGTACATACTCATCATCATACGCACACATACACACCAACCAGAAAAGGGCAAGGGAATATTAATTTTTTTTATCTTCTTTTCCTAATTATTATATTATTATCAAGTTATTATTAGTATATACCTATTGTTTAACATAATTTTCCGACGATGTTATTGTAACCAAAAATACTTAACAATTAAATATGGCTATTGAAGAGCGAAACCCTCTGGCGCAAGTACTATGTACTAAAAAGAAGGTTTCAAACTTGTTATGATATTGTAATGATGGTTACTGATTTTTTTTTATTAAAATGCTACATTTTCCCTGAGTAACATAGGCAATATTTTATCCCCGTATTCCCGCGGGAACGGGAACTACGGTGAAACTGCGGAGTGCAGCTAGTATTTTATAAGTATAGCGGACAAAAAAAACTCAAAGGTCTATCAGCTTCGCATGAATAGAGACATCCTATACATCGTACTACCCCTCATGGAGATCCATGAGGGAGGCCTATGTTCATTAGTGGACGTTTTATGGCTGAAATGATGATGACACATCGTAGAACGAGACCAATGCCGGTTAGTCCCTTACCACTCTCACCGAGTTAGATTCACTCAATATTCAGGGTGTGTAACATATAAAATATATTGACTTGTAAGGGGCGTATTTCGGAAAGTGTGTAGTTTGTAAGTCCTTTTCACGTCTGTTGTGTTATTCGATGGATGTATTTTTTCTGTTGTGAAAGAGAAACGTCGTAGATTATTCCGACACGTTTAGATTTTTCAAGAAAATCATCATCTTAGGATCGGACGTTACAATACTACGTGAGTAATATCCCGTTTTTACAAAATTAATAGTATATCTCACGTTAATTTAGAAAGTGAAAGAGTATTTTCTTTCACTTTCAAAATTAACGTAATAGTTGGTGTAATATCTTCTCAGGATGACCACTGCTAGACATAGGCCTCACTCACCTCCGAGTCATCATGAGGGGGTGGTTGTTATACTCACCACGCTTAGCAGGCGGGTGCTACAGGATGTTGACACAGGAAGACGCTGCTGTCCATCTTCCGAAAGTATCCCTTGACAGTTTCTTACTGCATCCACGGGCAAGAGGAGGGGTAACGTTCTAGTGCCAGCACCCCACGACAGTGTTTTAACATTAGATATGTCGATAACACACAATCGTAGAGCTGAGTATTAGAGAATTTATCTCGCAAACTGTTTGGTTACAACCTTTGTTCTAGTTTTTACTAGAACGAGAGACATAAGAGGCATATAACTATCCAATTCATCCCAAGGTTCTGGTAGAGATTGCTCTTTAGCGATAAGACCGCCGATGGGCACTTTATGTTCAGTGTTTCTTTAGTTGTTATTTTGTATTTGTAAGATGTGCAACAAAGCATTTACTATCTAACTATCTAAGAAAATAGGTGGATAATTACGCACAAACTTAGAAACGGTTACACACGAAAGTGTGAGATTACTGGGACCTACTATGCTAAGTTTTATGTTTTTTTATGCCGACAGTACAGGCAAGATTTATGCAAGGATTAAACCCTTAGTTAGACCCTAGGGCTTAGACTATATTAGGCCTAAATTAGGTCATTACTGCCGATAAGTACCTATTGAGACAATTTAACGACGAACGATAAAAACCGTATCATATAAAGTGATCGTAATCATAAAGTAAATAAACCACCGAAGTATTCTCGAACCAAACAATAACTTATTTTATATACAAATATTCGATAAATTCAGCAACAATCAACTCAATAAAAGTGCAGTAAAGCTCAATCGGTCCGTAAGCATCGTAAAAGTAACAGCCTCATAGAAGAGCAGTTACATAAAGTATCTTTACATCGACAAAAGGATAATGGGGTAGCGAATGTCTGACCGCGTCACTAGACTGTTCCTAACCGGGCCGTTGGGTGAAAATCATCATCATTCCCTTGTTACCACATCACAACTTGTTTTACTGCTATTCGCCTCTTGGCGGGCGTAAAATCGGCACTTACACTTACTTCTTTTCAGGGTTCCGGACCAAAATCGTAAAAAGGAACCCTTATCTCACTTGGTCTGTCTGTCTGTCACAAATGGATGACTATTTTTATTCAACGTTGCTTTCCATTAACCCTCTTTTTTGGGTTCCGGACCAAAATGGTAAAAAGGAACCCTTATCTCACTTGGTTTGTCTGTCTGTCGCAAATGGATAACTATTTTTATTCAACGTTGCTTTCCATTAACCCTCAACAAAAAAGAGGTGTTATACTCCTAATCGAGTGGACCGTTTTGAATGCATTTTTTTATTGAAAAGGAAACCACTTTTATTAAAACTATAACGTTTTATATAGCTCAAAATTGGTAAAGACGTTTACAAGATATGACAGTGGGCATTTATCGAATGTTTCCAACTATACCCAATTTTTCTAGTAGCGTATGTAACAAATGAAAGGAAATGCTGTGTAGAATGCAAAACTGTTACAAATAGATCGGTTGAGCCGTATAAAATATATGGGGGTGAAAATGGAGTGGGATAACTGATTGTTTTCAAATAAATACCCAAGTTTCGTATCAAAATTGAAAGTAAATTGTGGAAATTATTTGAACGCAGGTATATATATATATAGAGATTCCTCTTTAGCGATAAGGCCGCCAATTGTTACTTTGTTTTTAAGTGTTTCTTGTTATTATGTTTAGTTTTAAGGTGTGCAATAAAGTATTTTCTATCTTCTATCTATATATTTTTTCTAACATGTAATCTAAATAAATGAAAAGCCAGCGCTAATGGGAGCAAGCCCGAGTAATTTGGCCTCAGAGAGAAGAGAGGAACCATTAAAGTTAATGCGTTGCAGTAAACGGGCCGATGCGTCGCGTTTTGCAGAACCCAGGCTCCGGCGCAAACACAGATAAGTAAGGTTTTGTGATTTCTATAATAATAATCCACCTAAACTTTTAAGGTTGCAGTATCGGCTTGTATGGCTCGTTGCTTTTAAGGATAATAAGCATGTTGACAGTTTATGGAAATCAAAATTCCATTTACACTGTCAGTTCACTACAAAAATAATAGACACCAACAGTTCCCAGGGCCACGATGGGTTCAACCCTGTCGAAACGTCGGCAAATAAAGGTAAATAACTATTAAATATTAAATAAGTGTTAATAATAGACACATATTTTTTCTGCTTCAAATTTATGAAACAACAGTTAGATAAAGCGCATTGTTTAGGAATCAGTGGCAGTTCGCGACGTCTTAATCAGACATAAACTGCAAAGTTCGGTGGCGTCATGCAACTCAGTACGAAGTTATTTTTGGATTTCGTTAAAAAAACATAAAAACGTCTCCAATAGTTTTTGTTAATCTACATGATAACTAAAAATTAAAAATTAGTCAATTAGCGACTAGGATGTTTGCTCATATAACATTAACTAGCTATTACCAGCGACTTCATGTGCGTAATGTTGTTAAATAAAATAAAACTTAGGAAAATATTTAGGCAAACTTGGTGTTTGCCTGGGTAATTTCCTAAGTATGGTCATCAAATAAAAAATGTATCTAAGTATCCTCTGAATCATCTAGTAGCCACATCACAAGCTCTGCTTACGTTGGGGTCACATCTTGCTATATACATACATATACTTGCTATGCCAGATAAAATAATGCAATAATGTCCAGCATTATTTTTATGTGCCGTAAAAAGTCTACTACTGAACACATCACACACTCATGGATCTCCATGAGGGGTAGTTGCCATACTCACCACGCTTGGCACTTGGGTTGGCGAGCGCAATACGGAATGTTGATACACGGAAAGTCGCTGCTGCCCATTTTCCGGTGTCCTGTGCCGTGGGGCACCGGCAATAGAATGTTGCCTCACCTATCTTGCCCGTGGATGCAGTAAGAGCCTGCTTAGGGATACATCATTATTGCAGCATTATTACCAGTTGCTGACGCTGTATAAATTATCTAAATCATCTATAATAGATGTAAAGGCCTTACCTTAATTTAATTAAAATTTTATTCAATACAATCAATGCCGTTAATTGACGGCAGATCGAGATGCATGGAGAGATAGAGGCGAGGTCTTTGCCCAGCAGTGGGATACGGACACTTATGACTATTATACTCCATCAGACAGACAGGTTTATTTGTGTTCTTTTTGTTTTATTACAAGTACTATAATTTTTGTAATTTTTATGCAAGTTCTTTAATTATTATTTCCATCATTTTAATTAATTGATCTTTTATTATTGATGATTTTGTCATCAGACATTGCACGCCATGTAGTTACAAAATTCAATACTTTGTAATCAATATCTTGTAATTTTAAAATAACAGCTTTAAATACATGTATATTCTGCCATTAATGATATCTCCCCTAGGGGATCCATCAGGGGAGACATTAGACCTACACCTAATACACTTTGTCTCTGACTTTGGGAAATATTAGACGTCCGCTAGCACGTCTAATATTTTCCGAAATTTTATTTATAAAAAGATTCTTTCTTAATTTGTTATTTAATGTACAATGAATGTGTAATATAAATGTTAACTAACCGAAAAGGGGGTCATTCTGCCATTTTGATTTAAGGTTTACTGCTAAGCATAATTTCCATAACATTAATTCCTTCTAGAAGTCACCAAATGAAATCTTATACTCGTCATAAAATGCTTCTACTACGTGCACAATCACATTACGACCGGGGCAATTGCAATAACGCCGGGTTCATACTTATTACTGCGGCGCACTCCGATCTATTTCCCACATGCATTAGTGTAGTTTCACTTTTTTAGCTTGCATTGCGATAGAGCTGTTAAGCCGTTGAATTATTAATGCAAAACGTAGTTATATGCTGATCAATTTTGTAGTGATTCCGTGCACTCTTCACTAGTGTTGCTACCAACACTGAATATGTTCCACTTCTTCTATACATATTGCGATGTCGGAGGCTTTATGCAAATTCAAATGAAGAACAGTTCTTTATCACATGCCATGAAAGGTCAAGCCGATGGACTCCTCGGTCTTCTGTTCCTGACCGTCGAACGAGCTGATTGATTTAGAGGTGATTTGCAGATTTGTGGATTTTCTCCAAGATCATTAGGTGTTTTTGGCATACTCGTCACGCTTGGCAGGCGGGTTGGCGAGCGAAGTACGGGATTTTGATACACGGAAAAACGCTGCTGCTCATCGTCCGCGGGTATGCCTTGGCATATTCTTACTGCATCCATGGATAAGAGAGGCGAGGCAACATTCTAAAGTCCACCGTCGCGTCTGATGGAAAAACTACTAACTCAAAAACTGAAAGTTTCAAGGTTTTAAAGTATAAGTGAAGGTTTGATGTGAGGTCGCTGAGCTATGGCGATGATAGTTGAAGATGTCTGAAAAAATCATGCCAACTGGTAGGTAGATGTTCTGGCATGCGTAAATCATTGAATTTATGTACAGAAGCATTGTTTCACTTGAAAAAATCTCAAAAAAATCCGATTTTGATTAAAAAAATGCATTATTTGCTAAGCCGTTTTAACCGATATGGTTATATGTATATCCGAAGATGTTTTTTTTATAATGAATGAATGATGATGATGAATTAATAATTTATTATTCATCATCATCATTTCAGCCGTAGGACGTCCACTGCTGGACAAAGGCCTCCCTCATTGATCTCCAAGTACTGCGGTTGGAAGCCGTCTGCATCCACCGCCGACCAGCAGTTCTCACCAAGTCGTCTGCCCATCTTGTAGGTGGACGTCCTACGCTGCGCTTGCCGATCCGTGGCCTCCATTCGAGAACTTTGCTGCCCCATCGGCCGTCAGTTCTGCGCGCTATATGGCCTGCCCATTGCCACTTCAACGTGCTAATCCGTTTGGCTATGTCGGTGACCCGAGTTCTCCTACGTATCTCCTCATTTCTGATTCGATCCCGTAGTGAAACCCCGAGCATAGCCCTCTCCATAGCTCGTTGAGCGACTCTGAGCTTGTTCATAAGGCCAATAGTGAAGGACCACGTCTCGGTTCCATATGTCATCACTGGTAACACACACTGGTTGTAGACTTTCGTCTTAAGGCACTGAGGTATGTTGGACGAAAAGACGTTGCGAAGTTTCCCAAACGCTGCCCATCCGAGTTGGATTCGACGATTGACCTCTTTCTCGAAGTTGGACCTACCTAATTGGACTGTTTGTCCTAGGTATACGTACGCGTCGACAACTTCAAGAGCCGAGTTCTCAACCATAACTGGGGCAGGCACGACATGGACATTTGACATGATTTTCGTCTTGTCCATGTTCATTTTAAGGCCTACCCGCTGGGAGACTCGATTGAGGCCTTCGAGCATCGTGCTGAGCTCTTCCATCGACTTTGCCATGACCACAATATCGTCGGCAAATCGAAGGTGAGTGATGTATTCGCCGTTAATATTGATGCCCAGCCCTTTCCATTCCAGGAGCTTGAAGGCATCTTCCAAAGCGGTCGTAAACAGTTTCGGAGAGATTACGTCTCCCTGTCTTACGCCTCTTTTTAAGGGAATCGCCTTCGGGCTCTGTTCTTGTACTCGGACTGACATAGTGGCGTTTGTATACAAACACTTCAACACTTCGATGTACCGATAGTCAATTCGGCATCGTTGGAGAGACTCAAGCACCGCCCATGTTTCGATCGAATCGAAGGCTTTCTCATAGTCCACAAACGCAAGACATAGCGGCAAGTTATACTCTTCGGTCTTCTGTATGACTTGCCGCAGCGTATGTATGTGGTCTATGGTACTGTAGCCTTTTCGGAACCCGGCTTGTTCGGGAGGCTGGAAGTCATCAAACCTGCGTTCGAGACGGTTCGCGATGACCCTTGAAAACAGCTTATAAACATGGCTCAACAGCGAGATGGGTCTGTAATTCTTAAGTAAGGTTTTGTCACCTTTCTTGAAGAACAGAACCACCACGCCCTTGTTCCATGCTTTTGGCGTCGTACCTTCAAGCAAGGCGGAATTAAATAGCTTCTGAAGGACTTTAAGTACCGGTGATCCACCCGCTTTCAGAAGCTCTGAAGTGATTCCGTCCTCACCCGGCGCCTTGTCGTTCTTAAGCTGTTTCAAGGCCATCCTGATCTCGTACAGGCTGATGTCCGGGATATCCTCGGTATAATGTCGGGTCAGTTTAGCTCTTGGGTCGTTGGCCGCACTGCAAACAGGTTTAGTGACCGAATCGTAGAGCCGTCCATAGAACCTTTCGACTTCCCTTAACACTTCTGCTTTACTTGACGTTATGCTGCCATCTTCCCTCTTCAGCTTCGTCATCTGGCTCTGCCCAATAGAACTATCTCTCGCGAACACTTTGGAGCCTTTATTCCGCTCTATCGTATCTTTAATACTGGCTGTATTAAAGGTACGAATATCGTGCCGCAAGGATTTCCAAATTTGTCTATTGAGCTGCCTGTGTGACTGAGCATCATCGGGAGACTGCAGTCGCAAAGAACGTCGTTCAGCCATGAGGTTTAGGGTGTCATCAGAAAGTTTCTGAGGTCTATTAGTACGGGGGGTCTTAAAAAAACTGGGACCCCACCGTATGGACGGTTTCTACGAACCTGTTATTGATCTCGTCCACCGATGCATCTACTCGTAGACAGTCAAAGCGATTTGCGAGTTCGAGTTGAAAGCTCTCGAGGTTTTGGATATGTGCGCGAGTGGGTCGGAGCGTAGATTTCATCAAACGGGACCTTTCAAGTTTAACGTTCATATTCAATGTGCCCCTTACAATTCGGTGATCACTGCCGGTTTTCACCCTGTGAATCACAGAGACATCATTGAATATTCGTTTCTTGTTGGTCAGGATGAAATCAATCTCATTTCTCGTAGAACCATTGGGACTCATCCAGGTCCATTTCCTGTGAGGCGGCTTCTGGAAGAAAGAATTCATCATAAAGAGTCCTTCTTTCTCCAGAAAATCGGCCAGCCTCTGTCCCCTGGGGTTCCGTTGCCCATACCCAAATTGCCCCACTCTCAACTCATCATCGCTTCTCATGCCTAACTTTGCATTGAAGTCCCCCATTACAACAGTGAAGTGAGTGTTGTTCGTATGTATGGCTCTACTGATGTCCTCATACATAGACTCTACTTCTTCATCTGGGTGTGACGAGGTCGGCGCATATACCTGAACGACCTTCAGCAAATATCGCTTAGATATTCTGAGTGTTAGGTACGCGACCCTGCTCGACACACTGTCGATGGTGACAATGTTGTTAATGAGTGACTTGTGAACGAGAAACCCGACACCACCTTGGGACTGTTGGTCGCCCTCCCGGTAGTATAGTAGGTTACCGGACTTAAGGGATATCGTGTCCTCGCCCTCTCTACGGACTTCTGATAGCCCCAAAATGTCCCAGTGTAATCTACTAATTTCTTCTTCCAGCTCAACAATCTTATCGTCTGTCCTCAAAGTGCGGATGTTGTGTGTTACCAGGGCCAGTGGTCGTCGTAGGGGTTGGTAGCCGATCGTCTCCCGGGGATTCTTAGCACCCCTAGCCCCGCCGTTACCGTGACTGCTACCGTAGCCAGGATAAGCGGGGCCGCCGGGGACTCGGGGCCTGGTTTTTTGTTGTATTGTCATGAGGGGGTTGATGCCATACTCACCACGCTTGGCAGGCGGGTTGGCGAGCGCAGTATAGGGTAGTGAAAAAACACGGAAAGATGCTGCTGCCCATCTTCCGGAGGTATCCCTTAGCAGATTCTTACTGCATCCATGGGTAAGAGAGGAGAGGCAACATTCTACTGCCGGCGCCCCACGGCCATTAATATATTATTATTTCCAATTTATTAATTCCAATATCTTACGAGTTTTAGCGAAATAAAAACTCCACACGACAAAATAATAAAGGAGCTCTTAACCTTAACCCGTTTTATTTTTTACTCTTTATAGAAAATTACCGCTGATTAATTTATCCGTATACCTGTGCGAAGCCGGGGCGGGTCGCTAGTTAGTTATAAAACGATTGGGTTTGTGAAAAAAGACAAAAGCTTGTTACGGTCGGTTTACGTGTGAAACATTAACCAGGCATCTCTAGAAGTTTCATTACAGTATGAGTGACAACATTCATTGCTGACAGCTAATAAAGCGGAGTGCTAGAAGTGTGAGTGGTCGTATTAGGCACTCCGTAAGAGCTTTACTGCCGCCGGACGGAGCCATAAAGGTGGGGTAATTAACCTCTTTCGTGATCAGAATACTAACATTGCCATAGTGTTGCCAGTTCCAAAGTGCTACCAAATTTGCGCTAGCAACAGTAACGGAAATGAATTCCATTCTACTTTTATATTTTGAATTTGAAATACGGCTTCGATATTGAGTTGAGTCGTATAAGCGGGAAATGCAGACGAAAAATGTTTTAAACTCGGAACATTTAGCGCTGTATGGTAAGTATGCAATAACTGAAACTGGAATGGTTACTTTATTGGAGCATCAAATCCATTTTATGTCTAGTTGGAACTTATTCAGTTGTTGGAAATTCTACGAGTTTTGTTAGGAACAAATTAATACCAGAAGATATCGTGGAGTGCCGGCAATATAATGTGAAAAAGAGTGAATGCATGGTTTTCCAGGCCAGAGGAAGCTGTCCCGTACATAACATACCGCCCATAAAGTTATATGGAACTCCATTAAAGAAAGTTAGCGAATTTAAGTACTTGGGACATCTCCTAACCTCTGACCTGAAAGACGATGCAGACATCGAGAGAGAACGGAGGGCGCTGTCTGTAAGAGCGAACATGATAGCCCGCAGGTTCGCTCGCTGCTCTAGAGAGGTGAAAACAACGCTTTTTAAAGCATATTGTTCTAGTTTTTACACATGCAGCCTGTGGGTGAACCATACGCAAAAACAGTACAGCGCCCTACGTGTGCAGTATAATAACGCGTTCAGAGTGCTGATGGGGCTGCCCCGGTTCTGCAGCGCGTCGGGGATGTTCGCCGAGGCGCGTGTGGACTGTTTCTACACCACCATGCGCAAGCGGGGAGCATCTCTGGTGCGCAGGGTCTGGGCCAGCTCCAACAGCATTCTGAGCGTGTTCGCGAATAGGTTTGACTGCATCTATATGTATCATTCCTCAAGGATGCACGCTTATTTAAATAATAATAACATCAAATGCAACATTGCCAAATAATTGTTGTAAATATTCCTCATTTTTCATTAGTGTCACATCAAAATTAATTAAGAGGTCTTGTATTATTTTATTTTAATTTAGTTTAATTTATCTTGTATTTTTATGGGTGTACGAAGCCTGAAATAAACGTATTTTATTATTATTATTAATGGAGTAAGTTTCGTATAATATTTTTTTTGCTTTATGAAATTTATGAAGAACTGTTATTTTACTGTAAATTTATGACCTAGATGGCTTGCCCTGGCTTCGCTCAAGTTATAATTTTTTGTAATAACCTTTCTCCATTGACTCCGAAATACATTCATATACAAGTGAATGTTACCCCTCCTCTCATACTTGTAGATGCAGTAAGAGCCTGCTAAGGGCTACCTCCGAAAAAAGGGCAGCAGCGTCTTTCCGTGTATCAACCTACTGCGCTCGCCAACCCACCTGCCAAGCGTTGTGAGTATGTCAACTACCCCTCATGGAGATACATGAGGGAGGTCTGTGTTCAGTAGTGGACGTGTTACGGCTGAAATGATGATTTGTTATGCTAATAATGTGTCGTAATCACGAAAGTTTTAAAAACACGTTACCCTCCTTTGCATTACAAAGCCGGTCAAAATATGTTGACTTCGTGCGGTATTTGCTAACATAACTAATGGCGGCTATGTTCAGTACCTAGTAGACGTGGATGGCAGTCCTACTGCTGAGCTATGATGGCAAAAACTTCAAGGCCATTTATATCTCACATAATAAAATTATATTTTGATGATAGGTGTACACGTCACAATCTGTTTTGGGTAATTGTCAAAATTGGAATAAAGTAAGATTTCCGCAATTGGACCACATTCGATTTAAAAAGTTTATAGCTAATTCGAAATTTGAAATTGGAACGTAGTCTAAATAACTCGGAATAAGTTTAGGAAGAAGTTTGACCTACACACCGATAGCCAATTCGATTTTTAAAACTGGAGCTGAATTATTAATTGAGGTCTCGAGATCTAATAGCACTCAAGAGCAATGACTTCGAAAGACTATTCTTTGCACTTCAACTTTTAATTAGTTTGTCGAGAGGATCACGTCACTAAAAAGTATACACAGTAAGTTGAAGTAACCAACCCCTGTTTTGATTTCGGGTAAAAAAAATAATAATGTCGTTTCACTTAAAGACATACTTATCGAAGTTAAAATTGTAAGTTTTAGAGAGATTTAGGTACCTTGCCGTGACAGCCTGATACTTAGCTAATTTACATACGGCAGTAAAAATAATAATTGTTGTCTGGAACTATCACCATGGACCCTATAACTAAGATCAATAGAACCGTAAACCCACGTTATGCGCAATTCAAAGACAAAACTTTGACAGTAAAGGGCTGTTGATATTTCGCCCGTAAAAATATTAAAGCGGACAATGGCGGGAAAGAGAAAACTTTTCTTGTTGGCGGGCTTTTGTAATGTCTTTTTGTCATGGATACCGAACTTGATTTGATTTTTCTAGTCAATTAACCTTTTCGGATCATAAGGCCGTGAAATTAAACTGCTTGGGAAGCAATATAGGTGCTTTGTTTTCAAAATATTTGATTTGATATTAATTTAAAGGTTCAACCATAGCTTTGAGAGTATCTATTCTAATGGTGAAGGAAAGCATTATGGGTCCATGAGGTAGCAGCGATTAAATCTCAAGACAAAACTGTTAAATATAATAACTCTGGTCACTACCTACAGCGCCACAAGCAAAGTCCCAAAATAAGCAAGGCTCATATTATGAAAGGAGATTGATAGAAAACTCAAATATTTTTTTTTGTAGGTACATAAGAGTAAAGATTTTAATCGTTGCATACGAGAACATACTTTTTATAAATAGAGGTAGAATACATCCAGACCTAGGACAAATACATATCTGCAGGTATAGGGCTGGATTTGCCGTGGGGTGTAGAACGTTGCCTTTCCTCTCTTGCCAGTGTATGCAGAATCTGCCAAGGATACCTCCGGAAGATGGGCAGCAGCGTCTACGCGTGTATCAACATCCTCTACTGCGCTCGCCAAACCACCTGCGTGGTGAGTATGGCAACAACCCCTCGTGAAACTGGATATCCAAGAGAGAGGTCTATGTCCAGCAGTGGACGAGCAGTCCTATGCCTGAGGTGTTGGTGATGAAAATTGTATTGTTTTAACCTTAGTTTCGTCCCAAAATGCGGCATGACTATTCCCTTTCCACATCGTATCCAGATCTGAGCCATCAGATGGTATCGGTACGTTTTCATAAATATACAAATCTAGCACAAACTGTAATTTGTATTCCAGTTGTATAGTCGCTATCTCGTTAACGAGTTTATAGATTCCCAAATGTAGGTTGAATAAGCTTTATTTCGTCAATTCCTATTGGTAGAAATACGGCGTCTAATTAATATTAAGATTTTATGCAGCTTAATTTAAAATAAAACCGGCCAAAAGCGAGTCGAACTCGCGTACAGAGGGTTCCGTGCCATCATACAAGATTTTTATCGACAATTCCTTGCAATATTAGTAAATAAGCGTTATCTAATACCATTTAAATTTTCAAGTCGATAGCGTGTGTTGTTCCGTATTCATCCTCTGAGCATCAGTAGTTCTCAAGATATTCATCTGTGACAGGCAGTAAGACAGACAGACAACGTAACACCATAGGGGTTCCTTTGTACCATTTGGGCCCGGAACCCTAAGAACATGCTCTATTATGGATTCTCCCTCACATCTTACTTATGTAGAAACTGATTTCCTTCAAAAGAAAGAAGTCAACAAGGTAGTCCTTCGCACATTGCTTTCAGCCTTTGAAAACATTTTTATTTGGTCATTTGAAAATATTTGCCAGCCTACCATTGGCTGGTAGCAGTGTGTATATAAAATGCGTGCTGCGTCTAACTGGGTCACACCACCCGCTGAAGCAAGACCTTCCCTACTGAGCAACTTCTCATCAAATCCCTTCACTTACAAAGCAAAGGCGTACGTTGAAAGAGCTCTCGACATTTTGGCGGGTACCTGGATTTGGCGTGCACGTTGTTCGAAGTTCGAAAATATTTTTTTCTGGCATGTTTTGCTGATGCATTGTTCCATTTTAGGTAGTGCTGTCAAAATAGCTTTTGTAAACCTTCTGTGTCTTTGTGATCTATTTGTGCTAGGTATATTTATATATTTTGTGACTGAAAATGAAAGCTACCGATTGAAGAGATCAAGTACATATTTGTTTTGATTAATCCGTTATGTTAAAAAGTAATAATTAGGCTAAGACCTGTTATTAGATTTTGGTGTGTGTGTTCTTTACGTTTAAAAAACATTAACATTAACTCGTATTAACAGGTATTATTCTCTTTTTATTGTTAATATGTTTAGGTTAAGGTGTGCATTAAAGCATTTTCTATATATTCATACAATTTTCGGTTTAAGGTATTCCGGTATATTTGGAACGCCGCATGACTTATTTGAGCGACAATTTCTCCGAAACTAATTAAGTAGTTATAGTTTCCCTGAAAGCTTATGGTTAAAAATACAATCATGATTTTCTAGAGATATGTAGGTTGGTGTTTGAATTTAAAGAAATATAATATACATAGTGTATTAAAAATTTATAATAAATCAAGTGCGAGTCGGACCCGCGCACGAAGGGTTCCGTACCATTATTTGGCAAAACAACTTGTTTTTGATGTAGACCCACTTTTGGTTGTGATTTCCAGTTAGGTATTTTATTAATATCAAGCAAAAAACGGCAAAAATATCACGTTTGTTTGTATGGCAGCCCCCTCAAATTTTAGTTTTATTTTAATTTAAGTATTTATTTTAAGTGAATATACAACTTAATATTCAAGCAAAAACAACAAAAAATATCAAGTTTTTTGTATATACCTACGCTTAAATATTAATTTTATTCTGTTTATTGTATTTGTTGTTTTAGCGGCAACAGAAATACATCTGCGAAAATTTCAACTGTCTAGCTATCGCGGTTCATGAGATACAGCCTGGTGACAGTAAGAAAGACAGCGGGATCTTAGAAATAGGGTCCTGTTTTTTTGTCGTCTAAAAATTGTTTCTCGTTTTTATAATGTTAAACAGTAAATAATTTGAATAAAATGAAAAACCTTGTCAAATATTTCCGATACCGGTGGGGTTCGAAACCAATTTGACATTTCGTTAACGTCAGAATCCCTGGACCAAGTGCGATATTTTATGTTTGAAAACTATCAAATTATAATACCTTTTTGCTGCTATAATTTGATACCTACTGAATGCAACTTTAGACAATGAACAGAAGAACTCTTGTAGTTACATGTGGATGGCGTTTTGTCGGTGCTCAATCGATATGACCGTATCAAGAATTTCGACGAAGCCCGACATGAGTCCCATAGAATAGTGATTAAAACACTCACGGTTTTAGAACGTCAAGGATCGATTTCACGAACGTGGGTTCGAACTCCATACGGGATATTTAGACTCTTCTTGATCGTTTCAAAAGTTATATTTTTGATAAGAAAACATTATAAAAAATACTAAGTCGTACTAAAAAATACGTTCCTGAATAATTAAACCGGCGATAAATCCATAAAAACTTCTGGTAATATATAAATGAAGCGTGAAACGTAAATCATTTGCCGCCAAAAGAAAACTTTTCTTAGGTCATTTGGCGCCGCTGTGTCTCCACTCTACATTATGTTGGTAAAACAGGCATAGAAGTGGTTATTCGTCAAAAAAGGGCAAAGTTTCAAAATCTTTTGTATAAACCCACATGCCACAAATACGAGAATAATAAGAGAAATGCTGTTAATATGTGTATAATAATTTATAATAAGCTTCCGGAAGAACTGAAGGCCTTAAAAAGAGTATTGTTTAAGAAAAAACTTAATCTATGGTTACTGGAAAAATGTTTTTATGATTTAAATGACTATTTGAACTGTTTATTTAATACCTACAATATATAACATTTTAAATAATATTTTGCATGCTTGCACACAAGCTGAATACAGGAACTACCACTATTATATAAGACCTTATTGTAAAATTTGTATTCTGGCAAATAAACTATTTTGATTTGATTTGATTAGTAATAGGAAAAGCTGTGGGTTGCCGTCTGTAAAATGGGGTACATTTTACAGTTACTCCCCTATTGCCCGTGGATGCAGTTAAAGTCTGCCTAGAGATACCTGTGCAAGATAGGCAACAGTGTCATTCCGTGTATTCTGTCTTATTCACAGTTGTTTAACCACAGCATCCACAAATTAATGATCATCGCCTCCATGCTCCAATCAATGCATTTACGCATTGTTAAACCGTTCAAAGTGGTATGCTTATTTAGTTTGTTATATAGGAAATTTGATAAAAAAAATAAAATTTTAAAGTAAGAGTGACGGTGCGCAAAGGCGGTTTTACAAGACCTAGTAAGGTATATTTATTCTACTCGTCTTCTATTTGTGTTTTGTACATTCGGGATGATTTTATGTTGCATTAAAATAATTTGTTCTATAAAAAGCCTTCTGGCCGAGAGAACTTTACAGTCTTTATAGAGTACAACACCAAAACAACGACAAGAGAACACCAAATTTGTGCCGTATAACTTAGTTTCTGTAATCTGTGGTATAACCACAATCCATGGAAAGGGTTAGTCCTATTCTCATTTGCTCCAGCAAATGATTAATGCGGGGTCCACCCCGCATCAATCTAATGCAGAGCAATAAAAGTAATGAGGACTCAACTAAGAGCTCTTAAAGCTAACATTGTCATGTGTTTACTCAGTTTCTGTTTACTGTCAGCCATCTTGAGGATTTACGATATGTCGGCTCTAAATGTTACGGTGAAAGCTTTCATCAACTCCGCCGTAGGAGGTTATAGAACATAGGCTTCCCTCATGGATCTTAGTAATGATCAAGATGCGTGTTCAGGCGGGTTGGCGAGCGCAGTACGGAATGATATACTGAATGATGCTGCTGCCCATCCTTCATAACTATCTATTGGCAGATACTTACTGCATCCACGGGTAAAGAAGGAGGGGCAAAATTCAACTGAAGCCACCCCTCGGCAAAACTCTCGTTACCAGATAAAGAAGAGCAAAAACGTACGCCACTGACTAAACCTTCATTGTTGTAACCTACTTAATTTTGTTGTGAAATTGTACAATAAATAAATTGTAAATAATGATAACACGGGACACCCCCTGAAGATGGGCATCAGCATCTCTCTGTGTATCAACATCTCGTACTGCGCTTGCCAACGCCAAAGTAACAAACCCTCATGACATGTTCTTGTAGATCCATTAGGGAGGCCTATAAATAAATAAATATAGGACATTCTATGAAATTATGTGACACAATTTCACACAGCACCATCTAGTCCTAAGGTTAGCAGAGCTTATGTTATAGGTATTTATAGAAAACCCCCTGATGAGAAAAAAATCTGCATAAAAGCAGGCAAGTCTGCCGACGGGAACTGAACCTTCTATCTCTTGCGTATCAGCCGACTACTAGACCAACTAAACCATGGAGGTCGTAAGGCAGTGTTTAATAAACTCTTAAGTCTATTGCAGTGTATAATAAACTCTCAAGTCTATTGTACACTTACTCTGTAATTTAAGCTATCTTGGTATTTTTAAGGAAACCTTGTAATTTGGACTTTTGAAAAATGGTAGCCATCAGTATGCCTACGTCGTGAGATAAGTGAGGGTATCTATCAACTAGCAGAGGGAAAACAAACAATACCAGGTGGGTGTGTATGAACAGTTACGTATGAACGTTAAATACTGAGGCGGTGTTTTACTATGAAGACGGGTTGGCCGAGTGGTATGTATGTATCTGCAGATATTTGTTCAGGGTGTTCTGGATGTTTTTCTATATATAATAAACATATCTATCTATGTATTAAAATGTATTAAGTATATCAGTCATCTAGTACCCATAACACAAGCTCTGCTTTGCTTGGGGCTAGATGACACTGTGTGTATTGTCCAGCATTTATTTAATTTATTTAATGTGCCCTCGACCTATTTATATATTATAATTCGGATTGAATCCGAAGGTCGTGGGTTTCAAGCCGAAGGTATTGGCCGAGCACCAATGGATTATTTTTTGAAAATAATATGATAAAATAAACCACGTGCTTCATTGGTGAAGGGAAACATCGTGTGGAAACCCGCAAGCCGACTAAGCTGAAAGGATGGTATAAGTGGCTTATAAGCCTTATCAGTCTAACAAGGTCCTAGACACTGCAGCGTCCCGTGATACCTGTTTCTAACCCTGTATAATGGAACTACAATAAATGTAAAGACCTTAGATTTTTTATGGTCTTTATTCCATTATGACCTTAGCTACATGTCCTGTGTGAATATAGTGTATGTTCATAATTTCAGCCGTAAAACGTCTACTACTGAACTAAGGCCTTCTCATGGATCTCCATGAGGGGTAGTTGCCCAGTAGTGTATGTTATTTTGTGCTAATAAACACTATTATATTATTTTATATTTATTAAATTGCAAGCTACTCTGTATTAGGTTTATCCAGTACAAATAGATGTTAAAGGAAATAAATAAACAAAACATAAAAAATAATTACGTGATGGCGGGACGACCTCGATTCAAATAATAGTGATTGGTTCCATATTTTAAAGGAGAGAGATGACTGGAGAGGAGTTTTTTGTATTTATTTTTTCAATTTATGACCTGGTAGACGAGCGATTGGGCCACCTGGGAGACCTTTGCCGTGCCCTGTACCTTTGCAGTGGGACAAGATGGGTTTATTAAAAAAAATATGCAAAAATTTAAATTCCTGATAAACAACCCAACCGCTTATTTCTACTCTGACCTCAAAGCCATTACAATGGATAGACATTGAGTGGAAACAATATGAAGGACGACCGCCATTTTGCGGTCTACTGTTTTATAACCCAAGCTTTATTTTAATGGCTCCAACAACTACAAGAAAAGCCTCTCAAGGGTAAGATTTAAGTATTTTTTTAGGTTTCATCATCATCATCTCCTCTGTAGGACGCCCAGTGCTGGAGGAAGGCGTAAGTCAAAGATCTCCTTGTGATCATGGGAGGGTTGTTGCCATTCTCACCACGCTTGGCAGGGAGGCTGGCGAGCGCGGTACGGTATGTTGATTCACGGAAAGACGCTCCCTGTATACTTTGGCAGAATCTTACTCCATCCATAATTTAGAGAGGAGAGGCAACATCCTACTGCCAAATGCATTATATCTACTGTTTCGTGAATTTTTAAAAGCAAAGACATACGTATCTTTTATTTTTGCATTAACTGACTCACTAAATAAAACTGTGATTTTCATACACTTTCGAGTGGCTAGTTAAAACAAGCACACTTAACGTGCATAGGTACCTCGTATCGTGTTAACTCATTTTTCCAATTATAAAGCACGCGGGGTGCCAACGAATACTGGGTTTTTACACCGGCCTACATATCGGATACGATGTAGTGTAGGGTGTTATTTTACTGGTGCGAGCGTGATTCATAATGGATTGCACCTGAGTAGAATGTCTTTTATTGCCCGTGTAGATGCGTGTGGTGTGGACTTTTCGCTGCTGATAGGCAGCAGCGTCTTTCCGTGTATCGACATCCCGTACTGCCAACCCACCTGCCAAGCGTGGTGAGTATAGCAACCCTTCATGTCTTGAAGATTCATGAGGGGGGTATTTGTCCAGCAGTGGAGGTTCTACGGCTGAGATGATATTTATTAGGTAATTGATGAAAATCATAACCAATTGCCGTGGGGAGCCGACAGTAGAATTTTACCCCTCCTTTGATGCCCGTGGATGCAGTAAGAGCCTGCTACGGGATACCTCCGGAAGATGGGCAGCAGCGTTTTTTCGCGTATCAACATCCCAAACTGCGCTCGCCAACCCGCCTGTCAAGCGTGGTGGCAACTACCCCTCACGGAGATCCCTGAGGGGTCTGTGTTCAGTAGTGGAAGTATTACTGCTGAAATGATGATGACAACCAACACAATATGTATTTATCGGGAGGTGTAACGTATTTGTATACTTACCCGATTACTATAAATTACGCTACTCCAACGCTTCTCCAACTGTGTCATTGTTGGTGAAATAAGAACCAAACTAAAGTCACATAATTACAAAGTCGTGACCTGCTATTGTTAATATCGATGTTGGGCGGGGGTTTACATGTTTTTTTTTAACCGGGCCACTTTTGAGGTTATACTAGTTTAACCTAAGAAGTGTAGTGTAGTGTAGTATTTAATAATAATTGTAATTTATAATTTTCAAATATGTAAAAGTTTAAAACCTCATTATCATCTTCCACATTCTAATTAACCCACCAATCGTGTCATACATCGTATCGATAAATAAGTATTTTAAAACCAGCTAGGCGTTGCAAAGACAACTTTTCGATTTAGGGTTCCGTCTGTGAAATATTAAAGTCCCCCCTCTCCACTAAAATCTAAACTGCTAAGCTTTACAGAAAAAATCATGAATGTAGTGTTAACCATGAACTATACACAACACGTTTATGAGCTACGCTGTCACAGACAGACTTACAGAAAGACACACATAGTGGTCAAACTTATAATTTTTTTGCGTCATGGGTTAAAAATATGTCAAGCCACGATAATTTCAATTCTATAAATAGTCAGACCACATCCAATTAGTGAACACGGACAGTCCTAGTTGCCAAGAACTGGAGAAATTGACTGAGAAAGTACAAAGTATAAAAGTGAATTGTTGCGGAAGCTAAGCGTCGGATGTGACTGTGCGTACAACTTTTGCAGTATTAGCTTATCGGGATTTGGTCATACTATGCATTTAAGGAATGTAAGTTTTTTACGACTAAATGACGAGACCGAAGGCCCATACGATGTTAAGCGTAATTATCGTGCCTTCATCATTATCATCATCTAAGCCGTAGGACGTTCACTGCTGGACATAGGCCTCACTCATTGATCTCCTAGTAATTATCATGGGGACCCTCCATATTGTTACGAGCTGAGGGTTTGGGATTAAATAATCTAGTCCAATTTTACCAAAATTAACACTTTATTCACAGACCACTCCAATAAGAATCTCACAGCAGATTCACACCGGAACACTTCTTCACTGTACAACACTGAACACCACTAAAACACTTGTTCACTATTCACTATAGCACTCGTACACTGGACACTGATCACTGTATTCACTCTACTGTTGCTCCGATATATCGCACTGTTTGCTTCCGTAGTCAAATAAAGACTGTCCGCACGGTAAACACATCCGCGTATTTATATCCCACAAGAAGATTCTCGAAGCTGAAGTTTCTAGATTCACGCACAATAGAGACAGGACAACAAAAACAAGTAAACAACTTTTTATAACTTTGTTTACTACCCGCACTATTGTCTCAAAACCGGTTTGTCTAGAAACTTCTCGTGTTTGTGTTGTAAACAATGGAGAGTGACCTTGGACTCTTTTGGCCGCACAAACACCGGTCCTTTCTGGATCTTTCGCGAACTTACTGGTTTACGTTTGCGCTCGGCGCAACAATATCTTGCCATACTCACCATGCTTGGGAGCCGGGTTGGCGAGCTCAGTGCGGGCTGGTGATACACGGAAAGACACTGTTGCCCAGCTACTGCCCATCTTCTGGAGGTATTCCTTGGCAAATTCTCTCTGGCATACCGGTGTTATACGCAAAAGGGTTTTACGATAAACGTAGATGAGTATAGTGTAGTCTCGTATCGTGGTTTACCATATTTTTAACTCCCAACGCAAAAGGAGGGGTCGTGTGTGTGTGTGACTCCGTTTTCCGCATTTAGACTCGAAGTTAGTCCATTGTGCGTGAAAAAAGGAGAGGTCTTGACTTTATGTGCATGTGCTTGTGTTTCTGTCTGTGACGCCACAGCTATTAAACAAGAAACCGATTTGATTACGAAGAGACTTATTAGCCTTTGAAAGCTGTAGTTTTGTATGGATATAAAGTCTCCCCCCCCCTCATCTTTAATTTAAACTGCTACCATTAAACATCTGAGAAAAAGCATGGATGTAATTTTAACGATGAACTTTCAAAAAAAGAACTATAACGGGTAAGCTAGTTTTTTTATTTACAGAGAAAGTGTCATTCAAATACGTGATACGGTTTAACAAACATATCGGAAAACATTAAATAGAAAGCTCGAGTAATACCTGTTAACATGTTTTGGTAAATGTAAAAAAAACATCCAACTTCTAACAACAGACCTACGGCTAATTACGGAACTAGCGTATATACAATATATACGCTAGTTTCAGTATATAGCTATACAGCGCGTGGCCCGACACGCACCTGGCTGAGTTTATTCTATAAGCAGGTTTTCTAGCAATGTTGTTAAACAGACCCAGCTCTAGTTGCCAAGAACTGGAGAAATTGGCTGAGAATGTCCAAAGTTTAAAAGTGAATTGTTGCGGAAGTTGAACGTCGGACGTGACGTACTACTTTTGCAGTTTTACAAAAAAATACGTTTTAATCAAGATCATTTTAGCTTTAACTGTGTAAATGTTACGTAATAATTTAGTTACTTATTATAAAAATAAATGATGCTGGAAAATTTACACGTCATCAAGTTAAGCAGAGCTTGTACTATGGGTACTTGATGACTGATATACTAATTTTTTGTTTTTTTTTTATAAATAATTCACACAGCCTCATCTAGCCCCAAGCTAACCAGAGCTTGTGTTATGGGTACTAGATGACTGATATACTTAATACATTATACTACATAGATAGATATTTTTTTATTATATTTAGAAAAACATCCAGAAACACCCTAAACAGATGTCTGTCGATCATACATACATTTGTTACGGGCGGGAATCGAACCCGCAACCTCTTGCATCGCAGGCGGACCTTCGCCCGCTGCGCCACAGAGGTCGTCTAAATAATTAGCCAAACAAATAGTTTATCATAACTTTAACTAAGTAAATGTTACGTAAGAATTTAGTTACTAACTATATTTGTAATAAGACAAGCATCTTAATATATAAAACACGGTAAAGATCTCGATAACAATTTAAGAAATGTAATTTATGAAAACTCAGGAAAACTAGAACAAATACAAATAGTCGTAGTTTGCGTTACTTCTTTCAAAACAGGATTTTTACTAGGTAGTAGAACTTTTTGTGAAGAGTTCGTCCGGTGAAGTACTTACTACATCATACCTATTTCTGCCGCCGAGCAGTAATCTCTACATTGCTGCGTTCCGGTTTGAAGGGTAAGGAGGCCGGTGAAATTACGGGGATATGAGACCTTACAACTTTATGTCTCAGGGTGACGGGCGCAATGCAATGCAAGCGTTGGTCACGTACTTAATGGACGTGATCACCGCGGTATTGCAGTTGTAATAGGTAGAGGTTACCACTTACCATCAAGTGGGCCTTGGACTTGTCTCGCCATTAAGTCGTTTAAAATAAAGGAAATTTACATAAATTTACATCATTTTTGTCATCAAAATTAGAAAAAAATAATCATTACTCCGAGACTGAGATATTTCCCAAACGACAATGTCTTGCCGCCACCTTCACTCCAACCATAGATACTGATACAACCCATAGATATACTCTTTTCTATGGCATAAATACATACAACCCATAGATACAATACTCTTTTCTATGGCATAATTTAATGAGGCGTTTTCATTTACAAGTGAAATCTTCAAAATAGTTCCCGCGAACCTTATAGATGGCGTTAGTTTTCTTTTACTGGTAGGCAAATTATTGAAAATATACCAATTTTTTGTTGAGCGCTCAATTGTGTGCAAGCTATGGCCGCCTTTAATTGGGGGAGCTAAGGCCCTTAGTTGCCTTGTGCTCCCCCAATTAAAGGCGTGAAGTTTAAGTTTAATATTAAGGCGCTAAGTTTAAAATTGTATTATATTATTGTATTAATTGAATTTGTGTATCTCTTGTTGATGGTCTTAATTAAAACCAATTAATTAATAATTAAATATATAAATAAACACAATTTGACAATGACGGCATATATGTATAAACTTGCTATTCCCGCTTGCCAGCTCCATCTGTTGTGTTAAATAGAAAACACTTTCTTCTTTTTTTTACTGAAAACGGCCTATTGCTATATAGTATTCTGACATTTAACTAATTAAACTTACAAATGCACAGAAAATATAAGTCACCTAGTTTCCAAAGATAGCATAAGTATACAAATGACGTTTTGTGAAAAACCCACCATTTATATATTTTTTTTTTTAAAACTGTACTAAAATTTTCACAGCTGACTTCCCACTGCCTGTTAAAAGTCATGTCACTTACCTATTACAGAAAACATTGTGACATTATAATACGAACCCTGAGGGTAAGTGTACATTTGCACCAATAACACGGAAACTGCACTTAACTGCATAATACCGCACGCAAAGATCACCTCTATGCGGTTAAGATAAGACTCCTTTTGGAGTCGCTTTGTTAAGGTAAGTGTTGGGTGCCTGTCTAGCTGTTACACCATTAAAGTCAAAAGATACATTAAGTTAGAAAGCAGGCTAACAAACTCAACTTGTTTAAGTCGACCCACAAAGCGGGTTGGAAAAAATACACTAACGTGACTTAACTATAAATATTACTGTTGGAATACAGACTTCAGATCAGTTTAAAACGTTAAGTTTTTAAAACTTCCTAATTCAGTCGTATTTCTGAGCTGGGTACTAGAGGGTCGTGACCACCAATGCTAGACGTTCGACTCTTGAAGATATGGAGCTACATCAGGGACGGTGATATTTATTGCTCGAGAGTTTTTTTGATATTTAAGGGTGACGGATTAGTAAACAATTATTTGAATGTAAATGTTTATATTACGCGCACTGAGGACGACCACCTGCATACAAACTAACGCGAAAAGCGAGCTTTAAATAAAATATAGCAAGCGCCAAAACAGTGAATCTCGTTTAAAAATTAAAACTATTACTAACTATGTAAATCCCAACCACCACTTTGAAAGGGGTAAAATATAAAAAAAAACTGAAAATTCAGACGCTTAAATCGGTTTAGTTCATCTTCAAGTAAAAAATCGATGTTTTATAAAGCAGTTTCTGAGATTTTTTTCTGTAATAGTTAACTTATATGAAATTTCTAAATATAAATAATTTATTCCGAATGTTTTGTAATTGCTGAAAAAATCTGCAAATCCCTGATGATTATCGCCAATGCGTCATCTTAACCATCTCTTCATCGTATTAACCATACCACCCTCTCGGTCGGAATAGAACACAAACCACCCTCTCGGTCAGAATAGAACACCTACCATCAGAATGGAACACACACCATTCTTTCGGTCAGAATAGAACACACACCATCCTCCCGGTCAGAATAGGACACATACCATCCTCCCGGTCAGAATTGAACACATACCATCCTCTCGGTCAGAATAGAACAAACACCATCCTCTCGGTCAGAATAGAACACATACCATTCTCTTGGTCAGAATAGAACACACACCATCCTCTCGGTCAGAATAGAACACATACCATCCTCTCGGTCAGAATAGAACACACACCATCCTCTCAGACAGAATAGAACACACACCATCCTCTCAGTCGGAATAGAATACATAACGTCCTCTCGGTCAGAATGGAACACATACCATCCTTTCGGTTAGAATGGAACACACACCATCCTCTCGGTCAGAATTGAACACACACCATCCTCTCGGTCAGAATATAACACATACCATTCTCTTGGTTAGAATAGAACACATACCATTCTCTTGGTCAGAATAGAACACACACCATCCTCTCGGTCAGAATAGAACACATACCATCCTCTCGGTCAGAATAGAACACACACCATCCTCTCAGACAGAATAGAACACACACCATCCTCTCAGTCGGAATAGAATGCACAACGTCCTCTCGGTCAGAACGTAACACATACCATCCTTTCGGTTAGAATGGAACACACACCATCCTCTCTGTCAGAATAGAACACACACTATCCTCTCGGTCAGACTAGAACACACACCATCCTCTCGGTCAGAATAGAACACATACCATCCTCTCGGTCAGAATAGAACACACACCATCCTCTCAGATAGAATAGAATACACACCATCCTCTCAGTCGGAATAGAATACACAACGTCCTCTCGGTCAGAATAGAACACACACCATCCTCTCAGTCGGAATAGAATACACAACGGCACATACCACTCGACTAACTTGACTTTATGAATATTTTTTTAAATAAAAAAAAATCGGCCTAGTGCGAGACTCGCGCACGAAGGGTTCCGTACCATTATTTGGCAAAACAACTACTATATTATAAATATACAATGAAATGTTTTGTGAATATCTCAAGCTTCACCTATTATTGCTGTTATTAATATCGAGCAAAAAACGGCAAAAAAAATCACTTCTATATTTGGGAGCCCCTTAAATATTTAATTTATTCTGTTTTTAGTATTTTTTGTCATAGCGGCAACAGAAATACATCATCTGTAAAAATATCAGCTGCCTAAACAATCACGGTTCATGAGATACAGCCTGGTGACAGACAGACAAACAGGCGAATAGTGGAGTCTTAGTAATAGGATCCCGTTTTTACCCTTTAGGTAAACAATCAAGAAAATAGAGACCACTTCAGAACCTCCTTTTGTCGTCGGTTTTTAAGTCGGTTAAATAAATACTTCCTGAACCTGTTTTCTATGTAAATTCGCTCGTGACATCACTGTGCTGTTCTAGTAAAGACTAGAATATTTAAAGCAGTTTACAGTAATTGCAACGAGCTTCGCAGATGGAAGTGCATTTTACGTTATTGTACTTATGCAAAACTACGCTTACGATGGTGCACGAAAAATACTCTTTAACTTAAAGAGCCGTGGGCTGCCGGTACTAGAATGTTGCTCCGCCTTTCTTGCCCGTGAATGCAGTAAGAATCTGCCAAGGTATCCTTTGTATATTTTGCAGTCGTCGCACCTAGTCATCAACATGATCATCACCACCATCATCAGGGTTACTGTTTTTTTTTTTTTGTTAAAATATGGAATGATTTAGACTATAAAGATTATCTAAAAACAACGTCTGGCTGGAAGGCCAAAGTCACGACGGATGGATTTTTGATAGACGTAGGACATTTGAAGTGTGATAGAGGGTAGAGCGCTAGTTGAATGGGTACACATTTGTTCCGATCGCACTCAGTATAAGATTAGGGCAAGGAGAAAAGAAGCCTTACGATAAATTTCTTCTAATAAAAATGATATTATGTAGCATTTTGACACACTCAAACATTTTGGTGCAATTTGGTTACGAGAGGCTAGTGTAGAGGTCTACGCGTCGTAGATATTCGTAGTCGATTTTATAATCGTTCCAGCAATACTCACAGAGTTTTTCCTTAGAATAGTATTGTTATGTATCTAACTTCGGAAATAACTCTGTATCGAAGAAAGGTAAGAATCGGGAAAGTTTAACAATTTCTTTATTTTATTTTGGCACCTGTTATATCATTTTGATAAACATAATACGGGCTCTTTGTACAGTAAAATTCAGGATTTGTAAAAATATAATTCATATTCCTTGTTTCTTTACACAACGTGTTGTTAGCAAACAAGCATTGCGTGAACGCGAATATTTGAAGCCGGAAGTTTGTACCGCTGCGTGCCGTGCCATTCAAATATTCCAAGCAAAACATTTATTAAGTTTTAAGGCCCGAGATTTTTTTAGCAACTGGCATTAAGTAGTAGAGTTGCTAATACAGTAAATACTTGGGCATACTTTAGCAACTGGCATTTATTTAAACAAGTACGCAAATAGAATTTGGTTTCTGGAATAAAACAGTAAAATAAATTCATCATCATCAGCATCATCTCGGCCGTAGCAAATCTACTACACATGGGGCACATGAGGGGTTGCTGCCATACTCGGGTTAGCGAGCAAAGAACGGTATGTTGTTTGTTACACGGAAAAACGCCACTGCCCATCTTCTAGAGGTGTCCCTTAGCAGGCTCTTACTGCATCCATGGGCATGAGAAGAGGGGTAACATTCTACTGCCGGCACCCCACGACATATGCATAACCATATGCATATTATATAACAAAACACAACACAAGATGCCCTTGTCTCAACTCTTACGGCATCCACGGGCAAGAGATATGGACATGTCCTGTGTAGGGGTTGTTCTCTTTATTATTACACACCAGCTCGACAATGCCCTCGTATTTATATTTAACTCACCCCGAACCCACCGATCTTACACACATGAAACATACATCATTCCCTCCCTTCTGGCTGATATGACAGTTCTTATTGTGGCAGTGACAGTTCGCTAACCTATACCCGTCAATACATACGGCACACGAGACAGCATATGTATGCAATTGTATTGCATACGCTACACCCTGCTTATGTTTATTTACAAAAAAATATTCCTTTAGTCTTTTTAAACTTTCGCGATCACTACACATTATTACTATATTGGATTATCGGGTATTTATCGCGTAATTACCTTTATTTTTAGAATAATAAGTTAAATTTTTAATATTGTACACTCATACATACTACTAGCATTAAAATAATAACCTCCTGCTTCTCAGCCGGCTATCATTCGAACCTATTTAGAACATTAAAAATGGTTTAAAAATTAAAAAAAAAACAAACATTTGTTTGGTCACCGGTCTTGATAAGTATGCAAAGTTTCAATGAAGTCTTTATGTCTTAAAGTGGGTTAAAACAACGCTCGTGGATTCCGTTGCCGTTACAAAGCGAATGCGGTGATGCTTATAAAAACGGGTTAACCAGGCGTGTGTGCAGCCAGCATTATTAATTTACTATCCGAGTCCGCTTCAGTGTTCAGTGTAAACGAACTACAGAAACATTCGCGCTCATCGTAACATGCAGCCTCATTACTGAGAACTACAGCCTACTTCCAAACTCCGGTTTCGGCAACAGCCGCTAACTAGGGGCTCGTTGGTACGACAAGTTGACTTAAGTCTTGTGTATCTTGTCTATGCGTTCATTAGATTTGCGATAAGTTTGCCGATTTTAAGTCATATTATTTATTTAGTCTTATTTATTTATTTAATGGGACATCCAACACAGGGTTACACATAATACTAAGGACTAAATGTTAATAGCCTGGTGCTCCCGTAATTACAGGATGTCACAGCATGTACAAAGTTAGAGCGACAACTGATAAAAAGTATTATTTTTTAAACAGTATTTAGAGCATATAATATATTTATATACGTTAAGTTAGAATTAATCTTATATACGTTAAGTTAGGATTAATCTGGATAAGAAGAGCGTGCAATAGTAATTAATGAAAAGAGCTAAAAGAGGCCTACGTGTCACAAGACACGCTAGTTGCTAAACCAGGAAACAGGTTCAGTGTTTTCAAGCGCTCTTTAGACATAAACTAGCGGATTTGTTCCTATATATTTGTTCATTAAGAAATAATTATGGCTATTTTTGGAAGCATCAAAGTCTTACCTTCAACACTAGGTCGCTCGCAGACGAAGTAGTTACGTTCCGTACACCCCCGGTCGTTCCACATGAAAGTGGCCGCGGTGTTGGGCGGGGGGTGGGAGGGAAAGTGTCTGCGGGCCTCCACGCAGTCTTGGCCTGAGATGCCGTCGTCGTTCGGTTGACTGCTGTGCTTGCGAGAGCCGGGGAACCAGTCTGTAGGAAAGATAAAAATTAATTTAATGGTCCACGTACAAAATAGGTACACATACAACGCAAGAAATATTATATACCTAGAGCTAGCCAAATGAGGATGTTCAATTTAGTTTAGAAGATTATTGAATTCTATAGTTCCTAAAACTTAGCTTTATCGCTACGACAGCTATCATCGAAATCCCGCCCATCATGTCCTGAATTATGTAACGGTATAAATGACCTATTTTTTTTGGCTGGGATTATATAATCGTCGTATTTTCAACGACGTCCCAGCCCTAATCGTGTCGCTTGGCATCAGTCGCAGCGATCAAGCTAAGTCTTACGAACATAGTACTTAGCAAACTTTCCTTATTGGGGCTTATTATACATATACTAGAAGCCCCAGCCATTCGGGATGCAATAATAGTTTACACTGGCATTATACCTGGCTGTATAATTTCAAATGAGAAAAACCAGCTTTGACTCCAGACACCCACACGCTTACGACCCAGCAGAGCCTGTGTTATGACTACATAGATAGTTCATGAAATACGTAAATAAGGGTCCTTTTTTTCTAGACAATACGTATGTACATAGAAGATGAGACAAATATCAGCAAATAAACTTTCTTGTCCCCGGCGATCGAACCCACCACCTACTGCGCCTCAGCCGGCTGTTAAACCAATCGTGCGCCGGAGAGGACGTCAAATAATATTTCACTATCAAGTCATATATCTTTAAGTCTTTTCCAAAAAAATAATTTATAATTTCACCACTAACACCAATACAAAGAATTCAATTCGCACAAACAATTAATGCTTTCAGCTAGTACACAACCATCATCATCATCATCATTTCAGCCGTAAAACGTCCACTACTGAACTAAGGCCTCCCTCATGGATCTCCATGAGGGGTAGTTGCCATACTCACCACGCTTGGCAGGCGGGTTGGTGAGCGCAGTATGGGATGTTGATATACGGAAAGACGCTGCTGCCCATCTTCCGGAGGTGTCCCTTAGCAGGCTCATACTGCATCCACGGGTAGGAGAGGAGGGGTAACATTCTACTGCCGGCACCCCACGGCTTAGTACATAATATTGTAACCGAACCTGAAATTGCTTCTCAACAACGCTAAGAGATTCCTCTTTCACTTTCAAACTTAACGTGAGATTACTTATTCATTTTGTAAAATAAATCAAATCAAATCAAATATATATTTATTTCTCAGACAATATACAATGTAGTTATACAAATAGCATGTGTCTAATCTAGGTCCTCCTGGGTATATTGTGTGAGACTGGCGCCAGCGATGGGTTTGTATAAAACCTGTGTTACAGGTCGCCAGGCTCTCACGCCGCGGACTTAAGTAATAGAAGAAACATAATTTATATTACTGCGTTGAAATGACGTATAAGATAACAAAATAAGGCAAGAAAAATGTTGTCTGTACTATTTTTGTAGGAACTTATATTAATAAATTAAATTAAGATGGCAGTGTGTGAATATGTGAGGAGTATGTGAGTGTGTGTAGAGCGTAGAAGTAGAGTGTGTAATAAGTGGTTAAAGTGTTCTGTTTAGTGTATGGTGTAATGCGTGCGGTGAAGAAGTCTACTGCGTGGAAAAGAGTAACGAGGTCATGATAATGGTAATAGAAGTTTTTCAGTTTCTTCGTAGGTAAGGGTTTTTAGAAAGTTCATGATTTTATGCTTACAAGTAAATTTAGGCAATGGGTAAATATTAAAATACGGGCATTACTCACGTAGAACTTTAACGTCGAAGCTAGTATCAAAAAGTAACGCACCTACGCACTCTACGCGTGGACGGGGTGCTACTCATTCAAACCCATGAGCAAGAAGAGGAAGGAAACTTTTATCTATTACCCGGGCTATACAATAGAAACACATAACTCGTCATCATCATTTCAGCCATAAAACGTCCACTACTGTATACAGGCCTCCCTCATGATCTCCATGAGGTGTAGGTAGTTGCTATAGGTACTCAACAGGAGTTGGCGAGCGCAGTGCGGAATGACGATAGGTGCACAGAAAGACGCTGCTGCCCATATTCCGCAAGTAACTACATAATATGAATGACAAATAATAATCAAATGTTGCGGACAAGAAGAAGAGGATGTGGCGCGGGTAAAAAGGTCCCCAACTCAGCATTGTGTAGCATCTGGCCAGGCTCAGATGCTACGCTAGGTTGCAGTTGGGACCCCGGGTGATTTTACGACCACAGATGGAGAGAGGAGGAAATGCTACAGGTAATTGAAGGAAAGGAACAGAGTGAAATTTTTGATAAGGTTATTCATTATGCTACGCTAGTTAAACAACCAAATTGTTATAATGTTTTATGAATTTATATTTTCTGAAATAAATTATTAATTATAATAACAATATAAGAAAAACAAAACAAACAAATCATCACAACCAAAGTCGATAAACAGGCAACACCGACAAATCTTTTAAGTCGGAAATACTTTGGTCGACTGATGAGTAGACCCGGCCTGATTGGCATAAAATAATTTTCTTAAAAAATCGGAATTTGTCGGAATAAGCTTCGTCGTTTTAATATTACGTGAGTAATCCCAATTACGAAATAAAGAGATTCCTCTTATTTCAATCGCAAAATCATGTTCGTTACTGTTACAAATTACCGAAAGACGTTGCTGTCATCTGGTTTTTAATTACAAATCTGAGTAATTACTCGGCTCCGTCGGGATTCCTTAATGAATATCGCTACGGAGGCTTCTCTTAATCGTACAGTCAAAGACAAACTCATAAAACGAACGGAGTAATAGAAATATCTTTTGAACGTACATTCATAAGCTTGCAATCAATATAACGACCAATGTGGCGCAGCGGGCTAAGCTCCGCCGGGGACCAAAGAGGTTGCGGGTTCGATTCCCGCCTCGGGACAAATGTTTGTACGATCTGCAGATAATTGTTCAGGGTGTTCTAGATGTTTTTCAATATATAATAAAAAAAAAACTTTAACTATGTTGAATTTGATTTATTAAGTATGAAGTTATTATAATAGGTAAGGATGCCATAAGTATATGACCATAGCTATATAATGAGGGAAGAATCGAATATAAAGTGGATGTAGGAAGTGCAAGAGATGGATGGATTATGTAAATGACGATATGTGAAAGAAAGGAGTGAGTGATGATAAACGACAGAGAAGAGAGTAGAAGAGGAAACATGTGCCGACCCCACAAAGCGCGAGATAGGGGCAGGAAGATGATGGCGTAAAGTTGATTTCAATATAAATAAGAAAAATTAAAAAACAACGCTAGTTTAGAAAAAAATGTATATAATTGAACAAAGCTTGTGTTATGGAAACCAAAATAATTAATTATTTCGAGACCGAAGAATAAATAAAGAATTACCTAAAATAACATTTTAATATATATAATTATGTAAAGATATCTATTAATTAGTACTATTTATTGACCGCGCATACAAGTGCAACAACGGACTATGGAACGTTCCAAGTTAATGAATGAATAACGAACGAATAATACATTTATTTACATTTATTTGTGACACAATACAAAATTAAACTATATCTACACAATAAGGGTATTGTTGTGCCACAATAGGCGTCCAACTCAGCATTTGTTGTTTTGCACATTACAAAACAACGCTGATCTTCCATTGGAACCATTTTGAAATAAAAAGTACGCACTGTCTTCATCAAAATCCTTGTACCGACGACTTTCGCATCTAAAGTTACATGAAGTATTTATTAAAGCCACTAAACAATGCAACAACTGCGCAGTAACTCCACTGTATTATGATAGTAAATGCTTTGCGACTTGGGACCTCGCATACTTCAAGATGAGAGAATGCCATATGTTAAGGAGATGTTTCTGATCGTGTGATACCTAGTTTCATATTCATCATCATCATTATGTCAGCCGTAATACGTCCACTTTTGAACACATGGATCTCCATGAGACGTATTTGCCATACTGGGTTGGCGAGCGCACTGCGGGATGTTGGTACACGGAAAGATACATCATCTACATACAGGTACATCTTCCGCAGGGATCCCTTAGCAAGCTCTTACTGCATCCACGGGCATGTGAGGGGGAGGCAATATTCTACTGCCGGCACGCCACGGCCTCGGTAGTTTCATATTTAATATCGAAAATATTCACGTACTTGTTAAATTGTTGAAAAAAACCTAGCTTTCTTGTTTACTTTGCGAGCATAGCTAGCGGAAACATTCGATCAATCGATTCTAACATTATCAATGATAGTAAAGTGGATGACGAAATTAGGAATCGGGAATAATAGTAACCGGTTTTGTTTGTACGACTGAATGACGAGACAAGCAAAAGATCCACCTGTTGTTAAGCGGTAACCTCTACCTATTACAACTGTAACAACGCAATGATCACGTTCACTAAGCACGTGACCAACGCTGCATTGCATTGCGCCCGTCACCCTGCGGCCCCTTAGGTGATTAACACACTGCCACGCACCACGCTGCATGTTGCGTGAATGCGTCTTCTAATGTTGCTTGTAAGTATCTCCGTTTGTATAGAAAACACGCACAGTACAACACACAGAAAATGCATCCACGCGCGTTCATGCAGATCACGCGCGTTGGTGCGGGGCGAGACGCAAGGTATGGCACACCTAGTCCCGCAGTCTAGCGAACAGCTTTGAATGAAATGAGTCAGAGTCGCCGTGAATCCACAAAACGCAATTACGCGCGTGAGTGCGTGAAACACCAGCACGATGATGCAGATCTGCACTCCCGCAGGAACGCGCGTAATGAGAGGAGGGGTAACATTCTATTGCCAGCACCCCATGGCCCCATTAGTCCTAATATACGCCTAAAGAATGGAGTTGTACAGTACCTATATTTCTTTGCTAAGAACATGAATAAATTCAGCGAGTTTTTCTAAAACTCACGGACTAAAATGTAATACACTTTAATGTCGACATTGCGCAACAAGTCCCGCGGCTCAAGGAAGCCACCGAGATGGAAACATATTGCCTCAGCTGCTGTTATTTCAGATCTCGCTGCATTCATAACGGTTTTACCACGGAAATTAAGGTTTTGCAACTCGCTGAGTAAAGTTAACAGGAATACCTTCGTTTACGAGTTTATTAATGTTTATTTCATTGTGTTGTTCAGTGTTGTTACTGTTATGTTTTCTAGAATTCTTTACTATTCTTTCCAGAAATGAGACAAGTATGTCTCTAGTTCAATTGATTATCATAACAAGTAGTAGCAAAATACATATATTCTAGAATATTCTAGAATATACTACTACGGGTGCTCCCGAAATTACAGTAAGGTCTACCATGAGTTTTCACAATCTATACTCGCTAGAGACTGTAGTTAAAAAAATGTATGAAAACTTGTACAACGCCTCTTGCGGATAGTTTGGTACTAAAATACGCAGTAAACTATACTACAGTGACTGTAGTTTGGGCTTTATTTGCTTAGAATGTTAGTACCATGTGAGTTAAAAATCTGATAGATGTCATAGTAACGTACTATAACTACTGTAGTAACGGCAGGCGATATGACAGTGACAACTCATGGTAGACACACAGGACGTCACAGCATGTATAAAGATAAAGCGACAACAGACAAAAAGTGTTATTTTTTAAACAGTACACAAAGCCTATATAAGAAAAATTATAACATAAACTTTAGGTTCATTGAAACCTAAAGTTTATGTTATAATTTTGAAGAGGTCCTTATTTTAGTCGGTTATTTTTTACAAAACTTTGCGCTAAGTGGTTTCCGAGTCTAAAATGGCCGATTTAGATGTAGTAAGTAATTTATAAACTTTTCGTAGCTTATAATTGATAGAATCAGGCGTTACTTTGCGGAAATCCATATTATTATGATAAACAAAGAAAAATATCTAGTTTTAATTCCGCTAATACTGAGATGCATATGCACCGCCCTCCCGCCCGCAAAGGTATTACAAGTTAAGAAACATCTCCTTAACATATGGCATTCTCTCATCTTGAAGTATGCGAGGTCCCAAGTCGCAAAGCATTTACTATCATAATACAGTGGAGTTACTGCGCAGTTGTTGCATTGTTTAGTGGCTGTAATAAATACTTCATATAACTTTAGATGCGAAAGTCGTCGGTACAAGGATTTTGATGAAGACAGTGCGTACTTTTTATTTCAAAATGGTTCAAAGTTGCGGGCGGGAGGGCGGTGCATATGCATCTCAGTATTAGCGGAATTAAAACTAGATATTTTTCTTTGTTTATCATAATTTTCGTAGCTTTTCATAAAATTATTTAGACGAATAAAATTAAAGTGAAGGGGATTTTCTGGAATCCACCGATCTGCGCCTGCTATTAGGGAAAGTCTATTTTTAGAACAGTTTATAAAATTACAAACAACAATGACAAACATTTTTCCCGTGGTGGGAATCGAACCGGCTACCTCCTGCGCATCAGTCGGCTATTAGGCCAACTGAACCACGGAGGCAGACAAGCACGGAACAAAGAAAAGAGCGTGGTTACAAGCATTTGCTTTGTCACGCGACAATGAAATCCCACTAATATTATTAAGCCGAAAGTTTGGGCGCCGGCAGTAGAATGTTAACTCTCCTCTATTGCCCGTGGATGTAGTACAAACCTGCCAAGGGAGACCTCCGGAAGATGGGCAGCAGCGTCTTTCCGTGTATCAACATCCCCTACTCCGCTCATCAACGCACCTGCCAAGCCTGGCGAGTATGGCAACAAACTCCTCATGATTTTTGAGATTCATGAGGGGGCCTCATCAGTGGGCGTGGACAGCAGTTCTATACGGTTCTTCTCACTGTTGCACTCATACTTTCAGGTAACGTTCAGTCTTTATGTACGCATAGTTTAAAAATGAAAATACCGTCTCTACATACTTTTTAATACGATTTTTTAATATTTATCATGATTAGGTCGCAGCCTTAATTATGGAGAAGATCAAAAATTACATTCATCATTTTCATCATCATTTCAGCCATAGGACGTCCACTGTTGGACATGGCCTTCCTCAAGGACTTCCAAGTATTGCGGCTGGAAGCGGCCTGTATCACCACCAACCTGCATACCTCGCCAGTCCACACTTGAGAACTTTTCGGCATCGGCCATCTGTTCTTCTAGCGGCCTGCCCATTACCGCTTCAGCCTGCTAATCTGTTTGGCTATGTATGTGACCCAAGTTCTACGTATCTATAAGTATTTCTGATTCGATCGCGTAAAGAAACCCCGAGCATAGCCCACTCCATAGCTTGTTGAGCGACTCCGAGCTTACCTATTCATGAAGCCAGTAGTGAAGGACCACGTCTCGGTTGCATAAGTCGCTAGTCATCACACACACTGATTGTAGACTTTCGTCTTTAGGCACTGAGTAATTTTAACGAGAAGACGTAGCGAAGTTTCCCAAAAGTACTATTATGATACAAGTTTGGAAATAGTGCCTTAAGGGGGCACGGGTGGCATTGGAGCGGTCGCCCTGCGGTTTGAGACTTGTTGATCTTATCATGTGTATAAAGTACTATCGATTTTGCATGAACATCTTATTTAAAAATGAAATCAATTTAATTATGATTCAGCGCAGACTTTTAATCGAACAAATAAATAATGCTGGTGGGAATTTCACACAGAACTATCTATCCCGAAGTAAGCTAAGCTTGTGTAATGGGTACTAGATGGTTCATCTCACTAATATTATAAATCCGAAAGTTTGTTTGTATAGATGTATGGAGGTTTGTTACCTCTTCACGCAAAAACTTTACAACAGATTGAGTTGAAATTTTGCACATGTGTAAATGTGGACCAGAAATAACATATAATTATTATGTTACTTTTTCTTCCGAAATTGAGTTATGGAAGATAGAAATGACGTAAACAGTTTTCTTTTGTATGAAAATTTGACTTTGTTACATCTTTACGCAAAAATTTGTCTTAAGATAGATATGACCTAATAAGTTTTCCTTTGTAAGATAATTTGTCTTCGTTACATCTTTACGCAAAAACTACTCCATAGATTGCGCTGAAACTTTGCACACGCATAAATATGATCCAGAAATATCATAAAGGCAATTTTTTGGCTTTTGCCAAAGTACCTTATTTGACTTCCATCAAGAAAAGTTCGAGAAAAGCGCCATTAAATACTTCCAGCTATCGCAGCGTCTGCTAAAAGACCTTATTTTACTTGCGTCAGGTAAAGTTTAAGCGATGCGCGATGAAAATTCGAGCTACCGCAGCTTCTGCCAAAGTACCTTATTTGGTTTCCATCAACAAAAGTGTGAGAAGAGCGTCATTAAATACTTCCAGCTATCTCAGCGTCTGCTAAAGGACCTTATTTTTATAATTCATCATCATCATTTCAGCCGTAGGACGTCCACTGCTGGACAAAGGCCTCCCTCATTGATCTCCAAGTACTGCGGTTGGAAGCCGTCTGCATCCACCGCCGACCAGCAGTTCTCACCAAGTCGTCTGCCCATCTTGTAGGTGGACGTCCTACGCTGCGCTTGCCGATCCGTGGCCTCCATTCGAGAACTTTGCTGCCCCATCGGCCATCTGTTCTGCGCGCTATATGGCCTGCCCATTGCCACTTCAACGTGCTAATCCGTTTGGCTATGTCGGTGACCCGAGTTCTTCTACGTATCTCCTCATTTCTGATTCGATCCCGTAGAGAAACCCCGAGCATAGCCCTCTCCATAGCTCGTTGAGCGACTCTGAGCTTGTTCATAAGGCCAATAGTGAAGGACCACGTCTCGGTTCCATATGTCATCACTGGTAACACACACTGGTTGTAGACTTTCGTCTTAAGGCACTGAGGTATGTTGGACGAAAAGACGTTGCGAAGTTTCCCAAACGCTGCCCATCCGAGTTGGATTCGACGATTGACCTCTTTCTCGAAGTTGGACCTACCTAATTGGACTGTTTGTCCTAGGTATACGTACGCGTCGACAACTTCAAGAGCCGAGTTCTCAACCATAACTGGGGCAGGCACGACATGGACATTTGACATGATTTTCGTCTTGTCCATGTTCATTTTAAGGCCTACCCGCTGGGAGACTCGATTGAGGCCTTCGAGCATCGTGCTGAGCTCTTCCATCGACTTTGCCATGACCACAATATCGTCGGCAAATCGAAGGTGAGTGATGTATTCGCCGTTAATATTGATGCCCAGCCCTTTCCATTCCAGGAGCTTGAAGGCATCTTCCAAAGCGGTCGTAAACAGTTTCGGAGAGATTACGTCTCCCTGTCTTACGCCTCTTTTTAAGGGAATCGCCTTCGAGCTCTGTTCTTGTACTCGGACTGACATAGTGGCGTTTGTATACAAACACTTCAACACTTCGATGTACCGATAGTCAATTCGGCATCGTTGGAGAGACTCAAGCACCGCCCATGTTTCGATCGAATCGAAGGCTTTCTCATAGTCCACAAACGCAAGACATAGCGGCAAGTTATACTCTTCGGTCTTCTGTATGACTTGCCGCAGCGTATGTATGTGGTCTATGGTACTGTAGCCTTTTCGGAACCCGGCTTGTTCGGGAGGCTGGAAGTCATCAAACCTGCGTTCGAGACGGTTCGCGATGACCCTTGAAAACAGCTTATAAACATGGCTCAACAGCGAGATGGGTCTGTAATTCTTAAGTAAGGTTTTGTCACCTTTCTTGAAAAACAGAACCACCACGCCCTTGTTCCATGCTTTCGGCGTCGTACCTTCAAGCAAGGCGGAATTAAATAGCTTCTGAAGGACTTTAAGTACCGGTGATCCACCCGCTTTCAGAAGCTCTGAAGTGATTCCGTCCTCACCCGGCGCCTTGTCGTTCTTAAGCTGTTTCAAGGCCATCCTGATCTCGTACAGGCTGATGTCCGGGATATCCTCGGTATAATGTCGGGTCAGTTTAGCTCTTGGGTCGTTGGCCGCACTGCAAACAGGAAAGAATTTTTATAATTATTGACGCATTTTTTAAACTTTATCTGACGGAAGTCAGTTAAAGTTTAAATTAGATTAGAAATAGTTCATAAAAAATTTTGCTACCGCAGCGCTGCCGAAGTATCTTATTCCACCCCGTCAAGTCAAAGTTATGTGTTATGAAAATTTCCAGCTACCGAAGCTTCTCCAAAATACCTTATTCGGTTTCTGTCAAGAAAATTTCGAAAGATGCGTCACAAAAAGAAACTATCTACCGCAGCGTCTGCTAAAAGTTTTAGTCACTAAAAAAACCAGCTACAAAGCCTAGCCTCTGACAAAGTTCCTTTTTTTCAGGTTATGTTAGGTACAGTTTATGAGACAAATCATAAATAAATGGTTCAGCAGCCTCTGCCAAATTCTTTTTATGAAGGTAGGTTACGTCAGGTACTGTTTCAAGTATAAATTGTTACAATGTTCGGCTACGGTCTGCTTAAGTCCCTTAGTCAGAGCTGGATGTTTGGACTTGGAAAAAATATGTCAAATTAACTTTGCGCGGGCGAAGTGGCGGGTAAAAGATAGTAGAATATAATAATACATTTTTTAGGTTAAATTCAAGCGAAGCTACGGGCAGAAGCTTGTTTATTATAAAGATAAGATAAAGAAACGTTTATTTTGTCACATTTTTACAATCAAATAAAAAAAAATCATCAATTCGGTTTTAAAACTAGTGACAAAAATGGTCACTACTCAGCATGTGCTGTGGCAGAACGAGTCGTACCACAGCGCTGGTCTTCCGTAGTTTATCAACATTATCATCTCAGCCGTAGAACAGCTGTCCATGCCCACTGATGAGGCCCACTCATGGATCTCCAAGATAATGAAGGTTTTGTTGCTATATTTCCCACATGGCAGGCGGGTTGGCGAACGTAGTACGGGATGTTGATACACGATACGCTGATGCCCATCTTCCAAAGGCAGCTCTTAGTATATTCTTAATGCATCCACGGGCAAAAAAGGAGAGGCAACATTCTACTGCCGGCACCCCACGGCAGAAGTTAGATAATCTTTACAAAATAACGTGCCTACAACGTTATCGTTCGAAGGCCGTATTTTCATCTATCCATGTCATAAATAACACTCCTGTGGGTCGCAAAATGGACCGGGTACATTTTTCCGAAGCAAGTTCCAACTAGCTCTAAGATATATGTCCACAAATACAAATACATGTCATGGGAACATGATATTCCCCATCCTATTTCCATGATTTATTTAGGATTGAGAAAAAATTATGTATGAATAGTGGTTATTTCATATTCTATTATTAACATGCATATAACCGGGTATTTATCGCGTAAATTACCTTTATTATTTCCCGACGTTTCGCTTAGATTGCACCAAGCATGGCTCCTTCAGGAAGAATCAAGAATCAAGAAGAAGAATCAAAAAATACTTTATTCAGTGCGGCCGCATGGACCGACCTTATTGACGCGTCACAAATTACAAAATAAAACAACACAAATAAATAGAATAAAGCACATAATTGAATATGTTCACTTCAGATGACACGCGAGTTACGAAAAGAAGTGAACAGAAGAACCTAACTCGGTCGTTATAGTCATCATTTAACAATTTTATTTTGTCTTATGTTACGTTCGACGGAGTTGGAGCAGATTCCTTCCCAAGTGGTTTTGTCCTCTAGGTAATCTGATATTTTATAATAAGCTTTATCGCACAGATTGCGTTTGATAATGTTTTTGAATTTATTCAATGATAACTTCTGCAACTCACTTGGGAGTTTGTTGTAGAAGCGTATACATTGCCCTAAAGATATTTTCACCTTATGGAGCCTAGTAGTAGGCACAGCGAGTTTATTCTTATTTCTTGTATTTACATTGTGATTGTCGCTGTTTTTCTTAAACGAAGCAATATTTTTATGGGTTTACAACAGGTTCGCATAAATATATTGACAAGCTACTGTGATTATATTTATTTCTTTAAATTTAGTGCGAAGTGATTCTCTGGGACCCAAATTGTAGATATTGTAGAAGACTTTAGTCTTCCCGGGACCATGCTTGGTGCAATCTAATACCCGGTTATATATATGTTAATCATATTTTATTGTTGGAGAAAATGTGGTGTTTTTTGCGTCTGTAATATCGTTGGAGCGGGGTATAAGCAGATTGGACCAAAATAGTTTGCAAACTTTTTGATGGTAAAGTAACCAAAATATAGAATACCTTTTTGTTTTTGTTTTATAACAAACTAGCTGACCCTTCGTTGGGCGGTCAATATTTTTACTTGTGATGATTGTCTTTCAGTACTTCCAACCCGAGATATAAGTCAACTTATAACTGCCTATAGGAATTTAACTGCTTTCTCAAGTACCCACCAGAGATAATTTTTCATTCTGGGACTTATTAATGCAAGGGCAAAAGAGATCTAGACACGAGACTGTAGCTTTAAATAAAAGATGGTGTAAAAATTTCAACTGTCTAGCTATCACGGTTCATTAGATACAGCCTGGTGACAGACAGACAGACGGTAAGACAGGCGGACAGCGGAGTCTTAGTAATAAGGTACCGTTTTTACCTTTGGATACGGAACCCTAAAAAGCCGTCTAATAGAAATACCACTTAATAGATTACGAAACGGTCGCGGTTCCATACCTATGTCGTATTATCTCATTATGCCGCGGGGTGCCGGCAGTAGAATGTTACCCCTCCTCTCCTACCCGTGGATGCAGTAAGAGCCTGCTAAGGGAGACCTCCGGAAGATGGGCAGCAGCGTCTTTCCGTATATCAACATCCCGTACTGCGCTCACCAACCCGCCTGCCAAGCGTGGTGAGTATGGCAACTACCCCTCGTGGAGATCCATGAGGGAGGCCTTAGTTCAGTAGTGGACGTTTTACGGCTGAAATGATGATGATGATGATGAATATCTCATTAACCATTTGTCCAAATTATATAAAAGTAAAAGGGAAAAGTCTTTTGTTTTAAATACTGAAGACGATAAACCTACTTATTTTGAAAAGAATTCATAACTGTCGATAATATGACCAAAAACATCACCTAACGATTTAAATTATTTATTGAATACAAAAACAACTACTTTTTGTAACTTTAATATAAAAGTTAGACATAGGCTGTCGCTGACTTTTTTGTAGGCATTATCAAGTTCTATAACTTCTCTTGAACTCAAACATATGTACATATGTCCCTCATCGTTAAGGCAGCGTTCGTAAGAAGCGTTTTCGTTCAACCGTTTTTTCTCCGACCTACTTTGCAAATTCAACTACTACAAAAAGTCTTTAAATTTTTCGGGTTAATTTATAGCCTATGACACTCACAAATACTTATGCTTTCTATTGGTAAAATAATTTTCTAAATCGGTTCAGTAGGTCAAGAGATTGACCCCTACAAACTCACAAACTTTAAATATGAATTAATGAATAAAATTTATATCGGTAAACTAAAAAAGACTCAAATCATGGTAAATACCCCGTAAATATTTCATAAAATGTTCACAGCCATGATTGTTTCAAAAGGACATTCATGGCGATGATTTCCGCCACGCACGATATGTGAACCAGGTTTCCTTAAAAACAAAATCGTCATAAACGAGAATATATTGCAATAAGAATGCAGTACATTTTTCAATTATACTCATAATTTAAACATTATGAACATTATTTACAGGATATTAAGGTGCTGACGATATATTGAATACATTAATCACAGGTTTGTTCAATTGAGTTTTAACACAAATTGCTGCTCTTTTCTGCTTTACTACTAAGTAATAAAGCTGCAGCTAAGCCTGAGCGTCAGCGACGCAGGCCGCGAAGCGGGAGAGTCTACCACGCGAATTTAAACGTGCACATTTGCACGACCACGGCGTGAATAGAAATAGAAATATCTTTACTGTAACATTCGTTTTATTATACCACTTAATGACGGGACAATCCCAAGGCCCACCTGATGTAAAGCGGTAACCTTTACCTATTACAACTGCAATGCCGCGGTGATCACGGTCTCAAAGCATGTGACTATGTGACCAATGCTGCATTCCATTGCGCCCGTCACCCTGAGACAGAGTTGTAAGGTCTCATGTGCCCGTAATTTCATCGGCCACCTTACCCTTCAAATCGAAACACAGCAATGCAGACTTGCTTGGCGGACGAAATAGGTATGGGGTAGTACGTCCCCGGATGAACTCTTCACAAAAACAACAGTGGTAACAGTTTCGTTTCAAACCCTGAATCTCAAACTAGCGTTAGCTGTATGTTGGGAGTCAGTTCCTTCCCAATTTTAGGTAAAACCACTGTTTCGAAAACAAAAAAAATGATATAAATATTTTTGTGTTGTTTATATAGTGTGTCAGCGCGCATGTATGTGTATTACGAGTGTCTGTATGCGAGGGTATATGTTTGCGCGCATGTATGGTTGTGTAACTACGTGTTTGAATGTAATGTTTTAGTTTAAACAGGTTGATTGGCAATTCGACACATTCCTCAAATCGCGAATAACGTCCCGCTCTGCCGACGCGGTCGTCTCTTGTTATGGTCGCGTATGGCGCGATTAGCCGCTGAGTTTTTTGTCGTTGCGTTGCCAGGTCAGTCATTGCACCCCTCTCGATACAGTCGTATGTAATCGAGTTAAGAATAAATCCAGTATTTCCGGTGGACATAACTTATTAATTTTAAGCAAGTTAGGAATAAAAGAGTTTATTATTAATTACTCCTTAAACCCTACAATATCATAGGTAGTGTCCGGCGCACGGCTGAAGCGCCTCCCGCATCCCGCGTCGCTGACGTACAGGTTTAGCTGCATCAATTCATTAGTCCTATTAGTAGAAGCGGTTCATGGTATTCTTAATTTACATTGGTTGGGTGCCAATAATTTTTAAAACTACGACTTATTGCATTTTCATAACATTCCATAGTAGTTTCGTAGCTTGTAGCAAATCGTAGCTTTTATTTAGAAAAATGTAGCAGCTCGTAGCAAGCCGCAGCACTTTCGTAGCAATCTATAATGGCTAAATCTTGCTCGTAACATGTTTATTACAATAAAGCATTTTTTGATCTCAGAATGACTGGTTTCATGGTTAGCTATATAAATATCCTAGATAAATGGTAGGACTTAGTAATTGGCCGCAGTACTTTTATATCTTGCTTCTGTTATTTGTAGCATGTGCAATTTTAATTAGTTTATTTATTTATTTATTAGGACAACCAACAGCTATATTAAACAAGTATACAACAGTGTGAAAACATAAAGCAAGTAATAGGTTATCACGAATAGATATAAGAAAGTAATGAGAGAGAAAACTATAAACAGTACGCTTCGGACACAAAAACAAGGTGGAAAATAAATACTATCTACTATAACATAAACTACCATCTAATATTAGTCACCTATATTTAGGCTATTATCGAAATAGTTTACGCTCAACCGCTGTCTGGCTGAGTTATTACGCGTTTTCTAAATGCACAGTCAGTAGCACTTTATTGATCACCACGTGTATACGAAAATATAGGCATAACAGCAAACAAAAACATTATACAATTTTGGATGCAAATATTCATTGTCGCAAAAATATAAGCGAGTGGGCTCTAATTCCGTTTTAATCAGCGAATTCATGCCAAAATACGAGCAGACTAGGCCAGAATTTTGTATCAATAGTATCAATTTCAAACACTGATCAATATTAAGTCGACGCATTGGTGGTTTTGGCATCAGGGATGTTCAACTTTTTTCAGCAATTACAAAGAAACGGAGTTGATATTGTAAGTTTTGAATTCTTCATGTTTTTATTTAAAATTAGTAGTAAAAAAATTCCAAAATCTGCTTTATAAAAACATATAGCCAGCCCCTATAATAACTGTACATATAATTATATATGTACATCCTTTTCAAAATGGTGGTTGGATTTTACATAATTACCAAGTTTTTATTTTACGAGAATTACTGTTTTTGCGCGTACTACCTTTAATTTCAAGTTAGCTTTTAGCGTCCGTTTATATGTGCCTGCAGTCCGCGTTTTACAATTGTAATTTAAAGTATTCATCATCATTACTACTGGACATACAGGCCTCCCCCATACTTCTCCAAGATCATGAGGGGATTGTTGCCATACTCGCCACGCTTGGCAGGCGGGTTGGCGAGAGCAGTATATACGATACACGCGGGCCCATCTTCCGGAGCAGACCAGACCCTTTGCAGATTATTACTGCATCCACGGTCAAAAGAGGTGCCGCCATTAGAATTTAAACAATTATACTCAATTGTTTATCGGTGCAGGCAGTAGAACGTTACCTCTCCTCTCATGCCCGTGGATGCAGTAAGAGCCTGCTAAGGGATAGCAGAGTCTTTCCGTGTATCAACCGCCCGTACTGCGCTCACCAACCCGCCAAGCGTGGTGAGTATGTCAACTACACCTCATGGAGATCCGTGAGGGAGGTCTGTGTTCAATAGTGGACATTTTACGGCTGAAATGTTGACTGTTTTCGCGCTTATGACCTTCAATTTTAAGTTAGCTTTTTTCGTCAATTTGTATGCGCCTGCTTACAAACTGACGCGAATAGCTCACCCGACTGCACTTTACCATTTTAATTTAAACAATTACATTTAAATCATTATATATCAATGCGTCGCCTTAACAGTCAGTTTATTGCATATTTGTCCATTTCGAATCGAATGCACCAAACTAAATGTAACAAGATCATCGTGTCACGTAATGTTTGCGTATTCAAATTAAATTGTGAATTGGTTATCGCTGGCGTGTTTAACATGCGTTACATCCACTGAAACGACATGGCACATATCCAGCAGATATCCAATTTGTATATAATTTTGAAGTGTTGTTAGTGGTTTCAATTACTACAGAATTGATTGATTCGGAATTTTAAAGCGTAATTTTAAGTTACATTGTTTGCGATTTATCATCATTTCAGCCATAAAACGTCCACTGATGAACACATGCCTCCCTCATGGATCTCTATGAGGGGTAGTTGCCATTCTCACCACGCTTGGCAGGCGGGTTGGTGAGCGCAGTATGGGATGTTGATACACGGATAGACGCTGCTGCCCATCTTCCGGAGGTATCCCTTAGCAGGCTCTTACTGCATCCATGGGCATGAGAGGAGGGTTATCATTCTACTGCCGGCACCCCACGGCATATTGCGATTTACAGTAGGTCTCTTCTTTTTCTATGTGTAGGAAATCGCGCTTGTTCTTTCCCGGGATGCTAATTACAATTATTACTATTATACTAATTACTATTTGACTTCGGTTCCCGCCTCGGAACAATTGTCTGTACGATCTGCAGATATTTGTTCAGGGTGATGTTTGTAGGGTTCCGGACTAATAATATTATATGTATTAAATTTTGTGAATTTATATAAACGTGTCGCAGTGCCACCTGCGCCACACAATACGGGCGCTACTGAGAACCAGCGCTCCAGCAGCCCTTGTGCTGATGTAGCAAATGCTGATGGGTAACATTATTGTTTTCAAGTTGTTATCTTGTAATTATAATAATAATAATATCTTTATTATCAGGCAACAATAGAAAAGTACACAGATCTTAAATAACTTATTCTACGGCCCATAGATATGTATATACCTTAAATCTAACATATATATATAGTATAAACTTATTAATAACACACGTTTAGGAATTATGTAACTGTATTTACAATGTAAGTGACTGTGATAACAATAAAACTTTTTCTATTTTTATTCTATTTCAAAATGGTAAAAAGGAACCTTTATGGTGTGACTCAGTCTGTCGGTCTGGATAGATGGATAAATTGAGAGCTACTGATGCTATCTACTTGAAATTATTTTGAAATAGATTAAGACGCTTTTAAACTAATATAAAATATAAAAAAATGTTGAAAAATATTATTATTTTGATTGCAAGGGCGGCGGAAAGGGGTCTCAAATTTAAATTTAAGTGAAGTTACTTGGTCATGTTCAGTATAATATTTAGGCTATATTTCCACATGAATAAACAGTTTTGAGTTTTCCTCTAAGCCGTATAGTTTTGGACTTATTTACAAAAATGTTGAAAAAAATACCGTCTCCGAGGTTTGCAAAGATGAACAACTAAACTTTTATAGCTAAGTATGTAAATATTACAGGAAATTAAATGATTAAAGTATAACGAACTCTCTAACTTGCAAAGTTTTTTAGAAATCATCGAAAGTCGAAATAAGTTCCGCTATCAGACAAGAGATGGCGCTGACAAGGTTTTCCAACAAATTTAAACCACCTTTATCATAATATAGTTTATTGTATGATAGCACGGAACCCTCGGCGCGCGAGCCCAACTCGCTTTTGGCCGGTTTAATTCTATTAAGTATATCAGTCAACTAGTGTGCCCATTACACAAGCTCTTAGCTTGGAGATGAGCCACCCCCGATCTACGGATTGAAATTCGGGGGTACAAACCACTCGACCAACACTCTGACTAGCTCCACTAATATAACATAACAATATACAACATAACATAACATTTATTAAACATTTATTAATTACGTACGAATGTATCAGAATAACGCAATTAATCTGCTGGAATCCAATTAATGCTTCTTGGTGTATCGACACAATGACACACGAGTGGGATGTATCAATGGTATATATATTGTGTCATTTGCCGTCGCCACTCCGTCTAGACAGAGTATGCTGGGAGATGCTAGGTCCGGACGGTTTAAGAGATAGTTGCAACTTTTATACGTTAAACTATCACTCTAAAAGTCTACTATCATCTCGATTACTGCTCTCTACTAGTCGATGCATCAGGATCAGTTTGCAATAGACATTTGTCTATGGTAAAATCAAGAGAATGGAGAATGTTCGTTTCAATCAGAGGTTTCAATAGTGATTTTGACAGTTTTTGTAAAATTTATCTGTTTTGAGCGTTTATCACTTTGATCACGATTCACGAGAATTGGCCACTTGGGCGCATACGCAAAAAAAGTTATCTTGACACTATTAAAAGAGTATATAAAATTTGCTTCTGCCCGCTTCGCACGTGTGGTGCGCGGATTTTTATCCGCATAGCCTATGTCCTAAGTCCACATATTATATTTGCAAAGTTTTAATCTGCTTTGTAGTTTTTGCTTGGAGAGGTAAGAAACGAGCAAACCAAGATTCGGATTTATAATTTAAGTATTACTCATATTCATACTCATTTATTGTTCCATACGGACACTTAAGAACACTTGAATACGTTAAAGTTACACACAATAAATTAAAAACTATACAAAATTCATTTAAAAGCCAGTCCAAAAAGAGACTTAGATGAAATAGTGAGATTTATACTACTGCAGGGATTTCTTTCTTCGATCTAACTGAAAATGTAACCCATACCAACATGCTCCTGCACTAGAACATACTTTAGAAAAGCAAATGTTTTGAGAAGGGAAGCCATTAAATATGAAGTGACTGCCAAGACCAACAAAGCAAGGGGTATTGGCAAAGAGGTCGAAATGGTAAGTGACTCTTTGTAATGTCAAAGTCATTGTCAAATGAAAAATTGGCACCGCATTCTGCCCCAAAATATATTGGAATTTTATGATCAAAAAACTCAAGTTTATAGCTCCATTTGCAGTCTTTTGGTGGTAAATTGTTATTTTGATTGGAGCAGCGTTAATTTTAAGCGATTTGCTGTATTGAAATTATTCTGCGAGTGACGTTGAAAAATAGTTTTTGGCACAGAACACAGATCACGGACAGACTTTGGAATGATCGATGTTTTGCAATAACCTATTTTAGAAAATAATAAAAAAAAATACTGAACCTAATACATAAATAATCATCATCATCATCATCATCATTTCAGCCGTAGGACGGCAAGCGCAGCGTAGGACGTCCACCAACAAGATGGGATGATGACCTGGTGAAGACCACAGGTCGACGGTGGATGCAGATCGCTTCCAACCGCAATAACTGGATATCCATGAGGGAGGCCTATGTCCAGCAGTGGACATAAATAATAATTGATAATAATAAGATTTATTTATTAAATCTCGTAGAAACACATGCTACATTTTAAATATATGCTAGGTAAAGACATGCAATACCATCTCAGCCGTGGCTGAGAGGGACTGCAGTCCTGTCTACGTCCACTGGTGGACATAGGCCTCCTTATGGATCTCCAAGATCATATTTTGTTGTATCGAGGTTGTTGCCATACTCGCCACGCTTGGCAGGCGGGTTGGCGAGCGCAGTTTGAGATGTTGATAAACGGAAAGACGCTACTGCCCATATCTACTGTTCGTCATTTTAAATTAGAAAAAAAATAGAACGACACAACGTTTAATAACGACGACTCCTTGAAGTATTTAATTAAAAATTCATTAAAAAAGATCTTGCTAAATTTGAACATACATTTATCAAGAAGGAAAATCCATTGGTTCAAGGTCTCGAATCCACGACCTTCTGATCGAAAGTCGGGATTACACACCACTAGGCCAACACCGCTTTCTAAGATGCCTAGCGTGTCTAGTGTCTAGACTAGTGGCAAGCTATACGCGATCGTAAATGCTTAATGCTGAGAAAACGAAGTCACGTGCACAAGTAGAGCAGTAACTCCTCAAAACGGAAAACCTGTTTAGCGAGAACGTTTGATGACAATCGTGCGAAAGGCAGCCGAGAGCTCGTGAGAATTTGAAGGGCTTTCGAACTAAGTGTACTCGTTCGATCGTATCGAACATCTTCATTGTCGTGTTATTTGTTCTGGGGAATGTTGCATATTTTTCGGTGAACTCTTTCTGTTCGACGGTCGAAGAGGAAACACGTCTAGGTACGAGCAGTAGTGTTATTTGTTGTTTCTAGTGTACTCCATGACGAACCAGATATACATTCTAAGTGACTTTCACAATCACAATTTTCACACCTCATATAATATTTTTAAGTTTAAAGTGAAACAACTACTCTTAGAAAAAGCATACTATTCTATTAATGACTATTTAAATGATAAAATTGAATGTAATTGACATTTTTATATAACTTTATTAACTTATTCTTCTGTGCTTTTAATTAATTCATTGAAATTTAAATATTAACATGCTCGTATTTGACATATTTTGTAATACTTACCTACTTTATTGACATATTTATTTGTGTGTGCTGTTAATTAATTTATTTGCTTTTAAAATACTTTATTACTTTAATTTTAAACAATGTATTGAATATTGCATGCTGTAAAGTTGATTATGGAAGGACTTTTATATTATTGACATCTGTATGTAACCCATTTTCGCAATAAATGAATTTGAATTTGAATGTAAATACTAGAAATAAAGAACTCGTATTGCCCACTATTAGGCTACGTAAGGGCAATGTATCTATCAGAGAGCAGTGTACACGCTTCTACAATAAATTCCTAAAGAAATGTAGTCATTTTCTATAACTAGAAGACAAAAATGCTTGGAATGAAATTTGCTCCAACTCCGAAACAACTAAAAAACTAACTATGATAAAGAACTGTTTTCTAATCGCTTCATAACACAGTGCTTTAAAATAGGGAAGCGAATAGATTCATTCATGTGTCTTATTTGCTGATAACATAAGATTAAATATGTTTTTTTTTATTTGTAAGGGATTTGGGGGGGACCTTTGCCCAGCAGTGGGACGCAAATGGCTCATAATAAAAATAATAATAATAAGTGGACGTGTCTCTGTTTTGTAATTGTAAGTATAGAAATAAATGAAGGAATTTTAAAATTTCTAGAATATCTTTTTTCTAACGGGGAGTCGATTTCTCCTGAAGGTGCCTTGTTTAGAGAGGAAACACGTGTCGAATTTTTTTGAGTGTTTTTTTAAGATATATGTTAGCGAATTTGTTACTATTTTGTTGTTCATTTAGATATTAGTCTTTTTTAAACTTTCGCGATCACAACACATTATTAAAATATGGGATTATCGGGTATTTATCGCGTAATTACCTTTATTTTATTCCCGACGTTTCGACCGGATTGCACCTGGTCGTGGTCGCGGGGAGACTCAATTTAGATATTATAATGGATTTCCGCAAAGTCACGCCTGAATGAATATTTTATCGGTGGATTTTGCAAACGTTTATGATGGGAGGGTGGTCCTGGCCAACATTAACTGTCTTTCAAAGTCCAGGCACTACAGCGTCCCATACAGCATCTATAATAAATGTCAAAAGCCTTTTTATGAGTTCTTGCTACTTAGAGCTGGTTTTGTCTGTCAATACCAGTCGCACATGGAATATTGATGAAATTGTTCTTAGTTAATTTTTTGATTGTTTACTACGAGTTAAATGTTCACAATTGCCGTGGGGTGCCGGCAGTAGAATGTTACCCCTCCTTTCATGCCCGTGGATGCAGTAAGAGCCTGCTAAGGGATACCTCCGGAAGATGGGCAGCGGCGTCTTTCCGTGTATCAACATTTGTACTGCGCTCGCCAACCCGCCTGCCAAGCGTGGTGAGTATGGCAACTACCCCTCATGGAGATCCATGAGGGAGGCCTGTGTTCAGTAGTGGACGTATTACGGCTGAAATGATGATGATGATGAAAAGTTCACATATGAAATTATGGGCACATGAGACTCTTCTAAGGGTGACGGGCGCAATGCAATGCAGCATTGGTTACATGTCACAGTCACATGCTTCGTGACCGTGATCACCGCGGTATTGCGGTTGTAATAGGTAGAGGTTACCACTTTACATCAGGAGTGCCATCGACTTGTCATTAAGGCGTATAAAAAATATATATTTCTATACCAATTAAAGGAATCTGAATCTAAACCAACCATCATAGTTTCCAGAGTTATAACAGTTTAAAGTGTCCTGACGTATGGTTTCAAAAGTAATGTTCTAGAATCACTCACATGCGAAAGAGAAGGGTAGTCCATCCGACCATCGGAACTCTCCCTCTTGGAAGGCGTCTGTCGCCCCGATCCAGTAGATATCGTCAACGCCAGCGCCAGGTCTGAAATACAAGCAAAATTAAACCTTACTGCGATTGAAATACACACTAATGTTGAGTAAGCTAAACGCATCGGTGACTCAACCCGTAACTTTATACAAGCCAGCTTTGAACAAATTAGGAAATGAAATCTATGAAATGCTACCTTCAAGTGCATTAACACTTAAAACGACTTTATCGATAGTTTGTATGACTGTTCCCGTCTGGCGGCCCTCGGAGGCGGTTACAAACGGTGCTCATGATGAAGAGCCTCGATAACCATCGTTTTGATCTACCAAACGTCAGCAAGATAGGTAAGTGGTGAAAGCTGTAATATATTTATGAAATTATGTCAAGCCACGATCAATTATAATATTGAGTTTGTATTTTTACGGGTTCAGTAGAATTGATTTTCAGTTTATTTCATTGCTACAGCAGATACAACGGGAGAACTCTTGTTACCTGTTGATGGCACTTCATTGATGCTTAAATAATTTTAAACTGTTTAACGGGACTCCCGACATTTCGAGTGCTCTGCTCACTCAGCAGGGCGCTCGATACGTCGGGAAATAATAAAACAAGGTAATTAAGCAATAAAGTCCCTTTAAACAGTTTAAAAACAATAAGATCTTATAAAGAGTTTCGACTCGGTCCGTCAAGATTCAGTAGCTTAGTAAGTTAAAGCACTTCCGGTTTTAGGAAGGGGTAGTGACTGATTTGAATGTTGGTTCGGATCCCGCCGGAACCGACAATTTTTGATTGGGTTTTTCATATCCTATATATCTTATCGCTCCGTTTGAATACTAAGAATCGGCAGTCGACGTCAAAAATGTTAATAAAAGGCCGGCAAGGTGATTTGATTACGTATCTCGCGACAGGATTTGCAACAGGTATTTGAAAGCTACGATTGCTGTCAAATGCCAATTCCTTGCTGTTCTCTAATAAAAAATTTACATTTGACAGCAATAGTTGCTGTCAAATGCCTGTTGCAAAACCTGCCGCGAGATATGTAATCAATCACCCTGCCGGTTTTCCTTCGTAAAACATCTCGTCTTCAGCGAAGCAATAATCAAAGAGATCCACTTAATAATTACCTTTAGTATCGAATTGCACTTGACTTTTGATGTCGTTTTATTTAAATGCCACTAGATAAGTAATAAACAAAATATATTTATACAAAAAATATATTTAACAAAATATATATTGACGAGCTCTGTGGCGCAGCGGGCGAAGGTCCGGCTGCGACGCAAGGGGTTGCGGGTTAGATTCCCGCCTCGGGACAAATGTCTGTATGATCTGCAGATATTTGTTCAGGGTGTTCTGGGTGTTTTTCTATATATAATAAAAATATCTATATATGTATGTAGTATAAAGTACTAAATATATCAGTCATCTAGTACCCATAACACAAGCTCTGCTTAGCTTGGGGCTAGATGATGCTCTGTGATTTATCCAGCATTATTTATTTATTTATTATTTATTTATATTATGTTGGAACAATATGATCTATGTACAATCATAAAATTATTACTTTAGCTATTCAGTATAAATTTATTTATTTAAATATTGACGAGCTCTGTAGCTCAGTTTAATAGCATAGTATAATATAAGAGGTGCGAGAGGTAGCAGGTTCCTCGCCAGGAGACAAGTATTTGCTTTTCTTCTCGGGTCTGGATGTTTACTATGTTTGATAAGTATGTGTAAACAAAAAAGTTGAGTATTCTATCAACCATCTAGTACCAAAAAAGGTAAAAAAATAAATAAGTATTCTATCAACCATCTGGTATCCATAACAGAAGCTCTGCTTACTTTGGGGATAGGACCACCTAACACAACATTTTATTTATCCCATCGGGTGAGTCAACTTTTTTATTTTTTATTATATTTTTTCATTTTTATTTTATAAAAATGAATTTTACGGAAGCACCACATAATAATATGTTATAAATCATACACCATTGGATTCGTATTGAAATTTTCTACACGTTTATGTATTCTATAAAACATAAAATAACTAACCTGATTTAACATATGTACACCCGTCGGGACACTAAGCGCGCGGAGCGTTCAAACCTTATGGAGACCCGTCGCTCCATAAAACGCATCTGGGGTTATTTATTACTACCTCTAACCCAATGATTATTTTTTGTCATATAATAATATATTATAACATAATGATGTAATAAATTATAATAAATGCCGGAACTTGTCAGCATGGTAGGATCCCATGTCTTCCCTTAAATAAAATGTCAAGTAGTGACAAAATACTCACGTGTTTATAAGCAGCTTATCCATAATCCCCTGTTGCCTGTCACTCATCACACTGGCCAGGTGACCACCCAGCATCACGCACGCCACCTCCGCTTGTTTCCACGACATCTTAGCTTCCCTCACCACGTTCACACAGAAATCCCCCGACAGAACCCACCCATAGTCGCAATGCCCCATAATCTCCTCTATAGGCTTATCCATCCACCATAACTTGAGCCACATCGCTGAAGAGTTCTTTTTCGCTAACACACTTATGTTCAACCTGATGAAGTTCCCTTCCGAGACGATCTGAACGTTTCGTAGAGGGTCACCAGGTTGAGAGCAATGTCGCCATCTCGATTCTCCATTCTGTAACGACAGCTCCATGCCTCGGCACAAAGCAAGAGCGTCCTCGTGTATTATATTAGACAAATCATTATCATTATCAGACATGGATCCTGTACCCATCTGAAGACGTAAAGCGACCCGGTTCCCAAACGGCAGGTGGATTTTGTAAGAGCAGAAGAGCTTGGTTGTAGGACCAACTTCGAACGAGCCGTTTCTTGCCGTCAGTAGAACGTCATGACAGTGGTCTACTTGACGGAATACCGCGGCGAACGTGGGTCGGCCATGAAGCTCCAAATAATTCTTTGCTGCTGACTGGTATATGAACCTTCTGTTCTGCGCCGGTATCTGCTCTAGTTTTCCGCAGATGGACGGGGTTGCGGCAGAGAAGCGGATGAAGCCTGAAGTGCACGGTACGTTGAGTTTGTGCAGTTCTGCTAAGATGGCGTGTCTTGGCGAGGTCTGTGGGAGGAGCAGACGACAGCCGTGTACCCGCGGCACGTGCCCCGAATGTACACGAACACTGCGCGACGATTTCACGTGAATCGCACATTCTGAAACAAAAGACGCAATGTAAACAACAAATTTTTTCGGTTCGAAATTGAAAATTAACAATTCATGGTAAAATTCAGAGTCGGAGGGTCTGTTTCGAGATGGATAGCCCTTATGAGGGGTCGAGTGAGTAGCCACACGTTTTTGTACAAAGTGTTTTACAAGTGGCCCTTAATAAGATCTAAATAAAAGTCTGAGAATCCTCAGGATTTTAAAAGGCCACTTTACTACTCCAATCGGTTAGAGATCACTAAAGTTAAATTATTCTAAGCTCTGGGATTCTTAAGAACATAAACTTTTATTGTACATAAATAAATCCAGTTTTATAAAGCGTGTCCAGGTGTCCACGTTCCGGTGCATAGACAATGTTGTATGTAGGTACCCGATCTTCACAACTTCGACATGTATTATAAGTTATAAAACACTAATGGTGTTTAATTGTGTGTTGTTGTATTTGACCTAAAAAAATGCTTTTAGTTTATTGTTTTGGTCCAGAACCCTAATTACCAGACCTACTTTCAAAATTCTTTCACCATTAAAAGCTACATTATCCCTGAGTAACGTAGCTTATGTTTTATCCCCGTATTCCAACGGGAACAGGTACTACGTGGGTGAAACCACGGAGTGCGGCTAGTATCTAATGAATGATTTCGTTTTTCGTAAGCTTTCGCGATCCCAATCCATTTTAAATAAGAAAAACACAGGAATTTATCGCGTTAAATTTAAAATAATAATACCTTTGATTATTCCCGTCCCGACGTTTCGACTGTGTTTCAAAAGCCGTGTCCCGGGTAAAGGTATTCCGTGTTTTTCTTATTTAAAATCGAATAGTTTGTATAGATTTTAAATATATAAATGATTTGATTTGATTGGTTTGTAATGTTGTAAATTCTCGATTTTAATATTAGTTAATGAAATCCTTCCGCGTAGACGTCTACCAGTAAGCTCCCCTGACGAAAGTTCCCCTGGGAGGAACTGAACACGTTGGATACCTATTTTCAACGAATAATTAACGTGAGTAGAATACCCGTTCAACATAACAATGAATAAAGTAGACTAGGTGCGTGTCACACGCTATATAGGATTTCCTAGTTAACCGTATACCTGTTGTTAGAAGTTTGTGTATGGAAAAATGTTCATCTCCATCCTTAGTGTATGGGAGGTACCCTAAATTAATAATTTTTTGTACCGTTATCTCATCGTCATTATTTTGTATGTCCATGCTAAATTACAGCTTTTTAGAACTAAGAGCCTCTTCGTTAACCCACACAGACATACAGACAAAGGGTTCCTTGTTTTTTTATTTATTTATTTAATTAAAACTGTATAGGGACAAATTGCATTATTTAAATTAATTACATGGGTACTTAATGGTAATATATATAGAATTTAATTAAATAATTAATAAATAAACAAATTCAGGATTAACTTAACGTCAAATTTACAATATTTAAATAAAACTTGTCAATATAGCTTATAGTTGAATTAGAATAAAATTTTAAATATGATAATAATAAAGTATAGATAATCTATAGATTAATGTCAAAATTAGAATATTCAAACTAGAATAAAAAACAATAACAATATTAGGTAAAATAAATATCATTATCCAACTTGTTGTACTACGGAACCTGAAATGAAAATGGAGGCAAACTAACGTTGTGATCTAGACTAAAAAAATTTTGGAAACTAACACACTAACAGTCGACATTGTTATATCGTGCCCACATTTCCGAGAATAGGTCCCATCCCCTTTCCCATAAAACTTACAGAGCCTTCAAGTAGTTTATATACATTCCACATAACCGTCCATACATACAACATAACATTCCATATAAAAGGTTAGACCTTTTACATTCCTTTTATCTCCGTGTATTATATGTCATTGTGATGTGACACATTATGATATGACATTTCAGTGTAATGTAAATAGAAAAAGGGTCTTGGAGAATAACTTATTTTCGCGATATGAAAGGTTTTATAGAATGGGTCAATTTTCTTGATTCTTTTGGCGTTAAAGCGTACCCATAAAATTATCGGCTAGACGTGATGGCCGAGTTGTATGTAACCCCGACTTTCGATCCAAAGGTCGTGGGTTCGATACCAGACGTGAACCAGTGGATTTTTCTTTCCTGAAAAATAAATGTTCACGAAGAGGTTCGTTAACCCGGAAACAGACATACAGACAAAGGGTTCCTTGTTTTTTTATTTATTTATTTAATTAAAACGGTACAAGGACAAATTACATAGTTGTTAAATTACAATACAATTAAAAAAAAGCTGCAGGGGTCGTCATAAATGTTTTTTCTTTCGTAAATATATTATCCTTCCACAACCACTAAATTCTGCTCAGATTATCCTTGATCATTACTTTTTATTAGAAGGCGGAATATAACTTAGCTAATGGGTAGGAAATAGTTCGTATTAACACAATGAATGTTTTTATTCGGGAACATCGTAGAACGAGATAACAGGAGCAGGAGCTATCTCATATATTAACTGTTGTAGTAAGTAGGCATACATCGGCGGTTTGCAACAGGCGTGAATCTCGCAAACGTCGCTGTCAAAGGTCAATTTTGTATTAGATATCAGCACGGAATTGACGTAGGACAGTGATTGCAAGATGTACGCCTGTTGAAAACCTGTCGCGAGATACGTTCACAATCAAACCACTAATTTCTACCACAAATAATCACACAATACTGTTATCAGTCTTGTTCGGAACCCTGAATCACAGCTGAATCACTTAAGGGCATCAATATTCTTACAATTTAGCACAAAGACATACCGAGCAGATTGCGTTGCTTATGAATTCTGCACGATATGTATCCCTTTATATCTGTATGAATAATTTATGAATCAATCTAGATCTCCGAATCAGAGCGTATTGGCTGCGAGTAAGGTCACTCAACTGGGTCACAAAGGAATTCATTGGTTGCAAACACTCACGGGAATTTATCGTGTTAAATCTAAGTAATTTCATCATATCGTGTTAAATCTAAGTTATTTCATCATATCGTGTTAAATCTAAGTTATTTCATCATTTCAGCCATGAACTCTTCACTGATTCACTGATGAACACAGGCCTCCCTCATGGATCTCCATCAGGGGAAGTTGCCATACTCATCACGCTTGGCAGGCGGGTTGGTGAGCGCAGTATGGGATGTTGTTGGATATTGTGTGACGAAAGTAATTATTATGCCAGAATGATGATTTGGATTACCTAAATAATAATTGCATGTTATTTTTTTTAAGAACATTATTATATATTTGTTTTTTGTATCATTATAAGTCAGTGTATACATATTAAATATAATTAATTGTACCTATATTCATACACAATGTAATTGTTTTTGAATAAATAAACTGAAACTGTTGATACCCGCCAAGACGCTGCTGCCTTTCTTCCGGAGTTATCCCTTAGCAGGCTCTTACTGCATCCATGGGCATGAGAGGAGGGGTAACATTCTACTGCCGGCACCCCAAGGCTTAAGTTATTTAAGGTTAGGTTAGGTTTAAGTTAAACGTATCGATGCCCACGATACAGATTTTCAATCTAGTGTGGGTATCATAGGTAACTCTAAAATTAGGACTTGTACCAGCAAATCAAGAAGTTGACTTAAATTGTGTTAAAATTTTAAATAAGTATAATGTAAAATTAATTTTAAGATAATGTTACTCATTGTAAATTATCTAAACTTGTTTTTGCTGAATAATTTTTTTTTTTATTTATCTATATAAAATAAAATAATAAAGCTCATTACCGCCATCTAGCCGAAATGTAAGCACATAGTTCATAGGTTATGGGTAATAGATGGATGATATAGTTAATCTATATATATATAATTCAAAGTCCTGACTGACTCACTAACTGACTGACTGATATATCAACGCAAATAAATAATAAATTAACAATAATTTAATCTATAAAATGTAGGTCCTGTATTGGCCTTAAGTCTTAAAATTAAGTATTTTTTAATTGTTACTAAAGGCTGTTGGATTTTGTCAAACAAATAAAATAAAATAAATAAATAAACGCACAGCCTAAACCACTGGACCTAAAGACTTGAAATTTGGCACACATATACCTTGAGTATCGTAATATCAAGAGGTGCACTAAGGAGGGATTTTTTCTAAATTCCCACTTGATAGGGAATAAATGGGATTTATATTTTTGAATCAAAGTGGCTCTGCGTGCAAAAGGGGATTTTACGTTTAATGACTTCCACGCGGACGAAGTCGCGGGCAAAAGCTAGTACATTATACACTACATCATCGTCATCATCGTCATCGGCCTTTGCGTCTATTTCAGACGATTCAGGTAATGTCTGTGGTTTGGTTGTTGCATTTCATACTACATAATAGATATTTTTTTTATTATAATATAGAAAAACACCCTGAACAAATATCTGCAGATCGCACAGACGTTTAGCGCGAGGCGGGAATCGAACTCGCAACCTCTTGCGTCGCAGGCGAACCTTCGCCCGCTGCGGCACAGAGGTCGGAGATGGTTGATTGACTACTTAAAGATAATTTTTTGTGAAAACCCACATAATATGCATAGAATTATAGTTTAAATTATATATTAATAAATTAGACTACCTCTGTAGCGCAGCGGGCGAAGGTCCGCCTGCGACGCAAGAGGTTGCGGGTTCGATTCCCGCCTCGGAACAAATGTCTGTATGATCTGCAGATATTTGTTCAGGGTGTTTTGGGTGTTTTTCTATATATAATAAAAAAAATATCTATCTATGCAGTATAATGTACTAAGTGTGTCAGTCATCTAGTACCCATAACACAAGCTCTGCTTAGCTTGGGGCTAGATGATGCTGTGTGAATTGTCCAGCATTATTTATTTATTCATTTATAGTACTGTGTCGACCAACGCCCTGGACCGGGAAGTATGGAGAGAGGGAAGGGGGGCCTTTGCCCAGCAGTGGGATCCTACAGGCTGATTAGATTAGATAGTTTAAAAACTAAAAAACACGCCAAATTAGAGTACTGTCATCGGTCTTTGATAAGTATCATCATCATTTCAGCCGAAAAAGTCCACTACTGAAACTTTGATGACCTTGATGATGATCATGGATCTCCTTGAGTGGTATTTGCCATACTCACCACGCTTGGCAGGCGGGCTGGCGAGCACAGGATGTTGATACACGGAAAGACGCTGACCCATCTTACGGATGAGAGGAGTGGTAACATTCTACTTCCGGCACCCCACGGCCGTGATGATGATGACAAACCGATCCCTGATGCTTCCTAAAGATACGGAACTAGTATCGGGTAACGCTGAAATTATTAATATAATTAGATAGATAGATAAATTCTCTATTTGCTACTTCAGCACACACATACAATTTTTACAAAAATGTTGATACACATTTTCTTACAATTACATGAAACATATGTAATGTACATAAAATAAAGAAAAAATAACATTACATTAAACAATTTGAAAACGATTAAAATACAAACAATTTGAAAGCAAAACCAAAATAAACAAATGTTAAAAACAATAATACAATTATAAACCTTTGCCCAAAAAATAAGACAAAAATACTGAATGTGTGTGTTGCAGTAAGGCAAAAAGGTTAAATAATTCATAATTTTATTTCACGCCTCGTCATAAATTCAACGTAAAAAAAAAGCGCCTTAATGTTAGAAAATTGTTGACATTCAGTAAAGAAAATTGTTAATATTGGTTGTGTTATTTCGGTGAAATGGCGCGAGCGACGGCGCCGCATAATGTTATGACAGAAATGGCATCTCCTGACAGGAAAGAGCGACAAATCATCCATTTATTGTCGCGGACGATCTTAGTTGGAGCCAATAGCTTGTTATGTTTTGTTTTTATTATAGCTTTGTATATCAGTTATCTAGTACCCATAACATAAGCTCTGCTTAGCTTAGCTTGGGGCTAGATGATGCTGTGTGATTTGTCCAGCATTATTATTATTATTTATCTTAGATCTTCTCTGCTCGCTTATTAAAACCGGTAGTGACTGAAAGCACACAGCCAAGTACGCTTCAGTATATCGGACTTCATTGGGAAGTTCCGTTTGAAGGAATTTTCTTACGATCCTACAAGTGTTAAGAATAGCTGCTTCTTGTAGCAATGCGTAAGTGTTTTTTGGTAAATCTAAGGATTGGAAAAGTTGTATAGGAATAATTGGAAAAGTTATTTAGGAATTATTATTATATATTATTATGTTTGTCCGATAAGGAAGGAACAATGTCTCCTTTTCTCGATTAATATGTTTTATGCTTGCTAATGCCCAGCAGTGTCACTACCAGATGATGATGATGACGATGATCATGTGTTTAGTAGATTAAGCCGCGGGTTTCTTCATGATACTTTCAATCACCATTAATTTTGATAATTTTTAGGGTTCTGTACCCAAAGGGTTAAATCGGGACGCTATTACTAAGAAAAAAAAAATCAAAAATTCATTTATTATTCACTACAGGTTGTCGTAAATATTTAGAGGTATATTGTGGGACTCTTCTTTTAAGTTTGAAAAACTTGTATTAGAAGAGACCCCTTTCTTACTGTGACACTATACATTTGTAGCAAATAACTAAGAAAACAAGGTGATATCGGTTGGGCACCGATTAATAAGACTACGAGGTCCGTCTGTCTGTCTGTCACCAGGCTGTATCTCATGAATCGTGATAGCTAGATAGTTGAAATTTTCACAGATGATGTATTTCTGTTGCCACTATAACAACAAATACAGAATAAAATGAGTATTCAAGGGGAGCTCCCATACAACAAACGTGATATTATTGTCTTTTTTGCTCGATATTAATAACGGCTCCTACCTAGATGTTTGAAATATTCACAGCTAATGATACGGAACCCTTCGTGCGCGAGTCTACTTGCACTTGGGCGATTTTTCATACTTATTCTAGCTTGTACCTGCCGCTTCGCATGCGTTGTACTCGGGTGAAAGTAGCGTACGTGTCAATCCCAGTCAATGTCTATACGTGTTTAAAATTTCAGCTCAATCCGTAAGGCTAGTTCTTGCGCAAAGAGGTAACAAACAAACATACATCTACACAAACAAACTTTCGGCTTTATAATATTAGTGAGATTCTATAGCTAGATGAAAAAATAATTTTAAATTTGTTTTCCATAAATGGAAGAGGAAAGACGAGGTAACGTGCCGCATACACGTCGTCCGGAATTTATCGAATGAACAATAAACTTGTATTAATGCTGTACGTACAGGACGCCACAGCCGTGTTGCCAAAGTGGTATTTACCTACCTACCATCATCATCATCTCAGCCATCGGACGTCCACTGCTGGACATAGGCCATCTATCATGAGGGGTTGTTGCCATACACGCCACGCTTGGCAGGCGGGTTGGTGAGCGCAGTACGAGATATTGATACATGGTAAGACGCTGCTGTCCACCTTCCGGAGGTATCAGTAAGAGAAAAGAGGGAATATTCTACTTCCACACTCCATGGCTTTTTTCTTTCTCGATAAATTAATTTGTGGAATAGGGGCAGAAAACATTTCACCTCCTTTTCATTGACACAAATACAAAGCAACCAAAACCACGGTCAACAGTTCTATTGAGTGATCACAAAAGCAATAACTAGAGGACAAATAAAGTAGTTCACGGCGAGGTTATCCGATCGGACTCCATAAAGGCACCGTGATCCATTCTTCGCTAGACAAACCGTCCCTGCCCTTAGAAAACTCAGTATGTATCAAGCAAACAGTTTTCAATAGATACAACTAAGACTTAAATCTTTAGATACGCCCTTACAGTATTATCACACCGTTATGTTTTCACACGAAATGAGTAAGCTCACTCATTTGGAATCAGTGTGTTTCTAAACACAGTGTTAGCCAGACGTGGTGTGTTATTTTCTTCGCAAAAGTTCCTCCAATATAATCGCACTATAAATGGTAACAATAACAGTTTGGTTTATTGGCAAAACATGTATGTATGCGTGTGCAGGCATTATTGTTATCACACATAAAACACAATGCCACAGTCTTTGATGTCAGGGCACATCTAGCGAGTTTAATCTTTGGTTCGATAGATACAAGGTAAAATATACTCATTGTGTTTGGTTTGGGTAAGATTGGTAGATATCAGTATTTCAAGAGCAAAGCTTTGTATCCGAGTGATTTGAGTAGGTCATCATTTCACCCGTAAAACGTCCACCACTGAAAACAGGCCTCCCTCACGGATCTCCATGAGGGGCAGTTGCCATACTCACCACGCTTGGCAGGCGGGTTGGCGAGCGCAGTACGGGATGTTCATATACGGAAAGACGCTGCTGCCCATCTTCCGGAGGAATTTCTTAGCAGGTTCTTACTGCATCCACGGGAGTCCATGAGAGTAGGGGTAACATTCTGCAGCCGGCACCCCACGGCAAACGATTATCATGTAATAGTAGTAATTATATGTAAAGTCATTGTAACTGTATTAATTTGTGTTAGGTTAGGCCGTTTAAATTAATAAAATAAATATATTAATTAAGTTATCATATTGATTGCTCTACGGAATCTGTTTTTGAAAAACTTGTTAAAAACAAAGGAAATCCGCAAAAAAACAAAATAAAACCGGTCAAGAGCGAGTCAGCCTTGCGAACCGAGGGTCCCGTGCACATACAACATTGTTTGCGTTAATGAATATTTTTATTTGATGAAGAACCTTGAGAAGTCAGTACCTTGCAAAGAAAGTTTAGGTTTAAATGTTTTTAACTTCTTTTCAATATTAGTGAATAAGCGTTATCTAATACCACTTCAAATTTCAAGTCAATAGCATTGCATCAGTATAGCAGATATCCATCTGTGATAGACAGACAAACAGACAAAGACACACCATAAGGGAGTAATTTTCAACATTTTGGTCAGAAACCCTAAAGATATATTTCAAATAAAACCGGGCAAGAGCGAGTCGGACTCGCGCACCGAGGGTTCCGTGCCATCATACAATATAATTTATGACAAAGGCGGTTTTATATTTGTTGGAGAACCTTGACAGCGCCATCTCTTGTCTGATAGCGGAACTTATGTAGATTTTTTACACTTTCGATGATTTCTAAAAAAGTATGCTATGTAGAGAGATTGTAATAAATTTCCTCTAATCTTTACATACACTTCTAATAGTAATAAAAGTTTCAAAGGTTTATCTCCGCAAACTTCGGAGATAAGGGGGGGGGGGGGAACGCTATTTTTTTCAACATTTTTGTAAATAACTCAAAAACAATACGGCTTAAAGGAAAACTATAAACTGTTTATTAATGTGCAAATTAATACCTTTCATATGATACCCCACATCACCTATTAACTTCACAAAATTTTTGAAAACCCCCCTTCCACCCCCCTTGTACAGATTCAATTATGTGCTTTATTCTATTTATTTGTGTTGTTTTATTTTGTAATTTGTGACGCGTCAATAAGGTCCATGCGGCCGCACTGAATAAAGTATTTTTTGATTCTTGATTCTTGTCTAAAAAACTATGCAAATCAGAGAGTTCGCTATAATTTTCCTATAAAGTTTACATATACTTCTATTAGCTATAAAAGTATCACGGGTTTATCTCTGCAAACTTCGGAGATAAGGGGGGGGGGGAATGGTAGTTTTTTCAACATTTTTGTAAATAACTTAAAAACGATACGGTTTAAAGGAAAACTAAAAACTGTTTATTAATGTGCAAAAGAATACCTTTCATAATGATACCCCACACGGCCTAGTAACTTCACTTAAAATTTTTGAGATCCCCTATCCGCCCCCCTGCAATCAAAATAAGAATATTTTTTAACATTGTTATATATGCTATATTAATAAAAAACTGTTGTCTTTTACCATTTTAAATTGCAAGTCGATAGCATCAGTAGTTCTCGAGATATCCATCTGTGACAGACAGACAGACAGAGTGATTCTATAAGGGTTCCTTTTTACCATTTTGGTCCGGAACCCTAAAAAGGCGAAATTTTTCTAGTGTGAAATAAAACGCGGAGATTTTCCAGAACAACACGTTCAAAGCAGAGAGGCTAAATATTAAATTGAATTGATATGAAACTCGATTCTAGGGTACCGTACCGTGCGTGCCAACGGGATTCTATTACTAAGCCTGCGCTGTCTGTCTATCCGTTCAACTGTTACTTTAGACCCCTCAGCAGGGCTAGCATGGCCGGAGATATTTTATCCACGGGGAGAGGACAAAATACTATTACCCTCTGTCAATTTTGTCCACCCTCCGAGCATGGCGACATGGGTGGATAAACTATTCACGGTGGACAAACCAGGGGAAACGCTTGTCCCCGAAATTATAGGCGGAGGGTGAGTATCCAGGTCTAATGTCAAAAAGTTATATAATTCCCTTTCCCCCTGTGGCCGTGCTTTGGCAGGTGGATAAAATAATTTTATCCCTTGTCAGTGGAAATAACCGGTGGACAAAAGTTTTATCCCCAGCCCATGCTAGCCCTGCAGGACGAACTCGTCATTTTCTTAAACTTCGCACTTTCCCAACTTGCACTTAATAGGAACGCTTCGCTTGAACTTGGCTGGACATACTGCCGCGTACTATCTAGTGCAAAGTATTAAATAAAAAAATAGAATAGAATAGTAATATCCTTTATCTATGTAGTATAATGTATTAAGTATATCAGTCATCTAGTACCCATAACACAAGCTCTGCTTAGCTTGGGGCTAGTCATGCTGTGTGATCTGTCCAGCATTATTTATTTATTATTGTGCACCAGAAAAACAAAATACTAAAAGAAATTGTATAATAAAATTGAGTAACTTTGAATTTCATTAGGGTGACTATTCCTATAGGAATATAATTTTTTATGCGTCCAAACAGAATAAGTTCGTAAAAGTAGAAAATACAAGAGTATTTAGCTTGTTAAACTTTCGCGATTTGTTAACATATTTTTTAGTTTTAAAATTACAGGATTTTATCGCGTACCTTTTTTATTATTTTCCCGACGTTTCGATAAAATCCTGTAATTTTAAAACTTAAAAATATTAAGCTTAATTTTATCTATTATAATTACTGTGTTGTATTGTACACACAGTCAATATGTTTTAAATAATGGCGGGGTTCCCAGTGTGTCACACTAAAAACGAGTTCCATTACTCGTTGGGAAATTCAAAAATGTGAAATAAAACCATCTTGTTCAACTCGCACTTGACCGGCTTATATCTGGCGTGGTTCTGAGCGGCCATCGGCCGTGATGGCATAATTAAAGTTATTCAAACCACAAGCTTTGTATATGGGGTTTTTAATGCCAATTTAATATTATGGTCATGTGCAAGTGAGTTGTAGAGTTATGGAAATAAATATTTATTTATTTGACACTTAACTTTACACTTTTATTATTTATAGTATCTTGAATTTGCATATAAAGCTGGAACTAAAATAATTGGCTGGTTCTTGTTTGGTTTCCCTAAAAACTATGGATGTACATTTATGTTTTGAATTTTCATGTTTTTTGCTTGAAATTTGTTGGATAGCTAACAAGACTGGTTGGCTATTATAATATATTTCTTTTCCTAAAAATTGCTCTATAAAAACAGCTTTTCGCCTTACGGGTGAATAAAACTGATTATGCCTCTCATAAATTATTGCGAAAAAACTTTTTGCATTACGAGAGACTGGCCAGTTATAATCTATTTTGAAAATATGATTATTTAAAAGTGAAAATAGAGACATTCTAATTTCAAAATTTCCCTCTTCATTTTTGCGAGCTCATTTAATTTATCTACAAGGACTTTGTTATTAATGTTGCTCAGAAATCCATTATACTGAATTTTGACAAGTTGGTCGAGTGGTATGTACCCCCGACTTTCGATCCGAAGTTTGGGTTCGATAACGGTCTACTATTTTTTTTAAAATTAGTGAGCGCATTTGCCTCGTGATTTAACAGCAAACGAAAATAACGTGAGGAGTCAGCTTCAGACACATTGACCCTCTGACTAATAGCACACTAAGAAAACTGCGTAAGGGAAACCCGTAGTTTAGTCAGCTTCTTACATATTGACCCGTTTTTTCCTCTGACAAACAGCCAACGAAGCTGGGAGGATATTTTTGGTACTGGGCAAGCCTAGTCCATCTAACAATGTCCGAGGAACTGGAGCATACCGCACAGCGTGAACACCAGTTCCTGACGCTGTATAGGTCATTTGAAAGTTGTTAAATGCCTTACTTTTTATTATCTCCAAAAAAAGGGGTGTTATAAGTTTGACCGCTAATGTGTGTGTGTGTGTCTGTAGCACCGTAGCTCTTAAACGAGTGGACCGAGTTTTTATTGGGAAGGAAAAGTGATGAATGATCGAATGTTTCCAAGTATTCCCAAGTGTGTTAAATGTAAGAGCACGACGTGAAGATTGCAAAACTAAGGGGACACATTACAAAGAAAAATAGGTAACCTTCGAAACTAGAATAGAATAGATTATAGTTTATTGTACACCATAACAAACAGGAAAACAAAAAACAGAAATGAACACAATTTACAAAAAGTGGTACAAAGGGCGGCCTTATCGCCACTTATGTTACCTTATGTAAACTAAGTATCGGGGGTTACTTAAATATTTAATGTTTTATACTTCTTATTGTTAATGACACCGAAAACGTTCAGGCGCAAGCAACCAATAATACTAATTGGTAATCTTGCTGCACGCTGCAGTGCCTGGGATATTGTTCGATGGATTAGGCAGGCCGAGCACCTATACTATCCTCTCGACTTAGTCAGCTATTAGTCAGAGAAAAGAACAGGTCAATACGTCTGAAGCTAACTAAGCCGCGGGTTTCCTCGCGATGTTTCCTTCACCCCTTTCAATCCGAAGGAATGCACTACCTTCGGATTGAAAATCGGGGGAATTGAAAACCACTCAGACAACACGGCTTACACAGGATAGTAAGTAAGTTGAGTAGTAATTAAATCAGCACTTACCTAATCTTAAAACTTTAGTAAAGAACACTTGGTATATGGTGGCACCCGTCGTCCTCCTGTAGCGTAACCTGAAACAAAATACGTGTATGTTAAAATAAATAGAAATAAATGCTATAGCGTTTCGTAGTTACGGGAAACCGGTTGTTAGAAGTTGTTGTTAATTTTTACAGTTTTTGGTTAACTAAAGTATTCAAACAAAATCATCCCCTATCTTACGGATATGTATGAGTGGTACCCGAATTTGTTTTTAATATAAAATACTGTTCCGGGGGCTCATGAATCCTCAAGATCATGTCCCCTCGTGATCTTGAGGATTCATGAGAGAGGCCTATGTCCAGTAGTGGACGTCCTACGGCTGAGATGATGATGAAGTAAAAAGAGTCAAGAATCATTGACACTGGTTGCTTTTTACAAGCTTTTATTTAGCTTGCCCTGTACGTATGTAACTATGTATTTGTATTTATTGTATTTTTGTAGTTTAAGTTAATTTTAGTTTAATTAATGGAATCAGGCGTTACTTTGCGGAAATCCATGATAATAAAATGCAATAAAAAATATTGAGCTATACGAAAGAACGTCTTTCGTTCCGGCGGCCGACCAGTCAACACCTACAGCGTTCACCTGATGATGCCTCGCGGAGAGGCGAAACACGTGTCGTCGTATAGGTTTGAGTATGCATGCTGCACTGACAAGCTAGTTCTCCCTGCATGCGCATAATTAGCGGGCGGGAGGGCGGTGCTCCTGCATCTCAGCATAAGCGGAATTAAAACTCAATATTTTTTATTGCATTTTATTAATTTTAGTTATTTTTGTTTTTATTTTCTGTATGATTTACACAATAAAGAGTTTATCTATCTATCTATGTTTGTTCGCGGAATCTTGCAACTGAATTTTGAAGCAGATATATTCAACCAATTGAGCTGAAATTTTGTATACATGTTTTTTTGGATGATAATGCATAGTCAGCTATGTGACGTCACTCTGAATCCACCATGGCGGAACACACAAGATGACGGACTACTTATTTTTAATGTACTCCTATAATATGGGTATCAAATGAAAGGGATTGCTGAGAATAACTCAAAAAATTAAATGACGTCACTCTGAAACCAACATGGCGGAAAACCCAAGATGGCGAACTAGTTATTCTTAATGCACTCTTATAATATGGGTATCAAATGAAAGGCCTTACTGAGAGATGCTCAAAAAATTAAATGACATCACTCTAAATCCAACATGGCGGTATACTCAAGATGGCGGACTAGTTATTTTTAATGCACTCTTACAGTATGGGTATCAAATGGAAGGCCTTGCTGAGAGTTACTCGAAAAAATATGAGATCACTAAATCCAACATGGCGGGCATGAGATGAACATAATGTCGCAAGATTTAAGCAGGTACTCGTATTTACATTGTTTGAAAATTAAATCAATTAGATCAAGGTAGGTACACAGATTAATCTCGCGACAAGCTTTTTTATCACATAAATTGTGTAAAGACGTTTTAAGTTGACATTAAACTTTAATGGAAAATGTTTATTTAGTCTTCCTTCTATTACGTCATTATTCTGAGGTGTACCAGTTACATAAGTATGGCGTGTTTAATGACGACCTTTTTGAGAGGGTCTCATCCGGGAAACTTCCACCATGGCCGTTTTTCCTTTGTTTAAGTCTTGCTGGCGCTATGACCTGAATTCCTTGAACAGGGAAGGGATTAAGAAGGGAAATAAAAGAGGAATGAAAAACCTTATTACGACCTCTGTGGTGCAGCGGGCGAAGGTCGTTGCGGGTTCGGTTCCCGCCTCGGGACAAATGTCTGTACCATCTGCAAATATTTGTTCAGGGTGTTCTGGATGTTTTTCTATATATAATAAAAATATTTTATTTATGAAGTATATCAGTCATCCAGTACCCATAACACAAGCTCTGCTTAGCTTGGGGCTAGATGATGCTGTGTGAGTTGTCCAGCATTATTTATATACATATATTATTTATTTATTTATTAACAGTTTTTGAATCCGGTAGGGTTCGAATCCGATTTTTTGTCCTTTTCTTAATATTATAAATTAGTCCAAAACCTGTGAAATAGAGCGTTGTAAGAAGGATTGGACTTATGGGTTCATGTTGGACGCATAAATATTAATTGTATTATTTATGTCAAGAGTATGCAAGTTAATTTAGTCTGTGTTCGAGATATACAGCGTAAAAATTATTTTCTATTAATTATTGATTTAATTTTATATAAAAAATACTTTTGTTTGTAATTCAAAATGTATTATCATATATCTACATGTTTTGCGGTATATACATAGTATGTGGTATAACCTCACTATATATAACATAACATTTAGGTGTCTTAGAACAAAATATTTTTTGATCGTAATTATAAAGTGCATTTTTTATGCATTTTTTTTGCGTAATCTTTTTTTTAATTTTAATTTAATCGAATAAAATTATTTTTTCTTGGGCTACGTAAATTTTATTTGTTATTGTCATTGTCAACTTCATTGAGAAGGCTACAAAACAAAGAAGAAGTTGATAAACACCATAGTTTAAAAATGACAATTGTTTTCGTGGAACGCTGACTCAACGATGACTTACTGGTCAGTTTACTTACCAAAACCAAACGACGGCTAAAAAATCTTGGTAAGTAAACTGACCAAAACCAAACGAGCGGATATGTCAGATTTTGATGAAATAATGATAGAGATATCATCGGCAAAAAGAGTACATGGATGTGTAAGTCGTTTATGTAAAGTAGAAACAACAGGGGTCCTAAGGCGCTACCTTGATAGTACTCCACAATTGTTAACTCTGTATTCCGATTTGCCGGACACTAGATCACTTTTTCATTAATATTTAAAATTTCAGTTTTATTTTTATGTGGCCTTTACGATTTTGTCTCTATATCTTAATACGCTTATTAAAACCTGACTGGTTTTAATATAACTATTCCATATAATTTCGTCTAGGCCAGCCAGATCATAGAATATGCATCGATCTCGATTAATATTAAATTCCTTGATTGCAAAGTGAGATATTTATTTACAGGGTGTTTTTTTGAGACGGGACAGTAAGGGCTGAAAGTAGATAGTAAGATACCTTAACCGTTATAGTTACAGGAATAAGTTCCTAGGAAACCATCCATTTACAGATTTTGGGAAAAATGTATGTAAGTTAGCAAGAAAATGGTAATTTTACAAAGAAACATGTCAATTGGTCCTGTTTATTGTATCTATCAAAAGTCTCTACTAGACAAACTGAGGTTTGAGTACTAGAAATGTCAGAAATCGCGAAAATTTTTTAGACATTTATTTAAGGACTGGTTTCGAATTTTGGTTTCGTAAGTGGCCGAAGGGTTTTGGGCAGGTAGCCCTTACTGGGGTTTCGTACGCAGGCTCGAAAGACGTTAGCTCGATGTTCAATGCCACGATGTCTCTACCTCGACGTTACGATAGTGAAGCATAATGCTGAGTTGAGACCCATTCGCAGCAGTAGCACACAATACTTTATATTTCTAGTATTAAGTCTCCTTTTATTTTTTTAATCTGTCTATTACGATTTTGTCATTTTCATTGCTCTTTTTCTGTATATGTGTTATTGGAGTGAATAAATAAATGTCTATGTCTATGTCTATGTCTAAGCGTTATCCATCTAACAATGTCCCATGCACTGCAGCGTCCCATACAGCATAAATACCAGTTGCTAATGCTGCATAAAACATCTACGAGTACAATAGATGCTAAGATGTACGATATCCATAGAAGTGCACTATTACTATATCACCAGTGGATTATAATTTAGATTTTGGTTTTTATGATCTTTCGAGGTAACAACCCATCGATGAAGTGTACCGTCGAGGCAAAGACCCGTCGAGGTAGAAACCCTTCGAGGTAACGACCCATCACGAAACGTACCGTCGAGGTAGAGACATGGAGGTCGAGCTAATGTCTTTCGAGCTTGAGTACGAAACCTTACGGTCTCACCTCAAATGTCCACCCTGTATTTATGAGTGTGGTCTAAGTGAAGTACGATTTGCATTTCAATAAATGGAACTGAGCGATTTCTGGAACCTAGCGCTTTGATGTGGCTTATTTGTAGGTACATTCAGTTATGAATTCTCTTTGGCGCGATCTCTTTGGTTGTAACTTGTTGAGAGAAATCGGTTAATACTCTGAAGAATTCCAATTAAGGCAGTGTATTAAGGCGAAACCCCCTATTATGCATAGCGCTGTCTGTCTGTCTGTGCATGACACTATTACAACGGAACGCGTTGACCGATTTACATTAAACCTTTTTTGTTAGCACTGTCTTAATGAGAGAAGGGTACTGATTGATTTCGGTGACTCTAGGGTCACAGGGACCGGAGTCATTGTGACCAGAAAAGGTCACTAAAGGTGAAAAATGGCATTTTTCGGAAACCTTCGCCCCCTTTTCTGGTACCCCCGTACCAATGCTTGTTTCAATTTCTCTCTACGGTTTCTTTAATGTGTTCAGTTTCGAAGATCCCGTTCACCTCTATTTTAGATGTAAAACGTCCACTACTGAACACAGGACTCCCTCATGGATGTCCATAAGGGGGTAGTTGCCATACTCACCACGCTTGGCAGGCACGTTGGCGAGCGCAGTTCGGGATGTTGATATTTATCCCTTAGCAGGCTCTTACTGCATCCTCGGGCATGAGAGGAGGAATAACATTCTACTGCCGGCAACCTACGGCATAACTTAATCGGTTAATACTCTGAAGAATTCCAATTAAGGCCATTGTTATCATTGTTTCAATTTCTGTCTGCGGTTCTACATATAGTTAATATGTTAAGTTTCGAAGATCTTTTATAAATATTGCCAATAAGTGCCGCGGGTGTCGGCAGTAGAATGTTGCTCCTCCTCTCTTGTTTTTTGAGTACCGCAAGAGAACACATAAAAATAAATACGATTAAGACAGAAATATTATGCCAGTGCAGGTATCACTTGAAAAATAATATATGACTGCTGTGCTGACCACTGGTGTCCTCTGCTGGACATGGCTCCAAGATCATGATGGGGTTATAGCCACGCTTGGCTTTCTTGATACTCGGAAAGACGCCGCTGCTCATTTCCTGGAGGTAACCCTTAACAGATTCTTACTACATCCACAGGTAAGAGAGGAGAGGCAATATTCTACTACCGCCATCCCACAGAATTCCAACGTTGCAAACGTAACCAAAAAGGCTAACCTTTTGAAATTGCCAGCAGTGGCATGATCACATGGCAATGGGGATTTTACTGTCACACCGTCAAAGCAGCTTTCACGGAAATTTCATGTCTCTGCGTGACTGCTCCGCACAAAGGCCGGACGGGCAATATTGATTCAACCGCAAATAGAGAACAAAAGGTATTTGCAGCTGGTTTCAGCCTTTGGTTTTAGGCAGTCGCATGGAACTGCGAATTACATAATAATCTATCATCATCATCATCTCAGCCGTGGGCTGCCGGCAGTAGAATGTTACCCCTCCTCTCATGCCCGTGGATGCAGTAAGAGCCTGCTAAGGGATACCTCCGGAAGATGGGCAGCAGCGTCTTTTCGTGTATCAACATCCCGTACTGCGCTCGCCAACCCGCCTGCCCAGCGTGGTGAGTATGGCAACTACCCCTTTTGGGTGGATCCATGAGGGAGGCCTGTTCAGTAGTGGACTTTTTACGGCTGGAATGATGATCATCTCAGCAGGACGTCCACTGATTAACATAGGCTTCCCTCATGGATCATCAAGTACTGATCATGAGGAAGTTGTTACGGGTGTAATGATGATGATATTATTATCTGGGACAAATCAAGTAAGTACATATTTTTTTGAGTTATCGCAAAAGTTATATAATTTATATTCAAAACTCCCAGAAGTTGGGGAAAGTTTATTGCGACTCGATAAACTAAGTAGATTGAACACGACGTAGATAATACTTTACGGGCCGTACAATTCGCGTGGTCTCACACAACTAGGCTGAAGTTAGCATCAGTTACCTACTTCAACTTTTGCGTTCATTACCTAGGTATTGCCGTGCGGCAGTAGAATGTTACCCCTCCTCTCATGCCCATGGATGAAGTAAGAGCCTGGATACTGGACTAAGGGATACCTCCGGAAGATGGGCAACAGCGTCTTTCCGTATATCAACATCCCATACTGCGCTCACCAACCCGCCTGCCAAGCGTGGAGAGTATGGCAACTACCCCTCAAGGAGATCCATGAGGGAGGCCTGTGTTCAGCAGAGGACGTTTTATGGCTGAAATGATGATGATGACCTAGGTATATAAAACAAGTTTATAAAATAAACAGTCGTATGCAATCGCGGCAATTACTAAGAACATCAAAAAGATGTCATACCATTGCAGAAGCCTGGTGTCGATAAAATTTACTGCAGTTGTGGCCGTTCATATATTGGAGAAACCAAACGGACAATAGCTGAACGAGTTTACAGTACACATTGCGTCTCCTTAGGACCGAATCACTGGATTAAGCTTAATTGCTCTCGTTACTCCAAAGTGCTCTCCAGTGAGCGCAACTACTACAAACGGATGGTCCGCGAGGCGATTGAAATCAAGAAAAAACCGGAATTTTAATCGTGAGGATGGTTATCGTCTGTTGGCTTCGTGGAATCCCGTTATAAGTAAATGTGTGACGCGAGGCATTTCGGTATTGCCGCACGAAGATACTGTCAGTGTTGATTCGTGATTAAGATGACGATTTGAGGGTATTTGTAACAATGAATGGTAGTGAAAGAGTAAGGTTTCTTGTTGGCTTCTTTCACTCACTTGAAAAAATTTTATTTAGGAATTCAATTATTGTGATATAATCAATTTAAATGTGTCTTGTTTTTCTTTTTTAAATCGACTATTCAATGTAGCGTTTCGCTCTATAGAATGCTGTGAAAACGATACATAGAAATTGTTTGCTGTGACAAAGTCTCTGTTCTATTTCGACTTACTTGCATTCAAAGTTAAAGTCAATAAGTGTTTATTCTATAAAGAAAAACGCTACATATTATTGACTTTGAATACAAGCTAGTCGAAATAGAACAGAGAATTTGTCACCGCAAACAATGTTTCACCAGTGTGCAATAGGTACACTGGTGAAACATTGTTTGCGGTGCTACTACTACTAACTGCAACACCACTCGTGCAAACTTCAATCTGGTTAAGCTCGGCGTGTACTGTAGCAAAAAAGGTTGCGTGGGATGTGTTGATTAGTTAACGAACAGGGTAAATCGTGATAGGCTTAGCGCAGAGACTTATGTACTCTACGAGCCAAACAAAAACATAAGTTATTAAGAAAATTAGATGAAGTACGAGTATTATAAAGACAAAGGCCCTGTACAGCTGCAAACAGATATTATATTTTATATATATTTTATTATAATGTGCTTCTTTTTGACGTGACTAAGCGTTCTCGGGATCCTAACCCTGACAAGCATTGGTACGGGGGTACCAAAAAAGGGGGCGAAGATTTCCGAAAAACTCTCCTGGTCCCTGTGAACCTAGGGTCACCAAAATCAATCAGTACCCTTCTTTCATTAAGACTGTGCTAACAAAAAAGGTTTCATGCAAATCGATCAACGCGTTCGTGTCATGCACAGATAGATAGACAGACAGATAGACAGCGCTATGTAAATTTAGGGGCTTTGCCCAAAGCATAAATAACATGAAAAACGCCGTTTCCGTAGCGTACGGACTAAAGCTTAGCGCGATGGGCGTAAGCGAGATTCAATTGAATCGTTTCTAACGAATGGTAGTTTACTCAGTAAAATAATGAATATTGACACCGAATTGAATACACTTAGTATCTATTAAAGAATTTCCGTGACGAAAAATTTCATTTCTTCAAAGAAAGAAATTCACCTTATGTTTCTCTTTTATTTATTTCGTGCATGTGTTGTTATTAAGTATCTTGTTTTTGACACTCATCATCTCATGTCTTATCGAGACTGTTTATAAAATAACTAGCTTTTGCCCGCGACTTCGTCCGCGTGGAACTCCCCTTTTTCACGCAGAGCCACTTTGATTCGAAAATATAAATCCCATTTATTCCCTATCCCGTAAGAATTTCGAAAAATCCCTTCGTAGTGCACCTCTAGGATACTCAAGGTATATGTGTGCCAAATTTCAAGTCTTTAGGTCCAGTGGCTTAGGCTGTGCGTTGATATATCAGTCAGTCAGTCAGTGAGTCAGTCAGGACTTTGAATTTTATATAAATAGATAAAAATAAGTCGCCTTACCTAGTGTCCTTTTTTTTGAATTGTTCACCCTCAGTTTTGCATTCTACACATCATTTACCTTCGTTTTATACTAAACTCGGGTATAAAGTCTTTGACCTTGTGTCATACGACTTGCTGTGGAGAAAACTGGGGGACAGGGGTGTGCCGGTTGAAGTCCTTAGGATATTTAAGTTCTGGCATGATAAGGAACCGAAATTTGTAGGATAGACTGGTTCTCTTTCGGCGGCATATAGATTGGAGAGTGGGGTGAGACAGGGGGGGCTGACTTCTCCCAAGCTCTTTAATTTGTATGTGGACGACCTCATCGGGAGGGTGAGTAGTAAACTTGTCGGCTGCCGCATCAATGGCGTAAGCATAAATAACATCAGTTACGCCGATGACACGGTGCTACTGAGACCGACAGTGGGCGGGCTAAGAGAGCTACTAGGCATCTGTGAAGAAGAATAAGCGGCTGAGCATGGGCTTACGTATAATGTCACTAAAACGGAATATATGTTTTTAAGGCCGCCGGTAAATGTCCAGAAAACAATCTTTGTATAACCACAGATTACAGAAACTAACAGATACATCTCTCCAATACAAAAGCGAAAACACCTACGCTATAATAGCCGACAAAATTGTATTAATAATACCAGCAGTTCACAGCGAGAAATAGTGTACCATAAGTATGCGAACATAGAGTTGAGATTGCTTTGCTCACCCTCCACAACTACCTACTTGCAAATAATCTGTGACGCGGCATCGAATGAGTGGCTAGGGTTGCTTCTACAATGATTTTGATAATAAAACGAATGTGGTGAAAAAACCGTTCTTTTTAATTAGTTGTTCAAATATCATTGAGTTTTATAAAATGTCTAAAATCATGGATACTAAATTATAACATTGAAAATATGCTAAATCGCGTAAATAATTTTAATAGGTAGTATGAAGAAAACAGGAGCAAAGCGGATGAAGTGGTATCAGTGTTCTGTGAAGAACTGTTCTATTATGAATTTACTGTGAGTTTCTTATTGGTGTGATTTCCGATATAAAGAGTAAATTTTGTTCTGATTGGACTATGTTATTTAATCCCGAATCCCATGCAGATACCTATGTTCTAAGTGGAAAATATGGTGAGAATTTATAAAAGTAGTAGGGATCCATTTCATCATCATCATCTTCATTTCAACCGTAGGGATCCATTTATAATCGAGTTAAACAACTAGTTACGCGAATAATTATTTAAAACAACCGACTTCAATGATAAAATCTAAAATAGTGCTGAAAATATGACTGGCATCCATCCATTAAAGTATTAAAGTATTTATTTAGATCAAAATAACTTATTCTAAAAACATTATAACCATATTGTACAAATAAAAGGACTTCAACTACACAATGTACTTTAGCAGCCGTGCTAGGTTGCACCTGTGTTACAGCTGCTAAATTCTTCCATCATAATACTTGAAACTATAAATGTACACTCACGTAAAAAGATTAGGAAACATTATTATCAAACATTACACAAGAACAATTTGTGTCTTCTTCTTCTTATTTTTTGGCTTCTGTGGAATTTGTGTCTAGCCAAGTAACATTTACCCTAGAACATAGATTATATAACCCTTCTTGTCAATGGCAATGAGAACTAACAATAAAAAATTATATAAATAAAGAATATACTTTAGAAAACGATAAAAAATAATAATATTAATAATAAAAAAATATATTAAGTAGTTAAATTGCTACGTTAAGTTACATATTTGCAAGATTAGGAAAATAGGCACAATTATAATTAAAACAATATTATTATGATAGATATCGGTCAAGCTCAATTATCTACAAGTAGCAGTTTTTCAGTACTGTTATAGTCTAACGTCATTAGGAAAAGGCCTAAGGTATGCTTACATTTTGATTGGTTGAGTGGATACAAAGTAACGAATTTACTTATTTTGTGATATAGATGCGGCCCCAAAAAGCAAAAATGTCGGTGTGCATAGGCTGACGAGAATTTAGAAGGCACAATAATTCTATCTTTACGTCGCAATTTCGAAAAAAGTTCACGATCGAAAATTGATTGTGAATGAGTTTTTAGAACAGCCTTTAGAATATATTGTTGTCGAACTGTTAAAACCTGAAATTCCGAGTAAAGCAGTGTCGTTGAATATCGGAATGGCTTAGAAAGCATCACTTTCAGTATCGCTCTTTGTGACCTCTCCGTCCGCAACAAGAATGAGATATAGGTGCCTCCCCAGATTCCTATACAATACGTTAAAAGAGAATTACATAGCGAATAATAAATGGTTTTTAATACGCTTATGGGAAGATGTCTAACCTTTTTAAAAATTGGCATAAGTTTCCGTATTCTTCCTGCGAGTGTTCTAATGTGTTCTCCCCAATTTAGAAGTTCATCGACTACAACACCTAGGTATTTGATTGATGAAACTTTCTCAAGGGTCAAGCAAGAACATTTATCTGGGTCAGAACAAAAATCATGAGCTTTTAGCTTCAAAGCGTCAATTGCTGGCTGACCGGCGGAAGATTTAGAAAATGTTAGGTATTTTGTTTTATCTATGTTGAGGGTTAAGAGATTAGTTCTGAGCCATGACATGACCTCTTTAAGACCGATCTCAGCCAATTTATAAGTTTCACTCCAGGAGGATGCACTAAATAGCAGGGCAGTGTCATCAGCGTATGCAACAAGTTTTCCACTACCCAGATCAAAGTTGCAAAGGTCATTGACATAAATTAGAAACAGTGTTGGTCCCAAGATACTGCCCTGAGGGCCACCATAAGCAACAGAAGCTTCATCACTCGTCAGTTCATCGATTTTGACTCTCTGTATTCTGTCTGTCAAATAACTTTTTAACAAATCCAGCGCAGCACCCCGAACACCCAAACTTTCCAACTTAGTAAGTAGGATTGGGACCGAGACGGTATCGAACGCCTTCGCTAGATCTAAGAAAATTCCAATGCATTTATTCTTTTTATCCACTTGGCGAACAACGAAGTCTGTAAGTGAAGACACTGCATCTTCAGTGGATTTACCTGAGACAAACCCAAACTGGTTTTCCGAAATTAATTTAAACTTTATCAGGTATTTTTTTAAACGATTATTAATTAGACGCTCAAGAATTTTGGATAAAGAAGAAAGGATGGATATGGGTCGATAATTAGTAATTTTGTCCTTATCACCGCCTTTATGAATTGGCTTTATAAGCGAGGTTTTGAACTGATCAGGGAAAATACCCTGCTTAAAGCTAAGGTTACAAATATGTACTATGGGGGGAATTATTATGTCTTTAGAGATTTTTAAAACATGCGAAGAAATTCCATCTAGGCCAGTAGCACAATTTGATTTTAAACTGCTTATAATTTTTTCTACTTCCAGCGCATCTGTGTCATAAAGAGCAAAAGATTGCCAGGAGTTCCCTAATTTACTAGTTGATGACGGTAGACCGTTTCCTAGATTGTTTTTATTAATTTTATCAGCCAGAGTTTTACCGATACGGCTAAAGTAGTCGTTAACGTAATTTACTGACTCTGTAGGAGTTGGCCTCAGATCTAAAAGATTTAAATTAGTTAAGTGTTCTTTCTTAGGTTTTATTTTAGCTATTTCTCTAATTACTTTCCATGTCTTCCTACTGTCGTTACCTGCTTTATTAATCTCCGATCTGTCATATTCATCCCTTATTTTATTGAGTATGTCGCCACAGAAATTTCTATAGCGCTTGTAGGTTGTTCGAAGTACTAAATTATTAGGATTTTTTGTAACCTCTCGATGCAATTTGTCCCGATGCTTTATACATCTGAGTAATCCAGGGGTGAGCCAAGGCTGCTTTAATCTCTTACGGCATGGGACGCTTCTATCAACCGTGTGTTTATCAATAGCAATTTTAATGACGTTAATTAATAGATTGGTAGCTTCATTAACGTCTTTATAAGACGTAATTGAATTTAACGCGTTGACGTCTAAATCGGAGATTATATGATCATATTTAACTACTTTGTAAGTATTACACTTGTTCCTTGGAATAATGCAATTATCCAGATTTATTAGTAGAGAAAAATGGTCAGTTATAGTCGTAGCCATTACTAGAGTTGTTGCTAAAATATTAGTTTTTAAAAATACGTGGTCTAAACAATTATCCTTTCTAGTAGGGAATGAATGAGTTGAGAGTAGTCCGTGATAAGCCATTAGGTTTGAGTATTCATCTCTATCTGCTTCTGAATTATTATTCCCAATGTTTATATCCCCTGTAAAAATTATGTTAGGATATATCTTTACGGAATTCATTATCTCGTCTATAGAATTGAAAAAGGGCTTAAGATTCTTATATGCAGGAGGTCGGTATATGGCAACAATTGCAGTATCCTTCCCAATGATGACAGTGAGACAATTACAATCAATAGGGTTGGGTTCAGCAACTTTCGCAGGTATGTCGTTTCTAATATAGACAACAACCCCTTCATTTTGAGTTTTATTACCTTTAGTACTATATCCTGTATAGTTATTTAATCTTGGTAGTAAATCAACTTTGCTAAGCCAGCATTCCGTCAATATAATTATATCAACGTCAAACTTCAGTCGAGCTAGTAAAATTTCAACTTCAGGCAAATTATGTCCGATACTCCTTATGTTTTGGCACACGACCGTAAGTTTTCTGTTTGAGGGGCTTAAGAAAAGATGAGCTTTATCCGCATCACACTGATAGGCCTGAGAAACATTAAAATTATCCAATTCTTCAGCTAAATCATCAATACCCATAATAAAGACTAAAGAAAGAAACGTGGATTAACTTTACAAAAACGTAGGCATCAGTGCCTGATTTTGAGGACAAAGTGGTTAATGATAAAAGAAGATTGAACTTTGAGCAGATAATCAAATTTGTAGTTATACCCCAAAAATGTACCAATATACTACCTTGAATTTTTGTAATTGAATGACGTACTATCGATATGTTGTAATTTAGGTCATTTAATTTAGTAAAAAACTGTTTAAAATAAAATGTAATAAGTAATGCTACTTTGCAGAAAGTAATAACTAAGTTTAAAATTGAGTGTAGTGTTGTAATAAGCATAATGCACTTCCTGAACGCTAAATAAGAACTAATGTGAGTAATTCTAGATATTACGAATAAGAGCCTACAATGAGATCCTGAGGTCATCCAACTGCTTCTCCTCTTTAATAAGGATATGCGGGGCACCTTCAGTTTTGCGAAGAAAAATCCTGCCATATGAGCACCAGCAAAATCGAAAGTTATTCGTTTTAGCGAAATCTCTTGCTAGCAGAAAAAGTCGTCTAGTTTTTGCCGTTAGGTGTTCAGCCACAAACACCTGGGCCGCTGGATAGCCGAGAGAACGAATTTGTAAACCAATCTTAGTGGGGTTATCCTTCGCAAGTTTTTTAGCTTTACTAATAAATTCCTCCTTGAGGAAAACTGTAGTGAACTTCACAACTATTGGAGGATTGCCATTGGACTTAACATTGACCCTGTAAGCATCTTGGATTTCGGTTTTATGGATGTCAAGATCCAGAGCTTTGCCAATACATTTGGTTAATTCCGGTAAATCTAATTTCGTTTCACCCTGTTTTCTTGGAATGTTTTTAATTTCTATTGAGGAACTTCGGTTATTTTTTTCTAACACTTCGATTTTCTCCTCTAGTTCCGATATCTGCCTTTTACTATCAGTTACCTCTTTATCCATCAAATCCATCTTCAACTTCATCTCCTCATACTTGTGCGCCATAAACTCTAATTTCTTGCACAACTCGCCATTCCGATCCTTTAATTCAATAATGTCATCGCGCAATTCGTCGAATTTAGTATTCATGTGATCCATTAAATCGTTTTTAAGTGAGCTAATTGAATCGCTAACGGTGTCCTCGAGGAATTTCCTTTTTTTGTACCGTGTCATAATGTTTGGTCGATCATTCTTCCCCTCCTCACTGCGCGCAGTTGAATCAGAATCCGATGGCATTTCTTCGACTTGTAGAATCGGCGTTTTCGGCGGAGTTCGCTGTACGCTCATGATAGCTGGGTACGTACGCACAGAGCAATTTTCGAAAATAGGAAGAACGCAACAGCACGCTTTCTTATTAAACTTTTCTGTTCACTGCCGGGTCCGCGATGGTTATATTAGTCAGTAATAACCAATAGTAGTTTATCGTACACTAATTCCGAGAGCAGTGGCAACACTGGCTTGATCGTCCGTCAGTGTCAACTTCTGAAGTGATGTTAGATTGTCAAAAATGTCTTCTTTGTTTACATTTGCTCGTGAGATATTTGGATTTTGTATTGACAGAAATTCGCAATCAAAAGTTACTAGACGGTAGTAAAATATAAGAATACCAGTCAATCCGTAAATGCGACGATTTTTCTAGCTCTTCAGATCCCTCAGGAGCACGTAGCCGACTTGAAAACACTTGTAGACACCAGTCGGATAGTTATGTATGTTCCCATAAAACTTTGGTGCCGAAAAACTATGTGTTCGATTTTATGGTAAGTAAAAACTCAGAGCAGCTGCTAACGTGATCAAACTTTTGATCACGTTAGCAGCTGCTCAATACCATTGCACAATACTCTTAGGTCACGCGGTTTCGGCGTCTAAAGGAACGCTTTTAACGTGCGTGCGCTCAAGCGGGCGTGTGGCAGCCGGCGTAACACCGACGTTACACCAAGCGGTAGGCATTTAACGCGTGGCCTTGAGCGAGTGTCGGACGCCTGGTATAACTCTGAATGGCTTGAACATAAATTGTGAACGTAAACTTAATTTACTGTAAGCGCACACTATGCGTTTTAGAGTGCATTTAATGTGAACGCACACTATGGCGTTGTACAGTGCATTTACTGTGAACGCACACTATGGCGTTGTAGAGTGCATTTACTGTGAACGCACACTATGGCGTTGTAGAGTGCAGTGACGGAGAAGTTAAGCGTGCCACACGCGACGCGCGCCGCCAACGTCTCCGTAATTAAGGCTTCAGACCTCCCTTAAGCAGAGTCGATCTAAATTAGAAACTTTTAAAAACCGACTTCATAAAAAGGAGGAGGATTTTTTCTGTATTTTATTTTAATTTTAATCTTTGTTACCTCAGAACTTAGAAACATACACCTCGTCTACTGGAGTCCCTAAAGGCATAGTTTTATTCCCTAAATTTCAGCTTGCGGTTGGGATTTTTGTTTTACTTATTAATGGTTGCTTGTTGTTACGCCCAGTCCTGATGATGAAATCCATGATTAATATCATCATTTCAGCCACAAAACGTCCACTACTGAACACAGGCCTCGCTCTTGGATCTCCATAAGGGGCAGTTGCCATACTCACCACGCTTGGCAGGCTTGGCGAGGCAGGGTTGGCGAGCGCAGAATGGAATGTTGATACACGGAATGACGCTGCCGCCCATCTTCCGGAGGTAGCGTCTAACAGGCTCTTACAGCATCCACGGGCAAGAGAGGAGGAGCAACATTCTACTGCCGGCACCCCACGGCAAATCCATGATAAATCTAGGGAAATACTCATAATGCAGTAATCGTTCATGCGGTTCGAGTATTATAAGGGACAAGAATATATCATTGAAATCAGTTGCGCCGTGGGGTACCGGCAGTAGAATGTTACCCCTCCTCTCATACCCGTGGATGCAGTAAGAGCCTGCTGAGGGATACCTCCGGAAGATGGGCAGCAGCGTCTTTCCGTGTACCAACACCCGTCCTGCGCTCACCAACCCGCCTGCCAATCGTGGTGAGTATGGCAAATAGCCCTCGTGGAGATCCTTGAGGGAGGCCTGTGTTCAGCAGTGGACGTTTTACGGCTGAAATGATGATGATAAAAGTATATATTTACTTACCACAACAAAAGACTAATATCCATACTATCTCTATATTAACAGAGATAATAAGGTAAGGTGATACCAAAGGTGTCAGCATACTAGCATGGCTATGGATATATAGCCAGCGCTGGTCTTCCCTTAGACCCAGTAGCCAATTAAGTAAAACGACAACAAATCGTTGGGCTCAAGCTATTGTTAGTAAGGTTGGAAGCCGCTACTATAACGCTAAAAAAAGTAACGCCAGAATACCCTTTGCGGGTCGAATCTATTTTGCGGGACGTTCAAAATGGAGCTTATCAAACTTTCACGTTACAACACAAAAGTAAGTTATTTGGCAGTAGATGTTACTCCACCTCTCATGCCCATGGATGCAGTAAGAGCCTGCTAAGGAATACCTCCGGAAGATGGGCAGCAGCGCCTTTCCGTGTATCAACATCCTATACTGTGCTCATCAACCCGCCCGCCAAGCGTGGTGAGTATGGCAACAACCCCTCACGATCAGAACTTGGTGATCAATGAAGATGGCTTTTGTCCAGCAGTGGACCCCCTGGTAAAGAAGTTTTATGAATTAGGCTCTTCTTGTTAAATCTCTGAGTACTTATCCAAGAGTATTGTTGCCATACTCGCCACGCTTGGCAGACAGGTTGGCAAGCACACTTGATAGACGGAAAGACGCTGGCTGGCATCCCTTGGTTGACTCTTACTACATCCACGGGCGTGAGGGGAGGGTTAACATTCTACTGCCGGCACCCCACGCCTAAGGGCCAACGGTACAGTCCTTTTATGTATTAGGTCGCGTGTGATGTGTTGATTAGCTCACGAACAGGGTCGGGGTACATCGTGATGGATGAAGACCTTGATGTGTAGCCCGACTCTCATGAATATAAAACAATTTATATAATAAATAAATATATATATTTAACATTTAAGTAATAAGCTAAGGTATATAGTTATTAAATTGATCACAGTAATTTTATGTTTTTCCGAGGAGGGCGATAATCTCTGCAACACAGTTTTAAAAAAAAACTACTGCAGGCATTATCTAATTCCTTTATGATTGTAATCACTCTGTATTATGTGACCAAATAAATCTATTAAATCTATTAAAATTTTTAGTTATTCAGAAAATTAGATTACACATTATTATCCATCCAAAGGTTGCCTGGAAGAAATCTATGTTAGCGATAAGGCCGCCCATTGTGCCTTTAGTTAAGTATCTTATCCTCTACTGTTATTTCTTTTATGTTATGGTGTACAATAAAGTTATAATCATTCATTCATTCATTCATTATTATAAGTGAGAGTGAGGTTTCTTGTTCGCTTCTTTCCCTCACTTGGAAAATAAGTTTTCTGAAGCGAACGAATATAATTATATACTTTATTCAATTTAAATGTGTCGTGTTCTTCTTTTGTAAATTGACTATTTTAAGCTATTATACTTATTGATTTTGACTTTGACTTATATAACTAGCAATAATGTCGCCGTGGGGTGCCGGCGGTAGAATGTTACTACCGTTAGGGTAGCCTACTAAGGGATACCTCCGGAAGATGGGCAGCAGCGTCTTTCCGTGTATCGACATACTGTACTGCGCTCACCAACCCACCTGCAAGTGTGGTGAGTATGGCAACTACCCTTCATGAAGATCCATGAGGGAGGTGTGTGTTCAGTAGTGGACGTTTTACGGCTGAAATGACGAATAATATCTATAAGAACAACAAATATTTAGTTACAAATCCACTAACATACTCGTATATCTAATAAAATAATAAATAAATAAAATAAAAATAAAAATATTTTAGATTACCAGATCCATAATTTTGTTAGTACATTATTAATTATTATTATATTACATGTCATGCTAAGTCAAGTATATCACATGTCATGCTAAGTCAAGTATATCACATGTCATGCTAAGTCAAGTCTACCATATGTCATGCTAAGTCAAGTATATCACATGTCATGCTAAGTCAAGTATATCACATGTCATGCTAAGTCAAGTATATCACATGTCATGCTAAGTCAAGTATATCACATGTCATGCTAAGTCAAGTCTACCATATGTCATGCTAAGTCAAGTATATCACATGTCATGCTAAGTCAAGTCTACCATATGTCATGCTAAGTCAAGTATATCACATGTCATGCTAAGTCAAGTCTATCACATGTCAAGTCTAACACATGCCAAGTCTAATGCCAAGTCTATAATGCCAAGTATATAATGCCAAGTATATAATGCCAAGTATATGATGCCAAGTATATGATGCCAAGTATATGATGCCAAGTATATGATGCCAAGTATATGATGCCAAGTATATGATGCCAAGTATATAATGCCAAGTATATAATGCCAAGTATATAATGCTAAGTATATAATGCCAAGTATATAATGCCAAGTATCTAATGCCAAGTATATAATGCCAAGTATACACTGCCATACATAGTCTTATTACTAGGGTTAGTTATATCTAAAAGGTACTAAAAATTATTACTAAAATTAGACTAGTGGTAAATTAAATCACTCTCTCCATGAAACATTAAATGTGCGCTTGAAAAACACACAATTTAATTGAAAATGTTTATTAGGTTTAATTTTTTATAGGTTAACTCACTAGATATAGGTTTTTACTTAATATTTGTTGTTCATTTAGACATTATTCGTGTAATGGATTTCCGCCAAGTCACGCCTAAATCAACTAATGAGTAACAATAACCTAGGCCCATGACTCAAAACAATAAACAAATGCATCTATTCCCAAATTAGCAACTATTTCATTTCAAAGAACCTGATGATGATGATGATGATGTAACTATGATGATTAGAGGATAGGGATCTATTAACTTCATCTTTAAAGTCGGTTTCTTTGAAAAATCAAAGATTTATTCATCACCATCATATCAGCCGTAGGACGTCCATTACTGGACAAAGGCCTCCCTCATTGATCTCCAGGAACTGTGGTTGGAAGCGGCCTGCATCCATGCCCCATCGGCCATTCGTTCTGCGCGCTATATAGCCTGCCCATTGCCACTTCAACGTGCTAATCCGTCCGGCTATGTCGGTGAGCCGAGTTCTCCTACGTATCTCCTCATTTCTAATAATATATAAAATATCTATCTATGTAGTATAATGTATTAAGTATATCAGTCATCTAGTACCCATAACACAAGCTCTGCTTAGCTTGGGGCTAGATGATGCTGTGTGATTTGTCGAGCATTATTTATTTATTTATTTATTTATTTCTGATTCGATCCCGTAGAGAAACCCCGAGCATAGCCCTCTCCATAGCTCGTTGAGCGACTCTAAGCTTATTCATAGGCTTATTCATAAGTGAAGGACCACGTCACGGTTCCCAAACGCTGCCCATCCGAGTTGGATTCGACGATTGACCTTTTTCTCGAAGTTGGACCTACCTAATTGGACTGTTTGTCCTAGGTATACGTACGCATCGACAACTTCAAGAGCCGAAAGATTTATTAATATTCTAATAATCTACAAAGGACAGTAAGTTTAACAGGGAATGACGTACCTACCCTGACGTACCTTAAAGTTATTACTGCAATACTCAGAGTATTTGTAGCCTGTTTACTTACCCCCGTGCGCAAACTTCCGCTCCGAGTTACCGCTTCGGGGCCCAAAGATAATTGAAATAGTATGGAAACTTGGGGAGTGGCTTAGCTTACCTCAGTTCCTGAAAGTAATCTACATGGCGTAGGTGCTGGATTTATTGGCAAAGTGTTTTAGGAGAAAAACGACAACATTTTAACTTTCAAAGAAATTATTCTCCAGGGTCTGATAATGACCAGAATAGGATGAACAGGAATCGTTTGGGTAGGGGGTTATTAAAAAAAAATGAGTAATAGAATAAATAATAATAATATTTAATAAATGTTTAATTTATACTTGTAATTTTTATTAAAGTATTTTGACAACCGTGAGGTACCGGCAATAGACTGTTGCCTTTCCTCTCTTGCTAGTGAATGCAGTAGGAATCTACCAAGGGTTACCTCCGGGAGATGGGCAGGAGCGTCTTTCCGTGTATCAACATCCCGTACAGCACTCGCCAACCAAGCGTGTCGACTATGGCAACAATCATCTCATGGTTTGGAGATCTATGAGGGTGGCCTATTCCAGCAGTGGACGCAGCAGTCCTGCGGCTGAGATAAAATGAAAATTTTGGCAGCGTTAGCAACTGGTAATAATGCTGTACGCGACGCTACAGTCCCTGAATCATTGTTAGATGTATTAGGCCTTGGTTAAGTTTTGCATTCTACACACCATTTCTTTTCATTTGATATCCGCAACTAACTATCGCGATCACAACACATTATTAACATACATATAACCGGGTATTTATCGCGGGAGTCTTCCCGGGACCATGCTTGGTGCAATCCAAGCGAAACGTCGGGAAATAATAAAGGTAATTTACGCGATAAATACCCGGTTATATGTATCTTAATAACGCAACTAACTAAATAAGCTGTATTTCCATAGTCATTATAATGTCCCTCTTTATTCCAAGAATCCACAGGACAGCAGGTTTTAACGGAGAATGAGGTACCTTGAAGCCATTACTGGACGAAAGATATCCGCAGCTAACTAAATAAGCCGTATTTTCCATAGTTACTTCATGTCCCTCTTTATTCCAAGAATCCACAAAGGACAGCAGGTTTTAACGGAGAATGAGGTACCTTGAAGCCATTACTGGACTGGCCGCAATACACGGAGTATTTGTAACGTGTTTGCATTTACCCCTGTGTGCAAACTTTCGCTTCAAGTTACCCCTTCGGGACGCATAGATAATTTGAAATACTATGGAACTAAACTATGGGATATACCGCCGTGGGGTGCCGGCAGTAGAATGTTACCCCTCCTCTCATACCCATGGATGCAGTAAGAGCCTGCTAAGGGATACCTCCGGAAGATGGGCAGCAGCGTCTATCCGTGTATCAACATCCCATACTGCGCTCACCAACCTGTCTGCCAAGCGTGGTGAGTATGGCAACTACCCCTCTTGGAGATCCATGAGGGAGGCCTGTGTTCATCAGTGGACGTTTTATGACTGAAATGATGATGATGATGAAACTATGGGAATGTTTTAGCTTACCTAAGTTTCTGTAACGAATCTACTAATATGACGTAGGTGCTGAATTTACGGTCTTTTTGCGGCAAATTTTCATAAGCGACCACTGTGGCACAGACGTCATACAACCGGCCATCTGAGCCACAAACGCAGGTGGGTTCAATTCCCATCACAATACAATGTTTTCATTTCTACATTTTGTTCCGAATTTGGGCGTTTCTGACAATAACCGGTCTGAGTAAAGTTATCGGCCTTATATCCTTTGTGATTGAATTTCTTTATTTTCTTTCTCACAGAGTATTTCTAACATGTTTACGTTTACCCCCCTGTGGAAGCTTCCACTCCGAGCTACCCCTCCCGGCGAAATTGCGAAACTCAGAAATTAATTCATTTATTTCCATAATTTGTAATTACAAAACATAGACAATCCAAATAATCCAATGATAATTTGATAAAGTATGTAACTTATATTAAGGTACGTTTTATCGTACCATAGTTTCTGAAACTATGCTACATGAGGGGTTGTTGCCATACTCACCACGCTTGGCAGGCGGGTTGGCAAGCGCAGTACGGGATGTTGATACACGGAAAGACGCTGCTGCCTATCTTCCGGAGGTATCCCTTAACAGGCATCACTGCATCCACGGGCATGAGAGGAGTAACATTATTCTGTCGGCACCCCACGGCTAATTACCTGAGCGTGCCAGTAAATACATGTTATGTAGTTGACAACTAAAGTAGGTACATAGTATAAAATGCCCATATAATACAAATGGGTTTTGAATGAGTGCTTCGTAAGTGCTTTGTGGACCACGCTAAAGGTCATGGTCTTGTTGAAAGCCTTGGCATACAAACTTGTGGGTCTTTTCATATTTATTATCACTGCCTTCATCTTCGCAGGCATTGTTTAATATCTTCTCCATAAAGGTATAGAGTTTTGACTACCTATTCTTTTTTCTGAAGCCGATGACGGACGGAAAGACAGCCAGAGCGAAACGCTTAGAGTTTCTTATTTTACTACAAAACCCTAAAAACAAAGAAAATGACTATTTATAAGTGATAAATATACATTGAAACCTATAAAGTATTCTATAACAGTAACTCACAGGGCACTTTAACGGCCACTGTCAACTATATTTATTTAATGCTATATTATCACTACCTTCATCTTCGCACGCATTTTAAAAAGTTATAGATTTTTGACTATTCTTATATTTACGTCCGTTACCGGCTTTGCGAAGAAGTTTCTTGAAAGTAAGTAAAGTCTTGAAAGTAGTTGAAGTGCTAAAACCAGTGACGGGCGGAAAGACAGACAGCCAAAACGCAGCCCTTGCCGGCCATATCGCAAAAGAGGAAACGGAAAGGGAAAAGTCCCCAACCATAGACAACATTATGGCGCCAAGAATGGCTGCCGATTCTAGCACAGATTAAAAAGAAATACTTCCTTTCACAAGATACGCGCCAAAACAATACCCTTCCTTGGCAGGCGAGTAAAAAGATTGGTGGTGGGTGACTGTGACACTTGTATTGATTGGTGGTTGGTTAGGGGCTGCGTGCTGGTAAACATTACCACTTCACGCCCTCGCATTAGATGCATTAAGTATTTAGAGTTTTATTCAGGTTCAGATGTTTATTTCACCTTAACACTTCGATACGTTACATTAGCGGCTGTTCATGCCTTGTCAAATAGGTATGTATATATGTACCATAGACGAGAAACTCTTGACGACGGCTTGAGAACCTCCTCCTTATTTTATTTACAATAAATATATCTTTATCTTTAAAGATGTTTTGTCAAATGCTGTAATTCCAGATTGCTTATAGGGACTTATAGTTATTACTGACTTCGAACAAACCGTGAAAGGATTCTGACACCCCGAGGAATAGCAGATCTTCGTTATTCAGATGTAAGGTTCGTTTTTGAACGGGATATGAGTCACATAGGTAAATTTAGATCAAAGGATTCCGGGTTTGTAAACGTTTTTCGTTTAGCTTTCGTGGAAAACCATATTTAGGGTGGTATCTATTGAGTCAAAGTCAAATAACTAAGTGTTTATTCAATAGAGCAAAACGCTACTTAGAATAGTCAGTTTACAAAATAGGAACAGGAACAAAAGGGCAGGGAAATGATGGATGGATAGCATGGGCAGGGGAATATGTGGGGTCCGCACAACAGTTTTTCCTCTTCCACTCCGCTCTATCAGCCTTCATCTCAACACTCACTCCTTTATTACCCATATGAGCCTTACCACAGTCCATCCATCTTTTCTTTGGTCTGCCTCTTCCGCTACATCCCTCCACATTCAAACCTACACATTCAAACATTCTTCTCGTCACATGACCCTCTTCCCTCCTCATAACATGCCCATACCACGACATTAGTAATAATTAATTAATTAATTCTGTAATCTGTGTAACTCCTTAACTTATCCGTCACTGGCGCAACTTTTAAACTTCCTCTAATATATTCATTCCTGATTTTGTCCATTCTTGTAGTTACACCATCCATCACAGCATTCGCATGCTAAAACTCATTTAAATTGAATAAAGCACATAATTGAATTCGTTCGCTTCGGAAAACTTTTTGTTCCAAGTGAGGGAAAGAAGCGAACAAGAAACCTCACTCTTTCACTTCTAAGCATTGTTACAATATTTGTCTTAATATTATGCTTAATTTAATGTCCGCAAGGATATTGGATGATTTGGATGTTGCAAGATGACAAAGTTTCTTATCGCGGTTGAACCGAGCAACATTCGGCCAAGGGTCAATATCAATTCAAATAAGCATCTATGAAGTAATAAGCTTTTTCTATGAGATTTTGTTTTATAAAAAGCTTAAACCTTTGAAGTCAGTTCTTCATCATCTTAGCCGAAGGACTACTTTACTGTCCACTTTCACTGCTGGTCATCGACCCTTATGGATCTCCAAGTTTGGGATATCCTTCTTTGCATCCAAGTTGTTGCCACGCGCGCTGGCGGGTTGGCGAGCGCACGAGGTATTGATACACAGAAAGTTGCTGCTGTCCATCTTCTGAAGGTATCCCTTGGCAGGTTGTTACTGCATCCACGGGCAGGATACGGGGGGCAAAATTCTACTGCCAGCATCCCATTGTTATGAAAGGAATTTTTATTTGCAGGGGTGCGAAAGGCAGTCCAAAACGCAAATGGATGGATGGCAAACTATACGGAGTTTAATTTATTCAAAAGTTGAAATAAATGTTATTTTGAAAAGATTACACTCAAGTTTTTCTATAATAACCCTTGTGCTAAAAGTCTATTCACGTATTTTTGCGCGGTCGTTTTAGGAATTAATCATTGTGCATTTCATTCTAGCGCGCGGGTAAACACTACGTCAGGTGGGATAGCATGCATTTAGTCCGCGCCTACTGACTTTGCCTCCGCGACTTCTTGAACCTTATGGAACGGGTTGCTTCGTTTAGAAGTTAAGGAGTTAAGGCCTGAAATCAAATTCGATAGCATGCAAAGATGCTTCCTGGTAAAGTTAGTAAGTTATGTAGGTCTACCATGAGTTTTCACAATATATACTCGCTAGCGGCTGTAGTTAAAATATGTATGAAAACTTTTACAGCGCCTCTAGCGGATAGTTTGGTACTAAAATACGCAGGAAACTAAACTGTAGCGACTGCAGTTTGGGCTTCATTTTCTTAGAATTTGGTACCATGAGTTACAAATCTGACAGATGTCATGTCTTGTCTTGTCTTTTTATATTATGGCTTTTTGTATTTCGTTTTGCACAATTCCGCCAGTGTCAAGTTAATTTATAAATTCTGTTATTTGGTTGGCCATGTGGCTGGCCATTGTTTTATTCCGACAGATGTCATATTAATGTACTATTACTACTGTAGTAACGGCAGGCGATCCAACAGTTCAACAAGTCCAAGATCCAACAGTAATGATGACACAAAGGAATAACTTTTAGGCGCTGTATTCGTTACGTACCAATAAAATGTTACACTATATTCAGATCGGGAAAGGCGCCTAAGAAAGTACCGGAAGTTCGCCTGAACGGACAGCCTGTTCAAGTAGTAGAGCAGTTCAGGAACCTTGGTCACATTATAACGTCATATCTCAAAGACGATGCTGGCCTCTGCTGGCATAGAACGAGAACGACAACGGTTGTAGGCAATATGACTGCCAGAATTTTTTTAGGACCTAATCTGACGTGAAAACATTTCTTTTCCGATCATTCTGTCAATCGTTTTATACCTATCAACTCTGGACTAATTACTCCAAAAATTCGTACGAAAGTCGGACCTGTAATAACGTTTTTAGACACCTTATGGGCCCTAAACATTATTGTGGTGCATCAAAAATGTACATAGAGTTCCGTGTAGATTCTTTCAACGCAATCCACAAAAAAGAATCGTATCCTGCATGTCCAGAGTTGACAGATGTAATAACTCGATCATAAGAAGCCTAGCGGATCGCTTAATGTTGACACCGGTGTACAGACGGTGGGTGGAAATTGCCACCTAACTTTTATGTATTTTTATTTTTGCATTTTAATTGACCTGTACCTAAATAACTTTTATGTATTGAAATATTTTGTGTAATATGGGCCATGAGCCTGCAATAAATGCCATTTATTTATTTATTGTAACAATGAATGGATGTCAAAGGGTGAGATTTCTTCGTAGCTTCGTTCCCTCACTTGGAAAACAAGTTTTCCGAAGCGAACAAATTTAATTGTGAGCTTTATTCAATTTAAATGTGCTTTGTTTTTATTTTTTATATAGTATATTTCAGGTGACTATTCTATGTAGCATTTTGCTTTATTGAATAAACACTTATTGAGTTTGACTTTGAGATATCGCTAATAAATAAAATAAAAATAAATAAAATCGCTTTAGCTCATTTTATACCGTTTTATAAGCTATATGAAAAAAGTAACTGTATTTTTCATTACAATCTTTTTTAATAAACCAACCTTTGTATAAATGTAGCGTTGTGCTTAAAAAAATACTAGGTGCCCTTTATCAAATAAATTCCTGTCTAAGTCGTATGTCTAAATTCTCGTGAATCGCTCAAATATTGACTCGCGGTTAATTTTGGAGGCAAACTGCGGGAAATAGGTCGAGTGCCGTGCGAATGGGAACTCTCCTATGGCCCACTTGGGACGAGTTTCATTAATTACGAAACTATTTGTAAAATTTTCGTTCTATATCGAATCATGTCAATCACGTCTGAACAACCTCCATAACGCTCGGTTTGAGGCATAGGCGTGTAATTTGAGTTTCTCTAAAACCTTTATCGGGAAAGCTTTGAAAAAAATACGGTTTGACGACTTTGGATACGTATTAAATCATCTCTGCCAAACAGGCATCTTCCCTTTGTTTCAAATATGAATAATTACTTTATTATGTATCTGAAATATTTTTGCAAAGTACCATTTGTTTCTACCCAGTTTTTCCCCATTAACTCTCAATCAGAAGATGATTTTAATGTCTTCTTTCACCTTCAACCCATTTTTGCAAACAAATTTCCTTTCGCGACGGTAGCTCCAGTACCTACATCACTCTACCCGTGACCACGACGGCACAAGCTATAAAAGGTGTGCTTACTTTGGGCTTAGATAGTGCTGTGTGAAATATCCAGTCTTATTTATTTAATCATTCAACATATCCAAGTCAGCTGAAATACAATATAGTAGATAGTTAACCGAGGGTCGAAAGAATCAATTCCCGAGGTATAGTCCGAGTAGGAATTGATTCTTTTACCCGTGTTAAACACTCTACTTTTCATTTCGAATACGAGGAAAATAAAACTAGTTGTTTATCTGAACTATTTATTGATAATATATAATTATATTAGCCGTGGGGTGCCGGCAGTAGAATGTTACCCCTCCTCTCATGCCCGTGGATGCAGTAAGAGCCTGGTAAGGAATACCTCCGAAAGATGGGCAGCAGCGTCTTTCCGTGTATCAACATCCCATACTGCGCTCGCCAACCCGCCTGCCAAGCGTGGTGAGTATGGCAACTACCCCTCATGGATATCCACGAGGGAGGCCTGTGTTCAGTAGTGGACGTTTTACGGCTGAAATGATGATGATGAATAATATAAGTAGTACTTACCTATTTAAAATTAATTGTCAAATTAGGACCTAGTTTTTTGAATTCCGTCACAGATACATAACAGATTACTATCCCGCCAATTTATGTCGACTTTTTAAATTTTAAATATGGAACTCACCGCGTAATTGTTGCAGCTTATTCCGCTCAAAGATGTTAGCGCTAAGTTCACACTGGCTGTTTAGAAAGTCACATGGCCGCAGCATTTTTTTTAATTAGTTTTTTTTTACATAAGACTCTTCATAGCTCTGTCAGCTATTTTTAAAGTTCATTCCGGCCCTTAGGTGGGAAGTAATTTGTATGAGTTTTTCCCTCTCTATGGAGGGAAGCAGCATTTTCCACCCAATAATCAGATCAAAACAACACTACTTTCCGAGTATGAGAAATTAAAAATATCAGCATCATATCAGCCGTAGTACCTCCACTGCTGGACTGCTGCGCCCTCATGGATCGCCAAGTAGTGATGGGGGGTTATTGCCATACATTGATTTTGATACACGGAAAGCCGCTGCTGCCCATCGTCCGAAGGTATCACTTGGAAAGTTACTGCATGCACGGGAGAGAGAGGGGAGGGAACATTCTTACGCCAGCACCCTACAGCGGTAAATATAGGTTTTCCTATTGTCTACGCAGAACAATGCTTCATCAATTAAGCTATACCGTATCTATCAGAACTGGGAATTAATGGACACTGGTTCTCAACATTAATTAGAACGGTATTGTATCGTGTTTAGTGATATGCATTTCCAAGTTGGCGAGCGCAGTACGGGATGATGATACACGGAATGACCCTGCTGCCCATCTTCCGAAAGTATCCCTTAGCAGGCATCCACGGGCATGAGAGGAGTAACATTCTACTGCCGGCACCCCACGTTATCCAGCCCTTTAAATTCTTAAATAGTATTTACAAATGTAATACAATCCAAGATAAGTATTAACAGACATCAAAAATTGAGATTTGATGAAACGCAGTCAGTAATTACTTTTTATTTGAGTTTCTAAAACTTTACGATAAAAAAGTTAAAAAGAATTGAAATTCATCAAAAACGAAATGAATATTAACCACGTTTATACATCAAATAAAAACAGGGTCGATGAACTTTCAAAGTGAATCTCCTAAAGTAAAATGTAGAAATGTCATTATTGTAATATTATTTGAGTTGGCAACTGTTGCTACAAGTTTCGTTGTGGCTATATGCACTGAAACATAGCATCAATGTAAAGTGGTTGGTGTACCAGTAATTCAGTTTTTTGTTATTTAAATATCGAATCGAGAAAGCCATTTAGAGATCTGCGAACTCCGTCTAGAACTAATAATGTAGGAAGGTTATTATTGTAATATCATCTGAGCTGGCAACTAGCGACAAGTTGGCAACTTGTTCTATCGTGGTTATACAGGGTGGATTTTTGAAACGGGACAGTAAGGTCAAGTACCTTAAAATTCAACCGTAATAGTTACAGAACAACGTTCCTACTAGGAGACCATACCTTTTTGAGATATTCTGAACTGCATTCACAGATTTTGGAAAAAAATCTTCATTCAGCAAGAATATGGTAATTTTACGCAAACACCTGTTTGATGGCAATGGATCCTGTTTCCTATAAGGATCAAGAGTCTCTATTGGGGCCGACTGAGATTCAAGTACTAGATATTTGAACGGGAAAACGATTTTCCAACTCGAAATATGCTATATTCAAAAAATATCAAAATTGATATTTTTATGAATGGTCTCCTAAGAACGTATTCCTGTAACTAAACCGGTTAAGGTACCTGCCCTTACTGTCCCGTCTCAAAAATCCACCCTGTAATTCGCTTTATAATGTCGAATGTACCAAAAATTCAGTTTATCTTATTTTTACACCAAAACAAGTGAGCTAGTTACAGATCTGTTACCCACGGGAAACAAGGAAAAAGTGCGACCAAAACTTTGAAAACCTATTTTCGACGTATAATTAACGTGTGTAGAAAGTCCGTTTAACAGTACAATTAATAAATAACTCACGAGTGTTTTGAAAGTGATATGTTTATTAAATTGATATAATGCCTGCCGTGGGGAACCGGCAGTAGAATGTTCCCCTCCTCTCTTGCCCGTAAATGCAGTAAAAATCTGAGGGATATCTCCAAAAGATGGGCAGCAGTGTCTTTTCGTGTATCAACAGCCCGTACTGCGCTCGCCAACCCGCCTGCCAAGCAACCCCTCATGTACGTAGTGAGCCAAGAGCCTTTATGCCTTTGTCTTTCTTTTATTCCTTTGTCCAGTAGTGGACGTCCTACGGCTGAGATGATGATGCTGGTGATGAAATTACTTCCTCAAGAACTTACCTAAAAACCACAGCAGCCTCCTCCTTGAGCGGCGCGTCCACCGACCACTGCAGTAGCACCGTGGCCCTCTGCTCCAGCGGACCTGCCACCACCCTGCTCGGGAGGAACCTCCGTCTGAACCGCACACTCTTCCCCACCCTCAGGGAACGCTCGCTCCTCGCCCGTTTCGGCCTAAAGTACGCGTCACCGTACACACTGTCACTAAAGTCCACACTATCACTAAACACACTGTACACGCCGTTCGGGTATACTATGTCACTTTTCGGGTAAGAGCTATCACTTTTCACGTACACGTCACTTTCAGGGTATACTATGTCACTTTTCGGGTGTACTATGCCACTATGCGGGTATACTATGTCACTTTTTGAGTACACGTCACTTTTCGTCCGAAATTCGTAGTGGTTTTTTGGGTGTTTCGAGCGTTCCGGTCTACGTTTGGGTATGAAGTAGGGTTCGTCGTGGCAGGGCCGCTCGGAGGGACTGGTTGGCGTGAAGTTGCCGAGTATGAAGCCATCCACAGTGCTGTGGAGGACGTAGTCCCTGAGCTCCGATGAGTCAAACTGCAGGTGGACTGCAAAGAGAGGAAAAAATATTTTATTTTATTAAATTAAATAATGCTGGACAAATCACACATCATCATCTAGCCCCAAGCTAAGCAGAGCTTGTGTTATGGGTACTAGATGACTAATATACTTAGTACATTATACTGATAGATGTTTTTATTATATTTTATATAGAATGATATATAAAAAAATCTTTAACTTTTCATCAAAAAACCGATTTACCGAAACCACTATATGTATGTTTTTTACGGTTTATTTGTTGAAAAACTGGAGATTTATAAAATAATTATCTAACTATTTTGTTTGACTAAATCTTTGTAATATCTTTTAGCAGACAAACGCTCCAGCGTACAAATTAATGAACTCATACTTGAGGTTGTCGCCAAAGTCCCCAAGGATGCCTGGATCAGGCCAGCCATCACACCCGTCAGACCCCAAGACGGGTTGACAGGCGGATGACAAGAAGACTGCCGAAAGGCACTCCATTATTAATCATCAAAATCCTTTGGGATATTTGTCAGTGATGATGGTTTACACATATGCACACTTATATGGAAATAATTTAATCAAGACATGTGATTTGCATAGCATATATACAAGAAATAGAAATAAATTGCACATCCTTAAATTTAGACTCGAAAAAATATATATAGGGTCGAATTGAGAAACCTCCTGTTTTTTCGTCGGCTAAAAATTAAATAAATCATTTATGGCACTGTGTGCGCTTCTATAATACTTCATAAAGACAGTTCTATCGATTCATAGCTTTAAGCTTTTTATTAAACAAAATCTCATAGAAAAAGCTTATGACTCCATATATGATTATTTGAATGATGTCTCCGATACGCGAGGTTGTCGCCACAGTCAATTTCCCCAATGATGCCTGGATCATCCATCACACCCGTCAGACCCCGAGGCGGGTTGACAGGCGGATGACAGGGAGACTGCCGAAACCCCATTAGTCATAATCAGAATCCCTTGCATATTTGTCAGCGATGATGGTTTATAGACTTGGGTTACGGCGACGCATTGATAAACTTGGCGTGGGAGCAGTAGAATTTTACCCCTCTTCTCATGCCCGTGGATGCAGTAAGAGCCTGCTAAGGGATAGCTCCGGATGATGGGCAACAGCGTCGTGCCGTGTATCAACATCCCATACTGCGCTCGCCAACCCGCCTGCCAAGCGTGGTGATTATGACAACTACCCTTCATGGAGAACATGAGGGAGGCCTGTGTTCAGTAGTCGACGTTTTACGGCTGAAATGATGATGATGGTTAGATTAAACTTGGGTTCAAACATTATGGAGACCCGTCGCTCCATAAAGCGCATCTAGGGCGGCGCGCGGCGCATTGATAAACAATTATTTAAATAGGCCGTTTCCATTAAAAAGTAAAAGCTTCAAAAAAAGTTCCCTCGAACCGTATGGATGGCGTTTGTTTTCTTATACAGGTAGAAAACACATTTTTACAATGACAGCAACTGTGAATTTTAGCCGTGAAGGCCACTTATTGGCTTGTCTGGTGTCTGTTTAAATTAAGTTGATGTTTTGTCTACCTAGTGTTTAGTACTATCTGTAGCTTGGGTTAAAAATTAACTTTATTTTTGTTCTGCTTTTGTATAAGCTGTAGGCCTTCCTTTATAAGTAAATAAATAAATAAATAAATTACAAACTTAGGTACTTTCTCCGCTTGCCAACTAGTACCCATAACACAAGCTCTGCTTAACTTGGGGCTAAATGATGCTGTGTGAATTGTCATTATTTATTTAAATAATTTATCTAATTTTGTAATATCTGAAAAAGTATAACCTGATGCAAATATCGCCAATGGGTCGTCCTAACTAAAACTCTAAACAGTTAATTATTGCCGTAATGGCTACGGCGTCCTCGACTTTCCAACTCGTTACACTAATTAAGAGTATGCAATAAATTAAGTAACCGAGTTTAGGTTCCGCGCAGACGGACCACTTAAGTAGTTAATTACTTGAAAGCTCGCCACTCGTTTGTAAATAAAAAAAAATGTGTTTAAACCCCTAAGCTCGACAAAGTACACATTTGTACGTTTGATTTGATACTACCGTTGACTAGACAACGTACAAAACTGTACGTATACACCAACATATCAAAAAGTGCATTCTAGTGTTTCTTTCTTGCTTTCTGTATTGAGGGTTTGTATACAAAACAAAGAGAACTTAATATATTCTTTAATTTGATGTATAATATGTGTGGTTTGTTGTCTTTGGCATCAAGCACTGCCATTTTGAAATCTGAAGTTCGGTACGACCAAAAAAATGCGTGTTTTTTTGCATGCTCATTGGTTTAAATTTTATTATCATGTACCTTGCAACATTGGTATGCCTAACTACAGCGGAATATAGCCGAACATTTTATAATTTAAGACCACAATTGTAAACCTATGTTTCATACAAATAAAGTTCTTGTAGGTATCTTGTATCTTGTTTTTGTGTTTTTCGTGAGAAAAGTGAGTGAAACTAGATACCTAGGTTTTTAGACATTATATTCAAGATTACAATACGCATACCACATTTTTCCTAAATTGTCTTATATTCCTAAAAATAACAAGTTTCCATGAACATGTCTTATTTTTTTATTTTTCTTTTTGAAAAAAAATTAAAATATGAAATAATAATAAATCATATCAAATTTATGTTGAAATTCAGAACTGTATTATCATAGAATAGTTAACTTTTTATTTCAAGTAAAAATTCTTGTTAGTTTCAGTATTATCGTCATTCTTGTAAAAGTCTGCAAATATCAGGTGGCGCCGCCATGACACACGTGAGCGAACGGGTGTGAGGCGTAATAGGTGACAGTCGAGCTTAAGGGTTAACAGGTTTCCTACCTTGAGGAATAACCGGATTTAGGGTTTCGGACCTCAAGATATTAATCATCATCATCATGTCAGCCGTAAAACGTCCACTACTGGACACAGGCCTCCCTCATAGATCTCCATGAGGGGTAGCCATACTCACCACGCTTGGCAGTCGGGTTGACAAGCGCATTATGAGATGTTGATACACGGAAAGACGCTGCTGCCCATCTTCCGGAGGTATCTCTTAGCAGGCTTTCACTGCAACCACGAGCATGAGAGGGGGTGAGGCCACCAGGATCCCCTAACCCGATCCCTCAAGGGATCCCAGTGAACTCAGGAGGGGTAAGAGTCTTCTGCCGGCACCCCACGGCAAGATATTAAGGAAAGGCAAGATATTTATAAAACACTTAGAAGACCAATTCGTTCTCCGCTATTCTGTATACGAACCACTTTTTAACCGACTTAAAAAAGAGGGTTTCTTAATTCTTCTGATTGTTTTTGTTTTGTTATCGATGTTATCTCAGAACTCCGTCGTTTATGAACCGATTTGGAAAATTATTTTTGATTTTGAATATAACATACTCACTTGATTATAAAAATACTTTCAATTATCACAAAGAATTAAATAATTGTCATAGTGTCTCTACTGGAGTCCCTAAAGGCAGGGAGAATGTCCCAGGCACTGTGCATTATTCATCAATAATGGACGAGTGGGGCGGCGGCAGTTGAATGTTGCCTCTACTCTCTTTCCCATGGATGCCGATAAGACCGCCCATTGTATGTTATATTTGTCTGTGTTTCTCTTTGTGAAATTTATGTTTTATGATGAATGTACAATAATAAGTTTATCTATCTATACGGCTTAACCTCACGTACTAGTTAAAAACTTCGTTTTTTTTAATTACGACTAAATGACGAGATAAGCCGAAGAGCTAACTGATGTAATGTGGTAACCTCTACCTATTACAATTGCAATACCGCGGTGATCACGTTCACTAAGCACGTGACCAACGCTGCACTGCAATGTGCCCGTCACCCGGAGACAGAGTTGTAAGGTCTCATGTGCCCGTAATTTCACCGGCCCCCTTGCCCTTCAAACCGGAACAAAGCCATGCAGATATTATTGCTTGCCGCCGTAATAGATATAGTGGTAGTACTTGCCCGGATGAACTCTCTCTCTCTCTCTCTCTCTTCTTGACAATTATTATTCCCATATGAAGGTTCTGCCTTTCTGGTCTTTTCCCTCTACTTCGCTTTATCCAACGCGTCGTTTTGGGAAACATTCCAGTCTATTAGATCTTCTTTAATGACGGCTGTCCACTTCTTTTTCGGCCTTCCTCTACGTCTGGGCCCAGTTCAAGTTCAGAGTGATAATTTTCTGGTGGTCTTCTCTTCACGTGTCCATACCAACGGAGTCTGCTTTCTTGCAGTTTGTCGGCAATGTTGCGTACACCGAGACTTCCGAAAATGCATTCGTGGCGTATTTTGTTCCGTCTCATGACTTTCCCGGATGAAAACTTCTGAATAAATTATTTTACTCTATGTAATTGAGTAGTACAAAACCTCAACATAGCAATCGATTGATCGAAAACCAGTGGCTCGTCTGCCCAACCGTAAATCAGATCGTTAATTTGTCCGCCAAAATTATGTAGCAAAAACAAAAATAAATGAAAGTTGCCAACAATGCTTTTATTGAGTCGAGAGAGATAAAACGCTGAGGTAAAAATATTTGCCGAACTTCGTTTGTTTATCGGCCGGTGGGAATGATGATGTGTTTCGGGCGAAAATTAACAGAATGAAATTGTTTTGTTTCCATTTCGCAATAAGCCTCAATTTTCGTTATAAATCGTTGGAGCTGGTGAATTGTTGATGTACTGGCACCGATTTTTGAGATACGGCGCAGTTGTCGATCAACTTTTGTTGGTAAAACAGCCTCCCCCTAGCTTCATAGATAGATCGATAGATAGATATTCTCTTTTTTGCACATTCATCATAAAACATAAACAAAACAAAGATAAGCACAAAAAAATAACATACAATGGGCGATCTTATCGCTTAAAGCGATCTATTCCAGACAAATTCGGTTTTTAGATATCAGAAGCTGTCAGCTACAGATGTCTACCCAAGCTAAGCAGAGCTTGCGTACTAGTAAACAAACATCCAGAGCACCCTGAACAAATATCTGCAAATCGTACAAACATTTGTCCCGAGGCGGGAATCGAACCCGCAACCTCTTGCGTCGCCGGCTGACCTTCGCCCGCTGCGCCACAGGGGTCGTCCTAGTTAGTTATCCTTTTACGAAGACAAAATTGGGCTGTGTAAATCGTCCAGTATTTTTATTTATTTGTGGAAAGCTATAACGTATAAGGAAACAGAATGGTACTGGTTGGTCGTCCGGCAGCAAGATGAGCAGACGACATTGATAAATCGCAAGCAGACAATGGACAGGCTTGGTGCAGGACCGTGGTGATTGTGGATGATGATGATTGCGTACTCACTTGTTTGTGATCTATTCTCGTTTGTCATCTTTCTCGAGAAATTCCTACTTTGGAGTTATCCAGTAGCATAATTAATTTGTTTTGTTGATATTTTGGATGAAATATTACGAAACTCTTGTTGCCCAGCCAATTTGAATTTGATTTACCTATTAATTTGAAGATAAAGGCATAAACCATCTGCGTCCTTAACGCTGGCAGTAATTTTCCGCTTGGTCTGTATATAAATACTAAATATCTTTCCATTTATGGGTTACGACAAAAAAAATGAAAACCTTATTTCGAAGCTTACAAAAATCAAAATCAAAATCAATAAGTGTTTATGCAATAGAGCAAAACGCTACTTAGAATAGTCTAGTATTAAATTAGTTATATTTTTGTGTAGTATCATGGACCAAATTTGGTCCATGGTTGTATAACATAATAAATTAGGCCAGGTGCGTGTCGAGCCACGCGCTATGTAGGGATCCGTGGTTACCGTAGATCTGTTGTTAGAAGTTGGTGTTAGTTTTTAGGGTTCCGTTTTACCCAAAGGGTAAAAACGGCACCCTATTACTAAGACTCCGCTGTCCGTCTGTCCGTCTGTCCTTTTGTCTCCAGGATGTATCTCATGAACCGTGATAGCTAGACAGTTTAAATTTTCACAGATAATGTATTTCTGTTGCCGCTATAACAAAGAATACTAAAAACAGAATAAAATAAGTATTTAAGGGGGACTTCCCTATACAAAAACGTGATTTTTTTGCCGTTTTTTGTTAGACGCTTGGAATTTTCACAGACTAATGTTACGGAACCCTTCATGCGCGAGTACGACTCGCGCTTGGCCGTCTTTTTTTACGTTTACCAAAACATATTCAGGGCAATTAATTGAGTTATCGGTTTAAAGTATTCCGGTATGTTTTGAAAATGAAAAAAAAAAAAAATGAAAAATATTTATTTAGCAACAACATAATGAGCTTATGATAACACAAAAATAGTTCTTTAAGTTAATAAATAACATTCTATAAAAAACTCATATTGTTGAGAAAGTTTTACAATGTTTTTGACATGTCCAACAACCCTTACACTAGGCAAAGCCTGTATTGTGAGGGTCATAAAAAGGGTTAGACAAATTAAGATTAGTAGGTACGCCTCGTTCAACTATAAATTTACTTACATAAATTACCCATCACCTTAAAATAAACGTAAAAAAGAAAACAAATAAATTTAGAAAAATAGGTTCTAGTTAAAATTACATAATTGTAAATAGGTAAGTTAAGTTTATTATTTTTGGATGACCAACAATTCTTCAGTAGCTTCATAGGTAAGAGTTTTTAACCATTCGATTAGTATATATTTTGCTTCTCTATTTGTTCTTTCTCTAAGGTCACAGACTTTAACAACGCTGTTATATACACGAGCTCTTAGGGATGAACCAAAACGTTGCGCAAAGGATGTTTTTGTTGACGATTTAGCTATCTTGTAAACACGTTTACTTAAAACTGTGGGGTATTGCTCTGATGAAAGTAGGTTCTTATGTGCTGATAAAGTTACTTTTAAAATAAATAACTTTCGCACACTAAGCACACCACTTTCTCTATACACCGCTGTTGTCGGATGTCTGTATGGTTTCTTAAGCATAATTTTGAGCACCGACCTTTGAGCTCGCTCAACCCGAATCATGCAGGTTTTAGCAGCGCTTCCCCAACACGTTATGCAGTAAACTATAAGAGACTGACACAATGCAAAGTATACAGATGTGATTAATTCCTTGCAGGCAATATCTCGTAGATTTCGCATTATATTAATAACCTTTCTCAACCGAGCCGATAGGCATTCAATGTGTTTACTAAATTTAAGTCTTTCATCTATGAGAATTCCCAAATATTTAATGCAGTCAGTTCTATCAATTGATACACAACTACAGAAGGTGCCAGAAGTACATGAAAAGCTGTGTATTTTTATGGAAATGTCGATGTGCGGCGCAGAAGCAGCAGTTTTGTGGAAGCAAAGATACTTTGTTTTCTCGGTATTTAACGTGAGTAGGTTTTTACAAAGCCAATCTTTTACCAGTGACATTCCAACTTCTACAGTCCGTATGACATCTTTCCAATTGTTGTTGTGAAATATGATTGCTGTATCGTCGGCATAACAAATTACACTGGAGTTCCTGATGGCAAGGTCATGAATGTCATTTATGTAGATATTGAAGAGGGTAGGTCCCAGAATACTACCCTGGGGTACGCCAAAAGTTACAGACTGTGGGCTACTAACTAGTTGAGAGATTTTGACGCACTGTCTTCGTTCCGATAAATAACTTTTGAACCAGTCTCCAGCAACGCCTCTTATGCCTATACTGTCTAGCTTTTTCAAAAGTATCGGAATGGAGACGGTATCAAAGGCCTTAGCCAAATCAAGAAAAACTCCAATACAACACCGGCCATTGTCAAGTTGTGTCGACAGCTCAGACGTTAGAAGACCTACTGCATCCTCCGTACTCTTACCTTTTCTGAAACCATATTGGTAGGGAGAAATCAGTTTACGAGATTCAAGAAAGCTTACAAGTCTTAAATTCACAATCTTTTCTAAAAGTTTTGAAAAGGCGTTTAACAAGGAAATAGGCCTGTAATTGTTAAGGGATACCCTAGAGCCACCCTTGAATATAGGGCATACAGAAGCGAGTTTCCAGTTTGTGGGGAAGAAACCAGATGAAAGACTTAAATTCAAAATGTGTGTAAGTGGTTGAGCGATTAAAGTTTTGATATTCTTAAGCAAGGAATTATCAATGCCATCAAGACCAGGTGACTTGTTATCTTGCAACTGAGAAATGAGTGATTCAACCTCTTCTGTGTTGGTTGGGTTCAGATAAAAGGAATCGACTGGAGTCTTATCAATTTTTACTGCCTGAGTCAAAGCCGCCTCCGTAGAATTTTCATTTACTAAAATTTTGTGTGCAAGTTTTGGACCAACTGTAGAAAAATGTGTGTTGCATAGCTCTAATGAATGTTGTGTGTTAAGGCTGCCAGGCAATGAAAGAAGCTCTGACGAAGTTTGACGTGTTGAAGAGAGATTACAGATATTTTTAATAGACTTCCAAAGCTGTTTAGGATTTTTCAGGTTTTCTTTTAGTTCCTTTGCTTGAAAGTCGTCTCTCAGATCCCGCAGTAACCTTAAAAAGTAGTTATGATATCGTGTGAACGTTATTTGGAGCAACTCATCTCTTGGATTTTTTCTTGCCTGTAAATGCAATCGATCGCGGTGTCGCATGCAACGCATCAGCCCCGGAGTAATCCAGGGTTTCAGGTTATATTTAGTTCTACTTAATCGGATTTCTGTTGTGTGTTTCTTTATTATTTTATTCAACTCGTTTGTGAACATATTCGTAGCTGTATTAACATCTTCGTTTTTATATAAATCATTCCAATTTGTACTTTTAAGGTCTACCAGAATAGCTTCGTAGTCTTTGATTATCCTGACACGATCAAGTCGCTTATGTTTTGGCCTAACCAAATTCGAGCCCAATATAACCATATAGTGATCAGTGATGTTAGTCTGACAAATAATACCAATAGCAGATTTAGAAATGTTATTGCTAATGTAAATGTGATCGAGACAGGTATCGTTTCTTGTTTCTTGGCTTATCGCTGGCAGAAGCCCATATTCCGCCATAAAGCATTGGTATTCAAGGCTTTGTATGTTGTCAGTGGTATTAAGAATATTAACATTCAGATCGCCAGCTAAAAGAAGGGGGAGGTTTTTGATCTGATTATTAGTAAGGTAAGATTCTAGCGACATTAAAAAATCTTCAAGATATTGTGTATTAGAGTGTTTTTGGAAATCGCATCACTTATTTGAGCAGAGAGTATGGCAATACCCCTCATGGTCTCTCAAATATCCGATTGGGGTTGTTGCCATCCTCGCCGCGCTGCCCTGCAGAGAGCCACGAAACACGTGTCGAATTCATTTGGAGTGTTTTTTCAAGCGCTTGGGGTTGCGGATTTGTTACTATATATATTTGTTGTTCATTTAGATAAAATAAACAAAAGTAATATAAACAGCCGTTGGGCACCCCACGCAGGCAGTAGAATGTTACCCCTCCTCTCATACTCATGGATGCAGTAAGAGCCTGCTAAGGGATACCTCCGGAAGATGGGCAGCAGCGTCTTTCCGTGTACCAACATCCCGTACTGCGCTCGCCAACCCGCCTGCCAAGCGTGTTGAGTATGGCAACTACCCCTCATGGAGATCCATGAGCGAGGCCTGTGTTCAGTAGTGGACGTTCTACGGCTGAAACGAATATAAACAGAGCCTTATTTCCTTACCAACTAAAAAACAATGCTTTAAAAGTTTACTAACCCTAGGTTTTTTCTACTTAATTACTAACACTATTTTTAAACTAGCATAATCTTGTAAGGGCCGCTTATTTAGATATGTCAACATATATTTTTATTATCTAACTAAACCATCCACCGTACACACAGTCTTCGCTTTCACGGAATTGTATCAAAGAATCAATTTAGCAGAGCGCGCTAACATCTAGACATACCTAACCGGGTATCCGGTTCAAGTGGACGGACGGCCGGATATTACGAGATAAAAGGTTTTCTCATGTTTCTTTTGTTCTTGAGATTGACCAAACGTTTATTAAGTCTTTATAAGGACTGATGAAGGTGAACTCCTGAACTGCCTGGATGATAAACATGATAGAAGTGAATAAAAAATACAAGTTTATGAAATTATAAATTTTAAGTAACTTCCGAAACTTTACCTAGTCTCGGAGGTTACCTTGTTTTTTTTGTATTGCTGTCACCCCTACTTTCACAACCCCATATCTCGTGAATGGCTTGAGCGATTTCGATATAACTTCAGTTTTGCATTCTACACATCATTTCTTTCATTTGATTACAAATTTAGGTTTATTTGGAAACATTCGATTGTTCATCCCCTCTTTTACCCCCAATATCTTGTAAATTTCTTAACCGATTTTGTTAAAACATGTTTAAAACCCACCGCCAGAAAACCAGCTTTTAAATTAAAAAAACTGCATGCAAATCAGTCAACTCGTTTAAAAGCTACCGTGCCTGTGGCACGGTAGCTTTTGACAGCTTTTTAGCTTAGACAGATACACAGACACAGCACATACTATTACCAGTCAAACTTATAACACCCCACTTTTTTGTCGGGGGTTACAAATATTGGCGTTATAAACAGTTCATCATCTCAACCGCAGAACTGCTGTCCACGTCCACTGCTGAGGCCTCCCTCATGGATTTTCAGGATCATGAGGGTTGTTACCATACTCGCCACGCTTGGCAAGAGGGTTGACGAGTGTAGTACGGGTTATTGATCAAAAAAAATGCTGGAAAATTCACACAGCATCATCTAGCCCCTAGTTAAGCAGAGCTTGTGTTATGGGCTAGTAGACGACTGGTATTTTTTATTATAACAAGCACTGGTACGGGGATACCAGAGAAGGGGGCGAAGGTTTCCGAAAAATGCCATTTTTGACCTTTGGTGACCTTTTGAGGTCACAATAACTCCGGTCCCTGTGACCAAATTCAATCAGCGCCCTTCTCTTATTAAGACAGTTGTAACAGAAAAATGTTTGATGTAAATTGGTCAACGCGTTCGGTTGTAATCGTGTCATGCACAGACAGACAGACAGACAGCGCTATGCATAATAGGGGGCTTCGCCCCTAAAAACATCCAGCACACCCTGAGCAAATATCAGAAGATCGTACAGACATTTGTCCCGAGGCAATCGAACACGCAAACTCTTGCGTCGCAGGCGGACCTTCGCCCGCTGCGCCACAGGGGTCGTCCATTGTTACCACACCAAGGATTCGTATACATATTTTACTACATATTGCATTTCTACAGTGTAACTAACTGCTAATGAGCGTGAAATAGCCGTTAAACTTTTAACACTGTAATGGCCAGTGCTGCATATCGTTTTAATTAAGTTCGAAAATGCTAACAATATTGTTAGCTCTTATTATTATACGTAAGTTATACACTACTACCTACCTAGTAGTACATTCTGGCATTTTAACTTTCTTTGGCCACGTGTCGCAACGCGGAGAGGTGTCCATAGAACGCCTTGTGATTCAGGGTAGAGATGAGGGCACACGAGCACGTGGCAGATCGTCCATGAGATGGACCGACCAAATCAAGACTGCATTGGACGGTCCACTACATGAATGCACCAGAAGGGCTGCGTCGGATTGTCAAGTTTGCCACAGTCTCCTCCGCCATTTCCACGACTACTCTATCAAGAGTATACGAAGAGTAAAGAAAACGGAGAGACCTATCTAGGCGTGAGGTGGTGGCAGTGAAATGTTGTCTCTCCTCTCTTGCCCGTGAAAGATTCTAAGGGATACTTCCGGAAGATGGGCAGCAGTGTTTTTCCGTGTATCAACATCCCGTACTCGCTCTCCCACCCGCCTGCCAAGCGTGGTGAGTATGGCAACAACCCCGTCATCACCTATACTTGGAGATCCATGAGGCCAATGTCCAGCAGTGGACGTCCTACTTTGAGATGATGATGATGGTCCTGAGTACATACTAAGAACCTAGAATCATAGAAAGTTTTCCAAAGCAAACGACTTAAAATATGCGCTTATTCTTTTTTTACTCATACTCATTAATTTCTCCATAGGAACATTATACATACTTGGCTATGTCACAGAATCTAAAATAAATGTCACTTCTTAATAACATAGTAAAATTCTAAATAAAATAAAAAAATGGTAAAAATAAACAAAATCCTGCCAAGTAAGGATTGTTTGTTTTTCGCGCGTATCTTGTTTGATTGTTTATTAAATTCTTTATTGCCACGTATATTCTAAACGGCTGGATGGGTTTCGACAATTAGGTTTGTTAGATTCGTCTCAAAAACCCAAGTGCCCTGAGATAGGTATTAAAAAAAAACAAAATGGCAGTTTTTTTGACGTCAAGTTGTAAGTAGGTAATTTTTTTTTACCAAACCTATCGAGTCCGTTATCAAAATAAAGGAAATTAAAGGAAGATTACAAAAATAAACATATGTCATATATTTAAATTTTATTAAAAATGATTACGATTATTCGAATGATTTTGTAATAAATGCATTAAAATGGTCATATTTAGTTTTAAATCGGCCAAGTGTGTGTTGAACCTTGCAGTTGGGTTTTTTGTTTCACCTTTTAATGTTTTCTTGTTAAATATACACTTCACTGGTCTTTGTGTCCAAATGAATAGACGATGATTGGCTTTGATTGTAATACGATACAGGATGTATTAAAATTATGTGTACCGAAAGGGGGTGTTTCAGACCATGAAAATAAGTAGTTTTGGAAGGGAAAAAATAGGATATTCGTATATGTTTTATTACAATTATACTAGTTTGTCTGATTTGAAAACGATCCTGAGGTCATTATCGGGTTTCTTTATGTTTTATTATAAAAACCTCTGTGTGGTTTTAGGTATTTTTATATGTACCAGTGCGGCAACTCTTTGCGGAAGTCAATGACCCTGTCAGGAATCAAATGGCGTTTATGTTGCCAGTTGTTCAGCTGTTAAAGTTCAAACTTTCGTAAGCTTTTCTTGAATGAAAATAACCGAATCGTGGAAAGTCGTACAACTAATGTTATTCCTTTGAGTGGCTAGTATTCCCGTTTCAGTTTAGTACACATATAATACACACTATATTATATAGATGCCTCACTTTAATGCCCATTTATTATCGGGTGAATATTCCGGTAACGTGGCTTTGCATATCTGAACGCATCTGAGTGCAGCATAATAATTTAACCATTTCACCGTGCCTTACATGAGTAGATGATTTATACAGCGTCAGAAACTGCTGTTCATGCTGTACGGGACGCCGCATTGCCTGGAACATTGCTAGATGGATTAGGCTTGCCCTGAACCTATAGCATCATCTCAGCTTAGTCAGCTATTAGTCAAAGGACAGGTCAACTCGTCTAAAGCTGACTAAGCCGCCGCGCGCCGGTTTGAAATGTATAAGGGGGCCGGGCAAATGAGACCTTCCAGCTTTGTTTCAGGGTGACGGGCGCAATGCAATTCAGTGTTGGTCAAGTGCTTAGTGATCGTGATCACCGCGGTATTGCCGTTGTAATAGGTAGAGGTTACCGCTTCATCAGATGGGCCTTCGGCTTGTCTCGTCATTAAGTCGTACACGATATTTTTCTTGACCGCTAAACGGTGGTTAGCGGTATTCTTGACCCCTTAGCGGTTTCCGTTAAAAAAAAATATTGCGTGTTAAATATACACATACATTTTTCAAGGAAGAAAAGTCCATAGATAGTTTGACCTTCGGACCGATAGTCGAGGGTACCACTCGGCCAATGCAGTATTTTCATTATCCGTAAGCACCTACAAAAACATTACAAGCTGGTACTGAGGGTAAAAGTGCTGACCCGAGTTTTTCCTTCCGTTTTCCTTTAAGCTTGTTAAAAGCAATTATCTTTTATCCGGGAGGTAAATTGGAACAGCAGTTAGCCGTGGGGTGCCGGCAGTAGAATGTTGCACCTCCTCTCTTCCCCGTAGATGCAGTAGGAAGCCAAGGGATGCCTCCGAAAGATGGGCAGCAGCGACTTTTAGTGTTGCCATTCCGTATTGCGCTCGCCGACCCGTCTGCCTAGGTGAGTATGGCAATAATGCCCTAATCACCATTACTTGGATACAATAGGGAGGCATATGTCCTGCAGTGAACGTTGACAGCTGATTACTTTATTTAGATTACTGAGATTTTTTTTTATAATAAAGGTTATTACTTTCTTTACTTCACTACTTTAAATCAAGTGTTATTTATTACTTTTCTTTTTTGAACACAATCAAATAGTATCAGCAAATCATTGTCGCGTGACAGCATGAATATATTTGGTTATTTTTTTCTTACTCTTTACCTATTTTGTCCCACTGCTGGGCCAAGGTTTGCGAAGGGCAAAGTGTATGTTTTGGATTATATCTTTTAAATAGGACTTACAACGGCTTATCGTCCCTTCATTCCGTTTTAGTATCCTTCATACTTAACATATTTTTTGTTATTTTTTAAAAGGACTTCGTCTCTTAGTGACCAAAAATCAACAGAAAAAATATTGTGATGAAAACAACAAACTAAACTTAAATTTTATCTAGTCCTAATTCTAGCAACATAATTAATATTTCAGATTCGTCCGACATCATACTTAAAATACTGTTTGGAAAACCAATTACTCGTGCCTTATATTTGGCAAAATATGTCATCCTTTGTGGCTCTTTCCGACATTACCGAGAATTTCGCACTCCATCAAAATACTTAATACTAAAAAGTAAACATATTTATTTCGAGTCAACCAATTTTTATTATGTGTAAATTTAACCGAGCGCTATCTTCATGACCAATACGGAAAACAATAAACTAAAACAGTTGATTCTGCAACCTTCACATAAAAAGTCATTCAAACATTTAAAAAAATCGGCAAAGTGCGAGTCAGACTCGCGCACCAAGGGTTCTGTACGATTATTCAATCAAATTACGTTTGTATGGGAGCCCCCCATTAATATATATTTTATACTGGTTTTAGTATTTTTTGTTATAGCGGCAACAGAAATACATTGGTAATTTTCAACTGTCTAGCTATCGCGCTTCATTTGATACAGCCTTATGACAGACAGACGGACTGCGGAGTCCGTAATAGGGTCCCGTTTTTACCGTTTGTGTACGGAACCCTAATTATCAAGTTTAAGCTATTTTCAGACACAAGGACAAGTAACACGCGAAGTGTCTTCAATGAGACAGCGGACAGCCTCTTCAAGTCGATAATCGGTGGTGTCGACGATACCTTTGCCAAAATGGATGCAGTTGTCACCATAGACAAGATACAAGCTATGCAAGAGCAGTTATTAGCATTAACTAAACAAGAAAAAGCAAAAGGTAGTGCTAGAGCAGAAGAAAATTATGATGATAAAAGTCAACACGCTCCAACAGCTGATAGGCAGAGAGATGATTATGATTATAAAAGTCAACCCACTCCAAAAGGTGATAAGCTGGAAGATGATTATGATAGTAAAAGTCAACCCACTCCAGAAACTGATAGACAGAAGGATGATCATGATGATCAAAGTCAACCCACTCCAAAAACTGATAGATTAAGATATGACAATGATGACGTAACTCAACCTACAACAAAGAACAAGGCTGGTGAGATCCCGTTAGAGGAACTGAAAATGAGGTAGGAACTTGAAATCCATAATCAAATTAATGTTTATGTGTAGAGTTGGCTGAAGACCGGGATAGGTGGAAGATATTAGGGAGACATTTGCTCAGCAGTAGGGCTATACAAGTTAATTAAAATGTAGTAATAATATATGAAGGTTATACTCGTATTATTCTTTTACTTTATTTTATTTAAAAGTATTTTGCTCCTACTAAAATTACTACATAGCGCTGTTTAGAGGCGATGATACATGCGATAAACGATGCTAATGTCTCCTTAGTTACTAATTTCTCAGATTATTTTGTACAATAAAAACATTTACGAATCAATTTACAGTCAAGGCATTGAACGCTAAAATAATTAAAAGTAACCAACAGGTTGATTAAAAATATAGCTAGCGGCTTCACGCGAGTTGTACCTACCAGAATAAAAAGTAGCATTCTTGTTAATTTTGGTCTACATTAATTTAAGTGCAATGTAAGTGCCTCCGTTCATCACCTGGACTTCTGTCAAACTTCATAGTTTTTAAGACATCTGTGCCGGTGATGATGGGTATAGTATCAGGACAATGTTACTCTACGGCAGGTTCAAAAAAATCAAACAAATATTTGTTTTTTTTTATATAAAGTGGCATTTCAGAATGCGAAAACTATATATAACGAGCCTGATTGAGGTGGAAAACACTCCCATGCCAGATTTCAGCAAGAACTCCGATGGCAACGAAGAGCTAACGCGACGATTTAATCAAATAGTCAAACAAAGAACACCCTCGCGTAGATTTCAAATGGAATATGATTCCCTTGACGGACTAGTTAGCGAACAGAAACAGGAGAAGGATATGACGATATCGCTTATGGAACAGTTCATATACTCGACGCAATACAAGTGGCCTTATCTGCTACTACTAAGGTAAAGTCTATTACAAATCTATTTATTCTTAGTACTTACATAATAATATAAGCCCTTATTACCATTACAAGTTTTTATAAACTTGTGTTATGGTAATGAGTGCAATCCCTTGCTTCATTTAATCACAGCACTGATTAAGGTAATATGTTTATTGAAAACCTTATACAATATGCTATCATCATCATCATCATCATTTCAGCCGTAAAACGTCCACTACTGAACTAAGGCCTCATATGCTATAGTGCAAGGTTATTACTGACTAAAAAATTGTGTAATATTTTCCAAGTTCAAGCAAAGCGGACGGGTGACGACGCAGCAGTGTGTATTTAACCCTAACCATTTGGAGGCGCTTTCGGTCGCTTCATAACTTAAAACCTATTAAACACAAACACATGAAATTTGGATATTTTTTTAAGCCTCACTATATATATTATCTTGTAAGTTGTGAAAAATAGCCAAATAAAACCGTGAGCTTCAATTGATCCTAAGTTATCAGCAATATTCTATTCAATAAGTTTCAGGATTACCTACATAACTTGGCGTCATTTAGATCTAAGAATTGAGATGTAAGTTACGCCAAAATAGACCTAGATCTGTTGTGGCCGAAGACGACTACCACGACATTCTAAATATTCAACCTGGCTCCCATTTTAACATATATGTTTTAATAGGATATTACTCGAAATAAACGACTTTTATTTATTTTCTAGGAAAAAATACGGCTACCACAACAAGTACAAGATCGGGTATTGCTTTGCTTTGCTTAGACAGCTACAGCAACAACAGAGGATTATCTACACGACTTTAGATAGATACCACGAGTGAGTAAAGCTGAATCTCCACTGCCAGATGGACAAGGCGAATATTCTATTGATCTAATTTTATAAGATTGTTCTTCTATAGATTCTAACGTCGTGGGCTGTAATATTTGATATAATTAGCAATAAATAAAAAAATAGTAAAAAATCATCGGTATGAGGTGGAAATCTAGCATTCGTAGAACTATTTGTGAAGAGTTCATCCAGGGAAGTAATACTGGTAAAACCACCACTATTTCCCCCGCCAAGTAGTAATGTCTGCATTGCTGTACATTCCGGTTCGAAAACTATGAGGGGTTGGTGAAATTACTATTAAAATTTAAGAGATAAGAGGTGTTCTCTCCTTGAAGAGTTTTTCTTCTTTCAAAACTATTTTTTTCCGCACCAAAACGACGTGGCTCTTCTCTTAAGCAAAACATGAGAATATAAGTTTTGAAAATATAATGGTTGTGAACACTACACCTATGCAATATTTACATATTATCCAAGTTTATACGTGATCATGGCGTCTGGAACTATAAATTACGGGCTCGTAAGACTTTACATCTCTATTGCCTTCGAGTTCCGGGCGCAATGCAATGCAGCTTTGGCGTGACCAAAGCTTACCGCTTAATATCAGATGGGCCTTCGGCTTGTCTCGTCATTAAGAAGTATAAAAAGTCAAATCCATGTTAATCATGTTTGTTCTAGGCACTTCGACAACCTAATGATACACTTGAAGATGTACGAAAAAGTTGTGAGGCTGGACGTGGACATACGAGATATATCCGACCTGATCGGGCACTTGAACCACCAGCAGAAGATAAAGGAAAACCCCGATTATTATGTCGGGCTGTTGGATGATAAGATGAAAAATGTGCTAAATTCCCCTTCTTTAGACAAGATAGATCCAAGTATTTTAGAAAGCATGCAACCTGTAAAATGAATAAGCATTGCATGGCATACTATACATTTATACAAAGAAATAAAATTTATGGGTCTGTTTATAAGTCAACCAATGTTACAAGATTTTAGTGGTCCAGGATGGTCCTTCAAAATAAAAAGTTTTACAAAATGCATGAAGGTATACACATATATTATTTATTAATTCAGGCAACAACAATGTCCATTGTTATTTAACAAAATTACTAAAAGTAATACTTAATTACTAACAAAGATTTCGTTCTCTGGGTGAGCTTCGACACCAGAGGTCTATCGAATTTGTCGAAGATGACGTTCAGTATTGCCACTCGAGCGCACTGTTCGCAACAGAGATGCTGTTTATTTTCGCTTGATAGCGTCGAAGCTGTCGACGCAAGCTTTTGCGATCATTCCTGAAGCACTGCAGTGACGGGGGAACAACAGCGCCCTGAACGCATTGCTAAACTGTACTCAGAGAGCGTTCTATGCCCTTTGAGTATACTGAAACCACAGACTCGCTGAGTACAAGGATGTACAGTGTGTATACCATGAGTTGTCACTGATTGCCTGCCGCCTGCAGTAGTAATAGTACGTGACTATGCCATATGTCAGATTTGTAACTCATGGTACCAAATTCTAAGCAAATGAAGCCCAAACTACAGTCGCTGTAGTATAGTTTACTGCGTATTTTAGTACCAAACTATCAGCTAGCGGCGCTGTACAAGTTTCCATACATTTTTTTAACTACAGTCGCTAACGAGTATAGGTTGCAAAAACTCATGGTAAACCTGCAGAGTTCTAAGCAAATGAAGCCCAAACTACTGTATACTGTATACTGACTACTGTATACTGTCACTGTAGTATAGTTTTGTATTTTAGCACCAAGCTATCTGCTAGAAGCGCTGTAAAAGTTTTCATACATTTTTTTAACTATAGTCGCTAGCTAGTATAGATTGTGAAAACTCATGGTAGACCTACAGTTCGCTTTAAATAAGGTGACTTTGACTGCGTCGGTACATCGAGCAAATACCCCCAGACTGACAACGCTCTTCTATATAAGATCAGCATCATCATCATCATCTCAGCCGTAGGAAGTCCACTGCTGGACAAAGGCCTCTCTCATGGATTACTACGCACTGATCATGAGGGATTGTTGTCATACACGCCACGCTTGTATAGTATACGTATACTATAATAGGATACCTATAGCAAAAAACTTATTTTAAACATTACAATTTTACAATTCGGTTACTGTTTAAACAAGGAAAAGTTATGTTATGTATTTTCAGCAGCTTTGATTAAATGGCTTTTCTAACGACTTATGGAGTAAAGGTACTTTAAAGAATTAAATTTACGAGGCCTAATCTATCTTCGTTTGGAGACATGACGAGAGAACGTCAAGGAAAGTCGGAGCGGAGCGCAATTTAATCATCTTAATTGAAGTCGGGGACAACAAAAAAACTGGTCAAGTGCGAGTCAGAGATACAGGGGTTTTGCTTTGGAACAAAATCTTACGAAACATAGTACTCTCACTATAAATTCAAGCCTAATCCATCTAACAATGTGCAGTGCCTGGGACATTGTTCGATGGATTAGGCTTGCCCAGCACATATACGATCCCGTAGCTAACATCCTCTCACTATAGTTGCCGTAGGGTGCCGGCAGTAGAATGTTGTCCCTCCTCTCTTGCCCGTGCAGTAAGAATCTGCCTTCGGAAGAGCAGCGTCTTTCCGTGTATCAACATCCCGTACTGCGCTAGCCAGCCCGCGGCCAAGCGTGGTGGTGAGTATGGTAACAAATCCTCCATGATTACCTGGAGATCCATGAGGGAGGCTAACGTCCAGCTTGGACTTTCTACGGCTGAGCTGAATCCAAGGTACCATCTCAGTTGTAGGACTACTGTCTTCGTCCACTGCTGCCCTTCATCATTTCAGCCATAAAACGTCCACTGATGAACACAGGCCTTCCTCATGGATCTCCATGAGGGGTAGTTGCCATAATCACCACGCTTGGCAGGCGGGTTGGTAAGCGCAGTATGGGATGTTGATACATGGATAGACGCTGCTGCCCATCTTCCGGAGGTATCCCTTAGCAGGCTCTTACTGCATCCATGGGCATGACAGGAGGGGTATCATTCTACTGCCGGCACCCCACGGCGGTGGCCTTAGGCCTTCCTCATTGATATCCATAATCAAGAGGGGGTTGTTGCCATACTCGCCACACAGGTTGGTTGGCGAGTCTAGTACAGGATATTGATACACGGAAAGACGCTGCTTCCCATTTCTAGCAGTTACTCACTGCGTCAAAGGGCAAGAGAGGTTGGACAACATTCTACTGTTTCATTACATTTTATGTTACATTGTACATCTGAAATTCCCGTGTTTTTTTAAAACTGGCATAACTAAATAATAAATAATGATCTACCTTCTGTCATCAAAAATAAGGATTCCAAGGAGTCATTTAAAAAGTCAGTACGTGAACACTTTCTTAAGAAACTTAACTACTTATAAGTCATAATATGTTGTAATCTATTTCTGTTCTCAACTCACTCTTTGCTACAGCACAAACTATATTTAAAATATGCATTTATATATTTATATGTAATCCATGTATATTATATAAATATATATTATATAGGAGTATATATTAATTTTCAATTATATTTTATTAGTTTATGCCTTAAGTATTGTATTTATTCTATCTTTATATATCTTTAATCTTAGCAAAAGATGCTATTATAATAAAACACGCCACACCATATTTCTGCACGCCCAGGATGACTGGCAGAGAATGCTTTAGCATTAAGTCCTCCTTACACAATTGTTATGTGTTAAAGTGTTAAATAAATAAATAAATAACTCTACTTATTTACCTTGTACGCGGCCACAAAGCGTAGCCCGAGGCAGAAGACAGTACATATAAAAATGTAACGTTCATTAGAACTTTCATTGTAGAGCCGCGGAAATGTCAAGGTGTGCGGGCGGCACTGGAGGTACCATCGCACGGGCGGGGTTTATGGATAAGCCCGCGATCACGGTACGCAATGTCACAATACTGTTTAGCAGACTTCAATAGGAGGCCCTGTGTTTGATGCCTTCAATAGGAGGCCATGAGTCGTTTTCATTAAAACACAGCCATAGTCGCTACATTAGCCTTAGTTTCCAGAGTCACCACAGTCGCCAAAGTAGCCCCAGTCGCCACAGACAACACGATAGGCACGATTAACGAAGGGCAGTCACCCTAGTACTAACTCGCACATCGCACATCTCCAAGCGACACGCGTCACCTCTCGTCTGATTGATTTCACTCCCCGCAAAATATGTTTAACATCATGAACTTCAAAAATAGTTTCCTCGAACCTTATAGATGGCGTTAGTTTTCTTTTCCTGGTAGGAAACACAATTTATACTTATATTTAGATAGGAAACATAATTTCTATTATTATATAATTTGATAATGACAGCAATTGTGATTAATCACAAACTTGCTTTCGCCGCTTGCCTGCTCCATGAGTTATGTTTAGTACAAAACAATTTTTTATTTTTTTACTGAAAACAGCTCGTCATAAAAATCCATTTTGTAAATGCAAACTATGGTAAATGAATTAGTTTCTGAGTTTCTGACAACTTCTATAATGTAGGACAGTTTTCTATTAACGTAACAAAACTGACCAGGCACAAAGACATTTGGCTGCCTCCGTGGCTCAGTTGGTCGGATAGCCGACAGATTCGCAGGAGGTAGCGGGTTCGATTCCCGCCACGGGTAAAATGTTTGTTATTGTTCAGCAGATATATTGTTCGGCTTGGAAGAAATATTTGAGCTCGAAAGTATAGGTTCAACGATATCTATTTTTTTAGTTACATGTCGTCCATCTGCTGGGCAAAGGTCTCTCCCTCATGGATCTCCATGAGGGGTAGTTGCCATACTCACCACGCTTGGCAGGCGGGTTGGCAAGCGCATTATAGGTTGTTAAGCCACAGAAAGACGCTGCTGTCCATCTTCCGGAGGTATCCCTTAGCAGGCTCTTACTGCATCCACGGGTATGAGAGGAGGGGCAACATACTGCCGGCAGCCCACTGCAGGAGATGTATGAGGAAGGCCTATCTCCAGCTGTGGACGTGGACAGCAGTCCGATGGCTGCAATGATGACTATAAGCACCCAAATAATTTTCGAAATAGAAAATAGCCAAATGGCTTGTATGTCTAACAATCAATTCTAAAATGGAATTGATTAACAGTAAATATGTATAATAAAGACGGGCTCGGCAATTGAAGGTTAAACCTAATTCCATGATATTGAACCGAGCTTGAATACACCACCTCCCAATGTCACATAGCAGGCCAATTTGTACAGTAATGTGCCAGCCATTTACTATTAGAAAGAACATGAATATACGAATGAAATGAAGTTAAACAACCAACTACGGAACGATAGATATACACAATAACTTAGTCATTAGTAGATTTTGCACGGATTTTTTTTCTACCTTTATATACCTACATATTGTACCTACCTATGAAAAACAGCCCCAGAGGCGTATATACATACCGATAAGTAGTTTTAAGTAGCATTATATAAGCACTTTTGTATCTGATTATAAGTGAACAATTGTTTTTATGAGAATAAATGTCTTTAAACCGAAATAAAATCATCATTATCAGCCGAACGACGTCCACAGCCGGACATGGACCTCCTAGTACTGATCATGAGGATGGAGTTGCCATACTTGCTTACTTACTACTACTACTCTACAACTACTTACTAATATACCACTACTACTAAAATATAAACATCTTTGAGTTTAAGTTTAATCCTGATGCATTTTCTCAACGAACTTTTAAATATTCGACAATTAAAAAATATCATCACATCATCCGTATAAAATGTATGGGAAAATGAATTTACAATATAATTATTTTTCTGTGATTTTTTTACGATGTTTAAATAGGTAGCCTAACACCATTAGGCTACCTATTTATACAGCCCGCGCTCAGATAAATCTAAAACATCTAAGATCATTGAAATCGGTCCAGCCGTTCTCGATTTAAGTATCGTAACTAACACGACTTTGTTTTATATGAATATATAGATTTAATTTCATAATGTACCTACTGTCAATGTCACATAGCTACGACCCCCGTAACCTCGATTACTATTAATATAGTGTACTATACAAATTACTTTTAAATATCTGATTAAGATCCGATCATACCGACGCCAGCCTTATACTGAAATACAAATTCCCATTGCTTTCAATTTGGTTCATGCAGATCGAATTCAGAAATGAGGAGATATGTACTCGGGTCACCGACATAACCAGACGGATTAGTACGTTGAAGTGGCAATGGGCAGGCCATATAGCGCGCAGAACGGATGGCCGATGAGGCCGCAAAGTTCTCAAATGGAGGCCACGGACCGGCAAGCGCAGCGTAGGACGTCCACCTACAAGATGAGCAGTCGACTTGGTAAGAGCCACAGGTCAGCGTTGGATGCAGGCCGCTTCCAACCGCAGTACTTAGAGATCAATGAGGGAGGCCTTTGTCCAGTAATGGACGTCCTACGGATGATATGATGATGATGAGAGAATATGGCCACAACCCCTCATGATATGTACTGTGATCAATTTATTTATTGAAGTACGACCCTCATAACCTCGATTACGAGTACTTTACTAAAAAATGTTATATATCAGTGAAAAAGCGTTAATAATAGATGGATAAACTCTTTATTACGTTTACGTTACGTTATTTAATACCATTTTAAATCTCAAGTCGATAGCATCAGTAGTTTTCAAGATATCCATCAGTGAGAGACAGGCAAACAGACAGACAAAGTCACACCTTAAGGGTTTCTTTCTACCATTTTGGTCTGGAATCCTAAAAAATCCCAAATATTTGGCCAAACCGCCATCTGCAGAGCGTGCTCGCATCAAACTTTTATGTCTTATTTCGCACATATCTTCGGAAATGAGCATAATTTGAAACTTTCCCTATTCGCCGCTGACCAATCGGCAATCACCGTAATAAAAATCAACCTCCTTTTATATCCAAGTAAAATAGCGGCCATGTCCAAAGTTTCCTGCAACCCAAACCAACTTAATCGCCTTGACCATTAAAAAGGGGAATTTATTTCTCGCCTGAAAAGTTACAATTAGCTTTTACCTGAAATTGGTGACAGAATATTAAGTATCAAAGGAAAATCGCCCTTTAGAACATGTTCATCATCAATAGATGTTTTTTTCAGGCTTATTGTGCATCATCATAACTAAGGATTATGAGGGGGTCGCATACTCACCACGCCTGGCAAGCGGGTTGGCAAGCACAGTACGGGATGTTGAGACACGAAAATTGGCAGATTCCTACTGCATCCACGGGCAAGAGAGGAGTGGCAACATTCTATTGACGGCACCTCACACCTAATCTTGTATAAATCATCTATAATAGATGCAAAGGCCTTACTTTAGTGTATTATATTAACTGTAGCGTCACTTAAGCTACTCGTAAGTAGCTATTGGGGTTGCTGTGCTTATGGGTAATGGGAAAAGTTACTATCAGGTATAAAGTTTTTAAATTAAGATGCACTTTGATAAGAGTTTACGGGCTTACACGTGTTTAGGTTACTTTAAACAAGCTTTGGTACTGGGGTACCAGAAAAGGGGGCGAAGGTTTCTGAAAAATGACCTTTTTGACCTTTGGTGACCTTTTGAGGTCACAATAACTCCGGTTTGACTCTAGGGTCACCAAAATCAATCAGTACCCTTCTCTCTTTAAGACGGTGCTAACAAAAAAGGTTTCATGTAAATCAGTCAACGCGTTCGGTTGTAATTGTGTCATGCACAGACAGACAGACAGCGCTATGCATAAAAGGGGGCTTCGCCTGCAAAATTTACGCACAAAATGTCGCACTCCGCTTTTTCACCCGAGTAGTTCTCATTCCCGTGGGACTTCGAGGATGAAATATAATAGCCTATGCTACTCAGGGATAATGTAGCATTCTAATGGTGAAAGAGTTTTAAAAAATCGGTCCAGTAGTTCCTGAGCCTTATGTATACAAACAAAAAAACAATCAAATCTTTCCTCTTTATAATATTAGTGTAGAAGTGTCGATATCGTCGTTCTATTTCGCGATGGTTGGGTGGTTGTTATCACGTTTATTTCATCACTCATTAACAACTCGCTTAAATTACATTGGGATCCATGAGGGAGGCCTGTGTTCATCAGTGGACGTTTTATGGCTGAAATGATGAATCATACAAAGACATACAGTCGAATTGAGAACCACATACTTTTTGAAGTCGTTTAATCGTTGTGACGCGATACAACAGATCGACCCGCTAGCATCATCATCATCTTAGCCATAGCACGTCCACTGCTGGACATAGGCGAAAGGCCAAGTTCTGATCATGAGAGGTTGCCATACTCGCCACGCTTGGCAGGCGGGTTCGCGAGCGCAGTATGTTGATACATACTACACTACTGTCCATCTTCCGGAGGTATCCCGATTCTTACTGCAAGCACGGGCAAGAGAGGAAGGGCAACATTCTACTGCTGGCGCCCCACGGCGACCCGTTAGCAACTAAGCTACTCATAAGTTCAAGTCATAAGCTAACGGGAGATGGGAAAAGTTACCCTCACGTGTAAAGTTTTTAAATGATGATCCATTTTGAAAGATTTGTTACACGTGCTTATGTTACTTTAAGATTAGTTTAACCTTATAGGTGATGTCGTTGTTCTATTTAAACCGACTAAGCTGAGAGGATGGTACATGCTGGGCAAGCCTAATCCATCGAACAATGTCCCAGGCACTGCAGCGTCCCTTACAGCATGAATACCAGCTATAATTTTAACCGACTTTAATTCATTGTAAGTTCGAAAATACACTTTCAATGAGGTGCTGATTTTTCAAAACTATGTTGATGATGGGATCTATGAGGAATCGAGAGAACTCCTCAAATATTGTAGGTAAACATATTACAGTGAGCTTGTTAAACTTTCGCGATATGTTAACATATTATTAGTTTTTAAAATCCTACCATCAATTCGCGACGGTAGCTTCCAGAAACTTCAGTCCCGAGGACTGAAGTTGCAATCCGGTCGAAACTTCGGGAAAATAATTAAAAAGGTAGGCGATAAAATCCTGTATTTTAAAAACTAATAATATATTACAGTGGTTTTGGAATATTTTAGCTAAATATGCCAAAATCGTGCATTTTCGATTCATTTGCATTCTGAAAGTTTGATTTGATGAAGTCTGATGGTCGAGAACCATCTGTGGTCCTCATTATCAGTTCCACTCTACTCATTAATGTTACTTATATATTTTCGGGTGACGACATCGAAACATGGCTAAGATAAGATAATATATCTCTATCCACTAATCATCATACTTCCCACAGATCATCATCAAGGTTATTGAAGTTTTTTTTTTGTTGAAATATTAAAGAATTATCAGCAACAAGCAAAAACATTACAGTCGTTTTTTGTTGAAAAATTAAAGAATTATCTTCATCATATCTTCATCCATTCCACTTTATTTGAGAAATACTAGCTAAATACTAGCTGACTAAGCCGCGGATTTCATCACGATGTTTTCCTTCACCGTTAAAGCACGTGGTAAATATGCACACACATTTTTCAAGAAAGATATATATTCGTGCACGCCTGGTATCGAACCTACGACCTTTCGGATCGAAAGTCAGACTAGGCCAACACGGCTTGAACTATTCCTACTCTTAGTATAAAGTGCTTACCCTAGTGAGGCAGGATACACTAAATCTTAGGCTGGTGTATCCTGCTCCACTAAATCGAATTAGTGGGCAGATTACACTGCAAAATTTAAGCTATTCCGCTTTGCCCTACCAGTGTAGCGTCTTAATGAGGCAAAGTGGAATCATTTCATTTCAGCCGTAGGACGTCCACTGCTGGACCTAGACCTCATGGATCTTTAAGTATCGATCATGAATGGTTGTTGCTATACTCACCACGCATGGCAGGCGGGTTGGCGAGCGCAGTACGAGATGTTGATACACGGAAAGACGCTGCTGCCCATCTTCCGGGGGTATCCCTTAGCAGATTCTTACTGAATCCACGGGCAAGAGAGGATGGGCAACATTCTACTGCCGGGACCCCACGGCAGTATTGTTTCTTAGTATCAAATAAACATTTTGCGTTAGTTCAGTTAACAGCATTTAAAGCATTTGTCCTGTCACATCATAGACTTTTATCCGACAACAGAAACTCAGTATTAAGAGTCGTTATTCCGAAACTGGCTCCAATATATCAACGCTTGGAATATATCCAAAATACAGAGCAGTTAGCTAAATTAAATACGGTTGTAAAGTCCCAACTGATGGAGATAAATCGTGACGGTTTGAACAAAATTCTATGCATATATTCATGCTAAACTAGTTTCAGCTGAATACTTTGTGTTTTATGTATCTTTTGCATCGAGCTAATCCTATAGAGTCCCAATAGTGAGAAGTGCATAGGCCACAAAGATAAGCTTTTAAAGAAACACAAGTGAGTTGTAAAGAACGAATTATTGAGACTTAACTTTATTCGATACCGTACATTTTGTAATAATCTTTTAAAGAAAGTCAAGTCAGAGTACGAGTTTGCTGAGCTTCAGAAGGATAGGAACAATCCAAAAGCTACATGGAATATCGTTATATCCCATCAATAGCCCATCTTGACAGTAAACAGTCTATTTCACAGGATCTGCTAAAATTGTCTGATAAACCAACGTAGGTGCAACACTAGCCTCAGCAAATTAATTCTTGGCTAAGGTAGGTGCAACACTAGCCTCAAATATAACTTTACGAGACACTTTGTCTGCTACGTCTTATTCTACTTGTCCTTCTCCTTTAACTCTCCTCCTCACTTGCCTCCGGTTTCCTCTATGTGCCTCCTACCTACAGAATGTAAATAGATAGAACTTGTGATTCTAAACCTTAAAGATAATTGTGCTGTAGGTTGTGACGGTGTCCCGACCTCAGTTATCAAAGGCGCCAGACATACTCTGATTCCAATCTTGAATTACATTTTTAACCTCTGCTTTGTAACCGGCATTTTTCCTGACGTGTTTAAGAAAGTCTTAGTACACCCAATCCATAAGTCCGGGGATAAAAAGGACATAAACAACTACAGGCCCATTTCAGTTTTGACCATTCTGTACAAGATCTTGGAGAAAATCATTAACTGTAGACTTGTAAACTTCCTTGATGCTAGCGTTACTCTGTCTAGCAACCAGTTTGGTTTTAGACGCGGCAAATCTACTGAGGACGCAGTTATTGGGCTTACAACGGTTGTTGCAAGGAACTTTGCATTAAATAAAAAGTTAGTGGGAATATTTATGGATCTCGCCAAGGCATTTGACACTATCTCTATTCCTATTCTCTTAAATAAACTTGAAAAATTGAGGATAAGAGGCAGTGTCGGACACCTGTTCGATAGTTACCTTTCCGGCCGCAGGCAGACAAATCAAATCATATCAAATATATATTTATTTCTCAGACATTATACAATGTAGTTATACAAATAGCATGTGTCCTTAGGGGATCACTCGTACACACAACCAGACAACACACACACACACACACAGACATTTAAATACCCAACCATATGGTTCTCTATTTTGTCTCCGAAATTCTATATCCCTAATATAATAATCCATAAAATTTATTTTCATAATGATCGATTGCCCGAATAATCATAATCTATAATATAAGGATCCTATAGTTTCCATTCCACTAATGATTACAATCCATAAAGTGATTTGCAATAAGTAAAGAAATCCATAACATTATTAACTCATAAACATTAGTCTTTTTTAAACTTTCGCGATCACGACACATTACAAAACGTCGGGCAATAATAAAGGTAAATAACGCGATAAATACCCGGTTAAATATGTATGTATAAACATTATGGTGGATACTTATCTGAGTGACCACCGGGCCGTCCGCGTCCGCGTCATGGTGCCAGCGATGGGAATATCTCAACCGAGGACCAGCCTCATCAGGAATCATTCAGAGGTAAATCGTATAAATTTTTATATGGCTATAGGGAGTATAGACTGGGCCAATGTTTATGACAATAGTCCACACCCGAATGATTTGGCAATATCCATTATTAATATTCTAAAAAATAAAATAGACATCTGTTTCCCTCTTAAGCAGAAGAATATAAGACAAAAATCGTGGGTGAGTGAGGAGATAAAAAGCTTAAAATCTTTCCTATTCGAAATTACTAGTCTTTCTAAAAGATATCCTCAGTTTGATAATTTAGAAAACCTTATGACAACTTTCAATGATAAATATGACTACCTTATTAACCGGACAAAATGTAATCACTATATGAAAATCATTGCGAATAATCCAAACACACAGAAAGCTGTATGGAAAGTGGTGAATGAAGAGAGAGGAAAATGTTCAGCACCAACTCTTTACTTTACGGATGTTGTTAAAGATCCTACCACGGGAATAAAATATAATTCCAGGAAGGCAGCTGCGGACGCCATGAATTCAAGATTCGTGAGTGCGGCGGCCGCGTGCGGCGCCCCGCGCGCTGACCTCTGCGCCGTCAGTGCTGCGCTCGCCGCCGCATGTCCAAAAGCTGACCGTTCACTACGGTTTCTGCGCTTCTCACCAAAAGAAGTGCATCGAATTATCACGGCAGGCATCCCAAGTAAGCCTACAAAGGACTTGTATTATATTTCCATGGAAATGTTACGCATCGTTGTAAAACCACTTGCACCTTGCCTCGCAATTCTATTTAACTGGTGCTTAGTTACTGGTACCTACCCACTAGTATTCAAAGCTAGTAAGATATCGCCACTATTCAAAGGGAAGGGCAAGCGCGAAAACTTGGACGGGTACAGGCCCGTATCCATTATTCCTGCTTTGGCTAAAGTGTTCGAGAACGGTATAAGCACTAGACTAACGGAATACCTCCAGCGCACCGAAGTGCTATCTGAGCGGCAATATGCGTACCGCGCGGGTCGATCTACCACATCACTTACGCGCGAGGTGGTTCGTAAGATTCTCGAAGCTTGTGAGCGCCGGCAGCGAGTTGCTGTCCTGTGCTGTGACCTCTCAAAAGCCTTTGATGTCGCAGACCACTGCGTACTCGCTGCGAAGCTCCGGCACTACGGAATAGACGGAGCTGCGCATGCACTTCTCACCGATCTACTTCAGCACAGATCCCAAGTCGTGGTTAGTGATGGGGGAGAAGTCAAGTCGGATCCGTTGACTACCGTTATGGGTGTAGCTCAAGGGTCCTCGGTGTCTAATTTGCTGTTCACTATACTACTTAATGACCTACCGGCCTCGGTAACCATGAGTGACATTTTTATGTATGCTGATGACGTAGCAGCTATTGTGACAGCAGACACTGTGGACGGTCTTGAAACCAAATTAAATCAAGCAGCACATGAACTTGCACTTTGGTTTCAACACAATGGCCTCGTCCTCAATATAAATAAGACACATTATATACATTTTTCTATCTCAGGACGAACCACTAGGAGCTTATCGGTGTGTATTAATGGTGTTTCAGTGCATGAGGCAATGTCTACAACGTTTTTGGGGTTCGAATTGGACCGCGGGCTGACGTGGGCGGCACACGTGGACAAGCTGTGCGCGCGGCTGGGCAGTGCGTGCTACGCGCTGGGAAGAGTCTCACGCGTGCTTCCTGCCGATGCAGTCCGTATGTGTTACTTTGCTACCGTTCACTCATTATTACAATATGGCGCAGATCTCTTTGGACGCGCGGCCGAAAGGGAGCGCATTTTTAGAATGCAAAAGAGAGCGATACGAGCAATTGTTCATGTATCACGAAGGACATCAGTGAGACCTTACTTTAAGGAACTTAATATCATGACCTTTCCAGCGATAGTAATTTATCAGGTAGCAGTATATGCTCGCCAAAACCTGAAGTCGTTTACTGAGCAAGCGGAGGTACATGAACACTTGACACGCAACGCTAAAAATCACTGGCTGATACCTGTGGCCACACGCCTGGTGAAGTCCGATAAGCTGACGCACGTGATGGGCCCAGTTACATATAACAGACTTCCTGATAGCGTCAAGGATGCACCAAGTACTACGAATTTCAAGTGGAGGCTGAAACGCTGGCTCGTAGAAAACACGTTCTATTCTCTTGACGAATTTTTTTAGTGAGTAATAACGATTTATAATTTTATTTAAAACTGACATTTGAATTTATTGTTATTATTGTATTGTTATTTTCAATGTACCTTTCATTATTTAATTTATGACGTGATCGTAATTGATACGCATTAAGGACCTATAATTGTGACAAATTATCAATAAAATCTTTATATCTTTATATCTTTATTCTCATAATTATTTATAATAATAATTTTCATGTTCATAATATTTTGTTGGCGGCCGCTACTGCTGCCGCTTAGTTTCTTTACTAGCATTTTACCTAGTTTATCTTAATATTCACACACCTACTTTATATAGCCAGCACCGTAGTGTTGGTCTGCGGAAAGTGGCCACTGGCGAAAAACTCTTATAAATAATAACTAACTTACACGGCCTGTTCTTCTCGGTTCTGTCAAAGGCAGAGTTTTTGGTTGGTTGTAAAAAAATACCTGATAACCTACTGTCTCTCCATCTCGGTTCTGCCACAGGCAGTGTTTTTTGATGCTTATTAAAATAAAACCTAATAACCTACTGTATGTATCTTTTATATTATAATCTGCAAAAACGCGCATGCTACGTTTGGAAAGAGTCCAGAGAGGAGTACTAAAGGTTCTCTGTGGGAAACCTAGACTTTACCCCACCATCGAGCTCTACTCTCTCTGCAAAGTCCACAATGTCCGACAACTTTTCATACTTCGAACCATCTTGCTTAAACATACCCAGGTGATATATGACCCTGAGCTCAGTAGGACTAAAAGACGCTCAGACAAAGTTTGCAAAATAGTGTCACACGGTACTAAAATCTCGGGCAGGCAGTATCCTCATATTAGCTCTATACTTTATAATAAGCTAAATAGGCACCTAAACATTTATTCCTTGACCCTACAAAAGTGCAAACTAAAGATATCCGAGTGGCTTTTTAGCCTCTCCTATGAGGAGACTGAACAGATCCTTTTTACATAATTATACTTCTTATTGTTTATTTATAGTAATTTTTACCATACCTAAGGTATTCCTACATAACACAAACATTATATATATATCATCATATCAGCCGTAGGACGTCCACTGCTGAACAAAGGCCTCCCTCATTGATCTCCAAGTACTGCGGTTGGAAGCGGCCTGCATCCACCGCCGACCAGCAGTTCTCACCAAGTCATCTGCCCATCTTGTAGGTGGACGTCCTACGCTGCGCTTGCCGATCCGTGGCCTCCATTCGAGAACTTTGCGGCCCCATCGGCCATCTGTTCTGCGCGCTATATGGCCTGCCCACTTCAACGTGCTAATCCGTTTGGCTATGTCGGTGACCCGAGTTCTTCTACGTATCTCCTCATTTCTGATTCGATCCCGTAGAGAAACCCCGAGCATAGCCCTCTCCATAGCTCGTTGAGCGACTCTGAGCTTATTCATAAGGCCAATAGTGAAGGACCACGTCTCGGTTCCATATGTCATCACTGGTAACACACACTGATTGTAGACTTTCGTCTTAAGGCACTGAGGTATGTTGGACGAAAAGACGTTGCGAAGTTTCCCAAACGCTGCCCATATATATATATATATACATACAATTTACTAGCTAATTATACGTAATACTTATATATTTTTATTAATATATTCACACACATGTACATATATTTAAATTCAACTTATATTACTGATCAATTTTAAATTCCAAACGTAACTCTCAACCAGTAAATTGTACCTTGTAGTAAATGTATATTACTATTATTATTATATATTTTTTTCCTGTTTACATGTTGTTATCTTCTCCCAACTTTTCAATATATTCTTTGTTAGTTAAAATTAAGATTGTAGTTTATACCTAGAGATAATACATACATAAATGTTCATTATTTGAGGAAGGCGTTACTCACCGCGATACAGTATAATACTTTTTGCGGTTAGCATCGTTACATAAGTTTTAGTTTTATGTTATTATGTATCTTTCTCAATAAAATAAATAAATAAAATAAATCTTGGTTTTGTCACAGGCAGTGTTTTCGGATGGTTTTAAAAAACCTAGTAACCTACTGTCTCTCCACCCAACCATATAAGTCGATTTTGCAAAAAATGTCGCTTATCCCCTTTTGGCTGTTAACCATCAATATTATACCATGTCTAGTAAACAGTTTTTTTTTACATATCGTTAAGTTTCGGTAAGCCTTACTTTAAGGGTATAAGAAAAAAATAATTGATATATTTATTCAAACCTTATTTATTTGGGAAACAAATACTACAATATTACAGAAAAATAGCATGTTAACAACAATACAGAAACCAGTGAAGTTTACACCATTCAGTAACACAAAAAAACTTCGATGTCCAAAGAAAATGCATCCAATATGTTCAGCTGGGGTGCCGGCAGTAGAATTTTACTCTTCCTCTCATGCCCGTGGATGCAGTAAGAGCCTGCTAAGGGATACCTCCGGAAGATGGGCAGCGTCTTTCCGTGTATCAACATCCCGTACTGCGCTCGCCAACCCGCCTGGCAAGCGTGGCGAGTATGGCAACTACCGACTGAACAGATTCAATTATGTGCTTTATTCTATTTATTTGTGTTGTTTTATTTTGTAATTTGTGACGCGTCAATAAGGTCCATGCGGCCGCACTGAATAAAGTATTTTTTGATTCTTGATTCTTGACCCCTCATGGAGATCCATGAGGGAGGCCTGTTCAGTAGTGGACTTTTTACGGCTGGAATGATGATGATGATGTTCAGCTGGTTGAACAAATAGTTGAATATATTGGAGTAGACCAATGCAAACAAAATTTACAACAAAAATATAATTGTATTATAACTTTAAATTTTATTAATCAATGTTTTATTATAATCAAAATTTCAATGATTTGTTTAGTTAGGTTTTATATTTATTACTTTTTACTCGCTCAATTATTTTATTTCTAATAGCATGTAGTCGTCACCATTGTAATAACACTTACCTACCGTTTAAATATGTTTGTGTACTTAAGTTTTATCTGGTGTACATTATGTTGTGTGATCAATAAAATAAATAAATAAAAAATAATTAAAAAAGAGGATCGTATAGATGCTGGACAAGCCGTATCCATCTTACAATATCAGGGGCACTGCAGTGTCCCGTACAACAAGAATACCAGTTGCTGACGCTGTATAAATAATTTATAATAGATGTGAAAGTTATACCTACATTAGTTTTATCATTACGTCACCATAAAACTTTTCATAAATGATCGAGGAATAGAGTGTCTTTTTTACCATCAACCAAAATTATTCCTTGTAGTATTTTCAAGTCGCCTAAATCTTCACTTATCGGTACATAAGATACCATTTCTCTACTAGCCGCTTTGTTCTTTTCCGATATCCTTTTCTCTTGATTTAATTTCATATTATCCTCTTTCAACTTCTGATTCTCATCCTTTAGCATGTCCACTGTGTTGAGAAGCATTTTCAATGTATCTATAGTGATTCGTTGGTACCTACCGAATTTATCTGCTGGTATATCTTTTGATTCAATCTCTTTGATTACTTTCAAATTTTCGTTGTGTTGTCTCTTGTTTGTCTGCATCATTGTTGGAACAGCACCTGATCGGTTTTCTTTGGTTAATTTTAAATCTTGTCTGTTTGTCTTCGTTATTGTCGGCACTTCTGCTGATTCGATCTCTTTGGTTAATTTTGAATGGTCGTTTAGTTCTCTTCCGTTTACGAATAATTTAACCGGGGCATCGCTGGATTTGGTTCGGCCGACGAATATTTGAAAAATTAATAAAACAATGAATGCGTGTCGTTCCATTGTGTTATATAATTGTTTTGTTGAAGGAAAATTCATAAGAAGGTGTGACTATCACGATAATTGAATTGGTTGCGCTTGATCTTATACCAGGACTACATCAGCATGGTAGAGCTCTTCGAATTTCACTTTGAACTTCGATGTTAGCATTTTTCGCAGTTTGAGGTACATCGCTTAGTATAGTATGCTTCCGTAAGATTTATAGATGATTTTGGAACTTTGTTTTTTCATATGGAACATTTATCTCCACTGCTTTTTCTCTGGTTAACCATGCCATGTACTCTATTTTCTGACGCAAGTGCCAAACTATTGTTTACTAAAAATATCGATGCGATATTCTAGCCTAAAATTACTTTAATAGTCAATACAAGATCATATACCTTCACTTAATCTTCGCTAAGCGTGGCGAGTATGGCAACAACCCCCTCATGGAGAAAAATGAGGGAGGCCTATGTCCAGCAGTGGACTTGGATGACCTAGGCTGAGATGAATGAATAAATGAAAAGACCTGTGTAAATCACCCTTTGTATTGATATCCGAATCCGATTGGATATTGTGTAGCCAGTAAAGTAATTTTACTCGTAGGCATTTAACATTCACATTGGAGAAGCAAGATTGAATTAATATAAATATTTATTGAGTAATATCTGAAAAAAATTATGTTTGGCTATGTTCCCCAGGGGTGTAAGGGGTTCCATACAACACCTCTCGGAACCCAAGCCAACCTCACCGGCCCGTGGTACACCCTGCCGACCAACAGACGAGGCTCTGGCGCTCCACCCACCAACCCGCACTGGACCAGCGTGGTGGGTTATGGTCCAAACCCCTACCCTATTATGACAAGCACATTAAGGAACCGGCCCCAAGTGCTCGGCGCCTCCGGCGCTAGCACCGCCGATGACAGTAGGCCGGTGCCCGCCGGAGCACGGGGCGCATACAATCCCCGAGCGAGGATCCACTGTCAACCAACCATGGCTATGAAAAAGGACACTGATAAACTTAACATTATAACTTTCAATGTTGCCACACTCCGTACAGAGGAACGTATTGTGGAACTCGAAAATGCTCTCAATACCATCAACTGGGACATTGTTGGCCTCTCTGAAGTAAGACGGTCCGGTCAAGACACTTTGGTGAGATCTAACAACATATTCAACTACGTGGGTGGAACTCGACATGAATACGGCGTTGGGTTCCTAGTCGCTAAAAAATGGCAGAATAATATTATGGAATTTTTTGCTTACTCTGAGAGGATTGCCTTGCTTAAATTCCGTATTGCTGATTCTAAAGTGCTCACTATCATTCAAATCTACGCGCCAACATCATCACATCCAGACGCCGAAGTGGAAGAATTCTATGACTTACTCGACAAGGCATGTGACAAGCACAGAGGCACTTGGACATTAGTGATCGGTGATTTTAACGCCAAACTCGGAACTGGCGAATCTTTGGACAATGATAATGTCGTTGGTCCTTATGGACTTGGTACTAGAAACGAGCGCGGCAGGCGACTCCTGCATTTTGCTTTTGGCCAGGGTCTAAACATAAGCAATAGTTACTTCCCTAAAAAACCCCAACGACGCTGGACTTGGTTCTCTCCAGACGGTCACACAAAAAACGAAATTGATTATTGCCTCTCCTCTAACAAAAACATAATAAAAAACGTTGAAATTATAAATAAAATTAAATTTAGCTCCGATCACCGTCCTCTACGAACAACAGTACATTTTGACACAAAAATACATAGATTAAGAATGGTAACAAATAACATTAAACATCTTGACAAATCCTGCCTAATTGCAAACTAAGACCGCTTTGTATTAGAGCTGAAAAATACCTTTGCGTCGTTGAACTCTTGTAATTCGGAAGACATCAACACCCAATTTATGAATATCGTAAATACAGTTAAAAGAGCAAGCTCTAAAATAAAACCCATCCGTCCGAACCAAGACAAACTAAGCGGCCCTACTAGAAACCTTCTAGAAAAACGCTCAACCGTCACATATCGCACTACAGAATATTCAATAATAGACAAACTTGTAAAGAAAAATATTCGAAAAGATTTACGACTGTTCAATACCAATAAAGTTAAAATAGCACTTGAAACCAACAGATCCCTTCGAACAGCTAAAAAAGGGATGGAAAAGGTAAAACCCAGCATAACGTGCCTCAAAGACAGCAATGGCATAAAACATGGTGACACAAGCAAGTTCCTCAATATCTGCACGGAATTCTATAAAACCTTATACGCTAAACCATCAGCGAGCCACGTCGGACCCCTGCCAGAATATTTTTGCTCTGACGATATACCACCTATCACTGGCTCAGAAGTTCACAAAGCCATAACACAAATGAAATATTCTAAGAGTCCAGGCGACGACGGTATCTCCACTGAAGTCCTAAAAATTGGTGAATCTGCTTTACTACCCCATTTAACAAACCTTTTCAATACTATACTCCAAACCGGTACATTTCCTAAGAACTTCTGTCATTCTACAATAATTCTACTCCATAAAAAAGGCGACAAAAGCGATCTTTCTAATTATAGACCCATAAGTTTAGTCTCACACGTTTACAAAGCTTTTGTCAAAATTCTCGAGAACCGAATTTCGGCCCAGTTAAATTCGAATCAACCTCCCGAACAAGCTGGATTCCGTCCAGGTTTTTCCGTCACAGACCACTTGCAAACCCTTAATCAGATAATCGAAAAGCATACAGAATATAAACAGCCCCTATACTTGGCGTTCGTGGACTATTCGAAGGCATTCGATAGCATTTCTCACGAATCGTTATTTCAAGCACTGACCAATCAAGGCATCGGATCCACGTACGTCAAGTTAATTATGAATATTTACCTTAAAAGTACAGCCGCCGTCAAGACACACACCACTGGTCCGTCTTTTCCAATAAGCAAAGGTGTCAAACAGGGAGACCCATTGTCCCCTAAATTATTTACAGCCACCCTTGAAGAAATCTTCAGAAGCTTGGCTGATCAGTGGATAGGAAAGGGAATTGTCGTTGGCGCAAACAGACTTACCAACCTTCGTTTCGCCGACGACATCGTTTTGTTCTCAACAACATCGCATCAACTACAACAGATGCTGGTAGACCTGAGCAACGCGAGCCTTTCAATCGGCTTATCAATGAATCAGTCAAAGACCAAGGTTATGACTAATAGCACCAAACATAAGATCTGCGCACAGGGTGGGGAGATTGCATACGTCGATGAATATATTTACCTCGGCCAGATAGCCTCTTTCCAGGCAAGACAAGAAAAAGAGATCATCCGTCGAACAGACAACGCCTGGAAAAGCTACTGGGCCATGAAGGAATTAATGAAGGGTAGCCTTCCAATTTGCCTCAAACGCAAACTCATGGACGTATGCATTCTTCCTATCTTAACTTATGGTGCACAAACCTGGTCTTTGACATCTCTTCAGCGCTCAAAGCTCGGAGTCTGCCAAAGGGCGATGGAGCGCAGTATTCTAGGTGTTAAATTAACAGATCGCATAAGAAACACCACACTGCGCTCCATGACAAAAATCGTCGATGCTGTCAATAAATCAGCTAAACTGAAGTGGGACTGGGCCGGACATGTGTGTCGCATGTCGGAAGAAATGTGGGCAAAGATAGCCACCGAGTGGGTCCCACATGCGGTACAACGACCGCGCGGCCGGCCCAGGCGCAGATGGCGGGATGAGCAGGACATGTACTGTGCTGACTGGTCGACCAACGCCTTGGACCGGGAAGTATGGAGAAAGGGAAGGGAGGCCTTTGCCCAGCAGTGGGATCCTACAGGCTGATTAGATTAGATTATGTTCCCCAAACTAAGCCTGTATTGGTCGGGCAGGAATCCGTTCCCGTTGTGATAAATATCTAAAAGTCGAACAATTATACAACTATTGTGTGTGCGCTAATGATATACATGGAACCGAAAAAAATCACGTCGAGATACGGTAAAATCAAATGCTGAAAAAAATATTAATTGGGATACCTCCCATATAGGTAACATAGGGATGATTCTTTTTCGTGTTTAATCCATCGTGTAAGGTAACGTTACAATTTAAAAGAATCTGGGTTTCTATCACTATAAAATTATTCAATCTAGGATTCCATTTGCGAAATATTAAAGTTTCCTTATGCCGTGGGGTGCTGGTAGTAGAAAGTTGCCCCTCCTATCTTGCCCGTGGATGCAGTAAAAGCCTGCTAAGGGATTTCTCCGGAAGATAGGCAGCAGCGTTTTTCTGTACATACCCATCATATTTTTTGTATTTGTATTTGTGAAATGAATTGTTTTTTTTTATTATTTAATGCAATATTTACGAATTTAATCGAATATTTATAAATGAAAGTGAGTACCTACTAATTGTAATTTAATTGTTAAGTAAGATGACTACACTATTGTATTAGGATAATCCTGTCAAAATTGGTGTAATGTAGATAAATAAATAAATAAAATAAAATCATGGAGATCCATAAGGGAGGCCTGTGTTCAGTTAAGTAGTGGACGTTTAAGGTTGAAATGAAACATCATGCATCTTTTCAGTTATTATGAGGGTTCATCCGTTATGTTATTAAGGTCCATTGTGTGAGGTCCGGGTAATTTACAACTGTCTAACCAACAGGTGTACATTAAAGTAGGTCAGGCTTGGGGTCCGTATAAAAAGCAACCTTCGGAGTTAGCGTTAAAATATAGATTTCCCTGCTACCACATTTTTTGTGTGTGACTTAAACTCGTCCTATTTGAAGACTGTGGGACCGGTAAATAAGTAAAATAAATAAATAGTTCTGGACGACTCACACGACATCATCTAGCCCCAAGCTAAGCAGAGCTTGTGTTATGGGTACTAGATTACTGATATACTTAATACGAGTACCATATACTGCATAGATATTTCTTATTATATATAGAAAAACACCCAGAACACCCTGAAAAAATATCTGCAGATCGTACAGAAATTTGTCCCAAGGCGGGAATCGAACCCCTCTTGCGTCGCAGACGGACCTTCGCCCGCTGCACCACACAGATCGTCAAAATAAAAAACCAAATCAGAGTATTTCAAGGATACTCTGAAAAGCCCGTGGGGTGCCGGCATTACAATGTTAGGGGTAACATTCTAATGCCGGCACCCCACGGACTCTTACTGCAAATATGGGCATGAGAGGAGGGGTCCTCTCATACCCATAGATGCAGTAAGAGCCTGCTAAGGGACACCTCCGGAAGATGGGCAGCAGCGGCTTTCCGTGTATCAACATCCCGTACTGCGCTCGCCAAGCGTGGTGAGTATGGCAGCAACCCCTCATGGAGATCCATGAGGGAGGTCTGTGTTCAGTAGTAGACGTTTTACGGCTGAAATGATGATAAATATTAAAAATAGGAAATTAAATCGGTAACAGAAGCAATATACATTTTGCTAATTAGTAAATCGTCCCACGTTTTAGGTACTCGTAAAAGGTTATAGGTACAGTTCAGATAGACCTCAAAACGCGGACTGATCAAAGAACCTTGAGCCTTATTTCTTTAAGTATAAAGTAAGTACTTAATTGTTTGTATCGTATCTGGAGGTCAGGTCCAGTTCAGAAAGACCTCAAAACGCGGACTGATCAAAGAACCTTCAGCTTTATTCCTTTAATCATAAAGTAAGTAACAGTTTTTATCGTACCTGGAGGTGAGCCGCGAGGTATTTTGAATCTTTCTGCGATTGAATTAAAGATTAATTCAGGTCGTTGTGATTTTTGCTAATGAAACAAAGGGGGCTGGGATCGGTGAAATGTTTATAATACAGAGTAGACAATAAGGTGCCGGTAGCAGAATGTTGTCTCTCCTCTTGCCCGTGAGTGGCCTGTGTTCAGTAGTGGACGTTTCACGGCTGAAATTATGAATGTAATAGTAGTCAAATATGTTCCGTTTTAATTTTAGTACGGCACTAATCCAATAGCTTTTTGTAATTTTAATCTGTTTTAGGTCAATTTAACTTGCTTTAGCTAGTTTGTGCAACAACAGAATCGCCACCACCATTGACTGTATTTTTTGACATTCGATGTATATTTTTAGTTGGATGTTTTAAATATGAAATAAAATAAGATTTCTGCGTAAGAATTTTGGGTACATAATGGCAAAATGATATAGCAATGAGTATAATCCTACAAAATTCGGCCTTAAAAAGGCGTACAAATATAAATTATACCAACAAAAATAATTTTGATATTTATTTGTACTTAAATTAAAATCAATTAACAAAAAATGTCCGTTTATTAAAAATTATTATCATTTAAAAAGTCTTTAACAGCATAAAATAGTTCTCTCAGTTTTGAAAATATTGAAAAAATACCATTCCCTCTCCTTATCTCTGAAGTGTGCAGAGATAAAACCCGTAAAAGTTTATAGCTAATAGAAGTGTATGTAAAGTTTATAGGAAATTTATAGCGTACTCTCTAATTGGCATAGTTTTTTAGATAAGAGGGTGGAAGGGGGGGTTTTAATTATTTTTGTAAAGTTACTAAGTCATGTGGGGTATCATATGAAAGGTATTCATTTGCACATTAATAAACTGGTATTAGTTTAGCTTTAAGCCGTATAGTTTTCGACTTATTTACAAAAACGTTTAAAAAATTGCGTTCCCCCCCCCTAGCTCCGAAGCTTGCAAGATAAACACCTGAAACTTTTATTGCTAATACGAGTATATGTAAAGATTACAAGAGAAATATAACGAACCCTCTAATTTGCATAGTTTTTCAGAAATCATCGAAAGTGTAAAAAGTCTAATAATATCCGCTATCAGACAAGAGATGGCGCTGTCAAGGTTCTCAAACAAATATAAACCGCCTTTATTTTATGAATATTTATTTGAGAGGTTTACATGGTCGGAGGACATCCATTCCCTTAATACCCGAAGTAAATTTCTGCTTGCCCTTGCGATTCCCAAACATAAGACCACGAGATTTAAGAGTTGTTTCAAATACATCTAAAATTTGGAACAACATCCCACCGCCTTTGAGAAAAAAAATGTGTCCCAACCTCTTCAAAGTCAAATATAAAGCTCTTACTCATGAGCGGAACCGGAGGATATTTGAAACGACTTTTTCTATAAACTAGACTGGATGTAATTTTTTGTTTGCGCAATTGTTATGTTCTGTTTTTTACACTTTGGCTTGATGAATTGCCTAGGCTCTTAGTAAAACTCCCCCTCACACACACACACACTATTCAACTTTATTACAAAATTAGAAAACACACGGAAACTTTTTTTTTTTTTTTTTGTTTGTTTTTTTTCTTTTCTCTTTTTCAACTTCACATAACTCACACTCACACAGTGGCTAATTTAGTTTTTAGTTGTTATATTTAGTACCTACCTTTAACAAATTTTGTATACCCTTTATTATTTTGTATTTAAACTGATTATTATTTTTTTTTCTCACCTGCTGTTACAATAATAAACTTCGACACCTAAATACGAACCCTGGGATAGACTGAAAACCAGCCCTGAGTAGACTGTAGTTTACTCAGTCCAGTGCTGAGTCTACTCCATTTGCCTAAGAGGATCTTATTTTATATTATTGTAATTTTATGTATTAATAACTGTGTTTTCTTTTTGGCAATAAATGTATTTGTATTTGTATTTGTATTTTATCATATATTATATTGTATGATAGCACGGAACTCTCGGTGCGTGAACCTGTCTCGCTCTTGCCCGGTTTAATTTATTATCCGGTGAAGTGAAATAGATCGTGCTATGAACCGTTAAAAATTCAATAAAGTTTATACAACTACAACATATATTTTTTCCAATAACAAAGGATATTTGATCGTTTAAAATTGAATAAAAAATTGGTTAATTTGGAATATCGTGGCCTTAATCGTGACCACTGAGGGGGATGTTCAATCTCTTGTAATTTCGTTACTTATAACTATTTATATAAATACATTTTATATTCTCCGAACAAGTCAAATCCTGACTCGTTAGGGGAATATAAAATATATTAATTCCGAGCGTGTGAAAATATGACTCGTTATAGACCATTTTTTTCGGACGAGTTACATACAATGTAACACGCTTTTAGTGTGAAACTTTGGAATTTATGTCTCCGTAATCGGCTAGTGGAATCTTTCGTGTGTGTGAAATGTGCATTATTAAATAACACTTCTAAGAATTCACCGTTTCTCGCTAACGGTGTAATGCTTTTACTCGCACGAGATCTACTACCTATTGGACTCCATTTTAAGTCCCAAATTAAGTTTTTGTTTTCAAAATCGAAATAGAAAATGTTGATTGACATTGAAAAAGTAAAGAAAACCAGAAAAAATAAAACAATAATTAAGGAAATAAAGATATGTGAATTTAATATTATAATTAATAAATCGACCGCAGTTACCTACCCCTTAAGGTAACAGTTTATTAGAGCCACCTGGCACCCGACCAGCACCATCTCGTCTTTCGGCGTCACTCGTTCTCGACCATATAAAGAATTCTAAACGCAAGAGGTGAAGCGGTGCGGGTCAGGTGCCGGGTGGTTCTTATGAGCTGTGACCCTTAATAATAGATGCTATGCCTGAAGCATCGTGCTTTGTCTCTGTCTAACCTGCTAAAGCTCCATAGTTTTCCTTGTCACTCAAAGCGATACTTACACCATATCCCTCCTAGTAGTGTTATCACTGGTTAGATTAGGAAACAGCGACAATAACCAAACTCGTTCATAGTATTTTTTAATGTCTTATAATAATTTAACTTTCAAAATTAACGTGCGATATACTATTCATTTTGTAAAAACGGGAATTACTCACGTAGTATATAAGATTATTCCGATGCGTGGACGGGCATTCAATCCCATGATGATGATTTTCTTTAAAAATCGAAACGTGTCGGAATAATCTTCGACGTTACAATACTACGCGAGTAATTCTCGTTTTTACAAAATGAATCTTATAAGCATGTTTATGGGATCGATTTAATAACTTAAATAGGTGTTATTATAAACTATTATGCTATTAAAATAATTACTCTAGCTAGGTAAACGGTTCTGTGAACTTTTGCCTGTTAATAAAAAATAGCTTATCAAATGTATATTCGAAAATTACGTCAAAAACAATAATTAATTGATGTGTCCCATTGACTGTTTTATGAAATAATACATAAGTATAGTACAGAAGTATTTACATGATAACTTTCGATGATTTGGGCCTTTTTAAGTATCCCGATATTTCGACGCAGTTACAGACGTCATGATCACGGATAAACTAGTCTTGTGAGTGAGCAGTCTTTGGCAAGGTTAGGAACTTCAACCGAGAAGATGGTTTTCATCTGGAGCCTGGAATCATGTGTTAAGAAATGTAGCAACCTAAAAAGTCTCCTTTGCCTGTAGTCCATTAGGTCCATACATCTAGAGTTCACTACCCCGTATCGATGGCGCGGGTCGTTAACCCCCTACGTGGCGTGCTACGGGGCTACGAGGCTACACTGCTACGGAATAAGCTGCTACGGATGCATAGTATAAGTGACTCAACACAGTACTGAACTTTATAAAACTCTTGAAACAATCTTAAAAAATACTCAAATCATGGTAACCCGGAAACAATGTTAACATGTTTCCGGATCATGGTATGATTTGAGTATTTTATGTGTGACTTTCCGATAACCGACCAGGAGGGTGACTACGTACATATCTAGTGACAGGTTTGCAACAGGTGCAATCATCGCTATCAAACGATGATCAATTTTAATTTAGATAGATAGATAAACTCTTTATTGTGTAAATCATACAGAACATAAAATAAAAATAACTAAAATTAACTTAAACTACAAAAACAACAGAAATACACAATGGGCGGTGTTATCGGTTAAAGTAATTTCTTCCAGACAACCTTTGGATGGAGATGATTTGAATGGAAGAATGAGGTGTAGTGTTAATATCCTAATATATAAATCCTAACATATGTATGTATATACATATATATTGTTGTTAGTTAACAGGTGTTGTTGTCATAAAGTTAATTCACGAATTGACGTGTCACAGCGATGACACGCGCGAGATTTACGCCTGTTGCAAACTTGTCGCGAGATATGTAGGTAATCAGCCTGTGGGTTTGGGTGTTTATTTTCTATTTTGTTTTATTTGATTAAAAATTAATTACTCCTTGAGACATTTTCCCATACCATGCATAGGCTCTTTTATACTTTGAACTAGATAGTGCAGTGTGAGATCCAAAAGGCCAACATTATTTATATGTTGTTTAGTCGTTGTAAGTGCAGAAAGAGTTTTTTTTAATACGACTATCATTTTCCTATTACAGTTTTTGCCTTTGAATAGAGTTGTAGTACTTAGTTTTGAGTACATTGCCGGACGTCCGTCGCGGCGCAGTGGACGTGGAAACTATGTACATATAATTCAAATTAGCCTACTGTTTACCGGAACAATGTTCTACCTAAACAAGCTATTTTTGGCGATTTGATTTTGAGCTGAACATTTTGAAGATCGATATTTTTGGATGTTGGTTTGACAATGTTTAGGGTCGATTCATTTTATTTAATTCTTTAAACAACCCGCCTGTCAAGCGTGACGAGTATGGCAACTACCCCTCATGGAGATCCATGAGTAAGGCGTGTGTTCAATACTGGACGTTTTACGGCTGAAATGAATGGATGAATGATATACCTTGCCCTGCAGAAGCACAGCAATCGTACCAGCAGCCTCCTGGGTCTCAGTTAACTATTTAGCCACTCACGCCAAGAAGGGCGTTCCATAAGTGGATGAAAGGTTGCCTGGAAGAGATCGCTTTTAGCGATAAGGCCGCCCATTGTGCCTTATTATTTGTCATTTTGTTAATTTCTACCGTTTGTATTTTTTGTGTATATAGTTAACAATAAAGCATACTCTTCTACATATCTACATATCTTCCACATATGTATGTATCTATGATCCTAAACTGGCGAAGGATGCCAAAAATACGAAAATATAAGCCTCCAATTAGGTAACTTGCCAAAAGCTCCGCATAACACGATTTGTTTACTTCCATTATTCTAAAAGATCCTTACAGACGGTGTTCTTAGCTATACCAATGTTGGTGACGTTTACCATTTTTATCATATGGTAACCTGACTAATAGCCGATAGCTAAATAAAAAGCTAATAAAAACTAAATTAAAGGATATGAAAACAATGCATTTTATTCATTTAAGACATCATGTTTCATAGTAACATTTACTGCTTAAGACCTACACAGTCGATGTTTAAATAGAAATAGTGTTAGTTTTATTGTATTAATGCAGTTTTTCTTCTAAAATCATGACATGGTTTTTAAGAAGAGATCTTCGTATGTCTTTTAGTTTCAGACTTTTTCATACTGACCGTTCTAAATGGCCCACCCTGTATATACATCTATATATATATATACGTATATATAGTATATATATCACATACATACCGTGTGTGATATTGACGGCGAATACTCCGTAGATGGAAAGGTCTGCAGTTAGAAGAGATAAAGGGTTATCGTCGTGTCGGTGGAACATTCTGTAGGCGGAAAGACCTTAGGTTTAAAGAATTTTTATTTCTCATAAGAACTACAAGGTCCACTTATAATGAGATTCACAAAAGTAAAATTAAATAATAGGCCTCTGGGACCTTAATCACCTCAATAACTAACACAATTTTATATTACCTATTCTAGTTCTTGAAAGCTTATACAAAATAGTCTATCTAATTAAATTTTGAAAACTTAAAATAAAACAAAACAAAACATCCAGTCACAAAACGAGAAAAAAAAATTGAATACAATAAAATAAAACATGAAATATAAGGTGACAAAATACTACCCAGTAGTGGAATGCTTGGTCGAACATTTGAGGTATGGTCCAATTTGTAAGCAAAAGAAATGTTAAATTAAATGTTATATTATTTGATTCCTTTCATTGTTTCTTTAATAATCTTTTTAATAGATTACATACGCCTTAAGCTTGTTTTTAAACACCTTTATATTTTCACATTATTTTATGTGGTGTGGCAGATTATTAAATAATTGCGCTCCTTCAGAAATAAGCGTTTTTTTCCGTAGTTCGGGATTTTTTTACATATATTTATTTTATTCCTAAGATTGTGTTTATTTTATATTTGCTGTAGCTGTATGGTTTATTGTATAGAGTTAAAAGTTTGATAAGAGTGCATGTTTTGTAAATATAAAGTTGTTTTATGTTAAAATGTTTCGAAAGCCTTCGAAAGTAAAAGTAGGTGAAAGACTGTGCTGAGGGAACGGACTTATATGTGCTCATATGAAAGATCCTTTTGACGAACAGACCAATGACGAGAACTGTCTCGAACTGTCACGAGAACGGTTGTGGGATCTCTACACACAAGCCGCGAGGCAGGCCGCCTCGGAGTAGAACACCTGTCTTTGAGATGGAAACGACGAGACTTAATCCTTCATTAATGTCCTAGGCATTGAAGCCTCAGCCACTTGGCCTTCCTCTGCTCTCCCGGTACAAAACCGAAGTGTGGTCTGTAGGGGCCGTTATCCTGAGGCATGGCTCTAATCCAACATAAATCTCGCTTCCACGATAGGTTATTTGGAAAACAGCGGCCAAACGGGAAAAGAACATAATAGTATGCAAAATAGAATAAAAAGCAGAACTTGTTAATCTTATACAACTTTAAAAAACACTTATATTTTCTTTTTTATTTACCAATATTGTATCCCACTAATGGGCAAAGGTCTCCTCCATCTCCTTTCACTGCTTATGATCACCGGCCGCTACCCACCATCGTGGGATCGGGGGTGACAAGAAGACTCCAGTCTTATTGAAAGGCATCAATGTCGTCACGCCAGCGACATTTGACAACTGCTACTTTTTAAAATAAAGAGTATTTTACACAAAAAAATAAACATCAACATTATATAAATTAAAATATTACAAATATGAGGTACAATGGGCAGCCTAATCGCTAAAAGGGATATCTGATGGCAAGCTTTGGGCGGACCTCAAATTTAAGTACAGGCGTAGACTGAGCGTGCGGAAAACTCCATAGATAGATAGAATATAAATAATACTTCACTGCTCACCTTAAAACTAAACTTATCACAACAAGAGGAGTACTGAAAACAAAGTGACAATTGGCGGCCTTATAGCTAAAGAGTGATCTTTACCTACTTGCAAACTTGGGATTGATTGGATTGTAAAATACGACAAGGAGTTACATGGTGTACGTACGATAACTTTGGCTAAAAGCAATTACAAATATAAAATACATAAATTATATGTAATAGACAATAGATTACATAGATAACGTATAGATATATTATACTCATATCTCTTACTATATGTATACTTACATAGTAGAGATATCGTCGTTGCGCATGCAAATTCTGCTATATGTGTAAACATAGTATTCATTGAAGTCGGTTCCCGCGTCTGTCTGTCTGTTTGGCCGCTTACTCCTCCTAAACCTTTCTTAAACTCTTTTACACACATCTGGTACCAACAATTTTTAAGACTGATCCTGTACTTATAATAAGATGTGTGAGCTTAAGACGAAATATTTTTTTTTATCTTTTATACCATGTGTTATAAAACATACAACATAGATGAAAGTCCAACAAGAGCATGAAGCTAGAAACACACTGAACCTATTGTCTATGGTTTTCAAAGGTTTCTCGACTGCGAAGGAGGGTTTTGTTTAGGGGCTATTTAGGTGAGAACGATGGCTCAAAAAGCTGTCGAAAGTGCTTTACGTGAACTACAAAAGCTAGTAAGATAGATAAGATAAGATAATTTATTCAAAAATCAATATAAATTGACAATAAATTACAAAAGCCGTATTTATAAACTATTTAAATGTACTAAAATATCCGTGTCTGAACTAGGATAAACCTGTGTTTCAGACTAGTGGGACTTACATATACTTATTGTAGGTAAATAACATAACAATCATTATAATTAGAAGACTTAAATGGAACAGTTTCATATAGATTTTATAAACTAAAACTAAGCTAAATTTTTACACCTATGTTCGTTTAAAACGCTTGCGTAACATTTCATTCTTGGAATACATGGTAGTGATAATAGAGTAACAGTTACTTAGTTATTGCTAATAACTTTTCTGTATCATCATAAGACTAGTGACTGCTCTTATTATTAAAATAAGTGAGTTGGAGTGTAAAGTGAGTGATCAAAGCGTTGTATTGTCTCACAAACAAAAGGCATCCAAACACTACAATCAGCTGTAGAGGGTAGTCCTCGTCTTAAAAAAAATGATGTTGATGTTGACATCGACCCGACCGTTGTCGTGCCACTGGCGAAGACACAGCGACCGGTGCGGCAGGCAAGACTTAATGCTGCCTCAAATAAGATGCAGGTTCCTGCGCCTCTAAGCGCGCACCATCACCACAATCTGATACAACTTCTCCGGTTAGCAAAAAGCGATCGGGTACGGAGACGCCAGTAACTACAGATGTAACGTCTGAACCACATTCCGCCGATACTATAATCAACGTTCTTCAAGGAAATTATAGAAGTTGGAATAAAGTGACCCACAAACGCTCCCAAAAACGTGTGCTAGTTGAGATGAGAGCTCCGACCCGCTTCCCTCGAACATTATGTTCTTCCTTCTGCTGAATGATCTCCCGAAAGCGGTTACCTCTGCAGACACTCTAATGTACGCTGATGATGTAGCCGCAATAGTCACGGCGGACTCACTAGATACGCTCGAGGAGAAGCTTAACGAATCGGCATACCAACTCTCCGAATGGTTCCGGGCAAATGGATTGGGGCTTAATTTGAACAAGACTCTGTTCATTCATTTCCGCCTTGCAGGGAAAGCAGTGAGACGACCGTCACTGTAAATGGTGCTGCTATTAAACAAGCCGAATCAACCACGTTTCTTGAGTTTGAGGTGGACAGAAGCTTGACTTCGGGAAACCACATAGATAATCTGTGCGGAAAAATAGGTTCTGCTTGTTTTGCGCTACGACGACTGGCACGGTGGTACCGGCAGATGTCGCGCGCAGCTGCTATTTTGCAACAGTACATGCGATACTGCAGTATGGTGCAGAGCTCTGGGAATGCGCTGCCGAATGGCAACGCGTCTTCCGGATGCAGAAACGAGCCATCCGATCGATATCCGATGGTTAATATCCGATGGTTAATATAAGGCGTGACGTCTCAGCCAGACCTCACTTCAAAGGACTGCGCATTCTCACGCTGCCCTGCATTGTTATCATGCAAGTGGCTGTGTATGTCCGATCAAATCTAGACGAGTTCTCGAAAAATGGTGATTACCACTCGTACGAGACGCGAAACGCCAGTAAAATTGCGACTATCGCCTGTTCCCTCACGAAGTCCACAAAATTATCTCAAGTCTTGTGTCCGGCAGTATATAACAAGCTGCCAGACACAATCACAGCTGATGGGAGTCTTCTTAGTTTTAAATGTAGACTATGTAGACTGAAAAATAGGCTTGGCGAGCAGGCTTTCTATTCCATTAACGAATGTATATTGTGATCTATTTATAACATTATTATTTATTTATTTATATTGTGTTTTTCTATATATAATAAAAATATCTATCTATGTAGTATAATGTATTAAGTATATCAGTCATCTAGTACCCATAACACTAGCTCTGCTTAGCTTGGGGCTAGATGATGCTGTGTGATTTGTCCAGCATTATTTATTTATTTATTTAAATTTTATTCCTTTTTTTATTTTATTTGAAATGTTGTTATACCTACTTAAATTTTTAATCCTATTTTATTTAATTTTTAATACATTTCAAATTTTATTATGTATTATTAAAACAAATTAACTATGTGAATGAGTAATTAAGAAATGATGATAAAATTAAGAAAGTATGTACTAACTTAAATTAATTGTTATTTTATAAATGTATTATGACCACCTGCCTAACTTATAAATCGACCTGTAAATTGATTTTACCAATAATATGTGTTTCTGTATTACATAAAGCCTTAATAGATTCTAGGCGTAAGTTAGGTTATATGCATATCTTTTAGACAGTTATCACAAAGGAAAGACTGAAAGGAAAGCTGACTCCTGACATACAGTTTGGAGTCAGAGCCGTACAAGCACTTTTATTTTGATTTTCTCAATAAATTTTGAATTAAATCAGAAGTCGTTAGTATCGTTATCATAAAATACAAGGGAAGCCTCCCCGATAGTCACAAAATGGGCTACCAGAGCATTCGCAACTAAATCCACATTACGTAAGTTACTCTCGATCGATAGTTGGAGGCAAGCCAGTCTTTTATAACGGAACCCTCCAGAAATACTACTCTGTTACTGCCATGAATAAGTCCGGACATGTACTAAGTCGAGCGGAGTGGGATGTACCATTTCGATCTGAATGTCAATTCCGACCGTGCATGAACTTTAATTGACTCAACTCAAATTCAAAAAATACTTTATTCAGTGCGGCCAAAATAAAACTACACAATTTAGAAAACACATAATTGAATTTGTAGGTCTACCATGACCTTTCACAATATACGGTATTATAGATATATTATAGATAATATATCTATAATACCATCTATATGCCGAACCGTAGCCCGCGCCAATTCTCCTCTGCCTCGCACCCTCGCAGCCCTGAACAGACTTCTTGACCAGAACCCTGACTGTGATATTTTTGCTGATGAGTGGAAGAAGATTATGTTGGTATGCATGAGGTTTTGGGAGATTGAGGAATGAATGTGTGATTCAATCTAGAGGTATACTTGTTTTATTATTTCGGAATTTTACTAATTTATTCTATTTTTATTCTATTCTAGTTAATTAGTGTAATTGATTTATATAAGTCGTGCTAATTAATTAATAAAATAAATAAATAAATATATGTACTAACTCGAAAGTCCATGAAAACAAGTAGTTAAGGAAGGAAAAAAATCGGGAAAACGTATTTTTTTACATGAAAACTTGTACAGCGCCTCTAGTGGATAGTTTGGTACTAAACGCAGTAAACTATACTACAGTGACTAGTTTTTTCTTCATCTGCTTAAATTTGATACCATAAGTTACAAATCTGACAGATGTCATAGTAACGTACTATTACTACTGTAGTAACGGCAGGCGATCTAACAGTGACAACTCATGGTAGACACACTGTTCAATTGTTAATGTAGTATGTATTTAATGTGGTAAAACACGGACTGACAAGGGCCGCCTGCCTTAGACGAGATTTATCTTGTCCAAGCCGCCTCCATACAAACTGACGCGATAAGCTAGCTTGAAATTAAAAGACGTAAACGCCAGAACCTTAACTCTCTTTTAAAATAAAAACTTATTTTGTAAAATCCTAATAACTAATAAAAAACATTTTGGAAGGGTGTATAGACTTAATGTCTAGAACATTTTGTGGCATAAATCGGACTCGTTCACCTGTAAAGTGAATACTATGTTTTTATAGACCGGTTTTTTTTTCAGTTGTAATGGCAAACCAATCGTGTAAACCAACTACCAATTTGAAGAATAAACACGAAAAATTAAAATATAATATAATCATAATAACATATCCGAATGTTTTTTAACTGCTGAAAAAGTTGAAATCCCTGACTCAAACATCATCAATGCGTCGTCTAAAGACCACGATATTTCAAATTAGCCAATTTTCGATTCAATTTTAAATGATCAAATACCCTTTGTTTTGATCGAATAAAATATATGTTATAGTAGAACGTTATTGATTAGTTAACGGTTCAAAACACGTTATTTTTCACTTCACCTGATAAAAAAAAAATATGAAGTAAGGATAGTTTTTGCTCGTTTTTGTGGTTGTACTTCAAGCGTATCAATGCTCTATACTCTCAAAAAACATCTCAGAATAGTCAACGACGTTTAGAAGAATATTTAACGATTAGTTTTTCAGAACACTAAAAATTTTTTTATATGTTATAGGATTTAAGTAGGCCGCGCCCGTGCGCTCTCCTACAGAAGCCCGCCGCTGGAATAACCTGGCCTTAAGAAAGCGATTAATCCAAACGAATAACGCATTCATATTAAATAGCGGAAATGTTATGTGTACTGGTTATTGTTGGTGGAGGCACCTTTTTTTCGGGTCGCGAACCGAGTTCACCCTGACGAAGGCCCTCGATAAGGGTCGAAACAGTTAAAAAAGGCGCCTCCACCATCAATAACAAGTAGGTACGTGAACATTCCCGCTATTTAATATGAATGTAATTAGTCACGAAAGTTACTAGAATAACGCATTTTTACGCATTTCATCCTTTTTACGTTTTTCAGGCAACAGATTTCGTTTTTTTACAGACCGTAAAGGTTATTGCAGTTTAAATTACGTGTCGTGAGTGACGTTACGTTTAAGGTGTGTTTTTTTATATTTTATACGTTTGCATAGTAAACATTTTATGGTTCTCCAGGGCGAGGTGACATAAAAATCGCATCTAATCTTAAAGAGTCTCTTTAGAGTTTAAAGATAGCGTCGATACACAGAAAAAATTCTGGAAAATAATTTGTTATTTATTAATATTAAAATATATCCTAACGCCATCTAGTGGTCACTTGTATTCTAGTGTAACTGTGACTGGTCAATAATTACTGTTTCCCTTGTCTATGCTAATAAAGTAGTTATGTCAGCTGTCAACCTGAAATCCCGCGTTTTATTATAATGTGCGTTGTTTTGTGAAAACTATACCGAATTACATCCATAGATTGTATTTCTAAGGTGTTAAACCAAAGAAACTAATTGATTGAGGCGTGACTTTGCGGAAATCCATCGACCGCCTCTCACTTTCTGTTCGGCGGTCGAGGAGGCAACACGTGCATGGAGCGGTAGTATTGTTCGTTATTGGCTAATTACTCTGCGTCTTCCTTGTTCACTAGAACAACGGAATACACTAGTATTCCGTGACGAACGGGGAGGCGATTTCTCCTGAAGATACCTTGTAGAGAGGCTTAAGTAACATTATTTTTCGTTTGGACGCTTTATACCAGAATGTCACAAAGTCAGATTAGCGGAATATCAAATTAGCAGGATGTCAGATTAGCAGGATGTCAGATTAGCAGGTTGTCAGATTAGCGGAATGTCAGATTAGCAGAATGTCAGATTAGCAGGATGTCAGATTAGCAGGATGTCAGATTAGCAGGATGTCAGATTAGCGGAATGTCAGATTAGCTTCAGTGTATTTTCAAGCGCTCATTAAGGTTATAATAATATGTAGCTCATACATAAGTTAGCGGATTTGTTACTAAATATTTGTTGTTCATATTAAACCAAATATTTTGATAGTGTCCTTGAAGTGTGCCAAATTCCGTTGCATAGTTAGCATCATCAAAATATAAGTATTGCCAGTTTGTTTACACTTTGTCCGCATTGACTTTGGCTGAATACAGGTAGATTTTTATTACGACTAAATGACGAGACAAGTCGAAGAACCACCTCATGTTATGCGGTAACCTCTACCTATATTAACTGCAAAACCGCGTTTATCACTTCTACGAAGCACGTGACTACCTGTTACTTGCTTTATGTTTTCACACTGTGGTATACTAGTTTATTATAGCTGTTGGTTGTCCTAATAAATAAATAAATAAACTAAAACACAGCAATGCAGACATTACGGCTTGGCGGCAGAAATAGGCGTGGTGATAGTAGGTACTTCCCCGGTACAACTCTTTACAAAAAGTTGTACAACTACTAAATCTAGATGGCGCTGTCTCGAATCCATAAAAATCGTAATTATTTTGCCACTATCGAGGTAGTAACTCGGAAAACCTGCAGTCACCACACACCACACAACTTTTTTTATTTACGTAACTTGAACGGAATTAAATCAATTACAGTAATTAATATTACTTTTATTTAAATTACTAATATCTAAATTGTAAGAGTATTCGTGTTAATGCTAATTTCTTATAAGTTCAAAAGTCAATTTGCATAAAAATAATAATTACCATCCTAATATGAAATACCTACAACATAATAACTAATTCAAATTTGTTAATTATAAAACAGAGGTTATCATTATTTATTCAAGCTAATTTTGAGGTTAGTTAAAGAAATAACTTCATTTTGTGAATAGATGATGAATTAAGTTTCTTATGAAATCTTAATCCTAATTATAACTTTACCAAGGGCAAAAAGTGAGAACAAGATTCCCAAAAAGGTAGCAGTAAAAAGTAAGGATATTGCATCTATTGCAGATAATATATACAGCGTTATATTCATGCTGTGTGGGGCGCTGCAGTGCCTGGGACATTGTTAGATGGATTAGGCTTGCCCAGCACCTATACCAACTTCTCAGCTAAGTCAGCTATTAGTCAGAGGAAAGACATCAGTTTGAAATTTTTATTTTCCCCTACTGAATTACTATACTATGGCGCAAGATACGAAGAAGATTGTCTGTAGAGCGTGCGGGCGCGCGGGGCGAAGTAGTAGCGTTTAAATGCCTAAAGTGTTCGGATATCATCGCCTTAGATAACGCTTTTTTACTAATATAGCATATATAGGGTCAGCCCGAGCTTACCGGAAATAATCGGCCGGCCAATAGTTTGGATTGAAATAAACACATTAAAGTTAAAAAAAAAATACGTAAAAAAACTGAGAAAATCGGGTACTAAGTGATTTTTGAAGTTTGTCGAAAAAAGTATTTTATACTGTTGCATAAGGCATCCCTAAGCGTATGAAGGTTGTAGGTTTCTGTAATCTGTGCCATTACTTTAATGTGTTTATTTTAATCCAAACTATTGGCTGATTATTTCCGGTAAGCGTGTGCTGATCCTATATTTGAAAATGTTAAAAAATATTCTTATTATAAGGGCGCTTAAAGGGGATCTCAAAATGTTTAAGTGAAGTTACTAGGCCGTGTGGAGTATCACATGAAAGGGCTTAATGTTCGCATTAATAAACAGCTTTTAGTTTTCCTTTAAGCCGTATAGTTTTCGAGTTATTTACAAATACGTAAAAAACAGCGTCCGCCCCATTTGACCCCACGCAACTTGTTGCCCCCCCCCCCCACCCCCCCTCGCCGTTCTCACCATGGTTTTCAGGCCAGTTCGCGAGCGCAGTAAGGGATGTTGATAAACGGAAAGACGCAGCTGCTCATCTTCCGGAGGTATCCCCTTGCAGATTCCTACTCCATCCACGGACAAGAGACGAGTGGCAACATTCTACTATCGGACCCCAGGGCTCATTCTTCATACATACATAAATTTATGTAAGTATATTAATGCTTACGTAAATAAGCTTTGACTCCGCTCTCAACATCAATTACTTAGTAACACGGTAGTAACCCATGCAAATCTGTTAAACGCTTTTCAGCTTTATTGTTTGGCGGTTAGAGTGGATATTGGACCGCCGTCATTTCCTGTTCATGTTACGTTGAACTTAGAAGTTGTAAACAGATGAGCTTCTTGGAATTTAAACGCTATTGTGTTCATGTAAGAGTCTTTGTTGCTTGGGCCTCGGTAGGTCGTAAGAGGTTACTTGTTAGAGTCCTTTTCATACAAACTATGTAAGGTGGTATGTTAGTGGTGTTCGAGCATAGTTTAATTGAATTTGTACAGTAGAGCTTAATAATTACGTACGGTGTATTTATTATAACCTATTTAACTTAATGTTTATACAAAAGCACTATTTGCTTTTTGCATAAACAAGACGACCTCAGTGGCTTAGTTCGTATAATAGCCAGCTAAGACGCGTTGTTTGTCAGAAATGATGTCATCGCCCGCGACGTGCAAATACTATCCATCGAGGGCTTTGTGGTCCACACAGCGCGTCACATGTTTGACCGCGCGGACAGTGGGCCATATACTCATCTGAACGGCATTGCACCCCTACACGCCCGACCTCCAGACCATAAAGGCAAGTGGCTCTCACAGCCACGGGACCTACTTCAATAGGGAGCGTTGAAGGAAACCTCACCGTCACCAACCGCACCTAAAGACACCAGCCTTCAAGGCATAGATCACACATGACCCAGGGGTTGTAACCCCTGGAGTGGAAGCTGGGGTAAAGAGGAGGAACCTCGAGGCCCCACCCAGTGACCCCAACAGGGGTACTGAAGACAATGACGATGAACGAGTTCGATTCCCGCCGGGGAACAAAACATTTTAATGTTTGGGAAGCCAAACATTTCTTTGGTTATATGCAATATTTATCTTGGGTTTTTGATAAGAAGTAACGCAGCGGACAAAGGTCCACCTGCGAGACAAGACGTTGCGGGTTCGATTCCCGCCTCGGGACAAACAAACAAGAAAATGTGTCAGGGGTTACCTACTTAAAATTTTTAATTTTATAAACTTGTCGGTACAATACTTTGACAATATCGTTTTCTTATTCAGAGATATCATCCAGAAATATCGTTAGAACACATAACGTTTTAAAATATTTACCTGAATAAGGATAGCTTTAGTATTGTTTAAACTTGTGAGATCAAAACACATTATTAATATGTTAGATTACAATTACAATTACTTACAATTTCGTCCCACTGCTGGGCAAAAGGGAGGCCCTGGGATATATTGGATTATCGGGTATTTATCGGGGATTGCACCTAGTCGCGGTCGCGGGAAGACTGTTGTGCTCCCTTACCGCTACCAGGTGCAATCCGGTCGAAACGTCGGGATAAAAAAATAAAATAGAGGTAAAGGTAATTACGCGATAAATACCCGATAATCCAATACATTAATAACAGGGTTAGCTTTCACTTCAATAAGGCTTTGCGAATTGCTTTAAGAATATTATTTCTTTATAGCAATAATATGGAATCAGTAAACGACTCGTAACAAAAAACCTGCTTAACAATAATGACTGTCGCATTCCCTGAGGCATTTTGATAACAACAATAGTAATATATTATATTTTGATAACAATATAACATGAGGTAGGCCTGTGATCAGTAGTGGACGTCTTACGGCTGTAATGATGAAATGATGATGTTAAGAAGCACAATTTAACAATGACGACATTTGTACAAAGCTTTCTCCGCATGCCAGCTCCATCTGTTAGGTTTAGTAGAAAACTATATCGACGACCTTGGAATGCCATATTATATCATATTCGAGCTATTTAAACAAAAATTATTTATTTCTATTTCAAAAACCTGGTTTATTTTGTTAATTTATTTCAAAAAAATACGTACAGAGTTTCAAGTTTTTCTTTCCTTCTAGGTATGTTTCAGTTTAAAGATATTTATTTCTTATTAACAATTTTAATTATTGATCAATATCATGATTATCCTGATTATGATTATTATCATCAAATTATTTGAAGTCGTGTCGTGACGTGGCGTGCCGGCTGCAGAATGTTACCTCTCCTCTCATGCCCGTGGATGCAGTAAGATCCTGCTAAGGGATTCCTCCGGAAGATGGGTTGATCGAAATGTGTCGGAACGAGCTCCGCAACATTGAGTGATCTTCGTATCTTACAAAATAAACGGTAGTTGTTTTTGTTTAACATCATCAAAGAATTATTTAACATCCGCTTTTAAGTCTTTTTTTTTGGTTGACGACCTCCGTGGCTTAGTTTGTCTAATAGCTGGTTGCGCGAGGCTGCGGGTTCGATTGCGACCCAGCACAAAAGTTTGCTTTTCTTTAGATATTTGTCTCAAATTGGGTATTTTTCTATATAATGATTAGTATTGAATTTTTTTTTAGGTATTTGATTATTTATTAATTATCTGGTATACAAGCTCTGCTAACTTTGGGGCTGAATCGATTGCTGTGTGAAATGTTCAGCAATTTTTTTTATATGTTTACTTTTGATTTGTCTTCTGTTCTATGTAAATTTTATTGCCTCGTATGAGATTTATTGATTGCTTACAAAATTTGTAGGTTTTGAAGTTTTATGATGTCTTTATTTTTTTATGTGCGTTCTAGGATCGGTATTAGATTTATTAATTGCTTAGAAAATTTGTAGGTTTTAAAGTTTGATAATGTCTTTATTTTTTTTATGTGCGTTCTAGGATCAGTATTAGATTTATTGATTGTTTAGAAAATTTGTGGGTTCTGAAGTTTGATAATGTCTTTAATTTTATGTGCGTTCTAGAATCGGTCTTACGCTGCAATTTGAACATTTTATATTTAATTATTATGAGTTAACAAAAGACCTTTAAAAACTGAAAAAAATACGATTGCCTGATAATGTCTTTATTTTTATGTGCGTTCTAGGATCGGTCTTACGCTGCAATTTGTACATTTGATAATTAATTATTATGTGTTAACAAAAGACCTTTAAAAACTGAAAAAAAAACGATTGCCTCGTATGTCCACAATAATTGTGGTCCGTTCCTTTCTAAACCAAATGATGGATCCCCGATATTCTCATTTCTATGCCTCGCAATGCTATTGTGTGTCAACTATAAGTATATACTTTATAAAGATAAGCTCCCTAATCCACAGCCTTGGCCCGTAAATCACCGAATAATCCAATCATAAGAGCCTAGTAGAAGTGTGCGTAAAGATGTCTACGCATATGGGTTCCCTACATTTTTTTAAATGTAAAACATTCTTTGCGCGGGGTTAAACCGATCGGAGGAAAGGTGACGCGTGACGCTTGGAGATGTGCGAGTTAGTGCTAGGGTGACTGCCCTTCGTCCATCGTGCCCATCGTGTAGACTGTGGCGAATGGGGCGACTCAAGCTACTGTGGCGACTGTAGCGACTGTGATGACTATAGCAAGTGGAGCTACTGTAGCGACGGTGGCGGCGGTGACGACGGTAACTATGGCGACTGTGGTGAAAATTTTACATCTGCCAGGTGTCCCGTGACGCCTACATTTTTTTTAATCAGGATCTGTAAACGGAATTTCCGATTTTTGTCCCTTCCAAAACTACTTCGGCTTAGTACAAATTTTATAATGCAAATCGTATACATCCAGTGTTTTTTAGGCTTATCATACAAGGGGTTGTCGTTTTCCCCCATTTACTTACGTTTAATCATGATTTGATGTTAATTAGGTTGTGACTCTGACTTTCAGTTTTACTTACGGGATTCTAAATTCTCGTTGTAAGCGATGCCGTGACGGCGTCGTCGCGTGCGCCGGAAAGGAAACTCCATTTGGAAACTTTGATAAGTAACTAATTTTGGTTGTTTTGTATTGGTTTTAAAGAAGCTAGAATCTCACGGTAACTGATAACGGGAATTATTGTGCGAAGTGGGTGGTATTTAAATAAAACTAATCGATGTGACCCGCCGTGGGGAGTCAGTAGAATGTTACCCCTCTTCTCATGCCCGTGGAGGCAGTAAGAGCCTGCTAAAGGATACCTCCGGAAGCAAGGCAGCAGTCTCTCCGTGTATCAGCATCCCGTACCGCGCTCGCCAGCCCGCCTGCCAAGCGTGGTGAGTGTGCCAACTACCCCACATGGAGATCCATGAGGGAGGCCTGTGTTCATCAGTGGACGTTTTACGCCTGAACTGATGAAATGATTCGAAATTCTTAGCAATTCTGCATTATTTAATTTTTCATCATCATCATCTCAGCCTTAGGACTGCTGCCCACGTCCACGGCTGGACAAAAACCTCCCCCATGGAGCTCCAAGATCATGAGTGGATTGTTGCTATACTCACCACGCTTGACAGGGGGGTTGGCGAGCGCAGTTACAAGATGTTGATACACAGAAAGACGTTGCTGCCCATCTTCCGGAGGCACTTCACAGATTCTTACTGCATCCAGAAGCATTCTACTACCGGCACCCCACGCCAACGATACGGTTTGTTCTTTCATCATCATCATTTCAGCCGTAAAACGTCCACTAATGAACACAGGCCTCTTACATTGATCGTCATGAGGGGTAATTGCCATACTCACCACGCTTGGCAGCCGGTTTGGCGTGCGCAGTTACAAGATGAAGAAGAAGATACACAGAAAGGCGCTGCTGCCCGTCTTCCGAAGGTATCCTTTCGCAGATTCTAACTGCATTTACTGGCAAGAGAAGAGGGGGAAAATACAACATTCTACTGCGCGGCAACGGCACGGCTTGTTCTATATCATCATTTCAGCCATAAAACGTCCACTGATGAACACAGGCCTCCCTCATAGATCTCCATGAGGGGTAGTTGCCATTCTCACTACGCTTGGCAGGCGGGTTGGTGAGCGCAGTATGGGATGTTGATACACGGATAGACGCTGCTGCCCATCTTCCGGAGGTGTCCCTCAGCAGGCTCTTACTGCATCCACGGGTAGGAGAGGAGGCGTAGCATTCTACTGCCGGCACCCCACGGCAGTTCTATATAATAACACACATCAAGTCGCCAGCAAAAACTATAGATAAATTAACCTACTCGTACGAATAGAGTCCTTTAACATAGGTCCGTTTCGCGATGATCCATCAAACGAACAAAGCCGAGCGCTCACAATAGACCAAATCGATTCTATTGTGACCACGGCTTTAATGCACATAGAGTGCTTCAGCTGGCGGACGTTGTTTACGGAATTCTAACATTTTTAGGGTTTCGGACCGAACGGGCCACGCGCTTGTAGGGATTTGTACTTAACCGTACACCTGTTGTTAAAAATTGTCTTTGCAACCCCTAAATGGTGCTCAGAGCGGGAGAAGTCATTAGATGATTTCCACACATTAAAAAAATCCCTAAATGGTTTTAAAATGCCTATTCAACGATAGCTGATAGCCGATGGGAAATAAAGAACAAAAAATTGATCACCACCTTACGCGCATGGGAGGTACACATTATTTTTCAGCATTTTTTTGTACCGTTATCAAGACTTTGTTATTTTATAATGTCTATGCGAAATAACAGCTTTCTAGGACTAAAGGTCGATTTACACATATCAGTGAAGCCACAGTTCCGACACAGTACCGGCACAGTGCGAAATATTCTTTCATACATTCTCTATGAACGCATCCCCACTTGTCCAGTGTCAGTGACGACACAGTGCTCTCAGTGTCAGTGCCGACACTGGCAATCACGGATCTATCAATCAATCAGTCTCTTCGCAAAGACGGTGACGGACGGACGGACGGACAGATATACAGACAAAGTGCAACTAAAAGGGTTTCTTGTTTTACAACGAAACCCTAAAAAGGAACTCTAATGGTGTGACTTCGTCTTTATGTCTGCCACATACGGATATCTTCGGAACTACTGATGCTATCGACTTGAAATTTAAATGATGCTGATAAGATATTAATATCAGTTCACTACTTGCACCACTATCGTGGGGTACCGGCTGCAGAATGTTACGACTCCTCTCATGCCCATGGATGCAGTAAGAGCCTGCTAAAGGATACCTCCGGAAGATGGGCAGCAGCGTCTATCAACATCTATTTGGAAACGGTCCTTACGGAAGACCAGCGCGGACTGACCCTGCAGCCCGCAATATGCTGAGTAAGGACCCTTTTGCAGCGACAAACCTATATCATAACTTTATTAAACCTGTATGTAATGTTTGTTTTGTAGTTGCAAATAAATGATTATCTATCTATCTATCTATTTATTCCATACTACGCCCACCAAACCGCCTGCCAAGCGTGGTGAGTATGGCAACTACCTCTCATGGAGATCCTGAGGGAGGTCTGTGTTCATCAGTAGACTTTTTATGTCTGAAATGATGACTTGCAGATCCATGAGGGAGGCACATAAGACAACCACTGCTGTACGTCTTATAACTGCTGAGATGATTTATTTATTTATTTATTTATTGAAAACACACACACGAGTTGGGCTTACAGATATACCAAAGCGCCCAAAACGTCTAAACAAATGTTCACTATTCGTAATCATCCAAAACTAATTTAATTAAAAGAATAAACATTAATATTACATTATGTCAAAAACAATAAACAATAAATGATGATGATGATGATTACAATTTAATAGGTCTTGTAGCACCGTGTAGAGACATCTAGCAGATCGGTTTTTCTTGTTGAAAAATTAAAGGAATATTTAACACTGTAGGAGTTTCTCATCCTCATCATTTCAGCCGTAAAACGTCCAGTACTGAACACAGGCCTCCCTCATGGATCTCCGCGAGCGGGAGTTGCCATACTCACCACGCTTGGCAGGCGGGTTGGCGAGCGCAGTACGTGATGTTGATACACGGAAAGACGCTGCTGCCCATCTTCCGGAGGTATCCCTTAGCAGGCTCCTACTGCACCCACGGGCATGAGAGGAGGGGCAACATTCTACAGCCGGCACCCCACCCCTCAGCCTATTACAACCCAGTTCTAGGGATTAATATTCTAAGCGACAAAGATCCTGGAAACAAACAATTTGGATTATTGTAGCCGCAAAATTGTTACTAAGGGCTTTTGGATGTTTTGTTCCGTGATTGATGAAGGGTCCTACTTACTGCGGCCCAAAATTAGAGGGAACAGAAAATCGTGTTTCTCGATATTTAGGTATTTTCTAGAGTTTTCTTATAATTTTATTGAAGTGGTAACTTCTTATGGGAGGATAAACCGATTCGTTACGTAACGCGTTACGGCGCCAGTCTGTCTGGCTCCCTTCCTCTCACGCATACGGCAGCGGTAGGCAGGCTCCTCCTCTCTCACTCTAACCCACAGCGCTAGCCTAAGTTATCACTTCTGTCGTGCGTCCCGAGACGCACACGCTTTTTTTGACGCCTAGGTCAGGTAAGGGTGGAGACATTCAGATTCGCCGTGGAGTGCTAGCAGAATGTTGTCTCTTCTCTATTACCGGTGGATGCAGTAAGAATGTGGCAAGGGATACCTCCGAAAGAAAAGCGGCAGCGTCTTTCCGTGTATCAACATCGAGTACTGCGCTCGCCAACCCGCCTGCCAAGCGTGTCGAGTAAAACAACAGGTCCTTCATAATCCTGGAGATTTATTAGGGAGGCCTTTGCCCAACCGTGGACGTCCTACAATGATACTAATATTATAAAGTATATATAAAGTATGTTTGGTTGAACGCGATGATCTCAGGAGCTAGTGACTCGAATCGAAAAATAATTTTATTGTTGGATAGCTTATTTATCGAGGAACCATATATATGTTACGGGTAATGCTAGAAGATTGAGTAAACCTAGGTTTACTCAAGGAGTTTGGGTAAAGTCCGAATAATATTAAATCGACGGAGCCCTGCTTCGCGGAGCTCCTATTTCCGTGTAAAGGGTTAAAAAGTTAAAAAGTGTTTATTATAATTTTGTCAATTTCCTTTTATGTAACATTAAATACTTTCTGTAATACCCTGTATACTGTAAGAGCTCTTACAAACGAGCGGCATGATGCCAACGGCATAGGTAACTGCAGCCGCCGACGCGTCGACGGCAGCAGTCGAACTATAGCGATGTATTGACTGCTGCCGCCGACGCGTCGACGGCAGCAGTCGAACTATAGCGATGTATTGACTGCTGCCGCCGACGCGTCGACGGCAGCAGTCGAACTATAGCGATGTATTGACTGCTGCCGCCGACGCGTCGACGGCAGCAGTCGAACTATAGCGATGTATTGACTGCTGCCGCCGACGCGTCGACGGCAGCAGTCGAACTATAGCGATGTATTGACTGCTGCCGCCGACGCGTCGACGGCAGCAGTCGAACTATAGCGATGTATTGACTGCTGCCGCCGACGCGTCGACGGCAGCAGTCGAACTATAGCGACGTATTGACTGCTGCCGCCGACGCGCCGACGGCTGCCGTCGGCACGTCAACGGATGCCGCCGACGCGTGTCGACGGCTGCAGTTACCTATGCCGTTGGTAACATGCCACTCGTGTGTAAGAGCTCTTACATCCTACTGTATTAAATACTGCTTGTTACTGACTGTAGGAGCCGGCGGAAGACCAGCGCGACGTGTACCGGGTTATGAGTACGTGCAGCATCATGCTAAGCCGCCTCCTAATTTTTAACTACAGTTGTAACTATATATTATTTCAATTTTGTCAATTTTTGTTATTGTGTAATTTTAGTTATTATTAAATGTATTTTCTTTCTTTTCTTTCTAAAAGTAACCTAACCAAACCTAACCTCGGGGTGCACTTAGCTCGCTCTTGCATTAATTAATAACATAATATAATTATAATTCGGACTTAACCCAAAACTCCTTGGGTAAACCTAGACATACATAACTCTACAGCAAATAGTATTGACCAGAGGATCAAAACGCGTACGAAGTTGAGGGGAACATCTATTTATTTACATTATAATATATTCACCTAGCCGTTTTCGGCTACCGTGATGCAATTTAATGTTTTATGCAATGCTTAAAAATAAAAATGCTTAAAAATTATTAAGGACCCCAAGTCCTTGACCACAGATTACATAAACTAACAGATACATCACTCCAATACAAAAGCAAAAATACCTACGCTATAATAGCCTACAAAATCGTATTAATAATACCAGCAGTTCACAGCGAGAAAGAGTGTACCATAAGTATGCAAGAGTTGAGATTGCTTTGCTCACCCGCCCTACCTACATACTTGCAAATTGTCTGTGACGTGGCATCGAATGAGTGGCTAGGGTTGCTTCTACGATGATTTTGATGATAAAACGAATGTGGTGAAAAAACAGTTAAGTTTATTGGTTGATCAAATATGATTCAATTTTATAAAATGATGGCCTATCATCAGAACTACGTTGTATCTATTCATGACGCACATCTTCTTGTTAGGGCCCTAGGCCCTGGACGCGCTGGGCCCCTGCTCGAGGCTCTTATTGTGAAAAATTACTTACTTTTACAGAAAAACCCTAGTATTTTATTTGACAATTTTTAGGGTTCCGGACCAAAATGGTAAAATGGAACTACTGATGCTATCGACCGGAAATTTGAAATGGTATAAGAAAACTCTTTTTCACCAATAGAGCATATATCAAAATGTTGGCCTATCATCAGAACTACGTTGTATCTATTCATGACGCACATCTTCTTGTTAGGGCCCTAGGCCCTGGACGCGCTGGGCCCCTGCTCGAGGCTCTTATTGTGAAAAATTACTTACTTTTACAGAAAAACCCTAGTATTTTATTTGACAATTTTTAGGGTTCCGGACCAAAATGGTAAAATGGAACTACTGATGCTATCGACCGGAAATTTGAAATGGTATAAGAAAACTCTTTTTCACCAATAGAGCATATATCAAAATGTTGAAAAATATTCTTATTATGATCCAAGGGGGGCGGAAAAGGAGTCTCAAAATGTTAAGTGAAGTTACTAAGTCATGTGGGATATCATATACAGGGCTTCATGTGCACATTAATAAACAGTTTTTAGTTTTCCTTAAAACCGTATAGTTTTCGACTTTTTTCACTTTCAAAATTAACGTGAGATATAATTTATTCATTTTGTAAAAACGGGAATTACCCACGTAGTATTGTAACGTCGAAAATTATTCCGACACGTTTGATTTTTTTCTTCGATTTGTCCAACGTGTTCTGGATGTTTTTCTATATATAATGAAAATATCTATCAATGTAGTATAATCCATCATTTGCCCGCGACTTTATCGATGTCGTCTGCCCATCTTGCTGCCGGAAGACCAACGTTTCTGTATCCTTGTCACAAGGATCGTGGCGCAGAATCGCGGCGGATGTCACAAGCTAAGGGAGGCCTATACCACATATATTCTGTCAGTTTACACATGTCACTTTACAATTTTTGACTTCAACTCACCATCGTAAACAACTCCCCGTACCAGCTCATCAGCTTCGAAGACAGGATGCGTCACTGTCACATTCACGTCACTATCCTCCTCACTCAACGTCACAATGTCACTACTCTCACTCGGCACCTTGGCGAAGGCACACGCGTCTCCAAACTCACTCGATGACGTTACTTCTACAGCTTCCGTCGTGGTCTCCTCGTAATCTACTCCTAAAATAGCCTTTATTTCATCAGCTTTAAGATCCAATTCGGGTGGACCAGGGGAACGGCCCGGGGCTGGGTCACCATTCGGTAAGCTCAGTGAAGAATAAGGCAACGAAGTTAGAATGACGATTGTCATGAGAGAGTGAACGGCGCACCGGTATATTTTCAATTTGGTCGGTTTGCGCCATTTCTGTGTAGACTGCCGATAAGTGAGCGACTTCGTAGGCATTTTTTTTGGTTAAGGTGGCTCTGTTTTTGTGTTCATTGTCAATTATCTGGAAAGAAGAAAGTAAAATTAGTTTATCTATTGGTATAGAATAAGAAATAGGTCGACCTGATGATGGTTTTAATAACATAAATATCAACACTATTATAAGCGATATCAACTAATTAAATTAAACCAGATGAGTGTCGGGCCACACGCTGTGTAGGGTTCCGTTGACCTGTTGTTAGAAGTTTTTGTACTTATGTTTTTTACGTTAACCAAAACATCATCATTTCAGACATAAAACGTCCACTGATGAACACAGGCCTCCCTCATGGATCTCCATGAGGGGTAGTTGCCATTCTCACCACGCTTGGCAGGCGGGTTGGTGAGCGCAGTATGGGATGTTGATATACGGATAGACGCTGCTGCCCATCTTCCGGAGGTATCCCTTAGCAGGCTCTTACTGCATCCATGGGCATGAGAGGAGGGGTATCATTCTACTGCCTGCACCCCACGGCGGAACCGAATCATATTAATAGGTATTAATCGAGTTTTTGTTTTTTAAACCGTATCACTTATTTGCGCGACAATTTCTGTGTGAAAGTAGTCTACTGTGTAAATTGTCCAACTAAAAAAGTCTCGAAGTGGCTTGCTCAGTGATGTGTCGCTAGCATTCAGTTTCTAGCAAAAATCGCTAGTACATATGTGCTTACATACTTATAATTTATAGAAAAACGTTATTACCCAAGATAAATATCTGCAGATCATCATCATTTCAGCCGTAAAACGTCCACTACTGAACACAGGCCTCATGGATCCCGATGAGGGGTAGTTGCCATACTCACCACGCTTGGCAGGCAGGTCGGCGAGCGCAGTACGGGATGTTGATACAAAGAAAGACGCTCCGCAGGTATAGAATAGAATAGAATAGAAAATATTTATTGAAAATTGTTGTACATAAAGATCTTAAAATTAGTTTGTACTGTTTTTAACAATTTGTCCTTATCATGACGTACAATATCAGTAATTTTATTTAATTATTACTCTAAAAATATCTACAGAAGAGATGTGCACCTATTTCTAAAATGTAAAAAGAGCGTAATCTTAAATAATACTTTGAACTACCTACAACAGTCATCGTTCAAAGTACTTCCCGAGACTATAGAAGGAACCAGCAATTAACCATTTCCTTAATTGGTTTTTGAATAGTAATAAATAAAATAAGATTCTTTATGTGATAGTGCAGTTCCTCTTTTACCGAGTTTTTCTATTTTCTCTAGTAATATGTCATGTATAACACAATCGAAGGCTTTAGACATGTCTAAAAGTAAGGCAACTCCATAGGATTTATTATTTATAAATACCTTCCCAGACATTTTTTAGTATTTCTAAGACAGCTAATTTGGTGTTCTTATCCTTTTGAAATCCAAATTGATTGTTGTGAAGGATTCTATTGCAATTAATAAATGAAATTAACCTCTTGTATATAACTCTCTCAAATATTTTCGAAAAACTAGGTAGCAATGCAATCGGTCTATAATTTCCCATTTCTGTTTGTGAACCTTTTTTGTGAAGTGGTTTTATTAAAGCTTTTTTAAGGTCTTCCGGAAAAATTCCATTTTCTAATGTTAAATTAAGTATGAAAACTAATGGATCTACAATGTATTTAATACTCGCTTTAATTATTTGCATTGGTATTTGATCGTGTCCTGAACTTTTTTTATTTTTTAGTTGTTTTATTGTGTTAATTATTTCAGAAGCATCAACTGGTGCCATAAAAATAGTGTTACAATTTTTTTGAGGGACATGACATGAAGATAGATTACCAGATTGATTGGCATTAAGGTTTATAAAATATTCATTAAATGTTTTGGCTATTTCAGTTGGATCAGAAACTTCTTCATTTTGATTGTTTATACTTCTTATACTAGTTTTGATGGTATTATTTGGCGTTGTGTAATGTTTAATCATTCCCCAAGTGGCTTTAGTTTTATTAGTGCTATTTTTTATGTATTTGATATTTATTAGCTTTTTTTAAGACTCTAATTACTTTTTTCATTATTTTACAATACTTTGTATATTAATCTAAATGTTCATCATGGTATCTTAGCAGGTTCTTACTGCATCCTTGGGTATGAGAGGAGGGGTTAATATTTTACTGCTTCTAACCCGGCTATAATATCTGCAGATAAAGCAAAGAATTTGTCCCCCCGCCGGTACGAACCCCTGCGTCTCAGCCGGCTATTAAACTGCGCCATGGCGGAGGTCGGTAGTTCTGAGTCTTTGTGTATTGCAAAATGTATGTGCACACTTAACACGCTTTGACAGTGATGGAAACATCGTGAGGAAACCCGCGGCTTGGTTAGCTTCAGACGTATTGACCTGTTCTTACCTCTGACTAATAGTTGACTAAGAGGATAGTATAGGTGCTGGGCAAGCCTAATCCATCTAACAGTGTCTCAGGCACTGTAGCGTCCCGTACAGCATGATTAAGAAATAAGAAATAAGAAAATTTTATTGTTAAATTGTGTAGGTACATATACATGAAGGTCTTAAATAAATTAAGGTATCAACAATTTTATCAAATCTATGACATACAATAATAAATTTGCAATTTAATTCTATATTGCACAAAATTATACACAAAGTTGGATTACTACATTTATGTAGGCCTATACTTCTGAATACCAAATTAGAACAAAAATCAACCTACATGACTAATTATCAAAAAATTCCGTTAGGTTATAATGAACTCTATTTACAAGCCACTTTTTTAATTCAATCTTAAACATATTTCCTTCAAGTTGTTTAATAATTAATGGTAAGTGATTATAAACTTTAATAGCTGTGATATAAGTGCTTTTGTGGTACATTGAGTTATTGACTTGTGGTATACACAGGTTATATTTATATTTATTTCTCAACTGATCCGATCTGGTTGATTTTATATTGAAGAAAGAAGAGTTATTTTTTGCAAATAAACATAATTCTAGAATATACTATATGTCCGTAAGGGTCAGAATATAATTTTCTTTGAATATATTACGTAAAGATTCAGTACTTTTTAGGTTATAGATGGCTCTAATACACTTTTTTTGCATAACAAAGACTGACTGCATCTCAACCGAGTTTCCCCAGAATATCACCCCGTAGCATAATTGAGGAAAAACGTAACCATAATATGCATTAATTGCTATAGATTTTGATGAGACATTACTCAGTATGTGTAGAACATAACAGTACTTAGATATTTTGCCATTTACTTTACTAATGTGAGATTTCCAATTTAAATATGTGTCAATTTTTATTCCTAGAAAATTGATTTCACTCACTTCTTCTACAATGTTCCCCTTATTATGTATATATAAATTGAATGTAGGTGTTTTGTAATTTTTGAATCTAATAAATTTAGTCTTATCGATGTTAACTTTTAAATTTAAGACGTCTAACCAATCTGTTATGTCCCGGAGGGTTTTATTAATTTCATTTTCAAAGTCATGTCTATTATTGTTTACTTGGGGTATAAATACTGTTGCATCATCTGCAAACATAACGCAGAGATGTTTTGTGACATGTGGTAGTTTATTAATATACATCAAAAAAAGAAGTGGCCCCAGTACACTACCCTGTGGTACTTATTAGTTGCTGACAGTGTATAAATCATCTATAATGGATGCAAAGGCCTTACCCCTATGTATTGTATCAAATTCCTGCAATTGCCCAGGCACTACCATACACCCAGAGCAATTAAAGAGACATTCCCATGAAGGTTACACGCGACGTATTGTACGAGTCGAGAATTTATTGCAATGTCCTTTGGTATTAGAATACTACCTCTATGTTATGTACTAGCCGCACTCCGCAGTTTCACCCGCGTAGTTCCCGTTCCCGTGGGAATACGGGAATAAAATATAGCCTATATATTAAAATTAAAGCTTTCTAGGACTCTCTTCGCAAAGCCGGATGGACAGACAGACAGACAAAGCGAACTATAGGGTTTCTTGTTTTCATGAAAGTCTAAAAATGTTTTGGCTGGTATCGTTCCCGCAACGTCCTGCGTCCTGCCGGCTATTGAACTGCGCCACGGAGGTCGACTGTTCTATGAGTCATTGTGTTTTTCAACCAATCCCAGTGCCCAGGCAATTAGTTAAGAGACATACACCCAGAGACCATACACCCAGAGCGATTAGTTAAGAGACATACAGGTCCACGCGACGTATTGTACGAGTCGAGAATTTATTGCAATGTCCTCGGGGATTAGAATTCTACCTCCATATCTCTTGCCGTGAAGTGCCGGCGGTAAAATGTTGCCTCTCGAGAGGCATTATACCAAGTGAATGCCAAGGGATACCTCCGGAAAATGGGCAGCAGAGTCTTTCCGTGTATAAAACATACCGTACTGCGCCCGCCTGCCAAGCTTGGTGAATATGGCATCAACCCCCTCATGATTTGGAGATGTATGAGGGACGCCTATGTCCAGTAGTGAACGTGGACAGCACAGTCCCACGGCTGTAAAGGCCCTGTCAAACAGAGAGCGTAATTAGCGCGCGTCAAGGCGCTAAAGCGTCCTGGCCTTAACATCGTACACTGTGTGTGACAGCTTCGACGCTATTCAGTAGTCGTCCCTCACGATAACGAATAGGTACTACTACTTGGTCACGATGTCTTGATTGATTGCACTGTTCCTTGTATTATACAAAGACGGGTATTTTCTAACACATTCTATTAACTTTTCAGTCATTTTCACTAATAATTTACGAAGAACACACCCGGCGCTAACTAATATTCTGTTATAAAATACAACGCCACGTCATGACGCGGCGCTAGAGCGTCGCGTACTGGTAGCGCGCTAGCGCTGTTTGACAGGTTGTAGCCTGTTCAGTACAACACAACGCGACGCTATAACGCGGCGCTAGGCCAAGACGCTTTAGCGCCTTGACGCGCGCTAATTACGCTCTCTGTTTGACAGGGCCTTTATGATGATGATGACCCATACCCGAAACAAATATCTGCAGATGTTTCCCCGCCGGTTTCGAACCCCATTGATATAAATCGTTTACGATTTATATCAATGTCGTACCCGCAGTCTTGCGTCTGTTAGTTCTATGAGTCATTGTGCTTTGCATCCAATTCCTGCGATTACCCAGGCACCACCATACACCCAGAGCAATTAGTTAAGCGACATTCAAGTGAAGGTTACACGCGACGTATTGTACGAGTCGAGAATTTATTGCAATGTCTTTTGGGATTAGAATACTACGCCTATGTTATGTACTAACAGCGCTCAGCAATTTCACCCGCGTAGTTCCCGTTCACGTGGGAATACGAGGATAAAGTATGATCCATGTTACTCAGGGATAACGTAGCATTGTAATGGTGAAAGAATTTTGTTAATCAGTCCAGTAGTTTTTGAGTTTATTCGTTACAAACATACAAAATACAAATCTTTCCTCTTTATAATAACTATTAGTAGGTATGTATATTAGGATAGATATTATTTCTTGCCGTAAGGGGCCGACATTAGAATGTTGCCCCTCTATAGCTTCGTGCCGTGGGGTGCCGGCAGTAGAATGAATAAACGAATGAACACTTTATTAATGCACAAAGAAACACAAATATTAGAAAAACATGAGAAACATAAATGTACAAATTGCCGGCCTAGAATGTTGCCTCTCGTGTGGCTACTGCGGACGCTATAAATAAACAATGGTGGACAATTCACACAGCATCATCTAACCCTAAGCTAAGCAGAGCTTGTGTTGTGGGTACTAGACGAAATAAGTACTTAACATTATACTACCTACACGACAGATACTTTTTATTTTATATAGAAAAACATCCAGAACACACTGAACAAATATATGCAGATCGTACAGATATTTGTCCCGAGGCGGGAATCGAACCCACACTTTCTTGCTTCGCAGGCGGACTTTAGACCGCCGCGCCACAGGTGTCGTCGAATATACCACAGGGAAGAGAGGTATTACCCGCGGATGCTCTCTGTACTTGATCTCTGTATAATTATGATCTTTGTACGAGTCAAGAATTTATTGCAATGTCCTTTGGGATTAGAATTCTACCTCTACATCTCTTGCCATGAGGTGCCGGCTGTAGAATGTTGTCTGTCGAGAGACATTATAACACGGGCAAGAGAGGTCTTGCCCGTGAATGTCAAGGGATACCTCCGGGAGCAGCAGCGTCTTTCCGTGTATTAACATACCGTAAGCGTGGTACGTATGGCAACGACCCCCTTATGATCAGTACTTGGAGATCCATGATGGCCTTTGTCCAGCAGTGGACGTCCTATGGCTGAGATAATGATTCTATAGATTCGGAAAGATAACTAAATCTGGTCTAACCTAACTCGAAAATCTATATAAATAAACAAAATGAGCCGTTTCAGTAAAAAGATGTGTGTCAGCAGAAAATGTTATCTACTAAACGTAACAGATGGAGCTGGCAAGCAGAGAAAGTAAGTTTGTGATTAATCACAATCGCTGTCATTGTCAAATTGTGCTTCCTACCCTCAGAATAATAACGTAATAGAAACCAGGCTAAAATAGCAACCAAAATCAATCACTCTGTACTCTTTTTACTTATGACATTTTAAAGGAGCTAGAAAGAGGTGCATATGCAGTTGTATCTTCGTAATTTACAAGGTTACAGAATGATTGATTTTGGTTGCTACTTTAGCCTGGTTTCTATTACGTTATTATTCTGAGTTCCTACCAGTAAAATAAATCTAACGCCATATAAGGTTCGAGGGAACTATTTTTGAAATTTTTAATTTTTAATGAAAACGTCTTATTGAAGTGTCTGTTGCCCCTCAATCCCACGTCCGTGCTTACCATCTATGCCACGGGGCGGACACTTGCAGGATGACGAAAAGGGAGATGGCAAACACGTGGGAAAAACGATAAAATGAACCCTATTATGATGTTACTTGGCAGAACTGTGTAAAACCAAACACAAAAGCCATGAGAGTAGTAGTATCTGTTTGTAGTGTCAAAATAACAGTATTTTACTATAATGCATAATATCTATACCTAATATTATAAAGCTGAAGAGTTTGTTTGCTTGAACGCGCTAATCTCAGGAACAACTGGTACGATTTGAAAAATTATTTCAGTGTTAGATAGCCCATTTATCGAGGAAGGCTATAGGGTAGTTGTAAGTAGTGGTTGTAGTAGGTGCGATAGGAAGTTTGCCGGGACACCTAGTGTAACTATACAGGGTACTATAACCAAAATATGATACGATACCTATTACCACAATGCCGGTCCTCGGGCAATATTCATTCAAAGCGTATTTACTTTCATCATCATCTCACCCGTGGGACTGCTGTCCACGGCCACAGCTGGACATAAGGCTTTCCCCATGAATCTTCAAGAACATGTTGTTGGCATACTCGGCACGCTTGGCAGGCGGCTTGGCGAGCGCAGTACGGGTTGTTTATACACGGAGATATGCTACTTTCGGAGGTATCCCTTAGCAGATTCGTACTGCATCCATGGGTTTAGATTCTACTGTAAGTAGAGTATGTACTTAAGCTTTAAGTAAGCAAGAGTTTCAGTGGGTCACAATACGACAGACACTAGTATTATTTCACAGTAGCTCCCCCACAATCGACCGCGAGTCAAGGTCGCCGCCCATTCCGCCCCGAAGGAAAATTATATCACTCTGTATAATGTCATCGGGGAACTTATGTTGTTTGCTACTAGCTCTTTGTGAGAAAGCAACTTGATATTTCGCGTCAATTATTTCAACTATATTTATTTACTAGCAGCGCTCCGCAGTTTCACCCGCGTTGTTCGCGTCCTAGTGCGAAAACAGGGATAAAATATAGCCTATGTTACTCAGGGATAATGTAAAATTCTAAATGGTGAAAAAATTTTGAATATGGGTCCAGTAGTTTTTGAGTTTATTCGTTACAAACATACAAAATACATTTTGTATGTTCATCACATTTAGTGTAGATGAACATCTTGTAGAGGTACAGATGTAGTAGACCTTTATGTAAAGAGTTCATCCTGGGGAGTACTACCACCATACCTATTTCTGCCGCCAAGCAGTATCTTTATTGCTGTGTTCTGGTTTGAAGGGAAGGGGGCCGGGGAATTTACTCACTAGTATAAAGTTAAGGTATAAAGTATTTATTGTGGAACAAAAACACATCGGTACGGATAATGATGAACGTTGGCACTGCAAAAGTTTAATAACTGTGTAGCAGTGTCAGCGCCCGGCTCCTACACAAATCACAATTTTATGGTGCATGTAAATAAAATCAAACAAAAATAAAATAAAAAGTGTCTTAAATAATAAAATAAAATTAAAGTTATCAAATACAGAGTTTATAAAAGCGGTATGAGAAGCGACTTTTAAGGGTGTAGTTACGGTTTCTCATTTTTTTTTTTTTTTTTTTTTTATTTATTTATACTCAAAAACTTAAATACATGGTTATTAAAATCAGTGCCATAAAAACCGTACGAGGTTTGTCTTGGCACATACATTCGTCTTAATTTAACTTAATTACTATACATAGTAGATAGGCAGTACACATTGTTTAAATAATGGCAAACATTTGGGTAGCACATTAATAATTTCCAAAAATATTAAGTTATTGACGAGCTCTGTGGCGCAGCAGGTCTCATAAGAGTCCAGGCAATATGAGCTACCACAGTGTTTTGTGTAATGTTTATGAGTGTGAGTATGTGTGTGTGTGTGTGTGCGTGTGTGCGAATGTTAGTGTGTGTTTTAATGGTAGTGTAAATTAGTATGTGTAAATACAACTACGATATTCTTAATGAATGGATGAGAAAAGGACCTTGATTATTTGAAAGATATTAAAAGGTCTTCAGTCTCTTGATATGTAAGAGACTGGAGCCAAGACGAGGTAGTAGCTTTACATTTGTAAGAGGAGAGAGCACCTACAACACGAGACCTTACAACTATGTCTCAGCGTGACGGGCGCAATGCAATTTAGCGTTGGTCACGTGCTTCGTAAACGAGATCACCGCGGTATTGCAGTTGTTATAGGTGGAGGTTACCGCTTAACATGAGATGGGCCTGCGGCCAGTCTCGTCATTTAGTCGTATAAAAAAGGTGACAACAATGAGGTGGGTGTGCCGGGCCAAGGACTGTGTAGGGTTCCGTAGCTAGCCGAAGACCGTATTACTTATTTAAGCGACAATTTCTCCGAAACTTAATAGCTAGTTTGACCGTTATTACATTTTTATTGTTGAAATGAAATGAAAATACGTTTATTGATCCTCCTTAAACATAAGTATACATACGAGACGTGGTCATTCACGATTGGCCTCATGAATAAGCTCAGAGTCGCTCAACGAGCTATGGAGCGGGCTATGATCGGGGTTTCTTTACGCGATCGAATCAGAAATGAGGAGATACGTAGAAGAACTCGGGTCACCGACATAGCCAAGCGGATTAGCACGTTGAAGTGGCAATGGGCAGGCCATGTAGCTCGCAGAACAGATGGCCGATGGGACCGAAAAGTTCTCGAGTGGAGGCCACGGACCGGCAAGCGCAGCGTAGGACGTCCACCAACAAGATGGGATGATGACCTGGTGAAGACCGCAGGTCGACGGTGGATGCAGATCGCTTCCAACCGCAATAACTGGAAATCCATGAGGGAGGCCTATGTCCAGCAGTGGACGTTCTACGGCTGTAATGATGATGATGATGAAAAATAAGTAATAAGCAAATTTTTGAAGGATTCAGTTCCCATAAAAGTGTGGTGTGATAAAAGGTTCTGTCTCAGCAATAGTTGCACCTAAGATAAAAGATGAAACGCTGGTATTCTGACAGAACGTTTTGAGTACCGCAAGAGAACACATAAAAATAAATACGAATAGAAATGTCAATGCAAACATCACCTGAAAAATAACTTTACGTAGCCCAAGGATATTAAATAACGAAATGTCAGAAAATGGCGCTGACGGAAGATCAGCGTTAGTTGCCTAGCGTGCTAGACAATCAACTCAATGCTGAGTCAGTGTCCATTTTGTGATGTTCGGTTTACGATATGAGCGGTTTTCAGTAAAAAATAAAAAAGTGTTTTCTACTACACCAAACAGATGGAGCTGGTAAGCGGAGAAAACAAGTTTGTGATTGATTACAAATGCTGTCATTGTCAAATTGTGTTTCCTTCCATTAAATGAAAACTAACGCCATCTATAAGGTTTGAGGGAACTATTTTTGAATTTTTTACTTTTTAATGAAAACGCCTCATTGACGTGTTCTGTTATTTTCTATTTTTTTGGGGAAATCCCTACAGTGATGTATTGTAAACCTTAGATTTTTAATAAATTTAAAATAAATAGTCAAGTTCTAAAAATATTAAAATACAATAATTATTAATAAGCTAAAATAATTAAGAAAATTATAATTATTTATTTAGCATTTTTTTTTACTGTCTCTCTCAACTCTAATCCATCTAACAATGCCCCAGGCACTGCAGCGTTTCATAAACGTTTTCATATAAACAACAGCGTTTCATATAAACAAAATCCACAGCCCTTACAAAGCTAAAATAATTAAGAAAATTATAATTATTTATTTAGCATTTTTTTTTACTGTCTCTCTCAACTCTAATCCATCTAACAATGCCCCAGGCACTGCAGCGTTTCATAAACGTTTTCATATAAACAACAGCGTTTCATATAAACAAAATCCACAGCCCTTACAGATAAAATTATCTAAAGTCTTAACTTACAGCCAATTAAGGAAAAAAAAATTAAAAAATTAAAAATGTATTTATTCAGCAAAAAGGTCTTAAAACATGAGTCGCTTCGTAAAAATTACCTAAAAGGGAAATTTTACAGACCTGCTTTGATATAGTTTGGACTCCTCGCTCTAACTAAGTTTGAACTTGTGAAATAGACACGAGGGATCTTCACTTCGGCTTAGTATGCATTCTTTGTTTTTATTACATGTTTGTTTTGTTATTTTTACAACTAGTTATTGTGATGTTAAGTAATTAGGTATATATAAAAGTAAAAATAATAATAAAGGGGCACAGTATATAGACGTGTTATGTATGTTAATTGTGAGTTCTGGAATGTGTGTGTATGTGTATGTCTGTGAAGAATTATGTGAAAAATATATGTCTTTGGTGTGTAATTGTGACGAGGAGTGTGTGGTTGTGGTTGTGTTATAAGTATTTACCGAAAACGCGTAACCTTACCATTGCAAATATAATACAAAATACGTATCTATATAAAAAAAGATATTGATTAAGATGAGACTAACAGTAAATTTTCAGTATCAGAATAGTTTAAGGTTAATAAATATGAAAAGCATATTATTTTATGTGGTCCTTCCGTCAAATTAATTTTTATTGCAATTAAAGCACCAAAATCAAGCCCCAATAAAAAAGTTGACTCACCGGAGGGGTTAATTTGTTTTTGCACGCCAGGTATGAAATATCGCAGAGGATAAATTTTACTGATCTTATTGTTTAATTAGGCGCCTAGATACATAGAGTGCCTGTGCGCTAGGGCTGTCCTGTAAAGTGTGGTGGTAAATTTTTTAACCTTGCGCCTTTTAGTTAGGGATGTACTAATATTTGCCGCCTTGGAGTGTTGATTAAGTATAGGTACAGCTTGGACTACAAAATATTGTCTTACCGTTAATATATGTAGCTCACTATATAATTTTGCTGTTGATTTTATGAAAGGAAGGAGTAACATTTTATAAATAATATATAATAGATATTACCTTTGCATCTATTATAGATGATTTATACAGCGTCAGCAACTGGCAATCCTGCTGTACGGGCTGCAGTGCCTGGGACATTGTTAGATGGGTTAGGCTTGCTCAGCACCTATACCATCCACGCAGCTTAGTCAGCTATTAGTCGGAGAAAAGAAAAAGTCAATACGGCCTTCGTTTTAACTGCTTACATCCCTATAAAAAAATAAACCCAAGTCAATACGGCCTTCGTTTTAACTGCTTACATCCCTATAAAAAAATAAACCCTCTGTAGACAATTTTCAAGGTACAGCTAAATATTTGAACACCCGATCGAATGGAAATAGAACCGGAAAAGAGCGAGTAGGACTCGTGCACCGAGGGTTCAAGTTATGTTAAAGGCAATTTATATTTGTTGGAGAACCTTGACAGCGTCATCTCTTGTTAGACGAACTTATGTAGATTTCTTACACTTTCGATCATTTCTAAAAAACTATGCAAATTAGAGGATTCGTTATAATTTTCCTGTAATTTTTACTTACACTCCTATTAGTAATAAAAGTTTCAGGGGTTTATCTCTGCATACTTCGGAGATAAGGGGGGAACGCAATTTTTTTCAAATAATATATTAATAAATTTTTATATTTTTGCGAATAAGTCGAAAACTATACAACTCAAAGCAATACCAGAAACTGTTTATTAATGTGCAAATGAATACCTTTCATATGATATCACTTACGACCTAGTAACTTCACTTAAACATTTTTAAGATCCGCGCCCCCCCGCGATCATAATAAGAATATTTTTTTTTAATATTTTCATATACGCTATATTAGTTAAAAAATCTTTAACCATTTTATTTTTCAAATCGATAGCATCAGTAGTTCTCGAGATATTACTTTGTGACAGACAAACTGATACCATAAGGGTTCCTTTTTACCATTTTTGTCCGGAACCCTGAAAACGAGTAATATTTTATAAGCGACCCCTTTAGACCCTGTAACCAGATAAATTGTTAAATTGCCGGGGCCTAAACACTCCCTGGGGCGTTTTCATTCCGAAGTACGTCTGTGAACCATGTCAACCTAAGAAATTATGTCATTTTGCGAATTAATACTTAAGTTTGGGAGAGGCCTTAGGCCACCAATAAGACGAGATTGAGTGAACAAAATAATGATTTTGTAATTTATTTTATACAAAATTCATTCTTAATTTGACATTCTAAATATGACATAATTCTTTTAATATTAAACAAAAGAAAACTACTTGAATAATCAAATTCTTGACGTGTAATATAATTGCCTTGGGGTGCCGGCAGTAGAATGTTAGCACGTCAAGAATTTGATTATTCAAGTTGTTTTCTAAGAAGTACTGTTTTGGCGCTTACGACTTTTCATCTCAAGCTAGCCTTTAGCGTCAGTTTGTATGCAGGCGGTTAGACCATTTTATTTTTAACCGACTTCACCGAAAAAGGAGGAGTGTCTCAATTCGACCGTATATATTTTTTATGTGTTTTCGGACAAATCCTGGTTTAAGAAATGATTTTGATGATTCTTTTTTTGTTAGAAAGGATGGATACCGAGGGTGGTATAGGGAAATCAGGATCTGATGATGGCATCCCAGAGGAATCGAGGGGAACAAAAAAATTAAAATTAGTTTCCTGTTCGGAGTCGGTTTTTTTTGATAAACATCATAAACAATGAGGTACATTAAGATAATTGTTAATCATCGCGTCCCTTTACGAATCCCCGAGACGCATGCTCTCAGTTTAATTATAATACAGCTTATTCTTATACATACCAGTGTAGTGCATCTAACCTGAATATCATTTTACAAAATGAAATGTCTGGTTACTCAGGAGGTTGTATTCCATCCCCGGTGCAGGACCGTCCTACTATGTTATATAGGTAGGTACATTTATTTGCCGTGGGGTGCCGGCGCAGTAGAATGTTACCCCTCCTCTCATGCCCGTGGATGCAGTAAGAGCCTGCTAAGGGATATCTCCGGAAGATGGGCAGCAGCGTCTTTCCGTGTATCAACATCCCGTACTGCGCTCGCCAACCCGCTTGCCAAGCGTGGTGAGTATGGCAACTACCCCCTCATGGAGATCCATGAGGGAGGCCTGTTCAGTGGTGGAGTTTTTACGGCTGGAATGATGATTTATTTGATTTACAAAAAACAGCACAGACAGAAAACCGTATACACATTTTGGAACATTCAGAAATCAAAAGAAGAAGAAAAAAAAGACACAGGGCTTAATAAATTCGGATTCTTCGTTTCTTTCCAATATTTCCTTGTAAAACTAAACTCAAATAATAACACGAAAACCGTAATCTAAAGCTACCGTTAAGGAGAAGCGTTAAAAGGAAAAGCTGAAAGCCAGCTGGGATGACCCGCAAAAAGTTAATGGCCAGTCTTACAATACGGGATGGCAGCGTTCCTGCCTCTTGTTCTTATATTCCGCTTTCTGTTCAAACAAACAATTAAGAATACACCACGTAACTGGGTATCTCTTGCGGTTTTTGTCTTCACGTTATACAAGCTGAATGTACCTATACAATACATTCATCATCATTAGTCGTCCAGCCGTAGGTAGGACCTCCACTGCTGGACAAAGGCCTCCCTCATGGGAAAGTTGTTGCCATTCTCGCCACGCTTGGCAGGTGGATTGGCGAGCGCAGTATGGAATGTTGATATACGGGAAGATACTGTTGCCTGTCTTCCGCAGGTATCCGTTGGTAGATTCCTACTGCATCAACGGACAAGAGAAGAGATACAACACTCTACTGCCGGCACCCTACGGCTAGGCGGTGTCTAGATGGTGCTTAATAAAAAACAATCTAGTGATTTTGTAAGTCGAGTCGAAAAATAATGTATACTTAATAAGGTCTAAACCTGTGCCTAAAGAGTTAAGTAATCATGTATTAGAGATAAAGATTTGTTTCTTTTCAATATTTCCTCGTGTAATGTAAAGCTTATACATATTTAGGTAAATATCAGCTTTACATTACATAAAGAAATATTGAAAAGAAACGATCCGACTATCGCGATACATATCGAGCGTGTCACGTATCGTGATACGCCATTCGCTGTACTACACATTCGATAAATATCGTGATCCTGGATTACGATCCAAATATCGCGATACATATCGAGCGTGTAGCATTCGCCTATAAAAGAAGTTAAAAGGAAAAGCTGAACGCTAGCTGGGGTCAGCCGCAAAAAGTTAATGGCCATTCTTACAATACGGGATGGCCAGCGTTCTTGCCTCTTGTTCCTAATTCCACTTTCGTAAACAAACAATTAGGAAAACACCTTGTAACTGGGTATTTCTTGCGCTTTTTGTCTTCACAAACAAGCTGCTGGCTGAGTGGTATAGTATGTATTACCCTGGCGTTTTGCATTATCATAATAATCGGCTGTTAAAGTTTACACTTTCGTTGTCTTTTCTCGGATGAAAATCACCGAATCCAGAAAAGTCGTAAAACTAAGGTTGACCCTTGGGGCGGTTAGAATCACCCCCTTTCGCGTAGTACACATATATAATACACCCAGTATTAAACCTCAAACCTTTTTTGTTGTGTGTTTAAATTTAGCCAACTGCGCCACGGAGGTCGGCCTATTTTATTTTTGTAGTCAAAACTTACACACACAACAGAAATCCTTAAAATTTATTATATTGTTCGGTGTATACGAAAGCTAATTGTCACGAACAATGCTTTCATATAATTTAAATTAACAGTAGATACGTTCAGAGTCGAGTTGCCGTGGGGTGCCGGCAGCAAAATGTTGCCTCTCCTCTCTTGCAGTAAAAATCTGCTAAAGGATAGCTCCGGAAGATAGAAGCAGCGCCTTTCCGTGTATCAGCGTTCCATTCTGCGCTTGCCAACCCGCCTGCCAAGCGTAGCGAGTATGACAACTCTCCCTCATGATCTTGGAGATGCATGAAGGAGGCAGTGGACGTGGACAGCCGTATTATTGTTGTGATGATGATGGTGATTTCGTTCAGAGTCGTGTTGCCGTAGGATGGCGGTGTCCCTATCGAGAGCGCGACGGATCAATCGGAAATGTAATTTCCATTGCCGGCGCTGATCCGGCTCCGGCTGCCGGTGGATCGGCGGCGGTGCTAGAAGCGTCAATGGGCTCATCGAGTTGCGAACAGACACCGGAATTAGCACATTACCTTTTTTAATTCTTTCATTGGTTTTTTTTTATGATTTTATTGTTTGTCGTCGGTTTATTCTCTCCGTCCCCTTCCCTCAATTACCACTGCCATTCCCTATCCTTTCCATCTGTGTTCCCAACTAAAAACCAGCGTAGCATCTGAGCCTTGCCAGGTGCTACACAATGCTGAGTTGGGGACCTATTTACCCGCGCCACGTCCCTTCCTGTCCGCATTATTATTTAAATTATTTTTTGTTAGCTTATAGCCGTGGCCGTGGGGTGCCGGCTGTAGAATGTTACCTCCTCTCATGCCCGTGGATGCAGTAAGAGCCTGCTAAGGGATACCTCCGGAAGATGGGCAGCAGCGTCTTTCCGGGTATCAACATCCCGTACTGCCCTCGCCAACCCGCCTGCCAAACGTGGTGAGAATGGCAACTACCCCTCATGGAGATCCATGAGGGAGGCCTGTGTTCATCAGTGGACGTTTTACGGCTGAAATGATGATGATGACACGATCTTTGCGCTAAACGTACGGAAGCAAACATCGCGAGTTAGGGTACCATTAACGTAGTTATATTTTATATTAGAAGCCGGTTTTGTTTTGATTTGGTCACGTTTTAGATCTCTATGTCGTAGATGGAGACATAGATAGATACTATTTTTATATGAAACCATAAAACAAAAAACATAAAGATTTTATCAAATTAATGATCTAGTTTTGTCACTGCAAAAGGATCATTGCTCAGCATATTGCGGGCTGCAACGGTCGAAACGGTTCTTCCGTTTCGAAAACGCGAACATTGACATAATTACCAAAATTAACCGGACAAGTGCGAGCTAGATTCGCCCAGCGGGTTCCGTAGTACATACCTACGAACATAATAATTATTATAAATTAGCTGATTTTATTTAGTAAATGTTTTAAAATGCGCAAAGAAATTCGAGTAGCTCTTAAGCGTTTTATTTCGCGCAGGGGAAACCCAATGAAATTTTCTCTGACAATGGTAGGAATTTCGTAGGCGCTAAGAGTGAATTTTCAAAATATTTAATGAACTGCTCTACAGATATATCTGAATTTGCAACCAGTCAGTCGATCAAATTTAACTTCATACCAGCTTACAGTCCTCATTTTGGTGGTTTGTGGGAGGCTGGAGTAAAGTCTAGCAAGTATCATTTACTTCGTACCATTGGTAACGCGCACCTCACGTTTGAGGAATTTACCACGGTACTAGCACAAGTCGAAGCCATACTCAACTCCCGTCCCCTTTCTCCACTCTCGTCCAATCCAGAAGACCTACTTCCGCCCCGTCCCGGACAATTCCTGGTCGGCCGGCCGCTGACTGCGCCAGTCTACCAGGACATGCGGAACGACGACACCGGAGCCTGCAGCAACCGATACCGATGAGTCGAGCAGCTGCGACACCACTTTTGGACCAGATGGGCGAAAAAATACGTCTCCGAACTCCAGACTCGAAGCAAATGGAAGGAAGACACAGGCGATTTGTTGAAGCCAAACACCATGGTAGTCATCAAAGACGACCATCTCCCTCCATTAAAATGGCACCTAGGACGGGTACTCAAGACAGTACCAGACAAGGATGGCATCTTCCGCGTTGCTGACATTCAGACGCCATCGGGCATCGTCAGGAGAGCCTTTGCCAAGATATGTCCCTTGTTCAATGAAGAAGACGCATAAACTCCATCATTGGAACCTGGAGCTTCCAAGGCCGGGGGCATGTTACGGATCCAGATAAACGTCAGTGTCAGTATCATAGGTCATACAAATGTGACATATAAACGTCAAAAAGATGCAATTCACTTGACTTGTATTCAGAAACGATCAAATACGCATCATCATCGTTGTAACATTCAAATTTTTATTATACGCAAATTACTGAAGCAAGCTGTTTCCATTCGCAAGAGATCCCATCACTCCAGGCCAACGATCCAGGCGTCACAACAGATCTGCTAAATTAGCCTCGGTATCGTCATAATATGATATACTTTTGAGATAGTACCTAACAACTATTTTACAATTTTCAGAATTAAGACAGTAGATATTGGGTAACGCATTTATTCTTTTGTTCAAAAATGGTCCAAGGAAACTATAAAATCTATGAAAAAGACATGTTTTCTATCTGGTTGCTTAGGGCAGACATTATTCCTCCTTTTATTAGTAGGTTCAGTGCTATATGGGAGCGCTGTGTGTTGTTTAGATACGATATTCTTTATGAATAACTGTCGAACTGATAACACTCCGCACGATTTGTAAAGAAGACTAGTTGGAAAAATTAAAAGGCGGAAAGTTGATACTTTAAGTACGGCTCTTTGTGCTCTTTCGACAGTTAGTAATAACGTTTTACCTACCCCACCCCATGACATAAGGCAGTAAGAAAAAATTGATTGACAAAGGGCCTAGTAAATGCTTATAATAAGTTTCGGATCCGCAATATGGCGTAGTTTCTTAAAAACAAAAATCAACTTGCGAACTCTGGCTACTAGAGCCTCTATGTGTGGTTTAAGAGACAGAGTTTCATCTAAAATTATGGCGAAGTATTTTATTTTACAGGTACTTTAATGAAGGGCATAAACAATGCTCGCCAGGGATATTTTCGCAATAGTGTGCATATAATGTTTGACTTAGATCAGTAAAAGGTTGTTTACGCATAGGAAACTTAATATAATGTGTCTTATCTGAATTTAATGATATTAAATTGTGCTGAAGCCATTTAGTTACAATATTGAATCCATACTGCGCATACTTAAACACTTCCATTTCAGACTCAGCGGAAAAAAAGGAGGGCAGTGTCGTCAGCGTATGATATTATTCTACCATGATCTAATTTTAGATTACAGAGGTCATTTATGTAAATAAAAAATAAGGTCGGTCCTAAAATACTGCCCTGGGGTAGACCAAAGTCAGTATTTGTCTGAGAACTCATCACTGAGAACACCACCAATCCTTATTCCTCCTGGACGAGCTCTGTGGCGCAGCGGGCGAAGGTCCGCCTGCGACGCAAGAGGTTGCGGGTTCGATTCCCGCCTCGGGACAAATGTCTGTACGATCTGCAGATATTTGTTCAGGGTGTTCTGGGTGTTTTTCCATATATATGTATATTAAAAATATCTATCTATGTAGTATAATGTATTAAGTATATCAGTCATCTAGTACTCATAACACAAGCTCTGCTTAGCTTGGGGCTAGATGATGCTGTGTGATTTGTCCAGCATTATTTATTTATATTTTATTTATTTATTTACGCATTGAGATCTATAGAGGTAGATTCTTTGCTTATCTTCAAGATCCTGAAGAGTTTCAGTACGTGCCTCTGATATGTAATGTTTCAAGCTTGCGCGGTAGTATGGAATTGTAAACAGTGTCAAATGCTTTATCGAGGTCTACAAATATCCCTACTGTATGGTTACCCTGATCAAGTCCTTGTTCAAGATAGCCAGTCAATTTGGTGAACTGCATCGGAAGTAGATACTTTGGCTCTAAAACCAAACAGCATACAAGACAGAATCGACTTTTCTTCCAAGTACCCGACTAGGCGTTTGTTTACAATTTTTTGTAAAATTTTAGACAATGCAGGAAGTAAAGATATGGGTCTATAATTAGTGATCTGATATTTACAGCTATATTCGTAAACAGGAACATGACAGCTTTTTCAGGCACTTGGATACACATTTATCAAAAATATGAGTCAAAGGAGGAATTAAAATCTGTCTGAAACGTTTTATTATTTTGGTTGAAAATGCAATGAGACTTCATTGAAAAAAGAATCGTTCTAAGTTCGGGGCGAACTACAGTTGTTTATTATTATTTATTTTTTATTACTAATAATAACGAGGAAAGAGTTCATTGTTTGTTTGTTTGTATGCCTTAAATAGAATCCGACAATACTGGAAAAATTCTTTCACCATTAGAATGCTACATTTTCCCTGAGTAACATAGGCTATATTTTATCCCCGTATTCCCACGGGAACGGGAACTACGCGGGTTAAACTGCGGAGTGCGGCTAGTTATTTATATTTTAGCATTTTTTTAACCCGTTATCTCGGCGTGATATTTTTATACGTCCATGCAAGATCTTTCTAGATCAAGAGCTTTCTAGGACTAATAGCACAGGTTACAGAAACTAACTAATAGTATCTTTTTAAAGACGCAGACAGACAAACATGAGGAAACTATAAGGGTCCCTTGTTGTACTACGGAACCCTACAGTTTTAATTCGTTTGTTTGGAATCAGCTAATACATAATCCACATAAGTATTAATTATCAATTGGGCAGTACTTAGTTACAATTAAAAAATGAAACTCCTTTTGTAATTCTTGTAAAAGATACTGTAAATAAATAAATGAATTCTTATTTCTATCACATAATTTAAAACAAAACTTATTTGCTATTCAAAATTGTATACTAATTTCTATGTAGGTATAAAATTCAGGCACTAAAGATATTTTAGTAACAACCCTTTAAATAGCATTATGAAGGGTTACCATTATGTAATGTTCTGTCGCTAACGCTAACCCGCAGGTAAATAAAAATATAAATACTAGCATACGTAGACAAATATTCTACTAAAGTTAAGTCATGCAAGCAACAATCAAAACTAAAATGTCAAATTCTTCCTACCTGTCAATAACACGAAACATGGCACTATGAGTTATTATCACAAACCACACACAAAAGGGAAACTTGGAATATTTATTTAAGAAAAGAACACGAGTTTCCGGTTTGAAATTCTGAAATTCGAAATTTCGTTCTGAAAATCGCGGTATTATTCGGATTTGGTTACATTCTTCGTGTTTATGTTTGAATATGGAATGCACGGCGCGTGGTCGCGGCGCTACCGTCCCGTAACTGAGGTTGAGGGGTAAGAATCCCCTACGTTTCAATACTACGAGCTCAAAGAGTCGATAGGGTAGAGGGGTTGAATGGAAATTTGTAGGTTTTGTACTCACGGAGGACTGAAATTGTTTAGGCCTTTAAACACCCAATTCATTTTTAATTTCTGAAAGTAATGCTACGAAAGCCATACAGATATGCCACTTCACTACTCTATAAGGAAGCTAGAGTACTAACGGTCCGACAACTTTATGTTCTTATAAGTTGTCTTGGGGTTCACAAAACTTTAATTTCATCCCCTAACTCCGTATTTTTGTCCAACCGTCGAGTCTACAGACTAGCCACTCCCTCCGTTAACACAAGATTCGCTCAACGTGTAGGTAACTTTGTGCGTATTCATGTCTACAACAAAGTTGTTAAGCATTGCAACATTAAAAATAAAAGTTTAATTGAGGCAAAACACATCATACAAGACTGGCTCTTAGCATTAACGTATGACAGTACTGAGGAAATTTTAAGAACTATTACATAGTTTTTAATTTTTAATAATACAAACCTACTGTATAATAAAAATATCTGCATGCAATAAAATAATATAAGAAAATTATATTTAACTTAATTTTTATTTATTTAAGTATATATTATTATTATTTTTTTTAAGTAAGTAGATACCTAATCTAATATATATATATATATATATATATATATTTCTTATAAGCATATCATATCACATAAATAAGTAGCATTTTTGTTCTGTATAAATAGTAATGAACAGGTTTCCTCGATACAGGCTTTGCCTAGTGAGGAAACCACTAGATATCGACACCTGCAATTTAAAACATTGTAACTCACTTTTTTGCGAAATTGAGTTATAAACACAGCCTTACTAATAAAAAAATGCGATTTTATTTGCACTTACCCTTGTAGCTCAATTCACTCCCGTTACGATTTTAGCCAGCGTAAAAACATTGTAACTAATCGTCCACTAACGATGATAAAAAAGTATCTTTAGTTACACACACTTGCTCGTGGTAAGTATTAATAATTTTACAAAACAATAATTGTAACATAATATACAATTTTTTTCTTGGTAAGATAGTTTACATAAATGAAAATATTTGATCAACTTTCATCGTAAATTGAGTTCCGATGTTGTCGTTCTTAAAAACATAATTATATTTGAAACGTAAGAAAAATTTAGGCGAAGAATTCACTAATAGAAAGGGACAGCTAATACCAAAAAAATAAATTAAGCCAAGCTGTGGTTGTAAATGTCGAGAATTGATTACAGAAAACCAAAGAAATTCAATATTTAATAATTTTTGGTCATTAGGTGATCATAATAAACCAGCTGATTATTTAAGTCGACTTGTCAAAAGAGTTTCGAGAAAACAAATTATGGCTGGGTCAGCTTCATCTAGCCGACGTAAGTGTTCTTTTGAGTATTATTTGTATTTAGATGGTCAAGAAATACGAACTTGTAAAACTATGTTTTTAAATACCTTTTCAATAAGCGATAATATGTGGATACAAACTCTTTTCAAAAAAATTAATAATTCTGCTACAGGTACAATTTTAAATTATATTAGAGGCAATCGCTCGCGCAAAAATATTATTCCCGATCAAATTAAACAATCTATTCGAAATCACATATCGGAAATGCCACTGGTAGACTCACACTACGTAAGAGGTAGATCATCTAAACAATACCTGGATGCAGAACTAAGCTTACCTATTCTTTATAAGTTATATAATGAATTTATGAAAGAAAAACATCCTGATCAGGAAGTGGCTACATCTCTGCAATATAGACAAATATTTATCACGGAATTTAATATTGAGTTTAATAAGCCTAAGAAGGACCAGCGCCCCAAATGTGACATTTTTAGAAACGCTTGTGTAACTGATAAAAGTAAGTCAGAACATGATTAACCTTCACATGTTGCAAATAAAGAAGTAGTTAGAACTTTGAAGGACATTGACAAGAACCGAGCCAAGAACTCAGAGGTTTATGATTTACAAAAAATTCTAAACACTCCACAGTCAGAAGTATCAATTTTTTATTATAAAAGGAAACTTGCTACTTATAATTTCACTATTTTTGATATGGGTAAATGGTAGGATATTGCTATGTGTGAGACGAAACTATCGGACGTGAGGGCTCGAATGAAATCAGTAGTTTTGTTTTCGACTTTATAAAAATGAAGGTTCAGGAAGATTATACTGAATTCAATTTCTACTCCGATAGCTGTGGTGGACAAAATAAAAATAGGATAGTATTTTCGATGTACGCGTATGATAGCAAGATGTTCAATATTACTATAAATCATCACTTTTTCGAAGTTGGACACTCTCAAAATGAGGGTGACGCAATGCACGCACTAATAGAGCGGAGAAAAAAATTTAATAGATTTAAAAAATGTCTGTGTTACATTCTTGTCAAACTTTATTGTAGTGGCTTAAAACTGGGCGAGGAAGGAAGCCATCTTTCTGACACAGAGTTTGATCATTTTCCCTCTGCTTTCACGCAAATATATGAACTTGCGTGGAAGCAGAGGCAAAATGATATAATGATATAAATTGAAAGGCTGATTTGTTTATGGTTATTTTTTTTCAGTAAAGATGTAATTTGTCTATTTCATCTTACATTTTCTGTCAAACTTTATTGTAGTTGCGTGGAACTGAAGGGTGAAGCAAGCCATTGCTCTGTCACAAAAGACAATCCCCCACTTCCACCCAAATACAATAAAGCCTAACGGGAACTGTACGTCCTTAAAAAGTTTAATACAATATTTTAAAAATATGTATATGTTACATTACTTTGTAAAATTTAGAAATTTTGTGATCCTGATTGTAAAGGCTGATTAGCTTTACGTTAATTTTAATATTTTAGAATAATAATAATAAAAATTTTGCTAATTAATTTATTTTTTTATTTTTATGGTAACTCAAATAGTAGAATAAAATAAACATTGTGCATTGTAACTCAGACTTACAATTATTTTTCTCGGTGAATTAGTTATTATCATACTAAATTGCATTGTATGTCTGAGTTACAACTGCAATTTAGAAAACCGTTTTTCGTGAAACATCATTGTAAGTCATAAAAATATATAAAAAACATAAGTAAACAACGTATTAGTCATACAGGAATGTAGATTATTCCTTTTTACATATATTTACAAAGTAAGAGGGCCCTAGGACTTGTAGGAACAAAGTAAGAAATTTTTAAATCTTTGATTCGCTCTACTGAAAAGTAGTGAAAAATGAGTTACCATGTTTTAAATTGCAGGTGTCGATATAACATAATTTTAAGTATAACTTTTAATTTGCTAAATAAATATTTTTTCATTTCATTTTTTTCATTTCATTTCGGTGAATGTGCACAAGTTGTACACGACCAAATCCCTCTCTCCTCTTCCTCTACCGCACTAACAGACACACGAAAAACTATTACCCATATCTAGTAGATACCCTATTTTGTTGAACCGACATTCATCCTCTGTTATCATTAGAACTGGTAGAGTCGAAATTACTCCCGGCGCGCTATTTTCCCAGATGGGTATAACCTTGATGTCTTCAAGGCCGGAGTGCATTGGTCCTTTTTAGACAAGCGTGCTCCATCTTAGGCCACATATTTACTTGTCTCTAAGTTAGAAGAAAGTGGCTAAACGCTTGCCACTATCAATAAAAAAAATGAGCCCGATAGCTCCTGCGCCTCAACCAGGTACTATAATACCAACTGATCCACCGAGGTCGTCTAAGAAAATTGAAATTACTCTGATGAACGGGTTATATGAGAAATATGGGTTATTTTATATTATGGTTTCTAGCCACGTAACAATATAATAAAACTGGGGTTTTACCGTCATGAAGAATATCAGCTTAGTACGTATGCATGCACAAATTAAGCAAATTAGTAGAGTTACTAAAAACTTTTCTATGGCATTTTGTATACCACCACACCGCCAACGGCGCCCGTTGGCATATCTACTATATACCTACCATACTTGACGATGTTATGTCTATCTATTTCATGAAATTATAGCTAGTATTTAATTTTAATTGACTGAAAATTACAAATTTTCTAAGCTTATTGTGTAGATCATGGCTTAACTTACACTACCATGTGACATCCTATGTACTTAACCATGTTTCGCAAAATAAATAAATGGTTTGAATGTAACCCCACTGAATTTTGCCCCGTTTGATCTTTGACGCTTTCCCGGCCACGCTAGAGCAGGTAGTGAATAGCGGGAAAGCCTAGGCGAGAGCGAGACAGCACGTATTGAGCCCGATCCACGTTTGACCAAGTTTACTTAATTCCAAATAAAACATGAGTTTAAGCACGTAGAGCATACCGATTATATTTTTATATCGATTCTCGTATGTATCGTAGAATTTACCTGCATTCACAACTCGAGGTGAAAATCCTATCATCATCTCATTAATATTATAAAGCCGAAAGTTTGTTTGTATGAAGGTTTGTTACCTCTTCACGCAAAAACTAGCCTACGAATTGAGCTGAAATTTTGCACACGTATAGATGTTGACCAGGATTAACACATAGAACACTTTTTATATAGGTAGTTACGACGCACGCGAAGCGGTGGACGCAAGCTAGTTATAAATACATAAGTGACAGTCGTTGTCCTATCTAGTTAGAATTTCTTTGTATTTTTTTAAACCCATTATTAAATAAATACAACGCAGTGTGAATTGTCCAGTATTATTTGAATACTGGACAATTCACACAGCGTCATCTAGTCCAAAGCTACTGAGCTAGTGATATGGGTACTGATGACTGATATACTTAATACATCGAACGCCCTAAGCAAATATCTGAAGATCATACAGACATGCCGTGGGGTGCCGGCAGTAGAATGTTACCCCTCCTCTCCTACCCGTGGATGCAGTAAGAGCCTGCTAAGGGACACCTCCGGAAGATGGGCAGCAGCGTCTTTCCGTAAGTATATCAACATCCCGAACTGCGCTCACCAACCCACCTGCCAAGCATGGTGAGTATGGCAACTACCCCTCATGGAGATCCATTAGGGAGGCCTTAGTTCAGTAGTGGACGTTTTACGACTGAAATGATGATGCAGACATTTTGTCCCGAGGCGGGAATATAACCCGCAACTTCTTGCGTCGCAGGCGAACCTTCGCCCGCTGCGCCACTGAGGTACATATATTATTGATTTTTGTCTTTAAGTTTAATTTTCAAGTTTTACTTGTCATAGGTTTATAAGCTGTGAATTGTAAGAGACGTGGGGTGCCGGCAGTAGAATGTTGCCCTACCTCTCTTTGCCCGTGGATGCAGTAAGAATCTGCTAAGGGATACCTCCGGAAGATGGGCGGCAGCGTCTTTCCGTGTATCTCAACCCGTACTGCGCTCGCCAACCCGCCTACAAAGCGTGTCGAGTATGGCAACAACGGAAAGACGCTGCTGCCCATCTTCCAGAGGTATCCCTGCTAAGGGATACTTCTTACTGCATCCACGGGCATGAGAAGAGGGGTAACATTCTACTGCCGGCACCCCACGGCACTAGTTATGCGTGAACATAATTCTTTAATATAAAAATCAGCCAATTGAGAGTTGAACTCGCGCACGAAGGGTTTCGTAACATTAGTCTGTAAACTATTCAAGCGTCTTCCTGTTGCCGTTATTAATATCGAGCAAAAAACGTAAAACAAATTACTTTTGTTGTATGGGAGCCCCCTTTAATATTTGTTTTATTCGGTTTTATTTGTAAGTATTTGTTATTATAGCGGCAACAAAAATACATCATCTGTGAAAATTTCAACCGTCTAGCTAACACGGTTCATGAGATACAGCCTGGTGACAGACAGACAGACAGACGGACAGCGGAGTCTTAGTAATAGGTCCAGGCGCCATCGGTACATGGAAGAAGTACCAGACGTACCCACGAAACGCTCGAAGCGTTTTTTTCTACGTTTTTAATGCGTACAGACTGGAATTCGTTGCCGCGGTCGGTATTCCCCGTTAGGTACAAATCGGGTATCTTCAATCGTGTCCCACGCTTGCCTAGAACTTGTTTCCCTAGATTATCCTAGACCATATCCTAGATCGAGGCAGACGACTTGGTGAGAACTGCTGGTCGGCGGTGGATGCAGACGGCTTCCAACCGCAGTATTTGGAGATCAATGAGGCAGGCCTTTGTCCAGCAGTGGACGTCCTACGGCTGAAATGATAATGATGATATCCTAGATTATCCTAGACCATAATCAATGCTTAATATCAGGCAAGGTGTCTTTTATACCTTTGTGATCCATCACCGGCCACATCGTCGCTTACCATCAGGTGGGATTGTGGTCAAACAAAGGTCTATCTGCAAATAAAAAAAATCCAAACGCAAGCCTATATAAATATAAATAAATAAATAATGCTGGACAAATCACACAGCATCATCTAGCCCCAATCTAAGCAGGGCTTGTGTTATGGGTACTAGATGACTGATATACTTAATACATTATACTACATAGATAGATATTTTTATTATATATAGAAAAACACCCTGAACAAATATCTGCAGATCGTACAGACATTTGTCCCGAGGCGGGAATCGAACCCGCAACCCCTTGCGTCGCAGGCGAGTTACGTAATCACCCTGCCGGCATGAACGGGGTTGACGGTTAAGTTGCGAATGTTTTTGTGAATGTGTGAATATGTGAGCAAGTTATATTGCACCTATATAAATACCTAAGTTTAAATTAAACCATTTATATTTTTTCAACCAATTCAGTTCTGCGTCAAATTCAATTCTGGAAGAAATCGCTTTAAGCGATAAAACCGGCCCATTGTGTATTTCTGTTGTTTGGCAGTGTACGTAATTTTTTGTATTTTTTGTATTATTTCTAAGGTTTACACAATAAAGAGTTTATCTATCAATTCACACAGCATCATCTAGCCCCAATCTAAGCAGGGCTTATGTTATGGGTACTAGATGACCGATATATTTCAAAATTCAAAAATTCAAAATTCTTTATTCATAAACTTAAAATACATATATAACGGTGTTTGAGACCCCCTTTTAAGTAAAGTATTTTACCTGTGTTAGGGGAATCTCGCTATGCCGAAAACAATAGAATTGGAAACGTACATTAAGTTCAGCTAGTAGTTATTATAGTATGTAAGGCTACTTAAATTATAGAGCTCATGATTTACAAAAAAGTTACTAATTGGAAAGCGAACGCGCATGTAATTTTATAGGTGTATTAGTATGTGTGTGTGTGTGTGAGTGTGTGTGACGATGTATGGTATATGTATGTTTGTTAGAATATGTGAATATTTTGATATTGGGACGTGTCTGTTAAATTTGAGTATTAAATAGTAAAGTGCATGTATGTAGCGATACAGGAATTCAGAGAAAAACCTAACATAGCTTATCAAACAGTGCTTCAGTTTCGTCATATTTAATCTCACTAATATTATAAATCCGAAAGTTTGTTTGTATAGATGGAGGTATAGTATGGAGGTTTGTTACCTCTTCACGCAAAAATTTAGTTTAAATTTTGCACACGTATAGATGTGGACCAGGAATAACACATAGGCTACTTTTTGTTACAAAACTGAGTTCCTGAAGATAGATATGACGTAAACAGTTTTCTTTTGTATGAAAATTTTACTTTGTTACACCTTTACGCAAAAACTACGCTACGGGTAGAGCTGAACTTTGCACACGAATAGATGTAGACCAAGATAAACATATGGGCTACTTTTTGTCACAAAAATTTCTTCCGTTAAGATAGATATGACCTAATCAGTTTTCCTTTATGCCATATTTTTTGTTAGATTTTCACGTAAAAACTACGCTAAGGGTTGAGCAAGACTTTGCACATAGATAGATATGACTCGGATCAGCATATTGGCTACTTTTAGTCCTGAGAACTAGATCCCGTGGGGTGGTTACGACATAATAAGTTTTCCTTTTTGAGATAATTTGACGTTATTACATCTTCACACAGGAACTACGATACGGATTGAGCTAAAACTTTGCACATGTCGAGCAACATTAACATATAAGCTACTTTTTGTCCTCAAAAATTCATTCCCATAGGGTAGTTATGACGTAATAAGTTTTCCTTTTTAGGATAATTTGTCTTCGTTACATCTTTACGCAAAAATTACAGCTCCGATTGCGCTGAAACTTTGCTTACATATAAATATGGTCGAGAAATACATACAACATATATGCAAGTTTTTGTTCTAAACATTTTATTACATAAGTTGATTATGACGTAATTAATTATTATATATTTGATTTTGTATGTGTTACATCTTAGCACAAAAGCTAAGGGTAGTGACTGGAATCAACACAGGTCAAAGTAAATAGTTAATCATTCAGGCTTACAGGCAAAGGCAACATAGGACTCAACGTTAGGTACGTTGATACGTATCTATACAAAAGTCAAGTAAAGTTTGAGAAATGCGTCATAAAAGATTTCCAGCTACCGCAGCGTCTGCCAAAGTACCGTATTCAGCTCCCATTAGGTAAAATATGAGAGCTGAGCCATAAAAATTTCCAGCTACCGCAGCTTCTGTCAAAGTATCTTATTTAGCATCTGTCTTGAAAAGTTTAAATGATACGTCATAAAAAAATCAGATCACGTCAGGGAAAGTTTTGTCATAAAAAAACTAGCTACTGCAGCCTCTGACAAAGTTCCTTTTTCATGTTATGTGTCAGGTACAGTTTAAAAGACAAGTCATAATCATAAATAAATGGTTCAGCAGTCTCTGCCAAATTCCTTCCTTAAGATAGGTCACGTCAGGTACAGTATCAAGGTTATGTCGTTACAATGTTCGATGTCTGGACTTGGAAAAAATATGTCAAATTAACTTTGCGCGGGCGAAGCGGCGGATAAAGCTAGTAACTACATTATAATACTACTTACATAGATAGATATTTTTTTTATTATGAATATAAAGACATCCAGAACTTGGACGTATATCTGCAGATCGTAGAGACATAGCTCCCGAGGCGGGTATCGAACCCGCAACCTTTTGCGTCGCAGGCGGACCTTCGCCGGTGCGCCACCGAAGTCGTCAGTTCGTAAAATGTTTCTGATAACATAAATCTTTAATTAAAAACGCATGAGCCTATCTAGCTAACTATTAGATTAAAGTTTACTGTACCCAGTACTACAATGGTTACTGATACGTTTTTGAATATAACCACTAATTTATATAAATTCTGTGAGTCAAACCAACATCATACCGAGTCATAAAGTTTTAATATTTCGTGACCAAAACACTAATATACTAGCCGCACTCCGCGGTTTCACCGCGTAGTTCCCGTTCCCGTGGGAATACGGGAATAAAATATAGCCTATGTTATTCAGAGATAATGTAGTATTCTAATGCTGAAAGTTTTTTTCAAATCGGTCCAGTAGTTTCGGAGCTTATTCATGCAAACAAACAAACAATCAAATATTTTCTTTTTATTAATAGTGTAGATGAAACCGGGTATTGAGCGCGTTATTAACCTATCCTTTTTTTCACTGGTGAAGAAAGACATTGGGAAAAATCCCGCGGCTTAGTTAGATGTGTTCACAATGTTCTTTCCTATGAATATAATCAACTAAGCTGGGAAGATGGTGTATTTGCTGGGCAAGTCCATCAAACAATGTACCAGGCACATTGCATGGCATTCAGCAAGACTACCAGTTGCTGACGCTGTATAAATCATCTATTTTTGGATATAAAAGACCCATTTCTCTCTTCCAGCCGCAGGATGTCCTCTGCTTGGACAAAAGACTTTCTTATTGATCACTAGGAACTGATCATGAAGCGTAGTTGCCATACTCACCACGCTAGGCAGGCGGGTTGGCGAGCGCAGTACGGGATGTTGATACACGGAAAGACGCTGCTGCCCATCATCCGGAGGTATCCCTCAGCAGGCTCTTACTGCATCGACGGGCATGAGAGGAGCGGTAACATTCTAAATAAATGAAAACCTTCAGTTGGCGCTACTAAATAATACTAATGATAAAATAATACCTGGTAGCAAGTATTGCGAATGTTTTCTTCTCACATCAATGATTTTTTGGGAGATTCAGTTAAGTTTAAGGGCCTTACTTTGCCGTGGGGGGCCGGCAGTAGAATGTTACCCAGGAGGGGTAACATTCTTCATTCTCTTGCCCGTGGATGCAGTAAAAACCTGATAAGGGATACCTCCGAAAGATGGGCAGCAGCGTCTCTCCGAGTATCAACATCACGTACTGCGCTAACGCCAACCCGCCTGCCAAGCGTGGTGAGTATAGCAATGACCCCTCATGGAGATCCATGAGCGAGGCCTGTGTTCAGTAGTGAACATTTCACGGCTGAAATGATGATAATGTGTCTTACTAACCAGTTGTTATCGCCAGATAAAGTTCAGCTTGATTCTTTATTGCGGGACATACATCTTGTACATTGTACAACATTGACAAGTTCATGTTATACAATTGCTAAAAGATTTCTTTATTTCTACTTTTCTATAAATTCCTAACTAATATGTTATTTGTATTTACAGATCACATAATTATAATAGCCATCGTTCTACATTCTTCAAACATAATCGCAGACCTGCCGACGACGGAGGATTACCGAACCCAAGAAAAACCTGAAACGCCATTCCAAGAATGGTTGAAGAACTTTGACCCGAGAACTGTTCAGGAACATCTTTTAAAAACAGATAATATTCACAAAAATGACTCTCAATACCTCAACGCTATGCTCGATAATCTCGACCCCACGGACGACCTGCTCAAACTGAAGGTTTATATTCATTTACTAGCCGCCGTGGGGTGCCGGCAGTAGAATGTTACCCCTCCTGTCATGCCCGTGGATGCAGTAAGAGCCTGCTAAGGGATTCCTCCGGAAGATGGGCAGGAGCGTCTTTTCGTGTAGCAACATCCCGTACTGTGCTCGCCAACCCGCCTGCCAAGCGTGGTGAGTATGGCAACTACTCCTCATGGAGATCCATGCGGGAGGCCTTTGTTCAGTAGTGGACGTTTTACGGCTGAAATGATGACTAGCCGACTCGGCGAACTTCGTACCGCACACTAACAAAAATAGCCAATGTACAAGGCACTTTACTCCCTGATAATGTAACATTTTATAGGTAAATGCATTTTTAAAACACTAAAATAACTCTCAATACTTCTACGCTATCGACAATCTCGACCCCACGGACGACCTGCTCAAACTGAAGGTTTTTATTTATTTACTTGCCGCCTACTACTGCTACCTCCGGAACATGAACAGCAGAGTCTTTTCGTGTAGCAACATCCCGTACTGCGCTCGTCGACCCAAGCGTGGCGAGTGGCCACGACACCCTCATGACCTTGGAGATCCATGAGGGAGGCCTATGCCAGCTGTGGACGTGGACAGTAGTGCTGCGGCTGTGATGACAAGCCGACTTGGCGAACTTCCTATGTTACCTACTCCCTAATAACTGAGCAAGCGATGTTGACAGGAATCTACCACACCTTTCGGTCATGTCGATACCGGGCGTGAACCAATGAATTTTCTTATACTTTGAAAATTATTAAAAAAAAGCCGTGTTGGCCGAGTGGTATGTACCCCCGAGTTTCAATCCGAAGGTCGTGGATTCGATACCGGCAGTGCACCAATGGATTTTTCTTTCTTGAAAAATGTATGTGCACACTTAGCACGTGCTTTAACGGTGAAGGAAACATCGTGAGGAAACCCGCGGCTTAGTTAGCTTCAGACGTATTGACCTGTTCTTTCCTCTGAATAATAGCTGACTAAGCTGAGAGGATGGTATAGGTGCTGGGCAAGCCTAATCCATCTAACAATGTCCCAGGCACTACAGCGTCCCGTACAGCATGATTACCAGTTGCTGACGCTGTATAAATCATCTATAATAGATGCAAAGGCCTTACTTTTTTTTTCTTAAAAAAATTATGTTAACACGTCAGTTAATGATGATGGCACTGCAGCGTCCCATACAGCGTAAACACCAGTTGCTGACGCTGTAAAAAATAATAATCTATAATAGTTGGAAAAACGGAGATAAAATAAAGCCTATGTTACGCAGGGATAATGTAGCATTTTAAGAGTGAAATAATTTTGAAAATCGGTCCAGTAGTTCTTCAGTATATTCGTTACAAACATACAAAATACAAAACTTGTCTCTATAAATCATCGAGAGATGAAAGAGAAAATCTCTTACTGGCTTTCCAGATGTGACCGATAATGAACTAAGTATTTGATCTCGCAATGGAGTAGTAGTAAGGCACTTTACTCCCTGATAATGTACTATTTTATAAGTGAAAAAATTTCATAATCGGTCCAGTTGTTTTGGAGTATTCAATACAAACATCCAAAAAAACAAATCTTGTGTCTATAATATTATTAATCAATACTAATAATGTTGACGGCTGGCTTAAATACCTATATATTTAAGCTGGCCGTCCACTGCGATATCAAATAGTTCATTATCGGTCACATCTGGAAAGCCAGTGAGAGAATTTCTCTTACAATAATTTTTAGAGGCAACATTTAGTATTAAGTATGTATGTTTGTAACGAATAAACTCAAAAACTACTCGACCGATTTTCAAAATTCTTTCATCCTTAGAATGCCACATTATCCCTGAGTAACATAGGCTATATTTTATCCCCGTTTTTCCACGGGAACAAGAACTACGCAAGTGAAACCGCGGATTGCGGCTAGTATTACTATATAGATACACGTGCCTAAATAGGAACTTATAATTAAAGTGTATGCAACGCAATTTTATTATTTTATAAATTAAAATATTTATGTTCTCAGGTTGAACAGGTAGGCTCCATCGGCAACCCCAACGACGCGAGAAGAGGGATCATGGTAGTAAACCCATATCCAAAAGACCAGTTCAACTACAGAACCCGCTTGTTCGAGCTGATGAAGCAAGCTATCTACCAAGCCAGGAACGAAATGGTCCTCATGCAACAATATAGGATAAAATACAACCAGTCGAAACTATACAGGATGGGTTTCCTTATGAGCAAAACGGATAACGCGGTGAAGACGTTTTCAACGTTCACTTATAGAGCGTGGAAGATGTGCATCATGACGAGCCGAAACAAAATGTCTCGGATGCGGCTCTTTGAGCTCATGCTGCTGAAGGAGCGGATCTTAAACCTGTGGTTCAACACACAGCTCCTCACAGAGCTGGTCGTCCGGAACGACGCGGCTTGTCGCAATCACAGCGACAGGCAACACGACGATTATCTACTGGAGCTGTGGAAGTTCCAAAACTAAATATGTTTTTTCATGAATAGTCGAAATATATCACGGTAAAACATCTTTCCAAAACAATACTGGTTAAATATTCCTGACCCGTTTAATAAATAGTTATTGTAGTACTCTCATGTGTAGGGTACCTATATTGGCTCGTTACGTCACCAGTAGCCAGGGTAAACACGTCCGCACTTGCCTGTGGCATTCACGTGACTGTCCCCCCGCTACCCGCGAACCTGAGACAACAGGGATATTTAAAGTAGCTCAAATCACAGAACAATATACTTTACGAGTAGGTACACGAACACTACAGTTCTGAATGTAAAATTCTAAGACCTCCGACCAATTTGTCGGCATTCAGACTAGAAAGAGGTAGATTTTAAACTGCTTCACCGATTTTCATGAAACATAGCTAAGAACACTCGATAAAACCAGCATTTATACAGGAGACTTCAATCAAATAGGTTCAACAGTTTGGGAGCTACGTTGCAATAGATTGACACACAAATACACACGTCAAACGTATAGCACCCGTCTTTATGCGATAGTGTTTTGATATACATTATAGAAGATGGAACGCAATGGTTCTCATGCAACAATAGAGGATAAAATACAGCAAGTCTAAACTATATACAGGATGGGTTTCCAGTAGAGCTATACGAATGACGCGGTGAAGACATTTTCAGAGAACACGATGATTATCTACTGGAGCTGTGGAAGTTGGAAGACTAAATAAACAAAATATATAGTAAAATAAGTTGCATATGAATAGTCGAAATATAATAACTAAGAAATAAAAAATGATTTACACCCGTTTTTTAAGTATTTTCGAAGGAGTGAGCGAAGTGAACGTAGTTCTTAGTGGCACTAGGCCGTTTCGGCTCAGTGTGTCAGATGATCGGATTTTGATGAAATTTAAAACTAGGCTACTAGATTACACCATTATAAATGGATTATACAAAAAGCGTAAAAAAAGAAATGAGTTCATCACTACCCAAAATGTTTAATAGAAGAAACAAAAAGTTTTAAGCATATTATAGAATTTTGTCTCTGTAGGCTAGCACGGCACAGGTAGGTCACAAAACTACCATGCAATCTGTGTGCAGGGAATCCAAAATAAGGATTTGGATTTTGGCTATTTAAGCCTGTCTTTCGTTACTATATACAATATTTAAGGGTTATTTACTATGATTTGATTATTTTTGAGTTTCCCGATAATACGGCGCAGTTCCACACGCCATGTTCACGGATAAACTGAAGTCTTTGCGAGTGGGTAGTCATTGGCAGACAAAACAATCTACCTACCTTCTTTCTGAGTCTGACTACGAATGATGGCCATACTACCGGTTTCACTTTCGAACGCCACTCGAGTAATTATTTGTTCTACTTGCTGGATGAATTTTGTACGGTAGATCACACACAATCCAGATCGCTACGTAAAATCAGGGTTCAAATAACCAATTTAGGGTCAGATTAAAGCAGTTATTAGTAGAAAAAGCGTACTATGCTATTAACGATTTTTTGACGGATCCGACTATTATATAACTTTGTAACTACACAATTATTAATGGAATTTATTTAATTATAATTTTATTGACATTGTTTATTACAACTGACATTTAATTCAAAGCGTTATAATTATATCTATTGTTATTAAAATTAAATTAAATTTTAAGTTTTTTTTTTATAATATCACATTTTAATAATATTTATTGTATAGTTAAATGATTGTTGCATGCAGTTTCTAATAATTTAAGTATCTTATGAATTGTGTTTGTTAATATTTGTATGCCCTAGTGGCAGAATCTAGAGAACGAAATGTATTGTCACCTACCACCTAACTATTTGTACCTGATTCACAAACAATAAATTCATTATGAATTATGAAAATGCAATGGGACCTCATTGAAAGAAGTCGCTCGCTCGATCTATGTTCGTAGCGAACAACTAGTTATTTTATTTTACACCCATTGTCTTTTACACCCATTATGGATGACTTATACAGCGCCAGCAATTCAACTGGTCATCATGTTGTACGCTTCAGTGCCTGGTACATATGTATTTAAACGGGTAAATAGTCAGATAGTCAATTTATTGGTAATCAATTTACAGGTCAAAAAAAATTAAAATAATAAATAACGAATTTCGGGTTAGGCCAACCACTAAACGATTTGTTAGGTGAGTTTCCCAATCGCATGTTTTCCTTGCAGCTAATTCTCTTTTCGCATTTTCACGAATGCGATTATCCTGTTAGTTTTGTTTATTTGGGCGCCTACTCTAGAAAACGATTACGATATTATCGTCATAACAGCACTCAATGACCATAAAAGTTAGTTTGGCTTTATTTCGATTTCGATTTATCGCAATTTACATTCAAGAGTATTTAAGTATTTTAAGTAGGTATTTATTTATTTAGATCAAAATAACTTATTCTAAAAACATTCATAACCATATTTTACAAATGCATAATACTTATATATAAATAAAGAATATACTTTAGAAAACGATTGAGTAGGCCCCTGTAGCTTATTTTACAGTCGTGTTGCTCCCGTTTCTGATTTTTATCATTTCACTCGTAAAAAACTCCACTATTGAACACAGGCCTCCCTCATTGATCTGCATGAGGGGTGAGTATAGTAACAACCCCTCATGACAGGGAAGCCTTTATCCTGCTGTGGACGTCCTACGGCTGAGATGATGATGATGATAGTTAGAAGGCCTTTACTGTTTAATTATCGAAGTTTATGAACCTTACAATTGGCAATTATGGTGCCATAATTATATTATGTGCGGTTGCTGCTGCAAAAAGATACTGCTGGACTGATGATGCTGTTCTGGCTATTGATATGTAAGTTTACAATCATCATTTCAGCCATAAAAAGTCCACTGATGAACACAGGCCTCCCTCATGGATCTCCATGAGGGGTAGTTGCCATTCTCACCACGCTTGGCAGGCGGGTTGGTGAGTGCAGTATGTTGATACACGGATAGACGCTGCTGCCCATCTTCCGGAGGTATCCCTTAGCAGGCTCTTACTGCATCCACGGGTAGGAGAGGAGGGGTAACATTCTACTGCCGGCACCCCACGGCAGTTTACAATGCAACTTCCAAATCTGTTTATTCAGTGAAACTTATATGAATAGTTCAATCAAATTTATAATAACAAAAAGTTAGATAAAGAATTAAATGGAGTAAATATATGTTTTTTTAGGGTTCCGTACCTCAAAAGGAAAAAAACGGAACCATTATAGGATCACTTTGTTGTCCGTCTGTCTGTCGGTCTGTCAAGACCGTTTATCTCTACAGCCTCTTTAAGCTGTGAAAAAAAAAATATTCTAACCTGAAAAAAGATACGACCGTTTATGCCGCAAAAAACGCATGTTTCGACATTCTCAAAGGAATCAAAATTCATAGGGAATTCATAGGGATATTTCTGTAGACCTATAACTATGAAATTCGACAAGGCATTTCGTCCTAATCTGTAGATACAGGGATAAAACCTAAAACTATACATTTACAATTAAAACAAATATCGTCCTTAAAAAAGTACGAAATCAATCATCGAGGTTAAGCTACCCTACGCGTGTCATAATTTGGAAAGGTGACCGAATATTTTTGTGCATTTTTAAAACTTTTACCAATATTTATTATGTTCCTACATACTCGTACCTTCGGAACCCTCGGTAGCGAGCGCTGCTCGCACTTGTCCGGTTTTTTATTAAAACATTGAAATCATAGTGACACGCTAGTAGTTACTACTTATAGGTTATATTATTATTATTATTACTAGCCATTTTCGTCCCACTGCAGGGCAAAGGCCTCCCTATCCCCCTTCCATTTATCCCGATCCTGTGCTATGGAGGACCAACCTTGTAAAAACAAGTCAAGTTCGTCGCGCCATCTCAGTCTGGGTCTGCCGTGTTGCCTCCTTCCAGCGTTGGGGACCCACTCTGTTGTTATGAAAGGTATATGTAAGGTGTATTTTGGAAAATTGTGTAACGGATACACCTGCGTCTTAAGACTTTAATTAGGACAGTAATCAAAGCCTAAAGAGCCATGAACACAGATATAATAATACTACTAGTACTGGTAAACAGATAAGCTTTTGTTTGCTATCGAGTGAGTATTATAGTCTTTCTGTTGTATGTCATAGTACTAAAGGCTGTATAACTAATTCAGTCTTCTTTTTTCCATGTTTCAGTGCAAGTAATATCGTATTCTCGACAGGAATTAACAATTTCTGAAGAACTTTCTGACGATGACGTGGAGAAGTTTTCTTTGGATAAACTGCTTCTGTTAGTGAACAGTAGCGAAGAGTCTACATCCAGCCAGGCCTCGGAGAACACTAGCATCACGATTGATTTTAGGTACGAGGCCAGACTTAGGTTCACATCATAAGCACCGTCTTTTAATCGAGTATGTATATCTATGATTACCACGGAAGACCAGCGCTGTGGTACGACCCGTTCTGCCACATCATATGCTGAGTAATTACCATTTTTGTCATAATTTTTTAAACCTAATTAGTTTATATTGATAAATTGTAATATGTGTGACAAAATAAACGTATCTTTACCCTGTATATCCAAAGGTTGTCTGGACGAGATTGCTTTTAGCGATAAGACCGCCCATTGTATGTTGTTATTTGTTTGTATCCTTATATTTTTACTTTCCATGGTGTTCGTACATTAAAAGTCAAGAGAGAAAGGCACCCTGCGGCTTAGACAGCTTTAGTTTAGGCTTGCCCAGCACCTATACCATCCTCTCAGCTTAGTCAACTGTTAGTCAGAGGAAAGAACAAAGAAGGAAGGTCAATACGTCTGAAGCTAACTAAGCCGCGGGTTTCCTCACGATGTTTCCTTCACCGTTAAGCACGTGTTAAATGTGAACTTACACTTTTCAAGAAAGAAAAATCCATTGGTTCACGGCCGTTATCGAACCCACGACCTTCGATTAAAAAGTCGGGGGTATCACTGTGTACCTATGTTTCGTACAAATAAAGTTCTTGTATCTTGTATCATCCATCATCTAAACCGCAGGACTGCTTTCTACGTTCAATAATGGACACAGGCCTCCCTCATGCATCTCCAAGAACATGAGGGGAGTGTTGCCATACTCGCCACGCTTGGCAGGCGGGTTGACGAGCGCACTACGGGATGTTGTTACGGAAAGACGCTGCTGCTCAACTTCCGGAGGCATCTCTTGGCAGATTCTTACTGCATTCACGGGCAAGACAGACCATTTACATATTTTATAATTATCAAGAACCGATGACAAAACCATAATTCAGCGTGTTTTTCAGTTTTTAACTATTATTAGTTTTATGTAGTTAACACTAAGTTAACTATTTTACTTTAAGGGATATTAGCCTTTTTTGCTCTATGCTCTCTTAAAATCAATTGGTTGCCTGGAAGAGAATGTATTCAGCGATAAGGCCGCCTGTTGAAAATTACCAATAAAAATTGCCTGCCGAAAATTGTCTAATTGTGTGTCTGTTTGTTGTTATACCTCAGTATATCTCATGTTACATGTAACATGTATGTGCTGATCAATAAAGTGTTATCTATCTCATATTTTTTTCATCATTTCAGCCGCAAAACGTCCACTGCTGAACACAGGCCTCCCTCATGGATCTCCATGAGGGAGAGTCACCACGCTTGGCGGGTTGGTAAGCGCAGTATGGGATGTTGATACACGGAAAGACGCTGCTGCCCATCCTCCGAAGGTATCCCGTAGCAGTCTCTTGCTGCATCCATTGGCAAGAGAAGAGGGGTAACGTTCTACTGCCGGCACCCCACGGCAGTTATCTATCATCTATTATTTCAGGCGCTTTCAACAACACGACCATGGCTACGACGACAAGCTCTTTGCATTCCTCGACGGCGACGAATGCGCGGACGCAAGAGATTTCAAAAACATCCCAATAGTAAGGATACCAAACATGAGAAAACGCATGTATAACCCGGAAGGGTGGTCTCAGTGGGAGGATCAGATTACTGACATAGAGAAGTGGAAGGATCAGATGATGCAGGATATATGCAGGGATTATTTGTACCTGTCCAGGTTAGTAGTTGAATCGTAGATACGCGCTTACCGTAATGATAATAAATAAATAAATAATGCTGGACAATTCACACAGCATCATCTAGCCCCAAGCTTAGCAGAGCTTGTTTTATGGGTACTAGATAGATAGATATTTTTTATTAGACGTGTACAAAATGTATATAGAAGAACACCCAGAAGACCCTGAACAAATATCTGCAAATCATACAGACATTTGTTCCGAGGCGGGAATCGAACCCGCAACCTCTTGCGTCGCAGGCGGACCTTCGTCCGCTGCGCCACAGAGGTCGTCCGATGAAACTGCGCCGTTTTGTTTCTACGCGAAATGAGTGGGTACGCTCATTTGGAAACGGTGTATCTCTAAACACAGTGTCAGCCGCACGTGGTGCGAGGTAGGTTCTGTAATCTGTGGTGCTTTTAGGATTACAGGGTTACTTTGCACGAAAGTTCGTGCAATATGATTGCACAATAAATGGTTACAATGATATTTTGGTTTCTTGGCCAAACTAGTGTGCGTGTGTCAGATTTATAATTAGTCCTTAAGATGGGCCAATCCAACTTACTTTTCATACAACCGCTCGTACGTGGGTGTGGCGTCGTAATAGATATTTCTATGAAACTTTTGATCTAATAGGTATCTTGTGCACTATATCTAGGTTTCTATCCAAACAAAAAATCAAAATTTGGAGAAACAAATTCAGTATAAAATTTGGTTCCCCAAATTTTGTTTTTTTTCTTGGATAGAAACCTAATAGATATCTATTACGACGCCACACCCACGTACGAGCGGTTGTATGAAAAGTAAGTTGGATTGGCCCCTCTTAAGTATATTCCTAGAGTTTCCTGAATAAATAAGTATTTACTGCTTATATCTACCAAGACTCAGCAAGGCAGCAAATCTGTTTAGTCTTTTCTGCTAAGCCTAACAGCAGAGGATGAATGAATGAGGTGGAATAAATATTAAAAAACACATTCTACCTCTAGACTGTCTAAGTACCAAGGCTATATTGATTCTCAACGAATAACCTGTCACACAGAAAAACAAGGGATTAATAATTATATCAGAGTCAAAGTCAAAGTCAATAAGTGTTTATTCAATGGATCAAAACGCTACTTAGAACAGGAAATTTACAAAAGAAGAACAAGACACATTTATTTATATTGAATAAAGCACATAATTAAATTCGTTCGCTTCAGATAACTTTTCTTTTCAAAGTGAGGGGAAAGAAGCGAACAAAAAACCTCGATCTTTCAATATGGTTGCACATACATATATAATACCAATTATCAGAGCACAAACGTTAAATTATGTTAATTGTAGAATAGAAGAATCTATAAGCACATACATAACTATGTCAGTTTATTAAAGACACAATATATCTACCAACTTAGGGCTTAATTGGTTGGACATAATTCTAGTTATGGACTCAAACACAATGTTATGAGTTTAATAGGATTTCTACAGTATTTGATATTCCAACAACACGGAACACTTATTACAGAATAGTCTGTAAGTACATAAGCTGTAATCAAATCAACTTATCTTTATTTCTGGAGCCGCACCACCAAAAAAGTGTGACTGACTCGCCATTTCAATCTTATATACCTTCATCATGCCGTGGGGTGCCGGCAGTAGAATGTCGCCCCTCCTCTCTTGCCCGTGGATGCAGTAAGAGCCTGCTAAGAGCTACCTAGAAGATGGGCTGCAGCGTCATTCCGTGTATGCGCAGTAGAATAAGTAAAAAGTTACATTACCTAGAACGAGGTATTCCCCGCGACTTCGTACGCGTTCTGCTCGTATACTATTTATCGTAGAGTTATGTTACCTATAGCTTTTAAAGCCTCACTCGATTAATCAGCTATCCAACGCTAAAATAATTTAAGATTAGTGCATTTAACCAAGTAAACATTGCTTGTTTACTTGGTTAAATGCACTAATCTAAAATCGTCAGCTTTAGAATATTAGTTTATCTTAGTGACATTGTTACCTTACATGTTCAAAGAAACATTTGGAAAAAAGATTCGCCTGCGAATCAAGAGTTTGCGGGTTCGATTCCCGCCTCGGAACAAATGTCTGTATAATCTGCAGATAAAAATATATATCTATTAAAAAAAATAGCAACAACATACGGAGCTTATGATAACACAGAAAATAGTTCCTAAAGTTAAAACAAAAAATTACTTATGATGTTGAGAGTGTTACAACAGTTTCGACATGTCCAACGTACCTTACTACTAGGCAAAGCCTGGATTGTCATAAAAAGGGTTAGACAAATTAGGTTTAATGCGCCTTGTTCAACTATAAATTAACTAACTTAAATTACCTATCACCTTAAAATAAATGTGAAAAAGAAACTAAATAAATTTAGAAAAATAGGTAGATAAAATTAATTATAAATAGGTAAGTTAACGTTAAAGGTACTTATAAACAAAGAATTATTTTTAATGACCAACATTTCTTCAGTAGCTTTATAGGCAATTAAGTATATAAGTCATCTAGTTAGTACCCATAACACAAGCCTGCTTAGCTTGGGACTAGATGTGTGAATTGTCCTGCACTATTTATTTTATTATTCATTTATTATCCCTAGCCAGCACAGCTACTTTATTTATTTATTTGGGCTACCAACAAGAGATACACAATAATGAGGTTTAATTAAAACAATAGGCACTTAGGGCAATAATGTCTTCAATAAAAGAGTTTTGTTCTTTAATATTACTTTCTATGCCTACTTTTTCCTTTGACTGTACTTTATTTGCCTTGAACAATAGATTTTTTCAATCATTCCGAGAGCGGTCCCATTCGCCGGAAGCAAAATAATTAAATTAAATCAATCCGGCGAATGGGACCGCGGTCCCAATACCTTGTGGTCCCAAACGACGGAAGTCTCCTAGTGTTCCCCCAATTAGAGGCGGGCACAACGTGCGTAAACATGTACTTGATGATGAGTCGATGCTTGCAGGCACAAAGTGGCGTGGGCGCTCAAGCGTCGGGACTCCGTGAAGCACAGCGACCGGTACAAGCTGGGCTACCTGTTCGCGCGGCTGCGGCGACTCAATACGGAAATGCAGAAAGTAACTTCAGCATCATCATCTCAGCCGTAGGACGCCTACTGGCCATCATCCTCTCACATGAATCTACAAGTACTGATCAGTTGCGTACTCACCACGCTTGGCAGGCGGTTGGCGAGCGCGGTACGGGATGTAAAAAAACACAAAACACATTACACGGAAACATTTTTCGGAGGTGCCCCTTGGCATATTAATACTGAATTCACAGGCAAGAGAGGAGGAGCAGTATTCTACTACTTTTTTGTTTTTATAGTAACTCAATGGGACTGGGCTGGCCAAATCTGCTGCATGCAGCTGTGGACAAAGGTAGTCACGGAGTGGCGGCCTGACCCGGCGGGAAGGCGACGCGGCAGACCGAAGCGGAGATGGCGGGAAGCAGCTCAAGATCGGGATATATGGAGGGAATTGGGGGAGGCCTTTTCCCAGCAGTGGGACCCAATGGCTCATAATAATAATAATAGTAACTCATTCTTAGAGGTTTACTGACTTATTCCATGGCTCAGTTGGTTTAATAGCCGACTATATCAGTCGGTTCCTGGTCCTGTATATCGCAGGAGTGGAGTAAGCTGGAGTGCCGTAGGGTGCCGGCGGTAGAAAATTACCCCTCCTCTCTTGCCCGTGGATGCAGTAAGAATCTGCTAAGATATACCTCCAAAAGATAGGCGGCAGCGTCTTTCCGTGTATCTTCCGTGTAAGCGTGTTGCATAAGGCAACAACCCCCTCTACTTGTATCCATGTACACTCTCTGTACTTGTATCCATGGGAGAGACCTATATCCAGTGGACGTCATAAGCCTGAGATGTTCATAAACCTATCTTGATTTTCAGATTGTGTCAGTGGCCGATCAGCAGAACCAACACATCAAAGACTCCCCGACTAAAGACGCCGGGTACTACAAGGACTATACGGACCCGTTCGGCACGAAGCCAATATTCAACGTGACGTCACTCCTCCGACTGTACGAGCATGTGAACAAACTGGACGTGGACATCAGAGACACGTCAGACCTCATCCGCGAGGTGTACGCTGTGGAGGTCAAGCGACAAGTGCAAAGCCATAAAAAATACGAGAAAAATCAAGATGATATGCATCAATTTGATGGTGATGGCTAGCCAATTCAATCTAATTCGATTATACATTTTAGATGTTATAAAACAGAGTTATCCTATTCGCTTTATCTATTAATAGTGACAAATTAAGCACGTACTTATATAATAGATGAAAATAATAACTTACATAAAAGATGAAAGTTTGAAATTACAATTGATTACCTACTTACAAATAATTCACCTAATTAAAATTAGCTCAACATTTTACGCGAACAGTGTGAAGTGAGCAGCAGTACTTAGCGTAGAAAGCTTCGACGACAAACTCAATAAAAGTAACACAGTTTTGTTTAGGATAAAGTACGTGTTACATTAAAATAGTTGTAATGATATTAACACTCGCTTAAGCCTGCCGCTTCGCATGTGTTGTACCCGGATAAAATGTAGCCTAGGTATTAATCCTGGTCAACATCTATACGTGTACAAAATTTCAGCTGAATCCGTAGGCTAGTGTTTGCGTGAAAGAGTAACAAACATCCATACATACTCACAAGCTTTTGCATATAAAAATAATATTAAGTTGGTTATTTAAGAACCTAGGTGCATACCTACCATATAACCTGCTGTGAGTAATTGTTGAGTACATTTTTCTATTAAATACCAAATTAATAAACGTTATCAAAAAATTAATGATAACGTATATTAATTAATGATAAGGTTATCAAGTAATTAACTTCCCTGGGTGGGTTTTTTATTAGTTTTAGGAATAGTGATAAAATGCGCAGAACATTTTTCATCAGCTTTTTCGGTATGTTACCAACATTATCTAAGAACGCGGATGATACGATTACAACCGAACGCGTTGACCGATTTACACGAAACCTTTTTTGTTTGCACCGTCTTTATGAGAGAAGGGGACTGATTGATTTAAGTGACCCTAGGGTCACAGGGACCGGAGTTATTGTGACCTGAAAAGGTCACCAAAAAAATAAAAGTCTTCAAATGGCCGAAAACGTCCAAAAATGCTATTTTTTACCTTTGGTGACCTTTTGAGGCCTTCGCGCCCTTTTCTGTTACCCCCGTGCCAATGCTTGTTTAATTAAATTAAAAATTAAGGCTGCTAATAATTTAAAGAGCGGAACAGATTTTTTTCAATGATCAGTAAACATAATAGAAGAAAATGTGGAAGGAATTCAAGTGGACCTAGCAGATTGACACGGGCACTGCCCAGATAAGGGATTACAAATACATTATAATTATTTAAGAATATCTCCTGAGATTTCTGCTAGATGGCGCTACCGGTGCTGTAACCGATAAGCAGTTAAGATTTTCGATCTGACCAGTAGTGATTCTATAACCAAAATGGTATAGGCAGCCTGCGCTATGGGTGTTCGTCGGAACGAGGGGGTTTGAATGCCGACAGAATAAAAAAAAAATTGGATTTTCGTTGCTTTATAGCTCTAGTTTTCCATTTAGTCGTGAGGAGTTGAAGCAGGAAAGGGAGGTATTTGCCCAGCAGTGGGACAGTTAACGCTGAAAATTAATTGTGTTTTTTTTCCAGTCATAATAAAACCAGTAGTTTTAAACAAACTTTCAAAGGATATCAATGACCTTTTTAAATTGGACTATACGAGCCGTCCTTACAATAAGAACGTTACGTTTGATATCGAAAGAATTGATATTGGTAAACTTATGAAAAAAGTTGGTAAGAATTAGTTTTTGTAATTGATTATTATTGTGTAGATATACCTACTTAGATTTCATAAAGGGAAGAAAGTAGTTACTATCTGTGATCTAACTACAACCTCAATAAAAACAGTGTAATCAAAAATGCAGTCGTTAATTCTATAATTTCTATATTCCAGCCCTATTCGATGTAGAATGTGTATAAACAAACTGTCAAACTTAAAATTGAATTGCTTCCTAAGGGTTGGTTTATTAACCGAGTTTATAGTTTATATTGAAGGGAGTGGTCACAAATCCCAAATAATTGAGAAATATATATAAGAACTAACAGAGGTGCGCGGAGGGCGCTTTGCATTCCCTGATGATAATTTTCATGAAAATTCGAAGCGTTTTGAAATTTCCTTGAACGTTTTCCTATTATGCGAGCATTGTGGCCCCCGTGTTTTATCAGTGATGTGATGTGACATATGGAAGGACCACGTCTCGGACGTAGTCCTTCACTATTGGCCTTATGAATAAGCTTAGAGTCGCTCAACGAGCTATGAAGAGGGCTATTATGCTCGGGGTTTCTCTAAAGGATCGAATCAGAAATGAAGAGATATGTAGAAGAACTCGGGTCACCGACATATCCGGACGGATTAGCACGTTGAAGTGGCAATGGGCAGGTCATATAGCGCGCAGAACGGATGGCCGATGGGGCCGCAAAGTTCTCTAATGGAGGCTACGAACCGGCAAGCACAGCGTAGGACATCCACCTACAAGATGGGCAGACGTCTTGGCAAGAACCGCAGGTCGGCGTTGGATGCAGGCCGCTTCCAACCGCAGTACTTGGAGATCAATGAGGGAGGCCTTTGTCCAGCAGTGGACGTCCTACGGCTGATATGATGATGATGATGATGATGATGAACTAACTTGTATTTAACTTGTCGCTGGTTTAACTAAATGGTTATTTCAGATTCATTAAACAATAGTTATCTTCTGCGTGAAGATCTCAGTGATACTCGAAAGCAGGGTATAAATTATTCATATTGGATGGTAAGCTTGATGTAAATAATAATAATAATACAGGACATTATACAGTCATCATCATCATCAATTCAGCCGTAAAACGTCCACTACTGAACTGAGGCGTCATGGATCTCCATGAGTAGTTGCCATACTCACCACGCTTGGCAGGCGGGTTGGTGAGCGCAGTACGGGATGTTGATATACGGAAAGACGCTGCTGCCCATCTTCCGGAGATGTCCCTTAGCAGGCTCTTACTGCATCCACGGGTAGGAGAGGAGGGGTAACATTCTACTGCCGGCACCCCACAGCTAATACAGTACCTAAACACTAATATCTAACCTCAAGTAAGCAGGGCTGATGTTATGGGTAACACAGATGGTTGATAGAATAGGTAGGTACATAAAAGCTTTTTTGTAAATACATACATACTTATCATACATACTGCCGTGAGGTGCCGGCATACCCGTGGATGCAGTAAGATGCCTGCTAAGGGATACTTCCGGAAAATGGGCAGCAGCGTCTTTCCGTGTACCAACATATCGTACTGCGGTAACCAACGCGCCTGCCAAGCGTGGTGAGTATGGCAACTACCCTCATGGAGATCCATGAGGGAGGCCTGTGTTCAGTAGTGGACGTTTTACGGCTGAAATGATGATACATACGAGTAGGTACCTACACGACGTCAGGTCACGTAAAGTGCCGACAGACGTTGTGGATGCCGGCAGTAAAATGTTGCCCAGGTTGCAAAACTTGTTGCAAATGTTGCTCTTGCCCGTGGATGCAGTAAGAATCTGCCAAAGCATACCTCCGAAAGATGGGCAGCAGTGTTTCCGTGTATCAAGAAACCGTACTGTGCTCGCCAACCCACCTATCTGCCAGGCATGGTGAGTATGGCAACAAACCCTCATGACTAGTATTTGGAGATCCATGAGGCCTATAATTGCCGTGGAGTGCAGCAGAATGTTGCCTCTCCTCTCTTGCCCGTGGATGCAGTCAGAATCTGTCAAAGGATGCTTCCGAAAGGAGGGCACCAGCGTCTTACAGTGTATCAATATCCAGTACTGCGCTCGTCAGCCCGCCTGGCCATTGTGGTGCTGCATTATGTAGGTTATGAATTGTTGGATCTTTGCTCAACTAGAGGGTAGATAGATAATTTATTAATCAATGGTCCTTCAAACAGAATTCCTAACCAGCCTTAAACAGTCATACTCAAAAATGAATAGATACATACCTATTTACAAAAAAACCGCCTCTGAAACATCCTTGTTTATAATAATATGCATAGCGCTGTCTGTCTGTCCGTCTGTCTCTGTATTTGACGATTACAACCGAACGCGTTGACCGATTTACATGAAACCTTTTTTGTTAGCACCGTCTTAATGAGAGAAGGTGACTGATTGATTTTGGTGACCCTAGGGTCACAGGGACCGGAGTTATAATAACCTCAAAAGGTCACCAAAATAAATAAGTCTTCAGATGGCCGAAAACGTCCGAAAACCCAAAAATGCCATTTTTAACCTTTGGTGACCTGAGGCCTTCGCCTCCGTTTCTGGTACCCCCGTACCAGGGTTGGATTCAGACCCTCAAAAAATTATTGTCTTTGGAAATTAAAAATATACTACTTGTCGAAAATTATACTACGTTTCGTATTTCGTGGATTTCAATATTAAAATGCATTTATGTAAGTGAAATTTTCTTTATTTAGTAATTGGTAATGTACAAATCAATCAAATTGACGCAAGTAGATGTTTATCTCAGCACCGACCATCACACCCATCTGTTAGAACGACCGATAAAGTACAACACTACGCGGGGATTATCCGAAGCTTGTCGCTGTCGCTTATTTTCGGCTTTGGATACTTTGTTCTTTTAGCCACCACTAATCGCTGGCTGATTCGATATTACCATACGTACAGAACTTCCCGAAATTGTAGGATAAATAATAAAAAGCAAAATGATTCAACCAATAAAAGTTGTCAATTGGCTTGAAGGTAAAATTATGGTATTTTCGCGTAGTATTCTGGCTTAAAGATACTACATACTACACATAATGAAATAATGGTACAAATAGTATAATTATACTACAAAATCCAACACTGCCCCGTACCAATGCTTGTTTGAGACTGTTTATGACACTTTATCAAGGTCCGACATTGTTATTAGTGGGGATCCGAATACACTTTGGCTACAACATACCTCATCAAGCAAAAGGAATGCGACCTGATGCTGCAGACCATATCCATGGCCCGGCACATCGTGAAACAGCTGGAAGACTGCAGCGACTGCGGTCACTGGGGCGACTTAGACGGCTGTGGCGACTGTAGCGATTGTGGCGACTATGGCTACTGTGGCGTCTATGGTGACTGTAGCAACTGAAACAACAGTGGCAATCGTAGTGCCTGTCGCAACTGTGACTGTGGCGTTTAAAGCGACTGTAGCGTTGGGGCGCCTGTTGCGACTCCCCCAGTCGCCACAGGCGCCACAACGCTACACTTTGCACTTTGCATAAAATGATGTGTATTCGCACTGTAACGTAATGCCCAGCATTATTATTATAGTGGGGCTCCGAATACACTTTGGCTACAACATACCTCATCAAGCAAAAGGCATGCGACCTGATGCTGCAGACGATATACATGGCCCGGCACATCGTGAAACAGCTGGAAGACCATCCATCCTTCAACAAGCATGACGTCTCCTACAGAATTGGGTTTCTGTATTCTAAATTACGCAGCATTTTTGGTAAAATGAAGAGCATTTACCAAACAATGACGCACACGGGCAAACCGTAAGTTATACCTAGTGTAGGTACCTACTTGTACTATATTATCTGTGGTTATAGTATAATAGCCGTGGGGTGCCGGCACTAGAATCTTACCCCTCCTGTCATGGTGCAGTAAGAGCCTGCTAAGGGATACCTCCGGAAGATGGGCAGCAGCGTCCCGTTCTGCGCTCGCCAACCCGCCTGCTAAGCGTGGTGAGTGGTAACAACCCCTCATGGTCAGTACTAGGAGATCCATGAGGGAGACCTATGTCCAGCAGTGGACGTGGACAGCATTCCTGTTGCTGACGTGATGATGATAGTACTTATAAAAACTAATGTTCTTGGGTTCCGGACCAAAATGGTAAAAAGGAACCCTTATGGTATCACTTTCACCGTCTGTCACAAATGGATATCTTGAGAACTACTGATGCTATCGACTTGAAATTTGAAATGGTATAACGCATTTTCACTGATATGGAATATAAAAAAAATTAAAAACATTCAAGGGGCGCCCTTACAATCATAATAAGAAAATTTTGAAAGAGGGTCTCAAAAATCCTAAGTGTAGTTACTAGGTCATGTTGTGTATCGTATGAAAGGTATTAATTTGCACATTAATAAACAGTTTTTAGTTTGTTTGCTTTAAGCCGTATAGTTTTCGACTTATTTACAAAAACGTTTAAAAAAATAGCGTTCACCCCCCAAGTTTGCAGTGATAAACCCCTGAAACTTTCTTTGCTTATGTAAGCGTATGTAAATATAACAGGAAAATTATAGCGAACTCTCTAATTTGGATAGTTTTTTTTAGACAAGGGGGGTGGAAAGGGGGTCTCCAATATTTTAGTGAATTTACTTGGTCATGTGGGGTATCATAAGGTATTTATTTGCACATTAAACAGGTTTGCTTTAAGCTGTATAGTTACTCCCCCCCCCCCCCCCCCCCCTTAATCTCCGAAGTTTGCAGAGATACACCTTTAAAACTTTTAATGCTAATAAATAAATAATGCTGGACAAATCACACAGCATCATCTAGCCCCAAGCTAAGCAGAGCTTGTGTTTTGGGTACTAGATGACTGATATACTTAATACATTATTGATACATAGATAGATATTTTTATTATATTTAGAAAAACACCCTGAACAAATATCTGCAGATCTTACAGACATTCGTCCCGAGGCGGGAATCGAACCCGCAAATAATAGAAGTGTATGTAAAGATTACAAGAAAATTATAGCAAACTCTCTAATTTGCATAGTTTTTTAGACAAAGGATCCCGTCGCGGTCCCTTCACGATCACGATACCAATCACGATGGGTGCATTCCTGGTATTAATCGCGTTCGATTAATACCCGGTTAAAAATATGTGTTAATAACTGGATGTTCGTCTTTTTCAAACTTTCGCGACATTATTAAAATACATACATATAACCGGGTATTTATCGCGTAAATTACCTTTATTATATTCCGACGTTTCGCCTGACCAGAGGGCCTCTGCTTGAATGCAAATCGCGATAAATCGAAATCGTAATCAAGCCAAACTAAATCTTATGGGCATTACGTAAAGATCCATTCTGACGATAATATCGTAATCGTTTTCTAGCGTAGTCGCCCTGCCCAGGCGTGGTCCAGGCGTGGTCCCGGAGACTCAGGTAATTTTCCGGTTATAAGTACTTATTTTAAAAATACTTTAATGTTATTTTCAGATTTTACCAAGCCAATAGGGTGAGATCTTTTACGCGTCTAGTATTGCACCATAAAATGGTGAAGTTACACACAGATTTCATTTATCTGTTCTGGGTACTCGTCAAGCTGGATGGCAAGTTCCGGGACCTGAATGCCTTACCCAGGTATTTACCGAAATATCTACAAAAGAATGCTGGCATCAGTATCGAAGAGGAGCGTATTGGATAGATCTTGTTATAACTTCCAGGATAAAGTTAAGAATAAGATTGATAAATGATAACTATTGATAACTAATAAAAAGTGCTTAGTGGAGAAATACAGTCTTTAACTTAATCTTCAATTCTTGAATGTCAACGTGAGAAGAAGAAACAGTAGGTGATAGTGCACCTCCCTGCGTGATTCCAATGTAATTTTCCATTAAACTACCATCGATGACTACTTGTAAACATGTATTTTTCAGGAGATGTGATATACGAAATGAAATGATTAGGCTGTAAGCCGTGCGATGACAAATAGTTAGGAAGACCAACGTGGCAGACTTTGTCGATGGCTTTTGATAGATCAAGAGACTTAGAAATAGCTTTGTGATATATGCACTTAACTCCCAAAACACTGTTAGATAAATTTAAAATTAATAATAAAGGAATATTTATTTTCAATCGATCTCTTATGAAAGGAAATAATTTAATTGTAACTTTTTGACACCCAGATAATTTCTTATTGAATAAATAAATAATAATAAATCTTTAATTTGCTCTCACAATAGGTTTTAAACTGCAACTAAATTGCCCAGACAACAAATGAATATAGAGGTTGAACTTGTTCGTAAATGTCAACCTGTTCAAAACCTACACAGCCTGGGATATGTTAGTGAAAACCAGTAGTTACAGGTCGCCTGTGCCCCAATCCGGGCGTGTTACTATTTTTATAACTATTAATACAAGTTATCGGTAAAATATAAGGTAGAAATTAAATTTTCTAAAATATTTGTATTGTAGGTAATTTGGAAATATTTTTGGAGTACAATCTATAGTTACCAAGTACTGCCTCACAGAAGCACGTCCAAAGACATTTTCCACAGGTCTTTGAGCACGTCCTATTCTCTGTAAAGGTCTGATGTTGGAAAACGGGAAAAAAAACAGGGAAGGTTAGCACCGACTTTCAAGATGGCTCCTTGTGCCCTTTTGGTTCTGTGAGGTAGGATTAAGCTGCACCTCCCCAACAGGATATGCAATCTCCAAAAATAGCTTGACATAGAGCTAAGTAAACTATCCTTATATTGTTACAGTCTGCTGCATGTCGCAATTCTTTTAAGACGTGTATCAGTTTTCGAAGTCTTGTTACAAGAGTTTCAATGTGAGTTTTGAAGGCCATAGTTTAGTCAATGACTACACCAAGATATTTAGTACTCTTGAGATCTTATTTGTGGGACACAATTACAGGAGGCAATGGTATATTGAATATATTAATAATGGATACCTTCGCTAACTTAAATTTAGTTACTAAATTTAAAATAAAAACACATCACAGCTTCTTAAATAACTATAATTTTAGAATGATTAAAATGCTTATTCTAATGTTTTAACATAACGTACGCAGTAACGTCTTAAAAAGTCGTATAAAGATAGAAACATATTCAACCCAGTCACGCCACGCACGCTACCTGCGTGTGTGTATCATTATAGCTTCAGTATGTTTCTGACCTAAAGTTGAGTAGTGGTACTTTGTAAACTCTCGCGATCTATAGACATAATTTTAAACTGTTCTGTGTCTGACTGTCCATTCCTGATTCTTGATGGCGAATTGAGGGTAGTCGCGGATTCTTATCGTAACGGTAGCTCCAGTAAATCAGTCTACCCGTGACCACGAAGGCTGCAAGGCACTCGAAACGTCGGGAAATAATAAAATAAGATAATTACGCGACGAAGTCCCGTAAAACAGTTTAAAATTAACTCTAAGAGTGGTCTGGTTTCGTCTAATAACTTAAACACTACATAATATCATTAACAATTTATTTGTCCTATAATACTGCATAAGGCCTACACCCAGTGGGTTGACGCGGGCTGGGAATTATGATGATGGTGATGATAATACTGCAGAGCTACTTAACAAATGCAGGTTTGTGAGATTCAATGCGTCTGCGCTATTTCTACAAATTATTACAAATTCATCTCTATTTCGATAAAGTTTTGACAATTAATTACAAGAGTATTCAACAATGTACATATATAATATAATAGGTTAATTAGCCTGCCAAGTCAATGTTATTATAACTGTTCTGAATTGTGTTTAGCGTAACATAATTTTGTACTTACTTATGGTAAATACAGAACTTTGAAACAAAACATTGAACAATGGTAGTTGACAGGAAAAGGCCAGATAAGATTTCCAACCGATTAAGCGCCATCTACAGCTGCTGCAGATGGCGCTTAATCGGTGCTCGACCGGTATAATCTTATCAAGAATTTCGACTCAACCCGACACACTGGTTTAACGGTTTAACACTATAAAAATTACAAATTATAATATAGGCTTGTTAAAAATCATTTTCATCTTATTCTTAGCAGTACAAGTTTACTTCTATGGAGCGTGAAGTTTAAATACAATCTAATTCTAACCTAGAATGTAGAAGTTGGAAACCCCAAAACGATACCTTCCATTTTTGTATGAGATTTGGTATAGCGTATCGGCGTTAAGGCAACAAACTAACAAAAATTTACCATGAAATGTGGTCCGTTTTGGTACTTTCTACTTCACTTGCGCTACGGGAGGTCAATTCTCGTGAATCGTGATTTTGCGTGATACTTTGTCGCATATCACTTCTCTGTGTCTACTCCGGACTTGTCACATTTTTATAAAAGTCTACTACAATCTCGATAGCCGCTATTTATCAGTCGAAGCATCACGATCAGTTTGCAGTAGACATTACTACTTGGTGTTGCCGCATATTTTTTACAACTCCCGATATTGTCCCACCCCCAGCTAGTGTTGGCGGACTGTTTACGAAATTTTAAGCAAATGAAGCCCAAACTACAGTCGCTGTAGTATAGTTTACTGTGTATTTTAGTACTAAACTATCCGCAAGAGGCGCTGTATAAGTTTTCATGCATTTTTTTAACTACAGTCGCTAGCGAGTATATATTGTGAAAACTCATGGGTAGACCTATAGAAAGATCTTGTCAATAGAGATTTTGACAGTTTTTGTAAATCGATTCTGAGTGTTTACTTGGATCACGATTCACGAGGACCGTCCCCTGGTGGAGTTATAAAATGCCGCAGAGTACATTACACTTAAATTCATACACTGATGTATCCAATGACTTTGATAATGCAATAAATTAATTACCAACGGTAAACAATATCTACAACAGAAGTAACAAAATAAATTACTATGAATTAAATAAAAATCACATTGCTTAATCACATAATCAATATACTTTTTAATGCTATTTAGCTGGAAAGTTAGGGCCAACAATTTACCTGTTCAGTTGACTCAAGCGTTCAGTATGCCCTCGTCTCTTTTCCATGGAAGCAGCAAGGGAGACCTCCGGAAGATTGGCGGCAGTGTTTCCGTGTATCAACATCCCGTACTGCGCTCGCCAACCCGCCTGCCAGCGTGGCGAGTATGGCAACAACCTCATGTTCTTGGAGATCCATGAGGGAGGCCTATGCCCAGCAGTGGACGTGGATAGCAGTCCTAGGGCTGAGATGAAGATTGCTTAGTAAAATGTGTTGTCGTTAGTAGATGGATGAGGGATGACACGGCACAGCGGTGCAAACGGCTAGAATAGGAACCGGCGACCGTCACTGACTTTTCTTGGAGTCGCATGCGAATATGTACGCTAGCTCCGGTTTCTTCTGCGCGTACGCAAGGAACTCCTCTGGAAATACAAATAAAATGTATTACAATATTTTCCCTTTACAATAGGCATATTGACAGGTATGCAAATCAATAAATACAAAATAAGAGACACGTACTTTCGGTTTTTCAAAGTTATGAAACAATACATCGATAAAACGCATCACATTTCAGGAGTGGAGGCTCGTGACGTCAAAGCATAGCATATTCATAAGATGTTCCGAAACACGTCACCGTATTGCCGTTATCTCTTCATAACGTTACAAAAGAAAAAACACTGGCACACCTAGAAAAGGTAATTCGGTAATGGTTTTATAAAAATAAGGCCTTTGCATCTATTATAGATGATTTATGAAGCGTCAGCAACTGGTAATCATGCTGTACGGGACGCTGCAGTTCCTGGGACATTGTTTGATGGATTAGGCTTGCCCAGCACCTATACCATCCTCTCAGCTTAGTCAGATGTTAGTCAGAGGAAAGAACAGGTCAATACGTCTGAAGCTAACTAAGCCGCGGGTTTCCTCACGATGTTTCCTTCACCGTTAAGCACGTGTTAAATGTGAACTTACACTTTTCAAGAAAGAAAAATCCATTGGTTCACGGCCGGGTCACGACCCACGACTTTCGGATTGAAAGTCGGGGGTATATACCATTCGGCCAACACGGCTTTCCAAAAATTAAACTCATGCTAAATAACCCTTTATTTACCGGTGACAGATTTGCCTTTTTACACACATTACATCATCAGTAATCACAGAAATGTATAAAAAAATGTAACTGTTTTTAAAATATCTCAATAAATATGTATTTGACTAACCAGTTGGTTAGATTTGAACAAAAAGCTTCTTCGAGTTCCAGTCCGTACTAGTTGGTCCGTTCAGTTGGTCGGAGTGGAATACATGATCATAACGCGAGTGATATACCCCCTGTGCTGCGCATAGCCGCCGCGCCCGCCAGTCCTCTGCTGGAGCACTCACCGAGAGTGATGTACCCCCTCTCCAGCTCGTCCGCTTGCTGGAACAGGCAGTCCGCCTCCTCGCGGCAGAGGGCGAGGCAGCGCGCGGCCGCCGCGCCCGCCAGTCCTCTGCTGGAGCACTCACCGAGAGTGATGTACCCCCTCTCCAGCTCGTCCGCTTGCTGGAACAGGCAGTCCGCCTCCTCGCGGCAGAGGGCGAGGCAGCGCGCGGCCGCCGCGCCCGCCAGTCCTCTGCTGGAGCACTCACCGAGAGTGATGTACCCCCTCTCCAGCTCGTCCGCTTGCTGGAACAGGCAGTCCGCCTCCTCGCGGCAGAGGGCGAGGCAGCGCGCGGCCGCCGCGCCCGCCAGTCCTCTGCTGGAGCACTCACCGAGAGTGATGTACCCCCTCTCCAGCTCGTCCGCTTGCTGGAACAGGCAGTCCGCCTCCTCGCGGCAGAGGGCGAGGCAGCGCGCGGCCGCCGCGCCCGCCAGTCCTCTGCTGGAGCACTCACCGAGAGTGATGTACCCCCTCTCCAGCTCGTCCGCTTGCTGGAACAGGCAGTCCGCCTCCTCGCGGCAGAGGGCGAGGCAGCGCGCGGCCGCCGCGCCCGCCAGTCCTCTGCTGGAGCACTCACCGAGAGTGATGTACCCCCTCTCCAGCTCGTCCGCTTGCTGGAACAGGCAGTCCGCCTCCTCGCGGCAGAGGGCGAGGCAGCGCGCGGCCGCCGCGCCCGCCAGTCCTCTGCTGGAGCACTCACCGAGAGTGATGTACCCCCTCTCCAGCTCGTCCGCTTGCTGGAACAGGCAGTCCGCCTCCTCGCGGCAGAGGGCGAGGCAGCGCGCGGCCGCCGCGCCCGCCAGTCCTCTGCTGGAGCACTCACCGAGAGTGATGTACCCCCTCTCCAGCTCGTCCGCTTGCTGGAACAGGCAGTCCGCCTCCTCGCGGCAGAGGGCGAGGCAGCGCGCGGCCGCCGCGCCCGCCAGTCCTCTGCTGGAGCACTCACCGAGAGTGATGTACCCCCTCTCCAGCTCGTCCGCTTGCTGGAACAGGCAGTCCGCCTCCTCGCGGCAGAGGGCGAGGCAGCGCGCGGCCGCCGCGCCCGCCAGTCCTCTGCTGGAGCACTCACCGAGAGTGATGTACCCCCTCTCCAGCTCGTCCGCTTGCTGGAACAGGCAGTCCGCCTCCTCGCGGCAGAGGGCGAGGCAGCGCGCGGCCGCCGCGCCCGCCAGTCCTCTGCTGGAGCACTCACCGAGAGTGATGTACCCCCTCTCCAGCTCGTCCGCTTGCTGGAACAGGCAGTCCGCCTCCTCGCGGCAGAGGGCGAGGCAGCGCGCGGCCGCCGCGCCCGCCAGTCCTCTGCTGGAGCACTCACCGAGAGTGATGTACCCCCTCTCCAGCTCGTCCGCTTGCTGGAACAGGCAGTCCGCCTCCTCGCGGCAGAGGGCGAGGCAGCGCGCGGCCGCCGCGCCCGCCAGTCCTCTGCTGGAGCACTCACCGAGAGTGATGTACCCCCTCTCCAGCTCGTCCGCTTGCTGGAACAGGCAGTCCGCCTCCTCGCGGCAGAGGGCGAGGCAGCGCGCGGCCGCCGCGCCCGCCAGTCCTCTGCTGGAGCACTCACCGAGAGTGATGTACCCCCTCTCCAGCTCGTCCGCTTGCTGGAACAGGCAGTCCGCCTCCTCGCGGCAGAGGGCGAGGCAGCGCGCGGCCGCCGCGCCCGCCAGTCCTCTGCTGGAGCACTCACCGAGAGTGATGTACCCCCTCTCCAGCTCGTCCGCTTGCTGGAACAGGCAGTCCGCCTCCTCGCGGCAGAGGGCGAGGCAGCGCGCGGCCGCCGCGCCCGCCAGTCCTCTGCTGGAGCACTCACCGAGAGTGATGTACCCCCTCTCCAGCTCGTCCGCTTGCTGGAACAGGCAGTCCGCCTCCTCGCGGCAGAGGGCGAGGCAGCGCGCGGCCGCCGCGCCCGCCAGTCCTCTGCTGGAGCACTCACCGAGAGTGATGTACCCCCTCTCCAGCTCGTCCGCTTGCTGGAACAGGCAGTCCGCCTCCTCGCGGCAGAGGGCGAGGCAGCGCGCGGCCGCCGCGCCGAAGTCGCCGGCGCACAGCCGCCCGCGGCCGCCGCGGTCGTATAGCTGGGGAATACAATTAAGGATGAACGAGTCGCTCATCTTTCCATACAAACGTGGAAGGGACTCCACTGTTTGACGTTAACCATCCAACACTAAGGATTATAGTAACTTATCTCGTCATAATCTATGTTTGTATACACCCCAACCCGTAAAAAAAGTATTTTTTTCAAAAATACAAGCTTCTAAACTAAGATACAAGCTTTTAAACTAAGATAAGCACAGAAAACAATACGTTTTCTACGCGTATCTTTCCTTGGTAGTCGGGTAAAAACAGGCCTAGAATGTGTTTGCGCGTATCTTTCCTTGGTAGTCGGGTAAAAACAGGCCTTGAATGTGTTTGCGCGTATCTTTCCTTGGTAGTCGGGTAAAAACAGGCCTTGAATGTGTTTGCGCATATCTTTCCTTGGTAGTCGGGTAAAAACAGGCCTAGAATGTGTTTGCGCGCATCTTTCCTTGGTAGTCGGGTAAAAACAGGCCTTGAATGTGTTTGCGCGTATCTTTCCTTGGTAGTCGGGTAAAAACAGGCCTAGAATGTGTTTGCGCGTATCTTTCCTTGGTAGTCGGGTAAAAACAGGCCTTGAATGCGTTTGCGCGTATCTTTCCTTGGTAGTCGGGTAAAACAGGCCTTGAATGTGTTTGCGCGTATCTTTCCTTGGTAGTCGGGTAAAACAGGCCTTGAATGTGTTTGCGCGTATCTTTCCTTGGTAGTCGGGTAAAACAGGCCTTGAATGTGTTTGCGCGTATCTTTCCTTGGTAGTCGGGTAAAACAGGCCTTGAATGTGTTTGCGCGTATCTTTCCTTGGTAGTCGAATAAAAACAGACCTAGAATGTGTTTGCGCGTGTCTTTCCTTGGTAGTCGGGTAAAACAGGCCTTGAATGTGTTTGCGCGTATCTTTCCTTGGTAGTCGGGTAAAAATAGGTCTTGAATGTATTAAGCTTACCTTAAAAGCGTATGATAGCAGCTGCGACAGCGGCGCGTGTTGCAGCGAGAGGAATGTTGCGCACATGAGATAGTCGGGGAAATTCACCAGCCCACTTGACCTCTGCAACGAAAGACACATTTATTACTAACTAGCCGCACTCCGCGTAGTTCCCGTTCCCGCGGAAGTACGGTGATAAAATACAACATAGGTCATCAGAATATATAGTCATCAGAAATAAAGTAGCATTCTAATGGTGAGACAATTTTTCAAATCGGTCCAGAGGTTTCGGAGCCTTGCCAATGCATACAAACAAAGAAACAACAATCAAATCCTTTTCCTCTTTATTACTAGTGTAGATTAGTGTAGACGTAGACTAGTTCTAACTGGTTAGAATGTAGGCGTGACCTTGCGGATATCCATCTGGATTCTGCAAAACAAACTACAAATAGAACTTTGACTTTGAAGTGAGAATCTTTGAAACGCGTGAGCGTCTGACGCTGCAATATGCACGTCCAGTAGAAACCTACATCATATCTATAGTTAGCTCTCTAACACTAACTGCCTTGAGCGCACGTTCAGTGTCTACCATGAGTTGTCACTGTTAGATCGCCTGCCGTTACTACAGTAGTGACTATGACATCTGTCAGATTTGTAGCTCATGGTACCAAATTCTAAGACAATGAAGCCCAAACTACAGACGCTGTAGTATAGTTTACTGCTTACTTTAGTACCAAACTATCCGCTAGAGGCGCTGTATAAGTTTTCATATTTTGTTATCTACAGTCGCTAGCGAGTATATTTATTTAATTATATAGATTGTGAAAACTCATGGTAGACCTACAGTTAAAACCGCTCTACTACATCATATCCACAGTTCATCATCTCAACCGTATGCGCTTTAGCACTGGTAAATTTTGGACATTGTATGAATGAAAAGCCCTAAATTCTAAATACAGCCTCGCGAGGCCAGGCGCAGCTTAGTGCTATCACGGCACGACCGAATCGAGTGCAGAACTCTTATGCCGTGAGTACATCGTCACCATATGTACAGTTCACTGCAGTAAAATGTCTGCCAGTCTTGTGGAACTCTTCCGCCGTGAGTGACGTCATAGCTGAAAGCACGTCCAGTAGACCTCTCCATCATACAGTTACCTGCAGGAATACATATGTCTGCCAGTCTTGTGGATCTCTCCGTCCGCGGCACGCCGAGTCGTGCGCAGAACTCGTCCGGCGTCAGCGCCAGCGAGCGGGCGTCCGCGCCCGACGCCGCTAGGTGCACGTCCAGCTGAGACCTCTCCATCATACAGTTACCTGCAGGAATATGTCTGCCAGTCTTGTGGATCTCTCCGTCCGCGGCACGCCGAGTCGTGCGCAGAACTCGTCCGGCGTCAGCGCCAGCGAGCGGGCGTCCGCGCCCGACGCCGCTAGGTGCACGTCCAGTTGAGACCTCTCCATCATACAGTTACCTGCAGGAATATGTCTGCCAGTCTTGTGGATCTCTCCGTCCGCGGCACGCCGAGTCGTGCGCAGAACTCGTCCGGCGTCAGCGCCAGCGAGCGGGCGTCCGCGCCCGACGCCGCTAGGTGCACGTCCAGCTGAGACCTCTCCATCATACAGTTACCTGCAGGAATATGTCTGCCAGTCTTGTGGATCTCTCCGTCCGCGGCACGCCGAGTCGTGCGCAGAACTCGTCCGGCGTCAGCGCCAGCGAGCGGGCGTCCGCGCCCGACGCCGCTAGGTGCACGTCCAGTTGAGACCTCTCCATCATACAGTTACCTGCAGGAATATGTCTGCCAGTCTTGTGGATCTCTCCGTCCGCGGCACGCCGAGTCGTGCGCAGAACTCGTCCGGCGTCAGCGCCAGCGAGCGGGCGTCCGCGCCCGACGCCGCTAGGTGCACGTCCAGTTGAGACCTCTCCATCATACAGTTACCTGCAGGAATATGTCTGCCAGTCTTGTGGATCTCTCCGTCCGCGGCACGCCGAGTCGTGCGCAGAACTCGTCCGGCGTCAGCGCCAGCGAGCGGGCGTCCGCGCCCGACGCCGCTAGGTGCACGTCCAGCTGAGACCTCTCCATCATACAGTTACCTGCAGGAATATGTCTGCCAGTCTTGTGGATCTCTCCGTCCGCGGCACGCCGAGTCGTGCGCAGAACTCGTCCGGCGTCAGCGCCAGCGAGCGGGCGTCCGCGCCCGACGCCGCTAGGTGCACGTCCAGTTGAGACCTCTCCATCATACAGTTACCTGCAGGAATATGTCTGCCAGTCTTGTGGATCTCTCCGTCCGCGGCACGCCGAGTCGTGCGCAGAACTCGTCCGGCGTCAGCGCCAGCGAGCGGGCGTCCGCGCCCGACGCCGCTAGGTGCACGTCCAGTTGAGACCTCTCCATCATACAGTTACCTGCAGGAATATGTCTGCCAGTCTTGTGGATCTCTCCGTCCGCGGCACGCCGAGTCGTGCGCAGAACTCGTCCGGCGTCAGCGCCAGCGAGCGGGCGTCCGCGCCCGACGCCGCTAGGTGCACGTCCAGTTGAGACCTCTCCATCACATGTACAGTTACCTGCAGGAATATGTCTGCCAGTCTTGTGGATCTCTCCGTCCGCGGCACGCCGAGTCGTGCGCAGAACTCGTCCGGCGTCAGCGCCAGCGAGCGGGCGTCCGCGCCCGACGCCGCTAGGTGCACGTCCAGCTGAGACCTCTCCATCATACAGTTACCTGCAGGAATATGTCTGCCAGTCTTGTGGATCTCTCCGTCCGCGGCACGCCGAGTCGTGCGCAGAACTCGTCCGGCGTCAGCGCCAGCGAGCGGGCGTCCGCGCCCGACGCCGCTAGGTGCACGTCCAGTTGAGACCTCTCCATCACATGTACAGTTACCTGCAGGAATATGTCTGCCAGTCTTGTGGATCTCTCCGTCCGCGGCACGCCGAGTCGTGCGCAGAACTCGTCCGGCGTCAGCGCCAGCGAGCGGGCGTCCGCGCCCGACGCCGCTAGGTGCACGTCCAGTTGAGACCTCTCCATCACATGTACAGTTACCTGCAGGAATATGTCTGCCAGTCTTGTGGATCTCTCCGTCCGCGGCACGCCGAGTCGTGCGCAGAACTCGTCCGGCGTCAGCGCCAGCGAGCGGGCGTCCGCGCCCGACGCCGCTAGGTGCACGTCCAGTTGAGACCTCTCCATCATACAGTTACCTGCAGGAATATGTCTGCCAGTCTTGTGGATCTCTCCGTCCGCGGCACGCCGAGTCGTGCGCAGAACTCGTCCGGCGTCAGCGCCAGCGAGCGGGCGTCCGCGCCCGACGCCGCTAGGTGCACGTCCAGTTGAGACCGCTCTAGGCTGGAGACATTAGTACATTTTTTAAGCCTAAATAATAAATATACAACTAAATATTCTGTAAATATTTCAAGCGTCTACCTGGCCGTTATTAACATCGTGCAAAAAACGGCATTAAAATCACGTTTGTTGACAACGGCAACAGAAATACATCATCTGTGGAAATTTTAACTGTCTAGCTATCACGGTTCATGAGGCCTGGTGACAGACAGATGGACAGACGGACAGCGAAGTATTAGTAATAGGGTCCCGTTTTTACCCTTTGGCTTATTTACATGAGTGACAATGAGTTTTCTATGTACTTATTTTTAATTGCGTGTAGTAGGTATGATCGAATATGTATCTACTCATGTGTACATGAGTGTGTGCGCGTGTGTATGTTAAGTGTATGAGTGTGTTTCCGCGTATGAGTGTGTTTCCGCGTATGTGTGTGTTTCTGTGTCGCAACTAACTCCATATTTTCTTACCCGAGCTGTGCCCTTATTTCCTGCTCTTCTCTAACGGTGGCAGCCGCCGGGATGCCGAGTTCGCGCGTGCGATCAGCCGACAATGACCGTAAGTGTGATAAACAAAAAGCGTGTGTGTATATGGGTCGCAACTGACTCCATAAGTTCTTACCCGAGCTGTGCCCTGATTTCCTGCACTTCTCGAACGTTGGCGGCGGCCAGAATTCAGAGTTAAATCAAACAATCAGTGGGCAAGTGTGTGTGTTAGTGTGTGCGTGTGAGTGAGCGTTTATGTAAGCGCGTGTTTCTGTGTCTCAACTAACTACATTTGGTTCTCACCCGAGCTGTGCCCTGATTTCTTGCACTTCTCGAACGTTGGCGGCGGCCGGGATACCGAGTTGCTTCGCGCGAGCGATTAGCCGACAGTCGTCGTACGTGTAATCTAACACGGGCACTCCTAGAGCTCTGAAACAGATTAAAAACATATATGTTTAATGCAACCACGTCGATGTATACGATGTAAGTTTTATTGAAAATAGCAGATTTTCCTTAAATATTTTTTTATCATAGAAATAGACCATACTCCCGCCATCCTCTGTCAAAGGTAACAAGTTCATCCCGCCAACGCTTCCTCGGTCGACCCCGACACCGCGTTCCCTCATCAGGGAGCCAAGGTGTTACACTCTGAGGATAGGAAGGATAGAAAGAATATAGAAAGGATCGGGGTGGTTGGAAGACTAGAGGAGACCTTTGCCCAGCAGTGAGGCAACATAGGTTAAATAAAAAAAAAACCGTGTCAGAGTTATTAAAAGTCAGTCCTAACTTACCAGAGCCGGGAAACGAACCCTAATAAACATCCTGTATTTCTATGATCGGTATAATAACACTAAGAAATAGCATAGTTACTCACTTCGCCATAACATCCCTAACATTCCTCGCGTACAGCTTAGGGTCCCGCTTCTCCTCCTCGCTCGGGTAGTACACTGGCAGGAACTCAATCTCGCACGAGCTGTGCACCTGGGTGAGAGTCAGCCAGAGCAGCTTCAACCTGGAACGAAGAATACAGCTGTTTTAGCTGCAAGAATGAATATACACAATAGATAGATAGATAGATAGAAAATGCTTTATTGCACACCTCAAATATAAAAATAACAACAGAAAGATAAACACTAAACACAAAGTGACAATTGGCGGTCTTATCGCTAAAGAGCGATCTCTACCAGACAACCTTGGGATGGATTGGATTTGTGGATACAATACAAGCATTGGTACGGGGGTACCAGAAAAGGGAGCGAAGGTTTCCAAAAAATGCCATTTTTTACCTTTGGTGACCGTTTGAGGTCACAATAACTCCGGTCCCTGTGACCCTAGGGTCAAGGCCAAAATTTCCAAAAGCACCCTTTTCTTATTAAGACAGTGCTAACATTAAAGGTTTCGTGTAAATCGGTCAACGCATTCGGTTGTAATCGTGTCATGCACATAGACAGACAGACAGACAGACAGACAGACAGACAAACAGACAGAAAGACAGACAGCGCTATGCATAGTAATATAAACCTACCTTATCTATCTATCCGGAAGATGGGCATCCTCGTGTATCAACATCCCCTGATAATCAGTACTTGAAGATTCATAAGGGAGACTGTCCAGTGGACACTCAGCGCCTGATGTGATGATATTGATGAAACTTACTCATTTTGCACAAATGCCCTGCGGTTAAGCAAGCTCATTCTGTAAACACATTTCGAAACTCGACGAATCCGATTTCATCTGATGTTAATAAGTATTGGTTTCGCAATGTGGTTACAATATATTTCGCGATGTGGCTTAAAGGAAGGAGCCTAAAACTACATCTATACTAATATTATAAAGCTGAAAATATTGATTGTTTGTTTAGTTGAACGCGCTAACCTCAGAAACTACTGATCCAATTGAAAAATTATTTCTGTGTTAGATAGACTATTATCGAGGAAGGCCATATAACATCATGCTACAAAAAATTGGAGCAGTCTCCTTAAAAAATGTTGCAGAAACGGGGAAATTTTATTCCTTTTGAGAGCTTCCGTTCCGTGCGGCGAGTTCATGAGTTTCTAGAATTATGGTTCAAGTGTCTAAATGTAATGACTGAGTGACAATATGGATGGTCGATCTTCTAGAGCAATGGTCGAGTGCCTAGACTAGAAAAATGTTCGAGTGTCTAAACTTTGGTAGTGTGTACAAGGGGATGGTCGTATGTATGACAATTTCGCTTCTCTCCCCTTGTAGAAGTGTGCTAACTGACATTTCCAGACTCTCTGAAACCCGCAGGGTGATTACGTATCTCGCGACAGATTTTGCAACAACAGAACAGCAAGGAATTGACATTTGACAGCAATATTGCTGTCAACTGCCTGTTGCACAACCTGTCGCGAGATACGTAATAACCCTGCCGGTATATTTATCGTTTCTTGTCCACGCCTATTGCCTGTCATCAAATAAGTGTAACAGTACTTACGCTCCGGGTCCCTCCCAAGTCCAGGTGACGGTGTCCTTGGCGTTGGGATATCTGATGGTGACGGGCTGCACTGGCACCCCCGGGTAGAACCCCCCGGACTTGAACGTGATGAGGCAGGAGCGGTTGGTGCATGTGCCTTCAGGGAAGATGAGGATCTGAAATGTTGGGTAGTTCTTAGGCCATTACATCTATCAAGCTAGGTGATTGATCGTACACTGAAAAAAATCCAGCCAATCAAGCATGACATTTTGCTTGATAGAAAAAAAAAAGAATGAAACAATCAAAAACTTATAAAAATACATTAATCACTATTTATTGTCACAATAAAGGTGAAATGATCAACTTTTCTATAACATTCACTTCATAAAAGGAATTAAGATATCATGATTATGTTATTGTAAACATGGTTTTATTGTAAATGTAAACATACAAATATTTGATTCGAGTATCGAACAGAATCAAATACCATCTTTCCAGCTTAGGCCGCTATTAGTCACGAGAAAATAACAGGTTAATACGTCAGAAGCTAACCAGGCCGGGGGTTTCCTTACGATGATTTCCTTCGCCGTTAGTTAGTACACGACCTGTTCAAGAACCCACGACGATCCGATCGAGAGTACCACATACCAGTTCGACCAACAGAGCTTCACAAAAATCTCATGACATTCTCTTCCTTCATGTTTCAAAAAGTCTGAAAAACTGGGATCTTCCCTTTGTGTATGTAATCATCGTTTGATGTGCGTTGTAAGTTTCAAGTTCCGATCACCCATCTACGTCACGTCTTCCAAAAATAGACGGTAAAATCAATGACAGACTGTTTCAAAGTCAGGCCACAGCTAAAATAGAACATGTGTAATGTTGATAGCACATACAAGCCACGTATGTCGGTGGCTATTTAGCTAAATTAGATGTGTACCAAATGAAAACAACCTGCCTGAAAATTTTAACTATCGTGGCTTGACATCGCCATCATTTCAGCCGAAGGACGTCCACAGCTGGACGTCGGCCTCTCATGGACCTCATGTATTGCGGCTGGAGACGACCAGCATCAACCGCTGACCTATGTCGACCGAGTCCTTACCAGGTCGTCCGGCCATCAAGTTGGTCTACGCAGCGCTTGCCGGTCCGTGGCCTCATTTGAAAACTTTTCTTCGAGCTACATAGCCTGCCCATTGACACTTCAACGTGCTAATCCGTCTGGCTATGTCGGTGACCCGAGTTCTTCATCCTATCTCCTCATTTCTAATTCGATCCTGTGGCTTGACGAAACGTCAGCAAGATGATATTAAGTTAGGTATGTGCATGGTGAAAACCGTAATATATTTATAAACTGCCAGTACTTAATCAACAAATTTGCATACTGAACTTTTAATCTCTCTCTCTCTCTCTCTCTCCAGCCGTAAGTCAACTGCAGGACAAAGGTCTCCCTCATTGATCACTAAGTACTGATCATGGGAGATTCTTGAATCACTACGCTTGGCCGGCGGGTTGGCGAGCGCAGGATTTCAACATTGTGGATTATTAATCTCTTCCAGCAATGTAAATTTTAATCAATTACATATGTTGATAAATGCTAGCAAGCCAATTTTAAGTGCTGCAGTGTGTTTAATATTTGTCTCATCGAATTTGGCTGAAGTATAATTATGTTGTTAAGGTGCATAGTGACTGTTGTAAGATCTGTGCATTGCACGTGCCACTTTTACTTTTTAGATTAATGATCTCGACTCGTGATCATGACAATCTAATATAATATAAGGAATGCGAAAGTGTGTAATTGTGTGCTTTTCCATTGAACACAAAAACCACGGAACGGGTTATTTACTTCGCATTTATTTTATACAGGGTACGATAATGATTTACATTTTTTCTTTCGATATACATAAATGGGTCTAGTTTCACCCATTTTCATATGTGCACTTTATGAAGACTCACACTGTATATGACTGGGACCTTTTATTTACTTTCTGTAAGATGGGTTATACATAGAAGCGCAGGGCGACCGGTGGCGAGGTGGTCGACGACTTACACGTCGCGGGGCGTCAGTGGATGCGACTGGCACAGGAACGCGGTGGATGGCACAAAGTTAGGGAGGCCTATACCCAGCGGTGGGTGAAATCGTGCCGTGGTTAATGATGATGAGCCCTAATATGGCTGATGGACCAAACTTGGTATTAAAATCCGCCGGTGAGCCCTACTGTCACTTACTGTAGGGCTCACCGGCGGTATTGTAAGTATACTCGTATGTGTAGGAGGGCTTGGGTCTATCTCTGTTCGCGTTTGGTATTCTAGCTCGTGAAAGCGATTGTCTCTTATCTTTTTACACGGCGTTCAGCATCTGTGTTACAAGAACCTGTTCGAAAGACATCTAAACACTATAGTAATACTGACCCGGAAAGTTGGGAGGAGCCTGCTTTACAGAGGTCATCTTGGCGAACCACTAAAGGTCGTGGGTTCGATACCGGCCGTGAACTAATGGATGTTTCTTTCTTGAAAAATGTATGTTACACATTTAATACGTGCTTTAACGGTGAAGGAAAACATCGCGAGGAAGCCCGTGGCCTAATCAGCATCAGACGTATTAACCTGGGACTAATAGCAGACTAAGCTTGGAGGATAGTATAAGCGCTGGGCAAGCCTAATCCATCTAACAATGTCCCAGGCACTTAAGCGTCCTGATCAGCACAAATACCGGTTATTGAGGCTGTATAAATTATCTATCTATACTAATATTTAGTTAGTACAGTATACTAATAGTAGTTAATAAAGCGGTAAGATTTGTATGTTGTATTTTGTAAGTTTTTTAACGAATAAACTCAAAAACTGCAAGGATCGATTTTCAAAATTCTTTCACCATTAGCAAGCTACATTATCCCTGAGTAACATAGGCTATATTTTATCCCCGTATTCCCACGGGGACGGGAACTACGCGGGTGAAACTGCGGAGCGCGGCTAGTAATAGATGTAAAGGTTACCTGAGGCCAGTTTTCCTTCGACGTGGCCCGTTCAATGATTTCCTTGATAGTGTTCTGCCGTGAGTTGGGATCGTCTCGCCACACATACACCGGCTGAGTGTAATTGATGAGCTCTAGAAAAAACCAAGGAGCTCATAAATAAATACTGGTAGACAGTAAACAAATTATCATCATTTTGTAAGAACGGGAATTACTCACGTAGTATTGTAACGTCGAAGATTATTCCGACACGTTTCGATTTTTCAAGAAAATCATCATCATGGGATTGAATGCCCGTCCGCGCGTGGGGCCGACACGACACAGTAATTCCCGTTTTTACAAAATGAATAGTATATCTCACGTTAATTTTGAAAGTGAAATTACCATCAGTCTAGTCCCAAGCTAAGCAAAGTTTGTAATATGGAAACCAGATGGTTGATAGAACACCTAAATACATTTTTTTATAAGTAGATACTTATTACCATACATAGAAAAATATCCAGACACGGGAAAAATATCTGCAGAACAATTACAAACATTTATCCCGCGGCGGGAATCGAACCCGCTATCTCCTGCGTATCAGTCGGCTATAGACCAACTGAGCCACGGAGGCAGTCAAACTCCTGAAGTCTTCAAAAGCGAGAACAAAGCTCTACAGTACAATATGTAGTCTGTATTTAGTTCTATGATAGCAGCGTCTACCGATTCTTTCGTACTTCAGTGGTGGTGAAGACCCAAATTTGTGTTTTACTATTATTTTTGAGCCGTGGGGTGCCGACAGGCAGACAGAATGACAGACAAAGCGAAACTATAAGGGTTTCTTGTTTTACTACGAAACCCTAACAACATACAGTGGGACTGAGAACATCTGTTTTTGAAGTCACTTAAAATTAAACAAGGCATTCGTCACATACATCATAAATGTAGTGAAACGCCTAGTTTGCCGCATTGCCGTAACCGCAAGTAAACAAATACCCGCTTATATAGGTTAGGTCGCTAGCTACTTTAGTTAATACTGAAAAGGCATAGAACGGGTACAGGGAGACTAATAAAAACATGCGCGTGTGAGAAACTACTTTATGCACTATTTGCGAAAAAAATTATAACTTTTGAAACTATCTATCATGGATGTGAACACTATATGCAATATGTACGGTTTATATTGCATACAACGATTGAGTATTTCCGTTTCAGTTTAACCGTAATCATGGCGTGTGCGTCGAAATATCGGAAAACTCAGAAAGACTCAAATAATGGTATTAATATACCCCGTACATCTATACTCATAATGACGAGGAATTATTTGTATTTTGTATGTTTGTAACGAATAAACTCAAAAACTATTTTTGATTTTGATTATAGATTTTCATTGAAGGTTTTTCATTGGTTGTTTCTGTGGGTACTATATACTGCAGCCACTTTCGGTGTAGCATGTTTGTCAACAAACTGTCAATATTTAGTCTAAAAATAACTTTCTGTTGGTTTAAATATATACATATTTTTCTCAATTTTTGGGAATTCGTGACTTCTACCTTCAATATAAATCTAATAATACAATATAATACTATTAACTCGGTCAAGAAACCAACCCTTAGGAAGGAATTCAATGTTGAGTGTGACAGTTTGTTTACAAACATTCTACATCGGAATTAGCTGGAGTCGGTAAACTGTTGTTCTACTTCGTATTTGATAGCACATAAAATCATAAAATAAAGTACAGCCGACGAGAGGCATTAGCAAATATAAACAAAACCGCAAACAGACGTCAGTACTTAATTAGACCAATAAATAGCGTGATACAAATTATCGTTTTTGCAAATTTGTACCGGCATATAACAAAAACTACGTAATTTCAAATAGTACACCTAAATTAATATATGCCTTTTATAAATTAAATTAACGTACACTTGTAGGTTGACTGTACTCATTAGGAACACGCGACTAAACGCAATTACTAGATCCAATTATAACTAACCTACTAAAACAAACGGCAAGCTACACCTAATATTAAAAAAAGTAATTAAAAATAAGCAGTATCAATGAACTAGTGCTTAAAGTGTTCAAAAATGTTGAGTGATCGCAGTGACTGAGATCTCAGTGATAGAGATAGTTTCTATAGCGTTTTTGAACCGATTGCGTAACGTAAATAAATGAAATGTGTTTTGAAAGTATACGTATTATGATATTGAGGATTCTTACGACAATAGAATCATCTTAATCTTGCGATTGTCCGTCTGAATGTTTTATTTAGTACATGACAATCATGATGACAGTGTCGCTTGAACTTGTATCTAATACCCAATCGGTTTTTTTAATTTCATTACGATGTTTTGCTTCTAAGCTTTTTATTAATAGCATAAAAATATTGATACGATTAAAAGCGCAGGTCAGTGAACCGTACAATATACCTAGATTAATAGAACGGTACTAAGGTCCGTGCCGTGGGGTCCCGGAAGTAGAATGTTACCCCTCCTCTCATGCCCGTGGATGCAGTAAGAGCCTTCTAAGGGATACCTCCGCAAGATGGGCAGCAGCGTCTTTCCGTGTATCAACACTCGCCTGCCAAGAGCGATGAGTATGGTAACTGCGCCCTATGGAGATCCATGAGGGAGGCATGTGTTCAGTAGTGAACGTTTTACGGCTGGAATGGCTAAGGTCCGCTGCAGCGTCCCATACAGCATGAATACCAATTGCTAACTTTGTAAAAGTTATGTAGAAATCACAAACGTAAAAGCCTTAAGGACAAAGTCCTAGACGTAGACAAGAAGGCCTTGATTCAGCTAGTGATAACAAGGCTACAACGTAGCTGTGAAGAAGCCGTAGTTTGCAAGGCATCATGTTACCGAACTGTAAGTCCACGCGATACATATATCCAGTACTTACGTTATATAGAAAAAAAATTAAATTATCTGGGTACCAGAAAAGGGGGCGAAGGCCTCAAAAGGTCACCAAAGTTTAAAAAATGGCATTTCTGGGTTTTTGGACGTTATCGGCCATTTGAAGACTTATATTTTTGGTGACCTTTTCAGGTCACAATAACTCCGGTCCCTGTGACCGGTCACCAAAATCAATCAGTACCCTTCTCTCATTAAGACGGTGCTAGCAAAAAAGGTTTCATGTAAATCGGTCAACGCGTTCGGTTATAATCGTCTCATGCACAGACAGACAGACAGCGCTATGCATATTAAGGGGCTTCGCCCCTAAAATTGGAATAAGACTGGGCTGGACACGAAAATAATCATAATAATCGCAGCCGTGGAAAGTCCATTGCTGGCCATAGGCTTTCTTCATGGATCTGCATATTTGTTCATGTAGATCATGAGGGGGTGGTTGCCGTACTCACCACGCTTGGCAGGCGGGCTGGCGAGCGCAGTACTGGATGTTGGTACACGGAAAGACGCTGCTGCCCATCTTCCGGAGGTATTCCTTGGCAGATTTTTACTGTATCCACGGTAAGTCCAACAAAGAACATAGAGGTGTCGTGGTCGGCCCAGACGGAATCAGCGGGACGAACTGGGTGTGCATGGCTCAGATTGGAGAAAGAGCGTTTGCCCAGCACTGGGATTCAGCAGGCTGTTTGGATTAAATCCAACTCAAATAAATGGACATATCCCACAGCTGGGCAAAGGCTTCCCATCCCCTCTTTCACTTATCCCGGTCTAGTTATACATAGATAGGTATAATGTGTAGTAAAGAATTTTGAATGGGAATACAGAGGAATAGGCAGATCAACGATGCCGTGGAGTGCCGGCAGTAGAATGATACCCCACTCATACCCGTGGATGTAGTCGTTCCTTAACTCGGCCGAAAAATTATGAGTTAAGGTATCGTGAAAATGACACTATTTTCGTTCCTTAACTCGGCCACTTTTTGCTTGTACGGTTTAGTACAGTCAGAGACAAGTAAAATGTAGTAAAATGAAATTAAATAGGCATAGATTTTTCATAAACGTGATTAAATCAAACTATTAACACAAAGAAAAATTATTGGTAAATAAGTCATTGTAACAAAAAATAAAGTAACTATGAAATGTTCAGGGTGTTCTGGGTGTTTTTCTATATGTAATAAAAAATCTATCTATGTATTAATAATGTACTAAGTATATCATTCATCTAGTACCCATAACATAAGCTAGATGATGCTGTGTGATTTGTCCAGCATTATTTATTTTTATGTAATGATACACTACACGATTAACTCTTTTTACTCCTAACATTATACTGAAGATTAGTTACTAATTAGCTAAGGAATGACCTTTTGGTCAAAAAATATATGTTAATTTACCTATATATTTATAGTTTCTCTTGAGATCATACTTGTGGATTAATAAATGTTTTTCTTTTTCTTTCTTCTTCGTCTTCCTATAATGACATAAAAATGTAAGTAATTAGGTATTTAACAGCTAAAATAACTACAACATAATAGTGAAATCATACATTTTGATAATTGCACTTAACTTAAAAGTGAACTATGGCTTTAATTGTTTAATTTTAACAATATAAGTCTTAGTTCACTTTTAATTAGCTGACTTCAAAAATAATCAGGTTTTTTTAATTTAACTGTATGTTGGCTTTTGTTTGTTTATTACGCAATTAGGTACTCCGCCAATTAGAAATGGTTTTTGATGATAGAATCTATTAGGAATTAAATAATTCTAATAGTAGGTACTGGACCCTCAATGCAAATATCGTGCTCTAAATTTAACCTTGCGGTTAGGTTTTTTAAAACAGACTCTTAAATTGTCAACAATTCCACGCATATTCAACCGAGGTCACACCATTTGTGAATTCTGAAAGTCCACTTTTTACCTCTATATATTCATTAATTTCCATTGTGGCTTTGTTTTTGAAATATATTAAAGCCCTTCTCATCAACATTTCAAAGCTTCTTTTTGCAATAAAGTTTAAAATGTGCAATGTTTTTGGGTTTCTTATTTACTTTTTTATTTAAGATAAGATAAGAAAAGAAAATTCTTTATTGCACAAAAACATGTACATAGGCGAACTTAATGCTATTTAGCATTTTCTTCCAGCTAACCTTTGTGTAGTGCAGAGTTTTGTGGTGGTGCGAGAAATAAATATGATTTTGAGTTGGTAATTTACAAATAAAAATTAACATAAAGATACATTTATTTATCGTTGAATGCCAATTTAATATTTGAGGTTCTGTGAAGCCGATCGTAACAACTAACATCTGCAAGGTAAATTAGTCACAAAAAGTAGATTCGTCTATCGATTGACAATAAGTTGTACTTTTAGGTTTTAATATAAAATACTTATTACTTACAATATCATGTCATTAGTAACTTATACTAAGTAGTAAAAGGTGATCGTGTAGATCAGTTAATAATTACTTAATTACAGATTATTTTTTGTTACAAGGACTTACTTATTAGCCAACACTTCTTTGTTTGTTAATTATTATTCAATTTAAACATAGCATGTTTATAAAATCTAAAACTGTTTAATTTCATTTTACATTTTTTTTTTGTGTCTGACTGTACTAATTCCGAACAAGCAAAGAGTGGTCGAGTTAAGGAATGAAAATAATGTCATTTTCATGATACCTTAACTCGGCCAATTGGCCGAGAATTTTTCGGCCGAGTTAAGGATCGACTCCGTAGATAAATTAAGATGATAATATAATATAATTTTATAGTAGATGCAGTAACAGCCTGCTAAGGGATACCTCCGGATCTAGTATATGCCTATTTAGGCAGCAGCGTCTTTCCGTGTAATTAATTATTTTTTTATTTTTTTTTTTTAATTTAATACTGTTATTATATAATATGCCTTCTTTAGTCACACAATTGTAAGACACTTTTTATGTTTTGTTTAGGTAGGTTAAGATAATTTCCAACAATTCTTCGTATATAAGTTTTAAAAATTTGTGGAAACTTTATTGGATTGTGTAATACTTTATATTTAAGATTTAGATTGTATTATTGTTCTGTGTTTTCCCAAATAAACTTAAATAAATAAATAAATCAACATGCCGTACTGCGCTCGCCAACCCGCCTGCCAAGCGTGGTGACTATGGTAACTACCCCTCATGGAGATCTATGAGGGCCTGTGTTCAGTAGTGAACACCCGTAAATACCCTTTTGAAGGGCTCTATTTAAAATTGACTTTACAAAGACTGGATTAAAGTCGTTTGCATAAAAATACATACAATGCCATAGACTAAACAAAAGAGTACAGAAAGCTACACAAATGCACATACAACTCACATAATAGCACAAAGGAACAAGGTCCGTTACAAAAGTCAAAGCTTTTCAATAGGTAGGTCTATTCAGAGTACCACCACAGATTACGAACTAGTTACTACGTTAGTCTGAAAACCAGCGCTGCCTCATACATGTGCGGAGCAGCATAATAGCTGTGACCAAAGACTTTAAATTGTTACACATACGCCTTTAGCGTAATGAGACCGCGCCGTTTTGCTTCCACACGAAATGAGATAACTCGCTCATTTGGAACCAGTGTACGTCTAAACACAGTGTTAGCCGGACGTGGTGTGTAATGAACGAAAGTTCGTTCAATATGCACAAGAAATGGTAACAGTAACAGTTTGGTTTATTGGCAAAACGTGCGTGCGTCGGCATTATTGTTAAGTGTTAACACGCACATAAAGACAATGTCACATTTTTCGATGTCAGGGCTCATCTTATGATTTAAATCTTTGGTTGAGACTGGTCCTTTTTGACAACAGAGCGGCACAAAACAGACCTACAGTTAATGACCCGACTTTCATACAACATTCATATGTTTAATTGTGTACGTAATCATATCTTTGCCATTGTTTTTGTTTAATTTTTCTTTGTATAATGTTGTCTGTATTTTAAGTTGTTCTTTTCTAGGTACTGCTTTTGTCTGTGCTGTTTTGTAAATGTATATCTATCTACGTAAGAACCACTAAGTCTCAGTTCTAATATTCAGCCTTATAACGTCCTCTACTAAACACAGGCCTCCCTCATGGACCTTCATGAGGGGTACTCACCACACTTGGCGTACAGGTTGGCGAGCGCAGTACGATATGTTGAATGTTGATACACGTTGCTGCCTATCTTCCGGAGATAACCCGTACCCTTCCGTTCGCTTTAATAAGCGAGTCTGACGACCTCCGTAGCGTACTCATTCACTACATGCAGATATTTATCCAAGTTATTTTCTATGTATGATAGATAAAATGTATTTAAAAAACAGTATTTACGTCCAAACAACCATTAGATACCCATAACACCAAGCTCTGCTTACTTTGTTTGTGGTCAGATGGTACTGTCTGAAATGTAGTTTTTGGAACAGACGGGACACAAGCGAGTCACTGTTACCAGTTTTGGTGTAACTCATTGGGAACCCAGCACTGACAGACTGAAATGGTTTCAACAGAACTGCTAAGCTTGTGTGTAATTAATAACAGTTTTTTAAACAAAAACCAACACCAAGGTAATAGAAAGTTTTCCAGAAACCAGTTTAGAAGTGAGGTTAGCGCACCTTATAAGATTGTATACGTTCGAGTAATTATCGAAGATTGACGTGAACTCAAATTATTATATAAAATTTGATTTATTTATGTAAAGAACATGAACATCTGTCGGGCAGTTTCTGGTCTATTAAGCGAAATATAGAATCGCCAGCAAGACCGCAAATATACCATAAAGAGTTACCACCACCGAAGGCTAGATGGAAAGTAATATAAATAGAAACAAAACCTAAAATAAGACCCTATTATAAGTAGAAGAAGAAGAAGAAATACATTTATTAGACAGACACACTAAACTTAAAAATAACTATAGTAAAAACACTGACTTATTTCTAATTATAATCTAGGAGCACCTACCCAGTTAAATATTCTGCGACATAGGTAGTGACAAATAGATGGTAAGCAGCTCACTCAGCGGGTCAAAGCAGTATGAATACTACCTCAAGTACCTAATGAACAAACCAGTTCACAAAGTTGTGTGAGTCCAAAGGGGCCTGACTCAGCATTATGCTCCCACACATAAGGAATGCTAGGAAGCGCTGGTTTTCAGTCAGACCCTAAGTCTAACCACCACCACCTAATGGCTGAACAAAATGCATGTCATCTACAACCATGTTTTAAATTAAACCAGGCATAACAAGCACCAATCGTAATAAGACAAGCACATACGAAGATAAACAATAAAACCACCACCAACTTATAACGAAATTAGACCACCAAGCGTAACCATCACCGGAATAAGACCAACATACTTCAGATATGATATACTCTTAGTAACAGAGGACATCTTGGTCGCGTACACGATGCAGCTGTCAAGGAAGGAGTGTGGTTCGACGAGTTAAACTATACTCGCCACCACAAACCTCTATTAGTTACAGAAACGCCGGAAAAATAATTAAAAAAGGTACGCGATAAAATCCCGTATTTTAAAAACCAATTAACAAATCGCGAAAGTTTAATAAGTACTATCAACTCAGACCGAAATAAGACCAAAAAGCGTAACCACCACCGAAATTAGCCCACAAAGCGTAAGCACCGCCGAAATAAGTCCACAAAGTGTAACCACCACCGAAATAACATCAACATACTTCCAACATAGTTATCCATGCTCTCCTTCCTGACGATGACAGAGGACATCTCGGTCGCGTACACGATGCAGCTGTCAAGGAAGGAGGAGTGTGGTGCGACGACTAGTATAGGCGCCTCCTTCCGACTCGCCTGCCTGCCTCGGATGCTGATGGCCATGCCGCCGGCGAGGTAAGACATCTTGCCGATGAAAGAAATCAGTGGTTTCAGGGCCCTAGAAAGAGTTTTTTTACTTCTAAAATTTTATTGATAAATAATACTCCTCCTGCCATACGGCTGGCGAGAACCGGCAGGATCATTACGTACCTATCTCGCAACAGGTTTGCAACAGTCGTAAATGACGCGGTCATCGCTGTCAAAGACCAATTTTTTAAACGATAACATCAAGGAATTGGCCTTTAATAGCGATTAATACTTGGCTATTAGGAAGAAAGAATACTTATACAGTAGAAGGAACTCTCAATATATGTACATATATAGATATAAAATCCTTAATGGCCCACCTTAAATGTAAAAATAACAACAGAAAGAGAAAAACTGAACACAATTGGCGGTCTTATCGCTAAAGAGCGATCTCTACCAGACAACCTTGGGATGTATTGGATTCGTGGATATAATGGAAAGGGAACAAAATATCGGCAGGTCATGCAAACTTTTGTCTTGCTGAGGGAATCGAACCCATTTTGAATCTTCTACAATACCAGCTAGCGTTAATCTTAACGTTGAATCACATTAGCGCGTAGACTATATTCCTCCAATCAAGTGCAAATTTTTTCATTGACAATTGTGACATTTGTGGCTTGGTACAGTCGCTGCAAGAAAACAACACAAAAATAAAAATAAAAACGCTTTAAAGTTAGCTAGTTCGACAATCAGTAAGTATTAGTAGTAAATTGATTTAATTAATTGATAAATTAATATGATGCTGTGTGATTTGTCCAGCATTATTTATTATTATTATTATTATTTAATTAGTACGAGTACGTAGAAACCGTCACGGTTATTTATTTAATAAGCTATGAAGATAAACTCATTAAATATTTTCAGAGACATTAACAAAACTATATATAATATAATAAGCATGCTATTGAGAGTACTGGTTGCAAACAATTTTTAACAAAAATAATGTCTCAAGAAACACCAGCCAAGTAAATAATTCATATTTCCGTGTTGAAATAGATATTCTTGTATTAACTGTTGTCTTATTTACTTATACTTTCGTTATGAAAATATTGCGTGTTATTTTAGAGGTATATTGAATTAGCTTAGTCGATTCGTTGTTTTTTTACAGGAAACCCAAAAATTTAACGACTAACAAAAAAAATAAACAAATGTTATGCCCTTTGTTTGTATTATAAGTTGTTGAACCTTATGAGTCTGACATTGTCATACAGCGTACGAAACCTATCGCTACCTTTAAGGTAGAATTCCAGTATGCGGCACAAATGTTAGTTACATCAGAGCACACGAACGAAGCTTTTCCGTTTTATCTGTTAAGGTTAAGTCCGCAGAACATAAGTTAATATACAGCTCTGTGGTTAAGTCCCCGTAGCCGAAATCGGCCTGGAAGACGGTTTCAAAAGCTATGCTCCCTAACTTCTTCGATAGGTACCACATTTTGATTGCCTCATAAGGTTTAGAACACCCAACTGGTAATACTTAAAAGAGCCCCGCCGTGATTCGTTAGGAATCAAATTAAAGCGCCGAGAGCGACTCAGACACGCGCACCGAGGGTTCCGTGCTGATGGCACGACACTAACAAATATTATAAGTTCTTTGTTTGGTTCAACGCGCAAATCTCAGGAACTACTGATGCGAATTGAATAAATCTTTCGGCATCGGGTAGCCCAACTATCAAAGATTAAAGCTATTTGTTATATAGGTTAAAAAGTGTTGCATAAACTTAAAAATATAATTCCTTTTGAGAGCTTCCGTTGCATGCGCTGCGTTAAAGTCGGATCCGATTGTCCGACTATCGGATCGGATGTGTATTGACGATCAAACAAATGTATGGCACGAGTACCTTCAGACAGTCCGATCAGACAATCGGGTCGGACTGTCGAATGAAAAAAATCTTACGTATATTGCCAGCCTTACACGATCAAACAAATGTATGGCACAAGTGCCTTCAGACAGTCTGATCAAACATTCGGATCGGACATCGGATGAAAAAATCTGACGTTTATTGCCAGCTTAAAGAACCACAAAAAAAATTGTTTAGTGGTTCTCAACGCAGAAAAAGTTGCGCGGGACAGCGAGTACAATTAATTAAGGGGCGAAGCCCTTATTATGCATAGCGCTGTCTGTCTGTCTGTCTGTCGTGTTACAATTACAACCGAACGCGTTGACCGATTTATATAATTATACGATTTCCTTTTGTTAGCACTGTCTTAGTGAGAGAAGGGTACTGATTGATTTTGGTGACCCTAGGGTCACAGGGACCGGAGTTATTGTGACCTCAAAAGGTCACCAAAGTCCAAAAATGGCATTTTTCGGAAACCTTCGCCCCCTTTTCTGGTACCCCCATACCAATGCTTGTTTTTATTAAGGCAGTTAGTATTTGTTGGAGAACCATCTCTTGCCTATTAGCGAAACTTAGTTTGTTAATGTAATTTGTTATTTATTAAAGGATATACGCCTGTTTTTCTATGAAAGGGGACATTGATCATCGCGACACAGTATTTTTACTTCTGCGATCATCACCGTTCATATGTATGTATTTGTAATATTTAAGTTGTTCCCAATAAATAAATTTAATTGTAACTAATTTATAAATAACTCGTTTTTGTAAATAAGTCGAAAACTATACGGCTCAAAGGAAAACTATAAACCGTTTATTAATGTGCAAATGAAGCCCTTTCATATGATAATTGATTTAGTGACCTAGAAACTCCACATAAACAAATTGAGATCCAGACAAAGTCGCACCATTAGGGTTCCTTTGCAGGGTTTCGTAGGAAAACAAGAAACCCTTATGGTTTCGCTTTGTTTGTCTGTCTGGCTGTTCGTCCGTCTGTCACCGGCTTTGCGAAGAGATTATGTTTCTGTAATCTATGCTATTAGTCCAAGAAATCTGCATATTAAATTATCAACGCTGGGATAACGTTAGAAAAAAATGCTGAAAAATTATTAATTTGGGGTACCTCTCTCCATACACGATGGGGGTAGAAATGAACTCTTTTTTCTTGATTATTCTTCCGTTAGGATAAAACACTGCTGCTTTATATTTCAAATATTTAAGGACACATTTACGATTTGACGCGCTTGAATTGCATACTGACCATTCATTCAAAATGATCGTTACTTTATACATCAAACATCAACAAAGACAAAAAATAGTCAACCTTATTTCTTAGACAATACGCTTTACGTGAATTAGCAAAATTTTAGAATTATGGTGGAATATTGATGATTTATTTTTGTGGTTTATGTCAATATTTTTGGATTTTTTTTCCCATGATTTAATGTTTAATGTTTCTTTTTTATAGTAGTATATTTTTTATTATTTGAAATCTTCGAGTTATTGAGATCTATGCACCAAAAGTGGGCCTATTTTCATAGTTTTTGCGAGAAGAGGCTACGGAAAACTATATTTTTTGAATTAAAAGTATAGTATTTTGAAGAAAAAAAACCCATATTCTATAGACACTGGTTTTCTGGTTCATTTGGTATGCTTAAAATATGTCAAACTTCGACGGATAAACCAGAAAATGAACCGGAACTATTCCTATTTTCCCAATATTTTGACGCGTTTCGTAAATGCGTCCTTAATGCCACAGATAGAGTTGGCAGGAATAAACAAGCTCTTTTCGATAATAAACATGTAGGTACTCGTATACTGTCGTAAAGTATCTAGGAACATTTTATCGAGAAGGCGAGGCTTCGCTTGCAGTTGCATGTCAATCTACTTTCTATTTTTGGTCTCAATAACAGAATTTCTTACATTCCCGTGATCAGATAGCATGGTAGGTACAATGAGCTTGAACTTTTGTTATTTCTTTTATGTTAGCTGCCATGTTTTATATTGTTATCTACCCCTAAAGTAAGCAGAGCTTGTGTTATGTTATAGATACCAGACGGTAGATAAAATACTTAAATATACTTTTTTGCACATATACATACTAACATACATTAAAATATACCCAGACCAGGGACGATATCTGCAGAAAAACTACAAAAAATGTAAACTAGCCGCACTCCGCGGTTTCACCCGCGTAGTTCCCGTTCCCGTGGGAATATGGGAATAAAATATAGCCTATGTTACTCAGGGATAATGAAGCATTCTAATGGTGAAAGGATAGTTTCGGAACCTATTCGATGCATGCAAACAAACAATCAAATCTTTCTTCTTTATTATTATAATAAATAACAAAAACTCGCGAATTTATTGCGTAACAGATTACAGAACCTGTGCTACCTCTGAAATAGTTTTACTTAAACGTTGCTGCATCGAGTAGGTGCCGTGAGGTGCCAGCATTAGAATGTTGCCTCTCCTCTCTTGCCCGTGGATGCAGTAAGAATCTGCCAAGGGATACCTCTATTCCTTACAAACATTTGTCCCGTGGTGGGAATATATCCCTACTGCGTCTCAGTCGGCTTTAAATAAACGTAAGCTCTATATATTTAAACTAAAACACTATTTATTTTTTCCGCCGTGGGGTGCCGGCAGTAGAATGATACCCATCCTCTCATGCCCATGGATGCAGTAAGAGCCGGCTAAGGGATACCTCCGGAAGATGGGCAGCAGCGTCTATCCGTGTATCAACATCCCATACTGCGCTCACCAACCCGCCTGCCAAGTGTGGTGAGAATGGCAACTACCCCTCATGGAGATCCATGAGGGAGGCCTATGTTCATCAGTGGACGTTTTATGGCTGAAATGATGACTATATTTTACGATTCTTAATTTAATAAAAATAGCAGGGCGTGTTCACCAGCTTTCAAAAATTCTATTCGATTGTAGGATATATTGACAAAAGGGGTCTAGGTACTATTTATACACGGAAACACTTTGTGAACTCGAAGGTCGAGTAACGCGAAATGCGGACTGAGTTCGATCAATAGTATTGAAACTTGCAGTCTGTTTGTACATTAAAAAGCATATTATATTTAACAAACACAGCTAGACGTAAACAGATCAAACAAAGTTCAAGACGAGCTCTATGGCGCAGCGGGCGAACGTCCGCCTGCGACGCAAGGGGTTGCGGGTTCGATTCCCGCCTCGGGACAAATGTCTGTACGATCTGCAGATATTTGTTCAAGGTGTTCTGGGTGTTTTTCTATATATAATAATAATATCTATCTATGTAGTATAATGTATTAAGTATATCAGTCATCTAGTACCCATAAGACAAGCTCTGCTTAGCTTGGGGCTAGATGATGCTGTGTGATTTGTCCAGCATTATTTATTTATTTAAAGTAAGGATTAACATCTACTTAGTAAGTTGATTTATGCAGCGTCAACAACTGGTATTCACGCTGCAGTGGGACATTGTTAGATGGATTAGACTTGCCCAGCACCTATACCATCCTCCCGGCTTAATCGGCTATTAGTCAGAGGGAATGCTCAAGAAATCTGCGGGTTCACCAAAGATAACGTAATCAGGTCAAACAAGAAAAACAAAAGATAATCCAAAGATCGCTTTTACTATTGGACATCTATAAACATATACATATATAGTTTGATTTGAAATTGGTTCCGAGCCTTATACGACAGAGTCTGAACTCAAAACGATGTTTTTTTCTAAAAAAAACAAGTGTCCCATGTGAAAAAGGGAGAGATTTCTCTAATCGGATCAAGACAAAAAACACATAACTGAAGACTATCAAAGTTTCAGGTCGAGAAGGCGTTCTACAATGTGATGATTTTGTACCTAAAATTTGTTGACATTTTTTTTAATGACGAGTTTATTAATTTATAAGTATATTACTATTATATTATATTACTATTTTATTTGTATCTATTTGGTCGACTTAAGATAATTTTTATAATTGCTGTTGTTGTTAGCTATAAGTACTTGACAAGAAATGTTGACCTGTAATTGTTGTTGTTACCAATAAATTGATTATTCTGATTATTCTGTTTTGTCTGGAGGCCACGGATCGGCAAGCGCAGCGTAGGACGTCCACCTACAAGATGGGCAGACGACTTGGTGAGAACTGCTGGTCGGCGGTGGATGCAGACGGCTTCCAACCGCAGTACTTGGAGATCAATGAGGGAGGCCTTTGTCCAGCAGTGGACGTCCTACGGCTGAAATGATGATTCTGTTTTATATTAGTTTCAAGGAAGATAGCGCTAAAACACAAACTGTGATGTATGTGATAATCCTCCTGAGTTCTACCTACTACCGACTCGTACATTTTGGCCCCTTGGCCGAATTCTCTAGACAGCGAAACCAGAGGCGGTTCTGCAGTTGCTGCCATACCCGAGACACTGTGTGAGGAATATTTCAAGAAACTAAAATACCTCATCAGAAACATTCTGTAACAACTAAGGTACGAAACACTTTACGGCTTAAGTCGTTATACTTGATACGATCATACAATGGGTTAATAATTTTAAATTCGCATTGAATAGAGGATTTTTGACAAAAACACATCATCATTTGTTAAGACGAAATTTCCATTCATAAATTATTCACAAATGCATTGCAAATTGACCGAGTAATCTGATGGCGTTGGATTCTAGTACCGTTAGCTGCAAGACGAACTCACATGTAACTGTATTATAAGCGGACAAGTGCAAGCGAGAGTCGCCCCATAAGGTCCGATATTAGAAGATTAAAATATTTGATGAAATGTTTATGCTACGCAATAGGACGTTCAGCCATTATACGCCATATGCTATTTTTAACCGACTTCAAAAAAGGAGGTTTCTCAATTCAACCATATAATTTTTTTTATGTGTGTTCGCGCATAACTTAGTCAGTGGCATCCCAGAGAAATCGAGGGTAACAAAAACTTAAAATTGTTTGAAGTCGGTTTTATTTTCTTATAAATTATATTATTAAGTTGTATGTATTTTTCAATATTGAATCATAAAAACAAAAAAAATTGTCCAAAAAATTGGGTTTGACCACCCTTAATATTTAGGGGTATGAAAAATAGATGAGCATATCGGGTAATATGCACACAAAATTTCATAAAAATCGGTCCAGCCGTTTCTGAGGAGTTTGGTAACTAACATCGCAACACGAGAAGTTTATATATTGTGTGTTTATTTTACTCAAAATTAACCTTTCAGCTACTCCGTATTGAATTTACGCTACAAGTAGATGGCGCTACCATTTAAAAACTATATTAAAAGACCCATTCGATTTATATATTTCATAATCTTCAATCTTGAAATAATTATTGAAATTATCAGGGCTTTTTCGAAGTTCAAATGCATATATCTTCAAATATATATAAATGCATATATAATCTTGAATACGGTATTATGGGGTTACAAATTAAATTGCTAAATTTCAGAATGTTTCCTTTACTTGTGCCACATAATCTCCCAGCAATCCAAATTTCAGGGAGACTTTTGGAAGCGCCCTAGAGTACCATTTTCAAACATAATTTTTGCAATTATTGCTATAACTTTGGAATGCCCTCAGGTAGAGCCTTGATTTTTGAAGGGCATCATCTGCCCGCATACCTTGAAGTTTAGTATAATTTTAATGTTGATACCTAAGTTCTTGTAGAGAAAAAGGGCCTTGACAGACAAACAGACAAACGAGTGAACCGGAACACTAAAAACGCTGGTTTACTTTTGTCAAGTACAATAAGTACCAAATGGAAAGTAGGAAGAGAAAAGCAAAGTTAAGTTGGCTTCAAAATTAAATAACTTTGTTTTATGTAAACTCACGTATCTAACATCGGGAATGTTCACGTACTTACTTGTTAAATTAGTGGAGGCACCAACTGTTTGGACCCTTATCGAGGGCCTTCTTCCCTCGGAGGAGGAATATTTAATATGAATAAGATAATTCACTATAGTTATCGTCATCTTACTTCGACTTTTATGACTCTATTCGGTTCTTTGGCAATTGTGTCAAAAAATATAGCCAATTAAATTCTGCTTAATTTATTCAGCGTTCATAGCAAAGGGGTCTTTATTTATAGCTATGCTGTATAAAATGCCATGACTTATCTAGTAATTAGATTTATATATTTATTTATATATTTCTAGTAATTGGATAACGCTATACTGTACCAGCCTTGAAGCAGAATGAAAATGTAGTTATTAAGAAAACATCGGCTTGGTCCGCTTCAGACGTAATGACATGTTCATTCCTCTGAATATAGCCGAAAAACCTCAGAGGACCTATAGGTAATGGGCAAGCCTAATCTATCTAACAATTTCCCAGGCACTGTGACGCTGTATAAGTTATCTCTCAATATTATAAAGAGGAAAGATTTGTATGTTGTATGTTGTATTTTGTATGTTTGTATCGAATAAACTAAAATACTACTGGACCGATTTTCAAGATTCTTCCACCATTAGAATGCTACTATCTCTGAGGAACATAGGCTATATTTTATCCCTGTGTTCCCACGGGAACGGGAATTACGTTGATGAAACCGCAGAGTGCAGCTAGTCTATTATACATTTGAAAGACCAACATAGTTAAATCAGCAGAGGAATAAAATCACTGTCACCACTGAAAACCAGCACAATAGTAGTACCTATTGTAGTAGTAGTATTGTAATGCTGAGTGGTGACCTATTTTGCTGTCATAAATTTTGATTCTATGTTTCTGTTATATGTATAACTGGTGTAACTCGAAAAAACTTTAATATTCTTATTCTATATACTTACACAAGTTTATAAAATTTTCTAAACAACAAGTTTATAAAATTTTCTTTTATAAAGTCTTTTTTATAAACTCTTTACCTAGTCTCGTAGATTACCTATTGTTTTTGTAGTGTAGTACTCTCAGTTAAACGATGAGGAACGAGATAAACCGAAGAATAAAAAACACCTGGAACAGATATTGGTCTATGAAGGAGATTTTTAAAGGACGTATACCTATTCCTCTCAAAACAAAGGCAATGGGTATCTGCCTAGAACCCTGCCTAATCTACGCATGCCAAACTTGGGACCTCCAAAAAAAAACATCTAGGCAAGCTGAGGGTTTGCCAAAGAGCTTTGGAGAGAAGCTTTGTGGGATTAAGACTCAAGGATAAAAGACATAACGAGAGTATCCGAAAAATCACCAAAGCAAAGGACGTTGTCCGACGAGTTCTAGGTTTGAAATGGAGATGGGCTGGTCACCTGCAAAGGCTACCAGCTAACAGATGGTCACAAATTCTGACTAACTGGTTTCCTCGCGATAAAAAACGTAAGCGAGGACGGCCACTGAAACGATGGAGCGACGACATTGCAGAAGTTGCAGGTAAACTTTGGCCAAGAACGGCCAGAGACCGGACGGAATGGCGAAACCTGGAGGAGGCTTTCACCGCCACAGGCGGTCCCTATACCATAACTTCTACTTATTTTTAGCGTTTAAAATAGGATAAACAAATTTAAATAATAGTGAAGTGTGATAGAATAAGTATAATAAGATTGAATTTAATTTTCTACTATGTATGTTAGGTATAAGGAAATAAAGCTTTTTTTATTTTTATTTTATTTATTTTTACTCTCAGTTCTGCAATCTACACATCATGACCTCAATTGGATACACACCACATAGCGGTCAAAATGTAAGACCCCTCTTTTTGTTTTTCGGGGGTTACAAACAAAGTGTTAAAACATGCAGAACTTCATAACTGTGTCGCAAACATCGACGCCCTTCTCCCTAATAGAGTAAGAGTGTTCCGACAAACTAAGCTTAGTCGGCTGAATCCAGTGGAAGCAACTGATCAATACGTCTGGAGTGGACGGCGCACTCTTTAAGGCTGCGCTCTTAATGTAGGTAGTAATGATGTAGGACAATGCAACAGTCTACTGTCTTCTCTACTTTCTAATATAACTTTTTGTATTTTTTTTGTTACATATTTTTATATCTTTTGTTTTGATCGGGAAAAAATATATGCAGTTGAATAAGCGTTACTGATTATTCAACGTTTCAAAACACGATATTTTTCACTTTACCTTTACATAACACTACGAAGGAAGGATAGTTTTTGCTCGTTTTTGTGGTAGTACTTCAATTATATCAATGTCATACTCTCAAAAAACATCTCAGAAAATAAGCAACGACGTTTAGAAGAGTATTCAATGGTAAGTTGTTGTCTGAAACGTACCTAATTAAAAAAATGTAAACCGTCTTTATAGAATTTAAGTAGGCCGCGCCCGCGCGCACTCCTTCAGTAACCGAATAGATACTATGAGTTAGGTTCCATTTTCAAAACTCATTTCTGATGATAGGATAATCGAGGGAACTCCGCACTAAGAGGGTCAATGTACTCTTAACAGCATCTAAGACCAAAAGCTATCCATAATGTCCAATAAATAAATTGATACTGAAATGATGAACGCGAAGAAGGTTATATAAACGAGTAGGTATTATATTCGTCTAGCCACTATCACGTTTGCTATAATTTACCACTTAAATCCGACCTGCTTTTTAGATTGGACTGCAACGCGACTGATGTTTAAGTAGCGAGAAGAATAGGCTACTCGACTAAATTAAAATTTTTAGTACTTCATTTAGATTAACAAAACCTACAGGACACGTATTGGACATATTATGTCGATATGGTGCCGTGGGGTGCCAGCAGTAGAATGTTACCCCTCCTATCATGCCCGTGGATGCAATAAGAGTCTGCTAAGGGATACCTCCAGAAGATGGGCAGCAGCTTCTTACCGTGTATCAACATCCCGTACTACGCTCGCCAACCCGCCTGCCAAGCGTGGTTAGTATGACAACAACCCCTCATGAAGATCCATGTGGGAGGCCTGTGTTCAGTAGTGGATGTTTTACGGCTGAAATGATGATGATATAGCGTGTCGTCACGCGCCGACGACGTGTTTCGGTACAGTGCTTTGAAGTCACGAGCCTCCTAAACTTCAACGCGCTTTATTATTGTTTTTTTATTCCAATGGATTTTATTTCTTGAAAATGTAAGTTCACATTTAACACGTGCTTAACGGTGAAGAATGGTGAGGAAACCCGCGGCTTAGTTAGCTTCAGACGTTCTTGACCTGTTCTTTCCTCTGACTAACAGCTGAGTATGCTGAGAGGATGGTAAAGGTGCTGGGCAAGCTTAATCCATCAAAAAATGTCCCAGGCACTGCAGCGTCCCGTACAGCATGATTACCAGTTGCTGACGCTGCCATAAATTATCTATAATATATGCAAAGACCTTACTACTAATAAGAAAAAGCAAAAAAGGTCTTTTATTTTTGTTTTACTGACGGCCTAAATATAACTTCCATTTTTATGTCCTGTAGCTGTATTAACTAATAACTGTCTGCTGCGAATGCGCACTTAAGACCTAGTTAAATATAACTTGTCGATGTCTAGACTACAAAATATACTTTTTACTATGATCAAACACAGACACGCGACCTGCTTTTTAGATTGGGTCGATTAACCGCTGATTTGATTACCGTGATGAATTCGTCATTATTAACTGTCTGCGAATGTCAAGACAAGTCGTCTTCCAAGCTGAGAGAAAGGTCAAAGATGTTTAGTTTTAAAATTACAGGATTCTATCGCGTACATTTTTAGGGTTACTGAGGTTTATTTTTATTTGTTTCTATTGAGGCTTTTAGCTTACAGGGTGTATAATAAGTGTATCGAAGGGGGGGGGTTTCAGCCCATGAAAACAAGTAGTTTTAGAAGGAAAAAAAATCGTGAACTGGTAAAAATTAAAAATGTCGCGCCTACTGCCATAGAATTTGTCCTTATTGATAGTGGACTGACATTTCCCTACATATGTGACCAGATGTGATAAGAAAAGCTGTGTATAAAATTAATTTGACGTAATTTATAATGTAATTTAAAATCTTCCACTTATCCCGGCTATAAAGCTTCTGACCGCCAATCTGTACAATGTAATCTATACTGGAATAGACACAATCAACACCAATCAACACACACACACACAATCAAGGCCCAAACTAAGCAAAGCTATGGCTATGAAAACCAGATGATTGTGAGGAAACTTTTTTTATCATATATGTATATATACGTAACATATTACGTAGAAATATACCCAGACCCGGGTATAGTATCTGCAGAACAAAATTACAAACATTTGTCCCGTTGCGGGAATCGATCCTCCTGCGTATCAGTCGGCTGTTAGACCAACTGAGCCAATGAGGCAGTCATCATCAATTCGTTAAGTGAAATTTTTAAAAAATGCGTGACCGACTGCGACAGGAATAGTAAAAAAACATGATATTCTTGTGATGTAATTTACGGACCCCTTACCTGTATTGAAGCTAAGCGCAAAGAAACTTGCAGAGTTATAAAATAACAAAGATCTGCCAGTCGCGGGATCTTGGACTATAACGTCAACGATCTGATAAACTTGTACATTGCGGGCTACTTGCGGGCTGCAGAGTTGTTGCCTAACGGGCTTTCAGCTTTCATCACAATACAGCGCTCGGGAAATCGGAAAATGCAAGTGCTTGTGCCAATTCCTTCGCATATTTCACTTTGTTGTCATCGGGTCTGCGGGTCCCGCGTAGTTCTCGATCCCGTGGGAATACGGGTATAGAATGTATCCTATGTTACTCTATAACATTAGTTAAGATTATCAATATTATTTTATAGATGATTAATACACTAATATTCATGCTGAACGGACGCTGCAGTGCCTCGGGCATTGTTAGATGGATTAGGCTTGCCCAGCACCTATACCATCCTCCTAGCCTTCTAGGCTTTTAGTCAGTGTAAAGAAAAGGTCAGCATGTCTTAAGCTGACTAAGCTGCGGGTTTCCTCACTATATTTTCCTTCAATAATAAAGCACGTGTCAGTTGTGTATATACATTTATTAAGAAAGCCAAATTTATTGATTCACGGCCGGTTCGAACCCATCAAGTTTGGTTCGAAAGTCTTGGGTACATACCACCCGGATTCATTATACTATAATAGTATGTAGTTAGCGAAAACAAATAAACGAAGATGAGTCCGATTTCAAACTTTCTTCTTTTTCTTTAAGTGGTTACCAAGAACGGGGGGCTTCGGAGAATCGTTTTTATAGGCAGGCTTCATGCGGACAAGTTACCTGTACTCTTTTAGAAGTAATTGAGTAACTCTGGGAATTGAGGGAATCGGGGACCACTATAGACTCACACAGTGCAAGGACAAAATTACAAGGAATTTTCAAATAAATATGCATGATGGGCAGGCGATATAACGAGCGTCGTATGACGAACTTGGATGGGGCTAGCACAGGACCGTGAGCAGTCGAACATAAAAGTGGAGGCTAATGCATCCGCATGCAGTGGGTAAAGTCCGGGTGCGGATGATGATGAGTCAAAAACTAGTTCCTTTCCTAGACTGAATCTAGATAGCGTCGTAAGAATAATAGTCGTAGTGAAAGTGACTATTGCCTTTAAATCTTCGCGACCTTATTAGATAAAGACTGTAAACAGTGGGTAATTTGACTACCTTTTTACATTCGCTGTTTGTAAAGTAAAATAAATAAAAATTATCTTATAAATGTCCGGGTCACGCTTTCACTTGTAAGATCTCGACAAAATGTCAGTAGAAAACTTAGTACGCCATCTATCAAAGTGCTTGGTTTTTTTTTTCTTTTCGGTCGATAACATCTCATAAGAAGCACTAGCCTAGCTAAACCACAAAAACAACGACTACATTTATCAAAACAAAAACGCAAAACAGTGAGCTCTAGATTAACCGTTATTTTTTTAAACTTACCGGAAGTGCTATGGAATTCTTGCATTATCAGAAATAACAATTCAACATATAAGTAGTAATAAGCTATTACAAACATAGCGGAGATCGCAGAAGTTCGTTGAAGTAGAAAAGTTACTTTTCCCAAAAACATGGGCTTGCAATCTTCTCCCCTCAATATAGAGCTTTCTAATTTTCCAAATATTTACTTGCAAAATGAGAAGGAATAGCGAGCTAAACAAAAACAAATGAAGCTTGACGGAAAACAACAAAACCATGCTCTACACTACAACATACGTCCAATGAACGGCAGTCTCTGGGTGTCCGCCTTAGCGACAACACTGGGCCCTCCAAGGCGGACTATAGAGATGGCGTCGAAGAACGAGGAGTGCGGTGCCATCACCAGCACAGGCGCCTCGCGGGGATCCGCGGGCGTGTGCTCCTTGCCCAGAATCTTGACCCGGTGGAAGCCGGCGGCCATTATCACCAGGCTTGTCAGAGATAGGATGGAGGAGCGGAACTTGCTGGAGAAATAAGATACTTGTTATAGACGAGCACAGGAAATCGCGAATTCAGCACAATCTTTAAGTTCCTAGATTAGTCATACATAACGTATGGGTAGTGTCAACTCGTCTTCTCTAAACTTGCCCGCACCGGACAAGTTGGAAAAATAAATAAAAACATTATTTTTCTTTTCGTACAAGTGTTTTGCATACGAAAAGTTATGATAAATATTTTCCTTCATTCGCCAGATAAGCATTTAGTTACGTTACCGTTTTTAGTTATTATGTTATTTGCTGTCATAAGTTTTTATCTTTGTACTGTATGTGTGTGATTGAAGTTCCAAATAAACCGTTTATCTATCTATCTAATTTCATAGGCTTTGACGGTCCAGTCTGAAATGAAATCGCCCTGCGCTCAAACCATTACTTATACTTCTGTGCAATAACTTAAGGCCTGCTATGTTATTTTAAATAGTTCCAGCAACACATTACTACAAGTCAATTATTTATTTACCGTTATAGCAACATTTGCCATTTTTATTCAAATTTCGACAGTAAAATAATTCCATAAATGACACAACACGGTGCTTTGGCATAAGAATAGTGCCCCTAATTTCTCAAATCACACTAACAATAGACACTTAACGGTATAATAATGAGATTAAACGATACTTATTAAATAACAATCTACATTGCGCGCGTACCTGTTACATTTAATTAACATCGCCACACCTATGGTACAATAAACCTGCATAACTGCGTCTTAGCCGCTTTATCGACAGATGTTCCTAAGAGCGGTAATGTGGGTCAAAACGATATGGTCGTTAGAAGCACCCATACCCACTTGAATTGCTTTCAAAGACTTTCTAAGCGCTCGAGATGTGTCTGCAGTACAATGTTCCATAACTCTCGTTTTACATTTATGTTTGTGTTGTAAAAGTAAAGACTTTTGAATTAATTATACAACCTTGGCAGGTTACGGATGTAGGTACGGTATTTTATTTTTTTTAGTTTTGTCTGGGTATCCTCTTTTCCTTTACCGTTAAAGCACGTGTTAAAATGATAAAGGGAAGCCTACACCCGCAGGGTGATTACGTATCTCGCGACAGGTTTTGCAACAGGCAATTGACAGCTTGCTGTCAAATGTCAATTCCTTGCCGTTCTCTAATACAAAGTTGACATTTGACGGCAATATTACTGTCAATTGCCTGTTACAAAACCTGTCGCGACATACGTAATCAAATCACCCTGCCGCCGGCAGTAGGTGTGTGACAGAGCTATGCAAATGTGACAGTTAGTCGATCGTGGAATGTGGGCTGGTAGATAGTGCTGTCATTCTGTGATCCGAGTTCAATAAGAGTTACTTGCAACAAGATGACAAGGTTTATGGCACAAAAACGTGTAGGTACATCATCATTTCAGCCGTAAAACGTCCACTATTGAACTAAGGCCTCCCACATGGATCTCCATGAGGGGTAGTTGCCATACTCACCACGCTTGGCAGGCGGGTTGGTGAGCGCAGTACGGGGTGTTGATATACGGAAAGACGCTGCTGCCCATCTTCCGGAGGTGTCCCTTAGCAGGCTCTTACTGCATCCACGGTTAGGAGAGGAGGGGTAACATTCTACTGCCGGCATCCCACGGTTGTTTTGTGTTTTTTTAACAAAGCGTTAATTTATAAAGCTATTTTATGATTAACACCGAGGCAACAGGCTAACGTAAATTATCAAGCAATGTATTTAGCACCTTTCACAGATAAGGGCGTCACACATGGTGAAGATACTATAATATGTTATGTATGACTCTCGACTATTTCTCCGCCGGATCTTTATATGAATATAAATTACCGCGATTTACCTGATATGGAAAGTAATAAAAATAATTACATAACATTCGGAACTTATTTTACATCATTCATCAGCATTAGAGCCGTACGACGTCCACAGCTGCACATAGGCCGCCCTCGTGGATCTCCAAGCGTTGCAGCTGGAAGCGGCCTGCATCCACCGCCGACCTGCAGACTCGGTCGTCCGCCCATCTAGTTGGTGGACGTCCTATGCGCTTGCCAGTCCGTGGCTTCCATTCGAGAACTTTACTAACTATAACTAACTATAACTATACGATTGATGAATTCTTTAGTGATAAATTTTAATAAAATTCTAATTAATATTATAATAATAAGTTTTTTTAGTTTGACCTACACCAACCTGACCTTTAGTTATTTAACTTTTAAATGACACAAGTTTAACTCTCACGATTATGAAAACATTTTTATTTTGCTTGCTTTTAAGAATATAATATAACCCTATTATCTAGTATGTACATTAACGATTACGTCTTCCTCTCTTCTATATTTATTGTTGTGCCCAACAGGGTCTGTAATGCTACCTAACACCATTGTCAACACCATTGTACCTACATTATAGAACACAATAAAGTATTGAGTAAACTTTTCGGCCTCTTGCTACTTTTCATTTCAAGCTAGCTTTTTGCGTCAGTTTGTACGCAGGCGGCCTCCATCAGTCCGCATTATCATTGTAATTTTATAAATAACATTCAAACAATTGTTCATCAATATCGTCGCCTTATCATAAAATATTATAGTATCCCCCGCCTTATGCGATTATGTTTGGTAAATAACTTATTTGTTTAGTAAATAACTTGCCCTGTATAGTGTCAGCCGGCGGGCACAATGTACAGAATAATATTATTTTGTCTGCCACGCTCAATGTCTGCATGTACATATAAACCAACCTTTACACGTGCTTCAACGATGAAACACAATACATCCTGAGGAAACCCGTGGCTCAGTCAAATCGTGTTAGTTCACTGACAAAATATGTTCTCTAAGTAAAGCCGACTAAGCTGCGAGGATGATGAGTGCTGGACAAGCCCCATCCATCTAAAAATCTCCAAGATACTGCAGCCGATCCATCGAAAAATCCCTAAGATACTGTACATTATGTATTATGCTGACGCTCGCTATATAAATTCTTTTTAATTTCTGTAAAAGGCCCATTTACCTAATTTTTCAGCAAACAATAACCGACTGAGAGGGCCGATGGAGAGGACTATGCTCGGGGTTTCTTTACGCGATTGAATCAGAAATGAGGAGATACGTAGAAGAACTCGGGTCGCCCACATAGCCAAACGGATTAGCACGTTGAAGTGGCAATGGGCAGGCCATGTAGCTCGCAGAACAGATGGCTGATGGGGCCGAAAAGTTCTCGAATGGAGGCCACGGACCGGAAGGCCAGCGTAGGACGTCCACCTACAAGATGGGCTGATGACCTGGTGAAGACCGCAGGTCGACGGTGGATGCAGATCGCTTCCAACAGCAATAAATGGAAATCCATGAGGGAGGCCTATGTCCAGCAGTGGACGTCCTACGGCTGAAATGATGATGATGAAGATGAAGATGAATAACCGACTTTAATGATAAAAATCCTTGACTTGATGCTGAAAATACCTAAACCGCTTTGTGTACGCATAATGTACATTTGAGTATTCCCATCGTCAGGTCAGGTCAGGTGACCAATCTGACTAACAGTCGACTAAGCTGGGAGGATGGTACAGGTGCTGGGCAAGCCTAATCCATCTAACAATGTCCCAGGCACTGCAGCATCCCGTACAGCATCTTTAATAGACGCAAAGGCCTTACATTCCCATCGATTTATCATGAATGCCATCATATTATGAACTGGGTGTGAAAACAAGCAAACATTTTAAAGTAAAAAAACCCCAAGTTTAAATTTAGGGCACAAAATAACTATTTATATTTTTCAACATCATCATATCAGCCGTAGAATATCCACTGCTGGACGTAGGCCTCCCCTATGGATCTCCATGTTATCATGAGGGGTTGTTGCCATACTCACCACGCTTGGCAGCCGGGTTGGCAAACGCAGTATGGGATAGTGATACACGGAAAGACGCTGCTGCCCATCTTCCGGAGGTAGCCCTTGGCAGATTCTTACTGCATCCACGGGCAAGAGAGGAGGGGCAACATTCTACTGCCGGCACCCCACGGCACTTACAAACTTTATATTTTTATGGATACGCTATACAATTATTAAATTCCCCATGGATCCCATCAACAGAACCGAGTTTTAAACCGGGACCTTAATAAAAGTGTATCTATTCGAACTCAAATAGAATTTTACAAATCGGGTCATCCACGACGGAGTTCTAAGGAAACAAAGGTAAAAAAAATACAGACGACTTAAGAACCTCCTCTTTTGAAGTCAGTTAAAACCGACTAAAACCGTTTTAGCCGTGGGGTGCCGGCAGTAGAATGTTACCCCTCCTCTCCTACCCGTGGATGCAGTAAGAGCCTGCTAAGGGACACCTCCGGAACAGCAGCGTCTTTCCGTATATCATCATCCCATATTGCGCTCACCAACCCGCCTGCCAAGCGTGGTGAGTATGGCAACTACCCCTCATGGACATCCATGAGGGAGGCCTTAGTTCAGTAGTGGAAGTTTTACGGCTGAAATGATAATGATGACAACCGGCTGTTGATCATAGGATTTGTAACTTTAACCTTGAATAAGAGCCTTGCGAAAATGCATTACAATAGCATTGTCACGGTCGCCTAATCTTTAGACGAATTTGTGTTTTTCTGTACCTACTGTAACTTTTTGTCAAAATCCGGAAGTTACGAAAAAAAATCACTAACCTGAGAGCATAATGGTGCCGATTCTGTTGTTGCACTACCTAAAGCTAATTATAATTACAGATATTATGACATGAAAAATGCAATCAAAATTTTTGTCTCGACGGGACTCAAACCCGTAACGTTCAGACGAACACCTTTAACACAGGCTGCCTTTACCGCTTAGTGTGGATTTACACTTTAAATACAAAAATAGATATTATGACGTTTGTAAATTAAGAGCTGTCAACGTAAAATTGTTTCGTTTAAATTGTAGAACGGCTCTAACCGAATATTATGTCACTTGACTCCATTTTACCGCAGTTTTGCTTTAGTTAGGAAGTGCGCCAACAGAATTGACACCATTGATGCATTTTCATTAAAAAATAACGCCAAATTAGATAATAGTTCCCTACAGCCTATAAATAGATGTATGTACAAGCCGCCGTGGGGTGCCGGCAGTAAAAAGTTACCCCTCCTCTCATACCCATGAATGCAATAAGAGCCTGCTAAGGGATACCTCCGGAAGATGGGCAGCAGCGTCTTTCCGTGTATTAACATCCCGTACCTACTGCGCTCGACAACCCGCCTGCCAAGCGTGTTGAGTATGGCAACTACCCCTCATGGAGATCCATAAGGGAGGCCTGTGTTCAGTAGATTAACCTGTGTACCTGTAACTTGATCTAATTGATTTAATTTTTTTTTCAAACAATGTAAATACGAGTACCTGCTAAAATCTCGCGACAAGCTTTTTTATCACATAAATTGTGTAAAGACGTTTTAAGTTGACATTAAACTTTAATGGAAAATGTTTTTTTTTATTATTTTTAGTACGTTTAAATAAAAGCTTGTTTGTTAAAAAGTTTTTTTTTAATTTTAATTTATATTTTACTTTTTAGTTATCACTGGACAATGCGTTTCTTGTCTGTTCATCTCATGCCCGCCATGTTGGACGGACGACGATTTAGAGGGACGTTATTTCATTTTTCGAATTAGTCCGCCATCTCGAGTATACCGCCATGTTGGATTTAGAGTGATGTCATTTAATTTTTCGAGTAACTCTCAGCAAGGCCTTTCATTTGATACCCATATTGTAAGAGTGCATTAAGAATAACTAGTCCGCCATGTTGGATTTAGAGTGATGTCATTTAATTTTTCGAGTAACTCTCAGCAAGGCTTTTCATTTGATACCCATATTATAGGAGTGCATTAAGAATAACTAGTCCGCCATCTTGGATGTTCCGCCATGTTGGATTCAGATTAACGTCATTCATTTTCGAATTATTCTCAGCAAGCCCTTTCCTTTGATACCCATATTTGTAGAAGTCCATTAAAAATAACTAGTCCGCCATCGCGGGTGCTCCGCCATATTGGATTCAGAGTGATGTCACATAGCTGACCATGCATTGTCATCTAAAGAAAACATGTTATACTAAATTTCAGCTCCTTTGGTTGAAGATATCTGCTTCAAAATTGAGTAGCAATATTCCGCGAACAAACATAGTTACATACAAACATAGTTACATACATATACATACATACATACATACAGGGCAAGCTAAAATAAAAGCTTGTAAAAATGATTACCGACATCAATCTTTGTTAGCGAATATTTAGCCTTATCATACCAATGTCACTCGTCACTGCGTGAACCTGAACTGTAATTAAGTTAATGGTACCCTAACGTGCGTGGCCTGCGCTGTATTTAACGACAAGACATGTCTATTAATCATAGGAGGGCTATACCTATATTCAACCCTAAATTATATCAATCAAGGCTTTATTAGTCGTGTGAGGGCCAAACATTCAAATACATGTTTATTAGCTCTATGAATTGAAGGCCAAACATTCAACCCTAAATTATATCAACAAGATATGTTTATTAGTTGTATGAATTTACGGCCAAACATTCAACCCTAAATTATATCAACAAGATATGTTTATTAGTTCTATGAATTGAAGGCCAAACATTCGACCCTAAATTATATCAACAATATATGTGTATTAGTTCTATGAATTGAAGGCCAAACATTCGACCCTAAATTATATCAACAAGATATGTGAATTAGTTCTATGAAATGAAGGCAAAACATTTAACCCTAAATAACATCAACAAGATATTTGTTTATTAGTCGTAAGAAACCCAAACATTTAAGCCTAAATTATACCAACAAGATATGTTTATTAGTCATGTGGAGGCCAAACTTCAACCCTTAATATTCCCCTAAAGATTCAACCGCGATAAGAAATAATGTCATCTTGCAGTATCCAAACTATCCAATATCCTTGCGGGCATTAAGCAAAATACTAAGACAAAAATTGTAACCATGAATAGAAGTGAGGTTTGCTTCTTTCCCTAACTTGAACAAAAGCTTTCTGAAGCGAACGTATTCAATTATGTGCTTCAATTTTCAATTCAATTTAAATGTGTATTGTTCTTCTTTTGTAAATTGATTAATCTATGTAGCTTTTTGCTCTATTGAATGTAGACTTTTTGATTTTGACTATATCAATTAAAGCCACTCTGTTTTAACAGAACTGCCGAAAAGAGCCTAAAGCCCTATGGCTTGCGTGGCCTTTGTATCTACGAGTATGTAACATTCATACGTGAAAAGTACTATCGTACCTGAAATGGAAAGGATTTCATTGCGATTCAATGAGATCCAATGAGCCATTTTCAGTAAAAAAGAAAAAAGTGTTTTCTTTTAAACCTAACAGATGGACCTGGCACGCAGAAAAAGCAAGTTTATGATTAATCACAATTGCGGTCTTTGTCAAGTTGTGTTTCCTTCCAGTAAAATAAAACTGACGCCATCTATAAGGTTGGAAAGAACTATGTTTTTACTTTTTAATTTAAACGCCTCATTTGATTGAGATTCGCTCCTGTTCCCGCACCAGCATAAGACTTGACATTAAAGTAGAGCCTACACAAAATCTCTGAACGCCGCAAATGTATACATTTTAATTAATCCGTCATTTAATTTTAAAAAACTACCTATATTGGTTTTAAATTTAAAAACCTAGGTGCTTACTTGTTTCAGTGGTTTGAGCGTTGTGAAATGCTTCAACCGTTCACAAATTCACCCTGAACTGTGAAACTTCAGGTCCATTGTTATTTTGAACTGAAGGTCCAGGTCACCATATCAAATGTCAATGTCTTAGCCGATGCGAAAACCGGAGCGAATCTCAATGAAAATGTTATAATTAGGTAACATAAGCAAATAATGAAAATTATGTTCAGTCACGTGATAACATGTTTACAATTTAATTACTTGTTAAGTCGGCCGTATCAATTAACAAGCATTGGTACGGGGGTACCAGAAAGGGGGCGAAGGCCTCAAAAGGTCACCAAAGGTCAAAAATGGCATTTTTTGGACGTTTTCGGCCATTTGAAGATTTATTTTTGGTGACCTTTTGAGGTCACAATAACTCCTATCCCTGTGACCCTAGGGTCACCAAAATCAATCAGTACTTAAATAAATAATACTCTCATTAAGACGGTGCTAACAAAAAAGGTTTCTTGTAAATCGGTCAACGCGTTCATTTGTAATCGCTTTAGTCACAGACAGACAGACAGACGGACAGACAGCTATACATATAATAATGCATTTCACGCAGCGCCATCCAGCCTCAAAGTAAACAGAGCTTGTGTTATGGGTACCAGATTCAAAATTTCAAAATTCAATACTTAATAAGGAATACCTACTTAAAAACACTTTTTTTTTACATACGTACTTGTCCTTCATAGAAAAACACCCAGAACGGACAAATGACTTACGTGACGAGCTCTGTGGCGCAGCGGGCGAAGGTCCGCCTGTGGGTGCGCTTGCGGGTTCGATTGCCGCCTCGGGACAAATGTCTGTAAGATCTGCAGGGTGCACGGTTCTGGGTGTTCTGGGAGTTTTACTATTATAATAAAAAATATCTATCTATGTAGTATAATGTATTGTATATCAGACATCTAGTACCCATACACAAGCTCTGCTTAGCTTAGGGCTAAGATAGATGTGTGAATTGTTCAGCATTATTTATTTATTTAAATATCTGCAGATAAAGCAAACATGTATGAAATTAAGAAAACCGTTCAATGCGCTTGGAGCCGGTAAGAGATTTTAGCCTACACGAGTACACATAAATATTTCAGGAAGAAAAATTGTATGATGCCCCATTTATTTCTGTAGGTCTACCATGAATTTTCAGTCTATACTCGCTAGCGACTGTAGTTAAATATGTATGAAAACTTGTACAGCGCCTCTAGCGGATAGTTTTGAACTAAAATACACAGTAAACTATACTACAGCGACTGTAGTTTGAGTTTCATTTGCTTAGAATTTGGTAGCATGAGTTACAAATCTGACAGATGTCATAGTAACGTACTATTACTACTGTAGTAACGGCAGGCGATCTAACAGTGACAACTCATGGTAGACACACTGGTTGAAAGTCGACGGAAAACCTACAAAAAAAAGAAATCCTCGAAAAACCACGGTAATATTGTGACTTTTCGATGTAGAATTATACTAATTTCGTTATATATTAATATCGTAATATGCGTTCACTTTGTTTTATTGATTTCTCGGGGTTTTACATAACAGAAGTTAACTTGGTTTAGGTATTTCACACTTTTTTTCACTACTCTGACAACAAATGTCAAACTTGTTGTTTAAGCGAAAAACGCGCGGACGAAGTGCGTTCGGATACGAGTTCGTTCAGAAACACGGAATTAGTGTCAAGTTATAAGTTATTTGTCACAGTCAAGCCAGTTTTGATTGCCAGTCAGCCGTCCGTTTGAAGTTTTTTTTGTTTTTAGTTTATTGTTGAGCTGATCCGGTGTTGAATGGGCTTTCCATTAATTTTATAAGTTTAATTTAGTTACTAAGTCAGTTAAAAACCAATATTCAATTTTATTTTACTTTGTTCTTTTTTTATGTGCGACACTCACATAAGGTCCTACCTGAAAACCAGCGTTAATCCTTACATTTAAGGATTAGCATTATGCTGAGGTAGGACCTTTTGGTCCACAAATTTTACTATAGGTATTATTAATTTTATGCACTTATGCTTGTTGTGGATCAATAAACGATTTTCGTCTTCTTCTTCTTCTAATTTCTTAACGTTACAACGGACAAACCTGCTGGCATAACGTTTATCATCACCATCATCACAGCCGTAGGACGTCCATGCTGAACACATTCCTCCCTCACAGACCTCCAAGAACTTGAAGTATCTTTAGAGGTCGTTCGCTTGGCAAGCGGATTAGCGAACGTAGTAAGGGATGTTACATAAGGAAAGACGCTGATGCCTATCTTCCAGAGGTATCCCTTGGCAGATTCTTACGGCGACCACAGGCAAGAGAGGGGGAGCAACATTCTACTGCTGGCACCCCGCGGTAAAGTTCATGCGCTATAATAACTATGTTACTTTCTAAAGTAACATACAAACGCTACAAAACTGCGTTAGTCACAGATAAGTCTTTCACTAACTTGACGTTAATTCTTGGTTAGACTTATTGCCACATAACTTGGGACTTTTACATCTGTTGTAGATGATTTATGCATCAGAAACTTTCCCTTACTACTTGTTACAACGAGACCTTAACATCTGATGTGATTTACACAAACTTTCCCAGTTTAGATAGGCTTTCCTATTAAATTAACTAGCTTGCCGTGGGTGCCGGCAGTAGAATGTTCCCCTCCTCTCTTGCCCGTGAGTGCAGTAAGAATCTGCTAAGGGACACTTGAACTCTTTCCAAATATTTTGTAAATAAGTCGACACTATTTATACTACTCCTTAAATAAAACTAAAAACTTAAAAAATGTGCCAATGAAGCCCTTTCAATGATAACACAATTACTTATTTTTTTAATATAATATTACAAGAGTAATCCCCGTATTTTAAAAAATGATATTAATAATAGGTAGTTAAGTATGATATTACCTCCGCCATCCCGTCATGGGCTGCCGTCGCATATCTTCTTCAGTGAGTCCATATAGGCCAATACAGGCCAAGAACCAGGCGGTGACGATGAGGCAGCATATCACTATCACCCGGAACGGCAGGAGAATCACGGTGAATATGGCTGTCTGAAACAAATAGGAGAAATAGCTTTTTTATGCTAGTAAACGACGAGATAAGACGAAGGCTTAACCTGACGTTAAGGTCCAACTAGACGCGGAGGCAAAGTCGTCAGTGAGCGCGGCCTAAATGTATGCTATCTCAGCTGACATAGTGTGTTTATTTATTTAATAAGACACTACTACGACATATTCACATGTTTACCCGCGCGCTAGAATGAAATGCACAATGATTTATTCCTAAACCGACCGCGCAAAAATATGTGAATAGACTTTTAGCACAAGGGTTATTTTATTATAGAAAAACTTGAGTGTAATGTTTTCAAAATAACATTTATTTCAACTTTTGAATAATTACACTGTGTCGGAACGGTATTTATTTTTGAGTTTTCTTTCTCCTTATATTATTTAGTTTCGTCCAAAGTTGGGCTAAAATCAGTGCTGAAATACGAAAGTTTAGAAGCTTCTATTTTTGAAATAAATACTCTTTATACGGTTTGGCGTGTATACAAACATAGATTATGACGAGATAAACTGATATAAACCTTAGTGTTGGATGGTTAACGTCAAACAGTGGAGTAGTTCCACGATTGTATGGAAAGATGAGCGACTCGTTCATCCTTAAACGGTAACCTCTGCTTAATACAACTGCGATACCGCGGTGATCACTTAGAACGTCACCAACGCTGCATTGCGCCTGTCACCCTGAGACAGAGAGTTGTAATGTCTCATGTGCCCTACCTCACTGGCCCCCCTACCTTTCAAAAAGGAACACAGCAATATATTACTGCTTGCCGGCAGAAAAGGAACAGTGGTAATACCGGATGAACTCTTCACAAACAGTTCTACTACTACGTTAGTGTTCGCGTATAACTAAAGATAAAGAAACATTTATTTCACATAAACCAACATTATCAAAGTCCTGACTGACTCACTGACTGACTGATATATCAACGCACAGCCTAAACACGGCGGAATTATCTATACAGTGGTCCAACTTCATACAAACGGACGAAACGCGAGCTATACCTACGCGCCTCGATCTCGGCACGCGCTCGGCATGTAAACAGTCGCGACTGTGCCGCAGTGACGAACGGAAGTGTGTTGTTTTTTTTAACAATAACCGCGCGATTTTTTCACAAAAAATTTGTTCAAGTACCTACCTACGTATTTAATATGTCGAGTAGGATATATTGTGCTGTTTTTGGTTGCATGAAATCTTCAAGAACACAATGTGTTCTGGATGTCATCCAGAGATAACTTTTTTTAGATTACCTGGAAACTCTGAAAGGTAAGACTATAAAATAATTTTACTTACTACCTAGTAGGTAGGTACATAATGTGTGTCTTTTTAATGGACAAGTATTTCCTTTTATCTCCCGAAAAATAAGATGTCTGGATTCTTAAATAAAGTGAATAAAGGAAAGTGATTGACACGAGTGAAATAGGTAGTTATAGGCGGTTCATGAATCATGATACGGTAGGTACGCTTGTGTAAAAACCTCGGGGCATGTGTGTTTCGTTTTGTTAGTTTGTATAATTCAAAGTAAAGACGTGGTATTTTATTTATTATTAACTAGCTTCTGCCCGCGACTTCGTCCGCGTGGAATAGTTTCTTTGGGCTAACGCTATTACCCACGACTTCGTTTACGTATAAGGTAAAAATATGTTTAAATAATACCTATGTCTATCTAATTGAAGTGGCATTGGGCAGGCCATATAGCGCGCAGAACAGATGGCCGATGGGGCAGCAAAGTTCTCGAATGGAGGCCACGGATCGGCAAGCGCAGCGTAGGACGTCCACCTACAAGATGGGCAGACGACTTGGTGAGAACTGCTGGTCGGCGGTGGATGCAGACGGCTTCCAACCGCAGTACTTGGAGATCAATGAGGGAGGCCTTTGTCCAGCAGTGGACGTCCTACGGCTGAAATGATGAATACCTATGTACGTTAAGCGTAATTTTAGGTAGGTACCTACATCACGCTTTCACCAGTAAGAGTGGACCTTTAAAACGTTAGGTAAAAGTACTGGGTCTTATTATCTTATATCATTTAGATTGTAGGTTATTCTAATAATTCATAACTATGTTATTTTATAGTACTTCTGCGTACACTATATTTTCAATTTATCTATTCAATTCACAAATTATTATATTTGTTTACATAAAAAAAGTATATTTACAATCACAAAACTAAATGGAAACACAAAGTAGGCAAATTTAATTAAAATGCTGGAGGCGGGCATTGAAGTATTATTACTAGCGTATAGAATTGACACCCGCGAACAACAAGTTTGCGCCATGAGTTGTAAACACACGACTAAATGAGTTGTTGCCGGCCGGCAACAACTCATTTAGTCGTTCGTCGACGCCCATCGCGACCGCATGCGAATAAACCCAAATTAAAAATGCCGTCTTGCGTGTTAAAAACGTGTAATTAATCAATCAACTGCGAAGAAAAAATATAGTGGCGTGACTTATCATCGGAAAGTAAACAGAATATCAACTAAAACCAACTAAAATTAATTTTTGTACATTATTTTCTATTGTACTGACATTTTGTTTGAAAATCATAGATTATGAAAAGTGATTCGTACAGATGGGATGTGTAGGTACCTACTAAGGGTTGGCGACAAAGGTTTAACTGATTATTTTTAACTCATATTACTCGCCCTATGCCGTCTGTCTGATCAGTAACAGTAGGTACTCTAGGTACCTACTGTAGGTATCTTTTGCAATCGTCATTACTTATAAACTGAAGCTGTATTATACCTATATTGTTGTCTGAACAAATTCTTAATGTAATAGATTGATGACCTCTGTGGCGTGGTGGGCGAAGGTTCGCCTGCGATGCAGGAGGTGGGTTCGATTCCCGCCTTGGGACAAATGTTTAGTGATCGCTGCAGATATTTGTTCTGGGTGTTCAGGTCATTTTCTACGTATAATAATAAATAAATAGGTATTTATGTATTGTTTTGTATTTATTATATCAGTTATCTAGTAGCCATAACAAGAGCTCTGCTTAGTTTTGGGCTAGATAATCATCATCATTTCAGCCAAAAAACGTCCACTAATGAACAAAGGCCTCCCTCATGGGTCTCCATGAGGGGTAGTTGCCATACTCACCACGCTTGGCAGGCGGGTTTGCGAGCGCAGTACGGGATGTTGGTATATGGAAAGACGCTGCTGCCCACCTTTCGGAGGTATCCCTTAGCAGGCTCTTACTGCATCCACGGGCATGAGAGGAGGGGCAGAGTGAAATAAAGTGTGGGGTCTAGTTAGTGTAAGTACCTACCTACCTATGTACGTACTTGTTGGATAAAATACCAATTTATTTAAAAAAAAATGACTTTAAACGCCTAACGATTCGTTTTAATTTAATGTAAATATTTTTACGTTTTGAAATATAATATTCATAGGTACCTTCTGCATTAACATTACTGCATTAATAACTGTCTGAAGTGTCCCTTCTGCGGTGAAAAAAATCTATTAGAGCGACATGTTGTTACACTATGTTGAACGAAACGTGTAAGCGCCACGAAATTCACGGCGCTTACGACGTTTTGGTCGCGAGAAAACTATTCTTTATTAGCGATCTAGCGCTGCATGTATTGATGGTGTGGATAGACGACATTCTAATCGTGTAGCGCTGCAGCGAATACTTGTGTGCGGGGGCGAGCGCGCCCCGCGCAGGCACCCCCGCTGTCATCAAGTTGCGACACGTTTTTTGTTTGGTATAGCTACTCTAACTATTTACAACTCACTGGAGGCGGGCAGCCCTATCGCATGTTTACGTACCGCGTAGGTATTTTGAAATAAATACCGTGTATGTATTTATTTCAAAAATACGGCCTAGTTAAAATACTGTATAGATAATTATTCTGTGGCCTAAACCACTGGACCTGAAGACTTGAAATTTGGCACACATATACCTTGAGTATCCTAGAGGTGCACTAAGAAGGGATTTTTTTAATTTCCACGGGATAGGGAATAAATGGGATTTATATTTTTGACCCAACGTGGCTCTGCGTGAAAAAGGGGATTTTACGTTTTATGACTTCCACGCGGAAGAAGTCGCGGGCAAAAGCTAGTTACTTATATAATACAGACAAGAGTCACATACACTAAGATAACACTGCAGGTGAAACAGCTCCTGTGATCTCTTTTTGTTTATGAATATGGATGTAGAAGGAGTAGGGCATCAACCCCCTTATAATCTTGATCTCATGAGGGAGGCCTGATGTCCAGCAGTGGATATGGACAGCTACGTGCATCTCCTGCTACGTGCATCATCTACGTGCATGCATGGACGACCTCAGCCGTAGGGCTGAGGTGATGATTTAGGAAGCGGAACACCAAAGAAAATGTTTGTGTAAAAGAAGTGGGAAGGGAGTGTTACTTCAGGGATGCTCATAGCATACTGCTGACGGCCCACCATCATCTCAGCCGTAGAACTGCTGTCTACGTTCACAGCAGTCCAGCTGCTGGACAAAGGCCTCCCTCATGGGAGTTCCAAGACCATGAGGGTGTTGTTGCCATACTCGTCACGCTTGGCAGGCGGGTTGCCGAGCGCAGTACGGATACACGCTGCTGCTCATCCTCCGGAGGTATCACTTGGCAGATTATTTTCTTACGGGCAAGAGGGGAAGGGCAACATTCTACTGCCAGCACCGGCATAACGCTAACGGCCCATACTCCTCCGTTATTTCAAGGAGTTGTGCTGGCACTGGTAGGTGTAGAATCACGGGGGAATGCACAATACATCCCAACGCGAGACGTCACTCTGGTTACCCTCACTGGAATCATTTCAGCCGTAAAACGTCCACTACTGAACACAGGCCTCCCTCATGAAGGGTAGTTGCCATACTCACCATGCTTGGCAGGCGGGTTGGCAAGCGCAGTGCTGGATATTGATACATGGATGCCATCTTCCGGGGGTATCGTTTAACAGGCTCTTACTGCATCCACGGGCATGAGAGGAGGGGAAACCTTCTACTGCCGGCACCCCACGGCAAAGAGGAACCTCGTTGGAATAAGACGTCCAACAGAGTAGAGTGGAAGAAGAGTCATGTTATGTTGTACTTTCGTTGTACCTCTCGCAATTTTGGATAAGGACAAAGGAATGAATTAATTATTTGTAGCAAAAATGCTTTACGGCAGTGTCAAGGTAAAAATACCACAGTTATTAAAATAGGTATTTTAATTTAGATAAATAATTTAAATTCAATGCATGTAACATTGTTATTTACATATTCACATTGTTGATTACAATCTAGAATTATGATCGATTGTTTTTTTGAGTGTATATCATTATGAGTTTAGGTAGCTGGTGCAATATTTATATGGATAAAAATAAAAATTGAGACAATGGATCAATGTCCTAAGTACTGCGTCCCGTAAAATGAGACTGAGAGTCCATTTGTAAACGTAGGGGTTACAAATGTGACTGAGAGTCGCTGTACAAATGATCTAATTAGCTAAATGATTTAGTAAAACAAATTAATTACTTAATTGCATGTTTGTTGTTTAATTACGGTAATAGAATGTTAACCAACTCCCATGCCCGTGAATGCAGTAAGAGCCTGCTAAGGGATACCTCCGGAAGATGGGCAGCAGCGTCTTTCCGTGTTTCAACATCGCTAACTGCGCTCGCCAACCCGCCTGCCAAGCGTGGTGAGTATGGCAACTACCCCGCATGGAGATCAGTAGTGGACGTTTTACGGCTGGAATGATGATGATGATTGTGTAGGTGAATGTTTCAAACTTAAACCCTATTAATAAACAGCAACGTTGCAGTAGGAGGCGCATTTCTTACACTTACCTAAATCTTACTTTTGTCAATCTACATTGACAGCTGTTTAGATGCTGATATACTAAATTGGGGGAGACAGGACCGGGTGAACACAGGACTGGAGGAGAATGAACCGAACCAGATTTTCTTAAGGGTATAAGTCAATTTGAGAGTGAAGTGACCTATTTACTTCAGCCAAATTCAATGTAGAACCCTTGTAAACAAACTGTCAATACTTGACCTAAATAAAAGACTTTGTTTCTGTTGGTTTTTCTAAATAGATATTTCTCAATTATTGGGGATTTGTAACCACTTCAATGTAAATTACTACTAACTCGGGTCAAAAAACGAACCTTCGGAAACAATTCCATTGTAAGTGTGACAGTTTGTTTACAAACATTCTACTTTGGCTGAGACTAGAGGAGATGACCCACGCTCGCTTATTCAGTGAGGCTTAAAAAAATTAGATCAGTTCCATGAACGATCAAACATCCATTGTGTGCCTAAAACAAAAAAAAACAAGAACAAGATTGGACTTCATTGTCTACTAAGATAGCATTCGGAGGCAGTGATGGTATTTTTATGACGTTTCAAACATAAATATGTACACAAAGTCAAAGTCAGTGTTTATTCAATAGAGCAAAAAGTTACATAGAATAGTCAATTTGCAAAAGAAGAACAACATTTAAATTGAATAAAGCACATAATTGAATTCGTTCGCTTCAGATAACTTTTTTCCAAGTGAGGGACTTACTTGTGATCAGAATCCCATATTACAAGTTTATAAACTTAAAAAAATTAAGTAGCCCCCGATAATTTACCCACGGAACCCTTATAGATAAAGATATAGATAAAAAACGTTTATTTTGTTTCACACATCACAAATAATACAACAAAATTAAAAATATACAGACAACAAAAAAGGAAATCACTCAGCATGTCCACAGTAGCGATGGCGCTACGTGCGCTGGTTTTCTGCGATACCTAGAGGAATAAGGGTTCCGTTTTTTCCTAATTGTAAACTCGTTGATCCCTAAAAATTGGATCACTTTGTTGTGTCTGTCGGTCTGTCAAGACACTTTATCTCGAGAACGTGTAAAGATATCGAGTTGAAATTAAAACCTTACTAAAATCTACAACCTCTTTAAGCTGTGAAAATAACATGCCGCAAAAAACGCATGTTTCGACATTCTCAAAGGAATCAAAATTCATAAGATACTTTCCGTAGACTATGAAATTTGGCAAGGTATATCGTCTTATACTGTAGATACAGAGAAAAAACCAAAAGATATACATTTAAGTAGAATGGAATCATAAAAAAATCGTCTTAAAAAAAGTACGAAATCAATCATCGAGGTTAAGCAACCCTACGCATAAGTTGGATGGGTGACCGAATCTTTTTGTTTTTTGACCAAAAGTTTTACTAAATCAGATCAGACAATTTATAATAATTATTATGTTCCTACATACCTACGGAACCCTCGGTGGGCGAATTCAGCTCGTACTTGTCCGGTTTTATTTTCTGTAATGTGTAACCCTCAGTTTTGCAATCTACACATCATGCCCTTTGATTTAATACCACACTTGAGTATATTTGAAAACATTCAACTGATCACCCCTCCTTTCAACTCCCATATCTCATGAATGGTTCAACCGATCTTTGTATAACATAGTGGGGGTGATCATGCTACCAAGGTATTTGAATTTTGATACACACTTTACCTCATTTCCACTGATGACTAGTATGCGGTATGTTAGTAGTACATTACTATTCTGTGTTAGTAGCATTTACTGCCACAACCTCCGTCTTTTTAATGTCAATTTTTAGGCCAAACGTAGTGCATGCATCGTCGAGTCTGGTCATCAGGTTTCGTTGACCCGCGGATGTATCCGCAACAAAACATAAGTCGTCGGCATACATAATCACTGATAAGATGGTAGTTGAGACTTTTGTCCTTACATAATCTCTGATAAAATCGTAGTTGAGACTTGCCTTAAGTCGGGACAGATTGAATAGTCCACCAACCATACGGAAACAAATACGGATTGCACCTGGACTTTAGATTAAAGAGAAGTTACGTGCTACTTTCACTGGGCTTCTTTAAGTGCACTGCAGTGTTTAAGTCGATGATAGTTACGTAAGGTTTCATCGGTAAGAATACGATAATATTGCGCGAGCTTCCTTATTTTGTAATGCCTTTTTAAACAGTTAGACAGATTAACACTTTATTGTACGTACACCATAAATAGATATTACACAAGGCGCAATGACAATATTGTCGTCACGGATTTCGATTTTTTTCAGCAATTATTTTTTTTATATAACAAGCTGGAAGACGAGTAAACAGGCCCTGATGGAAAGTGGTCACCGTCGCACATCTTGCATCACCATCAGACATTTTTATTTAAAAAAAAATATATGTGAAGGAAGGTGCCGCACTTTTTTAAGTGCGGCACCTTCCTTCATTTGTTCAATTAAAAGAAAATAATCAAGTAGACCTACTTGCAAAGTAAGCGATTGCAGATGGAGTTCAATTAGATCAAGTTATCTTTGTTTTCAGATTTTATCAGGCATTTGAAAAACAGTGTGCTGATATTTGGCAAGAGTATTTTGACGAAAGATCACGGGAAAAGGGAATCTGGAACAAAACCATCCAACTCTGATAAACCAACATCCTTGGATTGATACTACATTGTTCATGTGAAATAATTTATAATTAATTTAAAATAAAAATTTACTTAGATTGCGATCTGGACACATCCCTTCAAACAAATTTACTTTTCTCATGAATATAGTTTCATCTCCAAACTGTAATGATTGTGGAGTGCTCTAAGATCTCCAGCATTTTTTTGTTGGAATGTGTCCGTAACGCAACATTTAGAACCACTTGTGTAAATAAGATCCATCAACTAGATGTAGGTATTGTAAATAGCATTTTATGCAGCCCTAGTTGTGAAGAGGTAGATAAAGCTTTTGATTAAGTTATTAGAATTAGGTTTAGTTAAGCATTAAGTTTGTTATTTTTTGTGATTTTGTTTCATTGATTTTTCTTATACGGACGATGTGGTCGCTAAGCGACAGTCTTAAATAAATTTAAAAAAAAAGTGCGACTTTTATTATTGATAGAGAAAGTTTGAACCTACTAATGTGTGACAGAGTTTTATAATAGGTACGTTATTTTTTATGTGTAATGGTATATACACAATGGTAATAAAGCATGCATTTAAATTTATCGGGAAAGCTTGTCGCCATAAACGCAACGTTGTAACAAAAAAAATTACTTTAAAAAAACGCGTTTGGTTTGCAGTTAAAAAAATTGAGCCTCGCCGTGGGACGCCTGCCAGATGTGAAACATTTTTAATTTTGCAATTACCTACTTACTACTTTTAAAATAATTATTTAATTTGGGTAGTTTAAAGGGCAATATGTGCATACATTGCCTAAAGTAACTAACATATTTAATTTTATAAGAAAATTATATTAATTTTTTGATTATTCCATTAAATGATAATTTTTAGCCGTACCCAAAGGGTAAAAACGGGACCCTATTACTAAGATTCCGCTGTCCGTCTGTCTGTCACCAGGCTGTATCTCATGAACCGTGATAGCTAGACAATTGATTTTTTACAGATGAGTGTTGTATGTTGCCATTTAACAACAAATACTAAAAACAGCATACAATAAATATTCACGGGGGCTCCCTACAACAAACGTGATTATTTACCGTTTTTTGCTCGATATTAATAATGGCAAGTTCACGCTTGAAATATTCACAGAATATTGAATATAAATACAAATATAATATTGAATACAAAATATGAACAGATTCAATTATGTGCTTTATTCTATTTATTTGTGTTGTTTTATTTTGTAATTTGTGACGCGTCAATAAGGTCCTTGCGGCCGCACTGAATAAAGTATTTATTGATTCTTGATTCTTCTTGATTCTTGATTTAGTTGTATATTTATTGTATAGTACTTAGTGGTTTTGCCAAATAATGGTACGGAATCCTACGTGCGCGAGGCCGACTCGCACTTGGCCGATTTTTAACATTACAATAGTTTTAGTAAGCTATTCTTAAAGTATAACCATAATGCCACTGCTGACTTGTCGCTAGACCTATAGAAGAGGAACACATAATACCTGTTTTGTTTTATGTCAAAGATATTAATTGAGCAGGGTTTTCGACAATAACTTCTTAAATATTTAACTAAGAAACAAAGTTACTCTTTATAGTTGTTAACATAACCAACTTATGCTGAGACAGAGACCTTTTTGTGACTCAAGCATGTCACCTACTTTTCTTATTTTTGTTATAAAATGTTCATTTGATCATTTGTATGTGTATGCTTGTTTTACAAATAAATAAATTATCTTATCTTATCTTAAACAGATAATGTCAGTTCAACTAACTGTTTGAGGACCTCAGTGGCGCAATTGGTTTAATAGACAGCTGAGATGCAGGAGCGGGTTGAATCTTGTATCTGATACCCAAAACGCAAGCTCTGCTTACTTTGGAGTTAGATGGTGCTGTGAATATAATAAACTTTTGCAATTGCAATACATATTGAATATCAGCCGGGACCACGGCTGTTGAAACACAGACAGAATGTCGGGAATAATCAAAGGTTAATGCTGTGTGTATGTCCCACTCTTTTTTTATTTATTTTACCTAGGTAGTTATTATGCATTGTACCTTGTTATAACTACTCTCGTAAAACAATACAAATAAATGGGTACAATTTATGTCTGCTCCGTCCGGCATCTCCGAAACGGCTGGACCGATTTTGACAGATCTTCCACTAAATACCTTAGGATAAATGGAGTAACTGACAAAAGGCTAAATAGGTATATTTTAGAAAAATAATTAACGCCGCGCTACATAAAATACCTACCTATCTATCACATATCAGGTTTTTTTGTAAAACCTAGGTACCAACCATATTAAGAACAAGTAAATGTTTAACACAAAGAGATTAAAGATGTAGCTACTAATATACTCGGTATGTATGGAAGGTAGTAAAGTTGAGGGTTACAAGTTTTATGGCTGCTTCGTATCGAAGGCTACCTATCACCAAATAAGAGAGGTATAGGTATCATCAAGAGATTCACGATCAAGGCGGACAAATTAGATAATGCAACATTCTGTTCCATTGTTCCATTTATGAAAACAATTGAATTACTTGCCTATATTGTATTAATTTATTCATTTGTTTCTCGCAAGTCTTAGCTGTCGGCATAAACTCTGCATACTTAGCTAGCTCATAAACCAACGATTTTAGTAGTGTTTAGCCCTGTAAAATCGGGAGTCTGCGCAGTAGATACATGTAAGAAAGCAGTCCATTCCATGCATGCCATGCCATCCATAACATTTGGAGTGTACTTTACCTACCTACGAGCCAAGAAACTTGCTTGTAGCGAGTACCTACCTAAAGCAATTTATTTACTTTCTCCAACTCCGTTATGCAACCTCAGAGCAGTCCATGCGATACCAACCTTTATCTTGTCAAATGTGTTGTCTAGTTCCAATTTATGAACGAAAGGGTTCAATATTTCGGCGCGCATACCGTCGGATGAGAAAGCGCCGGTTTCACTGTAATATTTGCCATTCATTTTCTCGGAGTCAAACACTTGTTACTTTAAATAAAAATATATTTTACACGTTTCACTGTTATCCTTCATTGTATTCACCAAAGCAAGAAGGCTGTTTCACTTTCCTTTGGGTTATTGTAACGTGTATTTAGTTGCGAGGACCGCGACAAAAACCGACACACGCTTCGCGCGAGAACAAGATTGTGACTGTTTTTTTCGCGTTGCCGTTCCGTTCCGTTTCGTTTCGTTTTGCAAAGGTGGTGATTTACGGAGTAAGCTGCCCGTATTAACGTTTACAATATCCACGTTATTAAGGATATCACCGAAAGTTTGTACGTTAGTTTAAAAACTAACTAGTCAGATTAATAACAATCGATAAATTTTACACAAGCGAAAAGGAAGGACCCAGGATGGAAATCCGATACTGATCCGACATATTGAAATTTTTCTCAGTACTTTCGGATCGTTTACGTTTAAGAGTTGATAAGGTTCGATTTGGGTAACAGATCCAACACAGAGCACCCCAACAAAAGTAGATTATGTTCCATTTGATTGACAGATCCGACACAGAGCACCCCGTTTCCACGTGGTCATGTGCAGCCTCGAGGTGCAGGCTACTGCAGGCGAGCTGTGGTGCCGGACCCTTGTCACGCAATGGCGGAGAGGCTGCACTTCCCGCAGCGCCGGATCAACCACGATGCTAAGTGCATTCCCATGAAAAAAAATTAAGAACTACTCCGACATAAGTACTCATCACTGCAAAACCAACCTTGGGAAACACTGTTCGTTGCCAAGACTTTTAGGCAATATAACCACAGATTACAGAAACATATAACGTGCTCTCGAAAAGGGACGATCATGATCTTGATCTAACTGATCCACTAGGTACCTAAATTTAAGAGAAGCCTTCGTAACGTTTTATTTGCTAGAATTGATAATTCTTAAGTTCTGCATTACGAGTATATGTCAAACTTTTAAAATACCTAATTTCTTGGATGTTTTTTATTTCTATTTTTCAATTCTTTCAAAATTGTTTTTTTTTTTATATTTACAGTCTGGAAGATAAGGACTAATTTTATTTTGTATTTTCAGTATATGTCAAAATGTTATTATTGAAACGTTTAAAACCCCTAATTTCTTGTATATTTTTTTTCTATTTTCAAATGTTTTATATATTTTTTTATATAAAATAGTCCATAATTATAATGAAACTCATAGTAGGTGACTACAAATAAGTACCACTTATACTTTTAAGTATTTACATAATACTATATTATTTTTATTTAAGCATAAGTTTAGTATAATTTAGTTGAGTAATATTGTAATAGCGCATGCTGGGGCACCCTGTAATTAGAATAGTACATAGTTCGAATATTTTAATGTATAAGGTAAGAAAAATTTTATGTGCTACTTCTGTTGGGCGTCCTTTTAAATAAATAAATAAATAAGTTCATTAGGTTCGCAGTAGGTAGGTACTAGGAGAAGTACAATATGTCGGGTTTCCATAGTGAGTTACTATACAGACGAATATGTATAAGTTCAATTCAATTGAATGATTGAAATTGACTCTTATATCTGTGTACAATTTATCAGAAGTTTATGTTATTTATTTATTTTAGTTTTTTTTTTTACACTAGTTTGTAAACAAACAGTTTGTACAAAGTAACGGTGACAGACGTACCCACGATTATTAAAATAATTGCAACTTGCCCTTTGTATCTAGGTCATTTTATTAAATCTAATGTAAAGAAATCATTGCGTTTGAATAGGTTAAAATGATAGATTGATCTTTTATGTGTACGTTACTATCTATTTTTTTATTTTTAAACTTTTCATCATCTTCTTCTCAGAGTAGGACGTGTAACTGCCGGACATAGGCATCTCTCGTTGATCTTCAAGTATTCACATAAGTATACGATTAAATTTTAGACCTACCTACGTGCTTTTCCATTACAGGGAGATTTCAAGATTCTGATGCGGCTCGCTTCTGCAACACCTCGGGAATATCCAACGCGGTGCAGGTCTTTGACTGCCAGCTGCAACAGTTATTCTGGAACGTTGTTTCGTAAGTTTGATTGAACATTATGTATTTTCATTTATTCTTGTAAGTAATGTTGTGTTTTTTGATTAAATTAAAATATATTTTATTATTGGCAAATAAATTATTTATCTACAAAAGTTTTGGATCCAAACTTTCTTCGTAAACTAACCTCCGGAAAAGGTACGTCAAAGTCAACATAAAGATCTGAACTGTCACCGTCAGCTGTATGTTACTTTTACCTACCTGACACTGGCAGAGTTGCAGCCAGTGGCATGCATCAGCCATTAGAAAAAAAAGAAGAAGAAGCGACAGCTGAAATTGTCAAGTACAGAGTACAGGCAAGGCAAGTAGTCAAAGTCAAGTCAAACAAATCACTCGCTCACACATGCGATGTGATTGCGGTTCTTATTTCAAATCAATTTTTATCTCTAAAATTTCCAAACAATTTTCCTCGCCGAGAACGCAAGCAATTATCTATTCTGAAAAAGTAATCCAAAAAAACTATGGCTGTTTACCCATCAGCATATAATGGAAGCGAAAATTCAAAATCAAATTATTGATTACTTCTCGTTTTTCGAGGAGTTCTACAACATATCGAAGGATCGCTTGAAAGACTGCCAGAATTGCGCAGCAGCTATAAATAGGCTGATAAAACGCTATAAAAACGTGGAACAGTGAGTATTTGGTATTTTATTTGTTTTTAGCACTGTGAAATCGTTTTTAGTCGACCATGCAATGTCCGCTGGTGTGTACATAGTTCTTAAAGATGCGATATTCTTTGTGTATTTTACGTGCTAGACTTACGCAGTTTTGATTGTAACCTAATGGCTTTCAGGTCGGAACTCATTGGCACTCCTCTGGAAGAGTTTGAGGGGTTGCAGAACAGACTTTGTGCTTCCATACTTAACCTCATTTCAAAAGAGGTTGAAGGCATCAAACAGAGTTTGTAAGTAGTTATTTTATCTTAATTTGATTAACTCTATGGACAACCAAGTATTAGAAAAAACTAACAATTTTCTTCATTATTTTCACAACCCAATATTTATGGTTTTCATAATAGTAGTAGGCCATGGGGTGCCGGCAGTAGAATGTTACCCCTCCCCTCATGCCCGTGAATGCAGTAAGAGCCTGCTAAGCAATACCCACGGAAGATGGGCAGCAGCGTCTTTCCATCTATTAACATGCCATACTGTGCTCTCCAACTTGCCTATCAAGCTTGGTGAGTATGGCTCAGCGCAGACAGAACGAATTGCAGCGGAGAGGATTTTATTAACGCACTTGAAAATAAACTTTAAAATTATTACAATAAGTGCATAACATGCTTGAACCTGACAAAAAATGCTCGCGCGTCCTCGAAGATACGCGGGAATCCCCGCGCGGCGTTTTGCACTTTATTTTAATAATTTTAAAGTTTATTTTCAAGTGCGTCAATAAAATCCTCTCCGTTGCGCTCTGTTCTGTCAGCGCTGACCCTATGGCAACTACCCCTCATGGAGATCCATGAGGGAGGCCTGTGTTTGGTTGTGGATGTTCATTGGCTGAGATGACGATATAGTAGTTACAGGTGGTAGGTAACTACTATATCATCATCTAATGTGAGTAGGTAATGTATAAGACCTTGTGGTCCTTGACATGAGTTCTGGTTCTGGATAGCTATAATCTCACAACATAAACAGCAAAAGATTCTTGATTAAGTAGTTATGTTGTAATATGTCTTTTAGTTGCCTAAGAAATATTTGTTTAGCCGACAAGAGTGAATTTGTTTAAAATTGTATAAAATAGTCTCAGTTTGCTAGTTTAAGTATGTGTGGCATTAACTTGTAAACTGAGAATATTTTACACAAATTATGTTAGCTGCACTTGTCTGTAATGGAATCTTTGAACATGATCCCAGCTTCTAAATGGCAGTTTAAAGTGAATCTTTGCACTTCTATCACAGATTACAGAAACTAACAGATACGTCACTCTAATACAAAAGCGAAAATACCTACGCTATAATAGCCTACAAAATTGTATTAATAATACCAGCAGTTCACAGCGAGAAAGAGTGTACCATAAGTACGCAAACAATAGAGTTGAGATTGCTCACCCTCCCCACCTACTTGCAAGTAATCGCGGCATCGAATGAGTGGCTAGGGCTGCTTCTAGGATGATTTTGATAATAAAACGAATGTGGTGAAAAAAACAGTTATCTTTATTTGGTTGATCAAATATGATTGAGTTTTATAAAATGATGGATACATTTTTTCATTGTCTAAAATCATGGATAATAAATTTTAATGTTGAAAATATGCTAAATCGCGTAAATAATTTTAATAGGTATGCATGAAGAAAACAGGAGCAAAGCGGATGCAATAGTGGTATCAGTGTTCTGTGAAGAAGTGTTCTAGTGTGAATCTGCTGTGAGTTTCTTATTAGTGTGATTTTCGATTTAAAGAGTTAATTTTGTTCTAATTGGGCTACATAATTTAATCCCAAACCCCAGCTAAATGTTCTAAGTGGAAAATATGGTGAGAATTTATAAAAGAAGTAGGGATCCATTTCATCATCATCATCATTTCAACTGTAGGGATCCATTTATAATCGATTTAAACAACTAGTTAAGTACGCGAATAATTATTTAAGACTTCAATGATAAAATCTAAAATAGTGCTAAAAATATGACTTTGGCATCCATCCACTGCACAATAGTTACGCGCTTTCGGCATCTATAGGAACGCATTTAACGTGCGTGCGCTCAAGCGGGCGTGTGGCAGCCTACTACCGGCGTAACACCGACGGTACACCAAGCGGTAGGCATTTAACGCGTGGTCTTGAGCGAGTGACGGACGCCTGCTTCTATCAAGAACTAATGACAATAAAATTATAAAAATAATGCTGGACACTACACACACAACACCTTCTAGTCCCAAACTAAGCAAAGCTTGTACTATTATTAACCAGATGATGAAAATACAGGATTTTAAAAACTAATTATATGTCAACAAATTGCAAAATTTTAACAAGTTCGATTCTATTACAGACAGGTGCAGCATATATATTGTGTTAAACAGTTTGATAATTTGATCTGAGACCTAATTCAAATATTCTTTTTCAAGGCACACACTAGAAGAGCTCTTTGGAAATCTCTGTTTGAAGAATAAAGTACTGAGAGAGAGCTGCAGAGAGGTAGACTTCAATACTGCCACACCCTTAGTGAAAGGATCACCGCTGCAGCCACCATTGAAACAACTTCTGGAGTTTGCAGCGGATACCGTCACATTCGGAGGCCAAGTCTGTGCTCAACTAGATACCTCGCTGAATGTCCTCACACTCAAAGGTACTGACTCTGATCCTCTAGTCGATAACTTTCGCATTTCATGCAACTGGAGGCATCGCATTCCTGAGATAATTTCCTACACTTCATTTTGCTGCGAAAATCAAGTATAACTTAGTGAAAATGGATCTACTTGACTCCATCTTAAGCACCATGCAAACCCCACCATCATCCAGCGAAGCTCAGAAAAATGCAATGAAGAAGCAAAAGGAAGCAATTGAAAAAAAACAGAAAGAAGATAAAAACACGATTAACAGATTCCGTAAGCGAGTTGAGGAAAAAATATGCGAGTTCTTAGCTGATGGTAAAAAACCGTACCTGCAATTTGAGCCGATGGATCAGATGTACCGGTCGATAATACGAGACATAGCGGACTGTGCAGGGGCCCAGGTTTATTCCTTCGGCCAGGATGGTGTGGACCGATACTCAGTTGTATACACCAAAGAAAATGGACCAACTGAAGATGAACTGACAGTACGAAGAGCAGGAGGGACGTGGGACGATGACAAGGCAGCGGAGATGGTACAAATGCACATTGACATGAAGAGACAGGCCCTTATAGACTCTGAAGACGAGAAATTCAGGAAACGTAAACGCGGGAATGAGGAACTTAGTGGGACATTCTACAAGCAGAAGTATGCTCACTTGATTGGTCAAGAAGCGGCGCTTGGCGCGGCACAGAAAACGAACATGAATAAAAACTACGGAGAAGTCCCTAGCGAAAATAAAAAGGATCTGCGCTCAATTGAACAGACCATGGCAGACATTAAAGCAAAAAAGATGAAAAAGGCTGAAAACGGAGAAGCGAGCACTGACAATGTTCAAACTTAGCACTAATAACTAAAATACGTAGGTAAATTAAGCGATTATTTTAGTTCAATTTTATAATAATAGTTGATGTATTATAATGATAAAATGAACTCTTAACTTAACTAATGAAGAGTTACATTACAAGTTTCACACCGGTTTATAGGGCAACTTTTTGTAAATGAAATTACTAGTGATGTTTTATAAGCAATTTTTTTTATTTAAAGTGTAAACCCACACTATGGTATCATTATTGAAATGAAAAATGCAATCAAAATTTTGTCTCCGACGGGACTCGAACCCGTAACGTTCAGACGAACACCAGCCAACATAAGAACTAGTGTAAAATACTCCGATAGATAGTAATTCGTATAATCAAATGATGACAGGGGAATGATAAATAGTTATGGTACGCCACACAGAAAGTTTACTCAAAAGAAACTAAAATCTGCTTGAAGTGTTAGATGACGGTCTTGCGAATGATTGGGACGTAACACTGTTGGAATCGTGGATCTCCACGTATTTCTGTTGGAAGCGACTTCCACCGTCCACCTGTGGTCGTTACAAGTCTAAATTCTAATTTTGGTGGGGATACCTTTTTTTTCTTATACTACTAAATGACGAGACAGGCCGAAGGCCCACCTGATGTTAAGCGGTAACCTCTACCTATAACAATTGCAATGCCGCGGTGATCACGTTCACTAAGCACGTGACATTCTGCATTCCATTGCGCCCGTCACCCTGAGACAGAGTTGTAAGGCATGTGCCCGTAATTTCACCGGCCCCCCTTACCCTTCAAACCGGAACACAGCAATGGAGACATTACTGCTTGGCGGCAGAAATAGGTATGGTGGTAGTACTTCCCCGGATGAACCTTTCACAAAAAGTTCTACTACTACAAAAGGAGCACCTTGCACTGGGACATCTTGCATAGGGGTACATTGTGCATTGTCCAACGCGATACTACCCAGACCCTAGCCAGCCCAGCTCCTTAAAATAATGGAGAACTCTAGGTCCTTGGCAGTGTTCCATGAGTATCCCTGAAGGGATGCAGATGTTGTTGGCTTTGGTTCCTTTAGCTCCCGTTACAAGACCTGTGGTCGTCTATCTTGTTGGTAGACGTCCTATTCATATTCATATTCAATACGTTTATTTCAGCTTAGAAATATATACACAGGTACACAACACAGATACATATTTCAGCCATAGATTAAATAATTAAATAAAAACATCTTAAATTAATGACACATGAAGGGTAAGCTATGCTGCGTTTCTATTGCGTAAAAATTGATACATTATTTTACATTGGGTACAATATGGTCAATACCTCGGTCTGGTCTAAGCTGATAGCTCTCTGTGTGGCGTAAGACAGCTATTTTGTGTTATCAGAGCGTATGTACCTCAAAAAAGACTGGATTATGTTTGCAATAAATGTAAAGTAGGTTTTAGATTATGAGTTATTAATAGGGTAGCTACAATGTAAATAATGTATTGAGTTCATCAATAAATTGATTCCAAAGTAAACTGTAAATGTTGTTTCAATGTAACTCATCTTCATCTTCATTTGCATCTCATGTTGAGCTTTAATCTAAATAACAACATGTATGCAATAAAGAACTGGAAACTTCCGAAAGTCTTTCCGTGTATTAACATACCGCACTGCGTGGCGAAAAAAATAATATTCCTTTTTAAATCGGGTAGGATAATTATGTAGATTATAATAAATTTACAATGGGATGGGTCTTGTGGATGCGTAGTTTATTATAAGAATGTTTGCATATAATTGGTAAAACTAAATGGAACCTCTACTGTGTTGAATGTCTAATTGATCTACTTGGAATTCTTAGTTTAATATTTTCTAATAGATTAGGGGCATCTATTTTACTCTGTGCTATCTTGCTAAGGAAAACAATGTCTGGAATTTGGCGTCTCTTGTAATGGCAATATTATGTTGTCTTTTGAATCTATCAACGTAGTTGTCATCGAAACACTTACATTTTAATTAAATAAATAATGCTGGATAATTCACACAGCATCATCTAGCCCCAAGCTAAGCAGAGCTTGTGTTATGGGTACTAGATGACTGATATAGGTACTTAATAAATTATACTAGGTACATAGATAGATATTTTTTGTTATATATAAGTAGAAAAACATCCAGAACACTGAACAAATATTCGCAGATCGTACAGACATTTGTCCCGAGGCGGGAATCGAACCCGCAACCTCTTGCGTCGCAGACGGACCTTCGTCCGCTGCGCCACAGAGCTCGTCAATTGCAAGTAGGTATCTTAAGAATCTACGCTGAATGGATTCAATCCTGTTAACATCGTAATTGGGACTCCAAACCATTGATATAAAAGCATAGATGAGCCCTCACATTAAAAACTCTGGCAATGTGTTTACAATACTGCCGACGAATGCGCAACACACCACGCGTACCGAAAAAATAGTGTTATCTCTTTTTCTCCCACATTATTTGCAAACTACTTTCTCTTTCTTGCATGAGTGAGCTCACTCATATCGTTTGTAAACACAACGGCGCGGTCTGTACGGTGAGGGCTCATCTATGCTGTTATATCAATGCTCCAAACCTGTGAACAATATTCGACAATGTTACGCACATAGGTGCAATATAATATTTGCTGTATCTGCCGATATTTGGTCTCGGGGCTCTGGGTGTTTTTCTATGTATGATAAGAATATGCGATAAAAATGTTTCGAAGTAAGTAGGTATTCTATCAACCATCTGGTATTAACACAGGCTCTGCTTACATTGGAGCTTGATGGTGATGAGTGAAATGTATTGCACCAGCAATATATTAAAAGAGGTTTTGAATATAACTTAGGTCTATAATTTTGTTGGCGTGAAAGCTACCACATAAAGAAGAAATTCCCGAAAAATCAAGAATAATTTCCGAAAGAGCTTGCTTTTTTCTTTTTCCCCTACGTACACGTTCGTAACTAAAATTTCATAACTGGTTATTTATTTATTCATCAGGATTCTTTTTCACTGTTACTAAACAAGACTTATGTACCTATTTTCCATTTTTATAACGAGAACCTCTTAGTCACGTATGGTTTAAATCAAAGACAGAAACAGCTTTTTAAATTTTATTTACCATCAACACTTAATTAGGCATGAACTTACACAGAGACAACAATTATGCGAAATTTACAATATCGCTGGGTTATGTAGATGTTTACAAAAAATCTAGACGGTTACAGCGTCGACAACTTACCTAATACTATAACATTACGGGACGAAGTGTTCCTTCACCAACCGGGAATGAAGACTAAATATAACTACCGAGTTAACTAACGATAAATTAACTAACTGAGTTAACTATTAAGAGTTGACTTTGTGAGCGCTACTTTTCCTGACTCTATTGTTGAAGCAAACGATAACTTACGATCTTTAATTAATTAATGTACCTATGTTGTTTTCTTTGTAAATTGACGCGTCTAAATGTTCTTTACGGCCTAATAAGCCGTTTTCAGTAAAAAATAAAAAAGTGTTTTCTACTAAACCAAACAGATGGAGCTGGTAAGCGGAGAAAACTAGTATGTGATTATTTCAGACCCACAAAAAATTATTGTCTTTGGAAATTAAAAATATACTACTTGTCGAAAATTATACTACGTTTCGTTTTTCGTGGATTTCAATATTAAAATGCATTTATGTAAGTGAAATTTTCTTTATTCAGTAATTGTTAATGTACAAATCAATCAAATTGAGGCAAGTAGATGTTTATCTCAGCACCGACCATCACACCCATCTGTTAGAACGACCGATAAAGTACAACACTACGCGGGGATTCTCCGAAGCTTGTCGCTGTCGCTTATTTTCGGCTTTGGATACTTTGTTCTTTTAGTCACCACTAATCGCTGGCTGATTCGATATTACCATACATACAGAACTTCCCGAAATTGTAGGATAAATAATAAAAAGCAAAATGATTCAACCAATAAAAGCTGTTCATCGGCTTGAAGGTAAAATTATGGTATTTTCGCGTAGTATTCTGGCTTAAAGATACTACATACTACACATAATGAAATAATGGTACAAATAGTATAATTATACTACAAAATCCAACACTGTATGTGATTGATTACAAATGCTGTCATTGTCAAATTGTGTTTCCTTCCATTAAATGAAAACTAACGCCATCTATAAGGTTTGAGGGAACTATTTTTGAAATTTTTACTTTTTAATGAAAACGCCTCATTGAAAAAAGATTAATGAATTGCTCTATTGCTTGAGGCATATTGAGATTTAGTACAACCATAGACCAAATAAATACTATTTGGTCCATGGTACGTCTCTATCTACGGTTTTTTCCATGAATACTGGAAATTAATGGTGATTCAAGATGTAGTCAAACACAAACATATACAAAATTTAAAAAAAAAATCGCCCGAGGTAAAGTGGAATCTAACAATTACCTACACTTCCATGACGTATTCAGCTTTAGACGTATGGTTAATCAATACTTCGCGTATTTTTTCTTTCTATTCTTCGCAGTAAAGGAAAACATTGTGAGGAAAGCCACAGCTTTATATTGATTACGTCACATGAATTTCATGATTTTTTGTCCCCCTCCCTCGCTGTCATATTTGTGACGTCACATATTTTGCAATTACACATCTGGAAATTATAAAACTTAAACAGCAGTTCCGAAATTAGTTTTATATCCATTTAAATTATATGTTAAAATGTGACGTCACGAATTTAAAGACCCACTCCACATTGCCACACAATGTCACACTTCGTAGACCCCTGAATCCCCTTTGTGACGTAATATATGAATTACCCTAATCCGTATTTCACATCTTTATTATAAAACACTCATAAGCTTTCCGGTGTGTCATACATAATCATCTCAGTCGTAGGACGTCCACTGCCGGACATAGGCCTCCCTCATGGATCTGCAAGTACTGACCATGAGGGGTTTTTGCCATACTCACCACGCTTGGCTGGCAGGTTGTCGAGCGCAGTACGGGATCTTGATACACGGAAAGACGCTGCTGCCTATCTTTCGAAGGTATCCCTTGGCAGAATGTTAAGTACTGCATCCACGGGGAAGAGATGAGAGACTACATTCTATGTGCGAGTATAAAATAACATTTACAAGGTATAAATCCAACATAACTCGTTGTGCGTTCGTCTCCCATATACCTATCTCTACATCAAGGCTATATGTATACTATCAGGCAGGAATGATGCTAAATGATTAGGTATACAAACATCAACATTACACAAGAACTTATTTACAAACGTACCTACCTACGCTATGTACTTATAGGTAAAAATGATAAACTTAGGTATCTACTTACCAACAGTAGGGGGCCGTCTCCACGAGCGAGGGAATCGCGGGCAATGTTATCGTCGTGCCACGTATTTCTATGGCGCGGACTCGTCGCGATTCTCTCGCTCGTGGAGACGGCCTCTAAGAGAGTGTATTATAGAAATACATGGCACGACGATAACATCGCCGCGATTCCCTCGCTCGTGGAGACGGCCCCTTCGTATTATAATGGACCCAGGGGACCTATTTTTCAATCGCTCAAATGTTTTGTTTGACTTTCGAAATATTTTTTAAATCGATTGTTAGCATGTGTAGTTAGGACAACTTGTTACGATTAAAAATTGTGTCAAGTCAGAAAATTGACACCTACATATTTATATCAATGACCTACATGAGGTCTCATAGTCGAGTGATTTGTAAAAGACTCCCTGAGCTTCCAACCACGGAAGGCAGCAGTTAGGTAATCTCTCTCATTTGGACAAAATTTGAAGGAAATCTTATCGTAGATACACAACTACGTACTTAGGTAGGTACATAATGTCAGGTTTAGTTAGGCTCATTCGGATTATGCTATAAAATCTAGACACAATGCGTCAGCCATTATTCATAGCAGGAACATACTGGAGGACCTACATACGCCGCAAAATTTTGTAGAACTCGCACCTAAGGTAAGAGGGGGCCAGGCCGGCTGGTGGTACACCATGTTAACTAACAAGCTAGCCTATGTCAAATTTTAACCAGAATTCTCAAAGCGGGTTGACAATATGTGTAATTTATACGTTTACCAGGATTAAGCCTACTCGTAGTGGGTAAAATATCACACTGTGCACTGTGATAGATTATTATCGCAGTTACTGTCACAATAAAGTGCAATCCATTACTCGTCAAACTTACGCGATTAGTTACCATATTTGTTTTAAATTACAGGATTTTATCGCGTACCTTTCTTATTATTTTCTTGACGTTTCGAACACGTTTCAGCGTTCTTGGTCGCGGGAGGACTCAGTCCTCCCAAAGTACCTACGCAATAAAATTCTGTAATGTAGAACTAATACGATCCAATACAATTTTTTTAATAATGAATAATTAATTTTAATTGTGATTTTATACGAGTATGAGGTCTTTTTTGAACTTTCGCGATCACAACACATTATTAAAATATGGGATTATCGGGTATTTATCGCGTAATTACCTTTATTTTATTCCCGACGTTTCGACCGGATTGCACCTGGTCTCCCCTCGACCACGACCAGGTGCAATCCGGTCGAAACGTCGGGAATAAAATAAAGGTAATTACGCGATAAATACCCGATAATCCCATATTTTAATAACGAGTATGAGGTGTCAAAACACGCGTGTATGTAGAAGGTTCAGTATGTTTCTGGCATAAAATTCTACTGAAATAAACGTAGCTATTTCTAACTACACAGAACAACTCTGAACCTAACGGCACCGTCTTATATTCTAAGGTATAGGTAGTCTTTAAATTTGGTATTTCCTTACAGTTTGTCTTTCAGCGGACCCAACACAGAGAAATTGATTTCTAGAAAGATTTGATGAAATTTAATTGACTCCAATCCTAACGAAGATAGCTAATATTGATATTTTTAATTACATATTCTTAACATTATCACTAAACAACAAGAAACTAGGTTAGGTACATGCCTTAATATCTTACTATGATTATAACCGTGTACTTTAAAACATCAATTGGCGTTATTTCAAGTGCATACAATCGTTTTACTATAAATAAGTATTACAATTTCGATTAAGGGACTGGGTAGATTAATGGAGACACAGATATATCAAATGGGGAAATTATTTTCTATAGGTACTTGTAAATACTATACAGTGTGTGTTATTTATTATAAAGTGGGATATATAGGAGTTTCAGCCCATGGAAATAAATAGGTAGAAAAAATCGGGAATAACGTATTTTTAAAACATGTTTGTGTAAATTAACGGAGTTCAATGATCCTGTCAAGAATCAGCTGTTAAAAACTTTCGTAGTAAGCATATTTTATAATTAATTTTCCAGAATTCTGGGAAGTAGTAAAATTAAAATTGTTCCTTAGTTTTTTAAGACTGCTCTAATTTCACATGGTCAGAATCACCTTTCGGTTTTGTACCCATATTATAACACACCCTGCTTAATATTTTTTTAAATACCCAATAATAAACAGAAAGTCTCAGTATTTTTTAATTAACTCATATGGCTTGATATCGTTAACTACTTAATGCTATGCCATGGCCAGCAGTTACCGCTATGGTGTAAATATATTCGTTCATAAATTTATATAGCACATTATTTTTGAAATGCCAAAGGTTTTATGTACATGTCCCAAAATTCAACGATAAGCCGGCACCAAAAGGTGGGCCTGTTCATGACTACTTGAGAAAAAATAAGAAAGAAAAAAAATCAGGTCTTTTTTTTTAAATGCGGAAAAAATATTCAATTTCTTCAAAAATTTACACCCCTTATTATATTATTGACAACCATGACCACAATTTATCAAATATTTCTGATATTTTTTTTTTATTGGCAACCTAAGTAGCACTGCTATCTATGACAATCGTTAAAAATACAAGAATGCTTGGAATTTTTACACAAGAATCAATCAAAATATTTTTTTTCCTTAAAATTATGCATATTTTAAATTTCTGTCGACTTTTCCTCAGCGTGGTGAAAAAAAAAAGTACTGACACTACTATGGCAAGTTTTTTTAAAAATTGGCGCCACTAACCAAGATTCCAAAATGGTATAATACTTTAGAATATCTAACCACAAAAAAATATGAGTACCATTTTTGAACATGTAGGTAATAAACTTCATTTTCTGTTGTTGATAATAACCACTTTTACTATTTGCCCAAAATACATTCTTTGTTGCAAATTCTTGGAATTTTAATGGGACACGTGCATAGTCAATAAAAAAGTTAAGTTAGAAAGAGATAAATAGAGTGAGATTATACGTTAGAGCGAGATAGACATGTACGTTATTGAATACCAATAGGGCAGGTAGAGAAGTACTCACCACTCTGATAATCGCAACGCAAGTCAGTACGCTCTGCTCCTTTGTTTACTGCGCATCTTCCCGTATTCAATTGACTTGGCTCCGGTACTAACGACTTTTGGCTTGGCATTTTGGACTGGATTAAGTGAAATTTTTAGAACTGACCTGGCATTAACTCGGACTGTGTGTGTTTTGTTTTGTGGTTTGTGTCGTATTTTGGTGTTTATGATGCCGCTACCATACACACCACAGGAATACGCTAATATGCACCTGATTTATGGAGAATGCAGATGCAACGCTAACGCTGCTAGTAGATTGTATCGAGAAAGGTACCCTAATGCTCAAAGATACCCAGACTATCGCGTTTTTATTAATGTGCATCAAGCGTTTTCGGAGGGTCGCCTACCATCTACGAGGAGAAATGCTGGAAGACCTAAATCGGACCGTGAAGAAGAAGTCTTAAATGAAATAGAAAATGATTCCACTACTTCGGTACGTGCCATCCAAGCCGCTACGGGAATCCCAAAAACTACTGTACATCGCATTCTAAAACGTCACAGACTCCACCCATACCACTACAGGCGTGTGCAGACATTATTACCGCGAGACTATCCACTACGAGTCGCATTTTGCCTTGTGATGCTGCGAAAGCACAGGGAAGATCCCCAATTCTTAGATAAAGTGCTATGGTCGGATGAATCAACCTGCAAGAAGGATGGCTATTTCAATTTACATAATCTACATAGCTGGAGCAATAACAATCCGCACCTGATGAGACAGGAGAAATCTCAATATCAATTTAAAGTAAACCTGTGGACGGGCATATTAAATGGAAAAGTGATTGGGCCCTTTGAGTTACAAGGAAACTTAGATGGCAACAGTTATTTGAACTTTTTACAACATGATTTGCCAGAATTATTAGAAAACGTGCCCATTAGTGATTTACAAAACATGTGGTTTCAAAATGATGGATGCCCAGCTCACTATGCCCGTCCTGTGCGAGAATATTTAAATCAAGAGTATCCAGGGCGATGGATCGGGCGACTTGGTCCTATTTTATGGCCACCCCGTTCACCTGATCTAAACCCCCTAGACTTCTTCTATTGGGGCTGTCTTAAAGACAGGATCTACTCAAAGCCCATTGAAACGTTGGACGAGCTTCGCCAAAAAATAATTCTGGCTGCGGATCATATTAATAGCAGAAGATATGCACGACAAATAAAACGATCTTTTTTAAGACGATGTCATGCCTGTAATGCTGGTGGCAAACAATTTGAACATTTATTATAATTGTAATGATGTAATAAATTAATTAAAAATGTTAAAATGATACAAGCATTTGTTTTAATTCATCCAACTTTTATCAACAATACAACATTATGAACTATTTTGGACACATTATTCATTATGAAATTAGGTTTATCTCTAAAAACGGTACTCATATTTTTTTGTGGTTAGATATTCTAAAGTGTTATATCATTTTGGAATCTTGGTTAGTGGCGCCAATTTTTAAAAAAACTTGCCATAGTAGTGTCAGTACTTTTTTTTTTCACCACGCTAAGGAAAAGTCGACAGAAATTTAAAATATGCATAATTTTAAGGAAAAAAAATATTTTGATTGATTCTTGTGTAAAAATTCCAAGCATTCTTGTATTTTTAACGATTGTCATAGATAGCAGTACTACTTAGGTTGCCAATAAAAAAAAATATCAGAAATATTTGATAAATTGTGGTCATGGTTGTCAATAATATCGTAAGGGGTGTAAATTTTTGAAGAAATTGAATATTTTTTCCGCATTTAAAAAAAAGACCAGATTTTTTTTTCTTCTTATTTTTTCTCGAGTAGTCATGAGCAGGCCCACGTTTTGGTGCCGGCTTATCGTTGAATTTTGGGACATACTAAAGGTTTGGAAGAGTACAGTCGCCGGCAGTAAGATGTCAACGATTTAATAACATGTGAAAATAACATTATTTTGGAACAGTGTTTCTATTCAAACTCAAATAAAAAAGTAACAAAGATGGAAAAAACAGACGACACGAGAACCTCCTCTTTTTTGAAGTCGGAAAAAATTAAGAATACGAATCAACATCAAAGAGACGTGGTTTAAATGTGTGGATACTTCATGCACGCACATGTTAATGCAGGCGACTGTTCTTATAAAATTCTAATAGATCTAGCAATATTATTCAAAAAGATAACAGACAACAATAATATCACATGAAATTTTACAATAACAACTAGGTACACCTAAGGTTACATAATAATTTATATTATATATATCTTATTGGATTATTGTCTCAGATATAACTAGGCATATATTCGAAGCAATATTTTCATTTATTGTCAATATATTAAATAACTCGTACACGTTATAAACTCCTAAAAATAATTACCTAAGTGCCACAAAACTACTCTAGATTTTATAACTTCCTGAAACAGGTATTATTGTCAAGTTTCTGAAATAAACATTTAGTTTAAAATAATATAACAATAGTATAAACTATAATAAGAAAATAATTGTAAAAGTAGTTTAATGAAAATTCATTTTGTTTGGTTCTCCAAACTGTTAAAATTAATCTTGTAAATAGTTCCTACAAGCCTAAGTAAATAACTCTTTGTATACTTGTTATTGTCAAGTTTCCATTTGGCAAGCTTAAGTTGCGCACTCGTTACTTAGATAATAAGCTATTGTCAATACCTACATATAAGTTATTCGTACATCTATAAAATTTACGATTAAAATATTGTCATAAGATCAATGAAGTTCTTAAATTCTGTAAGTTAATAAAAAATCTTTTAATAATATAAAAAGTGATTTGTCATTTTGGATATGGTATTTTCCACTTGATATTTAAATTTGATATTATTATATTTTGTTGAAGTAGATATACTAAATTACAATCCCTATACGTTGGATTTAAATACACATCGCTTCAGGCACAATATACATTATAATAGGTAAGTATACCCTGTATAGATATAGAACACCTAATTTCTATACAGGGTGTACAAAAAAGATGGAGGGAAACGGCGTACACATCGTATTTCCAAACTGTCTGATAAGTCTATTCTATTCAGGAATAATTTATACTTCTGGTGGTTCTTAATTGGTACCACGACCACAATGTTATAAGGACTTTATAATATAATAATAACCGGCCATTATTTAAAGATGTTTATCCCATAATATCAAAGATTATTAAGATTTCGGTATATTAAGGCAGTTTCATATACAATGAAGCAGAGCTGTTTTTTATGAGCCACGACTTACCACGTCGTAAAAAAGACTGTCGTGAAAAAACGTTTTTCCATTCTAAGAGAGAGGTATCGTGTATAATTCCTCTGTATTGCCAGGATTATGAAGCTTTACTCATCATGGATTGAGGGGGTTAAACAACGTGCTATGAAAAGTCACTTTGCTTTCTACATGGATCTTATCCAATCTTGGCTCTAAGGAGCGTGGAATAAGAAGAAGACAGAGTACTGTTACTGAAAGATGAAATGTTAGAGTATGGAACTTTGTCCATGATTAATCGGCAAGTCTTCGTCCAGCCTGGTGCAGAAGAGATGCGTCACCAGCGAGGAGACGTGGAAGTCAGGCAGTTCTTTGGCCGGGAACTTCGCGCGCGAGTTTTATTTTATCGCTACGTCTAGGTCCTCACGCACAACGCAATTTACGGCAAATATAAAAATCTTACCTGGAGGTAAGATTGCGTGAGATTTTAGACAGGATGAGACGGAGACGAAATACCTATATGCCTTTGAAATGTGGTTTTGAAATAATATGCTCAATAATTCTCATATACTTATTATCAGGACTTATGAGTCAATAACAATGTGCTATGAGAAGTATCATAACTTTGGACACGTTTTTTTCTTTAGAGCCATGTTACTAAGTCACGTCTATGGACCATGAAGCCGGTCTCCTCACTGGCGATGCCAGTGTTGAACTCATCTTGGATTTAGGGAACGTGGAATAAGAAGCAGACAGACTGAGATCGATTTTACCGTTACTGAGAGATGTGTCGTTAGTTACTAGTGTCTGGAACTTTGTCTAGGATGAGCCAGCCAGCCTACTCATCGTCATCGGAGTCGCAGCAGCCCGGCCAGCAGCACCGCTCGCTGCCGTCCGGCCTGGTGCAGAAGAGAAGCGTCTCCAGCGAGGACACGGCGCGCGGCTCGATGCCATGGAAGTCACGCAGCTCCTCGGCCGGGAACCACGCGCGTTCCTCGTCTTCTATTATTGGTAAGTTGAAGTATCTGGAGACAAATTTGGATGATTGTTTAAATAAAAAAACCCAGTTTGAGTAGCAAATCACAAGTTCCGATAGCATTGGTTTTAAAAAAAAATGTATGGTTCTGAACTATTCCAAATAAGAAACAAGATGTATTCTTATATCGTGTAAAATTTCGATTAGTTTCGTTTATGGCAGCAGTACTTACTGCCTTGACTAGTAAAAATTGATAAATCATATAACGTTCTATCTTCGAGTTTACCTGCAAATCGCCAGCAGTGGAATCCAGATGACAGAGGCAGTAATCATCACGACGACGAGCAGGATTGCCCACACTGGCCAAGGCTTCTTTTCAGTGTCGCCTGGAACGAATCAAATATGTTTTAAATATAATATTTCCAGTTGTTCAACTACGAGAAATTCAGAATTCCCTACTTTTCCCTTTACTCGTGTGGGTTCAGCCAGTTTTGTCGTACTCTGTACTGTACAGTTACAGTACATTGTAATAACTGTGTGTACAGTTTACTGTTCATTTGTCAACTTTTAATTAAGTATAGTTGTTTGTCTGTTCACTTTTAAATTAAGGTTAAAAAATTTTTTGCCTAACTGGCAAAAGGAGCAGGAACCTCTCAGACATGATACGAGTGCTATTTAATATACGTGAACCTAAAGAATCTCTTAAGTCATAATTTTTCTCCCAGTTTTAGTTTATAAGTGATGATTTTAGTTTTAGGTGGTTAAAATTCATCGTTATTTAATTTATTTATTTTGTTTTGTAAGTACTGTCACAGATTACAGAAACGTACTATCTTCATTTATGTTGTTTTGTAAGTAGTAACACTTCGCTTTCCTAGAAATATTAATTTGTAATTCCTCGGTCCCATAGGTCCCAGCAGAAAACCAGCGCAGGTTTTTAACACCTGCATATGCTGAGTTGGGACCATTTTGTAGCTAAAACTAAGTTTAATAGTATTACATTACATTATATCGTATGTGTCATCTTGTATTATTGTTTAGTTATGTAAAGGTTTATCTATTTAATTAATGTTTTAGTTACAAATAAACGTTTTTGATTTGATTTGATTTAATTTATTAGTTTATCCAGACAGAAAGAGCGAAAAGGCGCGTCCTACTTACTATTTGCCAAAACATTGCGTCCACATTGCGCAACGAATTCGTATGTAACTTATACTTATTACGAGTATACCACACTCAAGGATTTATGTAGTATTGCATAACGGTAGTGACATAGTCAATTGTTGCACTAAAACCTTCTAGTGTATAAAAATATCAGTGCTAAAAGAAAACAATAAACGGTCGAAATTGCGCTTTTCTGGACAGTCTCCAGTATTATACGCACCTAACGCCGGTATCCAGGCATCGTAACCAGATCCTCCCACTACCAGCTCCACAAACGAGGATATGAGAATGAGCAGCATAGCAAGCGGAGAGAGGTACTTCCAGCAGATCAGCCAGTAGATCCCGGGGCGGGATCCCGTCATTAGCTCTATGTCGTCTGCGAATCTGGGTATCAGAAGAGCACATATTAAGGATTTGAACATTTTTTAACTTCGTAAATGGCATTATTCAAGCCTTGGGGCGCTGGCAGTAGAATGATGCCCCTCCTCTCGTGTCCGTAGATGCATTCAAAATTTTCCAAGGGATACCTCCGGTATCCTGTAATGCGCTCGCCAATCCGCGTGCCAAGAGTAAGAGTGGATAGTCTGGCAACAATCTCCTTAAGATCAGTACTTTGAGATCCATGAGGGAGGCTTAAGTGCAGCAGTGGACGTGGATAGCAGTCCTACGGCTGAGATGATGATGATGAAATGGCCCACGGAGGACGAATGTTCCTGGCTTAACACACAATAACCAAACTCTTTCGGCGCCCAAGTAAATCTCACCAGCTCGTGTTGCCCCGCCTGATAATAGATACTCTTCTACTATGTAGAACCATGTTGTTTAAGCATTTGGTTATGATATTATGATCGCCTGGCTGACACGAACCCACTTTGTAAATTTTTCATGGTCTACGAACGAACATGTTGTAGGTACACCATGAATTCTGGGATTAGGCCCATTGCCGGTCTACATTGTCTATGCGAGATGGCAAACAAGAGTTAGATAAATTTATCATCACCTGTTGCGGTTATTTTTCCGTTTGATAGCTGAGCTAAAAGCTATCAAACTTGTATGAAATATTGTCAAACTGTGCTAATATAAATTTGACCCTCCTCGGTCAGCTGTCCACTTAACAGAGAAAGGCAGAAATCGAGCCAAATCTCGAACTTTTAACTTGTCGGCTGTCAGGAAAACATCCGACTTCTAAAATGTTTCCTTATTTCGGAATTCCTTGTCGCCATCCCAATTCAATTAGGATTATCGATGTGAGCTTTATCCCTTCGACTCAATTTGCGATAATTTGCCACAGACGCTTTTTGTAAAGCCTATCTCATTCTGAATTTGTAGGTTTTATAAACCGAATGCCGTGAGGTGTCGTCGCCTCACATCGACCCCTCCTCCCATGCCCGCGGATGCAGTAAGAGCCTGCTAAGGGATACCTGCCAAGCGTGGTGAATATGGTATTAGTAACTCATGGAGATCCATGAGGGAGGCCTGTGTTCAGTAGTGATTTTAAGGCTGAAATGATGATAAACTGAATGCAATGTCCATAGACCAATTTGAAATTACCTATACCTAGCCTACTGCTCCTTAACTAAATTAAAAAGAAAATAATTACCGTAGTTCCCATTCAACATCCAGAAAACTCATTCAAAAATCCTTCCAGAAATCTCTTGCATTTAATTTTATTACATTGATATTATTACGGTTACCATATGTAAAACTTGTTCTCAAGCTAGTGAATGTAATTTGTCGTTAACCTCTTGTAACAGTGCTAAGTGCCTAGACTTCCATACTTAAAGAAGTAACGGAGAATTTACATACAACGTTTTTTTCAGCAAAACTCACGTCTTCTTTACGGCTCCTGGTTTTATTGTGTGTTCTCCGCAACGTTTTTATGTATACTTTGTGTCTCTGGGGAATTAAATATTTTCCCCATAAATTCGTTTTCCCCTCTTCGGTATTCACGAGGTCGGTGTCGTGATAATTTCCCCCCAGGGAATTCGAGTGGGACATTCCACATGAAGAATAAAGACGAAGAAGAAAATCATGACATGACACTTCGGCTTTTTAGAAGCATTACGAGTTTTGAAATGGACGTTAAATTGATATCAGATTTTTATTGAATCTTTTTATCGGATCTTTTATTATCGTTCGCTGGCTGAATGGATGTTTATTTTATTACAGTTGTGAAGGGTGCTTCTTTTCGTTAATTTTATTATTGTTATAGATAGACCCAATCACGTATAGCTTAGATGGCAAGAACGTGTTGAGTTTTTTATTTGATGGCTTCTATTTTAGTAAATATGAAAAATCTGACACCACAGTTGGACGAATAACGGTAATAGAGCGATAACTTTCATTAAGCTATATATATTTGGGGATGACCTAAATGTTATTTACTAAACAACGCACTCGCATGCTATAATCAGCAGTGGGAAATCCGCTGTACCTATCGAAGAGCAGGCATATGTAGCTGCCAGCACAGATCCCGTGGATAGCAGGAAGCGGGCAGATTTCATAGGTCAGATACTCCTACTCCTTTTTCATCCTCCGACCTGGCGCAAGTCACTCACTACTGAGGATCTCAACTTTCAGCAATAACTCTTGCTTTGGTTTCTCCGTATTTGGCTTGAATTGCAACATTCTTCCGCATTTTCTTCTTAATTTTGCCCGGCTCTATCAACTCTAATATTAGTTCAATATTCGTTTTTTTTATATATTTTACGCAGGAAGACGAGCAGATTGGCCACCTGATGGGAAATGGTCACCGCCGCTTTAAAGATGTAGGATTTGCTCTATGTATCGAGAGAACTCTATTACATAATGCGCTGATGTTGGGCTCACACTACACCGGCTACGGACATCTACAACACCAGAGGCGAAGCTGATGCGCTGCCGGCTTTTCAGGAAGGAGAATACCCGCCATTTGAAGGACCCCATTTCGTAGCTCCGAGGGAATACCGTTACTGCGTTTAAAGTTACTTGGTCTCACTAACCTTTTAACCCCATAGACATACGCGATTCCAACGCACTCGCAGAAGGCTATGATCAGCAGTGGGAAGTTCCCGCTGTACATGTCGAAGAGCAGGAAGATGTAACTGCCGGCGCCGTGCGCGAACCCCATGGAGAGTAAGCAGCAGAAGAAGCAGATACCGCCGGTCAGGTACTCCTTTCTGTGTGGAAACAAAGAGTATTAAGATCTAGCCTTGATGGGCAGCAAAAAAATAATATATCACATATATTCATTATTTTGTTTTAGAGAACAGCAAGGAACTGACATTTGACAGCAATTGTTGCTGTCAAATGCCTGTTGCAAAACCTGTCGCGAGATACGTAATCAGCCTGCAGGTCGACCAGTTCTATCCCAATCTGAAAACTAATGTTCTTAAATACTGTTACAACTTTTGAAGTATACAAGATAGTAAAAAACTTAAAAAGTAAAAGAAGCTTTGGCCACGATGAGTTACCACCAATTTTTATTAAAAAATGCGCAATGGAGCGAGCTCCGCCGCTAGCATTTTTGATTTATCAATCTTTTGCCGAAAGTAGAGTCCCTGATGCAATGAACATTTGCAGCATAAAGCCAATTTATAAAAAAAGAGACCACAAAGATGTAAACGATTACAGGCCAATTTCTTTGTTGCCATGATCATGTCGACTCTGTTCATATTGCGAGAAATGCGAAATATTTCACGACAAATAAAATGGATTTTGGAAAAATAGGTCTACCTCATACGCTGTTTATAAATATATTAATGAAACCTTAAATAAAATCAATGAAAAACGCTGTGGTTTGGGATTATTACTGGATATGAGTAAGGCCTACGATAGAGTTCTGTACTACTAAACAAATTACATGGCATTGGAATAAGAGGACCGAGCTATAATTGGTTTGTTTCATACTTCAGTAATAGTCCAATATGTAGAGATATAAAAAACTCACCGGTACAATTATGAAGGGATTTTAAATCGAATCATAACCTGTGATGAAATGGACCCTATACGATAATCGAAAGCGCTCATTGCAATGGCTGAACCCTGGCGAACCAGCTAAACCATGTCCCAAGCAAAAGCTGACTCAAAAAAAGTTACTTGTGAGCGTTTGGTGGACCAGTGCCGGTGTCGTCCACTACAGCTTTCTTAAATCTGGCCAGACGATTATTAGAGAAATTAAATTTTATAATTAAATTTCTTTATTAATCGTCTGGCCAGATTTTAGAGAAATTAAATTATTAAATTGCCGTTATCGGCACGGAAAATCTACTACTTTAAAAACCATAATGTCGACTATTTTATCTATTCCTATTACCATTGACATTATAGAATAAAGGTATATAATTATTACTATATTGGATTATCGGTTATTTATCGCGTAATTACCTTTATTTTATTCCCGACGTTTCGACCGGATTGCACCTGGTCGTGGTCGCGGGGAGACTGATCAAGTGCAATCCGGTCGAAACGTCCGCCGGGAATAAATAGCCGCGATAAATACCCGATAATCCAACATAGTAATAATGAGTTGTGATCGCCAAAGTTTAAAAAAGGTAAGTATATAATTATGTTATTATTATTACTAATTAATGTTATTATTAAATTTATATTTTGTATATCATCATCATCATTTCAGCCGTAAAACGTCCACTACTGAACACAGGCCTCCCTCATGGATCTCCATGAGGGGTAGTTGCCATATTCACCACGCTTGGCAGGCGGGTTGGCGAGCGCAGTACGGGATGTTGATACGCGGAAAGACGCTGCTGCCCATCTTCCGGAGGTATCTCTTAGCAAATTCTTACTGCATCCACGGGCATGAGGGGAGGGGTAAAATTCTACTGCCGGCACCCCACGACATATTGTATATAGTTTGTATGAATTTGTAAAAACGTAGTTTATTTGATAAAGTTATTTTTTTCATTTCAGCCATTAAACGTCCACTGATGAACACAGGCCTCCCTCATGGATCTCCATGAGCGGTAGTTGCCATTCTCACTACGCTTGGCAGGCGGGTTGGTGAGCGCAGTATGGGATGTTGATACACGGATAGACGCTGCTACCCATCTTCCGGAGGTATCCCTTAGCAGGCTCTTACTGCATCCATGGGCATGAGAGGAGGGGTATCATTCTACTGCCGGCACCCCACGGCGGTAAGATAAAGTTATGATATAATTAATATACCTACATGACACACACTTATTACATTATAAAAATAAGGACGGACGGACAACAAAGTGATCCTATAAGGGTTCCGTTTTTTCCTTTCGAGGTACGGAACCTTAAAAAGGGGGTGTCAAAATTTTTAAATAAGTTACTAGGTCATGTGGGGTAGGTATCATATGAAAGGTATTTATTTGCACATTAATAACCAGTTTTTAGTTTTGCTTTAAACCGTATAGTTTCCGACTTTTTTACAAAAACGTTGAAAAAAATAGCGTTCCCCCCTTATTTCCGAAGTTTGCAAAGATGAACCCCTGAAACTTTTATTGCTAATAGTAGTGTAGGTATGTAAATACTACAGGAAAATTATAGCGAACTCTCTAATTTGCATAGTTTTTTAGCAATCATCGAAAGTGTAAAAAATCTACATAAGTTCCGCTATCAGACAAGAGATGGCGCTGTCAAGGTTCTCCAACATTCTCCAACAAATATAAACCGCCTTTATCATATATTATATTGATCATACAATATAGTATATAAAGGCGCGATATATAAAGGCACGGAACCCTCGGTGCGCGAGTCCGACTCGCTGTTGGCCGGTTTTATTTTGATACTCTACTCGAATGGTTTGCTTAATTTTATTTTAACTAATTAACAAAAATCCGCCATTTTGTTAGCGCGAAGATAAGCGCGAAAAACAATACCTTTCCTTTGGAATTCGGGTAAAAAATGTCTCAATATTATGATTAATTTAATGTCAGCAAGGGATATCGGATATTTTGGATATTGTAAGATGACATCATTTCTTATCGCGGACGAACCGAGCAACAACCATTCAATATCTTTTAAATAATTCATCTATGGCATCAAGATCTAATGACGGACGACATAATTAAACCGGATAAAGGTTGCCAATTCTCGTTAATCGTGATTTTGCGTAATTTCATCTCATCTCACTTCTCAGTGTCTAAACACTGAACCGAACTTGTCACATCACTCTAAAAGGCTACTACTTATCATCTGTTTACCAGTCGATGCATCACGGTCGGTTTCGGAAAGTTCGTTTCAATAGAGCTTTTCACAGTTATTGGAAATTTTATTAATTTTGAGCGTATATCACTTGAATCGCGATGCACGAGAATAATTTGTATTTATGAAATGAATAGTGTTTTTAATTTAATGCAATATTTACGAATTTAATCGAATATTTATATATGAAAGTGAGTACCTACTAATTGTAATTTAATTGTTAAGTAAGATGTCTACACTATTGTTTTAGGATAATCCTGTCAAAATAGGTGTAATGTAGATAAGTAAATAAATAAAATAATTGTCTGCCAGGTCACCGCACATAATTGTTACTTAAACACGTTAATGGAACAAAATAACGGAAGAAATGGGACTACGCCGCATTTATTTTCAATACTTTACTAAATATAGCTTTATATATAGTGCTTTAACGCCAAACATAAAAGATGAATATATAAAATATGTACTAACCTCAGATTAGGGAAAAGCTTCATATCCACAATGGACGTTACAACTCCTTCCAGAGTTCCGAACTGAGAATCGATTCCCAGGGTAAACAGCATCAGGAAGAACAGGACCGACCAGAACTGGGCGCCTGGGAACTGGTTGATGGCTTCCGTGAAGATTATAAAGGCTAGACCGGTGCCCGATGCAGTCTGTAGAATATTGCTAAATGTATTTTTATATATGTATAGGTTTACATCAAATCTATACTAATATTATAAAGCTAAAGAATTTGCATGGTTGAACGTGCTACTCTCAGGAACTATTGGTCCGAAATGAAAAAATATTTCGGTGTTTAACAGCCCAACTATTAAGGAAGGCTAATGACCAATAGGAGCGGAACATCATTTAATTTTTTTTTTGTATACCTAAACGGGGAAAATTAAACAATATTATTTTTACATCCGTAAATCCGAATTCTAGACTACTTATGAGAAAGATAAACAACGTAAGTCCGTCGGACCTACATGCAGTTATTTTTCAATTAAGTACTTATGAGGTCTTTAGAGGAAAAAAACCTATTAAGGAGGTGTCTATTACCCTATTACTAATAAACATTGAAAATGTTAGGACCGCAAGCTTTCATAAGTCAATCAACAAAATATAACACATCACAATTTAAATGAATCAAGCATGTAATTAAATTTGTTCGCTTGAGGTGACGTTAAAAGCTTTTCTTGGAAGCATGAATCTTTGATACAAACTTAATTATATCCCATTAGAGCCAGATCCCATATAATCATCTCATCAGAGCCAGATTTCAAATCTGTAGGTACTCGTAATCCCTAAAGATTATTATGGATCAATGGATCCGTAATCATAAGTAATGACTTATAGCCGTGTTTTGTAAAAAGAACATGAAAACATCGTGAGGAAACCTGCAGCTTCAGGCGTATTGACCTGTTCTTTCCTATATTAGGTTCAGTTACTGGGCAACCCTAATCTATCTAACAACGCCCCAGGCACTGCAGCTTTCTGTACAGCATGAGTACGCTACATAAATTATCTTTATTATATGTAAAGGACTTGTCTTTTTTAAACTATCGCGATCACAACACATGATTAACATACATATAACCGGGTATTTATCGCGTAAATTGCCTTTATTATTTCCCGACGTTTCGCTTGGATTGCACCAAGCCGATAAATACCCGGTTATTTGTATGTTAATAATGTAAAGGACTTTTTCGTAAACCCTAAGTGAACCCTTATCTTCATATAAATATATATGCAATTTTTGTGACGGTTACACTATTAAATAGTTTATTTATATATACTATTTTCATAGGAAAACTAACAGTTATTATATTAAATGTGTACCAAACAAATTCACTTTTTACATGTAGGTACAATACATACCTACTGCTCATAATATGAATAGTACATATTATACAATGTAATAAAAAACAATAATGTAACTGTGAGTTTCAGATAATAAATAAAATAAAATAATGGAAACACGTCTTAAGAGTAAATATTTGAAAGTTCTATTGTAGCTCCAACAGAGTTGTTGATAAATTTGGTTAATTATTATGCAAAGTAGGGGCTAACGACTGAAGTCACCAAGAAAACTAAGTCACTTACACACCCAAGGGCAAAAATATCATAGACAACAGTATACAATAAATAGCTTGACTTTTACATTATAAAGAACGCTGAGTTCAAAGAGCCTAGTCCATAAAATCCCCAGAGGTCTTAACTCCAGTAAATCTAGATTTATCTCACAGAAACCTATTAAAGTTAAAGAGAGAGTATTTATTTGCGATCCATTTCAAAAGGATTACTGATCTATCGATTGGCAAACTTCGTTTTATGCAACGGGTACTTGTAAATAACTTTTTATTGAGTCGGCGATGGACCTCGATTTTATGCTTAAGATATGTATTCAATGTTATAAAGGTTTGTGTGTATGTATGTGCACACTTAACACGTGCTTTAACGGTGAAGGACACATCGTGAGGAAACCCGCGGCTTAGTTAGCTTCAGACGTATTGACCTGTTTCTTCCTCTAAATAATAGCTGACTAAGCTGAGAGGTTGGTATAGGTGCTGGGCAAGCCTAATCTATCTAACAATGTCCCAGGCACTGCAGCGCCCTGTAGAGCATGATTACCAGTTGCTGACGCTGTATAAATCATCTATAATAGATGCAAAGGCCTTACCTTTTTTTTAAAGGTATTTTATAAGGTTTTTTTTAAAGGTGTACTTATCTGGAATTTATCTAGCTTAGGTATCTTAAATACAAGATGATTGCATTTTGTAACGTCGGCCGATATATTTTGTTGAATCAAAGTTCGGGTTCAATACGTTATGGGAAGGTTATTAGAACGTGTTGGTTCCTACATATGTCGTCGTAGAGGACGTAGAACTTTAAAACTATACAAATTAATAGTTTTACCAACCCTACATTCAGTGGGGTTCTTGATACAGGGCCAATTGTTTTGTCAAAAAAACATAACAGATTTACTTACATTATCCAACTCCTTCTGCAGATCACATTCAGGCAGCTCCGGCATCATCTTTGTTATATTATTGACTGTCATCATCAGGCCAGCGGCCGGCAAGCTCATATGCGTCACCGACGGCCCAAACAGCGCCAACAGGGTCTCATTCCTCACCCTCAAACACTTCTCATACACCATCGTGGCCTTGAACCCGATGATAGAGAACACGACTATACCAGCAAACATAGACGTTAAGCAATTCGTCATAGAGACCATAATCGCGTCTCTATAACAGTTGTTATCGACAGGATTGTAAGAGGAGAACGCTATCAATCCCCCGAAGGCGAGGCCGAGGGAAAAGAATATCTGCGTGCCTGCTTCCAGCCATACGACAGGGTCGAGAATCGTGTGCCATTTAGGCGTGAATAGATGGATAAGTCCGTCGCTCATGCCTCTCAGAGTTATGCCTCTGAAGAAGAATATGACGAGGACAATGTATGGGAATGTTGCGGTGACGTAGACGACTTTGCCAGAGGAGGCGATTCCTTTGATCATGCACATGTAGACGAGGATCCAGGCTATGACAAGGGCCAAGGCGATCTTGTAGTTAAAGTTCTGGGGCTGGTTGATGTCGTCGGATATTTGGAGGGTGGTGCGGTACCAGAAGTACTGGGTTGGGCCGCTTACCTGGAACAAAACAAAGTATTTGAAACAAACGTCTTATTACTTCTTACTTCTAGGAGCTTAAAAAAATCTCCTCAATGAGATTAAAATAAAAATTCGGTTGCTCAAACCGACATCACCATATCAAGAATTTCAGCGGGTCCCAACATGGGTTCTGTAGCTTAGCGGCAAAGAACTTTCGGCTTAAGGAAGCGTCAAGTACCGATTTGACGGACGTGGGTTCGAATCCCACCGGAACCGTAAAATTTTTGATAAGGTTATTCATTTCTTTGAAGAAATTAAAATATTTCAATTTATATCTTTCCTTGTATTATTGATTCTGTAATAATAATGATTTATCTTTAATTATAACACAATCGCTTCTCCATCGCATCCGCCTAGGCATTCCATCCCCGTGGTCGTCGTTGTTGGAGAACTTACTCAGTGGTTACTCAGCCCAGAGTTCTTGGGGCATACAACTCACGTGTGCAGGCCCAGGTGATAGAGGGCATAGTTAGATTCCTACAGCAAAGATAAGGATCAGCGGAGCGAAGGGAGGCCTTAGCAGTGGGAAGAATCAAGCTCAATAAGTATCTATCAACCATCTGGTTTCCATAGTAGGTACAACTCTGCTTAGTTTGGGATTAGATGGTGTTGTATGCAGTGTCCAGCATTACTTATTTATATCATGATCATCATCATCCACAGCCCGACTTCAAAATCCAATCCATCGTTTGCCAACGACATTATCTATGTCGGTACTACCACTAAACCTATTTCTGCTGCCAAGCAGTAATGTCTGTATATCTATTTTGAAGGGTCAGAAAGGGGCCGGTGAAATTACGGGCACATGAGATCTTACAATTCTCTACTCTGTCACCTTTACTCTGTCTCAGTGAGGCGGGCGCATTGCAATGCAGCATTGGTCACGTGCTTCGTGAACGTGATCACTGCGGTATTGCAGTTGTTAGAGATAGAGGTTACCGCTCAACATCAGGTCTCGTCATACAATTGTAAAAAAAAACCGTCTAGAAACTACACCTGTGCAAATCAACGTCAACAAATAATGTCAGTCCCATTTGTACATGCATTTGGGTCAGTGTCCTTGCATTGTGCATGCAATGCATTGGGTCCGCGTCGACAGGTCCACTAACGACGTCCTCAGGTCCGCCAGGGGCGGGACGTGACAAATTGACGTCATTAGCCCCACCGTGTTAAAATAAATAATAGGGTACTTTAGCTATGTAGTATAACGGATGTCGTGGAAAATTTAAGGAAACGTTGTACTTGTCACAAATGAGCACTTATAAAATCAATAACAATTATGTTTTGCATAGAAATGTTATAACGTTTGTTTTGTAGGATTATTATTTTGTTTTTGTAAACTATAGAGAAACCTATTATTGGCTGTTCCTATCGTATTAATTTAAGACAAACTAGTTTATCTTTGTAGCTGTTGGTTTTTTCAATAAAATAAAATAAATAAAACTGAGTGGCCTGTTTAACCGAGCACTTTTCACGAGTGAGCGAAGCGAAAGGAGTTCGATAAATATGACAAAAATTGCGGACAATACAAGCATTCAGCCAAAACGCCTAGTTGCCACTAAACTAGACGTTTTGGCTGAATGTTTATATGTACTATGTCCGCCATTTTTGTCCGAACTCTTGAAAAGATTATCGGATTTTTATGAAAGAAAGGAGATTACATCAATACAAAGCGATTGTCGTAAAGGAACTTTGATTTATAAATATTCGCTTCCTCGTTCTATGTTCGTGGCGAACAACTAGTTTAAGTTCTTCCCGCATGTAGGGTTGTAGATGTATCATTATATTTACGTCCTTTTTTCATTTGGGTACCTTTTACGGTGTTCGTCTTTGTATGTTTAGTTTTAAGTTTTTTCAACCTATCTACGCGTGTTATTTATTACTAGCTTGTGCCCGCCGCTTCGCATGCGTTGTACCCGGTACTAAAAGTAGCCTATGTGCTATTCCTGGTCCACATCTATACGTGTGCAAAATTTCAGCTCAATCCGTTGGGTAGTTTTTGCTTGAAGAGGTAACAAACCTCCAAACAAACTTTCGGCTTTATAATATTAGTGGGATTTATTTATGAGCCTGATTATTCCCTTTGTGGTAAAAAGCCTTCTTTTTCTCTATCTCTACTGATCTCTATCTTGTGCTCTCTGGTTAGGTTCTGTAATCTGCGTCGCTGTTGTCAATCTTTGCTGTATGAGTTTAGTTCGTCCCTCCATCACCGCTTAGGCCTTCTGTGTGTCGTTGCCGGGAAACCCAATCAGTGGTTGTTTTTTGTGCCCAGATTGTGACTGTTAAAACAATAAAATTATTCTGCCGTTTCTACCACCAAAAATAAACGACCATTGAACAAATTCAACAGTTGTGCTTTAGTAACTTATTAGGGTACCAAGACTCTTATAGGGTCACTCGTTTGTCTGTCTGTCCGTCTGTCTGCCAAGACCCTTCCGGAACGGCTAAAAGCATCGGCTTAAAATTTATACCAAACATCAAGAACTGCCGGCAGATGAAGCCCTTCATATATCAAGCTCAGGGCATTCGGAATTATAGCAACAAGTGTAACATTTTTGTATGAAAATGGCAAAAATGGAAAACCTTTAGGGCACTTCCAGAAGTCTTACGACTCTGAAATTTAAAATGCTGGGAGATTACGTGGCACAAGTAAGAGAAAAAATTTGATCTCTAATTCTTTTAATTTTTGTCTAATATTCAAAAGGTCGTAATTTATTTAATAATTACCTATTTAAAGATTGGAGGTATTTTAGATAAAGAAATATATAAATCGAAGTTTTATCTATTCTAATATTATGTTGTGCGTCCTTTTAATTAAGTTTATAACTGATAGTGCCATCTTGCGTAGGTAAATCCAATACGAAGTAGTTCAATGGTTATAGATATATTAAATTAGTATTGCTGAACACATAAAATAGATATACCCGCAAGTGGCGTATAATGGCTGAACGTCCTAGCATAAATATTTAATCAAATATTATCTTCTAACTTCGGAACCCTTGGGGCGCGAGTGTCGCTCGAACTTGTCTGCTTTATTTTAATTTTAAAGTTGTTGATTGTTTTTGCGACAACTCGGCAAGCAAGACTTCGTGAACTCGAGTGAACTGTTTTTGTGTGGCGTCGCATCAGACTTCTGTTTTTGTCCCAAAAACAGTGAAGGCCTTCGAAAACGTCATATTTAAAGCATCATCTACTGTGTAGTTGGACTGAATAGGAATTTGTGTCCTACTTCTTAGTCTAATTACCTCCTCCTCCAGATATCCCCCTTCCATCTTCCTTATCCCCATCGCATAAATTTATTGTGTTTTAAAATGAAATGACGATACTCTGAATCCAACATGGCGGAACATCCAAGATGGCTGACTAGTTATTCTTAATGCACTCCTTTATCATGGGTATCAAATGAAAGGCCTTGCTGAGAGTTACTCGAAAAATTAAATGACATTACTCTAAATCCAAAATGGCGGTATACTCAAGATGGCGGACTAGTTATTCTTAATGCACTCTTATAATATGGGTATCAAATGAAAGGCCTTACTGAGAGTTACTCGAAAAATTAAATGAACATATAAAAGAACAACGCCGAAATAACGCTACAAAATAAAAAAAATGCTAAAAAATAATTAATTTGGTGTATCTCCCATACGCGTAAGGTGATGAACTTTTTTTTCTTGATTTTCCCATCGTGTGGGGTATCATTGAATGCGGGGTCGCAGGGTTGCGAAGACAATTTTTCGATTTTGGGTTCCGTTTGTGAAATATTAAATTACTAAACTTTTATTCGAGCGTTCTCTCTAATCTCAGGATTTCTCTTAAATCGAAACTGCTAGCTTTACAAATCTGAAAAAAATTAATGTTGTTTTAACTATGAACTTTCTAGGAAAAGTATAACGGTTAAGGTAGCTTTTTTAGTTTCGGAGAAATAGTCGCTCAAAAAAGTTGATACTGTTTCTCAAACATACCGGAATACTTAAAATTTAAAACTCGATTAATTCCTATTAATATGTTTTGGTAAACGTAAAAAAAATACACCTACCTTCTAACAACAGGTTTACAGTTAACTACGAAACCTTCATAGCTCGTGGCCCGACACGCACCTGGCCTAATTTATTTATTTTGAAGATATATGTAGATCTAAAATCATGTTGATATCAGAAACCTTTGACTTCAGACTACAACTTAAAAGCTGCGGTAATAATTGCGAAGCTGTTAAAAGCTTTGCATCTACTTCCAAAGTTAGGTAGGTACTCACAACGCCTTTGAGGTACGAAACTTCCACGATAAGCCTGAATGGAATATTTGCTAGAATCATTTTGAAGGGCAAAGGTAACAGGCAGAGAAAAAGCTTGATAAAAAACGCTGCGGAAGTTATTTCCTAAATAATAAGATATTATATTAGGGTGTATAGAATGTTGCTCCTCCTCTCTTTCTTGTGGATGCAGTAAGAATCTGCTAAGGGATACTTCCGAAAAATGGGCAGCAGCGTCTTTCCGTGTACAGATGGATACACTGGTGCTAACAAATTGAAATTTGAAATGGTATATATTGTTGTTCTTGCGGCAACAGAAATATGTACATCATCTGTTAAAATTCAACTGTCTAGCTATCACGGTTCATGAGATACAGTCTGGTGACAGCCAGACAGACAGACCGATAGACAGACAGACGGACAGCAGAGACTTAGTATAGGGTCTCGCTTTTTCCCTTTGGGTACGGAAACCTATCAATTTAAAAAAAAGTTTCCCTTCCTTCCGAGACCGGAAACGCTCGAAGAAGCGGAAGCAACCCTGAATTGTAAATTTGTAACTAACCATTATCTACTTCCGTACCCTTTCTTTGTTGGAAACAACGTCTTCATTAAGCTATTTAATTATAGAATTAAGTTAGCCTTGCATAGTGCATAGCATAGTGTGATCGTCCCGCTGGACAATATTTGTATGTACTGCAGAATGTTCCGGTTCGGGTGTTTTGGGTTTCACCTGACGACGGCAAAGGCAAAAGGCAAAGGCTTTTATCAGTTTATAATTGTTTATTGAAAGACCTCCATGGTTCAGTTGGTCTAAAAGCCAACTGATACGGGGTGCGGTTTGATATCCGCCCGGGGACAAATGTTTGCTTTATGGCAGATATTCGCCTTGGGTCTGTATATACAAAGTTATGAATGAATGAATGAATGAATATATATATATATATCTATTTATTTCAGATAATAATAATCCATTTGCAATTTGGTTAGTAGCACACAGTAACAACTTACAAATAATGGTTAGTAAACATAATATCCAGATATGTATATAAAAAGCTGTGTTGGCCGAGTGGTAAGTAGGTACTCCCGACTTTTAATCCGAAGATTGTGGGTTCGATACCGGCCTGTACAATAGATTTTCCTTTCTTGAAAAATGTATGTGCACATTAAAACTTGCTTCAACGGTGAACGATAACATCGTGAGGAAACCCGTGGCTTAGTCAGCTTAAGACGTTTTTTCCCCTGACTTATAGTCGACTAAGCCTTGAGAGTGTAATAGGGGTCGGAACTTTTTTTTAATTGACCCTGAGTTTGTTTTTTTTATAGAAATTCCTCGATTTTGAGCTTAAAATTGAGATATTTTTCCCTACAAGCATAATTACAGTAAACTTTTGTTTTTTTTTATTAGTTAAATGATTAAGAATTTATTGAGGCATAATATAAAAAAAAATCCGACACAACGAAATCAATCGGAAATAAGCTCTTCCATAACCCCCTTTAAGGAATGTATCGAATTACCAATCATAAAAACGTAAAAATGTATTTGAATTATGGCTGCAAGGGCTACCAAAGCCCTTCCAATAATGCAATTCATTTCAGCGACTCAAAGACTCAAGGCGAAATATTTCATCGGCTTAGATTAAATCCCCTAATTTAGCCGAAGCCACCAAACCTTAACGGAATCGTGCCTAATGGTTTATACCAGACCATTGAGCTAGAGAGCCCTCTTTGTTGGTTTACCTGATTGAATATTATTCGTAAACAATTATTATTTTTTCAACTCACATTCAATTTCATTTTATTGGTATACACGTCAAACATTTCAATGAACAACCATCAGAATAAAAGTTCATTAAAATAAAAATTAACTAATTAAGCACAGTACTAGTCACTAACAGGTCAATACGTCTGAAGCTAACTAAGCCACGGGTTTCCTCACGATGTTTCCTTCACCGTTAAAGCACGTGTGCACATACATTTTTCAAGAAAGAAAAATCCATTGGTGCACTGCCGGTATCGAACCCACGACCTTTTCTGTTCTTTCCTCTGAATAATAGCTGACTAAGCTGAGAGGATGGTATAGGTGCTGGGCAAGCCTAATCCATCTAACAATGTCCCAGGCACTGCAGCGTCTCATACAGCATGATTACTAATCGTCTATAATAGATGCCATCTATATAATAGGCCTTACTTTTTTTTAGTCACTAAGTGTGACAATGTAAATAAGTAATAAGTATATATAAAGTATACAGAAATAAATTATATACATGTCGTAGAACAGTTTTAAATTAAGTATGTCATATAAATCATATATTATTATCTTCATACATTCCCTAGATTACACACAAAAACTCCTCCACAGTGTAGAAGGTTTGCTCCACACGCCAGGCTTTGAGTCTTCATTTATATCAAGCCATATATTATTTTTAGCCGATGGCAAAGAAGCCCGTCGTCAGTAGAATGTCGCCCGTCCTTTCTTGCCCGTGGATGCAGTAAGAATCTGACAAGGAATACTTTCAGAAGATGAACAGCAACGTCTTTCCGTTTATCAACATCCTGTACAGCGCTCGCCAATCCACCTGCCAAGCGTGGTGAGGACGTCAACTGCTGGACATATGTAGGTCTCCCTCATAAATTCCAGTTATTGCGTAAGCGACTTGCACCCACCTTCGACCTGCTGCCTTCACCAGCCCATCTTGTTGGTGGACGCTCTACGCTGCGCTTGCCGGTCCGTGGCCTCCACTCGAGAACTTTTTGGCCCCATCGGGCTTCGAGCTACATGCCCATTGCCAATTCAACGTCCTAATCCGTTTGGCTGTGTTGATATCTCCTTATTAAGTGTTTATTAAATAGAGCAAAAAGCTACATAGAATAGTCAATTTACAAAAGAAAGACAAGACACATTTAAATCGAATAAAGCACATAATTGAATTCGTTCGCTTCAGGTAACTTTTTTCCATCGATCCCGTAGAGAAAGCCTGAGTATGACGAACTCTTCATAGCTCGTTGAGCGACTCTTATTCATGAGGCCAATATAGTTATTTGTAAGTCCGGATCAAATCTTGCACGTAAAATGTGCCTTACTTCTTTAATATTCATCATATTATCTCAGTCTCAGGACTACTGTCCACTAACACTGATAGAGATAGGCCTCCCTCATGGATCCTATAGATCATGAGGGGTTTGTTGCCATACTCGCCATGATGTTGATACTTGGAAAGACGCTGCTGCCCATTCCGGAGGTATCTCTTGCCAGATTTTTACTGCATCCACGGGTATGAGAGGAGGGGCACCATTCTACTGCCGGCACCCCACGGCGGTACACATTTGTAATGTGTATGTTCAGAATACATATATTTATACACGCACGTACCCTTACACAGCGAAGTTGAGGGATTAGAAAGTCTCACAAAGAACTCAAAAGTCAGACGTCACTGTGACCTCTACCCTTTTCGTATGATGAATGTGACCCTTTAACCGACTTAAATGACTTCTGACGAGCTCTGTGGCGCAGCGGACAAAGGTCCGCCTGCGGCGCAAGGGGTTGCGGGTTCGATTCCCGCCTCGGGACAAATGTCTGTACGATCTGCAGACATTTGTTTAGGGTGTTCTGGGTGTTTTTCTATATATAATAAAAATATCTATCTATGTAGTATAATGTATAAGGTATATCAGTCATCTGGTAAGACAAGCTCTGCTTAGCTTGGGGCTAGATGATGCTGTGTGATTTGTCCAGCATTATTTATTATTATTATATTATTCCACATCATTTATTTGTAAACTCATAAAAATATTTTTTTTACTATAAAGAAATATAAACTCTACAGTAAAAAATATGTCAAAACGGTGAATCACCGGCCGCGAAGCAAGGCTCAAGCGGTCGGTGACTATGGCTGCAGGGAGAGGAATCTCGTTACTATACGTACTGCCTTTTGGATCTGCCTCTTATTATTATAATTAAAAAATGAGGATTCAACGCGGTTACTATATAGTTTCGCTGTGGGTTGCCGGCAATAGCATGTGTCCTATCTTGCTCGTGAATGCAGAAAGAATCTGCCAAGGATTAATTAGCTCCGATGATAAGATGGGCGTCTTTCCGAGTATCAACATTCCGTACTGTGCTCGCCAACCCACCTGCCAAGCGTGGCAAATACGGAAATAACCCTAACCCTCTCATAATCGTTTATTATTTAATTGAAATATATAATTTAATCATTAATCATTCTAGCTATTAGTGAAAACCGCATCAAAATCCGTCCAGTAGTTTCTGAGTTTTGCGCGAACAGACAGACGTGGCGGAGGACTTTGTTTTATAATATGTAAGATTCCATCAATGTAGATAACCAATGATGTTAATCTTTAGCGATCTTTAGCTTTAGAGATAATTCTTTCAGCGCCAGCGTCTGGTACTCCAAGGTGTACAGTGGCGTTCATAGTAAAGGATACCATTTGTGACTAGCCTGCTTAGTGGTATCCTTTACTATGAACGCGACTGTACGGAACATTTGTCTAGGACATTGTTTGATGGATGAGGCTTACCCAAATGTAATAAGATATATATAGTTTGAAAATTATAGGATTTTATCGCGTACCTATTATATTATTTTTCCGACGTTTCAGCTTTTTTTGGTCGCGGGAGTACTCGTTAAAATCATGCGTTGTTTTAAAATATCTATACCTACCATCCTCTCAGTAGAGTTAACCGTATAGAGAGGTAAGAGAAACGAACACGTAAAATTAAACATTTTGAAGTTACTACCGACACGTAAGAGCTTGTAAACCACTTCCAGTATTGCATTCTACTCGTACATCTTTTTTTACAGAACCTTCAAACTGCTATATGGGGAAAACGACTAGTTATTCCAGTATCTTTAATATAAACAAAGCTGTAGATTTATGTTTTCTTACTTAGATGTGTTAATAACATTCTTCAATCAAGCCGATTTTAACCGTATACAAAGGAACAAGATTTGTATCTATTTGCTTTGACTTTAATCAGAGTGGAGCATTCGTAGCATTTTCGTAGCGTGATTCGTAGCAGTCTCTACGCAAATATTGTATCGTAGACGTTCGTAGCGTGCTCGTTGCGGCTACGAACATTTTATTCGGTAAATCCACATGACAATAATATTATTGGAGGATATTATGGATTTTCTAGGAAAAGTAAATGCTGCCGAAAAATGAACAAGCAACCGTTGAACGTTTCTGTGTGATGCCGGAGCAGAGCTTTCCTTTGTATCTAAACACAAGTTTTCAACTAAGAACGAGAAGACGAAATTACGACGAGAATTATGTCACGTACATCTTAGCATTAAAAGTGTCTACTTATTTACAGGTTTTTAGCGAATAATAACGGAGGTTATAGCAAGATGGCGCTCGTTGTTAATAACCGTTTGAGCTTTACTGTTTAAGAAGGAGGTTCTGAATTCAACTGTATGTTTTTTTTTATTTATTATTTTTGTAGGCAAATACTGCACCAATTAAGAATGTATTTTGATGATTATTTTTTATAAGGATGATAGGTTCCAATTGTAATAGTAGGCACAGGAGTCCCTCAAGGTGTAGTTTCATGCCCTAAATTAAACCTTGCGGTTGGGTGTTTAGTTTCGCTTTATAATGTTTGCTTGTTTTTACACGCAGTTCTGAAATGAAATGAAATTGTTTATTTGCCAGAAGTATGGTCCGCCGTGGGGTGCCGGCAGTAGAATGATACCCCTCCTTTCATGCCCATGGATGCAGTAAAAGCCTGCTAAGGGATACCTCCGAAAGATGGGCAGCAGCGTCTATCCGTGTATCAACATCCCATACTGCGCTCACCAACCTGCCTGCCAAGCGTGGTGAGTATGGCAATACCCCTCATGGAGATCCATGAGGGAGGCCTATGTTCATCAGTGGACGTTTTATGGCTGAAATGATGATGATGGTGGTACAAAGGTTTTAGGATAAGTAAGTCAGCTTCACATACATCACTGATTGATCAGCGTGCAATATAATGTACATATGCGGGTACAAGTACATAAGAATAAATGGAGATTATAATATTATTAATTGATTTACATCCAATTCAAATTTCAAATTATCATGTTTATACAATGTCAAAATTTACTATTGAGATAATCATTTAATTTATAAATACATTTTTCTACTAGCAACCCAAGCAGCTTTGTTTGATGATGGGTTCCATGAAGAGTCGAGGGTAATACTCAAATATACTAGGCGTACATATATTTTGTATCATGAGTTACAAATCTGACAGATGTCATAGTAACGTACTATTACTACTGTAGTAACGGCAGGCGATCTAACAGTGACAACTCATGGTAGGTACTAAGGTAGAGCTTTGTGGGAAAGTCCAGCAGTCTTTACTTATTTTAAACTATATATATGCCCTCTACTAAGGATTATGCTATGAGTAGTACTAATTCGACGAGTAGTAGACTCGGTTCAAGTTCAGGGTCATGTAAATATATGGAAGATATAACCGGCCGCATGCCGCGATGCATGGTACGATAGACCATAAAGCTAACCGATTATATCATTTGGGGATTAATAAGCGTTTCCCAAGGTGGGATGGACTGGCTGAAATCCAATAATTCTAGGTTTCTCGAAGATGCGTATAGTAATTATAACGACGTTGCACAGGCTAAAATCACTAGGTAGTTAGGAAGGCTTACTAACCTGGCAAGTCCAGCAATCTTTGAGGGTCCAGGGCTGCGCGGGAATCCTTTCACTTCACTACACAGGGAGGCGAATTCCTTTGGCTGGCAACTATTTTGTGGTAATGCGCGACCTGTCCCAAATATATTATGGGACTCGGTAATAAGTGTCCCGCGACTCCAAAGAACGAATCGCGACAGAGACATATGCGGGATAATAATTGAGTGCGTGCGACCGTCCTGCAAGGCGTCTTGATTGCAACTGTCTTGTCAGTCAAGGTGACCGACATTAGAAAAAATGCAGAGTGCATACGCAGCAAAATATCCGTCGTGTGGATTATAGTGTACGCACACACGGACACGTAGGAACATCGCGTAATAGCCCAATATGGGATTACACAAAATTCCCAGAAAAGTAAACCAACCCTTAGTTTACCTATAGATAATTAACTATGCAATGTCGTTTATCTAACGTTTAAATTAAGTTACGCTCGCAATGCTGTCGGCGTAACCATATTCCCCGGCTTGAAAGGTCCTAATCTTTCAAAACAAAAAAGAGGAAACAACAATTAACAATTGCATATTATCATCATGAAAACTCTACCTTATGAAAGAAACTAAATTTATGAAGGAATTTTATAAACTAGTCAATAAATTTAATTAAACCTAACTTCTGCATTATAAAAATTAGATACCAAAACTTATTGTGTTGGCAAAGGGCACAACTTAACTGTTGGCCGCTGAAAAAACCCACTCTGAGTCTTGATCGTTGCGACTCTAACTACCCCGTTCTTATCCGGATAGACTTCCGTCACTAAGCCTATCGGCCAATGTAGAGGCATAACGTTGTCCTGCATAGAAACAACAACCATACCAGTCCGTAAAGGATTAGCAGGTGTGTTCCATTTAGAATGAACAAGTTGATCATTTAGTTCCTGTCGCGAAATAAGATGTAAGCGCGTTTCAGTTACCTCGCGAGCAGGGAAAAAGACGAGTGGTTTCGTGTTAAGACAATGTGCAGGAGTTAATGCGGCGGGTTCTGACGGATCGGAGCTAAGCGCGTAGAGCGGTCGCGAGTTATCATCCGCCAGTTCCTTCTCCCAATATGTGCTATATTCATGCGATAAGAATTGGTAGAGTTCACGAAGATACGATTTTGCATCGGATTCAAAATGAATTCGTTGAACAGTTCGCCACACAACTGATTCAGCAAAGTTCAAATCGAGCGCGGTTATTGGGCCTATAGGAAGCCACTTTAGAAATTTGTAAACAAAGCAAATTGTTTTCAAGTATTTTTTCCAGGAGGAAAACCTATTGGAGAGGTTATACAGAATGTCTTCGGCAGGAGAATTCACCTTTGACATTTCCGGCGATAAAGCAGGTAGAGCAACTGGCTTCATTTCGGGAAGCTCTTGCGTCTGACCTGGAACGAATGGCTTTATAGGCCATGCGTGGCGGGGTAGTTTGAGCCAGGGCGGTCCAGTCAACCACAGTGGATGATGGATAAGCTGGGCTGGCGTCAAACCGCGGGAAAGACAATCACTAGGATTATCTGATCCTTTTACATGGAAGAAGTGTTTTGCCGAGAGATTTTCGTGAATCTTGGCTATGCGATTGGCCACAAACGTGTGCCAGCGATGTGGCGAAGAGTGGATCCAACTCAAAGTTACAGTTGAGTCTGAAAATGCTACGACAGCCTCAATGGCATATCGGGAGGAATACTTGGGCTACGCCGGGGAATATTGACATTCTGCTAGGAGTAAAACTGTTTGCTAAGTTATTGCAACCAGGTTATGTATCTTCTACCGCGGGATGTCCAGACGCATTAGAGACAGTGCTTGGCTATATATTAATGGTCAAATATATGGAAGATATAACCGGCCGCATGCCGCGATGCATGGTACGATAGACCATAAAGCTAACCGATTATATCATTTGGTTAATATGCGTTTCCCAAGGTGGGATGGACTGGCTGAAATCCAATAATTCTAGGTTTCTCAAAGATGCGTATAGTAATTATAACGACGTTGCACAGGCTAAAATCACTAGGTAATTAGGAAGGCTTACTAACCTGGCAAGTCCAGCAATCTCTGAGGGTCCAGGGCTGCGCGGGAATCCTTTCACTTCACTACACAGAGAGGCGAATTCCTTTGGCTGGCAACTATTTTGTGGTAATGCGACCTGTCCCAAATATATTATGGGACTCGGTAATAAGTGTCCCACGATTCCAAAGAACGAATCGCGACGGGGACACATGCGGGAAATATAATTGAGTTGCGTGCGACCGACCAGCGAGGCGTCTTGATTGCAACTCAATTATATTTCCCGCATGTGTCCCCGTCGCGATTCGTTCTTTGGAATCGTGGGACACTTATTACCGAGTCCCATAATATATTTGGGACAGGTCGCATTACCACAAAATAGTTGCCAGCCAAAGGAATTCGCCTCTCTGTGTAGTGAAGTGAAAGGATTCCCGCGCAGCCCTGGACCCTCAGAGATTGCTGGACTTGCCAGGTTAGTAAGCCTTCCTAATTACCTAGTGATTTTAGCCTGTGCAACGTCGTTATAATTACTATACGCATCTTTGAGAAACCTAGAATTATTGGATTTCAGCCAGTCCATCCCACCTTGGGAAACGCATATTAACCAAATGATATAATCGGTTAGCTTTATGGTCTATCGTACCATGCATCGCGGCATGCGGCCGGTTATATCTTCCATATATTTGGTCCTCACGAACCGGATAGAAATCTAAAATTTTGGGTTTATTACCACGTGTAATTGCATATAATCATCATAGGAAACTCGTCCTTATTGCGTTACATGTAAGGTCCATTGTGTGTCCGCACTTGTACACGAAGTCCCGTTATAAAATTATTTAAATTCGCATTTTTCCTAACTGATTCACAAATAGGTGTGTATAAGTTATTTACTACTTTAGTGTTTCATGTTGTGAAATAGATTTTACGTTAAATTGCGTTAATTACGCTAATTTTTCATTATTTTATTTAATTGACGGTGGTTTCGTGGAAAGTTTCGTGGCACAAAGATTGGTCTGGTTAACTTTGTTAGCGAATCCAAGTAAGGATCGCCACTATAACATCTTGTTGGTTTATTTTTAACCTAATAACTAAACATTGAGTTTATTTCTTTACATCGCAAAAATATTACAGTAAATATATGGAAGATATAACCGGCCGCATGCCGCGATGCATGGTACGATAGACCATAAAGCTAACCGATTATATCATTTGGGGATTAATAAGCGTTTCCCAAGGTGGGATGGACTGGCTGAAATCCAATAATTCTAGGTTTCTCGAAGATGCGTATAGTAATTATAACGACGTTGCACAGGCTAAAATCACTAGGTAGTTAGGAAGGCTTACTAACCTGGCAAGTCCAGCAATCTTTGAGGGTCCAGGGCTGCGCGGGAATCCTTTCACTTCACTACACAGGGAGGCGAATTCCTTTGGCTGGCAACTATTTTGTGGTAATGCGCGACCTGTCCCAAATATATTATGGGACTCGGTAATAAGTGTCCCGCGACTCCAAAGAACGAATCGCGACAGAGACATATGCGGGATAATAATTGAGTGCGTGCGACCGTCCTGCAAGGCGTCTTGATTGCAACTGTCTTGTCAGTCAAGGTGACCGACATTAGAAAAAATGCAGAGTGCATACGCAGCAAAATATCCGTCGTGTGGATTATAGTGTACGCACACACGGACACGTAGGAACATCGCGTAATAGCCCAATATGGGATTACACAAAATTCCCAGAAAAGTAAACCAACCCTTAGTTTACCTATAGATAATTAACTATGCAATGTCGTTTATCTAACGTTTAAATTAAGTTACGCTCGCAATGCTGTCGGCGTAACCAGTATTTGGTACTAATACTTAGGCGTCTCAGCTCCGCTCGGCTTTTTTTGGGTAAGTTCCTTAACTTTGTAATCAAACTTAAAAGCTTAACTTTGTAATAAAACTTTAAACTATACCTTATCTACTAAATATTTAACACAATTCGTTTAAACTATTTCGAAAACAATTAGCTTGATTGAAGTAAAAACTAGAATGAAGCTAACTTTATATGGCATTGTCAGTAGTGTACCTATTCGTCATTAAGTGTACCGCACCAGTTCATCCATTCATTCGGGTATGAACCAAAGTAATCGATTTTCCCACATACTTCCGTCAGCTTAATTGCTTGCCATAAACGCCTCAATTTTCAACCTTATGACGTTGCGATAAAATTGATTATACGACTGCGCCAAGGGCTGTAAAAAGGCTACCAAGAGGAGAACATATTAGCAGTTCTTGCAAGTATTTTCCCGCAGCGAGAACAGAATATCTTGCCTCTATATTTCAGCCGGCTATAGACCCGCTGCGCCTCGGAGGTCGTTAAATAGAGTATATACATATTTCTAATGAGCATAAAATACCTGAAAAAGCCTCTAACATCTGTCTAGAGATGATTTCAGGTCAATTTGTTAGCCCGGGATTCTGTGCCCATGGTGCACTTACGAGGCGCTGGCTTAGATACAGCCCTAGTAGTCATAGCTGAGTGCATAAATATAATATTAAATTATATTTGTGAGTAGGATACATAAATTAAAGTTAAGTAATTGTGGTACTTACAGCACACTCCGGCTCCGTGATGTAAGATCCATTCGCCAGATACTTCTTCGGGCACTCGGACCACGGCAGCTCGGCTTGGAAGCTCTGAGCGAAGTAGAACAGGCACCACGCTATTATAGAGTTATAGTACAAAGCCACGTTGAACGAAACCACTGCCGAACTGATCCCGATCCCACCCAAATACGGCGACACCTGATGCCAGACCCCAATAGCCCCTTTCCGCAGCCTCTGGCCAATCGCAAGTTCGAGATAGAAAATCGGGATCCCCTCGATCGCTAGCATCACGAAGTATGGTATTAAGAACGCGCCTCCTCCATTCTTCTGCGCTAGGTATGGGAATCTCCATACGTTTCCTAGCCCGACGGCATAGCCTACAGTCGCTAGAAGGAAAGTCAGCTTGCTGTCCCAGGATTCCCGTTCTACCCCTCCCTCTGGTTTAGTTATACCCCTCTCCTCGATAGAGCTTTCCTTGCTTTCTGTATCAGAGCGTTTGTTGGGACTTGTGTCTTCGAAAGCTTCGTTTGTCGCGCCGTACATGACTGGGACTCGGTTGGAGGTGAGTCCGTTCTCCATAGTGACTAAACGCCCTCGCAGTTCCTTCATTTCCATGCGATCTATGGACCTCTGAGCGTATAGGTCCCGCGAGCTTTGCCGCCTCATTAAATGTGCTGTGTTCGCCATTTTACTATAATTCTATCAACGATTACAGAAGAATTTACACCATTTTCAAAACCTCCTAGATTATTCTTCGTCGTGACACATAATGAGAACCAGTAAATAACACGTGAACGCTATTATGTCAGAGCTTAAATTGACTATCGATTTATTGCCGAACATTATTGTTATGACTTGCAAACTCTGGACAAAAATCAACTGATATATGACACCACTTTTACACTGATTACTCTAGGTTTTAATTATCATTTTGTGGGAGTTTTTGAGAGGGGTTTTTAGGGGGATAAAATTTGACGGGACCCGTCCGTGGCGGGAACTACGGGGGAATGGTGGGCTCTATAAGCCGGAGCATGCGCAAAACCTCTAGAACCTTCAATGGGCCGGGATTGGGATGGCTTTTGTGGAACGGAATATAACCTTTAGCAATTATGATTTATTTGAACTTTCCATTCATGTGTTGTCTGAGATATTTTAGGAAGGATAAGGCTTCATCAGCGGTGAATAGCCCTGTTGGCTTTGATTTCCAGTTAATTTAACATATTGTCAAGCAGTCTTTATATTTTTTTAGGATTTAGGCAGAATACGAATTCAATTTACAAACAAACTGAGGAATACGAGTACATCGCCATTAAGAAAGACTACAGCTTCTACTAAAAGTATTATCATAACTAAATATTGCGAGAATATTTTTCACATTCTGAGAACAGATCTGATGACTAAAGCCGCTGGTTTCTCTCGATGTTTTTCTTCACCATTACAGCACGTGTTAAATGTGCACACACATTTTAATCTAAGCTGAAAGGAATGCATGCCGCCTAATCCTTCTAACAATATGCCGAACTTATAACCTCCTGTATTTCAGTCAGCTATCCTCCCACTACGCCACTAAGTCGTATCCACCAACACTATCTCAGCCGTAGGACGTCCACTGCTAGACATAGTACTGATCATGAAGGGATAGACATAATTTTGATGAGGGGGTTTTTACCATACTCACCACGCTTGGTATCATCAGGCGGGTGCGAGCGCAGAACAGAATATTGATATAATTTTATGACTTACTAACGGGACTTTATCGCGTAATTACCTTATTTTATTATTTTCCGACGTTTCGAGTGCCTTGCAGCCCTCGTGGTCACGGGTATACACGCTCGTCAACCCGCCTGCCAAGCGTGGTGAGTATGGTGAAAACCCCCTCATCAAAATTATGTCTACAGATCGCGAAAGTTTACAAAGGCTGTTGATTTACGGAAAAACTGCTGCGCATCTTCCAGTGGTGGTATCCTTGGCAGATGCGTACTGCATCCACGTCTGCGGGTAAGAGAGAGGCAACATTCTACTGCCGGCACTCCAAAGCTAAGTGGTATGGTATTGATTGTACGAAGACGTACATTCGCATAGGTGTCTAACTTTAGTGAATTAGCACGTTTACGCCCTTGCACCCAGGCAGATTCGTTAACAATCTCCGCTATGCAGATGACACAGTCCTTATAGCATCTGAAGAAGGACTTCGAACGATTGTGAACCGAATAAATGAGTGTTCGTCTAGACTGGGACTTATGAATGCATCTAAGACAAAATGAATGGTGATTTCAAAAGCGGTAACTTACAGTGCAAGATTCAAGTAGGAGGTGTCAATCTTAAAAGAGTCCCAAAGTATCGATACTTAGGGTCCTGATTAACGGATCCTTCGGAGAGTGACACTGAAATACGTGTCGGGATCGAGATCGCCAGAGCATCATTCATGCGAAAGTCCAAATGGATGTGCTCTAAAAGGTTCACTTTGAAGTTACGCACTAGACTTATCCAATGTTAGGTGTGGCCAGTATTGCTTGATGGATGCGAAGCATGGACAATAAAGGAAGACCTTCGCAAACGAATACAGGCATTCGAAATGTGGATATACCGTCGCATGCTCCGCATAAGCTGGACGCAGAAAGTCACCAATACTGAGGTATTGCAGCGAATGCGAATTAAAAGAACCAACCTTGTACGAACCATCAAACAGAGCAAAGTTGGCTACCTCGGCCATATCTGGCGACATGACCGGTATCAACTGCTGCAAATTATCATGATGGGGAAGATACAAGGAGATCTGTTGGCAGAAGAAAACTTTTCTGGCTGCGGCAGTTCACAGGCATAAAAAAGGCTGAAGATCTTTTTCGGGTGGCCCAAGATAAAAAACAATTCAAGAGATTGACCGCCGACCTTCAATAACTGGAGGGGCACTATAAGAAGAAGAAGCTTGCACCCAGTGCTTAACCGAACGCTGCGCGATAATTATGTGTGACGGAATCGTTTACCGCTTACTTAAGTTGGTTGTAGAGTTTTATTAAACTTCCAAGTGTGATCAGTGTTTAACTCAAGTATTCAAACTTACCCACTACTAAGGACTTTACTGTGCAGTCAACTGGACTGTACCATCAGTCTATTTTCGTGTGGTGGGCGATATTGCTTGCTCCATGTACTATATAGCTTCTATACGCCTACGCTATGTGGGTGTCGTATTATGGTCAATTCTAGCTAAAGGGATTATACCTAAGCTAGATAGTATATTGCAAGTGCGAGTTGGATTTGCGCAGACAGGGTTCCGTAATCGCAATGCTTTTTGAAAATTTTTCATTTGTTTTTTTTCAATTATATATAATATATATAATACTATATATAATAAAAATATCTATCTATGTAGTATAATGTATTAAGTATATCAGTCATCTAGTACCCATAACACAAGCTCTGCTGAGCTTGGGGCTAGATGATGCTGTGTGATTTGAAAAAAAAAAAAAAAAAAAAAAATATTTTGGTTTCGAGGATTTTAACTAGATTTAAAAATATATATTTATGTAACCGGGTAGTTATCGCGTACCTAGATAGATAGCACATAGATAAATAACTTTATTGCGTAAAACATACAGAAAAAAAATACTACAACTACACAAAACAACAAAAATACTCAAAGTCGGTCTTATCGCTTATGCGACTCCATCCAGACAACCGCTGGATGGGGAGGATTTGAATGGAATATGTATACTACTTGTTTGTTTAAATAATGGTACCTTACTTTATATCCCTACGGGAGGACCTTAAATTGGCTGCTTTATTTATATAGGTACAAGTCAGTTATGTATTATTATCCTCCTAGTATAGTTTATTTTATTATTAATATAATTCCGATTGAAGAAAAAAGGAAAGCCTTTCACTGTTCTAGTTCTATGTTAATTCATTATTTTAAATTTAAAAGTATTTTATTGATTGATTGTATTGGTGTATGTCGTGCTAATGAAATAAATAGAAAATAAAATTGAAATGAAATAATTTTACCCTTTTGGTAAGAAGGGACGACGGAAGATGGGTTAAGGCCGTAACAGAATAGTGGCCAAGAGACACGGTACGACCTAGAGACAGACCACGTGCCCGTTGGTCCAAAGACATTATTAGTTCTGTTGGGAGTCAGTGGACGAGAATCTCAAGGGACCGTAAACAATGGCGCATTAAAGAGGAGGCTTATACTCAGCAGTGGGTGCAAACGAGCTGAAATGATGATGAATTGAAACCTTTTCGGTCAGCAGTACACACATTGTAATACACGCTAGAAAAAAGTTCATTTAAAACGGGTTGTTCCTTAGAACGAAGGAATTCTATCGGGACATTTTCCTAAGGTCAATAGAACCATTAGTAGGATTGTTGGAAAAAATCGATTCAGAACCGTGGGCGCGTTTGGACATTGATTTATGAATTTGCGCGTTGTAGGTATATGTGTTATGCCGTGGGGCGCCGGCAGTAGAATGTTGCCCCTCCTCTCATGCCCGTGGATGCAGTAAGAGCCTGCTAAGGGATACCTCAGAAAGATGGGCAGCAGCGTCTTTCCATATATCAACATCCCATACTGCGCTCGCCAACCCGCCTGCCAAGCGTGGTGAGTATGGCAACTACCCCTCATGGAGAACCATGAGGCCTTTGTTCATTCGTGGACGTTTTATGGCTGAAATGATGATATATGGTGTCCGCAGTCGTATATAACCTGTTACTAATCTAAAAAATATTCATGTTATGTGCCCGGATAAAATGTAGCCAAATATAAATAGTTAAGAATGGACATCGATTCCTGGCTCTAAGCTCCATTTTAAATACAATTCTAAAATAACTTTTAAATTGGTTATGTATACCTTAACATATTTTTTAGTCGTGGGGCCGGCAGAGGAATGTTGCCTATCCTCTCTTGCCCATGAAGGCAGTAGAAATCGGCCATGGAAAAATCTACCTCCGGAAGATGGGCAGCAGTTAGCATGTAGCAGGTAGATGGACGTTTACGGCTGAAATGATGATGATGAAAATTATAAAAGAAGCTATAGCGACATCTCTTGTCATTGCTACTGAACTTCAGACAATGAGCAAGAGAACTCTTGTATTTACCTGTAGATGGCGCTAAATTGGCAAAAGAGTGATGTGATGGCGACTGAGGGAGAAGAGTAGCAGAAGACAACATTTTGTGCTGACCCGACATAGGCGGGCATATGGGTAAGGGGACCTTAAATATGTGCCAACAAAACTGTGAATCCAAGCCCATACAAGCTATCAGATTTAATTGAATTGAATACAAAAAAATAATAATAATAATAAATAAGGCGTGTTTTTAAACTTCATATTTACGATAAAAACAAGACGTACCTAGCAGTCAATTAAGCTGTAAAATTTAATTAGCAAAAATTTAAGAACAAAATTAAAATAACTAGTAGGTACCTATTACATAATTAATGAACTGTAAAAACTATTTGTCGGAGGGAGTTAGTTTCAACAGTAAAAAATGTGCAATAACTGAGCGAAAAAAACAATGGAAAGCTAATCAAACCGCGACTGGACGTGAACTGAGAGCAAATATAGCAGTGTTACTCTGAAGTATAAAATCCCACCGAAAACGTCTCGTCACGCAAAGCTGTCGACCGCGAAAAAAAGTTGTGAAAAGTTCATTCAAGTATTTTGACGACCTTGACAGAATAGAAAGCTTCATAAATGACTTAAAAGGATATATTATTATTTATCGACATAAATTTACGCTGTGATTCACAGAGTATTATCAATTATTACTGTTATTTTTTGTCATTTTTGTGGAAATAAAATAAATAGCTCAAAGATGTTCAACTATGAGTTTATTGTCCGGAAAGGAAGGAATGATTTTTACAAAACGTAATGTCAGGTTGAAGACCTTCAGCGCCTCTAGTGAACAATTAGTGGAACCATTTTACGTTCCATTATACTAATTTATGTTTAACATTTCAACAATTTTCTAGTCGCAATGATTATAATGTGGTTGTTAATATGCACGGTACCATGTTAGACGTTGTCTAGGTGCGAGATAGTGTCGAGGTGCAGGAGGTGTCAGTCACAGCCACTGAGGGAATAGTACCCTTGAATGCCTACCACCCCGCATTGGATATTGAAATAAGGGTACAAGTGACTCATTGCTCAGACCTGATCGAACCAAGCAATATGAATTCCGCGAGAGATTGGAATTTTAATAAGTGCTACTATGTGCTTTTACATAATTTACTGGACCGAACGAATTGGGATACGGTTCTACTGTGCTATGATGTGCGAAGTGCTGTAGATAATTTTTATAATAGTACTTATGGTATATTTGCATGCCAAAATAGAATCACAAAAACACAATAACGAAGTGATATCCGGTCTGGTTTTCGGATATTATTTACGATATTGGTCGTTAGACCACTTCATGCTGTCTGGAAACGCACTAACTCTATGAACTCATACGAGGAATTCTCAAATCTTAGATCTTCTCTGAAACAGCGTGTAGCTTTGGCCTACAGTTCACATATGCGACTCGTAGAAAATAAAATTGCAATTACCCCCGCGATTTTAGGCGGCATATTAATAGTTTAAAAGCGAAGGGGGGATTTGAGCCGAATGTCACATAAAGGAGAATCTTTTTCTGGGGTCGGGGCTTCAGAAGCCTTTTCGTTTTTTGCCAGCGTGCCGCAGCTAGATATTGACCATCTCAATGGTTCTGACATTGGCAGTAATGGTCATTATGTCAATATATTTCACTTCACACCTACCGATATTGAAAATGGTATTACAAAACTGAAACCTGGTAGTTCCATAGGACCGGATAGCATTCCTTCATATATATTCAAACAGATGAAACGCTCTTTTATATTACTACTTTACCATATTTTTAATTTAGCCCTGAGTACAGGTATATATCCACCTCAGGAGAAGGTCTTCTATACCCAAGACTTCCAACAAATTTTTTTTTTTAATTCTTTATTTATATACTTGGGAGTTTTGCCGTACAGTGGCTATGTCACCCCCGTAATTCTACATAACAATATTTCACAACTAATAAAAATAACCTAAATCTAAAACTACTTAACCTACTCTCAAGGTGATCTATGTAGTACCTACCTTCCTAACTCGCATCCTCAAATTTCTGTGGAGGAATATAGGAAAATAGCAATTTTATCTTAACCTGCTAAGATTTTTGAAAATATTGTCTATTAACTCATTTATGACCAAGTTAGAAAGAAAGAAAGAAAACACATTTATTGGCACACAAGACATGCAGGTAAATAACAAAATCAAATAAAACCGGGCAAGAGCGAGTCGAACTCGCGCAAAAATAATTCGTATGATAAAGGCAATTTATATTTGGAGAACCTTGACAGCACCATCTCTTGTCTGAGAGCGGAACTTATGTAGATTATTTACACTTTCGATGATTTCTATTAAGCTATGCAAATTAGAGGGTTCGTTATAATTTTCCTGTAATCTTTACATACGGAGTGTATTAGCAATAAAAGTTTCAGGGGTTTATCTCTGCAAACTTCGGAGATAAGGGGGGAACGCAATGTTTTTCAACATTTTTTGTAAATAACTCCAAAACGATGCGGCTTAAGGGAAAACTAAAAACTGTTTATTAATGTGCAAATGAATACCTTTCATATGATACCCACACACCCTAGTAACTTCACTTGAACATTTTAAGATCCGCTATCCGCCCCCCTGCGATCATAAGTATATTTTTATCATTTTCATATATGCTATATTAATTGTAAGTTAAAAAGAAAAGAAATTGTGTTGGCTCATAGACTACGCTCCGGGCACATCCCTCTTAATAAATTCAATTTTTTGATGAAAAAACCGATTCCCCTAACTGCGACACTTGCGGGGTCCCAGAAGACGTTTACCATCATCTGGTGGAGTGTGAGAGGAGCGCGTCAATGAGGTCAATTTTATTTGATGTGTATGGAATTAATGTAGTGGAGACTGGTGCTATTCAACTTGTTCTAGCCGCTCCGATGTGTGATGCGGCTATAAAAATGTATAAGTTACTTAGTGATATTTAAGTGTGTGTATGTAAATTTGATTTGTCTGTTTACTATTGTTTTGTATTCATGGGGCTGACATAGTCAATCAATTGACTCAAAGTCCCGTATAAAAAATGAATAAAAAAAAAATATATGCTATATTAGTAAAAAAAAAGAGTTATCAACTATTTCAAATTTTAAGTCGATATATTTGTGACAGACAGACAGAGTGATACCTACCATAAGGGTTCCTTTTTACCATTTTAGTCCGGAACCCTAAAAATAAACAAACAACATAAAACAGCAAACAGAACAAGCAAACCATTATTAGAATTATGTGGGTAAGGCCCTATATGACGAGTGAGCCAATAGATAACGTCTCAGCATATGCTGCTTACCACTCGGAAGCGGTGGGCAACGCAATTGAAAAATATTTGTGTAATACTCAGCATAGATTCAGGTCCAAGAGGTCATTTAAAGTTAGGTAAGTACCAGAATGAGAGAACTGTTAAAAATAACTCAACGCTGAAAAATATATGAAATTCAATAATTTGTGAAAAGCATGGTTTTATACTTTTTGCTTATTGTTAGGTACCTACCTATCACACACATGCCCGTACTATCCATATTCCGGGTTTCGTAGTAAAACAAGAAACTCTTATAGTTTCGCTCTATCTGTCTGTATGTCCGTCCGTCCGTCACCGGCTTTGCGAAGAGACTATTAGTCTTAGAAAGCTGTTATTTTGCATGGTTACGTAAAATAACAACGCCGAGATAACGCTAAAAAAATGCTAAAAAAATAATTAATTCAGGGTATATATCAATGTTACCGGCAATCTGTATAATTCAGGTATTCTATACAATACTTAGGCAATGTATGAAAATAATTAAATTACGAAGGAAATGTAAAAGCTTTTGCTGCCAAGAGGTACAATACAATAAATAAACCTCACGGTAGAGCCAAACCACCCACCCCCATCCCCTTCTATTTATTGTAAGCAGGAGAGAAAACAAAATTGGATGCCAGTCATACAAGCGTGCCTACAATATTTTGTATGGAATGGCTGAAGGGTTTACAGCGTGTCACACTAAAAACGAGTTACAATATGATTCGTAGCGACTCCTTCGAAGACAAAAAATATCTTAGAACGAGTCACACCCAAACCGAACAGTATAAGAATTCTTCGTCTTCTTTATTTAGGCCAGTAATAACTTTGAAAAGTACAGTATTGTAATAGGTAGGTAGATGTTAAATTACAGTATTGTTTAGAGCACAAAAGAAATGCGTTAGGCCTATCAGTAAACTAAAACAGACTGACACCTGCAAACCTTATTCTGTAAGTCTTAAAATATTGACCTTGCCTTGTATTTACTTATATGAGGTGGTTCAGTTTGTAAGAAGCAACTAACAAGTTTACAATAACTTGAAAAGTAAGCGCCTAAACTGTAAAATTCAATGTCTTTTGCATAGAACCGCATTGCTTAGCAGAAGCATTTTTTGCATGGCACCAAGAATTTACAATCACTTACCAAAATTTGTATTAGAAACCACCTCATAGTATATCTTTAAGTTTAAAGTTAAGCAGCTACTCTTAGAAAAAGTTATTATACTGTTAATGACTATTTAAATGATAAAATTGAACCTAATTGACATTTTTGTATTACTTTATTAACTTACTCATCTGTGTTGTTAATTAATTCATTGAAATTTAAATATTAAGATGTTCGTAATTGACATATTTTGTAATACTTTATTGACTTATTTGTTTGTGTGTGCTGTTAGTGAATTTATTTGCTTAGATAATATTTTATTACTTTAATTTTAAACAATTTATTGAATATTGCATACTGTAAAGTTGATTATGGAAGGGCTATTTATATTATTGACATCTGTATTTAACCCTTAACTTAACCACCTGACATACGTCTCACAGACGCAAGGAAATTAAAAACGTTAATATTTTGGCGCGCAAAATATGTATCCACTTGTACGTCCCTGTACCTTCCCGCCGCGTCCCTCAGTGCCGCGCAAGCGCTCGTCGTGGTCGGAGGGGCACGCGTTTGTCACTGGTAGGTAAGTAAAAAATCGTCGTTGTCCGTCTGTAAGACGTATGGTAGGTGGTTGCGTGACTTTTTTGAAATCGTGTTTTTTTGTGTTTAAGTTTAAAATGGATTCTAATGATGGTGTTATTGAGCGTTGGTTAGAACAAGATCCATCTGACGACGAAAACCTACCAAATGATGAAGGCAGCGATGTCGATTTGGATATTGGCGTACAGTACGCATTGGAGGATAGCTGCGAATCGAATCCTAAAGGCGAAGGATCAAATACTGAGGAGAATCATGAATCATGACATTATTGTATCACAACCTCCAGTTTTACCTGCAGAGCAAAGAAAAGAAACAATACGTGTGTTTTGAGTGTAAAAATTGTATTGAATGCTCCCACAAAATGTGCATTCACTGTCGCGAAAATCTGTAAGATCGATGCCCTGCAATTTTGTCGAAGATATGATTATAATGAGAAAGTTTTGATTTAATATGACTTGTTGATTACTATATTTTTATAAACCGAAACAATGAAGTTCCTAAGTCATGTGATTATTTTTATATGTCTCGTTTTTTGATTAAAAAAAATTTTATGCTAGAATTAAAAGTTGTTTCAAACAAATTAAAATTTTAAGAAATCTTGTTGATTTTTATGTGCCTTGTTTGCTCTAATAAATACTTTGATATGTATTTTAATTGATTTTACTTCAAAAACAAACCTTTCACACTTAGATTTTACATACGAAAGTCATTTCTTTCGTCCGTCTGTGAGACGTATGGTAGGTGGTTGTGTGACAAGATTAGGTGGTAGAGGGTTAACCCATTTTCGCAGTAAATGAATTTGAATTTAATGTTATATACAAATAATGTATGTAAATCATATTACAAATAATGTTGGTAAATCATTGAGATGTTAAGTCTCTCTATTTAAATCCTACTGTCAATCATTTTACACCAGCGGCCTGTGGGTCACTTATACCGTGGCGTCCATCAGTGCACTACGCGCGTCATTTACGATTACTTGTTTAGAGCAATGGCGGGGCTGCCCAGATACTGTAGTGCGTCTGGCATGTTTGCGGATGCACATGTCAGTGACTTTTACGCTGTAATTCACAATAAGATATCGTCATAAAACGCAGGGTGCTAGGCAGCACCAACTGTCTGATGAGGGCTCTGGCTGACCGACCATGCAGCAGTCTTCAAAGACACTGGATGTCAAGCCTCAGTAACCCTTGCGCCAAACTAATTCATTATTTAAATTAATTCTTGGATGTACCTTTCTGTTTAGCTTATTCTGTGTGTAAATCTATTTAATGTTTAAAAATTGTATGACTAGCTATGTGACATTATTTTTCTAATCTATGGATCATGTTATCTGAAACAATAAATTAATTTCATTTAATTACCCGGACAAACGCTAAGAGGTTCTTAAAAAATAAGGCGTCCCGGGAAGCCTTTGGAATAGTATTCAAACAATGCAATAGTCAAAGACTTCACGAAATAGTATTTGCTCAACGCAAGGTCTAAACATAACTTGAACGTACTTTGTACTTTAGATACTGTCTGTATACTTAAGATTAAGACACATAGGTAATATCACACTGTTACATGTATGTAGGTCAAAGTCAAAGTCAAAACATTTAATGCAACCACATTGTAGTAAGTGAAGATGTTGACAAAATATAGTTCCAAACATGGACCCGGTTTGGGCACGACAGTAATGCACTTATAATTACAATTATGTATAAATAAATAAATTAAGATTGAAGATGATATTAAACTCAACCCTTTGCTACCGTATCAACGACGACCCTAAATTATCATATCCTAAAGTAACATTACATACGACAGACCTGATGTTAGGAACGGTTACTGCTCGTGACGTCACATCGGAGCGTGTGACGTCACACGCCGCATTAACCCTTATCGTAACTAGATGTCGCTGCTAAATTTGTTCAAAGTGTAGATCGCGCTAACGAAAACGCAGAGCACGGGACGACCTCCCCTCGGTAACCTAGAAAACTCATACTTACCTGGCACAGGGGACACCGTGATCACAAAGGCGGTTCCCCCAGAGCGAGGACTGACCATTGCACTGCGGTCGGTTTGACCTCTGCGATTATCCCTAATGTGGATAACTCGGGTGCGTTATTTTTGGTAGTGGGGACTGCGTACGCGCTGTCCCCCATATAATCCTATGATGAGTTAAGCGGAGTCTGGGTAGAACTAGGGTTTGATATAAATACTACTCAATTAATTGCCTACTTGTTTCATCTCATTTTTACTTTGCTAAAAATTAATACAAGCTACCGCTTAGCTTGCTTGCGGCGTTCGAATCTGAGTGTAATTTAGTTTCTGTAATCTGTGTAATTTAGCAGCAATTGTGCATATTACCGTCTAAAAATTTAGCTTCTGTAGCGCTAAAATGAAAGAAAATGCAATACTTTTAGTACGGCTCCATTCACATTCAATAGAAACGTGTGCCTAATAGTTTTTAAGGTCTAATGTCAGTTTTTTGCGTATTTCTCTTTACCGATAATTTATATCAGAGGAGTAAAGCCATACAAAATTGTAGCTCATGTAAAATATACAATAATGTAATTGTTAGTTTTAGAAAATAATAATTAATGGTTCTAAACAGTTTTCCAGCTAAGAGAAATACTAAAAATAGATGAAGTTGTATTCCACTTGCCGAAAAAAACACCTGAAAATTTCAAAGGTGGTGAGCACATTATTGTTATTGTCTAACTTGCTAAGTAATTCAATATTTTAAACTTATACACAATTTCAAGTAGGTATCTATTAATTTAAAGATTATTTCTGTTTGTTATTTTTATGTTAAAAATATGTACCTATTGATTATAAATCTTTCGTAAAAAACTGGTTTTTTGTCACAATGAATAACAACCGATTCTTTGATCTGTAAAACCGAATATCGCCCTTTGATTATCGATACTTTCAATCCCTATGACTACTGTCTTATAGAAATAATGTTACCAGTTTAAACTGGTATTATTTTTTTCTCAAAATGATTCTTCCTTCCCATTTTTTACACAATTTAGGGAAAATAAATGCTCACTGGTTGCATGTTATTATTTTTTCGGTGCTTTGCATTCCGCAATAATACCTTCAGTAAAAAATGCTTTTTCTTGTTCTTGTTCGTCAAGTCTGATGACTTGACAAATAATTAAATGACAAAGTAATAAAAATGTAGCCATATCACGACTTTTTAAGATTTAAAATTGTTTTATAATTTTTATTCTCAAATTGGTTGTTTGATTTAAGGAAAATAAATGCTAATTGGTTGCATGATATTATTTTTTCGGAGCTTTTTAATCCGGAATAATACACAATAACCTTCATTTAAAAATGCTTTTTCTTGTTCGTTAAGTCTGAATACGCGATATTATTCAATAATATCGCGTAAATGGATTCATTTTGTAATAAAAATGTAGTAATGTCACGACTATTTAAGAATTAAAATTGTTTCATTATAAACACCAACATAATAATATAGATTTATTGTTTCTACTTTATGTAATTCCACAACGAAGCCCAAATCGATTGAGCAAAATAAAAAAAATGAGGGTGAATAATAATGTGATGACGCTGGTATCACTTTTGAGTTTATTTGCATTTAATATACATACATATGTCAGTCATGACTGTGTGCGTAGCGTTGCGTATTTTTCCCAAATTTTAAAATAATTTTGAATATAAGTCTGTTTGTGTTTAAAAAGGCACACACACTTTTCATGTGTGTAGGTATGGTTTCAATGTGTATGTTTCTTCTCCTTCCGCTAAAAATGGCAGAATTTTTTGTATTGAGAAATAGACGCGTGCCGTGTCCTTTTCTATATCGTCTAAGATTTTAGTAGTAGTAGCTAATCCGAGAAAAAAAATAACTTCTCGGACGCAGCTCGCAGGACGCCTAAGGCGTCCTACTGTCGTACAAATTATTCTAAATAAGTACTAATTGAGTACCTACATACTTAAAACTTTAGACGATATTTATATCTCTCATATATATCTCGTTATGCCCGGTTTCTATATTCAACGGACAGTCATAGTATAAAAGCTACGAATAGTTTCCACCTAACCATTAACGAGTCGTTACGTTGTGTTCCACAACGTTCACAGCTCTCCTGCCAGCGACGAACAACCGTCCGTTATCGCCTAACCGACGGTCCTCTTTACGTTTCGTTCTTACAACAAACATGCGTTTCGTGGTATAAAGAATATGATGTTTTTTACAAAATAATAATATGATAACTATGTAAAATAAATATAAAACAGAGTCAAATTAATTTTTGCTGTAACTACGTTATGAACTAATTAATTTTACCCCGGTAAGTTTTTATCATTATTATAGCTTATTGGTAATAATAACATGCCTAACGCTTTTGTTATAAAGGATCTTTATTTCGTCAATAATTACTATCATGCGAATTTTTAAACAATTTTACAAGAGTTATTTTCTGTTACAGAAGAGCAAAAAGCCAATGAGCAAAGATGAAGTGGCTTACTTTGTGGATCTCATCCAAAACCACTCTATTTTAACAAGCAACAAGACGGGAATATTGAAATTCATTCTCTGAAGCAGATCGGGACAGTTAACATTACCTGTAATTTTGAGCAGGAACGATACGTCAGCAATTTCACGTCGTTTAGAAAGGGGAAGAATATGAAGATTAGAGTTATACATTTTAAGATAATAAAACATGTTAAATATTTTCTTAAGTCAGTTTATATTCATTGCCTATATTGTACAAAGTAATTTGTATTGATTAATGTAGACAGCCTTCTTCACCCCAAACTGAAAAGAAAAGGTAGGTATATAGTTTTTATGACTGATAGTAAAGAAATAGTAACAAATCGCTTGGACAAAAGTCAATAAATGAGATAGTTTTAGGTAAATAATTCATAGGCGATCTTCACTTATTGAAATATTCAGCAATTAGGGTTTCTCTTTCTGTTTGATTACTTGCTTCTGTATTATTTGGTGTGGGCACTGCACCTACATATGTCTGGGATTTCAACTTCTGGTGGAATATCATCCAAGCATTTCAGTCGACAAATATTGTGGAGTATCGATGTTGCAATAATTACTGCATTGGCTCAGACGCAATGTTAGAGCCACTACTGGAAATCTCCGTTTCCAAACTCCAAAACACCTACAACAAAATAAGCAATAATAAGATATCTATCTGGAATACTAGTAAATATAATGTTGTATGTAATGAAAAATAAACCTTTCAATGGTGTTTCTAGTTCGGATGTGGGCTTCATTATAAAGTTGCTCACCTCTTGACTGAGGGTTTAACAATGGAGTTAAGAGGTAAGGCTTCAGAGGGTATGCACTATCCCCTAACAACCACCTATTTTAAAAAAGACCACTCTCACATTGTGCTGAAAAAAAAGATAATTTTGTTAGACAAAGAAACGTGAGTACCTACTACCCTATTTAAACTTACTTTTTATAAAAGATTATTTAATTCTGGATCAGTAATGTACCTCTCAGTTCTGAGTTGTTAAATATTGTGGCGTCCTGAGCAGAGCCTGGCCAGCGAGCGCCAACATGCCTGAGCTGCAGGCTTGTGCACACCGCTTGCACATTTAAAGAGAAGTACCCTTTACGGTTTCTAAATTCTTCTCCAGTCTGAGCAGCTGAAATAGTTGTATGAAAGGAAAATTATAAAACATATTATTTTATTGAAGAAGATAACAGCCCAATAAAGTGTACTAACATGGTGATTGTATTCTAATATGTGTACCATCCAGTGCACCAAGTACCCGAGGAAATCGAGCTATGCCATAAAAGTCTTGTTCTGTATTGGTCTGCATGTATATATATTTGCCATACAGCTGTGCTATTGCACAACTGACATCACGTACAATACGACAAGCTGATGCTTTTGACACACCTATAAAATCTGCCACTGATAAAAGCATTGTTCCTAATGCATAGAATCTTAATGTTAACAGCAACTGGTGTAACGGGGATATTCCATGATTTCTGTAAAGAAAGAAGTTACCATATTTAGGTAGAACCAACCTTTAGACCTACCTATAAATTGATGTTGATTAAACTTCGTAGTTTAAAGTTAGCAGGTACTTACCTGGCACCTTTTATTCTTATAAATGGATATATTTCCAGCAGCAGCTCTTGTACAGAACATTTATCGAGCCAAAATCTCACTTGAAATTCAACATCATCCAACTTAGATAAATAGTTCACTCTTTGCTTGTAAACTCTATCACGATGTGTATTATTTTCTTCCGAATCGGTGTCACTCCAATCTGATATTATTTGCATCATTTCTTGATCACTTTCTGAACTAGACATTGTTGTTTATTCTAATATAAAGAAACCGTAACCTATTACTTACCTACCTACCGACCAAAATCGACCGGTAAACAATTTTCGTACGGATGGTAAGTTTGACAGATAAACTGACGTTTGAAAATGGTTATAGAAACACCACAGAGTGCTATTTCCATACAAAGCAGTTACGGAGCGTTGAAGGTATCCCTCCCATCCGTTAGTAACAAACTGTTGGTAGTTTATACTACGAGACGTTTGTTATAGAAATGGTTTACACTTACGCCTGGTATCATATTTTACTGTCCGTAGGTAAAACGAACCGTTTTATTTTTATAGGAACCGGGCATAAGCATAAAACGTACATTTTTTTTCAATAACTTGCATTCAAATCGGGGCTGTGGCGCTGCTATCCCTAACGTACCAGACATGCGCCGCGGTGCGCCGGGGACGTAGGCCCAGAGATGGCGCGATGAGTTAGAAAACCACCACTTCTGGTAGAAAAACTAGTAAGTTAGAAAAATAGTTGTTTCTAACTTACTATTTCAAAAAAATATATACTCACAGATGAAATGCTATTCCATCTTTTTTGTAGATTTGAGGTATTGTATTTCTTTTTACATCCGCTAACAGCACAAACAGGCATTTTGACAAGAGCTTATCACACTGCAAATGCTGCAAAAGCGATTCTGTGACTGGGAAATCGATTATAGAATTAAGGCAGATTTATACAGGGTCAGTAACTAACGTCAGTCGACTGCCGAGTCAGTGCTGACCTGGCACTGCCATCGTATAAATTGATTTCAAGTCAGTACAGTTACTGACGCGTCAGCACTGACTTCAATATTCCCGATTCATATTTTTGGCGTCAGTCCGCTCCCCCCGCCACCCGCGCCAGCGCAACTGACGCCGTGTAAAAAAAATGTACAGGTCAGTCGCTGCCACTGTATTGTACGGGGACCACGCTGCGTCGCACGTGATAGATTTATGGATAATTTTGATAAAAGAAATCATAAACTTATGCATAAGCTTCTGAAATCTATGGTTTAACACTTGAATAATGTAATATTTTTACGAGTAAGGCTGGTTTTACATTTAAGGTTAGTTCTCTGTTTTACACAAGTAATTTATGTATATCGAACTTGTTATATACATATTTTCATTGTATTTATTATGTTAAACATATACTTTGTAGTATTTTTGTAAAATTACAACTAGATAACAAGTTGTTCGACTCGACAATGTGGTAGTTGTTTACTTGTTTCTATAAAAAGGCCGTCGCTAGAGCGACGGGGGCACAGTTAGTCCGGTAACGTTGTCATGGCCATCTGCGGTCAACAACATTTTTGTCATTTCGAAAAAAAAGACGGGGGCACTTTAGTTTGAACTGTCGGACAGAACAGAGCTCTGCAAATATCGCGGAGTCAAAGCTAAGTTAAATTAGGTACTTAACGATTTACGGTATTTATTAAACATGTAAAATTATGTAATTACTTATTAGAAGTTTTGGTTTAGAGTCATTTAGTTAGTAAATGTGGTAACGTAACTGAATAACGTAATATTATAATGATGATGATGGTAACGACGAATAAACTACAACGTTTAAATACGTGTTGTTTTAATAAGTATCCAAAAGTTAGTTATATTCCTGGCCACAGTATTATATACCTTTATATTTATTTTTAAAATCATACAATAAGGTAAATCTCTTACACGCGCCAGAAGCCAAAAGTGTTAACGTGATTTCGAGTTTCACTTTGGCTGGCAAGGCGTCTCTCATAAATGTGTCGACGCTGAATGGAGCTTGATAACAACATAAGCAATTCGTCGAAGTTGTTTGACGTCTTCCTCAAAGCCAGTTTATATTCCCGAGGATCTTAAATTCTCAACTGGTTTAGCAACATAGCATTCATTAACCTCCATTTTTATCTCTGTCATCTATCCATTTTCTCACCCAAATTATTTCTGTTTGGATAATTCTTCTCCTAACATACTAGTTACATATGTACTTCTTGCATCATGACAAACGTAAATTTTCTCAACAAATTATTTAGTTTTATTTTTTGCTGTTTTCGAGAGTTCATTTTTCCGCACTGACTTCACAAACGTGTGTACACTGAAAGAAATATCCTCGACTACTAACGAAATACTGACTGCGTCTAAATAACACGAGTCAGTTTTCGGCGCCAGCACTGACGACAGTTACTGACCCTGTATAAATCTGCCATTAGTTTTTATAAACCCGTTAGATTTCTGGCGAATAGGATTGACAGAGAGGAAGGTCCGTCGGTGAGTAGTCCATAATATATGTATATTATATCTCGTCTAAGGGCCGATTTCACCGTTGCAACTGAACGCGATCAATTCAAGCTAAACTCAGTTTAAGCGTTTGACTGCGTTCAGCGCTCCAGTTTGCATTTCACGAGCTTAAATTGAACCGAGTTTAAGCTGAACCAAGTTTAATTTCTGAACGCCCGATTTTGGACGTTTAGCACAATAAACGCGTTCAAGGGCTGTCACTTTCACGTCATTCAACAATCATTCAACTCGTGGGTGGAAAATTGTTAGGGTTCCGGACCAAAATGGTAAAAAGGAACCCTTATAGAATCACTCTGTCTGTCTGTTTGTCACAAGTGGATATCTCGAGAACTAATGATGCTAACGACTTGAAATTTGAAATGATTAAAGATAAAACTTTTTTACTAATATAGCATATATGAAAATTAAATGAAATGAAAATCTCTAATTTGCATAGTTTTTTAGACAAGGGGGGTGGAAGGGGTTTTAAAAAAAATTGTGGAATTACTATGTGATGTGGGGTAACATATGAATGGTATTTATTTGCACTATTGCAGATAAAATAGAGTTTCCTACAGACATGGCGTTAAATTCGTCCGCTAATCAACGCCACTCCTCGGATTTGATTCTTATCCTGACAGCATCTGTTTTTTTCGACTCCAAAATATGGAAATCCTTTTCCAACAAATCAATCAATGCCATTTATTCACTGGCAGCAAAGGTTGGGTCTCTTTTTCTTTTGGACATAGATAGCAAAATAAAATCACACGTGAAAATATCAAGTCCGTTGAGCAAAGCCGAAGTATCGTGTAGGAAAGAATCATCAAGAAAAGTTGTGGTAGTTGAGGGAATCACAATGTCCAGCAGGGTCGGTTCTTTAAAATTAATAACACAAAACTGAAAAACTACACACCGCAAACAAACCAAGCAATGCATATAATCTACATAATCTATCTATGCAAAATGATATACATATATGATATAATCTATGCAAAACCCATGTTTAAGTAATGACATTTACGTTCTAGGGCATCGGAACTTGGTTTACGTGAACGCGATCAAAATACTGTTGGTGAAATCGGTTCGACGTTAAACGAGATCAAAACTGACACTTGAACTCGTTTAGGCTAAACTTAGTTTAATTAAACTCGTTTTGATATGCAAACGGTGAAATCCGCTCTAGGGCCGATTTCACCGTTGCAACTGAACGCGATCAATTCAAGCTAAACTCAGTTTAAGCGTTTGACTGCGTTCAGCGCTCCAGTTTGCATTTCACGAGCTTAAATTGAACCGAGTTTAAGCTGAACCAAGTTTAATTTCTGAACGCCCGATTTTGGACGTTTAGCACAATAAACGCGTTCAAGGGCTGTCACTTTCACGTCATTCAACAATCATTCAACTCGTGGGTGGAAAATTGTTAGGGTTCCGGACCAAAATGGTAAAAAGGAACCCTTATAGAATCACTCTGTCTGTCTGTTTGTCACAAGTGGATATCTCGAGAACTAATGATGCTAACGACTTGAAATTTGAAATGATTAAAGATAAAACTTTTTTACTAATATAGCATATATGAAAATTAAATGAAATGAAAATCTCTAATTTGCATAGTTTTTTAGACAAGGGGGGTGGAAGGGGTTTTAAAAAAAATTGTGGAATTACTATGTGATGTGGGGTAACATATGAATGGTATTTATTTGCACTATTGCAGATAAAATAGAGTTTCCTACAGACATGGCGTTAAATTCGTCCGCTAATCAACGCCACTCCTCGGATTTGATTCTTATCCTGACAGCATCTGTTTTTTTCGACTCCAAAATATGGAAATCCTTTTCCAACAAATCAATCAATGCCATTTATTCACTGGCAGCAAAGGTTGGGTCTCTTTTTCTTTTGGACATAGATAGCAAAATAAAATCACACGTGAAAATATCAAGTCCGTTGAGCAAAGCCGAAGTATCGTGTAGGAAAGAATCATCAAGAAAAGTTGTGGTAGTTGAGGGAATCACAATGTCCAGCAGGGTCGGTTCTTTAAAATTAATAACACAAAACTGAAAAACTACACACCGCAAACAAACCAAGCAATGCATATAATCTACATAATCTATCTATGCAAAATGATATACATATATGATATAATCTATGCAAAACCCATGTTTAAGTAATGACATTTACGTTCTAGGGCATCGGAACTTGGTTTACGTGAACGCGATCAAAATACTGTTGGTGAAATCGGTTCGACGTTAAACGAGATCAAAACTGACACTTGAACTCGTTTAGGCTAAACTTAGTTTAATTAAACTCGTTTTGATATGCAAACGGTGAAATCCGCTCTAGGGCCGATTTCACCGTTGCAACTGAACGCGATCAATTCAAGCTAAACTCAGTTTAAGCGTTTGACTGCGTTCAGCGCTCCAGTTTGCATTTCACGAGCTTAAATTGAACCGAGTTTAAGCTGAACCAAGTTTAATTTCTGAACGCCCGATTTTGGACGTTTAGCACAATAAACGCGTTCAAGGGCTGTCACTTTCACGTCATTCAACAATCATTCAACTCGTGGGTGGAAAATTGTTAGGGTTCCGGACCAAAATGGTAAAAAGGAACCCTTATAGAATCACTCTGTCTGTCTGTTTGTCACAAGTGGATATCTCGAGAACTAATGATGCTAACGACTTGAAATTTGAAATGATTAAAGATAAAACTTTTTTACTAATATAGCATATATGAAAATTAAATGAAATGAAAATCTCTAATTTGCATAGTTTTTTAGACAAGGGGGGTGGAAGGGGTTTTAAAAAAAATTGTGGAATTACTATGTGATGTGGGGTAACATATGAATGGTATTTATTTGCACTATTGCAGATAAAATAGAGTTTCCTACAGACATGGCGTTAAATTCGTCCGCTAATCAACGCCACTCCTCGGATTTGATTCTTATCCTGACAGCATCTGTTTTTTTCGACTCCAAAATATGGAAATCCTTTTCCAACAAATCAATCAATGCCATTTATTCACTGGCAGCAAAGGTTGGGTCTCTTTTTCTTTTGGACATAGATAGCAAAATAAAATCACACGTGAAAATATCAAGTCCGTTGAGCAAAGCCGAAGTATCGTGTAGGAAAGAATCATCAAGAAAAGTTGTGGTAGTTGAGGGAATCACAATGTCCAGCAGGGTCGGTTCTTTAAAATTAATAACACAAAACTGAAAAACTACACACCGCAAACAAACCAAGCAATGCATATAATCTACATAATCTATCTATGCAAAATGATATACATATATGATATAATCTATGCAAAACCCATGTTTAAGTAATGACATTTACGTTCTAGGGCATCGGAACTTGGTTTACGTGAACGCGATCAAAATACTGTTGGTGAAATCGGTTCGACGTTAAACGAGATCAAAACTGACACTTGAACTCGTTTAGGCTAAACTTAGTTTAATTAAACTCGTTTTGATATGCAAACGGTGAAATCCGCTCTAAGACTAAAATTACTTCTTTTTCTTTTTTTTGTTAATGGCGTGTGTGACGACATGAAAGATGCCTTGTCTTGTCTTTTAATTTTATGGCTTTTTGTGTTTGGTTTTACACAATTACGCCAGTGTCAAGTTATTTAATCATTTTAAAATATATTTTATTAAAATTTTACAACAACCTTTCTTATTTTTTATAGCTGACATGTTCTAATCGACATGAAAGATATTCCACCACGTCGCCAAACCAAAAAGTCTTTGTCACTGTCAAAATAATTTAATGAAATCTGACAGGCGTCAAATCGTCAATCACACATAAATAATCAGTCGGTCGCAGCATGCGAAGTGCATAAATTTTAATAATTTTTTAAGCTTTAATCGATCTAATAATGCACGCCTGCTACAAATCATGTCCGTTAGTAGGAAGATAACTGCGCGCTAAGATCTAACATCAGTCCACCGTCTGCCGACGTGCCGCGCGATGTATTGTTTGCAATGGCTAATCCCCGTACTACTGATACCGAAGCCCGTGAACCCGGCACTCGTGAATACACACGTAATGTTCATGGTTCTGTACCTTATTGGCTTCTTCCTCGAAAGAAAGCCGTGCACTGCGTGCAGTGTAGTGTTCATCGCAGCTGTGATACTTATTTGTTATAGCGGTATTGGCAACTGTTTATTCTGGGCGACTCAGTGCGAAGGGGAGAAGTACGAGACCTAACCACCCTTATCAGAGCCCTGATGCTCAATGTGCAACCCAGTGTTCCAGGACCGGAAATACGGCTGCAACCAGCAGTGCTGTTGCGCAAGTACCAAAACTTATTGGACATTTTTGTAAATAGAATGTAATTTGCTAATTTTAATTTTAGAAGTGTTTTTAAAAATGTGACGACCTGTACTTATGTATCTTTGAGTTGTGTTGACATTTATTGTGATTATTTATTAACACTGTATGTACAGTTAACAGTTAAGTACCTATTGTTACTTTGATTGTTAGTGGTTTAATATTACTGTAATGTAATATAACTATGGGAATTTTATTTTTTTTTGTATAATTTACTCCTTCTCCTGATTCAAGTATGGTGAGGTTCAACTTGAGCTAAGTAGGAGGAAAATAATTTAATTATAAATAGATATACCAATATTACAATAACTTAGGACTTATCAGTACTGCACCTGCAGTTTATAAACTTATCAGTTGACCTTATCAAACACTATTATAATACCTACTGAGGGAATGTATATTATCTAGCTAGAAAATATCAAAGAATTCAACCATCAACTACATCTCCTTACACAATAGTCATTTTCACAGTAAAAGTTAACTTTCAATATTAACACATCAATATTACCATGAAATTAACTAAGTCATTCTGAATCAGATTTTGTTTGGTTACAATTATGGCACCAAGAACCAGCCATATATTAAGAACCGGTTCCTTCGATTCCAGTTTTAACACAAAACCGGGTACTCAGTTCTCTCGAGTCTTTTGTTAATTTATTCGAATTTTGTTAATAAAGTCTTACAAAATTCTTCAGTAGGGTCAAAAATCAAACAAGGAACTTATAATCACAGCTTTTTTTTATCTTTTAAACAATCAGTCTTTAAAAAATCAGTTTTGATATATTATATATTATACATAGTAGGTAATTTTTTTTAACTACAGCGAAACAACTTAAACATCAGATATTGCAACCAGAAAAAAAGAAACAAATCAAATATCATTACCAAAATAGGAAGTTTTACACAAATAATCAAATAAAATAATCACTAGAATAAAGTACCCTTCACAAGAATTTTATGTAAGTACCTACCTACTTAATTCACATAAAAAAAACAACCATTAGCACTATATAACAAAAATAGAATTAAAATCAACAAAAACCAATATCTGTTAGAAGGTTAAGGCTTGTAGGTATTGGTTTTTGTACTGCTCTCCCATCCCATACATATTTAGTCGTTCATTACGAAAGGGCACGTCCGATTTAAATGATATATTGCTATCCATTTGTACTACTCACAGAATTTCATTTGAACCGGACGACGGACGTGCCATTTCGTAATGAATAACAAACTACGTTTTTATGAGAGAGCTAAAATCAGCTGTAAGCCAGGCCCTTCTTACCTATTAATCTATGTGTCAATAATCGAGATCTACAATATTAAACATTAACTTTTTTACCTAGGTATTAAGAACGCAAAAATATCAATGCATCTAGAGTTTTGTCACCCAAAGACGAGCGCAGTCTGTTACATACTAGGTATACCGGCAAATAAAAATATACCTACGTTCCGGCTCCACACTGCATGCACTGGAGGTGGGATGGTCATCAATAAAATCAATGTTGATAAGCCAGCGACAGATTACGACCTCGTTGACCACCATTCTCGAACAGTGCCATTTAAAGATAAAGAAACGTTTATTTTGTCACATTTTTACAATCAAATAAAAAAAATGATCAATTCGGTTTTAAAACTAGTGACAAAAATGGGCACTACTCAGCATGTGCTGTGGCAGAACGAGTCGTACCACAGCGCTGGTCTTCCGTAGTAACCATGATGTGCGGTTGGTGCTACCGCAATGCACGGTAATTGTATATTTATTAGGTACACATTAAAATCGAATGAAAAAGAAATACAAAATAAATAAATATAACAGTTTCACAAAAAGGAATATAAAATTACATGGATAATGTAAGACACAAAATAATTAAACAAGAACAATTTGCATGCAATATAATATACAAAAAATAAAAAAGATATCACGGATCTATACTAAATATGAAAACTAAAGGTAAGGCACAAAACGACTACTTATTCTATCGACTAATTGTTCTATCTTTTGAGTATGTAAAAGGTACTTCTTTAATGAATTTCTAAAAGACCAAATTGAAGAGGAGTTCCTAATTGGAGGTGGCAAGTTGTTCCAACATTTCGTGGCAGCGTACCTGAAACTGCCACGAAAAGCAGTCGTTTTGTGCTTGGGGCACATAAGTCGAGTGGCGAATCTTACGTGGCGATCCGAAAACTGAAGCTTCTCATACAAATAACGCGGTAATTTATTATTAATAATCCCAAAAAGTAATGTTGCGAAATGAAGCGACCTTCGTGAAGTCATGTTAAGCAAGCCATGGTGATTAATATAAGGTGTTATGTGAGCTCGTCGCGGGATGGGGAAGCAAAATCTAACGCATGCATTTTGCACACGTTGTACGAGTCTTTTTGAACGAGCCAAGAGACATTCACCAATTACATTGTCGACGTAATTAAGTTTCGATAAAACAAGAGAATCACAGAGTTGTATTCTCAGTTCTGTACTCAAGTAATTTCGTACTCGATACAGTACTGATAACCTATAAAAACAATTGCGAACAGTTTGCGTAACGTGATTTTCAAATTTAAGTGTGCCATCCATGAGAACTCCGAGATTTCGAGTCTCATTTATCCGGTCAATTGCGGCTCTCCCCACGGTAACATGTAAATTATTTGATAAAATATATTAAAATATATTGATATATTAGAAATCATAATTTTCGATCCAAGCACCATAAATTTAGATTTATCTAGATTTAAAACTAAACAATTTGCTTTTGACCATTGAAATATTCGATTCAAATCTTCGTTTAAACGCGAGACAGCTACATCTACATCGCATGGTTTGAAAGAAATCAACAGTAGTAGGTCGACGGCATTAGATGATAGTTGCAATATTCTATGTTTCTAATAATATCTGCACAGTAGAGTGTAAAAAGTATAGGACCTAAAATGGAACCTTGAGGTACCCCACGCTTCACAGCCAAAGTCTTAGAGACAACACGGGAACCGTCCTCTTGACGTAACTCAACGAACTGTGAGTTACTGAGATAACTACTAAACCATTTTATTGCGGATTCAGTAAAGCCGTAGGAAGACAACTTGGAAAGTAAGAGTGTGACATTAATTGTATCGAAAGCACGAGAAAAATCAAGCAAGGTCAATAATGTACCTTCCCCAACATCCTGTGCCGACAAGATGTTATCTACAACATCCATTAGAGCAGTCGTTGTGCTGTGACCTTTTCGAAACCCAGACTGTTTTTCCGGTAAGATGTTGTTTTGTGTTAAAAAAATTATGAGCTGTGTACAGATAATCTTCTCTACAATTTTAGACAGAAATGGTAAAATACATATCGGGCGCAGGTCTTGTAATAGCACGGGGTTGTCAATTTTAGGAATAGGTCTTCGATAGCCATTTCTACCCTCACGTTAGTATACAAACCATTTGGCGTAGATGTTCTCGCAGTACCAGCTTCTTTTAATCGTCTATTAAGATCTTCTTCATTTGATAAACATTCTTGAGATTCAGCTTTTTCCGTTGTTCCTGACGCTGATATACCCTCGATAGGAATTTGTGTTATGTTCGTGCGCTGAAGAAGAGACACTATTTCTATTCCAATTATTTTAAAAGAATCGAAAGAACCTAAAACCCGGTTCATAATATTTTGAGAACCGCTTCTTTTTGTACCCCCTAGAACCGGGTATTCCCGGTTCTTTCGGATCCAGAAAAATCCGGTTGCGATGCCCTAGTTACAATGAGATGTAGCAAGAATGTTTCTTTTTAACTTTATTATTTATTTCCTTCCAAGTTTCAAGATGCCATCTATCCTCCCCAATATATTAGTAGTACTCTATGATACCTATTCAATAGGTCACAGAATGGTCAAGGTGTACATAGATAATCATTATAGCATGACCATTCTGTTATTTAGCTAATCAGGATAATTTACATGACTGTATTGTTAGGCATTTTCCATTGAAATGTAATAAATAATAGTAGATTGTTACAAGGAGCTAAAATGACCCATATACGAGGTAGTTTTACTCCCGAGCTTTAGAGAGTGAGTAAATAGAAACCGAGATTTAATGGGTTTTTAGCGCCGTGTGTTACACCACTTACACTCTACTTTTCACTACGATTGCGAGAAAATAAAATACTTATTACAATATGAAATACCACAGATAATAATTATAATACACTAGTAATACTAATGGAAATACTTAGTTGGTAATTTATTTTATTATTTCTGTCCTCCACTTCATAAACTTTTCGTAAGTATTTAAATAAATGCTTTATGACTTTGACGGCAACAGATTCATAATTATTTCTATTCCTTCCTCTTCTATTTGCAAATTAGGGTCCTCCATTCTCACTAGATTACTTGATGATGACAATAGTGAAAACTATTGTAAAATTTAATTACGGTCACTACCAATTCAATTTGCAATTACCTACAGAATAGTAGATTGTATCATAATTCATAAGGGAGCAAAATAATATTTTTACGGCGAGGGCTGAGGGCGCTTTTTTGAATACAGAGCGAAGCTCAGGCTGAACTTAGCAAGGGATTCAAAGTACGTCGCCCGAGCCAAACATATTTTTGTGATACACTACTTTTCATCACCCTCTATGAGAATATAAAAGGCGCCTCATATTTTATTGTAATATTATTAGGTATTGAATAAAACATCGAGTAACAACTAAACTGAAATTAAATAGTATTCTAATAATAAAAGTATGTTTTTGTTTTACCGACTAAAACCACACCTGTCCTTCAGTTGTTCCTTGCGTTCTAGAAATACGGGTTTCCTTTTCAGAAATTCCCCGCGGTCCTAGCTTGCGGGCATCGGCCCTGTTCAAGGGCCCGACAGGGCCTGTTGGGCCCCTACGGTTTGTAACATCTCTTTGAGGAGCGCGTGGATCACTACGCGCTGTTAAATAAAAAAGTAACAATATTTGCGTTCGATTTCTTTGGCGCTGAACACTAAAGCCGGGTCCGCAGCGCCAATTTTCTAACAAAACATGTTAACATAACATGTTAAGCAAAACGTGTTTTAAAAACAGCCCGTCTGGTGTGTTCTGTTTTGTTTATTGTTTTTGTTTCATTCCAATTCATTTCAAAAATGAGTTCCGACGAAGAGGACGTAGAAGCTGTAATAGCTATAGTGGATTTAGTTCTAAAGTAAACAAAGTATTTTCTTTTTTCCACTCCATGGTAAACAACTTATCACATACCAAAAGATTTAAATACTCAAAATTATTCAAAACATAACCTCAACGAGTGAACGAACGAATGACGTCTTGCTTCAATGAGCGCGAACATAAAATGCGACGCTTCCCCTCCCCGCAGGCGAACGCGGGTGATGTTATCCATTTGTCTCGGCACACATGTTTTTGTGTTTTTGCTAACAAAACTGTTAAGCCACGCCCCTATTCTGTTTTGTAAACATGTTATGATGTTAGAAAACACGAAAACACGGCGCTGCGGACCCGGCTTAAGATGTTCCAAACACAAAAAGTGCGCGGCAAACATAATAGCGGCGCACTTATAAAGAAGATTAAAAACTCATTACTGCCCGCTAAAAGTTTCATAAAAACACCACCTTTGGGTGCATGCACATAAAGGCAAACCCAGTCGTCCTTTTTATTCGAAAAAATAAATTCTTAAAGATTTCGCGCCAAATCGCAAATGTCTTTTTTTATTTCTTCTGTAGCAGCAACGCATTGCATGCATTCTACCAAAGAGATCGCGATTTTAGTTCCATTTAGTATTAGTTCAAAAATAAAAAAATTTTGGATATACTTTCCAAGGCCGACTGGCGAGTTGAAAGTCCATATTTTTTTTGTAGATAGTACTCACCAAAAGAAAGCGTTTTGCAAAGTCTCAGGTTGCGCAAATTTACGGTTCACGAGATATATTTATTTTTAGTTTTCATACAAACTGGGAAATAACACAATAACTTCTTCAATTTGACATCTAATTGTCATGTCAGACGTCAAAGATGAAACTTTACGTTTCGTTAACCGTCGAGTTGTATTTTATTCTATTTTTTAGACATTTTTTTTTAAATAATTTTTTTTATAACCACCCAAAAACACTGCTGTGGCAGAACCGAAATTGAGAAACAGTAGGTTATTAGGTTTTTTTTTATAACCACCCAAAAACACTGCTGTGGCAGAACCGAGATGGAGAAACAGTAGGTTATTAGGTTATTTTTTTATAACCACCCAAAAACACTGCTGTGGCAGAACCGAGATGGAGAAACAGTAGGTTATTAGGTTTTTTTTTTATAACCACCCAAAAACACTGCTGTGGCAGAACCGAGATGGAGAAACAGTAGGTTATTAGGTTTTTTTTATAACCACCCAAAAACACTGCTGTGGCAGAACCGAGATTGACAAACAGTAGGTGATTAGGTTTTTTTATAACCACCCAAAAACACTGCTGTGGCAGAACCGAGATGGAGAAACAGTAGGTTATTAGGTTTTTTTTTTATAACCACCCAAAAACACTGCTGTGGCAGAACCGAGATGGAGAAACAGTAGGTTATTAGGTTTTTTTTATAACCACCCAAAAACACTGCTGTGGCAGAACCGAGATGGAGAAACAGTAGGTTATTAGGTTTTTTTTTATAACCACCCAAAAACACTGCTGTGGCAGAACCGAGATGGAGAAACAGTAGGTTATTAGGTTTTTTTTTTATAACCACCCAAAAACACTGCTGTGGCAGAACCGAGATGGAGAAACAGTAGGTTATTAGGTTTTTTTTTATAACCACCCAAAAACACTGCTGTGGCAGAACCGAGATGGAGAAACAGTAGGTTATTAGGTTTTTTTTTTATAACCACCCAAAAACACTGCTGTGGCAGAACCGAGATGGAGAAACAGTAGGTTATTAGGTTTTTTTTTATAACCACCCAAAAACACTGCTGTGGCAGAACCGAGATGGAGAAACAGTAGGTTATTAGGTTTTTTTTTATAACCACCCAAAAACACTGCTGTGGCAGAACCGAGATGGAGAAACAGTAGGTTATTAGGTTTTTTTTTATAACCACCCAAAAACACTGCTGTGGCAGAACCGAGATGGAGAAACAGTAGGTTATTAGGTATTTTTTTTATAACCACCCAAAAACACTGCTGTGGCAGAACCGAGATGGAGAAACAGTAGGTTATTAGGTTTTTTTTATAACCACCCAAAAACACTGCTGTGGCAGAACCGAGATGGAGAAACAGTAGGTTATTAGGTTTTTTTTTATAACCACCCAAAAACACTGCTGTGGCAGAACCGAGATGGAGAAACAGTAGGTTATTAGGTTTTTTTTTGTAACCACCCAAAAACACTGCTGTGGCAGAACCGAGATGGAGAAACAGTAGGTTATTAGGTTTTTTTTTATAACCACCCAAAAACACTGCTGTGGCAGAACCGAGATGGAGAAACAGTAGGTTATTAGGTTTTTTTTTATAACCACCCAAAAACACTGCTGCGGCAGAACCGAGATGGAGAAACAGTAGGTTATTAGGTTTTTTTTTTTATAACCACCCAAAAACACTGCTGCGGCAGAACCGAGATGGAGAAACATTAGGTTATTAGGTTTTTTTTTATAACCACCCAAAAACACTGCTGCGGCAGAACCGATATGGAGAAACAGTAGGTTATTAGGTTTTTTTTTTATAACCACCCAAAAACACTGCTGCGGCAGAACCGAGATGGAGAAACAGTAGGTTATTAGGTTTTTTTTATAACTCCGCGGGGTGGGGATGTTACAGGGGGTAGCCCCTACCCCCTTCCCCGTCTCCGCCCCCTCCCCATCCTTAAATTCATAATGGAAATCGTTATTCTAACCTAAAAACTTTGACCATGGTTATCTCCATAACCATGGGTTTGCTCGGGGGGGGGGATGGTACAGGGGGGTTTACCCCTCCCCCCCTCCCCCCCAAATCGCCAGTCGGCTTTGGAAATTATAACCAAATTTTTTTTATGAAACAGTAATTAGTCGAGTAATAAGTAATAATGAGTAATAATCATGATTATTTCTACATATGACTAAAGATTTCCGTTTTTGTAGGCTCATTGCCATTGGACAGACAGAAATTAAAAAATGAAAACTTTTTCCCCCAGAGGAAGATTAAGCTATTTTTTCTTCGCTCTAGTAGAGTTCGTGCAAAACTTTATGAGCTCTGTGAACGTTGCGGCAAATGCAAAGTTGCGCATTAAATTGAAAAAAAAATTGACATGTTCATTCAATATTGCCAACTAGGTTATAAATAAACTTGCTACACAGTAGAAGCTGTATATTAAAAAAATGGCTTCCTGCGATAAGTAAAGGTGAATTTGTTCTAGCATTTAGTTTTAATTAAGCTTTCATTAAATATGAAAAATAAAATTAAATATGGTTTTAATGAGGCGTTTTCATTAAGAAATAAAAACTTCAAAAATAGTTACATCGAACTATATAGATGGCGTTAGTTTTCTTTTACTGGTAGGCACAATTCAACAATGACAGGATTAATCACGAACTTGCTTACTCCGCTTGCCAGCTCCATCTGTTAGGTTTAGTAGAAAACCCTTTTTCTTTTTTTACTGAAAACAGCTCATTGAAGGATAAATAAATGCATAGTAAAATGTGTGCTAGATAAAACGAATACACTAAAAATCGCGCTGGCAACCCTAGTTTCTCAGACTGAGCTGAGTCCCTCTCGCACCCTTTTTATCTTTCCTTCCCCTCAACGCCCTAAAAACTGTGTACCTACTCATAAACTTAGAATAAAAACACTAATAATTCAGGCACCTTACAAATAAATGTTAAGTAGGTACTTTGAACAGTTTTTTAGACATTTTCTTTTTGACTTTTCGGACCCTCATCATCTATAAAAGAGCTATCAATGATTAACCATGGTGGTAATTCTTCTGTAGATGCTCAACGTATATATAAAATTCAAAGTCCTGACTGATATATCAACGCACAGCCTAAACCACTGGACCTCATGACTTGAAATTTGGCACACATATACCTTGAGTATCCTAGAGGTGCAACTAAGGGGTTTTTCGAAATTCCCACGGGATAGGGAATAAAATGGGATTTATATTTTCGAATCAAAGTGGCTCTGCGTGAAAAAGGGGATTTCATAGTCATATTCATTTATTGCAAGCATGTTGAGTTACAAGGTCTTAAAATAATATAGGAGTATCAAACATGATGAAAAATCCATGCGGACGAAGTCGCGGCCAAAAGCTAGTCAGTATTTATGCTAGATCTATTTGGAAATAGACTATCATTAAATATTCTAGAACTTTTTCTTGTTGTTACTAAGGATCTTGTTGTTTCTGGACTTTCTTTTTGTTTACAATGGATCTTATTATTATAATCAGAGGTATCTTCAATTACCTACTTGAGCAACAATAGGTTACCTACTTACTTACCTAGTAGATTTTTTGCTAGAATCAATGACTGACTTCACTCTGCTTAGCCTGGAACCCTTGTCATAATTCTATGCTTTCTAACTTTACTGTTTTAGATTTTTTTGTCATATTATAAAACATATATTGTATACATCTGATTCAGAATCAGACTTCTTGTGGCAAGCTTAGCCTAGCTATTACTAAATACAGCCATCAGTACTGCTGAATCATTGGTACTACCTTGGCTAAGCCCTGTCCCTTGCATGAGGTCTTGATAGAGCCTGTATGGCCAGGTTCATCATCATTTCAGCCATAAAATGTCCACTACTGAACACAGGCCCCCTCATGGATCTCCATGAGGGGTAGTTGCCATACTCACCATGCTTGGCAGGTTACTGTGTAATAAGTTATTTATTACACATAACACATACAATAACTTGTACAGCCCCATTTACAGGTTTTGGCTTTCTGTGCACAAAAACTGGAAATAGTTTAACCTGCAATTATTTTGTACCTACTGTACTCTTGTCTATGTATTTTTTATCATTACTAGTATTTTTTTTTAATTGTACCTACATTGGGTACTACCACTTTCTTAAGTTATGGCTTGATATAATCACCTGAAATATATTTAGTTGCAGAGTAGGTTCAAGTTCTGGTCAATATTATCAATAAAATGGAGTTTGTTGGAACCAGCAGATACCAAAAGTAATTGTTAGCAATAATTCTGATCATGATACCCAGATACATTTTGGAAGTACCATGTAGCTGATGTCTATACCATTAAGTAACAAGTAATTAGCAATGATTAAGTCGTCTTTTTTCAATGTTTGCGATCACAACAATAATTACTATATTTGATTATCTGGTATTTATTGCGTAATTAATTACCTTTATTTTTATCGCAATGTTTGGACCGGATTGCACCTGGTTGTGATAGAGGGAAGACTGACCACAACCAGGTGCAATTCGGTCGAAACACCAGTTTAATAACTATGTGATAATTACCCAATAATCAAATAGTAATCATAATTCATTTGAATTGACCTAACAAAGTGAGAAATGGGGAAAGATACAAGAGGTTCTTTTTGTAGACTTATTTTATTATCAGCTTCATTTTACAATGTATTGTTATGTTGGAGAGTAGCCTGTGTGTCTTGAAATTTGGAACTTAGCCTAAGTATCTTCCTCATCAATCTGAAACAAGTGAAAACAGTAGTGTAATCTTGGGGTTTTTTGTTGTCAGGTAAATGTAAGCAACTTGACTTGTTGACTAGATGGGACCAATAAGGGCTATTCAGTTTTACAGGGCCAACTAGTCTTGTTATATTCAAACATAAATTTATATATATTGTTTTTTCTTAGTCTGGCTAAGCTAGATTGTTTCGCTTACTCAACCTCATCATGATCTACAACTGCACTTATGGCTGCAGGTTATATTAGGCCTCTTAGACAGTCGAGGAATAAAATATCTGCTCTAAGTGATTAAAGACCCTGCAGGGCTAAGGTATCCCTTCTCCTTCCTCTTCACCATTCTCTGTTATGAGAATCTAGCTCATATCCGCCTGGGCCTTCTCAGTGAATACTTAGTTACATGGCGGTCTGATCAACAACATAACCTCAACATCCAGGATTTAATCTCGGATTTCACCATCTCACTATATTCTAGTTTAGATTGAATCTTACCATTTATCTTAGCCTCCTGGCTTCACGCTCAGACTCGAGGAGGGTCAGGATGTCTCCATCACGCACAGGTCCCTTCACGTTCCTGATGATCTGACGGGTGGTCTCTCCAATGAACTCAACTTTGACCTGAGTACACTGTCCCTGGGAGCCGGTACGGCCAAGGACCTTGACGACGCGGGCGAGTACGTTGGGCTTGTCCATTTTAGTTTATTTGTCGAGAAATCTCGAATTGCACACGTGCAAAGATGCCGTCCGAAAACGAAAAGAGTTGCTCGAATTTGACAATGACAGTTCTGAAACAGAATACGTCTCGGTGATATGGTACGTGTAAACGAATAAAAATCACTCGATAAAAAATCGACTAAAACGTCTGAGAAAATACTGGCAGCACCGGAAATACGATCAAATGTTTCCAACTTAAAAGGAATTGTGATAATATTCTTAGACGATAAAGAATAGGACACGGCACTCGCCTATTTCTCAATATAAAAAATTCTGCCATTTTTAGCGAAGAGAGAAGAATTGTTTGTGTCTTTATAAACATACACAGACATATATTCTCAACACTAGTTTAAAATTTAGGAAAATTAAGCAATGCTACGCACACAGTCATGTCATGACTGACATATACTAGAGTGCTCGCCACCACTGAAGTCTTACGGCAAAAGCGGGAACTAAATTTGACAGTTCCGCCATATTGTCTTTTGTCAGGAGTGCTTGCGAAGAGTGGTCGTGGAAATCTTTCGTATTTACGTGAAATAAACAGCAATCATGGAGCGTAAAGTGTTGAAAAGTGCAGCCCGTGAACTGATTCTTAAAGTGAATGAGTTTTGTAATTTGGAACAGAAGAATAAAGAAGTTATAATCCCGCTAAATAAAGTGCAGATGAGAGTCGCCGCCATGACAGGTAAAATTTAGGGATACGCCGCTCTTTTTTTGCCTAATTTATGGGTAAAATATTGTTGACATATTTTTCATTTGATTGTGTAAAACTTTGACGTTTTGTTTATTTCAGGTATTTCTGTGAAAACGGTTTCCCGAATCACAAAAGAAGGAAAAATAGCGGCAAGTTCTTCAAAGAAAATTGTCACCCCCGGAAAAAGCCGACCGCAACCGAAAAAGATTGATTTGGACAATTTTGACTTATGTGCTATACGTCAAAAAATCCATTTTTTCTACGTTGTTAAGAAGGAGCTGCCGACGGTAAACAAGCTACGTTTGGAACTAAAAGAAGATATAAACTTTCAAGGGAGTAATACAACACTACGAAGAATATTGAAAAAGTTAGGATTCCGGTTCAAGCGCTGTCAGTCTAAGCGCAAAGTGTTGATGGAGCGTTACGATATAACGGCATGGCGAGCTAGATATATTGAAAGGATGAGAAAAAATAGATTAGTAGACAAGAGACCTGTGGTGTATTTAGATGAAACCTATATTCATCCCACTTATCATGCCAAGAGTTGCTGGCAAAGCGCAGATGAAGATGGACTTTTGATCTCAGATTCAGCTGGAAAACGATTTATTATTGCGCATGCTGGATCAGAAAATGGATTTGTACCGAACGCGTTGTTGATTTTTAGATCACAATCGCAATCTGCAGACTATCATGATGACATGAATGCCACTAATTTTATGAAGTGGATGACCGAAAAGGTGGTACCAAATCTACCTGAAAAATCTTTGGTTGTAATGGACAACGCACCTTACCACTGCACGCAGATAAACAAAGCGCCGACAATGTCGAACTTGAAATCTGAATTACAACAATGGTTAAGAGAAAAAAAAATATTCTTTGAAGAAACCTGGACAAAACCAGTGTTATATGATTTAATAAAAAAAAACAAGGAGCCACCAGTTTATGCGATAGATGAGTTGCTAAGGCAACACAATCATGAAGTTGTAAAATTACCCCCATACCATTGTGACTTGAATCCCATTGAAAAAATTTGGAGTCTTACCAAAAGACGCATTGCTGAAAAAAATGTTGCTCAAGACCCCAAACAAATAATCGGGTTAACAGAAGCTGCTTTTGCGAGCATCACTGCAGAAGACTGGCACATTCAATGCAAGCATGTAAATAATGTTGAAGACCAATACTTCAAAAATGATAGACTCGTTGATGTGGAAATGGAGAGATTCATAATATGTACAGAAAGTGATAGCGACTCTGATTCCGATCACGATAGTGAGATAATGGATACGAGCGATAGTGAATGCGATATGTCCGGAATAAGACCTCTGAGACAAGAAGAGCATAATTATTGTACCAAGTTATAGGTGAATAAAAACGAAATAAATACAATATTTGTTTTACTTATTATATTATCCTCTTTTATTCAAGGTCGTTCAGTTGTTCTGGTGTGTAGAATGAACGAACGTACAAACTTGCATAATTATTATTGTTCAAGCCTTATTGGAAAATTGGTAATTTTTTCCTATCTTACTGGCAACATTTAGTTCTGCGAAAGCAGCGCCGCGTCTATCGGACTTCAGTGGTGGCGCGGACTCTACATGCAAATAAACTCAAAAGTGATACCAGCGTCATCATTATTCACCCACATTTTTTTATTTGGCTCAATCGATTTGGACAAAATAAAATAACCAGAGTTTTTTGCGAAAGATTTATAATCAATAGGTACTACTTTTAACATAAAAATAACAAACAGTATTCTTCTTTAAATTAATAGGTACCAACTTGAAATATAAAACTGAAATCAATTTGTTATTGCAGTGTTTATGTTTAAAATATTTTACTTAGCAAGTAAAAAACAGAAATTATTATTACAGAATCCAGAGCGGAGCAACACCCCAGATGAATATTTGTTCTGTAAATCAAATAATTAACGCATAACATGTTACCTGTTGTGAGCCTGCTAAAGGACTACTTCGGAAGATGCCCATCTTCCGGAGTATTCCTTAGTAGGCTCGTCTGTAGCGTCTTTCCGTGTATCAACATCCCGTACTGCGCTTGCCAACCTGCCTGCCAAGTTTGGTGAGTATGGCAACTATAATATGGAGATTCACGCAGGAGGCCTGTGTTCAGTAGTAGACGTTTTACGGCTGAAAAGCTTTTTTTTTAAATATTATTTTACCGTAGAACTCCGTCTTTTATCAACTTATTTAGAAAATTATATTTGTGTTCGAATAGATACACTTCAACTATTAATCCCACTTTATAAAATCTCATGTCTGATGAGTTTTTTAAAATGGGATCCACGAGGATGGTAACTTAAGGGAACTTTCCAAATATTGTAGGTAAAATAATTTAGCATATTTTGCTAAATGTTATTAGCATTTGCATTCAGAATGTATGATTTGAAGTGGAACTGATGTGTATAAAAATGACCACAGATGGCCATCGAAGCATTTTTCCCGAGGCGGGAATCGAACTCGCAACCTCTTGTGTCGCAGAAAACCTTCGCTCGCTGCGCCACAGAGGTCGTCAAACAAAAAGTTGTACAAAAAAAATATTCATGGTCAAACGTCCAAATTATCGTGCTTTTTAATTTCTCTCGTAAACGGTAAATTCAATAACAAGTATATGTGTCACAAAATTATAGCTCATTTGATAAGGTACACAATATGTCACTATTTCAGAAATATCGCAATTCGAAATAATTCCACATAACAAGAACAAATGTGCTCACCATCTCTGAAGTTTTTAGGTGTTTTTTTCGGAAAGTGGAATACGACTTCATCTATTTTTAGTATTTCTCTTAGCGGAAAAACCGTTTAGAACATTAATTATTTATTTATTTTCTAAGACTCACAATTACATTATCTATTTTACATGAGCTACAATTTTGTATGGCTTTATTCCTCTGATATAAATTATCGTTAAAGATAGATGATAAAAACTGATATAAGACCTTAAAAAACTATTAGGCACACGTGACTTTTGATTTTAACATATTGGTGTTTCGACCCATCTGTACCAATTTACGCGATGAATACCTGATAATCCAATATACATAGTAATAATATGTTGTGATCGCGAAAGTTTAAAAAAAACTAACGTATAACAATTTTGTTAAGTAAGTATACGTAACAAAATTGTGTCATCGTTAACGATGGAAAGCATTTCGAAGTAGGAAAAATCCCATCCCTCAAACTAGTTTCGATTTTTTTTACAATCGAATATTTTTATTTAATGTTCTCGATTCAAATAACGAAAAATTTTGAAATCTACGAAATTGGTTACTATTTCAACAAAATTATACTCACAGATTAAATGCTATTCCATCTTTTTGTAGATTTGAGGTATTGGATTTCTTTTTGCATCCGCTCACAGTACAAACAGGCATATTCGCAAGATTTTATTTTATTTTTTATTTTATCACACTGCAAAAGCGATTCTGTGACTGGGAAATCGAATATTGAATTAGTTTTTATAAACCCGTTAGATTTTTGGCAATTAGGATTGTCAGAGGGGAAGGTCCGTCAGTAATGTAGTCCTTAAATATCTCGACTAAGATATTATTATAACTTAAACCGTAACTTTCCGAAAAATATTTTTCACACAGTTCTTTCATTTTATCTAGGAATATTGTAAAAAATATTTTTAGTACTAATTCAAATAATAGGGGCAACTTGATACATAGTCATGATTCTAACGTGATTCTACTAAAAAAAGACTTATCTGGTTTACCGGTTTTGGATACAGACTGCCAACAGTTCCAACTACTTCTAAGTTCCAACGAGGCCAACTCTAGTGACAAAACATTCCACGTCAATCGAGTTGGAGAGATTTTGGCATTTTGCCTCGAGTTTCTTGTACGGGAGTTTGTTCCAAAAGTGAATGGCATTCAAGTTCAATACTCTGAGCCGTTTTATCTAGTAAATACAGTAAATTATCAAATAAATCACAATGAAATTGATTTATTTAGCACTTTTGGTCCTACCAGCAGCGTTACTCTGCTTCGGAAATGGTAAGTTTCCTTAAAAACTCCTAAGACTATTGGTGATAAATACGTGGCATTACCTATTTAATCAGTGAATTATGACTGAAACCTGTTGGATAATTTACCGATTTTAGTACCAGTAACAGCTAGATTATCCTTGAATATAAAATCTCCATGAATTCGTGGATAGATAACCAGTAACCTGATTTACCTTAAATAGCTACCTACCTTGCAGTAGATTCATAAGTATTATCATTCTTATCATCTACTACTATGTTAGCAGATGTTAAAGATTACTACATGAATCTAAAGTGCTTTCTAATTGGTATCTTGTCCTGTTCAGAGTATATTACGAAGCCTCTTTGCAACACATTTTGAACTAGGTACTTTATAATACCATTTTTATTCAAAGCAAACTTTGCATAAGTATAAGTATTTTTTATAAACAGCTGGTCCTATTCAAATACTTTTCAAGATCAATAGCTTATTGAGTTCTCTTTGTCTTTCCAGCAAACATCCTAGTGCGAGCAGAAGAAGATGAACTTGACGATGTAGTGGATATTGAAGGAGAAGACAGCCAGGTGGTTGGTGATGACGCTCTTGGAGATGATGATGACTCGGCTGTGAAATCATCACAGGATGTAGAAACCACCATACTTTTCACTAAACCAATCACTGTCCTCGGAGATTCTGCTTTTGGTAAGATCAATTCTTAAAGTTGTCTTTTATTTTTGTGTGTGTGCAGTTTATTTCTTCCATTGCATATGGTTCTTGATCATGTAGTCTGTCAAGCATATTGTAGGCGTATGCCTGCAATTGCTTGTACTTATTATGAAATAAGTTCTGTTTACACAACTGGTACTAGCTCAGAGAGAACTATTGGTTTATTCATACATAACAAAACTTGGTCACATAAAAGACCTCAACCAAATTTTGGAACAGTATCAATTAAGCAATTCAAAAGTATTTAGGTTGTATTTTCTCCATGTTTACTTTTAAGTAAGATCTTTTTTTATACAACTAAATGATGAGACAAGCCAGAGCCACCTAATGTTAAGCCTGATGGTAACGTCTATGTATGTAAGATTCACTTGGCCGCAGGATGTCCGCTAATGGATGTAGGCCTCCCTCATGGATCTCCCTGTACTTACCATGAGGGGGTTGTGGCTATAGGGTCAGCGCAGACAGAACGGAGCGCAACGGAGAGGATTTTATTGATGCACTTGAAAATAAACTTTAAAATTATTAAGGGTTGGAGAGAGCAGCATGGGATGTTTTGCTTCTATGCAATCAGTGAATAGTAAGGGATATCTCCAGATGATTCCAAAGTTATCCTTTAGCAGATTTACTGCATCCATAGACAAACAAGGAGGGGCAACCTTCTACTGCCACCACGGCATGTAAGTAAGATTACCTGAGTAATTGATATCATCTCTTTTATAATTATAGACCTGCAAGCCGGATTCCCCGTAGAATTCCTTGTCGGCTTCATGAACAAGGGTTCCGAAGACTACACCGTTGACTCAATGGAGGCTTCCTTCCGTTACCCCATGGACTACACTTACTACATCCAGAACTTTACCGCCCTGCCGTACAACAAGGAGGTGAAGCCCCAGCAGGAAGCCACTTTTGCCTACTCCTTCATCCCCAACGAGGCGTTCGCTGGCAGGCCTTTCGGATTGAATATCCAACTGAACTACAGAGATGCCAGTGGAAACTTCTACCAGGTAATGATAGCTTTGATGACATAATTCATATTTTCATTAATTATTCTATTTTTAGTAAATGAATCTATCATTGTATTTGTTTTCAATTATACATTATACAGACAGAAATATGAAATTATGGTACTTTCATATTTCTGTACGAAAAATGCATGATAGTCATCCTGTACTCCTGCAAAAAAACTGTGAAATAACCTAATTCAACACACTGATTAAATAAAGATCTTTTCAAACTTTATTGAGAGTGTACAGAGAAAAGCCTCTAGGATTCCACAAGCCCTTCGTCGTATGTCCTACCCAGATAGACTACGCGCACTACGCCTCACTACCCTAGAGGAAAGACGCCTTCGTGGCGACCTCATTGAGACTTTCAAGATCCTTAATAACTTATACAACTTGCCAAACCTTCATGATATTTATGAAATGAAAGTCAACATACAGTCAACGCGAGGGCATAGCTATAGAATTGCTCGTGCACCATCCACCACAAACACTGCGCATCATTTCCTCAGTAACCGAGTAGTCCATAATTGGAATCGTTTACCGGAAGAAGTTGTTACTGCCTCCTCAACAAACAATTTCAAAAACAGACTTGACAACTGGTTGCGACATAATCAACTGTTATCAACACGAAACAAACAAGTGTAATCGCAAAAACAAACATGACTTTTCAACACTGTGACATAGACACATCAGCGCGAGCTGCTCGTCTATAAATAAATAATAATAATAATAATATTTTTATGTATGGTACATACAGACCACAGAGTTGTAACACACTTAAATATAATGAAAATAACGTAATAACATCGATGGAGACAAACTCAACGCACACTTGGAAGACTGTGACCTTTGCCCAGCAGTGGGTCAGTATAGGCTCTTAATAATAATAAATAAATACACAAAGTTAAAAGAAGAGATACTGAGAATGTGGAAAATTAACAAGGTTTACATTGTGCCAATTGTACTCTCTTGCCCTTGCGAATCTCATTTATCACCTGAAAGTCTTCAGGAAAGCCTACATGTGAGGATGAAGAAAGCTGCTTTATTAAATACATGCAACACTGTCCGAAAGTTCTTGCAGGACAAATACATTACAAATCAACACTCTAGTGTTACGCACTTGGCTGGCTCCAGTGAAACTCACGGGCCCACCGTCAGTTCCACTTATACTGCATATCCTAACAAAATATTTCGAGAAAAAGATCTAATCTAATCAGCCTGTAGGATCCCACTGCTGGGCAAAGGCCTCCCTTCCCTCTCTCCATACTTCCCGGTCCAAGGCGTTGGTCGACCAGTCAGCACAGTACATGTCCAGCTCATCCCGCCATCTGCGCCTGGGCCGGCCGCGCGGTCGTTGTACCGCATGTGGGACCCACTCGGTGGCTATCTTTGCCCACATTTCTTCCGACATGCGACACACATGTCCGGCCCAGTCCCACTTCAGTTTAGAGAAAAAGAACCTTTTAAAAATAATAATAACGCGATAATTTCAATAATCTATGCTGTAACATTACAGGATGCCGTCTACAACCAGACAGTCAACATCATCGAGATCTCCGAAGGCCTGGACGGGGAGACGTTCTTCCTGTATGTGTTCCTCGGCGCCGCGTGCGTCCTCGGCCTCGTGGCGGGCCAGCAGGCCCTGTCCTCGCTGGCGCGGCGTCGCTCCCCGCGCGCTGCCGCCGCCAAGCCCCTGGAAACTGGCACCGCTAACGATGTCGACTACCAGTGGCTGCCCAAGGAAGTTGTTAACCAGCTCAGTGAGTATTATATCAAACTTACATTTGGCCGTGGGGTGGAATATTACGCCTCCTCCCATGCCCGTGGGGTGGAATGTTACCCCTCCTCTCTTGCCCGTGGATGCAGTAAAAGCCTGTTAAGGGATACCTCCGGAAGATGGGCAGCAGCGTCTTTCCGTGTATCGACCGCCCGTACTGCGCCCGGCAACCCGGTGAGTATGGCAACAACCCCCTTATGATCATGGAGATCCATAGAGGCCTATGTCTGTGGACTTGGACAGCAGACCCATGACTGAGATGATGATGATGATATAAAATTGTATTAGGAACAAAAAATCAAAATGATCTGTCTAATATTTTTTTTTCTTTACAGAAAAATCTCCCAAGACGCCCAAACAGTCTCCACGCCTGAGGAAAGCAAAGAGATCCGCGGGCGACGACTAAGCTAGCTAGCGCAGTGTACATAGGAGCGCTTGGCACTCGCGTGAATGTGGCACAAGCCGGCTGAGATATGCACAACACTCGCTATATACTTTATCGTCATACTGTACAATACCAAAGCCATTTTCAGCTTCACTGGGTAGAAGCCTTCTTCCCTATCGCCAAATAGTTCTTATCTAGGCCTCTTGCATGTAAGATTACCAGGTCTTCCCTATACGGCAACTATGTCGTCCGCGCTAGCAGGTGGTCTACCGAGAGGTTTTCTTCAACATACTGTTAATACTGACGCACAAGCTTATCTGGCCTTGCTCCCGTTAAGTAAATATCACGATTCTTTCAACCTTACCTCTTTTGTGAATGCTGTAAAGTTTGAATATCGGGAGTAAACTCTAAAATTACTCATTCATTTAAAAAATAGTACATTACCTTAAATGGATTCTGGGAACATAGGCTTATTATATGAGTACAAGAACAGACTAGTGTGTTACAGTGAGTGTGTATATCTCAGTTGGGGAATGCAGACTGTGTAGATCTTAAGTGTGTTGTGAAGTTAAATTATGGAACAAAATGTGGAGAGCTTTGTAACAACGGGAGCGATGAGAATTTATTTAATTAAATGTTATGTAAATTTTTATTATTGGTCTTTTTTATTATAATTACGTCGTTGGTGCCACATCTCCTTTAAAATTACTTGTGGCCATAGAAAATGTATGCTTGATGCAATAAGGATTATGATATTCATATGGTAAACATTGTCACTTAAGTAGACTGAGTAAATTTAGGCAGCACTTAATTTAGAATTTCGCTAAATAAACTGACGCGCATAGGTGCGGGGCGAGACGCAAGGTATGGCACAACGAGTCCCGCAGTCTAGCGAACAGCTTTGAATGAAATGAGTCAGAGCCGCCGTGAATCCACAAAACGCAACTACGCGCGTGAGTGCGTAAAAACCCGCACGATGATGCAGATCTGCACTCCCGCAAGTACGCACCTACGTGCGTCGACACGCAACATGCAGCGTGGTGCGTGGCAGTGTGATAACCGCCTACAAACAAATAAATTTGAAGTGTCTGTTTGTACCTATTGCCAAATATCACTTTTTTGCTCATTGCCTTAGAAATTTTATATGAACGATAATTTAACAAAAAATCTAATATTTAATTGAATTAAGTTAATGAATTGTGAAAAAATAAAAACTCGGGCAAGGGGCAAGTGAATAATTATAATTAGAAACGCATGTCAACGATTATATCTTGAAGGTTTCCTATAAGTAAATCAGTTTTCATTATATTTGTTTATAATAAATCTTAAAAAAATATTTGCGCGATCCCTACTCCTAGTCCGATGATTCAGTATCCGTGCCGCTAACATAATACTGTTGCACCATACGCAAAAAAAAGTAAGGCGTTTGCATCCAATAAAGATTATTTAAACCTGCTGTAGGTTCAGCAACCGGGTAATCATGCTGCAGTGCCTGGGACAGTGTTAGATGCATTAGGCTTGCATCAGCTCCTCGTAACAACACTATGTAGTCACGTATTTGTAGACTGGGACATCGTTAGATTGATTAGGCTTGCATCAGCTCCTCTGTCTGTCACACTGTCCTACACTGTCTACAAATACCTACGTGACTTCATAGTCTCATGTATTTGTAGGTATGTAAGTAGGTACATATAATTTAGTTTAAAAATTGGATTTTATCGCGTAGTTAACTTTTTCTAAATGTTTTACGTAGGTACCTATGTGTAGGTAGGTATCAATATAATTATTTACAAAAAATAGTTACCTACCGTGTCGATAAGGACCTGGTCTTGTTTTTGATCACTTAGTAAAAAAGTTTAACCTATAGATAACATTATTAGGTTTTCTTCACACAGCTTGTTTTTAATCCGACTTCAAAAAAAGGATACTTAAGGTTCTCAAGTGTCTATTTTAAATTTTTGGGTAGGTAACCAAAATTTCTTTTGTTAACCGATTTGGAAAATTATTTTTAGGTTCGATCGAATAGTTCATTTCAGATTGGTCCCATTTTTTCCATACTCGGTTCTGATGATGGAATCCATGAGGAATCGAGGGTCCTCTTCAAATATTACCTTCACAATACAATCATCAGTTCAGCCGTAAAACGTCCACGACTGATCACAGGCCTCCCTCATCTCCATTAGGGGTAGATGCCATTCTCACCACACTTGGCAGGCGGGTTGGCGAGCGCAGTATGGGATGTTGATACACGGAATGACGCTGCTGCCCATCTTCCGGAGGTATCCCTTAGCAGGCTCTTACTGCATACATGGGCATGAGAGGAAGGGTAACATTCTACTGCCGGCACCCCACAGCACAATACAATATTTACAAAAAAATTGTGTTTTGGTGTAGACTGAAGTTAACTACTGTTTTTAATTTAAACAAATAAATGTCTTACTACTTAAAGCGTTTTTGGTATTTCTAGAAACAAGTCAACAGAAAGTAGGAAGATTAGATATATTATATTATATACGGCGTTGTACAATGAATCGGGTAAATTTTGGGAGCGCTACAGGCTTACATTTTTTACCTTTTGTAATTGTTTTGTTCCTATCTTATGCAGAATTTATCCGACTATTATTGTGCATACTAATTTTTTGACTTTTGGTTCTACTTTGAGTAGGAGAAAAGTTTTTTCAAAACTCAGCTTTGGTTCATTGTGTCCACTAGGTAGTACAAATTGAACCGGGGTATTTTCCACATTGAACCACCCTTTACCACCTACTTTAATATTCGTATTTCTCAATTTCATGGCAAATAAAACAATGGTTAATTTTATGATTCGCTTTATTATCTAAAGGTCCAGTCTTATAAAATTAGGTATCTACACTTCTGAAGTGTAATTTTATCTTTTAATTAAAAACTTACTAGGTACTTAGGTATATTAAGCTAAATGATACTATAAATAATAATAATAAAAAACGTTTATTTTCAGAAAGGTCTTACAGGTATGAAAAACCTAGTATAACAGTCTTAGTTTCAACACCTCGCTCTTACTAAGTACTAGACTTGAGATAAAGACGCGAGGGATCTCTACCTCGGCACAGTTTACATTTAGTTTAACTACATTTCTTAAAAAGGAAAAAGTAATATAAAAACAATAAAAAGAAATATAAAGAAATTCGAATACAACTGTTTGTTTTGCGTTCTTCAATAAAATATAAAAAATCAGCCGACATACATGTATGTATGTGTGTGGGAGTGTGTTTGTATGTATGTTTGCGTGTGTATATATGCGAGTGTGTGTGTATGTATGTGTGTATATGTATGTATTATGCGTATTTGGTAGCATTTACAGAGGTACCCTAAATTAACCAACAGTTTTAAGTATAAGTTCGGTTTTTTCGTAATCAAGAGTCAATAAGAAGGACTTCACTTTAGTTTTACATTCCATATAATTTAACTCTCTTAGAGGCATTTGTTTGCTGAGGTTATTGTACATAAAGGGCGCTAGAAAAGAGAAATGTTTTTGTGCTAGTGAGGATTTACAGAGTATGGTCGTGTAAATCTTGTCTTTTCGCCTCTTACAAGGTGCTATTTTGTTTTTGACAGGGATTTCAAGGTGTTGTCTTAGAATAGTTTGATGTATAAACAACTGCCTTACAGTAAGTAGCTTACAATCTGTATAAAGTTGCAGTGTTGGGTACCTGTATGGTTTCGAATAAGAAATATTATTAAGAGATCAAGTTACTTTTGAACATAAACACTATAATTTTATTTAGTTTTAACGAATTATTTTAACAGTATTTTCCATATCAAAAACGCAAACATGCATCAGTACTTACACTTCAGTGCAAAAAACTGGAATTACTATGACAATATCACAAGTTATTTGGCAGTCTTTATTTAACCCTGTGCTATGACTGGATTTAATGCTTGCATACGAAGTAATTAAACTGATCATTCATAAGTTTATTATTCAACAATTTCCAATACAATATGCAGTTTTTTTGTGCCTTAAATAAATCAGACAATACAGTAAAATTGCACGGAAGTGTAATAGTACACAGTGAACCATGGTTCAATCTGAACTTCATGTATGTGGTTCAAAGAGAGACACCGCACGTGCTTCGAAATAACCTTTAAATTCCACCGGTTAGACCACGGCATATCAAGACCAAATATCATGCATTAGAAAGCTAAATATGTGCACTATTACACGTAGTTATTTAGATACTGACTTTCAACAGCGAAATTAAATGAAAAATCAAAGAAAACTGATCAAAATACTTACTTTTCCGATCGTTATTAATAAAAGTCCTCGCCAAACCTCCGTACTTCACGGGATCGCCGTGCAAACTGAGCGGTGGATGGGGGGGTTGTAGGGATTTAATTTACCGGCACAAGCGCGAATCGGCAACGTCGCATATTCGAGATCTTTGGATGGTTCAATGTAGCTGTCTGGTTCAATATACGACTACCGACCCTACTAATGATTTAGTGAACTGAAACTGATGAAGAAGATCACTGATGGGCATCATAACATAACTCTTCAATGGTAGGTATTACTTAAACCAAACACTACCTAGTGTTTTATATTAGCTGTGCTTAGGTACACATACAAGGTCCTTTCACTGAAGTCGTTTTTTTTGTTGAGATATTAAATAATTATTTTAAAACCCAGTCCTGCTAAATCCTTGAGAAATCGAAAGAACTCAAATGCATACCTAGTCATAGCTCGCCAATCCGCCTGCCGAGCGTGGTGATTATGGCAACTACCCCTCATGGAGATCCATGAGGGCGGCCTGTGTTTAGTAGTGGACGTTTTTTGGCTGAAATGATGATGATAGCCAGAAAAATTGTAAGTTAAATTTATTTTCAAGTGTAAACTGGTCTTTATCGTTAAACTGTAAATTTATTCAAATGTCACTGTAGGTACCTAATCTACATGACACAACAAATCAGGTCCCTAGTCGTAGTCCACTGGAAGCCATCGAGGAATAAACACAATGGGAAGCAAAGGTATGATTTTTACCTACTTAATTCTGTTTAACTTGTTTGGTGTAAATACATAATTCTGGACATTTTATACAGCACTATTTAGCCCCATAGTAAGCAGTGCTTGTGTTATAGGTATGTAGGTACGGTACCAGGTAGTTGATGAATAGGTACATAATTTTTGCAAATAGGTAGATATTTTGCATACATAGAATAAATTAAAAGTAAAAAATCTTTTTAATAATCAAGCTTTTATTTAAACGTAGGTACCTACTAAAAATAATAAAATAAACATTTTCCATTAAAGTTTAATGTCTACTTAAAACGTCTAGGTACACAATTAATGTGATAAAATTAAAAGTAAAAAAAAACTTTTTAATAATCAAGCTTTTATTTAAACGTAAAGTTACCTTATGTACTAAAAATAATAAAATAAACTTTTTTCATTAAAGTTCTTTACATAGGATGTATGTGATAAAAAAAGCTTGTCGCGAGATTGACCTGTGTAACCTGTAACTTGATCTAATTGATTTAATTTATTTTTCAAGCAATGTAAATACGAATACCTGCTTAAATCTCGCGACAAGCTTTTTTATCTCATACATTGTGTGAAGACGTTTTAAGTTGACATTAAACTGATTAAACTTTAATGAAAAATGCTTATTTTATTATTTTTAGTAGGTAGGTACGTATAAATAAAAGGTTGTTTGTTATTTTTTTTTTTTACTTTTTAGTTATCACTGGACAGTTGGTTTCTTGTCTGTTCATCTCATGCCCGCCATGTTGGATTTAGAGTGATGTCATATAATTTTTCGAGTAGGTAACTCTCAGCAAGCCCTTTTATTTGAACTCCATATTGTAAAAGTGAATTCATAAAATAACTAGTCCGTGTTCTTGAGTATTCTGCCATATTGGATTTAGAGTGACGTTATTTAATTTTTTGAATTAGTCCGCCATCTTGAGTATACCGCCATGTTGGATTTAGAGTGATGTCATTAAATTTTTCGAGTAACTCTCAGCAAGGCCTTTCATTTGATACCCATATTGTAAGTCTAGTCCGCCATCTTGTATATACCTAGGTACCGCTATGTTGGATTGAGAGTGATGTCATTTAATTTTTCGGGTAACTCTCAGCAAGGCCTTTCATTTGATACCTATATTATAGGAGTGCATTAATAATAACTAGTCCGCCATCATGGATGTTCCGCCATGTTGGATTCAGAGTATCGTCATTTCATTTTCGAATTATTCTCAGCAAGCCCTTTAATTTGATACACAACATATTGTAGGAGTCCATTAAGAATAACTAGTCCGCCATCTTGGGTGTTCCGCCATGTTAGATTCAGAGTGACGCCATTTCATTTTTTGAGTTATTTGAGAATAACTCAAAAAATTAAATGGCGACTTATGTTATAGGGGTACCTACATTAAAAATAAGTTGTCCGCCATGTTGGATTCCGAGTGACGTCACATAGCTGACCATGCATTGTCATCCAAAGTAAACATGTATACAAAATTTCAGCTCAATTGGTTGAAGATATCTGCTTCAAATTTGAGTTGCAACAAACTGAGTTGGATGCAATTACCCCTCATGGAAATCCATGAGAGCGGCCTGTGTTCAGTAGTGGACGTTTTAAGGCTGGAATGATGATGATGATGAGTTGGATGTTAGGTATTTGGAAAAAGTAGCAGGTTTCTTACTAGAGTGCGAAGTCACAGTGTGAATCACGTAAATTGTGCCCAAAATTGTCTGTAAACATTCGACAATTTACGTGATACGCGCCTAAGTTGATTGTTGATAATTGTGTGGTTGATATTTTGTGTTAAATAAATGCATTCTTTATCTTTAGCTAATGTTTCTGTTTGCTGGTATATTTTCTGTTACGTAAGGTGACCAATCCAGTGTTACCTATCTATCTTTACAAGTATAAGTAAAATAGTGTGCCGTGGGGTACCGGCAGCAGAATGTTACCCCTCTTCTCCTACCCATGGATGCAGTAAGAGCCTGCTAAGGGACACCTCCGGAAGATGGGCAGCAGCGTCTTTCCATATATCAACATCCCGTACTGCGCTCACCAACCCGCCTGCCAAGCGTGGTGAGTATGGCAACTACCCCTCATCCATGAGGGAGGCCTGTGTTCAGTAGTGGACGTTTTACGGCTGAAATGAATGAATGAATGAATGAAAAATAGTGTAAGGGTCAGCGCAGACAGAACGGAGAGCAACGGAGAGGATTTTATTGACGCACTTGAAAATAAACTTTAAAATTATTGCATTAAAGTGCATAAATGCTTGAACCTGACAAAAAATGCTCGCGCGTCCTCGAAGATACGCGGGAATCCCCGCGCGGCGTTTTGCACTTTATTGTAATAATTTTAAAGTTTATTTTCAAGTGCGTTAATAAAATGCTCTCCGTTGCGCTCCGTTCTGTCTGCGCTGAGCCTCAGCAGGATTGCTTTAACATAAAATATGACGGTTTCAATTTCAGTGCCGCGTAGTTTTATCAGGCGTTATGGCTACAGTAACGCGCACGTTATGCCCCGTCACGACTTCACGCCGAAACAATACAATGTAAGTGTAAACTATGTAATTAAGTATTTATAATATTAGTATGCACTACTAACTCAAATTTAAAGTAGTGGGGACTCCACTTGTTCACAGTAAATTTGATTTCTTCTGTCATTACTTTTGAGGCAACAACGAAGCTGATTGAGTAGTACGTACTTACCTGCGAAATGTATGAGTCTACCTCATCTCAGCCGCAGGACTGGTGTCCTAAGCCTTGCCACTTAAGGATCTCCAAGATCATGAGGGGTTTGTTGCCATACTCGCCACGCCTGGCAGGCGGGTTGGCAATCCAAGAGTGGAATGTTGATACACGGGAAGACTGTGGGAAGGGTATTTGTAGGTACCCAAAATCGGTATATAATGAATGACAAACATTATACAATTCTCAATTAAATTAAACTTAGAAACTAAATGCTAAAAACTAAGTAAAAATTACAGCTTTCTAAAACTAATAGTCTCTTCTTAAAACCGAAGACAGACAGACAAACAGATTCACACTGGACCTCTGACGACCTCTGTGGGGCAGCGGGCGAAGGTCCGCCTGCTACGCAAGAGGTTGCGGGTTCGAATCCCGCCTCGGAACAAATGTCTGTATGACCTGCAGATATTTGTTCAGGGTGTTCTGGATGTTTTCTATATATAATAAAAAATATCTATCTATGTAGTATATTGTATTAAGTATATCAGTCATCTAGTACCCATAACACAAGCTCTGCTTAGCTTGGGGCTAGGTGATGCTGTGTGAATTGTCCAGCATTATTTATTTATTATTTATCAATCTCGAAATTAAAAGAATTAGTAAAAAAATGAAATCGAAATTCTTGTCTAAATAGACAAAAGAATTCCCGTGCGGAAATCTTAGACGAGAGGCGGAAAGTGGGCGGAAGTCTCCTTTAATTCTGCAATTTTAGGTAACGTTACGGGGAATACCTCAATAGTAAGATTGGCTATATTTTTTTTAGGTATAAGTTAAGGGGAATCCCTCAACGGTAGTAGAAAAGGAAGTGTAAAATCGATTACTCTATACTCTTATTTTTATTTCTTACGGTTGAGACCACTAAGTCTTATGTATGATCCAATCTAAACTAATGTTAAGAGGGCTACATTGTAGGGTCAGCGGAATATGTCACCTACCGCAAGCCTTGTCGACACCGTGGGCGAGTTCCTATGAATTAAGTCTGTGTTTATAATATCAGTTATTATGCCTTGTTTGTAACAATTGTATTGTGGCTATTCGACTGTAGGTAACATAACTAACATAAATTACTTACTACTTTTTAAATTAAAACCGTTTACTTATTTCAGGGTCCATCATTCGCTAAGACAACAGAGCTGAAAGCAGCCCACATGCCGGCGGCCATCGGCAACATCTACCGGCGGCCGCTGCTCCTGCACCAGGGCCGGATGCAGTGGCTGTACGACCACGAGGGCCGGCGGTACCTCGACCTGGCGGGGGGCATCGTGACCGTCTCCGTGGGGCACTGTCACCCGTGAGTATTCTGATGAAGGAGTGTCTACATATGTAACGTATTACTACAATTTACTTAAAACACGAAGATGGATGGTAGATTATCTAGGTAATCCTAGCTAGATACTCTACCATCCATCTAGATAGATACTCATCAACCGATGGTCGAGTGTCTAGAATTATAAATTATAGTCAAGTGTCTTAGCTACTCTGGCTAGGATGACGGTCAAGTGTCTTGATTCTTGAAGAACTCTCGTCACTTCATCTCTCTTAGGACCCTGTATTAGCGTATCGTTCCCTCATCGTCGTCCACTCTATCGCGTTCGTCAGTCAGAGATAAAAGCAGCCCACATGCAGGCGGCTATCGGCAACATCTACCGGCGGCCGCTACTTCTGCACCAGGGCCGGATACAGTGGCTGTACAACCACGAAAGGCGACGGTACCTCGACCTGGCGGAGGGCGGGGGGCATAGTGACCGTCTCTGTGGGGCACTGTCATCCGTGAGTCCTGCTAGATGCTGCTATTGGGAGTGTCTTTGTAATGTAATGCAACGAAGGCAGAACACGAATGAGGTGGCGAGGCGACCTCATTTGTGTTCAGTGTCCAGAATATTGGTAGGGTGTCTAGGTGGGTTAGAATGATGGTTCTGTTAAGATGGATGGCCGATTGTCTTGTATAATGGTCGAGTGTCTAACATGATAGTCAAGTGTCCAGAATAATAGTTGAGTGTCTAACTAAAATGATGGTCAAGTGTCTAGCTAGGATGATGGTCGAATGTCTAGGACTCTAGGGTGATATTCGAGTGTCTAGAATAATGGTCGAGTGTTAGATTCTTTATAAACTTTTAACAAAATATTAAACCTCATAAATTCTTAATCTAATGTAAGTACACCTCAGTAAATATGATTTGACGCCAAACTGAGGTTGGTATCCCCGATCTAATGTACTACTTTACATTAGATCGGGGTAGGTATACCTTTTCTAATAAAAAATAATTATCAAAATCGGACGACTCAGTAAAAAGTTATGCGTGATCTGATCAAACATAAAAAAAAGATACGCGATGACTTGAGAACCTCGGTTTTCGTCGGTTTGATTTGGAAAAGAAATCCAACCCTAGGGGCAGGAAAACAGGGGTTGATTGATTGTCCACTCACTGATTGTAAAGTATGACCACGCTTAACTAATCCTAATGAGGAGGTGATTTCCATTAAAAAGAACTGACAAAATAGTTCCCTCGAACTATACAACTGGCGTTGGCGTTGTTTTACTGTTAAGAAATACAATACAAATACAAATAATTTATTTCATCAACTTAATCTATACCTACATTTAATATAAATGCTAATGAGAGTCCCTTTTAAGTAAAGAAATACCTGTGTTAGAGGCTCCCGCTTATGAAATACAATTGACAATAAGCGAACAATGGCTATCTTGCTATACATAGCAAGTAGTTCTAACAGATGGACATACATGTCCATCTGTTAGATTCCAGAGCTAGTAGCGAGTAGTATACAGTGATATAAATCGGTAAGTCGTATTAGTGGTATTAGTTTGTTTCTGTAATCTGTGGTATTAGTATTATTGGTATTATCGATTAAGTTGGTATTTCCAGGTACTAATACTCGTACAAACATTGTTTGTTTATAAAAACGGCTCACTCCGATGTCTGTTAAATCAGGAAGGTGGTGTCAGCGCTTCAGGAGCAAGCAGGAACTCTTTGGCACACCTCCAACATCTACCGGCATCCGAAGATATATGAGTACATAGAGCAGCTGGCGAGCAAGTTTCCGGGAGACTTGAAGGTGAATAGTGTAGGGTTTGATAGCTCCATCATTTTCTCAGATGGATCTGCTGTCCACGTAGACTGGTGGATAAGGGCCTCCCTTATGGAACTGGTGGATATGGGCCTCTCCAAGACCATGAGGCGGTTGTTACCATACTCACGACGCTTGGCAGGCGGGTTGTTGTACGGAAGGACGCTGCTGCCCATCCTCCTGATGTGTCCCTTAGCAGATTCTACAGGATCCACGGGCAAGAGAGGGGGGGCAACATTCTTACCTATGTTGGTACCTAACGGCATAAGAACTATCTTATCAAGACTAAGCATTAAATAGTTGACTACTGAAAACGGCTTATTGAACCAGCTACCTCCTTCTCTAACACCGCTGTCTCAGCCGACTAAAGGCCAATATACCTTCTACCTAATTTACTACTCTAGTTACCTATACCTACCTACCTATTTACTCTGTGTAATTAAAAAAACATTCCATTAATTCTATATTTTGACAGGTGGTGTACTTAGTTAACAGTGGGTCAGAGGCCAACGACCTAGCGGCTTTGCTAGCGAAGGCTTACACGGGAAATAATGACGTCATCTCCTTGCAAACCAGCTACCATGGCTGTTCCAGCGGGCTGATGGGGTTGACCGCGACGCAGTCCTATCGCATGGCCGTGCCTGTCCCTACGGGGTTCCATCATGTAGGTAATATTTTTAAATAGTTGGTTGGCAGTTGGCAGGTAGGTAACAGTAGGAAACGAATAAGGTTAAAATACTTATATTCTTCTTCTTTTTTTTACCAAAACACTTGTCTTTGCATTGGTAAAACGAAACGCTATAGTGCGTTTTGGTCATTTATGATCTGAACTTTAAAACACCGGCAGGGTGATCAAAGAGTACCTATGTAACCATTGAAGTATTATTACTAGCGTATAGAATTGACACCCGCGAACAAAAAGTTTGCGCCATGAGTTGTTGCCGGCCGGCAACAACTCATTTAGTCGTTCGTCGACGCCCATCGCGACCGCATGCGAATAAACCCAAATTAAAAATGCCGTCTTGCGTGTTAAAAACGTGTAATTAATCAATCAACTGCGAAGAAAAAAGATAGTGGCGTGACTTATCATCGGAAAGTAAACAGAATATCAACTAAAACCAACTAAAATTAATTTTTGTACATTATTTTCTATTGTACTGACATTTTGTTTGAAAATCATAGATTATGAAAAGTGATTCGTACAGATGGGATGTGTAGGTACCTACTAAGGGTTGGCGACAAAGGTTTAACTGATTATTTTTAACTCATATTACTCGCCCTATGCCGATCAGTAACAGTAGGTCTACTCTAGGTACCTACTGTAGGTATCTTTTGCAATCGTCATTACTTATAAACTGAAGCTGTATTGTACATATTGTTGTCTGAACAAATTCTTAATGTAATAGATTGACGACCTCTGTGGCGTGGTGGGCGAAGGTTCGCCTGTGATGCAGGAGGTGGGTTCGATTCCCGCCTTGGGACAAATGTTTAGTGATCGCTGCAGATATTTGTTCTGGGTGTTCAGGTCATTTTCTACGTATAATAATTAATAAATAGGTATTTATGTATTGTATTTATTATATCAGTTATCTAGTAGCCATAACAAGAGCTCTGCTTAGTTTTGGCTGAAATGAGCTCATCATCATTTCAGCCAAAAAACGTCCACTAATGAACAAAGGCCCTCATGGAGACCCATGAGGGGTAGTTGCCATACTCACCACGCTTGGCAGGCGGGTTGGCGAGCGCAGTACGGGATGTTGGTATATGGAAAGACGCTGCTGCCCATCTTTCGGAGGTATCCCTTAGCAGGCTCTTACTGCATCCACGGGCATGAGAGGAGGGGCAGAGTGAAATAAAGTGTGGGGTCTAGTTAGTGTAAGTACCTACCTACCTATGTACGTACTTGTTGGATAAAATACCAATTTATGTAAAAAAAAATGACTAAACGCTTAACGATTCGTTTTAATTTAATGTACTTAAATATTTTTAGGTTTTGAAATATAATATTCATAGGTACCTACTGCATTAACATTACTGCATTAATAGCTGTCTGAAGTGTCCCTTCTGCGGTGAAAAAAATCTATTAGAGCGACATGTTGTTACACTATGTTGAATGAAACGTGTAAGCGCCACGAAATTCACGGCGCTTACGACGTTTTGGTCGCGAGAAAACTATTCTCTATTAGCGATCTAGCGCTGCATGTATTGATGGTATGGATAGACGACATTCTAATCGTGTAGCGCTGCAGCGAATACTTGTGTGCGGGGGCGAGCGCGCCCCGCGCAGGCACCCCCGCTGTCATCAAGTTGCGACACGTTTTTTGTTTGGTATAGCTACTCTAACTATTTACAACTCACTGTATGTAACACTTTACTTAACTCGCGACAGGTTTTGCAACAGGCAATCGTTGCTGTCAAATGTTAATTCCTTGTTGTTCTTACAAAATTGACGTTTGACAGCAACGATTGCCTGTTGGAAACCTGTCGCGAGATACGTAATCAGTAATCACCCTACCGATAAAGAAAAAAATAATCGACTTTTAAAGGTGTGTGACACACCATCAGTGGAAATATGCATTTAATATTAATATTAAAAAAATTAAACAAAATTTAATAAAAACTAAACGAAAGTTATTAATTAATAACTTTCGTTTAGTTTTTATTAATTTTGCCTAAAGTGACATAGATATCGGTTGAGCAATTTACATGATATGGGGAGTAAAGTGGGGATGGATAATCAAATGTTTGAAATCAAAACCGTGAACCGTGTTTTTATTGATGTAATTAAGTTAGTAATATATGTATAATTATGGAGAAGCCACTGGCTCCTGAAACACAGTTTATAACTAGTTCAGGAGCCTATGGATCAAACTTGTATGCTACACTGTATTATGTCAATAAAATACCTTTTTACTTTACTTTACTTTACTTTAAAACATACATGTATTGTGTAATTTTATTAGAAAGTAGGTTTTCTAGCTCTTATTTTGTGTCGTGGTTGACAAATTTTTTTTATTTTGCAAACTTGTTTAGGCGGTTGTACCGGATCCGTACCGAGGGCCGTGGGTCGGCTGCCGAGAATCGCTGTCTCAAGTCCCTGGAGCCTGTTCCTGTTCTGAGTGCTGTGATTCCACTGACAAATACATCCAGCTTTTGGATGATGTAAGTATCCCTTAGGTTATGGATGCCTCCGGTAGATGGGGCAGCTTGCCATGTATCATTCTCAACATCCCGTAATGTGCTCGCCAACTCACCTGCCATGCGTGGTGAGTATGGCAATAACCCCCTCATGATCAGTACTTGGAGATCCATGAGGAGGCCTATGTCCACCAGTGGACGAGGACTGCAGTCCTACGGCTGAGTCAATGATAAAGTATCCTTTTACCAATCTGTTTTTTTATAACTTCCAACCCCAGAGCAGACTTCGCAGCGTCTATTTACTAATTTAGAAAAAGCTTCTGTGTTCACTTTTAGTAATTGGTAACAATCATCAATGCTCACAAACTTAAAATTAGCAACTCTTTTGAGATGTCCAAACTTAATAACTTCGTAATTTAATCTTTAGGATTCAATAAGTTCGTAAATTATCACAAAATAATGGCAGAGAATGTTGCATCTTCTTGCCCGTGGATACAGTATGAATCTGCCAAGGAATACCTACGTTAGGAAAATAGGCAGCAGCGTGTTGCTAACCTGACTGTTAAGTATTGCAACAACCCCCTCAGCACTTGGAGATCTATGAGCCCAGTGGACGTCCTACGACTGGGATGATGATGATTACGACTAAACACTAATTTATTATAAAAATAGGTTACCAAATCGTGTTTATGGATTAAATTTGTCTGGTTGTACGAGCTAAAAATATTTTACATAAAACTTTGTTCAGTTATTAGGTAACTCCATCCCGGCTGGACGAGTGGCGGCATTGTTCGCCGAGTCAATACAAGGTGCTGGTGGGGTGGTTCAGTTCCCGAAAGGTTACATCAAGAAAGCTCATGCTCTTATCAAAAAGAATGGTGGTGTATTTATCGCGGATGAGGTTAGTATAAGACTACAAAATCTTATTTTATGACACTCGTCAAAAAATGTGCATCTGCGGATAAACTTAACTTGCATTGCTAAATGTATCATTACGTGAATTCTATTAGTTGTTGACAGTGACAGGCCATAAATATTAAAACAAATAGGTAGGTGGGTAGGTACCTACTCGTATGTTAAAATGGACAAGAAATTATATTACATTCGCAGCATGCTTGATACGTTTTGATGAACATCCTCAATTTGTTTTAGGTACAAACTGGTTTCGGCAGAACAGGCGACCACTACTGGGGATTTCAATCTCATGGAGTGATCCCTGACATCGTAACTATGGCTAAAGGAATAGGTAATGGATTTCCCTTGGCAGCTGTCGTGACTACCAAAGAAATAGCCGCAGCACATAAAGTTTCCTACTTTAACACCTTTGGAGGAAATGCATTGGCAGCGACTGTTGGGAAAGCTGTTTTGGATGTAAGAAAACACCTAACAACCTACTTATCATTTTTACGTACTTACCATGCACCTGCCTACTGTTTTAAAAAGTTAGACGCATAAGTATCAGGACTACTCTGCACAGCATTAATAGAAACAAATGTCAACGGCACTTGTGTCAACGGCAAGTGGAGTGCTGGCAGTAGAATTCCTGCCCGTGCCATGCTCCTGTCTCGCCCCATGTGTGCAGTAAGAATCTGCCAAGGGGTACCTCCGGAAGATATCCGTCTTACCGTGAATCAACATCTCGTACTGCACTCGCCACACGCCTGCCAAGAGTGAGTATGGCAAGAATGAGTATGGCAGCAGTGGACGTCCTACGGCTGAGATGATGAAATGTAACGTCAACATTACATTTCATCATCTCAGCATATACATACCTCTATATAGCATAACACCATTTATACTTTAGTAGTTGGTTTGTAGTTTTTGTAATACTATACTACTACCATGGTATAGTTAACGTCACGAGTATTATATCCTGTAATGTTTTAATTGAATGTCCATTAGGTATGTATACCACTAAATAATTTTTTAGGTGATCGAAGAAGATAAACTACAGCAGAACAGCAAAGAAGTCGGCAGTTACTTTATTGAACAGCTGATGCAGCTTCAGAAAATACATCCCATTGTAGGAGATGTAAGAGGCCAGGGTCTAATGCTAGGTGCTGAGCTGGTAGTTCCAGACACGAAGACCCAATTACCAGGAGATAAGATGGCAGAAATCCATGAAATGTTGAAGGATTTAGGTGTATTAACTGCCCGCGGTGGCAGATGGAGTAATGTAAGAACAGCTTACTGTATTGTGTTAGTTTATAAATAAAAAATATGTTAGATTCTAATAAGAATTTTGTTTTACAGGTATTAAGAATTAAGCCACCAATGTGCATAACCAAAGAAGATGTCGATTTTGCGGTTTCTGCAATGGACGAAGCATTTACAAGCATTAGCAAAACTAAAAATAAATAAATATATAGCAGCTTGTGTTTCTTACTCATAGTCAGATTGGTCGCATTTTTTTCAAAACTTAGTTCTGATGATGGAATCTATCTAGTTATGCTTATGAATGGAGGGAACTCCTCAAATATTATAGGGCTTATAGAAATGAAAAATGCAATCAAAATTTGTCTCCGACGGGACTCGAACCCGTAACGTTCAGACGAACACCTTTAACGCAGGCTGCCTTTACCATTCGGCTACGGAGCAATTAACCATCGGGTCGAAAATTTTGACTGCCTTTATCGATTTCGAACCGAGTGGCAACATCTAGCAGAAATCTTTAGAGATATTTTTGCCCACTATCCGACAACAAATAGTCAGTAGCAGTGAACGGATGTCACTTTAGTTAATTTTATAAGCTATTTTTGTATTTAAAGTGTAAACCCACATTATGGTTTAATTTATAGAAATGAAAAATGCAATCAAAATTTTGTATCCGACGGGACTCCAACTCGTAACGTTCAAAGGAACACCTTTAACACAGGCTGCTTTTACCATTCGGCTACGGAGCATTTATTATTCATTATTTATTTATTTTACATATCCATAAATGATACCTTAGTGTGCGTTTACACTTTAAATACAAAAATAGCTTATGAAATCATAGAGGCATAAACGTTTTTGGTATTTTCAACAAGTCGAGCATTTGCATTCAGAGCGTATAATTTGGTGAACCGCCTTCCTAAAATAATTATAGAGCAGTCTATTTCTTTCTCATTCAAGGGTTTCAGGAGTTCAGTACCTACTACGCATTTTACCCTGACTAGGACCACACTAGGACGTTTGAACGTCTGTCTTAGGTCAGTCAGTTATATTCTTCAATAACATGACAGTGACAGTAGAGTTGCAGACCAAAACAAACCATCATCCCGAATTTTCAAATTAAATTTTCTCATCCCAACTCAAGTCAACCTAAAAATAAGATTTTGTACCTATTCTAATCGCCGAAAACACTACAATTATTAAAACTACTTAGTTCACAAGTGTGCCAAAATGGTATTTAAGTGCCAGGAAGATAGCTTTTTGAAAGAGGTAAGTTTAATGGTGAAAAGGTAAAAGCAATTATGGAGTCCAATCATTTACATACCTACTGATGCTTAAAATCAATAATCACAATAGAAAGAAAATAGTTGGGACCTATCCTAAAAAGGCGGCTAAATCTATTTCTAATTACTTTAGGTTCATAGATATTTTAATGAAATCATTTTGTGAATCAGTTACCAGTCTCTGTTTGATAAGTATACTTAAAGTAAATATTAATTTTTAAATTACCTATGTAGTAGTAAGTAAGAGCCTTTACATCTATTACAGTTTAGGTACATGACAGTAGGATTGTAGGTACATAAAATAACATGTACCTATTTTGTAACATCTTTTTGTAAGTAGTTCCACAATAAAAATATTTCCGATTCTGATTCTAAAACTGGTCCTTAATAGGTATATTAAATTTTTTATCAACAATTTTAAAATAAAATTAAAATATCATTCTATATTTCGCAGGGTGACCCTGGTGTTGGTTGTTGCAAATCCTTACAGGGTTTTTATTCCTATGTTTCAGTTCACCTCAAAAGTGATCAAGTGCGAACCTACCAAAGAACCATTGGTGGAGTATGGCAAGACTTCTGCTTTTGATGGATACCAGGTCACACTTGAGAACACCATTCTGTTCCCAGCTGGAGGGGGCCAGGTAGGTGTGGATAACCTACCTCATCACAGTGAGGATCTTGGCTTGTTATTACATATGTATATAGGTACTAGGGATGGGCCGAAATTCGGTTTAAATTCTGAACATTCAGTGCAAGAAAAAAGTAAAATACCTACATGCACAATTTTGGCTGAAATTAATAGAATCTATCATAATAACTGTAAAATAAAATTAGGCCTTTTTAATACTCACACATTTATTTAGTGTAGGAACATATAAACCTTAACTTGCAGTGTAATAAAAATTAAATTCTTTGTTAGAAGAGTCTTATAATAACATTAATTAAAAAAAAACCACTTCTTACGGACATTGCCAATTACAACATTAATTTTGATTGAAATCCATTATTTGTTTACAAACAGAATCACCACCATTCTCACATTAATTTGAAAGTGAATAAATGTTAATTTCAGCCGCATGATGTGGGGTTTCTGAACAACACAGAGGTGTTCCAAGTCCTCCGCAGTGGGGATCAGGCGCTGCACTTCACAAAGGAACCACTTGAAGTGGGAGCCATTGTCGAGCAGAAGTTAAACTGGGATCGGAGGTTGGATCATATGCAGCAACATTCAGGTAGGTTAAGAGGTATATTTTTTTTTCAAATTGGCATTTAATGTTGTTGCAGATGGCCATGACTATGTTACCGGACTATGGAGAGTGCAGAGCTTTTGCAAAATTTTATGACCTTGGTGAATGTTGCCACAAATGCAAAGTTGTGCATGTTCATTCAATATTGCCAACTTAATTGTATTAAGTATCTATACTTCACATAATTCCTGTAGGTGAACTAACTACATATTATCATAACGTTTATGTTTTTATTATTAATCACAAATACACATACATACACACATAATATATAACATTATTATCTACATATTTATTTAAATTATAGAATAACACTTTACATACATCACTCACAATTCACATGTTCAAAGCACTAACTTCACAAATAAATTATTCACAAGCATAGCCGCACGATACCAGTAGTATGCAGCAAACGCTGAGTTGCAATACAGCCTCGGTACCTCTCGCTGCCGACGCGCGCCTTCGGGAGTGCTCGGGTCCGTTCGTGCCGCGCCGAGCCCGGCGCCGGCGACCGCCCGATCGATCGGCCAGTCGATACAACTACCAACGCGGAGCGCACGCCTCACATTACTGTATCCGCGTACCGTGCCCTTGTCGCGATCTATTTACTTATGTTTTATTTTATGTGTCTACTAGTCTGAACTAAGATAACTTCTTCTACCTACTCTAAGTGCTTGACTTTCTGTCTCTTCTTCTGTATGTTTTGTGCGAAGCTTTAATTAAACTCTTACCGTGATATATGTACATACTTGAGCGTATAATTGCAACCCTACCTAACTACCAAGCTTCTAAACTGGTGACCCCGACGTGATCACCAAAGTGCAATAAACATGTCACAGCCTGCCACAAGCCACGAGTCGAGCGGATCAGACACGGAAAAATTCCAATTCCACGTGGACACACGGCAACGCCGTGTGCGGAACAAAATGGCCACCCCCGTCAAGACTGGTACGTCACCGCCGCTACAGCCTCCCTCGCCACAGCCAATCATTACGTCGCAGTCGACGTTGCCTCTGGATGCACTGGCCGAGTTCGCTGACCGCATCCACAACATCGCGGCTCCAGCGCACTACGTAGCGGCGACCGCCACAACATCACCATCATCAACAGCGTTACCCATTGACGTGCTGACGCAACAGATAGCCGAGTTAACGCGGCAAGTAAGCGCGTTGACTGCGCAGTCGCAGCATCGTTCACGGGCAACAGAACGCCGAGGAGGACAACGCACACGTTCATCATCACGTCGCTCGCAGTCCAGCTACCGGAAATGGCCCCTTTGCTGGTACCACTCCACGCACGGATCCAAGGCGCGCAGGTGTGTCAAGCCCTGCGACTACGAGGCGGGAAACGCGACGGGCAGTCAGTGATGGCGACCAAAGATTGCCGCAGTTCCAGCACAGGTCGCCTCTTCATCACGGACCCCGGTACCCACACACAATTTTTAATAGACACTGGAAGTGACATTTGTGTTTACCCGGTTTCCGTGCTTCGTGAGCGTCGGTGTAGAACGTCATATCAGCTCAGTGCTGCCAATGGTTCGGCTATCGATACATACGGCTACATTCAGCTTAACCTGAATTTAGGCCTTCGTCGGGATTTTCCGTGGCGTTTTGTTGTTGCTGACGTAACAAAAGCTATTATAGGTGTAGATTTTCTATCTTACTATCGCCTCATAGTTGACGTCAGCAAACAAAAACTTTTCGATAGCCTAACCAATGTTAGCACTGTAGCCAGTATAGACATAAGTTTAGATTTAGTATCTAGTGTAAAGGTAGCGACTGGTGGTGACGGCATGTACCACAAAATTTTAGCTGAATACCCGGAGATAACGCGCCCTGCTGGTACTCCTGGTATCGTTAAGCACAACACCACACACCACATTCGCACTACACCTGGTCCACCTGTGTCATGTTCCCCACGTCGTCTCGCCCCAGACAAGTTAAAAATTGCGAAGCAGGAGTTCGATGCCATGATAGCCACTGGGACGGCACGTCCGTCTGACAGTCCGTGGGCATCACCCTTGCATCTTGTGTCTAAAAAAGATAACGGCTGGCGTCCCTGTGGCGATTATAGGCTACTTAACGCGCGAACTATTCCCGATCAGTATCCTATTCGTCACATACACGACTTTTCACATTGTTTGTCTGGTTGTCATTTTTTCTCAGTCATAGATTTGGTCAAGGCTTACAATCAGGTACCGGTCGAGAAAGCAGACATTCCTAAGACAGCCATCACCACGCCTTTCGGTTTGTACGAATTCCCATTTATGACTTTTGGATTAAGGAATGCTGGCCAAACCTTTCAGAGATTTGTCGATGAGCTGACCCGTGGACTCGATTTCTGTTACCCGTACCTCGACGATTTTTTAGTTTACAGTAAATCGTCGAGCGAGCACGAGGACCACTTACGCCAGCTTGCGTTCAACGCATGCGTAAGTATGGCGTACTCGTCAACTCGGCCAAGTGTGTCTTCGGCGTATCAGAGGTAACGTTCCTTGGCTACCAAATATCTGAAAGGGGCACCAAACCACTCAACAGCAAGGTACAGGCCATCTCCGAATTTCCCCTCCCAAAAACCGCTCGAGAACTCCGACGATTTTTGGGCATGGTAAATTTTTACAGACGTTTTTTGCCCAATGCGGCCAAAATCCAGACACCGCTCAATGCCTTGCTGACCGGGTCAGTGAAAGCTTCCTATCCTGTAGCCATAGAGGGGGATGCATTAATCGCATTCGAAGCGTGTAAAAAGAGCCTCTGCGATGCCGCCCTTTTAGCTCACCCTGACTCGCAAGCCAAGTTAGGACTCGTCACTGACGCCTCTGAAACAGCGATAGGTGGAGTCCTGCAGCAGCTGAAGGATGGAGACTGGCAGCCGCTAGCATTTTTCTCTCGCAAGTTGAGCCCATCGCAGACCAAGTACTCTCCGTACGACCGCGAGCTCCTTGCCATTTATGAGAGCATAAAATACTTTCGGCACATGCTTGAGGCTACTCACTTCACCGTCTATACCGACCACAGGCCGATTTGTTACGCTTTTCATCAGCGGAAAAGTAACTGTTCGCCGCGTCAGTATAGACACCTCGACTTCATCTCGCAGTTCACCACCGACATTGTACACATCGCCGGCAAAGACAACTTGGTTGCCGATACTCTGTCGCGCATCGAAGAACTGCAGATGCCAGTTGACCTCGAAGTGATGGCCCAACTTCAAGCCACTGATCCAGAGCTCGCAGACCACCTTAGAGGCGACACCTCACTCTGCCTAGCTAGGACGACCATCCCTGGGAGTCGTGCTGTTTTGTACTGCGACGTCAGTACACCGACGCCCAGACCCTTCGTACCGCAGCAACAGCGTAAACAGGTTTTCGACTGCCTCCACTCGCTTAGCCACCCCGGTGCCAACGCCACTGCCAAACTCGTTGCCCAACGCTTTGTCTGGCCACTGATGCGGAAAAACTGCCGTGAATGGGCGAAGGCATGTTTGACTTGCCAGCGTTCGAAGGTAACTAGACACGTCGCATCACCTCTAGGTCAGCACGATTTACCTTCAGGGCGTTTCAAACATGTCCATTTGGACCTGATCGGCCCACTGCCGCCAGCTGGTGATTTTCGGTACTGCCTCACAGCCGTTGATCGCTTCACGCGATGGCCGGAAGTCGTGCCTATTACAGACATCACCGCCGAAACAGTGGCCAAAGCGTTCATATCCTGCTGGGTGGCACGATTTGGTTGTCCCACCGAGATCGTCACAGATCAAGGCAGACAATTTCAGTCGGCATTATTTCAGCAGCTGTCCAAATCCATCGGTTTCGATCATCGAAGGACGACGGCATACCACCCGCAGTGCAACGGCTTGGTGGAGCGATTCCACCGACAGTTGAAGGCAGCGATTACCTGTCATGACAGCGCCAACTGGATAGAGTCCCTTCCACTCGTGCTCCTCGGCATCAGGAGCGCCTTCAAAGAAGACCTCCAAACGACTTCGGCTGAGCTGATGTATGGTGAACCCCTTCGTCTCCCTGGCGAATTTTTCGGCCATGACGAAGCATACACTACCACCGACATCACCGATTTTTCAGCCCGTATGAAATCTTTTGCCGAGAAGGTACGCCCAGTCCCACCACAGCACCACTCCAATACTCGGAAAGCCTTCATATTCAAGGATCTCGCCAAATGTAGTCACGTATTTCTTCGGGAAGAAGTGCTACGCGGCTCACTCCAGCCCGCCTACAAAGGCCCCTATGAAGTGCTAAAGAGAGGTGCTAAAACATTTATCATCCGCGACGTGAGCAAAGATGTGACGGTAAGCATAGACCGCCTTAAACCGGCCTATATACTGTCCCCCGACATAGCTCCGCCCCAGAAGGACACTTTGCCTCCCATCCCATCTCCTCCAGATCCACCGCCTCAAGATCAAGCCGTTAGGACGACACGATCTGGCCGGCGTGTGCATTTCCCAGACTTTTATCGACCTTAGTCAGTCTCTGGGAAGGGAGTGATGTAGGTGAACTAACTACATATTATCATAACGTTTATGTTTTTATTATTAATCACAAATACACATACATACACACATAATATATAACATTATTATCTACATATTTATTTAAATTATAGAATAACACTTTACATACATCACTCACAATTCACATGTTCAAAGCACTAACTTCACAAATAAATTATTCACAAGCATAGCCGCACGATACCAGTAGTATGCAGCAAACGCTGAGTTGCAATACAGCCTCGGTACCTCTCGCTGCCGACGCGCGCCTTCGGGAGTGCTCGGGTCCGTTCGTGCCGCGCCGAGCCCGGCGCCGGCGACCGCCCGATCGATCGGCCAGTCGATACAACTACCAACGCGGAGCGCACGCCTCACATTACTGTATCCGCGTACCGTGCCCTTGTCGCGATCTATTTACTTATGTTTTATTTTATGTGTCTACTAGTCTGAACTAAGATAACTTCTTCTACCTACTCTAAGTGCTTGACTTTCTGTCTCTTCTTCTGTATGTTTTGTGCGAAGCTTTAATTAAACTCTTACCGTGATATATGTACATACTTGAGCGTATAATTGCAACCCTACCTAACTACCAAGCTTCTAAAATTCCCTTGTATGGAATATCTCTCATAACTTTTTCTGTTTCCTCTGTCACTTCCTTTATAACAAGATAAATTCCATCCTTACGCGTTTCAACTGCAAGGATACAGTCTCATTGTAGCTGAACTAGCAAGACTACCAACAGGTTCAAAACCTACTTGTAACCAGGGTTCGCCGATATATATAAGCGGATATATATCACGATATATATCAATTGATTTATATCTTGATATATTTCAAATGATTTTTTCCTGTCTTCCTAACTAAAAATTTTGGAGATTAATGTTTACCCTGGCAACACGTAGGTAGCGAAAAACTACAATTCAGAATAATTTAGATTGTTTCCCAAAATGGCAACCTCATTTAAAGTTGGGGAAATCCCCTTTAACTTACCAGTACGGCTAGCTTTTTATTGAAATTCAAACCTTCATATCATATAAGGTTTATTTTACGAGGTATTAAAAAAATGGGGATTTCCTGGTGCTCCTTATAGCGTTAATAATTTTCACTTTCTAGGGAATGACCCGCAAGCGTGACAGATGAACTTACAGAATTAAATTCGCTTCTTTTTCTTAGCCTGGATATATATTATCCGATATATGTACTTATATCAAAACATCGGATTTTTTCGAACCCTACTTGTAGCAAGTAAAAATTACCACCTTATTTTGCACACTATCTTTATCTTATTATCTGTAACCATCATCCCCTAAAAACCCTAATTTCCTATCTCATTTAATTTATTTATTATTACTAACAATACCTCTTTACTCTACACTTATCTACTCCTCAGAAACCTAATCTTACATCACTCAATCCCACGCTCAATGCAATTATTATTTTAGATGGCTGTCTGGCATAAATACATAATTAGTATGCCTTGATTTGTTTACGTCTCCTTTATTTAGTTTTAGTTTTCTTTTTATATTTCACTTCATATCTCCATCTTTGACAAATGTGTACTTATAATGTATAAATGTTTTTGCATCCGTGGAGTGGGGGCCTGGTGACCAGTAATACAGGCTATAAGCCAGTCTCTCATAAGCAGGTTAAAATATAACACTAAAATGTACATCTGTCCAGTATAACATTGTAACCCTATGAGAGAAATAAATATATTTTTACTTACTTTTTTACTTACATAATTCATATACTTTCTAGATATAATTGCGAAAATAGCTAAAGTTTTTCTTTACTACTTGGTACTTGGATGGATTGGAAGTACTTGGATTAATAAATCCTCTCTCTTCTAAAAGTTCATCAATCCCAGGCCAGCACCTCCTCTCAGCAATCCTGGAACAGGAGCACCTACCTATTAATATATTTATGTCCACTTAACAACCCAGTGGTACCATGTAAAAGTACTTATACATACATATAATGTGAAAATACCTGGTTACTGGATAAAATTTACTTATACTTATGCATCATTTTTGGACGGTAAATGTTCATCAATGCCACCAGGCCAGCACCTCCTATCAGCAGTCCTGGAACAGGAGCACAGCCTGGCGACCACGAGCTGGTGGCTCGGAGCCGAGGAGTGCTACGTCGAGCTGGACGCCGCTAAGGTGTCTCCGGACACGGTGGCGGCGGTGGAGGCGAGATGCAATGCGATGATCCGGCAAGCTCTACCGGTCACTGTCAAGATGTGTACGGCTAGTGATCCGCAGTTGAGTGAGGTTTGTAAATACATTTAAGTCTCCTTAAAAATCTAAGTACTTATATCAACGTCACAGGCACTTCAGTCAGGAACAGTGACAGACGCTGTAGTTTCTAAATGATTAATATGTATATTGTATAATTATATAACTGATCAGCTGCCTGATGTATACACAGCATTACGTCAGGCAGCTGATCTCAGCCGATGGAAAATCGCAGTGGATAGATTGCGTCAAAATGGTCACGATCCTCAACAGTTAGGGGCCGACGGAGGATGGGGAATTAGATAAAGGTCATGGCTCATTACATTCAGTCGACACCCGACCAGCACCGCCCGGACGTTCGGCGTCTACTCGTTGTCGACGGGTGCTCCTCCCTTGCATCTCAGCCGGTTCCTTGCTTAATGCGATAAGAACGTAACCAGGCAACAACGTTCATCATTATCCACCCAATTTCACTCACTGCCCCCCATAGTTTGTCGCACGATATCGTACCTACTAGTCCGATCCATCGTTTGCCCGCCACTGCAATGGAATGTATGACATATACCTAATAGTTAACATGGGACATGGGTCAGCTTAGTCGAGCTGGACGCCGCGCCGCCAGGGTGTCTCAGGACACGGTCGGGCGGTGGAGGCGAGGTGCAATGAGATGCTCCGGCAAGCTCTACCGGTCACTGTCAAAACGTGTGAGGCTAGTAGTGATCCGTAGTTGAGTGAGGTTGTGGCAACTTTTAAGTCTCTTCATCATCATATCAGGCTGTTGACTTATAACTCAACTGCTGGGTATAGTCCTCCTCTTTAACACGCCAACTTAAACGGTCCTGTGGCAGCCTCATTCTTTTTTCTCGGCGTCCCGTCGTGCACTCAACCTCTTTCGTGTACCTATGTACATAATTCTGACACGAAATCCACTTTTTCTGTCTTCCCATGCCACTTATAGAATAAGGTCAACATTAGTCCTGCAGCGGGAATCAAACCCAACTAGCATCTAAGTCGGTAGGCCAACTGGCGCCACGGCAGTCGTCACTTATTGCTTCCCAAATGTTCCCTTATTTTAGCAGACACGGCCTAACCAAGTTATTGTTGCAAAACCCACTAGTAGTTTCTTAAAGGAGACTTTTTTATCTTAGACCATTTCCAGGCGCACACTCGAGGCCTGCCGAAAGATTGCATGGAGACCATCAGAATCATCTGCATTGGAAACTACGATGAGAACATGTGTTGCGGCACGCACGTTTCTAATCTAAGGTAACATCTTAACTCTACGGGTTTGTAACAATGGTCTACTATTACGATGGCCTCTGAGAAGTGTCCCATGACTGATTCTTCCGTCTTGGGTAAAAAGTCGTCATCATATCAGCCAGGACGTCCACTGCTGGACAAAGTCCTGCCTCATTGATCTGCAAATACTGCGGATGGAGCCGTCTGCATCCACCGCCGACCAGCGATTCTCAGTCGACTCCCCATCTTGTAGGTGGACGTCCTACGCTGCGCTTGCCGGTCCGTGGCCTCCACTCGAGAACTTTATGACCCCATCGGCCATCCGTTCTGCGCGCTATATGGCCTGCCCATTGCCACTTCAACGTGCCAATCCGTCTGGCTATGTCGGTGACCCGAGTTCTTCTACGTATCTCTTCATTTCTGATTCGCACATGTATTATTCCAGTCAACTGCAAGTGATGAAGCTGCTGGGTTCGGAGCCGGGCAAGAAAGGCAAGACGCTGCTCTCCTTCCTGGTGGGAAACCGGGTCACGAGGACCTTGCAACTGATGCTGGACAGGGAAAAGGCTATTACCGGACTGCTAAAGTAAGTGCAGTGTAATGCCGGCAGTAGAATGTTACCCCTCCTCTCATGCCCGTGGATGCAGTAACAGCCTGCTAAGGGATACCTCCGGAAGATGCCAACCCGCCTGCCAAGCGTGGTGAGTATGGCAACTCCGCCTGCCTCCGAGGCCTGTGTTCAGTAGTGGATATTTTACGTCTGTATTCTTATTTAATGCTTTATCATCACCATTTCATGATGAAGCATTAAGTAAAATAAAACCGGGCAAGAGCGAGTCGGACGCGCGCACCGAGGGTTCCGTGCCATCATACAATATAATATATGACAAAGGCGGTTTTATATTTGTTGGAGAACCTTGACAGCGCCATCTCTTGTCTGATAGCGGAACTTATGTAGATTTTTACACTTTCGATGATTTCTAAAAAAGTATGCTAAGTAGAGAGTTTGTAATAAATTTCCTATAAAGTTTACATACACTTCTATTAGGTATAAAAGTATCACGGGTTTATCTCTGCAAACTTTGGAGATAAGGGGGGGGAACGGTCGTTTTTTCAACTTTTTTGTAAATATCTCAATAACAATACGGCTTAAAGGAAAAATAAAAACTGTTTATTAATGTGCAAGTGAATACCTTTCATATGATACCCTACACGGCCTAGTAACTTCACAAATTTTTGAAAACCCCCCTTCCAACCCCCTTGTCTAAAAAACTATGCAAATTAGGGAGTTAGCTATAATTTTCCTATAAAGTTTACATACACTTCTATTAGCAATAAAAATATCACGGGTTTATCTCTGCAAACTTCGGAGATAATTTACTTTGCACTATGTCAGTCAATATTATCATACTGTATCATCTCTTGGGGCGGTACAGTCAAAACCACTATGCTAAGGATGGAGCGTGCCCAAAGGGCAGTTTTAAAAACGATGATAAAAAAACCCATCTGTTTTCCTACCGCCGAGCTCTACGATACAACCCAAGTGCTAACAGTACGCCAGATATTTATCTTGCAAACCATACTTCGCAAACACTCTCAAATAATATATGATCCCAACTTAGAAAAAACTAAACGGAGATCCGATATCGTTTGTAAAAAACTCCCTCGCCGTACGGCCTTAGCAACCCGCAGCTACCTTCATTTAAGCTCAGCGCTATATAATAAAGTTAAGAAAATAATTAACATATATCCCCTGTCTCACTATAAATGTAAACATAAGAGTTTAAATTGGTTACTGTCACTAAGCTATAATGACACGGAAGATTTAATAACAGTGATAAAATAAAAATAAAATCAACCATACCACCAACACACACATACACACACACACACACACCACACAAACACACACACACACACACCACACTAACACACACACCATACACCCTAACACTTCACGCACATATATATGTACTTACATTCTTATATTTTTGATAACTGTTTAATTCCTTAAAATCATATAATTCAGAACTATTATTTTTGTCTGTTATTGTTATTGTGTACTATAAGCTGGAGGAGGGCGTTGGTCTCTGCGACACAGTTTTTTTAACTTTTGCGGATATCATCGTTTTTCATTATTTTTCTGTATTCTAACGTGTTTTTGATCCAATAAATGATTTTTGATTTTTGATTTTGATAAGGGGGGGGGGAACGGTCGTTTTTTCAACATTTTTGTAAATTACTCAAAAACTATACGGCTTAAAGAATAAATAAAAACTGTTTATTAATGTGCAAATGAATACCTTTCATATGATACCCCACACGACCTAGTAACTTCACTTAAAAATTTTGAGATCCCCTTTCCGCCCCCCTGCAATCAAAATTAGAATACTTTTTAACATTTTTATATATGCTTTATTAGTAAAAAAGTGTTGTCTTTAACCATTTCAAATTTCAAGTTGATAGCATTAGTAGTTCTCGAGATATCCAGTTGTGACAGACAGACAGAGTGATTCTATAAGGGTTCCTTTTTACCATTTTGGTCCAGAACCCTAAAAACGGACGACTTAAGAATCTCCTAAACGACCACTTACTTTCATCATTTCAGCCGTAAAACGTCCACTACTGAACTAAGGCCTCTCTCATGGATCTCCATGAGGGGTAGTTGCCATACTCACCATGCTTGGCAGGCGGGTTGGTGAGCGCAGTACGGGATGTTGGTATACGGAAAGACGCTGCTGCCCATCTTCCGGAGGTCTTCCTTAGCAGGCGCTTACTGCATCCACGGGAAGAAGAGGAGGAGTAACATTCTACTGCCGGCACCCTACGGCAAAAACGGTGTAAAATTTGCAAACCATTTTTCACCACTCGTTGCTTGAGCTAATATTTGGTAGATCCAGTGATAAGGAAGGAAGATGGACACTCAAAATCTCTCAATACATATTATAAAGAGTTGTATGTTTGTAACGAATAAACTCAAAAAGTACGGGACCGATTTTCGAAATTCTTTCACCATTAGAATGCTACATTATCACTAAGTAACATAGGTCATATCTAATCCCATGAGAACGGTAACTACGCGGGTGAAACAGCAGAGTGCAGCTAGTGTTAAATAAGCCTATTGTGCTCGCGAAGTTTAAGAAAAAACGAGTTATAAAAGTTTTTAATGTTGTTTTCAGTTCCCAACCTTCGCAACACGAGGAACTCGTGAAGAAACTGCAGAAAAACATCAAAGCTGCGAACAAGAACCTTCAAAGCGTATTGTCGGAGTTAGCGCAGTATGAGGTTGCCAAGATAAAGAGCACGGAGCCAAGGCCGGAATACGTGTTCATGTTTAAAAAGGAGGCCACTCCGGAATTTAACAGGGTTATACTAAAGGTGAGTTTAATCTTAAAGATGAACGAGTCGCTCATCTTTCCATACAAACGTGGAAGGGTAACTACTCCACTGTTTGACGTTAACCATCCAACACTAAGGATTATATCAATTTATCTCGTCATAATCTATGTTTGTATACAACCCAAACCGTAAAAAAAGTATTTATTTCAAAAATATAAGCTTCTAAACTTTCGTATTTCAACACTGATTTTAGCCCAACTTTGGACGAAATTAAATAATATAAGGAGAAAGAAAACTCAAAAATATATGCCGTTCCGACATAGTTCAATTATTCAAAAGTTGAAATAAATGTTATTTTGAAAAGATTACACTCAAGTTTTTCTATAATAACCCTTGTGCTAAAAATCTATTCACATATTTTTGCGCGGTCGGTTCATTGTGCATTTCATTCTAGCGCGCGGGTACACATGCTATGTCAGGTGAGATAGCATACATTTAGGCCGCGCTCACTGACGACTTTGCCTCCGCGACTAGTTGGACCTTAATAGTGTAGTAGTAAAAGAAGAATAATACCTACCATTAATACAATAACATGTTTGTAGACCAAAAGGTCCTGAGGCATAATGTTAATCCATAATAAGTTATAAAGTGAAACAAAAAAACCTTACCTATTATTTAAGTCGGTTAAGTGTGTGTTGGACCTTGCAATAAAGCATACACCAACTTTTAACAGGTTTACGGCTAACTACAAAACCCTACATACCGTGACCCGACACGCACCTGGCTTAATTTATTTCTTGATTCCAGGGCTTAGAGGGTGAAGGTATGTTCGTGTTCCTCGCCTCCGAAGACGCAGATAAACCTAAAGAAGGGCAGATCTTAATATCGGGCCCGGAGGAACATTGCGGGGTCTTAGGGAAGCAGTAAGTTCATTATAACTTTTGAATCTTCAGCACTTAAGCATGTGCCAAGATTTTATACAAGTGAGGCCTTTACATCCACATATAAGTGCCGAGATCACAAAACGCCGCCACCGGCATATTTCCTGTACACTGTGTGCTTTGAGGGTAATAGATGATTTATACAGCGTCAGCAACTGTTAATCATGCTGTACGGGACGCTGCAGTGCCTGGGACATTGTTAGATGGGTTAGGCTTGCCCAGCACCTATACCATCCCCCCAGCATAGTCAGAGGAAAGAACAAGTCAATACGTCTGAAGCTGACTAAGCCACGGGTTTCCTCGCGATGATTCCCTTTACTGTTAAAGCACGTGTTAAATGTGAACATACACTTTTCAAGGAAGAAAAATCCATTGGATCACGGCCGGTATCGAACCCACGAACTTCGGATCGAAAGTCGGGGGTACATACCACTCGGCCGACACGGCTAGATATTTAATAGACAGAATTATGAACATTCTAATCGAATTGAGGGTAAAACTATTGAAATTCTGATAACTTTAAACTATAACATGGTCATTAAAATTATTGGCCTAGAAATTATTGAATGTTTACGTTTTGTGGGGATCGAGTTTGGCTGGAGTGTATGTAGATCCGGAAGATCAGCGGCATCTATTGTATATGTGTATCAACATCTCGTTCTGCGCTCGCCAACCCACCTGCTAAGCGTGGTGAGTACGGTCACAAACCCCTCATGTTCAGTACTTGGGGATCCATGAGCGAGGCCTATGCCCAATAGTGGAGGTGGCCGTCCTATGGCTGAGATGATGATAGTGTGGGGGGGTATAGCGGTAAATAATACACTCCACACTATAGTCTGTATAAGCTATTTATTGTTAGTTGCGATAGTGACAGCAAACAACACGAGTAGATACAGACAGAACACTTTAGAGTCAGAAGGATATTAGAACACAAGAAAGAAAGTAAGTAAGTAGACGAACAATAAGCCGCGCGAATTATATTCGGTAAAGCAAGCGATACGCGCCTTGCGTCAGAGGTAAAGGCTCCTTTCTCCGTGTTGTGTTTGCTGTCACTATCCCAACTAACAATAAATAGCTTATACAGACTATAGTGTGGAGTGTATTAATTACCGCTATACAATAGATTAGTAGGATTTTTATAATTTTTATTTATTTAATTTCAGGATAACGGACCTACTGAAAGGCAAAGGCGCCTTCAAAAATGGCAGATTCCAAGGCAAAGCGGGTGATCTGGGCGGTATCAATAAATGCAAGAAACTAGTTGAAGAATACTTTAATAAGTCATAACATAACATTTGGTACAGTTTATAGTATGTACTCGCATAGTATGAAATAAATAACTTTAATATGTTTTGGATATTTAACTAATAAATAATAAAGGTAATTAACGCGATAAATAACTATCCGATTACATGTGTACATAAAATGTGTTGTGATTGCGAAAGTTTAAAAATAGTTCCTTAATTAGGGAATGGAATTGATTGTAGATATGTGACTAAGAAACGCCCGGGATTTTCATGGAAAAAACATCTTTGGAATGGCGATTGAAATGTTAATGTATTGTACAATTTGTACAGACATAAAATGAGTTTACCTTAATAATAAAAATGTGTTTAAAATGAACACTTTAGCACTTTACATGTTAAACGCAACTTCCCTTTATACAATGTCCACGTTAAATTATATAAATTTTATTATAAAACTTTCATACCAAACCTTAATTTAACTTCTAAGAAGTATAGTCTATTCACACAGAAAGGGGAAAAAATACCAACTATTATGGTTAGTCGTGATGTTGGCGGCCGAGGGGCCAACACTTACAGGGAGTGGTGGTGTTGTTCGGTTATTATGTTTCTAGAGTATTCCATGACGAATGGGGAGATTTCTCCTGAAGATGCCTTGTAGAGGCGAAAAGTCACGCCTGAATCCATTAATATTTAGTCCGTCAGTATGATAATGGACTAAAAAATATTTTATTTCAAATTGTTCATTTTAATTTCAATTACTTTAAAGCGCATTTAAAAAAGTTTTCCAAAACGAACGAATTCAATTATGTGCTTTAGTCAATTTAACTAAGGTTAACGAAGTGCGACACCTTAAGAGGTCACACTTAATCATAATCATTTATTTGCCAGAATGTATGTATAATAAGATCTTAATTAAATATAATGTCCAGTTCAAACTACCAAACTTCGTCGGCCCCTGCCTCCCTCTTTACGTGTGACGTAATTTCATCATCACCTTAGGCCTTTGCGTCTTCTTCAGACGATTTAAAAAAAAGTGTCTGAAAAAGTGGTGGCGATTCTGTTGTAGCACGAACTAGCTAAAGCTGATGTAAACTAAATTGACATATAGCTATTCGGTTAGTGCCGTACTAAAATTAAAACGGAACCAATATCACACAATATACTTACCCAATTTTACGCTGTGCGCTCTTCAAATTATGTATAGGTACTTAATAAAATAAAAAACTTAAGTAGGATTATTTCGATCAGACATGAATGGGGCCATGGTTATTGTTAATCTACCCAAAAATACGTTTCCAACGGTGTATCATTTATTCGGATTGGTGCCGGAACCAGGTTCCATATATTTGTGCCCATCCTTTAGAAACACCATATCTCTTATATAATTAATTATTTATTATAATTAGTTCTAGGAAGTGTGGAACAGAATCGACATTCTTACTGTTTAAATTTTTATGTCAGTGGGACGTAATTTATGTCCCTGATTTCCCTAGTGCCTAGACTAGATAAAACTTGATGTCTATTCAGTGCTGATACTAGCATTGATGCTGGCGATCAGTTTCTCGATGCCGCCGTTGCTCCAATCCCGGGCGGTGTCGTCCAGGTAGTTGTCAAAGTCCACCAGGTCCCTGGGTACTCCGCGTTGGAGGAGATGCGACACCGTCTCCAGGGTGTAAGCGGCGGATTCGGCTGAAAGTTTTTCAAATAAAATTGAAATACAAGAGAATTATACTCGAGAAGAAAGACATCCAGATTGCGGGTTTCAATTACCGCCTCGGGGCAAATGTCTATACGATCTGCAGAGATTTGTTCGGGGTGTTCTGGATGTTTTTCTACATATATTATTATTATTAAGAGCCTGTACTGTCCCACTGCAGGGCAAAGGCCTCCATTCCTTCCTTCCACCTTTCTCTGTCTTGAGCTACTGTGGTCCAGTCTTCCAAGTATGCGTCGAGTTCGTCTCTCCATCGACGTCTCGGTCTGCCGCGAGGTCGTTTCCTGTCTTGCGGGATCCATTCGGTAGTGGATTTAGCCCATGACTTATCCGGCCTGCGGCAGACGTGACACGCCCAATCCCACTTCAATTGGCCCGATTTTTGGGCGACGTCTGCGATCTGTGTTTTGGAGCGCAGTTCACTATTTTTTATCCGGTCTGACAATTTGACTCCTAGGATACTGCGCTCCATCGCTCGCTGGTAAACCCCAAGTCTGCTCTTTTGCAAAGCGGTCAATGACCAGGTCTGTGCGCCATAGGTGAGGATTGGCAAAATGCACATGTCCATGAATTTTCATTTGAGTGTTATGTTTTTCTATACATAATAAAAAATATTTATCTGAGTAGTTTAATGCACTATGTATATCAGTCATCTGGTACACGAGCAGTCCTACGGGACTGCTATCCACATCCACTGCTGGACATAGGCCTCCCTCATTGAATTTCAAGATCATGAGGGGGTTGTTGCCATACTCGCCACGCTTGGCAGGCGGGTTGGCGAGCGCAGTACGGGATGTTGACACGGAAAAACTGCTGCCCTTCTTCCGGAGGTATCGCTTGGCAGATTCTTGCTGCATCCACGGGTAAGAGGAGAAAACATTCTACGCCATGCCGGCATGGCAATGGCCACTTTTTAAATACTCACGGAAAATATTTTCATCACTGTCCTTGGGCTTCCACTTGCCCTCACTGAGTTTGTGCAGCTTCAATGCCGAAGTTTCCATTTGCTGCATCATTTTCGTGTTGTCAACCTGGATAGACAACAAATATATATTTTTAACTCAATTGACAACAAAATATATAAGTAGGAACAAATCCGCTATCCAAATCTATTTTTTTTGTAGCCTATTGTGTCCCGCTGCTGCCCATCTTCCGGTGGTATCTCTAGGCAGATTCTTACTATATATCTACTAAAACAATGCGTGCAGGGAGCAGTGGTGTTGCTTGGCAACTTCCTCTGTGTCTTCGTTGTTTCTAGTGTATTTCCTGACGAATGGGGAGCCGATTTCTCCTGAAGCTGCCTTGTAAAGAGGCGAAACACTGTCGAATTCTTTTTGAGTGTTTTTTCAAGCGCTTATTAGATATAAGTAAGGCGATTTGTTAATATATACGAGTATTTATTGTTTATTTAGTTAGACATTATAATGGATTACCGCATAGTAACACCTGAATTAATTAATTTCTTGGAGGATTCGATTTACAAAGCAATGGGACATCTTCTACTAAGGGTCGGCTACAGTGGAAGCAGTGACATAAACTCTAAATAGCACACCACTCTATTTCTGGTGGGGGTTAACAGATCTGCACTGACGTCCCGCATAGGGGTATATTGTCCCCACCCCTGCCATACTATCCAGACACTAGCCAGCCCAGCTCCTTAAAATAATGGAGAAGGACTCTGGATCCTTGGCAGCATTCCATGAGCATCCCTGAAGAGGATGCAGAAGGGCTTGGTTTCATTAGCTCCTGTAATTGCACACCACTCATCAGCATAAAGTCTGAATGACACGATAATAACACAAGAAAAAAACATCTTACCACAGCAAATACAGCTGAAGGGAAGTGCTCCGCAATTTTCTCTGAGATCTTCTGTCCGGGGCATTTCTCTACAGTGTTGTCTTTGAAGTTCTCACAGGCTGCATAGTAGCCGCAGATTACCCTGCCTTTTTTCTGGGCCAATATGTCTATCTGGAAAAATAAATATAAGGATCCCATAACTCTCCAGCCACTTTTGATGTGGAATGTTTGTAAAAAAAACTGTAAATTGGTTGTTGTGGGGTTGGTTTTTTGACAGAGTTAATAGTAATTCATATAGAGTTTTCACAAATCCCCAATAATTCAAAAATGTACATAAAAGCCAACAGAGAGACAGTCCAACGACCTCTCTGGCTCGGCGGCGTGTGCCCGGCTAAGACGCAGGAGGTTGCGGGTTCGGGTTCGAATCCCGCGGCGGGAGAAATGTTTGCGCGAACCGAAAATGTTTCTTTCGCGTCTGGATGTTTTTATGTATGTATTTACAAAAAAAAGTATTTAAGTTATATCAACTTCCGCCGTGGGGTGCCGGCAGTAGAATGATACCCCTCCTCTCATGCCCATGGATGCAGTAAGAGCCTGCTAAGGGATACCTCCGGAAGATGGGCAGCAGCGTCTATCCGTGTATCAACATCCCATACTGCGCTCACCAACCCGCCTGCCAAGAGTGGTGACAATGACAACTACCCCTCATGGAGATCCATGAGGGAGGCCTGTGTTCATCAGTGGAGGTTTTATGGCTGAAATGATGATATCAACTACCTGGTTCCCATAATACAAGCTTTGCTTAGTTTGGGGCTAGATAGTGCTGTTTGAAATGTCCAATATTATTATTATTATTTATTAGTTATTGTCAGGTTAAGTATTGACAGTTTGTTGAAAAACATTCTGCATTGACTGGCTGGTGTGTAGGTATAACTTTATAATCTATCTAATCTAAATATCTCATTGGATCTCACTGCTGGGCAGACCTCCCTTCCCTTTCTCCATTTGTCTTGGTCCAGAGTGATAGTCCACCATTCTGGGCAATAGGCATCAACTTCATCCCGCCACCTGAGCTTGGGCTGGCCGCATGGTCTCTAATATTTGTAGGTCCCACTCTGTGGCCATCTTAACCCACATTTAATTAATTAATCATTTTATTTAATTAAACAAAAACTTAAATTATAGGCAATAAACAAACAAATTTGTAAACCTTTGAGAGTAGGTACTCTCAATACAACGCTGTGACCCTGCTATACAGGCTATACAGTCCTAGTGTAGGGAACAGAGGTATTTTTGGCACATACTTTTAATTTTTAATAAGTTACAGAATAAGAATCCTTGTACCACCTTATTTTATTTTATTTTATTTATTATGGAACAACAAACAGCTACATTATATATTTTAAGTACATTCTTTGTAGGTACATTCATAGAATGTTAAAGTGGTTAATAATGTAGCCCACAGCGTTATTCACAGATTAAAACATTATTTTCAAACAGAGAGTCTAAAAGCAGTACAATTAGAAATAATTAGGTATAAATGAATGTTTTTTTTAAAAGTCTTATAAATTGTAAAAAAAAAGATATATAATTTGTTTCTGTGATGAACCATTATGTTTTTAGGAGATCAATGTCTGCCTTGAAAAGAATATAATTCACTAGATTTCTAAATTTATATAAAGAAGAGATAAAAATGTCTATATCTACGAATAAGATATTATAGGACTCAGTCATACGACGAATAGGGATACGACATCCCGAGTTAGTGCGGCAGGAAGTTAGCGCAAACAGCGTACAAACGCGAGTAGCTCTTGGAGTACAGGTTCTTGGAACGACGTAGCACAATTTTGCAACGAGGTCAGTACAGTCAAATTTATTATGTACAATACTGTATAAGGTAACAACATCGAGGTATTTGCGTCTAGATTCGAGGGTGAGGAGCTTATACTTGGAGAGTAAGAGAGAGTATGAGTAGTGTTGATGAAAACATTTGTAAGTCATTGAACGCAAGTACTTTCGCTGGACCCTCTCTAACGCCACAATGTATTTGTTGTAAAAGGGATTCCAAATCGGGACCGCATATTCAACCTGTGAGCGTACCAGTGTTTTATAAAGATATAGGAATGTCGATGGTCGCCTAAAATCTGCTGAGGATCTCATGATAAAGCCGTACATCTTAAAGGCTCTATTGATAATGCTTTCAATATGCAAGTCCAAGTGGAGTTTGCTGTCTAAAATAATTCCAAGGTCCCTTAATACTGTAACTCTGTGAAGGGGAGCGCCGCAAAGGCTATATGGGAAATTAATACAATTGTGATTTTTAGTAAAGTTAATAAAATTACATTTTGGTAAGCTGAGGTGAAGTTTGTTGGTGTTACAATATGTAGTAAGTCTATTGAGATCTTCCTGAAATAAGATGCAGTCGTCTAAAGTTTTAATGGGCATGTAGGCTTTGAGGTCATCAGCATATAACAAAAATTTTGAATTTTGAAAGCATATTTTTATTATGGATCAATAAACTTTATCTTTATTTCATCCAACATGCTGCACACATGTCTGGCCCAGTTCCATTTCAATTTGGTGGATTTATGGACAGCATCGGCGATTTTGGTTTTGAAGAATCATAGCATGGAGTTTCAAATATGGTCCAAGTTTAACTCTCAAAAAACTATGCTCTATCGCTCTCTGACCCAAGCTTAGACCTTTGAAGATCTGTCAAAGACCAGGTTTGTGCACCGTAGGTAAGAATGGGGAGAATGCATGAATGATAGTTTTTAATTTCCACCTTTTTTTGTTTCCCAAGCGTGCTGTTTACAGGTTTCTTTAACTATTACCTAGGTATCATCTATTTGTTATACCTATTAGGCAGAGTAAATGTGTCAAGCTCACCTGGGTCAATGCGATCTCAGCCATCGGGCTAACGTATTGACTGTGGTGGAACAGAGGAATGGAATCCACGATATGCAGGTCCTGGCTCTTTGCTGATTCGCGAACCTTCTTGGTTTCAGCTAAAAGCACACCGTTCACGGGACAATGCGGGTATTTAGCTGCATGGAGGATGATTTTAGCGTAGGCCGCTGTTTCAAATGTTACTTTATCACCCATTTTAAATGGTTTTTCTGTGAATACTTGGAAAATCAAGGATAAATGGACATAGAACACCAATTATGAAAACACGACCGGCACGGCAAGGGAGAGGGAGACTGTAGTGATGGGCGTTATTTTACATAAACGTTTTGAGAAACGGCTAATAAGGTACTGAAACTCTGAAACGGTTTCATATCATACCTCCCCAGGGGAGTCAAGTTCATGTGGCTTAGAAAATCAGATGAGAGGGTGCTATACGCCAGACAGAGACAGATGTCCCCACAGTGTCTCCAGATGCACTGTAATTACAGTAGATTTACTGTAATTATACTCTTTTCACTGTACACTGTATTATGTGAATACAGTGTATGGAAAGACTGTAATTTCAAGTTTCTAAAAAGTTCTTATATAAAAGAAAAAAAAAACTATCTAAATGGATGAAACGAAACATTAAAGTTTAGTGCTAGTCTGTCAGAGGCGGGCGGCCGGCGGGTTGATTTGATACTACGCGGGAAGGGGAATTCCTTGACAAACTATCGAGTTATTAGTGAGAGAACGCAATCAGTCAAAGTTAATAGCATCTATAGTGACTTCACCGATATTATTTTCGGCGTACCCCAAGGATCAGTACTTGGTCCTACATTATTTCTACTGTACTTGAACGACCTCACAGAATGTGCAGTGGATGGCAAAATTATATCCGCCGATGACACAGTACTCCTTGTTAATGCACCTACATGGGATGATGCCAAAAAACGGAGTGAAGCGGGGTTGGAAAATATTCTGAGTTGGCTAGACAAAAATATCCTAAGCCTAAACTTTTCCAAAACTAAGGTTATGACTTTTAGCATTTACAATAATCATCAACCACCTGTTCCACTAGACATTAGAGCTCACACATGTAATAGTACCCATGACTCATGCAACTGTACTATACTGTCAACTGTTCCACATTTTAAATACTTGGGTGTCATTTTGGATCAGAATCTAAACTGGAGGAAACAAATTGAAAGTCTAACCTGCAGAATGCGAAATATTATATGTATTTTTAAGAAATTGAGGCATCTGCGTGATTGGGACATTATTAAACTTGCATATTATGCTTTAGGCCAATCAATTTTACAGTATGATATTAATACTTGGGGTGCAGCAAATAAAACCCACTTCATACACATTGAAAGATCTCAAAGGGCTGTTTTGAAAATTGCTACATTCAAGAACTATCGTCATTCTACACAATTGCTGTATAAGGAACTAGAAGTCCTTACAGTACGTCAACTTTTCATAAAATCAGTAATTTTAAAACAGCATCGCATTAAACCTCAAATTATAAAATCAAAGAGAAGAAAACAAAACCTATATCCCAAACCCATTTTCAAAACTTACTTTGCTCGTAAGTCGCCATCATACATACATAGGCCCCCATTTGTACAATAAAATAAGTAAAAATATAGATTCACTAAAATTGCAAAGCTACTATAATTGTAAAAATATGATGACTGAGTACCTTCTTAAATTAGACTACGCAGCTACTGAAGAACTTTTAAAATGAAAACCTAATTAAACACATGAAATACATATAGTAAAACAATAATAAAACCACAAATATGTACTTATTTAATTATATCAATATAAAATCGTACTGTTATTTAATCTGTTTATATCTTAACGTTAATTTTATAATATATATCTATGTGAAAATAAAATTACCTATATAATAATATAATGATTATGATATACATGTATGTTTATTATAATTATTTACCTACAATAAGTTGACACAGTAACTAGTTCATAATTTAATTTACTTAGATCCTAAGTTTCTGATTTATCTGTTTTGGTTGAATATACTGTACCCTAGCAGAAACCGGTGTAGACTGACCGAACAAGCTTGAACTCGCCAGTGCGCTGTGCCGCACACATTCACGTAGCAACTTACGCTGGTCACTGCAAGCGATGAGCTACCCTAGAAGCGAAAATGTGAGGTTTCTTGTTCGCTTCTTTCTCTCACTTGAATAAACACTTATTGATTTTGATTTTATTGAGTAAGGGTTACAAAAGAAAGAAAAAAACGTTTACTTATCAGTCCCAACTCTATGAAGGAAGTACCTACCTACCAATAAAATTTGGCATGACTGACAAAAAATGAAGTATGTCATTATACCAAAACTTCAATGTCATGTCAAAGAACAGCTGATCCGCTTAAAAATTTCAAATTGACGTTTGTCAATTTTCCGAGTTGTTGTTTGTTTGCATTTTAGGATTTCAAGAAATAATTGTTTGTTTGTATGTTGTTGTACGAATTAATCACATAACTTATAAACCAGAATGGAGAAGTATGATACTTCTCAGCTCACAGAGTTCCCTCGTTTTGAGGCTGAATCTACTCAGAGTGGTGTCTCAACGTTTTTCAACAAGTTTTGGAAACTTCCTCTGTTTACGCCCTCCGAAGCGGAAATTGCTCAGATCAAGGGCTCTGAGGATGAGAATAAGGAAGGTCCGTCCACTGGAGACCAGAATAGGAAAGAAGAAGAGAGTTTAGAGTCGGAAGTGACGAATTATGTCCAGGAACCTTATGAAGGACGAAGTCTTCCAAATGTCGTGCGGAGGATTACAAGTTTGATCGCTTCTGGGTCTGGCGTAAGTATTTAATTCATAGGTACAAGACTCTTATTGGAAAGATTACAAAAAAATGTTACAATATTTAATTATTAAAAGAATTGTGGAAGTCTTCTATTTTCCACCTTACTGAATTTCCCGTTGTTGCCGGCAGTATACTGTTATCCCTCCTCTCATGCCCGTGGATGCAGTAAGACCCTGCTAAGGTATACATTCGGAAGAAGGGCAGTAGCATCTTTCCATGTATCAACATCCCATACTGCGCTCGCCAACCTGCTTGTATGGTTTTCATCAGTTATCTGGTTTTTTAACACAAGCCTTGCTGACCTTGAGGCTAGAAGCTGCTGTGTAAAATCATCATTTCCCTGCCCTTATCCCACTTTTATATGGGGTTGGCACAACAGGTTCCACTCCGCTCTATCAGCCGTCATCTCAACACTCACTCCTTTCTTACCCATACAATCCTTCACACAGTTCATCCATCTTTTATTTGAACTGCCTCTTCTGCTTCCCTCCACATTCAAACCTAACATTCTTCTCTTCACCTGACCCCTCTTCCCTCCTCATAACATGCCCATATCACAACAACCTATTACTCCTCAACTTATCATAAGAAAAACCATCAGTGTAAAATATTCAGCAATATTTATCAATTTTGCTGTGGGGTGCCGGCAGTAAAATGTTCCCGTCCTCTTATGCCTGTGGATGCATTAAGAGCCTGCTAACCTAAATGGATACCTCTGAAAGATGGGCAGCAGTGTCTTTCCATGTATCAACATCCCATACTCTCCACTCCACTCCACTCATCCTAATAAAATGCGAGATCCCATCAGTCTCTAAAATAAATGATTATGTACAAAAACCTCTGATACCTTCCAGGGCGGCACCAAATACTCTGACACGGAGCTGGCTCGCTACTGGATGCCGGACGACATCGCTCGCGAGTGCTACGAGTGCGCGGCGCGGTTCAGCACGCTGCGGCGCCGGCACCACTGCCGCGTCTGCGGACAGATCTTCTGCAGCCGCTGTTGCAGCCAGCGCGTGCCTGGTAATGAGTGTCTATATGACGTGTAATGAGTGTCTATATGACGTGACGGAGTGAGAGGTAACTGGTAGTTAGCACGCTACTGGATGCCGGACGACATCGCTCGCGAGTGCTACGAGTGCGCGGCGCGGTTCAGCACGCTGCGGCGCCGGCACCACTGCCGCGTCTGCGGACAGATCTTCTGCAGCCGCTGTTGCAGCCAGCGCGTGCCTGGTAATGAGTGTCTATATGACGTGTAATGAGTGTCTATATGACGTGACGGAGTGAGAGGTAACTGGTAGTTAGCACGCTACTGGATGCCGGACGACATCGCTCGCGAGTGCTACGAGTGCGCGGCGCGGTTCAGCACGCTGCGGCGCCGGCACCACTGCCGCGTCTGCGGACAGATCTTCTGCAGCCGCTGTTGCAGCCAGCGCGTGCCTGGTAATGAGTGTCTATATGACGTGTAATGAGTGTCTATATGACGTGACGGAGTGAGAGGTAACTGGTAGTTAGCACGCTACTGGATGCCGGACGACATCGCTCGCGAGTGCTACGAGTGCGCGGCGCGGTTCAGCACGCTGCGGCGCCGGCACCACTGCCGCGTCTGCGGACAGATCTTCTGCAGCCGCTGTTGCAGCCAGCGCGTGCCTGGTAATGAGTGTCTATATGACGTGTAATGAGTGTCTATATGATGTGTAATGAGTGTCTATATGACGTGTAATGAGTGTCTATATGACGTGACGGAGTGAGAGGTGACTGGTAGTTAGCACGCTACTGGATGCCGGACGACATCGCTCGCGAGTGCTACGAGTGCGCGGCGCGGTTCAGCACGCTACGGCGCCGGCACCACTGCCGCGTCTGCGGACAGATCTTCTGCAGCCGCTGTTGCAGCCAGCGCGTGCCTGGTAATGAGTGTCTATATGACGTGTAATGAGTGTCTATATGACGTGTAATGAGTGTCTATATGACGTGTAATGATTGTCTATATGACGTGTAATGAGTGTCTATATGACGTGTAATGATTGTCTATATTACGTGTAATGATTGTCTATATGACGTGTAATGAGTGTCTATATGACGTGTAATGAGTGTCTATATGACGTGTAATGAGTGTCTATATGACGTGTAATGATTGTCTATATGACGTGTAATGAGTGTCTATATGACGTGTAATGATTGTCTATATTACGTGTAATGATTGTCTATATGACGTGTAATGAGTGTCTATATGACGTGTAATGAGTGTCTATATGACGTGTAATGAGTGTGTATATGACGTGTAATGAGTGTCTATATGACGTGTAATGAGTGTCTATACGACGTGACGGAGTGAGAGATGACTTGCTAGTCGTCTTTGTAGTGGTAGTCGGTAGACGTCTCTCGCGAGTGCTACGAGTGAGACTTTGGTCCTCTGTCGGACAAGTACGCACCTGCGTAGGACCACAGTATCACTCGTTGCATACATTGTTTCTTAATAAAAATCGTTTCTGAGTTATATCCCAATCAGATTAAAGGTTTAAATAAACAATGCTGGACACTACGCACAACACCATCTAATCTTAAACTAAGCAAAGCTTGTACCTACTATGGAAATAATTTTGAAATAATTGAAATGGTAAATAGTTCTAATATTTGAATGTATAAGTAAGAAAAAATGTTAAGTGCTACTTCTGTTGGGCGTCCTTATAAATAAATAAATACCTACTTAAATTTTTTTTTAAACATACATACATACTTATCATACTTAGAAAAATACCTAACAAATATCTGCAGAACAATCACATTAATTGGTCCCGTAGCGGAATCAAACCCGCTACTGCGTATCAGTCGGCTAAGTTCAGCATCCATTCAAAAAATTAATTGTACATTTGCATTTATATAATAAAATTCAACTCATTTTTTCTTATGTTTCAGGCCATATTTTCGGATGCGCCGGCGGCCTTCGCGTGTGCAATTACTGCTGCAACGTCGTCCTCAGTTACCTGAACGAAAATGTAGATCTGAATGGAGAGATATCACCTGATCTTAGATCTTTGCAAGAGAATTTGCAGGTAACAAACCTATGCAGGTAAACTAACCGTTGGTACTAATTATATGACCACAGAGAAGTCTTGATTGTAGCAACAAACCCTCAGCTAATAACCCTCCCTCAATACCTTGAAAACTGTTTATTGCGCCTTAGCACAGTCTTTGATAGCTTACTGCGTCTCTGCCTGGGGTGGCACATATAGTACACACATGCTTAGACTCGAGAGAATGCAGATGTGTTTTAAAGGTAATGATGAAAAAGCTGTACAGATACCCTATGACCCAACTGTTCACCGATAGTTCTGTCCTCAATGTACGACAGCTTTTTGTAATGCAGGTAATATTGAAAAGGTATACGCAGATCCCATGACCCAGCCTTGAACGTTAATAAGCGCAGAAGAAAGTTTTTCCCACTGTTAATCACAGAACCGCATTAGCATCTCGCCATTGTGATATTATCAGTGCGCGCCTATATAACCTGGCTAATTAGGTTAATATTTACCATGTTTCCTCTGTCAAATAGAATATGAGAATTTATTTAAAATTGAAAAATAACTTTTTTAACACAAAGGCTAACGAGAATGTCTTTTTATTTCGTTGTTTCAGTAATAAACAAATAATACTCATGAAATATACAATTTACATTAAATTATTATAGTATAACTTCATAAGCTTAAATTTTACCTAACAGAATCTAATTTTATGTTTTATTATTTTATGTCCTTTGATTTTTTTCAATTGAAATGTACTTAACTAATATAATTAATTTCTATTCAGTACATTAACCTGCAATGATACGCTTGGTAGGATACTCACTACCAAGATACAAGTATTATTTAACTTAGTTTGCTAGGTTTGCTGCTTATAACAATATGCTTTGTACTCAATTGAAATAAATGTTTTTTTTTTAACGTATGTTACTAACAAATCGGCAAGCGCAGCGTAGGATGTCCACCTACAAGATGGGCAGACGACTTGGTGAGAACTGCTGGTCGGCGGTGGATGCAGACGGCTTCCAACCGCAGTATTTGGAGATCAATGAGGGAGGCCTTTGTCCAGCAGTGGACGTCCTACGGCTGAAATGATGATGATGATGATACTAACAAGTGGATGGATTGTAAGTAATGTCTGAATAAATATATTTTCAAATGTTTTTTTTAATTTTCAAAATTCTCAAGGTAAAATTCCCCGACAACAAGGAGCAAGCTTCCAAAACGGACAACTTTATGTTCGCCCGCGACCAGGAGGACCGCTCCGAAGCACGCAGCTCGCCCAAAGAGACCACGCAGGACATCTTCAGGCAGCTCGCCTGCGCCCTGCCGACGCAGCAACACAGGTAACTACTCTAATCAAATCGAATAAAAACAGAAAAAACTTTAATACTATGGGTTTATGTTTGTTCGATTTTTCTATTCCTGTTTTACGCCACTGTCTATTTTCTTCTCCCTGCCCTTATCCCGCTTTATGCGGGGTCGGCACAACATGTTTTCCTCTTACACTCTCCGCTCTCAGTCGCCATCTCAACACTCACTCCTTTTTTTCGCATATCTTCTTTTACGCAGTCAATCCATCGCTTCTTTGGCCTGCTAACATTCTTATTCCTAAATTCGATTTATCCCTCCTCATCAGATGGCCATACCATGCTTATCTATTACTTCTTATCTTTTCCACTGGCGCTACTTATCCTCCTGTATTTTCTTTACATCCCAAGGTTGAGATCAGGTCGCCCAGATAAGGCCGCCCTTTGTACTCCTGTGTTATTTGTCATACTTCTTAGAATGTCTGTACTATTAAAATGTGGTGTACAATAAAGAGTTTTCTAATCTACTTTATTCAGTGCTGCCGCATGGACCTTATTGATGCGTCTTAACATAAATTAGGAAATAAAACAACACAAATTAATAGAATAAAGCACATATTTGAATCGGCATTTATGGAATTGTGTGTCGTAATTTAATTTTTTAATATGAAATTTAATTTTTGTATGGAATTAAGTGTTGATATTAATGTGTTCGAATGGATTTTATACTTGTATTTGTGAATGAATTGTTTTTTAAATTGAATGCAATATTTATTAATTTAATCGAATATTTATATTTATAAAAGTGAGTATTGTAATTACATTTTAAGTAAGATGGCTGCATTGCACTATTGTTTTAGGATAATCCTGTCAAAATAGGTGTAATGTTAATAAATAAATAAACTAGTTAGGATAACGTTAACTCCTCAAATGCCAAATGCACATCCAGGTGTGCAAAAATTGTACTAATATGGAGGCCGACACGCGAAGGATAAAGAAAAATACGTGTCTTATAGTTTTTGTTTATCTTGTTGACGCATTAAAAACAATAATTTAGTTAGTGGGCCTGTTATGGTGTGGGATACCACACCACGACGACGTCCTGGGTTGGGTGTATTGGTGGTATCTTATAACTATACTAGCTTTTGCCCGCGATTTCGTCCGCGTGGAAGTCATAAAACGTAAAATTCCCTTTTTCACGCAGAGCCACTTTGATTCGAAAATATAAATCTAGAGTCGCTCAACGAGCTATGGAGAGGGCTATGCTCGGGGTTTCTCTACAGGATCGAATCAGAAATGAAAAGATACGTAGAAGAACTCGGGTCACCGACATAGCCAAACGGATTAGCACGTTGAAGTGGCAACGGGCTGGCCATATAGCGCGCAGAACAGATGGCCGATGGGGCCGCAAAGTTCTCGAATGGAGGCCACGGATCGGCAAGCGTAGGACGTCCACCTACAAGATGGGCAGACGACTTGGTGAGAACTGCAGGAGAATTTTTATTAAAAAAAAAAATTAAAAAAAAATAGTAGTGGCGCTTACTGGAATGCACTTCGGGTCGTAAAGCTCAATCCAGTGATTCGGTCCTGAGTCCAGTTAAACAGTTTAAAATTATGGAAGGGCTTGGTTAGTTTTTGTTGAGTTTTTTTTAATTTAATTGAAATTATTTTTTTACCAAAGAACATATATATTATTACAGGTCTCTGAGAAAATTTTGGCATTTGATATCGTAAGTTAGATTCTATCGATTTTCAACTGTAAAAGCTAGATTCATGTATTATTTGACGCGTCTAACTATTGCTATCTTCAAGAAACGGCTACATCAATATTATCTATCACTTAATTCATTATTTTATAAATTGTAAGTACAGCTATATCTATTTATCTAAATTTTTATATATGTTTGTTTTATAAGCAATTTTATTTAAAGTGTAAACCCACACTAAGGTATCATTATAGAAATGAAAAATGCAATCAAAATTTTGTCTCCGACGGGACTCGAACCCGTAACGTTCAGACGAACACCTTCAACGCAGGCTGCCTTAACCGTTCGGCCACGGAGCAATTAACCGTCGGGTCGAAAATCTTGACTGCCTTTATCGGTTTCGAACCGAGTGGCGACATCTAGCTGAAATTCTTAGAGATATTCTAGCCCACTGTCCGACAACAAGTAGTCAGTAAAGCAGTGAAGAGATGTCGCTTTAGTTAATTTTATAAGCAATTTTATTTAAAGTGTAAACCCACACTAAGGTATCATTATAGAAATGAAAAATGCAATCAAAATTTTGTCTCCGACGGGACTCGAACCCGTAACGTTCAGACGAACACCTTTAACGCAGGCTGCCTTAACCGTTCGGCCACGGAGCAATTAACCGTCGGGTCGAAAATCTTGACTGCCTTTATCGGTTTCGAACCGAGTGGCGACATCTAGCTGAAATTCTTAGAGATATTCTAGCCCACTGTCCGACAACAAGTAGTCAGTAAAGCAGTGAAGAGATGTCGCTTTAGTTAATTTTATATATGTTTGTTTTGTTTCCCATGCATAGCATACGCAATCTATACATGCACTCTTGATATTTGTTTAATTTATCCATTCTTTTAAATCTACGCCACTGTCTATATCATTCTATATTTCCTGTCCATCTCAAGGTTGCCTGGAAGAGATATCTCATGGCGATACGGCCGCCTGTTGTACTCCTGTGTTTTAATTTTACTTTTCTTTATTGGTATAAAGAGTTATCTATCTATCTAACCCTGATTCAAAATCAGGGTTAGATAGATAGATAACTGCTTCGGTTTTTATTAGATTAATCTAATGTGACATTTCATCCATTAGAACAAGAATTAGGTCCTGTATCTATTTTGCTAATACTAAATTTAATTTTACGTTTAATATTCCAGATATCGTCTCGTGAGATACAATGGAGTTTGGCGCGGCGCAGACATTCTGCAATGGATTATGGACAATACTAACAACAAGACCAGGTTAGATAGATAGATAATTTATTCAAAAATCAATATAAATTCACAATAAATTACAAAGAGCCGTAGCTATTTAAATGTACTAAAATATCCGTGTCTGAACTAGGATAAAACCTGTGCTTCAGACTTGTGGGACTTACATTTACTTATTGTAGGTAAATAACATAACAATCATTATAATTAGAAGACTTAAATGGAATGGTTCATCTCATTATAATAATACTTTAAAATTAACGTGAGGTATATTCATTAGCCGTGGGGGCAGTAGAATGTACCCCTCCTCTCACGCCCGTGGATGCAGTAAGAGCCTGCTAAGGGATACCTCTAGAAGATGGCCATCAGCGTCTTTCCGTTTATCAACATCCCGTACTGCGCTCGCCAACCCGCCTGCCAAGCGTGGTGAGTATGGCAACTACCTCTCATGGAGATCCATGAGGAAGGCCTGTGTTCAGTAAGTGGACGTTTTACGGCTGAAATGATGATGATGAATCCCCGTATTTACAAAATGAATTATAATACTTGACTACCATTGTTGACTGCCTCCGTGACTCAGTTGGTGAAGGTAGCGGGTTCCTGGCAAAGTATTCTGCGTATATTTGACCCGGGTTTTTATTTATAATAAAGAAAAAAAAATATTATTTTCTTTCACACATTACAAAAAATACAACATAATGGACAACAATTTTAAATATATTATACATACATACATGGAATCGCTCAGAATGTGCACAGTGGCGATGGGGCTACATGCGCTGTTTTCTGCGACACCTAGTCCCAAACTAAGCAATGCTTGTTCTATGGACACCAGATAATTGATAGAATACTCATATACATTTTTTTTTATAAATGCATACTTAACACACATAGAAAAATACCCAGAATGATTGTTTTGCTTGTCTGCAGATATGTCTCGGGGTCTGAGTGTCTTTTGTGTATGACTAGCCACAATCCGCAGTTTCACTTGCTTAGTTCTCGTTCCCGTGGACATGCGGGGATAAAAAACTACTCAGGGATAATTTAGCTTTCTAATGGTGAAAGAATTTTGAAAATCGGTCTAGTAGTTTTTGATTTTATGTTATATCGCCCACTTGCGACGACACTGTGACATCTCGAATTATACGATTTTTCGTTTTACTGATATTCTGAATCGCGATCTCTCGTTATATAATCTACAAAAACGGGATATTTTTTTTCCTACAAAAACAACAAAGAAAATGAAAGAAAGAGACAAAGGCTATTGATGGTACGCAGGGCCCGCGTGAATGGGGACTTACTCAGTAGTTTGGTTCTGGCCCTCGGTATAGCAAGAAGCCTAGGACTTCGGCGCGCGTAAACTTACTTATGGGGTACATATAGTCCGATTTCCGCCAAGACCTGCGGTTAGTGAACCATTCCTCTTAATATGCGGAAAATGTACGTTGTTATCATCATTTCCCGTCTTACCTCTAGTTTACTATAGCCTACCATTCCCATAACGAACAATGAAGGGTTATACATTAATGGGTAAACTCCGTATAACTTTAGATATAGGAACCTCATGAATTTGTTCTGCATTTTTTCAACCATATCAATGTACTTTTTTTCATGAGGACTCCATATCATAGCTCCACACCCACACTCCAATCTGCTTCTTACTAGTGCATTATAAAGGACTTTAATAGTGCTGATATTATGAAAGTCACTGCTTTGCCGCAATATGAAGCCCAAGTTTCTAAAGGCCTTTTTACAGATATCGACTACGTGATTCCGGAAGTTTATTTGCTTGTCCATACGGATCCCTAAATCCCGAATAGATTCTACTCGACCAATACGTTCAGATTCCAGTGTGTAGTCATGTATAACAAGATTTCGAGCGCGGCCGTAGGTGATAATAGCACAGCATTTACTTCCACTAAAAAGGAGTTTGTTATTATGACTCCACTGAACAACACGGTCTACGTCTCTTTGCAACCGTTCGCAATCCAATCTATCTTTTATCTGCAATAGTAGTTTTAAATCATCTGCAAATAGAAGTCATACTGAATCCTTTACGATAATAGGCAGGTCATTAATCATAATAAAAATTGAAGAGGTCCCAGGTTACTTCCCTGACTCACCCCAGAGTTTGTGTTAAAAGGTTCCGATTAATAACCACAGTAGTCCACATATTGCATTCTTCCCCGCATATAACTAGCACAGAGTTTTAATAGAGTTAGAGTAAATCCCATCGACGCGAGCTTGGCCAGTAAGACATCATTCTCAACTGTGTCAAATGCTTTGCGAAAATCAAAGTACGCTGCGTCTACCTGTACCCCTGAGTCCACAGCAGGGACAGCATATGTCATGAAGCTTAGCATTTTACTGTCCGTAATTCGACCTGGCCTAAACCTGTGCTGGACATCTGATAGATGGATGTTTACCTGCCTGTAGATATATCCATGCAAGATTGACTCGAATATCTTAGCGCAAGAGGCACTGCTATCGGTCGATATCCAGCAACATCTGTGCTCTCACTAGCTTTCGGCACAGGAATAACTCTAAAAGTTTCCGCTTCTTGGGGTACGTTATAAGAGTATCCATTGTTTCACCTACATTCAAACAAATAAAATTACAAATAAATTAATATAAATTATTATAATCATTTTATAATATTATAATTATTTTTTATAATTATTATTATTATTTTTTATAATTATTTTTTATAATTATTATTTATTAATAAAATTAAATTCTGACTTTGACTATAATTTCAGGGTCCAAGCGAGCGCAGCGTGCCAGAGCCTCGTAAACTCCGGCTACATGGAGTGCGTGTCGGAGTTGCCTCACTTCGCCGACTACGCGCTGTACCGGCCCGCGGCCGCGGCCGGCGCTGCTGATGATGATGCAAGTGAGGATATAGTACATAGTATTTTGAATTCATATATCTTTCGGTAAAGAATGATATATGAATATAGATAGATAGATAGAAAATGCTTTATTGCACACCTTAAATATAAAAATAACAACAGAAAAATAAACACTAAACACTAAGTGACAATTGGCGGTCTTATCGCTAAAGAGCGATCTCTACCAGACAACCTTGGGATGGATTGGATTTGTGGATACAACAAGGGGTTTAAAGATGTATATATATATATATATATATATATATATATATATACACATTATATATTTCTCTTGATAGGGACGAGTGGAGGGATTTGGGGTGGGCAAAGGCCCAGCAGTGGGACAACATAGGCTGACAAAAAAAATATCTTTTAGATCTTCTACGGTCAGAATTCGTAGATCGGGATAAGTGTATTTTTTAATTCTTTTATTTCATACTAGCCACGCTCCGCAGTTTCACCCGCGTAGTTCCTGCTCCCGTGGGAATATGGGGATAAAATATAGCCTATGTTACTCAGGGTTAATGTAGCATTTTAATGGTTAAAGATTAAAATCGTTTCTGTAGATTTTGAGTTTATTGGTTACAAACATACAAAATTCAAATCATTCCTCTTTATTTAATATTAATAGTAGAATCCCTAGACCGGGATAATTGGAAGAGGAGAAAGGAGGCCTTTGCCCAGCTGTAGGATCCAGCAGACTGTTTAGAACTGATAAATAGATAGATTAACACTTTATATGTGCTGATCACGAGGGGTTGTTGCCATACTCGCCACTCTTGGTACGCGGGTTAGCGATGCGCTCGCTACTGTACGGGACGTTGATACACGAAAAGACGCTGCTGCCCATCTTCCGGAGGTATCCCTTGGCAGATTCTACTGCATCCACGAGCAAGAGAGGAGAAGCAACATTCTACTGCAGGCACCCCACGGCATTAGGACTCTTCGAATCAATTATAAATAAATTATGCTAAAAACCACAGCCAGAAAAACTTGCTTTCAAATAATGAAAAGCAACTGAATCACCCGTTTATGAGCTATGGCGCCTCAGACACACAGACTAACACACACACGCAACGTGGTCATACCTATAACACATCTCATTTTGCGTCGGTGTTGTATAATAAACCATTGTTAATCCCATTTCAGCTGAAGAACAATCGCGATTAGTGGAAAGCGTCTCCTCCTACTGCCTGGATTTGAACCTAGGCGATAGTTCTGCCCGCTTGATCAAGACGCCTAAAACAAGTAAGCCTGAAAAACCATCCAGCCAGTTGCCTAATTTAGTTTCTTTGTTCCCACATAAAAACACTACTTATGTATATACTACTAGCTTGTGCCCGCCGCTTCGCATGCGTTGTACCCGGATAAAAAGTAGCCTATGTGTTTCCCTCTGAACTAGTCGAAGGCCTCTGAGACACAGTCCTTCGACTAGTTCAGAGGGAAACGGACGCTCGGCGGCACACAAAACCGTGCTGTGCTCATCAGCTTAGTACAGTTTTCGGTAGTCTGTAAGAAATCGCAGTAAGCGATAAGACCACCTTTTGTAAAATGTGTTTTTTTACAATAAATATTTTTTTTAAAGTGTGCAAAATTTCAGCTCGATAACGTACGCTAGTTTTTACGTGATGTGATGAGGTAACAAACCTCCATACAACCAAACTTTCGGCTTTATAATATTAGTGAGATTAAGTAGTGTTTTTATTTAGGAACTTTACAGCGATTATAATTTTAATAACGATATAAATAAAAATAAAATATATACACGTTTAAAGTTGTACTGACAGGGCTCTCGAACGTCAGAGTGCGAAATCGGTAGAGCTGCCCACAAAAATCGGTATATGACAAAAAAAATACAATATTAAATCAAATTCGTTTATTTTTATTCAAAAAATAAATTAACAGTCTAATTTACATCAAACACACTTAAATATAATATTTTTTTACGGTCTTTAGGATCATACCAGTACTCTTAAACCATAGCCGCGGTCATCTTTAAATTAAGCATTTTTTTTAATCACACAGTATCATCTAGCCCCAAGCTAAGCAGAGCTTGTGTTATGGGTACTAGATGACTGATATACTTAATACATTATACTCCAATGATAAATATTTTTATTATATATAGAATTAATTTATATTATTATAGAATTAATTTCCAAGTCATAATTAAAGAATAATTTATTCTAATTATAGAATTAATTTCCAAGTCGTAACAATTAGCGTCATTATAGAGTCGTTTTGCATGTAATAGACCAGTGATTGACTTGGTATTTCGCTGTTTTGTTTTCTTAAGATTATTATGCGTTCAACGTTGGCGGATGAATAAATAAATAAATAATGCTGGACAAATCACACAACATAATCTAGCCCCAAGCTAAGCAGAGCTTGTGTTATGGGTACTAGATGACTGATATACTTAATACATTATACTACATAGATAGATATTTTTATTATATATAGAAAAACACCCAGAACACCCTGAACAAAAATTAATCATGAATGAATCAACATTTTCAATTGGAGTGCTGGTTAATTCTATTTTTAAAATTCCAGTTATTTTTTCATATAAATTATGAATTTTCGGGTGTTCTGCTTGCATTTTTATTTTTACTCATCCATACTTTTTAATGAGGGATTCCCCGTAACGTAAAACATAAATGAAAAGGGCTGCCAACGTAGAAGTGTAAAATCGGGATTATTGCGTGTATTCTCTGATATCGTGGAAAAATCGGTAGGTTCGAGAGGCCTGACTATGTAGTAATATCATGTTTTTTTTATTATATAGGTACTGACCAGACAATTGGCCAGTCAGACCCTTCCAAGATAAATATTGTTTCTTTGACCGATAAAACCGTCAAAACGTAAAGATATCAAAATATCCAAGCACCCCGACGCTGCGGCTAAAACGCTTCGATAGCGCGTTCTAATTTTGCCAGTAGCGACATCTAGTTTGTATTTGGGAAACTAAAAGGTGTTTTTCTCGTTCAGATGTTAATACAACGGCGACCTGCGAAGAAGAAACGGTCGTTCCACCTGTTGAAGGTAATCATCATCTCAGCTTTAGGCCTACAGTCCACGTCCACTGCTGGACATAGGCCTCCCTCATGGATCTCCAAGAACATGAGGGGTTTGTTGCCATACTCGCCACGCTTGGCAGACGGGTTGGCGAGCGCAGTACGGGATGTTGATACACTGAAAGACGCTGCTACCCATCTTTCGGAGATATCCCTTGGCAGATTCTTACTGCATCCAAGGGCAAGAGAGGAGGGGTAACATTCCACTGCCGGCACCCCACGGCGGTTTAAGGTAATAATAATAATTAATAATGCTGGACATTTCACACACCACCATATGGCCCCGAAGAAAGCGGAGCATGTGTTATGGATACCATATGGTTAATAGAATACACAGTATCTAGCTCCAAGCTAAGCAAAGCTTGTGTAATGAATGATATACTATATGACTGATATATTTAATACAGTAAACTACATAGATAGATATTTCTTAAAACTGTATCTGTAGATATTATCCGTATCGGAATCGAACCCACTACCTTTTGCGTCGCAGGCGGACCTTTACTCGCTGCGCCATAGAGGTCGTCAATATGAATATAAATACACTTTTTTATTTTTTTTATTTATTTAATCAGAACGGTCGCATAATGACCACCTACACTAATTAATTATTCAAACATTATCCACTAATAATAAAACAAAATTAACAAAGTCCATTAGAAAATAATAGTGAAAAGAATAATATCTATTTCTCTTTGTTTTAAAATGATACATAGAAAAATACCCAGACCCGGGACAAATATCTGCAGGAAACTTACAAACATAGTCCCGCGGCGAGAATCGAGCCCGCAACCTTCTGCGTCTCAGCCGCCAATTAACCAAGTGCGCCACGGATGTCGCTACAACTTATAAAAAAATGCATTGTTGTTGAGCGAAAAAAGTAGTTTCGTTCGTGGATTTGATTCCTTGAAATAACATGCGGGTAGGACGTCCGTGCAGTCAGATCAGCTGATCTGTATTTACTGTATTAAATAATAGTTATTAAACATAATAATATGTACATGATAATATGAAAAAGACCTTAGAATTATATCAGAACTTTGCGTTCTCCCTGTCTAAGTTTAATCAGTGCTCTAGAACTCTGAAAGCAATGATATTATTTTTTGTGAAAAGACACTAATTTGTCTGCGAACACGCCACGCTGTATGTTGCCGTAAAGTTGCCTGGATCCGAGAAAGCATTCTAACGTAAGCTTTATTATTACAACATTTACCTATAACTGACCTAAAAATCGAATAATATAAATACTTCACTTAAACCGTGAAAACCACGGTTCCACACAACCGTTCAATTATATGGATTATTCAATTGAAATGTGTCTTGTTCTTCTTTTTTAAATTTTAATATTCTATGTAGTTTTCTGCTCTATCGAATAAACATTTATTGACTTTGACTTTGATAACATGTCAATTCTAGAAATACCAGAAGCTAAGACGGAATGCCAGGCCATCTCATCATGGGGCACGGAGCACTTACAGCTACTGATGCGGCAGTGGCTCGCGCGCGCGGCCTTGCCTGCGTCCTGGCTCCAGGCACTTTATCCGCTCTGTGAGCAGGCGGCCAATCTTATCGTACCTGGTGAGTGTTTTAGTGTTATTATACCTGGTAAGTGTATTCTTACGGCCGTGGTGTGCTGCTATTATAATGTCGCCCCTCTTGCCCGTGGATGCAGTAAGAATCTACCAAGGGAAACCTCCGGGAGATGGACAGCAGCAGCATCGTCTTTCCGTGTATCATGTTCTTGGAGATCCATGAGGTAAGCCTATGTCCAGCAGTGGACGGACCGCAGTCCAACGGCTGAGACATGAGCCTAGTGTTATTGTACCTGGTGAGTATTCTAGTGTTCGTACCTGGTGAGTATTCTAAAATAACCCAAGTTTGATTCACAAAGACCAAAATAGACAGTCTTCAGAAGATCTGCTGGTGCAATGTTTCTGAGAGTTTTGAAAATCTAAATGATATTTCTAAGCTAGGGCAGAATCAATTACGTGAGGGGGGCTGACTGTCCAGGTCCGCACCTAAATATGTAATACAGTCTATTCGCTCAAGAGCTGTACAATCAAAGGTATGTGCAGAGTACCGCTGTCTGCGCGAAATTAAATATTGTCACCCAGTTTGTCAGCTGACTGGTCGACTAACGCTAGATAGTTTGTCAATATTTAAAACATGCTTACTTTGTTGAGGGGTAACTTCGAGCACAAGATCGGTAGGAGCCGCGTACGCGCCCCCCTCACTTTCCCGATAGTCTGGTCCACGTGCTCCCGTGTGTCTCATTCGAAAATGAGATCCGTATGATTGTGAGCAAAAGTAGACACCTTAACTTGGGTAGTTGTCTACGGAAAAACTGACAAAATCCAATTATGAACACCAGAAAAAGGCTAGGAACCAATATCCTTCCCTGTGGCACACCGACAGCCACAATTTCCTCTCGGCTCATGGAGTTCCAATGAAATCAAAATATGTTCAAAACTATAGGCTAAAGAATTTCAATTTCAATTTATTTATTTACACAATCATTATAACATTACAGATAATAATAATCCACTGCGTTATATGAAGTACTTAAATACCTATGCATCTTAACTTAATGCAGTTTATGCAAAAAATAAACAACAATAAAATGTGTTAAAAAACTAAAGTTACTTACTTAACAATAATTAATATAACACTTAAATATATATATTTATATAATTTAAACTTTGACAACAGGAGACAAAAAAAAAAGAGCACATAAAAATCAAAATATTTGTGTAAAAACCTAAGAGACTTATAATTATTATAGTGCGACGTACATTAATATTTACAGAGAACTTAACAAAAAATTACTTTAACAACATGGCGAGAAAGTTAAAATTCAAATAAGGTTACACAATATATAAAAATAATCTTAAACATGGCAGGACATACAAAATAAAATAAAGGCACTAGACATTCTCACAGTAACTAAGAAGGGCACGCTCAATCACCATCCATCCATCCACAAACAAGTCAAGCTGAGGATTTTGGGTAAGGAGCTTGTTTAAGACCCTATATAACCGATTTACTGTATTAGCTAACGCGTTTATGGTACCATAATACCTCATCTCAAAAAATATGCTTGTAAGTAAAGTTATAACAAATAACCTATACGCAGTTAAATACAAAAAGAGTATATCATTATAGCGATTTACTTACATAATTCGAAGATATAAACAAAACTCAGCCCCTAACATACCTACGAAGTGACTATCTTAGCCCTCATTAGATCATTATTCCACATAGTGAAACATTGCATATAGTGTAGGGCAGCAGACAGACCTGACATTAGGAACAGTTACTGCCAAATTTAATCCCATTGCGCACGGCAACAGACATGACATTAGGAGCAGATGCTGCTCTTGACGTTACATGACGTAAGACACTTTGACATATGTCAAACTATATGACGTCACACGGCATTAATCTTTAACGTAACTAGATGTCGCTGCTAAATTGACATACATATGTCAAACTATGTGACGTCACACGCCGCATTAACCCTTACCGTAACTAGATGTCGCTGCTAAATTTGTTCAAAGTGTAGATCGCGCTAACGAAAACGCAGAGCACGGGACGACCTCCCCTCGGTAACTTAATCAAATCATACTTACCTGGCACAGGGGACACCGTGATCACTAAGGCGGTTCCCCCAGAGCGAGGACTGACCATTGCACTGCGGTCGGTTTGACCTCTGCGATTATCCCTAATGTGGATAACTCGGGTGCGTTATTTTTGGTAGTGGGGACTGCGTACGCGCTGTCCCCCTTATAAATTAAAAGCAAGTTATTGAGTTCACATTTCGTCTGTCAATGTTTAATTACGCCTACTTTTATTTTTTTCTGTGACGCCTACGGCTAAATTGGACTTAATCATGGATAATACTTATCGGCTCGTACAATTTGTTTTGAAGATTATAGGATCCCCAAGTACACTGGGACCTACCTCTCTTCCAGATAAATATTTAAGAAAAATAAAAATAAAACTTCTATAAAATTACAATGACTTAAAAATATTTTTTTCCAATCAGTGTTATCGTATATTCCACTTTTTATACCACTCTATTTAAAACGTTGATTTGCAAAATTTGTCTGACATTCGAGTAATTTAAGTTATCATTTTCCCCTTTATTAGGGGGCGAAGCCCCCTATTATGCATAGCGTACAAATAACAAATAAAAATACCTAAAACCACAGAATATTTTTTATAAAAATGTAAAAAAAAAACGATTTCGACCTCAGGATCATCTTTAATTAATTTAGTATAAATGTAAAAATAAATAAGAAAAAAATAACTCCAAATGTATATTTTTTTCTATCTTAAAACATTTGTTTCCATGACGACTGCTGACTGCATGGGCCATTGGGGTTGTTAGTACACAATAATATAGAACACCCGTATTATCTAAACTTATTTAAATTTACAAATTAACAATTAGGAACAAATATAAAGCGCTGCGGTAGTCACCAAAATCACTACACTACATGTGATCGATATTCTAGCACAGGGTACTTAATCCGGTTCAACGACTTGTAAACAAGGTCACACACAGCTGACGGTGACGTCACCACACTAGTACGCTGGCACAGAACTGGGTGTCGCTGCTAAAAGAGCTCAATTTGTAGATCGCGCAAACGCAGAGCAAGGAATGAAATGAAAATGCGTTTATTGGTACCCCACACCTTAAACATAATTAATAATTAAATGATTTAATTTAATTGAATAACTCTCGAACTTTTGTTCAACAAGACCTTACTTCATATGGTCATTTCTATAGTAAGCTCTTCTTCAGGTTTCCACGATATGTGAGACCAGCTCAAACCATGTTGATGAGATGTGGCGCGGTGCCCTGAGCGTGAGATTGGCGGAGACAGTTTGTTCATAGCCATCGATGATTGATCGTTCGCTTCCCTTCGGGGAAGAGTGGGGTATTGTCGCTGTCTGAGTGGTTTTATCAAACATTTTTATCGTACCAAATGATAATTTCTAGACAAGATAAGAATGTCTAGTTATTATAATCACAATAACATAATGATGACATGACTGTTGAAAATCTATCTGCATTTGTAAGTCTTTTGATGAAATGGAATTTATTGTTTAAATTGTGAACATGGATTAATTGTGAGCCAGATTCTTCCCACGTCCGGGCAACGGCCTCCCTTCCCTCCCTCCCTATTCTATGTTGTCTGTTACCAATCTTTGACTAGCTCGTCGCTCCATCGCCGGCTGGGCCTTCTATATTGTCTTCGTTGTTGGGTAGGCCGATCTGTGGTTGTTTTTACCCAGAGTTCACTATCTGACAGAGATTATTCTAATTTTTTCTATATATTTATTTAGATAACTGTTGTATGAGCTTACAGATAGCTCCAAGGCGCCCAGACACACTACACTGATTAAAAATACAATTAACAAGAGATGGCACTGTCAAGGTTCTCCAACAAATACACATCTACAATGTTACAATACAACATTTACATGTTGTAATGTAAAGTTAACATTATAAATAAATGTAATTTTGTTTTTGTTTAAATATAAACCGCCTTTAATATAAATTACATTGTATGAAAGCACGGAACCCTCGGTGCGCGAGTCTGACTTACTAAAAAAATATAAATCAAAATTGCTGTTGGTTGGTTTTTTATACCTCTGAATGACGAGACGAGCCAAAGATCCACCTGATGATAAGCGGTCTATCTTGACTTGACTTTGAGTCATTATGACTCGTTCAGTACAACATAATTGAATTTATCCGAACCACCAAATTTGTGATTTTAAATCCAAACCCAGCAGTTTAAATCAATCAAATTATTAAGTTATGTTTGTACGACCTGCAGATATTTGTTCAGGGTGTTATGGATGTTTTCACACAGGCCTACCTCGTGGAGATCCATGAGGTAGGCCTGTGTTAATTAGTGGGCGTTTTACGGCTGAAATGATAATGAAAATTATGATTTATTTATTAATATCAACAACCTGTACTGCGCTCGCCAACCCGCCTGCCATGCGTGGTGAGTATGGCAACATAAGGTATACAAACACATAAGGTATTAAAGGTATTGTTCGTCTTCAGATCCCAGCAGTAACGACATCGACATTAGAAACTACGTGCAAGTTAAGAAGGTGCCCGGGGGATCGCCTAAGGACTCCTGCCTCATTAACGGAGTCGTCCTCACCAAGAATGTGGCGCACAGGTAACTTAGATATTACCTATCTAATCTACAAAGGTTGGGGGGTACCAGCAGTAGAATATTGCCTTTCTTCTCTTGCCCGTGGATGCAGTAAGAATCTGCTGATACCTCCGGAAGATGGTCAGCAGCGTCCTTCGCTGTATGAACATACCGTACTGCGCTCGCCGACCCGCCTGCCAAGCGTGGTGAGTATGGCAACAATCCCTTATTGGAGATCCATGAGGGAGGCCTATGTCCAGCAGTGGACGTCCTACGTCTGAGAATCTAAAGGTCCTTTTCTTGCACTTCGTCTAGGTTTTCGGTCTGCTATCTCCGCCATGTGCATACAGTTTGTCCTGCCATCTCCTTCTGCAGGGCTAGCATGGCCGGAGATATTCTATCCACGGGGAGAGGACAAAATACTATTCCCCTCTGTCAATTTTGTCCACCCTCCGAGCATCGCGACATGGGTGGATAGACATGCCATAGGCGGGGGGGGTGAGTATCCACGTCTAATGTCAAAAAGTGATATATTTCTCTTTACCCCTGTTGCCGTGCTTTGGCAGGTGGATAAAATAATTTTATCCGTTGTCAATGGAAATAACCGGTGGACAAAAGTTTTATCCCCAGCCCATGCTAGCCCTGCTGGGCCAACTTCAGAGCCACAGTAACAGTCGGCGTTTTGTGGCCCGTGTGCTTCGAGGGTAAATGGTTAATTCAATAGTAAATTTTAACATTGTATAAATATGATCATTTGAAATTTAAATTGTATGTAAATCTATACCAATATTATAAAGAGGTAAAGTTTGTGAGTTTGTGAGGTTGTAGGGAGTAATCTCTAATTTACAAAAGACACATTTAAATTGAATCAAGCACATAATTGAATTCGTTTTTCGTTTATTCGTAGTAGTATGGCAACAACAGTTCAGTGTTCAGTTCATAATCAGTGCAGTTCAGTGATCAGCTCATAATCAGTAGGTAGGTACAGTTCAGTGATCAATGAGGTAGGCCTTTGTCCTATTGGCGTCCTATGTCTGGAAGAGAATGAATAGAATTAGGAGTTTTTTTTAAACTGGGCTATTTAATGTTTTCAGAGGAATGCCAGTGCAGATCAGCAATCCCACCATCTTGCTGCTGGACGGTTCCATCGCGTACCAGCGCGTGGAGGGCAAGCTGACGTCATTAGAGCCAGTTCTTCTGCAGGTGAGTCGTGTTGTCCTTTATTTGTCCTCCATTAACCTATGTACTATATACTGCCGTGGGGTACCGGCAGTAGAAAGTTACCCCTCCTCTCATGCCCATGGATGCAGTAAGAGCCTGCTAAGGGACACCTCCGGAAGATGGGCAGCAGCGTATTTCCGTGTTTCAACATACCGTACTGCGCTCGCCATCCCGCCTGAAAAAGTGTGGTGAGTATGGCAGCTACCACTCATGGAGATCCATGGTCTGTGTTGTGGACGTTTTACGGCTGAAATGATGATGAACTATACGGCTATACAGTAAGAGGGAAATGGAGCAGAACGAAGGCGTATTGGTTCCTGAAATACAATAAAAGAAAGAGGGGGCGACAGTTCCAAATGAAAATTGTGAGACCACTTCTTCATCATCACTTTTAAAGATGGGAAGACGACCTAAAGGAGGCAAGCAAAACTTGGATAAGGACCGCGAGAGACAAAGAAGGCAATAGAAACAGAGAAAGAAGAGATTGGAGGAGGCTTAGTTGCCAAAAAATTACAACCAGATATACATAAGTGTTGATGTCGTAGTGTAAAATAGTTAAATTTTTGTAAAATGTATCTGTAATAGAAACATCTGGTCTTCCACTTATCTCGGTATAGGGCTTCTATCCGCTAATCTGCACAGTCGCTTCCGGTTCGTCCCGCCACCTCAGTCTAGGTCGACGACGATGCTGGCTAGTTGCACGTGACTCTGTCCGCCTGAGCGGTGCGAGTGGAGCAGCATAAAGCTGAGACGGGACCTTTTGACAGCGACTATTTCTCAGTTTCTTAGTTAAGACAAACATTGAAAATATCTAGTTTTAATTCCGCTAATGCTGAGATGCATATGCACCGCCCTCCCGCCCGCTAATTATGCACATGCAGGGGGAACCAGGCTGTTAGTGCAACATGCATACCCAAACCTCTGTTGCGTTTCTGTAATGTTGCACTAACAGCCTGGTTCCCTCTGCATGTGCATAATTAGCGGGCGGGAGGGCGGTGCATATGCATCTCAGCAACAGCGGAATTAAAACTAGATATTTTCATTGTTTGTCATAATAATATGGATTTCCGCAAAGTAACGCCTGATTCTATTAATTATAGTTTCTTAGTTCTTTATTGTACACAAAGTAAACACAGACAAAAGCTTATATATGAGATGTACAAAGGCAAGCTTAACCCTACAAAGAGTTTAAGCCTACCAGTTTTCACGTTAGATCTGTCTTCTGTGAAATTGTTTGTCTGTTTTTTTTAATTTGTGTGGTCAATAAACAATTTTTCATTTCATTCATTTAGATATTTTTTTATACAAAACAAGCTGTGCGTATGTTCTTTTATTATTGAATTTACAATAATGATCAGGAACACGAGTACCTAGTCCGTTGCGCGGCGCGCATCACGGCGCTGCAGGCGAGGGTGGTGCTGGTGGGCGGCGCCGCGGGGCGCGCCGTGCAGGCGGCGCTGGTGCGCGCGCGCGCGGCGCTGGCGCTCGGCGTGCGGCCGCGCGCGCTGCGCCGCGCCGCGCGTGCCTGCGGGGCCGACCTGCTGGCGTCCATCGACGCGCGGATCGGCATGCCGCGGCTGGGCACCGCCAATAACTTCTACGTCAACAATTGTAAGTTATTTGCGATCTTGGCACTAGTCGTTTCTCTAAAGGTTCACATTAGCTCTATCTAGGTTCGACCCTTGTTTCTCTGCTTTGTAGACTTGGAGAAAGCATTTGATAGCGTACCTCGAGATACTGTCTGGATGGTTCTAGATAAACTTGGGTGTACTGAAAAATTTATACGCATGATCAGGCTTCTTCATGACAACATGACATGCCGTGTATCTGCGAATGGACTGAAATCGGATTATTTCAATGTCACGCGTGGAGTAAAACAGGGCTGTGTTCTCGCACCCACCTTGTTCGCCCTTTATTTTTCAGTAGTTGTCAGAGAAGCTTTACACGATAATACTGAAGGCATTCGAATACGATTTGGCACTGATGGTGGCATATTCAATCTAGCCAGACTAAAAGCGTATACGAAAGTTTCGTACGACATGGTCACAGAAATTATGTATGCCGACGATTTGTGCTTTGTGGCTGAAACATCAAATGGGCTGCAGTTAGTGATGTCTAAACTTGACGCCATATGCTGTAAATTCAGTCTAAAAATCAGTGTCACTAATACTGAAGTTATGGTAATGGATGTACTTGATCTAGATCCGCCGAATTTGCTTCTTGACGACAAGGTTTTAAATCAAGTTGATAAGTTTAAATACTTAGGCAGCACAATTACACCAAAGAACGACCTAGACTCTGAAATTAACCACATGATCGGTGCTGCCTCTGCTGCTTTCGGGAAACTTCGGGCCATTGTTTTTCGCTCCCATGACATCAAGCTTAGCACAAAGATAAAGGTATGTATGGCTACTAGTTTGTGCCCGCCGCTTCGCGTGCGTTGTACCCGGATAAAAAATAGGATATGTGTTATTCCTGGTCCACATCTATACGTGTGCAAAATTTCAGCTCAATCCGTTGGGTAGTTTTTGCGTGAAGAGGTAACAAACCTCCAAACAAACTTTCGGCTTTATAATATTAGTGGGATAGTCCTGTCAAATATTTTGTACTCCGCCGAAACGTGGTGTCCGTACCGCCGACACATACGAGCCCTGGACCGGTCTCATCTGAAGTGCCTCCGTGACATTTTAAACATACATTGGTCGGAACGGGTGAGAAATACCGTTGTTCTTAGACGAGCAAATGTCTGCGGGATGGAAGCGCACTTAATGCGCCGTCAACTACGCTGGTGCGGGCATCTACTGCGCATGCCCAACGAGAGAGTGGCGAAACGCACTTTCTATTCTGAGCTTCAGGAGGGTAAGCGAAAAAGCGGTGGCCAACTCCTTAGATATAAGGATGCTCAGAAGAGAACGATGAGAAAGTGCAAAATTGAGCCCTCGTTGGGAAGCGCTGGCAGAAAATCGGACATTATGGAGGAACCTGGTGCGACGTAATGTCCAAAGTTTCGAAGACGAACGCAGGCGCGAACTAGACGAGAAACGATACCATCTTAAGAACAAACCGCCTGCAAACATTCGTTACAACTTTGTGAATGGTCCTTACGCTTCTTGCGCACGGACGTTCAAAGCCAAAATTGACTACACAGTCAGATAGATAATAGGTAGTTATTTTTGTATACAAAACAACACTCATTTAATAGCTGAACACCTTTATTTACGAATATTTACATAATACATTCATTTTTAGAGGAAAGGGAAAAAAAATTCTAAATACTTAAGATTTCAAATATCTTTTACTTTACCTTTTTTCGTCTCTTGGCAAAGAAAAAAATGGCAATTATTCATTAGATCTTTGACTTTGGCATCCATCAACTGAACAATAGTTACGCGCTTTCGACATCTAAATGAACGCATTTAACCTGCGAGCGCACAAGCGGGCTTGTGGCAGCCTACTGCATTGCAACACCGGTGTTGCGCAAAGCGGTAGGCATTTAACGCGTGCGCCTTGAGCGAATGACCGACGCCTGCTATGACTTACTTTAGCTACAGGTTGTTCTACTAATCACAGTATTAGCGCATTGATGTTATCGCAAAAAGATTAGTCAAACTAGTGATTTAGCTGAACAAGAATCACATGGTAGCTGTAGCAATATTTTATTTACAGTATGAGTCTAGTCCTATCAGCTGGCTTCTCTTCCATCGATTAGGATAGGCATGCCACGGCTGGGAAAACCGCCTATAACTTCTATCTTAAGAATTGTAAGTTCCTATAATATGACTATAGTTATATTTATTTATTCAAAGTACACTGACATCGAAAGTATTTACAAATTATAAAAAAACACATATGTACATATAGGTATTAATCTGATACAGACGACAATTTATTGAAGCGTACATAGCTTACTCTATTATGTGCGTTAAGAGGAAAAGAAGAGAAAAAAGAAGAAGAATTAATATACATTTAAAATATGACAAACATTACCAAAAACAACTAAAGCTAAGACAATAAAAATATAAGGTAATGTAAATAGGTATGTAGAATTTGAATAATACAGGCTAGTACTTAAAATGAAACATAGGCGGAATGTTATTCGGTTGTAACTTTAAACAATGTCATTCATAGAAGGGCCTAAATGGCTCTGTAGAAGGTATTTAAAGGTGCGTAGTCTGTTGTTAAATACGTCTATCTCTATAGTATAGATTCGTCTCATTGATAGTTAAGCTTCTATGTTAAGAATGTTATGTTATGAATCTCAATCTCTACAATTAAATTGCATGAAAACATAAATCGAACTCAAATTTGCAGCGCCCTAACAGGGTTCATGTAATTACCTATAATTATGTATTGCTTAGACCTAATACAAACGTGTACATGATGCAATAAATAAATACAAATACATAGCATAAATTCAATTCGCTCCCCTCGTCTGTCTGGCTTTCTTCTCCTAAACTCGGCCACGGATTTCGATGCGGTTTTCACTCAAGCATCAGCTTTAGTTATTTCCAATCTAAGCACATACTTGCTGTGGGAGTAGAATATTGTCTTTCCTCTCTTGCCCGCGGATCCAGTATGAATGCCAAGGGAATAACATCGGAAAATGGGCAGCAGCGGCTTTCCGTGTATAAACATCCCGTACTGCGCTCACCAACCCGCCTGCTGGGGGTGGTGAGTAAGGCAACAATCCTCTCATGAGATCCATGAGGGAGGCCTGAAAAGAGATGATGATTACCACACTAGTTTTTTTTCTATAGATGTTCACATAAGCTCTATCTAGATTAGTTCACCACTAATCGTTTCGCCAAAAACTAGTCAAACTAAGTTACTTAGTTAAGCAACTAAGTTTGACTAGTTTATTTACAGATGGCGCACAAATCTTATAGCAATATGCCATCTCTTTAACACGCCAACTGTGTTTATTTATTTCTTCAATATTGTTTTTTTTTTCTTATTCCAGTCGGTTCAAAAACCTTAATGGTGCTAGAGGGATGTGCCCAATCACAGTTGGCATGCTGCATCCTTCTGCGCGGCGGAACCACGTCCGAGCTCGTTCGACTCAAGAAGATTGTCAAGTTCATGTTGTTAGGTAACTAATAATAAAACTCTAATGGTCATCCTCATGCCGTGGGGTGCCGGCAGTAGAACGTTGCCGTTCTCTTTCCTGCCTGTGGATGCAGTAAGAATCTGCCAAGGGAAAACGCTAAGTGGAGACGCGAAGACGCTGCTGCCCATCTTCCGGATACCTTCGGTCTTTCCGTGTATCAACATCCCGTACTGCGCTCGCCAACCCGCCTGTCAAGCGTGGCGAGTATGGCAACAACCCCCTCATGATCTTGAAGAGCCATGGCAAAAGAAAGGGGTGACAGGTTATTCCAGCTTAGTAGACTTTAAGCGCTCCCCGTGCGGGCGCGGCGTTCTTATATTTTATAATTATTTGTTTTACAAAAAAAACATTTCGTCAATACCTTAGAATAGACTAACGATTGAATATTCTCCTAAACGTCGTTCCGAATTTCTGATAAACGTTTTATTCTCAAAAAAAAATTCAGACTAAAACGTTGATACTGGAAATACAACCACAAAAACGAGCAAAAACTAACCTTTCTTCGAATTTTTTTATCATCGAGTGAAGTGAATAATATCGTGTTTTAAAACGTGGAATAATCAATAATTATTATTCAACTACAACATTAACTATTTGTCCTCAAAACAAAGGATATTTGATCGTTTAAATTTAATCGAAAATTGGCTCATTTCGTATAATCTTAGACTTAAAATATAAACTTGTTTTTCAGCATGCTACAATTGGAAACTAGAGAAGGCATTCCTAACCGACATCGAAGCAGTGTTACCAACTCCCGGAACGTTTGACGACGACGCCAACGACGACAAAAACTCGGAAAACAATGACGTGTTCAAGGAAATGGACAGGAATGATGTTGCCAGAGTCTTTGATAGCTTGAGCGCTGACAATAATATATTTGATAAAAAAGATACTGATGATTCTGGCAATAAATCTGATAAAGGTGATTTAGGTGATAAAAGTGATTTAAGTGATAGAGACTCGAATGAACAATCTAGCTCGAATATAGTAAATAAAACTGATAAAATACATACCAAAAATCTACAAAAAGCCATAGAAAATAAAGATGACATTAATACAGTCAAAACAGATAGCATAGACAATGAACTGGCCGATACCATAGAGTATCGTGAAAAAGATGACGGTATAGAGGATCCATTAAAACGGCCTAAGTCGTACACTAGGAGGACAGAGAACTTGAGCTGCGGTGTTCCTATAAAGGACTTCAGTGATCCATTGAGGTCTACTTTCCCTGATGATGATGTTTTCTTGCCGAAGGAAGAGGCTATGTTAAAGGCGGATGCTCAGAATGATAGGTAAGTTAGTATTTCTGATTTCATTAGCGGTATTTTTTTCCTTCTCAAAATTAATGGAAATTTGCATTGTTGTTAAAGTCCCTAGCCTATTTTCTACAAATTCTGCGAAATTGAGCTATTTACACGCAAAATAAAACAGGATTTTCACATACCCGGTTACTAGTTCTGAATGCGAGTTGGAAAAGCCATCGTCGACTTTTGTATCAACTTATTTTTCTCCACTGCTAGGCAGTTCAACTTTCAATGTGTGTTACTCACTGTACTGTAAGCCGGAATGATCTCATTGTTGTACAAAGGCCTCCCGTCACATCATCATCCCAGCCTTAGGACTGCTTTGCACGTCCACTGCTGGACAAAGGCCTCCCCCTTTTACAAGAAAAATAATCACAAAAAAAGGGTTGTTTTCGGCAGCCCTAGCGCCCAGTTGTGAAGAGTATGAAATTTCAAGATTGTTTATGAATTCCACAAGAGTGAAGTTGCCTTTTTTATGGCTTAAGTCTCAAGAGTAGTTCATAAACAATACTCAGACAAAGCTTCTCACATCCCAAGCATACTATTTCAAGATTTATAAACAAAATGCCAGACCCCTTAAAATCCAACACCAAATACACACTATCAATGTATTGTAGTACAAAGTAGAATCAACGAGTTAGGTAAAAACATTTGTATCCAAAAACTACAATATATTTGTTATAAAATAATTACCCTTTACCTTACAAAAAACCCATCTCTTTGATCTCCAAGATCATGAGGGGATTGTTGCCATACTCGCCACGCTTGGCAGGCGGGATGGCGAACGCAGTACGGAATGTTGATACACGGAAAGACGCTGCTGCTTAGCTTCCGGTTCCGGAGGTATCTCTTGGCAGACTACAGAATCCACGGGCAAGAGAGGCAACAATCTACCGCAGGTAACCCCTCCCCCACTTATACTACCTGTATATTTGATTTTTATTCCAGATGGTGCGCAGACGATGTTGTCCTCTCAATGTCTCCCACTGTACTGATCCCCGCTCCGTACCTGGAGACGGAAGCCGGCAGGCGCTGTCCTTTCCGCGGCAACTTCCACACCCCGCTACTGCGCGCCCCGGCCGCGGCGTCCACACCCCTCCCGCCCACTCCGAGGATGAATAGGAAGCAGACGCCGATGTCGCCCGTACTGCCGCTTCGATCCCAGGTGAGCCCTATGATGTAGGGGGTAGAGTTGATTTTACTGCGTTCAATAGAAAGAAGATGCCGTACTGCCGCTTAGATCCCAGATGAGCCTTATGTTGTAGGGATAGAGCTGATTTTACTGTGCTATGGAAGGTGAAATGCTGTGTGTGTGAACGCTTATGTCGAAGTTTAATGGGAAGCAGACGCCGATGTCGCCCGTACTGCCGCTTCGATCCCAGGTGAGCCCTATGATGTAGGGGGTAGAGTTGATTTTACTGCGTTCAATAGAAAGCAGATGCCGTACTGCCGCTTAGGTCCCAGATGAGCCTTATGTTGTAGGGATAGAGCTGATTTTACTGTGCTATGGAAGGTGAAATGCTGTGTGTGTGAACGCTTATGTCGAAGTTTAATGGGAAGCAGACGCCGATGTCGCCCGTACTGCCGCTTAAGTCCCAGATGAGCCTTATGTTCTTGGGGATAAAGTTGATTTTACTGTCTTCTATAGTTACTGTTACAGTTTACTGTGAATCAGACGTCAGTCTTATGTGATAGGCAGAATTGGTTTTAGTGTCCGCTTTATAGCAATTAGATCTCAGGAGGGACTTATATTTGGCCTTATGCTGTAGGTATAGTTGAATTTTAGAACAGATATTGGTTCGTTCGCACTCCGTAGGAAGCAAACGCCGATGTCTCTTGCACTGCCGCACTCGATAGCCTCATGCTGTAGCTATTACAGGTATTCTAGCGGTCGCTCTACAAAATGTTTATTGCTTCAGGAATTGCATCCGTTCGTGAAGATGACTATACGAGCCACCGCGGACGAGCCGAGTCAGAGGGCCGCGCTAGCGAGCTACCGCGCGACGGGCTGCCGGCTCAACCCGCACAAACACACGCGTGAGCATACACCGCTACCTCTCCAACACCACACAACCTCATCATCATCATTACAGCCGTGGGACTGCTGACCACGTCTGGACATCATAGGCCCTCTCATACATCTCCGAGATCATGAGGGGATTGTTGCCTTACTCGCCACGCTTAGCAGGCGAGCGCAGTATGGGATGTTGATACACGGAAAGACGCTGCTGCCCATCTTCCGGAGCAGGGCAGACCCTTAGCGGATTCTTACTGCATCCACGGGTAAGAGAGCTTGCGTCGCAGGCGCGCCTTAGCCCGCTGCGCCACAGTTATGATGATCCTCCGTGCCATTGTTTCTGATAATTTGAATACTTTGGTGCACCGTTATGACTGGCGAAACCATTTCACTTAATTTTGTGGGACATGTTACCCTAAGTAAGTATACAGGGAACAACGACTCTACAAAGTGATTTTTAAACTTTCGTAATCTGTAGTCATTGACAAAAAAGTAATCTAGTACTTATACGGACCCATGACGCAAGCTTGGGTTTTGGGCTACGAATAGCTGTGTGATAGGTGAGAATCAACCCCTCAAAATCAGTACTTGGGAGATTCAAGAGGCCTTTGTTTAGCAGCGGAGTTTCTACGGCTGAGATGATGAATGTTTTTACCCAGCCGGAATTCACAAATTTTGTTAGGGTTTTCATTTCCTTAATATATTCTAACCTAAGTGTGGCATTTATAAGCACATGGGCTATTATTTTGGTAACGTGAAAAATCGTGTTTAGAAACGATTAAAAAATTCAGCTGCAGAACAATGCTCCAGTGTTTCAGCAGTACCAGGGTTGGATTCAGACCCTCAAAAAATTATTGTCTTTGGAATTTAAAAATATACTACTTGTCGAAAATTATACTACGTTTTGTTTTTCGTGGATTTCAATATTAAAATGCATTTATGTAAGTGAAATTTTCTTTATTTAGTAATTGTTAATGTATGTACAAATCAATCAAATTGAGGCAAGTAGATGTTTATCTCAGCACCGACCATCACACCTATCTGTTAGAACGACCGATAAAGTACAACACTACGCGGGGATTCTCCGAAGCTTGTCGCTGTCGCTTATTTTCGGCTTTGGATACTTTGTTCTTTTAGCCACCACTAATCGCTGGCTGATTCGATATTACCATACATACATACAGTACATAGATACAGAACTTCCCGAAATTTTAGGTTAAATAATAAAAAGCAAAATGATTCAACCAATAAAAGCTGTCAATCGGCTTGAAGGTAAAATTATGGTATTTTCGCGTAGTATTCTGGCTTAAAGATACTACATACTACACATAATGAAATAATGGTACAAATAGTATAATTATACTACAAAATCCAACACTGAGCAGTACTGTTAATGATGGTACTAATGTCGGAATTTTCAAATCAGGCATATTTATAATTTATAAGGGGGACAGCGCGTACGCAGTCCCCACTACCAAAAATAACGCACCCGAGTTATCCACATTAGGGATAATCGCAGAGGTCAAACCGACCGCAGTGCAATGGTCAGTCCTCGCTCTGGGGGAACCGCCTTTGTGATCACGGTGTCCCCTGTGCCAGGTAAGTATGAATTTTTTAAGTTACCGAGGGGAGGTCGTCCCGTGCTCTGCGTTTTCGTTAGCGCGATCTACACTTTGAACAAATTTAGCAGCGACATCTAGTTACGATAAAAGTTAATGCGTCGTGTGACGTCACATAGTTTGACATGACGTTTGTGTGACGTTACATTTAGACATGATGTTAGGATTTGCCATTAAACTACACATTGAATACATAAATAAATTAGGCCAGGTGCTTGTCTGGCCACGCGCTATGTAGGGTTCCGTGGTAAACAGTAGATCTGTTCATAAAAGTTTGTGTAGGTATGATTTTTTACGTTTACTAAAACTGTCAGACAGACAGACAGACAGACAAAGCGAAACAATAAGGGTTCATTGTACTACGGAACCCTAAGAAAAATAGCTTTATCAGGAGGTACGACCGGTTTCATTGCTTGACGTTGTTTTTATAACTACTGGAATAAAAACGCGTTAGTTGCTCAATTCCGAACTAGATGTCACTACTGGCAAAATTAGAACGCGCTATCGAAGCGTTTTAGCCGCAGAGTCGTGGTGCTGGAGTATCTTGGAAGTTTTTACGTTTGACTGTATGACGTCAAAAGAAACAATATTTATCTTGGAAGGGTCTTTGATCGGTTGTCTGGTCGGGACCTACGTCTAGTGTATGTACGTGGTGTACGTTAAACTAGTGTTGTGTTGAGTATGGCATATTAATAAATCGACTTGTAAGAGTAGCCTCATTTTCGTTTTGAGCCGGTCATTTTTCATGATTCATTTTGTAAAAACGGGAATTACTCACGTCAAAATTCGTTTTTTATTTTTCGTTATTATTCAAAATAAATTTAAAAACATGCAAAAGCGGTGTGCTAGTTTGTCCGCATTCTTGGAAGCTTCAGAAATAACTAAATAGTATTTCGATCAAACCAAAAATATACTCTAAAAACAATACGTTCAGAATAGAAGTTGAATTGTCATATTAGGCAGAGACTATGACATTTCAATGTGGTCTTACATTTTTGAGTAACGTCAAAAAGCCGGCAAACAGGCTTTGTCATATTGAGTGAGCTAACATGGCATTCGAATGAGGTGTTTTCATTAAAAAGTAAAAACTTCAAAAATAGTTCCCTCGAACCATATAGATTGCGTTAGTTTTATTTAACTGGTAGGAAACACAATTTGACAATGACAGCAATTGTGATTAATTACAAACTTGCTTTCTCCGCTTGCCAGCTCCATCTGTTAAGTTTAGTAGGAAACACTTTTTTGTTTTTTACTGAAAACGGCTCATTGAACCCTTGCATTCGTAGACAGAGCCGTTTTGTACGGGACAAAAGAGCTGGCTCAGTCATGTCTTACTCAATACACTACGTTAAACATCGATAGTTTGGTAATCCGATAGTTTTACTAAAAACGATCGATAGTATTGATAGTTTTATTTTTTTTACGATTAGATTAATATCAATCAAATAACAAATGTTACACGAAACGGTGTTTTATTTTTTATATATATTAAAAAAATCGGAATTTATCATAATTAAAGTAACAAATCAATCATTAAAATAGCAGCAATTTTGTTTAATAAACAGCAATTCGTTCAATCTCTTCTTTTAACCTATTTCTGGTTCGGTCGGTCCGGCATTCGAAAAGATCCGTTCCGAAGGCACGGAAGATGCTGGAATACAGAGATAGAGCATCGCTAATTCTTTTAATCTGTTGTTGGTGTATCTCCAGTATTTTATAGGACACTCTTTTCTGTCAATTGCTGGCTTCTCGAGATATTGTCTGACATCTACCAATGAGTTACTAGTTACTTGACCACATACAAGCATATCTCGACTCTAGATGTAATAGTAATTACTCGAATAAACAATTGATCGATAGTTTTAAAAACTATCAATAGTATCGATAGCCATTTAGGTACTATCGATACCATCGACGTTTAACGTACACTACTACGTCTGACTCTGAACCACTGGGACTGAAAAGGTTAAACAATCAGGGAACTTTTAATGTTACTGCGCAGGCTTGTGTTTCGTTCTGCCAAGCATACGCCTGTCGGATATGCTTTTCGTAGCAAGCACTGCTTGCTACAATCGATCAAATGTACTATACTAGCACAGTCTAATAGTTCTATTAGCGATTTGTAAGTAGTTCGAAGGTATTTTCTACAACATAACTTTAATGTATGATACAGATTAAATTAAATATATTTGATAACCATGTTGTAGGTAGGTACTTACTTTATTACTTAATCAACTACACTTAATTTTGTGCAAGAAAACTTAGCAAGAAGAGATGGCATTAAAAGTTTACTCGGTGGCTCATTTTATTATTGTAACTATTATAGTAATAGGATGATATTACAATATTACTTAATAAGTTGAAACAATATTATTATGATTTCATAATATTATGTTGTGTGTGATGCATAATGAGCTAATTTTGACAAAATAACCAAACACAACACCACCTGCAAACTAGAATAAATAGGTACCTAGATAATTGTGTTATTTAAGTTTATTTCATATTAAACTTATTTGCGATTCCATCATCATCATCATTAACTCAGCCGTAGCACGTCCACTGCTGGACATAGGCATATCATGGATCTTTAAGAAATCATGAGGGGTTGTTGCCATACTCACCACGCTTGGCAAGCGCTTGCTAGTTTCTTTACAAAAAGTAATGATATCCTACCAAAAAATAAATGTGAAAATGGGAGCCAACTTTAATATTTGGAATGTCGTGGTTACTGATTCGCCCACAAAAGAATGATGAATGAATCTATTTTTTTTTTTCAAATCTTAAAAATTTACAGTTTTCTGATTTGTTCCTTTGTATACACAATTACCAAGCTGGATGCCAAATTTGAACTTCATAATGTCATTTAGGGTTAGAATTTCTATCTATCTCTAGCTAGCTAGGCTATCTCGAATAATGTCGATTTTTAGATTTTGATATCTCGAAAAACGTTTGAGCTATATTTATGAAATTTGGCCTATATATAATAATTGACTTTTATCTTGAAATAATATCAATTGATTTTTCCCTGTCCTTTGAACTAAAATTTTTGGAGATTAATGTTTACCCTGGCAACACGTAGCGAAAAACTACAATTCAGAATAATTTAGATTGTTTCCCAAAACCTCATTTAAAGTTAAGTGGTGAAATCCCCACTTAACTTTAAATGAGAAAATTTACGTGGAGAAATCCCCTTTAACTTACCAGTACGCCTAGCTTTTTATTGAAATTCAAACATTAACTTCTTACCCAATAAGGTTTATTTTACGAGGTATTAAAAAAATGGGAATTTCTTGGTGCTCCTAGCGTTAATAATTTTCAGGGATATAATTTTTGAGGGAATCCCCGCAAGCGTGACAGACGAACTTACAGAATGAAATTCGCTTCATTTTCTTAGCCTGGATATATATCCGGTATACATCATTCCAGCCGTTAAAAGTCCACTACTGAACAGGCCTCCACGAGGGGTAGTTGGGATGTGTCGCTGATATGTATCGTCCAACCCTGCTCTATTGTAACTATTCTTCATCATCATCATTTCAGCCATAAAACGTCCACTAATGAACAAATGCCTCCCTCATGGGTCTCCATGAGGGGTAGTTGCCATACTCACCACGCTTGGCAGGCGGGTTGGCGAGCGCAGTATGGGATGTTGTTATATGGAAAGACGCTGCTGCCCATCTTTCGGAAGTATCCCTTAGCAGGCTCTTACTGCATCCACGGGCATGAGAGGAGGGGCAACATTCTACTGCCGGCGTCCCACGGCTTAGTATAGACAACTATTCTTAGTATAGACTTATATTATAAAGAGGAAATATTTGTATCTTGGAACTCAAAAACTACTCGACCGATTTTCAAAATTCTTTCAATATTAGAAGGCTAAATTATCCCTGATTAACGTAGGGTATATTTAATCCCCGTATTCCCACAGGAACGGGAACTACGCGGGTGAAACCGAAGAGTGCGGCTAGTATTATCGATATTTATTATATTATATTTTTTTTATTATATTTCGTTTTACAACCCACTATCAAGAATGTGTAGGACTTACAACGAACTAGCAAAAGAAAACCCTAATTTGGATATATTTTGTTACAGTTTATATAAATATATATTACAACTGTTAAAGACATCCCTCCATTTTAACAGCTACCTACGATTCTCCAGCAGTCACGACAATAGGATGAATAAATAATTATAAGGTAGCTTATATAGCTACCTTATAATTATTTATTTGTCTTCCAATTCCAGGTTTATTGGCTTTCCAATAATTAATATTGTTTGCATTTTTTATCTTCTTGTTTTTAATTAAGCTTCACCACAGATAATATAATATGTCTTTAACAGTTGTAATATATATTTATATAAACTGTAACAAAATATATCCAAATTAGGGTTTTCTTTTGCTAGTTCGTTGTAAGTCCTACACATTCTTGATAGTGGGTTGTAAAACGAAATATAATAAATATAATAAAAAAATATAATATAATAAATATCTTCAACGCAGGCTGCCTTAACCGTTCGGCCACGGAGCAATATGATGACTACTTGTTGTCGGACAGTGGGCTACATAAATTATATTATAAGTTTGTCGTGTACACATGAGTTGCGATTCAAGCCAGATCATTTTCAGTGTTTTTATTATTATTTTTGTATTCCTTGTTTTGTGTACCTAAATAAATAAATAAATAAATATTTGTTCCCCAGCATCCTGCCCACAATACAAGCCGTCGGTGGTTCGCAAGCAGAAGCCGGAGGCCCCTGCAGACAAGTCCCCTCCCGAGGGGGCGCTCGACCCCTTCGCGCCGGAGAACCACCAGAAACTGAACGTGCTGCTGTACAGCTTCAGTCAGAAGTCACCCAACAGACCCGACTTCTGTGTCAACCCGTGGTAAGATGCATAGTTTAACAAACTCAAAAAAAAATACGTACAATAGTTAAACAAATTCAGTGCAGCCGCAAGGGCCTTTTTTAGGGCGTCCATATACTATATAAAATAATTACAGCATTTTTGTAAAATAAGTCGAAATATTTACAGCTTAAAAGAAAACTAAAAATTGTTCATTAATATGCAAATGAAGCATTACATATGATAACCCCACATGACCCAGTTGCTTCCTTTGCAATCATAATAAGAATATTTTTCAACATTTCTATATAATGCAATATTAGTGAATAAGCGTTATATAATACCATTTCAAGTCGGTCACAGGACCGACAGACAGTCACACCGTCAAGGTTCCTTTTTACCATTTGGGTCCCAAAACCATCTGGATACTAATCTCTCAATATTATAAAGAGGAAAGTTTTGTATGTTCTACATATTTTGTATGTTTGTAACGAATAAACTCAGAAAGTACTGGACCGATTATCAAAATTCTTTCACCATTTGTATGCTACATTATCACTGGGTAATATAGGCTATATTTTATCCCTGTACTCCCACGGGAACGGGAACTACGCGGGTGAAACCGCGGAGTGCGGCTAGTAATATTATAAAGGGGAATTATGTGTATTTTGTATGTTTGGAACGAATAAACTGAAAACTACTAAACTGATTTTCAAAATTCTTTCACCATTAGAACTGCTACATTATCCCTAAACAAGTGACCCTAAACGAGTAACATAGGCTATACTTTATCCCCGTATTCCCACCGGAATGGGAACCTAACCGTAAAACGGGGTGACATTGATTAATTTTGAAATTAAAATGTATGCTACATTATTTTCAATCCTAAAAGTTTATAAAAATTGTAGAATGATGGTCACCCTAAATACTTTATTATAAAAAGAAGAAAAAAAAATATTACATAAAAGAAAAAACCGCGTAATAAAAATGATAATGCATTTGGGTTACTTTGATACCAACTGTTTTTTCAACTAATATTGATAGACACCCCGAATAGGAACAAAATATTTGCGTATTTACTGTAAATTATTATTTTCTCCATACACGGGCACCTTTTAGCACGGACACTTTCAGAAATTATCGCCAGAATGTCAGTCTTGCCAACACAAAAAAAAACAACATTCATTGCGTTTCGTTTTACGGAGAAAATAAAAAAATAGCATACATTTTGTCTAATCACCAGTCACCCCGGTTCTCAAAGACACCCCGGTTCTACCGGTACGCCAGTAAAGAATAAAGCACTAATTGGTTCTGTGTGTCTACCATGAGTTGTCACTGTTAGATCGCCTGACGTTACTACAGTAGTAATAGTACGTTACTTTGACATCTGTCAGATTTGTAACTCATGCTACCAAATTCTAAGAAAATGAAGCCCACACTACAGTCGCTGTAGTATAGTTTGCTGTGTATATTAGTACCAAACTACCAATTTGAATTTGAAAAAAAAAAAAAACTATGCGCTAGAGGCGCTGTACAAGTTTTCATACATTTTGTTAACTACAGTCGCTAGCGAATATAGATTGTGAAAACTCATGGTAGACCTACTGTTCGCTTCAGATGACATGCGAAGCGAGGCTTTTGATGATTAATTGTTTGATTGTCCTCCTTGCAGGATAGTAACGATGGAGATGTACGGGCGGCACGACATATCCCTGGGCGCGTTCCTCGCAAAGTACTGCTTCAATGCCGACTACAAGTGTAGCCCGACCTCCTGCCACGTGCCCATGAGCCAGCACGTGCGCAGGTACGCATGCTTACCTTAGGTGTATATCCCTGGGCGCGTTCCTAGAAAAGTACTGCTTCAATGCCGACTACAAGTGTAGCCCGACCTCCTGCCACGTGCCCATGAGCCAGCACGTGCGCAGGTACGCATGCTTACCTTAGGTGTATATCCCTGGGCGCGTTCCTCGCAAAGTACTGCTTCAATGCCGACTACAAGTGTAGCCCGACCTCCTGCCACGTGCCCATGAGCCAGCACGTGCGCAGGTACGCATGCTTACCTTAGGTGTGCCCTGACACCGGAAACTGTGGCATTGTCTTTGCGTTAGAATAATGCCGAAGCAGGCACACTGCCTGGGGTGTGGCCGTGGGGTGCCGGCAGTAGAATGATACCCCTCCTCTCATGCCCATGGATGCAGTAAGAGCCTGCTAAGGGATACCTCCGGAAGATGGGCAGCAGCGTCTATCCGTGTATCAACATCCCATACTGCGCCCACCAACCCGCCTGCCGACCGTGGTGAGAATGGCAACTACCCCTCATGGAGATCCATGAGGGAGGCCTGTGTTCATCAGTGGACGTTTAATGGCTGAAATGATGATGATGAAATGAGGCACACTGGTTTTGCCAATAAACCAAATTATACATATATAACCAAATTACCTAAGTGGGGTATCAAATGAAAGGGCCTGATGTGTAGATTGCAAAGCTGAGTGTACCCTCAGCTTTGCATTACAAAACAAAATCGATAACCTCAGAGACTAGGTAAAGTGTCGAGGGTTACTTAAATTTTTTTTAATTTTAAACCTAAACTTGCGTATTTTTGTGGACAGCGCAGTGGACTAAATTGTAAATGATATGAATAAAATGATGGATCAAAAACTAGTAATATAACTATACACAATGTTGTTGTTTGTTCTTCTTCAAATAAATAAATAAAATAAATTAGTCGTTGCAATTATCTTCTCGCCGTATAACGTCCACTGCTGGACATTGGCCTCCCTCATGGAACTTAAAGTACTGATCATGAAGGGGTCGTTGCCATACTCACCACGCTTGGCAGGCGGGTTGGCGAGCCCTGCACAGGATGTTGATACTCAGAAAGACGCTGCTGTCCATCTTCCGCAGGTATCCCTTGGCAGATTCTTACTGTACTCACGGGCAAAAGCGGATGGACAACATTCTGTTGTCTCCGCGACAAACCAACAACTTGCTAATTGTCAATGAGCCAACATGTAACCACGACTGTATCACAACATGTTCGCAGGTTTATAAGTCAACATGTCTAGTATTCTGCTTATACGTTGGGTGTCTATAAAGCTATTCAGGAATAATGAGTAAGAAAACAAACCATAAGACAGCGAACGCTTAGACAACCATAGCATTTGTTGTCATCCATTGAATTAAAAATATTCCTATTATTTCCAGATTCGTTCATGGCGATGTGTGTATAACCATAACGTGCAACACCATAGGACACAGCAGCGTCGACAAACCTAAGGAGGATACCAGCAAACAGGTGAATTTCAACTCATCATCAATAATTATCATCCTCATCTCAGCCGTAAGATTACTGTCTAAATCCACTGACTGCTGGAGATATTGTTATGTAAATAAGTCTAAATATGTAAGTATCCAACGTGTTCAGTTCCTCCCAGGGGGACTGAGCACGTTGGATACCTATTTTCAACGAATATTTAACGTGAGTAAAAAAACCCGTTTAACATAACAATGAATAGTGTAACTCACGCTTCATTTGAAAATGCTGGAGATATGCCTCCTTCATGGATCTGCAAATACAAGTCATGGGGGTTATTAGCAGGCGTGTTGGCAAGAGCAGTACGGGACGTTAGTACACGAAAAGAAGCTGCTGCCCATCTTCGTTGGGACACAAAATCATTAGCATCGGCCCTCGCGTCTATTTCAGACGATTCAAGTGATGCCTGTGGTTTGGTTATTTTAAATGACTAAACAATCCTATCGTTGAGCTCACCGCGCGACCGTAGTTTTGGCAGACGTGGGTGTCCATAGCAGTTGATGGATTGGCTGCCGATGGCGTTATACACAAAATAAACGTTTCTTATTCTTAACATACGTAGATACGTAGAAGAACTCGGGTCACCGACATAGCCAAACGGATTAGCACGTTGGAGCGGCAATGGGCAGGCCATGTAGCGCACAGAACAGATGGCCAAAGAGCGCAGCGTAGGACGTCAACCTACAACAAGGGCAGACGACTTTGTAAGAACCGCAGGCGGTGGTTGCGGGCCGCTTCGAACCGCAGTACTTGGAGATCAAAGTGGGAGGCCTATGTCCAGCAGTGGACGGTCTATGGCTGATATGTTTCTGTTTGTTGTTATACCCCGGTATACTTTTTTGTTATATGTTGTGATCGTGTTATCTATCAATCTATTATGATGATTCTTAACATTGTTCCTTGCAGGTGATGTTCTGGTGGCGTTGCGAGCACTGCCAATGGGTGGGCCGAGGGGCCCGCGTCGGAGCCCCCGCCCTGCGGCTCTCCCTCGCAGCCTACCTGCGAGCCCGGGCCGCCCCCGCCCGCCCGCTGCCCCCGCGGGCTGCCTGCACCCACCCCTTACACGCGGCTGTACATGCCTTCCAGGCGGGACTCACTACGGCATGCTTCAGGTAACTATATACACTACGGCATGCTTCACATAACTATACACTCACTACGGCATGCTTCAGGTAACTTTATACACTGTACGGCATGCTTCACATAACTATACACTCACTACGGCATGCTTCACATAACTATACACTCACTACGGCATGCTTCACATAACTATACACTCACTACGGCATGCTTCACATAACTATACACTCACTACGGCATGCTTCAGGTAACTTTATACACTGTACGGCATGCTTCACATAACTATACACTCACTACGGCATGCTTCACATAACTATACACTCACTACGGCATGCTTCAGGTAACTTTATACACTGTACGGCATGCTTCACATAACTATACACTCACTACTGCATGCTTCCAGTAACTATATACACTCTACGCTACGGCATGCTTCACATAACTATACACTCACTACTGCATGCTTCCAGTAACTATATACACTCTACGCTACGGCATGCTTCACATAACTATACACTCACTACGGCATGCTTCAGGTAACTATATACACTCTACGGCATGCTTCACATAACTATACACTCACTACTGCATGCTTCAGGTAACTATATACAGTGTACGGCATGCTTCACATAACTATACACTCACTACGGCATGCTTCAGGTAACTATATACACTCTACGGCATGCTTCAGGTAACTATATACAGTGTACGGCATGCTTCACATAACTATACACTCACTACGGCATGCTTCACATAACTATACACTCACTACGGCATGCTTCAGGTAACTATATACAGTGTACGGCATGCTTCACATAACTATACACTCACTACTGCATGCTTCAGGTAACTATATACAGTGTACGGCATGCTTCACATAACTATACACTCACTACTGCATGCTTCAGGTAACTATATACAGTGTACGGCATGCTTCACATAACTATACACTCACTACTGCATGCTTCAGGTAACTATATACAGTGTACGGCATGCTTCACATAACTATACACTCACTACTGCATGCTTCAGGTAACTATATACAGTGTACGGCATGCTTCACATAACTATACACTCACTACTGCATGCTTCAGGTAACTATATACAGTGTACGGCATGCTTCACATAACTATACACTCACTACTGCATGCTTCAGGTAACTATATACAGTGTACGGCATGCTTCACATAACTATACACTCACTACTGCATGCTTCAGGTAACTATATACAGTGTACGGCATGCTTCACATAACTATACACTCACTACTGCATGCTTCAGGTAACTATATACAGTGTACGGCATGCTTCACATAACTATACAGTGTACGGCATGCTTCACATAACTATACACTCACTACGGCATGCTTCAGGTAACTATATACACTCTACGGCATGCTTCACATAACTATACACTCACTACTGCATGCTTCAGGTGACTATATACAGTGTACGGCATGCTTCACATAACTATACACTCACTACGGCATGCTTCAGGTAACTATATACACTCTACGGCATGCTTCACATAACTATACACTCACTACGGCATGCTTCAGGTAACTATATACAGTGTACGGCATGCTTCACATAACTATACACTCACTACGGCATGCTTCACATAACTATACACTCACTACTGCATGCTTCAGGTAACTATATACAGTGTACGGCATGCTTCACATAACTATACACTCACTATACACTCACTATGGCATGCTTCAGGTAACTATATACACTCTACAGTTAAACGAAACGAAAGATTCTGGGCATATTTCAATGTCAAAATTGTCAAATAACTTTTTTTCCCTACAAAGTTGGTTTCTTACAAGAAAATATGTATTTTTAAAGACCTTTCTAATGGCGGGTACGCTATTACCCCTTGTTCTTTAACAAATACATTATTTATCAGATACAGCAAGATATCGACGTACGATATAGTGCTGCCACCCGAAGTGATAACGACGAACCACGACACTAAGCAGTTGAGGGAGTCGCTCATTGGTCAGCTCAACGATATCATGCTCAAAGGTAACTGTTTAATACTGATACATTATTCCTTAGTAGAAGAAAATGAAGCGTCCTAACTAGTACCATGTTGTTTGATGTTTTGGCGGAAGTGTTTCTATGACCGGCTTTCTGTCTGACGTCAATCCACATTGATAATTATTTTTTAAAATGCGCCATGTTCGTAAGCAGTTTGGACGAACAATCAAGCCAACGTTACTCAAATCAAATCATTAAAACCTTTACAACATATTACACATTTACTGCAATTATCAAGACCAAATCTATCAAAAGATGTAGGTTGGACATTACCTGTTACACTTATAGATAGATAATAACTTGTACCGGCGTTTTCCCTACGAATCTCATGCATTACCTGAAAGTGTTAGGTCTTCAGGAAAGCCTACACGTGACGATGCAGAAAGCTGCTATATTAAATACCTGTAGAACGGCCGAAAGTTCTTGCAGGACGATTCCACTACAACCCAACACTCCAGTGATACGCACTTGGCTTAGGCCCGTGAGTTTCACTTATAACGAAATATCTAAAAGATTTTTTGAGAAAAAAAAACCCTTTAAAAATAATAATAATAATGCTGGACAAATCACATAGCATAGATGGATAGACAACTCTATAATAAAAACATAACATAACAACAGTTGGTAAGTGAACAGGCGGCCTTATCGCGGAAAGCAATATCTTCCAGGCAACCTAGCGCTTATGAGAGAGAATAGAGCAAACAAGGCGGTAGGCTGAAACCCCTTAAAGGAGAAGGCTTATACAGAGTTAGAGCTACTTAAATATTCAATAAAATACATACTACCTCTATAACTAATATTACAAACTAATACATATCAGAATAAATTTAGGAATACAAGCGTAAAATACTTAACTTTAGTTCGACAGATGATAAACACTATTTTTGAAAATGTACAGTGATGGCAGACCTACCAGAATATTTGGTATCAGAAACAAGAAATTAACTTTGAAATGGACGATGTCGTATTGCAGGCCACGAAACATTCAGCAACGTCGCCGGCGGCGAGGCCGACAAGGAGAGCCAGGCCTTCAAGCACCACACGGACCAGATCCACGTGGCGCTCACCTCGCCCTCCTTACGCGACTCCTCCTCGGATGGTATACATACGTCTGTTTAGATCTTTCGCAATCAGGACGCATGTTAGGGTTCGCTTTTCAGGGAAAAGACTGCTCGTTGTGCATGTTGAAGTTGTAGTTATTTTTTTCTTTATTTGTATTCAGTATTCAGTATTATAAGATTTTTATTTCGTTTTAATGTTTATTAAATATTATAATGTTTATTAATTATTTATTTAATTGAACAGGCGACGTTATCGCTGAAAGCAATCTCTTCCAAGCAACCTAGCGATTTGATATATATATATTTGCCCTGCAGAGAGACAGTGGAGGCTAAACAATAACAATTTTATGTATATTTATAATTTACCTATGTATCTATGAGTCGTAAATTAATTATTTCAAATTGTGGTTGTATTTCGTGTGCAATAAAGATATTTGTTATTTTTTATATTTAATTAACATAACCTTCCTCTCTTGTTTGTTAATTTATAATAGAGTTAAAAAAATTATGTACCTACCTTGAAAACGTACTTTTCTTAATTTAATATTATGTTTACCTTTGTAGCGGTCGTCCGAAGTCTGTGGAGTATATCGGACAGCATAATCTCAGGAGAGAAGATGCTGCGAGACGCGCAGGAGAAATGGTCCAGCCCTCCGGCCAAGGCGAAGCCGCAGCCAGAAACGAATGGTGAGATATTCGACTTGTTATTTTTATAGTGTTGAACCACACTTAGTAGAACATTTTCAAATAAATTAATAACCAATCCAGAGAAACATGTATTAAGTATATAAGTCATCTAGTACCCACAATACAAGCACTGCTTAGTTTGGGGCTAGATGGTTCTGCGTGAATTGTCCAGCATTATTTATTTATTATAATACGCCCTTTATATTTATTTCTATAGTCAGAGAACATAATTAAATCTAGGACAGATAAGGTATGGTAGGTACGACCACAGAACAGAGAAAACATAGAAATCGTAAGTAGGCGGGGCTCGCGTAGCACCTAGTAGGCGCAGTACTGCGCACTTCAAGCACCGCTTACTTCAGTCGTGTTTTAATTTAGCAGAGTAAACGTACTTAAAAAAAAAACTAAAAAAATGCCGTATTGTGCCGTTTTAGAGTGTAAAAACGAAATCCGAACCAAAAATTTAACGAAAGGGGGCATATCATATCACCGGTAAGCATTATTTTATTGTTTTTTTGTTAGTTTTGTTCAAAATGCAAAACCGTCAAATAAATATAGCAATAGCGCCATCTATTGTTGAGTGGCTTTGTGTTGTGGATTATCAAGCAATCAAGAAAAGCAGCCATTGTATTAGTAATCGTATTTCCTGGGAATAGAGACTATAAAAAAATATTTGGCAAAAACGCCATCTCTGGATGAGTAGAAAAAGTAGCCATTGTATTAGTAATCTTATTTCCTGGGAATAGAGACTATAAAAAATATTTGGCAAATGCGCCATCTCTGGCTGAGTGGACATACTAAATATTCATTTTTATCACTGTTGATTTTATTGAACTTTGAACCATGTAGCGATCGGAATAAAGTTAATATCAATAAAATTAGTTTTATGATTTTATACCCTTTTTAAGGTACTCTTTCAACCAATAAGAATTTTTATTTCTATGTGTGTTAGTTTTTACATGTGTGAGTTTAGCGACACTGGTTCTCTTAGTAAAAAGGCATCATGCTAATTCTACTCATTTTTCTCTGTTCTGTGGGTACGACCATCTATGTCGGTTTTATCGGTTTTGGAGACGCTGTAGCATAACTAGCGTCTAGTTACGTATAACGATAACGGAAAGCTACGATATACAGACTGTATCATAATATGTGTACTATCCGAAAGGGCGGGGGATTTACACCCCTCCGGGGAACAACTTTTGTTCAACGACTTTTCGAATTTCGATTGGTATCTCTGAAAAAACTGAAGAAACTTTCAACTTGAACAGCTGATTTTTTCCGCAATAACAACCCTAATTTTAGCTGTCGGGACGATGACCTCAGTATCGTCACAGATGATGTGACAGACAGTGACAGATTCATAATTCTTAAAACGCCTACAGCATCATAGAGGCAAATTATCGTAAATTATGTGAATAATAAATTATCGCACACATTTCAATTTGAAGGTTGTAGTTACGTGAAGTTACACATGCGAAATAAACTTTAGGCTGTTTCTTTGATACCGCAGTCATGCCTCTTTGCAACTGTTTGTTATTTCTTGTGTGTTGATTAATTAACCTACTGACTGACTACAAAGCCCATTGTTGTCCACTTCTAGACAGCGCTGCGACCACTACAGCAAACTTATCTAAAAACTTTACCAGTCTTTCCGTTATTCAATGTTGTTAATCTGTCCGGTCTGTCCAGAAATATTAATTCTTAGTCTCAAACACGCCGCCGCCGCCTTTCAGCAAGTCGCCTCGCGGGCCGGTCGCTTTGAAAAGCACCGACACAAACGACTCGCCGCATTCGTCTCGCGGCTGGCGCCGCGCGCGCACGCGTCGTCCGTCGTTCTCGCCAGTCCCGTGCAATCTCGTGACTTTGACACATCGCGATTATGTGTACCTTGTGTAAATGTACCTACCTAGTGCTAGAAGTGAGTGAATTACTTGTCTGTGATTGTGTACCTTCTAAGAATGACCTACGAAAGCGAAAAAAGAAGCCGTCTAGACATCTGACAAGCGAGAAAATATGAGGTACTTAAAACTTTCCTAATACTACCTAGGTTGAGGTACCTATACACACATCTTATTATTACTTACGCATTTACTAAATAAATCGTCGAGTAATCTCCCGCCGTAGCGGAAATCTACCTGCGAAGATAAATACCTACCTATCTGCAGAGGTTATAGATTGCCCGGACAGGGCTGTCACGTTTTTTAGGCACTAGGAAATTTAAACTTTTTGTATGGGAAACTGAAAATAGGATTTTTTAATTATCTCCCCCCCCAAAACTGATTACCAATGGGGTCTGAAACCCCCCCTTCGGCGTAGTACACATATTATGATATACCTTGTATAAAGCTTTCTCTTACCTTATCGAGCTTAAAGAATAATCCGAACTTGAGAAGGAATTTATGAAAAAATGTTTGTAACTCGTTTTATATTATAATAACTATTTCCAGCAGTTGAAGATAAATCGGAGCTAGAAGAATCTTCAGGAGAAGCGAGCAACAGCGACAGTGCAGGTGAATATTGCTCCTCGCTGGTGGTACCTTACATTGATTAAGCTTCTTTTAAACTAAAAAACTAAAGGTTTTCACCCTTTGTTTAAAAGATTTAATAACAACTAAGATTAAGTGAATTGAAATTATCGTGGCTTGACATGATTTAATAAATATAATACGGCTTACACCACGTACCTAACTTATTATCATCTTTGAAGAAGGGCCTCTAAATGGTCTACGAAACGTCAGCAAGATGATAATAAGGTTAGGTACGTGGTGTAAGCCGTATTATATTTATTAAACTAAAATTAACTAACTGCAGTAAACAAAAAAATAATAAACTTACACTGCCGGCCAAAAGTTTGAGACCACCTACATCTAAGTAGCAAAATGAAATAAAACTCAAAATATAAATCAAGAGGTTTAGATATTAATTAAAATGCTTATTTACTAATACACATTCATCAAGAAGAAAAAAAAACCAAGAAATATCAACCATTTACGTTAAAAATGACGTTCATATTTAATAAAATCATTAAACGGATTTTTCGTCAAAAAAGCCTCCCTTGCATTTTATAACTTTTTTCACTAGTCTCGGCATACGAGCAATCAATTTATCAATTGTATCTTGTGAGATATTGTTCCAGCTTTCTTGTAAAGCCTTCCACATGTCTTCTTGTGAGGAGGGACAACAACTGCGCACATTTCTGTCAAGCTCTTCCCACAATAGCTCAATGGGGTTGAGATCCGGACTCTGAGGGGGCCACACCATGTTTTTTAACACCCTTTCTGTTTCTTTATGTTTTAAATAACCCCTGCATAATTTTGAACTATGTTTAGGATCATTATCTTGTTGGAAAAAAAATCCATTTCTAATTAATCTTAAACCAGACGGAACGGCATTTTGCTGTAGTATTCGTTTATAATGCTCCTTTTTCATGATTCCTTCGACTCGTACCAAATCTCCGGTTCCATGGCCCGAGAAGCATCCCCAGACCATAATGGAACCACCACCATGCTTAACTGTTGGCACCACACAATCTGGCATCATCTTTTCCTCGGCGGTACGTCGAACAAAAATTCGTCGTTTTGAACCAAATATTTCAAACTTGGATTCATCTGTCCAAAGAACTTCTTTAAAGTCTTCTTCAGTCCAGTCTTGATGGGTAAGGGCCCACTGCATCCGTTTCTTTTTGTTTTGTGGCCTTAGTAGTGGTTTTCGAACGGCGACGCGACCAAATAACTTAGCATCTCTCAATCGTCTTTTTACTGTAGTCAATGACACAGGTTCTGATCGGGATTTGTTCACTTCTGCGCGGATTTCTGGTGCGGTTAGGCGTCTATTCCGCTTGCTGGTAACGACGATGAAATTATCCTCGCTAGAAGTGGTAGCTCTCGGTCTCCCCGATCGCGAACGATCTTGATTACTGCCAGTCTCCTTGTATCGGGTTATTGCGTTATGAACACAAGTCTTCGACAACTTAAGTTGAGAGGCAATCGCACGTTCAGATTTGCCTTCGCCGTGTAAAACAACTATGGCAGAACGAGTTTCAGTGCTAATTTCGCGCACTTTTCCCATTTTAAGATGTCTTCACTGTAACAACGACGAGCTCAGACTAGTTAAGATAATGAAAAATTTATTCCATCAAAACTCAGGTAAAAAATATGTTTAAGGAAGCTAAAATAATCCGGAAGTACGGTTACCGCAAAACAAAACCAAAATAATTAGAAATGAGCAGGCCATAAAAAATATAACAATGACTCTATCACCTGGTAAGCGCGCGGTACTCATTTATGTTTTGAAACAATAGACCTTTAAAGGATGATAACTTAAAAATATACAATAAAAATGACTCAGAAATTCTTTGATAACAATAGAATACGCAGGTGTTCAAATTAGCTCTTTATCATGTGTACTTTTGAAATATTTTGGTGGTTACAAAGATTTTTACAAGTGGTCTCAAACTTTTGGCCGGCAGTGTATATACTAATTTCTAGTGGAATGAGACCTTCCCTGCGGGAAACATCAGGCTTTTAGATAAAAACAATAAATACTCCTATTAATTTATTAATAATTTTCTTTTAGGCACGACCTATGTGTTTGCATCTGATAACAGTACTAAAGACGAAAAGGATCATTCAGGTAAATATAATATTAAAACCATTAACTAGTTTCCCCCCTTTTAAAAACTAATGCAATGTAAGCAGCGCTTATGGAATCGTTTTTTTATTTTTTTCATTCAAAAATTACAAGAATAATGGGAATTACATTTGTTTTAATCAGGTTTAGGCGAGGCATTGAACAAATGAATAAAATTAGGGGGCGAAGCTCCCTAATATGCATAGCGCTGTCTGTCTGTCTGTGTATTGGACGATTACAACCGAACGCGTTGACCGATTTACATGAAACCTTTTTCGTTAGCACCGTCTTAATGAGAGAAGGTGACTGATTGGTTTTGGTGACCCTAGGTTACAGGGACCGGAGTTAAAGGTCACCAAAAAAATAAAAGTCTTTAAATGGCCGAAAACGTCCAAAAACCCAAAAATGCCATTTTTGACGTTTGGTGACCTTTTTAAGGCCTTCGTACCCCTTTTCGGTACCCCCGTACCAATGCTTGTTGAGAAATAAGCAGGCAGTTGGAGAACTATACCTACACAATCATTGCTTATATTTCTCTTATAAGTAGTTATAGTAACGGCTATACTCGATGCCATTTAGCGTGGCAACACAGGTCATTCACCTACCTTCACTACGCTATCATAAAATGCAATGAAAGTGTCGCTAATTCTGTCGCTTACCGATCACATAGCACGTTTCCGATAGGTTTGTATGGTAAGCGACAGAATTAGCGACACTTTCATTGCATTTTATGATAGCGTAGTGAAGGTAGGTGAATGACCTGTGTGTCTACCATGAGTTGTCACTGTTAGATCGCCCGACGTTACTACAGTAGTAATAGTACGTTACTTTGACATCTGTCAGATTTGTAACTCATGGTACCAAATTCTAAGCAAATGAAGCCCAAACTGCAGTCGCTGTAGTTTAGTTTGCTGCGTATTTTAGTACCAAACTATCCGCTAGAGGCGCTGTACAAGTTTTCATACATTTTGTTAACTACAGTCGCTAGCGAATATAGGTTGTGAAAACTCATGGTAGACCTACTGTATTGCCACGCTAAATGGCATAGAGTATAGACAGTATGCACTAAACAAACAATGACTTTTATGTTGAATCATCATCTCAGCCATGGGACTGCTGTCCACGTCCACTGCTGCCTGCCTCATGGTTCTTCAAGATCATAAGAGGGTTGTTGCCATATTCGCTACGCTTGGCAGACGGATTGGCGAGTACGCAGTATGGGATGTTGATACACGGAAAGACGCTGGTTCTCATCTTCCGGAGGTATTCCTTGTCAGATTCTAAGTGTGAGGTTTCGCCTTCGCTTCTATTCCTCACTTGGAAGAAAAAGTGTTCTGAGGCGAACGAATTCAGTTAAGTGCTTTATTTCATTTTAACGTGTTTTGTTTTTATCTTAAAAATTGACTGTTCTATATAGTTTTTTGCTCTATTGAATGAACACTTATTGACTTTGACTTACTGCATCCACGGGCAAGAGAGGAGAGGCGACATTTTATAGCCGGCACCCCACGATAACAGAATAATATTTGGTTATTCTTAGGCATAGAAGAGGATGAAGAGAAAGGCGATAAGAAAACTATCAGACAGATACTCTCCCAGCTGCTGTCCAGCAACCAATCTGCCAACCAGGTGAGTGGACCTCGTACAATCTGCCAACCAGGTGAGTGGACCTCGTACAATCTGCCAACCAGGTGAGTGGACCTCGTACAATCTGCCAACCAGGTGATTGAACCTCGTACAATCTGCCAACCAGGTGATTGGACCTCGTACAATCTGCCAACCAGGTGAGTGGACCTCGTACAATCTGCCAACCAGGTGATTGGACCTCGTACAATCTGCCAACCAGGTGATTGAACCTCGTACAATCTGCCAACCAGGTGATTGGACCTCGTACAATCTGCCAACCAGGTGAGTGGACCTCGTACAATCTGCCAACCAGGTGAGTGGACCTCGTACAATCTGCCAACCAGGTGATTGAACCTCGTACAATCTGCCAACCAGGTGATTGGACCTCGTACAATCTGCCAACCAGGTGAGTGGACCTCGTATAATCTGCCAACCAGGTGAGTGGACCTCGTACAATCTGCCAACCAGGTGATTGGACCTCGTACAATCCGCCAACCAGGTGAGTGGACCTCGTATAATCTGCCAACCAGGTGAGTGGACCTCGTACAATCTGCCAACCAGGTGAGTGGACCTCGTACAATCTGCCAACCAGGTGAGTGGACCTCGTACAATCTGCCAACCAGGTGAGTGGACCTCGTACAGTTTTCATTCAATATTTTACGTTCAAATAACTAAAATTTCCACAATTTTTTCTATTAAAAGTCCAACAATAGGGATGTAGGTGGCGAGCGAGTGAGTGCAGCGAACAAAGAAGTGGGAACAAGACGTTTCGTCTGAATGTCTGTTTGTATGTCAGCAATTTGAGATATGGGAAATTAGTAAAATTTTTATCCGTAGATTAGTTACTATACTTTCCTTGGTTTTCATCGTAAAAATGCTTGCTGCCACGCCTTTAATACATAGTCGTTACCTCCAGGCCGGTATGATCGTCTGCGGCGGCCTGGTCCCCGTGGTGGTGCGCGCCACGCAGACGGGCTCGGTGATCGCGGCCGCGCTGGCGTCGCCGACCTACCGGCGCGCGAGGGGCGTGCAGCGACACAGGTATACATAGTCGTTACCTCCAGGCCGGTATGATCGTCTGCGGCGGCCTGGTCCCCGTGGTGGTGCGCGCCACGCAGACGGGCTCGGTGATCGCGGCCGCGCTGGCGTCGCCGACCTACCGGCGCGCGAGGGGCGTGCAGCGACACAGGTATACATAGTCGTTACCTCCAGGCCGGTATGATCGTCTGCGGCGGCCTGGTCCCCGTGGTGGTGCGCGCCACGCAGACGGGCTCGGTGATCGCGGCCGCGCTGGCGTCGCCGACCTACCGGCGCGCGAGGGGTGTGCAGCGACACAGGTATACATAGTCGTTACCTCCAGGCCGGTATGATCGTCTGCGGCGGCCTGGTCCCCGTGGTGGTGCGCGCCACGCAGACGGGCTCGGTGATCGCGGCCGCGCTGGCGTCGCCGACCTACCGGCGCGCGAGGGGCGTGCAGCGACACAGGTATACATAGTCGTTACCTCCAGGCCGGTATGATCGTCTGCGGCGGCCTGGTCCCCGTGGTGGTGCGCGCCACGCAGACGGGCTCGGTGATCGCGGCCGCGCTGGCGTCGCCGACCTACCGGCGCGCGAGGGGCGTGCAGCGACACAGGTATACATAGTCGTTACCTCCAGGCCGGTATGATCGTCTGCGGCGGCCTGGTCCCCGTGGTGGTGCGCGCCACGCAGACGGGCTCGGTGATCGCGGCCGCGCTGGCGTCGCCGACCTACCGGCGCGCGAGGGGTGTGCAGCGACACAGGTATACATAGTCGTTACCTCCAGGCCGGTATGATCGTCTGCGGCGGCCTGGTCCCCGTGGTGGTGCGCGCCACGCAGACGGGCTCGGTGATCGCGGCCGCGCTGGCGTCGCCGACCTACCGGCGCGCGAGGGGCGTGCAGCGACACAGGTATACATAGTCGTTACCTCCAGGCCGGTATGATCGTCTGCGGCGGCCTGGTCCCCGTGGTGGTGCGCGCCACGCAGACGGGCTCGGTGATCGCGGCCGCGCTGGCGTCGCCGACCTACCGGCGCGCGAGGGGCGTGCAGCGACACAGGTATACATAGTCGTTACCTCCAGGCCGGTATGATCGTCTGCGGCGGCCTGGTCCCCGTGGTGGTGCGCGCCACGCAGACGGGCTCGGTGATCGCGGCCGCGCTGGCGTCGCCGACCTACCGGCGCGCGAGGGGCGTGCAGCGACACAGGTATACATAGTCGTTACCTCCAGGCCGGTATGATCGTCTGCGGCGGCCTGGTCCCCGTGGTGGTGCGCGCCACGCAGACGGGCTCGGTGATCGCGGCCGCGCTGGCGTCGCCGACCTACCGGCGCGCGAGGGGCGTGCAGCGACACAGGTATACATAGTCGTTACCTCCAGGCCGGTATGATCGTCTGCGGCGGCCTGGTCCCCGTGGTGGTGCGCGCCACGCAGACGGGCTCGGTGATCGCGGCCGCGCTGGCGTCGCCGACCTACCGGCGCGCGAGGGGCGTGCAGCGACACAGGTATACATAGTCGTTACCTCCAGGCCGGTATGATCGTCTGCGGCGGCCTGGTCCCCGTGGTGGTGCGCGCCACGCAGACGGGCTCGGTGATCGCGGCCGCGCTGGCGTCGCCGACCTACCGGCGCGCGAGGGGCGTGCAGCGACACATGGCATGGTTGTGTGCAGCACTTTAATAATAATAATAGATTTCAGGCAACTATAGATAAGTAACAGATGTTAAAAACAGTCTAAGGCCCATAATTCATTTATTCAGACACAGGTGGACTTACAGCCTAAGCCAAAACATCCAAGTGCTATTATAAAATCTAACTTAAAGTAATAAAATAATAATTTCATATTAATAATGATTAAACAGTCTCACAGCCACACTCAGAGTCACTTAATGGCTACTTAAATCGTTCCTTAGTGTAGATTTGAAAATATTCCCTCTCAGAGTCAGTTAATGGTTCATTAACGTCCCATAATGACAATTAAAGTTAAGTACGGCTGAACCTCCACTTATCTGTTTAATGATAGATTTTGACGTTTTGTTTATAGGTTATGTGGTTATATTTTGATCTTTAGTTTTGTGATTCGCGTTGTTTTGACTCAGAATACAGGTATTCTGAGTGTTTTGACAAAAATGTCTGATCTGCTAGATTTTATAGAGTTTGTGGATTACGCCAGGAGGTATAGAGAAGTGGGACCGAGACGGTATTTACGAGATTATTCTGATCCATTAGTGTCAAAACAATTTAATTTAAATGTCGTTAAATAAAAATGATAAAATAAATTGATAATTATGTCAAGCAAATTATTATAAGAGTCAAATATAATTTAAAAATAGTAAAATTAATCTGTAAAGTTTATGCACACTATCAGCAAATATATCAGCATCATCGAAATGTACTTGAAATGTATTGAGGAGAGCGATCGCTCGTGGCGTTGGAGCGGAAGCGCAAGTTCTTACCCAAGACAGTCGTGCTAACAATGGGTGTGTCTTAGCTTAACTAGTGTCCCTCTGTGCCGCCGCGGCGCCGCCAGGCCCAATCGTTGCAGAGTCAATGGGTTATCAGTCATACCTCGCAGAAGCATAATAAAATGTCTAAAAAGGAGTAATTTCCGCCTTAAAAACAAGTATCAAGTTCGACCATATCATACACAAACGTTGAGGGGTAAAGGTATGGATAGTACCTGTACATCCTCTTAAGTATCGTACGAATTCCCGCTGTACCCTTTCCAGCATCAGTGTGTATTTATCCTCATGTGGATCCCAGACAACTGCACCGAATTCGAGGCGGCTACGCACAAATGCTTTGAAGACGGAAAAATCCCTTCTTAGTGCACCTCTATGATACTCAAGGTGTGTGTATGTGTGCCAAATTTCAAGTCTGTAGGTCCAGTGGTTTAGGCTGTGCTTTGATATATCAGTCAGTCAGTGAGTCAGGACTTTGAATTTTATATAATATTATAAAGATAATACCCCTAAATATGTATTATTTATTTTACTTTCAGTTGCTTGATTTTTACCAGTTAACTTGTTAATATATTTGTATATGTCAATAGGATCTGCCAATGTTGTGCTCAATTTTGTTTATGATCTTTTTATTCATTGTGATGCTTTCCGTGACGTCACCAAACGGCCCTGTCGGAATACTTGGTTAACGTAACCAACTTATGCTGTGACAGAGACCTTTTTGTGACTCAAGCGTGGCTCCATTTTTTTATTTATAAGGTTTATCTGTATATAAATGCTTGTTATTTATTAGGTACATATAAGGAAATTATCTTATCACACCTGGATGCGAAATGCACAGGACAGAGGAGGCTGGCAAAAACTTAGGGAGGCCTATTATACCCAGCAGTGGGTGATTCCGGGCTGAGAAGAAGAAGAAAAAGAAGAAGAAATTTTATATAACCGGAAGATGGGCAGCAGCGTCCTTCCGTGTACCAACATCCCGTACTGCGCTCGCCAAACCATCTGCCGAGCGTGGTAAGTATGGCAACTACCCCTCATGGAGATCCATGAGGGAGACCTGTGTTCTTAGTGGACGTTTTACAGCTGAAATGATGATGAAATAAATACTTGCAAACGTACGAGAAGGTACGACCATCTAATCAATGATAACTAATTTGTATAATTACATTTCAGTACACAGGGGGAGCAAGAAGAGACAGAGTCGAGCAAAGACAAAGCGGACGGGGAAAAGGCCAAAGCTAAGTCAAACGAACACGTTGAAGTACTTCTAAAGGTATGGAAATATTGTGGCTATGCCACGTGAGGGGCGGACACTTACAAAGAAATCACTTAGCCGGTAACCAAAAGGGTAATGGCAAACACGTGAGAAAGACGATAAAATTAACCCTGATATAATTTACTTGACAGTGGCAGAATTGTGTTAAACCAAACACAAAAGCCATAACAGCAGGTGGACGGACCGATACTCCGTCACTGGACCAAAACACATGTGTTGTCCTGCAACTCGCTAAATAAGTTGTTAGTTTAATTTAATTTTTATTATTTATATCGATTTGAATTCTGTTTTATATTATTATTTGAAATGCAATTGTGTAGGATTAATGCTAATTTAATTTATTTCCATTTGTAACTAATATTTATTGATTATTTTTATTATAAACATGTAATTATGGACTTCTATCTGAAATAAATAAATTATTATTATTATTATAACAGACGAAAAAGACAGAAAGGAAAAGGGGTTCCCATTTCATCTCCGAAACATCACCAGATTACCATCCATATTATTATTACCCGAGGGAAAATATCTGCATAAAAATTACAAACATTAGACCCATGCGTCTTAGTCGGGTATAACCATATAGGTCGTATGTCCTATCTATATATACCAAACTGTATGTTTAAACCCTTCAATTTATCTATCTGTCTTCATTCACCCACTGCTGGGCCTCCTCTTCATCACGCCTGGCTTTCACATCTGTTATAAATTATTTATGCAGCGTCAATAACTGGAATTCATGCTGTACGGGACGCTACAGTGCCTGGGACATTGCTGGATGGATTAGGCTTGCCCAGCTCCTGTACCGTCCTCCCAGCTTCATCACTTCAGCCTTGAAACGTCCACTACTGAACACTGCAGGCCTTCCGCATGGACCTTCATTAGGGGTAGTTGCCTTACGCTTGTCAGGCGGGTTGGCGAGCGTAGTACTGGATGTTGATACGCGGCAAGACGCTGCTGCCGGAGGTATCTTCCGGAGGTATCCCCTAGCAGGCTCTTACTGCATCCACGGGCATGAGAGGAGGGAACATTCTACTGCCGGCATCTCACGGCATTCCTAAGCCTCCCAGCTTAGTCGACTGTTACTCAGAGAAGAACAGCGCAAGACGTTTGAAGCTGACTATGTCGCAGGTTTCCTCACAGTTTTCTTCGCTTCTATCGTAAATTGATATGTATTTGTATTTTAGGACGGACTAGTATGCCGAGTGTACTACGCGGCTCAGTTCCAAACGCTACGTCACGCCGTCATAGCGCCGCTAGAGAAGGATTATGAATGTGCCTGTGAAGATGACAGTGAGTATACTAACAATATCCCCCACACTCAATCTTTGATAATTATTCGGCGTGCTAAGATTAACACTAGCACTATTAAAAAAAAAGTTGCTATAATGTTGCTCGTTAATTCCTCGTCGCCAAATGTTATCGATAGATAATTATAACATTTTGGCGACGAGGAATCTGATAAATAAGAACCGAATACACGACTTATTTTATCTATGACGCCATAGAGCTATAAACGGGCGTGAAAGAATAATGTGACACTGCAGACCCTGCAAAAGTTATAGATAGATAGATAGATAGAAAATACTTTATTGCACACCTTAAAACTAAACATAATAACAAGAAACACTTAAAAACAAAGTGACAATTGGCGGCCTTATCGCTAAAGTTATACCTACAATTGAAATTATCTTGCATTAATTTATGACTCTTGGCAATAAAACGTTACGTCATCATCGTCTAGCATGTGTTTAGTAAGAAGTTTTAAGTGCCATTCATCAACTACGTCACACTAATTTCATTATTTTTTTACATTCCCTCCCTCCTTGTCACAGCTGGTCACATTTACTCCTTTCTCCCTGGAGGGTTTCAATTTCACCTCTAAAAATTATGATATTAAAATAGCCGTTCTTAAATTAGTTTATTTATTTCCATTTGAACAAGTTTTTGTAACGTAAAGCTACGAATTTAGGACTACAATGTTTTTCACACAATCTTACATATCGTCGAACCCCTCTCTCCCCCTTGTGCGACGTGACGTGTGACTCAATTTATGGATGGCCCCATAAAGTACTCGTAAATTAGAATCCTACTAGTATCATAAACGCAAAAATGTGTGAGAATGTGTGGATGTTTGTTACTCTTTCACGCAAAAACTAGCCTACAGATTGAGCTAAAATTTTTTTACACGTATAGATGTTGACCAGGATTAACACATAGGCTACATTTTATTTAGGTGCAACGCGTGCGAAGCCGCTGGCATAAGCTAGTAAGATAATACAATTTCAGAGAAGCTGTGTTCGATAGAGGAAGGCTTCATCCGCTCCCTCGCGCACTGCGAGCCCTGGGCCACGCGCGGCGGCAAGTCGGGCTCCACCTTCTGCAAGACCAAAGGTAACACAATATTGTGTATTGTTTATTAGGTAACTAACACTCTGTGTTCGATAGAGGAAGGCTTCATCCGCTCCCTCGCGCACTGCGAGCCCGGGGCTACGCGCGGCGGCAAGTCGGGCTCCACCTTCTGCAAGACCAAAGGTAACACAATATTGTGTATTGTTTATTAGGTAACTAACACTCTGTGTTCGATAGAGGAAGGCTTCATCCGCTCCCTCGCGCACTGCGAGCCCTGGGCCACGCGCGGCGGCAAGTCGGGCTCCACCTTCTGCAAGACCAAAGGTAACACAATATTGTGTATTGTTTATTAGGTAACTAACACTCTGTGTTCGATAGAGGAAGGCTTCATCCGCTCCCTCGCGCACTGCGAGCCCTGGGCCACGCGCGGCGGCAAGTCGGGCTCCACCTTCTGCAAGACCAAAGGTAACACAATATTGTGTATTGTTTATTAGGTAACTAACACTCTGTGTTCGATAGAGGAAGGCTTCATCCGCTCCCTCGCGCACTGCGAGCCCTGGGCCACGCGCGGCGGCAAGTCGGGCTCCACCTTCTGCAAGACCAAAGGTAACAATATTGTGTAATGTTTATTAGGTAACTAACACTCTGTGTTCGATAGAGGAAGGCTTCATCCGCTCCCTCGCGCACTGCGAGCCCTGGGCCACGCGCGGCGGCAAGTCGGGCTCCACCTTCTGCAAGACCAAAGGTAACACAATATTGTGTATTGTTTATTAGGTAACTAACACGATTTTTAAAAACCAATTGCATTAGTTCATCATTTCAGCCATAAAACGTCCACTAATGAACAAAGGCCTCCCTCATGGATCTCCATGAGGGGTAGTTGCTATACTCACCACGCTTGGCAGGCGGGTTGGCGAGCGCAGTATGGGATGTTGATATATGGTAAGACGCTGCTGCCCATCTTTCGGAGGTATCCCTTAGCAGGCTCTTACTGCATCCACGGACATGAGAGGAGGGGCAACATTCTACTGCCGGCGCCCCAGTGGACGTTTTACGGCTGATATGAATGAAAAAAAAAGGTTTAAATTATTGTAAATACATAGAATAATAAGATATAGAATTAATAGAATTAAATTTTTACTAAATAGTTTTCGGTCAAGGAGGCAAATAAATTAATTGAAATAATAAATAGGATTTTCAGAATAATGGCATGATTGATACAAAATAAAATAATATTAATAATACAAACAAGCATCCAATACAAGTTGAAGCCTATTTAACCTAGAATATAAATAAATATAATAAAAATAGGTGTGTTATGAGTTCCACATCCAGTTTTTGTGGAACGCATAGCGGTCAAACTTATTTCAAACTTATTAAGTTTATAAAATTTTAAAAAATAAGTAACCGCCCAAGGGGTACACAAAACTTTTTTTGTAATGTGTACCCTCAGTTTTGCAATCATGCCCTTTAATTTGATTTGTTTCACACCTTTTTGTATCTATGTTGTATCTATACGTGAAAACCTTTAATTAGCCTCCTATTTTTAACTATGTTACTTTTCATATATATCGTGCTGTTGGTTTTCCTTTAAGAATAAATAAATAAATTTGAAAACATTCGATTGTTCACCCCTTCTTTCAACCCCCATATATCATGAATGGCTCGACCGATTTCTAAATAACGCAAAATTTACATTCATTTGACACCAAAGTCGGGTATATTTGGAAAACAATTACAAAAAAATAACAATTTGGAAACATTCGATATCCCCTCTTTCACGCCCATACCTTGTAAACTTCTTAATCAATTTTGATAAAACATGCTTAAGAACCATCTCCGGGAAACCTGCTTTTAAATAAAAAAAAACCATGCAATCGGTGCATGCAAATCGGTCCACTCGTTTACTACGGCGCCACACAGACACATACATAGCGGTCAAACTTATAACACCCCTCTTTTTTGTCCGGGATTAAAAATAGGTGTGTGCGTCTGTGGCATCGTAGCTCTTAAACGAATGGACCGACTTGAATGCAGTTTTTTATTTGAAAACATGTTTGGTAGCGGTGGTTCTTAAACATGTTTATCAAAATAGCCTAAGACGGACGTTTATAAGACAGGTGAAAGAGAGGGTGTAAAATCGAATGTTTCCATATATACCCAGGTTTGGTGTCGAATGAAAGGAAATAGTGTGTAGAATTGTACCCCTCCTCTTATGCCCGTGGATACAGTAAGAGCCTGCAAAGGGATACCCCAGCTAGTTCCAAACTAAGCGAAGCTTGTACTATATGGAAACCAGATGATAAAATACTTATTTTTTTTTTGTAAATACGTAAACAATTACAAACATAAAATGAGCATGAACAGCCACGGAGGCAGGCAGACCAGCTGAGCCACTGGGGCAGTTTCTCAAGGGAGCGTCCGTCTTCGGCGCCACAAGTTAATGTTTGTCAATCATGTTAACTTGCAGACGACCGGTACGTGCTGAAGGAGATGACGAAGCCGGAGTGGCAGCAGTTCCTGGAGTTCGCACCTCACTACTTCAACTACGTGAGCGCGTGTCGACAGACCACGCTGCCCAGTCTGCTAGGTAAGCAACATCACAGGTAATATTTTCTCCTCTTTCTAAGACACGTGAAATTGCCGATCTGTCTTTTCTGCTCAAAATAACTTCTAATACGATTGATTGTCCTGAAATGGTAAAATCTCTATCAACACTCCTTCTAAATTAACCGGATTTACTTCTATTATTTCCACTGCCACTGTAGGAACTAACTACAGACAAAATTCCTTTATATGGCGAGCTAGCGATCACTTTAATAAAATTTGTAGGCAACATGACTTGATTCTGCTCAAGCGTTAATTCAGCCAGACAGCGGTTGAGTGAGCGTGAACTTATTTCGGTAATAGCCTAAATATAGGTGACTAATATTGGATGGTAGTATATGTTATAGTAGGTAGTATTTATTTTCCACCTTGTTTTTGTGTCCGAAGCGTACTGTTTATAGTTTTATCTTTTATTACTTTCTTATATACATATATTCGTGATAACCTATTACTTGCTTTATGTTTTCACACTGTTGTATACTAGTTTATTATAGATATTGGTTGTCCTAATAAATAAATAAATATAACTGCAAGGTACATGTATTATACCCGACGTGGAAAGTATGTGTTGTTACTTCTAGCCTGGTATGTTGTTGGAGGTACCTACGTAAATCAAGATCCCCAGGTTTAACTAAGCTTTATTTCCGTTTAAGTTACCTAGAAAAGGAGGTTAATCATTCCTTGCGTGAGTAGTAGTCACGTACTAAAGTACTATAAACAACTCTATAGATTAATAATAAAAAAAAGCAGCGCGAGCGATATGCGCAGATGCGAATTCGCAGATGTAAGGAGAAACCGTACAATAACACCATTTCGAACACCAACTCGAAAGCCTTTGTTCTTCGCTCGCCCACAACGCCATAGGCGATGTATCGTTTTGCATAAACTACCTCGGTGTTGTGAGAACCGTCGGCTCGCTTAGACGTGTTTTAATTAAAATTAGCAAATAATCACTTGCTGATTCGTGACCTACTAACATAGTGACTGTGGAAACAAAGCAGTGTAACTAGTTTTTTAACTGAAGTTATGTGCATTGAAATGGATAAATAATCTTATTTCTGAAAATGGATAGCAGCCCCTTTAACCAGAGCGGGAGGACTGCGCGCACGCCGCCTCCCAGCTCTCCCGCGCCTGTGCCCGTTGCCACTCCTCGCCCTCGAGTTCCGACCAGATTAGACGAAATGGACCTTATCCCCACCGCTGAATTACAGGGATGGATGACTGCTATTGACGGGTGCTTAGGAGAAGTGTCTACTATTGCTGAAAGCAGTAAGCTTAACTCAGAGCAAAGGATAAATATTGGCAAACTGTGCAGAAAGGCTAACCATGCGATATCGCAGTTAGTAGTAAAATACCAGGGTCTTAAATCTAGAACTATAGAAGTCTGCACAGCAATGGAATACCTTAAAGATCAAAATAGAGACCTTTCCCATAGACTGAAAAACCTGGAAGAGTCCGTTGAAAAGACCTCAAAGTCTAACAATGTTACATCATTTGCCGATATGGTAAGAAAAGGAACTAATAACTTTATTAAGCCTACTAATTTAAGCTCGGTGGCCTTTTACCCAAACGATAAACAGAAGACAAGCGAAGAAACTAAATCTTTGGTACAGAAAATAATTTGCCCTGAACAACTTAAGCTACAGGTACGAGGGCTGCGCAAGACCCGAAACGGTGGGGTAATTATCAGCACGGAATCCAAGAATGATATCGAGAAGCTCAAGCAATCTGTAGGAAACATGGACACTGGCCTAACCATCGACGAGCCGCAGAAAAGGAAGCCGAGAGTAGTTGTCATCGGAGTGCCCTCATTGATGTCCGAAAAGGAAGTTTTTACATGTCTGTACAATCAAAACCTATCGGACATGTTGGTATCCTGCGACCTGAACAAGTTTTTGACCTGCATTAGATTAAGCCATAAGTCTGGAAGGAAGAATGCCGAGACCTGTAATTACATAATAGAAGTACCTGCAGTTATACGAAAAGCGCTAATTACTAAAGACAGAGTCTTTATTAATTGGTCGTCCTGCCCGGTGAAAGACTTCACCCTGGTCACTAGATGTTACAAATGTCAGCAGTATGGACACGCAGCCAAGACATGCAGGGAGGTTTGCTGCACGTGCGGCCACTGCGGTGAACAAGGACACACATTACAGGAATGCCCTAAAAAAAGCGATGACCCCAAATGTGCAACTTGCTTGCGCTTTAAAAAGCCAAGTAAGCATTCTACCGGTGCCGCTGACTGTCCCGCAAAAATAATGGCAGAAAAAAGGCTGATTAATTCTATTGATTATGAAGGCGCCTAAGAGCGCCACTAATTAATTTAATTTTGAACTAAACCTTTTGTGAGTTTTTCTTTTGCTATGGATAACCTTAATTTAATTAATGATTTAGATAACTTCTACATATCGGATTCTCAGTTCTGTGAGGTAGAACAATGTAAACAACATTTGTCCGCTTACAGTAATCCATTAACCATTCTAACACAAAACATTCGTAGTGTATTTAAAAACTTTGATAGCTTTGGCATATTTTTTCAAAGATTGGGTATCTTTTGTGACCTCATTGTACTAACAGAATGTTGGCTCGCAAAAAATTATAATATTCCTCAAATGTCAGGTTATACGATGTATCATAGTACATATAATTACAATCAGAATGATGGTGTGATAGTGTATGTGAAAAATCATCTTAAAGTCTCAATTGAGGAACCAGACATACTTGATTGCAACAGACTCCTGATTAAAATCAACTCTGATTTTGCTATTTTAGCTTTATATAGACCTCCCTCTTTTAAAAACTCCAGTCATTTCACTAACTCCCTGAATGAAACCTTGCAAAAATTATCGTCTCATAAAAACGTTATTATTATTGGAGATATAAATATAAATATCCTGCCGGAATTCTGCGGCTCTAACGCTCAGGACTACCTCAACATATGTTCATTCAATGGCTTGCTCCCTGCACACACACTGCCTACACACCAAAGGGGATCATGTTTGGATCATATCATGCTTAAATCAGACTTTCCTTCGCTTTCACTAGTCATTAACTCGTCAATAACCGATCATTATGCTACACTACTATCTTTAAATTGTAATTTACCTAAACATAATTATAATCGCACGAGTACTAAATTAGATATAAATACACTTGAGGATGACCTTCGTAACATGCAGTTTGACCCAGTTTACGATTCCGCTGATCCGCATTTTTGCATGTCATTTGTTATTGAAAAAGTACGATTAGCTATTTGCAAAAATACACATCAAGTGCAACTAAGCAGGAAAAATTTCAACATTAAGCCGTGGATTACATCCGGCCTAATTCGGTGTATGAAGCATAGAGATAAGCTTCATATAAAAGCTAAGTCCGATCCAGATAATCCGATCTTGCAATTATCTTACAAGCGATACCGAAATTTTTGCAATACTATTCTAAGAAAAGTAAAAATTAACTACGATAAAATGACACTGCAAAAGGCGGGATCAAATAGTAAAAAAATTTGGAATTGTATTAAAAATGTCACAAATACCTCAAAGCAACGTGAGTCACCCCCAGGTATATTACATGCGAGCTCATCGCAAAGGGAATCTGCTAACCTTGCAAATAATTACTTTGTCAACGTGGGTAAATGTCTGGCGGAAAATGGTCACTTACAATATCCTGCTTCCACCCTATCTCAGTGTAGCCCTATGGCAACATCTTTTGCTTTGCTAGATACGGATGAGGCCGAGGTAGAGAGCTTTATAATGAGATTAAAAGATGATTGTGCAGTTGGGTGGGACAATATATCGACCAAAATAATAAAACGTTGCAGACACATTTTTGTTCCGCTACTTACGCATATCTTCAATAAATGTTTTTCCCTAGGAATTTTTCCCAAATGCTTAAAAAAATCCGTCGTTGTACCAATTTACAAATGTGGCTCAAAAGATCAGATAACTAATTATAGGCCAATATCTCTACTTCCTTCAATATCTAAAATATTAGAAAAACTTATCAACCGCCGACTAGTCAGGTATTTGGAAGATAAGTCAATACTGTCAGATACGCAGTTTGGTTTTAGGGCTCAGATTTCAGCAGCTGATGCTGTTCATCACGTGACTAATCATATCGAACAAGAACTTGATCATGGACACCACACCATAGGAATTTTTTTGGACCTTGCGAAAGCATTTGATACAGTTTCCGTTCCCATTCTATTACATAAACTTGAGAACTTAGGTATCAGAGGTATTCAACTTCAACTTTTCATGAGCTATCTGGAAGACCGCACACAGTGCGTTAGGATCGGCAATGTCCTTAGCGATGATCTAAAAAATACTGATTATGGTGTACCCCAAGGCAGTATTCTGGGTCCGACTTTATTTTTGATTTATATTAACGACCTTTGCAATCTCAAACTAGATCATGGAAATATAATTTCATACGCTGATGACACTGCCCTGCTTTTTTCAGCCAACTCTGAAAACGAGGTGTACAAGTTTGCGCAACTTGGTTTTAATATTGTAAATAAGTGGCTTCAGCAAAATTTACTAACACTCAATGCAGAAAAGACGAGTTATATAAAGTTCTCGATGCGCAAACAAACGTCAACGGAATCAAATTTTAAATTAATTGCACATCATTGCAAAGAACATATTAACAACCAAAGCCTTTGCCCTTTTCTTAAAAGAACACGCAAAACAAAATACCTAGGAATAATCTTGGATGAACCTCTTTCTTTTAAAGAACATCTAGAAGTTTTAAGTAATCGCGTCCGTAAGTTAATCTTTGTTTTTAAAAAGCTGCGTTACATTGCGGATCAAAAGCTAATTAAACAAGTTTACCTAGCCCTATGTCAATCAATACTAACCTACTGTATTTCATCATGGGGTGGAGTAGGTAAAACATTGTTAATAACTGTCGAAAGAGCACAAAGAGCGATACTTAAAGTATCAACTTTCCGCCCTTTTATATTTCCTACCAACCTTTTATACAAATCGTGTGATGTGTTAACAGTTCGACAGTTATTCATAATGCACACAGTGCTAAAACAACACAAAGCACTTCCCTACAGTACTGAGCTTACTAACTCACGACGGAATAATGTTTGCCCTATATTATCAGGTAAAAAACACACCTTTGCTCATAGATTTTATAGTTTCCTTGGACCATTTTTGTACAATAGAATAAATGCGATAACTAATATATTTTCTCTTAATTATAATAATTGTAAACTTGTTGTTAAAAAGTATCTCCAAAGTATGTCATATGACGATACAGAGAAGTTATTAGCTATAATAAAGTAGGTATAACACTTTATTTTTACAAACTTGCATAAATAATGTTAACATTAGTTTAAGCTTCACTTGTCACTGTTTTAATTATTTTTTCTTTATGCAATCTTATCAGATCTTTTAAAATTTTTGTGTGATTAAATTTATTTGCTTGTGACCTAGTTTTTGCCTGAAAAACAGGATCACCTAGTTCAGGCACACGCTAAGTTCATTAGGTTTCTTTGATTAAATTAGATATAAGTAATATGTACTACTTAGCCGTAAGTTATTTCAATAAAAAATATTATTATTATTATTATTATTATACCTTCGCTGTATTTTTATAAAGTTGACTACCCTTTTTGATAACGTTTCTAAATCTCAAACTGGCAGTTCGTATGCCTAAACTAAGTATCTATTATTATTTCAATTTAAATTAATGCAATTTTTTTTGTGTATTAAAAGAGAAATTATCTATAATTGTCTTACTTTTCATTCGTGACAGGGATTCTATCATTTGTATTGTTTTTTTTTTAAATAACCATATTCTAACCTAGCTCTATATTTTCACTTTCAAAATTTAGTTTCAGTCTTTCCGTGTGTCAACATCCCTAACTGCGCTCGCCAACCCGCCTGCCAGGCGTGGTGAGTATGGCATCTACCCCTAATGGATATGAGGGAGGCCTGTGTTCAGTAGTGGACGTTTTACGGCTGTAATGATTTAATCATTAATGTACACATGAGTTGCGATTCAAGCCAGATCATTTTCAGTGTTATTATTATTATTTTTGTATTGCTTGTTTTGTGTTTTGTGTACCTAAATAAATAAATAAAATAAATCCGAATGGTACGGAAACATTCGTGCGCGAGTCCAACTGCCACATGGCTGATTTTTTATTAATTTGCTTAGTGTAAGGTGTGCAATAAAACATTTTCTATCTCTGTATCAAGATAGACATGTTACTCTTGTATCAGGATAGACATGTTACTCTTGTATCAAGATAGACACGTTACTCTTGTATCAAGATAGACATGTTACTCTTGTATCAAGATACACATGTTACTCTTGTATCAAGATAGACATGTTACTCTTGTATCAAGATAGACATGTTACTCTTGTATCAGGATAGACATGTTACTCTTGTATCAAGATAGACATGTTACTCTTGTATCAAGATAGACATGTTACTCTTGTATCAGGATAGACATGTTACTCTTGTATCAAGATAGACACGTTACTCTTGTATCAAGATAGACATGTTACTCTTGTATCAAGATAGACATGTTACTCTTGTATCAAGATACACATGTTACTCTTGTATCAAGATAGACATGTTACTCTTGTATCAAGATAGACATGTTACTCTTGTATCAGGATAGACATGTTACTCTTGTATCAAGATAGACACGTTACTCTTGTATCAAGATAGACATGTTACTCTTGTATCAAGATAGACATGTTACTCTTGTATCAAGATAGACATGTTACTCTTGTATCAAGATACACATGTTACTCTTGTATCAAGATAGACATGTTACTCTTGTATCAAGATAGACATGTTACTCTTGTATCAGGATAGACATGTTACTCTTGTATCAAGATAGACATGTTACTCTTGTATCAAGATAGACATGTTACTCTTGTATCAGGATAGACATGTTACTCTTGTATCAAGATAGACACGTTACTCTTGTATCAAGATAGACATGTTACTCTTGTATCAAGATAGACATGTTACTCTTGTATCAAGATACACATGTTACTCTTGTATCAAGATAGACATGTTACTCTTGTATCAAGATAGACATGTTACTCTTGTATCAGGATAGACATGTTACTCTTGTATCAAGATAGACACGTTACTCTTGTATCAAGATAGACATGTTACTCTTGTATCAAGATAGACATGTTACTCTTGTATCAAGATACACATGTTACTCTTGTATCAAGATAGACATGTTACTCTTGTATCAAGATAGACATGTTACTCTCGTACGTTCCAGCGCGAATCCTCGGCGTGTTCAGCGTGGGCGGCGCCGGCGACGGCGTGCTGGTGCTGGAGAACGTGTGGTACGGCCGCGCCGCGCACACGCGCTTCGACCTCAAGGGCTCCGCGCGCCACCGCCTCGCGCCGCCCGACCCCGCGCACCTGGCGCCCGTGCTCATGGACGAGAACCTGCTCAACTGTACGTGCTCCGTTACTGAATACAACTGTACACACCGGCACACTCAAACATACACTCTCACACACACCCACACACTTCCTTGAAATGTTCTACCTAAGTGTGGTTAAACTCCATAAAAATTACCAACCATAAAAATGTTTTATTTTACTGCAGTGCGATGGGAGCGCCCTCTGTACGTGCGCGGCCACGCCGCCAGAGTCCTGTGGGCGAGCATGGAGCGCGACACCGCCTTCCTCGCCGCGCACGGCGTCATGGACTACTCGCTGCTGCTGGCGCTCGGGGAGCGCGACCTCGTGCTGGGAGTCGTAGGTGAGTGTAGGATTGATTCGAGTGACGTGTCTGGAGTCCTGTGGGCGAGCATGGAGCGCGACACCGCCTTCCTCGCCGCGCACGGCGTCATGGACTACTCGCTGCTGCTGGCGCTCGGGGAGCGCGACCTCGTGCTGGGAGTCGTAGGTGAGTGTAGGATTGATTCGAGTGACGTGTCTGGAGTCCTGTGGGCGAGCATGGAGCGCGACACCGCCTTCCTCGCCGCGCACGGCGTCATGGACTACTCGCTGCTGCTGGCGCTCGGGGAGCGCGACCTCGTGCTGGGAGTCGTAGGTGAGTGTAGGATTGATTCGAGTGACGTGTCTGGAGTCGCGGTGGCTGAGAGGTAAGTGGTACGGCCAATGATCAAGGTGCGAAGGTTCGAAACTGTGGGGTGACTAAGGATTTTTGACTTCCAAGTTCAAGAGGTATCCTCGGACAAAACATGCGGGACATATGTACATAGAGGTAAATACAAACGTTTAGTGAAACGCCTAGTTGTGCCCACTTTAAGAACCTTCGCTCACTCGTTCGATTATAGCCAAATTCTTCAGACTTTGAATGTGCACTGCCATGGACTCGTTGTAACTGGTGCTTGTAGAACTACGATGTTGAGCTTTCGGAGAGCAGGTTATGATTGATATATGTAGGTAAAGTGTAGTAGGTAGATAGATAGAAAATACTTTATTGCACACCTTAAAACTAAACATAATAACAAGGTAGTAGATAGATTACGCTCATGGCGTGGTGTGGTAGATTTCGCTAGTTCTCGATGTAGGTATAGGATAGATTACGCTCATGGCGTTGATCGACTTACTTGCTAGTTCTCGATCTTGGGCTGGAAGTTTTAGGTGCGTGTGTAAGTGTCTACGAGCGGCGCGTCTACGTCTGAGACCGGGGCGGCTCTGAGAAGTGACACCGAACATCCCCAATTCAGCAATTCTCGTAGATCGTGATATGTCGTCTCGTCCACTTTGGTCGCGCTCTTACAGTCGATGCCTCACGATCGTTGTGCAATAGACATATGCGTATCGTGTGATTTTGTCAGTTTTTGTGAAATTGCCCCCTGAGTAGCAGCGCTCTTATCGACCTGAAGGTTAATATTGTATTCGTCTCCCCCCAGACTACATCCGCACATTCACGTGGGACAAGAAGCTGGAGCACCTGGTGAAGAAGAACCTGGGCTCGGGCCAGCCCACCGTGGTGTCGCCGGAGCTGTACAAGCGGCGCTTCATCGCCGCCTGCCGCAAGTACTTCCTGCACTGTCCCGAGCCCTGGGACACCTTCTACGACCTCAAGCACTCGTAGGAACTATTATCTTGAAACACGCGTCTTTGTGTACCACAGCGCCATCTATCGTCAATAGGATACACTTAGAAACAAGAGAGAACTATAGGGTGCGCCGCTATCTTATATCTAAGTAGAGAACTCATAGGAACTATTATCTTGAAACACGCGTCTTTGTGTACCACAGCGCCATCTATCGTCAATAGGATACACTTAGAAACAAGAGAGAACTATAGGGTGCGCCGCTATCTTATATCTAAGTAGAGAACTCATAGGAACTATTATCTTGAAACACGCGTCTTTGTGTACCACAGCGCCATCTATCGTCAATAGGATACACTTAGAAACAAGAGAGAACTATAGGGTGCGCCGCTATCTTATATCTAAGTAGAGAACTCATAGGAACTATTATCTTGAAACACGCGTCTTTGTGTACCACAGCGCCATCTATCGTCAATAGGATACACTTAGAAACAAGAGAGAACTATAGGGTGCGCCGCTATCTTATATCTAAGTAGAGAACTCATAGGAACTATTATCTTGAAACACGCGTCTTTGTGTACCACAGCGCCATCTATCGTCAATAGGATACACTTAGAAACAAGAGAGAACTATAGGGTGCGCCGCTATCTTATATCTAAGTAGAGAACTCATAGGAACTATTATCTTGAAACACGCGTCTTTGTGTACCACAGCGCCATCTATCGTCAATAGGATACACTTAGAAACAAGAGAGAACTATAGGGTGCGCCGCTATCTTATATCTAAGTAGAGAACTCATAGGAACTATTATCTTGAAACACGCGTCTTTGTGTACCACAGCGCCATCTATCGTCAATAGGATACACTTAGAAACAAGAGAGAACTATAGGGTGCGCCGCTATCTTATATCTAAGTAGAGAACTCATAGGAACTATTATCTTGAAACACGCGTCTTTGTGTACCACAGCGCCATCTATCGTCAATAGGATACACTTAGAAACAAGAGAGAACTATAGGGTGCGCCGCTATCTTATATCTAAGTAGAGAACTCATAGGAACTATTATCTTGAAACACGCGTCTTTGTGTACCACAGCGCCATCTATCGTCAATAGGATACACTTAGAAACAAGAGAGAACTTATATCTAAGTAGAGAACTCATAGGAACTATTATCTTGAAACACGCGTCTTTGTGTACCACAGCGCCATCTATCGTCAATAGGATACACTTAGAAACAAGAGAGAACTATAGGGTGCGCCGCTATCTTATATCTAAGTAGAGAACTCATAGGAACTATTATCTTGAAACACGCGTCTTTGTGTACCACAGCGCCATCTATCGTCAATAGGATACACTTAGAAACAAGAGAGAACTATAGGGTGCGCCGCTATCTTATATCTAAGTAGAGAACTCATAGGAACTATTATCTTGAAACACGCGTCTTTGTGTACCACAGCGCCATCTATCGTCAATAGGATACACTTAGAAACAAGAGAGAACTATAGGGTGCGCCGCTATCTTATATCTAAGTAGAGAACTCATAGGAACTATTATCTTGAAACACGCGTCTTTGTGTACCACAGCGCCATCTATCGTCAATAGGATACACTTAGAAACAAGAGAGAACTATAGGGTGCGCCGCTATCTTATATCTAAGTAGAGAACTCATAGGAACTATTATCTTGAAACACGCGTCTTTGTGTACCACAGCGCCATCTATCGTCAATAGGATACACTTAGAAACAAGAGTGAACTATAGGGTGAGATGTTGCCTCCCGCCACGCTTGGCAGGCGGGTTGGTGAGCGCAGTATGGGTTGTTGATACACAGAAAGACGCTGCTACCTACCTTTATGTAACTCAAGCATGTTTTAATTTTATATAAAAGGTTAATTTGTATAGAAAACTTGTTCTTACGAAAAAAAAATATGTTATCTTATCTTCAAATGGTTTAACCAGGGGTTTGTTTTACTTTGTCTGCTATCGCATATTGGTCAATTGTTGTTTCAGAACTATGACTATGATTGCTTTTTATTATGTTAGGTAGTCGTAAGTTTACACATTCCTTGTAATAGAAATACATGATAGCAGCTTAATGTTTAGCACTATTTACCTTGGATACAAAGGTAACAGTAGTTATGACTAAGCCATAGAGAGTAAGACTTATTATACCTGCACTATGTATCTATTCTCATTATAATAATTATATAATGTCTGGACTACTTAGGTATTTAATTAGGAAAATGATGTAAGTAGGTAGCTACTTGGTTAGCCAAAATAAACTGAAAATTATTTATGAATGTGTTTTATTAAATTAAACGCTTCTTTGGAAACCATTCATTTATTTTCATGCTTCCATAAATTACATTTCATTTCATACATACATAAATTAAAAGTCGTGATATTTTATAATAACGCAATCCGTGGCCCAGGTGCGTCTACAAATCAAGAGATTTTTATAATGCATCTTATAATGTAAGCTTTATAATTAGACTGGCAGCGCCCCGCGTTTCCACCCGCGTAGTTCCCGTTCCATTGAGGACACGGGAATAAAATACAGCTTGTGTTACTGGCTGATAATAAAGCTTTCGAATCGTCACAGAATTTTTAAAATTAAGGTAAAATAAAAATAAAACCGGGCAAGAGCGAGTCGGACTCGCGCACCGAGGGTTCCGTGCCATCATACAATATAATATATGACAAAGGCGGTTTTATATTTGTTGGAGAACCTTGACAGCGCCATCTCTAGTCTGATAGCGGAACTTATGTAGATTTTTACACTTTCGATGATTTCTAAAAAAGTATGCTAAGTAGAGAGTTTGTAATAAATTTCCTATAAAGTTTACATACACTTCTATTAGGTATAAAAGTATCACGGTTTTATCTCTGCAAACTTCGGAGATAAGGGGGGGGGAACGGTAATTTTTTTAACATTTTTGTAAATATCTCAAAAACAATACGGCTTAAAGGAAAACTAAAAACGGCTTATTAATTTGCAAATGAGTACCTTTCATATGATACCCCACATCACCTATTAACTTCACAAAATTTTTGAAAACCCCCCTTCCACCCCCCTTGTCTAAAAAACTATGCAAATTAGAGAGTTCGCTATAATTTTCCTATAAAGTTTACATACACTTCTATTAGCTTTAAAAATATCACGGGTTTATCTCTGCAAACATCGGAGATAAGGGGGGGGGAACGGTCGTTTTTTCAACATTTTTGTAAATATCTCAAAAACAATACGGCTTAAAGGAAAAATAAAAACTGTTTGTTAATGTGCAAGTAAATACCTGTCATATGATACCCCACACGGCCTAGTAACTTCACTTTAAAATTTTGAGATCCCCTTTCCGCCCCCCTGCATTCAAAATTAGAATACTTTTTAACATTTTTATATATGCTATATTAGTAAAGAAGTGTTGTCTTTTACCATTTTAAATTTCAAGTCGATAGCATTAGTAGTTCTCGAGATATCCAGTTGTGACAGACAGACAGACAGACAGACAGACAGACAGACAGACAGAGTGATTCTATAAGGGTTCCTTTTTACCATTTAGGTCCGGAACCCTAACAAACACATTTAAAATATTATAAGTTACCATGTATGTTTAATGGAAGAACGTTTTTAGTATTTTTGCTTGAAGTTATATTTGTGGACTTTGTAGACGCACCGATAGGTTTAATGGACACAACACTAAGAGCTGCTTGGTTCTATAATACAATAGGGCGTATTACCAGTGTACGTACGTACATCACAACAAGAACTCCGTAATTTCAGCTAGAAACATACTGAGGTCACACCACGTACTTTTCAGTTGATAGTCAATGTGTTTCGTTTGTAGCTTTGTTAACATGTTCAGTATGTTTCTATGTTTACAAATAAGCCCATAGCCTCTGTACACCGCTTTACCGCAGTTAAAATAGCAACAAATATAACTACATTACTTTTAAAACAATATACAAACAGCGAGGTCGCACAACTCTACAATTTGATACAGAACATTTTGTTTCCATATCACAGTCGTTTTAAATTATAATCTACAAGCGAACGTACCAATAAGGCCTGCATTAATGCGTGTGATTACAAATATTCGATTATTATCGACTATACATCGAGCTATATTTATTTAGGAGACCATATCTACAAGTTGGGAAGTCACGTATTTTAATTAGCTACAAATCAAGAAGACAGTATACATCTTTCCATTAATTAATGTATTATTTAAAAAAGCAGGAGCAAAACTCTTTCAGGGTTAAGCTCGCCTTTGTACATCACCTTTATGTAACCTTTTTGTTTGAATGTTTTGCTTTTGTGTACAATAAAGAATTTAAGAATTAAGAAAGCTCTAGTCTCTTTACAAAGCAAACAATTATATCGAGGGCCTAAATTATCTTGAACCACAAATAAAATCGAGATAATTGATTCCCAAACAAGCATTTCACATAGATCTTAGTCTTGGTTACTATGCAATTTGTATAATTCAGAATGAGGGCAGTTTCGTAAATCTCTCGTAGCTACAAGTCTTATAAACTTTTGCGATCACAACACATTATTAACACATATCTAACCGGGTTTGTATCGCGTTATTTGACCCGATAGGCGCAATAGTAAGGTTAAAAACGATAAAACCGGTTAAATATATTGTAATGTCTCGTCTCGTAGACAAGCTCGATGTGAAATGTTTATCTGAAAAGAAAATCATGTTGAAAATTGTTAACACATATTTAATCGCGTATTTATCGCGTTATGTACATTTATTATTGCCCAACGTTAATAAACACATTGAAAATGTTCTTTCGTACTCAAAGATTTCATCGTTCCGTATTTTTAGATTATTTTGGAGTGAACGTATCCTTACATCAACAAGTACTGTTCGATTTTGACATTATTATCGTTAACAAGTTATTTATTCTAATACATACATTGTCAAACACATTATGTAAAGACAGCGTAATGATATTTATTTATTTATTAGGACAACCAACAGCTATAATAAACTAATATACAACAGTGTGAAAACATAAAGCAAGTAATATTAACGAATAGAATCAATACGTTGGGTTCGCTTTTTGCTCAACAACATTATTTAACTCTCTTTCTTTTGTAAAAATGTCGTTAGTGTAGACTGTAAGCTACACCATTACATTGTTATTTTAAATAAATAAATGTCTAAAAATAAATAAATAAACATTCGGTAAATCTCATGGAAACCTTTAATGATTCTCGTGTTCCTTTGCACTAACGAAAGTTAGCCTTGATGGACTTAAAAAGGTGATGATTTAAAACAATCTATTTCATTCAGCAAGTGTCCCATGCAGGATAAAAAAAACAAGCATTGGTACGGAGGTTTCCGAAAAATGTGATTTTTAACCTTTGGTGACCTTTTGAAATCACAATAACTCCGGTCCCTGGGACCCTAGGGTCACCAAAATCAATCAGTACCCTTCTCTCATTAAGACAGTGCTAACAAAAAAAGGTTTCATGTAAATCGGTCAACGCGTTCGGTTGTAATCGTGTCATGCACAGACAGACAGACAGCGCTATGCATAATATTAATAACAAAAAAGCAATGAGACAAAAGTTTGTTTCTTTTCCACTCGTTGACATTTACAACACCTATCTTGCTCTATTTTGCTGCCACAAGTCACTTTCTTAATGAAATGGACTTTATACCTAACACTTCAGCTGACTTTACATGAATATGGAAGGCTTTCTTCACAAAAGCGGAGCGAAGTCTAATTTTGCCTCAGTGGAGCTGACCAGTAGGATTGCGTAAGAACTCCGCTCCGTAATCAATACTCCGATACATAATTTTCAGTCTAAACCTCAACTGATAAAGATAAATAAAGCGATAACATGCATCTTATATACAGCTAATAAAGTTAAATTTAGGACAAAACAACTTCAGCTATTGAGGTAATGCGGGTAAAAAGAACATCGAAAACACTATACGGACATTTGACACCAGCCGGAAGCTACGTAGTAGTTAACCCATTTTTAAATTACGTCACACGAATGTCATTGATATAAGTCGTTAGATGCGCGCTCACACCAAAAACTCTGGCATTGTGTTTACAATACTGCCGACGAATGCGCAACACGACACTCGTACCGAAAAAATAGTGTTATCTCTTTTTCTCCCACATTATTTGGAAACACTACTATAGCCTGTATTACATTACACGGTATTCAGGGACCCTTACCCTAACTAAGAGTGGTGTAATAAGAGTTAGAGCGTAAAGGACCCTAACTAGTGCGACCGGTCGGACCCGGCAAGCCTTGCTCCCTAATCGCCCTTACAATCGATTAGTATCGTAATAACACTTAGGGCAGTTAGGAAACTCAGTCGTCGCGCAATGTGCAATCAGCAACTCATCTACCGGTACTATCACCATCTCACCAACAATCACCGTATCATAATCATCCTTCACCATCTACATCAAATTCACAAGATCTGTCATACTTTACACATCATCATCAATCACAACCCTCACAAAAAGTGCAATTTTGAGGTTGACAGTGAATTTTCACAAATCCTTTTAGAAGAAAATTCATCAGAAACGAATTTATTATTACCCACTATAATAGAAGATTCAGCAGAAAATTTAAAAAAAAATTTAAACCAAAGAAATAAACTAGTAATATAAAAATAATTGATTGTAAGCATTTTATTTTGAATCAATTAGATCAAATTACAGGTACACAGATTAATCACGCGACAAGCTTTTTTATCACATAAATTATGTAAAGACGTTTTAAGTTGACATTAAACTTTCTGCGTTTCGTTTTACGCATTAGAAATTGATAAAGCTTTATGAAAATTAAATACAGTATATTCCATACACTGTATTTGATATACAGTAGAAAAGTCTAAAATACAGTAGGTAAATCTACTGTAATTACAGTGAATCTGGAAGCACTGACAGAGAGTGATGGAGCCGGTGTGCAGTGCAGTGTAATAATGGACGCCTTTGCAAGGGGCCACGCCCTCTAACTACCGGGCCCTGAATACCGTGTAGTGTAATACAGCTATATCTCTTTCATACATGAGTGAGCTCACTCATATCGTTTGGAAACAACGGCGCGGTCTCAGTACGGTGAGGGCGTATCTAACGATTTATATCAATGCACGAATGTAATGATTTTTTAACATTGATTCTCGGCTCCTTATCACAAGCTGGTCTCATATTTTATATAGAAATAGAAATACTTGACAAAGTATGAAAATAAAAATTACATTAAGTTCGTCAGTTATACAATACAAAAATGTACACTGCCGGCCAAAAGTTTGAGACCACTTGTAAAAATCTTTGTAACCACCAAAATATTTCAAAAGTACACATGATAAAGAGCTAATTTGAACACCTGCGTATTCTATTGTTATCAAAGAATTTCTGAGAGTCATTTTTATTGTATATTTTTAAGTTATCATCCTTTAAAGGTCTATTGTTTCAAAACATAAATGAGTACCGCGCGCTTACCAGGTGATAGAGTCATTGTTATATTTTTTATGGCCTGCTCATTTCTAATTATTTTGGTTTTGTTTTGCGGTAACCGTACTTCCGGATTATTTTAGCTTCCTTAAACATATTTTTTACCTGAGTTTTGATGGAGTAAATTTTTCATTATCTTAACTAGTCTGAGCTCGTCGTTGTTACAGTGAAGACATCTTAAAATGGGAAAAGTGCGCGAAATTAGCACTGAAACTCGTTCTGCCATAGTTGTTTTACACGGCGAAGGCAAATCTGAACGTGCGATTGCCTCTCAACTTAAGTTGTCGAAGACTTGTGTTCATAACGCAATAACCCGATACAAGGAGACTGGCAGTAATCAAGATCGTTCGCGATCGGGGAGACCGAGAGCTACCACTTCTAGCGAGGATAATTTCATCGTCGTTACCAGCAAGCGGAATAGACGCCTAACCGCACCAGAAATCCGCGCAGAAGTGAACAAATCCCGATCAGAACCTGTGTCATTGACTACAGTAAAAAGACGATTGAGAGATGCTAAGTTATTTGGTCGCGTCGTCGTTCGAAAACCACTACTAAGGCCACAAAACAAAAAGAAACGGATGCAGTGGGCCCTTACCCATCGAGACTGGACTGAAGAAGACTTTAAAGAAGTTCTTTGGACAGATGAATCCAAGTTTGAAATATTTGGTTCAAAACGACGAATTTTTGTTCGGCGTACCGCCGAGGAAAAGATGATGCCAGATTGTGTGGTGCCAACAGTTAAGCATGGTGGTGGTTCCATTATGGTCTGGGGATGCTTCTCGGGCCATGGAACCGGAGATTTGGTACGAGTCGAAGGAATCATGAAAAAGGAGCATTATAAACGAATACTACAGCAAAATGCCGTTCCGTCTGGTTTAAGATTAATTGGAAATGGATTTTTTTTCCAACAAGATAATGATCCTAAACATAGTTCAAAATTATGCAGGGGTTATTTAGAACATAAAGAAACAGAAAGGGTGTTAAAAACATGGTGTGGCCCCCTCAGAGTCCGGATCTCAACCCCATTGAGCTATTGTGGGAAGAGCTTGACAGAAATGTGCGCAGTTGTTGTCCCTCCTCACAAGAAGACATGTGGAAGGCTTTACAAGAAAGCTGGAACAATATCTCACAAGATACAATTGATAAATTGATTGCTCGTATGCCGAGACTAGTGAAAAAAGTTATAAAATGCAAGGGAGGCTTTTTTGACGAAAAATCCGTTTAATGATTTTATTAAATATGAACGTCATTTTTAACGTAAATGGTTGATATTTCTTGATTTTTTTTTTCTTCTTGATGAATGTGTATTAGTAAATAAGCATTTTAATTAATATCTAAACCTCTTGATTTATATTTTGAGTTTTATTTCATTTTGCTACTTAGATGTAGGTGGTCTCAAACTTTTAGCCGGCAGTGTACGTACTTTTACCTTTTTAAATTAATGAAACACTGGTCAATTCTGTTGGCGCACTATAGGCAGTGACAACAGACGTAGCAGAGTAGTTAGGACTAAAGCTAATTAAAATTGCGTAAAATGGACAAAAATGACGTTTAGCTATTCGGTTGGTGCTGTTCTAATTTCACGTAAACACGTTCAACATTCAGAAACGACAAATCTCTAGTTATAATTAGCTTTAGGGAGTGCAACATCAGAATCGACGCTAATACTTAGATAAAGCGTATTGTCACACAGACTCTCATGGATCTCAGGTCGTAGCCCCGACGGAATCCCGCAGAGTTCGTTCCACAACTTTAGAGGGGCCAATCCAACTTACTTTTCATACAACCGCTCGTACGTGGGTATATTATACGTGCACTATATCTAGGTTTCTATCCAAACAAAAAATCAAAATTTGGAGAAACAAATTCAAATAAAATTTGTTTCTCCAAATTTTGATTTTTTGTGTTGTATAGTGAACAAGATACGTATTAGATCAAAAGTTTCATAGAAAGATCTATTACGACGCCACACCCACGTACGAGCGGTTGTATGAAAAGTAAGTTGGATTGGCCCCTCTTAAATGTAAATAAGAGGGTGGTCAGAGAACCAGCTATCTAGATGGCGGGGATGAAATTGATGTTGATGCAATTTTCAACGACTATTTTTTTGTTTAAATAAAAGTAGTATAGTTAGTGTGAAGTCTGTACACGTATTTTAAATAAAAACGGTAAAAGCCAGTAGTAGAATCGCAAATACGTCTTACAAAATTACGGCGCATTCGTATGACCGGCGGCTGATTACGTATATTCGTTTGCAACAGACGTAAATGACGCGGTCACCGCTGTCAAGCGTCAATTCCTTGCTGTTAACTAAGACAAAATTGCACAATCATTTTGAAAATTCATTATACTCATTGTAAAACTATACCATAGATTTTGACTTTGCACACAATCGGTTTGTGTACCCTATGCATCTTACACCAAAGCGTCAAGTTTAATGCCAGTATTCAATTCAATTCAATTCAAATGCTTTATTCAGTAATAAAAGGTACAAAAGTTTTAGCCAGGGTTGAAAACACCATAATAACAGTATAAGATCAAACAAAACAAATAATTCAAATATTCTAACTCGTTTTGTTTTTAATAAACACCTCCCGTAGCTCAGTTGGTCTAATAGCCAGCTGAGATTGCGGGTTCGATTTCCGCCATGGAACAAATCTTTGTACGATCTACAGATAATATCTAAATTAACAACAAACATATAGTGATAGTGGTGCCGGCAGTAGAATGTTACCCCTCCTCTCATGCCCGTGGATGCAGTAAGAGCCTGCTAAGGGATACCTCCGGAAGATGGGCAGCGGCGTCTTTTCGTGTATCAACATCGCAAACTGCGCTCGCCAACCCGCCCGCCAAGCGTGGCGAGTATGGCAACCCCTCATGGAGATTCATGAAGATGGCAGCCGCGTCTTTCCGTGTATCAACATCCCGTACTGCGCTCGCCAACCCGCCTGCCAACTCGTGACGTCAGCTATAAACTGTACCGAAACACGGCGGCGCGTGACGCTACATTTGCACATAATGTATCCGTTATTTTTGGATTACGTTAAAAAATAAAAAATACGCGTCCAATAGTTTACGCTGATTAAACTAATCAGCACTTACTTACTTGACGGATTTTATGACAGTTTTGTATGAAAATATGTCAAAAAAGCTGTTGATTAATTTAGGCGGCGTTTATGAGTCAACCCCATGTTGAAAGTCTAGTAGCCTTAATAGACGGCGCGGCAATTGCATGAAGCCCTTTTTAACTATAGTTAAGAGTAAGTCGAGTAACGCGTATGCTAGGGGGACCTTAAAACAACCCTCAACGAAAAATTAAACGAGTTGGATGGTATACAACATTCCATAAAAATACTGTCTTGGGCAAAACGCCCAACCTATACATCTATTCCTAATTTAGTTTTCTTTATACAGTACTTAACCTGTGTGCTTTATAATTATATTTTTACACAAGTTAAATAATTTATCGTCATATGTGGCTATACCTATTAATTATGATCTAACATGAATTGGTGATTAATAGTAATTACATAAATGTCCGTGCATTTGGGCTAATCGTATGATATTTATATTTATCGTATTTACATGATTGTATAACATTTTTGTCACTGTTTCGGCCAAGTATATTTCTATTAAATATTATAAAATACTATGACAAAACATTAACAAAATTGCGGAGATTTTTGATAACAGACCTTATGTTATATGAGACAAGATATCCTTACTTCGGCTATATTGGACGTGTACAGGATGTAAACAAACAGCCAGTACTTACCTAAAATTCACATCCATCTGTGTAATTTATATACTGATTTTGACTCAGTAAATTTGTACACTGAATTTTTATTCATCGTGCGTGTACAAGGAACAAAATTTATTCCTTAATTTGTACAAGGAACATAAAATATTTATTATTTTTAAGTCCCCAGGATGTAAAAGGTACATAATATCACGTATAATTTCTACGTGATAAATTTTAATATTATATAAAGTCTCCATTATGCGTGTATAGCAATAAGCTTCCTTATATAATTATGTAAGTATTGTTTTAATAAATCAGTTGTGATCAGATCTCCAACAGTGCGTTTACAAAAATAAATAAAAAAAAAATAAACTGTAGGTAATCAATTTTACTAAAAAAATCACTGCTAGCATGCAAATTTGAAGTTTTGTTTGTTTGCATATTGTACACATCGAATTTAGCAAAGTGTAATTATAAACTGTATAATTTTAATCACTATGTACACAGACATAGTCCAGACCACAAATACAGCCCAAAGCGATACCACAGCCTACGATATAATGTGATGGATGAGTTTATTACAGAACCTTACAAATAAAAACCTACCTAGGTGCTACTTACAAAAATACACGAGAGATTTGAAAGCACTTACTTATATAAAAAAATGGTTCCTTTTTCACACAGTTCATTACTTGTAGTTGAATATTGCCACTGCCCGTGAATGCAGTAAAGCCAAATGAATGCCTCCGGATCTTCCGGAGCAGTGTCTCCGTGTATCAAAACACCGCACTGCGCTCGCCAACCCGCCTGCCAAGCGTGGTGAGTATGGCAACTACCCCTCATGATCAGTACTTGCAGATGAGGGAGGCCTGTGTCCAGCAGTGGTCGTCTCACGGCTGAGATGATGAGGTTTTTATTATCTTATACCCTGTCCATACAAAGGTTGTCTGGAAGAAATCGCTTTTAGCGATAACACCGCCCATTGTATGTTATATTTGTCTGTGTTTCTCTTTGTGAAATTTATGTTTTATGGTGAATGTACAATAAAGAGTTTATCTATCTATCAAAGAGTTGCTTTTGTTTTGACGCGACTAAACCAAAATTTTACAGAAAGGAAACAGATCACATTTCATTCTGATTCTGGTGGGATTACCAGATAAGCGCTTACTTCCCGCGTTTGGGGTGGTTTGTGCCTCGTCCCCCGTGGCACTTCCCCTAGTCAGCCCAACGCCTTAAAATACCGGAGAAGGTACTGGTTCGCGGGCAACAGATTTAATGGTGTATAGTCCATTTAATTTAGCAGGGGTCGTCCAGGACAAAATGTATAGCCATCTTTGTATGTTAAATTTATGAAGTAATGGACGCAACACATGGCTCTTTGAGCAAAGTACTTTCGTGGTGATCATTCATAACTCTTTGAAATTTACAAGGCGAGTGAGACATTGATCAATCATAATACAGCGAATTGGGCTTTCTCGTCAATACAATCTATATGACGACTCTGTGGCGCAGCGGGCGAAGGTCCGCGATGTTTTTCTTCCCCATGCATGCTCATATTTCATTCGCTTATTTCCCTCACTGGGAAAAAAACTTTTCTGAAGCAAATCAATTCACTTTAAATGTGTTTTGATGTTCTTTTGTAAATTGACTATTCTATGTAGCTTTTTGCACTATTTAATAGACACTTATTGACTTTTACTTTCTCATAAAAATCCATTGGTGTATACCGAACCCACGGCCTCTGAATAGAAAGACGGTGGTACACCACTCTGCCAAAACGACATTTTTATACCTACTTATAGTTTTAGGTTTTTGACAAAATTTACTGAACCTGCCAAATGGAAGAAAGGAAGGAATATAAGGTTATTGGTTATACTGGTTACCTACGATTATTCTAATATTTACAAATTAGTCAAATAACAGCGCTTTCAAACCTCTCCTAGGACATTTTAGCTAAATACTATACATAGCTCAGATCAGACCAACGGAAACATTTGAGATTTGACAATTTCTGCCACAAACAAACTACCGCTAAACAATAGTCAAGTAGGTAGTAATTTAATTTTGTGGTAAGACCATAACGGTTGGATTTCAAATATTTAATAAGTTTTTAAGTAATAGTAGTTAATCGTTTAACATGTTCTAGTATCGTTCTTTCTCTCACACTGACATTGGCACACATGTCAGGATATTATTTAATTTTAAATGACGACGAATTATATTTACAATCCGTCATGATAGGAAGAGTAGTTATTGAAGGAATGGTTACTTAAAATTGTAAGGTGCTTTAGGAACAAAATATGGGATGTTAACTGTGAACCGATTTGTTAGGAATTTGTAACAGTAATCCTTATAATTCAGAGTGAATCACTGTACAGGCGCTTAATAATTAACAACAAAACTGAACACAAAATTAAAATTAACAGGAGATATAGAACAATTTCGAAACTGGGTTTTTGTCGCGTTATTAACCATTCTACCTTGCGATTTGACTGTATTACCAGCCGAAGTGTGACTAAAAAATCGCGTAAAAAGAAAATAACGAGATAAATACCGGATACATACATGTGTTTGTAATTCAAAACTATGATCTCTTGTTACTGCAATGAGATCTATACCGTTTAGAAAAATGTCGTTTTTAAATCCATTGCGGGACAACAGCATTTAATCATAAGATGAAATCTTTATTTAATAACATGTCTTTAAGACTTAAAGGGCCAGCAATAAATGACGTCACAAGAATTTTTAGAACCTGCACTCCATTCCCTCCTTGTCACGGCTCCCCTCTACTGTGACGTCACATATTTTACAATTTCATATCAAATTATGAATTACAACATCAGTTCCGAAATGAGTATAATTTCCATTACAATTATTTTTTGAAACATGACGCCTCAAATATTACCCCTCCCACTCCTTGTCACGCTTTATCAACCCCACCCCCTCATAACGTGTGACGTAATTTATTGATGGCCCCATATTGCGGTCGTCACATCGGACTTTAATACGGTATGCTTTGAGACGGTTTGGATGTTACCGCAGGCGGTTGTAAGAAGTCTAACAATAGCAATGTCCTAGAGCTAAGCCGTCCTACGTCCATACATCTTTGGGTTCACTGGCTACGTACGTGCGTCCCGCGCGCGTCACGTCGGCTCGAGGCTGGCGCCGAGCGACTTCAGCTGGTCCACACCCGCTAACAGCTCTCTGGAATCAACAATCACAAGATAGATAGATAGATAGAAAACTCTTTATTATTGCACACCACATTAAAAGAACATAAACAATTTAGAAATAAGGTAAAAAACAACACAGGAGTACAAAGGGCGGCTTTATGGCTATGTGGTGGCGCGCCGCAGGTCCGCGGCGGCGGCGCCCTGCGACGCGCAGTTTGTATGTGAAGCGTGTGTGTGTGATGTACCTGAGGGACGCCTCGGCCCGCGCGGTGGCGCGCCGCAGGTCCGCGGCGGCGGCGCCCTGCGACGCGCAGTTTGTATGTGAAGCGTGTGTGTGTGATGTACCTGAGGGACGCCTCGGCCCGCGCGGTGGCGCGCCGCAGGTCCGCGGCGGCGGCGCCCTGCGACGCGCAGTTTGTATGTGAAGCGTGTGTGTGTGATGTACCTGAGGGACGCCTCGGCCCGCGCGGTGGCGCGCCGCAGGTCCGCGGCGGCGGCGCCCTGCGACGCGCAGTTTGTATGTGAAGCGTGTGTGTGTGATGTACCTGAGGGACGCCTCGGCCCGCGCGGCGGCGGCGCCCTGCGACGCGCAGTTTGTATGTGAAGCGTGTGTGTGTGATGTACCTGAGGGACGCCTCGGCCCGCGCGGTGGCGCGCCGCAGGTCCGCGGCGGCGGCGCCCTGCGACGCGCAGTTTGTATGTGAAGCGTGTGTGTGTGATGTACCTGAGGGACGCCTCGGCCCGCGCGGTGGCGCGCCGCAGGTCCGCGGCGGCGGCGCCCTGCGACGCGCAGTTTGTATGTGAAGCGTGTGTGTGTGATGTACCTGAGGGACGCCTCGGCCCGCGCGGTGGCGCGCCGCAGGTCCGCGGCGGCGGCGCCCTGCGACGCGCAGTTTGTATGTGAAGCGTGTGTGTGTGATGTACCTGAGGGACGCCTCGGCCCGCGCGGTGGCGCGCCGCAGGTCCGCGGCGGCGGCGCCCTGCGACGCGCAGTTTGTATGTGAAGCGTGTGTGTGTGATGTACCTGAGGGACGCCTCGGCCCGCGCGGTGGCGCGCCGCAGGTCCGCGGCGGCGGCGCCCTGCGACGCGCAGTTTGTATGTGAAGCGTGTGTGTGTGATGTACCTGAGGGACGCCTCGGCCCGCGCGGTGGCGCGCCGCAGGTCCGCGGCGGCGGCGCCCTGCGACGCGCAGTTTGTATGTGAAGCGTGTGTGTGTGATGTACCTGAGGGACGCCTCGGCCCGCGCGGCGGCGGCGCCCTGCGACGCGCAGTTTGTATGTGAAGCGTGTGTGTGTGATGTACCTGAGGGACGCCTCGGCCCGCGCGGTGGCGCGCCGCAGGTCCGCGGCGGCGGCGCCCTGCGACGCGCAGTTTGTATGTGAAGCGTGTGTGTGTGATGTACCTGAGGGACGCCTCGGCCCGCGCGGTGGCGCGCCGCAGGTCCGCGGCGGCGGCGCCCTGCGACGCGCAGTTTGTATGTGAAGCGTGTGTGTGTGATGTACCTGAGGGACGCCTCGGCCCGCGCGGTGGCGCGCCGCAGGTCCGCGGCGGCGGCGCCCTGCGACGCGCAGTTTGTATGTGAAGCGTGTGTGTGTGATGTACCTGAGGGACGCCTCGGCCCGCGCGGTGGCGCGCCGCAGGTCCGCGGCGGCGGCGCCCTGCGACGCGCAGTTTGTATGTGAAGCGTGTGTGTGTGATGTACCTGAGGGACGCCTCGGCCCGCGCGGTGGCGCGCCGCAGGTCCGCGGCGGCGGCGCCCTGCGACGCGCAGTTTGTATGTGAAGCGTGTGTGTGTGATGTACCTGAGGGACGCCTCGGCCCGCGCGGTGGCGCGCCGCAGGTCCGCGGCGGCGGCGCCCTGCGACGCGCGGAGTGAGCGGTTCTGCGACTGCGCACTGCTCGCTTCCTCCTGCAGACAACACTCGTTATTCATATCTCGTCTCACTAATACTATAACGCTGAAAGTTTGGTTGTATGGATGTCTTGATCAATCAATCAATCTTAAAAACTTACAGCTATGCTTAAGAACTGATACAGGTTGAGAATATAACGTGAATTCATCACGTTAGTATTCTGACGGCTGATTAAAAGTTCCCGCAGATAGGCGTGTGAAGAAATGAAAAGATAAAGAAAAAGTCAGTAGTTGACTATCACCCCCAACAAAAGCTAAGAACATACAGGGTGTAAAAGGACGACTACCGTAAACTTCGGGGGGTCAATGTACTCAATTGAACAAGTTTTACTAAGGAACTTTCGCTGTGAAATGTGAAACAGCTGTTCCACACATAAGTACAATACCTACTGTACTAAAATATATGGAACAGATGTTTCTTTACATTTTTTTACAGCAAAAGTTGTTCATATTGACGAGTACATTGACCTCCCGAAGTTTTCGGTAGCTGTCCTTTTACACCCTGTATTATAAAAAACAAATGAAACAATAAAAACTATGCTTAACACATACATTTTAAAGGATCATCGCTAGCTAAGTTGAAGAATCTGTTATTAAGTATTCGCTTTAAGTTTAATATTGACGAATTAAAAATGTCGATGTCTATGTTTACCTTTGTTAGATTAATTAAAGAATTACATGCTCTGATAATAAATGCATTTTGCCTATTTGCCTACTTTGCCTAACTCGCGGTACGTGTAACGTGTTGGGGTTCCTCAATGCAGCCCTGCTAGTGCGTAACCCTAGCATTTCCGGCAGTTCTGGACAGTCCATTTTGCCATTAGCTATGCCAAAGAGGTAGGACAGATCAGATTATGTTACTTCTTTCATAGAGAGGAAGAAAGTGAACTTTTGGATGCCTATGCATCCAATAGATAGAATATAATAATCCTCATCACATTAAGCCGTTGTTGGCCGAGTGGTATGTACCGCCGACTTTCAATCCGAAGGTCGTGGGTTCGATACCGGCCGTGCACCAATGGACTTCTCTTTCTTTGAAAATGTATGTGCATACTTCTAACAATGTCCCAGGCACTGCAGCGTCCCGTACAGCATAATTACCAGTTGCTGACGCTGTATAAATCATCTAGAATAGATGCAAAGGCCTTACATCAGACATTTTAAGCATTCCAGTAAAACTGAAAATGGGTGTTTTTCGCGTTAGGTGTCTTCAATTTACCTTTTCCAACATAATTGGGGCTGGATTGCACCAACTGAAATGCTGGTACAATGTAGTCCAAGCGTTGGTCGGGGCAAAATTATATGATATATAGAGATCTATGTAAGTAATAAACATGATCCTATGAAAATTCCTTACCTTTAATTGTCTGATTTGGTTTTTCAATTTTGCTATGGTCGCATCTGCTTCTGTGGCTCGGCTCTGAAACAATTAGTAATATTTAATTAGAGACCCTGTCAAAAGCTGTATTTTGTAAAACCAAACTCAATGGCATGTGCTGCCATCCTAACGAACTAGCGTGCGACCTGATGAACCCTGCCCCCATAACTTTCACGAGAATTAGCAGAAGAGCTCCTCGAGACCTAATTTTTTTTTTTATAATTATTTGGTTCACAAACTGAAATCTACGCTACACTTATGAACTAAAAGAAAGAAAGAAATTAACTCTTACGGCTTAATTTCTAAAAACAGCGAACACTGCGTGCTTTACAAACTGTGCAAAATCAAAACGAAAATATAGAAAATAAAAATAAAATAATATGTAACTATTCTAATAAAAATAATCAAAACTAATAAAAGCAAAAATTAAACGAATATAGGAGAACCATAGAAGTTGGATGTGCCACTGGGCTCGCACCACTCACGCCAAGCGTCGCGGACCTACACAACTCTCGCTTAGTGCCCAATAGGCAGATCGCAAGAAGAGATTATAAAAAGCGGGCGTGCGCGTCTTATATCATACGTTGGTTTCTTAAACGTTCACTATCATGTACCTATGGGATATCAAATATAAACTGTATTTATATTTTATATTCCTTCAGAATGGTCAACAAAATTGAGCAATTTATGTTTATTTATTTATTTGTAATTATACTTATTGTATGTATTATTATTTGGATATTACTTATATTATGCTGTTTATCATATTATCTATGTATCTTTATGTTAATTAATGTATAAATATTTTAAACTACATCCTTGAACTCAAATCTTTGCGCTCAAAATCAGCTGCGTAAGTTTACTCTATTGGTTTTGAATACATTCCGGCCACAGATTTAAAATTAATTGACGTACTTGACAAGCTTATTTCAAGCACGTTCCAATGACACCCTTGACTTTACAGTTCCAATTGGAAAACAATCATCAGTAGCGATTCCCTCATGCGCGCGCGCGTCTCGCTCGCACGCGCCGAGACCAGCGCGCAGTCTCGACTCCTCCTCACGGTACAATTATAGCTCTTCTTTCTCTCGCCAGCCAATGTACTCACAGTAGCATCGACTAGATTTCCCCTCGACCCTGTCGGCCGCCGCGTCCAGCTGGCCGGTGTACTCCCTCTCCCTCTGGCGCGCGGCGCTCAGCGCGTCGCGCGCGTGCGTCTCGCTCGCACGCGCCGAGACCAGCGCGCAGTCTGGACTCCTTCTCACGGTACAATTACAGTCTTCTTTCTCTCGCCAGCCAATGTACTCACAGTAGCATCGACTAGATTCCCCTCGACCCTGTCGGCCGCCGCGTCCAGCTGGCCGGTGTACTCCCTCTCCCTCTGGCGCGCGGCGCTCAGCGCGTCGCGCGCGTGCGTCTCGCTCGCACGCGCCGAGACCAGCGCGCAGTCTGGACTCCTTCTCACGGTACAATTACAGTCTTCTTTCTCTCGCCAGCCAATGTACTCACAGTAGCATCGACTAGATTCCCCTCGACCCTGTCGGCCGCTGCGTCCAGCTGGCCGGTGTACTCCCTCTCCCTCTGGCGCGCGGCGCTCAGCGCGTCGCGCGCGTGCGTCTCGCTCGCACGCGCCGAGACCAGCGCGCAGTCTGGACTCCTTCTCACGGTACAATTACAGTCTTCTTTCTCTCGCCAGCCAATGTACTCACAGTAGCATCGACTAGATTCCCCTCGACCCTGTCGGCCGCCGCGTCCAGCTGGCCGGTGTACTCCCTCTCCATCTGGCGCGCGGCGCTCAGCGCGTCGCGCGCGTGCGTCTCGCTCGCACGCGCCGAGACCAGCGCGCAGTCTGGACTCCTTCTCACGGTACAATTACAGTCTTCTTTCTCTCGCCAGCCAATGTACTCACAGTAGCATCGACTAGATTCCCCTCGACCCTGTCGGCCGCCGCGTCCAGCTGGCCGGTGTACTCCCTCTCCCTCTGGCGCGCGGCGCTCAGCGCGTCGCGCGCGTGCGTCTCGCTCGCACGCGCCGAGACCAGCGCGCAGTCTGGACTCCTTCTCACGGTACAATTACAGTCTTCTTTCTCTCGCCAGCCAATGTACTCACAGTAGCATCGACTAGATTCCCCTCGACCCTGTCGGCCGCCGCGTCCAGCTGGCCGGTGTACTCCCTCTCCCTCTGGCGCGCGGCGCTCAGCGCGTCGCGCGCGTGCGTCTCGCTCGCACGCGCCGAGACCAGCTCGGCGCGCAGCCTCGCCTCCTCCTCGCGGTACAGCTCCAGCTCTTCTTCGACGCGGCATCGACGACTGCGCTCCACGAAAAGCTCCGATCTGGTGGAGGTGAAAATAGTAGATTGTATCATATAAGGGAGCAAAATAATATTTATACGGCGAGGGCGCTTTTTTGAATCCAGAGCGAAGTGAGGGATTCCAGAGTAGAATCTGGAGCGTAGCGAGGGATTCTTTAGTAGAATCCTGAACGTAGCGAGGGATTCAAAGTACGTCGCCCGAGCCAAAAAATTATTTTGCGCACGAGTCTCTCTACTTTTCATCACCCTCTATGAGAAAATAAAAGGCGCCTCATATTTTATTGTAATATTATTCAAACAATATTGGCGTTCGATTTCTTTGGCGCTGAACACTAAGATGTTCTAAATTCAAAAAGTGCGCGGCAAAAAAGATTAAAACTCGTGACTGCCCGCTAAGTTTCTTATAGAAAACACTACCTTTGGGTGCACTCAAAGGCGAACCAAGTCGCCCTTTTCGAATAGATGGGATGAAAAGATCATCATCACAGCCGTCGGACATTCACTGCTGGACATAGAAAGAGTATTTAACAACAGACAATGATCATCTACCGTGGGGTGCCGGCAGTAGAATGTTACCCCTCCTCTCATGCCCATGGATGCAGTAAGAGCCTGCTAAGGGATACCTTCGAAGATGGGCAGCAGCGTCTTTCCGTGTATTAACATCCCATACTGCGCTCACCAACACGCCAGCATGGTGAGTATGGCAACTACCCCTCATGGATCCATGAGGGAGGCCTGTGTTCATCAGTGGACGTTTTATGGCTGAAATGATGAAATGATAAATGCTCATCTGGTCCACCTCAGATATTGCATTCATAAATAATAAATATAAAATAAATAAATCATTCTGAACAATTCACACAGCATCATCAGGCCCCAAGCTAAGCAGAGCTTGTGTTATGGGTACAATATGACTGAAATACTAAATACACTACTAGATATTTTTTTATTATATGTACATACACTGCCGGCCAAAAGTTTGAGACCACTTGTAAAAATCTTTGTAACCACCAAAATATTTCAAAAGTACACATGATAAAGAGCTAATTTGAACACCTGCGTATTCTATTGTTATCAAAGAGTTTCTGAGAGTCATTTTTATTGTATATTTTTAAGTTATCATCCTTTAAAGGTCTATTGTTTCAAAACATAAATGAGTACCGCGCGCTTACCAGGTGATAGAGTCATTGTTATATTTTTTATGGCCTGCTCATTTCTAATTATTTTGGTTTTGTTTTGCGGTAACCGTACTTCCGGATTATTTTAGCTTCCTTAAACATATTTTTTACCTGAGTTTTGATGGAGTAAATTTTTCATTATCTTAACTAGTCTGAGCTCGTCGTTGTTACAGTGAAGACATCTTAAAATGGGAAAAGTGCGCGAAATTAGCACTGAAACTCGTTCTGCCATAGTTGTTTTACACGGCGAAGGCAAATCTGAACGTGCGATTGCCTCTCAACTTAAGTTGTCGAAGACTTGTGTTCATAACGCAATAACCCGATACAAGGAGACTGGCAGTAATCAAGATCGTTCGCGATCGGGGAGACCGAGAGCTACCACTTCTAGCGAGGATAATTTCATCGTCGTTACCAGCAAGCGGAATAGACGCCTAACCGCTCCAGAAATCCGCGCAGAAGTGAACAAATCCCGATCAGAACCTGTGTCATTGACTACAAAAAGACGATTGAGAGATGCTAAGTTATTTGGTCGCGTCGCCGTTCGAAAACCACTACTAAGGCCACAAAACAAAAAGAAACGGATGCAGTGGGCCCTTACCCATCGAGACTGGACTGAAGAAGACTTTAAAGAAGTTCTTTGGACAGATGAATCCAAGTTTGAAATATTTGGTTCAAAACGACGAATTTTTGTTCGACGTACCGCCGAGGAAAAGATGATGCCAGATTGTGTGGTGCCAACAGTTAAGCATGGTGGTGGTTCCATTATGGTCTGGGGATGCTTCTCGGGCCATGGAACCGGAGATTTGGTACGAGTCGAAGGAATCATGAAAAAGGAGCATTATAAACGAATACTACAGCAAAATGCCGTTCCGTCTGGTTTAAGGTTAATTGGAAATGGATTTTTTTTCCAACAAGATAATGATCCTAAACATAGTTCAAAATTATGCAGGGGTTATTTAGAACATAAAGAAACAGAAAGGGTGTTAAAAAACATGGTGTGGCCCCCTCAGAGTCCGGATCTCAACCCCATTGAGCTATTGTGGGAAGAGCTTGACAGAAATGTGCGCAGTTGTTGTCCCTCCTCACAAGAAGACATGTGGAAGGCTTTACAAGAAAGCTGGAACAATATCTCACAAGATACAATTGATAAATTGATTGCTCGTATGCCGAGACTAGTGAAAAAAGTTATAAAATGCAAGGGAGGCTTTTTTGACGAAAAATCCGTTTAATGATTTTATTAAATATGAACGTCATTTTTAACGTAAATGGTTGATATTTCTTGATTTTTTTTTCTTCTTGATGAATGTGTATTAGTAGGTAAATAAGCATTTTAATTAATATCTAAACCTCTTGATTTTTATTTTGAGTTTTATTTCATTTTGCTACTTAGATGTAGGTGGTCTCAAACTTTTGGCCGGCAGTGTACATATATAGAAAAACATCCAGAACACTGAACAAATATCTGCAGATCATAGAGCCATTTGTCCCGAGGCGGGAATCGAACCCGCAACCTCTCGGGGATGTATGGATACATGGAAAGACGCTGCTGCCCTTCTTCCGGACGTATCCCTTACTGCATCCACGGGCAAGAGAGAACATCTGCCGGCACCCCACGGCAACACTAGGGTATGTTTCGCTCAATTTTAAAGTCCATACTTGCCTCGCTCATTGCCAGAAAGGAGAGGCACCACTGCCGGCAGCCCACAGCAACACTAAGGTATCATTTCATCATTTCAGCCATAAAACGTCCACTGATGAACACAGGCCTCCCTCATGGATCTCCATGAGGGGTAGTTGCCATACTCACCACGCTTGGCAGGCGTGTTGGTGAGCGCAGTATGGGATGTTGATACACGGATAGACGCTGCTGCCCATCTTCCGGAGGTATCCCTTAGCAGGCTCTTACTGCATCCATGGGCATGAGAGGAGGAGTATCATTCTACTGCCGGCACCCCACGGCACTAAAGTGTACACTAAGAGGTATGCTTCACTGAATTTAAAAGTCCTCTGCCTAATTGACTGCCTACCTTGTCCGCTCCAGCTCGGCCATTATCTGCTGCAGCTGCACATCCTGGTGGTCGGGCTCCGGCGACGTGCGCCCCGGGTGCATGGTCGGCAGGAAGTCCGGCATGCGGACCATGCCTGGAATGACGGTTGACAAATCAATTAGAGAACAAATATCATTGATGATATTACATTGATGATATACACGAACGGTTGACAAATGAATTAGAGAACAACAAATATCATTGATGATATTACATTGATGATATACACGAACGGTTGACAAATGAATTAGAGAACAACAAATATCATTGATGATATTACATTGATGGTATACACGAACGGTTGACAAATGAATTAGAGAACAACAAATATCATTGATGATATTACATTGATGGTATACACGAACGGTTGACAAATGAATTAGAGAACAACAAATATCATTGATGATATTACATTGATGATATACACAAACGGTTGACAAATGAATTAGAGAACAACAAATATCATTGATGATATTACATTGATGATATACACGAACGGTTGACAAATGAATTAGAGAACAATAAATATCATTGATGTAATACACAAAACAGCCATGTTGTCCGAGTGGTATGTACCCCCAACTTACAATCAGAAGGTCGTGGGTGCGATACCGGCCGTGCACCAATGGATTTTTCTTTCTTGATGTATGTGCACACTTAACACGTGCTTTAACGGTGAAGGAAACATCGTGAGGAAACCCGCGGCTTAGTTAGCTTCAGACGTATTGACCTGTTCTTTACTCTGAATTAGTTGATTGTGCTCGAAAAAAGACTAAGACTTTATTATTATGCAAAAGGTACTCTAAATCGAAAAATTGTCTTTGCAACCCCTGTGTCATTACGCGATATTATAGATACCCCACACAATAAGAAAATCAAGAAAAAATAAGTTCATCCCCATTTAAGTGTATATATTTTAGTGTACCCTTATCTCGGCGTCATTATATCATGGACACTTGTAAAGCTGCAGACAGACGGACAAATAGACAGACAGACAAAGCGAAACTATAAGGGTTCCTCATTGTACTTTGGAACCTAAAATCGTCCCCAAGTATGGCCAGCCCACTGACACATCCGCTTGCTAATCTATCATGATGACTATGGTCATCTGCTGGATATCTTCGTTATATCCTTCAGTGCTGTGGGGTGCCGACTGCAGAATGTTACTCCTCCTCTCATACCCATGGATGCAGTAAAAGTTAAGGGATCCCTCCGGAAGATGGGCAGCAGCGTCTTTCCGTGCATCAGCATGCCGTACTGCACTCGCCAACCCGCCTGCCAAGTGTGGTGAGTATGGCAACTACCCTTCAAGGAGATTCATGAGGGTGGCCTGTGTTCAGTAGTGGACATTTTATGGCTGATATGATGATGATCCTTCAGAGAGACTCCATGCATAGCTTGCTCCATAGCTGGAGCAACTTCAAACGGTAAATCAGATAAATCAATACTAAATCAGATAAGTCCAATGCAGTTAAGAAATCCAGCCAGAATTTAAATTGAAAACTTGCTTTTCAATACAATAGGTAATACTTATGCAGGTAATAAACTTGCAGTTAATAAATAATTTGTATGAATTAATTATGAGTAAGTTAATTGGAAAACAATGAGCATTGATTATAATTAAGGTCACAAATTAACTTTCAACACTTGGATATCCTTGAATATACTTTTATGTATGTCTTCGGTTTTAGACCAAAAACAAATAACATCAGAAAAGTTGCTTTCATATCTTAATTGGCTTAAAATCTATTATTTTTATAAGACAGTTCCTTGAATTTATTCAAGGTCTATAAAAATCAACATAACATATTTAACAGATGAGATAGAATATACTAGTTTTTAACTGCAGTATTGCATGCATTGTATTGTGATAAAACAAGACAAGTATAACAATTTTTTTTAGACACTGCCAAGTTTCATGCACTGAATATCCAATATACATATGGATTCACCATATGTATATTGGATATTCAGTGCTAACTAACAACTTTACATATAATATCATTAGTAGGTAATGTAATTATGTTATTATCATACCTGCATTAGGTGGAAGATCCAAAGGGAAGGTGTTCCTTGGAGAGTTGTTTCTTCTGTCAGCAGGGTTCACTGACTCTGTTAAGTCCAGATTTAAGTGTGGAGGTAGATCCATGGGTCCGGCAGCCGCCGCTGCCCCTTCAGCCCCAAGGGGCAAGTCCAAAGGGATTTCTCTCACATCAGGCCGAACATCACTTGACGCAGCAGCCCCCAAATAACTGTCATAATCATAGTCCTGACCACCATAACTAGCATTATTTCTACGCCCCAGGGAAGATGATGACCCAGCATTGTAACTGGTATTGAATGTGAAGTCTGGTAAATTGTCTAGGTCTACCGATATAGGTCCATTTGGGTTCAGATATGCTTGCTCAACTAGTATGTGGTCCTGTACAAAATCAGGCAGAGAGGGCATGCCCAGGGGCTCGGAGGCGAGGTTGGGCCGGTGGTAGAAGGGGGAGTCGTTGGTCTCGGAGTAGAAGTTGCATTTAGAGTCAGAGTTGTCAACATTGAAGGGGATCTCGACGGAACCGGACGAGGAGTCCTTGGGCAGGCTGTCGCGCGACTTGTCGCGGCGCGCGGGCGGCGCGTCGCGCGGCGCGGGCGAGCGCGGCGGCGAGCGCGCGGGCGAGTGCGCCGCAGTGCTGGCGTACACCTTCGGCCGCGCGCCGGTATTCTCGTACGTAGAGTTCCCCGGTAGCGAGAGGTCGCGCTTTAGGAAATGCCGGAACGAGAACTGGTTGTACTCCTTCCGCACGGCCCCGCCGCTCTCTGCAAATGAAACGCACGCTCAGGAATGCTTCTATATTTGTGACAAAAAACAACTTCGTAAAACACTCACTGGACGACGAACTCGAGGCCTCTGTCGGGGAATTCTCGTCGTTCTCGCTGGCGTTGTACTTGGTTTCCTCGATTCCGAGGTCCGGTTTCGATGCATTCTGCTCGTTTGCTTGCGGAGGTGCCCCGTTAATTGAATTTTGGGGAGATTTTTTGTCAGAAACACCGTCCTCGTCCTCCGCCATGATAACGAAAAATGACAGTTTAGCAATGCGTTCAGAAATTAACAAAACAATTTTTTATTTCGTTCAAAAACAGTCACACAGGTTTGGCTATCGGTCTTTTCACATCTTTTGACAGATACATACAACTAAAGTCAAATAGAGTTGAAGTCAAAGAAGAGTTCCAACTCAAATATTTTAGAAATAAATATTCTAAAAAAACGCCAAAAAATTATAAAACTTATTAAAATAATATGTTTTCCGATCGTCTGAAAATAATTAATAGACACCTATTCAATCATATTTGTGCGAGTTTTCTCTTTTCCATAAAACAATTTAGTGGGGCTAAACTTTCCTTTATGGACCGTCCGTCGCTTTGGAAGTCCATATTTTTGTTGTAGATAGTACTCATGAAAAGGAAGCGTTTTCCCACTTTTCAGGTTGCGAAAGCTTACAGTTCATGAGATATATTTATTTTTAGTTTTCATACAAATTGGGAAATAACACACAATCACCACTTCTTCTTCTTCTTCTTTTGTTTAATGGCGTGTGTGACAATCACCACTTCAATTTGACAACTAATTGTCATGTCAGACGTCATCGTCAAAGTCGACACTTACATTTCGTTAACAGTCGAGTTGTATTTTATTCCATTTTAGGTCATGTTTTTTTTTTATATTTTTACATATTATTATTATTGTATAATTATTATTTAAGTGTATAATAAATACGCAATATTACGCTTTATGCACAATAATATTATCAATTTACATTAACTTATTTTCACAAAAAATAGCGGAGTAAAGTGTTTACACTGCTCTGCACGAAACGCGAAACGACGCCATTATGTTTCTTCTTCTTCTTCTTCTTTTTTGGCTTCTGGGATAAACTTTCCACTATTGGACCATCGATATAAAAGTCCATATTTTTAATAAAAATCTGTCACTCAAATCGAACCTTATCAACTCTTTTCGGGGTGCTCTATGTTGGATGTGAATAATTTTTTTTTAAATATACAAGCTGTATCATAATATGTGTACTAAGCCGAGAAGGGGTGATTCTGACCATCCCAAGGAACAATTTTTGTTCTACGACATTTCAGGATTCAGTGATTTACATTCAAGAAAAGACCACGGAAGTTTTCAACTTCAACAGCTGATTATACGATAATGATAACCTAAAAGATTCTTTACAGTGTCATTGACCTCCGCGAAGAGTTGCCGTAAAGGTACAAATAAAAATACCTATAACCACAAATCAGTTTTTTCATTAAAATAAAAAAAAACAAAGAAAAAGAAATCTAATAAAGTTATAAATAAAAAAAAATATTCAATAAAAAAAAACTAATTCCCGATTTTTTTCCTTCTAAAACTACTTGTTTTCATGGGCTGAAATCCCCTCTTTCGGGTTAGTACACATGTTATAATACACCCTGTATATGGGTACCGATTTCAACTAATTTGGGGGTGTCGAATACGAAAATGATATTATTTTTTAAATCCAAGATGGCGGACGCAAATGTCAAACCAAAAATTTAATATGTATAAATGGTGTCGTTTTCGTCTAACTTGAGGGTGCTTAGTACGAAAATAATGTTAAGAAAACCTTGCGAGCTGCGCGCAGGTCTCGCACAACCTAACGTCTAGGGTGGGTAATTGTAGTTGTAGGGAAGTAGTAGGGTGGTTGTAGGGAAGTTGTAGGGTGGTTTTAGGGTAGTTGTAGAGTATCGTTTTCGACTAACTTGGGGGTGCTTATTACGAAAATAATGTTATATATAACACAGGTATATGTGGTTGGTAAAAACCTACCTACCCTCTAGTATTCTTATATGAGTTGTATGTTTACTTATAATATTAAATTTTTCTTAATCTACATTTATAATTCAATGTCGTTGTCTTTACAGTATAACTAAAAAAAATATTAAGATATTACATCTATTTTCCCATTGTATCTATTAATTTACCATTACATCTATAAAATCCGATTTCATCTCTAAGTTACTAATTCATTATTTAGAATATAATCATCGTATACAATTTCTGTAATTCTGTATTTGTCTCGGTCTTTACAAATACTTATTTAAAATTATTAAATACCGAGTGTTTATTTATCTATAATTTAATAAAAAGTGAACTGTGAGGTATACTTAAATACTGTCATGTATAATACTGAAATGACTGACATGTTGGAGGTAACCGCAGCAACGCGAAGGCGTCTTTTCAGACTACCCTCACTTGGTCTTCATAAGTATAGGAACTTGAGATTAGGGCTGTGTCACACTGGGACAGCACACTATACTAACTGTATCAGCACACTTAGGGTGATTCACACGTCGAGTACACTTGGCTATTACCGGATTCCATGAGGCAGAGAGAGAGCATTCCTGTCGAAACGTCGGGAAATAATAAAGGTAAATAACGCGATAAATACCCGGTTAAATATGTGATAACAGTATTTCAGAATATTACTAAAATCAGCCGCTTCCTTTGGTAAAAATATAGGGGATGAAGCTTTGTATGGGAAACATAATTGTTTACTTGAGATCCTTATAAAATTGGTATCTACTAACATTGTAAAATAAAAATAAATATATCAAGTTGATTTATTTTTGGAGGATTATATTATATTTTTTTTTATATTTTTATTTATTTATTTATTTAGGGAGGCCTTTGCCCTGCAGTGGGACAGTACAGGCTCTTAATAATAATAATATCAAGTTGCTTGGACGTACTAACGGAGTAGTTTATTATTCAAAAGGGATTAGAATTAGAATATAATTGCAAATACAAATGGGCAAACAATCCTGTGAGAAAAACCGTTCGTAATGGCGTGCCTAGTGTTGTGACCTCTATAGTCTTTTGCAAACATCACTAGGGATGTTTCAAAGAAATGATTATCCTTATCAAATGTTCTTCCTAAGTTTGGTTAAAAGAACAAAAACTATCACTCGCCACACGTGTTTCAACATTTTTCTCAAATCGTCCCCTGCCTTGTACCTAGTCCCGGCAGTAGAATGTTGCCTCTCTTGCCCGTGGATGCAGTTAGAATCTGCTAAATACCTCCGGAAGATGGGCAGCAGCGTCTTAACGTATATTAACATCCCGGTCTGCGCTCGCAAACCCGCCTGCCAAGCGTGGCGAGTATGGCAACAACCCCCTCCTGATCTTGGAGATCCATGAGGAAGGCCTTTGCCCAGCAGTGGACGTGGACAGCATTTCTACGACTGAAAAGATATCGCACCTCCAGTCGTAGACTGACTCAATTCAAAATTTGGGTGAATTAAGTTAAGTATACAGAACGACTCAAAAAAGTGCGCTCTATCGCCTAGTAAATCAGAAACAGAGTAAATCATAAATAAACTGTAATAGCTCTCTGTTTCATAAAGTTATAGTGTGATTTATCAAAAACTGTCAAGGACCGAAACACATTTTCTTCATTTCCCAAAAAACATGAATTTTGGATTAAGTCAGTCTACGACTGGAGGTGCGATATGTACGAACGTTGGGAAATAAATACATGCTGCAGCATATCTTAAATGCTTAATTTGAAATGTATACCTTCAGTATTACTTAAGTTTAAATATATACCTAGGAGATGAAACTCTGGATGATACTTTGGTTAAAATGTACCCTAGACATATTAACGAATTTATTGACACTTTACTCATCAAAATACGGTAACCGTAAATAAACCTACATACATGGACTGCTACAATGATCCTTCCCAATTAACGTTGTCTGAATGCGGGTGAAACCGCGCGGGTCAGCGTAGTGGGGAATAAAAGTCCAAAATAATATAGACAACTTTTTATTACACATATTTAAGGCTTCACTCCCAACTGATAAACGTATACAACAAACTCCAACAATCATCAACAATGGATAAAACAACACAAAATAAATTCGTTAACAATAAATGCAATAAGTAATCTTTCACCAACAAAATGTTATTTTACATTATTACTTAGTATTTTCCTACGAAATACTGCGATTATAATTAGGTACCACTTTGCAAAACCAAATACCAGACTCGAAACTTAACACAGAGATGGCGCTGTCTGTAAAAATAGTAAAACGTACAGTTATTATATTACCAATATTTACAAAATCAGTAAGCATTGTCAGACAATACCTATTTGTAATGTTATATAATTTTACTTAATTAAACTGAATTGTTAATTTACAGAACAGATACATTATTTATGCATATATTATTTATAAATAATATTCATACCTACCTATGTATTGCATAGGTATTGGTTATGAGAAGTGTGTTATTTGTCAATTAACACAAAAACAATTTGGCACAAATTAAACACTGGCAAACTAGATAAAAAATATTGTAAACATAATTTTTATGTTTGTTTAATTGATCAATTTGTAATGGCACTCGTTATTGTATACCTTTTAATGATAGGATTTAAAACCTAATAATCAGTGCCTTTACAAAAATATCGATAGATACCGATTAGTAAGTTTATTACTTATTTGTTGCAAATAGTAGTAAAATTGGAAAATATCAAAAGAAATCATAAATAAACACACTATAATTATTTTTTTATAAAATATCTAATTTCTCTGGAAATGTGTAGGACATAGGGAAATCAGTCTTTGTGACGAAAAAGGAAGATTTATTTAATACATATTTTCATCTACAGTTCGAATAACTAAATTATGTTTATGACATAAAACACTACCTTTGTAAAATAAATCAATGGCAAAACAGACAAATTAATATTGTGTGGTAAAATTATGTTTGAGAGTATTTTTAATTTCATACCTATGTATGACAAACGGTATTATAACAAGTATTTAATACGAATATTAAAAATAACTGGTACATTATGTTTGTCATTAATTAGTAATTACACCAATATTTACATATATATTTAATAATATAAAATAAGGATCACCTTAATCTATTTACATGACTATTTTAGACCTTTTATCGAAGTTTGAACTTTAAAAGTTCATAAATGCCAAAATAATTATTGTTAAAGTACATTACGCATGCAAATAGTTCATACAGTCACAACTTATGAGCTTTGGAAAATATTATATTTTAGACAAATATTGGAAATTGGCCAAAAAGTTATAACTCCTACAAGTGAGGTGAGATGTGTAGGAACTAAATTGAAAAGGTTATTAAATATTTATAATTAGACTGTGGGTCGCAAATTGCAGAGGAAATAAACTTATAGACACGCAATTAGATTCACGCAAGTGATAATTGAAACAGTAGAAAAAACAACATGCATAGGTTAACAATTTGCTTGTTAACTTTTACTAGAGATATTAAGGTTAAATATTGCTAGAAAGTTGTCAAACACATTGTTTACATAGATCCCAGTAGTTCTAAAGTCATATTTCAGAGTTATAAATAACGTATAGTGGCTCTTTTCTTAACAGAGAGCCTTCCTAAGACCTTGTTTAGATGGAGCAAATTCGCCGCGAATCGTATCATTCATAGATGATCCGGCGCAATAGCAAATGACTCGCCAACACGCGTATAAATTCGGGGCGAATTCGTGGCTTCTTCTGGACAAAATTACAATACGAGTATATTCAGATCGTGACTTCACAAACACTGAGACCGTCTTGAATAGGTCAATTTGTTGTGAAAAAACGAGTTCAAAACGTTTATCTAATTTGGCCGCGATTAATACCAACTAGTTCTACAATACACATTTCGAAAACCATTAAATACATTTGAACGGGAATACATCAATTGAAAAATAATTTGCTCTTATATTGAAAAATCTACGCTTATTTACATTAATTCTAACAGATTTTAGATAAGATTTCGATAGATTGTTTAATTATCTAGTTAGATTCGTTTACTTTTTAAGTCAAAACTGAACGAATGTTATTAACAATAAGGTATATTTTAGCGTGTCCTTAGTCTAAATTTGGTTCTGTTTTATCATTAGCACGGTATACTATCAGAATGCAGATATATTAAGAGATATTAGAATTTCGTGTATTATCTACAGGAATATTGGATTAAAATAAATACTAGTATGTACCTCTGTGGTGGAAACAAGAGGCACATTATCCCACTAATATTTTTTAGGTCGATTGTAATGATACTAGACAAATTATGCTGAAAATTACCATTTTACCGCAGAAACAACGCATGCTAGTATTATTTAATATGACCATAGTTTATTTTATAACGTTTATATTGCCTGTTGAACAAAGTTCTCAGAAGCGAACATTTAGATTGAATCTATTTTGTAGTGCACGCTGTGACGTCCTTTATATGAAAATAGTTTTTAAGACCATGATTGTTATTTTAAGTTTTCATTGTGATTTTTTCGTTGGATGTCCATATTAAATAAATAAACATATTCGATTATGTGCTATTCATCCAATATTTGTTGTTACCTTTTGTAAATTGACATTTTACGTAGCATTTGGGTCCTAATGAAATTTAAATTTGCCTAATTTAGGTAATTTGTAATTTATTTTATTACCATTAAAATGGTCTTTTATCAAGTAAATTTAAAACATTATTTAAAATGTACGACTCCACGGGGTTCGAACCCACGTCCGTCAAATAGATCTTTGACGCTTAGCGACAACTCTAGTTATTGCTACTGAATCCAACTTCAGACAATGAACAGGAGAACTCTAGTAGTTACCTGTAGATGGCGCTCTATCGGCGCCGACCGATATCACCTTACAAGAATTTCGACGTAGCACGACACGGTTCCGTAGTTTGGTGGTTAAAGCATTTCCTAAGAAGCGTCAAGGAACGATTTGACGGACGTGGGTTGGAACCAGAATCGTAAATTTTTAATTTGGTCTTAAATTTCTTTGAACTGTTCTACCTGTGTGGTTTAACACGATACAAATTATAAACTATGGTCTACTTTGCTTTTTTAATGGGCTGGTGGGGATATCTGTGTGTCTACCATGAGTTGTCACTGTTAGATCGCCTGACGTTACTACAGTAGTAATAGTACGTTACTTTGACATCTGTCAGATTTGTAACTCATGCTACCAAATTCTAAGCAAATGAAGCCCAAACTACAGTCGCTGTAGTACAGTTTGCTGCGTATTTTAGTACCAAGCTATCCGCTAGAGGCGCTGTACAAGTTTTCATACATTTTGTTAACTACAGTCGCTAGCGAATATAGATTGTGAAAACTCATGGTAGACCTACTGTGAGGCAGCGGGCAGGGAGTGGAGGAAGAAAGCTGAAGATCGAGCTGTGGCGAGCCACTGCTCGTGGAGTGGTACGGCTGAAGCTGATGATAAGAGCACCAATCATCAGTGGGTACTGTAAGTAGTTTGACCCACATACATACTAAGACATACGCGTGCCTAATACGTTTTATGAGCCGTAACATAATTTGGATCGAGTCCAAAACTCGTGAATTCTTCATAAATAGTTTTTATTTCTCGCAACGCTGTTTGATGCATGACTATGTATGTATATTTAGTGGCATGTGTATTATTGGTATTATGTAACGTAATAACAAAACTATCACGTTAGGAAAACGCAGGGCATATACATAGGTACACACTCACATTACACTGTGTGTTAATTTATTTTATTATTATTATTAGACTGTTTACTGAAATGTTTGACGTGTATATGTGTATACCAATAAATGAATCTGAATCTGAATCACAGACAAAAACATAGAGAAGAACAAACATAACTTGCTGTTTTAAACCTTTTAAGCCTTTAAAGATTTAATGAATTTCGAAACGACTCTAAGGTGTGTAAGTGGTACCAAACACTCACTTTTTTTTTCAAACGAGTGAGCGAAGCGACCGAATTTCTTAGTATTAACTAGGTGTTTCAGCTGAATGTTTGTATGCATGTCCGCAATTTTTGTCCGAGAATAATTCTTGAACGGATGATGGGATTTTCATGAAATTTAAAACATAAGAAGATTACATCAATACAAATCGATTGTCGTGTGGGAATTTTGATAAATGGGATACTTTTTAAAATATGGGTTTTAATCGATTTTCTTCGTCCGAGGACAATTCTTGAACGGACGATCCGATTTTGCTGAAATCTATGGAAATAAAATCAACGCAAACTGTCACTGGGTTTTTTTTTTATAAATGGGATATTTTTTTCATATATGGAGCTTTATTATTTATTTTGTCCAAGGATATCTCTTGAAAGGATCATCCGTCATTATAGAAATTTAGTACATGTCAATACGTAAGTGAGTATGTAAATGATCGACAGAACTTACATGTGGTCGAGTCGCGTCGCTACGCACCGTCCACGCGAGTGAAATGTTGGACTAATGGACTTTGTGAAGTGTGAAGCTGTTTGGTGTCAGTCAGGTAGAACAGTACCACTCTATAGGTAGTAAAAAACAATTTGCCCTTTACATATATTATACAGGGTGTATTATATATAACATGTGCGTGTTAGTCCGCCCAAAAAGGGAACGCATATTTTTTATGTTATTTTAATTTATAGTTTAGTTTATGTATGTGCTGTGAAATTAGGTATATTAGGATACTGTATAAAAAAAATATTTATGTCTGTATGGTTATAGGTATTTTTATTTGCACCTCCACGGCAACTCTTCTTAGAGGTCAATGACCCTGTCAAGTAGCAGCTGGCGTTTAATTATTATAGTAAAATCAGCTTTTGAACTTAAAACTTTCGTGGTCTAGTCATGAAAGAAAATCACCGAATCCTGAAAAGTCGTACAACTAAAGCTGTTCCTCGCGTGGTCAGAATCACCCCCTTTCGGCTTAGTGCACATATTATAATACACCCTGTATAGATGATAGCCTTGGGGCAGTAGAATGTTGCCTCTCTCTATGCAGACAGCTTGCCCGTGAGAATCTGCCAAGAGATACCTCCGGATGAGAGGCAGCAGCGTCTATTCGTGTATCTACAACCAGTACTGCGCTTGCCAACCCGCCTGCCAGGCGTGGCGAGTATGGCAACAAACAACCCATCATGTTCTCGAAGATCCATGAGGCCTAAGTCCAGCAGTGGACGTGGACCGCAGTCCTATGGCTGAGATGATAAAGATGATTTATACCGCGTCAGCAGCTGGTAATCTTTTCCATATACATATTTTTACCCGACATTTCGAAAAGTGATTATTTAATATTACTATTTGAACGGCAGCAAGCAAGCACGATGTTTAGCGTGAGATTGTGTAAAAGTATTCAATTAAAAAGAAAACATGTTTTTATAGCGCAAAACTTCATTTATGCAGCGTGTTTGCGAGCGTTGGTGAAAACCTTTTTAGCACTGCCTATTTCCGCTTTTTGACGTTTGAAATTGAAACTCTTTAGTGCAGCTGGTCAAGTGGTCTTTTGATTGAAGCTAAGAAAAGCAATGGCGGAAACAAAAATAAAGATACAGAGAAAAATCAAAGTTATATCCCATACCAGTTTTTCACGAATTTTCGCATGCGTTGTACTCGGGTAGTAAAGTAGCATATGTTATTGCAGGTAATTATAATTAGCACACTTTCGTTGATTATTTTTGGCAATAATTCAATAAACAAACATCTGTTTTGCACGTAATTTCGCATTTTATAATAGTAACTTGAGCATTATATTATTTTTTTGTAGTCGTTTAAAATGGTCCTTCGAGCCGGATTAATTTTGAAAGCTAATCATACTAACGAACATGTCATTGTCAAAGGTGCCTTAACATTAGCATACCTGGTACCAGCCTGTGTCGAAACGAAACGCATTAAAACGTGCATTGACTTTTCGAACAATTAATTTTGAAAGCTCGTAAAAATCTCACGCGACACATGCCAATAAAGTTGGCCTCTTATTGGAATACCTCGTACCAGTGGCTCGTACTGAGTAGAACGAAACGCGCGTAGACTTTTCATTTCTTTGACGAATTGCAGTGAATCCTCAAGCGTAGCTTGAGGATTGACGCTCATAAACGTTAACTTTCGGCCTAAAAGTAGCCTAATGTCCATTCTTAATCAGACATCCATTCATAATTAATGGAATCAATATTTATTTTTAATCTGAAGAAATTATTTACCCGTTTAGTAGTCTACCCCCAACTTACAAAACCTTATTATATTATTAAGTAGTAGTATAAATTTAATTTATACGTGCCTCCAATGTTTACGGTTCCCGACCAAAATGGTAAAAAGAAACCCTTATTTATCTATTTAAATTTGTTTACTACTAGAATTAAATAGCGTGCAAACGAAAACACGTATTTTCTCATGTTTCGTCCCGACTCGAGACTGACCATGGACCATGATTGACAGCATGCAACTCGATATCTCCGTATTTTCGGTGATATTTACATCGCGGCTGCAGTGTCACCTTGGGACTTTTCAAATATCCGGCAGGTTGGAATGGAACAATCGTCTTCTATGTCCAGAATTAATCTGCTGTTTAAAGGTCACATCTCATTAGAGCCACCCGCACTGGCGGGCTGATTACGTATCCCACGACACGTTTGCAATAGGCTTAAATCTCGCGATCATCGCTGTCAAACGTCAATTTCTTGTTGTCATCGAATACGCTTGATTTGTTTTCTGATTTTTTGTGAATAAACAAACTTGAAACTTGATAATGTTGTGGCTTAAAATTGCCTTACCCGCTCTCAACACGTTTATGATACTTTTACCTACCAGACACTGGCAGAGTTGCAGCAAGTGGAATGCATCAGCCATTAAAAAGAAAAGAAGAAGAAGAAGAGATCGCTGTCAAGCGTATTCGTAAACAGGTTTGCAACAGCGATTCGATGATCGATGTTGCGAGATACGTAATCAGCCTGCCAGCTGTCACCGCTTTGTCGTTCAGCGCTGCAGCGTCTACGTCATGGACGCAAGTCAACGCAAGGCAAGCATGCGAGCAGCGTGTTATCCCCGAGTGGTTTACTCGCCGTCCGCGTGTGGACAGCTTACGAACGAGGCGATCCGCTGACCCTCGAAGTCTCCAGGTTGTCATTTCACCTAATGAAATATACATAGATACTGCCTTTTAACTTTTTAGGTCGACCTGGTAAAGAAATTAGTAAATTTTTATATGTGTTTGTCAGATTTCTGGGGAATTTTAAAACTGATTAACTGAACTTTATAGCTTATTTCATTATTACTATGCATTAATTAAGATTTTCAACAGGCCCTGACATAAGTACCTAAGAGTCAGCGCAGACCAAATTTCAAAATGAATATTAAATTTTGAAAATCAACTGGCTGTGTAGGTAGTTAAACATTTTTAAGACGAAAATACGCTCAAATAATCTTGAGCTAACTGTTACAAAATTGGATTATTATTTTTATCGTTTGTCTTTTCAGACGCTTGGTATTTTTTATATTATTTAGTCACAGCCTTATTTATAATTTATACCGGTTTATTTTTATTTACATTGCATGAATTGTAACCTGTAAGTAATGAACTAATATCACTTTATACCTAGTAGGTATAACACTATGAACATCGTCTCTCAGTTCCAAATATATCTTATAAACATGACTTTCAATAAAGATTATCACATAGTTCCTGACGCGTCTATCCCCTTTCCCCTCGAAAACTTTCCACCTTCAGAATCATCGGACTGACATTCCAATCAGTCACTTTGACTTCAGGAGTATCAGTCGTTTAGCCGGATTTAGAACAACATTCACTCCACTCCCACAACAACACTCCCTCCGTATTTCACTTTATGTAACTTAAAATTTTACTCAAGTCACTTCTCAGTCACTTTTAACCAAAATGTCCGTCAGAACACCACTGTTGCGCCTACACTTTGACATACTCAACTAAGAACTCCTTCATACCTTCACTGTAATTATGCCTTCAGAAGCAGCAGTAACTTTGGCGTGTTAAGTTGTCACGTTATAAGTTGAATCTAGACTTATCTTCCGCGGCAGTCAGTAACCACCGTCATGCCTTCATTTACTGATAGGTGCAACAGTTGCAGTCACTTCCATGTTCCACCTTCAAACATTTGAAGTTAGATCAATCAAACTTGAAGTTTCACGACACCACTTCGACGTAGTTTGCTCAGTCACATTGACGTTATAAGTTAGACTTAGACGTAAGTTTCAAGACAGTCAGTGGGACAGAAGTATCCCACGAAAGGTCCCTAGCTAGCGCACACGCTGTCCACAGTGGACGCGCGCGCCGAGGGCTAGCTGAGCGAGGAGCTGCTGGAGTCCGATATCGTCTCGCGGCCGAGCTCTGCGGCCATTATGGCGATCGTCAGCTCTTTGCGCGCCTTCTGCACCACCCATACCATGAGCGTTACGCCGACTAGGATCTGGAAGTGACAGAATTGTATGTGAGCAATTTATGGATGAAATAATCTAGACAAGACGCAAATATGAACTCGTATTTTTGGATAACAGTTATAATAAATATTTTACTCAAGGATACTAAAGACATTTCTTTAAATAAAGTTGGTATCCAAACCTAGTTTTATTTTCAGGATAATAGATATTATTTATTAGGAATCCACTGTTCAGTCAGGATGGAACATGTCGACAAGTACTTTTGTTTATACCCAACGTATCCTGAACATCGATAAAATCATGCCAAGTTGGTGACTGATGATGATTCGGTAGATGGTAGACTCAAAAAAATTGGTAAAAACATATTTTTAGGTAATAAAAAAAAATTGTTATTGGTAAGAAAGATAGTGGTATTTACACCATCATTATCTTTCACTGTACTAAAAGCTAGAAAATAATAAGGCACCACACACACTACACGATCAATGCCCTAGACTAGATTGTAAAGGAGAGTGTCTCTACAATCTAGTCTAAGGCATTGATCGTATAATACGATTTTATTTTTGCGTATCGTTAAGGTAACCACACTTCAGATAAATCGGGCAACAGGAAGAGGCAGAAGAAGAAAATTAATTACTTTAACCCAAACAGGTCAAGCTAAATAAAACTGTTTAAAAACATAATCTAGGTAACATGTGCTGAAGATGTATGGGTAAGGACCAAATTCTTTGCATCGTTGGACAACGGAAATCACACTGGAATGTGACACACAGGAAAAAAAAGTCGCACAGTAAAATTGTAAAGGCACGTGTACAAGGTTTGAAGATGTACATCAGTAAAAAATAAAAATGATTTTAAATCATGTGTTTTTTTAATATCAAGCATGATAAAACCAAAACCTTCAAAACATCTCTCAAAATCTGTTACAATACATATAAAAATGCCTCTAAGTCATTATCAATTTTTTTCACATTTATCACATTTACATCTGCTTCATAATTTTCCTTTGGTTTTCCTATGTCATTTATTAAATACTTTTTTCTGAATTCAACTTCACTAGACATAGTCCGTCAATCCTCATCACTTTTTATTTTTATATTTTTATTTTGTTTTATTTATTTTTCTTTTAAATTTGATTCATCCTGTGTCTCTTCAAACTCAGGCTTCCTTCCATTGTTGTCTCATATCTTTTTTTCATCTTCGTTCTTATCAGATATTTTTATTTCTTCGATTTAGATCTCTCCGCATTCTTTCGTTGCTTTTGTTTAAATTTTTCCGGATTTGTTTTTTTAAATTTTTGCGATATTTCCGGCCTCTTTCTGCCGAGGATAATGGCATCTAAAAACAAAACAATGTTTAACTTTACAATTTCAGCATAATACATTGATTTAAACTTGCACGATTTTCACACATTATTATAACAAAAGGAGACTTAATCGCGTTCAAAAAGGTGTTTATTTCATTATCTCGACGTTTCGGACGTGATGTTACGTCCATGGTCTCAGGGAATCCCTCCGAGACCATGGACGTAACAACGTAACGAGCTTAAATGGGTCATTGTACGCATCAAAACAAACAACTTTATATAGAAATATATGTTTCATTAAAAGTATCCAGTAGGTATCCAGAGGTATGAGTATGCCACGGTTTCAAGTAAATCTGACCATAAAATAAACTCACAATCAGTTTTTTTCTCTTTATTTGTTAGACTTTATTTATTTCTTTCTTTATTTCTTTATTTATTTAATTATCTATTGTATTAGATTACTATAATACTATTACTATTGTATATATGTATGTATGTAATTACTATTGTATTATGAATGCGCTTTTCTATGTTTTACTATTAGTTTTTAATCACAACTCTTAAGTTGTCTGTTGCCTTGTTTTCTTGCATGCTGTGGTACCCTTTAAGTACGGAAGCACAATGCTTTAAATTGTTTTTGAATGTTTTCTTATTATTTTATGTGTAAACCTGTGTTGGGTATCCTATTATAATAAATAAATAAATAGACTAGATAGAGAATAAAATGATTAAAATGATGTGTACGCACCTTTACGAATTTCCGTTGTGACACGTAGCACACTTTCGTGTCACTTGTCGCACAATGGAGCCAAAATACTTCACGACCTACCCTAAAATGTTTCACACTCAACAAACTAAACGAGTTACACTAGTAAATTTTGGTGTATTTCAGCAATGTACTATTATAGTTCGCACTTAATTATTCGCAAGCAGAGAAATCGTGATAGAAAGCAATAAAATTACATAGCAAAGTCACACAATTTTAACGCTACGCGGAGCTTCCACCGACACGATGCTCGATTGTCAGTAAAAAAAGATAGTGGCACTATCGGAGTTTTGTTAAACTTTCGCGATTTGTTAACATATTTTTAGAAAAAGGTACGCGATAAAATCCTGTAATTTTAAAACTAAAAATATCGGAGTTTTGCTTGAGAGTTCGGAGACAGTGTTGCCATTAAAATAATTTAAGAATCTACTGGCTTAGCTTTGTATATTCCGTGTTATGTCGTCGCACAACTGGAGGTTGCACAATGGAAGGATATTTAGGACATACAATAAATACTTGCTAAATTTTAAATTATGAAGGATATCCTTATGAAACTATAACTGCTTCTTAGCAAAACCTAAGACTATACATACAAATAAACTGTATAAGTGAAGACGTTCGTATTTTTAAAACAAAATCAATATATTAACGACAAAGCAGAGTTGGGACATATTAATTTTCTATGGGATCATTAATAAAGATAAAAAATAATATTTATTAATAAAATGTTTATTAATTATTTTGAAAATCAATTAGTTTATAAAGATTATGTTTAATAAGAACTGTTATTTGGCGTGTTTTTTTACTCAATAAAGTAACAATAAATATTTTATTTTTAATTAGAGAAGAGGTGGACGCTAAAGTGTGACAGCATTTGCAAAGAATTTGGTCCTTACCCGTATAATGATGATGATACATCGACAAGGTCAGTGCATACACACGACGATATACATTGTACAAAGGACACGTGATTCCCCAATAAGATGTTCGATGTTTCTAAATTTATAGATCGGATAAATGTAGAGGCCAACGAACGACCATTTCAGTTATATTAGACTCATGACTAGTTTATTTCATCATCATCTGTTTATTCTGGCATCGGAAAGCATTTTTAGCAAATTTGTTATGTTTGTTGGAAGCATACGAGCATTAAAAATGTTTACAAACACCATCGAACGGTGCGCTTTTAACTTTGATGCGAACACCCACGCTATATTAATACCGGCCGATATATGCAATATTATAATGCGAAAGTAGCGATAGAAGATATACGAAAGAAAGGAGGGAGTGATGCTGATGAGATAAAGATCAAGAGAGGAACAAAACATGTTGTGCCCGGGAAGATGATGATGATTTGCGATATATATTGCCGGCCTTTTTGTAAGCTTTTAATGAACATGTAATATCCGTATGTAAGTTTTCGCCTCAAAATGCAAGCTGAATTAGACTTAGCTTAGACGAGATAAATATGGGCTAGTCACCGACGGACATTCCCCTCTGTCAATCCTATTCGCCAAAAATCTAACGGGTTTATAAAGGCTAATTCAATAATCGATTCCCCAGTCACAGAATAGATTTTGCTTTGTGATAAGCTCTTGGGAAAATGCCTGTTTTCCTGTAACGGATGCAAAAAGAAATCCAATACCTCAAAACTACAAAGAGATGCATTTCATAGCATTTCACCTGTGAGTATAATTTTGTTGAAATAGTAACCAATTTCGTAGAATTTACAAATGTTTTTCGTTATTTAAGATCGAGAACATTGAATAAAAAATATTCGATTGTAAAAAATTTCGAGACTAGATAGTTTGAGGGATGAGATTTTTCTTTCCATCGATATCGATGAAACAATTTTGTCACGTATTAATTACGTAACAAAATTGTTTACGTTAGTCTTTTTTAAACTTTCGCGATCACAACACATTACTACGATGTATGTATACTGGATTATCGGGTAATTATCGCGTAAATTGGTACAGATGTTGGGTAGAAACACCAATACGTTAAATTTCAAAAGTCACGTGTGCTTAATAGTTTTTTAAGGTCTAATGTCAGTTTTTTGCAAATCTCTCTTTAACGATAATTTATATCAGAGGAATAAAGCCATACAAAATTATAGCTCATGTAAAATATACAATAATGTAATTGTGAGTCTTAGAAAATAAATAAATAATGTTCTTAACGGTTTTCCCGCTAAGAAAAATACTAAAAATAGATGAAGTCGTATTCCACAAAATCAATTCCATATAATAGGAACAAATGTGCTCACCACAGCACAAATTTTGTTCTTTTTATGTGGAATTATTTTTCTCCAACATTTCGAAATGCGATATTTCTGAAATAGTGATATTCTGTTCCTTATTATATGAGCACCAATTCTGTGATACATATTTTTGTTATTAAATTTACCGTTTACGAGAGAAATGAAAAAACATATTTTGACGTTTGACTATGAATATTTTTTTTGTACAAGTAGGTAGGTAGGTAGGTATCTGTAGGACTTTTGTTTGATGACCTCTGTGGCGCAGCGAGCGAAGGTTTCCTGCGACGCAAGAGGTTGCGAGTTCGATTCCCGCCTCGGAACATATGTTTCGATGGCCATCTGTGGTCTTTTTTATCACATCAGTTCCACTTCACCAAATCATACTTACTGAATGCAAATGCATATATACATTTAGCAAAATATGCTAAATTATTTTACCTACAATATTTGGAAAGTTCCCTAAAGTTACCTTCCTCGTGGATCCCATTTTTAAAAACTCATCAGACATGAGTATCTATTCGAACCCAAATAGAATTTTCAAAAAAGTTTTTCATACGGTTCTCTCTCACCCATCGCGCGGCAGAATGATTCAAGCAGTATTTCCTGTTACTGCATTTGGGTATATAATTTGATAATCATCATTTCTGCCGTAAAACGTCCACTACTGAACACAGGCCTCCCGCGTGAATCTCCATAATTATAGTTGCCATACTCACCAAACTTGGCAGGCGGGACGTTGATACAAGGAAAGACGCTACAGACGAGCCTGCTAAGGGATACTACGGAAGATGCCCATCTTCCGGAGTATCCCTTAGCAGGCTCGTCTGTAGCGGCTTTTCGTGTATCGACGTAACACACAGGCTCACAGCAGGTAACATGTTATGCGTTAATTATTTGATTTACAGAACAAATATTCATCTGGGTCGTTGTATCCCTTGCTCCGCTCAGGATTCTGTAATAATAATTTCTGTTTTTTACTTGCTAAGTAATTTACTATTTTAAGCTTAAACAATAGCCATAACAACTTGGTTACAATGTGTGTTTTTTCTCCCCCCGCTAAAAATGGCAGATTTTTTTGTACTGAGAAATAGGCGCGTGCCTTGTCCTGTTATATCACGTCTAAGGAATTAGAACCATTTTCTGATATCCGATTTTGCAAAAGTTCCGGTGACAATTAAGAAGCAATACTCAAAACTAAGAAAATGGTCACCGCCATAAGGTGGCAGATGATGCATTTTCGGCAAACGCCGTAAGGCTGTAGGCAAATCAAAGGATTATAAGAAAACTTGCTTGTTTTTTAAACCATAAAAACATATTAGCTGTAGTTTAGGAAGATGAGGCTTTGCTAAATAGCAGTAGGCCTATTTGCTTATTCCGCCTCGAAAAGTTGCTTTACGATTGACTCAAGAGCTATAAATAAGCTGTCTAAAATATAAACAAATGAGTGTTTATATTTTAGACAGTTCAATGTAACGTAAAATATAGGATTCAGTTTAGCAAATGTGTTTGTAATGAAATGACTGATAAAAATTATAATGTTTTATTATTGGAATGTAATTAATTGTAACGTAGATTTTACTTTATCGTAGGGTTCACCACACTCAGGCAAATTAATCCTGATGCCCTTGAAAAGTAAGCCGCCTAGGTTAATGCAATTGATAAACATACTCATCACGACTTCAAATGAAGCAGATAAGCACACCCACTCTATAGAATGTAATGATAAATTACTACCACTATCTATTGCGAGTTTGTGGCACTACCTAGTACCTACGAGCAGAAGTAGTTAGCTACTGGGCTATAGAGTGACTAATTCTCACTCTAGCGGGGGAGACCAGTTGCACTGACGTCCCGCGTTAGGTTGTATTGTGCATTATCCCTATCCAGACCAACTCTTTGACATAACAGGGAAGGAATCTGGGTCGTTGGCAGGATTACATGACGTACTTGTAAACTAAATACAGTTATAGGTTTAAACGCGTATCTCTCACGCGGATTCAAATGTTTTGTAATCTTGATACATCCGACTAAGTTGAGATGGTATTTAACTAAGCTTACGAAAACATTATAACGTATAAACTTCCCCTAACATGAGCTAAGCAATCCAGCATCTCATTATAAAGATCCTGTAACTGTTTTTAGTTAATATTAGTAGGTACTCATCGATTCTGATGACGGCAATCCTAAATTACGTAATTACAAACTAAGGATTGTTTCAACTGTGATGGCTCGCTACACAGACTCTTTAAAACATAAAGACCAATGTCGTAGATGATTACGAATGTATTTTTAACGTCCTTATAGAAACAATCTGTGTCTCTATACGGACGTTAAAAATACTTTTTCGGTATACTCGCGAAATGTATGCTTTAAAAGTAGCCTACGCAGGCAAGTGACAGATCAAGGCTAATGCGGACCGCTTCACATCAGAATTTGCCAGCATGGACTGCAGTGTAATCTTGGCAAGATAACGGCGTCATTAAACAAACGTATGATTGCGAGATTTGCACGAGATATGGCACTTGTTTGTAAGCAGAATAAATAATGGGATAGTTACCGGCGCGTAACGTCATTTATTTAGAAATTCGAATGGGACCTGAGATGGAAATCATGGGTATAGCTGAAGACTGAGATATGTGGAAGTTAAACCGGGGAGACCTTTGCCCAGCAGTGGTATATAGTACAGGGAGATGAAGCTAGGACTGACCTATGGCGCCCATATCAAGAATGGGGCAACATTTTTTAGTAGCAAAGCGTCTTATGGGTAGTTTGCTTCCTGCGTGCGCGCCACAGCGCAGCGGTTAGTCTACGAAGCGAACAAGAAAGACTGAATAATTATTTATGGACCGACAACTCCCTTTTTACCACAAGCACTATCTACTGAAACACGATGAACCCTGGAGAATATTTTAGCTGCAGAGCAAACAATATGTAGCCAGTGACATGGCTCTCGTGCATTGCATGCATGCTCCTCAGAGTGGAGCAGACGTACGCGTGGAAACAGACCCTGCACGAAGAACCGATCCAGCCATCACCGTGACTGGGTAGAACATCGTGGCAAGCAGTGGAGTGCTTAGATGGTGATAACACTGAACCAGATGTTTCTCGAATGCAAGCGGCTCTAAACTTAATTAACCCTGAAACCTTTCGTAATGAGATCCCTCAAACAAAACCCTAGACTACTGTCCAACCAAACTACTGTTTACCTGTAGTGCAAATACGATGTAGCCAGTCACGTGGCTTTCGTGCAGCACCTCATGCATGCTCCTCAGAGTGGAGCCGACGTACACGTGGATGAGCTGGGCGGGGAACAGGCCCAGCATTGTGGCTAGGTGGTACCCGCAGCCGCGGACGTCACTGACCTGCAAACAAAAGAACATGTTATTAACTGCTAGCAGCTTCAAAAGCAACGTTGAAGAGTTCATTGGATGGGTTTCGATGTAAAACATCTTTTGCGGAGGGTTAAACCGATCGGACGAGAGGCAACGCGTCACGCTTGAAGATGTGCGAGTTCTGAGATACTAGGGCAACTGTCCTCTGTCCATCTTGTCGCCTGTGGCGATTGGGGCTACTGTAGCGACTTTGGTGAAAATGTTTTACATCTGCCAGGCGTCCCGTGACGGCAATTTTTTTTTAAATCGTATAATAATCGTTGTGTTGCGAGTGACGATTTGTGAACGATCGCTGGCAGACGCTGGACAACCAGACAGGGTAAAATGGCACAAATAGGGGAAGACCTACGTCCATCAATGGACTGACAGAACAATGGAAGGGTAGGACTGGGTGAGGATGATGATAAGAAAGATTTTATTATTAAATGTAATGTTCTAAAATGTCCTTTTGTATTGTGTCCCTTTTGTTTTTTATATGTATTGTGTAATTAGCTTATTCTAGGATTTTTTATTTTCTTCTAAATAGATTTTAACGTCCTAGGTTGTATATATGTCATACATGTAATGTATGTAATAATAAATAAATAATTACAGCTACAAGAAACCGTTATTAGACCATTTTAGCCTTTGGATATATTTGAACGACCTGCATTTACAGACCCTCTACTACTGCATCTCAGAAGTCAACCTTGCATAGACAGTAGCTAGAACGACTCAGACTCCTAAAGCTTATTGATAGGCTTGATCAAGATTAAATCTGAAGTGTTTACAATTTACGAGGTACAAGTATCTTGGCAAAGAGCCATGGTATTTATTCTATAATTTTACGGATTTTTAAAAGCTACACAGGTATTTCCAGTTTATTTATGCGAGAACTGATGATATAAAATAATTGTCAGTAAATTGGTCAAAGTAACGTTATGATTTATGATTCAACATTCTGACTGAACGCAACTCGAGCGAATAGCTTTTGGTGAGCTGTGAGTTTGGCTTGATTAATTTAAAGCTTACAACAAGTATATAAAATAAAAAAAATTAAAGTAACCCCCGATGATATAGATGGAATTATATATATCTCACCTCCAGTCGTAGACTGACTCAATCCAAAATTCATGTTTTTTGGGAAATGAAGAAAACGTGTTTCGGTCCTTGACAGTTTTTGATAAATCACACTTGATATGTATGTATATACTTGACTATAAATGAAACAGAGAGCTATTACAGTTTATTTATTACGGTTTCTGATTTACTAGACGATAGAGCGCACTTTTTTGAGTCGTTCTGTATACTTAACTTAACTCACCCAAATTTTGAATTGAGTCAGTCTACGACTGGAGGTGCGATATGGTGGGAGTCTGCAAAGGATCGGGATGGTTGGAAGACTTTAGGGGAGACCTTTGCCCAGCAGTGGGACAACATATGTTAAATAAAAAAAGTAAACCCCGACACTTTACCCAGTCTCTGAGGTTAACAATTTTTTTTTTGTTTGTGTACCCTCGGTTTTACAAACTCGGGTATATATTTGGAAACATTCGATTATTCATCCCCTCTTCACCTTTATATCTTGTAAACTTCTTAACCTATTTTGACAAAACCTGTTTAAGAACCACCGCCGGAAAACCTGCTCTTAAGAGGGGCCAATCCAACTTACTTTTCATACAACGGTGTGGCGTCGTAATAGATCTTTCTATGAAACTTTTGATCTAATAGGTATCTTGTGCACTATATCTAGGTTTCTATCCAAACAAAAAATCAAAATTTGGAAAAACAAATTTAATACTGAATTTGTTTCTCCAAATTTTGATTTTTTGTTTCGATAGAAATCTATATTTAGTGCACAAGATACCTATTAGATCAAAAGTTTCATAGAAAGATCTATTACGACGCCACACCCACGTACGAGCGGTTGTATGAAAAGTAAGTTGGATTGGCCCCTCTTAAATAAAATAAACTGCATGCAAATCAGTCCACTCGTTTGAGAGCTACAGTGCCACAGACAGACACACACAGCCGTCAAACTTAAAACACCGCTTATTTTGTCGGAGGGTAATTATTTTCTTTAATTTTAGACAATATAACGTTCTAATTCAACATGCTAAACTCAACTCAAGCGAATTGCTTTGTGTAGGAATAGATTGGTGAGCTGTGAGGTTTGGCTGTGAGCTTACAACAATAAAATTAGTCTGAAACAATTAATGGTGTAATTTAACTATGCATGAGTAAGTCCATGTTTTCATTACTAGCCCCTGGCACGATGTGTCACCACAAGCATTATCGTCATCAGATAATAATTAATTATGATAATAACACCAGAGTGCATGCAAAAGCACATTACCAATAATAGAATATGACCTACTTGTTAAGCAAAGTCTTTGTTAAATGGGTTATATCATTAACATACGATGAAACTGAGCAACTACTTGTGTTAAAAAGTGCCTAATATGTTTTAGTTTACTATATTTGCATCTATTATACTCGTAAATAATTAATAATATGTCTGCCTTATTTATAACTCTAGTTAGCCAACAAAGCTAGTAAAGTAAAAGTATATTTATTCCATAAATACATGTGTTCATAGTTCTTATTTAATTACAATTATTTATTAGTTTTAAATTAGTTTGACTTTTGATCAAGTATATGTATACTGTCCATGCAAAGGTTGTCTGAAAGAGATCGCTTTTAGCGGTAAGACCGCCCATTGTATGTTATTATTTGTTTGTATTCTTGTATTTTTTACTTTTTATGGTGTACACGTAGGTACAATAAATAGTTAATCTAATCTAAAATGTATTAAGGCAATTATATAGTTTGATTTCCATGAAAACCCACTCTAAAAATACATTTTCTTGAATTCTCAGTAATCAAATCCATAAACGGTTTTAAGGCTAGTTTAAAACTGCAATTTAAAAAAAATACTCGAGTACTTAATTTATGAACGTTATTTTTTATTTCTGTTTGTGTTTGCATTTAAGTATTAGAATAATCTACTAACTGATTTACTTGAAATTGTTTTCTAATAATAATACGAGTACTTATGTTCAATTAACAAGACGAGCTCTGTGGCGCAGCGGGCGAAGGTCTGCCTGCGACGCAAGGGGTTGCGGGTTCGATTCCCGCCTCGGGACAAATGTCTGTACGATCTGCAGATATTTGTTCAGGGTGTTCTGGGTGTTTTTCTATATATAATAAAAATATCTATCTATGTAGTATAATGTATTAAGTATATCAGTCATCTAGTACCCATAACACAAGCTCTGCTTAGCTTGGGGCTAGATGAGGCTGTGTGATTTGTCCAGCATTATTTATTTATTTATTATTTATTTAATTACCATCGACGTGTTGCGCCCTGTAGGACAATTATGGCGCCACTGAAAATCAGTGCCGTGGTGTTCTCATTATACTAATAATAAACACAAATTGGTCACCAACTCAGCACACGCGCTGAGTTGGTGATCAATTTATGTTTATTTTGTTGAAATGTTTAATTTTTAATGTACACCTATGTACCTATGAGTCGTAAATAAATAATTCATTATACACAGCTGCCAATTTAGACAATCTACAATACAAACAACATTAAATCGTCATCGTTAAATCGTAAAAGTAACGCGAGAATTTTTATATTCATATCAGTTGTTATTTTTACTTACTTTCTTGAACTACACATTAGCACGCCAATATTTTTTTGTTATTACCTTTTTTGGATGACTGGTAGGAAATGCTTACTGCATTAAGTCCTCCATATGTGCAATCGATTGTATTTTTTTTGTGCAATAAAAAATTAAATAATAAAATAATAATAAGAATTCAAATTGAAAATGTTATTATTCTAGAGTATAAAAATGCTTATCGCATTCATTGTGTAGGTGAGATTTGCCTAATTTGTTACGGCGGTGTTGCGGTGAGTTGTGTTTTTAAACGACCGACGTTGCCATTTTTAAACTTTCGCGATTTGTTAACATGATTACATAGTTTAGACGGAAATTATCGCGTGCCGTAATCGGTCGATGCGCAATGTCCCGTGAAACTGTGTTCTCATTATGAATATGCGTTATCAGAGTTGTTGGAAGAGTGCTTACAGGATTATATTACGGGTATCCCCAGATAAATGGAATGGAAAAATGGAATACAAGGTTAGTTTCGGCTCGTGCGGCTTGTAAATTTGCCTTTTACATCTATTAGGGCCGTGTAGAGCTGTCCGTGGGGTGCCGGCAGTAGAAGGTTGGCGAGCGCAGTACGGGATGTTGATACACGGAAAGACCATCTTCCGGTAGTATCCCTTGGCAGAGTCTGACTTCATCTACGGGCAAGATAGGAGGGGCAATATTCTACTGCCGGCACCCCACGGCCGTCACTTCCAAAATCAATATGGATAATGTAAAAAATTTAATAATATAATATTAAAGCAAATACAGTAAAGTATGACTTATTACAATATTAACTTATAACAAGAAGAGTCTTTTTATTTTATGACTTTTTGTGTTTGGTTTTACACAATTCCGCCAGTGTCAAGTTAAATAATTAGTGTTTATTTTTGTTCATGTTTACTTTTTTTTTATTTGAGGTTCAAGAAGAGGTTATTGTCGACTTCCTTAGCCTGTATCGAGGAAGCCAAACTATAAGAAATAGCAACCCTCCTTGTGCTCTGTGTAGAGCTATAAAATTAAGTCAAAATTGGTAGTTATGTAAAAAAAAGATATAAAATATATATATATTGGGCACATCATCATCATTTCAGCCTTAAAACGTCCACTACTGAACACAGCCCTCATGGATGTCCATGAGGGGTCGTTGCCATACTCACCACGCTTGGCAGGCGGGTTGGGAAGCGCAGTACGGGATGTTGATACACGGAAAGACGCTTTGATTTTGCTCTGGATACAATGCATATTCTGGTTTAGGTACTTGTAGAGAAGTCCTAATTCATGAAAAAAAAAAAAAAAAAAAGGTAATTAGAATAAAAATAAAATAAATTCATCAATTATGTCATTAGTTTACAATTTGTCCGCACTAGAAACACCTGTAACGCATAGAAAATAAGTTAGGCCCAGGATTCAAAGGCAGTTTTGTCCGCACTTGACGTACTCGTATAATGTTGTGGATCGACAAATGACAGAGGAGTGAGTAACCCACATCTCCGAGCCGGTACCAACTGCTCTCATTGAGTCATCGCTCATCATTGTTGCGATGAGGTCAATTACCAGCGAGGTAGGGAACTCTGACAGTATATTTCACGTTCACAGACTGCAATGCTTTTCTCATAACATTCGATTTATACGAGACGCGTGGTATCCGGCAGTATATAAGCTTTTCTGTAACTCCATCTACGCACGGATGATGTCGAAATATGGTTTTATACTTAAAGTAACAGAATCTTTCAGACTGAAAAACAAATCTTTCAGACTGAATAAATCAAGGGAGTGCACATGTTTCTGAATTGCCTAACGCTAAGCTTACAGGAGTAAGCTAAGCTAAATTGTTACTAAACATAAGAAGATGTGCGTGAAACAGAACATATCCGCAAAGTCACGCCTGAATCAATAAATTATTCGGAACATGGTAGCAGCTGCACTTGTCTTTTTTAAACTTTCGCGATCACAACACATTATTAACATACATATAACCGTCATGAAAGAAATGTCTTCCCGGGACCATGCTTGGTGCAATCCAAGCGAAACGTCGGGAAATAATAAAGGTAATTTACGCGATAAATACCCGGTTATATGTATGTTAATAATGAGCAGCTGCTCTGTTGTGTATTTGCTTTCAATGAACTGCTTAATAAATGAGAGGCCCTTGATAGAGGCTGATGTCCAGCAACGAACTGCTGATGAACACCTAGTTTACGTTACTACTTCATTACGAGTTTTTGAGCCTGTACTGTCTCACATGTCCGTAAGGACTGAGGAGCCACATCAGATTTTTAAAATCTCATATCACTATTATTGAGCAGCAATGTAGCTGATTTTGCAGCACGAATTCTAGATTTAGCAGCAAAATATATAATAATTATATCAGCTACATTGCTGCTAAATGATACAAAATTTTCAAAAATATTCATCTATTACTTAACGAGTTCCAAGTGGCTCCTCAATTCAGACGTTTAGATTGAGGAGCCACTTTGCATTAAATATAACTAGTGATATATTTTGCTGCAAAATCTAGTTTTCGTGCTGCAAAATCAGCTACATTGCTGCTAAATAATGGTGAGATCAGATTTTAAAAATCTGATGTGGCTCCTCAATCCTTACGGACATCTGTCGCGCTGCAGGCCGAAGGCACACTTCCTTGCACATCTTTCTATCCTGAGCTATTGTGGTCCAGTCTTCGAAGTGTGCGTCGAGTTTCGTCTCTCTATCGACGTCTTGGTCTGCCGCTAGGTTTCCTGTCTTGTGCGATCCATCCTTGGTGGATATATGACTCTATTTTTTACAAGTTTGTAGCGATAGCTTCTAATTTCACAATAATACTTCCACCAGCAACCGCGATCCACCTCAAACGATCAACAATTCAATACCTACCGCGCCAATGTATAATCGAACTGAGTATTCCTAGAACATAACTCATTCATGAGAGGGCTATAAGCAACGACACTTTTCCGTAATTTTGTTTGCTATATTCGGCAGTAGAATCAATACACAATGCATTATGTACATTAAAAATAAACTTAATGTAAAATAGTAAGGGCAAATCAGTTCGTTAACAGTGAAATAAATCTCTCATCTCTCAATATAGGAGCAAAGATTTGTATGTTTGTAACGAATAAATTCTAAAACTACTGGACCGATTTTCTTTCACCATTAGAATGCTATATTATCCCTGAGCAACATAGGCTATTTTATTCCCGTATTCCCACAGGAACGGGACCTGCGGAGTGCGTGTCTTTCATAAAAATGTATGTGCAAATTTAACATGTGCTGTGACGGTGAAGCAAAACATAGTGAGCCAATACGCGGCTCAGTTAGACCAGTTTCTTTTCTCTGACTTAAGAGCTGATTATGCTGGGAGAATCGTTTAGGTGCTGGGCAACCCTAACCAAACGTACGAGCATGAATACCAGTGCCGACGCTGTATTATTCATCCCTACAAAGATATTAAAGCGAATGTGTGTATGGATGGATGTATGTATGTTCTGTTTTCACGCCAAAACGGCTGAACCGATTTTGATGAATTTAGGCATAACAATAGATTAGTCCCTGGAGACGGACATAGGCTACTTTTCGCTGCAAAAATTAAACTTGAAAGGGTTGAAACTATTCGCGATTAAAGAATCTGACAAGGCATATACCTCCGAAAGAGGGGCAGCAGCGTCTTTCCATGTATTAACATCCCGTACAGAAGTAGTAACTTCAAATTATATTATGTTACATAATCATCATCTCAGCCGTAGGACGTCCACTGCTGGACAAAGGTCTGTTGCCATACTCACCACGCTTGGCAGGCGGGTTGGCGAGCGCAGTACGGGATGTTGATACTCGCCGGCACCCCACGGCGTTTGATAAGGCACCTATGTATAAATCTATATAAGTATTGTTACAAGCATCAGATGCTTTTCATAGCACAAGCTTTGCTTAGTTTGGGACTAAATCATGCTTCATCCATTTTCCGGCATTATTCATTTATTACATCGTATCGCACCTACTACAACCACTGCTTACAACTACCCTATAGCCTTCCTCGATAAATGGGCTATCTAACACTGAAAGAACTTTTCAAATCGGACCAGTAGTTCCTGAGATTAGCGCGTTCAAACAAACAAACAAACTCTTCAGCTTTATGATATTAGTATAGATTTGTTGCAGTTTTAACCACTAACACATCACGGGCGAAGCACATGAGCTCCGATTGCAAAGTTATAAAACAAGGGAGCCGCGCTATAAATAAACCGCGCTAATACAAAGTTGGAAGCTTCTAGAAATTCGGAGGTGAACTTCAGGCTAGTAAAGGAAACCGCCGAAGGTTGCCCGGAAACAGGAACCGGGCCACACGAATCAGATTAGCGCTGTGTAAGGAGCGTTATGTGCTGTTCGAGAGGGCAACTTTGATTTGACGGGTACAGTCACTGGCGCTAGTAACTGGCTTGATCAACTTTCATCATTCATAATTTCAGCCGTAAAACGTCCACTACTGAGCTAAGGCCTCCCTCACGGATCTCCATGAGGGGCAGTTGCCATACTCACCACGCTTGGCAGGCGGGTTGGTGAGCGCAGTACATGATGTTGATACACGGAAAGACGCTGCTGCCCATCTTCCGGAGGTGTCCCTTAGCAGGCTCTTACTGCATCCACGGGTAGGAGAGGAGGGGTAACATTCTACTGCCGGCACCCCACGGCTACATCAACTTTAGCTAGACATAAATGTAGGTGAGTAGGAGTTACAGGATGGGCAGACGACTTGGTAAGGATCGCAGCTCGGCGGTGGACGCAGGCCGCTTCCAACCGCAATACTTGGGAGACCAATGAGGGAGGCCTATGTCCTGCAGTGGACGTCCTACGGCTGATATCATGAAGTTAAGAGAGGGTTAAATCGGGCTGTATTGGTGATGGATGAGAATGAAATAAATACTTAGACAAAAACAAACATATGGCAAACATCATCATTTCAGCCGTAAAACGTCCACTACTGAACACAAGCCTCCCTCATGGATCTCCGGGGTAGTTGAAATACTCACCACGCTTGGCAGGCGGGTTGGCGAGCGCAGTACGGGATGTTGATACACGGAAAGACGCTGCTGCCCATCTTCCAGAGGTATCCCTTAGCAGGCTCTTACTGCATCCACGGGCATGAGAGGAGGGGTAACATTCTACAGCCGGCACCCCACGGCCAACATATCTATAATGGCAAACAATCTATCTTAATTACATTTGAAGATTTAAATTTAATTTCAAGGGGGTATAATTAGTAACAAGAAAAGGAAAAAAATTATGAACTAAGCTATGATGAGTAAACTTTTCAAGTGCGACTCGAAATCAAGGTTTACATTAACTACTAAGACTAGGCGATTTAATTAATATTGACTGCACAAATAGCCAAAGAATAGGTGGCATATTCGCAGCTGTGGATGCATTCGGGATGTCCACATGTTAATGGTGCTGACAAAATACTCAAAACAAATATATATTTAGTCAGGAACAAAAATAAACTATACATAGTACAATAATAGAAATGATGATGCCTACAGTAGTTTATAAAAACTGTGTCGCAGTCATCAACGCCCCTCTCCGAAACAAAGATTGAGGTGTTCCAGATATCATTATGATATGCATGGAAAGGGGTGCGTTAACTTAATGCACCTGAGCTTATAGGTACACCTAGGTGCATTCAATTTACTTTTAGTAAACATCTGTGCCGCTCTTCATAAAACAAAATAGGTATACATATTTGAAATCAAAGGTAAACTTTATTCACCCCAGCTAAAAACACAGAAGTAGGTAGTGCATTTAGTAAGGCCTTTGCATCTATTATAGATGATTTATACAGCGTCAGCAACTGGTAATCATGCTGTACGGGACGCTGCAGTGCCTGGGACATTGTTAGATGGATTAGGCTTGCCCAGCACCTATACCATCCTCTCAGCTTAGTCAGCTATTATTCAGAGGAAAGAACAGGTTAATACATCTGAAGCTAACTAAGCCGCGGGTTTCCTCACGTTTCATGTTTCCTTCACCGTTAAAGCACGTGTTAAGTGTGCACATACATTTTTCAAGAAAGAAAAATCCATTGGTGCACGGCCGGTATCGAACCCACGACCTTCGAATTGAAAGTCGGGGGTACATACCACTCGGCCAACACGGAGTGCGTTTAATGGCACAAGTATTAGTGACAGTCGAGTCACTGTGCCCGTCTAGTTACAGCTCGGCTAGAATGCCACATCAAAGCTATGTTTTACTACGCACGGCATCAAGCGAGGCATGCTCATAAAGTATGCTGTTTACGGAACCGCTTGTAAATGGTAGGTACTTTAGCTTCTCATTTTCCTTGAACGTAGACTATGGGTTAGGTACGCGAAGGTGATACTTTATTCTAAGCATTGATTTATAATTGACTGGCAAACCAACAGCCATTTAAATTAGGCCTATTTCTTTTTAAACTCTTTTTCTGTTGTTCTTGTTTCTGATGATGGGACCCATAATCGATACTAATATTATAAACAGGAAAGATTTGTATTTTTTATGTTTGTAACAAATTATTAATAATTACAAAGTTATGCTACAAGCTAGATCTAAACCTTATTTTTTATTACTTGTGTTGTTAATCTTGTATCGTGTATTGTGTGCCTTAGTAAATAAATAATAAATAAATAAACAAATAAACTCAAAAACTACTGGACCGATTTTCAAAATTCTTTTACCATTAGAATGCTACATTATCCCGTGTTGGCCCAGTGATATGTACTGTACTCCCGACTTTCAAACCGAAGGTCGATACCGGCCGTGCACCAATGGATTTTTCTTTCTTGAAAAAGTATGTGCACACTTAACACATGTTTTAACGGAAACATCGTGAGGAAACCTGCGGTTTAGTTAGTTTCAGACGTATTGACCTGTTCTTTTCTCTGACTAATAGTTGACTACGCTCAGAGGATGGTATAGGTGCTGGGCAAGCCTAATCCATCTAACAATGAAAAATAAAGGCACTGCAGCGTCCCGTACAGCATGATTACCAGTTGCTGACGCTGTATAATAGATGCAAAGGCCTTACTTATCCCTGAGAATATGGGCTATATTATCCCCATATTCCCACGGGAATGCGAACTACGCAAGTGAAAGTGCGGCTAGTGAATTATATAATTGTAAAAGTGTCTACTGGTCCCAGTCCCTTAAGTCGCCTTCATGCGCGAATTTTAACCTTTCATTTTTCATTTCAGCCATTAAACGTCCACTGATGAACACAGGCCTCCCTCATGGATCTCCATGAGGGGTAGTTGCCATTCTCACCACGCTTGGCGGGCGGGTTGGTGAGCGCAGTATGGGATGTTGATACACGGATAAACGCTGCTGCTCATCTTCCGGAGGTATCCCTTAGCAGGCTCTTACTGCATCCATGGGCATGAGAGGAGGGGTATCATTCTACTGCCGGCACCCCACGGCTACGGTTTAATGTGTACATATGTAGGTACAATAAATAGTTAATCTATCTTGTATCGTCATTTAGGAGTGTAGCGCCGACATTCACATTGACGTGTCCATGTTTGCAGTTCCAATGATATCTTTACTGCCTCCCAGTCCCAGGCGTGCTCGACACATTAAATGTTTATTATAGGTGATAAAACCACAGCAGATTGAATGGCGTCGCCCCGTCGCGGGCCTGATGCTAAATTAGATACTACATCATCATCATTGTCAGCTCGTATCGACCTACTGGCCTCCTATCCCAAACACCAAGCAGTTCTTATCTAGGCCTTTTGCACCCAGGTGTTAGTTACCCTGTACGGCAACTGTAATGGTCCGTCCATCTAGCAGGCGGTCTGCCGAGAGGTCTAGATAATTCCCAGGGCCACATAGTATAAGAGAAGTATTAGAGTATTATTAACACATATTTAACCGGGTATTTATCGCGTTATTTACCTTTATAATGGCCCGACGTTTCGACAGGATTACACCCATCGTGGTCCCGGGAAGACTGACATGTTGGGAGGTAACCGTGAGGTGTCGAAACGTCGGGCAATAATAAAGGTAAATAACACGATAAATACCCGGTTAAATATGTGTTAACAATGTGTCGTGATCGCGTAAGTTTAAAAAAGACTAGTAGTAGAGTAGTCGTAGGGTAGTTTTAGAGTCTTTGGACTATCCCAGACGGACCCAGGGAGGGCGATGGTGCATGATATGGCTATGCACCATCGTAAGTTCCGCGAGACGTAGGGGGCGTTAGTTGTGGACGCCCCCGGGACGTGCTCAGGCAAGGTGCTATAGGGGCTCCGGAGTGTTCTTTATGAGGAACCGGAGCCCCTAGTGCACCGAGGCCGGCCATCGGGGTGTTTTTAGTGAGTCGTCAGGAGACAACCTCACATAACCATGCTGCGCCCTTAACGCAGCATGGTATCTGACCTAGAAGATTTCCACCCCGTCACCAAAAAAAAAAAAAGGGTAGTTGTAGAGTAGTACTTTGTAAACTTTCGCGATCGATAGACATAATTTTAAACTGTTTAACGGGACTTCATCGCGTAACTCGATACGTCGGGAAATAATAAAACAAGGTAATTACGCGATAAAGTCCCTTTAAACAGTTTAAAATTAAGTCGTAGAGAAGTCGTAAGATGTTGTAGTAGTTGTTGCGATACAAAGTTCGCCGGGACAGTTGTAGAATAATAAAATCAGCATTACTGACAAAAAAAATCGTTATTATTATACAGGATTGCACCCATCGCGGTCCCGGGAAGACTCAGTCTTCCCGGGACCACGATGGGTGCAATCCTGTCGAAACGTCGGGCAATAATAAAGGTAAATAGCGTGATAAATACCCGGTTAAATATGTGTTAATAATGTGTCGTGATCGTGAAAGTTTTAAAAAAATCGGTTTCCACTCAGCTATTGTTACAGTAGGGCTGTGAGCCGTTACTATAACGCTGGTCTTCTGTGAGTTGCTTCACAAAGACTGAAGATGAAGTATGACCGTGACTTGTTCGCGTCCCACTTAAGGTCACAAGAACCGCGAAGCATGAAATAGGCTTGAGGGCTATTAGTCGCTCGCCTTCCCCGTGATGGATGGCAACGTAGCGTGATTGAATAATTGGACTTCAATATACTAGACTAGCTGCCCCGCGCAACTTCGTTTGCGTCACGTAAGAGAGAGAGAGAGAGAGTGGGTCGTAGGCACAGAATACAATATTCTGCACCTATAATTAAAATGCCCGCGCTGTAAAACTTTGATATCTTCTAAGATATTCCTTGAATTCAAATGGTGACACAGCAGTAGGCACGCAACTATGCCTTCAGGCACTTCACACTGTTACGATAATTGAATCTCTCATAGATCACATCATCGGACCATATTTTGAAAAAATGGGTCTGAAAGTGTTTCTAACTGAGCCCAAAAATAATTTTCCAAATCGGTTCTAAGGTAACAAAGATGTCAAAAAAATATAAAGACGACTTGAGAACCTCCCCGTTTTTTGAAGTCGGTTAATTTAAATTTCTTTATTTATCACAAGTATCATCAGCGGCCTTTTCGTCTATTATCAGGTAATGCTTGTGGTTTGGGTGTTGCATATTTTAAAATGACTAAACAGTCCTATCTTTGACCTCACTGCGCGACCGCAGTTTTGGCAGACGTGAGTGTCCACTGCAGTTGGTGGATTGGATGTATTATGAAGTATCGTATCATCATTTCAGCCGTAAAACGTCCACTACTGAACTGAGGCCTCCCTCATGGATCTCCATGAGTGGTAGTTGCCATACTCACCACGCTTGGCAGGCGGGTTGATGAGCGCAGTACAGGATGTTGATATACGGAAAGACGCTGCTGCCCATCTTCCGGAGGTGTCCCTTAGCAGGCTCTTACTGCATCCACGGGCAGGAGAGTAGGGGTAACATTCTACTGCCGGCAACCCACGGCAAGTTATTTTTTATTAATAGCATAATTTAGTTTCGGCATCCCGGTGGAGTTGCGAAGGAAATTGAATGGACCTTTGACATTTGGTTCGCAAACATCGCCGTCTGATACATACGTCCTACATTGACCTCCAAAGCCGATATCGCAGGTAGACCATTTAATGTCATGGGTTACGGTGTTCGTTATTATTAGCTATTACTTTCTTACATAAATGAACAACAAATATTTAGTAACAAATCCGCTATATCTAATGAGCAGTTGAAAAAACACTCAGAATTCGACACGTGTTTCGCCTCTGCAAGGCATCTTCAGGATAAATCGGCTGCCCGTTAGTCACGGAATACAGAGAAACAACGAAGACTCAGAGGTAGCTGCGTGCTACCGCTCATTTGATATAGGTTACCGAATTTGTTACTAAATGTATTATCATGGATTTTCAGTCACGCCTGAATCAATTAATTTCTATTACTTTCTTCAAAAAAAGTAATGAATATTACTCCTACTATTCAAACATTAAAATTAATGATCAAATTGATATTCAGAGTGCTCCCAACGTATGTATACATGTACTTCATTTGTTTATGAACGAGTCGCCATCTTTCCATACAAACGTGGAAGGGTAACTACTCCACTGTTTGACGTTAACCATCCAACACTAAGGATTATATCAATTTATCTCGTCATAATCTATGTTTGTCTTGTCTACACCCCAAACCGTAAAAAAAAGTATTTATTTCAAAAATACAAGCTTCTAAACATTCGTATTTCAACACTGATTTTAGCCCAACTATGGACGAAACTAAATAATATAAGGAGAAAGAAAACTCAAAAATAAACGCCGTTCCGACATAGTTTAATTATTAAAGGGCCCGAGGCGACAGATGCATTTTCGATACTCAAAGGTCATGCCAGAATACGAGCGTTGGTCCATTATATCTACATGGATCAACATTATGCTGAGGCAGGACCTTTTGGTCCACAACTCAAACAATAAATGTTGTTTTTATTTTTATATTAATTATGTTTTTTGTTTATGTTTGTAACTACATATGTGGATCAATAAATACATTTTCTTTCTTTCTTTTCCATTTAAACGTAGAACCAAACACTTTGCAATTCCAGCGTATCTTCACCATGATATGCTATTATTTCTATTAGTACTTAGTATAGGTTCCTGCTTTTTTCAAAATACGAGCGGATAGAATAGAATAGAAAACTCTTTATTGCACACCACATAAAAAAAATAGAACAATAAAATAAAGGAATTAAATAATACAATATATGAGTACAAAGGGCGGCCTTATCGCTATGAGCGATCTCTTCCAGGCAACCTTGGGATGGACAGGAAATAGAGAACGATATAGACAGTGGTGTAAAATTAAGAGAATATAAATAGCAAACAAACTATTGGCGGATTGTTGCCATGTATGGCGTGGCGTGTATTCACGCCACGCTTGGCAGGCGGGTTGGCAAGCGCAATATGGGATGTCGATACACGGAAAGACGCTGCCCATCTTCCTGAGCTATCCCTTGCTTCTTACTGCATATGTGTAAGAAAGGAGTAGCAAAATACTCCTACCGGCACCCCACCGCAAACTTGATGCGGTATTTTGATTGCTGAGACGAAAAACATTTAGTAGGTATTTTTATAGTGACAGACAGTTTAACTCGGTCTGAGCTCGCGGCCACCGGCAGAGCTAATCCCAAAATAATATATCGTTAAAGCCGACCGGTGCCGTTTATTGGGAAAACACGCGATGTTTGCACACAATGTTTACATTTTGCTTTGGAGTTTCGGTATGTGTGAAATAGTTTTCGACTACGACATGACATTCCGCCTGGCGTATGAAAACATTTACGGCCGCATGGAGAAGGCAAGAAGATTACACCTCTTTAAGGCCCTGTCAAACAGAGAGCGTAATTAGCGCGCGTCAAGGCGCTAAAGCGTCCTGGCCTTAACGTCGTACACTTTGTGTGTGACAGCTTCGACGCTATTCAGTAGTCGTCCCTCACGATAACGTATAGGTACTACTACTTGGTCACGATGTCTTGATTGATTGCACTGTTCCTTGTGTTATACAAAGACGGGTATTTTCTAACACATTCTATTAACTTTTCAGTCATTTTCACTAATAATTTACGAAGAACACGCCCGGCGCTAACTAATATTCTGTAATAAAATACAACGCAACGTCATGACGCGGCGCTAGAGCGTCGCGTACTGGTAGCGCGCTAGCGCTGTTTAACAGGTGTTCAGTACAACACAACGCGACGCTATAACGCGGCGCTAGGCCAGGACGCTTTAGCGCCTTGACGCGCGCTAATTACGCTCTCTGTTTGACAGGGCCTTATACATTTTTGCCTTTTTCTCTGCCGTGAGGTGCCGATAAGTGGGGCAGTAGAATGTTGCCTCTTTATTTTGCCCGTGGATGCAGTAAAAAGCGGCCATGGGACACCTGCGGTAGATTAGCAGGCATGCGGTAGGCAGCAGCGTTTTTTCATGTATCAACATCCCGTACTGCGCTCGTCAACCCGCCTGTCAAGTATGGCAACAACACCTTATGATCACTACTTGGAGATTCATGAGGGGGCCTGTGTCCAGCAGTGGACGTCATACGGCTGAGATGATGATGATAGATATGCTTTATACTTTCACGATCACCACACATTATTAACAGATATTTAAACGGGTATTTATCGCGCTATTTACCTTTATTATTGCCCGACGTTTCGACAGGATTGCACCCATCGTGGTCCCGGGAAGACTGACATGTTAGAGGTGACCGCAGCAAAGCGAAGGCGTCTTTTCAGACTACCCTCACGTGGTCTTCATAAATATAAAAACTTGAGATTAAGGCTGTTTCACACTGGGACAGCACACTACACTAACTGTATCAGCACACTTAGGTTGATTCACACGTCGAGTACACTTGGCTATCACTGGATTCCATGAGGCAGAGAGTCTGAAGCCGTCTTCACGATTGAAATTAGGATACTTCTTAATTTCAATTGCTTCCCGAACCATTCTCTTGTAATAGTGCCTCTCGTTGGCTATAACTTTGGGATTGTGGAGTTCAATCCAGTGGTCCAGGGTCCTGAGTCCACTACATGCTCAGCTATATAGCTGAGCATGTAGTGGACTATGTGACTAATAATGTGTCGTGATCGCGAAAGTTTAAAAAAGACCACCACACATTAAACGGATATTTATCGCGTTATTTACCTCTCGTGCGTCGGGCAATAATAAAGGTTTATTATAGAGTTAGATTAAAAATAAGAAGCAGTCGAGAAAATTTTTAGTAAACCTGTCAGTGGTTTTCAACGGGTAATTAGGCTACGAAGAATGTCCATAGTATGAAATAAATTGTTTTTGTTAGTGTATGGCACCTGAAAATAAAAAAGCGCTATTAATAAATATGTGGTTTGCTAACAAACACCAACCATTACGAATTACAGCAAGTTGATAACTCATTATCAATTAAGCCTGCATGAACGTCCCCAACTCCCATTGCCTTGGGTTGTCTTTACATACTTACTTACATACTTTTGATATCCCCTTGAAATGACTTTACCCAAACTCCTTGGGTGATTCTAAGTAAACACGGGTAAACCTAGGTTTACTCAATCTTCTAGCATTACCCGTAACATATCCACTTTTTAAGGGTACTTTATACTTTAATTGTTGGTTTGGTCAGCATTTTCACTGACTGTTTATGATATTATTGCTAAGATTTTCGGATATCATAATTGTAAAATCTGAGTATTGTAATTTACAATGGACCTAGTAGACGTGACATGGCAAGACGGAGACGAAATTATATTTCAAACACTTCTCGTATGATGTCGATGAACTTTTGGCGCCACAAATCTTTGACTAGCGTGTACCTATTTAGAATGACTATTGTTTTTTGATGGGCAGCAGCGTCTTTACGTGTATCAACATCCCGTACTGCGCTCGCCAATCCGCCTGCCAAGCGTGGTGAGTAGGGCATGTAAAAACCGGGTTGTTTAAAAAAACCGGTTTTTCGGTTTTTATTTTTTTAATAACCGGTTAACCGATTAATCGATTATTTTTCGAGATTTTTTACATAGGTTATCTTAGGGCAAAATAAAACTATAACATTTGAATAAAAATCAACTTATTATTTTCATAAGTACTTATTGATTACTAGTATTAAAACTATCTCTCTCTCTTACTCTAAACTCTCACTCTACTCAAATAAAGTTATAAAAATCAAGAATAAGTCCGATACTTATGCAGAAACTTTAACATCTCCTGAAAACTAACAATTCTGCATGTTGGACTTTATTCTTCGGATGAGTCGAGTTATCCTAAAACATTATGATATGATAAATCAGTCCTAAAAGTTTCTAGTTAGTGTAATTCACTTCAACTCACTATTACTCAAATAAAGTTATTAAAATCAACAAAATAATAGTTAGGTATATTATAGCATAGATTGTAATCTACTTTTGTTTTGGTAGTATTACACTATCTTCTTAAAGTTGAAAGACATGGTTAACATTAACATATTATATTAAAGATAATGAGTCCTTTTTGTTTTGGTAATAAGACCGAACTGACACAAGTGCGTTAAGAGAGTCGTCACCCAGTGAACTGCTTATTTTGTTACACATTAGGCCTGCCGATGAAAATATTCTCTCTGATTCTACAGAAGTGGGAGGAATCGACTTAGAGCTTCGTATACCTTCTTTATGTTGTCTCCCATGTGTCCTCCTTCATCATACAGGGCCATTTCTACTCTAACTCGCGTTTCTAAATCGAGTCTACTTGTATCAACTGTTTTTAGGGTTGGCTGTAGGGCCTTTCTTATTTCTAGCCCAAGCTGGTCTTTGAGGTCTAATGGTAATGATTCATCTATGGTTCTAATATTTTCTGGTCCTATGTCTTCTATTGCAAAATTTTTATTTATGATGCTGATTATTGTTGATCGAATTTGGTCGTTGTCCAGAGCTATTGCGTTGTTAATGTCTGTTTGCAGATCCCTGTAGTACGATGTTGGGTTTTGTAAAAATAGTTATATTCCGGTTAATTTTGTTAGTCGTTAATAGCTTATTAGCATGACGATATTCACTGACGACTTTTTATGCGGTCTAAAGTTTTCTGAGGTGGTTGTTTGTATTTTAGTACCTAATTTTAACGCATTAAATGTTGTAAAATAATTAGATGGATAAGATATTATTATATTCGTCCTATCCTACTAATATAATATACGCGAATGTTTTTGAGTATGTATGTATAACATCTATGTATGTATGGATGTTTGTTACTCTTTCACGCTGAAACGGCTGAACGAATTTGGCTAAAACTTGGAATATAGGTACATTGTTTATACCTGGATTAAGGCTTATTACTTTTTATCCCAAAAATAGAAGTATTTCCTTGGGATGGCATGTTTGCTTAGTAACCGCGGGGTGCAGCTAGTTTTAAATAAAGTCTGCAAGGCTTAGTTTTAAATAAATTTGTCATTTAGTACCTCTTAAAAAATAACCGAAAACCCGGGTTTTTTGTCAAAAATAACCGATGAAAAACCGTCGTTAAATCAGTCGATTAATCGGTTTTTTGGTTAATCGATTAATCGGTTTACATGCCCTAGTGGTGAGTATGGCAACTAACCCTCATGGAGATCCATGAGGGAGGCCTGTGTTCAGTAGTGGACGTATTACGGCCGAAATGATGAATGATGATGATTGTTTTTTATCAAAAATTCTAGACTACTATTTGTGTTATTGTAATAAAGTCTGTGAGCTTGTTATTCAAATGGATATATGTACCTAGTCTTGTATAAAACTTGAACGAAATATAACATATTCTGTGCTCGTTAAAAAACCGTGTCACTGCTTGGTCACGGCAGGATAAGATCTTGCAAGCTCTAGAAAGTTAACGCATACACGCGAAATCACGTGCAAAAACTTGTTAATAATATCCGTATATACCTAAAAACCCTTTATAAATATTAATGAGATCCATAAACATGACGTTGACGTTAATGAATCGCCGGCGAAGGTTCATAGGTCATCGTGATAAGAACGCTTGATCAAGACTCTAATCATGCAATAACTGTTGGCTTATGAAGGCCGTGCTTGAACAAACAGCATAGATTACTCAGCATGACTGTGGCTAGTGGGCCGCATCGCCTAGCATCCAGCATCGAAGGCCTTACTACTACTTATAGCGAAATTACCAACTGCTACATTGATGCGGGGGAACATGTTACAATGTAGCAGTTGGTAATTTCGCTATTTCCTTTTCTTCTATAAACTTCATTTTGTCCAGGGTATCCAACGTTCATGCGAAACATTATTGGTCAACTTAACTTCTCATTATGAAGAATTTTCTAAGCTCATCGTGGGAAAATAACGATAGCTTCTACCTTGAGCCGAATCGCCTTAGAGGTTTAATAATATAGCCAGTTTTATCCGGTAAGGACTGCACTAAAGTATCGTTAACGGATGCCCTTCTCGACAGACGTGAGCAATACCTATTGACCTATTTATTAAGTCCTACAGGGGCTATAGGGCGCCCCGAGTGCCGCCCAGTTGGACGGCCGCGGTATCGCTGGAGGGATGTGGTAGAGAGAGATGAAGGGTTCTACAAGAACTCTCTAATCTTTTTCATTGTACCTATATGTATGCTTGTAGCATTGGTACGGGGGTACCAGAAAAGGGCGCGAAGTCCTTAAAAGGTCACCAAAGGTCAAAAATGGCATTTTTGGGTTTTTAAACGTTTTCGGCCATTTGAAGACTTATTTTTTGGTGACCTTTTGAGGTCACAATAACTCCGGTCCCTGTGACCTAGGGTCACCAAAATCAATCAGTCCCCTTCTCTCATTAAGACGGTGCTAACAAAAAAGGTTTCGCGTTCGGTTGTAATCGTCAAATACACAGACAGACAGCGCTATGCATACTTAAGAACTTATTAAGTTCTTAAGTAAGTGGGAATGTACGGTATATTTCGGAGGAGGGCGCTGACTCTGCTTCTCAGTTCTTATTGTAACATTCGCCAGCTTCAAAGTTTTCTTATTATGTTGTACCCAAGTTTTTCTTCCAGTGCCTTCTAGATAGGACTCTCTCTCTCTAACCTAACCTCACTCTCTTAAAATGTTGTTAACTTTTAGTATCTTGTTTTCGCCTGTTACTGTACCAAGTTTTCCTCTTGTTTTTTAGCGTTGTATTGTTTTGTTGTTTCCTTTAGTAGTCAAATTTATTAATTTTAAATAAGACAGGATCCATACATTCGCTATGTTCAACATATATATTTAATTAATTACTAATTTATTTTACTAGTTTAATTTATTTTTATTTGTAATTATTATTTATAAATTAAATTTTATTATAAACATGTAATTATGGACTTCTGCCTGAATAAATAAATAAATGTTTATCTTGGTTTTATTTATGTGCATTTGTGTTTATTTTAAGTTTTCGTACTGTATTTAATTTAAGTTTTGGTGTACAATAAAGTTATATTCATTCATTCATTCATTATTTAGTCTAATATGGTTAGCGTTTTGTTGTAAACTGTAAGCGTTCTATTGTGATCAAAGACCGCGACTGCGTTTTTTGGCAATTGCAATGCAGCATTCTCATAAAAATAAAGCAAGGACTCGCTCGCATATCACGGTGAAGTTTAAATGCGATGCGTTTGGCGCCGCGCCAGGGAACGACAAAGGGTTTACTGCCCTTCGGGGCTGAAGCTGAAGCTTCAGGGCTGCAGTTGGCAGCGATGCTCGCTTTGCGACTTTATGGCTCTATAGAACTTCATTTACTCCAAATTATTGTTTCGAGTTCTCATACATCAACGCAGCTGTAAGACTGCTGTTCACATCCACTGCTGGACTCATGATCCCTCATTGTTGCCATACTCGTCATACGTGGCAGGCGGGTTGGCGACTTTGGCGAACGCAGTACGGGATGTTGGTACACGGAAAGAGACATTGTTGCCAATCTACCGGAGGTGTCCTTGACAGATTTTTACTGTATCCACGGGCAAGAGAGGAGGCAAAACTCTACTGACGGCACCCCACGGCGTGTCCTCGTTAGTTAGTTCAAATTGTGATCGTAGACCATCCGTAAAATCGAGTATTATGGACTAGCTTACTTACGATGTAGGAGGAATGCTGTAACAACACTAAAACACATTTCTATTAAGATTAACCAGTCGGTTTCGCGTATATCAGCTATCACGGTCGTTAACTCTTGATAAACATGATCGTTCGCGAGTTTGGTTTTCTTTTTTAACTAACTCAGCTGTCGTACGAATATTAAGGCGTGAGACTCAGGAAGGCTTGTTTCTCGCCGCGGGACATAATTAACTCTGTATCTACATAATATATGCACCTAGAATTTATAATATGAAACATGGGTAAAACGCACAACTTATTTTATTGCAAAGTTCTCATTGTATAAATTCAAAACGTTATCAAACGCAACCTTTCCAAACCGTCCCAAGTGGTTTCGTCCTATAGACGAAACCACTTGGGACGGAATCTGCTGTAACTTCGACTAACGTAATATAAGAAATAAAATAAAATTGTTTGTTAATGATGACTAAACGGCCGAGTTAGGTTCTTCTGTTCGCTTCTTTTCCTAACTCGCATCCTCGCATGTCATCTGAAGCGAACCGATTTAATTATGTGCTTCATTCTATTAATTTGTGTTGTATCATTTTGTAATTTATGTTATGTATGTATGTGTATGTATGACGCATCAATAAGATCCATGCGGCCGCACTGAATAAGGTATTCTGATGTTTAATAACATCTTTTGGGGGGTAAAACCGACCGGCCGAGAGGTGACGCGTGTCGGTTGGAGAAGTGCGAGTTAGTACTACCACAGGTACTACGGCGACTGCCCTTTATCTAACATGCCCATCGTGTTGACTGAGGCGACTGAGGCTTCTGTAGCGACAGTGGCGACTGTGGCGAGTATGGTGAAAATGTTTTACATTTGCCAGGCAGGAAGGGAAGAGGGCCACTATCCCCTTTTCCTCACTTAGTAGAATTTTATAAAATTGAAATGTTTCAGTAACCCCCCGACACTTTACCTAGCCTCGGGTTAAAAAAGACATTCTGAAGCTAACGAATTCAATAATGATTTTTGTTTAATTAAAATGTGCTTTGTTTTTCTTTAGCAAAGTAGCTTTTGTGATCTAATGAATGAACACTTATTGACTTTGACTTGATTTCTCCGCTCCGGGCAGGGAGCCTAAGTCATTGTCACTGTCAAGAGGTCGGATGACAGTCAAGTGAAGCCCCATCGAAGACTTTCAAGTCGCGGTCGCGATCGATCGGGAAGCGGATAAACAACCTTCAGATATGCTGACACATTATATAATAGATATGAGGATCTTATCTCGTGATGTCACAGAGCAGATTAAATATTTGCAGTTTCTACGAGATACCGAACTAGTAGCAACTGAATTAACTTGCGTTCACTTTCATCATTTCAACCGTAAAACGTCCACTACTGAACACAGGCCTCCCTCATGGACCTCCATGAGGTGTAGTTGCCATACTACCACGCTTGGCAGGCAGGTGGGCGAGCACAGTAAGGGATGTTGATACACGGAAAGACGCTGCTGCCCATCTTCCGGAGGTATCCCTTAGCAGGCTCTTACTGCATCCACGGGCATAAGAGGAGGGGTAACATTCTACTGCCCACGGCGACTTATTAACTCGTGTCAATAACGCTTCCAGCGTAGGTAATAATAACGTACCATGATAAAAAAAAAACCCAGAGACTATATACAAATCCATCCAGTAGCGAACTCACAACCTTCGGTCGGATTGTAAGTCGGAGGCATAGATAGATAGATAGAAAATACTTTATTGCACACCTTAAAACTAAACATAATAACAAGAAACACTTAAAAACAAAGTGACAATTGGCGGCCTTATCGCTAAAGAGCGATCTCTACCAGGCAACCTTGGGATGGATTGGATTGTAATATATGACAAGGGGTTATAATGGTGTACATGTAGATAAACTAATTACATATATACCATACATAATATACATTATAAGTACATAACATATTATACATACAAAATACATAACATGAGTATCAAAGATAACGTATAGGCATATATACACTACAAGGTCTATTATATATAACTGTCTACTAACCCATGGAAACAGGTCGTTTTGGAGGGGAAAAATATGTATACCACTCGACCAACACGGCTTTTCCTTCGGAAAACAGTTGTGACTACCGATGTTTATAAATCTCGCAGCATTCGTGACGTACATGATACAGAAGAAGCGCGGCACTGACGTCTAACACCCAGGAAAGCGGCTTAGCCGCAAACCAATAGCATACTTTATCTGCGGTCAGTTAGAAATCGACCACAGCTACGTATTCACAGTTAAGTAGTACAGCATTGTATTAACTATTGACGTGGGGTGCCCGCAGTAGAATGTTACCTCTCCTCTCATGCCCGTGGATGCAGTAAGAGCCTCTAAGGGATACCTCCGGAAGATGGGCAGCAGCGTCTTTCCGTGTTACAACACCCTGTACTGCGCTCGCCAATCCGCCTGAAAGCGTGGTGTGTATTGCCATATACGGCAAGAAACCTTCATGGGTACTTGGAGATCCGTGAGGAAGGCCTATGTCCAGCAGTGGACGTCCTACGGCTGAGATGATGATGATAATTGCTATTACGACTCGGAAAAATAATGTACTACAGTACTGTACACCTTAAAAAGGTTAACAAAAAATTCCGCGATGGTATATGTATATTTATCTCTTAGGGATAACCCACAATAACCATTTTTTATCCTTTACTTTTTCCGAGAATTAATGGCTTATTTACGAAGCGATTTTAAGCCATACAGCATTAATCCTTATCCAATTAAGTACCTTAAATAAATTCTGCATTTAATATAGATGAATATGACTTTTACAGCATGTAACTTAAATTAATATTTTTAAAGATATTCATCATTATCCTTTCAGCCGTAGGACGTCCACTGCTGGACATAGGCCTCCCTCATGGATTTCCAGTTATTGCGGTTGGAAGCGATCTGCATCCACCGTCGACCTGCGGTCTTCACTAGGTCATCATCCCACCTTGTTGGTGGACGTCCTACGCTGCGCTTGCCGGTCCGTGGCCTCCACTCGAGAACTTTTCGGCCCCATCGGCCATCTGTTCTGCGAGCTACATGGCCTGCCCATTGCCACTTCAACGTGCTAATCCGTTTGGCTATGTCGGTGACCCGAGTTCTTCTACGTATCTCCTCATTTCTGATTCGATCGCGTAAAGAAACCCCGAGCATAGCCCTCTCCATAGCTCGTTGAGCTACTCTGAGCTTATTCATGAAGCCAATCGTGAATGACCATGATTGAAGATATTAGAGGTTCAGATTTAAAATGCAGGGACATAGCGGTTGCGACGTTACCAGCCGGGGGGCCGGTCAAAACTCGGTCGATACTGTTCTCGATTTGGAAGAAGCTGTTAATTTTCCAAGAGAATTTCTTAATTCTTTGAACCCGTCTCTACAGCATGAAATGGTGATGAAAGCAGGTTGTCCTGTTATTTTATTAAAACACCTGAATCCACCTAAACTTTGCAATGGCACGCGTTTGCTGGTTCGTTTCAGCCGTAAAACGTCTACTACTGAACACAGGCCTCGCTCATGGATCTCCATGAGGGGTAGTTGCCATACTCACCACGCTTGGCAGGCGGGTTGGCGAGCGCAGTACGGGATGTTGGTACACGGAAAGACGCTGCTGCCCATCTTCCGGAGGTATCCCTCAGCAGGCTCTTACTGCATCCATGGGTATGAGTGGAGGGGTAACATTCTACTGCCGGCACCCCACGGTGTTTGCTGGTAAAATCATTAAAAACTTTCATAATAGAGTGCACAATACTCACCGGATGTGGTACCGGAGAAGATTTGTATTGATTCCCCGAATTCCTTTGATACCATCGGATTTACCGTTCCAATTTGAACGCCTACAATTTCCGGTAGATATATTTTGCAATGCCCACTAATAAATCGCAGGGTCCAAACTTTCAACGTTACAGGCTTAGATTTGAGCGTTAAGTGTTTTGCACATGGCCAATAATATGTCGCTCTTTCAAGAGTAACCTTTAAAGAAAACATGTTTGTATTGTCTAGTGATAAAAAAGCTGTGAACGTTGTATATGTACCGGCCAAATCCGATTTCAGGACAAACTAGTTTTGCCTAGGCTAAACTAGTTCTTCCTATATACAATTCCGAATCTATTTAGGAAATGTATAAAATAAAAACACTGTCTGTGACAGGGCCGAGATGGAGAGACAGTAGGTTATTAGGTTTTTTTTATAACCATCCAAAAACACTGCCTGTGGCAGAACCGAGATGGAGAGACGGTAGGTTATTAGGAAAAGAACTAGTTTAGCCTAGGCAAAACTAGTTTGTCCTGAAATCGGGTTTGGCCGGTAACATATAAAAGACATTCTATAGTATATTTAGTATCAGCATTGCACACATGCGAAGCCGGGGCGGGTCGGTAGACCTAGGTCCTTGTGTTCGTTTCTTTACCTGAATCGCGTGTCAGTGATGTGTTCTTTTATTCATTGAACTATCAAAGAAGCTCTTGATATTCCACTGAATAACTAACTGTTTTGTTTTCGCCGTGGGGTGATAGCAGTAGAATGTTGCCGCTCCTCTTGCTCGTAGATACAGTAAAAAACTACCAAGGGATACCTGCGGAAGATGGGCAGCAGCGTCTTTCAGTGTAACAACATCCCACTGCGCTCGCCAACCCGCCTGCCAAGCGTGGCGAGTATGGCAAAAACCCCCTCATGATCTTGTTGATCCATCAGGGAGGCTTATGTCCAGCGGTGGACGTGGACAACAGTCCTTAGGCTGAAATGATGATGATGATGATGATGACATAAGACATAGGCATGAAATAGGCATGGACAATAAACGTACGTCATGGGAGAGGTGCCGGCAGTAGAATGTTACCTCTCCTCTCATGCCCGAGAATGCAGTAAGAGCCTGCTAAGGGATACCTCCGGAAGGTAGGGAACAGCTAGTCTATCCGTGTATCAATATCCCGCATGCCAAGCGTGGTGAGTATTGCAACTAACCCTCATGGAGATTCATGAGGGATGCCTGTGTTCAGTAGTGGACGTTTTACGGCTGAAATGATGACGAAAAACTGATTCGGGTACAACGCATGCGAAGCCGCTAGCAGGAGGCAGTAACGAAAAACCCTGCACTGTGAATGTACCAAAAGGCCTTCGCAGCTCGCTCTATTTTCCAAAACACCCGAGCACCTTGACAATCGGGAAACTGGGCCATGCGGCGCGCTGCTTGCGCCGGGATGTCCTCTGTATACATATTGTGCGAATGCCCTCATCTTACAACTTGGAAAGCGAAACCGAAGTCTTCATTATCTTCATCATCATTACAGCCGTAGGACTGCTCTGCCCGCGTCCACTGCTGGACATAGGCCTTGCTCATACATCTCCAAGATCATGAGGGGATTGTTGCCATGCTCGCCACGCTTGGCAGGCGGGTTGGCGAGCGCAGAATGGGATGTTGATACACGGAGACGCTGCTGCCTAGCTTCCGGAGCAGAGCAGACACTTTCTTACTGCATCCACGGGCGAGAGAGGAGAGGCAACATTCTAATGACGACACCGTAACCGAAGTCTTAGTTAAATTTAAACTACTCATGACCAATTTCACCCCTTTTAAAGAATACTGGCGATTCATTTTGTAATTACAGAAATACTGACGATTCATTTTGAAAACACGGCGGGTAACTCGAATTTAAATCCGACACGTTTCGATTTTTCAAGAAAATCATCATCATGTATCACTCAATTCGAGTATGCGCGGTACCGACATGACGTCCCTTAATGATAATTTTCTTGAAAAATCTAAACGTGTCCGGCTAAACTTCTTTATAATACAAAATGTATACTATAAGCTTAATAATAATATTAATTTTGAAAGTGAGATACTGACGATACTTCTTTACAAACTATTCTTCTTAAATGGGATATCCTGTTCAAAAAGACAAAAATAAATGGCTGAATATGTAAAATTTAATGTAGGGAAGTATCTTAAAAATGGGTGCTACATAATTAAATAAAACATGTTTATTCCTGTTCACAACAAGAGCGCTATATGTACATATATCGACGATGAAGTATCAATATCTAATAACTAACATTTTAGCGGTTTTTACTTTTTTTCATATTCGTAGGTAAAATGTAAAAGAGCTTGTATTGGCAAAGACATAAGGTCTTGAATTATTCTTATTTATGAGATATTTGCTTATAGAAATACCTAATAACTCATCGTGCGTGATTTTTGCTTGCAATACCGAATATCTACGCTTAAAAACGTGTTGACTGTGGCGCTGTCCCTCGCAGACTAGCTAGTGTACTGTCTGTGCAGAATCTGTTCAGGAATATGGAATTATGAACGAAGGTAGAAAACGGCACCATATTGCTTAACCTGTGCTGTGTAAGAGAAATAAAGCAAAAATGCTTAGAATGCAAGGCGAAGAGTTTTTGGGATACTCGAGACCGGCTAATGGAAAGTTTCAACAAGACACCATAAGAGGTAAGAAAGAACTAGGAGAAAGATGCACATTAGAGTTTTGTAATAAAAGTAAATTAAGAGAATGTAGCAAAATAACAGAAGATACTGGAAAGAAAATCCATACCCATTTCTGGAAGAAATTAAATTGGGATCAGCGTAAAGTTTACGTCTTTTCCGTGGTCAACCGCAGAAATACCGCTCGAAAGACTAAATCAGACGATCAATCTAGGCGATCAGTAACTACAACATATTTTTTGCCCTTCAAAGAAGACTGCTCCGAAAAGTACAGGTATGCAAACCAATGTTTCTCGCTACGCTTTCCCTTGGATCTTTCACAGTCTATTCATGGACAAAGAAGAGTGAGTTTGGGATGACTCCATCACGAAGTGTAAGCAACTCACTACGACAAAATGCGTCAAGATCTGGAATCGAGAGAAAGATGTTGACACTGCAGAGTTATTTTGATAATTTGCTGAAGTTATCTTCACACTATGCTCGAAAAGAAACAAATAAACTGTTTTTAGAGCCAATGTACAATACTCTTGCAGACTTATTCAGAAATTACAAAACCTATTGTGCTGAGAACGAAGAACAGGAAGTGAGCCAATTTACGTTTGAAAAAATGTTAAACGCGAAAAATCTGTCACTGTACACTCTTAAAAAAGATTTGTGTGATATTTGTTCAGCTTACAAAGCAGGAAATTTAAATGAGGCTGATTACCAAGTTCATCTAGTCAAAAAGAATAGAGCAAGGCTAGAGAAAGAAAATGATAAGAAAAGGGTTGCTGCAGGCGATATTAGAGACAGTAGACATTAGAGTCATCTATTACAACATAATGACTATCGAAGTAAAACTAGATTTTGATGCAGACTTTATGCCTCTACCTCAGAGACCTAAGATAGTAAACTGTGAAAATATCAATTATCGCCAGTAGCACTCCAACCGGATCCCAATTTCAGCTACAAAGTATAATCATCTACAGCAGCTGAAACAAGTTCTTCCCAGAGATTGTCACGCATTTTACGATACGCTTCCTTTTGCATAGAAAATTTAATGAAAGTGTTTTACTTTATGATCATTAACCTGATTTTGCTATTATTGATCATCGTGAATGTTATCATTTGTTCAAAGATAGAATTTACTAAGTTCCTGTTTTTAATATTAATTATTCTATGCTAAGATAAGGAAGCGAGTGAGAGATTTAGATTTTTTCTGTCGTTTAAATAATTATGTTAAGTTTTTTTATATCTCTTTATTTTAGGGGAGCCTATATGTTATTAATGTGTCACGTTGTACCCAGAAGTTTACTTTCAACTGTTGTGATTTCTACCAAAATTAAACTGTCAAAATTTTATAATTGTGTATGTTTTGTCAAACTTGTTAATAAAACAAGTATGCCTTGCCGTAAAAAAGAGAATTGTGTTCTTTTTGTTAAATTTACTAATTACGATGTGAAAATTTAATCCAAACTGTTTTTATTTGTACATGCAATACCTTGTATCTACACAATAAATACCAGGTTCTCAGTTAAAGTTTAAACAATAACTTCTATCTACATTTATATCCCTTACCTGTAATATTTGATTGAAATCATTATCACCATCATAATCGTTTCTTACTATTTTTTAAATATAAGTAACTTTTTGATTCAAATGCTAAAAACTATAGAAATGAAACATTTTTTTCGCCTCCTGTAAAATCATGGATTTGTAATTATTAGATATTGATACTACACCGTCGATATCTTAATCTAGGTACTTAAATTAAAAGGCTTAGACATCATATTACACCACAATAAAGTAGTATAGAATATAGCTATGTTGTTTATAAAAAAATCACAGAATAACGTTTATAGGTTTACTAACATTATGTACCTACTATGGATCTGTGAAATCTAAAATAAAATAATTTTTATTTTTCTGTGCTGACTGTTCGACCAACGTCTTGGACTGGGAAGAGAGGCCTTTGCCAGGCATGGAGATCCTACAGGCTGATTAGATTAGATTTTAAGATAAGAGACACAGAATATTTATCTATAAGAGGCGTTATAAAAATATTGTTTCATGCCCTCATCTTTACAGTCAGAGAATGTGCCAATCGGTACATTTGGGGGCAAAACTCGTCGCGGCGACAACGTCCCGACAGGCCGACAGACAGACGGACTCATTACACAAATGGTCTCCACGGACCACAGACGCCACGCGCAAAGAAAGCGAAGCGAATCTAGGTCTGTCCTACTTCCGCTCGGAATGAAAACAATGGTAATCCGCGCATTACAATCATTGTGTAAAACCTGTGTGTAAAACTGAGCTTGATCACTGTGACAGTTGTCATCGACATCGAAATCCTGCCCATCAAGTTCTGAATTTTGTAATGGCCTGGATAACCTGTTGTGGCAACGTCGTACTTTATGGGTGGGACTGCACGAATAGTGACGTGCGATGAGTGAGTAAATATATCATTACAATAGTATATTTTCAACATCGTCCCAGCCCAAAACTTTTTTCGATCACAACGCATTATTAACTATATTCGATTTTTTTTATATACTACTAAACGATGAGACAAGCCGAAGGCCCATCTGATGTTAAGCGGTAACCTCTACCTATAACAATTGCAATGCCGCGGTGACCACGTTCACGAAGCACGTGACCAACGCTGCATTGCATTGCGCCCGTCACCCTGAGACAGAGTTATAAGGTCTCATGTGCCCGTAATTTCACCCACCCCCTTACCCTTTAAACCGGAACACAGCAATGCATAAATTACTGCTTGGCGGCAGAAATAGGTGTGGTGGTCTTGTAGTACTTCCCCGGATGAACCTTTCACAAAAAGTTCTACTATTAACTATTTATGAGTATTTATCGCGTAATTGCCTTTATTTTTATCCTGAAGTTTCGGCAGGATTGGACTTATATAGTGGTCGAGAGCAAACTGACTTTCAAACTTGCTTACACACCACAGCACCTAATAATTATAGCTAACATGCCGATAGAGCAATTAAGAGTGTTAATTACCATGAAAATCGAAACTCCCATTCGGCTCGGAAAAAATTACGACAAACGATGACAGATAAGAGAACTACTAAAGCAATTTACACTGATTACTACAGCTATTAAATTACTCAGGAAAAATCGTCAAGTGAATGCTCTACTAATAAAATGATGATTTCCGGCGATAATTTGCTAAATAGGGTCAATTAACTCACTACTTATATTGATCATTCTAGCCTTTTTGCCTGGCATGAAGCGTTTTATTCCTATTGCCTGGCTGGTTGGCATGATGATGATGAGCCAAAGATTTTAATCTTTGGGAGATCCTCCATGCCGATTTTGGCTATCGCGACATTGTTAGGCCCTTTAGGGTAGTTTTTGATTACGTTGGTGGGTCCTGGCGAAACCTTTACACTTTTTGGCTTTAATGTACGCACACATAATGAACCTGTTACAAAATAATGCAGTAATATTGGAATTCGCACCCGAAGGGTAACCCAAATAAGGAAGTGTGGTAAAATTGACTAAACACTGTATGTTTGAGATGGTAAGTGTTTCAGGCACTGCTGTTCCCGTTATGCATGAGTTTAGAGTTGCAGACGCTGCAATAAGACCGCCGATACGATGGTCACTTAAATGTTTAGCGTTCCTTAATGTTGTTAAAGAATTTGTATATTGTGCAAACACGATCTACATAAAATTGTCAAACAAAATAAAAAAGGAAAAGAAAAAGACAATAATATTTTTTATAATGGCAGCTGTCTATTTAATATAGTTTCTATTTAAATTTCGACAATGGTTCTGCCATGTCGACATCATCACTTTTTGTGATAGTTATAATATCTACAGAGCCTATAGTATATTATAAGGTGTGCAATAAACCATTTTCTCTCTCGACTCGACTGTAATTGTAACTGAACCCTTTCATTAAGTTTAGCAATTGGAACCACCAGACGGTAATTTATTAATAGCACTATTATTATAATACGCTAGTTATAGGTAGGTAGAGTCAGCATCAAAAGTATCTCAGAGTGCAGGGTAGCCAAAACAATCTCACTTTCAGAAATTCAAATTTATATACGCTCTCAGACTGTCCATATTGCTCTAAGAAGCCAAAGTGTTCAAAAGATTAAGCAAAGACCTGTCATAATGTCTCCGTTACCAGGGCGTTCATTGTTATTTATTCAGTCAAAATGCTTAATGGCACTTGTAATGCCTAGCATTAAAAGTGGTCAATAGTATGTATTGTTACATCCAACTACATTCCCTTGTAGCTCATGACCTTTTTAGACCTCATGCCAAAAATTAAAAAGATGCAGAAATAGAAAATAAAATAAAATAGAAATATGGAAGAGAAAACTGCTCAGAAGTTAAGAGGAATAATTAACCTTCATTTTGAATCGAAAACGTATCGCTTTTTTAACGCCGGAAGGTTGACATTTGTCAAATACATACGTAGAGCGCCTACTTTAGAGCAAGTGAATGCTTAGATACCGTTATGCGATTTACTTACTGCCATAATTTTGAAACCCTGAACCAGCTGATGATGGATATAAAATTTTTGATGCTTAGATATTTTGAACACTTTGGGTGCAGAGATCAATGCGGTTACTCTGGTGGTGTAGAAAATAATTTAGTTTACTTTTCTGATATTTTACCTAGAAGGCAGTACGCGATAAAATCTTGTATTTAAAAAATAATAATCAGATATTTTTGGTCAGCTTGGAGGCTGAGACACAATTGATTGGTACTGACTGTACCTACAAAACAACTATTTATGGCCTTTGGGATAAGGTCACTAAACCATTATTACAGTGGTCAAACACCATGAAATAGATAAAGCGCTGGTGTGCCAAACGACCTGGCATGTCGTCGGTCGGTTCAATCGACCAGTTTTAACCAATTTGAACCGTTTGTTGATCTCATTAATGTAATGATGCTAACGTTTCCGCTTTCGACGTCGGGTGATACATTAAGTAGTTATCAGTTTAGGATACCATAAGTAACTTTCGCGATAGAAAAGAGAGGTAGGGAATAGGCATAGTTACTGGGTATGAAAAACAAAATTACATTTAGACCTCTGTAAGGATAACTAAATAACGCGGACAAGTGCGAGCTAGACTCGCGACCTAAGGGGCCGTCTCCACGAGCGAGGGAATCGCGACGAGTCCGCGCTATAGAAATAATTACGGTTATTTATTAGTTATGGTAATAGTATGGTTAAAAGTTAACGCTATTATGGGGATACAAAAAAAATCCTAAATTTCAGAACTTTTTCTTTACTTGTGTCTACACGTAGGACGTTGTCGGTGAGGTGTAATATGTTGGCTCGCAGATTCGCACGTTGTACAACGCCAGTCAGAATGAGGCTCAGCGCAGACAGAACGGAGCGCAGCGGAGAGGATTTTATTGCAGCACTTGAAAATAAACTTTAAGTTATTAAAATAAAGTGCAAAACGCCGCGCGGGAATTTTCGCGTATCTTCGAGGACGCGCGAGCATTTTTTTGTCAGGTTCAAGCATTTATGCACTTTATTGTAGTAATTTTAAAGTTTATTTTCAAGTGCGTTAATAACGTCCTCTCCGCTGCGCTCCGTTCTGACTGCGCTGACCCTAACACTTTTTTGCGTATTGTACTTCTTTCTACACGTGCAGGGCCAGATAACACAAAAAGCCTACAACGTCTTACGCGTCCAGTACAATAATGGCTTCAGGATGTTGTTGGGGCTGCCGCGGTATGGTAGCGCATCAGGGATGTTCGCGGACGCGCACGTGGATGGGTTCCACGCAATCATGCGCAAGCCGGTCGCATCCCTAGTGGGCCGCATGCGCCGCAGCTCCAACAGCCTGCTGACTGCCGTGGCGCAGGACCTCCGCTCCAGTACAATAGCTCAATGATCTGTCTAGGCCGCCGCGTACCGGCCACAGTGCTAGATTCAAATTCAAATTATTTATTCTTTCTTACTTATTCTAATATACATACATATGTACATTGAAAGAGACTCTCTTTTAAGTAAAGTTTACTTGTGCTACAGAGACCCGCTACTTAACAACGCGGCTAGATAATAGAATTAAGTGAATGAATACAATTTTAAGGAACTTTATTACTTGCTTTGCTTACTTAGATTGAGGCTTTATTTAATTTTATTTATTTAATTTGATTGTGTTATTTTATTTAAATTTTAAATTGTAAACGTGTGTCCTATGGATCAACTTATGTTTTTTTTTCTAATATCAGAGTCGTTATACTTTTGGAAGTACCCTAGAAGTGTTCTATTCTTGCCATTTTCACACAATACAAAACAATACAGCATACAATAATAAAATTAAGAATACTGACAACAGAAACGGTCTTCACTTAGCTACGAGCATTGTTACAGCAGTGTGTGAAGCATTACTAATGACTCGCTGGTCTACCGTGCCGCCAGCGCAGCGTTTTATTTATACTTTTAAACCAATAAAGAAGGCCTTAGGCTATAACATATATACCCACCACGATATGACCTAACTCTACGACAATTTTAATAGTATACGATCAGAACATTAAAACGCGTACGAAGTCTCGGGGAATAACTAGTCTACAGATATTTGTCTCGGGTCTGGGTGTTTTTAATTAATAATACCTACCTATGTACCTATTACAAAAAATGTATTCTACTATTATAGGTTTCCATAGCTGCTTGGATTGGGACTAGATGGCGCTGTGTGTAGTGTTCAGCATTATTTATTGTTTGTTTAAACACTTATGAGGTTTTCGTAAGTTTTCCTTAAAATCAGATGAGTCATTTAGTGATGTGAATAGTTGTTGGCACGTAATTAAAAGGCATCGAAGTAGTGTAGCCTCGGCTGATGTCACGTGTATGACCTAAGTTATTGTACGAGCACTACTACTAAAACGGATTAGATAAATTGATAAAAAGTCAGGATCGAAAGTACCGTGTGTACCTACAAATAAAATCCTCTGTGCATATTATAAATCAGTCCCCCGCCGCGTCTGTTTCTCTGTCTGTTCGCGATAAACTCTTATGAGTTCAAGTTATTATGACTACTGAACGGGTTTTCATGCAGTTGGAAAAGTGTTTCAAGAGGTAGCTTTTTAAAGTAAAATTAATTGGAGTTTGTTGTAAGTTGGCTAAACTATGACGAGTTGAATATGTCGGAAAAGATCATACCGACTGGGAGCTGTTCTGGCGTGGGCCGCGTAAACTATAATGTGTACCTAAGTGATGTATGGAAGTATAGAGTTTCTTTTAAACAGATCTACAAACAAGTCCGTGACTGCATATGTCTATATTTTATGGATAACCCATAGTAACATTTTAATAAAAAAATATTATTATGCATTATTTGCTATGCCGTTTTAACAGATATGAAGTCTCTACTGGTCATCTTAAGCAGTTCATAATAATTATTTGCCATTAAATGATATACATTTAATTTAAGTAAATCTTACGAGTTTGAGCGAAATAAAAAATCGCGCGACAAAACAATTACGGCGCGCCCGGCAGCGTATTCCGAGAAGGCGTGATCCAACACTCTCTTGGCCCGTTTTATATTTAATTCTTCATTAAAAATGACAGCTGATTCGTTTATCCATATACCCGTGCGAAGCCATGGCGGGTCGCTAGTCTTAATTTTTTCATAAGAATGCCACATGCAAACTTATTTGAATATCAAAAACTGTTAATAGTAACAGGTACAATTGCTGATTTTAATAGATAGAAGAAAGTAAGTAAGCTTGTCTAGCTTACTTCACTACCTCATATAATATCAACACATTATTTTATTTCATTTTAATTTAAATACCTACAAAATACTTATTATTTATGCTGTGCTTTGGTTTCTTATGGTGTACATGACATTATGTATGACCTTTTGAAACCTGTATTGTATGTTTATGTATGTGCAATAAACAATTGTTTCCAAGCATTCTACAAAGTATGACCCATTTTGGTTGGGTATGTTACCCCAATAAAAATATACCAAAACCACTTTGCCTATGAGCATAGAAGATTTCATGAAAGGACACTGTCCATAGATCCAAAACATTGTTTTTTATTATAATAATGTTATAATAGTTTTTTGCCAAACCATTTTATCCCAGGAAACAATTTTTCCCAAGATTAACACAATACCTATAGTAATACAATAACAAACTAGAACAGTAAAATTTTACCTACCTAGGTAAGGTAAACAAAATTGTTTTCTAAACTTTTCTTATAGCATTGTCTATTTAAGGGTAGGCCTAGCTAATTACTAAAGCTATAATAACATTTGAACTTTGATTATTTCCTTACTAGCCCTAACCTTCAAATATGAACTTTAACTAAAAATAGCCAACTATTTTAGTGTGTGTTGAGGTTGAACTTTGGTTTAAAACTGACAGTGGTATGTTGGCCTTGGTACTTGAATAAATGAAGAAAGTGCAGACTATGACCTCCACCTTTGAATAGGAGAAATACAGCTATCTTAACTGCATGGAAATGTAAATTTCTAGGCTAGTATGCACTGATAAAACATAATAAGAATGAGTTAGTATAAAATTTATTTAAACCCAAGAGGGAAGTACAAGTTAATGTTATTTAGCATAAATTCTGCATAAGGTCTCTATAGAAAACCAGCACTGTGGCACAGCCCTTCCTGCAACAGCTGATTAGTGACAATGTTTGTCACTAGTTTTAAGAACCTTATTAACATATTTTGATTACTGGTAATATGTGTGATAAAATAAACAGTTAACTAATCAGCACTTAATTGACCAATTTAATGACCAGTTTGTAAGTCATCAACTGTTGATTCATTTAATCAGCTTTTAAGAGTAAGGGGGTATATCTTTTAAATTCAAATTTTAGCCTAGAAAAATGGTAAGTATGTATATTCCCTGTAGCATATACCTATTGATAGTAGGTGCCAGGTAAGGGGTATGCAGAGCAATGGCAGAAATTCTCTTAGTTCATAATATTCAACCTGCAAAGTTATGTCTAATAATTAAACAGCAAGATACTTACAGCAAATATAGTATTTTGCAGTCCAAATGGCAGCGGAGTCAGTCTTGCAAAAAAGACGATTTTGAAGGCCTGAGGGCCAGAAATCACTTTGAGCAGCGCCCTGGCTGTGTCGTTCTTGAGCAGCCAGCCAATCGGCAGGTAGTTCCTCATCGCCTTCAGCGTGAAATGAGCCACCGCCACTCCGAAGTTCGCACTCACTAGCACTGTGCCCAAACCCTTCAGAATCCCAAACAAATATCCACTAGTTATTATCAACAACAAGTACCCGATCGTCACCGGGAAACTCACGATCAAAAACAAACCCATAAACAACAGGAATATTATCCATGGATCCTGAGCGTCTACCCAGTGCAAAATAATCTTCAGGTACTCCTTGAAGAAATATAACACTAACACTAGACACGTCAGCAATAGTATTGAAACTACTATATTTATTAGATAGTTGTACGTGGACCTGCTGTTAATTTTAGCCCATAAAGTCTTCTTTCTCCCAACCGACACGGGGTCGGGCTGGCAGTCTTCGATGTCGACAATTTCCATTGTTTTGGGAAGAAGAAACGGAACACTTTATTTTGGTGAATGAAGCACGGTTTCACACGGATGGATCAGCACCATAGCGGGAAAAACAGTGATTTGATTCACGAATCAGCGCGCGTTCTAAAAATTAATGGAAAATCACCGAGCAACCGACATACACTCACAAAATTCAGAAAGAAACTAAAAAAATGTCAAACACGTACGATACCTTACCTGTCTGTCATCTGTGTTCTATGAGTGAGAATCATGACATTGGCATTGGCAATGGAAAGAAAATGTCTTTTGAAACAAATCGTCCTGCCTCCAGATATCACCCGTCCTACTTCTCATATTATGTCTTTTATCACTTTAATTTTCCCCTCCCATAAATTATTTATTAAGTATATATTTAGTATGTCAAATAGCATTATGTTGTAAAAATTATAAATTTATTATTTGTCTGTTTTGTGTATTAATTTTTGTATGTATATTTCTATAGATAACTCTTATTAACTTGTGTTGTTACAGATTAAAATTAACCCTACTTCTAAACCATTACTACTTTTAATCTAAACCATCAGTTCAACCGTCAATTTGTAACCTCCATTTGACTTTCTAAAGATTATGATACTTGACACTGGCAGAATTGTGTAAAACCAATCACAAAAGCCACAAAAGAAGAAGAAAAAGAAGAAGAAATCGACTTATCTGTCAGCAATAACGATAATGGCACAAGGTTCATGAAATTGAGCATTATCCAAGTTTGAGTGAAGTAACAATTATAATAATTGAGATAATAATACTATACGTAACAAGAGGAAAAGAGATAAATACCTATGTTCATTGAAATGTTCATGCATTGGTAGGGTATATGCTATGCGTCATTTAAAATTTGTTTGTGAAACGTAACCAGATTTCCTTCTTCCACTTTACATTACAATTGAACGTGGACATCTAGTTAATTTTTCTGGAAAATATATGTAAAACACTTGTAAATCTTCCTTTTATTTGCAGTGGTACTTTTTAAAACAATAGTTTCACAGTTATTTTCGTATGTCGTGACCTTTTTTCGTGTTGTGAACTGTCACACAATATCTAACCATGCCGCCGAAAAAAGCGCCCGCAGGGGCTAGCAAGAAGACTGAGCAGAAGAAAAAGGAGAAGGTGATTGAGGTAAGTTGAACATCTTTCTTACACTAATTTTTATACCTAAAACATTACTGAACATGTTTTCTTGACGCTTTGAAGTTCTCTCTCAAAAATCTTTTCCTAATATTTTCAACAATGGTTAACATTTACTATAGATTTATTCTTTAAATAAATTAATAAACATATTCCCAACAGTAATTGTTTATTAGATTGGAAGAGTTTAAAAACATAATATTACCAATCTTCTGCATACAAATTCTAGACACAATGAAGTTTTCAAAGTTTTTCTCTGGTTGCAGCCAGACTCCAAACTACAATTTATTTTTTGGACTCCAAAATACAATTGGAGACTACATCAATTATATACAAGTAATTTAGCCCTCCACATCTATAGATAGATAATTAACACAGTAACAGCAACTGTTATTATAAGGATGAGAGACTTAAGAGTGTTGGAACTTGCACCATAAAGGTTAACTTTGGTTAAGTTTACATAATGTAACTTTGGTAAGTTTAAATTATGGCGAGAAGCCAACTTGTCGACCCTGAGGGTATATCCCGACTTCTTTGGGTGGAAAGCCACCTTCAATGATCTAAGTACTGGTCATATGAGGTTGTTGCCATACTCACCAAGCTTGGCAGGTGGGCATCAGTATTAAATAAATAAATCCACTGGTATCCCTTGGCAGATTCTTACTGCGTCCATGGGCAAGACAGGAGGGTAACATTCTACCCCTGCAATGGAGTCATGTTAGAGTTCAAATGCAGAAAAAGGACTCGGAACACATTCACATAATATCAAACACCTTTTGCAGGACAAAACCTTCGGTCTCAAGAACAAGAAAGGCGCAAAACAGCAGAAGTTCATACAGCATGTGGAAAAGCAAGTTAAGAGCGGCGGCATCCACCCCGCCAAGCCGGTAGACGACAAGAAGAAGCAGAAAGAGGATAAGCTGAATCAACTAAAGGAGATGGCTTTGCTCTTCAAGCCAGTGCAGACGCAGAAAGTTGAGAAGGGTAAGATATTTTTATTTTTAACATAGAGAGAGGTCTGTCTTCCTCATGCGCAGACGGCCATTTGAATGCAGTATTTAAAAGTAGGTTTTCTACCCGTGGTTCTTAAACATGTTTTATCAAAATCGGATAAGACAATTTATAAGAAATTAGGGGTTAAAGTAGGGCTTCTCGACATTTACTTTTCCGATGAAAGCTGTAAAAATTTAAATCAGACATATCTCGGAAACTACTTGTCTTTCATTTCAGTTTATCAACAAACTTGGAGCTGTTCAAAAGTAAATCTGATCACTGTCTTCCATTTGAGCCAACAATGGTCTTAGTGACAGTTTTTTTTATTGCAGTTTTGTTTGCAATTTTGCTTTTATTTTGAAGTTATATATATCCATTCTTATGTGACCATATTTTTTTTATTAACTACCATTTCTGATATACATATATATATATTTGTCATGTCTGATGTTAATTGTTATATGTTTTTGACTTTTATTGTAATTTTTGACATGAGTCCCAACATAACGATTTGGCTAGGCTACTCCTAAAATCGCGTGATGGATCGAATCTTGGGTGGGTAAAAGATCTTGTGCTTTCTAGACACCCAATGTTTTCTAGGCATATGCCTTGAGGAGTTGATTGAGGGCAGTGAGGGTCCAGAAGCAGTACCTGTGTCAGATTGACTATTTGTTGGGAAAGAGCTCATGCTTAAGCAGATCACTACCACAGAAAATTGTACAAACGGTGGTTATCTGATCCAGGATCCAGTGCTCTTCTGGTTTTTAAAGAGTTATATTGGAGTAATTACTTAGTTTTAGCTTGCATTCATACATAAAACTTAGAAAGGCTAACAGTCTGTCGTCTGAAGGGTAAACAGTCCTCCTCTTAGAAAAGTTTCTTAGAGGAGCTAACAGGAGGAGGACTCCAACACTTAAACCAGGACTTGACTATTAATTTTGATTTTATTCACTTGCATTCAAATTTTGAATTTGCACTCTCCCAAACATACACATCATACAATGTGCGGCTTTAACGGCTTCACTACAAAAAATAGCATCCACCCCCTAGATGGGGAGTTTAATGGGGTAGAAAAGGAAAGTGTTTTCACAGTTTACAATGCGGCATAATGACAGGATAGTACTTTTATCTGTAATTATTGTGTTAAACCACTCAAATTCGAGGAAATGAAAAAACTAATTGTTTGAACATTCAAATAAAGTAGTTCATTGCTAATATCTAGTATTAAGAGTAAAGCAGGTACTTTATTTGTATAAAAATGTAAAGCTAACAAAACATTGGTTGCATCTCAGGTACGGACCCCAAGTCAGTGGTGTGTGCATTCTTCAAGCAAGGCCAATGTACGAAGGGAGACAAATGCAAGTTCTCTCACGATTTGACCATCGAGAGGAAGGTAAGAACTTGTTTATTTATTATTATTTTAGGTATAGATTTTCATCAGCTCGGCTTTAATAAGGCCGGAATTTACCTAAAGTGCACGGGCCTAAGCCAAGTGCACATTAGTTGTATTTGTAGATGCACCTCCGTTAGAGGACTGTGGTGCGTCAATCAAAACATCAGTTTGCAAAAACTTTCTCACTATCCTACACGTGTTAAGGATAACTGCTTTCTGCAAAAGTGTGAATGTGTGTTTAGGCAGGTCTAGTTGGGCGAGTGATTGAAATAGTTGTTGAGGTATCACCGCGGTTGTAGAGAGTACAATTGGAATAATTGACACATTATCCAAATGCCACATTCTTGTGATTTCATTTTTTAGGTCGATGTACTTTGTAAGTTTTTCAGAAATGGTTTTTTGCAAATTGTGTGTGTTGGGGACTGCTATATCTATCAGTAGTGCTGTTTTATTAACTTTGTCTATAAGAGTCAAATCAGGTCTATTGTAGTGGATCGTTTTGTCGGGCTTATTATTATTATTAAGAGCCTGTAGTGTCCCACTGCGGGGGAAAGGCCTCCCTCCCCTCCTTCCATTCTTTACGGTTCTCCGCAACAACGCCCCATTCCTTATTAAAAGAGTCGAGCTCATCTCGCCATCTCCGTCTAGGCCTTCCACGTGGCCGTGGCCTGCCCGGGACCCAGTCAGCTGCGATCTTCGCCCACTGCTCGTCTGACATACGACGCACGTGCCCAGCCCAGTCCCATTTGAGTTTGGTGGATGTTTCTGCGACGTCGGCTATTTGCGTTTTGGAGCGCAGTGTCGTGTTTTTAACTCGGTCCGTAAGTTTGACTCCCAGGATGCTGCGCTCCATAGCCCTCTGACAAACCCCAAGGCTGACAAGATTGTACTGCATAACAGAAAATAAAACATAGAAATAAACTAAAATTAGAAATGAGCGGTATAATGGCCACCCTTATCGCTAAGTGCGATCTCTGCCAGGTGACCTTTGGATGGACACAAATAGATGAAGAAAATAAGACGGCGGTGGTGTAATTAGAAGCACAATTCTGATGACCTCTGTGGCGCAGCGGACGAAGGTCCGCCTACGACGCAAGAGGTTGCGGGTTCGATTACCGCCTCGGAACAAATATCTGTAAGATCTGCAGATTTTTGTTCCGGGTGTTCTGGATGTTTTTCTATCAATCAATCAATATAATATAAAACTCTTCCGTTACTGACTGAGTGACTGACAGACAACGCACAGCCTAAACCACTGGACCTAGAGACTTGAAATTTGGCACACATATACCTTGAGTAGGTATCCTAGAGGTGCACTAAGAAGGGATTTTTCGAAATTCCCACGGGAACGGGAACTACGCGGGTGAAACTGCGGGGTGCGGCTAGTATACAATAAAACTACCTATCTATGTGGTGTAGTATAATGTATAAAGTATATCAGTCATCTAGTACCCATAACACAAGCGCTGCTTAGCTAGCGGCTGGATGATGCCGTGTGAAATGTGGCTCATTAAATAAAAATTGGAATAAGCGCCAATGAAGATAAAAAGACTTAAGGCTCAACAAGTCGCGGAGGCAAAGTCGTCAGTGGGCGCGGCCTAAATGTATGCTATCTCACCTGACATAGCATGTGTACCCGCGCGCTAGAATGAAATGCACTATGATTCAATCCTAAAACGACCGCGCAAAAATATGTGAATAGACTTTTAGCACAAGGGTTATTATAGAAAAACTTGAGTGTAATCTTTTCAAAATAACATTTATTTAAACTTTTGAATAATTAAACTATGTCGGAACGGCGTTTATTTTTGAGTTTTCTTTCTCCGTATATTATTTAGTTTCGTCCGAAGTTGGGCTAAAATCAGTGTTGAAATACGAAAGTTTAGAAGCTTGTATTTTTGAAATAAATACTTTAATTACGGTTTGGGGTGTGTACAAACATAGATTATGACGAGATAAATTGATATAATCCTTAGTGTTGGATGGTCAACGTCAAACAGTGGAGTAGTTACCCTTCCACGTTTGTATGGAAAGATGGGTGATTCGTTCAGCCTTAATTAACCTATGTCATGTTCGCTCACTTGCAGGCTGAGAAGAGATCCCTGTACGTGGACATGCGAGACGACGGCGAAGAGGACAGCATGGACAACTGGGACGAGGCCAAGCTGAAGGAGGTGGTGGAGAAGAAACACGCTGAGGAGAAGTCGCAGCCCACTACGGATATTGTGCGTTTTGTTCAACTTTCTACTTCTCCCTTGCGCCGTGGGGTGCCGGCAGTAGAATGTTACCCTCTCATACCCGTGGATGCAGTAAGAGCCTGCTAAGGGATACCTCCTGGGCCGCAGCGTCTTTCCGTGTATCAACATCTATGACTATTTAAATAAGTATGTTAGCACGCCATTTTACATTTATTCACCTTTGTGGTTGACAGGTAAAAAATGCCTTCGGCATTATGTCCACCAATTAATTGTACACTTATTTAAGTTTGTGTGCTATAAAGTATTAAAAAAATAAATAAACATCCCGTACTGCGCTCGCCAACCCGCCTGCCAAGCGTGGTGAGTATGGCAACTGCCCCTCGTGGAGATCCATGAGGGAGGCCTGTGTTCAGTAGTGGACGTTTTACGGCTGAAACGACGACTTTTCCCTTTAGATAGATAGCAGATAGAAAATACTTTATTGCACACCTTAAATATAAAAATAACAAAAAGAGAAACAAACACTGGACACAATGTGACAATTGGCGGTTTTATCGCTAAAGAGCGATCTCTACCAACCTTGGGATGAATTGGATTCGTGGATTCAACAAGGGGTTTAAAGATGTACGAAAGGTTTTACGAAGTTGTTTCAAATATACCTTACCTAAATTATAATATAAAAATACAAATATACCTACATTAAATATTACAAAAATTATGTTATTTAAAGATAAAAACGAGCTTATTTTGTTACCATGCATAAAATACACACAAACAATTCGAAGGTACATGAAATCAAACAAAAAAAACAAATAGTAATACAAAAATATGGTAGCACTGCTGTGTTCTTGTTGTTGTTTGTCACACCTGAAAAAATGTACAAGTGTGATAGAGACCAGTAAAGAGATAAGTAAACGTTGTATTTATATTTATCTATCCAACTTAAATACTTATATTGAGATAATTAATTTATCTTTAACGAAAAAACACACATATTTTACAATAGAAAAAAAACAGAACTTTGCAAACTTACTATGCTTAACATAAAAGAAAAATAAATTAAATAACCTAAAATAATAAATATGTGTATTAGGCGTGTTCAATGTTAGAAAAAAAGGACCTATTTCAGCTTATGTAGCCTTAAGCGGGATGCTTAAATGCAACTCTGATTTTCAAATAGCCCCTTCAGCAGGGCTAGCATGGGCTGGGGATAAAACTTTTGTCCACCGGTTATTTCCACTGACAAGGGATAAAATTATTTTATCCACCTGCCAAAGCACGGCAACAGGGGGAAAGAGAATTATATCACTTTTTGACATTAGACGTGGATACTCACCCCCCGGCTATAGCATGTCTATCCACCCATGTCGCCATGCTCGGAGAGTGGAAAATTGACAGAGGGGAATAGTATTTTGTCCTCTTCCCGTGGATAAAATATCTCCGGCCATGCTAGCACTGCAGGTGATTTCAGGCCCATTGTAAGGGGTAAAGTATTATAAAAACAAAAAATAGATGCAGAAATGTAAATAAAAAATATATTAATAGTTACATAACAGAATGTAATAAATACTTACATTATGATATTTTAATAGGCTAATAAAAAAATTCAATGACTGAAATAGTTGAAACTCTTAACATGACCAACTGTACTATGGAAACCAGATGACTATATCAGTCAACTGGTTTCCATAGTACAGGCGCGCACATAGTGAAGGATACCACTAAGATATGTATACACTAAGGGGCCGTCTCCACGAGCGAGGTAATCGCGGCGATGTTATCGTCGTGCCACGTATTTCTATAGCGCGGACTCGCCGCGATTCCCTCGCTCGTGGAGACGGCCCCTAAGAGAGTGTATAGAAATACGTGGCACGACGATAACATCGCCGCGATTCCCTCGCTCGTGGAGACGGCCCCTGAGGCTTTAGTGGTATCCTTTACTATGTACGCGACGCGACTGTACAAGCTTTACTTAGTTCGGGACTAGGTGGTGTTGCTGCGTAGCATTGTTTATTTTTCTAGTAACACTATGTTTGAAATGTGAAAATGGTCACAGATCTGCCGGCACTTCCTGGAGGCGGTGGAGCGCTCGAAGTACGGCTGGTTCTGGGAGTGCCCCTCGGGCGGGCGCTGCATCTACCGGCACGCGCTGCCGCCGGGCTTCGTGCTGAAGCGCGACAAGAAGAAGCTGGACGAGAAGAAGAACGAGATCTCGCTCGTCGACCTCATCGAGCGCGAGCGCGCGGCGCTGGGCGCGCACCAGACCAAGATCACGCTCGAGACCTTCCTGGCCTGGAAGAAGAAGAAGATCAGGGAGAAACAGGTACGAGGCGGCCTCAGGAAACGTATTCTTCAGTTATTGCATGGCAGTAGCATGTTAACCCCTCCTCTCATACCCATGGCTGCAGTAAGAGCCTGCTGAGGGATACCTCCGGATGATGGGCAGCAGCGTCTTTCCGTGTACCAACATCCCCTACTGCGCTCGCCAACCCATCTGCCAAGCGTGGTATGACAACTACCTCTCGTGAAGATCCATGAGCGAGGCCTGTGTTCAGTAGTGGACGTTTTACGGGTGAAACGAACGAATTGCTAAATGTCATGACTATGCGTCATTTTCATCAAAATGTATTGTTTTGTTATGAATGCCGAAAATTTCATGCAATAAACAAGTGGAACGGTGTCAGAATACGTCATATTGTTGTGTAGATAATAAATAGGTATGACTTGATAGGTATTCTGGGAATGCCTCGTGAAGTAGATCTCGCTAGATACCTTCTCAAGGGACAACAAATACCTATGTTGTAACAAAAACGCTAATCTATATCTAATGAGTCATAAAAAATGCTCAAAAAGAATTCGACTGTAACTGTCAAAATGTCTTTTTTCTCAATGGCGATATCTCAGGGAGTGTGTTCCCGAGGAAGCCGCGTAGAGAGGCGTTTTACAGATATTGTTAACATTCATGCCTATATGCGTAGGTTGTGTCTTGTTCTCAATGCCGAAAAATGTCGTGTAGACAACATAGTAAGTAAAAGGAATGTTTGAAAACGTCGTACTGTAGATGATAGATAAGTACCTATAGGTAGGAAGAAGAAGATTACGGGGAAACAGGTGGGTTCACGCTCTACCTATAACACCTGCATTGATCACGTTCACTAAGCACGTTACCAACGCTGCATTGCGTCCGTCCGTCCGTCGCCCTGAGACAGAGTTCTAAGGTTTCATGTATAGATTAAGATGACGATATCATTCATTTCTAATCTAATCTAATCAGCCTGTAGGATCCCACTGCTGGGCAAAGGCCTCCCTTCCCTCTCTCCATACTTCCCGGTCCAAGGCGTTGGTCGACCAGTCAGCACAGTACATGTCCAGCTCATCCCGCCATCTGCGCCTGGGCCGGCCGCGCGGTCGTTGTACCGCATGTGGGACCCACTCGGTGGCTATCTTTGCCCACATTTCTTCCGACATGCGACACACATTCATTTGATTTGATTTTATTATCTGTGTTCTTTATCTGTCATTGAGCCCTGAGACAGAGTTGTAAGGTCTCGTGTACCCGTAATTTCATCTAGATTAAGATGACGATATCAATTATTTTATTTTTTCTCACGTGTGTTCCAGGAAGCATCGACCAAGGCGGAAGACGAGCGCCGCACCGACTACAAGGCGGGCCGCGCGGTCGGCCTCTCCGGCCGAGAGATGTTCTCGTTCGACCCGGCGCTCGCGGCCGGCGATGATGATGACGAGGACGAGGCGGTCGACCTCGCCACCTACGAGAGGGAGGACGACGAGGACCAGTACAGGGAGCTGCAGCTGGATGCCATCGGGATTGAGGCTACAGAGGTATGTTGTACCCATCACAAATGTCCCAGGAAGTTATACAGTATGGCATGCTGGGGTGGCAGCATGCATACTGTATCATCATCATCATCATCATCAGCCTTTATCGACCCACTGCTGGGCATAGGCCTCCCTTTGATTTTGCCATTCGCCTCTGTCATAAGCTATTCTTAGCCAGGTGCAACCCACGGTCTTTCATACTGTATATGAATACTAAAATTATAAGAAGAGAAAACTACCGACTTAGCTCCAGATGATTCGCTGCTGGGCTAGGCTTTATAAGCCAAATGGTATTCCAGGCACAGGGTCTCATACAGCATGAATAATTAACAGTTGCATCTTTATAGTCTGTTCAATGAGAATATGTAATATACTCTCTTGCAGAATTATTTTATTGAAATGATATGGACTGCATTAACACAGCGATTGGCCATCATTGGTGTCTCTCTAAAGTATTCTGGATGTTTTTCTATATATAATAAAAAATATCTATCTATTTAGTATAATGTATTAAGAAGTATATCAGTTATAAAGTACCTATAACACAAGCTGCTTAGTTTGGGGCTAAAATTGTCCAGCATTATTTATTTCTATCAATGCAATATTAGTTTTATTTGACACTGTATTTTGTTATTTTTTTAAGGCTTACTTAACAAATCTGTAATAGGTACTCATAAGCTTGTGATTATACTGATGTTTGCTCATGATCTCGTTTTGCCTGAAAAAAAGGATTACCTAGTTCAGGCACACAACTAATATGTTAGGTTTTGTGTTATTATTAGATATGAGTACTTATCATGTTCTTAGCCATAATAGTTATTTATATAAATTTATTTAATGATAATAAAATTTGTAACATTTGTTCCCTTCCAGGTGGACGACTCCGGCACCAAAGCGGAGTCGGACCGGCACGCGCAGCCCGCGCCTGCGCCGGGTGACGCGCCCGGCGACGCGCCCGCCACCGTACCCATCAACGAAAACCTCTTCCTCGACGAAGAGCTGGACGAAGAGCTGGAGAATTTGGACTTGGACGATTAGTGTGGATAGTGAATAGTGAAAGTGCTTGTTGATATTTCTGTGGGGGACACTGAATTCTGAAACGCGGCTTGGTAATCCAGATTTAAAGATAAAGAAACATTTATTTTGTCACATTTGTACAATCAAATAAAATACATTTTACATCTTGGTTCTAAAACTAGTGACAAAAATAGTCACTACTCAGCATGTGCTGTGGCAGAACCAGTCGTACCGCAGCACTGGTCTTCAGTAGTAGCCAGAATGTGCGGTTGGTGCTACCGCAATGCACAGTGATTAAGTAATTATAGGTACTATTAAAATGGTATGTAAAAGAAATAGATGAAATACAAAATAAATAAATATAACATATTTACAAAATATGGTCCTGTTCTAAGCTGTGGATGGTAATAACAGTTGCTGATGTGGTAGTCAAAGCAGAGATAATATACACTGTCAAAGTCAATAAGTGTTATTAAATAGAGCAAAAAAGGTTGTTAAAAATGCTTTCAAAATTAACGTGTGATGAACTTTGTTATGATAACGGGCTTTCTACTCATGTTATTCGTTGAAAATAGGTTTCCAACGTGTTCAGTTCCTCCCCGGGGGAACTTTCGTCAGGGAATGGAGTTTAACCTCTCACGCGCTCGCGTTGCACACGTTGGGAACCTATTTTCAACGAATAATAAACCTGATTAGAAAACCCATTTAACAAAACAATTAATAGTGTAACTCACAAGTCTTTTGAAAGTCTGGTGAACTATTCATTTTGTAAAATGCGGGGATTACTCACGGAGTAGTGGGGGTTACACACCAGATCAGTGCTGCGGCATCCCTACGCGCAGAAGGGTCTGCTCATTCAATCCCATAAAGATAATTCATTTGAAAAATCTAAATTTGTCGGAATAAGCTTCGCCGTGGAAGTATTATGCGAGTAATCGATCACCTTATTTTACAAAATTAATAGTGAGCAATTCATTTCATCAAAGATTTAGACTCTATTATTTCCTGATTTAAGTTGAGGTGGTTTCGGCAGAATAACTGCATGTGCTGCTAACGCAGAGGTAATGCTGAGCCGGGACCAATTTGCTACAGTGGCACACATGAATTTTACTGACATTTTAATAAAATTTTCTTTAAATATAAAAAAAATGTTATTTTAAAAGGAGCAAATAAATATCTATGTCTAATTTTATTTTTGGTAAAATCAGGCTAAAATTAAATATCAAGGGTATTTAACTTCAGTCAAAAGATATTTGCTTGTAATGTTTTCTGGTATTGTATAAATAAAACAGTGTTGTTTCTTTGAAAAACTAACAAAGCATTTATGTATACATTTTTTACATGGAAATAGAACTATGTTCGACCACAATCTCACTGTGTTGATGTGACCGGCTTAAGCTTACACATTCCTTTTCTGAAGAGAAGCTGGTATTTCTAAGCAATAGCAAAATATCGTTTTTTAAAATTCCACTATTCATTGCTAGTTTTAACTTCGGAATATGGCTATCAAGTTACTTTCGTATTGGCCCATAGAAATATCAATAAATGTGCATAATGTGAAACTTTACATGAGTGCAGTAACGAACCCTGCATCGAAGACACTACTAAGAAATAGAAATAGTTGTAACAAATTATAACCTACCTAAATAATATTTAAAAAACCCACCAATCCTTGAAGGTATGACTATGATGCTTTTATAGAGGTGTTTTTTCTCTATTATTGGAGATAGGTACTAGGTAGGTCAATAGTAGAACTGCTATTATAAATTATAAACGCCCGTTAAATCAATGGACAAATATTTGTGTATCTGTAGATATTTATCCCATTTATTCTCTATGAAAATGGTTTTCAAGCCGAGTTAAAACTTTGTAGAGAATTTGTAGTTCACCAACATTTTGGAAGTAATATTGGTAATATCTAAATAATGTAAATACATTGTTAGTAATCCCGTCTGAGAACCCCATGTCCCTGTTAAAGAATAACAGGACACCATCATCATCATCATCAAATACATTGTTACTGTAGTTGATTCCACATAGGATGAGATTGGTGAGAGCAAGATAGAAGAATTAAGAAGTGCCAAAGGGACTAAGCAGCTGTCTTGTCTGCTTAAAAAAGTTATCTGAAGCAAAAATAATCAATTATGTGCTTTATTCAATTTAAATGTGTTCTTTTGTAAATTGACTATTCTATGTAGAATTCTGCTCTATTGAATAAATACTTATTGACAGTCCCTTTTTCACTCATTGGTTTTTTAATTATACTATCATGTTGTCACCAAAGTCATGCTAAGTGGAATAGACTATGACGCAGTGGTTACTTTGCTTATAAAGTAGGTATACATGTAATTGTGGACTGCCGGATATTTCATTGGATATTTCATAAAATAAATAAAAATGTATTTTATAAATGATAACATTTTTTATTACGAAGTTCATAAGTTTTCTCATGATTTTAGATTTGCAAAACGTTTTATCGTTTATTATCATCGCAACTTAGTTTTTCCATAGAAAGACAAAGCAGATGACTACCTACATAAGTAAATAATAAGTAAGTGTTATGCATTGTTAAAACTTGTTTTGTAGATAAATTAGATTCGAATAATCACAGCAGCATTACGTAAAATCAACAACAACTATACTCTTACTAAATTGGAGAATGTAAACAAAGCAAGACGACTTCCGTGGCGCGGTTGGTTTATAGCCGGCAGACTCAGGAGGTTGCGGGTTCGATTCACGCCGCTGTTCTGGGTATAATAAGTATCTCTCTCTCTCCTTGGCATTTATTATACCCATCTGATGGTGGGGTCTGCCTTTGTCTTTTCTTTCCACTACGCTCTACGCGTCGTCTTGGGAAGCGTCGCAGAGGCGCAGTCTACCTCTACGTCTGAACCCGGGCAGGCGATATAGTATTGTTTACAAAAAAACATTTAATATTCATCAAACCATCTGGTACATATAACACAAGCTTTGTTTACTTTGGAGCTTAGCTGGAGTATAGATAGATCAGAGGCGGCTTTACCTATAGTGCAGGGTGTGCGGCGCACACGGGCGCCGGGTCTAAGGGGGCGCCGAGCGCCATCTAATGCGACACAACAGATTATAGGTTAATGATTAGGTATATTGGCGTAGTGTCGCATCACTACCAAAGGCGCGTGCCGGATGAACGGAAAAAAAAACGTTGGGTTGCAGGTACTCGAACGAATAATTAATATTATTCATTTTTTAGCTAGGCAATGTCTGGCTTTTCGGGGAAGATCTGAAAAAAATACGATTCTGGTAATGGTAACTTTTTAAAGTTGGTTGAATATACCTCTAATTTTGATAATGTGCTTGCGGAGCACATTGCCCTTATTCAAAACTCATTATCTTGGCCATAATATTCAGAATGAAATAATACAATTATTAGGAGAAAAAATAAAAAAAAGCTATTGTTTTGCAACTGACACAATCCAAATATTTTTCAGTTTATTTTAGATTGCACTCCAGATATTGCACACGAAGAACAAATATCGGTTGTCGTACGGTACGTTCCACAGAACAGAGGAAAATGAGTAGAATTAGCATGATGCCTTTTTACTAAGAGAACCAGTGTCGCTAAACTCACACATATAAAAACTAACTCACATAGAAATAAAAATTCTTATTGGTTGAAAGAGTACCTTAAAAAGGGCATAAAATCATAAAACTAATTTTATTGATATTAACCTTATTCCGATCGCTACATGGTTCAAAGTTCAATAAAATAAACAGTGATAAAAAATGAATATTTAGTATGTCCACTCAGCCAGAGATGGCGCTTTTGCCATATATTTTTTATAGTCTCTATTCCCAGAAAATAAGATTACTAATACAATGGCTACTTTTTCTACTCAACCAGAGATGGCGCTTTTGCCAAATATTTTTTTATAGTCTCTATTCCCAGGAAATAAGATTACTAATACAATGGCTGCTTTTCTTGATTGCTTGATAATCCACAACACAAAGCCACTCAACAAGAGATGGCGCTATTGCTATATTTATTTGACGGTTTTGCATTTTGAACAAAACTAACAAAAAAACAATAAAATAATGCTTACCGGTGATATGATATGCCCCCTTTCGTTAAAATTTTGGTTCGGCTTTCGTTTTTACACTCTAAAACGGCACAATACGGCATTTTTATATTTTTTTTGTTTTTTTTTGAAGTACGTTTACTCTGCTAAATTAAAACACGACTGAAGTAAGCGGTGCTTAAAGTGCGCAGTACGGCGCCTACTAGGTGTTCGCGAGCCCCGCCTACTTACGATTTCTATGTTTTCTCTGTTCTGTGGTACGTTCTTTTAAATGCAAGCAACAACGAGGCAAAATAACACTTTCTGGGTTCTTCCTATTACAGACACTACTGGCCAGGGTTTAACTCAACTTTTGTTAGATTTTTTATTCTCAAACGAAATTGACATACAATATGCGTCGTCAAGGTTACGATAATGGTGCAAACATGAAAGGGAAAAATAAAGGTCTTTAAAAACGAATTTCAGATATAAACCCGCGCGCATTTTGTGTACCATGTGCGACACACAGCCTAAATTTGGTAGTGAATACGCTGCTAAAGGTTCATTAGAAATAGTAAATTTATTTTCAATTGTGCAAGAAATTTATATTACTATTTATGTTATATGCTATTTATTTTTGTTACGTTGGCAAATACTTGCTAAAGAAGCGCCAACTTTAAGTCTAAAACCACTCTCAAATACTCGATGGGAGAGCAAGGTAACCCCTTCCTTCCTAAAAAGCTTCTTGACATCATTTTAAAATTGCACTATTGGCATCCGAATTTTCGTATGAAAATATAACTGTAAGTATTCCATTTTGACCCCGCTCCTACTAGGGGGCGCCAGGGTACTGGTGGCACACGGGCGCCACAAGGGCTAGAGCCGCCTCTGAGATAGATAGATGGGTTTATGTTATTAAGAACTCGGGGTTCACGTACGTTTTTTTAACTAAGTACTGGTTGCTTTAACACAGAGGCGGCTCTAGCCCTTGTGGCGCCCGTGTGCCACCAGTACCCTGGCGCCCCCTAGTAGGAGCGGGGTCAAAATGGAATACTTACAGTTATATTTTCATACGAAAATTCGGGTGCAAATAGTGCAATTAAATGTCAAGAAGCTTTTTAGGAAGGAAGGGGTTACAACAATAAAAAAATCACAACTTTGTAGGGTTTATAGATAGGTAACACTTTTTTACTAATAAAGCTTAAATGAAAATGCTGAACAATATTCTTATTATGGTTGCAGGGGGGCGGATAAAATCGGACGGGGATCTCAAAATTTTTATGTTAAGTTACTAGGTCGTGTGGGGTATCATAAGAAAGATAATTATTTGCATATTATTAAACAGTTTTTATTTTTTTGACTCTACTGTTAATAAACGAGGGCAATTGCAGCTATGGGACGAGAAATGGTTGCATTTATGGTTTTCAATTTTTTTGTGAAGTTACTAGGTCGTGTGGGGAATCATACGAAAGGTATTCATTTACACATTATTAAACAGTTTTTATTTTTCCTTTAAGCAGTATCGTTTTTGAGTTATTAACATAAATGTTGAAAAAACGACCGTTCCCCCCCTCATCTCCGAAGTTTGCAGAGATAAACCCGTGAAACTTTAATAGCTAACAGAAATGTATGTAAACTTTATAGAAAACAATTCATATAGAAGTGTATGTAATCTTTACTTTTCTACGCCAATATAATCTTTAATTATCTGTTTTAAGGCTGATTTCATGTTGAAGTAAAAGTAAGAGTAAGTTCAGATGAACGCGCGGCGACGCGTGGTTGGCTCGGCGCGCGGTTTGAGATTGTAACAAATCAATGTTGTTGTGTACATGACCGTGCGTCACCGCGCGTGCCCGCGCGCACCGCCATGCACCGCGCGCTAGATCTTGAACCGCGCGTCACCGCGCGGCGACGCGCGGCTTTAGATCTACAATCCTGTATCGACCTGTTCAGATGACCCGCGTGGTTTGAGGCGGGCGGACGCACGGAGCCACTAAAAAATGGAGGACGAGATATCAATTGATTTAATAATTGACGAAATTGAAAGAAGAGATGCGATTTGGAATCTTAATTCGAATGGACATCTTAAAGCAGTTGAAAAACCGATCTTCGTGTTGTCTTAGTGTGGGATATAAAGTCACAAACAGGCTTAAAGAAAGTCTTTGCCTCAAAATAGGGTGCACCCAGTATCGTCTTTGCTTTCGACGACGACGTCGCAGTTTGCGGTACAAAACCCACAAGCAAATAGCCTCCTCCACGTCCATTCTCCACTGAATGTTCACGCTAGACTGCCGCGCGCAAGCCGCCGCCATCTGAACAGCTGAACCGCGCGGCAGCGCGCGTCGCCGCGCGGTCATCTGATCTAAGCCTAATGTAGAGTAGGTAAAGACGCAGCTTGTGGTGGCGCGCCTTGCTTTGCTCCCGGCAGCATCGGCCGAAACACGGGCGCAGGGTCTTTGAGTGCGCCGGTGCCGTGCGCGAGCGACGCACGCATCTTTGGAGGTGTCGCATTAGAGGGCGCTCGGCGCCCCCTTAGACCCGGCGCCCGTGTGCGCCGCACACCCTGCACTATAGGTAAAGCCGCCTCTGCTTTAACATTAAAGCGCCGATTTATCGATCCACCGATTTAACCAGTCGGCGGATAAATCGATGTTCATCACCAATTTTCTAACCGTTACGTTTTGAACAAATGTTTGAATGCTTATTAATATAGAAGTAAACTTAATATACCTACGTAAAATCGGGTCTTAAAATAAAAATGTAAAATTTTGATCTGTTCGATCATTTAAAATCTTACATGATCTGAGTTCTTAAGGCCAGGTTATTCCAGCGGCGGGATCCTGAAGGGATGCGCGCGAGCGCGACCTATATATATTCTATAAAAAATTGTAATTCGAAGTGAAAAATATCGTGTTTTGAACCGTTAAATATTCAAAAACGTTTATTAAGATGAGGCATCGGGCCGAGAAACACGAAAACGGCGAAAACAAGTACTTTTGAATGCGCGATGTGAGAGGATGGATGATATTGATTCAAATTTAAAAAATGTCATAGATAAGGGAAAACCTTGAAAAATTTAATGAATCGGACAAAATTTTGAAAAGTAACCGGCTTTATCAAAAAAAAAAAATACAAATTTCTCACCAAAAAAAAGTTTAATAATTCGAATGCTCAGAATTATCCGCGACAACACCCCATTATTTTTTACGAATAAAATAGCCAGATTACTTTTCTATTTTATAGTTCGAGATTTTTTTTTTTTAATGTGTATATTATGATTAATTAATTAAAAACTCAATCAAATCCATTTGCGCCTACTCTTGTTTACTCTACCCAACAGTGTTTGCTCAGAAAATTTGATCAGGCACTATCTGGGCTGCCGCCGGCGGCGCGCGGCGCACCGGTGCGACGGCGACGTTGCGACTCCGACGAGTGCACGATTGCCTGTTCGCTCAGCGTCGGGCTGGCAACGCCGCCAACCGAGTGATTTACTTCAAAATTATTTTCAAAATTATAATTTAGACTTTAGTGTACTATATTATATAGTAGCTTCAGAACATTATTGTAGTAGGTAGTAAGTTAGTTAATATTTTTATTTGGTATTGTGTAAATAGTAGGTAAACAAGTGTTCATAGAAAATGGGGAGGAAAGATAAGCGGAAAGAATTATTTTTACAAAAACGAAAAAGAAAACCTAAAAAACATGACGGAATGTTTGGGTAAGTTGGATTACATAATTATATAATAAACTTGCCATAAATAGTTGCACTCCAATGCCCTAAGAATAAAGTCTATATTTGGCAAACACACATTCGTCTACAGATTATGGATAATCACATGCCTACTACCTACTTAAATTTTTCGGCATTTACCTAAGAATATTTACAATTTTTTTAGGTCAAAAAAACGGAAACTGCAAATTGACGATGGTCAACCCACATCCTCAACAGAGCCAGTAGATAGAGAGTGAGTATTGAGTAGATACCTAATACCTATCTATCATTTCAGAAATCAATTAAAAGTACCTATCTAATAATAATACTCCGTCTATTTTTTATTTTCAAGTGTGTAGGTAGGTACTATGACTTGTCTGTACAAAGTAACCATACTGTAGGAAACAAATATCAGAACAAAAAGCTATGGAGTCGTCTCTTGATATTTTCGAAACCTATCTAAAATAATAACATTTATTACTTAGGTGATGTTCTATCACCTAATAAATATTATTCGAATCCGACGGTTATTGTGTTAGCTTTAACTTTTTAATAATTATATAATTACGTCATTTTATTTTGTAGCCACCCAGAAATATCACCAACTTACGCAGAGTTACACAATGTGCTGCCGACATTTGTGGATTCAGAGGAAACGGTAAACTTAACACTTTTTTTAAATTATCACGGTTATCTTATTGTCTTTTTACCAACTTCAAAAAAGAGGAAGTTGTCGATTGGGTTATTATTTTTTCCTCTTTTAAATAAACGAAAGTACTCTCACTGATTTATCACAAAGATTTTCCAGGTATTTAGTGAGTATTTAGTACCCATCCCTCCGCCACTGTACTCCAGTCATTTGATAGATGTCTAATTCCTTTAATAGTAATGTAAGTAATTTTGTTTCAGTTAAAAAAAACAAATCCTGAAAATGAAGAGTTACAAAATGTGTTGCCCACATCTAAGGATTCGGAGGAAACGGTAAACTTAAGTACCTTTTTAAACTATAGCGATTATTGTCTTGTCTTTTTACCGACTTCAAAAAAGAAGATGTGGTCGATTTGGTTATATTTTTAAAATGTCGTTTTTTTACTTCGTCTGCAAGCTGAACTCGTTTAAATAAACGACACTCAAATTACTGTGACTGCTTTATAACAAAGTTTTTCCAGGTAATTAATGAGTGTTTCGTCGGCTTCCGCTTTGGAAATATCCATGCCTTTGTTACTGTACTCCAGTCATATGGTAGCTTTCTAATTTATTTAATAGTAATGTAAGTAGTTTTGTTTCAGTTAAAGGAACCAAATCCTGAAAATGAAGAGCTTTCATACATATTCGAAAGTACCTCTGAAACTACAGTAGGTAAGCATTTTGTTATAGCTAAGTAATATTTACATAATAAGAAATTCAAACTGAATAAATACTAAAATATGTGCTTAAATTTCAGATTCAAACAGAAACACCCGACTTGGGGCATCGAGTAATAGATGTTAATCATTTTACATCACAACTAATACAACTCTCTTAACATGAATCTCTGTTTGACTGCGGATTAGCCTCAATGAAATTAGTTTCTGAACGTCGAATAGGATTACAATCGGAATTTACATTTGTCTGCTCTATGTGTAATTTTAAAAACAAAACAAAATCATCTCTGGCTGATGTAAACAAAGATGCTGTTGCTGGAATAATGGAAAAATAATGCGACAAAATGTATGGAACAGCTGATTTTATTTTTAGTTTTGACTAGAGTCGCAGAACAAATGTTGTTAGTTTTGATGTACAAAATAAACCCCTAAAAGTATACAACGTATACAAATTAATGTCGTTTTATGTACTATAATTGTTTATGTAGGTATCTTACTACAGTGTTAGAAGCGCCATCTGTGAGAACTGCTTTAAGCCAGTCAGTCGTCATTTAATGTGAAATTATTAGAACGAGAAATGGCGCATTGCTCAATCAAATCGAAAATCGAAAATGGTTTTTATCGTGCTTCACACACTAGGTTTATAGAAATTTTCTTTTGTTTATCATTTTTACCACCTACTACAGTTTTGGAAGGTGTAGGTATCTTAATGTTAAAACTAACGCTTTCTGTGAAAAAATATACTCAATATCAATATTCTGAAAATCGCATCACATAATCTATGGTATCCCCGACCGAACCATCGTCAACGTCACCAGTATTTTTTTCTATTAAAATGGTAGCTGTATCATTTTCTTTCCCTTTTGCAATCACGTATTCTGGGTCACGAATTGGCCTATTCCTTATGTGTCTAGGGTCAACCAACTCAGGAAGAAGACAATCATAGTAAAATTTCAGCAGTTTTGGCTCCATGATATCTGACCAAAATGTATCATCTTTTTCTATAATTTCTATTTTTTTGTCACCATACCACATTCCAAGTAAGGCCTCCTGTTCCCTGCAAGTATGTAACTGTCCTTGGACTTGAAAATACCAGTCTGATTTTTTGTTGACTACTATTTCCCCGTCTTTATTTTTTTTATAAAAATGCATCTTGTTCTGTTCAATCGCCTCGTCTATACCACAAAAGTTGTTAGTTTTGATGCACAGAATAAGCCCCTAAAAATATGCTAATTTATTAGAAATAAGCCTGTATTGTATGAAAAAAAAACAATCATTAAATAGTTCAAAATAATTTTTTGCCTTTTTTTAAATGGTTGAATAAGAACAAGGCGACTCCATGATTATCTATGCTCTAGGCAAATCGAGTTGACGCGTGCGTGAGTTTACGTTGATCCTGTCGAGTGCGACCGCGTAAAAGTTGTCCGAGTGAAGGGGCGCGGTACTCGATTTTTGAAACAATAGTTTATCAATGCGTCACCTTAAACTGATATTTAATGTATTTTTTTCCACTCTAAACAAAGTAATAATTTTATCACTAAATTCTTATTCTCTACCTCTGTGGATCTGTGTTTTATGTAAATTAGCCTTTATTTAAATGCGCAAGGGTTTAGAATTAGTTGTCAATAGTAAGCCAGGTCGCTGGATTGGAGATAGTGATTTGATCGATGGTTTCCTGCGAGAATCCCTTCGTCTTCATTCTCGGGAGCACGTTGTTTAGGATGTGAGAGTAGCCGTGACCGCCGAAATCGATCTGAAATAATTTGATCAAGGAATGTCTTAGTTTGGGACTAGATGGCGCTGTGTGATGAAATAAATGTGACGATCAGTCACATACTATACTCAATAATGTGTTTCACTTTTCTAGGAAGCAGCTTCAGAAACAAAATGGCTAGCTATCCGATAGCTATCAGCAAAAGAAACAATATCGCGGAAACAGTTGCTCGCCTACGAACAGCATTAATCCTCTAGAGCCTTCTGTTTTCCTGAGGCTGCTTCGTTGTGAGGTAAAACATGTGGGATTCTTATTGGATGTTTTTAGGTATACTATTATGAAAAAATCAAGAGGTGTTCCAAGTTTCTGCATTCACTAGGGATTTGCCTACTAGATAAAACGGACAAAGGAAGCGGGTTGCTAAATAATTGTCATTAATTAGAAGATATTGATTTAGGTATAAATCTAAGAAGTAATCTTACCAATCTATGTTTAGTGTGAATATCATGCGACATAAGCACTCTTTCCGCTTTCCCCTCGTCCACCAACAGTCTAATCTTGTCCAACCGTTGGCTGTCAGACGGCATGTCTGTCGGTTCGTTCAGCTGGTAGTACGACACTTCTATGCCGAAGAGATCGAACTGGCAATAGCCGCCAAGGGCAGCGAACTCTAGCAGTTTCTCGTTTTCTAGTAACGTCCCTGGAGAGGAGAGGATTACGTTATAGTTTTTGTGGCACACTTAGCCGTGCTGCCCGAGAGTACCTATGTGCCGACTTTAATCCAAAGCTCGTGGATACGATATTGGCCGTGCACGATTTAATTTTTCTTTGTTGAAATATGTAATGTGCACAAATTACAGCTTTAGACGTTCATTCCTCTGACTGAGCTGAGTGGATGGTGCTGGGAAAGCCGCTAATCCACTGCGAATTTTATGAACATCTCTATCCTACCCTACTAATATATAAAAGTGAAAGTAAGAGTATGTATGTATGTTCCCTTTTCACGACAAAACCGCTGAACCGATTTGGATGAATTTTAGTATAGGAGTAGATTAGACAATGGAGACGGACATAGGTTTCTTCTGGCTTGAGGCTATATTCGACATAGGCTTCGTTACGTAAATTAGTAGTTGTGGGGTAGTTGCATGTTAGTTATAGTGTAGTTGTAGGGTAGCTGTAGAATAGCTTGAGGGTAGTTGTAGGGTAAGTTGTAAGTAGTGGTTGTAGTAGGTGCGATACGAAGTTCGCCGGGCGGGACAGCTAGTCAGTATAGCAAAATCTGCAATCGTTGGCATTTCTTTCATGCGTGTGGCACGTAAAATTATTTATTGAACTAGAACTACATAACTAGAAGAAATACGTAAGTATTTATTATTGATACACACAACACACACGGAGTAGACCTATTTAAAAGAGCACTAACAAAGAAAGGATAAATGATAAATTCAGAACTTTTTTTATTTAATAAGTACTCGTAGCCCAACAAGAAAGTCACTTATCATGAGTAGATAATAAGCACAAAAACAGTAGGTAACGTCTGTGTGTTCTTAAGCATGTTGCGTGCTTTAACGGCTTTGTGAGTAGTACCTATACAATACAAATACTCTTTATTGCACACCAAACAAATAATAAAAACAAACAAATAATAAAAAGAAAACATTTCAAATATGAGGCACAATGGGCGGCCTTATCGCTAAAAGCGATCTCTTCCAGGCAACCTTTGGATGGACATAAAATAAAGAAGAAGAGTAGACGGTGGCATACATTATTGGTAAAATAAGACATACTTTTACCTATGTGGACCATGGCAAACTAAAGCACAACCACATAGCAGACCTTCTTTTGTAATAAGTACCTTTTTAGAGTTTCTTTTTGTATTTTTTAAATGTTTATTATAATATATTACTATTAAGAATAAAGAAAGTGTCATACATAATATAACGCAATAGAAAGCTCTGTAATGTTATAATTATGTATGAGTAATAAATAAATAAATTCTTCAGTTCCAATGCGCCAGGAACGAACGATGTCATAATATTAACTTGGGGGTTAAACTCACGGTCGAGATGCGACATGACTGCTTTATCCGCTCGCCCACCGCTCTCGAGGTAGACCCTCATGACCTCGAAGGGCGCGCGCGCGTCGCGGTGAGGGTGGAAGCTGACTCCGCAGCCGAGGTGTTCTTGCAGCTCGCCGGCGGCCTTGATGGCACGCCGCTCGAACTCTGAAATAAACACCATACAACATTTAATTCATAACCTATCTGACTCTATCATTTTAGACTGACAGAAACTAGTTTAGTACCTAGTTATAATTTACCAATAAGTAACCTCATCGTTTAAAGTGGTTGTGACGTGTTTTGTACGTTAAATAAATAAGTAGTAAGTAGTGGAACTTTTTGTGAAGAGTTCATCCGGGGAAGTACTATCACCATACCTATTTGTAGGTACACCTACCTATTTATGTATGCTTGTTTTGTATCTCCTACTCCTATGTATAGTTTCTTATTTATATTATCTGTGTTAGTATGTAAGTTTGTTTGCTATTTATACTCTCTTAATTTTACACCACTGTCTATATCGTTCTCTATTTCCTGTCCATCCCAAGGTTGCCTGGAAGAGATCGTTCATAGCGATAAGGCCGCCCTTTGTACTCATATATTGTATTATTTAATTCCTTTATTTTAATGTTCTATTTTTTTATGTGGTGTGCAATAAAGAGTTTTCTATTCTATTCTATTTCTGCCGCCAAGAATGCATTGCTGTGTTCCGGTTTGAAGGGTAAGGGGGCCGGGGAAATTATGGGCACATGAGACTTTACAACTCTGTCATAGGCTATAAAGTATATGTATAAAGTATTTATTGTGGAACAAAAACACATCGGTACAGATAATGATGGACGTTGGCACTGAAAAGTTTAATAACTGTGTAGCAGTGTCAGCGCCAGGGTGACGGGCGCAATGCAATGCAGCGTTGGTCACGTGCTTAGTGAACGTGATCATCGCGTTATTGCAGTTGTTATAGGCAGCGGGTACCGCTTATCATCAGGTGGGCCTTCGTTATTAAGAAGTTTAAAAAAAACAGATTCAATTTTTTTTGGGTTTTTAGTTTAGGTATAGTTCGCGCAAAACTTCTTGAGCTCTGTGAAGTTAGCTTCAGTGACTGCGCAGTACACAGTTTTTAGGGCGTTGAGGGGAAGGATTGATAAAAGGGGTTCGAGAGGGGGGCTCAGTCTGTGAAATTAGGGTTGCCAGCGCGAGTTTTGGTGTATTTTCGTTTTATTTAGCACACATTTTACTATGCATTTATTTATTTTTCAATTATTAAAACAAACATATTTAAAAATCAATTATTATATTAAATTAAGGATTAATAAAAACTTAAATGCTAGAACGAATTCACCTTTATTATCGCAAGAAGCCATTTTTTTAATACAAAATTTCGACTATGTGGCAAGATCATTTATAACCTAGTTGGCAATATTGAATGAACATGTCAACATGCGCAACTTTTCAATTGCCGCAACGTTCACAGAGCTCAAGAAGTTTTGCGCGAACTCTACCTTCCACTACTTCGTACCTTCTTCTACTTCCAGATTTAGTCCAATTGTAGGGTAAGTTGTAAGTAGCGATACAAAGATCGCCGGGACAGCTGGTTTTTTATATAAACAAACTGGTTACAAAAGCAGACTGTTAAATGCTTTGATATTAACATATTTTATCTTTAGTTTATATTAGTCAAACACGCCACACCATATTTCTGCACGCCCAGGATGACTGGCAGAGAATGCTTTAGCATTAAGTCCTCCTTACACAATTGTCATGTGTTAAAGTGTAAAATAAATAAATAAATAAATAATTAAAAATAAATTACTAATACATTTCCTCTATTGGGTATGTCCTTACCCTAACTAAGAGTGGTGTAATAAGAGTTAGAGCGACCGGTCGGACCCGGCAAGCCTTGCTTGGTGTTAGGGCGCCCTAGCTACCGGGCCCTGAATATCATGTAGTGTAATAGAGCTTTTACTTAAAGCTGTATTACACTACACATGGTTTGTTTTTAGCATGGTTTGTCTAAACAACAATTCCGCCAAAATTATTTCATAATTTTACGGAAAAGTACACAGGTCGGCTGTGTTGGCGCTGCACTGTCAAAGGCGAGAGTCAGTTGTCATTACTAGCTTTTATTGCAACCACGTTGTAAATAAAAAAAGATGTTACAAAATTCATAAAGTCCAAACATGGACCCAGGGTTGGGCACGACAATAATATGTAGTGTTAGACTCACCTGCCAAAGGCCAGACACTTGCAATCTCTCCCATAAATCCGGCCTTGACCTCTCCGAAATCAATGCACCCTTCTGTGAGCTCCTTCCTCATGTGACTGTAGATATCCTGAGGTTAGACGTAATAAAATTAGCAAAGGTGCTTCAAACATGAACCAGGTGAATTAAATTGGGGTAGACTCACATAATTATTAACCTCTTCTCTTTTCTGTGGGTAGACTGGTTCTGCACAGACGATGTTGTGCATTCTCATCTCATCCACCGCAGATCCACTGCTAGACAAAGGCCTCCCTCATTGATCTCCAAGTACTGATCATGTTGTTTGCCATACTTGGCTTGCTTGGCAGGTGGGTTGGCGAGCGCAGTACGGAATGTTGATACACGGAAAGACGCTTGCTGCTCATTTACCGGTATCCCTTGGCAGATTTTTACTGCATCCACAGACAAGAAAGCAGGAACAGAATGAACAGAGGGAAGACAACATTTAGTGCCGGCACCACATAATAAAATAATGTGCATTATAAAGTAATGCCTACACTCATGGATCTGCAAGTGATCTTGAGGGGTTTTTGCCATTACTCACTACGTTTGGCAGGCGGGTTGGCGACCGCAGTACGGGATGTTGATACACGGAAAGACGTTACGCTGCTGCCCATCTTCCGGGGGTATCCCTTGTCAGATTCTTACTGCATCCACGGGGAAGAGAGGAAATGCTAAATTCTGCTGCGCACCCCGCGGCTTCATTATACATATAATAAAAAATAAAAATTATAATTATAATAACAATAGCGATTTTAAAATTAAACATAACGGTAACCTTATAACAGATCCAAAAATTGTATCCGACATTTTTAATAAATATTATACTAATTTAACATATAATAAAATGAGCAATAGTAACATACATATTAATTCCCAAATTACCTCAATCTTTCTAAGCCCTTGTGACAAGGATGAAATTTTGAAAATAATCAAATCACTCAATCAGACAGAAGCCGTAGGATACGATGATATATCCACAAAGATTATTAAAAGTTCTTCTTATGAAATTGCGGACATCTTAAGTCACTTAGTAAACTTTTCTTTTCAAAGTGGGGAATTTCCAAGTAGACTAAAAAAATCTATTGTTAAACCTGTCTTTAAAAAAAATGACTCAACGGACATAAATAATTATCGCCCAATAACATTAATACCAATTTTCTCGAAAATCTTTGAAAAGGCAATGCATTCTCGTATTACTCGATTTTTTACTAAACATACCGTAATTAAGAGTAATCAAAATGGATTTCAGAAAGGCAAATCGACTACCTTGGCCACTTTTAATTTAGTTAAAGCTATACTTGAAAATGTTGATTGTAATAAGTATGTCTCTGCAGTGTTCTTTGACATGAGCAAGGCGTTCGATTATGTTTGTCATGAGAGGCTCCTATTAAAATGTGAATTGTGTGGCATCCGTGGTCCTGCACTTGACTGGATTAAAACCTACCTCCATCAACGTACACAATTGGTAGAAATAAGAAAACTAAATGACGAAAACGAACTTATAGTTTATAAATCACATTTAAGACAAAATAAACTAGGTGTACCTCAAGGCAGTGTTCTTGGACCTCTATTATTTCTAGTTTATATTAATGATTTACCTGATGTTACTAAATACCAATGTACACTCTTTGCGGACGACATTTCCATAGTAGTAACGAATAAAATAGAACAAGAACACATACTTGAATTAAATAATACAGTTGGTGATTGCATCGATTGGTTATACAAAAATAACCTAAGAGTGAACGTGACCAAAACTAAATTTATTAGATTTTTTAACAGAAAACCTAAAGGTGTTAAATTCAAAGTAACTTACAGAGATGAAGAAATACAAGAAAGTGAAAAAATTGTATTCCTTGGATTAAATCTTGACAATGTATGTTCGTGGAGGCCACACATTGAACATATTAAATCTAAAATGAATAGTTTTGTGTACGCATTATGGAAAATATCAAACATAACCGACTACAAAACTGCTCTTTTATCGTATCATGGATATGTAGCATCCCTTCTTAGGTACGGAGTAATTATATGGGGTAATGCTGTTGATGTCAATGTCTTATTCATAGCCCAAAAGAAATGTTTACGTGCGATATTCAACATGCCGCCATGGGCACCTTGCACACCTTTATTCAAGAGCCATAAGATTTTGACGTTGCCATGTTTGTATATTTTAGAAATATGTAAATTTGTCAAATCGAATTGGGAACTATACGTAACTTTTGTAGCGCGTAAGAATATTGCAACTCCGCGCATCTCTCGCAAGCGCCGTTTGCCTGTTCGTCCACTCTCGTACAAGCTCGTATAGGCTTCGACGCCTGCCCAAGGAGTCCGGCACACACCTCAGCGATCGACGCACGTGCTACCTGTATCTGCGCACCGGCGCTCCGCGTGTCGTCACATTTTGTCGCGTCGTAATATTAAGTTCCGTGCATGTTAATTGTTTACCCACTATTGTCTTACACCAATACACATGTACCTAAACTAAATCAGTGTTATAGTCATTGACCAAACCCCTATCTACATCTGGCGCCCAGCGTACGGCCGTGTTCCCTAGTTACCGGTCTAAAATCTAGAAGTTTCATGTGTACTATACAAGACTGTTACTGTGTAAGACTCAACATAGTGTTTTAGTGATAAAACAGTGACTTTTGCGGGTTTTCTTCGCGTCCGTGGGTAACGTTATATACCTACTACGCCGCCGCCCGCACTGTTGGTACGTTTTATGCACAATAAAAAAACAAAAATCACGGAACTTTTGGTGTAGTGTATTTAGTGTTACGAACTAGTTATTTCACGTGTTTAGTCGTTCTAGTGCTTATATTACTTCCTAGAACAGTCGTGCACCTAGTTACAACAATCTACCGGCAAAGTGCCTAGTGTTTTTACCAACTTTGTTATAATTGTTACGTACTTGATCTAACACGTTTTTTCATTCTAGTTTATATTGACTAGAATAGTCGTGCTGCAAGTCGTAACCCGAACATTTGTGTACCTACCTGTGTCGGTGTGGTGACTCTTTGTTTATTTATATTATAACATTGCGGCTTAGAATAAAAAGCATTGAGTTACCTACGTAGAACTTTGTTTATTTTAGTATAGTGTCTCAGATATACGAGACAAGTGTTTACCATAGGACGGTACGTACCTATTGCGTTGTGTACGAACAGTCGTGGGACTCTAGTGACGACCTGAGTTATCCAGGTACGCTAATACCTATTGTTGTGTCGGAACTTGGTGTATTGTGCATTTATAGACATGGTGCTTACAAGGTCGCGTGCAAATAGTGCGTCACGTGCTACACAGCAACCCGAGATGTACTCGTTGGCTGGTGAGCAGTCTGACGGTGCGATGCCGTCGACTTCGTATGGTGAAATCGTTGACGTGCGATCGTCAACGCCGCCGCTGGCTGGACGACCGTCGTCCGCCGGCGCCTCATCTCCATCTCCACCACCGCAGTACGGGCGTGAGCTGCCTGTGTACTCGCAGATGCCACTGCACGGGCAGGCTCCGCCCGTCGCCGCGCCGCAGCCACCAGTGTCAGCCGTACCCGTTGTAATGACGGACCAACAACTGGTATTCCTACTACAAGCCATGCGGTCGCTGCCGCCTACACAGGGCGCGCCGCCACCGCCGACGACGACTGTAAGTGCAAATCTTTCTAATTGTACGGCGAGATATAATGGTGCTGGCGATGTATTGGCGTTCATAGACGCTGTTCAAATTTATAAAGATTGTGTTGGCATTCATGATGATATCGCACTGAGAGGACTGCCAATGCTGCTCACAGATTTTGCCGCCACCTGGTGGCAAGGTGTTAAGCACTCCGTATTGAGTTGGCAAGAAGCTATTTCTTTACTTCAGCAAACCTTTGGTCCGCGTCTCCCACCTCACAGAGTATACAGAGAGATTTTCAGTCGGGAGCAAGGTGAAGAGCGTACTGATGTCTTCGTGTGTCGCATAAGAGCCATAATCGCCCAGCTACCGCCGAACTCATTACCTGAAAATCCAGTTCAGCTTGATATGGTATATGGACTACTCCATAGAAGGATACGGGAGAGGGTAGTAAGGAGTGCCTTCACTTCGTTCGCCGAGCTGCTCCAACAAGCTCGAGTAGTGGAGGATGTACTCGAGGAAGTATGCGTTGCTGCACCTGCAAAGAACCATACGCCTACGTCTACTGCCCCGTCACCACCATTGATTACAGGCTATGCTTCGTCGTCTTCTGCTGCTGGCCCAGCGGTGCAAAATAATGTTAGAACATCGCAAGGCAAGACTAGACCGAAATGTTCCTTTTGTAAGATGTTCGGCCATATCAAAGATGACTGCCGCAGATTAGCAAATAAAAGTAAAGTCACTTCGGAACCTGTTAAAAGTGAACCAGATGCTGCACAGTCGGAGCAGCGCCCGTCCGTCACTTGTTTCGGATGCGGTGCGCCCGGTGTAATACGGTCAAATTGCGCAGTGTGTAAAGGAAAACGCACGGCGCCACTGCCCACAACGTCTTCGTTACAATCAGTGTCTGCGTGTAATACAGTGTTGGACCCGCGAGTGCGTCCGTTATTAAATATAGAAGTGTTTGGTGTTGTGAAAACCGCGTTGTTAGATACGGGAGCGAAACAATCCGTTGCTAGTGAAAATCTATCCGAACTTTTGCAGGCCAATGGCCAAGTGTTTAAGAAAGTAAAAACCGAGTTAAAATTCGCGGATGGCTCCCACCGTGTTCAGTTAGTCGAAACAGCCTTAGTTGATGTAAAGGTGCAGGGAGTTGCAATATCAACACTCTTCATGGTCTTGCCCGGCGCCACCGAGTCATTGTTAGGGATGAATTTTATACGGGACGCTGGCATGATACTTGATTTCGATAGGAATCAGTACTCCTTACATTCTTTAGGGTTTTACGACATTCAGTATGAACGCGAGGACCGCATTGCGGTAAGTTCTGCGATTAGCCTACGCGAGTGTGAGGGTGTTCTTCTGCCACCAGCTGATAGAGAGAAGTTGGCTGAACTCCTAGAGGAAAACACTGATATCTTCAGTGCAGGGGGAGGGCCGACGCCCTTCGCTTTACACAGGATTGATACAGGGAACGCCACGCCTATCTCTACACCACCTTATCGGGTGAACCCCACTAAGAAGGAGATAATAAAGGCAGAAATCGACAAAATGTTAGAATTGGAAATTATAGAAGAAGCTGAGTCGGAATGGACTTCTCCAATCGTGTTGGTACCTAAGAAAAATGGTGAGACCAGATTTTGCGTCGATTACAGGAAATTAAACGCTGTGACGCGAACGGACAAATATCCGCTGCCTCTAATCGATGACATCTTATCTACCACGAAAAGTAATTGCGTGATGTCCACCATCGATTTAAAATCTGGCTACTGGCAGATAGAAGTGTCCCCTGAGGACCGACATAAGACAGCATTTGTCTCGCCATTTGGCACATTCCAGTTTCGGCGCATGCCTTTTGGTTTGAAGAATTCGCCATCGACTTTCCAGCGTTTGATGGATCGCTTTCGTGCTGGATTAGGAGATGTAAAGGTAGTGGCATATTTAGATGACATTCTGATTATTTCAGCTGACCTGGATGCTCATTTACGAGATCTCAACCAGGTATTCGATCGTCTTCGTCAATTTAAACTCAAAGCAAATCGAGATAAGTGTGTTTTTGCCAGAGAGAGAGTTACCTATCTAGGGCACGTAATTACAGCCCAAGGTATTGAGCCCGACCCAACGAAGGTCCAAGCAGTTGTGGATATGGTGCCTCCTACTAATCTGAAAGAGTTACTAACCTTTTTACAAACCTGTGCATGGTTTCGAAAATTTATCCCCCACTTCTCTGAAGTTGCTCAACCGTTAACTGACCTCACGAAGAAAAACAAACCTTGGAAATGGGGTGAAACGGAGGTCAAAGCATATAACAAGCTCAAACAGAGACTTACCACAAGTCCGATTCTGCGACAGCCAGACTTCGAGCAACCCTTTATTCTGCGCACGGACGCCAGTGCATACGCGCTGGGTGCGGTGCTCATGCAAGGTCCTGATCCGAAGTCTGAGAAGCCCATTGAATATGCGAGCCGATTATTGACGTCGGCAGAGATAAATTATTCGACGACAGAGAGGGAAGCGTTGGCCGTGGTATGGGCCCTCGATAAGTTCCGTGGTTACCTGGAAGGCGCTCAGGTTCGCGTTGCAACTGATCACCAACCTCTGAAGTGGCTGTTATCTCTGAAGACTCCAAGTGGCCGTCTAGCTCGTTGGGCCCTGAAAATTCAAGCTTTTAACCTAGATGTTGAATATACTCCGGGAAAAGTTAATGTTGTGGCGGACACTCTCAGTCGTCCGGTATGCACGTCCTCGACGGATGAGACTCCTAGCTGTGATCTGTGTCCAGTTTCCATTGACTTACCTCACCGTAGCTCAGAAGAGTTGCGCGCTGCTCAGCTTGAAGACCCTGAAATAAAGAAAATACTTACCGACTTCGAAGATAACGATGCTGCTGCTCGATGGACAGATCGTGGATATTACTTGACGCAAGGTGTTCTCTTTCGCTTCAATCCGGATGGAGAATCTGAGGAACCCCAGCTGGTCGTACCAGAGTCCATGCGCCGTGAGATCATGAAAGAACTTCATGATGCGCCCACAGCCGGACACTTGGGTTTGGAGCGTACTTTGAAGAAGATCAAAGAGCGATTTTACTTTCCCAACATGCGTCAATACGTCTCGAAATATCTGAAGACATGTGACCTATGTCAGAAATTTAAGGCTACCAATCTTAAACCGGCTGGTCTTCTACAAACACCGGTCCCGCAGCAACGATTTGAACTCCTCGCAATGGATTTATTTGGTCCTCTGCCTGAAGGTAGTCAGGGAGAGAAGTGGATCCTTCTGATTGAGGACACTGCGAGCAGATGGGTAGAGTTGTTTCCATTGGCTGAGGCCAATGCTGGAAATTGTGCTAAAATATTAATTGAGGAAATATTTATGAGGTATGGGTTCCCTCGGAGAGTGATCTCCGACAACGGGACGCAGTTTGTGTCAGCAGTAATGCAAAAAGCGATGCTCGTCCTAGGTGTTTCACAAAGTCTGATACCAGTTTACCATCCTGAGGCCAATCCCGCGGAAAGAAAAAACCGCGAAATGAAGAAAATGTTGGCTATACTGATTGATCCCGAGCATCGCCGTTGGCCCGAGGTGCTGCCTGCGGTGCGTTTCGCCCTAAATACAGCACCTAACCAAGGCACTGGACACTCAGCTGCTTTTCTTACATTTGCCCGCGAGTTCCGGTCTCCAGTAGATGTAGCCCATGACCTACGCACCATTGTCGATCAAGAGAATTATGTGCCTCAAATCACACCTTACTTGCGTGACTTTGTACAGCGCCTGCAAGAGACCAAGTGGAGAGTTGAAAGTCAGCAGGACGCCCGTAAGGATGCTGCAGACAAGAATCGACGCCCCAGTCCCAATCACCAGGAGGGTGACCTCGTGCTCGTCGAAAGCCATCGTCTTAGTCAGGCCTCCAAAGGATTTACCAGCAAGTTTGCCCCGAGACGCGAAGGTCCTTATAGGATTAGTAAAATTGTTTCCCCAACCACGTATGAAGTCGTTGATAAAGATGATGCCCCTCGAGGCAAGTATCATGCCAGTCTCCTAACACCGTACGTAGGTGATTCGGACGTTGCAGTCCATAATAGGAAGAAAGGTAGACCCCGTAAATTACCGGATCCCAAGCCAGCGCCAGAGCCTTCTGCTGGCTTGGAGGGGGAGGATGTAGCGCGTAAGAATATTGCAACTCCGCGCATCTCTCGCAAGCGCCGTTTGCCTGTTCGTCCACTCTCGTACAAGCTCGTATAGGCTTCGACGCCTGCCCAAGGAGTCCGGCACACACCTCAGCGATCGACGCACGTGCTACCTGTATCTGCGCACCGGCGCTCCGCGTGTCGTCACATTTTGTCGCGTCGTAATATTAAGTTCCGTGCATGTTAATTGTTTACCCACTATTGTCTTACACCAATACACATGTACCTAAACTAAATCAGTGTTATAGTCATTGACCAAACCCCTATCTACACTTTTGATGATGTTTATAAATTTAACTCTAGACATAAAGATAGACTTGCATTACCTTTAGTCAGGACTGCACAATTTAGTCGAAACTGTTACATAATGTCTATTAAAATATATAACAAATTGCCTCCTGATATCAAGGAACTGAGAGGTAATTTATTTCATAAAAAACTTTTCAATTTTCTTATCGAACGTTGTTTTTACACAATTGAAGAGTATTTGACATTTAAATTATGATGATTATTTTATTGTAGGTATTAATTTGACATGAAAAAGGTATTATTATTAGTTTTGACAATTGCTGAGTGTAAATGAAGTTGACATTTTAATTAATCTAGACACCTATTTATTTAATAATAATCATTTCAAATTATGTTAAATTGTTGATATATTGTAAGCAAAATGAAACACGTAATTATTAGTACATTTATAAATATTAATATTCACATGCCTGTAGACAGGCGAGATGTGTCGCTCTCTATATAACTCTGTTCCACCAATATATGTAACCATGTCTTGTGTGAATAAATTATCTTTATCTTTATCTTTATCAACAACTCATATAACGCTCAATAACTAAGCAGAAAATAAAGTCAAAGTAAAATTATTTATTGCCAGAACCACGTTGTAGGTAAATATGAAGAGGGAAACTTGGCTGGACACGCTGCCGTGTGCCGTGTCTAAATGCCTTTCTGGGAGTACCCAGGCACAGCTATTATGAAGGTTTAAATTCAAAAACATTATTAAACGCAATCTTTGTAATAAAGCTTATTATAAAATATCAGATTACCTAGAGGACAAAACCACTTGGGACGGAATCTGCTCCAACTCCGTCAAACGTGACATAAGACAAAATAAAATTGTTAAATGATGACTATAACGACCAAGTTAGGTTCTTCTGTTCACTTCTTTTCCTAACTCGCGTGTGAAGTGAACAGATTCAATTATGTGCTTTATTCTATTTATTTGTGTTGTTTTATTTTGTAATTAGTGACGCGTCAATAAGGTCCATGCGGCCGCACTGAATAAAGTATTTCTTGATTCTTGGTCATTCCTCCACGCTCCCCGTCAGATATATCTGCATATCCGCGATATAGTGGCCAGTGCCTGCCAGTGGTTGGAAGGTAGGCGTCACTGCACTGCCTTGTGCAGGGACAGCCTACCTTGCCAGCCTGCCAGGAGGGCGTGGTGCTCCCCGCAACCTGCGCACCAGGGATGGGTAGTATGGAAACAGTCGACTCGCGAGGCAGCCCCAGCACTTCCCTCAGCTCGTTGCGTGGACGCGGATGGCCCCAGTACCTAGGCACAGCTATTATACCATACCTCCACGCTCCCCGTCAGAGATTTCTGCATATCCGCGATATAGTGGCCAGTGCCTGCCAGTGGTTGGAAGGTAGGCGTCACTGCACTGCCTTGTGCAGGGACAGCCTACCTTGCCAGCCTGCCAGGAGGGCGTGGTGCTCCCCGCAACCTGCACACCAAGGAGTATGGAAACAGTCGACTCGCGAGGCAGCCCCAGCACTTCCCTCAGCTCGTTGCGTAGACGCGGATGGCCCCAGTACCTAGGCACAGCTATTATACCATACCTCCACGCTCCCCGTCAGAGATTTCTGCATATCCGCGATATAGTGGCCAGTGCCTGCCACGACATGGACGCCAGACGTCTTGGAGACTTGTTGGCAGAACGGCAGGTCGCGTTGGAGGCCTTCCGTTGAGTTCTCCACGATCGTGCCTGTTAGGAGAGTTTGTGTGAGCTGGTTGTTTTGGTGATTCTTACTGCATCCACGGGTAAGAGAGGAGGGGCAACATCTTAGAATACATACTTAACTATTTAATCTGTATTCTATGGGCAACATTCTACTGTGCCGACACCCCACAGCATAGAAGCACAGATAGAAGGGTAATACCTAGGTACCTACCAATTATTTTATTGACAATAGCCAAGCGTTTATACTGCATTTAAATTGGAGACAAGTCTAAAAGAACCTATGCACTCTGGCCTTGCAGACATCAAGGTTCTTCCGATCAGGGAGAACCGGGAGCGAGTTGCACTCATTACCAGTAGGTACTAACAGTGCCGGTTTTAGCACTACCAGCGCCCTGGGCGAGATTTATACGGCGCCCCCTAACTGCAATTCAAACCCACATGAAAAAAGGAAAAAGATATAATGAAATTACCATTTATTAAAAGAAATAACCATTTATTTAAAAAAAACTAATAAAATTTTACTTTTCTAGCCTTTCTGTCGGCGAACTCTTTTATTATTTTATCGAAATCGAGGTTTTCAGCAATTTCAGTCTCTATTGACAAAGTTGCCAAGTTTGTCAATCGGGATTGCGATATTGTCGATCACAGATAGGTTTTTATCAGCTTAGGCTTAGAAAAACTCCTCTCCCCACTAGCAACCGTTACAGGTATAGTTAATAATATGCGCATTGCTATCCATACATTTGGATACAGTTGTTGTGATCTTTGATAAAATTTAAAACAAAAACAGGGGTAGCCACATTCTGATCAGGCAAAAAAGATTTTAGACTTATGAGTTCATCACACAACATACACCCATCTTTATCTAATTTAGAGTCTACAGTTAATTTCAATTGGAGATCACGACAGAGTTTGACAAGGTCAGGTTTTTCCGGAATCTGTTTTATATTGTACAAAAAAGACCAATATTCCGAGTACTCATTTAACTGTTCATCATTCATTAATCTTTCATTGACTGAGATTAATGTAGTGTCCAAAAGGCAGTTGAAAAATTCAATCTCAATTTTTTTTCCGGAGAAGCTATATGTTCATCGCGGGCAGTTTCACCAGCTTGACGCTTAACATATCGAATTCTTGTCGTGGCTTTAAACACAGGTTCAATTTGCAGTTCTTCAGCCAAGTCCTTCGTCGTTGAAATGGCGCTTTTGAAGCCTTTATCTCTATATTCTTCCAAGAAAGTGCAGCATTTTTTCAACAGTTCTGTGCATTTACCGAGATCTACATATGTCTGTTGATTGCAGAGATTTACTAACGATATTAATTTGAAAAAGTATGTCATACCAAACGACCAATGACACTATGAAGCTAAAATCTTTTAGCTGTTCGGCTAGAGTAGTAGCCTCATGAGAGACTTGAATATCAGTTTTCTGAGTTTCAATAGCTAAAGTAATTAAAGCGTCATGGATGGCACTAATTTGATAACGGACTGCTTTAACACTGCTGATTCTTGCTTCCCAACGTGTGTCACTGAGCTTTTTTACTTCTATATATAGCAGGTAATAATCCCAAGTGATCGGTAAGAATTTTCCATCGATGAACAGAAGCTGAAAACAATGTGAACAACCTCTGAAGTACCCCAAACAAAGTAACTGATTTTACGGATGACTTAGCGGCATCGCAGAGTACGAGATTGTAGCTGTGGCAGCCACACGGCACGTAAACAGCTAAGGGATTTATATCCAAAATTCTCTTTGCGCCTGCGGCGCCCCTTTATATCCGGCGCCCTGGGCGGTCGCCCAACCGCGCCCTACCCTAACGCCGCTACTGGGTACTAAATATAAAAGATTATTTACTTCATACACGACTGCAATAGCCGACTAGGGCCACTGTTGGTAATACAAACCTCCTCCGAACTTCCCATAAGCCAGCACGTCACTAAGAACCGCCGCCTTCGCTCGCTCATCCTTCAGATCCAGGTTATTCTTCCAACTGTATGGATACTGCCGCAAGTAGCCAACGGTCTTAAGCGCTGGCTCGCCACTGAACCGGTCTGACAGCTGGGCCGGTGGAGGGCAGTAGAAGTGGGAGAAGTCCATGGCCAGGTGTTCATGGGTGAGCGTGCGCCCGAGAGAGGAGGGGGGCACATCACCAAGTACTGTTTATAAAGTTAAAGTAGTTAGATATGTGGGACATTTTAGGTTTATCTTCCACTGCGCGGTAAGGGCAGGTTAGGGTTTGATTAGGACTGAGCTAAGAATCTCATCGTAATATATTTATTTAAGAAAAGGATCGCCAACAGTTTACATATCAAAAATTACACTTAAACATTTATAGGGACACAGTCTGATATGTTAAACCAATTACAGGCAAACACGACATTGGTAGGTTTAAATAGAATACAAAATTTTAAGACATAAATATATAGTAAATTTTAACAATACTTAGGTACTAGTTAAACTATATAAACTTCAATTATTTATTATAATATTACTAATGAAACAAAAATATCTTAAAAACAAGAAAAGAAAGGTAACTAATAATATATGTATATGAGATCAAATAAAATGAAAAAATACAATGTACCTATATATTAGTCTTTCCCTAAAATACGAGTGGAAGATTGCTGGAAATATTCTAGAACCTTGCGTTTAAATCTATGAGCATTGTCGTTAAAAATATCGAGGTCATTGATCTTTTTGCTAAATAGGTTGTATTGGTTACATAATCTAACAATTGGGGCTTGCAATCCTGTGTTGGTGTGACAAAAAGGAGTATGTAGTAGTTTAGTGGTTGCACTTCTAGGGATTCTAGTTGGGACAGCTAAGCCAATATTGTTAGTAATCGATATGCAGTCTATTATATTTTCTATTATTTTATGGAGGAATGAGAGTTCTATAACGCGTCGACGACAGTATAAAGAGACCATCTTGAAGTGATCCAATCTTAAGGGATAGGGCGTTCTATGGGATATACCAGGGGAGATAAAAGCAAGATGTCTTGTGAGTGATCGTTGAACACTTTCAATTCTTTGGGAGTGGACGCTATATAGAGGGTTCCAAATAATGCTAGCGTATTCTAATACACTCCTGACGAGAGAATTGTACAAGAGGATTTTAGTCTTTGGCTTTTTGAAATCTTTAGTGTTACGTTTTATGAAACCCATCATTTGTGCAGATTTTTTGACTATGTTATCATAATGTCCAGTAAATTTTAAGTGACTGTCTAAAGTTACTCTACTTATAAGTATAGGTACCTACTACATTCAGAGATTCATTTATTTATTCTCATAGCTTCATCATCATCAGCCCACATTAGTCCACTGCTGGACATAGGCCTCTCCTATTAAGCGCCACTCATCATATTCTCATAGCTTGCAATTAAAAAACTTATGTAGACACGTCCACTTACAATAAAAAAATATATTAAATCTTATGTTAACAGGAAATAAGGCAAATGAATGAATCTTGTCTTGTCTTTTTATTTTATGGGCTTTTGTGTTTGGTTTAACACAATTCCGCCAGTGTCAAGTTAATTTATAAATTCGTAAGTTATTTGGGTGGCTACCCAAATAACTTACGAACGGACAACCACCAACCGCCAACATGGCTATGTTGGCGGCCATATTCGTAAGTTTTTCTTCATGAATGAATCTGTTCGCTTCCCTGTTTAGATTTTGAATGTCATCACAAAATTTCCCAGTATCAATCATGCATGCCTAAACTAGTTATAGGATTTAAGCTTCGCTTCACTTCGTTTTTCAGTGTTTATCTTTAGTTAAGGTGTGCAATAAAGTATTTTCTATCTCCTATAGCATTATACCAACTTTAAATATAACAGTTTTGTGTCATTCAATTTGCAGTCCCACTTTGTTTTAAGGTGTGCAATAATGTATTTTCTACAAAGACATTTCCACTGTCTTTGATTTTCTATCTACTATAGCATTATACCAACTTTAAATATAACAGTTTTGTGTCATTCAATTCGCAGTCCCACTTTGTAAACAACATCAATGCGCATATGCTACGCTTACTCACTCGGTAACCCAAAACAAGACTCAAGGCTATTTTAAACCAAAATAATCTGGAAGAAAACTTACCAGTTTGTACCTTAGGAGCCATTTTGTATCACTGAAACAAACACTATTATCTAAAGGAATACAAATCTGCTATCTCGGAATAAATTAAACATGCAAATGTAAATAAAGATTAAATATTAAAATTATGCTGTCGGCGCCGGCGCCTCTTAGCTTGTTGCCGAGCGACTGATGTGGACTGATGATAAAGAACGAGTTTTATAAATATTAAGGCGATATCAATCATACATTTTAAAGAACAATTTCTTGCCTACAGGTTCGTTCGTCTGGTTCTGAGTTGAAGTCGGTCATTTATTTCACCTTTAAATTAGGGACGAAAATATTTTTTTAACTAACTTAATTTGTAACGTCAGGATTGCAATTATGTAAATTAAATACTCCACGAAATGGAATCTCAAAAAAGTTAAGTCTTTAATATACTCAAGTATTGCTAGTCATGTGAAGCCTTTACATCTATTATAGATGATTTATACAGCGTCAACAACTGGTAATTGCTAGTCAAGTAATACAAAAAGTATTGCCGTGGTGCCTGCAGTAGAATGTTACCCCTCCTCACATGCCCGTAGATGCAGTAAGAGCCTGCTCAAGGATAGCTATCTCTGGATGATTGGCAGCAGCGTCATTCCGTGTACCAATTCTACATCCCGAACTGCGCTCGCCAACCCGCCTTCCAAGCGTGTGAGTATGGCAACTACCCCCCATGGAGATCCATGAGGAGGGCCTGTGTTCAGTAGTGGACGTTTTACAGCCGAAATGACGATTGACGATTGCTAGTCTATTTAACCTTATCGAAGAGTTGGGCTACGTTTAACAAAAGAGTAACCTCCCCGGTTCAAATTACCATGGCAACGGACTTTGTTTATGTTACGATCTGTGCAGTTTTTATAAGATCGTGTAACGAAGTGAACCAATAGCATCGATACATCTAGTAGTCTGTGAAGTGAACTAATAAAAATTCGCGTAAATCACGTCTTGCATGAAATTTTAATTTATTCAGATACAAGCATTTCTAAAAATGCCGCTCTTAGTGAAGGACTTCACGTGGACTCAAACAAACGATACTGTTCATATTCGAATCCCGATGAAAGCTGTGAAGCGCGAAAAGGTAGACTTATTCACAACCGACTGCTACCTGAAGGCACACTACAGCCCCTACTTCTTCGAAGCATTCCTCTTACATGATGTAGACAACGCTAAAAGCCAGTGCATTGTAACAGATGACCTCCTAACTCTAGACTTGTGTAAAAGAGAGAACATAGTATGGACGTCTCTACAAAAAGAATTGACAAAACCGGAGAAGATGAAACTACGACAGGAGATCCTAGACAAATCCGTAGAGCAATCACAACGGGAAAAAGAAGAGAGGAGGATCAAGAAATCAGAGCTAGAGAGGTTCACAGTACAGCGAGCGATGGAGATAGACACGCAGCAGCATAACCTAATGGATTCTCGGAAAGCGGAAGAAACCAAAAACGCTATGAATGCTTTAGAAGATTGGAAACTAAACCTGAATGAGAATAAGCCCATAAACAACGGAGCAATACAACCTTATCGAAGAGATAATCCAGGGGTAGAGATCATTGAACTAGCAGATGACGATCCGAGGATAGCAGAGCTGGAGAATAAGGAGTCTGCCATCAAAACAGAGTTTCTGGATACAACAAAACCAGTTGTAACAGAGAAAGAAATGTATAAAGCGATGCTTGCAACAAAACCTGTTATTAAGCCTAAGCCAACTAAAGTTCCAATAAGGTCGGAGTATGTTGATAAGAAGAAAGAGGAGGTAGCGAAGAGGGTACTGCCAAGGTTAAGAGAACGAGGGCAGCTGGAGATCACACACACTCCAAGGACGTTCCCGACGCCAAGCAGGGAGTCTCATGCGGCGGAGGAGGAGGCTTGGCTGAAGAATATTACTCTGGCACGAAGAGCTACTGGTAAGTGTTTTACGGTAGAGAAGAAATTCTAGATTAAAGCATTCGTCTGATCTTTTGCGTTAGCCAATTTACCTGAAGGCTAGGTAAATGTAGCAGTCAAATGATCATGAAATAAGTAAAGTTACGTTATGTAACAAATGTGACTATTATCTTCTGATGCATTTATTTATTTATTTATTTGAGCCACCAACAGAAGATACGCAAAGAAAAATTACAAAAGTAAAAACAATAAAAATCATGAGCTAGTGTTCTCCCAATTACAGGCAGGCTACATCTAGGTAATGCATTGGCTAGACTGAACTGTGACTGAACCTATCAATTATTTTAAGTTTTTGTTTTAACGGAACCTACTTTTTGAATCTCGTTATGCCCAATTACATACTATCTACTGCTTACCCATTTTGCAATAGTTTGATACCGTAATCGAAAATGAGAATCGAATGGTCGAGCGAATGCGGTACATAACTTAGTATAAACATAAAATCGAAATATATTCAATGGACTTTCCTATTCCAGGCTTTGTATCCGAGGACCTACGTCCGGAAGAACAGGACCCTCAATGGTGCAAGGAGAAGGGAGACGAGTTCTTCCGAAACGGAAACCTCTTGGGTGCCGTCAGTGCTTACACGCACGGCATCACACTGTCCGACAAGCTGCCCAGCTTGTACGCCAACCGATCCGCCACGCATTTCGCGCTGGGGAATTTTAATAAATGTGTAAGTGTTTTAAGATCAACGTCTCAGCCGTAGGATGTCCAATGATGGACATAGATCTCCCTTATATATCATATATCAGCCGTGGGGTGCCGGCAGTATTCGGTTTTTATTTTGATTATGTTTGAGATTAGTAACTGCCTTAGTGGCGTAAGGCTCGTCAAGTATGTGTGGTCTCTTAACTCTTAAATATGTAGCTTTAGGTATTTCTAGGATTGTGACATAATATGGGATTTTGATAGATATGGTTTCATTATCTTAGCTAATATAATAAATGCTTATGTGAGTTTGTTTGTTTGTTTATAGAGCTTTTACAGGACTAAACAAATTTAAATTTTTACCACCAGTTTGGGGGAGACCTTTTCCCAGCAGTGGGACAAAAAAGGTTTATTAAAAGTAATGAAAAGCTACATTATAAGCGAGTGACATAGGCTATATTTTATCCCCGTATTCTCACGGGTATCGAACTACGCGGGTGGAACCACGATTGTAAGAAAGTACATGTCAGTTGTGATATTAAATGTATGAACAATTGAGTATTTTGATTAAAACGAGAATCTATCGCATAACAGAATATATTTTTAATAGGAATAATTTACATTGCTCATTCATGCAACTCCTTCACGACCTTAGGCAATCCGAGGTTCGTCAGAAGCGCGTGCGGTGACGGATCCCTACCGCGGAACCTTCTGAAGACCTCACTGGGATGACAGCTACCTCCCACACCCAAAAACGTATCCCGGTAGCGTTTACCGACGGCCAAAACATCCTGGTCATCCTTCCTCGCCTCCTCAAATGCACTGTAAATATCCGCCGCGATCATCTTGGACCACAGATGACAGTAATAAGCTGCGCCCCATTCCTCACACATGATCTGAGTGAAAGATAGCGGATGAGAGTCATACTTGTTGAAGCCCAGTGTGTGATACTTCGGCCAGAGCTCTCGCACTATATCTCTCCAGAACTCCTGCTTCGAATGCAGATCTAGGTCCAGTCTAGAGAGATACAACTCCTTGCACAAATCATAGCCAGACATGTGACTTCTGATGTTTTGCAGGTTCTTCAATATGTCTTCCGGTAATGGTTCATCTGTGCTGAAGTGTCCACTGATAGAGCTTATGGTGTGAGGATCGTACAGCCAGTGTGTCATGACTTGCCCGCAAACTTCTGCAGCATCCCATTCCACGTTGGATAGACCAGCTACCTCCGCATAGTTCGCTTTCGTCAGCAGATGGCGTAGGGAGTGCCCAAATCTTTGGAAGAGGAAACCGACTTCCTTGAATGATAGTAGAGACGGTTTCCCTTCGCTCGGAGCTTGGAAGTTGAAGATCAAAGCTGATAGTGGATTGGTTTCCGTGGTTTCACATCTGTTGCGCATAGCGATGTGCCAGCCAGCATCATCGTAAACTCTGATTTTCTGGTCCTGTCTTGCGTAAGGATCGAAGTAGAACCCGGCAATGGGAGATTTACTAGAATCGTCAAAAACGTCGTAAAACTTCACGTCTTTATGCCAGGTGTTCACTCCGGCCTTCTCAACAATCTCTATTTTGAATAACTGATTGCACAGGTTGAAAAGACTGTTCATGACTTTTGGTAAGGGGAAGTACTCCCTAATTTTGTCCTCATCAAACCCATACAATGAAAACTTTTGCTTTCTCTGCCAGTATGGGATATCCCAATGCTCCAGAGTCGCACTAAAGCCTCGTTCCTGAGCAAATCTTTGTAGTAATTCAATTTCAGCATCTTGCATGGATCGGGCACTTTGCAGTAAGCTGTCAAAGATGTTGTTGACATTTTCTAGGGAGCCTGCCATTTTGGTTTCCATGCTCATGTCAACATAGGTTTCATAGCCTAAGATGTTAGCTTGTTCCTTGCGGTAGGCGCGAATGTTGGCCATGTTGGTTCCTGTTTCTATTTCCTTGTTGACATAGTTGGAGCAGCGTTGTGTGTAGGCTTGCCATGCATTCCATCTCAGCTCTCTGTCTGGACAGTATTGCATAAACGGTTCATAGATGTAAGGCTGGAGAGTTACCTTCCAAGGCCCCCGATTTGGCTCATTAGGGGCAGCCATAGCTTTGACGAGAGACTCAGGACACTCCTTCAATATACTGCCATCATCAATTGTGCTTGTAAATAATTTGTTGGCCACATTGACTTTCTCTCTGAACATTTGTCTGTCCTTTTGTAATGAATTAAGAATATTGGCAAGTCTGTCCTTTTTGATACCTTTCACATCTAAGCCATTCAACTTACCTTCTAAAATGTATTTGTCTAGCAGCCTCTGTTCTTCATCTGAGAGTTTTTTGTGGCGGTTCTTTTCATCAACAGCACCTTGGTATATAGCAGGGCTGTTGAATTTGGTTGATCTTGCTTTGTGTGCACGCTCATGGATTTGGATGTAAGACTTTGTCGGCATTAGTGTGCTGTTACCTAAGTAAAGGGCTTTAGCCACTCCCCAAGTGAGTTCAAGCTGTGAGTCTAGTTTCTCGAGAGGCTCAAATATTTCAACAAATGCATTCTTACTTTTTGGGCAGCACTGTTCTATCTGTCCGACTCCATTCTCATACTCCATACTTTGCTTGCTGATTGTTGCGATACATTTCTCAATGGAGAAGTCATTGAATTCTGGCAGGCCATTGTCTGCCAGCAGACTGCTTTGGTCTCCATCTTCACCTATTTCTGGAATTCTGAAAAACAATAATATTTATCAGAAAAATCCGTAAGATATAATAATGGTGTGTATTTGGTTTAGTTAAACTATTGTGATGAAAGAAATGGGCAAGACGACATTTTAGGTTGTTTTCGTTACAATTAAATTTATGAATATTAGGTAAATTATTTCCGCGTGTGGTTAAGACGTAACGCTATCGGGCGGCAAGAATACAATTAGAAAAACTCAGATAATAAAGACATATTATCACAAGAAGAGAAGATTTTACGAACTTACAGTACAACATATCCAGAGTTCCGAGTGCTTTGATATATCTGTCTTTTCACATGTCGGCTTATAACATTCGTTCGTAGAAACGATAAAGCCATTTTACTTCTTCAATTAGTTACAATGATTTATTTCATAATCCTGAGAACGCAGGCCGCAAACGAACTGGAAATCGATCGACTGACTGACAATGACTTTATGACATTGACAGAAACATAACATTAAATTAAAGTCAAAGACCATTATGTATGTCAACTTATGTAGTACTTCTTCTTTGGTAGCCACCATTTCGCAGGCACATTCATTTTTAACTTGGTAAAACCAAACAAGATTGATCATCATGCTTTATTCTTAGTCCACCTGGATTAGACGAGATAAATCTGTGTACCTCGTCTAAGCCACCTGGTAACAAAACAAATTGAAACAAATACATAATTTTTAGACATATTTTAATTGCTAGTTTGTTTAATTCTATGACTTAGCTATAATAAATTCGACCTTCTCACAATCCTTGTCTACAACAACCGACACATTATCAACTAAAGACACGTTCACCATCTGGCAGGTACAAAGTGCAGAACAAGATGAGTTGCATTGCGGTTTCTCACTCTCCTTGAGTTTGTTCACCTGTGTATCTCTGACTGGAGGGTTACAACAAAAGTCAGTATCAAGGCCCATTTTCTCGCCGTCTTCTAGAGTCTGTGGTAGGTGTTGGTTCAGCGTTTCGGGTAAGAGAAGGCTGGCTATTCCACCCGCGACGAGGAGAGCTCCCATGATTATGAGAGGGAGGACCATGATGTCTGAACCCTGAACAAATGAAAAAAATAACACATTATCTAAGTAGGTATGTTTGTTTAGATTAACATCTTTTGTGGCGCCCAATGCCAACCTTACCGGCTCTTGGTACCTACCACCACCGGCATAGTAACATGCGAGGCAATAACAAATTTTAACATAAAATCTCAAGGTGGGTTTATTGTACCGGAATGAAAGCACATACTACCTATAAAATAATTTATGAAATCAGATGACCCCCAGACATGGCAATATGTATTACTGGTATTACATATAGGTATCTATTTTAAATATGAAATAATATCCTATATCAAAAGCGAGCCATCTGAGTCCAACTCGCAAAGGCTTCCTCTAATTCTCTCCACATAATGTCAAGTGAGTTGTGGCACAGAATCTGTTGGCAAAGCCGAGTGGGACCTTGACCCGACGAGAAGGCGACGCGGCAGACGGAATCATAGTTGGCGGGCTGGATGAACCCGAGCGGATATAGTTGACTGTAGCGTAGCGAGATAGCTCAGTCGACGGTCGACGACATAGTTCACGTCGCGGGGCGTCAATGGCGACTAGCACAGAATGTGGTCGATGGCACAAACTAGGGGATGCCTATAGCAGTGGGTGAAGTCGGGCTGTGGATGATGATGATGATGTTGAACGGTAAAAAAATAACTAGATATACGATTGACTTACCAAATAATTGACCAGCGGTATAAATATCGGTCCCAACATGCCCAGCACAGAGCTTAGACTCATGCCCAGCCCCCGAACCACAGTCGGGTAGAGTTCGGACGCCATTAGCGGAAGGACCACGAATGACGAGGATATGCCCATCTTTCCCACGCAGTATAGAGCTAGGGTTATGTTGGTTTCTGAAAAATACATTATTACCCAGGTATAATAAATTGTAAGAGTCAAATGTCAAGGATTCTAAGGTTTCAAGGTTAGGGGACCGTAAAGAGACCTCGTATAGAACTTATTATTAAATGAACCTATAGAGCTTAGGATAAGTGTCACTTTGTGGACCACAGATAGTAGAAGCTCAATAAATCTCAAGGTCTGTGTTTACGTATTTGCTAAAGCTTTTATCGTATATCATGGCTTAGAATATACCTCCGCCATTGGAATTGTGCTCATTGCATTATACTCATGGCTTATGCACTAGACTCATGGCTCATGCTTTAGACTTAAGTATGGCTTATTCGCTAGACACATGACTCATGCATTAGACTTATGCCGTCATCTTCTAACAATCGTGGAACTACGAGTATTTAAACGAAATGTCTCACACTTACCATGCTGTACCAAAAAGGTAGTCAAACACGCGATACCACCGACCACCATGCTCATACAAAGCGTCCACCGTCTGCCCAACCGCTCCATCGACGGCCAAAGGAACAAATACGTGGGTAACTCCACAATCCCAGCCAAGAAGAAGTTCAGAAACTCATCTCCACCCAAAACAGGTGCATAGTAAGACAGACCAACATAAACGCTGGTATTTGTGAACCAGATGAATGTTATGATTATGGTTTTCTTTCGCAAGTTGGGGGTTCTGAAGAGGTCTAGAATGCCGTATTTGCGAGCTTTCGCTTTGGCTATGTCTTGGTTTTGCTTGTCTGTTTGGTATTTGCGGTGCAAACTAACCATGTAGTTTGCTGGTAAGGATTTGCCGTTGATTCTGGGGGAAAGAAATAATTTGTACAATTTAGCATATTCTAGTTAAAATGTATTATATTCTAGTTAAGAATAAATAAAGAAACCAAGCAATCATGTAAATAACCACGTAGTTTGCTGGTAAGGATTTGCCGTTGATTCTGGGGGAAAGAAATAAATTGTACATAATTTAGCATATTCTAGTTAAAATGTATTATATTCTAGTTGAGATTTAATAAAGAAACCAAACAATCTAGTCAAGCAACTAGATGCTTGACTAATAGGAATCTCTTAGGATGGACCTTAAACCACTCTTGTTTATAATTTTCTACATTCACGAGCTGCAGATTCATTCAGAGACATTTTAGAAGATGTTAATTATGTTTTAGTAAAATATATTGGTTACTACTGGTTGCCCTGGGTGCAGTAAGAATCTGCCAAAGGATACTCCGGAAGATGGGAAGCGTCTTTCCGTGTATCATCCATCATCCCGCACTTAGCTCGCCTATCCGCCTGCCAAACGTGGTGAATATGGCAACAACCCCCTCATGATCATTGAAGATCCACGAGGGAGGCCTATGTCCTGCAGTGGACGTCCTACGGCTCAGGTAGATTAGATTTGGCTGAAATGATGACACTGGGTACTAATTTAGACATAGACAGTCAAACACAATTGCGCAAGAAAGTCAAGAACTACACACTCCATAACTATTATGTTACCTACTTCTGTTATGCATTGTTTTACTATGAGACAAGACTTCAAAAATTTCAACTCACCTAGCCATATTCTTCAATATAACCTCAGCTTCATCGAACTGTCCTCTTGCCAGCAACCAGCGCGGACTCTCCGGCATTGGCCACAGGTAGAGGAAGAAGCAGAGGAATGGCAGCGTAGTGGCCAGCGCTAGGTGGCGCCAATCACGGAGGAGGTAGGCGGTTCCGGCCAGCATGATCAGACCCAGGGAGTAAGCGATGTTCGACAGGATCGTGCATAACGTGCGGTAGCCCGGACCTACCAGCTCAATGGCTGATTCAAAAGAGAGGATTTAGGTCAACTGATTAGGTATTTCTAGGAGTCAAAGTGTTTGACACAGACAGAAAAATCATATTCATTTTACCAAGACAAGGCATAGTTCCCAAGATGGAAGCGACTGGTCCTCGTTCACTAAAATCGTATTAACGACTAGTGGTTCACTTTGAGTTGGGCAAAGCGCATAACTTCAACACAATTTCGTAACTCTATTTTTCTTATAGAGCCCCATCTGCATCATCATTTTAAGCCTTCTTTTGCATACATGCGGTCATGTATCCCGCACCTGTGCAGTGCGAAGGTAGGTTATATAAATGTAGTGAATTAAATGATAACTTACCCAAAACATATGGCGTAGTCATTATAGCTGGCACCGTGAACCCAACTCCGACCCTATACATCGCCCAGATTACATAATTCTGAGCGAACGCAGTAGCGACGCCGAAGATACACTCGATGAGGAGATAGATGAAGAAGGAGGGTTTCCTCCCTATGGTGTCTTGGAGGTAGCCGAAGATATAGTTTCCTATGATGCCTCCGACGGCAAGGAGGACCAGACCGAACGTTGGCCAGATGTCATTGTCGCAGACCAGGTCCCACTGAGGAGAAGTATGTTATCCAATATTATCCGGAATACGGGGTTCACATAGACATCGAGAGCCTAGAAGTTAAGATAATAATAACCTAGGTTATTATTACAAGATTTTTTTATAACATTGCATCTAGATGCAATGCTATCATTTAGCTGGCCAAAGCTTTATTACAATAATCAATTAAGACAACTGAAGGGTGCCTAGTTGGGTCACTAAACAAGGACCTAGTTACTTAGGGATAGTCAAGTCAGATACATTACTCCAAGAAAAGAAAATTATGGTTTTGTGACGTGACAAACGTGACACAGTTTCAAATTTATTAAGGCTAGCGGGTTTCAGAAGGAGTGCGCGCGGGCGCAATTGAATCAAAAATTGGCTAATTTGGAATATCGTGGCCTAAGTTAAACGTTCATCGGTGAAAAGTTCATTCTAACTTTAAAAAGATAAAATGTTAGTCATGCGAAAATATTAACGGGACTCGTATTCATTAACTATAAATTATGATAGGCGGCCTAATGGCTTAATTTTACCTAATTTTAGGCGATAATAAAATGGTGGACACAATTTCTCTTCTTTTATCCTTCGCATTTACCTCAGAAACCACAGTGCTGGTATAAATTTCTCTATCATAAGTCCAGCCGTGTTTGCAGGGGATGATCTCAGCACCATCTCTGTCAACACCCTGGTAGTTCTTAGCAATGTCGCTGTAGTTCAGATTGTACATCTTGCATTGCGCGTATTGAAGGACTCCCATCTTGAGCTCCATTGGTATACTGTGGGGATAGAATTAGATTATAAGAACTTTTGTGGCGCGTAAGGAGGACCGAAAGGGCACAACAAACCTCACCGGGCCTGCTAACCAGCAAACGAGGCTAGGAGTAATTTTACCAAGATTTTTTTATCATGGCCTGTCCAGAATCTGACGAAAGCGCCGCTCGCAAGATGCATGCGGACGGCGGCTCGGGGGTAGCTCGCTAGCGGCTCGCGCGCGGTGTGTTTGTCAGATTTGGACACGCCCTAAGAATCCGAAGCCTAATTGGTTTAACAAGATTTTTTTATAACATTAATTCCCCGAATCAATTGGTGTGTGGATGGTGGATGCTTAAATCCCGTTAGAAAATGCGTAAACCCTCCGGCGTTTTGAAAAGGACCGGTGCGAAAAATTCAATAAGCATTTTCATTTCAACCCAAACTCACCTCAAATTCTTCGCAACGCCCGGATCCAGCAGATCCAGTTCCGGCACCCGGCACCAGTGGTCCACGCTCGCGCCCATGAACAGCTGCGCATATGCGTGGAAGCCGCAAGGTACCACCGCCGGCAGAAGCATCAGGTAGATCACTAGCTGCTGGTAGCGCCCGAACCCGCCCACGTCCTCCAGGATCGCGTCGAAGTCCATGGCGGCCATCTTGGAAGTTGCGGGTAGTTTAATATTTATGATTGATGGTTGAGTGAGTGTTTAGAATTATAGTCAAGTGTCTAGAATGACTGACGCTACAGTTTTCCTAAAATCTATTTAAGCACCTTGAATTAAGAGATTTGGGAAAAATATTTGTAGCAGCAACTGCCCTGTAGTTCTTAACTCATAATGGTGTCAATGATTCACTCTGTATACATTCTATACAAACGGTCTCGATTAGCCTGACAGGGATATTCCAACACAATGAGAAGAATACCTACGCCAAAGAATTTAAAACCGTCTCAATATATAAACATGCGGCATAATGCCGAGCTAACAATATAAAAGCAGTTGCGCAAGGCATATGTGCCCCAATTAGTTATATTATTAACCTATGTGTAAGCGCAGGTGTATTTCCTGACGCATTGAAAACCTCTATAATCAAGCCACTTCATAAAAAACTGAGCAAAGAACATATGGAAAATTATAGGCCTATATCGCTCATACCTGTTATGTCAAAAGTATTTGAGAAATACATATATAACTTGGTTTATAATTACTTTGAAAAAAACAATATTTTATGTAATGAACAAAAAGGGTTTAGAAAAAATAAAACAATTAATATGGCGTTATACGATTTTCTCAATCGGGTTACAAAAAACGTTGACAAAAAGACTCCAGTATGCTCTATCTTTTGTGATATGACCCAAGCGTTCGATTATGTGGACCATAACATTCTTCTTCAAAAATTAGAAAACTATGGAGTCAGAGGTAATGCCTTGCATTTGATTAAATCTTATCTTGGAAATAGGAAACAATTTACAGAAATTACTAATATTAACTTCGTAAATAAAACTGAAGAAATACATGTTTCTAAAGAACGGATAGTTAATTATGGTGTACCACAGGGTAGTGTGCTAGGACCATTACTCTTTATTATATATATCAATGATCTTCCCAAGGCTACCATACAGCCTATGTCCCTATTCGCGGACGATAGTGCCGTTACTATAACATGTGATAATATAAAAACCTTCAAATATGACATTAATTTAGCTTTGACATCAATAATTAATTGGTTAGATAATAATAATTTAAAAATTAATTTAAATAAAACTAAAGTAATCCATTTCAGACAACGCGATACTGCAGCTTTAAATAATTTTGACATTCAATATAATAATAATATAATTCAAGCGGTTGACATGACAAAATTTCTAGGCATTAATATTGATAAGAAACTTAACTGGAAGCCACATTTAGAGAATTTATGTAAGAAAATAAACAGCCAGATTTATGTTTTACATAAACTTTCTCGCATAGTCAATCTAGAAGCCCTTCTTAGTGCATATCATGGTCTTATATCATCCATCCTAAGATATGGAATAATGCTTTGGGGAAACTCTACCGACGCTATAAATATCCTTAGGTATCAAAAAAGATGCTTGAGAGCAATGTTCGGCCTGAGGGTTACTGATTCCTGCAAACCCTATTTCACGAAACATAGCATATTGACTGTCCCCTCACTGTATATTTATGAAACAGCTATGTTTGTTAAGAGCAACCCTGGTCTGTTCCACCAGTTGTCTGAAGTTGATCGGAGCAGACGAGATAAACACAAAGTCCGCCCCCAAAAATGTAAAACTAAAATGATGCGCAAAAGTATTTTTTGTAATGCTCCATTTGTTTTTAACAAATTACCAGAATCACTAAGAGCAATGCAAATCTCAATGTTTAAAAGTAAATTAAAATCTCTGTTGACTAAAAAATGTTATTATAATTTAAATGAATTTATAAGTGATGTAAAACTGGAATAATTATATTACAATTAATACTATGACTAAATTTAATACATTTTTATTCAATCAGCCTGACATTTAAATTTGTGACATTATTATTACTATTTTCTATCATTTTTTTTATTATTTTATTATTTCTGACAAAAGCATGTATTTTTAGATTATTTGACTTTTAATTATATTAATTCGTTTATTGTTATATTTATTTCAATTTTGTATTAAAATATTGCACGCTACAACAAGGCAAAATACATTGATACTTGTAGTTAAATAAGAACAATGAACACATGTATTTATGCAATAAATATACTTTTACTTTACTTTACTTTACTAACCAATTTGCTACTGTGGCCCACATTAATTTTACTCTTATTGAAGGCACACATATACCTTGAGTATTCTAGAGGTGCACTAAGACGGGATTTTGCGAAATTCCCACGTGATAGGGAATAAATGGGATTTATATTTTCGAATCAAAGTGGCTCTGCGTGAAAAAGGGGATTTCCACGCGGACGAAGTCGCGGGCAAAAGCTAGTTGTAAATAAATGAATGTCTATAAATAGGTACTTACTAGAACTACCTTTTACTTATAGTTAGATGCACTCGTATGCCAGTGCCATCGAAGCGAGCACCCTCTGCCGACTGACAGATTAGCAAACAATGTTGTACCTATTGACCGGACCCTAAACACTACCGGTGTGCACAGGGTGATGCAAAAGCAGGAGTTCAATGTAAGAAAACCTATGATAATAAAGTTACTTTCAAAGTCGAGACAAAGTCTTTTATACACTAAAAAAGATGTATACTTTCGCTCACCTTATGTGATAGGTGATAGACTCTTGAAGTATCTCATTAAAGAGCACAACATCTTAACGATTCCTTCGTTGTATATTTTGGAAACGGCTATGCTAGTAAATAATAATCCAAATTTGTTTTGTCGGTAGTCTGATGTCGTAGAAAGAAATAGACGAGACAAAAATCGAGTCTATATGGCCAGCTCTAGAGCCTCTTTCTTGCGCAAAAGCATATTTCGTATGGCTCCCTCAACCTATAATAAACTTCCGGAATCCTTCCTTGTTCGATATTTCAACGGAGTCTAAGGTCATTCTTACACGTGTTAATATAATATTAGAGTTTATGAATGATAAAAATGTCGCTAATATAATAATCAGTAAATAATTGACATGTTTAATCTTTTGACTTGTTTTTTTATATTTTTCTGTTAATTAATTTGTATATTTTGTTTTTTATGTTGGTATTAAATCAATTGACATTTTCCTATTTTGACTAGAATTATATTATTCCACATCATTTATTTGTAAACTCATAGAAATACATTTTTTACTATAAAGAAATTTAAAAACAAATTCTCTACAGTAAAAAATATATCAAAACGGTGAATCACCGGCGGCGAAGCAAGGCTCAAGCGGTCGGTGACTAGGGCTGCAGGGAGAGGAATCTCCTTACTTTACTATACGTGCCGAGTCCAGGAGTACTGCCTTTTGGATCTGTCTCTTGCTCCAACTGCCTAGCGAAAGTCTATCGAGATGTTGATCGAGACTCTTCGCTATTAGTGCGTTAACGGAAACGACTATCGGAACAATAGTCGCTGAGTCAACATCCCACATGGTGGCAATCTCGTGGGCTAAATCAAGATATTTGCTGAGCTTATCTTTCTTGGCTTGTCGAGATGGACGTCACGCGGAATGGTGACAACTTATTAATATTATAATTAGCCATTTATTTCAGATCAAATACAAATCCAATAAGTATCTTAAAAATTATCAAAACTCAAAACCTAACATTTAAAAAGAATAAAGGATAAGGAAATTTAATTAAAACGTGCATGTAGGTGAATACAATAACCTTTATTAACAAAACACAATGTTTAACAAGTCAATCAACTTTGGTGTTATAATATGACAGAAGTTTAAAAACAGAAGTTAAAAAAAAGCAGTTTATTTGCTTCGCCCTATAGCCCCGTGGGATGCGCGTGAGCAATTATTCCATTCCTGTCCAGTCAATTCGATTAGTGCATAATTGGAGCAGGGAAAGGACAAATCCGACCAAGGTCGGGTGGAAACGATGCTGTGTATTGAACATTAACGGTTTTACAGCCTACTTTAGAAGATAAGACGTTGACAGCGAGCAATAGAATGAGTTAGAGGGATATCTTTGAAGGAAGATGGATCTGTCAATTTTGTACTGATTTATAATGGGACTTGGTCGTTATTCTATTCTGGGTTGTTATGTTATTTTTATTGATATGCAGACTAATGTGGTTGCTTACGGTTAGGTAAGGCCTTTACCACAGATTACAGAAACCCTTTACATCCATTACAGATGATGTATACAGCGTCAGCAAGGTATTCATGCTGTGTGGGACGCTGCAGTGGTTGCATATCGATTGTGAAAGCGCGGTTGTGGAAGGAGACACTCAGATAGGTCTCAATGTTTATTTTTTTTAATCTCTACCGTCCCACTGTTGGGCAAAGGTCACCCGGTCACCCCTAATGCCTTCCATCTATCCCGGTCTTCAGCCATCTCTGTTTTAATGTAGGTACTTATAAAACTGAAAAAACTATTTGGATATGTTGAGATAAGTATCACTAAAATATGAAATTTGACAAGACAATCGATTCTGTTTTTGCACTAGCTAAAGCTAATAAAATTGACGTAATTGATTAATTACTAAAATGACATTAAGCTATTCTGCATAAACATCCAAACACCCTGAACAAATATCTGCAGATCGTACAGACATTTGTCCCGAGGCGGGAATTGAACCCGCAACCTCTAGCGTAGCAGGCGGTTTATAAATATTTAGACAATTAATATTTAGATTGTATTCCTTAATTCTTTTGGCACTGTTTCCTGTACCACTCAGGGTCGAAAAAGCCATTAAAGAAGCTGATGAAGTCTGATTTGATTAGCATATTTTTCAAGTTGGTAAGTACCTACATGCCATTTAAAATGGCTCATTCTAGAAATCTCCTGCGACGATCCCCTGTGAAGGAAATTATTGAACGTTAGGTATGTCCAAAAATCCCCTTCCGATTCTCAAAGGGGACGCAAAGCGGATTTCTGGACAAAATTTCCACAAATCCCCTTAAGCGTATATTTAAAAATTCCTGTATCCTCATAAAGTATATGACAGTAAATGTCACAAATTAATATTTACTGTCGTTATTGACATTAACTTTAATATTTTATATGAACTGTAACTTTTGACATTAACTGTCATTATGAAATTAACTGTACCTAATTTTTGATATTATCTGTCATACATTGTACATGGCAATAAACATAAGTTCGAGTAAATGGAACATCTGATTTGATTAAAACTGTAAACAGATTTTTTTGTGATATTTTAATGAATACAAGATCTCAGTAAGCCGTGGGATGCCGGCAGTAGAATGATACCCCTCCTCTCATGCCCATGGATGCAGTAAGAGCCTGCTAAGGGATACCTCCGAAAGATGGGAAGCAGCGTGATCCGTGTATCAACATCCCATACTGCGCTCACCAACCCGCCTGCCAAACGTGGTGAGTATGGCAACTACCCCTCATAGAGATCCATGAGGGAGGCCTGTGTTCATCAGTGGACGTTTTACGGCTGAAATGATGACGATGATGAAGATCTCGGTTATTATTATCGTTATTTCTGATGTAACTATGCATAACTAAATAAGTACTGAATGAGAACAATATTTAAATGCAATAGTAAAGGGACTCGTGGAACTTATGTTCAGAAATCCTCTTCGCTTGCTCTTTGAGAACCGAAAGGGCATTTCTGGACAAAAGTCCAGTAATCCCCTTCGCAAAGGATCGTCGCTGGGGATTATTGGAAGCCTTCAAAATGTCTATTTTGGAGCTCTCATAATATTACCTTGTGTTGGATTAAGCGTTTTCCGTATAAGTGAAATAAAATAGACAGATTAACAAAAAAATTCTTTACTGCCCACCACAAAATCTGCCTACTTACAAGACAAATAATTAATAATTTAGACTCTATTCCTCAGTTCTTCTGGCACTGTTTCCTGTACCACTCAGGGTCGGCCGCCCGGGCGCTCCCGGGGCGGCCCCCTAGGTGCCGGTAGTGGAACTCCGACACTCCTCGGCCCGGCACGTCGTTGACCACAAACCTGCAGAACCTCTCCACCATCCTCGCTTCCCATTCCTCTGATACGTAGTGGGTTGATTCGTATTCCACCAGGACCTGGGGAAGAACATTTTGTATAATTATCTCAGCTGTAGGACGTCCACTGCTGGAAATACAGAAATACAATTTATTCATAAAGCCAATTTACATGTCAAATCTTTAAAGGGAATAAGTACATACATATGTATTGAAATCGCAAATTAATAAAATAAGTCACATGAAATCAAATAAATTAAAGTAAAGTCATAAATGGAAAAATGAGGTATACAGTTGTAAAAGTTCGTTAACAGAATAGAAATTCTGCTCGACAAGCCAACGTTTCAGTCTTATGGACAAAGGCCTCCGTCGTGGATCTGCAAGTACTGATCAAAAAGGTGTTGTTGCCATACTCACCACGCTTGGCAGGCGGGTTGGCGAGCGCAGCGCGGGGAATTTTATAGGTACACGGAAAGATGCTGCTGCCCATTTTCCGGAGGTATCCCTTACTGCATCCACAGCCAAGAGAAGAGAGAGGCAACCTTTTACTGCCGGCACCCCACGGAATTGTATATAATAACCTTATCGAATTATTACTGTTGGTTTTGGGGTGCCGCAATAGAATGTTGCCTCTGCACTCTTGTCCGCAGATGCAGTAAGAATCTACCAAGGGATGCCTCCGGAAGATGGGCAGCAGCGTCTATCCGTGTAGCAACAACCCGTACTGCGCTCGCCAACCCGCCTGCCATAATCGACCTCCAAAGATCAATGAGGGAGGCCTGTGTCCAGCAGTGGACATAGACAGCCAGTCCTAAGAAAACTGTTTTTCCCACGTGAGGGAAAGAAGCGAAAATAAACCTCACTCTGTTAAATAATAATAATAATATCTTTATTCTCAGGCAACAATAGAAAAGTACACAGTAGGTCTACCATGAGTTTTCACAATCTATATTCGCTAGCGACTGTAGTTAACAAAATGTATGAAAACTTGTACAGCGCCTCTAGCGGATAGTTTGGTACTAAAATACGCAGCAAACTATACTACAGCGACTGTAGTTTGGGCTTAATCTGCTTAGAATTTGGTACCATGAGTTACAAATCTGACAGATGTCAAAGTAACGTACTATTACTACTGTAGTAACGGCAGGCGATCTAACAGTGACAACTCATGGTAGACACACAGATCTTAAATAACTTATTCTACGGCCCATAGATATATACCTTAAATCTAACATATATATAGTATAAACTTATTGCTAACACACGTTTAGGACGGCGACGTATGACGCATGCTTGTCTCACAGCGACGATTCACGGTGTCTGCTGTGTGGTGGTGTGTAAAAGGGAAAAGCCCTCACCTGAACGGCATAGGTGTCGTCCCCGGCTTCGAACGTAAACGCGTAATCTCTCGGCGCGAGGCCGCCCTCCCCGTGCTGGTACAGCTTCAGATCCACGGCCTGTATCGGGAGCAGGGCCCCGCTGGACAGCGCTAGGACTCCAGCTTCGAACCTGACAACATAAGTATTATTAACAGATCTCCGGAAGATGAGCTGCAGCGTCTTTCCGTGTATCAACCCATACTGAGCTCGCCAATCCGCCTGCCAAGCGTGGCGAGTATGGTAACTACCCCTCATGGAGATCCATGAGGCCTGTTATTTTATTTATTTTTTATTTATGTCCTAAATTTAAACTCGTGGTTGGGTTTTTTCCACTTTTCATGTTTGCTTGCATTTAAACCCAGTTCTGTTGATGGGATCCATGATTCGAGGGAAATACACAACTGTAACGAGCATTTTGGTTTTAATCATTGGAGTCGGTTCTTTTTGTTGAAATATCAAGAATTATACTCACCACGCTTGGCAGGCGGATTGGTGAGCGCAGTATGGGATGTTGATACACGGAATGACGCTGCTGCCCATCTATCAAGAATTATAATTTGTAATGTAAAAAAGAATTAAATTGATTGGCTGACAGAGGCCCTAGACCGGGATAAGTGGAAGAGGAGAAGGGAGGCCTTTGCCCAGCAGTGGAATCCAGCAGGCTGTTTAGATTAGATTAGAGAGAATTAATTAACAGAATCCATCTAATTGGTAAACAATCAGTGTGTGTTACCAGTGATGACATACGGAACCGAGACGTGGTCCTTCACTATTGGCCTTATGAATAAGCTCAGAGTCGCTCAACGAGCTATGGAGAGGGCTATGCTCGGGGTTTCTCTACGCTACGGGATCGAATCAGAAATGAGGAGATACGTAGAAGAACTCGGGTCACCGACATAGCCAAGCGGATTAGCACGTCGAAGTGGCAATGAGCAGGCCATGTAGCTCGCAGAGCAGATGGCCGATGGGGCCGAAAAGTTCTCGAGTGGAGGCCACGGACCGGCAAGCGCAGCGTAGGACGTCCACCAACAAGATGAGCTGATGACCTGGTGAAGACCGCAGGTCGACGGTGGATGCAGATCGCTTCCAACCGCAATAACTGGAAATCCATGAGGGAGGCCTATGTCCAGCAGTGGACATCCTACGGCTGAAATGATGATGATGATGATCTAATTGGTGGGCAGATATTTATTTATTTCAACATACCTATAACACAGCATTACAGTATGACACCAATGATACTTATAAGTAGTAAACACTTACACGGACGCAGTGGACGGCTGGCAGATGACACCCACGCTGATCTTGCTGCCGTCCTCCAGGAAAATGTGGTGGAAAGCGTATCTGTGCATCAGGCTCCAATCGCGTTTAGTTCCTGCCAAATTAAATACAATTAAGTATAATCCGCCGTGGGGTGCCGGCAGTCGTATGATACCTCTCCTCTCATGCCCGTGGATGCAGTAAGAGCCTGCTAAGAGCTACCTCCGGAAGATGGGTAGCAGCGTCGTTCCGTGTATCCACATCCCATACTGCGCTCACCAACCCGCCTGCCAAGCGTGGTGAGTATGGCAACCGCCCCTTATGGAGATCCATGAAGGAGGCCTGGGTTCAGTAGTGGACGTTTTACGGCTGAAATGATGAAGTATAATGCACTAGCTTATGCGAGTAATAGTATTTGCAGAAGTCTTCGATTTTTTTGATGAGAAGTGTATGAAAAGGTCTTACAAAATGTATGCAGTTCCAAACAAACCTCAATCTTTAATCCTGGTCAACATCTGCGCGTGTCCCAAATTTCAACTCAATCCGTAGGCAAGTTTTTGCGTGAAGAGGTAACAAACATCCGGACAAACAAACTTTCGTCTTTATAATATTAGTAAGATTTTACACATCGACATGTATTCTCCTTAATCATGAGGGGGTTGTTGCCATAGGGTTGTTGCGAGAGGGTTGACGAGCGCAGTGCGGGTTGTTGATATACGCTGCTGCCGCCCATCTTCCGGAGGTGGCACTAAGCAGATTCTTACTGAACCCGGGCAAGAGTGGAGAGGCTTCTTATACCGGCACCCCACGGCATTGCAGAGTATCAAAAATATAAGATAACTATCGGAAACTATATAAAGCCTCGAGATTCATATTCATCCACCGGAACCGTTTTAGATAGAATAGAATCCCTCTCTGTCTTTGATTCTGACCTGATGAAGATGTTATGTACATTACATAGATTTTTCAATCAGATATTTTTATCAGATAAAAGGTCGAATACTTATCCGAGTATACCTAGGTATATATAAGTAATGATATTCGTGATAACACCAGATATTACCTAGAGCTATGCAACGCCAATGTCATTTACCAAAGTATTGAATAAACTGTTACTCTTCCGTCGAAGGCACAGATAAATTTATTGCTCAAACAAGAGATTATATTATATTTGCCGAATAACAAATTATAAATGTCGTCTAATAAACCTCTCCTACTGTTTATCTAAGGATTTAAAAATCGGCCATTGGTATATACCAAAAGGTTCAAGGTTCTTACCAAAACTGTGGTCTCTGAAAGACGGCAGTGTGTATTCGTAAGTTTCATTCTCGATTTTAAACTTGCATTTCAAGTTTCCGAACTGTTCGTAGTGAGACTGGTGAGCTCTAAAACCAAATACGTGCATGTTAAATCAGTCATCATCAGTGGGACGTCCACTGCTAGACATAGGCCATGGATCTCCAAGCACTAGTCTTGAGAGAGTTTGTATAATTTTATAATAATAATATAATCTTTATTTCAGGGAAGTATAGATATATATAGCAGATGTGAAAAACTTAATCTAGGGCTAATCCATATGATATAATATACCTTACAGACTAACATTAATTTGTTTAACTTTTTATTGTGTTTTTCTGTAATTGTACACACCTTTACTTTAAAGGCAAGCGTGTCATCCTAGATCACATCATTGCTTAACATCAAGCAAGATGTGGTCAAACGCAAGCCTATATTTATTGCGTATTTTGAAGTTTTTTTTTTATTTTGTTTTTAGTTTATTGTTGAGCTGATCCGGTGTTGAATCGCTTTCCATTAATTATATAAGTTTAGTTTAGTTACTGGGTAGTTAGTTAAAAACCAATATCTGTTTTATTTTACTTTGTTTTTTTATGTGCGATACTCACTTAAGGTCATACCTGAAAACCAGCGTTATTCCTTATATTTAAGGATTAACATAAGCTGAGGTAGAACCTTTTGGTCCACAAATTTTACTTGTTTTCATTTGTTAATATAAAATTTGTTAATTATTATAGTACCTATTCATTTTATGTACTTAAGCTTAATGTGGATCAATAAATGATTTTCTTCTTCTTCTTCTATATAAAATAAATAAAAAAAACCTTTTTCTTCTTTTTATTTTTCTTAATGTATCTATATTGTGTATATTCATTAATTCCTGTAGCTTGACGCTTTTACGCTAAGACCTTGATGTTTTTACGCTATCATCATCATCATCCGCAGTCCGATTTCACCCACTGCTGGGTATACGCCTCCCTAAGTTTGTGCCATCAACCACGATCCTGTGCCAGTCGCATCCATTGACGCCCTGCGATGTGTACCAGGTCGTCGATCCACCTCGCCACCACGCTTCTATGCCCATCTTCTATGTTTTTGACGTTGACGAGCTCTGTGGCGCAGCAGGCGAAGGCCCGCCTGCGACGCAAGGGGTTGCGGGTTCGATTCCCGCCTCGGGACAAATATCTGTACGATCTGCAGATATTTGTTCAGGGTGTTCTGGGTGTTTTTCTATATTATAATAAAAATATCTATCTATGTAGTATAATGTATTAAGTATATCAGTCATCTAGTACCCATAACACAAGCTCTGCTTAGCTTGGGGCTAGATGATGCTGTGTGATTTGTTCAGCATTATTTATTTATTTTACGCTAAGAAACAATTAATTATAGAATGTTGTCATCATACGTTTTGAGGCCCTCGAAGTAGGCCCGGCTCCACGTCTCCCTGGCGATCGACCTGATGATGGCAGCGGGGTGCAGCTCCGAGTCATAGTCGAAGTGCTCAGTAGTAGCTTTCCACTCGCCTTCGAACTCTACGTCCACTAGTTTACTGGGCTCGTTTTGGTACCTAGAAATTTATTTATTTATTTATTCATCATTTCAGCCGTAAAACGTCCACTACTGAACTAAGGCCTCCCTCATGGATCTCCATGAGGGGTAGTTGCCATACTCACCACGCTTGGCAGGCGGGTTGCTAAGCGCAGTACGGGATGTTGATATACGTAAAGACGCTGCTGCCCAAATTCCGGAGGTGTCCCTTAGCAGGCTCTTACTGCATCCACGGGTAGGAGAGGAGGGGTAACATTCTACTGCCGGCACCCCACGGCTATTTATTTATTACTCATACATAATTATAACATTACAGAGCTTATTCTATTGCGTCATATTATGAGACTTTCTTAATAGTAATATATTATGATAAACATCTAAAAAATACAAAAAGATACTCTAAAAAGGGACCTATTACAAAAACTTGCACTTAAAACAATAAAACAACATAACATCGAGATCATAGAATATATACATATATTCTGGTGACTAAGTACTTATATACCTCTACAATAAACGCGTTGAGCATTTGATAGGTAAAAATAATAATAGCAAAGCAAATACAAGAAATAATAACAATCAGGCCTACGCTACATATGCTCACAGTAACTCAGGAATGCACGCTCAGTCATCATCCGTCCATCTACAAATACATCTAGTTGAGGATGCTGGCCAAGGAGCTTATTTAAGTGTCTTTGTGCACGACATATTGCAGAAAGATATACCTATTTACTTAAAATTTTAACACAAAAATATGCCTGATTCAAACAGCTAGGATAAATAATAATATACATAATATCCGACTTGCCGGGGCTGCCGGCATGTTACCCCTCCTCTCATGCCCGTGGATGCAGCAAGAGCTGAGGGATACTCCGGAAGATGGGCAGCAGCGTCTTCCCGCAACATTCAACATTCCGTACTGCGCTCGCCAATCCGCATGCCAAGCGTGGTGAGTATGGCAACTACCCCTCATGGAGATCCACGAAGGAGGCCTGTGTTCAGTAGTAGATGTTTTACGGCTGAAGTGATGTGAGATCCGACTGACACGCAGGAGGTGCGGGTTCATGTGTGTAAGTTTTTGTCTGTTTTAAACTTTCGCGATCACAACACAAAATTTGACATTTTTGCGAGTAAATCGACTTTATTGAAAACTTCTCAAGTAGGTTCCCAATCTAGTCCGTAACCCCTTTCACATAAGGCATTAACGCTGGCTGTCTTGCTACATCTGCGTGTTTCTGTTTGCGCCTGCGATTAGGATGCCATCCATTAGTCCTGTATCCTTTTCCTTTTAGAACCTCCTGAACATATAGTATTCCAGATCTCGGGGTAAATGTTCAGGGTCACAGAGTGTTTATAAGGGAAGAAATTACTGACTCAAGATGATGATGTGAAGCAGCATTTATTTATTTATTTATTAAGAAAAGTATCGCCAACAGTTTACATATCAAAAATTACACTTAAACATTTATAGGGACACAGTCTGATATGTTAAACCAATTACAGGCAAACACGACATTGGTAGGTTTAAATATATCTGTCCGTGTGCGTCGATTTTCTGTACACGGTATGATTATATAATATATCTATTATCATCATCTTAGTCTACCGCTACGCCCACTACTGAACAAAGACCTCCCTCATGGATACACGTTCATCATTAAATCTGACCGTTTAAAGTGGGTCAAAATCGAATTCAAAGGAGGTTACTAACATACAAGTGAAGCTAATAAAATCGTGTTAAAAATAAAAAAATGATCTTTAACCAATGTTGGCGCCTCTAACTCACCACATCTGCCCCTTGTAAGCCACACGCCATCTCCGCATGGGCTCCACCGGCGTGATCTTCAGACCCTCGGCTCCGAATTCCCCGACATCAGCTCCGAAGAGCACCGTGTCTGGAATCTTTTTGCTGCAAAGCAGACCTTTACCTGGCAACTGGAAAAAATAATGATAATCAAAATAAACTAATAAGCCTAAGCGCACCGCTGGCAGACCACCTGCTAGATGGGTGGATGACATCGTTAAGGTCGTAGCAAAACCTGGATGCGATCGGCCCAACACCGGAAGAAGTGGCAAGGAATGGAGGAGAATTACACCCAGCAGTGGGTTGACACGGGCTGAAAATGATTGATGAAGGGTTACCAGATCTGCACTGACGTCCCGCATTGGGGTGTACTGTGCATTGTCCCCCGAGGTGCTGCCTTGACCCTAAAACCTAACCAGCCCAACTCCTTGAAATACCAAATACCGAGAAGGACTCGGGGTCGCGGGCAGCATTCCATGAGCATCCCCGAAGGGTATGCAAATGTGGAAGAAGAAGGGCATGACTCCATGAGCTCCTGCAGTCCTGTCTCTACTTACCCCTATATAGAAGAGTCCGTTACACATGCCCTGAGGCCGTCGCTCGCAGCCAGCTATGACGTAAACGCCCTTATTTTTAACATCGCTCTCTTTAGACGATATGAAGAACACTGCATCGAATGCCTGCAATGATAACATTAGATAAGACATTATATATACATATATATATATATACATATAATATATGTATATATATATATATATTATTTAATTAATATTGTACCTACATACTTCGATTATTATTTTAACTAAGTTTTATTGATATTTTATTGTTTTTGACATAATGTAATGTTAATGTTTATTATTTTGATTAAATTAGTTTTGTATGATTACGAATAGTGAACATTTGTTTAGACGTTTTGGGCGCTTTGGTGTATCTGTAAGCCCAACTCGTGTGTGTTTTCAATAAATAATTCAATAAATAAATCAAAAATAAATCATCATTTCAGCCATAAAACGTCCACTGATGAACACAGGCCTCCCTCATCTCCATGAGGGGTAGTTGCCATTCTCACCACGCTTGGCAGGCGGGTTGGTGAGCGCAGTATGGGATGTTGATACACGGATAGACGCTGCTGCCCATCTTCCGGAGGTGTCCCTTAGCAGGCTCTTACTGCATCCACGGGTAGGAGAGGAGGGGTAACATTCTACTGCAGGCACCCCACGGCAGAACAAAAATAAATAATTACATACATATTTAATTAGGTAGACATGGCACGGCTGCTGCTACAAATTTAACCCCCTACTGTACTAAGAACCCAAAACAAATACCTAAGTCCTACGCCATTATGACAATTTTACGGGGACTAAAGAATTGTATAAAAAATCAGCCAAGTGCGAGTCGACTCGCGCACGAAGGGTTCCGTACTATTATTTGGCAAAGCAACTTGTTTTTTAGGTAGAACCACCTACTTTTGGTTGTGATTTTCAGTTATAAATAATATATTCTGTGAATATTTAAAGCGTCTACCTGTTGCCGTTATTAATATCGAGCAAAAAAATCACGTTTGTTGTATGGGAGGCATACACACATAATATATACGTTTGATTTTGATATACTTAATTCTTTATTTTTAAAGTGAATATACATCTAAATATTCTGTGAATATTTCAAGCGTCTACTTGTTGGCGTTATTAATATCGAGCAAAAAAAACGGCAAAAAATCACGTTCGTTGTATGGGAGCCCCCCATAAATATTTATTTAATTCTGATTTTAGTGTGCATTCCAATGTAGACCATTACCTTGGCATTGTCACTAAGAGTCTGCGCCCGGTCCATGTCGCCCGGATCGGATACAGCCTTCACACCCTGACCCGCGCGCCCATCCTTACCCGCTGATGCGTCCTTGTGCATGAACTGGAAATAGATAAGTGAAATAATCATCCGTGGGGTGCCGGCAGTAGAATGTTACCCCCTCCTCTCATGACCGTGGATGCAGTAAGAGCCTGGTATACATCCGGATGATGACAGTCCGGATGATGGGCAGCATGTTTCCGTATATCGACATCCCGTACTGTGCTCGCCAGCCCGCCTGCCAAACGTGGTGAGTATGCAATCACCCCTCATGGAGATCCATGAGGGTGGTCTGTGTTCAGTAGTGGACGTTTTACGGCTGAAATGATGATCATCTCAGCCGTAGCACGCCACACAGGCCTCCCTCAGGAGCTCATGGAGTCATGCCCTTCTTCCACAACATCTGCATACCCTTCGGGGATGCTCTTGGAGTGCTGCCGGCGGCCCCGAGTCCTTCTCCGGTATTTCAAGCTGGGCTGGTTAGGTTAGGGTCGGGGCAGCATCACGTGGGTCAATGCACAGTACACCCCAATGCGGGACGTCAGTGCAGATCTGGTAACCCCCCCTAGAATTAGGCCTCCCTCATGGATCTCAGATCTTTCTTGTTCGAAAGTCATTTAGGCATTACATAATAATATAATAATAATCTATATTAAATACCTGTAGAATGCTATATTAAATACCTGTAGAACGGTCCGAAAGTTCTTGCAGGACGATTCCACGACAACTCAACACTCCAGTGATACGCACTTGGCTTAGGCCCGTAAAAAAAACCCTTTATAAATAATAATAATAATAAATGCTGGACACATCACACAGCATCATCTAGCCCCAAGCTAAGCAGAGCTTGTGTTATGGGTACTAGATGACTGATATACTTAATACGTTATACTACATAGATAGATATTTTATTATATATAGAAAAACACCCAGAACACCCTGAACAAATATCTGCAGATCGTACAGACATTTGTTCCGAGGCGGGAATCGAACCCACAACCCCTTGCGCCGCAGGCGGACCTTCGCCCGCTGCGCCACAGAGCTCGTTATGTTGTACATGTTATGATTTTGTTTTTTTTTTATTAATAATTGGATAGCATAGGAAACAATGCTGTGTGAATTGTCCAATTCACACAGCATGTTTCCTATGATCACAGAGCTTGTGTTATGGGTACTAGATGACTGATATACCTACTAAATTTTATTTATTTATTTATTTATTAGGACCACCAACAAGAGATACACAGATTCAACACAATTTAAAACTTAGGGACTAAGGGCCTTGTGCTCCCCCAATTAAAGGCGGCCACAGCATTGACAATTGATTAACAATTGAGCGCAACTCAACAGCTATCTATCTACTATGTAGTATGATGTAGCACATTATACTACATAGATACAGAGATAGATATTTTTTATTATATGTGGAAAACATCCAGAACACCCTGAACTGAACAAATATCTGCAGTTCGTACAGATATTTGTCCAGAGGCGAGAATCGAACCCGCAACTTTTTTTAACATATTTTTTTCTTACTGATTTTCAAAATGCAAATCTTATGAGCTACCTACCTACTGATTTTCAAAGATTTTTGCTGAAATAGGGGTGTGTCATTGAATTATTCCATAAAGATATTTTTTATTAAACATTTTTTTTAACGATAACTACTTTTCTGATCATCTCAATCTCTACCTATTTATTTACTTGCGCTGCAAACTTAATTAAAAACATTATCTTTTATCAAAGTAAATACCTTAGATACTCGTACCTACCTGAATGTCGACGACTACCTTATCTCACAACTTTATCTATTAATTGGTAAATTTATATCTCATTGATTAACTTTAGGTAAAAAACGCAACCATGATGAGATTTTAATAACCAATATAATAATAGGTCTTTACCTATGAAATTGCCGTTCTTCAGTACTGGTAATTTCAAATAAAAAAAAAATTGACATGGCTTGGTATTTCAAATTCAAATTAATTTTGTTTTAAAAACATGACATTCTTTTTACAAACTCAGTCTTTTGTTTATTGATTAGCGTTGTATTTTTATTACATTTGAACATTTTTCGTCTTAATGGGTACAGTCAAGGTCAAAGATATATATGCAAGTAATGTTGTAAAAATAAAGTAATCATAAAAAATTCAAAAGATATGTACTCCTCCAAACACTAATAAATATGCAAACTGCAATGGCCACATAAATATGTATAAGGCAAGTTCAAAAACTTGTATGCAATCAAAATTACATAATAAGTATCCTGCAAATGATGCAAAATATTGTAGTCATATTTATGTCATTAAAGATAGATTCAGTAACTGCTACGAAAATATGTATACAAAATATAAATCAGCGAAAATCAACTTTACGGTCTTGTCACACGAAACAAATTTGAATAGAATGTTTTGACAATTCACGAAAACAGTGCAGACTTGTCATTGCATATGTTTGTCTCATGTTTTGACCTGTCACGACGTTATTGGCGTGACGTCATACTAAACATGAACTATGTGCACCTACTTCATTCGTTTTATTCTCGTATAACGTGGTTTCGACAGTTATTGAAGGGTGGCCAGTCAATAACACCTTAAACTGAAAATGAATTCTGTACGTGAACAGATTGTATTATTAGTATGATGGGGCCAGTTATGAAAGGTGGCCAGTAATTGGCGATTTACCCTATTTTCTGTTTTTTTACGTATTTTTAATAAAAGGCAAATATTTTATTAAAATAACTGTAATAAATAACTAAAAAAGTAGCTCCTTAAACTTAAGTGGAAAATAATAATTCTAATATTTGTCCTCCATTTTGAAACAAAAATTACTCAATAGCGAGTATATCCTCCGTCAGCTTCAATAACCGCGTCTAGTCGGTCTCTCATTGAGTTTACCATGTTTAAACATACATATACATATGTATCTGTACCTATAAACAAATCCCAAATCTCCTTTGCGTGATTTCTTAAATTTTCAGTGGTTCTCACAACTGAAGAGTCCCAGTTTTGAACCATAAGACCCCACAAGTTTTCAATTGGGTTTATGTCCGGACTTTTTGGGGGCATCTTTATTAAATTAAGGTCCTCATGCTAGTTAATCCACTGCTGCACTAGTATCGCATTATGTATGGACGAATTTGATATGTCAATTTCCAAAGTATGTATGACCTGTTGGAAGGAGTACCTGATCTAATATGTCTATATACCCGTATCTTTGCTTCCATATATAAACTGTTTTTCTCTGAAATGGAAAATTATTCGTATTATCTATGACGAAGTATTCTAAAGCTAAAAGAAAGTGACATTTTCGGCGGTAAGTTCTAATTACATAACATTTTTCTTACCGTGATGCCCAATTCGTCAGCCATATCAGACACGGATACACCCTCCTCGCAGAAGGCAACAATCCTGTGTTTTAAATGATCGCTAATGCGATACATTTTCACCTACACAATGATACGGGAAGTCAAATGAAATTAAAAATTCAAAAGTGACACATTATAGTGTATATATATATTTTTGAACTTTATGGTGTATCTAAGTTTATGGTTAAATAAATGAGGACATATTATTGCAACTGTTGTTTACATAGTTATCTCTCAAAGTATGTATACAAATTTAGGTACATTTTTATTTTGCCGAATTTATGACCATTCAAATGACTACGCTTTTTGTCACTCTGTGGTGTATACATATTTATGACCTTGACTGTACCTTAAAAAATCGTGTAATTATGGAATATGTGTTCCGTCGTGGCACCAACGCGACACAAACGGCACGTAACATCAAAAACGTTTACGGAGAGAACTGTACAAACGAACGCACAACCCGTTATTGGTTTTCCCGGTTCCGTTCTGGAAGTGTTGACTTGAAAAAAGAAGCTCGTGGCCGTCCGAAGACTATTGTCAACAATGATGAATTAAAGGCGATTGTGGAAGCTGACGAAACTCAATCTACAGCTGAGCTAGCAGCAGCTTTTGATGTTAGCATCAAAACAATATTGATCCATTTGCGACAAATTGGCAAGATAAAAAAGCTTGATAGATGGGTACCCTACGAACTTAGCGCTGGCGAGCGCAACGTAAGCGTTGAGACCTGTCTCGCGCTGTTCAACAGACAAAGAAATAAAGGAATTTTGAACCGAATTGTTACGTGCGATAAAAAATGGATTCTGTTCGACAATCGAAAGCGCTCAACAAGTTGGTTAGATCCTGGTTCAGCACCAAAGCAATGCCCTAAACCAAAAATAACCCCTAAAAAGGTGATGGTCACTCTTTGGTGGTAGGCCACAAAAAAAACACCACAGTTTTTTTTGAAAAACGGCATGAGCATTACTGCAGATGTGTACTGTAAAGAACTGGAGACAATGATGGAGAAGCTTGCACATCTGCAACCAGCTTTGGTCAATCGGTCGTCCCCACTGCTCCTTCACGACAACGCGCGACCCCATACTGCATAACAGACCAGTTTCCAAGCTGCAAGAGCTGGGGTTGGAAGCTCTCCCTCATCCGCCATACTCACCAGACCTTGCACCTACCGACTATTACTTTTTTCAAAATTTAGACAACTTTTTAGTGGGTAAAAAAGTCAATTCCCGAGAGGCAGTACAAAATGCCTTTGAAGAGTTTGTTGCCTCCCGTGCAGCTGATTTTTACAAGAAGGGCATCAATAAACTGCCAATGCGTTGGCAAAGATGCGTCGATTGCATGGGGTGTTACTTTGAGTAATAGAAATAAAAAAGTTTGGAAAAAAAGTAACTTTCATTTATTCCATACAAAACGGCAATTTCATAGGTAAAGACCTAATATTTATATAGGTTAGTAAATATTGATAAATATAGATTTATATAAATGTTGTGTTTGCCTATAATTTTATAAGGCTTTTTTGTTTCCACCATTTTTTTCATTACTTTGTAAGCACCTGTTTGTTTTCAGTGTACCTAATTTAAAAATAAAATATATAAATGTATGATGGATGACTGTGCCTGATGGCGTCCCTATTTTGAATAAATAAAAAAATACAATCTTAGGTATACCTATTTAATTAAGTAAAAAAATGTTTTGGTAAAATATCATAACTAGACAGAACTTGGGACAATGTGTACAATTGGATTGGTGGTGTATAGGTACCTAACACAATTTTATCTAATAATTGATTGACAAAAATTACACATGTCAAGTGACAACATTTAAAAAAATGACATGACAGCTGTCAGACTTCAAATGACCATAGCTCGACAACTAGGACTCAGCCTAGACTGCGTTTACGGCTCAAATGAATGAAAGTCATTGATGATACCTACTTTTTCGATGACAGCTGTCAAACTTCAAATGGCCACAACTCGATAACTACTCAGCCTTGACCTTCCGTTTCGGGCTCAAATGAAAAGCATTGATGTTACCTACTTTTACGATGACAGCCTAGACTTTCCGTGTAGGGCTCAAATGAAAAGCATTGATGATACCTACCTACTTTTACGATGACAGCCTAGACTTTCAGTTTAGGGCTCAAATGAAAGGCATTGATGATACCTACCTACTACTTTTTCGATATTAGCAGTCAAATTTCAAATTATCTGATACTGATTACAATTGCAAGCGTCCTATTTACATGGCCCTTCAGCAATTCTAAAAATACCAGTTATGAAATTTTTACGAACGGACGAAGGGTTATTTTCAAACGATGCTTTACCCAAAGTTCTCTCTCTAGAAAAGCATCAAGCTCGTCCTGCTATTATTCTACAAGTTAAAATAAACACGAGAAATCCATAAAAAAAACGACTCACCTTTCTAAAATGATACAAACACGCGAACAGCACATACTTCAAATAATACCACTTCCCAGGTTGCTGGTATACGCCGAAAATAGGCTTCGTATCTTTAACTGCATATTTATAAATAATCAATATTATTGCCACACCAGCGAATGTAACTGTAAACATAATTGTAGGTACCTATGTATCGGAGCTCGAGAGCGCACTAAACTACTCATAAATATCTTTTACAGTGAGTTGATAAGGACTAGAGTTGGACTTAGCGAGTCCGTAGTTACCGGTACCGACCACAGAAATTAATACCGACGAATAGAAACACGCAGCGCCGGCCGGCGCGGTTACGCTTTAAAGTTATGTATTCAAAATTTATAGTTATATACATAGGTAGATAAATTGACCAAAAAATTTACAGTCCGTTGGCTGCAGTTTGTCGTGGACGTCACTCTGAATCCAACATGGCGGAACATCCAAGATGGCGGACTACTTCTTAATATACTCCTATAATATGGGTATCAAATGAAAGGCCTTGCTGAGAGTTACTCACACATCACATCACTAAATCTAGCATGGCGGTATACTCAATATTATATGGCGGACTAATTCGAAAAATGAAATAACGTCACTCTAAATCCAATATGGCGGACTAGTTATTTTATTAATGCACTTTTACAATATGGATATCAAATAAAATGACTTGCTGAGAGTTACTAGAAAAATTATATCACATCACTCTAAATCTAACATGGCGGGCATGAGATTTATTTATTTATTTATTTATTTAGGACATCCAACAAAAAAATCACAGTAAAAACTTAAAAATAGGTAGATAAAGTGGTCTTAGAGGCTATGTGTTTTTTTAATAATAGGATGCCACAGCTTGCACAAAATTAATAATTCAACTAAACAAAAGCTAAGCTTACAATATAAAAGAAGAGATCAAGAAACATACGTATTTCTTTAAAAAGTTACAATATAAACCAAAAAATATAAAAAATGTAACAAATTAAACCTTACTACATAAAACTTAATGTCTTAACTTAATAGGATACACACAAATAAAATCACATAAAATTATAAACAACCAACAACAAGAGCAGTAAAGTAGTACAAGTATAAGAAATGGAGAATGGGGAGAAGTATGGAGAAGGAGAAAAAATAAATATCAACAAGAAAGATTAATCATTGGACAAAAGAGTTTTAAGGTCCTTGTCAAATTTCTGAAGCGGGTCATTGATATCAAGTGATATATTTTTAGATAGCGAGTTATAATGTCGGCAGAGTCTTGGAAGTACGGCATTTTTACCCAAGTTTGTTTTTTTGTAAGGGACTGAGAAAAGATTGAATGCCTTGATTCTAGGTAGTTTGGTAGGAGCATTTAAAAGTATTTGGTTATTGAGGTCCAAACAATCAATTTTTCCGTTAATAAGTTTATACAGGAATATTAAATCAGTTCTTTTTCGCCGTACTGCCAATGGGGTCATGTTGTAATGTGTGAGTCGTTTTTCATAGCTGTTTATTTTTTTTGCAAGACGTTCGCCGTAAGAAAGGTGGTATAAGAAGCGTTTTTGAACATTTTCCAGACGTTTACTATATATTTCATATTGAGGATTCCATATTATTGAGCAATATTCCAAGATGGGGCGGACAAGGGTTTCATATAATTTTATTTTAGTGGAGGGTTTTTTGAAGTCTTTACTATTTCGGGTTATAAAGCCTAACGTTTTAAAACCTTTTGAGACTGTTTTAAGAACATGGCTATTAAAAGATAGTTTTTCGTCTATAACAACTCCCAGATCGCGAACCTCATGCACAGTCTTAAGTAGTTGTCCATTTATATAATATGTTGCTTCGTATGGGGTTTTGCTAGGCGTGAAACATATGTAGTAACATTTGTCAATGTTAAGAGACATATTGTTGACCTGACACCAAGCTGATAGTTTGTTTAAGTCATCTTGAAGAAGTTGACGATCTGAGGGCCCATGTATATCTTTAGTTATTTTTAGATCGTCTGCAAAGAGATAAATTTTGGAATTGAGGAAACAGTTGTTAATATCATTGATGAATACGTTAAACAGTATGGGTCCTAGTATGGATCCCTGGGGCACACCTGAGGAGGCTATAAAAGGCTGGGAAGTATATCCACCAACCGCCACCTTAGAAGGCCTGTGGCAGAGGTAAGATCTAAACCAATTCAGTAATGCCCCTGAGATTCCATGTTGATGTAGTTTATCTATCAGGATATGATGATCTACTTTGTCGAAAGCCTTACTAAAGTCTGTATAAACTGCATCAATTGTAATATGCTTATCATACGAATCAGAAAGCAAAGACGTATAGCAAGCAAGGTTGGTCACGGTAGATCGGTTTTCTATGAAGCCGTGCTGTGTGTCAGTTATTTGTTGCTTGAGATGCCATTTCAAGTGGTAGGCAACGAGCTTTTCAAAAACTTTACCGAATACGGATAGGATTGAAATGGGCCGATAGTTTGACACAGATTTCTTGTCACCGGATTTGTAAATAGGAATAACTAGAGCTTCTTTCCATTGACTCGGAAATGTGCCTTGTATGATGGATGCGTTGTATATAGCATTGAGTGGTTCAGCAAGAGCTGAAGCACACCTTTTAACAAAAAATGGTGGTATTCCATCATTGCCAGCTCCTTTATTTTCGTCAAGGTGTAACAATGTTTTTTCGATGAGGTTGAAACCAATTTTAGGTAGACAGAGAGAATAGGAGGCATTTGACGTGTCAGTATGTAATGTATCAGATAATGAAGAGGATGGTGAGTTGAAATTCTGAACAAAGTTTTCAGCAAACAAATCACAAATATCTTCACCTCGTTCAGCTGTTTTATCGACCAGTTGCATTTTTGCAGGATAAGGACAGCATCCTTTTCGCTTGCTTTTTATAAATGACCAGAATAGTTTAGGCTTTTTTGTAACAGCGCTTTCCATTAGTGATATGTATTTAAAATAGCATGTTTTTTGGGCTTTAGCGCAATCGTCACGTAACAATTGAAATCTGATTATATCCAGAGGGTTATTATATTTCTTAATTCTAAGGTGCAAATTATATTTTTCTTTAAACATACGCGTTAGTTCACGAGAGTACCAGGCTGGATATTTACTAGTTGATTTATTTTTCAGTGGAATGTATTTTTTTATAACTAGACGTAATTCATGGTAAAATACTGACACCATATCATTGACATGAGCGCAGCAAGTAAATTTATCTTCCCACACGATTGACTCTAGCTCAGAGAGTATTTTAGTGTAATCAGCTTGAAAAAAAGCAGGTCTGGCCTCTGGTTTAGGTGCTAAGTAATTAAAGTGTGCCTGTAATGGTATAAAGAATTCAATCGCAGGATGAAAATTATCTTCTGGGACAAGACAATGGTTGCAACGTTTAAGGTGGGTAATAGATTTGTTACTAAGAATCAAGTCAAGTGTTTTATTATCACAGTTTTGTGTGGAGTTATACTGATCAAGAGCATTAAGGTTTGTGAAATCAATAAAATGAGTATGAAGCTTAACATTGGTGCATTCAGGTATTTTGGACAGAGAGTCAGTCACAGGTGACCATTTGATATTGGTGAGATTAAAGTCGCCTATCAGAATCGTGTGATCGAATTTATCTAATACTTTTTGTGCATTGTTAGTGAAAGTTTCCAAAACATTATACTGTAAAGGTGATGGTAAATAAGTGGCACATAAAAGCAATTTATTAATTTTCTGTCCAAGTGTGTATTCAATGGATATCCACAAGTCTTCACATGTACTTTCAGAATCAGTTAATCTGCTAGATATCAAGTGTTTCGCTACAGCTATTAGGACCCCGCCACCATCTTTCCTTTTATGAAACATACTAGATGATCGATCACGCCTGTAATTGATAGATTAATAGATGAACAGATAAGAAACCAACTGTCCAGTGATAACTAAAAAGTAAAAAAACTTTTTAACAAACAAGCTTTTATTTATACGTACCTACTAAAAATAATAAAATAAACATTTTCCGTTAAAGTTTATTATCAACTTAACGTCTTTACACAATTTATGTGATAGAAAAGCTTGTCGCGAGATTTAAACAGGCACTCGTATTTACCTTTTGTTTGAAAAAAATAATTAAATCAATTAGATCAAGTTACAGTACACAGGTTAATATCGCCACAAGCTTTTTTATCACATAAATTGTATAAAGACGTTTTATGTTGATATTAAACTTTAATGGAAAATGTTTATTTTATTATTTTTAGTAGTTACGATGAAATAAAAGCTTGTTTTTTTTACTTTTAATTTATTTTTTAAACTGATTTTACTAATCTGTCTGCGTGATAATTGCGTGTATCACACATTAATCTAATCTACACAAAACACCTGCAAATATTAGCATGAAAATGAAGCAAACAGTCTACATAAAAACGCAATCTAGAATGGTTTGCTGAAAGGTTGAAGGTGAAAATCCATCACAAACCTATCATGGATTTTTTTGAAAATTTGGGGTGCCGGCAGTTGACATGTTGCTTCTCCTCTCTTGCCCGTGGATGCAGTAAGAATCTGCCAAGGGATACTCTTTCGGAAGATGGGCAGCAGTGTCTTCGCGTGTTCGAAAATCCCGTATTGCGCTCGCCAGCCAAGCGTGGCGAGTATGGCAACAACCCACAAGACAATGAAAACCTATGTTTAACAGTAAACGGTTGAGATGATGACTACCTATATTTTGAACACGATTTTAAAAATGTAATCTAAAAAGTGTGACAGTGGATGAGACTTGCACCGGACCGTTTACGTTGGCGTGCTGAAGAGGAGGCCTATACCCAGCAGTGGGTGGCAACGGGCTGATATGATGAATCTAAAAAGCGATCTATACGTATATACCTACCATACTTACGAAATTTTACTCAATAAGATCGTCCAATGGGATGCCTAAATTAATGTCCATACCTATCTTTGATTGGTTACATTTATAAATTAGGCCAGGTGCGTGTAGGGCCACGCGCTATGTAGGGTTTCGTAGACCTGTTGTTAGAAGTTGGTGTATGTTATGGAAGGGGGGGGAGGGATAACTACCTACATGAGCGCAACGGGGTAGGGTAACTCTTATGTGTATAATAAAACAAACACGATGTACATACCATTAGTTACATTTAATATTAAAGAAAAATAACAAAATACTTAGGAGTAGCTATTCTATTCATACAAATACTACATCGTTATATAAAATCTGTAGGTCTGATACACAATGAAGAAAGAAAGAGATTTACCTAATACATGAAAATAGTGTAACTTTAGATCCAAGCCGCCTGCGCCAAACAATCTTCTTCATCCTCTTTATTGTTACACTTTTTGTAACACATTAAGATTGTATATAGTATGTCAAAGTACTAAGTGACAAAGTTTCGAGACTAGAAACAAAAATGTCAACCTACAGATTTGTAATTATTCAAATTCTAAGTAGTATAACAACATACAAAGATTATTATCATGAGAAATGGACAGGGTGCTAAGCGTTAAGCGCCAGCTAAGCTATATATAAAATTTGCTATACAATTTTAAACCTTACTCGTGAAGTTGATGAAATAAACGAAATCCACAAATATATGGATGATTAAAGAGTATTTTTTAGTTATGTATGGAGTTAAATCAGATATTCGTATAGCAGATTCATATGATCTTTGGATAGTAACTGGGACGACTGGATTAACAGATAAAGCTTTGGGTAAATAGCTGTTAAGTTACGGTATCCCAACACACTAAATGCATATTCATACCTTCCGAAATCCCATAGTTTAATATATTATTTTATTCATTCATGACATATTTTTATAAATTTTCTGATATAAGGAATACATATATCAGAAAATTGGAAATTTAAATTATTATAAGGAATGCGGAATGGTTTGCGATATATTTTTTGAAAAATAACAGAATTGTCAATCACTTTCAATTCTATTTGAAACGTACATCTGACACAACAAGGACAGAACTAATTTACCTCATATATTTTAACATCAATTTTTTAATGTATTGAATTTTAATTTCAATGTGATGACGTATTCCGAGTGCAAATAAATTACGTAAAGCTACGATCGAAATGTATAGACGATTATATATTTTATCACACTCACAATACTGCAGTCTGTGAATTTAGCTTAATTATAAAGAAAACATTTTAAACAAATTAGAAATATGGCTCAAATTAAAATTATGTAGATGATTTTCGAAGATTTTAATTATGCCGATTACTTAACTAATCAACACAATTTCACACCGTAACTTGTGACACAATGATGGAAAATATAAAAAAAATAATAAAGATGCCTACTTTACTCTGAAAAATCGAATTCAGTACAATTAATTATGTACAATTAACCAGTTATACATTGAAAATAAACTAATAGATACATTGAAAACTTCAGCCATCGAAACAAAACTTTGTACCTTCACAGACTGGAAAAAAGCCAACCGGCTGCGCCAATTAATCCCGCGACGCCCCAATAATGGTCAGAATGTAGAGGAAGATGTTGATGATGTCGAGATACAGGTTGAGCGCGGCGAAGATGTACTCCTCGGGGGAGATGCTGTACTTGTGCTTGCCGCCCATCATCAGCTGCGTGTCGTACACCAGATAGAACGAGAACAGCAGCGCGCCCAGCGACGCGTACACGAGCGTCAGGATGTTGTTGCGTACAATCATTGCGACGATGCCTGTTAATTAATAATTAAAAAATGTTAAAGGTACCTTAATCCTATCCCTTTTCGTCCAAGACCATCCGATAATAATAAGTATAATAAGTTTGCCCCTACTCTTTTGCCCTTGCGTGGATGCTGTAAGAATCTGCCACGGGCACCTTCGGAATATGAGTAGCAGCGTCTTTCCGTTTATCAACATCCCGTACTGCGCTCGCCAACCCGCCTGCCAAGCGTGGCGAGTATGGCAACAACCCCCTCATCATCCATACTTGGAGATTCATGACTCAGGAGGCCTGTCCAGAGGAGGACATGGACAGCAGTCCCAAGCCTGAGATGATGATAAGGTAACTAGCCGCACCCCGCAGTTTCACCCGCGTAGTTCCCGTTCTCGTGGGAATTTAGTTAAATCCCTCCTTAGTGCACCTCTATGATACTCAAGGTATGTGTGCCAAATTTCAAGTCTCTAGGTCCAGTGGTTTAGGCTGTGCGTTGTCTGTCAGTCACTCAGTCAGTAACGGAAGAGTTTTATACATATATATTGATTACGCGATATAGTCCCGTAAAACTGGTAATGTTAGTATTTCTATTATTATCGGACAGACACAATGTAATTTCGATTGCCATACCCTGTAAAAAGTGTCTATAAGTTGTCTCAGGGTGACGGGCGCAGTGCAATGCAGCGTTGGTCACGTGCTTCGTGAACGTGATCACCGCAGTATGGCAGTTGTAATAGGTAGAGGTAACCGCTTAACATGAGGTTGCATCATCATCTGCTTCTCATGTGCGGTCTGCTTGTCTCGCCATTTAGAAGTATAATAAAACAAAGTACATTTGAAACTCACCGAATATGAAAAGAACCACGACGAGGCAGACCAGAATGCCTCCCATCATAGTGAAGTCCCATTTGGTTTGGAAGGCGAACAGAGTCAAGGCGAGGCAAACAGCTGCTGTTATCCCGACCGCCATCATCACCTGCAGATAAGGGGAAGGGTTTAAGGTTTAGCCATCATAACCTAGATATAGGATTCAACATTCATACGAACAACACAATAGATTACAAATAGGTCATCTATTCATCTCATATATTCTTAAGCATTGTATTCTAGCGTAGCTGCTGATTAATTCAGCGAACAAGATTTATTTTATATGTAACTTAGACTCATATGTGAAAACATGTCAATGGTGCTTAGTTAAATTCCCATACTTTATTTTAGTCTTAAGAACTGTTTGTTTTCCTAATAAAATAAAATAAATAATATCTGCCGTAGGATGTCCACTGCTGGACCAAGGCCTTCCCTCATTCATCTCCAATTACTGCGGTTGGAAGTGGCCTGCATCCAACGACGACCTGCGGTTCTTACCAAGTCGTCTGCTCATCTTTTAGGTGGACGTCCTACGTTGCGCTTGCCGGTCCGTGGCCTTCATTCGAGATCTTTTCGATCCCGTCGGCCATCCGTTCTGCGCGCTATATGGCCTGCTCATTGCCACTTTAACGTGCTAATCCGTTTGGCTGTGTCGGTGAACAGAGTTTTTCTACGTATCTCCTCATTTCTGATACGATCCCGTAGAGAAACACCGAGCATAGCCCTCTCCATAGCTCGTTAGGCGACTAAAGGCGAAGTAAGTTTTTATACATATAGGTATAGAAACTTATATAAATATAAATTTACTAATATTCGTGCCTGACCTAGGATTGATCCTGTGTTTCAGGCTTGTGACATTGGATTGCGCGTCGAAAACTTAGTATGGTTAGTTTTTGTTGCAATTAGTGTGAAGTTGTGCTAAAGCCATTTAGTCGGATTTGTGCCTACACCTGATTGAGCTTAAACATTTCTGAAGTTCTGAACTGTTTCAGCTAGGTTTCGTCTGTATAGGCAGGACAAAACTTATTTTTCCTATCCTGCTGTCTCACTGAACTGTCACCACCGAAGAAACTTACTACGTGAAAAAGACTATCGTTAGACCCACCGCCAAGGAATCGTAGATGATAGATGTTAGTCTAAACTGGAAACTCTTCGGCGAAGCGATGCCATGGCAGCACATTAGTCTGGCCGCCTAGTGCGTGCACTTACCCATGTCAATGGAAACCCATGGAAACGAAAACCCATGGAATAATTAACTGGAGGCGGCGATCTGGCCGCACGCCCTGGTAGCCAAATGCGCTGGGGCACTAAATCATCTATAGCTAGTGATATCCCGAGGAATATGAAGTTGGTGGACTCAGTCCTTATAAAGAATACTCACTGCAAGACGCGAGGCGGCGCTGGTCAGGTGCCGGGTGGCTTTAATAAGCTGTGACCTTGAGTGCTCCAGCGCATTCGGCGGCCAGGTCGCTGCGGCCAATTATTCCTTCCATGTGGCCGCTGGCCGCCTAGTGCCCGCACCGCGGCGGCCTGGTTGCCAAATGCGCCGGGCACTAAATCATCTAGAGGTATAGCTAGATATAAAGAAGCATTAGTTAAGACTCACCGCGCCGAAGAATCGCGAATCTATAATATTGTGAAAGGTCTTACTTACTAGATATTAATTAAAATGTGTTAGTTAGACTCACCGCCGAGGAGTCGTAGACGCTGGAAGTGAGTCCGAGCAGGAAGCTCTCGGCGACGGTGAATATGCCGAGGAATATGAAGTTGGTGGGTATTAGTTAGACTCACCGCCGAGGAGTCGTAGACGCTGGAAGTGAGTCCGAGCAGGAAGCTCTCGGCGACGGTGAATATGCCGAGGAATATGAAGTTGGTGGGTATTAGTTAGACTCACCGCCGAGGAGTCGTAGACGCTGGAAGTGAGTCCGAGCAGGAAGCTCTCGGCGACGGTGAATATGCCGAGGAATATGAAGTTGGTGGGTATTAGTTAGACTCACCGCCGAGGAGTCGTAGACGCTGGAAGTGAGTCCGAGCAGGAAGCTCTCGGCGACGGTGAATATGCCGAGGAATATGAAGTTGGTGGGTATTAGTTAGACTCACCGCCGAGGAGTCGTAGACGCTGGAAGTGAGTCCGAGCAGGAAGCTCTCGGCGACGGTGAATATGCCGAGGAATATGAAGTTGGTGGGTATTAGTTAGACTCACCGCCGAGGAGTCGTAGACGCTGGAAGTGAGTCCGAGCAGGAAGCTCTCGGCGACGGTGAATATGCCGAGGAATATGAAGTTGGTGGGTATTAGTTAGACTCACCGCCGAGGAGTCGTAGACGCTGGAAGTGAGTCCGAGCAGGAAGCTCTCGGCGACGGTGAATATGCCGAGGAATATGAAGTTGGTGGGTATTAGTTAGACTCACCGCCGAGGAGTCGTAGACGCTGGAAGTGAGTCCGAGCAGGAAGCTCTCGGCGACGGTGAATATGCCGAGGAATATGAAGTTGGTGGGTATTAGTTAGACTCACCGCCGAGGAGTCGTAGACGCTGGAAGTGAGTCCGAGCAGGAAGCTCTCGGCGACGGTGAATATGCCGAGGAATATGAAGTTGGTGGGTATTAGTTAGACTCACCGCCGAGGAGTCGTAGACGCTGGAAGTGAGTCCGAGCAGGAAGCTCTCGGCGACGGTGAATATGCCGAGGAATATGAAGTTGGTGGGTATTAGTTAGACTCACCGCCGAGGAGTCGTAGACGCTGGAAGTGAGTCCGAGCAGGAAGCTCTCGGCGACGGTGAATATGCCGAGGAATATGAAGTTGGTGGGTATTAGTTAGACTCACCGCCGAGGAGTCGTAGACGCTGGAAGTGAGTCCGAGCAGGAAGCTCTCGGCGACGGTGAATATGCCGAGGAATATGAAGTTGGTGGGTATTAGTTAGACTCACCGCCGAGGAGTCGTAGACGCTGGAAGTGAGTCCGAGCAGGAAGCTCTCGGCGACGGTGAATATGCCGAGGAATATGAAGTTGGTGGGTATTAGTTAGACTCACCGCCGAGGAGTCGTAGACGCTGGAAGTGAGTCCGAGCAGGAAGCTCTCGGCGACGGTGAATATGCCGAGGAATATGAAGTTGGTGGGTATTAGTTAGACTCACCGCCGAGGAGTCGTAGACGCTGGAAGTGAGTCCGAGCAGGAAGCTCTCGGCGACGGTGAATATGCCGAGGAATATGAAGTTGGTGGGTATTAGTTAGACTCACCGCCGAGGAGTCGTAGACGCTGGAAGTGAGTCCGAGCAGGAAGCTCTCGGCGACGGTGAATATGCCGAGGAATATGAAGTTGGTGGGTATTAGTTAGACTCACCGCCGAGGAGTCGTAGACGCTGGAAGTGAGTCCGAGCAGGAAGCTCTCGGCGACGGTGAATATGCCGAGGAATATGAAGTTGGTGGGTATTAGTTAGACTCACCGCCGAGGAGTCGTAGACGCTGGAAGTGAGTCCGAGCAGGAAGCTCTCGGCGACGGTGAATATGCCGAGGAATATGAAGTTGGTGGGTATTAGTTAGACTCACCGCCGAGGAGTCGTAGACGCTGGAAGTGAGTCCGAGCAGGAAGCTCTCGGCGACGGTGAATATGCCGAGGAATATGAAGTTGGTGGGTATTAGTTAGACTCACCGCCGAGGAGTCGTAGACGCTGGAAGTGAGTCCGAGCAGGAAGCTCTCGGCGACGGTGAATATGCCGAGGAATATGAAGTTGGTGGGCGCGGTGCGGCGCACGCCGTCGCAGCACGCCATCGCGATCAGGCAGACGAACACCAGCGCGAACGCTACCCAGCTGGGAAACAAGCAAAATTTTAAATTCTTTAATTTGTCAACAAAAAAAAACCGACTTCAATGAGATAAATTGTATTCCTTTAAAATACTCAATGAAATTAAGACTATGGTTTTCTCATGGATCTCATGGTCTGAACTGGACCAAATTAAAATGGGACCACCTCGGAGGAGAGAAATCGGTGAAACTACATAAAAATATATACAGTCGAACACAGAACCTCCTCCTTTTTGAAGTCGGTTAAAAACTAGACTCGTCATAACGTGAGCTTTAGATCATTTATGGTGAGTCTAGCGAATTCTGGCCGGAGGGGCGGTTCAAGGGTCGCCTGGCCCGGGACTCCGCAGCACGACGGCGATATCACGTATGCCCTAGTTTTTAAGTTAAATATTATACTGTATGTTAGTCTGTAAGGTATCATATGGGCCTTAGATTAAATTTTTAACATCTGTTACTCATCTATAGTTGCCTAAAATAAAGATTATATTATATTATTATTATAAATAAAGCTGGACAATTCACACAACATCATCCAGCCTCAAGCTAAGCCGAGCTTGAGTTACGGGAACTAGATAGCTGATATACTTAATACATTATACTACACAGACATTTTTTATTATACATATAAAAACACCCAGAACAAATATCTGCAGATCGTACAGACATTTGCCACGAGGCGGGAATCGACCCCGCAAGAATCGCCCAAAAATACATTAATCAGCATCATTCATTCCATTTCCATCATCATCTCAGCCGTAAGAACGTCAACACCCGATTATCCAATATTGTAATAATGTGTTGTGATCGCGAAAGTTTCATATGACGCCAATATGTCGTCTTAAATCGTGACCATACTGGCAGTAAGAATCTGCCAAAGGAATACCGCCTGTGGATTACGGCCTTACATCGGTTTTTATCAGGTCGATTTCGTCATTTCAGCCGTAAAACGTCTACTGAACACAGACAGGCCTTCCTCATGGACCTCCATGAGGGGTAGTTGCCATACTCACCACGCTTGACAGGTGAGGCGAGCACAGTACGGGATGTTGATACAAGGAAAGACGCTGCTGCCCATCTTCCGGATGTGTCATTTAGCAGGCTCTAACCGCATCGGCGGGCATGAAAAGAGGGGTAACATTCTACTGTAACTAACTTAACTCGCGTGTCATCTGAAGTGAACAGATTCAATTATGTGCTTTATTCTATTTATTTGTGTTGTTTTATTTTGTAAGTTGTGACGCGTCAATAAGGTCCATGCGGCCGCACTGAATAAAGTATTTTTTGAATTTGAATTTGTACTGGGCAGTATAACATTATGTTTGTATGTGGCAGGTCGATTTACTGGTACAGATCTGGATACTCACAAGAGCCATGCGTTGGAGCGCGCCCATATCTTAGTGGGCTCGTGGTACACGAACAGGACGATGAAACCGAAGGTCACGAGGAGCTGGCACATCAGGATGGAGTACACCTGGAATTGAAAACAAATATTTAAGCATGTAAGGGAATAGCCAGGTTGAAGTGGAGGCTAGAAGGAACGACGGAAGATGGACTGAAGCCGCATAAAACATATCGAAAAAAGTTTTAAACTTAAATATGTCGCAAACGGAATCCCAAATCGAAAAATTGTCTTAGCAAACCCGAAATGGTTTGTAAATACCTATTCAGCGATACTCTACGCGATGGGAACATCAAAAAGTTAATTTCTGCAAGGTACTGCAAATACATTTTTTTTTTCAGATTTTTTGTAGCGTTATCTCGGCTTCATTTTAAACATCCATGCAAAATTTACAGCTTTCCAGGACTAATAGTAGTCTTTTCGCAAAACCGCAGACAGTCAAAGCGAAAGTAAAGGGTTCCTTGTAGTACTACGGAACCTAATAATTTCTATTTGCTTTTAAGGATGAACGAGTCGCTCATCGTTCCATACAAACGTGGAAGGGTAACTACTCCACTGTTTGACGTTAACTATCAAAGTAAGGAAGTAAGGATTATATTAATTTATCTCGTCATAATCTATGTTTGTATACACCCCAAACCGTAAAAAAATTTTTATTTCAAAAATACAAGCTTCTAAACTTTCGTATTTCAACACTGATTTTAGCCCAACTTTGGACGAAACTAAATAATATAAGGAGAAAGAAAACACAAAAGTAAACGCCGTTCCGACATAGTTTGATTATTCAAAAGTTGAAATAAATGTTATTTTGAAAAGATTACACTCAAGTTTTTCTATAATAAATAACCCTTGTGCTGAAAGTCTATTCACATATTTTTGCGCGGTCGGTTCATTGTGCATTTCATTCTAGCGCGCGGGTAATCACACTATGTCAGATGAGACAGCATACATTTAGGCCGCGCTCACTGACGACTTTGCCTCCGCGACTAGTTGGACCTTAAGGGTTCTATTTGATCTATTTCTCACCTTCCTAATAAAGGACCTCCGTATGGACTGCTCGGTGAAATCGAACCCCTTGACCTCTCCATCCTCGCCGACCCCGGCGTTGGGGGGTGCGTAGCCGGCTGGCTGTAAACACAAAGAAAAATATGTTAAGCAATATATATACAACTCTTCCGTTACTGACTGAGTGACGGACAGACAACGCACAGCCTAAACCACAGGACCTAGAGGGCTAGAGGCTTGAAATTTGGCACGCATACATCTTGAGTATCCTAGAGGTGCAATCATTTTTTTCATTTCATTGGTTCCATAGTACAAGACTTGCTTAAATTGGGATTGTATATGGTGTGGTATAAAAAGGTAACCACAGACTATTTAATTTAGCAGGAGTTCCGGTGACAGCGGGATAAAATAATTTAAAGATCTATTAGCAAAAATGGGACAACTTCTGAGTCTCTTTTGCACTTCTTAATTCTTTTAAAACCGCTTAAAGTTTTTGTAACTTTTCAATTTCAAATCACAGTTTTTAAAAGCGTCAAGTCGTCCCTTGCTACTCGTATCCATTAGTACATTACTAGGCTAATTGCCGTGGGGTGCCGGCAATATAAGTAGAATGTTACCCCTCCTCCCTTGCCCGTGGACGCGGTAATAATCTGCCAAGGGATATCTCCGGAAGATGGGCACCAGCGTCTCCGTGTATCAACATCCCGTACTGTGCTAGCCAACCCGTCTGCCAAGCGTGGCGAGTATGGCAACAAACCCCTAATGTTCTTGGAGATCCATGAGGGAAGGCCTATGTCCAGCAGTGGACGTGGACTTTATGTAGTCCTAAGGATGAGATGATGATCCATTACTAGGCTAATTACTTATATTTAGACAAAACTGTATTTTTTATGTGAGTGAATGTATTGTATTGTATTCTATAAGAAAACAAAATATATCATAAACCGTATCCTGCACTAACCTGCTGTCACAGAACTCGTACTAACTGGAATAGACTACGATAATATCATTTTGGCACAAATAAACGGTTTCTAATTAAAGGAGGGCTATACCCAGTAGTGGGTGATTCCGGCCCGAGAGAGAGAGAGAGACGATTTTTATTTTACTATATAAAAATGTTTGTTTTTTATATAAAAATGTTTGGCAATCAAACATTTTTGCTGTATATTCATTAAAAAAGGTTACCTGAGACATTATTCACAGTACACGCGTTATTCCACAGTGGTGACAAGCCAACTGATAATACTTATATCGATTCTTATCGATGTAAGATAACCGTCGACACTTTATTTTGAGCTCTACTTAAATGGGAGGTTAAAGTTGATTATTCGCTGATCGTTGGAGCGGGGCGAGTACGGTGTTTCCGTACCATATCATGAATAATGATTATTCATTCATTACATATTTTTTGCCATCATCATTTCAGCCGTAGGACATCTCAGGCCTCCCTCGCGGATCCCCAAGCACTGATCGTGAGGGGTTGTTGACATACTCGCTAGGCAGGCGGGTTGGCGAGCGCAGTACGGGATGTTGATTAAAGACGCTTCTGCCCACCTATATAGAGTATCCCTTAGTAGATTCGTTCTGCATCCACCGGCAATAGAGGACATTCTACGGCCTGCACCCTAGTTGTTACATTAATCTATCCCAGGCATTCTTAATGTGACCCAAGGTGTAAAAGATATAGAGACGGGGCGGTACCACAGATTACAGAAACTAAGCGGTACGTAGTTTGCAGAGTCAGCTAGTTTTAGCTGAATTTAGTTAATAAATAAAATAATAATGCGGAATAGGGAGTCACGCACATGCCATGACTCAATGCAATGAATTATCGTTGATATGGGGGAATCCAAGGGATGCATTATCACTAAATAAATACCGGTATTGTGTTTTTTATGTATGATAGATAAGTATTGATAAGTATGGATTTACAAAGAAATGTACCTACACCAGTAATCTTTCAATCAGCCGTGGAGTGCCGCTATTAGAATGTCCTCTCTTGCAATAAGCTAAGCAGAGCTTTGTGTTATGGGTACTAGATGACTGAGATATCAATATAATTATGTATATATTATTGTTATTTATATATATAAAACTCTTCCGTTACTGACTGAGTGACCGACCAGACAACGCACAGCCTAAACCACTGGACCTAGAGACTTAAAATTTGGCACACATATACCTTGAGTATCCTAGAGGTGCACTAAGGGGGGATTTTTCGAAATTACCACGGGAACGGGAACTACGCGGGTGAAACTGCGGGGTGCGGCTAGTATATATATATTCGGAAGATCTATGTAGTATAATACATTTTAAGACAGATCTTCCGGAAGGAAAACGTATGTGATATTACTCACAGCTAATGTGAAGCCTGTAACTCCCAACGACATAAAAAAGGTAAAAACAGACTAACTCATATTACATAATTATAATGTAAAAATAAGTATAATTTTGCAGGAAAAATGCACATTTTTTGACTAGACTTCTGGGGTGACTAGATTTTGCGGTCAATAATTGGATACACAGACAGATATTTGTCCCGGGTCTTGGTGTTTTTTTGAGAGGCCTTTGCATCTATTGTATATTATTATGTTGATATTATTATAGATGGTGTTTATGTTGTATGAAACGCTGCAGTGCCTAGGACATAGCTTAGTCAGCTACCTATCAGTCAGAGGAACGAACAGGTCAATACGTCTGAAGCTAACTAAGGCGCGGGTTTCCTTAGGGTCAGCGCAGACAGAACGGAGCGCAGCGGAGAGGATTTTATTAACGCACTTGAAAATAAACTTTAAAATTATTACAATAAAGTGCATAAATGCTTGAACCTGACAAAAAATGCTCGCGCGTCCTCGAAGATACGCGGGAATCCCCGCGCGGCGTTTTGCACTTTATTTTAATAACTTTAAAGTTTATTTTCAAGTGCGTCAATAAAATCCTCTCCGTCGCGCTCCGTTCTGTCTGCGCTGAGCATTACGATGTTTTCTTTCGCCGTTAAAGCACGTGTTAAACGTGCACACACATTTTTCATGAAAGAAAAATCCACTGGTCGGCACGGCCGGTATCTAACCCACAACCGTTCGGGTTGAATGTAACGGGACATACCACTCGGCCAACACGGCTTTTAATTTTTTTTCTAAGCAATCTATGTATGATAGACTAGAAGTCGCCCGCATCTTTGGTTACTGCTCCGCTCCCGTAGGTCGTAGCGTGATGTTTTATAGCCTATTAGCCTTCCTCGATAAATGGGCTTTTAACATGGAAAGAATTTTTCATATCGGACCAGGTAGTTCCTGAGATTAGCGCGTTCAAGCAAACAAACAAACTCAGCTTTCTATCTATGTATGATAGATAAGTAATATTTACAAAAAAGTATTTACGTATTCTAAAAACAATCTGGTACCAATAACAAAAGCTCTTTTAACTTAGGGTTAGATTATTGCTATGTGGAATTTTTAGCATTATTTGAGACGAGTAACACTAATTCATTACGCGGACTATTTCAGTGTATTTTTCGTCACAGACGATAGATATACTCTTTATTGTACAGTCACCATAAAACATAAAGGTTATATATAGGAAATATTTAATCAAATTATTTATTTTTAAAATTAATATACAACTCAATATTCTGTGAATATTTCAAGCGTCTACCTGTTGCCGTTTTTAATATCGAGCATAAAAATGCTAAATAATCACGTTTGTTGTATTTATATTTAATTTAAAATTCCATTTAAATATTTATTTTGTTTTACCTTTTTTTACCCTTAGGGTACGGAACCCTAAAAATTACCCGTAACGGGACGCCTGACAAATGTAAAACATCTTCACCTCAGTAGTCATAGTCGCCACAGTCGCTACAGTCGCCCCAGTACTGTACTAGTACTAGCTCGCACATATCCAAGCGTCACGCGTCACCTCTCATCCTATAGGTTCTACACGCAAAATATGTATTTCATCAAAACTTCTTTGTCACAGTAACAAAAGTTACTCAGTGCGCGCTCTGTCTTGCCACTAAGGTGCAATTGTAGCAAACTTAAATAAATTATGCTGGACAATTCACACAGCATCATCTAGCCCCAAGCTAAGCAGAGCTTGTGTTATGGGTGCTAGATGACTGATATAGTTAATACACTATACTACATACATAATATTTTTTATTATACAGTGTGTAAAAGGACGACTACCGAAAACTTCGGGGGGTCAATGTACTCATCAATATGAACAACTTTTACTAAGGAACTTTCGCTGTAAAAAAATGTGAAGAAACAGCTATTCCATACAAAAGTACAATACTGTATAATTATAGAAAAGCACCCAGAACACCCTGAACAAATATCCGCAGATCGTACAGACATTTGTCCAGAGGCGGGAATAAAACCCGCAACCTCTTGCGTCGTCCAACTTATGAATAGCGCGTGCCGTCCTTGACCGGTGTTATTGATTAATGAAACTAAACTCCGTATATCTATAACGTAGGTGCCTACAGCGTAGACGGATTGGCACCGACACATACTTCCCCACAGCTGTGGGGTGCCGGCAGTGGAATGCCCCTTCTCTCTTGCCCGTGGAGGCAGTAAAAGTCTGGCCTGATACCTCCGGAAGATGGGCTGTCCATCTACCGGAGGTATCAGGCCAGGCGTCTTTCCATGTATAAACATCTCGTACTGCGCTCGCCAACCCGCCTGTCAAGCGTGGTGAGTATAGCAACAACCTTCTCATGATCATAAATCTAAGGACACTTTACATATTATAGGTAACATCCATAGAAACAAACTTTTGAATTTATAACATTATTAGTGAGATTGATGTGTAAATTATAGGATGCAGTAAGAATCTTCCAAGGGATACCTCATACACGGAAAGACGCGGCTGCCCATCTTCCGTAGGTTCGTATACCTTGGCAGATTCTTACTGAATCCACGGGCAAGGGGTGAGGCAACATTCTACTGCCATAACGCCACGGCACCCAACAATAAGCCTATGTTCAGATGAACGCGCGGTGCCGCGCGGGTCATCCGAACAGTTCGATACAGGATTGTAGATCTTAAGCCGCGCGTCGCCGCGCGGTGCCGCGCGGTCATGCAAACAACAACAATGATTTGTTACAATCTCAAACCGCGCGCCGAGCCAACCGCGCGGTGCCGCGCGGTCATCTGAACATAGGCTAATATTACAAAGGTACTCACGTCACCATATCCAGCACCTCCATAGCCCTGGAAGCCAGGCTGCGGCGGCGGCGGGTACCCTGGCTGCGGGTAGCCCGGCTGGCCATACCCAGGCTGGGGGGGGTAGCCCGCCTGCGGAGGGAAACCGGGCTGCGGGGGGTAGCCACCCTGCGGGGGGTAACCACCTTGGGGATAGCCCCCTTGCTGCTGCGGGTAACCGCCTTGATTCTGATCTGCAGATTGCAAAGATGAACAATGACATCAAGTACATAGGACGAGAGATAGGCCTGCTTTAACTCGAGTTTCATACTTAGGAGAGAAATAGTCTGGAAAACTGATGATATCTTTAGATACCTATCATGTATAATATCGAATTGTATGTGAAAAATATGACTATAGTTTACTAACTTTGTAATTGATAAAAAGCTGTTAATCACTGCTCGTTTATAGGAGACAAAGACCTTAACTTTTAGCGAAAATGGCGTTAACTCGTTTGCTTTTAATATTTAAAAGTACCATAAGATTGAGCTCATTAACAAAACATACAATTATAACTCATAGGTACTTACAAGTTTGAAATTAATTTGGCTAAGGTAAAAAATAAACAATAATTCTGAGATAATTAGTTAATTAAACACCAGCCAAGAACATTCATCAAGTATAAGTAAGTCCAGGGAAAGTTTAATTAGTTAAAAACCCTAAAAACGAGCAGTAGAAGAAGTAATAGTAGTAGTTAGTAGTGGTAGAGTAGTCGTTAGTAGAAGTAGAGAAGTACTACAATCTACAGTGGTAGGTAGTTGATTCTGGGGCGGTAGGAAGTTCACCGGCATACCTAGTAAACTAATTAACTTTAAGTAAATGAGGCTTCTGCCCAGCAGTGGGACACTTACGGCTTATTGTATGTACACTGCCGGCCAAAAGTTTGAGACCACTTGTAAAAATCTTTGTAACCACCAAAATATTTCAAAAGTACACTTGATAAAGAGCTAATTTGAACACCTGCGTATTCTATTGTTATCAAAGAATTTCTGAGAGTAATTTTTATTGTATATTTTTAAGTTATCATCCTTTAAAGGTCTATTGTTTCAAAACATAAATGAGTACCGCGCGCTTACCAGGTGATAGAGTCATTGTTATATTTTTTATGGCCTGCTCATTTCTAATTATTTTGGTTTTGTTTTGCGGTAACCGTACTTCCGGATTATTTTAGCTTCCTTAAACATATTTTTTACCTGAGTTTTGATGGAGTAAATTTTTCATTATCTTAACTAGTCTGAGCTCGTCGTTGTTACAGTGAAGACATCTTAAAATGGGAAAAGTGCGCGAAATTAGCACTGAAACTCGTTCTGCCATAGTTGTTTTACACGGCGAAGGCAAATCTGAACGTGCGATTGCCTCTCAACTTAAGTTGTCGAAGACTTGTGTTCATAACGCAATAACCCGATACAAGGAGACTGGCAGTAATCAAGATCGTTCGCGATCGGGGAGACCGAGAGCTACCACTTCTAGCGAGGATAATTTCATCGTCGTTACCAGCAAGCGGAATAGACGCCTAACCGCACCAGAAATCCGCTCAGAAGTGAACAAATCCCGATCAGAACCTGTGTCATTGACTACAGTAAAAAGACGATTGAGAGATGCTAAGTTATTTGGTCGCGTCGCCGTTCGAAAACCACTACTAAGGCCACAAAACAAAAAGAAACGGATGCAGTGGGCCCTTACCCATCGAGACTGGACTGAAGAAGACTTTAAAGAAGTTCTTTGGACAGATGAATCCAAGTTTGAAATATTTGGTTCAAAACGACGAATTTTTGTTCGACGTACCGCCGAGGAAAAGATGATGCCAGATTGTGTGGTGCCAACAGTTAAGCATGGTGGTGGTTCCATTATGGTCTGGGGATGCTTCTCGGGCCATGGAACCGGAGATTTGGTACGAGTCGAAGGAATCATGAAAAAGGAGCATTATAAACGAATACTACAGCAAAATGCCGTTCCGTCTGGTTTAAGATTAATTGGAAATGGATTTTTTTTCCAACAAGATAATGATCCTAAACATAGTTCAAAATTATGCAGGGGTTATTTAGAACATAAAGAAACAGAAAGGGTGTTAAAAAACATGGTGTGGCCCCCTCAGAGTCCGGATCTCAACCCCATTGAGCTATTGTGGGAAGAGCTTGATAGAAATATGCGCAGTTGTTGTCCCTCCTCACAAGAAGACATGTGGAAGGCTTTACAAGAAAGCTGGAACAATATCTCACAAGATACAATTAATAAATTGATTGCTCGTATGCCGAGACTAGTGAAAAAAGTTATAAAATGCAAGGGAGGCTTTTTTGACGAAAAATCCGTTTAATGATTTTATTAAATATGAACGTCATTTTTAACGTAAATGGTTGATATTTCTTGATTTTTTTCTTCTTCTTGATGAATGTGTATTAGTAAATAAGCATTTTAATTAATATCTAAACCTCTTGATTTATATTTTGAGTTTTATTTCATTTTGCTACTTAGATGTAGGTGGTCTCAAACTTTTGGCCGGCAGTGTATGTAAGAAATGACGCTCCAACCAAGATTTAGCATTAAAACTCGAGAGTACACAGGCCTATAATAATAATCACATTACATAGCGTGTTCCATTCATGCTGTGGGAAGTGCGTAAGCCAGACGGCAAAAACAACAAGGACATTGGCATTAACAGGTAGACTCTAAAGTGAGATAACGGCATAGGCTCAGCGCATACAGAACGGAGCGCAGCGGAGAGGATTTTATTAACGCACTTGAAAATATACTTTAAAATTATTACAATAAAGTTGGACGTTTTGCGGCTGAAATGATGATGATGATGTAAGTTATCAAAAATATGTGACAAATATTTTTTCTTCACTACCCAACAAATTCAAAGAGAAGGAGGTTCTACGTTCGTTTGTTTATTTTGTTAATGAACCTTGTGCACTTCCGAAGTTGTCCCATAGGAGCAAAATCAGGAACTGATTGGAGGAATCCCAGGAAAATCGAGGTATCTACGGGGCTAGGTGACGGGCTTAAAAGTATTCCTTTATTATCTAACTGACGGAACTAGGGGTACCCAGGCCCATAGTTATGTGAAGTGACTGTTACATCATATTATTTTAATCTGTTTAATAACTGGAATGAAAGGTAATGCCTCTTGCGTTACCAAAGGTAGCTTTATCTCAGGCACTGAGTATTATGTTACTGTTTTATATGCATGCTTGTGTTACCTCAGGGAGTTGAATTGCAGAGCAGTAGGAGTTAGTGATGAACATACAAAAGTGCTATCTTAATGTACAGAAAGTATGGCCGACTGTCTATGGAGGGATATGCTTGGATTAAAGAAGAGTGATAGAGTAAGGAACACATTAATTAGGCAAAACACCAAAATTACAGAAATAAGTGAATAAATTGTAGTAACTATTTATTATGTATGTGTTCTATCCAGCAGTAGCCTATAGAATACTAGGTCACAAGCTATGCTTGGTTCAGGGTCAGATAGCATTGATTATTCACTTAGAACTTTGAAAACTATCGCGGTAGGTAGTGAGGCACTCTAAGCAAAATTTATGGAATATATTATATATAAGTTTATAACTACGTGATAATGGCTTCAATTCAACTGCGTCGAAATATCGTGATACCTATTGAAAAATACAAACAACATGGTTTATATCCCGTAAATTTTGCTTAATATATTCACACATTCTGGGTTGGAGGTTAAGAATATATTTTTATAAGTACCTACAGACTCAAAAACAAAAGAGCGCACAGAGAAACCACGTGACAGAATACAGGAGTTCACATTCAATAAACAACAACGATACATTCAACAACAAGTATAAATACCTATAAAAGTCTGATTTATGATTAAGAATCTAAGGGCTAACTTAATATACCCAAGATATGTTTCATAAGATAATGTATTCAATCTTGACAGATACTTATTATTTATATAGCAAGGAGAAAGCGATACATTTATTTCAAAACATTTATTTGATGGTTATCAATAAATCCTCTAGTATAGTATAGTATAGTATATCCTCTATATAGTCAAAATGGTGCTTATCAACACATTTCTAAACATTATCTCGCCGTTGTTCGTTTCTCGAATTGTTATGCTGTCAATTCGATATTATTATCACAAATATATTTAGGAATATGATCTGTGTTGGCTTTACTTGACTATATTTGCCTTTATTTATAATATAAAGATGATTACGCGACAAATATTCGACAATACAATATAGGTAGTAATATTGTGTTGTAATCGCGATAGTTTAAAAATCTAGATCTCATTTCATTTATTTTATCCTTGCTTGCTGCGGATTCAATAAGATGCTAAATTTTGTATTGTTATTCTAGGAGGTGGTGGTACGAATGGTATCGAGGATCGTTTCCTTTATTCCTTTGCATCCTACATTATTTCTCATAGTCAACTTCATCTTGTAGTAGTCTTGTAGAAGACAAGACTTCTAGACACGTCTTGCCATTTAAATACAGCTACTCGTATCTTCAGGACGCACACAAAATTAAATCAGAAAAATTATAGGTACATACTTACATTAAAATAAGAAATCGGACAAAACAACACACCTGACATTGCACCTTCGTGATAAATTACCCTCCTTTAGCTCAGTCTCAAGTCAATATTACACTGCAACCAGTCTGGTCTATCACTAAACGTTCAGTTAATGAGGAGTGTGACACTCGATCCACACCCACAGACTTCTCAGTGATGGCAGTTATTTTAGCAGAGGTAGGTATCCGTTTCTCTCATTTTGAGCGTAAATTGAACGGTACAGAGTGTAAATTCGTGTGGATGCATGCGCAGCTGTGGTAGGGTGCGATGATGGAATGCTTATTTAACGGTCTATAGTTGTCTGTAGTCGGGGAAAACCCCGTACAGGAACCGGAGGAACAATCGAAGCAATATAATATTTCGACTGTGTTTTTTAGATGTATTTATTTGCTGACCAATTTACAGTTACGTTAGTGTGTGAAGGTCAAGACAATATAATTGGCCTTTCACAACGTATTATACTTATCGGGTGTTTGGTCTAACGATAGACAAACTGAAAGGGCTGGTAGGTACATTAATTTATATATAACATACAATTTGACCAAAAAAATTCTTAGGCCCGCATTTTTTTTAAATATTTTTTTTTTTTACTATTTTTTTTAATTTTACCGAAATTTGACCTCTTAACTGGTCTATCTTTTTATTTACGAAGACATGGTACATTTTTTCATTGTACATTTGCTCTGTGATGTATCCTTTGTCGTTCTAAAGCAAAGTTAAATGCCAGTAAAGATCAATTAGGTAGTTATATATAAACTCACAAACTCAAAGAAATGCGAAAAAAATCCAAGAACATCCAACTTTGAATCGATTTAAAAAAAAAGTTAAACTATCCTTGAACTTCAAATGCTTTTAAAAATAACTTTAGTCTTTGCTTATTACAACGGTATACTACTTTGGTACAAAACTTTATCACTTTGTGAAAAAATCTTGTTGACAAGAAAAATGAAACAAAAATGTTGATCATTTTGTGATGAAAAAATTTAAGTTTTTAAAGTGTCTGAAGATGAATTTAACAACGGAGTGCACACCTACTAGATTGTAAAGTGTGTAAAGGCAATTCAGAGTCAGATAAGGCAGCTATAAAAGCTATTATTTAATTTATCTCTAAGTTAGTTTATCTCTTTCTATTAAAGGATGCAAGATGTAAGAGCACACAAAAGCTTTTTTGTGTGCTAGATAGATACTCTTGGATTTTTGATAGAAAGAGATAGACGAACTCAACAAAAGCTTTTATACCTGCCTGCAGCAGTTGTTCCAGTTCATAACTACCTAATTGATCTTTACTGGCATTTAACTTTGCTTTGGAACGACAAAGGATACATCACAGAGCAAATGTACTTGAAAAAAAACCACCATGTCTTCGTAAATAAAAAGATAGACCAGTTAAGAAGTCAAATTTCGGTAAAATTAAAAATAATAGTAAAAAAAAATGCGGGCCTCAGGAATTTTTTTGGTCAAATCGTATGTTATATACCTAAGGCCATTCAGCAACTGAAAGCAGTTTGTGTATCGTTAGACCAAACACCCTGTATACTAGCATAAGCGCGCCCGCGTTCGCAAGCGTTGTACCCGGATTTAATAAAAAAAAACTCACAAACTCGCGTCTATAATATTAGTACCTATTTAGGATGATCTAAAAGCTGTATTACACTACACTATATTCAGGGCCCGGTAGTTGCCAAGCAAGGCTTGCCGGGTCCGACCGGTCGCTCTAACTCTTATTACACCACTCTTAGTTAGGGTAAGGGTCCCTGAATATCGGGTAGTGTAATACAGGCTTAAAGAGGGTTAGCAACTGGTTAAGTCAAAGCAGGCTAAGCCACGGATTTCCCCCATTTGTATGAATGTTTCCCCACGATGTTAACCTTCATCGTTATAGCACGTGTATGTACTTTATGTAATATTAGGAAGGAAGTTGCAGTACCTAGTTTTGTTTATCGGTTGTGAAGGAATCGGTCTGGCGTATCGCCCAGTCGGTGACACACTTTAGCTGGCCGAATTTACTTGGGAAGTTCTAGAGAAACCGGTCAGGTTTTATAAAAACCTTGATAAGGCCATTATTATTGTCTAAACACTGCTTGCCATAGACAAATTGATAGAATACGCTTCATTATACACCTTAATATAATTATACCATAACTATAACAAACGGAAAATAAATAAAACTATGACGCATTTGACCGTAGGTATATCGTGGGCTTAGGAATAAATAAGATCGTGGGATAGATTTAGATTATTTTTTAAATAACTTAGTTGCCTCAGTACTCCGTCGTTTATAAACCGATTTGCTCAATATTTTTTGGGTTAGACTAGATACTATTCCTGATTGGTGCAATTTTTCAGCAGTTCTGATGATGGGATCCATGAGGATGGAACTCTTCAAATATTATAGGGATTCATATAGCGTGTTCTATATTTACAGCAACAAATCAAGCAATTTAATTACTTTATAAAACAAGCATTGGTACGGGGGTACCAGAAAAGGGAGCGAAGGCCTCTAACGGTCACTTAAGGCCAAAAATGGCATTTTTGGGTTTTTCAACGTTTTCGGCCATTTGAAGACATATTTTTTTGTTGACCTTTTGAAGTCACAATAACTCCAGTCCCTGTGACCCTAGGGTCACCAAAATCAATCAGTCACCTCTCATTAAGACGGTGCTAACAAAAAAGGTTTCATGTAAATAGGTCAAACGCGCTCGGTTGTAATCGCCATATACACAGACAGACAGACAGCGCTATGAATATTAGGGGGCTTCGCCCCCTAAAAATTATGAGTAAGATGGCCATCGGATATTATCAATTTAAAAAAATACGGCAACATCGAAAGACAGCTTTGACCTATCAATTTATCGTCGCAACCACCTACTTTATCTTGCCTCCATATTATTGAAAGAAAGGTGGAACACTTCGTCTACTAAGTTTGTGGTTTAGGCGCTAAGGCAATCAGCAGTTGAAATCTCAACTAGATAATGTTTTACTCTAATACATTAGAAATATTCCATTACGAACTGTATAATGTATTTTACGAATCAATTACATTATCTTGGCCCTCCGCCAAGTTTAATTGTGCTTTCTTTCTTCTCAATGTCTAGCGGCAGCAGAGACACTTACATCAATTTTGTGAAAATGTCAACTGTCTAGCTATCACGGTTCATGAGATACAGCCTGGTGACAGACCGGCAGGCAGACAGACAGACGGACAGCGGAGTCTTAGTAATAGGGTTCCGTTTTTACCCTTCGGATACGGAACCCTAAAAAGGACCCAATTCTGCTATTTTCTGGACGAGAAAGTTACACGAGATTACAAAAATACCGCGTCGACATGAGCCTTCTTTTGTTATCGTCGGTTACTGAAAGCGTAACCGAGACAGACATTATGCAATTTGCCTCTGACGCATATACATATGAATGACGGATACGCTGTTTTTATACGCTTAAACTAGCTTCCCGCAGTTTTGAACATTTAGTACTTAGAATTACACTCAAGACATTAACTTATTATATAAGATATTTAACTTGCCATGTTGTTGAGAGATGGCCAATTCTGACTATAGGAAAGATTGTATGTCGCTTTATGATATTAGTTTGTATTATACCGAACTGTACAAGTCGTATTGGCCGAGTGATAAGCACATCGTCATGAGGAAACCCGCGGCTTCGTCAGCTTCAGGCGTATACACATGTTCTTTCCTTCTGCATGCAAAACGGTCCACTCATTTAAAAGCTACGGTGCCACAGACAGACACACAAAGCAGCGGTCAAACTTATAACACCTCTCTTTTTCGTCGGAGGTTAAAAAATGGTGCCTCGACTCTCTCTTATGTGACGCAGACGAAGTTGCGCAGGACAGCTAAAAGATCTTCGTCACCAACGATCATCTAATTAGGCATATTTGACGTACCTACGTCACACAGTCCATAACGTCAGCACTCACACCACCAGTTTCTCGAGAATTCATTTCACAATGACACATCAGCCTTGTTAAACAAGTGATATTGAATTAGTACGTACCTAATATTGATAAGAGAAATCCCACGTTTATTTTATTTGTAGTTCTGCTATAATATTGTATAGTAGAAAATGTGTGTAGATGATTGTTATACCATTAAAAATTCCTTGAAATTCTTTCTAAAAATCTAATGCTTATCCTTCTGGGATGTGAAAGGCATTAATTAAATATTCTAGATAATGGGTATATTAGAGAAAACCACACAGCGTGCGCCGTGGAGCACAGGCAGTAGAGTGTTACCCCTCCTCTCATACCCGTGGGTGCAGTATGAGCCTGCTAAGGGATACCTCCGGAAGATGGGCAGCAACGTCAATCCGTGTATCAACGTCCCGTAGTGCATGCATAGGCTAGGCGCGCACCGTACATGACAAATAGATAATAACCGTACATGATAAATAGCACGACATTCGGGTTCTAAAACCTTTTTCTCAAAAATATTTATTACAACAATTTGAAACTTAATAATCTTTGCCATGCAAATGCATCTTCCCTTCGTTTCAAAATTGAAAAATTACCTACTATTTTAGAAATCTGAAATAATTTTGTAATTGAAAAAATTACCAGTTGGCGCAGGGTCGGAAAGAATGGCGCGACAGAGAGGAGGCCTATACCCAGCAGTGGGTGAATATGGGCTAAGTACCATCTGTTTTCTCAGTAACTATATAAGAGAAAGCTATATATAAAGTAATAACAAGAGAAGCTTTGGCCTATTTTAAATTATTTAACCACTATTTCTGCAAATAAATTTTCTAACTAACTTTATGACATTTTACAACATAAGGTGTGGGGCATTTTCATTGTAACGCTAACCGCTCGAGCAACATAAATTGACCTATATCCAGTTCTTAAGCTTGATTCATACACGAGTATCGATTTTTTGACAGTTTTGAATAAGTTATGTCAAAACAAAACAAAGATGAATATGAGATCTTTGAGTAGCATTCTGAAATACCGAATTAAGAAATTCAATAAGCCTCATAAATCCATGCAATTTTAAATGCATCTTTAGCTCTAGGATTTCCCCAAGGTATAAAGTAGCAGTATTGTAAACAAGTCTTCCCACTATCTCACTAATATAATTTATGTAAATCTGTAGGCATCATTTTATTTCACAATCTGTCCTATTAAATAGATTTTGCTCATCAAAGCTGATGCTATTATGTTTACACAGGTAGGATTAATAATTTATTATTGTGTGTGCATTGTAAGTAGTGATAGGTGCAATGCCTTATCCATTGTCCATGATAAAAGACTTAAATTTTAAGAAAAGACCACCATGTGATGTTGTTTTATCCTGTGTACTATATAATGAGCTTTTGATGGATTTATAAGCAATTAATAAGTGTTTTTTTACATTTATTAATTGATCATAATCAGATCAAATCATAGTCAGTTTTCTGAAGTATAGACACTTTATGTACTTTCTTCATTTACTATTAAATTCCTATGTTATTTGTCAATAAAGTGAAGAGAGATTTGCAAGCCACTGTTCCTCAAAGGTTAGAAGTCTTTTATCATCAACATTAATGTCAAATACATAAATTAGTAATTCAAAGAATAGAACCTCCTGGATAAACACCTGGATTCTGCCACATCCTGACGTTAGCTGTTCAAAGAAAAAAACCTTGTTTTAGTATAAATACACAGTTTCATACGTACACATAGTGTTGTAATTCGGCTGGTCTTCAGAGTTTAATTTTTTGGAAGCCGTTTTTAATGAATTCCAGGTACCTGTAATAGGAAAATTTATGTTTAATTCACTGCATTATGTTTACAATCAGAATAAGAGTAGTTTGATTTTATCTTAGTAGGAAAACAAAGAGTGAACCTGATAACAACTTCATGACAGTTGTGCTAAATCCGATAAATGGATATAAATATGCACTTAAATTAATAATTTTGCTTTAGCTGGTTTTAACGACATAGTTTTGATCTCAGAAGAAGCTAATACGTGAAATTCTTATGCAATAAGGGCCTTTGATAAAGTACCAGTAATAAGTTAATAACAGGCATAACGATGTTTCAAGCTAGCGAAAGATTGATTTAGCAGTGCCAAGTACATATCGAACGAAGGCTACACCGATTTTGACGGAGAAACGAAAGATGGATCGGAACTTTTTTTAATTTTTTTAAGTACCTAATTAGGTACCTGTTTATATGTCGTGCCCAAACAGGGTCCATGTTTGGAACTAATATTGTGATAAATCATCTGTACAAATTACTACAATGTGGTTGCAATAAACTATTTGAATTTGAAACCTCTTACAGCTTCATAGTACGGCAAAAAAGGTGCTTATTTGTCGATCAAGTACAAAAGAGCAAGAGTAGTGAAAATAATATCGTCTCGAGCGTAGAATGTATGTAGTACCAGATTGTATTATGGCGCAACTAAGATCGATCTGTATTCAATCTGTATTTCCAACCGTGCAAATCTATAAGAAATATACAATTCAAAATTACCTTGATTCACACACTACCTATCACACGGGTATATTGTTTAAATTTCCTCTAAGATATTTTTATAGAAATAACAATTTGTGATGAAAACACCACGGTCACAGTTTTTCACTGAATGATTCATCTATTCTTATTTACAAATGTATTTTGTAGCTGCTTGAAATCTTATTGGCCACGATGTTCTATACACATTTGAGAATAAAGATTTGGTTGGACAGATTTTCCTAATACGACCAATCAAAATGTATGGTCAGTTCTCATTTACAAAAATGGTTTTCATAGACAATACTTGTTGGGATTTGCACATTGTGTTAAGCGTCCTATACATGTTGGGCCAACGTTGCCGAGTGAACGCCAATCCCAACGTGTAGACGGCATGTTTGCCTTGCCTTGCCATCGCTCGGTGTCGCTCGCCTAGCTGGCCGAGTTATTACAAGCGCCAACGTGTATAGAGCACATTTGCAGTGACTTGTCACCGCTCGCGATCGCTTGCGCTGACTCGCCTCACTTCGGAGCCGTGTCGGTTTTTCTGCACAAATCAAAGGCGCTTGCCTGCGTTGGGCCAACCGTGTCCACATGTTTGTCTGCCCGCCATTACGCGCTTGGCGTTGGTCACCGTCGCACGTATCTGTCTGTGGTAATGTCGTTCGATACAAATGATGATATTATCAAGTTTTTGGAGTATTACCAGAACGAACCGGTAATTTGGAACCCAAAAGACGTAAACCATAAAGATAAAAAGAAAGTAAGTATGTTATATAGGACTTCGACTTCGTAGACTGAATAAACAAACAAAATTACTAGGTAGTTACCTACCTACCTACTTACTATTATTTATTTATGTAGTTTATAAATATTCGATTATTTATTTGTTTATTATTATTAAATATGTAATTATACTAGCTAAGTATATATTTATAGCTATTACATAGGTACTCTAGTTTAATTATACTATGACGAAACCGCGCTTTTACTTTCTTGTTGTTTTTGTCCATCCAAAGGTTGCCTGTAAGAGATCGCTTATAGTGATAAGGCCGCCCATTGTGCTTCTGCTTTAAGTTAATCATACTTTATTTCCTTTATTATATTGTTTGTGTTAGAATTAAGCTGGGTACAATAAAGAGTTATCTATCTATCTACTAACACTGACGTAATAATTATACGTGCTCATCAAATAAATAGCAGCAGCTGCAACAACTTCTACGTCCATATTGTTCAAATCATAAGACGAGCTCTGTGGCGCAGCGGGCGAAGGTCCACCTGCGTCGCAAGGGGTTGCGGGTTCGATTCCCGCCTCGGGACAAATGTCTGTACGATCTGCAGATATTTGTTCTGGGTGTTCTGGGTGTTTTTCTATATATAATAAAAATATCTATCTATGTAGTATAATGTACTTATTAAGTATATCAGTCATCTAGTACCCATAACACAAGCTCTGCTTAGCTTGGGGCTAGATGATGCTGTGTGATTTGTCCAGCATTATTATATTATATTAAATCAAATAACCACGACCACGTAGTTCGAATGCACAACAAGAACTGACAGCGCCCAACGTGTGGGCAGCTTCACACAAAACTCGTCAACATTGGCCGCTTGCAATAGTTTGCGTAGACTTGCCAAACGTCTAGACGGTAGCACTTGCCTTGTAACGATTTGCCTACGCTCGCGTTGGTCTTAGCTCGGCCAGCATGTATAGGCCGCTTTAGGTTTGAATAAATGATAAGTAACTTTTTTGTGTCTTTTGTCTGTTTTTTTTTCAATGAAGACCATTCGCTATCAGCGGTAGTATCATCAATTTTCAAAAATTCCGCTCGTCTGTCGCTTGGCGTGAAAACAGCTGAAATATAATCTTCATAACAGTCTGACGAAGGCAATTCTATGAATAGTTTCGGGGACGGAACTATATTATTTCCAGGCTAGGCGGAGGGCTTAGACGATATAGATTATAGAAAAATATATATATCTCGTCTAAGGCGGAGGGCCGGGGTCCGGTCCAGGGTCTACATACTCGACCTCCATTTTGGTTATGCATTCGTTCAACTAGGTACCCGGAAGCAGAAAAATATATACAAAAAACTTACCTACCAACCCGATGTGGAATGATTACAAATCTAAATAAAATAAATTGTCTTTTTTAAACTTTCGCGATCACAACACAATAATAACAAACATATACCCGGGTATTTATCGCGTAACTTACATAAATATTAAGGTAATTTACGCGATAAATACCCGGTTATATGTTTGTTATTTATTATTATACAAAATAAGATCATAAATAACAAAATTAATTAAATACACTTAAGAAATAACAGAATCAGAAAAAAAAATCATAATAATGCAAATAATTAGGCGGGAAAACCAAAATCACACGTGAACCTCGCACGAGTCCAATTATTGCCAGTCCAGTTGTGTTGCTTATGGTTGTCAATTTGTGATCAATTGTCATTGTCAGATGAAATTGAATGACAGACAGTCGTCAGATGTCACAACAACATTACATACATAACCTCAAAACAATTCTCAGCACTTAAAAATAATATTTCTTTTTCTTACAGAATATTTGCGACTAGCATATAAGTTAAAAATGAATACTATTTTGAGAAACTCCATCTGTCTTTCTCGAGCTAGTTGTAAGTAATTTTGATGTCCATATATCAGACAATATTTATATGCTGTTTACTAAACTAAACAATTGTATTTTGCAGTGGGCCGATCATTCAGCGGTACTCCGGTGCTAGAAACGAAGCAGTATCGACTTGACAGAGGTCTGAGCGCCCAAAAGAATGCCGAGGGGATCCTAACTGATGGACCTGATTATACATTTTTAGATGGAAGACCTACTCCTTTACTGGTTAGTACTTAAGTAAATCTTTTTGTAGTGTTATGGTTTCTGAACCTGTCCCTTGATGAATTAGTAACTAAATTTTATTTATTTTTGCTATTTGGTAAGCAGTCCCATAATTTAAGTCAAATCTTAATTGTTACCTCTATGAAGTCACTGTAGAAAGTGGAATGGAATGGGGAAGACCTCTGCTCTGCAGCAGGACTTAAAATAGGATAATAAATACAATTACAAAGTATATATATAATAGGCAAAATGTGTTTGGCAAATACAGCTTAACGCGACCCTGTTATGTGCAGTTTCACTATAACGCGAAAATCAATACAAAATTTATTTATTATTTATTTATAAGCCTGATGTTTCCCACTGCAGGGCAAAGGCCTCCCTTCCCTCCTTCCACTTATCCCTGTCTTGAGCTTGTTGAAGCCAGTCTATGCTAAAGGAGTCAAGCTCATCTTGCCATCGTCGCCTGGGTCTACCACGTGGTCGTCTTTGTTGGGGAACCCAATCGGTGGTGGTTTTTGCCCATAGTTGTTGGGGCATACGGCTAACGTGTCCTGCCCAGTCCCACTTGAGCTGGCCTGCTTTGTGAGCTACGTCGGCTATTTGTGTTTTCGAGCGCAGTGTCGTATTCCTTACATGGTCCGTAAGTTTGACGCCCAGGATACTGCGCTCCATAGCTCGCTGGCATACCCCGAATACAAAATGCTCTTTCAAAAATTTATTTAGGTTTGGACATATTGCAGAGTATAGACAATAGTGATAACCATGTCTTGACCGTGTCAAACAATTAAAAACAGTGTTGGGTGTTATGAACATTTTTTACAATAATTAAAAAAAAATGCTACCCAAAAGACAATAGTTGTATTTTTCCGTAAAAAATAATTAATAGTGTGTATTATTAACACATATTTAACCGGGTATTTATCTTTATCTATTTACCTTTATTATTGCCCGACGTTTCGACAGGATTGCACCCATTGTGGTCCTGGGAAGACTTCCCGTTAATAGTGTGTATGTTGTATTGCATAAAGTGTTCTTAGAATTAAATTGATTGATTAAAATGATTCGTATTTTTTTGTATTGAATTTTGACTATGTTTAATCATAAACCTCGATATACGCGAGTTTCAGTTAACGCGATTTTTTCCGGAACGTATCCCTCGCTTAAAGCGGGGTATTACTGTAAAATGAAAAAGAGTGCTAAAAGCTTGTTATAATTTTTTTAACAAGAAGTTATTTCTATTACTTCCAGCATAAGCAGAAGCTCCGCATGTTAAAGCAGCGTCAATATGCCTCTCAAATCGTAGAACTTTGCTCCGAGCTGGACTTCGCCAAAGAGAGATACCAGAACATGCAGAAAGAGAAACAAGATGAGAGGCAAAGGTTTATCAGTAACCGGCTGAAGCCAAAAGGGCAGGCTATGAAGAGCTTAAAGAAACAATAGTGTACTATAAAGTTAGTTTATAAATAGTTAGTAGAATAAATTGTAATTTAATTGTAACTCTTTTTTATTATATTGTACCTGTAAGGCATTGACATCTTTTTCTTCTGAATAAAGCCAACTAAGCTGAGTGGATGGTACAGGTTTTGGGCGAGCCTAATTTATCTAACATCGCTCTAGCCACTACAGAGTTATGTACAGTATTTTTTTTCCATGGATTTATCCACAAGTAGACCTTAAATAAATAAAATAAATAAATAATGCTGGACAATTCACACAGCATCATCTAGCCTTAAGCTAAACAGAGCTTGTGTATATGCTGTTTAGATGACTGATATCTATACTAATATTATAAAGAGGTAAAGTTTGTGATGTTGTGAGTTTGTTTCACATAAACTCTGGACCTACTAAACTGATTTTGAAAATTCTTTTACTAATAGAAAGTCCAAGTATTTGTGAGTGTCTTAGGCTATAAATTAACCTGAAAAATTAAAAGACTTTGTCATGTTAGTTAGATTTACAAAGTAAGTCAGAGAAAAAACAGTTGAACGAAAATGTTTCTTACGAACACTGCCTTAACCATGAGAGGTATGTTTGAGTTCTAGATAAAAGTTTGAGAGCTTGATAAAGCCTACATAAAAGCCAGCATCAGCCTATGTCTAACCTTTATATGAAAGTTACAGAAAGTAGTTTTTTAATATCTATACTAATATTATAAAGAGGTAAAGTTTGTGAGGTTGTAGGGGATAATCTCTGGATCTACAGAACCGATTTTAAAAATTCTTTTACTTAAAGAAAGCCACAGTATTTGTGAGTGTCATAGGCTATAAATTACCGCCCAACGAAGTGGGCACAACTGTTGTTCCAGTGTGTCTACCATGAGTTGTTGTTAGATCGTCTGCCGTTACCAGTAGTAATAGTACGTTACTATGCCATCTGTTATATTTGTAACTCATGGCACCGAATTCCAAGCAAATGAAGCCCAAACACAGTCGCTGTAGTATAGTTTATTGCGTATTTGAGTACCAAACTATTCGCTAGAGGCGCTGTAGGTACAAGTTTTCATACATTTTTTTAACCTACAGTCGCAAGTGAGTATGTATTTTGAAAACTCATGGTAGACCTACACTGTATGCATATAATGCGAGTCCAGTCTTAATATAAAGGTATGTCGCAACGTGCCCGCTCCGCTTCTCACTTGCGCCGCACTTTAAATATTGGGCACTCAATCGGAAATGATAAACGACATCTGCCACAGATATCGAATGCAATTCTGTCGAAATTCAATGCAATTTCCAATTAATTTGTAATCGGAAGCGCTGACTGACTGGATTGATGTTATTGGATTAATATTGTGGTTTATATGTGATTCGTGGTGTTACAATCTCTCAATGAATGAAAAATGTACATTTAAACTTTTCAAAGAGTATATTTACCTATACACCTTTTACCACGTAACGTACCTACATTATGATCCTTCTGACGAAGTTTTGACGTTTCGTAAAGCGTTTAGAGCGTTCTTTAACTTTCTTCAAGTGTTTTTAAAGAGTTTCATAGAAATCAGTAACCTTATATTTTTTTTCTATTCTGGTGGGATTCAAATCAGCATTGTTTAAATCGAATACTCGACCCTTTGTATAGCCAGAAGTGCTTTAACAAACGAAGGAACCCTGGCGGAACCCTGACGAGCCAGGTTAAAAATCTTGTTAAGATTATGTTTTATTATCGATTTATCACCAAAGATTTAAAATGTTAGATGTGCCCTGACACCATAAACTATTTGCCTTTAATTGTGTGTTAACAATAATCCTGACGCACGCTCACTGGTTTTGTCAATAAACCAAACTGTTATTGTTACTATTTATTGTGCTATCATATTGCACGAACTTTCGTGAAAAAAATAACACACACCACATCCGGCTGTTAGCCGGATGTGGTGTGGTGTGACAGTTTAGAGGTACATTTATTACAAATAAGCGAGTCAACTCATTTCGCGTGGAAACAGAACTGCACGTTCTCATTATGAGAAGGGCGTACCTTTGAGAAGGATTTAAATCTTTGTTGAGCACCGGTTAAGCGAAGAATTAAAACAAAATTTATTTTCATTCTTCGCTTTTATTTATATGCGGTAGGTAATCGAACTCGCAAAATATTTAAAACAAATATTTTGCGGGTTCGATTACCGCATCTAGACAGACCTTGAACTGTCAATTTAAACGTCTTACAGACGTCATTTTACCTTCATTAGCTCTATATATTTTTTTAAACGCATCGTTTTTATTAAGATAGGAACCTGCCCTGGCTTTTCCCGTATTGTATCTTTATACCTACTTACTATCTATCTATCTAGTTAATTGCCAGTTCTTTTGACATATTTTATTGTAGGTATTTTTTTTACCTTGAAATCTGTCAAATGAGTTGTGGCCAAAAGTCGACGTTTATATATAACCGAAGGGAAAGGAAAATACCTATTATAGGCATGGATGACAAGAAGGATAAACAAATTATTATGTTCGAGTTATCACATTTATTGTTTTCTAAGCGTACAATACACATGCTAATTAGTTATAAGTACATATAAAATTTTAATTGTATTCCTTTATCACAATAAGTATTTAAAATATGATTATGTGAGCGAAGCCGCAATCACTAGAAGCTAACCTACTTAATTACTAATGAGAAAAATGGCTTGAATATAAAGATAATGATAAGATAAAGCAACGTTTATTTTGTCACATTTTTACAATCAAATAAAAAAAAATCATCGATTCGGTTTTAAAACTAGTGACAAAAATGGTCACTACTCAGCATGTGCTGTGGCAGAACGAGTCGTACCACAGCGGTCTTCGGTAGTAACCATGATGTGCGGTTGGTGCTACCGCAATGCACGGTAATTATATATTTATTAGGTACCTACACATTATAGACAAGTCTTACCGTGCGGTGCCTGCAGTAGAATATTGTCCCTTCTCTGTTCCCCGTGAATGCAGTAAGAATCTCTTCGGAAGATGGGCAGCCAGCGTCCTTTTAACTATCAACATCCAGTACTGCGCTCGCCAACCCGCCTGCCAAGCGTGGTGAGTATCGCAAGAACCCCCTACTGATCAGTACTTGGAGATCTACGAGTCCAGCTGTGGGCGTTCTACGGCTGAGATGATAATGATAGAAAAGTCTACTCTACATCATTCTGTCTAGCTGACGTTGTATAAATCATCAAGCTAGATGATTTAAGCACATGCGTTTATTATCGTGTTTTACATCTATACAGCGTAGTGCTCTGCACGGGACGCTGCAATGCCTGGGACGATTTAAGTAAGACAGACATGCAGGTATTTTACACGTATCAATATGGTTTCTTACAAACATATTTATAATAATAATAATGAACAATGCTCGACACTACACACAACACCATCTAGTCCCAAACTAAGCAGTTCGTACAAAATAAACCAATGATTAATAGAATCCAACTAATATAAAGCCGAAAGTTTGTTTGGATGGAGGTTTGTTACCTCTTCACGCAAAAACTAGGCTACGGATTAAGCAGAAACTTTGCACACTTATTGATGTTGACCAGGATTAACACAGGCTACTTTTTATTCGGCTACAACGCATGCGAAGCGGCGGGCAGAAGCTAGTATTTAATACTTATAGAACATTATTTTGATGAAAACTTAGAAAACTCATAGTTTTCCGTAAACTTTCGCGATCACAATTCATTATAAAAACAGAAACACGAGAATTGATGGATACTCCAATGAAATCTCCAGTCTACCCGGGAAAAACAGTCTACGTTTCGGCTGTTGAGACACAGTCGAAACGTCGGGAATAATCAAAGGTATTACGCGATAAATTCCCGTGTTTTAATATCATAATGAACAACAAATAGTTAGTAACAAATCCGCTAACCTGTATCTAATGATTGCTTCTAAAACACTCAAATGAATTAGACCACGTGTCTAATTTATTTCTAGTGTATTCCGTGACGAACGTAACTCAGTGGAAATGGATAGAGTTTTTAAAATACAAAAGAGGTGCATTCGAGTACTAACCAGGTCTTGGTTTCTCGATAGCTGCAAACCTCTCTTTAAAACATGCAAAATTCTGCCCCTCCCATGTATGTATATTAGAGAAATTTGTTTATTTGTAAAATCTCACCCAAATTATTTTAAAAGACGAAAGGATGTAATAACTAGTCAAAAAGGGCTAAATTTAACAATTTAATATACAAACCCCCTTGCCCTAAGGATATTTATAAAAGAAATGTTTATAACATGTGCATCATTATTTATAATAAATTACCAGAAGAATTAAAATTATTAAATGGAATTGTATTTAGGAGAAAATTAAATAGTTGGTTGTCTGAAAATTGTTTTTATAATGTAAATGAATATATAAATTTAATTTAAAACTTGACTAATATTATTTTTATATGACTCTTAAATATTTGGACGCCTCAAGGCTGAATACTGTAACTATCCTAGCTTTAAGATCTTTTTATGTACCTACATGTATTCTCGCAAATAAATGATTGATTGATTGATTGAACGGAGAGCCGATCTCTCCTGAAGATACCTTGTAGTGTAGAGGCGAAACACGTGTCGAATTCATTTTGAGTGTTTTTCAAGCGCTCATTAGATATAGGATAGCGGATTTGTTACTAAACATTTGTTGTTCATTCAGATATTATAATGGATATCCGCAAAGTCACGCCTGAATCAATTAATTTCTTCCCGTGTCTTTGTTTTAATACTTAATAGAAAACTAATCTCCGTAATAAAACTAAGGATACAGCATCATTCAATGTATTACGTGTATTATATTATCTGTGGTATTACTCAGTGATTTGTTTGACTTATAAAGTTATTCAATGGCTCGTTATGTCTGCTGACGGTTGGTGCTATTTCGACGGACTTATTGTTCTTTTTCGTGTAGGATTTTATGTAGAAATCGCCGAAGAGAAATAAAAAAAGTACAGTGTTGAAGCATACCATACTTAGGAGGTAATAGGTCGGCTTGCATTCAGAAATTGAGTGCGATACCATCATGTGTATGAACATCATGACGAATTGTACCTGAAACAAAAAAAAATACTTAGATTCAAATTAGGTATATCGAAAAAAACTGAGATGAGTCTTTGACATTGCAAGACATTGCTTGTCGCGGAGAACCGAGCAACACCCGGCCATGAGTCAATATCATTAAAATCAGATTAAATAAATTAAACCCCTCTTTGTCTATAAAACTATGCAAATTAGATTCACTATACCTTTCCTATAAAGTTTACATAGGTACACTTCTATTAGCTAAGAATGTTTAAAAAAAAACACGGGTTTATCTCTGCAAACTTCGGAGATAAAGGGGGGAACGGTCGTTTTTTCAACATTTTTGTAAATAACTCCAAAACGATAAAGCTTAAAGGAAAACTAAAAACTGTTTATTAATGTGGAAACAAATACCTTTCATATGATACCCCACACGACCTAGTTAACTTCACAAAAATTTTGGAAACCCCCCTTTCACCCCCCTTGTCTAAAAACTATGCAAATTAGAGAGTTCGATATTTTTTTTCTATAAAGTACTTCTATATCTATATTACTTTTATTAGCTATATAAAAATCATGGGTTTATCTCTTTTTTTCAACATTTTTGTAAATAACATGTATATCTTATCTTCTACTGTTATTTATTTTATGGTGTACAATAAAGTTATAATCATTCATTCATTCATTCATTATTGTATTGCAAATCACCCGACATGTAACTCATTTTGTTATGAATAAATAAACCATGACCTTTGAGGAACTAAACACGTTGGAAACCTATTTGATACGTTTTTTAATGTGAGAAGAAAACCCGTTTAACATTACATTTATTTTATTTACGCAAACAGTTGGTTTAAATTTTCCTGTAAAAATGTTTATTATTAAGCTTAAAATAAAGTAAGGCCTTTGCATCTATTATAGATGATTTGTAAAGCGTCTGCAATTAGTAATCGTGCTGTACGGGACGCTGCAGTGCCTGGACATTGTTTGATGGATTGCTCAGCCTTGCATTGCTTGCCCAGCTATATACCATCCTCTCAGCTATTAGTCAGAGGAAATAACAGGTCAATACGTTTGAAGCTAACTAAGCCGAGGGTTTCCTCACGATGTCTCCTTTGCCGTTAAAGCACGTGTTAAGTGTGCGCTTACATTTTTCAAGAAAGAGAAATCCATTGGTGCACGGCCGGTATCGAACTTACGACCTTCGGATTGAAAGTCGGGGGTATGTACCACTCGGCCAACACGGCTTCCGAAGGTCTACCATAAGTTTTCAAAATCTATACTCGCTAGCGACTCTAGTGAAAAACATATGTGAAAAACTTATACCTTCAGCGAATAGTTTGGTACTAAAATACGCAGTAAACTATACTACAGCGACTGTAGTTTGGGCTTCATTTGCTTAGAATTTGGTACCATGAGTTACAAATCTGACAGATGTCATAGTAACGTAGTATTACCACAGTATTACTACTGCAGTAACGGCAGGCGATCTAACAGTGACAACTCATGGTAGACACACTGAAATAGAAGCAGAATTATTAAGCTTACCAATTGCATAACAGTGATGTACTTTTTCCACCACAGGTACTTCGTTACGGACGGGAACACAGACAGCGCGTAGTACCCATACATAACAACATGTACCAGTGAGTTGATGGTCGCGAAGAATACAACACTATCGTTAGTAATGTATTTAGCTATGGACCAGGTACAAATGACCATGATAGTGTGGTGGTAGACGTGCAGGAATGAGATCTGACGGTCCTTTTTGCGGAGAACGAAGAATACTGTGTCTAGGAGCTCCACTAGTTTTGCTAGGAAGTATATGTAGTTGCCATCTAGAACCTGGAATGTAAGAAGTTGTGTTATGTATGATTCATTGTCTTTCTTAGGGTCAGCGCAGACAGAACGGAGCGCAACGGAGAGGATTTTATTGACGCACTTGAAAATAAACTTTAAACTTATTGCAATAAAGTGCATAAATGCTTGAACCTGACAAAAAATGCTCGCGCGTCCTCGAAGATACGCGGGAATCCTCGCGCGGCCTTTTGCACTATATTTTTAAAGTTTATTTTCAAGTGCGTCAATAAAATCCTCTCCGTTGCGCTCCGTTCTGTCTGCGCTGACCCTTAAACTTTCGAGGTCACAATACATTATAAACCTAACTAGGTGCTAGTTATCATTGAACAATTTTTTTTTGTGTTTTACGTTTGACGGAGTAAGAGCAGATTTTGTCAGTAATTTGTCCTCTAGGTCGTCCACTGCTGGACATCGGCCATCCTCATGGATCTTCTAGTACTGAGGGGGTATTGCCATACTCACCACGCTTGGCAGGCGGGTTGGCGAGCGCAGTACGGGATGATACGCGAAAAGACGCTGCTGCCCATCTTCCGGAGGTATCCCTTAGCAGGCTCTTACTTCATGCACGGGTATGAACCAACCCATATGACGGAACGAATAGCCTTCTTCTGCAGCACAAATACTGTGTCTATATCTGCAGCACATCCCCACAGCAGTAAGCCATAAGACATAATGCGGTGGAAATAGCTGAAGTAAACAAGTCTAGCGGTATCTAAGTCTGTAAGGCGGATTTTTTTGACTGTATATGCTGCAGAACTAAGCCTACCCGATAGTCGGTCCATGTGTGGGCCCCATTGAAGCTTATTGTCTAAGGCTAGCCTAAATATACTGTTTTGTCTATAAGGTTTACGGGTTACGGTGAAGGAAAACATCGTGAGGAAACACGCGGCTTAGTCAGCTTTAGACGTATTCACCTGTTATTTCCTCTGACTAATAGCCGACTAAGCTGGGAATATGGTATAGGTGCTGGGCAATCCTAATTCACCAAACCATGTCCCAGGCACTGCAGCGTCATGTACAGTATTATTATCAGTTGCTGACGCTGTATAAATCATCTATAATAGATGTAGAGCCTTACTTTACAGGTTACGATTTCCGACGTAAAATAAAGATTTGTGAAAACTGCAGATATTGCAGGTACCTTCAAGTAGTACGTCCATACGCTTAGGGATGTCTTATGCAACAGAGTTTGTTTAGACAAACTGGGCACATTAATTTAGTTGAGTTTTTCAGAAATTTTCATATGTAACAATTTATTCTTTACTTTAATGTGTTTATTTAAATCCGAACTAATGGCCGGCCGATTATTTCCGTTTACCCTTTGAAAACCCTATCTCACTTATATTATAAAGCCGAAAGTTTGTTTCTATGGAGGTTTGTTACCTCTTCACGCAAAAACTAGCGTACGTATCGAGCTGAAATCCTGCAAACGTTTAGATGTTGACTAGGATTAACACATAGGCTACGTTTTATCCGGGTACAACGCATGCGAAGCGGCGGGCACAAGCTAGTAGATTATATAGATTTGCTTACCTGACGTTCAACTGCCGGGTTCATCGTGTTACATTTATAACTCCACAATCCAAATCTATTTATCAGTTGGAGGCCCTGTAAAATAGAAATAATATAAATAGATATATCTCTCAATATTATATAACTATGTAAAGTTGCAGTGGGATGTCGGCAGAAGAAAGTTGCCTCTCCTCTCTTGCCTGTGGATGCAGTAACAATCTTCCAAGAGATACCTCAGGAAGATGGGTAGCAGCGTCTTTCCGTGTATCAACATCCCGTACTGCGCTCGCCAACCTGCCTGCCAAGCGTGGCGAGTATGGCAACAATCCCCTCATGATCTTGGAGATCCATGCAAGACGAGGACAAGCAGTCCTATGGCTGAGATAAAGAAACAGATTACAAACTATAAAAAAAAAAAAAATGCTGGACCATTCACACAGCATCATCTAGCCCCAAGCTAAGCAGAACTTGCGTTAAGGGTACTAGATGACTGATATACTTAATACATTATACTAAATAATGGATTTTTCTTTCTTGAAAAATGTATGTGCACTCTTAACACGTGCTTTAACGGTGAAGGAAACATCGTGAGGAAACCCGCGGCTTAGGTAGCTTCACACGTATTGACCTGTTCTTTCCTCTGAATAATAGCTGACTAAGCTGAGAGGATGGTATAGGTGCTGGGCAAGCCTAATCCATCTAACAATGTCCCAGGCACTTCAGCGTCCCGTACAGCATGATTACCAGTTGCTGACGCTGTATAAATCATTTATAATAGATACAAAGGGCCTTACTATTTAAACTACATAGATACATATTTTATATTATATATAGAAAGACATCCAGAACACCCTGAACAAATATCTGCAGATCGTACAGATATTTGTCCCGAGGCGGGATTCGAACCCGCAACCTCTTGCGTGGCAGGCGGACTATCGCCCGCTACGCCACAGAGTTTGTCAAAACTGTGCAAGGAAGACTTAGATGCATTCTCTACCTGTCATCTTAGGCGTGCAGAAATATGTTCTGGCGTGTCTTACTCGTAAAAATTATGCATATTTAAGCCTAAGAAATATAGATTTAAGATTTATAGAAATGGACAGGGTAATACCCAGTTATTAACATAGATACACTTATTTTTTTTGTAAATTTCGAAACTGGATCTACTGAGAGTACAGTCTAGATCTGTTGATTTGATCTAGTGAGAGTGATCCATCAAAACCCCGCCCATAAAGTTCTGAATTTTGTAACGTATAGGTATTATGACCTGTGGCAACGTCGTACCTTATGGGTAGGACCGTACGAATAGATCACTCTCAGTAGAACCAGTCTAAAGATCCACTCTGGATCTACTGAGTAAAACTCTCAGTTAACCCAGTTTTTAGAGCAGCAATAAATTAAGGATCTAGTGAGAGTTAAAAGTCAGTAAATCTCAGTAGAACTTGAACCTCCAAGTTCCAAATCGATAGTGATGTGATGTACGATGCCGATTAGTCATCGTAACCAACATAATACCATTATTTTCAACATTATTGAAAATCCCAGCCCAGCCCTATTCGTGTCACTTAGCATATCACGCAGCGATCAAGCTAAGTACCTATTACAAACAATAGCTGATCAGGTATGACTTAATATGAATGAACAATTTTTTTATTATTATATATCCTTGGCCTAATGAATGTTGAAAAGGTCACGTTGACAGACGATACGAGACAATGAACTTATTTACAAATCAATTTATTCGAAGACACAGTAGGTAAGTTACTCTTTCACGCAAAAACTAGTCTACGGATTGAGCTGAAATCTTGCACACGTAACTGTTACTACACGTAACTGTTGTTAACTGTTACGTTAACTGGTAGAAAATGCTATAAGCATTATGCCCCATGAACATTATTACTGTGTGTGTACAAAATAAATTATTTATTTTATTTATATAGATGATATTTCCCACTGCAGGGCAAAGGGCTTTAAATAAAAGTAAATCGAATCCATGACGACCTCTGTAGTGCAGCGGCCGAAGGTCTGCCTGCAACGCAAAAGGTTGCGGGGTCGATTCCCGCCTAGGAACAAATGTCTGTATGATCTGCAGATATTTGTTCAGGGTGTTCTGGATGTTTTTCTATATATTATAAAAAATATCTATGTAGTAAAATGTATAAAGTATATCAGTCATCTAGTACCCATAACACAAGTTCCGCTTAGCTTGGGGCTAGATGATACTGCGTGAATTGTCCAGCATTAAAAAAAATTGCTCTAAATATTATAATTTATAGTTTGTAAACGTTTGCATGCTTGTTGATTTATATAAAGTTAGTTACTTACCAAATTAACCATATAACACGAAATCAAAACTTGTATTATGTTGTAGACTAAAATGGTGTTTTTCAACACGTACGGTTTCCTATACTTCATGAGTTCAGGGCCCGTTCTAAGCACGAACCACAGGTATAGACCCAAAATTAGGGTTACTGGGTACGGGGTGGCCATTAGAGACTTGTTGGCCAAGTAGTCCCCTGAAAATATAAAATAAATGATGAATAAAACCGGACATTTAAATATATGATATAGACGACCTCTGTGGCGCAGCGGGCGAAGGTCCGCCTGCCACGCAAGAGGTTGCGATTTCGATTCCCGCCTCGGGACAAATATGCGTACGATCTGCGGATATTTGTTTAGGGTGTTCTGGATGTTTTTCTATATATAACACAAAATTATATCAGTTAAAATTATGTGAAAGTCTTCAAGTATTTATACTCTTTGTTAAAATGTGGTGTGGACCGTAGCTTAGTCCAAGACCGTATTTCAAATCAGGCATTTTCATTAAAAAGCAAAAACGTCAAAAATAGTTTCCTAGCACCATAAAGATGGCGTTAGGTAGTTTTCTTTTACTGGTAGGACACAATTTGACAATGACAGCAATTGTAATTAATCACAAACTTGCTTTCTCCGCTTGCCAGCTCCATCTGTTAGAGAGTTTAGAAAACACTTTTTTCTTTTTTATGGAAAACGGCTCGTTGACGTTTATAAAAACAATTAGTTATTATGACCCGAGTTTGTAATCATTTGGTATAAAATTCGGGTGTCTCTCTCTCAAAACACCGGTCATATTCTCATTGGATTCTCCGGCAAGATTTATGAAAGTATCATTGTACGGACACTGGGCCAATTGTGACCGCTAGTGACAGAAGCCAAAAAATAAGAAGACCCAGGCTTGGCGGCAGTTGTCAGGACGAAGAAGCTTTGAGAAAGTTGAAGAAGTGTGGTGTTTGATATTGACTATCAAATAATTCCATACGAGAGCTGTTCTTGACGTCTGAGTTTTATTTTATACATACACAGACCAAATCGAACCCGCAAACTTCTGCGTCTCAGCCGGATATCAAGCCAACTGCCCGCCACAATAATACAATACACAACTTTATTGCACATCTACAAAAATTACACTCAACATACGAATACCTACCATTTAAAAAACCATACATAAGATTTTTAAAGTTTACCTTTTCCTTTGAATTCATTGAAAGATTGTGAGTATCCTTCGTAGACCTCCATTTAAATACTTTTCACAGAATTAAAATACGGCAATTTTTTCAATGTATTTATATTAATTCACTAATTGTTTTTTTAATCACTCCGGTCTGAACGACAGATATATAATATTGGCTTAAGTTCTGATCATTCAAATATAATAGTAAATTTGAGACAATAGATATGTCCCTTTTCATTGTTGCCATTTATATTATTGTGAAATTGTAAGAACAAAGAAGTATTGAACTTTGCTACAATTTTGAAGCCGTCTAAAGGTGACCATCTGAAGGTAAATAAATACACGTCCTTTGCGTAATTCGACCCTGTTTTAGCTCAAGGTATCTGTTTACAACAACTTTTTGTGATTTTAATGCGCTGAAAGATTATGCATGGATTTTGTCAACTGTTAATTTGACAACCAAAGAGTATTAATCACTACGTTTAATGACAACGTTGACCTTTCACAAAAAACCTACAACAAAATGAAAACTATTAATTTCACAAACTTGTAATTCCGCGAACTTTTCCTTTTCGAAAGATCATAAAATTTGTTCATGTTGGAAGAGCAATGTTATAACAACTATCGGGTTTAATAGTTTTTACAAGATTTTATTTAGCTTGCCCTGTATTATGTATGTATGTAACTATGTTTGTTTGCGGAATCTTGCAACTCAATTTTGAAGCAAATATCTTCAACCAATTGAGTTGATGTAAACATGTTTTCTTTGGACGACTATGCATGGTCAGTTATGTGACGTCACTCTGAATCCAACATGGCGGAACACACAAGATGGCGGGCTACTTATTTTTAATGCACTCCTATAATATGGGTATCAAATGAAAGGGCTTGCTCAGAATAACTCAAAAAATTGAATGACGCTACTCTGAATTCAACATGGCGGAACACCCAAGATGGCGGACTAGTTATTTTTAATGGACTCATACAATATGGGTATCAAATGCAAGGGCTTGCTGAAAATAATTCGAAAATGAAATGACGATACTCTGAATCCAACATGGCGGAACATCCAAGATGGCGGACTAGTTACTCTTAATGGTAGTCCTATAATATGGGTATCAAATGAAAGACCTTGCTAAGAGTTACTCGAGAGATTAAATGACATCACTTTAAATCCAACATCCGCCATGTTGGATTCATCTTCGTCATCATTCATATACTCAAGATGGCGGACTAATTCGAAAATTGAAAAAGCGTCACTCTAAATCCAATGTGGCAAAATACCCAAGACGGCGGACTAGTTATTTTAGGATATCAAATAAAAGGGCTTGCTGAGAGTTACTCGAAAAATTTTATTTTAAGTAGGTATCATTAATGTCTTTCATTTGAGCCCTAAACGGAAAGTCTAGGCTCAGTAGTTGTCGAGTTATGGCCATTTAAAGTTTGACAGCTGCCATCTGTCATTTTAAAAAAATCTGTCACTTTTTCATCTGTAATTTTTACAAATTCTGTCATTTTTGACATTTTCTGCCATTTTTAACTTTTGCTGTCATTTTAAAACATAAATAGTTGAATTCACATTATTCTTTCTGTTTCTATAACAATGAAATACAACAATGGAAACAAAGAATTATGTGAATTCAACTATATATTGGATAAAATTGAGTTAGTTACCTATTCACCACTAATCCGATTGTACAGATTGTCCCAAGTTCTGTCTAGTTATTTCAAGTGCTATGTTATGTTTTCTTTCATTTGCTTTTCCTACAGGAGGTGCAAAGAAGTAGTATGACTGCCAGCCCATGTTTGTCCTGGTAGTCATATTGATATGACAAAATAGTATGACCACTCGCAAGTAACGCTGCCTCAGCCTCCTCGCTGTGTGACGCTCCTGACTCCGCTGTGTGACACCGCCATGCTTGCATGCGACTCACGTCATCATCTCAGCCATAGGCTTGCTGTCCACGTCCACTGCTGCCTGCTGGACATAGGCCTATCTCATGGATCTCCAAGATCACAAAGGGATTATGAATTAATAATAAAATGATCTTAAACCAAGACCCAAGCTAAACAGAGCTTGTGTTATGGGTTCTAGATTTTATTTTTTTATTTATTTTATTGATCACACAACATAATGTACACCAGGAAAAACTTAAGTACACAAACATATTTATACGGTAGGTAAGTGTCATTACAATTATGGGTGACGACTACATGCTATTAAAAATAAAATAATTGAGCGAGTAAAAAGTAATAAATATAAAACCTAACTAAACAAAACATTGAAATTTTGAATATAATAAAACATTGATTAATTTATAGTAATAATAATAATACAATTAATATAACACAGAGATACAGTTATTTTTAAACTTGCGAATAGAGCCTGAGAAGAGATCGACCTCCGAATTTTTGGAGATAGTGTTAAATTCTCTGGCAAGTCTATTTAGAGGAGCATTTTGTCCAAGATTGGACTTTGATGAGGTGACGGTGATTAGATTAAATCTAGAGGCTCTAGGTAGTTTTAATGGTAAAGTGAAGTTTAAAATTGATAACAAATCTGAGACATCTAAAGCTCCATTCGCAATCCTGTACAAAAACATGACATCTAGAATACGCCTTCGATCCGATAGAGAATGAAGTTTGAAGTAATTCAACCTATCGCTATAACTTGATACAGTTTTGGCTATGTTGCACGAATACGAGAGATGCCACAAAAATCGGTATAGTATAGATGACTGATATACTTACATTACACTACATAGATAAAATATTAGTTTTTTATTATTATTTATTATTTTATTTTTAGCCCGTGTTGTCCCACTGCAGGGCAAAGGCCTCCCTCCCCTTTTTCCAGCCGTCTCGGTCTCCCGCTGCGGTCCAATCCGGCTGATGCACATCCAACTCGTCCCAGCATCTCCGTCGTGGTCTGCCGCGTGGCCGCCTTGCGTTTTTTATTATTATATAGAAAAACATCCAGAACACCCTAACAATCTGCAGATCATACAAACATTTGATCCGAGGCGGGAATCGAACCCGCAACCTCTTGCGTCGCAGGCGGACCTTCGTCCGCTGCGCCACAGATGTATGCATATATAATGTAGAAGTAGATCCAAATGAAAAACTCCGTCCACAATCCAAATTTTCCTTTGATTATTCGCCCAGACCGAATGTGAAGCCTTTATCTTGATTATGTAACGCAGAAGCCCGGTTTTTCATTAAGCGTCAAAGTGGCGATCTGCCTAGTAAGAAAATGAATCCTTTACATAAATATAAAATAAATATTGGACATTCCACTCTGCACGATCTAGCCCCAAAGTAAGTAGAGCTAGTGTTGTGGGCACCAGCTGGTTGATAGAATATAACTAACATAAGTACATTTTTGTAAATATACCAGGAAAAATTCACAGACCCGGGACGAATATCTGCAAAAAAATTACAAACATTTGTCTCGCGGCGGGAATCTAACCCGCAACCTCCAGCGTCCCAGCTGGGTATCAGACCTACTGAGCCACCTAGGTCGTCCAATATATGTATATAACATGGTGGAGTTGGTGGCTTTGTTCGATACCGTAGCACCGCCCTGGCTTTCATTTCTATGCAAATACTAAGTAAACACTGGACACCGAGACAGACCGAAACCAGAGAATATTAAGCCCAAAGGTCAAAGTCACTCAGGTCGGTTTCTTTCTCTTGTATAAATAAAAAAGTGGCCTGAAGCGAACGATTTCCATTTAGTGCTTTATTTTCGTTTTGTAAATTGGCTATTCTAATGAATATACAGTATTGACTTTGACTTGACAATGCCCATTTGCGTTGCAATGCCATTGTTTTTCATTGGAATAAATTTAGATTTAGGTAGGTATTTGTTTAGTTAGATCGAAACGGCAATATTTGTTGCTTCATAACTTCGTTTTTGAACAAATTTGAAATATTAGGTTAGGATACACTTCTAGCCGTGGGGTGCCGGCAGTGCCGTGGGGTGCCGGCAGTAGAATGATACCCCTCCTCTCATGCCCATGGATGCAGTAAGAGCCAGCTAAGGGATACCTCCGGAAGATGGGCAGCAGCGTCTATCCGTGTATCAACATCCCATACTGCGCTCACCAACCCGCCTGCCAAGCGTGGTGAGAATGGCAACTACCCCTCATGGAGATCCATGAGGGAGACCTGTGTTCATCAGTGGACGTTTTATGGCTGAAATGATGAATGATGATACACTTCTAGATTCGTCCCATTTTTTGAAACCCGGTTCTGATCATGGGATTCTTGAGAAACTTTAATAATTGTACACTTTTGCTTGGGTGTCTTAAGGGTTAGCATTTTGCACTTTGTTTCCTTGTTTCTATAATTTTACAATCAAAATAAAACCGGTCAAGAGCGAGTCGACTCGCGCACCGAGGGTTCGCACGCTATCATACAATATAGTTCGTGTTAAAGAAGTTTTATATATGTTGGAGAACCTTAATAGCTCCTTCTCAGCTCTTGCCTGATAGCGTAACTTATGTAGGTTTTGTAAACTTTCGTTGATTTCATATGAAGCAATAAGTATCTATCTAATAATTTGTTTGATTAGATTTTCATGTAATCTTTACATATACTAATAAAATATAAATAAAATATAGCTATAAAAGTTTCAGTTGTTCATCTCTGTGCTGAAAATAGTTGAAATCCCTGAAACCAACATCGGCAATGAAAATACCATAAACTAATGAAAAATACCCGGGTTCGCGAAAGCTACTCGCCTTAGAACGATTTCAAACATTTTGATATTCAAACTTTGTAAAGGCTATTTCACCTTTCATTGAAACAGGCTGTATGTGAGCAACCAGATATTTTCAATTCACGCTCTGTACCCCAGTTTGTACCCTTATCGGTATAACTTGACAGCTCTATAGATAGTAGGTAGAATACGACACCGTTTCAACAACAGTACTGCCATTGTGGTTTGAATGGGAGAATTCGCTTTGTGTTATTAACTTTCAATTGCACGCAAATTCAATAATAATTAACAAAGGTATTCATTTTATATCATCATCATCATTTCAGCCGTAATAGGACGTCCACTGCTGGACATAGGCCTCCCTCATGGATTTCCAGTTGTTGCGGTTGGAAGCGACCTGCATCCACCATCGACCTGCGGTCTTCACCAGTTCGTCAGCCTATCTTGTAACATATCTACCAAGACCTTATCAAGATTTTTGAGCCAACCTCGTTTCCGTAGCTTAATGGGGAAAGCTACTCGTAACCTTTCGGAAACCTTTTAATCCTAATTTTTAAGCAGGTGATAAATATATTTATTTAAAATATAAGTTGAAGAGAAATATAGTTGGTTTTCCTTTGAATAAATTAAAAGCACTTCCGGCTTTAGAGAGGCTCGATTTGACTAATGCAATGAAAAAAATCATTTCCATGACAAAAAAGTCAGATAAGCTGACGAACAAACAGTTTAGTTACAGTGCGACGTTTGTTTGCCGCGCGTTTGACGTCATTACAATGATTTATGAGTTACGGGAATCGGATGAGTGGTCTTCAGCGCACAGTCTAATTTCGACCCATGCTTGTTGTAGGTATTCATCAATTCGTCATTAATTGGAGTGACATCACTTATAATGTTTTGCAGAGACTTTTACTTCATTTATATATATATATGTATATAACCGGGTATTTATTGCGTCATCATCATCAGCCCGTAACAGTCCACTGCTGGACATAAGCCTCTCCCATGGCACGCCCCTGAGCTCGCTTCTTCAGCTTTCCTTTCCAATAATAAAAGTAATTTATCGCATAAATTAGGTACCTTTATTATTTCCCAACGTGAGTCTTCCCGGGGCCATGCCTGGTCTAATCCAATCGAAACGTCGCGCGTCGGGATACAGGCAAGAAATAAGGGAATTTAAGCGATAAATACCCGGTTATATATATTAATAATGTGTTGTGATCGCGAAAGTTTAAGAAAGGCTTTCACTTGACTAGGATTTCAACCGACGTGTGGGACACGTTGCAGTGTCCATTGTCCATTGCACCTAGCTACCGGCTGAAACAATTTTGATCAAAACTACGGTGCCACAGTCAGACCTCCCATCTTGTTGTTGGTTAAAAAATAGGAACAACTACGGAGATTATTAAAATATGGGATTATCGGGTATTTATCGCGTAATTACCTTTATTTTATTCCCGACGTTTCGACCGGATTGCACCTGGTCGTGGTCGCGGGGAGACTGGCGTGCTGAAGTTAACCGCAGCAAAGCGAAGGCATCTTTTCAGACTACCCTCACTTGGTCTTCATAATTAGAAATTTGAGATTTAATACGTCATTATGTTAAGTCATACGTAATCCGATAATCCCATATTTTAATAATGTGTTGTGATCGCGAAAGTTTAAAAAAGACAACTACGGAGATTGCTTACAGCGATAAGGCCGCCCGTTGAATTGCCCAAAATTGTTGTATTATATTTCTGTTTGTTTCTAAACCTCGGTATATTTTTTTGTTACCTGTGGTGATCAATTAAGTGTTATCTATCTATCTATCTATCTAACAACTGGGAAACCTGAGAAAACCTTTACCGGGTAAATCACGTTATTAAAAAATATAACGCTTTACAACGTATTTACGCGTGAATGTTAATCGGAATAAATCAGTTAAGTTCACAAGAAATTCATCAAAATTATTGTCAATAGATTTATTTACAATAAACAATCACTACATACTTTTTACAATACTTTGACTTCACTGTAATACCGGTTTTGGTAGCGGTATTACTGGAAACAATGACTATAATGACATTTTTTTTGCAACATTTTTACATTTTGACCCTTAAAAGGTAAATGTTGAAGGGTAACGACCTGTTTATTAAGGAAGTACCTATGTGAGCCAAATTGAACATATAATATGAATGCAAGCTCATATATTGCGCAAAATGCATTGTGTTATAAATAACAATATGTATTTACATTTACTTATCGTATATATTATTTACTAAATATAACTTAACCATTATTTTAATATATGATTATGGATCAGGGATACAATTAATTATAAGTAAGGTATAAATATATTTAGTTACATATAACTAGGAATAATTTTAAAACGTTAACCAATAGATAGGGGTTTCACGTTTTAATAATAAAGGCACTGATTTAAATACTAATACATAAAATTAAATAAAAAAAACTGGCAGGATGAAAATAATGTGGTCAGTCGTAGTAAACTTTTTATGGGTATGCCATTTTTTAAATAAAAGTGATCTAATACAGGGTTGTTTGGTGGGACTTGGCGAGCAAGCGCGAATCCTGGAAGGATTTTGGAAGACCTTTTTCTAGCAGTGTGATCATCTAACAACCTTCCATATCTCTTTGTGGGTTATCGTTCGTAATAGACAGGGGAAATATTTGGGGAGGCCTCTGCCCCTAGCAGTGGGACGATATAGGCTGAACAAAAAACCCAAAGAAATGAAAAACCATATCAAAATTTATTTTCGATTGCCATGGGGTTATTATCATTTCTTTGGAATGTTCTACGTAAGTTTTTACTTTGTTTAAGAGTATAAAAAAGTTATTTACCCGAGTGATAAAACACTTCTGATTAGAACTGCTGTTACAATTTATTTCTAAATGAAATAAAAATGCCTTTTGATCTTTTTCTTGAATTTCAATGCACGAAGTTGATATTTTTGGAAAAATCCAAGTTAACTTGCTTTATAAACAAAATGCCAGGGATTTTTTTGTTAAAAAGTTAACATTAAAAATAAATAAAAAGCGCTTAAATGTATAGCGTATAAAAATTTACAAGTAAAATACACAAGACAAAAACCACATAAAACACATTTTCAAATCCATTGCATTGGCTTTAAGAATATACACTACAATAACCTTTTATATGTATTAAATGTTTACAAAGATATGAGTACATATATGTACATACAGTTAAACAGTTATTAATATATTTTAATTGGTGTGATAATTATTCAAGACATGTGTAACATTTCTATATATTTTGTTAGTTAAATATGTATTTTTATAATACTTAGATATATTCTAAGGATCATAATTATGGAAGGATTTTTGTGGACCCAAGGGTGAAAGGGAGGTGGACAGTCTACTTGCAAAAACATGCGTGATCAAAATATATTACTGGCTTTGAAAATAGGTATTAGGTATGTATTAAAAATATTAGGACTTTGTGTTTAATTGCCTTATATTGCTACAGTACCATGATATATATATATATATATATATATATGCATTAGCATATATAGCAATATAGGACAATTAAATTTTAAATTATATACCTCTATATGCTTTGTTTCGAATTGATTTCATGTGATTATGTTAAGCCTGAATTATTACCCTATATCATTTAAAATCGGTTTCTTATTTTCAAAAAGGAATGGACGTATGTTAATGAAAAGGATCCAACCCATATTTTGCCCAAAATTACTTAAGTAACTGTAATAATACCAAAAAGACGTTAATGTCATAAATACTTTCATATTACGAAAACGCTCTAGCAAAATGTAAAAGCGAAGTGATTTTTTTGCATAATGATACCATCCCACTTGTTTGTCGGACTTTATTTTCGACTATGTTGAAACTTGAATCTGTACATATTTAAATATCAAAACTAAATAAGTGTGAGTTGGATCATTTTCATAAATATGCGTCCCTAAGGACAATATATACCAATTCATTTTAAATGACTATGTACGCACTCATCGAACATTTAATACATCGTACATTATATTCAATTAAATAACTATATATGTAAACACCTACAGATAACTCTACAGTACAATGATATCTTTACATAGTAAATTGGTGTATATTATTGCATTTTGTAACATTAGAATCTTACGTTTCTATTTACCAACAACTTGATAGGTATCGATACGAATATTATATTATAATTTTGTTTTATTTATGGTCCAACTTTTAGATATAACAAGTAATTATTCAACTTTAACTGATTATCTGACTGATATCTTCAACAATTAGTATTTATTGGAAAAAGTGGTATCTTCATAAAGTTTTTAACGCCAATTAAGTTAAACATTATTTCTAGCAAACTTATTCGCTAAAACTACCCTTTAAATTCTCTCAATTTGGCACGTACATTAATACATAATAATGTACAAATTACTTTTTATTTAGCTGTAAACTAATATGTAAACGAGTTTCTAATGACCAGTGACACATTTTCCAATCTATTTTATAAAAAACCTTGTATAACGTGAAAATTTTAATTTTATAATATTAAAACCTCTACTATATATTTTATTCCTACTAATAATAAGTAATACAAAAATAAACAAATAAAACACTAAAGAAATTATACGTATTGTATGTTTTTAAATGAAGTCGCGTTTTGGATGAGAAAGGCCTATTGAAAGCAATGATCTCAAGGTTCACGTTATAAAAATGTAATTAATATAATGAATGTTATTATGTTTATTTACTTTTCCGTTTTAACTGAACGGTTGTTATGCACTTTAACGAATTTAACTACCAGTTGACCTTATTGCTACACAAAATAGGGTCTAGTGTTTACAAAGCCTTAATCATCATCAATTGGTAACCTCGCTTTTAAAATCGAACCCCTTATAAAATGATTTAATAAATCAGCCCTTATTATTTGACGGTCTTTTTGTCAGTTTTGTATAAAAACATGTCAAAAAACCGCTAATTAACTATTGATCAGTTTAATTACCGTTTATTATTTACATTTAAATATAAATAAATGGAAGGTTAATGTGAAACCTTGTTGTTACATAATAATAGTCTTCCTATCCGGTTTCGGCTAAGGCAACCTTATTTCTGGTTCTCAGTGTAGATTAACTCTAACTATGACTTATTTAATTAAAACTTAGCCAATTTTGGCTTTGAATGTGCGCTATTAGCGCATGTCTGATACATTAAAGACGAGAGAAAAGATCATCTCTAGAACAAACCCCCTGCAAACTTTCGTATGTAGAAATCGTTTAAGTAAACGATTAAAAGTAAATGATTAACCTGTGTATTATGTGTAACCCTGTGTTGGATGTCCTATTAAATAAATAAATAAATTAATTAAAAAGAGACTTGCGCTATTAGCGCAAATTCAAAGTTAAAATTGGCTAATTTTTAATTACATATGTCATAATTAGAGTAGTTCTAAGCCATCTTGCTAAAGCTCGAGGCTCAATTCTATCAACGCAGCACTCTTCGACATTGTTCTACACAGTGTGTGCTACTGGATTAACAAAATGTTCACGCGTTCAAATGTACTGTCTCTCAGTTTTGGTGATTAAGAGCATCAAACTATAACTGCAGTACAGTTAGCGCACTGAAAAAAATCCACGAATGTGCCGAATACTAACTTCGGTGGCAATGTTAGCTATTCGTTAGAAAAACTCTAACCACCGGTTTTTGTGTCGTCACGACATGGTTTTGTGTCGCGTAGAGTCTGATTGACAATGATTACGAATCAGGTAGCCCCATTCCTTGCAAGTTTACAAAAATAAAAGTCTAAGTGGTTCCCTCACAAAGTACACAAAGATTTTGTTGATCAGTTACGCGCAGTACTTGCTCACATAACCGCCACTAGAGCCCGATTTCAAAATGGCACCAAGCGCTCAAAAAATGGCGTCACCACGCCCCAGAAATATAAAGGAAGTGAGATTACCAAACGACTTTGAAACGACATCGAACGAAACATACGTAAAAAAATGAGGGCCTGCCAGGTCCATGTCCTCACACAAAAACAGGCCCTTCGCTCTCCACTCACAGAACATGAAGATTCTCACAGTTCTTGAACTTGGAATCCTCCTTCCCGAAAATCCACGTGAACATCTGCCTCGCCTTCATGCTTGCTCTGACGACGCCCCTGGTCTTGTACCAGTGGGCTGGGGAGGACTCCCTGCCGCCTTCCGAGGTGTACTGCTGCTGCTTCAGACGGATCTGGTGGAGGATCCCGACGAGTAGCTCGTCGACATTGTGGTTGATGCCGACTGATACCTCGATGAACTTCGCCTTGTAGGTGCAGGCAAGACATTTGCCGTCTGCGGGAGAGAAATGTTTTAAAAATATGCTTGACATTTAAGAATAACCCCAGACAAAAGAGATTCAGGATAAGTATCGATTTGATAATAACCAGGGCTCGTTTTCTACACGTTTTCAGAATAACAGCAAAATAGGACACAATTTTAAAACTCATTTATGCTACTTAATCATGTTTGGCTCAACGGTACCGTCTCCATTTCTACCGTTAAGTCCTCCTTTTAAAACGTTTCTAGTGTATCCACCCACATCAAAAATAAATTGTTTGTTCACATTACTGACTTCTCTGCTCTGAGACTCACCGACACAGATGTACGCTCCGTCAGCTGCCAGTGACAGTGTTAGAAATGTGGTCATGTCAGAGTTTAACCAGTTTAACCTTTAATTTTTTTAATAATGTTTAGGTCTAATCATCATAAGTATTTTTAGTTAGATTTTGTTACATTCTGTATAATAGTTTTTGTTTTTTATGTTACCTACGTAAAATGGGTAGTTTTTTTTTTTTTTTATAAATATTAATATATTTATAGTTAAAGGAGCCCAAATAAGCATATTTTCATGTTTGCCCCCTCTTTTAGTTAGCAACTTAAATTAGATCCAAAAATGTAAAGTCTAGAGCAATCATAAATATCAAATATTCAAAACCAGAGCAATCAGAATATATAAGAAAATATTTCAGTTAAAATTATTTTTGCTGTGGGGTACCGGCAATAAAGTAAAACCGTGTTAATCATCATAACATGGAAAATATTTTGTCTCCCGGCGGGAATCGAACCAGCCACCTCCTGCTTCTCAGCCGGGTATTAAACCAAGCGAAATATTTAAAAAATATTCATACCATGCTTTTGACCCTGGTGATTACGCATGTAAGGCTGCATCGAGGCGGTGGATGCAAAGCCGTGTTGGCTGAGTGGAGCTTTCGATCGGTCGAAGGTCGTGGGTTCGACACCGGCCGTGTACAAAAGGGATTTTTCTTTCTTGCAAAATGTATGTGCATTTTATTTTATATGAACAACCTAATGAGAAAACAAACCAAAGGCCCACCTGATTCTAAGCGGTAACCTTTACCTATAAAAACCACAATATCGCGGTGATCATATTCACGGAGCACGTGACCAAAGCTGCATTGCATTGCGCGGTCCCCCTAAGATAAAGAGTTGTAAGGTTGCATGTACCCGTAATTACATTTAACACGTGCTTTAATCCCTCGACGTGCAATATGGAACGACCGGGTTCCATAGGTTTAACGGTGAAGGAAAACATCGCGAGAAAATCCACGGCTTAGTCAGCTTCAGACGTATTGACCTGTTCTTTCGTCTGACTAATAGCCGACTAAGCTGGGAGGATGGTTAAAGTGCTCGGCATGCCTAAGTAGCTGACGCTGTATAAATCTATATATATAAAATTCAAAGTCCTGACTGACTCACTGACTGACTGACTGACTGATATATCAACGCACAGCCTAAACCACTGGACCTAAAGACTTGAAATTTGGCACGCATATACCTTGAGTATCCTAGATATATATTGAGTATCCTAGCATTAAGAAGGGATTTTTTGAAATTCCCACGGGATAGGGAATAAATGGGATTTATATTTTCTAGTCAAAGTGGCTCTGCGTGAAAAAGGGGATTTTACGTTTTATGACTTCCACGCGGACGAAGTCGCGGGCAAAAGCTAGTCTATATCTAAAAGGCCTTATCTAAAAGGCCTTACTAACTGTATGAAGAGGAAAGAAAGAAAAACGTGATTCTTCAGATCATCATCATCATCATCATGATCTTAGCCGTAGAATGTCCAGACGTAGGCCTCTCTCATGGATCTCCTAGTGATTATGCGGGGATTTCGCTATACTCACCACGCTTGCAGGATGGTGGGCGAGCGCAGTACGGGATGTCACTTGGATTTCTGACAGATTGTTACTGCATCCACGGGCAAGTAACATTCTACTGCTGGCATCTCTTGGCATTTTTCAGATAAATATTGAAAATGCTTGCAATGGACTCGGAATCCCTTGACCCGGTTCGACTGAATAAAATTGTAAAATTCCTAGGTGCGCAGCGCATTTTTCACGAAATGCATATTACTTTGAACGGTGCATGGGAAGTCTCCGCATTGAAAATACTTCTGGCAAAGGAATTCAAGCGGCAACATAATGCGAATAAACGACCATAGTTCTTTAGTCATCATCATCATCATCATTTCAGCCGTAAGACGTCCACTACTGAACACAGGCCTCCCTCATGGATCTTCATGAGGGGTAGTTGCCATACTCACCACGCTTGGCAGGCGGGTTGGCGAGCGCAGTACGGGATGTTGATACACGGAAAGGCTGCCCATCTTCCGGAGGTATCCCTTAGCAGGCTCTTACTGTTCCACGGGCATGAAAGGAGGGGTAACATTCTACAGCCGGTACCCCACGGCCAGTAGTCTTTAGTGTTTAACGAAAAAAACCGACTTCAGTGATAAAATTATCCTTTACTTGTTGCAGAAAATAGCCAAACCGCTCCATGTAGCCTTTTGAGTATTTCCCTCGATTTATCATGAATCCCATCATCAGCAGGCTGATTACGTACCTATCTCGCGACTCGTTTGCAACAGGCGTAAACCTGGCGATTATCGCTGTCAAACATAAATTCTTTGCTGTTAACTAATACAACATTGACTCACAGTAATCAGCCTGCGTATCTGTGTGTAACAAGTAAACATTATATACCTACGTGAAAAAAAAACAAAATACTTACAATGATAAATTTAGGGCATATGCCATAAGGGAATCCAGTAGAAAATATTACGATTATTTAATTCCTCATGGTTCCCAACATTAGATACGAGTTTTGAATTCTTACTACTAATTTTGAGTGAAGTAATTTGTAATTATTCTACTCAAAATTGTATCATTTTATACTCCCTGGATACGTGCACTGCGTCCAATTACGTAAAATGTGTTAGCTTGCAATAATTTGATAATTAAACATAATAAAAAATGCTATTATGCTTTGGTAGAATACTTGGCGTAACGTAGTCATGATATGCAAAACACACGGTATAGTCTGTAGTCAGGAGGTAATTTCCCCGGCAAATGGCGTCACTTGAATTTTCAAAATAGGAACATAACCAACCATGGTAGGTTGACCTTACATAAAAGCATAATGCCTTATGGAAAGATCATCACCAATCTCACACCAAAAACTGTGGCAGTGTAATATCGGCAGGGCGTCATAATCGCATAAGCGACAAAGCCCTTCTTTATGATAAAAAAAAAACTGTAAGTCAGTGGTAGTCTAGCTATATATAATATAATATATAGTATGACCAGGCGTCCGTCACTCGCTCAAGGGCACGCGTTAAATGCCTACTGCTTTGCGAGGAGTCCGCGATACGCCAGTAGTTAAGGCTGCCACACGCCCGCTTGAGCGCACGCACGTTAAATGTTAAAACGTTTCTTTAGATGCCGAGACCGCGTAACTATATTGTCCAGTGGATGGATGCCAAAGTAAAAAAACGAATGAAAAATTGTATTTTTTTTCTTCATTATCAAAGATATTTTAAATCTTAAGTTTTTAGAATCATTTTTTCTCTTTCAATAAAATGGTCAGAACGTAGGAAGGTACTATGTAAATATTCGTAAATAAAGGAGTTCAGCTATTAAAACAGTATTGTATGTATAAAAAATAGCTACCTATCACACACAAAATATGCCTGTAAAACTGTGGCTTTAAAAACAACAGTCCTAAAATCAAGCCAAAAAGTACCCACCGGAGAACAAAGTTTCAAATCTTTGCTGGCGAAGTATTTGAATACCTAGGTTATAGATAAAGTGTGGTGTTATGTCCTAGTTCGTTATGTCAAAGAATATAACTACTACCATAGTACACCTATTTCTATACTGCGTACGAAGAGTAGGTAGGTCCTTACCTCCCTATACAAAGGTCGCTGCTTTTCTTAACCGACTTAAAAAAACAGGAGGTTGTAAAAATAACTGTTTTTTTCACCACATTCGTTTTATTATAAAAATTATCGTAGAAGCAACCCTAGCGACTCATTCGATGCCGCGTCACAGATTACTTGCAAGTAAGTGAGGCGGGTACACTCTATCGCTCTGTGAACTGCTGGTATTATTAAAACAATTTTGTAGGCTATTATAGCGTAGGTATTTTTGCTTTTGTATTGAAGTGATGTATCTGTTAGTTTCTGTAATCTGTGGTATGACTGATAGATTACTTATCTGTAATGTTACTTGTGATAAATAAATAAATTTGAATTGTTACCATTATTTGTGAAATAATATTGCAAAACTATCGTAAAGAATTTATTTAATGAATGAATTTATTTAAAATAACACTTGTTAAGAGGTACACTGATTCCAAATTAGCGTGCTCACTCATTTCGTGTGGTGTTACAAAAAAAAAAAACAAAAAACGGCGTGGTCTCATTACGATAAGGGCGTATTAACGATTTCAAAGAAAAAGAGTACATAATTAATGAGTTTGGTTGCTATTTTAGGACTCCTTCTCTTTTGTTTTTATTCTGAGGTTGAATTATTATTTTGGGCAATGTAAGTAGGTATTTACTGTGATTAATATTAATACGGAGTTGTAATAGGTGCGAATCACCGTGTCTTAATATTATTTTTATTTTGGGTAGATCCCCGCGGGCGGCAAAATGTTTATTATAACAGCAGATATTTGTCTCGGGTCTGCGTGTTTACTATGTGGTAAGTATGTTTTTACAAAAATATGTATTTCGATATTCTATCAATCATTTGGTTTCCATATTACAAGCTTTGCTTAGCTTGGCACTAGATGGTGCTGTGTGTAGTGTCTAGCATCATGTATATTTATTTTATTTAACACTAACATCAATACGCCCCGCCACGTATTCGTTAGAACGCCTTTCCATGCAATTTGATTAAAAACCTTGTTTCCTCTCTAGCACCCGAAGTGACACAAAAGCGATACTCCGAACGGGACGTTCAAAGCCCAATTAAGTTTGCCGGACTTGTCCCTACTACCCCCAATCCGAGCATTGATTTCCCGAGTGGCGCAGAGATGAGTTTCAGGGAGTTTATTAAAGATATATTTTATTAGATTTTTTTTTGCTTTTTAAGATTTTTCTATTAAAATGTTGTTAGGGACCAGTGTGGCAGAATCTCAGTAACGCAGTCATCCCACACGGCCACCATGACTTTCAAGTGCTTAGTGACTCCGTGTTAGTAGACTTTGTTCTAGCTTATTTCATTATGGTTTTTGATCAATTTCTTGCATGGAAGTTCACGGCCTGAATAAAGATTCTACAATCAAGTACATCCTACACGGCCAACATGGCTCTCAAGCGCTTAGTGACCTCGTGTTAGAAGACTGTGATCAAGCGTCTTGTCTATATTATGATGATTAGTTGTTCTCACATTGTGTGAAGACAGCGCGGCTCTCAAATGCTTAGCGTTACAACTATCATGATACCTACATTCATAAGACGCTATAGCATGAGTCCTAAAATACTTTTGATTGAGTTTGTGTTCAGTTCGCAGTGGTTCTGGGTGAGAGACAGCGCGGCTCACCACCAGGTCTGTCCTGTTGGAGATAGGCACGGCGGGCCAAAACGGCAGCATTTTACAGTCGCTTTCTTGAATGAGGCTTTGTCAACCACGGAGTATATCACCACGAAGGCATCAGGTGGCGCAGAGCGTTCCATAAGCTACAGTTGGATTCCAGCCCAAGAGTGTGGAGAATATGAATCTCATACTGGTTGCAGTTTCCACTTTCTTACCTTGTGTGGAAACAGCGCAGTTCCGAACCAGGTCCATCTTATTTGCGACACGACCCTTTGTTCAACCACCATGGCTCTCAAACATAAACATGGTACTTTCGTAAGAAGTTATAGGACTTAAAAGACTTGTGACTGAGTTTCTGTTCAGTTCGCAGGGGTTCCAGCAGGTATTAATCTCACCTTGCGTGGAGAGAGATTTGCGACACGACCCTCTGTTCTACTACCATGGCTCTTAAATGCTTAGCGTTATAACCACGTTCGTCAGATGCTATGGGACTTAAAGTACTTCTGTCATGGGATTGAGCTTATGTTCAGTTCTCAAGGGCTCCAGGTGTAATCTTACCTTGTGTGGAGACAGCGCGGCTCCTCGCCAGGTCTATCTTGTTGGCGACCAGCACGGCGGGCCGAGACCGCAGCATTTCACAGTCCAGCAGCCGCGCCAGCTCCTGCTCAGCTTTCTGGAAGGAGGCTTTGTCCACCACGGAGTATATCACCACGAAGGCATCTGGTGGTGAAGCGCGTTCTATTTCTTCCTGAAGAGAAAAAAGTAACATAAATAAATGCCAAAATACTGGATGATAATTTGTGGTCCGTAGATTTGTTCGACTTAAAAAAAATCAACAAATAAGTCTTAAATACCTCCGTGGCTCAGTTGGTAGGAGATGCAATAGGTGCGGGCTCGATTCCCGCCGGGGTCAAATGTTTGCTCTACTGCAGACATTTGTTTTGGCCCTTGGTGTTTTCCATGCGCATGTTTAATAGGTACTTACTAAAAAAGTATTTACATATTCTATCAATCATCTGGTACCTAAAACACAAGCTCTGCCTACTTTGGGACTAGATGATGGTGCGTGAATGTCTAACATTACTTATTTATCACTAGCTTCTGCCCGCAGTTTCACAAACCTATGTGCTAATCCTAGCCTATATCTTATATGTGTGCAAAGTTTCAGCTCAATCCGTACGGTAGTTTTTGCGTAGGTATAGGTAACAAATAACCATATATCAATCCATATAAACAAACTTTCGGCTATTTATTTATAAGTGAGGTTATTATTATTTATAACACACCTATAAATAAAAAATAATTAAATAATGCTGGACAATTTATACAGCATCATCTAGTTCCAAGCTAAGCAGAGTTATGGGTACTAGAAGACTGATATACTTAATACTACGTAGAGAGATATTTTTTTATTATATATAGTAAGTTATATATGTAGAGAGACTGTACAGATATTTGTCCCGAGGCGGGAATCGAACCCGCAACCTCTTGAGTTGCAGGCGGACCTTCGCCCGCTGCGCCACAGAGGTCGTCAAATATCTGTTACCTTTGGCCCTACCTAATCATCAAATTACTTATTTGACAGGTTATGATAAATTGGGCAAGGTATAAAATTAAGGAATTAAATTAAATCTCGCAAATTTACCTTCGTACTCGTGCAGTTGACAAAGTATAGTTCGGACTCTTCAGCATCCAGCAATATCGACACTTTCTGCTCTGAACCGTCTGCATCTGAAAACATAGAAAACCCATATAAGAAGACATTGACGATGTTTACGTTAGGGATTTCAATATTTTTGGGCAGTTAAAAAACATTTGGAATTTAAAAACATTCGTTACAAACGTTAAATAACTTTCTTAATTTTTTTACTTCTTTGTAGTTGGTTTACTCAATTGGGATTTTGGGAAAACTGCTCTATTTATACCAATATTATAAAGAGTTAAAGTTTGTGAGTTTTTGAGGTTGTAGGGGGTAATCTCTGGATCTACTGAACCGATTTCAAAATTCTTTTATTAATAGAAAGCCACAGTATTTGTGAGTGTCATAGGCTATAAATTACCACCCAACGAAGTAGGCACCGGGTCAGCTAATATATAAAATAATCTTTATTTCAGGCAACTAAAGATAAGTAACAAGATGTAAAATACTAAATCTAAGGCCCGTATAATTTATTATATATAAGTTATGTAACTTATAACTAGGGCACACGTGATGACGTCGTCGTGTCGCCGTCCCGTCGAGCGGGGGGTCACGGGCCAGGCGGCCCTAGAACCGCCCGAACATCACCCCTTCCACCAGAAGTCATAAAGGTCCAACTTATCCAGGCTACCAGGCTAGACTTCAGGACGTTAACTATAAAACACGTTTTCCACTTTACAGGTGAACGAAACCGATTTATGCCTTAGTTAAAAATCTTGGGGACCACAATTGGCGGAGGTTAGCCGCAAAACCTTTGCATCAACAGCCTCTCTTGCACGTCTACGTAATTTTCTGCCCATTTCTACCAAAATTGCTCTAGCACAATTCCTACTGCTCCCTATCCTCGATTACGCCGACGCCAGCTATCCCGATCTGACCCAAGCACAGCTTGATAAGCTTGAGCGGCTCCAAAACTTTAGCATACTGTTATCCGGGGATCGGATTGGATCTTTTTAAAAAAAAGATTATCATTAAACTGTTAAAAAAAACGTTTATTTCACTTTTACGATAGTTTTAAATCAAAGAAATAAATGGGGTTTAAACGTGAGCTCAGTGCGAGAGATGAATACCGACTTACTGTAGGAGGTATCTGGGATGTAAAGGATGTATTGTCTAGACGTTAGGTCAGCGTTTTAGGAAGCAAAGGTAAGGTATTTAGGGTTCAGTGAAATGGGTATAACAATACGCTTCATCTTCGGTCTACGTAAGTATGACCACGTCACCGAGTACCGCAATAAGCTTAAAATAATATAAGCTTGCCTATCCGCCTTCGCCGGGATGCACACGTTCTCTCCCTTCTTTGTACAATCCTTTTCAGTCCTACTACTCCCGAGTATCTCAAAGTAAGATTCGAATTCCCACACGAATCCCACTCTCGATCCTTACGCTCATCTGATTCTCTCCAGTTAAAAACTCTTATCCATACTTCTCATTCCTACAGCCTTTCCTTTACTGTACGTGCTACTTAGCTATGGAATGCATTGCCTTCAAAAATTAGACAAGAAAAGTCACATTCTATTTTTAAAAACATGGTATATCACCAATTTCTCTCCTCAGTATCTTCTAGCCTGTAACATTTCCTTTCGCACATAGTCTATTATCAAGCCGTGGGGCACCGGCAGTAGAATGTTACCCCTCCTCTCATGCCGGTGGACGCAGAAAGAGCCTGCTAAGAAATACCTCCGGAAGATGGGCAGCAGTGTCTTTCCGTATATCAACATCCTTAACTGCGCTCACCACTCCGCCTGCCAAGCGTGGCGAGTATCGCAACTACCCCTCATGGAGATCCATGAGGAAGGCCTATGTTCAATAGTGGACGTTTGACGGCTGAAATGATGATTATAATTTTTGTCTTAATATTGTGTTAAGGTGACGCATTGATTAGCAATTATTAAATAATTGCTTATCAATGCGTCACCTTTGAATTTTGAATGTAATTGTTTAAATGGCGTGGTGTTCCGGCAGTAGAATGTTGTCTCACCTATTCTCCCTGTGGATGCATTTCTGAATACAGTAAGAAACTGCCAAGGGATACCTTCGTAAGATAGGCAGCAGTGTCTTTACGTGTATCAACATCCTCTACACAAACCCGCCTGCCAAACGTGAGGTACCGGCAGTAGAATGTCAAAGAATGAGGTCCTTTTTTCGCTTCAAAATCTTGGCTTGGAAGAATAAAGTTTTCTGAAGCGAATTAACTTTGCCACATGAAGCGTAAAGCTGTCGGTTAAAGCTAGTCTGTCGTAGCACAGGGTGCATTGACCCCGCCATTCCTACATAGATATCATGTCGGCTTCCCCCATACAAATAGCTCATATCGCATGACGACATGCTCACTGTCAGAATAGCTCGTAACATGGGCTTCGTACATCGAGGACATAACCAATAGAGAGGAAATGTAATTTATTTTGTCTTAACAACAATTCCGCCAAAATTATTTCATAATTGTACGGAAAAGTACACAGGTCGGCTGTTGGCGTGTACTGTCAAAGGCGAGAGACAGTTGTCAATGCATTAGTGCAAAGCACTAATGTGTTTCGGAATTGTTATGGCCTTATTAATGCATAATAAAGGAATTTATTTAATTAGAATTTTATTGACATTGTTTATTCAAACTGACATTTATATCTATTGTTATTAATTTTTTTTTTATAATATCACATTTTAATAATATTTATTGTATAGTTTAATGATTGATGCATGCTGGTTCGAATAATTTAAGTATCTTATGAATTGTGTTTGTTAATGTTTGTATGCCCTAGTGGCAGAATCTAGAGAACGAAATGTATTGTCACCTACCACCTAACTATTTGTACCTGATTCAAAAACAATAAATGAATTATGAATTATTTCCCCTCTATTGGATATGTGCTCGATGGCTTCGTATAACAATGAATTATCATACGTAAGTACCTACATGCTAGCTCGTAACTTTTTAATTTTTACTCGACTACGACAAAAGCGTTGCCGTAGGGCGGTAGTTGTATGTTGCCCATTCTCTTGCCCAATGTTGATCCGCGGAAAGACGCTGCTGCCCTTCCAGAGCTGCGCCTTTCCGCGTATCAACATTTACTGCGCTCGCCAACCCGCCTCCCGAGCGTGTTAAGTATAAAGAGTGAGTAAAAAGAAAGAAAATCCTTTGCACGGTATTGAATTCACGACCATCTGGTTGAAAGTTAGTACATTCCACTCGGCCAACTTACGGGAGACCGTATTACAAAATTAAAATGGACACTTGGTAAGATTTGGTGATGGCAGGTGGAGTAAGGCTTACTGAGTGGTGGTTCCGGGGATTCATTAGACCTCTAGGCAGACCACCTGCTAGGATAGACGATATAGTTGCCGTACAGGGTCCGTACTGTTTGACGGTTACGGAAAGAGGCTTATGCCTAGCAGTGAACTACAATTATGATGATTATGATAAAATAATATAATCTCTTGTCTTATGGGGCAGTAAAATAAGGACAATAATGCTTTATTTTAGTTTTCATCCCATCTATTCGAAAAGGACGACTTGGTTCGCCTTTGAGTGCACCCAAAAGTGGTGTTTTCTATAAGAAACTTTTAGCGGGCAGTAATGATGAGTTTTTAATCCTGAATTGACGAGCTCTGTGGCGCAGCGGGCGATGGTCCGCCTGCGACGCAAGGGGTTGCGGGTTCGATTCCCGCCTCGGGACAAATGTCTGTACGATCTGCAGATATTTGTTCAGGGTGTTCTGGGTGTTATTCTATATATAATAAAAATATCTATCTATGTAGTATAATGTATTAAGTATATCAGTCATCTAGTACCCATAACACAAGCTCTGCTTAGCTTGGGGCTAGATGATGTTGTGTGATTTGTCCAGCATTATTTATTTATTTATTTATTTATTTATTTATTTTAATTTAATTTGAATTAGTGCGCCGCAAAATATCTTTGCCGCGCACTTTTTGAATTTGGAACATATTAGTGTTCAGCGCCAAAGAAATCGAACGCAAATATTGTTTGAATAAAGACTGGCTGGTACGACGGCCCATAGTCGCGCAGCCGACTGAATAAAACACAAAGAAATCAAATTAAAAACGCGCGAACTACAGCCCGCGTTTTCGTCAATTTTCACGGATTGTTAGAAATTCATGGTTTTGTTTTGAAAAATGACTTCTTCAAGTGACAGTAAAATATAAGTTTTTAGTTGTTTTATTATTAGATACTATTTAATTTCAATTTAGTTGTATTAAATAATAATATTACAATAAAATATGGGGCGCCTTTTATATTTTCATAGACGGTGATGAAAAGTAGAGTCGGGCGCAAAATATATTTTTGGCTCGGGTGACGTACTTTGAATCCCTCGCTACCTTCAGGATTCTACTAAAGAATCCCTCGCTACGCTCTGGGTTCAAAAAAGTGCCCTCGCCGTAAAAACATTATTTTGCTCCCTTATGATACAATCTACTATTCCCAACTTCTGTTCCTATTAATTCATTATCATACCTACCTACACATCGTCATCATCATCAGCGTCAGAGTCATTGAAATGAAATTTGTAATTAAACAATGTAATAGTGTGTACTACACTTAATTATATTTCCTTGATAATAAACCCAGTTCTTATGATGGAATTTATGATAAATCAAGGGAAATATTCGAATTTAATAATACATACAGCGATTTGGGTATTTTTGACAACATTTTTGATTTTCTCATTGAAGTGGGTTTTTTTTGATAAATTTTTTTAGGATTATTTTGTATGGAATTGAGAGCGAGTTGAGAGTTAATTGAGTTATGCCCTTAAGCAGTTTTCGACTTGCCGCCTCAAGTATTCTTAAAGTTAAAATATTAACTGAACTCGTTTTCTCAAAGTTTCAGTTCAAGCTTCATTTATTTAAAGCCACTCGTAACTTTAACCTTAGCTTCAGCTCATAAAACATAAGCTGAACAATATCGTATTTCCCGGTATAGTTCAATATAACTTTCAAGTTACTTGAATTAGATCGCAGAGAGTTCCTGTTAACTGTTTCAACAAGCCATGTTCGTCTATAAGTTGAAATAATAATAAAATATCTTGTTTGCGTGTATTGAAATTTATTAAATTTTACTATTTACACCTGCTCGTTTGCACATTTATATTTTGCACGAATATTGAATAAAATGAATGAAAAAACAATATTCAGCTTCATAATTTTCCTCTCTAAAGAAATATAAAATGCCACGTGAAATAGTCCTTGGCTTAAAAGCAAGCCAATTACTGCGTTACTTTAACGGAATATTTCGGCGTAAAACTCGTAGCAGTCCTACGAATTTTTGTTGCAAATTCGTAGCACCCGCTACGTCATTTCACTAATGTACCCATTGAAAATGTAAAACAGCTTTAGCGCTTCTCGGGTTTTGTCAGATGATCTTTTTTAATTTTCAAAGAGCTTTAGTAATTACTAATTATTTTTGGATTCGTGTCGGCCGAGTGGAACTGCCTCTAAACTCGACTGTCATGGGTTGAGTCTCGGCTTGTGTCAATGGATTATTTTAAACCGTCGATGCAAACAGAGCGGTCTTAGAAGTTTGACGCGTCAAACCCAGCAAGTCAGCTTCTGCTGGCCAAGTCTAACCATCTAACGATGCCAGAGGGATTACATCGTTAAACATGGATTAAATCATTAAAATTATAAAATTAAAAATAAGTAACCCCCACACTTTACCTGATCTCGGAAGTTACCTATTTTTTATAATGTGTTCATCATTCCCTTTTATTTGATACCACACTTGGGTATATTTAAAAACATTCGATTGTTCACCCCTACTTTCCACCCCCATATCTCGTGAATGGCTCAACCGATTCATAAATAATTTTCAGTTTTGCATTTAACACATTAGTCGTTTCATTTGATATCAAACTCGGGTATATTTGGAAGCATTCAATTGTTCATCCCATTTTTCACCATATCTTGTTAACTTCTTAAGTGGTTTTGATAAAACATGTTAAAAAACCACTGTCGGAAAACCTGCTTTTAAATAAAAACAGTGCATGCAAATTGGTATTCTCGTTTAAGAGCTGCGGTGCCACAGATAGACACAGACACACACACATTGCGGTCAAACTTGTAACACCACTCTTTTTTTTCGGGGGTTAACAAAACAGACGCAACATTATGACCGGTCGCGTGTTGTATTGTGTGTGAAATACCTTCGTGCCGCGCAGGTAGCGTAACTATTTGAACTCTCACGATTTGGTTTGACCGGCTTTAAAATCACTGTAAAGACATGTTCCCGGTAGTGGTTTAAATATTTAAAAGGAAAGTGCGATAATTATCATCTTACTCGACATTGCTGGAAGCTCTATTTTTGTCGGGTTTATGGATCTAAAAGCACAGAACTGCAATGTTTCGTAGCATAAAATTGACTGATTCTGTGGCGCAGGTGGTTGCGTGTTCCATCCCGGCCGGGGGAAAAATGTTTGCTTTATCTGCAGATATTTGTCACGGGGTATTGGGGTGCCAGCGGTAGAATGTTGCCCGTATTCGTAGTAAGAATCTGTCAAGGGATACCTCCATAAGATGGGCAGCTCTGTGTATAAACATTACGTACAGCGCTCGCCAACCCGCCTGTCTAGCGTGGTAAATATGGCGACAACCCCTTATGATCAGAACTTGGAGATTCATGAACGTAGCCCATGCCTGAAATGGCGGCGAAGCTCAGAGCGATCAGTTGCTGACGCTCTGAGCTTTCAAACTTTACGGGACGCTACAAAGGAACTGTAACATTGTTAGATCGATTAGGCTTTCCCATCAACTATACTATACGTTGCTTAGCTTAGATATTTTGATACATGCCAATTTACTTTAGGCTGATAAGCTACCCATTGTCTTCTAGTCAAGTACAGAGCTTACAAACTATAGAGGCACGACCTTTTGTTAAGCAAGTTTAATAAAGCAATTCAGTCGCAAATTAACCTGTCAAGTCCATCACGAGCGTACTGTGTGTTATGAACAATGAGTAGTGGCCATGTTAATGTAGCTCGATTGGACAGCGCTGTCGCTTGCACAATTTGGCAGCGGTGTCACATTGAGTATTGATGAGGCAGGCTCGGACGGGCAACTGTGGCGCCACCACTGAAATTCGACGGCAGAAGGGGAAACTAAAGTCTACGAAGATTTTTTTTATTATTCTGCTTACTTATTTAACACGCTGATCTTATTTGACTTCGATACTCTTAGACCATTATTGTTTTCCAAGATGAGCTGTTAAGTGGATATCTATCTTAAAAACCATTATTGTTTTCCAAGATGAGCTTTTAAGTGGATATCTATCTTAAAAACCAATGAAGCGTCGATATGGGTCGGACGTCGGCGGGATGTTGATTGAATTTTCTGCTGTTCACGACATGACCATTGAGTTGGGCTAGGGAATTAGCGGCTTGAGCTATCTGCTACTCATTATGATCATCTTCAGCCTATATCGAGCCACTGCCATTCGCCTCTGTCGTAAGCTATTCTTAACCAGGTGCAACCCACGGTCTTCTGAACATCATCAACCCATCGGGGTGGTGGACCCCTTTTTCTGGTAACATTCTCTTGGCCACCAATCAGTCAGCGCTTTCGTCTACCGGTGGTCATTTCGTCTGGCCAAGTTCCCTGCCCAACTATATTTGAGCCCCATTATTCGCTCGCCGACATCCTGAACTTTAGTCCGCTTGCGAATTTCGATGTTGGGACTCGGTCTATGAGTCTGATGCCGAGCATGGCGCGCTCCATGGCTCTATCTGCCACTACAATACAATAAATTTATACAAAACTAGCCGCACTTCGTGGTTTTAGACGCGTAGTTTCCATTCCCGCGGGAATACGGGGATAAAATATTTATTTATTTTTATTTATTTTATTTATTTATGAACAAAATCCACAGCCCTTAAAGATAAAATGATAACACTTATAGTCATAACTTACAGCCAATTATGGATTTACATTTTGTAAATGGTATTTAATTAAACGCTTACGACGATCTCTTCACGCTTATGAAATAAATCAAAACTACCTATCTAACTTACATTTAAAGGAAAGTAACCTATGTTACTTAGGGATAATGTAGCATTCTAATGGTCAAAGAATTTGGAAAACCGGTCTAGTTGTTTTTCAGTTTATTCGTTCCATACATACAGAGTACAAATACAACATACAAATCCTTCCTCTTTATAATATTGAGAGATAACTTACGGCTAAATATATAGTACATATACAGCTAATGTTTAGCCGTGGGGTGCGGCAGTAGAATGTTACCCCCTCCTCTCATGCCCGTGGATGCAGTAAGAGTCTGCCAAGGTATACCTCCAGGAGATGGGCAGCAGCGTCTTTCCGTGTTTCAACATCCCGTACTGCATCGCCAACCTGCCTGTGAAGCGTGGCGAGTATGGCAGCTACCCCTCATGGATTCCATGAGGGAGACCTGTGTTCAGTTGTTGACGTTTTACGGCTGAAATGATTCTACTGTCGGCACCAAGTGTAGCCGGTAGTAGAATGTTGTCCCTCCTCCTTTGCCTGTGAATGCAGTAAAAACCCGGCCTAAGGAAAACTCCGGAAGATAGGCATAGTATTCTACCGCACCATAAACATCATCACCATCATCATTCATAATTTACCTACCTCATGTAGCTCCATGAGGGAGGCCTGTGCTCAGTAGTGGATGTTTCACGGCTGAAATCATGAATGATGATGGTGATGATGTTTGCGGTAGAATGCTATGCTCAACGTAGTCACTGTCATGGTCAAGCAAAATATATGTTCTCTATGACTAGCCAGACCTCTCAAGCTCAAAACTGAGTAGCTTTACCTACTAAGACCTCTACACGGTACCTTTTTCGTCTTATTTAGCCCAGCTAATGTAGTGTAATCGATGATAAAATTAAAACAAAATGGCTGCAATTTTTTAAACAATAAAAAATAATTTACCGTTTATCATCCCCCTACAAGCTCCGACCCGGACACGTGACCGAACACAGTGTATCTCCATAAAAACCATAATATTTGATTCAATCACGCTACAACACCGTGTTTTATGGACACACTCCCTAGGGGAGTATTTCTCACTGGAGAGCCTTAATAGTGCCCTCTTGTTACACATTACGCTGGACATAAATTCTCGGACACGACCAAGGGATTTTGTAAGAAGTATTAGACGCATTGGCAACTGGAAAGATTCCCATCCTAACAGAATCTTTTATACACATAATCTCGCCTGGACAGACTTTAATCTTGACGGATTAATAACTGGAAAATTAGTCTGTTTTAGAAGATTTATACAGTGTCACAAGACGCAAGAGTGCCTGGCACATTGTAAGATAAATAAGGCTTGCCCAGTATACAATAAATAGTTCTTAGAACATGCCATGTCAAAAAGTTGGAACAACAATTGAATAAAGTAGGTACATTTCATTCTAGCCGTGCCGGCAGTAGAATGTTGCCCCTCCTATCTCGCCCATTAGTGTAGATAGATAGATAAACTCTTTATTGTTTAAACCATACCTATACAATACAAAAATTACTAAAATTAATTAATTATTTATTTATTAATTAGTAACAATCTGCCAAGAGATAACCCTAGGCGGGTTGGCGAGCGTTCCGGATAGCGTTCCGTAGGAAGAAGATGAATAAGAATTTCATACTTATTCATTTTTTCATTTAGCAAAACATAGAGGCAAATAAATGGTAAGTAGCTCACTCAGCGGGCCAAAGCAAAATAATACTAATTTAAATAGTGAACAACCCCAGTACCAGTCCACAAAGTAGTGTAGGACGTCCTCTGCTAGACGTTGGTCGCCGTCATGGGTCTCCATATTAGGAGCCAACGGCTGGATCATGTCCTCATTATCTCACCATGAGCTCACCACGCTTGGCAGGCGGGCTGGCGAGCGCAGTACGTGACGTTGATACACGAAAAAACTGCTATGCCTATCTTCCGGGATTAAGGGATACCTTCCTTTGTAGATATTTGGTGTCTCCACCTGGCACACCACGGCAATAATACGATCATAAACTTCTATCTAACTCGCGACCAAAAGTCGCAAATGACTAGTCCGAAACTAATCTCATCTTATAAATGGTCTTGGAATAGGGTCTTATGGAGGCGACACTGAACCACTGTGTGATAAGGAAATGTAATCTATTTTATTCACGGCACAGCGTGCGTTGGACTGGCTTAGCTACGGCTCATACGAAGATACGGGATGTTGATACACGGACTGACGCTTCTGCCCATCTTCCGGAGTTTTCCTTAGGCAGTGTTTTTACTGCATTCACAGGCAAGAGAGGAGGGACAACATTCTACTGCCGGCATTCCCCACTTGGTGCCGACAGTAGAATCATTTCAGCCGTAAAACGTCCACTACTGAACGCAGGCCTCCATCACGGACTACATGAGGGGTAGTTGCCATACTCACCACGCTTGGCAGGCGGGTTGGCAAACGCAGTTCGGGATGTTGATACACGGAAAGACGCTGCTGCCCATCTTCCAGACGTATCCCTTAGCAGGCTCTTACTGCATCCATGGGTAAGAGAGGAGGGGTAAAATTCTACTGGGGACGCCTAGCAAGCATGGTAGTTGTAGGGCAGTTGTAGGGTGAGCGGTCGAATCCAACCGGGAACCCGCAACCCTGTCATTTGCTAGTGCGCCGTCGAACGAATCGTCCGGTGACGAATGGTTCGACAACGCTCTGGCGCTGAGGTGAAAGACGGAACAGCGATTGGTTTTTAATAGGTATGCCTCTGTCCACTAACACTTTGTTGGTAGCAGTGGTGAGTCCAACATACCCCTTCGGTTCTCCTCGGACAGAAGAGGATGCATAACATAAATTTTCACATCGTAAAAAAAAGGGTAGTTATAAGTAGTGGTTGTAGTAGGTGCGATACTAAGTTCGCCGGGACAACTAGTTGTCTTGTCTTTTTATTTTATGGCTTTTTGTGTTTGGTTTTACACAATTCCGTTAGTGTCAAGTTAATTATAAGTTATTTGGCTGACCATGTTAGCGGCCATATTTTCGAATAGGACAGCTAGTTAAAGTTATACATTCGTTCACAAAGTGCCACGTGTCAAACAAGCAAACTTCTAATAAACTTGAAGTAAGGCTCAGACAGAATTGTAAGTTCCAAAAAGTATGACTGTCCATGCATCTCTTTCAAACTCGGTTATAATGCCATAACTAAAACGAGTACAGAATGATTGATTTCGGTTGCTATTTTAGCCTTACTTCTATTATGTCATTATTCTAAGGTTTGCTCAATGAAAAGTCAACGTCAATAAATGTTTATTCAAATAGCAAAAAGCTATGTCAGCTTATCAAAGAGAAAAGTCACCATGAAATAGTCCCTGATAAAATGCCATGACATTATGCCGCGAAACGGCAAATTAGCCCCACATATATTAGTCAATTTACAAAAGAAGAACAAAACACATTCAAATCGAATAAAGCCTTTAATCTGAATTCCTTTGCTCCAGAATTATTTTTTCGTGAGGGAATGAAGCGATAAACAAATCTCGTAACTCAACGTCGCGAAAACAAAGCAATATTATATGAAATCCTGATGATTTCCTATATCCGAAGTAAACACGCGCAAAAAGAACGTTAACAAAGCACATAATAAATTGTAAATTGGACCAAAGGTTTGACAAATGAGCGGGGGACAAAAATGTTTGTTTGCGAATCGGGAGAATACCTTTCAGCAGGAAAATTGGGGGAATTCTCATTTTACAGGAAACGATATTGGGTTTTCAGTTGAATTATTGGTTTACTGAACCAAGGGTCTGGAACGCAATAATTCAACGCAATCTAATGAACAAAATAAATATTAAATAATTCCATAAATAGTGATACCTGAAAAAAAATTTGCAGAAGCGAACTAATTCAATTTTGTGCTTTATTCAATATAAATGTGTTTTGTTTTTCTTTAAGCCGTGTTGGCCGAGTGGTATGTACCCCCGACTTTCAATCCGAAGGTCGTGGGTTCGATACCGGCCGTGTACCAATGGATTTTTCTGTCTTGAAAAATGTATGTGCACACTTAACACGAGCTTTAACGGTGAAGGAAACATCGTGAGGAAACCCGCGGCTTAGTTAGCTTCAGACGTATTGACTTTTTCTTTCCTCTGAATAATAGCTGACTAAGCTGGGAGGATGGTATAGGTGCTGGGCAAGCCTAATCCATCTAACAATGTCCCAGGCACTGCAGCGTCCCATACAGCATGATTACCAGTTGCTGACGCTGTATAAATCATCTATAAAAGATGCAAAGGGCTTATATTTGTTTTTCTTTAACATTTCCAAGTAGCTTTTGTGCTCTAATGAATAAACTCTTATTGACATTTACTTAGTATTTAGTAGTAATAGTAGAGCAGTATGTAGTAGTAGACTAGTAGTAGAGAGTAGTGGCAGAGAGTAGTAGTAGACAATAGACTACCTACTACTAAATATAAGTTGCGAGTAGTAGTAGTAGTTAGCGATAGTAGTGGTAGAAAAATAGTAGGTAGTTCATTCTGAGGCGGTACGCAGTTCCCCGTAACAGCTAGTTTAAAAAAAAACTCAAACGTAACCTGAATTAAATATCTCCTACTAGGGAGCATTAAACAACTCTTCTTCATTAAAGTTGTACGTTCGTTCACAAAGTGTCATGTGTCAAAACAAGAGAAAAGCTTTGGAACAAGTTCTGAGTTCTATTATGAGTTACGAGCCTACCCGCGGTTCTTACGTTGTGAATGTGATAGCATCAGGCTATTTTTGAAACGAATCATCATCAGTTCTGCCGTAAAACGTCCACTACTGAACACAGGCCTCCCTCATGGATCCCCATGAGGGGTTGCTGCCATACTCACCACGCTTGGTAGGCGGTTTGGCAAGCACAGACGGGATGTTGATACACGGAAAGACGCTGCTGCCCATCTTTCGGGAGGTATCCCTTAGCGGGCTCTTATTGCATCCATGGGTACGAGAGGAGGGGTAACATTCTACTGTCACACCACGGCTAGCAAGAATTAAACAACACTGCTTTATTAAAGTTGTGCGTTCGTTCACAAAGTGTCACGTGTCAAAACAAGAGAAAAGCTTTGGAATAAGTTCTGAGTTCTATTAAAAGTTATGAGCCTACTCACGTTTCTTACGCTGCTACTGTGATAGCACGTTTCTTACGCTGCTACTGTGATTGCAACGAATATTTGCCAAGATTTATTGTATACTAGCAGCACTCCGCAGTTTCACCTGCGTTGTTCCCGTTCCCGTGGGAATAGGTAGGGAGATAAAATATAACTTAGTACTTTGTAAACTTTCGCGATCTGTAGACATAATTTTAAACTGATTAACGGGACTTTATCGTATACACGGAACAACGCTGCTGCCCATCTTTCGGAGGTATCCCTTGGCAGATTTTTAATGCATCCGCGGGCATGAAAGCAAGGGTAATATTCTACTGCCGGCACCATATTTATCATTAATTATGTCTAATATAGATGTCTAATGGCACAGATTTGGGGAGGCCTATGTCCAGCAGTGGACTAATATAGGCTGATGATGATGATGATGTCTAATATATTTATATTAGACTTCGTTTCAGCCGTAAAACGTCCACTACTGAACTCAGGCCTCGCTCATGGATCTCCATGAGGGGGTAGTTGCCATATTCACCACGCTTGGCAGGCGGGTCGGCGAGCGCAGTACGGGATGTTGGTACACGGAAAGACGCTGCTGCCCATCTTCCGGAGGTTTCCCTTAGCAGGCTCTTACTTGCACCCCACAGCGTTATTAGACTTAATTAATGATAATTACATGCTAACATGTTAGAAAGATACCCAAACTAGGTTTTATTTATATATTTATTATATATATGTATATATATATTATATCTGCCTGCAGAGCTTGATATTTGGTATAAATTTCAATTACCGTAAGCCGTATTGTAGAAAAAGGCTCTGACTGACAGACAGACAAACGAGTGATCCTACAGTTTTCTAGGACTGAATATAAAAATCGACCGAAGCCGCAAACAGACAGACACAGCGAAACTATAATGGGTCCTTGTTGTAAGCATAATATTAAGACAGAAATTGTAACAATGAATAGAAGTGAAGGAGTAAGGATTTTTTAACACTTCTTTCCTTCACTTGGAAAAAGAAGTTATCTGAAGCGAACGAATTCAATTATGTGCTAACTAGCCGCACCCCGCAGTTTCACCCGCGTAGTTCCCGTTCCTGTGGGAATTTCGAAAAATCCCTTCTTAGTGCACCTCTAGGATACTCTAGGTATATGTGTGCCAAATTTCAAGTCTCTAGGCCCAGTGGTTTAGGCTGTTTGTTGTCTGTCAGTCACTCAGTCACTCATTCAGTAACGGAAGAGTTTTATATATATTGATTTGAATGTGTCTTATTCTTCTTTTGTAAGTTGCTCTTTGTAACTTTGACCTACGGAACCCTAAATGGGAACACACAGTTCCCTACATTTTACAACGGATTACCAATTTAAAAACTTTAATTTAAACCATGCAGCAGCTGCGCATGCTGTAAACAAAAGAGGCGATTGTGTGTTGCGGAAAATAGTTAATTATTATTCAGGTTAATTGGTTTATAGTACGCTTACACGTAAATCGTTTACCACTTTCGAAAATAACGTGAGGTGAACTTTGCATTTTGTATTATATGGGATTACTCACTTATTATACTAAGAGTTTTCCTATTATACTTAGTAGTAGTAGTAAGAACTTTTTGCATCTACTATAAATGATTTATACAGCGTCAGCAACTGGTAATCACGCTGTACGGGACGCTGCAGTGCCTGGGATATTGTTAGATGGATTAGGCTTGCCCAGCACCTATACCATCCTCTCAGCTTAGTCAGCTATTATTCAGAGGAAAGAACAGGTCAATACGTCTGAAGCTAACTAAGCCGCGGGTTTCCTCACGATGTTTCCTTCACCGTTAAAGCACGTGTTAAAGTGTGCACATACACTTTTCAAGAAAGAAAAATCCATTGGTGCAAGGCCGGTATCGAACCCACGACCTTCGTATTAAAAGTAGGGGGTATATACCACTCTTGCCCGGTTTAATTTTTGTTATTGTCTTGTTCTGGTATGTAGTAATTTTTCAAGGGAATCGTCTTAATGGGATTGCAGTTGTTAAACTTTCGCGATTTGTTAACAACAAAACATATTATTAGTTTTTAAAATACAGGATTTTATCGCGTACCTTTTTTATTACTTTCCTGACGTTTCGACCGGATTGCGCCTGGTCATGGTCGCAGAAGAACTGAAGTTTCTGGGAGCTACCCTAGTTCAACTTTACACCACATCAACGAATGAAATTGTTAATAAAAATAACTAAGAACAAAACATACGAATTTCCAATTTTTAACTCATCATTGATAACTTTGTGTTTTAGGGGTACTGAATATTTAAAAACGTCGTACCAAATATAATGTCGGACCAAATCCTTGTTCGTCAGTAGTCGGGACGTTACTCCTCACAAAGCTATGTTTCATGGGCTGAACCCCCCTTTCGGCTCTTCATATGATAATACAACCTACGGGTTGCAGCCTTGATACAGCGTACAAAGTACGCGTTGTATTTTTCCAGTCCGTTCAGTAATCAAGGCCGCTAGCAAAAGCTAACTAACACAAACACGAAAGAAGGTCACTTCGCTGTCCAGAGCAAAATTGCCACTACAAATTTACAAGCTGTAAAGCACGTACAGCATCTAAAAGCAATCTGGTGCCGCTGGGTCTCCTCCAACTTGTTGTTCTACTTTTCACTCCCGGTGACAATAATGTTACACTCGACTATCGTGGTTGATGTTTTTGCATTTGTACAGAGTCTGACTGTACCTATAAGGGGGGCAAATGAACTTCCTAAATTGGTCGAAATACTCCAGGTATACATATATATGAGTTAACTTCTGAAAAAAAATATAAAAAAGGTTATTACGCGATAAATACCCGATAATCCAATATGGTAATAATGTGGTGTGATCGCTAAGGTTTAAAGAAGACTTTAACTTCTAAAATTACTCTAAGTCCACTTCATTAAAACAATCACGGTAAACTTATAAAACCAAAGTTGAGTAAATTCGCAAAACTTCAATTAAAAAAATCTAAATAACGTTTCTTATTAAGTTGGTGCGTAAGCCTTTTTAGCGTCAATAGGTGGATTGAGTTTTATAGTTTCCAAAAAAAGGTTATCGTATTAAGTTGATAACTTTATGACAAACTTTATTCAAAGAACGGACTCACTCTGATATTTACTCGAGTTGATAATTGGCTCCAAGAAGTATCGCAATAATGCACGCTTGCCCCTCCTCCCAAAGCTTTCCCTTAATACATCCCTGTGCCCGGCAGTACATCTGACTGGAACTTAATTAACGGCACAAACACTCTTTTTTATTCTGTAAGTGGGAGCACGATGGGAACATTTTGTGAAGCAAGGTCGTTAAAGCGGTTAACAGCTCATTTCTCTGATAATTAAACCACCGTGGTAGAGTAACTATAGTTTTGTAGATGTCGAAATTAATATTTAAGGACTGTTTCCTGATGATGACGCATAACGAATAAATAAACGCACTTCCGGTATTTAGCATGGTAATAACACGGGTTTGAACCCTGGGCAAATGAAACATTTCGATAAGGTTTTAATTTCCTTGAAACAAATATAAGTAGGTATCTCTTATATGTACCGTGGGGTGCCGGCAGTCGAATAAATAAATAAATTGTTTATTTCAAAATTAATTTTATTTATTTATTTATTTCAAAAACAAGAATTACAGTTTTAAAGCATGACAATTCATACCTAATTTAATTTAAACCTAACTTTACATGTGTAAGACTTGTACAATGCAGTTGGTCTGCAGCATCTACACTAAGTGTGAACTTGTGCTGTAGATGCTGCTTCCCTTCCAAACGTGGCAAGCTGTTATAGGCGTGCTTGGATTTCACATTAATAGATGGTAGTATGTATGTAGGAACATACATTTTCCTAAATACTTATCATGCTCTACATTTGAATTTCACAATTAATGAGAAACAAAAAGTAAAAATAGTAAAATAATATAATAATTTTAAAAGATTTACATAAAATAAATGTAATAATGTTATTACTTGAGATAAGTTAAGAATGTTGCCTCTTCCTCTTGCCCGTAAATGTAGGAGGCCTATGTCCAGCAGTGGATGTCTTTCTGCTGAGAAGATAATCTCTTGTATGTAAAGGCACTTTTACAGCAATTCTTAGCTAAGCTGTAAGATTTAGCATTAGACTTGCCCACTTTATCATTCTCACGGACTTGCCGTTTCAGATGGTTTATTTTTAATTGAACAGGTTACATCACAGAACATAAGTTATTTTGCAGCTCTGTGCGTTACCTACATTTGTTTTCAATTGACAGACAAACAAATCTTATCCTAAATCCTAAGGCGTAGTTTTGAATGGTTTGAAATAGGTTTTTTGGTGCCTTTTCATGTCTTGGCAAGGAAAATACAAAGAACTGCAATTCACTATGGCATGCGGCCCGCAACCTGTGGCTTAGACTCCGGGCGTATTGACTTTTGTTTTGGAAACGGCCGACTGTTCAGTGTTCATCTCTTGCCAAGGAATAGAAGGGGAACACACTGGATATGTATGGATTGCCGTGGGGTGTCTGCAGAGGAATGTTGCAGAGGATGTAGTAAAAATCTTCCAAGGGAGATAGACAGCAGCGTAATTCCGCGTATTAACATCCCGCACGGCGCTCGCCAACCCATCTGCTAAACGAGGCAAGTATGGCAACAACCCCTTCTTGATCTTGGAGATCGATGAGGGAGGCCTATTTCCAACAGTGGACGTGGACAGCAGTCCTACGGCTGAGATGATGATAACCCCGTATACCATTCAAGATGAAGGATGCTATGAAGCTTTGACTCTGACTGCGAAAGGTAGGAATTTATGATTGATTTCACACCTCCGACTCGCCTCGGAGCATAAGTCGGGCTTCGATAATTTCGAAGTTATACTAAAGATCGAAAAACAGCAGGCAGAGTGTGCTCAAAGCACTTTTTTAAGCGCATTTTATCTTTTTTAAACTTAAATTAAGCCGTGTTGGCCGATAGTATGTACCCCGACATTCAATCCGAAGGTCGTGGGTTCGATAGCGGCTGTGCAACAATGGATTTTTCTTTCAGGATACATTTAGGTGCATATTTTACACGTGCATTAACGATAAAAGAAAATATCATAATGAAACCCGCGGCTTAGTCAGCTCAGAAGTATTGACATGTTCTTTACTTTGAATATAGCTGATTATAGCTGAAAGGATGATATAGGTGCTGAGCTAGCCAATCTAAATTTTACTTTAATTTTATTTTGTTTGTACACTAATTTATGAATGTTATGCAAAATAATTACTAATTAATTATTTTGCATAACATTCATAATTACTCTACACAATATAATACATAATCGATATATTAAATAACAGTTCTGTGAAGATCATGTATTTGGTGGAGGGCATTGGTACGCCATAACACAGGGAATCCTAGTTTGGGTACCAATGTTTTTCTACATTATTATAACTAAAAAATGTCAATAAATATTTTTTATTTTTTTTTTATATAATAATATCCCAGACACTACAGATTCCCGTACAGCATAAACACCAGTGGCTGATGCTGTATAAGTCATCTAATAACAGATGTGAAAGGATAACTTACTTTACGAAACCTTAAAAGATGTACCTACCTTCCAAGTCGTGACTAGACTTGTTGATGTCGTGGTACGCGACAACCGACAACCGACGGTAGGTTACGGAGCTTCGACTCCTTGACAATATTATCTTGGGTTACTATGTATCTTCAAATCAAGCGTAAACAGGTACTTTCTAGGCAAGATGTGGTCAAGCGCACGCAAGCCAAGTGAGATAAAAAAAAATTGTTAGTCACCTTGTTACCTTTAGCTTCAGAAACTTGCTACTACACTACAGTTTATGTCACCTTGCTATTATGATAAACTTCTGTGTCTGACTGGTAAATATAGGATCTATGGGGCATTTAAATTAAATTTGATACGGTCAAATAAGAAAACAGGACCGTGATTTAGCGACTGACCCTCTCTAAGTGCTAATTTTCATTTGAAAACTGAAACTAAGTTATGGAAAAGGTCACAAATACTTTCCTTGCTGAGGTATGCTCCCTTGGCAAGAGAAGACTACACGATCACTAAAAGACGAACTAGTAGAATCTCAAGATATGATCTATCTTACCTCTCTCCTTATCATACGCATTGATACACTCGCTGGTCTGGAACTGGCTGATGAGCGCCGTCTTCCCCACGCCGGGGGCTCCCACCATGGCGACCCTGTGGAGCGCCACGGGCCGGCGCTCCGTCGGCTCGGGCGCTGACTGCGCGGGCGAGGCTGGTGCGAGGCTGCCCGACCGTGAGCGGCGGCGGCGGAACGAGTCGCCTCGGTTCACTATCCCTGGAAGGAAGAGGAAAATAAAATTAAAAAAAAATGTAAAAGAAACATTTTACAAAAGGCGGCCTCATCGCTTACTACGATTTCTTACAATCTATAGAAACGAAACTAAGCTGATGACGACGCTAAGCACGGTTTTGCGTGCCGGCAAGTTTCCTTCGAAAATTATCAAATCTCCGAGGTCACGTAGCACGACAGAACCCAGCACCGCCTGTTCACCCAACAGGCAAAGTTACGGCCCCTTCTCCCGTAAAATCTTGGGTTAAAAGCTTATAGACATGGTAAATGCAAAAAGTTACTTTATTTATGAATAATAATGATAACGGATGATTCCCTTAATCTCTAAAGAATAAGAGAAAATAATTAAGATAAAATATTCTGTGCTAAAATGGCAACTAGAAGCTATCCTTGCTGGCCCAATATTTTTTCAGAGATCTTGTTCTGCACCCGTTTGATTTGTACATAAATAAAATACAAAAATACAAGATTGTTTATTTCTTTAACTTAATAAATACATAACAAATAAAACAAACTATGTTTTTTCTTGCCATCATCCTAGAATACTTGTGGCAGGATTATTGGAACTAAACCAATAGACAACTTTAGATATTGCAGTGAATAGTGCAATATCTAAAGTTGTCTATTGGTTTGCCTTGTCATAATTGAGGGTACGGCGTTTCAATTTTGTGATCATCTTCTGTAAAATATGGCGGAACATTAATATAAATAAAAAGTATGAATGGAACAAGCATGGAACCTTGTGGTACACCCATTGTAACCAACGCACCCCAGAGATTATTTTCAATTAAAATCAACTGTTTGAACCCTGTTACTCAAGTTAGAAATATGAAGATCTAAGGAGGTGCCTATGATTCCATACTGATGCAATTTCCTGACCAATGTTTTCTGGTGAACATAAACAAACGCTTTTAACAAATCGCAAAAAATACCTATGGCATCGTGCGACTTCTCCGAAGAATCTTATATATGTATGTGACAGCAGCTCCATACCGGCATCTATTTCCCTCTGGTAAAGCCACATTGCTTACAATGCAGTAGATTATTAGTATTAAATAGAGTTATCAGTTAAAAAGATAATAGAAGTATAATAGAAAAATGTTGTGGATTAAGTCTTATACGAGTATGTTGACGAATCTGTTATCTCATGCAACAATATATGTATGTCATCATTCCTTAATTGCTTATCAGTCCCCACCGTTCCCTCTTGAGGGGGATAACAAAAGGGACAGAGGCTCAAGAGGGGAGTATAATTCGAGCTTTGAAACCGCGCAGTAATTCTGATATTTTGATGGATTATACTAGGCCAACGCATAAGTGTGTAGGTCGGTTAGGCCGTTACTTTAGGTTAAGTAAGCATACACCACCACGATTTTTCCTTTGCGTTTTTGTAAGAATTGCATGAGCTTACATCTCGCAGTGGACGGCCCGCTTAATCCTCTTTACTCGACTGCGATGAGAAGTTAATTTTGGAGTATGTGGAGTTCTAACGAAGTGAGAATTCCCGTGAAGCGAGCCGAAAGATGAACCGAGCTCAGCAGTGGGTGAAATGAACACGTGAGAGCTAACGTGAGGATATTGAATCTGTGGATCCCGTTTGTTATACACTCGTAGTGCACAAAATTTGTAGGACGGCGTGCGACATTCAGAGAAACTTTCTGTTCCTATAGAGGGAAAGACGCGGAAAACCTGACACTTTCGATTCTATTCATTATGATTATTTTGTCTTGCTTTGCAATACAGGGTGTTATTATAAATATGTGAACTAATCCGAAAAAAGGAGTTTCAGTCTAAGAAAACAAGTACTTTTGGAGGGGATTTTTTTTATCTATACTAATATTATAAAAAGGAGGATTTGTATGTTGTATGTTTGTAACGAATAAACTCAAAACTACTGGACCGATTTTTTATAGTAAAATTCTTTCACCCTTAGAATGCAACGTCATCCCTAAGTAACATAGGCTATATTATCCCTGTTTCCCACAGGAACGGAAACTACCCGGGTGAAAGTGCGGATTGCGGGTAGTAATACCTACGTAGTTTTAATTTACTTATTTAAGTTTTTTATTTACAATTTTACTAGTTGGTGTGAAAATGATCTCGAGGTCACGATCGGATTTTTTTACATGTTAACAAAAAACCTCAGTGTAGTTTAAGGTATTTATTGTACCTGTAATCTTTGCTAGGTTGTCATTATCGTATAAGCAGCTGCTGAAGTTAAAACTATCGTGGTCTTTACTTGTATCAAAATAATAAAAATATTTATAAGTGGAAACTTATTAATAGCCACTTATTATTATACTTATAACTATTGTGTATATTGTGCTGATAGTTTCCCTAAGATGAATAAATAAATAAATCACCTAATCCTGAAACGTCGTAGAACTAAAGTTGTTCCTTGGGGTGGGTTGAATAACCCTTTTGGCTTAGTACACATACCAGAATACATCCTGTATTCTGCTTAATTTAATAAAGGAAAAGGATATTGGATAGTTTGGATATTGCATAATGAAATGGGCCAATACAACCCCTAATCGACTTAGCGTACCCTAATTTTCTCCAAGCTTTATACCCCGGAAAGCATCCAGTCCCAAAGCAATACGCTATTTATGGACCAAACAATCACAAGCTTTACGATGTATAAACCAATCACCTTATACGAGTATTGTCATCGAAGTTAGGTAAGAAATGTATCCGTTTGGTGTAGACAACAAAAAAATATAAATAAATATTGCTGGACAATTCACACAGAATCATCTAGCCCCAAGCTAAGCAGAGCGTGTGCTATGTGTGCTAGATGACTTAATACAATAAACGACATAGATATTTTATATTATACCTCTATATAGAAAACACCCAGAACATCCTGAAGAAATATCGTACAGATATTTGTCCCGAGGAGGGAATCGTTTACAAAGAACTGCTTAGTAAATAGTAATTTGCCGTGTAAACATATTTAAGGATACAATCTAGATCATAATTGTGCTTTATTTATTTGTTTCTGTTTGATAGTGTTCTGTTTTGTGTGCCTTAATAAATAAAATAAAATCGAACCCGCAACACCTTGCGTCGCAGGCGGACCTTCGCCCGATGCGTCTTATAGATCGTCAACTCATTTCTAGCTTTAGACAAAGTTAGGTGTTTTATAAAGGATGCTGCTTAGGGAGTAAAGAGATACGAGATTTATTTAATTAATATATTGGATTATCGCGTATTTACCTATCGTTTTATCGATTACCGACAGGATTGCACTCATCGTGGCCACAAGTAGACTCGACAGGCAGTCGCGGATGATGGGTGTAATCCTGTCGAAACGTCGGGATGAAAATAAAGGTAACGCGGTAAATACCCGAAAATCCAATATAGTAATCATCATCATCATTTCAGCCGTAAAAAGTCCACTACTGAACACCATCATGGATCTCCATGGGGGTAGTTGCCATACTCACCACGCCTGGCAAGCGGGTTGGCGAGCGCAGTACGGGATATTGGTACACGGAAAGACGCTGCTGCCTATCTTCCGGAAGTATCCCTTAGCAGGCTCTTACTGCATCCACGGGCATGAGAGGAGGGGTAACATTCTACTGCCGGCACCCCACGGCAATGGGCAAATATAGTAATAATGTGTTGCGACCACTAAACTGAATTAAGAAGTGTTCAACCACACAGAGAACCATGCAAGGAAATATTTTTTCATTTCATTTATTTGTCAGGATGAAGGTTTACAATGATATCATACATAATAATAGTGAAGTTATCAAAAATGTTCCTCAATCCCACTGTAAAAATATGAAAAATCATTTTGTAATAATATGAAAAATCATATTACAAAAATTCCTAAAGTGAACTAAGGTTTCTTAGTCAATTCTTTTTGTCACTGAATTTTTCTCCCAAGAGAACAAAATCTCGCCATTACTAAGTTTTTCATCGTTGACATTGAGAGTTCAATAAAGAGTCGCTCAAGAGCGCACGCTACAGCTTTCAGGCAGTTTTAAAATCTTTATTTCGGTACGTCACCCTAAAAAATAAATCACATCACCATTTTACTCAAAAGAAGTTTTATTTTATTTAATACATTGCAGCAAACGTAGAATATTTTTCACATACGCCTTTCGACATCACAGGCGATGAATAAATTAAGCGACACGGAAATTTCTGCAAGCTGCTTATGAAATACCCATTTATATTTAATTTTAAGCGTGAACGTACGATATTTATTCAGGATTGTTTACAAATTCTTTAGTGTATAAAATAGTATGAACTGTTTTATGCAATGCTTTTTAATGGTATTTAAATTATTATTCATAGCTATTGCCTATAACATAGGCACGGAGTACGTCATACAGCGATCGCACAACGCGGGACGTCCTGTCTTTATGCTTATAGACTATTTTTATGTCAAGCAGTTTTAATACTTGCCAAAATAAGTGTGTTTATTTACTATCACTTAACCTTAGACGAGATAAAGTCTAAGCACTTAACTGCTTTAACGGCAAAGGAGAACATCGTGAGGAAAGCCGCGGCTCAGTCAGTTTCAGACGTATAGACCTGTTCTTTCCTCTAAATACTAGCTAGCTGATTAAGCTGGGAGGACGGTATAGGCGCTATTCAAGCCTAACAATGTCCCAGGTACTGCAGTGTCCTGTACAGCATGAATGCCGGGTGCTTCGTAAGTCTATTCTGCGTTTTGTATCCAAGTTGTATCTTCATAGGACGTCCACTGCTGGACAAAGGCCTCCCTCATGGATCTCCAAGTACTGCGGTTGGAAGCGGCCTGCATCCACCGCCGCCCTGCCAAAGTCCTTACCAAGTCGTCGCTCAGTCCGTGGCCTCCATTCGAGAACTTTGCGGCCCCATCGGCCGTCTGTTCTGCGCGCTATATGGCCTGCCACTTCAACGGACTACTACGTTAAGCTATGTTCGAGACCCGAGTTCCCGTAGAGAAACCGAGCATGGCTATCTCCATAGCTCGTTGTATAGTAGAGCTAATTCTCAGACAGCATACTGTAAACGTTCTAAGAGCAAGTGTAATTCCGATGCCGAGAGTTTATAGCGTCCTTGAATCACTTAAAGCTCTTATATGTGCCGTTTACCTTCAGCGCCGATTTAATTAGGCACTCCGCTTAGGAAATGTAGCTAATTCTACACGACTGAAATGCGAGAGATATACTCATTTTCATTTGCTATAATTTACAGTAATAGTTTGAAATTGTTCAGAAATCGTCATTATTTAACAGTGATGCTAGGTCGGATCAATCTACCGCGACCACGGAATCTGGCACACGGGGGCGAAGCCTACACGTGCTCACTCAGTAGATACAGAGTAATGCCGTGGGGTACCGGCAGTAGAATGTTGCCCCTCCTCTCATGCCCGTGGATGCAGTAAGAATCTGCCAAGGAATATCTTCAGAAATTCAGCGGACAATTCCACGGACGCTGATACACGTACTGCGCACGCCAACCCGCCTGCAAAGAGTGGTGAGTATGGCAATAACCCCTCATGATCTGTACTTAGTGATCAATGAGGGACAAGGCTGCTGGACAAGCAGTGGATATCCTATGGCTGGAAGAGAGATGAAGTAATGGTTTTAAATTGTTTAAAAATCGTCATTATTATACACAGAGGTGCTAGTTGGAGTCGATCTACCGCGAATTGGCACACGGGAGCGAAGCTCTACGTGCTGGCTCATGGATTATAGAGTCACAAAGCCAGAGAGACAAAGCCTCCGTCATGGATCACTACAAACTGACCATGAGTTGTTGCTATACTCCCCACGCTTGGCAGGCGGGTTGGCGAGCGCAGTAAATGTGGTTGATACACGGAAAGACGCTGCCGCCCATCTTCCTGAGATATCCCTTACTGCATCCACGGGCGATTTAATACCTCTAATTTGTGTTTCAGTTGTACATACTATTTACGTATGGTTAATGCTTTCCGCGCGTGCCTATATTTCCCATTCAAATGTATTTCGGTAGCTGCACAATTAACAATCATTATAACAAGTTCCATACTCACACGGACGGAATAGACCGAGCGGCTGTGGCTACTATTTTTTACCATAACCAGCTATATAATGTATATATATGATTTATATATACCAGTATAATATAAAATAGGTCTATTATTTATAGGTTAATGATATTCAGTCTTTTATTACCTATATGTATTATATGAGTCAAATTACGGAAAAAGTCATTATGTGGGTTATGTTTAGTATGTCTGAAATATTTTTATTTAGTAGTAGTAGTTTAGATGTAGATGTTTTTTATTATACATTTATACCTTTTAATTTGTCATAGCTAATGCTTGTTTGTCATTTTACTTGTGTTAATGTAGACACGACACTGTTTTTCACTGTTTTTTATTTACCATAAGTTTAATCTAAAAGTAGTACTAGTAAAAACTTTTAAAGGCTCTTTTATTTCCATCGTTTGTTTTATTAATTTGTAAGCAGCTGTTTGTTTTGCGTATTATTAGTATTATTATATATCCGTAGAATTATTAGGTTTCTCTATCCTCAAAGGTTTACTGGAATAAAACTCATTTAGGGTTTAGCTCGCCTTTGCCGCTAAATTACTAGCTGCACTACGCAGTTTCATCCGCGTAGTTCCCGTAGAAATAAGGGGATAGAGAATTCTGAAAATCGGTTGAGTAGTTTTTGAGATTATTCGTTACAAACATACAAAATACAATTCTTTCCTCTTTATATCAAAAGTTATAAAACTAGTAGGCATATGAACGGGACTGGGGTGAGTCACTGTGACCCCGCAACACAGGCTCTTTGAGACCTAGTGCGGGGAACAGAGCTTATTCGGGTACAACTGCTACTTATCTTACTAATGTTAAAATAGTTAATGTACAGTATATGTAACTGTAGTAAGTACCAAGACATGTGTTACTATAAAAAGAAATAATTTGTAATTTATAATATTAGTATAGATAGAGAACAAACCTACTCCGCTCTCCTTGACTACCGCGCAGCAGCCGCATTTAGAACGAAGGGCTGTTGGTAAACATCTGGCGATTGACGTCAGTGGAGTGAGTCAGGGCATGCCTTAAACCAAGTTCAGCGAAGCGAGTCCGCTGCGAGATGGGCGGGCTTATCGTCTCAGCCGTAGGACCTTTGCAAGTTGTTGCTATAATCGCCACGCTTGGCAGGCTGGTTGACTGACGCAGTACGGGATGTTGATACGAAAGACGCTGCTGCCCATCTTCCGGAGCATATCCCTCAGCATATTCTGACTGCATCCAAGGGCAAGAGAGGAGACGTGACATTCTACTGCCGGTACTTCAGGCCACGTCTTACGACTCATTCGAATGACATTGCCGGTATTGAGTTTTTTTGCTTTGATTCGTAAAATGTAAAGCTTGCGTATAGAGCAGCAATATATTGTATATGCGTTTCATTGATAAATTACTATGGCAGTCAGCTTATCATCATCATTTTTTCATCATTTCAGCCGTACAACGTCGACTACTGAACACAGGCCTGCCTCATGAATGAGTAGTTGCCATACCACGCTTGGCAGGCGGGTTGGCGAGCGCAGTACGGGATGTTGATACACGGAAAAACGCTGCTGCCCATCTTCCGGAGGTATCCCTTAGCAGACTGCTTCCACGGGCATGAGAGGAGGGGTAACATGCTACTGCTACAGTAATGAAGCCATATAATCCATGGGGTGCCGCCCCATGGATTATATGGCTTCATTACTGTGGTAGCAGATATACCCATAAAATAAAACCAGCCTAGAGCGAGTCGGATTCGCGCACCGAGGGTTCTGTGCCATCTTACAATATCATTCGGAAGGCGGTTTATGTTTGTTGGAGAACCCTGACAACGCCATCTCTTGTCTGATAACGGAACCTATGTTGATTTTATAAACTTTCGATGATTTCTTGAAAGCTAATTAGATATACTCGATGCCATTTAGCGTGGCAATACAGGTCATTCACCTACCTTCACCACGCTATCATAAAATGCAATGAAAGTGTCGCTAATACTGTCGCTTACCATACAAACCACATAGCACGTTTTCGATATGTTTGGGAATTTTGGGACTTTTGGGCATGAACAATGGTTGCCAGGGATATTTTCACAATGGTGTGCATATAATGTTTGACTTAGATCAGTTAAAGGTTGTCTACGAATCGAAAACTTAATATAATGTATCTTATCTGCATTTAATGTTAGTAAATTGTGCTGAAGTCATTTAGTTACAATATTGAATCCATACTGCGCATACTTAAACACTTCCATTTCCGAGTCAGCGGAAAAAAGGAGGGCAGTGTCGTCAGCGAATGATATTATTCTACCATGATCTAATTTTAGATTACGGAGGTCATTGATGTAAATCAAAAATAAGGTCGGTCCTAAAATACTGCCTTGGGGTAGACCAAAGTCAGTATTTGTCTGATCATCACTGAGAACATCACCGATCCTTACGCATTGAGAACGATCTTCAAGATAGCTCCTGAAGAGACTCAGTTGCGTGCCTCTGATACCCAATGTTTCAAGCTTGCGCAATAGTATAGAATTGGAAACAGTGTCAAATGCTTTAGCGAGGTCCAAAAATATCCCTACTGTATGGTTACCCTGATCAAGTTCTTGTTCAAGATAGCCAGTCAATTGGTGAACTGCATCGGAAGTAGATTCTTTAGATCTAAAACCAAACTGCATACAAGACAGAATCGACTTATCTTCCAAGTACCCGACTAGACGTTTGTTTACAAGTTTTTCTAAAATTTTAGACAGTGCAGGAAGTAAAGATATGGGTCTATAATTGGTGACCTGATATTTACAGCCAGATTTGTAAACCGGAACAACGACAGCTTTTTTGAGGCACTTGGGAAAAACTCCGAATTGTAAACATTTATAAAAAAATTGAGTTAAAGGAGGAATTAAAATTTGTCTGAAACGTTTTATTATTTTGGTTGAGATATTGTCCCATCCCACCGCACAGTCAATGACACTATAACAATGGCACAATGAATGAATGAATATGTTAAAAAAAAAAAATACGTATTCCCGATTTCTTTCCCTTCCAAAACTACTTGTTTTCATGGGCTGAAATACCCCCTTTCGGGTTAGTAGGTATGTACACATGTTTATAATTCACCCTGTATGGACCCTACTTGGAAAAAACATGGTGATATGAAGATATGTTCTACGTTATATAATCAAGAATAGGGAGCGGCGTAAGCCAGGGGTGGAAGCTATTCTGGCGACCTCTTGGGCCAATTATTGTTAGGGTGATTCTATCTACCGGCACAAACTTTGTAGTAGTAGAACTTTTTATGAAGAGTTCATCCGGGAAAGTACTACTACATTTCCTATTTCCGCCGCCAAGCAGTAGGTAATTACTGCCTGCATTGCTGTGTTCCGGTTTGAAGGGTAAGGGGGTGGGTGAAATTACGGGCACATGAGACCTTACAACTCTATCTCAGGGTGACGGGCGCAATGCAATGCAGCGTTGGTCACGTGCTTCGTGAACGTGATAAACCGTGATCACCGCGGTATTGCATTTGAACATTGATATACAGTTTTCGTTTTCCTTTAAGCCGTATAGTTTTTGACTCCTTTACAAGAATTTTGAAAAAAGTAGATAGAAGATAGAAAATGCTTTATTGCACACCTTAATTTTAAACATAATAACAGGAGAAATCAAAATAAAATACCGCTTCCCTTATCTCCGAAACCATTTACAGCAAATAGAAGTGTATGTAAAGATTACAGAAAAAATATTACGGACTCTCTAATTAGCATAGTGTATTAAAAGACATCAAGACAGCGCTGGCAAGATTCTCCAACAAAATATAAACCGCCTTTAAATATAATGTATGATCGACGAAACCCTCGGTGCGTGAGTCTAACTCACTCCTAGCCGGTTTAATGGTTTATAACTAGCACCGGAGGTAAGGTCTTCATTAATAATAATTATAGTTCCGATAGTTGCGGTTAAACGTTGTTATGGTGCCGCGGAGTGCCGGCAGTAGATTGTTTATTTATTTATTAGGACCACCAACAAGAGATACACAGATTGAACACAATTTAAAACTTAGGGACTAAGGGCCTTACGCGGGCTTGCGGACGCCGAGCAATGGGTAGCTCGCCGTCCGGCTGTCCGGTAATCGACCAGACCAAGCCCAGTTGTCAACAGCGCGTAGTGATCCACGCGCCCCTCAAAGAGATGTTACAAGCCGTAGGGGCCCAACAGGGCCGATGCCCGCAAGCTAGGACCGCGGGGAATTTCTGAAAAGGAAACCCGTAGTCCTAGAACGCAAGGGGCAACTGAAGGACACAGGTGTGGTTGTAGTCAGTAAAATCTGACACGAAGAGCGGGAGAAGTCATTAGATGATTTCCACACCTAAAAAAAAAGGGACTAAAGGCCTTGTGCTCCCCCAATTAAAGGCGGCCCCAGCATGCACACAATTGAACGCAACTAAACAACAACGTGACCCCTCCTCTCCTCCTCCCATGGATGCAGTAAGAGCAGCAGCGTCTTTCCTTGTATTTACCTACATCCCATACTGCGCTCGCCAACTCGCCTGCCAAGCGTGGTGAGTATGGCAACTATCCCTCATGGAGATCCATGAGTGAGGCCTGTTTTCAGCAGTAGACGGCTGTAGCCGTAAAACGGCTGGAATGATGATGTTATGGTTAGAATAAATAAATGGTTTGATTTGATTTTTGATACCGTCTATCCAACAGGCAAGTTGTTTGCCGAAATGATAAAAACAATACGTTAAATTTGATATTGGGAAGGAAACTTTTAAAACAGATATACTAGCAATCATGGAGGAGAACTTTACTTAAATAATTAATTTTAGGCATTTTCAATTTAAAATTGTAACTAAGATATTGCTATTGTGTTAGGTGTACTTGAAAAGTAATCTACTTATCAATCATTAATTTTGTTGTTTTTGTAGATTCTTGCTTTTGACTGTCTTTAATTTTAAGTTTTGCTTTATAAAATGTGAGTCCATAATTGGCCGTTAGATATAATAATAATATTGTAAACTGATTAGAATAAGGGCTGTGGATTTTGTTAAACTCAAAAATAAATAAAAATAATAAATATTTGGATGTAAAAGACAAAGCATGCTTACACGTGGGGCTCAACCGTGATTATCTTCCACCCGCATCCACTGAGCCAGTGACAAACCAGCTTGCTTATGAATTTAGGTAAATGGAAGATTTCACTTACAGTGGGTCGCCGGATGTAGAGTATTGCCTCTCCTCTCCTTCCCGTGGATGCAATATAGACCTTTCAAGGGATACCTCTGGAAGATGGGCAGCAGCGGCTTTCCGTAAATCAACATCCCGTACTGCGCTCGCCAACCCGCCTGCCAAGCGTGGTGAGTATGGCAACTACACCTCATGGAGATCCATGAGGGAGGCCTGTGTTCAGTAGTGGACCTTTTGGCGGAAATGATGATGAATAAGGACATCAAGGGATACCTCATCTCTTCGCTTCTTTTTCTCTTAACGCACATAATAGAGTAAGCTTGTACACTTCAATTCTCGTCTGTATCAGATCAATACCTTTACAAATATGTTTTTTTTATAATTTGTAAATACTTTCCATGTCAGTGTACTTTTAATAAATAAATAAACACCTCCGTAAGATGGGCAGCAGCGGCTTTACGTGTGTTAATATCCCGTACTGCGCTCGCCAACCTGCCTGGCAAGTATGGCAACGTGGCGAGTATGGCAACAACCCACTCATTATCTTGGAGATCCATGAGGGAGGCCTATTACTTTATATATAAAAATACGTCCAGCAGTGGATGTGGTAGCAGTCCTACAGCTGAGATAATGATACAAAATGTTTAGTCACAGGTAGTGTGATTTCTTTGATATCTACGAATAATACATTCGGCCAAGTGCGTGGACTCGACACGCTCGAAAAAACGGTTAAAATATTCCGCAACTGGAATTTGTCACACATTGAAAACACGAAACAAATATTTAAGCGGGTTTGAATCCCAGCCGGCAGACCAACGGCGCCGCGGCGCCACGAAAGTCGGCCATGTGCAGTACTTATTCATCATCATCATCATTTCAGCCATAAAAGGTCCACTGATGAACACAGGCCTCCCTCATGGGGGGCCTCATCTCCATGAGGGGTAGTTGCCATTCTCACCACGCTTGGCAGGCGGGTTGGTGAGCGCAGTATGGGATGCTGATACACGGATAGACGCTGCTGCCCATCTTCCGGAGGTGTCCCTTAGCAGGCTCTTACTGCATCCACGGGTTCCTACCCGAGGAGAGGTAACATTCTACTGCCGGCACCCCACGGCAAACTTATTACAACATTATTTTCCTTTAATTCTCCACTTTAGGTAATAATGCCAGAACATTCCTTTGATACATTACCGAAGGTATAAAAAGCCCAGCTATTAGTGTCAGAGAAATGACGAATGGACTGGAACAATGAGTTACATGCAGTGTTGATAATGGTATCTTATGCTCGGTAATAAATAACACCCCTACTTAATTATGAGAGGGTAAATAATGGGCACATTGCAGTAAATTTTTTATTTGGTAGTATAAAGAAGGCCTATCAGGTACATTGGGCCAAAAATGTGGTCTATCACCCACCGGTGAGGTTATTTTTTGATCTCTACCTATTGCAATACCGCGGTAATCACGTTCTCTAAGCACGTGACCAACGCTGCATTGCAAGGGTGGAAAAGTTATCTTCCCACCATAGCGTGAACTTTAGTTCTTTTATGGTGAGAGTTGACAAACTATCAACTTTTATGAGTGAAGAGTTCCGGCCAAAGGGAGTTAAATTCCGACGGTTCATCGGACGCCTGCAAGCAGACACCGTGAATCGTCGGTATGAGACAAGCATGCGTCATACGTCGCCGTCCTAAACGTGTGTTAGTAATAAGTTTATACTATATAATATGTTAGATTTAAGGTATATATCTATGTATGTGCCGTAGAATAAGTTATTTAGGATCTGTGTACTTTTCTATTGTTGCCTGAGAATAAAGTTATTATTATTATTTGCGGGAGAAATAGGTATGGTAGTCCCCAGGTGAACTCTTTTCAAAAAGTTCTACTACTTCATTTGAACGCCATGAAACAACAACGTCGGGTCTTCTTGTAATAATATTATGTGAGTGACATTACTTCTCTCTAAGGGCTCGGTAGTACAAACAAGGAATTCTAATAATTACGCTTTGTCTGTCTGTAGCGTCTGTGGCTTAACGAAGAGACTTTTAGGCCTAGGAAGCAGTAATTTTGGAAGGGTTCCTGTATGGACAATAACATTTTACGGTACAAAAAAATGCTGAAAATAACTTAGCTAATAACTTTGGGATACCTCCCTCCTAAGTATACACGTAAGATGGGGATGAACGGTTCACCAAACATACCGCAATACTTTAAACCGATATCTCAATTGATACCCGTTAATTTGTTTTGGTAAACGTAAAAAAAATACACTATCTTCTTACAACAATCTTATTCTCTGCGGGAAATGGAACCCTACACTGCGCGTGGGCTGACACGCACTTGGCCTAATTTTTTAATTACCGTTAGAAAAGCCAACCTCAGCGAAAAGATCTCACATAGACCTTTGTCAAAACTGGAAGACCGCTTTCTTTGCCCACTGTACATCTGTTTTGACATGATAAATACAGCAATACATGGCCAATGCATGATCCGAGAGGAGAGGAGAGGTAACATTCTACTGCCGGCACCCCACGGCAAATTGAGCTTTGTTATTTTATAATTTATGGACTTTCAGCATAGACAAGATAATACTTACAGACATACCAGTGCCAGAAGATAAAGTTTTTTTTTAAAATTTAATTGAGGATTTTGAGTTTTCACCACGTCAAAAGCTTCCAGATTTGTGAAAAAGTTTACTAATTTTGTTCTAGGCAAAGCAGGTTCCACATAAGCTGTTTTTGTTTGTTTATTGAAAAATTATAAACAAAATACATCTGGTGTATAAATGATCAATTTCATAAACGCTGGCCAGACTGTATGTTTGAAGGTTAAGATTAACATTTTAAATTTTTCAAGAGCACTCAATCTCAAGATAACCGGACGCCTTCGCATGAACCACTTATAAATATTGTTTTTAAACATGTTCTATTGAAGATTTAAATAGAATTGGTGTGAGGTAAAAGCAGTCTGTGAAGTTTTAAGATCGGACAAATTAAAATAGCATCATCTATTCAGCCGTTAAACACACACTACTGAACACAGGCCAACATACAATTTCAATCGTGAAGATGGCTTCAGACTCTCTGCTTCATGGAATCCAGTGATAGCCAAGTGTACTCGACGTATGAATCAACCTAAGTGTGCTGATACAGTTAGTGTACTGTGCTGTCCCAGTGTGAAACAGCCTTAATCTCAAGTTCCTATAATTATGAAGACCATGTGAGGGTAGTCTGAAAAGACGCCTTCGCTTTGCTGCGGTTACCTCCAACATGTCAGTCTTCCCGGGACCACGACGGGTGCAATCCTGTCGAAACGTCGGGCAATAATAAAGGTAAATAACGCGATAAATACCCGGTTAAATATGTGTTAATAATGAACACAGGCCTTTATGGATCTCCATGAGGGGCCGACCTGCCAAGCGTAGTGAGTATGGCAACTATACTCACTACGCTTGGCAGGTTGGCGAGCGCGTATTGATACACGGAAAAACGCTGCTGCCCATCTTCCGGAGGTATCCCTTACCAGGCTCTTAATGCATCCACAGGTATGAGAGGAGGGGTAACATTGGGTAATAATTTCTAAAGCCGACTGGCGATTTCGGGGGGAGGGGGATGGGGGAAGGGGGGGGAGGGGGATGGGGGAAGGGGGGGGGGGTTGTTGGTGGAGGGGGGGTGTTACTTATATATGATCGCTAACTTTTTTTTTTATTGACGCGTCACAAATTAATAAAACAACACAAATAAATAGAATAAAGCACATAATTGAATCTGTCCACTTCAGATGACACGCGAGTTAGGAAAAGAAGTGAACAGAAGAACCTAACTCGGTCGTTATAGTCATCATTTAACAATTTTATTTTGTCTTATGTTACGTTTGACGGAGTTGGAGCAGTTTCCGTTAGCTGGGCGTGGTGTGTTATTTTTTTTTAAAGAAAGTTCGTGAAATACGAGTGCCTGTTTGGTTTATTGGCAAAACCAGTGTGCGTGCGTCGGCATTATTGTTAACACACATATAAAGACAATGCAAATGTTTTTGGTGTCAGGGCACATCTAACGACTTAAATCTTTGCATATAATAACATTGTTTGTCCACATACATATGTATACGATACGTATACAAAATGTATACATGTGGACACAAGAGATTTTCGACCCGGCGACGCAGTAAGTTACTGCTTCTACTCAGTATACAGTTAACATTCGCCGTGGGGTGCCGGTAGTAGAATGTTGCCCCTCCTCTCTTGTCCGTGGAGTGGATGCAGTAAGAATCTGCCAAGGGATACCTCCGGAAGATTGGCAGCAGCGTCTTTTCGTGTATCAACATCCCGTACTGCGCCAACCCGCCTGCCAAGCGTGGATATACAGTATACAGTTAACATTCGCCGTGGGGTGTCGTTAATATAATGTTGCCCCTTCTCTCTTGTCCGTGGAGTGGATGCAATAAGAATCTGCCAAGGGATACCTCCGGAAGATTGGCAGCAGCGTCTTTTCGTGTATCAACATCCCGTATTGCGCCAACCCGCCTGCCAAGCGTGGAGAGTATGGCAACAACGCTCTCATAATCTTGGAGATCCATGAGGGAGGACTATGTCCAGCAGTGGACGGACAACAGTCCAACGGCTGAGATGATGAGACAAAGTTCGTTAATCATTCTCCTAGTGCTATTTCTGTTTATGGTGTACGTACAATGATGATGATGATCAACGATGATGATGTACGTATGATGTACGTACAACATGACCACCTCTGTGGCGCAGCAGGCGAAGGTCCGTCTGCGATTCAAGAGGTTGCGGGTTCGATTTCCGCCTCGGGACATAAATAAATAAATAAATAATGCTGGAAAAATCACACAGCATCATCTAGCCCCAAGCTAAGCAGAGCTTGTGTTATGGGTAAGTACTAGATGACTGATATACTTAATACATTTACTACATAGATAGATATTTATAATATATATAGAAAACACCCAGAACACCCTGAACAAATATCTGCAGATCGTACAGACATTTGTCCCGAGGCGGGAATCGAACCCGCAACCACTTGCATCGCAGGCGGACCTTCGCCCGCTGCGCCACAGAGCTCGTCATATGTCTGTAAAATCTGCATCTTGTTCAGGGTGTTCTGGATGTTTATTTTATAAATAACTATAAAATATATCATCTAGTATAATGTATAACGTATATCAGTCATCTAGTACCCATAACACAAGCTCTGCTTAGCTTGGGGCTATATGATGCTGTGTGAATTATCCAGCATTATTTATTTATTTATTATAGAATTAGAAAAAGTTGTATTGTTATATATAACAGTCACTTACATTGTGAATACAGTTATTTTATTACAAGATAGTGAAATGAAATTATTAGTATGTATCTATTCTCTAATTATTATTTTTTTCAATTTGTTAATTGTAATAAGTGTTTATAATAATTTATGATATTGGTTTATAAGATTTCTGGTAAATTGTGTTTCTGATATGTATTTTCTTTTGTAAAAATGTAGTTAGTGTTTTTGTGTAGACTGTAAGCTAACTACTGTCATTTTAAATGTCTAAAAAAATGTCTTAAACAGTATTATAGAGTTAATCTATCTTTCTCTCTATTCTGCCGGACAAACGTGTACTTAGTAGTTAGGATATTATTAGTATGTTTCACTTTCAAATGATTCGTGAGTTACACTATTCATTGTTATTTTAAACGGGTATTCTACTCACGTTAATTATTCGTTGAAAATAGGTATCCAACGTGTTCAGTTCCTCCCAGGGGAACTTTCGTCAGGGAATGGAGCTTTTTACGCGGTACCGTCTCCTTCCCTCTCACGCGCTCGCGTTGCACTCGGTTTCCCTGGAAGGAACTGAACACGTTGGATACCTATCTTCAACGAATAATTAACGTGAGTAGAATACCCGTTTAAAATAACAATTGTTAGTATGTGTTTAAGATTAATTGTTTAGTTAGATTTTTAAGTTATAATTAAAAACGATTATAAATAACACCAGGTTTAGAAGCTCGATAGTTAGATAAGGTTGCAATGATACACTGGAGTATGTTTAACACGGTATACTGTTTATTGTTACAAAGCTTCACACAGAACATACAGAAGGAAGAGAGGCACATAAAGTCAAGTCACAAAGAGTAGGCGGAAGAAGTAGAATATAGTTCAGCATGGAAAGACACATAAAACACAAGTAAATAGATCGCGGCACGGTATACGGACACGGGAAGGCAAGACGTGCGCTTCGCGTTGTGTGGTGTAGCGAACTGGCCGATCGGGTGGTGGTCGCCGGCGCCGGGCTCGGCGCGGCCCGACTGGATCCGAGCACTCCCGAAGGCTCGCGTCGATACCGAAGCTGAATCGCAATTCAGCATTTGCTGCATACTGCTGGTATCGCGCGGCTATGCTTGTGAATATATTTATTTGTGAAGTTAGTGCTACGAACGTGTGAACTGTGAGTAATGTATGTAAAGTGTAGTTGTATAATATAAATAAATAAGTATATATATGTTATGTGTCTCTGTATATGTACATGTGATCTATAATAAATATTTAAACATAATTATGTAGTTAGGTCACCTACATCACTCCCTTCCCAGAGACTGACTAAGGTCGATAAAAGTCTGGGAAATGCACACGCCGGCCAGATCGTGTCGTCCTAACGGATGGATCTTGAGGCGGTGGATCAGGAGAAGATGGAATGGAAGGCAAAGTGTCCTTCTGGGGCGGAGCTATGTTGGGGGACAGTATATAGGCCGGCTTAAGGCGATCTATACTTACCGTCACGTTCTTGCTTACGACGCGGATGATAAATGTTTTAACACCTCTCTTAAGCACTTCGTAAGGTCCGTTGTAGGCGGGCTGGAGTGAGCCGCGTAGCACTTCTTCCCGGAGGAATACGTGACTACAGTTGGCAAGCTCCTTGAATACGAAGGCTTTTCGTGTATTCGAGTGGTGCTGTGGTGGGACTGGGCGTAACTTCTCGGCAAAAGACTTCATACGGGCTGAAAAATCGGTGATGTCGGTGGTGTAATGTGCTTCGTCGTGGCCGAAAAATTCGCCGGGAAGACGAAGGGGTTTACCGTACATCAGCTCAGCCGAAGTAGTTTGAAGGTCTTCTTTGAAGGCGCTCCTAATGCCGAGGAGCACTAGTGGGAGGGACTCTGTCCAGTCTGCGTTGTCATGACAGGTAATCGCTGCCTTCAACTGTCGGTGGAATCGCTCCACTAAGCCGTTGCACTGTGGGTGGTATGCCGTCGTTCTACGGTGATCGAAACCGATAGATTTGGACAGCTGTTGGAACAATGCCGATTGGAATTGTCTGCCTTGATCGGTGACGATCTCGATGGGACAACCATATCGTGCCACCCAGCAGGAAACGAACGCTTTGGCCACTGTTTCGGCGGTGATGTCGGCAATAGGCACAACTTCCGGCCACCGCGTGAAGCGGTCGACGGCAGTGAGGCAGTACCGATAATCACCCGCTGGCGGCAGAGGGCCGATCAGGTCTAAATGGACATGTTTGAAACGCGCTGAAGGTAAATCGTGATTACCTAGAGGTGATGCAACATGTCTAGTTACCTTCGAACGCTGGCAAGTCAAACATGTCTTAGCCCATTCACGGCAGTTTTTCCGCATCAGTGGCCAGACGAAGCGTTGGGCGACGAGTTTGGCTGTGGCGTTGGCACCGGGGTGGCTAAGCGAGTGGAGGCAGTCGAAAACCTGTTTACGCTGTTGCTGCGGTACGAAAGGTCTGGGCGTCGGTGTACTGACGTCGCAGTACAAAACAGCACGACTCCCAGGAATGGTCGTCCTAGCTAGGCGGAGTGAGGTGTCGCCTCCGAGGTGATCTGCGAGCTCTGGATCACTTGCTTGGAGCTGGGCCATCACTTCAAGGTCAACTGGCATCTGCAGTTCTTCGATGCGCGACAGAGTATCGGCAACCAAGTTGTCTTTGCCGGCGATGTGTACGATGTCGGTGGTGAACTGCGAGATGAAGTCGAGGTGTCTATACTGACGCGGCGAACAGTTACTTTTCCGCTGATGAAAGGCGTAACAAATCGGCCTGTGGTCGGTATAGACAGTGAAGTGAGTGGCCTCCAGCATGTGCCGAAAGTATTTAATGCTCTCGTAGATGGCAAGGAGCTCGCGGTCGTACGGGGAGTACTTGGTCTGCGATGGGCTCAACTTGCGAGAGAAAAATGCTAGCGGCTGCCAGTCTCCATCCTTCAGCTGCTGCAGGACTCCACCTATCGCTGTGTCTGAGGCGTCAGTGACTAGTCCTAACTTAGCTTGCGAGTCAGGGTGGGCTAGAAGGGCGGCATCGCAGAGGCTCTTTTTGCACGCTTCGAATGCGATCAATGAATCCCCTTCGATAGCTACCGGATGGGAAGCTTTCACTGACCCTGTCAGCAAGGCATTGAGCGGTGTTTGTATTTTGGCCGCGTTGGGCAAAAAACGCCTGTAAAAATTCACCATCCCCAAAAATCTTCGTAGTTCTCGGGCGGTTTTTGGAGGGGGAAATTCGGAGATGGCCTGTACCTTGCTGTCGAGTGGTTTGGTGCCCCTTTCAGAGATATGGTACCCGAGGAACGTTACCTCAGATACGCCGAAGACACACTTGGCCGAGTTGACGAGTACGCCATACTTACGCATGCGTTCAAAAAGCTGGCGTAAGTGGTCCTCGTGCTCGCTCGACGATTTACTATAAACTAAAAAATCGTCGAGGTACGGGTAACAGAAATCGAGTCCACGGGTCAGCTCATCGACGAATCTCTGAAAGGTTTGGCCAGCATTCCTTAATCCAAACGTCATAAACGGGAATTCATACAAACCGAAGGGCGTGGTGATGGCCGTCTTAGGAATGTCTACCTTCTCGACCGGTACCTGATTGTAAGCCTTAACTAAATCAATTACTGAAAAAAAATTACATCCTGACAAACAGTGCGAAAAATCGTGTATATGTCGAATAGGGTACTGATCGGGAATGGTTCGCGCGTTGAGTAGCCTATAATCGCCACAGGGACGCCACCCGTTATCTTTTTTGGAAACGAGATGCAAGGGTGATGCCCACGGACTGTCGGACGGACGTGCCGTCCCGGTGGCTATCATGGCATCGAACTCCTGCTTCGCTATTTTTAATTTGTCCGGGGCGAGTCGTCTTGGGGAACATGATACAGGTGGACCAGGTGTAGTGCGAATGTGGTGTGTGGTGTTATGCTTTACGATACCAGGAGTACCAGCGGGGCGCGTTATCTCCGGGTATTCAGCCAAAATTTTGTGGTACCTACCGTCACCACCTGTCGCTACCTTCACACTAGATATTAAGTCACAGCTTAAGTCTACACTGGCTACAGTGCTTACATTGGTTACGCTATCAAAAAGTTTTTGTTTGCTGACGTCGACTATGAGGCGATAGTGAGACAGAAAATCTACACCTATGATAGCTTTCGTTACGTCAGCAACAACAAAACGCCACGGGAAATCGCGGCGGAGGCCTATATTCAGGTTAAGTTGAATATACCCGTATGTGTCGATAGCCGAACCATTGGCAGCACTGAGCTGATACGAAGTTTTACACCGGCGCTCACGAAGCGCGGAAACCGGATAAACACAAATATCACTTCCAGTGTCTATTAAAAATTGTGTGTGGGTTCCGGGATCCGTGATGAAGAGGCGACCTGTGCTGGAACTGCGGCAATCGTTGGTCGCCGTCAATGACTGCCCGTCGCGTTTCCCGCCTTATAGTCGCAGGGCTTGACGCACCGCCGCGCCTTGGATCCGTGCGTGGAATGGTACCAGCAAAGGGGCCATTTCCGATAGCTGGAATGCGAGCGACGTGACGACGAACGGGTGCGTTGTCCACCTCCGCGTTCTGTTGAACGCGGACGCTGCTGCGATTGCGCAGTTAATGCGCTTACTTGTTGCGTTAACTTGGCTATCTGTCGCGTCAGCTCGTCAATGGGTGACGCTAATGATGATGGTGATGTTGTGGCGGTCGCCGCTACGTAGTGTGCTGGAGGCGCGACGTTGTGGACGCGGTCAGCGAGCGCAACCAGTGCATCCAGAGGCAACGTCGACTGCGACGTAACGATTGGCTGTAGCGGCGGTGACGTACCAGTCTTGACGGGGGTGGCCATTTTTTTTCGCGCACGGCGCTGCCGTGTGTCCACGTGGATTTGGGATTTCTCCGTGTCTGATCCGCTCGACTCGTGGCTTGTGGCAGGCTGTGACATGTTTGTTGCACTTCGGTGTTCATCACGTCGGGGTCACCAGTTTAGAAGCTCGATAGTTAGATAAGGTTGCAATGATACACTGGAGTATGTTTAACACGGTATACTGTTTATTGTTACAAAGCTTCACACAGAACATACAGAAGGAAGAGAGGCACATAAAGTCAAGTCACAAAGAGTAGGCGGAAGAAGTAGAATATAGTTCAGCATGGAAAGACACATAAAACACAAGTAAATAGATCGCGGCACGGTATACGGACACGGGAAGGCAAGACGTGCGCTTCGCGTTGTGTGGTGTAGCGAACTGGCCGATCGGGTGGTGGTCGCCGGCGCCGGGCTCGGCGCGGCCCGACTGGATCCGAGCACTCCCGAAGGCTCGCGTCGATACCGAAGCTGAATCGCAATTCAGCATTTGCTGCATACTGCTGGTATCGCGCGGCTATGCTTGTGAATATATTTATTTGTGAAGTTAGTGCTACGAACGTGTGAACTGTGAGTAATGTATGTAAAGTGTAGTTGTATAATATAAATAAATAAGTATATATATGTTATGTGTCTCTGTATATGTACATGTGATCTATAATAAATATTTAAACATAATTATGTAGTTAGGTCACCTACACCAGGCACCAGGGTTGTAAGGAATAGTTTTAAAACTTAGATTAAGTAATTTCATGTATCTCATTTTAAGTGAAACATTTGTGTTCTTATGAGAATAAAGTTCTTTAAACCTATGTGTGTTAGTCTGTAAGGTATACATACATATATTATATGGGCCTTAGACTAAGTATTTTGGATCACTCTTGATCTTATTACTTTTCTATAGTTGCCTGAAATAAAGATTATATTATTATATTATATTCTCCGTTAACAAAGGGTGAAAGGTCGAATTGAATTTGGACAGTCAGGCATGGGTCTATCTATAGAGAGAATGTACATTGAACGTGGCAATTTCATCTTTCTTTATTTTTTCATCAGCAAACATAAATAAGTAGGTACTAGACCACCGGCCGTTCTTATATTTATACTATCTTCGGCACGGTACAAGTACCTACGCATCTATCTTTATTCATGTAAGTATAGGGTGTCCCCGGATTGAGTAAGATAGAGTTCCCAATCCTACTAATATTATAAACGCGAACGTGTGTAAGTATGTATGTTTGTTTCTCTTTCACGCAAAAACTAGCCTACGGATTGAGCTGAAATTTTGCACACGTATTGAGGCTTAACTTATATAGACATTTTATCCAGGTACAACGCCTGCGAAACGGCAGGCATAAGCTAGTAAAGAAATAAATGTGAAAATGGGAGCCATGGTCAATATTAACAATTGTGTGGTTCTCGTGTCGACTTTGCCGACAAGAGAATGGAGATTTAAGTGGGACCTTTGTCGCGCAGTGGGTGAAGGTCCGCCAGCGCCGCAAGAGGTTGCGGGTTCGATTCCCGCTTCGGGTCAAATGTCTGTACGATCTGTAGATAGTTCAGGGTGTGCTGAATGCATTACGCATTATTTATTATATTATTAAAAATAGCATCTTAGAGGAGATATGATCCACATTGAAATCCCACGATAGAACATAAGGTAGGCATTGCTTCCAAGCCCATTATGGTATAATCGACATATAATTGTATATTTTGCCGCAGAATGACGCCAGTAGAAAGTTGGCTCTCTTCTCTTGCCCACGGACGCAGTAAGAATCTGCTAAGGGATACCTCCTAAAGAAGTTAAACCAACTGCACCACGAAGGATGTCGCAAATAAAAAATATTTTTAAACAGCGCAGGCATGTATTTCAAAGTAATATTCTCACAAAAACCTTTTCGACAACATATTCTGGTTCACCGTGTTAAACGCAAGAAATTAAACAGGCTACGATGCTATATGTATTTCAATGAAAAAAATTCACAAAAACCTTTTCGGTAACATGTTCTAGTTCACCGTGTTTATCGCAGGATCCCAAGGGACCCCCGTAATCAGGCTGCTATGCTATATTTCAAGCAAATAATTTCACAGAAACGTTTCGGTAACATGTTCTGGTTCACCGTGCTTATCGCAGGATTCCAAGGGCCCGCGTAAACAGGCTGTGATGCCACTAAAATGTTATGGGCATTCAGTTAGGGAGCGTTTTGGGAACTATTACCATTGGAACATTCGACCGTTTCCAATATATTTATTATATTAAATGCCATAGGCAGTAGAATGTTGCCCCTCCTCTCTTGCTCGTGGATGCAGTAAGAGCCTGCTAAAGGATATCTCTGGAAGTTGGGCAACAGCGTCTTTCCATGTTTCAACATCCCGTACTGCGCTTACCTATCTGCCTGCCAAGCGAGGTGAGTATGGCAACTACCCCTCATGGAGCCCTGTGTTCAAAAGTGGATGCCTTACGGCTGAAAAGATGATATATTAAGTTTGTGGTGCCAATAAATATTTTTCATATAAAAAAATATAAAGTAATAGCGTCTACGTCACTCCATTCGTTGCCTAATAAAAGCTGGCCGTTTTATTTATAACCAGCAATCCATTGCCTCCACATTACAACATAGCAAATTCTACTTTTTTCCCTCAGAGCTACAGTTCAATTTAGATGATAAAAGTTTGGGTTCCGGGTTATTTGAGTTACCTTGAGTCGAGTAAAGTTTTAGGAAGTGCTAGGACTTCACAATGCTGTTGTTAAATTGAGATTATGCTCAAGATATAACTTATAATAAAATAGGTGAATATAGATAGATAGAAAATTCTTTACTGCATAAACTTAAAGGTTGTACATAGGCGAAATTAATGTTAAGTAGGATTCTCTTTCATGTGTAATGTGGATAAGATTTAAGGTAGTGCACACAAGATACAAAGTTATATAATATAAACATACATTGCGATGGAAGAGAGACGGCCTCGAGACAGACCACCTGCCAGATGGGCGGATGATCTAGCCAGGGTTGCTGGACAACAGTGGATGAGACTTGCACAAAACCGTTTACGTCGGCGTGCTGAAGAGGAGGCCTATACCCAGCAGTCAACGGGCTGATATGATGATGATGATGATGAAACATACATTCAGATACTTATATACGAAGTAAGTACACAGCAGTTCCTAGTTCTTTACATAATTAATGGTACTTCGTCGATTCAAAGTTAAATTTTCTCCTAGAGCTTGCAGACCCTATTGTAAAGAGCAACTGAAGTAAATAGTAAAGGTTCTACATTCAACGAACGCCCTTTTAGAAATTCTTGCGAGCTTGATCCACGAGTTTAGATTAGGGGTTAAACATTTGCTAGTGAGACTAATGCGATGTTATCAGCGGACCTTTTTAACTCTGAAAGTACTAACGATTTTACAAAACAATTTAGCTTGAACAAGTAGGTACCTAATACTAAAACGTGTAATTGGGAAGCGGTCGGCGATCGCAAGCAGTGTAAGGAGATGAGTGAGACCTTTGCCCAGCAATGGGACACAGTATAGGTTAGAGACAAAAAAAAAAGAACGTAGGATTTTGTTTTGTATTGTGAATGTTAGGTACCTATTTGTTACCTATCTACTTGGCTTAAATCTATAAATTATTTCATCCACGCTAAGAAAAAGAAACCAACAAAAATCATGGTACCCCAAGGAACAACTTTAGTTTTACGACTCTTCGGAATTCGGTGATTTTCATTCAATAAAAGACCACGAACACCCAGCAGTCAACGGGCTGATATGATGATGATGATGATGAAACATACATTCAGATACTTATATACGAAGTAAGTACACAGCAGTTCCTAGTTCTTTACATAATTAATGGTACTTCGTCGATTCAAAGTTAAATTTTCTCCTAGAGCTTGCAGACCCTATTGTAAAGAGCAACTGAAGTAAATAGTAAAGGTTCTACATTCAACGAACGCCCTTTTAGAAATTCTTGCGAGCTTGATCCACGAGTTTAGATTAGGGGTTAAACATTTGCTAGTGAGACTAATGCGATGTTATCAGCGGACCTTTTTAACTCTGAAAGTACTAACGATTTTACAAAACAATTTAGCTTGAACAAGTAGGTACCTAATACTAAAACGTGTAATTGGGAAGCGGTCGGCGATCGCAAGCAGTGTAAGGAGATGAGTGAGACCTTTGCCCAGCAATGGGACACAGTATAGGTTAGAGACAAAAAAAAAAGAACGTAGGATTTTGTTTTGTATTGTGAATGTTAGGTACCTATTTGTTACCTATCTACTTGGCTTAAATCTATAAATTATTTCATCCACGCTAAGAAAAAGAAACCAACAAAAATCATGGTACCCCAAGGAACAACTTTAGTTTTACGACTCTTCGGAATTCGGTGATTTTCATTCAATAAAAGACCACGAAAGTTTTAACTTCAACAGCTGATTATACCATACTGGCAACCTGCTGATTCTAATCAGGGTCATTGACCTGATGTCATTTAAATGGGTTAAAATAACGTTCGAAGATTCCGTTACAGTTACAGATACACTTAAGCTGATAAAACGTGTAAAAACGTACCGATTTTTCCCATGTTCTGTTATCAGCTGAACGTTACATTGAAAACCACTTAACAATGATTCCATTAGTAAAGCACACTTTCCATTGTTTTACAAGTATTCAAGCTTATATAAACATGGGCCATTTTGCTCTGAACTGAACCAGACAAAGCACCTAAACTAATACAGCACATACATAGCACCCTTTCTGACCGTCAACGGGGTTGGCAGGCTCTTACCACAGGATAATCGAATAAGCCGGTGCACTCTGTGGCAATGGTACAGATGGATTCATTTTACTGTTTATAAACTGTTAACCTTTCAAAGAATATACTGTAATTATTATTTATGGTACTTATTATTATTTCCACTCTGACATATATACATATTAATTTAAATCGTGACTTATAAATAGAATTGTAATCAAATTGTAGCCGATAATATTTTTTGCATGCTTATGAGCTGATCATCACTGTACTATTATTATTCTATTGACATCTTATGTAACTCATGTTTCGCAAATAAATGAATATGAATGAATGAATGATCATTCATCAGCTCATATTCATATATGAGCTTTTACAACTTAAACTGAATGCCTCGATAGTTGGGCTATTCAAAACCGGGAATTTTTTTTAAACCGAACCAGTAGTTTCTGAGAAAAGAAAAGCCATGTTGGCCGAGTGGTATGTACCCCCGACTTTCAATCCGAGGGTCAAGGGTGCGACACCGGCCGTAAACCAATGGATTTTTCTTTCTTGATAAATGTATGTTCACATTTAACACGTGCTTAACGGTGAAGGGAAACATCGTGAAAACCGCAGCTCACTCAGCTTCAGACGTATTGACCTGTTTTTCCTCTGACTAATAGCCGACTAAACTGGGAGGATGGTATAGGTACTGGGCAAGCCTAATCGTCCCAGGCACTGCAGTCCCCTACAGCATCCATACCAGTTGCTGACGCTGTATAAATCATCGATAATAGATGTAAAGGCCTTAATTTAGTTTCTGAGATTAGCGCAATCAAATAAACACACATTTCAGCTCCATAATCATCATCATCATTATCTCAGCCGTAGGAAGTCCACTGCTGGGCAAAGCCTCCCTCAAGAATCAAGAACTGATCATGAGGGGTGGTTGCCATACTCACCACGCTTGGCAGGCGGGTTGGTGAGTGCAGTACGCGATGTTGATACACGGAAAGACGCTGCTGCCCATCTTCCGTAGGTATTCCTTCCACGGACATGAGAGGACGGGTAACATTCTACTGCCAGCAGCCCACGGCTGCTTCATAATATTAGTATAGAATGAAGTAAGTCAAAAAGTTATTAAGTTTAGTACTCGTATACCTGGAATGATACCTTAGTAAGATTTTTTTCCATTACTTGTACCTAACAAAAGCACTATTGTATATCGGAACAAGTAAATTGGTACCAATCACTTTTAATACAAGATCTTAGAATAAACATTTTGTATTTTGAAAATCCTGTAAATTGGTACAATTGAACAATAAAGTTTTCTTTATTTATCTTAAAGTCAAACTCAAAAAATACTTTATTCAATGCAGCTGCAAGAGTTTTTTTGACGCGTAAACATACAAAATAAAACAACACAAATTAATAAAGAATAAACACATAATTTAATTTGTTCAGATAAAACGCGAGGATTCCCTTGGCAGATTCTTACTACATCCATGGGCAAGAGAGGACAACTTAATAATAAACTCCACACGAACTTAATAATAAAACAAGATAATGCCTTGCCACAACAGATAGTATATTCTCGAAACCCGTACTGTATATGTACCGTACTTCAAGTTCTTGAAGACGTGAAGCCAACTTCAGAGCAAAGGAAGGGGAGCGCAGAACTAATATTGACCGGTGGGATTATTAAATGACTTCTAACAGAACTTCAGTCTAGATTCGATTATATCCCTTGAAACCCGGGTTAATTGAATTATTTAGTACCTTCTCGTAGGGGAAAATGAGGGCTTTGATAATAGGCTTCTTGACAGTGTGTGAAAATCAAAACCATTTAGTCTGGCAGTATACAAAATAATAGGTAGTATGAGCTCGTGACGTCAGAGCATAGTCGCGTGATGTGATCCTATACTTTGTATCGCCCCGTTACGAATAAAATAATACGTCCAATAGTTTTTAGCCGACATCAAATTAAGAGGAGTTTCTAAGTCGTTTGTATTTTTTTGTTTTAGTCTTTGTTACATACCTTTGTCGCCTATGAACCGGTTTGGAAAATTTAGTTCTGATAATGGGACTAATGAGGAGTCGGGGAAACTCCTTAAATATTGCAAGGAAACATATTTTGGGCGATCTTGGCACATTGAACAAGTCAAGCATTTGCATTCAGTAAGTGTGAGTACGCTGTGGGGTGCCGGCAGTAGAATGCTACCCCTCCTTTCATACCCATGGATGCAGTAAGAGCCTGCTAAGGGATACCTCCAGAAGATGGTCAGCAGCGTCTTTTCGTGTATTAACAACCCATTCTGCGCTCACCAACCCGCCTGCCAAGCGTGGTGAGTATGGCAACTACCTCTCATGGAGATCCATGAGGGAGGCCTGTGTTCATCAGTGGACGTTATATGGCTGAAATGAATGTATGATTTGGTGAAGTGGAACTGATGAAGAAGACCACAGATGTTGAAAAATTCACGGATGGCGACATCAAAAAATAGCTATGTTATACAATGTGTTTTGTCGAACCTTGATCAAACGAAATGTGCATATATTTATCGATAAATATAGTAATAAATAATTATATATTAGCTATCTCAAAAACAAAGCCGTTTTTTTAATGAAAACTACTTCATCTGCTCACCGTAGCACCCACCATCATCATCACCATTATCAGTATCTATATACAAAATACATACTAAATATTTAAATATATAAAGTAAGCAAACGAAGTCATAAAATCGGTCAAGTGCGAGTTGGACTCGCGCATGTTGGGTTCCGTACAATTATAAAAAAAAACATGTTTATTGTATGTGAAAATACTTATTTTATTCTGTTTTTAGTATTCGTTGTTCTAGCGGCAACAGATATATATCATAAATTAAAATTCAACTGTCTATCTATCACAGTTCATGAGAGCCTTTTGACAGACAGACAGACGGACAGCGGAGTCTTAATAATAGGGTCCCGTTATAACCCACTGGGTACGGAATCCTAAAAACTACCTACAAACATTAACATTTGTCTGAAGCACGTACGTGTTGGATAAAAAGGGTTACAACCGGAATAAAGTTTGGTACAGACACCAACTTTTCCATTTAACTTGACGAAACAAAGTAACTGGATTAATATACTATGTGACCCTAAAAAAAGGAATAGGACGAATTTTTTGCCACAGTTGCAGCCAATTTTATTCTATTTTTGGCAAAAAAATATTCTGTTTTTCATTTCATTAATAAACGGCGTGAAAACATGAATAACTTTACAATGTTTATTCACTTTAGATACAGTTTGGTTCGTGTAGCATTTATTATAAAATTAGAAAGTTGCGCGGTTATCCATAGCACAGATAATATAATACACTATAGGTACGTGTTCGTATAGCGAGCTGTCAGAGGTCTCTCTTGACGGCGCGGGCGCAACGGGACACCTCGAGGCGGCGCGCCCCCCACACTTTAATTATCCTTACTCGGCGCATCTGGTCGTCTCCGTTTGCACAGTAATACGTAGTGAGGAGGTTCTACGAAGCTACGATGTAGAGGTTTTACAAAGCTACGGTGTAGAGGCTCTACGAAGACATGGCGTAGTAAGTCTACGCACCAAATATTATCCCATTATTAATTCCTGAGACAAGCTTAGAGCATCCCCAAGGTTTTAGAGTATTATTTTCGTTTAAACCATGTTGTCCAAATGCCTACCTCCCTATTCACCAGCTATCTTGGTCGCCCGGCTGATGCATGTCAAACTCGTCAGGTCAGTTTTAGAGTAGGTATATAATGTTATTTTCTTAAACATTTAATAACCGTTGCTGGTTCAAACTATAAGTTCATAAAATAATCAACTCTAATGCATGCAACTTACAGTATACAGTGAGTCGTGTCACAGTGTTTGTTTGGTCGATTTAATTTAACTTCAGTACAGTTGAAACAGTTAGAAAAACTTTAGATTGCATAATGCACTGAGGTTGCTATTTCTAGTTAAAACTTTGCACAGAGGGATAAAAGGCGATTTGTTATGCAAAAATGTTAAAAAGTTCCCTTCGCTTGAGTAGAAAAACATTCACGACGGATGTCGTACGAGGTAAATTATTCTATTTAAAACATAGTATAGACAAAAAAATAACACCAGAATGAACACTGCGATCTCTTTTTGCTAGACATTTTCGAAAGACGAACAAGAAGGAGGAATAGTTTTTACCCGACTGCGCCAGAAGGCGGGTTATTTGTTTTTGTTATTATAAAGAATTGTGATCGCAAAAGTTTACGAAAAAGTGTGTAAGGTTGTCAAGTCGACGCGTACATTTTTTTATATGTTACTACTTGCTTCTGCCACATTTCGCACGCGTTTTAGCGGATAAAAATAAGCCTATGTGTTTATCATGTCTTAATTCTTCTTTGGTAGTGGCAACATTTGTTACCGTGTAAAAAGTTTCCGTCACGCTAAGTCTCCAGATTATCACGTGCGTGCATCTCCAAACACATCCATATCATCTTGCCAACCCGCGTACTATGTATATGTTACGGGTAATGCTAGAAGATTGAGTAAACCTAGGTTTACCCAAGGAGTTTGGGTAAAGTCCGAATAATATTAAATCGACGGAGCCCCGCTTAGCGGGGCTCCTATTTCTGTGTAAAAGGTTAAAAGTAACCTAATCAAATCTAACCTCGGGGTGCCCTTAGCTCGCTCTTGCATTAATTAATAACATAATATAATTATATTTCGGACTTTTCCCAAACTCCTTGGGTAAACCTAGGTTTACCCAATCTTCCAGCATTACCCGTAACATATATAACATTAACTTCCCTAACTTCCCTCGCATTATTTGCTTGCAAACCCCAAAAATGTAATATTATCTATTACATTTTTGTGCATGAAAAAATGTTTTTACGTTTGGCGACTAACACAATTCAGTTACAATAAGCATTGAAATGACATGTCACGTCCGCGCCATCTACGCGTTTCCCTTATTTATTTTTCCACAGCCTTCAGAACGTACAAGAACTGCATTTCCTGGATTTGCAATATCTGACGCGCAGTCGGAATACAGGTAACATCATTGAGATGAAACCATAACTGAGTGGTAGCAATACAAAGATACATTTGGTCGTCCGGCAGTAAGGTTTGCAGAAAAAATTTAAAAGTCTCTTTTAAATAATGGTATGAAATACTCTTAAAATATTATAAAGAGGAATGATTTGTATTTTATGTGTTGCGTGTGGTATTTTGTATGTTTGTAACGAATAAACTCAAAAATTACAAAATCGATTTTCAAAATTCTTTCACCATTAGAAAGCTACATTATACCTGAGTAATAAAGGCTATATTTTATCCCCGTATTACCACCGGAACGGGAACTACGCGGGCAAAACCACGGATTTCTGCTATATTATGTAAATTAAAATGTTTTTGTTTTATATTATCAAGGCTTATGCGGGCAACGCGAGAAGAACGGGCTGATGATTCGAAAATTACAATCTGATAAAAGTTCAAAATAGCTCCCGACACGTCTGAGTTATTTTCAAGACAAAAAAGTATGTATATTTAAATAAAGAAACTATAAGACTAGAGCTTATTAGACCAGGTTTTTCCTTACGGCTTATAACGAATTTGCCGTGACGCCTGTGCTGTCCCAAGGCAATGAAATATCCTGTATAGTAAAGAGAGGTGCCTTTATTGAAGACTGCCATCTGCCGTTCTGGTTCAAAAGTAAAACGAGAGAGATTAAATAGAAATGTGCAAGGCGTGTCGAGCTGTGCCATGTTGTGTTCCTGAGTTTATTTACGAGTATACACACAATGCATAGTGGTGTACTAAGTATATTTCATCAAGAATTAGTAGCAATGAATCCGCAGCGATACACACGTTATATCCGTATAAATATATCCTTAATTTTTTTAACAAAAAACTGACTTTAATGTTTAAAAAGCTTTACTTGCTGCTGAAAATATCCAATTCGCTAAAAGCATGCCTATTGTTTGAGTAGTTTCCTCAATTTCTCATGTATTCTATCATTAAAACTGGGTTTTGAAACAAGTAAACATTATTTAAAGCGAAACAAAAAGCCAACTGTGGGTTGGTCGAAATGAAAGGCATGTAACTAAGCTTGCCGTGGGGTGCCGGCAGTAGAATAATACCCCTCCTCTCATGCCCGTGATAGACGACTAAGCTGAACGGTTGGTACGGTGCTGGCTATTTCATCCAGCAATGTCACAGGCCCACTGCCCTAACAACATGAACTTTCCTAACTATATTAGATGTATGGCGTTTAAAATAGAAAAAAAACTTTTTAAACAGGTTTATAAAATTAAACATTTTTAGTAACTCTCGTCATTTTACCTAGCCTCGGAGGTTATCTATTTTTTTGTAATACCCTCAGTTTTGCAATCACGCCATCACGCCCTTTCATTTGATACCACTCTTGGGTATATTTTCAGCGCCGCAACCGCGTAGCTTGCTACGTGATTGCGGTAATACTGAGGCAGAGTCCATTTTTTGACCTCACGCAGCATTGGTTGTACCTATGTATGTTTAAAATTTTGTTTAACAGTGTAAGCCTAATTTGATTCTTTTGTTTTCTTTATAATTTGTATATGTTGTGTGTGTGTCAGAAATAAATGATATTCTTCTTCTTCTTTATTTGAAAGCATTCGATTGTTCACCCCCTTCTTTCAACCGCCATATCTCACGAATGGCTCGGCCGATTTCTATATAACTTTCAGTTTTGCATTATACACGTCTTTTTCTTCCATTTAATACATACTCGGGTATATGGAAACATTCGATTATTCATCCCCTCTTTCACCCTAAATAAAACATGTTTGACCGCTACAATACCTGCTATTAAGGTCCAACTAGTCGCGGAGGCAAAGTCGTCAGTGTGCACGGTCTAAATGTATGCTATCTCACCTGACATAGTGTGTTTACCCGCGCGCTAGAATGAAATGCACAATGATTCATTCCTAAACCGACCGCGCATAAATATGTGAATAGACTTTTAGCACAAGGGTTATTATAGAAAAAACTTGAGTGTAATCTTTTCAAAATAACATTTATTTCAACGTTTGAATAATTAAATTATGTCGGAACGGCATTTATTTTTGAGTTTTCTTTCTCCTTATATTATTTAGTTTCGTCCAAAGTTGGGCTAAAATCAGTGTTGAAATACGAATGTTTAGAAGCTTGTATTTTTGGAATAAATACTTTTTTTACGGTTTGGGGTGTACACAAACATAGATTATGACGAGATAAATTGATATAATCCTTAGTGTTGGATGGTTAACGTCAAACAGTGGAGTAGTTACCCTTCCACGTTTGTATGGAAAGATGAGCGACTCGTTCATCCTTAAACAAAAAAATTGCATGCAAATCGGTCCTCTCGTTTAAAAGCTACGGTGCCACAGACAGACGCACAGACACACACACATAGCGGTCAAACTCCACTCCTCTTTTTTGTCAGGGGTTAAAAAAACAGCGAAATAGTCAGGCAAACTGCTACGAGAACTAAGGATTAGGCAAAACGCGTCTTAGTCCTATGGAGTTGCAGGCAAGTCGAGAACAAAGGATCCCTGAACACTTGACAAATACAATAGAGCAGTTTTTCTTTAAGAGCGATTCCTTTGAAATACAGCAAGTAGAGATTTGTAGCAATTTATAAATCGAGTTTAAAAGAAGATTTATGAAAGAAAAGGAGAAGGTAAAATTCTCCATCTTTTGTAAAATTTTCAATTTGTGTTTGTTGTGGGGTGCCGGCAGTAGAATGTTACCCCTCCCCTCTTGCCCGTGGATGCATAGTATGAATCTGCCAAGGGATTCCTCCGGAATATGGGCAGCAGCGTCTTTCCGTGTATCAACATCCCGTACTGCGCTCGCCAACCCGCCTGTCAAGCGTAATGAGAATTGTTTAGCAATTCTATTCAACATCTTATACTCGTGATAAATAACATATTAATGTAAATAAGAATTAACACTTATAAAAATACTTTCGCAAATAACGCATTATTTTAGAACAAAGATTGCCTTTTATATGGTTATATTCAGTGATCTTTAAAATATATGAACCTTAAGAACCTCAAGAGACATACATACATATGAAGGGTATTGGGAAAATCACTGTGACAGAATCCAGGCGATTACAGCAGGTGTACAATGTAGTGTAGGAATCTGAAAATCGCATAATTTTTGTTCTGGCCACAGCATGAGTCACAAAAAATTGTCAAAGTTTTGACCTTAGTATCCATTCCATGGAATATGAGGTAAAATGAATGGACATTTATCATTATAGTTCTGAACGCCTGTGACATCCATCGTTCTAGTCGTGTAGCCATCATTTTAAAATCTATTTATCTCGGGACTGCCTGCGTTATTGCACAGTTTGAAAGTGCGAAAATGTACTATGCAGATCAAGGAATCGAATGGCATACTTGGTTTGGATTGGTAAAATTTTGGACATTCAGCATTATTGCAGGTGGATATCATATGCTTTCGCAAACTTTGTTTTCGAACTTTTCAAGGTGAATAATTCCTACATGATGGTTGCGTAACATAAACCGTTTACGCAGTCATGCACTGCGGACACAACCAGAGGTTCTCAAAAGGAATGCATTTTCCCGTTTGTTCTCCACTCCTATTGGTCATGGCATGATGTTAGCAAGCCTAGCTTTCCACGATAATTGGTTCATCCAACAGTGAAATAACTTTTCAGCAGTTTCTGAAATAAGCGCGTTCAACCATACCAGCAGACAGATTCTTCAAGCTTTATCATTATCATCATTTCAGCCGTAAAACGTCCACTATTGAACACAGACGAGGAGTTGCTCACCACGCTTGGCAGGCGGGTTGGCGAGCGCAGTACGGGATGTTGATACACGGAAAGACGCTGCTGCCCATCTTCCGGAGGTATTCCTTAGCGGGCTCCTACTGCATCCACGGCATGAGAGGAGGGCTAACGTTCTACTGCCGGCACCCCGCGGCATCAAGCTTTATAATATGTATATAATGTACAGGTTCAATCTATATACATAAATCATAAGTGTATGAGTAAATGGTAAACGGTTTTATCATCCCAACGTCCCGCCCGAGACAGTGGTGACAACCTAACAAATGATGCCAGAGTAGTCTTTGAATGGACGCAGTTCGTTGAACGGAACACGTCTGCGCTGCGATGGGAATAATGTTTTCTGCTAAGTCGATGCTCCACTTAGAACGCTAATAATAATAGTCATAATAGTAATTTATTGGTTAGTAATACTTGTAATTATAATTACAAGTATTTTTTTAAATATTTGATACATAATTGGATTAATACATTTTAACTGTTACATATTATTTATAATTATAAATTACACTAAAGAAAGATATGAATGATAGATTATCAAATTAAACACTAAGTCAGTAACGGAAATGAATAATAACAAGAATAAGTATCAAAAATTAGCAATACAAACATTTCATTCCTTAAGAGCTACGAATTCGTCGTAGCTATAAAAGGTTCGCTCAATAAGCCAGGACGTTAGTTTAGACTTGAATACGGGCAAGTGGTTCTCAAAGTGACAACAATACAAAAGCCAGGATTTTTACACTAATGAATAACACTTGTAAAAATAAAGATATTTTACTGTCGAATTGTGTACCTACATTACTGGTCTTAAAATGTAAAGTTAAAGGTCCGACAATTTGTATACTTTTAGGACGTATAATAACCTAGATTTAACAAAAGAACATGTGGTAGGAATTTAGACAAACACAGAGGCAACATATCATGAAATTCTTTGAAGTGATAGTTAACCTGTATATAAATTATGCCTACAAGCTTACATCAAATATAATAGGGTAATATATATATATAGTAAATAAGGGTAAATGCTAAACGGTTATTACGTTCCATTCCCAAATATCGGGCCGGGGCAGTGGTGACAACCTAACAAATGGAAGCGGTTGGTTGAAGGGAACACGTAGCTGCGATGGGAATAATGCTTTACGTTAAGTCCACGACACACTAAGGTATTACTGAATTCTAATTACACCAAATGCGACGCATTGAAGACAAGACATCATCTCCGAAGTAGGATTGTTCCATGTCCACTGCTGGACATACGCCTCTCTTATGGATCTCCAAGTACATGAGCTGTGGTAAGCTTGGCAGACGGGTTAGCGAGCGCAGTACGGGATGTTGATACACGGAAAGACGTTGCTGCCCATCTTCCGAAGGTAGTGGCAGATTCTTACTGCATGGGCAAGAGGAGGGGTATCAAATCAAAACAATTATTAACAAGTTGGTCTAGCTCTGCACCTAGTTCATTTTCAATTGTATTTTCTTTTTTGGTTCATGTTTATTGCATGCTCTAGGTTATATTAGTCTAAGTTTTACTGATTGTGCGTGTGAGATAAATAAACGCTTTTTCTTTCTTTCTTTTCTTCTTCTTTCAAGTTTATAAATTTAATATTTTAAGTAACCCCTTTACCTAGTCGCCTGGACGTCTGCATACAAACGAGGAGGTAGGAGAGGAGGGATAACATTCTACTGCCGGCACCCCACGGCAATTTAAAAAAATATACAGGCATAAATCGGTTTTGTTTATCTGTAAAGTAAAAATCTATGTTTTGTACAGACGTTTTTGTCTTTTTTTTGTATATATACTACATGTACATAACAAAATCAGGAATCTCGATACATCACCTGCTTTGGCTAAACACACCCTGATTTGGGTCTTGTCAAAACAGAAGAGCTCTGGGTAAATACGCTCCCGTGACGGTTAGCTGGGACCTCATTATCCCCAGTGTAAAGTTTCCGGCATGGATCTTGAGCTATCAGCGGAGATGAGAAGCCTTCGCTAGTCTTTAAGTATGTGGCTACAAGGTTCAAAATAATATAACATACTCGTTTTTTACGAAATACCGGCCCGTTCCTGTTTATGAAAGGTTTAGGATACCTCTTCTATTATTCTGATATAACGAAATACCTTCAGCGTATTAAGTTTCAGGTGTCTTAAATGTATTCATAAACAAATAGTGATGTGGAATAAAAATAATAATGCTGGACAATGCACGCAGCATCATCTAGCCCCAAGCTAAGCAGAGCTTGTGTTATGGGTACTAGATGTCTGATAAGTTTACATTATTACTACATAGATATATATTTTATTATTGTAATAAAGAAAACCATCCAGAACACCCTGACCAAATATCTGCAGATCGTACAGATATTTGTCCCGAGGCGGAAATCGAACCTAACTGCGCCACAGAGGTCACATCGTCTAAGCTTAATCGGCTTTACGATAGAAGATGCATATATAAATATTTTACCTTATTATTACGTCATCATCACAGCCTTAGGACGTCCACTGCTGGACATAGACCAATATGGATTTCGAATTAAAAAAAAAACATACACCAACTTCTAACAACAGGTCTCTATTTAACAACGTGGCTGGACACGAACCTAGCCTAACTTATTTTTAGATACTACATTCATTAGAATGTATGTTGGTATATATGTTAAATATAGTATATATATATATATATAGCATATATATATTTATATATAGTATTCTATTCTATTCTATGTTACCGGCCAAACCCGATTACAGGACAAACTAGTATTGCCTAGGCTAAACTAGTTATTTTCCTAATAACCTACTGTCTCTCCATCTCGGTTCAGCCACAGGCAGTGTTTTTGGATGGTTAAAAAAAAACCTTAACCTACTGTCTCGCCATCTCAGTTCTGTCACAGGCAGTGATTTTATTTTATATATTTCATATATAGCTTCGGAATTGTATATAGGAAGAACTAGTTTAGCCTAGGCAAAACTAGTTTGTCCTGAAATCGGGTTTAGCCGGTAACATATCGCACCTCCAGTCGTAGACTGACTCAATTCAAAATTTGGGTGAATTAAGTAAAGTATACAGAACGACTCAAAAAAGTGCGCTCTATCGCCTAGTAAATGAGAAACTGTAATAAATAAACTGTAATAGCTCTCTGTTCCATAAAGTTATAGTGTGATTTATCAAAAACTGTCGAGGACCGAAACACGTTTTCTTCATTTCCCAAAAAACATGAATTTTGGATTGAGTCAGTCTACGACTGGAGGTGCGATATACCTCTATACCATGCTAACCTATTACTCCTAACCTCTCTAACCTCTTATCTTACACTGGGGACCTTCTTCCATTAATTCCTCTGCCGTAGGACTGGCTGCCACGTCCACTGCCGGACATAATGCCTCTCATGGATCCCCAACATCAACAAGTGGTTGTTGGCAACAATATGGATCTCCAAGTACTCATGGATCATGAGAAGGTTGTTGCCACGCTTGGCACGCGGGTTGGCGAGCGCAGTGCGCGATGTTGATACACGGAAAGACACTGCTGCCCATCTTCCGGAGGTATCCCTTGGCAGTTACTGCATCCACGGGCAAGAGAGGAGGGGTAACATTCTTCTCCCGAGACCCCACGGAATTATTCAATTATTTAATTTTAACTTTGGCAAATGAATGCTTTTTGTGTATTAATATTTCCCAAATTTTCACTTCACATATACATAGGTAACGCGGTACTAACGTGCGTCCCGAATTATTTTACTAGCGGTTAAAAAGGGCCCACCATGTCATAACCCTAAATAGAACTTAAGGCGAGATCACACGGCTAGATGCAAATATTTCCTCTGTCTATTGAAATTATCATTTAATCATAATCGTTATTGAAATTAATCAATGGATTATGATTGTCACTTTGTTTTTCCGAAGGTCGTGGGTTCGATACCGGCAGTGCACCAATGGATATTTCTTTCTTGAAAAATGTATGTGCACACTTAACACGTACTTTAACGGTGAAGGAAACATCGTGAGGAAACCCTCGGCTTAGTTAGCTTCAGACGTATTGACCTGTTCTTTCCTCTGAATAATAGCTGACTAAGCTAAGAGGATGTTACAGGTGCTGGGCAAGCCTAATCCATCTAACAATGTCCCAGGCACTGCAGCGTCCCGTACAGCATTATTACTAGTTGCTGACGCTGTATAAATCATCTATAATAGATGCAAAGGCCTTACTTTTTTTGTTTTCAGTGTTTCTCTTAATAGAATGTTTAGTTTTAAAGTGTGCACTAATTTTCTATCTATCTGTCTATGTATGTATGTAGGTCTAGACTAGATCATCTCGTGGGACGCCCACTGCTCTGCATAGGCCTCCTTTATGAATTTCTAAGTACTGAACATGAGAGGATTGTTGATATACATACCTGCACGCTTAGCAGGCGAGCACAGTTAAAGAAAAAATAAATTACGTACGGGATGTTGATACACGGAAAGACGCTGCTCTATCTTCCGGTATCTCTTGGCAGATCCAAAATTATAATATTTTGATTTGATTTTGATAATGCAAACAAATCTTCCATATGTAAAAATAATGTTAAATCTCCCCTTAAGCATTTGGTAATAGGGTCAACAATTACGTAGTAAGCGTGCGTTTGGCTATTTCGGCCCGCGTCGGTTTAGTTCGGCTATTTTCGGCGCGGTCGTGTTCGAATCGGTTCATTTAAAATTGGAATGCTCGACTTTGATGTGAAACAAATGTTGTTTATTTGAATGGGTCTAAAATTATTTCAAAGGAAAAAAGATAAAGCTATAAAAATGGCTACGGGCGCCTTGGCCACAGAGTTTTAGAATTTAGTTCCAAAGGCGACGCATAATAAATAATTATTTGGATGTAATTGTTTAAATAACAATGGCAAAACGCAGACTGAGGGCCGCTTGCTTGGTATGATGGATGGCCTGAAGGGTAGCGATAGGAGTATTTTATTGTCACTCAGACACTGCAGCCTGATTCCTCTCCGATCGTAGCGGCTATCCGTTCCATTAGGTAAAGGGTGGTAGAGCAGAGAGGGTGCGTCTGTGTTTGCGCGAACACTACGCACCATAATATATCCTGCGCACGCAACGGACCGTTTCTGGATAAAGGCTCTTGAGACTTAAATTCCTGTGGCGATAGACTAAGATAGAGAGGTCTGCACACAGGTGGCATTGGGAGAGTGGTCGTTTTTGCACTACACTGGAACAACAGTGTAAATTGGGTAGCATCATCTGGAACAAAGCAGCCCTATTTAGGGAGGCACTGCTTTCCTTGCTCAGCCCAGGAGGGAGCTAAAAAGGTGCTCCGAAAATTGCTTGTTCCATCTTAATTGGGAGGTAGTAGCCACGGCTGCCTTTGCAACTCTTTCGGCATCGTCGAAATACAGAGAAAAGCATTAATAAAAATCTAAACAAACTTAAAACATCTCATCTAATATTTGGTGCCTGGAAATGTACGCACCCACCTTGACAGAGCTGGTAATTCTTTGTCAAATTGTTATTGTTCCAAATAAAGATTTTTGATTTTGTAAATGAATGTTAGCCGTGGGGTGCCGGCAGTAGAATGCTGCCTCTCCCCTCTTGCCCGTGGATGCAGTAAGTATTTGCCAAGTAATATCTCCGGGAGATGGGCAGCAGTGTCTTACCGTGTATCAACATCCAGTACAGCGCTCGCCAAATCGCCTGCCAAGCCAAGTGAGTATGGCAACAACCCATCATAATCAGTACTATATACATACATGAGAGGTCTAGTCCAGCAGTGGATGTCCTACGGCTGAGATGATGATGATGAAATGATAATATTATCTATTAAATAAAATATAAAAAAGTAAAAGTAAGGCCTTTGCATCTATTATAGATGATTTATACAGCGTCAGCAACTGGTAATCATGCTGCAGTGCCTGGGACATTGTTAGATGGATTAGGCTTGCCCAGCACTTATACCATCCTCTCAGCTTAGTCAGCTATTATTCAGAGGAAAGAACAGGTCAATACGTCTGAAGCTAACTAAGCCGCGGGTTTCCTCACGATGTTTCCTTCACCGTTAAAGCTCGTGTTAAGTGTGCACATACATTTTTCAAGAAAGAAAAATCCATTGGTACACGGCCTGTATCGAACCCACGACCTTCGGATTGAAAGTCGGGGGTACATACCACTCGGCTTACACGGCTTTTATAAAATATAAGCGTTTGGTAATAAGAACATACCGCATTACCACTCAGCCAAAACCGCTTTTATTCGCTGCATAAATTATCTAGATACAGTTTACTCTGCTGCACACAGCAAAAAAAAAATACCTCGTCAGTTCAGTGTGAATACAAATTCTTGACGAGACAAAAGGGGGCGTTTACGGCCCATTTCCCACTGCGACGGGGATGACACGACCCAATGAGCTAGAAATGCGGAACTCACAAACAAACCGGGTAATATGGACATGTTCGTTACACTGCTATAGCATGATGAAGTTGTGGAGTTTTTAATCAGCTTCATCATCATAATCTCAACTGATATCCGCGTCTTCTGCTTTTTAGGGTTCAGTACCCAAAGGGTAAAAACGGGACTATATTACTAAGACTCCACTGCCCGTGTCTGTCCGTCTGTCTGTCACCAGGCTGTACCTCTTGTCTTGTCTTTTTATATTGTGGCTTTTTGTGTTTGGTTTTACACAATTCCGCCAGTGTCAAGTTTATAAATTCTTATGTTTTTATCAGGCTGTATCTCATGGGCCGTGATAGCAAGACAGTTGACATTTTCACAGATGATGTATTTCTGTTGCCGCTGTAACAAGAAATCTCTCTCCCATACAACAAACATGATTTTGATTGAATATTAGTACGGAACCCTTCGTGCGTGAGCAGTAGTTGAATAAGGTATTTCGGCAAACGCTGCGGTAGCTGGATCATCATCATCATCATTTCAGCCGTAAAATGTCCACTTTTGAACACAGGCCTCCCTCATGGAGATCCATGAAGGGTAGTTGCCATACTCACCACGCTTGGCAGGCGGGTTGACGAGCGTAGTACGGGATAATGATACACGAAAAGTCGCTGCTGCCCATCTTCCGGAGGTGTCCCTTAGCAGGCTCTTACTGCATCCACGGGCATGAGAGGAGTAGTTTCCTCTCCACGAGGCATCATCAGGTGAGACAAAAAAGACTTTGGAAACTTTCGTTCCAGCCGCCGACCAGTCAACACCTCAGCGTCTAATTTGATGATGCCTCGCGGAGAGGCGAAACATGTGTCGTCGATAGGTTTGGGTATGCATGCTGCACTGACAACCTAGTTCTGCCTGCATGTGCATAATTAGCGGGCAGGAGGGCGGTGCTCATGCATCTCAGCATAAGCGGAATGAAAACTAAATATTTAATTTTATTAATAATAAAATAAATAAAATAAAATAAATTAATCTGTTAAGAGCCAGGGTTAAGGGTTAAGATGTAGCTTTAAATGTATTAGAACAAGGCTTTTTATATTCTATTAACCTGTTGACCTTACTTTTCTTCCCAAAAGTACAACTATTTGTCTGTGTTTCTCTTTGTGAAATTTATGTTATAAGGTGAATGTACATTAAAGAGTTTATCTATCCATCTAACTACAAATACAATTTCCGAAAATAGAAAACACGCTAACTTACACCCTATGACAATGATACATAATTGCTCCTACAAGTTCACACCAGAATGCCACTTTGCTCTGCAAACAATTATTACCTCAATTAAGCCAGAAATTGCAAACCCAGCACGGTAGTTAGTTTTGCAAATAGCATTTAACAAGAACTTAATGAGAGGCGGTTTGCGAATCTCTTAGACTGATTTAATTTTCCATATTTGACAGGCACTGCAGCGTCTTAGCCGTGGGGGGCAGTAGAATGTCCCCCTCTCTTGCATAAGGGTGCAGTAAGAACGAAGGATACCTCTGGAAGATGGGCAGCAGTATGGCAATAACCTCTCATGATTTCGGAGATCCATGAAGGTTTATGTCCAACAGTGGACGTGGGCAGCAGTGTTATGATGATGATGATGACTGCAGCGGTTTAAGAGCATCTAAACAATCGCTGACGTTATAAGTATCATCTAAGTTTTTTTTTGACAAATCACACAGCATCATCTAGCCCCAAGCTAAGCAGAGCTTGTGTTATGGATACTAGATGACTGATAAACTTAATACATTATACTACATAGATAGATATTTTTATTATATATGTAAATGAAGCCCAGAAAAACACCCTGAATACCCTGAACAAATATCTGCAGATCGTACAGACATTTGTCCCGAGGCGGGAATCGAACCCGCAACCCCTTGCGTCGCAGGCGGACCTTCGCCCGCTGCGCCACAGAGGTCGTCGTGTGAAAGGAGAATTTTAAAATTTTAAATGACATGAGTGCTAACCCAAAAGGGGAGGTTTGAACCCATGAGAACAAGTCGTTTTGGAGCGGAATAATTGCGAACGCGTATTATTTGTTTACTATTTTTATTAACATTTTACTAACAAGTCGATGTAGCGTGAACATGAATCTGTGTTCGTCTTTAGTACACATACATTTTGTCTATGTAATAATTTATTTGTAAGCCTACTTTGTGAAGAAAAATAAAGAAATATTTGATTTTGATTTTTGATTTGTTCATAACTGGATTTTTGATTGTTTTAGATCATATAATGAAAACCCTCTCTGTGGTTAAGATTATGTTAATTTATACCTCCATGGCAAACTCATCGCGGTCTCTCCTGAATTAAGGCCAGTAATATCTTAGACGTCCTGTAAAAAGCACAAGTAAATGACGGTGTAAAAATATATTGTTCTTTTAGCATTACACAGAACAAAGTAACGTTTCGTTAATTTCCCTTATCCTACCATTATCTCTCGCTCAAATGTTTATGAGTACGATGCCGCTAAGCCGCCCTAACGTACCTGCAACAAAAGGACCGTGTTAACAACGATTGCGAACAATAAAATAGAAATAAACTTTATTTCTGCCACAGTTTTGGTACAAGCCGTGTCGGCAAGGGGTGCCGGCAGTAGAATGTTGGGTAACATCCTTAGGATAACCTCTTATGCCCGTGGATGCAGTAAGAGCCTGCTAAGGGATACCACCGGAATCTTTCGGCAGCAGCGTCTTTCCGTATATCAACATCCCGTACTGTACTCGCCAACCCGCCTGCTAAGCCTGGTGAGTATGGCAACTACCCCTCATGGTCATCCATAAGGAAGGCCTGTGTCCAACAGTGGACGATGATGGTACAAGCTATGAGGAACAGTGATGAAACTGAATGGAAGGAAAGAACGAAGGTCGCGAGTTGGATACCGGCCGTGTATCAATGTGTTTTAACCACCTTAAAAAAAAATGGAGAAGGTTCTCAAGTCGTCTGTATTTTATTTTTTAGGTTTTTTGTTTTACCTTATAGTATTTGATTATTTTTACACCCAGTTCTAATGATGGAATTAAATAACCAATTATGAACTCAAGATCATGTTTCACACCACATCAACAAGTAAAAATGTAAATAAAAATATTCAAATTCGATTTCCCGATTTTTCCCCCTCCATAAGTACTTGTTTCATAACCAAACCCCCCTTTTGGGTTAGTACACATGTTATAATTACAACCAGCATTATGCTGAGTTGGTTATCCTTTTTTGCTACAACCTTTATTGTATTTGTTTGTTATATTTTAATAATTGCTGTATTTGTTGTTGCAAAATAAATATTATTCTTATTCTTATATTCCCGCCTCGGGACAAATGTCTGTACGATCTGCAGATATTTGTTCAGGGTGTTCTGGGTGTTTTTCTATCTATAATAAAAATATCTATCTATGTAGTATAATGTATTAAGTATATCAGTCATCTTAGTACCCATAACACAAGCTCTGCTAAGCTTGGGGCTAGATGATGCTGTGTGATCTGTCCAGCATTATTTATTTATAATTTTATTTATTTTATAATTATACAACCTGTATATTTATCATACATAGAAAAATACCCAGACCAGGGAAATTGTCGGTTGAAAACTGACAACTGCACCACGGATGGTATCGATTGAATATATCGAACATTCCTATTAGGTTAACTCGGCAAGTGTTAGACACCAACCACTTATACGGAGTGAAGATTTCCTGGCAGATACTAGATGCGACAAGACGAATACGAGGAAAATGCCGCAAATAGGCATGTTGACAGAGCTTGAAAAACAAAACACTCATATTTTTTATTTTCAAGTACTCATCATGAGCAGATGTTGGCATACTCGCAGGTGCAGTACGGGATGCTGATACACAGAATGACGCTGCCATCTTCCAGAGGTAGATCCTTGCTGCATCCACAGGCAAGAGAGCGAAGTTAATGACGATGACAAGAAAGAAGCCACAGGCATCTCAGTTGCATAAATGTTGCGAGCCTGTGGTCGACTCATCATCATCATTTCAGCCGTAAAACGTCCACTACTGAACTAAGGCCTCCCTCATGGAACTCCATGAGGGGTAGTTGCCATACTCACCACGTTTGGCAGGCGGGTTGGTGAGCGCAGTACGGGATGTTGATATACGGAAAGACGCTGCTGCCCATCTTCCGGAGGTGTCCCTTAGCAGGCTCTTACTGCATCCACGGGTAGGAGAGGAGGGGTAACATTCTACTGCCGGCACCCCACGGCTTCGTGGCTTTGTGGTCAAATACCATCCGTAATTGGGACAACGCACACCATTACAATTTCTGTCACTCGGCGGAATAACTGTGGCTAGCTTACTTGCTAGCTATTGGATAAGCTGTGTATCAGGTAGCGTTCGTAACTATAGGGGACGGACTAACCTGGGGGTAGGGGCAGATAAAATGAATATAGCTGCACTCTTCCAGCCGTAGGAGATCCACTGCTGGACAAAAGCCTTCCCCATAAATCAGAGTTCTTGCCATACTCACCACGCTTGGCAGGTTGGCGAGTGCAGTACAGGATGTAAATAAAAGAAAAGACGCTGCTGCCCATCTTCCAGAGGTATCCCTTGCATCCACGGGCAAGAGAGGAGGGGTATCATTCTACTGCCGGCACCCCACGGCGAATAGGTAGGACATTTTTGAGAAATTCCAGAGATTATAAGGTTGGTTTAGGTTTAGTGAAGGAAACATCTTGAGAGGATGGTATAGGTGCTGGGCAATTCTAATCCATCTAACAATGTTGAAGGCACTGCAGTGTCCCGTACAGCAGGATTACCAGTTACCGACGCTGTATAAATCATCTATAACAGATGCAAAAGCCTTACTTTTTTGAATATTATTTACTAACGAACGTGATAGACGAAGAAAATTTTCTCTACGTAACACTAGGATAGGAAAACTGCGTCCTTAATTCAACGCCTCCCGAACCTTTTTAACATGGGATGAGAAATGTCATGTTATATGGACTCCATTGTTCGAAATAACATATTGTAGCGAATGCATATTTTTTATCCTTTTTATTGTCACCGTGTTCCTTTTATTTATATTATACCGTTTACATCGTGCTACGAACTCTTTTCTATTCAAATATCCCTGAGAACAATCAAACCTATAGTAGGTAGGTAGTTAAAGTACAAACCTTACAATATTTTAATTTATTTTTTACGGGCAAGGCTTTTGCCCAGAAGTAGGGCTGACAGCCCTAATATATAGTATAGGCTAATAAAAATATATTTAATTAAATCAGTTTACTCGCCTACGACTCGCTTCACTGCGAGTGCCTATACATATTTCACTGGAAACGGGTGGTCCCAAAAATTGTGTCGCTTGGTCGACGATTCAAAAAGGAGCCCCAGGCCCACGCTGAGCCCGTCCTTAGTGCAACCCTGTCCTCCCCAGCCAACGAATCATACCAATTGTAGACGAGGTTAGTTTACGAGAGAAAGCCGATTCTGAATATATTCAACTTGATACGTGTGTGTATAACTTATGATTGTTGGATCAAAGTTCTGGGATTAAGATTTTAATTGGAAATGTTATCTACGTTCAACTGCAAATGTGTCGATTCCGTCCACTTCCTAATTAAAGCTTATTAAAATTGCGTAAAATAGATTAAAATGACGTATTTTAAAACAAGCATTCAGATTGTGTTGTTCTAAAATCAAAACGGAACAATTTAAACTTTTTTTAATCGACTAAATGTCGAGAGAAGCCGAAGACCCACCTGATGGATAGTAAGTTAAGTAATAACAACTGCAATGCCGCGGTGATCACGTTCACTAAGCACGTGACCAACGCTTCAGTGGAATGCCCCCGTCACCATGAGACATAAGAGGTGTAAGGTCTCATGTGCCCGTAATTTCAGCGGCCTACTCTTTGTCTATTTTATAACTTTTATTTTGATTCAATTGATATGCAGATAAAGCTTTTTGTATTATATTGTATCAAGATTTGGCCATCCCAAATGCTTTAGGCACCTTATTTGGAGAGAAATAAACAAATTTTGGAAAATTCTCCAGGGGAGCCTTTGGCATTGAACGACGAACCTCCATTACATTTTATATGGGTAGATATACAAAGATTTAAATCGTTGTATGCGCCCTCGCCGTAATGAGACCGCACCATTTTTTTTCCACACGAAATGAGTGAGTGCACTCATTTGGAATCGGTTTACAAACACAATGTTAGCCGGACGTGTTGTGGGTTATTTTTTTCACGAAAGTTCTTCCAACATGATTGCTCAATAAATGGTAACAATAAAAGTTTGGTTTATTGGCGAAACCAGTGTGCGTGCGCCGGTATTATGGTTCACACACATATTAAGACAATGCCACAGTTTTTGGTGCCAGGACACATCTAGCGATTTAAATCTCTGGGTAGATCCCTTTTCTTTATATTTGCGTTGGAATTGCCATTGTTTTACCGGGTGATGTGTGAGCCGAGACATGTATGATAATGACTTCGTACTGATTAAGTCGGAGTGTTTTGTTTCAGGTACCTAGATTTTTCTAATTAAGAAACCGCTAACTATACGAAATGTGTTGCGACTGAACAATGTGTCTGGATGTGGTAGGTTTCGTTTGCACTGAATTGGAAATCTTCTGTGACGAGTATTGTGTTATTTTAGCTTAACATCAGGTGGGCATTCGGCTTATCTTGTCATTTAGTCGTAAGTATATAAAAAAGACTTACCCCCGTATTTATAAACAAGTAAAAGTAATTACTTGAGTAAAAGTAATTACTCAAGTAATGATTTTTATTCTATAGTTTAGTAATTGCTTGAAGTTTGAACTGTCAAAAGTTAGAATTCTTAGCCAAGTAATAGTCACCATTTTCTTTACTTAAGCATTAGAACTGCACCATTTTGCGTTTGATTTTGCGGTTATACTTAGCAACGGAAAGTATCGAAGCGACTTTTGGTGTTATAGATGATATCGATAACGATATACTACCGGAGATTAAAGTTGCTGAGCCCAGAAAACGCAAAGTTTACTTTCGTGATATGGATCTATTTTATGATTATTCAGAAGATTGTTTTAAAAAGAGATTTCGCTTTTCCAAAAGTGTTGTGATGAATGTAATTTTACCGAGAATTACGGACTCTTTACAATCAGAGACACAAAGAGGGCTTCCTGTAAGTCCGCTGTGCCAGTTACTAACGGCCTTACGTTTTTATGCCATTGGCAGCTTCCAGATTGTATGTGGAGACATCATGCACATTTCACAATCGACAGTGTGTCATATAGTGAAGAGAGAGTTACTCGTGCATTGGCGTTGCTAATGAATGATTTCATTAAGTTTCCAGTAAATTTAAGAAAAATAAAGAATTACTTTGAAAATCTTGGTTGTATAGGAAGAGCACCTGGGCTGAAAAATATGGTAGGAGCAATCGATTGCACCCATATTAAAATCACCAAACCTAGAGGCAGTGTGCACACAGAACAGTACCGGAACAGAAAAGGTTATTTTTCATTAAATGTCCAAGTAGTTGGTGGGCCTAATTTAATGATTTATGATATAGAAGCCGTGGGGTGCCGGCAGTAGAATGATACCCCTCCTCTCATGCCCATGGATGCAGTAAGAACCTGCTAAGGGATACCTCCGGAAGATGGGCAGCAGCGTCTATCCATGTATCAAGATCCCATACTGCGCTCACCAACCCGCCTGCCAAGCGTGGTGAGAATGGCAACTACCCCTCATGGAGATCCATGAGGGAGGTCTTTGTTAATTAGTGGACGTTTTATGGCTGAAATGATGAATGATGATGATATAGTAGTGCGTTGGGCAGGCAGTACTCATGATCAAAATAGCATCGTATTTTTGTATGATATTTAGGAATAAATAATTTTCCAGACTCGAAAATGGTTTTTTCCTGTCTACTTCAGACATAATTAAAATGTTTGTTAGTTTTCAATTACACCAAAAGAATAAAACAGACAAATTTTGAACTAGCCAAAATACTAGACTTCACTTCACTCACTTGTATATGTTTGTACACAGTGAGTTATAGGATAGGAAAATAAAAATTACAATGCCAGTACATAAGTAATTCAAGTGTAAAAAGATACATTCTATTTTTGTAGGGTTATGTCGTGTCACACGTTTTGTTTCAGCCAACAATCACCTTTTTCTTTAGAAATAATTAAATGTAAAAAGTATATTATCAATTAAAATTAGTTTTGTAAAGATAATGTAAATTATAAAGTAAAATTAAATTTAAGTAATATTATAAGTTGTTAAAGTAAAATAATCTACATCTGACTTTTACCTGTTAATGAAACAAAACGCAGTAAATGAGTGTTACCAGAGGAAACACCTATCAAGCGTTGCTTACTCAAGCATTTACTTAAATAAGTAACGTAGATTACTCAACTATAGAATAAGATTTTTCAATGAAGTATTCTATCCTCAAGTAATGACTTTACTAAGAAATTACTTAGCAGCAAGTAATTGCTTGTTTATAAATACGGGGGTTAATGGATTGTCTTGGAACGTAGTGAAAATGGACCCAGATTTGCATGATGGAGTTTGTTAGGAGGCGAACATACTACGCTGGTCTTCCGTTTGGTGAAAATAGTCTAGAGCAAATTGGCATTCTATGTTGCCTTAATTCTCAACAAGACAGATTATCTTATGTCTTACTAGCTTATGCCCGCCGCTTCGCATGCGTTGTACCCAGGTAATGTAGCTTATGTGTTAATCCTGGTCAACATCGATACGTGTGCAAAATTTCAGCTCAATCCGTATGCTAGTTTTTGCGTGAAAGAGTAACAAACATCCATACATAATCACATAAGTCGGATAATATGTCATTTCAAATGCTTTGTCAAAAGTCCCCATCGATCTCGCTTGTGCGTTGTATTTTATACCTCGGATACTTTTAGTTTTTAGCATATTTGCCTGAATCGGTGAAAAGCGCTACATTAAAAAAATTGTAGATCGTAATGTTTTCCCTAAAAGCAAGCCGTTCTCGAGATTTCAGCTTTTAATTCTGCAAACACGATCTACAAACTCTTTTTCGACTATTTTGTTTTGCAGAAGCTTATAACCATTCCAGAGATATACGTAAATAACCAAAACTTTGACCTCGGATAAAAACAGCTGGTTGATTTTCACCGATCGTCTTTTGTTTGACCACAATCTCGCCTGATAATAATCGAAGATATGCTGGATATAGTGATTAATCATAAAGTGCTATATTGCGAAGCGCATCATCATTCTAGGCCGCCGGCCCCCTGGCCAGTACCGTCGCAACCGCTATGTCTCTGCATTTTAAATCTGTAATATCTTCGAAAATATTAATTTAAATTAAATTCTGTAAAGGGCCACATTGATCTATATTAAATTCACAATGTATTTAAGGTACTTAATTGGATAAGGATTAATGCTGTATGGCTTAAAATCGCTTTGTAAATAAGCCATTATTTCTCGTAAAAAGTAAAGAATTTAAAAATGGTTATTGTGAGGTATCCCTAAGAGATAGGCATATACCATTGCGAACTTTTTTGTAGATCTTTTTAAGGTGTACAATAGTGAAGTGCTTTATTTTGTTCTATCTCATAGGGTTCAGCCAGCGTTTGCAATGTAAGCACAAAAAATGTGTTTATTTACGACATCACATTAGAAACCTATAAAATTATCAGTGTATCTCTACTATATTATGCATGTATTATACATAAAACCTTCCGCTTGAATTACTATAAGGCCGCCCATTGTGCATTTAGTTAAGTATCTTATCCTCTACTGTTATTTCTTTTATTTTATCGTGTACAATAAAGTTATAATCATTCATTCATTCATACTATATCTCTTTAAAAAGCACATCAAAATCCGTTGCGTAGTTTTAAAGATAAAAAAAAATAATAAAGCAAACATAGGGACAGACAGACAGCGGGATGCGACTTTTTTTTATACTATGTAGTGATGTATTATAAAATATATAATATTTATTTATCTAAGTGGGCATATAATGTAAGCATATTTATGTATTTATTGCTCGATGTACTTGTGTTTCGAAGCACGCCACCGTCTTCTCATATTTAACTATTTGTTGACTACTTATGTAGCCCTAGGTATTTATTGACTTTGACTTTAAATAGACACATGTTACAAAAGATACAGGTAATAAAAGAGAAGAAAAGATAAGATAAAATAAAAGCGTGTCAAAAAGAACACTATTCATCGACTATTGTGAACGACTTTTTAATTTTTTAAGAAAACGTCTTATTTAGTGACTACCACTTTGGTCTATAATCATAACTGCATACGTATCCTGTAACTGTAATACTTAAAGTAGGTAGTAAAATGTAGATGTCAGTGCCGGGTAATATTCAACGGACAGTAATAATTTATAGGCCACGACTAGTTTCTACCTAACCAGGCCAAAATCGAGCCGTAACCTAGCTTCGTAAGGATTATAAGTTTGACAGTTTTAACTGACATTTTGATAAAGAAACACACAGTGTTATTTCCATACAGAACAGTTACGGAGCGCTGAAGGTACTGTTGGCAGTTTGAACTACGAGACGTTTACTAAAAAGACGTTGTAAGGTACGCGTCCTGTGGCCCGCACCTAACGCACCGCACGCACGGCCCGCAATGAATTTTAGTTTGCTTTGTATGATTTTACATAGCGCTGCGTCCACTATCCGCGCCGCCCGCATCGAAAGCAAATCAAGGCAAATCCGTTCAATCCGTTGCGGGCCGTGCGTACTGTGCGTCCGGCGTCATATTTAACTAACCGTTTTATTTTTATAAGTATCAGGCATTCGTCTTTAGATTTGTTAATTCGACGTTGAACTACCACTTCCACGAACGACCAATAGAATCCTTTTTAATGTGAAGAACTTAGATTAGAGAAGGGTTCAGCAAAACATTCTGAACGTATGCTGTATCTATAAAAGAATTTTGCCTCGGGTGGGCTAAAAGGTAGCAGTCTCATTATTTAGTAAACAACCGACACAAATAAAAATACCCGCTAGCCATAATCCCACTAATATTATAGAGCCGAAAGTTTGTTTGTATGGAGGTTTGTTACCTCTTCACGCAAAAACTAGGCTACGGATTGAGCTGAAACTTTGCACACGTATTGATGTTGACCAGGATTAGCACATAGGCTACTTTTTATTAGAAATTAGTAGAACGCATGCGAAGCGGCGGGCAGAAGCTAGTCAGAAATAATGATAAGAACCAAATAAAAAAGACAAATACGTCTGAATATATTATAGGCGAATATAATATTCGCCTCAGATTTCCTCACGAAGCGGCATACTGTACTCGTTAAAACGATACAACGAAATTACCTCCACGGGACCCGACATCTGTTGTCTCCCTACGTCTTCCCTACCTCTTGGAAGAGCGAAGTATCACTTAAGGTTGGGATATTGAATTTCTTGAAGCGTGATGACATTCTTTTGTTGCGTACGTCAGAGAAATGAAAAAGTTTTACGCGTATAAACCAAAATATGTCATCCCACTAATATTATTAAGCCGAAAGTTTGTTTGGATGGAGGTTTGTTACCTCTTCATTTTTATTATTATTTATGTTTTCTGAATGCAGGTCCATAGTTAAAATTAAATTATCTAAAACTTTTGACATCTACCAAGAGAGGTTGCGATCAAACTTTAAAATTGACTCTAAGTCTTTTTGGAGTTTTATCAGGCAAAAACAGTCGATTCGAAATAAAACTCGTATCACTAAAGAGGGGAGGGAATTGAGTGATAGACCTTGGACCCTAAGGCGGCGGAGCGCGCCTGCACTGATAATGATGCAGTTATAATCTGCTAAGAGTTATCTCCAGAGGATGATCAGCAGCGTCTTTCCGTGTATCAAAATTCCACACTGCGCTCGTCAACCCCCCTGCCAAGCGTGGCGAGTATGGCAACAACCCCCTCGTGATCTTGGAGATCAATGAGGGCAGCCTGTGTCTAACAGCTGACGTGGACAGCAGTCATAAGGCTGAGATGATGATTGATAAGTTCCTCTTATGTCTACCTTATGTCTCTTATGTCTACACTTGGCAGGCGGGCAATACAATCTGTATAGAAATGGGAGAGATCTTCTGCCGGCACCCCACGGAAAGTTTATAAGGATGTTTATTTGTACGATCCTAATTTACATAATTCCTTAATTTGTCAACAAAAAAAACCGACTTCAATGACATAAATTGTACTGCTTTAAAATACTTAATGAAATTAGGACTTATTTTTACTTTTCTCATGGATCGCATTGTCAGAACTGGACCAAATTAAATTGGGACCACCACGAAAGTGCACTCTTTCGAATAAATAAAGAATTTTGAAAATCGGTCCACAATTGACGGAGAAATCGGTGAACATACATAAAAAAATACAGTCGAACATAGAACCTCCTCTTTTTTGAAGTCGGTTAAAAAACAAACCAAAGTTTGCTTTGCGAAAACAACGAATTCGTGATAGGGCGTTTCGTATGCGACTTTTTCTAAAAAAGGGCTTTCGTCATCCCTTTCAATAAAAATTCAATTTAAAATCAATCGTGCCAGCTAACGTTACAAAAAAGAGTAACACGATTGACATACCGACCACTGGACAGAAATACGTGGAACTTTTAGTATTTACATTGTAAATGTCAATGTAGTCGATGCAAAGCAACGATATCCTAGTGTTCTGCTATCCAAGCATTTTGTAGAACTAATTGTTTACCCTCACTCTATTTTCAAATCAAAATCAATAGTTCGTAATTTTTATATTGCTCTAACACTTTGCTTTTTGCTCTGCCAAAAGCAAGACGGGAAAGGAATGTGGGAAGGGATATATAGGTGGAACTGGAAAAAGACAGGAAGATCTTCCGCTGGTTCGCGACGGACGCGTACTGAGCTCAGAACAATCTGCGGAGTTGCAAGCCCAAACATTTTACCCGGAAGACGTAAAGGAATTTCACACTCACGATCACAAGCAAACCAGACAAAACCAGAAGTAAATGAATGGGCTCATGATATCACACATGACCTCCCCATTTACATTACATGAGCTTAATCAAGCGGCTGGATCGTTTAATCCAAAAAAGAACATAATAATCAAAGGCAAGTCCATAAAATAGTAAAACGACTAGAATTTAGGTTAGATTCCTAAATATTTAAACGTATGGAAATATGTTCACACGTGCAAGTCACGCGCGCGATGGACGCGCGATAGCACGCCGCCGTGCCGCGCCTGCACGCCGCGCCGCCGCGCGCCGGCGCTGTCTGTTCTAGCACGTTGTAAGGCCTTTGCATCTATTATAGATGATTTATACAGCGTCAGCAATTGGTAATCATGCTGTACGGGACGCTGCAGTGCCTGGGACATTGTTAGATGGATTATTAGGCTTGCCCAGCACCTATACCATCCTCTCAGCTTAGTCAGCTATTATTCAGAGGAAAGAACAGGTCAATACGTCTGTAGCTAACTAAGCCGCGGGTTTCCTCACGATGTTTCCTTCACCGTTAAAGCTCGTGTTAAGTGTGCACATACATTTTCCAAGAAAGAAAAATCCATTGGTGCACGGCCGGTACTGAACCCTTTGACTGTAGGATACTTCCCGGCTGTATGGAAGTAGGCCACCCTAGTGGTACTCCGAAAGCCGGAAAAGGAAATATACACTAGTCCGAAATCATATCGACCCATAGGTCTATAACCAGTACTAGGAACAGCAAGATGTACAAGCACGCAATGACCAAACAGTGAGGATCTTCACCGACGGGAGTAAGATTGATGGCAAAGTCGGAGCCGCGCTTTCCATATGGAACAGCGCAGCCGAGACAAAAGCCCTCAAAATGAAATTTTCTCCTCACTGTACTGTACAGTCTACCAGGCTAAGCTTCTGGCGATACGGGAAGCGACAAGGTTGATTCTTAGAAGGGGTGAAAGCAGCTTTGGGATCTATAGTGACAGCAGGTTAGCGCTGGAAACAGTAGTGAATCCAAACTCCAGCCATCCGCTCGCAGTAGAAACACGTGCCAACATAAAATCTAGCTTGACCGAGAACAAAACTATGTTTTTGTTCTGGGTCAAATCACATGCTGGACTAGACGGCCACGAACGGGCAGACGAGCTGGCAAAAGACGCTGCACTAAAATCTAAACAGAAGCCAGACTACGAATACTGTCCTGCCTCATTCCTGAAGCGACAAATCCGTTTGGATACTCTCCAAGAATGGGGCAAAAGATAGCAAAATGAAAAAAAATCTCCCGGATGCAATTGAGGCACACAAAGTAGTCCGAAAATTAACTATTACAAACACACTTACTCAAATTATGACAGGACACGGTGGATTCTCTGAATACTTACATCGTTTTACGTGTAAAGAGAATCCGTCTTGTCCTTGTGATCCTGAGTTGCCTCAGACAGTTCCACTCATCCTATAGGTCGAACCGGAAATTGATTGTAAAATAGATTAATCAGTTAATCATGTAAGTAAAATAATATAGTAAATAAGAACATTTGAAATAGTTTTTTAGAGTATTGTATAAAAATTGAAGATTGTAAGAAATAGTAATAAGACGTACATAAATAAAATATGACAATTACATATTGTTAGCAATACATTTATGCCATTTAAAATTAGAAATAAGAAAATAGATTAATAAAATGTGCAATAGAAATAAAAATCCGTAAAAGTAGTAATAATTAATAAAAAAGAAATATTTTTATTAGGATATAAGAAAGTAAAATAAAAGCTACAACTAAAGTCTACAACCTTAATTTCCTACCACATATATAAAGACTACGAATAAATCAGAGATAGATTGGTAGGCTAGCTGACGCCCCTAAAAAGGCACTTGGTAGGCGCCAATTAAAAAAAAACACTGCTGCAATTAATGAAAAACAAACTTAGCTAGGTATTTGTTTTTCATTAATTGTAAAAGTATAAAAAACCTGTCTACCAGGCCAACGTCGGCCGCGGCGGCTTAATGGTTTTTTTAATGAAATTTTATAGATCGTTCTGTGACTTGGTTCGTGTGTTCTGATGTGACAAATGAATACTCTATTTTGGCTTTAAAAGTGCAAATGCAGTAATTGCACTTTAGGGTTTGACATAAATAAATAGTCATAGTCAGAACACATAAACAGGACAAAAGGCTAATAAACGTAACGAACACAAAAACTTTAAGCATCCTTTATATTATAACTACGAAAATAAAATATTTTTGATTTAACTGGCGGACTTAAGGTATAATTCCACTAGTGTGCGCCACTGTTCAGCACACTAGTGGAATACCTTTACGATTTTTATAGCCTGTCACGATGCCTATTGTTACAATATACAAAGATCCGAAGGTATACACTTTGTGGCAACAAAGTCATTGACATATAAACCCCTTCGCAGGGTCTTACCCCACATTTCTGGTCCAGCGAGCAGATTCCCGCCAACACGGGATCTTTTCATCGAAATGGGATTACCTATAGAATACCAGCCATCTACGTTTTATCGAAGCTTAAATGTTTTCCTGTAGCAGGTATTAAGAAGCTTTGCACTAGTTGTATGACTTGTAAGACTTATTTTATCTCTCCTCTTCCCGGCACCACGATGGGTGAAATCCAGTGGAAATGTTGGGCAATAATAAAGGTAAATAACGCTATAAATACGCAGTTAAATGTGTGTTATTAAAAGGTGATCGCGAAAGTTTAAAATAAGTATTTTTTATATCTATCGTAATACGGCCGAACAGATACCGGCAGACACGGGTCATGCCCGGCCAGTACGTATAGACATGAAACGCGCAGACAGATATTTGTGGCTACTTGCAGAGCAGTGGGCAGCAACGTCTCTCCGTGTATCAAAATCCCGTTCCGAGCTCGTCAACCCGCCTGTTAAGCGTGGTATGAGTATGGCAACAAACCCATCATGATCTTGGAGACCCATAAGGGAGGCCCATGTCCAGCAGTGGACGTGGAAAACAGTCCTAAGCCTGATATAATGAACTCAAAGTCAAAGTCAATAATTATATATTGACTATCCTCAGAATAGTCAATTTACAAAAGAGAAACAAAACATTTAAATTGAATAAAGCACTTCATTGAACTCGCTTCACAAAAGTTTTTTTTTTCCAAGTGAGGTAAAGAAGCATAAAATATACCTTACTCCTTCACTTCTATTTATTGTTACAGTTTATAAATTCATATTATGCTTAATTTATTTGCATCCTGTACCACTTCAATCTTGTACCACTGGTTCAGGGTGGGAATTACCAAAAATGTTCGCTACTTCGGAACTTCCTATTTGTCATACTATTTTGTCATATCAATATTGTACCACTGGTTCAGGGTAGGAATTACCAAAAAATTTCGCTACTTCGGAACTTCCTATTAGTTGTCATAGACTACCAGGACAAACATGGGCTGGTAGTCATACTACACTTCTTTGCATCTCCTGAAGAAAAAACAAATGTATAAAATATCTGATTATCTATAGAATTAAAGAAAACATAACATAGCACCAAAATGTCTTTCCAACGTGTACCACTGGTACACAATGATGGGACCAAGTTTCTAAAACTTATTCCCATCGTGTACCACCCAACCGATTTTTTAATGTCCGCAAGAAACATTTTCTTGAAAAGTCCGCATACTGGTCAGTTTGGATATTGCAAAATGACATCATATCTTATCGCAGTTAAACTAAGCAACTCTACCTATTCATCAGAGATAAGCCTTTCGTACCACGTTTAATTTGCAAACCTCGAGAGACAGCGTGACACGTAAATCATGTTACGTGATCCACGTTACGTGTTTTACGTGTAACGAGATACAGTTAGCCGTTGTTACCTGGCACGTTGAACTGAACACTGAACTATAAAAACCAATAGGAGTGAAACAGTTTTAAACACACTTTTATGTATACCTGCACTATTTATTTGATCTCATCATCAACACTAGGTTTTAGTCCTAAGACGGAAGTTCCTAACAAACCTAAAAATAGGTTTTCCAAATAGGTTAATTGTTTTGTATTTTTAGCAGTCATTTTCATTCAGAACTAACGATTTGGTGAACTGGGACTGATCGAGAAGACCACAGTAGGCATCGAAACTCTTCAATGTTAAGTTTCACGATAAATTTCACAAAAACTGACAAAATCTCTATTAAAAAGAAAAAACGATAGATAAAGGCCAATTGCTAACCGATCGTTATGCATCGACTGTAAAGAAATGATACTAGACTTTTAGGGTGATGTGACAATTTCGGAGTAGGCACTGAGTAGAACCTCTCATATCACATGGAGAAGTGATATGAGAGGAAGAATCACGATTCACGAGAGTTGGCCCCTGGCTGCCTTCAAACATCTTATATCACTATAAAGACAACTCTGACGTGCAATTACTGCAAACACACTTTCAAAGCCAAAGTAGGGTACATTAGTCACATCAGAGAACACGAACGAAGTTCTTTCGTATACAAAAGTTAAGTCGCCGTGGCCGAAATCGGCCTTGAAGACATCATCATCAGTAGAAAAGTAAATGAAGTCATATAGTGGAAGATTAGGTTTCCTTGAAAGTGCCAAAGCAACATCCGACTGTCCCTTCTAACTCTCTCGACTCGGCCTCCAATTTAACATGTTATTTTCTCGCGAGTTAAATAATGTTATAGACTCAAATACTTTGTCAGCTCGGAAATAAACGAGTCGACAGGGATAGGCCATGAGATAAATTGTTTTTGATTAGAATCCTTTGGAGATTAGAAATAGATCGCTATGATACCATTGACGATATTTCTGTTTTACGTTATATATAACACCATAAACATAATTTATAGAAATGAAAAATGCAATCAAAATTTTGTCTTCGACGGGACTCGACTTCGGGGACGGGTCCTTACAATGGGTTTACACTTTAAAAACAAAAATAGCTTATAATCGTAATTGTTATACATATGATTGCCGTGGGGTGCCGGCAGTAGAATGATACCCCTTCTCTCATGCCCATGGATGTAGTAAGGGCCTGCTAAGGGGTACCTCCGGTAGATGGGCAGCAGCGTCTATCCGTGTATCAACATCCCATACTGCGCTCACCAACCCGCCTGCCAAGCGTGGTGAGAATGGCAACTACCCCTCATAGAGATCCATGAGGGAGGCTTGTGTTCATCAGTGGACGTTTTATGGCTGAAATGATGATGATGATACATATGATTGATAATGTATGATTGTTACTTTAAAAAGCAACATAAAAAAACACTCTTAGGTAGAATATTTTATGGAAATACAAAAGCCAAGGGTTTGCTGTAAGAGAACTCTTCGTACGGTAAGCTCGGCCTTGTACATGACCATGTCTGTGTATTTTTAAGTTATTTTTGTTTTGTGTGCGATAAATTATAAAAGACCTTATTATAAATCGGTGCTTAACCGATAGAATCTCATTAAAAATTTCAAATAGCTTATCAGGTTTTGATTAGCTTGTTGGTAGCACTTCCGGATTTAGGAACCCTCTAGAAAGGTTAAGGATCGATTTGACCGACGTGGGTTTTTACACCAGCGCAAATATTTTTTTTTATAAGATCAAATACTCGTATAAGCTTTTCCCAACAACCCCTTGAGAACAATCCAAAATCCTTTTAACGTAGAAATCCCGAGAGGTTATGGATGATACTGCACTTGCCGTAAACTCCGGATGGCGTTCGCCCACACGCAGGATGCTGATGATCGCGGGATATACGCCTGTTGCAAACCTGTCGCGAGATACGTAATCAGCCTGCTGGTTATTTCACATTTGTGGGAATCCCGGAAACCTTGAGCATTTTGTCATGGTTTTTTTCTTAATAGGTTTTTTATGCATATACATAATTGATGTCAGTCAGTCACGCAACATTTTTCATTGTAAGTGCTAAAAATGGCAATAAAAAAGGTGCTCAAAATTTGGTGGTCTCAGAATTGACGCTGACAATGATAACATCTCCTTATCTTGATTTAACTACTTTGAGCTTTTGTGGCGAAGTATGAGTGAGAGTTGCACGTAGTCTATGTACTGGTATTCTCGATATTTTATTTCTTATGAACGCTAAGGCGTTTGGAAAATCTAAAGTCATATTTTAATGTTTGCAAAAAACCATAAATATCCACGTAATTGATAACTTGCGATATACTTAGTTTAACATGTTATTGTCTAACTATTTTATTTATGTTACAGAGTCCAGCTGCTAAGTAACGTTAAGTAGTTAACATCATAAACATTGGCCTATATTAGTCCACTGCTGGACATGGGACCAACCAACACAGGGTAGATTAATATAAAATACACAAAAATAGATCATGTTTTGGTGGTTTTAGTGTTCCACGTCAAAATGTGTCTGTTGTTGTGTTTGATTTGATAAAACTGACACAATGACGTAGAGGGTACGACTTAATGAACCGTAGCAGAGCATTGTGGGCTTACGATCCGTAGAGGGTCTACGCTTCGTAAAGCCCGTGGCTTCGTAGAGTATGACGTAGCAATCGATAGCATAATGACGTCGTAGCGGTATTGATTTTTTTCTAACAATGACGTTCAAAGATAAAGTGAAGCTGTGACGCGTAGCATATAGCCTTCACACGTAGAAGGTCTACGAAAGGTCGACGGATCTATTTTTGTAGCATAGTTTCTCATTCAGGATATAGGACGATTTGCTCTAACTAGTCTATCTTTGTTATTGCGACTAAGGGAATACGAACACCGTATTGGCCGAGTGGTAAGTACCCGACTTTCTATCCGAAGGTTTCAATACCAGCTGTGAACCAATGTATTTTTGGTGTGTTAACATATACATACATATGTTTTGTATTATAAATGAAGTATGTTCTGATAATGTATGTATTTAATACGTGTTTAACGGTAAAGTGAAACATCGTGAGGAAACCCGCGTCAGCTTTAGACGTATTGACCTGTTGTTTCCTTTGTCTAATAGACAACTGTTGCTGGCGGTGTATTAATCATCTATAATAGATGTAAATACCTTACTAAAGAGATTGCTAGTAAATTTCAAGCTGTTTGTGTAAATATTTTATTATATCCTTTTCGATATTAAATCTTCCGGGAAGAAAGTCAGAAGAACCTTCTGTCGTGAATAAGGCGTTGGATTATCTTCAATATTGGGTAGACCCATCAATGTTATTCGGCTTTTTAAAGTCCACTACGCTTATTAGGTATATAAAAGACCTTTAACCAGCATTGAAACACAAACTTGGCTTAAAAATACTTTTATCTATCTACTCCATGGATTGCACAGGGAGCCATGGAGTGTGCTATGTAAGGCATTCAACTTATTGACCGAGTTCCAAACGTCGAAATTCGAAAACGAAGTTAAAGATGGTATGTAATCGAATTTCGGAACTCAAATGAAAAAGGGGACCAATTCTCGTAAATCGTAATTTTGCGTGACATTTCGTCTCATTTCACTTCTCAGTGTCTACTCCGAACTTGTCGTATAAATATTAAAGTCTACTATCATCTCGATCGCTCTTTACAAGTCGACATATCACAATGACTTATTTCATTACACGTTATTATTAGACGTTAAATTTCATTTAACGTCTTTGGACCATCGGCGTAAACTACATGACCTTGTCCATTTGTATAAAATTACACATAATATTATTGATTCTCCTGTTCTCCTCTCCTTGCTAAACATTAACACCAAACCTAAATCTAGATACCCATTTCAAAATACTTTCACCATACAGGTCTGTCCTAACAAAATTTCGTATTTTAACCCCATCCTTAGAATGTGTCGATTGTATAATAGCTTACTCATTAATAACATATCGTTAGATGTATTTAGTAGTAGTATCACCAAATTTAAACGGGCGGCTCTATGCGCTCTGGAAGCAGAGAGCTGTAGAACAGAACCCTTGTAATGGTTATTACTAGTAATATGTAAACTCAAAATGTAGGTATATATTTCTTTTTATTATTATTTTAAATCACTTTTGTAAATTAATTTTTAGTTATGTTCATTATTATTTTGTATTTTTATTTTCTACTTCAGTTTGTTAAGAGCCTACCCGATTTTAATCTTTAGTTATTATATATTTTGTTTGTACGCTATCATATGCTCTTTCTACACAATCATGATGTGCATACTTGTTTAGGAATATGATCTAGTCCTTGTACTTTTTAAGATGATTAATTATTGTATCATGTCATGACCATATTCTGTTTTGTATGCCAATAAATAAATAAATAAATAAATAAATAAATGACTGCCTCCGTGGCTCAAACTAGATAGGTTGTCGGTTAAGACAAATAATTACTATCAGTCCAACTAGGTCGACAGCGTAGTTTGTCGGTTGGTACAGTTTGTTGCTAGGATTAAAAATGTAGATTACTACCGAAGAAACTAGGATAGTTTGTCGGTTAAGAAAAATATATACTAACCGCCCAACTAGGTGAACATCGGGTCGGTTGGTAATAGACGCTAATAACCAAACCCGCTGAGGGAAAAAATGTTTGTGAATTGTTCTACAGATATTTGTCCCGTGTCTGGGTATTTTCTATGTACATATGTTTTTGGAGATATGGAGACACGCCAGCGTATGAAAGTCGTAGACGTAGGTATGCGGATCGCAAGCTTGAAATGAAGATGGGCAGGAGATGTTGCCAGGCGAGACGACAGCCGATGAACCAAGGCGGTAACAGAGTGGTTTCCGATAGAAGCGAGACGGCCTGGAGGCAGACCACCTGCCAGATGGGCGGACGATCTAGCCAGGGTTGCCGGACGACAGTGGATGAGACTTGCACAGGACCGTTTACGTTGGCGTGCTGAAGAGGAGGCCTATACCCAGCAGTGGGTGTCAACGGGCTGATATGATGATGATGATGTTTTGTCTGTATTTAAAAAATGTATTTAAAGCACTCTATCAATCATCTGGTTTCCATTGTACAAACTTTGCTTAGTTTAGGACGAGATGGTGTTGTCTGTAGTCTCCAGCATTATTTATTATCGTTTCGCAATAGACATTTATCTTTCGTGAGATCAAGAGAATGCTAAGTTCGTTTCATCTCAATGCAAGAATTGTCCCACCCCACTGGGCAGGACACATGGCGAGACGTGGCGATGGCAGCGGGAATAAGCTATAACTAAATGGTGGCCGACACAAGGATACAGAAACGTAGACAGACAGATGGGCAGACGACATTGATAATGTCGCAGACGATTGATCGGACTGGCGCAAGATCGTGGCGGAAGGTACAAACTAAGGAGGCCTATATAATACCCAGCAGTGGGTGTCGGGCTGTAGATGATGATTATCATCATCTCTGTTGTAAAAAGCCCACTGGCCATAGGCCTCCCTCATGAATCTCCAAGTACTCCACAAACGATCATGAGGGGATTGTTACCATACTCACCATGGCGGGCGTGTTGGCAAGCGCAATACGGGATGTTGATACACGATAAGATGCTTTGCTCTTCTGAGGTATGCCTTGCAGATTCTTACTGCATCCACAGGTAAGAAAGGAGGAGCTTCAAACCGCACCCCACTGCAAGATGATCATGATAATTTTTTTGAATATATAATATCTTTTTATTTTAAGTATATTGAATCTGACTATTTGATCATAATTATAATTTAGCTATTGTTTTAATTTGTAATTGTATATATTTGTATTATATAAATCAATTTAATATTTGGGTGCTTTGGCGCAAGCGGTGAGCCCATCTGTGTATGTTATTAATAAATAAATAAATGATGGTGTAGGTATTCTGTTCCTCTTTATTTTAGTAGCTTCATCATATTTTCTAGAATATATTCGCAAACCTGTTTAGTTACTTTACGACTGGTATTACGCGCTTGTGTAAACATCCATTGATGTGCGGCTCCAAATAAACTGACCTACTGCTTTTCCTAGCGTATCATTTGCGAAATTATGCAGTAATATATGTGTAACATATCGGTGCTGTGGGATCATTCGTCATCATCATTTCAGTCGTAGAACGTCCACTACCGAACACATACCTCTCTCATGGATCTCCATGAGGGGTAGTTGCCATACTTATCACGCTTGGCAGGCGGGTTGGCTAGCGAAGTACGTGATGTTGATACACGGAAAGACGCTGCTGCCCATCTTCCGGAGGTATCCCTTAGCAGGCTCTTACTGCATCCACGGGTATGAGAGGATAGGCTACATTCTACTGCTGGCACCCCACGGCCATGTAACTGTGTGACAGGGGTGCGGAACAACAACAAAATTGAAAATTAAATTATGACGTAAGGTCATATCATCTTTACAACAAATCATCTAGTAAAATCGTAAAACAAAATAAAACCGGACAAGTGCGAGCTGAACTCGTCCACGGAGGGTTCCGTAGGTATGTAGAAACATGCGCACACAACAATTATTATTAATTAGCTGAGAGATTTAGTAAAAGTTTTAAAATGCACAAAAAGATCCGGATTTACGCTGCATTATACAAAATGGGTTCATTTCATTTCAGCCGTAAAACGTCCACTACTATACACAGGACTCCCTCATGGATCTCTATAAAGAGTAGTTGCCAAACTTACCATGCTAACAATACTGCTCAAGTTAATTTCCAAGTAAACAGCGCGCGAAACCGGCTGCAGAGGCTAGTAAGTAATATAAATGCAATTTAAATCGAACGTTTCATCACCCCGCTCTCGAATAAACGCTTCGTTAATTACAAATATACATTTGAGTTGGACTCCCATATTTGCAAGTGTAATATCTGATTTGCAATTTGAATATTCATATCCCAATAGCCGTAGAATTATATACTATCCAAGATACCCGTGGATGCCCACGTGGACCCGTGGATGCCCACGTGGACTCGTGGAAGAATCTGTCAAGGAATGCCTCCGGAAGATGGACAGCAGCATCTTTCCGTTTATCAATATCCCGTGCTGTGCAACCCGCCTGCCAAGCTAAAATGACAACATCTTCATGATCTTGGATGAGAGAGGAACGAATGAAATGCAGCAGTGAACGTGGACAGGCAGTCCTATGGCTGAAATAATGATGGTGATTTCTTTATTTATTTTTATTGATCACACAACATAATGTACACCAGATAAAACTCTTAAGTACACAGACGTATTTATACGGTAGATAAGTATCATTACAAGTATAGGTGACGATGCTATTAAAAATAATATAATTGAGCGAGTAAAAAACAATAAATATAAAACCTTACTAAACAAACATTGACATATTGAACATAATAAAACATCTCATTAATATTATAAAGCCGAAAGATTGTTGGGAGGTTTGTTACCTCTTCACGCAAAAACTACCCAACGGATTGAGCTGAAATTTTGCACACGTATAGGAAACGAAACTAGGGGAGGACGCCCGTTCTTTGTGCCCGGGGATTGTAAAAAATGTCGTATTGGATTCTAGCTTCGCTTATGAATGATAGATACGAGTGTACCTCCTGCATACATTGTCCCTAAAATCTGATGTGGGATTTGAATTTTGCGACTGTTTTATTGTGCATCCATTTTATGTATAGACGTGGACCAGGAATAACACATAGGCTGCACATATTTATATCCGGGTGCAACGCATGCGAAGCGGCGGGCACAAGCTAGTTGAATAATATAAAACGACTAGCTTCTGGCCCGCCGCTTCGCAAGATTTGTACTCAGTCAAAAAGTAGTCGTGTCAACATTTTTAGGTGTGCAAAGTGTCAGCTCAATCCGTAGGGTATTTTTTGCGTGAAAAGATAACAAACATCCATACATCTATACAAACAAACTTTCGCCTTTATTATATAATAAAACGAGAGAATTATGAGATAATAAAACTAATATAAGTAACACAGAGATACTCTCTTTGATGATGATGCATATTCATAGTTTTGTTGAGGTGCTTCAAATAAATGCCTTTGGTTTGCATTGTTAAAATAACACTGCATTTTGGGGAGCTTAAATAAATAAGTACTTCAGAACTTAAGCCTATTAAGTTCCCAAGACCCTTTTAGGAGTTTAAACTTGTATCACGTGATCTCAGTTTTAGGACAGATTTGTTTGTTATTTTAATAATTTAATCTAAGTGTATTAAATCATCATCATCATCTCAGCTATAAAAGGTCCACTGCTGGATAAGGCCTCTCTTATGGATCTCCAAGTAATGACTAAGAGGGGATTTTTGCCATACTCACCGCGCTAGGCAAGCGGGTTGGCGAGCGCAGTACGGGATGTTGATACACGGATAGACGCTATATCTCAACCGTATCCAGGCCGATACGGTTGAGATAATTATTATTATTAGTCATTTATTTCAGATCAAATACAAATCCATATCATTAAAATAATAATTATGATGAGGTCTAATTTTAAACTGATTAACGGAACTTTATCGCGTAATTACCTTATTTTATTATTTCCCGACGTTTCGAGTGCCCTGCTGCTCTCGTGGTCACGGGTGGTCCCGTTAATCAGTTTAAAATTATGTCTACAGATCGCGAAAGTTTACAAAGATGATGAGGTCATTATGAAGGATACTAGTATAATATTTTCCTTTTCCGAGGGCTTATTCAATGATAAGTCAAGTATTCATATTAACATAGCTCCTTTAGTACTTTTAGCCTCATAAAAGCTTTTTTATTATTGTTATCAGTGTAGTGTGTCGGATATGAACCGGGACGTTTCTGATTCTGATGACGAATAGGGTAGTCGTGGATCCTACCATCAATTCGCATTCGCGGCGCTAGCTCCCAGAAACTTCAGTTCTCCTGCGAACATAACCAGGTGCCATCCGGTCGAAACGTCGGGAAATAATAAGAAATGTACGGGATATAATCCTGTATTTTAAAACCTGGTTATATACTTACTAATAATAACAGTATCTCGTTTGCCTGTAGCCTGATTAATCACATCTATTTTAGTAGTTTTCTGTATCTTTACTATGTTTTACTCACTATCTCGCGATCAACCCTTTTATTACCATCCATCTCACTACCCTCACTCCGATTGCCCATTTCTTTACAGCTTCAACATTGATATTGACATGTTAACCAGATCAACTAGACAGTGAAATTTCAACAAATATCAATAATTTAGATAAACCAGAATATTATCGAAATCGCTAACACTACAACGCGATACCGGCCGTGCACGAATGGATTTTCCTTTCTTGAAAAATGTATGTGCACACTTAACACGTGCTTTAACGGTGAAGGACACATCGTGTGGAAACCCGCGGCTTAGTTAGTTTCAGATGTATAGACCTAGGCCACAATGGCCTGTTATTTTATTTTATTTTGTATTGTAGAAATATTGTAAATATTTTATTGCGCACCTTGTAAAATAACAGAAAGATACTCATATTACTAAAACTGGTACAATGGGCGATCTTGTTACAGGTACTAACTTACTTGTGTATTAAAATCACGGACATAAAAAGCATAAAAATATTTCAATCGTTTTATTTTTGTAGGCATGAATCCTATCTCTGTATTCCCGGAGTCTGAAGATAGCTATAATAATATTTACGAGTGACTCAAGAATTTACGGCAGGATCCATTGTAGGTCAATAAATGGGTTTGGCCGCTTTTATTCATAACCGTTATTCAGTAGATGATTTTTCACCTTCATTTACCAAACTTCTACAATAAAATTCCTGAAGAAATACAGCATTTTTTATATGTTATTCATAGCCCAGACAAATCCAAAAATTTTTAGATCGTTAAAATCGGTCTAGCCGATGTCAAGTTATAAGTGGTATAACTAACCCGACTTTGTTTTGGCTGTCCCGCCAAACCTTGTATCGCACCTACTACTACAACTACTTATTACTACTACTCTAGAATTACACTCTACGACTACTCTAAACCTACGGTTGGTACACACGAACACACGGTTAGTAGCCGATCAAAACGAAGGTTGCAGCTTCTATTCCCGCCACAAGGCAAATTAATTATAGTATTTTTTAAAACAGGTTAAATGAATGTATGACTTCATTAAAATAATTCGATCGCTCGTTATAAGTTCGTGGCGAACAAGTAGCCTAATACAAAATTGACGTCTGACAGCGATGATTTCGAGATTTACGCCTGTTACAAACTTGTCGCGAGATTCGTAGGTAATCAGCCTGTGGATCGCAGAAAACGAATCTCTATTGTAACGAATGTATATGAGTCTTCATTGTACCCGGAACATACCTTTACTGGCTGGAAAGGATCGCAGGAAAGGAATCTCTAACCTAACGATTTTGTAATTTTTATCTTTTATACTACTAAGTGACGAGACAAGCCGAAGGCCCACCTGATATTAAGCGGTTACCTCTACCTATAACGATCGCAATGCCGCGGTGATCACGTTCACTAAGCACGTGACCAACGCTGCATTGCATTGCGCCCGTCACCCTGAGACAGAGTTATAAGGTCTCATGTGTCCGTAACTTCACCGGCCCCCTTACCCTTCAAACCGGAACACAGCAATGAAGAGATTACTGCTTGGCGGCAGAAATAGGTACGGTGGTAGTACTTCCCCGGATGAAGCTTTCGCCAAAAGTTCTACTATTACTAAATTTTAAAGTTATACCCGCATTTCAATTTAATTAAATTAAACCACATATTTACGTTCCGTCGAATGTAAAACTTTTGATTAGCTGTCCTATTTTAACATTTTATTGTTTTAGTGGATGAGTTTATTTTTATGTAGGTGTTTTAGACTGTGCCATATTGTCTGTGGTCATGATGTCACTTATCGTGTAAACAAATGCGCCTATATCAAAGTACGGTATTAGTTGACAACAACCTTTATATTACATCGTCGAATGACGTTTTAACATTGCGGCTAATGTTTTATGGTGTTCAAAATAGGACTATAAAACTGATTTTAATTTTAAAATTTATTTTGTTATTTGTTGAACTAGATAATAATAACATTTACCGACTGCTTTCTTCGTTAGTTATGTCAAAAATATATTTCTATTTATCTGAATCTGAATCAGATCTTTTTCTCATATAGAGTAAATTCAATGTAAAATATAAACTATTTTCACATATTTAACCGGGTATTTATAGCGCTATTTATTTATATTCATATTCCTATTTACCTTTATTATTGCCCGAAATCCTGTCGAAACGTCGGGCAGCATAAAGGTAAATAGCGCGATAAATACCCGGTTAAATATGTGTTAATAATGTGTCGTGATCGCGAAAGTTTAAAAAAGACTAGAGTAAACTAGTCGTTCGTCACGAACTTAAAACGAGCGAGCGACTTCTTTCATTATGGTCCCATTGCAATTGAACTTAATTTGTGGCGGGAATAGAACATGCAACCTCCTGCGTTTCGTTTCAACCGGCTACTAACCGTGTGTTGGTAAAATCTGCCAAATTTTACATTTATAAAAGTTCGGGCATAATATGTTCAAGAGGTTATGCTCGGACAAAAAACATCGATCAATAAATCCCCATATCTTACTACAACTACACCACTTAACAAAAATCTCTGACTACAATCGATTTGTATTGATGTAATCTTTAATCCTTAAGTTATAAATTTAATTAAAATACGATTAAAATACGTTCAAGAGTTATCTTCAGACAAAAAATGCGGACATAACATTCAAACATTCAGCCGAAACGCCTAGATGCCACTAAGAAATACAACAACGCATAGAAAAACAGAGAATTTACATAGATGTAAATTCTCTGTTTTTCTAAGTTTCAACTGCCCCAGTGCTGGGTGAAGGCCGTTTTCATCCATCTCATTTGAAAAGTATTTCCGGGGACGACCGAGAATATGCTAGTACTAGTTCCATTCACGCCGCAGAAGGCTATTGTCCACTGAACAATAAACCATCTGCTAATGGACGGCAAAAAGGGCTGGAAGCGGTAAAGCGGATACGATAACTCCCTATTCGGCCTATTTCGTCGATAACGTGCTTGTTTTATGCGGGGTAGTAGGTTCGGGCTAATTCATCGATAGTAATTTATGCGGGGCAGTGGTAAAAGCCTAATTTATCGATGTCACGGGCTTCCTTCCACAAGTTAATAAAACTGAAAATTTTAAGTAACCCCGGACACTTTACCTTTTTTCGGAGGTTACCTAATTTTTTTTGTAATGTGTTCCCTCAGTTATGCAATCTACACATCATGCCCTTTCATTTGATACCACACTTGGGTATATTTGAAACCTTTCGATTGATCACCCCTACTTTAAACCCCCATATGTTGTAAGCTTGACCGATTTTGATAAAACATGTTTAAGAAACACCGCTGGAAAACGTGCTTTCTTTTAAAAACTGCATGCAAATCGGTCCATTCGTTTAAGAGCTACGGTGCCACAGACAGACACATCATCATTTCAGCCGTAAAACGTCCACTACTCATCTAAGGCCTCCCTCATGGATCTTCATGAAGGGTAGTTGCCATACTCACCACGCTTGGCAGGCGGGTTGGTGAGCGCAGTACGGAATGTTGATATACGGAAAGACGCTGCTGCCCATCTTCCGGAGGTGTCCCTTACCAGGCTCTTACTGCATCCACGGGTAGGAGAGGAGGGGTAACATTCTACTGCCGGAACCCCACGGCAGACAGACACATACATATGTACATAGCGCTCATAAAATAATAAACTTATAAAATGAGGGGTATTTTTGTCAGGGGTTATAAAAGTGAAGCGGTCGCGGCACTTTTAGGTAAGTCAAGATATATTTTATCGCAATGACATTATAATGATACACAATACATCAAAAATTAACATTATACCATCATAATGATAGACAAAAGTGACGCATTATGATACATCGATGGAATAAATTATATTACAGTCGCGCTCATATTAATGGATACAAGTACGCTCTAGTGTTACCATAATACAAAATCCTCTCATTCTCTACCAGTCAAAGAGACGCATGGAAAACTATCACCCATATCTAGTATCCCATTTTCCCAGTCCTCTCATGCCCGTGGATGCAGTATGAGTCTGCTAAATGATGCCACCGGAAGATGGGCAGCAGCGTCTATCAACATCAACATACCTTACTACGCTCGCCAACCCGCCTGACAAGCATGGCGAGAATGGCAACAATCTGAGAGTCTTGTTGAGTGAGATCAAGAAGGCCTAAGTCAAGCAGTAGGTAAGTGAGCAGTCCTCCGTAATGATAGACTAACTATGCCATGAAGGCCATCAAGTGTGTGTCAAAATTCAATAGTTCGTTTGTACAGTCGCGCTCAAAAGGATACATTTTAGGGTTCCGTAACTACGGGGTAAAAACGGGACTCTATTACTAAGACTCCGCTGTCCGTCTGTCTGTCACCAGGCTGTATCCGATGAACCGTAATAGCTAGACAGTTGAAATTTTTACAGATGACGTTGTCGCTACATCAACAAATACAAAATCTTATAACAGAAGCTCTGCTTAGCTTGGGGCTAGTTGTGTGAATTGTCCAGCATTATTTATTTATTTTCATTTATTTACATCCAGAAAACCCTGAACAAATACCTGCAGATCGTACAGATAATTATCCCGAGGCGGGAATTGAATCCGCAACCTCTTTCGTAGTAGGCGGACTCGCTGCGCCACCGAGGTCGTCAATACATTCGCCATTTTACTGTTTTTTTCCTACCTTTCAATATTGTTAATACCTACCGGGTGAATCCTTTCCTTTACGATCCGCAGTACCATTAATTTTACTTTTACGCTTTCAAGAAATAATAGGTAAGAATGTGATTTTCTTTTACTACACGTTTTGCCTGTTCTATAGGAGTTATAAATAAATAGAAACCTAATTCTGTGATTCATATGGTCTACGTGTACCTATACAATAAAATAATAAAAATGTACATAATATATTATTTGAGAGATATACATACCTTACTCGAGTTTTGAAAACTGGCAAAGACAATGTTTTCTTTATGGATTCCGGTAGTGCGTTCCACACTTAGACGAGATGAATCCTTGTCTAAGGTCCCACAGTCTTACAGGTTGGACGGAGAGTGACTTGTCAAAGAAGCCTTGCCAGAATTCAATTTTGAAAGTTAGAAAGGTTACATCATCATTTCAGCCATAAAACGTCCACTAATGAACAAAGGCCTCCCTCATGGGTCTCCATGAGGGGTAGTTGTTGTAGAAAGGTTACATCTCATAATAATTACCTTTGTAATATCCACTATGACAAGTGAAATTATGTAATGTCAAAAGCATAATTAATTAATGTAAATAAAATAATGCGACGAGAATAACAACACAGACAGCGCTATGCATATTAGGGGGCTTCGTCCCCTAATATGCATCAATAATCAATCAATATCATATGCTGTCTGTCTGTCTGTCTGTGTATTTTACGATTACAACCGAACGCGTTGACCGATTTACATTAAACTTTTTTTGTTAGCACCGTCTTAATAAGAGAAGGTGACTGATTGATTTTGGTGACCCTAGAGTCACAGGGACCGGAGTTATTGTGAACTCAAAATGTCACCAAAAAAATTTAATTCTTCAAATGTGACCTTTTGAGGCCTCCGCCACATTTTCTGGTACCCCCGTGCAAATGCTTGTATATGTATAAATGATAGGCGTATTTAATTTATTCTAATGTTTTTGATTATCATTTTTCGTAGGTTTATGTATTTGTTGTATGTACAGTACACCCCTGCCTCTCTTGCTTTCATATTTCTCTCCATCCAAAGGTTGTCTGGAAGAAATCGATTCCAAGCGATAAGACTAATTGTACCAATTTACATAACACAATACAATGCAAAATACTTTATTGCACACCGTAAAAATGTACAGAGATTAAATAAATTAAAATACAAAAATTGATCATTGATTTACCCTTTGGAAAAATATAAGTTTGTTCGCATTTCTTTATACGAGGTTTTTAAGATACATCTTACTGATTTGAGGTTATGAAACTGTACAAAAAGAGAAAGAATTTACACACAGAAAATATAAGCACCCATCTTTCTAACGTGTTTGACGTTTTTATGTGGTATTCATTTATCTCTGCTGTTATTTTGACATTTCTTATTGACTTATTTCATTTTATTAAACTCATCACTCTGACATACGTGATCTTACTAATATTATAAAGCCGAAAGTTTGTTTGTATGGAGGTTTGTTACCTTTTCACGCAGAAACTAGCGTACGTATCGAGCTGAAATTTTGCAAACACATAGGCTACTTTTTATCCGGGTACAACGCATGCGAAGCGGCGGGCACAAGCGAGTTTAATAAATCATTCACTGCCTAAAATATTTTTTCTTTGACTGTAAATCACGTGAAAAAAGCGTATTCAAAGCTTTTAATTTATTAGACATATTTTACTAATTCCTTAGTTTTCATGATTTTGTATAATAAAATATGTAAATGAAATACGTAAATCTGGCAGCAAATCCGCTAACCATGTCTAATGAGCGCTTAAAGAAACTCTCAAAAAGAATACGAGACATGTTTCATCTCTCTACAAGGCACCTTCAAGAGAAATCGGCTCCCCGTACGTTACTGTATATTGATAGTTTATTTAGTTATTTTAAATAATGGATTTCCGCAAAGTCACGCCTGAATCAAATCATTATTTCGTATAACGTTATTCGTATGCCTATATTTCTATTGGAGCTATAGTACACAACCCGATCCCAAAACGTGATCAAGTGATATCACAAACATTAGGCAGCAATCCTGCAGCAAAAGCTAATATAGGTACTAGTGGGTCCTTTTAGGTACCTCAATTTCGCTCTGACGACCCAACACCTTGTACAATTTCGTCAGCTTACGCTGCTAGAATTCATTTAGGCAAGGTGTCGTGAAAAGATACGTACAGTCTGCTATATATGGGATTGTTTTTATCTAAAATCCAGGGGGTAAATTTATTGCACGTGACATTAGTCACATACGCAACTTATGTTCTAGCTGACGTTATGTAGGCCGTTTAGAGGCCCTAATACATGAGCCTACGAAATGTCAGTAAGATGATAATAAGTTAGGTACGTGGTGAAAGCCGTCTAATATTTATTAAATAGGCAAAAATGTCAAGGTCATCAATATTTTTGCTAAACAGGTTGTATTGGGGACATCATCTAACAAAACTTAAACTAGGGCAGGGCGTGCGAAGCTGCTGCCAAAAGCTAGTTTGAAATATCTTCCATCACGTAGATGATATTGCGCTTTTCACGTAAATTCACGCTGAGGCTGGTGTCAGCATGTCAGAGAATGTGACACGCTACTTGCATATTTATCAATGGGATTAGATTTATTTCATCATCTGGTTTTTTTTGTTTTAATTCGTAGTTCCTTACTTGAGATTGAGAATTCCCTTTCCAACCCCCTTGAAAAAAAACTATGCAAATTAGAGAGTTAGTTATAATTTTTCTGCTTTACATACACTTCTATTAGCTATGAAAAGTTTCAGGGTTTATCGCCGCAAACTTCGGAGATAAGAGAATCGGTATTTTTTCAACATTTTTGTGAATAAATCGAAAACTATACATACGCCTTAAAGGAATATTAAAAAAAAACTATTTATTCAGGTGCAAATGAAGCCCTTTCATATGATACCCCACATGACCTAGTAACTCCACTTAACATTTTTGAAACCCCCTTTCCGCCCCACTTGCAATCATAATTCGAATATTTTTCAACATTTTTTTATATTCCATTTAAGTGAAAAAGCGTTATCTTATAACATTTAAAATTTCAGTCGATAGCGTCAGTAGTTCTCATGATATCCATTTGTGGCAGACAGACAGACCGACAAAGTCACACCATAAGGGTTTCGTTTTACCATTTTGTTCACGAAACCTAAAAAGTTTTTTTTTTTTTTAGTATAATGTTAAATCTATACTAAAATATATTACAATCTAGCCAGATTGGCAAATGAGTAACTTGATGCTAACTTAGTTTTATAAGAATGTAAACTGTAAGATAGTGTCCATCAGCACTTTTCTTATTGTCTCTAATTAAGGGGAAGACACTTTGTTATTGTGTTCTTTGTTTAAAATATAATATTCACTTGCACTGTCACTGATTGTACTATGTTAGCTCAAAAGGTGAACCTAAAAAGTGCCTACCTATATAATTTTCCACGCTGATATTTGAAATATATTCCATCGCGTACATTTACAATCCGCCCTAGGGGCTACTGAAGCTGACTGTACATGACACCCGAAAGCCACCACTTGAATACGAATCGTGGCTTCCCGTTGAGGCTGGTGTCAGCATATCAGAATGTTAATAGCTACTTGCATTTTTAGCGGGCGAAGTCCAATAGCGCTGTCTGTCTGTATGTCCGTCCGTCTGTCTGTCCGTCTGTGTATTTAACGATTACAACCGAACGCGTTGACCGATTTACATGAAACCTTTTTTGTTAGCACCGTCTGCCTTATTGAGAGAAGGGGACTGATTAATTTTAGTGACCCTAGGGTCACAGGGATTGAAGTTATTGTGACCTCAAAAGGTCACCAAAAAAGCTTGTTTTAAAATAAGATTCGACTTATTTCATCGTTTAGTTTTTTTTGTTTTAATTTGTTGTCCCGACTTTCGGAACGAAGTGTTCCCGGGACCATGCTTGGTGCAATCCAAGCGAAACGTCGGGAAATAATAAAGGTAATTTACGCGATAAATACCCGGTTAAATGATGATAATAATGTGTTGTGATCGCGATAGTTTGAAACAGACAATGACTGATTGTTTTTACACCTAGATCTGATAAGAATATCATGACTTTCGTTCCGAAAGTCGGGGACAACGAATTAAAACAAAAAAAAAACTAAACCCTTATTTAAAAAATATTTTCGAAACGTCGGGAAATAATAAAGTTAATTTACGCGATAAATACCCGGTTATACATATGTATTCCGGGAATTCCCGGGACCATGCTTGGTGCAATCCAAGCGAAACGTCCGGAAATAATAAAAGTAATATGCGCGATAAATACCCGGTTATATTTATGTTAACAATCAACCATTATTAAGTGAAAATAAAAACCCAATCGCAAGTTTAAGCTTAGGGCAGCTATGCCTTATGGAACTCCAGAAGGCACTTTTAGAGTTATTTAGTTCCTCATGGATACCTTAGTAGAATTGAATTAAAAACAAATGGGACTTAATTGAAAGTGTATCTTTTCGAAATCAATACCTAAGAATTTTCCAAACCGGTATAAAAACGACGTAGTTCTGAAGTATCGCAGAAAAAAATACAGACGGCTTAAGAACCTCCTTTTTTAAGTCGGTTAAATATATTCATGTTCTAACTGTCCCTTCAACTTCATATTAGATATAGAGAGTGGGCTGTACCTATAAAACTTTTTAAATGCTTTTTATTTATATATTATTTCCTAGTTTTTATCTGTAAATAATTTAACAGAAGAAGTCATTCATCATTTCAGCCATAAAAAGTCCACTACTAAAACACAGACCTCCCTCCCATGAGGGGTAGTTGCCATACTCACCACGCTTGGCAGGCGGGTTGGCGAGCGCAGTACGGGATATTGATATACGAAAAGACGCTGCTGCCCATCTTCCGGAGGTATCCCTTAGCAGGCTCTTACTGCATCCATAGGTAAGAGAGGAGGGATAACATTCTAATGCCGGCACCCCATGGCAGCCGTGATATTGTGTCCCTATAATGCTTCAAGCCTTTCATGTTTTAATAACGTCTAATCCCATTGGATAATGCAATGATTTCGGTAACTTTTTTGGCTTTATTACGGCTTATCCTTCTAGGACTGTACAATAGATCTCTCTGAAAAAAGGTGGAATATAAGACAGTTTAGAAACTGTCTTATTTTCCTTCATTGAAATAGACTAGAGTCTATTTCAATGAAGATGAGCTCTGTGACGCAGGACAGAATAATTTAAAAATCAATGAGCGAAAATGGGCCAACTGCTGAGCCTCTTTCGCACTTCTTATTGTATCTTATAACTACTTACCACGCTTTGCAGGCATAGCGAGCGCAGTATGATGTTAATACACGGAAAGACGCTGCTCCCATCTCCCGTAGATATTCCCTTAGATACTCTTACTGCATCCACGGGCATGAGAGTAGCATTATTCTGCCGGCACTCCACGGCAACGTGTCCCGAGTTTTTGTCTCTACACGAGATAAGTTGCCCACTATCGATACTATAAGGGAAATGATACGGTTCTTGTAATTATCATACCCCATAAGATGTAGTGGGCGGATTCCGTAATGCAACAAATAGGGTGAGAGGTTCCTTTCGGCGGTTAATGACCACAATTAGAAATGACCTAAGGGAGGTTTCTGTAATTGAGTTTGCGGCTTTTGAAATGTAAGTAATTCGATCACTGAGCTACCTGTGGTTTAGTTTAACGTTTGATCTTAATTTGTTTTAAGGTTAAGTGCGACCATCGACAGACAAATTCAAATAACTCGACTTTACTCGACATGGGTGCTCTCCGGTCCATCTAGTAGTAATTGCCGTGGCGTCCGGCAGTAGCATGTTCCTCTCCTCTCTTTCCCGTTGATGCAGTAAGAATCTGCCAAGTGATACCTCCGGGAGATGGGCGGCAGCGTCTTTCCGCGTATTAACATCCTGCGCTCGCCAACTTGCCTGCCAACGTGGTGAGTATGGTAACAATCTAATCTAATCTCACATGATCAGTACTTATTGATCAATGAGGGCCTCCCTCATTGATCAATAAGTACTTTGGAGGAAAAAATAAACAGGCGTGTCGATTAGACAAGAGTCTTGATGGACAAACGATTCAATCTCATTAAAGGTAAAACGATAAAAAACTTAAGTCATCCGGATTAAGATTGGCTTATTCAGACCTCTGAATAGGCTTTACAACTAAAAGTAACGAAGCTAAGATTAACTGAAAGTCGTAAACCGTGATTAAAACGGCTTTTAATAAATTCCATAGTTGAATCCACGGTAAAGGGGATTTGTGAAACGTTTGTCCAGAAATCCCCTTTGCGTCCCCTTTGAGAACCGGAAGGGGATTTCTGGACAAAATCCAATAATCCCCTTCGCAGGGGATCGTCGCAGGTGAGTTTTGGAACAAGCCGCCTTCGACACGAATGTCAAATAAATGGTCCAAATTTAAAACGTGCTTTAACGGTGAAGGATAGGAGGCGAAAGCATTGTGGCGAAGGTCGGCCTGCGACGCAAGAGGCAACCTCGAGTTCGTTTTCCGCGTCAGGGACAAATGTGCTTATCTTGCGGCTAGATGATGTGTGAATGGTCCAGAATTATTTATTTATTTCAATAACCGAAGGCATGGCACTAGCCTCAACGTAAACACATTTTAAACAGAGCAGTAATCATATTCAGCACGGCTTGTAGAGGCTATGAGCTGAGTGTCAGCTCAGGGAGCAAAGCACTTAAACTATTCACATCAATTTATAACAGTTATATCTGGCAATTATTTCGCTAAAAATGAACGGAAACGAAAAATATTTCAATAAAAACATACTCTGATACCTTAATTGAAATGCACTTCTGATTTTTTTCAACGATTGGAAACTTTAATGAAAAAATATTGAAACTTTCAACATAACTAATTACATTATTTTCATGGGATGAAACACTCCTTTTAATACAGCCTGCATAAAATATATATACTTACGCGAAAGGGATTACACGTGTTAGAATATAAGTTATATTATAATTATTACTAGTTGACACGCGCGGTTTCACCCGCGTTAAGACAAAGTTAATTGGGAAGGGTTATGATTATGGCAGTCTAGATATGTAATTAATAAGGCTACCGATATTGATGAATAATCTGTAGATTTATTAATGTCATTCACGGGCAAAAGAGGTGAGGCAACATTCTATCGCCGGCACTGCACGATAGGGGATGATTTAAGAAAAATGTTTAAACACGTGTTTACACTTTTGTTTGACAATTTTAGTACCAATTTTCAAGGATATGAAGTAAAAAATATGTTTCCCATACAAGGTTTCATCCACTATATTACTCAAGGGAAAGGCTGATTTTTTAAATATTCTGAAATACGTTTTATTATTTTTAAGTCCCAATATTTATGCAAAATTTCAACATGAAGTAAAAAATATGATTTTCCAACCTAAAAACTTTCATCCCCTATATTCAGCCGTTCATCAATTTTATCTAGATAAAATTAATAAAACAATGACATTTTTTAATTGATTTTATGTATTAATTATGATTGTAATTATGACTGAAAAATGTGACGTTACACTCATTAATTGGGAATTTCCTGTGATTGAAGTGATAATTTTGATGATGATAAATAAATCAATTAATTTAAATTTTAGGATATGTATATGTTAAGGTATCGTAATTATTTTTGTTAAAAAAGAAAAAAAAATACGTGTCCAGATCTTGTACATCTAGCATATTGTACACAACTGTTAAAAATAATATTTTAGGAGTTACGGACGATTTAAAATGTTTCACATCCGCCAGGCGTTCCGCAACGGCTCCAGTTTTATAAACACAAACTTAATTTCTGACAGTATACTAACCACGTCTGTGACTCGACTTCGTTTTAGGAACGTCGAGTTACATTGATGTAATTTTCTATCTTTTGAAATATTATCTTGTCGGCTTCGCGCTTCATAATGAGGTGATAATAATGCACCTTGGCGGTGTATTGAAAAGTTTCAAGAATTTAACGACCCATTATGCTTGGCAAGGTGATACTGAAGAGAAGTTATTAAGGACGGAAGTATTGGAAAATTTCTTTTGTAAATATAAAAATATCAAAAAAATATAAGTAAAAGTAAAAAATGTTGCTTTTAACTACTCTTAAATTACTCTTAAGTAACACTAAGTACCATTAACAAAATGTAAATCCATAATTGGCTGTAAGTTATGACTATAAGTGCTATCATTTTATCTATAAGGGTTGTGGATTTTGTTCATAAATAAATAAAATAAAATAATTGTATTTCAGGCACTAGAATGTTACCCCTCCTCCATCCATGGATGCAATAAGAGCCTGCTAAGGGATACCTCCGGAAGATGGGCAGCCGCGTCTTTCCGTGTATCAACATCCCGTACTGCGCTCACCAACCCGCCTGCCAAGCGTGATGAGTATGGCAACTACTCCTCATGGAGATCCATGAAGGAGGCCTGTGTTCAGTAGTGGATGTTTTACTGCTGAAATCATGAAGATAAATGTTTTACAGTCGCTTTAAGTATTACGTCGTTCATCTATTTCTTCTTCTTTTCTTTTTAATGGCTGATGCATGCCACTTGCTGCAACTCTGCCAGTGTCAGGTAGGTAAAAGTATCATAAACGTGTTGAGAGCGGGTAAGGCAATTTTAAGTAACGTTATTATTCTGAGATTTTAAGCTTCATCTATTTTATTAACAAACTGACTGACAGAATAGAAATTAGACTTTCATTCCCTGTCAACACGTCTATTCCGTCACTGGCGGAATTGTGTAAAACCAAACACAAAAAGCCATAAAATAAAAAGACAAGACAAGGTACATACAAATCACGTTCACATGTAAATACATTTGAACGATGAAATATTCTGAATAATCTATTTTGATGGAGTTTGTAACGCGGAACGTCATTGTTACCGCGGTTAAAGAGAGACCGAAACTTGATTCGCTTTTGATTGCGACAGTTTGCTTCTAGTACCGTACTTTTAATGTATTGTTTAAGTATGGTACTTAAAATTATGAGTGCAGTTACTCTATATATCATCATATTTTGGATTTGAGTAGTAGTAGAGTAGTAGATTTTAGTAGTAGTAATAGAAGTCGGGTTACCGTGGGGTGCCGGCTGTAGAATGTTACGCCTCCTCTCATGCCCGTGGATGCAGTAGGAGCCTGCTAAGGGATACCTCCGGAAGATGGGCAGCAGCGTCTTTTCGTGTTTGAACATCACGTACTGCGCTCGCCAACCCTGCCAAGCGTGGTGAGTATGGCAACTACCCTCATGGAGATCCATGAGGGAGGCCTGTGTTCAGTAGTGGACGTTTTACGGCTGAAATGATGAATAGAAGTCGAGCAGTAGTACACTTAGTAGTACAGTATTTGTAGAGAAGTAGCAGTAGTTAATAGTCGTAGTAGTAGGTAGTTGATTCTGAGGCGGTACGAAGCCCGCTGGGACATCTAGTATTTTATTATTTCCTTAATAAATGTGTAGCAACTGACATTCTTAATTTTCATTAAATTCAAGTTTCCAGGTAAAGTGTCTTCTTGGGTGAACAATCACAAACAAGTTGCTAACTATTACAAGGAAAGTTTGTAAGTTAGTCTGCGAGCACGCTGTACATTGGCACTAATTGTGGCAGTCACGGGAAGTTTTCCGGGACAACTTGCACAACTAGTGATGTGCTTTGTGGAACTGAAATACTGAGCTTCAGAAATATTCCCTTCTGTTTTCCCTGAACACTATAACTCTTCATGTCAAGATTGAATGTTTCCCTCTTTCCTTCCAGTGTTATAATATCCATACTATTTATAAAGTTAATATTATTATTTATTGTATATACATTATATATATATATATATATATATATATATATGTTTTTTTATATTTGTTACCTGGTTTTATATCTGTCTTTGTCTGAGTGTTTTTATAAGTACCTGAAAAAAAAGAACGTAAGATTAGGTATATAGATTTGTTATAAGCATCAAATGGCATCGATACTTCAGTAAGGACTTTGCATCAATTATAGATGATTTATACAGCGTCAGCAACTGGTAATCATGATGTACGGGACGCTGCAGTGCCTGGGACATTGTTAGATGGATATACGTCAGTAATAATTAAAAATAAAACCGGTCAAGAGCGAGTCGGACTCGCGCACCGAGGGTTCCATGCCATCATACATTATATTAAATGATAAAGGGGTTTGACTTGTTGTTGAAGAATCTTGACAGCGATATTTCTTGTCTGATAGCGGAACGTATGTGGATTTTTAACACTTTAGATGTTTTCTAAAAAACTATGCAAATTAGAGGGTTCTTTCCAATTTTCCTGTAATTGTTATATACACTCCTATTAGCAAATAAAAGTTTCAAAGGTTTATTTCTGCAAACTTCGAAGATAAGGGGGGAACGCTATTTTTTTTCAACGTTTTTGTAAATAAGTCAAAAACTATACGGCTTAAAGCAAAAATAAAAACTGTTTATTAATGTTCAAATGAATACCTTTCTTATAATACCCCACATTACCTAATAACTTCACAAACAAAATTAAAACCCCCTTCCACCCCCTTTGTCTAAAAAATCATGCAAATTAGAGAGTTCGCTATAATTTTCCTATAAACTTTATATACACTTATAATAGCTATAAAAAATTCATGGGTTTATCTCTGCAAACTTCGGAGATAAAGGGGGGGAACGGTCGTTCTTTTAACATTTTTGTAAATAACTCAAAACCGATACGGTTTTAAAGAAAAACTAAAAACTGTCTATTAATGTGCCAATGAATACCTTTCATATGATACCCCGCATGACACATCCTTATCTCCGAAGTTTGCGGTCGTTTTTAACATTTTTATAAATAACTCGAAAACGATAAGGCTTAAAGGAAAAATAAAAACTGTTAATAATGTGCTAACGAATACCTTTCATATGATACCCCACACAACCTAGTTACTTCACTTAAAAGTTTTGAGGTCCTAAAGTCTTTTGTTGTCCTTTTTTTTCGTCTATCCGCCCCCCGCAATATTTTTCAACATTTTTATATATGTTGTATTAGTAAAAAAATGTTATCTTTAACCAATTCCAATTTCAAGTCGATAGCATCAATAGTTCTCGAGATACCCATTTGTGACAGCAGACAAAGTGATACCATAAGGGTTCCTTTTTACCATTTTGGTCCGGAACCCTAATTAATGCTGGACACTACACACTGCCCCATCCAGTACCAAAACTAATTAGTTAGCAAGCTCGTACTATTAAAACTGAAATTATTTTTGAGTTCGTATAGAATATGGAAGAGCCTACTATAGGATACATCCGGAGCAGCAGCGTCTAGAGCGGCAGTAGAATGTTACCCCTCCTCTCATACCCATGGATGCAGTAAGAGCCTGCTAAGGGATACCTCCGGAAGATGGGCAGCAGCGTCTTTCCATGTATCAACATCCCGTTCCCTGCGCTCGCCAACCCGCCTGCCAAGCGTGGTGAGTATGGCAACTACCCTTCATGGAGATCCATGAGGGAGGCTTGTGTTCAGTAGTGGACGTTTTACAGCTGAAATGATGAATATGTATAATTGTATAATGATGATGCTTTCCTACTTATCATCACCATCATCACTTCATACATTACGAGGGTCATTACAGTCGGTTTATTTCGTTCAAAAATTGAAAAATATTTTTTTAAACTCTAACAATTAACTAAAGGACACTTGGCCAGACGAAGTGACGACAGGTGGATGAAAGCGCTGACTTAGTGGTGGCCAAGAGAAGGGTACAGAAAAAGGGGTCGTCCACCATCCCGATGGGTTAACGATTTTCGGTAGAGCGTGGGTTGCACCTGGCAAGAAGAGCTTACGACAGAGGCGAATGGCAAAATCAAAGAGATGCCTATACCCAGCAGTGGGTTGATAAAGGCTGATAATGATGATGAAGAATTAATTAATAGGGTCAAAAAATTCAGAAAATAAAACTTACGAGGGTCATTGAAATCGGTAAGTATTTTTTAAACTACTTCAGTTCTCGCACCCATTGATATAAATCGTTAGATGCGCCCTCACCGTACTGAGACCGCGCCGTTGTGTTTCCAAACGATATGAGTGAGCTCACTCATGCAGGAAAGAGAAAGTAGTATTTGCAAATAATGTGGTAGGAAAAGAGATAACACTATTTTTTCGGTACGCGTGGCGTGTTGCGCATTCGTCGGCAGTATTGTAAACACAATGCCAGAGTTTTTGGTGTGAGGGCTCATCTAACGATTTATATCTATGCTCGCACCTTGTACAGTCGCGCTCATAGTATAGGATAGCACTAAGCCTTAGTGTAACTTTAGTGGTATCCTTTACTATGAACGCGACTGTACAACACTACAACTACACTCGTACCAACTTATAGCACAAACAACTATTAAAGTAATAATCTGAAAGATATGAGAAACTTTATCATGAAGAACTTTAACATACTTTCTGTACTTTTAACACTTTACATTTAAACTTGCTCTTTGCCTTAATTCTTATGCTTCAACTTTGGTACCTTACTGCTCACTACCTGTCCTGCGGATATAATGGCTTCTTCCCAAAAACGTTGGGTTATCACGCCGCCATAAAATACCAGCGCCTTATTGGCGGAGAATGCGAGCCTCTCATTGGTCGGATATCTCTGGATTGGTATCTACCAATCCAGTGACATCGGAAGTAATATTTTGTTTATTAGAACTTATTATATACGAAGGTGGATTTTAATCATTGTACCGTTATTAATAGTAATAATTGAATACTCGATTATTACAACAGTTATACACATTGTTTGGCAATTCCTTGTCAATTCATGGCAAACGGAAATACAATGTATTCACCTAAAACTTGTCTTTTATGTAAGTTGCCAAACAGCATACCTTTAACTTTACCTAATAACTTTAATATTCAATTAGTGATTATACAAATGGTTATATAAACTGTAACACAACAAACTAGTGTGTTTTAGCTTTCTGTCTCTCTCATAAGTACCAACTTATATTGTGGGACATTTTATGTTCTACCTTGGTTTAATGCGATCTACTATTAAAAAGAAAGACCGGTGACTACAGAAAGCGATAAAGAAACCAAAGCTAAGTGCGGGGTGGACCAAGACTTCTCTACTGCGACTACCACCATGCTTTATGAATAGAAATGATAAAAATGTGGAACGATTCAGCGGTTTTGACGTGGAAAGGGAACATACACACAAACATACATTCTTACTTTCCCTTTTATATATTAGTATGGATTGTACTAGTTATTACGACGTAAATTCGAGCCCAAGAACCTCAATATTTTAGCCTTAAGTATAATAAAAACATGGCGGTTTGAATATGACCTCTACAGACTCAGACACCGGGGTGATCCAGTCACACACGTTGTATAGGGTGCTTCTATCTAGGTTCAGATTGTAGCCTTATCTAATCTGGGCGTGCACTTATGTATGGCTGTGTGTGTGTGACGTATTGTGGCGTGGATGAGAGGCGATATATCAAGAGACACTTGACTCGGGTTCACTCCTGGGATGTGGAGCAAGACAGGTAAAATATTGGGTACAATCGACGGCAGTAAAGAAATTTGCTTGATAATTTATATCCCACGTTGTTTGTATGTTACGATTGCTTCAAAGTCAATGCAAGTTAATTGCATAATTACATGTTCAAAAGATATTACATATAATTTTGTTTTATTGTAATTTACCCTTGCTTGTTTCCTCAGTAAGCGAAAAATACTGAACAAATCAAGCTATTCGAATCAAGAGTGTTCTTATAGATAAAATTAAAGAAACCCGTGTTTTAAAATTACTGAATGTTAGTTTAGGTAACGGGAGGGTTTGAATTTAATTTTTTTTATGTTATTCTTATGATGAAACGTAATTAAATAAAACTGCCGCAGTAACTCAGTTGCTATAATACTTATAAGTATTCTACAAATCATCTGGTTTCCAAAGTTTTGCTTATTTTGGGACTGTAGTGTCCAACATTATTTATTTATTTCCCTATCCATTGTAACCTAACCATATCAAACAAGACCGTTGAGGTTAACTACAAACGGAATCTAGATTTCCAACCCGTCGAATCAGAAACTTGAAACTTGTTCCAAACGTAATTTCGTCTTAAAATATCATATTCTACGTATACCCATAAAGCCGCAAACCCTTCTTCATTGAGTTTCGCCATCCAAAGGTACATTACGCTATTATCTTTATATGCGCAAACATGGAGGGTATGGAATCTAATTCGTTATTAATGTTTATGTGGAGTTACTTTACGGGTCTGGTGCTTTTTGCTTATGGTTTAAGAAATGTTTATCTAAAAGAATAAAATTCACTTACTAGAGAAATACAGAGGTCGTCGCTGAGAGGGAGTTACAAATTCGTAGTTTCAAAAGACGAAACAAAGTTAATAAAGGGTGCCTGTCCATCACTTTGATGAGACAGCGGGTAACATCCGCTCACCACGCGCCCCCAGCGGAAAGGGTACACACCCGCAGTCCTTATGATTAATTGACGTTAAGCCCGGTTTTTCATTATGAAGGACTGTGTCCACAGAGCGAGAAGAAAGTTAGCTGCAAGTTCGTAGACTAAGAAACAAAAAAGTTAGTTTTAAATTCGTAGTTTCAGAAGGGTGTGATTATATCTGTGTCACCAAAGTTAAGATTTGTCACTAATCTGCAATATTCAATAAATTTGCTCCTTAAATAGTTGATCGGTTACAAAATTTAATCAGCAAGAAGCATTTAGTTGTGGCACTTCGCCGTCCGCTGCCGAGGCACGCTCGCTATGCTCGCTCGGCTCGCGCGTTGTTGTTGTAACACAAGTAGAACCTTTTTGTGAGCAGGTTATCTTGTTTTGGTGATTCGAGTTTGGTGACAGATTTACTGTTTCGCTTTCAAAATTAACGTGAGATATACTATTCATTTTGTAAAAACGGGGATTACTCACGTAATATTGTAACGTCGAAGATTATTCCCGACACGTTTCGATTTTGCAAGAAAATCACACATTGCACATCATCATCGTGTCGCGTAGGACGGACGGGCATTCAATGGGATTGAATGCCCGTCCGCGCCTGATGATGATTTTCTTGCAAAATCGAAACGTGTATATTCCCGACACGTTTTACAAGATATGGGGGTGAATTAGCAAATGTTTTCAAATATACCCGAGTTTGGTATCAAACGAAAGGAAACGATGTGTAGAAGGCAAAACTGAAAGTTATACAGAAATCGGTCGAGCTATTCGCTTCCAAGTATTCCAGCTGGGCGCCGGCAGTAGAATGTTGCCCCTCCTCTCATGCCCGTGGATGCAGTAAGAGCCTGCTAAGGGATACCTCCGAAAGATGGGCAGCAGCGTCTTTCCATATTGACGAGCTCTGTGGCGCAGCGGGCGAAGGTCCGCCTGCGACGCAAGGGGTTGCGGGTTCGATTCCCGCCTCGGGACAAATGTCTGTACGATCTGCAGATATTTGTTCAGGGTGTTCTGGGTGTTTTTCTATAATATAATAAAAATATCTATCTATGTAGTATAATGTATTAAGTATATCAGTCATCTAGTACCCATAACACAAGCTCTGCTTAGCTTGGGGCTAGATGATGCTGTGTGATTTGTCCAGCATTATTTATTATTTATTTATTTATTTTATATATCTTTATCCCATACTGCGCTCGCCAACCCGCCTGCCAAGCGTGGTGAGTATGGCAACTACCCCTCATGGAGATCCATGAGGGAGGCCTTTGTTCATTAGTGGACGTTTTATGGCTGAAATGATGATTCCAGCTGGAACCGGCCTACATCCACCGCTGACCAGCATACCTTACCAGGTCGCCTGCGTCCCTAAGTAACATAGGCTATATTTTACTCCCGTATTCACACGGGAACGGGAACTACGCAGGAGTGCGGCTAATCATCTATAAAGATGTGAAAAACTTTACTTTGAACACTAGTTAATATTAAATTTTCTTGGTCTTATTTACTTAGAAATCAGTGATCTTTAAAACTAGTAGGTATTAGCGAATACCAGATACACGCCAAAAGCATTAAACTTAATCGTTACCGCCAATACCGCAGCTGAACGCTATAAAGTGCATAAAACCGCGCAAACTATCAAATTAGGACTTTAATGGACCTATTTTACGATAGCCATTAAATAATTTAAGCTAGTGCATAGACCTGAAAGCTCGGAAACCCGGTTTTTATAGTACACCTATGAGTGGATCTGGTGCCTCATTATGGCTTCATAAGTTCGAGTATATCTTGCCAGGAAAAAAGCTTTATTTTCTGGCAAGATATAATCGTACTTCAGCTTGAATCGTTCCATAATGTCCATCCAAATTTGTTTAAATTTCCATAACAAATTTGTTGTTTTTTTCCACGTGAAATGAAAAAGCTCGCTCATTTGGAATCAGTGAACCTCGAAACACAGTGTTAGTTCGAGCAATATGATTGCGCTATAAAAGGTAACAATAACAGTTTGATTTATTGGAGAAACCGGTGTGCGTGCATTATTGTCAGCACACATATGAAGATAATGCTACAGTTTTTGGTGTTATGGCACATCTAACGGTAAGAAGAAGAAGAAGAAAGAAGAAGAAAATATATTTATTTATCCACAACAAAAAATAACACTAAAAAACATAATTAATATAAAAAAAACATTTATAGTAAGAGTTGTGGACAAAAAGGTCCTGCCTCAGCATAATGTTGGTCCATATAATTATAATAGTCCAACGCTGGTATTCTGGCAGGACCTTTGGTGCGTGTCTACACGTTCAGCTTAAAATTTTTGTTTTAGTTTGTATTTTAACTTATAACGTATTACTTACATAAAATGCCTAGCAGTATTTATCACAGATATGTAGTATAATAAAAATTATAAATAATGCTGCATGACCAAACACAAAAGCTTTTTGTTAAATGCGTTGCGTTAACTGTAGCGGTCTGCGGTGTCAGGCCAAAACAAGCATTCGCGAGCACGTCAGAAGCCTACCTGCTACCACTCTGTTTTAATTATTTAATACCTATTATATAATGTAGTTCGACTGTATATTTTTTTTATGAATGTTCACCGATTTCTCCGCCAATTATTGTAAACCGATTTTCAAAATACTTTTTTTATTCGAAAGAGTGCACTTCCGAGGTGGTTCCATTTCAGTTTGGTCCAGTTCTGACTATGGGGTTCATGAGAAAACCATGTAAGTATTAATTTTATTAAGTATTTTAAAGCTATCAATTTATCTCGTTGATGTCGGTTTTTTTTTTGTTGTTTACAAATTAAAGAATTATTATTTTAAGTGTTAACCGACACTAAGGTATCATTTATTTTCACTAAGGCAGCCAAGCGTGGTGTGTGTGGCAACAACCCCTCATGGTCATTGTTTGAAGATCAATGCTGTGATGATGATGAAGGTATCAATTATAGAAATGAAAACAACAATAAACAACATATCCTCTTTGTTATATTGAGAGATGAGAGACTAGCCGCACTTCGCGTTTTCACCCGCGTAATTCCCGTTCCCGTGGGAATACGGGGATAAAATATAGCCTATGTTCATCAGAAATACTGTAGCTTTCTAAATGAGAAAGAATTTTTAAAATCGGATCAGTAGTTTTTGAGTTTATTCGTTACAAACATACAAAATACAGTATACAAATCATTCCTGTTTATAATAATGAGAGATGAGAGGTACCGCCATTAACTACAGAGTTACTTCGCAAAATAAAAAAAAAAAATATACAAGATGGCGACGAGAAAAGGTGTTATTTACGTAAATTATCATGCTCGTACATTATTTGCACTGGTGTTCCACCAATTAAGGCCAGCCACATTTCGCCTCGTTAAAGTAAACTCAAGATAACAAGGTTAGAATACACGTAAATTTATTCTCGCGATTCATTTTGGAATAAACTGGATTTCAGAACAACATTTTCTCCTCTAGGGAATTTATTTGAGAACACCAGCTCAAGATGTAATCAGTCTCAATGAATCACTTCAATTTGCTTTGAATATAGCCTGATTGATCGATCATACTTCCTAGTACGTCGGATTTATCTACTGCTTGTGACATAATAAACGTAAGTATCTACTTACGTTTATAATGTTACTTCAGTAAGTTAGTGGCGGCGCCCAAAGGCTGCAAGTGCTCGGGTAGTTGGAAGTTTATAACTGTCGGCACTCGTCAGCGGCGACCTGCGACGTAAGACCTACAGATGGTAGCAGGCATCATCACGGGACATCTCAACCACCGTCTCCACAAGACAGGCCACAGACAGTGGACTATGTCGCGGGTGTCTTGTACAGGAAGAAACTGTGGAGATCGTGCTGTTGCATTGTGGTGCCACAAAGGAAGTTAGCTTAAGAATGGGACTACAGGAGCTCATGGAGTCATGCCCTTCTTCTTCTACAACATCTGCATACCCTTCGGGGATGATCATGGAATGCTGCCGGCGACCCCGAGTCCTTCTCCGGTATTTTAAGGAGTTGAGCTGGTTAGGCTAGGAATACTAGTTGCTGACGCTGTATAAATCATCTATGATAGATGTTTTATGCAGCGGCCTTACTTGGTATACCAAATTAAGGTAGAGCCGGAAAGTTTGATAAGAACTTTAATTTAATAGATATTTTCACTTATCACCTCACATTTGTAAGCACCCACTTAAGATAAATAGTCTTTATCTATTATCCGTTTATCTAACTTCGTATCTTGCAATAAATTAATGATTAGACTCATACTTAACTTTTCACCGGTCGGTGTAGTCAGCGCCAATATTTAAGCGAAATCATGATTTTTTACGATGTTGATATAACGCGGCTGGCGTGGAAATTTACGTTATAGCTTGTTATAGCTTTAACAAAGGGATTCACGATTTAAGGTCCGTTTGTATCTACAGACTATGGATGACGAAGGCGAAGAGTTTAAATAACTTTAGTGTGATTTAATACATGTAGTAGTTTTTTCATAGGAATCCTTCTAAAAGTCTACTCCTCAATTTTTAGGCGCTCCCTTTCGTCACTGAGCGGCGGTATACTAAACAGGAGTGTTTTGTGTGCAAACAATAGCTTCATCACTGAGTCTTGCCCTTTTTGAATCCCCGACCAAAAAGAGGGGTGTTCTAAGTTATGTGTGTGTCTGTCTGTGTGTCTGTCTGTGGCACCGTAGCTCTTAAACGAGTTGACCGATTTGCATGCAGTTTTTTTTATTTGAAAGAAGGTTTTCCGGCGGTCGTTCTTAAAGATGTTTTATCAAAATCGGTAAAGAAGTTAAAAGATATGGGGAGTGAAAGAGACACAATACCATCGTAAGCATAGGTGTAGGAAATCTTCGGGTGGGTCTTTCTAAGGCGTTTAGCGTCGAGATCTTCCAGTCGACGTTCTTAAAAGTCTGAGACTATGAACAGAGCTGCGCCATTCCGGTCTCTGTCTGGAAAGAGCTGCTCTACCGCGTAGCTTGCTACGTGATTGCGGTAATACAGTATTGCGGTAATGTGAGGCAGAGTCCATTTTTGGACCTCACGCAGCATTGGTTGTACCTATGTTTAAAACTTGTTTAACACTGTAAGCCTAATTTAATTCTTTTATGTTTTCTTTATTATTTGTATATGTTGTGTGTGTGTGTCAAAAATAAATGATTTTCTTCTCCTTCTTCTCTTCCCAGCCCTCACATGAAATGTTACATGCTGTAAAATGCGATTTAGGACATTCCTATCGTCCCTGTACCGCAGGAATTATCCCTCAGGTGTCCGTTAATAATTCTTTATAGCAAAAAAATCCGACTTCAAACGATAAAATCTTTGACTTGTTGCTGAAAACACTTAAACCTTATATCTACGCATATTCTATTTAGGCATTCCCCTGGAATTATCATGGATCCCACCATCAGAACTGGGTGCAAAAGCATGCAAACATTGAAATAAAAAACCAAACAACAAGTAAACATTATGCGGTTCTTGTTTGCGTTCTTGCGGTTGGGTTTACCTGTGCACAAATGCTTATATAAGCAGGATTCAGTTTTCCCGGGACTACGATGGGTGCAAATCTGTCGAAACGTCGGGCAATAATAATGGTCTTCCGTTACTGACTGAGTGACAACGCACAGCCTAAACCACTGGACCTAGAGACTTGAAATTTGGCACCTTGAGTATCCTAGAGGTGCACTAACACTGGGATTTTTCGAAATTCCCACGGGAACGGGAACTACGCGGGTGAAACTGCGGGGTGTGGCTAGTATTTATACACAAAAAGAGTGTATTATAATAAGTGAACTAACCCGAAAGGGGGTGGGGTTTCAGCCCATGAATACAAGTAGATTTGGGAGAAAAATAAATCGGGGTTTCGTATTTTTTTTTTGCTATTTAAAATTTGTAGCACTTGGTGTGAGCAAAATTGACCCTGAGGTCATAAATGGATGTATAATTAGCTTTTTACAATTTGATTAAAAACACTTTTGTTTGGTTATGGGTACTTTTATTCGTAACAGTACGGCTGGTCTTTGCGGAGGTCAATGACCCTGTCAAGAATCAGCTGGTATCTAGGTTATCATTATCGTATAATTAGCTGCTGAAAAAATCACTGAATCCTGAAAAGTCTTAAAAACAAACAGTTGTTTCTTGGGATGGTCACAATCACCCCCTTTCGGCTTAATACACATTTTATAATACACTAATATTATATAGCCGAAAGTTTGTTCGAATGTAGGTTTGTTACCTCTTCACGCAAAAACTAGCGTACGTATCGAGCTGAAATTTTGCAAACGTATAGATGTTGATTAACACATAGGCTACTTTTTATCCGGGTACAACGTATGCGAAGCGGCGGGCACAAGCTAGTTAACTATAACGGCCGAACGGACTACTGCCTAGCATCGATATTCCATCAAATTATCTACACTAATAATAAAGAGGATTTTATTGTTTGTTTGTATGCATTGAACAGGCTCCGGAACAACCGGACCGATTTAAAAAATTCTTTCACCATTAGAATGCTACATTATCCCGGAGTAACATAAGCTACATTTTATCCCCGTATAACCACGGGAACGGGAACTATGCGGGTGAGACTGCAGAGCGCTGCTAGAATTTTCTAATTTCGAAACCCTTAGCGCACGAGTCACGTTTGCACTTGTCAGTTTTATTATTAATGACCTCACAGCTTATGGTGGTCCAATTCGTCGATATGATTAATGAAATACATTTGTAAAGTACCTAAGGACATTCTTTTCAAACATTATCACCCTCACCCACGTATTTGCAGATCATAGAAGCATTTGTTCTGAGGCGAAAATTGAACCAGCAACTTGCTGATCCAGCCAAGAAAACCGTAGGTTGTCAGATAATAAACAAATATTATAAATGAAGACATACAATTAATTATAAATTTTATCACTCTGTTTACAAATTACCTATCCTTCAATAATTTCGAAACATCTGAAGTTATTTTAAATAAAATGCAATGAAAATATCTAGTTTTAATTCCGCTTATGCTGAGATGCATGAGCACCGCCCTCCCGCCCGCCAACTATGCACATGCAGGTACTAGTTTGTCAGTGCAGCATGCATACCCAAACCTATACGACGACAGGTGAGACGCTGAGGTGTTAACTGGTCGGCGCCTGGAACGAAAATGAAGCCACAACGCAGCGATGCATCTCAGCATAAGCGGAATTAAAACTAAATATTTTCATTGCATTTTATACCCTGTTTACATTTTACCTATCCTTCAATAATTTCGAAACATCTGAAGTTATTTTGATAAAACATGTCTCAGAACCACCGAGTAAGCCTGTTTAAAATAATGTGTCTATTTGTTTAGGATCTACAATGCCACAGACAGACACACAGATACACATACAGACACTATTATACTATTCTAACGCTTTTTACGTCGGGGTTTTATTAAACTACAGTTATGTTACAACTACAAAACCGTTGCCAAAGTACCGAAGCTGTGCTTTATATTCCAGAAAACTTTTATCGGGAACCGAATAAAAACAGTAAAAATTCGCAAATCTCAGTGGAACAGGTTTCCGAAAATATGCGATTATTCAAGTATGCCAGTGCTACGTTTTCGCCGCTTCAGAATCCAGTACCGATAAAATGTTCTAGTGCCGCAACAAAGTCAGTGAAGTAGTTCTGAAAATGCCGGTTTCGACTGCCTCAGGCCACAGTTTATTGAAACGTTTTACCGGTCTCCAGGTACCGAATTCTATGAGACAGTTCAATTTATCTAACTTTAAACCACTTGTGACGTTTGTATTGCAGTTGAAACGAACAAAGCTCACGTGAAAGACAAATGTTCATATTTTAAATGTAGAACCTAGTAACTAGTACCTGTAAAATCTAGCTTAAAAAAGTAGGACTTTATAAATATAAATAATAATTAATGGAATCAGCCGTTAATTTGTGGAAATCCATGACAATAAAATGCAATGAAAATATTTTAGTTTCAATTCCGCTTATGCTGAGATATGCATCTCAGCACCGCCCTCCCGACCGCTAATTATACACATGCAGGGAGAACTAGGTTGTATACGAATATTCTATTTGCTGCACATTCGTAAACTTTCAATAAAATGTTTCAGTAAAAGCTCACATGAGAAGAAGGTTTATATTTTAGATGTAGGTCATATTTTGATGGGTAGAATTTAATAAAGAGGTAAACGAGGACACGCTTCAAGCGATATGAAAGTACTGCACGTCTGCACCATAGACACATACTAGATGCTAAAGCTTCGAACGCGTTAGGCTCGAGCAGACCCGATGCGTATGCGTAGACGTGCACGTACCACTGAGTTGTTAATGTATGGAACTAACATATGACGCGCACGTCTACGTTACGCAAGCGGTGTGTCCTGTCTCATACAGTTCCATGAACCACTAGTGACAACAAACTACAGACATAATTCATTTATTATAAGAGCAAGCAAACTATTTAATGATGTGTTAGCGAATAATGTGTCGTTAGATATATATTTATATAACACCTCTCCAAAACGTCTAAGACGTTTGTTGAGTAATTCTTTTTTTGATAATTAGTGATAGTTTTAAATTAGTATTTTAGTTAATATTCAAAGGGCTGTTGAACCTATATAACTTTTGTTTATTATTACAACTCAGTGGTACGTGCACGTCTACGCTTACGTCTACGCCTATGCTCGAGCCTCTTTGTTTGGTTTCTACCTTTAAAGTGCTTAATTTTCCATGACGGGAATGGATTAATGTTAGCTGTCTAAGAGTTAAGGCTTCTTAAACTATTAAGTCTATGTCGAGTAAAATTCTTGTTCATTTAAATTGGCAGTCTGTAGAACTACGGCGAGTTTTAACGTAGATAATCCCTACATTAAATGGACTACGAATGGCACCGTTCTGCTGGCTTTCCGCCTGGTTTCACCGTCCTTTGTGTAATGGGACACTGACAGACCAATTATTACAAAAGTTAGTACTTGGATTACTTTTCACGGGCTTTACATCCGTTTGTTTTGGGTTTCGTAGTCTAGCTCGAAAAACGTTAGCTCGATGTTCAATACATCGACGCGACGGCACGTTTTGTCGATGGGTCGGTACCGCGAAAGATCTTCGAAGGGTTTCTACCTCGACGGATCTTTGCTTCGACGGTACACTTCATCGCCACGGAAATACGCTGCTGCCCATCTTCCGGACGTATCCCCTAGCAGATTCTTACTGCATCCACGGGAAAAAGAGGAGGGGCAACATTCTACTGCCGGCAACCCACGGCTAGAAATAATGCATAAGCATTTACTCAGGCCATAATACAATGACTTACAACAAGAGTTGAATCCCGAGGGCTTCCGAACCAGCTGAAAACTGTAGTTCAGGAGCCCATAGCTTCTCCTATAATATTGAGTACTAGCTGCACTCCGCGGTTTCACCCGCGCAGTTCCCGTACCCGTGGGAATACGGGGATAAAATATAGCCTATGTTCATCAGAAATAATGTAGGATTGCAAATATTCTAATGGTGAAAGAAATTTTCAAATCGTTCCAGTAGTAGTTCCGTTCCGGAGCCTATTCAATACATACAAACAAACAATAAAATATTTCCTCCTTATAATTATTTAATACTTTATTGCACAATTACAAAAGGTGGGCTTAATGCTAAAGCATTCTCTACCAGCCAAACCTGTAGTTTAGAGTGTGGTTGGCGTGTTATAATGGTACTTACTTAAAAACTAAACAAACAGAAAAATACATTTAATCAAATTACATTTCACAATAGAACAGTCGAGGGTTAATCAAGGGGAGTCGATGATGACCCTACAGGTATATTTTATCAAGAAAGTGCTTGCGGGTAAGTTGCTTGAAACAGTCCTTTGATTGTACCTTTTTGATGTCGAGGGGTTAATCATTCCAAAGTCGAACAGCCTCCACTGAAAAGGAGTCATCCCGAAAAGAAGTACTATGCTCTGGTATGTCCAGTAGTAAGTTTTCGGAAGCTGTCTGTTGTGAGTGTCAGTGCGAAAACGGAACCGTGTCTTGAGGTAGTCGGGAGTGAAAGGGTCTTTGAGAATATAATAGTGTAGATGTACATAGATTTAAAAATTATGTCTGATAACAGAATAAAATTAAAATACAAAAAAATATCATAATAAATGTTTGAATTAGTCACTACAAAAACATTACTAAACATAAAAATCTAAAATAAGTGAACTAGCATGGGAGATCTTTAAAATGAAAAAAACAAAATATTTACTTGATGATGAAAAAATACAATACTTGACAATATTAAAGATTATAAATACTTAGGGCCGATTTTTCAATCCTCAGTTAAGTCGTCGAATAGCTATCTGGGCAGTAAAATTATCTGTTTGTTTATCAGGCGAATAAATATTTTCTATTTTTCAATCGTCTATTATCTGGAGAATAACTATCAGTGGTTTATGCTAGCCAACTTCACACTATCTGTGTGCAAGCGAGGTTCATAGATGCTGTATTCAACGTGTTAGAGAAGAATAGCAACAAACCCGTATTTTACTTATAACATAACCTCATTATCTGTTGTTGCTAAGCAACCGTTGCTTCTTGTTTATTTTGGTTCATACCGTGGTAGGTACCTAATTATCGATTTATAAAGCTGCAATAACTCTTGTGCCGTGGGGTGCCGGCAATAGAATGTTACCCCTCCTCTCATGTCCTTGGATGTAGTAAGAGCCTGCTAAGGGATACCTCCGGAAGATGGGCAGCAGCATCTTTACGTGTATCAACATCCCGTACTGCGCTCGCCAACCCGCCTGCCAAGCGTGGTGATTATGGCAACTACCCCTCATGGAGATCCTTGAGGGAGGCCTGTGTTCAGTAGTGGACGTTTTACGGCTGAAATGATGATGATGATACTATGTTCTTGGCATTGAAAACGAAGCACCATTAATTTTCAATGAAAATATCAAAACCGTGAGCTTTTACTAGCGTGAGATTTTAATAGTTTAAATTACTTATGCTGACCTGGATGAGATTGGCACAGGGCCGTGAAATGTGGCACAAACATATGGAGGCCTATACCCAGCAGTGGGTGAAGTCAGGCTGCGGATAATGATGATGCTGCACGGTGGTCCTCCTTACACCCCAGGATGGGTGTACACCCAGAGGCACATTGGGCTATTAAACTGGTATATTTTCACCGATATACTAACGAACTTATGACACTAATGATGATTATGATGAACGACACGCACTTTGATTGATTAACTACTTACTTTACTTATATTTTTTTTCATTGTATATAAACTATACAATCAAGATCCTATCAAGAACCAGCTGGCGTTTATGTTGTCAGCTCAATCAATCAGCTGTTGAAGTTAAAACTTCCGTTGTATTTCCCTGAATAAAAATCACCGAATCCTGAAAAGTCGAAGAACTAAAGTTGTGCCTTAGGGTGGCCAGAATTACCCGCCTTAGTACTCATATAATAAAATAAAGAATAGACCGTGATATTCCAATATAGTAATAATGTGTTTTGATCGCGAAAGTTAAAGAAGACAAAAATAAAGTACGACAATATACAAGTTCCGCAAAATAAATTACATTCTTGTTATCGGTAAAGGAGATTATATAATGAATGAATGAATGAATGAATTATTTATTTGCTTAAATATAGGTAGATTTACAGATGGGCTTAAATAAGTTGTATCACTATATTTTGACCTTCCGGTCGTACAAATATTTATATGTACATAGGTTGCTTTTACACAAAGTTATGTACTTATATTATATAATTTAAAATTCAAATTTAAGTCATGCATGAAGTCATTATCCATAAATTATATACAAAATTCCATTAAGTAACAATCATACAATAAAATTAAATTTCAATAATTAATAATAAAATAACATTAGGTATTTGCTTAAAATTTAAATGTCAAAAAATCTGTTACTGTATAAAAGCATTTTTCGCAGAGCCAATCATAAAGTTTCCTAGTAAATTCTGGATCAGGCATATCTCTAAAACTTTTCGGCAGCTTGTTAAATATCCTTACTGCCATGGCATAGCAGTTTTTGTTTGTCATCTTTAGTCTGTACCGTGGCACTATCAGTGGTTTTTGTATAATATTACGTTTAAACTTAGCATTATCGTCTTTTTCGAACAGCGAATAATGATTTCTAACAAATTTACACATCTCAAATACATATAAACTTGGCAAGGTAAGTAATTTTTGTTTGATGAATACTGGTTTGCAAGAGTCTGTCCATTTCAGGTTAAAGATTGATCGTATGCATTTCTTTTGGGTTATAAAAGCTCTTGAAGCATCTGTTGAGTTTCCCCACATTATTACCCCATATCTTAGTGTTGAGCACACGTGGCTATGGTACACCATAAGTGCTGTGTCCTTGTTTGTCAGGTTTTTAATTTTCCTAAGTGCATAAACAAATTTATTAATTTTTTTGCATACAACATCTACATGTGCCTTCCAATTACTGTGTCTATCTAAAACGATTCCTAAAAAATTAATGTCATATACTTCATCAATGTCAATATTATTATAATTAATCTTAAAATCCAAATTATTTCCGCGTTTACTATGATTACTATAAGTTGAAAAATTCGTAAATTTAGTTTTTTTTGTATTTATTTTTAAATTGTTTCTTTCTAACCAGTCAATAATATTTTTAAGAGCTTTATTTGTAACATTAACCCCGTTTTCAAAGGTTTTCTCTTTAGTAAGGATAGTTGTATCATCGGCAAACAATATAGTATACTGGTCAGTCGAGTTTGGCAGTTCGTTTATATATAATATAAACAAAAGCGGTCCCAGGACGCTACCCTGTGGTACACCATAATGGTTTGTTAAGTACATAGACCTATAGTTTTCCATTGTTTTGGTTTTAGGACACATTTTAATGATTTCTGTGCATTGTTTCCTGTTATGTAAATAACTCTCTAACCATTTATATGCAGATCCTCTTATGCCATATTGCTCTAGTTTATGTAACAAATTTTTATGACACACCATATCAAACGCTTTACTCATATCCAAAAATACTGCTGTTGTAACATACTTATTATCTACGGCTTCAAGAATTTCTTTGACAAGTTTAAAACATGCCAAAGTGGTGGATTTATTTTTAAGGAAACCATTTTGCTCTTTGCTTATAACTTCATTTTTTTCCATAAATTTAACAACCCTCGTGGCCATAACTTTCTCTAGTATTTTAGAAAGTGTAGGGACTAAAGTGATAGGTCTATAGTTACCTGCATCTGTTTTTGTACCTTTTTTAAAAAGCGGTTTAACCACTGAGCATTTCAGTGCGTCTGGAAAAGTACCATTTTCGAAAGAAAGGTTGATTATGTAGGTTAGAGGTTATGATAGTGCACATATATTTTGTTTTAGCATTTTTGTAGTAATATTATCATAACCAGTAGAATTTGTATTTCCTAAATGTAGGGTTGTTTTTATGATTTCTTCACAAGATACTGGTTCTAAAAATATTGAATTTAATACTCCTTTCCTATTTTGATTATTCCTATTATTTGGTTTACTTTCATCTTCTTTGTCACCATTTGCAATATTAACAAAATATCTATTAAAGTATTCTGCGATGTCCTGGCCTTTGTTTAATGATTGCATCCCGTCTGAAATTTGTTGTATTTCCCTGTTTTCATAGGTTTGTTTAAGTCTGCTATTCACTATCTTCCATGTAGCTTTGCATTTGTTGTCTGATTTTTTTATATATAATTTATTTTTCTCTTTTTGCATATTAACTACACATTTTTTAAGGATTTTACTATATGTTTTGTATGTATTCTTATCGTGCAAACCTTTGCTTTTATAGTATTTGTATTGTAATTTTCTCTTTGTTATGAACGACCGCTTAAGACCTTTTGTGACCCATTTAGGATTCACTGAGTTCCGATTCATTTTCACTTTTATCAGTGGGAAGCAGAGTTTATGGAAAAGACATATCTCGTCATGTAGCAATGAAAATGCTTTATTGACGTCAGTTTCCCTAAATACATCTGAGAAAGAAAGATTTCTAAGATAGTAATTAAACTTAACTATATTTTCTAAACTCATGTCCCTTTTATAAACAAACCAATACTTTGGGAAATAATACTTAGTTGAATGAATGAATGAATGAATGAACACTTTATTGCACTTAAAATACAAAAAATAAAATTATTTGGATAAATATATCATTGTACAAATTGGCGGCCTTATTGCTCAAAGCAATTTCTTCCAGGCAACCTATCAGGAAAAAAAAGTAATTTGTAAACTAATTTATCGTAGGTAGTGCACAAAAAAAAAAAAAAAAAAATATAATAAGTACCTACATCTATATCTCTATACTATATATACTATATCCTAACCTAGATGTATAAGCTAAAATACATACATCTGAGTTTAATTCATATAATTATATAATAATTAACAAGGATTACAATTTACATTAAATATATATACAAATAAAATATATATTACATACAATGCATAATGTGCTGCATAAAATTTAGAAAAAGAAAAAGAGTACAATAGGACATAATTTAAGTTGAGGAGAAGGAAAGAAAAAGTACATAGACGACATAGTATTGCTGTTAGACAGATGACAGATAATATAGTTTTAATTTCCGCTTAAAAATGTGGATAGAGGGAGCAAGTCTGATATCAGCAGGGAGGGAGTTCCAAAGTCGCACAGCCTGAACTGTAAAGGAGTTTGTGAAGAAAGATTGATGGTGGATGGGAAATTCCAGTGATAAGTTTTCTGATGACCGAAGATTATGAGAGCTTGAAGAGTGAAGAAATTTAAAATTTTCTTTGAGATACGGTGGAGATAGAGGATTAAAAAGAATAGAGTAAAGAAGAGAAAGAATATGCGAATCTCAACGAAGGCGGATAGGGAGCCACTTGAGTTTAGTGCGTGAAGGAGAAACATGATCGTATTTGCGTAGTCCAAATATAAATCGGATACAGAAATTTTGGAGACGCTCAAGCTTGTCTAGTTGCTCCTCAGTGATATCTAGATAACAGGTGTCAGCATAGTCGAGTACGGGAAGAAGAAGGGACTGAGCAAGAGCAATTTTGGTGGCAGTCGGTAGAAAATAACGCAGCCTCCTCAGCGAAGCAGCTGAAGCATACAGTTTCTTGCAGGTGACTTGAAGCTGAGGGGACCATGATAAGTGCCTATCAAATATAATTCCAAGGTTCTTTACAGTTACACTGTAGGGGATTGGAGTGCCATCGAAAACAACGCAAGGAACTGTCTGCCAATCAATTCTATCAATCAATCTGGAGCTACCTATAATAATGGTCTGTGTCTTGCTTGGATTGATTGTTAAACCGTATGCTTTACTCCATTCAGATATTAATTTTAGGTCTGCGTTTGTTGTGTCAATCGCATCCGAAATTTCATGTAAATGTGCCTTAGTATAGATCTGCAGGTCGTCTGCATATAGATGATAGGAAGAGGAGAGATTGACAGAAATTGAGTTTATAAAAATGGAAAAAAGAAGAGGGGATAGAACGCCGCCTTGGGGAACACCAACAGATGTCACGCACCAGGATGAAACAGACTCACCAAGGCGGACCCGCTGACGACGTCTATGTAAGTAGTTAGAAAACCAGTCAACCGCAGCCTGGGAAATGTTTAGAGTACGTAGTATTGCAAGAAAGATGTTAAAGTTCACAGTATTGAAAGCATTACTAAAGTCAAGAAGGGACAACACCGTAACTTGCCGGTTATCCATACCAAGCCGTATATCATCAGTTATTTTGACAAGTGCGGTTGCGGTACTGTGACCTTTACGAAAACCGGATTGTAATGGATTAAGGAGGTTGTGCAAGGAAAGAAAGGAGTTAAGCTGATCATGGACAAGACGTTCGAATACTTTTGACATAAAAGGGAGGATAGATATAGGGCGATATTCAGAAAAGGATATGGGATTAGATTTTTTGGGAAGAGGTATAATTTGTGCTTCCTTCCAACACGCCGGGAAAACACTGTTTAACAAAGAATGATTGAGGATATGGCAAAGAGTTGGAAGGATAACGTCAATTAAGGGAATGATCATGTTGCGGCTGATACCATCAGTCCCAACAGCATTAGAGGATATGGAGAGGATACTTTTCTTAACATTTTCTGCGATGACTGGTCTGAAGAAAAAGGGAGAATGATCAGGAGTTTGAGTAGAAAAAAGACTATTAATGGTGCGTAACTCGTCGACTTTTCCAATAGTGGGAACAGATGAAAAATGTTGATTGAGGGAATCAATATCCAGATCGTCGGGGACAGTGTCTTGTCTGGACTTTCCAACACCTAACGATCGCAGAAATTTCCACACTTTTGCTGGATCTTCATCTGAAACTGATTCATGAATATGGCGACGTTGAGCATCTCTGCAAACTCTATTGCAGTGATTACGTATAAGCTGGTAGCTAGCCCTATTTTTATCACTAGGATTTATTTTAAATTTAGTAATTGCACAAGCTTTTTTGTGCATAAGCTGTTTAATATTGGCTGTTAACCAAGGGGCGGGAAGGTGTTTCAATTTAATTGCCCTGAATGGAGCATGCTTATCGAAAAGTTGAATGATCAGTGAATTAAAAATAGTCAACTTATCGTCAATAGAATCAGCATTATTAACAGACAACCAATCCACACTAAGGGCATCTGCCATGAAAAGCTCATTATCGATGCCACCAAAATTGCGTTGCATGATAATTTTAGGTTTAGCCTTAGGAGGGCGAATTTTATATGATAAGAAGATCAGGTCATGGTACGAAAAATTATCAGCTGGAAATTGGCCGTGCCTAACAGCAAAAAATGGAGAAGAGACAATTATAAGATCTAGGAGAGACGGTTCGCAGTTAGGAAAATGATGGGTGGCTCCAAGCGGTAGAATATGTAAGTTACTACAGGAGACAATATTTTCTATAGCATTGGTTTGATGATCTCTTTTAAGAAGGCATGTGTTGAAATCACCCATTATGATTGTTTGGCTGTAGGCAGGACTTAGTTTGCACTTTAATTGACAAGGTTTGTGCCGTGTTGTGATCCGAAAGTCCTAGTTCGTGTGTTTCACCTTCTGCTTCTTTGATATTACTTAAAATATTATCAATGCAAGTATTTTGTCTGGTAGGATTATTGATATGAATTTTCATTTTAAAATTGTACAGTATGTTTATAAACTCATCTTTTATTTTACTATCACTTAAAATGTCTATGTTAAAGTCACCGCATAATATGTTTTTGTAATTTTCCTTGTTATTTAATCTGTTTAGTAATATTTGTAATTTTCTAAAAAAGATGTCAATGTCTGAAGTTGGTGTTCTATAGATACAAAAAATATTTAACTTATGTTTACATATTTTTATGCCACATATCTCAAAATGTTTATCTACTGAGATATTATCTAGCCATTCTATACGTTCGTATTCTAAACAAGGCCTTGTCATAATGCAAACTCCTCCTCGTCTCTGATCTTTCCTACAGTAGCTGCTAGCCAATTCAAATGCATTTAGAATCATATTATTTTCATCTCCTGATTTTATAAATGTTTCGCTTAAACATATTATGTCAACATTGATTTTATTGTCATAAAGTAAGTTTATTGCTATTTGTATGACATCTGCTTTATTTATTGCTCCCGCTATGTTCTGATGGAAGATTACAAAGCTATCATTATTAGAAGTCGCGAAAAAATGTTTGGTTTTTAATTTCTGTTAGTGCGTTGTCTTCGTCGATGTGAGCGCATGCCATCAAATGTTCATCTAGATTTTTAACCATGTTATCAGTCTGTGTACCTTGATTTCGAGTCAATTTTATTTTTTTTGTTGAATTTAATGTTATTTTTTTATTATTAAATGATAAAAACCTCTTATTATAATCTAGCTGATCTAACAAGGAATTAATTTTGTAACACAACAAAGATAAATTCCTGCTCTGATAAGACCTTGTGAAATAGCATTGTTCATGTTGGTTCGTTATTAAATGTAACATTTCATTTAATTTGTTTTCCATGAAATAATAATTTTTATTTATACCTATGAATATTACAGGACAGTGAATTTCTTTTAAAAATAAGCATAGCTCTGTAGTCATTTTTAACGCATTACAATCATTTTGTCCTATTGATATTATTAATTTGTCATTAGATGTTATGTCAAACAGTTTTACGCTCATCAGTATTTCTTCCGTGGAAGCGTTTGGCTTTACAATAGAAGTGAACTTATAGCTATCGTAGTGACTGTAAAGTCTGGATTTTGTAAGCTGTGTGGCTAATCCACTACACTGTTTTCCTCCTATTATGAACGCACGCCGGTGACATATACTTATTTTGTGTCTTGATTGAATTGGGGTCGTCTTTGTATTTTCTTCAAGGTGGGATCCAGCCGATTCTATCATTCCATTTTCATTTTGTGATATGAGTTTATCCAAGTTCAGTTGATTGTTGTTTTTTTTCAGCTGCTTCTCCTGATCGTCTTCTTGGGGTTTTAACTGTTCATAATTTTTCTGCGAGGAATTATGAAAGCTATCCGTTAGTCGCCGCCTCACGCTTTTTTTCGTACTAGGTGTCATATTTTGTCTGAAAGTAGTTAATGGACTTCTACATAGGTAACTGCTTTAATAAACTTAGCTCTTGGCCCATGTTATTAATTTGTTTCTTAAGTTCTATGTTTTCAAGGATTATATTATCCATCTCGCCTTGTGTACTTTCTAAATTCGTTCTTAATTGTGCCATTTCAGCTTTCATTTCAGCTATATAAGTTGAGCACATGGTCGTAGAAAGATCTAGACTTTTTCCCAGCACTTCATCGCAAGATATTGAGCTGATAGAGTTACTTCTATCTAGTGATTCCATAGATTTGACTTTTTCTAATCGGCGTCTGCGCATTGTGACATTACTTGTTTCTTGATCCATTTTTTGGTGGTGGCGCCCTCTCTGTTTTCGATAGTGCGTACCTATACTATATATTTGTGTACCTATACTATATCGTGGTGAAAACGCGGGTTAGTCGTTAAGCTTACGGAATTGTTAAGTTGTTGGAATACAAATCTCTTCTATTTCAGTGGCAGACTGTATGGCCAGCGCACAACTGCTTCAACTTGCTAATCCCTCAGATTAGCTCTCAAACTATATCAGTAGGTTTGGTTTTCAGTCGTTTTCAATCAATGGATTCTTCTTTTTATGACACCGAGCCGAGATGTGGACACTCATGACTTGGCTAGGATTTGTTAGGAGTATCTCTCGGTAGGATAAAATCAGAACAGAGGCCTATCTGAGTGCCCACATCTAGGCTCGGATATCATAAGAAATGCGTTGAAAGAAAAATATTTACTAGACACCCAAAACATATAAACCACTATATTAAAAGGGTGGACTTATTTCTAATTTTAATCTAAGTGTACAACAGTACACAGCAGCTTAATACTATAAAAATATATGACAAAAGATGGCAAGCAGCTGGTGAAAACGCTTGAAGCAGTAGTGCGCTGGCCCCACTGTGGCGCGGTTTGCTGCAGCATCAAACCGCGCCACAGTGGGGCCAAAAAAAAAGGAACGCAAGCGCGCTTGTACGCACAATAAATAAATATTATATATATTCATTCATTCTTTAAATATTTGACAACCAAAAAATATGAGAAAATGAATTGACGTAGCAATTATTTTGGCTGTGAACCATTGTACCATCTTGCCGGGCGCAGACAAATCCAAAAATGGGTGCCCATTTTGTCTCCGAAAAACGATTGTCCGAAAATCACAATAACAAGTGTCTGTAAAATATCCAGCTTGGCAGGCGGGTTGGCGAGCGCAGTACGGGATGTTGATACACGGAAAGACGCTGCGGCCCATCTTCCGGAGTGTTACCCCTCCTCTCATAACCGTGGATGCAGTAAGAAACTGTTAAGGGATACCTCCGGTAGGTGGGCAGCAGCCTCTTTCCGTGTATCAACATCCCGTACTGCGCTCGCCAACACGCCTGCCAAGCGTGGTGAGTATGGCATCTACCCCTTATGGATCTTCATGAGGAAGGCCTGTGTTCAGTGGTGGACGTTTTACGGCTAGAATGATGATGATGACACATAATAATGAATATCGGTTATTTTAAAAGTTTTGTAAGTACCTAAGCCCCTTAGTTTATTTGATAATGATTTTTTTTTAATTTTCCTTTTTGCAGTCGGTTGGGAACCAATTTCCTTTCTTTCCCTCTCGTTCATTCACAGGAAACCTAGTCATTATTAGATTTCGTTCAATAAATCAAAATTTCAACGAGAAAACTTTTTTATTCCAATTAAACATTTTAATAGGCAGCAGTTGAGAGTTTTTGAGACAATTAAAATAAACTTGACAGAGATTGCTTCCGGCCTTGTTCAGGCGGGCATTTATGGTAAAATTTTAGCAACTTTTCAGGAAAAAGGTTGCTATTTCTGATGAATTACTTATCATCATTTCCCTGTCCTTATCTCACATTACGGGGGGTCCGCAAAGCATGTTCTCTTCTTCCATTCTTCTCTATCAGGCGTCCACTCGATATTCACTCCTTCATCTTTCACACAATCCATCAATCTTTTCTTTGGTCTACCTCTGCTCTTAATATCCATCCACATTCATATTTACCACTCGTTTCGTAACATGAGATTCATCCCTCCGCATAACATGTCCGTATCACGTCAACCTTATTACTCTTCAATCTTTTTGTCACAGTTGCAACTTTCAAGCTTCCTCTAATGTATTCATTCCTTATCCTGTTCATTCTGGTGACACCACACATACGCATCTTGGACGCATGAACTCTTCCTTCATCCGTCCCTTTAGTTGCCCAGCATTCACTTTCATACATTTCAATTTGTTTTGAAATTTGTTCAAATTCTGTTCAAGAATTTTTTGACTATAAGGAAAAATAATGATTGCGTGATTGTTTTTATTTCTGTAATAATTTTGTCTACATTTTAAATTTTAATCTATAATTATTGTGAATCTGATTATGTTATTATAAATTAAGTGACTGCGTTGTATCCGTTGCTAGTATAAGAATCTTTTGCATGCTTTACAAGTAGATCATGGATGCCCATCAGTGTTATTTATTGTCATCTTTTTATACCCATGTATCGCAAAACTGAATAAATGAAATGAAATACATTACGACAGGTCTAACAATTCTCTTGGGTTAGATTAGAAGTATATGGGGCATCCTTGGATCGCAAGTAGTTGCAGAGACCTGTCGCTATTTCGTACATCCCGCATGTATTCTATTTTTCACGTTCCGGTCAATCTCGCCGTCTTGTGGTATCCATATATCGATTTATAAATGAGGCCTATCTAAGGAATAGGTAAGCATAACTGTATGCTTAACTATTCCATGTATAAATACGCTAAATTAAGACGAATCAGACCTTATACGGTTTTGATGGCACTGAATAATTTATTTTAAAACTGTATGTTCAAAGAATAAATAAGAAACATATACATTTATTCATTAATTAGAGCCGTAAAACGTCCACAACTGAACAGCCTCCCTCATGGATCACCAAAAGGGTAGTTGCCATACTCACCACCCTTGACAGGGGGGTTGGCGAGCGCAGTACGGGATGTTAATACACGGAAAGATGCTGCTGCTCATATTCCGGAGGTATCCCTTAGCAGGCTCTTACTGAATCCACGGGCATGAAAGGATAACATCGTCAACATTATATTATATCGATTGTCCGTTCCTTTTATCCCACAGGAAGAACCTTTATACCAATATTGCGCCTCGTTTCCTGCGAAATTCGGAAACATAAAAAATGGTAATGGGAATCGGGACCTACTTACAAATGTTTCTAGATAAGTATTTTCTAATGCCGCACCCACACTCCGAAGGCAAGGGAAAATCACAGTCATCTCCCTAAATGAAAAACCTTCGAAAGTTACTACTAATAGGTACTTATTTGGGCTTATCTTCTTTACTATGGGTGTATATGTATATATAGATATTTCTTCCAAATATGTGTTAAACGTTAATTATAAGGACGACGCCTGGAGTTCCCAAAAAAAACCGAAATAAATTTAATACTTTAATTAAACTTCGATAGTTACAATGTAAAGTTATAAGCTAATTAAACTAAGTAGTTGACGGACTCGATGCAAGAGTCGAAGTGATGCGCGGGGCGACGGCTTCGATGGGCTTCGATGTCGGGCCTCGTGGTGCTGCGTCAGCGTGTCCTCGATTCCGCATTTGCGTCATTGCCTTCAGTGTTCGTATTGGATATATTCAAAGGTCGGCGGATTGGGTAGAGTCGATGGGTATAACATCTCCCCCCTCAGATCAACGACTATTTTTGAAGATTGGGAAAAAATGTCGTTGGCAGCCTCCTCTGATTCTGAGATGAATCTGGTTCTGCGTAAGTTGGTATCTGAGTTAGTTCTATTTCAGTTTTAGTGCTCTTCATCGTTCGGTGTAAGTAAAATCTTCGACTAAGTACGATGGCTGCGAGTACTAGTGCACTGGATAGTACAGCGTAGAATGGGATCGTCGTATGATAGAACGTTGTAGGTTGTTCTATCTGAATGGGGTCCAGTTGGTGAATTTTATCTTGAATATCGTGTAGCTTTTTAAGGTTGACTGAGTTGACCTTGAGGGTAATGGGTGCAGAATCTTCATCCAGATGAGCAGGAATTTTGGATATCTTCATAGGTTGTCCTTTGATATGGTCGTCGGCATTAACGATGGTGAAGTCATCTGTGCGCAGCTTACAACTGTGTGGGATAGTTGCTAAGTAGCTGCCGTTGAGGGTATTAAATTCATCTCGTTCACAGGTAAGTCGAACTTGAGTTGGTTTCGGGAACACGATGGCATAGTGGCGGTCGTCCAGTTTCTCCATGGCGGGCTTCATTAGATCGATGGTGGTCATCTCGCAGGGTTTGTCTCCGGTCATCTCGCCTTCGATGATGTTGCAGATGCAATCCGGTTGAGGTTTCAGTTGATGGTTGAGATGATCTTCGCATATGTACCTAGTACCTGACTTCGGGCATTCAGCCTCTATGTACACGTGAATATTACCAGTGATTGCAAGAAGTGGGAAAGGTGGGATAATTGCCTGCCTATTTTTATTCGGTACAATAATTAATTTATATAAGGTATAAGTAAGCGGAGAGACTACTGGAAATTTAAAGGCAAAAACTAATTGATCTCCGTTGTAATATGATACTGGTTTGATAACATCATAGTACTCTCTGACTTCTAAGTCTAATAACTGATCTTTACTATAAAAAGATTTCAGTTTACCTAACATATGTTTCATTACATTTAAACTTAACATAGAATGATGAGTGCGCGAAGCACTGCAAAATGCAAGCGCATTTTCTAACTTACTTATTTCGCTTACTAATCTACCTACGTTGTTGCTAGTTATCGCCAATGTTTGTGCGAATTTAGCAACTTTGATTAACTCGTGTTGAGGAAACGAATTGGGGTCAAGTAACATTAGCAAAGTTTTATTTATTGCGACTTGATTATCTACGATTTTAGCTATAATTGTATTTTGTTCATCCATCCAATCTTTACTCAGACTGATATGATGATTTTGTTCGATTACAATTTTATCTTGATTTTTCTTAAGAACTGAAAGGGCATCATTATACTTTACAGCATCCGTATAGTCTAGATTCCCTGTAATACTCTTAATAACTGATCCAAGGCTGTCTACTAAACCTCTTCTAAAACGAATCGGCTCTAAAGTTTTTAATTGAAGCAAAGCAGTATTTAATTCGTTATTTAAATGATCGACCTGAGATTCATAGATAGCGTAAGTATGATTATCTAACTTAAGTTTTATATCAGTTAGTTGAGACTGTACTAAGTTAATGTTAGAGTTAATTTCTTTAAGTTCTATGTATTGCAAAAACGTATGATAATGGGTGGTTAGTCGCATGGGGCCTAGTTTAAATGGTAAAAGCCCTGGTCCATCTCCAAGTCCTTCAAGTTTTATCTCGTGAGCCTGTATTAGGCTTAGAGTCAGCATCAGGATCCTGCAACAATTTCGCGGTCTTAGGGACTCGTTTCAACCTATTCTTAGCTATTGGACCCTTTTTCTTAGATGTATAGATATGAATGGGGAGGTCCGCTAACACAGTGTCCTGGGTGTATCTAGGAGCAAGCTTAGATCTACTAGCGCAAGGATTGCTAATAAAAATCTGTTGATCAGGTTGGTATTCTACTTCCGGTTCGCGAGACTTGTTGCGATTTTCAATTATCGCTGTCCTATTAGCTAGAGATGTCTCGTTTATGAGATCATAAACTTGTTTCATCTGCTCTCTATGGGACTGTGTATACTGCTGCAATAAGTGTCCTGTTATATCTATGTCAGTCGGATCACGTGGGTCTGTATGTCCTAGTATGAGGTCATAGGGTTTACATTTAGTAAAGCTGTGAACTGAACTATTATATGCAATCAAAGCGTATGGCATTAGATTAATAACAGGCTGGTCTTTCTGCTTCAACTTTAAAATACGAAGGTGCTCGAGTAAAGTTGAATGAAAACGCTCTATATTTCCGTTTGCGTTAGGTGAATGTGCTAATGTCTGATGATGGGTGATTTTATGTATTTTACAGAACTCTGAAAACATTTGATTAGTAAATTCGGTACCTTGATCGGTTATGATAGTGAGTGGCAAGCCATGATGCGTGCTAAATGTGAGTAAGGCCTGTATTACACTAAGCGCAGTGCCATCCCTAAGTAAATACGCTTGGCCATACTTAGAGAAAACGTCTATAAAGGTTACATACTTTTCGTTTTGGGCAGTGAAGCTGTCCATGTGAACTATCTCAAAAGGTTTTGTAGCTGGTGGCACAATGTTAAGTTTAGGCCTTATGGGATTCCTATCATATTTAGCTTGTCCGCAAATTATACATTCATTTATGAATTTAGTTACGTGCTCTTTCATCTTTGGCCAAAAGTAACGTGCTGACAAGGCCAGATAACATTCGCTAATGCCACGGTGGTTAGTTTTTCCTTCGTGGTAGTTGCGAATTATTTCTTGTTGCCTGAGATAATCCTTGACATTTTCAAGTTCCCTTTTAGCAAGTACTAATTTCATAGATGAACTCTTAAACTTTTCCTGTAAAATTGGGACAATTTTGTACATACCTAAAGGAGGGTTAATAAAAATACCTGTCCTTATTTTAGGGTTAACGTATTCCTTAATAGCTGTAATTAAATCCTCTTCTAAGTTAGATTCCGATAACTGTACGGATGTACGTGTGTGAGTGTCGAATGGCTTAGTTGCCGACGGACGTTTCTTGACGTCACCTACTATAGTCATAATCAGCTGTCGATGGAATTTATTTAAAGGATCGTCAGTTATGGGAATTTCAAGGATGGGATTCTCGATAGATGTATGTGCAGTTACAGTACGTTCAGATTCGTTCGCTATAGATGGCGGTGCTTCCGACGTATTTCCGATCATAGAACTTGTCTCTTCGTTACAAATCTCAACGCGAGAGAGAGCATCGGCGTTGGTATTTTTCTTGCCAGGCTTATGTTCAGTGGTAAAGTCATATTCGCTTAACTTTAATCGCCATCTAGTTAATTTAGAATTAGGTTCCTTTAAGTTCATGACCCATTGTAAAGGTTTGTGGTCAGTTAAAATCTTGAACTTACGGCCATATAGATAAGGGCGAAAGTACTTTGTAGCCCACACAATAGCAAGTAATTCCTTTTCTATCGTGCTATAATTTATCTCACTCTCATTTAGTGTACGTGAAGCGTACGCTATCGGTTTATCGGAACCTACTGAACCTTGTGAAAGAATTGCACCTATAGCGAAATTAGATGCGTCAGTCGTCAGTATGAAGACACGGTCAAAGTCAGGGTATCTCAATATGGGATCATTCGTCAGAAGAGTTTTGCATTTCTCAAAGCTATTTACATAGTCTGAGTCAAATGTAATTTTTCTTCCTTTCTTAAGACAATGTGTCAGGGGTTTAGTAATTCTAGCAAAGTCCGGGATAAATTTTCGGTAGTAACCGAGAAGTCCTAGGAAAGATTTTATTTCCTTCGGGGTCTTAGGGATAGGATATTTCTGAATAGCAGAAATTTTATCAGGGTTAGGTTTAATTCCCTCTCTCGTGATGATATGACCTAGGTACGCGGTTTCAAGTTTGAGGAACTCTGACTTATCGAGTTGTATTTTGAAATTGGACTCGCGTAGTCTTTGAAATACCTTTTCAAGGTTCACCATATGTTCCTGTAGTGATGTAGAAAAAACAATGATGTCATCAAGGTAAACGAGGCAAATGACATTTTGTAGGCCTCGGAGGACATTGTCCATTACTCTCTGGAATGTAGAAGGACTTCCCTTTAATCCCATAGCCATTCTTAAAAATTCATACCTTCCGTTTTCTACACTAAAAGCTGTCTTGTGGATGTCATTGGGGTCCATCTCGACCTGGTAAAATCCAGATGCGAGGTCAAGGGTCGTAAAGTACTGACATTTCCCTAACTTGTCAAGAACGTCTGTAATGTTAGGGATGGGGTACTTGTCGTCAATAGTCTTTTCATTAACCTTTCGAAAATCTACGACTAACCTCCATTTCTGTTTTCCCGAGGCGTCGATTTTCTTTGGGACAATCCAAATCGGTGAGCTCCACGCAGACTCGGATGGTCGAATAATACCCTGATCTAACATTTTATTAATTTGATCCTGAACTTCCTCACGGTGTACGTAAGGATAGCGGTAGCTCTTCGTGTAAACGGGAATTTCGTCGTGAGTTCGAATCTTATGTTTAATTTTATTCGTAAAAGTTAACGCTTCGCCTTCAACATAAAACACATCGGCGTATTTCGTACACAGCGTGATTAAATTAGCTAATTCCTCGGCGTTTAAATGGTCAGTTCGTAATCGTGAGGTTACATCCCTAGCGCGCGATGACGTCGGCTCCGACGCGGTGCGCGTGCACTCGATATTGAATACGGTCGCCTGTGTGGCTTGTTCTAGCGAAAAAATGATATCGTTCTGCGTTGAATTTATAACTTCTACTATTCCGCGGTTATTATAAACGTTTGTTATACACTCGCTTATTATACAATTACAAATTAACTGTTCCGGGACTAATACTTCGCCATCCGGGGCGTTAATAGGTAATCTAAGCAATTTTGATGTGTGGGCCGGTATAATATCTTCGTAGAGATTAAGGTTCCGCGAGTTATACATACGAATAGGGTTCACTGCACCTTTAGTGATAAGCGCTCGATCTTTAAGGTCTAGTTTCGCTTCCCATTTCGTTAGTAAGTCCATACCTAATAAACCGTCAAAATGTTCATGAAACCTATACACGAATAACTTAATTTCCTCTACATCTCTGAACTCTGGAAAGCAGGGAATGGTAATAGAGTATTCATTCCTAGTTGTAGCATGAACATTGGTTACTTCGAACGGGTCGTAGTTCAATGGAACGTGCGAAAAAAAATGTTCCACTGCCTCCGGACTAATAAAAGACTGATTCGCGCCTGTATCTATAAGGAAATTTAAAGGAGGGTTTGTCAGACGAATATAAGGAAGCTGTCTCTGGGTTTGCAAATTTAACTCTATTTTAACCTTTTTGTAGTCAAAGCCTTCTGAAAATCCTGACTGGAAGATTCCTGGTTAGATTGTTCGGGCTGTTCACCTACTTCCTGTACCGTAACGTCGCTGTCGGGTTGGTAGTCGTATTCGGCGGGGTACGCGTAATAGTCAGTATAACATCCGTCGTAATAAGTACCATAGTCATAGTCATTAATTGTAGTCGTAATATTCGTTACCGTCGTAGTCATAGCCAGAACACTCATTCACATTTACATCACGTGTCTTAAAATAATTGGACGGGGGCGGATTGCCTTGCTTAGCCCAATTCCAACCACTGGGACCTGCTGGGATTGGTCTCTCCCTAGTTACAAAGTGGGATACACCACTCATAGGTTTAGGACCTTGAAATGAGGGTTGAGGCCTGGTTGGCATTTGGAATCCACGTTGATAATTAGCTGGAGGCGCACTGAACATTTGTTGAGTGCGTGATGGCATTCGGGGTTGATTTAAAGGCATTCTAAACTGATTCGGTGGTGGAGGTAATTTAAATATAGGCTGAGTAGTAGGGTGTGCACTTTGCCCGGGCATATTAAAACTCATAGGCCTGAATGGTAGATTTTGGCCGGCCATCCTAAATCCTGAACCAGATGGGATCATTTGACTTTCACCTAGCCTCCTATCGGGCAAATGCGCATTTCTACTCTGAATATAAAGTGTGTTCATTTCATCGTGAACGAACTCCAACGCCTTTTCAGTAGTTTCAGGACGCATGCATCTAATACGCGATCCTAGGGGGTCCTTTAACCCGCGTAAAAAGGCTTGAAGGGTTAGTTTTTTATAAAGCTCCCGCTTAGCATCTATGGTAGTAGGCAATGTTTCATGCAAAGACACATAGGTTATGATAGTGCTGAATAGGTTCTGGCACCGCTCATAAAATTCCTGGGGGGTGCTAGAGCCTTGTGTTAGGATTGCCAAATCGTTATAGAGGGCAGTTTCGTCTCGTTGGTCGGCAAAATTATTAATAAGGGAATTACGGATACTAGTCCAATCATTCGGGATGCCGTTTGCATTAATCTGTCGCGCTGCTGGACCCACGACCTTGTTAAGGATACCGTTTAAAAGTCCTGAATTAACCAACGGATTTCCTTCTTGTCCATACGTTGCAACTAACTGGTCACACAAATTCACGAACCTAACTAACACATGGGGATTTCCATCAAATTCGGGAACCAAACGGAGGGCTTTACAAATATCGTCTAAGCTAGTCATTGTGCTATTTCCAATATTACTAGTACTTTCACTATTTTCTAAATTATCTAAATTTCGTCTGCTATCGACTAAATTTTTCCTACGGCTAACTAACATAGAACTCGTTGATTTTCTTGGATGAAAAAAAATGTTGAGTTTTTATAAATCTAGGTTATTTTATAGGGAAGGGACGCAAGCAACCACTAGAAAATTCAGTGTACTTACATAAGCTGCATCTCGGTACTTCTTGAGAGGTAATCGATTTTTGGATTCCCCGGCGAACGCCTGAGTTCAGGAAAAACCCGGTTCGACTTTGAAACGTCTATCCTCTTCCAGAATTTCCGTCCTGATTGTCCTGGATGTCCTGGAATGACCCGGATTTTCCTACCGCCTGCGCCAATTATAAGGACGACGCCTGGAGTTCCCAAAAAAAACCGAAATAAATTTAATACTTTAATTAAACTTCGATAGTTACAATGTAAAGTTATAAGCTAATTAAACTAAGTAGTTGACGGACTCGATGCAAGAGTCGAAGTGATGCGCGGGGCGACGGCTTCGATGGGCTTCGATGTCGGGCCTCGTGGTGCTGCGTCAGCATGTCCTCGATTCCGCATTTGCGTCATTGCCTTCAGTGTTCGTATTGGATATATTCAAAGGTCGGCGGATTGGGTAGAGTCGATGGGTATAACACGTTCTGTTCTATCTTCGAATAAAAAATCACAAAAAGTATATTGCGTGATTTGCGGATTTTCGGATATAGATTAGATTAATCACAACTGGGTTTCTGCTTGTGTTTCGTATTACTTTTAAGAAACAGCTTTATAACTGTCATGTTAAATAACACTATGAATAATATCTTTGGGATGAATGTAGGATATACACCACATATGTGACAAGATTGAACGGGATTAGAAATGAATACTTAAGAGTACCCGCTAAAGTTGCGCCCGTGACAGAAAAAATGAAGAGCAAATCTTTAGAGTGAAAATTGTAATTAGTTATCTATCACTGCTGTAGCAGCCACTGATTTAGGTTTATAATATAACACAGGGGTACCCATTTTGTCTCCGAAAAACGATTGTCCGAAAATCACAATCAATAACAAGTGTTTCCGAATCATCCATAATGTTATGTTCCCATAAATATCATTTGCAATAACATATTACGCATAAAATTATTTTACTTAATATAATTTCCATAATTTTCATTGTTATAAACATATGTAATAATAACCAATCATAAAACTTATTATCCCAAATATTTTCGAAAGATTATAAAACCTTCCAGTGGCAGAATCGAGACGGAACGACAGTAGGTTTTTTTTTACAACTATCTGAAAACACTGCCTGGGACAGAACTGAGGTGGAGAGACAGTAGGTTATTAGGTTCTTTTTATAAACATCCGAAAACCCTGCCTTTGACAGAACCGAGATGGAGAGACAGTAGGTTATTAGGTTTTTTTAATAACCATCCAAAAACACTGCCTGTGGCAGAACTGAGATGGAAAGACTCATCCATCACATCAGAAAGTCATTAGGTTTTTCAAATGACAAGTGCTAATAAATAATTAAGGTTAGTAAAAACCACGCGACAGCTGCAGCGGCCGCTAACAAAATATTATGGAACATGAAAATTATTCAAATAAATAATTATGAGAATAATGTTTATGAGTTAATAATGTTATGGATTTCTTTACTTATTGCGAATCACATTATGGATTGTAATCGTTATGGATACCGATATTAGTGGAAACTATATTAGGGATCCTTATATTATAGATTGTGATTGTTCTGACAATCGATGATTATGAAAATACTTTTTATGGATATTAGGGAAATAACATTTCGGAGACAAAAGATAACCGTAACACAGCATCACTTTAGAGCTAACAATTTCGGCCTACACAAAGTTGCCTGTTATTGATTTGTGTAACCGAAACCGAAACGCTTACCAAAAGCTAATGCCAGGCGTTTGTTTGACGTATTTGAATTCTAGCGATCATGTACGTCAAACAATTGACACTGTCACCATCAATAACCACGATGGGATACCCTATGAGTTGAAAACTTATTCGTCTTTGTTCGCAAGCATTCGCTCGTGTGGATATGGCGTTACTGGGTTGTCTAATACTTCCTAATATTACGTACAACGTTTCTATGGGTTCCGAAACTTCGCGGAATGAAAGAGTCCATCTGCCAAATATAATAAATGGAGGTCAAATTGACTTTCATAATTAAAGGAATTTAATTCTCTCATTAATTAAATTTACTTCTGTAACACGAGATCAAATGAAAATATAGGAGCTGATATTCGATAAATTATATAATTATGATGACGTCTACCAATAGGATCGTATAAATGACTGACTGCCTCCGTGGCCCCCTTCTTTCCACTACGTAACTGGTTTTCGAAACCAGTTACAAAATGGGAGTTATTTGTTGCTGTTGCTGTTTAAGAGCTGGATATTCGAGTATAGCTGCTGATGTTGATCGTGTGGGCGTTACCAATGAAAATGCCCCTCACCTCACACGATACAATAATAAAAAAAAATTAAAAAATAATTAGGAAACTTATTTACAAAAATAGGCCCGAAGTTATCTTGCTATTTTTTTAATTTTATATGGATAAAGACAATATCTTCCGATCAATACGAGTGGTGAGATGGGTCGACGATGTAGTACATATCGCAGGGCCTCAATGGATGCGACTGGCATAGGATCGTGGTTTATGGCACAAACTTAGAGAGGCAGTGGGTGAAATCGTGCTGAGAATGATGATGATGATGATGATACGAGTAGTAATAGCACTTCATCATTTCAGCCATAAAACGTCCACTGATGAACACAGGCCTCCCTCATGGATCTCCATGAGGGGTAGTTGCCATTCTCACCACGCTTGGCAGGCGGGTTGGTGAGCGCAGTATGGGATGTTGATACACGGATAGACGCTGCTGCCCATCTTCTGGAGGTGTTCCTTAGCAGGCTCTTACTGCATCCACGGGTAGGAGAGGAGGGGTGACATTCTATTGCCGGCACCCCACGGCAACTGCACTTGGTATTTTGAAAAAAGTAGTTACTGAGCAAACAGATGGTAATTTGCACAATTATTTCAGATACTTAGTGATATGGTTATTTTTCATTATTGAAATGAAGGGAAGATCCCTTGCATGAGTTGCATGGCATATAATATTATGTTAACCATTCAACGAATGGATGGGCAATTAGTGTGTACTTACCTACTTATTTACTAATCTTTTGTTGTTATTGTTTTTTTTTAGGAGTTATTTTATAGTTTAATTTTGTTTTTTGTCTTTTATAGGAGTTATTTTATAGTTTTATTTTGTTTCTATGCTGTTAACATTATCTGACCGGCATGAACTTGTAGTTCAAAGGTCATAAAATTAAGAATAAAAAAATTTATAATATTAATATTATGTATTTTCAAAGCTTTTTTGAAAAATATTACAAAGAGATAGATGCCTAAATGACGCCCAATTAACATATATTTTCACCTCACATACCTATATCTACATTTTCAATCAACGTCCATAGCAAAATAGATGTGAAAAGGCAATTTCAGTCTACATTTTGCAGGCGATCGGTTAACAAGACATAACAAGTACCTATTAAAAGTTTCCCGTGAACAGAAATGCCTTTACAAACTTCCGTACGTCCGAATAACCCGGAGGTAGCCGAAAAGTACAACGGAGAAATAAAAGTTTTGGGTAGTTTGATAACCTTATATGCGCACCCTTGTACGCTTATTTAGGTTAAGATGACAGATAGCATACATTTTTAAAAAAGGTCAGGTGCCTGTCGGGCCACGCGGTATGTGGGGTTCCGTAGTTAACCGTAGACCTGTTTTTAGACCAAAACCAAAACATTATCATAATTTCAGCCTTAAAACGTCCACTGATGAACACAGGCCTCCCATGAATCTCCATGAGGGGTAGTTGCCATACTCACCACGCTTGGCAGGCGGGTTGGTGAGCGCAGTATGGGATGTTGATACACGGAAAGACGCTGCTGCCCATCTTCCGGAGGCCTTCAGCAGGCTCTTACTGCATCCATGGCCATGAGAGGCGGGGTAACATTCTACTGCCGGCACCCTACGGCAAACAAAGCAAAACATAATAATAGGAATTAATTGAGTTTACAGTTAAAAGTATTCTGGCATGTTTGGAAAATCGCATCACAATTTGAACGTCTATTTCTCCAAAATTAAAAAGCTAGCATAACCCTTATAGTTTTCCTCTTTATAGAACACTCGAAAAGAAGTTTAAAACTATTCCGCAAACCGTAATATTCCGCAAACCCTAAATCAAAAAATTGTTTGGGGTTCCCCAAACAATTTTTTGTAAATGATATTAAAATACCTATTCAACGATACTCCACACGATGGGAAAATCAAGAAAAAAATGTTGATCCCCACCTTACGTGTCATAGCGTTATCTTGAGATTGTTATTATATATGACCATGAAAAATAACAGCTTTCTAAGACTAATCGTATCTTCGCAAAGCCGGTGACGGACGGACAGACAGACAGACAGACAAAGCGAAACTATAAGGGTTTCTTGTTTTACTACGAAACTCTAAAAACTAGACTTTTCACACGGCACGATCTAGTCCTAAGAGCTTGTGTTATGGGCACCAAATAGAACACTATTTAATACGACTAAATTAAGAGATTTGAGAGAAATGCCGGATGTTCACCTGATGCGGCAACCTTAATACAACTGCAATATCACGGTGATCACGTTCACTAAGCACGTGATCAACGCTGCGTTGATTGTCACCCTGAGATATGAAGTTGTAAGGTCTCATGTGCGCGATGTTTTACCGGCCGGTAAACCCTTACTCAAACCGGAACACAGCTACGCACAAATTACTGCTTGGCGGCAGAATTGGTATGGTGATAGTGCTTCCCCGTATGAACTCTTCTCAAAAAGCTCTATTACTTCAAATTATCATTCTTCTTACATACACCGTCTTTGTAAATACGTACATACTTATCGTAGGTACATAGAAAATACCCAGAACCTGGACAAATATCTTTAGAAAAGGTCCTCTCGTAATGCAAATTCATACCAAAGAGGTGCGTAGAGTCTTGTTTCGTCTTGACGAGAACAAAGCCAGTGGCCCTGACTGTATACCAGCCAGGGTACTAAAGCGCTGTGCACCTGAATTGTCTCCGGTCCTGACTTGCTTGTACCGCCTCTCACTTGTAAAGAGAACCGTACCTAAATCTTGGAAGCAAGCCAATGTGCAACCAGTTCCCAAAAAAGGAAACCGTGCCGATCCGACCAATTACAGGCCTATCTCCATCACCTCCATAATCTGCAAGGTTATGGAGAAAGTACTAAACCATAAGTTGCTGACGTACCTTGAAGTCAATGATTTGCTTAGTGATTGTCAATATGGTTTTCGCCGCGGACGATCTACTGGGGATCTGCTCGTATACGTCACGCACAAATGGGGGGAAGCCATCGAAAAACACGGAGAAGCACTAGCCGTTTCTCTTGACGTTTCGAAGGCATTTGGCACGCGAGTTTGCTAAATAAGCTTCCTTCTTACGGATTATCATCTGCATTCTGTGCTTGGATATCCGAGTTTTTGAGTGAACGGTCGATCAGAGTGGTCGTTGATGGCTGCTCCTCTGACTACATGGCTATTAATGCCGGAGTTCCTCAAGGGTCTATTCTCTCTGCGACGCTTTTCTTGCTGCACATTAATGACTTGCTCCAGCAGGGCATTATTGGGTATGCAGATGACAGTACCGTTACAGAGAGATATATATCCAACACACGAGCTACAAGTCAGGAGATAGATTCTCTGAGACAGGCTATGATTGAACGAACAAATCAGGCTCTTCAAACGGTCTGCCTTTGGGGAAAAAGCAACAGAGTTAGTTTTAACGCTGCTAAAACACAAGCGTGTGTGTTTTCTGCCAAAAAACACGAATTTGACCTAGCGCCAGTGTTTTGTGGTACTACTGTAAATGTTACTGGCCACCTTGAACTTCTTGGCATAGAGTTGACAGCTAACCTCAACTTTGGCACTTCCATCGAATCAAAGGCTCAAATAGCGGCTAAAAAGTTGGGCATCTTAAATAAGGTAAAGCGATACTTCACACCGGGACAGCTTCTCGCACTCTACAAAGGTCAAGTCCGATCTTGCATGGAGTATTGCAGCCACCTCTGGGATGGTTCAGCTAAATACCAACTCGCTGCACTCGATTCGGTGGAACGCAGAGCTAGGAGGCTCATTGGTGAGGATTATCTTGTGACGTCAAAGCTTGACAGCCTAAGTCACCGTCGCAAGGTAGCATGTATATCAGTTTTCTACAGATTATACTACGGAGAGTGCTCGCAGGAACTACATGACTTAATTCCACCATCACCCTTTTTCCATAGAAACTACAGACACACTGCACACCATCATCCTCATTTGGTTGAAATCCCAAAGCTGAGAACTAAACGCTTCCAATCGTCTTTTATAATGCGCACTGCTCTCGACTGGAACAAACTACCATCGTCTGTGTTTCCAACCTCTTATGACCCGATTACGTTTAAGAAAAGAGTTAATAGGCATTTTCTAGGGAAGCTCGCTCCATCGTCGATCTCATTCTTGCGATAGCAAGGATGAAATCAAGAGCTAACCTATCTAACATAAAAAAAAAAAAAAAAAAAAAAAAAAAAATGCACGTCCCGCATAATGGAACAGTAGGTCTACCATGAGTTTTCACAATCTATACTCGCTAGCGACTGTAGTTAAAAAAATGTATGGAAACTTGTACAGCGACTCTAGCGGATAGTTTAGTACTAAAATACGCAGTAAACTAGCGACTGTAGTTTGGGCTTCATTTGCTTAGAATTTGGTACTATGAGTTACAAATCTGACAGATGTCATAGAAACGTACTGTCACACTTACACACTAATTTACATACACAACCTTGATATCATGACATAAAGCTCCATGGCCGCCAACATGGCTGGCCAATAAATTACGAATTTATAAATTGACTTGACACTGGCGGAATTGTGTTAAACCAAACACAAAAAGCCATAAAATAAAAAGACAAGACAAGATATCATGACAGAACAATTCGACGTTTATTAGGAAGGGCAGAGGAGCTACAGCACAAGAATTATAATCTTAGTGTAGTTTTTCTGCGTATAATTTAACTGTTACTACTAGTTCTTATTTTTAAGTCATTATTGTAATGTTCCTAAACTGTATCCTTCTTTTTTGTGGTAAATAAATAAATAATTAAATTATTATTAAATAATTATTAATGAAGGCTTTTATTCATGTCCTGATCAGGTAGAAAGGCTCGCTTGAGACTGCCAGATTGGGACTTGAGTAAAGGTCCTTTGAACCTTCTTTGTTTTAGTGTAGTGTGCTTTTCCTGTATTTTCCTGTATTTAAACATAGATTTTAAGACTTAATTACTAACAAAACAATGGACTTATGTTGTCTGATTTAATAAATTATTTAATTTAATTTAATGATTACTATTACTACTGTACTACTGTAGTATCAGGCTATCTAACAGTGACAACTCATAGTAGACACAGAAGCTACGATTTTAACGTACATAGCGCACGTACGCAATCTGGTTTTAAGATAAGAACCTAGGAATAGTACTAACATAAAAAAACAAATATGTTCCGCTACAACATTTGGGACCACTCTCCAAGGACACTCCAAAGTACCTCAGATTATAAACCTAGGCACGGAAAGCTCCTTAATATCGTAATCGAAGGCTTTCCCAGAGGCCTCTTGCTGATCGGAATCTTCATTCAAAGGTTCTGAAAATAAACATCGAAATATCTGAAAAAACTTCAGAAACATTTTCTTTTTATATGAAGACGCTAAATTATAGAAATATAATGTAATGTTTTATTATACTTACATGCTTACTTATTTTGAATAATGAAAACCGTATACCATATTATTTTAAGAGTTATTTTCCTTTTTATTTTTCCGACATCAAGGCGACTCCAAAATTGTAACTACGTGTAGGAACTGACTGATACCAAAGCGTTTGTATATAGTAGACTAGCGTTCAAAGTTAAATTTGATTAACATGGACCTTGGCTATTGGTCAAGTGTTACTTTGTTAGTTAATAGGATCATTCGTTTATCTCAACTGTGTTGTGACCGAGAAAGACTTACCAAGCTGGCTTTGCATAGGCTTTTCTATCTAGAAACAAAAAAAACTATAATATTTCAAGTCTTCTATCATAATTTTGCCATGGGGCCTTAAAATGTTACCCCTCCTCTCATACCCGTGGATGCAGTAAGAGCCTGCTAAGGGATACATATGGAAGATGGGCAGCAGCGTCTTTCCGTGTCTCAATACCCTGTATTGCGCTCGCCAACCTATCTGCCAAGCGTGACGAGTATGACAACAACCCATTATGAACACAGAACCACTAATCCTGGCTATAGTAGCCGCCACGGTAACGGCGGGGCTAGGGTTGCTAAGAATACAGGCCGCTTCTAGCTGCAATACCAGGAGGTCCATGACGGACGGCTATGTCCAGCAGTTATTTTATTTTATTTATTTTATTTTAGAACTTACAGGAAAACTTACAGCTAGCAATTTAATAATTAAAGAAATAGGTACAGAAAGCCAATTAAAAGTTTCCACATATGGGTAGAATAGTCATATCGTCCTATGGCTGATATGATCACGATGATGATGATCATATGCGACTGAGAAACTCGTCATAGGTAGAACTCGTTGATATTCATTTAGCTAGGATGAATACTATGTAAAATTAAAATATGGGATTATCGGGTATTTATCGCGTAATTACCTTTATTTTGTTCCCGACGTTTCGACCGTATTTTACGTGGTCGTGGTCGCGGGGAGACTAAAGAAGAGAATAAAGGTAATTACGCGATAAATATCCGATAATGCCATATTTTAATAATGTGTTGTGATCGCGAAAGTTTAAAAAATACTATTTAATATTATTGTATATGTGTGCAAAAAAGAAAATAAACGAATGTCTATGACTATCTCTAATATTACAAATGCGAATGTGAGTTTGTTTGTAGCGATTTCACGCCTACACCGCGGTGAAACCATGGGGCGCTGCTAGTTCATAATAAATCTGAACTCCCATAGACATAAAATTAGTTACAGAAGCTGCTATCCCAGCGATTGGACAGAGGGCGACAATTAATATTTTGTTAGACTTTGAAGCCATTCCAACACCGCAATTGATTAGTCTCTCAGGTGCTGAAAACATAAATTTAAAAGGTTGACAACTTGTCAATTTGAATAATATAAGCCACCAACCACAGCAGGCTTCACCTCGTAAATGCCTACTGTGGTTGGTGCCATATATCATCAAATCTGTGTCAAATTTATTATAGAATTTAATCGTTTCCACGAAACGTATTCATCAGATTCGTTTGATCTTACGATGTCGGGAATCTATCAACGATCCGTTTTCACCTCCGCAAATTGAGGCACATGTTTACACGGGTGCTCGCCGGAAAAACTGGTTTTATACGCAAATTTTCCCCGAATCAAATCTTTACTTACGAGTACGCTGGCACGCGTTTGTGTTTTAAAGGAAGAATGTTTTAAAGTTGTGTAGTTTTAATTTATAAGTGAAATTCGACATGATGTGTCCAACAGACATTGTCCGATTGACGAAACAACGTGTTGTATTGTTTTTATTATCCCTGTGGACATTGGTGTCGATTCCGTTTTGCAGTTCCTAAAACGAATTATAATTAGATATGACTTTCCTTAATTAATATCTGTCAGTGTGAAATCGGGTCTATTTGTTCCGTTTTAATTTTGGAACGGCACTAACCGAATAGTAATATGTCGAAGAATCACCACCACTTTGTCTGGGTAAATTCAGTAAATTCAGATATACGTTATTGTATATCTGAATAATATATATATATATATATATAGAGTGTTATTACTCTACATTAAAAATGTTATAGTAAGACCTTTACATCTAATATAGATGATTTATACAGAGTCAGCAACTGGTATCAATGTAAGCCTGCAGTGCCTAGGATATTGTTAGATAGATTAGGCTTACCCTGCACCTATATACCATCCTCCCAGCTTATTAGTCAGATGAAAGAACAGGTCAATAAGTCTCAAGCTTACCAAAGCCGCAAGTTCTCTCACGATGTTTTCCTTCGCCATTAAAACATTTACTAAATGTGATCATAGATTTTTCATGACTGAAAAATCCATTAGTTCACGGCCGGTATCGAACCCATCGAAAGTTATAGACATCGAAAGTCAGAGGCATACCGCTCTGTTACAAATAAAATGTTATAATCCATACAACTGTTTTATTTTCCTGCTCCGGGCATCAAACTCCAATCAATCCAACATGACCTTTCCAGTAAAGGAAAACGCTTGACCTTTTTCATCCTTTACTGAAAAGGTCATGTTCATCACCCTGTTATCAAAACAAACATGATAAATGTTGAAGGGGAATTGCGTGACAACATTAAATTTGCTCAAGTTTTGTCAAATTCCATCTTGACTTCGGCGGTTCCGAATCCCAATTAGCGAACTTGTTAGATCCTCGGTTAACTATGGAATGAAAACGCTAGGATCTTAACCTCTGTAGTATGTTCCAACAGAGTTTTGCTACGATCATTTTGGTATAACAATATGTAGTTATACATTGAATAAAGTGGTATAGCAATTATCCTGGAACCACCATTTAATCTGTAGTATTATTATGTTTTCCGTGGGGTGCGGGCAGTAGAATGTTACCCCTCCTTCCATGCTCGAGGATGCGGTAAAAGCCTGCAAAGGGATACCTCCGGAAGACGGGCTGCAGCGTATTTCCGTGTATCAAGATCCCATACTGCGCTCGCCAACCCAAGCGTGCCAAGTGCCAAGCGTGGTGAGTATGGAAACTACCCCTCATGGAGGTCCATGAGGGAGGACTGTGTCCAGTAGTGACGTTTTACGGCGGAAATGATGATACTATTATTAAAGGTTGCCTGGAAGAGATCGCTGTTAGCGATAAGGCCGCCCATTACACCTATGTTTATTTTTAATAACTCTTCCTTTTCCTGTAACTCTCTTGATTTTGGTGTACAATAAAGTGATTCATTCATTCATTCATATTATGTTTATTTAACCCAATATGCTTAGTAAATATATTATACTAGCCGCACCCCGCAGTTTCACCCGCGTAGTTCCCGTTCCCGTTGGAATTTCGAAAAATCCCTTCTTAGTGCACCTCTAGGATACTCAAGGTATATGGTGCCCAATTTCAAGTCTCTAGGTCCAGTGGTTAAGGCTGCGCGTTGTCTGTCAGTCGCTAAGTCAGTAACGGAAGAGTTTTATATATATTGATTGATTACACCTTGTTCCCCCGCTATTCTTACCAACCGGGTGGGGTGCACCCCAAGGAAAAACTTTAGTTTGACGACTTTCTAGAATTCAGTGATTACTACACACCCTGTATAACGGGATTGTAATCGCTTAAAACAATTTATAAATAAAACAATGCTGGACACAACAAACACCATCTAGTCCCAAACTAAGCAAAGCTTGTACTATGAAAAGCGGAAGATTGATACATAAATACACATTTTTGTGCAAAAACATAGCTGCTCCCGCGAGGCCTTACGCGCCTTCAAAACGAAACACGACTATTCCGTACGTGCTTCTGTTACCATGCTCTTTTAAAAACAGTTGTGAATGTACAGATGTTGCTGCTATTCTCACTAACATTATAAAGCCGAAAATTTGTTTGTATAGATGTATGGATGTTTGTTAACCTCTTCACGCAAAAACTAGCTAACGGATTGAGCTGAAATTTTGCACACGTATAGATGTTGACTAGGATTAACACATAGGCTACTTTTTATGCGGGTACAAAGCATGCGAAGCGGCGTGCAGAAGCTAGTCTTACAACATTACAAAGAGGAAAGATTTGTATTTAGTGTGTTGTATGTTTGTAACGAATAAACTCAATAACTACCGATTGTCAAAATTCTATAGTTCTACAGGTGAAACCGCGGAGTGCGGCTAGTATGTGTGTCGGTCTGTCAAGACCCTTTATCTCGAGAACTTGTAATGGAATCAAGTTAAAATTAAAACCATGTACTCAAATCTACAGTTGCTTTTAAGCTCTGAAAAAAGCAATATTCTAAGTTAACTTGAAAACAAGATACGACCGTTTATGACGCGAAAAATGCATGTTTTAACGCATGTCGTGATTCGTAGAGCACTTCCCCTAGACCTAGAACTATGAAATTTGGTAAGGTATATCTTCTTATACTGTAGATACAAAGAAAAATCAAAAAAGTATGAAATCAATCATCGAGGTCAAGCAACTCTACGCGCGGTCTTAAACAAATTGAATGGGTGAACGAATCTTTTTTTGACTTCCCTGACGGGGAAGCCCTGATCGGCTAAGTCGGCCTTAATGGCCTCTGAGTCGAACTTTGTGGGGACGCCGCAGATGACTACGCGCAGAAGGCGCTCGGTCTCGAGAGCATAGCTGTGAAAACCTATGTTCTCAGCGCGGATGACGGACGTCAGACGTCGGTAGTCGTCGGTCGTCGCCGACGTCTGCACGTGGATCTTTATCGAGTCCTCAATGGACTGGGTCTTTACGAAATTTACCTTTTTCAAGGCCAGAAGGCGCTCCGGGTCACCGCCCAGCTAAGTTGGTTAGCACCGTTAGATATCCCTTAGCTGACCACGTGGCTTTGGACGTAAAAAGCCAAAGAAACAAGATCAAGAAATTCGTTCTGAAAAGAACGAAAACCTCTTGCACCGGAGCAAATGGAATTATTCGTTCTGAAGAGAGCAAATAACTCGTAAAACAAACACAAAAGCGCACCAAAAAGTGCGAACTACTGGTATTCGCTCGCGCAAATGTTATTCAAACTAGCAAGCTAGAAAGAATAACACCGCAACAATACGAAAATAGCAGTAGGCGAGGCGCTAGCGAGCGATCGGAGGGGCCTGGTTGGGGGACCAAGGCGGGAACGGGCGACGGGCGTCTAGCACGGCGTCCGAGCGGCGAGTGATAAAAAGTGCGCTAAAAAAACCAATCGTCTAAAGGGCGTCTTTAAGTAGCTAAATATTTGAACAAGACTGTTTGCTCTATTCATCTACGCTGATGTCGGGGCAGCACTGTGCTACCTAAAGACGTACTACGTGGTCCGTGGGTGGCATAGTTGGTAACAGCCTGCTGATCCGCAGGAGGTAAATTTTTAGCTAATCTGCAGATATTTCTGCAGTCTCGAGTCTGGGTGTTTTTTACGTTTATCAAGTAAGCAGCGCCTTGCGTAGTTTACGTTCCCGTGAAAATACGGGGATAAAATATAGCTTTTGTTACTTGCTGATAATAAGCATTGTTTAATCAATGCTTATTATCAGCAATAATTTTTAAAATCAGTTTTGTGGTTTAGGCGTGAAAGCGTAACAAACAAACAAACTCACATTCGCATTTTAATGTTTGTAATAATCCTATTATTATAACTTATAGATGAAAACAAGCTGGATTCTAAGAATCCTACCTATTTTAGATGAAAAGGCACATAAATATACAGATCGCTATAGACTCTAACGAGATGAAGCCATTTTAAATTATTTCAAACAAATTGTGCTTAAAGCAATACTCTTGCGTGGAATTACTGCAAACGCACTTTAAAGCCAAAATAGGGTACATTAGCCAAATCAGAGCACACGAACGAAGCTCTTCCGTACAATCCGTAAGCCAAAGTTAAGTGGCCGTCGCTGGAATTGGCCTGAAAGACATCAAGTTTTAAATAATGTCAGTCGTTATGGATAGAGCTACCGTTATAGCCTCAGTTGTTTTATTTAAAAACAGAGTATCTGTCTGTAAGTCTCTGTTACTAATATTCATCATTTTTTTTTGAGGTTACTAATATTAAAAATGCAATATCCTTTTTTGCGATACATGTTATTAGTCTGGAATAACTCAAAAGCTTAGCTATCAAAATGTTCCCTAGTTTTTATGATCTTTTTGTATACGCAAGCTCTTTTTTACACAACAATCATGATTTTAACATTCGTAATGTGCAAACTTAATGATATGATTTATAGAGATTTAGTTATAGTATTTTTTACGTATGTGGCCGTAAACAAATAAATAAATAAATAAACGAAACTTCGCAGCGTCTTCTCGTCGAAAACACCTCAGTGCCTAAAGACGGGAGTCTTCAATCAGTGTGTGTTACCAGTTTGGCCTGATGAATAAGCTCAGAGTCGAGCTATGGAGCGGACTATGCTCGGAGTTTCTCGATGGGATTAAATCAAAAATGAGGAGATACGTTGAAGAACTCGGGTCACCGACATAGCCCAACGTACTCGTAATAGCACGTTAAAGTTGCAATGGGCAGGCCATATAGCTCGGAGAATAGATGGCCAATCGTGCCAAAAAAATATTTGATGGAGGCCTCAGACCGGCAAGCGCAGCGTTGGACGTCAACCAACTAGATGGGCGGACGACCTGGTAAGGACTGCATATTGGCGGTGGATGCAGGCCGCTTCCAGCTGGAGGATACTTGGAGGTCCATGAGGGAGGCCTATGTCCAGCAGTGGACACCCTACGGCTGAATTTATGAAGATATATGTATCTGTAATATGATTTTACTCATCTAGATGCCTTCGGAAAACTGCTTCTTATTTCCACCACTTCACTTTTCAAAGGCTGATTTGGAAAATCCAAAAAGGCTTTATCATGAGATAACGGAATGTCCATACGCAGATCTTTGAAAACCTTGATTAATTTATATGTCAGAATCAATTTAAATGTCTCCAAAAGTTTCTTGAAAACAAGTAAATAATTAATCATTTTGGCAAACAATACAGGGAAGAGTTTCATAATTTCTTATCTTTATGTATTGGTAGATACCGTCTTGAGGTAAAATAGCTCTTATTTCAAAACTCGTATAACAGAAAACTCTTTGAATAATAAATTATTCAGTTGGAACGGGAGTTTGGGAATTGGGGATTCATTATAATTTAAATCTACAAGACAACATCTTACTATACAATTGCGTATTAAATATTATGAAGTTAACAAGGCTTGAATTGGATTTAAAAAAAAAACTTATTTTACAGGTAGGTAATGTAAAACCACTTCTATGACAACTGCGTAGCTTTCCTGCATTTGCTACGAATATTTTTGTAGAGGATTTACGGTTGCGTGCAGGAAGAAGTACCTACACAGTCTGCCTAAACATTGACAGAGAATTGGTATTCTCAATCCAAGGGAAATAGATACCATTAATAATTGAAAGTGGGGTGCCGGCTGTAGAATGTTACCCCTCCTATTATGCCCGTGGATGCAGTAAGAGCCTGCTAAGGGATACCTCTGGAAGATGGGCAGCAGCGTCTTTCCGTGTATCAACATCCCGTACTGCACTCGCCAACCCGCCTGCCAAGCGTGGTGAGTATGGCAACTACCCCTCATGGAGATCCATGAGGGAGGCTTGTGTTCAGTAGTGGACGTTTTACGGCTGAAATGATGAAATGATGATAAATATTTGAACCTCACTCTTTCGCTTCATTTTCGTCACGATACCTTCGTTTGATTCAAATGTTGGTAGATCGACGACGCAAGAGCTATATTGCTTGTATTTTTATTTTACTTTTAAGAACTCATAAAATACAATTTGACAACTACAATACAGTTTGATGGTCTCTTTTCAGAAACAAGATGACAAAAAAATCCATTACATTTGATTGTGGTTTTTACCGTCTTTTTACGAGTTGAGTCAGGTCGAGACCTTTTATGCTGGATTCGTGTGCCTATTGCTTTTATTATGATATGGCCTTTCTAATCCTATCGTATTCGTACTGAAAAACTTTGTGATTCCTTGTTTTACTTCAGACTCTAAAAACGAATCCCTGGTGAATTTTTAGTAGGTTTGGAAATAAGTTTCGTCTGGAATTAAAGTACAAACTGACAGACCAATTTCCATTGCATCTATTGACACAATAGTCTTTTTTAAACTTTCGCGATCACAACACATTATTAAAATATGGGGTTATCGGGTATTTATCGCGTAATTACCTTTATTTTATTCCCGACGTTTCGACAGGATTGCACCTGGTCGTGGTCGCGGGGAGACTGGCGTGCTGAAGTTAACCGCAGCAAAGCGAAGGCATCTTTTCAGACTACCCTCACTTGGTCTTCATAATTAGAAGCACGCCAGTCTCCCCGCGACCACGACCAGGTGCAATCCTGTCGAAACGTCGGGAATAAAATAAAGGTAATTACGCGATAAATACCCGATAATCCCATATTTTAATATTGACACAATGATGATTAGATGTAAAAACAGCTAAGCATCGTCTCAGCCGTAGGACTGATGTCCACATTCACTGCTGGACATAGGCCTCCCTAATGGATCTCCAATATCATGAAGGGGTTGATGTCATAATCACTACGCTTGGTGTCAAAATCAGTCCGGTAATTTTTGAGTTTATTCTCTACAAAAAGACAAAATACAAATCTTTCCTCCTTATAATATTAGTGTAGATGTATAATGTAGAAAAACGATTACGACATTAACAACAAAACATAAAAATTGTAGGCCATCTACAATTTTTATGTTTTGTTGTTAATCAAAAGCAAATTGCCACTAACTGAACACCGCGAGATGCATAAGGAAAACGAGGGCGACCAACAAAGAGATGGTGTGATTATATCACAGAAATTGCCGGAAGTACGTGGTCAAAAACAGCCAAGGATGGAAGCAAATGGAAAAACTTGGATGAGGCTTTTACCGCCAAAGGCGGTCCTTACCAGACAGACAAGTTAAACGATAGTATTTAATTAGAAAAAAAACCTAGAGTTAGTTAACTTTTATATCATTGTTTTTTTAGTTGGTAAGGAAATAAAGCTCCTGTTATTTATTTTTTATTATTATTATGATAGATTTGACTCTTTTCCTTAGACATGCGATAGTTACAACAGCTGACAAAATCGGTGTTTAAAAACATTATATCAGCTATGGTTTTCCGTGTTTGCAATCATAATAAATGTTATATTATAACCAAGAACGAACCAAACAGAGTGCGTGTTCTTTTGCGATGGCCTAGTATGTCAACCTCAACGTATTTCCTACGCTAAAGAGTCCTTTTTCCTTTAACTCAGTTAATTGTTTACGTGACTGCAATTAACATTAACAGAGTCGAAATTCGCGTGACCTTATCTACAACTTTGAACTTAAATAATGTTTAAATATAACGTAGAAGTTTGTAAAAAATACTCTACAAATTTCCCGTGGGCTGCCGGCAGTAGAACGATACCCCTCCTCTCAAACCCATGGATGCAGTAAGAGCCTGCTAAGAGATACCTCCGGAAAATGGGCAGCAGCGTCTTTCCGTGTGTCAACATCCCGAACTGCGCTCGCCAACCCGCCTGACAAGCGTGGTGAGTATGACAACTACCCATCATGGAGATCCATGAGGGAGGCCGGTGTTCAGTAGTGGACGTTTTACTGTCCCGTAGAGAAACCCCGAGCATAGCTACATAGACAATTTTAATTAAATTGTAAGGAGAATAACAAAATAACAAAGTAATTGTAATATTAGGGCTGGATTAGAGCGATGTATAATTTATATAAGAAGTTATAGAAAATCTTACGCTTTTTGTGTCATTATTTTTTCCTGCGACCATGAACGCTGTAACGTATTCGTAACGTCGAGAAAATAAAAAAAGGTTCGCGATTTCTGTTTACAAAACTTGACAGACAAACAGACGGACAACTATACAAATTACAGTACATTTTTAATGAAACAATACAGTACAGCTATTAGATCTCTCTTTCTCTTTTCTCTTCAGTACAAATTAGTAAAAGTTTCATAAATGCTCAAAAGGATTTGGTCAACCATCCAATTTATGACGGCGCGTAGGGTCCTCGATGATTGATTTCGTACTTTTTTTAAAAATGTTTTTTTAGGTTAACTTTTTAGAAATATTCACTGATGGACAGACAGACGGACAACAAAATTAATCTATGAGGGTTCCTTTTTTTTCCTTTTGAGGTACGGAACCCTAAAAATAACTGTTTAAGATCATGGTAGACATAATATACGATATATACATATATATACGATATATTGTTATGGGGCGAATCCCCCTGATATGCATAGCGCTGTCTGTCTGTCTGTCTGTGTATTTGACGATTACAACCGAACGCGTTGATTACATGAAACCTTTTTGTTAGCACCGTCTTAATGAGAGAAGGGACTAATTGATTTTGGTGACCCTAGGGTCACAGGGACCGGAGTTATTGTGACTTCAAAAGGTCAACAAAAAAATAAGTCTTCAAATGGCCGAAAAGGTCCAGCATCACAAAAATGCCATTTTTGACCTTTGGTGACCTTTTAAGGCCTTCGCCTCCTTTTCTGGTACCCCCGTACCAATGCTATGCTTGTTTATTCAATCAGTACTCATACTCATTTATTTCGCCGTAGGAACATAATGTACACTTGGCTATGTCAGAGTATCTTAAATTAAATGTCACTTTTTATATTATCATAAATTTTATATTAATATAGTAAAATTCGGAATAAAATAAAAAAATAGGTAATTATAAACAAAATCCTAATTCTAAGCTGCCCGTACATTATGGCCATTGTCAACAATTCATCATCATCATCATCATCATTTCAGCCGTAAAATGTCCACTACTGAACAGGCCTCCCTCATGGATCTCCATGAGGGGTAGTTGCCATACTCACAACGCTTAGCAGGCGGGTTGGCGAGCGCAGCACGGGATGTTGATACACGGAAAGACGCTGCTGCCCATCTTCCGGAGGTATCCCATAGCAGGCTCTTCCTGCATCCACGGGTATGAGAGGAGGGGTAACATTCTACTGCCGGCACCCCACGGCTACAATTGTCAACAATTAATTTCATAAAATTAAAAATCTTATCAGCACATTACAAACAGCTTCAATACAAAATTAGGGCTGCTAAATGCGCATTGTCAATGTGATATTAAAATACCTACTTAACAAATTATTTATGCATGACACAAAATTAAAGTATGAAAAAATAAAAGGAAATAAAATACGAATGAAATGTTACAAAAAATTTAAGAAACGCTGCCATGCGCATTGTCAGGATTATTTATTTCCAGGAAGCTGGTGTGGTAATCATTTTCAATTCTCATTAAATAAATAAGTTATTACATAATATTAACATACCTACATAATTGTGTTTTACCATTAATTTTCGCCGTGGGGTGCCGGCAGTAGAATGATACCCCTCCTCTCATGCCCATGGATGCAGTAAGAGCCTGCTAAGCTAACCTCCGGAAGATGGGCAGCAGCGTCTATCCGTATATCAATATCCCATACTGCGCTCACCAACCCGCCCGCCAAGCGTGGTGAGAATGGAAACTACCCCTCATGGAGACCAATGAGGGAGGCCTGTGTTCATCAGTGGACGTTTTATGGCTGAAATGATGATGATGACCATTAATTTTAATCAAAATGTTTACTTTTATAACCTACTAACTTCTAAAAAACTTTTTTGATTTTATTAAACCTAAAGATTATATTACGTTTGTCTCATTTGTTTTTACGGGTGTGTAAAAGAAATATCGTAAGTAATAACACTATTGACTGTTGCCGCTTTAACTTTGTACATGCTGACGTCCGGGAGCACCTGGCTTTTAACATTTTTACAAGCTTGCCCTGTATATACTACATACATATGTATGTAACTATGTTTGTTCGCGGAATCTTGCAAATCAATTTTGAAGCAGATATCTTCAACCAATTGAGCTAAAATTTTGTATACATATATATGTTTTCTTTGGATGACAATGCATGGTCAGCTATGTGACGTCACTCTGAATCCAACATGGCGGAACACCCAAGATGGTGGACTACTTATTTTTAATGTACTCCTATAATATGGGTATCAAATAAAAGGGCTTGCTGAGAATAACTCAAAAAATGAAATTACGTCACTCTGAATCCAACATGGCGGAACATCCAAGGTGGCGGACTAGTTAATCTTAATGCACTCCTTTAATTATGGGTATCAAATGAAAGGTCTTGCTGAGAGTTACTCGAAAAATTAAATGACATCACTCTAAATCGAACATGGCGGGCATGAGATGAACAGACAAGACCGACTGTCCAATGATAACTAAAAAGTAAAAAATAAATTAAAAGTAAAAAAAACTTTTTAACAAACAAACTTTTCTTTAAACATACCTACTAAAAATAAATAAAATAAACATTTTCCATTATAGTTTAATGTCAACTTAAAACGTTTTTATACAATTTATGTGATAAAAAAACTTTTTTTTTTCTACTTTTAATTTATTTAGACCTATGTATTATGTGCATTATGTGTAACCCTGTGTTGGATGTCCTACCTTAAATAAAAAAAAATTAAATAAAAAAAATTTGATCGTGAGTCCAATTTAAAACAAGATCCTCAATAGCACTTTCATGAGGCAACCATTGCGCAAAGAACGCAATTACAAATAATACAGTTGTAATCGAAAACAACAATGATGGGATGTAGTTGCACTCATTTCTAAAATAAGTTTCCCATTCCCTGCCAACGTTCGAATGTTATCCGCGTAAATAGATCAACGATCTCCCCACTGCATGGATGTTTGTTCAAGATAGGACAATAACGACTACGCATTGAATATGCATTATGGAAAACAGCTATTGTTTTAGTCCAATATCAATCCAACTCTCGTCTATCGGGAAACGCTTTGTGTTCACTTGAAATGCTGACATCTCCAGTGTAATTGTACAATCGAAGCAAGAAGAATACTGATATATATTATCAAAGTTTCATAAGGGCTTCATTAAACTGTAGATAATTAGGCCGTCCAAGGCCCTTTGTGTGTTCAGATGAAATTACGCAGAAAAGGTCAAGAGCGTCCCTAATTTAAGGCAATTCATTGTAAAAACTTTTACAGAACCGTTCGCTCGCTTCACATTCCCCTTTAACCATGATTCACAACACAGAAATAATTTAACGATGTCATTCTAACCCGGTTTTTGGAAAGAGGCGCTTTCCGTATCCAGCATTCAAAGGGAACACTTAGCCGGCCGCGTGCCAACTTTCCGTTATAAAAAGATCCAGTTGAGGGCAATGACTGACCTCCTTTCTGCGTGGTGTTGAAGGAGCGCAGCCGGTAGGAGTCCTCGTCGGGCTCCTCTTCCGGCTGGTGCGCCGGCTGCCGCGGCACGTCGAGGAAGGCGTTGGAGCGCCGCGGCTGGTTGTGCTGGCCCGGCGGGGGCCGACGCCGGGCGGACGCCTGCCGCCTCACTTGGGGAGGCGTCTCCGCTTCCGCCAAGCGAGGCTCACTGCTATACCGGGCTCTGGTCTCCCTATCCAGCTGCTGTTGTTGTTGTTGCCTCCGCTGGCGGACGGAGCGGCCGCCGGTGATTCTCGCGGACTGGGAGCGCGCGGCGGGGCGGCGGCGCGGCGCCGGCGTGGTCTCTAGCGGCGCCGCGAGGGCTTCCATACTCGCGGAGGCGGGCGCGCATATCGACTGGGAGCGCTTCGTGCGTCCGTCCGTAGCCATAGTCGCGACGGTACTGACTCCCGCCCGCCCAACGCCCCGCCCGCCCGACTTGTTGCATTACAAACTGCTCTTTCCAAATGCCTAATAATATTAATCGTTATTTGGGCGCACCTAAAGCTCCAGAAGTTCAACTAAGTGAGTAGGTAGGTGGACTGTCAATATTGAAAGATGGAAAGTTGATAACTTGCAGGTTTGCGTCAATCTGAGTAACTTTGGCGTCTAATTAGTAAACTTTGATCGCCTTATTTCGGAATAAATTTAAACTCCTTTATGAATCTGGTTGATAGGAAGCGAGCTTTTTGCGCGTTCAATAATTTTAGCTCTCGTTTGTTATCCCAGTCCGTTTCGTCGAACTGTTGGATGTAGACTTTTATTGGCCATTGAGCTTCATTGTGGAGAATAAAATAGGAATAAAATAGTGATCAGTTTGATTAGACCACAGGATTTATATTTGTAAAATGTCTGGCTTTCTTAATAAAACTACGTTGAGCCATTTTATTACTACTTTTAGATAAGGCTTAGGTGGTTTTTTTACGCGAAACGAGTTTATATTAAGAAACTAGCGATTGCTTGTGGCTTGGCCCGCGTTTTGATTTACAATTAATTACAACTAATTATTTTTACTAAACGCTAGTTAGTGGCTATATTGCTCCCTATAGTTTCGGATATAAACAGATAGAAAGATATACCTTCAATTGCATTATTTGGAGGATGGGCAGCAGCGTCATTCCGTGTATCAACATCCTGTACTGTGCTCGCCAACCCGCCTACCAAGCGTCGTGATTATGGCAACAACGAAAGATGTTGATACACGGAAAGACGCTGCTGCTCACCTTCCGGAGTTATCCCTTGGCTGACTCCTAATGCATCCGAGGGAGATGGTGCAACATTTTACTGCCGGCACCCCACGGCAAGGCCCTAGTCCCTTTAAAATGTGTTTAATTAGTGTAGCTATCTCTTGTTGGTGGTGCTAATTAATAAATTAATAACTGAGTGCTAGTTATATTTTGCCATTCGCATTCGCTAGACGACCTCCGTGACTTAGTAGGTTTAATAGCAACTAAGACGTAGAAGGCTACGAGTTTGATTCTCGCTGGGGGACAAAATTTTTGCTATATCTGCCGATATTTGTCTCGGGTCCTATTTGTTATTCTATATTTAAAAAATCTTGTATTTTAACAAACATCTTATACCCATAACATATTGTACACAGACTCTGTTTACTTTGGAGCTAGAGGATAATTACGCGAAAATACCCGCGATAACTAAAATATTTACGGCTTTATCGCGAAAATACCCGCGATAACTAAAATATTTACGGCTTTATCGCGAAAATACCCGCGATAACTAAAATGTTTACGGCTTTATCGCGAAACTACCCGCGATAATGCCGTGGGGCGCCGGAAGTAGAATGTTGCCCCTCCTCTCATGGCCGTGGATGCAGTAAGAGCCCGCTAAGGGATACCTCCGAAAGATGGGCAGCAGCGTCTTTCCATAAATCAACATCCCATACTGCGCTCGCCAACCCGCCTGCCAAGCGTGGTGAGGACAACTACCCCTCATGGAGACCCATGAGTGAGGCCTTTGTTCATTAGTGGACGTTTTATGGCTGAAATGATGACCCGCGATAATCCAATATTACTATATATTATGTAATTAATGGTATCAGGCGTTACTTTGCGGAAATACATACGACAAATACATTAGCGGAATTAAAACTAGATATTTTTAATTGCATTTTATTGTTATATATAATGTGTTGTGATCGCGAAAGTTCAACAAGCGTACCTTGTTTCGGAGGTTACCTTGTTTTATTGTAATGTGTTCCCTCAGTTATTTATGCAATCCACACATCATCATTCATTTGATACCATACTTGCGTATATTTGAAAACATTCGATTGTTCACCCCACTTTCACCCCCCCATATCTTGTAAACGTCTTAGCCGATTTTGATAGAACATGTTTAAGAACCACCGCCAAATAGACTGCTGTTATTGTATATAAACACTGCATGCAAATCGGTCCACTCGTCTAAGAGCTACGGTGCCACAGACAGACACACAGACCCACACATATAGCGGTCAAACTTATAACACCCCTCTGTTGCAAATGAAGTCACAGGCAACAGCTGGCTATCGTGTAATCAGTTATTGAAGTTGAAAAGTTCGTGGTCCTTTCTTAATTGGAAATCACTGAATCATTTAAAGTCGTAAAACTCAAGTTGTTCCTTGGGGTCAAAATCATCATCTCAGGTTTGCACACATATTGTAATACACATTTTATAGTGTTTTTTTTTTTTTTATTTATAATAAAGAGGCCCTCTGGCATAACCAGAGACTTTACTTACAAATGCTTATTATTAACTTATATAAATGTTAAGGCATTTATAATAATGAGAGTATTACCTAAACTAATTTAATTCTAAATTATGTGAGTTTGTGAGACTAATGTGAGTTTTTAAATTATTCTTATTAGTCTATTAAATCTAGGCATTCATGGTTATATATTTGCTTATGACAATTTTACTTTATAAATGTTACTGTCATATTTATATGTAAGATATGTATATATTTATCTATTTCTGTATATAACAATCTTAATTACATCGGTACAATAATCCAAGAATATTTTTCTTTTAGACTTATTAAACATGAATTCGCAAAAGTTTTTACTTTCAATTTTACTGTCTAGGATAATTTCGATTTCGTGTCTTTTAAGGGAAAATACTGGGCATTCTGTGAGTACGTGCACCACCGATTCCACCGAGCTCGGTTCACAGATGCACGAAGGGCTCTCCTTACACTTGAACCTATGCAAGTATTCGGAGAGTCCGCCGTGCCCCGTCATGACTTGCGTTATGTACTTTGTAGGCTCGAATTTTCGCACGACTCTGTAGGCCTCAATGGCATCAGGAAAAAAGAGCTTTGTGATGCCGGCAGTTTCGCCTGATTTGTATCTCCGGTTCCATTCGTCGGGCGATTCCAAACGGATCTGACGCTTGACGAATGAGACCGGACACAAATCGTAGTCAGGGCGTTTTCTCCGATCTAGCGCTGCTTCTTTGGCCAACTGGTCCGCTCTTTCATTTCCCTCTAATCCCACGTGGGCTTTGATCCAGAACAAAGAGACCTCTTTGTTCTGGAGTCTGCTCGTGTCAAGGTTTGCACGAGCCTCCACGGCAAAACCTCTCTGGACCGCGTTTAGTTGGCGTTGGATGCCCATTTTATAGTTTATATACTTATCATTTTGCTCCTTGTAAAGCTCCTATACGGGGTGTTAAAGTACGACTACCGAAAACTTCGGGGGGTCAATGTACTCATCAATATGAACAACTTTTACTAAGGAACTTTCGCTGTAAAAAAATGTGAAGAAACAGCTGTTCCATACAAAAGTACAATACCTACTTTGCTAAAATATATGGAACAGCTGTTTTTTAAATTTTTTACAGCAAAAGTTATTTAGTAAAAGTTGTTCATATTGACGAGTACATTGACCTCCCGAAGTTGTGGGTAGTTGTCCTTTTACACCCTGTATATCCCTATAACTGTGGAAAGTGTTAAAATATAAAATATTCAAACGGTAAATTCCTAAGGCCTATGCCACCTACTTAAGTATGCGCAAACCTCATACCATGTAAAAGGTATTTAAGTACACAGTATGCTCTTAGAACTTCGCTGGAAATTCTCGCAAAAGCTTTATAAAGTTTAATTCAATCACTTACACGTGAACTTTAAACGGACATATTAATAATGCTGGACAATTTACACAGCATCATTTAGCCCCAAGCTAAGCAGCGAGCTTGTATTATGGGTAGATACCCATAACACAAGCTCGCTGCTTAGCTTTTTTACGTTTTTTTACGTTTTATGGCTGAAATGAGATCATTTCAGCCATAAAACGTCCACTGATGAGCACAGGCCTCCCTCATGGATCCCCATGAGGGGTCGTTGCCATACTCACCACGCTTGGCAGGCGGGTTGGTGAGCGCAGAATGGGATGTTGATACACGGAAAGATGCTGGTGCCCATCTTTCGGAGGTATCCTTTAGCAGGCTCTTACTGCATCCACGGGCATGAGAGGAGGGGTAACATTCTACTGCCGGCACCCCACGGCAATAACGGCATTATGGGTATGATCTTCTGATATTCTTAATACATCATACGACAAAGATAGATATTTTTTATTATATGTAGAAAAACAACTAGAACACCCTGAACAAATATCTGCAAAAAGTACAGACATTTGTCCCGAGGCGGGAATCGAACCCGCAACCTCATGCGTCGCAGGCGGATCTTCACCCGCTGCGCCACAAAGGTCGTCGAGGATATGATTAGAATTTTTACTTTTAACACCTCAAATGCTATTATTACGAATATTAGTTTTTAAAATAATATTTAGTTTGTGGCGGTAGCTGAATGTTGCCTCTTCTCTCTTGCCCGTGGATGCAGTAAGAAGGGATACCTCCAAAAAATGGGCCGCAGCGTCTTTCCGTGTGCTAACATCCAGTACTGCGCTCGTCACTCCACCACTCATAATCAGTACTTGGGTATTCATGAGAGAGACCTATGTCCAGCAGTGTCCTACTGAGATGATGATGCTGTTGATGATACAGTAAAAATATTTAGTTTGTGGCAATGAAGATGGTTACCACAAAACAGAAAATTCATAGAAGTGTCGACGAGGTGTATTTTATGTATGTTAGTCTCTACGAAATAAAAATCCATTGGTGCAAGGCCGGTATCGCACCCACGATTTGGATTGAAAGGGAGCAAAACCATTCAGCCAACACAGCTTTTAGTTTTTGAAAAATGTATGTAAGTATGTATGTCCATCTAACAATGTCTATATAGCACTGCAGCGTCCGGTACAGCATACCAGTTGCTGACTCTGTATCATCTCAGCCGTAAGTAGGACATCCACTGCTGGGCCAATGCCTCCCTCATGTATCTTTGTGCTGGATCATGGTTGTTGCCATACTCATCACGGTGAGCGCAGTACAGGATGTTCATAGTCTTTTTTAAACTTTCGCGATCACGACACATTATTAACACATATTTAAATATTTAAATTTGTCCCGGGAAGACTTCCCGGGACCACGATGGGTGCAATCCTGTCGAAACGTCGGGCAATAATAAAGGTAAATAGCGCGATAAATACCCGTTTAAATATGTGTTAAGGATGTTCATACACGGAAAAACGCAGCTGCTCATCTTCCGGAGGTATCCCTTAGCAGATTCTTACTGCATCCACGGGTAAGAACGGAGGGGCAACCTTCTAGTGCCGGCACCACATGGCTTGGCTGGGTTGTCGACGCTGTATACACCGTTAGTATTAGTTCTCTGACCTGTGCGAAACCGTAGACAGAGAATATTATTAGAAACGCCAAAATTAAAGAGGATATAAATCAAAATTAACAAACGTCTAAATGAATTTATGACTAAGAATAACGCGCGAGCGTAATTATTCCCTTTCATAATCTTGTTTATACAGGGTGTTTTATAACATGTGTACTAACCCAATAGGAGGTGTTTGAGCCCAATTTAATGGAATTCAGCAGTCTTCCCGCGAACATGACCAGATGCATCCAGTCGAGACGTCTCGGGATAGAAATGAAGGTAACTACGCGGCAAATACCCGGTAATGCAAAGTAATGTGTTGAGATCGCGAAAGTTTAAAATATGATACTGATTTTATAATTGGATTTTTAATTTTTCTTTATTACATTTTGAAAAAAAGTGTTCCTGTGGTTTTAGGTATTTTTAATGTACCTCTTCGGCATTTTTTTTATCGAAATGATTATATATGTTGTTGACCGCAGATGGCCATGACAACGTTATCGGACTATGGTGAGCGCAGAGGGCGCCCAGCCGCAAAAGTTAGGTTGGGGCAACAAGCTCGAGGGCACCACTTAGGTTCGAACCACGGCTTGGACTGTTGCCAGATTTTTATATGTAATGATAGTTAACGTCCGGGTGCAAAACTGCACCTTAAGACGTGAGAGTGTATTCTTCGGCCTCGCCGGCGAGACCGGAAATTCAATCTTCTTAGAGACTGAATTTCTAAAATTGGTTCAAAAGGGGGTTAAAAGTTGTTTTTACTAATGTGGCATATCTCCAAAACCGTGCATGGTAACCGGTTAGAATTTGGAAAGTAAACTCCTCATTTAAAATAAGCAAAGATGGATTCAAGGATTGTTCATGGACCAGTTCCAGAATTTTTAAATAATTTTGAGAACTGTAGACAATAATTATCGAAAAAGATTGTTATCAGTACATAATTATAAAATGCAATCAGATTCGCAGAAAAACAACGTACAGCCTAAACCACTAATCCTAGACTTGAAATTTTCAGGGTACGTTATTCTTGGTGCAAAACTGCCCACTAAGAAGTGGATTCAAGAAATTCTTACTCTAAGGGATTCAAAGGGGCGTTCGAATTTTGTCTTTACGAAGCCGTGAATGGTAAATGCTTGATATTTAAAATGTTAGACTCCTTATTCAAAATAAGCAATGACGTATTATTTCCAGTTATTTGACGAGCTCTGTGGCGCAGCGGGCGAAGGTCCGCCTGCGACGCAAGGGGTTGCGGGTTCGATTCCTGCCTCGGGACAAATGTCTGTGCGATCTGCAGATATTTGTTCAGGGTGTTCTGGGTGTTTTTCTATAAACATAAAATAAAAATATCTATCTATGTAGCATAATGTATTAAGTATATCAGTCATCTAGTACCCATAACACAAGCTCTGCTTAGCTTGGGGCTAGATGATGATGTGTGATTTGTCCAGCATTATTTATTTATTTATTAGTTTTTAAAAAAGTTTTAAATTCAAAAAATGTCTCATCTAGAGGTATAGGTAAATTTATTTTTGGTAACTTAGCTTTAATGTTATACCTACTACGGATGAAGTCAGAGGCAACAGCTGGTTATCGTGTAATCATCTGCTGAAGTTACAACTTTCGTGGCCCTTTCTTGAATTGAAATCACCGAATCCTTTTAAAGTCGTCTTTCTAAAGTTGTTCCTTTTGGTGGTCAGAATCACTCTTTCAGGTAAGTACACATATTGTTATACACCTTATATAATTTGTATATCATTTTGCTCCTTGTAAAGCCCGTGTCCTAATTTATCCCGATACATATATCATTTAGGTTAGTCTTGGGTTATTCCCATAGAGTTCTATTTCGCTACATTTAATATCATCAAAGCGGTTAACTCTCAACAGATTATTAACACATATTTAAACGGGTATTTATCGCGCTATTTACCTTTATTATCGCCCGACGTTTCGACAGGATTGCACCCATCGTGGTCCCGGGAAGACGTCTTCCCGTTTAAATATGTCTTAATAATGTGTCGTGATCGCGAAAGTTTAAAAAAGACTAACTCTCAACAGATCCACAAATAAAATTTATCTATATAATATAATTTATATAATAATTTAATTAGATCTTGAGCATCATCATCATTTCCCATGTGTAAGGTCCCATGTGCCCGTAATTTCTCCGACCCCCTTACCCTTCGAACCGAATCACAGCAATGCATACATTGGCTTGGCGGCAGAAATAGGTATGGTGTTAGTACTTCCTTGGATGAACTCTTCACAAAAAGTTCTGCTACTACTAGATGGTGTGGATAGTCTTGGAGTATGCTCAAAATTTCCGTAGAATGCCGGCAGTAGAATGTTACCCCTCCTATCATGCCCGTGGATGTAGTAAGAGCCTACTAAGGGATACCTCCGGAAGATGGGCAGCAGCGTCTTTGCGTGTTTCAACATCCCGTAATGCGCTCGCCAACCCGCTTGCCAATCGTGGTGAGTATGGCAACTACCCCTCATGGAGGTCTATGAGGGAGGCCTGTGTTAAGTAGTGGACTTGTTACGGCTGTAATGAAGATGATGATTGCTCGAAGGAACCCTGAAAACTTAGAGCAGCTGATGGTTACCGGAAATTAGGGGGTAAAAGACTACGGGGAAGAAACCTAATAGATGGGCCGACCAAGTGGCCGAAAATCTGTATATACCGATGAGAACAGCATTACACCAAGCAGCTAATCGCAACCGATGGAAAAACGCAGTGGATAGATTGCGTCAAAAGGCTCGCGATCCGCAACAGTGAGGAATCGACGGAGGAGATCATTTAATTTCTAAAATAAGATAATTATTTATTTAGAACAAGGTAACAACAAGAAGAACTTAGTAACTAATGAGACGATGTTGATCGTAATGAGTGTAAAACCAGTAAAACTGTGTCGGTTTCTGTAAGTATAAAATTTAACGTTAAGAGTAACAATTTGTTAAAACCTCTCAAGACCGTAGGGTTCCGGCGGTATAATGTTGCCCAACATCTCTTTCCTGTGGATATTTAAATAATTTCAGAAAGAATTTGCTTAGGGATACCTCCGGAATATACGCAGCTGCGTGTTTCCATGTACCAACATCCCATTGCCAACCCGCCTGCCAAGTGTGGTGAATATGGCAAACAACGCCTAAAGATCAGTAATTGGAGATCCATTAGGGAGTCCTATGTCTAGCATCATCATCATCATATCAGCCGTAGTAAACGACCACATCTACGGCTGAGATAATGATGATGATAAAAACCTCTCAGTCTATTTCATAAAAGTAAATATAATATTGACTGTCGGTACATTGAAGTGTTGAAGTGTTTGTATACAAACGTCTCTATGTCAGTCCGAGTACAAAAACAGAGAGAGCCATTCCCTTAAAAAAAGGGACTAAGACTGGGAGACGTAATCTCTCCGAAACTGTTAACGACCGCTTTGGAATATGCCTTCAAGCTCCTGGAATGGAAAGGGCTGGGCATCAATACGGCGAATACATCACTCGCCTTCGATTTTACGAAGTTGTCGACGCGTACGTATACCTAGGACAAACAGTCCAATTAGGTAGGTTCAACTTCGAGAAAGAGGTCAATTGTCGAATCCAACTCGGATGAGCAGCGTTTGGGAAACTTCGCAACGTCTTTTCGTCCAACATACCTCAATCTTCAGACGAAAGTCTACAATCAGTGTGTGTTACCAGTGATGACATATGGAACCGAGACGTGGTCCTTCACTATTGGCCTTATGACATCAGATGATAAGTTCAGAGTCGCTCAACGAGCTATGGAGAGGGCTATGCTCGGGGTTTCTCTACAGGATCGAATCAGAAATGAGGAGATACGTAGAAGAACTCGGGTCACCGACATAGCCAAACGGATAACGTTGAAGTGGCAATGGGCAGGCCATATAGCGTGCAGAACAGATGGCCGATGGGGCCGCAAAAATGGAGGCCACGGACAAGCGCAGCGTAGGACGTCCACCTACAAGATGGGCAGACGACTTGGTGAGAACCGCTATTCGGCGGTAGATGCAGTCAGCCTCCAACCGCAGTACTTGGAGATCAATGAGGGAGGCCTTTGTCCAGCAGTGGACGTCCAACGGCTGATATGATGATGATGATGATGAAATATAATATTTATTAATTCAAAATAAAATCATTAATTATATTTCCTTTCTTCTTCAAAAAATAATAAAATTACATAATAAACAAAACCTTAAATAGCAATACATCATTAAATTACGCAAAAATCGAAGTAATAATATGTATAATTTAAACACTTATATTAAAAAATCGCATTTTATTTACTCGTTACTTCAATTCATCCATAACTAAATTATCATTATCATCATCATCATTTAAGCCCGGTATCATCCACTGTGGGTTAGGTCTTCTTTCGGTTTTGCCAGACTGGTATATAAGTGTTTCTCGCTCAAAACTCAATTATACGCAAATTTTATTTTAAAAAGTCAGAAAAAAACTAATTTTGGCATCACGACTTCCTGTTCGTTGCTCAGTTGAGATGAATGGGCTAAAACAAGAAGTAAATTAGGCGGGAAATTGTCTGATGATAAATTGAAGTGGTCGCGAGGTGTCGTAAAAATGGCCGTGAATATACACTTCTGTTTTATGTGCTTCCGGGAGATAAACAACCACAATTTTTTTGATAAATGTTTGTTTTGAGAATGCACAGGTACAGAGAGACGGATTTTTAAAATTAAATGTATGATAAGCGATGGCGGGACGACCTCGATTTATTAATAGCGATTGGTTGCATATGTCAAAGGAGAGAGACTGGAAGAGTTTGCGGGAGACCTTTGCTCAGCAGTGGGACAAAATAGGGTGTAAAGTTGTCGTTTTCTTTTAGATTATTTACAATTTCAAAGTCCTGACTAGATTTTACTTCTCTTGCCAACCTGCTTCCGCATTAACTCCGATATGCAGCGTACTCCGCCTCCAGAGGGAAACCAGTCCACTCCAAGTCGGTCTGAAACCGACCAAGAATCGGACTCCGGCAAAGTAACCCGTCGCCGCTTGAAGAGAATGCGTAGCCCTGATTTAGATTTGGATGCGTCAATTGCGTTTAAATTAACAACCTTTAAACATGATATCACAGAACATATCACAAACCTGTTCACTACTTTGCAAGAAAGTCAGGATAAAAAAAATTCTGCCATATCAACAGATATGTGTGACCTTAGAAATGAATTCCAGAACCTTAAAAAGATCAATTCAGAATTGGAACAGAAGATGTCAACACTCACGGAAAAATACGAAATGAGTATCGAAAAATGTACAGACTCATTGAAGAAAATTGAATTGTTTGAAAAACAACAAATGAAAGATCGTGAATGCATCACGCTGCTGGAGGACAGGCTTGAAGACCTGCAGAGGAGCAGCCGTAAAGCGTCGTTAGAACTTAAAAACGTTCCAAAACATATCAAGGAAGACAAGGACGACCTTATTAACATGCTTCTGCGCCTTGGTAAATCGTTAGATTGTAACATCAGCAAGACAGACATTAAAGACATATATAGAGTACGAGAAACCAGAAATGGACAAACCAGAACTCCCATTATAGTTGAACTCTGCTCTACAATAACGAAAACGGATGTTCTAAAAAAGGCTAAGAACTACAATATCAGGAATAAAGACAAACTGCGAGCCAAAAATCTGGGATTTACAAAGGACGAGGAAACTCCCATTTATGTATCTGAACAGCTGACGCCAAAGGCTGCACGTCTTTTCTTCCTTGCTCGCGACCTAGCCAAGTCTAAAGAATACAAATACTGCTGGTCATCATACGGTAGAGTTTATGTCAGAAAAGAAGATAATACTCGTGTCATACAAATTAAAACAGAAAACCAAGTACAGAGCCTTTTTCAAGTCGCATGACTATGTATCATAATAGAAAATATTTCAGCTAAATTACTGTACACAAAAATAAAAATAGAATTATATACACAATGCGCTCACAAGTTATCTAAAACTACCCAAAACATACTTCAAGTACAACATAATATTTACAATTACCATTCAACACCATACACAATTTACAATACACACTTTTCATGTAAAATATCAAAGTATATCTTCTGTAAATTTTGTTTTTATTGTCGCATCAAAATTACACACTCAACGATATTTTTATACAATACACAACGCACCTCGATACTTCTGGTAAATACTGTAATATCTACAAACACTGTCTATGATGGATAATAATATAGGAATAAACGAATTAGATTGTTCTGAAATAGCCCGCTCCTTCGAGTGTTCAGTTGAAGACTTAACAACAAGGTTTCCTTTTAAACATTCCGATATTGCATTACTTACACAGAATATCAGAAGTATTTATAAGAATTTTCCTGACTTAGAATCCAATCTTACCTTACTTAAAATTAATTTAGATATATTGGTTTTGACGGAGTGTAGGTTAGCTGAACACAAAAATATACCTAACTTGTCAGATTATAATTCTTTTATAACGACTTCTCATCTCAACCAAAACGATGGGGTAACTACCTACATAAAGAAAATTCACAACGTCCAAGTAAAATAAATATTGTTAACTCATGCATCTTGTCTCCAAATTTTTCTCCATAATATTATAATTCTCAGCATTTACCGTTCACCTTCAAACAAAAATGCTGAACATTTCATTGAATCGTTGAATAAACACTTGGAAACTTTAAAAAACTATGAAACCATAATAATAGTCGGTGATATAAATATAAACACTCTGCCTAGAGATTCTGAAACAGGTTATGAGAAAAAGAATAGGTTAACTTACTTAAATATACTAGCGATGCACGGACTTTTGTCTGGACATAATTTACCAACCAGAGAAGATGCGTGCTTAGACCATGTAATTATAAAATTAAACAAACAGAAACATTCTGCCTCTATTGCTGTAGTTAACACCTCAATTACTGATCACCTTACAGTTTTACTCAATATCTCTAAAATAAAAAATAAACATTCTTGTAGGTTTAAAACAATAACAGATTACGAAAAAGCAACTAAATATTTAACAGAAGAAGGTAATATCGCAGATTTACTTAAACAAAATGATTTAAATTATTTATGTGACAAATTTATAAATCTCATTCAAAATAGTCTCTCTACCTTTACGAAAATAGTTCGTATACCCCGAAGTAAACAAATAATTAAACCGTGGATTACCCAGGGCATTTTACGTTGTATTATAAATCGAAACCATATGCAAAGAAAATTACGGAACAACCCTAACGACGAAATACTTAAATTAACATATAGGAGATATAGAAATTATTGCAATAATTTAATAAAAAAGTTAAAACGGAAATATGAAAGAGAACAATTAAATAAAAACTCTAAAAATAGTAAAAATCTCTGGCAGACTATAAATAAAATTACTCATTACAAACCTATGAAAACCCCCAATATACAACTTCTGGACATCAAATCATCACCCAAAGAGTCTGTTGAATTCGTAAATAAGTTTTTTGTCAATATAGGTAAAGATTTAGCGCAAACGATTTCTAACTGCATTGTTAACCAGCCATTAACTATTAACTCTCTATTTAGAACACCTAAACCAGTTTCTTCGTTTGTCCTACTAGAAACGGACCCTGAAGAGGTAAATATGGTCATAATGAAACTTAAATCGGAAAGTGCGCCTGGCGTCGACAATATTCCGACGAGGTTCTTGAAGCTTTCTAAAGATATCTTGATACCAATCATTTGCCACCTAGTCAATCTTAGTTTTAGCACGGGAATTTTTCCGAGAATACTCAAAAAGGCTATCATAACACCGGTATATAAGAAAGGGAATAGAGACGATATCAACAATTATAGGCCCATATCAGTTCTTTCATCGATCTCTAAAATACTAGAAAAGCTTACTAACTCACGAATACTGAACTATTTTAACAAATTTAATATACTCTCCGACTCACAATATGGATTTAGAAATGGTCGTTCTACGGAAGATGCTATCGCTGCTCTAACCAAACACATCGTAGAACAAGTTGATCGTAAGCGGAAATGCCTGGCAGTGTTTCTAGATTTAAAGAAGGCGTTTGATACAGTCTCTATTCCCTCTCTTATAGATAAGCTAGAAGAAAATGGCATTCGAGGAAAGCCCCTCGATTTGTTATCTAACTACCTCCATGAACGAAAACAAAGGGTTAGGATTGGTGGGATCGTAAGTGAAGACGAGGACATTTGCTTTGGAGTGCCGCAAGGCAGCGTACTGGGTCCGACACTGTTTCTTGTCTACATCAACGAGCTCTGCAACCTTAAACTCAGTGATGCCAAAATTTTCTCCTATGCAGATGATACTGCCATCGTCTTTACTGGAAAATCAATGGACCGATGTTAAATTGAATGCTGAAACGGGACTTTCGTTGGTATCGAAATGGCTTAGCACTAATTCTCTTACTCTAAATGTTTCAAAAACAAACTTTATGACTTTTACCATGTATAACAACTCACAACCTCTTTCTGATTTTACTATAAAAATTCACTCCTGCGACCGTAGTGCTCTGTCATGTCCCTGTCCTGAAATAAATAAAGTAAAAACGACCAAATACTTGGGTATTATGATTGACCAACGACTGTCTTGGCAAGCACAGATAGAGCTGTTGGTGGGCAGACTCAGAAAGCTTATTTGGATATTTAAAGGCTTAAGACATTCCGCTCCTAAACATCTATTAAGACAAATTTACGTTTCCTTGGCAGAATCAGTTATAAATTACTGCATTACTGTCTGGGGGGGAGCCATAAAGACAACATTTATAAATGTAGAAAGAGCGCAAAGGTCGCTCATCAAAGTCATGTATTTCAGACCATACAGATACCCAACTAAATTATTATACAATGAATCAGGATTACTAACTATCAGACAACTATATATTCTATATACAGTACTTAAAGTACATAAACACTTAGACTTTGACCCTAACAAAATAACACAGCGTAGGAAAGATAAAATTGTTAAAACCACATCTGTAACATCTAAGTTTGCTGCACGCCAATTTACATCTCAATCCGCTTACCTATATAATACAATTAATAAAAAACTGAATATTTATGTCTTAAGTAATTATGAATGCAAAAAGAAACATAGAATGGCTACTACACTTAAGCTATGATGAAACAGAAGCACTGTTCAATAAATTGAATTAGGTAATGTTTTAGAACGCTCCTAACCTCTACCCTATTTAATTTATACTGCTCTACTACATAAAACTATTTATCATATTTAACATATCAGACATTCTACTCTTTCTTAACACACACACATACTTTCACACACACACACACACACACACACATACAAACACACACACACACACAAACAAATGCGCGTACAGAACAGTTTTTATAAAAATCATAAAGAAATAAGGTCAATGTAACTTATTTCTTTTGTAATGGTAAAATTTTTGTCTCTTCTATAACTATACAAACTTAACTAAATATACTATAACTAAATATACAGTTTAATAATACCACCCTAAAACTAATAAAAATAGCTTAATCTACTTAATGTTATTGTTTTTTGGCAGAGCGAGATTTCCCTAACACAGGTATTATTTACTTAAAAGGGAATCTCAAACTATGTTATTGATAAGTAAATTAAGTTGATGAATAAATATTTTTGTATTTTGTATTTGTATTTTGACTGACTCACTGACTGACTGATATATCAACGCACAGCCTAAACCACTGGACCTAGAGACTTGACATTTGGCACACATACATATGTATATCTTAAGTATCCTAGAGGTGCTTTAAGGAGGAATTTTTCGAAATTCCCACGGGAACGGGAACTACGCGGGTGAAACTGCGGTAAGATCGGTAAGATCTATATAGATGCTAGTAAGATCATAAAAGCAAATATTTGAATCGTTAGATAGATAAGTCGTAATGGCCGAGTGTTGTGTAACCCCGACTTTCAATCCGAAGGTTGTGCGGGCAGAGAACCAATGGAATTTTGCTTTCTTGAAAAACGTATGTTCACATTTTAACACGTGCTTACCGGTGAAGGAAAACATCGCGAGGGAGACCCGCGGCTTAGTCAGCTTCAGACCTGTTATTTCCTCAGGATGATATTGGTGCTGGGCAAGCCTTATCCATCTTACATTGTCCCAGGCAATGCAGCGTCTCATACAGCATGAATACCAGTGGCTGACGCTGTATAAATCATCTAAAATAGATGTAAACGCCGTACTAAATACGCCCTTATCGTGATGAGACCGCTACGTTTTGTTTCCACACGAAATGAGATTGCTCGCTCACTTGGAACAACACAGGCCTCCCACAACGCGAACAAAGGAGAGGCATTCTACTGCCGGCACCCCACGGCATGGCACATAAAAAAAAATAATGTGCCCTGACACCAAAAACTATGGCATTGTCTTTATACGTGTTTAAATAAGCATCTAAGCAGGGCAGGCGGGTTGGCGAGCGCAGTATATGTTGATGTACGGAAAGACGCTGCTGCGTATCTTCCGAAAGTGTCCCTTGGCAGATTTTGTTTGCATCCACGGGCACGAAAGGAAGGCCATCATTCTACTGCCGGCACCCCACGGCAATTTCAGAATAATAGATAGATAGATGGACAGATAGATAGACGAATCTTTATTCATCACCACAAAAATACTTAATAAAATAAAAACATAACATAAATACAGTTGGTAATTGAACAGGCGGCCTTGTCGCTGAAAGCAATCTCTTCCAGGCAACCTGGTGCTTATGTTAGAGAATAGGGCAAACAGGGCAGTGGGCTGAAATCCCTTAAAGGAGAAGGCTTATACAGAGTTCATCTACCTAAACTATATTCAATAAATTACATCATCATCATCATCATTTCAACCATAAGACTTCCACTACAGAACACATGCCTCCCTTTTGGATCTCCATGAGGGGGGGAGAGGCAACTGCCATACTCAGCACGCTTGGAAGGCGGGTTGGCGGGTGCAGTATATGCTAATACGAGGAAAATCGCTGCTGCCCATCTTCCGGAAGCATCCCTTGGCACATTTTTACAGCATCCACGGGCACGAGAGGAGGGCCATCATTCTACTGCCGGCATCCTACGGCAATTTCAGAATAACATCAGGCAAGGACTAACCAAAGCGAAACTCCGCAGTCTATGCAGATAATATTATCTCAGTGCCTACGTATAATTGAGCCTTTGTCGTCTGATGGTATTATGATTACCTAGCTAAGCACACAGACCGGGCTTTTAGCTTGAGCAAGCTAGACAAAGGAAGTCTTGAAACCTAGGATGGAACTCTACCTATCTCACTTAAGTGCTGGCGAATTGCATACCAGTTTAATAACTAATATCATGCTTGCGGCAAAGCTTATAGTCTACGAATAAGACTAGTGATGTGGTACGACCGGTTCTGCCACAGCGCATGCTGAGAAGTGACCATTTTTAGGGTTCTGTAGTACACAAGGAACCCAGTTTCACTTTGTCTGTCTGTTCGTTTATATGCGGTTTTACGAAAGTCCCAGAAAGTTGAAATTCGCATGGACGAACATACAATATAAGTACGCCGTGATAACGGAAAAATAGTAGGAATAACAATGGTAGGTAACACGTAAAATGGGGACATTTTTTTTTGTTGTTTTTCCCATCGTGTATTTTATCGTTAATTAATAAAAAAGAAAAACGCTCCCTTTTCAAATCCTGTATTTTTTTACTTTTAGCCTCAGAATAATAACATGTTTTTCATCAACATTGGTTTAAATCTTGTACAAGAATATGTACAATCCGACTTGCTCAAGCAGCAAAATCGTAAGTTGTATAAAGAAAAGAAATCTGGGCGTAGCACCAAAGCCACAGAATCGGCAATTGCATCTCTTATAGAAACCAGACTAAAATAGCAACCAAAATCAATCATTCTGTACTCTTTTTACTTATGACATTTCAAAGGAGCTAGAAAGAGGTGCATATATACAGTTGTATCTTCGATAATTTACAAGGTTGGCGTAACTTTACGTTTAGTTAGCTAGTGGCGTAACTGTATCGACTTTAAAATCGATAAAAAAATAAAATGCAATGAAAATATCTAGTTTTAATTCCGCTAATGCTGAGATGCATATGCACTACCCTCCCGCCCGCTAATTATACACATGCAGGGAGAACTAGGTTGTTAGTGCAACATGCATACTCAAACCCACACGACGACGCCTCTCCGCGAGGCATCTTCCTGGTCGGCGGCTGGAACAAAATTTCGTTTATTATTTATTTAAATTTATTTAAAATCGATGTAAACTAATGTTTTGTTAGCCATATAAACAGAGGTTTTAATTTTAAGTAATAGTATTGCTTTAAAATTTCTTCATTCATTCAAAAGCCAAGGTGTCTTCAGCACGTAAACATAAATTTTTATGCCTCTTTCATCTGAAGAATGTACAAGAATTATGGCACGTGTGGAACTAGGCATTAGCACAGATAATATAATACACTAGTAGCATTAGTATGCGTCGTATTGCAGGAATGGTGGGTGTGACATTAAGAACGGTCTTCAGGGTGAAACAAAGGTACGAAGAAACCGGAAACCATCTCAGAAGACCATGTAATGGCCATCCCAGATGCACTACAGCTAAAGAAGACCGATATATTGCCAGAAATATTTTGAGAAATCGTCACCTCAATGCAGTTCAGGTCCAACAGCAGCTTCTGATGCGGAATGATTACATTAGCGAAGACACGGTCAGAAGAAGACTTACTGAGGTAAGCCTGAAGCCCTACAGGCCAGCAAATGGTCTCAAACTTGAGGCAGGGCATCGGGTTAACAGACTGAGGTATGCTTGTGACCACGTACAGTGGGGTGAAGGAGAATGGGCAAAAGTCTTGTTCACGGATGAGTCACGTTTCTCATTATTCACTCATGACACAAGGCAAAAAGTCTACAGGCGGCCTGGTGAGCGATACGCTCAAGCCTGATTTGCAGAAAGAGTCCAATACAGCGGGGGCTCTGTACACGTATGGGCTAGCATCTCTTCGGAAGATCGCACACAGTATGCTTAAGAGATCCATAACGAGTATGCAGGACCATAATCTGGTAAATATGGGTGATGGATCAATTCTAATGCAAGATAACGCCCGGCCACACACCGCTCAGGTCGTACAAGAGTACATTCAGGAGGTTGGTATCAACTTGATGGCCTGGCCATCAAGAAGTCCTGACCTGAAACCGATCGTACACGCTTAGAATGAGCTCGGAAGGCTGGTCAGACGACGCAGACGACCTCCTGTCACCCTAAATGATCTCAAACAGGCCCTGATGGAAGAATGGGAGAATATCCCCCAACATCGTCTCCAAAACCTCGTCTTCAGTATGCCAAACAGACTCGAAGCTATGATCAGAGCCAGAGGAGGCATCACCAGTTATTAAAAATGTGATTTTAAGACCACAAACACCTTTTTGAGGGTTTTTGTCATTTAGTGAAAATGGCTACTTTTTGTTTTTGTTTCATTTAAGTATGTTAAAAACGTTAAGCTAAGTAAAATAAACTTTACATTCAAAAAATCTTTTTTAACTGTTCTAAATGTCGTTTTTATTTTAGGTCTCTAAGTTTTCTCTATACTATTCAAGTCTCTAAATTTTCTCGTAAACTATTAAGTTTAGGAGAAAATTGAATTTAAACACTGTTATATCTTCTTTTGCAGGCCAGGGTAGTTTTCCAAATCCAACAAAGATTAAAAAAAATAGACAGCTTAGCAACCTCCCCCTTGAAAGTCGGCTAAAAAGAGAAAACTATAGCACACTTTTGTTACTACACGATAAACTAACAAGCCGACGGCAAAAATCAAATATTTTCCTGCCTGTCAATTTAACACCTCGCTCCTTTGTTGTTACAGTGGACCGACTTACACCGTTTTGTAACCACGAGGAGTCAAAGAATCAAGAATCAAGGATCAAAAAATACTTTATTCAGTGCGGCTGCGTGGACCTTATTGACGCGCCACGGTATTACTTAGTTGTAGAACTTTTTGTGAAAGGTTCATCCGGGGAAGTACTACCACCATACCTATTTCTGCCGCCAACCAGTAATGTCTGCATTGCTGTGTTCCGGTTTGAAGGGTAAGGGGGCCGGTGAAATTACGGGCACATGAGACCTTACAACTCTGTCTCAGGGTGACGGGTGCAATGCAATGCAGCGTTGGTCACGTGCTTAGTGAACGTGATCACCGCGGCATTGCAATTGTTATAGATAGAGGTTACCGCTTAACATCAGGTTGACCTTCGGCTTGTCTCGTCATTTAGTAATAAAAAAAAACAAATTACAAAATGTAACAACACAAATTAATAGAATAAAGCACATACTTGAATCTGTTCACTTCAGATGACACGCGAGTTAGTCACCAAATGCGAGTTTTAAAAACATGAAAAATATTTCGTTTGCAACAACATAGGAAGCCTCACAGTAGTAACAATGTAATAACATAATAAACTATAGGTTTTTGGGTCTTGTTGGAAGATGATTCATTAAAATACTTAAATAACTGCATATAATGTTAACTTTTGCTATGGCAACTTAGGAACCAATAATCTGAAACCTACTGTAATTGGGAGAACACTAGCCCATGCTTTTTTATTGTTTTTACTTTTGTATTTTTTCTGTGTATCTTCTGTTGGTAGCTCAAATAAATAAATAAACGAGTCCGTTAAGCGGTATTTTACGGTCTCCACACTAGGCAAGCCTGTTTTTAATGTTAAAGTCAATAAGTGTTTATTATGTCCGCCGTGGGGTGCCGGCAGTAGAATGATACCTCTCCTCTCATGTCTATGGATGCAGTAAGAGCCTGCTAAGAGATACCTCCGGAAGATGGGCAGCAGCATCTATCCGTTTATCAACATCCCATACTGCGCTCACCAACCCGCCTGCCAAGCGTGGTGAGAATGGCAACTACCCCTCATGGAGATCCATGAGGGAGGCCTGTGTTCATCAGTGGACGTTTTATGGCTGAAATTATGATGTGTAGTTGTAATATGGCAGTTACCATACTCACCTGCCTACCAGGCGTGGTGAGTAGATATCATAGAGATCCATGGAGGAGACTTGTGTGGACGTTTTACGACTGAAATTATTAATGATAATTGGTTTGGTTCTGTAAAGTGAAAATCTATGTTGCCGCTATAAATAAAAACAGAATAACATAAATATATAAGGGGGCTCCCATACAACAAACGTGATTTTTGCCGTTTTGTTATTAATAACGGCAACAGGTAGACGCTTGAAATATTCACATAATGTTTAGTTGTGTATTGTAATTTTTTATTAAAATCAAAGTAATGGTACCTATATAGTAATGGTCTGCCTCGAGGCAGACCACCTGCCAGATGGGCGGACGATCTGGCCAGGGTTGCCGGACGACAGTGGATGAGGCTTGCACAGGACCGTTTACGTTGGCGTGCTGAAGAGGAGGCCTATACCCAGCAGTGGGTGTCAACGGGCTGATATGATGATGATGAATGGTACCTACGGAACCCTTCGTGTGCGAGTTCGACTCGCACTTTGCCGATTTTTTTAATGAATACGTCTCAATAATTTACGTATACGGGATATTAATGACTGTCTAAAATCATTGAAAAACGAGTTAAAATGGAATTGGTAATCTGTCAGTCCAAATTCTGATATTTTACAAGCTTTTATTCATCTTTATTTTTGGTGCAATTTGGTTCATTCTGTATCGGTTACCACTGCACACGTAGATGCGCTATGCTACGTCTCGCTCCCGCAATGCACTCTTAACGTTGTGTAAGCGAGACGGCCGACGCTGCCTAAACGCGACTACCTACACTCTCTTGAATTGTACTTAATTTTAGTGAGGGTAGGGGTATGCTCCATGTGAATGCAAAAACATTGTTTGTTATTTTATTACTGATCATGAATGATATTGTTAACTGACTAGAATTACGACGAATGTGAGTACCTAGACAAACCTATAAAGGTTTTTAGGTGCAATACTACAAAAACCTTGTAAAATCTTCTAAAACAAATAAATACATAAATAAAATAAATTTAGCTTGCCCTGTTTGTATGTATGATGTATGTATGTATATAAATTTACGCGATAAATACCCGATAATCCTATATATTGTAATCACTCCAGCACATCATACACAGATACACGGAAAGACGCCGCTGCCCGTCTTCCGGAAGTATCTCTTAGCAGGCTCTTACTGCATTCACGGGCATGAGAGGAGGAATAACACTCTACTGCCGGCACCTCACGGCCAAATATAGCACACAGTAAACAAGTTAAATTCTTAGCAATCAATTTTAGCACGTACAACTAATGTTTTAAATAAAAGCTCGTTTATTATAATATTATTTAAACTAATTCATGTTATTAACTAATTCAATGTTTGTTGGTGGAATCTTGCAACTCAATTTTGAAGCAGAAATCTTCAACCAATTGAGCTGAAATTTTGTATACTTACATGTTTTCTTTGGATGACAATGCATGATCAGCTATGTGACGCCACTCTGAATCCAACATGGCGGAACACCCAAAATGGCGGACTACTTATTTTTAATGTACTCCTTTTTATCACTTAAATTGTGTAAAGACGTTTTAAGTTGAAATTAAGCTTTAATTAAAAATGTTTATTTTATTATTTTTAAGTACGTTTAAATAAAATTGTATTCTGGCCAATAAACTATTTTGAATTGATTTACAAGCTTGTTTGTTAAAAAGTTTTTTTACTTATAATTTATTATTTTATATTTTCTTATACGAACCTTTAAAAATGTCTTAAGAATAACGAACACTACATAAATATCCTATTTGGTGCAGTTGTAAAAAAAGTTAAGGTTAAGCGCGTTCATACATTTCGGCGATTTATTTTAATTCATATAGATTTTCACATATTTATTTATTTTGTGCATAAAATTCATTCATATTTAAATGCTTCAAAGGACTCTAAGAAGTAACATTATCTTATCTAAAGTAACAATCCTCTCTGTGCGCCTTCTGAGTCAGCCCTTATCCGATCAAAGCGAGCTGAAGCGAACGTTTACCGTCTGCCATTCGAGCTAGGCATCCTAGATTTAACTATCGCCGAGTGCCTAGGTACAAACATCGGGATCCAATGTGAGTCTCATAGAAACGTCTAACGTCATTTGACGGGCGCTTTATGACCTCCTTATCTCTTATCACTGAACCTATAGTTTCCTTGGACCATTTTTGTAGAATGGAATGAATGCGTTAGCCAATATCTACCGTCTTAATTCAAAAAATTGGAAAACAGTTGTTAAGAACTATCTCAAGCGTTAGGTTTTGTGTTATTATTATTATAAGTATTGCTTTGATTTTTTGAAGGACATATGAACAATGAATTGGTGAATATAAAACTCAAATGTCCCATCGATTTTTTTATTGACATGAATAAAATATTTAATGACAATCATTGAAACATGTTAGGCAAAACGCTTTTTTGCAAGGAAGACACCCTGTTATGACTTGTGTAGCCTTTTTAGGGTTTCACAAAAAAAAAGTAAGGCCTTCGCATCTTTTATAGATGATTTATACAGCGTCAGCAACTGGTAATCATGCTGTATGGGACGCTGCAGTGCCTGGGACATTGTTAGATGGATTAGGCTTGCCCAGCACCTATACCATCCTCTCAGCTTAGTCAGCTATTATTCAGAGGAAAGAACAGGTCAATACGTCTGAAGCTAACCAAGCCGCGGGTTTCCTCACGATGTTTCCTTCAACGTTAAAGCACGTGTTAAGTGTGCACATACATTTTTCAAGAAAGAATAATCCATTGGTGCACTGCCGGTATCGAACCCACGACCTTCGGATTGAAAGTCGGGGGTACAAACCACTCGGCCAACACGGCTTTAGGGTTACTATAGGGTTTCATAGTAAAACAAGAAACCCTTATAGTTTCGCTTTTTCTGTCTGCCTGTCCATCCATCCGTCCGTCCGCCCTTAACCCGTAACCGGACGAATAGTCTTGGATTTACGAAGAGACTATTCGTCCTAGAAAGCTGTAATTTTGTATGAACATATAAAATAACAACAAAAAGATAACGCTACATAATGGGGGTACCTCCGATACACCTAAGGTTTTTTTTTACTTATCGTTGAATAGGTATTTTAAAATCATTTGGGGATTGCTAAAACAGTTTTTTGATTAAGAATTCCGTTTGTGAAATATTAAAGTGCTAAACTTCTTGCCTTCGTTGTAGGGCAAAATCATATTCGGCTTCAAAACACTTCGATATTCTCCTGACATCCACATCTCGTTGAAACAGCAATTCTACATTCGTTACAAAACGTTTGCTACTTCATAAACGCAAGGCACTTTGAGATAGAGGTAACGTTACCTGTATCTTCTGAGAATCCAACTGAAATTCAATTCGTTAGCTAAAATCTATTGAACCGAGTTCCGTTCTCATCTCGACTAGACTTAAATGGCTTGGCATGTATTATTGGTAAATCGCTTCAGTTGGCGGACTAATTTAGGAGGAAAAACTTTGCTCGTAAGACAAATTTATAAAGTGAAGAAGGAATAGAATCAATTCAGGTTTAAAAAAGTAAGTTCTACATCATCATGAGATGTTATGATAAATAAGCATTAATAAACATAAATAAACGATTTTCTTACTTGTCATCTCTGTAAAAAAATACTCGTAGGTAGGTAGCAGGTACTATCGGAAAATGATATTCACCTTAACTGATAAAAAAAAATAGTAACAGAAACTTTTGGATGCAGAAGAAATGAAATAAGAAAACCATTAATAAAAAAAACAAGGAATTATAGAGTTAAATATTTACAGTTATCAACGCTCATAAAGGCATTACAGCAAATACTCACAAGATTTTGAGATACTAGTAGATACCTATACAATAAATCTGATTGTCATCAGAGAAACCTATCCAGGTATTACATTACGTATACATTTATTTATAACAAGATGTTCCCCGCGACTTTGTACGCGTTTTGATGTTTTGCTTGTGTACTATTTTTGGTAAGTTTTAGCCTAAATACTTCCTCGATAATAAATAAGCTTTTCAACAGTTAAATAATTTATCGATTCGACCCAGTAGTTCCTGAGAGTAGCGCGTTCAACCAAACAAATACTCTTCAGCTTCATTATATTAGTATAGATTGATATGTCAATAGTTACAGTATCATCATCATCATCACAGCCGTAAACATCCACTGCTGGACAATGGCCTCCCTCATAGACTTGGAGATCACCACGCTTTCATCTGAGGCGACTGAACTATCGATTCATAGGTTTAAGCTTTTTATAAAACAAAATCTCCTAGAAAAAGATTATTATTTCATAAATGATTATTTGAATGATTTTGATCCTTGGCCGAGTGTGGCTCGGTTCGACCACGAAAATATACTTCTTTTGATGTCATCTTGCAATATCCAAAGTATCCAATATCCTTGCGAACATTAAATTAAGCATAATAGTAAGACAGAAATTGTAACAATGAATAGAAGTGAAAGAGTGAGGTTTATTGTTCGCTTCTTTCCCTCACTGAAGCGACCGAATTCAATTATTATGAGCTTTATTTAATTTAAATGTATCTTGTTCTTATGTAAACTGACTATTCTAAGTAGCGTTTTGCTCTATTGAATAAATACTTATTGATTTTGATTTTTTTTTGGGGGCGAGTGCAGTAAGGGATGTTGATACACGGAAAAACGCTGCCGCCAGTCTTCTGGTATCCCTTGGCAGATGCTTACTGCATCCCCGGGTAAGAGAGTATTACTTATGATTATGACTTATCGACTACGAGTCTGCACTGCCGCTGTCGGACTAAAACTCGTGGGAACGAATGGATATCCAATCTCGGCCCAATTGAAGTTGTCGCTTGCACGATATTAGAAAAGCAATCTGCCATAGAATTAATTTAATTGGAATGAGCTAAACGATATGATCCTCATTTATTAAACACTTGAAGGCACATTAATAAAATGTATTACAAAATTATACAATGCCCCTTTACCGCATACCTGTGACTGTTGTACTACTATACATACATATTTAAGATAAATAGGCGAAGGTCCACCTGCGACGCAAGAGGTTGCGGGTTCGATTCCCGCCTCGGAACAAATGTCTGTATGATCTGCAGATATTTGTTCAGGGTGTTCTGGGTGTTTTTCTATATAGAGGTACATATAATAAAAAAATATCTATCTATGTAGTATAACGTATTAAGTATGTCAGTCATCTAGTACCCATAACACAAGCTCTGCTTAGCTTGGGGCTAGATGATGCTGTGTGAATTGTCCAGCATTATTTATTTATTTATTATATTATTTATTTTAAACGTGACATTCCAAAGAGCATATTTTGTCTATTGTGAAATAAATGATATTAAATTAAAATTGCGAACTATCTTGGTTATTTATAATTATTTACTTATTTATTCGTTTTAAATAAACACTAGCCGCATTCCGCGGTTTCACCAGTTTCACCCGCATAGTTCCCGTTCCTGTGGGAATACGGGTATAAATATTTTATATATTATTCAGGGATAATGTAGCATTCTAATGGTGAAAGAATTTTGAATCAATTCACTTTGCCTATTTTGAAATAATTGATATTGAATTGAATATGACTTAGCCCTATATAAGCATTGTGAGAACACAAGCCCATGTCACTTTATTGGTGACACTGCTACGCAGTTTTCAAAAAGTTGCAGTGTCGTTGCATTCTGTTAAAATGCCATGTTTTTTGTTCCCGAAAAACACATTATTAACACATACTTAACCGGGTATTGTCGCAATTGTATATCTCGTGTTGGTGCCTAATTTAAATAACGGTACTAAAAATGCATTAAGAGATCTGGACAAACTTACGGCAGCATTGCTAACACAATTTGGTAAACCATAATCTGTTACAAACTAAATGTATTTGTCAGATCCAGAGAGTTTTGTTTATGTTAATACTTATTTGGAATATATTAAAATTCCAAAACTAATGAAACTATTATAATTCCTTATAGTATTTCAGACAATAATTAGTCTATAGACTACATAAAGCTTATATGGTATTTAAAAATACACACGTAATAAAACAATTTGAAATTGCGAATTAAAAATTGTGAATTAAAAATTGTTCATTAATATCAATTTAATTATAAGTAAATAAAAAACTCAATGTGATTAGTATGGAGTGTGTGGAGAGAGCAAAGGGAGGTCTTTCTCCAGGGAATACAAAACTCTGATCAGATAAAATTAGAATATTATTAGTATTACGAAAATCCTATGGTGTAATTGATTTATGTATTTTAGATTAGGCAATCCATTCGAGAGACAATCATGTCCAGCATATACAAATAGATATAAGAATTTTCCCATGCCGTCTCTATACTTTCCATAGTTTGTAGATGCGCTTGGGCAAACTGCAGTGACAGATCCCAGTGAATACTTAAACAAATAAACGTCAGACGAGGTCCGACTGTGGAACATGGCGGACGTCACTATGTTCACTCTTGTGTTGGTCACGGTATTGTGCTATGGAGTTAGTGCTTACACTGTCCCTGAGGCGAAGTTGGAGGCAATATGGCCGAAAGGATTGAGAGTTTCTGTCAAAGGTAAGTCATTAAATTAAGCATAAAATTAAGACAAAATTGTAGTGATGAGTTTACTAAATTAGGTGTAATGTTTCTTTTACGCTTCTTTTCTTTAATTGAAAAACGTTTTCTGAAGTAAAGAAAACAAAACAAAACTGAATAGTTTTGTGCTATAAAGTCAATTTAAATGTGTTTTGAGCAAACGAATAATTACTTTTTGACTTTGTAAAAAAATTGCGTCTTGAAAAGTTTAGCTTACAAAGGATATTGCCAGAGTTCGGTCCAAATTCTGCCCAGAGTTGACGGTACTTGCGATGGATTCCTTGGATCAAATGAAAAATTTTGTCTCAAGACCCCGTTGAGATCGATCCTGGGGTTTCCACGGGCAAGAGAGGAGGGGCAACTTTCTACCACCGGCAACCCACGGCATACATACGCGTCGACAACTTCGAAAGCCGAGTTCTCATTCATCATAAATAGGGTAGGCACAACATAGATATTCGACATAGCCTTCGTCTTGTCTATGTTCACCCCTAGCCGCACCGTTACCGTGACTGTTAACGTAGCCAGGATTAGCGGGGCTGCAGTCGGGGCCTAGTTTTTGGTTGTTCCATCATGAAGGGATTGTAACTTTTAGTAGTAGTAGAACTTTTTGTGAAAGGATCAACCGGGGAAGTACTACCACCATACCTATTTCTGCCGCCAAGCAGTAATGTCTCCATTGCTGTGTTCCGGTTCGAAGGGCAAGGGGGTGGGTGAAATTACGGGCACATGAGACCTTACAACTCTGTCTCAGGGTGACGGGCGCATTGCAGTACAGCGTTGGTTGAACGTGATCACCGTGGCATTGCAAATTGTTATAGGTAGAGGCTATCGCTTAACATCACGTGGGCCTTCGGCTTGTCTCGTCCTTTAGTAGTATAAAAAAAAGAAAATATTCGCCACGCTTGGAAGCGGTATCACAGATTACAGAAACTAATGGCGGTATGGCGAGCTTAATATATGGTATCACAACATGGGTGGAATAAATGGATGGAGTAGACAACCATTTCAATATCCTAATCAGAAGGTTTCGATATCAGACGATCTCCATGATGACCGCTGTAGGAAGTTGCGCGTTCGATTCCTGCGGGGGAAAACTGAAACATTTATTTATTTATTTATTTATTTATTAAAACATACACAGATGGGCTAACAGCTTGCGCCAAAGCACCCAAATATTAAATTGATTTATATAATACAAATATATTCATTTACAAATTACAAACAATAGCTAAATTATAATTAGGATCAAAAAGTCAGATTCAATATAAAATAAAAATAAAAAATTATGTCAAATATACATTCAAGAAAAAACAATAATATAATATTCAAAAAATATGTCAAATAATGTTTAAAAATGTCACTAATTGTCTAAAGAAAGTAGCGAAATTGTCAGCGAATATGTCGAAGTCGGTTTGAGCTATAAAATTATTAAGTAGTGAGATTGCACGCGGAGTGGGAGCAGCGGCGCCGGTGCAAGTCCGGACTCCAGGCGGCGCGGCAAACACAGGCGGGCGGCGACGAGGGCCCGCTGAACCTTGTGCGCCCGTCATGTAACGTCGTGGCACAGTTAAAGCCAGCCTCTCAAGCAAATCTGGGTTGTCTACTTCACCACGTAACAACATAAAATAATGCGTTATTAGTAGCAACTTCCGTCGCAGTTGAAGAGAGTCCAGTCCCACCATGCCAGAAACAAACAAAGAAGGATACAGATATGGATAATACCCGTATATCCTTTTATACAGATAGCGTGAGAATTTGCGTTGGACTTTCTCCAGTGTCAATTTGTACTTGGACTCATGAGGATCCCAGACTACAGCTCCATACTCAAGGCGACTGCGTACGTATGATTTATAGAGCATGAGAGCTGCACGTGCGTCTGGAAACTCCCATGTGACACGCATTATGAAACCTAAGGTCTTGCATGCTTGCTTGCAAACAGCGACTATGTGTGAGTTAAAATCGAGTCTAGTGTCCAACATCAATCCTAAATCCCGTATCGAGCCTACACGCTCGATTGTAGTATCGCCAAGAATGTAGGTGTGGCAAATAGGATAGCGTCGACGAGTGAATGTTATAGTCTGGCACTTTGAGACATTGAAAGGCAGAGAGTTATCAGCACTCCATGCAGCCACACTGTCAATGTCGCGTTGAAGAGCCAGACAGTCAGTGTTCGATTCGATAGCTGTGAACAGCTTCAGGTCATCAGCGAATAGTAGACATTCTGCAGTACTGATAACAGAAGGAAGGTCATTTATCATCAAAAGGAAAAGTGTGGGGCCCAGTGTACTTCCCTGACTTACACCCGAGAGGGTATAATACGATTTCGAAACATGATGTCCAAGGCTTACAAACTGACTTCGATTTTTAAGGTAGTTAGCAAAAAAGCGCAGAGAACATGGATGACGTTGCTGAGCATACTTTATTAAAATATGGGACTATCGGGTATTTATCGCGTAATTAACTTTATTTTATTCCCGACGTTTCGATCGCGCGATAAATACCCGATAATATAATCCCATATTTTAATAATGTGCTGTGATCGCGAAAGTTTAAAAAAGACTGAGCATGCTTAGTTTGAAGATCGATGTATCGAATCATCAAAACTGCTTTTGAGTGCGCCTAGAGATTTTTGAACCTGCCGCGAGAGGTAAATTTATACATATACAAAGAAAACTTACTTAGCTCATAATCGGCTTCATCATCAGACATTCGTCACCTGGTGTCATCAACATCATCATCATTCCAGCCGTAAAACGTCCACTACTGAACACAGGCCTCCATGGATCTCCATGAGGGGTAGTTGCCATACTCACCACGCTTGGCAGGCGGGTTGGCGAGCGCAGTACGGGAGTACTGCGCTGATGATGATGTTGATGACACTAGGTGACGAAGGTCTGATGATGAAGCAGCGTCTTTCCATGTTTTAACATCCCTGTTAATTTGTATTCAAGTTGCAGCGTCTTTCCATGTATTAACAGGGATGTTAATACATGGAAAGACGCTGCTGCCCATCTTCCGAAGGTATCCCTTAGCAGGCTCTTACTGCATCTACGGGTATGAGAGGAGGGGTAACATTCTACCGCCGGCACCCCACGGCAAACCACCTAGTCACCTAGTGTATTTTATTGGAATCTTTAAAACGAGTCATTTAAGCCTAAACACGGTGTGTATACAATTTTTCGCTAAGGAGTTCCACTCATTATCTCCTGACTTTGTCATGAGACCAGCACAATGACTAGGTACATGTTTTATTACACTACATTTCTAAAGACGTATACTGCCGAGTTTCGGCTCGCTCGAGCCGAAGTGATTAGAATAAGATTTCTATTACTAGTAGATTGCAGCAGCCCTTGAGAAGCATGTTTTCAAAGTGATTTTCTGAAGAAATTCCAAGACTTATGTATCTCTACGGGTTCTTCGGACAAAAGTTATCAATTGACTCAAGGAATCCATCGCAAGTACCCTCAAATCTGGACAGCATTTGGACCAAATGCCACACAAAGACTGGCAATTTCCTTTGAGGAAAACAGAGGGTTTGTAAAAATACGCTGACATACGTCATAAGGTTACATCGTTGGTATGTTAAGTAGGTACCTATCTTAATAGGTGCTCATAATTTAATCAGATAAGAGAACTATGACTAATAAGTTCAAGTTCACTCACAACAGTGTAAAAAAGTAACACTTAAAACTTTAAAAGTAACGAAATGGAACCATCGTTTTTACAAGCTTTTATTTAGCTTGCCATGTATGTATGTAACTATGTTTGTTCGGGTGGAATATTGCAACTCAATTTTGAAGCAGATATCTTCAACCAAATGAGCTGAAATGGCTGTATACACGTTTTGTTTGGATGACAATGCATGGCCAGCTATGTGACGTCACTCTAATTAAAAATTGAAATGACGTCACTCTGAATCCAACATGGCGGAACACCCAAGACGGCGCTCTAGTTATTTTAATGCACTCCTACAATATGGGTGTCGAATGAAAGGCCTTGCTGAGAATCATTCGATAAATGAAATAACGTCACTCTAAATCCAATATGGCGGAATAACCAAGATGGCGGACTAGTTATTTTTATAATGTACTCCTACAATATAAATATCAAATAAAAGGGCTTGCTGAGAATTACTCGATGATCAAGCACAAGCATACGTGGTCTTAAGTAGGGTAACATCATCAGAAGGTCTACTTATAGAAGAGTTTGTTACAAATTAACCGGCATACGACCTTGCAATAATGATGCGTTGAATGAGATGAACAGACTGAGAAACCTGTCCAGTGATAACGAAAAAGTAAAAAATAAATTAAAAGTAAAAAAAACTTTTATAACAAACAAGCTTTTATTTAAACGTACTAAAAATAATAAAATAAATATTTTCCATAAAAAATGTAATATCGACTTATATCGTCTTTACACAATTTATGTGATTTAAAAGCTTGTCGCGAAATTTAATCAGGTACATACTTAAATAAATAATGCTGGACAAATCACACAGCATCATCTAGCCCCAAGCTAAGCAGAGCTTGTATTATAGGTACTAGATGACTGATATACTTAATACATTATACTACATAGATAGATATTTTTATTATATATAGAAAAACACCCAGAACACCCTGCACAAATATCTGCAGATCGTACAGACATTTGTCCCGAGGCGGGAATCGAAGCCGCAACCTCTTGCGTCGCAGGCGGACCTTCGCCCGCTGCGCCACAGAGCTCGTCTTGTATCTACTTTGTTTGAAAAATTCGAATTACCAGACATAATGACAAATTCTTCATCTCAGCCGTGGGATTGCTGTCTGTCTACGTCTGCTGCTGGACGGTCTCCCTCATGGATCTCCGAGATGTTTATTTCATCATCATGGTTACCATACTCACTACGCTTGGCAGGCGGGTTGGCGAGCGCAGTACAAGCGTTGATACAAGGAAAGACGCTGCTGCACATCTTCGGGAGGTGTCCTTTGACAGATTATTATTGCATCCAAGGGCAAATAAAGAGTTTTTCTCGTTTACTAGAAAAAAGACGGTACACGATATACGTTTTTTGATACCTACATACAGACACACAACGAGATTCTTATTACTCACTAGGTTTTTTATTCCATTGCATTTTTTGTCTAAGTTTGTAAATAATATAACGACTGCCTCCATGGCTCAGTTGGTATAATAGCCGACTGATACGTAGGAGGTGGCGGTTTTAATTGTTTTTCTATGAAGTATGTTATGTACTTCATCATCATCATTTCAGCCGTAGGACTTCCACTGTTGGACATAGGCCTCCCTTATGGATATCCAGTTATTGCGGTTGGAAGCGATCTGCATCCACCGTCGACCTGCGGTCTTCACCAGGTCATCATCCCATCTTGTTGGTGGACGTCCTACGCTGCGCTTGCCGGTCCGTGGCCTCCACTCGAGAACTTTTCGGCCCCATCGGCCATCTGTTCTGCGAGCTACATGGCCTGCCCATTGCCACTCTAATCCGTTTGGCTATGTCGGTGACCCGAGTTCTTCTACGTATCTCCTCATTTCTGATTCGATCGCGTAAAGAAACCCCGAGCATAGCCCTCTCCATAGCTCGTTGAGCGACTCTGAGCTTATTCATGAGGCCAATCGTGAATGACCACGTCTCGGTTCCATATGTCATCACTGGTAACACACACTGATTGTAGACTTTCGTCTTAAGGCACTGAGGAATTTTGGACGAAAAGACGTTGCGTAGTTTCCCAAACGCTGCCCATCCGAGTTGGATTTGTCGATTTACCTCTTTCTCGAAGTTGGACCTACCTAATTGGACTGTTTGTCCTAGGTATACCCAGGTAGGCAGGCTAGGTATATACCTAGGTTATGTACTTATTTACAAAAAAATATATTCTTAAATGCCGTGCAACGCAAAGTTTTGTATTTTCGTAGAATCAGGACATTATTTTACTGCAAGAAGTTTAATTAAATCGCTGTTGTCGTAATAATGTAATATGTTTGAATCAAAGCTAATTTGCTAAAAGCATTCAGGTACAGTTTACTGGACACCAGTTCTAATCTTAACTAGACGCATATCTACCATAGATATTATTTAAAAATTAAAAAAAAAAATATATCTACCGATAATAATTAGCTGGCCATTCAAAGTTAATTTGCTTAAAACATTAGGTAAGTACAGTTTACTGAGAACCAGTTCTAATTTAACACAGGATACACATACCGGAAATAATCAGGCCCGTGGCCGCTGGTTTAAAAATTAAATTAGATTTATAATTAATTACACACATTATTACATAATACTCACGAGAAAATCAAAGTAAACCTAACATAGGATTTAAAACACTATTAACAAACATGTAATATTCCTGTTATAGAGGTAAATAAATAAATAATATAAAAAACAAATTAAAAAAAATTGTCGTCACTTTTTGCTTAACCCCTCTGTCGTCGTCCTACCTACGTTACTACTTACGTTAGGAAATCAAATGCCAGTAGTAGCAAGACAACTAGCCCTAGCCAAATTCTATCTAGAATGTTTGAAGTAAATGGTCACACTTAAAATCGAATTGCTTCCTTACCGTGGGTTTCTGACCGAGTAATGTTCATTTACATTGAAGGTAGTGGGTTTAAAATCCCCGATAATTGTGAAGGAAACATCGTGAGGAAACCCGCGGCTTAGTTAGCATCAGACGTATTGACCTGTTCTTTCCTCTAAATAATAGCTGACTAAGCTGAGAGGATGGTATAGGTGCGGGGCAAGCCTAATCCATCAAACAATGTCCCAGGCACTGCAGCGTCCCGTACAGCATGATTACCAGTTGCTGACGCTGTATAAATCGTCTATAATAGATGCAAAAAGGCCTTACTGCTACGACTACTACTACTACTGCTACTACTGCTATAGACACTGTAAACAAGCAAACTCGCGTGTACATACCTACCTACGTTGTAAAAAATAACAAACATTTGACTATTAAACGGTAGGTGGATGTCCCACGCACCGCACTGGCAATGATTATACAAAAACAACCAAGCATCTAAGAAATGTTTTTGCACTTAAGAATTTAACTCTGCTTTTGTGTTTTTTCTTTTGCTTACGTCAGTATTTCGTTATATCGTTCATACATATGTTGTTCGTGCTAGTAAATAAGTTTTATATGTATGTTTGACTATAAGGTATATACAGGGTGTAAAAGGACAACTACCGAAAACTTCGGGAGGTCAATGTACTCGTCAATATGAACAACTTTTACTGAGAAACAGCTGTTCCATATATTTTTGTAAAGTAAGTATTGTACTTTTGTAGTATAAAAAGTTTTTTACCTATAATTTATTAGTAAACTATTATTTTTAACACTGCACTTTTGAACTTATTGCTTGAACTCACTTGTAAGTTGTAAGAAAATTGCGGAGCGGGTTACGATCCTGTTTCGTTATGTAAAAGTGCACTATAGGCACGTTACTAGTGCAAACGCACTTATAAAATAGTCCTTTAGAAGCCTAATAAGTGTAATTCACACTCTTCCGGTGCATATAGGCACGTTGCTAGTGCAAACGCACTTATAAAATGGTCCTTTGGGAGCCTAATAACTAATAAGTGTACTTCACACTCTTCCAGTGCCCTATAGGCACGTTACTAGTGCAACTCTCAGCAAGCTCTTTTATTTGATATCTTTACGATTGAGAGTGACGTCACTGACCATGCATTGTCATCCAAACAAAACGTGTAGGTATACCAAATTTCAGCTCTATTGGTTGAAGATATCTGCTTCAAAATTTAGTTGCAAGATTCCACCCGACATACATGGCAAGTAAATAAAAGCTTGTAAAATATAATTTATGAACTAATACCCCGACTTTTTATAAAGAAACCTCAATAAACAGCTCTTATAATGTTGGTTTAAGTATACCCTTGAATTAATTAAATAATGTACTTTTTGGGAATATAAAATGCAAGGGCATACATAACCGGTCTGGTTCGACTTGTTTACTTACATTACTTGAGAGGATACAAAGACTTATCTACATATCAACATGTTTATAAACTTTGTTGGCGTTGTCAAGTTTGTGTTGTAGCACAGATAATTAATAGACGCTGTAGTAAGAGTTTAACGAGTAGATTTAGTACCAGCGTAAGCGAAACTATCCCAGCACCCGGCTTTTAATATACATACCTTTAGGAATATAATAAAACAAGATATATTAAAACAAATCTTACCTCTTTAGGTAAGATTTGTTTTTAGTATGTTTGTTACGATTAAAGTCAAAAACTACTGGACTGATTTAAAAATTATTTCACCATTAGAATGCTACACTAATATCAACATGCTGGTGGATCCCACTTCTGGGTAAAGAGCATAGAAGAGAAGTTTAAATTTAACCTATTAGGTCAAAATTGCCGTGGGGTGCCGGAAGTAGAATGATTATCTCCTCTCTTGTCCATGGATGCAGTCAGAAGCTAAGGGATGCCTCCGGAAGATGGCCAGCAGTCTAACGACTGAGATGATGAAAATGAAGCTAAAACTGTGGCTAAATAATGCCAATCTAAATTTGCGACAATACTGAAACCTACAAGTATAATAAAAAGACATTAAAATAAATAAATATAAATAAATAATGCTGGACAATTCACACAGCATCACCTAGCCCCAAGCTAAGCAGAGCTTGTGTTATGGGTACTAGATGACTGATGTACTTAATACAATATACTACATAGATAGATATTTTTATTATATATAGAAAACATCCAGAAAACATCCTGAACAAATATCTGCAGGTCATACAGACATTTGTTCCGAGGCGGGATTCGAACCCGCAACCTCTTGCATAGCAGGCGGACCTTCGCCCGCTGCGCCACAGAGGTCGTCATATACATTAAAACATATATGTACATTAAAACTTCATCATTATTATCTCAGCCGTTACACGGAAAGCCGCCGATACCATTTCTCGGAGGTTTCCCTGAAAAAAGAATAAAGACTCTTATTTAAAAAAAATATACCTATACATTTTTTTTATTAAAAAAAAATATTATAGGTATATTGGATTAACGGGTATTTATCGCGTAGTAACAGGACCAAAAGCGCCTCCAAATGGTTCGGGTAAAATACACACTGTCCGTTCGCTTTGCTTGAAGTTGGCTATGCTACGCTACCGCGTGTCTAGATAGCGATATTTTTTAACGATTTAGTCAAGTCCCATAAGTTGGGATTAATGACTTCAAAACGTTATCAGCATTGTCTAGTGCCATTAATAGTACCCATTACAACCAAATTGAGTCATTAGTTTGTAGTTTATTAAGTACCCCTACTGGTTAACCCTTCATTACAACAAACAAGCATTGGTACGGGGGTACCAGAAAGGGGGGCGAAGGTTTCCGAAAAATGCCATTTTTGACCTTTGGTGACCTTTTGAGGTCACAATAACTCCGGTCCCTGTGAACCTAGGGTCACCAAAATTAATAAGTACCCTTATCTCATTAAGACAGTGCTAACAAAAAAGGTTTTATGTAAATCGGTGAACGCGTTCGGTTGTAATCGTGTCATGCACAGACAGACAGACAGACCGCGCTATGCATAACAGGGGTTTCGCCTCTAATATGTTGTAGGTAAGTACTTCAAGTCCCTAACATCTAAGATCATTAAAATGTCCATTTAAAACATAGCCTCGGAAGTATACATATATATGTACTAGTCGCACTCCGTGGTTTCACCCGCGATGTTCTGGTTTCCGTGGTAATTTGGGAATAAAATATAGTCTATGTTACTCAGGGATAGTGTGGCATTCTAATGGTGAAGAATTTAAAAAAATCGGTCTCATAGTTTTTGAGTTTATTCTTTACAAACATACAAAACATTACATACAAATCTTTCCTCTTTATAAAATTAAGTATAGATACGGTGATTGCGGGCAGTACATGAACGCCACCTAGCGCGAACGAATTAAAACACTTAGCTTTTCCTTAGAAACAGGCACTTTAGCCACGTTATAGGTCGGATAGCCCGCGGATAAATGCCCGTTAGGAAGGCTCAAATTTTTGTTCTGGATGAGGCATCTGTACTAGTGTATTATATTATCTGTGGTATAGATTCGGAGAAAATTAAATATTTTGACCAATGAAGGTGCATCAATCATTACACCAATACTCACATTTTTTATAAGTCTGTTTGTATATTTCATCATCTTCATCATCTCAGCAGTAGGACGGCCTCCCTCAAGGACCCTCAAGTTCTAATCATGAAGGGTTGCCATACTCACCACAACTGGAAGGCGGCGCAGTACGAGATGTTGATACAAGGAAAGACGCTACTGCCCATCTTTCCGGAGGTAAGATCCTTACTGCATCCACGGGCAAGATAGGCAACATCTTACTGCCGGCACGACGGCAGGTTTGCATGTTTGTTTGTCCAGGTCAAGTCTTGCAAGCTGCATTATCCTTAACATCCGATTGAGCTAAAATTTTGCATTCACCTTTAGTACCGGTGACACTGACAATACAACTGTTATAATCTAAACTTTCAAAATGGCCGCCGACCCAAAATGGCGATGTATCCTCGGGATCCGCTCAAATTTAATTTATTGGGTGCGCGTTGTGTGGTCCTTTAAAATCACTCATTCATAAAAAAATATTGTTTTGTCAGTTAATGAAATTCAAGGTTGGTATCTCTCGTAAAACCCTTATCAAAAGCAGATTTGTTTGCGTAACTTTTATTTCACATTAAAATAAAGGTATTTATTTCTAAGCACTGTATTACATTATTGCGCTATTTTTATATTACATTATAATACAGGTAGCTTCCTAAGCTGGATTACATTGCATGTCGGTTGATATGTGTTTTTAATGTAAAGGGACTTTACGGATATTATATAATATGTATAGTAGGTAGTATATTTTATTTAATATATTTATAATAGTTCACATTAGATTGAAATAGACAACATTTTAAAATAAATAGTAATGCACCATGTAAAAAAATGCTATTACTTACAAAAATGTTCCATTATATTAGAATTACTTACTTGCAATAATACCAAAATTTACCCGATAAACAGTACGTTCATAGATGGTCCATAGAACGATTGACCAGTAGGTACATTATTTATTTATTTATTTATTTATTTAAGGTAAGCAAATAATACCTACAGATAAAATAGTTTTGCCCAATTACAGGTTTTTCTAGTTATATCGTAAAGATAACGATATTGAATTATATAAATGTACATAGGTTAAGTCTTCAAATTAAGCAGGAGATAATGTAAATTACGAAGTGGTTAAACTCGTATAATAATATTATAATAATTGTTGAAACAACAATTATTATAATGATATACAATATACAACAAGATGGGATGATGACCTGGTGAATACCGCAGGTCGACGGTGGATGCAGATCGCTTCCAACCGCAATAACTGGATATCCATGAGGGAGGCCTATGTCCAGCAGTGGACTACTACGGCTACGGCTGAAATGATGATGATGATGATGCTGAATTGTTGAAAATAGTGTATATTGATAACTATACTACCACAGATTACAGAAACCATTCTACTACGATAAGCTAGTACTTATAACAACTGAAATTACTACGGGTTCCCATTAGGTAGATATTGTTTCAACAAAACCTTTCTCAAACTGTTGTTTATTAGAATGGAAGATGTCCACACTTGAGAAACGTTTATTGTAGTCAGCACAAATTCTGTTCATAATTAAAAAATACCTATAACTATACATATACTACATATACCTATACATAATTTTACCTATGTTTAAAACTTGTATAACACTGCAAGCCTAATTTGATTTATTAAGTTTTCTTTATAATTGGTATATGTTGTTTGTGTGTCAAAAATAAATGATTTTCTTCTTCTTCTTTATCGTGGTGTTCTTGTCATAATCGTGGCGTTTGTGAGGGAATTGAAAATTGTTTTATAATGGTGTCAATTCTGTTGGCACCTAACTAAAACTAATTAAAATTGCGGAAAATTGACTTAAATGACATAAACCTATTGCCGTTCTAAAATGAAAACCTAACAATTTCACCTAGTTTTACTGGTTTTACGTTGACAGCGCTAAATTTAGAATGTCATACATAAATCTCTAATATAAAAAATATAATTAGTTTTAGAAACTGCAGTAACAGAATCTACACTAATGAACAGATAAGGTGCAAAGATTATGAAAAATCCCCTCACAATAATAATTAAAATCTTCTCTGATAGATCGGTCAAATATATTATAAATAATTTCAGCACTGGTACCATCTGCAGACGTGGCCGAGCGGTTAAGGCGTCTGACTAGAAATCAGATTCCCTCTGGGAGCGTAGGTTCGAATCCTACCGTCTGCGAATCTTTTTGCATTTATTTTCACCACAGCAAAAACGTTTTTAAGAATATTTTGAAAGCGTTTTTGTGTAGTTAGCAAAGAGTCTTTTGGACTAAAAAAATCTCAAAGCTTTTGTAGTTTAGTTAGCAATGAGTGATTTTCCAGACTAAAACAAAGGCTTGAAAAAAATCAGCCATATTTGTTAGGTAATTTATAAAAAAAATGTTTTTCCTACATACCAACGGAACCCTCTGTATGCGAGTCCAGCTCCCACTTGTCCGGTTTTATTTTATTTACATTTTTACTAAGTAGTTGATGTTGTGTGAACACGGTCATGAGTTCATAATTGGATTTTTTTATTTTCTTAATGCATTTTGGGAAAAAAGATAACTCTCTCTTGTTTAGGTATTTTTATTTGTACCACTATAGCGGGCGTTTAACTTGCTATTATCGTCGGAAATCAATTTAGGACATAAAACTTTAAAAAGTGTCGTCATCATCATTTCAGCCATAAAACGTCTACTGATGAACACAGGTCTCCCTCATGGATCTCAGTCGTTAGACTGCTGCCCATCTTCCGGAGGTATCCCTTAGCAGGCTCTTACTGCATCCATGGGCATGAGAGGAGGGGTATCATTCTACTGCCGGCACCCCCACGGCAAAAAGTGTGGTGGTACGAAAGTACGCTAAGTCCGCGAGTTAACTCACACTTGCATTATTAATATTGTTAATTTATTACATAATTATAAAACAATATAGTTACGAATGATGTCGGATTGTTACCGCAAACGCTTTTAATAGTGTACTATGTGCGTTTAATTGTGGGTTTTCCTATTTTGCAGAATTTTATCATTACTTATCAGAGTAGGAGGTCAAAACGACTTTGCTGCATGTCTGACTTGACCCAATCAAAGATCTTTGGACCTAATAATAGCAGAAAATCTACCTACATTTCAACGTTACTGATTCCAAAAGATTTTATTTGGCATTTTGCTATTTTAGCGAGTGATTACAAAAATATACTGATACGTATTCTTTGTTATTATGACATATGCTCAAACAGAAGTAGGTACTATATTTCTATAGATTAACTTCCTACGAAAAGGACAAAATAAACACGACAGTTTTACGATTCGGTATTCCCAATGCGATATTAAAATTTATATTAAATTAATGCTAATTTTTAGGAAAATAAGTAAAATAACAACATCTTAAGAACTGGCTTCCAAAAGTTTATGTTTTGGGATTGGCGTCTTTTATAAATTATATGCCGTGGGGTGCCGGCAGTAGAATGTTGCCCCTCCTCTCTTGCCCGTGGATGTAGTAAGAGCCCGCTAAGAGCTACCACCGGAAGATGGGCAGCAGCGTCATTCCGAGTATCAACATCCCATACTGCGCTCGCCAACCCGCCTGCCAAGCTTTAGTGAGTATGGCAACTGCCCCTTGGAGATCCATGGCCTTTGTTCAGTAGTGGACGTTTTACGGCCGAAATGATGATGATATGTATATAGTATTGCTGTACGGTTCGTACAACAATAAGTAAATGCTGAGTTTAATTCTCAGAATTCTACCGTGGAACATGCGGCCATCCGCGTTAGTCCACAATATCATCGCGGCTCATTAACATCTTCCCATTAATTATTAATTAAGTACTACAATAAAGTGTGCGTGCAGTGAATATAACTAACTCTTTTTCTTTGATGTCCCATACAATTGCGATAGCCGTGGAGTGCCGGCAGTTGAATGTTGCCCCTTCTCTCTTGCTCGTGTATGCCGTAAGGATCTGCGTTGCATCTTTTATCTCTGGTGCAACTATTGCTGAGACAGAACCTTTGGGCACACCACACTTTTATGGAAACTTAAACCTACATAATTTATGTTACGCGAATAACTATTACGTATTATTCGTTTTTGTAATCTGTGGTATTACTATGTGCACTAAATTAGCTTATTAATTATGTTTAAGGTGTGGCGTATCAATAAACGCATTTTCATTTCATTTTCAACGGATACTTCCGGAAGTTGGGCAGCAGCGTCTTACCGTGTATCAACATCTCGCGCCCACCAACCCGCCATGCTGATTATTGTAACAACTCCTCATTGATATCCATGAGGGAGGCCTATGTCCAGCAGTGGACGTCCTTTGGCTGAGATGAACTAGGTTATCGCTGTGTTTATTTTACACAACCAGTTCAAAATAATGTTGTGTGAGAGAGGATACAAAAATCTAGAGTCTACATTATTTTGACAGAACGGCGTAAATCCCAAGTTTCGATGGTCATGGAATATGGAATCTTAGAGTTCTTATAAAGACCACACACGTGTCATTTCTGTTGACGTACCTCATAACTAAAGCTAACTAAAATGGACTAAAAAGACATAAAACTATTGGGTTAGTGGCGTTCTAAAATTAAAAGTAATTTTACATAGAAATCTCTACATTTTGAAACGTAATATCACAAGTTAACCAAAACATTTATACCTAATTTAGAGCTTCGGAAAATTAATCGTAATTAGCTTTAGAAAGTGCAAAAACAGAATCGACACCAATGTAGACGATAATAATTAATAAAAGTGTCAATGATCAGTCATGGAATATGGTATTAAAAAGTTCTTAGGACCGCATAGAAAGGCTTTTTGCATCTATTGAGATTTATACAGCGTCAGCGACTTGTAATCATGCTGTACGGAACACTGCAGTGCCTGGGACATTATTAAATGGATTAGGCTTGCCCAGCACCTATACCATCTACCATCTACCTCTCAGCTTAATCAGCTATTAGTCAGAGGAAAGAACAGGTCAATACGTCTGATGCTTCCTTCACCGTTAAAGCACGTGTTAAGTGTACACATTTCTCAAGAAAGAAAAATCTATTGGTGCACGGCCGGTATCGAACCTTCGAATGGAAAGACACATTGACCACATAATAAACACGATAATAATAAAAATCTCGATGGTCAGTCGTGGAGTTTGGAATTTTAAAGTTCTTCTAAGGGTCACATAATATACACGACAATAATTAAAGTGTCGATGGCCAGTCATGGAATATGGAATCAAAAAGTTCTTATATCGAATCACTGTGCAACGCTTTCGAAAGCACATTGAATTCGTAGTGGATATTGAACAAATTAAACAATTCCCTTTGTCAGGATCGAGCCCAAAGTCCAATAAAATTAGACTTTTAAATTTACAACAACTCACATAGTGTTTAGAACAGCAATAAATTATGGATCTAGTGACAGTTTTTATGTATCTGTTACTATCTTGTTATGTTCATTGACATCTTATAGATAACTAGCTTATGCCCGCCGCTTCGCATGCGTTGCACCCGAATAAATAGTAGCTATGTGTAATCCTGGTCAACATCAATACGTGTGCAAAGTTTCAGCTCAATCCGTAGCCTAGTTTTTGCGTGAAGAGGTAGCAAACCTCCATCCAAACAAACTTTCGGCTTTATAATATTAGTGGGATTTATACAGCGTCAGCAACTGGTATTCTATCAATCATCTGATTTCCATAGTATAAACTTTGCTTGGTTTGGGGCTAGATGGTGTTATGTGTAGTGTCAAGCATTATTTATTAATAAACAATTGGCATTTTATACGGACGAAACCTAACAGTTGATACAGTTATCTAATAAACTGATTTAGTTTTTGCCCAAAGATGTTTTTGCCCACATAATCATAACGTTAGGTTGTTGGTCGGTCATCGGCTCGCGGGTCCATGACATTGGCCGAGAAGTGCCAACGAACTATAACTAGCCACAGACTGGTTAAGCATCTTATAAGTCGCGTACAGACTGGTGAAACGTAACATGAAATGTATCATTCTACCTTTCATTGCATGTTCGCTGCAAGCGTGAACGCATAGCGCGTTCGTCCACGCTGCTGCCTCGTGCATGCACACTGTGCGCCCTGTTGCGTTGTGTTCGTTCGGAAAACCAACAAATAAGGGTCGCTTCGGCTTGTAAGACGTCCCAACTATAAGAAATTGTTACAAAGTTTGTTAACATTCATGATATATTGCAGCAATGTGTACGGCGAATTCTTTTATTGCATGATACATTTCATGTTACGTTTCACCAGTCTGTACGCAACTTTATAAGTCGGGTACCTGGTACATTGCAGCAAAAAAGTTAAGAAGGGTTTTACATATCACAGTTTATTGCATTTAAATGTATTTTAAACTTGTTTCGGCGTATGTACTGCGCTTGAGATACTGTTATTGATTTTGTGTTACTTTTTAACTTTTTATACATTTTAAGATCACGTTTCACTGGAAATCCTGATAACGGTGTCGATCCTGTTTTATTCCGGCGTCATTCTGGCATCTATATTGTTTTCATCAACGTCACAGCCATAGGACGACCACTGCAGCACAAAGGCCTTCCTCACGAATCTCCATGATGACGAGGGGTTGTTACTCACCACGCTTGGCAGGCGGGCTGGCGAGCGCAGTACCGGATGTAGATATACGGAAAGACGCTGCTGCCCATCTTTCGGAGGTATCTATCTCTTACTTCATCCACGGGCTAGCATGGAGAGGCAACATCCTACTGCCGGCACCGGTTCTTCCGATTGCCGACACTAAATAGCACTATCCATCTTTTTCAGATGACGGCTTCTCTCTCATGGCTTTCCACGGCAATCTGAACGTGGAAATGAATGGTCTGGAAGCAGGGCAGTGGGCGCGAGACATCACCAAAGCGAAGGATGGACAGTGGATCTTCAGAGACAGAAACGCCGAGCTGAAGATCGGAGACAAGATCTACTTCTGGACGTATGTCATCAAGAATGGACTCGGGTATAGGCAGGATGACGGGGAATGGACTGTCACTGGTAAGACTTTTTATATCTGAAACATCATCGTCATTTCTGCTCGTTTACGCCCACTGCGTGGGCCGTGGGGTGCTGGCAGTAGAATGTTGCCCCTCCTCTCTTACCAGTGAATGCAATAAAGAAGAAGATGGACAGCAACGTCTTTCCGTGTATCGACATCCCGTACTGCACTCGCCAACTCGCCTGCCAAGCGTGGTGAGTATGGCAAAAGCCCCTCATGATCAGTAAGTAACAAGATCCATGGGGGAGGCCTATAACCAGCAGTGAATATCCTACGGCTGAGATGATGATGATGATGATAAGAATGTCCAGTGCCTTGCTCGAAAAGGGCCACGACATCATAATTTTCAATACAATAATATAATATATAGAATATATTAAACAAAATCTACTTCTGGACGTATTGTTATCAAGAATGGACACGGATATAGGCAGGATGTGGAAAGGACTGCTACAGGTAAAACTTTTTACAGATATCTGAAGAAATATCAAGGAACTGGAAAACATAAATAAATCGATTTCGGTGGGGCTCGAACCCACGTTGGTCAAGTGGATGCTTCCGGGTCAAGACCCTAAGTGCTTTAAACTACGGAACTCTTGACGGGCTGAGTAGAAGGGTTAATCACCGATTTGCAGGAACGATTTTACCAACGTGCCCACCCCACCAAAAAGGATTTTGTTTCATAATGTTTTTATTTCCTTGAAATGATCTACATAAGTATGGGTCAATACCATACAATACAAATTATCTGAATCTAAACAAGTATCTCATTTAAAAATATGCATCTTCATCAAAATCCAGATTGTAAAGAGCTGTGTAATGCAAATTGTTGATTGAAATGTCACAACAGTATCGGTTTCCAAACCAAGAACTTCTATAGCATGTTATTTTAGTCGTTTTAAGCTCTACTTAGGTAAAATATTTCAAAGAAATGATAAGCCTTATTAATAATTTACGATTTAAAGAACTTTTATTTCTTATCGACATCAAAACCAAATATACTGAAACACGTCCTGTAACAAATCCTCTCAATTACTTCCAGAATACGTAGACGAAGGCGGCAACGTCGTAGACGTCGACAACCCGCCACAAGCAACCACGCCCACCACCACCACGACAACCAAGGCAAGCAAACGACCCCAGACGCCCAAACCGACACCGGCACCGAACTGCAAAGCCTCTCAGACGGTTGTCAGTGGGGCGAACACGGTCTGCAAGGGAGCCCTGGTGTTCAGTGAAGACTTTAATAAGAAGACGCTTAAGGATTTGACCTATTGGCGGGCGGAGAGCAAGTTTCCTGAAGAACCTGTAAGTAGAAAAAAACTCTTGTCACATAATCATCATCATCATCATCATCATCGCCGTAACACGACCACTGGTGGACATAAGCTTCCCGCAGATCTAAAGATCATAAAAGGTTGTGGCCATACTCTCCACGCTTGGCAAGCGGGTTGGCGAGCGCAGTACAGTATTTTGATGCTGCTTATCTTCCGGAGGTATCCCTCAACAAATTCTTAGTGCATCCACGGGCAAGAGAGAAAGGGCAACAGTCTACTGCCATGCCGGCACCACACGGCAAACACGTTGTCACATGTACCAAGGTTATATAAGAAAGTTAGTATCTACGTCTATATATAGTAATCTATATCTAGTATATCTAGTAACCACAATGACAACCAAGCGGCCCCAGACGCCTAAAGCGCCCCACATCCTCCCAGATGTCAGAGGGTCACCCCTCACGAGACTGTGTTCACACATGTCTGCAAAGAATCCCTGGTGTTCAGTGAAGAGTTTAATAAAAAAGACGCTGAAGGATTTGACCAATTGGAGAGCAGAAAGCAAATTCTCGGGAGAGCCTGTAAGTAGAATGAACTCTTGTCACATCATCATCATTATCATAACCACATGTGTAGGACGTCTACCGCGGGCAAGAGAGGAGAGGCAACATTCAACTGCCCCCACCACCCCTGGTAACTTTCTTTTAATTACCGTGGATAATGCCCGTGGATGCAGTAAGAGCCTGCTAAGGGATACCTCCAGAAGATGGGCAGCAGCGTCATTCCGTGTATCAACATCCCGTACTGTGCTCGCTAACCCACCTGCCGAACGTGATAAGGCAACTACCACTCGTGGAGATCCATGAGGGAGCCCTTTATTCAGTAGTGGACGTTGTACGGCTGAAATTATGTTGATGATAAGAAGGACAGTAGTTGAAGATACTTGAGGAAAGCAGTGTGGACGTCCTAGATGATTGCGGCAATAACTGACGAAAAAAAAATACCGTGTAGCCTAAATTTGTTCGCTATCTTCTGCCCAGGACTACCCGTTCAACGTGTACATGACTGAAGGCACCATGAAGTTCGAAGAGGGCGCCCTGGTCATCTCCCCGGTTCTGCTGGAAGACTACAAATACGAAGGCTTCATCCACGAAAGCCTGGATCTCACTAATAGGTACTTCAGTTTGGAACCAATTAGCTACTTACAGATCTATAAAACCTAAGAAGGATTAAATTAAATATAATGATAACTAGCTGCTGTCTGCAGCCTTCACCGCGTTTCCATTGTTTTTATTTTGAGCAGAACCCTAATCAACGCACACTTATAAGGCTGGACCTCAATAGCACAGGATAGAGATGTGGGAAAAGAGAAAATAAGAATAGGCTATTTTTTTCATTGACCTACGTAGTCCCACTGTTGTACAAAGGTATTCCCTTCCTTTCTATAGGCTATTTAAACAGAAAAAGAAATTAAATGTATTTCTTTATACATGAATGATGTGACATTTTTTGGTCGTCAAATAGTTATGAATAAATAAATAATGTTGAACTACACACAACACCAGTCCCAAACTAAAGCTTGTACATGAAAACCAGATTATTTATAGAATAAGAACTTAAATACTTACTACTTTTTGTGAATACATACTTAGAAAAATAAGAGATAAAGAAATTAATAAATATCTCAGAACAATTACAACCATTTATCCTGTGGCGGGCATCGAACCGCCTCAGCCACGGAGGCAGTCAAAGGTGCCTCCAGAAAAAATATTTTGTAACGAATCTTAAACTCAAGTCGTATAGTCGTAGAGTAGTAGTATAGTAGTAAGGAGATAGAAGTATATTAGTAGTAGAGGAGTAGTAGAGTAGTACTAAAGTAGTAGTACCTAGTATTCTCATGCGGTATGAATGTAACGTGACCTAGAGCATACGGACGTCCGAATATAATCTGGCCGGCCAGATATTGGCCCAGTGAAGAGATGTCTGCGGGCGGCCTTGCATGTTCCTCAGCCGCCTATGTCACCCGCGACTTACAGGCGCATATTATAGCTTGTTTCCAGCTTTAGGCTGCGGACACAAGATCAGCGGGAACGGCGCGTTGCAATGCACACATTTTAATGTAATGGCCATAAGGCATAGGCGCGGTGTACAAGCGTCTAGCGGTGGCCGCGCATTTTAACCAAATTCTCCTAAACAAAACACGCGACGCTCCAACACCGTGCGATCTGTACGACGCATGCTGATTGCGTATCTCGCGACATGTTTGCAACAGGCGTAAATATCATCACTGTCAAACGTCAATTCCTTGCCCCTTAGTTAATACGAAATTGACGTTTGACAGCGATGATCGCGATCTGTTGCAATTGCATGCCTGTCGCGAGAGACGTAATCAGCCCGCGGATCTACCCGCCACGCCGACGCTCTCCGCCCGCTGACTTCGTGTCCGCAGCCTTATTGACGACCTTTGTGGCTCAGGGACAAATGTTTGTTTTTTTGGAGATATACTATGTCTTGGTATTCTATTTTTCTATGCATATTGACTGGTATCATTTATATACACATAACCGGATATTTATCGCGTGAATAACCTTTATTATATATTTAATGATTCAGTCTCCCCGGTCCTATGATTCTGGGCAAGCATAATCCACCTATAAATGTCCCAGACCCTGCAGCATCCTTTACAGCAAAACCAGTTGCTGACGCTGGTTAAAACCTACTTATATTAATCCTACTTAAACACGAAAGTTTGTTTGTATGGATGTTTTTACAAACATACACTCTCTTCAAGCTCTTTTTAAGCCAAAACTCTTTGAACATGTATGAGTAGTGACCGGCATTAACATTGTAGGCTTATTTTTACCCGGGTACAACGCGTGCGAAGCTGCGGGCAGATGCTATTCAATAAAATTGACAGTGTCTAAATAAACCTTTCAGATGCACAGGTGCGATAGACACAACGGAATGCAAGCGGCAAGCTGAAGGCGCGTACATTCTGCCTCCTGTGATGACTGGCAAGGTCACCACGAAGCATAAGTTCGGATTCAAGTTCGGCAAAATCGTTATCAGGGCTAAATTGCCTGCAGGAAGCTGGCTAGTACCAGGTATTATATTTACATATTTCTCAGCCGTTAGTGTCCCAATGCAGGGCAAAGGCCTCCATTCCCTACTTCTACTCTTCGCGATTTAATGCTGTTACAAGCTCTTAAGTGAGCGGATAAGATAACTGGCTGCATGCCACGGCAACCTCTCCAACAAATTGAAATTATCGTGGCTTGATATCATTTATTAAACTGGAGTAAAATATAAAATATAAAGAATACAATAATATTAGCCGTATTTTAGACGGCTTTCACCAGTTACCTAACTTATTATCATCTTGCTGACGTTTCGTAGACCATTAAATTTCTTCTTTATAAGCACCGTTCGTGGCTGTTCTCGTCTCGAGGGCATCTAAATGGTCTACGAAACGTCAGCAAGATTGTAATAAGTTAGGTACGTGGTGAAAGCCGTATTATATTTATTAATCCTCTCCAATACTCAAAGCAAATCACTCCCTTTCAGAACTAAACCTGGAACCCCAAGACAACATCTACGGAAGCCGTCGGTACGAATCTGGCCTCATCCGCGTCGCCTTCGCTCGAGGCAACGATGCCTTCGCCAAGAAACTGCATGGAGGACCAATGTTGACTGATACTGAGCCGTTCAGAACACTACTGATGAAGGAGAAGATCGGGATAGACAATTGGAACAGGGATTTCCACAACTACACGCTGATTTGGAAGCCAGGTACATAAATCTTAGTGCCAGAATTTGCAGAAAAATTGTTGTCTTCCTCCACGAGCCTATCCTCCTGATATAGAGCCTATAATCCTGACGATATTGGTGGCGATTCTGTTTTTACACTAAGTTTAGTGTAAAAACAGAATCGCCAATAGCTAACTAGCTAGCTAAAGCTAAATTGACGTACAACGGACTAAACTGACATAGTATAGCTATTCGTTTAGTACCGTTCTAAAACTAAAACGGAACAAATATACCCACACAATTTTACGCTGAGAGCTCTAAATTTTGAAACGTACTTATAATTATTTTTGGGAAGTGTAAAACAGAATTGACGCGAATGTTAAAGCTATTTCTAAATGGCAGAATTTGAACATCCGCAGTATGCATAAAGCATTAACACCCATTAGGAGCACAATACTAAAAATCCCTGTTGACGATTCATGCTTGTTTCATTACTGGCCAACTAGGTACCTTATATTCGAACTAGTTCTGAAAGCTGATCTATTGGATATAAGTATGAGGCCTGAACCCATGAAGTCGGTTAAGCTACGGCTTTTGAAGTTAACAATGTTGCATTGGATGTCGTAATACGCTACAGCGTTCCATGTGTTATGTCATCATCATCATCATTATTTCAGCCGTAAAAGGTACTGAACACAGGCCTCCCTCATGGATCTCCATGAGGGATAGTTGCCATACTCACCACGATCGGCAGGCGGGCGCAGTACGGGATGTTGATACACGGAAAGACGCTGCTGCCCATATTCCTGAGATATTCCTTAGCAGGCCCTTACTGCATCCACGGTCATAAGAGGAGGGGTAACATTCTACTGCCGGCACCCCGCGGCAATGTGTTGTGTATTCTGCATAAAACGTTGTCTAAACTTTCGCGATCAGATCACATTACAACCTACATACATTTTTTCAAATTCCTTTCAGACGGTCTCCAGTTCCTGGTAGACGGAGAGCAGTACGGGATAGTTTCCCCTGGTGAAGGCTTCCACGCCACTGCCCGCGATTACGCCGTGCCCCACGCTGCTAACTGGCTGAAGGGGTCTCTGATGGCGCCTTTGGATCAGATGGTAGCGTTTATATTGTTAATCTTAACATCATCCTTGGTCTGTATAAATCTGCTCTTGGCTGAAGTCATGGATCTAGTTCCTGGTAGATGGAGAGCAGTACGGGATAGTATCTACCTACTGGAGAAGGCTTCCATGCCAGGGCCCGCGACTACGCCCCACTCTACTAACGCAAAGAGGTCGCCATCAGAGACCTCTTTGCGTTAGGAGAGTGGGATCAGGATCTTTGGATCAGATTATTATTATTATTAATCTTTATCGTCATGTATGTAGTCTGCTCTTGATAGTAGTCGTGGGTCTAGTTTATAGTAGATGGAGCTACTACAAATCATCGAAAATTGCTCCTTAAACTATGTTGACTAACTTGATTTATGATTAAAATCTACTCATATCGTCATTCTTAATTTAATGATAGAAGAATAGAAAGAATATGTTGACGGGTGCTATAATGGATTATATAAGTATTCCACAACGTAGTTTGCCGTCCGTCTGTTTATTATATTCTTTTCCTGTCTCCTTCTTCTACGTGGTCGTGAAATCACCCAGGGCCCCAACTGAAAACCAGCGTAGCATCTGAGCTTGGCCAGGTGCTACGCAATGCTGAGTTGCGGACCCATTTACCCGCGCCACATCCCTTTTTATCCTGTCCGTATTTTAATGTTTATTAACTTTTATTTGCGTTTTGTGTTCTTTGTTTATATTTGTAATTTTCATTTTTATTTTATGGTATTGTTTTGTGCGTGTGGTAAATAAATTATGCTGTATGCTTTGCTTAGTTTTGTATTAGGTGGTGATAGAACTTGATACTATTTACTATTGCCTTCAAGCATATTGTAATCACTAAATTCCTTTTTCGCAGTTCTACATATCTCTCGGTCTCCGAGTGGGCGGCATTAACGACTTCCCTGACGCAACTGACAAGCCCTGGAGGAACAAGGGCAGCAAGGCAGCCATCTCGTTCTACAACGCGAAGGACGAGTGGTTTCCGACGTGGTACGACAACGGCAATCTTAAAGTGGACTCTGTGAAGGTTTACGCTTTGTAGTCTTAGAATAATGAGTGGTTGTGATTGAGATTAAATTGTGATATTTTTGTAGTTCTTGCGTTTCATTTTCACCGTTTTGTTGGCACATATTTAATCCCCTTACCCTTAAGCCCCTCTATTTAGGGTCGACACAAAATGTTTTTTTCTGCTACTCTCCTGCCTCAGTCGCCCTCACATCACTCTTGGCGATTTAGCGTCATCTACAGGTAAGTACAAGAGTTCTCTTGCTCATTGTCTGAAGTTCAGTAGCAATGACAAGAGATGTCGCTATAGCTTATTCTATAATTTGTAATTTCATCATCATAATTTCAGCCGTAAAAAGTCCACTACTGAACACAGGCCTTCCTCATGGATCTCCGTGAGAGCATGTTTCCAGAAGAACCTGTAAGTAGAATAAACTCTTGTCACATAATTATCATAATCATCATCATCATCATCTTAGCCGTAGAACGTCCACTGGTGGACATAAGGCTCCCTCAGATCTAAAGATTATAAAGGGTAGTTGCCATACTCACCACGCTTGGCAGGCGGGTTGGCAAGCGTAGTACAGGATGTTGATACACGGAGAGGCTGCGGCCCATCTTCCGGAGGTATCCCTTAGCAGTCTCTTACTGCATCCACGGGCATGAGACGACGATATTGTAATTTCAAAAGTGTTAAACCACATTCAGGTAGACATTAGAAGTAGTAGAACATTTCAAGATAATTAAAATTCCCAGACCAGGGAAAATCTGCAAAAAATCTACAAACTTTTGTCTATTAAACCAATTTATTGCGCCACGGAGGTCGTCAATTTGAGAATAATATTCTACATTAAAAAGTGACCCGCCAACAAGATATCACAAACATAAAAAGGAGAATACCACAGATACAGTGTTTTTCCGTAGGTATCTGGGGTATTCCCCATTGGTTGAGTTTTTGCAACATTAAGATTGTGTTAACATTAACACGACCTCTGTTAGAGATAAGATATGTGTTGACATAATTTCTATAATGTACAATATACATAATATGTACATATATTGATTATAATATATTTATATTATATTAAGGGGTGTAAGGGGTTCCATACAACACCTTTCGGAACCCAAGCCAACCTCACCGGCCCGTGGTACACCCTGCCGACCAACAGACGAGGCTCTGGCGCTCCACCCACCAACCCGCACTGGACCAGCGTGGTGGGTTATGGTCCAAACCCCTACCCTATTATGACAAGCACATTAAGGAACCGGCCCCAAGTGCTCGGCGCCTCCGGCGCTAGCACCGCCGATGACAGTAGGCCGGTGCCCGCCGGAGCACGGGGCGCATACAATCCCCGAGCGAGGATCCACTGTCAACCAACCATGGCTATGAAAAAGGACACTGATAAACTTAACATTATAACTTTCAATGTTGCCACACTCCGTACAGAGGAACGTATTGTGGAACTCGAAAATGCTCTCAATACCATCAACTGGGACATTGTTGGCCTCTCTGAAGTAAGACGGTCCGGTCAAGACACTCTGGTGAGATCTAACAACATATTCAACTACGTGGGTGGAACTCGACATGAATACGGCGTTGGGTTCCTAGTCGCTAAAAAATGGCAGAATAATATTATGGAATTTGTTGCTTACTCTGAGAGAATTGCCTTGCTTAAATTCCGTATTGCTGATTCTAAAGTGCTCACTATCATTCAAATCTACGCGCCAACATCATCACATCCAGACGCCGAAGTGGAAGAATTCTATGACTTACTCGACAAGGCATGTGACAAGCACAGAGGCACTTGGACATTAGTGATCGGTGATTTTAACGCCAAACTCGGAACTGGCGAATCTTTGGACAATGATAATGTCGTTGGTCCTTATGGACTTGGTACTAGAAACGAGCGCGGCAGGCGACTCCTGCATTTTGCTTTTGGCCAGGGTCTAAACATAAGCAATAGTTACTTCCCTAAAAAACCCCAACGACGCTGGACTTGGTTCTCTCCAGACGGTCACACAAAAAATGAAATTGATTATTGCCTCTCCTCTAACAAAAACATAATAAAAAACGTTGAAATTATAAATAAAATTAAATTTAGCTCCGATCACCGTCCTCTACGAACAACAGTACATTTTGACACAAAAATACATAGATTAAGAATGGTAACAAATAACATTAAACATCTTGACAAATCCTGCCTAATTGCAAACAAAGACCGCTTTGTATTAGAGCTGAAAAATACCTTTGCGTCGTTGAACTCTTGTAATTCGGAAGACATCAACACCCAATTTATGAATATCGTAAATACAGTTAAAAGAGCAAGCTCTAAAATAAAACCCATCCGTCCGAACCAAGACAAACTAAGCGGCCCTACTAGAGACCTTCTAGAAAAACGCTCAACCGTCACATATCGCACTACAGAATATTCAATAATAGACAAACTTGTAAAGAAAAATATTCGAAAAGATTTACGACTGTTCAATACCAATAAAGTTAAAATAGCACTTGAAACCAACAGATCCCTTCGAACAGCTAAAAAAGGGATGGAAAAGGGAAAAGCCAGCATAACGTGCCTCAAAGACAGCAATAGCACAAAACATGGTGACAGAAGCAAGATCCTCAATATCTGCACGGAATTCTATAAAACCTTATACGCTAAACCATCAGCGAGCCACGTCGGACCCCTGCCAGAATATTTTTGCTCTGACGATATACCACCTATCACTGGCTCAGAAGTTCACAAAGCCATAACACAAATGAAATATTCTAAGAGTCCAGGCGACGACGGTATCTCCACTGAAGTCCTAAAAATTGGTGAATCTGCTTTACTACCCCATTTAACAAACCTTTTCAATACTATACTCCAAACCGGTACATTTCCTAAGAACTTCTGTCATTCTACAATAATTCTACTCCATAAAAAAGGCGACAAAAGCGATCTTTCTAATTATAGACCCATAAGTTTAGTCTCACACGTTTACAAAGCTTTTGTCAAAATTCTCGAGAACCGAATTTCGGCCCAGTTAAATTCGAATCAACCTCCCGAACAAGCTGGATTCCGTCCAGGTTTTTCCGTCACAGACCACTTGCAAACCCTTAATCAGATAATCGAAAAGCATACAGAATATAAACAGCCCCTATACTTGGCGTTCGTGGACTATTCGAAGGCATTCGATAGCATTTCTCACGAATCGTTATTTCAAGCACTGACCAATCAAGGCATCGGATCCACGTACGTCAAGTTAATTATGAATATTTACCTTAAAAGTACAGCCGCCGTCAAGACACACACCACTGGTCCGTCTTTTCCAATAAGCAAAGGTGTCAAACAGGGAGACCCATTGTCCCCTAAATTATTTACAGCCACCCTTGAAGAAATCTTCAGAAGCTTGGCTGATCAGTGGATAGGAAAGGGAATTGTCGTTGGCGCAAACAGACTTACCAACCTTCGTTTCGCCGACGACATCGTTTTGTTCTCAACAACATCGCATCAACTACAACAGATGCTGGTAGACCTGAGCAACGCGAGCCTTTCAATCGGCTTATCAATGAATCAGTCAAAGACCAAGGTTATGACTAATAGCACCAAACATAAGATCTGCGCACAGGGTGGGGAGATTGCATACGTCGATGAATATATTTACCTCGGCCAGATAGCCTCTTTCCAGGCAAGACAAGAAAAAGAGATCATCCGTCGAACAGACAACGCCTGGAAAAGCTACTGGGCCATGAAGGAATTAATGAATGGTCTTTGACATCTCTTCAGCGCTCAAAGCTCGGAGTCTGCCAAAGGGCGATGGAGCGCAGTATTCTAGGTGTTAAATTAACAGATCGCATAAGAAACACCACACTGCGCTCCATGACAAAAATCGTCGATGCTGTCAATAAATCAGCTAAACTGAAGTGGGACTGGGCCGGACATGTTTGTCGCATGTCGGAAGAAATGTGGGCAAAGATAGCCACCGAGTGGGTCCCACATGCGGTACAACGACCGCGCGGCCGACCCAGGCGCAGATGGCGGGATGAGCTGGACATGTACTGTGCTGACTGGTCGACCAACGCCTTGGACCGGGAAGTATGGAGAGAGGGAAGGGAGGCCTTTGCCCAGCAGTGGGATCCTACAGGCTGATTAGATTAGATTATATTATATTATATGTATATAGATTGCCGGTAACATATCGCACCTCCAGTCGTAGACTGACTCAATCCAAAATTCATGTTTTTTGGGAAATGAAGAAAATGTGTTTCGGTCCTTGACAGTTTTTGATAAATCACACTATAACTTTATGAAACAGAGAGCTATTACAGTTTATTTATGATTTACTCTGTTTCTGATTTACTGGCGATAGAGCGCACTTTTTTGAGTCGTTCTGTATACTTAACTTAATTTAGCCAAATTTTGAATTAAGTCAGTCTACGACTGGAGGTGCGATATGTTTCCGGCAATCTGAATAATTTTAAACAAATCGCAACACGTTTATTGCCTGCCTGCTCGCATGTCCCCTCTTCCTTGCTCTCGACTTTTACATACATTACCGGGGCTGCGCATTCGGTATTGTATAGAATACCTAGGCAAAGTATAAAATATATAATATTTCATGCATTACCTACACGTTTTATATTCTATGCATTACCTAGGTATTGTATAGAATACCGGATTATACAGATTGCCGGTAACATATACAATAAACTTAACTAAATGGCTTGTACAAAGAAAGATTGAAATCGATCTTACTCTTTGTGTACAAAGGCGAGCTTAACGTTTTCAAAGAATTTTCTTTCAGCAAATCTTTGAGGGTAGGATAAGCTGATAGAAAATAGTAGTGGGTAGGTACGTGTACTCAAAACAAAAGGAACGATAAAGATGTATAACATATAAAAAGATAATTAAATATAACACATACTGCCTAATTACTAAAATAATACAAAGTGATAAATAGACCATCGATATTATAACTTATATAAACAAATAAATGTATCATGAAAACCAAAAGATTTAAAAATACTTAATTTAATTACGTTACCACAATGTTTATACCTAAAGAATTTACATGCTTCGAATGGCCGTCTGCTTCTTCTTCCCTTTTACGCGAACACCAGGTAAGTTCATATACTCCCTTGCGCATTTCGTAGGGAAATCCTATATTAGGGTTCCGGACCAAAATGGTAAAAAGGAACCCTTATAGAACCACTCTGTCTGTCACAAATGGATATCTCGAGAACACTGATGCTATCGACTTGAAAATTGAAATGGTAAAAGACAACACTTTTTAATATTTAATTCTCCTCTTAAATCCTTCTGAATAAATCATGACAACCTAAATCTGCATTATTCATATTCATCTCGGCCGTTGGACGTCCACTGCTGGACATAGGCCTCCCTTGTGGCTCTCCAGTACTGGTCATGAGGGGTTATTGCCATACTCACCACCCAGGGCAAGCGGGTCGGCGGGCGCAGTCATCATCATTTCAGCAATAAAACGTCCACTGATGAACACAGGCCTCCCTCATGGATCTCCATGAGGGGTAGTTGCCATTCTCACCACGCTTGGCAGGCGAGTTGGTGAGCGCAGTATGGGATGTTGATACACGGATAGACGCTGCTGCCCATCTTCCGGAGGTATCCCTTAGCAGGCTCTTACTGCATCCACGGGTAGGAGAGGAGGGGTAACATTCTACTGCCGGCACCCCACGGCGGGCGCAGTACTAATATATTATTCCTGTCTTGAGTTCCTTTTGGTGAGAACAACTTACTCGTATATCTTTACAAAGACCGACACCGGTCTCAAACTTTTTTTTTTTTTTTTTTTTTTTTTTTTTTTTTTAGGTGTGGAAATCATCTAATGACTCCTCCCGCTCTGGGTGAAGCGGGAGGGCGTGTCAGACTCGTACTGACTAAAACCACACCTGTGTCCTTCAGTTGCCCCTTGCGTTCTAGGACTACGGGTTTCCTTTTCAGAAATTCCCCACGGTCCTAGCTTGCGGGCATCGGCCCTGTGGGCCCCTACGGTTTGTAGCCTCTCTTTGAGGAGCGCGTGGAACACTACGCGCTGTTGACGACTGGGCTTGGTCTGGTCAATTACCGGACAGCCGGACGGCGAGCTACCCATTGCTCGGCGTCCGCAAGCCCGCGTCTACCATGGTTGGTAGTCGGGGTCGGAATCTCGGCGGCTGGGGCGTGAGGACGTTCGCTCCCTCACCCAAGCGGCCTTCTCCTTCGCTAGCATTACTGCTTCGCAAAAGGAGGCGACCGCCTGCCACTCCTCCTCACTACGGACCATAGCTTGAACCAGGGCCCGGCGCGAGAGGTCCCTGCCACCGATGGCCTCCACGAGGACACGGCGGTGCTCTGCCCAAGCGGGGCACACCTCCACCGTATGCTCCACCGTGTCCTCCGACCGGTCTCAAACTGAGAACACCCTTTTTTGGGTCAATCACTGAAGTAAATCCAAAGATTTAAATCGTTAGATACACCCTGATGAGACTGCGCCGTTTTGTTTACACACGAAATGAGTGAGCTCACCCACTTGGAATCAATTTAACTCTAAGTACAGTGCTATCCGCAAGTACAGTTAGCCGTGGGGTGCCGGCAGAAGAATGTTACCCCTCCTCTCATGGTCGTGGATGCAGTAAGAGCCTGCTAAGAGATACCTCCGGAAGATGGGCAGCAGCGTCTTTCCGTGTATCAACATCTCATACTGCGCTCGCCATCCCGCCTGCCAAGCGTGGTGAGTATGGCAACAACCCCTCATGGAGATCTATGAGGGAGGCTTGAGTTCAGTAGTGGATGTTTTACGGCTGACATGATAATGATGATGATGACAATGCTATCCGGACGTGGTGTGTGTCATTTTTTTCACGTTCGTGCATCCTGATTACATAATAAATGGTAACAATAACAGTTCGGTTTATTAGCAAAACCAGTGTACGTGAGTCGACATTATTGTTAACACACTATACAGCCTAATCCATCTAAGAATGTCCCTGGCACTGCAGCATCCTGAACAGCATAAATACTTTTTGCTGACGCTGTAAATATCATCTTGTAAAAGGCCTTACTTTTTTTATGAAGACAATATCGCAGTTTTTGATGTCGGGCCACATCTAATGATTTAAATCTTTGGGTAAATCGCCTCAGCCGGTATATCAATATTATTATTTAATTTACTAGCTCATCTCATTTCAGTAATACTTATTATGTATTTGAAAGTATGTTTGTATGGATGTTTCTTACCTTTTCACACAAAAACTACACTGCGCACTGATCTTAAGTTTTGCACACATTTGCGTGTGCACCATGAATAACACATAGGCTACTTTTTGCTCCAAAATTTAGTTCCCTTATGGTAGATATGACGTAATCATGTTATTTTGTCTTTGTTACGTCTTCATGCAAAAACTACTCAATAGATTGGCTGAAATTTTGCACGTGTATAGTAGATGTTGGCTGAGGTAAACACAAAGACTACTTTTTGTCCTAAAAGCTTGTTCAAATATGTTGGTTATGACGTAATCATTTTTTCATTCTATGATAATTGTTCTTTGTACGCAAAAACTACCGTACGGATTGAGTTGAAATTTTGGTAACATGATCTGGCTGGAATTAACACATAGGCCAAAGTTCCTTATACAAGTCAGGTCACGTAAAGTTTGAGAGATGAGTAATTATAAAAACTTCAGCTACCATAGCATCTGTCAAAGTATTATATTCAGCTATCGTCAGGTAAAGTTTGAGAGATGGGTCGATATAAATTCAGCTCCCGTTAGGTAAATTTGAGGCACGAGCCACAAAAACTTCCAGCTACCGCAGCGTCTGCCGAAGTTTCTTATTCAGCTCACGTCAGGTAAAGTTTGAGAGACGATACCGCAGCCTCTACCAAAGTCCCTCAGTCAGGTCTTTGAAAAAAAACACCAAATCTGCACTACGCGGGTGAATCGGCGGGTATAAGCTAGTTTTATTTCTACCTGCATTGTGAGAAATGGTTGCCTAGAAGAGGTTTTAGACTCGTTTGGTCAGGTCACCAGGGCAACACTCCACAGATTTCATATACTATATATGAAATCTGTGGAGTGGAGTGATCCGTAAGCCAACTTCCCGTGGGGTGCTGAGAGTAGATATTGCCCCTCATCTCTTGCCTGTGGATGCAGTAATAAACTGCCAAGAGATACATCCGGAAGATGAGCAGCAGCGTCTTTCAGTATATCAACATCCTGTACTCGCTCGCCGCCTGCCAAGCGTGGCGAGTATCGCAACCACCCCCTCATGATCTTGGAGACCCATGTGTCTATGCCCAGCAGTGGACGTGGTCAGTAGTCCTACGGCTGAGATTATGATGATGTCATCATCATCACAAGTTCATACTTGTGATTACAATGTTTTACTTATAGTACAGACACACATACGTACATACATACAGACAGTGGCGTAGCTACCCAGGGGCTAGGCGGGGCAGTGCCCCGGGGCCCTCAAGCTCAGAGGGCCCTCCAATCCTTACCAGAAATCTCGATCGAACTGAACTTTTGGAAATTTCTCCCATTTTCAAAATAAATATGACAGGCAACCCCACTTTAATCATGACAACTCAGTTGAGAGAAATTCAAAAGTTATGCCTAGGGAATTCCCCTAAATTCTTTCTGTAGGTTGGCAGTGTTGCAAAGACATTTTCCACTGGACGCGTTACTCGGCCGATCTCGCCCTATACCCCGCTGTCACTCAGTCAGCCTTTTAGCCTAACTGACCGAAATTGTCTTGTCAGTGCGTTGGTGGTTGTCAAACATTAGATACATACACAACAAACATTAGATAAAAAATTGACTAGGTGTATTGTTTTGTAAAAATTATAGTGACTGATCCGCCAATATTTCTTTTCATAGGTAAGTACAATTTTATCCCATAAAAGCAGCTATTTTTTCGTAAAATTAAATAAATGTGATGTAATTATTTCATTCATACCGCCATTTTAAAAAGTACTCAAATTTTAATGCAATTTAACTAAACTTGTGACCTACCGAAACTAGTCTGGATTATACCGTTCATTTTCCATTCGTTCATTACAAAGATATTCATAAATGTTAATAATAAATATGTATGTCTAAGAAAAGAAAACTATAGGTACATACCAAAACTGTATTTTCGTCAAACGTAATTATTTTCCAGTGGGGAAGTAAAATAAATAAACCTTTGTAGCGAGTTCACTATTTTTTTCTGTTTATTTAATTACTATCTGATCCGACAGACGTTGTGTCGATTGTTTTATCCAGTTCTAGCTATGTGGTACAATAAAGTATTTATCCAGTTCTAGTCATGTAATACATAAATAAATAAATAAAATATTTTTTTTTTATTTTAACAAACGAACTCACTCCTGCTCCTATACCGGCGTGCAAACATTGTACCTTCTCTTAATTGGTTTCTGTGTATCAGTGTGTCGTACGTAATACCGGGGCTGCACCTCAGCGTAATCTTATTAATTAGTGTTCTATTTGTCGTAATTCATAAAGAAAATCTGTAATTTTGAGCGCTAATTAAAGGCGTTAGGTGCACGCAATTGAAGCCTCGGGATGAGGGTGAACAGTGAAATCACTATTAAAATATTTTTTTCACGAAGTACAGGCAAACGATCGTATTTAGGTACTATAATTTCAAATCGAAATGTAAGTAACCAAACTCCTACATTTTTCGTCATTCATTCATTTTGATTCATGAATTTCATCGATTGCGTCGATCACTATAGAACATCTTATAGAATTGTGAAACAGTGCGCTATATGCGTAACTAAGACAGCAAAAAATCACTCCCCCCGTACCCCGCAACGATTGGTTGAACGTGATTGCATTCATTTTGCAAGCATAACGTGTCCAGTGGAAAATGTCTTTGCATTGCAGTGTTGTCAATTTGACGGATAGTGAACGCTAACGGCCTAACGGTGATAAATTTTTTTTAGATAGAGAAACACAATGATACGCTACAAGTGTCGTTGGGGAATCCCCGGAAAAAAATTTATCACCGTTAGTGTTACCACATTTAACGATGGAGACCATGAACGAACTCCTGTCCGCGGACCTGAATTAATGTACCTACAGTCACCTGACTTGCAATTTTTCACGATATTTCGCGTTATACAATGAGCCATGGGGTGCCGGCAGTAGAATGTTACCCCTCCTCTCCTACCCGTGGATGCAGTAAGAGCCTGCTAAGGGACACCTCCGGAAGATGGGCAGCAGCGTCTTTCCGTATATCAACATCCCGTACTGCGCTCACCAACCCGCCTGCCAAGCGTGGTGAGTATGGCAACTACCCCTCATGGAGATCCATGAGGGAGGCTTTAGTTCAGTAGTGGATGATGATGAATCAGTTTACATAGCAGTGGGGCCCCATTTTTTAATTTGCCCCAGGGCCCTTGGATACCTAGCTACGCCACTGCATACAGAAGTAATATTATGTTATGAAAGACAAACACGACGACTGGATTTGACAACTGACTTGCCTGTGCAAATAATCAATGCTAATAGGGTTGTCACAGCAAGTAACAAAAAAAATCATATGAGGAAAGTACAATATACAAAACAGCAGCTTCCGCATCTATTATACATGATTTAAACAGCGTCAGCAACTGGTGTTCATGCCGTTCGGGACGCTGCAGTGCCTGGGACATTGTTAGATGAATTAGGCTTGCCCCGCACCTATACCTCTCAGCTTAGTTAATTATTATTAGTCAGCGGAAAGAACAGGCCAATACGTCTGAAGCTAACTAAGCCGCGGGTTTCCTCACGATGTTTCCTTTACCGTTAAAGCACATTAAGTGTGCACGTACATTTTTCAAGAAACAAAACTCCATTGGCCACGACCTTCGAATTCGGACCTCGGACGAAGATTACTTTATATTCTGACAAATACAGGAAATTCGGCACTGTATACAACGTGAAATTATAACATGTGTGTGTACTGACCTGTGTATGTGACCCGAAAGGGGGGTTTCAGCCCATGGAAACAAATAGTTTTGGAAGGGACAAAATCGGGAATCCGTATTTTAATTTTTTTTTATGATCCTAGGGTCAAAATTGGATTCTTATTTTTTTTAATTTTATAAAAAAAAAAACTTATAGGTATTTTTATTTGTGTACGGCAACTCTGCGCGGAGTTCAATGACCCTGACAAGAATCAGCTGGCGTTTAGGTTGTCATTAACGTATTAGCTGTTGAAGTTAAAACTTTCGTAATCTTTTCTTAAATGAAAATCACTGAATCCTGAAAAGTCGTAGAACAAATTAATATGCGTTGTATATAAATAATATTATATGTATATACCCACCGATTTTTATATGTTATATTTTAATACGTCAACTCTTCTAAATTTTTCTCAGCAAAAAATTTAGAAGAATTGTCATATAAAATAAATATTACTCTGGAGGCTTTTAATAAATGGTTTTTAGTAAACAATTTAAAACTAAATATGACTAAAACTAATGATATGTTATTTAGAACAACTGCAAATAAGAATGAAATTATTAAGATGACCTTGACGAACTACAGTAATAAGATTAACTTTGATTTGCTCTACTTGACATGAAGATCTTCACTCACTTCTTGTGCGCATCTCTAGTATTTTTAAGAAGCTATTCATCATCATCAACCCTGATGTCCACAGCTGGACATAGATCCTCATGGATCTCCAAGTACTGTTTAGGGGGTTGTTGCCATACCCACCACACGGACGCTGCTGCTTATCTTCCGGCGGTATCCCTTAGCAAATTCTTACTGCATCCACGCGCAAGAGAGAAGGGGCAACATTCTACTGCTGGCGCACTGAAGCTAATTTCCGGCATCCCACGGCTATTACAATTATTTAATTCCATTTTATTTCATTTCACGAAAATGGAATTCAATAATTGCAATTGCGATGATGATAGATAGATAGATAGATAAATAAATAATAAATAAATAATAGATAACTCTTTAATGTAATTAACTTAAAACTAACACAAAAATAATATAACATAGAAAGAAACTTACAAAACTAAAAGTAGATGTACAAGGCCGCCCGCCGTATCACTATTAGTGAGATGATGATGATGATGATGAAATACATACTTATCATACATAGAAGAATACCCAGACCTAGGATAATATCCTGCAGAATCGATTCCCTCCTCAAGCCCTATACCAAGCGCGCTATCCTCTTCATGTCCGTATTGTAATGTTTTATTAAGTATTTTTGTGTTCTTTGTTTATATTTGTAATTATAATTTTTACTTTCTTTGTGGTTTTATTGTATTGTGCGTGGGGTAAATAAATATTTTTCTTATTCTTCTTCTTCTTAGATAGATAAAACATTTATTTGTAACATTAATAACACAACACATAAAAAATAAAATACACAACAGGAAAGAGAAAGTAACAAAATAATAAATTAAACTAAGAAATACAGTTACAAAAAGGCGTCTGACTCAGCACTAAGTTGAGCCTAAGCACAACGCTGATCTTCCGTCAGAACCGGTTTGATACTCGAGGAAAACAAACAAAAACCCTCAACTCATAACAACTAACTAAAATTAATATAACTGATAACAAAAAATTAAAAGAAACAGGCATAAGATAAATCTAATGGAAATAGTGCAAATTAATTTAAGACTAAAATAGTTTAAATTCCCAGCAAATTCTCACGGCCCAGGTATTTTGCACTCTTTGTATTAGGCGTTGAGTACGACCAAGCAAAGAGGACCCGTAACTATGTCAGCATAATTAAGCTTCGAGATTACAAGAGACTTAACAAGTTGGATGCGCATTGCGCAATTGTTCATTTAAAAAAGGTCGGATGTTGTATAAGACTTAAAGTTTGTAGAAACAAGAAGTAACTGCAGATATTATATGCTTTTCAAATCGCAGGTTAGAGTCCCAGATTACGTGCTTCGTAAACACGTTCAATAGTTTGACCCATAAGCAAAACAGACAATTTGGGATCAAGCTTATCCAGATTGCGACGTGTTCCGAGAACCATAAATTTTGTTTTCTCTGGATTAAGGACTAAGCTATATTATCATGCGTCAGGTCACTATTGAGTTTGGCTATTGCAGATTTAGTATCCTCTGGTCTAAATGAAAGCATATTTATGCTCATGATGTACAGTTGTATGTACATATTTATGAAACCTACAATGAGTGATGCAGCTTGTGATATCGGCTGAGTATATAGAGAAAAGTTTAGGGCCTAAAATAGACCCTTGAGACACCCCCCTTCTTTTTCTTCTTCTTATTCTATAAAATTGGCATTTAATCATGACTAGAAGGTGGCAACCCTGACTCCGTTAAGGACAATTCGGTTAGTCCATCAAGTTCTCAGTATTGATTTGCTGAGCAAACAACCTAGGCCAATAAAGGAAGACTAAGCCTTTTTAGGGTACCGGACCTCAAAAGATTATTCATTAATATTCTTTCCTCTAAATAAAAGTTGACTAAGCTGAGAGGATGGTATAGGTGCTGGGCAAGCCTAATCCATCTAACAATGTCCCAAGGACTGCAGCGTCCCGTACAGCATGATTACCAGTTGATGACGTTGTATAATACATCTATAATAGATACAAAAGGCCTTACTTACCTCAAGAGGAAAAAAACGGAACACTTATAGGATCATTTTGTTGTCCGTCTGTCGGTCTGCCAAGACCCTTTATCTCGAGAACGCGTAGAGGTATCGAGTTGAAATTAAAACCATATTATACTCAAATCTACAGCTTCTTTTTGCTGTGAAAATATCAATATTTTAACTTAATCTGAAAAGATACGGCCGTTTATGCCGCAAAAAACGCATGTTTCGACATTCTCAATGGAATCAAACTTCATAGGGTACCGTAGACCTAGAACTATGAAATTTGGCAAGGTATAACGTATTACTGGTATTACACTGTAGATACAGAGAAAAATCCTAAAACTATATATCTGCTATGGAATCACAAAAAAAAGTCCTTAAAAAAAGTACGATATCAATCGTTGAGGTTAAGCAACCCTACGCGCGGTCATAACTTGGACATGAGGGGTAGTTGCCATACTCACCAAGCTTGGCAAGCGGGTTGGCGAGCACAGTACGGGATGTTGATACACAGAAAGACGCTGCTGCCCATCTTCCGGAGGTATCCCTTAGCAAGCTCTTACTGCATCCACGGGCATAAGAGGAGGGGTAACATTCTACTGCCGGCATCCCACGGCAGGCACGGTTTTATATATTATTAAGGAAGCTAAATCCAAACATTGTCTAGAATTCTACTATCGATACTGATCAAACAAGCTATGCCAATAAAACAGAGACATTCAATATTTTCCTTATAATATTAGTAAGATTTGATGAGAACTGGTTTGAAGTATCGGTATACATATAACTAATATATAAGGAAATAATATGACTTGGGTTCCTTGTAGGTAATAATTATATTCTGCCTGCAGCTTTACATTGCGAGTTATTTCCCGGATAAAATGCTATATCCATAGGTACTTTTCCATGCTTGGATCTAAAACTCTACCATCTAGATATTATCATCATCATCATCGTAAAACATCCGCTACTGAACGCAGGCCCCCTCATGGATCTCCATGAGGGATATTAGTTGCCATACTCACAACGCTTGGCAGGCGGATTGGCGAGCGCAGTACGGGATGTTGATACACGGAAAGACGCTGCTGCCCATCTTCCGGAGGTATCCCTTAGCAGGCTCTTACTGCATCCATGGACACATGAGAGGAGGGGCAACATTCTACTATTTTGATGGATTTTATAACAAACGAGTTTATAATATCGTCATACTTACAATTTGTGACGAAAAGTCTAGACGACGTCTAGACATGTCTTTCATCAATTAGCTCAAAAAATAGCCCTCAAAAGAAAAATGCAAATCTTCATGTAATAACCATCCGTTCATTTGCATGAGAAGCTTCATCAAACCATGTTACATAAATCAAATAAAAATCTTGCAATTTAAAAACAGTACTACTATAAAAATAATTTGAAATTGTCAAACGAACATTGTGCATACTAGGTACTCTAAAAACTATTAGGAACACAAAACTGAGATCTAACCGTAAAACTAAGCAATAACTAAAACTTTTTGTAAACTTTTGACTATCACATTGCTCTACATTGCACCATTATAGTACTCGTACCTAACGTATTACGTGAGAATATTACTGTTTGCCAACTAGTTGAATTCCAACAACCTTAGATAGGTCTCCCTCCGTACGGCGGTATTGCGGATTCATCTAGGTCGCGGCGCACGAAAGTGGCTCCGTCCCGAGTCCACGCGAACCTCAGCCGGCGAGTCTCTTCCCGCACGCGCCAAAACAGTTGTCGGTTGTTACGCGTTAGACGTTTGTTAACGTAAAAACGACGTGCGGGCCCTGAGAGGCCCAAGCCTGCACTGTCCACAGTGTGGACCTATCTGTCGGTGTGGACTCCACATAGTCGTATTTAGTAGATAGGTATAAAGGTATAATAAAAATTAAAAAAACTGGGTCAAAGGTCAAATCATTTGGGCTGGGTAGATAGTAGACGACCCCACCTGTCTGCCATGTTCTTATGTTCAACGTTCTGCCGAACACCCTGTATATAGAAAAACATCCAAACATCCTGAACAAATATCTGCAGATCGTACAGACATTTGTCGCAAGGCGGGAATCGAACCCGCAACCCTTTGCATCGCAGGCGGACCCTAGCCCGGTGCGCCGCAGAAGTCGTCAACGGTACGGATCTCCTTGTTTAAAAGTAGAGCTTTATAGGTAAACAGAAGGCAAAGACATGTTTCATAAGTTTAAAAACTTCTCTTCTCTTACAGTCGTAGGACATCCACCGCTGGCCAGAGGCCTAGTTTAAACACAGACTACAGAACTAAATTAATGACTGCCTCCTTGGCTTGGTTGGTCTAATAGCCGACTCATAAGCAGGAGGTAGGGTTCGATTCCCGCCACGAGATAAATATTTGTAATTGTTCTACAAAATATAAGGGTGTAGTTACAAAAAAAAATTATATAAGTGATAAAATAACATCTGGAACCCATAACATAAGCTTTGCTTACTTTGGGCACAGATTACAGAACCTAACTTTGGGGCTAGATGATGTTGTGTGAAAGGCCCAGCATTATTTTTTTACGACTAAATGACGAGACAAGCCGAAGGCCCACCAGATGTAAAGTGGTAACCTCTACCTATTACAAATCAATACCGCGGCGATCACGTTTACCAAGCACGTGACCAACATATTATTATAAACCAATGAGTTTTTCCATGAATTTGGCCGTTAGCGCCTGTGATATGAAAGGATCCCTAGCAAAACAACACTCTGAGATTAAAATCCGCATATCTCTTCAGTTCACATTCGAAGATCATAGCGAGCAGACAGACGTATGCCGTCTCGCTCGAAACTACAGACTTTTTCTAGACTACAGTGAAAGAGACCTCGATATGTTTTCTAGTTCTATTGTTAGAGGCCTCAATATGTGTTACAGTTTCATTGTTTTTAGTGCCTTATTGTGTTTAGTGAATGCGTATGAGTTACCGCCAGCCAAATTGGAGGCCATCTACCCCAAAGGCTTGCGTGTTTCAATACCAGGTAACCTGAAATGGCTAAAATAATTCAAATCTTAATAGTTATAAATGGGTACGTACAAGAGTTTATGGGCGGTGAGTATTGGATTAATAGTGTTTGTGTCAGAAAACGTTTTAGGAGTTTGGTATTTAGGCAATTGAACATAATTGAGGTACCTAAAAAGCTCTTAGAAATCAAAATATAATGAATTGAATTAACTACTACTACTATCCTATTCATCATTTCAGCCGTTAAACGTCCACTACTACTGAACACAGGCATCCCTCATGGATCTCCATGAGGGGTAGTTGCCATACTCACCACGCTTGGCAGGCGGGTTGTCGAGCGCAATACAAGATGTTGATACACTGAAAGACGCTGCTGCCCATCTTCCGGAGGTATCCCATACCAGGCTCTTCAGGCGAGTTGGCGAGCGCAGTACGGGATGTTGATACACGGAAAGATGCTTCCCATCTTCCGGAGGTATCCCATAGCAAGCTCTTACTGCATCCACGGGCAAGAGAGGAGGGGCAACATTCTACTGCTGTTGGCCCACGGAATTAACACTAAAACTTACTAATAATTATTGGAAAACATGTTGTTCTACAAGGTCTTAAAATAAATTATTTAAAAGTTCAGCATGGTCTCTACTAAAGCACAGCAAAAGTAATATTTTCCTGTGTGGTAGGTACTTATACCATGGACCAAATAAATACTTTGTAGTACTATTTATTTGGTCCATGCTTATACTAACTAAGTAGCACTCATTAAACTACAGGTATACTTTGAAGTACCTTCATATAAAACAATTACGATCCTTGTAATGGAGGATACTTTAAACCTACATATATTATTTATTTTAATTCTGGACCCTACACACAACACCATCTAGTCCCAAATTAAGCGAAGCTTGTACTATGGAAACCAGTTGATTGATAGAATACTTAATTATTTTTTTTGTAAATACAAACTTATCATATATAGAAAAATACCCGGGACAAATTTCTGCGGCGGGAATGGAACCCGCTATCTCCTGCGTACCAGTCGGTTATTAGACCAACTTTGCGCAGGACCAAGAGGACCAGACCAAGGAGACAGTCGTAGTCAGCATTAAAGATAGAGATACACAGATAGAGTAACTCTTTAACTAATTTTTCGTACACCGTAAACAGAAATAGCACATATTAAAAAAACAATGATTATAAACATTATTATGCTATAAATATTGTGAACGAAATAATAATAATCTCAATTAATGCACCATCCTGCATTTTACAACATAGATGGATCTGTTATTTCCTTGTTAACTATATAAATAGACGCTAAGGTCATGACCGCAGACGATATCTTATAATACCTATGATTCCTATTTATCCATTACTAGCCGCCCACCGCAGTTTCAACCGCGTAGTTGCCGTTCCCGTATACCGTATACGGGGCTTAAATATAGCCTATATTACTTAGGGATAATGCAGCATTCTAATGGTGTAATATTTTTTCAAAATCGGTCTCGTAGTTTCAGAGGCTATTCAATGCAAACACAATCAAATCTTTCCTCTTCATAATAATAAGCTAATCAATTTGTACATTATGCAATAAATAAATGAATGAATGTGAATAATATTATTTAGTGTAGAAGACATTAATATTATTTTATCGGGAGACGGTAAGAGTATTTACTTATTTATATTACAAGTATTTACTTTACGTATAAACTTGATGCAGTGGGGCCACGAACCTACGATTTTAACTATGACTAGTAGTCCCACTAAGCAGTGGAACCACGAACCTATGATTTCAGGGATAGTGGGACCACGAGTAATAGTGGTACAATCCCAGTGGGACCACGAGTCGCGACCCGGTTTTTTATACGACTATATGACAAGACAACTTTATTGCAAGTGCAACACCGCGGTAATCACGTGCACTAAGCACGTGGCCAATGCTGCATCGCATTGCGACCCTCGTTGTAAGGTCTCATGTGAAAATGATTCCAGATCTTAATAAAGGCGATAGTATAGGAACAGAAAGGAATAACACTCGAGGACGCTGTGTACATATGTCATTTAATGTCATCAAGAGTCCCTACCAGATAGACTTGATATTTGAGAGCAATGAAATCGCCCATCTTACCATTTTCCCAATGAGGATGCCATTTTTGACCTTTGGTGAACTTTTGAGGTCACAATAACTCCGGTCCCTGTGACTAGGGTCACCAAAATCAATCAGTACCCTTCTCTCACTAAGATAGTGCTAACCTAAACGGCCTAAGGCTAAACACCAAAGGAGACGTACGTCTCGAGGCCTCACCCGGTGACCCCGAAGGGGATACGGAAGATAAGGATGATGGACCATTTTCCCTTAGGGACCTTTTGAAAGTTAGGCCTTTCCATCTATTACAGATACTTACATATTATAATACTTTACATCTGTACAGGAAGCCGCTGTTCCTGGGACATTGCTAGATGGATTAGGCTTGCCGCACTTAAACCAACTTCTTATATAGTCAGCTTCAGAAGCTTTGACCTGTTCTTTCTTCTGACTAATAAGTTAAGTAACCCACTAAGTTAAATAAAATTTCACAGTTGTTGATATTGAAGTGAAGCGGAAAACACATGTGGATATTGGATATTCCTAACACAGGCCTCCCTAATGGATCTCCATGAGGGGTAGTTGCCATACTCACCACGCTTGGCAAGCGAGTTGGCGCAGCACGGGATGTTGATATGCTTTAGTGTAAAAGTGATGATATCATAATTTGCTTAAGCATTAACTACTCGTAGTAAAATCTACGAACTTCTAACTTATAATAAGTACCTTAAAATTCTATGACGTTATAGAACCAGTTTACTCACAATGAGTGAAGTGATTGACCTTGTCTGCCGTGAACACAAACATTTAATTTTAATTCTAACTTATGAAAAAAGTCCGGTTTTTAAGAGTAGCAGAATCATACAAAAAGTGTTGTTAGAATACTTATCCCTATTTATTTTGCTTTTTAATATCAATAAAAACAGATACATAAGTATTTATATAAGTACAGATACAGATACTTTGTATAAACAAAGGAGTATTTTAAGTATTAGCTGCTGCTTGCGATTTCGATTTATTTACACATTCATATAACATTACAGATAACAATAATCCACTGCGTTATATGAAGTTAATAACTTAGTAATTACTTTTTCGTATCATAATAAAGTTTTTACAAAAACAACAACACAGAATGTTACAATACTTACCTAAACACTTAACTTAGTTTAAAAAAATATGTAAGTTAGAAAAATATGACTTATTTTATGTAGGCAATTTCGGCTTAAAACGTGCGCTAATAGCGCAATTTATACATAAGCAGCATTAGGTCGCCGTAGCCAAAAACTCCGTCGACCGAGACACGTTCTCGGCTTGCCCGTTGACGATCTCACCGCCTCTAACCCGGAGGTGACGTCAACCCGTCCGTGGCTAGGCACACCTTCAATAACCGATCCCACCAGTGGGGTTGAAGAACACACTCTTCCGTATTAAGGTGAAATTTTGCACCTAGACGTTAACCATCATTACATGTCATCTGGCAACAGTCCAAGCCGTGGTTCGTACCTAAGTGGTACCAGATAGAACAGGCAGTATTAGAAAGGGTTAACGAATTTTAAATACAAAAGAGACTAAGCAGTTCTCTCTATTTCGCTCATTGATTTTAAAAAAATATTCTATCCTGGTGCTTCATCATCATTTCAGCCGTAAAACGTCCACTGATGAACACAGGCCTCCCTCATGAATCCATGCCTGGGATGGCCTGTGATCATGGATCTTCAGGGGTAGTTGCCATACTCACCACGCTTGGTGCTTAGTGTCTTTTAATTCTTAAATAATTGAACGTATAAAAGACACTAAGCAGTTGTCACCTTTAAAATCGGCTTTTTCAGCTTCAGACGTATTCTTTTCTCTGACTAATAGCCGACTTGGCTGGGAGGATGGTTATAGGTGATGGGGAAGCCTAATCCATCTAACAATGTCTCAGGCACTTCAGCGTCCCGTACAGCATAAATAACAGATGCTGACACTATATTATTAATAATAAGGACCTATAATTGTGACAAATTATCAATAAAATCTTTATATCTTTTTTATATCTTTATAATCATCTTGACTTGTTGTGATTTTATAACAACAAATGTTTTTTTTAACTTTCAAGACGATGGATTCTCCCTCTTCGCTTTCCACGGCAAGCTCAACGAGGAGATGGAAGGGTTAGAAGCAGGTTATTGGTCCCGAGACATCACCAAAGCGAAGAACGGACGGTGGACCTTCAAGGACCCCAGTGCAGAGCTGAACATCGGAGACAAGATCTACTTCTGGACGTATGCTATCAAGAGCGGACTCGGTTACCGGCAGGATAATGGAGAATGGACGGTCACAGGTTTGTCCACCTTTAAATAAGGTTTTTTCATCATCATCATCTCACCAGTAGGACGTCCACTGCTGGACAATAGCCCGCCTCACGGATCTACAAGAAGTGATCGTGAGAGGATGGTTCACATACTCGCTATGCTTAGCAGGCGGTTGGCGAGCGCAGAACGGGATGCTGAGACACAGAAAGACTGCTGTACATCTTCCGGAGGTAGCCCTTAGCAGGCTCTCACTGCATCCAAGGGCATGGGAGGAGGGATAACATTCTATAGCGGCACCCCACAGCGAATTCCTTAACATTAATGAATAAAATTCACCCTAATAAAAGTATTCACGAATATTTTCAGGCTACGTGAACGAGGTCGGCAACCCAGAAGATTCCGAAACCCCATCACCTGGCGAGGAGCTTCAACAGGACGCTCCAAGTCCATCCAGCTCAAGCCAAGCTAGCCAAAGTCAGGGTAACAACATAGGGTTTCCGTGCGAACTCTCCGAGTCCAAGGTGTCTGTGCCAGGATTCGTCTGCAAGGGACAACTTCTGTTCGAAGATAACTTCAACGTGGATCTGGATAAAGGAAGGGTCTGGGCTCCAGAGATCAAGTTTCCTGGAGAACCGGTTAGTTGATTTTTCATTTATTGATTAAGGCTTCCAATTAAAGAAATACTGGGCTTACTCGCGGAACTCACTGACGTGGGGCTAAGCTGCATCGCGCTTTTGCGAGGGTTCCCATTTGCCCTGAAGACAGTTTTTTTTTAAACTGTGTGCATTTCACAGTGTGTTGTTATAATATCTGTTCTAACCGGAGATTTTGACCCCCGGTACAACTTTTGATTAGTACAGATCAGGAAAGATTTATCAGCTAATTACTTGATACATCTATTATAGGTGATTTATACAACGTCAGCAACTGGTATTCGTGCTGTACGGGGCGCTGTAGTGTCTGGGACATTACTATATGGATTAGCCTATACCATCCTCCCAGCTTAGTCGGCTTATAACCAGAGGAAGAACAGGCCAATACGTCTGGAGCTGACTAAGCCGCGGGTTTCCTCATGTTGTTTTCTTTCGTCGTTAAAGCATGTATCGCACATATCTATGTACATTTTTCAAGAAATAAAATTCATTGGTGCACGGTTGGTATCTAACCCACAACCGTCGTATTTGAAATCGGGGTGCATTACCACTCATCCAATACGGGTTTTTCATCAATTATAAATAAAAAATAAAATAAATAATTCTGGACAAATAACACAGCACCTTCTAGCCCCAAGCTAAGCAGAGCTTGTGTTATGGGTACTAGAGGTAGATGACTGATATACTTAATACATTATACTACATAGATACATATTTTTATTATATATAGAAAAACACCCAGAACACCCTGAACAAATATCTGCAGATCGTACAGACATTTGTCCCGAGGCGGGAATCGAACCCGCAACCCCTTGCAGCGCAGGCGGACCTTCGCTCGCTGCGCCACAGAGCTCGTCATCGCATTATAACTACTTCTATTTTTCAGGATTATCCCTTCAACGTGTACTTAAACGACAAAAACCTTCGCGTGAAGGATGGACGGCTCAGCATCAAACCGAGCCGACTGGAGTCCAAGTATGGAGAGGATTATGTGAGGCAGTCGCTGGATCTTACCGCAAGGTAAACAAAAACGAAACACCTACGTGAGTCATCATTTCAGCCGTAAAACGTCCACTACTGAACTAAGGCCTCATGGAGATCCATGAGGGGTAGTTGCCATTCTCACCACGCTTGGTAGGCGGGTTGGTGAGAGCAGTACGGGATGTTGATATACAGATAGACGCTGCTGCCCATCTTCCGGAGGTATCCCTTAGCAGGCTCTTACTGCATCCATGGGCATGAGAGGAGGGGTATCATTCTACTGCCGGCACCCCACGGCGGGTAAGTACGAGTATCTACTAATAAATTAGGCCGGGTGCGTGTCCACATGGCCTAATTTATTTATTAATTTACCCTCAGGTGCACAGGAATGGTTGGTACAACGGAATGCTCCCGCGAGGCTTCAGGTCCTCAGATCCTGCCGCCCATCATCACGTCCAAAGTCACCACCAAGAAGCGGTTCGCGTTCAAGTACGGGAGGGTTGTGGTGCGCGCTCGGATGCCACAAGGAGACTGGATTTTACCTGGTAAGATCTTTTCTCTGTATTTCACTACCAATACAAAAATTTGTCTTAAAATAATGCTTTATGTATGTAGATGTGAGATTTATTTTAAATTGAGCCATTTTTTAGCGATAAGTACCTGCTCGGATTTTATGTTTAAAGGTAGCTAACTGTCTACTTTTTTGCAAACGTGTATAGATATTCAAATTATTCTTGAAGGGAGACTAGATTTGAACTGAGTCCTGGGTTGAGGTGCGCATTATTACCTAGCCCATTATTATCGACCCTAGCCAACCCACCTCCTTAAAATAACGGAAAAGAATTCCCCCAGGGATGCAGATGTTGATAAAGAAGGGTATGATGACTCGAATAGCTCTTGTCATCCTGTTTTTGCCTAAAGTAAGTAGTGGCTGTACATTGTGTAGGATACCTGTCGTCCTGTGTGGAAGAATCGGGAGCAGAATGAGCAGGCCATATTAAAAAATTAGGTAACCCCCGACTCAGTGTAAGAACTAGAAAACCTGTTTAAATGAAATTGCACATAATTTCCTTCATTGTGTAATCAAACCTGAGTATTTTTAAAAACTCGATTGTCTATCCCTATTTTGTCAATATCAAAATGCTAAACTGATCTCTTTGTAACTTTCTGTTTTGCATTCTACACATTTTCTTTCATTTGATACCAAACTTCGGTACTTATATGTGTAGGTCTACCATGATTTTTCACAATCAATGCTCGCTAGCGACTGTAGTTAAAAAACGTATGAAAACTTGTAGAGCGCCCCTAGCGGATAGTTTGGTACTAAAATACGCAGTAAACTATACTACAGCGACTGTAGTTTGGGCTTCATTTGCTTAGAATTTTGTGCAAGAGTTACAAATCTGACAGATGTCATAGTATCAAATCAAATCAAATGTTTTTATTTTTATAGCAACCAAGAAACAATAATACACAGTACACATTTTAAAAGGCAAAATATACAAGAAACAATAATACTAAATAATACTAAAAGTTAATTATCAAGCTTACAACTTAATTTTACTATTATATAAAATAAATAAAGGCTGCAAAATGGTCCCAACTCAGCATTATACAGGTTACAAGATAACCTGCGCTGGTCTTCCGTTGAGGCCTTTGCTAACGTACTTACTATTACTACTGTAGTAACGGCAAGCGATCAAATAGTATGAGTTGTCACTATTAGATAGACACAAAGAAAACATTCGACTACTCATCCACACTTTCCCACACTATATCTTGCCTTAACCGATTTTGATGAAACAAATTTAAGATTTACCGCTAAAAAACTATATAACTAAAAAACTGCATTCAAATCGGTTCATTCGTTTAAGAGCTACAGTGCCACAGACACACCCACGAAGCGTTCAAACTTATAACACCCCTCTTTTTGTATACATAGAGTTAAAAAGCGATAAACAAGTTTCTAGACACACATTTCGATTCTACAGAAATCCAGCTAGAGCCCCGAGACAACGTCTACGGCGCCAACAACTACGCGTCAGGACTGCTGCGCATCGCGTGCGTCAAGGGCAACCAGGAGTACGCCAAGAAGCTGTATGGAGGTCCCGTCATGTCACCGCAGGATCCCTTCAGGTAGGGTTAACTAACGAAACCAAACTTGAGGTTGTGATATCATCTGCACTTGTAATGCTACTTGACAGGGTAGTCAAAATCTAAATTCTATTTAATCCGTCAGTTAGATAATACAAAAAATAAGCAGGTATTTTTTTGCTCTTAGACGAGATGAATCTTGTCTAAGTTTTTGCTTTTCAAATTAATGAAACAATACTTTGATAAAGAACCTTGAAGTTTAGGCACGTGGCGTCAGAGCTAAGACTTTGAAACGAAACACGTTAGCGCGTGACACGTTGGTGCTACATTCAAGTTTCAAGTTTTTTATTGCATACATGTTGTTATTATAGGTAAGGCCTTTGCATCTATTATAGATGATTTATGCAGCGTCAGCAACTGGTAATCATGCTGTACAGGACGCTGCAGTACCTGGGACATTGTTTAATGGATTAGGCTTGCCCAGCACCTATACCATCCTCTCAGCTTAATCAGCTGTTAGTCAGAGGAAAGAACAGGTGAATACGTCTGAAGCTAACTAAGCCGCGGGTTTCCTCACGATGTGTCCTTCACCGTTAAGCACCTGTTAAATGTGAACTTACACTTTTCAAGAAAGAAAACCTTCGGATTGAAAGTCGGGGGTACATACCATTCGGCCAACACAACTTTTGAATTTTTTTTTTCTATTTTTTTTTGTTATTATAAAGGTCTTAAAATAACGTAGATTAAAGCTCAACATGAACCCTGCAAGGGCACAGCAAAAGTAGGTTCAAGTACCTTATTACTTTATTGTAATAATGCGTATTGCTACTATACCAATTATTTACAAAATATGTATATTTTAAACATAATACAGGTTAAACTATATAAAAAATTATGTTAATTACAGGTCGGCCTTTTGGTGCATTTTGAGTAATATTTAGTTAGGTTTTAGTGATCTTCTGATACTAGTATTTGTATTTTCATCCTGGGTGTTCTTTTTGCATATTGAAGACACATTCTTTCGATTTAAGATCTGGCGCTCAGGACGAACGAGTGGGCGTATAGGAGTTTCGATATTTAGCCGCTTTGGCCTTAGACTGTTGTAAGTGGCTGTAGTGACTGTTGTAGTATCGTATAAACGACACATTTGCGCATTCTATGTCGTAATTTTCATTGCAGTTCTTGCAAGTAAGGTGTTGTCTATTTGGGAATTTTTGAATGAATCCTGCGCATGTAAGCGCCATATTGGTGTTTTTATTATATATTTTTTTCCAATGATATTAAACTGCAGCAAGACGAGCTCTGTGGCGCAGCGGGCGAAGGTCCGCCTGCGACTCAAGGGGTTGCAGGTTCGATTCCCGCCTCGGGACAAATGTCTATACGATCTGCTGATATTTGTTCAGGGTGTTCTGGGTGTTTTTTTATGTATAATAAAAATATCTATCTATGTAGTATAATGTATTAAGTATATCAGTCATCTAGTACCTATAACACAAGCTCTGCTTAGCTTGGGGCTAGATGATGCTATGTGATTTGTCAAAAAAAATAATTGTTCATTTTCTCCAAACAAATTGTTCAAAAGTAAATTAAATATGCAAACAGTCCACAATAAAATGTGAGTTTGGACCCGGGTGTCTCGATCGGCAGTCGGGTGTGGTCTGGGTGACCATCGACGCCATCGTCGCTTAAACTATGAGAGCGAAAATATAGGACAGTTTGGTAGAGTTCTTGGTTTTTATTACTTTACTTCGGCATTTTCGACCACGTAAAATCAGGCAGGTCAATGACTCTGTTACCTGTGTGTGCGTAATGCAGTAAATATTTTATGTTTTAACCTCAAAATATGCTTTTTTGTTGGATTATATTTTGTTTGGACACGTTAGCCGTATGCCCCAACAACTATGGGCAAAAACCACCACCGATTGGGTTCCCCAACAAAGACGACCACGTGGTAGACCCAGGCGACGATGGCGAGATGAGCTTGACTCCTTTAGCATAGACTGGCTTCAACAAGCTCAAGACAGGGATAAGTGGAAGGAGGGAAGGGAGGCCTTTGCCCTGCAGTGGGAAACATCAGGCTTATAAATAAAAAAATAAAATAAAAAAATATTTTGTTCAGCAGATAAGCACTAAATAATACTTTCACCGTGTTCTTTGCACAGTTTATTAATATTTTTAGGGTTTACGTATCACCAACTAGGTATTTTCTCGTTTCTTGGAAAACTGTTTTAGCTTGATAAATGATTGCTCTAAATGAGATATTATGAGCAGATTGTATATTGTCAGTTTACATTTTAACACTTGAAGTTCACATACTGTTAATTCACATTCTTACTTCACATACATATGTACATATATTCATTTCGACGGTAGCGCCGTGTTTTTTTTTGGATAACGTTAAAAAAATATACCCTCATTCAATCATAATCATGTTTGTTGCATGGGAGCCCACCTTAAATATTTATTTTATTCTGTTGTTAGTATTTTTGTTCATATAGCAGCAACAGAAATACATCATCTGTGTAAATTTCAACTGTCTAGCTTTCACGATTCATGAGATACAGCCTGGTGACAGACAGACAGACGGACAGCGGAGTCTTAATAATAGGGTCTCGTTTTTACCCTTTGGAACCCTAAAAATACACGTCCAATAGTTTTTGTTATCTACATGATAGATTTTTCTAATAGTCTTACATGCATTGCTAATGGATAATGGTGAGTCTAGGCTACCCTATTCAACAATACTACAAATAGTTGACAATCTCATAAACTTATGTTTTGTAATAATTACCTACCCTTCACTGGCAGCAAGATGGGCAGATGGGCAGACAACATAGCCAAACCAAAGGCAAACGATGAATCGGACTAGCACAGAATCGTGAGGTCGGCCTGTGGATGAGATGAATTAGAAACTGTTTACAACTCCACTTAAATGGAGTTATCTATCAGCAACTATCCATGCATCAGCAATCACATCTATAATGTTTAGCAAATTCTTCTTACCTACTCGTATAGTGACAATTATTATGATGATGCAAATAAATCATTGACTCTGGAAGAACTGCTCTTAGGATATATTATTTTTCGTTGCAGATCAGCTCACTTGAAAGAGAAAATCGGATTTGACGTTTGGAACAAGGGTTTCCACAACTACTCATTGGAATGGAGACCAGGTATAAATTAAAATTATCTGTTCTGGTCTAGTATGAGTATGTCTGGGTGTTGAGTTTTGTTGTCACTGTGTGTCGGGGCTGATAATTTTAGAAAATGTAGAGCTATAAAAGACCTCAAAACACATCATATAGATAAAATAATGCCTACGAGTTCTTTCCTCCGTCCACTGAGACATGTTCTCGGACTACCCGTTGATTCATTTACCGCCGCCGGTGGTAACGTCAACCCTACTCTAGATGTTAGACACATATTCGAAAAACGATCCCACCGGCGAGGTCGAAGAATACACTCATTGCATTTATGCACCTTAAGATGGAAGTACATTACATACAAAAATCTGGCAACAGTCCAAGCTGTGGTTCGTAACTAAGTGATGCCCTTGCGCTTGTTGCCCCAACCTAACTTTTGCGGTTGCAAATCGTGTGCGTCTATCTTTTGAATAAATAGCTTTTTGTTACGGAATTAAATTGATCTGACACTGGGTTTTAATTGATCCTAATAGCCAGGTAATTTACATAACATTGCCTGCTATTGGGATTTATAAAATTATTTGGTTATGAAAACCATGAATCATTTACGGAACTCCTCAACTAAGTGTTGCTTGAAGATGTTATTTTTGGTTTTAAGTATGTTTATTTTTAAATTCATGCTACAGATGGAATCAGTCTATCTGTGGACGGTGAAAACTACGGCAACATTTCCCCTGGCGAAGGGTTCTACCAGCAGGCTTCAGCGAACAACGTGCCCTCAGCGCTACACTGGCTCAAGGGCAGCGTGATGGCGCCCTTTGATGAACTGGTAAGAATTTGCTCCAGCTCTTCTTCTTCCAGATTTTTTTCACTATACAACTCACCATCCTCTCCCTCTGCTGTTGCTTTTTTAGGGTTCCGTAGTACAACAACAAACCTGAATAGTTTTGCTTTGTCTGTCTGAAGAAAGCTGTACAGGACATACACCTGGCCTAATTTATTTCTATTGATTTGTTGCGGCCATTTTATCACTGTGGCATTGGGCTTATTGAGATCGTCAATTGTTACAATTCACCACTTAGTCCTGCAGGTGCTTATAACAGGAGCACTTTCGTAGGAGTACGATCTTTTATTTCACCTGAACAAAGAGAAAGACCCAATGCTCTAAAAATAAACGATGGATGGGACTGGCGCGGGATTGTGGCGGATGGTACAAACTGAGGGAGGCCTATACCCCGCAGTGGGTGGAGTCGGGCTGTGGTTGATGATGATGTGACCAATCCCACTTATTTCCAGTTCTACATCTCAATCGGCATCAGGATAGGAGGCATCAACGACTTCCCCGACACCGCAAACAAGCCCTGGAAGAACAAGGCAACCAAGGCAATGCTCAACTTCTGGGAGGCAAAGGACCAGTGGTTCACGAGCTGGTTCGACGATACCAGTTCCCTGAAGGTGGATTATGTAAAGGTGTATGCGTTGTAAGGTAGGGTTCATTTTTTTTTTGTGGGCAGTAGAATTTTGCCCATGGATGCAGTTATAATCTGTCAAGGGGTACATCCGGAATATGGGCAGCAGCGTCTTCTTGTGTATCTAAACCCAAACGCTCGCTGTCACAGTCACATTGATGTGACAGTTATTTTATTTATTTATTTAACGTACAAAACACGTCACAACCACTTTAAACAATGAGGTTACATAATGGTAAATTATAACTTGATTGTAACATAAACTTATGTACGTACTGCTATAATATAAATTTATATCGAGTAAATAGAGTTTTTACAAAAACAGGTTATTGACATAAAATAAAAAATGGTTAAATAAATTACGATTATAGTAACTAAAATTAGATTACATAGTTAAGAAATATTATTTACTAACAGTCACACTGTAACCAGCTCTGTACAATGAGGGCGGAGAAAAGGTAGCCATTAAGTTTAAAGTATTTATTTATTCGGTAGCAAATAACTGGCCGTGGGGTGCCGGCAGTAGAATGTTACCCCTCCTCTCATGCCCGTGGATGCAGTAAGAGCCTGCTAAGGGATACCTCCGGAAGATGGGCAGCAGCGTCTTTCCGCGTATTAACATGCCGTACTGCGCTCGTCAACCCGCCTGCCAAGCGTGTTGAGTATGGCAACTAACCCTCATGGAGATCCATGAGGGAGGCCTGTTCAGTAGTGGACTTTTTACGGCTGGAATGATGATGAAATAACGTAGGTATTCTTATTACATTTTTATACCATGTATATCAAAATAATGTAATGCCTTAGATGTAAGACTATGTGTCTGTTATAATGTATAATAATATTCCAAGATCTTAGAGCACTTTGTAAATTCAGGCATTTACCGTGTCATTCTTTTTTCAGATTAGCTGATCCTGGATTTGATCTCATCATTTACGTCAAAATAAACGTTTTTTAATGAAAACTTAATGCATTTTTACTGAAGAACCTCAAACTCAGACTTTAATTTCAGCCATATAGCTAAAGAAACAGACTGAAATAGCAATAGCAATGGCTTTATCTGAATTATAATTTCCCAGGAGCTAAACATTCACTAACTTATTCATTAGCTTGGTTGTAGAAGTAGCCGAAATAAAGAAAAGCAGAGCCAATATAACATCTGTGGCTGTGAAACAACTCGTAGTTGATGAATGAAAATCGTAGTGCCCAGGGGTGCCGACAGTGTTCCGTGAGCTGCAGTAAGAATCTTCCAAGGGATACCTCCGGAAGATGGGCAGCAGCGTCTTTCCGTGTATCAACGTCTCGTACCGCACTCGCCAACCCGCCTGCTAAGTCTGATATTGCAACAACCCCCTCATGATCACTAAGAGATGTACATTGTGCATTATAATACGTGTACTAAGCAGAAAGGGGATTCTGACCACCTCGAGGAACAACTTTAGTTCTACGACTTTTCAGGATTCGATGATTTTCATACAAGAGATGACTAAGTAAAAAAGTTTTAACTTCAACAGCTGATTATACGATAATGGCAACCTACATACCAGCTGTCTCTTAAACCCTGTATACAACCAATACACTCTGTTTAAGAGAGGCGTATGTCCAATGAGTAGTTTAAGAGAGGTGTATGTCCAGTGAGTAGTTTAAGAGAGGCGTATGTCCAGTCAGTAGTTAAGAAAGGCGTATGTCCAGTGAGTAGTTTAAGAGAGGCGTATGTCCAGTGAGTAGTTTAAGAGAGGCGTATGTCCAGTCAGTAGTTAAGAAAGGCGTATGTCCAGTGAGTAGTTTCTTGCCAAAAATCGATAAAAAAGAATGGCGAGAATTAAAACATCTCTTAAAGCGCAGTTACTTTAATATAGTCAACAGAGAGCTCAGGCCGCTGCCACGTCGGCGACCAGGCGTCTATATCCTGCCAGAAGAACAGGGCTGCCTTGCGGCCGTGGTTGGACCAGGGCTTCGGCCGCCCATTACCAGTCGTCAGTCCGTCGGGGAACTCTGTAACGCTGCCCGCAGACACGCCCAGGGTTAGGTAGAACTGGGAACAAAGTTTCAGTGATGTTATTGTGACTTATTGGCCTTGGGGTACCGGCAGTAGAATGTTACCCCTCCTCTCATGCCCGTGGAAGCAGTAAGAGTCTGCTAAGGGGTACCTCCGGAAGATGGGCAGCAGCGTCTTGTCGTGTACCAACATCCCGCACAGCGCTCGCTAACCCGTCTGCCAAGCGTGGTGAGTATAGCAACTACCCCTCATGGAGATCCATGAGGGAGGCCTGTGTTCAGTAGTGGACGTCTTACGGCTGAAATGATGATGATGATTGTGACTTAGTGAATGTTGCCCCTCCTCTCTTGCCCGTAGATGCATTAAGAATCTACCAAGGGATACCTCCGGAACGTCATCCTGTGCTCGCCAACCCGCTTGCCAAGCGTGGTAAGTATGGCAACAACCACATCTTCAGTACTTGGTGATTAATTAGCGAGGCATTTGTAAATGATTATTTCTAACGTAGGTAATTATTTATAAGGCATGCTCTCTGCTTATCTTGGTACATGCAAAAACAAACGTTTCGTTTACGAGAAAGTGTAATAACTTCTCATTAAGTAAAACGTGGAATTTCTTATGAATATTAATATTCTCCTTCTACTTAATTGTGTTTGGTTTTACACAATTTTGCTAGTGTCAAGTAACATTATAAAAGGGTTAATTTTATCGTTTTTCTCACGTGTTTGACATTACCCTTTTGGTCACCCGCAGAATAATGATGCATTAACCAGAAGATAAGGTTAACATTTATCGGCCAACAAAACTGCACAGACAAGAACGGAATATAGACAAGACCAACTTATCTATCTAGAGACTTTATTCAAGGAATAATACAAAAACACAAGATTCACTATGTACAGAAACTTAATTAACGATGAAGATAGGTTTAGTTCGTTGGTAGTGATTAGAAATCTGTGTGTCTACCATAAGTTGTCACTGTTAGACTTCCTGCTGTTACTACAATAGTAGCATCTGTCAGATTTGTAACCATGAGGTACGTTTATGGTTTGTAGTTTGGGCTTCATTTGCTTAGAATTGGGTAATTCTAAGCAAATGAAGCCCAAACTACAGTCGCTGTAATATAGTTTACTGCGTATTTTAGTACTAAACTATCCGCTAGAGGCGCTATACAAGTTCTCATACATTTTTTTAACTACAGTTGCTAGCGAGTTTAGATTGTGAAAACTCATGGTAGACCTACTGTCTACATTCACGGCTATGCAAAATTACACAGGGCACAATAGAAAATTGCAGTACACTCTAAATCATTTAGGTTTTAGAAGAAGAAGAAGAAAGTTTTTGTATATTTTGCATTTTGTTTGTGTTAGGTGTTTTGAAAAATGGTTTTTCGTATTTGATTAGTTTAGTATAGAGTAAATCTCACTAATATTATAAAGCCGAAAGTTTGTTTGTATAGATGTTTGGATGTTTGTTACATCTTCACGCAAAAACTAGCCAATGGATTGAGTTGAAATTTGGCACACGTATATTACCTACATAAGTGGAGCAGGATTAACACATAGGTAACTTTTTATCCGGTTACAATGCATGCGAAGCGGCAGGCATAAGCTAGTACAGATGTAAGGTAGTTAAAGTCAAATGTGAGTGCCCACACAAACCCGAGGGCTTATAAGCAGGCAGTGCACCGTTCTGTACAGCATTGTTACCAGTTGCTGACGCTGTATTTATACAGATCTTTATTAGATACTCTACGCAAGTCAAAGTCAATTATTCTTTATTCGTTTGTACCCAAAGTCCACTTGTAAAAGAAAAACAAAACATTAAATCAAATTAAGCACATAATTTAATTCGTTTGCTTCTGAAAACCTTTTTTTCCAAAAAGCGGAAAGTTAGATAAAAATGCTTTCTAGGAAGAAACAGAAAATGTCATCATGGTGGTAACTGAAAATTACCGTAAGAAATTCAGTAAGAATCTGCTAAGGGATACCTCCTGAAGATGGGCAGCAGCGTCTTTCCGTGCGTCAACATTCCGTACTGCCCTCGCTAACCCCCTGCCAAGCGATTATGGCAACAACCACTTCTGATCTGTTCTTGATTCTTGAGGAAGGCTTTCGCCCAGCGCTTTTGTTCATAATGATGATGATAAACTTTAACATGTCTTGCACTCACGTGGTCATCGAAGGGAGCTATCCTGGCTCCCATAGCGAGCAAGGTCCTGGGGACCTCGTCGCAGCCCCGAGGCAGTCTGCCGACCAGGCCGCTAGCTGACGGGTCTACCCTGGCCCACTCCTCGCCATCAACTGACAGGGTAATACGGTCTGGAAGACAGTCCTTTTTATTTAGAAATAGAAATAGTAACATTTTTATTTTTTTTACAATTACTTACATTGTAGACATAGACATATATAGACATATATTTACATTAAACTGGACATAAAGTTATATAATTAGTATATCTTTTTACAAAAAAAGTAAACCAACCAATGTTTCCTTCACCGTTAAAGCACGTTTTAAGTGTGCACATACATTTTTTAAGAAAGAAAAATCCATTGGTGCACGGCCGGTATCGAACCCACGACATTGGGATTGAAAGTCGGGAGTACATACCACTCGGCCAACACGGCTTTCATTGATAGCTTATACACATGTTATAATACACCCTGTATAAAAAATATTGATTGAATGATGGTCAGTTGGCAGTGTATGATTTATTTTATATCTATGATTTATTTTATTTCTACCTGGAGCCCAAAATTATTGATTGAATGATGGTCAGTTGGCAGTGTATGATTTATTTTATTTCTACCTGGTGCCCACAATAATTGATTGAATGATGGTCAGTTGGCAGTGTACGATTTATTTTATTTCTACCTGGTGCCCACAACAATTGATTGAATGATGGTCAGTTGGCAGTGTACGATTTATTTTATTTCTACCTGGTGCCCACAACAATTGATTGAATGATGGTCAGTTGGCAGTGTATGCTTTATTTTATTTCTACCTGGTGCCCATCGAACCGAGAAGATGTGGTAGTCGTCTCCCCACTGCTTGCCGTCACTTCTAGCCTTCCTCGAGAGCAGCGTGTCGTGGCATTGGAAGTCCATGACCGGGCCTCCGTACAGGACCTGAAGAAGTCGATTAGTCGTATTAGGGGGTTTGTTCTTGTCTATTTTAACCTTTCGCGATCACAACACATAATTATTATAAAATAATTACTATTTACAATAATATAGAATCCGTTATTCATCGGAATGTCTTAATTTTTATTGTAATTATTCTAAAAATAGTGTTGAGTTGTTTTGTTTTAACCTATGTATTTCGATTTATATACCTACCTAATAATACCTCATATTGAACCAGGTGAGAACTCTGTGTCTAGTTAAACCTAACATAGGCTTTAAGGCACTTCTAACCAAAATGTAATATTGTTTTTTAATGAATAAATGATTCTATTCTATTCTATATCTATTTACAAATAAATATAAATTCAAAGTCATGACTGTTACTGACTGACTGATATATCAACGCACAGCCTAAAGCACTCGACCTAAAGACTTGAAATTTGGCACACATATACCTTGAGTATCCTAGAGGTGCACTAAGAAGGGATTTTTCGAAATTCCCACGGGAACGGGAACAACGCGGGTGAAACTGCGGGGTACGGCTAGTTAGTAACTAAAATTATTAAACACCCAGCACCTATACCATCCTCCCAGCATAGTCGGAAATAACCAATGGGAAGCACAGGTCAATACGTTTGAAGCTGAATATGTTCGTTACTTCGCGAAACATCGCTTTAATTCACGTGTTAAAAGTGAATATACATTTTCAAGAATTTTCCATTGGTTCACTGCTGTTATCGAACCCACGACCTCGGATCGAAAGTCGTGGGTACATACAACTCGGCCAACACGGCTTATGGCCACCAATCTGAACGTGTAGCATAAAGCTGCGGCTAAACCTGACGCAGGATGCGAAGCGGCATCAGCTGGCTGTTTACGTATCTTGCGACAGGTTTGCAACAGCAATTTTGTGCATGTTTAAACACCGACGCGCTTTATGGAGCGACGGGTCTCCATAAGGTTTGAACGCTCCGCGCGCTTAGTGCACCGACGGGTGTAGGTACATAATGTTAAATCAGGTTAGCTATTTTATGTTTTGTAGAATACATAAACGTGTAGAAAATTTCAATACGAATCCAATGGTGTATGATTTATAACATACTATTATGTGGTGCTTCCGGAAAATTCATTTTTATAAAATAAAAAAATATAATAAAACATAGAAAAGTTGACTCACCCGAGGGGAAATGTGAAGGAGCTAGTACAAACATTATGTATGTTAAGTTTAATATTGTTAATAAAGAGATAATTTATAATATAATGTGGTAATTATCATTTCTGTGTCATTAATTCCTATATCTTTTATTTAAGTATGTTTATTTATTAAATAGAATGTAAATTTTAATTGATCACTTTTAACGCCTGTCTAAAATATTTGTATGCCTAATTAGGCAAGAGTGTATAGGGAGTGTTTATAAATGTTCACCATTGTTCACCTACATTCTAACAAATAATGCTTTGATTTTATTCACGACTTCGAGATTGTTTCTCTATAGGATATTAGCGCTCGATGGCTAAAGATTATTTCGACGAACTAATCTACATAATATGACATACCTATGTATGTGAAGCAACTTGCCTTCACTGAATTGAAATTATCGTGGCTTGACATCATTTAATAAATATAATACGGCTTACACCACGTACCTAACTTATTATCATCTTGCTGACGTTTCGTAGGCCGACTCCGAGGGCCGCGAGACGAGAACTCTCGTCTCGGAGTCGGCCCGAACGGTGCTCATGAAGAAGGGCCTCTAAATGGTCTACGAAACGTCAAGCAGATCGAAAGCAGGCAAGATGATGATAAGTTAGGTACGTGGTGTAAGCCGTATTATATTTATTAAAAGCAACTTGCCTTGTTAGAATAGTCGGAAGTCCCTGCGTTCAGCTGGCTGTTTCCCCTGGCAGACGCGATCTTCAGCACTCCGGAGGCGTATCGCTTGCTTCCATACTTCTTCAGATATGGTTCTAGAAGGATCTCTGTGGAAAGAAGGTGGAATTTAAGAGGGTTAAGTTAAAAATGCTAAGAAATTCACACATCGTCTAGCCCCAAGCTAAGCAGAGCATGTGTTGGGTTTTAGATGACTCATAATACTTAATACATCATACCTCTACAATACAATACAAAATACTTTATTGCACACCTTAAGAAATTACAGAAAAAAAAACACAATAAAAATTTGGTACAATGGGCGGTCTTATAGAAGAAGCGATTTCTTCCAGACAACCTTTGGAAGGAGAGAAATGTGGAAGCAAGAGAGGCAGGGGTGTACTGTACATACAATTAATGCATAAACCTGCGAAAAAATATAAACCTATAAAATAAATATGACTATCATATATACACATATATACTTACCTATAATAAATTCTCTGAGAAATAGATATTCCAATTACATAGATAGATTTTGTTTTATAAAGGGTGGAAAAAGACCACTACTGTAAACGAAAAAGGGTGGTGCAACTCCCCAAAACCCAACTAAAAAAAAAATGTTTTAAAAAAAAAAGTTGTAGCCAGAGTTAATAATGTTTCAATGTTTTTGTTACCTTTTACAGCCCGCAATGTACAGGTTGCCTTCTGTAGGTACCAGCGTCGCGCCTGTGCCCTAGCCTAGTACAGCGACTTTCCATATTGTGCTTGCCAACCCGCTTGCTAAGCAATGTGCGATATGGCAAAAGCTCCCTCATGATCTTGGAGATCCAAGTGGGGGGCCTATGTCCAGCAGTGGACGTGGACTACAGCCCTACGGCTGAGATGATGATGATGATGAAGGCCAAGACGCAAGAGGTGGTTGGTTTGATTTCCGTAGCGGGACAATACCTAATTGTGCATAACTTTCATTTTTTACGTTACTAGCCGCAATCTGCAGTTTCACCCGCGTAGTTCCCGTTCCAGTTGGAATACGGGGATAAAATATAGTTACTCAGGGATAATGTAGCTTTCTAATGGTGCATGAATTTCGAAAATCGGTCTAGTAGTTTTTGAGTTTATTTGTTACAAACATAAAACAAACAAATCTTTCCTCTTTATAATATTGAGAGATAAACATCCAGAACACCCTGAACAAAATATCTGCAGATCGTACAGACATTTATCTCGAGGCGGGAATCGAGCCCGCAACCTCTTGCGTCGTAGGCGGTACTTCGCCCGCTGCGCCAGAGGCCGTCGAAACGTTATTCTGGTTATATCAAAGGGTGTCAAGACAAATTTATAAAAATAAAAAATGCTAGCTGACCCGGCGCCCACTTCGTTGGGCGGTAATTTATAGCCTATGACATTGACAATCACAAATACTGTGGCTTTCTATTAGTAAAAGAATTTTGAAAATCGGTTCAGTAGATCCAGAGATTACCCCCTACAACCTCACAAACTCACAAACTTTACCTCATTATAATATTAGTATAGATAAAATCCATATCCGTGTTTTAAGGAAATTAAAAATGTTAATAAAACCGTTGACTCCAGTAGGGTTTGAAGCCACGTCGGTTAAATCTTATATAAGAGTGTAGGTTATCATCATCATCATTTCAGCCGTAGGACGTCCACTGCTGGACAAAGGCCTCCCTCATTGATCTCCAAGTACTGCGGTTGGAAGCCGTCTGCATCCACTGCCGACCAGCAGTTCTCACCAAGTCGTCTGCCCATCTTGTAGGTGGACGTCCTACGCTGCGCTTGCCGATCCGTGGCCTCCATTCGAGAACTTTGCGGTATAGGTTAGGTATATAGGGTAACAATTCAGAATCAAGGATCGATTGGGGATGGCGGCAGAGGAACCATTAAATAATATTTGTATAGTAGTGCAACCCGCCTGCCAAGCGTGGTGAGTATGGCAGTTACCCCTCATGATCAGAACTCGGCCATGATGCTTTGTCCAGCAGTGGACGTCCTACGGCTGAGATGAAATGAGAATGCAAAAGAGGAGAGCTCTTTTGCATTCGACTAGTACCTGGATATAACCAATCTCCTTGAGGTAGCTTAGCTCTGACTTCCACAGTCCCGTATGTAAACGCAAAACCTTTGCTGGTGACCCTCCCGCTGGCCACAGGGGGGATGATGTCAGCACCCGACGCTGAGACCACGCAGGCTTCCGCGGGGGCGGTGCAGCTGGAAGTGGAAGTATTAGGTTATCATCTTCAGCCTGTACCAGAACTAAAATTACTCGACTGTCTCAATGACTCAATTGGTCTAATAGCAGACTAATACGCAGGAAGAAGCTTAGTTATTCCAGCAGCGGGATAAATATTTGTACTTTTCTGCAGATAGTCATCATCATTATCATCATCATCATTATCATCATCATCATCCACAGCCACACAGTTATATCCAGTACCCACTGTTGGGTAGGCCTGTTTTTTCCGGTCCCTTTGCCATAAGCCGGTCCTGTGCTGTTCTAAGTGTTCTGTGCTAAAACGAATGTCGACGACCCATCGCACCATCGGACGACCACTTCTCTGGCTAGTGATGGGCCACCATTCGGTTAAAGTTTTGCTCCACCTGCCGTCACCTCTAGCCAAGTGTCCAGCTTAATTTCATTTGAGATTCGTAACCCTGATTCCGACGACTTGGACTCTCGTCCGGTGCCGGATCTCTGTGTTACGACCTCGGCCTTGGAGTTTGATGACGAGCATGGCTGGCTCCATGGCTCTCTGTGCGACTTCTACTCTGTACAGTCTCCTTACGACTGAGCGACCATCGACCATGTCTCGCACCATAAGTCAAAGTTGGGAGGACACATTGGTTATAAAGACAGGTTTGCACGTCTTCCAATTTTCCCTTTGTATTATGTATTTACAAAAAAAATACTATCTACCAAGAGTGGTGAGTATGGTTACAAGTCGGATCTTCAAATACCCCTCATATTCGGTATTTGAAGATCCACGAGGGAGGCCTATGTCCAACAGTGGACTTCCTACGGCTGAGGTAAATTAAAAATCAGGATCGAAATTTATTTACCTACGTAGCAAGTTTATAGCATGGACCGTGTTTATTTGGTCCATGTTTATAACAAGTTTTTTTTACTAATCAGGTTACGAAAATCATTACATAGGTAGAAGTCTTGCCGTGGGATGCCGTATGGCAGTATGGCAACTACCCCTCATGAAGATCCATTAGGGAGGCCTGTGTTCAGTAGTGGACCTTTTACGGCTGAAATTATGAATGAAAATGATGATGAGTAGTCTGAAAGATATGGATACTCAGTATAGTTGTCATCTGAGGAAGTATAACATGCCTAGAAGGTTCTACACCTTACCCACTGAAGAGATTCAAAGTACCGGAGTAAATGGTCTCAGTGCTGAAGCCAGGGAGGTTCTGCTGAAGAGTTGGTTTGATGCTGAGGTAGCCGTTGGCCACTGACACCGTCGGGTTGTTGGCGAGGCGTTGGTACGAGTTGAAGGGATACTCCTGAAAACAGTTCAAAATCGCAAATGGAAGACTTATGTTAAACTTAGTACGCAGGAAGAGAGAAATAAGAATGCTTGTATGTAGATATGCAAAAACTTGCGCTGCCTTGGGTGCCAGCAGTAGAATGCTAACCCTTCTCTCTAGCCCGTGGATGTAGTAAGTTGCCCCGGAAGATGGGCAGCAGCGTCTTTCCGTATATCAACATCCCGTTCGCTCGCCAACCCGCTGGCCAGGCGTGGTGAGTATGGCTACAAACCCCTCATGATCTTGGAGACCATGAGGGAATACCTACCTATGTTTAGCAGTGGACGTGGTCAATAGTCTTAAGTCTGAGATGATCAAGTAAAGGCGTGTGTTCCAGTTGCTCGGCATGCTCTCCCAGGATACCTAAACTTATATCAAAAAGCTGATTCTGCTAAGTTTGTTTGTTTGGTGGAATGCACAAATCTCAGGAACTATTGGTACTATTTGTATTTTTGTGTAGCATGGGCTGTGCTGCATAGCCCATTTATCGAGAAAGGCTAACAATGAGGCGTTTTCATTAAAAACTAAATCTCTACAATAGTTCCCTCAAACTTTATAGATAGCGTTAATGATCTTTTAATGATAGGAATCACAATTTGGCAATGAAATTAATTGTGATTAATCAAAAACTTGCATTCTCCGCTTGCCAGCTCCATCTGTTAGGTTTAGTAGAAAACTTTTTTGCATTTTTACTGAAAATGGCTCATGAAAATTTAGTCATAAAGCCTATCAAGTGTGTAATTCCTTACCGGACTCTCGCTTGCCATAGGAACGTACTGTTCCACCTGCCAGACGTTCTCCCTCAGCGAGTCGAAGGTATCTTCGAAGATGACCTGGCCGGCGCACGCGCTGCCGCCGCGGACCAGGGTCTGAGTGGGTCGGCAGACTCCTGGGCTCGACGTGACGGGACGCGACGTGTCGGGAGGTGTGGAGCCTGGCGTGGAAGCATAGTCTTCTAGCTCTAGGGCAATTGCGGAACAACATTAATTTTGGAAAATCGAGTTTGTGATGGCATTGTCAGAATAAGGCTTGCTCGGCACCCCTCTGAGCTTACTCGGCAGCTTAATGCAGCATTCGAGTGTATCATCATGATTAGTAAGAGTTAAACAAGGTCTTCACTATTGACCGTATGAATAAGCTCAGAGTCGCTCAACGAGCTATGGAGCTATGCTCGGGGTTTCTCTACGGGATCGAATCAGAAATGAGGAGATACGTAGAAGAACTCGGGTCACCGACATAGGCAAACGGATTAGCACGTTGAAGTGGCAATGAGCAGGCAGGCCATATAGCGCGCAGAACAGATGGCCGATGGGGCCGCAAAGTTCTCGAATGGAGGCCACGGATCGGCAAGCGCAGCGTAGGACGTCCACCTACAAGATGGGCAGACGACTTGGTGAGAACTGCTGGCCGGCGGTGGATGCAGACGGCTTCCAACCGCAGTACTTGGAGATCAATGAGGAAGGCCTTTGTCCAGCAGTGGACGTCCTACGGCTGATATGATGAAACAAGGTCTGTTTTAACCAACGCCGGCATTATTCACCTACCGTTAACAGTAAAACTCAGTCCATCAGCCACATATCCCTTGCTGCTAACAGCAGCGAACACATGATACTTGATGACGTCTCCGACCTTCAGCATTACGTTCTGATCTTCCACCACCCATCGTCCGTTGGTGGCCTCGGTGACTTCGCCGGAAATGTCGCCGACGTCGCTGGAGCCGATCGCTCGGTTGACGTTGCCTTGGAAGGTGAAGAGGGCTAGGTTGGGGGCGTCTGAAAGGAAATTTGTAATTTGTATTTTCTTTATTTATCAAAAACGTATTCTAATCTTATTTATACGACACTTATAACCATTGAAGGTTTTTCTAGTATCGACTGTTACAGCGTGTTGCCACACATTTTGGCTGGATAAAATAGTATCTAATGGGTCATTTATTATTCGTAACAAAGTCCTCTTAGTGCCTTTTAAGGGTGCATTTGGGAAGATAAATTTGTGTATTTTGTTGTTGTGTACAACATTTAATTAATTATTTGTCTTGATTTGTAAACAAGGTAGGTACTTACAAATAAATTATTTCAATTTCATTTGTTTATTTTGATGGGCGATTAAGAACCTCAATGCGCATCATATACACATGGTGATAGACCTCTGAGGGTAACAGGCGTGTTTAGCCTTAAGCTCCTATATGTAACTTTTGTATAGGTAAAATTGTATTTGGAATTCCTAGCTCAATATATTTAAACACATTTTATTTTCCAGCAGTGGTCTGTTGGCCACTAGGACCTAAGGCTAGTGTTAGTCAAAGATTTAAATCGTCAGATACGCCCTTACCGTAATGAGATTTACCGTTTAGTTTCCATACGAAATGAGTGAGCTCACTCATTTGAAATCAGTGTACCCGTAAACACAGAGTTAGCCGGACGTAGTGTGTGTTATTTTTGTCACGAACGTTCGTGCAACATGATTACCACAATAAATGGATTAATATCAGTTTGGTTTATTGGCAAAATCAGTGTGCGTGCGTCGTTTATGTATTATTGTTTATTTATTTATTTATTTATAAAAAGGAACGCCAACAGTATATTTATTAAACACTTTCAACAAAAAAATTCAAGGAACAATTCTTATATCGCACACCTAGAACAAGACGGAATTATCTCGAAAAATCTCAAAATCGACTTTATTGTATATTTGAATCCGCGAAGTTTTAACGCGTATACCACTAAGACAGGCTTATTTATATTCGCACAGACGCTCAAGAGATGGCACTGTACGTCGCTCTTAGTGAATTGATGGGTCAAAGGTCATACCACGAACACGAATTTATGTCTAGTTGCAACAAGGCCGCCAAACAAACCGTATTGCGCTTACGCAAAGCCAAATTATTTCTGAATAATCTAGTGTTTTTGAAGTTATTCAGACATTTTCTGCGAGTTATTTAGTGATAATCCCGTGTTGGTGAATTTTCCTGGTTGGCGTTTTAACAGTATTCCGAAATATGGCAGTATTATTGACGAAGGTATGTTAGTTTTTTTTTATTATTCCAAAATAGTTCCCTATTGTTTGAAATAGGTGAAAATTTATTAGATAACGCCCTATTGATGGCACATTTAAAATGTTCCATAGTTTATTCAAAAATTATTAAAAATGAATTCTGAGTACTTTGAATTCTTACTATAGTTGTATATTAAAAGAAAAGTATTTTTAAGCAGCATTTTTCTTTTTGTAATAGGATAAAATAAAACATGTTTTGAGATAATGCTCTGTTTTTGAATTAATTTAGATTTCACTCATTTTATGGCAGATAATGAAGGGTCGCGGCCTGCTGATGCTCGAAAAGGCAATTGGGGCAACCATAATAGAGGACGAGTTAACTGTCCAATAAATTTATATGGAAAATGATTCTGAACTTTCCAGTGTGGCGGCATCAGTCATTTCATCACCAGCGGTTGAAGCATTAGTCGTTGCAGAATCATAAAATTTTTCGTCTCCAAAGCTCCAGTAGCAGCAGCAGCTCACCCAGCAACACCATTTTAACTCAATCCTGCCATAAAGACACAACCTTTTGTTGCAAGTGTCACCGAGACCACCAACGATCCGCAGCTAAAAAAAAAGAAGAAACAAAATCCTAGCGGCTGGAAATCCAACATTGCTAAGCGATTGCGGAATACAAGTAAGGCGTATGTTTCTGTATCAAACCCCTCAAAACAGATCGCTGAACGTCAGATCCACCTTGTGGCGATGTGGTGTGCGTCCGAAATCGTACAAGGCGCTACAAAGATCAAGGTTTTTCTACATTTTATACCTCATATTTTAATAAGAAGGTACTTGTTGATCTTTATAACATTGTGATTATTATAATTGTTTTATAATATGTCATTCATTATAAAAGACATATTACTTATAAAGACGGATACCTAAGAAGTTAATACAGAACTGAATAAAAAGTTATAACTAAGTTTTAAGTGTCATCTTAGATAACAGATTTAAAGACGTTTTACCTTGATTAGTACCTACCTGGTAGATTCTATGATATTTAAGTCAATTAATATTTTATTGTTTAATTTAACATTTAAATAAAAATAATAAGATCATCGTAGGTTGCCAAGATAGTAAAGATTGTAAAGCATTTTTTACCTAACAGTATAACATTGTACACAGTCAGTAGTATGTAGTAAATACTTATCGTACGGTGAAACTTAGTATTTCCTTCCCATCTTCTTTAATTGTGTTAACTCTGTTTTATTTTTCTAGATTGTTTTGTTATTTAGTGCCTGCCTGTGTTGTTTCATGTTTTAATAATCACTATGGCCAAAACCAAACTACGGTTCTTGAATGATGATGTTGATTATTAAACTTTTGATTGTTAAACAAACTTTAATAAAGATGCTGATTTTCGTAGTTTTTTGTCTTTTATTTTACTAACAACAGTAAAATTCCTGATAACAGATCAAATATGCCCTTATTATTTATTTACACTTAACCAATAGATGGTAAAATAATAGAGCACTATATCAGAATCATTCAACAAGAAGGACGTATCTCAAAATAGTAAATTTTTATTTCATGAGATAATTATACAATAGAGATTTAAAACGAAAAATGCATATAATCGCTTGCTCGACGTTTCTTAAAGAAAATAAACAATACAAATATTGATTTACATTAGATACGTTACATGAAACACTCAAGATTTTGTCAATAACTTCGATACAAAAGCAGATAACGGTTTTTCGTTGATTCTGAACAAAGTAGTTTTTCGACTTAGCGCTGTCTTGTTCTAGGGGTGCGATATATATGCCAATTATAGGCGAACACAACACTTTATTGTTAATATTAAGAAAATGCCACAGTTATTGGTGTCAGATCCCATCTAACGATTTAAATCTTTGGTGTTAGTCATAACAAATTTAATGAAGAAATCCGTTTTTCCATGTTCTGCCCTAATCTTGAGAACTTAACTAATATGCAAATAAAAAACAGGTTCGGGGGATTTTTTCGCTTACCATGAGACAATGACTCATGTCGTTGACGTCGTATCAGCTGAGCGGAGGTCAAGTTTATCGCATCTTGGAAATACAACGAGGCAAGTGACCGCACGCGAACGTGGTCAGAATGTTTATTTCAAGATTATATATTTTTATACACAGCAAGGAACCGAACTAGTTTTAAGACTGCTAACTTATAGTTAAAGAAATTAGCACTAGGTATACAACAAGTTAAAATAAAATACTCTTTTTTATATGATTTGTTAATATTTTAGAGAAACCAGGACTTTAGGTAAAGTTTGTTTAAAACTCTTTGACGAATCAAAAATTATTTCTCCCGCTCTTATATTGTATGATTTACCCTTGGCACGCATAACACTTTTTACCACCATTAATTAAAATAGCTGCTTCCGTTCCTAGCACATCCTTTCTAGTAAGTAGTCCTCAAGTCTTGTAAAAGCTATCCTATAGTTTCAACAACAAAAGCACGATGAAATCACGTAAAAGCCAAAAAATGAGAACAACATACCATCAATAGTCGCTCGGAATCCCTTCGGTCTGAAGGCCTGTATCCTGACAGGTGGTATCCTATATTCCTGGCTGTAACACTGCAGGATAAGTAAATTCAAGGCTACTAGACGACCGATCCGCGCAGACGCCATTTTGGTACTGCATGCAGCTTCACCTTGTTTATTTTGCTTCTCATTTGAGTCTAACGCTCTATATATATAAAATTCAAAGTCCTGGCTGACTGACTGATATATCAACGCACAGCCTAAACCACTGGACCTAGAGACTTAATTGGCACACATATATGTACATACCTTGAGTATCCTAGAGGTGCACTAAGAAGGGATTTTTCGAAATTCCCACGGGATAGGGAATAAATGAGATTTATATTTTCGAATCAAAGTGGCTCTGCGTGAAAAAGGGGATTTTACGTTTTATGACTTCCACTCTGACGAAGTCGCGGGTAAAAGCTAGTCAATATATATAAAACTCTTCCGTTACTGACTGAGTGACTGTCAGACAACGCACAGCCTAAACCACTGGACCTAGAGACTTGAAATTTGGCACACATACCTTGAGTATCCTAGAGGTGCACTAAGGAGGTATTTTTCGAAATTCCCACGGGAACGGGAACTACGCGGGTGAAACTGCGGGGTGCGGCTAGTCTGAAATAAAAACAAACTTGGGTCTTAAATGTATAATAGTACTGTACGTAGACTTTGCTGTATTTTTTATAATCGAATTCTGTAGTCAAAATTTTATTGTGTTACCGGAGGCATAAAATTATGTGCTTCTTTTTGATGTATCATCTTACATCCTTTTATTTATATTACAATGTTTGTAAGTCCTGGTCTTTTGCCAGCTGAACCAGAATTCTGTGGGGTTCCGGGGTATGGGTGTAACAATATAATAGTAGCTTGTTATTTAAAATGTATTCTAAATAATATTCATAATACGAGTAGTGATGGATGCGAATGTGGACGAATATTATGTGCAGAGGTAGACCAAAGAAATGTATTATGGTTAATGTGCATGATGATATGAGTGCGAAAGAGAGTTTATTTGACTTATAACAAGAGATAGAAGAGAAGGACGTGTTGTACCGACTCCACATAATGTGGAATAAGAGCAATATTGACTAATTCTAACCACCTATTTCTTGTTAGAATTAGTCAAATAAACTCTCTTTATACATGTTGTACCGACTCCACATAATTTATTTATTTATTCATCTTAGGGAAACTATCAGCACAAGATACACAATAGTTATAAGTATAATAATAAGTGGCTATTAATAAGTTTCCACTTATAGATACACAGTAGTGGTTTACAAAGAACAAATTAAAAGAAATTAAAAGAAATTAACAACAGTAGGCTAGTAATAATGTGGAATAAGAGCAAAGTAAACGTTAAATATAACTCAATTGCCGTGAGGTGCCGGCAGGAGTGTTGCCTCTCCTCTCTTGCCGTGGATGCAGTAAGAATCTGCCAAGAGATACCTCCAGAAGATGGACAGCAACGTCTTTTCGTGTATCAACATTCCGTAGGTACTGCGCTCGCCAACCCGCCTGCCAAGCGTGGCGAGTATGGCGAGTATATGTATGCAACAACCCCCTAATGATCCTAGAAATCCACGAGGGAGGCCTATGTCCAGCTGTGGACGTGAACAGCAGCTTTACTATGATATACTATGATAACACTCAGCACCATCTACACCAAAAGTTTTTAACACTATTTGACGAAAGGTGGGCTTAATGCTAAAAGCATTTTCTACCTGCCAACCTGCATGGTAGCACAGTTGGTAGTGAGAATGGGTATAGGTATCTACCAGATGTAAACTGATGAAAGATGAAAACTTTTTTTTTATTCAACGATTTCCATTTCCGTGTTTTAGTGTTAAAATTAATGTTCAATATTATTTTCCCCCGACTTTCAATTCGAAGTTATTGGGTTCGATACCGGCCTAGCACGCTTTTTCTTCCTTGATATGTCTATGGGCATTTAACACAAAATTTAAAGATTAAGGAAAACCTCGTGAGATAACCTGCGGCTTAGTTAGCTTCAGGCGTATTGACCTGTTCTTTCCTCTAATAGCTTGCTAAGCTGAGAGGATGGTAGGTAAAGATGCATACTGGGCAAGCCTAATCCATCCAACGTCCCAGGCACTGCAGCGTCTCCTCCTAGATCATGAATACCAATTTTTGATGCTATTTAAATCTTTACAATATTTGAAGCCCTTACTTTTATAATGGGTTCATAACATACATAAAAATACCCTTTCCTCACTTGGAATAAAAGCGTTCTAAAGCGAATAAATTCAATCAAGTGGGTATGTGCTTTATTCAATTAAAATGTGTTTTGTTTTTCTTTTGTACACTGACATTTCATAGTAGCATTTGTGCTTTAATGAATAGGTAAACATTTAATGACTTTGACCCGAGACAAAAATCACTGCAGAAAACACAAAAATTTCTTCTGGCGCGGCGGGAATCGAACTCGCAACAACCTCTTGCTATTGGTTGATGTAACAGAACCACGGAGATCGATCATAATGCTATCATCATCATCATCATTTCTGCCGTAAAATGTCCACTACTGAACACAGGCCTCCCTCATGGATATCCATGAGGGGTAATTACTGTACTCACTACGCTCGCCAACCAGCCTGGGGTTGGCGAGCGCAGAACGGGGTGTTCACACGGAAAGACGCCTGCTGCCCATTTTCCGGAGGTATCCCTTAGCAGGCTCTTACTGCACCAACGGGCACGATAGCAGGGGTATCTAATATTCTACTACCGGCACCCCACAGATTAATAATGCTATAGCAAGCTATAGGACTCTTGTGCTATAGAAAAGTTGAGTAGTTATCAATGTGTCCTGAAATTAACATAATAGCAATCACGGTTAACTTTTCCAAGGCGCTTTGGATAAAGGTGGGGTGCCGGCAGTAGAATGTTACTCCTCCTCTCATCTGCCCTCCGGAAGAAGTGCAGCAGCGTTTCAGCGTATACTCCCTTACTGCACTCGCCAACCCGCCAAGCGTGGTGATTATGGCAATAATCATGATTAAAAAATCCATGAGGCCCATGTCCAACAGTGGACGTGGACAGAAGTCCTAAGGCTGAGATGATGATGTTAGGTACTTAGTTAGGCGGGTGGGTGATCAAGTTTTCAAATGAAAATCGTGTAACTAGTGAACTAAAATGTGGTTTAATAGAACAAGCGCATAAGTACAGGTAAAAAGCGAGTCCTTAGGTATAGGTACGTAAAACTAATAACTTTTTGGTTTTAACATAATATAAATCAGTCAAAAATCTTCAAGAATTGAATTCACTATAGCTGTTGGTGACATGGGCGACTCCAACATCGATCTAACAATAGAAGCCGGAGATATTCTTCCTGATATGGAACTAACCGAAGGCACAGGAGACGAAGGTGGATCAAGGTACGGAGTCTTAGAGGCTTCTGGGTCGTCTGATGGCGTGGGAGACATAGGCGAATCAAGGTACTGAATCCTAGATTCTGCCATGCTAGACGGTGTAGGGGACATGGGCGATTCAAGGAAATGAATAGTAGATGTTTGCGGAGCACTTGTTGCTTGTTGCTCTTGAGGCGTTGTGGATGAAAGGGTGTTAGGGCTTTTCAACTTCGGCTTCTTTGACACACTTTCAAGTAAAGCTATGTTAGCTTTACGCTTATTACACAAGTCTATGGAGTGTCCGGGCATTCTACAATAAGAACAACGTTTGCGTTTCTTCTTAGGTAAAGTCGGTTCTCCAGATGTGCTTTCAGGCTGTACTTGCGGTGCAGCAGGTGCTGGCACGTTTTTCATCAATTTCTTAGTCTTCTCCATCAATTCCAAATGTCTACCTTTGTCCAGCAGTTCCGCAAACGAGTTCACGTCAGATCGCTGTATACTCTTCTTCATATCGTCTCTCAAAAAGCCGTAGATCATGTCAAGTTGAACTTCTTCGGCGTGCCTATCTGGCAGGGATAAAAACAGTAACTTCTTACGGACCAGAAAAAGATCAATAGGTTCACCTATTTTTTGGGGCGTGAATAGTTTTGTATAGACTTCGTGCGGCGCTGGTAAGAACACGGTACGGATACGCTCCAATGCTTCCGTCCAGGATTTGACTTCGGGTCGTACGTTCGCCCACCACGTTTTAGCGACGTTCATCATGAGCGGTGAAAGGCTATTCAGAGCGTCTTCGTCGGAGATCCGTTCTACATACTTGAACATGGTGACTTTATCAATGAATTCTTGGACTTTATGATTCCGTTGGCCGTGAAAGCGGTACTTGAACTCTGCGAAACTCATATTTGCTGGGGAATTCAGTGCTTACGGGAGTAATAAGGTACCTACAAGTACCTACTAATTGTTGGAACTATTGTAGTAAGCTAAACGAACATCACAAATTTTCTTCAACGACGCCAAGCCCACTGTGTTGGCATTGGCACACTTTTAATCTGTTCACTTGAATGGACTACCATAGGCTATCGCATTCAGTTCAAACTACCGTTAACTCTTGTGGACTGCGTACGCTATCGCTCAAGGTTACCAACGGCTCCAGACGCTATTTAGCAACTGAGCATTTTGCGATACGCGTGCTCGCTTAAAATCGGTGGCGACGGGCGTGGGTCGTTTGTCCGGAATCGCACGAACCGCGCTCGGCAAACTTCGGTAAAAGCAGGTGCAACTTGCGAGACACATTCCATTATTATTTTAACGAACAACAAAGTGGCGATATTTTTAAACTATCACGGTTGTGATCATTATTAGGTAGGTATAAAGGTACAATATTTACGGAAAATTTACCATGTTTTGAGTCTTTTTGAGTTTTCCAATATTTCGATGCAGTTTACTTATGGTTTTAGGCCTTTACATATACAGCGTCAGCATACCTAACTGTACAGTATGGTTTGTTGATTGCTGGGTACTAACCTAAACGATGATAAAAATGTAGAAACATCCTGAATAAGTCCTGCGGGGAGAAAACAGTAGGTACTTACTAAAAACAGTTTTTTAAATCATTTATATCTCCCCTGCCCAGAGGAGACAACAGGATTTTTTTTCTGATATCTCCCCTAGGGGATTTGTATCTCCATTAGGGGAGACATTAGACCTACACTTTAGACTGAAGAATGGGGAAACTCAAAGACTCAAATCATGGTAAATATTGCTTATAACAAAAGTGGCGAGTTGATCAGGGAGAAAGCAAGCAATTTGATACACACTCGCAAGTCAGCTATTTCAAGATTTGCCATACAAAAACGGTCTAAAACGAGTCAGTGATCGACCATTTTGAAGTCATTGCAAAAGAGAAGACTTACGCTACTGGGCCTACCTTGGGATTCTATTTGTATAGCTGGCAGTAAGAACTAACGATACGTACCTACCTACTATGACCGAAACCGGTAGCATGCATATTATGCAACACGACGCCACACGGTTTATTAGTGTTACTTATTTCTGTCTTAGCCATTCCCAGCTAACGCGTATTTATATCATCATTCACAGCCCAACTTTTCCCACTGCTGGGTATGGGTATAGACCTCCCTACGTTTGTGTCACCGGTGGCCCATCCACCACAATCCTGTGCTAGTCCATCGTTTGCCTACGACTTTATCTGTCGTCTGCCCATCTCGCTGTCCACAGTTCTGTATCTCTTTAAAGCCTGTATTACATTACACGGTATTCAGGGACCCTTACCCTAACTAAGAGTGGTGTAATAAGAGTTAGAGAGCGTAAGGGACCCTAACTAGGGCGACCGGTCGGACCCGGAAAACCTTGCTCCCTAATCGCCCTGAATACCGTGTAGTGTAATACAGCTTTTAATGCCAAATTTATAGTTTTTTTTTATACTTACAGGAATAAATAAAAGAACACTATTACTCCGACTATTTTATTTGAAAGATAAAACTTTGGTTCGATTGCAATCCACGAGGAAGGTCCAGGTTGGTTTTGTAATTAAAATTAGGATTGTCTATAGCAGAATAGCAAATTGTTTTGCTAACAAGGGATTTCATGTTACATTGGTTCTTAAATTGTCGTTGTTGTTTTTAAACTTTCGCGATTTACGCAATAAATACAATTATATGTGTTTTAATAAAAGGTTCTTTAACATTTTTTGTCTAATACAATTTCCGTCCGTCTGACATTATTGTTTTAAAGCTCAGACAGATCTAGTCACGCCCTAAGGGTTACTTTTTACCATTTTGGTTGGGAACCCTATAAACAGGTTTATGTGTAATTTTTTATTTTTTTTTAACTGAGTCTGAATCCTCGGTAGATCTTTACGTTTGGTTATCAATCATTATGTTTCAATTACAGAACCATCCTGTACTTTGTTTTGTTTATTACAAATGTCATCACTATTTTGCAAATGCTTGATAGCAAGTTCTATGGAATCGCTATTTAACAGGTTTACTGTGATATGAAGCTATTGGTACTATTTGGTCTTTAAAGGTATTTTAGTTCTCGCTTTTATGCATAATCGTTCGATAACTACTTGATAGCTAGGTAAGTTACTGGCTCAAATGTGAAACGTCACTCGTAATGATACAATTAGCATAAATTTTATGAAGCAGTAGCCTTTTTTAGATCCCGTAATAGCCAATTATACTCGGCGTCTGAATCAACAAAAGTGCGCTGATAGTGTAGTGTGCTGTCCCAGTGTGAACCGGCCTTAATCGCAAGTTACTATATTTATGAAGACCAAGTGAGGGTAGTCTGAACAGATGCCTTCGTTTCGCTGCGGTTACCACGCCAGCCTTCCTGGACCACGATGGGTGCAATCCTGTCGAAACGTCGGGCAATAAAAAAGGTAAATAACGCAAAACATACCTGGTTAAATGTGTTAATAATAATTTAAGCAGTTTTAACAAACAATTATGCATAAAGGCGTTACATTAAGAGGGGCCAATCCAACTTACTTGTCATACAACCGCTCGTACGTGGGTGTGGCGTTGTAATAGATCTTTCTATGAAACTTTTGATCTAATAGGTATCTTGTGCACTATATCTAGGTTTCTACCCAAACAAAAAATCAAAATTTGGAGAAACCAATTTTATACGGAATTTTTTTTCTCCAAATTTTGATTTACACTCACCGATTTACACTTTGATTGCCACACCCACGTACGAGCGGTTGTAGAAAAGTAAGTTGGATTGGCCCCTCTTAAGACGCATTTACCGTCTTAGAAGTCACGATAGTTAGTACCTACAGAGCGGTAATTTCATACTATGTTATGCACATGCTGAGGTTTTTAATCGTAATTTTATAAATGGAGGTTTTCAGTAGCATAAAGTTTCACCTAAAATTCTATTAGAGTAAGCATTGTTTGAGGAGACAAAATTTAACTTCAAAATTACTTAGTAACTTTACTGGTTTTAAACTTTAATCTAGTAACAGAGTTGAAAACAGTAGAGATGTATTTAGAATACAAAATATTGAATGTAAATGCAAAAAATTGCTCAAAAACAGCCGAGCTCTATGAGTTATCTTTTGCATTCCCAGTCAAGTTTAAAAAACACTACGAATACTTTGATCAATTTCATAAAATGATACAATTTGAATAAATTTTAAACACACTACGGCCTTAAATAGAGCACTTAAAAGTATTCCCTTGTTCTTAAGCAACGGAGACAATTTCAAGATAGTACTTAGATCTTATGAGATCTAACTTTAATGCCCAAAGTGCCTTAATCTACAGAGAGTCAATCCCTAAGTTCCAATAATATGTAAACATCGAATTTCTTAAAAATAAACAACTTTTACTAGTGATTGCAACTCTGTATGTAGCGGAGCTTTAAGTATTCAATCAATTTATTATAGTGATATTACATTTTAATCATGACTTAATCTACGACTAAGCTGGGAGGATGGTATAGGTGCTGGGCAAGCCTAATCCATCTAAGAATGTCCCAGGCGCTGCAGCGTCCTGTACCTCTATAAATCATCGATTTGAACGGCGTCACTTTTACTTATTTAGGTATGAGCTCCAAGGTTGTCCAGTTGACCAGATAAGTTCGTGATTCTGGCGTAAAATCGTCATCTGCATTATGGTGTCATCACTTTAGAACCATGTCACACCAAAAAGCGCATTGCAACAGTGACAGAACTACACGGTTATCAGATAAGCAGATTTTAAAACGCCACGGTTATATTGTTCTTTAGTTTAACATATATGTATACTTCATTCCATTCACTAATAAAGTCGATGCACTTAAAAAAATCTAGACAAAGACAATGGAGGAGTATAGATATGACTGGTACATCACAACATGTCATTCAATCGTGATTTTAATGAGATATCTCATTCAATTAACGTCTCATCCATGGTTTCTTACATTTTACTCGTAGCTAGAGAAATAATTGTTAAACAACAAACCTTAAGCAAAACAATCTTAAGATTTTTCTCAGAGGTTGCGTGTTTATGACACGAATTTTCAACTAGAATCAAAGTACGTGGTTAGAAATATGATGTTCTGTAAAATAAATAAATTAAAATAACGACACAATTTCAACTAACACAAGCATACACAAATTGACTAACACATAATAATAACTATGAAATGGTATTTCGACCCTTATACAATAATAAATTAAGACAATAATATTAGGATCTATAATGACACAATCGCTTGAAATCATAATAATTATCTTACCCTAAATAAAATATCAAGTATACATAATCCATACAAATCCATCTGAGAATCACATTTAAACCATGATATTTTAACCAACGATAAGAAGGTACTACGTAAAAATTACTATACTAGTCATACGCCCTGACTTTCCTTGGGTGATCGTGCAATCATTCAACACATCTTCAATTTCATTAAACACGTGCCTTTTACTCAAAAATCAATTATGGCTCCGGTAATCAAATCCGTGTCGTTTTCGAAGATGCGAAATTTAACGCTAGATGATGATTTTTGTAAAATACAGGAATTACTAACATAGAATATATATTTTTTATTTTTCTTATTGCACAGACAGACCTTCGTTGACCACAATCTCCCTGATGGTAAGCGACGATGTGGCCGATGGTCACAAAGGTCTAGAAGACACCTTTATAACGTCGAATCTTATTCAGACTAGTTTAGATTTTTCAAGAAATCATCATCATGGGATCGAAGGATCGCACGGAGGGTGCTGCTACCCTCTGCTGAGACATGCAACGAAACGGTTTTCTTTAATTTTATTCAGTATAACTTGTTAAAATATACAACTACTTTCCATAGAGAGGTGGTAAACTCCCTAGGTAGGTTAGGAGCAAGGTACCTCCCCCTTCCTTCCCCTTTTTTATACCCAGTATAGAGATTATGGCGTTGTAGAGTGCGTTTACGGAGAAATTTAGCGTGCCACGCGCGACCTCTCCATAAAATAACTGTTCTGGTCTCCCCAACTAGAATTAGAATTAAAAGAGCTGCCCATTGTCTTTAGATGGGAGCATAAAACCCATGTACAAATAAACTTCACATTTCATTTTAAATAAATATATATTAAATATAAATGATGCTGGATATTTTACAAAGCACCATCTAGCCCCAAATTAAGCGCTGCTTGTGTTATCGGTACCAGATGGTTAGAATACCTACTTAAATACATTATTTGGTATTTACATACATGTCATACATAAAAAAACACCCAAACCCGGGACAAGAATCTGCAGATATAGCAACGATTTGTCCCCAGCTGGCAACTTTAGTTAAAATGCTGTGAAATTAGCATCAAAACCCATCAACTAGCAAGTAAAGTGACTATATTAACAACTATGTATAATTACGCAAATGACTATATTATACTATTTTAAACTAACATTTATGTAGAAGTATACACACTTATGCAAGCACCATTCACATTAGACCACACTTTCCGTTAAACTTCCGTTTTCGGAACAATTTGACGGTTCTAGATTTATACCTAAGTTATTTTAATTGTAAATGATTGAGATTTACTAATTCCGGTGACAATTTACCGATTTAAATATAAATATTCACAAAAAAAATAAAACGACTTTGTATACATTTAGGTAAAATCCTCAATTCAATAACCCATGACTAAAAAAAACCAGCGTAAAATTCTTTAAGCTATCCTCGACCTTTGTGATGATTGATGACAGGCTCTGTGACGGGTTTGAATCCCGTCGCGCGTCGGACCAAACATTTTTACATGAGTTTTTAAGGTTCAAGAAACCAAGTATTTCATGAACCTGGTAACGTGTCAAAACTTTTTTCTATTTATTAAAAAAATTATATATTTTTGTATATTTATGTTATGTACAAATAAAAAATGGAATAAAATGCTAGCATATTTGGATTTCAAAAAACTGGGTGTTCTTTCGATCATTCTATTTCTAGATTTCAACATCTTAAAAAAACTGATGTATTTGCAGTGCGCGTTAATTGCCAAGCTTTTTTGATGGTGTTTGTGATCACAGCCACACTCACTCCAACCAAACAATAATACTTTGATATTTACTTTAGATGAAATCACTAGACCACTCTCCACCTCTACATTAGAAAGATTACTAGACACGAAAAACTTCACTTAGTGTTTATAATAAACTTACATTAATTATACGTTTATCAATAAAGAGATATATCTATCTAAGTATTCATGTGATGTGAACTGTTATTAGGTACGATCTATTGATCACGTCTCACGTTAAGGGGAGGGAAGAGGTCGATGAAGGGTGTTTTCCACTTTCGTTCAATATTATATATGTAACCTTAGCTATGAGTAAAATATGATAATAGTATGATAGATGTAATAGTTTTGATTTCTGATATGTTGTGTAACATTCACTTTGTTTTGATAAAACTGTTTATTACTGTGAAATGTCGAGTTGAGACGTTAGTTCTAAAATTACAACTAGATGTCGCTGTGTTTTACTCAATGTCCAGATCGCGAAAACTCCGAGCAGCTATACATTTACCGATACATATTTTCAATACGGTGAATTACTAAGTACAAAAACCGAAGAGCTTTACCTCCATTTACCTCCACTCTGCTGATCGGAATAGGTCGAAACAACTATAAAACAATGAGAGGGAAGGGTCCAAGACTCGTGTCACCACATTTCAAGAAATCATTTGATAAATACAACGAAACTTCCGTTTTAATTTCATAATTTCTAGATGTGAATTTGCAAAATGTGTGACGTCACACACGGGGGGGAGGCTCACAAATGTGAACAGATGCGACAAGGGAGGAGTGTCATAAATCGTAAAATTCGTGTGACGTAATTAATAGATGCCCTTACGATAACTAAGTGCTGATGATTAAACAAGATCTTAATTATAAAGTACATTCTAATTACCTACTCGTATGGTCCACTATTTGTCGGGAATTTGAAAACTATTAACCTACTTTTATTTTCTAGCGAGCCATATTAGGGCTCATAACAGAGAGTAAAGAGGGTTGCCGTCCTCGAAATCAATGAGGACTATACATATTTATATGTCATAGATGTTTTTATAGGCAAGCATCCATATGCCATTAGACACTGCTGAAATTCACCCAGCACTTACATAGCGAATTTTAAGACATAGATTCTTCTAAAATCCGTCAGTTAAGTGTTGATTAAATTAAACTTTAATTTACTTATTTAATCGGGTATTTATGGTTTAAGACGTTTATTCAAAGACTAACATGAGAAACAGTATTATGTTAATTTTACAATTTCAACAGGATTGCACACAACTGTGTCGCGGGATAACATAACGTCGGGCAAAAATAAAGGTAAATACCCGGTCAAATAAGTGTTGATAACTTGTCGTGATCAGAGACTAGTATCCATTTATTTCTAACATGAAAGCCGTTTCAGGGCTGTTACATTATTTATCTTTCACTTACTTTATTGTATTGTTATATATAAGTTTATTTAAAAGCTTTATATAAAAAACATCTAAGACCCAATGGTTTATATAAGTGACGAAGCAAATTTTAACATTTTAAATGCTGTATATACAAGCGTAGTATTACAAAGCAGTGAGTTTTTGGCATTATTCATAAAAAAAACAATAACTTTGGTTGATATCAGAAACATTTTTAAAAAGTTCTAATATTTATCCGAGGTTGAGACAATGTCCAAGCGTCCCGTACAGCATGCATAGATCATCTATAATAGATGTAAAAGGACTTACTTATGAGAGCGATTCAAAAATGATGAAATGATGAAGTAAATGAATAATGCCAAACACCTTTATATGAGACAAGAATGCCATATTAAATAAAATAAATAAATAAATAAATAATGCTGGACATATCACACAGCATCATCTAGCCCCAAGCTAAGCAGAGCTTGTGTTATGGGTACTAGATGACTGATATACTTAATACATTATACTACATAGATAGATATTTTTATTATATATAGAAAAACACCCAGAACACCCTGAACAGATATCTGCAGATCGTACAGACATTTGTCCCGAGGCGGGAATCGAACCCGCAACCCCTTGCGTCGCAGGCGGACCTTCGCCCGCTGCGCCACAGAGCTCGTCAAATTATAATATTATTAAATGCAAAGTGCAAAAATGTACACGATGAAATATATTTCGATATCTATTAATGTGGTAAAATGAAGAAAATACATTGTATACAGATCTTTCTTTAATACTTGCAAAGATCGACTTCATATTTTATATTTTATAACATACAATAAAAAAGGTGCATTTTTGTATTTCTAGATTAAGATAAAAGCATCTAAGACACTGGTTTTTATGTTTATATTTGACTTTTATAACAGTTGTTACACAACGAAGAATACGAATAGATACAACCCTGAGCTATTTTATATATATATATATATATATATATATATTTAGTTTAAACCAAAGAATTATTCACATACACTGCCGGCCAAAAGTTTGAGACCACTTGTAAAAATCTTTGTAACCACCAAAATATTTCAAAAGTACACATGATAAAGAGCTAATTTGAACACCTGCGTATTCTATTGTTATCAAAGAATTTCTGAGAGTCATTTTTATTGTATATTTTTAAGTTATCATCCTTTAAAGGTCTATTGTTTCAAAACATAAATGAGTACCGCGCGCTTACCAGGTGATAGAGTCATTATTATATTTTTTATGGCCTGCTCATTTCTAATTATTTTGGTTTTGTTTTGCGGTAACCGTACTTCCGGATTGTTTTAGCTTCCTTAAACATATTTTTTACCTGAGTTTTGATGGAGTAAATTTTTCATTATCTTAACTAGTCTGAGCTCGTCGTTGTTACAGTGAAGACATCTTAAAATGGGAAAAGTGCGCGAAATTAGCACTGAAACTCGTTCTGCCATAGTTGTTTTACACGGCGAAGGCAAATCTGAACGTGCGATTGCCTCTCAACTTAAGTTGTCGAAGACTTGTGTTCATAACGCAATAACCCGATACAAGGAGACTGGCAGTAATCAAGATCGTTCGCGATCGGGGAGACCGAGAGCTACCACTTCTAGCGAGGATAATTTCATCGTCGTTACCAGCAAGCGGAATAGACGCCTAACCGCACCAGAAATCCGCGCAGAAGTGAACAAATCCCGATCAGAACCTGTGTCATTGACTACAGTAAAAAGACGATTGAGAGATGCTAAGTTATTTGGTCGCGTCGCCGTTCGAAAACCACTACTAAGGCCACAAAACAAAAAGAAACGGATGCAGTGGGCCCTTACCCATCGAGACTGGACTGAAGAAGACTTTAAAGAAGTTCTTTGGACAGATGAATCCAAGTTTGAAATATTTGGTTCAAAACGACGAATTTTTGTTCGACGTACCGCCGAGGAAAAGATGATGCCAGATTGTGTGGTGCCAACAGTTAAGCATGGTGGTGGTTCCATTATGGTCTGGGGATGCTTCTCGGGCCATGGAACCGGAGATTTGGTACGAGTCGAAGGAATCATGAAAAAGGAGCATTATAAACGAATACTACAGCAAAATGCCTTTCCGTCTGGTTTAAGATTAATTGGAAATGGATTTTTTTTCCAACAAGATAATGATCCTAAACATAGTTCAAAATTATGCAGGGGTTATTTAGAACATAAAGAAACAGAAAGGGTGTTAAAAAACATGGTGTGGCCCCCTCAGAGTCCGGATCTCAACCCCATTGAGCTATTGTGGGAAGAGCTTGACAGAAATGTACGCAGTTGTTGTCCCTCCTCACAAGAAGACATGTGGAAGGCTTTACAAGAAAGCTGGAACAATATCTCACAAGATACAATTGATAAATTGATTGCTCGTATGCCGAGACTAGTGAAAAAAGTTATAAAATGCAAGGGAGGCTTTTTTGACGAAAAATCCGTTTAATGATTTTATTAAATATGAACGTCATTTTTAACGTAAATGGTTGATATTTCTTGATTTTTTTTTTTTCACATTCATCATGTATTAGTAAATAAGCATTTTAATTAATATCTAAACCTCTTGATTTATATTTTGAGTTTTATTTCATTTTGCTACTTAGATGTAGATGGTCTCAAACTTTTGGCCGGTAGTGTATATGAAAACGGTGTTATAAAACGCAACAAAAGGTTTTCGCTCTAGCATTCAGTGGCTCTGTAGCCGAAACGGTAAAGATTTTAATTTCATTTCTACAGATATAACCTTTTTGGGAATTCAATAACATACCTAATGTGTAAGAAAAAGCATGGCTAAGCTCAAAGATACTATGACTGATTTTAACAATTAATGCTATATTTCGACAAAAATGGAATGGCAATATTAATTGTATTCAGCTATTAACAGCACCCATCTATTATTATAACTTTTTTATTTAATTATTTCAATTTAAATAGACGACCCTACCTCGCAAAATAACTTTGTTCGCCTAGCGCACTACAAAATCGCAACAATTATTTACAGCCTCAAAAAGACCATAAATCACCATAAATCTAAAATTCAAGTCCTGTCTTGATCCCCTTACCGACAACGATCACAAATCACTTAAAAATAATAATAATAATAAAAAAACAATCACTTGCTATAAAAATAAATTAACTAAAAACGAATAGGAATTGCTGCGTTCACTACACACGTGTCTGTTGCGCAATATGGCGGGCTGTCAGGTTTTGGCGGGCTGTCGTCGTGACAGCTGTCAAATTGACTCGAGCTTACTGGGCCTTCGAGTCGGGTTTGGGTCATACGAAGTCCATGGCGTCGTGGGCCTTCGCGGAGAACTTGTTACCGAATGAACGCTTCTTGAGTGTGCGCTCGGCGAGTTTCTTGATTTCGCTGACGATGAATACGCTTGAGGTAAGGCAGACGAGGAAAATCAGATCTGGAAGGGAGGGTCGTCATTGAAATACATATTATTTCGGGCAGCTTATGGCAGGTACAAACAAACACTTCTAGAACCATCAGTTTGAATAAAATGGGACCAATCTGAAAGTGCCTATTTTCGAACATAAATATAATTTTCCAAATCGGTTGATAAACGAAGGAGTTCTGATGTAACAAGGTTTATAAAAATACAGATTACTTGAGATCCGCCTCTTTCTTGAAATTTGGTCATCACAAACCTTGAATAGTGAGTGCCTCGGTCTGGAAAATGCGTTGCAGCGGCGGGAAGTAGATAACCAGCATCTGCCCCACTAAACTGAGAGACACTGCTGTCAGGAACATTCTGGAAAGAGAAAATAACTAAGAATACAAAATGTTTACTTAGGAGACCATTTACGATCTATACATTCATCATTTCAGTCGTATAACGTCCACTACTGAACACAGGCCTCCCTCCTGGACCTCCATGAGGGGTAGTTGCCATACTCACCACGCTCGGCAGGCGGGTTGGCGAGCGCAGTACGGGATGTTGATACACGGAAAGATGCTGCTGCTCATCTACCGGAGGTATCCCTTATCAGGCTCTTAGCAGGGTAACATTCTACCGGCACCCCACGGCGGATCTATGCATTACGATTATACAAATATTAATCAAATTATCCTTCGTTTGAAGTGTCCTTCTCATCCAACTTATCTTGCTACCAATTTGTACAATGAAAGAAGTACTCACTAATTATTAACATACATACTACCGGGTATTTATCGCGTAAATTACCTTTATTATTTCCCGACGCTAGTTAGTTTGCTACGGTACCTCCAACAAGTCAGTCTTTCCGGGACCATGCTTGGTGCAATCCAAGCGAAACGTCGGGAAATAAAGGTAATTTACGCTATAAATACCCGGTTATTTGTACGTTAATAATGTGTTGTGATAGCGAAGGTTTAAGACAATTTAAAGACCATTACTCACTAATTCTCACTAATTCTACTACTGTTGTGTACAATAGTGTTCATTCATTCATTCATTAAATTTTTGTTACTAATTTCTTTCTTATTTTTTAGCTACCTACCTACCTACCTTGGAAGATATTTATTATGTGTAAACAAGCATTGGTACGGGGGTACCAGAATAGGCGGCGAAGACCTCAAAAGGTCACCAAAGGTCAAAAATGGCATTTTTGGGTTTTTGTAAGTTTTCGGCCATTTGAAGACTTTTATTTTTTTGGTGACCTATTGGAGGTCACAACAAATCCGGTCCCAGTGTCACTAAAATCAATCAGTACCCTTCTCTCAATTAGACGGTGCTAACAAAAAAAGGGTTAATGTAAATCAGTCAACGCGTTCGGTTGTAATCGTCCCATACACAGACAGACAGACAGCGCTATGCATATTTAAATTTTACATCATAAATCAATAATCGGTAACCTAGACGTAGCTGCCTGTAATCGGGGGAAGCCCATGCTACTTTATTGTTTATATACTTTTAATTTTTTGGTGAATCTTCTGTTGGTGGCTCAAATAAATAAATGTGGGATAAGGTAATTACTGACAAACCAGCTGCTAGATGGGTGGATGACATCGTTAAGGTCGCCAATAAGACCTGGATGCGATCGGCCCAACACCGGAAAGAGTGGAAAAACATGGAGGGGGCCGAAAATGCGGGCTGAAAATGATGATGATGGTGATGGTGGTGATGATGATGTTGATGATGATGATGTTGATGATGATGATGTTGATGATGAAGCTAACTAACTATATCCATACTTGTTAGTGAACAGTCCGATCTGGAATATGGATTTGGTCTGCGAGCGGCAGGAGAGGGCGTTGAACATGTCGAAGAGGACGAAGCAGGTGAACGTCATCGTCGTGTCGCGGGGGGTTATCTTGTTGTCCGACATCTGTCGACAAAACACAAATTAATATGTGAGATGAGACCGCCCTTTGTATGTTGATATTCTATTTTTGTCGAGATAGATTAAACACCTGTGTACATATCTATGTACACAGAGGTATTTTACAACTGCTTTAATAATCTATTGCACAGAAAAGAAAAATACTTGTTAAGAGCTGTGTTTTTGTTTTATAATAAATAAATATATCTATCAGGCTAGATAGATTGAATACCTCAGTGTACATAGATATGTATACTGACTTACAACTTTTTTAATAATTCATAGCACACATCAGAAGAGCAAATTTGTATTATATTAATAATACTTAATTAATTATTTCGTGGTTAGTATGTAACACCTAATTTGATTTTTGTAAATCTTTTGTGTTAAATAAAAGCATTCTTTATCTTTATTCACGTCGCTATCGACGGCTTCCTAAGGTTTCATACTCTCTGCTGAAGAGTCACAGGTACCAGCTTTAACGATCGCAGCAGACATCAGCACGTTGAATAGTAGAGCACACGATAGGATCCATACCCTCTCAAGGCTTGCTACGGTTCCATACCTCTCTGTTGAAGAGCCACAGGGTCCCCGCTATGATGATGGCAGCAGACAGCAGCACGTTGAAGAGAAGGCTGCGCGAGAGGATGCGCCGGGGCGCGCCGACGCGGGCGCGGCGCTCCACCACCTCGCGGTCCATACCTCTCTGTTGAAGAGCCACAGGGTCCCCGCTATGATGATGGCAGCAGACAGCAGCACGTTGAAGAGAAGGCTGCGCGAGAGGATCCGCCGGGGCGCGCCGACGCGGGCGCGGCGCTCCACCACCTCGCGGTCCATACCTCTCTGTTGAAGAGCCACAGGGTCCCCGCTATGATGATGGCAGCAGACAGCAGCACGTTGAAGAGAAGGCTGCGCGAGAGGATCCGCCGGGGCGCGCCGACGCGGGCGCGGCGCTCCACCACCTCGCGGTCCATACCTCTCTGTTGAAGAGCCACAGGGTCCCCGCTATGATGATGGCAGCAGACAGCAGCACGTTGAAGAGAAGGCTGCGCGAGAGGATCCGCCGGGGCGCGCCGACGCGGGCGCGGCGCTCCACCACCTCGCGGTCCATACCTCTCTGTTGAAGAGCCACAGGGTCCCCGCTATGATGATGGCAGCAGACAGCAGCACGTTGAAGAGAAGGCTGCGCGAGAGGATCCGCCGGGGCGCGCCGACGCGGGCGCGGCGCTCCACCACCTCGCGGTCCATACCTCTCTGTTGAAGAGCCACAGGGTCCCCGCTATGATGATGGCAGCAGACAGCAGCACGTTGAAGAGAAGGCTGCGCGAGAGGATCCGCCGGGGCGCGCCGACGCGGGCGCGGCGCTCCACCACCTCGCGGTCCATACCTCTCTGTTGAAGAGCCACAGGGTCCCCGCTATGATGATGGCAGCAGACAGCAGCACGTTGAAGAGAAGGCTGCGCGAGAGGATCCGCCGGGGCGCGCCGACGCGGGCGCGGCGCTCCACCACCTCGCGGTCCATACCTCTCTGTTGAAGAGCCACAGGGTCCCCGCTATGATGATGGCAGCAGACAGCAGCACGTTGAAGAGAAGGCTGCGCGAGAGGATCCGCCGGGGCGCGCCGACGCGGGCGCGGCGCTCCACCACCTCGCGGTCCATACCTCTCTGTTGAAGAGCCACAGGGTCCCCGCTATGATGATGGCAGCAGACAGCAGCACGTTGAAGAGAAGGCTGCGCGAGAGGATGCGCCGGGGCGCGCCGACGCGGGCGCGGCGCTCCACCACCTCGCGGTCCATACCTCTCTGTTGAAGAGCCACAGGGTCCCCGCTATGATGATGGCAGCAGACAGCAGCACGTTGAAGAGAAGGCTGCGCGAGAGGATCCGCCGGGGCGCGCCGACGCGGGCGCGGCGCTCCACCACCTCGCGGTCCACCGGCTCCACGCCGAGGGACTGCGCGGGCGGACCTGAGAACGGCATATAAAGTTTAACTATAGTCCGAAGTCCAGTGTGGTTTAACACAGGCACTTACAGGCACTTATTTACTTGAAATCTTTTATCAAGCATATATGAACCCTTATCAAAAAAAATCGATTGCGATGTTATCAATTCCGAAAAACTTGAGAGAATTAGTACATAACAAACCCTTATTGTTGAATACGACTTACCGTCCGTAATAATATTGATCCATAGAATCTGGATGGCGTTTAGCGGGTTGGGTATGCCGATGAGAGTAGCTAATGCCATGAGAGAGAGAGCTGCGATGGACGTCGACAGTTGTATGCTATAGCTTGTACGACTTACCGTCCATAATAATGTTGATCCATAGGATCTGCATGGCGTTTAGCGGGTTGGGTATGCCGATGAGAGTAGCTAATGCGATGAGAGAGAGAGCTGCGATGGACGTCGACAGTTGGAAGCGGACGAAGTTACGGATGTTGTAGAATATACATTTCCCTTCCTCGATTGCGGCTCTGTAATAAAATAATAGGATCTTATCATAGAGTCACAAAAATCACTGATGTATTATAGCGAAATCTACGTGATGGCCTAAAATTGTGCGGTCATTTAAAAGTATTGTCTTTCCACACGCTGACAGCGTTTACAATTTATCAACAGTTAACAGTCTGACTAGTTATGAACAAACGGTTCTCACAATCTTACGGTGACATATTATTATACAGGAACTGATTTGATAATCTAGTGACTTACATGATAGTGGCAAATTCGTTGTCAACCAGAATCATGTCGGAGGCCTCCTTGCAAACATCAGTGCCGTTTCCCATTGCGATGCCGATATCAGCCCGTTTCAACGCCACGCCGTCGTTTACGCCATCACCTGCAAGACAATAATCATTATATTCTATATTTCAACAAAGAGAGATTACATAACTTGTGGGCTTATTACTTTTTGTGTTACTGTTTTACTTGTAATTGTGTGTGCCTTCTAAAATTGATCTGCTGTGTAATGCTTTATTGGTTTTTTATAGTTGCAAATAAAGCATTTGATTCATTGATTGATTGATACAAATTAGTAACTTATCTAAGACCATATAATAAATACCATAGATGTTATGTTCCATTATTTTATGCTTCTTTTAGTCGCTGCGGGAAAGGGGGTCTTTAGCTCCGCCATTTTACCTAGCTTCAACTCTTAAATGAATACATAAGAACATGGGTTGTCGCCCAGATGTTTTCCCGAATTCAGTTGGTCTTACGGAGTCGGGTGCACCCAAGATTTCTCGAGTCTTTGGACGTCAGATGATACGACCTGTCAGTTGTCATTACCTAGTCATGCCGACGATGTTCTCGAGCAGTGACTAGACAGCTTGTGTTACCTAGATTTAGCTGGTCCATCTGCGGCTTTTTGTTAGCCTCCTGTCACGGCTGCTCGAGCTTTGCTCTACGGAGTCGGGCACGCTCAAGATTTCTCGAACCTCAGGCTTCCACTACGAATCTAAGGAGTCAAGGCTTGGGACGTCAGTTGATATGACCTACCTGTCATGCCGACGATGTTCCCAGGCGCTGCAATGACCTGACGATTGACAGCTGGTCTCCCGAGAGCGAATGCGTTTGTAGAACGTCAAAACCTATAAACCTGGCGAGTTTCAACTGTAAAAGTATCATTTTAGACCATTATTTGTCGCCCAGATGTTTTCCCGAATTCAGCTGGTCTTACGGAGTCGGCTGCGCCCAAGGTTTCTCGAGCCAGACGCCAGAGTATTTGGACGATACGTGATACGACCTGTCAATTGTCGCTGCAGTGACTAGACAGCTTGTGTTACCTTGATTTAGTTGATACCTCTGCAGTTTTTCGTTACTCCTGTCACGGCTGCTCGACCTTTGCTCGAACTTCGGGCTTCCACTACAAATCTAAGGAGTAAAGGCTTTGGAAGCCAGGTTATAATGACCTACCTGTCATGCCGACGATGTTCCCGAGGCGCTGCAGCGACTTGACGATGCACAGCTTGTGCTTGGGCGTGACTCTGTAGAAGACGGTCACGGAGTCGATGGTACTGTCGAGCTCGTCGTCCGACATGGTGTCGAGCTGGTCTCCCGAGAGCGACTGCGAGTGCAGCACGTCCAGGCCAACCATTTGAGCTGGAAGGAGGAGGATTATTTTAATAATTTGGGTAAGTTTCACCTGATACCTGGACGCGATCGGTCCAACACCGGATGGAGTGGCAAACAAATGAAGGAAGCTTACACCCAATGCTGGGTTGTAGGCGGCGTTAGTTGTGGACGCCCCCGGGACGACGCAGAGATGTGTCGCGCCAGGGTGTTTTTATGTATGTATTTACAAATAAAAAATGTATTAAAGTATTCTATTAGCCATCTGGCATAATACGATTGGGGCTGGATGGTGTTGCGTGGTATGTCCAGTAATATTTTTTATTATTTATGCAAGGTTGTCTCAATTTTTTCAATCAGGCTTCGCTATGTGTAACATACCGACGGCCAGCGCGGTCGGCTTGGCGTCGCCCGTGAGCATCTTGACGGCGACGTGCGCGCGGCGCAGCGCGGCCACGGCGGCGTGCGCGCCGGCGCGCGGCGGGTCGCACACGCCGCACGCGCCCGTGTACGCCAGCGCGTCCAGCGCTATGCTATGTGTAACATACCGACGGCCAGCGCGGTCGGCTTGGCGTCGCCCGTGAGCATCTTGACGGCGACGTGCGCGCGGCGCAGCGCGGCCACGGCGGCGTGCGCGCCGGCGCGCGGCGGGTCGCACACGCCGCACGCGCCCGTGTACGCCAGCGCGTCCAGCGCTATGCTATGTGTAACATACCGACGGCCAGCGCGGTCGGCTTGGCGTCGCCCGTGAGCATCTTGACGGCGACGTGCGCGCGGCGCAGCGCGGCCACGGCGGCGTGCGCGCCGGCGCGCGGCGGGTCGCACACGCCGCACGCGCCCGTGTACGCCAGCGCGTCCAGCGCTTCGCTATGTGTAACATACCGACGGCCAGCGCGGTCGGCTTGGCGTCGCCCGTGAGCATCTTGACGGCGACGTGCGCGCGGCGCAGCGCGGCCACGGCGGCGTGCGCGCCGGCGCGCGGCGGGTCGCACACGCCGCACGCGCCCGTGTACGCCAGCGCGTCCAGCGCTTCGCTATGTGTAACATACCGACGGCCAGCGCGGTCGGCTTGGCGTCGCCCGTGAGCATCTTGACGGCGACGTGCGCGCGGCGCAGCGCGGCCACGGCGGCGTGCGCGCCGGCGCGCGGCGGGTCGCACACGCCGCACGCGCCCGTGTACGCCAGCGCGTCCAGCGCTTCGCTATGTGTAACATACCGACGGCCAGCGCGGTCGGCTTGGCGTCGCCCGTGAGCATCTTGACGGCGACGTGCGCGCGGCGCAGCGCGGCCACGGCGGCGTGCGCGCCGGCGCGCGGCGGGTCGCACACGCCGCACGCGCCCGTGTACGCCAGCGCGTCCAGCGCTTCGCTATGTGTAACATACCGACGGCCAGCGCGGTCGGCTTGGCGTCGCCCGTGAGCATCTTGACGGCGACGTGCGCGCGGCGCAGCGCGGCCACGGCGGCGTGCGCGCCGGCGCGCGGCGGGTCGCACACGCCGCACGCGCCCGTGTACGCCAGCGCGTCCAGCGCACGTCCGCGCGCCATCGCTATGATGCGGAGCCCTGTGGGAGGCGAGACGCGACGTGTCATTATCAGGTTAACAAGTGTTTATTCCATAGTGCAAAACATTAAGGACGTACAAAAAGAATGTACAAGTATGAGGTGGGCGGGACACCTAGCGCGGAGACGTGACGACAGGTGGAGTAAGGCGTCACATGAATGGCATCCAGGAACTGGGTATAGAAGTGTAGGCAGACGATTTAACGAGCGTCGCGGGACGAACTTGGATGAGGCTAGCACAGGACCGTGAGGAGTGGCACAAATGGCGGAGGCCTATACCCAGCAGTGGGTGAAGTCAGGCTGCGGATGATGATGCGGAAAAGCTTTTATTTATTTATTTTATTTTCCCCTTCTCCGACGGAGCAAAATTACGTTCGGTCACAAGGTTGCCTTTTTAAAAACCCAAACCTGAGACTTAAGAAGTTTCGAATTCGGCTAAGGTATAAATTTGCTTATCCATCCGTCCGACATTATAAACCAGTAGCGAGATGGGTCGACGACATAGTTCACGTCTCGGGGCGTCAGTAACTGTGACTGGCACAGGACCGTGAATGGCACTAACGTAGGGAGGCATGCATATACCCAGCAGTTGATGATGATGATGACGATGTTAACGATCAGGATATTCTTACCCATCCGTCCGATATTATACGCCTCGGCGATGAACTCGTTCTGCTTCTGCTTGCTCATGGCGACGTAGTTGCCGAAACTGTCGATGTACGTCGTGCAGAGCGGTAGGATCTTCTCGATGGCTCCCTTCACAAAGAACTCCTCCTTGGACGTCTCGCCGAACTTCGGGACGCATTTCACAACCATCATCTTCGTTTCGGAGCTGGGGATGAATTGGAAAAGTTTGTTTAACACGACGACCACTGACGCGCAAACAGGGTCCGCCTGCGTCGCAAGAGGTCTGTATGATCTGCAGATATTTGTTCAGGGTGTTCTGGATGTTTTTATATATGTATATATATAATATAAACTATCTATAAATGTTCCGCGATCACAAGACATTATTAACATACATATAACCGGGTATTTATCGCGTAAATTACCTTTATTATTTCCCGACGTTTCGCTTGGATTGCACCAAGCATAGTCCCGGGAAGACTCTTGATAAATACCCGGTTATATGTATGTTAATAATATCTATAAATGTAATTTAAAGTACCCATAACAGTAGTAACTCTGCTTAGCTTGGAACTAGATGATGCTGTGTGAATCGTCTGGCATTATTTGTTTACTTAAATCGTACACCAGATACAGGACATGATAATTACGGAAGCCACAGCTGAGGGTTTAAAAAAAAAGAATTTCAAAGAATTGATTTTACTTTGAATAACAAAATTATCGTAAGAATATTCTTAGTTAAACTAACATACAGACTACGCTAAGTCAATGCAAGTAACCAGGATAGAATGACGATCCGCGGATGCATATTCATTAGAATCCAAGTACATGGAAATGCTACATAGCTGAATCGGCGATCGTCTTGTACCGCGCGAACACAATGCAAACTGCAACGCTGCAGTTTGAGTCATATAAAGTGCCGCGTGTAACATGATTAAAATTACAAATCCGTAACAGTTTTACCACAACAAATCTGTCCACTCGTTTAAGAGCACAGACAGACACACGCACAGCTGTTAAACATATAACCACCCCTCGTTTTTGTCGGTGTTCAAAAATAGTTTCAGCCTTAAATAAATAAATACACTCTTCCGTCTTAAGGTGCAGTTATGCACCTGGACGTTAACCCTCATTTCATTACACATAAAAATCTGGCAACAGTCCAAGCCGTGGGTCGAACCTAAGTGGTGCCCTTGAGCTTGTTGCCCCAACCTAACTTTTGCGGCTGGGCGCCCTCTGCGCTCGCCATAGTCCGGTAACGTTGTCATGGCCATCTGCGGTCAACAACAATATAATCATTTCGAAAAAAAAAAACGTAGTTACCTGAACGGAATCTCGTGCAGCTTAGTATAGTGTTCGCGTACGTCGTGCATATTGTTCTTCATGGCGCAAGCGAGGATGGCGCCCTCTGTCGGCTGCCCGTACAGAGTATCATCTCGAATCACAGCGTTGTTGCAGAGCACTCCGATCTGTAGAAGAGTGATAGGCATTAGTCATTTTTAAACTTTCACGAACACTACAAATGATTTATATTGGAAAAATGAATAACGAAACGTTACATAATTCCAATAGTTTTTGTTTTAAACGAGAATTACTGTTTTGGCGCTTTTCATTTTAAGATAGCTTTTCGCGTCAGTTTTTGCAGGCGGTGTCTTATCGTTGAAACTAAAACAACACACATTCCAACAATTGTTTATCAATGCCTCGCCTTAAGAGCGTTTACGCCTTCCATGCGCAGTTTGGCTCAAAAACAGTACTTTTCAAACCCGTTAATATCATGAACCACTTATTTTACACCATATGTTAATTAATAATAATTTTAGGAAATTTAGTTATCCGAATAGTTAGTAAAGAAAATATTTCGATTAATATAGTATGTACGCGTTCTATCAAGATAACTGGTTAGAGGTTTTCTTAATTTCCCTTTCAGCATCAGTTTCGAAGCTCAAAATATTATGAAAATACTGATATATCTAATTAACAAAAAATAATAACCAAACAATAAGATCCTTAGGAAAATAGTTAGTAAAAAAGATGTTTGATTTTGTTATCTTACTATGAGAAATTAAAATTCAAAAAATGTGAAATATTACGAAATTTAAATGATTTTTTCACCGATATACCTTATCTAATTTAATAAAATAATCGCTTACCAATAAAGAAGAGCATTTTCTTCAAAATCGTACATTTAAATTTTTTATTATTATGTTGTTATTATTTTTCTGTAAATATTTTAAAACTACGTTAAAACGCTGCGCGCAAATCATTTCAAGTCAGTCCGCCGCAAGGCTTCCTAGAGTGTGGACATGTCGCTTGGCGCTCTGACTGACCTGTGTTGACCTTTGTTGTGCGTATAGGGCGAGCGGACAATTATAGCGTCATCGAATAATTTTGGTACTTTGGTGAGTAAAATATTTTATGATTATTTTTGATGGCAAACATATTTTTAGAAATTTATATTGTAACAAATCATATTTCAGACATAATGGGAAATAAAACAAAGTTATTTTAGCGAAGAAACGAAAGCGCAAAAATGTAGAAAACATGGAAAATGCAAGAGCTAAAAGGTTGGTATATAAACAAGTTACTATGTTATACTAGCTTCAACCCACGGCTTCGCCAATGTTAGATACACATTACAGATTTTCCTATCCTTATACAATGTACTATACTGATATGTTTATTCATATTATATAATAATATATTTTTTGTATATTGTAGGTCTATGTGGGCTTCTAAGCAAATGTAGCAAGTTTCATAATATTTATTTATGTATGTTTGTCCGCGCATTTCTCTGAAACTATAAGGTAGATTTTTAATAATTTTGGGCTGGCTCCGACTTTAAAAAGAATCCAAGAATTTTTGCTTCTGAGCGTTTCTAAGTCTTGAGGTCTGTTTAATTTTTTTTAGTTACTTTTTATAAACCTACGTATGTTTCATCAACATTATTTTCTTTTATTTATTTACTGCATTTTGCCGTGGGTGCCGGCAGTAGAATGATACCCCTTCTCTCATGCCCATGGATGCAGTAAGAGCCTGCTAAGGGATACCTCCGGAAGATGGGCAGCAGCGTCTATCCGTGTATCAACATCCCATACTGCGCTCACCAACCCGCCTGGCAAGCGTGGTGAGTATGGCAACTACCCCTCATGGAGATCCATGAGGGAGGCCTATGTTCATCAGTGGACGTTTTATGGCTGAAATGATTTACTGCATAATGCTTGCTTTCAAATAACAAGGTGTGTGCTTATTGGTTGATGGTTTCACTTCAGGCAATATAAAAAAAACTCAAGTGAAGAAAATTAGAAAGTAGTTTAGTGTGAAAACCAAAATATGGAGGTACATAGTATTAACGTTATTTTAAACTATTAAAATGTAAATTACTTTTTTCTCCTTTCACGTCATAATACGCCATCACCGATGATTTAATAATATATACTGTTTTTTTTTCTACAATTATAAAGTCTACAAACCATGTGTGTTACCAGTGATGACATATGGAATCAAAACGTGGTCGTTCACGATTGGCCTCATGAATAAGCTCAGAGTCGCTCAACGAGCTATGGAGAGGGCTATGCTCGGGGTTTCTTTACGTGATCGAATCAGAAATAAGGAGATATGTACGTAGCACGTTGAAGTGGCAATGGGCAGGCCATGTAGCTCGCAGAATAGATGGCCGATGGGGCTGAAAAGTTCTCGAGTGGAGGCAACGGCAACTGCGGCAAGCGCAGCGTAGGACGTCCACCAACAAGATGGGACGATGACCTGGTGAAGACCGCAGGTGGATGCAGATCGCTTCCAACCACAATAACTGGAAATCCATGAGGGAGGCCTATGTCCAGCAGTGGACGTCCTACGGCTGAAATGATGATGATGACTGTATTTTTTTCAGAATTCTATATTAGTCAAAAAGAAAGGAAGGTTATCCATCCTCGTGCGCGCTCCATTCTACCCTAAGTATTTTATAACATTGTTGTTATCTTGTAAAATATTTTTATGGCGTAACGTTCTTTTGGCAAATATTTTGCAAAAGGAACGGAACGTACTATTTCTATCTTCTTCTTCTTATCGTATGGCTTTTGTGTTTGGTTTTTCATAATTCTGCCAGTGTCAAGTTCGTAATCTTTAGAAAGTTCAAATTATTGGATTGGTATATTTTTCTACGTTCCGCTTTACATTTCACGTTCCGTTGCTTTTGCATGCTTTATTCCTATTAATTTTATTTTTGTTTTAATAAGTATTTATTATTGTTTAATTATTTATGTTTTATTTTTCAATTAGTTACAAAACCGCTGGCCACCGCTCGTGGCATCACTTACCTTTTAGGAGGGGTCTGAAAATCAGCGTTCCTTCGTGTTATGGTGCGAAGGAACACAAGCTGACATCCGTCCCTTCTGGTTTTACTGCAGCACATCTTTCACTACCTACTCTTAGGGTCAATGACTGGATTACCGGTAGGATAGTATCTAGATACTTATCTTGCCCCAAACTATTATTATGCCCCAACCACAACAAGAAATATACTTATATTTCTTGTTGTGGTTGGGGCATACGGCAGCTTACTGCCTACTATGTATTTTTGTTTTAACTTTGTTTATAGGTTCGATTTATTGTTATTATTATTATTTTTTCATTGTTATCCTTTGCCTTATGTACCTAGAATTACCCAACCTGTTTAATTTTAATTTGGTACTTGCAATGTTATTGCTATTGGTGCTAGGTACTATTTTATATATTATTTTCCTTTGTGTCTTTTGTTCTATGCTTGTGCTGTAATGTAAACCAAATAAATATATTTCTATTCTATTATATTCTAATAGTCTCACCATCTGAAAACATAGAACTGTCGAATTTGGTAAGTTATCTTAAGTAGTTAAAAAAATCAGACCACTAGATTCTACACTACTTTATATTATAATCTTTTTACTATTTTATGCTTATGTTAATCTAAACTTTAAAAAAAATATGTTGTTTAAATTCTTATGTTTTAATTTGCAGGCAAAACTCCAATTCAAATAAACACGGTGTTTGAGGGCCGCAGAATAATTGAAAAAAAAATCTAAGTCGATGCCGCTAAGAACCACGACATATTAATTTTATTTATTATTAATGTAAAACATTTAATAATAATGTAAAATAAACTCGACTTTATCCGTACCAAAGAGTTTTATTTGTACCTACTCGTAACTTAGTAATATGTTTAAGTTCAAATTTAAATTAAATAATTGCAATAACAATTTCACTAGAATGGATCAAAGTGGTTAAGTATGACTAACATAATAGAACGCGCCAGCGCTACTCACACTGTCACGCTCGCTTCTGTGTGGGTTTGAATTACCTAAACTTGACATCGCGCGCTAGGCGTAAACGCTCTTAACAGATGTTAAGTTAATGTTTATGTTAAGGTTGAAGATTGACATACAGCTTATTATAAAACATCGGATTATCTAGAAGACAAAACCAATTGAGACGGAATCTGCTCCAACACCGTCAAACGTAACATAAGACAAAAGAAAATTGTTAAATGGTGACTATAACGACCGAGTCAGGTTCTTTTCCTAACTCGCGTGTCATCTGAAGTGAACTGATTCAAATAATTATGTGCCTTTTTGTAGTTTGTGTTGTTTTATTTTGTAGTTTATGTTATGACGCATAATAGCGACCGCCCTGAATAAAGAATTTTTTATTTGATTTATTGATTTGTTTAATTAATTAATTTCGATTTTTGGGCGAAAATAACCACAGAGTGGACCCCAAACGCATGTCGGCCGCGCGGACGACCCAGGAGGAGATGGCGGGACGAGCTGGACACTCATATGAGCACGTGGCCTGTCACAGCGTTAAATCGCGAAGAGTGGAAGAAGGGAAGGGAGGCCTTTGCCCTGCAGTGGGACAGTGGAGGCTAAATAATAATAATAATAATTGATTTGGCGAGGAAGTCGATGTCGTGATTTATTTCGATCTTTAAGGTGGTTTATATTCACCTCCAGCATGGTATTAACTCCCATGAGTGCGACATCCAAGTCCCTCCCTTTGTACGCCCTCAGTTGAATATCGCCGCACGCGTTGTATCCGGTTCCGGTGACCTCCGCAATATGGCCGCCGGAAGTCGATATCGTGGTCACAGTCATTTCGTTCTTCGTTAGAGTTCCTGAAAAATATATACAATTAAAGTTTAAGCATAATATTCATCATCATCTCACACTCTCCGTAGGACGTCCACTGCTGAGCTCAGCAGGGTCTTCATGGATATACTGATCATAAGGGAGTTGTTACCATACTCGCCACGCTTGTTGAGCGAGTTGGCGAGCGCTGTACGGGATGTTCATACATGGAAATAATCTTCCAGATGTATCTCTTGGCAGATTCTTGGTGCATCGACGGGCGAGAGGGAAGGGTAACGTTTCATTGCCCACCTGCTGTAACACCGCACGGCTAATATCATATTAAGCAAAATGTTATAGTTTTTGCTTTGTATGATATTAGCCGTGGTCTTTGCACCAGAATGGACAGGATTAGGAATGAATACTTAAGGTTTAACAAGTCGCGGAGGCAAACTCGTCAGTGGGCGCGGCCTAAATGTATGCTATCACACCTGACATAGTGTGTGTACCCGCGCGCTAGGATGAAATGCACAATGATTCATTCCTAAAACGACCGAGCAAAAATATGTGAATAGACTTAGCACAAGGGTTATTTTATTATAGAAAAACTTGAGTGTAATCTTTTCAAAATAACATTTATTTAATTTTTTTTATAATTAAACTATGTCGTAACGGCGTTTATTTTTGAGTTTCCTTTCTCCGTATATTATTTAGTTTCGTCCAAAGTTGGGCTAAAATCAGTGTTGAAATACGAAAGTTTAGAAGCTACATTTTGAAATAAATACTTTTTTTACGGTTTGGGGTGTATACAAACATAGATTATGACGGGATAAATTGATAATAATCCTTAGTGTTGGATGGTCAACGTCAAACAGTGGAGTAGTTACCCTTCCACGTTTGTATGGAAAGATGGGCGACTCGTTCATCCTTAAGAGAGAAAGCTTGAAAGTTGCGCCCGTGACAGAAAGTCTTTCTTTCTGTCACGGGCGCAACTTTCAAGCAATAGTAGTATTCAAGTAATAGGTTCACGTGGTACGGACATGTTATGCGGAGGGATGAATCTCATGTTTCGAAACGAACGTGGACGGATACGTAAGCAGAGGTAGACCAAAGAAAAGATAGTCTTTTTTAAACTTTCGCGATCACGACACATTATTAACACATATTTAACCGGGTATTTATCGCGCTATTTACCTTTATTATTGCCCGACTAACTTTATAATAGCGCGATAAATACCCGGTTAAATATGTGTTAACAAAGAAAAGATGGATGGATTGTGTGAAAGATGACATGAGCGGTAAAGGAGTGAATATCGAGTAGACACCTGATAGAGAAGAATGGAAGAAGAAACGTGTTGTGCCGACCCCACGTAATGTGGGATAAGGGCAGGGAAATGATGAATGCCATCATGACATGACGGACTAAAACTTAAAATTTAGTCTATTCGACCACAGCAGGATGGAGCAGGAGAGTTATTAGAAGAATTAAGAAGTGCAAAAGAGACAAAGCAGTTGTCCCCCATTCGCCCTTTGATTTTTATAGTATTCTATCCTGCCGTCACCAAAATCAATATGAATAGACCATATAATATAGCCTACTGTGTCGACCCTACGTTATTTGGGATAAGAGTTAAATTTTAACATAATAACAGAAACAGAGGAATGTATCGCGTAATGCCAGTCTACCACGACTGATAGAACACAGTCGAAACGTCGGGAGTAATCAAAAGAATTATGCGATAAATTCCCGTGTTTTTGTTATTATGAAGAATTTTTTTTTTTTATTATTTATTTAGTATAAGTTAACCAAATATGACCCACACTAAAATACATTACAATCTAGCCAAACCGGCTACTGAGTAATATTAGCTAACCTAGTTTTATAAAAATAAACTGTAAGATAGTGTCCATCAGCACTTTTCTTATTGACTCTAATTTTATTAAGGGGAATGAATGAATGATTATAACTTTATTGTACACCATAAAATAAATAACAGTAGAAGATAAGATACTTAACTAAATGCACAATGGGGAAGACACTTTCTAAAGTTAAAAATATCACTTAGTAATAATAATAATAATCTTTTGTTGTTTCTTAATAATAATAAGCTGGACAATTCACACAGCATCATCTAGCCCCAAGCTAAGCAGAGCTTGTGTTATGGGTACTAGATGACTGATATACTTAATACATTAGAGGTATACTACATAGATAGATATTTTGATTATATATAGAAAAACACCCAGAACACCCTGAACAAATATCTGCAGATCGTACAGACAATTGTCCCGAGGCGGGAACAATCTGCGTCCATGACACTGCATATTTCTTTATAACTTTGTCGACGACCTCTATATTGAGGTCCCGATGGAGGTCATCGTTTCTTATGTACCACGGCGCATTTACTATCGCTTTGAGTACTTTATTTTGAAATATCTGTATGATATCGACATTCCTCTTTTTGGTACAACCCCAAAGTTGAATACCATACGTCTATACTGGCATGAGGACTTGTTTGCATAAAAGTATTTTATTATGTACTGTTAGAGTAGAATTTCTTCCAGTACATTTTTTGAAGCGAATTTCGTACTCCTCTTTTTTTTCTTGACATGAGCTTTCCAGGGAAGTTTGGCGTCCAGCGTCAATATATGTTGACTAGGATTAACACATAGGCTACTTTTTACCCGGGTACATCGCATGCGAAGCGGCGGGCACAAGCTAGTAATATATATAATGAATTGTGTTCGCGAGGGTTAACGAAAAACGAATGTCGTAATTAAATAATAAATAATGCTTGACAATTCAAACAGCATCATCTAGCCCCAAGCTAAGCTGAGCTTTTGTTATGGGTACTAGATGACTGATATACTATATACTATTTATTTATTTATGAGCCTGATTCTTCCCACTGCAGGGCAAAGGCCTCCCTTCCCTCTCTTCACTGGTCCCTATCATGTGCTTTCTGGTGCCAATCTTCGCTGTAGGAGTCTATCTCGTCCCTCCATCGCCGCCTAGGCCTTCCACGTGGTCGTCGTTGTTGGGGAGCCCAATCAGTCGTTGTTTTTGCCCAGAGTTCTGGGGGCATACGACTCACGTGTCCAGCCCAGTCCCACTTGAGCTGGCCTGCTTTATACGCTACGTCAGCTATTTGCGTTTTTGAGCGCAGTATCGTGTTTCTAACGCGGTCTGTGAGTTTGACACCCAGGATACTGCGCTCCATAGCTCGCTGGCATACCCCGAGACGAGACTTTTGGCATTTTGTAAGTGACCAAGTCTGGGCACCGTATGTGAGGATGGGGAGAATGCAGAATAAACTATACATAAAAGATATTTTTTTTAATATATAGAAAAACACCCAGAACAACCTGAACAAATACCTGCAGATCGTACAGAAATTTGTCCCGAGGCGGGAATCGAACCCGCAACCTCTTGCTTCGCTGCGCCACAGAGGTTGTCTACTAATTACCGGTCTTATCGCTGCAGATGACGTTGACGCAGCCGAGCGTCTCGACCGTCGGCAGCTTCTTGACGATCGCGTTGCGCTTGGCCATCCGCATCACGCCGAGCGCCAGCGTCACCGTCACCACGATCGGGAGACCTGGGGAAGCGAAATATTTTATCGAGCTTCATATATACAAAATAATTAAGTTAGTATTGAAAGCTCTAAGTATTCCATGATTCGACGCCATTTTGAAACGAAATCAATTTATATACGCACAGTCAAGTTCGTTTGGCTATGTCGGTGACCCGAGGTTTTTCTACGTGTCTCCTCATTTCTGATTCTATCCCTTATAGAAACCCCGAGCATAGCCCTCTCCTCGTTGTGCTACTCTAAGCTTATTCAAAAGGCTACTGGTAGCACACAATGATTGAAGACTTTAATTTTTTTTTTTCGAAATGACCATGTGTTGTTGACCGCAGATGGCCATGACAACGTTACCGGACTATGGCGAGCGCAGAGGGCGCCCAGCCGCAAAAGTTAGGTTGGGGCAACAAGCTCAAGGGCACCACTTAGGTTCGAACCACGGCTTGGACTGTTGCCAGATTTTTGAATGTACTGATGGTTAACGTCTAGGTGCAAAACTGCACCTTAAGACGGAAGAGTGTATTCTTCGGCCCCGCCGGCGGGACCGGTTATTGAACGTGTGCCTAGCAGCTAATGTGGGACGGGTTGACGACACCTCCGGGTTAGCGGCGGTGAGCTCGTCAACGGGCAGGCCGAGAACGTGTCTCGGTCGACGGAGGAAAGTCTCATAATTTGTACGTACCTTCAGGTATAGCCGCGACCGCCAAGCTGACTCCAATAGTGAACATGTCCTGCAGCGCCTTGCCCTGCAGCCAGCCGGTCACCATGATGAAGCCGATGATGCAGAAGGAATACAGAGACAGCTGCGCTCCCAGCGTGTCCATGGACTTCTGCAGCGGCGTCTTTGGCGCCTCCTCGGCTTGCATCATGCGGAAGATGTCACCGAACTCGGACCGCTCGCCGGTGCTGACGACAATGCCCTAAAAGAAAAAAATATATAATATTTCAAACTCAAAGAAGTTTATCCTAAAAGAAACGAAGAGGTAATCACACATGTAAAAGGTTACACGTGAAAGACTTTGTAGTATACGTGCCTACAACTCGAAAGGACAAAACTAATGTCAGTGAATTTAAGTTTGCCAATGTTAGCTATAATATTTTGTATAGTTTTGAAAAAAATGGCCTGATATTATATAACCTTAAACCATAATAAAAATACTTAACAGAGTCGGTGTACCCAAGGGTACTATTTTGGTTTCGTTATTGTTTCTATTGCACATAAACGACAACCTACAAGCAATTGGATCTTGCTCTTTTTTAGCTGGTGATATATCAATGATCACCACTTTAAATCTGGCTTGCTTTGTGTCTACCAACCAAGCAAGCCACCTGTCAGTGAGGATCTACTTACGCTAGCATTGCCGTATGTACCGGATATAACAGAATTGATGTAAGATGTAGTATTTTCTCTCAGTTCGCTGATGATGCATCAATGATGCAAGCCACCTGCCATTATGGATCTCCTAACCTTATTGTTTATTGTTCAAAAAATAAATGTAACATAACAGATACTTAATCTAAATCATTACATCCATCATATCTAAAAACATTAAATTCAGGTTAGAGTTGCATATTGCACGACAAAGGAACTTATTCATAACTTTAATACACTTTCAAAATTCATGCAATAACAACATACTACACTTTAAAATCAAATATATAAAAATAGCAATGAAGTAGAACAAAAATAAAGCACACAATTCTCATTAATAAAACATAGAAATAATAATATGGTAATAATAATAAATTAAATGTGCTCACAATAGGTTAGGCAAGATCTTTCTAGTGCCCGCCATCTATCTACAAATATATCTACATTCTGTGTTTGGGATTTTAATAAAATATTTAAGTGCTTTTGTACGCGACAGACGGGAGACATTTGACGCGCCACAGTACGCGATGTGCTCACAGCAAATAGCGGCACTCGACCAGGACGGAATCTCGTCCTATTCTCAGGTACATTAGTCTACTGACTTCACATAATAGTTCTGGGCAGTCAAGAGTACTCCTCAGAATACGACAGATAGTAAGAATTTGATCCGATTGTCTACGCGTTTCCAAAGAATTATAGCCCAATGTGCCCTGAAGGAATTTAGTTGGATAAAGGAAAGGATAATATCCAAATACTTTGTGATATAAGTATCTCAAAAATCGTTTCTGAACCTTTTCGATCATAAGTGTGTACGTTGCCGTACCTTAGCATTGCCGCAGCGGACGAGCGTGCCCATAAACGCGATGTTGTCCTTATTGACGCGCCCGGCGCTGGCTTTGTTCGGCTGCACGCTCTTCATTGCGGGCTCAGTCTCGCCGGTGAACGAGGACTCGTCGATCGCCAGGTCCGTGGACTCGAACAGTCTCAAGTCCGCGGGGACTCGATCGCCGACGTTCAAGTGGACTATGTCGCCGGGGACCAGGTTGCGGGCTAGGAAGTGCTCAAGGCTGCCTTCGCGGAGACTGAAAAGAAAATTTAACTGTGCTTTAACTTAAAAGTTTTGTTAAACAAGTGCGATGTAATTATTGGGAGATCGATTTTTGAATATGAAAAAATAAACAAATTTAAATGGAACAATTCTTGAGATACACATTTAAATTATGTTCTGTTTAAAAAATCAGCCACTCGATTTCATAATCTTCATTGTGATTCAAAATACTAACCAGGTGAACGTGTAGCAGGAAAAATTACAAGATGGTGACCGACGCATACATACAAAGACTCATCGCGCACACGGCAGTGGCAATAGGAGGTGGTGACGATTACAACGAAAGTTGACGACGTTCAATATATGCAAAGCGACATTTAATCGAACCAAGATGGCGATGGTCACTCGATGCAAAATGGGTCGTTCACAGCGAAGATGGTGACATTAACCCGCTCAATGATCGTGATTCATGAATCACAATGATGATCACAATCACCTGGTTAGAATCTTGATAATAACCGGCGACGATGATGATATCAAGTTCACAGTCAAAATTAACAAGATGGTGACACAACCGCCACTGGCTTTACACTAAGCAGAAGGTGCCGCGTTGTGCAAAGATTTTCTAGGTGGTTAAGTCAAGATGTCTGTAAAACATACCAGTTGCAAGACGGAGGTACGAGCTTGTTAAGTTCCTCCAGGGACTTCTCGGAGCGGTACTCCTGCACGAAGGCGACCGTCACCACGATGATGATGGCCACCGTGATGGAGATAGCATCGTCGAACTGACGCATGCAGACGCTCACGAGGGCAGAACCTGGGGAAGCAAATTACTTGTTAAGAAGTTATATAAAGGGTTGTATATAAAAGTAGAACAGTAATTCGAATTATAGTTGATTTTTCATCATCGTCAACACCTCAGCCGTAGGAAGTCCACAGCTGGACATAGACCTCCCTCATGGATCTCCAAGAACTGATCATGAGGGGATTGCTGTCATCTTTCCTCTTTGTAATATTATTATAGATAGAGATTCCTATAGCGCTAATGTATCTGAGTAACATATCGATCATCGGGTTGCTGTGTAAAAATACTTTAGCTTATTTGAGGGCGGGATGGAACTGTGTGAAATAACCAGCATTATTTATTAACATCTTGCTAAGAGCTCTCCTTAGCCACCTGGTTACCCGAATACAATAATTAATTTCTTTTATTTTAAATATTTAGAATCCATTATGTCAAGGAGTTGGGCGTTGACACTGCCACACAGTTGTAAAGCTTCGGTAGTGTCATCGTTTCATTAGAATTTAAGTGCCTTTGTAACATGTCTAAATAAATGATTTTTTTATCTTTTTATCTTTTGTCTTTTTAAGTTGTTTGATATAACCAGCATTACTTAGTTGCCGTGGGGTGCCGGCAGTAGAATGTTACCCCTCCTGTCATGCCCGTGGATGCAGTAAGAGCCTGCTAAAAGATACCTCCGGAAGATGGGCAGCAGCGTCTTTCCGCGTATCAACATCCCGTACTGCGCTCGCCAACCCGCTTGCCAAGCGTGTTGAGTATGGCAAGTACCCCTCGTGGGAGGCCTGTGTTCAGCAGTGGACGTTTTACGGCTGAAATGATGATGACGATGATGATAGATTATTATTATTGTGTGTTGTTTAGGGTCCCACTGCTGGCAAAGCAATTCCCTCCATGCGAAGATAACTAATGTAAACGGTATAACATACAACATACGTCCACGCTCAACCGGCTTTGTTTATTATAAGCACTTATTTAGGTGCAAGTACCTCGCGTAGCATGTCATTTGTGCCTTTTTGTAATGGACCTTTATTCACAGCGTTTTTCATCTCGTAAACGATGGATTGTGTCGTTTTTAATGGAAACGTGATACCATTACGGCAATAATAATGGTTATTACCCCAGCGGTGTGGGGTTTTATGCATTATGTACTTTGTTTTCCTCTTTTTGGAATGCCTGAATGAACAGAATAATTCGCAATGATTTTGACGCACATGTGGATTTTAATGGTGGAGTTGATTGGCTTTGCACGTCTATTATAGATGATTTATGCAGCGTCAGCACATAAATCGGCACGCAAATATTATAATACTGCTATGCAGTTTGGCCGTTATGTATTCTAGTTTAAGTTTGAATGTCTGAATAACTGCTTTTTCATTTTCATACTTCAGCCAATTTCGATGTTTCATTTTCATTTCATTTATTTATTTATTTGTAAACATGTATTTTATGACACAAGTGATTTAAGACGATGGTACCTGCAGAAGTACGAAACTGTGTCGCAGATACCAACGCTCTCCTCCTTAATATTGAATACAGAATAAAATATAATAAAATAAGAAATGACATTTGTATTACTAAACTTTAAATATATATATATACATATTTATATAAACTTTTATATAGACAAATAACTGTGCTGTTTGTGTGCGTGTGTGTGTGTGATGTGTACAAAGTGTAAGCAGACTGCAACAATTATTTGCTTGCTTTTATGAGTTTTTGACAGAATTGATACACATTGGTAAATTCATCATCATCTCAGCCGCAGGACGTACATACACTGCTGGACAAAGACATCCGTCATGGCCAAGTTCTGATCATGAGGGGTTATTGCCATACTCACCACGCTTGGCAGGCGGGTTGGCGAGCACGAGATTTTAATACATGGAAAGACGCTGGTGCCCATCTTCCAGATGTACCCCATGGCAGATACTTACTGCATCCACGGGCAAGAGAGGAGGGTCGACATTGTTCTACCGGCACCCCACGGTATTATACAGTATGGTCAACAATCCACAATTAATATAAAGTCTATATAAAATCAACAAAAAGTGAATCTTGAATCTAACAGATAGTTTACTCTTTGGACACGTCGATGTTGGTTGAAGTAGGTATATAGATGATTTATACATCATCAATTCCTCATTGTTACGAAGGAAGCACAACTAACCGTACCTATTTTCGTGACAGTCCAGCAAATGTCCTTATAAGGTAACGCGCAACGTTCGTGCCTCGTGATTGGCCGTAAATTGGCTGGGGGCGTGGTTTGGCGGAGGGCAAGAAAAATATTTGCTGGACTTTTTGATTTTTTGAATCCTTAACTAGTGTGCGCTGAATTGTTCTTGTGAATAAACGTCTTTTTACATTTCCTACAACAAAGTATTTTCTCTTCTTCCATCAACCCTGCACCCTCATTTACAGTCAGCATATTATAGGTGTAGTATAGATTTTATGTAAAACCTTGCTGCGCGGGGCGCGCGCGATGTTATGAAAACAACCTTAGGACTGAGACGTAACAATAACAAAGTAAAGTAAATATTATTTATTACTTACAAAGTTACAGACTCAAAGTGAACCATGTTTGAAAATATATTTCAAATATTTATCCACTGCTAGCTAATGACTAATAAATTTAATCGTTACATAAATTATACCGTAAGGTTCCAAACATTAGAATTTTTGTCTAACCTAATCCAGTCTAAACAGCTCCTTCAATCCCAGTTCTGGGCAAAAAGTGGGATTCAAAGAGCTCCTCTTCTTCTGTTCTTATTCATTTATAATTTTGCATAGTCATGGATTAAGGCATTACGATATTTAACTTACCTAGATTTCAAGTAGGTAGAGCTCGAAAAAAGCAAAGTGACCGATAGTTTTTTTTTCTTGAAAAATTGTGTGCTTATTTAACACATGTCCTAACGGAGAAGGAAATGACCGTGAGGAAACCCGCGGCTTAGTCGACAGTATCGACCTAATTCAATCGAGGTATTGACCTGTTCTTTCCTCTCACTAATAGCTGGCTGAGAGGATGGTATAGGTGCTGGACAAGCTTAATCCATCTAACCATATCATAGGCACTTCAGCGTCCAGTACAGCATGAATATCAGTCGCTAAAGCTGTATAAATCATTTAGAATAGATACTCGTAGACTATGCGTTTTTAGCAAATCTTCCTCTTTCGTGAAGCAAAAAATTGGTTAGTTTTTGCAGAAGTTATTAACCGTACACGTAACTAGTATGGAGTGCCCTTGAGTAGAACGAGACACTGCAGTGCAAATTGAGTCGCGTTTTTTAGTTATTTTTTGTGCAAAATGTGTGTTGCATTTATGCAAAGATTAAACTTTTCATGTTACGGATAAAAACGACCTAGAGATGAAACTAATCACGAGGTTTAGTATTTTGAAAGCATTTTCTACCTCTGTGTTTAACTAGCTTGCGCTATGACCGTGACATGTTCCATGGCAGTTGGCGGGGGACCCACTGGATACAATTGGGGAGAAACAGGGCCGACCTTAAGCCTGTATTACATTACACGGTATTCAGGGACCCTTACCCTAACTGAGAGTGGTGTAATAAGAGTTAGAGCGTCCAGCGGCAAGCCTTGCTCTCCCTAATCGCTCTAACTACCGGGCCCTGAATACCGTGTAGTGTAATACAGCTTTTAATAAGGCTCAGTAAGAAAAATGTTAAACATGAATTTCACAGACAGACAGCTGGTTTATTTATGGGGCGAAGCCCCCTATTATGCATAGCGCTGTCTGTCTGTCTGTGTATGACACGATTACAACCGAACACGTTGACCGATTTACATGAAACCTTTTTTGTTAGCACTGTCACAGGGACCGAAATTATTGTGACCTCAATGTATTCGAAATTTAAACTTAATTTGATTTTTTTTTTCACGTATACCATCCTCTCAGCTATGCCGGCGAAATTCAGAGGAAAGAACGGGTCAATACTCTTGAAGCTGACGAAACAAACTGTCTTTCGATTAATATAATACGACTGATAGCTCCCTCATGAAAGAGGTATAGGGGTGCGGAGCAAAAATTCCCTTTCCATAAACGTTATCGAGTTTGCCATTGATCAAATTTGCCGCGTCACCTCGGCAGATTCACTCAGACAAACTAATTGAAAGTTCAACGAATTCTCTAGGTATTGACCAGAGTTCTAACCTCATTATACATAACGGGTGTGATTTTATCTCTCTGTGCGCAAAAATCGAAGAAGAAATAATGCTAGGTAAGGTCTTGATAGTTACGCTTAATAAGTTATATGTTGTTAAGATTTTAATAAATAAATGATTTAATTTGAAAGCTGGATTTTTCAGACAGCACCATCTAGCCCCAAACTAATAAGAGTTTATGTTATTAGTACCAGTTGGTTGATAGAATAAACTTATAAATAGAATATTCATGATACATTCTTTTGTAAATTCATACTTATCATACCTACATAAAAACACCCAGATCCAGGTATACTATATCTGCCGAAGAGCAAACATGTACCCCGGCGGGAATCAAACCCAAAGATTAAAACCGTTAGATGTGCCCTGACACCAAAAAACTGTTACATTGTCTTTATATGTGTGTTATGATGACACACGCACACTGGTTTTGCCAATAAACCAATGTGTTATTGTTACTATTTTTAACTTTCGTGAAAAAAACACACCACGTCCGGCTAACACTGTTTTGAGGTACACTGATTCCAAACTAGATTACATTACGAGAACTTGATTACAAAATGAGTGAGCTATCTCACTTCGGGTGGAAACAAAACGGCGCGGTCTCATTACGGTAAAGGCGTATCTAACGATTTAAATCTATAATCAACCTGAACCTGCTTCTCAGCCGGCTATTAGACCAACTAAGTCACGGAGGTCGTCTTAATACCACAAATCAAGTTATAAGCGGTTCTTCTGTTTCCACCGAAGCGTGTCGCGCAGAAAACGGCGCAAAAACTGGTCGCCGTGTGTCCACAGAGACAATGACCTATGTATGTGCTTCGTTACGAAACAACCGACAGGCGTTTGATTGACATATACATCATTTACATACATCATTTTAACCGTCTGCCATATGATTAGGCCTTCTCTATTAAGCAAGATTTAACTATTTTTAAAATTGTTGTGCCGTGACACCAAAATCTGTGGCATTGTCTTTATACTCGTATGTGTCAACAATATTGCCGACGATAGCACACTGTTTAATTTGATTTATTTGATTTATTGTGCAATCACGTTGCATGAACTTTTGTGAGAAAAATAACACGCACCACGTGCGGCTAACACTACGTTTATAGGTAGGTACACTGATTCCAAATGAGCGAATAATCAAATTTCGTGTGGAAACAAAACCTTGCGGTCTCATTACGATTAGGGCGTATCTACGATTTAATTCTTTGAAGAAAAACGTTAATTTACCTCACGCAAAATCATTACCTAAAACTAAAAGATAAATATATACCTACCATAGAATAGAGCATGAACTTTAACTAGACATAAATTTATAAGGGTTACCTAAAATATTAAACAGCTAAAAATCATCATAGCTTTTTTGTGTAATTTTATATTCATTTTAGTATTTTCTGTGACATTTTATTTAATTTTAGTAATTCTGATTAATTACACTACGCTAGTTTAGATTGAAAAACCACATAACAGACGAATATACAATATAGGTCAGTTTCACGTTATCAAATAAAATTTATAATATATAGAGTTATATGCAGGGTGAATTTTTGAGACGGGACAGTAAGGGCAGGTACCTTAACCGTTATAGTTACAGGAAAACGTTTCTAGTAGACTATCCATAAATTTTAAAGATATTCTGAACTGCATTTACAGATTTTGGTAAAAATGTACAGTCAGCAAGAAAATGGTCATTTTACACAAAAACTTTTTTTGATGCCAATCGATTCTGTTTCTTATAAGGATCAAAAGTCTCTACTGAACCGACTGAGGTTTGAGTACTAGAAATGTCAGAAATTGCGAGAAACTTTTTCCACTGAAACTGAAACTTTTTCTTTGATGTTTTATGGATTTATGATCTCAGATAAATTGATAATAATAATAAAAGCAAAAACTGAACTCTTATGCGGGATATCCACTCTATGGGTCATCGCTCGCAAGCCTAACATAATAATAATAATAATAAATAAATAATGCTGGACAATTCACAGAGCATCATCATCATTGCTGGCATTCAATGCAAAATATGTCAAACAATGCCAGAGACCAATTTGAGTCATTAATTAGGCCGCTCGCAGTGTACAGCCCAACAGTTTTCATGGCAGGAGGAACTCGTCCTTTCCGTCGGGGTAAGGGTTATACCTCAGAATGAGAGATAATAAGCTGTAAACTCGTATTCCATATAGGACCATAGCCAAATCGATTGTATTTACAGAGCACATCGCACCTTCGCCCAGTAAACACATCTTTAAGTAAAGCTCTATCAACACAAAACTATCAGAGAAATTATAGTTTTACTGGTCATTCTAATGGACGTGGAAAACAAAGCTCTATAGAAAGAAAGCAAAAAAAGATTCATTGGCACACAAGACATACAGGTAAACAACAAAATATGAACAAACAACATAAACATAAAACGGCGAGAAGAAACAAACCATTATTAGAGTTATGTGGGTATATGACGAGTCTATCACTCAACACGTCCACCAGCACAACCAGTAAAACTATCATTTCTCTGATAGTTTTACTACATGGCGATCATGCCAGGATTTCCATTTTTCATAATACGATGACTAATCCAGTGTGCATTTCGAATGAGTGGACCTGCGCTCGGATTATAAGTTGCCGGCCAGATGGTCTAGCGAGAAATATTACATGATCCATGATTTCGCCATTTTTTTTTTCTACCTCTATAATTAAACTTGCTTCGCACGCGTTGTATCCGCAAAAAAAAGTAGCCTATAAGTTGATCCTAGTCAACATCCTATAAGTAGCAAGTGTCACCTCGATATGTCTGGTAGTTTTTACTTGAAGGGGTAACAAACATCCATACAAACAAACTTTCATAGGATTTATAATAAGGTGGGATTAAGATGAGTAAATAAATATTGCTGAATATTTCACCGTCGGGACTGACGGTGAAACATCCATCTATCAGTAGCTTGTGTTATGGGTATTGATAAGATACGGTTTTTTTGTGGATACATACAATATCACGATCTCAGCCGTAGGATGTCCACTGCTGGACATAGGGCACTCTCATGGATTTTTTTATCATTAGGGATGGTTGTCATACTGCCACGCTTAGCAGGCGGGTTGGCGAGCGCAGAATTGGGTGTTGAGACATGGAAAGACGCTGCTGCCTATGTTCTGTAGGTATCCCTTACAGGCTCTTACTGCATTCACGGGCATGAAGGGAGGGGTAACATTCAACTGCCGATACCCCACGGCTATACTGTTCTATGGATATGTATATATGAATTGAACAAGGTAATGTCGTTAAAGCAATAGGCACTAGACACGTCATGCGATGACAATGTATCTGGAACGAAACGAGCGATAATTTAAATGTAAAAAGCATTTTCCGCGGAGCCGAACAGTTTTCATCACTAATCGATTGTGCATTCCGGGTGGATGGGCCACACCATCGATTACACGGTTTCAGCCAGGTGGCCTAATCACATGATTTCGCAAGATTAAAAAAATCTTGCCGTGGGGTGCCGGCAATAGAATGTTACCCTCCTCTACAGTGCCCGAGGATGCAGTAAGAGCTTGGAAGATACGAAGCAGCGACTTTCCGTGTGTCAACATCCCGTGCTGCGCTCGCCAACCCGCCTGCTAAGCGTGGTGAGTATGGCAACTACCCCTCATGGGGAGGCCTGTGTTCATCGTGGACGTTTTACGGCTGAAAGGGTAAATGAAAAAAAAATCATAGAAAATAATAAACAAGATAGTAAAATTAAAATTTCAGGCAACCCCAAACACTACATAAATAAGAGCTAGGACACCGGCTCTCTAATAAAATTACACATCAACATCTCAGCCCTAGGACTGCTGACGACACCGGCGACACTGGTGTAGTGGTTGAGCGCTCGGCTTCGATTCGTCTAGTATCTGTCACCAGTGTCGAGTTCAAATCTGCCCGAGGAACACTTTTTGTAGCGGACGAATCCAACCGGGAACCCGCCACCCTGTCAAGTGCTAGTGCGCCGTCGAACGAATCGTCCGGTGACGAATGGTTCGACGACGCTCCGGCGCTAAGGTGAAAGGCGGAACAGCGATGGGTTCTTAGTTGGTATGCCTCTGTCCACTTACACTTTGTTGGTAGCAGTGGTGAGTCCAACATACCCCTTTGGTTCTCCTCGGACAGAAGAGGATGTATAACATGCATTTTCCCATCGTACTGTTCACGTCCACTGTTGCGACATAGGGCTCATGGATCTCCAAGATGATGAGGGGGTCGTGTGCTTGGCAGGTTGGCGAGCGCAGTACGGGATGTTGATACACGGATAGACGCCGCTGCCCATCATTCGGAGGTATCCCCTGACAGAATTTTAATGTATCCACGGGTAAGTGAGGAGAGGCAACGATATACCGCCGGCACAACCTCCTGTACTGCGCTCGCCAACCTGCCTGCCACACGAGTATGGCAACACCCCCATGATCAGTTCTGGAGATTCATGAGTAGCGTGTGCCCTGCAGTGGACGTCGTTCGGCTGAGATGATGATGATACAATACAAATACAAAATCATTTATTGTCTCATCACAAAAAGTTTAATGATTTTAAATGATTGTGACTTCTATTATTTTAACGACCTACTGTTATCACAATGTATAATTAATGGAATCAGGCGTTACTTTGCGGAAATCCATGACAATAAAATGCAATAAAAATATTTAGTTTTAATTCCGCTTATGCTGAGATGCAGGAGCACCGCCCTCCCGCCCGCTAATTATGCACATGCAGGGAGAACTAGCTTGTCAGTGCAGCATGCATACCCAAACCTATACGACGACACGTGTTTCGCCTCTCCGCGAGGCATCATCAGGTGCGACGCTGAGGTGTTGACTGGTCGGCCGCTGGAACGAATGTGAAAGTGTTCTTTCTTTCCAGCGGCCGACCAGTCAAGGAGGGCGGTGCTCCTTCATCTCAGCATAAGCGGAATTAAAACTAAATATTTTTATTGCATTTTATTCACAATGTTATAACCTTAAGTAGGTAGGTAATTTATGATAAGGCAATCAATCGTCAATTAAATTGAAATTACGGGCACATGAGACCTTACAACTCTGTCTCAGGGTGACGGGCGCAATGCAATGCAGCGTTGGTCACGTGCTTAGAGAACGTGATCACCGCGGCATTGCAACTGTTATAGGTAGAGGTTACCGCTTAACATCAGGTGGGCCTTCGGCTTGTCTCGTCATTTAGTAGTATAAAAAAAATCGGTCAGTTAAGTACACTTCCGCAGGCATCATTAAAGTGAAAGGCCTACTTTACTTAACTTTAGTATGGACTATATTACTATACTACGCCTCCCTCATGGATCGCCTCCTTGTCATGCTCGCCACACTTGGCAGGCGGGTCGGCGAGCGCAGTAGAGGATGTTGATACACGTAAAGACGTTGATGCAGTCTTCCGGAGATATCCCCTGGCAGATACGTATCGCATCAACGGGCAAGAGAGATGGAGAGGCAAGATTTTACTGCCACCACGGCAGAAGATGCAATAATTTATAACGTTACGACAGTGGATGAGACATGACGGTAGGTATACGTTGGCGTGTCTGAAGAGAAGGCCTATATACCCAGCAGAGGGTGTCAACGGGCTGATATGATCATCATTCATCATTTCAGCCATAAAACGTCCACTAATGAACAAAGGCCTCCCTCATGGGTCTCCGTGAGGGGTAGTTGCCATACTCACCACGCTTGGCAGGCGGGTTGGCGAGCGCAGTATGGGATGTTGATATATGGAAAGACGATGCTGCCCATCTTTCGGAAGTATCCCTTAGCAGGCTCTTACTGCATACACGGGCATGAAAGGAGGGGCAACATTCTACTGCCGGCGCCCCACGGCTGATATGATCATGATGATAAAATACGAATAAACGGTAGGTAGATCTTTACATATTTAGGTTAGATAGCTAGGTTGATATTTTTTTATCTATCTATTTTTGCGTATGTATTATTCGTACATCGCCGTTTTTATTATCTTATATCCTGTCCATCCAAAAGGTTGTCTGGAAGAAATCGCTTTTAGCGATAAGACCGCCCATTGTATGTTATATGTATTTGTTTGTGTTTTTCTTTGTGAAATTTATGTTATATGGTGAATGTAGAGGTACAATAAAGAATCTATCTATCTACCTACCGTTTATTCGTAGGTAGTATAGAACGACAAATTATTTCCATATAATATCGCCGACTAAGCGGAGCGGAGGCCTGCTAAAAAAAACCTATAATCGTTTATACGCGATCATATGTGTGTGAAACTGCGCCGAATAATATAAACTCAAAAACACATAGGTACTTAACTAAATCAAGGTAAATGCCCCGTAAATTTTGCATACATAAAAAAAGTCTTTTAAACAGAACGAATTCAATTATATGCTTTATTGTCTTTTATAAATTGACATTTCGAATAAGTTTTTGTGCTTTTATGATGAGATAAACAATGCTCTTAGGATGAGATAAACAATTATTGACTTTGAACCATAATGGTTTCAAAAGTTAAAACCTCGCTTTTACGTGGTTAAACCTATAATAGATTTCTCAGTTGGAAACTGCGATTTGATAAGCGTAGTAAAGTTATAGCATACTAAAGTTGAGTAAAGTAGGCTTTTCACTTTTATTAAAGACTAGCCGCACTGCACGGTTTCACCCGCGTAGTTCCCGTTCCCGTGAGAGTACGCGGATAGAATATAGCCTATGTTACTCAAAGATAATTTAGCTTTCTAATGGTGAAAGAATTCTAAAATTCGGTCCAGTAGTTTTTGAGTTTATTCGTTACAAACATACAACATGCAAATCTGTCCTCTTTTTAATATTGAGAGATGAGTGATGAATTATACAGCGTCAGCAACTTACTTACAGCAAAGTGTACTTAAAAAAGTTGTGTTGGCCAAGTGGTATTTACCCCCGACTTTCAAACCGAAGGTCGTGGGTTCGATACCGGCTGCGCACCAATGGATTTTCCTTTCTTGAAAAATGTATGTGCACACTTAACACGTGCTTTAACGGTGAAGGAAACATCGGGAGGAAACCCGCGGCTTAGTTAGCTTCAGACGTATTGACCTGTTCTTTCCTCTGAATAATAGCTGACTAAGCTGAGAGGATGGTATAGGTGCTGGGCAAGTCTAATCCATCTAACAATGTCCCAGACACTGCAGCGTCCCGTACAGCATGATTACCAGTTGCTGACGCTGTATAAATCATCTATAATAGATGCAAAGGCCTTACCTATGTATTCATGATGTAGGTACGGAATTCTCTATTCAATCATATCCCATCAGTAGTGTGTTCAGCGAGGTAGCTAACACGGCTGTATGAAGGGTATTAGAATAAGTAAACATTTATATATTTTTAAATTTAACGTGGTTGTTTGTTCGTCAACCTACATAGGTTCTAAATCTCATAATGCTCAGTACAATATTGTAGTTATTAATTTTTGTCACAGTCGAAAGTTATATCCTCTGGCTCTGAACGTTTCAGTGAACAATACCGACAATCTGGATTAAAAATCTACATAAAACCAATAAAACTCCTAACACTGACTGACGGACAGACAACGCGTACCCTACTTAATCTTGTCGGTTTGACATCTACACAGAAGATTCTTATATAACGTATGTGACTTATCAAGAGGACTAAGTATGCGTGCGTCCTGAGTGACGGTGCATCTGCTGACCCGCCGCATTATGCGTCGGATCGTGTGCGTGCCCGCTCGCAGTCCGGAAAGGTTCATCCATGTTGAGTATTTGTTTATTTGTTTCGTGCGTGGTGCGCCGTCGCTCAGGATAAACACTAAGCCCTATGGTTTCCTTATTACAGTTAGTGTGTTAATCTATTGATGCTGTAGTGTGCCGGCACTATAATGTTACCCCTCCTCTCTTGCCCGTGGATCGTATACGTCTGAAACTGACTAACCTGCGGGTTTTTTCACGTTTCCCTTCAATCGAATGTATGCGGCCTTCAAACCTGTACATACCACCCACCATACTATCTAGTATTTTGACGATGAAACTGACGTGTTCTAATTAAATACGAGTCGCTAGAATACTATTAAATAGAAAGTTGTTGTCTATGACGGAAAACCGTATCGATTTATCGATAAGTCTGCAAGGACGAACCTGCTTTTCTATAAATATGTCAATAATTTATTTCTATGCCTTCTTTGAGGAAACGATAATACAGTGTGTGATGTGATAAATTATATCATGTGTACTAACCCAAAAGAGGTTTGAGACCATGAAAACAAATCGTTTTCGAGGGGAGAAAATTGGGAATTCGTAATTGTTTTACATTTTTACTAGTTGATGGTTCCTAAGATCATAATTGGATTTTTTACTTTATTTTATTACATTTTGAAAAGGAATCAACTCTGTGGCTTTAGGTATTTTTAGTTGGACCTCTACGGCAACTCGACGACAAAGTCAAGAATCAGCTGGCGTTCAGGTTTCATGATCGTATAATCAGCTGTTTTAGTAAAAACTTTCGTGGTCTTTTCTCGAATGAAAATCACCGAATCCAGGAAAGACATAAACTAAAGTGTTATTAACTTACATTTAACCGGGTATTTATCGCGTAAATTACCTTTATTATTTCCCGACGTTTCGCTTGGATTGCACTAAGCATGGTCCTGGGAAGACTCGACTTGTTGGAGGTGCCGTAGCAAACTAACTAGCATCGGGAAATTATAAAGGTAAATTACGCGATAAATACCCGGTTATATGTATGTTAATATAGTGTTTTGTTTTTGCGAGTTTTAAAAAATAAACTAAAGTTGTTTCTCGGGTTGGTCAGAATCATCCACTTTAACATACCGTACAGTGAATTACACCCTGTAAACAGGGTGGTTCAATATCTTTGGTATTTAAGCTACTTTGCAGGCAGATTTGGAAGTGTCCGACGATCTAAAAAGATGAGAGAAATGAGACGGAATCATCTGTAGCTGACTAGCGTTGGCATTACCGATTCACGTTCGTGTTGATTAAGGCGTAGGGTGCCGGCAGCAGAATGTTACCACTCCTCTCATGCCCGTGGATGCTGTAAGAACTGTGTATCACCATCTCGAACTGCGCTCGCCAACCCGCCTGCCAAGCGTGGTATGGCAACTACCCCTCATCGATCTATGAGTAAGGCCTGTGTTCAGTAATGGAGGTTTTACGGCTGCAATGATGATGATGAAACGGTTTTCCGCTTCGAAAAATTTATAATAATCTATGCCATATAAATCATTTTCTCTCCGTTTTTTAAATTAATTACTATATAAAGTATCAGAATAATTGTGCTAAGTGCCATCTGTTTCCACAGTAAGTTCTACCTTTTTCCTCCTAAACTGTCAATCACAAGATTTTTTACTGTCATTTATAAAATTAAAAATACTCTTCGTCCTTTTTTTTAACCAACTTCAAAAAAGGAGAAGATTGTCAAGTCGACTATATTTTTGTCAACTTTGTTACCACGACATCACCACATTTTGATTTTTTTCAACTTTGTTACCTCGACATCACATTTTGTTTTTAACATTAAAGTCGATTTTTTTTGTTGAAAAATTAAAGAATTTTTGCAAATAAGTTTCGTAGTTTTTTTAAACCATTTTTTACGTATCCAATCACTCTGCCGCGCTGCCCTACAATATGTGCGGGACGAAACGCTGTGGTAACGACGAGAGGGAGAGATGGACGTTAGCAAGGTCATCGGCGAATATCCAGCTCTTAAGATCCATGCTATGCATATCCATGATGGACCGCACGTTCAGCATGGATCCTATTAATTCGGCTTGAACTACCATCAGAGGTTTTATGTTGTCATTTTTCATTTCATCATCATCATTTCAGCCGTAAAACGTCCTCTACTGAAAACAGGCCTTCCGTCATAGATCTCCATGAGTTTCCAGTTGCCATACTCAGCACGCTTGGCAGGCGGATTGGCGAGCGCAGTACGAGATGTTGATACACGGAAAGATGCTGCTGCCCATCTTCCGGATTAGCAGGCTTAGCAGGCTCTTACTGCATCCACGGGTATGAGAGGAGAGGTAAATTCTACTGCCGGCACTCCACAGATAATGTTATGTTGTCAAGGGCGTTTAATTACGGTAAGTTTATCGTGTGTTTTAAACACCACTGTATGCTAATACTTTCTTTATCAGCCAGCCCAATAGCAAAGGAGCCAGAAACTGGTATTTAAGATAAAGAAGACCATGACAAATTATCTGGGTCAATGACCCGCTTCGACTACTGGAAAGTCAAGTAAACAGCACCAACCAGAATTATTACATTGGCACGTGTACGTAAAGAAATTAAGCACACGTAGAATTCTTAGAGAATTATATGTGAAAATGGTTAAGGAAGATTTGTTACTGAAGGTGATACTGCTCAATACATTGTGATGAATGACAATCGCGGCGCAGTTGGTTGTTGGCTGAGACGCAGGAGGCTGTGGATTCGATTCTGACCGCATTACAAATGTTGGTAATTTTTTGGCAGGTATGTATCCCGGGCCGTTCCGTTGTATATCATACACATTTTCCCAAAATCTTCATCTTCCCATGAGAAGATAGATGACACTGATAATCTTAAAGATGTGTTATTTACCTTGTCAAATAGAATAATTTGAGTAATAAAAGTATTACATGTTGCACAATACAAAACCACAAAACATATCTTATCCTGTACGATGACGTCATGTTCCATAGAACATTGTCTCTTTTTTTGTTATTAAGTATTTATAAGTCCGCAAGTTTGAAACGGTCGGTCCTATCGGAAGAGCAGCGTTGATTTGTTGGCCCTACCTAACAAACTGCACCATGCTGAGCTAGGTTCATTTTGCCTACCATTGTCTACTTTGTTTTCTGTGTTTTATAAATTCTGTTTTGATTGTGTGTTTTGTACTAGAACTGATATTATACTGTATTTTTTCTTTGGTATTCGCTCACGAACCCTTAACCTGGTGAGTATGGCAACCACTCATGGAGATCCATGACGGAGGCCTGTGTTCAGTAGTGGACGTAAAACGGCTGAAATGATGATACAAATTAACGAGACTACCCCTCATGGAGATACATGATCCCTCATGGATGGCCTGTGTTTATCAGTGGACGTTTTACGGCTGAAACGATGCAAATAAATCTTTTTGTATCGTTTTGTATTGTAAGATATGGGAACTGCCCCAAACAGCCTCAGCAGCAAGACTCACCCAGCAGCAGCATGATGAGCGGGTTCTGGAACTGCTCCAGGTACTTCTTCCATTGCGGGTCCTCCTCCTTCACGGTAAACTCGTTGGCGCCCACGAAGTTGACCCGGTCGCTCGCCTCGCGCCACGACAGACCGCGCCGCGTGTCGACGTTCAAGCGCTCTGCAACCTGGTGAAGACGTTGTCGCAATTAGTAAGTCTCTGGTGTGCCCATCGAGGATATCCCCAGTAGAGAGGAAATGACATTTATTTTGTACTAGCTTTTGCCCGCGACTTCGTCCGCGTGGAAGTCATAAAACGTAAAATCCCCCTTTTCACGCAGAGCCACTTTGATTCGAAAATATAAATCCCATTTATTCCCTATCCCGTGGGAATTTCGAAAAATCCCTTCTTATTGCACCTCTAGGAAACCCAAGGTATATGTGTGCCAAATTTCAAGTCTTTAGGTCCAGTGGTTTAGGCTGTGCGTTGATATATTATCAGTCAGTCAGTGAGTTAGTCAGGACTTTGACTTTTATATAGAGGTATATAGATAAACAACAATCCGCCAAAAATATTTCAAAATTTACGGAAAAGCACACAGGCATGTACTGTCAAAGGCGAGTTGTCATTGCATTAGTGCCAAGCACTAATGTGTTTCGGAATTCATTTGACCTTCTTTTCCCTCTATTGGATATGTGCTCGATGGGTGTGCCTAAGCGAGTTAAGACAATACTCAATACATTTATTGGGAACATTGTTTTCTAAAAGACCAAATGACGAGACAAGCCGAAGTCCCACATCACCCTGAGATTAAGACTTGTGAGGTCTCATGTGCCTGTAATTTCACCGGCCCCATTTGTAATTTCCATTGCTGCTTGGCAGCAGAAGAGGGTATGATGGGTGGTAGTGCACTTCCCCAGATTTACTCTACAAAAAGTTCTACTACTACTAAAGAACATGTTGTTACCTAGGATCTTAAAAATTAGATAGACAGAATAGATAGAAAATACTTTATTGCACACCTTAAAACTAAACATAATAACAAAAGAAACTTGAGAATATAGTGACAATTAGGTATTATCAGTAGATACAACTATGAACCCTGCAAGGGCATGATCGTCATCATCATCCACAGAGACTACCCACTGCTGGGCATAGGCCTCATTTAGTTTGAGCTATCCACCACGATCATTTGTGCGCTGCTCCCTCCATCCAAAAGTGCTTTATCCGCTAAGCTAACGAAACCCTGGTGGTGGGCGGTGGGCCGAGTCGAGTATCTTGATAGATCGGATGAGCACCAATATATTTGGTCCAGTCTTTTGTAACATAATGCTATATTAAAAGCACTGGACCGTAATTTCCATTCCCGCAAGCAACATACATATTCAATACATTCAAGACAGTCTCGGGAAACTCTTCACAATGTAAATTTGAAGCGCTTTTACAAGATGCGAGACATTGTCTGGCTCTCCAGTATGCCTCTCTAGGCCTTTGTATATTTTTAGGCCTTCGTTGTACCATTAGCTATATTATACATGTATATATTTCTTAGCCCGTGGCTTTGCACGCATTTTGTCTTATATCCAAACAGAAATTGAGTACCTAGTCTTAGAGATGATTCCCATATTGAAATATTATAAATGCTTATAGTGTATGTATATAAATGGGGTTTGTTTGTTACCTCTCCAGCAAAAACTAACTGAGAAGTCAAGCTGAAGTAATCTTAAAGCTTTAGATTACTTTTTAGAGAAAAGATATATAAAGATTTATTGAACCGATTTGTTCTACTTTTCAACATTGCTTAAAAATCCGTAGCAGGTAAAAATAGCGCAAACAAACAGTTTTTTAATATTAACTTTGTTATTATTATGACTAATAGAGATAAACAAAACATTTATACAAACTAATCTTGTTGTTATTATGTGGTAAAGTGCACCTGCCGTATGTCACGTTAGTCACGTCTCGGGGATAGTTGAACAAACCCACTGAATCCGCTGTAACTGTAAGTGGGCTTCAGAAATTAATTGGAAGCCCCAACTGGGTCGGCTTCTAACAACGCCACGGGACTAAATTGGCCTTTTATATGTATATCACTAGCTGCCCCGGCGAACTCCGTATCGCACCTACTACAACCACTACTTACAACTTACCCTACAACTACCCTACTACTACCCCACTACTACCCTACAACTACCCTACTACTACCCCTACAACTACGTGGAAAATAACGATTTTTTCCATACAATCTTTCATCCCCTATTTTAACCCTTTCTGATTTAATTTACGCAACGAAAAGTAGCCTTTATCCGTCTCCATGGTCTTGTCTACTCCTATACTAAAATTCATCCAAATCGGTTCAGGGGTTTTGACGTGAAAAGGGAACATACATACATACATACATTCTTACTTTCACTTTTATTATTATAGTAGGAAGTAAGATAGGATAGGATAGGAAGTAGAATAGGATTAGTAGGAAGTAGGAAACAGGATCATTGTATGTATAGACATCATCATTGAGACGCAAGCGGTTGCGTGCGGGTACGATTCCCGCCGTTGGACAAAAGTTTTGCTTTCCTGCAGTCATTTGGTCTGGGTGTTTTCTGTATTTGAAAAGTATGTAATTACAAAAAAAAAATATTCTATCAATGGTGCTGTGTGAATAAATGTCTAGCATTATTTACTTAAAAATCATACATATTTGCTCTGTAAGGCTGCGGTCACGAAGTCAGCGGCGCGGCAACGCAGATCCGCAGGCTGATTACAGATGTATCTCGCGACAGGTTTATGATATTATGGTATAGGTATTTTGATTGAATTTAAACCTAATAACCTACTGCAGGGCTAGCGTGGGCTGGGGATAAAACTTTTGTCCACCGGTTATTTCCACTGACAAGGGATAAAATTATTTTATACACCTGCCAAAGCACGGCAACAGGGGGAAAGAGAATTATATCACTTTTTGACATTAGACTTAGATACTGACCCTCCGCCATTAATTTCGGGGACAAGTGTTTCCCCTGGTTTGTCCACCGTGAATAGTTTATCCACCCATGTCGCCATGCTCAGAGGGTGGACAAAATTGACAGAGGGGAATAGTATTTTGTCCTCTCCCCGTGGATAAAATATTGCCGGCCATGCTAGCCCTGCTGTCTGTCCATCTCGGTTCTGTCACAGGCAGTGTCTTCGGATGGTTACATAATCGCAATTGTCTTATTATCCGTGTTTTCGTAAAATCTCTACAGCTTTCGCGATAATTCGAATTATCAAATCATCCTACGACATATACATTGAAAATTTGAAACGCGCCCCTGCCGCGCCACTAACACCGTAACCGCAGCCTAAAAGTTTTAATGAGCGTTTCTCATGTTGCCATGTCACGCTTCAATACATTGTGATAAGCACCTCACTGTCACGTGCCTAACTGCACACGTGTGCCTAAACGTTCACGTTCAAAAACATCGTAAGGATGCCCGCTTGGACGTTTAACCTGTTCTTGCCATTTTAACGACGATACACACGCTTAGGGTTAGATGATTGACAGAATACATTTTTTTTTGTTTTTTAATACTTTTCATACGTAGAAAAATAACCAAACTCAGGTCAAATAACTGCAGAAAAATAACAATTTTTAATAGTTTTTCGTAGAGTTTCGCGATCACAATTCATTATAATATAATAACATAAACACGGGAATTTATCGCGTAATACCTCTTGATTATTCCCGACGTTCCGACTGTGTATCAACAATCGTGGTCCCGGGTTGACTCATGTCATGTCAACCCGGGACCACGAGAGTCGAAACGTCAAGAATAATCAAAAGGTATTATGCGATAAATTCCCGTGTTTATGTTATTATATTATAACAATTTTTAAAATTTTTGTGCAGGTATATAAAATTACATTTGTCATAGTATAAATCTGCAGTACCACTGTTATTTTTTTTCTTTAATTTTTTTAGGGCGTGCAAATTAGTATTTAGTATGTTTTGTACCTATATGTAGAAGTATTTAGTATGTTTTGTACCTAGTATACATATGTACATACATTCTTCACCGCGAAAGTAATTAGAGATTTAATATGTTTGTGACTGAACGCCAAGCTAATCGGCAGGCTGATTACGTATCTCGCGACAGGTTTGCAACAGGCGTATATCTCGCGACCATCGCTGTCAAAGGTCAATTCGTGAAATAACTTTCTTTGTGATGAATATACAACAACACCTGTTAACTAACTCAAATTTTACGTTCGATAGCTATGATCACGAGATTTGCGCTTGTTGCAAACCTGTCGCTAGATACGTAATCAGCCTACGGCGGATCGTTATTAAACCTGTTACAAAATAATAAAGAAATAACCAGGAACAAAACAGTAGCATTTAGAAGGGACGAAACCACTGAAAATATTCAAATGGAATTCGGCGTGCATTATCTCTGCTTCTGTTTTCCACGATCACTGCTGCACATAGGGTCTCTTCTTCTTCTTGTGGATCGCCAAGATCACAAGGGGGTGGTTGCCATACTCGCCACGCTAGACAGGCGGTGTAACTAACTATGTTTGTTCGCGGAATCTTGCAACCAATTTTCTGCTTAAATCTCGCGACAAGCTTTTTTATTACATATATTGTGTGTATAGACGTTTTAATTTGACATTAAACTTTAATGGAAAATGTTTATTTTACTATTTTTAGTAAAACTATTTTAAATAAAAGCTTGTTTTACTTTTCATTTACTTCTATTTTTTTAGTGGACGGTTCTGTGGCTGAGATGATGATGATGATGAAGGTGTTTTATCTTATATTGTTACTGTACACTTTTCTTCTACTCAGCCCGGAATCACCCACTTCTGGGTATAGGCTTCCCTAAGTTTTTGCCAGCCTCCTCTAGTCATTCATTGTGTATTGGTACACTTTTATCGGGTAAAAAACGTTTCACGATTTTGTTACTTTACTCCATATACTCCTTTTTATCTTACCCCAATAATTAAAACCAACCAAATCCAATCAAGTAAGCGTAAAAAGTTTCATCTTCAAAGTATTCATCGGAACAATACACTTGACATTGGACTGTTAACCCCGGGGTTTCATTCAGACAGCCTCCCCTTTCCAGGGCTCTTAATTATCGAAATCATTAGCGATGCCCTTGGAAATCGCTCTCTCAACTTGACTGTGTTCGTTGAGGCTTGAAAGTAAATTAAATCATATTATTCTAAAGCTCAAGAATATCCATAATCAAATATTCATCGATCTCTATTTTTAACCGCCGACAAAATAAAAGGAAGTTTATTTTATAAAAACGGGAATTACTCACTTAGTATTGTAACGTCGAAGATTATTCCGACACGTTTCGATTTTTCAAAAAGAACATCATCGTGGAATTGAATGCCCGTCCGCGCGTGGGCCGACACGACACTGGACAAAATGAATAGTATATCTCACGTTAATTTAGAAAGGAGCGTAAGTTAATCGTTTTATTTCTTTTCTGTTTGTTATGTGATTTTAAAGTGTACAATAAAGCGTATTCTGTCTATCTATCTAAGTTTGATCGTTATGTGTGTCTGTCTGTGGCACCGTAGTAGCTTTTAAACGAGTGAACCGATTTGGATGCAGTTCTTTTTTTTATTCAAAAGCCGGTTTTCTTAGAGATGCTTGATCAAAATCGGTTAAGAACATTACAAGATATGGGGGGTGCAAGTGGGGATGAGTAATAGGATGTTTCCAAATATACCCGAATTTGGTAATTATAGTTTGGTCAAATGAAAGGAAATGGTGTGTAGAATGCAAAACTGAAAGTTATATAGAAATCTCTAGAAGCATTCACAAGATGGACCGTAAAAGTGGGGATAAACAATCGAATGTCATCAAATATACCCAAGAGTGGCGTCAAATGAAAGGGCACGATGTGTAGATTGCTAAACTGAGGGAACACATTACAAAAAAATAAGGTAACCTCCGAGACTAGATAAAGTGCCGGGGGCAATTTTATTTTATTTATACAGGGTGTAAAAGGACGACTACCGAAAACTTCGGGGGGTCAATGTACTCATCAATATGAACAACTTTTACTAAGGAACTTTCGCTGTAAAAAAATGTGAAGAAACAGCTGTTCCATACAAAATTACAATACCTACTTTACTAAAATGTATGGAACAGCTGTTTCTTTACATTTTTTTACAGCAAAAGTTCCTCAGTAAAAGTTGTTCATATTGACGAGTACATTGACCTCCCAAAGTTTTCGGTAGTTGTCCTTTTACACCCTGTATGCTTGTCAATAATTAATGCATTTTTACTGATGACCTCTGGGGCGCGGTAGGCCAAAGATTACCGAGGACCGATGACAATACAATAATGCTTTAAGTTTGTTTCAATATTCAAAACAAAATATAAAATTTGACGACCTCTGTGGCGCAGCGGGCGAAGGTCCGCTTGCGACGCAAGAGGTTGCGGTTTCGATTCCCGCCTCGGAACAAATGTCGGTACGATCTGCAGATATTTGTTCAGTATGCTCTGGATGTTTTTCTATATATAATACAAAATATCTATGTATGTACTATGTATTATGTATATCAGTCATCTATTACCCATAACACAAGCTCTGCTTAGCTTAGGGCTATGGGATGCTGTGTGAATTGTCCAGAATTATTTACTTATTCAACTTGGTTATACTCAGACAATCTTTAATGCATCATTATAATTAACACCGCGAGTAACACCATAGGTAAAATTAGCACGCGCTATCGTTGCATAGACATCCTGTACTGTACTCGAATATATTCAAAGAAATTGAGTTTTCTAGATTGGAGTTTGATGGTTTCATTGCTATTTCACAGTAAAAAGTTTTTTTTAGGTTTTTAAACTATTATTTATTGCACTTTCAAAATTAACGTGAGATATACTATTCATTTTGTAAAAACGGGAATTACTCACGTAGTATTGTAACGTCTGTGTCGTACAGTGTCGTGTCGGCCCCACGCGCGGACGGGCATTCAATCCCATGATGATGATTTTCTTGAAAAATCGAAACGTGTCGGAATAATCGTCGACGTTACAATACTACGTGAGTAATTCCCGTTGTTACAAAATTAATATTATTTATTGAATAATAAAAGATGAGCAGCTTCTTTACGTGTCACATCCCCTCTACTCGCCAACCATGGTGAGTATGATAACAACGCGCTCGAGAGAGTACTTGGAGATACATGAGAGGCCTGAGATGATGATGATGATGCAAACAACCGGCTTTCTGTATAACACGGCTTTAAAATTCACAATCTTATAAGAGCTGGTTATAAAGATATTTATAGCCGATGTTTCCTTTCCAATGTAGATTAACCAGAATGTTTACGTTTTAGCTCTGGTTTATTATTAACTGAATGGAATAGAGTTTATAAATATCCGCGCGCTGGTAACTTCGGATAGATGCATCACGCTTGAGTCACAGAGGTAATGCCAGACTCATAATATATAACCCACTAAGCATGAAACTTACAATAAGTTGCAGTAAGTTCTTATATCGCACATATGTAAGTTTTAAACGTCATGTAGCAGAAACATGACTGTGACATTGATCTAAATAATAGGTTGAAACTTATTAAAAGTTGCTTATTTATATTGCTGTTATCTTTCCCTTGAAAGTTTACATTTCAACTTTGCAGTTAAATAATCTCTCAAACTTACATAAATGTTACTACAAACATTGCTGCAAAATTGTAATTGGGATATTACAAATAAAACTTTGCAGCAATATCAGTTTATATACTTCACTGCCTGACATTACCTGCACCTTACAAATGAAAGTTACTGAAATGTTTCTCAGTTACATTGCAACAATACCTCTTTTGTTATATTATTTTTCTAACTTCTCTGCAACCTTATGAAATAATCTTGTCCCGTACATATCATATGTAATGTTGCTGGAATATAATTTTCGAAAGGAGTTGAAATGTTTATAGTCTATGTCTCTGCAAACTTGAGATGGTTTTAGTTATATTTAGAGCTCAAGTAATGTTGCTGAAATTCAAATTACATAAGTAGTTGAAATGTTCATAGTTTATGTCACTGCAAACTTGAGATGGTCAAAGTCATAAAGAGAACTAATGTAATGTTGCTGATAATTTTATTTTCGAAAGTATTTCAAATGTTTATAGTTTAGGTCACTGCAAACTTGAGATAGTCTAGTCGTATAGAAATTCTTTCATATTGTACATCAGCGTCGCTTAAAGAACCTTTGTGCACAATTTCAGCTTCCTAGGTCTAGCCGTTTAGGCAGTGCGTTGTTTGTCAGTCAATCAATCAGGCTTACGAATTTATTAAACTAGTGTTTTACCCCGATATTAAATATCGGGTCCACTATCGCAAGAACTCTACGGCTCCTTGCTCAGCAGCTTACACATGCCTCTTACTCATATTAATTCCTTGTAGAAAACCCCCGCTCTTACCCCCGATATTTAAATTTCGAGTCAACTCGCAAGGTCTGTAGCAAGGTCAAAGGCCGAGCTACGGACCCTGCTTGACGGCTAATAGGATTCTAAATCTTTTACATCCATATATAAAATTTCAGTCTCCTAGGTCTATCCGTTTAGGACTTACATTCATAGAAAGTTTCATACCTCGTTTCACCCCTTTAAGGGATGAATTTTTAAAAACTATTTATGAGTGCTCACCTACGTCATGTAAGAAATCTCTGTGCAAGCATTTCAACTTCCTAAGTCTTGCGGTTTAAAAGTTTCATAGAAAATTGCATCCCCTATTTAACCCCCTTAAGGGATGAATTTTCAAAAATTCTTTCTTAGTGTTCATCTTCGTCGTTTAGAGAACCTCTGTACAAAATTTCAGCTTCCTAGGTCCAGCCGTTTAGGCTGTGCGTTGTCTAATGTCAGTCAGTCAATCAGTTTTACGCTTTAATTTAATAGATGATGGATGTTTGATAAATGTTAATAGAACGGAATAATTTTATTATTTTCTGACAAAAATGGTATATAAGTACAACCCACTCGTCGCAACCGCAAACTTTTTTGTCACATATTAGTACTAAGACCTACCTACTGGCGAAAGAATTTTTGAAATCGGTTCAAAGATGAAGACGTACCTAAGTATGTACCTACCTATTTTAAAATAAAATCTAGTAGGTTATTAGGTAATCTTTTCGCGCGCAATTAGCTACGCATACATGTCTCGACTTGTCGGTCGGTCGAGCCACCTCCGCCCCGCACCTCGCCGCCCGCGCTGCCAGGGTTGGATTTTAATAATAATAAAATAATATTATAACGTCCTCTTTGACGGATAAGTAAATGCATGGCGCACCTGGCATTTCATTTATTTTTTCGGTTGTGAGCACGGATGAAACTCGCAAAACCAAATTTCGATTTGAAATATAAGTAGCTATTGTATATTTTGTTCTACAATATCAAGCTTCGAACTATTTATAATATTTATAATGCGATTCATATGTAAGGAATAGTAAGGATGATAGATAACAGAGAACATTTTATAAATGACAATCAATAAAAATAGCTTCTGGTGTCTTTCTAAAAACTTAATAGTAAAAGAAGATAAGTATACCCATTTACGACTAGTCAGACCGAAATGCCTTAACTTAAATTTACTTACCTATCATACAATTATTATTCTATTTCGTTTTTTGAGCTGTACTTTCAAACTCACCTAAATCCATTCCCTGGACATACTCGCAATAATAATAATAATAATAATAGGCTCGCGATGCGATTGGTAGTGTTGCAAAAAAAAGAATATTTCCCGAAAAACTGTGGAAATTCATAAAATCAATTCATTATGCCTATTTACATTAAACGTTTTAATTTTAGGCTAAAATTATTACAATGAATTAAGCAACAAATATAAAACCGAAAGTTTTTAAATATCAAATTACGTTGTTTCTAGGTTATGTCCACTGTTTGTTTTTAAAGTGATGCGACTAAAATAACGAGGCATTGTAAACAAATATTTTTGTAATCTTGTAATCTCACTATTTGATGTTGTCTTTTTTATTATATGGCTTAAAATGGTTATTTCATAATATAGATTTTGCAATAAATACACCATTTTTAATTTTTTCTCTTCAGTACCTACCTACATTCTTTAATTACGATTCAATTATTTTATCGATTAACAATTTTATTAACATTGTGTTTTAGACACATAATTCCTATAAACGTAACAAAATATTCTTATACTAGCTAGAACAAATATGCACAATAAAACGGATCATTATTAATATCTGTACTTATATAGGTACGCCCGAACTATCGGGCTGTTGAAAAATAGCAGTCGGTAATAATAATTATTGTTTTCTTTACATATTTATCTTTATTACACTCTCACATTATCATTTAAAAAGCTATCTTATGAAATTAAATATTTTCGGAGAAACGGATATGACCATAGCAACACTGTCGCGTGTGTTGGATGGGAGTATTTGGTTGGTTTTGGGATCGGCCGGCCGCGGCCGAACGAAACGAAAGAGCACGCTTGGCTTGGTTTAGCAGCAAATTATACGTACGTAGACGTTTCAATCTCAGTTTTTCCTTTGGTCTGAGGTTTCAATTTAATTTAAGTGCCTGTTCAAAGTGTGTACCGTGAAAATGGCGGCAAATAACGTCGTTGAGGAGGTAAGAATAAGAATAGTTTATTTTCAAAATACTTAAATGACATAGGTAAGGTACACTTGCATATTAATCATTAATCACTAAGTAAGTCGTAGATATTTGATCTGGGTAGATTAGAATAGTCCTAGCATTATGTATTCTGGTCTTTCTAAGTTGCATGCACTCATGCTGCATGCAGACAAGATGGCGTTTCTGTTGTCTTGAGTAATTTTCTGTATCACTGTGTGTACCTATTAGTTACTGGCTGGCAGCACGGTTATTTACTTAATTTCTGCATGCATTGATATGCAATGCGGGACGGTCGAACAAACAGTGTGGCATTGGCATGGAGAATTGGAGACCTCTACGAGATGTACCGACGGCCCAGTGAAGAACGTTGGGTCTCATTGAATGCAGGTGACAATGGACCGGCCGCGCTGGAGATCGACTGGAGAAGCTTGAAGAATTCAGCAGTGGACGACTTCAAAAACATGCCAAAAGCTTATTCGGCCATTCCCAATCACTGTGTAAAAGCTACTTTTCCAATTTCTAGGTGAGAATTAAGTCTTGCACCTGATGACCCGCCCCGCCGTGTATTGTGAAGTAATGGAGTATGGATCCATGTAATAGGTCAAATCTTGTGATTTCATCAAAAATATTGTGTTATTGGAGTCCAAATCTACTAATAAGCTGTATCTAGGCCTTAGTTCGTGATGTGCGATCCATTGCACTATGCTTATGAGTATTTTGTACCTAATATGTAGTCTGAATGGGATTTTTTTATACTAGTATAACCTAATTATGTGTGTGTCTATGAAATGCTGAGCGTTCCTTTTCTAATTAAGTTTCTATTTTTTAGTTCAACATGTTAAGACACACCAGCGGCAGTAAGGAACGGGATTGTGTAAATCATTGTCTAGAAAAGATTTTCTCCAATTATTTGGGACAGTCACGGTCACATCTTGATCACAATTGATGACTACATTAAAACGTAAGTGTATGCATGAGTAAAGGTTTTATATTAGTTTCGATGTTATTCCTAATTATCTACTTACATATACATAATATATTTAAAACAAATGTTTTCCTTTTTAATTTTACCTAACAAAGATTATAGAAACACTTTTTATTGCAGTTGCAGTCAAGCAGTCGTTTCCAAATTTAGCTGACAAAAGCTTTGAGAGACACATTATGCGCTGGTTTCAACATTCAACCGCTCAAACAACTAAATTGATATTAAATGTAAAGGTATGTTTCTTTATCATGTAACCCATTACTTTAAGAGCTTATCTTTGCTGCCGCCACATTATAAGAAAATGGCAATGATCATCGCGAGGATTACTGCAACAGTGTGGCCCAGCCATTTTAACAATTATGCCAAATGTGCCTCACACTTACACATGAACAATTTGTAATTTCAAGGTTTTATAGATTAGTTTTAATGTGTTTAATATTTTAGTTCATTCCTACCTATATGTTTCATTTTATCAGGCTAAAAATACTAATATGAGTTGGAGACTGTATTGTATAGTTACTCCCTTAGCTTGTTATTTATAACACATTGAAGTAGGAGCTATATCCCAAACCAAAGCTCCTACTTCAATGTGATTCCAATGCAACTTTTTGTTGAGAGAGAAATTAAGCCGATAAGATGTTTTTGTCATGTTCATTTTTGTTGTAACATATTTTGTAGAGAATTTTTTTGTTACAGTTTTGGCTGACAATGGAATGGATGTATTCAATAAAGTTTTGAGAGAGGTAAAGAGATTGATTTAATATAAAATGCGTAAAAATATTAGCTTTATTGGTTGATACAAATAATGACCACTTTCGCTAAACTGTAGGTATTGAAATAGGTGCGGATTTTTATAATGACCACTTGATCCTGTAGCATCATCCCATAAGGCTATTTTTAAAGTATTTAAATTTGTTTAGAGATTGTAGATGCGATGCGCCTAGGACAAAGATGTTTATGCGTTTTTTATGATAAAACGGCATGTTGACTTTCTTGTATTTGTGAGTCGTCTCTTTAATTTATATTTGTTTATATAATAAAACTTCCGTGAATTTAGTTTAAGTCACTTTGAAAACATATTGATTTAAAATACCTGTACCTCTTATAATAATGGTTGAGCCAGCATATATAATGGTAACTCATTGTACCAACAACTATTTGCAATTTTATTTCTGATTTGTTTGTATTGTAAAAAAGTACCACATGTGGTTTCTATTGCAAACTATTTTTTCCTCTGTGAGCAGCAGAGTTAGTATACACCTATGTTAAATATATTCAAATTATTAATTCAGCAAATTTAATTCAGTAAATAAATGTTCAAACAATGATAAATCTTAAGATTTTCTAGTAAAACCAATTCTTAATTATTACAAGCCCGAAGAGTGTCATCATTGCTCATTTCGAATTTTTACAATAATATACTAACTAAATCTTTAAGATTCGCCTTAAAGACGTAGTAAATTCTTATGATTAACCATTGTTCATTTTTTTTACAAAATAAATATTGTTTTAATATTTTGTTACGAAATTTTTGATACTTTACTAACATTTCAACTATGTTAAAAATAATGTTGTGTCTAGTTGTTGTCTCCAAATTTGCGTGTTTATTTATGTAATAAAATGTCCTCATATTAAAAAAAACTTGAATTTTTATTTATTATACTTAAACGAGTGTCTTAAATTTGAATTTTGTTAGTGTTTGAATTCTTCATTATAATTCTTATTTTAACATCTAATTAAGTTCAGTGGTCGTTCCGTTACAGTTACTACACAGACAAAATTCTAATTTATCACCTACCTGATGGTTTTAATTGTATTTTTGCATTATTGTTCATATGTTTGTGTAGCACATAATTTGCATTATTTCTCCTACTATATACATAATATATAACTAGCACATGACTACCAGAATTATATAAGTTATCTCAATGTTTCTTATAATTAGGGTTTGATGGCTGAATACTCATCCTCATTTAATATTTGAGATTGTGTCAAATATTTGAAGGATAAAATATTTGACATGACCTCTAATATTATATGAGGTTGAGTGTCCAGCCATCAAACCCTAGAGAAACATTGAGACAACTTATATAATTCTAGTCATGTGCTAGTTATATATGTAACAATAATGCAACAACACAATTGAAACCTACAGAAACCTTACAAAAACAACCTTGTGACAACTAGCTGAATGCAAGTAACGCGTAAGTTACATTTCTAACATTGTGGCAAGGATTCATTTTAAACTTACCATAACCTCTGAAAAATAACTTTGCAACAACTAAATAAATGCAACTTACGTAAAACTTTCAGGTACAACTTTTATGCCAGGTTAAATTTTAAATTTACCAAAACCTTACAAATGCAACATCGCATAAACTTAATTAATGCAACTTACTTGCAAGTTTCAGGTCTAACTTTTATGCCAGGTTTAGTTTTAAACTTACCAAAACCTTACAAATGTAACTTTGTGACAACTAAATTGATGCAAGTTACGTGTAAGTTTCAGGTCTAACATTTATGCCAGGTTTAGTTTTAAACTTGCCAAAACCTTACAAATGTAACTTTGCGTCAACTAAATCAATGCATGTTACGTGTAAGTTTCATTTGTAACCTTTATGCAAGATAATAAAAATAAGTTACTATTACCTTTCCAAAGCAAAGTTGTGGAAATGTTAAACTTTAAACATACGAAAAGTAAACTTTACAATTTCCAGTTATATTACAAGTGTAATGTTACTTCGACTTTGTGTTTTAAAGTTATGATAAGTTTTGGTGATCAGCTCTGGGTAAGTTACAGGGTTTATCTACAGCGCGGCCGTTAGGGCTTCGTTTCGAGCTCGCTTCAAGCTTGCATGAACGTTGCAACCTTGTATTTGTAAGTTACAAGCTCCTTGATGTTACTTTCGGTAATGTTATTGCAACTTTTGCTTGCCTAGTGGGAAAGATGTTTGCATGCCAGGTAATCGCCGAAACAACTGTAATCTATTGTTTGGTTTTAAAATTACAATCAGTTCAGCCATAAAACGCCCACTACTGAACACAGGCCTTCCACATGGATCTCCATGAGGGGTAGTTTCCATACTCACCGCGCTTGGCAGGCGCGTTGGCGAGCGCAGTTCCGGATGTTGATATACGGAAAGACGCTGCTGCCCATTGACTAACACTAATTTCTATTTTCTTAAAATATACAAAAAATATTAATATATTCATATGCTTTGTTCATTGTTGTAATTTGTTCTATTGCTTGGTTAAAATGGCCAAAATAACTCTTTTGTCTCCATTATGTCAGGATTGAGTCACTACGGAAGACCAGCGCTGTGGTTCGAGACCACCCCGTTCTGCCACATCGCATCCTCAGCATAGCCTTGTGTTTTATGCCTTGTGTTCTTTCTACGCGTCCTAATTTGGTTTAGAATGTACTCGGGAGCCTTCAAAGAATCTAGTTGTTTAAATGAAATTGCCAAACGATATTTTATTTGAATCAATTATGTTAAAACGTTCTCTACGTTACAAAATAAACAGCAGAGATATTTGTATCGGGCCTGTGTATTTAAATATTTAGGTTTTATGATTGAAGTCACATCAAAGAGAGGCTTATGCTCAGCAGTGGGTCGATAAAGGCTGATGATGGTTGAAGTCGGTTTTTTTTGTTGAAAATTTTTATAATTATATCAGCTAGTAGTCTATCAACTCACCTCCTCCCAGGAGAGTATGGAACTCTCCACCGCGCTGATCCACATGTCTCCGGCGCCCGGATTGGGCCGCCGCCCGCCCTCGCCGGAATGCTGTAACAATAACTCCTGGTTAGTCATGCGAGCCTGGTACTTTTTGCACGATGTAGGGCGTATTTAATTTATTTGTTTTGTATTATTGCCGTGGAGTGCCGGCATTAAAATCTTGCCCCTCCTCTAGTACCCGTGGATACAGTAAGAATCTGCCAAGGAATACCTCTGACTAATTAACACCCCGTACTGCGCTCGCCTACCCGCCTGCCAAGCGTGGCGAGTATGGCAACAAAATCTGTAGGGTAATTGAAGGGTACCAATTGAAGAGTAGTCGTAGAGTAAGTTGTAGAGTAGTATCAGTAAGTAGTAGGTGCGATACGAAGTTCGCCAGGACAGTTAAATGTTGCAAACGCAGGATAAATGCACAGTCACAGAATACAGAATATAGTTCTGTATTCTGCGTGTACAGAATATAATTCTGTATTCTGTGTGCACAATGCAAATAACACGGAATGCTGCAACAGTAACTCCTCGTTACTCATGAGAGCCTGGTAGTTTTATTTATTACGATGAGAGTTGTCGCGTAATAAATTAACTTTAATAAGAAGATCGTTTCAATATTGAATGGTGGCCAAACGACACGGCGCAAGTAAGACAGACCGTTCTCGAATAACATCGCTAGTTTCGTTGGCAACCGTCGGCCAGGAATCGTAAGACTGAATAAAATGGCGTATTAAAGAGCAAACTTACTTACCAGTGGCTGAATTGATGATAAAAATCACTAGCTAGTATTCAATAAATTGTCGCAAACTTCGTACCGCCTTAGAAACAGCTAATAACTACAAATCTAATATTACAAACTCTACTGCTACGAACTACCTCTACTGCTAAAATATAAACAGCTAGAGTTTAACTTTAGTCATAAAATAAACTTTCTGAAAGCACCGATTAATCGAACGAGTGAGCGCAGCGAACGAAGTTCTCAGTGGCAACTAGGCATTTCGGCTGAACGTTTGTATCATCATCAACATCATTTCAGCCGTAAAACGTCCACTACTGAACACAGGCCTCCCTCGTGGATATCCATGAGGGGTAGTTGCCATACTCACCACGATTGGCAGGCGGGTTGGCGAGCGCAGTATGGGATGTTGACACACGGAAAGACGCTGCTGCCCATCTTCCGGAGGTATCCCTTAGCAGGCTCTTACTGCATCCACGGGCATGAGAGGTGAGGTAACATTCTACTGCCGGCACCCCACGGCAAATGTTTGTATATTTGTCCGCAATATTTATAGGATAACTCTTGAACGGACGATCGGATTTTGAGGAGATTTAAAACTTAAGGAGATAACATCAATAAAAATATATTGTCGTGTGGGAATTTTGATTTAGTTTTTGAGATATGGGGATTTATTCGGATTTTCATGAAATTACAATAAACAGGGAGATTTTACCAACACAAGATTAGTAGCCGATTGAAACGCACAAAACAAGTCGAATGCAATGGGACATCATTGAAAAAAGCCGCTCGCTCGTTCTAAATTCGTGAGGAACAACTAGTATTTGATAATCAAAAATGTCATCATTAAAAATGTATGAATAAATAAATTTACGTTAAAATTATTTTTAAGGCTTATTATATATTATTATAAATATTAGCAGTGGAAGGACGGCAGAGTGGCCTTTTCCCTGCAGAGGGAAAATAACGACTGAAAAGTAAATAATGTTTTTTTTCGAAGACAAATCCAAAGAATCTGCGATCATTGAAATCCTCCCAACCGTTCTTGAGTGCGACATAAGAATGGTTTTACTAACCCGCTTGAGTTTATTTATCTACGCAGCCGCGCCGTAGTGAAAACCTCGCATGTCTGACATTCGAGGTTTTTATATATTTAATAGATTTGAAATGCACGGTTGCTCCAACAATAACTCTTCGCTACTCATGAGAACCTGGTACTTAATGCGCGATAATTAATAATCGAATTTAATTATATATTATCATCGGTTTCGATGACGGCGACTCTAAACAAATTATTACCGAATATTTCTTATATTAGCCCTGATATGGCTTGCTAGACCTTGGTTTTAAATACCCTAAGATTCTAATTTAAGTTTTGAGTATTTAATATGCACAATACATGGTTTGGTATGGTTTGGAGATGATATAAGTTTTAATAAGCAACTAGTGACCCTAGCAATTAAATACAGTACCTACATATTAAATACTTATGCAGCACCGTACACGTGATAAAATTACATTTAAAATAAAGAATCCGAGAGATAATAATTGACGATTTTACATATTGTATGCAATATTTACTTACGGGATATTTACCATGATTTAAGTCTTTTTGACTTTCCCGATATTTCGACGCAGTTCCACACGTCATGATCACGGATAAACTGATATACGAGTATATGATACTAGCTGACCCGGTGCCCACTTCGTTGGGGGTAATTTATAGCCTATGACACTCACAAATACTGTGGCTTTCTATTAGTAAAAGAATTTTGAAAATCGGTTCAGTAGATCCAGAGATTATCCCCTACAACCTCACAAACTTTGCCTCTTTATATTAGTATAGAAGTAGACTAGTCGCTCTCAGCAGTTTCACCCGCGTAGTTCCCGTTCCCGAGGGAATACGGGGTAATATGGATATATAAAATACAGCCTGTTACTCAGGGATAATGTAGCATTCTAATGGTGAAAGAATTTAGAAACTCGGTCTTGTAGTTTTTGAGTTTATTCGTTACAAACATACAAAATACAAATCTTTCCTCTTTATAACATTAGTATAGATTGCCTATAATGTTCACAAGCATGATAGTTTTAAAACATTTTATATATATCAACTTCTCTTACCTTCGTTTCTTTTAAGTCAGTCAAAAACGACAACACACAATATTCACGCTTAAATACGTTTTATTTAAGTACGCGATAGCGCGCCACGACATCACATAGCGACTACACACAGCACAATTAACTACCTAATAAACAGTCGGTCGGTTCGTCTAGGGTTCTGCATGGATGTGTATTAATATAAAACGAACGTGTAGATCCGAAAAAAATTACAAACAAGCGGTCAAGGTTCGCATCGTTCCTTCCCCTGACTGACTTTGAATCGATGCACAGCTGTATGGAGCCCCACGAGACATAGTTTTATGCTCTAAATTTAACCTTGCATTTCACTTTATAAAATGTTCGCTTGTTTTTGCACCCAGTTGTGATGATGGGATGCATGATAAATCGAGGAAAATACGAGCGCAGCACATGATGTTGATACACGGAGACGCTGGTGCCCACCTTCCGGAGACGGCATCCACGGACAAGAGAGGAAACATTCTACTGCCGGCACCCCACGGAAATAGAGCCTGGAAAAGGTTTTTTTACGTGAAAGATGGCTGCGCTAACTCTAGGTATATATTGTAGAATGAGTAAATACCCCCCTCGACATCAACTTTAACAAAACTGAAACGAACTGAAGCATTCATTGTTCGTGCCTACTGAATCCGCTTAGTAATCTCCTACACGCGACTAACAGTTTGGTCATTGCGTGTAATTCATTACTAATCAACTTCATTCAACTCTCAATAAGCACATGGCTATGTTGTATCATGCCAGACATTATCAGAATATCTACAAATAGCAGATTCATTATGGTAAAAACATCTTTCTAGTTCTGGCTACTGCCAGTGGCTTAGTCCGCGTTTTTAGTGTACCGTAGTACAACAAGGAACTTGTTATAGTTTCGCTTTGTCTGTATGTCTGTCAGTCTGTCAGCGGCCTTACGAGGAAGCTGTAATTCTGCATCGACATGTACGTACACGGCGCGCGCATGTTCAGTTGCTGAGCAATGTAGAGCAATTTATGTCTCGTCATAACATAACATAAAGATTTATGCTTTATTCATTTACATGACTTTACCTGTGTGTACCTACGAGTGTTACAATTTTCTTTTCCTTGAAAAATATTTTAGAATTGGAATTGCCGTATCAATCATATCATAACTTCAAAGGGGGATGAAATAGGATCTTAGATCTTTTTGTAATGTGTAATGTTTGTAGTTTTTCAATCATAACCGATTTTCATAAAACATTTAGACCGCCTAGGAAACCATATTTTATAAATAAATAAACTGCAATCAAATAGGTCTCTTCAACGAGTGGACCGATTAGAATTACGAGAGTATGGTGCCACAGACAGAACACACACACATAGCGGTCAAACTTATAACAACCCTCCTTTTGTCGGGGCTTAAAAACCGACTTACTGTAAAAATATACGAGTAGCCATAGATAAAACTGTTTGTCGAGCTTTCAGCTAGGTTCGTAAGGTCAATTGCCCTCTTGAGAGTGGCTAGATCTTGGCTTTTCAAATTCGTTTGCGCGATCTAGGGTTCAAATCTCCAGCGTGTTTAAATTTTTATCAGATAACATGTTGCTTCAAACGAAACATTTATATTAATCAATATAAATATAAAACAAGTCGGGTTATTGGTGTAAGTTACACGGTTACACCATTTATAACTCAAGAACTTTTTTTACGTTTGTGTTATTTAAATACAATACAATACAATACAAAATACTTTATTGCACACCTTAAGAAATTACAGAAATAAAAACTTACATTAAATAAAAATAAATAAAATAAAATAAAAAAAAAATAAAATAAAAAAATAAATAAATAAATACCTAGGTAAGTAGGCGAAGATGGCATGATGACATCATGAGTGTAGCGGGGACTACATGGACACGGCTGGCTCGAGATAGGGAAAAATGGCATAGATTGGAGGAGGCCTTTACCCATAAATGGGTTACCTCACAAATAGATTAAGTGTAGTAGTAATTATAATTAAGTGAAGTGGAATAATATACTTACTATATGTAACTACTTAGATATAGAAAAATGTAAAATGAGGAAATAAAGAGGCTTAAATAAAATAAATAAATAAATACCTAGGTATCCGAAAATTTCAAGCGTAAAAAGCGTCAAAACGTAGTCATTTTCTCAAACATTTTATATGGATGATGACTTTTTTGCTTGTTAAAAGTTTATTTTGTGACTAAACTTAAACCCAGGCTATTTATATGTTTGGCTAATTTACGTATTAGTAGTAGTATTAGAAGAGTAGTAGTCAGTTACTAATTACTCAAGTGTCTTATTCTATTCTATTTATTATTATTTTATTATTATTCTATCCTATTTATTCTATTTATTTGTGTTGTTTTATTTTGTAATTTGTGACGTGTCAATAAGGTCCATGCGGCCGCACTGAATAAAGTATTTTTTGATTCTTGATTCTAACTCTAAAAACAACGACAGATTTTTTTTCGCAAAACCGAGAGTTATTATGCGTATCGAACATGCTAGCAAAAACAAACGTTAGTAAACTATAGCCGAAGCTAAACCAATCTGTATTTCGCCAGCAGATTTAACCATGCATATTTAACTCGGCCGTATTCTATCAGAATGGATTAGATGCGAAAGGCGAAATAATTTATTTTTATCTAAGTAATTGAGGCTTTTTTGGAAAACGAATTTACCTATTACATTATTTGTTACTAATTTTTTACAGGTCTGATGCTTAGATGAGTACCTTGTCTAAGGTATGATGTCTAAAAAGGTTTGTAATACTAGCTTCCATTCGCGACTTTGTTTGTTCTAGTTGGTTTTGATGTCGCGCTTTACATATGGATTTTGCATCAGGATAAAAGTTCGCTTGGTTGTGTGCGTTAGACTAAGCCGGTAGTAGAATGTTGCCCCTCCTCTCTTGTCCGTGAATGCAGTAAGAATCTGCCATGGCTTACCTCTGGAAGATAGGCAGCAGCATCTTTACGTGTACCAATATCCTCTACTGGTGCTCGCCAACCCGCCTGGCAAACGTGGCGAGTATGGCCACAACACCCCCTTCGTAATCTTGGGGCTCCATGAGGGAGGCCTGTCTTACAGTGGACGTGGACACCAGTCCTACGGCTGAGATGTTGGTTGGTACATTTCATGTGAATACAACAAATATTGCGCCGTGGGGTGCCGGCAGTAGAATGTTACCCCTCCTCTCCTACCCGTGGATGCAGTAAGAGCCTGCTAAGGGACACCTCCGGAAGATGGACAGCAGCGTCTTTCCGTATATCAACATCCCGTACTGCGCTCACCAGCCCGCCTGCCAAGCGTGGTGAGTATGGCAACTACCCCTCATGGAGATCCATGAGAGAGTCCTGTGTTCAGTAGTGAACGTTTTACGGCTGAAATGATGATGATGACAACAAATATTTTTATGTTGTTATTGAATTTTGGGGTTACGCATTTCAGTCCGACATCACTTACGTATCTTGGCAGATACTTACAGCATCGAGAGAGAAGAGGCTACATTATACTGCCGGCTACCCACGGCAATAAGAAATGTACCAACATACCGAAAAATATCCATTATTTTTAAATGAATACAGAAGTTCCATTGAATTTTTTTTTTGTGGATTTGGGCCAAGTTTCTATCTAAAAATACCTACTAATAATAATTGCATAGTTGTTGCAAGATGTAGGTAAAAACATTGCAGTGACGAACCGTACACGAGCACCACTCGGCCAAGGGTCAATATTATTCATATAATCATCTATGGAGTAATAAGCTTTTCCTATGAGATTTTGTTTTATAAAAAGCTTAAACATATGAATCGATAGTTCAGTCGCCTCAGATGGAAGCTTATTATAGAAGCGCACACAGTTTCCCCTAAAAGATATATTTACTTTTCACTTTTAAAATTAACGTGAGATACAAAACTTATCATTTACTTTTTGGTGTCTAAATTTAGTGATGTGCAATTAATGTTTATTTCTTGTATTTATGATATGCAAATCACATCTCTTGATAAAATTATTTCGTGTATACAGTACATATCGTTTGTGTGTATACAGTAAGTTTTCATAAATATATTGCGATATAACAGTTAAAATGTTAATTTTCTTAAATCGTTCTCTTAGTGAATCGCGTGGTTTCATTTTGTAAATAGCACGGGTCGCCCTTTTTTGAAGGGCAAAGATTGTCGGTATATCGGCCGCTTTTCCCCAAAGCAGGATACCATATGACATTACACTATGGAGGTAGCTAAAATAAACCAGTCTAGCTGTAGCTTCATCAGTAATATTATTGTTCTGAATGCATAAACTGCGGCTTAGTTCCAGCCGACTTGCAAGTGCATTATTTGCAGTTTCCATTGAAGGGTAAAATCTATGTGTATATCTAAAAATATGAATGTGATGTGGAATTGTCGGAATTAAGCATTTACCCACCCAACATTATTTTTGTAGGATATTCGTTTACATTTGGTAAAGAAAATTTTATACATTTTGTCTTTTTAGCATTACAATTAGGTTAGTTAGGTCACTAGGTTGCTCGCAGTAAACCAATTAGCACTTGTGACAGTGAATTATTTACGTCGTCGTAATTAACTTTATTCTCAACTTTAAAAATTAACGAAGTAGGTACCTCCGTCCAATGTTCAATTCCATTAGTATTGATTGGATAAACCTTAAAAGGAAATGGTTAGTATTTACCTATTTCAGCATAGATATAATGTTCAATTCTATTGATATTGATTTGGTATACCTTTCAAGAAAATATACAATGGGCGGTCTTATTGCTTAAAGCGATTTCTTCGGGCTTAAGATTGGAAATAATTTAATGATAAATTCATTTATTATTTATTTAATACTTTATTGCACAATTACAAGAGGTTGGCTTAATGCTATAGCAATATGAACAAGCCAAACCTGTGGTTTTGTGATTGGTTGGCATGTTATAATGGTATAATACTTAAAAGTACATAAATAATAAAGAACACTTAATTGCAATTTAAATTAGAAGCAAATACCATTGGAACCGCTTTAAGAAAAAAATACATGCATCAAGATCTCACTTTCAGCACAACCTGAACATACATTACCGATTAATTCATTTGTTATTTTTTGCTCATCACACATCACACAAGAATAAATTATATTATGCCTATTAGTTGTTCAGAGTCCATGAGAAATAGTCCCTTAACTGTTTAATTCAATGAGAATATACATTATTACTGCAAGTATAAATTAGTTAAAATATTTTAATATTATTAGAGATGTGGAGTGCTGGTAGTAGGATGTTGCCCCTACTCTCTTGTGCGTGGATGCAGTAAGAATATGCCAAGGGACACTTTTGGAAGATGGGCAGCAGCGTCTTTCTGGGTATCAACATACCATACTGCTGCCAACCCACCTGCCAAGCGTGGTGAATTTGGTAACAACCCCTCATGATCTTGGAGATTCATGAGGGAGGTCTTTGTTCAGCAGTGGGTGTTCTATGGATGATATGATGATGATGATGAATAATATTAACTGACAACAGATTCAATTATGTGCTTTACTCTATTTATTTGTGTTGTTTTATTTTGTAATTTGTGATGCATCAATAAGGTCCATGCAGCCAGCCGCACTGAATAAAGTATTTTTTGATTCTTTGATTCAACACATTGGCGGTATGGATTTTTTAGAATTATGTATACTTATTATTAACTAATAGGGGTTGAAATATGAAATTGGCGTTTTATTGTAATAGGTACTTCAAACTGACATAGGTGGATTGAGATTTTTGAGTTAAACTTTTTTCACAAGGTACTTATGAAGTTCTTCTTTTAAAAAGTGTGCAACATTCGATTATCATATAATATTTCAGTTGTTTTTTTATTCAGCTTACACAAGAAAGATGGATATTTCGAAAATACGAGTGATTTTTGAATACGAGTTCCGACGTGGAACTAACGCTACTCAGGAATTAGCGGCATGGTTTAATGTTACCTTACCAACAATATTGACTCATGCATCAAATCAATAAAATCAAAACATATGAAAAATGGGTGCCTCATGATTTGACTGATCTGCAGAAAGAAACGCGTGTTGAACCTTGTGTTGCCTTGTTGAATTGATAAAAATGCAATGGCTGACCCCAGGTCAAACGCCGAAACAGTGCCTAAAGCAAAGCTTTAAAAAAGGTAATGGTAACTATTTGGTGGTCTCGGCATGGTGTTATTCACTATGGCTTTCTCCGATCTGGTCAAGCAATAACGGCAGGTGTCTACTGTGCCGAACTCCGAACATTGATAGCAAAACTAGCAGTGAAACAGCCCCGACTCATGAATTGATTTTCGCCATTATTGCTCCATGATAACGCGAGACCTCATACAGCACGAGAGACTGTTTTAACTCTACAGGAAATGCAATTAGAAACCATTTGTCACCCTCTATATTCGCCAGACCTTGCTCCAACCGACTACCATATTTTTCGTGATTTGGACAATTTTCTACTTGATAAAAAGTTTTCTCCTCAGGAGGCAGTACAAATTGCTTTCACACAGTTTGTCAAATCTAGATCACCAGAGTTCTATCACAAAGGCATAAATAATCCTCAAATTAGATGGCAGCAATGTATAGATAATAATCGTAATTATTTTGATTAAATAAATATGTTAAATGAAAAAAAAACAAATTTAAATTTTGCAGTACAAATCCGCGATTTCATACTATAATCCCTATTACTTAAGAATTATTTACTACTTAAGACAACACTGGCAATATTGGCGTCAGGGATTTCAATTTTTTTCAGCAATTACAAAATATTCAGAATTGATATTTTATGTTTTTAATTTTTCATGTTTTTCAAATAATTAAGTAAATTAAATAATTTCAAATAGAATAAAAAATAAAATAATGTTAATCAATGCTTCACCTTAGATAATGATGCCTCATAGTAGTTTATCTGTGTAGATTTACCAATAGAGAACTAGCTTCTCAGAGGGGTTTTTTTTGTATTATGTACTGTTTTAGAGTTTATTTTTGTATTTTTTAAATGTTTATTATAATATATTACTATTAAGAAAGTGTCATAATATAATGCAATAGAATAAGCTCTGTAATGTTATAATTATGTATGTATGAGTAATAAATAAATAAATAAAGCCATGAGTCACCATTCCTATAGCACAGGCTCTGTTAACATTGAAGCTAGATGGTGATGTGTAAAAACTAAGTGTGCATTACTTATTTTTTACACATCACCATCTAGCTTATATAATTATACCTACATTATTTAGCCAGTAGAGGATGAAAGACAAATCTTGATCCAAGCGCATATTTTATTATATATACTTCATTCTTATAAGAGAAGAATGCACTCTCCAATACAGCATTCAGCACATAGGCTTTGTTAAATTAACATTGTTGTTATGAAGACAACATAGAAATAACAGGTTCATGTTTGTGGTGAATCTTTGCAAGTCACCTGAGTTTTTTCTGCATGTTTTGTTGAAGCAGAGAAAGTAGGTACGCGATATGAATGCTAATGAAAGGAATTTGGCACAACTGACCAATCATGATCAAGGATTTTCACTTTCTGCTATTTTTTAGCCATTTGGCAGATTTTAACCAGAAAAATAGTTAGGTCGCTGTACCACCGCGCATTCTAAGTGCTCCCGGGCTCACGGCACCGAAGTCCGCTTATTAATGAAAAATGAAAATGTCCTGTATATACTGCATCCAATTTCACAAAGATGGTACTCATTATACACAAGAAACAAGTGACCTAATCAATAATATAGTCTAGTACACAAACTAAATCAATAATCCTCAAAGGGACACAGCTACTCACCACACTGGCAGTGTCTTGGCTGTCTAGGGAATGTTTATCCGTCTCTTTGCTCTGGGGGTCGTTAGAAAAGTTCTCATATTTACGAGTGGGACTGCTTTTCATTGTTCACACAACGCCAGCCTTTAGGCCTCGATATACATTTTTCGCACGGAAAGACGACACAAAGCACCAACGAAATTTCTTCGACTGACGCACCAAAATCAAAATTGTAGAGTTGTCAGTTGTGCATGACATAAGATTGACAGTGACTGCACAATCACCATTGACAATGACAGTCAGTAGAGATTGGTTTACATAACTAATACGTTCAAACGGCATTAATTAATGAATTAAATTAATCAGTATGGATATTTTGAACGTGTTCTGTAAAACTATTATTTATTTTAACACTTCACTTGCTACACTTGATGAGTGCCACATAGAACGTAGCGTTGTCGTTCCGTGTATCATGTGTGGCACAATGAGTAGATAAGTATAAATACAGTGTATCCCTGGATAAAGTGCAACCCCGAAAGGGGGTGAAACTAGATCAAAAATTATCGACAAAAAAATAGAAAAAAAAAATTAAAAAAAATTCGTATATACTTTATTGATGAATTAAAATTTTTATTACTCACTAATGACTCTATTTAATAAAAAAATTATTTCTTCCAAAGTAGTGGGTCTATTTTGTTAAAATAAAAACCATAATCATGTCAGATATGTGACGATGACGATAAAATAACAAGTAACTCACAAACGAGTGGCTATCGTGACTTAAAGTTTAATTTTTGTATTAAAATTACATTTTTTATGCTGTTTTTTTCAAATAATTTCCAAAAATCTTAAAATTAAGCCTATAATACTAGATATTTTTATGACTTTTTATTATTGTCTATCATAATAGCTTTTAAATAAAAAAAAAACCTACGGTCTAACATAAAAAATGCGCTGGCTAGGAGCTTTTAAAGTTGACCACTGATTACGTCACCACTCAGGTAGAGACACTTTTTTAACTTCTATTGTTGTAGATTATGGTCGCTGGGCCTGTTCTATGAAAGATGAAGGGTGGGGATCGAAACAGGACTCACAACAAGGCTGCACGCCACTCGCCAGTCGCTCCGATATTCTCGCCGCTGCTACCGCCTACCGTACCTTACTGCGCCTTCAAGTTTTTGTTACGTTGTTTTGCTTTTGTTTTGTTATTGACTTTTTGTTACGTTTTTGACTTTTTTGTTACGTTTTTGACTGTACTTTGTTGTGTTGTGGAGATGCCGCGATTGACTGAGTTCTCTCCGCGAGAAATCGCTGACATCCATTATTATTATGGTATGTCACGTGGACACACAACAGTCGCTCGTTCTGCATACATAAATGCGTTTCCGAGCAGACTTGTACCGTCAGCACGAAATTTCCAAGAAGTTCACCGAAAGTTATCCAACATCGGACTTGGATTAGCAAGAGATCGCCGTGAGCAACAAGCTACCATTATTGACCATTCCATAGAAGAGGCCGTTTTAAACGATTTGTTTGCTGATCCCACAACCAGCATTAGACGCTTAGCTTTGCGTCACGGTATATCAAAAATATCCGTATGGCGAATTTTGAAAAAGAATGGATTGCATCCATACCATTATCAGCGAGTACAGCATTTGCATGAAAATGTAGACAATCGTGCAAGATGCGTAATGTCTACGTGGATTCAACAAAAAATTATAAATAATCCACAATTCCTAAAAAAAAATTTATGGATGGATGAAGCGAAATTCACCCGGAATGGAATCACAAATTGCAGAAACTTACATGTATGGTCCGAGGCAAATCCACACCTAAAGAGGGCGTCTACTTTTCAAGTGCAATTTTCAGTTAATGTATGGGCAGCTCTAATAGACGACACGCTGATTGGGCCAGTTATTTTACCCGCAACATTAAATGCCGAAAGTTTTTTAAACTTAATACGAGACGACCTGCCACTACTGCTGGAAGATGTTCCGCTGGCTACAAGGCAACAGATGTATTTGCAGATGGACGGATGCCCTGCGCACTACGGGCGCAATGTGCGAAGTTTTTTAAACGAAAACTACGCTAATAGGTGGATCGGCCGGGATGGACCAGTCGGGTGGCCGGCACGTTCACCTGACCTGACACCCCTAGACTATTTTCTGTGGGGTGTTATGAAACAAAGAGTCTACAGAACGACCGTAAACACCGAGGCAGAGTTACAAGATCAAATCATGCGATGTGCCGATGAGATAAGAAGTGACCCAGAGATGGTGCTTAGAGCCACACAACAAATCGCTCTTCGTGTGGCAATGTGCCTACAGCAACAGGGAAGCCATTTTGAGCATTTAATGCATTAAACAAAACCCTTATTTCATACTTACATGTAATAAGTTAAATAAAAATGTTGTAACTAAAATTTGATTTTTAATACTACCTGAGCAGTAAAAAAAAGTGTCTCTACCTGAGTGGTGACGTAATCAGTGGTCAACTTTAAAAGCTCCTAGCCAGCGCATTTTTTATGTTAGACCGTAGGTTTTTTTTTTATTTAAAAGCTATTATGATAGACAATAATAAAAAGTCATAAAAATATCTAGTATTATAGGCTTAATTTTAAGATTTTTGGAAATTATTTGAAAAAAACAGCATAAAAAATGTAATTTTAATACAAAAATTAAACTTTAAGTCACGATAGCTACTCGTTTGTGAGTTATTTGTTATTTTATCGTCATCGTCACATATCTGACATGATTATGGTTTTTATTTTAACAAAATAGACCCACTACTTTGGAAGAAATAATTTTTTTATTAAATAGAGTCATTAGTGAGTAATAAAAATTTTAATTCATCAATAAAGTATATACGAATTTTTTTTTATTTTTTTTTCTATTTTTTTGTCGATAATTTTTGATCTAGTTTCACCCCCTTTCGGGGTTGCACTTTATCCAGGGATACACTGTATAACAAACACGGTGTGGCCCAAAGAGTAATAAAATCACTACGTTTAGTGTGGCCTTATAAGTGGAGCTAGCCGATCACAACGCTTTTTGAAATAGCACAAGCATCAAAGTACCTAAATATGAAATATGTTTTAATATACATATTTATATGTGTGGGCAGGCCACGTCAGCCGCATGTAGGTACTCAGGAAAGTGGGCTTTTATCACCACTCAATGGCACCCTGAAGATGGGAGGCGCCGTCGGGGCGGCCTAGAAAACGTTGGCGTGACGATCTCGATCGTTTCAAACGGGACTGGTGGATTATGCAAAACCAGGGATGACTGGAAGGGTTTGAGGGAGGCTTTTGCCCAGCAGTGGGACAAAATAGGCTAAGTAAAAAAAATGTGTAGGTACTTACATGTTTATTTTCTGACTCTGGTTTTTTAATGTCCCAAGTATCCCGGAGTAGCAATTCCGTATAATCCTGATTAGGATCACCATTTTTGAAATTTCGTCTAAACATCATTTGTTTATTTATTTATTTAGGTACATCCAACATCATAGACACTAACTAGGCACTATCCTATTTTGCACACTCACACAAACACACTGCATTTACCTACCTAATTTATATAAGGCACTGATCACTGAAACAGATTTTAAGTTTGGCAGGTAGGTAGGTACTTACATGAACTATAATAAGTAATGTACCTACCTTCTACTGATATTCGAATAGGTAACATTTACTGCATTCTATGTGCACTGAACCTGAAATATTTTATCGAAGGCACTTTGCAAGGTAAGCGCCAAAGCAAAACTGGAAACAATACATACCTACATAATATCTAATCTAAAGATTGTATAATCTGCAAGTACGTAGATACCTACCTACAAATATTGCTATAACTGGAATTATTGTTTGCACTGATTCTATAGTTAGGTACCTACACGTCAGCATAATCTTATTCAGCATTAAGTTTTCCTGTGAAGAGGTAGAGCTTTTGATCAAGTTATTAGATTTAGTTAAGCATTAAGCTTGTTATTTTGTTTCATTTCTTTTTCTTACACGGACGATGTGGTCGCTAAGCGACAGTCTTAAATAAATTAAAACAAGTTTTCCTGTATTTTTGGTAAACTATCACTCATTTTCTGCCGTGGGGTGCCGGCAGTAGAATGTGACCCCTCCTTTCCTGCCCGTGGATGCAGTAAGAATCTGCCAAGGGATATCTCCGGAAGATTGGCAGCAGCGTCTTTCCGTGTAAGAACATCCCGAACTGCGCTCACCAACCCACCTGCCAAGCGTGGTGAGTATGGCAACAACCCCTCATGCACTTGGAGCTCTAAGTCAATGAGGGAGGCCTATGTCCAGCAGTGGATATCTTACGGCTGTAATGATGATCACTCATTTGAGCGACAATTTCTCCAAAACCAAACAACTAGCGTGAGCGTTATAGACTGTAACACTTATTTCGTTTTAACTTTTTTTTGTGTCCTTGACTAGGTACTTAGGTATTTAAATAAAAAATAAAATAAATAATGCTGGACAAATCACACAGCATCATCTAGCCCCAAGCTAAGCAGAGCTTGTGTTATGGGTACTAGATGACTGATATACTTAATACATTATACTACATAGATAGACATTTTTAATATATATAGAAAAACACCCAGAACACCCTGAACAAATATCTGCAGATCGTACACATTTGTCCCGAGGCGGGAATCGAACCCGCAACCCCTTGCGTCGCAGGCGGACCTTCGCCCGCTGCGCTACAGAGCTCGTCGCAGATTTAAAAATCATGAATTTAGTTTTAACCATGAACTTTCTAGAAAAACTTATAATTTTGGTAAAAAGGTCATGGTTAAAAACTACATTTATGATTTTTAAATAGGTACCTATCCAACGACACTTAAAAAATGTTCTTATCGACATGGCTACTTATCCGGGTAGGTAACAGCTGTAATAATAAAAGCCATTTGATCTAACATGATTTATTTTAAATTACTATGTAAAAATAACAGCTGAGTGAAGTTATGATTTGAAGGCATCCTGGAGGCCAAATCCAGGGCCTTTCGGTTCCTCGGTGAGGGACGTGAGGCCTCCTAAGGGCTCCGATGCGAATCTGCCACTCCTGCAAAGAAATAGAAACCGTTTATTTTCAGACTGCCTCTGTGGTTCGGGTTTCGTACGACGGGTTTTCGCTTGGCTTTCTAGCTCGAGCTAAGACACGACGCGGTAGGAACCCTTCGAGGTAACGACCCATCGACGAAACGTACCGTCCGTCGAGGTAGAGATATCGAGGTATTGAACATAGAGCTAGTTAAGACACGTCGCGGTAGAAACGCTTTGAGGTAACGACCCTTCGACGAAACGTACCGTCCGTCGAGGTAGAGATATCGAGGTATTGAATATAGAGCTAGTTAAGACACGTCGCGGTAGAAACCCCCTTTGATGTAACGACCCATCGACGAAACGTACCGTCCGTCGAGGTAGAGATATCGAGGTATTGAACATAGAGCTAGTTAAGACACGTCGCGGTAGAAACCCTTCGAGGTAACGACCCATCGACGAAACGTACCGTCCGTCGAGGGATATCGTAGTATTGAACATAGAGCTAGCTAAGACACGTCGCGGTAGAAACCCCCTTTGATGTAACGACCCATCGACGAAACGTACCGTCGAGGTAGTGATATCAAGGTATTGAACTAAGCTAACGTTTTTCGAGCTTGAGTACGAAACCCCCGTGTGGCTCAGTTGGTATAATAGCCGACTGATACGCAGGAGGTAGCGGGTTCGATTCCCGCCACGGCACAAATGTTTGTAATTGATCTGCAGTTTGTTCCGTGTCTGGATATTTCTCAACGTAGGTATACTAAGTATATGTATTTATAAAAAAAACTCAATCATCTGGTTTCCACGGCTTTGATTAGTTTGGGCCTAGTAGATAGCGTTGTTAGTGTCCAGCGTTATTTATTTATTTATGCCAAAATAAAATAACAATAATGAATAAAATAAGTACTTCGAGATCCATGACGGAGGCCTATGTCTAGCAGTAGGCGTCTTACGGCTGAGATGATAATAAATTTAAATAAAATTGATAAGTAACATAACAACAATCTCCGGAAAATGGGCAGCATCTATCCGTGTATCTACACGGTTAAAAAACTTTAAAAACTGCTAGACCAAAGTTTCCTTCAATATTGGAAATATATCGGGAATCTGCATCAACGTACGTAATACCTACAATCTACATGCATCTTAAATAAAATAAATAAATAAATAAATAAATAATGCTGGACAAATCACACAGCATCACCTAGCCCCAAGCTAAGCAGAGCTTGTGTTATGGGTACTAGATGACTGATATACTTAATACATTATACTACATAGATAGATATTTTTATTATATATAGAAAAACACCCAGAACACCCTGAACAAATATCTGCAGATCGTACAGACATTTGTCCCGAGGCGGGAATCGAACCCGCAACCCCTTGCGTCGCAGGCGGACCTTCGCCTGCTGCGCCACAGAGGTCGACAACACAAATCTTAACACGGAACAACCGCTATAATTTGCAAACTTTCCTTTAATTATTCTTTCTGCGTTGTATATTACAGCGATGGTAATTGATTTTCACAATTTATTTTTGCCCCAGATTTGTTAGCGATAAAGTGCAGAGATTTTCCATGCAAAAGTGTAAGGTAAGTTATTATTTTCCTACATTCTTGCATGGAAACCTTTTGGTTCTTGTTATTACCATGGACCAATAAATAATAATAATACTAGAGAGATGCTACAGCACCTACCCCCAAAGTAAGCAGAACTTAGGTAATAACAATGATAATAACTATTTAAGTAGTTTAGGTCGAAAATCTTGAACGCTTTTATAGCACCGAGTAGCGACATCCAGCATAAATCTTCGGAGATACTCTTGCCCACTGTTCGACAACCAGAAGTCATAGCAGTAAAAAGATGCCGATTTACCTAATTTTATAAGCAATTGATTGTTTTTTAAGTGTTAACCCACACTAAGGTATCATAACTTAGTGTGGGTTTACACTTAAAAACAAAAGAAATTAAAAAAAAATTATAGAAATTAAAAATGCAATCAAAATTTTGTTTCCGACGGGGCTCGAACCCGCAACGTTCAGACGAACCTTTGCAGGCTGCCTTTACCATTTCGGATATGAAGACACCATAGCATTATGCCAGCAGGCATTAAGTATATCAGTCATCTAATACCCACAACACAAGCTCTGCTTAGCTTTGGGATATATGATGTTGTGTGAAATGTCCAGTATTATTTATTTATTTACTAATCTCCAGAAACCCAAACATTATTCCTCCTCCGGAATCCAACCCGCAACCTCTTGTGTTTCAATAGTATTAAACTAAGTGAGCCACGTAGGTCTTCAAAAATATCGATTATTGTTATTATATTATAGTTAGTGCCGGCAGTAAAATATTACCCCTCTCCTCTTTCTTGTCCGCTTGATCTCTCTTTCCGTGTATCAACATCCCAGACTGCGAGCGCCAACCCGCCTGCCAAGTGTGGTGTGTATGGCAACCACCCCCTTATGATCATACTTGGATATGCATGAGGGAGGCTTATGTCCAGCAGTAAGGCCTTTGCATCTATTATAGATGATTTATACAGCGTCAGCAACTGGTAATCATGCTGTACGGGACGCTGCAGTGTCTGGGACATTGTTAGATGGATTAGGCTTGCCCAGCACCTATACCATCCTCTCAGCTTAGTCGGCTATTATTCAGAGGAAAGAACAGGTCAATACGTCTGAAGCTAACTAAGCCGCGGGTTTCCTCACGATGTTTCCTTCACCGTTAAAGCACGTGTTAAGTATGCACATACATTTTTCAAGAAAGAAAAATCCATTGGTGCACGGCCGGTATCGAACCCACAACCTTCGGATTGAAAGTCGGGGTACATACCACTCGGCAGTGCATGTCCAGCAGTCCAGCAGGACGTTTGCTAGTACGTACCTTGGTCCGGCTTTAGGCTTTTCGTCCTTCTTTAGCTTGTCAATTATTTCCTTCGTGTCTTCAATGCTTAGATCCTCCTGAAAGATTTAAAAATCTAATTGAGTATTTGTAAGAATTCCTGTGTTAAATGTTCAAAATGAGCTTATTTTCGAAAATTTAACATGTGTATCTGTAGGTCTGTCTGTGGCACGATAGCTCCCAAACTGCTTAACTAATTTTTTTTTAATAATGGTGGACAATTCTTGCCAACCCGCCTGTGAGTATGGCAAAAACCTCTCATAAGGTTACTTATTCGCTTTACCCTTTGAAAAAAAAAGCTTTCTAAAGCTAACTACTTCAATTATGTGCATATTCAATTTAAATGTGTTATGTTTTCTTTTGTAAATTGACTATTTAACATAGCTTTTTGCTCTTATGAATAAACACTTATTGACTTTGTAGATATTTGTACCTGGTTTGAGTATTTTTCTATGGTAAGTAAAAAGGTAGAAATCATTTATGTAACTTGTTTTAAAATTATGTAAATATATACATAAAAATTGTATAGTATTCTATCAATCCATCCCATAGGTTCCTGAGATCTACCTTTAGCGATAAGGCCGCCAATTATGACTTTGCTTTCAGTGTTTCTCTTGATAATATGTTTAGTTTAAAGGTGTGCAATAAAGTATTATCTATCTGTCGATCATCTAGCTGGATGACGCTGTGTGAAAATTATTTCTTTATGAATTGTGTGTGGGTTTGTATGTATGTTTAATTTAACATTATTATAAGTATGCGACTTACATAGTAATCATCATTAACTTGTATCATGGGGGCATTCACACATGCGCCGAGACATTCAACCTGAAAAAATAATTATTTGCAGATAAAACAAAATATTCAGTTGCTAAAAAATATTAAGGGTCTGCCAAGGGATAACTCCGGAGGATGGGCAGCAGCGTCTTTCCATCTAACATACCGCACCGCACTCGCCAATCCGCCTGTCAAGCGTGGTCAGTATGGCAAAAACCTCTCATGATCAGTACTTAGATCCATGAGGCTCCATGACCAGATCCACCAGAGGACGTTTACGACTGAGATGATGATGATGATAAAAAAGTACATGACCTATGGTAGCGTCGTACTTTATGGGTGGTACTGCACGAATGCCGTGTGGTGCCGGCAGTAGAATCTTGCCTCTCCTATCTTGCCCGTGGATGCAGTATGCATCTGCTAAGGGATACCTCCGGAAGATGGGCAGCAGGGTCTTTCCGTGTATCAACATCCCTTACTGCCTTTGCTAACCGTGGTGAGTATGGCAACTGTGCTACTCAACACAGTCCTCCCATGGATGTTTAACAGTTGAAATGATAAGAAGCTATGATATTACTGCTTATGCTGAGTGGAGACAGATTTGTACTAATATTAATTTTAGATATAATAATTTAATTTTAAGAATTACTGTTATGTTCACTTTGGTACATATAAACGATTTCTTCTTCTTTATTATCTTAAATACCTCAGACACTGAGAACTTGCCACAAGGGCTGTTGCCTCCGACTTCGCAGCCGGTCTCTTCCTTGATCGCCTGCAGCACAGCATCCGAGCCTCGGAGCCAGCAGGGTGTGGTTGTGCATACTTGGACGTGGTACTTGCCGATGGGACGCCTGGAATTGTATTATGCACTTTATTTATATAATATAAAAACTAGAGGGTAGGTTGTGCGCGAGATGCTCCGCAGCTCGCGAAGTATTGTAAAAAAAAAAATTAAGGGGGTGGAAAAGGGGTAGTTTTCGATTTTTCTCGTACTCACCCCCCAACCCTCTATACAACCCCGTTTACAGATTTTCAATATTCCAACTGGAAGTGGGAGAACAATGATGTCAGTGAGTGAGTGAGTCAGTGGTAGTCTAGTAATATAAACTAGCTGACTATATAAACTGGACAATTAGATGTTAACACACACACACACAAAATGTTAACACACACAAATACGAAGGTTCGCATATACAAAACCGTGATAAGACCCATTTTGACGTACGGCTGCGAAACATGGAAGCTCACACAAAAGGAAGAGCACATACTACTGGTGGCTGAAAGGAAGATCTTCCGGAGAATGCTCGGACCCGTTCAGCAGGAAGATGGCGGATGGAGACAACGTAAGAACCAAGAGATAGAAGATCTTGTGTCCGAACCGAACATCATTGGAGAAACCAAAGCAGCCAGACTTAGATGGCTCGGGCACGTAGGTCGAATAGGAGAGGATCGAGCGGCCGAGAGAGCTTTCGTGGGTCGACCTAGTGGGAAGAGACCTGTTGGGCGTCCGAGGTACCGCTGGAACGAGATAGCAAGAGATCTCCAAAAGATGGGTGCCGTCGACTGCACTAAAACGGCAAAGGAGAGAGATAGCTGGCGTTCTCTGGTGTCGGAGGCCAAGATCCACTTTGGTTCGTTGGCGCCAAGCCAGTAAGTAAGCTAGACAATTAAGTTAAATTACGGTTACCTGTATTTCTCTTGTAAGTGAATTTTATTTAGAGAAATAAATGTCTTAAACAAAGCCGTGTTGGCCGAGTGGTATGTACCCCCGACTTTCAATCCGAAGGTCGTGGGTTCGATATCGGCAGTTCACCAATGGATTTTTCTTTCTTGAAAAATGTATGTGCACACTTAACACGTGCTTTTAACGGTGAAGGAAACATCGTGAGGAAACCCGCGGCTTAGTTAGCTTCTGACATATTGACCTGTTCTTTCCTCTGAATAATAGGTGACTGAGCTGAGAGGATGGTATATGTTTCCTAACCATTAACCTCTCAGGTGAGTCAACTTTTTTATTTTTTATTATATTTTTTTATTTTTATTTTATAAAAATGAATTTTACAGAAGAGCCACATAATAATATGTTATATATAAATCATACACCATTGGATTCATATTTCAATTTTCTACGTGTTTTGATGGTGTGACCGTAGCTGTCGTTCCAGAATAGGCCTGTATAGTCACGAACGCAGGTGCCTACATGCTCGTATTACGACTGGCATCACTTATATCATCTTACTATATAGATGGAAATAGGCCATTGATGATGATGTATTCTACAAAACATAAAATAACTGACGTGATTTAACTTATGTACACCCATCGGTGCACTAAGCGCACGGAGCAATAAAACCTTATGGAGACCCCGTCTCTCCATAAAAAGCGCATTAGGGGTTAAAGCATGCATGTGCACAACAAATATTTCTAGAAAGAAAATTCCATCGGTAGGTACACAGCAGGTTTCATAGTGTTATCCATTGACTTTTTGTGTTAGCCCTGGCCTTACCTGATAAACATAGTGTAGAATGTAGCTACTTCGTAAACCCTCATCTTAGGTAGGTTGAGTATATCTGCAACCTTGTGCATGGCGGAGATGGGCAGCCAGCCGCCTGCCTGGCGTTGAGCAAGGTCTAGAAGTGGGATCATGGCTCCTCGCTTGTGACCTTCAGGGTATATGGCCAGGAGAGCATCTATTCTCTGGAAATCCAAATAAATTTTTTAATGGCAAATGAATATCAAATAAAGATTATTTATCCAATCATAATAAGGTTAACTTATTTAAAATTTAATTTTACTTATTTAAATAGTTTTGTGAGGGACTGGTGTTTAGATAGGTTCATAAAAACCTGCATTACAAGTCACCAGTGCCCCACTATGGTATGTATTGTTAGAGTTATTACACAGAACAAAATTTATCCATAATGATAGTATATCACATGCCATGTTGCTTTCTATACATTGATAAAACCTTAAAATAACACTTGCCAATGAGAACTTGGAATTCATAATTTTAATGACCAACCACAATGAACTATTTATCATTTTATGTTTAACTAACTATTACACTAAACATCATTATCATGGTTTTTACGTAAGTTCAGGAAATCCACGTGAAAATAAATATTCAAAAAAAGAATGCAAGATTTCAAACCAAAACAAATGACTGTACCTTTTGGTTAGGCTCTGAAAATTCAAAGGGGATGCTAAGGTTGTCTTTTGGGGAGTCACGGTGAACAAACAGGCTATCATGTTGCAATGCAGATGATGTCTGGAGACTCCTGGAAGAGGCGCGCCACTGAAAATATGAAAACAAATCCCATCACGATGGTGCATCCGAAACGTCAAAACGATATCGGTATTATATAACGTTTTTTTCCGCAGTATTTGCTATAGAAGGAATTTGTATGGACGTACCAGGGTTTGAACCCCAGATTTGAGGCTGGATAGCATTTTGCTTTTGCTAATAAATTCCAAATAAAAATTTATTGCGAAACACTGTCCGCGAACAATTCGATTTTGTTGCTAACTTCAAGGTGGTTTGTGGAGGTCGAGCGAAATGTTGTGTCAGCATTTGACAGGTGACAGTGACAGCTTGGTAATTGTTCGGATATTTACCGAGGTGTAATTTTTTTTTTAAATATATTTTTACAATTCACAATTTGTTAGACTAATTAATAAGACTTAATTACAATAATGAGATAAGAGGAGCACTTATTTAATGATGTGTCAAAATTATATTTTTACAATTTCGAAGCGAACAGCTTTTCATAAAGACATCATGTGTAGGTTAATGCGAAAAGAAAAATTGAAAAATGTTGCTAAGAAATTGAAGTAAGTGGACAACACATTTCTGAGGTGCTCATATTTTTTGAAAAACGCCCACACTTCAAAAACAAGATTGTAAATTAAGAAATTTTTATTTATCTACCCTACTTTTTAAATTCTTTTTACTTCATTATCCAATTTGGAAATCTATGTACCTAGGTGTTACTATAACATTACAGAGTGACTCTAACTGCCTAGGTACTTAAATTTCATTATAAAAATGCATTCACTCTGCCTGTTACATCATGTCATGTAAGTACCTAAAACCCTCTACCCTCTTACAAAGGTATACCTACCTAGATATAGTTGTACCCATTGTCAGCCGCGCCGCACGCCCGTGCCTATATTTCCGTTTAAAAAAACAAAAGCAGAATGAATAGACATGGCCCGATTGGCAAAACAACGACACGGTTGCTATGGCGACTGCCGCACTTACTCTGCACCAAAAATGTGCTCTGCTATAATTTTTAGGATGGTTTTTGGGTTTTCACAAGGAGAGCAAAACGCCATCTAAACGGACGACAGACGTATGCTTGTGTAAAAGGAATTTATGATTGCAGGTGTAACATTAATTAGTTGAACACGCATTTCTATTTTTATTTGATAAGGATTTGTATTAAGTATTTAGAGATCCCCTATCTGTCAAACTTATTCTATCTGTCTGCTTTTGTTATATTTTTGGGTGGATCAGGTTCGAGCGTTCGAGGGCTATGTCACATGGAATCAATTAAACCCAAGGAAGAACTTTTGTTCTACGACTTTTCAGGGCTCAGTGATCTTAGTAGGTATAAGAAAAGACCACGAAAGTTTTAACTTCAACAGCTGAATAAACTATACATAATAGTGTCGGTTTAGTAGGTAGTTGTCTTACTAAAGCTAATTATAATTGGAGATTTAAATTTAGAACTGTCAACCTAAAATTATTAGGTCAAATTGGTCTGATTAAATTTTAGAACAGCACCAACGGAGCTACTTTGTATTTGTCATTTTACGATATTTTAGTTAGCTTCAGATAGGAAGTGTGCCAACAGAACTGAACACTAATGATAACCTAAACGACAGCTGATTCTTCTGAAATACTCTTCAAAGAGTTGCTAGTAAAAGTACGTACCTACAGGTACAAATAAAAATAATTATGTAAGTACATATAACCACAAATAGCTTGTTTATTCAAATGTAAAAAACCGATTCCGACCTCAGGATCATTTTCACATCACAGAAACTAGTAAAGTTATGATAATTATAAGCATTAAAAAAAATACGAATTCCCGTAATTCCCAGGGGCTGAAACCCCGAACCCCCTTTCGTGTTAGTACGCATATTATAACACACCCTGTATTATGTAGGTAGATACCTAAATGTGATGATCTACCGGTTGCTGATGCTGTACAAATCGTTTTTAATAGATGTAGAGGCCATACTCTTTATCAATACAGAATGTTTGTTTGTCTGCAGATATTTATAAAACATTTTAAAACATTATTTCGTCGAACTAATTGACTTCATCTCCATCTCAGGCGTAGGACTGCTGTCCACGTACACAGCTGGACATTCTCATGGATTTTCAAGATCATGCGCGGTTGTCGCCATACTCGCCATCGCCAAACTTGGCAGGCATTTAATACTTTAAAACGAAATATTTTTTGGTAAATTAAAAAAAAAAACATACACCAACTTCCAACAACAGGTCTACAGTTAACTACAGAACCCTACAAAGCGCGTGTCCCGACACGCACCTGGCTTAATTTATAAAATTATTCTATCCTGCTATTACAGGGGTCATCTTACGTGAAATAGACTATAGCACAGTAGGTCTACCATGAGTTTTAACAATCTACACTCTAGCGACTGTAGTTAAAAACAATTATGAAACCTCGTACAGCACCTCTAGCGGATAGTTTGGTACTAAAATACGTAGTAAACTATACGACAGCGACTGTAGTTTGGGCTTCATTTGCTTAGAATTTGGTACCATGAGTTATAAATCTGACAGATGTCATAGTAACGTACTATTACTACTGTAGTAACGGCAGGCGATCTAACAGTGACAACTCATGGTAGACACACAGATTACAGAAACTACGACTTTCGGCATGGACATTATACCACATATACAGATCCAGGTACAAATCAAAGCCACTTGCAAAAGCTAGTTTTAGTTAAGTACCAGTTTTAAGTATTCATAAAAACAATCTTATAACCTACACTGCTGTCGCCGTAACTTAAGCTTTAGGGACGGATGACCTTTGTTTTTATGGGCTTCTAGAATGTTGGGCATTCGACCTACAGACGTTCTCGGAACGAGCTTGACTGGTACTGGACCCTGGTACCTCACGGGTTAGTTTTACTATTATTATTCCTTATCATATACATATTTGTAAACTCATAAAAATATTTTTATTACTATAAAGAAATATAAAAACAAATACTCTACAGTAAAAAATATATCAAAACGGCGAATCACCGGCCGCGAAACAAGGCTCAAGCGGTCGGTGACTAGGGCTGTAGGGAGAGGAATCTCCTCACTATACCTACGTGCCGAGTCCAGGAGTAGGTAGGTACTGCCTTTTGGATCTGGCTCTTGATCCAACTGCCTAGCGAGAGTCTCTCGAGATGTTGATCTCGAACGACTATCGTAACTATAGTCGCTGAGTCAACATCCTACATGGTGGCAATCTCGTGGGCCAAATCTATTATTATTATTATATAGTTTATTTTAATGCTGGACAATTCACACAAAGTCATCTACCCCCAAGCTAAGAAGGGCTTGAGTTATGAGTACTTGAATACTGATGTACCAACTTAATATAATAAACTACATAGATACATACATATATATATTTTTATTATTATATGAAGAAAAACGTCCTGAACATCCTGAACAAATATTTGCAGATCGTTCAGACATTTGTCCCGCCCGAGGCGGGAACCGAATCCGCAACCCCTAACCCCCCAACATCGAACTCAAGCGGGCCTTCGCCCGCTACGCCACAGAGGTCGTCAAATTCGGTCGTCTATTATAGATGATTTATACGGCGTCAGCAACCCGTGATCATGCTGTATGGGACGCTGCCGTGCTTGGGACATTTAAAGATGGATTAGGCTTGCGCACCTATACCACCTAGCGTTTAAACTTAGTTAGCCTATAATTTTAGACCAAATAAACGAAGCTGCTTTCAGCTTCGTTTATTTGGTCCATGCTATTAGTCAATGGAAAAAACAGGCCAATACGACTGAAGCTGTCAAAGCCGCGGGTTTCCCCACGATGTTATCGCACGTGTTAAATGATGATGAGAGCATGTTTGTTTAGTCGAGGAATTGTGCACGCATGACCCTTTAGTTAAGAAAACACATAGGCTGATTTTGTACGTAAAACCATGTTAGATATTTCCTTGTTGGGCGTCCTAATAAATCGATAAACCAACCTAATATCACTTTGTTATTAAAACGCCGCAATATAATTGGTCACGTCCCAGGAGTCAAACCCGCGCTAGTTGCACGAGCTAACGGTGTCAGATCGTCATTACACGCTTTTTTGTTGAGGATTCTTCAGCAAAAAGCACCGATTTGACCGCTCCGTAGTCGCGGTACCCCGGATCGGCCTTGGCATGGGAGAGTTTTGTTACAAATCAACATCAGACTGAGGCTAGTGAGAAAGTCGACAATAATCTCTAATGAGTTTTTCACCATTCATTATCATCATCATCATTTCAGCCGTAAAACGTCCATTACTGAACACAGGCCTCCCTCATGGATCTCCATGTGGGGTAGTTACCATACTCACCACGCTCGTCAGGCGGGTTGGCGAGCGCAGTACGGGTTGCTGATACACGGAAAGACGCTGCCCATCTTCCGGAGGTATCCCTTAGCAGACTCTTACTGCAACCATTGGTATGAGTGGAGCCAGTGCTGGATTTACCAATAGGCTGGAGCCTAGGGCAGATTTTAGGAGCGGCAAATTTAGACTATTTATTTTTTAATCTTAGACTTACAACAAAAATATATACTTACACAGAGAAAACTAGTCTCGGAAAGTCAAAAGTAAATGAGATATGATGTATTGATTCACTAAGTAGCGACTATTAACGTAAACTGGTTGCGATGCTGTTGTACCTTGAACATTGTTGGATAGGCTTGCTTCCTTCTCAGCTGAGTCCATCGTATCTAAAGGACAGAACATGTCTTGGTGAGGTGACAGGTTCTGTACTTTACAGGTGACAAACAACTCTGGTCATAAAACTGACTCCTATCCTCCCTTCCACCTGTCAAGCAACCAACACCAAACCACCATCATAAAAATACTTGACGCTTCAATTTACAAAATAAAACAACACAAATTATCAAACCACCCGAGTCCCACACTGAAAATCTGCGCAGGATAGTCTGAGCTTTGCTAGGTGCTGCAAGAAGCGGAGTTAATGGCCTCTCTTCTCAAATTCCTCTGTTTTCCTTTGTCTCCGTTCCAAATATATTTCCTTTGTTTTATTTTAAGACGACGTAGAGAATAGAGAAGGACCTTCGCTTCAATCTTCATCGCCGGACTGGATGGATGCGGCTCAGAACAGAAGCAGTAACGATCTATCGGAGCCTTAGACCCACTTTGGCGTCATCGCGTCAGGATAGTAAGTGTACAGACTCAGATAATATAATATTGCGGCGTTTAATATCAAAGTCGGTAGTACGTAAGTTAAGTTGGTTATGGCACTCCGGCGTTAGGAAGGTTTTGAACTCCACCGAAATCAAAAACGTGTACCTACTTATAGAAGTGATGCTACTAAATGTAGATTAACAATAAAACAATACAAATTAGGGCCTTTGCATTTATTAGAGATGATTTATACTGCGTTAGCAACTGTTAATCATGCTGCTTGGGACATTGTTAGATGAATTAGGCTTGCCCAGCACCTATACCATCCTCTCAGCTTAGTCAACTATTAGTCTGAAGAACAAGTCAAGGTACTAAGTAATTAAGACTTCCATCCACCTGTCACACAACCAACGCCAATCCTCCCCTCCCCGACAAAGGCGCTAAGCGCAAAGTGTAAAATTGGAGCGAAAGAACGCGCAAGCAAAAAGACTCGAGAAACATCGTCTTGTTACGATGTTATTGGCTTCGGGGCAACACTTTCTAACTGTTGGACCTGGCCTGCGGTCGCGATGATTGGTTCCTGAATTCTTCATGTTTGTATTCTGTCTGTGGTCTAGATCGAAGGCTATTTGTCTGTGAGGCCAATTTATCTGTTCAACCTTGTTTTCCAGCTTTCTTATGGCGATTATCGGATGACTTCTTTCATGCATTCAATGCGATGTGCAAACTGAAGGCCTTAATGCAAATGAAATTTACGTTTCATAGTTAATTATTTATTGTACAAACTGTGAACATTTAGTAAAGGCTTAAAAATAAACGACATATTCACAGGTGAGCGTAACCATAACAAAAGTCTTCCAGCAAACATAAAACTATGTTTCTGTTTAAAAATGTTTTTTAAATACAAATTTTAGCAAAGGTTGGTTGGATTTGACAATATCCATCCAACCCAGGATACAACCATGCAGCAGTCACGTCAACATGGCGATAAGAACAAAATTGGCTATACACCGTTGGAGAGTTTCCACTTCGGAGGCAACTCTGTTATGGTAGTATGGTTACAATAAAATTGAAAAGTCACTGAAGTTACAAAAGTACGCAAAATTATAGAAATGTCGAACATCATTCAGTAAGTGATTAAAAAAAATCTTGCAAATCGTGAACTAGCATGTAAATAAAAGCTTGTAACGATAATTCCTTAATTTTTCAACAAAAAAACCGACTTCAACGATAAAATATTGCTGAAAACCGCAATATGTAAGTATGCCTATTTACATTTCAGTATTTTCCTCGATTTATCATATATCCCACCATCAGAACTGGGTTTAAAAGCAAGCAAAACAAATTAAGTGAAACAAAAACCCCAACCGAAAGTTTAAATTTAGGACATAATTACAGATGCCTTGAGGAATTGCACTCACACAATTATTTGCCGGCAGTAGAATGTTACCCCTCCTCTCACGCCCGTGAATGCAGTAAGAGCCTGCTTAGGGATTCCTTCGGAAGATGGGCAGCAGCGTCTTTCTGTATATCAACATCCACATCGATCGTTGGTGAGCGCAGTACGACGCTCGCCAGCCCGCCTACCACAAACGTGGTGAGTATGGCAACTACCCCTCGTGGAGATCCATGGGGGAGGCATGTGTTCAGTAGTGGACGTTTTACGGCTGAAATGATAGTGATGATGATGTTGAAAATATCACGGTATATGTTAGTTACGATGACTCATCAGCATCGTCATCACGATTCGTGCAGTCCCACCCATAAAGTACGGCTTTGCCACATGTAATTTTATACTAAACAAAATCCAGAACTTGATGCGCGGGATCTTGATGACAGCAGTCGCAGCGATTTACGACGAACTACCTACATCTTAATTCACAACACAAGGCTATTGTTGTTGTACAATGTTTTGCACTAATTAATTGTCTCAAATCGTCCAGCATCAGTTCAACGTACCATAATTACGTGCCTCAGAGCAAAACGCGGCCTTGCAGCCGAAAATCCAGATTAGACTGCCTATTGATAACACTAATGACGATGGATGAGCGTTTGTCAAACCAAAATAGTTTATGAACCTGAGAGAATGGTCACAATATTTTATTTTATTTTTAATTTTTCAGCCGTTATTATCGCACTGCAGGGTAATGTTTGTCACAATGTCACAATATAGGTAAACAAAGTAATTGTCTTTTTAGGCTTCCGGACCTAAATGGTATAAAGGAACCCTTAGTGTGTCTGTCTGTCAATTATAACGAAATTTCTAATTAGCCATAGTTGTTTAGAAATCATCGAAAGTTTAAAAATAAAAAATATACATAAGTTCCGCTATCAGACAAGAGATGGCGCTGTCTGGGTTCTCAATCAATCTCAATATATATATTATCTATTGTACAATGGCACGCACCGATGTGCGCGAGTCCGACTCGCTCTTAGCCGATTTTATTTTAAACTTTCGCGATTACAACACATTACGAGTAGATATTTATAGCATATTTACAGCGATAAATATCCGATAATCCAATATTGTAAAAAAATAGAACCTCAATCAATTATACAAGTTAGTGTTAAGATAACTACTTAGTTTTATTTACTTTATTTACACGAACATTTAAATAGTATGAAGAACTTCCTACTGGACTAGAACGAAACGGCGAACCAAAATTCGCGAAATAATTTTCCACATAGACACCAAAATAACTGCGTTTAAAAGTTTTGCATGGATGGCCTACGCTTACCTAAATTTGACTTGTAATTACAAGATCAAGAAGTTTGCTGACTTAATTAAATACCAAATAACTTCCTTCCTTTTGCACAGGTCCTTCTATTCTAATATCAAGGGTATTTATAACAACAAACAAACAAATATTTAAAAAAATCTCTTCACAAAAAGTAACAAAAGTAATGTATAGGTAAAATTTAGGTAACATAAAAAAAGAAAAACCTTAGAATACGGGATCCAACCAATCCAACGCGCTTATCTACCTCGATTCTCGTGTCAGTATCGTTAAAAATGAACTGCTAACGCGAAAGTAACAAAAATACCAACTGCCATTCTACTTTCAAAAGTCCAATCGCTAAAGACATATAAAGTATCTTCCCCATTCCCACTTAGCTCCACAATTAGGATGCGCTCCTGACCTACATACAACAAAATAAAATAACAATAATAAGAAAATAAGACACACAAATAAAAATAATAAAGTTACGGTTACTCGGTCGCTTTTTCATTCACGCTCGGTATAGTTTTCTTTTTAAACCAAGTTGGTACGTGCCTGCGCCATCCTTTTCTTTTAGACTTGTTCTTTTTTAATCATTTCACGAATATGGAGCGCCGTTTTTATCGTTTTCCCGGTTTGCGCCGCGTTGTCTGGACTGTGTGAAGGCGTCAACGTAGTGTGACGGACGCTTTTTACAATTTGAAATAGTTTTTAACTAAACAGGTTTAAGTTAAAGTAGCGAGAGTTAAAGAACGCCTATGTTTGTGTTTGTGCCGTGGGGTGCCGGCAGTAGAATGTTACCCCTCCTTTCATGCCCGTGGATGCAGTAAGAGACTGCTAAGGGATACCTCCGGAAGATGGGCAGCAGCGTCATTCCGTGTATCAACATCCTGTACTGCGCTCGCCAACCCGCCTGCCAATCGTGATGAGTATGGCTACTACCCCTCATGGAGGGTAGTAGCCATACTCACCACGCTTGGCAGGCGGGTTGGTGAGTGCAGTACGGGATGTTGTTACTGGGAAAGACACTGCTTCCCATCTTCCGGAGGTATCCTTTGGCAGATTCATACTGCATCAACAGGAAAGAGAAGAGAAGAACATTCTGCTGCCGGCACCCCACGGCGTTGATCCATTAGTCTTGACTATGCAATAGGGAGTAATGCAAAAAGGCTTTTCTCTTCCTGTAAACATTCTCCTCTCCCCTTAAACTCCACCGTCTTAATGTGCCGCCGCCATTCCCAGCACCCTCCCTTTAGGAAACCCTGTCGGGTCCCATTGACGGGGCCGCGCTGTCCTTGCTTCTTGCTCCTTACGTTATTGGTTACTGGTCCTTTTGTTGGTGAGGTAAGTGAAGTCAGTTTGTTTCGATCTTTTGCTGTCGACTTTGACGACTTGCTTGGAACCGATGAGAATTGCCGAGAAAGCTGGACAGAGACAGGCTCTAAAATACATGTAGATGTATTTGGACTGAAATTAGCATCACCAGGTACGGGATCATGAAGGAGAAATAGCTAGGTCCTTTTTTTGAATAAAAATCACCGAAACTAGAAAAGTCGTAGAACTAAATGCAGTGACTGCAGTAAAACTCTAGATTCTTTTTGTTTTCTTAATTGATTAACAGAAAACAAACTCTTTTACCTATATAAGCAGTGCAAGGAACGCCGAGGGAAAGGTTCGCGAACCGTCATCATCCTGAAGAAGGCCCTCGATATGGGTCGAAACAGTTGGTGCCTCCACTAACTCAACAAGTACGTGAACATTCCCGATATTTAATATGAATGGAAAACAAAACTTAATTACAAGTTTATTTACAACATCAAACCGGCTTGGTGTAAGAGATTTTCAAAGTCAAAGTCAATAAGTGTTTATTCAATAGAGCAAAAAGCTACATAGCATAGTGAATTTACAAAATAAGAAAAAGACAAATTTATATGAAATAAAGCACATAATTGAATTTGTTCGCTTCTGATAACTTTTTTTCCAAGTGAAGGAAAGAAGCAAATAAGAAACTTTCATTATGAGATATATTAGTGATAAAATTAAATAAAGTAAAACAGTACAATGCAAATGCAGTACGTAAAATATTTAGGTACAAATAATGGAAATGTTATGTCTGTCTTATTTATAGTATTTATGATGAAATAGCCGAAAAAGTTTCCTCGCATAGATGTATTTCGATTTAAAAATAGCACCATAAGCTATGCGATGATGAAAGAGATAGCCAGTAAACCTAACTATTGTTCCATAGTCAATAAATTAGTAACTATGTTCTCGATCACGTGAATAATTCGAAACAATAAGTGACCAATCACAGCGCACGCGCATCACCTGATATTTAAAGTCAGTTCTAAATACAAGTGTTGAATTATTTGGACACAAAGGCCATAATGTCACTTTACATAAGAAAAACAAAACACATTTAAATTGAATAAAGCACATAATTTAATTCGTTTGCTGCAGAAAACATGCTTCCATCAAGCTTCCAGCTGAGGCGACCGAACTATCGATTCATTGGTTTAAGCTTCTTATACAACAAAATCTCATAGAAAAAGCTTATTACTCCATTGATGCTTATTTGAATGATATTGACCCTTGACTGAGTGTTGCTCGGTTCAACCGCGATAAGAAATGATGTCATCTTGCAATATCTAAATCATCTAATATCCTTGCGGACATTAAATTAAGCATAATATTAAGACAAATATTGTAACAACGAATAGAAGTGAAAGAGTTATAACTAAATGAGAATAACTAAAGAATAAAATAAGAAATGTAAGTATTCTAAAGAACGAATTCAATTATGTGCTTTATTCAATTTAAATGTGTTTTGTTCTTATTTTGAAAACTGACTATTCTAAGTCGCTACTTAGAAATAGTCAGTTTTCAAAATAAGAACAAAACACATTCAAATTGAAATTTAATAGAGCAAAACGCTTTTTGCTCTATTAAATAAACACTTATTGACTTTTTTGACTTTTGACTTTTCTAACGTAATAATCCTGCCGGGGCAGTCGCTGTAATCTGAGAAGCTGGTGCAGGTTGATATCCGACAGGTATTCGTTTCGGGTGCGTGTGGGCAAAATCGGAATTATAGGTTACTCTTGCATTTAAACAAGTGCCGTCCATATAAGGGTGGGTTTCGTACTGAAGCTGTATACCGCCGAGGCAAAGACCCGTCGAGGTAGAAACCCTTCGAGTTACTGTACATCTTTCGAAGTAACGACCCATCGACGAAACATACCATCAAGGTAGACATCGAGGTATAGAACATCGAGCTAACGTTTTTCGAGCTTGAGTACGAACCCCATAAAACCCGTAGGACATCCACAGCTGGAAATAGGCCTCCTTATCTCCATGTATCCAAGGGGTTCTTGCAATAGTCCCCATGATTGGGGAACGGGATGTTGATACACGGAAAGACGCTGCTTCCAAAAGTATCAGATCAGGTGGCAGACTGCGGGCATGAGCCCGCAGATGCATAAGATGGTGCCTATCTTCTCATGAAGATAGGCACCATTCTACTGCCGGCACCTCACGGCTTATGACGGAAAAGGGCAGGAGAATGTTAAGCATGAGGATGTTTTAAGGTCGAGTAATTATATCATCAAGCTCAAAAGAGGGGTAAGTGGAAGGAGGGAAGGGAGGCCCTGCAGTGGGAAAGATCAGGCTTATAAATAAATCATCATCATCATCATTCCAGCCGTAAAACGTCCACTACTGAACACAGGTCTCCCTCATGGATGTCCATGAGGGGTAGTTGCCATACTCACCACGCTTGGCAGGCAGGTTGGCGAGCGCAGTTTGCGATGTCGATAGGTACATGGAAAGACGCTGCTGCCCATCTTGCGGAGGTATCCCTTAGCAGGCTCTTACTGCATCCACGGGCATGAGAGGAAGGGGTAACATTCTTTAATAATATAAATAAATAAAATTATTTGGTAGAGTGTTTTTGAGGAAGACTAGAAAGTATAGATATACACAGAAGATACTCTATTGGGAAATATCGTATTTTCTATAATTTATTATTAACAAAAAACGAAACGTAAAGACTATCTGCGGTCTTATTGCTTAAGACTGATCTCTACCAGACAACCTTTCGATGTGTTATATGTATAGTCTACAGCCTATCTAGGAGCACGCATATTAAAGAGCAAATTTATAAGTTTCAGTAGAACGCAGTTGTAGTCATACATAACATAAAAGTTCTTTAAAACTTCTTACCTACGCTAAAAAACCGGTTGCCCGGTTATTTCGTATAAAATGCGGATAATATTAACTTCAAAACATCTAAAAAAATATCACAATAAAACTTTATTATAAGATTGTCCAAATCATCTTACCTAAATAAAGTTTGTTAAATAAGATGATTTGGATGCTGTGTGTTATCTATTTAGGATATACTAGTTATGTGTTCCTATGTATTATGTACTAATGGTTGATAATATGTAGCGAGATCTGTTTTGCAAAATCTCTATGTGTAAGTGTATCAATATCCGAAGATTTTATTCCAAAATCGAAATAAATGCCAAATGATCCGTTAGTGTGTAATTCGATCAAAAAGGCATTAGTGTCTTTGTCGCAAAAAAAAACATCCCGAAATTGGCAGCTTAGATAATCGAAGCAAAACGCGATTCACAAAAATCATTCGATATCGATAAACGTAATCATAAAACAAAGTCCTGCAGCCGCATGGACCAGTCGCGAGCCCTTCAAAATTAACCGGTTCCTGATCTCCCATCCCTCTCCCACCATCCGACTTCCCAACTAGCCATCCCTCTCCACCCTTCGGGCTTTTATATCTCACTCTCACCAATGCTGGAACTACCACTTTCCCTTTTCAAAGGACGAAGGTACATTTAACCCCTTCTCTGTCGCGCGCGATGTTTTTTATCTTTCTGTCGCATTCGGGATTTAACCTTGAGACGAGATGAGGCTATTTTTACTTTTTTCTTGGTACGATGACTAAATGCGTTGAGTTGGTAGCTGTGGCTGTCCTCTAGGCATGCATGTAGGTGTGTTGGTCTTGGACTTGAAGAGAAGCTAGCAAAGAAGCGCGTTTGTGCCTAAATGGGCCAATTTTACCCAAAATGGGTCAAAGTAAAGATAAAAACAAGAAAAACGACTAAAATTAAATATAAATTATATATTAAAACAATAAATGCGATCTCAATTGTGGCTATTATCACGTATATATTATTATTCATAATCATGATAGATCTAAAAGAGACAAAGAATTTTGAATAGTCTATTTATATCATAAAAAAAGATATAAAGATTATTGGAGAAATTAATGATACAGAAGTATCAGGAGCTCATAGCTATTAGAAGTTTAGTAATGAAGCAGTAGGCTGTCGAACCGACGGCGACGGAGGATGACTTAATCTAATCGCTGAACTGAAGACCAAAGTAATGATAATTGTGACCAAATAGATAAACTTACTTAAGTCCTAGGGAGTCTAGACATCAGACCGGCACCATCATATACCTAAGTAGGTGCAAAAATCGAAATTAAAAACCTCCGACAGACAAAAAGAGCTGATATTATTATAATATTCAAACGCCCAAGAGATTTTCTTGAAACCTAGATAAAAAAGTCTTAGTCACCTAAAAACAACTAAAATAAACTAAAATCGGTTTGAACCGTTTAGGAGTTACAATGCCTACAACTGCAAATTACCAAACACACAGCGGGTTAAACTTATAATAACATCTTTCTATCCGGAGGTTTAAAATTAGATAAATGGATCATCATTTCAGCCGTAAAACCTCAACTGATGAACACAGGCCTCCCCCATCTCCATGAGGGGTAGTTGCCATACTCACCACGCCTGGCAGGCGGGTTGGTGAGCGCAGTATGGGATGTTAATACACGGAAAGACGCTGCTGCCCATTTCCGGAGGTATCCCTTAGCAGTCTGCTTCCATGTGCATGACAGGGGGGGTAACCTTCTACTGCCGGCACCCCACGGCAAAATGGATCGTTATGTTATTTACCTGAAATTAGTATTCCGAAATAAAATAAATTAGTAAATATAAGCCCATATAGCCCCACAAGCCTGATACACAAGATTAATCCTAGTTCAAGCACGAATAATAGTAAATTATATTTATATATGTAACTTTTAAATTTATTTGTAATTTATTGTGTAGTTTATATGAATTTTTGAATTAATTATCTTATTTTATAGAGTTTTTGCAAATAACGATCTTTTTATTATAAAAAAAATCGTTGTAACAAATTTGACTTTGCGTACGCCAATTCTCTTTTGATAATCATTGTTAATGGCAAAGAACGTTGCCCTTCGCAGAGTTCAACGACGTTAAAAGAAATTAAGATTGATTGGAAAGGTAAGGAAAATGAGTGGAGGTGTTTGACTTGTAAGTAACATAAGGAAAACATTTTGTTATTTTGAAAGGATCTTGCAAGCTTCCGATAATTTGGTTTCAATCTAGATGTTTGACTCGCGTGTAAAGCAAACTCAAATAACCTATTTTTCAAGGTCTACATCTAGATGTAGACCTTGAAAGGCACTAGTGCCTTCTTGTAAAATATTAGAGTTTTCAATAATTTTAAAGGTGGCCTCCCCCACTCTAAAATCTAAACTGCTAGCTTTATCTGAAAAAAAAACATAGATGTACAGCAGACGTGTTATAGATGTAGTTTTAACCGTGGAAGTTTTACAGCTGAAAGGATGATGATGAACAAAGCTTACGTACCCACGTTTTATATAAACCTAGTTATATGTAACATAAACATCTAAATCTGTATTGCCCTATTTGTGCTCAAGCACAGGACTCCAAAGTTCAGTGTTACCAGTAAAGTTTACTGAGGACTGCTCGCTGATTCCACCCAAGGTCAAGAAGAACACAAGGGCCCTAGAGACTAGACGGGACTGCTAGGAAGCTGTACCTCAGTTTACATACGACACTAGCTTTTGCCCGCGACTACGTCCGCGTGGTAGTCATAAAACGTAAAATCCCCTTTTCACGCAGAGCCACTTTAATACAAAAATATAAATCCCATTAATTCCCTATCCCGTGGGAGTTTCGAAAAATCCCTTCTTACGTTGATATATCAGTCAGTCAGTGAGTCAGTCAGGACTTTGAATGTTATATATATAGATAATGATGAAACAAGCCGATGGTAAAGCGGTAACCTCCACATATTGCAACTGCAATACCGCGGTGGTCACTGAAACGAATGAATGAATGTCTACATGTGGAGGCAGAAATGTGACCTCCTACGTATTATTAAGATACTTCTGGACAATGTTACTACTAACACTACTTGTGTAAGCTACAACAAGTTACCTGAGAATCGTTGTAGTGCAGGAATGAAGTTCTCCCATTCGTCGTATGATAGAGTCTTTCAATATCAATTTTATTGATTTAGATATATTTGGATGTAGTTTACATAGATCTAAGAATCAGCTGTACAGTCTACGTTACGGAAGACCTCCGTCTCAATCCTTTATACATAGCTTTGTTGTGCTTCTTTTTTATTTATTTAATTTGTTATTCCTTTTTTTTGTTCCTATAGATTCTGTTTTCTTTATATTTATATCTTTTTTCACCAGCCACCTGCTGCAATAATTTCTATTAAAAATACTTGTAACTTAACTATACACAATATTGTTGTTTGTTATTCCTCAGATAAATAAACAAATTTGATGCAGGTAACTCAGATCGAAGAACAACAGACAAGTCAACAGTTTTTGACTGAGGATAAAGATTTTAATAATAGCGAATGTCAAAGTTAATATGCGTTTATTCGTTGGACTGAAATGAAAACCAAAATTAATTTAAATTGACTACTTAAAGCACATTGCCAACCGCTCTGTCCAAACCACTGTCTCATGATCAGTCGTTCGATCCATGAGAGAAGGCCTGTGTCCTGCTGTGGACGACTTACGGCTGAGATGATGATGATGAAAGCACATTAATCCATTCGTTCGCTTCAGAAAACGTTTTTTATTTAAGTGAGGGAAAGAAGCAATGGTTTAAGTTTTCCCACTATAGAGCAAATAAAAAAACTTTTCGTTTCTCCCTTGAAATTCAAAGAGAAAGCTTACTTGACTTTTGTTACCGTGACAAAAAGCTGTATTGTCACATACAAATTCTCCAAATTGTCACATATCCAACCAAATGCGCACCTTCATTAGGGATGATGTACGCGGTAACGTGACGCAACGGTCACGGTAACAAAAGTCACTAAGTGCGCGCTATCTCTTAGCGACTTATTATACTATAGCCAGGTTTTTGTACATTTTCATCGCTATTTTTTCGACTCCAAAGTTCAGTGTTACCAGTAAAGTTTACGGAGAACTGCCCGCGCTGATTCGCGGAACGGGTCAGCCAGCGCCAAGGTCAAGAAGAACAGGGGAACAGTGGAGACACGAATGAGTGGACCAAACACTGTTGAGCAACATCAATTCCAAATAATTAGTTGATTAGGGCAATTCAATTCCAAATAAATAGATGCCGTGGGCTGCCGGCAGTAGAGTGTTGCCCCTCCTCTCTTGCCGTTGGGTGCAGTAAGAATCTGTCAAGGATTACCACCGGCAGATGGACAGCAGCGTCTTTCCGTCTATCAACTACTGTTAATGCACGGTAGTAAACGACCCGAAATTCAATTTACAATAAATTAGGCCAGGTGGGTGTCGGGTCTTATAGAACCTAAAAAAACTAAATTCTTGATTTTTTCAGATTGTTTTAATCTAGCAGTTTAGATTGCATCCCCTTAATGGTTCGAAAATACCTATTCAGGAATAAAAAAAAGTTCACCCCCACCTTAGGTGTAGGGTATGTACCCCAAATTAGTTATTTTGTTAATTTTGTGGCGTTATTCAGCGTGGTTATTTTAAAGGTCCATGCAAAATAATAGCTTTCTAGGACTAATAGTCTCTTCGCAAAGCCGGTGACGGATGGACAGACAGCCAGACAGACACAACGAAACTATAAGGGTTTCTTGTTTTACTACGAAACCCTTAAACGATACAGGTGATCGATTGAAAAATTCCAATTGGTTCAACATACGAGTACTTGTAGGTACGTACGAGTTTAGGTGTCATAATAAACAAAATAAAATTTACAAGAATTTGTGGAACGGTGATTGACCTTTTCCAAACAAAAAAAACTTACATCACTTGATGACTCAACAAGAATCTTAATAATTTATTGACCCAAGGTGGCTCTACTGTGCATAATGAGCCCTGTTCCCCAGTCAACATTTACCAATAAGTATTTGTGGCCTCACGCACACTGCTGCACTTTCGCATGTGTGCTGTACCGAAGAATGCAATGCGTTGTTGACACAGGCAACTTCGATATTCCTTTATTTATTGCTATAAAAACCCTTCCAACACCGCATCACACCAAAACACACTCTATCACAAAGGCAGTAAAGCTCACATCCAACTGAAGCGCAGCAATTTAGCTCCGCTTTCAGCTGTAGGCGAGCTAATCCAATCTAAGCTGGATTAGGTCCTAATTCTTTAGGCCTAAGGGTGATTTTGCAGTGCTGTTGCACAACCCTTTAGGACGTAGAGTAGCTGGGTCCACAGAGGGTATATTTAAATAAGGATTTATGCGTTGCGTCTGGCGTTTTGGCGAGATTCATGGATAAAGCATCGTTCCGGATAAAAAAGAGGAGATTTCGCGAAAAGATTGCAAGATTTGGGACCACAATGGGATTTGGAGACAGCTACTTGAAGTATCACCTTTAGGTGAGGCTGAGAGGTATTTCTGTGTTTTTTTATTAATTTTAATCTGGGTTCTGTCTAAGGATCTGTGAGGATGTAGTCAGGATGAGAACCAGTCTATTCATCACCATTTCAGAAAAAACGTCCACTACTGAACACAGGCCTCCCTTATGGATCTCTTCGAGGGGTACTTGCCGTTTGGCAGGCGGGTTAGAAAGCGCAGTACAGAATGTTGATACACGGAAAGATGCTGCTGTCCATCTTCCGTAGGCATCCTTTAGCAGGCTTATTGCAGCCCCGGACATGAGACGGGGGGTAACATTCTTCTGCCGGCACAGTTCAGAGGCCAGTCTATGATTGCACGTGCCCCTTATCAATAATAAAACCATAGAAATCAATATGTAAGTGCGTAAGTAGGAAGATCGAAAGAAGAAAGAAATAAACAGAGAGAAAAGCTGAAACTCTTCATTCATACCGACTTATGAACTCTCATACATTTAATCGACAGATCGTTTTGATCGGGTTGAATTTGGACATTTTAGAAATAAGTAGAATATTTATATGGTCAAGAGTTAAATAATGAATTCATAAAAATGGGTAAAGCCTTAATTATTTAATATTACACATAATTCATTTTTATTTTTGCTTTGGTATTAAAAAAAGAAGAAATTCAAAGTCCATCCACAAAAAATATCAACGAAATCGAAAGCGAATCTATACATTATTATCTAGAAACACTTTCATTATCCTTTCCCACCAAATAAATATCTTACGAAACCAGTTACGATGATATCCTCACAAAAAACACTATATTAATTAGGGATCCCCACAAAAAACGAAGACGAATAAAAAAAGCTAATGGCCAGAAAAAAAGAAAAAGGATTGATCGTAAAAAAGGAAAAAATAAAGACATGTTCGAAGAAAGGGTTTGGTGGATACAGAGTGATGCTTTTGTGTCTACTGATATTATATAATTATGGAATTGCTCAAACGAAATAATTAGGCAAAGAGCGTGTCGGGCCTCGAGACATTAGGGTTCCGTAGTTACCCGTATACCAGTTTTTTGAAGTTGGTGGGTTTTTATTTTTACCAAAAAACATGTTGGCAGCTATTCATAGAGTTTTCACTTGTTTTTGGTTCTAAGTATTCCGGTATGTTTGGTAAACTGAATCATTTATTCGAGCGACAACTTCTCCAGAACTAAAAAAATCTTGCTGATAGTTATAGTTTTGATTACATTCATGACTTTTTCCAGATTTGTAGTTTAGATTTTAGAGGAAAGTTCGTAAAAACATTTAAAGTTTTAATATTTCGCAAACAGATCCCCAAATCGAACAATGGTCTTTGCAACCCCGAAATGATTTTCAAATACTTATTTAACGATACCACAATGATGGATAATCAAGAAAAAAAATTGTCCCCATCATATTTATATGGGTATACTAAATTATTCATTTTACAGCGTATTTTTGTACCGTTATCTTGTTAATAATTTAAATGTCCATGTAAAATAATTGCTTAGAAGTGTGTTTATTGGAACTGAAAATAATTTTCCTATATTGAATTTGTACCCAAGCTATCCAAAATTTGTCCCGCACTTGGAACCGTACCCGTATCCGTTGTTACATTGTTAGGTCTTCTATTGTGCTAATTCATAAAAAGTTAAAATCATTTAAAAACATTTTTTTTATTCAATATCACATGTGAACCAAAACATTTAAAACATAGAAAAGTAAGTAAGGCCTTCGCATGTATTATAGATGATTTATACAGCGTCAGCAACTGGTAATCGTGCTGTACGGGACGCTGCAGTGCCTGGGACATTGTTAGATGGATTAGGCTTGCCCAGCACCTATACCATCCTCTCAGCTTAGTCAGCTATTATTCAGAGGAAAGAACAGGTCAATACGTCTGAAGCTAACTAAGCCGCGGGTTTCCTCACGATATTTCCTTCACCGTTAAAGCACGTGTTAAGTGTGCACATACATTTTTCAAGAAAGAAAAATCCATTGGTGCACTGCCGGTATCGAACCCACGACCTTCGGATTGAAAGTCGGGGGTACAAACCACTCGGCCAAAAACATTAATAGTAAATAAGAACATTTTAATACACGACGTAATTTACGAAACATGTTCGAAAAAACACCAACAATCACTATAGTTGGACAAAATAAATTGTCTTACACTCAGGAATGTGGTTGAGATCGAAAGTTGTACGAACTATTTATAGGAAGCGAGCGTAGGTACCGTTCAGCGCCATCTTTTTGTTCTTTTTTATGCACTTGTCAATTTGTTATAGTAGAATAACTGGAACGTAACTTAGTGGTTTTTAAAAGGCAGTGTTGACGATATAGTTGGTGGTACGATGATTTACTGTTTATCATTTCAATTTCAATTTATTTATTTACACAATCATTATAACATTACAGATAATAATAATCCACTGCGTTATATGAAGTACTTAAATAAAACAACAACAACAAACTTAAATAACAATAAAATGTGTTAAAAAACTAAAGTTATCATGAATGTCTCTAAAAACAACTTAAAAGCTGTTTTCGAAAAAGAACCGTTTGCTGACTTATATATAATATGTTTATTTATAAGGATTATAAATATTATAACTTACGTTTTATGCATAATATAAAAATCAACTGTAAGCATTATTTTAAACAGTAATAAAATTTTTATTTTTTTATTTGTTTTAAATGTATCATCTGTTAAATATTAATGAATCGTGAATGTTTAACGAGTTCTGTTAACTGTTCTTGTAACTTTTTGGTTATAAAATATTTAACCTAAATCATGTGTAATAAAAACTATAAAATACAAACAAAACTGAAACTAATCTTATAGGAAACGAAATACCGCGACAAAAGGAAGAGCGACAAACCTTCAAGTATTTCAAAACTAAATAAAAAAAAAACACGTCCACAGAATATTACTGCATCCACGGGCAAGAGATACAACATTCTACTGTCGGCACCCCACGGCTAAGATATAAGTTATTACTAATTAAAAATGACTACTTATTTGTTGTTCTACAATAATTTTGTTAAATAATTATTACATTAAAATTATTTCTTGACTAAACAAAATGTAGATCTAGTCAATTTAATGAGCTAAATAATTTTTCCTTTATTTATACTCGTACGAGGATTATTTGAGCACCCTGTAGGTACAGTCAGGTCAGGTATCTAACAATATCGCTGTCATTGTTGTAAGGTCAAAAATTCTTTGGCTCTTTGTTGTTTCCAAGGTGCAACTAAAGAACTAAATAGATATTTGATACTTCCACTTTTGTATGAATCGTTATGCGTTATGCTAATTCCATCAAATGTTCGCTGGGTCGATCTTTGCGTCAACAGGTGACTTCTAAGATTGATTCATCATTCCAGCCGCAAAACGTCCACTACTGAACACAGGCCTCGCTCATGGATCTCCATGAGGGGTAGTTGCCATACTCACCACGCATGGCAGGCGGGTTGGCGAGGGTACAGGATGTTGATACACGGAAAGACGCTGCTGCCCATTTTCCGGTGGAATCCCTCAGTCTTTCTTATTATATCCACGGGCATGAGAGGAGGGGTAACATTCTACGGCTAGCACCCTCCTAAGATTGATTAACTACAGCAAAAATATTTTTAGAATAAACAGTTTTCTCTTTCAGATCTATCATTGAATGGTCGTATATTCATAAAAAGGTAAGCGTCACTCAACGAATTATGTAGAGGGCTATGCTCGGGGTTTCTCTACGGGATCGAATCAGAAATGAGGAGATACGTAGAAGAACTCGTGTCACCGACATAGCCAATTACGTTAAAAAAAAGATTACGTTACTTACGTTAAAGTGGCAAAGAGCAGGCTGTATAGCGCGCAGAACGGATGGCCGATGGGGCTGCAAAGTTCTCGAATGGAGGCCAAACGGCAAGCGCAGCGTAGTACGTCCACCTACAAGATGGGCAGACGACTTGGTAAGAACCGCAGGTCGACGTTGGATGCAGGCCGCTTCCAACCGCAGTACTTGGAGATCAGTGAGGGAGGCCTTTGTCCAGGAGTGGACGTCCTACGGCTGATATAATGATGATATGATGATGATGATGTTGATGATAAACCATAAAAAAGATCCAGCCCACACAGTTAATTGTGAGATATCCAAGTTTCAAGATAGTCAAATATTATTATAATACTCCGCCAAACAAGTGGGATGGTACCATAAATATACTACTAGAAGTCGCCCGCGGTTTCACCCGCAGCTTTGGTTACTGCTCCGCTCCCGTAGGTCGTGGCGTGATGTTATATAGCCTATTATAGCCTTTCTCGATAAATGGGCTATCTAACACTGAAAGAATTTTTCATATCAGACCAGTAGTTCCTGAGATTAGCGCGTTAAAGCAAACAAACAAACAAACTCTTCATCCTTATATATTACCTCTAGTATAGATAATATTATAAAGCTAAAGAGTTTGTTTCTTTGTTTGCTCGAACGCGCTAATCTCAGGAACTACTGGTCCGATTTGAAAAATTATTTCAGTGTTAGATAGCCCATTTATCGAGGAAGGCTATAGGCTATATAACATCACGCCACGACCTACGGGAGCGGAGCAGTAACCAAAGATGCGGGTGAAACCGCGGGCGACTTCTAGTAGTAGTTCTAGATGTAAGCAGTGGTTGTAGTAGGTGCGATTCGATGTTCACCGGGACACCTAGTTCATAGATATACGTCTACTTTCACCGTGGAGTGCCGGCAGTAGACTGTTGCCCCTCTGTTCTTGCCCGTGAATGCAGTAAGAATCTTCCAAGGGATACCTCCTAAAGATGGGCAGCAACGTCTTTCATCGACATCCCGTATTGCGCTTGCCAACATGCCTGTCAAGCGTGTCAGGATCAGGACTTGGCATCGAGGGAGGCTTTTGTCCAGCCGTGGACGTGTCATGGCTGTGATGATGATGATGATAGTCCAATTTAGTGTCCATTGCCAAGTTAAATAAATAAACAAATCAATAATTATTGCTCGACAAATAAATAATTATTGCTCGACAATTCACACAGAATAGACAATTCACATAGAATGTTACCCCTCCTCTCCTACCCGTGGATGCAGTAAGAGCCTGCTAAGGGACACCTCCGGAAGATGGGCAGCAGCGTCTATCCGTGTATCAACATCCCATACTGCGCTCACCAACCCGCCTGCCAAGCGTGGTGAGAATGGCAACTACCCCTCATGGAGATACATGAGGGAGGCCTGTGTTCATCAGTGGACGTTTTATGGCTGAAATGATGATGATGAATTCACACAGCATCATCTAGCCCTGACGACTAAAACATTTATAAATGAATACATTATACTAAATAGATATCACAGATAATATAATACACTAGTAGTAGTAGTAGTATAATACACTAGTAGATATCTAGATATTTTTATTACAAATAGTAAAACATTCAGAACAACCCTCAACAAATATCTACAGATCACACAGACATTTGTCTCGAGGCGGGCATCGAACCCGACACCTCTTGCGTCGCAGGCGGAGCTTCTCCCGCTGCGCAGAGGTCGTCGTTTTTAGGGTTCCGTGCCCAAAGGTTAAAAACGGAACCCTATTACTAAGACTCCGCTGTCCGTCTGTCTGTCACCAGGCTGTATCTCATGAACCGTGATAGCTAGAGACAGTTGACATTTTCACAGATGGTGTATTTCTGTTGCCGCTATAACAACAAATACTACTTGTCTTTTTTTTGTTAATGTTAAAATAGTAATAAGTGCATGTTAAATCGTTTTATTGTTATTAATTATGTGTCACAACTTATTCTTAGAGTAAGGATTGTTCAGGCAATAAATATTTTTTTATTCTTATTCTTTATTCTTAAATATAATAAGGGGGGGGGGGGGTCCCATACAACAATCGTGTTTTTTTTCAGCTAGACGCTTGAAATATTCATAAACCTATGGTACGGAACCCTTCGTGCGCGATTCCAACTCGCATTTGGCCGATTTTTTATTAAACTACGTTGTACCACTGCTGCGTAAAGGGCCCTTTCTCTCTTTACACATTACGGCCCATTGCTATTTCCGGCCACCTGCTATCTGTTCCACCTCAGTCACGTCCACAGCTGGACATAGGCCCCCCTCATGGATCTCCAAGAAGAGGGGGTTGTTGCCATACTCGCCACGCTTGGCAGGCGGGTTGGAGAGTGCAGTATAGGATGTTGATACACGGAAAGACGATGCTGTTCATCTTCCATAGCAGAGCGGACATTTAGCAGATTCTTACTGCATCCACGGGCAAGAGAGAAGGGCAACATTCTAATGCCGGCACCCCGCGGTAATTAACTTATTAATAATTAATTCGTTAATTGCCGTGGGGTTCGGCAATGAAAAAAAGCCTTTTACATCTCATCATCATCATCATCTCAGCCGCAGGACGTCCACTGCTGGACAAAGGCCTCCTACACTGATCATGAGGTATTGCCATACTCACCACGCTCGGTAATCGGGTTGGCGAGCGCAGTACGGGATGTTGATACACAGAAAGACGCTGCTGCCCATCTTCCGGAGGTATTCCTTAGCAGGCTCTCATTGCATCCACGGGGAGGGAGGAGGGGTAACATTCTATTACCGGCAACCCACGGCACCATCTCATCTTATGCAAAGTGTTAATAAAAATCAGATATCAATCTCAAATCTTTCCCACGGATTACAGATCCACCCTTGACACACGAATTAACATAAAAACCACTTTAAAATGGACTCTACTGCCTCGTCTTAGGGGTGCACTAATAAGGGTAAGACGAAGATGGCCGAAGTTGCCCGATTGTTGCCGAATCGCCCGCGGGGAGAACAGGTGCCCTATCCATCTTGAGACCGGACGCTGAGGTGCGACAGGTTTTGATACTTGAACGTTTGAAAGTAAAAAAGTTCATAAATAATCCTACTAATATTGACGCCTTCTGTGGCGCAGCGGGCGAAGGTCCGCCTGCGACGCAAGAGGTTCGATTCCCGCCTCGGATCTTACGTCTGTACGATCTGCAGATATTTGTTCAGTGTGTTCTGGATGTTTTTCTATTTATAAAAATATCTATATGTAGTATAATGTATTAAGTATATCAGTCATGTAGTACCCATAACACAAGCTCTGCTTAACATGGAGCTAGATGATGATGTGTGAATTGTCCAGCATTATTTATTTACATATATAAACGCGAAAATGTGTGAGTATGTATGGATGTATAGATGTTGGTTACCCATTCACGCAAACACTAGCCTACGGATTGAGCTGAAATTTTGAACGCGTACAGATGTTGACGAGGATTAACACATAGGCTATATTTTCTCCGGGTACAATGCATGCGAAGCGGCGGGTATAAGCTAGTAATATATAAATGGATCATTTATTTTTTAGACACAGATCCATTTGTTTGTAGACTTAGGCATAAAAGTAAGTACTTAAACTATTTAGTAGTACAAAAACCCAAAAATGCCATTTTTGACCTTTGACTTTGACCTTTTAAGGCCTTCGTCCCTTTTCTGGTACCACCGTACCAATGCTTGTTTAATGTAAGTTGTTTATTGGAAAGAAAAGACGCTGCTGCCCACCTTCCGGAGGTATCCCTTAGCAGGCTCTTACTACATCCACGGGCATGAGGGCGTAACATTATACTGCCGGCACCCCACGGCATCACGAACCACGACATCTGACAAATATATGAAATGAAATTAAAGTGTTTTGGTGTCACATTACCATAGGCTTAGAATGTACGAAAAATTCTACGTCTATGGTCATTACTGTAAACTTATGTCTATTGAAATAAATAAATCAGAATTTCCACAGATTATTCAAATCTAATATTATTCATTTTTGTACGATTGTGTTAAAAGTATCAATACCGTCGGGTCCCGGTATATCCCTGCGAGATTATAGAAGGGTTAATAAGGAATGTTGGTCTGTATGTCCGTCAGTGCTTACTTTACTATGGACAGGTTCGACTTAAACTGGCTCTGTGATCCGGATGTGTGGACTAGGACAAACGTATGTAAAGATTGTATCATCATCATGATCATCTCAGCTTTAGGACGTCCACAGCTGGACAAATCCCTCCCTTATGGATCTGCAAGTCCTGATCATAAGTCCTGATCATAAGGTGGTAGTTAGTTGTTAGATGGATTAGGCTTGCCTAGCACCTATACCATCCTCCCAGCTTAATCAGCTATTAGTCAGAGGAACAACAGGTGAGTACGTCTGAAGCTAACTAAGCCGCGGGTTTCCTTACAATGATTTCCTTTACCTTTAAAACTAGCTATTAGGTATAACACACACTGATTTAAGACGTTCGTCTTAACGGCGGGTAGGTACGTGAGTAGTATCTGTGGTAATATCCGACACCGGCTATGAAAATTCATAGCCGGTGTCGGCAGTAGATTGTTACCCCGTCTTTCATGCCCGTGGATGCAGTAAGAGTCTGCTAAGGGACACCTCCGGAAGACGGGCAGCAGCGTCTTTCCGTGTATCAACATCCCGTACTGCGCTCGCCAACCCGCCTGCCGAGCGTGGTGACTATGGCAACTACCCGTCATGGAAATAATAGTGGACGTTTTACAGCTGAAATGATGATGATGATTATTCATAATGAATGAAAGATTACCGGTTAGTTATTAGAAAAATGTAGTCTGCAATCTCCAAAGTAATTAGCTAGTAATTACCGGGTGCGGCGCGACTAATGCGCGGGCGCAGTCAGTGGCCCGTAGAACTAGTTATACTTGCCGTAGTCACGCCGATTCGGGGTATTGTCTCCGGGACATCGGGCTTTTGGTGTTCAGAGATTGAGTCCGTTGGTCGAAGCCAAAAAGTGTGTTTCATTTGAGCTCAACGGCAAAATGAAAATGACAATCATCATCATCACACACAATTTGTGTTTTTCTTCTAATCTAATCGATTAGATCAGCTTGTAGGATCCCACTGCTGGGCAAAGGCCCTCTCTCCATACTTGTTTTCGTAACTCGCGTGTATTAGCATTTGCTGACGATATGAAAATTTTCCGCCCGATATCCAGCTGTGAAGATGCCCAACTTCTACAGGAGGATCTTGATCGTCTTGATAAATACTGTCTCAAAAACAAGTTAGATCTTAATGTTAATAAATGTAAAGTTACAACGTTTACAAGAAAATCCCACCAGATTAAATTCAATTATAAGCTTAAAAACCAAATTGTCGAATATGTTAGTAAAATGAAGGATCTTGGAGTCATTCATGACTCCAAGCTCCTCTTTGATGCTCATATCTCTTCCATAGTCAGTAAAGCTTCCAAGTCTCTCGGTTTTATAATGCGATCCTCGCAGGATTTTAAAAATATCAAGACGATCAAGATTCTCTACAGCACCTATGTGCGGTGCCACTTGGAGTATGCCTCCCAGATTTGGAACCCTAACTATTCTGTTTATATAAATAGAATAGAAAGTATTCAGAGAAAATTCCTAAGATATATTAACTTTAAACTTCGATATAATGAACCTGACTACCTTCTTAATTGTGCCAGACAACATATTCTTCCGCTATATCTTAGGCGTGACTTTGCTGATGCTGTTTATTTAGGACAAATATTAAATTCATCAATTGATTGTCCAGAGCTATTGAGCAAAATTAATTTTTCTATTCCCACTAGATCTTTTCGTAAAAATAATCTATTTTATCTTCCTTTAGTATCGACTAACTATTGTCAAAATTCTTTCTTGTACCGAGCACAGAAGAAATTTAACCTCCTAGATAGTGAGCTTGACCTTGATATTTTCCATAGCAGCATTGGTAGTTTAAAAACCAAACTTAATAACTCCTTCTTTGAAAAGTTTAAAACAGATGCGAATGCCTAATTATATATATGATCATTTATAAGACAATGTGGAATTATGTGGATCTATTCGGGTATGTGTGAATTACTAGCCTACTATTGTTCATTTCTTTTAATTTGTTCTTTGTAAACCACTACTGTGTATCTATAAGTGGAAACTTATTAATAGCCACTTATTATTATACTTATAACTATTGTGTATCTTGTGCTGATAGTTTCCCTAAGATGAATAAATAAATAAAAATAAATACTTCTCGGTCCAAGACGTTGGTCGACCAGTCAGCACAGTACATGTCCAGTTCATCCCGCCATCTGCGCCTGGGCCGGCCGTTAGGTTTTTTTTCTTTGATATTGCTTGTTAATAATTTAGTCATGGTGTGTTCACATATTTAGGAGTGCTGTCTAGCCTTAGTAATATTGTTTCATCCATCAACAGGTTGATACCTTTGAAGATGAGCGTCGCGAGGAGCTCGATAGGAAGCGCGAGGAGCTGGAGGCCCGTGCACCAGCTGACATCCGGTACAACTTTATCAACGGGGTATTAACGTGCCCAAAGTGCTCTCGTACCTTCTCTTATAAGGTTGGGTACACAAGCCACCTTAGAGCACATGAAAGGGTAGAAAACCAAAACCCTCCTATGAGACTTCTTATCTGAATACTCAGTCGCCATGGCCGAAATCGGCTAGGTAACATCATCATCATCACTGGTTGTTCCTATGCTTTGTCTACTAACGCCTGTATTCAGTTTTGTGTGCCATAATAAAATAAATAAATAAATAATGCTGGACAAATCCCACAGCATCATCTAGCCCCAAGCTAAGCAGAGCTTGTGTTATGGGTACTAGATGACTGATACTTAATATATTATACTACATAGATAGATATTTTTATTACAAATAGAAAAACACCCAGAACACCCTGAACAAATATCTGCAGATCGTACAGACATTTGTCCCGAGGCGGGAATCGAACCCGCAACCCCTTGCGTCGCAGGCGGACCTTCGCCCGCTGCGCCACAGAGCTCGTATAAAAGATAAAAAAAAAGTCCACATCCACTGCTGGACACAGGCCTCCCTCATCCATCTCCAAGACCATGAGTGGAGCAAGCGCAGTACGGGATGTTCATACACGGAAAGACGGGCTGCCATCTGCCGGAGCTATCCCTTAGCACATTCTTACTGCATCCACAGACAAGAGAGGAGAGGCAACCTTCTACGTCTCCGGGGCTTCGGGCTTCTGGTGTTCAGAGATTGAGTCCGTTAATGAAGCCAAAATGTGTGTTTCATTTGAACTCAGCGGCAAAATGGAAATAACATCTTCATCATCATTATCATTGTCAGCTCGTAGTGACCCACTGCTGGGCATAAGCCTCCTTCCCTAACCACAAAAACAAAACACTTAAATAATTGGACATAAGCCTTCCCTCATGCACTTCCACGCTTCGCAGGCGGGTTAGCGAGCGCAGTAGAAAAAGACGCTGCCGCCCATGTTCCTAGGTATCCCTTGGCAGATTCTTAATACACCCGCGGGCAAGAGAGGAGAGACAACATTCTACTGCAGGCACCCCACGGCTAAGCTTTTAAATACTTATTTTAAATTATTTCTTAACGTTTTCAAGATACTAAATATTCAATTCTCAACTTATAAAAAGTTTATTACAGTTGAGAACCCCTGGACCAAGAAATTCTTGAAAAAAGGTTCGTGTGAAAACAGCAAGGTATTTAATACAAAAATGATGTTTCACTAGTTACTGATTAAACTCACTTATTGTTTAGCAAATTATATTTCAACACCACCCGTTTATTTTTCAGGCCTAAATATCCAAGATGCAAACCGGACATAACTGATTAGTTATTGTGTATCTACCATGAGTTGTCACTGTTAGATCGCCTGCCGTTACTACAGAAAAAATAGTACGTTACTGTGACATCTGGCAGATTTGTAACTCATGGTACCTAATTCTAAGCAAATGAAGCCCAAACTACAGTCGCTGTAGTATAGTTTACTGCGTATTTAATTACCAAACTATCCGCTAGCAGCGCTGTACAAGATTTCATACATTTTTTTTAACTACAGTCGCTAGCGAGTATAGATTGTGAAAACTCATCGTAGACCTACGGTTCTCTTTGAAAGGGCTCTTCGAAAGTTTGTGTAATCGGCATAGATATTTATCGAGACAGCTATATTATAGTTTTTTTCTCGGGGTACGGTTGCGGGTTCGATTACTTATGGGGACAAAATGTTTGATTTACTGCATATATTTGTCCAGCCGTGGGGTGCCGGCAGTAGAATGTTACATGACTGGTGATAATAATTTCTCCCCGGTCTGGGTATTTTCTATCTTAGTTATGTGCCGTGAGGTGCCGGCAGTAGAATGTTACCCATCTCTCATGCCCGTGGATGCAGTTAGAGCCTGCTAAGGGATAACTCCGGAAGATGGGTTGCAGCGTCTATCCGTGAATCAACATCCCGTACTACGCTCGCCAACCCGCCTGCCAAGTGTAGTGAGTAGTGCAACTTCCCCACATGGAGATACTGTGTTCAATGGACGTTTTACGGCTGAAATGATAACAAGTGTCTCCGAAACATCACCATCATCACTAATGCTCCTTACGCATAAACTTATTTTACCTAATATTATAAATTCCATAATTTTCATCGATGAAAACATATCTGTCTTAATAATAACGAATCATAAATCTTATTATCCCGAATTATTCGAAAGATTACCAAAAGGGGCCAAAACGTAACATCTGCAACTACAGGCCAATCTCTAAAGTGTGTGTTTTAGCAAAAAACTCTTGAGAAAATCGTCCACGAACAAATATACTCCATCTTAAAACATACATTTATCAATGAGCAACACGGTTTTCTCAGAGGACCGAACCTCATCGGTTGTAGTAGTAACAACACGGTTTTCTCAGAGGCAGACTTGCCTCCGAGAAAACCGTGTTGCTCATTGATAAATGTATGTTTTAAGATGGAGTATATTTGTTCGTGGACGATTTTCTCAAGAGTTTTTTGCTAAAACACACACTTTAGAGATTGGCCTGACTACAACCGATGAGATCGGTTGTAGTAGAGTCCTACTACAACCGACCTCATCGGTTTCATTGATTCTGTCACGGATCGCGTTGAGTCGGGAGGTCAGGTAGACACTGTTTATACCGACTATAGTAAAGCCTTCGATAGGATCGATCACTCCATCCTACTTGACAAGCTCAGCAAAGCCGGTATAAGAGGCAACCTCTTAAGGTGGTTCGCTTCCTATGTCGTTGTCAGACGGTCGTACTTAATGGCTATTCTTCTAGGGTATCGTCTATCCCCTCTGGAGTCCCCCAAGGGTCCATTTTGGGCCCATTACTTTTTATAATGTTCATCAACGACGTCGGCTCTTGTTTCCATCACTCCGATTTTCTACTGAAGACATGAAGATATATAGAAAAATGGACAACCCGACTGACCACTTACTTCTCCAAAGCGACCTTGACCGCCTTCATGCTTACAACACGGTCAAAATACTTGACCTTAATGTATAGAAATGTCTCTGCATCTCATTTAGTAGATCGCTTAATGTTAAGTTGTACAAGTACACCATTAACGGACAAAATCTAATTTGGACTAATACTGTAGCAGATCTCGGGGTGCTTATCGATTGAAAATTATTATTTGACCAGCATGTAAATAAAATTACCTCGAAGGCAATGGACATGTTGAGTTTTCTTCTCAGAGTGACCAAGGATTTTAAGTCTCTTAAGAGTCTTAAAATTCTTTATTGTTTACTGGTCCGTAGCCACCTAGAATACGCCTCACAGGTATGGAACCCTTGTTACAATAAATATATAACCCAATGGGAAAAACAGCAGAGATTTTTTTTAAATTTATCAACTTGAGTCACAGGATACTTATTAGATTAATTAATGGAGGCCACGGACCGGCAAGCGCAGCGTAGGACGTCCTACAAGATCAGCAGACGACTTAGTAAGAACTGCAGGTCGGATGCAGGCCAGCTTCCAACTGCAGTACTTGGAGGTCAATGAGGGAGGACTTTGTCCAGTGGACGTCCTACGGCTGATGATATGATTAATTACGTATCTAAAAATGTACTTGAGTATTCTATCAACCATCTGGCACTCATAACACAATCTCTGCTTACGATGCTGTGTAAAATGTCCATCATTATCTATTTATTAATATCGGTCAAGTAATAAAGTTACCTTAAAATTCCCTATTTCTTATTTATCGAAAAAATCTGCGACGACCTCCGTGGTGCAGCGGCCGAAGGTCCGCCTGCGACGCAAGAGGTTGCGGTTTCGATTCCCGCCTCGAGAGAAAAGTCTACGATCTGCAGATATTTGTTCAGGATGCTCGGTATGTTTTTCTATATACAATAAAAAAATATCAGAGATAGATCAATCAAAGTACAATACAAAAATACAATAAAAAATATCTATCTCTGAAGTATGATATGATAATACTTCAGTGATATTTTTTATTGTATTTTTGACTGATAAGTCATCTAGTACCCATAACACAAGCTCTGCTTAGCTTGGGGCTAGATGGTGTTGTGTGAATTGTCCAGCATTATTATGCAAAATAATTAAAATAACCGCTTAAAACCACAACACATGTCCATTTTACACTCAGTTTCCAACCTAAAATTTACAGCATATTTTCTAAGGGAAAAAACCTACTTTTGATGGAGCCTAGTTTATCTTTCCAGTGCAAAAACACACAGAAAAAATATCGTACGCTTAGAAAAATATACGTAATGGAAAAACAGCAGAATACCTACAGGGTTGGTACACGAGTTATAACGGAAATTTAAAATTGCTTGGTGCCGTGAAGTGCAGTAAGGGTAGTAGAATGCTGCCCCTCCTCACTTTCTTGGATGCAGTGAGAATTTGCCAAGGGATACCTCCGGAAGATGGGCAGCAACGTCTCTCCGTGTATCAGCATCCTGTACTGCGCTCGCCAACCGACCTGCCAAGTGTTGGCTGAGTATGGTAACAAACAACCGCTCATGAACTGAGGAGGGGCAACATTTTACTGCCGGCATCCTATGGCTAATTGTGTGTAGTGTCCTGCATTATCAATATACTTATATAAAACTCTTCCGTTACTGACTGAGTGACTGACAGACAACGCACAGCCTAAACCACTGGACCTAGAGACTTGAAATTTGGCACACATATACCTTGAGTATTCTACAGGTGCACTAAGAAGGGATTTTTCGAAATTCCCACGGGAACGGGAACTAGGTGAAACTGCGGGGTGTGGCTAGTTATTATATATATTTTGTCTGCCAATGGACTACCCACTCGCAAAGGACTTCAGTTTATCCGTGAACATGGCGTGTGGAACTGCGCCGAAATATCGGGAAACTCAAAAAGAATCAATTCATCGTAAATATCCCGTAAAAGTGTACAGTTAAAAATAAATAAATGTACACGTACTGTGGAGACTGCGTTCATCCCTAGTGATCACTATTCTGACTAAAGTGGCGCTGTACAGAATGACAGCCTCGGTGAAACGAGACCAAGGATTTAATTCAGTGTGTCTACCATGAGTTGTCACTGTTAGATCGCCTGACGTTACTACTGTGGTAATAGTACGTTACTGAACTAAATGGTTTTAAAAATACCTATTCAAAGCAACAATAAATCATCTATAGATTTACACAGCGTCAGCAATTGGAATTCGTGGTGTACTGGACGCTGCAGTGCCTGGGACATTGTTAGTGGATCAGGTTTGCTCAGCACCTATACCATCCGTTTAGCTAGCTAAGAGGAGGTATAGGTGCTGGATGATGGTATATATTCAGGGGAAAGAAAACGATATATTCCCAGTTGCCCTCTCATGTGGATTGCCCCCGTTTCCGACGTTTGATAGCGATGATTGCGAGATTTGCGCCTGTTGCAAACCTGTCGCTAGATACGTAATCAGCCTGCCGGTGTTCTAAGAGCGACACACTCAATACGTCGTATACCAAATTCAGAGCATCAGCATAAATGAAGCGTCGATGTACAAAAACAGTCGAAAGTCATCTTGTTTTTTTAGGCAGAGAAAATATTGGGCTCTGTAAGCGAAGAATAACAGTAGCGGGGTCCATCCTACCCTCTCCCCAGCCACCCTGTGCCTACATGCCCTCTTTTTGAAGACTCTCTTCTCTTATACAACGAGTGTTTTAGATAAGTCATCATCATCTGCCGCAGGACGGCCATTGCTGGACATAGGCCTCCATCATAAATCGCCAAGTACTTTTTTATACGACTTAATGACGAGACAAGCCGATGGCCCACCTGATGTAAAGCGGTAACCTCTATTACAACTGCAATACCTTCGTGACCACGGTCTCGAAGAATGTGACTATGTGACCAACGCTGCATTGCATTGCGCCCGTCACCCTGAGACAGAGTTGTAAGGTCTCAATACCTTCGTGTGCCCGGAATTTTCACCGGCACTCTTACCCTTCAAACTGGAACACAGCAATGCAGACATTACTGCTTGGCGGCAGAAATAGGTATGGTGGTAGTACTTCCCTGGATGAACTCTTCACAACAAGTTCTTCTTCTACTATCACACGAGTACTGAATGAAAGGTAAATCTATCTGTTAACAACCTGTCAGATTTAAAAGAGTAAAGTTAGACCTTTCAAATCTATTGCTGATGAATATTGGGAGATGACATTGCCGGCAGTAGAATGCTTGCCCTCCTCTCATGCAGTGGATGCAGTAAGAGCCTGCTAAGGTATACATCCGGAAGATGGGCACCAGTGTCTTTCCGTGTATCAACATCCCGTATTGCGCTAATCAACCCGCCTGCCAAGCGTGGTGAGTATGGCAACTACCCTAATTTTACGGCTGTAATGATAATTGGGAGATGACGCAACGTCCCAGTCACTGTAGCGTCCCGTACAGCATGAATACCAGATGCTGACGCTGTATAAATCATCTATAATAGATCTGAAAGTCCTAACTTTACAAGTTTCTATCTAACAGCATATTTACTCCCAACACAAGCAAATTTTGCTTAAAGGGTGACTCTAGAACCTGTGTGTATAGTTTTTAAGTAATTGCAATAAACATTTATTTTATTTACAGTTAGATTTACTCTTTCAGTAGACACAGGCCAAAGATATTCCAATATAAAATCGATTCTACAAAGATCGATTCGCATGCCGAAGCCACGCGCCAATCGATACCACGGGCGTGCGTCACGCACGCAGTGACTCGATTAGATGCCGATTCTGTGCTTTTTATCGATTAGTGAACTTTTTTAATCGGCAGTGCTTTTTGTTAGGCGCCCGGTGTTGTTGGCCCGCTAGTGATGCCTACGCGTATTGGGAATAGACGGAAAATATAAGTTTTTTTATAGTGAAGACGACGCCTTTCACTCATCAGCCGTAAGGCTGCTGTTCACGTCCACTGCTAGACATGGCAGGTGCGTTGGCGAGCGCGGTACGGGGTGTTGATAACCGGAACGACGCTGCTCATAAGAAGTAAGTTAGGTGTAAGCAAAGAACTGAGTTTTGATTCTGAACAACAATTTAGGTTTGAAGTACTGGTATGGCAAAATACATTTGAAACCAAATATTTTACAATTAGTGGGTGAAGTAAGGCGGTGGATGATGATGATTATTTTATGATTGTCCCCCGATGGGGAACGAACCTGCAATCGCCTACGTCATAGCCGGCCTATGAGACCGTGTCACAGCGGTCGCCAAAAAGCCGGAACACAATCTCTTTTCCCATCCTAAACTCAATATCTACTTACTTTGTACTTTTTACTTTTCTCCATTGCTACCTTTTGTTGACTGCTTGGTTTTAGTTTTCCAAAACCGTTGCTTTTTAATGGCATAGTTAAATGGAATCTTACCGTTATCGATGAAAAAATCTGTTCTAATAACTAGATATCGGTGTTTAATCTCTAAACACTACTATTGAGTTTTTTAATTTTTCTCGTTTTGCTTAGGCAAGAGGTTGCGGGTTCGTCGTCGTGGTCTGCACGATCTGCAGATATTTTTTCTGGATGTTTTTCTAAACATAATGAAAAATATCTATCTATGTAGTATAATGTATTAAGTATATTAGTCATCCAGTACCCATAACACAAGCTCTGTTTAGCTTGGGGCTAGATGATGCTGTGTTAATTGTACAGCATTATTATTATCAATTATTAAAACATTTATTTCCAGATAAAAGAGGGAAGTACCTAGGTTCTTCAAGATTTGGACACTCTTGTAAACTTTAGCATCATCTCATTCGTTGGACGTTTATTGCTGGAAATAGGCATCCGTCATGGACCTCCATGAGGGAAGTTTGCCATACTCACCACGCTCGGCAGGCAAGTTGGCAAGATGTTAACACTCAGAAAGACGCTTCTGCCCATCTTCCGGAGGTATTCCTTGGCAGATATTCTTACTGCATCCACAGGCAAGAGAGTGGATTCGTCATTCAACAGTCAGCACCCCACTTTAGCATAATCATTAAGTAATATCCAAATATATGAACGCTTTAAGGCTTGCAGACAGACACATCGCGTGTCGATAAGTGCTACTGGACAGGTGTTGCCTCTGGGGCGATTGTTTGCCCACTATTATACACTCATCTTAATGCGCTCACTCACGGAATAGACTAGCTAGATTAGGTCTAGATTTAGGAGCGGGATTAACACTGACATTACGAAATAATGAGCGTTGCTTCGCTCAATATTTATTACGTGTGCTTAGAAAATGAATCATAAATGATTATGTATAGTAGTGATATGGGTAGTTGCGTCTTTCCGTGTATCAACATCCTTTTCTGCGCTTGCCAACCCGCCTGCCAAGCGTGGTGTGTGTGGCAACATCGCCCTCATTATCAGTACTTGGAGATCCATGAGGGAGGACTATGTCCAGCAGTGGACGTCCTACCGGCTGAGATGTAGATGATAGGTGTACTTTTGGATAAACTCCGTGGTTCAGTTGGTCTAATAGTCTGCTCAGACGCAGGGGCTTGCGGGGTCGATTCCCGCCGGGGACAAAATGTTTGCAGATTTGTATCGTGGCTGTGGTTTTTCTATGTATGATATGTATGTATTTACCAAAGTAATTTAGTGTTCTATCGACCATCTAGATCCATAACGAAAGCTCTGCTTATTCTACGGTTATATTATGCTGTGTTTACAATGTCCAGCATTATTTATTTCATCATCATCATTATCATCCAGTAGGGCGTCCACTGCTGGACAAAGGCCTCCCTCATGGATCACTAAGCTGATCATGAGCGGTCGTTGCCATATTCACCACGCTGTTAGGCCGGATGGCGAGGAATGTCGATGTATGGGAAAACGCTGCTGCCCATCTTCCGGAGATATCCCTTGGCAGATTTTTACTGCATCCACGAGCATCTCTTGCCCGTGGATGAAGTAAAAATCTGCCAGTAAAAATCTGGAGGGACAACATTGTTCTGTTTATTATTATGATCATCATCACAATATCAGCCGTAGGACATTTTCAAAGAAATGAATAACCTTATCAAAAATTTTACGGTTCCGGTGGGATTCGAACCCACGTCCGTCAAAACGATACTTGACGCTTCCTTAAGCCGGAAGTGCTTTGACCGCTGAGCTATAGAACCCATATTTCAGTGGGTCTCGAAATGGACATGGGAAAACGTTCTAAGTGTGGTTCAACACTACAAAAATAACAAACCGTAGGCCGTCCACTGCTGTACAAAGGCCAAAGCCAAATCCGCATCTACTGCCGACCTACGGTTGTTACTAAGTCGTCTGCCCATCTTGTAGGTGGACATCCTACGCTGCGCTTGCCGGTCCGTGGCCTCCATTCGATTTTGCATCGGCCATCTGTTCTGCTCGCTATATGTCCTGCCCATTGCCACTTCACGTAACTCCTCATTCTGAATCGATCACGTAGAGAAACCCTGAGCATAGCCCTTACCTCTCCGTCCGTTTCTTAAATATTATTCATTATATTTTTCGTTTTTGCGGATACGTTTTGGTATGCTCTAATCTTTCTGAAGTAAACCCCAGAAAGTTTAGAGCGTCTGTCCGCCATTTCTAGCCCAAATCTTCTGTCCAATTATGACATTAGTGGTTACGACAGTACGCAGTTATTTGAGTCAGAAAGTTTAGTTGTCATGTTAGTGTAAAAGTAGGATTTGATGTAGGTTAGTGATTGGACTTTTCCTTGATAACAATGCTACGGCATCGGTGACATCTTTAGGTCTACGATGAGTTTACACAATCTATACTCGCTAGCGACTGTAGTTAAAATTGTCTTTTTTAAACTTTCGCGATCACAACACATTATTTAGATACATATGCTTGGTGCAATCCAAGCGAAACGTCGGGAAATAATAAAGGTAATTTACGCGATAAATACCCGGTTATATGTATCTAAATAATGTGTAGTTAAAATATTTATGAAGACTTTTACAGCGCCAGGGATTGCTCTCTTGCGGATAGTTTGGTACTAAAATACGCAGTAAACTTTACTACAGCGACTGTAGTTTGGGCTTCATTTGCTTAGAATTTGGTACCATGAGATACAAATCTGACAGATGTCATAGTAACGTACTATTACTACTGTAGTAACGGTAGGCGATCTAACAGTGACAACTCATGGCAGACACACTTAACACGTTAAATACTCGATACTACCACAGTACTAATCGTTTATAGAAAGTGCATTATAGTTAAAGTTTAAGATAAGTTGTATATATTTGTATTATATAAATCAATTTAATATTTGGGTGCTTTGGCGCATGCTATTAGCCCATCGGTGTATGTTTTAATAAATAAATAAAATTTGATCAGGAATGGGGGTATAATATACGAAATTCCGGGCATGCCGAGTACGTATCTCGCGGAAGGTTTGTAACAGGTGTAAATCCTACGATCTTCGCTGTCAATTCAAGGAATTGACGTTTGATAAAAATAAGCCTACGTCTTGGTAATTTGTATGCTGATTTGTGACGATAAGACCTCTCGACAGGCTGCTAGAACCTGTACACTTTACATATCAATTTAATAATTAAAATCCGGTTATCAATCTAACATCATCCTCATTTCAGCCGTAAAACGTCCACTACTGAACACAGGCCTCCCTCATCCTCTATGAGGGGTAGTGGCCATATTCACCACGCTAGGCGGGTTGGCAAGCGCAATACGGGATGTTGATACACGGGAAAACGCTGCTGCCCATCTTCCAGAGGTAAACAATATACACAGGCCTACCTCATACTCTATGAGGGGTTGTGGCCATACTCACCACGCTAGGTAGGCGGCTTGGCGAGCGCAGTACGGGATGTTGATACACGGGAAGACGCTGTTACCCATCTTCGGGAGGTATCCCTTAGCAGGCTCTTACTGCATCCACGGGCATGAAAGGAGGGGTAACGTTCTACTGCCGACACCCCACGGGCAACTCGAAGTAAGTCAAATATAATTACAAGTGAACGCTCCGGAATAGGTCTTTGAACGTGTGAAATTATATTGACGCGTATAGAAAGGCCGCTATTAATTCATTATTTTCGATTTGTTGTGGGGCTCTTAGTAGTTTTCGGGGTATTTTTTATCACGTCTCGAACGCCTTGGTTTGCTGATAGTGTCTAATTGATGATTAGTAGGTGATAAAACGAGCTGTCTGCTACGAGATGCGGTAATTGCTCATTCGAATGAGACCATGACATTAAAAAAATAAAACAATAAAATAAAGTTTATTTAACAAAAGCGAAAAACACTGGTATAAATTGTAAGATTTTTAGACATTGAAAGAACAGACATTTACTATGACGAGTGTACCTTGATGAGCGCTGTTCCCCGCACTAGATCTCTGGAAGGAGTCTGTGTTGCAAGGTCACAGTCTCTTCTCGGACTCTCATCTCATAAATTGACATTTGTAGTATTGATTCGTAATGACAGTCACCTTCATCATCATTTAGCCCTTAGACGGATTTATCTTGTCTAAGTTTCAGCCGTAAAACGTCCACTGAACACAGGCCTCCCTGATGGACCTCCATGAGGGGTAGTTGTCATACTCACCACGCTCGGCGGGTGGGTTGGCGAGCGCAGTGCGGGATATTGATACACGGAAGAAAGACGCTGCTAGCTATATCCGGATGTATCACTTAGCAGGCTCTTACTGCATCCTCGGGCATGAGAGGTGTGGTAACCCCACGACGAGCCTTTACTTTAAAATTCGCCAAAATCTTTCTCACGAATATCCAATATCAATGATTCAATTTCTATCTGATAACGATTCAATTGAGATGCTAAGAATCGATTAGTAATTTCGGAATGGAACATATTGTATGCGCCGGCGCAACTAACGTGAATCGTAAGGTTTACCGGTAGCTTTGGAGAGGTGTTTGTGTACCACTGGGTAAGATGCTTTTATATTATCCAACAAAGTTTTCTGATGAACAGAGTTATTCTTATGTAAGATGAGAGATTTGTTAATGAGATATCATTTAATGGTTTTCAAATATTATTGTATACTTATTGTGTAAAAGAAATCACCTAATGTGAAAGACCAACGTTTTAATTTGCACAAAATAAAAATTAAGGTGTGGGTGGGGCATAATTGTAAATTCTAATATGGAAATCGGATAATGCAGTTTTGTTGATTAATATATAACACTCATAATAATTAAAGTATTTTATTCTTTAGTAATTTTTACACCAACTAAGGCCATGATTACACTAGTTGTTTCACCTAGGTACAACAATTACTTAAGACTTAACTACGGTAGAACTAGGGAAATGTACGCTCGACGGGACACAAAACCGTGCTTTGCTCATCAGCTTAGTTTACTTTACTCTCGGTAGTCTGTAAAAAATAAGAAAACGATAAGACCGCCTTTTGTAAAATGTAATTGTTTACAGTAAAGAACTTTTTATCTATTTAATTCTGTTATAATTATTGAATAGTTATAGTATTTTAATATTTATTCGACAATTTTCAGATCATGGATAACAAGATTGCTTACCGTGTCCATATTGATCTTTATAAGTATAACAAATACATCTTCCGTTAATGATAAATTGATTTCGCTTCTTCTTTAATAAACTGGTTTCCATCAATATGGTATATAAAAGTCTCTTAAAACTGTATTACACTCATATCACGTATGTAGGTATTTACAAGACGAACAATATTTATGATTCATCAAACTGACTGAGTCTAGAAAATTGGTGATAAAATTGGAAACTATCTTATCAGCATTGTTATGTTAAAAGGGTTTCATACTCACGTTAATTATTCGTTGCAAATAGGTTTCCAACGTGTTCAGTTCCTCCCAGGGGAACTTTCGTCAGGGAATGGAGCTTTACGCGGAACCTCTCACGCGCTCGCGTTGCACATGTTAGAAACCTATTTTCAACTAATAATTAACGTGAGTAGAAAACCCGTTTAACATAACAATGAATTACACACTCACGAGTCTTTTGAAAGTGAAATGTCTTATCAGCAATTATAATTTCGACAATCTTTACATCATGGTTATTTAGAGTGCTAACAGTGTTCATATCTGTGAGTTTTAAAGGTATATCAAATGCATATCCCGTTATTGGCAAAAATATTCCGTTTTATCTCTTATTATACAATAGTGTTTTGTCACAATTCTTAAATAGGTCTCTAAAATCTGTCTCAACTTCTATATGTGACTATTTACAACTAAAATATTCGGTTCACTTTTTTACACACTTCTACAGGATATATCTATACTTCAAGCTGAAGTATCTACAACCATCATATGAAGTGCTGTTCGCTGTGCTTCTTCAGCTCGATGTCGTTGACCAGCTGGCAGACCCTGAGCCTGGCCTCGGCCGCCAGGTGGGGAGGGAACTCCGCCACGATGTCTGCCATTGACTCAAAGAACTTGTGGATAGGGGACTTCTCCTTGGAGGATTCCAAGCGGAATCGTTCCGCTAATCTAGAACGCGAGAGGAGTATAGTGAAAACTATGTAAGGTAACCTTTTTTAAACGCTATCATGGCGGATCATTAACACATATTTTACTGCGACTACGATGGATATAATCCTGTTGCAACGTCGGGGGTTCCAAGCGGAATCGTTCCGCTAATCTAGAAAGCGAGAGGAGTATAGTGAAAACTATGTAAGGTTATTAACATTTCTTAATCACGATCATGGCGGATCATTAACACATATTTCACTGCGACCACGATGGGTATAATCCTGTCGAAACGTCGGGCAATAATAAACGTAAAAATAATGTATACCACGTAAAAGTTATTTATACCCGGTAAAACATGTTAGATGTAGAATGAGTCGATCAACAAACAATGATTCGAGGGATCACTCTGGATCGATTGTGTGAATGATGAGAAAAATTACGGTGTCCATCAAACATATGATAGTGGTCGAGAAATGGGAAACATATTGTGAGGCAGTTGGTGGAATTGGCAAAGGAAATGTTGGCCGTTTGGTAGTAAGAAGATTTATTTGGTGACTTCTAAGCTGAATCTTTCCGATAATATTGAATGTGATTACTCTGGTGTATTATAGCATATAACGTATACATATATATAACCATGACTTCAGAAAACAACTCATTTAAGTTATGAACACTGACGTGAAATTCACTAAGGCCTGCTTTTTGCGTGCAATGAATTATTATTATACTATTATTATTATAAGCCCATCTGATTCCACTGTTGGGCAAAGGCCTCCCCCGATTCCCTCCAAGCATCTCGATCCTGAGCCACTTCCCTCCAGTCAACTCGGTATTGATCGAGTTCGTCCCGCCATCTACGTCTTGGTCTGCCGCGTCGCCTTCTCGCCGGGTCAGGACGCCATTCAGTATGAATACAAGCTCATAAAAATAATTAAACACAAACCTGCTCTCCAAAACAGCTGCTAGCGTATCCATCTTCTTCCTCTTTTTCTTTGGAATAACTTCTACCGGAGCCGGCTCTAAATCCAGTACATCAGTGTCATCTAGAACTGACTGGACTGGTACATCTGGTAGGAACTCCCCGTCCCCTTCTTCCTCATTTTCCAAATCTGCAAGGGTAACATCATCAGGGTCGGAGTCGTCGAGCCTAGTCTCTTCTTTTTCCTTCTGCTTTTCTTTGAGGTTGCTGAACTGAGCCAGGAAGTTTAGGTGCGATTTGTACTCCCAAGTGTGGAATGTGGTCAGACCAGCGTTTTCTGCTTTAAGTTTCTTGTGGTAATGGTCTCGGAAGTGCTTCCAGCGTCTCTTCAGGTTTGGAACTGAAAATTGTACCATATTTGAGTGGCTTTTGAGGGCTTTAGTTCAAATTAAATATCATATCTCACTAATATTATCAAGCCGAAAGTTTATTGGTATGGAGGTTTGTTACCTCTTCACGCAAAAACTAGCGTAGGTACGTATCGAGCTGAAATTTTGCAAACGTATAGATGTTGACTAGGATTAACAATTTTTATCCGGGTACAACGCATGCGAAGCGGCGGGCACAAACTAGTTTTTAGGGTTCCGGACCAAAATGGTAAAAAGGAACCCTTATAGAATCACTCTGTCTGTCTGTCTGTCACAGATGGGTATCTCGAGAACTACTAATGCTATCGACTTGCAATTTAAAATGGTAAAAGACAACAGTTTTTTACTTATATAGTATATATATAAAAATTTAAAAAAATATTCTTATTTTGATTGCAGGGGGGCGGATAGGGGATCTCAAAAATTTTAAGTGAAGTTACTAGGCCGAGTGGGGTATCATATGAAAGGTATTCATTTGCACATTAATAAACAGTTTTTAGTTTTCCTTTAAGCCATATTGTTTTTGAGTTATTTACAAAAATGTTGAAAAAACGACCGTTCCCCCCCCTTATCTCCGAAGTTTGCAGAGATAAACCCGTGATACTTTTATAGCCAATAGAAGTGTATGTAAACTTCATAGGAAAATTATAGCGAACTCTCTAATTTGCATAGTTTTTTAGATAAGGGGGGTTGAAGGGGGGTTTTCAAAAATTTTGTAAAGTAAATAGGTGATGTGGGGTATCATATGAAAGGTATTCATTTGCACATTAATAAACAGTTTTTAGTTTTCCTTTAAGCCGTATTGTGTTTGAGTTATTTACAAAAATGTTGAAAAAACGACCGTTCCCCCCCCCCCTTATCTCCGAAGTTTGCAGAGATAAACCCGTGATACTTTTATAGCCAATAGAAGTGTATGTAAACTTCATAGGAAAATTATAGCGAACTCTCTAATTTGCATAGTTTTTTAGACAATGGGGTGTTTTCAAAATTTTTGGAAAGTTACTAGGTGATGTGGGGTATCATATGAAAGGTATACTTTTGCACATTAATAGACAGTTTTTAGTTTTCCTTTAAGTCGTATAATTTTTGAGTTATTTACAAAAATGTTGAATAAAATAGCGTTCCCCCCCTTATCTCCGAAGTTTGCGGAGATAAACCTTTGAAACTTTTATTACTAATAGAAGTGTATGTAAAGATTAGAGGAAATTTATTACAATCTCTCTACATAGCATACTTTTTTAGAAATCATCGAAAGTGTAAAAAATCTACATAAGTTCCGCTATCAGACAAGAGATGGCGCTGTCAAGGTTCTTCAACAAATATAAAACCGCCTTTGTCATAAATTATATTGTATGATGGCACGGAACCCTCGGTGCGCGAGTCCGACTCGCTCTTGCCCGGTTTTATTTTAGATAGGTACTACTAAATGACGAGTTGCCGGACGACAGTGGATGAGACTTGCACAAGACCGTTTACGTTGGCGTGCTGAAGAGGAGGCCTATACCCAGCAGTGGGATATGATGATGATGATGATGAAATGACGAGACAAGACGAAGGCCCGCCTGATGTTAAGCGGTAACCTCTACCTATGACAACTGCAATACCGCTGTGATCACGTTTACTAAGCACGTGACCATTGCATTGCGCCCGTCACCCTGAGACATGAGTTGTAAGGGCGAGATGTTACGCCTAATTTGCCACTAAGAACTTGGTTCGCTTCGCTCACTAGTTCGAAAAATGTTTATTTATAACGTAGTTTTACCGAACAGTTAAGTCATCCACGAACGACTCACAATCAACTTGTTATCTTGCTTAATATAACGATGATAAACAATCGCCTCAGCTAAGGTCGAGGTCTCGTGAAGCGGGCTGTCTAATGCGAGGTGCGATGGCTCACTACATTACACAAGTATACCGTGGGGTGCAGGCAGTAGAATGTTGCCTGATTTTTCATGAAAGAAAAATCCCGTTCACGGCCCGTATCGAACCCACTACTTTGACCCACTCATCATCACAGCCGTGGGAAGGCTGTCCACGTCCACTGCTGGACAATGGCCTCCCTCATAGATCTTCAAGATTATAAGCGGGTTGTTGCCATACTCGCCACACGTTGGCAAGCGCAGTACGAGATGTTATTACACGGAAAGACGCTGCTGCACATCTTTCTTGGCAGATTCTTACTGCATCTTTAGGCCAGAGAGGAAAGGCAACACTCTAATGCCGGCACCACTCATACCACTCGGCAACAAACTCGGAACAATTTTTAAAACAAACATAACACGAATCTGCGAAATAGATATACGACTCCCCCACCAAAGCACACACACTTTTTTTCACAGACATGCGCAGAACCACAGATAAAGCAGAACTCACTTGATACATCCATACTCGAAGAGATGCACTCCCACACCTTGTGTTTCACAATACAATTCTTGAAGTTCGGATTCCCCGGATCGTAGAGAACTGGATAGTTTTTGACCAGTTCTATGAGAAGCTTGTCTTTCTTCTTGTCGAACGGATTCATTTTGAAAATAGAATGCGTGGGGTTGGTCGCGCACGCCGCGGCGGAATGGCGGCCGACACGCCGGACGCGGCCGACGACTGCCGAGCGCGCTCGGGCGAGGTCGGCACGTCACGCGCGGCGGACGGCGCACGCGTGCCGCAGAATACTGTATAGTCATATGTCTGCCACAGAATAGTTTATAGATGAATCTCTGGATAGGATTGATTGTAGATGCCACAAAATATTCATCATTATTCCAGCCGTAAAATTACCACTACTGAACACAGGCCTCCCTCATAGAACTCCATGAGGGGTAAATGCCATACTGAACACGCTTGGCGGGTTGGGGAGCGCAGTTTGTGATGTTGATACACGGAAAAACGCTGCTGCCCATCTTCTGGAGGTATCCCTTAGCAGGCTCTTACTGCATCCACGTGAGAGGAGGGGTAACATTCTACTGCCGGCATAATAGAAATAAAATAGTAACCCGGTTAAATATATCATCATTATCTTGGCATTAGGACTACTGTCCATGTCCACAGCTGGACAAAGGGCTAATTAATATAACTACCCTACAACTACCCTAAAACTAACGCTAAAACATGTGTTTAATAATTTTAGTATCTTTTATTATAATATGCAAAATTTTAAGTTTTTCAAGTGAAAAATAAGGATTTTTCTCCCTCATGGAGCTCCAAGTGTCATATACGCCACGCTTGGCAGGCGGGTAAAATCTATACAGATATGTTAAATAAAAGTGTCTGTTTGTATTGTTAAACTATTTTTTACAATGTGTATAAGAAAGGTACTGTATGTATACGACCCCTAAAACCAAATTATTATTTATTTATAAGCCTGATGTTTCCCACTGCAGGGCAAAGGCCTCCCTTCCCTCCTTCCACTTATCCCTGTCTTGAGCTTGTTGAAGCCAGTCTATGCTAAAGGAGTCAAGCTCATCTCGCCATCGTCGCCTAATACTATTTTTAATTTTTTGTTTGTGTCTGTCTGTTTGTTTGTTCCAGCTAATCTCAGAAACTATGTTGGCTAGACCTACTTTGACGGGCTTTTCACTGGCAGATAGCTGTTTTTATAAGAAGTAACTAGTTAGGCAGCAACTAGTCCCACTAATATTATAAAGCCGAAGGTTTGTTTGTATGGAGGTTTGTTTGTATGGAGGTTTGTTACCTCTTCACGCATAAACTAGTCTACGGATTGAGCTGAAACTTTGCACATGTATTAATGTTGACTAGGATTAACACTCAAGCAACTTTTTATCCGGGTACAACGCATGCGAAGAAGCTAGTTAGCTATAAAAATAGTGGCAGACTTACAATAATTCACATAGAGCTGAAAATTGGTACCTACACATTTTGGATTCACAAATAAAATATCAAAGTGATGAGCAAAAAAATCTGTGATTTGGGAAGTTTTTATATTCCATTACAATACATACAAATTAATAATACACGTCCAGGGCCATGTTAGCCAGTAACATAAAATATATTATTATATTGTTTTAATTTTCGGGGTCAGTTTATTTTATTTTTATTTATTTGATTATTTTTAACGTAATCCAAAACTACCTGCGATACATTATATCAAGATGTCGCGTAAAGTCACACGCTGGTATTATACGAGCCTCGGTACAGAATTATGACGTCACGTGCCCCTTCTAAACTTCAACTCCCTATTATCTAAGTATTGTTTCATTGTTGTATTGAAAAATCAAAAATACGTGTCTATTATTATTATTATTATTATTTTTTATCTTTATCTTTTTTATTTTTGTATTATCTAACTGACGCAATAGATAAAATCTAGATTTTCATGCCCTGTCATCATGTCTTTAAAATAACTTATTGCCAGCAGTGGACCTTAACTATAACTCCAAAACCACTGCTACAGTGTATTCTGTGCCGTCACGCTTTTTGACGGAAGCTCGTACAGTATGTCTACCATGAGTTGTCACTGTTAGATCGCCTGCCGTTACTACAGTAGTCATAGTACGTTACTATGACATCTGGCAGATTTGTATCTCATGGTACCAAATTCTAAGCAAATGAAGCCTAAACTACAGTCGCTGTAGTATAGTTTACTGCGTATTTTAGTACCAAACTATACGCTAGAGGCGCTGTACAAGTTTTCATACATTTTTTTTAAATACCAGTCGCTAGCGAGTTTAGATTGTGAAAACTCATGGTAGACCTGCAGACAGGTAAGTGCCTTCAATCAAGTTTTATGTGAGCTATTATGTATAGTTAGGTAATTAGATTGATGTTCGTTATTGTTAAGTCCTTACTTATTACAAAAGCTGGTTATCTGCTGAGTGTTAAATCAGAGGTTATGTGTATAGGGGTCTCTGTTTTAATTTATTTACTTATATTTATTTTTAATTTTATTTATGTTGTTATACAAGTAATATATGTATATATATATATGTATATATAGAATGTATACTTATGGAGAAACCACTGGCTCCTGAAATACAGTTTATAATTATGTAGTTCAATAGCCTATGGACGAAATTATTATGTCAATAAAATACCTTTTTACTTTCATCATCATCATTTCAGTCGTACAACGTCCACTACTGAACACAGGCCTACCTCATGGATCTCCATGAGGGGTGGTTGCTATACTATTACTTGGCAGGGGGGTTGACGAGCAGAGCCTCTTAAGGCTTTAGGGGATAGGTAAGCATGCCAGCAACAGATTTTGTAGACCAAATTACACAGTAGGACACAAAAACGTTTAGGGCCATTAAAACATGGCATTATAATAATGAAACGATGACTCTGCAAATTTTGAGAATTGAAGACGAGCTCTGTGGCGCAGCGGGTGAAGGTCCGCCTGCGACGCCAGGGGATGCGGGTTCGATTCCCGCCTCGGGACATATGTCTGTACGATCTGCAGATATTTGTGCAGGGTGTTCTGGGTGTTTTTCTATATTATAATAAAAATATCTATCTATGTAGTATAATGTATTAAGTATATCAGTCATTTAGTACCCATAACACAAGCTCTGCTTAGCTTGGGGCTAGATGATGCTGTGTGATTTGTCCAGCATTATTTGTTTATTTATTTATTTATTTGACGGAAAGTGCATGGCCGCATCAGCGCTGTCAGGTCTAATAAAAACTTTCCTTCTTAAAAAAACTATTATACATGATTTTTACAGCAGTCTATGTTAAACTCTCGCGATCACGACATTATTAGCATAGATTTAACGACGGAAGACCGATAGTCCTCCCGGGACCACAATAATAGGTTTCGACAGAAGAACATAACGCGGTAAGTCATCATCATCATCATTTCAGCCGTAAAACGTCCACTACTGAACTAAGGCCTCCCTCATGGATCTCCATGAGGGTAGTTGCCATACTCACCACGCTTGGCAGGCGGGTTGGTGAGCGCAGTATGGGATGTTGATATACGGAAAGACGCTGCTGCCCATCTTCCGGAGGTGTCCCTTAGCAGGCTCTTACTGCATCCACGGGTAGGAGAGGAGGCACTCTACTGCCGGCACCCCACGGCTAAGTAGTAAGTAGTGTACGCGGTAAGTAGTAGTAACTTATTGTGAAGAGTTCATCCGGGGAAGTACTACCACCATAACTATTTCTGCCGCCAAGCAGTAATGTCTGCATTGCTGTGTTCCGGTTTGAAGGGTAAGCGGGCCGGTGAAATTACGGGCACATGAGACTTTACTCTATGTCTCAGGTTGACGGGCGCAATGCAATGCAGCGTTGGTGACGTGCTTAGTGATCTTTAGTGAAACAACTTAACATAAGGGGGCCTTCGGCTTGTCTCGTCACTTAGCAACATTAAACTGCCTCTCCTCTCTTGGCCGTGGATGCAGTAAGAATCCGCTCTGCGATACCTCCGGAAGATGAGCAGCAGCGTCTTACCGTGTTGACATACCGCACTACCCTCGCCAACCCGCCTGCCAAGCGTGGTGAGTATGGCAAATACCCCTCATGCTCTGTACTTGAAAATCCATGAGGGAGGCCTGTTTCCAGCGTCTTAACGGCTGCGATGATGTTTTTTATATTTTTAAACGACTAAATGACGAGAAAAGCCCAAGGCCCACGAGATGAAGATACTTACAACAATAATAAACTTTTTTTTTATTCTCGATTTATTTTGCAGGACTTTTACCTTTGTTGGTATGTCAGTCCCATCCACAGATAGTGGTCCCATCATACCCTAAATACTAATAACTAACATGCTAAGAATAATTTTAACAATAACAAAATTTTACGAAAGTTTACGGTAATGTACAGGTAAGCAAAAAGAGTCACTAATGCGTAAAGATTTGGAATAAGGAAATAACCGCCGCAGAAGTAAGCTCCGCTAATATATTTATGTAGGTACCTATGTCGTACCTATTCAACTTGAACTCAGTCATTAGTGCCTCTCTTTGGTCTTTTTATTTGATACAAAATAATAAACTTAAACAATTGAAAATTAAAATGAGAAAAATAATGATAACTTTACATAATATTTACACATACCTATCACTGAACAATGATAGTCGGGCAGGGCACCGGTAGGCCTGCTCTGTGCCGCTGTTTGCCAAAACTACTAAAGCAATAGAACAGTCAGATGAATATTGGGATCGCGTATGAAGATTACGCCGCGAGGCATTAGACGAGCCGCAGACAGTGGAACAGAAAAGTAGCGGAGTGGCACGGTGTCGCGACCTTAATTACATACATATGTAGGTACATATGCTAATGGACTACCTTTTATGGCAGGTGTACATAACGAACATAACTACCAATGCTATGTATATGTCGTAGGATGATTTGATAATTCGAATTATAGCGAAAATTCTAGAGATTTTGCGAAAACACGGATATATGACAATGTGATTACATTTCTTCTTCTTCTTTTCTTTCTAATGGCTGATGCCACTTGCTGCAACTCGTGTTTACATTTAAACCTAATAACCTACTGTCTGTCCATCTCAGTTCTGTCACAGGCAGTGTCTTCGGATGGTTATAAAAAAACCTAATAACCTGCTGTCTGTCCGTCTCGGTTCTGTCACAGGCAGTGTTGTCGAATGGTTACGTAATCACAATTGTCTAATTATCCGTGTTTTCGCAAAACTCTAGAATTTTCGCGATGATTCGAATTATCAAACCATCCTAAGTCATATATATGTACTTATATGTTACTGGACAGTGGAGTCCAAATAATAATATTTGCCAAAGTATTTGCCGTGGAGTGTCGGCAGTAGAATTCTACCCCTCCTTTCATGCCCGTAGATGCAGCAAAAGCCTGCTAAGGGATACCTCCGGAGGATGGGCAGCGGCGTCTCTCCGTGTATTAACATCCGGTACCACGCTCGCCAACCCGCCTGGCAAGCGTGGAGAGGTACAACAACTACGCCTCATGGAGGGGCCATTAGGGAGGCCTGTGTTCAGTCTCAAAATCTATGGATTTTGCCATAATCATGATCATCTCAGCCGTAGAACGTCCACTACTGAGCACAGGCCTCTTATGGATCTTCATGAGTGGTAGTTGCCATCACCACGCTTGGCGTTACTTGTGTCTGATAAATTATGCGAACTACAGGTAGGTCTATATAGGTTAAAGATAAACCAGAATAAAGAGCTTAGGTACACCCGTTCATTCATCTCAGCTGTAGGACTGCTGACCACGTCCACGCCTGGACACAGGCCTCCTTTATGGGTCTTTGGAGACCCATAAAGGAGGCCTGTAACCTGGCCTGGTTACAGGAGCAGATTTTTCAGGAGGTTACAGAGGCCTGGAAACAACCCTTCATGATCTTGGGATCATGAAGGGTTGTTGCCATACTCGCTCTTGGCAGGCTGACTGGCGAGCGCAGTATCTTCCGTTACACTAGACAAATCTAATTTCCGAATTCGTGCCACTGTTATCAAACACAATGAAGTTATACTTTTTCATCATCTATTCGTATCGCAGCATCTCTAACTGTATCGAGTAATTATTATCATCTCTGATGTAGAAGGTACATTCGGCAAATATAGATGCCCACTCAGAAAGGACAGTTAGCGAAACAATCTCTTATCAACAAATAGGTTTAAAATGAGATCAAAATATTATACCGGCTTTAGGAAGCGTCAAGGATCGATTTGACGGACGTGGGTTCGAGTCCGACCGGAATCGCAGATTTTGTTAAGGTTTTAATTTCCTTGAAATGTTCTACTAAGTGAGGTTAAACACTGTAAAAATTTGAAACTACAAAATACTATACGTTTAAAACAATTTTAGATTTAACTAAAATGTTAAATATACCTACCTAAAATATTTTAATTATCGGCATACCTTAGTTATACCATAGTTCAGTAGTAAGAACCTATGTTCAGATATGTTGGACTAAGCGCGAATTGATGGAAGCCTATACCTCCACCATTTTATCCCGTCTTCGATAAAATTACATGTTTCGGTTTAAAACCTAGTTTATATAACATGGCTTGTTGTTTTAATATGAATTATCGTTGAACACAAAAAAAAAACCTCTTACTCTTCTCTTTTATCCGTGGATAAAGTAAAAATATGCCAAAGGGAAACCTCCGGAAAATGGGCAGCAGTGTCTTCCCGTGCATCCTGTACAGCGCTTGCCTACCCGCCTACCAAGCGAAGTGAGTATGGCAACAAACTCTGCCAGCAAACCTAAATACTGTCCAGTAGTGGAAGTCCTACAAGAAAAAAACCTATCGCAGTGCTCCAGTTTACTCTGCCAACGGTACCGCTGAACGCACGCGTCCGAGCACATAAGGAGATGGGCATGACAGGCAGATCAGCTCGACTGTACTTCATTAAAATTCTATTAGCAGAAGCATTCTCCATACTTAACTGACCACGAACCACTTAATTTCAACAAGCGCCAGCCTATTTTAACTCTTAATAGAACAAATTTAAGGCTCAAAGTTCTACGCGTATTTTATTTTACATAAGCGGTTCCAACTTTGAACCAACGACTGAGTTTAGTCGCATATAAATTGACTTTTATAGTTATGTGATAAGGTGTGTTTTGCAATGTCTGAAGGTACATCAATCATGAAAATCTTAGTAGCTTCACGCGATCGCGAATCGTGAATCGGAAGTCAATTAATGTCAAAAATAATAACAAATTTGTTCGGGAGGTTCTGTAAACATGTGCTACCTTCCGTCTGAGGCTTCGCACGAGTTGTGGGCGGAAAATTAAGTCTAAGTGTTTTTCCTAGAATATTTGCGAAGTTATGTATATTAGAATCCATTGAATACATACTTACATTCATACTTAGAAAAAGTTAACGCGATTCGCGACCTAGGTATTACAATAGATAGTAAACTAAGATTAATTCCTCATATTAATAATGTGTTAGGTAAAGTAGCTAAAATGGTTGGGTTCATTAAAAAAATAGCAGAGAATTTAAGCCTCATCATCATTTCAGCCGTAAAACGTCCACTGATGAACACAGGCCTCCCTCATGGATCTCCATGAGGGGTAGTTGCCATACTCACCACGCTTGGCAGGCGGGTTGGTGAGCGCAGTATGGGACGTTGATACACGGATAGACGCTGCTGCCCATCTTCCGGAGGTATCCCTTAGCAGGCTCTTACTGCATCCACGGGCATGGGAGGAGGGGCAACATTCTACTGCCGGCGCCCCACGGCCGGAGCACAACTCACAGCACATTGAAAGCATCCAGCGAGCTTTTACACGACACCTTGCTTTTTTTACTCCCAACTTTTTGTATCGAACAGCGCTTATCCTTATTTAAAATGACCTCTCTCTATAATCGACGAAAGCTATTAGATCTTTGACGATCTCTGTGGCGCAGCGGGCGAAGGTCCGCCTGCAACGCAAGGGGTTGCGGGTTCGATTCCCGCCTCCGGACAAATGTCTGTACGATCTGCAGATATTTGTTCAGGGTGTTCTGGGTGTTTTGCTACCTCTATACATATATAATAAAAATATCTATCTATGTAGTATAATGTATTAAGTATATCAGTCATCTAGTACCCACCGCTCGTTTGGTTTTGGTCAGTTTACTTACCAAGATTTTTTAGCCGTCGTTTGGTTTTGGTAAGTAAACTGACCAGTGAGTCATCGTTCCACGAAAACAATTGTCATTTTTAAACTATGGTGTTTATCAACTTCTTCTTTGTTTTGTAGCCTTCTCAATGAAGTTGACAATGACAATAACAAATAAAATTTACGTAGCCCAAGAAAAAATAATTTTATTCGATTAAATTAAAATTAAAAAAAAGATTATGCATAAAAAATGCATAAAAAATGCACTTTATAATTACGATCAAAAAATATTTTGTTCTAAGACACCTACATGTTATGTTATATATAGTGAGGTTATACCACATACTATGTATATACAGCAAAACATGTAGATATATGATAATACATTTTGAATTACAAACAAAAGTATTTTTTATATAAAATTAAATCAATAATTAATAGAAAATATTTTTTACGCTGTATATCCCGAACATAGACTAAATTATGAATGATTGTACTGACAAGCTTCATTCAATCCCTTTCCACAGAGCGTAAATACCACGATACGCTCCATTGTAAAAACCGAGCCAGTATCCACTTAGCGCCGACGCGGAGCGCCCGCCGTTTTTCCCGCCAAAACGCAAAACAAATGAGGGTCGAAAAATTATTTTCGCGTAACCAAACTAGTGGATAACACAAGCTCTGCTTACCTTGGGGCTAGATGATGCTGTGTGATTTGTCCAGCATTATTTATTTTTATTTATTTATTTATCTTTGCTTCGTTCATAAAGTAATAAATGGAACTATATAATATATACCATATCAATACCCTAGACAGGTTATACATAATATTTTTAGTACACCGCATTCTAGAACAAATATTGGTCTACTGGCACCAACTACGAGAATCTGTACTCAATATAATTCTGTTAACAAGAAAATACCAGGGATAGACATATTTAACAGTAAAATGCACTCTTACAACAACCTCCTACAGAGCCATCTTGGTTCTTCTGTGAACACAAATTGATGGATATAACTACATATTTTTTAGCATATTTTATATGCCTATACTTGTATTTTATTTGTATAATAGACCAACAGTTATACATAAAGTTTTAAAATAGTACAGTGACAATCTTACAGCCCTTATAGGTCTATCTAAGTAGAATAGGTAACTACCTATATAGTTATAGTTTTAAAATAGACCTATAAGGGCTGTAAGATTGTCACTGTACTATTTTAAAACTTTATGCATAACTGTTGGTCTATTATACAAATAAAATAAAATAAAATAAAATACAAGTATAGGCATATAAAATATGCTAAAAAATATGTAGTTACATCCATCAATTTGTGTTCACAGAAGAACCAAGATACCAACTAATTAGCTATAACAAATTCAACAAAATTAATGCAACTTAAAAACAGTAATAATAACAATCAGAGATAACCCACTGTCAGTGGAAAATTCTATATGAACCTTATTATTTTTTTTTTTTTAATTCCTTAATAGCCTTTTTTATTCCACCGGTTCTTTCGATATGTTTTTTCAGTGTATATTGTCTTCTTACTTTTTTATCCTTATATTTTCGCTTATCATTTTACTGAATTTAGAGGAGGCCTTTGTCGAAAGACAAGCTGTTGTTACGAAACGAACCAATAGTCAGAGATAATTATATTTAATTGAAAACATTGTTAAACAGCAATAAAGGCTTATTTTATTTTATTTTATTTATTATTTTTTTAATTTATTTTAGATTTTACTTTAAAGTTATCTTGTGCTTTTGTATTTTTTTTTGTCTTGTATGTAATTATTATGATTCTTGAATATATTTTTTTTATTTTACCTAACGCACAAATGGAACGTGCCATGTACACCCCAATTGTCAATTGTATCAGATTGATTACCCTGATTTTGAATGTGTTAATTAATGACTTAATACTTTTGATGTATGTGTACTTTTAATAAATTAATAATCCATGGAGTGCCGGCAGTAGAGTGTTACATCCTCTCATGCCGGTGGATGCACTAAGAGCCTGCTAAGGGAAACCGTCGGAAGATGGGCAGCAGCGTCATTCGCGAGGCTATTAGTCCTACATAGTAGAATTGCTAGGTACTAAAGACCGGCCCCCGTAATACGTATCTAGCGACGGGTTTGCAACAGGCGCGGTTGACGCCAATTTTGATTTACGTACCAGATGTTTTTGTATATTCGTCACAAAGTTAATTCACGAATTGACGTTTGACTGCGTTTATCGCGAGATTTGCGCTTGCTGCAAGCCTGTCGCATGATACGAAATCAGCTTGCCGGTATTACACGATCAATTCCCGTGTTTTTTTATATTAAAAAACGAACACTTAATTAAGAACGAGCTCTGTGACGCAGCGGGCGAAGGTCCGCCTGCGACGCAAGGGGTTGCGGATTCGATTCCCGCCTCGGGACAAATGTCTGTACGATCTGCAGATATTTGTTCAGGGTGTTCTGGGTGTTTTTCTATATATAATAAAAATATCTATCTATGTAGTATAATGTATTAAGTATATCAGTCATCTAGTACCCATAACACAAGCTCTGCTTAGCTTGGGGCTAGGTGATGCTGTGTGAATTGTCCAGCATTTATTATTATTATTATATCATAAATCCCACTAATATTAAAAGCCGAAAGTTTGTTTGGATGGAGGTTTGTTACCTCTTCACGCAAAAACTAGGCTACGGATTGAGCTGAAACTTTGCACACGTATTGATGTTGACCAGGATTAACACAAAGGCTACTTTTTATTCGGGTACAACGCATGCGAAGTGGCGGGCAGAAGCTAGTATTAAATAAAATGAACCGAGGTTCCTGAAACATTATATTTGTAAAGGAATTAAACATTTTTCACAGCTACAGCTTTTCAGCAACTTTTAACCAATTTTCTCAGAGAACAAGTTTCCCAGATCAGCTTCCAAGAGATGGCATTGTATCGGGCGCACCACCATAAATCCACGCCAAGACCTGCCAAGAGCTTCCTGTATGCGGGAGATAAAAAAAAACAAATAAATTCATCGAAAAGTAGACTTCTTAGTCTGCGAATTTTTGCGTAAAATTATTCTTGACGGCCACCGTGGCGCAGTTGGTATGATAGCCGGCTGGGACGCAGTGGGTTGCTGGTTCTATTTTCGCCGGGGGACAAATGTTTGCTTTCTCTGGATATAAATATTTGTCTCAGGTCAGTGTGTTTTCTATGATGATAACTATGTATTTACAAAAAAAATGTATCAACCCATATCACAAGCTCTGCTTCCTTTGGGGCTTGACGGTGCCGTGTGAAATGTCAACAGCTTGTACTACGCTCGCCAACTCGCCTGCCAAGCGTGGTGAGTATGGCAACAGCCCCTCATGATCCGTACTTGGAGATCCATGAGAGAGGCCTTTGTCGCCTTTGACGTCCTACGGCCTGATGATGATTATACTAATACAAGAGATAGTCGTGGTCTTTTTGTTGTTGCACTTACTAGCTAAAGCTAATTAAATTGACGTAAAATTCTAAAATGACATATAGATTTTCGGTTAGTGCCGTTCTAAAATTAAAACGGAACAAATATACCCAATTTTACGCTGACAGCACTAAATTTAGAAACGTCAAATATCTTATTATAATTAGTTTTAGGAAGTGTAAATCAGAATTGACACCAGTGCCTTGATTAAAGATCTAATTAACCTCGTATGTTTTCAAACATCATTGACAACAGTAGCAACCAAAATAAAAAAGTAGCGTAGGTTACTGGCCTAGCTACTATTTATAAGTTACCAGTTTAGTTGCAAAAAAGTAACTATAAAGTCAGTCGGTAGTTACTACTCCGACGCAGGTTAGTAGTGCCAACTGTAACCGGACCGGTTTATGCAGGATACAGACAGTTTAATATTATTTTTAGAATTCTATGGACGACATTGATAATTGTTCTTTACGATTAGATGGACGTTTTCGTCATGTTAGGTAATTAAAATTTAAACTAAAATTAGCGTTCATTGTGTACAAATGACTGAACGCTTACTGGACACCAAGACATAGATATATTGAAGAAATATCAGGCAGCAAAACAGCACAGTCAAAAACAGTGAATGAGATAAGAATTATTTATTAGACACACACACCAAAATATTTATAACTATTTAAAGGCGGGTTGGCCTACCAAGCGTGGTGAGTATGGCAAACATCCCTCATGATCGGTACATCCCCATCCATGAGGGAGGCCTTCGTCCAGCAGTGGACGTCTTACGTGTGGGATGATGATTTAAGACCAGGACCTATTACTAATTACACACATAACAGTACTGACTCTTAGAGGACAATGCCATCTTATATGACTACCCCTGTGGCGCAGCGGGCGAAGGTCCGCCTGCGGCGCAAGGGGTTGCTGGTTCGATTCCAGCCTAGGACAAATGTCTGTATGATATGCAGATATTTGTTCAGGGTGTTCTGGATGTTTTTCTATTTATGATAAAAAATATCTACATATCTATTTAGTATAAGTGTTAAGTTTATTAGTCATGTGGTACTCATACCACAAGTTCTGCTTAGCTTTGAGGTATATATTGCTGTTTGAACTGTCTATAGCATTATTTATTGGGTATGTTATTATTTATAAATATAAATAAATTAATATAAAATACACAAAAATACACATTCGATTTCAATCAATTAAAAATCGATATTCGGGATGGATTCTAAAGAGTCTATAAATACCAATACTCGTACTTCTTAAGTGAATTATTCATCAACATATAAGTTACTAGCCGCACTCGCGGTTTCACCCGCATAGTTCCCGTTCCCGTGGGAATACGGAGATAAAATATAGGTAGCCTATGTTACTCAAGGATAATGTAGCATTCTAATGGTGAAAGAATAAAATCGGTCCAGTAATTTTTGAGTTCATCTCTCATGTCTCAATATTATAAAGAGGAAAGATTTGTATGTTGTATTTTGTATGTTTGCAACTAATAAACTTTCGAAAATTACAGGACCGATTTTCAATTCTTTCACAATTAGAATGCTACATTATCCCTGGCTATGTTTTATCCCCGTATTCCCACGGGCACGGGTACTACGCGGGTGAAACGCGGAGTGCAGCTAGTCGTAAACACACAAAATACAAATCTTTCCTCTTTATAATATTAGTATGTATTTAGGACTGCTTCTTAGACGTAGGTTAGTAGTGCCAGCTATAAGTGGACCGGTTTATGCAGGATGGAGGCAGTATTATACTATTTTTGGAATTCTGTGTGGGACGTAATTGTCGGTTTCTATTAGATGGATGTCATCTTTGGAAGGGGTTCTAAACAGTAAGCAGTACTTGCAATTACTTTGAATCATTGTCTACTCTACACTATTCATTATGATTTATTACATATTATATTATAAGACATGAGTTTAAATAAATTGGTAACTATCACACACATTCTCCTTAAAAATAATATATAATATATATATTATAAGATCATTTTCGAGAAGGAAACTGTGGTAAATCTAATTGCCGCACATAAAACAAATACAAAAAGCTTATAACAAGTGAGCGTAATCATAAATAAATGTATGAATATATTATTACTAATAATAATATTTATTTATATGTAGTATATAATACTTCTAATTTAGTTACGGCTAGCTGTAGAAATTGGAAAGCAAATTATGGCTTTCTCGGCTTTCTAACAATATTTTTTGTTAATACATACTTACCATTATGTATTAAAAAAGATATTGTTTTTATGATTTACTTTATTATTCTAAAACAAGCATTGGTACGGGGGTAACAGAAAAGGAGGCGAAGGTTTCCGAAAAATGCCAATTTTGACCTTTGGTGACCTTTTGAGCTCACAACAACTCCGGTCCCTGTGACCGGTCACCAAAATCAATCAGTACCCTTCTCTCATTAAGACAGTGCTAACTAAAAAGATTTCATGTAAATCGATCAACGCGTTCGATTAGAAACGTATCATGCACAGACAGACAGACAGACAGACAGCGCTAAGCATAATAAGGGGCTTCGCCCCCTAAAAAACAAAATACCATTTACTTAAAAGAATACTCGAACACTCTGTAAGTGGGTGTGTTTTGAGTGCTAGCGTGAATCAAGTCTATCAACCATAGTTTTTAAGGTACCAGCTTTGCTTAGTTTGTGACTAGATTCTGCTGTGTGTACAGTGTACAGAATAATAATTTTAATGAAAAACTATTATCAAAAATTACCGATCCCACGAGAATCGTTAATTGTTGATAAGGTTTTTCATTTCCTTTAAATGTTCTACCTAAGTGTAAATAAACACTATAAAAATTACAAACTAATAAAAAATAATATTTTATATATTATTTAACTATATTGTGTTTAAAGTATGTTTTATTTTACCAATAATGTACGCCACCGTCTATTCTTTTTCTTTAATTTTATGTCCATCCAAAGGTTGCCTGCATTGTATTGTGCCTCATATTTGTAATGTTTTATTTTTATTATTTGTTTATTTTTCTTATTATTTTTGGTGTGCAATTAGTAGAGTATTTGTATTGTATTGTAGAATTAAAATTGTTTGCATCCGTCACTGTTGCTGAAAGCCATCCCCATTATTAAGATTTCGGAATTCCCCAACCACAATTTGTTACACATACGATCACTTTCATCCGCATCATTATCATCACACGCTCGACGACTGAACAAAATGTAGCATTCTAATGGTAACTTGCCCTCATCATTTGACTCATGACGACCTCTGTGGCGCAGCGGGTGAAGGTCCGCCTGCGACGCAAGAGGTTGCGGGTTCGATTCCCGTCTCGGAACAAATGTCTCTATGATCTGCAGATATTTGTTCAGGGTGTTCTGGTTGTTTTTCTATATATAATAAAATAATATCTATCTATGTAGTATAATGTATAAAGTATGTCAGTCATCTAGTACCCATAACACAAGCTCTGCTTAGCTTGGGGCTAGATGATGCTGTGTGAATTGTCCAGCATTATTTATTTATTTATTTATCATTCCGTCTTACGTCCACTACTGAACACAGGCCTCCTTCATGGACCTTCATGAGGTGTAGTTGCCATACTCACCACGCTTGGCAGGCGGGTTGGCGAGCGCAGTTTGCGATGTTAATACACGGGAAGACGCTGCTGCCCATCTTCCGAAGGTATCCTTTAGCAGGCTCTTACTGCATCCACGGGCATAAGAGGAGGGGTAACATTCTTCAAACTTGCCCTGCATCTGTATAATTGGATTTATAAGTTTTATTAGGTGTGGAAATTTAACAGTTCGTTGAGCACGGGTATTTGAATATTTCATGGTTTATTTAGAAAATAAAGCTGTATTGCCCGAGCGGTACCCCCGACTTTCGTGGTAGTGGTCGTGGGTTCGATACCCGGCCGTGCCTTAATTGATTTTTAACCGACTGGAAAACAGGAGGTTTCTCAATTCGACCGTTTATATATTTTTTATGTGTTCGCGGATAACTTCGTCGTTTATGAACCGATTTTGATTATTTTTTGTTGGAAAGGAGATATAGAAAAGGTGGTCCCATGATAAGTAAACCAGGATCTGATGAAGGCCTCCCAGAAATGGAGGGGAACCTTCGAAACTCGCAGGGGCGACTGGTGCGTTTGTTAATTTTTTCATTATACATTTTAAATATTTATCTCATTGACGTTGGTTTTTTGTGTTGTGAAATTACAGAATTATTCTTTATGTAGGTGCGCTTTTAACAGGTGCTTTAACTGTGGGTGACTAATAGCCGACTAAGCTGGGAAGATAATGAAATATGAAATATGGCTTGCAACAAGCGTAAATCTCGCAATCATAGCTGTCAAACGTCAATTCGTGAATTATCTTTGTGACAAATATAGGTTCAACAACACTTGAGAACTAAATCAAAACTGACATTTGATAGCGATGATTGCGAGATTCACGCCTGTTGCAAACCTGTGCTAGATAAGTAATCAGCGGACGGCAGGCTGATTACTTATCTAGCACAGGTTTGACAGCGAGGATCGCGAGATTCACGCCTGTTGCAAACCTGTCGCGAGATACGTAATCAGCCTGCCGGAAAGATTCTTAACGCCTAAATATCTATTGTTTTATTCTAGCTAGATGGATTAGGCTTGCCCAGCACCTATACCATCCTCTCAGCTTAGTCAGGTATTATTCAGAGGAAAGAACAGGTCAATACGTCTGAAGCTAACTAAGCCGCGGGTTTCCTCACGATGTTTCCTTCACCGTTAAAGCACGTGTTAAGTGTGCACATACATTTTTCAGGAAAGAAAAATCCATTGGTGCACGGCCGGTATCGAAATCTATCTAAATGTATCCTAATCCATCTAACCATGTCCCAGGCACTCCAGCGTCCCGTACAGCATGATTACCAGTTGCTGACGCTGTATAAATCATCTATAATAGATGCAAAGGCCTTACTTTATTCTAGCTAACAGCCAGGAGTTGACGGTTCACAGCGATGATAGCGAGGCTTACGCCTGTTGCAAGCCTGTCGCGAGATACGTAGTCAGCCTGGCGGACAGATTATTAACGCCTAAATATCTATTGTTCAGGGTTGTAAACCAGATTGCAGAAGCAGTTATGCTCTCAGCTTGCTCGCTACCGTGTAAGTTCACTTTTGTAACGGTGCTCGTAACCTAATCGCGAATTAATGGCTGCGCACTAAATGTTATTACCGTAGGTATTTACGTGTCTGGGTCATTTATGGACCAGTTTTTGTGCTATTTTATTACTATATAACTAGGCTGAGAGGATGGTATAAGTACTGCGCTCGCCAACCCACCTGCCAAGCGTGGTGAGTATGGCAACTACCCCTCATGGAGATCCATGAGGGAGGCTTGTTCATTAGTGGACTTTTTACGGCTGGAATGATGAAGCCTAATCTACATATACCAATGTCCCAGACGCTTCAGCGTCCCGCATGAATACCAGTTGCTAACGCTGTATAAATCATCTATAATAGATGTAAAGGTCCTAGATTACTATAAAACATTGGTATGTTCCTCATCTCAGCCGTCCACTGCCGGAAGTAGGCCTCTCATGTGCTAATAATGAGGGGGCAGTTGCCATACTCATTACGATTGGCAGTATAGGATGTTCAAGACGCGAAAGACGTTGCCCATCTTCCGAAGGTATCCCTTAGCAGCTTCTTACTACATCGGGCAAGAGAGGAGGGCCAACATTCTACCTCCGGCACCCCACGGCATTGTAGCCTTAAGCATTCGTTATTTCTAAAATAAACTAACCGTAAAAGTCTACGCATAAGTGGATTTATCTTAAAGCCATAAGTGCAGGTTATTCCAGCGGCGGAATGCTGAATAAGAGCGCGCAGGCGCTGTCTACTTAAATTTTATAAAAATTAGTTTTAAAAAATATTAGGTTATAAGAAAAACTAACTTAAATATTCTTCTAAACGTCGTTGCCTATTTTTTAAATGTTTTTTGAGAATATAACATTATACACCGCCGTGGGGTGCCGGCAGTAGAATGTTACCCCTCCTCTCATGCCCATGGATGCAGTAAGAGCCTGCTAAGGGATACCTCCGGAAGATGGGCAGCAGCGTCTATCCGTGTATCAACATCCCATACTGCGCTCACCAACCCGCCTGCCAAGCGTGGTGAGAATGGCAACTACCCCTCATGGAGATCCATTAGGGAGGCCTGTGTTCATCAGTGGACGTTTTATGGCTGAAATGATGAACATTATACACCTGCAGGGCTAGCATGGCCGTAGATATTTTATCCACGGGGAGAGGACAAAATACTGTTCCCCTCTGTCAATTTTGTCCACCCTCCGAGCATGGCGACATGGGTGGATAAACTATTCACAGTGGAAAAACCAGGGGAACCAGTGGGGAAACGCTTGTCAACGTCTAATGTCACAAAGTGATATAATTCTCTTTCCCCCTGTTGCCGTGCTTTGGCAGGTGGATAAAATAATTTTATCCCTTTTCAGTGGAAATAACCGGTGGAGAAAAGTTTTATACCCAGCCCATGCTAGCCCTGCTGAAGTACCTATTTTTGAGAGTATAAAATTGATGTAGGTACTTCAGGTGTATCAACAAAAGCGAGAAAATACTATCCTTCCTTCGTATTTTTCTATTATCAGGTGAAGTGAAAAATATCGCGTTTTGAACCGTTGAATAATCAATAACGTTTATTCAACTAGGTATAACATATTTTTTCCCGATCAAAACAAAGAATAAGTATTTGATAATTTAAAATTGGATCGAAAAGCTTATTTGAAATATCGCGGCCTTAAACGCTTCACTGTGATTGGTTTATTTTCTAGTTCGATAGCGCATGCGCATTACCTTTGCAGCTGACGTTTACGCTGTTTTGATTTACGGTTGTCAGTAATTACGCCTGTGCAAATAATTATACGATGGAGATTTATGGAGCCACACGCGGAGTATTGAACGAATGTGATAAATATCAATAAATATCGCTGGATACTCCACGCCATCTAGCCCCGAAACAACCCTACTAATAGGTGGCTTAGCTCAGTTTTTCTTTTCCTCTGATGAGAAAAGGAGGTAACGTTTTTTCAATAATTTGTGTTTGGTATATATTAGTTATTTCTATTATGTGAAACAAGCATTGGTACGGGGGTACCAGAAAAGGGGGCGAAGGCCTCCAAAGGTCACCAAAGGTCAAAAATGGAATTTTTGGGTTTTTGGACGTTTTCAGCCATTTGAAGACTTTTATTTTTTTGGCGACCTTTTGAGGTCACAATAACTCCGGTCCCTGTAACCATAGGGTCACCAAAAGCAATCAGTCACCTTCTCTAATTAAGACGGTGCTAACAAAAAAGGTTTCATGTAAATCGGTCAAAGCGTTAGGCTGTAATCGTCAAATACACAGACAGACAGACAGCGCTATGCATATCAGGGGGCGAAGCCCATATGAATAAACCTAATCTTTTGTAAGTCTATTTTTTGCTGTATTTATGTCCTGGTTTTCCTAATAAATAAATAAATAAAATAAATATTATAATCGCGAAAGTTTGTGAGTATGTATGGATGTTGCTACTCTTCCACGCAAAAACTAGCCTACGGATTGAGCTGAAATTTTGCACACGTATCGATGTTGACCAGGATTAACACATTTTATCCGGGTACAAAGCATGCGAAGCGGCGTGCTTAGGCTAGTATATTATAAACAGAGAGTATTATAATATGCGTACTAACCTGAATCGGGATTCTGAACAACTTTAGTTTTACGACATTCCAGGAGTTGGTGATTTTCATTTAAGACACTGGTGGACTTTCCGCGACAGTTTTAACTTTAACAGCTGTCTATACGATAATGACAACCTAATCGCCAGCTGATTCTTGACTGGGTTACTGACTTCTGCGAAGAGTTGCCGTAGAGGGACAAATGAAAATACTTACATATAAAACCAAGCAACAATTTGTTATTTTCGAAATGTAAAAAATAATATAAAAATCCAGTTATCAACCCGGGATCATCTTTACACTACATTATAAAAATGTAAATAAAAATATTTTAATTTTTAATAAACAAACAATGTGATGTCTTGATTTATTCCGCTTAAATTATATATACTTGTTTTCATGGGCTCAAACCTTTTGGTTAGTACACATGCTATCAAACACCCTGTATAATCGAACTAGTGAGTAAAGCGAACGAAGTTCTAAGTAGCAACGAGGCGTTTTGTTTGTATGTATGTACGTGATCCGGTTCTCTATTTTGTCTCCGAAATTTTATATCCGTAATATAATTATCCATAAAAAGTATTAGTAAAATCATCGCTTGCCCGAATAATCGGGATCTTGAATGTAACGATCCATAATATAGTTACCACTAATGTCGGCCTCCATAATGATGAACATGTATGAAGTTATTTGCAATAAATAATGAAATCCATAAGATTATTAACTCACTAGCTGACCCGGTGCCCACTTCGTTGGGCGGTAATTTATAGTCTATGACACCCACAAATAATGTGGCTTTCTATTAATAAAATAATTTTGAAAATCGGTTCAGTAGATCCAGAGATTACCCCCTACAACCTCACAAACTTTACCTCTGGTGTTGAGATTTAGCTTATTTTACAAGCCTTTTTATATGTAAAACCTATAGAGGTACATATATGTAAACTTTTAATAGGGCAACAGCATGCAGGTTCTTTTGTATCTGTAGTTGTTCGTACATATATTGCTGTAAGTTTTCTTAAGATTTCGAAATAAAAAATATAGAATCCATAGGCAGCTGCTGACCACCCTCGCTCGAGCGTAGTATTTTAGAGTTTAACTTGAATAATACCTATCTACTTTATAGACAGCAACGCCGTGTTTGGCGACGGAAATTGCCCCCCGACAAAAATTCTAAGAAATAGATAGATAGATAGATAAACTCTTTATTGTACATTTACCAAAAATAACAAATAAAACTATGTTACGGTTTTGTCACAGGCAGTGTTTTCGGATGGTTATAAAAAAACCTAGTAACCTACTGTCTGTCCATCTCGGTTCGGTCAGAGGCAGTGTTATCAGATGTTTATAAAAAAACTTAATAACCTACTGTCTCTCCATCTCGGTTCGGTCAGAGGCAGTGTTTCCGGATGGTTATACAAAATCTTAATAACCTACTGTCAGTCCATCTCGGTTCTGTCACAGGCAGGGTTTTCGGATGGTTTAAAAAAAACATAACAATATTTGTAATTGTCTAACGATGAAAATTATGGAAATAATATAATAAGTAACATAATTTTATTCGTAAAGACCAATAAGATAAACAATATGTTATGACATATTTTATGGGGCCATAATATTATGGATGGTGATGTTTCGGAGACACTTGTTATTGATTGTGATTTTCGGAGACAAAATGGGCACCCATGTGATCCTCTAGCACAAGTATTTTTTACTTAAAAGAGGACCACAAATAATATGTTTATGTTATGAGGGAATTCAAAAATATTTTTTTTTATAAAATACTAAGTATACATTAGCCGTGGGGTGCCGGCAGTAGAATGTTACTCGTCCTCTCCTGCCCGTGGATGCAGTAAGAGCCTGTTAAGGGATACCTCCGGAAGATGGGCAGCAGCGTCTTTCCGTGTTTCAACATAGACATAGACATTCGTTTATTTGCTTGTATCATGTACAATAATGACACAGTGAAATAACATTTTATAAGTAGAAGATAATAATTATATGCCAAACTAACATATGAAAATATATTTATAAAAAAAAGTAGACAGATAGATAAACTCTATAATGTACATTCACCATATAACATAAATTTCACAAAGAGAAACACAGACAAATATAACATACAATGGGCGGTCTTATCGCTAAAAGCAAGTAAGTATTGTGTTTATGTGCTACAGTATCAAATCGGTCACGGCTCAGCATAATGCCTAACCACTGGCAAGTAGCTAGGCGCTAGGATTCTGCCGTGGCTTTGTGGTCCATAGACCCTGTGAGTCCCCGCACTGCCAAGCGTGGTGAGTATGGCAACTACCTCCATGGAGATCCAAGGGAGGCCTGTGTTCAGTAGTGGACGTTTTATGTTATGATGTTGAAGTACACATAACTTATTTTTTAATACAACAAGCAATAACGCCCCCATCCCGATATAACGCAGTCGTTAATAGCGCGTAAGTCATAGCGCACACTATAAATCCATCGGCGGCGCTGGAGCAGTGCCAGATCGCTGAACTTAGCGCCCCGAGCTTAAAAATATCTAAGTACTAGGCTATGTGCCTTTGCTCTTTGTCAAGGAAAAGTCTTATTTCTATAGATTCTAGTACTATGTATCCTATCGCGATCTACAACCTCTGGCGCAGCGGGCGAACGTCCGCCTGCGACGCAAGAATTCGATTCTCGTCTCTGGACAAATGTCTGCGATCTGTGTATGTATTTTATCTATCTATGTATTTTTTATGTAATGTGTTAAGTATGTCAGTCATCTAGTGACCCATAACACAAGCACTGCTTAGCTTGGGGCTAGATGATGCTGTGTGATTTGTCCAGCAATATTTATTTATTTATCTGTACACGTAATATTAACTCACCGTGGGGTGCCGGCAGAAGAATGTTACCTCTCCTCTCATGCCTCGGATGCAGTAAGAGCCTGCTAAGAGATACCTCCGGAAGATGGGTAGCAGCGTCTCGCCAACCCGCCTGCCAAGCGTGGTGAGTATGGCAACTACTCCTCATGGAGATCTATGAGGGAGGCCTGATTTCACACTTTGTATAAAAACCTTTACAAATAAGAGAGTTCGCTATAATTTTCCTGTAATATTTACATACACTTCTATTAGCTATAAAAGTTGCAGGGGTTTATCTTTGCAAACTTCGGAGATAAGGGGGGACGTTATTGTTTTCAACATTTTTGTAAACACGTTTAACGGCTGACATGATGATGATGATGATTATAATATTAACCCTTAGTCATGTTAAGGGAACATGCCTTCCACATAGTATTTTTGATGCTCAGCAGGTCTATCATGCATGAGTTTTTGCAACTTGTTTTTATAATCGCTAGCGACTGTAGCTAAAAAATGTATGAAAATTTGAACAGCGCCTCTAGCGGATAGTTTGGTACCAAAATACGCAGTAAACTATACTACAGCGACTGTAGTTTGGGCTTCATTTGCATAGAATTTGGTACTAAGAGTTACGAAGCTGACAGATGTCATAGTAACGTACTATTTTTACTGTAGTAACGGCAGGCGATCTAACAGTGACAATAATAGTAGTCACACTACAGGCTTAGGCGATATACCGCACACAAACTGTCAAAAGCTCTGTAAAATTTTATTACTTATGGTCACACTAAAAAAGGCTACTTCTAAAAGGCGCGAATCGTATTGTAAATGTCACTTACCTACATAGTCTGTGGTTGTGTTCTCTGGGAGAGCAACAGATCGCTGGCTAAGGGTTAATAATATAGTGCTCATAGCACAAACTGCTTACTTTGGTGTTCGGTGCTGTGCGTTATTTTTTTTTAAATATAAGCAGGAAGTCGAGCAGATGGACCGCCTGATGCGAAATAGTCACCTCTGCAACTCCAAAGGCTAAGCTGATGCGCTGTTGGCTTTTGAGGAGAGATAATAATTAATGACTGTAATTTGTTAATTTTATTTTATTATTAGCCGCTTGTTTGGTTTTGGCTTCGCTTGCGACCAGCGATTTATTGTTCCACTAAAAAAATGATTATGGGTAAACTATAGTGTTTATCGACTTTTCGTTTGTTTTGGAGCCTTCTGAGGGTTGACAATGACAATAACAAATAAAATTTACGTCGCCCAAGAAAAAAATAATTTAATTCGATTAAATTAAAATTTAAAAAAATATGCATAAAAAAATGCATTTTAGAATTACGATTAGAATAATATTTTGTTTGAAGACACCTACTTATTTTATTATTTTTAGTGAGGTTATTAGTGGATATATTCTGAATAATTCTTTAGTGTAAGTGGTCATTATGCGACCGTTCTGATTAAATAAATAAAATAAGTAAATAATATCCGTCTTTTGAAATATAGCTTTTGTCGCAGCCGGTGTTCTAGCAATGGTAAGACACAAAACAAAATTGGTTCAGCCGTTTGGAAATGATTGAATGGTATCGGGGGTGTTTAAATTTTACATTTAATGTTAAGCTTATCCCAAGTTAGTAGTAGTAGTATAATAAATTCTGATGTGAACTTGTTTAATAAGCTTTCGCGCCTAAATCACAGAACAAATTTAACAATCCTTCCGCCAATGGAAAGCCACATTCATCATTTCAGCCATAAAACGTCCACTAATGAACAAAGGCCTCCCTCATGGGTCTCCATGAGGGGTAGTTGCCATAGTCACCACGCTTGGCAGGCGGGTTGGCGAGCGCAGTATGGGATGTTGATATATAGAAAGACGCTGCTGCCCATCTTTCTGAGGTATCCCTTAGCAGGCTTTTACTGCATGCCCGTGAGGCATGAGAGGAGCGGCAACATTCTACTGCCGGCGCTCCACGGCTAATGGACAGCCACCTCAGAATACAGAGTTTGTTCTGTATTCTGAGACAGCCACATTATCTGCGAGTAACGTGCGAACGGAGAATGGAAACTACGCTGGTTAAACCGCAGGAGGCTGCTAGTATATACCCATACCATTGCCTATACCCAGCATACCGGGCTTAATTGATATGATCCTATCCTCAGTGATGAGTTGTGTCGATTGTTTGTCCCTAACAACTATTGCAGGGGTCGACATCATCGACTTTTTGATCCCCCACGATGTCATACGGTGGCCCGTGCCTCTTCACCACTCCCGCGCGTCCTCGCTGCACTCAACGCTCTTCTGGATGCTAGTCCCGAATGTGACTTGTTTTTTGATAACTGGGCGAAAATTATGCGCGAGCTTTTGAGTTTTTGTGAGAGTACTGTATGACCATTTTTCTGATTCACATTGTTATTTGTGTTATTGTTATGTTTGATATTTTTTTTTATGCACTTTCTTCTTTGACATTTGATTTGACTAATTATTATTCCTGATGATTATTATTGTTATTATTATTATTTTTTTTTTTTACTATGTATGTATGCAAAATTGATTTCCTTGACATTTGATTATTATTTATGATTCATGTAAAATTTACTTTTTAATTATCTGAAATATTTTAATTTTGCTCAACTATTATTATTGTTTTTTTTTTATTAATCTTAATGTGTAGGTAATCCCTGTTATTTATTAATCTGAATGTACTTCTATGTTGTGTATTGTCTTTGTTTAATTAATGTTATTGGTTTTACCGTTTTAATTAAAGTTAAATAAATAAATAAAAAAAAAAAAAAATGATGATGATGAGGTACCTATGGTTTACTAAAGACCAGCGCAGGTTGACCAGTTGGGACCATTTTGCAGCATTTTGTATTTGATCTTAATTTTAACGCTTAAAATCCTCTTTCTGTCATAGTTCTAATGATCTCTTGTTTTTACTGCCTTTTAAAGTATGTGTTTTTAAGTTGAAGATAAGCGTTTCTGATTCTGATTTGATTTGATACTAAAATTTGACCCATAAAATGCGTTTATGAAATCCAGCGGGAACTCAGTAGTTTTAATAAAATCACGGTCTAGTATTCCCAGCGGTCCATGTACTGCTGCGCGCTCATAAATCCATCAGTTCCTGGCGACCCGCCAGCGTCTGTGCCAATAACTACTGACAATGTGGTCCGACCACTAAGTAAGCACTTCAAGCTCAACGTATGGTGCGACCCAAGACATGATGAGGATTCTAGTTTTCAAATAGCATAGATGTAAAATATATGTATGTTAAACTAGCCACTGCCTGCAGCTTCGCACGCGTTGTACAGTCGCGTTCATAGTAAAGAATACCACTTGTGACTGGCCGGCTCAGTGGTATCCTTTATTATGAACGCGTCTGTACCAGATAAAAAGTAGTTAGGCGCTTACATCTATTAAAGAAGATTTGGGGATTCCCAAGACCTCTCGGCAAACCTCTACCTGGCAGATGCCACGGACAATATAGTTGCCGTACTGGGCAAGACCTGGATGGAAAAGGCCCAGAGTAGAGCTGATTGAATTCAAAACTTTCGTGGTCTTTTCTTGAATGAAAATCACTGAATCCTGAAAAGTCGTAGAACAAAAGTTGTTCCTTGGGATGGTTAGAATCACCCCCTTTCGGCTTAGTACACGTGTAGTATAATGCACGTTGTATATGTAGAAAGTTTCAGCTTAGGTCACCAAACTTTTTTTGTAATGTGACTCGGTTAATGTCTTTGTAGCCTTAATGGTAAAGGCATCCGTTAAAGATGTTCGTGAACGTTAAGGGTTCGAGTCCTGTCAGAGACAAAATTTTGATTTTATTTTTAATTTCTATCTAAATGCAGCATCATTTATTTGATCCAAAGTGCTTCATCTATCATCAATACCTAAAGCAGTAGGTACCGGAACGAAACATCTAATGAGGTATAACAGTCGCTCAGAGTAACGGTAACAAAATTAGGGTTCAACAATAGCAATATTGGAACGCTACTATATTGAGCAAGCGAGTAAAAATCCCGCCGTGGGGTGCCGGCAGTAGAATGATACCCCTCCTCTCATGCCCATGGATGCAGTAAGAGCCTGCTAAGGGATACCTCCGGAAGATGGGCTGCAGCGTCTATCCGTGTATCAACATCTCATACTGCGCTCACCAACCCGCCTGCCAAGCGTGGTGAGAATGGCAACTACCCCTCATGGAGATCCATGAGGGAGGCCTGTGTTCATCAGTGGACGTTTTATGGCTGAAATGATGAGTAAAAATCCCCACATCCGTTTGCTGTAGATAATTAGCCGTATATCCCTTAGCAGGCTCATACTGCCTTAACGGGCATGAGGGGAAAAATTCTACTGCCGACACCTGCTTCACTTATTCAAAAACATACAGAACCCTCTGCTCGACAATACTCTGACTTGACTTATAACAAGTAGATATTATTTATGTTCAGTAAAATTCACTTGATGCACGATGAAGTCGGTTCCGGTCGTAAATTAACCTTAGACGAGAAATTTGAAAATATCACTCACTAGCAACACACCGCGATTTCACCCGCGTAGTTCCCGTTCCCGTGTACGGGGATAAAATATAGCCTATGTTACTCAGGGATAAGAGTAGTTTTTGAGTTTATTCGTTACAAACATATAAGATACATCTTAAAACATACAAATCTTTCCTCTTTATTATATACTTCGTCTAAACATCGTCAATGTGTCGTCTTCTATATATTAGTATAGATATAGAAAACGACACATTGACGATGTTGGCCTCAGGGATTTAAACTTTTTTCCGCAGTCACAAAACTTTCGGAATTGATATTTTATGTTTAGATATTTCAAGTTTTTAGCTTCAGATTGATAGTAGGTTTTCACGATTGGTTAACTATTGCAGCGGAAACCACCCAAACACAGACTATATAAAATATAGATTTTCACCTTACGAAAACTCAAAAATTCATTAATTTAATTTCACAGTTTGTAATTATAAAATATAGACATGTCCACGTACTTATTATTATTATTTAGCCATTACTGACCCACTGCTGGGCCTTTGCCCAGGGCTCCGTTCACTCCTCCCACTTCAGTTACAGGCCAAGATGGTAAACAAGCTCGTCCCGCGATCACATTCTCGGCCTTCCACGTCGCCTCCTAGCATTGGGTGGGCTCCACTCTGTGGTGGTCTTCGCCCACATATCGCTGGACGTGCGGCAGACGTGTCCGGCCCAGTTCCACTTCAGGCTGGCGGCTTCGTGACCAACGTCAACGATTTGTGTTTTGGAGCGCAGTATGCTGTTTCGCACGCGGTCTGACAACTTTACGCCTAAGATTTATTTATTTAACTTTGATTAAAACGGTAATTAAACCAATAACATTAATTAAACAAAAACAATACACAACATAGAAATTAATTCAGAATAAGAAATAATGATCAAAGATTACCTACACATAAACAATAATAAAGAAAAAATAATATTAATTGAGTCAGTTAAAATTAAGATATTACAGATAATTAAAAAGACAATTTTACATAAATCAAAAATATTAATCAAATGTCAAAGAAATCAATTTTGCATTACATACATAATAAAAAAATAGTAATAATAACAATAATCATCAGGAATAAAAATTAGTCAAATCAAATGTCAAAGAAGAAAGTAAGTACATAAAAATATCAAAACATAACAATAATACAAATAACAATAAGAATCAGAAACACAGTCATACAATACTCTCACAAAAACTCTCGCAAAAGTTCGCGCATAATTTTCGCCCAGTTATCAAAAAACAAGTTTTTATTTTAAACTACTTAATGACGAGACAAGCCGAAAGCCCACCTGATGTTAAGCGGTAACCTCTACCTATAACAATTGCAATGCCGCGGTGATCACGTTCACTAAGCACGTGACCAACACTGCACTGCAATGCGCTCGTCACCCTGAGATAGAGTTGTAAGGTCTCACGTGCCCGTAATTTCACCGGCCTCCTTGCCCTTCAAACCGAAACACAGCAATGAAGACATTACTGCTTGGCGGCAGAAATAGGTATGGTGGTAGTACTTCCCCGGATGAACCTTTCACAAAAAGTTCTACTACTACTGTCACATTCGGGACTAGCATCCAGAAGAGCGTTGAGTGCAGCGAAGACGCGCGGGAGTGGTGAAGAGGCACGGGCCACCGTATGACATCGTGGGGGATCATAAAGTCGATGATGCTGACCCCTGCAATAGTTGTTAGGGACTACAATCGACACAACTCAAAAAACACGAAAAGACTGCGCTCCATAGCTCGTTGACAAACCCCTAGTGTGGACTTCTGGCGATCTGTCAAAGACCAAGTCTGAGCGCCGTAGGTAAGTATGGGAAGAATGTGTACGTCTATGAGTTTATTTTTAGGGACAGCGGTAGTTTATCCTTCATAAGTTCTTTCATTGACCAAAAGCTTCTCCAGGCGTTATCTGTGCGTCTTGCAATTTCTTGAACTTGTCTCGCCTGGAGAGAAACTATTTGGCCAAGCTAAAGATACTCTTGGACTTACTCAACCACCACACCACCGATATCAATACGGTGATCTGTGCTGTTGGTCAATATCTTGGTCTTTGACATATTAATCGTAAGTCCGACATCAAGGCTTGCGGTGTTCAATTCGTTGATCATAGCACTTAACTCGACTGCGGAAGAGGTGAATAGTACGATATCGTCAGCAAAACGTAGGTTGTTTAACCTTTTGTTGCTGACGATAATTCCTCTCTCTTCCCAGTTAAAAGTTTGGGGGATACTTTGTTTTACACCTCTGTAAATCTTAAAAGATGAGCCAGTTGTGTGTAGCTTTATTGAGGCGGTACAATGTTCATAAATTTGCTTTATTAAGCTTTTTTGATTTTCTGCAATTTTATGGGTCCATCGTTCAGTTTCTCTAGGGGATGTGAACCACCCAACTCCACTTGAACCTGGCCCTGATGGTCGTTTTTAAGATACGGTCGCTTAATAAGATGTTTGCTTGCATTGATGTGTTATAGAGAATATTAAATACATACAAATAAATTATAAATTGCATCCCGAGAGATAAACGAAGCACGACGCCGAGGAAGCGTAGTAGAGGAAAAATGCGTAGGCGCGATGACCTAGACGTGTTTATTTATTTATTTAAGCCAACAACAGAAGATACATAAAACAAATTACAAAAGTAAACAATAAAAAGCATGGGCTAGTGTTCTCCCAATTACAGGCAGCTTCATCTAGGTTCTCATGGCAGTTGGCGGGAGATCGCCTTTTCCCAGTGGTGGGACAGTACAGGCTAATAAAAAAAAACAAAAAAACTTATTAATTATGATACAAAGATAACGAAACGAGACAAAAATTTGCAGGTAAAGCAAACATTTATCTCCCGACGGGGATCGAACATGCGACCTCCTTCGTCCCAGCCAGCTACACCCCCACTGCGCAGACGGCGTCCAAATGTGTGAAAACATTATATATCTTAATACTGGCGGCGCTGGCCCATTGCCAATGACGAATTTATGGGCGAGTAGGGTGTCTGTGATTAAGGGGTGGAAGGAATGCCCTAGGATTCTGAAATAAATACCTAATGCTGGACATTTCACACAACCGCGTTTAGAGTGGGGCAGAAGAATTTTGCCCCTCTTCTCTTGCCCGTGGATGCAGTAACAATCTGCCATAGGGTTACCTCTAAAAGATGAGCAGCGTCTTTCCGTGTATCAACATCTCGTACTGTAACTGTACAGCTCGCATTGTAAGCGTGGTGAGTATGGCAACAACCCCCACATGGTCTTGAAGATCTGTGGATATGTCCAAATGATGATTTCACGCAACACCACGCAGTCCCAAAGTAAGAGCTTGTGTCATGGGTACCAAGATGGTTGATAAATTATTAAAAAACAATTGTAAATAAAAAAATCGATAAAAAATATAAAAATCGATAAAAAATATAAATTTATTTATACTTGAAGAGGATATGTTTTTTGTTTCTGTCATTTTTGTTGTTTAATAGCCCTTTTGAAACTAATGAGGGGTTGCGATGACAATTTCCCGATTTAGAGTTCTGTTTTCACCCTGTGCTTCGGAAATTATTTAAGTTATTAAAAATTTTAAGGGCGTCTCTTCTTTCCTTTTACTCCCTCTCTAAAATCTGATCTGAAAAATGATGAATGCAGTTTTAATCATGAACTTTCTGGGAAAACGTATTTTTTAGTTTCGGAGAAATTGTTGCATACTGTTTACCAAAAACAAGCATTGGTACGTGGGTACCAGAAAAGGGGGCGAAGGTTTCCGAAAAATGCCATTTTTGACCTCACAATAACTCCGGTCCCTGTGACCACCAAAATCAATCAGTACCCTTCTCTCATTAAGATAGTGCTAACAAAAAACGTTTCATGTAAATCGGTCAACGCGTTCGGTTGTCATTTTGTCATACAGACAGACAGACAGACAGCGCTATGCTTCGCCCCCTAATAACCGAAAACTCAATTACAAAGCGCGTGGCCGACACACACTTGCCCTTATTTATTTATGTACGGCGATACCAGCCTCACAATCAATTATAAAGATCCGGAAATTTCACAATTCATGGCCACAAGAAATGCGTGAACCGCCTTATACATGGCGTTCATTCTGAACCGTGAATTAGGTCGTAAATAGAATTGTAAGATTAAGGAGCACCCTGTACTGATTCCTTTTGTATCATGTTTTCCTTTTGTATGTTTCTTTGTCGTGTTGTTTAATTTTACAGTAACTTTGATCTTTGAGCAATGACGAATGGGTATTACTGATAAAACAAACTTTAGAATTAAGACTACTTATAAAAATATGTCTTTCAACTACCTCGTGTTAAAGTGACGATAGATGGCACTACAAATTACAAACATTATTAAAAAGACGCATTTACTTAATTTTAGAATAAAAATACTTCGATTTATATATTTATCGATCTAACATACCACCAATCTCCTAATCATCATCATCATTTCAGCCGTAAAACGTCCACTACTAAACACAGGCCTCACTCATGGATCACCATGAGGGGTAGTTGCCATACTCACCACGCTTGGCAGGCGGGTTAGCCAAAGGGATACTTCTAGAAGATAGGCAGCAGCGTCTTTCCGTGGATCAACATCTCGTACTGAGCTCGGCAGCTCGCAGCGCTCGAGCGCAGTATGGTATGTTGATAAACGGAAAGACGCTGCTGCCCATCTTCCGGAGGTTTCTCTTAGCAGGCTCTTACTGCATCCATGGGAATGAGAGGAGGGTTAACATTCTGCAGCCGGCCCTCCCAGCTCCTAATAATAAAATTAATCAATGCCTTCTCGAGTTTCAAATGGTTTGCTCTTCAAACTTCAATAAAAATAAAACAATATTCCCAATTTTTTTTTATTTTTCCCTCATTCAGGCTACAAAAGCTTTCCAAATTTCAAAGTCGTTAGACTTCTGGAAATGCTCTAGACTCCATGGAAAGTCTGGAAGTCCATTTTTGCCATTTTCATACTTCACTTCTTTCAATATATAACTTTATTATCAAAAGTCACTGACAACTACACTAACAGAGTTTACTTAACAGAGACTAACAGATTTTATTGCTGAACTCATTTCAGCCATAAAACGTCCACTGATGATTACAGGCCTCCCTCATGGATCTCCATGAGGGGTAGTTGCCATACTTACCACGCTTGGCAGGCGGGTTGGTGAGCGCAGTATGGGATATTGATACACGGATAGACGCTGCTGCCCATCTTCCGGAGGTATCCCTTAGCAGGCTCTTACTGCATCCATGGGCATGAGAGGAGGGGTATCATTCTACTGCCGGCACCCCACGGCAATTGCTGAACTCGGTGAAGTTTAATCCAAAGCCTTCCAACATAACATCTACCTCACTCAAAACTGAATCAAACAGTCAATATCTAATAGGATCACAAGCGCTCGTCAATTAGGCAGGCGGCGTCAAAGTTGAGCTCCCACCCCTCATGGTAGGTGCATTTTTTTAAGGGGGTACCCCCATAGCCGGCAGACCGTTCGGTGACGGTTGCACCTCCTGTAGTCGAGGCATTGTGTATTGGCATCGTTGCTTACTCTATAATAATCTAACAATAGCATCAAAGCTAATTAATATTGCGTAAAATAAACTAAAACGAAGTTTAGCTATTTTCCTTAATTAAAACGTTATATTATAATTAGCTTTAGGTGCGACAACAGAATCCGCTCTCAGCGGCTGTTTTTCGTGAGTTACAATTTGGGTGTCTTCAACAATTGAGTGAACAAGACATTTCTAGGAAACTAATTGTAGGCGAAGTCGTCACTTAGAATCCCAAAAAAACTGTTTGGCCGTCAAGGGCGGGCCGGTGTATGTATATAAAACATATGGTTTAAGAAACTTTACAAAAATAAGAAACATCGTTTAAAATAAGAACTTACGGCTGGTTATTGCTTATTATTATTTATTACATTTGGGTAAAGAGCGTACACCAAAGGCTACATAATAGGTAGATAAAGATTACTTTGTCTAAATTAGGTAACGTAAATTGTATACAAACAACAAAATGATAGATATGTGTAGGAAAAAGAAAAAAGAAGTGGGTAGTTATTAAATAAATAGTTCTGTCTGAGGAGACTGACACAACGCAGTAGTTGACAGCTCGTTTGTTTCGAGTCGGCGCGGAACTTAACACAAATAATAAATAATTAATGTAATGAGTCATCTACATTTTTCGTTCCAGCCGCCGACCAGTCAACACCTCAGCGTTTCACCTGATGATGCCTCGCGGAGAGGCGAAACACGTGTCGTCGTATAGGTTTGGGTATGCATGCTGCACTGACAAACTAGTTCTGCCTGCATGTGCATAATTAGCAGGCGGGAGGGCGGTGCTCATGCATCTCAGCATAAGCGGAATTAAAACTAAATATTTTCATGGCATTTTTTTTTATTTACAAATAATAAATTATTTTTGTGCTTGGAAGTTGCATATTTACCTCTTCAGCGAGCGTTGTTCCGCGCAATACGCGTCATCAGTTTAAAACCCCGGATAAGATTTTCCACATCAATACTAATAGTAATAATTATAAACAGGAAAGATTTGACTGTTTATTTGTTTGTTTCTATGCATTCTGACAAATTCTTTCACCGTTAGAATGCTACTAGATAGATACATTATCGCTGAGTAACATAGGCTATATTTTATTCCTGAACACCCAAGGGAACGGGAACTACGCGGGTGAAACCGGGAAGTGCGGCTAGTACATAATATAAGTGAATACACTAGGTCCGTCCAAAGGCCAATTCTCCCGACTACAGCGCCGTCCATTTTGACGTGGCGATTTTTCCCCGCCCGCCGTGTTTTCGTTTATTTAGCCCACGCGCGGCACCGATGCCGCATCGATCCGTCAGTCTACCCTCCCACCCTTAGCGACAATCATTATACATGCAGATATTCCATAATGCATGCAGAACTCCTGCATTTTATGTGCATTTTCGGGAATTGCAGGTCTGTGTCAAACAGGACAGATAATTAAGAATGACGAGAACAAAAACTGGACTACAAGAGCCAGTCGAGTTATGCCTTTCATCGGTAACCTCTACGTAGATTACCTGGAAGAAATGGCTTTTAGTGATAAGGCCGCATATTGGAAGTCTTACATCGAAATCGTCTTCCCGAAAATGCACATAAAATGCAGGAATTCTGCATGTATTATGGAATATCTGCATGTAAAATCATTTTCGTTAGTTATTTAAGAAAACGTTCTGTTATTTAAGTTAATCTTAAGGTTTTTTGTTGTGTAGAATAAATAGTGTTAATTCATTCATTTATCGTGCTCTTAAGACGCTGTCAACAGCCCAAAGTCCTCCTCTGTTATTTCAATTAGAACAACTTGTTAAACTTTCGCGATTTGTAAACATATTATTTAGTTTTAAAATTACAGGATTCTATCGCGTACCTTTTTAATTTTCCAACGACGCGACGTTTCGGATACTCTCAGCGTTCTTTTTCGCGGGAGGACTGATGTGCTGAGAGCCACCGCGGCGAATTGATGGAAGGATCCACGGCCACCCTCAATTCGTCTTTAAATTCAGAAAAGTCTATGTTCACATTACTACACACCACAATGACGGTGTCGGGCTGCTGTACAGTCGGAACGCAGCGCACACACTTATAAAATACAGGATTCCATGCAGAAGGAAGAATAAATCATCTTAGACGCAGGAGGTCGCGAGTTCGATTCCCGCCGCAAATAAAGAATGAAGGTTTGTAAATTTTCTTTTTATTTTTGCCCGGGTCTGTGTGTTTTACTATGTATCATCATTTCAGCCATAAAACGTCCACTGATGAACACAGGCCTCCCTCATGGATCTCCATGAGGGGTAGTTGCCATTCTCACCACGCTTGGCAGGCGGGTTGGTGAGCGCAGTATGGGATGTTGATACACGGATAGACGCTGCTGCCCATGTTCCGGAGGTATCCCTTAGCAGGCTCTTACTGCATCCATGGGCATGAGAGGAGGGGATCATTCTACTGCCGGCACCCCACGGCGGTTACTATGATAAGTATGTATTCACAAGAAAAAAGTATTTACGTATTCTATCAACCATCTGGTACTCTGCTTACTTTGGGGCTAGACGGTGCTGTGTTATTTATCTTCACGATTAAAATTTCGCTGTTTCTTAATCTGAATCGCCTCTAGGACTATCTTATAAGGTACGCGATATAATCCTGTATTTTTAAAACTAAATAATATTTCAAGTAGAATCAATACATCCCGACGGTACTTCAATACAAATCTGTTATTACTATATTGGATTATCGGGTATTTATCGCGTAGTTACCTTTATTTTATTCCCGACTCCAGTCTCCCCGCGACCACGACCAGGTGCAATCCGGTCGAAACGTCGGGAATAAAATAAAGGTAATTACGCGATAAATACCCAATAATCCAATATAGTAATAATGTAATGTGATCGCGAAAGCTTAAAAAAGTCTAATGCAATTGTCTTTTTTAAACATTCGCGATCACAACACATTATTAACATACATATTGATGAGTCTTCCCGGGACCATGCTTGGTGCAATCCAAGCGAAACGTCGGGAAATAATAAAGGTAATAATTTACTTGATAAATGTTAATGTATGTTAATAAAGTCTAATGCAAATCTGGTTAATAATTTTATTTAATAATAATGCATTTCTTTCACACAAATATCCAGAATAATATCTGCAGAAAGCAAACATTTGTCTCCCGGCGGGAATAGAACTCGCAACCTGTTGCGTTTAAGCCTGCAATTAACCAGCTGAGGTTTCTTGTTCGCTTCTTTCCCTCCTAAGTAATAATATCACTTTAAACTAACTATATAATAAGAGCTGTGTAAAAACAATATAAAATAAATATTTAAGGGCGTTTTTTACTGGATATAAATAAAGGCAACCAGTAGACACTTGAAATATTCACAGAATATTTAGTTGTATATTCACTTTGAGAATAAATAATTAAATTAAAATAAAACAAATATTTGAGGGGGATTCCCATACAACAAACATGGTTTTAATGCCGTTTTCCGCTTGATATTAACAACGGCAACAGGTAGCGAACCCTTCGTGCGTGTGTCCAACTCACACTTGGCCGATTTTTATTTTTTTCACACATTCATGTACTTACCATAATAAGACCTCTATTTGATTTGCTATTGTCATATTGACTCTACAAAATTACAAACTAAGGACATAAAGCGAATGCTTTTGATTTTGAAATGTAACCTTCTTATTTACGAAGTACCTAGTTTTCTCTCTCCCTGTCCTCTTCCAGCTATGGGACGTCCACTGCTGGCCGATCAAGAAGTACTGATCACGAAGGGTGTAGCCATACTCACCTTGGCAGGCAGGTTGACGGGCGCAGTACTAGATGTTGATACTAGAAAAGACGCTGCTACCCATTTTCCGGGGGTATCCCTTGACATATTCTTACAGCATCCACGTATAACGGAGAGGCAACATCCTACTGCAGGCACCCCGGCACATTCATGTTCCATGTACGAAATATCGCATTACCCTCTATTTGCTATTGTTTTGTAGACTTGTCCAAGTTTTGTGATTACAAACTAAAAAAGTAAATGATTTTGAATTTGCAATGTAAGTTTCTTCTATTACTTTACGAAGCACTTAGTTTAAAAAAAACTGACCCACTTAGGTACACGCTGACCTAGGCAACTCAATTCAGTTAATAATTCGCTAGCACCTGGTTACGAGCAGCCCTTGGCGTAGGGTTGCCAGGCGCAGTCCGCTCTCCGGAATTCTCGGGAAATTTGGTGTCCCTTCAGATACGCGTCAAATCATGGCGAGACGTAAGTTAGATAAATATACATTTCGCTCATCAACAAGTAGTTTGTTTTTAGTAACTTAAGGAAGTTGTATGATTTGTAATGCGTGAAACAAAATAAACGTATTTTTATCATTTTATCTATATTTTTAAATACAAGTAAAAAAATTCGCCGTGGGGTGCCGGCAGTAGAATGTTACCTCCTTTCATGCCCGTGGATGCAGTAAGAGCCTGCTAAGGGATACCTCCGGAAGATGGGCAGCAGCGTCTTCCCGTACTGCGCTTGCCAACCCGCCTGCCAAGCATGGTGAGTATGGCAACTATCCCTCATGGATATCCATGAGGGAGGCCTGTTCAGAAGTGGACTTTTTACGGCTGGAATGATGATGTCAAAAAATTACTCAAACTTTACAATCAAAAGCAAAAGATGGTTTACAAAGGAATAAAAATAATATACAACTCAGCATAATGCTGGTTGGGGCCATCAGCGCTGGTCATCCGATAGATCCGTTTTAAAGTTACTAAACCTAGACTACAGAAAACCAAAGGAATTACCCGTAGATTAAAAATATTTTCTTCGTATAAATTATATAAAATATATAATTTTAATTATATATATTTATATCATCATCATTATCTCAGCCATAAGACGTTCACTGCTAGACATAGGCCTCCCTCATGGATCTGCAAGTACCAATCATGAGGGATTTTTGCAATACTCACCACGCTTAGCAGGCGGTTGATTAACGGAAAGACGCTGCTGTCCACCTGCCCGTCCTTCGGAGGTATCCCTTCGCAGATTCTTACTGCTCCACGGGCAAGAGAGGAGAGGAAATATTCTACTGCCGGGCGTGCCACGGCTTATATAATTTAAATTGTTTACAACCTTTCATATGATACCCCACGCAACCTAGTAACTTAACTTAAAAATTTTGATATCCCCTATCCGCCCCCCTGCAATCATAATAAGAATATTTTTTAGCATTTTCATCTATATTATTAAAAAAGTAACCATATCAAATTTCAAGTCGTTAGCATCAGTAGTTTTCGAGAAATCCGCTTGTGACCGACAGACAGACAGAGTGATTCTATAAGGGTTCCTTTTTACCATTTTGGTCCGGAACCCTAAAAAGTGGTCCACTAGGACCACTTACTTAGTTGCCACATTTTTTGTGGCAACCCTAACGCCAAGAGTACAAAAATATAGGGCGATTTGATCACGAAGAAAATGATATCAACTCTATTCGCGTGGGGCTTTAACCACTTGATACAATTTTCTGTAATTTTCGTGTAAAATAATTTATTTTTAAATTTTTGCGTTCACAACACATTGGGTATCTATCGCGTATATCACCTTTATTTTATTATTATTAATTTACGCGATAAATAGCCGGATATATGTGTTTTAATAAAATTATTTATGTTATGATAATCATTGTGTTATGGCGGGATGAACTTGTTACCTTTGACAGAGGATGGTGGGAGTCTGCAAAGGATCGGGATGGTTGGAAGACTTTAGGGGAGACCTTTGCCCAGCAGTGGGACAACATAGGTTAAATAAATAAAAAAAATGATAATCGGTGAAAAATGCTCTTGACCGTGGATGCAGTAAGAACCTCCGCAATATAGGCAGCAGCGTCTTTCCGTGTATCAACAACCCGTACTGCGCTCGCCAACCTGCTGTCAAGTGTGGTGAGTGTGGCAACAATCCCCTCATGATCAGAGATCTGAGATTTGAGATCCATGGGGCAGCCCTATGTCTATGTGGACGTCTTACGGCTAAGATAATGATGATGATGATTATCTTTTGATTTTCTAGAAAGATCTTCCGTTAGCCGTGTTCGCCGAGTGGTATGTACCCCCGGCTTTCAAACTGAAGGTCGTGGGTTCGATACCGGCCGTGCACGAATAGATTTTTCTTTCTTGAAAAATGTATGCACATTTAACACGTGCTCTAACGTTGAAGGAAAACATTGCGAGGAAACCCGAATCTTTACGATGAATTTTAAAGATTAGGGAGCGTTTTACGCAAAATTGACAGAATTTCAGCTCGATAATTAAAATTATAACCGCATAGGTAGTCTTAGTTAGTTTCAGACGATTGACCTTCTTTCCTCTGACATATGGCTGACTAAGCTAAGATAATGGTATATGTAGGTGTTGTGCAAGCGCAATCTATCTAACAATGTCCCAGGCACTGCAGCGTCCCGTACACCATAAATACCAGTTGCTGACGCTGTTGATAAATTATCAATAATAGATGTAAAGGCCTACGTTCAGGTGAAATATCTTGTAGCTTCGTTACTGATTTGGTATTAACAATTTGGCACTGTACCTCTAGAATGAGCTATAGATGTTTAGAATACCTGATAAATTGGTAAGTAAAAAAAAAGTAAAAAAAAAAGAAAAAAGTCGAAAGTCGCCACCAGTACGACTAAGAAAAAATAAAAAAATTACATTTTTTTACTCGATATAAATTTATGTTATAGCAGTACGTACATAAGTTTATGTTACAATCAAGTTATAATTTACCATTATGTAGTAACCTCATTGTTTAAAGTGGTTGTGACGTGTTTTGTACGTTAAATAAATAAATCATCATCATGATCATCATTTCAGCCGCAAAACGTCCAATACTGAACTAAGGCCTCCCTCATGGATCTCCGTGAGGGGTAGTTGCCATACTCACCACGCTTGGCAAACGGGTTGGCGAGCGCAGTACGGGATATTGATACACGGAAAGACGCTGCTGCCCATCTTCCGGAGGTGTCCCTTAGCAGGCTCTTACTGCATCCACGGGCATGAGAGAAGGGGTAACATTCTACTGCCGGCACCCCACGGCTAATAAATAAATAAATAACTAAAATGACGGTCAAAACGGGGGTCGGTCTAACGGACCAATTTGACGTCATCACGGGACTTAAGCAGGGAGATGCTCTCTCACCTCTACTGTTCGACTGGGTGCTCGAATACGTCGTCAGAAAAGCTGCAAACACTTGACGCTGGAGTATAGTTGAACGGAAAACACCAGATATTTTTTTATGCTGACGATATGGATTCTGGGTTGAAGCGAGGCGGATGTTCGTGTGGCTGAGAGCTTAGAAGAAGAGGCCGGAAAGGTCGGTCTACGAATAAGTAGGACAAGACAGAGTACCACCATATGAAGGAATACAAAAATACACGTATTCTTAGGACTGACTTTGATCTGGGAAATGCCTCATACAAAGCCGCGAGCCAGTTCAAATACCTAGGCAACATTGTCGCCGAGACCAATCGGAGGAGGAAGATATACAAGAAGAAGATGAAGAAGAAATACATTTATTAGACACACACAAACCTAAAAACCACTAATAAAAAATTGAACTTATTTCTTATTTAAATCTAAGAGTAAATAGTTAAATATTCTAAAAAATAGTAGCAAAAAAATTGTAAGCAGCTTACTCAGCGGGCCAAAGCAAAATAATACTATTTTCAATATTTAACAACTCCGGTACAAGTTCATAAAGTTGTGTGAGTCCGAGGGGCCTAACTCAGTATTATGCTCCCACACATACAAATCCATATCCACAACGAACGCTCTTCGTTGCACAGCCGCCCTACATAAAGTGCTAGTGTCCAAGCTGTGGATCTATAAAACCGTGATTCGACCGATCCTTATGAATGGTTGCGAGGCTTGGACGCAGAAACGCAGAAAGAGGAGAGTGCGCGACTGGTAACCGAGCGCAAGATCTACCACAAGATGGTAGCCTGGGGCCGGAAAGAGTTTGGAACGTGGAGATTCCGAAAGAATGCTAAGATTGAAGAACTAGTGACTGAGCCGAACATCGTAGAAGAAACAAAAGCGTCAAGACTCCGGTGGCTCGGGCACGTAATCCGCATGGTCGATCATCAAGGTATCGAGGTGTCGATCAGAGCTCACTTGGGTTGTCCTGGTCGAAAACCGATTGGGCGTCCTCGTTACCGCTGGAAGGATGAAGTGCTGGAAGACCTAAAAGAACTACAAGCAGTCAATAAAACTGAAACGGCAGCGGATAGAGAAGCCTAGCAGTCCTTAGTATTGGAGGCCAAGATCCACTTCGGGTCGTTGCGCCGGCCGCAGCAGTAAGTACTCCGTGCTCTTCCGAAAAAGCCAGTAAAAATAGTGTGGGGAAAACAAATTCTTTTTCGTACATTTACAAGTAAATTAAAATTTTAAGTAACACTTTACCTAGTCTCGGAGTCTCAGTGATGTGTACGCTCAGTTTTGCAATCTACCCTTCCATTTGATACACCACACTTGGGTATAATCCTCTATTCTATGGTATGTGTAGTGTTTGTGTATTTGAGCTACTTTAAATATCACGGTTGTCTCGGGTTCGCGGGTAGCGGGGGGACAGTCACGTGAATGCCACAGGCAAGTGCGGACGTGCTTACCCTGGCTACTGGTGACGTAACGAGCCAATATAGGTACCCTACACATGAGAGTACTACAGTATGTAAGTACAGCGGAAGGTATAGGTATGCCAAAATACAGGTAAAACCTAAATTGGGTACCTATGTCATTCCAACATGCAGCTGGCAGCATACATCATTAATTAAGACTAATTATGTAAATGGAAAATATATTTGTAACGTTTGTTTTGCAAAATAAATTTATCTTTATCTTTAATCTTGAGAAATAGCCTTTCTGCATTTGTAGTCGTTTTGCGATCTAGTCCCTATGCAGACAGTTCATTTTGTAAATCCAGTCGTTTTGATACCGACCCTATTTGAAAATTTTCGTTTTTCCCCCCTACCTCATGAATGGCTCGACCGATTTTATATAACTTTCAGTTTTGCTTGCATTCTACACATCATTTCCTTTCATTTGATACCAAACTATTTGGAAACATTCGATTAGTCACTCCCGCTTTCACCCGCCATATCTTGTAAACTTCTTAACCGATTTTAATAAAACATGTTTAATAACCACCGCCGGAAACCCTGCTTTTAAATTAAATTAACGCTATGCAAATCGGTCCGCTCGTTTAAGAGCTACGGTGCCACAGAGACACACATACACACCCACAAGTCCGTCAAACTTGTAACAAACTTTTTTGTCGGCGATTAAAAATGTCAAAAAGTATTTTGCGTATGCTCAAAACAAATCCTATAACTACAATATGGTTTATTTTTTTACATAAATGACAAATGTGTTTACGTTAAAAAAAACGTATTTACCTACTAGTATTTTCTAAATATCTACGAAAGGACATCTTGGAATTCCGCCCACTGTGCATCGATTACAATACATTACATTAAGGTATTATTGATAACAGATAATTATAATAATTGGCGTTTTGCCGGCCCGTCAGAGGGCGCCACGCGACACGTGACACAGGATGTCCGTGTCAATTAGCGAATCACGTGACCGTCCCCGAATTTCCACTGTGACCTAAACGGTTATTTATTCACGAACTGCGTTGTAATGGACAGATAAAATATTAAGAAAGGTTTGTTCGTTTTTAGGGTTCCGTCCCCAAAGGGTAAAAACGGGACCCTATTACTAAGACTCCGCTGTCCGTCTGTCTGTCACCAGGCTGTATCTCAAAACCGTGATAGGTAGACAAATGATGTATTTCAGTTGCCGCTAGTTATAACAAAATAAAATAAATATTTAAGGGAGCTCCCCTTAAATATTTATTTTATTTTGTTTTAATTTATTTAAATTATTTATTTTGTTTTTAATGTTATATTATATTATACCATACAACAAACGTAATTTTGATTGAATAATTTTTTATTTCAGCCTTACAATGTCCACTATTAAACACGGGAGGGCTGTGCTTGTGGATCTCCATGAGGGGAAGTTGCCGTATGGCAACTAAATGACATAACTAATACATTAATAATAATAAATAACATAAAGCGTGGTGTGTATACACCACGCTTGGCTGGCGGGTTGGCGAGCGCAGTACGGGATGCATATACGAGTACATGATAATACATGCAATATGCATGTATAATAAATAAATAATGCTGGACAATTCACACAGCATCATCTAGCCCCAAGCTAAGCAGAGCTTGTGATATGGGTACTAGATGACTGACATACTTAATACATTATACTACCTCTACATAGATAGATATTTTTTATTATATACCTATAGAAAAACACCCAGAACACCCTGTACAACCTGCAGACCTAGACATATATACTGCTACAGACATATAGACAATAATATACTGTTTATCCCTATCTCTATATGCATAAAGTTATGTTACCATAATTATTAATCCCATAATTTTCTTCTTTATAAACATATTTGACATAATAATAAACAAATATAAAACTTATTCTTACAAATGTTTTCGAACGCCTATAAAACTTTCCTGTGACAGAGCCGACTCGGACGGACTGTAGGTTATTAGGTGTTTACGGTTCCGTACTACAACAAGGTACCCTTATAGTTTCGCTTTGACTGTCTGTCTATCTGTCTGTCCGTCTGTCTGCGGCTTTGCAAAGAGACTATCAGTCCTAGAAAGCTGAAATTTAGCTTGGGCGTATAAAATAATGTAACTAAAAATGCTGCAAAAAAACCTTAATTGTTTTATTTTCGTCGTATATATAGCATCATCATCATTTTTGTACTGCGCTCGCCAAACCACCTGCCAAGCGTGGTGGGTATGGCAACTAACCGTCATGGAGATCCACGAGGGAGGCCTGTGTTCAGTAGTGGACATTTTACGGCTGAAATGATTAATGAAACTTTTTTCCTCGTTAACTTTTTTCCTCGTTAACTTGTTTCCTCTCCCCCTCTAAAGTCTAAACTGCCCGGTAGTTTTATACATGAACTTTCTAGGAAAACTACATTATTATTAGTTTCGGAGAAATTATCGCTCAAATAAATAATGCAGTTTACCAATCATACCGGAATACTTTAAACCGAAACTCAGTTAATATCTGTTACCTCATATGTTTTGGTTCACGTAGAAAAACATACACCATCTTCTAACAACATGTCTACAGTTATACAAAGTGCGTGGCCTGAAACGCACTTGGTCTAATTTTTTTTAACCTTCCGAAAACTCTGTGACAGAACAGAGATGGACAACTAGTTAGGTTAGTAGGTTCTTTTTTATAACAAACCGAAAACTATGCCTTCGACAGAACCGAGAAGAACAAAAGTTAGTTATTATTTTTTCGATATTTTTTTCGGGAATAATTTCTGTCGGCCAACACGCTGCTGACTTTGTTAAAGTACGTAGGAACATTATTTATGTAAAACTGCTAAAAACTACGCGTGAGCATGCGTAGAGAGCGTGCCGCCAAAAAAAAATCAAGATTATTAAAATTATACTATTAAAAAATTTGGAAAATAATGTATATGAGTTAATGATTTTATGGAATTAAATATTTATTGTGAATGACTCGCTTCGCATGCGTTGTACCCGGATAAAAAGTAGCCTATGTGTTAATCCTAGTCAACATCTATACGTTTGCAAGATTTCAGCTCGATACGTACGCTAGTTTTTCTGTGAAGAGGTAACAAACCTCCATACAAACAAACTTTCGGCTTTATAATATTAGTGAGACATACAGTTTCGGAGACAAAATAGAGAGCCCTATCATGTCTACAACTTAATGTTGATTTAGCGAAAATTACCTCATACGAAAGAACTGATAGCAAAGAACATTACAAAAGGTAAAATACCGTCATACAGTGATGGCTCATACATCCCGCGATCTGTAAATTAGCAATTAATGAATGCAGCGCCGCCCGCGGAGGGTGGGGCATTTTTTGCTGCGGTAGGTGGTGTACTATAGCGTGCCTAGGTACTGTGCTGGACCAGCGGACGGGGAAAGGATCTTGGGATATGTCCCGGGATTTGATGCGAGTTTTGTTGCAGATTAGTCAATTAATTTAAACGGTTTTACTGTCGGGCAAAAGATGTTTTACATTATAAAAAAATAGCGTCCGCCACGCGGCTGACGCTCCCCGCTTTGCGTCCCGCATCCAGCATCGCTGACGAGTAGATTTGACCGAAACCTTATTGTTCTTTATTCATTCTTAGATTTCAAAGTTTATTACGAATGCACAGAATGGTATCTTATGTAACGTAAGCACAAGCTTACCGGAAATAATCGGCTGGCCAATAGTTTGGACCAATAGTTTTTTGTTTCAAAAAACATCGAAGTAAAAAAAAACAATTTTACTGTTGTATAAGACATCCCTAAGCGTATAAAGGTGTCTACAACCTTCTTACGCTCAGGAATGTCTTAGTCGATTTTCTCAGATTCTTTTATGTAATTTGTTTTTTTTTACTATAATGTGTTTATTTAATCCAAACTATTGGCCGGCTGATTATTTCCGGTAAGCTTGTGCTGACCCTATATATTATATTGCGACATAATATTACATCACGAGCGCTACAAACTGCTCCAGCTGATCGTGATGGGCAAAATACCTGGCAAAAAAGGGGTTGGAAGACGAAGAACATCATGGCTTCTTAGGCAAGGGTCTTTTATTTATTTATTGAAAACACACACGAGTTGGGCTTACAGATATACCAAAGCGCCCAAAACGTCTAAACAAATTTTCACTATTCGTAATCATACAAAACTAATATAATACTACGTAATATAAGAGACTAAGCTTCTGCCCGCCGCTTTGCATGCGTCCTACCCGGATTAAAAGTATATGTGTTAATCCCGGCCACATCAATATGTACGTGAAGTTTCAGCTCAATCCGTACGGTGGTTTTTGCGTGAAGAGATAACAAACATCCATACATACATCAAACTTTCATTCATCATAATTTCGGGATGAGCTTAGACAGGAGTTAAAAGAGCTGAAGATCTGTTTAGGCTAGCAGTAGACAAGGAAAAATTTAGCAAGATGAGAGTAAACCTCCAGTAATAGAGAGTCACTATTAGAAGAAAGGCCTGAAATATACCATTGCAGGGCAAAAACCTCCCCTTCATACTGCATCTTCTCTATCCTGAGCTTTGTTGTCCAGTCTTCCAGGTATGCGTTAAGCAAACAACACCTGCTTAAATTCCTATAAGAGCTAGGTCATTTATGAGTTTATTGGTTACGTCATAAAACACACCGAAATCCCGATCGATAAACAAAAAAGAGGAAAAACCGCCCCTGTGCACCGGTCATTTTCAGCGTTTTTTCACAGCGGCCCGCATTCAACCCCCTGGGGAGTTAGGGGGTCCCCCTGCCCCCCCGATACCACCGTGCGCGGAATTTGATTAATGCAATGTTCGCGATAATTATTCCTGTTACAATTTTTTGACAGGATAAAGTTTTTTCTCCGGCAATTTTTTGAGAGTTTTCGCGATGCATTGTTGATGCGTGGTGCGCTGCAAAATGTTGCGTGCTTTGTTTTTGGGCGGGCGGATTTTTTCGTGGATCATTTTATGTGTGCTATTCCTAAAATTTTACATTGCTACCTTAATGAATCTGCTTTCGTAGCCAGATATAATGAGGCACCTTTTTTGACACATATTTTACCGGCTATCGATGTCAATTATATCTTACACTGACTAAAACTAAGTACAATTTGGGAAATGACGTTTCTTAATTTAGTACTGTCAGCGTAAAATTTGGTATATTTCTGCATAATTATACCGTTTTAATTTTAAAACGGCACTAACCGAATAGCTCGGTATGTGTCATTTTAGTCTGTTTTACAAAAATGTTATTAGCTTTAGCTAGTTAGGGCAGCGACAGAATCGTCATCATTATCGCGTTATTTATCTCTATTATAGCCCGACGTTTCCGAAAAGTAAAGCGATAAATATCTGGTTAGATATGTTTTAATAATGCGTCGTGATCGGGAAAGTTTAAAAGACTTATATATAAAACAGGCTTATGGTTTTAATTTTCTACTCCAGTAAGTAAAGTGCCTTTGACATCTAATAGCATGCATTTATTGTCAGCAGATGTTAATTCGTGCTTTACGGGACTGTCCATACCCATAGGTAGTAAGGTACGCACCTGCCGTAGACCAATGTTTGTATTGTTACGAGCTGAGGGTGGGGGATTAAATAATGTAGTCCAATTTTACCAAAATTAACACTTTAATCACAGACCACTTATAAGAATCTCACAGCAGATTCACACAGGAACACTTTTTCACTGTACAACACTGAACACCACTAAAACACTTGTTCACTATAGCACTTGTACACTGGACACTGATCACTGTATTCACTTTACTGTCGCTCCGATATATCGCACTGTTCGCTTCCGTAGCCAAATAAAGACTATCCCTCGGTAAACACATCCGCGTATTTATATCGCACATAAAGTAGATTCTCGAAGCTGAAGCTTCTAGATTCACACACAATAGAGACAGGACAACAAAAAACAAGTAAACAACTTTTTATGACTCTGTTTACTACCCGCACTATTGTCTCAAAACCGGTTTGTCTAGAAACTTCACTTGTTTGTGTTCAAAACAATAAAGAGTGACCTTGGACTATTTCGGCCGCACAAACACCGGTCCTTTCTGGATCTTTCGCGAACTTACTGGTTTATGTTTGCGCTCGGCGCAACAGTATCAATGGTTTTAGGACCTACATACTTTCTGTTCGGCGGTCGAAGAGGCAACACGTCCCGGGATCTGTAGTATTGTTCGTTGCTAGGCAACTACCTCTACGTCTTTGTTGTTTCTAGTGATTGCCGTGAAGAACGGGGAGCCGATTTCTCCCGAAGATACATACCTAACAAGGTATCTTCAGAATAAGAATTTTACCTCTCTACAGAGGCGAACGCGTGTAAAATTATTTTTGAGTGTTTTTCAAGCGGTCATTAGATATAATAATAATAATGTTTATTTGCACCTTAATAATTACATTTTACAAGTAGTCTAATTAAAAAATAGGCCTAAGGTTATTAGATTAATTTATTCTAGTGATACAACTAATTGCCTAAACTAGGATTGAGAGTATCCTGTGTGATAGGCATTAGCGCCCACCCTCAAAAGGTAACAATTTATATTTATATTTAGATATAGATTAGCTGATATGTTTATATACATTTGAGAAGTTCTTCTCGTACTTCTTTCCCTCACTTGGAAAATAAGTTATCTGAAGCGAATTATGTGCTTTATTAAATTTATAGTGTCTTGTTCTTCTTTTGTAAATTGACTATTCTAAGTAGCGTTTTGCTCTATTGAATAAACACTTTTTGACTTTCACTTTGAGAAGTTTATCGAACGAGTGAGCGAACGAAGCTCTTAGCGGCAACTAGGCGTTTTGGCTGAATGTTTGTATGTATGTACATATTTATGTGATACACGATATATGCCCTGACTGGCATCACTTAAATCATCTTACTATAGATGGAAATAGGCCATTGATTGATGATTGATATATGCCCGCAATTTTTTTCCGAAGATAACTTTGGAACGGATTATCGGATTTTGATGAAATTTAAAGCTTAACTAGCCATTTGTGACCTATATGTCTGTGAGACCGGGTGGATGGAAAAATCGAAAACCTTTCTAACCCGATATCGATTTGCGTTGTGATTTCGCGTAGTCGCCTCATTGCACGTACCCTATGATGGGTCCAACTTAAAACGGAGACGCGAGCTCACGTTCATAGTTATCATTTATTTATTTACTTATGTAGGAAGGCCTACAGCTTATACAAAATCAGAACAAAAATAAAGTTAATTTTTAACCCAAGCTACAGATAGTACTAAACACTAGGTAGACAAAACATTAACTTAATTTTAACAGACACCAGACAATATCATATCATAGTTTTGGCGCAAACCCGGTGCGTGAGACTGGCGTCACCGATTATGGTCGAACTAAACTTCGAATGGTCAGTACTAAACTGATATTGATTTTTTTTGTCAGAAATATTACAGTTTTTGTTTATTTTATAATAGTTCCTCTGTTCTTTTTTATATTATTACACTGATAACTGTTTTAGTTATAAAACTCTATGATTGTAATAAGCTGATTGGCCTTAAAATGTATGTGATAAAACAAAGTAATTTTTATTGTTTCAAGTGCAAGTGTATAATAAGTTATTAAGGAGGTGTGATTTATAAGTCACCTTGTTTTATTGTCACAAAAATATTTTTTTTAAACTGAGCGATAAGTAACATGGTATAATAACATATTGAAAAAACCTTAGATGAAAAACCCGGTGCGAGGGACCGGCGTCACCAGTGATGTAGGTCAAACTGACGTCACCAATGGAGGGTTAAGGAGATTTTATCAATACAAATCGATTGTCGTTAGGAAATTTTTATTTTTGCGGTCTTTTGAGATATGGGGTTAATCGTTTTTCTTTAGAGGATAACCCTTGAACGGATGGTCGGATTTAGATGATATTTAAAACCTAAGGGTTAAATCGATTGTGGGGGATTTTTAAAAAGTGGTGTAGTTGTTGAGATATAGAGATTTATTAATCGATGTTTTTTGTCCGAGCATAACTCCTGGACATATGAAATTTTACCAACACACGGTTAGTAGCCGATTGGAACGCATTTTGTAGGTTCTATTCACGCTACATATCAAATTCAAATGCAATAGGACTTCATTTATCTATTCATCTATCTATGTAGTATAATGTATTAAGTACATCAGTCATCTAGTACCCATAACACAAGCTCTGCTTAGCTTGGGGCTAGATGATGCTGTGTGATTTGTCCAGCAATATTTATATTTATTTATATTTAAAGAAGCTTTCTCGTTCTTAGTTCGTGGCGAACCACTAGTTTTAGAGGTAGTTGCCCATCAGCAAACAATACCAGCAAACAATAGCCGTGGGGTGCCGGCAGTAGAATGTTACCCCTCCTCTTCTACCCTTGGATGCAGTAAGAGCCTGCTAAGGGACACCTCTGGTAGATGGGCAGCAGCGTCTTTCCGTATATCAACATCCGGTACTGCGCTCACCAACCTGCCTGCCAAGCGTGGTGAGTATGGCAACTACCCCCCATGGAAATCCATGAGGGAGGCCTTAGTTCAGTAGTGGACGTTTTACGGCTGAAATGATGATGATGAAACAAAACCACCGCTCCCTGGACGTGTGACCTCTTCGACTGCCGAACAGAAAGTGAACATTTTTATATGGATGTGAATTAATTTGGGACATTGTTATATAGATTAGACTTGCCCAGCACCCATACCATTCTCCCAGCGTAGTCGGCTATTACTTAGAGGAAAGAACAGGTCGTCTAGAAACGTCCGCCGAGTTTTTAGTCAGCTTCAAAGTAGGTAACTGATAATAAATTCTTGTTTCAAAGCTACACGAAATTTCTGCGATGTCTCCGATCAAACACGAGTATACAACAATGTGTTCAAAATAAAAGTCGAGCTGCAACACGATGAATAGATCGTTGGGCGCTCGCCAATGTTCTTACATTGATGGCGGACTTGACGCATTTTTATGGCCACTGAAATTACAATGCAGCTCGAATCTTTATAGATTATCGATTTTGAATATTACAATGGCGAAAACAATATCAGCTGGTTCATCATCATCGTTAGGAAACCCACGGCTTAGTTAGCTTCAGACGTATTGACCTGTTCTTTCCTCTGACTAATAACTGACCAAGCTATGGTGGCTAGACTAATCCATCTAACAATGTCTCAAGCACTGTAGCGGTACCAGTAGCTGACGCTGTATAAATGATCTATAAAGGCCTCATCATCATCATCTGAGCCATAGAACGTCCACTGCTGGACATAAGCCACCCTCATGGATCTACAAGTACTGATTATGAGGGGTTGTTGCCGTATTCACCACGCTTTGCAGGCGGTTTGGCATTGTTATGTTGTTACACGAAAAGACGCTGCTCCTCATCTTTCAGAGGTATCCCTTTGCAAATTCTTATTGCATTTACAGGGAAGAGAGCCTCAGCTACCGTACCCAGGACTGCTGTTCACGTCCACTGTTAGACGTAGGCCTCCCTCATGGATCCCCAAGAGCATGAGGGGATGGTTGCCACTCGCCGTGTTTGGCAGGCGGACGCTGCTGCCCATCTTCCGGTTATGCCTCAGCCGATTCTTACTGCATCCGCGGGCAAGAGAAGACAGGCGACATTCTACGGCCGGCACCCCACCTCTCAGCTTAATCAACTTTATTCAGAGGAAAGAACATGTCAATACATCTAAAGCTAACTAAGCAGCTTGCTTCACGTTGTTTTTCTTCACCTTGAACGAAAAATCCATTATGCACGGCCGGTATCCAACCCACTCGGATCGAAAGTCGGGGTAATGTGCCAACCCGTCCGCAATAAACTTGTCCGCAGCGGACGAGATGGCACATTTAAAAATGTATTATTTTTGTTCGTCAACTCGTCCGCTCAGTTTTATTGTACCTAAAACTGGGGTGATTTGTATAGTTAGCGACAGAAGTGTATTAAAGATTTGATAAATAATAAATCTTCTTTTTTTTAAATATATTTACTCGTATACATACATACATTATACATAGATGAAGTAACATGATATTAATGAAGTAAAATATTAATTAAGGAAACTAAATTAAATATGATAAATGTTAACAATTAACTGTAAGCCGGTATATATTTTTTTTTGTATAAAAGATGCTTCATTAGTTATGGTAAAAATCAGTCCTATAGGGGGTACCTATCGGCCAACACGGCTTAACCAATCATAAATCCTCTAATAAAATCCAAAAAAAGATAAAAACCAAATGCATAAAATGAATGGTAAAAGAATTGCTAACGATAGTGAATTTCAGAATAAAACAAGCAGGTAAGAAGTACAAGTGCTATCTAAAACAATCTCCGCAGACAATATCCGGACTTCAGTGTAGTGCAGGAGCTCGCCGCAGAAAATATTTTAGAGTAGTCGTTACTCAAACTCAAAACGCCTGGGTTTGTATCAGTATTTAAAGTCTTCTAACCAAAAAGACTAATACGTAATTTTTTTAAGACGTACACAACGAAAGTACGAGGTAAGAACCGAAACATGTCTCTTTTTCAGGTAGAGTCCTGGAAAAGATAATTTCTGCTCTTCTCTCTCAACATTACTGGTATGATTTACAAATCAACTTCGAAGTTTGTTCTTGACGTCGAACATCCTCTCATCATCATTTAAGCCGTAAAAAAACCACTACAGAGGCGTAGTTGCCATACGGGATGTTGATACACGGAAAAAAGCTGCTGCCCATCTTCCAGAGGTATCCCTTTGCAGGCTCTTACTGCATCCACAGGCAAGAGAGGAGGGGCAACATTCTACTACCGGCACCCCACGGCACACAATAAATACATAATATGAAAACCAAAATATTGACATTAACTTCATTACTACTAAAACATACATATATAAATACATACGTTTGTATGGAAAACACGTCGACTAGTGCAAGAATTAAGTTGCAAGCGAGCTCCTGCACTAAGTATAATATGGTATGCAATGCTTAAAACTTTTTCTACGGTGAGAGCTCGCAAGTGTTACGGCAAGCTGGAGTCTATCCCCGCGGCTTTAAGGTCGATTGTCCTTGAATAACAAATTAATAAGCACGTGGAAGTTGCATTGAGTCATCTTAAACAATTTTGTGAGTGGTAAAAATGCAGAGAGAATAATGTTATTATCCCCGATAAGTAATAAAGCCTTGGTATGCCGGAAGGTTAGATGTTATTGATGGTAGATGCAGTAGGAATCTGCAAACAGATACCTCCGGATGATGGGCAGCAGCGTTTTTCCGTGTATCAAAATCCCGTACTGCGCTCGTTAACCCGTTTGTGAAACGTGGCGAAAACGACAACAACCGCCTTATGACAAAACCTCTTTCCCTAACTTTGAAAAAAACAAAGTTAGGGAAAGAAGTAAAAAGGAGACTTCACTTTTTCATTGCTATTAATTATTTTAATTAAATGTCCGCCAGAAGATAAGATAATTTCTTATTGCGAATGAGCCGAGCAACATCTGGCCAAGAGTCATCATCATTATCATTTCAGCCGTAAAACGTCCACTGCTGAACAGAGGCCTCCCTCATGGATCTCCATGAGGGGTAGTTGTCATACTCACCACGCTTGGCAGGCGGATTGGCGAGCGCATTACAGGATGTTAATACACGGAAAGACGCTGCTGCCCCTTTTCCGGAGGTTTCCCATAGCAGGCTCTTACTGCATCTATGGGTATGAGAGGAGACATTCTATTGCCGGCACTCCACGGCGTTCACATAATATAGAAACTTTATTATGAGATTTTTTTATTAAAAAGCCTTAATCTATGAATCCATAGTTCGACATTGGATGTAAGTATACACAGTTTCTTATATACGATTTACTTACTTTTCAGTGGAGTGCACGACCGGAGGCGAAGGTTGCGAACCGTCTTTACCCTAAAGAAGCCCTCGATAAGGGTCGAAACAGTTGGTGCCTAAATAACACGTGAACATTCCCGCTAAAAAATATGAATTTTCAGTCTAAGTTTAGGAATTTGTAATATAGTTCATTTTCTTGTATTTATGCTATGCACATCACATATTTTAAGAAAACTAGATTTATTTTAGTGTGCATTTAGTTCGTTTTCTTAAATAAATTTCCTTAATTATTATCGTCATCTCAGCTGTATTATGACGTAGGCCTCCCTCATGGATCTCGATGTGATCATGAGAGGGTTGTTGCCACACTCTTCACGCTTAGCAGGCGGGTTGACGAGCGCCTTACCTACGGGATGCTGATACACGGAAAAACGCGACGATACTTACTGCATCCACGGGCAAGAAAAGGAGCAACATTCTACAGCCGGCACCCCAAGGCAATCTTAAAATTTAAATTGTCTTGAATCGTTATCTAAGTAAGCCGCAAATAGTTCCTTCATTTTTCAACAAGAATCGAACACGCACTCCGATCTCAGCCCCGCTGCCCTAGGGCGTGCAACACTGATTAAAACCTAAAATAATTGCACCGAAAAAATCCCCAATTAAAATTAAAATAAAACAAACAAGATGGATCTCCAAAAAGTTCTTTCAGGTTGTACAAAAAAGTGCTGAAACTCCTTTTGTCTTAGCGTGGTGTCGCATTGTTGTCGTGAGGCGTATTGTCTTAGCCATTACCGTCTTCTTGTAATTACGTGTTTTGTTTCGCGATGCAGTTGTCTGTTTAAATGAACCGGCCAAGTGTGAGTTTGACTCGCGGACTTGATTTCCATATGGAACTGAAACATTAAATTAAAATTAATTATTGAATTAAAATCAATTTTTAAACGCCGACAAAAAAGAGTGGTGCCAAAACTTTCGTTGTCTTAGCTGTCGTTGGTTTAGTAGTATATTATAAATTTATAATCACCCTTTATGAGTAAGATAAAATTTATATAATAATTTTATTGTTAGTTACTTAAGATTCTTCCTAACTTCCTTCGACAGGTCTGCATTCAATGGAAACTGGCTGAGAACAAATTACTCAAGTACCAGGACCGCATGAGCGGGCAAGCAGTGCACAAGATTGATGCGAGCGCCGCGGAGAGATGGATTGATGCTGTGATGTCGCTATGGGATTCAGACCCATAGGGCACGCGAGGTGAGGATGTTTTAAGGTTCGAATAAATCGCTTTACCCCCGACGCGCCATATGTACCGACGGGTGTTATATAAAAGAAGAGTTAAAATAACTTTTAAGCTGAGAGGATGGTATAAGTGCTGGGCAAGCCTAATCCATCTTACAATGTCCCAGGCACTGCAGCGTCCCGTACAGCATGATTACCAGTTGCTGACGCTGTATAAATCATCTATAATAGATGCAAAGGCCTTACTTTTTTTTTATAAGTTAAATCAGGTTAGTTATTTTATGTTTTGTAGAATACATAAACGTGTAGAAAATCTCAATACGAATCCAATGGTGTATGATTTATAACATATTATTTTGTAGTGCTTCCGTAAAATGAAAATTAAAAAAAATTCGGTGAGTTCCTCAAATATTTTGGCCATTTTTTTATGCAGAAGTCTGCCGGACCGCACATTGTAAGTTTTTTTTAGCCGTGGGGGGCTGGCAGTAGGGTGCAGTAAGAATCTGCTAAGGGATACCTCCGTAAGAATGGCAGCAGCGTCTTTCCGTGTATTAATGGCGAGTATGACAACAACCCCTCAGTGCGCAGTGATCCATGAGGGAGGCCTTTGTCCAGCAGTGGACATTCTACGGCTGAAATGAATCATCATGTAGTAAGTCTTTAACATTACACAAACTGGCTGAGAAGCTGAGAACAAATTACTCAGGTACCAGGACCGCATGAGCGGGCCGGCAGTGCACAAGATTGATGCGAGCGCCGCGAAGTGATGGATTGATGCTGTGATGTCGCTATGGGATTCAGACCCATAGGGAATGCGCTAGAAAGAAAGGATGCTTACATCCATCTTTAGGTTTTATTTATTTACATTACATTTTATCTGTCGTTAGAATTTGTTTTTTTATTCATAAGCCTTTGCATATATTATAGATAATTTATGAAGCGTCAGCAACTGGTAATCATGCTGTACGGGACGCTGCAGTGCCTGGAACATTGTTAGATGGATTAGGCTTGCCCAGCACCTATACCATCCTCTCAGATTAGTCAACTTATTAGACAGAGGAAAAAACAACTCAATACGTCTCAATCTAACTAAGTTGTTACAAGCATTGGTACGGGGGTACCAGAAAAGGGGGCGAAGGCCTCAAAAGTTCACCAAAGGTCAAAAATGGCATTTTTGGGTTTTTGGACGTTTTCGGCCAATTGAAGACTTTTATTTTTTTTGGTGACCTATTGTCACAATAACTCCGGTCCCTGTGACCCTAGGGTCACCAAACTCAATCAGTCACCTTCTCTCATTAAGACGATGCTAACAAAAAAGATTTCATGTAAATCAGACAACGCGTTCGGTGTAATCGTCAAATACACTGACAGACGGACAGACGGACAGACAGACAGACAGACAGCGCTACGCATAATATGGGGCTTCGCCCCCTAATTATAACCTACTTTCTTGTGCATAGGTTCTCTTTAGGTAAACGTGGAGCACGTTTACCTAAAGAGAACCTATGCCACATGTTTACTTGTCCCCAAGTTAGATGATGGCCAAACACTAACCTGCTGCCTAACAGTTTATTTTATTGTATAAAAAGTTCTACTACTACTAAAAAATTCGGGTGCCGGCAGTAGAATGTTACCACTCCCTCTCTTTACACCACATCTTTACTTGTCCCCAAGTTAGATGGTGGCCAAACACTAACCTTACTGCCAATAAAAAAATAAACTGTTTATTTTATTGTATAAAAAGTTCTACTACTACTAAAAAAATGGGGTGCCGGCAGTAGAATGTTACCACTCCCTCTCATGCCCGTAGATTCTGTAAGAACCTGTTAAGGCGCACAAGAGCCTGCTAAGGCATACCTCCGGAAGATGGGCAGCAGCGTCTTTCCGTGTATCAACATCCCGTTCTGCGTTCGCCAACCCGCCCGCCAAGCGTGTTTAGCATGGCAACTACCCCTCATAGAGTTTCATGAGGGGAGGTCTGTGTTCAGTTGTGTAGGTTTTACGGCTGAAATGATGATGATACCCTTCAAACCGGAACATAGCAATGCGAGTGTTACTGCTGTGTGGCATAATATAGGTACAGTATAAAAAAAATTGCCGTGGGGTGCCGGCAGTAGAATGTTACCCCTCCTCTCATTCCCGCGGATGCAGTAAGAGCCTGCCAAGGGATACCTCCGGAAGATGGGCAGCAGCATTTTTCCGTGTATCAACATCCCACACTGAGCTCGCCAACCCGCCTGCCAAGCGTGGTGAGTATGGCAACTACCCCTCATGGAGACCCATGAGGAAGGCCTGTGTTCAGTAGTGGACGTTAAATGGCTGAAATGATGATGATAAAAAATTCTACTACTACTACAAAATTGAAACGAACAAAACTATCCTAATATTAGTAAATCTTCAATCTTCAAAATATTCCCATAATGTGGGATGCCTTCTGTTTGTATCGAGTGTGAAGACAAGGGTCATTTGAAGTTACAAAAAAAGGACATTAACCCCATAACGAGCCCTTAGACCTTTTCCTTCAACAAGTGGGTTGTAGAGTTCCGTATTAATCTGAGAATTTCATAATATCATAATCTTACTTTGCCGGTTTTTGTATTAACTAACTTTATCTTCATAAGGAAAGATTTTCAAATGAAATTGTAAATTAAAATGTAATCTAAATTAAGTATAGTCTATAAGGGTGTCATCTAACCAAAACCCTGTATAAATAATAAATAATTTAAAAAATAATTAAAATAAAACTAACGTTATCTCTAGTCTTAAGACATATTAGGGAATTAATAATAAATACTAGGGACTAGAACTTTATCTAAGTTAGTAGTAGTGTTTGTTTCTGTTATAAATGAAAATAAAAAATAAAAAAAAAAATAAAGCAGTCGATAGTTTAGACTTGCTGTGCTCGCTGTATAATTCATCTTTTTATTAGATGTTAAAAGCCAAGTATCTTATCAAAAACATTAATGTGAAAATGGGAGCCAATACAACATTTAGAATGTCTGAATGACTTCCCCATAAAAGAATTGAGATACAAATGACGCTAAGTTCTATAGATAATCCTGTAATTTAATTTTCCAATTTGTCATGCCATAAAAATACTCTAGTCCTATCAAATAAGTACAAAAGTATTACATGGGAGTTTATTTTTTATTTAGTTTATAGTGACACTTTACTGTCTCTCCTTTAATCGATTTCGCTGAGCAACTGTAAGATTTATTTAACGGGCTAAATACAGTTCAAAGTCAAAGTCACTAAGTAAAAATTCAATAGAGCAAAAAGCTACATAGAAAAGTCAATTTAGGAAAAAAAACTAAACACACTTAGATTTAATATAGAAATTAATTTCTTGCGCTTCATATTTTTTTTCAAGTGAAGGAAAAAGGCGCAGAAGAAACCTCACACCATCACTTCTATACACGTTGTGTATAGAAGTGTAGTATTGATTCTTCGCGTATTGTATTCGCATACTGATTTAGTACCTACTTTTAGTCTTATTTCTTAGTGACTATCTACCTACTGTCTTCGGTGTTAGACGTACCTACGTATAGATTTAAGATATGAAGGCCCGATATGCTAAGGACAAGCCCAAAAGGGCGTTTGAGTGTATCTTAGTTTAAGAACTATTGTAATTTTCTTGAAATAAATAAATTGCCTGCGATGCAAGGGGTTGCGGGTTCGATTCCCGCCTCGGGACAAATGTCTGTACGCTCTGCAGATATTTGTTCAGGGTGTTCTGGGTGTTTTTCTATATATAATAAAAATATATATCTATGTAGTATATTGTATTAAGTGTATCAGTCATCTAGTACTCATAACACAAGCTCTGCTTATTTTATTTTATTTATTTATATATTTATTCAAGAAATAACACATCATTACAGTACAACCAATGCGCTATGCTATACATAGGTAAAGTAAACAATTAAATTTACACAAACAACAAACATCTTAATAATACAAACAGAAAAAATACAATAAAATATTAACAAATGGTACTTATTCTTACGGTATCAACCTCTTCACAATACCTCAGGCAAACTCTGCACACATCATTCCAGTTGTCTGCAAATATATCACACAGTGGTGCTGACGCCAGAAGCTCATTTAGTAATATTAATGCTCGAACAAGGGGCTAGACGATGCTGTGTGATTTGTCCAGCATTATTTATTTATTATTATTTATTTAATCAATAAAAATAAATAAGTGAAAGAGTGAGGTGTCTTGAGGTTCTACTGAGGTTTGTTGTGTACGGAACCTACTGCACCTACTCGGCCTTGACAATCGCCACATAATTATTCCGGATTCCTGTCGATCTAACACGACCATTAAAGTCACATGTCGTATGGCGCTGGTTTTAACGGCAATCATAATCACATTTATCTTCGGGAAATTGTAAGGATATGTGTCAAATTACGATAGGTTTTAGTCATAATTTTAAACTGTTTAACGGTACTTGCTGTGGGCAGTAGAATGTTGCCCCTCCTCTCATACCCGTGGATGCAGTAAGAGTCTGCTAAGGGATACCACCGGAAGATGGGCAGCAGCGTCTTTCCGTGTATCAACATCCCGTACTGCGCTCGCCAACTCGCCTGCCGAGCGTGGTGAGTGTGGCGACTACCCCTCATGGAGATCCAACGTTTCGAGTGCCCTGCTGCGCTCGTGGTCACGGGTGAACTGATGTACATCATAATAAAACAAGATAATTACGCGATAAAGTCTCGTTCATCATTTCAGTCGCCACACTCACCACGCTCGGCAAGCGGGTTGGCGAGCGCAGTACGGGATGTTGAAACACGGAAAGACGCTGCTGCCTAACTTCCAGAGATATATCTTGGCAGTTTTTACTGCATCCAGGAGCAAGAGAGGAGGGGCTACATTCAACTGCCGGGCGTTTTACGGCTGAAATAAATGAATAAATGAAGATAATTGAATTAGTTCGCTTCAGAAAACTTTTTTCCAAGTGATTTCTAACCCGAATGGGGGTGATTCTGACCACCCTAAGGAACAACTTTAGTTCTACGTCTTTCCAAGATTCGGTAAATTTCATTCAAGGAAAGTCTACGAAAGTTTTTCTTTAAGAATGAACGAGTCGCTCATCTTTCCATACAAACGTGGAAGGGTAACTACTCCACTGTTTGACGTTAACCATCCAATACTAAAGATTATATCAATTTATCTCGTCATAATCTATGTTTGTTTACACCTCAAACCGTAAAAAAAGTATTTATTTCAAAAATACAAGCTTCTAAACTTTCGTATTTCAACACTGATTTTAGCCCAACTTTGGACGAAACTAAATAATATAAGGAGAAAGAAAACTCAAAAATAAACGCCGTTCCGACATAGTTTAATTATTCAAAAGTTGAAATAAATGTTATTTTGAAAAGATTACACTCAAGTTTTTCTATAATAACCCTTGTGCTAAAAGTCTATTCACATATTTTTGCGCGGTCGGTTTAAAAATGAATCATTGTGCATCATTCTAGCGCGCGGGTAAACACACTATGTCAGGTGAGATAGCATACATTTAGGACGCGCCCACTGACGACTTTGCCTCCGCGACTAGTTGGACCTTAACTATACGATACGAATGACAACCTAAACGCTTAATAATTAATTCTTGAGCTCCGCGAAGTTGCCTCAGAGGTACAAATAACAATACCTAAAACCACATAGAAGTACCTAATTTTTTTTGTCAAATTGTAATAAAAAAAATTGAGTTGTCAAGGGGCCCTGGCAGATGTATAACATTTTCACCACAGTCGCCATAGTCGCCACTTCGCTACAGTAGACCCAGTTGCCATAGTCATCACAGTCGCTACAGTCGCCCCAGTCGCCACAATCGCCACAGTCGCCACAGTCAACACGATGGGCACGATAGACGAAGGGCAGTCGCTCTAGTGCTACCTCGCACATCTCCAAGCGTCACGCGTCACCTCTCGTCCGATCGGTTTTAACCCCGTAAAAGATGTTTTACATCAAAAATAAAAAACACAAGGACCACTGTAGTGCCTGGGACATTGCTCGATGGATATGACTTGCCCAGCTTCTGAACCATCCCTTTCCGTCTTACCTTCTTTTAACGTGTTTCCTTACGATGTTTTTCTTTTAAGGACCTGTAAAGGATAAGGAATATAATATATATAATTTGTGTACTAACCGAAAAGGGTTCGTTGCAGCCGTTAAACCTCCACTACTGAGCACAGGCCTCGCTCATGGATCTCCATGAGGGGTAGTTGCCATACTCACCACGCTTGGCAGGCGGGTTGGCGAGCGCAGTACGGGATGTTGGCTCTTACAGCATCCATTGGTATGAGAGGAGGGGTAACATTCTACTGCCGGCACCCCGCGGCGAACCGAAAAGGGTGATGTGTCTTTCAGACAACCCGTGAAACAACCTGCGCTGCGTTTTAAGACAACTTTTCGTGATTTTCATTCAATCAAAGATAGTTTTTCGGTTAGTACATTCAAAGAATAAAATAAATATCGAATACTAGATGTCTCGGCGAACATCTTATCGCACCTACTACAACCACTACATATAGCTGCCCTACTACTACCCTACAACTACTAATTTACGCAACGAAAAGTAGCCTATGTCCTTCTCCATGATCTAACCTACGCCTATACTAAAATTCACCCAAATCGGTTCAGCGGTTTTGACATGAAAAGGCAACATACATACATATATACATACATACATTGTTACTTTCAGTTTCATATATTAGTAGGGATAACATAAATAAACATTTAATTATCCGTCAGAATGTTAACGTGATGAATTGACGTCATAATGTCAACCTGCATTAGTTCTTAAGCATAGCTGTAAGTTTTCTTAAATTGTTAAAATAACAAATAAAAATATAAACAATAAAAGCACATTGTGTTTAATTAATAACCAGTAATAATAATGATAATCAAATTTCACCTTCCAAACATTCTCAGGACACGCGAGATCAGGACTTTTAACACGATCATTAAAATGGCGTAAGCAATAATCAACCGAAATAAATCGCAATACGATCTATTTTAGATTGATGTCGGTGCAATGGGATAAAGGCTTGTATAGAGGTTGCGTTTCTTAGTGCGGTACAAAATTAAGGTCTTTGAATCTTTGAGTATATCAACTTAAAAAATGGGATTGAAGAGTTCTCATCCTGTACCACTAAAATCTTGTAACACACAGGATCAGGGCATTACAAAAATACTTGCCAACGTGTACCACTGGTACACGATGGGAAAAAAATATAAATGTATTGCCATCGTGTACCACCCAACCGAAGCAGTAAAAAAATGATTCTTCTTCTTCCTTCCTTAGGCCAGCAAAACTTAAAAATCGGCCAAGTGCGAATCGCACACGCGCACGAAGTGTTCCGTACCATTATTTACCTTACCTGTAATATCGAGCAAGAAACGGCAAAAAAATCAGGTTTTTGTATGAGAGCCCCCCATAAATATTTATTTTGTTTTGTTTTTAGTATTTGTTGTTATTTCAGCATCACATTATCTGTGAAAATTTCAACTATCTAGCTATCACGGTTCATGAGATACAACCTGGTGACAGATAGACATACAGACAGACGGACAGCGGAGTCTTAGTAATTGGACCCGTTTTTACGCTTTGGGTACGGAACCCTAAAAAAATGCATAAAATGTAAAAAATTACAGCATAATTTCACCGCAATTAGGCACATAATAAGATAAAGATAAAAGATAAAAATAAGTTTATTTCGTTAACATAATACATGTACATTGTAAGTGTGAAAAAAAACAAAAAGTTACAAGCATTGTACGGGGGTACCAGAAAAGGGGGCAAAGGCCTCAAAAGGTCACTAAAGTTCAAAATGGCATCTTTGGGTTTTTGGACGTTTTCAGCCATTTGACGACTTTTATTTTTTGGTGATCTTTTAAGGTCACAATAAACTCCGGTCCCTGTGACCCTATCAATCACCAAAATCAATCAGTCACCTTCTCTCATTAAGACGGTGCTAACAAAAAAGATTTCATGCAAATCGGTCAACGCGTTCGGTTGTAATCGTCAAATACACGGACAGACGGACAGACAGACTGTCAGTGCTATGCATATTAGGGGGCTTCGCCCCCTAAAAATTAATGGCACGAATATGACTACCACTTAGCGTAAGCTGAGGCAGAATATATCCTGCCACAGCGCTGTTCTTCCGTGGTTACTCTGTCATAATATATAATGTACCTGTAATCAAACTATGACTTTTTCATTGCTTTTTTATTCCCATTATATATTATATATTTTATAGCCCATTATTCAATAGTGAGATAAAGGGTTTTTTTATTTTATTGGTCGAGTTACTTTGTTCTTAATTTAAAATAATGTTCTTAAAAACCCATATGCCATCAAAAACAGTTAATTATAATTTTAGGAACTGCACATTTACTAATTGTTTCTCTAAATAAACTTTTTATCTACTAAATAAAATGTTTTTTTGGTATTATTTTTTTTACAAGTGTGTTGGAAAACGTCGTATGATACACGTGTGTATTGATGATTACCGACCTCGGCTCTCTTAAGACCCTCATCTAAAAAAAAATTAAAATAAACAAAAATAAAAAAATAAAAATAAAAATAAAAAAAATAAATAATAATAAAATTTAATTAAATCGGGTCTCAATGGCGCCTCAGCGGTACTCACCAACATTACGCACTTGTACCATAATGTACTATTATTACATTATCATTTCCTCCGTAAAACGTCCACTACTGAACACGGGATCATGGATCTCTGTGAGAGGTAGTTGCTATACTCACCACGCTTGGCAGGCGGGTTGGCGAGCGCAGTACGGGATGTTGGTACACGGAAAGACGCTGCTGCCCATCTTTCGGAGGTATCCCTTAGCAGGCTCTTACTGCATCCACGGGCATGAGAGGAGGTGTAACATTCTACCGCCGGCACCCCACGGCGAACATAATTTTTCATTGTTGTTAGATAGATTAGGCTTGTCCAGCATCTATATCATCCTTTCAGAGGATGGTACAAGGGTTAAGTTTCAGGGTTGATTATATTATTGTATGCGTGGGGTGCTGGCTGTAGAATGTTACCCCTCCTCTCTTACTCGTGGATGCAGTAAGAATCTGCCAAAGGGTACCTCAGGAAGATAAGCAGCAGCGTCTTTCCGTGTATCAACATCCCGTACCGCTCGCCAACCCGCCTGCCAGGAGTGGCGAATATGGCAGCAACCCCCGCATGCTCTTGAAGATCCATGAGATCCATGAGGGAGGGCTATGACCAGCAGAGGACGTCGACAGTAGTCGGCTGAGATGAAGATGAATAAGTATTAGAGCTTTTCTCTCAGACTTCGCAAAGTCTAGCCAAGCCTTTACATCTCCTTATAGGCAGTGACTATCAAATGTCAGCTCGAATAACTAAAACCAACCCTATCTACATTGAAATTAGGCAGTTATTAGCATGCCTGTTGTGAGGTCGCAAGGGTTGAATCCAAAAGCGACCTAACCGGTTGTGTGTAGTCATGAAGTCATTCAGTTTGGATCGTTAGATGTATTATCTTTGAGATTGATTGTTTATCCCACCAGTGGGATATGGGATGTACTTAAGGTACATAAAGACCATTTGTTATGGTAGGGTCCTTAAACAACTTTAATGTACATAAATCAAATATATGTATATACTACACACAATATAATGAGACACACAGCAAAATTTAGCCCCAACTAAGCAAAGCTTAACGGCTGCTATAACTAGGCCTTTGCATCTATTATAGATGATTTATACGGCGTCAGCAACTGGTAATCATGCTGTACGGGACGCTGCAGTGCCTGGGACATTGATAGATGGATTAGGCTTGTCCAGCACCTATTAGCTTAGTCAGATCAGATATTAGTCAGAGGAGAGAACATGTTAATAGGTACGTCTGAAGCTAACTAAGCCGCGGGTTTCCTCGCGATGTTTCCATCAACGTTATAGAACGCCATCCCGCCTGCCAAGCGTGGTGAGTATGGCAACAACCGCCTCATGATTCGTATTTTAGATACATGAGGGAGGCCTATGTCCAGTAGTTTTATTCTAATCGGTTTTTTTATACGACTTAATGACGAGACAAGCCGAAGGCCCATCTGATGTAAAGCGGTAACCTCTATTACAACTGCAATACCGCGGTGCCCACGGTCTCGAAGCATGTGACTATGTGACCAACGCTGCATTGCATTGCGCCCGTCACCCTGAGACAGTCCCTGAGGTAGTAAAAATGGTACGACATTTAACGAACGAACCTCTATATTTGCATTTCATTGTTTCTGTAACTCCCTCCAAGATTGGACCACCAGATTGGAAGTTGGAATACCTCCTACAATGCTGCGAATGCTCTTATCTAGCGGATGAGTCATGGACCAGTTTCTTTGCATTTCTCTGAACCCCGCCACCAAGGTTCTGGAATGTATTGACTCACTATCGTTTTCCTTGCAACGATTTAAGTGGAAAGTCAGTTAGTTTGTGTGTAAGCAGGGCAGTAGAATTCTTCAGCTCCTCTGTTGCTCTGGAAGACGAGCAGCAGCGTATCAACATCTCGTACAGCGCTCGCCAACCCGCCTGCCAAGCATGGTGAGTATGGCAACAACCGCCTCATGTTCATTACTTGCAGATCCATGAGGGAGGCCTATGTCCAGCAGTGTCCTATGGCAGAGTCCTATGGCTGAGAGAATGCGTGCTATATGTAAAGTAGATAGGCAAATAGATAGACAATTATTTATTCAACACCACATAAGTTATATATAATCAAAAATATAACATCGAAAACAGTTAGTAATAGAAAAATCAGCGTTATCGCTGAAAGCAATCTCTTCCAGGCAACCTCGTGCTTATAGGAGAGAATTGAGCAAACAAGGCAGTGGGGTGAAACAAGATCAAATCAAATCAAAATCGAATCATTTATTTATTAAAACCTGTACAACATATTATTTACTGCAATTATCAAGACCTTACCTCCCGTGCTAGTTAAAAACTGTTTTACGACAAGGTAAGGTCTATAAAATGCAATGAAAATATTTAGTTTCAATTCCGCTTATGCTGAGATGCAGGAGCACCGCCCTCCCGCCCGCTAATTATGCACATGAAACTGATGACGAAAACTTTCGTTCCAGCGGCCGACCAGTCAACACCACAGCGTCTCACCTGATGATGCCTCGCGGAGAGGCGAAACACGTGTCGTATAGGTTTGGGTATGCATGCTGCACTGACAAACTAGTTCTCCCTGCATGTGCATAATTAGCAGGCGGGAGGGCGGTGCTCCTGCATCTCAGCATAAGCGGAATTAAAACTAAATATTTTCATTGCATTTTATTGTCATGGATTTCCGCAAAGTAACGCCTGATTCCATTAATTAAGGTAAGGTATATCAAACTACGGTCTATCAAACTATGGCTTGACGGATGCGTCTGAGGATGGATAGTGAGCGGCGTCGGCGGGGGGCGCGGGCAGACTTGCAGACCCATGAGACGGGCATATATAATGATATAACGGTTTCTTATATTTTCTTTCATATATACAGCAGTGTGGTTAGTAAGCATATTATATCACATATTTCTTTAGAATCAACAAATAATGAATATGAAATAGTTTACGTCATCCACGTCATGTCTAGTGAATTGCAATGCGACCTCCGCGCGTTCATTATCAAGGCGATACGTTCAACTCTGAGTGAACGCAGGCTCTACCGCGAGACAAACGAAACACGTTCACGATACCGTTTAGCTGGGGACATAATATTAATTTCAGAGGAGCACTGGCATTAGAGTATCCCTCCTCACTTACACGTGGATGCAGTTTGAATCTGTGGAGGGATACTTCTGGAAGACAGCGTCTTTCCGTGTATCAAAGTGCTGGCAATCGCCAACACGCCTGCGTGGTGAGTATATTTGTCCCGAAGGGGGAAGAGAACCCGCAACCTCTTGCGTCGCAGGCGGACTTTTGCCCGCTGCGCCACAGATATCGTCATTACACTTAGTAAAACTATACATTCAAACTCAAAAACCTCTTGGGGTACAGATTTAATAATAATAATGCTGGACAAATCACACAGCATCATCTAGCCCCAAGCTAAGCAGAGCTTGTGTTATGGGTACTAGATGACTGATATACTTAATACATTATACTACATAGATAGATATTTTTATTATAAATAGAAAAACACCCAGAACACCCTGAACAAATATCTGCAGATCGTACAGACGTTTGTCCCGAGGCGGGAATCGAACCCGCAACTCCTTGCGTCGCAGGCGGACCTTCGCCCGCTGCGCCCACAGAGCTCGTCAATTTGTGAATGATTATATCGTAACAGTTCAGTTCTTAGGTTATAGGGTTACAATCAGACCTAACCATGCGGTTTCGGAAGGGAAGCAAGGCCCTCTTTTTCTACATCTACATCTACATCTACTCTAATAACAAAGAGGAAGGATTTGGTTGTTTATTGAATTAGGCTCCTAAACTACTGGACCGATTTGAAAAATTCTTTCACCATTAGTATGCTACATTTTCCTGGGGTAACGTAGGCGTGGAAATACGGGATAACATTTTATCCCCGTATTTCCACGGGAACGGGAACTACGCGTGTGAAGCTGCGGAGTGCGGTTAGTACAAGATATATTATTATAGGAGGTTTTTTTATGAACTCTTAAAACAACGACCATAAATAAAACTTTACGAGTAGCGCTCTGAAACCGGAGTTAACATTTAGGCGTGAATGGTGCACACAAACTTTAGACCACTTCGAGATCTACAAATCACTGTCTATTTCAGAAAACATATTAACTCTCCAGTATTATGTAAACTGGCGAGACTTGCCGTGGGGTCCTGGCAGTAGAATGTTGCCCCTCCTATCTTGCCCGTGGATGCAGTAAGAGCCTGCTAAGAGCTACCTCCGGAAGATGGGCAGCAGCGTCATTCCGTGTATCAACATCCCGTACTGCGCTCGCCAACCCGCCTGCCAAGCGTGGTGAGTATGTCTAAACATGCCATCATCTCAACAAACAAACATGCCAGTCTAAGATGCAGTCCACTGCGAGATGTGCGGGGTTATGTATAAGAAGTAAATGGAGAACTTGCAATGAGCAATGGAGAAAGAAAGACCTGTGCCCAGCGGTGGAACAGTAGGTATAGGTTATTTTTTATAACCAATAATGTATCCCACTGCTGGGAAAAGGTCTCATTAGTATAGGTTATATTATGAAAATTATATCTGTAACATTTTTTTACCGACTTCTAAAAAATAAAAAATAGGTTATCAAATAGTCTGCTTTTTTTGTTCTTTGTTACCTAAGAACTGTGTCGCTTAAGACCCGTTTTAGAATCACGTCTCACCATAAAATTCAAATTCTATTTATATAATTTACTAGCTTGTGCCCACCGCTTCACATGCGTTTTACCCGGATAAAATGTAGCCTATGTGAGCTACAAACGTACAGATGTTGATTAGGATTAACTAATCAACATCTGTACGTTTGCAAAATTTCAGCTCGATACGTACGCTAGTTTTTGCGTGAAGAGGTAACAAACCTCCATACAAACAAACTTTCGGCTTAATAATATTAGTGAGACTAGCCACACTCCGTAGTTTCACCCGCGTAGTTCTCGTTCCCGTGGGAATACAGGGATAAAATATACCCTGTTACTCAGGGAATACTGTAGCATTCTAATGGTAAAATAATTTTTAAAATAGGTCCACAGTTTTTGAGTTTATTCGTTACTAATAGGTAAAATACAAATCATACCTTTTTAAAATATTAGTATAGAAGTATCATCATCATCATTTCAGCCGTAAAACGTCCACTACTGAACACAGGCCTCGCTCATGGATCTCCTAGAGGGGTAGTTGCCATACTCACCACGCTTGGCAGGCGGGTTGGCGAGCACAGTACGGGACACGGAAAGACGCTGCTTCCCATCTTCCGGAGGAATCCCTTAGCAGGCTCTTACTGCATCCATGGGTATGAGAGGAGGGGTAACATTCTTCTGCCGGCACCCCACGGCGCATAGAAGTATAGATATCGATAATATCAAACCTTTTATAAGTGTTACCAATAAAACAAAAGAACAGTAGAACTAGCTCGTTTTTTGCGATGTTGAGGCAGGTCCTGGTCAAGGTGACTGGCGGCGCCCGCGCTTAGAACCAGCTTAGCATCTATAAAGTAATACTAGTTTCGGTATCTACTTTAAAATTACAACTTAAAATGTCATGTTACTTACCTACATTATAACAAATTTATACTCTTCATTTTGTAAAAACGGGAATGAGGCGTTTTCATTAAGAAGTAAAAACTTTAAAAATAGTTACCTCGAACCATATACATAGATGGCGTTAGTTTTCTTTGTCTTGTCTTGTCTTTTTATTTTATGGCTTTTTGTGTTTGGTTTTACACTGTTTTACACAATTCCGCCAGTGTCAAGTTATTTTATAAATTCTTGTTATTTGGATGGCCATGTTGGCGGCCAATGACTCAGTTTAGTTTTTAGTTTCAGTTTTTTTTTCTTTTTTAGTTTTCTTTAACTGGTAGGCACAATTTGACAATGACAGGATTAATCACAAACTTGCTTACTTCGCTTGCCAGCTCCATCTGTTAGGATTAGTAGAAAATTCTTTTTCTTTTTTTAATGAAAACGGCTCATTACTCACGTAGTATTGTAACGTCGAAGATTATTCCGACAAGTTTCGATTTTTCCAGTGTCGTATCGGACCCACGCGCGGACGGGCATTCAATCCCATGATGATGATTTTCTTGAAAAATTGAAACGTTTCGGAATAATCTTCGACGTTTACAATACTACGTGAGTAATTCCCGTTTTTACAAAATGAATAGTATATCTCACGTTAATTTAGAAAGTGAAATTTATACTCGTTACTTAATCGTAAATAAACATCATGAAATGTTATTCAGCAAACGGCTGAAACTTCAATAATAATCAAACGAATGGACCGATTTTGATAAAGATGAACCAACGCTAAAAAAGCTGTTAAATAAAACCGGGAAAGAGCGAGTCGGACTCGCGCAATGAGGGTTCCGTGCCATCATACAATCCCACTAATATCATAAACCCGAAAGTTTTGTTTGTATGGAGGTCTGTTACCTCTTCACGCAAAAACTAGGCTACGGATTGAGCTGAAACTTTGCACACGTATTCATGTTGACCAGGATTAACACATAGGCTACTTTTTATTCGGGTACATCGCATGCGAAGCGGCGGGCAGAAGCTAGTATAATAAATGATAAAGGCGGTTTATATTTGTTGGAGAACCTTGACAGCGCCATCTAGTCTGACAGCGGAACTTATGTAGATTTGTTTACACTTTCGATGATTTCTAAAAAACTATGCAAATGAAAGGGTTCGTTATAATTTTCCTATAATCTTTACATACACTCCTATAAGCAATAAAAGTTTCAGGGTTTATCTCTGCAAACTTTGGAGATAAGGGGGGAACGCTATTTTCTTCAACGTTTTTGTAAATAAGTCGAAAACTATAAGGCTTAAAGGAAAACAAAAAACTCTTTATTAATGTACAAATGAATACCTTTTATATGATACCCCACACGACCTAGTAACTTCACTTAAAATATTTTGGTCCGCTATCCGCCCCCCTGCAATCATAATAAAAATATGTTAAACATTTTCATATATGCTATATTTTATATAAAACCGGGCAAGAGCGAGTCGGACTCGCGCACCGAGGGTTCCGTGCCATCATACAATATAATTTATGACAAAGGCGGTTTTATATTTGTTGGAGAACCTTGACAGCGCCATCTCTTGTCTGATAGCGGAACTTATGTAGATTTTTTACACTTTCGATGATTTCTAAAAAAGTATGCTATGTAGAGAGATTGTAATAAATTTCCTCTAATCTTTACATACACTTCTATTAGTAATAAAAGTTTCAAAGGTTTATCTCCGCAAACTTCGGAGATAAGGGGGGGGAACGCTATTTTTTTCAACATTTTTGTAAATAACTCAAAAATTATACGACTTAAAGGAAAACTAAAAACTGTTTATTAAGGTGCAAAAGTATACCTTTCATATGATACCCCACATCACCTAGTAACTTTCCAAAAATTTTGAAAACACCCCTTCCACCCCCATTGTCTAAAAAACTATGCAAATTAGAGAGTTCGCTATAATTTTCCTATGAAGTTTACATACACTTCTATTAGCTATAAAAGTATCACGGGTTTATCTCTGCAAACTTCGGAGATAAGGGGGGGGGAACGGTTGTTTTTTCAACATTTTTGTAAATAACTCAAAAACAATACGGCTTAAAGGAAAACTAAAAACTGTTTATTAATGTGCAAATGAATACCTTTCATATGATACCCCACATAACCTATTTACTTTACAAAAATTTTGAAAACCCCCCTTCAACCCCCCTTATCTAAAAAACTATGCAAATTAGAGAGTATGCTACAATTTTCCTATTAAGTTTACATATATTTCTATAAGCTATAAAAGTATCACGGGTTTATCTCTGCAAACTTCGGAGATAAGGGGGGGGGAACGGTCGGTTTTTCGACATTTTTGTAAATAATTCAAAAACAGTACGGTTTAAAGGAAAACTAAAAACTGTTTATTAATGTGCAAATGAATACCTTTCTAATGATACCCCACATCACCTATTAACTTCACAAAATTTTTGAAAACCCCCCTTCCACCCCCCTTGTCTAAAAAACTATGCAAATTAGAGAGTTCGCTATAATTTTCCTATAAAGTTTACATACACTTCAATTAGCTATAAAAGTATCACGGGCTTATCTCTGCAAACTTCGGAGATAAGGGGGGGGGAACGGTCGTTTTTTCAACATTTTTGTAAATAACTCAAAAACGATACGGTTTAAAGGAAAACTAAAAACTGTTTATTAATGTGCAAATGAATACCTTTCATATGATACCCCACACGGCCTAGTAACTTCACTTAAAATTTTTGAGATCCCCTATCCGCCCCCCTGCAATCAAAATAAGATTTTTTTTTAAATTTTTATATATGCTATATAAGTAAAAAACTGTTGTCTTTTACCATTTTAAATTGCAAGTCGATAGCATTAGTAGTTCTCGAGATATCCATCTGTGACAGACAGACAGACAGACAGAGTGATTCTATAAGGGTTCCTTTTTACCATTTTGGTCCGGAACCCTAAAAAGTGTTATCTTTAACCATTTCAAATTTCAAGTTGATAGCATCAGTAGTTCTCGAGATATTCATTTGTGACAGACAGACAGACAGACAAAGTGATACCATAAGGGTTCCTTTTTACCATTTTGTTCCGGAACCCTAAAAACCACATCCAAATCGGTTCACCCGTTTAAGAGCTACAGTGCCACAGATATACTCGTACCATGGACCAATTTAATACTAATAATTATTAAAGGCTCGAGCAGACCGGATGCGTATGCGTAGACGTGCACGTACCACTGAGTTGTAATGTATGGAACTGGCATATGACGCGCACGTCTACGTTACGCAAGCGGTGTGTCCTGTCTCATACAGTTCCATACATTACAACTCAGTGGTACGTGCACGTCTACGCTTACGTCTACGCATACGCATCCGGTCTGCTCGAGCCTTTACTTGGTCCATGCTCGTACTAATTCGAGGTGGAGAACCCCTACAGTTCGTTAACTTAGCTCGATCAAAGAAATAATTTTCCTTTCTCCGCCCATCAAGTTCTGTATCAGTATAAACGACGTATGACAGCATTGTACTTTATGGATTACACGAAAAGCTTCTGTGGCGATTGTAGCGACTGTGGTGACTGTGGCAACTGGGTCTACTTTAGCGACTGTGGTGAAAATGTTTGACATCTCCCAGGCGACGCGTTACGGCTCAATTTTTTGTTTCAACATCGTCCTAAACTTATTCGTGTCACTTGGCATCTGTCGCAGTTCTACAAACTATAGAGCCCGACTCACTCTTGGCCGGTATTTAATACCTACTTGTTACTTTGACGATCCCCATTGTCTCCGGTACCGGTATGATTGTATCCCGGGAGTGGAGTCGGATGCAGATGCATGTACGTGAAGTTTAGCGTCGACTCTAGAGGTTTTCCATAAATTAGCTGCCTTCGGTGGCCTCGCTTTACACTGCTGGCCATATTTACAATAAAAACATATTTTTTATCGAAAGCTATTTGCCTTTTGGCTACTCAGCCGTAAGACTACTGTCCACGTACACTGCTGGACATATGCCTCCCTCATGGATGTCCAAGATCATAAGGGGGTTGTTGCCATACTCACCACACTTGGCAGGTGGGTTGGCGAGCGCAGTACGGGATTACGATTTGCATTTCAGTTATATAATCAGACCGTAGTCACATTAGTGACATAAGTAAAATTAATATGATTAATTTGTAGGCCTGCCACTGCGAGACGTGGGTCTTTATTGACTCACAAGTCTTACATGGCTGGCGTTGATTGCTACTTTTTGAATCAATGCCAAAAATATCAACATATCCCAGCAATGTCATTCGAACGAGTCATTAATGAGCTTTTAGTTTACTTACTTGCTGTAGGCATCCGCTCGGAATCCGACATGAGCAGTTTACTGTAAAAAATAAAAAAACTACTTACTACTCAACCATTAGAACAAATAAAAATAAGAAACGTTTATTTTGTGTCACAAAATATAAAACAATGCAACATAAAATAACAAAATTAGGATTACTGACTACAAAAACGGTCCCCACTCAGCTATTGTTGCGGTAAGCTGTGAGCCGTCTCGTAACGCTGGTCTTCCGTGACGCTAGATGGAGGTAGTGCGTAGAATAAGCGAGGTAACAATCGCCCTGTCATCGTACTAACACACTAACCGAAAAACACGTCAATAAGGCTGTAGGAAACTATTTTAAAGGTTTATTTTTTATGAAAACGTGTCATTACGACAGCAGGGCAAAGGGCTTCGAACATTTTGGCATAAGCAACATGCAAGTAATTCGCCGACGATCAGAGCACAAGAATCAAGAATCAAAAAATACTTTATTCAGTGCGGCCGCATGGACCTTATTGACGCGTCACAAATTACAAAATAAAACAACACAAATAAATAAAATAAAGCACATAATTGAATCTGTTCACTTCAGATGACACGCGAGTTAAGCACTCATAAACTCATTTTTGCAAGAGTTCCAGCACGTCGACATGTTTCACGATAAGTTGTTTATTATTGTTAGATCTCTTCTAGTATATTTAAGTAAATTAAGATACTAAGTGTTTTGGTGTCTTATCTGTAAACTTATGACTTTTGAAATAAATAAATCTAAATCTTTAAAAGTGGCCCGCCGCATTCCAATTTTTTTTCAAAATTGGTATCTATTTTTCATTCCAATGAAACTTACCATATACTCGTATTTGGATTATTTCGCATTGATTCTGTTTATCTAATAAATAACTATAATACTATATGAGGAATGGAAAAACCTCTATTAGTTGATCAGTTTAGTGTTTATACAAAGGTTTTTATCTCCATATATCTTAGTAACGTGACACTATAGAGCATTACATTATGAAACATTCATTGTTTCTTAAGAATCAAGAATCAAAAAATACTTTATTCAGTGCGGCCGCATGGACCTTATTGACGCGTCACAAATTACAAAATAAAACAACACAAATAAATAGAATAAAGCAAATAAAATAAAATAAATTGAATCTGTTCACTTCAGATGACACGCGAGTTAGGAAAAGAAGTGAACAGAAGAACCTAACTCGGTCGTTATAGTCATCATTTAACAATTTTATTTTGTCTTATGTTACGTTTGACGGAGTTGGAGCAGATTCCGCCCCAAGTGGTTATGTGACCATTACCTTAAGGTCCAACTAGTCGCGGAGGCAAAGTCGTCAGTGAGCGCGGTCTAAATGTATGCTATCTCACCTGACATAGTGTGTTTACCCGCGCGCTAGAAAGGTTATTGTAGAAAAACTTGAGTGTAATCTTTTCAAAATAACATTTATTTCAACTTTTGAATAATTAAACTATGTCAGAACGACATTTATTTTTGAGTTTTCTTTCTCCTTATAATATTATTTAGTTACGTCCAAATTTGGGCTAAAATCAGTGTTGAAATACGAAAGTTTAGAAGCTTGTATTTTTGAAATAAATATTTTTTTTACGGTTTGAGGTGTAAGCAAACATAGATTATGACGAGATAAATTGATATAATCTTTAGTATTGGATGGTTAACGTCAAACAGTGGAGTAGTTACCCTTCCACGTTTGTATGGAAAGATGAGCGACTCGTTCATCCTTAAGTGTTCAGAGATGACTGGAAGAGTTTTGGGGAGACCTTTTCCCAGCCGTGGGAAAAGTGTTTATTATCCATACATAAATAGTCATATGGTGGACAACAGTTATTTTTTTAAATGTGAAACATTTTCACCACAGTCGCCAAAGTCGCCACAGTCGCCACCGTTGCGACAATCGCTACAGTAGCCCCAGTTGCTTTAGTCATCACAGTCGCTACAGTACACGATGGACGAAGGATAGTCGCCCTGGTACTAATTCGCACATCTCCAAACGTCATGCGTCACGTCTCGATCGATCGGTTTTATCCCCCGCAAAAGATGTTTTACATCAAAAATATTTCGGCCAGTCTCTATGCCAGCCTTCATACAAAAATGTTCGTCGCTAGAATTACGAGTAAAGATCGTAGTTCTTATACTAACCTTTCGGGTTTGTACACATGTATTCCCTTTCTATGTCCCGCAGTGTACCGATCTGACAGTAAGTTCGCCATGCATCGCACAAAGACGAATTACACAAGTTCCCGCGCAAAAACTCCTCGACAGAAAAACTCCAACTCCTACATTTTACACCATTTTACTGCACTTTTTGTTTGACAAATCGTTAGTGTTTTAGTTTTTAAAGAACGCTTGTAAAGTCTTAAATTCCATAGACAACGCGGATTTTGTTGAACTCTTTCAATCAAACCAAGATGAATGATTTTTGTCAATTGTTATAATGACATTATCAAAATAAACAAAACAGCTGTTCAATATCGGCCATTGCTTTATCTTACTTGCTAGAACCTTGTAACACATGGGGGCTGGCAATCTAAATTAAGACAGCTATTAGCATACCTTCAGGCCTTAGCATTCCATTGCGCATAACGTTTTTCCAAGCATAGCTTCGGGAGAACTTTGCCCTGCCGTAGGACGAAATAGTTTAATAAAAAGTGTTTTTTATCCATATATTAAAAGTATTATGGTGCGCCGCAATTTAAAAAAATATTTCGGCAAGTCTCTATGCTAGTCTTCATACAAAAATGTAGCTCTTAGCACCTGTATCCCCTTTCTTTGTCCCGCAGTGTACCGATCTGTCAGTAAGTTCGCCATGCATCGCACGAAGACGAATGACACAAGTTCCCGCGCAAAAACTCCTCGACAGAAAAACTCCTACATTTTACACCTTTTTGCTGCACTTTTTGTTTGACAAATAGTTAGTGTTGTAGTTTTCAAAGAACGCTTGTAATTAAGCGTCTGCTTTTAAGGATGTTGTAAGATACGAGAAAGTAGGGTGATACATCTATTAGAGATGATGTTGTCAGCAGTTGCTGACGCTGCATAAACCATCTCTATATAAATCATCTCATATAATACCAGTTGGTATTCATGCTTGTACGGGACGAGATACAAGAACTTTGTTGTATAATGCAAACTAGTTTTAGCTTGCGGCTTTGCACGTGTTTTACCTGTAATGTTCAAGAAGACGGCACCCCACGGCACCCCTACTTATCATCCATAGAAAAATATCCAAATCAAGGACAAAACTGCAAAAAAACTTTTTTTACATTTATATTTTTTATTTCACTTGTTGTTGTATATCGGTGAAAACCTTTAATTGGCTTCATGGTATACATTTTGTTGTTTTATAAGTTATTAATAAGCTTCTGGTTTTCCGAGAAAAAAATTAAATTAATAAAAAAATAAATATAAACCCGCGCCGAGAAGCGTACCTGCAACCTCCTGCCTCACAGCCGCCATAAAACCACTGCGCCACGAAGGTTGTCTCAATAAGACTTATGTATGGCTGTCTGAATTTTCCAGAATTATTTATTTATTTTTAATACCATATCGTACTTAAAAAGACTATTCTTCTCAGCATTGTTTTCTTGCCGTGGCCGTGGGGTGCCGGCAGTAGAATGCTGCCCTCCTCTCTTACCCGTAAATGCAGTAAGAATCTGCTAAGGGATACTTCCGAAAGATAAAAAGGCTGCAGCGTCTTTCCGTATATCAACATCCTGCGCTCGCCAACCCGTCTGCCAAGCGTGGTGAGATGGCAATTACGCCCTCATGATCAGTACTTAAAGACCCATGAGGGAGGCCCATGTCCAGCAGTGGACGTACCACGGCTGAGATGATTGATCTTTTTTTAATACTACTAAATGATGAGACACGCCGAAGGCCCTACTGCAATACCGCTGTGATCACTTTCACTAAGCACGCAAAACAAACAAATAAAAAACTCACTATATCCAGTATTCGAAAAACTTTAAATACTGGATCTGTTGACTTGATCTAGTGAGAGTGATCCAAAATAAAGTGCCTTGAGATTTGTTAGTTGACAGTTGTTAGGTCTCATGTGCCCAGAATTTCCAGCTCCCTTACAGTATTATTATTTTTTATTAGCATTGCCCGCCGCTTCGCAAGCGTTGTACCCGGAGAGAATGTAGCCTGGGTAATTTGTTAATCCTGAAAAGAATCTATACTTGTGCGTAATTTCAGCTCAATTCGTAGGCCAGTTTTTGCGTGAAGGAGTAACAAACATAATTCGTACAAACAAACTTTAAACTTTCGCGTTCATAATATTAATAGCATTTTTTTATTTCCTTTGTTATATGTTTGCGAATGTTTCGAATGCCTACATCAGGACTATAGACATTTTTAATTATTTCCACTACTCACAGTCGCGATCTCATTTCCCTTTGAAGTCCATTTAAACGCACTGAAACAGAAGGCAGTACAATCAAATTTTCACATTACAATCGTCCCAGCCGAAAAAGGCCGTATGTGCTACGGGCTTCGCGTATAAATTGGTAAAAGCTCATAGTGGATTTCATCGAGCGTCATTTGTGCTTTATTTGCGAAGGCCCAATCAATTGACGAAAAAAAATTGGCTAAGGGTGACTTGTGTAGAGTTATAGGGTTCGTTGGATGCATAGGTAGTGAGGTATTATCAGTGTGTCTACCATGAGTTGTCACTGTTAGATCGCCTGTCGTTACTACAGTAGTAATAAGTACGTTACTATGACATCTGTCAGATTTGTAACTCATGTTACCAAAATCTAAGCAAATTAAGTCCAAACAACATTCGCTGTAGTATAGTTTACTGCGTATTTTAGTACCAAACTATCCGCTATAGGCACTGTACAAATTTTCATACATTTTCTTAACTACAGTCGCTAGCGAGTATGGATTTTAAAAAGTCATGGTAGACCTGCAGAACATTATTTAATCAAATAATATTTGCTTAATTATATCAAGGTGTTTCTTTTTATTTACTAACTAGCCGCCCCTGCTTCGCTCAGGTGTACGGATGAACCAATCATAGGTAATTTTGTATGAAGAGTTAAAAAATATGATTTGCCAAAGTCGTAGAGCAAAAGTTGTTCAGGTTGATGGATCCTGTAGGATTTCTAAGGTTTTTGTTACAGGAAACCGGACATGACGCAATTTACCAACATTGCTGCTGGTTTTATAAGACAATGGTTAGATATTCCACTCGAAAATAAATATAAATAATAATGCTGGACAAATCACACAGCATCATCTAGCCCCAAGCTAAGCAGAGCTTGTGTTATGGGTACTAGATGACTGATATACTTAATACAATATACTACATAGATAGATATTTTTATTATATATAGAAAAACACCCAGAACACCCTGAACAAATATCTGCAGATCGTACAGACATTTGTCCCGAGGCGGGAATCGAACCGGCAACCCCTTGCGTCGCAGGCGGACCTTCGCCCGCTGCGCCACAGAGCTCGTCAGTTCGAAAAGTTGTCGTACTTGTGAACACCCGCTCCGCCATAAATATTTTGTCACGCGAGATTTAATTTCGCTATAACTTGTAAGCTATTGATTCAAATTATATAGTTTATAGGGCAAATATGTTCAATATTAGCCGTGGGATGCTGGCAGTAGAATGTTACCCCTCCTCTCCTATCCGTGGATGCAGTAAGAGCCTGCTAAGGGACACCTCCGGAAGATGGGCAGCAGCGTCTTTCCGTATATCAACGTCCCGTACTGCGCTCACCAACCCGCCTGCCAAGCGTGGTGAGTATGGCAATTGCCCCTCATGGAGATCCATGAGGGAGGCCTTAGTTCAGTAATGGACGTTTTACGGCTGAAATGATGATGATGTTCAATATTTACTATTAAAGATGGTAAAATAACTTGTTACGGTAGATATTAATACAATATTGGTTCAAACGGCTTGCCAAATAATGCATACTTTTTAATCAAAACTTATATTAGAAAAATGTTTACTATGTGGTAGGTATTCATGAGAGATAGACATATGCTGTCGCGAAGTTTTTTGTAGACATTTTTAAGGAAAAACATTTTTAAATACATTACTTGCACATAACTAGAATGGCTTACGCGCCGAACGCCAAAACAACTCCCAATCGGCATGAAATTTTCCGACAGCTTCAACTATCTTCATCATAGCTCAGCGAAATTATACCAAGCCCTTATTAATTATACATCTAAACCTTTCTCTTGAAAAACACTATCCATCGATGAAAACGGCATCAAAATCTGTTGCGTGGTTTAGGAGTAGGACAAACAGATAGACAGACAAACAGACGTGGGCAGCGACTTCAGTTTATACTATGAAGAGATAGAGAAGAGATTCAAGATGCACGAGTAAGAAGACTCGCACTGGTTCGGTTTTTGCACCACTGGGCGTTTTCAGGTTCAGCTGTTATAGTCTTGCCATGAACCAAATGTTCCGGCAGACTGATTACGTATCTAGCAACAGGTTTGCGACAGGCGTAATTCTCGCCATCTTCGCTGCTAAACGTCAATTCTTATTCATATTCATTTATTTATTGCATAATGTACAAATTGATTAGCTTAGGTCTAGGATGCTATAGGTACGTACATTTACCCAGTAAGGGCGTAGCAACATTTAAATTTAAAATATACCTAATTAATAACATTGAAAGAGATATGATGTCAAATGTATCAAATTAAAAATGAAATTATTAATAACGTTATTAAGATGTCAAAACTAATTTTAATTGTTTACATGCTATTACTATTATAATCAGTCAAAGGTCAGTCTTGTCTTGTCTTTTTATTTTATGACTTTTTGTATTTGGTTTTACACAATTCCGCCAGTGTCATTGCTGTTAGCTAATACAAAATTGACGAGAACATTAGAAAATGGCCGCCTACATGGCCAGCAAAATAACATAAGAATTTATAAATTAACTTGACACTGGCGGAATTGTGTAAAACTAAAGACAAAAAGCCATAAAATAAGAAGACAAGAAGACAAAATTGACGTTTGACAGCTATAATCGCGAGATTTACGCCTGTTGCAAACCTGTCGCGAAATACGTAATCAGCCTGCGGGATTTGTTCTGGGTTTAATATGGTCCTACATACGTTTATAAGAAACTATATGTACTTGTTTCATGTAAAAGTAGCAAACTAGGGTTCCACGATAACAGGTAGCCCACGGAACCCAACAGCAAATAGTGAGTATGCATTGCGTTTAATCTGTAAAATCAACATGGCCGACTCAATATAGAATTGGTATAATTTGTCCGTATGCTCGTACTATGTTTTCGATATATCTGTGTGACTGCGGAGGTAATGTTTCCGGTGATTTTTTTTGTGAGTAATTTGAAATGCTGAGTATATTAAAATGTATTAACACGCAAATAAATCCGTGTTGGCCGAGCGGTATGTACCCCGAACTTTCAATTGGAAGGTCGTTGTTACGCAACCGGCCGTGCACCAGTGGATTTTTCTTTCTTGAAAATGTATGTGCACACTTAACACGTGCTTTAACGGTGAAGGAAACATCGTGATGAACGTACCTATTGATCTGATCTTTCCTCTGACTAATAGCTGACTAAGCTGAGAGTATAGTATAGGTGCATCTAACAATGTCCCAGGCACTGCAGCGTCCCGCACAGCATGATTACCAGTTGCTGACGCTGTATAAATCATCTATAGTAGATGCAAAGGCCTAACTTAATTACAAGCAGGCCACGTTTTGATACCGTGACCTTAGTTGGAACACGTGAGATGTTCCTAATAATTCATCACTAATAAGTTTGATTATGGAGAAAATATCTTCAAAAAAGCTCGCCAACCCGCCTGCCAAGCGCGGCGAGTATGGCAACAACCCCTCATGATCTCAATGTTCACTTTATCTTTATTTAGATTATCTACAAAAAGAGTTCGAGCAAACCATTTTTAGAATTTAGCTTCAGACGAACCATTTTATGTATGTAATATTTTCTCAGTTTTTGAATAAATGATAAAAAATGAATGAATTTTAGTAAGTATTTCTTACATCTCAAACAATTTATGGACAAGCAAAGTCAAGTGTGAACAGCAACTCGGAAACTGACAAAAACGTATGGATGACCGAATGCAATTTCGTAAATCAATTATTAATTAACCAAAGTAATTGGTGTTTTAATTGGAGCTCATGTTGGATCATCGGTAAATACCAATACATTTCATTTCAGAGAAGGTGTGCCAAGAGCGAAATCATTAAGCTTTGACTCTATCGAAACAAGGGAAAGTATTATATCCTTCCTTACTAATACAGGGTGTATATTAATTGAAATTGAGTAATAAGCCGAAAGGGGGTGATTCTAACCATCCCAAGGAACAACTTTTGTTCTGCGACTTTTCAGCATTCAGTGATTTTTTATTATAATTAAATAATTATATTAAAAAACACAAATTGAACCCTAGGATCATTTTCACATAACACCAACTAGTAAAATTTTAAATAGAAATATAAAAAAAATATATATTAACAAAAAAAATAAAATTAGAAAGAAAGAAAAAGAAAATGTATTTATTGATACACATACACAAACATAAATAAACAACATAAAAAACATACATATAAAAATAAAAAACATTTATCGTTTGAGTTGTGGACCAAAAGGTCCTGCCTCAGCATAATGTTGATCCATATAATTATAATGGACCAAGGCTGGTATTCTGGCAGGACCTTTGGTGCGTGTCGACTCGTTAGAATGTTCTAAACTTATAAAAATAAAAAACAACAAATTTACAAACAATAAAAAATGTTACACTAAACGATTAACTACTTAAACTAGCACAAGAACACTTCGTTTGCCGACTTTAGGTTATCGCCTTGGTAAACTGTATGTCTTGGTTTTCGTCCACTTGACTGGGAACAGCTTTTGTAGTTTTAACTTATATTATTCTAGAATACGTAAAACCTTAATACATAATACTCCACATCCACACAACATCAAATTATTTATACTAATTCACATACGAGTACACTACATACTACATAACAGATACACTGTTTCTTAGATTATCAAAACTAATTTCAGTATACACATTTATTGCTTGTTGGTTGCTCGTTTTCTGGTCACTGCAGATGGTAGTACTGAAAATCAGTGTTTGCTCTATGAGTAAACAGAAGCTGAGTTGCTACCTTTTTGCCTTACTGCAACACACACATTCAGTATTTTTGTCTTATTTTTTGGGCAAAGGTTTATAATTGTATTATTGTTTTTAACATTTGTATAACTTGGTTGTGCTTTCTAATTGTTTGTATTTTAATCGTTTTCAAATTGTTTAATGTAATGTTATTTTTTCTTTATTTTATGTGATGTTGTTTCATGTAATTGTAAGAAAATGTGTATCAACATTTTTGAAAAAATTGTATGTGTGTGCTGAAGTAGCAAATAAAGAATTTATCTATCTATCTAAGATACAATCAAAATATCTTCAACTAAATTATTTTGAACAGGGGTCGGTCAACACCGTTCATGACGAGACCGTTCCGATTAAAAAACCAGACCGGCTCGTAACGAGCGTCTTAATACATATTTTCGTTTTTTTTTAACTACTTGTTTTCATGAAACCCTTAGTTAAACCCTTTCGGGTTAGTACATATATTATAATACACTCACCCACATACATTTTATAGAAAGAAAATGCTTTAAGGTGTGCAACCTCAAACTAAACATATGAACAAAAAAGAAACACTTAACATAAAGCGACAATCGCCGGTCTTATCGCCAAAGAGCGATCTCTACCAGACAACCTTTCGATGGATTGGATTGGCTTAAACTTCTTACGTTGTAATATAAACGTCTGCATGTGTTGTACCCCGATAACATGTAGGGAAAGTACATATGTATAACAATGTTTATACTTTGTTACCTCTTCACGCGAAAACAACCAGACAGACAACTTGAAGCTTTGCACTTATATGGATGAAGACACGCATTAGCATATGGCCTATATGCTTCCCAGTGTGGTGTGTACCCTCGACTTTCAATGCAAAGTTCGTGGGTTCGATACCGGCCGTGCACCAATGTACTTTTCTTTCTTGAAAATGTATTTGCACACTTAACACGAGCTTTAACTCCCCTCGTTATCGTTACGTGGAGAATACAATGAGGGAGGTCTAAGTCCAGCAGTGGACGTCCTACAGCTGAAATGATGATGATGCTCTACCATCATCATCTCAGCCGTAGAACTTACTGCGTCCACGGGCTTGAGAGTAGGGGTAACAGTCTACTGCCGGCACCACACGGTGAACCTCTCCATCAGCTATTCTCACGAAAATTAGAGAAATGGGTCAAACTTTTTTCAATTCATTTCATCAGTTAAGTGGCGTGGAAGCGAGGCGAACCGCTAGAAAAAATATAAAGTCTACATAGTCTATGGTGTCTATTTGATGTGTGCCGTGGGGTGCCGGCAGTAGAATGTTACCCCTCCTCTCCTACCCGTGGATGCAGTAAGAGCCTGCTAAGGGACACCTCCGGAAGATGGGCAGCAGCGTCTATCCGTGTATCAACATCCCATACTGCGCTCACCAACCCGCCTGCCAAGCGTGGTGAGAATGGCAACTACCCCTCATGATGCTACCGCTGAAATGATGATTTGATGTGTCAGCTTGCAATTTCAGTCTTAAAAATATATTTTGACATGCCGTAGGGTGCCGGCAGTAGAGAGTACCCATCCTTTCTTGCCCGTGGATGCAGTATAATCAAGATTACCTGCCACCAAGCAGTAATGGTAGAATTGCTGTGTTCCGGTTAGTTTCTGTAATCTGTGGTTCCGGTTCGAAGAGTAAGGGGGCCGGTGAAATTACGTGGCACATGAGACCTTAACTCTATGTCTCAGGGTGACGGGCGCAATGCAATGCAGCGTTGGTCACGTGCTTCGTGAACGTGATCACCACGGTATTGCAGTTGTTATAGGTAGAGCTCAACATCAAGGGGACTTCGTCTCGTCTTGTCATTCTACCAAAATACTAACCTCACTAATATTATAAAGCCGAAAGTGTATTTGTATACATAAATAATAATAAATAAATAAATAATAAATAATGCTGGACAATTCACACAGCATCACGTAGCCCCAAGCTAAGCAGAGCTTGTGTTATGGGTACTAGATGACCGATATACTTAATACAATATACTACATAGATCGATATTTTTTATTATATATAGAAAACATCCAGAACACCCTGAACAAATATCTGCAGGTCATACAGACATTTGTTCTCAGGCGGGAATCGAACCCGCAACCCCTTGCGTCGCAGGCGGACCTTCGCCCGCTGCGCCACAGAGCTCGTCAAATACTAGATAAACGACTCTTTCGAGAGTATCTACCTCACTAATATTATAAAGACGAAAGTTTATTTGTATACATGTATGTATGTTTGTTATCTCTTCACGTAAAAACTAGCCTACCGATTGAGCTGAAATTTTGCACACATCTAGATGTTAACCAGGATTATCATAAAGGCTATTTTATCCAGGTACAACGCATGCGAAGCGTCGGTCATAAGCTAGCAGATGATAATTTAGACAGTAAAGTGCTGCCAAGGTTAGGACTGTGGAAGGTCATTAGGTTGCTCCACTTTCATTGCCATAAGCAGATTCCAATATTATCATAGAGCATTTTGATGTGTCATTCGGTTGACTTTAAAAGGACCTATATGTCTAACTTCTGTACATGATTTTGCTCGCTATAGCAAATACAATAATATTTTTTTTGTATTACATTACCACCATTTAATTTTCTGTGTGTCTACCATGAGTTGAAATGAAATGAAATAATTTGCCTCAAGTATGTTTAAACACATATCTGTATGCGTATGGTAAGGTAATCACACAATTGACCGACACACTAACTGTTGTCACTGTAACTTGTTAAACTTTCGCGATTTGTTAACATATTTTTAGTATTAAAATTAAAGGATTTTATCGCGTACCTTTTTTATTATTTTCCCGACGTTTCGAACACATTTCAGCGTTCTTGGCCGCGGGAGGACTGATGTGCTGGGAGCTACCGCCGCGAATTGATGGCAGAATCCACGACTACCCTCAATTCGTCTTCAAATTCAGAAATGTCCAAGTTCACATTACGACACACTACACTGACGGTATCGGACTGCTGTACCGTCGGAACACAACGCACACGTCGGGAAAATAATAAAAAAGGTACGCGATAAAATCCTGTAATTTTAAAACTAAAAGTTGTCACTGTGACTGTTACATCCTTCGATCAAATATATATATTGACGAGCTCTGTGGCGCAGCGGGCGAAGGTCCGCCTGCGACGCAAGGGGTTGCGGGTTCGATTCCCGCCTCGGGACAAATGTCTGTACGATCTGCAGATATTTGTTCAGGGTGTTCTGGGTGTTTTTCTATATATAATAAAAATATCTATCTATGTAGTATAATGTATTAAGTATATCAGTCATCTAGTACCCATAACACAAGCTCTGCTTAGCTTGGGGCTAGATGATGCTGTGTGATTTGTCCAGCATTATTTATTTTTTTATTTATATATATATACATATACATATATATTTGCATCGTTTATAGATGCTTTATACAGTTTTCAGCAACTGGTAATCATGCCGTACAGGACGCTGCAGTGCCTGGGACATGGTTAGAGGGATTAGGCTTACCCAGCAACTCTACCATCCTCTCAGCTTAGTCAGCTATTAGTCGGAGGGAAGAACAGGTCAATACGTCTGAAGCTGACTGAGCCGCGGGTTTCCTCACGATGTTTCCTTCACCGTTAAAGCACGTGTTAAGTGTGCACATACATTTTTTAAGAAAGAAAAATCCGTTGGTGCACTGCCGGTATCTAACCCACGAGTTTCGGATTGAAAGTCGGGGTACATACCACTCTGCCAACACGGTTCTTTAGCTCTCACCGCAGTGAAATGTAAAATGTCGTTTTCATTATTTTCAAAACTTCAAATATTCTGAACATTGAAGAAGTATTTATCTTAGAGAAAAATAAACCTATTTCGTTATCAAGTAAAAGTATTTAAATAACTGTAGCTGGCTTTTGATAGCTGATATCTAAAAAAACAGCTCACAAATGATCCCGAATGTTTTTCAATTGGGAAAACATAATTCTATTATTGAAATTCCATAATTATGCATAGTTGGTGAAAATAAAGTGGTTTTTTGTTACGATATGATAATGTACATATGCTAATAGTGAAGAAATGGCTTTGTTATCCCACTAATATTATAAAGCCGAAAGTTTGTTTGTATGGAGGTTTGTTACCTCTTCACGCAAAACAGGCTACGGATTGAGCTGAAACTTTGCACACGTATTGATGTTGACCAGGATTAACACATAATAGGCTACTTTTTATTCGGTTACAACGCATTCGAAGCGACGGGCAGAAGCTAGTCGCTGATAAACCTAGAATTAAAACATTACGAGTTATGTCATCATCATCATAGCCAAAAGACGTACACTGCTGGACAAAGGCCTCTCCAAGTAACGATCCTGAGGGGGTTGCTGCCATTCTCGCCACACTTGGCAGGCGGGTTGGCGAGCGCAGAACGGGATGTTAATACACGTAAAGACGCTGGTAGGTATCTCTTGGCAACATTACTCCCTGCTCCCCATCTTCCGGGAGTATCATTTGGCAGATTCTTACTACATCCACGGGCTAGAGAGGTGAGGCTACTGCCGGCACCCCACGGCATCACACATGGAGGGACGCCTGAGACCAGCAGTGGACGTAGACAGTAACCCAACCCAAAGTTGACCAGGATACCCACTACGCCAACACGTCACAACAACGCATAAACCATGAGTCAAGATCAAGTTTAAAATGATCCGTGTGACCGCATCAAACCCGCGACCATATATTAGGCATCCGTCTCGGGGAACAGGGATTAATGCATCGTGTAGCGTGGGGCTCCAGTGATAGCGGGAATGGAATGCTGCTTTTCCATTAATATATGAATCAATAAATAATGACAAGACAAGCCGAAGGCCCATCTGATGTTAAGCAGTAACCTCTACATCGATCACCTCCACTCAGTACGTGACTAACGCGGCATTGCATTGCGCCCGTCACTGTAAGACATACTGTTGTAAGGTCACAAGTACCCGTAAAACTAAAAACTGAACATAGCAATTCAGAAAATACTGCTTGGCGGCAGAAAAAGGTGGTTCCCTGGATGAACTCTTTACAAAAAGTTCTACAACTACTAAATACTGTGCTGAATTGCTTTTACAATTTTATTACATAAAAATGCTTGCCACCAATAATAGCGGTGTTCAAGTATCCACAGCAACACACGTGGGCCACGCTTCATACAGCTGTATGCTATATAGAACATCTTATCACGACTTTACATCAGCGTAGCAGCACATGTGGGACTCGCTCCGTACGGCTGTATCACCCGTGACATAAGACGCGGGTGTCATACGCAGTGTGGCCCACTGTGCTTCCTTAGTAACGTTATTTTGACATAAAGAACAACAACGCATCGTAATAAAATAAAAACTTTCATGAGCTGTTAACTCGCTACCGCTCCCGCTCGCTAGCAGACGCACCACACTCCGGCCATTGGGTCGTGAAGTAGATGGATTACAGTCGCCGCTCGTATCCACCCTGTACCATAGTTATCTTACCCTAGGTTAGTACACAAATTGAAAGTATAGATTGATGGGTAAGACCGACGCAGCGTGGCCCACTGTGCTTCTCTGGTGACGTTTTTTACGTCAACGCACAACAACACATCCTTTATCTACATGCCAGGCTGTTCATAAAACATAGCCTAATCTATAAACTACGCTTCTCGGACTCCTTTTATCCGATTGAGCCTAATCAAAGAGTGATATGAATAAAACAGAAGGAATGTGAATAAATTTTAATATTTATTTATTGCATACCTTTAGACAATGCCAAGGAATTTGAATTTGGAACCGAATCTCAATGGCACAAACTTTCATGAGCTGTAAACTCGCTACCGCTCTCGCTCATTGCTAGCAGACGCACCAAACTCCGGTCATTGGGTCGTGAAGTAGATGGATTACAGTCGCCGCTCGTATCCACCCTGTACCATAGTTATCTTACCCTAGGTTAGTACACAAATTGAGAGTATAGATTAATGGGAACTATTGAGGATAATGGGTGTATTTAATGAGTGGAAAGTAGAACTAATTTTGATCGCCGTGTTGGCTGTAATCCCGCCTTTCGATCCGAAGGTCGTGGGTTCTGTGGGATACCGGCCGCGAACCAATGGATTTTTCTTTCATGGAAAATGTATTCATCATCATTTCAGCCGCAAAGCGTCTACTACTGAACACAGGCCTATGGATCTACATGAGATGTAGTTGCCATAGTCACTACGCTTGGCAGGCAGGTTGGCGAGCGCAGTACGGGATATTGATACACGGAGAGACGCTGCTGCCCATCTTCCGGGGGTATGCCTTAGCTGGCTTCTTACTGCTTCCACGGCCATGAGATGGGTAACATTCTCCTACCGACACCACACGGCTCAAAAATGGATGTTTACATATACGTGCTTTAACGGTGAAGGAACACGTCGTGAGGATACCTGCTGCTTAGCAGCTTCAGACTTATTGAACTGTTCTTTCCTCTGAGTAAAAGTGGTAATAGCACCGATTACAGAACCTAATAGCCTACTAAGTTTGGAGGATGGTATAGCTGCTGGGCAAGCCCAATCCATCTAAAAACATCCCATCCACTGCAGCGTCTCGTATACCATGAATACCAGTTGCTGACGCTGTATAAATTATCTATAAGTACTAGTATAGGCTATAACTTAAAACTAGAACGATTTCTTTTTTTATTTGGAAATCTTGTCCTATTTGCAAAGATCGAAATGGTGGTTAAAATGGTTTTTCGTTTACATTAACGGCTGGTCTATAATTTACTACCTATTTAGGACTCGCTTGTTACAGAATAATTGTTATGCAATGTGTATAAATTTTCAAAAAATACCTTTTGGTAGAATTGCTTACGTCACAAATATAAAGAATTTAGACTGTAGCTACTAGAAAAATGTGTTAATATCATAAATTAATTATTGACATTTATTATTTAATGATAATTTAAATATGTATCAATAATTTTAACAATTTCAAATGAGCATATGCCTTAGAAAAGAGGGCTAAATAGAAGATCTCGTTGTAGGTAAGTACTTACTCTGTTTTCAATGTATAAATTATTAAGTTAATTCTTTGAAAAAAAGTTTTTTATTTGATTAAGATAACCGACATATTAAATTGCATTAAATTAATACATCTTCGAGGGACCTGTTCGTCACACAAAATTGAAAAACATTATGCACGATGTAACCAACCACATAATAACTCCATCAAAAAGCGTCAAACGTGTACCACCATCCAATTTAAGGCATTGCAAGAAGTGCCCAAGAAAAAGATTGTTGCATTCTATATTAACACTTGCTTCGGAAACTCAACGCAACTCCACGCAACAACAACCTCTACCTCACACTAAATTTGGTCTAATATCCCTCGTGAAAGCTCGAACATACAATCTTTCTTCCGTATTTCGCTGAATCACTTCGGCAAAGATAAAGACAGATATACAAAAGCATTGTTCGTAGCGTTAGTGGGAGGGAGATGGAATTTTTTCGTGGATAATGTTCGTCTGGCTAATGCGAAGTCTAGCCATGACGAAGATGGATGGTCGTGGTAACCAGGAGTGCAGCATACCGATTGTATGGAAAAGGGAAGAGTGAAACTATAATTACTTACAGATGAATGAGTCTACTAATTTATTATTTGATCGGTGAGAATTGGTTATCGATAATGACAATTTATTGAAAAAAAATATTACTCTTCAGGCAGTAAGAGCTTGTGTCATGCAAAAATTTTAATCGTTAGATACGCCCTTACCGAAATGAGACCGCGCTGTTTTGTTACCACACGAAATAAGTGAGCACGCTCCTTTGAAAGCAGTGTACCTCTAAACACGGTGTAAGCCGGCCGTGTGTTTTGAAATTGCGTGCAATTTTATTGGTAACCAGTGTGCGTGCGTCGGCATTATTGTTAACACAGATTTAAGGACAGTGACATAGTTTCTGGTGTAAAGGCACATCTAAAGATTTAAATCTTTGGTTTCATGAACTTGTAATGCTTACTAAATAATTGATGAAAATAAATATGTAGCATTGAAAATAAACTCAAACCTGGGACAAATACATATCAGCAGAAAAATAATAAAGATCCGTGGCGCGAATTGAACCCTGCGTATCAGTCGGCAATTGGACCAACTTAGCCACGGAGGCAGTCAAAAGGCACATAAAGATACATAGGCTAGACCAAAAGTATATATATAGGTCCTTAGGTGGTCAGGTCATGAGAGGCTTACGAACCGACTACTGGAAGTTGACCGAACGAACAAAGCCCCTTAAGAAAGTAGGTACCTGTACTTTCAATGTTACATGGTAGGTTTGTAACTCTTGAATATATCGTGATTGTAAGCGCTGTATGTATAAGTCTTTCGATCATGTAGAAAGGCTTAAACAGACTTAAAATGTTGTAATCTTCACCACATCTCATCATATAATTGCATCTTTCAGAGATAACTATATAATTTATCTTCACTTGTTATATGCTAAAATGTTATGCTAGTTTTCTTTATGTTTTAGTCCATCTTTTCAAAGTCACTTGGTATATTTATACCAAGTTTACATTATACATTTGTACCTACTAGTTATTTGCTTTTTTAATGAAAGCTTTTACATTTTTGCATAAGTAACGCTCTTTAGTTATAGTGTTATAGCGCCCTACGTGTCCAGTACAATAACGCGTTCAGAGTGTTGATGGGGCTGCCTCGATTTTGCAGCGCATCGGGGATGTTCGCCGCGGCGCGAGTGGACTGTTTCTACAGCACCTTGCGCAAGCGGTGCACATCCCTGGGGCGACGGATCAGAGCCAGCTCCAACGGTATTCTAAGTGTGTATGCAAGCAGGTTCGATTGCGAGCATGTGAACCACTGTAGCATGATACATGCGCAGTACAGGGATGTCAAGCTTTCCTATATATATGGGAAAGTTTGACATCCTTGTCTGCATCCTGCAACTGCTACTAGGTATAATTAGTTTGTGTTCTGTATTGTATTGTATTTTGACATTTGTGGTTATGGAATATTTAATTTTATTTTATTGTTAATTTAATACTGTGGATTATGTTGTCTGAAAATAAATGATTTATTATAGTAATCATCGAACTTCAATAGTAGAGTAGGCTGTATTAAAGTATAAGTAGTAATACAAACAACAATCGAAAAGACGACTTCCTTGGTGTAGTGGTTTTAGTTTAGTACGCCACCGTCATAAATAAATTGAAATCTATCCTGTCCATCCAAAGGTTGCCTGGAAGAGATCGCTGTTAGCGATAAGGCCGCGCATTGCGCCTATGTTTATTTTTAATAACTCTTCCTTTTCCTGTAACTCTCTTGATTTTGGTGTACAATAAAGTGATTCATTCATTCTGAGACTATTATTAACACATACATACATAAATGACCGTATATTTATCAGGGAAGCGAACAGTTCATGCGCCTTATTTCCTGTTAGCATATGATTAAATATGTTTTTTTTTATTTGTAAGCTGTCGTTTCTATGTTTTGTAATTGCAAACTATGGAAATAAATGAATTAATTTCTGGATTTCTGAATCTAGTTATTTACCTAGGATTGCACCCATCGTTGTCTTCCCGGGACCACGATGGATGCAATCCTGTCGAAACGTCGAGAAATAATAAAGGTAAATAACGGTATAAATACATGTGTTAGTAATGTGTCGTGATAGCGAAAGTTTTAAAAATAAGTACTATTCTAAGACTACATAAACGACTGAAAAGTATTTTAAGAGTCGGCTATTAGTCAGAGGAAAGAAAAGGTCAATACGTTTAAAGCTTAGTCTTTGTCTATAGCTATAACATATGCCTAATTTAATTGTAATTGCATTATAATTGTCGAGAAGAACTATGAGATTCTGATGAACCCTGCCCTCAAAATCCAGTTGAAGTAAAGACCATGCAACACGACATTCGCAAGCTAAAGAATGCTAAGACTAGACCTCGCACTAAATAATGTTCTGCGTTAAACCTGAAGGTACACATCAAGTCCTTCGAACTTGCATCCTATAAACCGACAAAGTTTTGACGTGTGGTATAATTCACTGGCTTCCGCGGGCTTTTTTTATACGACTTAATGTCGAGACAGGCTGCTTTACATCAGATGGGCCATCCCACCTGCGGTAACCTCTACCTATTACAACTGCAATACCACGGCTTCCAGATACATTATTCTAGGAATATAAAACTCCATACATTTATTTTGAAATTATATTCAAATAATGCGTAGAGGTGGTGCTCATTAGTTTGTGGATGCCGTGATAATAATAAGCCCTTCCGCGTACGTAGCCGGGTCAAAGTCAAAGTTAAAATGCCACATAGACATGTCGATTTACATAAGATCAACAAAACTTTCAAAATTAAATAATATAACTTGGTCGCTTCAGAAAACATTTTTCCAATTATGGGAAAAACAATATATAAACCTCACTTTTCAGGCTCAGTTGGTCTCAAAGCCAGCTGAGCCGCAGAAGGTGCGGGTTCGATCCCCGCCGGGATGCAAATGTTTGCTTTTCTGCATATATTTTCTTTGGTCTGGGTATTTCCTATGACTGATAAGTTTTCATTAAAAATGTATTTAGGTATTTATTTATTTATGAACAAAATCCACAGCCCTTAAAGTTAAAATGATAGCACTCATAGTCATAACGTATAACCAATTATTGATTAACATTTTGCAAAGTTCCTGGTTTCCATAGTACAAGATCGCACTAGATGGTCCTCTGTGTATTATTTATTTATTTTACTCAAAATTGAAAGCTCTACCAACCCCGCTACCTCACTTAGCTTGGACAGGGCTCACCGCGAAGTCCGACGGCAGACCGGTCGTCCTTGGGGGCACTTTCCGTTTCTACGGGCACGGCCTACCAACCCTGCTTCACTAGTTGAATCGCCTAGTGCTTTGAATGTTCGATGGCATTCTTCGCTTCAGACTATTGGAGATTCTTACTTCATATTTTCTTTGACGCATTTATAATATAATTTGCCCACATAATATTTTATTTCTTCTTCTCCAATATGTATGTCAGTATTGTCAGTTTACGTTTTGCTTGTTCACACATGTGTGAACCTATATGTGAAAACCTTTTATCAGCCTTATGTTTTGTATGTCTTCTTTTCTGTACAATGTGCTGCTTGGTTTTTCTATTAAATGAATAAATAATACACGATTCTAACATCAAAATAAATTTCTGGTTTCATAAGATCAATGACAATATAGATTTAACTAAACCTTGCCTAATAAATTGCTAATGGAGATTAGGGGTGTTGAGGAGGCCTGTGTTCAGTAGTGGACGTTTTACAGCTGATATTTTATTTATTATTTAAGATAGGACATCCAACACAGGGTTACACAATAATACTCATAATACTAAGGTCTTAATGTTAATAGCCTGGTGCTCCCGTAATTACAGGACGTCACAGTATGTACAAAGTTAGAGCGACAACAGACAAAAAGTGTTATTTTTTAAACAGTATAGAGGTATAAAGCAAATAAGAAAAATTAGAACATAGACTTTAGGTTCATTAAAATAAATCATTAAAGTTAGTAGGTAAACATTTTAATTAAAATTAATGGTTAATAAAGACACACAATGACAATATGTTCGAGTTGGTATGTAAATATTTAAGAAATAAATAATTTAAATGTTTATAACATCATTTATAACTCCATGATCTTTGATAGTTGCTTTTTGAAGTTATGTACTGAATCTGAGATGTCTAGATCACTGGGTTTTGACAACATATTGTATTGTCTACAAAGCCGCGACATGACAGCATGTTGACCAACATTCGTTCTAGAGTAGGGTACGTTAAAAAAGTTGTAAGCCCGTATTCTTGGTAGTCTAGCTGGTGCAGAAATAAGAATTATTATGAATTATTATATAGTGAGTTCCATGCAGTCTATATTTTCATTAAAAACCTTATGTATAAATATTTGATCATTAAGTTTTCTTCTCTTGTCAAGCGTAGTCATCCTGTAGTTTTTGAGTCTTAAATAATAGCTAGAAAGTTTCTAAGCTTTATTATCCTTGTATGCTAAATGATACAAAAATCTACTCTGGATGCTTTCTATTCTTTTCGAGTAAACTTCGGACTGTGGGTTCCATATCTCCAAGCTATTAAAAAGTTTGATTCTTGTAGAGCTATATTTGAAATCCTTGCTGTTACGTATTACAAAACCTAAGACTTTAAAGCATTTAGTAACTAAATTTAAGATGTGTGAGTCAAAGGTAAGTTTTGGGTCGATAGTTACTCGTAAATCTTTTACATTTTCTACGTTTTGTAACTCCTGTCCATTAATATAATAACTATTCAATTTCTGACTTTTATTGTGAGAGAATTTGATGTGATGACATTTTTTGATATTCAGGGTCATATTATTTTTTTCGCACCAAGATGATTATGACTATTCAAATCTTCTTTATAACATTAAGGGAGTCATTGCATCTTGCAGTGGACGGCTATTCAGTAATTCAATCATCATTTCAGCCATAAAACGTCCACTGATGAACACAGGCCTCCCTCATGGATCTCCATGAGGGGTAGTTTGCCATACTCACCACGCTTGGCAGGCGGATTGGTTAGCGCAGTATGGGATGTTGATACACGGATAGACGCTGCTGCCCATCTTCCGGAGGTATCCCTTAGCAGGCTCTTACTGCATCCATGGGCATGAGAGGAGGGGTATCATTCTACTGCCGGCACCCCACGGCGGGCAGTAATTCAATACTTTATTACATTCTTATTAGTTCTTGTATGCATAGATTTTTTTAGCAGATCTACTTCACGTTTTGTATTACCGAGTGCACTCTGAACATGTTTTTAATGCATTTTTAGCTTCGGTCTATTGGAGGTTACACTGGATTTGTATGTCATTATTATTCGCTTTTATCGCACTTTGCGAGTCGGACTCGCGAACTAAGGGTTTCGTACCATTATTTATCAAAACAACTACTATATTATAAATATATAATTAAATATTCTGTGAATATTTCAAGCGTCTAGCTGTTGCCGATGTCAAGTTGATGTTAATGTTTAGCAAAAAACGGCAAAACATCACGTTTGTTATATTCCCATAAAACAAAGGTTTTTTGCCCCCTTAAAAATTTATTTGGATTAACAACAGTGTCTAGAGATGTTATGTTGAGATAAAACTAAATAAAGTAAGGCCTTTGCATCTATTATAGATGATTTATACAGCGTCAGCAACTGACAATCATGCTGTACGGGAACGCTGCAGTGCCTGGGACATTGTTAGATGGATTAGGCTTGCCCAGCACCTATACCATTCTCTCAGCTTAGTCAGCTATTATTCAGAGGAAAGGACAGGTCAATACGTCTGGAGCTAACTAAGCCGCGGGTTTCCTCACGATGTTTCCTTCACCGTTAAAGCTCGTGTTAAGAGTGCACATACATTTTTCAAGAAAGAAAAATCCATTGGTGCACGGCCGGTATCGAACCCACGACCTTCGGATCGAAAGTCGGGGGTACATACCACTCGGCAAACACGGCTTAAAAATAAATAGCGATAATAGTATAAACAAATCGAGAGCAGCAGATTATTGTTCCGATCCAGTAAATGGGATGAAAGCGAATAATGATGACATAGACAAATCCAGTGTAGTTACAGGTGAGCAAGTTTCAGCGTCTACTGATGAGCTAATTGAGGTGGCGACGGTAATTGCGCTTTTTGGTAGCTGACGACGTAATTATATATATCGCTTAGCGTGGAGACGGATTTGTGTGGATACGTCGCGACTCGGTTGTTTACTAAGGCTTTTTAAGCAGTTGCTGATATTAAGAATATACTTAAAATCGACGAATGGCTACTAGGATCACAGCAGTGCTAGACAGGATTATGGATCTGCAAGTAGGGGTCATGAGGGGTTGTCGCCATACTCACCACGCTTGGCAGACGGATTGGCGAGCGCAGTACAGGATGTTGATACACGGAAAGGCGCAGCTGCCCATCTACCGGAGGTATCCCTTGGCAGATTCTTACGTTATCTACGGGAAAGATAGGAGAACATTCAACTGCCGGCGCCCCACAGGATTCTAAATATTTCAGAAGTTTATAAAATTGAAAATTTATGTAACTTCCGACACTTGACCTAATCTCTCTGATGTTACCTAATTTCTTTTTGTAATTTGTACCCTCAGTTTTGCATTTGAAACCAAACTCGGGTATACGTACCTTTTAATTAAAAGGTACTGTACATTTTTTATTAAAAGGTACGGTACTAATAATATGTTAACAAATCGCGAAAGTTTAACAAGTCCTATGTAGAGTTTATTCCGACACGTTTAGTTTTTCAAGATCATCATTATGAAATTGAATGCTCGTCTGCGCGTGGGGCCGACATGACATACGTGTCGGAATAAACTTCAACCTTAATAATAATACTACGTGAGTAAACCTCGTATTTACAAATGAAAATATATAGATACGTTTATTTTGTCACACATATTACAAGTAATCAAAATAAATTAATTAGATGAAAAGGACATTCACCATATAACATAAATTTCACAAAGAGAAACACAGACAAATATAACATACAATGGGCGGTCTAAACACTGTTTATAACCCATACACACAAGCTCTGCTTAGCTTGGGGCTAGATGATGCTGTTTGATTTGTCCAGCATTACAAAAAAAAAGAAAAAAAAAAAGATAAACTTGTTTATTTTGTTTATTAGGTTCTAAACACTGTCAAATAGTGACAAAAATGGTCACTACACTACTCAGCATGCGCTACAGCATAACGGCAGGGTGATTACGTATCTCGCGACAGGTTTGCAACAGGCGTACATCTCGCTACCAGTGCTGCAACAGGCGTAAATTTCGCGATCATCGCTGTCAATGGTCAATTTTGTAGTGTGGGTTTATACCAAAAAAAAGTGACGTTTAGGGAATATTTCCCCTCGTCTTATCCACACTTATTCTCTTTTCCTCAATCGACTGCGTCTTCATCTCTGTGTTTACATGCGGATGTGGTACTTCGAGTAGGTACTGGTACAGACACTGGCGATATTGACTTGAGGTTACAGAACTTCAAAAAAAAATCAAAATCCAAAAAATACTTTATTCAGTGCGGCCGCATGGACCTTATTGACGCGTCACAACTTACAAAATAAAACAACACAAATAAATAGAATAAAGCACATAATTGAATCTGTTCACTTCAGATGACACGCGAGTTAGGAAAAGAAGCGAACAGAAGAACCTAACTCGGTCGTTATAGTCATCATTTAACAATTTGATTCTGTCTTATGTTACGTTTGACGGAGTTGGAGCAGATTCCGTCCCAAGTGGTTTTGTCCTCTCTCAACTTAACTCAAACTCAAACATTTTCAGAAGTTTTTCATGGGTAAACACCACTTTTCTATGTAACAAAATACTTACAATTTACAATAAAAATTGCCGTGAGGAGCCGAAAGTTTCCCCTCCTCTCATGCCCGTGGATGCAGTAAGAGCCTGCTAAGGGATACCTCCGGAAGATGGGTATCAGCGTCTTTCAATGTATCAACATCCCGTACTGCGCTCGCCAACCCACCCGCTTTAAAGTAACTTCCAGAGTTGAAGTTCCAGAGTTTGAGTTGGAAGAATGGAGACTACTTAAACGGTGATTGATTAATAGGTGCAGTTTGATTTATGAATTGGACACGGTAAATTAAAGATCTTCTTTTGATTCTAGTTACTTAAAATATGCGAAGTTTCTTAGACTTTTTGTATTCCTGTTTATTTATGACTCTATCGGAACTCTCTTAAATCGAAAAAATGGTTTTAATAGGTATTGGTTTCCACAGCACACGCTATACTTAATTGAAAGCAAAAAAAAATATTCTTAAACATCTATTTGTATAATCACAAAACGAAGAGTCCAAATAAGCCACGACAATCGTGTACATTTATTTCTTAGTGCTATTTATTAATGATTAAAATTATATGATGCGAGACAGAAATAATTCACAAAAACCAGATTTAATCTTTTAGATCTTAGATTTAATATACTTTTAGATATAGAAGTGTACTGTAAACGTATGAGACCAACGATCTTCTACAGCAAGGTTACTGACGTTCCACTTGCCCCAGCGTCTGTACCACACTCAGCTACCGTACTTTCGATCCAGTTACTGACCCCTTTAGTTTTTTCAACATATTCCGTCCCTTTCACTCATTAAACGATGCAACATCGTTTGTCTCTGTCTCACATGTAATAGTACATTTTTAAAGATTAATACGCATTCTAATGCATATTATTAGATTGAGTGGGTCTTAAATGTTAGTGGTCAGTTAGAGCTAATCGTTGGCCTCCGTGGCTTAGTTGGTCTGATAGCCTGAGACGCAGGAGGCTGCGGGTTCGATTCCCGCCACAGGACAAATCAAAAAATTGGTTCATCTTTTCAGCCGTAAAACGTCCACTACTGAACACAGGCCTCCCTCATGATCTCCACGAGGGGTAGTCGTACTCACCACGCTTGGCAAGCGAGTTGGCGAGCGCAGTACGGGATGTTGATACACGGAAAAACGCTGCTGCCCATCCTTCGGACGGAGGTATCCCTTAGCAGGCTCTTACTGCGTCCACGGGCATGAGAGGAGCGGTAACATAGCAACGGCAAAAAATTGGTTAATTTAGTTAAATCTATACTAATATTATAAAGCTTGAATTTTTTTGAACGCGCTAACCTCAGGAACCACTGGCTCGAATGAAATTATTTTAGTGTTGAATAATACATTTATTATAGGTATATTTATATTTATATTTGGATTTATTTATTTCAAAAGACATAAGTTTACAGTTGTGACACCAAAACACTGACTATTGTATTTATATATATATATATATATATATATATATATATATATATATATATATATTACATATTTATTTTATATAAAATATGGAAATATGGAAAAAATATGGAAGCAAGAGAGGCAGGGGTCTACTGCACATACAATAAATACATAAACCTACGAAAAAATATAAACTATAAAATAAATATGACTATATTGTACCAATTTTTGTTGTAAGTTTTTCCTTTCTGCAATTTCTTAAGGTGTGCAATAAAGTATTTTGTATTGTATTGTATTTATCGAAGAAGGCTTCAACATTAAATAAGACTATACGACAAATATTACACGAGCTTAGCACGTACGAAGTCGCTATTATATATATAAGTCGTTAATATGTCGTAAAATTGTTATATAAAATCCTACCTTTATCTGTACTAATATTATAAAAAGGAAAGATTTCTATTTTGTATATTTGTAACGAATAAACTCAAAAACTACCGGATCGATTTTTATAATTCTTTCACCATTAGAATGCTACATTATCCCTAAGAAATATAGGCTAAATTTTATTCCCGTATTCTCACGGAAACGGGAACTACGCGGGTGAAACCGCGTAGTGCGGCTAGTTGTTCATATAGTAGGTAGAGCTAGTCACAGGGACAACATGTGATCCGCACATGCTTCTGAAGATCAAGGATAAAGTCTATAAGACTTATAAATAAAAACAAAGTAAGGCCTTGGCTCTATTGTACATGATTTATACAGCGTCTGCAACAGGTATTTATGCTGTACGGAGCGCTGCGATGCCTGGGACATTGTTGGATGAATTAGGCTTGCCCAACAACCATACCATCTTCTCAGCTTATTCAGCTATTAGTCAGAGGAAAGAACAGGTCAATACGTCTGAAGCTAACTAAGCCGCAGTTTCCTCACGATGTTTTCCTTTACCGTCAAAGCACGTGTTAAATGTGCACATCATTTTTTCATGAAAGAAAAATCTATTGGTGCACGGCGGGTATCGAACCTACACCGTTCGGATTGAAAATCGGGAGATACCCTCCACTCGGCCAACACGGCTTGTAAAAAGAAAAAAAAAGACTTATTAGCGTTGACGTGACGATCTCGATCGTTTCGAACGGGACTGGTAAAACCATGCTAAAACCAGGGATAACTGGAAGGGTTTGGGGGAGGCTTTTGCCCAGCAGTTGGACAACATAGGCTAAATAAAAAAAGGCTTATCGAAATGTATGAAGCTGAGTGTTTTCCTGCAAAATGGGTGGATAAAAGGATTAATCATAATAATCAATTTATTGGCAGCAAAATTGACGTTTATGGCACAGCTGGGGGCACACAGGTCCGCCTGCGACGCAAGCGGTTACGGGTTCGATTCCCGCCTCGGCACAAATGTCTGTACGATCTGCAGATATTTGTTAAGGGTGTGCTGGATGTCTTTCTACATATAATAAAAAAACTATCTATGTAGTATAATGTAGTATATCAGTCATCCGGTATCCCTAACACAAGCTCTGCTTAACTTGGGGCTAGATGATGCTTTTTTTTTTTTTTTTTTAAATTTTATTTTATTAATTCATTTTCTATTATTTGACAATTTAGAATGTGGTGCATCAGTTTCCGGTTCCTTCGTCAACAAAGCCTTGAGCTGAAAATCAGCGCTGTGGATTTACCGCAGCATTAAGCTGAGCTCGTGGCTTTTCACACAGCACATGGCGGGCACTGCACATGCTTTTTTTTCAGTTTAGGTACTTTACTTTGTGTATGTTTCTTAATTAGTATGTGTTTCGTGTTTTTATTTTAACCTTTGTTGCAAGTACTTATGTATTTTCTATGTCGCTGTGTGAATAAAAACAATGTCTATGTCTATGTCTATGCTATAACTAGGATAGATAATGACTATAAAAGAGGATTGAGAGAGTGCCGTGCGGTGCAGTAGAATGTTCCCTCTCCTCTCTTGCCTGTGGTATCAGTAATAATCTGCTAAAGGAGCCCTGAAGATGGGCAGTAGCGTCTTCTGTATCAACATCCCGTCCTGCGCTCGCCAAGCGTGGCAAGTATGGCAACCAAACCCTCTATGATCTTGAAGATCCATGAAGGAGGCCTATGTCCAGCAGTGGACGTCAACAGCAGTCCTAGGACTGTGATAATAATTATAAGAGGAAGTATGAAAAAGGTTTCACTTGTAGAAAGGTTGAGAAGTACTAGGCTAGCATGGTATAAGCAAGTTATGAGGGATGAAGCTCAGAGTCGCTCAACGAGCTATGGAGAGGGCTATGCTCGGGGTTTCTATACGCGGTCGAATCAGAAATGAGGAGATACGTAGAAGAACTCGTGTCACCGACATAGCCAAACGGATTAGCACGTTGAAGTGGCAATGGGCAGGGCATGTAGCTCGCAGAACAGATGGCCGATAGGGGCCGAAAAGTTCTCGAGTGGAGGCCACGGACCGGCAAGCGCAGCGTAGGACGTCCACCAACAAGATGGGCTGATGACCTGGTGAAGACCGCAGGTCGACGGTGGATGCAGATCGCTTCCAACCGCGATAACTGGAAATCCATGAGGGAGGCCTATGTACAGCAGTGGACGTCCTACGGCTGAAATGATAATGATGATGATAAGGTATGAGTCGGAAGAAGTGTGTTATCAGAATGGGGATGAATATGAAAGTGGATGGCTATAAGGGTTACGAAGGGTCCAAAAAAATTAGGTATGTATGGACTTCGTGAAAGATTATATGGTCAGGAAAGGTGAGAATGTGAATCTAAAGTCATCATCGCCATCATTATCAACACCCTGAGGTGGTGGCTGACCATAGGAGTGGTGTCCACGTCCACTGCTGGACGCCTTCCTTATGGATCGCCGAGATGATGAGGGGGTTGTTGCCATACTCGCCAAGCTTGGCAGGCGGGTAAACGCACGGTACGGAATGTTGATACACTAAAAGACGCTGCTGCCCATCTCATCATAATATGTTATAACAAAAGTTTCAACAGGCGCTATGAAATCTTTAGTAGGTCACAAAAGCTCGACAGTAGTCTCCTACTGAAATCAAAATAAAAAAACACAAAACCGAAAATCAAAGATGGCGAACATAAAATGGATGCACAATAAAACAGTCGCAAAATTCAAATCCCACATCAGATTTTAGAGACAATGTATGCAGGAGGTACACTCGTATCTATCATTCATTAGCGAAGCTAGAATCCAATACGACATTTTTTACAATCCCCGGGCACAAAGAACGGGCGTCCTCCCCCACACATACAAAACCCATACAAACATAAACACATTGGTGTGCGTAATAAAAACTTGAAAAAATCACACTGACCCGCACACTAGCGCCCTCTCGCGAAAAAAATCACCGACACAAAGAAAGTCCACCGAAAACTTGTATACGAACTTTTGCACTCACACATGCACGCGACACCCCTACACTCGCAGCTACAAGGAAGTTTTCTGTGTGTGCGTGAGTGCAGTACGTCCGTATATGGGCTAAACTTAGCTTAGTTTGGTAGTGTGCGTGGCTCACACTTGCAAGAGGCCGAACTTCCAGTTTCAGAGCAAGCATCCTTTAATCACCTTTGAGAGCATATCGATTTTGTTCCTTCCATCTAAGAGATAAAGTTGACTTTGCTGTGTTGTGGTGTGGAAGTTCGAACGTTTATTTGAAAGTGGAATCTGCGCGCGGCGGGTAGTTTTCATGTGAAAACTTGGTGGCGCGAGATGCAGCGATGAGACGGATGCATGCTTGCTATCGGCGTCTCTGTCGCGCGCCACCCGCTGCCCCGGGCGCGGCGCGGGGGGAGGGTGTCGTGTCGCGTTGATGAACATTTTTCTCATTTTTTCTTTATTTTACGCGAATCGTTTTTAAAAAGGGTTTCGTCATAATTGCGTTGGTGCACCCGATTATGTTAGGATAATCTCGTCATAATCGGAAGAGCTTTCTTGAACTTGATAGACTGTCGGCGGAAACTTTTAATTAGCAAATTATTATTCATGCATTAATGATTTGCATATTGACGAATTAACAGGCACTAATTGGCTGTTTTTTGCACTCAATGCTTAAAACATTAACCATTTTGAATTAATATTTCAAAACGATATACAACGATACCAACGGCGAAAACAAAAAGGAGTTGACATAAACACACAAAAGAGGCTGAAAGAGTAGCGAAGATAAAGAGTTAAAAAGTAAAAAAAGCTGAGGTAAACATTGCGTTACGTACGCATGTCTCGAGCCCGTCTCGGCGGGAAACTTATTTTCCCGCGTTTTCTCGCCGGTCGCCATTTTCCTTTTCCTTTTCGGACAAGTTTATAAAAACAGCAAAATCAAAAAAAAATATCCCATTGAATCTGATTGGACTTTACAAAATTATAATATGAATCATAATACTCTTAATTTTTTTATTCACCTTAATTAAATGTAGCAACTCCTAACAAGTTAAAATGGATTGCAAAATTTTACTTGCCAATCGACAAAATAATTCTGCTCTTAATGGTAAAAAAGTAGCTCGGTCTACTAAAATAAATTAAGCTACTCTACAAAACAATGGCTACCGATAAACAAATATCAATACAATAAATATCCGGTAAAAATCAGTTAATCCGAACTTATTTGAGCCCATCCTCGGATCGGGCGGGAACAAAAAAAGTGTTCTCGTGAGCCAGTCTCGCAGTAGCCGCGGTGCGCGCCGCTCGCCCAACATTTTATATTATTTTACTTACGTGTTTCATTTCGCGTAGAGTTTTGGACGGCGGATAACGCGACATGTACACAAAATTGTGACTTTTGGACAATTAAAAAAATGGAACATTCACACTTTTCGACATGCAAAAACAATATTTTTCCGGCAAACAAAAACACATAAACGCAGTTCAAACTAGATTCTTTTTATTTACCGGTTATTTGAGTTGTTCGGTTATTATGTTTTGGTTTTGAAACGTTGCTTTTGTAACAAACTGTTAGCGACAGACTAGGAGAAGACAGAAGAAGAAGAGAAGATGGCGCTGGCGTCTTCTGTGAGCCTCTACTACTCGATAGTGCAGCGCGCGGCGAGACACTACTTGGAAGACTACTGTCACACCGGTAAGTTTTTTAAGAGCTTTTCCGAGCCTTTATTTTCAGAAGCATGGCTTTGTTTGCATTATGTTATTATTATATTTTTGATTGTTACATTTTATGACTAAATTTCACTTAAAAAATAATCAAACAGGTAACCAAAAAACAAAGTTCGGTACTTTCTGATTGGTAATTAGATAAATTAAATCTAGAGCTTTTAAGTATAGGCGCGAAAACTTGAAACAAAATTGAAATTTCACTTTCAATAAAACGGGTTGCTAAAAATTTACCTCGAAATATAGTAATGTTTCAATACAATTATACGTGTTTAATCGTCCTCCATTAAATTCGAAAAGAGAATAAGGATTTAATGATCATCTAATTGAAACAGAATAGAAAACATTTTACCTTGTAGATTCAATCATTTATATTACAAAACTATTGTAACCAAGTTGCTGTTTCGTATTATATTTGATTTTTTTTTAATGGGGAAAAGTTGCCGCCGCCGGGTGACCGCCGGCGCCAACTTCATAATATCTTCAAAGAAATGAATAACCTTAACAATTTTTTTTTACGGTTCCTGTGGGATTCATAAAATATATTTAAAATAACCTTACAAGATATGTGCGTATGAACTTTTTTCATAAACAAATGCGACTAAGCTATTTAATTATATTAGAAAATAATCTACCAATAAAAATAAACGTCAAGTATGTTTCAAAATAATGTTTTTTTTATTCAAAAATACCAAGTGATTTTCTTAATTTACCACTACTTCTGATATATTTTTCCAAATCTCAATTTTTTATTCGTTATTATAACAATTAATTTCAATTCAGGGATTAGTTAAGTACAAGATGAGATTACATACAATACCATATAAAATATTAGCTACACTGCGGTTTCACCTGCGTAGTTTCCGTTCCCGCGGGAATACGGGGATGAAATATAGCCTATGTTACTCAAGGATAATGTAGCATTCTAATGGTGAAAGACTTTTGAAAATAGGTCCAGAAGTTTTTGAGTTTATTTCTTACAAACATACAAAATACAACATACAAATCATTCCTCCTTAAAATATTGAGAGATATACATTACAGTGACATACACAAAATAAACAAACTTATTCTTTCTTACAACTTTCAAAACAGCAAATGCAAAAAAAATACATAAGACTGCAGGTGAATTTAATTAGCAATGTGAAGGGAAACAATATATGCACTAATTATAATTCTTATCTGTTTATTATAAGTGATTTACGCTGACCTTGTATCTTAATAATAAAATTCACAGTCACTACACACAGGTGATATTAAAAGTTATGAGTAATATGAGTAGATTTATTCCACATTTTACCGGAACATTTACAGTAGGTATGGATCTATTTTTATTAATACCATTTGTTAAAATAATAATACTTACCGTATTCTCTGAATAGAGAAGTGTGGGAGGAAAGGAGGCACCAGAGTGGGTCAGTGCAGGCTCATGATAAATAGATCAATAATAATATATATTAATAAATTAATAATACTATATAAATATTAAAAAAAACTCTTATAATATTTAAACAAGACCTTTATTGCACCTTATTAAAAAAATATTTGTTTTTATATATTAAATTATTATTCTTATTTTTATATTAAATATTGTGTTCAGTGACAACATATAGAAACTAATTAAATTATTTAAGTTGGTTAATTATATATAAAAACACTCTTGAAGCTTTTACAAAGTTACACATAGGCATACATAAAAAATATGGCCCGGGACAAAGTGCACATAACTTACAAATATTTAATTTTGTCCTGCGGCGAGAATTGAACCCGTGTCTCAGCGTCAATAGGGACTGTTTAGGTACAAATTATCTTGCTGCGTGCACATCATCTTCTCAACCGTGGACTTCTTCCCACGTCCACTGATGAATATAGACCTCCCTCATGGGTCTCAAATATAATGAGGGGGTTTTTGACATACTCGCCACGCTCGGCAGGCGGGTTGGCCAGCACCGTAAGGGATGTTGATACACGGAATAACGCTGCCCATCTTCCGGAGGAATCCTTTGGCAGATTCTTACTCGATCCACGGGTAAGAGAGGAGAGGCAACATTCTACTACCGCCACCCCACGGGAGTAACACAGAAGTAAACTTAAGAAAAACCTTAGAAATAATAATTTTTGACAAGGGTACATAAATGTTAAATTTAAATAGGTACACAAAAGACTTCGTTTCTCTGTCATCAAACTAATAATTCAGATTAATAAACATAAAATCTTTCACAAATGCCGTGGGGTCCCGGCGGCAGTAGAATGTTGTCCTTTCTTGCTTTTGGATGCAGTAAGAATCTGCTAAGGGATATCGTGTAAGGCTTCTTTCCGTGTACCTACAACTCTTACTGCGCTCGCCAACCCGCCTGCCAACCGTGGCGAGTATGGCAATACCCCTCATGATCCACACGTAGTGGTCTATGAGGGAGGCCTTTGTTCAGTAGTGGGCGTCTTACGGTCGATAATGATGAAATATAAAATCTTTCACGAACGTCTTATTTATGCAGCGTCAGCAACTGATACTCATGCAATGCCTGGGACATTGATAGATGGGTCAGACTTGCCTAGCACCTTAACCATCCCCCAGATTAGTCAGCTATTTATTTATTTATTAGGACCACCAACAAGAGATACACAGATTCAACACAATTTAAAACTTAGGGACTAAGGGCCTTGTGCTCCCCCAATTAAAGGCGGCCACAGCATGCACACAATTGAGCGCAACTCAACAAAAATAGGTAATAAAGGTAGTATCTAGTAAGTATTGAAGTTATATTGAGTAACAACAGGTAACAACCTAATAATTACATAATTATCTCAAACAAAAACTAATAGAACTACAAATAATATGTAGTTAGATACAAAAGTAGTAATAATGTAAAATAGTTAGGTAGGTAGTAACAATGTAATATAGTAAGTTGTAACAATAATTATGCTAAAAAGTAGCAAGTAAATATCTGGATGACTGTAGTAATGAAAAAAGTAGTTGAATAAACTTGGTATTATCAAATATTTTTAACTTTTACAATCAAAATATATTTAAGACATGTTGATTTGAATAAGGAATGGGAATAAGTAGGTATTGTGGTAAAGCCAACTTAATTGCTATTAGTCAGAGGAAAGAACAGGTCAATACATCTGAAGGTGACTAACCTACGGGTTGCCTCGATGCTCTCCTACAAAGAAGAGTGTGCATGTCACACCAGTTATTTAAATCTTAAAATTTAATTAAATAATTTCACAGCTTTTAATAAAAAGAAATGCTTACACTTACAACTTTCACTACAACATCATCATTCATTATTTATTTATATTTTGTTCTTTTAGAAAAACATTAAAAAAGTTTTTATTAGACTTACAAAAAAACTCTACTTACATAGCGGGCCGTCGTTCTAGGCCTCGGATGAAATAAACTGTTAAATGTGTTTATCTATGAATGTTATTGTCTCTGTACTTGATGTAATTATTATTTTTGATACCTTTTTTATAATGTTTATCGCGTGTGCTCAGTGGATATGCCATCTTTCACAAACAAGGTGACCATGGAAGACCAGCGCTGTGGTTTAATTTACTTTGCCACAGCACAAGCTGAATGGTGACCTTTTTTGTCACTTTGACTTAGTGCTATTAATAATTTTATAACTGTTCGTAATAAGTGACAAAATAAACATATTTTTATCTTTATCTTTTATCTTTATATTTATATTTTATTGTTAACACAACAAAGTTAAAGTCAATAAGTGTTATTATCAAAAAGCTACATAATAATAATCAATTTACAAAAGAACTAAGTAGATACATTAAAATAGAAGCACATAATTAAATTCGGTCGCTTCAGAATACTTGTTTTCCACATCATGTAGGTACATGTATTACATATATGTACATATTATTTATACAGCAGATATTTGTTATTAAAATTAAAAGGGTCGACTATACGCTATTAAAAAGCCAAGAGCGAGTAATAAAAAAATAAATACCTAATAAAACAATAAAACACAGATTTAATTATAATTATAAATGGATGTTGATGTGGACACCTCCGAAAGATGGTCAGCAGCGTCATTCCGTGTTTAAACATCCAGTAGTTAGCTCACCAACCAGCCTGCTAAGCGTGGCGAGCCCCATTATGATCTTGGAGGGATCTCCAACTACTGTGCTTGGATTTGTAAAAAGATCATCTCAGCCGTAGAACAGCTGTCCACGTTCACTGCCGGATATAGGCCTCCCTCATATCCATGAGGGAGGCCTATATCCGGCTGAGATGATCTTTTTACAAATCCAAGCACAGTACATGCAATTATTATGGTATGTAAATAATTAAAAAATCACCATTATTTTTTTGTTAACATAAGTTTCATGTCAAACCATACACAAAAATAAATTATAGAAGCAATATAATTTTAATGTCCAGATATTATTCGACCCGCCCGCCCTTTTGCGGATGGTACTGTCGGTAATAAAAGTCACAGGCCATAAAAATTATAAGACTACTCGGGATTTTTAGCTTTATTTTTATAGTGCCATTGCGTTTCTCAAGATACAGCATATCACGTTTTACAGCTCTTGCGATCGATGAATTAAGTTGGCTTCTATTTTAAAAGGAAAATACGTAGCAGGTAATTACAAAACTTAACTTCAAAGAAAACTTGTCCTATGTTTTGTTTCAGTAAATAAGTATTTTATTAATTTTAATACATTGACCTAATTAAATAATTTATGGTATATTTGTTTGAGCCAATGATCCAAAACCCAAATTAGATGACGTAAGAAATAAAGCAAATAACATGAACATATTGTGATCGCATAAGTTACTAAACTTTTGTGACCACAATATTGTTGTTCTATTTGATAACACCAATAAAGAATACATCGACAAATATAAAATTGAAAGAGATGATAAATTTACATAATGTTACATTAATTAAAGGTGCAATGACAACATAAAATTTCATCAAATAAAATATAACTTAAAAGGGTGGTTTAGCATTCATGTAAAACTTAAAAATATGCTATATAAACATATAAAACATTATACTTAATATATATTTTTAGTAGTTAAAATGTCAATACTTTATTTGATAATTAATAATAAGCCCACATGACCAGTAATTGGAGATTCATGTGAGAGGCCATTGTCCAGCAGTGGAATTCCCACGGCTGAGATGAGATGTGATAATTCTGAAAACTAATAAATAAATATATTAGAATCCCGTGTCGATTTCTAAAATGTGATATTAGTAATCTAAAGTACAAGGAGTTTATTACACAATAATGTGTAATTGATATGTTAGTTCACATGATAGTTTTAATAATAAAACTATCATGCAAGTGACTGTCTTTTTTAATAAACCTTGTTTAAAACGGCATCTCCAAAAATTACACCTCCCGTGCCAAATAATGTCGCAAAACTCTAAAAATAATATTTAAACAAAAAAACAACACATCCGAACTAGATACTGACCTGCCCGACACTAAAAAAGTACAAGACACTTATGCAGAGCACTGTACTAGAACCAGTCGGGTTCAGAACCAGTTCAGGCGATTATCGTCTCGACGCTCCGTGCGTTTATATGCTAATACAGTGCATCTTAAGGTCAAGGTCGCTTGCATAGACAAATATGTGCATCGTGGTGGTCACAGAATTCGCGATTGTAGTAGAAAAGAGAAATTACTTTTCTTGTATTTGTATTTGTACTTTAATGCTGTTTGAGAAAAAGATAATGTGATATTTCAGTTTTTGTACAAGATGGCGTGGTGAGTATTTTAATTAAAGGCTTTGCCTAATACTGAATTAATTAATATTATATTGTATACCACAGAAAATAATTAATTTGAAATACTTTTTTACCATCTTGGCATGTAACTGCGTTAAGTCGCGAGGAATGGAAGGAGGCCTTTGCCCAGCAGTGGAAGAGTAAAGGCAGAAATAAATAAACAGGTCCTCTGTAAACTTTCGCGATTTAAAATAGTAAGGCCTTTGCATCTATTATAGATGATTTATACAGCGTCAGCAACTGGTAATCATGCTGTACGGGACGCTGCAGTGCCTGGGACGTTGTTAGATGGATAAGGCTTGCCCAGCACCTATCCATCCTCTCAGCTTAGTCTTCATTTTAAACTTTTTAAAGTCTTTATTTTAAAATAGATACAGTTAATTTTTTTGTTAATTTCAAAACAGGATCTACTGAGACTTAACTCTTACTAGATGCATATTGCTGTTATAAATCAGGATCTACCGAGAATTAAAACTCTCACAAGATCTTAACTGGATCTCTAGACAGGAGTGATCAGTGAACAGTGAGTGATCCCATTATAACTGTTACGCGAAAAAGTCTCATTAAACAGTTTAACATTATGCTTATTTATTCCATACATATAATTTAATGTATAAGACGAACGATTAACGACTTTATTGCTTAAATCTATTTCTTCCAGGCAAGCTTAAGTAGAGTAAGAAGTAAATAGTTTTTAAGATATTTTCCTAGTTAGTTGGGCACTACGATATTTATTTTTACTGGCTTCTACTCTACTAACATATACACTAGGTATATATTATAAAAAAATAGATACATAATGTAAGCACACATACTGATACTACAGTGGCAGTGTCCGGCAGGCTGGTTACTTATCTCGCGACAGGTTTGCAACAGGCGTATATCTCACGATCATCGCTGTCAAACGTCAGTTTTTGTTTTTATATACTACAAAATTGACCATTTTACACGAGACCGAGATATACGCCTGTTGCAAACCTGTCGCGAGATACATAATCACCCTGCGGGTCATGTTCAATCGGAAAATCGCCATTTGCATATTTATATTTATTCATTATACATCATAAGTTTTACTATACACTAACAAGTCGAATGATGCCGTGGGGTGCCGGCAGTATAATGTTACTTCTCTCTTGCTTCCTCTCTGGAAGATGGGCAGCAGCTTCTTTCTATACATCTTCCATCGGCGGGTTGGCGAGCGTGGCGTGTATGGCAACAACTCCCTTATGATCTTAGAGATATATATTGGAGGCCTATGTCGAGGAGTGGGCGTGGATAGCAGTCCTATGGCTGAAATGAAAAGACGAAATATTTTTTTTTGTTTTTCTCGTTAGGTAATCTAATAATTTATTTTAACATACTGGGCCAATTCAGGAAAAATATTTAAACTATCGAGACAGTTTGTACCGTAAAATATGTCTTTTTTTATGGCGGAACCCAAAGGGTAAAATCGGGACCTTATTACTAATACTAGACCGGGACCTTACTCCGCTGTCCGTCTGTCTGTCACCAGGCTGTATCATGAACTTAGCTAGACAGTTGAAATTTTCACAGATGATGTACCTATTACTGTTGCCCCTATAACAAAAAAAACAGAATAAAATAAATATTTAAGTCCCATACAATAAACGGGATTTTTTGCCGTTTTTTTCTCGATATATAATACCGACAACAGGTAGACGCTGGAAGTATTCACAGAACATTTAGATGTACATTAATTTTAATAAATAATAATAAAATTAAAATAAAATAAAATAAACTCTCGCACACATCCCATCCAGATGTTTGCTCAATATTAATAACGCTAATAGTACCCTATGCCGTGGGGTGCCGGCAGTAGAATGTTACCCCTCCTCTCCTACCCATGGATGCAGTAAGAGCCTGCTAACGGACACCTCCGGAAGATGGGCAGCAGCGTCTATCCGTGTATCAACATCCCATACTGCGCTCACCAACCCGCCTGCCAAGCGTGGTGAGTATGGCAACTACCCCTCATGGAGATCCATGAGGGAGGCCTGTGTTCATCAGTGGACGTTTTATGGCTGAAATGATGATGAATTCCTTCTTGCGCGAGTCTGCATCCACTTGGCCGATTTTTTTCAATTTGCTTATGTTTATTTATTTTATTTTATATGGGAAACAAACAATACTATAAACTTAAAAATTAAACATAAAATAAACAGAAACCAGCAAAGTTTCCTCTGTTAGGTAACAAAGATAAACATTATTAACAGAGACATGGATAACGAACAAAAATTTTGTTAAAAAAATATAGTATTAACAATAGAACGAAAGTGATAATAACAACATTTGTGTCACTAATCAACTAAATCCGAATCGAATCCTATCAAAACGAGTTTATCTATTTCAGTAGCAACAGAAATAAAGTCCATAAAATCGATGCAAACATTAATAGATAATAAATATTGTTGAACATTATCACACAGCATCACTAGTCCGGCCGTGGGGTGCCGGCAGTAGAATATTGCCCCTCCTCTCATGCCCGTGGATGCAGTTAGAGCCTACTAAAGGATACCTCCGGAAGATGGGCAGCAGCGTTAAACGTCCACTACTGAACACAGGCCTCCCTCATGGATCTCCATGAGGGGTAGTTGCCATACTCACCACGCTTGGCAGGCGGGTTGGCAAGCGCAGTGCAGGATGTTGATACACAGAAAGACGCTGCTGCCCATCTTCCGGAGGTATTCCTTAGCAGGCTCTTACTGCATCCACGGGCATGAGAGGAGGGGAAACATTCTACTGCCGGCACCCCACGGCAGAGAGTACTTAAATATTGATATTTAAGTACCCCTGCAGTTATTATATTGGCGTTAGTTCGTTCCGTTTGAAATGTATTTGCATTTTAAATCTAAAGGTCAACAGATTCAACCGAGACCAGAAAAACAAGCTTTTTTATTAATTAATTGCATTTCTGATAACGAAATGGCATTTCTAAAAAAACAGTCTTGGAGCATAACGGATGTTTCTTTGGTATGGTTCCGTAGCAGCTTTTTTGAAGGCTGATAGGATAGTATGTGCTGGGCAAGCCTTATCCATTTGACTATGTCCTAGCCACCGCCCCTTCCCGTACACGTACAGCATAAATAGCTGACGCTGTAAAAAACATCAATTTAGAATAATTTAAGTGATTTTTCTAATGGTTCCATTTATTGATTACTTTATAAATATATTTTGGCGAGTTTTTCTTTTACTTATAGTTAAAAGTTATAGTAGTTGACTTTTGTCTGACCACAATCTCACCTCATGATAAACGACGGTGTGGCCGAAGATAGATCACAAAGATCTAGAAGACACCTATTCATCATCATCATCATCATCAAGACTACTGTTCACGTCCAATGCTGGACACAGGGCTACCCTCATGCATTTCCAAGATCATGACGGGAGTGTTTCCATACTCGCCACGCTTGGCAAGTGGGTTGGCGAGTATGGGATGTTGATACACGGAAAGCCGCTGCTGCCCATCTTCCGGAGTTATCCCTTAGCAGATTCTTACTGCTTCCACGGGCAAGACAGGAGAGACATTCTACTGCCCCACGGCTTACCTGAGAGACCTAGGTTGCAGCTAGTACTTACAACCACGTTGCAAGTTACCACAGGCTTTAGCCTGCGGTTTCACGCAGGTCTTTCAAGCGTGTTTTTCTTGAAAATCGTTTGTTTCGGAGAATACCTCCTTCATTTAACCAAGGTTTCCTCTTCGCTTCTTTCCTCACTTCTTTTCTCACTTGGAAAAAGTTTTCTAAACCGAACGAATTCAATTATGTGCTTTATCCAATTTAAATATGTACACGTGCTTTAACGATGAAGGAAACATCGTGAGGAAACCCGCGGCTTAGTTAGCTTCAGACGTATTGACCTGATCTTTCCTCTGAATAATAGCTGACTAAGCTGAGAGGATGGTATAGGTGCTGGGCAAGCCTAATCCATCTAACAATGTCCCAGGCACTATACCGTCCAGTACAGCATAATTACCAGTTGCTGACGCTGTATAAATCATCTATAAAAGATGCAAAGGCCTTACTTTTTATGTACACTTTTACTTTTGTAAATTGACTTCTATGTAACTTTTTGCTCTGTTGAGTAAACACTTATTGACTTTGACTTACAATCTACCCTCTCTTATATTTATTAGTATAATGAGAGTATTAGAGATATTAGGTGTCTACAACTAGCATAATTAAATAAATAAGATTAATCAGAATTTTTATTTGAAAGATCGAACACTAGACACATCTTTGAACTCAATTGCAGGAGAATTCTGTATTACTCTCACTTGATCAACATGGTTCAATAGCGTTTCAAGAATTTCCATAGTATTTCATGAATCTTTCTGGAACTTTCTTCGTTAAACACATTTTCCTAATTTTTATTTAGACTTTACCAAAAAAAAACCTGCTTTATGAAAACGCTCAAAGACAGTACAGAATCATCTTTCACTAGCCTCAAAGGCTGGCTGTAAGAGATCTCTCTTTAGGGTCAAGCTCGCCTTTGTGACATGACTTATAATTGTGTTATATTAAGTATTTCATTACTGTGTACAATAATGAGTAAAGAATGTCCGGTGATACGTTTTAGTTAATGAAGTAATCCACTAAAAGATTATTATTATTTTTTTCTTTATTTTTAACATGGGAGTTTCGGCAAATAAAGACCATGTCACTCCCGTAAATTTAACAACAAACATATAATTTCTACACAGAATAACTACCTACACCTATAGGTCATCATCATTTCATCATTACCGCCGTAAGATATCCACTGCTGGACATAGGCCTCCCTCATTGACTTAGAGCTCCAAGTGCATGAGGGGTTGTTGCCATACTCACCACGCTTGGCAGGCGGGTTGGTGAGCGCAGTTCGGGATGTTCTTACACGGAAAGACGCTGCTACCCATCTTCCGGAGATATCCCTTAGCAGATTCTTACTGCATCCACGGGCAGGAGAGGAGGGGTGACATTCTACTGCCGGCACCCCACGGCAACCTATATCCTATACCTATAGGTACCTAACGATAAACCCAGAGGTGTAGTGCCTAAAGCTCAGTGTTTCCATATCGATTTATTACTATTTGATTATTATTGTTATTATTTATGGGGTTCATCTTAGGTGGTCCACTGCTGGGCATAGGCCCTCATGGATATCAAAGAACTGGTCATGAGGGGTTGTTGCTTTAGTCCCACGTTCGGCAGTCGGGTTGGCGAGCGCAGATGGTAAAAGACGATGCCAATAAACTAAACAAACTTAACTAAACAAAGTTAACTCACTACTCAAATCAATTATGATTTTGTGAAATCAATTATGATTTTGTGAAATCAATTATGATTTGTCAAATCAATTATGATTTGCGAATAAAAAATCTTGTCCATGCAAAGAATAAATTGATATATTCATTGTTTTATCAGCAGATGTTAATGCGACGATACAAAAGCTGCATATGTTTGTAAAATCTATCACTTCAAATTAAATAAAATACAATCTATTCGGGTAATGTATTGAAGCGAGCAACACAGCATAGACTTTATTACATGGAGGGCAAAAAGTGCCAAGTCACCTGCGCATGATTCACTGTTCTAACAGCTATTTAATATTATATTGGGATTGGACTAGATTGCCGCCTTTGTATTCGACGACAATATCCAATCAAAAGATTTACCTGCTCATAATTGGCTTAGCTAACTTTTCAAATCAAAATGCAGGCTGTATTGTAATATGTGTACCAACCCGAAAGGGGGGTTTCAGCCCTTGAAAACAAGTAGTTTTGGAAGGGAAAAAATCGGAAATACGTATTTTTTTCATATATTTTTTCTCTATATTATATAATTTTACTAATTGGTGTTATGTGAAAATTATCCTAAGGTCAAAATTGAATTTTAATATTTTTTTATTTAATTTTTTGTATCCTGAAAAGTCGTAGAGCAAAAGTTCCTTGGGATGGTCAGAGTCACCCCTTTCGTCTTACACACATAAAGTAAAAAAGTAAGGCCTTTGCATCTATTATAGATGATTTATACAGTGTCAGCAACTGGTAATCATGCTGTACGGGACGCTGCAGTGCCTGGGACATTGTTAGATGGATTAGGCTTGACCAGCACTTATACCATCCTCTCAGCTTAGTCAGCTATTATTCAGAGGAAAGAACAGGTCAATACGTCTGAAGCTAACTAAGCCGCGGGTTTCCTCGCGATGTTTCCTTCACCGTTAAAGCTCGTGTTAAGTGTACACATACATTTTTCAAGAAAGTAAAATCCATTGGTGCACGGTCGGTATGGAACCCACGACCTTCGGATTGAAAGTCGGGGGTACATACCACTCGGCCAACACGGCTTCATTAAACAATGTTAACTGTTTAATGACTTAACACATGTTATAATACACTCTGTAGAGTGTTTAAAATAAACACTAATTTTATTTGATACTAGCTTATGCCCGCATGCGTTGTACCCGGATAAAATGTAGCCTATGTGTTAATCCTGGTCAACTATACGTGAGCAAATTTTCAGCTCAATACGTAGGCTAGTATTTGCGTGAAAGAGTAAGAAACATCCATACATTCTCATACATACTCACAAACTTTCACGTTTATAATATTGTAGTAGGATCATTCCTGTCATATTTCTTGGCTATTATTATTCTCTAATGGGTTTGTCTTCTTTGATATATCTTAAAATAAACAGGTTTGTTTTTTTTCATATAAAAGTTTTTGAAATCAATTTTATTCGATATAAGTAATATATAATATATTTACAGTAAACATTGAATTATCTCTGCCCGCGCTTTTATTTATTAATTTTATATAATACTTTGTGCACAACAAACAATGTACAGATCCTCTTCTGTACTTCTGACTGTGTTGTTTTGTACGTATTATTTGTGTGTGTAACAACTCCCTTATGATCAGTAGGTACTTGGAGATCCATGAGAGATGCCTACGTCTGCATTAACATCTCAGCCGAAGAATGTCCACTCTCCAAGAGGACATTCTATAGTTGAGATGCTGACGATAAATAAATTGGCCTTTTAGATCTAATATGGATGATGTATATAGAGGTAGTATGTAGCGTCAGAAAATGGTATTCTCGTTGTACGGGGCGCAATGCAACGCAAATAGTGTAAGATGGTACATCCGATAGGGACACTCCCTCCACCTTCCCATGGTCCTACCAACCTTGCGGTTATACGGACCGAATCTGTGAGTTATGAGCCACTCGGGTAGCTCAAGACTCTACGAAAACCTACGCGCGCGTGTCCCGGCACTCTCCCCCTTCTGGGGCATGCTCATCACAGAATGGACTTCATCGCTGGGCAGCTCCCCTCCAGCTCGGTACCTCTGTGCCCCCCCCTCGTCCCCGTTCGAAAATGTGCTCTCCTCAGCTCGCCTAGACTTATGCCTACTAGGCGAACTTTGGACAACTTAAGAGGTTCGCCAGGAGTTGGCATCCGATAAGGGACAATTATCATTATCATTCCAGCCGTAAAACTCTCACTACACACAGGCCTCGTGGATCCACGGGCATCAGAGGACATTCTACTGCCGCCAGCGGACGGCATAGGATGATGGGAACCGTACTCTGCCGAAATTTCAGTTTTTGAACACCAGTAATTATCAGAGCACCAATGAAATTGGGTTCCCTCGTCAAGCCGCGTTAAGTCCCCGTTACACATCTATTTCTATTTAATCTAAAGTATAGGAACACCTACAAAAAGCGCCGCCTCGAAGTGTTTAAGACAACCGTTATAGATCAAATCAGCCAATGAAATGGTCAGAGCTTTTTGCGGTACAGTCAGCAAAGAAAATTTATGTATATGCCAAATATTTTGTTATCATCATCATCTCAGCCGTAGGAAGTCCAATGCAGAACACAGGATCTCCAAATATGGGGATCCTGCTCATAAGGGGTTGTTGCCATACTCACCACGCTTGGCAGGCGTGTTGGCGAGCGAAGTAAGGAATGTTGACACATGGAAAGACGCTGCTGCTGCCTATCTTCCGGAGGTATCCCTTGGCAGATTCTTACTGCATCCACGGGCAAGAGAGGAGAGGCAAAATTCTACACCTATTTTGTATTCAGAAGGAATTCAGTAATACAAAATATAAATCCTCATCCACATGTCATTCTCATTTTGTGTAAACAGGCTTAATAATATCATATTATGTTGTTTTTTTGGCTCTAATGCAAAGAGTAACGCACCAATTTAACGACCTCTGAGGCGCAGTTGGTTTAACTTCCGACTGAGACGTTAGAGGTTATAGGTTCGATTTCCGCCGGGGGACAATCTTTGATTTATTTGGAGATATTTGTCTCGGGTGTATTTACAAAAAAATATAAATGTAAGCATTATATCAAACACCTACATTCCAAAGAAGGTGGTAGGTATGTAGTTTCCAGCATTCTTATTTATAATTACAATAGCCAATGCCTAAGTAGCCTAGAACCCATGATAGGTTTACTTAATTTTTATTCCTCTGGAATCTTAATGATACAAGCTCGTGTAAAAGCAAAAAGCTAGTTTAATGTCCTATTCCCGCCTAACTATCTATAGCCAATAGTTTAGATATCCTACATTTTTTTTGGAAACAAGATCTCTGCGGCGGCGACTGTCCATAATTCTGTTAGGAACAATTGGGGAGTGCGAAGCGTGACATTGCACCTGATTATCAGAACCGAGCAGCCACGCTCCACTGGACCTCAATGATGAAGCAGTCTCATCATCAGCATTATCATCAGGCCCACCAGAGTCCATTAACACTAAAACCAGTATACCAGTAGTGCATTGGGGTAATTATGGAGCTACTATATTTCGTTTTTTTATTTTAACAAACGCAGCGATATTTTGTCTTGTCTTTTTATTTTATGGCCTTTTGTGTTTGGTTTAACACAATTCCGCCAGTGTCAAGTTAATTTATAAATTCGTAAGTTATTTGGCCAGCCATGTTGGCGGCCATTTTTTCTCGTATATCCAGCGATATTTTAATGTTATAGTTCGTAAAACTTGATTGCTGTGACAGCTGTCATCGAAATCGGGCGGGATTTCGAATGATCATGAATCCAGGTTTGAATTTGGTAACGGTATAAATTACCTGTGGCAGCGTGTACCAAACAAAGGTTAACAGAGGTTACAAAAGGTACAAGCATCTACATAAGCAAAAAGCGAAGTAGAGTAAAGGAATATAAAAAGGCGCAAAGAGAATTACAAGTTTAATAATAACCTATTTACCTACTATATTCACCCACTTTTTAGTTATTAATTTAAGTTTAAAATTAATTATCTTACTAAATGAACGTTTATGAAGGTGTAGACCCTTTCCGTAGGCCCGCTACGAACTCTTGTCATAGTTCAAAGTTCGTAGCACCGCTACGGCGTAGCCTACGCACGTGGTTTACGCGTGAGCATAAATAGAGCGAATTGCAGAAGGTAATTGATTTCAAGTGTTAGTTTGAGTATGTATAGGAGCAACCATAGAATGTAAATTTGGTTGTTTTACCCACCGTTTGTAAAAAGGTTATTAAAAATATTCTTACGACGATACTTCAACACGTCAAATACAATATATAATAAGGCTGTAGTGATAGTCTAGTAAAATTATACTTTTTATAAAAATTGCATTACTCGTACCTGACACGTACGACTATGATACGCCAACCAAATTTCTTAAAACTTTCTGTTAAAGCTTTGAAGTTTCGACTGATAAAATGTAAACCCAATATACCTATTTTGGGTTTTTTGGATTTTTTTTTAATGCTAAAATAAATAACAAAAATCTGCGACCTATTTTGCCACATCTATGACATAATAAGCTATTACAACACAATATCTACACTCCAGCCACTTTCAATATAGAATGTTTGTCAACAAACTGTCAATACGTAACCTTATTATGTTTCTCAACTATTGGGGATTTGTGTTAAATATAAATTAGCTCGGTCAAAAAACCAACCCTTAGGAAGCAATTCAATTTTAAGTTTGACAGTTTATTTACGAACATTGTACATCGAAAATGGAGTATAACTTGGTCGAACATTATTCAAATCTAGTTTTCACGAGTGTGACTTCTGCATATTATACTGTGCCATTATTTATAAACATTGCTAACACGTCCGGCCACGCGATATGAAATCGTTCTGATAAGGATGTTGGTAAACCTAGGATAATAGTCCGAATTGTTTGAGAACAATATCCTTTACTAGGCTTATCTGAAAGGTGAATGAAACATGGGCTTCAAAGGAAACGAATTCGTTCACAGTTAGTAACAGTCAACTGCTTAGAATGCATTTTACATGGTTTTGCTATTGTTTTTATTTACAAAAGTTTACAAAAACAAAGTTTTGTTATTAGAAAAGGAAACAAATATATAATTTAGATACTTTTGTCATACATAAACTATCTATGCAAAAATATTGGAAATGATATTAAAACATATTACTAACAAAAATTTATCGCGCTGTGACGTCACTTAACTGTGAAGGGTGTGTTCCCTTTCTACCCTTGAACTCGACTGAGCCTTGAAAGGGTGCGAAAGACCCAAACTAATTTCATCAGTTTTAACCTAGTTTATGGAAGTTAAATGTTTTATTAGCAATAATAGTTTAATAAAGAAATGGTTTTTGATCATCTACTGACCGGACTAAAAATTTTAAATAAAGCACTAGCATATTTTTTATAAAGTTTTATCTTTTTTCATACACGTCTAAATAAAGAGACCAGCCAAAGGGCCTCCTGGTATAGTATATGGTATATATAATAGGTAGAGATTACCGCTTAATAGGTAACCTCTACTTATTACAACCGCAACAGAGCCGCGATCACGTTCACTAAGCACGTGACCAACGCTGCAATGCATTACGCCTTAGTCACCCTTACTTAACCGGGACACAGAAATGCATTACTGCTTGGCGGCAGAAATAAGTATGGCGGTAGCACTTCCACGGATGAACTCTACCAGAAGTTCTACTCTACTAAACGATGTTCAGAGGTGTAATGTTCTCTTCTGCCCCGACTTACTGCAGTAACAGGCCAGAATTTTACTTATTTGTTTGAGCTTGACACTGACCCAAATACTCTAGCGTCTTTCCCTTAGGGAGCACACGTACTGACCCGCACAAGCGTAAGTCAAGTTCAAGGGTCAGGGGAATGGGGCGACCCTTACGCACTCCGTACGGACTACAGGTGTTAAAAAGTTTATTTTCTTATTCGCGTAATGCTGCTAGCATTAAGTCCTACTCTATCCATTGTTTTTTGTGCACAATGTATGAAATAAATAAATAAATAATACCTTTGATTATTCCCGGCGTGTTGTCTGTGTTTCAACAGCCGTGGTCCTGGGTATCCTGAGTTTACCTATCTGTTTTTGTTAATCTATCATTTATATAATAAAACCTTAACAACATATAACATATTTAGCGTCATTATCAAGACCTCACCTCCCATGCTAGTAAAAACTGTGTTACGGCAAGGCAAGGTCTCTTGAACTACATGCACAAATAAAAATAATATAGGTAATGAATTGTGATCGCAAAAGTTAACGAATAATTAATGTTCGTTATGGTATGCCTTAACTTCTGCTGAAAAAATATTTGAAAGAAAAGTACTTTTAGAGCTTAGTATGAATTGTATTAAGATGCATGCATGGCGCTTAGCAACTATAATAAAATATCAAAGAGTTTTAATAAATTCAGAACATATACATATGTATATTTACGATTTAAAATGTGGTGTATGCTAATTAATACATTGGTGATTTCTTTATGTTATTCTTAATTTAGCAATCTAGCCGGTTTTATTCATTATTTCCAAATCACTTTGAATATAATTGATACAAATTAAAATAAAATTTATTAACTTAGTATACAACTCAGAAATCCTAAATTGAAATATAATGATTGATACAGTTTTAATGGAAATATAAGCTGAATGCTGATGAATTTTGTGTTATTAAGATTAATGATTGGAATTAGCATAAATTAACAAAGATGTGTCTAGACATGAAAATATGTAGTTCGTAAATCTTATAGCTATCTATGTAAAATTAAAATTATACAATAAAATAGAAAACTCTTTATTGCACACCACATAAAAAAATAGAACATTGAAATAAAATAAATTAAATAAAACAATATATAAAAATAATAATATATAAAATAAATTTTAAACCCACCCGCATTTACTGTGTTGTAATTAGTGTACAAGTTAACTAAAAAATATTTTAGTGTTTTGTATGACTTCGATCATAATGTTTGTTTACATATTTTATATTTTGTATATTGTTGTGTAGTTATTATTGTTAGCAGTGTGCCAGTGGCGTAAATCGTGAGGAATTATTAGCAGTCCGTAACACAGGCTCCGCCTAGCACGGCTGTTAAAGTACATGCTCGGTTCAGTTTATGTAAGTTTATCCACAAAATTGTCATTGTTATTAATAACCTACATTCTTAAATTAGCTATTAGGCTTAAGATAGTTATAAGTCTGATTGTAGTTTCTTTTATCGTAAATAAATCTATAAATCTATAAGTACAAATAATAATCATTAAATCCTATCCTATACTGATATATAAAAGTGAAAGTAAGCATGTATGTATGTATGTTCCCTTTTCACGTCAAAACCGCTGAACCGATTTGGATGAATTTTAGTATAAGAGTAGATTAAACCATGGAGACGGACATAGGCTACTTTTAGTTGCGTAAATTAAATCAGAAGGGGTTAAAATAGGGGATGAAAATTTGTATGGAAGAAAATATTAAACACATGTTTCAGCGTTAGTTGTAGCGTAGTTGTAGGGTGGTAGTAGGTTAGTTGTATGGTAGTAGTAGGGTGTTTGTAGGGTAAGTTGTAAGTGGTGGTTGTAGTTATAGGTGCGATACGAAGTTCGCCGGGTCAGCTAGTATATATACAAATAATTTAAAACATTTTCTCAGCACAGTTGGACAAAAGTTCAAAAAATGCATCCGTAAAATCCAAAATAATGTATTTCGTTAATAGGATACTTAATTATTCTGGGTGTATATAAATAATTTAAGCACATAAGTTAAAATACACCAGAGACTCATTGGGCATGTACAGAGGATGGAGCATTCTCGTTTGCCAAGACAAACTCTCCTCGGTCAAATAGCAGACGCTAAACGTCCGGTTGGGCGCCCAATGTTGCGATTCAAAGACAGTGCTAAGCGCGACATGTGATCGTTTAATATAGATCCTAAAAACTGGGAAAACTCTTCAGAAAACCGTGATAGTTGGAGGAAAACTTAATCGGAAGGGGTTTTTGTATGTGACAACTCCTGGTTCAACCTTTTGTCCCAAAAGCGTGATTTACGCCACCAACGGGCTGCACTTCCTTTAACATCACCAGGCACAGAATTTGTCTGTAAGTTTTGTGGCCGCCGCTGTCGCTTCTGCATCGGCCTTACTAGTCATGTCCGTACGTGCCGAACCTCATAAATAGACGCTGCTTAGATCGTCTTTTATAGATGTTAAAGGCAAGAAACAGTAGAAACTTTACTCCTCAATTGAATTAATCTTTTCACTTAATGTAGGAGCAACGCAGGGTTCATCACTTTCATCATTTCAGCCGTAAAACGTTCAAAACTGAACATCCCTCATGGATCTCCATGAGAGGTAGTGGCCATACTCACCACACTTAGCAGGTGGGTTGGCTAGCGCAGCACGGGATGTTGATTCACTGAAAGACGGAGGGTTGCACTTACAAAAATACCTAAGTTGAATTCCCTATAGTTTAAAAACTACACAGAACTTATTCAAATGACAATACCACCAAAGCACACAAAATAATCTAACTATTCAAGTTCATTCAATTAAATTATTAGTTCAACCACACGGAATGTCTGTCAGACCATCCTACATATGTTGTGAACGCTCAGCCCATCCCTATGCTAATCATAGATAAATAGACTCCCCTGCCCATAGACACCCTCGTTTATAGACCCTTTGTTTAGACTGGCTTGTGCAATTGGCCTTGGGATTACTCTATAAACTATTGTGTCACACAGAGCAATCTTATTGACCTTAAAGACTTTTTAAAAAGGATAGGTATGGAACTATTAAACATTTAACTCCGTACCTATGCTTTTTCAAAATCTGTAAACCGGTACCTGTTAGAATTTTTACTAAACTGGAGGAAAAACCTTGCATCATGGTTATAAAATCTATGAATACCATTTAATATGAACCTCTAATTATAGCCTTAGGTTTTCTGTACGAAAACTCTTTAAGGGTTAAAAGCTTGTACTTGTACAAGAAGTATAAAATGTTTTATGTTATTTTTTTTAATAGTAAAGAATTTATGAATCTCAAACTCAAAGAAAACTTTATGCAGTGCGGCCGCAAGGGCCTTTCTGACGCATAATACACATACTAACAAAACAACACGAATTATTAAAGAATAGAGCACATAATTTGTTCGCTTCAGATGACACGCGTATACTTACAATTCTCTTTTTATTTAGTTTACTTACAACATTTATGATTTTTTTACAACAGAAGAAACTAAACTCCACTATTACAAAGTTGTCAAAATTCAACAGATTATTTTTATATTTATTATTTTAAAGTTCATCATGACGTAGTTAAACCACAATAGACTGGTCCTATCGCGATGATCTAGTTCACTGCAACTGCAAGGGCGGGTCTAATAGTACCTTCGAAAGGGTGAGGGTTGACAGCTCTATTTGACAATCTTTGTCTATGATTTCATGCTCTATGACGATCTGGCGGGAATCTCGGATGATTAAATTGCGCGCCACAAATAAAATAAAATTCTTAACAGAGAAATTAAGTAAAAACCTTAGCTTCGACCAAAAAAAGTAATAAAAATAACATTATTTTAATCAATAAAAATAATGTGATATATTTTTTGTACATTTAGGGAATTTACTTAGGTAGATCAATATTTTTTATTTTTTGGCACTTTATATTTTACGTACCTGTAACATAATACTATTAATTTTAATTTTGTATTGCATAGTTAGCAATATATATATCTGTTCTGTTACAATACCTGTATATTTCCAAAGAGTACTGTCTAAACAAAAACTGATTTTACTTTTGAGATGTGCATAACTTAATACTTAATGAAAATTTTCTTTTTCTAGGAACTCCGCAATATGGTAAGTCTAACTATAACGAACAAAGATCAAAAACATGCAGAAGACGCGCGTAAGTGAATTTTATCCTTCTCTCTATAAACCTAACGGAGATCAACATCCGTGCCGGGTATTGAATTGCTGATAGCTATTCATATTCTATTATATGATACATAGATGCCTCGATGACACTGTCAGCATTAATTGTCATTTTTCACAGCAATGTTAGGTTTGTGAGTCATAAATGACACAACTCATTACTCCTTCCCTTCATCGATTATCGAATCTGAGAGGTTGTTAAACTTTCGCTAACATATTCGTTTGAAAATATAGGATTTTATCGCGTACTCTTTTTATTATGTTCCCGACGTTTCGTACACGTTTCAGCGTTCTTGGTCGCGGGACGACCGACGCTGAAACGTGCTCGAAACATCAGGAAAATCTTGTATGTTAAAACTAATACAGATATTAAGGGATTTTCGGATTTAAATTTTTGGTATTTTCTTTGTGTTATAATTTTTGTGTTCTGTAAGTATACTGTTTGTTTACCGTCCATCTATTCACTCTGTCCCTCTCCTGTCTCCTTCTCTCCTTTGTGGTCGTGAAGTCACCCGGGGCCCCAACTTAAAACTAGCCTAGCATCTGAGCCTGGTCAGGTGCTACACAATGCTGAGTTGGGGACCCATTTACCCGCGCCACATCCCCTTCTTCCTGTCCGCAATGTGTTTTATATTATTGTTACTTCTTTTTTTCTACCTGTTTTTGTTTTTTTTTTCTTCTTCTTAATACGAATCTAAGAAGTTTTACTTCAAGTGGTAACTCTACAGTTCAAAAATCTATGTAACATATTCATACAAACATCACCTTGAATTCAATTATGCAATGCAATGCGTGCAGAATGCATTGAACCCTCCGTCTGGGTGGAATTGATGTCAAGTGGCTAGCGTCAGCGGTCAATGTTAACACCAGTCGGTTAAGGAGTCTGCCCACTGCATCGGACTACGCGTCTATAGAGTCAAGAACGCATTGTAATCATAGACATTTTTGCTACACTACACACAAAGGCTAGTTTAGATAGACCGCAGTGCATTTTGTAATGTGAGAAATTGACAAATCTCATCACTCGCTCGCCATAAATGTCAAGTCTTTTTGTGGTCCCATACCCGAAAGGTGTCGAAAGGACGCTGCAAGTTTGAATCAGTTAGGGAGTTTGCCAACTGCATTACATGTCATGTGATCAGTCTGGGTAAGGTAAAAGAGCTTGTCAGCATCTAATTGTAGTGTGTTTGTGATCCCATACACGAAGAGTGCCAAAAGGACACTAAAAACTTCAATCGCTTAGGGAGTCTGCCCACTGCATCGCACTACGCGCCTCAGTTAGACTAGCGAGCTTCTCAGCATTCCATACTAATAAACAATTTAGAATTTTTGCAGTGTTTAACTACACTTAGATATAAAATTTCAAATAAATGAAAAATCTTTTTATTTACGAATTCGGCGGGATTCGGACCCGCGAAATCAAATCGATACATGACCCTTCCTGACGCCCGAAGTGCTTAAACCGCTAAACTACGAAACTCCGACGGGTCGAGTCGAAATTTCTGTGGGTATACCCGAATGATGCCAATAGGACACTGCAAATTTAGTCTATGCCGTCAGCTTACCTGTCTCATGCCTCTATTTATTTGAACGTAATTATTAAGTTCAAATTTACAGTATACTTGTCATTAATATTACCAGTACAAATATAAAGATAACCCTTTGTTCATTACAGCCGTAAAACGTCCACTACTGAACACAGGCCTCCCTCATGAATCTCTGTGAGGGGTAGTTGCCATACTCACCATGCTTGGCAGGCGGGTTGGCGAGCGTAGTACTGGATGTTGATACACAGAAAGACGCTGCTGCCCATCTTCCGGAGGTATCCCTTAGCAGGCTTTTACTGCATCCACGGGCATGAGAGGAGGGGTAACATTCTACTGCCGGCACCCCACGGCACGGCTAACCGTTTATTGCACCCAATATAAAAACACAAGAAAATCAAAAAGAAATAAAAGTAAAAGTACAAGTTTAAGTTTTGCACAGAAATTGAAACGATGCAAAATCTGGGTCTTATACTAAAAAAAGTCTGCAAAGGATTGGATGGTTGGAAGACTTTGGGAGAGACCTTTGCCCAGGTGTACATACATAGTTTAAATAAAAACAAAAAATCTGGTTTTTATGATGTGGTGGAAGGAAAGCCTCAGGCGCTAGTCTAACTTTTACTTGTCCGGTTTATTTAGTTAACATTTCTAGTAACTTGTACCTAAATAAAACATTAGTCCTTGTAGGTCACCCGTGCGTAGGGTTGATGCTATTCAACTCCGGACACTATAAAGGTTAACCCAAAATATTGAATAATCCCTGACGTTGTATCATCATTTCATCATTTCAGCCGGAAAACGTCCACTACTGAACACAGGCCTCCCTCATGGAACTCCATAAGGGGCAGTTACCATACTCACCACGCTTGGCAGGCGGGTTGGCGAGCGCAGTATAGGATGTTGATACACGGAATGACGCTGCTGCCCATCTTCCGGAGATAGCTCTTAGCAGGCTCTTACTGCATCCACGGGCAAGAGAGAAGGGGCAACATTCTACTGCCGGCACCCCACGACGGTGTATACTTCATCTTTAATAAAAAAAAAACGATTCAATTATAAAATCTAAAATGTTTCTGGAAACACCCAAACCAAAGTATGCTATTTCAATATTTCCCTTGATTTATCAGGGATCATCGGAACCGGGGTTAAAAGCAAGCAATATTATTAAGACAAACAAAAAACCCAACCGCAAGTTTAAATTTAGGGCATAACACTAACCCTTGAGGGACTCCAGTACACACATTTTCATTATTTCATTCTGTTAAATTTCATTCCAATGACCCTGATAATTATGATGATGATGATGTATGGGTAAGTATGATGATTAGTGGATAGGGATATATTATCTTAGACATCTTTCGATGTCGTCATCCGTGAATTTTGTAATATTGTAATTTTGATAACCATCTGTGGTCTTCTTCATCAGTTCCACTTCACCAAATCATACTTTCTGAATGCAAATGCTTGATCCTGAGCTCGATATGCCGAAATCGCCTACAACATTTGAGGAATTCCCTCGATTCTTCATGGATTCCATCATCAGAAAATTGGGACCTATACAAAGTGTTACGTAAAAAGAATTTTCCAAATCGGTTCATAATAGACGGAGTTCTGAGGTAACAAGGATTAAAACAAAATACAGACGCGTTGAGCTCTGTTCGTCCTCCTTTTTTGAAGTCGGTTAAAAATAACAAAACAATTGTGTCGGTTCTGTTTTGCACTTATAAAGCCGAAAGTTTGTTTGGAGGTTTGTTACCTCTTCACGCAAAAACTACCCAACGGATTGAGCTAAAATTTTGCACACGTATAGATGTGGACTAGGAGTAACACATAGGCTACTTTTTATCCGGGTACAACGCATGCGAAGCGGCGGGCACAAGCTAGTAGATCTATAATTTAAAAAATGTCGTTTCTAAATTCAGAACTATCAACGTAAAATTTGGTCAAATTGGTCCGACTTAATCGGCACCAACGGAATAGCAAGATGTTATTTTAGTCCATTTTATGCAATTTCAATTAGCTTTAGTTAGAAAGTGTGCCAAGTCTATGTCAATAATTGTGCTGGTAGCTTCTATAAAAATAGGTTTCATATCTATATTCTAGGGTATTCATATTATACGCGGGACGCTGCAGTGCCTAGGACATTGTTTGATGACTACAAGAGCTCATAGAGCTATGCCCTTCTTCCACAACATCTGCATATCCTTCGGGGATGCTCGTGGAATGCTGCCGGCGGCCCAGAGTCTTTCTCCGGTACTTCAAGGAGTTGGGTTAGGTTAGAGGACAAAACACAATACACTTCAATGCGGGACGTCTGTGCAGGTGCTAGTGACCCCCACTAGAATTAGAAATAGGCTTGCCTAGCAACATTACCATCGTCCTCTCAGTTATTACGACTTTATATAGAGAAAAGAACAAGTCAATATGTCAAAAGCTGTATATGGGGACATATAGAGAAGTTCTATATCTAATACAGAGACAGACAGTGTAAGCGATATCCGAGGATGTCCGCAGACGGCGCCAATTAGCGGCGGAAGTGCGTACGTGATGTCATATCCTGCGAGACAATTGGACCACTTGTAAAGGTCAAGGGTTTGTCGTTGTAGACACTGAAAAATGAACATTAAATACATACCTAACATAATGCCATTGTATAAGTCTGCTGAGAATCAAAACCTCTCAATCGGAAGTAGGAACTAATAGAACAAATTTTAAGTGCGTTAATTAAGCATTAAGTACCCACATAACAACAATACTTACGTGTCGCACCAAACAGGCTCCACTGAAGTAGGAAGAACAAGCAGATTTTTTAATCATAATAAAAATTAATGAGCTCTCTCGTCCTCCAAACTTCAAACTTGAGGCTTGAAGTCGCATGGCAATGCTGAAAAATGCATCCGTGAAACAAAAGCAGCCATTACTACCAGGATTAGCCCTATTGACACTACGTTACCAATTAAAAAGGGTGGGGTGCCATTTCGTCTCGGTTTTTTTCAGCAGACGGTTTTTCAGGCCGCGGGTGGCCCCCTAGCCTCCCTGTCCCCCCGTGGCCGTACAGAAAAATCAATAACGCAGCACTTTTTTCCGCGCGTAAAGCATGCACCGACACGGCGCCCTGTGTGTGTTCCACGCACACACGCAAACACAGGGTTGCCAGCATTTTTTCCCGTTCGCATTAAAATTTGCAGACGTTCCATCGTGTCCCGCCTTTTTGATTAGAATGCACCTGGAAGGCTTACGCAATATGCTCCGCTTTTATTTTTATTCTCGGATGCGGATGACAGCGCGCGGTAACGACATGCCATAGACAAATGCAGACATATCAAAACGTCCGTTAGATTTCATCGATGCGGTTTTATTTATGTTTACGAAGAAGATACTCTAAAACACTCTAGCGTGCCCTTTGTTCGATTGTAGAAGGAACCTCCATAACCCAAGCTCTTAAAAGGATTGCGGTAAAATTAAGAAAAGACGAGGAAACGACCGAGCAGCGCTGAGTATAGCTAGACGGATATTGTAAGTCTCTTTAATTCTATCAAGCCACGACCTTCGCTGCCTGAATGGAGTCCGTGATCTCTTTACAGGCCATCCAATAATGTTATTGAATGAGCCATAAAAGCTTTAGAAATCCAATCGAGCGAGCGTATAATATGCGGCCCATTTGCATATTCCTAATGCTCGATACGACAGCGGCACAACACTAATTGCGAACGCAGACTAACGTAAAAAAAGCATCACATTTAAAAAAGGAACGGTTTGCACATTTTTATTTCGCAATGACAGAAGTGGCTCTGTCCCGCTTGCTCGGCATTGTTCAGCGGATCTCGTCATCAGTCCATCTTTGTCTACCGCGTGCTTTTTTGAATGTGCAAAAATATAAAAACGCCGAAACGCGAGGGGTGGGGCTGTTTGCCTCGGTGCAGTTGTGTGCTATAATGCTTGTTTTAGGGCTTTGCCCCGATCATAAGTCAATACATTGGAACTTGAGCGCACTCCCGCCGCCTACGAAACACTTACTAAAGCCATGGCACAAACATTCAAACTTCGCCTAGCATTATCCCTTAAAATACCAACAACATAAATGCTTTGGCTTCTTTAAAGTTCATTGAGAGGGAGCATTTATGTGTCCATCGATGTTCCATCAAAATATTCGTTAGATTAGTTTTATCTAAAACCTAAGAAAACTAATTATAGTGACATGTAATCCGTAAAAAACACATCGATGTAGCTAAGCTCTTAGACACGTCACAAGAACAAGAAGTGTGACATTATTTTTATTATGATTATGCATGTAAGTACAAGTATTGTAGCGTAGATAGGTATAATTATCCCAAAAAGCTGTTGCTACTAAACACTAAAATGTCACGATTATGCAACAAGTCACCATAATTAAAACTTTGACTGGGCAGTTGGTACAGTTGATACAGTCAACTCAATAAGCATACCCGCCGGGAAATTTGATGCATACCAACGAGGTATACAAAGTTATAGCAAAGGTTTCAATAAGCAGGCTGGATAAAAACTTGTTACACTTTTTATACCGACTGCACTTTTTGCCTTAAAGAAAGTGCAGAGACAGTGGTAGTCGAATCTATTCAGTTTAGAAAAAATACTTTCACTGCACCTTTCACCTGCACAAATTAGCGCTCTGTTAATCATAAAAGACTGGACCAGTTTTGTTGATCCAATTGGAAGTGATGAATGATGTAGACATACTCGTATGTTAGAATGCCTAGTCTAGACTTAACCTAGAAAACAGCTTATGACGTAAGTCGTTCGATTAGGACCCATGGAAACAGGTGTGATGGAAACGTTTTATACTTTTGAACCCATCTCATTAACTCGTATTAATTAACTGTTTACCAATGCAATCAACTTTAAAAGTTAATTGCAGCTCGTGGCTTTATTTAGAGATTTAGAAGTCAATAAACTATTGATTTTCTTTTAAAAAGCCAATAATTGTAATGCACTAAAATCAGACTACGGCAAAGCGGACCTAAGTATTCAAAAACGAAACAGTAACTGACTTATTTTTTCCAAAGTTGCCAATATCAAAATCAAACACATGCTTTATTTCTCAGAATGATAAGTCCCATTCCATAAAACACGAAAGGACACTTCAATCCAAATCCACGCTTATTCAACTTCTAGTACAGAAAGTCTAGAAATACACAATAAAACCACAACCACCAGCATGACACTGAACCAGATAACAAAAATAAGAAAACACGACAGAAAAGAAAGTTCAAAGACCGCTAATTCCAAAATCAAACAGCAAAACTACCCCTCCATTCAATAAGCAACAATACTCTGCTCAGTAGGCCAACGGCCGAAGATTTCCCGCTCAAAAATAAACCAAAAAGTCTCCGTCTGCCGCCGACCTTACGCAGGCATCGTTTTATTGCCGTGCCCATGGCCTCGCTTCTTACCTCATAACACAGTTTCTCTTGCCTATTTTCTTTTTTTACTTTTTCTCTCCCTGTGAGGGTGTGTGTAGGAAAACTTTACGTCGGGAGTCCACCTTGCCATATCTTTTTGCTCGTAACTGTACTTGCGTTTGAATTTAGAACTGTTTATCGGTAACACGTTGTGGCACGTGATCTAATCAGCCTACATCTTTTTAACCTTTTTATTGGAAAGTTTTTTATAAATAGATCGTTCTTTTTCTTTTTTGCCAGTAACCGCAATGCAAAGACCTTCCATAGCCAATTCACTCTATCAGTGTTAAGCTTTGAAAGATTGCTTATTTTGTAAAATCTGTAGTCGCTTTCGTTTGTTTATATTTGACAGTTACTTAGCTTTTGGTTTACTTTATCAATTATAGAGGTAGAAGGCATACTATTACTAACTTTTGTAGAGTTACGACACTAATTAACTTTCAGAATTCGTATTAATTTAAAGTTTTTAAAATTATAATTAAGGCTCCTTAAACCCTTCTTTGCTAAATATCTCAAGTAGGTAGAGCTTTCAAAAGACGGCAAACTAAAAGTGTAGAATCTCAAATATTTCTGAAGTTTGTTTAATGTTTTATGGCTCTAGTAAATGAAAAAACCTACGTGTATTCCAAACTTAAACTGGCTTTTGAAATCCAAAAAAAATATAATAGATTTTTGCAGTTAACTTATAAGCAATCTAATTGTCATCATTTTGATTTTCAAATTGACATTTAAAATAAATCTTTTCAATGCTTATACAAAAACCAGTGTTTCACATAAATAAGCTCTCTACAATATTTCACGAAATATCCGAACATTGTTCCAATTTTGAATCGAATTCAAAACAATTGCGCATTCGAATTTTAAAACTTGATACATGACAGGACCGCGCATTCGTTATCTGGCTACCCCTCGACCAATGTAGGCTGAGCTCTGTATGTTGTTTTGTTTTTAGGGGGGAAGGGGTCAGATTGTGTTGGTCGTGTTGCATTTTTGCACGGGCTTAGCATGCGAGTGGGCTTAGCAGGAGCTCGCCTCTGCAGGATGTTTAATGTAACGAAGGGTTAGAGATAAATCAATTATGTTTTTAGGTATGGGTAATGTAGGTGAAGTTGTTGAAACTGACCCCGCTCGGCAAACATCCGTTCTATCAAAATTAAGTTTTCAGTTGTAGAGCCGGAAATATTTAAGAAAAATAAACTGGATCTTTAAGATCTCAGAAATTTATTCCTAAGAACTGAAAATTTAACTATAATCTAATATTGATAGAAATATGTTTGTAGTTGAGTTCTACGTCGTAGCCGCTACGGTGGCGTAGCACACCGAAAGCGAAGTTAATTAATTTCCTACTGTAACACCTACAATTACCAAAAGGAAATATTTCATATTGGAAAATATCATGAGATATTTGTTTCCATATCACATGTAAATCATCATTGTTCGTAATTTATTACTAGACCTAATCTAAAATAATATGACTTTACAGGAAACCGTATCTTTTAGCAAATAAAATTATTATTTTAGATGAATGGACTTGTTTATTACCAGTCTGGGCTGAGATAATCGTCATTATCTCAGCCCAGTTCGTATCAACGAAAATAAATGGTCAATAATCCTGAAACCAACCCGAGGAAGAGTAATGTGCTAATTTTATAAAATCGAGTTACTTCAACAAAGAACCAATCAGCCCGCCAACACGGTTCGATACGGTTAATATAATTGCAACTCTACTAAGATATTTTTATACTACGTGTTTTATATAAAAAGAAAGTTTGTTAATAATCGCAACAACCACATTTTATTATCGAGTTTCCGTATTGGTCTATGTGCTAACAGAGAGCCTTAATCGAGAGTGACGCTCGAAAAATCACAGCCCCCCAGACAGGGGTTGGGGTGGGGTTGCCCACTGTTTTTATTTTTCACGATTGGTGGATTGCAGTGGGAGTAATGATCGATGGAATTAACGTGGCACTGGCCACCTACACTCCAATTTGAATTCCGAAGGTAGAACGTTCGAAAATTCGAAAAGGTCTACGGTTCAGTACTTGCCTTTGAAAAAAGATCTGTTTGAAAATAGGTCTGATGCATGGAGGTAGGTTATGTAGTAGAAAAAATAATCCGTTTGTAAAGAAGTCTGACTGATGCACAGAGGTGCATAACATGAAAGCCGCTCTAAAAGCGATGTCGAGTGTTTATTGATGCAGACTTCGATTAGTTTACGGTTTTTAGGTTTGAATTTCTATTTACTGTGGGAGCTTTCATAAGCTTCTGGTTTTGAAAATATAAGATGGGTACAGTAAATAGGTACCTATGCTTTTAACTAACCGACTAAAACATACCATATTGGTACGTTTGTATTTAGTAGGTCGGTATAAAGATTTTACAATAGAATAATTTAATCTCAGCCATAAAACTGCTATCCACGTCCACTGCTAGACATAAGCCTCTCATGAATCTCCAAGATTATGAGGGGGTTGTTGCCATACTCACCACGCTTGGCCGGTACACAATGATACACAGATTCTTACTGCTTCCACGGGCAAGAGAGGAGGGTGCAACATTTTACAAGGCACCCCACGGTTTTAAAAACCTTATTCTTTCTGAGTGAACGCACCTTAATAAATAAAATAAAAATAAATAAAATAAATAATGCTGGACAATTCACACAGCATCATCTAGCCCCAAGCTAAGCAGAGCTTGTGTTATGGGTACTAGATGACTGATATACTTAATACATTATACTACATAGATAGATATTTTTATTATATATAGAAAAACACCCAGAACACCCTGAACAAATGCAGATCGTACAGACATTTCTCCCGAGGCAGGAATCGAACCCGCAACCCCTTGCGTCGCAGGCGGACCTTCGCCCGCTGCGAATAATAAATGTGTAAGAAAATGGTGTTAAAAGTCAGTTTCTAAATTACTGTTCATGAAAATGCCCTGTTTCCCCGGCAGTTAAATTTCGCTATAAAACCATTTATATCCAAATATTACCAACATTTCAAAATTGAATAGCGTTCTTTTCCATAAACCAGTCTGTCATAAAAATATCCGAACGCATAAAATCTTTTCAACGTTGCATTTTTTTTATTGGCAAGAGTCGTGCATCCATTCCGCCATGCATTATATTGGATAAGCTGATATATATTTCCATTTGGTTCCGTTTACAAATTAAACACGGGTGGTTTTATTTTACCCCTGCCTCCCCGATACATTATATAAACATAAACGTACATGATTTATACGGAATATACATTTGGCATAATTGAAAAATGGCGTCGTTGGTAGGTACAGGACAAAGCAAATAAGCTTTTATTGTGTGTGTGATGGATGGACATTCGGTGGACAAATTAAGTGTTGTATGTTAGTATGTTAATTATGAGTCCGGAAATGGTTTTTCAGAGACAACAGCATATCTGTAGTAAATTTTACATTCGAGATATTACCAATATTACTGTCGTTTACAATAAATTTAGAGTCGCTCAACGAGCTATGGAGAGGGCTATGCTCAGGGTTTCTCTACGGGATCGAATCAGAAATGAGGAGATACGTAGAAGAACTCGGGTCACCGACTTAGCCAGACTGATGAGCACGTTGAAATGGCAATGGGTAGTCCATATAGCGCGCAGAACTGATGACGGATGGGACCGCAAAGTTCTCGAATGAAGGCCACGGATCGGCAAGCGCAGCGTAGGACGTCTACCTACAAGATGGGCAGACGACTTGGTAAGAACCGCAGGTCGGCAGGCATGTCGTCATGCAGGCGGCTTCCAACCGCAGTACCTGGAAATCAATGAGGGAGGCCTTTGTCCAGCAGTGGACGTCCTACGGCTGATATGATGACAATAAACTTATGATTAGGTATTCTATTGATTCCTTGTAAATCTTTTTAAAAATATTGTGGTAACGTAATTAAAGCACATTAAAGTCAGCATGTGGGGTGCCGGCAGTAAAATGTTGCCTCTCCTCTCTTGCCCGTGGATGCAGTAAGAATCTGCTAAAGGAAAGTTCCGGAAGATGGACAGCATCGTCTTTCTGTGTATCAACATCCCATACTGCGCTCACCAACCCACTTGCCAAGCGTGGCGAGAATGGCAACACTCCCCTCATGATCTTGGAGATGCATGAGGGCCTGTGTCCAGCAGTGGACGTGAAGTAGTCTGTGATGATGAAGATGATTTTTTATTTATTACTTCTTGACCATAAACAAACTTCTTGCTTCTTAAAACATTCTCACAACTAGAAAGTACGGCTGGCTGCGCAAACGCAACGCATTGGCATGTTATGTAGCTGTCAGATCTGACAGCAAGCACTTCATTACGCACGGATTAAATTATACTAGTTAGATTACTCGTCGATGTATTGTGGTCTGTTTGTCTCGTTCCAGCAGAACTGACCTGTCGCCGTACTTTTGAAAATGTATTTTAACTTGTTACAGGATGCCCTTCATTGTTATGATAAACGGGTTTTCAACTCACGTTAATTTATTCCTTGAAGATAGGTTTCCAACGTGTTTAGTTCCTACCAGGAACTTCAACTTTCGTCAGGAAATGGAGGTGCAGGAACTGAACACGTTGGTAACATATTTTCAACGAATAATTAACTTGAGTAGAAAACCCGTTTATCATAACAATGAATAGTGTAACTCACGTGTCAACTCACTCACGGAAAAACACTGCTGCCCATCTTCCGGAGATATCCCTTGGCAGAATCTTACTGCATCCACGGGTAAGAGAGGATTGAGAGGGAGGCGATTGCCGTAAGGTGCCAGTAGAATAATGCCCATTCTACTGGCACCTTACGGCAATCGCACACTAGACCAACACACCAATCCAGCGCGGAATAAAACTCAATGTATCGAGCGACTGGAATCCCCCAAACAGAGCACAAGTAACATCGACTGCCTATTGGCTATTAGGTTACTTAGGTAGCGGAGATACGAACAGGTGCAGGTTTGAGTGATGAATGATGTCTTATAAGTAGATGAGGCTTTAGTAGTAGTAGACCTTTTTGTGAAAGGTTCATGCGGGGAAGTACTACCGCCATACTTAATTCTGCCGCCAAGCAGTAATGTCTTCATTGCTGTGTTCCGGTTTGAAGGGCAAGGGGGCCGGTGAAATTACGGGTACATGAGACCTTATAACTCTGTCTCAGGGTGACGGGCGCATTGCAGTGCAGCGTTGGTCACGTGCTTAGTGCACGTGTACACCGCGGTATTGCAATTGTTATAGGTAGAGGTTACCGCTTAACATCAGTGATATGATCATATGAGTCAGTACCGTGGGGGTGCTGACAGTAGAATGCTGCCCCTCCTCTCTTGCACGTGGTTGCAGTAGGAATCTGCCAAGGGATACTTCTGAAATATGGGCAGCAGCGTATTTCCGTGTATCAACATGCAGTATTGCGTTCGCCAACTCGCCTGCCAAGCGTGGCGAGTATGGCAACTCTCTTGATCAGTACTTGGCGATGCACGAGGGAGGCCTGTGTCCAGCAGGGGACGTCCTAGAGCTGACATGGACGGCGCCGGGCCACGCGCTGGTTTAATAAAATGAAAGCAAAGCTAATAGTGTAGATTTTACAAACAGACATACAGACGCGGGAAGCGATTTCAATTTATATCATGTAGAGATGGAGATATATACCTGAGTATAGTTTAATTAAATCATACAGTAGGTCTACTATGAGTTTTCACAATATATACTCGCTAGCGACTGTAGTAAAAAATGTATAAAACCTTGTACAGCGCCTCTAGTGGATGGTTTGGTACTAAAATACGCAGTAAACTAAACTACAGCTACTGCAGTTTGGGCTTCATTTGCTTAGAATTTGGTACCATGAGTTACAAATCTGACATAGTAACGTACTATTACTACTGTAGTAACGGCAGATGATCTAACATTGACAACTCATGGGATACACAGGACTAACCAACCCTTCAAAAAAGTTTCCACGACTAAAACTGCCTACACATAATACAGGGTACTTTCCCTCCAAGTGGCAGTTCACGTACAAAGCACGCTCTACACAACCGCTGACATTGCTGAGTTGAAGGACTTTGCATCCTGAAAGCGAGAGTTATAACTTACTCTATGATTACTAGGGCTGTCGCGCTGTTCTGTGGAATTTCGCGGACGGGCCAAGCTCACTAGGTTTTATTAAATAAATAAAAAGTTTATTCGTTAAAAAAAATTACATAATGTAACGATAATAATTACAATTAAAGTTTATAAGCAGGTGCCGAAAAATGTCAAGGCCATAGTGTACACGTATCTATATAATATTAACTTAAGTGTTTTTTTACGAAAGTACGGCATAAAGGGTGTATTATATGTGTTCTAGGCCGAAAGGTTCTGACCACCCCAAGGAGCAACTTTAGATCTACGACTTTTTAGGATTCGTTGATTTTCATTCCACGGAAGTTTTAACTTTAACATCTGATTACACGATAATGACCAACTAAACGCCAGTTTAAGTTCAAGTTCCTTTATTGATAACATAAAAGTTACAAGTCAATAAAATTACAATAATAATAATAATGTGAGCCAAAGTAATAACAATAACAATTAAATAATAAAAGTATAATAAATTTATACATGATCGTAGTACAATATTTTTAATACACGGTATTTAAGTTAGATCTGCCAGTAAGTAGTCCGCTTTTGATACACCGGTTTTAATACTAGAAGGTAGCACGATAGTTATAATTATCTTGTTTTATCATCATCATCATCATCATTCCAGCCTTTAAACGTCCACTACTGAACACAGGCCTCCCTTATGGATCTCCATGAGGGGTAGTTGCCATACTCACCACGCTTGGCAGGCGGGTTGGCGAGCGCAGTTTGCGATATTGAAACACGGAAAGACGCTGCTGCCCATCTTCCGCAGGTATCCCTTAGTAGGCTCTTACTGCGTCCACAGGCATGAGAGGAGGGGTAACATTCTACTGCCGGCACCCCACGGCACTTTTATATTAATATTTAAATACGCCAAATAGCACGTGTCTGTGTTAAATAGATTTAGAGTAAAGAAGGGACCAGAAGCGCCTTGAAATAGTTCGGCTAATATAACACACTGCTGCCTCCCGTTCGCTCTGCTTGAACTGGGCAGGACACGCCGACTCGTGTCTTGATTGCTGTATGTTTACAGTCAATCAAAACATAAAATTTTGATGAATGACAAAGTTAGTTTAGTTTAGTTTTCTAAAGCTTAATTTCTAGTGTTCAAAACTTTGAGCCTAGTATTTATTTAAAAAAGATTCAGATTAATTTTGCGTAGGTAAGACCAAAGATGGTCTGTATTGCCACTACAATTATTGAATATTAATTTTCGACGAGCTCTGTGGCGCAGCGGGCGAAGGTCCGCCTGCGCTGCAAGGGGTTGCGGGTTCAATTCCCGCCTCGGGACAAATGTCTGTGCGATCTGCAGATATTTGTTTAGGGTGTTCTGGGTGTTTTTCTATATATAATAAAAATATCTATCTGTGTAGTATAATGTATTAAGTATATCAGTCATCTAGTACCCATAACACAAGCTCTGCTTAGCTTAGGGGTTGGTGGTGCTGTGTAAATAGAAAAAAAAAAAAATAATTAGTGCCGTGGGGTGCCGGCAGTAGGTGCGAATCTGCCAAGGTATACCCCCCGGAAGATGGGCAGCAGCGTCTTTCCGTGTATCAGCATCCCGTACTGCGCTCGCCAACCCGTCTGCCGAGCGTGGCAAGTATGGCAACCAGATACTAGGAGATCCATGAGGGTGGCCTATGTCCAGCAGTGGACGTCCCTCGGCTGAAATGGTGTTGATGATGAGTTTAGTTTAGTAGCACGGTGGTAGCCCTGGACTAATTTCAGTGCGGGCAACTATTCCCGCAATGTGGTTCGCTCACACCTAATATTACATACAGGTTTATGACGTCATAATCATATACTTGTGTTTAACAACTTAAATATTTGCATCGGAAATATGGACAGTGGACGTTTTACGGCTGAAATCATAATGATGATATTTTATTGATTTGTTTGTGACATAAACAATAAAATAACATTTTGTAATAATTTGGCATCATAGAAACATCATTCTTCCTCACTTCTTTCCCTCACTTGGACTAAAAGTTTTCTGAAGCGAACGCATTCAATTATGTGATTTATTCAATTTAAATGTATCTTGTTCTTCTTTTGTAAATTGACTATGGTACGTAGCTTTTTGCTCCATTGAATAAACACTTATTGACTTTGACTTTGATCAAGACAAAGTGTATTATTAATAATTAATGTTTATGTACTTACGAACCGAAAATATAGAGGTTAACTTAAAGGATCATTTTTAGAATTGTCTTATGTTAATTTAATTAACTACATAAAATAATTCAGAATGGAATTAAATTTATAAAATATTTTAAGAAGGAACACAAGTAAAAAAAAAACCCTTCTTTAACTAAACAAACTTATCTAAAATTTAGCTATTCGCGTTCGTGAAACAATTTGGAAAATAGATTTCCCCGCAAAAGTATCGTTCCAAACTCAAACTCGCAAAAAGTAAAGGAAAGATGGCGTGTCAAACTTCTTTAGCTTTTCAGAGTTCGTTCACTCCTCACTCTAAATCTACAGCTCTTATTACAAGGCAGTAAGGTTCAGTTTAAAACCCGTTCTAATGACTAGGTGCTTGAGGCGACCTCTATTCTTTAGACGGTGAACTTTTTTACTATTTTTGGCGGTTTGAAGATGTCGCGGACGTATGTTTTTAAATATTCTTAAGTGAGGACTGAAAAGGAATATTCAGGGCGTTTAATAAAAATGCAGCAGAATTTCATGAGGGAAATACTTTTGCGGTAAGACCCTCAAGTCTAAGCAAACATGAGCGGGATTTTGTGAATTAGAACGAGAAATAAGTATCTTACATAATATGCACGACCTCCGTGGCTGAGTTGGTTTATAGCCGGCTGAGAAACTGGAGATCGCCCGGGAAGGTTCTATAAAATAAAAAAGTGTATCGTGTAAAATGAAGGCAACTAATTGTAAATTATTAATACAGCGTCAGCAACTGGTATTCATGATGTAGGTACAGGACCCTGTAGTGCTGGGACGTTGTTAAGGATGGCTTGCCCAGCACCTATATTTCTATAGGTAGCCCAGCTTAGTTTACTATTAGTCAGAGGAAAGAAGACATGCCTGTTCTTTCCTTATTGAGTATACACAGAATACGTCCTAAGCCGACTAAGCTGCGGGTTTTCTCTTGAAGCGCGTATTAAATAATGTGAAGATGCATTTTCAAGAAAAAAATAACTAAGTTCAAAAAATGCTGGGATATTTTGGGTAAAAAACCGCTAACCAACTCCCTATTTAGGCAATATAGTTTGCAACTGACATCCTAAACACGAAAATGTACAAAATCGTTACTGCAAGTTTAATGTACACAGAGTCAACCACATAAATTGTACAGGAGTCTCGCGTGTTTCGCCGCCTTTTTGTCGCAAAAAAAAGTTCATTGATCCTTCTTTATTTATTACTTTTACTTTTTAATTTAATGGCCGCCGGCTAACACGCGAGCTTCGGAATTAGCGTAAACTGTTTATTTAAAAGTGATTGTTTTTCAGAGTTCCGTAGTTTGGCGAAATAAGTTATGATTTATCAACCTCTTGGGGTTTTTTTGTTAGTTTGCTTTTGAAGTTTTTTATGCAACCTACAATACTAAATAGTACAAATTCCAATGTAAAATAGTACTAAAAGCATTTAAAATGTATTTATTCGTGAAAAACAAACATCTTAAGCAATTAAATCTAATAGAGTATGTACTCGTACCATAGAAAATAACTAAGTAATTTTCACTTATCATCATCATCTCAGGCGTAATTAAATTAATTAAAAATGTAGTTTGATTCGGAACCCCGCGGCGGTCAAGCCAGACACACTCTTGACCGGTTAAGCTCTCGGTATGTGACTTTAACTTGATTCCATGAACGTGTCTTTAATTGGGCCAGATTAAACTTATTGGACACGCAAGAATTCCAGTAGTAACAACTGGGTTAAAAGATTTGTTTGTCAATGTAAACACGCCAAAGTGTTAAAATATATAAGAACATCATCATCATCATTTCAGCCGTAAAACTTCCACTGCTGGACAAAGGCCTCACTCATGCATCTCCAATTAGATCATGAAGAATTGTTGCTGCAGGATGCAGTAAGAGCCTGCTGTACGGCTGCTGTAAGGGATACCTCCGGAAGATGGGCAGCATCTTTCCGTGTATTAACATCCCGTAGTGCGCTCGCCAACCCGCCTGCCAAGCGTGGTGAGTATGGCAACTACCTCTCATGGAGACCCATGAGGGAGGCCTGTGTGCAGTAGTGGACGTCCTACGGCTGAAACGATGATAGTCTTGTATGTACATTTTAGAGGCATAAATCGGTTGTGTTCACCTGAAAATTTTAAATCTATGTTTTTAAAGAGCAGTTTATTTTTCAGTTGTAATAGTCACTAATTGGGTAAACCAACTGCCAATTTGAACTAAAATACACGTAACATTCAAAACATAAAACATCACTTCCAAATGTTTTGTAATTGTTGAAAAAAGTTGAAATCTCTGGTCGTTTTGATGATGATCAACCCAGACACAAAATTAAACATGGCGACTTACGGCAGTTATAGCCTTATCTATGCTTAGGCCCTTCAGCCCTGCCTGAGGGGGCAGAACCTCTCAAGTGTGATTTTTACCGGATTACACAGCAACAAGCCGGTTAATTAAATATTTAGTAGGGTGGAACTACCTTAAACGACGTAGGTGTACTTAATATACTCCAAGGCGTTCATGATATATGGTTAATTATTGACACTGTTATAACACCGGTATTTTGGCGTAGTCCCAATTCTTCCGTTAAATAAATAAATAAATAAATAAATAATGCTGGACAAATCACACAACATCATCTAGCCCCAAGCTAAGCAGAGCTTGTGTTATGGGTACTAGATGACTGATATACTTAATACATTATACTACATAGATAGATATTTTTATTATATATAGAAAAACACCCAGAACACCCTGAATCTGACCCCTTAGCTGAATCTGCAGATCGTACAGACATTTGTCCCGAGGCGGGAATCGAACCCGCAACCCCTTGCGTCGCAGGCGGACCTTCGCCCGCTGCGCCACAGAGCTCGTCAGTTATTTTGTTCCATTAAATTAACGGAAGAAATAGTACATACAATATCAAGAAAATACCATTTTTCTAACTCCAAACATGAACTGCTGTAAGTCGCCATGTTTATTTTGTGTCTGAGCTAATGATTTTTATTTCTAGAGCGCCTTATTGTAGTAAAATCTGGGATGTTTTAGTTTTAGAATACACGGGATTCTATAGTTATTTGAAGGTTCTTGACTAAGTTTGGAACTATGTAGTTCTGTAAAACATTCCAGATTGAATCACTTATTAAGGCGCTCTAGAATAAAAATCATAAGCTCAGACACAAAATAAACATGGCGACTTACGGCGGTTATAGCCTTATCTATGCTTAGGTCCTTCAGTCCTGCCTAAGGGGGCAGAAGCTCTCAAGTGTGCTGAAGGCTCTATTTTTACCGGATTATGCAGCAACAACGCGGCACGACACACTTAATTAAATATTTAGCACGTTACGATGAAACTGGCTTGTACGTAGGTGTGTGTCAAAGTATCGATACTAATATTATAAAGAGGTAAAGTTTGTGATTTGTGAGTTCGTGATGTTGTAGGGGGTAATCTCTGGACCTACTGAACCGATTTTAAAAATTCTTTTACTAATAGAAAGTTACGGTATTTGTGAGTGTCATAGTGTGGCAATAAATTTACCCGAAAAATTAAAATACTTTTTCGTGCTAGTTGAATTTGCAAAGAAAGTCAGAGAAAAAACGGTTGAACGAAAACGTTTCTTACGAACGCTACCCTAATTATGAGAGGTATATGATTGAGATCTAGATAAAAGTTTAAGAGCTTGATACTGCCTACAAAAAAGTCAGCGACAGCCTATGTCTAACTTTCATATATAAGTAACAAAAAGTCGTTTTGTATAATTAAAAAATAATTTTAATCGTAAGGTGATGTTTATTGGTTTTATTATCGACAATTATAAATTCTGATCAAAATAAGTAAATTTATCGTCTCATTGTTTAAAACAAAAGACTTTCTATTTTACTGCATATAATTTGGACAAATGGTTAGTGAGATAATACCACAAAAATACGACATACATAGGTATGGAACCGCGACCGTGTCGTAATCTATTGAGTGATATTTCTATTAGACGGCTTTTTTTTTCTTAAACAAGACGTTAATATTTTAAAGCTATACTGGTGGCGATTCTGTTGTTGCACTAACTAGCTAAAGCTAATTTAATTGACGTAAAACTGACTAATTTCACGTATAGATATTCGGTTAGTGCCGTTCTAAAATTAAAACGGAACCACACACACACAATTTTACGCTGACAGCTCTAAATTTAAAAACGATTCTCTTTTGCCCTCACTCATCATCATCATCATCATTTCAGCCGTAGGACGTCCACTGCTGGACAAAGGCCTCCCTCATTGATCTCCAAGTACTGCGGTTGGAAGCCGTCTGCATCCACCGCCGACCAGTAGTTCTCACCAAGTCGTCTGCCCATCTTGTAGGTGGACGTCCTACGCTGCGCTTGCCGATCCTTGGCCTCCATTCGAGAACTTTGCTGCCCCATCGGCCATCTGTTCTGCGCGCTATATGGCCTGCCCATTGCCACTTCAACGTGCTAATCCGTTTGGCTATGTCGGTGACCCGAGTTCTTCTACGTATGTATCTCCTCATTTCTGATTCGATCCCGTAGTGAAACCCCGAGCATAGCCCTCTCCATAGCTCGTTGAGCGACTCTGAGCTTGTTCATAAGGCCAATAGTGAAGGACCACGTCTCGGTTCCATATGTCATCACTGGTAACACACACTGGTTGTAGACTTTCGTCTTAAGGCACTGAGGTATGTTGGACGAAAAGACGTTGCGAAGTTTCCCAAATGCTGCCCATCCGAGTTGGATTCGACGATTGACCTCTTTCTCGAAGTTGGACCTACATAATTGGACTGTTTGTCCTAGGTATACGTACGCGTCGACAACTTCAAGAACCGAGTTCTCAACCATAACTGGGGCAGGCACGACATGGACATTTGACATGATTTTCGTCTTGTCCATGTTCATTTTAAGGCCTACCCGCTGGGAGACTCGATTGAGGCCTTCGAGCATCGTGCTGAGCTCTTCCATCGACTTTGCCATGACCACAATATCGTCGGCAAATCGAAGGTGAGTGATGTATTCGCCGTTAATATTGATGCCCAGCCCTTTCCATTCCAGGAGCTTGAAGGCATCTTCTGAAGCGGTCGTAAACAGTTTCGGAGAGATTACGTCTCCCTGTCTTACGCCTCTTTTTAAGGGAATCGCCTTCGAGCTCTGTTTTTGTACTCGGACTGATATAGTGGCGTTTGTATACAAACACTTCAACACTTCGATGTACCGATAGTCAATTTGTGCCCTCACTATTAGGGTCAAAAATTATCTCTGGTGGGTATTGACCTGAGAAAGTAGTGTTTTTCCCATGGGCAGTTATATGTTGACTTATCTCAGGTTGAAACTTCTCATTACATCTAATACCTATAGTATACAGCAAAATTTTGAAAATTTTAAATAAACAATTGTCGACGTAGCTCAGAAAGTTGCGAAACTGAAATGGAGCTGGGCTGGTCATATCTGCCGCATGCCCGAAGATCTGTGGGCTAAGATCACCGCCCAGTGGAACCCCGACACGGTAAGACGCCGCGGCAGACCGAAGAAATGATGACGTGACGAGTTAGACCAATATGCATGATCGCATGGTCGCATGTGCGCATGGGTCGAATTGACAGCAGATCGAGAAGCATGGAGAGATGGGGAGGAGGCCTTTGCCCAGCTGTGGGACATTTACGGCTAACTGGAATTGAAAAATAAACATGATTTATTTAATTATAATCATTTTATTTAGTATTCAGTAGGAAAAAATACCCGCAGGCAGATTACGTATCTCGCGACAGGTTTGCTACGGGCGTAAATCTCGCGATCAAAGGGGTTATTCTTCTTTTGCTTTTTGTGTTTGGTTTTACACAATGCTGCTAGTGTCAAGTATCGTGATTTTAAGTAGATTACTTACATAGTTTCATTTCGATATTAGTCAGATATTTTTTCAAGATGTTCTGGATGTTTTATAATAAAAAAATATCTATCCATGTAGTATAATTATAATGTATTGAGTATATCAGTAGTCTAGTACCCATAACACAAGCTCTGTTTAGCTTGGGGCCAGATGCTGTGTGAATTGTCCAGCATTATTTATATTTATTTATTTACTTTGTTAACTACCCGTAATTTCAAGTATTTTTTAGACATCCCCATTTTTATTGTGACAGCAGCCCTTCACCAACCCGCCTGCCAAGCATAGCGAATATGGCAACAACTCCCGCATGTGTAAGACCATCAGTGGACGTCCCTTGGACAGCAGAATGGATTTTTTCAATTTATCTTTAACATACCCACATACTATTCCCGCATTCTACAGATGAGTGCTGAAAATAGATGGGACACTCGGAGTTGTTCATAATCGCCTATCCGTCCTCGCTTCCTGATTTATTCTAACTACGGATGTGAACGGAAAAGTATTCCGAAAATATTCCAAACCGGCTTCAATGATGATGATGATGACGATTTGGAAAGTATGTCGATGAGTTAAATAAATTGCTTAGTCCAGCATTATTTATTTAAAAACATGCTTTTATATACGACTTAATGACGAGACAAGTCGAAGGCAACTGGCGTTAAGTGGTATCCTCTACCTACTCGTATTACAACTGCAATACTGCGGTGATCACGTTTACTAAGCACGTGACCAACGCTGCATCGCATTGCGCGTCACACTGAGACATAGAATTGTAGTCTCGGGCCCGTAATTTCCCTTACCCAATCCTCTACCCTTCAAACCGGAACACAGCAATGCTGTGGCAGTGCCATAGAGCACATTTCCAACGATGGGCAATGCAAACATTACTGCTTGGCGCTAGAAATAGGTATGGTGATAGTACTTCCCCGGATAAACTCTTCACAAAAAAATTCTACTACTACTAATAAATTAATCAATTGAAATAAATATATACGTAGTACCTAATAATAAGATGATTATGTAAATGCATTTTTTTTATTTTATGTAGAGGGAGGGAAAAACTAGTGGAATTCGCTTGTTATAATGGAATATCTACAACATCAAAATCAGAGCTCTAAGTATGGAACATTATATACCTTGCATCTCCACTCCCACGCATACTACACCGATTATTAAAATCCTTCAACGCACCAAGCGTATAATTAAAATACTAAATCAGTATCCTTCTTAGAACCACCACGTGACCCTGACTTTGAGAATGATTCATTGTGATGCATAAAATTAATTATAAGTATTTGGAAATCCAATCATACAAAAAATAACATACCTACATTATATTGTTAAGGTAAAACATGTTTGGTCTGCATTGCATTAGTCAAACTATCAGAGCATTAAGTCTTCTGAATTGTACTAAAGACAAAATTGTCTATGAGGTTACATTGAGCTTTTTTCAAGGACTTATGGTATTTCTGTCAATCTATTAATGCAATCAAGACTTTATGGAATTGCAATAACGACGTATTTGACTATAGGATAATTGGAGCTTTAAAACGCGTCATAGGTTTTTTCTGCTATTGCAGCTTTCAAGGCCTTATTGCATTGAAATAAAGGCTTATTGAACTTGGCGTAAATTAAGGCTTCTTTGTACGTACCTAGACGTAATTAAATTTTAGTTTGTCATTAAGATTGACAGAAACTATTGGACACGTACTTTTTCTTATTGTCGTCCAAAAATAAATAAACATAAATCAGTTTTATATCGGTTTATGACGTCACGAGCCTAACCTAACCTTTAATGCGCTTTATTCATCGAGCACTTTCTAAGAATTATTTCATTAATTTGAAAGAGCACATGACTTTTTTTTATTATATGACTAAATAGACTGTTGATTTTCATATCCTGTCATCATGCCAGTTGGTCTAAGCTATTTCTGTTGCTAAGAATTGCCATACCTATTGTTCGCACACTTATAAAAATACCTAAGATAAGTCCTTACCTAATACCATAGACTATTGTGTATAGTTAGTCTATGCTGACACTAAGCATATACACAGTTCGATACCGGCCGTGCATAAATGGATATTTCTTTCTTGAAAAATGTATGTGCACACTTAACACGTGCTTTAACAGTGAAGGAAACATCGTGAAGAAACCCGCGGCTTAGTTAGCTTCAGACGTATTGACCTGTTCTTTCCTCTGACTAATAGCTGACTAAGCTGAGAGGATGGTATAGGTGCTGGGCAAGCCTAATCCATCTAACAATGTCCCAGGCACTGCAGCGACCCGTACAGCATGATTCCCAGTTGCTGACGCTGTATAAATCATCTATTATAGACGCAAATGCCTTACTTTTACAGAGATAATTTTACTCATACATAAATTTACTTTCAGATTAAATAGCAATTATTGTTGGTGGAGACACCACCTGTTAACATAAATTTATACTACAAAGTAACATCAAAATCAGAGCTCTAAGTAACGCCATATTTAAAAGTGAAAAACACTGTCCATCGTGTCAAACCTTATTTCCATACATCCACCATAAGTTTCAACCGCTATTCGCTGGAGACTATAGTTTACAAAGTATAGAAAACTCGCCGGTAGAATAGTTTGGGTTCTAAAATGTACAATGCATCTATTTACTACTAATACATCCATTTACCGTTCACGTTTACATTCCATTGTACCGGTATTATTTTGACTAAAATGAATAATGTTGCCCAACATAGGGGTGCCGGCAGTAGAATGATACCCCTCCTCTCATGCCCATGAATGCAATAAGAGCCTGCTAAGGGATACCTTCCGAAGATAGGCAGCAGCGTCTTTTCGTGTATCAACATCCCATACTGCGCTCACCAACCCGCCTGCCAAGCGTGGTGAGTATGGCAACTACCCCTCATGGAGATCCATGAGGGAGGCCTGAGTTCATCAGTGGACGTTTTATGGCTGAAATGATGATTTCAAATAAATTAGGCTGGGTGCGTGTCAGCCCACGAGCTATGTAGGATTCCGTAGTTAACCGTAGACCTTGGCAGATTCTTACTGCATCCACGGGGAGAGAGAGAGAGAGAGAGAGAGGGGGGGGGGGTCAACATTCTACTGCCGTCACCCCACGTTATCCTTCAGGCTTCAACAATTTACAAAACGTTTAATGACGATCTGTGTCTATGGCTGTAATAGCTCTAAAACTCTTCTTTTGTTCATGAAATTAATACTAAAAAGGAGATCTTTATCTGTTATAGTGATCTCACTTTTGCACTTTAAGAATTTGCAAAAGCGTCTACGTACCTGCTTAGCAGCAAAATAACACTACTTGACATTTTAACAAGGCATTATAGATAGGTGTTCTGTCGAACATGACATTGCCTAACCTTTGAGGCAATGTGATGATCTAATTGGGCTCGGTTATCTATATATATAAAATTCAAAGTCCTGACTGACTTACTGGCTGACTGACCGATATATCAACTCACAGCCTAAACCACTGGACCTAAAGACTTGAAATTTGGCACAAATATACCTTGAGTATCCTAGAGGTGCACTAAGAAGGGATTTTTCGGAATTCCCACGGGGTAGGGAATAAATGGGATTTATATTTTCAAATCAAAGTTGCTCGGCGTGAAAAAGGGGATTTTACGTTTTATGACTTCCACGCGGACGAAGTCACGGGCAAAAGCTAGTTTATTATAAGTATATCTAATTATGTGACTGCGTATTAATGAGATCACATTAGATTTCTTTGGGGTACGTCTGGACTAGTTTAGTGACCAAGTCCGAGTTCAAAGGACATAGTTTCCATTGTAACTTCAGATACACAATCATCTTGTCATCATAATCATTTGCAGATATATAATCTTCTGGTTTCTTTTTACCTTAATCCCTTTTTTGAAAAAAAAAGTTTTCTGAAGCGAACTTATTCAATTACGTGCTTTATTCAATTTAAATGTGTTTTATTTTTCTTGTTTCTTGGCATTTGGGCCATAATGAATAAACATTGACTTTGAAATCTGCTTGGTGTTACCTACTGAGTATCTTCTCTCTTTTTAATAATTACTCATTATAATGTTGTTAAGGTTTTAATAATTAAATTATTGATAGATGTAATCACACCGTCAATTTTTATTAATTTTCGCCATCGTCATTCGATTAAGATCTGTTGTCTCCCCTGCTGATTTTCCTAGGGGAAAAACATCAAAGAAATAAATTCTGACTTGTCTTCCCGGCAGAGGAGACACTTACTTAAAAACTTACTTAACAACTATGTTTAGTCTTCTAGGCTCTAAATGTACCTGAAAAGTGTAGAGTCCGCAGTCCGGACTTTTTATTTTTTTACGCTAGTTTGTTTAGGTCAAATCTTACAAGATGAATATGACCACGTCTTGTCATCCGATTGTGCATGAACTTACCTTTCGTTTTGGTGACGATATGCATTAATCAGTTATGTAAAGCATGTTAAATTACGATCTAGATTTCTAGTCATTTATAGATACGCGCGGTTAAGAAACTTTTTGACAAGTGTACAAGATTATGCAATTTTTTTAACAAGTAAGTACCTATTGAAATAAATAATATCAAGTTAATATTCAGAAGATTGTTATCTATTTCTACAAAATCTGGATGACTCTTTCATGCAATGTCCTTTCTATATTTAAAACCAGCTATTGTCAGCTGATGACGTTTAACTAAAGTGACTCACGTTACGTTAGAAGCTATAATAGAAGCTATGCTATGTAAGCATGTTGTTAAATTTTCATCGTAATCTAAACGATAAAGGAAAATATTGCGGGGAAACCCTTTGGAGTTTCCTAAGCAAAGAAGAAAAACACAGTGAACAAACTAACAAAAGCTTCTGTAAAACTTCCTAAGCTTTGCTCCGGTAATGGGTGACTATGACTTACCTAGGATACATATTTGTTCCTGTGCTGGGCATGCCTAGAACATAATGTCACAGACGTAACAGAAAATATCTTAAAAAATGGTGGATGTTATTAACCTTGTTATACAAATCTTGTTAAATGAAACGCAGTTTTGTAATGAATGTGAAGTTGAGTAAAATTGTAAATGGACACCAAGAGCATGCAGAGTGCAGGAGTGCTGGAGAGTCCTAGAGGCCGTTAGCATTTGTCGAGGGGCGAGAGCTCGAAATAGCACGCCGCGTCACCGCTCCCTTTGCTTTATGGCTTGGCTATGCCCAGTTATTGCACGCCTTTAATTACAACGCGCCATTTCGAAGATTTGTGAAACGTCACTTATGGCGCGAATGCACTTGACAGCTGACAGATCGCCGCGCAAAGTGCGCAAGGCAAATAACCATTAACGCATTCTGCCAGACGGTTTCTGTTTGTGTATTCGAATAAAATTCAAGCGGATTAACATTGAACTTGTAATTAACATTCTGCACTTCCTGGATAAAGTCCACTTTAAATAAGTGTCTCGTGTTAAACTGTATTAAACTTTTATTGCTTTAGCCATTCTTTAGCGCGAGTGTGCGCGCACGCCATTAATTACAGCCGAAACCATTTACAAGATTTATCGTATTTATTCTGAAAATGTAACGCATAAAACATGCTGTTTGTAAAGTGTCGTACAGTTTCAAATAATGCGTTGAGTGAAGCGTTGTTTCAGTTGATGAATAGGTGTCAGGTTCCGTGATGAATACCATAAGCTCTGTGTTTTCTCAGAGAAGGTCGCCCGAGCGGCGCAGCGGGACGTTCATTAGCCCAGTGCAGTACAAGTGCCCCTTCATACGTCCGCATCATCCATCATCATTCACAGCCCGACTTCACCCACTGCTGGTATATCCAGCCGGCCTCCCTTAGTTTGTGCCATCTGCCACGATTCTGCGCCAGTCCTATCCATCGTCTGCCCGCGACTTTATCAATGTCGTCTGCCCATCTTGCTGCCGGACGACCAACGTTTCTGTATCCTTGTCTTGGCTATTCAGTTATAGCTTTACTCCACCTGCCATCACCACGCCTCGCTATATGTCCCGCACAGTTTCATTTGAGTTCCAAAATCCGGTTACCAACATCTTTAACTTTCGTTCGTTTTCGGATTTCGACATTTGGAACTCTGTCGATAAGTTTGATGCCTAACATAGCGCACTCCATGGCTCTCTGTGCAACTGTCATTCGGTGCACAGCCTCCTGGGTGCACGTCCATGTTTCGGCACCGTAAGTCATGGTGGGTAGGACGCATTGGTTGTATAAGCGGTTCTTCAGGCATTGTGGAGTATTGCGTGATTTAAGGTCAAGCTTACCGAAGGCAGCTCAACCCAGTTGAATTCTTCTGTTGATTCCTTTTGTTGGTGTTACTTTCCAAAAGAAAGAATATGTCCAAGATAGACGTACTGATCCACCATTTCCAACAACACATTTCCCACTTTAACAGGGGGATTTATGCTGTTCGAAATGCCGGCCATTATCTTCGTCTTGGACATAATATTCTTCCTAACTACAGCTCTATGATGCTTCCTTGAATGTAGGCCACATTCAAAGAAGCATCATAGAGCTGTTGTACCATAATTTGGAGATCATCAAGTTCTCTGCAAACAATACTAAATCGTCGGCAAACCTAAGGTGCGACAAGTTGACACCATTGATATTAACTCCATAATTTTCCGCAACGTCAACTAATTTTAACAGCCTTGATTTGCCGTTGTGGCTTTTTTCCTTCGTTTCATGTTTACTCTCGTTTGTTCGACGCGCAGATCTCAGGGCTGCGTGCTAAGTGCATTGCCCCGAACCGAAATAAATTGACGCGACGCGGGCCAGTCGCGTGTGCGTACAACCGGTACCGATGTTGTGGAGATATACATCCCAATGCCAGACGCGGCGGGCGGGCCCTTCCCGCCAAAACGGCCTGTCACTTTCGCATCTACACGCACTTCGCGCTTACTGCACTCTGCCGATGCAGCGATGACGCAGTGATACATACTAAGACAGCGATGAAACACGTCCAAGAGGAAACCCACGAGATGCAAGAAGTTCAAAGAAATTTTTGAATGTCGGCCGTCAACTTTTTGCGAAGGCAGTGACACTTGTCGGTTTTTTAACGTCTTCATTCACTTTCCGCGTTCTCTTGCGATGTTATGTTTGTTTTCATATCCTTATGTACCTATAGGACACTTTGGACAAAAGCAATTACTTTCGCACTGACTTTTGTTTTGAAGTTGTTGAACTTGGTAACATTTTGTTTTCATTTTATTCGGGTTACCGCAGATTACGTGGTCTTTCATATATTACACAAAGTCGTGTTCTTTTTCATTAAATTGTTTTGTTTTATTTCCAAGTAGTATTTAAGTTTTTATTTTGTAGTTCACCGGAGCGTCACTGATCTAACCTAACATAACCTTTACCGGTTTGAGTTTATGAGCGTTTAAGTAAGGTTAGGACAATTTGTTGCTCGTATACCTACATGTCTGTTTTTTGCGTCTGCCATTAACTAACATTCTTACTAATTAAATAAATAAATAAATAAATAATGCTGGACAGATCACACAGCATCATCTAGCCCCAAGCTAAGCAGAGCTTGTGTTATGGGTACTAGATGACTGATATACTTAATACATTATACTACATAGATAGATATTTTTATTATATATAGAAAAACACCCAGAACACCCTGAGATTTTTACTAGATGAGATTTTTACACCATGAGAGATTTACTTACTAAGGGGTTAAGGGCCAGTTAGGCCTACTCAGAAGCTTCACAAAGTATGAAACAAGTTTCAACTTTTGCATTCCTCATACCATATTGTATGCCCCTTACCCCTTCTACTTGCACAGTATAATCATAACATTACAGGATATTATGATGTTGCACCCTAAGACGTTATAATACATTTATTTATTAAATAACTTATTATTAACTTAAACATTTAGATAAATTATCAACATGAAATGCAAAAAAACACACAAATCCGAAACAAACGCACAAGACAAGACATGCGACTCGTAGTTTATCAATTTAAAGATTTAGAAATATACAGTGATTAAGATGTTATTTTTTTATTTACGGCACAAAATCCAATCAATCGTTCAAGCAAAACGTGATCGTCAGTGTATTATTTGATATTAGATGGAGTTATCGGGTTTAATCTCTTGCATGACATTGAATGACAATGTCTATACAGGGTGTACATGTAACATGTACAGGATGTGTACTAATCCGAAATGGATGAATTCTGACCACCCCAACGAACAACTTTAGTTCTACGACTTTTTAGGATTCAGTGATTTTCATTCAGGTTAGAGCACGAAAGTTTTTACTTCAACAGCTGATTATACGATAAAAAATAATTATATGTTAAACAAAACCAATTTTGTCCTCAGGATCATCTTAACAATAACACCAATTAGTAAAATAGGTACATAGAAATAACTTTAAAGAAAATACGAACCATCGATTTTGTTTCCATTGAAAACTACTTGTTTTCATAGGCTGAATACCATGAATAACTCGGGTTCTTTTTATACTACGAAATGACGAGACACGCCGAAGGCCCACCTGTTTTTAAGTAGTAATCTCTACTGTGTAGCGGTAGCGCTACACACACATTATAATATGCAGCAGGCAGATTAGTACATTATAATAATACACTAATACTAAATTGATAACTGAATACACCCTGAAGATGCGATAGCACCTTCTGAATGGACTTAGCCGTTTTCCAAATCAGAGTATTCCGTGCGTAACCCCTTCAAAACTATTAATTTAAAGATGTTTGACGCACAATGACTTGCCCAGAATCCAAAGCTCGGCGGCCACAAAGCTGATGACTAACCGGCCCGTTTTCATTGTCGATCACCAGCGAGTGAATCACACAGTGTGTGCCATTAAAATAACTTCGGAGAAGCTTCGGATTAGACCATGTTCTTAATATTATCATCATTTCAGCCATAAAACGTCCACTATTGAACGCAGGCCTCCCTCATGGTTCTTCATAAGGGGCAGTTGCCATACTCACCACGCTTAGCAGGCGGGTTGGCGAGCGCAGTACGGGATGTTGATACACGGAATGACGCTGCTGCCCATCTTCTGGAGGTAGCTCTTAGCAGGCTCTTACTGCATCCACAGGCAAGATAGGAGGGGCAACATTCTACTGCCGGCACCCCACGGCATATATTATAAAGATAATATAATTTTACCTCAAACATCACAAGTACAATTTAGTTCTTAATTGTACTAGAATAAGAGCTGACAGACATACAGACGGACAGAGGAGTCTTAGTAATAGGGTCACAACGTTATTACCCTTTGGGAACGGAACCCTAAAAAGGTACGCGATAAAATCCTGTAGGTATTTTTAAAACTAATAATATGTTAACTAATCGCGAAAGTTTGACAAGTTCTATGAACTCCCATCCTCTTAATGTAGTTCCATCCTATAGTCAGCCATTATGAAGACAGATTGAAGAGGTAGTCTACAGGTTGTAGCGAAAGTGACAGGCAGTTTTTCATAGGTATAAAAGTGACTTAGATATAAAACCATAATTTTTTAAGAAGCTACGCTCACCTCAGCGACCACAATCATACATAATTGTCCGAAATTCTTCGGGACAACCACAAAAAATCATGTAGATTATCTTACCCGTTCGATTTTAGTCGGACAAGTTTTGTTATGCAGTTGTTTTAAGGTGTTCACTCTGTGTAAACTCTTATACCGTTGGGATATGGTATATAGTGGTTTGGAATGTGTTTTTTGGGTAGTTTCGTGAGCCGTGAGTCGGTGGCTGGACGGGTGACGGCTGCGGCCATCCGTGAACCGTGTACGGTGCGCAGAAGCAGGTTTCTTGATTATTTTGTTACGCAGTCGTGTAGTAATATTTTAGCAACGAATATACTATTATTAGGTAATAATATCATTGGTCCTTCTCGAGCTTCTGCTTAATAAACTTTTAAAAAATCTGGGGAAAAAGTAGTCTTTTTTTATTTCATGCCAACTGAGGTGTTTTTAATATTTTTTTATCTAAACCAGATTTAATCGGAAGTACCGTAGAATATTACCTAAATAACCCTTTAGTTTAGAAGTCATCATCATCATCATCATCATTTCAGCCGTAGGACGTCCACTGCTGGACAAAGGCCTCCCTCATTGATCTCCAAGTACTGCGGTTGGAAGCCGTCTGCATCCACCGCCGACCAGCAGTTCTCACCAAGTCGTCTGCCCATCTTGTAGGTGGACGTCCTACGCTGCGCTTGCCGATCCGTGGCCTCCATTCGAGAACTTTGCTGCCCCATCGGCCATCTGTTCTGCGCGCTATATGGCCTGCCCATTGCCACTTCAACGTGCTAATCCGTTTGGCTATGTCGGTGACCCGAGTTCTTCTACGTATCTCCTCATTTCTGATTCGATCCCGTAATGAAACCCCGAGCATAGCCCTCTCCATAGCTCGTTGTTTAGTTTAGAAGTACAACGCGAAATATATTAGGGCTTATCATGAGAAAATGCAGTTTTTTTGTTATTTCTTAATCCTTTATTTAACAATCATAAAACTTCGAGACATCGGTAGTGTTTTGACAGTTTGACTTTTCAGCATAGAAAGCCTCCAGACTTCTCCAAAGTTTACGGTCGTGAACTTTCCGCACTTAAATAATAGTAGTATCTAAAAAGGCAAATTCATTGTTAAAACTTACAATGAAAATTATCTTTGAATATCACATAGATCATAAGGTATGCAAATGAATGTAGTGATAACAATACAATCTTTATTTTTAATTATTGTAAATTTTATAAACAATTTAATTTTTATTTCGATAATTTACAACAGTATTAAACTGCAATTCAAGTGTTATTTTAAAGTTTTATAAGCTGTTTTTTTTTATTTCATGAATAAATATACTTAAGTAAATATTAATCCTGTATAAATATTTATAAGACACACCTATATTAGTTCTGCTGTCGCTACCGGGCGCAGGATCGCTCGGAAGGGGCGGTCTCGCTGGACCAGTCCGCTGCGCCCGCGCCGCCACTTGATTCAATCACCCTACTAACTTATATTCCTGCCTCGGGTTTTTGTATCAGATCTCTAGGATTCACAGCCTTCGTTTTACTGAGTCAGATGCCAGAGCAAAGTTATGTAAGTCAATATTGCAAAAAATGGCGCTTTGCCCCAGTTTGGCTGTATGTCATCGATATGTTTTTTTTTTAATTTAGTCCTAACGGTATATAAGTACCTACCTAACTACCTAAATACCTAATTTACTATGTCCAAGTTGCGGGACATTGGATGCGAGAAGCACAGAATAGATTAGACTGGCAAAACTGAAAAGAGGCCTAAGTTACCTACTCGGCAGTAGGTGATACAAAAATAATGATGATGATGATTCTGTGTCGGTTTTTTTATCAGGTCTCTAGGATTAACTGATTTATTTTAAGGCTTAGAAAGGATTGACCTTTGATAAGACTTAGGTTCTTACTAACCGGCAAAAACAGGGTTCTATAACCCGTTCATGTTTTTATAGGACCAGTCTCATTTTTGCTGAAATATTTGAATAGAACATTATTTTCATTTAGTACAATAATAAAGGATTTGTTTCGGGTTCGATTCACTTATTTATTTATTTTTTTAACATTTTATTTTATTATGATCCTTTTGAGTCCCACTGCTGATTTGATTTTTGTTTAACACCACACTTCTCTATTAAATATGGCGTATTGGTCTGCCGCGAGGTCGTTTCCTGTCTTGTGGGGTCCATTCGGATTAAATTCGTAAGAATTATATTATCTAAATGAACAAAAAATATTTAGTATTAGTGATAAATCGAATTTGTTATTCATTTATACATTATAATAATTTGTTTTTCATTTAGATATTATAATGGATTTCCGCAAAGTCACGCCTAAATCAATTAATTTCGTTAGAATCAATCCAATTTCATTCTGCGGATATAACTATGTATCTCAAACACATTTTTAGTCAGTAACTTTCTCACAAGCCCTGTTACAAGACACACTGTAAATCTGTAACAGAACCATTGCACCGGAAATTAAAAAAAACCTTCAGTACTTTCTCATGAAACGTCGCACGTGCATCAACCCGTCTGCGCACAGTGGGAACGCAATGACGTATGTCAGGTTAGAAAGCATTCCCATAAGAGTACGAGCTTAAAAAGGGTTAAGTAAATAACGTTAATTCTATATGACACCCCAGATGTGGGCAGTTGAGCGAGATGTAAGATCGACGGCATTAAATTTAAAATATAAATCAGATGTCAAGTTTTTGGTCATAGGTACATAGGTACTCATATGACGTGGGGTGCAGTAGAATATTGCCCCTCGCTTGCCCGCAGATGCAGTGGATGCAGTAAGAACCTGCCAAGTTGTTAGGAGATGAAGGAAGAACCGACTAATATGAGAGGATGGTTTAGGTTGCTGGGCAAGCTTACTCCATCTAACAATATCTCAGCCACTGCAGCGTCCTGTACGGTATGGATAAACAGTTGCCGAGTTTCTTATACAAATACAAAATATTTATTGCGTTCATGAGTACATAAAGGTCTTAATAAGGTTGTAGCCCTGCGTGAGCCCAGTCGGGGTACTGCAATTTTAGCAAGGTACATATCACACCATACTTACACCACCTTTTTTTTATATGACGACCTCTGTAGCGCAGCGGGCAAAAGTCCGCCTGCAACGAAAGAGCTTACGGGCTCGGTTCGGGACAAATGTCTGTACGATCTGCAGATATTTGTTCAGGGTGTTCTGGATATTTTTCTACCTATAATACAAAACTATCTATCTATGCAGTATGATGTATTAAGTATATCAGTCACTGGTACCCATAACACAAGCTCTGCTTAGCTTGGGGCTAGATGACATATCATAACATCATCTAGCCCCATAAAGGCCATTTATTTTAAGAAGTTTATTTCAGTTACAAAATGACAATAAATTTTCGTTATTTCTGGCCATCGTCAAACAAAACTTTGAATATTGTATCGTTATTACACCTTACTTTCGGTACATCAAACAAATAGCAACTACTCTTATTAAATCTTAAAATATATATGGACATAAACTGGACATAACAAACAGCACCATCTTCGTGTTATGCGTAGGTGCCAGATATTTATTGGCTTATACTTAGATACTTATTGGATACTTTTTGTCCAGAAATCCCCTTCCGGTTCTCAATGGGGACGCAAGGAGGATTTCTGGACAAAAGTTCCACAAATCCTATAACAAAATAATTACATATTCTTTTATCATACAAAAACCGAATACTTATCGGCTTATTCCAAAAATCCCCTGCGAAGGGGATTATTGGACTTTTTGTCCAGAAATCCCCTTCCGGTTCTCAAAGGGGACGCAAGGGGGATTTCTGGACAAAAGTTCCACAAATCCTATAACAAAATAATTACATATTCTTTTCTCATACAAAAACCGAATCAAATATCAGCAGATACCTAAAGCAAACATTTTTTTGAACCAGCAACCTCTTACGTCTCCGCCGGCGCCGGCGACCAAACCAACTGCGCCGTAAAGGTCATTTAGAATAAATCAATCAAATTGACAATGTCAAAGTTCTAATTATGTATTTACGTTGCATGAAATACGTCAACGTCTGTGACATTTCTAGTAAAAATGATGAACTCAATTAAACTATCAACCTCAGAATCTATCAACCATAAAAAATGAAATCTCACAACTTCGAACTCCTGATAAGATACCTTAAGACAAACATAAAAAAAATCGTTTTGGTAGCACAGGGCATGCCGTCAAATCAACTCCGGCATTTCCTTTGCATTATTTTATCTCGATTATAAACAGATGTTATTCGGTAATAAATCTTCTTCTTTGTCGTACATGAAAGGATTTATGTAGATACCTACTTGGTGGGTCACTATATAATGCTCTATACACGAAAAAAGTTTGGCTGTTCGTTATTACCGAAGCTTTTGTCGTTTACTAATGTTTACAAAAGCTTTGCAATATAATCAATATTGCAAAGCTTTTCTGAGTTTTTATACTACCGTACATCTAGAGCATCTAGATGCCCGCTGATTTGGTGATATATCTACAGCAACGCCACCTGCCGGGTCCAATTGTGTTTTAAAACAAAAAAATCAGGAACTCATTGAAATATACACAAAAAATTTCATTCAAATCGGTCCAGTTGTTTAGGAGTTAGGTGACAAACACACGAACAGAAAAATCATACATTAAGATTATTCAACTTAAATAAATACAAGACACTAAGTATTTTTTTTAGATAAATAAATACAAATTGCGTTAAGTCGCGAGGAGTGGAGAAGGAGGAAAGGGAGGCCTTTGCCCAGCAGTGGGACAGTTACACTTAAAATAAACATAAACTGAAATCACTTAAGATATATTTTCGGAATGTTGATGTCTCGTAAATATTTTTTAGACTTTCTACGTTTAGCTAAAGTCACGCGAGCCAAGCGACCGACATAAGTTAGATTCCAAAACCCGTAGCGCATGTCCCTGAATCAAGATATCAACCGATTGTGATGAGATAAAGGGATAGTAGCATTATATCAGCATTTAGTCGATCTCGAGTTAATAACGATGGCGGACCAAGATGGTTGGAAACCAGTTTTTTCCGGGCGAATAGGTCCCGCCTATAACATAAAAAATATTGTTTCATTATCTATAACGAGATTCTAACGACATTTACAATTGATTTGAATGTTTTAAAAGTAACTTGGAAAAGTTATAATTAGGGCTTGTCAAATGGATCTCCAATTATCTATGCTAAGTTTCCTGTGCTTAAAAAATCAAAGGTGTGAGAAATAGCGGCCAAATATTATTTAAATGCATCTAGATTATAACCTCCTTGGTAATAAACATTGAATTCTTCTTATTTTTCTTTCATGGCGTTTTGTGTTTGGTTTTACACAATTGCTTGCATCAAGTATCTTAGGTATTACACCTAAGTAGGTGTAAGTAGGTATGTCACAAAAACTGCCAATCTCCTGCTGATTAATTTAATCACTGTTTATAAGTAAGGGGATAAAGGTTCAAGGTTGCACAGAAATCACCAAATGTAACAAAAGAAAAATATATGATTGTTATTTAGACTAACTAAAGTTTTAGATATAGGAATACTTCATAAGATTTAACTCTTCATAACTGTGTTAAGCCTTATTAAGTTATTAAGTTTTATTTATAAATAAATAAATAAAACTGTGTTAAGCCGTTCAATCACCATGCCACTGCTGTCCACGTCCACTTCTGGACATTGGGCTCCCTCATGGATCCCTAAGGACGGGATCTATCTACGGATCATGAGGGGGTTATTGCCATACGAGCGCATTACAGGATGTTGATACACGGATAAACGCTGCTGCCCATCTCCTGAAGGTATCAGATTCTTACTGCATCCACAGACAAGAAAGGAGAGGCAACATTCTACTGCACACCACGGCCGCTAAGCCGTTATATGGATTCAAAAATCCTAGTTAAAGCTGCTCTATCAATGTCTACATGTAATCATAAAAAAAGCTTTCACATAATTTACAACAACAACATTTAATACCAAACTCGTTATAAATGTTCTGCGGGCATGATTGTTCGCCATTTGCATTTCCCTTTTGGCGGGAAAAGAAAATGGATGCATTTCCCGCCAAGTGCCACAAACTAAATGCACGTGAAAGTAAATCATTAGAAACTAATGATTTGTTCGTTCTGTTTGTAATTATGGCACCGATGCTTCTCACTTTTCAATCTACTTTATATTACTTACAAAGTTTTACTTTTAAATATACTCGTAACTTTTGTAAAACGAACGAAAGCAGTGGACTTTGTAACGTTTCTATTCTACCGATAATTTTATTAATCATCTCAGCCGTAGGATTGCTATCATAGGTCTACCTCATTAATCTCCAAGATCATGAGGGGCTTGTTGCCATACTCGCCACGCTTGGCAGGCGGATTGGCGAGCGCAGTACAGGATGTTGACTTAGATTATTTTGTCGACGAATAGTTGAATTTTGACATACATTGTAAAGGTACTTCTAATATAAGTCAAGTGGCCGTGGCCAAAATCGGCTTGCAGGACATCATTATCATCATCAGACGTACTGTCGGAACTTAACTTTGTGTAGGCAAAACAATCCGTTTGATGGATATGAGAACCTGCCACAAATATAATTTACTAACGTAAGTTAGGTACTAACTCCAGTTCAGCAAACAAATTATAGTGACACTAGGCTAGTAAAATCTAAATGTTCCTTTTTAAAGTTATGGTGTACTCTATGTTGATGAACTGTTAGATAAATAAACAAAACATACATAAAAAATCCAGATTTTCCCCAGTCAAAGCCATCAAAAACCTACTTAGAAACAGTAACCACGAAAACCCAGACAAAATGTGACGTTTTATTAATCCCTATTCCTTCCAACTGCAAAGTGTTGTGATCGCGAGAGGCACGCGACGTCGGCGTGCGGGGGTAGTCCAACACGCGACGCGCCCGAACAACTATTGGTAGACGATTTATTTCAACGCCAGACGTTTCATCGTATCGTGATGACATGATAAGTTCAGTGTACGTTGCGGTAAAAATGTGTTATGCCTTTTCTGTAGGCTACATGCACTTGGAGAATCACTAAATCACTAAATATTTGATATCAGTCCACAAGACATTATCCTCTGCACATAATCTTTGCCTGGAGCATAAGATGGTTTACTCTTGGCTTGCCCAACACCTAAACTATCTTCTTGGCTCAGTCGGCCATATTCATAGAAACATAACCTAAAATCGCCCATGCGTAAGATTAGAAATATAACCAATTTCTTTTATTTCCAGATACATCGACACCCTACGTGCTCTACAAGGATGGCGTGGAGCGTGCGCCCCCAGGAACGCAGTGGGGCGGCGCGGTCCTCGACGGCGGCTACCAGCCAATGCAGCACCAGAGCCCGGGCGGGCCGTCTCCGCAGCCCGAGCCGCAGCTGGCCTCACCCGCGCCCTCGCCCTACCCGGCGCCTCCACCCCCCGACCAGAGCGGGGCGGAAGACCCCACCCAACAACTAGCCCAGCAACAGGCCCAGCAACAGGCTCAACAACAGGCGCAACAGCAAGTGCAACAGCAGCAACAACAAGTGCAGCAACAGCAGACGTCACCAGACCACATGACGGTCGAACAGCAGCTCCAGAATCAACCACCCCAGACCCAGGATCACCTCGACAGGACCCCCTGCTTTGTGCCGCAGCCGGACTTACAGCAGCAGTACACGCCGTACTTTAAGGAGACTCGGCCGGCGAGCCACATGCTTGGGGGCGGAGGATTCCCGTTGCACTACCTGAAACAGAACGGAGGCGTGCTGTCCCTGGAGGCGCCGCTCGATCAGTACGCCACGCCCGACCTGCGCCACTTGCCCGACATCGTGCAGCCCGAGCCCGCCAAGCCGCGCAAGCACAACCCCAATGCGGAGCTGCGCCTGTTCAAGTGCCTCACCTGCGGCAAAGATTTCAAGCAGAAGTCCACCCTGCTCCAACACGAGCGCATCCACACGGACTCGCGGCCCTACGGCTGCCCCGAGTGCGGCAAGCGCTTCCGCCAGCAGTCCCATCTGACCCAGCACCTCCGCATCCACGCCAACGAGAAGCCGTACGCGTGCGTGTACTGCCCGCGCTCCTTCCGCCAGCGCGCCATCCTCAACCAGCACCTGCGCATCCATTCCGGTGAGAAGCCATATACGTGCGGCGAGTGCGGCAAACATTTCCGCCAGAAGGCCATCCTGAACCAGCACGTCCGCACACACCAAGGCGAGCGCTATTCACACATATATGCCCCTCCCCGCGGGCGCGCGCGTCGCCGGCACCCCCTTGCCAGCGCCGCGCGCGCCCGAGCCGCCCCCCGCACGGTAGATTCGGTCTCGCATCCATTGGCCCTCGTATCTGTCAAATTCTCGATCCCCCGTCACCCGCCACCCGCGAAGGGTGCCCGCGAGACGCGGAACCGACCGCCGGACGCTCCCGTAACCGATCCTCAGTAACCCACTCGTCGTACTCCCCTAATCGCGCCCCCGACCCCTTGCCCTACTGACCTTGTGTTCTGTTTACAGACGTGTCGCCGCACCTCATCTTCAAGAACGGCACGACGCCGACGCTGTGGCCACAGGACGTGCCGTTCCCGCCCGACGAGAACAAGGAGGAGATCCTGTCTGTGTACGGCGACGACGGCGCGGGCGGCGAGCAGCGCGGCGCGTGCTTCTCACCGGGCGACGCCGCGCAGTACCCCGCCTACTTCAAGGACCCCAAGGGCCTCAACCACACCGTGTTCAGCTCCGGCCTCTCGCTGCAGTACCTAAAGGGCGGCAAGCTGCCCGACGTGCTGGGCGGCGCGCGCGCCATGCCGCTCTACGTGCGCTGCCCCATCTGCCAGAAGGAGTTCAAGCAGAAGTCCACGCTGCTGCAGCACGGCTGCATCCACATCGAGTCGCGGCCCTACCCCTGCCCCGAGTGCGGCAAGCGCTTCCGCCAGCAGTCCCATCTCACGCAGCACCTGCGCATCCACACCAACGAGAAGCCCTACGGCTGTATCTACTGCCCGCGCTTCTTCCGCCAGCGCACCATCCTCAACCAGCACCTGCGCATCCACACGGGCGAGAAGCCGTACAAGTGCGCGCAGTGCGGCAAGGACTTCCGGCAGAAGGCGATCCTGGACCAGCACACGCGCACGCACCAGGGCGACCGGCCCTTCTGCTGCCCCATGCCCAACTGCCGGCGGCGCTTCGCCACGGAGCCGGAGGTGAAGAAGCACATCGACAACCACATGAACCCGCACGCGGGCAAGGCGCGGCGCGCGGACAGCAAGACGCCGCGGCCGCTGCCGCCCGCGTCGGCCGTGGTGAAGCCGGAGCTGTACTTCCCGCAGTGCTACGCGCCGCCGTTCCAGCAGTTCCCGGCGGCGGAGTTCAAGCCGAACGTGGGCGGCGCGTGCCTGCCGGCGCAGTGACCCGCGCCCCCGCCGCGCTGGCCCGCGCCCCAGGCGCCGCCCGCGCTGCACCACGACCTCTATGCCGAGCGTCTCTACTGAGCGCTCCGCCCCCCAGTATACGACACAAAGAATATTCTTAAACGGATCGCTGTAGAACGAGCTTCGATTCGTATCATACCGAATTCTCCGGAGTCTGTCGCGGACGGTTCGTCCCAGTGTTACCCTCCCGTCGACGCGACGGCGGTTAGCGTTTTTGCCCCGTAATTCTTAAGTTACCACGTAAGAGTTAGTATTCTCGGTGAGTCGGTTCTTGCCGTCCGGCGGATGGAACCGAAGAGATTAGAATTTAAATTCGTTGAGATTTAAGAATTGAACTTTTACCAGGTAACGATATTTCGCGATGAATGTTTTCGGTGCGTTATTGCGCCCATTTTAATACTTAAATATACATTTTTTATGTAGATTTATTAATTTAATTTAATTTACGTGTAAAGAGATGAAATCTGGCAAGTTGCGGGAAAGATGATGCATTCGTGATGCTCAAATTAGGTACCATAAGACTTTACGCGTTAAGCTTTTAAGACGGAGAACTAAAGATTGAGTAAAATTTTGAGAAACGGAGGGAAAGCAAGGATGCAGACCAAAAACATAGGTTACCTTTTGCCATCAACTTTGTTTCTTTGTTAGTGCTACGATTATGCAGTTTTAACTGTTCGAGATTACAGAGATGTGTTTTAACACGATAAGTAGGTGCCAAATAGTGTAGTTTCCAATTTTTCTACCAGCTTCTTTATAGTTGGCATAGTTTAGGTTGTTACCAGTAATGAGGGACATGTGAAGGTATAAAATGCATTTATGGCAAGGGTCAGACTGAGAGAAAGGACTGTGATAGTAAGGTAGGTTAGGGATATCGCTCATTTAGCGGTAAAATAAACCAATCGACCACTTTGGATCGAGTGAATGATTTTAGTGTTTTTATGATTTCGCTTTGTGTGCTCACATGAAATTGCCAAAACGTTTTCTTATGTTCCTAAATTTATCAAAATTTAACCGCGGCGCCCGTCAGAGGGCGTTCGTTTTTCGACTGAATCGATAATGATTATGATAATTATAAATGTGAGTGAGATTAGTAACTTTTTGAGGGGTGAGATGTTGGTTTCATGTTTGATCCAGGGAACGAGGTATGCCAGTGTAATCTTATTAGCTTAGCCTACTGTCGAATTACCAAGCAATTCGATCATTCATCGCGAAATACATTAGACATTAGGAAGATAAAGATTATATTTGAATAGGTGAATCGGTGGAATGCGCCATTAGTCCGTTCGTCCGAGTTTCTCGTCCAACCAGTAGACTCCGAGCGAGTGACAAGGGGTATATGTAATATATCACTTGCCGAATGGCGAGTCTTACAGACTATAAACACCGGCGATGGCGCACTCCAACGAACTTTTGAAGCGTTTTATCATCTCTGTTTGTATGTATAGACGACATATAGCTTATTTTTACTATATTGTGATGGTTTCGTTTTCCTACCGCGTAATGAAATGTTAATTAACTGATAACGTAAGTATCGTGGGAGTCACATATACTTGGATACCATATGATTTACCATGATGTGAAGATGCAATATTTAGTTTATTTGTGTTCTGTATTGTTTTAAGAATTTACTCATTGGGCAGTTAATACAAAATTTGTGAGCGCGTACATTGTGCAGCCCGGGTGTCCGCACTTCGCAATGCACGCGACATCCGGAAATGTTTTTGTTACCGATTGATTTTCCTATCAAACTTTCGGAGGTTACAGTCAAAAGACACGATTATGAAGAGAAATAGATGTATTTATCTTCCAAGTTTTCACGCGATCCTCCCGGCTGCGCCAAGCTACCGCCCGCCGCCACACAATAGTCTAGGATTCAGTTTATTATTTACAATATACCACAAACGCAGCCTTATACAATAAATAGTTAATAAGTATTTTTATACAGGAATGTTGAATTTTCTATAGCGGGCGGGAGCGTGGCTACAGCTCAGTACAAAGTTTGAATACAATACACAAAACACAGTGCCATAGCCGATCATTAACCTCAGATTTACCTATACTTATTAGATTTTTATACCGATACAAATGGATTTAATTTTAAATATAACAAAGGTGATTAAGTATACAGAGATTACAGATGATATTTTATACATTTATTACAGACATTATTATTAAAAATAAATGTGGAATAGTCTTAATATTAGTGTTTATTCGCAATCTAAGTAATTAAGGTATTTCATCGGATTGCTAGATGTTACCGAGACACAAACTGATATTGGATTTCAATTTTGAACGAAATAGTACCTACATCCTGAGAGAATGCCTTCCTTCTGTGTTTGTGGTATCCATCTTCAGCGAGAATTGTAAATAAGTACATATCATTGGGAAGCAGGCAGTGTCCCACTTCGTGTCTATTATAATATTGTCGATGTTACCGTTTCATCTCCCACTACAGTTTCGAGATTCCAAATTCCTTCTTCGTAATTTTAGACGTGAAATTTTATAAATTAATTTTCGTTCCGTTTTAATTGCTCACGTTCGTTAAGTTTGCTCAATTATTCTATGTATTAACTACAGTAAAGTTAGACGATTTAGTTTTACCATTACGTGTACTGTGTATCATAATTTAATAGAGCACGGTTTGCTTTTCTCATACCTATTTTTTAATTATTTTATCGCGTTAGTAGGCCGCTGTATTGGAAATTGGACATATCTTTGAAAATCTGATCTTGCCGTCCAATTTTGATCGACAATCCACGATTTTTATTTGCACAGACTGAGTACAAGCGGGGCGCGTTAAGGCACGTGTTTACGTTAAAAGCTCGATTGCTTTACAATGTACGTAATGTATCTGTAGGTGGTTAGCTTAAAGTTTAATTAACTTACCTACACAATTTGTTCGTGTTTTCGATCTTGTTACCTTTGAAGTTCGATGGAGCAGAACCGTAAACGTGCGTTTTCACACGATTCGTTCGTACTCAGCCACAGTTCGCTAAGATTAGATTTAATACATGTTCCTAACCTCTGTTATACGTACCTATGTACTTTATGTTATGTGCAGTTATCCTTGCTGTCTACCAGTAGATAATAAGTTTAAAACAATATTAATTTGTAACATTTTCTTTACTTTTATAGTGGAATAAAATTCCACATTCACTACAATAGCACCTGGTAAAAGATATAGAAACGATTAATTTCACAATTACTGAAAATTCTGAACGTTTCACAAAATTAATGATATAATGCAGAGAATGTATAAATAGATCCTTCGATGCACCAAAATTGGTAGACGAGAGTTTCCAGCGAGCCACGCTAGGTGGCACCAAAAAAATTAATGATTTAAGAAATTATGTCAAATCTAGATCCCATTAATCCAATATCCGTTGCAAGATAGTGCAATCATAATATTTCGGTATAGGTATATGTAGTTTCCTCTGAATCTTTGCCAATTTTTCGATAATTTTAAGTTGTTATAATAAAAGGAGAGAATAAGATTGCAATGTATACTTTGCATAACGTGAACCAACGTCAATTGTATGTAATACAATGCTCGGCAGTGTAAGTGAAACATACATTGCGGTACTCCGGAGCCGATTGTACGACCTAGCGAAGACACTTGAGACAACTCATATATTAACAATATTTCAGCAAAGATACAAGATGGTTATAGGTATACATTTTAGATATTTATTCACTGAATAATTAAATTTTAATACACCTTATCAAATCATGTTTCGATTTTAAGACCAAAGTAATTCATTTTGGAAGAAAAAAAAATTAAATTGTCCAAGTATTCACTGGTCTTCTTTTTAATTGTAATTGTCTATTAATTACCGCATTGATCTCAAGTATTTTCGCTAGTTGTGTAAAAAGCCCTTTTAGCGTTAAGTGATTATATTCAAAAATGTATCACAATATGTTTTTCACTGATTCCTTTTCGATTGATGCATTTAGTTGTGATCTCATTAAAATTTGAAAAAGTATTAGTGCAGAGTTATATAAAAGAGTTACGTTTTGTTTTTAACAAATTTATATACCAAGAAGTAAATATATACTGTTCAACATGTATAATGGTAAATTAAGAACTGACTAACAAATGACACAAGCAATAGCTCATTTATGAGATATGTATGTATAAGATTATATAGGGTTTGATAGCAAACATATACGCATATACTCGTATACTAACAAAAACAAATATACTCAAAACCCATGAAAGTCTTTAAACGTATTTAAACTTACAAAATAAAACAACATGTAGCCTTTCTATATAACTCTGATAACAATACGAAATTCAGCGGACATGTATGTAGTTGTAACTCTATAATTTAAACTGCTTCTACATAATCATATCGGTATTTCTAAATAGTTGAAATAAAGCATTTATAGGAGTGTTTTTCTGGTATTAACATGCTATATTTTTTTGACACAGGGCGACAGATGGTTTTATAATTATAACATGCCTTTTATAATGTGTGTTTGGGTAATAATTTGGTCGAGATTATAACAGTGCATATAGATTTTATTTACTGTAGCGCTTTACCTATTTTTATAATAAATTGGGTACCTGATAGCATCTCAAAAACTGCTCGCACTGTATGAAATAAAATAGCATGTTCATAGTTTCGTATTACAGAAATATCTAATAATCATTCAGCATAATAAAGAGCTTAGATGTTTAGTTTGTTAGACATAATAGAACGTTGGCTACGAATTATTTCAACGTCTTCCATTTTGCCGTAGTTATAATGACGTTTTATAATTTTGTGTTTTCATATAATTATGTTTCTTATAATAAAATTAATCAACCTGCAGGTAGTGCAGTCCTAGTGCAATAACACTAAGTTTTTGGCGATATCTCTTATAATTTATTTTATAAATATATCTTTCTTATTTTAATCTCATAGATGTTAATATAGGGTATAAAATAATTGGTAGCCAACATATAATGGCCTACATATTTCATTTTAACTAAATATACTACAGTTAGCACACTGCCACACTCGCCAACCGCTGTCAAACAACAGGTAAAATTGATTTTTATCAACAATACAGACTTGTTACAGTTCCCAAATAAAATAAGAGTTGTTACATTTTTTATAAAAGATAACATATTAGAATAATGATCTTGTAATCTGGATTGAGTTTTTTTATAGATTTTATTGTACGCGAAGTTTCTGTGCCGAGTTCTATAGCTGCGGCGCCTATCAGCTTATTTTTGCTACAATACTTATTTAAACCAGACACTACAGTTTTCGTATACTGAATACAATAGTACCTACAATAGATATACAGATTATACAATTACAATATACAGATTTTATACAGTTATATTAATATATAAATGCATTTTCATTTTTAAAGAAGCGTGATAGGCGGCGCAACTATTGCATATTAATTTTCATTAACGTTGGTGCTGATAAAACATTAATTGTACATATTTATTGTAATATACATCAATAGACTGGTAATTTTACAATGTTGTTAGGTTTCAGAGTTATCAACTGATGTTGTGGTGAACAGCTGTTTTTTTGATTTATTATAATTATAATATGTACAGAAATAGAGTTATAATGACAGTTTTCATTGCAATTTATTAATAGTTATGTTCACAGCAAAACAATAGACTAAGATTCGTAATTTGAGAATGAAAATACAAAATAGAAATAAATAACACAGCAATTCTCAAATTCGGATTCCATAATACAAAGCAAAGTTCCTGAATATATTCTACAATAGTATAATGTACCAAATAGTATTTTCACCACAATATCAGCCCACATGTTATTACAATAGAGTATATTTTCGTACATACAGATTACACTGAAATAGACTATAATACTTGATTTACACTCCCAGAATACAAGATCTAACTTTTTACACAACAGTAAACAGATTTATATGATTTATATATTTCAATAGTATTCGTTTCAAAAATTACGGTTGGTTGCGATCACAAACATCCAGGCGAAAAAAAATTAAACGTTGGCATAATATTTAAAAATTTGTAAATATTTTCTAGTTCTTCCAAAAGATATCAGTATTAAATACAAAATTCAACTTTGGTTAGGTCAAAAGTGTATGTGTGATCTAGAGAATTTTCAAATAGACCTTCTCGATGTAACTTTTTAAAACGTTTAATTATATTTTAGTTTTTTATATTATTTACTTTAATTTAGAGTTGTATTTTAATTGAATTTGTAATTCTTGCCTAGTTTTGCATTTACGTTAGTTACTTATATGTTTGAAGTTGATACCATCGTATTTATGTATATTATTATTGAATTAAGGGTTTTGTTTGTTTTTTTGTCTTTAATAGAAGTAAAATGTTGTAAAAAGTAAGCTCGTTGTATTTTATCAAATAAACACTTTTTAGTCCAACTGAAGCAATACCACGCAGTTTTATTTTACCGTATCCCTTAAATATAACTTTAACCCATATGGGTAGGTAGACGGCAAGTGTGAATCAAATAGGTCTAAAACCTAGCTAGACCAAATTTGGTAGAGAATTTCGCAAAAGCTTTAGTGACAGCATGGTGGCCCCGCGAAGGAGCACTAGACTTTTAGACACCAGGTGGTCAGGCGCCATTGTGGGAGCACCCATTCGTTCTTTTACAATCTATGCTAATATTATGAAGAGATGTCCTGGCTGACTTATCAACGCAAAGCCGAAATTACTGAAGATACAACCTTGAAATTAAGGATAGTTTCATAACCTAGACAAGCAATAATAATATATATAAATAAATCTAAATAATATTTAATTAAATACGTGTTTTAGTGTTTCTCAATTTCATCCATCCCCCGCAGTGAAAATAAGGGGATGAATATTTGTATGGGGATATATCGTTCATTTGATTAACTAAAAACTTAGCTCAAATTTTGCAAACAAAACTACTTAGGTGTTTCAGTATTAAACATTCAACCCCAAAGTGTAAATATGGGGATAAAACATTACATGTAGGATCGATGTTTTCACTACTGTGAATTAAAAATAATTAAACACGGATATCAGCGTTTTTCAAAAATTGTGTGTTAGTAAAAATATAGATGATGTAAATTTGCATGGGAAATATCTTTTTTCACATTCACCTAATGCTTTGTATAAAAAGTAGATATTATATATAACTAAACAGTTATATCAGTTCGTATGTAGAGAGAAGGTCATTGATAAAATCATACCCAAGTAAAACTAGTAAAGGAAAACATAATTTTACCAGTATATCTCCATGCTCGGACAAACATAACTACAGGAATCAATAACTTAGGAATAATAACACTTACCGAAAAATTTTAAACAATTTATTAAAACAAATTTCACTTAGATTATAATCCCATATTTTTTTTCTTGAGTAACAAAGTTATCCTTTTCTCGTTCTCGTAAATACAGAGGTCCATGAAAGTGAGACTCAAGAAGAAACAATGCAAGTACTGATCACGAGGGGTTTTTGCCATCCTCACCACGCTTGGCAGGCATGTTGGCGAGCGCAGTGCGGTATCGCACACGGAAAGACGCTGCTGCACATCCTCCGGAGGTATCCCTTGGCAGATTCTTACTGAGTCCACGGGCATATGACATGCAGCGTTGGCCACATGCTTCGTGAACGTGATCACTGCGATTTTTCAGTTATAATAGGTAGAGGCAGGAATTAAAAGCTTGGTAGAATAACACATACCTACCGAATAATCAAAAACAATTTATTAAAACAGATTTCACTTACACTATAATCCCCCTTTCTTCAGTAACAAAGCTATCCTTTTCTCGTTCTTGTAAATACAGAGGTCCATGAAAGTGAGACCCAAAAGGAAACAATGTCCAAGCATGTCCTTCTGTAAGTCATTTTGTGATCTGAACATGTTTTTTAGTTCTTCTGGCACGTTACACGTATCTTTTGTAGAATCTTGGTTCTGCAGGAGAATTTCTACCGTTTGGTCCGTTGATACCTTCTCGTTGCCGACTAGGGTTCCGTAAAGCCTGAAATATAAATTTACTAAGTAAATGATAACAAGCCAATGGACCAAGGCGGTAACAGAGTGGTTTCCGACGGAAGTAAACTAAAACGTTTTGTTTAAACATTCTTAAATATAATTTAATATAATTTTATTGTTACCTATGTTTAAAAATTCTAATCCATGATATATTAACTTTTGCTATGATAACTTAAATTGTAAGATGTAGCTGCCTGTAATTGGGAGAACACTAGCTCATGATTTTTATTGCTTTTACTTTTGTAATTTTTTACTTGTGTATCTTCTGTTGGTGGCTCAAATAAATAAATAATAAAATAAATAAAACAGACTGACACCTGCAAACCTTATTTTGTAAGTCTTAAAATATTGACCTTGCCTTGTATTTATATATATCATCATCATCATCATCATCATTTCAGCCGTAGGACATCCACTGCTGGACATATGCCTCCCTCATGGATTTCCAGTTATTGCGGTTGGAAGCGATCTGCATCCACCGTTTATATATAAGTTCATAGTTCATAGTTCATAGTTCATAGTACTTTATTAATAACAATATGTTACAGGTCACATAATATTGGTACTCACACTTAAAATAACATCAAAATAATTAAATATAAATCATTAAATAAGAATAAATATTAATTAAACATAAAAAAATTCATTAGATTAAAATTAATAGAATAAAAATAAAAATTAAGTACAATTTAACAACATAAATTCATTAACATTATAAATTGTTTGGGAAATTAGCCACTTCTTTAATTTATCCTTAAAAGATTGCGTGGACGGTGCACTCGTGATAGACTCCGGAATTCGGTTGTACACAGCCGTCCCCATCACGTGCAGCAGCTTCGACGTCTTTGCAAGCCGCCGTGGCAGCGCTTTTAGCCGTTGTCCGTGTCGTGTGTCGTATTTGTGACCATCTCCGCACCTTGTATACTCATCTAAGTGATTTCGTACATACATAGCAGACTGTAGTATAACAAGGGCGGGTAAGGTCAGTATACCTAAGGACTCAAAATACGGCCGTGCGGATTGATCCTGAGGAATTCGTACTATTGCCCTAATTGCTCTCTTTTGCAGCCTGAAGGCTCGTTCCCAATCGGATGCACGTCCCCAAAGCTCGACACCATATTGGAGAAGCGAATGGACGCTAGCAAAATATATGGTCCGAACCATAGCCCTATCCAGAGTAGCTGAGAGCCGCCACAGAGCATAGCAGGAGCGACCGATCTTCAGGCATAGCTTATCTATGTGCGCTTCCCACGTTAGACTTTTGTCCAAAGTAAACCCTAGAAAGGAAGTTACATCAACATGCTTTACCACCTCTCCTCCCAGGCTCACAAAAACCGGTATGCTGGAGTGACCTGCAAGGTTGAAAAGCATGAAGTTGGTTTTTGTGACGTTCAGGATAAGTCCATTCTGACAAAACCACCTCTGCAGTTCACCCGCTACGACGTTCAACTTTCCCTGCAAGGTAACAAGGTTAGGTGCTTCTACGACCGCCGCCACATCATCCGCGTACATAAGAACGTGTGCACCCTTGATGCAGTCGGGCAGGTCATTCATAAGGAGAGAAAAGAGTATATTGGATATGGACGATCCTTGTGCCACTCCAATAGTGGTTGGCATCGGATTTGATTTTACTCTTCCTCCCCTACCCGTGACGACCTGTGACCTTGCAGTCATGGAACCGAGCAGCAGTCGTAGAGCTGGACCACGTATTCCATAATGTGCCAGCTTTGCGGAAAGAATGGCATGATCTGCGACGTCGAAGGCCTTCGACAAATCGCAGAACATGACGGCTACCTGCATCTTCCGTTCCTTGGCCATCATCACTTGGCACACCACTTCTCTTGCTACTTGCTATAATATGAGGTGGTTCAGTTTGTGAGAAGCAACTTACAACTTTACGACAACTTGAAAAGTAAGCGCCTAAACTGTAAAATTCAATGTCCGTTGCATAGAACCGCATTGCTTAGCAAAAGCATTTTTTGCATGAAATTCAAAAATTCAAAATTCAAAAAATACTTTATTCAGTGCGGCCGCATGGACCTTATTGACGCGCACCAAGCACCAAGGCACCAAGAATATACAATCACTTACCAAAATCTGTATTAGAAACCACCTCATATAATATCTTTAAGCTTAAAGTTGAGCAGCTACTCTTAGAAAAAGCTTAATATTCTGTTAATGACTATTTAAATAATAAAATTGAATGGAATTGACATTTTTATATTACTTTATTAACCCTTTCTTCTGTGCTGTTAATTAATTCATTGAAATTTAAATATTAAGATGCTCGTAATTGTCATATTTTGTAATACCTACTTTATTGTCTTATTTGTTTGTGTGTGCTGTTAATCAATTTATTTGCTTAGATAATACTTTATTACTTTAACTTTAAACAATTTATTGAATATTGCATGCTGTAAAGTTGATTATGGAAGGACTTTTTTATATTATTGACATCTGTATGTAACACATTTTAGCAATAAATGAATTTGAATTTGAAGCGAGACGGCCTGGAGGCAGACCACCTGCCAGATCGGCGGACGATCTAGCCAGGGTTGCCGGACGACAGTGGATGAGACTTGCACAGGACCGTTTACGTTGGCGTGCTGAAGAGGAGGCCTATACCCAGCAGTGGGTGTCAACGGGCTGATATGATGATGATGATGAAATGATAATAATATTCAACAATACAAACAAGCCCCAAAGTAAACAGAGCTTGTGTTATGGGTACCAGGTGACTGATATACTACTTCATACATTTTTTGGCCGTGGGGAGCCGGCAGTATGTTACCCCTCCTCTCATGCCCGTGGATGCAGTAAGAGCCTGCTAAGGGATACCTCCGGAAGATGGGCAGCAGCGTCTTTCCGTGAGTCAATATCCTGAAATGAAGAGTGTAACGAAGAAGAAGAAGACATACCTGTACGGCAATGAAGGCCTGAGGAAGTATACTTTGTGTTTTATTTTGTCACTCTTGTTTGGGCCTGTGGGTTCTTCATTTTCACTGCTGGAAGAAATAAAATATTATGTTACTAGCCGCATCCCGCAGTTTCACCCGCGTAGTTCCCGTTCCCGTGGGAATTTCGAAAAATTCCTTCTTAGTGCACCTCTAGGATACTCAAGGTATATGTGTGCCAAATTTCAAGTCTCTAGGTCCAGTGGTTTAGTCTGTCAGTCGCTCAGTCAGTAACGGAAGAGTTTAATATACTTATATTGATTGATTGATATATAAATAATCATTTTTTTAGTAATGTTTTGTTCGTGACGAGACAAGCCAAAGGCCCACTGATATGGTTGTGGTAGAATACATGAATTAGAAGACTGGGTTCTCCATGAGAGTCGTGAAGTTGGAATCTCGCCATGAAGTGTTATTTCTTTATTGCATTATTTCTTATCGTGGTCGAACCGAGCAACACTCGGCCAAGGGTCAATATCATTCAAATAATCATCTATGGAATTATAAGCCTCTTCTAGGAGGTTCCGTTTTACAAAAAGCTCAAACCTATGAATCGATAGTTCAGTCGCCTCAGATGGAAGCTTATTATAGAAGCGCACAGTTTCCCATAAATGATTTATTTACTTTCTGTAGTCTAAATTCCATTGAAGGGTAGAATCTATGTGTATACCTTAAAATACTGTGGAATCGACGGGATTGAGCATTTCCCCGCCCAATATTATGTTTGTAGGATATTCTTTTACATTTGGTAAAGAAAATTTAACACATTTTGTCTTTTTAGCATTAAGCACTAGGTTGTTTGCAGTAAACCAATCGTGCACTTGTGATAGTGAATTATTTACGTCGTCGTAATTAACTTTATTCCTATCCATTTTAAAAATAACGAAGTATCATCGCCAAATAAAACGATATCAAATAAAAAAACAAATTAAACATCAACATACCTTCAAGATTACCTAGAAAAAAAGCGTTTAACCTATTCTTTGTACCATTTTCCCATAGCAACTTGGGACAAAATGCTGTTTTGTCCAGGATTTGTAAAGCTTATAACACTTTATCGAAAATAAGCGACCTAGATTTAGGAGAACCTCTACTTAAATATAAAAAAAAGCCTTGCATCTCTCTGTGCATAATCTTCTGACACTAAGTCATAGTTTCTTTACTAGTTTACTTTCACTAGTTTCTTTTTATTTTATTCAACCTTATGTAGAACGTAGATATTTGTTTTGTTTAAACATTCTTAAATATAATTTTATATAATTGTTACCTATGTTTAAAATTCTAATTCATAATATATTAACTTTTGCTATGATAACTTAATTTGTAAGATATAGCTGCCTGTAATTGGAAGAACACTAGCTCATGATTTTTATTGCTTTTACTTTTGTAATTTTTTACTAGTGTATCTTCTGTTGGTGGCTCAAATAAATAAATAAATAATAATAATATCACACAAGTTTTTAGCAAAGAAAGGGAGATCATTTATATAAATCAAAAACAAAAAAGGTCCTAAAATAGATCCTTGTGGTACGCCTTCTTCAATTCTTGATCCCTCTGATCTCTGGCCGCATACCTCAACCTTGCGTACCCTATCAAATAAGTATGACTCAAGGAGGTCAAGTGTCTTGCTTTCAGTGCCGTAATATTTGAGTTTTTTTTTAAAGGATGTTGTGACAAACACAATCGAAGGCCTTAGACAGATCACAAAAAACGCCTATTGCATTTCTCGAACTATCCCAGGCCCCGAATGTATGTTTTAGGAGCATTTTTCCAGCATCGATTACGTAACCATCCGAAAACTCTGCCTGTGACTGAACCGAGATGGACAGACAGTAGGTTATTAGTTTTAAATGTAACCACAGTTGTCTAATTATCTGTGTTTTCATTCTCTATTTGAGCTTTATACTTACTCTATTCTCATGTTCTCCCGTACATTGACGATCATGGCGACCACTGCGCTAAAATAGGCTGATGACTTATACCAGAGGTGCAGCAGAAACCTCTTTGATATAAGTCATTCTCTATTTGAGCTTTATACATACTCTATTCTCCTGTTCTCCCGTACATTGACGATCATGGCGACCACTGCGCTAAAATAGGCTGATGTCTTATACCAAAGAGATGCAGCAGAAACCTCTGGTATAAGACATTCTCTATTTGAGCTTTATACTTACTCTATTCTCCAGTTCTCCCGTACATTGACGATCATGGCGACCACTGCGCCAAAATAAGCTGATGTCTTATACCAAAGAGGAGCAGCAGACACCTCTTTGGTATAAGTCATTCTCTATTTGAGCTTTATACTTACTCTATTCTCCAGTTCTCCCGTACATTGACGATCATGGCGACCACTGCGCTAAAATAGGCTGATGTCTTATACCAAAGAGATGCAGCAGAAACCTCTTTGGTATAAGTCATTCTCCATTTGAGCTTTATACTTACTCTATTCTCCAGTTCTCCCGTACATTGACGATCATGGCGACCACTGCGCTAAAATAAGCTGATGTCTTATACCAAAGAGGTGCAGCAGAAACCTCTTTGATATAAGTCATTCTCTATTTGAGCTTTATACTTACTCTATTCTCCAGTTCTCCCGTACATTGACGATCATGGCGACCACTGCGCTAAAATAGGCTGATGACTTATACCAAAGAGGAGCAGCAGAAACCTCTCTGGTATAAGTCATTCTCTATTTGAGCTTTATACTTACTCAATTCTCCTGTTATCACGTGCATTGAGAAGTGCGACGATCATGGCGACCATTTGCGCCCTCTGCAGGTTGACCGCCAGCACTTTAGGGTTGTTGGGGTCGCTGCCGGCCGCACGGAGGGTTGTGGCCTCCGCTCTCATCACGTACATGTCCGCTGAAGGCAACTCGTTGTGTATACTCCATGCCTGCAAAAATAATTGGAGCACTTGATAATAATACTGATTGTAGACTTAGACCACTTTTACCTCAAAAAAACCAGCCAAGAGCAAGTCGGACTCGCGCACCGAGGGTGCCATCATACAATATAGTTTGTGTTAAAAGCGGTTCATATTTGTTGGAGAACCGTGACAGCGCCATCTTTTGTCTGATAGCGGAACTTACGTAGCGTTAAATTCATGCCTTTTTACCATTTGTGTGGAACCCTAAAATTTATAACTATTAACTAATAAACTACTGAACAGATTTTAAAAATTGTTTCACCATTAGAAGCCTACATTATCCCTGAGTAACATAGGCTATATTTTCTCCTCGTATCCGCACGGGAACGGGAACTACGCGGGCGAAACCGCGGAGTGCGGCTAGTACTTAATACATTTAAAGTCAGTCGGGTAAATCGATTGCGAGTATGTGAACCACTGTAGCATGATACATGCGCAGTACAAAGATGTCAAGGTTTCCTATACCTTATTTGTGTTTTGAATTGTGTCTTGACATTTTGGTTGGGTACTATTTAATTTTCTTTATTTTATTGTTAACAAGCATTTATTGTTACCAGAAAAGGGGGCGGAGGTTTCCGAAAAATGACATTTTCGACCTTTGGTGACCTTTTGAGGTCACAATAATTTGACCGGAATTATTGTGACCTCAAAAGGTCAGCAAAGGTCAAAAACGGCATTTTTCCTGTGACCCTAGGGTCACCGAAATCAATCAGTACCCTTCTCTCATTAAGACAGTGCTAACAAAAAAGGTTTCATGTAAATCGGTCAACGCGTTCGGTTGTAATCGTGTCATGCACAGACAGACAGACAGCGCTATGCATAATTTATTATGGTAATGCTGTGGATTATGTTGTCTGAAAATAATTGATTCATAAACCTACTCACAATATCCAGGATATCAGTGATCTGCAGCTTCTTGGCGTCCGGGTAATCGATCCCGTGGTATCTCCACTCCAGCACCTCGTAGGCCTCCCGGTCCATGCGTGTCCAGCTGACGCTGCTTACCGAAGTGTGCACTGCTAGGACAGTCTTACAGTTCTGTAAACGTTATAGAATAAACAAAGTTACATTTTACACATCCATCTAACCTTATGATACTTAAAAGTATATAAAATTTCAAAATTTTCAGTAACCCCGGACAATTTACTTAGTCTCGGATCTCAGTTTGGCAATCTACACATCACCCTTTCATTTGATATTCAACATTCAAAAAATACTTTATTCAGTGCGACCGCATTGACGCGTAATGCGGACTTTTATTTTGTAAAATAAAACAACACAATTAGAATAAAGCACATAATTGAACCTGTTCACTTCAGATGACACGCGATTTAGGAAAAGAAGCGAACAGAAGAACCTAACTCGGTCGTTATAGTCATCATTTAACAATTTTATTTTATCTTATACCACACTTGGGTACATATACTATTTGAAAACATTAGATTATTCATCCCCTCTTTCACCCCCCATATCTTGAAAACGTCTTAACCAATTCTGATAAAACATGTTTAAGAACCACCGCCGAAAAACCTGTTTTGAAAAAAAACTGCATTTTTTGGTGTGGTCCGTGGACCGATTTGCGTCCACTCGTTTTAGATACGGTGCCACAGACAGACACACAGACAAACACACATAGCGGTGAAACTTATAACACCCCTCTTTTTAGTCGGGGGTTACAAACAAAGTCCTGTCTGTCTGTCTGTTCGCGATAAACTCAGAAACTACTGAACGGATTTTCATGCGGTTTTCACTAACAGCTAGAGTAGGTAATTCAGAGTTTGAATAGAGTAATTTATAAACATTTGGTGCAAGTCCGCTAAACTATAATGATGATAGTTGAACATAGGATTATCGGGTATTTATCGCGTGGGACGCGATAAATACCCGATAATCCCATATTTTAATAATGTGTTGTGATCGCGAAAGTTTAAAAAAGACTATAGTTGAACATATCGAAAAAATGACTGCCGACTGAGTTGTGTCGGCATGCGCCGCGTAAACCATTTAAGTGCAAGTGATGGATACATAAATTGTTCCTCTTTAAAAGGTCTACAAAAAGTCAACGACAACATCTATTATGGTTAACTCATAATAACTATTTTTCTAATAAAAATTTTGATAAAAAATATGCATTTATTACGAAGTCTCATAAACAAACATGGTGTGAATATGTATCCAAATAAGTTTCTTCAACATCTTGAGTAGTTCATATAGAACAAATTAGACCTTAAAACCATGTAAACAAAATTATTATCTTACGAGTTATAATAAATTCTCGACAAAAATCACAGCCGTGCGGGCGTACGTCTATAACTCCTCCAAAACAGCTGGCCCGATACAATTGAACCCGGTAGATGGCCTTGCTGTCAGCATTGTCGTAGCTGCCAGCATGTCTCCATATCAGCAAGGTGACGTCTGCCGGGTTCGCTAGTCTTTATGATAAATAAAACTAAATCTACTGGGTGGATTTTTGAGACGGGACAGTAAGTGCAGGTACCGTAACCGTTATAGTTACAGGAAAACGTTAGAAATACCATCCAAAACTTTTTGAAAAAAAATACAAATTATTATGCATAGCGCTGTCTGTCTGTCTGTCTGCGCATGACACGATATTACAACCGAACGCGTTGACCGATTTACATGAAACCTTTTTTGTCAGCACTGTCTTAATGAGAGAAGGGTACTGATTGATTTTGGTGACCATAAGGTCACAGGTATTATTGTGACCTCAAAAGGTCACCAAAGGTCAAAAATGGCATTTTTCGGTAACCTTCATTCAGCAAGAAAAAGGTAATTAATTATTAACAAAAACTTTTTTTGATGCCAATCAATTCTGTTTCTTATATGGATGAAAATTACTGGACCCACTAAGGTTTGAGTACTGGAAATGTCAACACAGCTAGTAAACGGAGTGTTACATACTCTTTGACAGCTACTAAAGCCTACTAAAGCCGAGTTGGCCAAAAAACAATTCGTGTTTTTATTTCAAATCGAATTTCGAATGAAATTCGAATCGAATTCAAAGTTAAAAGCTTTTTAACTTGCGAAATTGAAGCAAAACCATTACATACCTTTATAGCTACAGGACTTAAAGTAGGTTGCAAAATCTGACCCTTTATTCGATTTGATATCTTCGGATCAATTGTCACTGGTCCACTTAGTATGCTGTCAAAGAGTTTCTTAGCAATCCTCTCTGAGAACCCGTCTATTAAATGCATGTCGGAGAGTGTTTGTATTGTTCCTTTGGTATTTTTCCATTGGGTGAAGTTTTTTAACCTTGCTTTGGTTATATCATATCTGTAAAATAAGAATATAATCCTTCAATATGTTTGCAACCTGTTATCTATATACTAAAATTATAATGAGGTAAGATTTGTATTTTGTGTGGTTGTTACAAATTAACTCAAAAACTACTGGACTGATTTTCAAAATTATTTCACCATTAGAATGCTACATTATTTTATTTTATTTATTAAGGAACAACAAACAGCTACATTATATATTTTAGGTACATTCTTTGTAGGTACATTCATAGAATGTTAAAGTGGTTAATAATGTAGCCCACAGCGTTATTCACAGATTAAAACATAATTTTCAAATAGAGAGTCTAAAAGCAGTACAATTAGAAATAATTAGGTATAAATGAATGTTTTTTAAAAAGTCTTATAAATTGTAAAAAAAAGATATTGTTTCTGTGATAAACCATTATGTTTTTAGGAGATCAATGTCTGCCTTGAAAAGAATATAATTCACTAGATTTCTAAATTTATATAAAGAAGAGATAAAAATGTCTATATCTACGAATAAGATATTATCCCCAAGTAACATAGGCTATTTTATCCCCGTATTCCCACGGGTACGGGAACTACGCGGGTGAAACCGCGGATTGCGGCTAGTGTCCAATGAAACAACATATTTAGATAAATATGTGTATAGATCTGAGTAACTACATACACACTTGGACTAAGTGGGGGTAGTTTGATACTTTTACCATGATCATCCATGTGTAAGTTGCTACCCAGCTCAATACACATATTTATCTAAATATCACCCTATTACAACAACAAGGCAGATAAGTAACTGAGTCTATCGCTTACAATCTTGTCACCATTCAACAATTTGTATGTTCTAATGGTGCTATAAGCCCAATGCCACTTTATGTTGGTATTTTTTTTTTTTTTTATTTAATTTGAATGGATTAACCAAACACATGCCGTGGGGTACCGGCAGTAGAATGTTACCCCTCCTCTCATGCCCGTGGATGCAGTAAAAGCCTGCTAAGGGATACCTCCAGAAGTTGGGTAGCGTCTTTCCGTGTATCAACATCCCACACTGCGCTCACCAACCCGCCTGCCAAACGTGGTGAGTATGGCAACTACCCCTCATGGAGATACATGAGGGAGGCCTGTGTTCATCAGTGGACGTTTTATGGCTGATATGATGAACCAAATACAAATATGTGTTAAGTCCCGAGGAGTGGTAGGAAGAAAGGGAGGTTTTTGCCCAGCAGTGGGACAGTAACGGCTGAAAAAAAAATATAACAAATACAGACATGCAAGTACTTTCTGCCTTGTATATGTTTTATTTGTTTCAATATGTGGAGACACTTTAATGGTAAATAGCTACTTTCATAGATAAGTTTTTTTAGTTATTAAGTACTGTTTGTCTTCCAACAATATAAAAATAAAATAATATAAATTTATTTATAGATATTACATCAGCATCGGCTTCGTGTATAAACCATATTATAATTGCTTTTTGTGGTATTGTTTTGGGGAGGCCCATGTCCAGCACTGGGTGACAGTGAGATGATGTTGGTATCTGCATAACTTCAATCATTATTATTTATTTACTGGAGGCGCACAGTTGATAATGCATCAACTGGCCTCGGATGGAAGGAGCGTAAGTGGCTGCACAAGATTGTTTTTTTTTCAGCCATTACTTTCTCACTGCATGGCAAAGACCTCTATTCCCTTCTTTAATACTTATGTGGATTAGTTCAATTGTAGCATAGCCATGAAAAGGCTTGCTTGTCAAGTTCAGAGGCCTTTAGCTGAATTACCTATTTTTGTACATACATACCACATTTAACTTAAGACCGATATTGTAACTTTAAATCCTAATTACTTATTGCGCTTAATATGTAATACTTTGTAAAGATTTTAAAAAAATAAATGATTGATTGATTTATGTATTTACTTTATTCAATGTGTGTTGATAATTTAAGTTTGTTTGTTTAAAACTTATGAAAAAATCTAAATTGTATGAATAAAACAAGACTAACTTACTTGGATATTACATCAGCATCGGATTCGTTTATAAACTGTATTAGTTTCTCTTTTTCTGTATCTGTGTATTTATTCTCCAAACTAGTACTGTACAGTTTTGTTGTTGGTGCTAGTAACCGATAATTAAAGCTCGAACAGTTCTGTAAAGTTACAATAAAAATGTAAACATCGAAACCTAACCTAAAAATATTTCATTTTACACGTTCTTCCTGCTTAATAAAGCACTTTCGTAGATCTTACCAGGCACCTTATAGAAGGAATTACTACAAAAGGCCACATAGTTTTTCAATCGTGTTCTGCGACGAAACATACAGATTGATTTGATTAAACAAAACTACAAAACGGTATTTTGTTTACAATTGTTTACAATGGAGAAGTTCGTAAATAAGAAACAGCTGATTAGACAATGGACAGTCTGTCGGTTGACTGACTGACCGTGACATACACAGAATTAACTGACATTGACAATTTGACATGAACTTAACTGTGTTACCTACTCCGTACGGCTTGTTATTCAGGGCGCCATCTTTTTATGTAAAACTTGAATACCTACTGAATTTTGACTACCAGCCACATTCTCCAATTACTAGATGGCGCTACGAAGGAAAATGTTCAAGCTTATCTGTCACAAAATATGTTTACGAAAGATGATAGTCCGAGCAGTGTTGGATTTTGTAGTATAATTATACTATTTGTACCATTATTTCATTATGTGTAGTATGTAGTATCTTAAAGCCAGAATACTACGCGAAAATACCATAATTTTACCTTCAAGCCGATTGACAGCTTTTATTGGTTGAATCATTTTGCTTTTTATTATTTATCCTACAATGTCAGGAAGTTCTGTATGTATGGTAATATCGAATCAGCCAGCGATTAGTGGTGGCTAAAAGAACAAAGTATCCAAAGCCGAAAATAAGCGACAGCGACAACATGCTTCGGAGAATCCCCGCGTAGTGTTGTACTTGATCGGTCGTTCTAACAGATGGGTGTGATGGTCGGTGCTGAGATAAACATCTACTTGCCTCAATTTGATTGATTTGTACATTAACAATTACTAAATAAAGAAAATTTCACTTACATAAATTCATTTTAATATTGGAATCCACGAAAAACGAAACGTAGTATAATTTTCGACAAGTAGTATATTTTTAATTTCCAAAGACAATAATTTTTTGACGGTCTGAATCCAACCCTGAGTCCGAGCGACAGCATGGTACAACCCCACATAGAATCATCGTTAGAAAGTGAAGGTTTCTATTTAATTTAATTACACTAAATCTCGATTTTGAATATGACAAAACTAAGATTAGGGGTTCTAACCAAGTCAGGTTTTCTACCTTTATCTAGGTCCTGATTTTTATTAATGTGAATGAATATCAAAGTTATCTCTCCCGAGTACAAATTCAAGGTAACTTGAACTATACCAACTTATTCTGTGACTATACGTAGGTAGGATTCATCTAGAGTTAAACTAATACCACAGCTAATACCTTTGCAGCAAGGTAAATTGTATGGTGGGTGCTCCTGAGTTTGGGATAAAATCTGCTCGAACTCAAAGAAATAGCTTTTTGACATAATGTGTTTTCTTCTTAGTTCTTCTCTGACTATAACATAACCAAGTTTTTTTCACTGACTCGCGTGTCATCTGAGCGAACAAATAAAAAAAATACCCTTAAATGTAGGTAGGTTGTATAACAATTGATTATATAGGCATTGTTTTTTGTAGTAAAAGGATTGAATTTATTGAATTGGCTGACTATTTTCTTGATCATAAACAATGTTGTAGCCTCAGTTGTACCATATTTTCCACGGAGAAGTAGGTAGGTAGGTACATAATCAAACTATGACAGAATTTTATTGTCAATCTCTCTGTGTGGGTATCTTGAGGCAAGAGCGGTTTCTCGTATAGGTACCAGCAAATTTTGGTAAAACTTAGTTTCTGTAATCAATCTGTGGTAAAACGGAGAGCCAAAACCAGTACCTAGGCCTACCTAGTTGTAAACGTTTAAAATGTTTATTTAAAAAGAAATTTAAATAAACTTTTTAAGCATTATTATTTTTTTATTATGAGTAGATAAATGTAGGTATTGTACCTAATCTTCATAACAATTTACTTCCTAAAGCTGTGCAGAAAACTGTTCGTCCGTGATATTCATGAAAAGATAAATTCAGATTTTGAAAACAATCATGTCAATGTAAAAAAAATTAAGTAGGTACTTATGTAAATATTTTGGGTTCCATTCCTGTCGAATATCAAAAGAAGAAGTTTATTATGGACCAAAAAACGTTTTATTGCGAGAATAATTTTAGTAGGAAGGATGACGAAGTTCCGTCGATAAGTTAATTTCGCTAGTCGACCACTTTTGTAGAAGACACCAAGAGTTGTGAAGAAGTAGGTCATCAAATCAAAGTAATGGAAGCGAATTAAACTAATACAAGTTTCAACGAGTGTGAGGGAGACAGTAGCATTATGTCATCTCCGTCAAGCTCACGAAAACGCAAAACAAAATGGCGAAGTCGTTGTTCGTTCTCCGATTTCGTCGCCCCGCCCGGGTACGGCGCGGCGCATTCGCTACGCTGCCGCCGTTCGAGAACCTTCTAGAGGTGCCAGCTGCAATTCTACTTCTGGAAGTAAAACTACCTTCTGCACACGCTATTGGAGACGGGTGAGTGACGCGATTTTACTAATTTGTTTATCTGTTTATTTTCCAGGTCACTTTTATCAGAGTTCCGTATGTTATTGGAAGTCAGCGTTTTTATCGAATTATGTCCTTCACCTTTTAGCATTTAGCATGTTTCTTATTTGTTTTGCAGTCGACTTCTGCCATTTCACTATCCTTGACTTTATCGTTGATTTTTTAGAAGTTTGCTATCCTTTTAGCAGATATCTCGTTCATAGTTGGTTTTCGTCCGTCAGCACTTCATTTTGAGAAGCTAAGATTTAATTTCATCAAATTAAATTTCAAAAGCAAAATGACAAGAGTTTTTTACGTCTTCTTACGTTTTATGAACAAGTAAACGATTACATAGGTAGGTAGATGTTTCATACTTGCGATCTGGCAACGTCGCACTCGCTATGAACTCGCCCTAACGATTGCGCGGTTGCCGCTCTTACTGCATAAATTTATAGCCAACTCTGTCGATAGCGTCACGGCTCGACAGAACGAGTCGAGAATAAACAAGAGTCTCATCATCAGTTCCTTCTTGAAAATTTCTCTAATTTGATGAAAAAATATGCATTTACTTAACCTATGGGGTACGAACAGTTAGTACAGCTAGTATGAAGATTAGTGGTGTCAGTAAATTGACCACTATCCTTTAAATTCGTTCTATTGTATGTAGGTACCTATGTGTCAGATTAAGGGATAGATACCATCAGTCTATCCACTGGATATTTTGACTGAGAATTGGCAACATACCACTATGAAGATAGGTAAGTACCTGGATACTATCCAGGTATTTTCTTAGTGGTATGTTGCCAATTCTCAGTCAAAATAATGAACACATCCTTAGGGACCAAATCACCATGATCTCTTGGATCTTGGTAAATAACCATAGCCAATATTTTTTTTTGACTAATCTAATTTTGCTGTTCAGATTTTCCATGCTGCTTCTCTTTGCTGTCTCACAAGTTTCATCTATCTGTATCATAATAATATCAGCTGTGCTGCATCCCAAAATTGATCACAGATTCTTTAAAACTCTTCATAAATTATATTTAAATTTTATCAAGTCTTCGGTACGTCATGCAGAGGTCGTCCGCCATTTTGGTAATGATCGCGCGGTTTGCGCGGAACTTGTCCTGTCTCTTTCTTTCTGGTTTGTTCTCGTATAGTACTAGCTCTTTCTTCCGCATATTTTAGTATTTATACCTCATCGGGATCTTTCTAGATAGGTTAGATTTATTTATTTTTGTGTTGCTTTTTGTCTAGGTATTGCTTAGAAACTTATAGTACGAAATTAGGCACGTGTTATTTACCTATTTAATTTGTATGTTCAATTCAAGGTCACCGATTTATAAAAATAGGTAACTAAAAAAAATTGAAATGTAATGGATGTAACTACAATATAAAAATGCTACCTATTTGACTTTTTTATTCTCAATGCCAACGATGAGAGATGAACTTTTGAATTAAGTAGGTACCTACATACTTATTTGCTATTGTTAGATACATACAAAAGGTTACAGCCAAAAATTTAGTTACCTACAGCATAATTATTTTTCTCATGGGACATGGACAGACAGTATTTGAAGGTACCGTAGCTGTTTATTAAGTTAACATAACAACGGTTTATACTTATTTTACTCTCTCCGTTAAAAAAACCGTCGTCATTCGCCCAGGGTTCCGTTAAGTCCTCAGTCGATCCATGAGTTCTTTACTCACCTCTGTTTCCCTAACGATGCGAGCCGATCGCATGGTTCGGCGTCCATAGCTGCTCGACTAAGTGACCTCATTACACTATTGAAGATTGAGCTAGCAATGCTCTTGGAAATTAAACTAGGGCTGTGCAACAGTTGGGTTTATTCTCTTAAGTTTAGGGTTGTTTTGTGTTTTTTGTCGAGAAACTATTATAATTTCATTCCTAAATAAATCGACGTGATAATATTTGATTTTATAAAAACTTATTATAGGTAATACATAACTAAATAGGTACTTAATGTTCTTTCTGTACGCGCCTACCTTCGTAAGTAGGTATTTATCATTCCCTGCTAACGACAATAGGTTGGAATAACAATACTTGACAAGCGTTTTGATTTGACCTAGCAGGTTCAAACTGAGGTTCAAACTGATGCTTGCTTGACTGCTTCACGACTCTCTCCCTTTAATTACATCATTTAATTTGATATGATAGATAACCTAGTTATTTGCCGTCAACTCCTTCACTTTTTCGATATGACTATAAAATAAAAACCACTTTCAATAAGCGGTCTGCTGTACATGAAGAAGGTCAAATATTGATTTATTTTATTAATTTCGACCTATATACACAACTCGTGCAACAATTTAGTCTATTTCCTACTGTTCTTCTATCATCATTCTTATCACGTCATTTAGATTATTTCTTGAAAATCACTCGGAACATCTATTTTTGCGATGACGAAGCCCGCACTGTGACGTTAAAACACCTATCGGACTCATTCGGCCGTGCTCGGTTATCTTCGGCGAGAAACGAACGTACCGCCAAGCGGTGTTGTGGGTAGGGCACCGCGGTTCTACGTAAAAGCGGCAACGTCGCACGCTCCCATTTTGCTGTGCAAAGAAACTAAGATTTTCAGCGTTTTACCAGTTTACCGCTTTTATTTTGTGATGTTGATCAAAATACTGTTTGAATGAAGAAAGTTCTTTGCATTGTAGTAGACCTGACTGTACCGTCAGTCCAAAATTATCTAAACAATTAGGTATTGAAATGACGAGGAGCGTAACATCGCGTTGAACCTTTTTTGAACTTTTGTCATTATTGCAGTCATTTTAATTCGGAAGGTTAGTTATAATACCATTTTAACTTCCATAATTATGTTCATCCGCTATTATTTTACCTTGCTTTCAAATAGCAAAAAACGTAACATGTCGGTAGGTAAATTCTTTTGGTAGGTAGGTACCATACAATTTCAGAAATAATTAAATTTTGCAGTGGAAATATTATTTATTTCATAATTATGTCGCTTGTGATTATTTGGATAATTTATCACAAAGACTCCAGCCGAACTGACTTCCCCGATCCGTTCAGAAGTAATATAGAAGGCAAGAGAACGAACGATGTGGCAACGTGACCTCACTTATCAAGTACACATTTCGTAGAGTAATGAGCACCCTAGAGAATACACGCGCAGCGCTACAATATTGATGCATCTTTCTCATTCCCTCGTGGGCGCTAGCGCCTTTACCCGTCTCGCTCGCTAGCCGAGAATTTCATTTCCTCGCTCGCCGTGCCAGTCTCTGTTCACGGACGACTCTGTAATATTTTAGTTTGAATTCTCGCCACTGGAATGTCGCTAGCATCGGGTCGGCCATTTTCTTCTCACTTGGTCTCTTGTCAGTGTAAATTTTGCCGTGTTACTGAATGCCCGCATCTCAAGGCTTTTGTATCTTCTTTAATATTCTTCTTCTGGATACAGAACAAGTTATCGTGAGACAAGGTAAGCTTGTTTTACATTCTAGCTCATTAGTAATTGGTTTTAATGTGGTTTTGTGATTGTTTAGTTAATTATTTAGCGTTTTTTCGGTTACTTAGTATTTATAATGTATTTTTTTATTTTTACGTGGTAAAAAAATTATATAAGTAGTTATAACAACTGTTGGCACTTTCCCAACTTTTTGGCACACAGTTATATTAAAGTAAGTACAGTCTACCTACTACCTAAACATTTTTTGGTTATGTTTTGACGTCTAACATAAATCTGACTTACCTAGTATGAAAAATGTCAAAACCACAATATTATGTTTTTGTCAGTTTATTATTTTTTATCGAATACGTTACCTACCTAATCAATTTTGGGGTTCCATTGATATTCCTACAAATAAGTTTTATGTTTTATAAAAAAATATAGGTACTTTACGGGTTTTTTACATGTTTGAATGATTATGATAAAAAAATAAATGAAATACCTATGCGAAATAAAACCATGGTATAAAAAAAAACCCGTGATCAGCTATTTTGTCGTAAGTATAGCTAGGTAAATCTTGTCAGGTCTTTGTAGGTATCTTATATATAATAATTCTCCCATTTTTAGTCGGTCCATCTTTAGTCCAATTTAAAAACCAAATCACAATCAACATTTTTTTTATGTTTTTTTCTATTGTTGTTGTCACTTTTGATTACATTATTAATAGGTATGAACGTGGGTTAGGTATAAATGGTTGTTTAAATATTAATTAAAATATTTCATACGTACCTACCTGCAAATAAAAAAAAACATATGTTACCTATTCAATGTCAGAGCCCATCGCCAAACGACGTCAGCGCTCAATAGTCCGACCTGCCCAAGTTCCACTTCACCTCGTTCACGACGGAGTGGTGTTGCATAACCTATCTCTTTCGCTCTCCCAACGCGTGCGGTCGGTTAAAGTGTGATGGAGAGGTTCCGCCGTTTCGTCTGCTTCGTGTACGATCACGGGTGTTGGTTTATTCCGGTTGTGCTGTGTTGCGGCCATCTTGTTTTTGTTGTGTTTATTTATTTGTTTCTAACAACTTTGTAATTGATTTTTCGTACTTTGCAAATTATTCTATTATTGTTCCTTGTTCACGCGTACCGCCCTGGGTCTTAGTCTCTTGCTTTGTTTGTAAAATTCTGCGACATAAAAATTTTGTTTTACCTTGTTCCTCTTATCTCTCTTTCAAAAGTCTCTATCCTTCGCTGGCTCCCACATCATCGTTCTTAGAAGAAGTGTTACTAAATAGCAGTTTTTATTGTTTAGGTAATTATGCCAAAAAAATTGGAATACGGCAAAAAAAAGTTTATTTAAGAGAAATTATCGTCGCTTAAAAAATATCGAGGGCCGAGGTATAAGCGAGCAGATGGCAAGCATAATTATTGGAGATTGGAGTACGTAAAGAGCCGAGCGAACCAGAAGCGCCCACTCGAAACGCGACCAATGCTTAAGAAGGAAGAGCCGCTTATAAATTCTAATAGATGGCGCTGATCGCTAAAGACTAAAACACTGTGTCGTTTCAATAACAAACAATATTATTATAGTATAATAATATGTATTTTTAAAAAGTAAACGTGGATTTGCCGTAAAATACGATGACGGCGTTATATTAGATACATAGATAGATAATTTCTTTATTTGTAACAGCAAGCATATTAAACAATTTGCTTTAACAATCAAAAAGGTAGAAAATGATTTAAGCATCAAGCACGTTTTTGTAAAATAGATAGGTACTTAAAATTTTGTGATGTGTTTAAGTTTTAAAATAAATAAACAAATAATAATCCTATTTTTTTGGGGTTTCTGATTCTTTTCCGCGATAAAAACAAAATGTAGTTTATTTTGTTAAAAGTAGTTAGGTTAATTGTCATTTTAAAAATCCCGTCATTGTAAGAAAAATACTTGAAAAAAAAATATTGCATTGGTGAGACAGATTAAAATTAAAAATTTATGTAGCTCCTTCCTAACTTCAAATTGTTAAATATGTCAATCTCACATTGATAGATTGACAGAAGTCAAAAATCTTCTAAGATCGCTGGACCGGATAAGAGAAAGCCGAGATAAAAGCTTCGACGTAAACAAAAAGCAAGATAACGATAAGTATTTTAAAAAATATAATAATGTGACTTATCTTCATTTATTTATGGAAATTAAAATTGGAATATCGGTTATCTATAGCATTTTCTGTGCTCATTCAAGTACCGCTAAGCAACACATTTACGCAATCCTTATAGTTCCGCTCCATCATTACAACTTTCATTGAAATGTAAGGTACCAGTATGAGGTTTAGTTTTTATAAAAACCGCTAGATGGCGATATTGTAAAGACAAAGTAGTGAGCAATTTTTTGCCCACGTCATCTACTATTATTATTACACAGTCTGAGCAAGATAATGAGATGTTTATTATGTTAATGTCAAAATCCATCTTCCGCTAAGACCGTTTAGGTAGACACACATTGTTGTGTCGTTTTGCATTTAAAGCAAATCAGCATTTGGAATAGAAACATTACATCAGACATGTCATGTTTACCAGGGTATGAAAATTTAATTCTATTTTGCTGACGGGCATTTGATAATAAAAAAATAATAGTCACGTATTTTATAAGCTTTTATTTAGGTTGCCCTGTATGTAATTTTGTTCGCAGAATTTTGCAACTCCATTTTGAGGCAGATATCTTCAACCAATTGAGCTGAAATTTTGTATACATGTTTACTTTGGATGACAATGCATGGTCAACTATGTGACGTCACTCTGAATCCAACATGGCGGAACATCCAAGATGGCGGACTACTTATTTTTAATGTACTCCTATAATATGGGTATCAAATGAAAGGGCTTGCTGAGAATAACTCAAAAAATGAAATGACGTCACTCTGAATCCAACATAGCGGAACACCCATGATGGCGGACTACTTACTTTTAATGTACCTACTCCTATAATATGGGTATCAAATTAAAGGGCTTGCTAAGAATAACTCAACAAATGAAATGACGTCACTTTCAATCCAAAATGGCGGACTAGTTATTTTTAATGGACTCGTACAATATGAGTATCCAATGAAAGGCCTTGCTGAGAGTAACTAGAAAAATTAAATGACATTACTTTAAATCCAACATGGCGGTATACCCAAGATGCCGGACTAGTTATTTTAGGATATCAAATAAAAGGGCTTGCTGAGTGTTACTCGAAAAATTATATGACATTACACTAAATCTAACATGGCGGGCATGAGATGAACAGACAAGAAACCAACCATCCAGTGATAACTAAAAAGTAAAAAATAAATTAAGAATAAAAAAACTTTTTTAATTAAAAAAAAAACTTGTCGAAAACTATAAGGTTTTTTCGTAAACTTTCGCGATGACAATTCATTATAATGTAGGTAATAACTTAAACACGGGAATTTATAGCGTAATACCTTTGATCTGTGTATATGTTTTGGTAAACGTAAAAAAATACATACACCAAGTTCTAACAACAGGTTTACGTTTAACTAAGAAACCCTACATAGCGCGTGGCCCGACACGCACCTGACTTGTTTATTTTTTACATTTTTAAGAGGAACAATTCTTTTATACATCACTTGCACTTAAAAAGTTTACACGGCGCACGCAAAACAACTCTCAGTCGTCAATAAATTTTCCGACATGTTCAACTGTCATCATCATAGTTCAACGAACTTGCACCCAATCTTAATAAATTTTAGCTTAAAATCTTTCTCCTGAATTACTTTAGCTATTAGTAAAAAGCGCATGAAAATCCGTTTAGTAGTTTTGAGTTTTGCGCAAACAGACAGACAGACAGACGCGGCGGAGGATTTATAATAATCTGTTAATAATAAATAATTCCAGTAGTTTTTACCCGTATCACAGTCACATATTATTACAATCACAGATGAGGCAATGTTTGTGTTCCTTATTAATGTTTGAAATCGATAGGCTTCTGTCGCGACACGACACAACAGTGTGTTTCCTACCTTTAGCGCATGTGTATAAATGTATTGTGGTTTGACGAATTTATCAATTATATTGAAATCAAATAAAGCTGTGATGGCTCATTATTAGGAAAAAATATTAAGAGAAAAAAAAATACAGATTAAATGTAGTTTCGTTATTTGATAACAAACATCCTATTTCAGACTTACATATTCTCGCGGTTATTTGTACGAATAAAAAATAAAAATACTTAAATAATTTTGAGTCTGTTTGTAATGTCGAAATAACAGCTTTTATACATACATGCATATCAAAATATGAAGGTTGTAGGCACCTGTAAGCGCTTTGGGATGTCTTATGCAACAGTGTAAAATACTTTTTTCGACAAACTGGGAAATTGACCTTGGCCAATATTCTCAGTTTTTTTTTATCTAATTTTTTTTTTCTTCTATATGTTTATTTCAATCCAAACTATTGGCCGATTATTTCCGGTAAGCTTGTGCTGACCCTATACAATGTGTAAGGTTACCGGTGTCGGAGCCGATAAGGGTGATATATGGTTCATTTTATCGACCAATCAGTTCCTAAATGTAATTTTTCTCTAACGATAAAAAAATGGCAGCCATTTACATTTTTAAAATACCGAACCACACGCGCGTGTGCTAATTTGGCAATATCTACTTATGTAGAGGCCCTACAAAAACAAGCAAGGTCTCTTTTTACAGCTAAAGAAAAAAAAAATATCAAATAACTATTTTAATTAAAAATGAATTCTCTATCGTGGTCCCGAGAAGACTGAGAAACGTCGGGCAATATTAAATAACGCGATAAATACCCGGTTTAATTAATTATTTCGATCGCAGAGTCGTCAGACAGTAAAGACGTGTTTGTTATTAAAATTAGCAATTTATAAAATTGCTGATTCGTGACCTACTCGCATTATTACGCTAACATCAAAATAATTTACATTCGATTTATTTAAATTATGTATAGTGAAATGGTTTAAGATTTCTTTGGAAATGGAAAGCAGTCCCTTCAACCGGAGCGGGAGGACTGCGCGCACGCCGCCTCCAAGCTCTGCCGCGCCCGCGCCCACACCCGCCGCCACCCCTCGCCCTCAAGTGCCGACCAAACTGGAAGAGATGGACCTCGTGCCTACCCCAGAATTACAGAACTGATTGTCCGCTGTTGATGAGTGCTTAGGCGAGGTATGCACTGTAGCTGAAAGCAGTAAGCTCAACTCAGAGCAAAAGTTGAACATTGGTAAATTGTGTCGAAAACTTGGCCACGCGCTTTCGCAAATAGTAGTGAAGTACCAGGGCCTCAAAACGAAAACGGTTCAAGTCTGCACTCAAATGGATTACCTTCAAGGCCAATTAGACGTATCTCATCGACTGAAAAACCTCGAGGAAACAATTACCAAGACCTCCAAATCTAGCACGGAAGCATCATTTGCCGATATGGTAAAAAAAAGCTCGAACAATTATATTAAGCCTACTAATCTGAGCTCGTTGGCCATATATCCGAACGACAAACTTAAGTCAAGTGACGAAACAAAGTCCTTAGTACAACAAATTATCTGCCCTGAACAATTGAAGCTACATGTACGAGGATTGCGCAAGACCAAGAATGGGGGTGTCATAATTAGCACGGAGACCAAGGATGACATTGAGAAGTTGAAAAATTCTGTGCAGATTAAAGACTCTGGCCTTACTGTTGACGAGCCGCAGAAAAGGAAGCCGAGAATAGTTATCATCGGAGTGCCCTCATCAATGCCTGAAAAGGAAATTTTTACGTGCCTTTACAACCAGAACTTAGCGGACACTTTGACATCCTGCGACCTAAACAAATTTTTGACCTGTATTAAATTAAGTCATAAATCAGGAAAGAAAAATGCCGAGACTTGCAACTATATAATAGAAGTGCCTGCACAGATACGGAAAGCGCTTATAACTAAAGATAGAGTCTTCGTGAACTGGTCATCCTGTCCTGTAAAAGACTTCACGCTGGTAACTCGATGTTACAAGTGTCAACAGTATGGACATGCGGCCAAGACATGTAGAGAGGTCTGCTACACTTGCGGTCATTGTGGTGATCAAGGTCACACAATGCAGGAATGCCCGAAACAGAATGACGACCCCAAATGTGCAACTTGCTCGCGCTTTAAAAAGCCAAGTAAGCATAGCACAGGTGCTGTTGACTGCCCGGCAAAGATAATAGCGGAAAAAAGGTTTATTTATTCCATTGATTATGAAGGCGTTTAAAACCTATTTTTTCTATTTAAGTACATTGTTTCTTTTTTTCTGAATTATATATTTTTATTGATTTTAAAAACTTATGCTATGTAAATTTTGTGAGAAATCTTATTACCCAATATTATGTACTATACATAACTAATTATGTAGAATTAGTGTTCCATTATTTGAATAACCTTGTAACCATGTACCTATGTTAAGAATCTGGTTCAATGCATCGTCAGCGCTCTTGTTCACTTGTTTTCATTTATGCTAAGTACACAGAAAAGTATTGATATATGTATGTCTGATTTTATTGATGAGTTTGTATGTATGTAATTTTTTTTTTTGATGTTATTGTTACTAGTGTTAAAAATCCGTCTTTTGCTTTGCTTGCTTTTTACTCATCTGTCTGATTAAATTAAAAAAAATATTTTCGTATAAAACTATATAGCCGTTACTGTATCTATAGGATTTTTTTATCATAAAATAATATATGTTAGTCTCTAAGGTATATATTACGATCTTTGTAAGGTATTTTTATATGTGAGCGTGATTTGAGAGACTTTACCTTGCCGTAACACAGTTTTGACTAGCACGGGAGGTAGGGTCTTGAAAATTGCGTTGGATATGTAATACTTTGTTAAGATCTTTATAAATAAATGATTGATTGATTGATTGATTGATTGAATTATGTTAATAAGTGTCGTAATCGTGAAGAAAATTACAAAACACACGGAAACTTTTTTTTATTGTTTGTTTTTTTTCTTCTTCTTTTTTTCAACTTCACATAACTCACACTCACACAGTGGCTAATCTAGTTTTTAGTTGTTATATTTAGTACCTACCTTTAACAAATTTTGTATACCCTTTATTATTTTGTATTTAAACTGTTTTTTTTTCTCACCTGCTGTTACAATAATAAACTTCGACACCTAAATACGAACCCTGGGATAGACTGAAAACCAGCCCTGAGTAGACTGTAGTTTACTCAGTCCAGTGCTGAGTCTACTCCATTTGCCTAAGAGGATCTTATTTTATATTATTGTAATTTTATGTATTAATAACTGTGTTTTATTTTTGGCAATAAATGTATTTGTATTGTATCGCGAAAATTTAAAAAAGACTATCAGCAAATGTATTTAATTAGTCTTTTTTTTACTTTTTCGATGTAAAAATAAGAGAACGAGAATTTTCGCGAAAAGGGTATTTTTTGTATGTACATATATACTGCCTAGCTATACTTTGAATAATTAAAAATCAAAAGTCTGCTTGACCAAATTTTTAATGTTAAGTCCGTCCTGTAGATAAAAAAAACTATTTGACACGTATTTTTTAACGTAATCAGTAAATAACGGCTATACATTATGTCGAAATGTAGCGTGACGCCACGCGCAGACGTGTTTCGGTATAGTTTATTACTATGTTCTGACGTCACGAGCCCCACTCTTAAACTTAATTGCGCTTTAACTAGGTATTGTCTTTATTTTAAAAACCAAATAATACATGTCTATTATTTTTGTATTATCTAACTGCTGTCAGTTAGACCTACCCAAAATTCCTGATTTTCATACCGTGTCATGTAGAGTTTATCACCTATTGTCTCCATTTATAGGTATACATAAATGGAGACAATAGGTGATAAACTCTACATGACACGGTATGAAAATCAGGAATTTTGGGTAGGTCTAACTGACAGCAGTTAGATAATACAAATTCCTGATTTTCATACCGTGTCATGTAGAGTTTATCACCTATTGTCACCATTTATGTATACCATCACTTGAGAACGACTTAACGGATGCGGATGATTCATCTTGTGCTTGTAAAAATGGAAAGAACCACATCTGTTTTTAAGTTTTTTCCTTAAATCCACTAAAGGAACTGGGCTTATGTCGCTAAAAGTATTTTTTATTTAGGTACTACGACACAGTCCACTCTATTCACCTACCCTGTATAATCTACATTATTACGGAAATTATGTAGCTACAAATACAATATAAATACGGCTGAATATTTGTATGAGGATGACTCTTGAACGGATGATCAATCTTGATGAAATTAAAAATAATAAAAAAAATTGTCTCTTTTAAACTTTCGCGATCACAACACAATAACCGGGTATTTATCGCGTAAATTAGTATGTAGGTACGTACGTATGTCTGTACAATTACATATGTCTGAGGATGACTCTTGAGCGGATGATCAGATCTTGATGAAATTAAAAATAATAAAAAAAATTGTCTCTTTTAAACTTTCGCGATCACAACACATTAACCGGGTATTTATCGCGTAAATTAGTATGTAGGTACGTACGTATGTCTGTACAATTATGTCTGAGGATGACTCTTGAGCGGATGATCAGATCTTGATGAAATTAAAAATAATAAAAAAAATTGTCTCTTTTAAACTTTCGCGATCACAACACATTAACCGGGTATTTATCGCGTAAATTAGTATGTAGGTACGTACGTATGTCTGTACAATTATGTCTGAGGATGACTCTTGAGCGGATGATCAGATTAAACTTTCGCGATCACAATTCATTATAATGTAGGTAATAACTTAAACACGTGAATTTATAGCGTAATACCTTTGATCTGTGTTTCAACAATCGTGGTCCCGGGTTGACTGGAGATTTCATTGGAGTGTCTATTAAGATACGATAGTGGTTTTGCAACTACCCTCACCTTGTATTTAGAACTCAGTAAGGCCGTGTTTACATTGCGGCATACAACACTAACAGTATCTTCACTATGCAATGTTACATCACGACGCGCACTACACCTACTTATCACTGGATTCCTAGATATTGGGAGCCTCAATCCATCTTCACGGTTGAAATTAGGGTGTTTTTTAATTTCGATTACCTCACGAATCATTCTCCGGTAATATTGACGTTCATTGGCAAGAATTTTAGGATCGTGAAGCTCAGTCCTAAACTATAAGGGTTAATCTAGCTATTTTAGTTTCAGATAAATAGTCGCTTAAATAAGTGATGCGGTTTCTCAAGCATACCGGAATACTTTAAACCGAAAACTCAATTTATAGTATTATATGTTTTGGTAAACGTAAAAAAACACATACACTAAGTTCTAACTACAGGTTTACGTTTAACTAAGAAACCCTACATAGCGCGTGGCCCGACACGCACCTGACTTGTTTATTTTTTAAATTTTTCAGAGGAACAATTCTTTTATACATCACTTGCACTTAAAAAGTTTACACGGCGCACGCAAAACAACTCTCAGTCGTCAATAAATTTTCCGACATGTTCAACTGTCATCATCATAGTTCAACGAACTTGCACCCAATCTTAATAAATTTTAGCTTAAAATCTTTCTCCTGAATTACTTTAGTTAAGAATAAGAATTATAAGAATAATTTATTCAAAACTCAACTTAAAAAACAGTTTAGATGCGTAGGTAACAAAAATAAAATTAAAAGACTTAACATTTAGCTTATTCTAAATAATAAAACTTTTTAGTTAGTCTACCAATGAGTGAATGCAAGTGAGCATCATCGCAAAAATGTCGGTACCTAAACAGTTTAGGTGTCAATACTTTCCGTGCTAGTGCTAGACTGTGTTACGGCAAAGTAGTGATTCCCGCCCCATATAAATACGGATCATAATAGCGGCGCAAAAACATTTTTTTACCTGCGTAAGAAGACAAAAGCGTTTGAAAACAAAAGACACTAGGCGATAAGAAATTGTGATCTTTTGTTTCGATAGTAAGTATACTGCAGGACAAACAAAATGGAGACATATGTATTTCAAACTAACAGTATTTACACAAAATAATGAATCAAGAAAAATAAATGAAGAAATGCCATCTTTAACATTTTGCTTATATTAATTAGTATTAAAAAAATATTAAAAATATTTTATAATTATTATCGAGAAAATTAAAATAGATATTTATCTATATATTAGTGTAGTAGATATTTAATATGTATGTATACTTATACTACGTAATAAAATAGTGTAATATATTTATTTAGAGTAAATTAATCATATAATATGTATTTTCATCAAATAAAATGATACAATAAATATATATATATGTACCTCATTTATTTTAATAAATTTTTGGTTATGTTTCAGTAATAAATAAAATCAATTTATTTGAGCCTTAATAGAAGTTGTTCTGTTTCGTTATAGTCTAGGTTACTAAAATATTCATCTAATGCTTTTTTACACATATATCTGGATTTATTATACAATGGGATCTTCTTACTAACGCGGTTATAAATAAATGGTGCCAATACATAGGCAAAATCTTGTGCAAAGGCTGTATTACAAGACGGTACGTGATATATTTTATGTTTCCTCCTTTTAGATTTTTTCTCCTGAGTTGGATGTAAGTGTTGTCTAGTGATAATCAATTTTAGATATAATTGCCTAACCGTTAATACAGAAAAATCCTTGTAAAGTTTTGAGGTAGAGTATCTAAAGGGTTTAAAATTAATAACTTTTATTACGCAGCGTTGTGACCGTTCTAGTTTAATCAAAGTGGTCTTTTTAGCGCCCCCCCAAGCTGAAATTCCATAGCTCATTATTGACTGGCACAACGATATATACACAGTTTTATTTGTTTTTTCATCTTTTAGATGTCTAAGTTTTTTAAAAATGGGAAGCATTTTTCGTACCCGTAATTTTAAACTATCTATGTGGGGCTTCCAGCAAAGATTTCTGTCAATAATGATGCCGAGATATTTTATTTCATTAGTTTTACAAATAACATGACAATTACACTCATCTATATCATTGCCAGTGCATGTGTGAGCTTTAAGGGCGTGATTTATCGGTTGATGACTATTGTATATAGAGAATGTAATGTATTTGGTCTTTGTTAAGTTAAGAGTAAGCAAGTTGGCGCTAAGCCAGTCCATAACCACTCGCATTCCTTTCTCAGCAGTAGTAAATACTTCTTTCCATGAAGATTCCCTAAATACAATGGCCGTATCGTCTGCAAAAGTTGTTATCTTAGCATTTTTTAACATCGTTTCACAGAGATCGTTTATATAAACTAAAAACAATGTAGGGCCAAGGACAGATCCTTGGGGTACTCCAAAAGCCATGGATCTTTTACTACTAGTATTATTTCCAATCCGAACACTTTGTGTTCTATCCGAAAGATAGTCAGTAATGAGATTTAATGGCATACCCCGAATCCCCAACGCTTCCAGCTTCCGTATTAGCAGAGGAACAGAGACCGTGTCAAACGCTTTGGCCAGGTCCAAGAACACCCCAATAGATTTTTCTTTATTATCCAAATTATTTGCAATGTCAAATACCAGATTCTCAATAGCATCTACCGTTGAAAGATTTGCTCTGAAGCCAAATTGATTTTTCGATATGAGATTGTTGCTCTCTAGGTAGTTAACAAGACGATTATTTATCAGTTTTTCGAGGACCTTGGCCAGAGTAGGAAGAAGGGATATAGGCCGATAATTAGTGACCTGGTCTCTGTTACCCGCTTTAAATACCGGTATGACAATTGATTCCTTCAGTAATTTTGGAAATACTCCCTTTGAAATGCATAGATTGCAGAGATAGGTTATGGGTGTGCATAATAAATAAATATATCTCTTGATAAATATTGACGAAATATTGTCCCAACCAGACGATGACGTATTTTTCAGCGAAGCAATTATATTTTTTACTTCATATTCATTTGTTGGAAGTAGCATGAATGAATTTAGCATGGAAATATGCATTTTGTTTTGTTGGACCAATATTTCTTCAGTAAGTTTAGACTTATTAAGTATATCTGAAGCAAGATTTCTACCGTAATTAACAAAGCAGTCATTTATGTGGTCCAATGATTCTTTAACTGATGATTTAAGCGTTAGAAGTCCCTCTGGGGTTTGCGAATTCTTAGATGTTTGAATGCCACAAACACGTTTTATAACCTTCCAGGTTTTTTTTATATCATGTTTACTGTTTATTAGTTCTTCTTTGTTAAATTCATTTTTAAGCGTATGGAGTATCCTATTGCAATGGTTTCTATATCTTTTATATGTAATGGCAAGTTGTTCATTTTCAGGTGATTTTTTATGACGTCTATGTAAGGTATCTCTAAATCTCATGCACCTTAACAACCCTGGCGTGATCCAAGGTTGATATATAATTTTTCTATTAGAGGTAACGTATGTCACAGTTGATTGTTTTATTGTATCCTTTATTTTGTTTATAAGCCAATTAGTTGCTTCATTGGGATCTGCGTTTGTCCATAGTTCATTCCAGTCTATTTTGGATAAAATTTCATTTACCAACTCATAGTTTACTTTGCTTTTTGTTTCCTTAAAGTTTCGATGATTTGAAATCTCTGGACATGAAATGGCAAGATAAAGTGAACTGTGATCGGTGACCGATGTTTCACAGATAGCAGTAATCACTTTCGTTTTAGATTTGACACAGGAATGGTCTAAGCATTTGGTTTCCCTTGTGTGTAGTGTGTGACTTGGTAAGAGGCCATGTGTTGCCAGAAGATCTAAATACTCATCAGCCTTTGGGTCAGTGCTATCCATACTGATATCTATATTTAGGTCCCCGATCAGATATATATTTGGAACATGTTTTAAGCTAATCAGTAGTTTATCCAATGAATTTAGAAAGTTAGTAATCGATGTAAATGACGGAGATCTATAAACACAGATAAATACATGAATATTTCCTATATTAATCAATAAGCCATCAGCGTCCAATAATGATGGTTCATAGACTGAAACATCAGTTAGGCTGCTTCTAACGTATGTAACTACTCCGCTATTTTTGTTTAGGTGTCTAGTTGAATTATAACTGTTAAAGTCACATAGAGAGGGGATGTTAGTGCAGTTCTGAAGCCAGCATTCCGATAGAACAATTATATCGTAGTTAACTTTACTGTGCATTAGTACTACTTTAAAGTCATCAAAGTTTTTATTTAGGCTCCTAATATTTTGTGAGATTACATTCAGAGAGATATTGTGTTTTTTAGCAATGTCATTAAAGAAACTTGGGTCTTCAACCAAAAAGGATTCACCGACGTTGATCTCTTGATCAACGTCAGTAATAACAGCATCTATATCCCTATTAACCATTATTAAATAGTAAAATAAGGTATCTTGAAGAATATCCTCTCTGGTTGAAGTGACCACAATTCACAATTTGTACACAGATGTAGTGTACGAAGTTAATAGATGATATAAGGCTTGCATTAATATAACTTGACTTCACGAGGCACTTTTTGATATTAGATGTTAATGTTCTGGTTATCATAAATGTAATTATAGTATATACGTATGTAGAAATATATATAGAAAATGTTAAATAAGGCATGTAATATAACTCTCTAAAATTATGGTAATTGGTTAACAAATTTAGCAAATAGGAGAAGTATGAATTTAAACCCTTTGATAGTCATTTGGCTCGAAAACCTGCAATTTGGGCGAGAGATGTAATCATCACAGCTGGTTGACCTTCTTCTTTGCGCACTAATACATTTCCTCTGGAAATCCAACAAAACTTGCAGATACCGTCTTTGACGAGGCCGCGTGCCTCTCCATGTAATTGTTTGGTCAAGGTGGTAAGTGCTTCAGACACGTAAATTTTTGATTGTTCATTCTTGAATCCGATTGTATTTGCAGTCAATGTCTGTCCTTCAGCGGAATTGTATTTCTTAACTGTAGTAATTAATTCATCTCGCTGTTTTATATTGTTAAATTCTATTATAATAGGAGAGTTTGAGTTTTTCCCCCTTCTGTACGTCTGTACGCTATCTTCTATAGGCATTAGTTCTATAGCTCTGTATAAATTCTCACATATTTCTTTAATATTTTCGTTAGCTTTTCTTGGAACATTTCTTATTTCGACCATTTTCTTCTTTTGGTGTTTTTGCACCTCGTGCAGCTGGATTTCCAGATCGTTCACTCGCTGTTTTGTCATAGCATGTTCAGTTTCTAGTGTAGCTATTTTGTCGTTTACTTGGGCCAAATTAGCTGCATTCGCTTGAAGGAGCTTAATTATTTCCATATTTTGTTGCAAAATTTGAGCATTTTGGTCTTTCATTTCTGATATTTCACAATTTAGCATAGTCTTGAACGATTGTGTTAGTGTATTTTGTAGATCTATCATAGCTATGTCTATATCTGGATTGCGGCGTTTTCGGAGGTTTTGGTTTCTTATGGTATCATTAAAATCATTGTCAGGGTTAGTTAAATCCGGCTGGGAGAAGTAAGTACCGGACTGACCTGTTTTTGGAGTGTGCATCATTTTTTGGCCCGCAGTGTAGAACTTCTATTCTTATGTTGCACTGGATCGATAAATGGCATAAGCACAGAAATACTTTCTAACCGAAATTGGACTATAACGACTGTACAAAACGAGTTAAATTCGTTTGACTACTTTTATAGATTTTTGCGTAGAATATGTACACGTCTTTACTTTACGGTGACTTGGACGAGAATTATTATTAGTAAAAAGCGCATGAAAATCCGTTTAGTAGTTTTGAGTTTTGCGCAAACAGACAGACAGACAGACGCGGCGGAGGATTTATAATAATCTGTTAATAATAAATAATTCCAGTAGTTTTTACCCGTATCACAGTCACATAATCACAATCACAGATGTGGCAATGTTTGTGTTCCTTATTAATGTTTGAAATCGATAGGCTTCTGTCGCGACACGACACAACAGTGTGTTTCCTATTGAAATTATATTGAAATCAAATAAAGCTGTGATGGCTCATTATTAGGAAAAAATATTAAGAGAAAAAAAAATACAGATTAAAAGTAGTTTCGTTATTTGATAACAAATATCCTATTTCAGACTTACATATTCTCGCGGTTATTTGTACGAATAAAAAATAAAAATACTTACCTAAATATTTTTGAGTCTGTTTGTAATGTCGAAATAACAGCTTTTATACATGCATATCAAAATATGAAGGTTGTAGGCACCTGTAAACGCTTAGGGATGTCTTATGCAACAGTGTAAAATACTTTTTTGAAAAAAAAAAAAAAAAAAAAAATGACCTTGGCCAATATTCTCAGTTTTTTTTTATCTAAATTTTTTTTTCTTCTATATGTTTATTTCAATCCAAACTATTGGCCGATTATTTCCGGTAAGCTTGTGCTGACCCTATACAATGTGTAAGGTTACCGGTGTCGGAGCCGATAAGGGTGATATTATATCACCCTATATATGGTTCATTTTATCGACCAATCAGTTCCTAAATGTAATTTTTCTCTAACGATAAAAAAATGGCAGCCATTTACATTTTTAAAATACCGAACCACACGCGCGTGTGCTAATTTGGCAATATCTACTTATGTAGAGGCCCTACAAAAACAAGCAAGGTCTCTTTTTACAGCTAAAGAAAAAAAAAATATCAAATATTTTAATTAAAAATGAATTCCCTATCGTGGTCCCGAGAAGACTGAGAAACGTCGGGCAATATTAAAGGTAAATAACGCGATAAATACCCGGTTAAATATAATTATGTTAATAAGTGTCGTGATCGTGAAAAAAATTACAAAACACACAGAAACATTTTTTTATTGTTTGTTTTTTTTTCTTCTTCTTTTTTTCAACTTCACATAACTCACACTCACACAGTGGCTAATCTAGTTTTTAGTTGTTATATTTAGTACCTACCTTTAACAAATTTTGTATACCCTTTATTATTTTGTATTTAAACTGATTATTTTTTTTTTCTCACCTGCTGTTACAATAATAAACTTCGACACCTAAATGCGAACCCTGGGATAGACTGAAAACCAGCCCTGAGTAGACTGTAGTTTACTCAGTCCAGTGCTGAGTCTACTCCATTTGCCTAAGAGGATCTTATTTTATATTATTGTAATTATATGTATTAATAACTGTGTTTTCTTTTTGGCAATAAATGTATTTGTATTGTATTGTATCGCGAAAATTTAAAAAAGACTCAGCAAATGTATTTAATTAGTCTTTTTTTTACTTTTTCGATGTAAAAATAAGAGAACGAGAATTTTCGCGAAAAGGGTATTTTTTGTATGTATATACTGCCTAGCTATACTTTGAATAATTAAAAATCAAAAGTCTGCTTGACCAAATTTTTAATGTTAAGTCCGTCCTGTAGATAAAAAAACTATTTGACACGTATTTTTTAACGTAATCAGTAAATAACGGCTATACATTATGTCGAAATGTAGCGTGACGCCACGCGCAGACGTGTTTCGGTATAGTTTATTACTATGTTCTGACGTCACGAGCCCCACTCTTAAACTTAATTGCGCTTTAACTAGGTATTGTCTTTATTTTAAAAACCAAATAATACATGTCTATTATTTTTGTATTATCTAACTGCTGTCAGTTAGACCTACCCAAAATTCCTGATTTTCATATCGTGTCATGTAGAGTTTATCACCTATTGTCACCATTTAAGTTTTTTCCTTAAATCCACTAAAGGAACTGGGCTTATGTCGCTAAAAGTATTTTTTATTTACTACGACACAGTCAACTCTATTCACCTACCCTGTATAATCTACATTATTACGGAAATTATGTAGCTACAAATACAATATAAATACGGCTGAATATTTGTATGAGGATGACTCTTGAACGGATGATCAATCTTGATGAAATTAAAAATAATAAAAAAATTGTCTCTTTTAAACTTTCGCGATCACAACACATTAACCGGGTATTTATCGCGTAAATTAGTATGTAGGTACGTACGTATGTCTGTACAATTATGTCTGAGGATGACTCTTGAGCGGATGATCAGATCTTGATGAAATTAAAAACAATAAATAAAATTAGTCTTTTTTAAACTTTCGCGATCACAACACATTATTAACATAAGTACATATAACCAGGTATTTATCGCGTAAATTACCTTTATTATTTCCCGACGTTGCGCTTGGATTGAAAGACTGATCAGTCTTCCCGGGACCATGCTTGGTACAATCCAAGTAATTTACGCGATAAGTACCCGGTTATATCTGTTAATAGCAAATAAAAAGTAAAAAAAAAACTTTTTAACGTCCATTAATAATAACTAGTCCGCCATCTTGGTGTTCCGCCATGTTGGATTCAGAGTGACGTCATTTCATTTTTTGAGTTTTTCTCAGCAAGCCCTTTTATTTGATACCCATATTATAGGAGTGCATTATAACAATAACTAGTCCGCCATGTTGGATTCAGAGTGACGTCACATAGCTGACCATGCATCTCATCCAAAGAAAACATGTATACATAATTTTAGCACAACTGGTTGAAGATATTGCTTCAATGAGTTGCAAGATTCCACCAACAAACATACGATAATTGCACACATACATACAGGGCAAACTAAATAAAAGCATGTAAAATAAAGAGATAAAAACATTTAAAAAAAATCAATTTTCTTTACCCGAGGATAACTCTTACTAACTTACTCTTCTGGCTCAGCGACCCAAAGTGGATCTTGGCCTCCGATACAAGACTTCTCCAGGCTTCTCTGTTTTGCGCTAGTTCTCGCCAGTTAGCGAGGATAACTCTTGGATCATTAAAATCCTCTTCCGAACGGATTGGAAATGAATAACATAAGTAGACTACCTACATCAGTACAAATCGATTGTCGTGGAGTGTTTGGAAATTTTCCATCAGTCCAGCTGCTGGGATTCTCCACGAACTCCAAATCGCTGCGTAAAATCAAGTTCAAATTCAAATAAATTTCGCTCGTTCTAAGTTCGGGGCGAACAACTAGTTATATTTACTGCGTTGAATTGAATATAGAACAACAATTCTAAAATCCTCAAACCCTGATTTAGAAAAGTTACTAAAATCATTAGCTTATTAAATGGAGGTAATAAATAAGGCCTTCAGCAAAACAAACATCTACATTGAAGTAAACTTTATAGTTTCATCATCATATTTCAACCGAAAAACGTCCACCTCTGAACACGCAGGCCTCTGTCATGGATTTCCATGAGGGAGGGGTAGTTGCAATAATCACCACGCTTGGCAGGCGGGTTGGCGAGTGCAGTACGGGATGTTGATACACGGAATGACGCTGCTGCCCATCTTCCGGAGGTATCCCTTAGCGGGCTCCTACTGCATCCATGGGCATAAGAGGACCTTCTACTGCCGGCACCCCACGGCCTAAGTTATTTACCATATTAATTTATTGGTAAATAAATTAGGCATGAAGTGAGGAAGAGCATTGGGACAGTAACAGGCTCGTAAGAAATGTTAATTTGTCCTTTGTTACTTGAACCTGCCACGGCATTCGCCGCGCTTTGTGTGATAGTTGAATCTGAAGAATGGTACAAGTACAAACAAAGCTGTTTCAATAGAGATGGGAACGATAGCCAAGGTTGTTATCGATAAAATAAATCGATTTAATTCCGATTCGATGCTTATAGACCCTCGAAATGTCTTATTGATGTGAGCCAGATACTACGCACATAAATAATTTAGAGCTGAACGCTTAAACCGTCAATAAAATAATGCAATTTTGTTGACGGTTTAAGCGTTCAGCTCAGTAGGGGTATTCACATCAGCACAATAGGTAGAATACTATTTTATGTTATACCTACTTATCTATGATTAGAAGTGTCACGTTGGAAACCCGCGTTGTATTCAAAGTAAGCACTCTAGCTCAGTGACAATGAAAATGAAAAATATTTATTGATTTAGCAGAAAGAAAATAATAGGTAACCTTAAATTGTATTGTAAATATCTAGTGTTTTCCTCACTATGCAAATCTTGTACCTATTGAGGAAACCTGTTTATAAGACTAGCCGGACTCCACGGTTTCACCCGCGTAGTTCCCGAGGGAATACGGGAATAAAATACAGCCTATGTTACTCAGGGATAATGTAGGATTCTAATACGGATTTCTGGTGAAGGATTTTTTCAAATCGGTCCAGAGTAGTATTCAATGAATAAAAACAAACAATAAAACCTTTCCTCTTTATTATTAGTGTAGATGTAGATAACTAAAACAGGATTACCAGAAGAGCTACTTGTTTATGATGGCTTGATACAAACCAACAATTTGTCAGAAACTACTAAAGTTTATGATGTAGCGTTAGTTGTATGAAAATTATCCCTCTTTTGTTTAAAATTGTTATTTTATATTTTCAGATTTGATGCCGCCGTCACCGCCATACTGGATTGGCAATGATATACGATGCAATTAATTGAAATTAATGAGCCTGCTATTACTGATACAAAGAAAACAATGTCGATGCTTGGCGAAGCGTTGGAAACGAACATTAACAAGAATGCTACAAACAAGGTTTCTCAAAACGAAAACAAAACTATATCCCAATCTTGTGAAAATGGAAAGGAGGGAAAAGAGACTTTACAATTAAATGAAGATGTTGTAAATATTAACGGACTTGTCAAAATAAACGTTACAGAACTGGAAGATAAAATATCTGACTTAGATCAAAAAGTAGCCGAAATAAACAAAGAAACTAACGGCCAAAGCAATGGGAACTCGGCGCATAGTAAAGCAACTGAAAGCTGTATTGATGCGAATATTTTGGAAGACAACAAAGATGAAATGCTCATAAATGATCTAACTGTAGCAGAACCTAAAATAATTGACAGTGAAGCTTCCAAAACCCCCTCAGCGCAAGAAGCAACACAAACAGGTGTATACAAGCATGATTCGTCAAAAAATATTGATTTATTAATCGCAGACGACAATACTGAAAACATTTCAGCTTTTTCCCCAAACTCTGATGCAGATGAAAAAGGCGTCAATATATCTTCTCAACTTCAACAACTTGACGATGATCCGTCTATAGACGAAGAAGTAAATCTATCATCAGACGAAACTATTTCAAAACGTACCGAACTTGGCATTCTTCAAGAGACTGAACTGAAAAGCCTTACACCAATTGAAGAAAAAGAAAACGTGACTGTTGGACCGCCTTCAAAAGATATTGATATCAACACTGAAGAAGTATTAAAAGAAAAAGAGGGAACTGTTTTTCCAATTGAAGAAAAAGAAAACATAACTGTTGTACTGCCTTCAAAAGACATTGATATCAACGCTGAAGAAGCATTAAAAGAAAAAGAGGGAACTGTTTTTTCTGACAGTAATGACCAAAAGCTAGCTTTAAAAAATAATGAAATTAATGATGAAGAAGTGTTGATAGAAATGGCGCAAACAGATTTATCTAGCAGTAACTGTAACAGCGACCAAAAGAAAGACAGTGGTTGTGCTACAGTTTGTTTTACAAATAAATCAAATAACGATGCATATGAAAACCCTGTTATGACTGAAGAGATAACCGTCTTAGATTCATCAAGAACTATGGATGCATTAGACTTTGACATGACTGATAAATCAATTGGAGATGAGTCTTCAAAAGTTTCGCTTGTACAATCGTCTAAGGAAAGTGAACACGCAGAAAACGTAGATGTTGATGATAATAAAACAAACAACTCTACAGAACATAAAATTAAAGTTAGAGTTACAGATGAGAACAGGGCAAAAATTATTGATGATAAAGATGAAACAAAAATTATACTGGATGAGAGAGACGACAAGCAGGAAAATGATTCTATGGATGTAGATGAACCTGTAGTATGTACTTCAGAAGAGAACACTCCAGCTGCGGAAATAATCCCTGACACAAACAAACACGAATGTAAAGTTGAAAACAAAGAAAGCGCATTAAAAGCTACTGCTGAAGATAACATTCCCGAAATTACTAAGGATTTTGATGATAAACAATCTATAATAGTTGAACAAATAAAAAAAGACGTCGTTATGGAAATAAATGACGACGAAGAAGAAGTTCTTACATCAGAAAAATCAGACTTGCCTACTAATACTGACAGAAATAAAAAAGAATCTGAAACAAGCGAGGAAATTATAGTTAAAGATAGTCAGATTCAGAATAAAGATAGGTCTGAAGTTGTTTCTATGGATGAAAGTGTAAATGATGCCAGTCTAGACAAACCATTATCAGAAAAATCACCGCATAAAGATGAAATTCAACCAGAAAATAAAGCTAAAGATGTTCAGGTGCAGGACGTAGATAGCTCTGAAGTAATTTCTATTGATGACAGTGTAAAAGATGTTGGTGAAGACAAAACGGTTCCTGCAAAATCACCAAAAAAGGATGCAATTTTAAAAGGAAGTACCGATAAAGAGGTTCAGGTTGGGAACAAAGACGGCTCTGAAGTTATTTCTATTGATGACAGTGTTAAAAATGCCGGTGAAGACAAGGCAGTCTCGGTAACATCGCCGCTAAAGGAAGAAATTGTTTCGGAACATAAATTCGAGAAGACGCTTCCAATAGTGTGCAAATTGTCAAACACTATGGATATCCTTTCTGACGAAGAAGATGAAACACCTGTTAAACCGACTGACGTAAAGGAAGTCGTCGCAGAATCAAAACAGGATTCTGAAGAAAATAAATGCATTAACCTTGATGATGACGATGATATAATGTTAATTGAAGACACAAACTCCCAAGAACCAAAACAAAACGAGACTAACTCAGAGCCTCAGGAAGATAAATCTGAGGGTAAAATAAATGCAGATAACGTTATTGATACGGATTCTTTGAAAATTGATGAAGTGGGGCCTACAATCGGCGAGAAAGGTAAGGAATATTGATTTACTAACTGGTATGCTATATGGACTTTTCGTGTGTTAAGGTTTATAAGATACCCTCTTTTCCATTTCAGATAATTCAACTAGCGAAGAAATTGTCAGTAAGCCTATAGAAGATGAAACAAAACTTGAAGCCACTGGCGAAACTAAAGAAATAAAACCCATTGTTATAAAGAACTTTTTAAAATCTGTCAACAAAAACCTGGCTGAGATGACAAGAAATGAATTAGAAGATTTCTGCATTCTAAAGCTCGTTGAAAGCGTCGTTGACAAGAGTAAATTGTACGAAATAAAAAATAAAATGAAGACCATGACTCAAACATTAGAAGACTTGAGAAAAAAGACTCTAGCACTCATTAAACAAAACAGGGATCTTCAAGTAGTCGTCAAAACTGTGCAAGAAGATCAGAAGAACCGCAATTCAAACCCTATAATTCCGATGAAAATTACGAGGTCTGTCGGTATGCAAGTAATGTTGACGGGGGAAAAAGCTTTGCTTAAAAGGAAATTGAGTGTACCACCGCAACCCCCGCCAATGACGCCAGCCAGGCCTAACCGACCGCCGCAAAGCCCTAAGGGCCAAGCGAAACCAGCACCAGCTAACATACCAGTGCCAAGACTAGTACCTGCTAGTTCTCCCACACTGAAATCGCCTGCTGCTCCAGCTAATACCACCAAAATTACTCCTGTAAGAAATACGACTCCGCAAAGACCTGAAAAGAGACCGCACACTAAAATAACATCACCGGCATCTTCCGTGACCGTTGATTTAACTGACGATGAACCGCCGGCCAAGGTTATCACAAAGGGTCCAACTCCTCCTGTGAGATTAGTTCCATCCCAAAACCTTATGCCCAAAAACAGAATGCAGTTTTCTCCTAACAACAGTACTGGCAACAGCAACAGTCCTCGGAAAGTTTACATTCCAATCAGTAATAACAATCCTGCCATAAGACCACCAATCAACAAGAATTTCTGTAAGTAAATTTTGGTCTGCGTTTGTTTTTATAAGCCTAAATGCGTGCTTTAACCTTTTTTTTTATTTCCAGCACCGAGGCCTCGGCAGCCTTCAGTAGTAAGAATGCAAACGGTTCGGAATCAAGCGCCGTCAGTGAACCGACATCCCGCACCTCTGCCAGACGCCATGAAGCAATATCAACCCTCTACATGGAAAGGCTTGCCACCAGCACCAGACCTTAAACTTTCCAAGGTTGATAATGGCATTGTTATATCCTGGAAATTCGAAGGCTATCAGCCAGACTCCTATGAAGAAGTAGCCAGTTTTCAACTATATGCTTATCAGGAAACCCCTGTTCCACCAAGTACAGCTCTGTGGAAGAAAATAGGTGATATAAAGGCTCTTCCTTTACCAATGGCATGCACATTGACTCAGTTCATGTCAGGATTCAAATATTACTTTGCTGTCAGAGCAATTGATGTAAGATCTCGAGTTGGGCCTTTTAGTTTGCCTGGAAGCATAATGCTTATTAGCAAGAGTTAACTAAGAAAGACTGAATGTTACTTTAAACAAAGTTAAGTCACAATGGCTCTGGACTAATGCCCGATTTGCATGAGAAATAACCCACATTATCGAATACTTTCAATGTGATGTGTTTAGCTTGAGTTCTATATTTTAGCCATCGGGCTGATACATTTTAAGGTTTTGTTTTAAATTGAATGGAAGCTAATTTAACATGACCTTCAAACTACTTTTATTTTGTTTGGACTGAAGGCCCATAATGTTGGTAAAACATTGCGCCTGTAAGTGATTTTTGGAAACTGGAAGTGAAAGTCTTTTTTTTAAGTTACGTAAAATTATTTATTTGTATCTCATTATGTAAATATAGATTATTTGTAGTTAGTAGTCATTTTAAAAATAGCATCTTGTGAAATATTATAAACGTGAAACCTACTTCGATAATAAAATAGTTATTGTGATTGATGTTTAATAGTCAAATTTACATAACATTAATGTAGTGCTCTTATTCGTCACAATTCAGTTACCTTATAAATCTGGCCTACCCACTTAACATAAAATAAACACACGTCCTAAGTACCTTCGTACCTAACAGTATCAAGTAATCAAGCATGTTGCACTTTGTATATTTTAGTGTGCATATTGATTAATTGGTGAGTTGTACAAATAAAAATCTTCATGTTTATTCAAAATTTTTAATAATGGAAAGTACTACAAGATCCTAGTTGCTTTGTAATTACAACGGATTGCAAGTATCACTTTTAAATAAAATAAAATGTGATGATAGATGACCAGTAGTTTTTCATTGCCCACCTCGTTTTTAGGGTTCCGTAGCCAAAGGGTACAAACAAGCATTGGTTCGGGGGTACCAGAAAAAGGCAAAGGCCTCAAGGTTAAAAATGTCATTTTTGGGTTTTTGGACGTATTCGGCCGTTTGAAGACTTATTTTTTTGGTGACCTTTTGAACTTACAATAAGTCCGATCCCTGTGACCCAGGGGTCACCAAAATCAATCAGTAGGTACCCTTCTCTCATTAAGACGGTGCTAACAAAAAAGGTTTCATGTAAATCGGTCAACGCGTTCGGTTGTAATCGTCTCATGCACAGACAGACAGTCAGAGCTACGCAAATTTGGGGGCGTCGCCCCCTAAAAAGGGACCGCCCTATTACTAAGGCTCCCCCGTACGTCAGTCTGTCCGTCCGTCTATCTGCCACCAGGCTGTATCTCATGAACTGCGATAGCTAGACAGATGAAATTATCACAGATGCCGCTATAACAACAAATACTAAAATAATTATTTCCCCTTAAATAATCATTTTATTCTGTTTTAGTATTTGCAGCTTCCATACAACAAACGTGATTATTTTGCTCAATATTAATAACGCTACGCTAACGTAACAGGACGCTTGCAATATTCACAATATTTTTTGTATAGGTACCTTAAAAATAAATAGTAAAATTAAAATAAAACAAATATTTGATGGGGGCTCCTATACAACAAACGTGATTTTAACAAGTTGTTTTGCCAAAAAAAGGTACGTAACCCTTCGTGTACGAGTCGGACTCGCACTTGGCCGATTTTTAAGTTTATTTTCATCGACAACGATAAAGATTCACATAGTAACCACCCTACGCTTGAATCGCATTATTTGCAAATAGCGACATCTGTGTTTTTTCATTTGAACTCAAAGAGTTCATGGTTCTCATTTGATTCAGGGTGACCAACAAAAATATTTTGTACTTATTTAGGAACTCTTCACATTCAATTAAATTTTTTTATTCAAATACATGTACCTAACACATACCAGTACTAGTCTAAAGCATTATTACTCATTCAAAAATATTTATTAAGTCAAGAGTGAATAGATGTCTCTTGACTAAATAAATATTTTTGAGCATGGCGTATACCATCAGGTGATATTGCGGCCAAACAAGAGTCTATCGGAAGTAAAATACATTTTTAAGGGTCTGGTATAATACAACAAACAGTTTTATATGGCTTACCGGCCGCACACCTTTGACTATTTAGCTCGCCTAAGCACACGACACAATATTTATATATGTAAGTATAACTAACTTTATTTTAGGATATCCAACAAAAAAATCATTATTGAAACCTAAAATGAGGTAGTTTAAGTAGTCATAAAGGCTATGTGTTTTTTAGGGTTCCAGACCTTAATGGTGAAATGATACCTTTATGGTATAACTTTGTGTCAAAGCTAAATGTCTCAGGAACTACTTATGCCATGAACATATAAATCATATATAAATTGAATGGGGTCTCAAACTTTTAAAATGAGGTCAAAGTTAGGTCATGTAAGAAAGGTATTTGTTAGCACTGTTATAAAATCGTTCTTAAGTATTTAGTTGTAGACTTATTTTATAGTGTTGAAAAAAATATCGTCCCCCTATCTCCGAAGTTTGCAGAGATACAAACTTGAACTTTTATAGTTGATAAAAGTATAATGTAAAAATAAAAGGAAAATTATAACAACCTCTCTTACATTGTTTTTAGAAATCATCGAAAGTGTAAGTACAATTTTTACATTCGTTCCGCTATCTGTTAAAAACACAGGTTGGTATAGTTCGCGCAAAACTTCTTGAGCTCTCTGAACGTTGCGGCAAATGCAAAGTTGCGCATGTTGACATGTTCATTCAATATTGCCAACAAGGTTATAAATAATCTTGCTGCACAGTAAAAAATTGGCTTCTTGCGATAAGTAAAGGTAAATTTGCTCTAGAATTTCAGTTTTTATTAATCCTTAATTTAATATAATAATTGATTTTTAAATATGTTTGTTTTAATAAATAATTGAAAAATAAATATATGCATAGTAAAATGTGTGCTAGATAAAACGAAAATACACCAAAACTCGAGCTAGCAACCCTAGTTTCACAGACTGAGCCCCTCTCGCACCAATTTTACGTTCCTTCCCCTCAACGCCCTAAAAACTGTGTACTGCGCAGTCACTGAAGCTAACTTCACAGAGCTCAAGAAGTTTTGCGCGAATTCTACATCAGTGTTACAAACCAATGAGGCGTTTTCATTATAAAGTAAAAACTTCAACAATAGTTCCCTCGTATCGTACAGATGGCGTTAGTTTTTTAGTTTTTATGGGTAGGAAACACAATGACAATGACGGAATTATGAATCAACAACACACTTGCTTTTTTCGTTTGCCAGCTACATCAGATTTAGTAGAAAATAATTTTTTATTTAATCGAAAACTGCTCATTTTATCACCGATTCAGAAATATTTTTTGTTGGTAGCATTATTTTCGTTGAGTTCTTTCTTCTTTTTGTATGGCTTTTGTGTTTGGTTTTACACTCAGGTTTTACACAATGATAAGCCAGTTAACATCTGTCAACATGTCAATGTCATTTCATACTTGTCAACGTTCGTCAGCTGTGATTTTTTTAGCTGGCAATTTGTTTTCCAGTTTTCGATGAATCCGCGTTGTGGAAGTTCGTGTTTTGCGTTGCTCTTTCTTTTACATCAATTTTGACGAAGGTAATAGTATTTACATGCATTAACTCGGGTTGGCTACGTCTAGTGCGCGATAAATCCGTTATTAAACGGCGTTAGATAGTGTTTGCACAGCCGTTTATTTCACGTAGGTAGTTGACATATCATTTCGCAAGCCGTTTGCGCTCGGTGTATTTGTGTACGTTGTGTGAAAAATATCCGTAGGGATTGCTGTGATTTGTGTTGTAGTGGGAGTTTGATAGTGTTATCGTGGTGTTATGTGATGTTAACGTGATTAAACGCCGTTTGCACCGTGTTTCCTACATTCGTTTGTGTGAAGTGATCTTGTGTTTCCTGGAGCCATGCTGGCTGTGCGGATTGATTGCGACTCACAGCCGGTAAGACAACATTCTCCGTGCCATTCTTAGCAAGTTTTCTTGTTCTAGCCATCTTGATTAGATCTCCTTTCATTTGTATATCATTAACTTCACTACTTGCCTTTTTTCAAACTTCTTAACTAGAAAGACTCCTTACAGCTTGCAGATCTTCAGCTTGACCTATGTAGATATCACTTCATCTGGTAGGCCATTTTCATGGTTCATTACGTAGACACCTATGCTGACCTCCAAAGATTAATCTAGAATTTGTCTCAACTGTATGAAAATTTAACAATAAAACTTCATTCTTGTTGATCATACTATATATTTACTTTAATTAGAACAAAATGTAAGTAATAAAACTTCATTCTTGTTGATCATACTTTATATTTACTTTAATTAGAACAAAATGTAAGACTCAACTAAAAATATGAATAAAGAAAATATAAAATTCAAAATGACTTACCAACATGCCAGTATCTACTCTACACTAGAAGCTTTTTATTGTATGCAATTACTCTGACCAATTATACCATAAAATATTTATGAAACAATCAATTAAACAATTACGATGTGGCAATAAATAGGCAGAAGTTTTGGCTCATGGCAAATAATTATTTTGTCCATGTTCAATCCGAAGGTCATGGGTTTTACACTGGCCCTGCACCAATTGATTAATCTTTCTTGTAAATTGTATGTGCACCCAGATGTATTGACCTGTTCCTCTGCAACTGTTTCTCTGTAAGGAAACAAAATAAATAAATAAATAGCCTATAAGTAACAACATGAAATCAGTTACTGACACTGTATAAATCACCTATCATAGATGTAAAGGCCTTATTTTTTTTATGTTCATTGTGGAAAATGTTTATGTACCAGTTTGATAATTCATCCCTTAGGTATAAAACTCTTGAAAATATTTTATGACCACCACATAAACATTAACATAGATAATATTATGTAGATAGTACATATAGACAGCGACAATAAAATGGAATCAGTGAATAATAATTTAACAACTTGATATGTTTTGAAAAGCTATTTGTATTAATGTCATATCACTTGACAAATGAGAAGGCTTCATTAGAAAACAACACGCAAGCCATTAATAAAAGAAGAAGAAGAAAACGATATTCGACAATAAGCTTGTAAATAATTAAAATTATGTTTTTAGTTATGTATGTACAATTAGTAAGTATAAACTAAGTAAATAAAATAATTATGCAAGATAACGGCAATAGAATATGGAAATAATAATACAGGATACTTCTAAGCAAAGCTGTTTAAGCTTTGTTAATTCACTATAGTTTTTTTTTAAACATACTATCACAATTAATTATAGTAATGATATGGAACCCTTTGTGTGGGAGTCGGAGTTGGTAATGGGGTATTTTTTAAAAAGATAATTTACATGATAAATACTCCATTACATGTATATTATAATATGTCACAATAGTATAGAAACCGGATTATTTGTATAACTTTTGAAACTAACATGGTTGTGAATGTTATTGCAATATTTAACATGATTTGAGTCTTTTGAGTTTTCCAATATTTCAATGCAGTTTCACACAATTTTAGTGATCATGATTAAACTGTGATTTTTAGCCAGATTATTTACTTTAAAGGATTCTTATGGGAACATCATTTTTGTTTTATAAACTACGGATGCAAAAAACCAGGCATGTTATAAATATAAGCATATACTTAATATGTCTGTCTGTGGCATTGTTCATAAATCATACTTATTACCAAAAAGAAAAGCAAATTATACAGCGCAGAGTTAGATTAAAACACAAGATACAGATTAGATATAAGTTTACCGTTGATACCCAAACTAAGCTAAAAGCTTGTATCTTGGGGAATCAGAATCGCGTTAACAGGACAATGTGGAATAATATAAACATTTGACTGGCGCATTACAAGACTACTAAGTAGACTACTACTACTAGACTAACTAAGTGACAATTATTGTGATTGTTTGTATGATATTGATAAATTTTATATAAAAAAGAAATATATTTTAGCATAGTGGTATTAGAATAGAATAGAAAAAGTTTTATTGTTATCACAATCACTTACATTACAGATACAGTTATTTAATTACATGACAGAGAGGTGAAAACAATAAGGCTACCCCTCAGCATTTGCTACATCAGCACGAGGGCTGCTGGAGCGCTGGTTTTCAGTGGCGCCCGTATTGTGTGGCGCAGGCGGCACTGCGATACACATTTATATAAATTCACAATTTTAATATAACATTAATTACAAAGAGCAGATAGTCATTACATATAAGTACACAAAGGAAGCAAGGCAAAAGACAACTAGGCAAACTTATATTAAAAATCTAGGTTAGTAAAAATAACAAATAACAACAGCTAACAATATAAAACCATGCCATAGGTACAATAAGTTGGCATGCCCCATAACATTGGTAGGCATAACCATAAATATTTAAAAAAGAACAAAGAACGACAACATAATTATTAGTTATTTTGTACATTAAGCAGGTATTTTTTAAAATTTAATTTGAAGGTGTAAATTGAGAAAGAATTTCTAATAGGAGGAGGGATATTGTTCCAGCATTTCGTGGCAGCATAACGAAAGCTGCCACGAAATGCGGTCGTTCGATGTTGCGTTCCAATTAAAATAATGGCAAAGCGGACATTACGAGCAGAAAAATTAAGTTTTTCGTATAAATAAAGTGGTACCTGACCTCTTATAACTCCAAATAGCAGAGTTGCAAAGTGAAGGGTGCGACGTGTCGACATATTTAAAAATCCGTTACTTGGGTATTAAAAGAGCATCCGTATTAACTTGGGTATTAAAAGAGCATCTATCTGGTGGTGAGATTGTGTGAATTAGTATGTGTATGTGTGATGGGTAAATGTGTATGTGTGCGCGTGCTTGTGTTTGTGGGTGAGTATGTGTGTGTTTGTGAGAGTGTGGTGTGATATTGAGATATATGGAAAGATTAAGAGGGCTAGATAAGTTGTTCTGTGTTGCAATATGTCAGTGTGAGCAACCATTCCTTTACAACTTTTTTACAGGCGTAGTTACTGCAGTTCTTTATGTTTAACAACTGACACACTTTGTTGTAGGTTTGAGTAAGGGAGAAAGAGGGGTTTCGTCTAGCCATCAGCGACTGTACAGTTGGAAGATGTATCCTGTAGGTGCAACTCGTAATTATAGTCTCATAGTCAGGGCGAGATCTAATGCGTCTGTGGGTTTTAGTGGTAGTACTTAAAACGTATAGCTGTCGGATGCGAAGAATCCTTACCTCCCTGTAAAGGTCATCAGTAGGGAAACGGAAGTTCTTTTTGAAGGCAACCTTTAAAAGTGCCCGCTGGGCTCTTTCTAGTTGAATGAAGTAGCTCTTTCCCGCACTACCCCACACAGAAATGCAGTATTGTATGATCGACTGGCTTAGAGAAATGTAGACCAGCTTTAAAATATCGCGTAAAGTACAGTCCCGGAGCATTTTCATAATGAAAATTAGTCTTCTGACACGGTTTGAAAGATCTGACAGATGAGTTTTATTGGATAGGTGTTCGTCGATAGTGACGCCCAGGTATTTAATTGAGGTAGTTCTGTTGATTGAGGTACAGATACATGATAGTTGGCAGTCCTGAGAACATGAGTACATCCTTAGCGACATAGTTGTTGGGGGACATACAGCGGCAGTTTTCGAAAAAGCTATGTATTTCGTCTTTTTGACGTTTAAGATAAGTAGACTGATCGAGAGCTTTACTGATGGTAGATAGTCCTTTTTCTGACAGTGAGAACGCTTGTTTCCAACTCTCTCCATGAAATAAAACTGCGGTGTCGTCCGCATATGCAACCATTTCACCATTTTCAATTTCTGTTTGTAAGATGTCGTTTATATATGGGATAAATAGGATCGGACCAAGTATGCTGCCTTGCGGGACACCGTAATCAATAGGAAGTAGCTCGCTGTAGATGTCGTTTGCTTTTACACATTGTTTCCGGTTTGTTAAGTAGCTCCTGAACCATGTGAGAGGGATCCCTTTTACGCCAATACAGTCGAGTTTCTTCAGTAGCAAACCGACCGAGACGGTGTCTCGAGACGGTGTGGTTCTTGTAGCTCCCTACCACTGAACCAAATTTGATATAATTAATTAGCCTTGTGTGAAAGGTGACAAGGTTGAGTATGCCTCTATGATTTAAAAAAAACCCGATCAGACATCATTCTCTTTAATGCTTAATTTATTTTTATCTTGTAATCTCAAGTGTATAACTGTCTGTGTGATCAGCTGGTAACACCCGCTACAGAGGGTCTTTTGTCTGATACACAACTCCTGGCAGCCACATCCACTGTTCCACTCAAGTGTCTAAAGTCTTGTGTTAAATTACTTTATGTTTATTTTTATCCTGTAAAACATGTTTCAATTGGTGTATAATCAATTTTATCCAACCACTTGTGGAAAGAACTTTTAAGCATGACTCATACTCATTTTTATGAGTAGTTAGGTACATACAAGCTATTTCGCTAGTGGAATACTCGTAACTTAAAAATATGATTAATTGTTAAGTCTGTCCACGTTTTTATAAATAATTATTTATATTTCACCTGCGTAGTTCTTGTTCCCATAATATGTTCCTAGGATAAAATATAGCCTATGGCTACTCAGGGATAATGTAGCATTCTGATGGTGAAAGAATTTTGAAAATCGGTCCAATAGTTTTTTAGTTTATTCGTTACAAACGTACAAAATACAACACACAAATTACAAATCTTTCCTCTTTTAATATTGGTGTGGATACGGATGTGCATTCTGCGGCGCGGGGCGTCAGGCTTGACGCTCTTTTACCATCACGGCCTGTGACTGCATTAAGTAGCGAAGAGTGTAAAGAGGAAAGTGAGGCATTTGACCGCCATTACTATATGACATCTGTATGTGATACAGTAACGGTAATGGTATTTTCGTTCAGCATATCTCAACTCCTTGTGCAAAACTTCGTAAGCTTCGCTCCTTTTAAGCTAAATTGCGCAAAACACCCTTCGCCACGAAAGCTCTAGGAAAGCATAGTTCTGTTAGACTGGTCGAGCAGGTTGTAAGCATAAGCATGTAACCAATGCTTCCGCAAGCACTTTCACCGTATCGGCGCCTGTGCCCGTGCCGGCCACTTTCGCGCCAACGTAACAGATTGGGCGATAAGCGACGTTTATTGTTATTAAATAGGCGACCGTTTGACTTCCATCATGCTGTACCTACAGGTTGAATGATAGAACATAAGGCTCGAATCGTAGAAGGCGCATTGCTGGCCATTTCACACCGCACCAGCCCCAAAGTAAGCAGTTTGGCGTCAGCTTATGAGTTCAAAAAATAAATAATGCTGGACACTACATCTGTACTCTACGAAAGTGGTTTCGATGTATTATATATAATGTTTGTAAACAAACTGTCAATCTTAAAATTGAGTTGCTTCCTAATTGTTGGTTTGACCGTGTTAATAGTAATTTATATTGAACGGAGGGGTCACAAATCGCCAATAATTGAGAAATACATATAATAACCGCGCGGCCGGCCCAGGCGCAGATGGCGGGATGAGCTGGACATGTACTGTGCTGACTGGTCGACCAACGCCTTGGACCGGGAAGTATGGAGAGAGGGAAGGGAGGCCTTTGCCCAGCAGTGGGATCCTACAGGCTGATTAGATTAGATATAATAACCAGCAGAAAGAAAGTTTTTTTTTAGGTTAATTATTGACAGTTTGTTGAGAAACATTATACATATATCAAAAGTGGCTGGAGTATAGTCCCAAACTAAGCAAAACTTCTCCTGTGGAAACCAGATGATTGGTAGACTATTTAAACATATTTTTTTGTAAATACATACTTATCATACACAGGTACATACATACCCAGACCCGACCGGGACAAATATCTAAAGATCTATTATAAACATGTGTTCGACGGGAATCGGTCTGTTTTAGGCTTACTATTACAAACGTTTGTCCCATGTCTATTATGTGTTCTATTCTATTATTTTGTGTTGTCTTATTTTGTTAATTGACGCTTCAAAACGGCCCCTGCGGTTGCACTGAATAAAGTAAGTCAAGAGTTGAAGATGGTTGATGAAATAAATATTTGTATTTTTTTTTATAAAATACAAGCATTCTCATCTCAGTCGTAGGGCTGACGAGGGCTGGCCATAGGCCTCCCTCACCTTGTGGATCTCCAAGATTAAGAGGGGGTTGTTGCCATACTCGCCACGCTTGGCAGGCCGGTTGGCAAGCGCAGTGCGGGATGTTGATACACGAAAAGTCGCTGCTGCTTATCTGTAGGCTATTTTTCACAAATGACAACTTACTGTTTTAATAATAGGATCTATCACTTCTTAAAATTATAATGTTGTTAAAAAAGAGCCAAATTAAGCCGTGAGCCATTGATCCCAAGCTATCAGCAATATTCTATTAAATAAGTTTCAGGATTATCTACAGAACTTGGAGTAATTTAGATCTCAATTCTTTTGTGGGCGAAGTCAACAACCACGACATTACAAATATTGAACTTGGCTACCATTTTCACATTTATGTTTTTGATAGGATATAGTTATTCGCATCCCATAGCATGGTGAGACCGACCTGCACACGAAGGAATCTATGAGTCAACCTTCATGGCATCCATTTTGATCGCCGTAAATTCTCTAATGAACCAATCGACCTTTCGATCTTCTAGAAGCCGATGACCGATAGGTAGTAAGTACCTAGAATAAGTTTTGAAAGGGTTCAATGCACTTTATCTCGGTTAACAGTTTTGGATACATAAAAAGTCCGTCGGTAATTTATTCGTCTGGAATTCTTGGACTTATGTGATGGCGCTGATGCGGAGTTTACGATGTTTTTCAATTGGATTTTGTAATATTTGAGTGATTGAATGGGTTTAGGTAGGTAGTTTAATTGAATAGAGTAGCCTTGAAACTTTTCATGTTTAAATACGAGTATGCGAGTACCGCCTGTAGAATTTTGCCTCTCCTCTCTCCCCCATGGATGCAGTAAGAACCTTTCAACTGCCAGGGGATCACCATATTAGCCGCAAAACATCCACTACTGAATACATGCCTACCTCATGGATCTCCATGAGCGGTAGTTGCCATACTCACCACGCTTGGCAGGCGGGTTGGCGAGCGCAGTACGGGATACTGATACACGGAAAGACGCTACTGCCCATCTTGGGAAGATATCCCTTTGCATGCTCTTACTGCAACCATGGGTATGAGAGGAGGGGTAACATTATACTGCCGGCACCCCACGGCTGAGATGATTTATCAAATAAATAACAACAAATACGTAAAAGTTTTTATTGTTGTTTCAGGATGCGACAGCCTTTATGCCACCTAGCACCTGGTTATAATGGTAAGCATGCATTGTTATACTCCCTTATTTTTGATTATTGACTTGAAGCTACAAAGCTTTAATAGATCGAACGTGGGCGTTACGCCCGTAGGTATGCACAATAGTTTTATCGCATCTAGATAGCAATCAAGAAGACTGAACGAAAGTGTATGTATGTCTTGACCACGGACAAGGCTTCATAAGTTCTTCATCGTTCTCAAGTCATGGCGCGTGACGAAGATAAATAGGGAATATTTTTTACATCTTAGGTCACATTAATGTAGATTTCGTTGGGATCCCTAAATTAACTCAAAATCAATTGAATATCTTATTATTAAAATAACTAATTATATTTTTTATATTTAGCGAAGACCTGTTTGTGTTGCTTAAACATTGAGCGTCGCGTTCTAACTAAGCTCTAGGCTTGTAAAAAGAAACGAGCGATCACTGCTTCGGCACAGTGAGAACAAAAGCGAATAAAACTAGTTACGAAGACACTACATGTAGGTCGAATAAACGAAATAAAAACTATAGAGATTATACAAAAAAATCTCAAAAAATAGAAATACAACTAAGAAACTATTAATATAGGTCAAGTACTTTTTGAGTTTTAACATTACAAACAAAAATGCAAAAGTATAGATAGTAGGTACTTTGTAAAAGTCAAATGTAGAAAGTCCTATCAAGCAAAAGCCCCGGGTTATGCCATAGAAAATACCTTCTAAGTCGACCCAGGGTTCATAAACATCGAACACTTTAGTGAAAGTAGTTATGTAACCAAACAACAAACAAAGTTATTGTCAATGTTATGTAAGAGAATATCCTCTTTGCCTCTATGGTCTTATGATCTATGCTATAATGGGGAACTATGGCGTATTCTAATGTGCCGTTTTGAGTAAAAAAGAAAAAATGTTTTTTCTGCTAAACCTAACTAAGCGGAGAAAGCAAGTTTATGATTAATCACATTGCTGTCATTGTCAAATTGTGTTTCCTGCCAGTAAAAAACACTGACGCCGTCTACAAGGTTCGAGGGAACTATTTTTAACCTCCTACAAAAAAGCGGGGTGTGTTATAAGTTTGACCGCTATGTGTGTGTCTGTCTGTGGCACCGTAGCTCTTAAACGAGTGGACCGATTTGCATGTAGTTTTTTTATTTAAATGCAGGTTTTCCGGCGGTTAACCGATTTTGATCGGTTAAGAAGTTTATAAGATATGGGGGATGAAGGAGGGGATGAATAATCGAATGTTTTCAAACAAGCATTGGTACGGTGGTACCAGAAAAGGGCGCGAAGGCCTCAAAAGGCCACGAAAGGTCAAAAGTGTCATTTTTGGGTTTTTTGGAGGTTTTTGGCCATTTGAAGTCTTTTATTTTTTTGGTGACCTTTTGAGGTCACAATAACTCCGGTCCCTGTGACCCTAGTCACCAAAATCAATCAGTCCCCTTCTCTCAATAAGACGGTGCTAACAAAAAAGGCTTCATGTAAATCGGTCAACGCGTTCGGTTGTAATCGTCAAATACACAGACGGACAGACAGACGGACGGACAGACATACAGACAGATAGATATTAGGGGGCGAAACCCCCTAATATACCCGAGTTTGCAATCAAATAAAAGGAAAAGATGAGAAGATTGCTAAACTGAGGGTACACATTACAAAAAAAAAAAAATAGGTAACCTTAGACTAGGTCGTAGTGTCGGGGTATACTCAAAATTTCTAATTTTATGAACTTGTTGAAGTTTTTACTTTTTTATTAAAGGTTTTTCTAACGTCACAATTCACAAAGCGAGATAGTCACCGAAGTCTTACGGCAAAAGCGGGAACTAAACTCTACAGAGCAGTCTGTATTTAGTTCTATGATAGAAGCGCCGCGTTAATCGGACATCAGTCTTTCGCATTTATTAATATATTTAAGATTTCCATCGTCAAGATTCTATCTGCGACTCTACGGATGAAGTAAAGTATCAAGAAAACTGCCCTTTCACATCTGTTAAAAAGATGAAGCACGTGATAAGCGAGCTCATAGTTTTTTCACAAAAAAAAAAAACCATTGGTCCACGCACAGCCGGTATCGAGCCATGACCGTGTTTGCCAAGTGGTATGTACCAGGGGTACATAGCACTTGGCAAACACGGCTTCACATCCGGATATATTTAATGTTTATTTATTTATTTATTAGGACCACCAACAAGAGATACACAGATTCAACACAATTTAAAACTTAGGGACTAAGGGCCTTGTGCTCCCCCAATTAAAGGCGGCCACAGCATGCACACAATTGATTGTTATTCCAGTTATGCAGAATCATTACATCTTAGAGTACATTCACGTACTGTGAATCCGTCTTATCTGCCAGCACAGCCGCTACTACCGTAGAGAGAGATCCTGCCCGATCCTGAGTACCAGAATCCGCCTTTCCAGGCACTAAGCGTAGCACTTCTAGAGCTCGTGCTGGGCGTAATCATCTCTCAGCTTACTTGGCCGTATCTTGAGGAAAAGTCAAATTCAAACACTAGAAAGTACTTTACACACCCCCGCTCCGAATGTCAGTGTTTCACCCCAGCGCCAAGTTGGCACAACAACGGGTCAACTTGAACTTGGAATTGTCGACGTTCATTTTGTAAACAAATAGTTGATAGCCTTAGCAGCTACAAATACGCGCGATTGCATCACCCATGTCTTGTGTATAACCGACGCGTATTATGTGTACTTATGGCGTGATTTTTGGTCGCCGCCGTCGTCACTGTCAGTATATGTTACGGGTAATGCTTAGAAGATTGAGTAAACCTTGGTTTTCCTTAGGAGTTTGGGTAAAGTCCGAATTATAATTATATTATTAATTTAGCCGCTAGAGTGTCTTGAAAATCCATTCGCAAACAACTTTTACTTTGTTTGAAAGTTGATGATTGATTTATGATTAATTCAACCATTTATAGAGCTAACCCTCTATAAAGGTAGTTTACGCATATGTTGGAGGAACTTACTGTGCCAAAGTACCGAAACACAGCAATGCAGGCATTACTGCTTGGCGGCGGAATGGGTATGGTGGTAGTAAGTTCTTCTCCGCATTAACTCTTTGCAAAGTTCTATTACTATAAAACATTGCATTTTTTTTCAGTCATTTAAGGATCTCTAAAAGTAGGTTAAAAAAAGGATCTCACCAGACATTTCCCGTCATCAAGAAAGGCATCGTTAAATGACATTGATGGATCCATGTTGTCAAAATCTTCTCGCGGCTATACTCGTCTTGTTTTTTTTTATTTTATGGCTTTTTGTGTTTGGCTTTACTGTTACGTGGCGAATGACACAATTAATTTAAAAAATAATTTTATTAGAATTTGAACTTAAACTTAGGTACAATGAGAATTTAGAGATTTAGGATTACGAGACGTGACGAGTTTGAATTATGAACTAGGAGTGTCACGTTTGAGTTTAGAAATAGAAGTGAAGTGTTAAATGAAATACAGAGCTTTTATACATGGGACCGTGGGATAAGTAAACATAATTAAGGGTTGTTGTGAAGTGGAAGAATACTTGAAAATAGTCGTAAACAAAAATAAGGTCCTTAAGACTAATGAGTTATTTACAATACAATTTGGGAATGAACCTATTGATAACAAAGAATGTATTAGCTAATTAGGGGAATTACAGAGTTAAGGTATTATCTTATTTACTAGTGTAAAGGGCGATATGTAACATCTCCCCCCTTAGAATAAAGATCCGGCATTAGTGCCTGATCTTTGGGAATGTGGCGAAGATGGAGTGTTCTCGATGTCGTCGTCTTCGTCGTCCGTTACGCAGGAATTTGGTTGATTGAAGGATCGCAACGGGATCGCAACTTGAGTTGTACGTTGTCTTCGTGAGTTGTCGAAACAATTGTTGAAAATTTGGATACAACCTTCGCTGGATGGTCTTCTTCTTCTTCTTCTGATAAAACCGTTCGGACATCTATTACATAGTTTTATTAAGATGTAGGATAGAAGTATGATGCCCGTCGTAAAATAAAATATGGATAAAATTGGATTATGTTGCTCGATGAATGATTTTGATTTTGACGTCGCTTGGATTTTCTTTAGTTCTTCTGAATATTTGTCGAGATGAGCTTTAATTTTATTCAGAGAATCAAGTGGCATCTCGTTAATAGCGATTGGCAGAAGATGTGGGATTTCGATCTTCGTCTGGATCTCGAAACAGTCGTCTGTCCTTATATCGGGAATGATGATAGGATTTGTGATATTTTCCTCTGTTGATTTGTAGGCTGTTAGTGTGCTATAGCCCGTGTGTAGTTTGCATCCTCGAGGTAGAGTTAGGATTCCTGAGCCTTGAAGTTTATAGTTGGAGACTTCATTTCCGCAGTTTAGAAAGCAGTTGGTCTCGTTGTTGAGGATGTAAAGCCATCTGTTATCGTCGAGTGGTTGAAATGTTTGAACTGCCGCAGGGAATGTTGTTATTATGCAGGAATCTGGAATTTTCGTCTCTTGGCTGAATAAGATTTGCATTTCGCAGATGGGGCGTTCTTTGGAGTCGTATACCACGAGCTCCTTGCAGATTCTTGATTTTGTTGAGAACGTTTTGCAGTTATCCAGCGAACTTGTAGACGCATAATATTGTCCACTATGATCAGTGGCCAGATAGATATGCTCTGGGAGAATGGTGGAATGGAAAGAGGAATTAGGATGTTGGATTGGGACTGAATATATATGATATAGGGTCAGAGGATCATTCATGACTAGTGGGAATTCTAAAATATAAACTAAACGATTTGAATATACATATGCTGTTAGAGTGGAAGAATCTATAAGGGTATGCAAGTTTTCAGTTGTTACTGAGGTCACAAGTTTTTTATTTGTTCGAATTTTGTTCGATCGTAGAAGTTCTTCGAATAATCTTTCAGAGTTTATGATTGAAGGATGTAAGATATTAGATTTAGCAAAAAGAATGCTTGATAGGCAATCGTCAATTTCATTTTCGAGACTTGTAACTAATTCTAGAATTTGTAGGGATATAGTAGAAATATCTTCGCTTATTTTTAGATCAAATATGAGATTTTTAGTTTTGTTGAGATGAATATTTAAGCGATTTATGTTTTCATTTATGATCTGTTCATCAAATGAGATTTTAAAGATAGTTTCGTTAAAATTTTTAATTGTTGAAGAAGTGATCTGTAATTGCTTTGACATTAAATCCGTTAAATCGATTTCTTGTTTTTCAAGTTTATCTATACATTCGTCGTAGCGCTTGGCATCCTTCGCATCGGGTGTTCCTATCAGCCATTTTAATACGGAACCAAAACCGTCTAGGAGTTCTCTTTTGGGACGCGAGTTTTTGCCTAAGTACATGTTTAGTTCGCTAAGTCTGGATTCAATTTTCTTAAGATTTACATTTAGGAAAGATTTTGTTGATTGGACATTGGGAAAGTTGAGATATTGAGTTGACATTGTTTGGAAATTGTTTGAAAGACGTAGTAAGGATTCATGGGAAATGAAGAGGGGTTTTAAATCGCGATATATTATTAATTTCCATGACTCTTCAGTCACGAATAATTTGCCTTCCTCGTTATATAAGATACCCGCATTGGAGTTGAGGGGTTGAGTTAAATTTAGATTGGCAACGATTCCTGTGGTTGCCCTGTAATAGAAGAAAGTGTCGAGTTAGTCTTAGTTTTAGCGCTACTTAACTTAGATTTAAAATAGTTTCTTATATACGTATAGAGTTTGTAAATAATCATACAGACTAAGAGTTTGATTAAGGAACAAATTAAGAAATTGTAAATATAGCTTGGTTCTTGGAATATTTGTGTAAAGGACATGGTTTGAGCTGCTGTATAGCGGCAAGTCCTGTAAATAAAATAATTGGAAATTACTCTAGACTAAACCTACGAGTTAGAACTTAATTTTTAGACTTAGATATTTAAACCTAACCTAACTTAAATAAGGTCGCAGTCTGTTTGAATGTACTAATATACTTTTACCTGCGCCTTTGATAACGTAATTTGCATTAAAACCTACACGTATTACTTCAAAAGGGCCTTCCCATTTTGCATCTAGATTGTTTGGATTAGGGACCCTTAACATAACTTTATTTCCTACTTTATATTCAACATAGTTCTTAATTTTACTATCATAGCGTTCTTTAGCTTTTTCTTTCATGCTTTCTAAGTTTTTAAGAGCGGTATCCCGCGATACTCTGAGACGTTCATTTAGATCTTTTAAGTAATCGCATGCTGTGTAATCAGGAATTGGTTTAATGGAATAGAATGGACGAGGCTTATACCCAAAAAGAAGTTCGTGAGGTGTATAGCCCGTGGAACTGTTAGTCGAAGTATTATGACACATGATTGCAAATGGAATTATTTGATCCCAATTTTTGAGACGGCGGTTGTGGTACATGCGAATGTGATCGCGTAGAGTAGCATGAAATCGTTCAAGAGCACCATTAGTTTGAGGATGATAAGTCGTGTTAAATGAATGATTTGAACCGAAAAATTTCATGAGTTGTTTCATGACGTCGTTCATGAATTCGGTGCCTTGATCTGAATGGAATCTCTTTGGAACTCCATAATGTTGGCAAAAGTGAAGTAATTGTTGAGCTACTGTTATCGCTTCTTTATCAGGGATTGGATAAGCTTGAACATATCGTGTTAGTTCATCTTGAAGAGTTAAGACATATTTATTATTATTTTCACTGATATCTGAATAAGAGACTAGGTCCATTGAAACTCGTTCGAAAGGTTCGGTTGATTGGGAAGTTATAATCATAGGAGCTTGGAATGTTTTTCTTTGAATTTTATTACGCTGGCATATAACGCAAGATTCGACGTAAGTTTTTATGTCATTTGTCATTCCTTTCCAAAAGTATAGATCTCTAATTTTCTTCGTAGTTTCGACTATACCTCGATGTCCTGAAAGAGGTTCATCGTGATAGGTTTTTAGGATGTTCGGGATTTCTTCAGGTTTAGGATAACTAACTTTGTTTTCGCATATGGTGATTTCACAGTCATAGCTTTCAGCTAAATATGCAGAGATTTGTAATTGTTCATTGTTGGCTAATTTGCAAGTGTGGTCATGTTTAAGATCAGGGACGTAGAGATGGGAAATTGTATGTCGTTGAAGACAAGAAAGGAGGGCTTTGAAATAACTTTCTGAATCCCATGGATCGAAGTGATTTGGTCTTGTACAGCAGAATATAAGATTTTGTTTTTCATTTGAAATAAGGAGATCTGTATCGTATAAGTTTTTGGTTTTTTGAATGTAGGGTTCTATCCCGGAACAAAGGCTTAGGGCTTCTTTAGATATATCATTTTGATCTGAGAGATTGCAAGATGTCGGAATGAAGACATTTTTATGTCTTGGATCTAGGAGTTTATCAGGAGAGAATTTGATTTTGGAAGATTCGAAGCATTTGAGTTGATCTTTATCTAGAGTAGTGAAGTGTTCGAAGTTAATTTGAAGATATTCATCTGTTGTGGATTCGCGAGGGGAATTAGGTGGTGAATCTGTTAAATCGATTATGTTAGAATTCATTATTGGTGGACGAGAAAGGGCATCGGCGTTGGTGTTGCTTTTACCTGATTTATGTTTCATTTCGTAGTCGTATTCTTCGAGTTTTAATCTCCAACGTACTAAGCGACTACCTGGATCTTTAACATTCATGAGCCATATAAGTGGTTTATGATCCGTAAGGATTTTAAACCTTCGACCAAAGAGGTAAGGTCGGAAATGCTTTACTGCCCAAACTATGGCTAGTAATTCACGCTCGATAGTGGAATAGTTCGATTCTGCTTTGTTTAAAGTACGTGAAGCGTATGCTATTGGTAAATCTTTACCGATTTCGCCTTGTGAGAGAATTGCGCCGATGGCGTATTTTGAAGCATCTGTTGTTAAGTTGAATTCTTTAGTAAAGTCGGGGTATTGTAAGATAGGGGTCGTTGTAAGTATGTCTTTGCAACTATCTAAAGCACGTTGTTGTTCTTCGCCCCAGATAAAGGGAACGTCCTTTTTAAGAAGGCTTGTCATAGGTTTTGTGAGTTTGCTGAAATTTGGGATGAATCTACGGTAGTAACCGGCAAGGCCTAGGAATGATTTTATGTCTTTGCATGATTTAGGAATTGGAAAATCTCGAACAGCTTTGACTTTGTCTGGATTTGGTTTTACACCTTCACTAGAAATTATGTGGCCTAAATAGGCAACTTCTCTTCTCATGAATTCGCATTTATCAGGTTGGATTTTTAGACCATGTTTTCTAAGGCGATCGAAAACTTCAGTGAGTTTTTGTTCGTGTTCTTGGAGGCTAGAAGCGAAAATAACGATATCGTCTAGGTAAACAAAGCAGCGTTCACCTTGAAGTCCATGGAGAACATTGTCCATGGCGCGTTGGAATGTCGCTGGTGCATTTTTTAGACCAAATGGCATTCTTAAAAATTCATAGTGACCATAAGGTGTGTTGAAAGCTGTCTTAGGAATATCTTTGGCGTCCATTTCGATTTGATGAAACCCAGAAGCTAGATCTAGAGTTGTGAAATAGATTGAGTGACCTAGTTTATCTAAAATGTCCGTTATGTTGGGTAAAGGATAGCTATCTCCGATTGTAACATCATTTAGTTTGCGATAGTCTATGACTACGCGCCATTTTTGTTTGCCTGTCGCATCTAATTTCTTTGGGACAACCCAGATGGGACTACTCCAAGGAGAAGTGCTAGGTTGAATGATGTTTTGGTCTAACATTTTCTGAACTTGAGTTTTGACTTCTTGTTGGTGAACGAAAGGAAATCTATAAGTTTTTGTATGGATCGGTGTTTCTGATGTAGTAGGTATCGAATGTTTCGTATGATTCGTAAACGTCAGAGGCTGTCCTTCAGTATAGAATATATCGGAATAATCACTGACAGTTTTAATAAGAGAGTCCTTTTCTTCAGCGTTAAGATGTTCTTGACGAATAAGATCGTTGATCGAATTGATGTTGTTAACCGTGTTTGTTAAATTTATTTGGTATGTAAAGTTTTTAGTTAATTCGTCTGATGTTATTATGGTCGCTTGGACCTTTGGAATTGACATGATTTTATCGTTATTGCTTGAGTTTACACAAGTGATTAGAAATTTATTATCTTTGACTGTTACTAACGCATTAGGAATAGAGATATCATCAATAATTTGTTGTTTTTCAATCACCGCGTATCCGTCTTGGATATCTTCGGTGTAGCATGTAATAACGGTTTCAGATCGCTGGCCTATGAATTGTTCGTCTTTGCTGTTTGTCGATACCTTATCACCGATGTAGAATAATTTATATGTTCGATCTCGAATTTTCATGGATTTTAATTGGACGTAGATGTTGACATTGAATTTGGACATGAAATCGTTTCCAAGAATACCGTCAACTTCGATGTTGAGGTTAGCTACATGGAATTTGAATTTAGGAAAGTTGTCTAATGATATTGGAGCTGTGCCGAAGCTTTTGATCGAGGATTGGTTGTCTGAAATACCAACGATTGATACGATGTTCGATACATCTAGAGGTGCCGACCCTATTTTCGCCTTGTTTATGATCGAAATAGCGGCTCCTGTATCAATAAGAAGTATGACTGGCCTACCTTCAATGTGGAATTTGCAATGCAAAAGATTTTCTGGAGGCACATTGAGCGAGGAAATAGTAATCGAGTTAGGAATTTTTGTGTCGTGAGATTTAGGTTTTGATTTAGATTTAGAGTTTGATTTGGAGTTTGATTTAGAGTTTGATTTAGATTTTGATTTCGCGTTTGAATTAGAGTTCGATTTTGAGTTAGAGTTTGATTGAATCGATTTAGTAGATTCGGAAATTGAATTTGATTGGCTTGGTAGATCAGTTTGAGTGCTAGCATCACAAAATTGTCTCCGATAGACTGGTCTGTTTTGTGGTACTGGACGACTCTCGCTGAAAGGAGGCATGGTCACTTGTCCCCGATGGACTGAATGAAATGACTCATGGTCCTTTGACTTTTTAGGTGTTGGTTTTACCAATCTAGTTGGAGCGCTTCTGTCTCGAGGCTCGAAATTTGGTTCGAGTTGGGGTTCGACATCTGTGTCTGGGCATTGGTATAGGATGCTAAAGCGGTTTCCGAAGGAATGCCCATCTCTTCGGCCGCCTGTGAGTTTAAATGATTCACTTTTGTAGGTAATGTCTGACGTGGCTGTGTATTGGGGTTCGAAATGGGAATAGGATTTGATTGTTTTGAATTGTTGTATTCCCGTTTGCGGCATTCTACGATTAAATGCCCTGGCTTTTTGCAGTATTTGCAAAATTTATTGTTTAGCGGTCGCTGAGGAATGTTTGTTGGCATATTTGATTGAATGTTATTTGGGCGAGGGGTGCTGTTACGGTAGAGCATTTGCCTTGCGTTATTCATGTTTCTAATTTTTTCTTCCTGAATAGCAAAGTTTCCTGCTTCTGTTAGGGTAGAGACAGATCGTACTCGTAGCATTATTCCGATGTCGGAACTTAGACCGTTTACGAAAACGTTCAGGGCTGTTTCTTCGGCGGTCGTTATTCTGCCTTCAAGAGAATTGTCGTGGATTTCCGTTGTTAGTTTTTCGACTAATTTACTGCGACAAATGTCTACTCTATGGAAGTATTCAGTTATAGATTCGTTGGGTTTTTGAAATAATGACTGTAGCTCTAAATGGAGGTGTCCAATTGTTTTTGTCTGCGAATATTTTTGAATTAGGAAACTCTTTACGTCCGTCCACTGTGTAAAATTTCTTATGTGGACGTCCGACGAACCTGGTCCCGTTATTTTATTAAGTAGATACGTTAGCAGTATTTGTTCTTGGTTAATCGATGAAAGTTTAAATGCTGAATCGCACGATCGAATGAATTTATAAACTTGTTGGGAATGATTCGTGTCGAATTCCGGAATTAGTGTAAGCAATACATTTAAATTGATATCCATGGTGGATGATTCTTGCTTCATAACTTTAGAGTCGAATGACATTTTGGTTGGGATAATATTTAAAGTAAGATTAATTTCAATTTTTATAGTACAAGGGTGCAATTTGAGATTAATGAATGATCTTGGATTTCAGGAGTTGGATGTTGAGACAGGAGTTAGGAACAGAGCATAAAAATTGAGCCACTTACCACATTAACAATATAAAAATGCGGATGCACATTTAGTTTTCGGTTCGGCAGGGAGTCTTAAAACCTTTCAGGTACCGTTGCTTGCGTCTTCTGTTTTGACCGTAGAAACGTTGTCCCCGTCTTCCGCAACTTGCGTGTATCCTACCGGCTGCGCCAAATTTGTTACGTGGCGAATGACACAATTAATTTAAAAAATAATTTTATTAGAATTTGAACTTAAACTTAGGTACAATGAGAATTTAGAGATTTAGGATTACGAGACGTGACGAGTTTGAATTATGAACTAGGAGTGTCACGTTTGAGTTTAGAAATAGAAGTGAAGTGTTAAATGAAATACAGAGCTTTTATACATGGGACCGTGGGATAAGTAAACATAATTAAGGGTTGTTGTGAAGTGGAAGAATACTTGAAAATAGTCGTAAACAAAAATAAGGTCCTTAAGACTAATGAGTTATTTACAATACAATTTGGGAATGAACCTATTGATAACAAAGAATGTATTAGCTAATTAGGGGAATTACAGAGTTAAGGTATTATCTTATTTACTAGTGTAAAGGGCGATATGTAACATTACACAATTCCGCCAGTGTCAAGTTAATTTATAAATTGTGAAAGATGACGTGAGTTTGAACGGAAAACACTATGAGTTGATGGAGATAAAGAAAAGAGGAAGAAGTAGACATTGTACGGAGCCTAGATACATACGTTGAGCCTAGCGTGAGACAAGGCTGGAAAAATAGATGTTTTTAGAATAGAATAGAATAGAAAATAATTTATTGACACACACAGATACAACACAGATACTTATATTATAAGAAAATAAAAACTTAAGCTTATTTATTATTATTAAGGGCGATGGAGCGCAGTATTCTAGGTGTTAAATTAACAGATCGCATAAGAAACACCACACTGCGCTCCATGACAAAAATCGTCGATGCTGTCAATAAATCAGCTAAACTGAAGTGGGACTGGGCCGGACATGTGTGTCGCATGTCGGAAGAAATGTGGGCAAAGATAGCCACCGAGTGGGTCCCACATGCGGTACAACGACCGCGCGGCCGGCCCAGGCGCAGATGGCGGGATGAGCTGGACATGTACTGTGCTGACTGGTCGACCAACGCCTTGGACCGGGAAGTATGGAGAGAGGGAAGGGAGGCCTTTGCCCAGCAGTGGGATCCTACAGGCTGATTAGATTAGATTATTTATATAGCTACGCTACGCGAGTCAAAAAGAGTACCTGTCAGCTTCGAGCTATTCCACATGAGCAGAGCAGCCCTGGTATTCTGACGGAACCTACCGACCTTATGACCAGCGAAAAAAAAACATGAACAAAGCAATCATCGTCATCATTTCAGCCGTAAAACGTTCACTAACAAAGCATACAAAAATATTAAGAAGAAGTATAACACACAATATCTATATAAGAAAACTTATTTAAAAACTAGAATTTTAGTGTTGAAGCTCTTAGCGCGGGACAAGCGCAAGAAGTGGTTACTTTCAGTGTCGACTGTTATTTACAGTCGACACTGAAAGTAAATTCAAACCAAAACCCACCCCACTTAGCGTGCGACAAGCGTAGAAAGTAAAGACTTGTCGACTGTAAAGTACGTAAACTAATACAAAAGACGTTCCTTTGGAACCGCCCACGTTGCATTCTAGCAAATTGTGAGTTTTGTTGTTTATCGGATCCCTCAATTTAATCAAGTTTTACGACCAGCTGCAGAAATGCAAGCGGTACCGTTTATTTTCAGCTCTATTGTCTCTCTACAATTCATTATGCTTTTAGGAAGACAAATAGAATAGGTTCATTTGTTCTGGATGGCTTGATTTTGATATAATGTTTTAAGTTTTAACAAAAAATAAATGAGGTATTCCACTGGTCACACGGCGCCATCTAGTGCTAAACTACCATCTAAAGCTTGTAACTATGGGAACCGGATGATTGATAGAATACTAATATACATATGTATATATTTTTTAAATTCAAACTAAACTCTAACTTAATACAATAAAACATTACGCAGCATTTTTATTATAAAAAAAAATATAATGTTAGTCTGTAAGCCGTAGATCATCATTTCAGCCATAAAACGTTGACTAATGAACACAGGCCTTCATGGGTCTTCATGAGGGGTAGTTGCCATACTCACCACGCTTAGCAGGCGGGTTGGCGAGCGCAGTATGGGATGTTGATATATGGAAAGATTCTGCTGCCCATCTTTCTGAGGTATCCCTTAGCAGGCTTTTACTGCATCCACGGGCATGAGAGGAGGGGCAACATCCTACTGCCGGCGCCCCATTCTACTGCCGGCGCCCCACTACTAAAGCCGTAGATGTATTTTATGATTTTTATAAAACACTAGCTGTAACGGCGAACTTCGTACCGCCCAGAATCAACTACATACTACATTTTCTAACTACTACTCTACTACTACTCTACTTCTACCCTACTTCTACCGTACTTCTACTCAACTACTACTACTAAACCTTACCCTACTTCTACTCTACTACTACTCTACGACGATAAACCTCTCAACGCAAACAGCATTTGAAAAACCGTTTTTCTGTTGCGAAAGAAGCAGTAGGTAGTTGTGATTAACATTATGGTATGACGTATGGTCGGTTTGAAGTTGTCATTCGTTGGCTGAACAACTGAACGTCATTCTGTCTCATTCACTCACTTTTCTTTATTATGAGGTTTTATAAAATCTGATTTTAATAAAAAAAAATATTTTATACAAACCTTGTCCTAAATATAATAGCAAACACAAAAAAGAAAGAATTATCCAATTTGGTGCAGTAGTTCGAAAGTTATGCGCGTTCATACATTTCGGTGATTAATTTTTATTTATATTGATGTGTAAGAAACCACCGCAAGAAAACCTGCTTTTTATTAAAAAAAAAAACTTCGTTCAAATCGGTCCACTAGTTTAGAGCTACGGTGCCACAGACATACACAAAAACGCATAGCGATCAAACTTTTCAACCTCTTTTTATGTCGGGTTGTTAAAAATAGGTTAAACGGTCTTAGACTTATACTACAATCATACTTATGACTAAATTTACTTTTCCTTTCAATTATGTTATTTTGACGCAAAAGTCAAATCAGTCAACGATTTTTTCATCTGTGTCGTTAAAACAACATAAAGTCTGAAAGGAAAAGTAAATTTAGTCATAAGTATGTATATAATACTGTTGCGCCGTGCGCAAACGTAAACCAGTAAGTTCGCGAAAGATCTAAACCCTCAGCTCGTAACAATACGGAAGTTATATCTAAGGCCGTTTAACCTAATTTTAACAAGTATCATCATTGTCTAATTGTGTTTGTTTGTTGTTATACCCCGGTATATTTTTTTGTTACATTTGGTGATCAATAAAGTGTTATCTATCTATCATCATCATCCACAGGCTGACTTCACCTATTTCATTTTCATTTCAGCCGTAAAACGTCCACTACTGAACTAAGGCCACCCTCATGGATCTCCGTGAGGGGTAGTTGCCATACTCACCACGCTTGGCAGGCGCGGTTGGTGAGCGCAGTATGTAAAGTATGGGATGTTGATATACGGAAAGACGCTGCTGCCCATCTTCCGGAGGTGTCCCTTAGCAGGCTCTTACTGCATTCACGGGTAGGAGAGGAGGGGTAACTCAGGAGGACTTCACCCACTGTTGGGTATAGGCCTCCGATAGTTTGTGCCATCCGCCACGATCCTGCGCCAAGCTGTTATTTATTTATTATTATTTATTAAGAGTGAATAGGTGTCTTTTAGACATTTGTGATCCATCATCGGCCACATCGTCGCTTACCATCAGGTGAGATTGTGGTCAAAGGTCAATCTGCAATAAAAAAAAGCCTTTTCCACCGTTGGCCTGCGACTTTACCAATATACGTACGCAAGTATAGGCAGGCGTCCGTCACTCGCTCAAGGGCACGCGTTAAATGCCTACCGCTTTGCGAGGAGTCCGCGATACGCCAGTAGTTAAGGCTGCCACACGCCCGCTTGAGCGCACGCACGTTAAATGTTAAAACGTTTCTGTAGATGCCGAGACCGCGTAACTATTGTGCAGTGGATGGATGCCAAAGTAAAAAAACGAATGAAAAATTGGCATTTTTTTCTTTATTATCAAAGATATTTTAAATCTTAAGTTTTTAGAATCATTTTTTCTCTTTCCTCTAAAAATGGTCAGAACGTAGGAAGGTACTATGTAAATATTCGTAAATAAAGGAGTTCAGCTATTAAAACAGTATTGTTTGTATAAAAAATAGCTACCTATCACACACAAAATATGCCTGTAAAACTGTGGCTTTAAAAACAACAGTCCTAAAATCAAGCCAAAAAGTAGTAGGTACCCACCGGAGAACAAAGATTCAAATCTATGCTGGCGAAGTATTTGAATACCTAGGTTATAGATAAAGTGTGGTGTTATGTCCTAGTTCGTTATGTCAAAGAATATAACTACTACCATAGTACACCTATTACTATACTGCGTACGGAGAGTAGGTAGGTCCTTACCTCACTATACAAACGTCGCTGCTTTTCTTAACCGACTTAAAAAAAGAGGAGGTTGTAAAAATAACTGTTTTTTTCACCACATTCGTTTTATTATAAAAATTATCGTAGAAGCAACCCTAGCGACTCATTCGATGCCGCGTCACAGATTACTTGCAAGTAACTGAGGCGGGTACACTCTTTCGCTCTGTGAACTGCTGGTATTATTAATACAATTTTGTAGGCTATTATAGCGTAGGTATTTTCGCTTTTGTATTGAAGTGATGTATCTGTTAGTTTCTGTAATCTGTGGTATAGGTTCCAAGATTTACACAGCAAACGGATACATAACTTTTTATTGTACGCAACTTAATACTACCACAGACAATATAACTAAAGAACTTAAAGCAGAAGTACGATAGGCGGCCTTATTTAAGCGATCTCTAGGCAATCTTAATCGACAAAAACGGTTGTAGATAGACATAATACATAATGTAGGTAGGTATATTTTATATATTTTTGCGTTTAATGTATTATTCGTACACCGCCGTTTTTATTATCTTATATCCTGTCCATCCAAAGGTTGTCTGAAAGAGATCGCTTCGCTTTTAGCGATAAGACCGCCCATTGTATGTTATATTTGTCTCTTTGTGAAATTTATGTTTTATGGTGAATGTACAAAAAAGAGTTTATCTATCTATCAAAAGAACAACAATCTTAGGTCACCACAGAAATAGTTTTTTTTATGTTATAAGCTGGAAGATTAGTAGACGGGGCCCCGATTGAGGTAAAAACTGTGGCCAAAAATAAGTAATCTTTCTAAATCAGTTTAGCTTGGCCGCAACTGTTTATAATTTCAAATTAGTTTATTATTAGTCGACCTCGGACTTTGGACCGCACTGACCTGACTGGTTTGAAAAAAACATGGTAATTTCTCATAAAAAACAGAAGAAATTAAACACTTCTATTTAATAAACTGTAAGTAGCTGTAATTGTGGGCAGTGCTGAGTGCTAAGTCGAACTCGATGTTTACAATCAATAGATATCGTGTTTATTTTTTTTACATTATTACAATTACTTAATAGAGTAAATGTCTTTTTATGGTTACCAAAGGGTAAAAACGGGACCCAGTAGACTTCGCTGTCCGTCTGTCTGTCTATCTGTCTGACTGTCTGTCTGACTATCTGTCTGTCTGTCTGTCTGTCACCAGACATATCTCATGAACCGTGATAGCTAATAATAAATATTTAAATATTTAGATATTTATTAAGAGGGGCTCCCATACAAAAAACGTGTTTTTTTTGTCGTTTTATGCTCGATAATAATAATGGCAACATGTAGACGTTTGAAATATTCACAGAATATACAGTTATTATATATTCAATTTAAAAAAATATATATTAAAAAAAACAAATATTTAAAGGGGGCACCCACAACAAACGTGATTTTAACAAGTTGTTTTGCCAATGGTACGGAACCCTTCGCGCGCGAGTCTGACTCGCACTTGACCGATTTTTTAAACTGCGATCACGACACATTATTAACACAATATTAAACAGGGCATTTATCGCGTTATTGACCTTTATTATTGCCTGAAGGTCTTCCTGGGACCACGATGGGTGCAATCCTATCGAAACGTCGAGAGAATTAAATAAATAATAAATAAATAATGCGGGACAAATCACACAGCATCATCTAGCCCCAAGCTAAGCAGAGCTTGTGTTATGGGTACTAGATGACTGATATACTTAATATATTATACTACATAGATAGATATTTTTATTATATATAGAAAAACACCCAGAACACCCTGAACAAATATCTGCAGATCGTACAGACATTTGTCCCGAGGCGGGAATCGAACCCGCAACCCCTTGCGTCGCAGGCGGACCTTCGCCCGCTGCGCCACAGAGCTCGTCAAACTCAAAGTAAAGGTAAATAACGCCTTAAATGCCCTGTTCAATATTTGTACTGTATTTTTGTTGTTCTTGAGAATAAAGATTCTTTAACACGGTTAAATATGTGTTAATAATTGTGTAAACTCATAAAAATATAAAAACAAAACTCAATTACTTAAGTAAGCAATTATCTATCTCGTAACTTGGGAGTTCTTAAGGACAGCCAGTTACGCTTTGAAAATCATATCTCCGAATGTGTTCGAAACTGTTTCTACCGCATAGAAGCTTTATATCGTATTCGTAACAGCATAAATGTTGATCTCCGAATAAATTTGTGCGATTCTTTGATATTGTCAAAATTAAAGTATGCGGACACAGTCTACGGCCCTAGATTACTTGCAAGAACTTAGACTTATCCAACGTGTCCATAACGCTTGTGCTAGATTCTGTTTTACCATCCCCCCTCGGACTCACGTTACGCCCTTTTTAAACGACGCCAAGTTACTAGCAACTACAAGCTACTAAGTGTTGGAATAATATTCCACCACCTCTAAGAAACATCAATAATGTTTATTTATTTAGGTTAAAGATGAAGCTTCACATTTTTTCGTGTCAACTCAATCCACACTTAGTAGAATGGCATGGCTGAGGTTAAAGCTTTATCTACCAATATACTTTTGAACTGTCTTGTTTTTTACACGGGTACCTATAAAAAAGTAATTAGGCTCTCTAAATGTAATGCTTAAATTTATTTTTTAATTAAACGCTTCCAATCGTCTTTTATAATGCGCACTGCTCTCGACTGGAACAAACTACCATCGTCTGTGTTTCCAACCTCTTATGACCCGATTTCGTTTAAGAAAAGAGTTAATAGGCATTTTCTAGGGAAGCTCGCTCCATCGTCGATCTCATTCTTGCGATAGCAAGGATGAAATCAAGAGCTAACCTATCTAACATAAAAAAAAAAAACTTGAGCTTATAATATGTCAGCTACGCAGTTAGTCTCTCACCCATTTTCAATAGAGGCTCCTGTCTGACGTCACAGCTCTGACGTCACGCCCCGTTAAGTAGGTCACGTTGATTTGCAGTACACAGGTACGCGAGCCTTACTGAAACTGACCCATAAAGACCTATAAAGCCACTGCAAGCAATCTTGCATTGTATTAATTCGGGATTAAAGCTAATTTTCAGTTTAATAAAAAAATTCAGACGACCTTGAAATTATTTATTCCAGAACGAAAAATGGGGTTATTGAGATACAACGTTGGTGTTTTGCGCATAAGCGATTTAATTTTAAACGAACTTCACTGATATTAAACATTATTACATAAACAAATATTATAAATGCGAATGTGGGTTTGTTTGTTTGTTTGTTACGCTTTCTCGCCTAAACCACTGAACCGATTTATAAAATTATTTTACCCATGGAAAGTTACATTATCAGCGAGTAACGGGAACGGAAACTACGAGGGTGAAACCGCGGGGCGCTGTAAGTATTATTCGTACAGTTTTAAGTTTGAATGTAGTATAGATAGTTATAGATCTCCGAAACTAGCAGATTTCAACAATTAATTCATTATTTGTCCTTCTATACCGCCTTCTCAGCTTAGTCGGCTATACATATTCAGGAAATTACATGTTAATAAGACGTATACGTCTGTAGCTGATTTACTTACAATGTTTTTCTTCACTTGATCGTTAAGGCACGTGTTTTTCACACGTTATTTTGTAGGGTTCCGTACCCAAAGGGTAAAAACGGGACGGGAAGACTCCGCTGTCTGTCTGTCTGTCACCAGGCTGTATCTCATGAGCCGTGATAGCTAGACAGTAGACATTTTCACAGATGATATATTTATGTTACCGCTATTATAACAAATACTAAAAACAGAATAAAATAAATATTTAAAGGGGGCTTCCATACAACAAACGTGATTTTTAGCCGTTTATTGATCGATATTAAGAACGGCAGAATGTACGCGCTTGAAATATTTAGAGAATATTCTATTGTATATTCACTTTAAAAATAAATAATTAAATTAAAATAAAACAAATATTTAAGGGGGCTCCCATACAACAAACATTTTTTTTTGCCTTTTTTGCTCTATAACGGCAACAGGCTATTAATATATAAGTTGTTTTGTCAAATAATGGCACGGAACCCATCGTGCGCAAGTCCGACTCGCACTTAGCCTATTTTTTAAAGAAATTCTGTCTTGGTATCGAACCCACGACCTTTGGATCGAAAGTCAGGGGTAAATAACACTAACAACACGGCTTAGCAACGTTGTAAAATGACGATATTGCACTGTGATTGCACGCTTCGCTGGTCTGGAATTAGCTTAATTAATGTAGTTTGCATGAGTAGTCTATTTGTCAGATGAAAAGATCACAGGAGTGGAATAGTACAAGCATGCGGTAGATAACACGATATTTTGCAACAAAGTTGGGATAATGATGATGATAAGGTTCAATCTCATACAGCATGGTTGAAAAACCTTCGGCCCGTGATTGCACGTAAAATTTCCACAGAAACCGTCTATATTTTTAACCAAATTAAAAAAAAGGTTGAGGCTCTTAAGTCATCAGTATTTTTTTTTTACCTCAGAACTCCGCCTTTTATGAAACGCTTTGGAAAATTATTTTAGAGTTCGATTAGTTAAACTTTTTATTAGGTCCCATAATTCTGAAAACTCAGTTCTGATGTCCCATCATCAGAACTGACGATCCATGAGTAATTGAAGGAACTCAAGAAGAAGGAAAGGAGTCTATTAATTTGTTTAAAAAGGCTTGTAAAAATTATGTCATCAATAATTTCATATAAGTTTGTATCACTTATTAAAATCTCCGCCTGAATGAGGCCCTGGACCGGTGTGTGCACCTACCCCCAAGCTGCCGCAAATCGGCCGTGCCAACCGTACTGAGCATGCAGGCCGCTCCGTTCGACATCTTATCATTTTTATTTTATATTTCACAACTTGTCATTCGTATGCTAGTTTAAATGTTATGGATTTTTTTTGTAACTATTGCTTGCTCGCTGTATCTTACTTGTTAAATAGCATAATATTAGTAATAAGTTTCTCTTATAAGTGAAATGTTAATTTCTTAAGGGAAATAAATATTCTTTAAACCGAAACCGAACTCCTCAAGTGTTTTAGATAAACCTATAGCGATTTCGGCATATTTAGGTCAAGGTCAAGCATTTGCATTTGTTTCACTTAATAAACCCAGTTCTGATGATGAGATCCATGATTAAATCAAGGGAAGTATTAAAATGTAATAATAGGTACATTATAGCGGTTTGGGCATATTTTCAGCAACATTTTTACCATTAAAGTCGGTTTTTTTTGTATATATTTACGCATCAAATTCTGTAAGCGCGAAACTTAACCACCAACTACTTACGGTATTACGAAAATTCAAAACAGCTTATTGGCGGAGTATCGTGTTGCAACTCTACGATGGTTACTTTGAAGAGTTACGATAATTAACGCCTAATGTCGCAGTTTCTCTTAATTACTCAGCCCTGTCATAGAGTCAAGCCTTCAAACATAAGGGATGTTTGATGACTACGAAAATAATATCCTGACGTGCAATTACTGAAAACGCACTTCAAATCCAAAAAAGGTACCTATATTCGATAGGTACCCTTTTTACATCGAAAGGGTACCTGATCGAACCTCTGCCGAAATTACCACAGGGAAAAAATCACAAAAGCGTTCTATAAAAACATATGTAGATTTTCACTTTACAGGTGAGCGAAACCGTTTTGTGCCTCTAAACTATTTAGTCTATACACCGTTTTCAAATTGTAGTTGAAACTTTTAATAATTCTGTGGTAGTTGGATGCACATTATTAGTAATCGTTTTTAGGGTTCTTATTTCAAACGAGAATTACTGTTTTGGCGCTTACGACCTTACATTTCAATCTAGCTTAACGCTTCAGTTTGTATGCAGGCGGCCCCCCGCTTTGCCATTGTAATTTAAGAAATAACATTCACATGTTTTATTAGTGCGTCGCCTTAAGTGACGAAATTGTCCTGGAATCAGAATTATCATCATCAGAATCATGTACGAAACTTTACCACACACTAAGGTATTGCAAAAATCCTAAACAGCTAATTGGCGGAGTCTTGTGTTGCAATGCAACTCGCCGATGGTTTGTTGGAGAGTTTCGATAATTAATACCTAATGTCGCAATTCATCTTAATTGTCTATTGTTAAGCTTGCGAAACTTGGCTCTATGTCGAAATCACGCCGAATGTTTGAAGAGACCCACTTCTTCCGCTCTTCCATAACTTTAATTAAATTAAAAAAAAATTATCTCTTTCACAGTAAACCCATAAGATGCAATACAATACAAAATACTTTAATAAAATGATAGAAAAAATGCGTTGGTTTGTGGAAGACTGGTGCCATAAAGATTTGAATTATGTTAATGTTTAAAAAGCATTTTTCAAGATACCTTTTCAAGTCCTTTCAATTTGATACCTATATTTTTGTCAAAAACAAAAAGACACCATCTGCCATCTTGTGGCAGATTTAGAGAGACAGTTGTCATTCAAAAAATTGAGTATTGAATATTGTATTTTCCAGAACTTCACACAAGAACTATGCAAGGCAGGTATGCAAAGTTTCAGCTCAATGGCGAATGCGTAATCCAGGATCACGATATTTATCGAGTATGTGTACAGCGAATGGCGTATCACGATATGTGATACGTTATACTACACACTCGATAAATATCGTGATCCTGGATTACGATCCAAATATCGCGTTACATATCGAGAGTGTAGCATTAGTGTGAAACGCTTAACTCTTGTCGGCCCAACTGATGCATTCTTCTACATTCCTCTTCAATGTAGACCTCTCGGTTTTCTTCTACGCCATGATAACGGCTTTTATTTCACCACCTTCATTACCTGGCGTATATTATAAATAAATAAGATGAGAAATAAAACAAATAATAGAATCAAAATAACTAATTCTGGACTTGTCACACAGCCCCATCTAGCCCCGCAGTAAGCGGAGCTTGTGTTATGGGTACCTGGCAGTTTATTACTGCATCCACGAGCAAAAGAACAGGGGCAAAATTCTACTGACGGCACTCCACAGTGATCATTATAAAATTACATGATTACATTCTAAATAATTTAAAATTCCTAGTTGTTTATTTTACAAACGCTGTTTTCATGAGCAGTTCGAGGTTAAAAATACTTGGTGTTTTTTGTCTTTTGGTAGGAATTTAGTGATCATGTTCGCTAGTTGTGCAAGTCTGAAAAAAAACACATAGATTCTGATTCTATGATTACATTAGCAAGGAGCTAGAACCTTATAGATCATGCAATGAAAGTTTGAGGGGGTTTATTTATAAACAATCTATCATTCATGTTATCAAACTATGCGACGTATCTAAGTGCATATTGATGTCAACAGATAAAAGATTATGATTGCAAAAAAACATTATGTTGTATAAGAATAGACTGACTCGTAGATTTTATGATGCCTTAATTCATCCTCATCTTCTGAAATTAGCACATTAACACATTGTTAGGTGCTAGTTTGCTGTTCCCACGGCTTGCTATTGTTATTTTTGAAAATGTGTTGTTGTGGTGGATGCTACAAATTAAGGGAGGCCTAGGCCCAACTAATGGGTATTACCCAGCAGTGGGTCAAGTCAGGCAGTATGAAAAATAATGTATAGAAAATAAAATTAATAGTTAGATAGCTTCGTAAACTACTCAAAACGAAATAGGGGCCCGCTTGAAATATTTCGATATTTTGCCCGACACATTTTATTTTGTGAGTAGTTGGCAAACTGAAGTATGGGAATGTTAAGTAGGCATATTTATTGATCATAATTAACACTTAAACGCCAAGTTTAGGGTGGGTAGACCAAAAAACAAAAATCTTACGATATACCTCAGAATCTATGAGTGCCATTACATTGTTGCTCAGTGGTGTTTGTTGTGTCTAATGAAAAAGTTATCGTTACCTTACCTTTAGGGTACCTGCACACGATGCCGTCACCGCGCCGTCGCCGCGCCGCCGCTGCGGCGCAATTACACTGTACTATACGAGTCGCGCGAAGCCCGCCAACGCGACGCCCCCGCGCCGTCTATGTCTTATAATATATGTGTGTATATACCCCAAACCGTAATAAAAGTATTTATTTCAAAAATACAAGCTTCTAAACTTTCGTATTTCAACACTGATTTTAGCCCAATTTGGACGAAACTAAATAATATACGGAGAAAGAAAACTCAAAAATTAACGCCTTTCCGACATAGTTTAATTATTCAAAAGTTGAAATCAATGTTATTTTGAAAAGATTACACTCAATTTTTTCTATAATAAACCTAGTGCTAAAAGTCTATACACATATTTTTGCGCGGTCGTTTTAGGAATGAATCATTGTGCATTTTATTATAGCGCGCGGGTACACATACTATGTCAGGTGAGATAGCATACATTTAGGCCGCGCCCACTGACGACTTTGCCTCCGCGACTTGTTGAACCTTAAATCATATTTTATTGGATGTTCCCTATTTTGTTTTTTATATAAACGTACAAACTTTACCCCTTTATACAGTTCAGGTATTGAGCACAACGACCATCCTCCATTTGATTGTACAGGTAATTTAGTTGTTTCGCGTAATAGCTGCGAGTTATACTCAGGGTTGTTTGTCGCGTGACTGATGGATATGGATTGCCATCGTATCAGGGATTATAACCTACATTCAAAACTGCAAACTTCCATTTATTACGTAATGATTTTAAGAAACTCTCGATTTAATGGATTTGACCTTGCGCAAATTTATTTATCATATAATTTTCAGTGGAATATATAAGCTTTTTCTCGTTGCTTCGCGCAGTAATTAAAATATTAGAAGAGAGTGTGCTAATTAAGGCATATTATTAATACATATCTCGAAATATCGGTTTATTTTTATTGTTGGTTTTTTATAACTGTAAAATGATTGAATGAAAATAGTTTATTGACATCACAAAGATACAACGCACGTACAAAAAAAATATAAAATAGCTTTATAAAATAAGGTTCCTAATCCTTTTTGATCAAACATTACGTTACGTAAGTTTCATCGACAAAGAAATTTCACGAGATAAAAACGATAAAGACGCTCCAATGGAATGAAATGCTGGATATGGCACTTCAAGCGTTTCAAATTACCAAGAAGGGGATTAGGAAATGTGAGGAATCAGCTAAAGGAAAATTCTTTTAAGAAAATTCTCACATGGAAGAGATACAAAGGAATGTTTTTGAGTTCGTATATGAAAATGAAAAATGTTTATTTAACAGCAAAACAATTTAACAATATTTTCATCTAACATAACACATTTTTGGAAAGAAATCTTATGAACTAGTTTATTCTATCCTAATATTTAATAGTACTTAATTATTGATACCTTACAAAGGTATCAATAATGAAATACTATTACCGAAATGGTAAACCGGAACCCTAAAAAAAGGCAACTGCAGAGACTAGGTAAAGTAAAAAAATACTTAACCCCCGACGGGTTAAGTATTTTTTTAATTTTATAAACTTGTGTTTTATTTGCTAATCAGGTTTAGTAGGGCCACAATAATTGTTCCGTACCCGTTACGATACACTAGGGAGTCGAAATAAGCAAAATTAAACAACCAGATCTAACCACCACCTGAAGACTGATCAAACGCATGGGTCACGGTGTTTAGTGGAAAATATGCTGTTCACCAAAGCCATAAACCTAGTAAGAAGGCTCAAGAGGACAAAACCTTTTGAGCTAGCACAGTGCAATTTGTGTCACTGTAAGTAGTTACTAAGTGATATTGTTTTAAACTTTACAAAGAACAAAGTGTCTTCCCCTCAATAAAATAGAGTCAATAAGAAAAGACTTGCACACTATCTTACAGTTTATTTTTATAAAACTAGATTAGCATAAAATGACTCATTAGCCAGTCTGTCTAGATTGTAATGCATTTTAGTGTAGGTAATATTTTGTTAACTTATACTAAATAAATTAATAATACTTAATAAAAAAAATCCATCAATCAAACTCCTATAAAGATAGTCCCCAGGAAGGATTGTCCTTCGATGCAATCTTACATTTTATACGAAGATTTATACCTTCACAATACCATGATCACATTGATCACGGAAATACATAGCGTAATTTAGGTTGTTACAATAATATGTCCCTTTCCCACAACAGCGACTGTTGTGTTTTGAGTTGCAGTCGAATTTAAAAATTTTGTCGCGAAGTACGCAGACCAAGTTGGCAACAGCTAGTGCATAATAAACAATCGCATCCATTAAAGAAGTACATGATTCTAATTGACACGTCACCGAAGCCGTATCAATCGCGGCAAAAGCCAGTACATTCCGCGTTTTATCTCAGGACGGCAATGGCACTGTTTGTGTTTCTATTGTCCGTGAACAGTGTAACCATTGTTGCATAATTGATAAGCAAACAGGCACGACTAGTCTTTATCAAGGCTGTGTGCCGAAACGCACTGAGTGGGTCTTACAACGCGTACTGCGCGACGCTAGGACGCGAGGCATGATTGTAGCCGAATCTCAATAAAAGCTCTTAGTACTGCCTTCAGCACCTATTGAACAACATGAACGTATGTAGCGCCACCTACGTCATCATTTCAGTGCAATATCACAGTCAATCAAAACAAAACATTTTTATTTTTAATATCAATTCAATTCACAACATGACCTTCTAAGCAGTTTCATCCACTCGGAAAACCCAGCACATACCACATCTTATCTCCAGGCCCGGATGCGGGCCTTGTGGGGCCTAGGCGCTAATCCGGGCCTGCTTATCTCATTACGGCAATGGCATTATGGCACAGCTTGTCTAATTATATTGTCCGTTAACAGTGAAGTGAAGGCAGTCTGAAGATTCTTCATCTTTAGACGCCGTCGGGATCGGCCTAGAAAGCGTTGGCGTTACGATCTCAACCGTTTCGAACGGGACTGGTGGGATCATGCAAAAACCAGGGATGACTAGAAGGGTTTGGGGGAGGCTTTTGCCCAGCAGTGGGACAAAATAGGCTAAAAAACAGTGAAGGCGAACTTTTATTGAGATTCAGCCACACTCATGCCATGCGTATTTTGCGTCGCGAATCTTGCGCAGTACGCTTTGTACGAGTAAGATGCGGCCAGTGTGCCTCGGTACTAAAGTAGGGTAGAGTAATCAGATCGTGCTAAGATCATTTCGGACAAAATTAGAGTTTTATCTAATTATCAACACATTATTTAGATACATATAACCGGGTATTTATCGCGTAAATTACCTTTATTATTTCCCGACGTTTCGCTTGGATTGCACCAAGCATGGTCCCGGGAAGACTGATGTGATGGAGGTACCGCAGCAAAGCGAAGGCATTTGTTGAACTACCCTCACTTGATCTTCATAAAAATTATTAGGGCCGGTTCCCACTGGGACAGCACACTACACTGACTGTATCCACATACTGAGTTGATTTTTCACGCCGAGTACACTTTGCTATCACTGGATTCCATGAGGCAGAGAGTCTGAAACCGTCTTCACGATTGAAATTAGGATGCTTCTTAATCTCAATCGCTTCCCGAACCATTCTCTTATAGTAGTGCCTCTCGTTGGCTAGGATTTTTGGATTGTGTAATTCAATCCAGTGATTAGGTCCTGAGTCTACTATATGCTCTGCTATAGCAGACTTATTTATTTGTCGATTTTTCACCGCAGCTATGTGCTCCTTAACACGTTCGGCGACAGTGCGCTTCGTTTGGCCTATGTAGGAGCGCCCACAGCTGCAATCGATCTTATAAACACCAGGAACCTGCAAAGGTACTACATCCTTTGGCGTACGCAGATGCTTAGCCACTTTTGCGAGTGGAGTATAGATAGACTTAATCGAAAACTTCTTCAGCAGGTTCCCAGACCAGGTTGGATCGGTCAGAACCTGCTGAAGAAGTTTTCGATTAAGTCAACATCCGGTACTGCGCTCGCCAAACCGCCTGTCAAGCGTGGTGAGTATGGCAACTACCCCTCACGGAGACCCTTTGGAGGCCTTTGTTCATTAGTGGACGTTTTATAGCTGAAATTAAATCATTAGTATTGATCAATTACAGTTATTAATGGAAATTAAAATCTATAAAATAAAATCTATTGTGATAGATATGTTCCACGCATTCTTCCCAGCCTCACCTATGGTGCTCAGACTTAGTCTTTGACTGATCATCAGAAGTTCGCACTTGGCGTGTGTCAACGAGGTATGGAGCACAGTATTTTAGGAGTGAAACTGTCAGACCGCGTGCGGAACAGTATACTGCGCTCCAAAACACAAATCGTTGATGCTGGTCATAAAGCCGCTAGCTTGAAGTGGAACTGGGCCGGGACACGTCTGCCGCATGTCAAATGATTTATGGGCAAAGCTCACCACGGAGTGGATTCCGTCTAACGCAAGCCGAAGACGTGAAAGACCTAGAAGAAGATGGCGCGATGAACTAGACGCCCATTTAAGATCTTGGCCTGTAGCAGCGTTAAATCGCGAGGAGTGGAAGAAGGGAAGGGAGGCCTTTGCCCTGCAGTGGGATAATAACGGCTGAAAAATAAATAAATAAATAAAATATTATTCATTATCTAAATCCAACCATAACTTCTTCCATCTTGCACATTTTATGTAGGGAGTTCTAAAGAAACCATAGCTCTGGCATAAATCCAACTATCAACATACATATTTCATGCCAAAAACACAACATACGATTAATTATCAACTCGAGAAGTTAAAACTTAATTTCATTTAATATCAATGTTTACTGAACTTGGCTCTGATAACGTCTTATTTTGCAGTTAGCAATCCAATTAGCGCCTACAGTTGTTGCTGAACAATTTTAGTATCAGTTACGTAGGTCGTAAATCACAATTCCATTTGATAAATCGTATAATGTTATTGAGCACGTCATAGTATAAATATGGGCACTGAATGTTGTTGATAAAATAAGACCTTTCGCGATAAGAATTACGTAATTGTTTAAACATACTCGAATCGATTATTTATTTAATTGGTAGATAGGCAATAATAATAATATCGTGTCTGTAAGTTAAACGTCCTTGGGGGGTAGACCAATCGCGAGGAACGACCAAGACCAATGTCGTTGGTGTGGGTAGAGCATATTATATTAAAAACTGCATAAATCAAGTGCATTGGGTTTTAGTTTGATTGTACGTAGGTGCTATTTTCTTTCGCATCCCAGCTTTTATATCATTAAAGACAAGAATTAATCGAAATTGTATGAATATTCTTCGACACGTGACAAATTTAAATGTTAACTCGTTCGTGAGAGCTTCAACCACGTTAACCAATTACTACAGTTTATCACAAGATTTTATTTAGATTTAACAAAGTCTGACTTTTATCAAATTTAAGACTTAAAGAACCAATTTGATTTTCTGACAACCGATTGAGTTATAATTTTGCATACGCTTTTAATTCTGATTGTGGTGACAATATAAGTATGTCATATGCAATAAAATATTGCCGTCGCCATAAAATAGCTAAATGTATTTTATTGTCAATTCCCATAATATGTTGTTTCAAATAAAATGACTGTAATTCAGCTTTTAAAATTCCTGTCTTTGTTCCAGGCGACATCATACCCGCGGCAGAGCAGTGAAGCCGCCAGCCATGTTGCGTCCGGAGTCACCGCTCGCTGACCACCGCAGCTTGCTTCCGCGGCGGCTGCTCCCGGCCAAGGCCCAGATCGCTCCCGCAGACAAGCGCAAGAACCGCCGATCCCTCGAACTGAATCCCCCCTCTACGGACCACACCACCTACGATTACCCTAAACTCCTCATCTCCAAAACAACAGACTCACTAAACACAGAATGCCCTCGCAAAATCATCAACAAACAAGACTCAACGGACAGCCTCAAAAGAGCCCTCCTCTCCGACAAAAAGTCCAAAGACGACAAGAAATCGCAGCTAGCTAAACAAGACTCCAGCGAGAGTCTCAAAAAGGCGCTACTGTGTCGCCAGGACTCCAACGACAGCTCGAAACGGAAAGACTCCGAGCAGAAACGCATAGACAAGGAGACGAAACGGGCCGAGATCAAGCGTGGGAACGATAAGAAGGGTTTACTAGAGACTGAGATAACCGATGAGCCTTGTAAGAGAATCTATGAGCGGAGGACGGGTTGTGCCAGGCCGACGCTACCGCCTGTGGCGGAGAAGTCCGCTCCTACGCCAAGTTCTCCCAACGGCAGTCCTATCACGCCGAGCGTGGCTGCTGTAGCGGAAGGCCTGGTCCGCTGGGGCAGTGGTCTGCTCGCTGGCAAGGAGGAGCCAGGTCTGAAAGCCGCAACCAGCTGGTACGGCTATGGCACCCTACCGACTGACAGCGATAAGGTACGTAAACTATTTGGGAAGTGATTTGTCCGCTCTTATCGACGCGAAAACAACATGTTTTTGTGAATAGATTTATACACATAGGTTTCAAGGTTGTAGGTGTCTTTCAGTCTTCGTTATCTAGGTTACGTAAATATGTCATATACATTGTCACAAATAGGTTATGGTAAAGTACAATTCTGTATATTGTTCTTGACAACAATGGATATGAATGCTGCAACTGATTATAGGTTATTTTATCTTGCGGACAACAGCCGTGTCATTTACTCTATCACGGTCGTTTTTGCATATTTTTGCATGTCCTTAGTGTTTTGATCGTCACCGTCACGGACGACAACCAATGTACAAATGTTAAGTTTCTCATTCAGGTTTCTCCAAATCCAAGGTGAACCTTGCGAAAACTATTGGCGAAAACAACGGCAACTTCTCAAAATATTGTATTAAGTCTGTGATTGTGTTTACGAAAACAGGGCACAAACAAAAAAGACAGTCAAAATCGTTTTTGACTGTCTATTTTGTAATTTTTTGTTTTAGTTCTCCTTTTTCCATCTTCTCATAAGTATGGTCCACTCGCTCCCATTGTTCCCAGTATACGTTTTTAGATAGAGCCTCTCCTTCCAGAGCATACATCAATTTTGATTGCTTACAAGTCGAACATCTCCTATACATACAGTTGTAGGCATTTGGATCGCAAGATGTTTTTGAAATAGCGTCAGTGACATCGTTTGGGAAGGCACCGTTTTTTAAAAAAAAACATGTCCATATTGCTGTCCTTATTTTATATCTTCGCAATATTGGTCGTATATGGCATAAGCACACCGCTGGCCCCAGAAAAAAATATGATTAATTAATTGTTTTATTTTGGTATTATCAAATATAATTAAGTGATACGGCTGGTTCATTTAATAATAATAATTCTGGACAAATTACACAGCACCTTCTAGCCCCAAGGTAAGCAGAGCTTATGTTATGGGTACTAGATGACTGATATACTTAATACATTATACTACATAGATAGATATTTTTATTATAGATAGAAAAACACCCTGAACAAATATCTGCAGATCGTACAGACATTTGTCCCGAGGCGGGAATCGAACCCGCAACCCCTTGCAGCGCAGACGAACCTTCGCCCGCTGCGCCACAGAGCTCGTCGATTAACGTAGTTTGAAATCCACATCCATGACAATTCTCCACAGTAATAAAATGAGTGATTTGCCAAGGCCAAGCTAATTCTTGTAATAAAAAAAAACATTTTTATTTAGGAAACAGTCAACGTCTGCGATAACAACCATTCTATACCTGTAACAATATATTGCTTCTGTAAATGTCTACGAACCGCGTATGTACTATCTACATACGCGGTTCTATGTGTATGTACTATCTACATACGGCAGTAATTTTATGAAATGTAGCATTTTGCTAATTTCCGTGACTTGTTTCGGAACAGAAGTAACGGGAACCTTCGTCTTATGACATATAATTAATAATCCATTAAAAAAATTTAAAACAACAGCTCAGAGAATTTAATATTATACACGATTATCTGAAATTTGTAGAACTTATCGATATAATTTGTAGGAAATTCACTATTGAAATAATAAATACTTACTTAATACTTACTTTGTTATTGGTTTCGGTATGGAGAAATTAAAGGTAGACCGTTACTTAAAGCATAGCAAAGAAACGAATGAATTGAAGATGGCGGCTGTTTGAGTATTATAATTAGTTACCAAAAGCAAAAAATACATAATTGGGTAATTTTATACAGAAAAATTGTGATTTCGGAATGGAATTTTCCAATTTTAAGGAAATGTGTCTATATATGTATATATAAAATAGTTTCTGGAATTAAAAAATAAACAATTATTGCTTACCGAATAGTTTAGGACAAGAATACTCAAATTTAGGAATATTCATGAATTGTTTTATTTAATCAAATAATTCCTAGTGGTACAGCGTAATTTCCAATACAATGTCACGATTTTTTTAAAATATTTATGACTGTTAGCGTAGCTTAGGTGTAACGTTAAAAAATTCTAAAATACTGATCACAGAATATAATGTTTAACGTTTTTTTTTCTCAAAACATCAAAATTTATTTAAAAAATTCACTGCAAGCTATGGGACAAGCGAAAACGTCTATGTACTTACATATTTTATGAAAATGACCCTTATGAGGCCTTTTAACATTCTTACGTTGCTTGCTTTTCTCATATCGCACCCCTAGATCTAAACAGGTTCAACTCAAAAAAACACTTTTTTCAGAAAAGACGAAAAACTGATTGCCATGCCTCTATGCACTGGAGGAGTTTTTTGTTTATATTTATGATATACATGTGCAGCTAAAAGAAATATGTTATAGGATTTGTGTGTTTTAGACATGTATTTGGGCAGAAAATTGGATTTTTTGAGTTATTTCCCTTTTGCTTATCAAGTATGTGTATATATTTTTATCATTTAGAGTTGACTCTGTGTTGATGAATTAAGTTTTGAGTTAACTCTCTTTTGATGTGACACATAAATCAAAAATGTAATAGCTTTTCTTATTATTTATGATAAGTCCAAATCATAGCAGTCTGTGACCAACAGTAAGGATATATTTGGTAGTGGGTTAGCAAGAAAACACTTAAAATTACTCAGATCAGCAATATTTTTTGTTAATAAAGCTATAAAATATAAAAGTAATGATAAAACTATTAAGTCTCTCGTTTTCTTTAATTCTAAAAGTAGTATTAGGTCTTTCTAGTAATAAGTTTTCTCAGAAATATAACAAAAAAATGTAGGCAACTTCTGCTCTTTGGAAAACAATTTTAAATGCACATTTCTCTTAATATTTAGGTAATAACTAATTAATTCACAAAAGTAGGTTAGCTGAGAAACCAACTTTCAACTTATGATTAAAACAAAACTAACTTTCCTTCTTTTTCATCCCAAAAGAAGCAAACGAAATCTTTAGCTCTTAAATCACTCACGGAATTAAAACAGTTGATACGGGATTTAAAAAAGAACACTTGTCCCTTTGGAATCTGCAATACAGCTTGCAAATCGTAAGCAGCTGTGATGCGGTCCTATTTATGTTGTTTTCTTTTTCAGTTCTTGCCTAAGTCCTCTCTATTAGACGCGGTTCATATTCTTGGGCTAACTTGCGCTTTCCTTCTTCGTCCGTGTTCTTGTATCTTTCGCAAAGATCACATTGGTCTTTTTTTGGCAAAAAGAAAGAAATGTTTAATTCGGTGTTAATGTTGAATGTTGAAGACGTAGCAAAGGGTAAATTATCCCTTTTTCTGAAGTTTGTAATCTCTATAAATATCGGCCAGTGATTTATCACTTGAAATTTGTGTTGTTTGAGCCCTTAAAAAGTGGGATTCAATTCTTGGAATAATATTTATAAAATCAATCACACTCTGTTTTACTTGTGGGTTGGTGGGTTTTTGGATGGTTTTCATGTTTCCTCTCCTATCAGCTTTAATAATGCCTGAATCCGTTTTTTTGGTAAGTGCGGTTTTTATTGCTTTATTGCTCAAGTTAAGGGTCGATTTGAACATATGGTTTGCATACTATTTTAGATCCATCAAAATAAAAGGCGGTGTTAAGAGCTCTTAAATCTTGTGTACTTGAGTATCGATATTTAGGTTTTATTTCTTGTGAATGTTGCACTACAAATTCTGTCTGCCTTTCAAGATTTCCGAGCTCCCAATATGCATCGAAAAGCTGTTGCCTTGTCATTTCATAGATCTTATTTTTGCATTTGAGTCTGCATTTGTCTCCACAGGGGGTGGTCTAACTCTTCTCTTCTGGCACTTGTTTTTTTGATTTTACGTTAGGCTTTGCTAGAATTTCTCAGCTGTTTTGATTTTTATTTCGCTGGTTTACGCACTCTCTTTTTACTTTTTTTTCTCCGATAAACTTGATGAACTCGAGCTGCTACTGCTGGTGTTGGACGAACTGGAAGATGGTTTAGTAGGATATTGCTTTACTTACGGGAACTAATTCAAACATCGGATCTCTATCGCTGTCATCAATATCACTTTCATCGCTGCGAATCGGTGAAACATAATAGTTTAGACCACCAAGTTTCTGTTGTCTTGACGTATGTGGAATAGGTTCGGCAACTACAGGTAAGGCAGCATGGATTTTCTTACATGAGACTTCATCGCTTGACGAAGTTTTGAAGACATTTACAAGATTTTCCTGTTGAATGAGTTCTATATTAGGAAGAGTGTCTTCGTTATTCTTCTCTTCTATCATTTTTGCTAAAAACCGTCCACGTTTCATTGTTTGTCTTAAATATAAAATGCATCTTTCATCTAGTGATAGGACTTTGTGAGCCAAATGTATAATAAGCCATCGGTTTAGCTTTTTAGGTCTCATAAACTAGATTATTTAAATGTATTTTGCAGAGACCATCTAAAGAGATCTAACTCAAAAATGTATCAGTTAAAACGGAAAAAAATGTCTAGTTAAAATATATTCTATTAAAATGACAAAACATCTATAATATCCAGAAAAGACAGGTCAAAATTAAAATATTTATAAAGAGATTTTGCAGTTTAAAAAATGATTGAACAAAACAGGGTCAACTACAAATTCAAAGTTGTTTCAACAATACGGTATTAATTCAAAATAAAAACAAACACTTTAAAAAACTTTCCAGCAACACGGGGTCAACTCGAAATGTAGTACTGCTTTCTTATGCACTAATCAACAACACGGCGTCAACTCTAAATAATATAATCGACAATATTCAACACTATGGATGCAACTTAAAATGATACCTTTTTGTTAACGAGGGACAGGTGCACTCGGCTTGCTACATTGGTTACAACTGGCAATGTCTCCGTTTAGCGGGCGAGGAGCGGGGACCGCTCGTTCATCAAAACAGGTTAATGGCGACATCTAGCGTCGAGTAGTAGAAGTAATTTTAAATCTGTTTTGTTGGTCGATAGGTAATGATATTTAGAATTCGTTGGTGAGCCAAACTAAAAAAACGAGATTTTTGAGTTGACTCCCTTTAGATCTGGGGGTGCGATATCTTATCGTGGATTGTTCCTGTTCCTCACATCTGTTTACCTTCCACTTTTAATAAAATCTAGCGAATTTTAAACGTCGAAAACACGCCAGGGCTGGCTCAAGGTTTCAAATCCCGAACCTTGATGATTCCGTGAGAAATAACAAAATGTCTGAGTATTTATTTACATAAACAACGCGCGTCCTAATGTAGTGTAGTACGCCCACCAGATAGATGGAGTGATGTTGGCGTGGATGCGGCAAGCTGAAGACAAGAGGTGAAATGGAGCAGATTTGAGAAGGCCTATTTATTTATTTATTTATTTAGGAACAATAAACAACCATAGTATACATTTTAGAAAAAGGAGTGTCAAATTACAGGGTCGGTAATACTATGGCCCACAACATTGTTCACATAGTACTAGTTACAAAAGTTACTAAATGCTAGATGATTAAATGATAACAAAATAAATACACAAAAAGTTTACAAAGAAAATAGAGCAACCAAAAAGATAAAAGAATGAACGAAGTAGAAGAGTGAGATGTATGACTGTTAAAGTGAATTATGATCATTTGATAGCAGGACTGCAATAATTGACCTTTTAAATTTGAACAAAGAACTTGCGAATATATCTGTGCTCTCAAAAGTATGGTTATAATTAGCGACCATTCGTCGAATACCTTACCTATGTATAATATGTCGGTGATAAGATAAATATTTATTTAGAACAAGGTTACAAAATGAACTTAGTAACTAATGAGACGATGCTGATCGCAAAGAGTGTAAAACTATGAGAAAAACTAAAATGATGACGCACGTCCCGCTTACGATAGGGATACTAGGCATTCCCCAAGAGTCTAGGTTAAGTAGTGTTCTTAATAAAGCTTAAGTACAAGTTTAAATAACGACACTAGTTCATACACTCTTACACCAATTTGTAAATTTAAATTCCTGGACTCCCGGGCCGCATTTTATGAAAAAAGTTATGACATTTAATTTATAAGGAACTTTATTATGAAAAGTCGAATAAAAGTAAACTAAATATCTCTGTTCTGAACCCGACCCTGACATGTCCCGACGGAACGCTACTTGCTATTCAATAACTCCTTGTTCTAAATACATAACAACTGCTCAAACAAACAGTCGTGTTTTCGCAACGGCCTGTCATTGAGATGGTGTTGCCGATGGTGTAAACACAGAATATTAGGTATTGTGTTTACGCCATCGGCAACACTAGGCTTTATCTAGACAGACAGACTGCAGTTTGAATGCAGTTATTAACTAAGAAGAACTATTCAGCTTAATACCTGCAGCTAACTTCCATCACCGCACTACTCGCCATAAAGCTAATTTGCATCCGCAGCATCTGGATAGCTGGTTCTCCAGAACCACTCGTTTTTCGCGCTCTTTTTTGCCGCGGACGATCAAGCTGTGGAACGAACTCCCATCTTTTGTATACCCTACACCCTAAATATATGTAAGTATAAACCAACAGGATAAAAGTTATTTTTAGGTTAAGTTTTGACAGTTTGTTGACAAACATTCGACATCGAATTTGGCTGAATTATAGCTTGCTTGTTGTCAGCGCGCAGTCGTACTAACTGAATTCAAACTGCGAAATTGCGGTCGGGGTGCAGTAGAAATTCAGTCCTTCTATCTAGAGCTTATCCTCTACCGCAGCCGATGGACAGGAAACCGTAATGTCATTGTTTTAAGACTCACAATGACCAGGTGATGGCTGCGGTCAGCCTTGCGGTGTTCTGTAGAATTTATTGACAACACAAGGATAATATTGAATCGACTAGTTGCCGCTATATAATAATAGCTCCCACATCGTTCCCGGATAAAGTAGCCTTTGGATTACTTTAGATTCCTTTACCGCGGCTGATGGAGAACATTTCTATAATTTTTTAACATAAAAAACCGACTTCAATGATGAAATCCTTGACTTTTTGCTGAAAATATCCAAACCGCTATATATTGAGTATTTCTTTCGATTTAGCATGGATCATCAGAGTAGTAGTAAGGCCTTTGCATCTATTATAGATGATTTATACAGCGTCAGCAACTGGTAATCATGCTGTACAGGACGCTGCAGAGCCTGGGACATTGTTAGATGGATTTGGCTTGCCCAGCACCTATGGATCATCAGAACTGAGTGTAAAAACAAGCAAACATTATATCCCTAGTAAAACAAAAAACACAACCGCAAGGTTAAATTTAGGGCATAAAACTATACCTTGAGGGACTCTACAAATATTGAATACCTCGTGGATCCCATCATCAGAATCGAGTTTTGAAAAAAAAGGGACCTTATTCAAAGGGTATGTATTAGAATTCAAAATAATTTTGCAAATCGGTTCATAAATGACGGAGTTCTGAGCTGAAGTACACTACTTAAGAACCCCCTTTTCACTCTGCACTGATTTTCAGTTGCGCCTTATTGGCCCCACAGGGCGCAACACTGACCACAGCAAGACGAATTTTACAGCACCATCTAGCCCAAAAAGAAAGCTTGTGTTATGGGAATCAGAAAATCGATAGACATGGTAAATTCAAACTCAATCATTTTATAAACACTATTAGACCAGCTGCTTCAAAGGCCGCCAGAGACGATAGTTAGATAAGAAGAACATTTCTTTAACGGCCTGAGACGAGTTGCGGGTTCGATTCCCACCGAGAGACAAATGTTTGCTTATCTGCTGATTTTTTTGGGTATTGGTGTTTCCTACGTATGTCTCTAAAAAAGTATGTGAGTATTCTATCAGTCATCTGGTTTCCATAGCTTTGCTTAGTTTGGGACCAGATGTCTAAGAGAGTCCATCATTGTTTTTTTCTTAATATTTTTACGAATTGGTCGTCCAGTAGAGTCGCACACACGATAGTGCACATTTCTTTTTAGTTGGCAATAAAAGTCGCCGGCCGCGTTGAAAGCAAAAATAAATCTAAAGTACGCTTTCTTTCTCTTTGCTAAGCATTGTGTTGCATATTGGATATGGTTTAGGTAACGTGTTGTGTTACTAGCAATGTCGTGATAGCGTATGATAAGTCCAGCAGTGGGACGAGATAGGATATATTAAATAAGTTTACACCTAGTCTCGGGAGGTTACCTAATATGTTTCGTTTTAGAGCTTAAGTGCTACAAACAGACACAGGCACACACATAGCGGTCAAACTCATAACAAGCCTCTTTATGAGTTTAATCACATCGCCATATCCGCCTATATATTAATTGTAAATAAATATATATATATATGTATATGATTCGCATTTCTTGTCTCGAACCGACCAAACGCTTAGTACAAATATTAGCCTTCAGATTCTTGAACTATTCTAAAAAACTCTTATCAACAAAACTCTGTCGCATCTCGTCTTTTCAAATAAGGAAGAGTAAAACGCGGATACGGAACGCAACGCAGCTCTGGGCTAATTACGTGTTTTATGTGCTTCTTTTCCCAGCGTTTTTGCGCTAATAAGGAAACTTGGGAACGCGACACTCGTTGATTTAGCCTCGTGCTAAACGCACGCGCAGTCGTCGCATTTATTTAATTATTTAACTGAACAATTGTGTATTTTTTAAATAATCGAACGCTTTTAGTGGACTACGCGAATTCGAGAACTAGGTATTAGATTGAACGAACCGATTATTGTGATTGAAAAAGTGCAGTGTCTCGAATCTATAATTCTAAATTTAAATCGTCACAAATAACGAACGAAATTAAACAACGAGACGTGAATGGAATATTGTTTGAATTCCGAATGTGTCAATCAATTAGTAGAATTAAGTAATAATTTGTCGCTCTCGCTACAAGTCAGTGACGTCATTGTGCGTGTACGATTACTACATTCGCTTTTAACTGGAATATTTATAACGATATCTCTTTTCATTCCATTCCATTGAGCCAGAACGGACGGACTTGACATTTTCCGGGCGTTGTTAATGTGCAATGTCTGTCAAAATGTTGGGAGTCAGTGATAGTGATTTGAGTTAGTGAAGTGATTGATTGGTTAATTACTAAACGACAATTTAACGAGATGCCCACCGAGAGGCGTCGAAAGGTGAGGTTTTCATGTTGTCAGTAATAATATGGATGTCGCCCATGGTAATTCTTATGTGGTACTGGTGTGCAGCCGCTTTGCGTATGAGAGCCACCACGGAAAACCAGCTCTGCTGTGTCATAATTTATTATATCACGGCACGTGCAGAATGGTGGCTTTTTTAGGGTTTCGTAGTAAAACAAGAAGAATAAATAATGAATAATGCTGGACAATTCACACAGCATCATATAGCCCCAAGCTAAGCAGAGCTTGTGTTATGGGTAATAGCTTACTGATATACTTAATACATTTTACCATTTACATACATACTTAGATATTATAAATTATAAAAGAAAAACATCCAGAACACTCTGAACAAATAACTCCAGACCGCACAGACATTTGTCCCGAGGCGGGAATCGAACCCGCAACCTCTTGCGTCACAAGCGGATCTTCGCCCACAGAGGTTGTCAATGCAAAACCATTATAGTTTCGCTTTGTCTGTCTGTCTGTTCGTCCGTCCGTCCGTCACCGGCTTTGCTAAAAGGCTATTAGTCCTGGAAAGCTGTTATTTTGCATGGTCATATAAAATAAGAACGCCGAGATAACGCTATAAAAAATGCTGAAAAAATAATTAATTTCGCATACGCGTAAGGTGGTGAGGGATGAACTTTCAATTTTGAAGCCAATAGGAGAGTGGAAATGTTTTTTTTAGATAACATAGATTTATTGAAAATGGAGCGAGCTTCTCTAGAAAGTGCCTATTAACTCTCTTCTTAAACTTCGGGTCATAAACAGGTCGGAAACACAGACAATGGCAGTTTTTTGTACTACGGGCCGGTTGGTTTGGCCGCCGAAAGTGGTATATCAGTCCCAATATTGAAATACAGAGATACCTAAATTCAGATACCCGTCGCGATAAAAAACGCGGTTTCCCAATAAGGTCCGTTTATATCCTGAAAAAAAAAAGGATTACCTAGTTCAGGCACACGACTAATACGTTAGGTTCTGTGCTATTATTCGATATAAGTATCATGTTATTAGCCGTAATAGTTTTTTGAATAAATTTATTTTATTATTTTTTTATAGTTTATTACCTAGACTTCAGACACGTGCCGTGGCACACAATAGTATTACTACTACATATAATGTGTATTGACATAATTGTACGCCGTGGGGTGTCGGCAGTAGAATGTTACCCCTCCTTTCATGCAGTAAGAGCCTGCCAAGGGATACCTCCGCAAGATGGGCAGCAGCTTTCCGTGTATTAACATCCCGCACTGCGCCCGCCAAACCGCCTGCCAAGCGTATTAAGTATGGCAACTACTCCTCATGGAGATTCATGAGGCAGGCCTGTGTTCAGTAGTGGACGTTTTACGGCTGAAATGATGATACGAGTATCTATGAAATGAAAAACCTTATTAAAAATTTACGATTCCGTTGGGATTCGAACCGAACACGTCCCTCAAATCGATCCTTGACGCTTCCTCAAGCCGAAAGTAACCAGTAAGCTTGAGAATTTCAGCGGTACCCCACACGTTGTACCCGTGTCAGACAGACGTAATGTACAGAATTATATTATTTTGTCTACCACCACGGCACGTGTCTGTCACGGTCGATATCGGCAGATATAAACGGACCTTAAAGGGTGTAACATCACCACATACACCTCAACTGAGCACACCCTTGGCCCAGTGCCAATGTCAGGTTCGACATGCACAAAGCATTCTCCTACATACGTTATTGAATTTATTGTTCCCTGTTTGTGACAGCAGGGTTTCAGCAGGTTTCTAAGGACCTGTTTATTTGTCTACTAGGCGCACACCACGGTTTCACCCGCGTAGTTCCCGTTCCCGTGGGAATACGGGAATAAAATATAGCCTACGAGGGCTACCTTTTAAGTAGTTAAGTGTCGTTTGCAAACCTCCCGCAATTATTTAAAAAAAAAACATAGCTTTTTCATCTTTTTAAATTTAGAATTCGAAAAAAGAATATTTTTTAGATCGTTCGATAGTTTTATAGCGTCTATTCAACGGTGACAAGTCGGTTGTAAAAATGGAAATATCAAAGGAAAATATGCGTGCAATAATTTTCTACAACTTTCAAAGGGGATTAACGCGACTTCAGTGCTTTGAGGAGATCACTTCTGTGTTTAGTGATGCAGCAACATGTCTTAGGACTGTAGAACGCTGGTATTTAGAATTTCAACGTGGGCACTCTAGCTTCAGTGACAAGCCACGTGAAGGTCGTCCAAAAACCGCCATGAGAATACGGCAAGAGAATATCGACGCCGTGTGGCAGCTAATTGTCGAAGACCGTCATGTGACATACCGTGAAATAAAGGCAGCGGTGGGCATTTCAGGGACTACTATCCAAAAAATCCTGCACGAAGAACTCTGCGTAAGAAAGTTGATCTCTCGTTGGATACCACATTTGCTTAGCGACTACCAAAAAGCAACCCGTGTTAGATGGTGTCGCAAAACTCTGCAGCGATTCAACCGAGGAGAGTCAAAACACGTTTATGATATGGTTAGTGGTGAAGAGTCTTGGATATATGCTTACGATCCAGATTCTTGCCGTGGGGTGCCGGCACTAGAATGTTACCCCTCCTCTCATGCCCGTGGATGCAGTAAGAGCCTGCTAAGGGATACCTCCGGAAGATGGGTAGCAGCGTCATTCCGTGTATCAACATTCCGTACTGCGCTCGCCAACCCGCCTGCCAAGCGTGGTGAGTATGGCAACTACCCCTCATGGAGATCCATGAGGGAGGCCTGTGTTCAGTAGTGGACATATCACGGCTGAAATGATGATGATGATGATCCAGATTCTAAGCAGCAGTCAACTGTCTGGGTCTTCCAAGATGAGTCACAACCGACCAAAGTCATACGCTCACGGAGCACTTCAAAAAAAATGGTTGCCTCGCTTGTGACAAAGGGTGGTCACGTCGCCACTATTGTACTAGAAGATCGCAAGACGGTTAACGCTGACTGGTATACCACTGTTTGTTTGCCACAAGTCATCACAGAGTTTCGAAAAAAACAACTCAAGACGTCGGTATGATACTGCACCATGACAATGCAAGTTCGCACACCGCCCGCGATACAAAGATGTTTTTGAGCACCCAAAATGTCGAAATTTTAGATCACCCGCCTTACAGTCCTGACTTGAGCGCTATCTATTATTTTACGTTCCTCAAAATTAAGCAGTCTTCGTGGTCAACGTTTCAGCTCACCCGAAGAAGCTTTTGACGCATACAAATCGGACGTTTTGACTACCCTTACTTCGGCAGAGGCATAAATGTTTTAAAAACAGGTTCGAACGCATGCAAAAGTGTATTAAATATCGCGGAGAATTATTTGAAAAACAATAAATAGTAATAATCTATTAGATTGTCTATGCTTATTTCAAACGACACAACTTAAAAGGCAGCCCTCGTATGTTACTCAGGGATAATGTAGCATTCTAAAGGTGAAAGAATTTTTCAAATCGGTCCTGTAGTTTCGTTGCATTCAATGCATACAAACATACACACAATCAAATCTTTCCCCTTAGTGTAGTTTAGATTAGATATCAGGAATTACTACGTACTTAAACGATGCCTTAAGTACTAACTCATATAAAAATCGTTGCAAGTTAAGCGGAGCTTAGTTACGGTGATATGAATTTAATGAACTTATTAAAAAAGTCTTACTGAGCGGCTGTCTAAGTTTAAGTTGCGTTTAAAAATTAAAAGGTTAACCCCCTTAAATAAATTCACCGATACGAAAATGGCAAAAAATTGTTGATTACACGGAAAGACGCTGCTGCCCATCTTCCGGAGGTAACCCTTGACAGATTCTCACTGCATCCACGGGCAAGAGAAGAGAGGAAACATACATGCGTAGCACTTCTACGTACTTGGGTGGATTTATTGTACCCTGATTGTGACAGGGGCTGGGGTTTCAGCCGTTTTTATGGACCTGTTCTTTTATCTATCAGGTAACATGTAATTTACGCCTTTAGGGTGGAGTAAATTAATTTGTATTGGTACAGGTATTTCTTCAGACTAATTTATGGCGCGTTATTCTGAAGAATCTGTGTTCTCTTGAACACACAGGCGTTTTTAGGTAAAAATTCATTTCGGCCGTAAAACGTCCACTAAGAAGAAGAAGAAGAAGAAAATCATTTATTTACCGCACAGTACAATATAACCACAAAGAAAATAAAAAAAAATAAAATTACACATTTATACAAACAAATAAAAAACACAAAACACAAATAAAACTCAACATTAAAACTTTACACTACTCAACACAGGCCTCCCTCATGGATCTCTAAGAGGGGTATTTGCGATACTCACCACGCTCGGCAGGCGGGTTGGCGAGCGCATCATCATTTTGTACGGCGACTACTCGCGTAGTGATTATTGTAACGTCACAGTTTATTCCGACAGCAATGCGGCACGGCAGTAGAATGTCACCCCGCCTCTCATGCCCGTGGATGCAGTAAGAGCCTGCAAAGGGATAACTCAGGAAGATGGGCATTCTAATCTAATACAGATACCCTGAATCTGTTGTATATTTTTCTTCTCTTCTTCTTCTTAGCCACATTCAACCCTATGGGTGTAGGCCTCCTTCATATAATGCCATTTCTTGCGGTCTTGTGCGATTCCCATCCATACCACTCCAGCTGTTCTTTTGACGTCATCGTACCATCGCATTTTGCGGTCTACCTTTTGTCAACTTATTGGACCCACATAATCCGACACAATGTATATCTTCATAGCACAGCATCAATAAGTTTAGAATCAGTAGGCCCAACATTTAAAATAGCAAGAGGTGTCAAACAAGGACACCCGCTGTCTCCTAAACTTTTTAACAGCATATTAGAGGAGACGTTCAGGAAGCTTACGGCTGGTTGAAGAGAGAGGGGAATTGAACGGCGGCGCGAGGTTGACGAACCTGCGGGGTTTGCTGACGAAATTGTACTTTTCTCTACTTCAGCTTCCGAGTTACAATGCTTGAAGACCTAAGCTTGGCTAGCCTTGATACTGGACTTAGGATGAACCGATCAAAGACCATGCTCATGACCAACAGCGTTAAGACCAGAGTAAGAGTAGACGGGGAAGAATTGCTCTATTTAGATGTTTATATATACCTCGGCCAAGTAGTCTCTTTCGACTCCAGGCAAGGAAAGATAAAGAGATCGCTCGGCGAACCGAAAATGTCTGGAGGAGCTATTGGGCCAAGGGAGACCTAATGAAAGGTCCCGACTTCCCGTTCCTAAAGCGAAAGCTTATGGACACGTGCATTCTCCCCGTCCTAACACATGGTGCGCAAACTTGGTCATTGACGCAACATCAAAAGTCTAAAATTAAGGTTTGTCAGCGTGCGATGGAGCGCAGCATTTTGGGTGTCCCGACTAACGGACAAGATCCGTAACACCGAACTGCGCTCCCAGACGCAAATCACAGACGTAGCTCGGAAAGCCGCGAGGCTTAAATGGTATTGGGCTTTGCACGTCTGCCGTATGTGAGGGCAAAGGTAGCGACTCGGTGGCGCCCGGACCCAGCGAGAAGGCGTCGCGGCAGGCCCAGACGGAGATGGCAGAACGAATTGGACAAGTACCTGGCCAACTGATCGGAAGAAGCTCGGGATCGGGTTGTCTGGAGGAAATGGGGGGGAGGCCTTTGCCCAGCAGTGGGATTATGATGGCTAATAGTAATAAAAACATATTATTCTTCAATCCGTGTGTAGGTCTGTGTTAATTTTAGTTTCTGTAGTCTATGATTTTAGTGACTTTGTGTGTTTTAGTGGTTCCCTAAATGGTTTCACAATTAGACCTTTGCGCTGCGATGGGGGTCGAATAGTAAAACATCTTCCAGGCTATTTAAGTCAATCTATGACAGGCCTTTGCCCAGCTGTGGGACAGTAATGGCTAAAAATAATATTATTTCAATATTTAATATGTTTTATTATTTATATTTAATAATATGGTTTCCAATTTCCTCCTTTTTTGAAGTCGGTTAAAATTACCCAGTCCCCTCAACACCGCTTGCGTCTGAGTCGGCTATATATTATACTAACTGCCACGAGGGTCGTCAATTTAAGATTATTAATAGTTAACTTTAGAGTTTACATTATAAAAGGTTGAATCGTTAATATTTGCTTACGTATCGGCTATTCCTAGACAACGCCACGAACTTTGCTGGTACCTGTTTTTAATTATAGCTGTTTCATTTTTATGATCGTGGAATATTTATGGAAACTAATTCTCGTCTCGATGACGTCGTTTCTTGTTTCGTTTGTTGTATTTGTGAAAATCTTAGAATAAAAACACTGTGAAAATCTTGTTTTGTTTGTGAACTTTATGGGGGGTACTTATAAATAAAAATAAATCAATAAATAATGCTGGACAAATCACACAGCATCATCTAGCCCCAAGCTAAGCAGAGTTTGTGCTATGGGTACTAGATGACTGATATACTTAAAACATTATACTACATAGATAGATATTTTTATTATATATAGAAAAACACCCAGAACACCCTGAACAAATATCTGCAGATCGTACAGACATTTGTCCCGAGGCGGGAATCGAACCCGCAACCCCTGCGTCGCAGGCGGGCCTTCGCCCGCTGCGCCATAGAGGTCGTCAATGACGAAATTATACTGATTTGCGAGTTGGTTTGCAAATACGAGGACAAAACAAAACATCTTTTAAGAAAATTCACAAGAATTTCGGTTAGGTATACGTCATTTCACCATCATCATCATTAAACATATAATTCTAACGAAATGTTTTGAACTCAGGGCGTTTGGTCTACACTTGTTCATTATCAAAATTGTTTCTATTCACTTCGCTTTCCTGCAATGGGATTTTACATTCCACCACAAGTTATTTTCGCCAAAACCATTCCACAACCGAACTTAAAACTAAAACTCTATTGTAAAACAAACCATAATATTACGGTGTACCTGATAAGCTCAACTAATAGCAAAAGTATTTCCTTTGACACGTAATATACAAGTTTTCTTGGTCGCCATCCGAATGTAGAACTTTGCCGATGCTTATCTTAATTGGGCCTAATTGTATTTTTGTTTCACACTGACTTTTACAAGTACATGCAGTGTGCCGGTACATAGACAAACGAATTAAAACCTTTAATTAGCTGTAAGTAGGCCAGCAGTCAAGGCGACCGCGATGGGTCATGTGCCTTGGGGGACTATCTGAAAAACAACAAGCTCTGGACAGTAAGAAGGCAACAAAAATTGCCATCATTTATTATAGAAAACGCAGCGCTGGCAGACCATATGCTCCATGGGTGGACGACTTTGTTAAGGTCGGTAACAAGACCTAGATGCGATCGGCCCACCATCGCAAGGTGTGGCAAATGGAGGAGTCCGTGTAGACACAGCAGTGGGTTGATACGGGCCCCACGCGTTAACACGGGTGAAAATGATGATGATGGTTACATGATTCTCCTATTTCCACCTAATGATAGTGACATTCGTACAAGTTGTCTGTAATTATCAAGGGTCAAATAAGTAGTATCGGGTAATTCACTGGAACTTAAATATTCAGTGGTAAGGTCACAACACATGACAAGTTTAGTCTCTGTTTGCTCGTTAAACTAAAACTCGTGAAACATGCAAACACTTTTCACGTTTGCCAATCCATTGACACCAGAGGTAGCTAACCTAACTCTTTAACAGCGTAAATGCATAAAAAGTACACTGCAACTTGACAGAATTATCTAAATAAACTAGCGCCAAAGACTTGGAAGATTCCAAAGTCGGTTCCAAAAACGGTCACGTCCATAGTCTTAAACAAACACTTTTAAAACTATTTTAAACCTTTTTATCACCAGACCCAGAAAAACAAAAGAGTGTAATTTTAGAAATATTATAGTGTAGAGTCAACATTCAACTGTATCTCAAATTTTAGCAAGCATAGATCTAAATAAGTTTTTCTTATAATATTAGGTATCTAACTTACTTAAAGCTGTCTACATACCGAAGCCGCCGGCCCGCCGGCACGAACCCGGTGGTGGGTGGACACGGCGGCTTTAGAAGTTGCGAGTCGGACAATTTTGCCGGCGGCACGACAGTCGCGGCATGCAGTGTTCACAATTAGTGATTGCCAAGTGATCGGAGAGTGCGCGCGTGTCTTTCGAATTATTACGACCTTTCAGTATTAGACGTGAACGAGGACGATGAAAGTGATCTAATATTAGTGTGTGGCTGCACTTGTGCAGTTATTATAGGTACATCCCTCAAAACACGAAACTGTTGTATCAGTAATTCTGTTGTATAGTATGTATAGATAGATAGATAAACTCTTTATTGTACATTCACCATATAACATACATTTCACAAAGAGAAACACAGACAAATATAACATACAATAAGCGGTCTTATCGCTAAAAGCATAGTTGGATAGTAATAATTCAGTCGCAATATCACTAAAAGCGTCGAAGCGTTTTGGCCGCATTTTATAGCCACTATGTGTTGGGTTCCATAGTAGTGGTTTTGAGTGATAGAGGTCTATTATTAAATTCAATACTATTTCGTCGTCCCATTCCATAATGTTTAGTCGATAAAAAACACTGATACGTCACTATTCCTTAATTAAGCAGGCGGGCAACTAAAGAGCGGAGAGGGGCGTGCCGCGGGGTAGGCGCAAGCCGCCTGGAGGATCGTTAAAATTAGGCCGCCGGCCTTGCCCGCCGGGTTCGTGCCGGCGGCTTCGGTGTGAAGACAGCTTAACCGACACCGGTCGACAAACAGGAAAAATACTATAAGCCAAATCCTACGAATAACTCTAGAAACGAATAGTGAGTAACTTTGTTTAATCATGTAGCCTTCTAAAAATAACTTCAAATATCATAAAACCACCTGTTGCCTAACAACTTTAATCAATTTCATTTCAACCGAAGAGGTATGTATAGCAATAAATGATTCTACTCAACAAGTTGCCCAAATCCGACCTATATGTACTATAAAACAATCAACATCAACTTGAACTGCCATAAATAGCATAGTATAAGTATGCGGTTTCAAGTGGCCGTAGGTATAATAACGTTGTATCAAATACAATCAATCAGTTAAATGGGTTTGTTGTCGATAATATGTTAATTAAAGGTTTAGGTACTATTTGGTATAATGATGAAAACTGGTATCGATCCGGGGAGATTTCAAAATAGATTGAGTTACATTTTCTATTCTACAATGGGGAACTTGACGTCTTGTTTGATCTAAAGCTTAAGTCATACTTAGTGGCTTAGTAACTTTCGATCGGTAAGGTGAGGAGGCAACGCGCCACTTAGTCAGCTTTAGACCTATTGACATGTTCTTTCTTCTGAACATATCCGACTAAGCTGAGAGGATGGTATAGGCGGAGGTGCTCGGCAAGCCTAATCCATTCCCTAATGTCGCTGACATTGCAGCGTCCTGTACCGCATGATAACCAGTTGCTGACTCTGTATAAATCATCTATATAATAAATGTGCAGGGCCAATTTAGTAGCTACGTATTTTCTTTTTAAGTTCAGTAGTAAAATTAAGTGTTCGCTGGTGACCGGATAAATGGAGATTTTGTGGTCTATCCTGGTTTACCTTGGATATTTTCATATTTCTTTGTGTAACGTTAGATGCGGTGATTCTCATGGGATAATATGGTACACCATGGCAGTCCAAATACAAGGAAGGCGTCAGCTAATTATACAAAGAAACAATAGAGAGACGACCTCGACATATTTAAGGTTTAAGGACTGGTGAAATTGGAATCTCGCTAAGAGATAACGTAAAGGATTTAGGAAATGGAACCAGGAGTGGGACAGAATATAATCTTTTTTGCATATTTATTTTAGAAATAATTTCTAAAATAAATATGCAAAAAAAAGGTTATATTTGTATAAATTGATATTTATATCGGGTCTGGGTAATTTTTCTGTTTTTCTATGTATGTATCTATACGGTGCGTAAAGTATTTAAATAGTACTGTGTGTCCAGTACTATCAACTTATTGAATATTATATAATTGTGATACTTAAGGCGAATACAAAAACAGGGTGTAAGAAGACGACTACGGAAAACGGGGTGGTAGAGTACCCCAAAATCAAACATAAAATAAATTACTTGTCCTACAAAAAATTGAAGCCATAGTTAATAATGTTTAGAGATTTTCGTTTCTTAATCATGATAAAATCGATTCTATTTCCTTCTACCAGATAAAGTACCATAAAACATTTAAGGTCGGCTTGTTAAGCAATATGAATCCTTGTGTGCACGTCGCACTAAGTCTACGGGAAAATAAAAAGAACATAACCACTTAACGTTTGTTATTCGCTTCACCGACATGTAAACAAACAAATCTCCACGTTATAAATAAAACATTCCGGATACTTGCAAGTTGCAAATGCGTCAGTTCATTGTTATTCGATGTTTGTCGCTGCTACGTGTTGACACACAACTCGCTGGGTATACTCGTAAGGTAGAGAAAGTGAATATTTGAGGCTCTATACTAATTATACAAACAGTATTCATACATAGTCCTATTCGTAAAGTAAAAATTTAGTAAGTAAATGGGTAAAATGGCTATTATGTATCATTTATATATTTTAATTAACATAAAATATACCAACACATTATATAACATAGATAAATATATATATTTATGTTATATAATGTGTTGGTATATTTAATGTTAACTATATATATTTTTATGTTAATTGATATTTATTTAGAAATTTTTCTTACTTCTGTTGTTAGTGCCTTCTCATTTTTTCTTGCACGCCCAGGTTGACTGGTAGAAAATGCTATCAGCATTAAGTCCTCCTCTGTACATTGTTTTTGTGCACAAAGTATTAAATAAATAAATAAAATCGTTGACCTACAAGCAAACAGAAGAACTTTTATTAACCGGAATTTGATGACATTCGTAACTTACATAGAGACAACCTGTAACTCATCATCATCCACAGGCCGATTTCACCCACTGCTGGGTATAGGCCTCCCTAAGTTTGTGCCATCCACAACGATCCTGTGCTAGCCGCATCCATAACTAATAATAACCTATATAACTAATTTACTCATAATAATATTAACTAGTTTAGTACATAAGCTTATCAATAATTTATTGTTAACTTTCAAAGTCAATAAGTTTACAAAATAAAAACAAAACACATATTGAATAAACATACACATAATTGAATTCGTTCGCTTCGGAAAACTTTTTTCCAAGTGAGGGAAAGAAGCACAGAATATTTTATAGATAATATTACCGTTAAAGAAGCGAAGAAGAAACCTCGCTCTTTCACTTCTAATCATTGTAACAATATTAGTCTTTTTTAAACTTTCGCGATCACGACACATTATTAACAGGACAAGTCTTCCCGGGACCACGATGGGTGCAATCCTGTCGAAACGTCGGGCAATAATAAAGGTAAATAGCGCGATAAATACCCGTTTAAATATGTGTTAATAATGTAACAATATTAGTCATTTTCCATTGTTACAACAAGCATTGGTACGGGGGTACCAGAAAAGGGGGCGAAGGTTTCCGAAAAAAATCTATTTTTGACCTTTGGTGACCTTTTGAGGTCACAATAACTCACCAAAATTAAATAGTACCATTATTTCATTAAGACAGTGCTAACAAAAAAGGTTTCATAAAAATCGGTCAACGCGTTCGGTTGTAATCGTGTCATGCAGGCAGACAGACAGCGCTATGCATATTACTCGGAAAATCATGAGGATCACCTTTGGACGTCTACTTCTGCGATGATGATGATGATGAATCAGGTATTGTCAGTCTCATTAGGCATTCTACCGGCTGCTTGGCGAGCCGCCGTTGCGCAGTCCGCAAGCTTCCCCGGCGATTTATTTATTTATTTATTATTTATTTATGAGCCTGATTCTTCCCACTGCAGGGCAAAGGCCTCCCTTCCCTCTCTCCACTGGTCCCTATCATGTGCTTTCTGGTGCCAATTTTCGCTGTAGGAGTCTATCTCGTCCCTCCATCGCCGCCTAGGCCTTCCACGTGGTCGTCGTTGTTGGGGAGCCCAATCAGTCGTTGTTTTTGCCCAGAGTTCTGGGGGCATACGACTCACGTGTCCAGCCCAGTCCCACTTGAGCTGGCCTGCTTTATACGCTACGTCAGCTATTTGCGTTTTTGAGCGCAGTATCGTGTTTCTAACGCGGTCTGAGAGTTTGACACCCAGGATACTGCGCTCCATAGCTCGCTGGCATACCCCGAGACGAGACTTTTGGCATTTTGTAAGTGACCAAGTCTGGGCACCGTATGTGAGGATGGGGAGAATGCACATGTCCATTAGCTTCCTTTTTAAGGATAGCGGAAGAGGTCCTTTCATGATTTCCTTCATGGACCAATAGCTCCTCCAGGCGTTTTCAATACGTCGTGTTATCTCTTGATCTTGCCTCGCCTGGAAGGAAACTATTTGGCCCAGATAGATGTATTCATGGACATGTTCAATCTCTACACCCCCGACTTTTATTTTCCCCTGCGTGCTATTGGTCATCACTTTTGTTTTTGCCATATTCATTCTGAGTCCCACTTCGAGGCTTGCTGTGCTCAGTTGTTCGAGCATTAGCACCCGGCGATTTGCGACTTTAATATTCAGGGCCTCGGTCGCGTATTTACATATCGATCCAATAACAAAACTACGCGCCCCGATATCGCAAGAATCCAATTACGTAACACACGGTACTTGGATACACGTGCTGTGTATACAGTATGGAAGTCTCTCAAAGATCTTCGTTTGTTTAAACGTAGATTTAACCGACTTAAAAAATTAAGAGGCGCAACCAATTAATATTATTATAGCAAGAATTTCGACCGTTATTATAAAGTCTTTGGAACACTTTTAGCTTCAGGAAAGGTCAAGTATCGATTTGACCACCGCGGGTTGGAACCCCGTCGAAATCGTAAGTTTTTAATAAAAGTATTTCATTTCTTTGAATCTTATACTATATTCAAATTATAGGAAAACCAACAGCTAGGTTTAAATTGTACATAATCAGAATCTGTTAATGCAGATACAGTACAACCAATAGATCTGCGCTGAAGACTAATTAAAAGTTTCCGCAGACTGGCCATAAAATCAAAGTGAATCAAAGCGATAACTGACCATTCCCTTCTCCGCTCTGGTGGACAAGCATCCTAAGAGTACAAGGGTCATGCTTACAACCAAAACAGTGTAATAGCCTAACCGCGACTTACAGTTACAGAATAAATAATGGCACCCGCAATAAGCAAGCACTCATTAATAATTCAACGAGAAAATGATCTTTTACGAGTACAGCCTAGCGACTCTTAAGATACTGTTACGAGATGACGTGGGAGCGATAACCTAGTACTTGCCTCGGTACAGTACAATGCGAACAACACGTTTTCAGTACAGTATCCCTGAATTTACATTATAGAATTAATACATAGTCACTATGAAGACAGGAATTTATTTAGGTATCAGTTAAGTTGGTAACTTAACCGTGATATGATATGTCTAATTTCACACAGCACCATCTACTAAGAACACTCGACTCGAAAGGCGTCCAACGCGACCGTCACTCACTCGATGATGAAGAGATAATATTACGAGTATCTACCGGGGGACAAATGTTTGCTTTCCTGTTAATATTTGTCTCGGGTCTGAGTGTTTTATTTATATGATACAGGTATGTCTTTAGAAAAAAATCGATATATTAGCTGATATGCCGTGGGGGACAGTAGAATGTCGCCCCTCCTCTGTTGCCTGTGGACGCAGTAAGAATCTGCCAAGGTATACCTCCGGAAGATGGGCAGCAGCGTCTTTCCGTGTATCAACAACCCGCAACGCCCTGCCTAGCGTGGTGAGTATGGCAACAACCCCTTTCATGATCATGATATGGACGGAGATCCAGGCAGGCCTGTTACCAGCAGTGGGCGACCTACGGCTGAGATGATCTGTTTAAAGATATTTATTTTCTTATCAACAAAACATAATGCCACTTACATGAGAAAACTTAAGATTGACTAGTATTTTTTTTCACATCGTTATAAATATAGTGTCACACACATCATCCTCGGATATACGTATACGGTCAGTACAGGCTTACCGGAAATAATCGGCCGGCCAATAGTTATACTTATATATCTACACAGGTCACATTTAAACACTCCGAAGGTGTAGGCACTTTTAATGTCTTCAGGTAGCCTGTTATAGAACTGGGCACCTTCGAAGGTTGTCTTTGAAGGTCGTTTCGAACGTCTTTTTACCAAATTCAGTTCTAATGGAAGGTAGAACAAGATGGTCACCCCATCGTCTACTGTATTTAGGTACCATGTAGTTGGCTCTTTTTAGTAAATGTTACGTTTGTATGAATGGTTTTGTTTATAATTTTGCGTATTAGTAAACAGGTTGTATAGATGTAGAATTGTTTAATGTTCATTAATTTAGTTTCTTTATGATGATTAGAGGATACTACGATATGGACTTCCCAGGGTCACGTCTAAATCAATTAATAATTTTCACTCTGGGTTGCCGTCATCTTTACTCTTTTAAAGTATAATGACAGTTCTCAATGTAGTTAAAGAAACTACTGAACACTAGCTTATTTAGTTATTTATTTATTAAGACACTCCTACGACATCTTTACATTACATTCACAAAGTAAATTATATATATAGTCCTCATCGATTTCGATGACGGCGACCTTTACTATCTGTACTGAGCTCTAATAAAAAGAAAAATTAAGAAAATAAACATTTTATTCGGTCCCAGAAGTGGTCAGAAATAATTCTTATCAAGAATCATTCTTGAGCGAAAAATACATAAGCAAGTACCAACTCTAACTTCAAAATGTTTAATAAAATGCTCGACCTATTATTCGTTGGCCCGTCTCGCACAATATAGCGAACAATATTAGTCCCGTTCAATTTAAAAGTAAAGCTGGTACAAGTGAAATGCCGATATAAAATGTTCTTTTACGGCTTTTTTTACAGCTTCTTTTTGCTGCAGAACTCCTGTGACTCCGTGTCAAAATAAAACTTTAAACGTTATACAAAACATATAAAGGAAAATCGTAATTTTAAAGCAGTATTCGCGGAGATTTCAGCATGTTTTTCGCTTACTTGGTTTTCCTTGTTTTAAATTAATTTGATTAGCATAAAATGGAGAATTGAGTGATTCGCCACTGAAAACCAGCGCTCCAGCAGCCCTTATGCTGATGTAGCAAATGCTGAGGGGAAGCCTATTGTTTTCACTTTTCTATCTTGTAAATTATATAAGTGTATGTACTATGTAAGTTTTTGTAGTTTAAGTTAATTTTAGTTATTTTTGTTTTTATTTTTTTTCTGTATGATTTACACAATAAAGAGTTTATCTATCTATCTATCTATGTAAGTGATTGTGATAACAATAAAACTTTTTCTATTTTTATTGTTCCTTAAGAAGAACATTACGTTTACCGTTACAAGGAGCAAGAAACCTGGAATCATTTAGATTTACATCCAAAGGCCGTATACAGAAAGAAAGCTGGAAACTTATAAGCGCTTACCGGCGCTTGACAGCGCTGGTAACCCGCGCAGGAAAATATATGAACACGCGCCGATAAGCACTGAACGGTGCCGACAAGTTCCGACAAGCTTCAACACGCGCTGGTCAGCGCTGGGCGCATTTTTAAATACACATCTTCTAACAAAACCAAATCATCGTCCGATGAGTCCGACATTTCGCTTGGTCCGCTTCAACCTGCTTCCTTTGTGTAGAACGGACCAGCGCTGTCAAGCGCCGGTAAGCGCTTATAAGTTTCCAGCTTTCTTTCTGTATACGGCCTAACAATAAGCTGGATCAGCTTCTTTCATCAGAAAATATAGATTTTTTACAGAGTTCCGTATTGGCCGAGTGGTATGAATACCCGACTTTCGATCGAAGTAATCTTAGATTCGATACGCCTTATACCAATAGATTTTTCTTTTTTGAAAGATGAATGTCCAAATTGAATTTGTGCTTTAACGGTGAAAGAAAACATCGTAAGAAAACCCGCGGCTTGGTCAGCTTCAGACCTAATCTTTCCTTTGACGAATAGCCGACTAAGCTGGGAGGATAGTATAGAGCTGGGCACAAGCTTAATCCATCGGACAACGTCCCAGGCACTGCAGCGTCCCGTACAGCATGAAAAACAGTTGCTGTCGCTGTATAAATCTATGTATATAAAATGCAAAGTCCTGACTGACTGACTGATATATCAACGCACAACCTAAACCACTGGACCTAAAGACTTGAAATTTGGCACATATATGTATACCTTGAGTATCCTAAAGGTGCACTAAGAAGGAATTTTTCGAAATTCCCACGGGATAGGGAATAAGTGGGATTTATATTTTCGAATCAAAGTGGCTCTGTGTGAAAAAGGTGATTTCCACGCGGACGAAGTTGCGGGCAAAAGCTAGTCATCTATAATAGATGTAAAGGACTAACTATTTTTCCTCTGATGTATTTTAAAACAAACAGAGAGTAGAGCACAACTGCAATAATAATTATTAATACATATGTACAATGTATGTAAGTAAGGAAAATTGATACAATTAAGATAATGGAAACACTGCATTTACATTATATTACTTTATCTATAAATTAAAAGCAATTAATAAGGAAAGTCTTATCACGTCACAATCATTACCTCAACCGCAAGACGTCCACAGCTGGACAAAGGCCTCCCTCCAAGATCATGAGGGGTTGTTGCCATACTCACCACTTTTGGCGCGTGCCAAGCGCCTACAAGGGTTGGCGAGCGCAGGTAAAGGATAAAGAGAAGATGGGCAGCAGCGTCCTTGCGTGTATCAACATACACGTAAAGACGCTGCTGCCCATCTTACAGACGTATCCCTTAGCAGATTCTTACTGCAAAATAGGTTAAATGAGGCAACATTCTACTGCCGGCACCTCACGGCATCCATGCCCATTATTTATAAATTAAAACCTATTTATATGGAAAGCCTTAAGAGTGCGCATTAGGCAATTTTGTAGTTCGTAATCGTTATTTATCTCAGAATCTATGAAAGTTACCACCTTCATATTTGGGGAAATTAACCTTTAAGCTTTTATCTTGAATTACGTGTTTTAAAAACGCGATTGGTGAATTTTTCCTCGATTATATATTTTTTAGAAAAATATATGTTTTGCACACATCTTGCTATTTTTCTCAGGAACAACACACTTTGTTTGTTAAATATTTGTTTTGTCAAGAAACCTAGAAGTATTTCTTTAGTTTTGTCATTTAATTTTTTGATTGGTTGTTTAATTAACTTGTTATGAGGTAAAAACTGTTTTGGCGCTTACGTCGTTAGAAAATACGGTGCGGGTCTATCGCTCTGTACTTCTCACTCGCGAGAAAACCATGTCTTGTCGTTCCGCTCGACGCTCTGTTGTCAGTTGGCTACGGCATTGCGAGAAGGACGGACCTGTGCTTGACTTCGATACATTTCTATTATAGAGATACTCGCTAGGTATCGTGTTAAACTAGTTTAATTAAATGGTGAAACCTAAAAATAAAATGGGACGCCGGGTGTACAAAAAATGTTTGAAGGAAAAAAGCAGGAAATTAGGAAAAAAAACAAGTAAGTGCTTAACTTTCTATTACGTATTTAATGTTACTAAAACGTATGTTCATAACGTATTATGTACCTACCTAGTAGTAGTATTTATTACTTTTTGCACACTCAAAACTTTTGTTACCCTACATCTGGTAGGTACCTACAAATATTCCTTCTAATTTAGTTTTTTTTTATATAATTGTTGTTTTTAGAACGGAAAACCACTCGTTCATAGAACTTTTAAAAGTGGAAGAAAATCCCGCAAGCGGTGTGCCGCTGTGACGCTGGTGGTGACGATGTCATAGACGATTCGTCAACGATGGCCGTGTCACCGATAGCGGAACCCTTCGTGAATGGAAATAATTGATAATATACCTACATCAAGGTGAGTGAATAGGTGCCTAAATTTGCAAATACTGTTTCGTCGAGTTAGGCTGGTTTTGACAGCGCGGCGCGTAGGAACCTACCGTTGTGTAGTTTTGGCTATCTCAGCGTCACATAGTACCTACTACATACATATCGCACCCCTAGATTAAAACTCCGTTAACTCAAAAAACCTCATTTTTCAGAAAAGACAAAAAACTGATATCTGCGTTACTAGATAAGATTAAAAAAAACTAATTATTGTTCCTGAAGGGTAATTTTTTTTAAAGCATGTTTAATTAATTCATTTGTGTATTGTCTGTAACGAAGCTGTAAAAATCAGTTTTTTTTAGTTACCCTAGTTTTGTAGGTAGAATAAATCAATTTTTTGCGCACTATTTTGAGTTACTTTGGTTTACCTGAAAAAATTTGAATTACGTTACTTTTCACTTCAAAAATTACAGAACTTTTTCACGAGTTCTTAGCATAACTCTAAACCTGGGGATGGTAGTTATGGTGTTAAAAAAACAATTATTGTGTATTTAAATACAAAGTCAACGTTTATTTACTTTTAAAATCTCAATTAACTATAAAAACAATTATTTTTTATGCCTTTGCAAAAAAAAATTCTAAAAAATCTAAAATGTTATCCTTATAGTTTCGGGCAGTCTCCATATTCATTTTTAATGTTAATTCTACTTATGTACTTAGCTTAATAGTAACAGTCAAAGTGGCAAATCACAGTATAACATTTTGGTAGCCTCTATTAAAATTAGTTTAATATAGGCACTGAATTCTTAATCAGTCTAGATTAAGAATTCAAATTCTATACATTATAAAAGAATCTAAACCTACTTAGATTACATTTTTATAGAAACAGTCATAGTACTGTCTTGGAATCACATTTTTGTCGACAAGTTCCTTGATGTCCTTCTTTTTTGCTGCTGATAAAGGAATTTTTTCTGTGTACGCATTGCTCAAATTCATTGCGATATCAGGTGTAGATTCTACAGTTCGTCTAGTCTTTCTCTTGTTTACCCAACACTTTTTAAATTCAGTCTGTGCAAAGGATATTTTATAGAAAAAGACCATTGGACTTTCCTTTTCAACTTTCAGGATTTTTATGTCATGCCACTTAACTTGGTTGTTGTCTTCATCCATATTAAAATTTGTGCCCCAAGCTTCTTGCAACACTTTCAAGTCATAAAAGCGGTCATGTGTCATTTCGTGCACTTTGTATGCGACTTGTACGCCTTTCCTGCGTTTTTGAGGGATTTGGCTACATTGACTTTCCATGTTTCCGGTTTCCTGAGCTTTTTCTTACCCTGGAATACTTCTTCTTGCGCTAGAGTTTCACTTGGTGTGGTATTTTGAGCAACGTTGTGAACTTCGTCGTTTAAGTTGTCAGTATGATTAATTTCAATTTGTCGTGCAGGAATATTTTCGCCCGGATTCAAATTTTCGCGATTAGAGTCAGTAGCATTTGTTGAGCTTGAGTTGCTGCTTGAGCTACTGCTGCTTGATGAACTACTAGACGAAGATGAACTAGAGCGAGTTCTCGAAGTTTTTGGCACAGGTGAGAATATTATTTTTCTTTTAGGCAAGGGGTTTTCATAATGCGGATCTGCATCGGAATCGTCAAAATAGCTTTCATCACCGCTATTAACCGGTGAAACAACATACTGACGTTTAGGAACTCTTTGTCTCCCTTGAGTGTTTGCTGGATGCTCATCCAGGTCTAATGGAGTTTCTAAAATGCTCGGTGATGAAAGCAACCCTTCTTCAGTTGGTAACTGAGGCCTTTTTACTTCATTTAGCATTTCCATACCAAGGCTAAGAACGGTTCTTGGAGCATCCAATGCTGCTGGCTGGTCAGGCAGGACTGAAATTGAAAATTAATTAATTTAGCTATACCTAGAAACCAAGTTCTTGGACACCAAATTACTTCGTTCTAATCACATCAATATTTTGACCGTGCTAGTGGAAGAAGTGAGGATAAAACAAGATGAAACTAACCTTCCTTCAAGTGATAACTCAGGCTCCTTTTCTTTATTAAGCATTTCTATAGCAGGCTGGTCAGCGTTTTCTGCTTCGCTTTTCCTTTTTTTAATAATCTCTAATGTCTCATTCTGCATTTCCATACCAGGGCCAAGAACGATTCTTGAAGCATCCAATGCTGCTGGCTGATCAGGACTGAAATTGAAATTATATTAATTAGTTATACTTAGAAACTAAGTTCTTGGACACGACAATATTTTGATTCTAAACACTTCAATTTTTTGACCGCTAGTGGAAAAAGTGAGAATAAGACAAGATGAGACTAACCTCCCTTCAGGTGGTAACTCAGGCTCCTTTTCTTTATTGAGCATTTCTATAGTAGGCTGATCAGCGCTTTCTGCTTCGCTTTTCTTTTTTTGTATCATCTCTAACATGAGTTTTCCTCGTCTTTTCATCGTCCTAAAAATAAATAAAGATTTATATTCAATAAAAAATCAAGTAAAGTCCACCAACTCAAAAAATCCAAAAATCCCATCTACTGCTTTTTAAAACTTTAAACTGTTTAAAATATCTAATAAAACATGCCTTACAGAACCTTTATTTTGTGCTAAAAGTATCTATTTCACTAAACGAACAATAATAAATAAGATTAAATTTTCATTCAACAAAAGTACCGTATATCGAAATTATCATTTACTTTCACGTAAATTTGACTAATTCGAAATGACAAAAAAAAAATGACGATCGTAAATCATCAAAACTCTCGCAAGTCAAAATAAAGAACTATTGTTTTCAAGGAAAATTCAGTAAAACTCAATCAACTCGAAATACAAAATGCAACTTACCCTAAAAATGTCACGTAAACTCCAGCAACTCAAAATCACCCACTTTGCAAACGTCCTCCACCTACCACCACCGCGAGACAACTCAAAATGGCGGCTTAGTATTTGCGCTGTCCGTGTCACGTTCATTCAAGTAAAGGAACGTTTGGCGCCATCTTTTGACAACCGTTCAAGGTATCGTTACGCGAGTTATTTTCCCGTGTAGGTATTCTAATGAAGAAATTGAAAACGCCACTAAGTCAAAATGCCTACTTTTTGAGTTACCGGAGTTTTATTCTAGGGGTGCGATATGTATAACTGGGTAAGTACCTACTTACCCAGCTATCCATATTTTATTGGGTAGTGTGCTAACCCGTCCGCTCATGTCGACCGCACCGGACGAGTTGGCACAAAAAAATATAATATTTCCGTTCGTCAACTCGTCTGGTCAATTTTGATAACAAGTTTTTTGCAACCAACAAATTCGTAATGTGATGTAAGTATGAAAATATTTGTTAATCGGTTTTTCTGCAACGTGTATTATAAGTATAACACCTGTACTACCCTAAGAGGGGCGATTTCAGCCCATTTTATTTAGTAATCAAGGATTCGTGTTTCGAGTTTTCCATACAAAAAAAGCTTTTATTTTGCAATGTGAAAACCCTAAAAAATGTACTTAAACATTGTTGATATGTACCTATATCTTGGCATTGAAGCACATTGCCAACAAAGTAGATAGATAGATAGATAACTCTCTATTATACCCAGCTTAATTCTAACACAAACAATATAACAAAGGAAATATAGTGTAATTAATAATTAATATAACCCTATTATCTTGTATGTACATTAACGATGACGTCTTCCTCTCTTCTACATTTATTGTTGTGTCCAACAGGGTCTGTAATGCTACCTAACACCATTGTTAACACCATTGTACCTACATTATAGAACACAATAAAGTATTGAGTATTGAGTATTAATTAACTAAAATCAGAAGCTCAATGGGCGGCCTTATAACTATAAGCGATCTCTTACAGGCAACCTTAAAGTACCTATCTACCTTCTCGCGGATCAAAAGTTCTCCCTACTTATGTACCTATGTTTCTATCTACCTTACCAGCGAAGTACCTCCTAATTGTGAATAATTATTTAATAAAATAATTGTGAAGATATACCCTGACTAACGCAGAACGGGATGATGATGCATCTTCCGGACGTATCCCTTGACAGATTCTTATTGCACCCACGGGGGAAGACAGGATACCATTCTATTACCCTGCCGGTAATAGAACCTACCGCAACTAACACCTACACCGTTCCTAGTAAAAATGTCCGCGCAAACTTTACTCTTACTCAAGGTAAATTACCTTTGTAGGTAAGTCGTTTTCGTCCTCGTTTGCGATCCAACTGCTAAGTTAAAGCTAAATTGAGTATTATGCACGTACATACCTCTTTTTTCTCCATCTTAAAGGTCAAATCACTGTGGGGCGCCGGCAGTAGCTTTTGCTCCTCCTCTCATACCCGTGGATGCAGTAAGAGCCTGCTAATGGATACCACCGGAAGATGGGCGGCAGCGTCTTTCCGTATATCAACACCCCGTACTGCGCTCGCCAACCCGCCTGCCAAGCGTGGTGAGCATGGCAACTACCTTTCATATAGGAGACCCATGAGGGAGATCTTTGTTCATTAGTGGACGTTTTATGGCTAAAATGAAAAAATTCAATGACAGTGTCAATGTTTGCACAATTTCATCACATTCATACACAATTCTAAGTGTACTCGTTTATTTATTTTTATTTATTATTTATTTATTTAACCAGAACGGTCGCATAATGACCACTTACACTAATTAATTATTCAAACTTTATCCACATAATAAAATAAAATTAACAAATTACAGTTCATTACAAAATAATAGTCAAAATAATAATGTGTACTTATTATTAACAAAATAAACCAATAAAAGAAATAAAATATCTTTAAATGTCAAATTACAATATAAAATAATATATAAGTTACTAATGTCAAATAATAATTTAAAAATATCAAATTTTAATTTCAGTCATCCATCGATCTCACAAAATCTCATGCATTCAACAATAAAATCCTTCCATTCATCAACAAAGATGTCTATGTCGGGGTTGGCAGCGACGAGCCTGTTGAGGGCATTGAGAGTGCGAGGAAGCGTTAGTACCTACTTCCACACTGTCACTGTCACTCGATGTACAAGTTGTTAAGTTTACTCTTTACAGGAACGGCTTGATGTGCTGCCCTCCATGAAGGACGCATAGATTGCTGCGGTTGACAACAGAGCTGGTGGCTGTTTCTCACTCAGTCGTATGAACTAGACTTTTTAGGTAACCCCATAAAAAAATAAGTGGGGCTTAATCTGGGGATTGTAGTGGACAGGCGAGTACCTCCGCGGCCGATCTACCTGGAGGCGTTGAGGTTCTCCTAAACGATAAGCAAGTTGTGCCTCGGCTCACAACTCGCTCCGTTCTGCTGGAACATCATCTCCCGGATGTCTTTCATCTAAATGAAAGATCTTTTGAAATGCATAACTATGTAGGTAGGTACTTGTAGGTACTCGTTACCCAGGTCAAGATTCAGCTGATATTAGGGTTGTCATCATCGTATTAATTAGCTGATTACGCATAACCTTTGCTAGTTTTTTCTTGAGTGAAAATCATCAAAATCAGAATTACAGAACCAGTTTTACCCCCTTTTGGCTTAGTACACATGATAAAATACACGTTGTAGAGTGGTAGTAATAAATAGAAGCAATACCTACACTAGGCGATTTCCACAACTGTACTCTGTCTAATTGCTAATCTGTTCAGCTGAGAATCTCTTCAGCTGCGAATCTGTCAAGTTGCTCCGGAGACGAATTAAATAAAATATTATCCGCCATCTTCAAAAATAGCGCAATAATTGTAATCTTCTAATAATAAATGTCATCTTCTCGTTAAAAACGATACCCATCCAAGAAATTAAATAAAAATAGTCTGCCACCTTACATTTCAAAACTAATGTCATATATTTAATTTACACACTCGATTATGTCAAAAACGATACTTATGAAATAAATAAAAAAAGTGTGATTCCATTTTTTTGAAATCTTGGATTTGTAATGCCTGCTCTATTTTCGTAATCTATATAAATCATCGACAATTAACTAATTCAAAACCAAATATACGTTAGCACTAAGAAATGGAGTACGGAGACTTACTATCAAAGTTTTGTGTGTAGGTAAGTCGGTCTCCTCAATCCCCCGTCTCCCTTTTTTAGCCGTTTTTAGGGGAAATCGTGCTCCTAGAAACGGCTCTTGTTGATCAAATACCGAGTGTATATAGCATTTATGCATTTAATAGACAATACTACAAAACTATTTGTTAAGTTAAAGTTTCTATACTTTATGATGTACTAGACTAGATGTTATTTAAATTGCCAATTACAAAAAAAAAATCCGCTTAAAACAATAATATAGAATTTTGCCTATGAACAGTTATAGGCGGTAAATATTATTCATACATCACATTACACTTGTCTTAGTAACATCACTTTTCGTAATTTATAGAAAAAAAACTTGTTTTAAAAGATGACCGGACGAGTTGACGAACGGAAATATTGTTTAATTGTTTTGTGTCAACTCGTCCGGTGCGAATAAGATTAGAGTGGACGAGTTGGCACACTACTCGTGTTTACATTTCTCCTTGTGATGATAAAAGAGGATGTCTATCGTGCCTCGGGATACTGTCGTAAATTTGTTTACGTTGTTTACAATTTTAAACAATAATTTATTTCTCTTTTAGGATTCCAGATAAAGACTTGGAGACTATAGAGTTTGGAGAAGCATCGAATGAGAGAAGAATTGTAGATATAAAATATTTTCACGGAACCCTCACGCGTGTTTGTAACCGGACTTGATTGATTGCGAAAATATACTTTTTACCCATCATGCAGTATTTTATTTTTCGCTCAGACTTTACTACAATATGGGTACAAACTCAGGTAATTTAATTATTTATGTACCACACCTCCCTAGGGTACTTAAGGTAAGTACATAGCTTTCTAAATTATTTTTATTTCATGCTGACATTTTAGTAAGTACTTGTTCCCTGCCTGTATTGTTCACCTACCTACTTGCTAGACAATCTATAATAATCCAGTGGCACTTTAAATCGCGTTTACCTTATTACTTCACCTACACACACACACAAAATAAATAATATTCATCATCACATCACATCACAGCACGTTCCTTTCACTGCGATGCTGTCCTAACATAGAATAGTTAATAGTAGGTACTACACTACCTAACGTACGTAGGTAAGTTAGCCGACCAAAATACATCAGCAAAGAGAGCGCGACTCGAACTCTCGCACTCGGCCGCATTGGCGGCGGTGTAGCGTATTTCGGAAGGGTGAAGGGAAGTGGGGCGCAAACTCCATTTCGAGCGGCGCTATTGCACGTTCTTAAGTTATCTCTATGATAATTACCTTTGTTCCGTAGGTATAAGTATTTAGTTAAAAGATTTCTAAGGAAAATAATTAGCTTCTACAGACATTTGAGGACAATCAACCAATATACCACCGTATTGTTTACAATTATTCAGGTCAATGACATAAGCATACAACAATAGAATTAACGAGGAATTTGAACACAGTAACCTCAAGCGATGACTATAATTACTTGTAAGCATATTGTACCTATTCAGTTGTTTGGTTGCTATTTGTATAGTGTTTACCCACACTCAGGTAAAACATTACAAGGAAATGAAAAAATGCTGCTGGACATAGGCCTCCCTCATGGTCTAAGCTAAGAGATCCAAGTACTGATCATGCGGTGTTTCACAATCACAACGCTTGGCAGGCGGGTTGGCGACTGCAGTACGGGATGTTGATACGCTGAAAGACGCTGCTGTCCATCTTCCGGATATATCCCTTAGCAGATTCTTACTGCATCTACAGGCAAGAGGTGGGGTGACATTATACTGTCTGCACCCCAAGGCAATCGATAACTTGACCCTTTCTTAACCCTGAAGGGCTTTAATCATTTAACCAGTGCTCTATGATCTTATCCAGAATTTCGATTCGGCCCACCCGGTTCAAGTAGCTTAGTTGGTTAAACGATTCTAGCCCAGCAAACTACGGCCCGCGGGCCAAATCCGGCCCGCCAATGCCATCAATCCGGCCCGTTATGTGTCACAATACACAATCAATAGTAACTGAAATGCAATAAAAGCCTATGTTTGCTTAGGTGGGCAGAAAAATTAAAATTGTTATATGGCCCTTGCAACATACCGAAAGAAATATTATGGCCCCAAGGCTTCAAAGTTTGGAGACCTCTGCTCTAGCCTTATGAAGGCTAAAGTAACGATAAGGTAATAATGGATTGAATAAGTATTGATAAAATTTTTGATGGAGAATGTTACTAGTAACATTCTCCATCAAAAATCGATTCGCATACCTAGGTATGTATGCGAAATGCATAATACTTTTCCCGTTTGAGCTTGTATACAAATACACTAGCTTTTGTTTCGTTCAACAATACCAAGGAGTTATGATTTTACAGACATTTAAAATTCTCTTTACTAGAGGCCGCGTGACGTCACGTGCCAACGCTCCGTAACAGCCGACGCTGCCCTAACTTTACTGCAGTTCGGCAGGCTCATCACGTATCTCGCGAAAGGGTTGCAACAGGCGTGAATCTCGCGATCATCGCTGTCAAAGTACAAAGTCGTTTGACAGCGACGATCGCGAGATTTACGCCTGTTGCAACCCTGTCGCGAAATACGTAATGAGCCTGTGTGGTTTTGAAGCGCAGGCCCGGTGGAATCCCTCGTCCCGCATTCATTTTGAAATTCCACACCTATTCCGAAAACTAAACAATACTTTATTAGTAGCTTGGCGGAACGACCCAAAGTGGATCTTGGCCTCCGACAAATTGCAACAATGAATAGAAGTAATAAAGTAAGGTTTCTCGTTCGAACGAATCAAACGAATTCAGTTAGGTATGTATGTGCCTTATTCAAATTAAAATGTGTCTTGTTCTTCTTCTGTAAACTGACTATTCTATTGCTGTCTGTCTGTCTGTCTGTGTATGGGACGATTACAATCGAACGCGTTGACCGATTTACATGACACCTTTTTTGTTAGCACCGTCTAATTGAGAGAAGGGTACTGATTGATTTTGGTCACAAGGAGCGGAGTTATTGTGACCTCAAAAGGTCACCAAAAAAATAAAAGCCAATAATTAAGGAATTAAATTATACTATCTGATACTAATACGGGTATTATAATGAGGAAAGATTTGTATTTTGTATTTTTGTAACGAATAAACTCAAAAACTACTAGAATGATTTTTAAAATTCTTTTACCATTAGAATTCTACATTATCCCTGAGTAACATAGGCTGTATTTTTTTTATATTATATTATTTTATTTTTATATATCATTTGTTAATTAAGTTAATTATTAAGGAATTCGTTGCCGGAGTCAGTATTCCCCGAAAAGTACAATTTGGGTATCTTCAAATCAAGGGTAAACAGGTACCTTCTAGACAAGCGTGTCCCATCCTAGACCATATCATGCTTAACATCAGGTAAGATGTGTTCAAACGCAAGCCTATACGAAATAAAAAAAATCTTCAAATGGCCGAAAACGTCCAAAAACCCAAAAATGCCATTTCTGACCTTTTGAGGCCTTCGCCCCTTTTTCTGGTACCGCCGTACCAATGCTTGTCTAAAACTAAACGATGTATTTAAATATTTTCAGCAGTATTTGTTTTATTTTTAACAGAGAATACGATGGGTAAAAAATCAAAATTATTGAACATTCTCCATTACCTTGCAATATTCAGTTGTTGCCTAATAAATAACATAACATACAAACAAAGACTTAAATCTATTGAAATCTTTGTATACTACCCACTCTTCCACTTCATAATTCTCAACAATCTGTGCCCTTGGAAGATACCTTGTCTATAAAGGTTGTGTACAATTTTTATCAAACAAACATGACTAACTGTTGATAATAACTAAACCAATTGAACTTGAACTAAATTCGCCCTTGATACCTGAATGGACTAGTGATTTAATCAAAATACAAGTATTATATTCCTTCCTCAATTTTTTAGATACAGTGCCCTTGGAAAATAAATACTTTGTTATTAAAGTCCAGCCGCAATCCGCGGTTTTACCCGCGTAGTTCCCGTTCCCGTGGTAATACGGGGATAAAATACAGCCTATGTTACTCAGGGATAATGTAGCATTCTAATGGTGAAAGAATTTTGAAAATCGGTCCAGTAGTTTTTCAGTTTATACTTTACAAAAATACAAAATGCAACATACAAATCTTTCCTCATTATAATATTAGTATCAGATAGAATATTTTTCAAAAAAAACATGAATAATGAATTTACTGATAATGAATCAATCAAATGTAGGTACCGTAGGACTGCTTTTCACGTCCACAGCTGGCCATAGACCTCTCTCATAAATCTTCAAGATTATGAGGGGTAGTTAAATAAATAAATAATGCTGGACAATTCACACAGCATCATCTAGCCCCAAGCTAAGCAGAGCTTGTGTTATGGGTACTAGATGACTGACATACTTAATACATTATACTACATAGATAGATATTTTTTATTATATATAGAAAAACACCCAGAACACCCTGAACAAATATCTGCAGATCATACAGACATTTGTTCCGAGGCGGGAATCGAACCCGCAACCTCTTGCGTCGCAGGCGGACCTTCGCCCGCTGCGCCACAGAGGTCGACAAATAGTTGCCATACTCACCACGCTTGGCAGGCGGGTTGGCGAGCTCAGTACGGGATGTTGATACAAGGAAAGACGCTGCTGCTACCTAGTTAAATTTACAGCAATTGTATTAAAGACGTTATGGAAGAGCGTGAAAAACTAAATATTTAGTAGGTATAATATTGTTCAATTTCAAGTGCCAACTCAAAGCTGAAACGTGTCAAACAAATCTGTAGATACTTAGCATTTTACAGCAAAACATTTGCAAACAATGAACCCAAGGTCTGATCACGTAGAATCCAATAAAATGGAGAATTCAAGACGCAATTCCACGCAAAAAGTCTCGATCAATAAAACCTGTCGGAATTTGCTCAACAAAGTGATTTGCAAACAGAGCTGTACAAAATAGGCATGGGACAAAGCAAATGTACTTGTGGCATGCGATATTTCATAATTGTGGATTTTGATATTGTTCCGTGATTATTAGTTTTTAAAATACAGGATTTTATCGCGTACCTTTTTCCCGACATTTCGACCGGATTGCACCTGGTCATGGACGCGGGAGGACTGAAGTTTCTGGGAAGTTATTATTATTTTTTAAAATACAGGATTTCATCGCATACCTTTTTTATTATTTTCCTGACGTTATAAAAAATAAAAAAAAGTACGCGATAAATTCCTGTGTTTTAAAATCGTAAGAATAATATGTTAACAAATCGCGAAATTTTAACAAGTTCTATTGTTTCGTGTAGTAAGGCTTTTACGTCTATTATAGATGATTTATGTATACAGTGTCAGCAACTGGTATGCTTCGTACATCTTTAAACACCTTGTTGTATCCATGAATCCAATCCAACCCAAGGTTGTCTGTTAGAGATCGCTCTTTAGCGATAAGACCGCCAATTGTCACTTTGTGTTCAGTGTTTATCTTTCTGTCGTTATTTTTATAATTGTGTGCAATAAAGCATTTTCTATTTTCTATCTTATCTATGCTGTACGACGGACACTGTTAGATGGATTAGGCTCGCCCAGCACCAATACCATCCTGCCAGCTTATTCGGCTATTAGTCCGCGACTTTTCGTAGATTACCTACTACCTCATCATTTCAGCCATAAAACGTCCACTGATGAACACAGGCCTCCCTCATGGATCTCCATGAGGGGTAGTTGCCATTCTCACCACGCTTGGCAGGCGGGTTGGTGAGCGCAGTATGGGATGTTGATACACGGAGAGACGCTGCTGCCCATCTTCCGGAGGTATCCCTTAGCAGGCTCTTACTGCATCCATGGGCATGAGAGGAGGGGTATCATTCTACTGCCGGCACCCCACGGCAAAAGTCTTCAAATGGCCGAAACTGTCCAAAAACTCAAAAATGCCATTTTTGACCTCTAGTGACCTTTTGAGGGCTTCGCCCCCTTTTGGTACCCCCGTACCAATGCTTCTCAACTTCGCCCCCTAAAAATAGAAAGATCCTATCACAGAGCCGCAGTCGTCGTTGCCGTGGGCTGCCAGCAGTAGAATGTTGTCCCTCCTCTCTTGCCCGTGGATGCAGTAGAAATCTGCCAAGGGAGACCTCCTGGAGGTTAGGCACCAGCGCAGCGTCTTACCGCATATCAATATTGCGTACTACGCTCGCCAACCCACCATGGAGAATCATGAGGGGGGCTTATGTCCAGCAGTGGACGTGCTACGGCCGAGATTATGAGACCCGCAGTTCGTGAAAATTGAATCGTCTTTCGAATGCTATTGTACAGATTCTATCGTCCTTGAGAACAGTTACGATAACGACTTGATTATTCACACGACTTGATTATTATAACGACTTGATACATTCGTTTTACTTGAATTTCATTTTAAATTGTAATGTAAGTGTAACATTGAACATGAGAAATATAAATTCAGTTAAATTAAATCACTGCAATATAAACTATTAATTTGATCAGATGAAAATGTAGCAGCAATACGTCCCAGGCATACATTGAAACAAAAAGTGCTTATGGAACATTGGAAATGTGCTAATAATACACTTATAACTTGCCTACAGAATAATGATTCATTTCGTGAAATCTATTCTTTAGGTTATGTATGACCCTGGGCTTTTGATGATGTAACTCATTTCTTTATTTAGAGTATTTGAATTTTTCAACAAATAAAAACCGACTTCAATGATTCTGATGATGGTGATGATGATTAGGTTAGTGCGACAATACATTTATCGTGAAAGGTAGGTACATCATAGCATCTTTCGTTATCGCCACCCGAGTATAGTAGTTGGGAACATTGAAGAGTTTCGATGCCCATCTGTTGTCCTCTTCGTCAGTTTCAGTTCACCAAATTATACTGCCTGAATGCAAATGCTTGACTTGTTGCAGAAAATACAAAAAATAAATATTTGTGGAGTTCCCTCGATTCCTCATGGATCCCATCATTAAACGACGACCTGGGAACCTTTTTCTTTTTTGAAGTTTCTTAAATAAGCATTATCAAAGTTGTCGGTTTGATAATAGTGTGTCTACCATGAGTTGTTAGTGTTAGATCGCCTGCCGATACTGCACTAGTAATAAATAAATAAATAAAATAAATAAATAATGCTGGACAAATCACACAGCAGAGCTTGTGTTATGGGTACTAGATGACTGATATACTTAATATATTATACTACATAGATATTTTTATTATATATAGAAAAACACCCAGAACACCCTGAACAAATATCTGCAGATCGTACAGACATTTGTCCCGAGGCGGGAATCGAACCCGCAACCCCTTGCGTCGCAGGCGGACCTTCGCCCGCTGCGCCACAGAGCTCGTCAATAGTTAATAATAATTAATATTATAATAGTATGTTACTATTATCATAGTAACATACTATTATAATATATATAGTATAATATAATATAATAGTACTAATAGTATCTATATATATAAAATTCAAAGTCCTGACTGACTGATATATCAACGCACAGCCTAAACCACTGGACCTAGACTTGAAATTTGGCACACATATACCTTGAGTATCCTAGAGGTGCACTAAGAAGGGATTTTTCGAAATTACCACAGGACAGGGAATAAATGAGATTTATATTTTCGAATCAAAGTGGCTCTGCGTGGAAAAAGGGATTTTACGTTTTATGACTTCCACGCGGACGAAGTCGCGGGCAAAAGCTAGTAGTATAATATAATAGTACTAGTAGTAGTACTGTAGTAATAACTATGATAATATAATAGTACGTTACTATAACATCTGTCAGATTTGTAACTCATGGCACCAAATTCTAAGCAAATGAAGCTCAAACTAATGTAGCTGTAGTATTAGTTTTCTGCTAATTTTAGTGCCAAACTATAGCTAGAAGCGATGCACAAGTTTTCATATATTTTTTTAATTACAATCGTTATCGAGTATAGATTGTGAAAACTCAAGGTAGACCTACAAGAGTGGTTCATTCTACATATCGATTCTTTGACCAATCCATTTTATCTACCGTCCGCGCCCTAACACCATTAACACGCTGTTAGTAGTTGTAGCTGATAGTTGAATTAACTAGTACCCTATGAGTATCTAAAGGTTCGTTACCGTTGTCAGCTTGTATTTATAGTATAAGTATCCTTCCCTAAACACCGTACAACTCTTCTCAATAATCCTTAACTAATAAGTAATAACAAAATAAACAAATAATTATTTTCGGACGATATTTTTCATTTCCGCGGTCCCATTTATTAATGTAAATACTTGGTTCTGGATATGAAATACTAAGGTTTATTCCATTGCCAGATCATAGTGACATTTACGCACAACATAACACAACAAACATAAGAACTGACGGACACCCATTTCTAGGTGACAAAAACCACTTAGAATAAAATACATAGTGCGCTGCTTTTAGATTAACATACAGTGCAAGATCTTTAATAGCATTGGATATGAACTAATTGTTTTATACAATAATTTCTTTGTCATCAGGTGGGAGCAGGCGCGACGGGTCCCGGCGGCAGACGAGCCCTCGAGCTGATTATCAGCGGAGGGCTGAAGTCTCTCGGGCGACCGGCCAAGCCTGTGCGCAGGGCCGCGTCGAGAGATTCTGTACTGACGCAGCCGCAACCTCTACTTGAAGGTAAGAACTTTCTCTGTCATACAGATCGTTGATTGCAAAAATCCCCTTCCGGTTCTCAAAAGGCTCGCAACGGGGATTTCTGGACTAAAGGTCCTCAAACCCCCTCAGATATAGTAAGACAAGCATTGGTACGGGGGTACCAGAAAAGGGGGCGAAGGTTTCCGAAAAATGCCATTTTTGACCTTTGGTGATCTTTTGAGGTCACAATAACTCCGGTCCCTGTGACCCCAGGGTCTAGGTCGTTAGGATCCTAGGTCTCCTAGGTCTAGGGGTTAGGGTCACCAAAATCAGTTAGTACCCTTCTCTCATTAAGACAGTGCTAACCAAAAAGGTTTCATGTAAAACGGTCAACGCGTTCGGTCAGCGCTACGCATAATAGGGGGCGTCGCCCCCTAAAAACGCTGTCAACAACAGCAATAAATACCGTATTTACATTCAGCTCACTTCCATCACGGGACGCAGGGAGGTAGCCTAAAAAGGCTCGATATTGTAAAGACCTCACGGCTCCTGTAGCTGCCACTCACGCTGCCTTTAACAGTCTACGTCAACCGTGCCCAAAGATAACGTAAAATGAATAATTGAGCAAAATGTAAACACTTCATTGTCCTACATGCTACCTTGGGCATTAGTTCTAGCAGCGCGATTGACTCTGTGTAAACGTGATGTAAACAACATGAACAGAACAGCTTAAAATCTACTCATAATGTCGAACGCATTTCATGTCGATCAGCGATAATATCAGTGATACAATAAATTTGGATGGAGACAGAGAATACTGCCATTTCAAGACTATTCTTTGTTCACATGTTCACTGTAAACTATAATAGAGTCTGCAAAAGGGATCTGGTACTCACACAGTTGGTGGTAACATCGGATAGGTGTGTCAGCAGGTCCACTAAAATTAACTTTTATTTGGTCTGCTTCTTTCAATCTGTTGCCGAAACATCACGTTGCTATCGTCAAATCTGGATTAACTAAAATTCTAAAACAAGTAGTCAACCAACCAATAAAGTAATATTCAAATTCAATATTTGCGTTTGCGATTTTTTACGCGCGATTTTTAGAAAGTCGTGTTGGCCATTTATATGCCAATGTGGGTTCGATACGGGCCGTGCACCAATGGGTTTTTTTACTTGAAAAATGTATGTGCATATATACGTACTTTACCGGTGAAAGAAAACACCATGAGGAAGCTCGCGGCTTAGGCTTACCTCTGACATAGCCGACTAAACTGGGAGGATGGTATATATAGGTGCTTTTCAAGTCTAATCCATTTAACGATGACTTCGGCACTTAATCGTCCCGTACAGCATGAACACCAGTTGCTGACGCTGCCTAAATCACCTGTAATATATGTGAAAAGCCCTAATTTAGTCAGAAAATTATATACTCTGCCGACGATGGTCAATGGTCAACATCCGGACGGTATTGAACCGTAATAATCGTTTATCGACCTGCGATATCTAGGCTGTGGCCTCGCATGCTAATATAATTACTAAAACGCTGCTATTATAAACGCCGGAAATAATTTCATGAGGTCGTTTCTTTATTTTTGTCTATTGTCATACTATCATAATATGCCATGCAAAACAGAGGCACAAGTAAAAGTACAAAGGAGGCTTTACCCGAAACAGGCCTTTACTTAGAAATCGGAATAATATTAAACACTGGGTTTTTCATAACTACAGTAAATACCTAACTCTTGTTTTAATGGAATAAAAGACTTTTTTTTTGTATTTTGAACCCCCGACAAAAAAGTGTTGATAAGTTTCACCGCTATGTGTGCGTGTGTATCTGTCTAGTGTAGAGTCAAGATACAAGAACTTTATTTGTACTATACAGTGTATCCCTCGATAAAGTGCAACCCCGAAAGGGGGTGAAACTAGATCGAAAATTATCAACAAAAAAATAGAAAAAAAAAAATAAAAAAAATTCGTATATACTTTATTGATGAATTAAAATTTGTATTACTCACTAATGAGTCTATTTAATAAAAAAATGATTTCTTCCAAAGTAGTGGGTCTATTTTGTTAAAATAAAAACCATAATCATGTCAGATATGTGACGATGACGATAAAATAACAAGTAACTCACAAACGAGTGGCTATCGTGACTTAAAGTTTAATTTTTGTATTAAAATTACATTTTTTATGCTGTTTTTTTCAAATAATTTCCAAAAATCTTAAAATTAAGCCTATAATACTAGATATTTTTATGACTTTTTATTATTGTCTATCATAATAGCTTTTAAATAAAAAAAAAACCTACGGTCTAACTTAAAAAATGCGCTGGCTAGGAGCTTTTAAAGTTGACCACTGATTACGTCACCACTCAGGTAGAGACACTTGTTTTTACTGCTCAGGTAGTATTAAAAATCAAATTTTAGTTACAACATTTTTATTTAACTTATTACATGTGAGTATGAAATAAGGGTTTTATTTAATGCATTAAATGCTCAAAATGGCTTCCTTGTTGTTGTAGGCACATTGCCACACGAAGAGCGATTTGTTGTGTGGCTCTAAGCACCATCTCTGGGTCACTTCTTATCTCATCGGCACATCGCATGATTTGATCTTGTAACTCTGCCTCGGTGTTTACGGTCGTTCTGTAGACTCTTTGTTTCATAACACCCCACAGAAAATAGTCTAGGGGTGTCAGGTCAGGTGAACGTGCCGGCCACCCGACTGGTCCATCCCGGCCGATCCACCTATTAGCGTAGTTTTCGTTTAAAAAACTTCGCACATTGCGCCCGTAGTGCGCAGGGCATCCGTCCATCTGCAAATACATCTGTTGCCTTGTAGCCAGCGGAACATCTTCCAGTAGTAGTGGCAGATCGTCTCTTAATAAGCTTAAAAAACTTTCGGCATTTAATGTTGCGGGTAAAATAACTGGCCCAATCAGCGTGTCGTCTATTAGAGCTGCCCATACATTAACTGAAAATTGCACTTGAAAAGTAGACGCCCTCTTTAGGTGTGGATTTTCCTCGGACCATACATGTAAGTTTCTGCAATTTGTGATTCCATTCCGGGTGAATTTCGCTTCATCCATCCATAAAATTTTTTTTAGGAATTGTGGATTATTTATAATTTTTTGTTGAATCCACGTAGACATTACGCATCTTGCACGATTGTCTACATTTTCATGCAAATGCTGTACTCGCTGATAATGGTATGGATGCAATCCCTTCTTTTTCAAAATTCGCCATACGGATGTTTTTGATATACCGTGACGCAAAGCTAAGCGTCTAATGCTGGTTGTGGGATCAGCAAACAAATCGTTTAAAACGGCCTCTTCTATGGAATGGTCAATAATGGTAGCTTGTTGCTCACGGCGATCTCTTGCTAATCCAAGTCCGATGTTGGATAACTTTCGGTGAACTTCTTGGAAATTTCGTGCTGACGGTACAAGTCTGCTCGGAAACGCATTTATGTATGCAGAACGAGCGACTGTTGTGTGTCCACGTGACATACCATAATAATAATGGATGTCAGCGATTTCACGCGGAGAGAACTCAGTCAATCGCGGCATCTCCACAACACAACAAAGTACAGTCAAAAACGTAACAAAAAAGTCAAAAACGTAACAAAAAGTCAATAACAAAACAAAAGCAAAACAACGTAACAAAAACTTGAAGGCGCAGTAAGGTACGGTAGACGGTAGCAGCGGCGAGAATATCGGAGCGACTGGCGAGTGGCGTGCGTGCCTTGTTGTGAATCCTGTTTCGATCCCCACCCTTCATCTTTCATAGAACAGGCCCAGCGACCATAATCTACAACAATAGAAGTTAAAAAAGTGTCTCTACCTGAGTGGTGACGTAATCAGTGGTCAACTTTAAAAGCTCCTAGCCAGCGCATTTTTTATGTTAGACCGTAGGTTTTTTTTTTATTTAAAAGCTATTATGATAGACAAAAATAAAAAGTCATAAAAATATCTAGTATTATAGGCTTAATTTTAAGATTTTTGGAAATTATTTGAAAAAACAGCATAAAAAATGTAATTTTAATACAAAAATTTAACTTTTAGTCACGATAGCCACTCGTTTGTGAGTTACTTGTTATTTTATCGTCATCGTCACATATCTGACATGATTATGGTTTTTATTTTAACAAAATAGACCCACTACTTTGGAAGAAATCATTTTTTTATTAAATAGAGTCATTAGTGAGTAATAAAAATTTTAATTCATCAATAAAGTATATACGAAATTTTTTTAATTTTTTTTTTCTATTTTTTTGTCGATAATTTTTGATCTAGTTTCACCCCCTTTCGGGGTTGCACTTTATCCAGGGATACACTGTATAGTCGTAGCTCTTAAACGTGTGGACCAATTTGCATGCACCTTTTTTTTATTTAAAAACCGGTTTTCCGGCGGTGGTTCTTTAAACACATTTCATTAAAATCGGTAAAGAAGTTTACAATATGGGGGGTGAAAGAGGGGATGAATAAATGAATGTTTCCAAATAACTCGGATAGAGTTTGGTATTAAACGAAAGGGAATGATGTGTAGAATGCAAAACTGAAAGTTATATAGAAATCGGTCGGCCCTTCATCAGATATACACATGGGTGTTGAAATTAGGGGTGAACAATCGAAGGTTTTCAAATATACCCAAGTGTGGTATCAAATGAAAGGGTTATTGCAAAACTGAGGGTACACATTACAAAATAAAATAAAACCGGGCAAGAGCGAGTCGGACTCGCACTCAGAGGGTCTCGTGCCACCATACAATATAATATATGTTATAGGCGGTTTATATTTGTTGGAGAACCTTGACAGCGCCATCTCTTGTCTGATAGCGGAACTTATGTGGATTTTTTACACTTTCGATGATTTCTAAAGAACTATGCAAATTAGAGGGTTCGTTATAATTTTCTTGTAATCTTTACATATTCTCCTAAAAGCAATAAAAGTTTCAGGGGCTTATCTCTGCAAACTTCGGAGATTCGGGAACGCTATTTTTTTCAACATTTTTGTGAATAAGTCGAAAACTATACGGCTTAAAGGAAAAATAAAAACTGTTTATTAATGTGCAAATGAAAACTTTTCATATGATAACCTACATGACCTAGTAACTTCACAAAAAAATTTAAAACCCCCTTCCACCCCTCTTGTATAAAAAACTATGCAAATAAGATACTTCACTTATAAATTTCACTTTCGAAACACTCGTGAGTTACAGTATTCATTGTAATGTTAAACGGGCTTTCTACTCACGTGAGCGTACAGCGCGCGAGAGGGAAGGAGAAGGCGCCGCGTAAGACTCCATTCCCTGATGAAAGTTCCCCTGGGAGGAACTGAACACGTTGGAAACCTATTTTCGAGGTATAATTAACGTGAGTAGAAAGCCCGTACAATGCACTTGACAATTTAACATTACAATGCACTTAAAAATTTTGAGATCCTCTATCTGCAATCATAATAAGAATATTTTTAACATTTTCGTATATGCTATATTAGTAAAAAAGTGTTATCTTTAACTATTTCAAATGTCAAGTCGATAGCATCAGTGTTCTCGAGATATCCATTTGTGACAGACAGACAGACAAAGTGATACCATAAGGGTTCCTTTTTTAGGGTTCCATTTTGGTTCGGTTATTTATTGATTTATTTATTGTTGTGATATGGACCTGACTACTTGATTAGTAACCTGAATATATCGCGTCTACCCCGAAAATAGGGTAAATGTTCATAAATACATTATCTATAATGCCAGAAATTGGATCGCTACCGTCCGGGGATGGGGCAAGGGCTCTTCGCGGTACAGCTGTTATGTTACTTGTTCTTAGGGTTCCGACTCTCAAGAGGAAAAACCGGAACCCTTATAGGATCACTCGTTTGTCTGTCTGAATGTCCAAGACCCTTTTCCTCTGAAACGGCTGTTGGTATCAACTTGAAATATCCAAAAATGAAGGTCTGCGAGCAGATAATGCCCTTCCAAAATCAAGGTTCTACCTCAGGGCATTCAGAAGTACCAATAGGTGTATCGTTATTGTTTGAAAATGGTAAAAAAGGAAAATTTTCCTAAGCTATGCTAAGCACAAGGAAAAAATTGTAAAATTTTGGAATAAGTTTTTTAGGGTTCCGTACCCAAAGGGTAAAAACGGGACGCTATAACTAAGACTACGCTATCCGTCTGTCTGTCACCAGGCTCCCATATAACAAACGTGATTTTGATTGAATAGTAAGGAACCCTTCGTGCGTGAGTCCGACGCACTTGGCCGATTTTATCATAATATCGTATTAAAGTTTTAAGACAAATTAATGAAATATTTTTGTTATTTTTGATAAGTATTTCTGAACACACAAAATAAATATACTTGTACCAAATGGCGTATGATGGCTAAACGTCCTACTCCCAGCATATATTCATCATCATCATCATCATATCAGCTGTAGTACGTCTGTTCTGCTCGCTATATGGCCTGCCTATTGCCACTTCAGCGTGCTAATCCGTTTGGCTATGTCGGTGACCCGAGTTTTTCTACGTATTTCCTCATTTCTGATTCGATCCCGCAGAGAAACCCCGAGTATAGCCCTCTCCTAGCATAGATTATCCATGAAATATTATGATCTTCTAATTTCGGGACCCCTGCGGCGCGTGACATGCCCGCACTTGTCCGCTTGTCTATTTACCAAATGAAGTATAATGGAAGGAAAAATTGTGGCAACTTTGTATGAATTAGACTCAAAACCAGTCTGTCTTGGCATTGACATCTACTCTTGAACCGGTCCAAGTCAACAAATTATTCCAAGTTATCAGATTCAATAATATCGATGTTATCATCATCATCATCATCTCAGCCGTGGGACTGCTGTCCGCGTCCACTGCTGGACATTGGCATCCCTTATGGATCTCGCAAGATCATGAGGGGGTTTGCTTGCTGTACTCGCCACGGGTTGGCAAGCGGGTTGGCGAGCGCAGTACAGGATGTGAGTGACGCCCATGTCTAACAGTGAATATCCTATGGCTGTGATGATAATCACATGATATCATCTGGACTCCTCCGTCATTGATTGACTGCCTCCGCAGCTCAGTTAGTCTTACGGCCGACCGTTTCGTTACAGTTTAAGACTGCTATGACGTCACGGGCCCCCCACTCCTAAACCTTAATGCACTCTATCTAAGTATTGCTTCATTAGTTTGAAAAAGCAAAAATATGTGTATTTTTTTATTATCTAACGGACGGATTAAATATAATTTTGATTGTCAAACCCTGTCAAGTAGCCTGTCGGCGTTGTACCCACCCCCTAAAAAACTTCAACAAGCGAACTGTACATTGTTCCTCGGCATAATTTATTTGTGGATGTTATAAATAGTGTTACTTTTGGTGTTTGGTTACGCGCCTCATCCATCCAGATCAAATTTGACCAATTAGCTAGCGAACCTCCCTTGTTTACATTTAATATTTCATGCCCCACGAGATGGAATTAAGTTTTACCTTTACATTAATCAATGTAAAGGGGTAGCTGACCGGATTATTCTATAGTTATATCGTAAGGAAATTTAATATTACTTACCTAAACACAAAATATTTTTTTAATCTTGCATACTTGATGCTTATTTTTGCATTTGCACGGATCTTGTGTCTGTTAATTTGCAAACACTTAATTATAATATAAGCCACTATAGCAGTGTTCAGACTTGTAGCGACATCTATCCACGTATCAACGTAACTCGACATCGTCGTGAACTTCTCGCGCCATCGGTTTTGACAGCTGTCACGGCAGACGTCATCGTGTGCAGCTTCAGATCCTCAATTGTCAACGCAAATGATATGTACACATAATTTCTTTGTAACGTTCTCCAATTGAAAATAAATATAGTTTTAGAATTCCAATCGAAAATTGTATTCATCGAAGGCTCCCGAGTACATACTAAAAATAATTAGGAAGCCTAGGAAGAACCGTAAGCTCAATCACACAGTGAATCAGGTTTGCCATTACCACGCAAGTCCCAACTGTCGACTGTTCTGTATGTTGATGATGATTACTGTACGTAGAAATGTAATAGAATTAAACATAGAAAATCTATTGACATAAACAGGAACATTACGATAAAAGAGAGAAAAAACTTAGCTTAAATAAATAGGTTATGGACCTCGCTGTAGCGGTGTGAATCAAGAGGTTCCGCCTCAGCTTCGAACAGAGAAACGCAGGCATTCTGGCGAAACCAGTCTAGACCTCGTGTGCTGCTAGTGGCCAACCGTACCCCTGAAAACGTACCAGCAAAATAAACGGTGCTGAAAAACACTTTATAACTAAATAACGCGATATGTTAACATATTACTTGGTCTTGGTCGCGGGAGGACTGATGTGCTGGGAGCTACCGTGAATTGATGGCAGTATCCATCTGATCTTGTTTGCCATCTTTCTCCTTTTCCCGTAACGACTAGCTAAGCCACAATATAAATAAGAAAACGGTGTTTTCTTCACGTTTCCGTTTTGTTTACAAGCTCCGTTGGAAACAACAGTCGTATCTGTAGAAAAACACCATTGTTCTCGGTTATATTCTCAGCAGTATCTCTCGCATTGAGATCGCAAAACAAGGCAATCAGGATCTAAAGATGTTTGTTTACTCGGAGCTCTAGAAAGCTGGATACAGAAACTGGATGGATTGTTTCGTTTTACAAGAGAATCTGGGCCATGGCGACGTTGTATTACAACAATGTTTTATTTAACAAGCATTCAAACCACTCCCTGCCATCTGATTAAGCTGAAACTATGCATAGTAATTAGTAAAGATAAAGATATTTTTATTGTCAAATTTTGTGCATATATTTTTGCAGGTCTTAAAATGTAAAGGTTAGTTTCAACTATTTGTATCCTTTTAGGACATACAAAAACTTAAATTTTACAAAAGAACATGGTGGATTTTGACAAGAACAGAATCAATTATTATAAAATTCTTTCAAATTTAGTTTCGGTGACAATACAATACGCAACTCAAAACTCGAATTTCCAAAATGACCACAATGACATTTTAAGTGAATTACTACTTTTATTTTATTTATTTTTCAGTCGTTATTATCCCACAGCAGGGCAAAGGCCTAACTTCTCTTCTTCCACTCCTCGCGATTTAACGCTGCTGCAGGCCAAGATCTTAAATGGGCGTCTAGTTCATCGCGCCATCTTCTTCTAGGTCTTCTTTTTTTGCCGGGGGTTAAAATATAATTGACACGTATATTTTTGTTTTTCAATTTAATGAAACAATACTGAGATAGAGCGCATTAAAGTTAAATAGTTATAAACTGTACCGAAACACGTCGTCGCCTCGGCGCGTGACGTCACGCTACATTTCGACATAATGCATCGCCGTTATTTTTGAATTTCGTTACAAAAGAAAAAAAAATACGTGTTCAATATCTTTTTCTAATATACATGACGGACTAAGAATTAAAATTTAGTCAAGGTGCCTATTTTCCATACCTTATTACCTTTTGTTCATAGTTAAAATAAAAATAAAATAAATAAATAATGCTGGACAAATCACACAGCATCATCTAGCCCCAAGCTAAGCAGAGCTTGTGTTATGGGTACTAGATGACTGATATACTTAATACATTATACTACATAGATAGATATTTTTATTATACCTCTATAAGAAAAACACCCAGAACATCAGGGTGTTCTGGGTGTTTTTCTATATATAATATCTGCAGATCGTACAGACATTTGTCCCGAGGCGGGAATCGAACCCGCAACCCCTTGCGTCGCAGGCGGACCTTCGCTCGCTGCGCCACAGAGCTCGTCACTACTTACTTCGTCAGTTACTTTATTCATTTATTTTTTTATTGGTTTGGTGTTAGCATCCCGTTGTTCTGCATCATTACGCTTTCCTTTCAACGCTTTCACTCTCTTTGTATGATTCGAAAGTGCTCTTCGTCCTTTACGAGTATCCGAGCATCCTTTTCCTCACTTCATCATGTCAAAATATGACATGGAAATTGAAGTCAAGAGAGCGTTGATTGTAGAGCGATTTTCGCATGATTTATCACGTCGAAATGGTGTTTAAATTACAGTTTATTGAACAGTCGAAGACGCCAGTTTTACCTCGTTCTATAAATAAATGTTTTGTATGAGTGTTTTGATCAACCCGGGAATTTATCACGCGATACCTTTATTTTTTCAACATAAGATTACATTATGCATTTAACTCATGCTGCCTGATGTTCTCCGGACGAGAGAAAGATATCGATGGAAAGACAAAAAAAACTATTACTATTCATTTTCAAATCGGCAACGTTTAGGGCGTTGTCGATTTTAATTGTCTTTCCATCGATATATTTTTCTATCCATCGATAGATATGAGTTTATGCATTTAAATAGTATCTAATGCTGAAATTTATCTAGTTATGCCGATGCTGAACCATCATTGAACTGAACATATCAACATTCATCATTATCAACGGCACAATGTTGATAAACATTGTTATTAATAACATAATTGAACGGAACACAGTGCCGTGGGGTGCGGGCAAAAGCCGGTGGTTTCAGTAGCCAGGGGATACCTCCGGAAGATGGGCAGAAGCGTCTTTCCGTGCATCAACATCCCTTACTGCGCTCGCCAACCCGCCTTCAAGCGTGGTGAGTATGGCAACAACCCCCTCATGATCGTTACTTGCGAGATCAATGATGGAGGCCTATGTCCTGTAGTGGACGCGCTACGACTGAGATGGTGATTATGGCGAATAGAACAACGAGCTAAAATATGTATTGATGTTATTTGATATTGATGAAATATGCATAATCAATCATCGAAGTATCGCACGAAAATCAATTTCTCCTTGCACCAATTGTATATCTTCCGTTTTCGCTTCTGACAAGTTTATTATGGCGATCCATCTTGTCGAGAGCATCATATCTCATGCAATAAAAATAAATAACTTGGAAATATTTATTGTTGTTTCAAGTTTTGGGTCAGTGCGGTGATGTGAATCCTCTCTGGGTATTCATTTCTTTATGAACTTCTGTAATCATTTCTTCATTTCTTTATGGACGGTAGTGACCTTGTTTTCATTTTCTTCGCACAGGACTCTAAATGCATGGTGTCATGGGGTGCGGGCAGTAGAATGTAGCCTCTCCTCTCTTGCCCGTGGATGCAGTAAGAATCAGCTGAAGTATACATCCGGAAGATCAGCAGCGTCTTTACGTGTATTAACATCCTCTACTGCGCTCGCCAACTTGCCTGCCAAGCGTGGCGAGTATGGCGGCAACCATGATCTTGTAGATCCATGAGGGAGGCCTATATCCAGCAGTGGACGTGGAAAGCAGTCCTAGGACTGAAATAATGAGATTCCATTCTTCATGTCTAAATATTTTATGCAGGCATTGGTAATCCGCCGTGGGGTGCCGGCAGTAAAATGATACCCTTCCTCTCATGCCCATGAATGCAGTAAGAGCCTGCTAAGGGATACCTCCGGAAGATGGGCAGCAGCGTCTATCCATGTATCAACATCCCATAGTGCGCTCACCAACCCGCCTGCCAAATGTGGTGAGTATGGCAACTACCCCTCATGGAGATTCATGAGGGAGGCCTGTGTTCATCAGCTGAAATGATAATGATTGGTAATGGATTAGGCTTGTCCAGCATCTTTGCAAAGGACACGTCAATTGGTCCGAAGCTGACTTAGCCGCGGCATTAAGCACGTTAACGTGTACATACATTTTACCTTTGGTAACTCCAATGGTCGCTGAAACCACTGCTGGAACTCTGACCCACGACCTTCGGATTGAAAGCCACGGTAGCTACCGAAGGATACTTGTAGCTATAAATAACTACAGAATATAAACATTCACTAATTTGTCAATTTTTGTTGCAGGACTAAGAAAATGCTCGACGGTCCTCGCGCTAACGGACCGGGAGAAAGTTTCAGAGCCCATCAGACCCCACAACAGGCTGCGAGCACCCTCCGTCTGCTCCCGATGCTCGTCTCTGCTGTCCTTAGCTGGTGCCGGTGGCTCCAGGTGAGATAGAAATATTTATAAAACTCCTCGATGATTATTTCTTATTACCCTCAAAATCGCAGCGCGGCTTTACAGAGCGGCGAATTGGCATCAGAGACCAACCAAGACCTTTCAGCGCTCATCCCGAAAGCTTCAGAAACCGGCTCTTCGTAACCCTATGATAAACGTAATAATAGTTTTCAAAGTGATTAACGTCAGGCAGGCGGCCGGTCATTAAAAAACTACTTTAAATAACTTAGTCCTAAGTAAGTAAAATAATATCTTAATGAGCAACAAATATGTATAATAGTGTCAAACCCGCTAACTGTGCTTGAAAGATTATCAAAAATAATTGGACGCGTCTTTCGGTTATACATTTGTTGTTTATTTATATATTTATAACTAGAGGTTAGGTTGTGCGCGAGCTGCAAGTAGCTCGTGGTTGAAGGGGTTGAAAAGGGGATGAGTTTTTTTTAGTTTTACTTTGCAAGACTCTATTTTATCCCACGAAACGGTCACCCATCCGATGGCTCTATTAAGAGATACGGGGGGGGGGGATGAAGGGGGTGGAAAAGGGGTAGTTTTATTTTTCTCGTACTCACCCCCGCACCGTCTACACAACCCTACCCTCGGATTACGCATATTCCAGTGGGAAGTGGGAGAACAATGATGTCAGTCAGTGGTATTATTAACATACATGTAACCGGGTATTTATCGCGTAATCCAAGCGAAACGTCGGGAAATAATAAAGGTAATTTACGCGATAAATACCCGGTTATATATATGTATGTTAATAATGTGTTGTGATCGCGAAAGTTTAAAAAGACAGTTGTTACATATCGCCCTTTACACTAGTAAATAAGATAATACCTTAACTCTGTAATTCCCCTAATTAGCTAATACATTCTTTGTTATCAATAGGTTCATTCCCAAATTGTATTGTAAATAACTCATTAGTCTTAAGGACCTTATTTTTGTTTACGACTATTTTCAAGTATTCTTCCACTTCACAACAACCCTTAATTATGTTTACTTATCCCACGGTCCCATGTATAAAAGCTCTGTATTTCATTTAACACTTCACTTCTATTTCTAAACTCAAACGTGACACTCCTAGTTCATAATTCAAACTCGTCACGTCTCGTAATCCTAAATCTCTAAATTCTCATTTGTACCTAAGTTTAAGTTCAAATTCTAATAAAATTATTTTTTAAATTAATTGTGTCATTCGCCACGTAACAAATTTGGCGCAGCCGGTAGGATACACGCAAGTTGCGGAAGACGGGGACAACGTTTCTACGGTCAAAACAGAAGACGCAAGCAACGGTACCTGAAAGGTTTTAAGACTCCCTGCCGAACCGAAAACTAAATGTGCATCCGCATTTTTATATTGTTAATGTGGTAAGTGGCTCAATTTTTATGCTCTGTTCCTAACTCCTGTCTCAACATCCAACTCCTGAAATCCAAGATCATTCATTAATCTCAATTGCACCCTTGTACTATAAAAATTGAAATTAATCTTACTCCAAATATTATCCCAACCAAAATGTCATTCGACTCTAAGGTTATGAAGCAGGAATCATCCACCATGGATATCAATCTAAATGTATTGCTTACACTAATTCCGGAATTCGACACGAATCATTCCCAACAAGTTTATAAATTCATTCGATCGTGCGATTCAGCATTTAAACTTTCATCAATTAACCAAGAACAAATACTGCTAACGTATCTACTTAATAAAATAACGGGACCAGGTTCGTCGGACGTCCACATAAGAAATTTTACACAGTGGACGGACGTAAAGAGTTTTCTAATTCAAAAATACTCGCAGACAAAAACGATAGGACACCTCCATTTAGAGCTACAGTCATTATTTCAAAAACCCAACGAATCTATAACTGAATACTTCCATAGAGTAGATATTTGTCGCAGTAAATTAGTCGAAAAACTAACAACGGAAATCCACGACAATTCTCTTGAAGGCAGAATAACGACCGCCGAAGAAACAGCCCTGAACGTTTTCGTAAACGGTCTAAGTTCCGACATCGGAATAATGCTACGAGTACGATCTGTCTCTACTCTAACAGAAGCAGGAAACTTTGCTATTCAAGAAGAAAAAATTAGAAACATGAATAACGCAAGGCAAATGCTCTACCGTAACAGCACCCCGCGCCCAAATAACATTCAATCAAATATGCCAACAAACATTCCTCAGCGACCGCTAAACAATAAATTTTGCAAATACTGCAAAAAGCCAGGGCATTTAATCGTAGAATGCCGCAAACGGGAATACAACAATTCAAAACAATCAAATCCTATTCCCATTTCGAACCCCAATACACAGCCACGTCAGACATTACCTACAAAAGTAAATCATTTAAACTCACAGGCGGCCGAAGAGATGGGCATTCCTTCGGAAACCGCTTTAGCATCCTATACCAATGCCCAGACACAGATGTCGAACCCCAACCCGAACCAAATTTCGAGCCTCGAGACAGAAGCGCTCCAACTAGATTGGTAAAACCAACACCTAAAAAGTCAAAGGACCATGAGTCATTTCATTCAGTCCATCGGGGACAAGTGACCATGCCTCCTTTCAGCGAGAGTCGTCCAGTGCCACAAAACAGACCAGTCTATCGGAGACAATTTTGTGATGCTAGCACTCAAACTGATCTACCAAGCCAATCAAATTCAATTTCCGAATCTACTAAATCGATTCAATCAAACTCTAACTCAAAATCGAACTCTAATTCAAACGCAAAATCGAACTCTAAATCAAACTCTAAATCAAACTCTAAATCAAACTCTAAATCAAACTCTAAATCAAACTCTAAATCAAACTCTAAATCAAACTCTAAATCAAACTCTAAATCAAACTCCAAATCAAACTCTAAATCTAAATCAAAACCTAAATCTCACGACACAAAAATTCCTAACTCGATTACTATTTCCTCGCTCAATGTGCCTCCAGAAAATCTTTTGCATTGCAAATTCCACATTGAAGGTAGGCCAGTCATACTTCTTATTGATACAGGAGCCGCTATTTCGGTCATAAACAAGGCGAAAATAGGGTTGGCACCTCTAGATGTATCGAACATCGTATCAATCTTTGGTATTTCAGGCAACCAATCCTCGATCAAAAGCTTCGGCACAGCTCCAATATCATTAGACAACTTTCCTAAATTCAAATTCCATGTAGCTAACCTCAACATCGAAGTTGACGGTATTCTTGGAAACGATTTCATGTCCAAATTCAATGTCAACATCTACGTCCAATCAAAATCCATGAAAATTCGAGATCGAACATATAAATTATTCTACATCGGTGATAAGGTATCGACAAACAACAAAGACGAACAATTCATAGGCCAGCGATCTGAAACCGTTATTACATGCTACACCGAAGATATCCAAGACGGATACGCGGTGATTGAAAAACAACAAATTAATGATGATATCTCTATTCCTAATGCGTTAGTAACAGTCAAAGATAATAAATTTCTAATCACTTGTGTAAACTCAAGCAATAACGATAAAATCATGTCAATTCCAAAGGTCCAAGCGACCATAATAACATCAGACGAATTAACTAAAAATTTTACATACCAAATAAATTTAACAAACGCGGTTAACAACATCAATTCGATCAACGATCTTATTCGTCAAGAACATCTTAACGCTGAAGAAAAGGACTCTCTTATTAAAACTGTCAGCGATTATTCCGATATATTCTATACTGAAGGACAGCCTCTGACGTTTACGAATCATACGAAACATTCGATACCTACTACATCAGAAACACCAATCCATACAAAAACTTATAGATTTCCTTTCGTTCACCAACAAGAAGTCAAAACTCAAGTTCAGAAAATGTTAGACCAAAACATCATTCAACCTAGCACTTCTCCTTGGAGTAGTCCCATCTGGGTTGTCCCAAAGAAATTAGATGCGACAGGCAAACAAAAATGGCGCGTAGTCATAGACTATCGCAAACTAAATGATGTTACAATCGGAGATAGCTATCCTTTACCCAACATAACGGACATTTTAGATAAACTAGGACACTCAATCTATTTCACAACTCTAGATCTAGCTTCTGGGTTTCATCAAATCGAAATGGACGCCAAAGATATTCCTAAGACAGCTTTCAACACACCTTATGGTCACTATGAATTTTTAAGAATGCCATTTGGTTTAAAAAATGCACCAGCGACATTCCAACGCGCCATGGACAATGTTCTCCATGGACTTCAAGGTGAACGCTGCTTTGTTTACCTAGACGATATCGTTATTTTCGCTTCTAGCCTCCAAGAACACGAACAAAAACTCACTGAAGTTTTCGATCGCCTTAGAAAACATGGTCTAAAAATCCAACCTGATAAATGCGAATTCATGAGAAGAGAAGTTGCCTATTTAGGTCACATAATTTCTAGTGAAGGTGTAAAACCAAATCCAGACAAAGTCAAAGCTGTTCGAGATTTTCCAATTCCTAAATCATGCAAAGACATAAAATCATTCCTAGGTCTTGCCGGTTACTACCGTAGATTCATCCCAAATTTCAGCAAACTCACAAAACCTATGACAAGCCTTCTTAAAAAAGACGTTCCCTTTATTTGGGGCGAAGAACAACAACGTGCTTTAGATAGTTGCAAAGACATACTTACAACGACCCCTATCTTACAATACCCCGACTTTACTAAAGAATTCAACTTAACAACAGATGCTTCAAAATACGCCATCGGCGCAATTCTCTCACAAGGCGAAATCGGTAAAGATTTACCAATAGCATACGCTTCACGTACTTTAAACAAAGCAGAATCGAACTATTCCACTATTGAGCGTGAATTACTAGCCATAGTTTGGGCAATAAAGCATTTCCGACCTTACCTCTTTGGTCGAAGGTTTAAAATCCTTACGGATCATAAACCACTTATATGGCTCATGAATGTTAAAGATCCAGGTAGTCGCTTAGTACGTTGGAGATTAAAACTCGAGGAATACGACTACGAAATGAAACATAAATCAGGTAAAAGCAACACCAACGCTGATGCCCTTTCTCGTCCACCAATAATGAATTCTAACATCATCGATTTAACAGATTCACCACCTAATTCCCCTCGCGAATCCACAACAGATGAGTATCTTCAAATTAACTTCGAACACTTCACCACTCTAGATAAAGATCAACTCAAATGCTTCGAATCTTCCAAAATCAAATTCTCTCCTGATAGACTCCTAGATCCAAGACATAAAAATGTCTTCATTCCGACATCTTGCAATCTCTCAGATCAAAATGATATATCTAAAGAAGCCCTAAGCCTTTGTTCCGGGATAGAACCCTACATTCAAAAAACCAAAAACTTATACGATACAGATCTCCTTATTTCAAATGAAAAACAAAATCTTATATTCTGCTGTACAAAACCAAATCACTTCGATCCATGGGATTCAGAAAGTTATTTCAAAGCTCTCCTTTCTTGTCTTCAACGACATACAATTTCCCATCTCTACGTCCCTGATCTTAAACATGACCACACTTGCAAATTAGCCAACAATGAACAATTACAAATCTCTGCATATTTAGCTGAAAGCTATGACTGTGAAATCACCATATGCGAAAACAAAGTCAGTTATCCTAAACCTGAAGAAATCCCGAACATCCTAAAAACCTATCACGATGAACCTCTTTCAGGACATCGAGGTATAGTCGAAACTACGAAGAAAATTAGAGATCTTTACTTTTGGAAAGGAATGACAAATGACATAAAAACTTACGTCGAATCTTGCGTTATATGCCAGCGTAATAAAATTCAAAGAAAAACATTCCAAGCTCCTATGATTATAACTTCCCAATCAACCGAACCTTTCGAACGAGTTTCAATGGACCTAGTCTCTTATTCAGATATCAGTGAAAATAATAATAAATATGTCTTAACTCTTCAAGATGAACTAACACGATATGTTCAAGCTTATCCAATCCCTGATAAAGAAGCGATAACAGTAGCTCAACAATTACTTCACTTTTGCCAACATTATGGAGTTCCAAAGAGATTCCATTCAGATCAAGGCACCGAATTCATGAACAACGTCATGAAACAACTTATGAAATTTTTCGGTTCAAATCATTCATTTAACACGACTTATCATCCTCAAACTAATGGTGCTCTTGAACGATTTCATGCTACTCTACGCGATCACATTCGCATGTATCACAATCGTCGTCTCAAAAATTGGGATCAAATAATTCCATTTGCAATCATGTGTCATAATACTTCGACTAACAGTTCCACGGGCTATACACCTCACGAACTTCTTTTTGGGTATAAGCCTCGTCCATTCTATTCCATTAAACCAATTCCTGATTACACAGCATGCGATTACTTAAAAGATCTAAATGAACGTCTCAGAGTATCGCGGGATACCGCTCTCAAAAACTTAGAAAGTATGAAAGAAAAAGCTAAAGAACGCTATGATAGTAAAATTAAAAACTATGTTGAATATAAAGTAGGAAATAAAGTTATGTTAAGGGTCCCTAATCCAAACAATCTAGATGCAAAATGGGAAGGCCCTTTTGAAGTAATACGTGTAGGTTTTAATGCAAATTACGTTATCAAAGGCGCAGGTAAAAGTATATTAGTACATTCAAACAGACTGCGACCTTATTTAAGTTAGGTTAGGTTTAAATATCTAAGTCTAAAAATTAAGTTCTAACTCGTAGGTTTAGTCTAGAGTAATTTCCAATTATTTTATTTACAGGACTTGCCGCTATACAGCAGCTCAAACCATGTCCTTTACACAAATATTCCAAGAACCAAGCTATATTTACAATTTCTTAATTTGTTCCTTAATCAAACTCTTAGCCTGTATGATTATTTACAAACTCTATAAGTATATAAGAAACTATTTTAAATCTAAGTTAAGTAGCGCTAAATCTAAATCTAACTCAACCCCTCAACTCCAATGCGGGTATCTTATATAACGAGGAAGGCAAATTATTCGTGACTGAAGAGTCATGGAAATTAATAATATATCGCGATTTAAAACCCCTCTTCATTTCCCATGAATCCTTACTACGTCTTTCAAACAATTTTCAAACAATGTCAATTCAATATCTCAATTTTCCCAATGTCCAATCAACAAAATCTTTCCTTAATGTAAATCTTAAGAAAATTGAATCCAGACTTAGCGAACTAAACATGTACTTAGGCAAAAACTCGCGTCCCAAAAGAGAACTCCTAGACGGTTTTGGTTCCGTATTAAAATGGCTGATAGGAACACCCGATGCGAAGGATGCCAAGCGCTACGACGAATGTATAGATAAACTTGAAAAACAAGAAATCGATTTAACGGATTTAATGTCAAAGCAATTACAGATCACTTCTTCAACAATTAAAAATTTTAACGAAACTATCTTTAAAATCTCATTTGATGAACAGATCATTAATGAAAACATAAATCGCTTAAATATTCATCTCAACAAAACTAAAAATCTCATATTTGATCTAAAAATAAGCGAAGATATTTCTACTATATCCCTACAAATTCTAGAACTAGTTACAAGTCTCGAAAATGAAATTGACGATTGCCTATCAAGCATTCTTTTTGCTAAATCTAATATCTTACATCCTTCAATCATAAACTCTGAAAGATTATTCGAAGAACTTCTGCGATCGAACAAAATTCGAACAAATAAAAAACTTGTAACCTCAGTAACAACTGAAAACTTGCATACCCTTATAGATTCTTCCACTCTAACAGCATATGTATATTCAAATCGTTTAGTTTATATTTTAGAATTCCCACTAGTCATGAATGATCCTCTGACCCTATATCATATATATTCAGTCCCAATCCAACATCCTAATTCCTCTTTCCATTCCACCATTCTCCCAGAGCATATATATCTGGCCACTGATCATAGTGGACAATATTATGCGTCTACAAGTTCGCTGGATAACTGCAAAACGTTCTCGACAAAATCAAGAATCTGCAAGGACCTCGTGATATATGACTCCAAAGAACGCCCCATCTGCGAAATGCAAATCTTATTCAGCCAAGAGACGAAAATTCCAAATTCCTGCATAATAACAACATTCCCTGCGGCAGTTCAAACATTTCAACCACTCGACGATAACAGATGGCTTTACATCCTCAACAACGAGACCAACTGCTTTCTAAACTGCGGAAATGAAGTCTCCAACTATAAACTTCAAGGCTCAGGAATCCTAACTCTACCTCAAGGATGCAAACTACACACGGGCTATAGCACACTAACAGCCTACAAATCAACAAAGGAAAATATCACAAATCCTATCATCATTCCCGATATAAGGACGGACGACTGTTTCGAGATCCAGACGAAGATCGAAATCCCACATCTTCTGCCAATCGCTATTAACGAGATGCCACTAGATTCTCTAAATAAAATTAAAGCTCATCTCGACAAATATTCAGAAGAACTGAAGAAAATCCAAGCGACGTCAAAATCAAAATCATTCATCGAGCAACATAATTCAATTTTATCCATATTTTATTTTACAACGGGCATCATACTTCTATCCTACATCTTAATAAAACTATGTAATAGATGTCCGAACGGATTTATCAGAAGAAGAAGAAGACCATCAAGCGAAGGTTGTATCCAAATTTTCAACAATTGTTTCGACAACTCACGAAGACAACGTACAACTCAAGTTGCGATCCCGTTGCGATCCTTCAATCAACCAAATTCCTGCGTAACGGACGACGAAGACGACGACATCGAGAACACTCCATCTTCGCCACATTCCCAAAGATCAGGCACTAATGCCGGATCTTTATTCTAAGGGGGGAGATGTTACATATCGCCCTTTACACTAGTAAATAAGATAATACCTTAACTCTGTAATTCCCCTAATTAGCTAATACATTCTTTGTTATCAATAGGTTCATTCCCAAATTGTATTGTAAATAACTCATTAGTCTTAAGGACCTTATTTTTGTTTACGACTATTTTCAAGTATTCTTCCACTTCACAACAACCCTTAATTATGTTTACTTATCCCACGGTCCCATGTATAAAAGCTCTGTATTTCATTTAACACTTCACTTCTATTTCTAAACTCAAACGTGACACTCCTAGTTCATAATTCAAACTCGTCACGTCTCGTAATCCTAAATCTCTAAATTCTCATTTGTACCTAAGTTTAAGTTCAAATTCTAATAAAATTATTTTTTAAATTAATTGTGTCATTCGCCACGTAACACAGTCAGTGGTAGTCTAGCTTTATTTTATATATTATAATAGATTTCCGCAAAGTCACGCCTGAATCAATTAGATTCTTGTAAGTAGATGAAGCGAATGTTCCGCTGACCCCTCTAATAGGTGAGGACAGCGAAATGTTGATGATCGTCAGTTGTATATTTCTCGCAGACACGCCTCGCTCTCAATTCGCAAGGGTTCATAAGGGTAGGAGCCGCTTATTTATGATCCTTTTAACACTTCCTCGCGTCGCTGTCGGAATACGAGGATTATAATATAAAGAAGCAAAAGCTATCCAGCAATATCTTTTAACCTTGTCTTAAATGAAAATGATTTAGAAGTTCTAAGTATCGTAAATCAATGGCGGCCAGGGTCGGCAAGACGTCTTGGTCGACCGCCAGCGCCTTGTATCAACGACATTGTCAATGAAACTGAGCATACGTACCTATGTTAAAATCACTGAAGACTAGCCTAGCTCTAAGTATGTGTTTATAAAAAACCGGACAAGTGCGAGCTGGACTCGCCCACCGAGGGTTCCGTAGGTATGCAGGAACATAGGTATAATTGTAAAATAGCTGATCTGATTTCATAAAAAAAAAAATGCACATAAAGATACGGCCACCTATCTAATTTATAACTGCGCGAAGGGTTGCTCAACCTCGATGATTGATTTCGTACTAAGGACGATTTATTTAATGATTCTATTGCATATGTATAGTTTTTGGATTTTTCTCTGTCAACAGTATAGATGATATATGTATGTATCTTGCCAAATTTAATAGTTCTTGATCTACGCCTACGAGAATTGTGGAATACCTATAAATTTTGATTCCTTTGAGAATGACGAAACATGCGTTTATGCGACATAGACGGTCATATCTTTTTTACAAGCTTTTATTTTAGCTTGCCCTGTATGTATTTATTATGTATATGTATGTATGTAACTATGTTCGCGGAATCTCGCAACTCATTTTTGAAGCAGATATCTTCAACCAATCGAGTAGAAATTTTGTACACATGTTTTCTTTGGATGACAATGCATGGTCAGCTATCTGACGTCACTCTGAATCCAACATGGCGGAAAACCCAAGATGCGGGACTACTTATTTTTAATTTACTCCTATATTATGGGTATCAAATGAAAGGGCTTGCTGAGAATAACTCAAAAAATTAAATGACGTCACTCTGAATCCAACATGGCGGAACACCCAAGATGGCGGACTACTTATTTTTAATGTACTCCTATAATATGGGTATAAAATGAAAGGGCTTGCTGAGAATAGCTCAAAAAATGAAATGACGTCACTCTGAATCCAACATGGCGGAAAACCCCAGATGGCGGACTAGTTATTTTTAATGGACTCCTACAATATGGGTATCAAATGAAAGGGCTTGCTGAGAATAATTCGAAAATGAAATGATGACACTTTGAATCCAACATGGCGGACTAGTTATTTTTAATGCACTCCTATAATATGGGTATCAAATGAAAGGCCTTGCTGAGAGTTACTCGAAAAATTAAATGACATCACTCTAAATCCAACATGGCAGAAAACCCAAGATGGCGGACTGGTTATTGTATTATTGCACTTTTACAATATGGATATCAAATAAAGGGCTTGCTGAGAGTAATTCGAAAAATTATATGATATCACTTATCCAACATGGTGGGCATGAGATGAACAGACAAAAAACCAACTGTCTAGTGATAACTAAAAAGTAAAAAATAAATTAAAAGTATTTTTTTTAACAAACAAGCTTTTATTTAAACGTTCTGTATAAAATAAATATTTAAAATGTAAATAATAAAATAAACATTTTCCATTAAAGTTTAATGTCAACTTAAAACGTCTTTGCACAATTTATGTGATTAAAAGCTTGTCGCGAGATTTAAGCAGTAGATACGAGTATTAACATTGTTTGAACAAACATTGAAATCAATTAGATCAAGTTACAGGTATAGTTCGCGCAAAACTTCTTGAGCTCTGTGAACGTTGCGGCAAATGCAAAGTTGCGCATGTTGACATGTTCATTCAATATTGCCAACTAGGTTATAAATAATCTTGCTACACAGTAGAAATTTTGTCCTAAAAAATTGGCTTCTTGCGATAAGTAAAGGTGAATTTGTTCTAGCATTTAAGTTTTTATTAATCCTTAATTTAATATAATAATTGATTTTTAAATATGTTTGTTTTAATAATTGAAAAATAAATAAATTCATAGTAAAATGTGTGCTAGATAAAACGAAAATACACCAAAACTCGCGCTGGCAACCCTAGTTTCACAGACTGAGCCCCTCTCTCACCCCTTTTATCATTCCTTTCCCTCAACGCCCTAAAAACTGTACTGCGCAGTCACTGAAGCTAACTTCACAGAGCTCAAGAAGTTTTGCGCGAACTCTACACAGGTTAATCTTTTTTATCATATAAAATAGTGTAAAGACGTTTTAAGTTGACATTAAACTTTAATGGAAAATGTTTATTATATTATTTTTAGTAAGTGTAAATAAATGCTTGTTTGTTAAAAAGTTTTTTTTACTCCTAATTTATTTCAGGTTAACTTAGAATATTGTTTTTTTCACAGCTGAAAGAGACTGTAGATTTGAGTGTATAATATAATTTCAACTCGATACCTCTATATCTATACGTTCTCGAAATAAAGGGTCTTGACAGACCGACAGACGGACGGACAGACAGACAGACGAACAACAAAGTGATCGTCTTACCGTTTTTATCCTTTTTAGGTATGGAACCCTAATTATTATTATTATTATGAGCCATTTGGGTCCCACTGCTGGGCAAAGGCCTCCCCCAATTCCCTCCATACATCCCGATCTGAGCTGCTTCCCTCCAGTCAACGAACCCTAAAAAAGTAATTATTCTATCAACCATCTAGTACCTATAACGCAAGCTCTGCTAACTTTGGGGGTAACTGTAGATTTGATATAACGTCCATAGGTAGTTGTAATGTAATGTAACAAAAATATTTATTTATTAGTAGATAAGAGATTAAGTTGTAATATTTTAAGTGAATTAACTAAGTAATTAAGTTAGTATAATAACCAGGGCATCATAATCGCATAAGCGACAAAGACCTTCTTAATTATAAAAAAAAACTTTGGGGCTAGATGTTGCTGATGTTGAGATTTTGATGTGCTGAGGTGTAAGGCCAGCATTATTTATTTAATTATTTATTGCAGGTACTCCTTAGACGGTGCCGCCGGCGGCTTCGTGCCAGCCGCCCCGGTTCACTGCAAGTTGTGCCTCGAAGAACACACGGTGGAGAAGGTGACGGTGCTAGCTGGATGCGGCTGTATGTTCTGCACGAGGGTGAGTACCATCATCTTCTTACTCGACTGTAAAGAAACGAGGAAAGCTTTCCTTGGCACCCAAGACCAAGACGTGAACGTAGTATAAAAACGAGAAAGGAGAGAGTTAGTCGAGGCCCATACGCCATACTGCCAAGTTTATCGGTGCATTGTCGTTTAGTGAAGTCAACGACGTCTCGAACTTTGTGCAATTCATCCAACTAAAGCTAGATGAAGTCGGCGAATGCCAAGTCCTGAAATAATCCTTTTGGCTGATATTCCGTTTATTTCTTTCACATACCTACTGTTTTTGTCAATGTGGTAAAAAAATCCGAGCACATCAAACAATCATACTTTAAAGGGACGAGATTATTTTAACCTTTTCAAAACTAAGCCAAAATATGCGTCCGATTTTTCGTACGCAGTATATCGCTGGGGTTTATTTATTGCCTTTAAAAATTATACTCATACCAATGTAGATATTATTTGTTCATTAGTTACAAACAGTTATCGACTCACAATTACTCGAACTCGTAAGTTATGTTCTGCTAATTAATTGATTATAGCGTGACATTGCGGCATCCCAGAAAGCAGAACAGAATTTTCTTCTGTTCGGCGCCGCGGAAATGCATCACGTCCAGGGAGCAGAAATGTAGTTCGTTACAGGGCGTTTTTGTTGTTCCTAGTGCATTCCGTGACGAACGGGGAGCAGATTTTTCCTGAGGTAGCTTCGTAAATAGGCGAATTCTTTGTGAGTGTTTTGAAGCACTCATTAGATGTAGATAAGCGGATTTGTTACTATATTTTAGTGGTTCAAAAGATTATCTACTCGTATCAGTCAACACTGGCGACGCCATCAGCAACATAGCACGGTCCCTATCAGATGTTTACTGTTCTGGATGATCGCGTGTCGCTAGCGCGTTAGGTTCATTAGCGTAATTGGTATAGCAAAGGCTATATGGGCTCGTCCAATTATCTCGTCGAATTAACGCGACACATACATTAACTGCTGGAAGCCGACACCTGCCATGTTTGTCAAAGCTATGCGGTACACTCACCAGCTAGCTACAGTGATGATTGCGAACGGTCTCTTGTAGATGCAGCAAGCCGAAGACATGGTACAAAGGCGCTGAATGTGGAAGGCCTATGTCAAGCATGAGAAGTAGTGTGTTCTCTCATTCTCTCTCCCTGCTTCCCTTCTTCCTGCCCCGGAATGAGGGTTATAGAGGTGAAAACTCTGTTAGAGGCGCCATTGTAGCGTAAGGTCTTCTAAATATCAATTCACAATGACTGACGGTAGCTTTGATTGAGTTTTACATGGCACACATAAGATCCATACAATGTCATATGTGCAATATCACGTCCTATGCTTATAGACCTAAAATTGCTTGCCGTACGCGACTAATCATAGGATGTGGCGACCTGTGGTGATTAGTCTCATGAATGTGCCAGTAGTGGACACTTTAGGCAATAAGTCATCTTTAGGTAACACCTGAAGTAGAACAATTGTAGGCCTGGAGTGGCAGCAAAAAGCAGCTACAGGAGCATGAGAAGTGAGGTGTGTACATTCTCGCGCTGCCACTTCCCTTCTTCGCGGTAGAGGCGCTTTGTAGCGTGTGGTCTTAGAAATGTCGAAATTGCAAAAACGGCAGATTTCCTCGAGCTAAACACATACAGATCCACTAACAGCGCAATGTCGCGACTTGGATAGCTCATAAAGTAGCTTGTCGTGCGCGACGACTAATCATAGGATGTGGCGACCCGTGGTGATTGCTGCCGTGAATCACTGGCGCTAATTAATCTATGTCTGCAGTTGTATAATTAGAACGCGTGCATGGGGTTACTAGCATGCTCTAAGAATAGTGCGGACTTTGATTCCTGTTGTGAGGTCTTTTTTATCTTAACGTTATTAAGATGCAGTATAACAGCATTTAATTGTCGAAACTCGCATGACAGTTTTCCACGAAACTTTGGGTCACTCATCGAGGTGGGTCGACGACATAGTTCACTACGTGGGGCGACAGTGGATGCGACTAGCACAGGACCGTGGTGGATGGCACAAACTAAGGGAGGCCTATACCCAGCAGTGGGTGATGATGATGAAATACATATATATAATTTTTTTATTTAATAGTATATACAAACATTGCAAATTAATAAAAGCTTGTAAAACGCTGAACAAAAGCTACGAGGCTTCAATTTAAAGGGAATTGTTGCCGATGAAAGTGAGGCACGCCACCAATATGCGTGACCTGTTGGGGTTGCGAGCACGCCATAAGAAACATGGCACAGTTTTGGCACCGATGTCAGTCACTATGCCAGTAAACAACCATTATGGACGATTACAATGGAAGTCTAACTGTTTGAGGATTTGTGTGACTTGGTTATTTATTGAGGCTTTGGTATCCTGGTTATTGGAAATAGCTCTGAATGTTTCGTATTCCGGGTAATTCTTGTTTGTTTTAACGTTTTCTCTTTTCTTAACATTATCATCATCGAAAATTTCACAGTTTTTGCAACTTTTTTTAATAATGCTCCGCTCATACTGGTCGTAGCGTAATTTTATACAGTCTATTTTATAGTCTTCCTCGATAATTGGGCTTACTAACTCTGAAAGTTTTTTTATTAGCACCAGTAGTTCCTGAGATTAGCGCGTTCAAACAAACAGACTCTTTAGCTTTATAATATTAGTATTGATGTTAACGCGCTGGCATGTAAAAATTGATGTTTGCTATCACTTAACGCCGGAAATTAAATATAACCTGAATTTTTCTTGTAAAAGTTTCATCAGAACTGAGTTTTTAAAAATACTCGACTCTAGAACATTCTCCTCGTTTTAAAGTCCTTAAGTTCCATCAGTTCATTGAAAATACCCCTAGTTTGGGTCGAAAAGGCGCTGTGCGGAATGTCAAGCATTAATTATAGGTAGATGAGCACGTTGTTTACAAATATTGTTATCTGTGTCAAGTACGCGTGAGTCACGCTGCTAAGTACCTACGGATGTGCTACACTTCAGACTCTGAGCTGCGAATTTGCTTATCACCTCTCTCTCTATCACTATGGAATATAACTTCAATGTCAAGTATGTTCTGTACGTTCTCTATCACTATGTAATATAACTTCAATGTATGTTGTGTTAATTCGCATGTCTTTCATTTAATTTGGTTAAATAATTATTTAATTTTTCATCAAAAAAGCCGGATTCAATAACAAAATCTAAAATGTTGCTAAAAATACCCAAACCGCTATAGGTATGCTTATAACATTAAAAATGTTCCCTTGATCAGAACTGAGTAGCAAGCAAACATTATTAATGAAACAAAAAACCCAGCTTTATTTATATTACCTTATATATTTTTTTCTTAGCTTTAGTTGTTTTTGGTAATGTTTGTCATATTTTAAATTGATCTTTATGTTGACTTGTATATTAATTCTTTTTCTTTTTTCTCTTATTTTTCTCTTAACGCACATAATAGAGTAAGCTATGTACACTTCAATGAGCCGTTTTCAGTAACAAAACAAAAAGAGTTTTCTACTAAACCTAACAGATGGAGCTGGCAAGCGGAGTAAGCAAGTTTGTGATTAATCCTGTCATTGTCAAAATTGTGCCTACCAGTAAAAGAAAATTAACGCCATCTATAAGGTCGAGGTAACTATTTTTGAAGTTTTTACTTTTTAATGAAAACGCCTCATTGTCGTCTGTATCAGATCAATACCTACTATGCATTTGTTTTTTTATAATTTGTAAATACTTTCGATGTCAGTGTACTTTTAATAAATAAACAATAAAGGTCATACCCCTATACCTTGAGGGACAAACTCAGTTGTGATGATGGGATTCACGATAAATCAAGGGAAACATTTAAATGTAATAAGCATACTTATAGCGGTAATCCAGTACACATTATTACATTATTTTAATTCCATTTAATTTCATTCCAATGGCCCTCATGCTGATGATGATGTGTACGTAAGTATGATGATTAGTGGACAGGGATATGGTCTTAGCCATCTTTCAGTGTCGTCATTCGTGAATTTTGTAATATTGAAGAGACAGTGGATGTCAACGGGCTGATATGATGATGCTGATGAACCAACTCGCCACACGCTGTGCAAATGTCTCCCCCTTATAGGTGTGTGTCTAGTGTGGTTGGCGGATTCTTTTGCGACAATGTTCGTTTTACCAGTATTTGATTATGCTGTAGACCTTTAGACACCGAAATACTATAGAGTGGTAATTCCACAACCAGTTATCAAGTAGGGTAATGTATCCACCGATGAAACTTCCGAGAATTGAATCTACGTCATCATTGTAGGTCGTCGACCTTCAGGGTTGGATGTCAACCAGTTAACCTAGAACTTGATGTACATTATCACATATCTTATGGACGCTGTTTGGACGTTACACCGCCTCGAGCATGGTGTTAGAACGTGTTTTCTAACGACTGAATTACGAGACAAGCCGAAAGCCCACCTGACATTAAGCGGTACGGTATCCTCTACCTATAACAACCAGCAATAGCGCGGCGATCACGGTCACGAAGCACGTGACAGCGATGTATTGCATTGCGCAAGTCACCCTGAGATAGAGAGTTGTAAGGTCTCATGTGGCCGTTATTTCACCGGCCCCCTTACCCTTCACACCGGAACCACAGATTACAGAATCCCGTAACACAGCAATGCAAACATTATTGCTTGACACCAGAACTAGGTCTGGTGGTAGTACTTCCCCGGATTAACTCTTCACAAAAAGTTCAACTTCTACTTGGTTATCAAGGTTAAGATGTATGTAGATTGCAAAATAAACAATACACAAACACAATTGGTAAGTAAAAGACCGGCAGGCTGATTACGTATCTCGCGACAGGTTTGCAACAGGCGTAAATTCGCGATCATAACTTTGTGACGAATATACAACAACACCTGTTAGCTAAATCAAATAAAACCGGGCAAGAGCGAGTCGGACTCGCGCACCGAGGGTTCCGTGCCATCATACAATATAATATATGACAAAGGCGGTTTTATAATTTTGTTGGTGAACATTGACAGCGCCATCTCTTGTCTGATAGCGGAACTTATGTAGATTTTTTACACTTTCGATGATTTCTAAAAAAGTATGCTATGTAGAGAGATTGTAATAAATTTCCTCTAATCTTTACATACACTTCTAATAGCAATAAAAGTTTCAGAGGTTTATCTCCGCAAACTTCGGAGATAAGGGGGGGGGGGGGAACGCTATTTTTTCGACATTTTTGTAAATAACTCAAAAACAATACGGCTTAAAGGAAAACTATAAACTGTTTATTAATGTGCAAATGAATACCTTTCATATGATACCCCACACGGCCTAGTAACTTCACTTAAAATTTTTGAGATATCCGCCCCCCTGCAATCAAAATAAGAATATTTTTTAAAACTTTCATATATGCTATATTAGTAAAAAAGTGTTGTCTTGTACCATTTTAAATTGCAAGTCGATAGCATCAGTAGTTCTCGAGATATCCATATGTGACAGACAGACAGAGTGATTCTATAAGGGTTCCTTTTTACCATTTTGGTCCGGAACCCTAAAGACGTTTGATACCAATGATCACGAGATTCAAAGCATTAAAATTCTGCCAAGGGATATCTCCGGAAGATGGGGAGCAGAGTCTTTATCCATTATTGCGCTCACCAACCCGCCTGCCAAGCGTGGTGAGCATGGCAACAATCCCTCATAATCAGTACTTGGAGATTCATGAGGGAGGCCTGTGCTAGCCATGGACGTCCTACGGCTGAGATGATGATGATGATGTGAACTTTGTCTCACATGCTGTGCGAACTATCAGCATGATGTGCCACAGTTCAGCCAGACGGATAAGACGTAGAGTGATCGAAAAAGAGTGTGACGGATTTCTGATTCTGAGTTAGGACATTAGCAATCTAGGTGGTCTATGAGTCACAGCTTACGCACATGTTATGTAGGCCGTAAGAATTAAATTAAGTTTGTTCTGGCGAGCCACATCAGGGCTCATGTTAGAAATAAAAACAAGTAACTCAGAAAAGGGTCGCCGTCATCGAAATCGATGAGGGAGGACTATATATGTATAAAGTCGTAAGTATGTAAATTAGTAAATATGAATTTTTATCACCACCATAAATCTTGTGATGTTAGTTCATTAATTTAATATTCTTTTCGTAACAAAATTAGCAAGAATATTTACCAAAACAGCCGTAATGCGATTAAAACTCGACGTGCTGCCAGCCTTACCTTTGAAGTCGACTTAAAAGTTGCTTAAATACAAAACAATTACTTGGACGCGGCGAAATTTTAATTGTTCCTCAATTGGATGTTTCCTTGAAGAAAAAGGAACCCAGCGGACAAAGGAATGTACGCTGTTCGTAAGAGGTTATTGCTGTGTTCTAAAGATTTTTCCTCAGGTGGATATTGGCAAGTAATATACCGGTAAACGATAATAAACTTAAATCGTGGCAACGGCCGACATGTCAGAGACTATACAAGGTGCTAACAAATTAGTCACGGATATTTTAAGAGACGACGACATTACATTATAACAATTAACTTTTAACTGTAAATAAAGAACCTTTGTATATAATTTTTTTGTTTTCATTTACTGAACAAAAAAATAAATTATAATTAATTTTTAAAATAATCACCCCTATTATGTACCTGTCAAGATGTTTAATACTGTCTGTCATGTCACATCCAAAGTTGTTTTTCTTAAATGTCATTATGATTATATGTCTAAAGAGGTCTCATTTAATTATCTTAATAACAGGGTGTTTCAACGTAGCAAATTTGTTTGCTAGTTTTCTCCAAAAAAACATAACAAAACCTATGATGTTTCATACTTAAATGTACTCCGGGAACAGAGTACTATCAGCTGTAAAAATATCCGTGACTAATTTGTTAGCACCTTATATAATAAGCTATAATGACATCTCTAGTCATTGCAGTATTGCTACAGAATACAACTTCAGATAATGAACAGGAGAACTCCAGTAGTTACCTACAGATGGCGCTCTTTTAGTCTCAACTAAAGCACTTCCGGCTCTAGGAAGCGTCAAGGATCTATTTGACGGACGTGGGTTCGATGGTAAATGTTTGATAAGGTTTTTAATTTCCTTGAAATGTTCTACCTAAGTGTGGTTTAACACTATAAAAATTACGAACTCTAATATCGTTTTTAAAAGACGCATTGGTAAACAGTACTTATCTACCTCGCTTAATTTCTATCCATCAGATGCTTAAGCGGGAGGAAGGAACATATTCATACAATCATCCAAATTTTCGCAATATAAGTGTAAGTTGTTCTTTAATTATAAGTCAGTTCTTGCATAACATTCAAGATCTTTTTGGGAGCTTTTGTATCGTGAAACTTTCTATTTATGAATTGTTCGAAATTTCTCTAGGCGTAGGCTGGTCTTAATGGCTTTTGTCATATTGTTTATGGCATGTTGAGCCTTCGTTATATGAGTTGGAAACCCCAATTTTATTTAGCATCTAACGTTATATATAACTGTTCTCCTTTGTTACTCGTGAATGCATTAAGATTACCCTTCAACCGGAAGTAGATTAAAAAGTAAACCAATACACAAACACGATTAGCTTGATAACTAGAAGGCTGGCTCAGACTATTTGCCGATATGTGTTAAAACAAAGTGGTTCTTATTTATTTCGTAAAAAATGGGCCAAGTGCGAGTTGGACTCATCAAAAATGGTGCCATTTTTCAATCAAAATCACCTTTGTTGTATGGGAGCCCCCCTTAAATATTTATTTTATTCTGTTTTTAGTATTTGATGTTATAGCGGCAACAGAAATACATCATCTGTGATTTCAACTGTCTGGCTATCACCATTGATATAAAAGCATATCTAGATGAGCCCTCACCTCAAAAACTCTGGCATTGTGTTTACAATACCGCCGACGAATGCGCAACACGCCACGCGTACCGAAAAATAGTGTTATCTCTTTTTCTCCCACATCATTTGCAAACACTACTTTCTTTTTCTTGCATGAGTGAGCTCACTCATATCGTTTGGAAACACAACGGCGCGGTCTCAGTACGGTGAGGGCTCATCTATGCTTTTATATCAATGGCTATCACGGTTCCTCAGATACAGCCTGGTGACAGACAGACGGACGGACAGACAGATGGACAGCGGAGTCCTAAGACTAATAATAGGGACTCGTTTTTACAAGTGCCCACAGTAGAATGTACCCGTGGATGCAGTAATTCTGCCAAGGGATATCTCCGAAAGATGGGCAGCAGCGTCTTTCCGTTTATGAACATCCCGTTCTGCGCTCGCCAACGCGCCTGTCAAGCGTTGTGAGTATGGCAATATCCCGGACACGATCAATCCTTGACGATCTTGCGGCTGATGATTACGTCTGCTTTTAAATTAGATTCAAAATTGATAGGATCTGGATCGAGTCAAAAAATGATAATGACAAAGCACATCGATTCAGCATTTTATTCTTTACAACTTGATGATTTTTTGCTGACAAACTTGCATTTGCTTTTTGCTTAACTTTATTCCGGTTGTCGAGGCACCATCATCGGTCAGTGAACCTCATTCGACCCTTTTAGCAGCTGTTGTTGAGTACCTACCCACCATCAAGTTATTAGTCGCATATAATTTTGGAACATGTTTAAAAAGGCAACAACATAAACAACTCGAAAAACATGGTCGGTTATTTTTTTTTTGTTTGAACGCTTATTGTTAATTACAGTAAAAATATTTTTGTATTAAAACCAGGCATACGCGCGTGTATGTGGACTGTGACTGAGACAGTGGAGCACCGTCTTAACATCAGGTGGGCCTTCGGCTTGTCTCGACATTTAGTCGTAAAAAGTATTCCTACACTGCACGGCCCAAGCGACGGACGTTAGAATGGAAACGGGAATTCAGGAGCTAATCGACCAGGCCAACACAGGTTCAACAAAATCTGAATCATCTAGGTCGCTCATGGATTGCTGCCAACCCTTCCTTCTCCTTTATTTTAAGATTTGGGCTGGCTAGAGCCTCGGTAGTATCACGGGGGACAAACAATACACACCAACGCGGGACGTCGGTGCAGATCTGGTGACCCCGTCAGAATTAGAATAAGCGCGTGTAAAAATCATTAGAGAACAAACAACTTTGACGAAACTGAACGATTGTCGATTACAAGTCGAATGCCACATTGTTTCCTGCGGTTTGTCCCGCATAGCGCACCGCGATTGTATTTACGACATTCAGTTCGAAATAGCGTGCGGCTGTGGTGCGGTTACGTTATTCTAAACTTAGAACAATACCTACCTATTAGGGATATTACGAAGGCGATTGTACCGTAATTGGAGGTTTTAAATTTGATGTATCGGAGTCGGATTTGGAGGTGTAGAATCCATCGGAAGCTCCGAACTTTCGAAGTAGAGTCGAAGCTACAACAAGCCTGTCACGGCTAGCAAGGTACCTATATCGTAGTGTAAGAAATATGGTAGGCCGATTAGCCGCGTGGTGTCGATAGTAGAATGTCGCCTCTCCTCTTCTGCCCGTGGATGCAGTAAGAAAAGAATCTGCCAAAGGGATACCTGCCGAAGACGGGTAGGCTTGTAACAACTTCCTCATGTTTTGATTTTCGGTTATACTTCCGATTTTGAATTTTCTGAGCCGAAGTCGGGGAGAAATCAAACGAAGTTCCTATCTTTCAGAGTCGGAGTCAAAGCTCCGTATATCTTTAATCGCCCTGCTACTCACAACAGCTACCGCTGTACAAGCACACTCTGGCTAAACCAATCTAACATCAGTTTAATTTTGTCGCGCACGCACGGATTTTCTGCATATTTCAGCATGGAATTTAATAATCCCGTCCCTACCTCGGAATATCAAGAGGAATCCCGCGACTTCAGACGTATAGACCTGCAGGGTGATTACGTATCTCGCGACAGGTTTTGCAACAGGCATTTGACAGCAACGATTGCTGTCAAATGTCAATTTTGTATCAGAGAACAGCAAGGAATTGACATTTGACAGCAATCGTTGAGGTATGTCAAATGCCTGTTGCAAAACCTGTCGCGAGATACGTAATCAATCACCCTGCCGATCTTTCCTCTGAATATGGCCGAATAAACTGAGAGGATGGTATAACATTGTCCCCGGCACAGCAGCGTTATAAACATACACAGTAAGTAAACAGTTGCTGATTCAGTATAGATCATCTATAGTAGATGTGAAAGGATTAATTTACTTTTACCTTATCATCACAGCTGTAGGACATCCGCTGCTGGACTAAGCGTCATTGTTGAAATACTCACCACGCTTGGCAGGCGGGTTGGCGACCGCAGTACACGATGCTGATACATGGAAAGACGCTGCTGCTCACCTTCCAGAGGTATCGCTTAGCAGATTCTTACTGCATCCACTGCTGTAAGAGTGGAAGGGCAACATTCTACTGCCGCGGCACCCCACGGTTCCACGTTCCGTGCCTTACGCACGGAACGCTGCAGTGCCTGATAGCAGTTGCTGATTCAGTATAAATCATCCATAATGTGATGTCATAGATTACTCTTACTTATGACGGCGTAAACAGAACAGAATGCCATCCCTGACCAAACCAATTAAATCAGTCTCATTTCGTTGTACACGCACGCGACGCGGAGTTTCAGCATAATTCGGCGCGGGATGAGAGTTGGCTTCTTCGGTCGCAGCGAACGAGGCGGTTTCATTGTTTGTTCGGTATATCTAGGACAGGTTTGTTATCTATAAAAAATCGGATAAAATACCAAGTGGGAGTCGGACTCTAGCTGTCACGTTCATGAGATAGCCTGGTGACAGACAGACAGACAGACGGACAGCGCAGTCTCAGTAATAGGGTCCCATTTTTACCCTTTTGGTACGGAACCCTAATAAAAAGGTGAAGAGTTTGTTTCTTTATACGCGCTGATCTCAGGAATGACTAGTTCGAATCGAACAATTCTTGTGTTTGTGTTTCTGTCGCAGTAGCCTCTTGTACTGTGCGCCATGTAAGGGAACATTTAAAACAAAATTCGGTTTTTATGCCACTCTCAAGCACGTAGCCGGCTATCTAAATAGTCCGGCCAGGTTCACCATTGTCGCATACGACACGGGGAGTTTTCCCCGTGTCGTATGCGACAATGGTGTTTGTAGTCTTGGATTTTGTTTTTGAAAATAAATAAATAATGCTGATACACACAGCGCCGACGTCCAGTCCTAAACTAAGCTGTTGCTGTCAATTTCATCATGAAACAGCATACAATTTCTAAAATATACCATTTCCTAGCATAAAGGCACTCTCATATCTTCGCGAGTGCATTCGCGAATCACTTTGGAGAATTGCATTAAGAATAATAATGCCTTTTACATTTTTTAATTACAGTGAGTTATAAAAATGGCTTGAAGAATTTTACGACCGATTTAGTCACTAACTTACTAATTATGTATGCACGTTCACCTGAGCAGTAATTAAGAGCAAAATAGAAAGTTATGATCTCATCCCAGAATAGTCCTGACACCTAGTTTTTATTGAATCTATATTTTTGGATTGTTTCATGTGTTTCTAGATTGCTAGATAAATATTTATTTAGCACGCACACTTAGTTCAACTTATGATTGTCAACAAGGTATTAACTATTACTGTAAAACAGTTACATGTTTTACAAGGTTTTAGTAGTGCAAGATGGGAAACCCTTCAAAAGAAACTGCAATTCTAAAATGTGTATTATATACATTTGAGGATTGGGTGTTCGGGAGAATGTCCCTATAGCTAAGACCACAACTATTGGATCTTGAGATATTTTTCAGCGTTATTCCCAGGCTCTCGATGCGATAAGCACAGTCGATATCAGTCGGCAGCTGACGCGACGCGACACGACTGAATAATTCAGTACCACCAGCTGTATGAATATTAGATGCGGCAATCGCAGGCCGCGAGGCTTCACAGGCATTAGAAAATTCATTGGAGATCCTTTTAACCATCTTAAATAATCAAACGTTGCGCTCAAGAAGGGAAAGGTTCCCATTTTGTGACTGACGTGACATTTGGCAGTGTTGCTCGGTTCATCCACCGTAAGAAATTATATCATCTTGCAATATACTTGCGGACATTATATCAAGCATAATGTTCAGCCCTTTTTTTTTGGAAAAGCATGCAAATGTAATGCAATATTGAGAAATCTTATAATAATCCACTAATTATGCTTCGTGAGGGCTGTTAGGCAAAAGTTTCCTTGACCACTGTACTCTGAAATCTAATAATAATGACGGTAACCTACATTAAATTCCGACTGAGCTCACAATAATACTATTATAATAAAATCCGTGCCATGTTAAATACTAAAGGTAAGCATTAAAAATCCGACGTACACAACGTATGATTACATTAATGACATGTGGTCAAAGATATGAAATTCCACCTCGTGTTGCGTTCGATAAGTATGTTTCTGATTCAACTGTTTTCATACAAATTCAAACTCTAGTTGTCATAATGGGTTGCATACGGACTTCGTGTGTCGATCAGCTATAATAATGGTAAAGGTGCAATGGGCGGCCTTATCGCTAACAGCAATCTCTTCCAGACAACTTTTGGGTGGACAGGATAGATTTAAAATTATTTATGACGGTGGCGTACTAAAACAGCGAAAACTAAACAAATAAGGTAATAAAATAAAACCGGGCAAGAGCGAGTCGGACTCGCGCACCGAGGGTTCCGTGTCATCATACAATATAATATAATGATAAGGTATGTATATAAGGCGATTTATATTTGTTGCAGAACCTTGACAGCGCCATCTCTTGTCTGATAGCGGAAGTTATGTAATTTTTTTACACTTTCGATGATTTTTAAAAAAGTATGCTAATTAGAGAGTGTGTTATTACAATTTTCCCGTAATTTTTACATACACTTCTAATAGCAATAAAAGTTTCAGAGGTTTATCTCCGCAAACTTCGGAGATAAGGGGGGGACGTATTTTTTTCAACGTTTCTGTGAATAAGTCGAGAACTATACGGCTCAAAGCCAAACTAAAAACTGTTTATTAATGTGCAAATGAATACCTCTCATATGATACCCCACACAACCTAGTAACTTAAAAAAATTGAGATCCCCTATCCGCCCCCTGCAGGGCTAGCATGGGCTGGGGATAAAACTTTTGTCCACCGGCTATTTCCACTGACAAGGGATAAAATTATTTTATCCACCTGCCAAAGCACGGCAACAGGGGGAAAGAGAATTATATCACTTTTTGACATTAGACGTGGATACTCACCCTCCGCCTATAATTTCGGGGACAAGCGTTTCCCCTGGTTTGTCCACCGTGAATAGTTTATCCACCCATATCGCCATGCTCGGAGGGTGGACAAAATTGACAGAGGGGACTAGTATTTTGTCCTCTTCCCGTGGATAAAATATCTCCGGCCATGCTAGCCCAGCTGCAATCATAATAAGAATATTTTTTAGCATTTTGTATATATGCTATATTAGTAAAAAAGTGTTATCTTTAACCATTTCAAATTTGAAGTCGTATGCATCAGTAGTTCTCGAGATATCCACTTGTGACAGACAGACAGTGAGTCTATAAGGGTTCCTTTTTACCATTTTGGTCCGGAACCCTAAAAATAGAATGTATTATTTTATAGTCAAAATTATTTAAATAATAAATAATGGTAATATAACACACTTTTTAAAATACAAGCATGGAAACAAAAAAGGTAATTGCTCAGCATGTGCACAGTAGCCATGGCGCTGGTTATCTGCGACACTTAGACATCACAGTTTGCACCTATTTTATCTTTCCTTCCAACGTCATTCAGAGCCCTGTGTGAGTGCGTCTGACGATACACAAACACAGGCTACCTTGGAGATAGGTCACGGAGGTTCACCGCCCTCACAATCTAGGTTGCGCTCCAGAAGTACCTGAAATAGCACTGTTGCATTTGACATAACTTTGCTCGTGCTAAATCCCTTAGATGTTTTTTTACCTAGTATTTTAAGCTCGAGCTCCAGGTGAGAAAATTGTTAGTAGCGTAGAAGGACCTTAGCCCAGCTCTTTGAAGATGATGCACAGACACACGCTATCATAGAGCTAGGTCACGGAAGTTCACCGCCCCCGCAATCTAGGTACCGGGTTTAGCACTGTTGCATTTGACAGGGCTTTTGCTAAAATGGGCACTGATCCAGATCTTTAAATATTTCTCTATCTAAAATCGGAATCTAGACAGGTGTGAAAATAAAATCAAGCTCCATAGGAACCGAAACTAGCACTGTTTTGACAGGGCTATTGCTGGTGCTAACACGGGCGTTCGCCATAGATGTTTTTAGGTGGCGAAGCCCCCTAATATGCATAGCGCTGTCTGTCTGTCTGTGTATTGGACGATTATAACCGAATGCGTTGTCCGATTTTAATGAAACCTTTTCTGTTAGCACCGTCTTAATGAGAGAAGGGCACTGATTGATTTTGGTGATTTTGGTTTAGACGTTTTCAGCCAATTGAAGACTTTTTTTTGGTGACCTTTCGAGGTCACAATAACTCCGGTCCCTGTAACCCTAACGCTAGGATCACAGGGACCGGAGTTATTACCAATGCTTGTTTTACGATTCTAGGTAGGACCCGCTCGTCGTACCGGAAAGAGCACTGCTGGCTGCTAAAGTGGCCATTAGTCTAGGTCCTTAAATATTTTTCTACTTACTATCGGTTCCTATATGTATTGTAACTTGAAATTTATGTATTACAGTTTAGTGAAGTAAAGATTTCTCTAATACGGCTTCGAATCCCGCCTGAATCGAACATTTTTGATAATGTTTTGCCATAGTCCATGAATAGTGTTTTTATTGTTAACTCTAGACAGAATTTTGATTGACCACAATCTCACCTGAAAAGCGTCGGGATATGCCTATATGTATATTGATCCTAGACTACATGTATGTATATATTTACAAAGTTACAACTTGATCTGTTTGGTATTTTTTGGTTCTAAAAATGTAAAAATAAGTAGGTTAAAAAGAGACCAAGCTGTAGTCCCTTTTCCATTCATTGATTTGACCTATCCTACTACAACAAGACACTTATTGTACTAGATAAAGCTATTGTTCATTCGATTCCTCATAGACCCCATTACCATAACAGGGTGTTGAAGCAAATAGGACATATCTAAAAGAGTCAACGGATGAACAAGCTAACGAACCCAAATTTATTTGTCAAAATCATTTCTTATAGGACGGAGACCCTCGGAGGAGGATTTCCAATTATTTACACAAATAATCTATACTAATATTATAAAGTTTGTGAGTTTGTAGGGGGTAATCTCTGGATCTACTGAACCGATTTTCAAAATTCTTTTACTAATAGAAAGTCACAGCATTTGTGAGTGTCAGGCTATAAATTACCGCCCAACGAAGTAGGCACCGGGTCAGCTAGTGGTAAATAATTTCATAATATTAAAAAAAAATCTGTCGCAATTTTGCAATTTAAAAGCAATGTTAGTTTTTATGCGTAGCTTTCTTGTATCCGATTCGCATCTTTTCTCCGTCGATTTGCATTTAAATCAGGGTCTTCATTAGCATCGCGAGAAACCATGTCCTCTTTAAGACTTCCCACAACTGCTAATGGAACAATATCTCCTCGCAAATTATACGCCTTGTTGCTTTCAATTTGCAAGAGAAATTTGATTAGTGCTTCATTTTTATTGCATCTCTTTGTTGTGGCGTCTTCTTTCTTGCAACTTGCAAATTATATCGAAACAGAAGTCTCAGTTTGCTTTTTGCCGCCGATGATTTTATTTTGTATCTGTTATGGGTGATTTTGACCACAGTGGCTGATTGGACTGGACGGGCATATTTAACTTGAAGTACGTACGTTCATGGGGATGCGGCTGTACCGCATTGGAAATAATTATGTAAATTAAGACCACAACATCATCCTTATAAACAAAGATTAAGCTACATCAGCTTGTTGAAAAAGCAGCCATTTACGGATTCTGATTTTCGGAATCAATTAATATTTTATTTATGAAAATTAAACAATATACAAAATATACAGGGTGTTCGGCAGAACGTTGAACATACGAAATAGGTGGGGTCGTCTGCTATCTTCCCAGCCCAAACTTAAACCGATTTGACCTAGGTCCCATAGATTTTTTTATTTTGATTTTTTTTAATAACCGAATTTCTTGAGTTTGAAAACTTTGAAGTAAGATTACTTTATGTAGGATAGACGAAACTGGCAACACTTTTTTTGTTTTTGTCTCGACTGTTGGTAGATTCCTCTGAAATTATTGATTGGTGCAGATAACAGCTAGACAAAAAGTTATGAGCCTTCAAACATTACAAAAAAGGGTAAAACATGATTTTAAGCTTTTCTTTGCATTGCATTAAAAAAAACTAAGTGATTGAAGACTTACGATTTCATCGAAGCATCCTTGGTGTATGGCCTTTCGAACGTTTTGTAATTTGTTTAATTAAAAAAAAAACTAAGAGTTTTATTGACCAATTTTAGTTCAAAACGGGAATTTTGATGCAATTCGATTTTTATGAAATGTAAGATCCTGTACAAAACAAAGTCGTGTTGGTTACACCACCTTAGAACTCGTGAACGGCTGGACCGATTTCAATAATCTTAGATGTTTTCGATTTATCTGAGCCCGGGTTAACATAATAATGGCTATTTAAACATCGTAAATTTTTTTATGAAAAAATTATTATAACGTAAATTAATTTTCCCATACATTTTATACGGATGATAGATAGATAGATAGCCGGGACAGGTAGTACAAAATAATTTAAAGTTTTAGTTGGACTATATTAAAATAGTTATGAATAAAGAATATTTGAGTATTGAACCTACACTGTACATGAGGCTTATTCCATAAATCCCATTTCGGTTCCGGTTCCGGTTCTCAAAGGGAAAGCAAAGGGGATTTCTAGAGAAAGGTTCCACAAATCCCCTTTCCATTTATGTACCTAATAAATGTAGTAATATTCTTTTTATATTTTTAGAACTATATAAGCACATTTTAAATCCTGGTACCCAATGAAAGTTCTTCTGATATAGTTTAAAACCAACCCCATGGAAAGTTATAAGACAAACAGGTCAAGGTTTCAAACCGTCTCGTAACCATTCTGCCACACTCTATACTCTTAGAATTTCAACAAACACAAAAGGTTACTCATTCTGCCATTCTTTTCCATCGGTCTAGGTACAGTTCTAATCGCACCTTGCCTAATCGAAAGGGGCCAGGCAATCTTAAATCTAGGCTAGCTGCGGCCCACATTTGTGGCACACTTTGCAAGCGTCATACATCGTTGAATGGAATGGACCGGAAAACGTAAAATGGGTCCATGTATACCCCTGAGTGCCTTTGCCCCGAATTGATAGTATCGCAGCTACCACTATGCTCCAATACAGATGGAGTAAGCTTCTTTATCCAGATTCACTCATTGATGCAGGCTTATTGGTGATCGTGCCATTTTCAATTGAATAATGATAAAATAAATGCTATTACATAATAGGTCTTTACCTATGAAATTGCCGTTCTTCAGTACTGGTAATTTCAAATAAAAAAAAATTGACATGGCTTGGTATTTCAAATTCAAATTAATTTTATTTTAAAAACATGACATTCTTTTTACAAACTCAGTCTTTTGTTTATTGATTAGCGTTGTATTTTCATTACATTTGAACATTTTTCGTCATAATGGGTACCTTAAAAAATCGTGTAATTATGGAATATGAGTCCCGTCGTGGCACCAATGCGACACAAACGGCACGTAACATCAAAAACGTTTACGGAGAGAACTGTTCAAACGAACGCACAACCCGTTATTGGTTTTCCCGGTTCCGTTCTGGAAATGTTGACTTGAAAGATGAAGCTCGTGGCCGTCCGAAGACTATTGTCAACAATGATGAATTAAAGGCGATTGTGGAAGCTGACGAAACTCAATCTACAGCTGAGCTAGCAGCAGCTTTTGGATGTTAGCATCAAAACAATATTGATCCATTTGCGTCAAATTGGTAAGGTAAAAAAGCTTGATAGATGGGTACCCCACGAACTTAGCGCTGGCGAGCGCAACGTACGCGTTGAGACCTATCTCGCGCTGCTCAACAGACAAAGAAATGAAGGAATTTTAAACCGAATTGTTACGTGCGATAAAAATGGATTCTGTTCGACAATCGAAAGCGCTCAACAAGTTGGTTAGATCCTGGTTCAGCACCAAAGCAATGCCCTAAACCAAAAATGACCCCTAAAAAGGTGATGGTCACTGTTTGGTGGTCTAGTGCGGGTGTGATTTACCACAGTTTTTTTTATAAAACGGCATGAGCATTACTGCAGATGTGTACTGTAAAAGACTGGAGACAATGATGGAAAAGCTTGCACATCTGCAACCAGCTTTGGTCAATTGGTCGTCCCCACTGCTCTTTCACGACAACGCGCGACCCCATACTGCACAACAGACCAGTTTCCAAGCTGCAAGAGCTGGGGTTGGAAGCTCTCCCTCATCCGCCATACTCACCAGACCTTGCACTTACCGACTATTACTTTTTTCAAAATTTAGACAACTTTTTAGTGGGTAAAAAATTCAATTCCCGAGGGGCAGTACAAAATGCCTTTAAAGAGTTTGTTGCCCCCCGTGCAGCTGATTTTTACAAGAAGGGCATCAATAAACTGCCAATGCGTAGGCAAAGATGCGTCGATAGCATGGGGTGTGACTTTGAGTAATAGAAATAAAAAAGTTTGGAAAAAAAGTACTTTCATTTATTCCATACAAAACGGCAATTTCATAGGTAAAGACCTAATATTTTGACTAAGGTGTCGAGTTTGTGAAGTTTGGGCTCGTAGAGTTAGAAGCTTGAGCTCCACTTGAAATCTGTTAACTTTTTTAGAGTTCCGTACCTCGAAAGGAAAAAACGGAACCCTTATAGGATCACTTTGTTGTCCGTCCGTCTGTCCGTCAAGACCCTTTTTCTCAGGAACGCGTGGAGGTATCAAGCTGGAATTTATATCAAATACTCAGGTCTACTGTTCCTTGGAGCTGTGAAAAAAATCAAACTTCTAAGCCAACGCAATCAAAAGATACAGCCTCAAATTTTCGACACTCGCAAGGGAATCAAAACCTACAGGGTACTTCCCATAAACTCAGAATCTTGAAATTTGGTATGAAGCAACGTAGTAACTTACAGCACAGATAAAGGTAAAATTTCGAAAACCGTAAATTCTTAGTTACATCATTATAATAAAAATATTTTTAATAATTTTAAACTTACTACCCCTTTCCTCATGAACGCGTAGAGGTATTAAATTGAAATTCATATCAAATATTCAGGTCTTATATACCTACAGTTTCGTACGGAACCCTCGGTGCGCGAGTCTGACTCGCACTTGGCCGGTTTTTTTTATAGTCCATGACATGATAACTGTTATCGGTTCGGTGGGATCAAAATCAAAATCAAAAATCTTTATTTGGAACAATAACAATTTGACAAATAATATGAAAAACGATGGTACTCGCAAAAGTAAATTACTGTGGGATAAGTTACCACTGTATGTGGCACTGTAGCTCTTGAACGGGTGAACCGATTTAGATACGGTTTGTTTTTATTAGAAAGCAGGTTTTCTACCGGCGGCTTCTTACACAATACATGTTTTCTGTTTGTAAAATATTGTTGGAAAGGTTACGTGTCGGGGTTGTTTAAATTAAAAAAAATATTGTTATGGGTATACCTTGCTGTCGGCGGTATTTTCTTTATTGCGTCATAACAATTAGATCTCATGTCTTATAAATTATAATTTTCAACCAAAAATTTTAATTAAGTTATCTAAGTTACGACACCATATTTGTAAGTTATCCGACTCTACAAATATGCCGTCATATTGTCCAGAAGGCATATCACTATTTTCCATTTGAAAGTCAGTTAAATATATCAGAGAAAGCTTCCCTAATGGCTTTCTGGTGTTCACCTTGTTTGTATTGTATTGCAATTTAAGATTGCTTTGTTGAACATATTTATGTGAAGCTCAAAAACCAGCTGCGAGGTACTTTAGAGCGGAAAACAAGATTTTAATATAAAAGGATTTACACTGTGTAAATATATACAGGAGGTAGGCTTGGAGGAGGGTAACGTCACGGACGAGAACCGGCTTGTACTGTCCGCAGTTTTAATTATCTGACTAGTGAAATACCTCGTTAAGTGCCATCCAAGTGGGATCTATGGATTGTTTGACTTCCGCTACGTTTGTGTGAGTGTTTACAAATGTGTGGCGCGACTCAGAACGATTTTAATCTGGTAATTGACTAGACAATTAATTCGATAACTTTTTATGTGAGGGTACTTCAACAAAAGATCGTTTATAGACAGTGTAATAGAGAACCAACTTGTGTCACAAATAAACCTTCGCCATCTATCGGCGAGTAGCTGGAACTAGTCTGTTATTTAAAAATACCGAGAATAACAATATAGTGTAACAGAGAACAAACTGAATTTAGTGTCGCCGTCTGTCGTCGAGTAGCTAAAACTGAAACGTCACTATAAACCGTGAGAAATTGTTATAGAGAACTAACGTATTTAGTGCCGCCATCTGTCATCGAGTAGCTTTAACTCTGTGATCGAGTAGCTGAAACAAAATTGACATCCGAACAACAGCTAGAATAACGACACTGTAATAGAGAACGAAATAGTTTAGTCTCGCCATCTATCGCCAAGTAGCTGGAACGAAATCAGCTCCATTTAGTTATTGGACGTTAAACCGTATCAACTGCTGCTACTTTATTTTTTAATCAATATGCCTAAAGCCTGTAATGCGTGTGGAAAATTCTTGTCGCCGTCAGGTGCCGCCAGTTGTGGCAAATGCCAGGCTATATTTCATAAAGCCTGTGTCTCTTTACCCGAGTCGGCAGCTGTTTTTAAAAGTTGGACATGTCCAGAATGTACAACCAGGACGCGCAAGGGAGATGAAACCCCTGTGAGGCAGGCAGAGCAGGAATCTTCGTCGTCGCGATTGGGCGTGAAACGAATTTCGGCTACAAACTCTCCTGTAGCACCTGAACCTGATGTAAAGAATATTCACCAGGAGCTAGCAGAATGGATGACGGAAATTCGTGAGTTTCGCCGGGAAATGGGAGATTTTCGTCAAACAATTGGCAGCCTATGTGAGCGTATGGATTCATTTGAGCGGCGTTTGGAAATCGTAGAGCAGCGACGTGAGGAACCTCTTCTCGAAATGGCTGAACTGCGATGCAAAGTCACATTACTCCAGCAGGAGCTAAACAATCGAGATCAGGAGTCTCTCTTATCCGATATAGAGATTGGGCATCTTCCAGAGCAAAGCGGAGAAAACGTTGTGCATACTGTGACAGTATTGGCCACAAAGCTCGGTGTATCATTGCAAGAACAGGACATAGTGTTCGCTGAACGTGTCGGGATTGCGCCAAAGGCAAGCACTGTCAATGAGATGCCGCGCGCTCGTCGTGTTGTCGTGCGGTTAGCTCGGCGCTCCCTACGTGACCAACTCTTGAATAGCGCGCGAGTACGTCGGAACCTGACCGTAGGTGACGTCGGGCGGGACCCAAGTGCTGCAGCAGGTGCTACTGCACTGCCGCGAGGACGTGTCTTTTTAAACGAGAGATTGACACAGATTAACAGGCAACTTTTTTACAAGGCCCGCGAGGAGTGCCGCAAAAATCTATGGAAATACTCGTGGACCAAACGAGGCCGTGTTTATGTAAGACAAACTGATAATAAGCAGATGTATCCCATTAGATCGGAAGAGGACCTAAAAAGGGTTTTTGGAGCCAGTTTGGTTTGACTTGGTGGATCAATATATACATAGAAATATTTATAACAATATACAATAATATATGTAACATAAAGTCAATATTTACTTATTTAAACTGCACACTTCAACATTATAAGATCTGTTATTGTATTGTAATTGAGGTATATCTTATAGTTTATATTCAACAAAATATTCTTACAATATTTAGTTACATAGCTTTAAGAACAAATTTTACTAAGACTATTTATTTTAATAATTACAGGAAGCGCCAGTGTCATGTGTGTAATATATTTTATTTAAAATGTTTAGTAGTAATCTAATACTTGGTTTGTTTAATGCAGGTTCCTTGAGTACGAATCACGATAATCTCGTTACATCCATTTTGCGGGCTAAGTTTGATATCCTCGCAATAAACGAAACTTGGCTGCGAGAAGGTGAGGAGGGACGCGCCCCCGCGGTGCCGGGCTATCGACTACGTCATATTCCGCGTCCGCGAGGCATACGCTCACGAGGCGGAGGAGTAGGATTTTTTATAAAGCAAGGCATATCAGTTCAGACTTGGCCACATCCAGTGGACCCACAGCATAATTTGGTGGAGCAAATGTGGCTCATTATGTCACTTTACGGGAAAAAGGTTATAATTGGCACTGCTTACCGCCCACCTTGGCTAGATGTTGACATATTCTTTGATGCCCTTGCTGATTCTATTAACTCTATTCCAGGTTATGATCACTTAGTACTAATGGGAGACTTCAATGTTAATTTTTTAAACCTAAGTGATGGAAAACATCGAAAATTACTTTCATTTCTTTCATGTTTAGGGATTTCACAAATAGTTACATGTCCTACGCATTTCACAGATACATCTCAGACCCTAATAGACTTAGTATGTTGTGATTTGCAACCTAAAAATATCACCGTTGAACCAGTAGGGAATCTATTCGGCCATTCTCTTATTATTTGTGAGTTTTATGTAAAACGAAATAAACTAAAACCATTTACAATAAATCATAGATCAATAAAAAATATAGACATAAATATTTTTAACAATGATTTAAAACTAATAATATGGGATGTTATTTCTGACCTGGAAAGTGTTGACGAAATGGTAGATTTCTTTAACTACTCTGTTTTAACTTTGTTTGACTTGCATGCTCCTGTGACTAAGATCGTTATCAAATCACATAATTACCCATGGATTACAGAAACCATTAAAGAAATGATGAGGCTACGTGATCAGGCCTTGGCACATTATCACAGAACAGGCTCAGAAACTAAGAAGGATTACTACAAGAGTCTCAAATCTATTGTGAACAAAGCCCTCTATCATGAAAAAACAGCGTTTTTCAAATATAATATTAACAGTAAAATTAACGAGCCTAAACTACTCTGGAAAAACTTGAAAACTACTCTATTGCCAAAAAAAAACCAAGAACTGCCTAGTCATTTTCAAGACCCAAACAGTATTAATCAATATTTTCTAAATATTCCAGGTACGTCAAATGTCAACATTTCGCAACTTACTTACTACGAATATCACAAATACAGTGATGTCGTTTTCCAGCTAGAACCAGTTAGCATAGATAGAATTGTAAATATTTTTAAAAATCTTAAATCAAATGCGGAAGGCTGTGACCATATAACGTTGGATATGCTTATAATGACATTACCGGAAACAGTAGAGGCTATACTTGCCATAGTAAATACGTCGATACTCACATCCACCTTTCCCGATAGTTGGAAGTTATCTATTGTGCGCCCTTTAGAGAAAAAACCCAACCCCATTGAATTGAAAGATTTGAGGCCTATTAGTATTTTACCGTGTTTATCGAAAGTATTGGAAAAAGTAGTCAGTCATCAGCTTGTAGAGTTCATTGAAAAAAATAATATACTACCGGATACACAATCAGGATTTAGAAAGGGACGTAGCACAGTAACTGCATTATTGGACGTTACGGATAATATTATTTGTGCTCAGGATAAGGGGATGTGTACGCTTCTTGTACTGTTAGATTTTTCTAGAGCTTTTGACTCAATAAATATAAACTTACTTTTATCAAAAATGAGATACTATGGATTTAACAACGACTCTATTAATTGGTTTAATTCCTATCTTAGTGGAAGGAACCAATGCACAAAACTTATTAATAATGACGGCTCTATAAATCTCTCTGATACACTGCCAGTTAATAGAGGAGTGCCACAGGGCTCTATTTTAGGTCCTCTCCTATTCACATTGTATTCAGCTGATGTCCAAACACAAATAAAGTATTCCCAATTCCACATTTATGCCGACGATATTCAGGTCTATATATCTTGTACGCCTCAAAACGTCAAGGAAACAATTGTTAGGCTGAATTATGATCTAAATAATATAGCTTTATGGTCTAAGAATAATAGCCTTTTGTTGAATCCTTCTAAAACGAAATTCCTTATTTGTGGTACTAAGCGCCAATTATCTAAAATAAATCCTTCGGATCTTAATATAACGCTTATGGGAGAGCCTGTTGAGCGAGTGTATGAAGCACGTAATTTAGGTCTGCATATGGATTCTGATCTTCGATTTGAAACACATATCACTGATGTGGTTAGGAATTGTTTCTACCGAATAAAAGTATTGTATAGATTGCGGCCTCATATAAAAACGGAGTTGCGTATTCGATTGGTAGAGTCACTCATTTTGTCAAAATTAAACTATACAGATATAGTTTTTGGTCCTCGTCTCTTTACTAAAACCCAAAGACTAATACAACGAGTACAAAACGCTTGTGCACGTTTTTGTTTCGACATTCCGAAGAGAGGACATGTTACGCCATTCTTGAATAATCACCTTGTATTAAAAATGAAACATAGGCGAAAGTTACATCTAGCTTGTCTTCTCTTCGGAGTCCTGAAGCATAAGGCTCCATTTTATCTTTATGAAAAGATTACGTGGATGTCTAGCACAAGAACGTGCGGTACTCGTCAGTGCTCCATGCAGCTCTCGACACAGGTACATGCCTCTGCCGCTTTCAGAGGTAGTTTCCGGTACGCTGCATCCAAGTGCTGGAACAATATCCCCCCACCAATAAGGAACCTGCAAAGCTCGTACACCTTTAGAAGCAAACTCAAAAAGTACCTTATTCATAAACAGTTGGAACAGGAAAGTCTTAGACATGACACTAGCATTATATAAGTACTCGGAAATTAGTGAATGGTTGAAGTGATTTAGCTTTATTTGATTAAGTTGCATTTGCAAAACGGAGCCTACCTTATATTATACAATGTATATTTACTGCTACTAATTTTTTCTACTTACCTACTCTTTAATATATTTTTGTATTGTTGCTTCTTTGATAACTGTATTTGGTCGTTTGCGCTCTATAGTCTATAACTTAGTTAATTCGCTCTATAGTCACAATTTATGTTATCCCAGAGGTTACGTCCGTGATGCCACCATCGGTCCTGGTGGAAGATCAGCGTTAGTTGTGCATACAACTAACATTATGCTGAACCAGGACCATTTTGTGACACTTATTAGTTGTCTCTTAGATTAAGATTTCGCTGTATAAGTTTGTAAGTGTTGCAAATAAATCATTTTTCATTTCATTTCATTTTTCATTTCATTTCATATTGAAGGCTATGTTTTGCCGTAAAGCCGTTACCTTAGACAAATTAAAATCTTGAATTCCAAAGTATCCGGTAATATCGAGGTGTGTATGATTCCAATAATAATATCAATATATGAAGAGAATCGTGCCAATCGAAGGCGACGCTTGGAATTCATTACAATTATTTCTAGTAATGACTCAATTTTATAGTCTACTTGCGTGCGACCCTGGCTTTGTCCGGAATACATATAACTATTCCAACAGAGCCACTCGCTACAGTACTTGTAGATCCATGAGGGAGGCCTATGTCCAGCAGTGGACGCTCTACGGCTGAGATAAATAAATAATGCTGGACAATTCACACAGCATCATCTAGCCCCAAGCTATGCAGAGCTTGTGTTATGGGTGCTAGATTACTACTTAATACATTAAACTACATAGATAGATATTTTTTTATTATGGAAAGAAAAACATCCGGAATACCCTGAACAAATCTGCATATCGTACAAGACATTTGTCTAAAAGTATGAGGCGGGAATCGAACCCGCAAACTCTTGAGTCGCAGGCGGACCTTCGCGCGCTGCGCCACAGAGGTCATCAAGATGATGATGACCTGGATATCTGGTTCTCTACTACCACATGTTCTCGCGCTCATTTTTGCCGCAGACGATTAAGTTCTTTAACGAACTCGAGTCAGGGGTATTCCCTCGGAGCTTTGAGATGGGGTCCTTCAAAAGTCGGCTCGACGTAGCCGCGCCATTTCACCCTATCTTCGGCTTGCTTCATCCAGCGTCTGCCAGCGACCGTTTGTAAAACACTCCATCTAGCTGGTATGAGTCTTACACACGCAATCAATTGTAAACAATAAATACGTACAACGTCATTTTATAGGCAGTTTAAATTGTAACAGGGCGTAAGTCCTCGATAATTCACGGTTACGGCCTTTTGCAAATATTTGAACCGTATCATAAATAAGAAGCCCTTTTTCTCCACCTGACATTACAGCACAGTCTCTGATCTACTTAACGCTAATATGATTTAGTTGGAACGCTAATCCGCTGGATCTATACTCGCACCATGACGTCGTCGTGATAAGCGCCAATTAGGAGATTGACACACGTGAGGTGGGAATTAACACCTTGGCACACATGGCTGGTTCGTTGAACAAAGCTATCTCTACATGGGAGTTGCTTTTGTTATTACTTCTGGTATAATTTTGTTTGGTCACAATCTCACCATCTTCCACCATCTTTCTTTCATCAGGTGAAAGAAGAGACGTCGGCAATGTTACCTGACCTTACCTGATGGTAAGCGACGAGTCAGGTATGTCGGTAGGCCGACGATAGATCAAAAGCTTTAAAGACACCTTTTCTATCTTGAGACCCAGGTTGTAGTTTTCGGGAGATATAGAAGCCGGCAGCTAGTTCAAGACCTTAGCGGTGCGGCTAGTGAAGGTAGAGGAGAACCGCTTGGTAGTGGATGGAATTTCCACAAGATAAAGGGTGATAGTATTTCTGTTTGCCTGTTCCTTTATCCTTACGTCTACCAGAGACAAGTTAAATCCTCGTCTCTGGTTCTACCTACTTTAATATTATTATTGCGAAAGTTACTATGTCCATCCGTTACGCTATCACAGTTAAATAGATCTTGATGAAAATTTGTATGTATAAAGATAATGCAACGGGAAACCACATTTTCCCTTAGCATAATCTTTATGCAAGAAAATTTTCTCCATGTACAACACGGTCGAAGCCGAGGGTAGAACCTAGTATCTTATATTTGACTACGGGGTTTGGTTTTACAATAACTTAGAGAATATAATATTTGCCGGAGACTTCATGATAACACTTACGCTTATATTTAAATTAAACAAACTTAGCAAAGACGAAGTGCAAGATATATCGTTCATAGTACACGCATCTATTCTTCGGGTACCTATTTATTAATCATCCTCATCATCTGATGATGATCCCGTGTTGTTAGATTTTCCCATTATTTTTAATTATTCATCATCCATCATTATTATCCCAGCCCTTTGACTTCTGTCTACGTCCACTGCTGGCCATATGCCTCCCTCATAGATCCAAGATCATGGGGGGTTGTTGCCATACTCGCCACGCTTGGGGTTGGCGAGCGCAGTACGGGATGTTGATACACGGAAAGACGCTGCTGCCCGTCTTTTTGAGATATCTCTTGGCAGATTCTTACTGCATCCACGGTCCACGACCAAGCGAGGCAAGGCAACATTTTAATCCCATGGGGTGCCTAATTATTAATCATTGGAAATAAATCAGACACCATAAAAGTTCTATAGGTGATTGCTTGTAGTCTATAAAATATAATACCTCGTGAAATCTATTTCGAAATGACACTGGAAATTGTGACGGAAATAGAAATAGAGTGTAAAATTGCAGTTTCACTTCATCTAGTGTAGAGTCGCGGATACCATTAAGGTAAGGATACATTGAGGTAACACTATGGCTTAGTGATTGCCATACTCACCACGCTTGGCAGGCGGGTTGACGAGCGCAGTACGGGATGTTGATACACGGAAAGACGCTGCTGCCTATCTGCCGGAGGTATCTCATAGTAGGCTCTTACAGCATCTACGGGCAGTAAGAGCTCCCCTTTCGGGAATCGAACCCGCAACCTCTTGCGTCTCAGCCAGGTATAAGACCATCTGAGCCATTAAAGCAAATGTTGTCAAGGCCTAATTAATTAATGTAAATACTGGCTGCCTCAATAAATGTAGGTTTTGATCTTTCTGCCCTTGTATTACATGCATGAAAACATCCTGCAATCTCATTCTTACATTGTAAGCCGATTTTGATGCAATAATAGGTTTCACGTTCCATCTCGGTCCTTGAATGTACGACATTTACTACGACACATATAGTGTCGTAAGGTGATTTGATAATTCGAATTATCGCAAAAATTCTAGAGATTTTGCGAAAATACGGTTAATTAGACAATTGTGATTATGTAACCATTCGAAAACACTGCCTGTGACAGAACCGAGATGGACAGACAGTAGGTTCACGACAAGCTTTTTTATCACATAAATTGTGTAAAGACGTTTTAAGTTGACATTAAACTTTAATGGAAAATGTTTATTTTATTTTTAGTACGTTTAAATAAAAGCTTGTTTGTTAACATGTTTTTTTACTTTTAATTCATTTATAACCATCCGAAGACACTGCCTGTGACAGAATCGAGATGGACAGACAGCAGGTTATTAGGTTTAAATGCAATCACAAATCACAATTTTGTCTAATTATCCATGTTTTCGCAAAATCTCTAGAATTTTTGCGATAATTCGAATTTTATTTTTATATGCATGAAAACATCTTGCAATGTTTTTCTTACGTTGTAAATGGATGGGTAATCGTTTGTTAGGCGTGACTATATGAATGATATAATTGCATACTAAGTTGGCATGAGTCAGATCCATGTTTTATCTAAATCTATACAAATATATTAAATTGACGTGTCTGTTTGTAAGGTCAATATACAAGATTTTACTAAATGCATATTAAAGTATACACGATACACATTTATTTTTTATTTTTTGTCATTCTTCCTGCGCGACTGTTTTTTTATTTCGGCTCCCCGGCGAATAGCCGACGTTTAAGGAGTAACTTGGGTGGGTGAGTCACGTTAATGCTAACAGCAAGCGAGTTAACTACTCATTTTAATCACTCAACCGTCTCCAGAAGATCTTTATGTTACAACATGGTTACAAAAAATATTTTGAATTTTGAACTTTTAACTTTGAAGTTTCTGCCCTTTGAAACTAAAATCACTCTTGCCCAAACTCTTCTATTACCTATTCTTGACTATGCTTATCTCTGTTTCCTTAACGCCACGGAAGAACTCTTAAACAAACTGGAATGTCTTCAAAACTTGTGCATCCGATTCATCTTTGCGCAAGTTTGATCACGTCTCCAGTTTCAGATATCAATTAAAATGGCTTCCCATTCGTCGTCGACGTGATCTTCATGTTCTGTCTTTTCTGTACAGCATTCTTTACAATCCTCTTTCACCTTCTGACCTTCGTGAGCGTTTTGAATTCCTTGTCCCGCGTGGTGTGCCCTGCAGGACGACTACGTCCCTCCTCCTTAAAACTCCCTCTCACTCCTCTAGTAGTTACGGTGACTACAGTTGGGTATCCGATCCGGTTATGGATAATAATAAAAATAATAATAAAAACGTTTATTTTCAGAAAGGTCTTACAGGTATGAAAAACCTAGTATAACAGTCTTAGTTTCAACACCTCGCTCTTACTAAGATTTAATGGATGGTACCATTTAAAATGAAAGTAAAAGAGCATTATCTCTCTTTGTGATCTTACTTAGTTTGTATGTATTTATAAATATAAGGTAAAAATATTTATTTAGTAAAGTTGTTTTTATGTAGTTTATGTAAATTATCATAGTTTTATCCATTAATTTCTTATTATTATTTGAGTAATTAGGAAATAGGTATAATATTTAATTACTTAAGTATTTAGATTGCTTATATATATCGTCCTTTTGTGTACACGTACCCGCTACACTGATCAGCTTTCAAAGGTTTGCTGGAAGAAAATTCTTCTTAGGGTTAAGCTCGCCTTTAAACATGCCATCTAGTTAATTTTTTTTATATATATATATGTACATATTTACTAAATGTACAATAAAGAACTGATAAATAGCTTAGCAACTTAAGCTATTAACAAATTAGCACTTAACACGTGCTTTAACGATGAAGGAAACATCGTGAGGAAACCGGCGCCTTAGCTTCAGACGTATTGACGTGTTCTTTCCTCTGACTCATAGCTGACTAAGCTGAGAGGATGGTATAGGTGCTGGGCAAGCCTAATCCATCTAACAATGTCCCAGGCACTTCAGCGTCCCGTACATCATGATTACCAGTTGCCGACAGACCGTTAGAAAAGTTAAGAAAATTAAAAACAGGTAAGCGAAAAAATGCAACAGTAAAACGCGGGCAGCAGCTGGTTTAAAATATAATTGTTCAATCCCGCCAATTAATCATACTTTATTGACTTTTAAATACTGCTTTATAATGTGAATTTCCACCTGAACGTATAAAACAAGAGGATGGAAGGCCTGTTGTCGAGATACTTCCATCCTCCTTTGTCAGACGCGAACTCCAAATACTTTGCCTTTGTCCACTTGAAAGGTTTTTATACTTCATCATTATCATCTCAGCCGCAGAAAGTCCACTGCTGGACATAGGCCTCCGTAATTAATCATCAAGTACTTGGTCATGAGGAGGTTTTCCATAATCACCACGCTTGGCAGGCGGGTTGGCGAGCGCATGAGATGTTGATACTTGGAAATACGCTGCTGTCCGTCTTCTTCATTGGCAGATTCATACAGCATCCACGGGCAAGAAGAGAGGGGAAACATTCTATTGCCGCCACTTCGCGGCATTTGTTTTTTATACATTTTACGGAATATCTTCATAATTAACAATTCGACCTGTAATTTAACTTCCAACGCGGAAAAGGACATCCTTTCGTATCAACTCTCATTTTGATCTAGACCAAAGTATCTAGAATTCTAGATCAACTACCCGTTATTGTCGGATCAAGTTTTAAAAAGGTATTCAGTTTAATAAAAAGTACGCATGTGTTCTGTAACATACTACATTATTTTATGTTAAGGACCTTTGCTGAATCATACTCAAGAATTGACAAATTAAATAATTTGGTGGATAATTACAGACAAAATTAATTAACTGTCCGTCAGAACTTTACAAAGAAGCCAATTTATTATCTTGATGATATTATCTTTTGATTTAGAAGCAGAATATATTTTTTTTATTACTTCTTTATTACACAATCTCCTACTGATGCAAGTCTAAAATCAACACCAAATCCATCGAATTAAGGTCAAGTGCCACAGTTCTGTTTACTAACAACTCAATTCGAATTCGACTGCAATATAGCTACAAAATGCGCTTCTTTCGTAATCGCAGTCGACGGCACATGTCCCTGACAGTTGGTCACAGTTGAGCGCCCACAGCAGTACTAAAACTGGTACCTTCACAAAGAAAACGGGTAATATGAGCTTAATTTGTATCTAGTTGTGCGCTGTGAAGGTTTGCAGTGACGCTGTCTCTGTAATCACATGCTTGTGAGATTACAGTCAGGCTGGCAACTGGTTGGACTAGTGACATCTACTGGTTGATGGATGGTAAGGGAATAGTCAGCTTAGTTACTGGTTGGACTACTGGTAAATGGACGGTTGGGAGTTTGTTGTCAGCTTGGTAACTGGTTAGACTGGTGACATCTTCTTGTAAATGGATAGTAATCTAACGATCCAAACGAGATATTTTACTGTCAGCTTGGCAACTGGTTAGACTGGTGACATCTTCTGGTAAATGTAAGGGAACCCATGTAGATAACCAAACAAGAAGCTATATGAATCTGTGCAGAGAATAGAAACTAGATGGACAGTAAGTCTCTAAGGAGGTCCGGCGCGAAATAAAACTAATTCGCCAGAGCTCAATCTGCGGAGATTATTATTCGTATCTGATACATCTATGTCCACGTCCACTGCTAGCCATAGTCCTCCCTCATGGGTCTTCAAGATCGTTTTGCCATACTCGCTACGTTTGGCAGGCGGAATGGTGAGGGTGGTACAGGATGTTGATACACGAAAAGACGCTGCTGCCCATCATCCGGAGGTATCTTTTGGCAGATTATTACGGCATCTACGGGAAGAGATGTAAGGCAGCATTATACTGCCGGCGGTTTTAGTTTAATCCGTTTATCAAAGCACTTTACTTTTTTTATGAGTATCTACGTCAAACGAAGTGGAAATCATTTCACGGTTTATCCTCATCGATTTGTTGTTTCTATCTGTTGGAAATTTTATATATATGTTTGGATTCCCTACAAGCTATTTTCCTTAGAATTTACCGTCTTGCTACTGCCTAATTAATTCATTGTTTGTTGGGTTAGGTCCAGTTCACCTTGTGTTGTAGCAAATTAATCGAAACATGTTAATAAAACACGGGCATGCAATACGTATGTCGCTAGGCTTTCCTCATGGCTAGTTCTAGCACTTCCTTAAAGGCTCTTACAACATTTATTTATCATCATCATCTCAGCCGTAGGACGTCAACTGCTGGCCTCCCCCCCCCCCATAGATCTCCAAGTACTGTTCATGGAGGTTGTTGACACACTTGAGAGGCGGGTTGCTGCAGTACTGGATGATACACGGTAAGACGCTGCTGCCCGTCTTCCGGAGTTTTCTCTTGGCAGATACTTAATGCATCCACAGGCAAGAGAGGAGAGACAACATTCTACTCGTACGAGTACCGGCACCTAACGGGATTAATTATTTATTTATTCTTGGAAAACAAACAGCTTGAGAAACTTAAATCTAGTAGAAGAGTTAACATAGAAAATAACTAGCCCTGAGTAGTTTTCGCTTGTAGCTTGTCTTTGCTACAGTCCAGTTTTAGACTAACATAGAGTTAAAAACACTTACATTAATGACACAGTTACGATACAGTAATATATAATAAAGTTTGTAAGCCTTATCCACAATCCTTAACGTAAGGTTTTTTTAAATATAATACCTCTATATCGTATAATCAATAATCTTATTGAAAAAAATTAATACAAGCAGTAACTTTAAATACATTATTTCTCGCCATGAACAAATCAACATTTTGAGAGTAATTTGAGTTAAACATATTTCATACTCTGATAAAGTGAGCATTTTGTCTGTAATTACTTGATAAGGCTTACAATGAGTAAAAAGGTAGGCATGGTAGGTTCAGGTATAATATGAGATGACACTGAAAACAGGTGACGCACTAAGTATTTATGTAGTCACTTCAATTTATAGAGATCACTGTCTCTATGAATTGCGATGATCGGCGATGTATAATTTTTCCTTGTTAGGATCTTGCAATTTTGCACCCAAACAAATCGATGGTTCATTTCAAGGGCTGTTTTCTTGGCCCTGGTGAGCAGTTGCTTATTTTCTCTTGTGAGGTGATCGTTGATGTAAATCTTTGTAACATCCCCCGCGAAGTCTAAGTCTTCGGTTGTCAGAATAGGCTTGTGTGACCTGGCCGATATTCCGTGCCGCACTTGCTAGGTACTGTGTATTTACCGTCATTTATTTAGCAGTATTTAGTCTTAAAGGAAATTTTGTTCTTCCATTGATTTTTATAATTTTTCAACAAGTCCTCAGGAAGTTCAATCGCGACTGTCCAACTTGATTGAAGCTTGTTTTCATACATTTTCATTGCAACTATACTTCCTCTAATCAAGATAAAGTAAGATACATTTATTTATTTGGCATAATTCTTGCAGTTAGGTCTTCCGTCTGAAGAGATTTCATCACATTTGTATGCCAGGCATAATCCACTTTGCTCTGCGATTCGTATTCATCAGCCATCTCGCCAGGATTGCCTGACGTGACGCGTTCTTGTTATTAAATATCGCATAGCCCTAAATTGGGTTCGACTTCTCATTTTTACGACTGTCAACTAGTCGATTGTTTTCTTATGTTCTGCGTGAAGTACTTACTCAAAAGCTCGTCGCGTGGATGGAACATTTTTGGATTGCTCTGCGAATAATTATTTGCTATTGTGCTTAAACTCTGCTATTCCTTACCATTATCCGTCCGACAATCGGCCATATTATTCGTAAGTAACGATTAGATTGACTTAATCGACGCAATCTTCGTCCATTTAGTGTACATGCAAATTAACGTCACTGGGTAAATAGCGCTTGATCTTTTTAATGCTGATTTATGTACTGTGTACTTGATTCAGTTTGTTTAAACGGTGTTTGCTTTGAGAATACTTCGTATTGTTTGCTTCTTCTTACTGGTAGGATGACGTTGTTTATCAAGTGTTTGGTCTATTATTTACCTATATCGTCATTACTTAGTGATAGATAACACACATCCTTATGCGATGAACCTCTCTCTCTCTCTCTTCTTTCTATTTATTCTTCCCATCTGATATGCTCCGAGTCTACAAGGTTTTCTATGATCACTTTATCCGACGAACCTATTTAAATATGTAATTACTTGTTAAGAATGGATTGCATGCATAAAACCCGAGAGATCTATACCCAGCATTGGTTCAAGTCGGGCTGTGCATGACGATGATTTTGAGACATTTAATTTGCTGAAAAGAAACATGTCTTCTCAAACTTGTATGTTGTATCGTGTCAATTAAGTTATACATTTTAAGCATTTTGTTGAGTTGTAATAAACCATTGTTTTTAGTTCATGATTTTGGTCTTTATTAGATGCGCTTGGATAGCTTCACCAACTGCTGCAAAATTTATTAAAGATTTTAAGATGAACTTCAACTTTTTAAAAGTCGGGGGAACTTACTGCCTCATTGTTCAAAGGCAATCTACTGTCTAAGTGTCATTGTCATCATGATAATTGCTATCAAAACGAAACCAGTTTGATCTAGCGATTTGCATTAACTCGTCATTAATTTATTTATGTGTGATATCATACATCTACGATTACTTAGCGAGGTTTTAATTAGATTAAACAATTGACCCCTATTTGTACTGATAAGATAGAAGATAAGCTAACGGCCCATATTTTCTATTTAAATAGTTGTAAAAAATTAAGTCCAAAAAAAAGGTAACATATTTAGGGTTCCGTACCTCGAAAGGAAAAACGGAACCCTTATATGATCGATCACTTTTGTCCGTCCGTCTGTCTGTCAAGACCCTTTTTCTCAGAAAAGCGTGGTCTACTGTCCCTTGGAGCTGTGAAAAATACAAAAAATTTAAGCCAACGCAATCAAAAGATACAGCCGTATAAGCCGCAAATTTTTGACACTCGCAAGGGAATCAAAAGCTCCCGTGAACTCAGAATCTTGAAATTTGGTACGAAGCAACGTCTTATAGCACATATAAAGGAAAAATTGCGAAAACCGTAAATTCTTAGTTACATCATATAATAAAAATATTTGAATAATTTTAAACTTACTACCCCTTTCCTCATGAACGCGTGGGGAGGTATTAAATTGAAATTCATATCAAATACTCGGGTACTATATACTTACAGGTTTGTACGGAACCCTCGGTGCGCGACTCGCACTTGGCCGGTTTTTTGCGTACTTAATTAAAGTTAATTACTGGGTTCGTTATCCGAATGGTCATCCGGATGTTTTACGGGCTTGAAATATTATAACTTTAAATTATAACATTAACATTATAACGTAGAAAAATCTATTAATTTTAATATATATTTATTCGATTGATGTTTGAATCGTAATGCTATTGTATTAAGTGATAGACAGAGGAGGTGCATTTTTGAATGCTGCATTGGTCTTTATAGGCTTATACGTTAAAAGAACAATAGGTGTCTCATACATACTTAGTACGGCTGCATATTTTTGAAAATGAGCATTAATCGGTACTAGAATCAAATCTCCTTCGCATCCTATGTAGAATAGAATAGAATAGAAAATGTTTATTTATGTTTCAAAGATACAATGTCGGGTATATACATATGTATGTCGGGTTGCGTCCCACTCATCCAACATCTATTTCTAAGCTCTAATTTTATTTATAGTCCAGTAACTTTATACATCACAGCATGCGTCAAATCCGGTAGTTCTGATTTTTTGCAGACTTGTTTATGATGTTTTGGCCTAGAATAATCCAAATGTGTGACCTCGAGCGCCGAACGCAACTTTGTCAAAAATCGAAAAAACCGCGAAAAAATCCGTTTATTTTCAAACTCAGGCGATTATAACCCTAGAGGACTAGTTTTTGAAAAAACTTTCTTAGGACGTTTTTAAAGTAGACTAAAGCTACAATATGATACTGAACTGTCTTTGTAGACCCAATAGTTTCCGAGATTAAGCTTTTCAAAGTTTATATTTTTTTTCGAACTTTGCAATTTTTAGCAATTCTGTCGTTTTGAATGAATTTAGACCCTGATTATACTATCGAAGCGCTGTACTTTTAAGATGGGATGTTAAAAAAGAAAATGAGAAGTGTGAATGTTAAACATTAAGCTAAGCTACTAATAATGAAGTAAAAAAGATTGGTACAACATAGGTTAATAAGTTTATTTGTTAGGAAATTGAGTAATATTCAAAATCAAAAAATTAAATAATTTTATTAATTTAGTCCTCTTGGAAGGTCCTGGTTGAGGTTCGTCCGTATCTGGATCGACGTATTGGGATGGCATATCCACCTCAGGGGATGGTGGTGAATCGACTTCGACATCGGACAGATCGTCGCCTTCTGGGATATCTACTACTGCAACATCAGGTATGTATATTGTCACAAGATTCCCCGCTGCAGTGCCTGCAGACTGATGAGCGTTTTAATCCTGCCTTCCTGCAGCTGCACGCGTTCCCACAACCCTTCGTGCAGCCGCAAGAAATCATCCGCAAGAGGTGTTGTGGGGCTGCATCTCTGGTCATCATTTTGGGGTTGAGCCCTTGTGGCGTGATCCACCCGATTGTGTGACTCCCAACGCCTGTACCTGTAAGAAGATTGTACATGAGAATAGAAAATGATGAATGATATGTAACCGATGCAAGGACAAAATTTTACCTGATGGTATGTCCGCAAGGAGTGAAATCGAGCAGAATCTCATGTAGGAGGTAACCTGGCTCGATTGAAGCTGGTTTTCGTCGCAGCCCTGGCGAATAGTTGGTACCGCAGCTCATCAAGGTTATGGGTGTTGTGGTTGCCTCCGTATAAAGCAATTATGACTCGTTCTCCTACTGCTGCTATCTCGTCAGGTGTAGAGTTGGTGTTGAAAAAATCGCAGCTTGCTTTTCAAGGGAAGGTGATAAACTTGAAAAATGACAAACTTTGAAAGGCTTAATCTCGAAAACTAATAATTGGTCTACAGAGACAATTCTGGTATCACATTGTAGCAAATTTAGTCTACTTTAAAAACGTCTTAAAAATATTTTTCAAAAACTAGTCCTTTATCTAAACTAATATTATAAAGAGGTAAAGTTTGTGAGTTTGTAAGGTTGTAGGGGTTAAGTTAATTTACAAAATTTCGTGAAACGTAGTAAATAAAATCTCACAATTGCTCCACTCTATGGTTCGCAGCTACCAGGCGCACATAAACTTGAGTAGGTTTTATTCTGCAATCGTTTAAGTACGTACTTGCACAACCGGTCACGTCCGCGTGCCGCACTCAGCATTGAAAATTACGTCATGCAGTTTGTTTAGCCGTATATAGAGCTGCAAGTACTCACGCACTGAATCGCAGCCGGTAAACCACGCGAAACCTCCTACGTTCTTATGCGGGCCTGGTACTTTTAAACTTTGAAAGGATCGCAAAGGACCTGCTTGGAGCCTTAAAAGTCTAGAATCCTTTTAATGTGCCTTTAGGATTTCAGCGTAATTAATTATGAAATGCCTCATAAATTTGATCTTTTAAATGGGGCAGGTCTTTATAAAGACATACCTGATTTAATGAAATGTTGTTTTTGCCGTTTTTAATATTTTGTTCAGAAATGTTCTCCTCAAGTTTGCATGTAATGTCAAGGTCGAATGTTCGACCTTTCTATATTTTTGTTCTTGCGTGAGTGAGCCGTAATGTCACCGGGTTGGTTTGTATCGCATTGTTAGCCTGGCTTTACTTAAAACTTACAATTTTTTTCTAGGTAATGAAATCAAATGACATAAATACAGATATATATATATATATAGTATAACGAGCTAACGCTTTAGGCCTTTAGGTAATATTGTGTATATATGAAGATAGTGGTTCTGGCGCAGATCTCCTGCCTGCATGAAACGCATACATTGCTAGATGTAGGTACCTATAGTATGGTTGAATATAATAATCAAGTTGAAAACAAGTTAAAGTAGCGGAACATTAAGGTGACAACTACATAATAGGTACCTAATTAGGTAACCAGTTCCACCTCGACATTTGGTCAGCTGTTTAAAATGTGGTTCCTGGTGTCATTATTTTTTTACATGGTGACGACAGTTTTTGCATTCTTGATGACTGTGCTAGATTACAGGACAACCTCGATCGCTTCACTCAATACTGCAGGACGAATAAATTGCATCTTAGCTTGAACAAGTGTAAATCTAGCACCTTTACAAAGAAAATTAATAAAATCAGTTTCTCGTATTGTTTGTGTAATACATCTTTGGAGAAAGTTTTAAATGATTAGGGACTTAGGAGTACTAATGGACGCTAAATTACACTTCGATGTTCATATTAACCACATAGTCAGCAAAGCATTTCAAATGTACGGACTTGTGATGCGTACTTCCATTCCATTTAGGAAACATCAATCGTACCTCTTATTTTATAAATCCTTGGTTAGGTCCCGGTTAGAGTACGCCACTTTTGTGTGGAATCCGCTTCACTATAAATATAATGATCAAATGGAATCCGTCCAGCGCAAATTCTTGCGCTCAATGCACCATCGTTGTTACCGTTCGAAGTCCTCCTACGCAGTACTGCTGAACCAGTACCACCTACCTACGTTAGCAATGAGAAGAATCTTTCTCGATCAACTACTTCTATTCAAGATATGCCAAAATTATTTCGATTGCAACAAAATATTAAACCAGATAAGTATTCGTATACCATATCGTTCTTACGCTTTAAGAGAGACTCGCAAACTTCACCTATTTGTGCCGACTCCTTGCAAAACAAATGCAGGTAAGCGCGCACCACTTCATAGATTATGTACCTAAAATATTTAATTAATATTTCTCGCACATCGAATTCTTTGCAATCTCCTCCACATGCTTTAAGAAAGCTGTCATTCAGACTTTAATGTCTAATTACATTCTAGGCACATAGTGACATTTAATTATAAAAAAACTGTGTATAACGAATAATATATACTTAATTGTAATACACTATGTATAAATGCTATTTTGCCATTTACACATTTACAGACCAACACTTAAATTTTATTCATTTGCATAAATGCACGCAATCTACTTGTTAGTTGGTACTTACTTAACTTACCTTTTATTGCCCTTTTGTTTTTGTTTATATCCAACTCGTGGACGACGGGATTAATTACATTTATAGTCACATATTTTTTAGGCTAAGATTGTTTTTAGATTCATGTGAGTGTAATTGTTTGTTGTCCCAAATAAATAAATAAAAAAATGCCTAATGTGACTTTCCCTAACCATGATTGATTCGAAACTGATATGTTCTCACGACTTTCACTGTATTATTATGTATAGCATAAAGATCCTTCTATCTCTACTGTTTCATAGATGTGTTTTATTAATAGAAATAAATTCACTTCTCGACAAAAAAATCAAGACGTTCGTTGTTTCATATTTGTAATTTCACTCACAAGGTATCAACCTTCTTAATATGTTTTATTTTATCAACCCCGAGCGGTAACTTCAGTGGCATCGTTGATCCGATTCATAGGAATCTATTTGTTTTTGCGTTTGGAATTTCACTAGATTATGAGTGTTCCTGCTGGCTATAATGAAAATATAATTAGCCGTTTGAACATCATGAGCTATTGTCCAGTTGTGTATCGCCAGATTTCCTTAATGTTTATTTTTTTATTTCATGTTCTAGAATTTTAAAGAATTCAAAACAGGTTTGTACCAACTTTTCTTATTTGCTTAGCGGTGGCGCAGCTCTTATCTTGGACCGGTTTCTTTAATGGCGATCTGCTGTGTATTTGTTTACTTAATTGTATGTATTTAACTTATTTGAAAATTGTTAGCTCTATAGGCCCCGTATTTATACGAGTACTTACAAATTGGTGTCCGAGGAGTGGCAGTAAAACAACACCGACACAAAATTGCAATATAGTGGATAGACATCTGTAATAAATAAGCAAAGCGTACCTACCTACGTGTACCTATAAGTATTGCCCTCTGTTTGTGACTGGCTGCTGAAATATTTTGGTCAGGCGGCGGATACTGGTGATATCTAAGTAGACCTGATTTACTCACTTGCTCAGCCACAACAACAAAATTATCTTTAACTTTTCTTCTTCTTGTAACGTTGTTCTTGTAACAAAATGTAACGTTGACACTGCAAAAGTTTGAGAAAAACTGCATGTCAGCGTAGTGTGACAGCAGTAACGTAGTATTGCATCATCAATTCATTTTCATCAAACAATCGCATGAAAGAAATTACGTTACGCAGTATCGCCTTATTACCTTTGATAATCTATATACATATATACAATTCAAAGTCTTGACTGACTCACTGACTGACTGATATATCAACGCACAGCCTAAACCACTGGACCTAAAGACTTGAAATTTGGCACACATATAAAGGGATTTTTGGAAATTCTCACGGGATAGGGAATAAATGGGATTTATATTTTCAAATCAAAGTAGCTCTGCGTTAAAAAGCGGATTTTACGTTTTATGACTTCCACGCGGACGAAGTCGCGGGCAAAACTAGTAGGATATAAAGGGGATCTTTCTTGTCCAAAGCCAACCTAATCAGCCCCTGTTAACTGATAGGTGCCATGTGAAATTTTAACAATAATTCGCAAATCATTTTTACATCAGACAGGCTGATGAAGGTTATAAAACCACATAGACAAAGTCTTAAACAACATCATACAAAGTAACTAGAGTGTAAGAAAATATCCTACGTATTGGATTTAGAACATGGAATGATGCTGATGCCAAATGTTCAATCCGTTCACATTCACTTCTGCACAGGATTACCAACATCACGAAGCAGCTTCTTATTTATTTCTTTTCATACTGTACATTTGCATGAAAGTACGTTAAGTTGCAAGGGGCAACGGTCATTACCGAGTATTACCGGGTGTTTCTGAGAATGGTCGGCGCGGGGCACGCGAGTCGGAAACAACTGACAAACAGGCTCGCAGAACCTCGATTTGCATAATGCTGCTTGCTAACATGCTTTTACGCCTTCATAATAAATGAACTGGTTTTTTGTGTTCTGCATTTATTGTGTGATGAGGATTCAATAATACTTGATACTGCATTATTTGATTAGCAGTTGTCTTGGCGTGGGCATGTTATGAGGCGGGATAAGAGACATATAACAAGAAAGGTGATGGATATGAAAGTGAATGGATATAAGGGACATTTAAAAAACCGGACAAGTGCGAGCTGGACTCGCCCACCGAGGGTTCCGTAGGTATGAAGGAACATAATAAATATAAGTAAAAGTTTTTGAAATGCACAAAAAGATTCGGTCACCCATCCCATTTATGACCGCGCGTACGGCTATTTATCCTCGATGATTGATTTCGTACTTTTTTTATGGACGATTTTTTTATGATTCCATTGCAAATGTAGTTTTTGGATCTTCTCTGTATCTACAGTATAAGACGATATACCTGATTTTTTCACAGCTCAAAGAGGCAGTAGATTTGAGTACATGGTTTTAATTTTAACTCGATACCTCTACGCGTTCTGACCGAAAGACGGACAGACAGACAGACGGACAACAAGGTGATCCTATAAGGGTTCCGTTTTTTCCTTTTGAGGTACGGAACCCTAAAAAAGTGTTTTCAGAAGTGTACGAATTCAAGTATGGTGCTCGAATCTACATAAGTGTTTTGTTTTTGTATTATAAATTGATATTTCTATATGGCCATTGGGTCCATGTAAATATACACTTTTTGACCTTGAAGTAACCGGGCGTAATTGTGACATGGTATTCAGGGGCAAGTTTCGACTATTGCAATCGGGTGAGAATGGTCAGTAATTGGTTTCACAATTTTGTCACCAAAGTTTTGACTACAAACTTCTACTAAAGTCTGTCAGAATCAATAACTGATGATAGCGTCCTAGATCTCAAGATATCTTAACACAATTTAATGCAACTTAAATTACGATTCAGGAAGAAGGTACGTACGTGCCTTCTCCCTGAATCTTTATTCACTAGGAGCTGTCATTGACACACACTAAGCCAGAACTCAGCAATACGCAGCTCCCTTGACATTTAGCGATAACTCGTTCAACTTCCCTTTGTTCAAGTTACTGCTGGTTCTGTAATTAAATGTATCAAGTCTGTGGATCTGGTTTAGTTGTGAGCTTGAGGCGCATGCGTGGTCATGATTGATGCAAGAGGATCATTAATTATTTCCACAGTTTAGTTGAGAGGCGGATTAATTTGCAAACTACTGAGCTCAGAAACATAAAAGGTTGTCTGTGATTAAGGTTGGTTTTACAGAATCCAACTCCTCAGATCTAGTAGCGTTTCAGTGTAAATATATATCACATTTTAATTCACTAGTTGCCGGCTGGCATCACCAGCATTTTCAACTGACTGCTAGCCAGCAGTCAGTTGAAAATGCTGGTGTAAGGAGAATGAGCTGATGCCTACTCTAAAACGGTTGAAAAGCTTTCGAGAGCAGTACAAGGTGTTTGACATGAATTAAATATATTTACGACAGGAAATACAGTAATGCATGTTTTTGGAACCGTGGGAATATTTATTTAATATACATATGTATGTATAGATTAGATATATTTTAGATAAGGCAGAACCTATTTAGGCGATTTTATGATGACGACGACGAGATTTAGGCGTATCAATAAGGAACACAACTAATTTACTCGTAGAATGTAATTTTTATGATGAAAATGAAACCGGAACGATGGTCTTTTGATTTTTCTTATGCGGCTGAAAATGCCAAACGATGCCAGAAATGTCATTCGCACCGCTTATAATGGACAGCCCACATTACTGCCTACATATTTGTGAACTATAAGTCTGTTAAGGGATACCTCCGGAAGATGGGCAGCAGTTTTTCCGTGTATCAACATCCCGTACTGCGCTCGCCAACCAGCCTGCCAAGCGTGGTGAGTATGCCAAGTACCCCTCATGCAGTTCCATGAGGGAGGCCTGTGTTCAGCAGTGGACGTTGCCGAGTGAATTAATGATGAAGTCTGTTAATGTCACCGTAATATTGTAAGAGCCGTTAGTTTACCACCTAACTGATCAGATTATCAACAGCCTAAATTATTTTAAATTTAACGTAAACATTTTCGTCTAAAAACTGACCGTGTTTGGCCGTTGGCTGACATAATAATAAAACAGTGTGTGAATTCCGACGACTTCAAAACCATGTAGACTTCGCGCTCTATTAAAAAAACCTAACTGTTCAAGCCGGGTATTTATAACGGTATTTACCTCTATTATTTATTATAGCCCGACGTTTCAACGTGTTCAAGCGATTTCAGTACTGACTACACTGACGTTTGAATACCGTATCTTATATTGACGTAAGCTCAAACTAAGCGATATAAACCTTGCAAATAATGTTATCGCATGACCTGAGATTGCACATCACAATGGCTTGGCGTGTTTCGAGGGTATAATGTTAATCTTCGTGGTTTATGAGACGATTCTGTCACATGGATCAAGCCAGCTACGGTTGGTTAACTAGCTTATCTACGACTGTGACGTAACTAGATAATTAATGATGCATGTGGTCTTGATATGATAAACGTGCTCATTATGTGTAAATCTTTATGCACTTTACAGAACACCGGTGGTATAGCAGCCGCATTAAACCCCAAAGAGGTAGTATTACCTGAGCGGCGACCGTTTATGTTTATACCTACTAACTTGGCACAATGTTAATAAAAATTCATTTATTTGTCAAAGTACAAGTTAGTCAATACACGTTGACGTTGTAGCCCCCGCACGAGGCAAGCCTGTATCGCGGTAGACCTTTACAGAGTTCGAGTTACAGGGCAAATAAATAGCAATCTAAGCAAATGAAATACATAGCAATGAAATCACTTTTGTTATCACTTAGGTCATTTACAATCGTACAATGGTAAAAGGCGGACAGAGTGGGCCGCATGCATACAAACTGACGCGAAAAGCTAGCTTGAAATGGAAAGTCATAAGCGCCAAAACAGTAATTCTCGATTAAAATAAAACTATCGTATAAACTAACTACCAATTTGAAGTAAAAAACATGAAAAATTCAAAACATAATATAAATTCAGAATATTTTGTATTTGTTCAAAAAAGTTTAAATCCCTGACGCCAATTATGCCAATGCGTCGTCCTAATTAGGATTGGGAGGGTAGGAAGGTAAGGGTGGAAAAAAAGAGAAATAAATATCATCATCATAATCGTCTCAGCCGTAGGACATCCACTGCTGAACAAAGGCCTCCCTCATGGCCAACTACTGATAATGAAGGGTTATTGCCATACTCACCACGCTTGGCAGGCGGGTTGGCGAGCGCAGTATAAGATGTTGATATACGGAAAGAGGCTGCTGCCCATCTTCAGGAGCTAACCCTTAGCAGATTCTTACTGCATCCACGGGCAAGAGAGGAGAGGAAACGTTCTACTGCCGGCACTCCACCCCAATAATAACAAGTTTAATTAGCTTACTCATCGTAGAAAGTATGCTGAGGAAGTCTTCAGTGGCATCATAATGATTATCTCTTCCATTGGGGGATTTTACAATAAGATCTGTCTGTATATATTTTGAAAGTCCGAAAGACATATGTACTGTGAAACGTGTTGAACCCATCCGTTGACACTGATGCTCTTAACCATCCGTTGACACTGATGCTCTTGGGTGTAACAGTATGACGGCGACTCACAAATCTGTGGTCGTTTTGCTCGTTTGTATCACACAAATTAGTTGTAAATATAACGAAAACACCAAAACTTATTTTATTAATAGCCCTGACACCAAATATTTAAATATTTGTCTGACATCGCTAGGTTAATGGTTATTTCATGACACCCTTAATCACTAATCATATTTACTGTGTTAACAAAAACTAGTACTAATGATAACATGATGTGGTTAAAGAACATTTAATCTCATAAATAAACTTTACAATTTTACTTACATGAAACATCTATAAATTAAGTTTATTTTACGTGCTTCAACTAAGATAAAACTTTAAGCTAGAATTAAACATAGCACCAAGTCAAATTATCATGATAACAATCAAAATACTATTTATCAACAGTCGAAACATTTTCAAGTCCATTACATTTTTTTTTTTGCAACTACCCACAAAATTTGTTTTTTTTTCTTAACTACAAACAAAGAAAACACAGTTCACTCAGTTGGTCACAGTGTAACAAAGTAAAAAGGTCCATTTCATTGCAAAAGTAAATGATTGTTCATGACGTGACATATTGTTCTTATCAACCGTTTTCAGCCAAAATAGATATGGACAAAATGTCAACAAACTGGCAATACCTAAAAAATAATCTTGTGGATTTGTGACCTCTCCATTCAAAGTTATGCAAAGCAAGTAAATTTGGCAAAGATAATGATAAGATAAAGATCATTTATGCATAAAAATGTGTAAGCTAGGATGTCAAAATAAGTAATTTGTAACAACATGTTTTACCTTCGCAGGCGTACAAAATTATAGTGTGGCATGCTAATAAAAATACAAATATTAATTAACTACAATATTATGTCACTGGATGTCATTTTTATGAGTAAATAATCAGATAAATTAACATATTTCAATTTGTCATTTAAAATTCGTCAATGGTATAATAGCATTTTGAGGTCAACAGTTTTTTTAATTTAATTTTAAATAAGCTATCATTAAGTACCTTATATATATTAGGAATTTTGTCATAAGTAATAGGAGCCATGTATATAAAACTTTTGCCTAACATTGCAGTTTTAGATGGGAATATACACAACATAGTGGTTATTGCGTCTGTTGCGGACTATTTTATCACACATACGTGAAAATAGGTGTGAATTACTCCTTACAAATAATTCTACGTACTTCTAAAACAAAGAGACGGAAGTGTAAGAACTTTATTTTCTACAAACAATGGCTTACAACTTTCAATAGTTTGAATCCTGAACATAACTCTTAAACAGCGTTTTTGCATTTTAAAAATTGTTGGTTACTGGTTGATTTACATAAAAAATAATACCATATCTGAGAATAGATTCAACTAAGCCATGATAAGCCGTAAGTAAAGCACCTTTATTACCAATTTTTGACAGTTTTTGAAGGGCGAAGGCGGAACTGCTTATTCTTTTACTTATTTCTTCTATGTGTTTTTTCCAATTAAGTTTTTTGTCAATCTGCAGTCCTAAAAGTCGTGCGAATTCAACCTGTTTTATCAAATTATGTCAAATATGTATGTCAAATTAATAGTAGATGATGTCTCTGCTCTTTGGTTGAAATGCATTAATATGGTTTTAATTAAATTTATTTTTAAATTATTTATATTTAGCCATATTATTAAAGATTCTATAGAATAAGTAATGTCAAAGCGGCAAGCGTTGCAGTTTGATTTTTGACTGCTGTTCTAAATAAAACCGGTCAAGTGCGAGCTGGACTCGATCACCGAGGGTTCCGTAGGTATGTAGGAACATAATACATATTAGTAGAAGTTTTTAAAATGCACAAAAAGATTCGGTCACCCGTCCAATTTATGAGCGCACGTAGGGTTGCTTTACCTCGATGATCGATATCGTACTTTTTTAAAGACGATTTTTTTAATGATTCCATTGCAAATGTAGTTTTTGGATTTTTTTCTGTAGTATAGGACGATATACCTTGCCAAATTTCATAGTTCTAGGTCTACGGATTTTTCCCTATGAATTTTGATTCCTTTTTGAATGTCGAAACATCCGTTTTAAGAGATATTTATTTTGTTTAATGTTTATGTCTAATTTTCCTATGTGTACCTATGAGTCATAACATAAATAAATAATATATTTTTCTATTTTTGCGGCACCTGTTTTTCAGATTAACTTAGAATATTGATTTTTTCACAGCTTAAAAAAGCTGTAGATTGTTGAGGCTGTTTCGTTTTGAATATATGGTTTTAATTTCAACTCGATACCTCTACACGTTCTCGAGTAGAGGTATCTTGACAGACCGACAGACGGATAGACAGACAGACGGACAACAAAGTGATCCTATAAGGGTTCCGTTTGAGGTACGGAACCCTAAAAATAAGAGGTTCTCAAGTCGTTCATCAGAGCGCCATCGTTTATGAACTGATATGCCAAGAAGATCTCAAAAGCTTAGCATCTTATTGTTATATATGAGTTGTGTACGGAACTTGCTAAAAAAGATAATCTACTGGTTTAATTATGACCGTTTTGTTTGATAATCCCTGCTCCTTGCCAAGGTATTGTTTATTCATGGCCATTACTATAACTGTGTGTTTTATAAACGGCTGTGTTCATAAGCGCCGCTATGCCCGCGCTCTCGTGTTCTTCCGACCATAATACGTTTATGGCTCAAAAACTGTGCTGTTTGTGCTGACCTTACCTCAAAAAATTACATCATCAGTGTTATTTTAACAGTGACAAAAATCCATACACTAATGAGTAACCAGCCTAAAGATATAAAAAAATAGACGACGATTATAATATTTTCCGTTGTTTTTTTATAAACAAAAAAAAACTATGTTTATTAATATTACAGATGTATTATTCATATTATATTATTCCATTTTAATTGTATAGTTTTTGGATTTTTCATCAAAAAACAGACGTTATTTTCTGTTGTTTTTTATCAAAAACTATGTAGAGATATTCTGGGCTTTAAACAAACCAAATTAATTATTCATAAATATCGCTCGTTGGTTTTGAATTTGCTTCGCTATGCTGACTCTGTCTGTGCTATTCATATAGATTGCTAATTTTAGTTTACACGCGCTATGAATATAATATTGAGCTTTTATTTTCCAAGAAGAGGCATTATTTAATAAAATGATGTCTTCAGTGAAACATCTCATAGTCATCATTCACAGCCCGTCTTCGTTCACTGCTGTCTGTCTGTCTTTTGGTGTGTGCCACCCGCCACGATCCTGCGCCAGTCCGGATCTGAATCCATCGTTGAACGCGACTTTATCAGTATATACTGCCCTTCTTGCTGCCGGAAGACCAATATTAATACATCCTTGTCTCGGCTACCATTCAGTTATAGCTTAACACCACCTGCCATCACCACGCTTCACCATGTGACCCGCCCTGCTCCGTTTGAGTTTCAAAATCTAATTCATCATCTCATTATCATGATCTCAGCCATTGGATGTCCACTGCTGGATATAGCCCTTCATGAATCTCCAAGTGGGGTAGTTGCCATACTCACCACGCTTTGCAGGTGGTTTGTCGAGCACAGTACTGGATGTTGATACACGGAAAGGCGCTGCTGCCCCATCTTCTGGAGGTATCCCTTGTAAGATTCTTATTGCATCCACGGGCCCTCCAGTGCCCGTAAAGAGGCAACATTCTACTGCCGGCATTCCAGCTACAGCTACTACAGCTGCGACTGCAAAAAATAAAAAATTAGGTACCTAAGGTAATTAGGTAATATTTGACTACCTATTGTTCGTATTGTATGTTCGTATGTTGGGACTTGTAGCTAGAGAATAATGTTTATAAAAATCTTTCCACCCACATAATATTTATATTGTGTCTTCCGCAGAAACTGTGCAAGGTTGTTTACTGTTATGCATTCGAAAATTTTATAAACATTTCCGCCATGCTGTGCCGCATCTGTTTGAATTTATTTTAAACTCGCGAAACTGCGAACAATTGTTCTTTGTTATTGTGAATATAAGTAGCGTCGTGGTGCAGTGCCAAAATGCAGACTGCTGTTGTGTTTTATACATTTCTTTATACTCACTATTATTTAATGAAACACAAGCTTTAATTTTAGGTTCCGTAACCAAAGGGTAAAAACGGGAATACGGGAAAACGGGGAATTTAATATCCGGCTGAGACATAGAAGGTTGCGGTTTCGATCCCCGCCGGGGGATAAAATGTTTGCTTTATCTGCAGATATTTGTCTCGAGTCTTTCAATGTATGATAGATAACATTTAAAAATCAGTATTTTAGTAATTATCACCTATAACACAAGCTCTACTTACTTTAGAGGTTGTGTTATGTGCAAAGTGCAGCATTATTTATTTATGTATTACGATTTATTTTTATGTAAACGAATCCCACTGGACAAAAGCCTTCTCTTCCATTCCTAGCTTCCTTCCTATGAACAATGCGCGTTTAATTCTCCGTCTAGCAAAGATTATAAAATATCATTTAAAGATACCTTTCAATTTTAAGGTTAAGGTTCGGGGTTTTCGTTACCTATGCCCTTGACATTATCCAAGCTCCACGTTTAGTGAGGAACGAAACAAAGCCATTGTGTACAAAGTTGTTTCTAAAGTTCGATCGAACTGAAATTTCGAATTCGGTTGCTCCCAAATTATGAAGTTTAGAGGACAATCTCCCGATGTCAAAATTTCAATCGATCTTAGTGAAAATCTAAACTTGATTGTAGTGTAAACCTGATCGAAGTGAATATTCTTGGCACATTATGTGAAAAATTATAGATTAATTTTACAGGCTGAATTACAATTATTTCCTGACATCCGATTGAGTTTACATTTTTAATCTTACCTCCAAACTCCGTCATTTATAAATAGACTCGCCGCACCCCGCAGTTTCACCCGCGTAGTTCCCGTTCCTGTGGGAATTTTGAAAAATCCCTTCTTACCTTTACCTCTAGGATACTCAAGGTGTGTGCCAAATTTCAAGTCTCTAGGTCCAGTGGTTTAGGCTGTGCTTTGTCTGTCAGTCACTCAGTCAGTAACGGAGTTTTATATTATATTGATTTTGATTGTATTTAGTTAGAATACATACAGTTAAAAAAAATTAAATTCACTGTAATCGGAAGCTTAAACGAGTATTCCAACAATAAAATATATTACGGGAAATTACAGGCACATGAGACTTTACAACTCTACGAGTATGTCTCAGGGTGACGGGCGCAATGCAATGCAGCGTTGGTCACGTGCTTAGTGAACGTGATCACCGCGGTGTAGCAGTTGTAAAGGTGTGGGTATGGTTACCGGTGCCTTCGGTTTGTCTCGTAATTAAGTTATATAGAAAAGACTAATATTAATTCTTGACAAAAACCCTGTGATCTCAGAACTAAAAATCAAATATGTCACTAATCTTGCCGGGTTACAGTTACAATGTACCTGCATAAAGTAGAAAGTAAGTCACTACATTTCGTTGACGTGATGGATGAGCTCCAATACTATTTAACGTGCCATTTGATCGATTGGTATCACAATTACCCATCGGACAAATCTCAGGTGATCTATCAAGCTGAATGCATAATCTTTGCTGTTTGAAACATGTGTTCGACTGTTTGTTTCATTGGCCACTTCTATCTATTCTTAATAGGTCGTGATTTTCCCAACAGCGGGGATGGTCTTCTAAGAGATACTTGCAGACAATTTGGGTCCCATGCATGTTGTGTAGATATTAAGCTACTTTTTTGCCGCGTTTCATAGCGTTTAGAAGCCGCGGAAAATCTCTAATAATGAACATTGTATTGTTCTTACAACAACAATTAAATACGAATCAGACACAATAAAGAATTAAGAGTTATCGATTAAAAATAACCCTGGCCCCTTTACCTAAGATTCGGTTATTGCACTCCGGCAACATCAAAGAAATGTACAATGTACGACTGACGTCGAAAGAAATTCACGGCATTCTGACGTGATGGATGAGCCCCAAATCGATTAAACGTCCGATCCATTTGATCGGTTGGTTTACAATCACCCATCGGACAAATCTCAGTTTGTACTATCAAGCGGAGCGCGTAAACATTTGAAACATTGCGTTTCAAAATTCCGACTAATATTGCCTTTATGGTTGCCTTTCCGCTCTTCCACGCTTTTCTTCATCATGACTATAAACATTGAGTGTCTTAACTAAGGAACGGGTCTCGAATAAACTCAAGTTTATTTCGTAAAGGTTCATGAAAGGTCATCCCGCTCACATTCTCGGACAAACCCGATGCTGCCTTCCGTCATGGGGAAGGCTTACTTGTGTTAGACATTTCTTCTTCTTAATCATAATAATATTGAATTTTGGCTCAATAACATGTTTGTCGCGGTTAAATAAATAACATGAGCATGTACCACGATGCGGATCTTGTTCCGTTTACACAATTGTAACGAGGCACTGTGGTTGCGGCGTAAACATTTACCATGGTGCTGTATTAAATGGTGCGCAGTATTTGTTTGTTTGATACCTATGGCTATATCGCGTGACAGACTAGAGGTAATGAGGAATTTCGTGGAGATTCTGCCTGTCCCGGCTGAATTTTTAGGGGGCGAAGTCCCCTACTATGCATAGCTCTGTCTGTCTGTCTGTGTATTTGACGATTACAACCGAATAGGTACGTTGACCGATTTACATGAAACCTTTTTTTGTAAACACCGTCTTATTGAGAGAAGGTGACTGATTGATTTTGGTGACCCTAGGGTCACAGAGACTGGAGTAATTTTGACCTCAAAAGGTCATCAAAAAAATAAGTCTTCAAATGGCCGAAAACGTCCAAAAAACCGGAAAGAACCCTTGATAAGCACGCTTCAGGCAAATTACCAAGTTTTGATTCCTAAAAATAATAAACACAGCACCATCTTGTCCTAAACGTCCTAAAGTATGCAAAGCTTGTTTTATGGAATCCAGGATAGAATACTTAAATACTTTTTTAGGAAATACGCACTAATTATAGGTACCTATATACATGGAAAACACCCAGACCAGAGACAAATAAGTGCGCGAAGAAAGCAAACATTTGTCCCCGGCGGGATCGATCCCGCAACCTCCTGCGTCTCATCCGCCAACTGAACCACTGAGGACGTCTAAGAGGCGTTTCTTTCCTGCTACCTTCCAATCCATTCAGCAGACGGGTAGTGCTTTGCGTGCTGACTACCGTTTAAAACATCATCCATAGCGAAACATAATGACTACAATTTGTGCAATATGAACACGATAGGTTCTTCAGTGATGCCATGGTAACCCATTTAGAAACGTGCCCGTTCAGCCATAAGGTATATGTTACATTGCATACTTCAAGGTATTCCTCTCAAACGTGATTGCAGATACTCATTATTCAATGAGGAGCCACACTCTGCGATCACGGCTACATTATGTCGTTAGTTTATAGTTGTATTTGCGTGTAATAATTACTGATTATTATTGTTGTGTTAAGGTCCACTGGCTAGTGTGATATTTGTTAATCAGTTTACGGTTACGTGTCAACATTGTGCGGAGTTAGTACTTGTGAAGTATCTAATTCAAAGTCCTGACTGACTGACTGACTGATATATCAACGCACAGCCTAAACCACTGGATCTAAAGACTTGAAATTTGGCACATACAGGATGTTAGTGTGAACACACTTATCACTTAAACCACAAATGTATAACCCTAAAATGAATTGATACAAGTAATAATTAAAAATAATAGTCAATTCGTTTCGCTACATTTTGATAATTCATTTCTCATCTAAGGAACGTGATTTTTTGGACACCCTAATTACCTACTGTCGTACGTCGCCCGCAAATGTCGCTGCGCTCGGGCTGATGTACGTATCAAAACGAATGGATGCTTGCATAGAACTTTCCCTTCATACTTTTCCTGGCTTAGGACAGGCAAAAATAACTACTCTAGCACATTATTAAGTTATTTCAAGACAAGTAAAATAATTAAATTGAATCAAAAAAGCTTTATGGCTAAAGTAGTTATTTTAGGCGTATTTAAAAAGTTCATTAACAAACAAGTCTTATTTACAAATTAATTACAGTTTAAATTTACAGTTTTATGTACACACACCTACATCACACGTAACAAGTTTTCAAAATGGGCTCCATTTACAGCCACACACGCCTCCGCACGTCTTCTTAGGTTATCACGCACTCGGGAAAGCACAAATGGGTTATTTTTCACCTCCCTAAACGCCTTACGAATACGTCTTTTTAATTGTCTTGTATTGTAAAAACGAGTGGCGTAAACCCTGCGCTTAATGTCTCCCCACAAATAAAAATCCAAAGGCGTGAGGTCAGGTGAACGCGCTGGCCACGCGACTGGCCCTCCGCGACCAATCCATCGCCCAGGTAACTCCGCATCAAGCATAGCCCGAACCTGCAACTGGAAATGTGCAGGAGCCCCATCATGCTGGTACCACAAGTTCCTTAATGAACGGAGAGGCACATTCTCCAACATATGATGCAAAAATCGACGAAGAATGTTCATGTAGGTATCTCCGTTCAAATTTCCATCTATGAAATGTGGACCGAGGAGAATACCGTCCACGATTCCCGCCCACACGTTCACCGAAAACCTACGCTGGAAATGGTCTTCCCGCACTCTGTGTTCATTTTTAGCTTGGGGCTAGATGATGCTGTGTGATTTGTCGAGCATTATTTATTTATTTTATTTATTGTGCCTATTCCAGTAATGTTCATTATGAACATTGTAAAAGCCCGACCTGGTGAACGTAGCTTCATCCGTGAAGAGAATGGAAGCGTTGTCCAGGTTATCTAAGAGCCATTGAGAGAAAACCACCCGCGGTAGGTAGTCGCGGTCTTCCAGTTCTTGAACCGGCTGGAAATGATAGGGGTGTTGGCCATCGATGTGAAGGATTTTCCAAACCGTCCAGTGCGAAACATGGAAGAGACGAGCTGCCCTTCTGGTACTCTCCTCTGGATTTTCCGCGAAAAAATTCAAGATTTGCTCTTGAAGGTTGACCGCCAACTGTTGGTTGCCACGACCTTGTGCATGACTAGGCACGATGAACTGGCCATAGTCACGTAGCCTTTGTGTAGCAGCTAGGATAGTTTCCCGGCTTGGCACACGATGTCCTGGAAACCGCTCTGCGTACAACCTACGTGCCAAGGTTAAGTTGTCACCAGCTATGGCATAAAGCCGTACCATTTCAGTCCACTGTTCGCTTGTGTACGACATTGTCACAGCACAGATAAGTTACACAGTTTACATTTTACCGCGAATCGGCACACATAAGGATCGCGACGCGATGCGTCCAACTCACGCACGAGATTGTACGAGACTGGCGAGTGAGCAGCGGCGCGGGCGCGCGTGCGGGGCTTTTAGGTATTTTCGCGAGGGCAGGTGTTTGTCGGCGCATCAAAGAAACGGCGAGTTGCCGAAAGGCGGCGGGCGGCGTGTTTGACACACAGAGAAGCCGCATTGCACCTACTCTCGTGTATTGTAGCGTGTGTAGGGTGAAACGCATTTATGATCTATGAGGATTTTCTTTGCAGAAATTATGTAAAAATAAATATATTTTTTTTCATCGATTTTGGGCTCTGTTCCTGATACCTAGCCTGTGGTTTCAAGGATAAGACTGTTTACACTAACACCCGGTATATTACCTTGAGTATCCTAGAGGTGCACTAAGAAGGGATTTTTCGAAATTCCCACGGGATAGGGAATAAATGGGATTTATATTTTCGAATCAAAGTGGCTCTGCGTGAAAAAGGGGATTTTACGTTTTATGACTTCCACGCGGACGAAGTCGCGGGCAAAAGCTAGTTATAATATTATATTAGAGCATTGCCTGTTTAGACGACGTAAAACTTTATTTCGCGAGTTGAATTGAATTAAATAGTAATTCTCATTTCAAATCTTACATTCGTACATTCCGATTAAACATTTAATAATAATCTAAAAACGATTTTTTTTTCCATGTTAAAAGAAGTCAAAGTAATTTAAAACTTCTTATGGACAACATACGGGGTAAGTATGACAATGAAATTGCAATATCCACGAGTAGACCATACAAAAGCAATCTAGGCAACTGAACTCGGAAAACTCGACAGAACTTGAACACTCATCACGGTAATTTGCCTTACAATGGAAGCACTAGAATTACCCACAAGAACGGTACCCCACTCAATTAGATTTCACTATAAAGTTTTATTGCTGTGCAAGAATGGTGCATTATGGTGCATTATTGATGGGTGATAAGCCTTCTGGAACTTTGATCCGGAGGTCGTAGATCGTCTGCTGAATGCCAATAGAGAGTTTTTATCTTAAGTACATAATGATGCATTCATTTCAGCCGTAAAAATTTCACTACTGAATTCAGGCCTCCTTTGTGGATCTCCATGAGGGGTAGTTGTCATACTCACCACGCTTGGCAAGGGGTCTGGCGAGCGCAGCGTCTTTCCACATGCACACACACAAGATAGGCATGTATCAACATCGGGATGTTGATACACGCCTATCTTCCGGAGGTATCCCTTAGCAGGCTCTCACTGCATCCATGAGCATGAGAGGAGGGGTAATATTCTACTGCCAGCCCACACCATGATCCAAGTTCTAAAGGGATTCTGTCTCTAAAGAAGTGGGAATTACACTCGTCTGTTGCGGATACTAAGATTAAGACCGGCTCTTTATGCTTATGTTGTACGCCAACAACTATCTTGATTGTTTTCATCCAAATGGCAATAATAAGTATCGAGCTAATTTGATAAACGGAAATCCAACCAATTTTCTGCCTTTACCCAACATCTATTTTAGTGGTTGTTTATTTTTATTATTATTATTCCACATCATTTATTTGTAAACTCATAAAAATACATTTTTTACTCTTAATAAATATAAAAACAAATACTCTACGGTAAAAAATATATCAAAACGGTGAATCACCGGCCGCGAAGCAAGACTCAAGCGGTCGGTGACTAGGACTGTAGGGAGAGGAATCTCCTTACTATACGTGCCGAGTCCAGGAGTTACTGCCTTTTGGATCTGGCTTTTGATCCAACTGCCTAGCGAAAGTCTCTCGAGATGTTGATCGAGACTCTTCGCTATGAGTCCGTTAACGGAAACGACTCAGAACAATAGTCGCTGAGTCAACATTCCACATGGTGGCAATCTCGTGGGCTAAATCATGATATTTGCTGAGCTTTCTCGGCTTTGACGAGATTGGCATCATTTGGAATGGTGACATCAACGAATATTGCCTTCCGCTCCAACCGATCTATCAGAACGATATCAGGCTTATTCGCAAGAATAGTCCTGTCCGTAATTATAGATCGGTCCCAATAGAGCGTGGCAAGGCCATTTTCGAGAACCGGCTCCGGTGCGTATTTATAATACGGAACTTCAGGGCCCGTAAGGCCATATAGAAGAGCAAGTTGCTGGTGAATGATCTTGGCTACTTGTTTATGTCTGTGAAAATACTCAGAGTTAGCAAGATGCAAACAGCCCGAAAGTACATGCCTGAGGGACTCCCCAGGGTGGTGACATGCCCGACATATGTATGCCAATTGTCCCATCTTTCATAATGTACTTTCGGTAGTTGTTCGTCTTGATTACCTCATCCATAATTGCACAGACAAATCCTTCAGTTTCTCCGAAGAGATCACCGAAACGTAGCCAATTCACTGACGCTAGGAGATCTACATCAGGCCCCATAAGGGTCTTATAGAATATCCCCATGTAGCTCCTTGCTCTCCCATATTACCTTACGATTCTGAATGCTCATCACCGGTGGTTGGCACCAGTTCTCTTTAGCTAAGGAGAGAGGAGTAAAGTTTTTGTCAACTGCAACCACATCACAATGCACCTCGCACTCTGTATGGAGAAAGTAAGTCCTGAGATTGCACACCTCGCGATTGTGGAGGGTTTTCGCGTTAAGAAAGCCCCGGCCTCCACACTTTCGCGGGATGTACATTCTCATAACCGACGAATGAGGAAGTCTCATGCGGTGAGCGGTTAGCATTTGACGAACTTTACAATACATTTATTATTATTATTGCACCTGATCCCACTGCTGGGCAAAGGCCTCCCCCGATTTCCTCCATGCATCTCGATTCTGAGCCACTTCCCTCCAGTCGACTAGGTGTTGATCGAGTTCGTCCCGCCATTTACGTCTTGGTCTGCCGCGTTGCCTTCTCGCTGGGTCAGGACGCCACTCAGTGTCTGCCTTGGCCCACAGCTCGCTTGGCATACGGCAGACGTGGCCAGCCCAGTTCCACTTCAGTTTGGCGGCTTTTAGAGCTACATCTGCGATCTGTTAATTTTTATCGACGTAATATTTACCAAGTACCTACACACGAACTGTAAATGCTTCGGTGTATATAAAAATCAAAATAAATATAGAAAACTACCAGTTTTATCCTTTTGGGTTCCACCTTCTCTGCTTCGGTCTCTTCAGGTCAAGACTGAATATGTGTCTTCTAGAATTTTGTGATCTATTATCGACCACATCGTCGCTTACCATCAGGTAAGATTGTTGCAAAGTTCCATTTGCTATATATGTAGATAAAAAACAAAAACAAACCCGTTTTAAAGAAAATGTCACATAATGGCATTGGCAAAATAAAGGATATAAATTGAAATTCGTCCACTTTAAAATATCCATTGTGTGTGTGTCATATCATAGCAACAGCACCGGTTCTACCAGAAATCGAAACTACTGCTCACCAAAACAAAAGACGTTTTTAACTTATAGTGATTTTTTCATCCAGTTGATATCAAAATATCTTCGAATCCAACGGAAATAGAACGTTGCCCATTTATTACTCAGAAGTATATTAATAACTGTAGCCCCGAGGGCCATTTCCAATGTTTATGTTATTATCAGCTGTTCCTTATTTATACAGCGCTCATATCTTTAAGGAAAAAAATATAACATTAAAAGTATCTACAGTAATAATAACATACTCGGATTCAAACTTTTGTGCCAGTATCGCCCCACGGATTTTCTTGTATATAACACGTATATATCTGGTTTTATAAGTGTTACATGGATATTGATATTGATCAATCAGACGGTAAATGGTCCCTGAATTGTGCTAGAGAGAATTAAAATACTCTTAACTCCTAAGATATTTAAGATAATTTTTGCACAATATAAATTTAATGTAAATACAGTGTCGCATAGTCGCATTATACTTGTATTGATATTATAAAAGTGGGGGTGTTTGGTAACACTACAAGCCGAAAGTATTGGAGAAATCAGTATAAAACTTGAGAAATCAGCTTAAGACTGGAACGACGAAAGAAGCCCTAGTAGCTTCACTTTCGTATTAATTTGGAATTTTCGGGGACAAAAACGTATCGCACGTTAGGGTTAGCTTTGACAATGTGTTGACACGTCATAAATACATTGACGTTCCGTTTTGTTAACTTGTCTAACCTAATCAATAATCATTATACTTATTCTTCTTCTTTTCTTTTTGGACATGCTAAGCTATAAAATCTCTCTCCTAGCCTTTAATTTTATAATCTTGCTGTTTAATTACAATCTTTAACCCGCCTACTAGCTGAGAGGTTTTGGCAATACCATCCAGTCCTGCCAGAACATCATGACCAATACTGGACTGATACGGGACGATAATATTTTGGATTTGTTGCTACTAGCTGCTTAGTACAGGGTTATAGTTATTCATGATATACGAGACACCGGACACTCATCTTGGAGGGAGTTCGATTTAATTACTAAAAAGTAGTACTTTTCGTTTATTGATGTTTAAATAGTAATTTAAACATCAATAAACGAAAAGGGGACAAGCGTTTCTTTTGCACTTCCTAATTCTTCTAATACCTATCCTGCTCTATTCTGCTGTCATCGCATTCATCCTACTTGAAATGGACTACAGTTGGATTAAGCTTGCTCAGCACATACCGTCCACTCAACTTAGTCGGCCGTTTCGAGAGAAAACAACGATACGTCTGAAGCTGACTAGGCATCGAAGTACACACGACAGTATCAACATTTTAAAGCATTTAAATCTCTATTTTCGGAGGCAATGAACTTTGCAGTTTATAAGGATTCAAGATTATAATGCAATGAAGTTAACTTGAGAGCAATCACAGTTAAACTGGCTCACCTTGACTCCATGATCTTTAGCTGTAAGCTATAAAATGTGACTTTGCGAGGTTCACACTTTTTTGTCAGGCTTTTTCATCTATAATACTAGACGTTTTTGTAAAACGCTGTAAATCTACTGATAGATACGCCCCAGTTACGTACGTAACTGCCGTATCTAGCTAGTTTTATTTATTTCAGCCGTAGGTCTGCTGGACATAATCCCCTCGTGGATTGTTTCCATGAAAGAGGTTGATTGCCATACTTGCTTAGGCTTGGCAGGCGTGTTGGCGAGCGCAGTATAGTGTTTAAGACACGGAAAGACGCTGCCCCCCATCTTTCGGAGGTATCCCTTGATAGATTCTTACACCATCCACGGACAAGAAAGAAAAGGCAACATTTTACTTTGGCACCCCACGGCGGGTAACACTTTTTTTAATTTAAAATACGTCCTTTTATTTATAATAGTTCTGGCAGCAAAATCACACACAAGTTGCCATTAAACCAAGAACCTTACTGTTGCTGCACAAGTAAACAATGATTTATGCGACAGTTGAGGCCAGTGAAAACCTTGTACAGGACTCTGTTACAAGACACAAGACAGCCCGACTGACCTTCGTCAAATCATCTAAGTAGCTTTTAGAGTAAACCGGATTTTTCGTTCATTTTGAGCGGTAGTGATCGCTTTGGTGTATTACTACCCACCACGATCATTACGATCCCACACACACATGTTTATGCTCCATTCTCAGCCACCAAACAGTTGTGGATTTGCTCCTCCTGTCATCACCACGCCTTGCAATTCGCCCTGCTCAACTTCACTTCACTTCCATTATCCTGGTTCCGACATCTTGACCTTTTTTGTCCATCGTCGGGTATAGATATTCGATATATGTATGTATAGAACTCGGTCGATTAGTTTGAGGCCGAGTATGGCGCGCTCCATAGCTCTCTGTGCAATTCGCACCCTGTACACATTCTCTTCTTAAGCATGTACGCTTAAGCAAGAGAATGTGTACGCGTATGTCACGGTGGTTAAAACGCATTGCGTAAACAGGCGGGTCTTCATGCAATATGATCTTAGTAGACTTAGGATGTCATCTAGCTTCCCAAAAGCTTTTGAATTTAATCATCATTTCAGCCGTAGAACATCCACTGCTAAACAAAGGCCTCCCTCACGGATCACTGCGTACATGGGTAGGATAGGAAGGATAGGAGGGGTTGTTGCCATACTCACCACGTTTGGCAGGCGGGTTGGCGAGCGCAGTACGAGTTGTTGATACACGGAAAGACGCTGCTGCCCGTCTTCCGAAGGTATCCCTTAGCAGATTCTTATCGCATCCTCGGGCAAGAGAGGAGGGTCAGCATTCTACTGCTGGCACCCCACGGCAAATTACTATTTTAGTTTAATGTTAAATAGTAATTGTAAGTCCATCGTATAATTTAAGTCTACTAAGCTCTTAAACAATTGTTAATGTTACAAACAAAAATTATTTCTTTCTTCATCAATTTATTTCAGTTTTTTCATCTGAATATTGTTCATATTATTGATTGCGGTTATCATACAATCAAATTAAATTTACCTTAAAAATATCAATGGCAACCCTGAACCTTGCTGTAAACCCTCGATTTCATGGTTCAAGGCTTATGACTCCGCTCGTTACTCGTTGGTAGTAGTTGGGAGTTAGACAATCACGCAAGTGCTTTATTTCCAAGACACAGTACACCGCTTTACTTATGTAATGATAGTGATCTTAGTGAGCAGTGGACCGGCTAGCTATAATCGTAGACCGCGAGAGTTGACGTGACTTATAATAAAGTTCTAACTAAGTATATTAAATTAGACCCGGCTAGATCAAGTTCATGTCGATTCTGTCAGAACATCAGCGTTGCTTTGCTCATGAGAACTCCTCATTAACCTGAGACAGGATCTTTTAAAACTACACCGTTGCTTCAGCGAGATATTTTATGTTCCATTGCTATTGCAACGTGCTATATCTTTGTGGATAAAAGTTATTCTCTAGAAGAGAATAACGTTTATGTTTTGCCCGTGCTATATCTTTGTAGATAAATGTTATTCTATTATATTCTTAAATACTGTTTCTTGTTGCAGTGTATGCGGGAATACGTGGAGTTTGAGGTGGTGAACGGAGCGTACGAGGTGTCCTGTCCAGACATGCGGTGCAGCAAAGGCGCGGCGCTCGGCATCGATGAGATCTCCGTGCTGGTAAAGCCGTCCGTCCTGGAGAAACACCTCAAGTTCCGGCTTAATCATGGTCAGTATTCACAAATCATCGATCCGTATTATTGAGTAGAGGCATCCCTCACTTTCAGACATTTAACTCTTTGTATTGCCGCTTAATCAGCCAGCAATGACCATTCACAAAAGCATCGACGACCTCAAGTACTCTAAAAGATCCAATTATTTTTCTGAACTTACTTCCTAAGTCATGGCAAAACATGGAATGTCCGTGACGATTTTGACTTAATTGAGGCGTATGTCCGATGGATTGAGAGATTCTTTACGAAACACAGCTGACAAGGACATGCGTCAAAGCACGTTTACAGTATGGAAAAGTCCTTATACGTTTTGTACGTAGTAAAAACTAAACATATCATTCAGGAATTCGTGAACCTTCACTGGATTCCGATAACCGGTAAAGTGTTGCTTAACCTGTTTGATAATGACAACGAACTATGCGTGCGCATGCTTAGCGCCAATCATTACAAAACAATGGCAATTCATGATCATTGACTGAAGAACACGATAGAGCACGTAAAGGTTTCACTGTGAATAATGAACCAGTAATTCTGACAATACATCTAATCACCATCGATGACTGCCAAATCTCGGATCACGCCGATATTGAACGAGAGCCGTTAATCTGCCTATATGTGTACAGAATCAACTTAATATCACGCTCCGATTCGCCCCTCGTCATTCCATACTCCTCATAAACCAAGCGAAATTACACCTTGCAATCAAGGCTTTAGGCTCTGAAATTATCTACTATCCAGATTCTGTACACCCTCACTCATCAAGGGAAATTACACCTTATACGAAAGCCATAGGACTTCCAATAGTACACGGATCTTCGACTTCAATATGGAGATGTGAACACGAATGAATGTGCGATGTCGATACGGTTTGATCCACTTCGTTACCCTGGGGTTATGCGTTCAGGGCTGGCCTGTCTGGAGTCGGGTTCGTAAGGGTCAAGTCATTGATCAAGTGGTCAAGCGATTGGCCTTGGTTGTGCTAAGTTGGCGTTTGGAACGACGGCGACGAGTTTATTATCCATACCTAACTAACCAGTGTACGTTAAGTATTAACTACCACTTCTACGGGCAGAATTTTAAGCGACTGATATTATGTGTATTATATACATACTTAAAAGAGAGTCTCACACCCTGGATATTGTTTATATTAAGTAAGAGAAAATAAACATATTTGTATTTGTTTAAAAAAAACCGTTTTGGCCCAGTGGCAAGGACCCCCGACTTTTAGTCCAAAAGTCATGGGTTCGATACTGGCTGTAACCCAATGGATTTTTCTCTTCTAAAAAAATATGTTTATCCGTAAAGATAAAACACGCGGCTTAATTAGCTTCAGACCTATTGATCTGTATTTTTCGTATTCACATAGTATGTAAAAAAAATTAATCAATTACTTAAGTCAAGTTACAGCCCACAGGTTAATCTGGCGACAAGCTTTTTTATCACATAAATTGTGTAAAGACGTTTTAAGTTGACATCAAACTTTAATTGAAAATTTTTATTTTATTATTTTTAGTAGGTACGTTTAAATAAAAGCTTGTTTATTAAAAAGTTTTTTTTTACTTCACGAACGACAACTTGTGAAATAGATAAGAGAGGGTAACATGAACCATTTTTTATGTGTTTGGGGGGGGACAGCTGCTCAACCCACTCACGGAACTGCAGCTGACTTTCTCGGGGCTTCATGTACAACTCTTACAAGTTTTCGTCCGAGAGGATCATCAACTATCCAGAAAATCAAAATCTGTTCCTGGCCTGCGGGCTATTTGTTACGTGAAAGCTTACGTTCATAACATCTCGCACAGAAACGTAGTATTTTATCTGCTACAGAAGCTTTAAAGTTACGCTAATCTTCTGCAAATTGTTTACTTAGCTTCTCTGTTCCAGATGTTCCCCTTATCCAGAAATCTCAAATTACTGCGAGATAGTGCGGGTTCCGCGTTCCCCTTTAGCGCGGGAGAGTACAGCCAATTTCCCCTCTTGTTATGTCTTTGGAACCTGCGCGCTGGGTATCCTATTTCCATATTCATTCGTCCATTGCTTAGGGCATTGTACTTCGATTCAATATCATTTGTATTGGTCGCAATGAAAATGCTTGTCGAAAGCTTCGATTCTGACGACTTCAACCACTAATCCAGAAAACCTAAGAATTGGTCTCCGTAAACTGCAAAATTAGCATGTATACAGTTTTGGAAACTCTCCCCCCCTCTCTCTCTCTCTCTCTCTCTCTCTCTCTCTCTCTCTCTCTCTCTCTCTCTCTCTCTCTCTCTCTCTCTCTCTCTCTCTCTCTCTCTCTCTCCACAAGTCTTTACCCGACCTATGCCCTAAATGAAACTCCTTTGCAAAACTTAATGTGACGGCACTGGTAGAGTGGGGCTTCTTCACAGTTATCCCTCCTCACAAATTTAAAGACGCAGTCCTAATAACGCAACAGGCAGTATTTGCTAAAAAAATAGATAATAAAGCACTGATTAGCTACATCAATTCGCGGGCAAACGATGTAGCCTTGGCGCAGGATCCTGGCGGATGGCACAAGCTAAGGGAGGCCTATATCCAGCAGCGGATCAAGTCAGGCTCTGGATGATGATGATGATGATTAGCATCACATCGGATCTCCAGTTCATTGGCTCAGTCTTTATTAACATTAGGCTAGTTGTACAGCTGCCTTTTATTACAAAAAAAAATTGCTTTTGTATATTATATTTATTTATCTATTGTTGTCGACTGCCAATCGGTGTAAATGGATAATCCCTGTTCACTCTGGAATCATCTGTGTCAGCAACGGTCCCGATTCCCGCTTGACCGTAGGTTTCTACTTGCGGAAAATTGTACAACAAGGATTATAGGAACAATGAAGGCTGAGGATTTGGCTGTGGAAAAAGGTCGTATTTTATTCAGCAAAGGATGATTATATTTCTTTTGATTACCTTTTTACTTTTTGGCTGTTTTTTTAAAGAAAGGATACCTATTTATATCTTGCTAGTATAATAGTAAAGCATTTAAATATATTATAAATGATTTATACAGCGTCAGCAACTGGTATTCATGCTGTATGGGACGCTGCAGTGCCTGGGACGTTGTTAGATGGATTGGGATTGCCCATCGCCTATACCCCTCTCTCAACTTAGGCAGATATTAGTCAGAGGAATGAACTCTGAAGGTAACTAAGCCGCAGTATATATGCATTACATTTGCATTAATTTTGAATGTAGGAAGAATCTCTGAGATGTAGATTAACCTAAACCAAATTTTACTTAAATTTCTAAGGCACTTGACTCTTAGCAGAGGTATTCATTTAGCATTGGGTGACTTTTAGGCCGAAGAAGATATCCCTAACCGGGAATCCTTATTGGGCTCGAAATGAATTCGGTTTTGATGGTAGGATCCATGAGGGAATAAAGCTTTTTTATTACACATATTGTGTAAAGACGTTCTAAGTTGACATTAAACTTTAATGGAAAATGTTTATTTTATGTATTATTTTTAGTGGGTACGTATAAATAAAAGCTTGTTTGTTGAAAAGTTTTTTAACTTCTAATTTATTTTTATATATCTTTATAGTAAAAATTTATTTTTATGAGTTTACAAATATTTGTGTGTGTATATTATGTGGAATAATAATAATATTTAGTAAGTGCTAAAGTTTAAATATTTATGACGATACCGTGCCTTTTTCAATCTTGTTGGTTTTTATTCATCATAATTTTGTCTGGAAGAGATCGCTAATAGTGATAAGGCCCATTGTACTTCTGCATTTAGTTTTATAATTTTATTTTTATTTCTTTTGTGTTAGTATTAAGTAAAGTACAATAAAGAGTTATCTATCTATCACTATACACTGATAAGATAAGATAAAGATAAAAAGTGTTTATTTCTGTAAAGCCTAAATTAACAAATAAATGCTTAATATAGACCTAATGTAACATGTTTAGTTTCGACACCTCGCTCTAACTAAGCTCGTGGCTTGTGCTGTAGACGCGAGGGTTCTCTACCTCAGCATAGTTTATTTAGGTATACAAGTTACAAAATTATGTTAAATCAGTTAACTATTACCTACGAGTATGTGTAGGTACTATACAAGAAAAAATAATAGTAAATATGACAAAAAAACAAAAGATAAAAAGAAGATGTAAAAGCTGATACTAATATTACTCCTTTTTAAATTAAAACTAAAAACTAGAAGCCAAACATTAAATACATCGTAAGTTAGTGTAATGTATGTGTCATGTGTGAAAACAAGTGTATTATGTATGTATGTGTGAATTTACGTGTTTGACTGTTTTAAATAAGTGATGATCTTTACTAATAGATATTTTTTTTTACTATCTGCTTCACTATCTGCCCGAAACGTTTACATGTCTAAACGGTTAGATAGATCTTTATGAAATTTGGTGAAAGGTGAAGAACATTACGCTACCTTTAATCGCGTAATGCACAGACGAACCCGCGAACTACAGCTAGTGATTAACTCAGTAATGCAAGCCGCAATTAAACGCAGGTTATATCTGACCTTAATAAAGAGTTCACTTATTATCTCACCTTACAATGTGATGTACTACAAGAGGAAACGGAAATCATATCGTGAAGGTTAGCCCTTTACATTTTATTTGGTATGTTTCCTTGCCGTGCACGATATTATGTTTGGATTGAGTAAGGTTTTTTTCTGGAGGATCCAAAAAGTGCTTGTAGTGTTTTACATGAGAATTCATCAGTTGCGCCGACAACACGTAGGCCGAGATCGTTCTCGGCACGTTAGCGATAAGTAATAACATTTAGTTTTAGCAAAAGATGCTTTAAAGCTGCTAGATGTCGCTACTCGGTGCTACAAAACAGATAAAGGCAGTCAAGATTTTCGACCCGACGGTTAGTTTGCTCTGTGGCCGAATTGGTAAAGGCAGCCTGCGTTCGTCTACCATATTTCTGCACGCCCAGGATGACTGGCAGAGAATGCTTTAGCATTAAGTCCTCCTTTCACAATATTTATGTGTTCAAGTGTTAAATAAATAAATAAAACATATTTAACGCAGTTATAAAGACCTTACCTCCCGTGCTAGTTTGAAAACTGTGTTACGACCTCTCAAACCACGCGTACTTATAAAAATACCTTACAAAGTCCTTAATTATCTGCTCGTTTGGTTTTGGTCAGTTTACTTACCAAGATTTTTTAGCCGTTGTTTGGTTTTGGTTAGTAAACTGACCAGTGATTTAGCGTTCCACTAAAACAATTTTTATTTTTAAACTATAGTGTTTATCGACTTTTTGTTTGTTTTGGAGCCTTCTGAGTGAAGTTGACAATGACAATAACAAACAAAATTTACGTCGCCCAAGAAAAAATAATTTAATTCGATTAAATTAAAATAAAATTGGGAAGATTGGCGGTAAACGACTCTTACAGACGTCGAACAATCATAGCTTTTTGCAACAGTATTTTAACTCCTTCGCATAGAGCACAACATCCGTGCCCAGAAACTCCGTAGCAGCTACACTTTGCATACAATATACACAAGCTTCATCAAACTTATGTATCTCTTGCCTTGAATGGGGCCATTATTATTCAATAGTCTATTCAAAAGGAAGTTTCAAACCAAAATGTTATGGCTTAACCTTGATAAGTACAATAATAATGATTTCCTTGTACTTACGATTATGAATATAAAAGGAGTCGGCCTACCCGGGAAGAATTGGCAAGTTATTACGTCGCAAATGCTACTAATAGATGACAGGTTTATAAAATTAAAAATTTTAAGTAACCCTCTAGTCTCTGAGGTTACCCTTTCTGTAATGTGTACCCTCAGTTTTGCAATCTACACATCATGCCCTTTCATTTCCTTCCGGGTCATGGCTGTTCGTATGACTAAATGTCCAAATAGTTCGAATGTGTAGGTGTCAAAATATACAAAGTTTATTGGTTAAAATGTTGTGATATATTTTTAAACATTCGATTGTTCCCTCCTCCTTTCATCCCCCACATCTAATGAATGGTTCGACCGATTTTTTCTCGTATATAACTTTCAGTTTTGCATTCTACACATCATTCACTATTGCGTATGATAAGTATGTTTCTGAGTCAACTGTCATACAAAATTAAGAGTCTAGATGTCATAACGCGTTGCATACTTGGGCTCAGTCTGTCCTTTTTTATACGACTAAATGACGAAACAAGCCCAAGACCCACCTGATGTTAAGCGGTAACCTCTACCTATTACAACTGCAATATCGCGGTAATCACGTTCACTAAGCACGTGACCAACGCTGTACTGCATTGCGCCCGTCACCCTGAGGCAGAGTTGTAAAGTACCCGTAATTTCACCGGCCCCCTTACCCTTCAAACCGGAACAAAGCAATGCAGATATTACTGCTTGGCGGCAAAAATAGGTATGGTGGTATTTCCCCAGATAAACTCATCACAAAAAGATCTATTACTCTAAAGTCTTCACCTTCAAACGCAACATTGATAGCGTGCTTATGATGTAAGTTATTTGATTGATAAAATAAGATTCGATTCATCTGACAAACACAAACACATGCCTATATTCCTTATGTTGATGTTCCAGAACATAAGTTCGATTCTTTTGCTTGAAAAACAGATCCAAATTTTCTTGTGCGCAAGTCACGGCCATTGTTCAATGGCCGTTCGTAAATATACATAAATCTTCAAGGTTCTAAGCAAAACCTTGGTGTGTATAATTTAATCGTTACGCTTCAATTCGAACCAATTTAAGATCGATCTTCGGCACGCAATATTGTCAGATCAAAATGCATTCAGATCGTTTTAATAATCGATTTATAGTTATCAATTACAAGGATCCGGTACGAATCAATTATTTTAGGAAGGCGCCAACTCACGCCTTCGCCCCTGACTTCCAATCGTACAATCGGAAAAATACGCTCCGACTTGATTTGAGATCAGAAACAGTTCTAAAATGTAACTTATAAAACAATCAGGGTTATACATTTTAAACTATTTTTACGGTATGTTTACCATAATAAGAAATATCAGCATAAAATATATATCACAAAAAGAAAAAAAAAAAAACACAACACAACACACATGCAGCAACATAAAAATGAGTCATACACGCATCACGCTCACATAAACTCAGAACCTCCAACATAATTTTGGCCCATCCATCTACAAAAAAAGCATATTTAGGACTGGCGTCCAGGAGAGCGTTGAGGGCAGCGAGGACGCGCGGGCTGGGTGATGAGGAACGAGCAACATCTTCTTTTTCCTCCACCAATTCCTGCTCCGCAGCTTTACGAATATCATCTCCCACGTAGCTACAGGTACGCCTACGTTTGGGCTAGACTAAGTTTCCCGACATGCGGTCTGATCCCATAGAGACTAACTTGGATTTAACTTCTCGGATGGAAAGTACTCGTATCATGAAAAATAACCCGTAGATTTATTCATTAGAAATCAAATGAGCAGAAGTAAAGGAAGAATCTTAAAATTGTCTTGCGTGTCAAATAAGTATAATAATCGTATTGGAAAAACATGTTGCATTGACGTATCATAAAGTACTGCACGACCTTTGAGAAAGCAACATCACAAGATAAGGCGGTAATTTATTGTTGCAAGAACTTTGTTGCCACCAGGAACAATCTTGGTAGGTACTTGGACATACAAATGTGGTTTGGATTCTGAACAAATAATTAAATTGCAAAAGAAAGTTAAGTAATCAGAGGTTTGCCGTGGGGTATCGTCAGTAGAAAGTTGACCCTCCTCTCATGCCCGTTGGTGCAGTAAAAATCTGCCAAGGCATACCTCGTACCGTAATGCCAAGGCGTACTGCGCTCGCCAACCGGCCTGCCAAGCGTGGCGAGTATAGCAGCAACCCCCTCATGATCTTGGATGTCCAGCAGTGGACAGTAGTCCTACGGCTGAGATGATGATGAATAAAGGTAAAAAGAAAAAAACTTTTTTCTAGACCTTCAACTAATTTATGTATAAGAGAGGCCATGTCCTTTTGTTAGTCAGTCGTAAAGTTTAAATCATCATCATTTCACTTCAGCCGTAAAACGTCCACTACTGAACACAGGCCTCCCTCATCTTCATAAAGGGTAGTTGCCATACTCACCACGCTTGACAGGCGGGTTGGCGAGCGCAGTATGGGATGTTGATACACGGAATGACGCTGCTGCCTATCTTCCGGAGGTAGCTCTAAGCAGGCTCTTACTGCATCCACGGGCAAGAGAGGAGAGGCAACATTCTACTGCCGGCACCCCACGGCATAAAGTTTAAATTAATGATCTTAATGCAACTCTTGACTGACAGACAGCTCACAGCTCACATTTCTAGATCTAGAACCATCAAAATTCAAGTGTTCTTTGTTAGCCGTTAGAAAATATACTTTTTCAAAACCAAGGAATCAAAAAGAGGATGACTTGGTCATTTAAATTTATAACGAACTTTCGCAAATAAAATAATGCACTAACTACATTTTGTATTGCGTTGCTCTCAAAGAAACCTGTCAGGTTTATCTGTTGCGACCTTTAGGTCAGTGTTGTTTTGTGGCCTGACCCGGTCGAGGAATATACTGTGTAATCTTCCATTCTCAAATACAGAAAGTATATAAGTGGAACTCAATTTATTTTGGGATTGGGAAAACACATATATTAGCAAAAAAAATACTCGTAAAAGGTTGATGTAATAACGTTTGGGTTTTACATCTTTTTGCAGATAAAAAGCCGAGTGGTATGTAGCAATGGAATCGCGAATGGATTTTTCTATCATGACAAAATTATGAGCACATCTAATACGTGCTTTAACTGTGAAGGAAAACATCTTTAGAAAACCCGCGGCTTAGTCAGCTTCAGACGTATTGACCTACTCTTTCCTCACAACTAGTAGCTGATCAAGCTGGGTTGATCCATCTTATCAATGTCCCGGGCACTACAGCGTCGGCAACTGGTATTCATGACGTGCAGGGCGCCGCAGTGCATAGGACATAGGACATGGCAGCCTTGGTGGCCGTGATATTCCTCACACAAAAAAGGCTCAATTGGATGAGTAAGGCTAGATAAATAGAGAATTGTAGAGATAGTAGACGAAGTTATAGACATTCATGAACCTTTTGCATTGTCCCAACAGAAGTGGCGATGGACGCGGGGCGTGCGTTCTGTCCGCGCGTCGGCTGCGAGACGGTGGTCAAGGTGCGGGCTGCGTCGCCGGCGCATTGTCCCACGTGCCGGCACGAGTTCTGCTCGCAGTGCAACCAAGAGGTGAGTGGGTTTGAGATCTCATCATTCATCATTTCAGCCGTAGGACGTCCACTGTTTGACCTACATATGTCCAAAGCATATGCCTTCCCTCATGGACCTCACAGTATTGCGGCTGTAAGCGACCTGCATTCACCGCCTCGGGACGAATGTCTGTACGATCTGCAGATATTTGTTCAGGGTGTTCTGGATGTTTTTCTATTAAAAAAAACATCTATCTATGTAGTATAACGTATTTGAGTATATCTGTCATCTAGTACCCATAACACAAGATCTGCTTAGTTCGGGGCTAGATGATGCTGTGTCAGTTGTCAAGCATTTATTGATTATTTTATTTATATTACAATAAACAAGATTTTTTCACCAATAATTTATATTTAGCAAGAAAAAAATACTCTAAGTTAAGCCTAACTTAAGAAGTTAGACTGAACTAAGTTAAGTCTAACTTAAGTAGTTAGACTTAACTTGAGAGTATTATTTTCTTAGTCACAAAATTTAGATTTTTTTCTACTTTCAACCGTTGTGAATCTGCCTTAAAGTTAAATGGAAAGGAAGTAATATAATCCCATTTTCGAGTTTTAGTTTTAGAGTACAGAGATTTTAACAAAATTAAGCTTATTATGAACCAACATTTATGCTTGGTTCCCGTCAACACTTCAAAAACAATTACCAAGAAGCGTTGACACTAACTTTTGCTGTTGCAAAACAGTTTGAAATTTCAGTTCAGTTTAACAAAGCAATTAAACTATTGCAAAGAACACGTCATGAAATGTTAACGAAGTATTCTAAGAAGCATCGTTACGGAGAGTCATTGTAAACTGCTCTGGAGTCCATAGCCAATTTCAACAAAACATTTTTTGTTGTAAAGTGAATTTCTCGGAAAATCTTTTGGTTTGCAAATTAGGAATTGCCAGTTACTTGTACAATGATTCTCGTGATTATGAAAACTTGACCTGTTTCTGATATCCAAAAGTCTCTTAAAAACATCACGTTGAATATTCATAATAACTTTGGAACTGTATTTGACATCTATAAAGGAGTTAATTAGTTAATTTTCGAGGGAAAAAAGAATGCAAATTATATGATAGTTTTTTGAATTTGTCAAAACTGTTCATTACTCAGGTGACTCCATTAGCTAAAAAGGCATTCCCGTGTTTCACAGTAACCCTTCAGAAGGTGCAACTCCAGTTTACCATTAAGCACATGCTTAAAGCATATGCATGCGTTGCTTTGTATAATCTTCAGAGTGGTCTATAGTAGCGCTTTTCCGTACACGCCTTCTTCGTTGTCTCTCTGTCGTTGTAAGGCCCTTTCAAAAATTATGTACTATACTGTTCCTTTGCTTGTCGTAACTCTAGCTGCACCACAATAGATTTCCACCGGTCTATTCCTGCGCGTGTTTTATTAAATCGACCACACAAATTCCCGTAGTTTGTCACTAATTGAAATATATGTATAGGGCGATTTGCGTGAGATGTAGTATTTCAGGCACCGTTACCGCCGTCAGGATAACCTTAAACAATTACAAGGTGTCCCAAAAGAAAGGTCACATTTTAAAAAAAAATGTAAGGAGTTAAATGAAAAAATGTCTATTAAATATTAAAATATACTGTTTGGGAATTTATTTTTTAAAATGACATCGCCCAAATGTAAACCGTTGCGTTCACGGCATTCATTTATTCGAACACTAAAATTGCCTATGACGGCTCGGCAGGTATTCTCCGTGATGGCTGCCATTTCGTGACGGATATTTCCTTTTAATTGTGCCAGGGAAGTCGGTTTGTTGGCGTAAACTTTGGATTTGACATAACCCCACAGGAAAAAGTCCATAGGTGTCAAATCGGGTCTGCGTGGAGGCCAACTTATGTAACTCTCCTGGAGATCAATTTGCCAGGAAAAAATTCGCGAACTCTTGGCAGAGACCTGTTGGACGTGTGTGAAGTTGCTCCGTCCTGCTGAAACCATGTTCTTTGGTTATAACCAGGAAAGTTTTGCAGCTCAGGCATAAAGAAGTCGTCTAACATCTCCACATAACGCTCTGAAAACACTGTAACTGTGCGTCCCCTTCTATCTTCAAAAAAGTAAGGGCCGATAATTCCACGCGCCGACATTGCGGCCCATACGGATACTTAAGGCGAATGTAGGGGTTTCTGATGTTTTTGTTTTGGATTGGTTGCACTCCAGTAGCGGCAATTTTGCTTGTTAACATGTCCATTAAGATGAAAATGGGCTTTATCCGAAAACAAGATATTGGTAAACGTTGGAAAGCGCTCAATCATCTGGTTTACGAAGTCACGCCTCTGACCAGCATCTTGAGGCTTCAATTCTTGCACCAACTGAATTTTGTACGGGTGCAGTTTTAAATCTTTATGAAAATGCGGCATAATGTGTCTACGTTTTCGACCGTTCTCGAAATCTTGGACGCCCGGATTTTGGTTTTTCCAGTGTTGACCCGGTGTCTTCAGGAGCAGCACCTTCAGGAGAAACCGGCTCCCTGTTCGTCACGGAATACACTACTTGTTAGTATATATTCGTTGTTCATTTAGATATTATAATGAAATTCCGCAGTCACGCCTGAATCAATTAATTTATTGAACAAATATGTTTTTAGCAACAATACAGCTTCAAATAAATTTGACATAAAACAGAATAATATTATTATTGAGGACGTTGACGTAAAAAAATGTTTAGGAATCAAATAATAAGCTCAACTGGAAACTGCATTTAGAAAGCTTAAGCTAAAAAATAAATAGGCAAAAAGGACATATGATTTTTTTTTCGATTAGTTAATTAGAAGCTCTACTTAGCGCATGGCACGGCCTTATCTCTTGGAACTTAAGATACTCGTATGGAATCTTATTTTGGGGAAACTACCAGCGTCACTTTTATATTCCGATATCAAAAACGATTCAGTATTTTTTTTTTAAAAAAGGCACGCCAATCATGACGGAGTACATTGATACCACTTTTATAAAAATATGTAACACCTTGTACATGTACTGTAGCAAAAAAGGTACTTCTACTTTACTTTAGGAAAAGAAGTTCTAAAACGTGTAGCCTTTGTTAGTTTCCCGAAAACCTTTGACTTGAGCATTTGTTTCTCGTCTTTGTCGCTGAGGCCTGAAATACCCACATGAATGAACTTTGAAAACATTTTATCTGGCTCTGCATGAAAGCATCCTAGCGCCAGGCATTGTGCCAGCGGGTCACCTAGATCTATTCATGCAAGTGAATACTCGGGCACGCTCTCTTACGCTATGGTAGTTTCACTTGCTGCTACGGCGGATTTATGGTTGAATTTACAGAAGCGGTTGTTTGTCGTCTCACTCGCTGGGAAACTGTTGAAGTTTTGCGCCAGACTAGTCAGCTATTAGTCAGGAAAGAACTGGTCAATACGTCTGAAGCCGATTAAGCCGCGGGTTTTCACACGCTGTTTTCCTTCACCGTTAATACTCGTGTTAAATGTAAAAAGTAAAGTAAAAGTATCTTTATTGCTGTAATACATGTAAAAGAAGGTGTTACATTTTTAAATAACAATTTATTCTGCCAAAATTGGCGTGCAACGTCTTAATACAAAATTATATATTTTAACTAATAAAAATTAAAAACACATGTCATATAAAAGTAATAAAAATTACAGTCACAAATCATGATGTCAGCTGATATTAAAGTCAAATTACAAATTTTATTTCATTGCCTACTATAAATATTTATCTATACTATATATTTATAAAGAGGTTTGTGAGGTTGTAGGGGGTAATCTCTGGATCTACTGAACCGATTTTCAAAATTATTATACTAATAGAAAGCCACAGTATTTGTGAGTGTTATAGGCTATAAATTACCGCCCAACGAAGTGGGCATCGGGTCAGCTAGTCATTCATAAAATCATTGAAATTATAATATAATTTGAAAGAGAGTAAGGTTTTTTATTTTATCTGGAACATTGAAAATTGCAATTATCTAATGTATTATGGTAGTATATTGTAAGCAAAAGGAGTTTACTAAAAAAGCTTTGTGCACATCAATTTTTCAAGAAAGAAAAATCTATTGGTGCACTCTCGGTATCGAACCCATGGCCTTTGGGTTGAAAGCCTAAGCCTTAAAGGGGGTATATACCGCTCGAGCTCGACCAATATGGCTTATGCCTGAAGTACCCTATAGACTATTTCTCTATAGACGAATGACCTTATGGAGTTCTTGTATTCGAGCAAGAAGTTAGATAAAAAAACGGTAGGTAAGTATTTACCAAATCGAGTATCCTAGCAGCACTTGATGAGAAATATCACTGAGAAAATTTAAGTGGATCGGTACTTGAATGTCGGACCAAACCACGAAAAAACCTGGGTCAAGAGGTTGATGCACTTACAAATTAAGCAAAAGTTCGGATTTTATTATCGTTATGAGGAATTTTCATAATAAAACGTCAAAGATAATTTGCTACAGTCTGATATTATGGTGGACGCAAGTGTTCTTTTTAACCACCAAGAGGGGTATCATAAGTTTGACCGTTATGTTTGTGTGCACTGAAATGTGTGAACGAATTCACTTATGTGCTTTATTCAATTTAAATGTGTCTTGTTCTTTTTTTGTAAATTGACTACTCTATGTGGTATTTTGCTCTATTCAATAAACACTTTTTGACTTTGAAAATCGGCGGTCCACTCGGTTAAGAGCTAAGGTACCAGACGGTCATGTGCAGTTGTTGTTATTCAATAGCAGGTTTTTGAGCGGTGGTTACCTTAACATGTTTTATTAAAATCTGTTAAGGCATTTACAATACTTGGGGGGTGAACGTGGGGGTGAATAACCAAGTTTGGTATCAAAAAGGACACAAATGTGTTGATTGCAAAACTGTAAGCTACATATCAGTTGAACCACTTACAAGATATTATCATCATCATCATCTCGGCCGCTGGATGTCCACTGCTGGACATAGGCCTCCCTCATTGATCTCCAAGTTACCTACTGATCATGAGGGGTTGACGTCATACTCGCCACGCTTGGCACCTGCGAGCGCAGAAAGGGATGTTGATACACGGAAAAACACTGCTGACCATCTGTATCCATTGACAGATTCTTACTGCATCCACGGGTAGAAGAGGAGGGCCAAAATTCTACTGCCGGCACCCCACGGCAAGATGATTGCCTTTTATAAGAAAATATCCTCTTACATTATAGTGTCGGGGTGTTACCTAATTTTTTCATTTTACAAACTTAGAACTTTTTTAAGATAAGATATCATTTATTTGCTGAATGTAGGTACAATAGATCTTATATTATAAACAATAATCTCCAATACATTCTACCTCGTAAGGGCGTGCATATTTTTGATAAGTTTTAATCTACGATGTGGAACGTAAAGACTGTCATTATGTCCTGTTTGTCTAAACACGCGTGAGATTGACAGGACTGTTGTTACCTTGCTTACTTCGCGCGCTAGCTCCATCCATTAGCTACATTAGTAAATACTTTTTTTACTGGAAGCGGATCATTGGCCAACCGAAAGCCGGAACCGAAATAAAATACCACTACAAATTTTATTTTTTTCCAGCGTGTCCGTTCGTAGTTACGCTTCGTGCAATGCATCGCTCATCCTCCCACAACTGAATAGGAACCTATGCATCATCGAATAGGCTCTCACAGGCACAAAGGCTTGTACCATATTTCAACACGCAGAAAGAAACGTTGGCCAGTGTCATTGTGAGACCAGCGGCACTAATGCTGGTACTCGGTTCGGTTACAAAGGCATGTTTTCACATGCGCGAAACTGGGTCGAGACCTCTGAACAATGTACTTTATCAACGTGTACTACGAAACGCTAGGTTTCCACAACGTACGTCCTATCGCAGATATCGTCTTTGTTCGCTCGTGATATATTCACACCCGCTTTTCCTTCACACGTATACGGCCATTTTCCAGTTGGGACATTAAGAATACATGTAGTTTTAAATCTTTTGGTTTTGCATAACATTCCACCTGGTACTTGCGAGTAAGTATGCAGCGAGGGCTCACTTTACGAAAACTTGTAACTGAGTGGGTATTTCTCGCGGTATTTTCCTTTATTGTCTCGTTCAAGGGTCCTTTCTACCAAGGCCAGGGAATATAAAGGTAAATCGAGAAACACCCGGGTATGTACACGTGTTCTGATCCCAAAAGTATTAACAACTGTATGTCAACTTGCAGCCAACGAAATACAAGTTAACTCAATTTTAGAGAGAACCTAAATGGCCTCTACAGGGTGTATTATAACACGTGTACTAAGCCGAAAGGGGGTGATTCTAACCATCCCAAGGAACAACTTTTGTACGACTTTTCAGGATTCTATGATTTTCATTCAAGAAAAGACCACGAAAGTTTCAACCTCAACAGCTGATTCTTGACAGGGTCATTGACCTCCGCGAAAAGTTGCCGTACAGGTACAAATAAAAATACCTATAAACCTAGTAACCACAAACAGGTTTTTTTTAATAAAAAGTAAAAAAAAAAAACAATTAAAATCCGATTATGACCTCAGGATCATTTTCACATCACATCACACCATCTAGTAAAATAAATAAAATTATTTAAACAAAAAAAAATTACAATTTTTTGAATTCCAGAATTTTTTTCCTTCTAAAACTACTTGTTTTCATGTGCTGAAACACCGGGTATTACTAGCAATATGGTTTACTTCACGATAATGAGGAAAGTGTTTGATGCTCGAAAGCAAAATTCCGATTCGATCAAAGGATATTGATATTAAATCTGGTCGTGCGGGAAAATCTTGATGAGCTCATTCACAAATATGAATTACTGGGTATTTTGAGATAGTGAATCTTGTTTTAAGTAGTCGACCCTCGCAATTTTTTCCGGAATCTCACGGTGATAAATTGTGTTGATGTTTAACTTATTTATTACCTATCAATTAACATTGTGGAACTTCGAGAATGCGAGCCAATCTAATTTAAGATAAATGTAGAATGGAATTCCCAATATGTTTACCGATAAATATATATATTTTATTGTCCTTGAGAGCAACGTGAATAAGCTTTGAGCATAATATAGGTATCTGTGTTAAACCTACTAGTTAGTGTCTGGAACTTTCCCAGAACCCGTGCCAATTTTCTAATTAAGGAAATATGAAGATTAAATCGAAATGTCCTCTCTTAGTATCGGGGTTAAATCAACCTTATAAATTATATATAACATAACGCATATAGCGCTATTGTCTTATCTCATATCTCATGAAACTTAGCACACCTATAGATGTTGACCAGGATTAACACATTGGCTACTTTCTATGCGGGTATAACGCATGCGAAGCGGCGGGCAGAAGCTAGTTTAAGATAAATGAAGATTCATGGAATTCCCAAAATGTTCACCAATATTTTGTTGACCTGAGAGCAACGTGAATAATCTTGCGAGCACAATGTACCTCTGTTATACCTACTAGTTGATATCTGGAACTTCCCCAGAACCTGTGCCTGCTTCATATATGTATCTAATTATAGTTACATGAAGAGTCATCATTTTAGCCATAAAACGTCCACTGACGAACACCGGCCTCCCTCATGGATGAGGGGTAGTTGCCATACTTGCCACGCTTGGCAGGTGGTTTGTTGAGCGCGGTATGGGGTGTTGATACACGGAAAGACGCTGCTGCTCATCTTCTGGAGGTATCCTTTAGCAGGCTCTTTCTGCATCCATTGCTCTTGGGCATGAGAGGAGGGGTAACGTTCTACTGCCGGTACCCCACGGCATATACGAAGAGTAATGGAATAAAATGTTTACGCAAAAACATTTTGTGGACCTTATTTTATTTTATTTATTATAATAGGATACCGAACACAGGTTTACACATAAAATAATAAGAAAACATTCAAAAACAATTTATAGCATTGTGCTCCCGTACTTAAAGGGTACCACAGCATGCAAGAAAACAAAGCAACAGACAACTTAAGAGTTGTGATTAAAAACTAATAGTAAAAAAACTAATAGTAAGAAAAGCGCATTCATAATACAATAGTAATTACATACATATATGTGTACAATACTTAGGAGCAATGTTCGTGTCATTAAAATATGTGATTATCGGGTATTTATCGCGTAATTACTTTTATTTTATTCCCGACGTTTCGACCGGATTGCACCTGGATGTGGTCGCGGGGAGACAATACGATAATACAATAGGGGTAATTACGCGATAAATACCCGATAATCCCATATTTTAATAATGTGTTGTGATCGCGAAAGTTTAAAAAAGACTAATGTTCGTGTCGTTACCATCTAGGTCCTTCACCATTACCCTCTCTTGGAATATTCATGTTTGCATATGTTATTGAAACTATGCCGCGGTGTGCCATTGCCGGTGTGGGGTACGTGATGTGAAATATGCTGCAGAATTTAGGGAGGTTGCGGCATACGAGTCTTTGGAAAATGCGCCTTGTGTTGCTGCATAAGGTGGTCGAACTCCAGAAGAGCCTAGGTTAGCATATTTTTAGTTTTAAAATGACAGGATTTTATCGCGTACCTTTTTTATTATTTTCCCGACGTTTCGAACACATTTCAGCGTTCTTGGTCGCGGGAGGACTGTTCGAAACGTCGGGAAGATAATAAAAAAGGTACGCGATAAAATCCTGTAATTTTAAAACTAAAAATATGTTAACAAATCGCGAAAGTTTAACAAGCCTAGGTTAGTTTTATGAGTTTAGTATTTCACGAAGGTCCTGTATGTAGTCGCTTACATTGTAGATTGTCTGGGCAAATTAGGCTACAAAAACAAAGGCTCAAAATACGTGCCTTGTCTAGCTGGAGAAAGTGCTCAATAAACCAATAAAGAAGTAACCCGCGTCACTTTCCCTAGTCTCCGAGGCTACCTAATTTTTAGGGTTCCGTACCTCAAAAGGTAAAAAACGGAACCCTTATAGGATCTCTTTGTTGTCCGTCTGTCTGTCGGTCTGTAAAGACCCTTTATCTCGAGAACCGCTTAGAGAACGGGTAGAAGTATCGAGCTGAAATTCAAACCATATACTTAAATTTACAGCCTCTTAAAGCTGTGAAAAAAATCAATATTCTAAGTTAACCTGAAAAAAGATACGACTGTTTATGCCGCAAAAATAGCATGTTTCGAATTTCTTAAAGGAATCAAAATTCATAATTCCCGTACACCTAGATGTGGCAAAGTATATCGTCTTATACTGTAGATACATAGAAAAATCCAAAAACTTTACATTTCTACGAATTCTAAAGTCAAAGTCAAATAGTTTATTGTAACCATGTTATACAAAATATCTTATTATATAAAAGTTATCGATGTACATATATATATATATATATATATATTTATATTTGTCTATCGATGATGCTGTTTCAATTGTCTAGGATTATTTATTTATTTTATTTTAATCATCTAGGTTAAGCAACCAACCCTACGCGCGGTCATAAATTGGATGGGTGACCGAATCTTTTCGTGCATTTTAAAACTTTTACTGAATCAGATCAGCTAATTTATAATAATCATTTTGTTCCTACATACCTACGGAACACTCGGTGGGCGAGTTCAGCGAATAAAATTAGAAATCGTCACTCTTCGGATTAACAAGCATTGGTATGGGGGTACCAGAAAAGGGGGCGATGGTTGCCGAAAGATGCCATTTTTGACCCTTGGTGACCTTTTAGGCCACAATAACGTTGGTCCCTGTGACCCTAGGGTTTACCAAAATCCATCAATCAGTACCCTTCTCTCACTAAGACAGTGCTAACATAAAAGGTTTCATGTAAATCGGTCAACGCGTTCGGTTGTAATCGTGTCATCCACAGACAGTCAGACAGACAGCGATATGCATGATATGGAAGCTTCGCTCCCTAAAATAATGCATAGACCAGGCAATGCAGAATCATTTTCTCCGTGTCACGCATTTGAGTAACGTTCGCGAAATACATACCCTGACTGTAGCCCCTAATTGTAAAGCTGCGTTGACTTCAACAAAAGTTAGGAACAGTTCTTGCTTTTTCCAACTTTTTTAATACAAAATATTAGCAGGAAGGGGTGCCCGGTAGATGTGAAAAAAGTACAACAATATTGGAACTTAGAAATCAGTAACTAATCCCTATATATCGAGCGTTGATGTGTGCGTGCTCTCCATTTGCGAGGGCGTCGTCCTTACCCGTGTGTTATGTCTCATCATCATTTTAGCCGTAAAACGTCCACTACTGAACACAGGCCTCCCTCATGGATCTTCATGAGGGGTAATTGCCATACTCACCACGCTTAGCAGGCGGGTTGGCGAGCGCATTACGAGATGTTGATACACGGAAAGACGCCGCTGCCCATTTTCCGGAGGTATCCCTTAGCAGGCTCTTACTGGTTCCACGGTAAATAAAGGTAAATAGCGCGATAAATACTCGGTTAAATATGTGTTAATAATGTGTCGTGATCGCGAAAGTTTAAAAAAGACTATGGTTCTACGGGCATGCAAGAAGGGGTAACATTCTACTGCCGGCACCCCACGGCAGTTGTCTCATATTAAAATATATTTACGACTGAAGACAGCTAAGTTTTATGTAACCTGGAGGTAGGTTTATTAATTTCCAATTTGTATGGATTTTTAAGACACTGAACAGAACACTGAAATAATTATTCTAATTGTATACGCGACTATCGCTAATGAACGCAAATTGTGCAGGTTTAGCAACCAAAATTGTAAGTATGTAACAGGTATTTCTATATATATATATTACAAGCCTAAGTATTTCAGTTACTTTTGCTCAATTGTATTATTTAATTTACCTATACCAAGGTCTAGATTACGAAGTAGGCATTAACCCTTTTGAAGTTCAACGCATTTCAGTGTTCAACATTTTCTTCATGCCATTTCATTTATTTTTATAATTCTGAATTACGACAAATCACTGGTGCGCAAACGATAATATGATCTTCTTAAGAATTTCGATCAGCACGTCGTCATTGGTTTCGTAGCACTTCCGTCTTTAGGAAGGGTAAAGTATCGATTTGACAAACGCGGATTCGAATCCCACCGAAATCGTAAATATTTTGGCAAGGTTTTTTGTTTTCTTGAAATGTAACAAAAAAAAATGCAACTTTTCAATTAATTTATATTTTTATTAAAATTTTAATGTTGATTTTAATTTGAGATGTATCATATTATATATCAAGGAACAAAGTGATTAACTTATAATTTTAACGTTTTCGCTCTTCATTGTATTCAAATGTTAACCCCTTTGCCACTTCACATTTGGATTTCCCAAGCATATGAATAAAAATAGATATGCAAGTGAGACAATGGAATTACATACGTGAACGTCAAACATCATAGCGTTTTGCTTGAGTGATATTTACGAGTATATGAACACTTTGGTACCCATATTCATGGACGCCGCCGCCTGTATTAGGAACTGCTGTTTTAGGGGGCGCATCTTTTTTATAGTTCCGTACCTCAAAAGGAAAAAACAGAACCCTTATAGGATCACTTTGTTGTCTGTCTGTCTGTCCGTCTGTTGGTCTGTCAAGACCCTTAATCTCGGGAACGTGTAGAGGTAATAAGTTGAAATTAAAACCATATAATCTACAGACTTTTTAAGCTGTGCAAAAATCAATATTCAATGTTAACCTGAAAAAAAAAGATACGGCTGTTTAAAAACGCATGTTTCAACATTCTCAAAGGATTTAAAATTAAAAGGGTACTTCCCATAGACCTAGAACAATGAAATTTGGCAGGGTATATGTCGTCATATACTGTAGATACAGATAAAAATCCAAAAACTCTACTTTTGCATGGAAAAAATCGTGCTTAAAAAAAGTAAGAAATCAATCATCGAGGTTAAGCAACCCTACGCGCGGTCATAAATTGGATGGGTGACCGACTCTTTCTGTGCATTTTAAAAACTTTTACTTATAATTTTATTATGTTCCTAAATACCTACGGAACCCTCGGTGGGAGAGTCCAGCTCGCACTTTATTTACTCCCGGTTTTATTTTTATTTCCATTAGGTCGATTCTATGCGATGCCCCAATAACTGTTTTATTTTATGTGTTTATCCATTAACATTTATTGTTTTGTGTGTAGTTCTTATATTTTGTCCTATTATTTTTACCATTCACTTTCAAATTTCAAATTGTAATAAGTGGTACAAAGGTTAGCTGGAAGAAAATGCTAAATAGCTAATAGGTTCAGCTATGTACATATTTTTTATTTTATTTATTTATTAAGACACTCCTAAGACATCTACACATTTACTAAGTCGACTAAGGAGGATGGTATAGGTGCTGCGCAACCCTAATCCATTTAACAATGTCCCGGGCACTCCAGCGTCCTGTACAGCATTAATACCAGTTGCTGAGACGCTGTATAAATCATCTATAATAGATGCGAAGGCCTTACGACATCTGTGTAGATGTCGTTATTTCATTCACAAAGGTTAAATCTCGCGACAAGCTTTTTTATCACATAAATTGTGTAAAGACGTTTTAAGTTGACAATTTAATAAATGACAATTTAATTGAACTTTAATGGAAAATGTTTATTTTATTATTTTTAGTAGGTAGGTAAGTTTTAATAAATGCTTGTTTGTTAAAAATATATTTTTTTACTTTTAATTTATTTTTTACTCTAGTTATCACTGGAGAGTTGGTTTCTTGTCTGTACATCTCATGCCCGCCATGTTGGATTTAGAGTGATGTCACATAGCTGACCATGCATTGTCATCCAAAGAAAACATGTATACAAAATATCAGCTCAATTTGTTGAAGATATCTGCTTCAAAATTGTGTTGCAAGATTCCGCGAACATAGTTACATACATACAGGGCAAGCTAAATAAAAGTTTGTAATAAAAGTAGGTTTTTGTTTGTTTAGCTAACGGAAAGCATCGTTCGTCACATGATTAGGTACTACATTTGTTATTGTAAACAAACCTACGTGTATAGTCGCTTTTTGCCACCGTTTCCTACCTACCTGGTGGCCACAAAAGGTCTTTGACCGAAACCTTGAAATTCACTCTCAACATTTGCCAAAGGGCGATGGGTCAAAGTCTTGAGCGAGTCCTCATCTTAACGAAGGTAATACGTTGACTTTGACACGTGAATATGCCAAACGTAACAGAACATTTATAATAGCGGCAACAGAAGTACATCATCTGTGAAAATTTCAACCGTCTAGCTATAACGGTTTATGAGATACAGCCTGGAGTCAGACAGACAGACAGCGCAGTCAAAATCATTAAGTCAATGTCAAAATACCACCCAAAAAGGTTCCGTACCCAAAGGGTAAAAACGGGACCCTAAAAATAATGAAAGTAAAGGGAAGGGAGCCTTTTACCCTGCAGTGGGACCGTGGAGGCTAAAGAATAATACTACTTAATGGAAGTAGAAACAAGCATTGGAACGGGGGTACCAGAAAAGGGGGGCGAAGGCCTCAAAAGGTCACCAAAGGTCGAAAATGGCATTTTTGGGTTTTTGGACGTTTTCAGCCGTTTAAAGACATTTTTTTTGGTGACCTTTTGAGGTCACAATAACTCCGGTCCCTGTGACCTAGGTGTGTCACTGTCACCAAAATCAATAAGTACCCTTCTCCCATTAAAACGGTGCTAACAAAAAAGGTTTCATGTAAATCTGTCGACGCGTCGGTTATAAATAATCGTCTCATGCACAGACAGACAGCGCTATGCATATTAGGGGGTTAATTTGTGACGCTTCCAAGGGCAGTAGTGATAAAGAAACCTCACTCGCATTGTAAAACAAAAATAAGACAATGAATATAAAACGTGTCTGTTCAGCAACGTCACTTACAAATACGTATAAAACAAATAAACGAAGCACATCGACACACGAGTGAGGAAAAGTAAAGACATGAACCTCACTTGGTCGTATCATCATTTTATAATTTAGTTTGTCTATTACTAAGTTGGACAGCGCACTATTGGTCAGTAGCGTAATTATCGTCTCGTTAATTATTTAATCATTTCAGTCATAAAACGTCCATTGATGAACATAGGCCTTACTCATGGATCTCCATGAGGGGTAGTTGCCCTGCTCACCACGCTTGCCAGGCGGGTTGGTGAGCGCAGTACAGGATGTTGATACACGGAAAGACGCTGCTGCCTATCTTCCAGAGGTATCCTTTAGCAGGCTCTTACTGCATCCATGGGCATGAGAGGAGGGCTGACATTCTTCTGCCGACGCCCCACGGCTATTAATTATTTAATCACTTTCAAATTCAAAGCCAGAATTTATTGAGTCGGGGCTTTTGATTGAAACAATGACGGTGTGATTTTTGCCTTATATTGGAAATAACCAATCTTAGATTCGACGAACCTGGAGGAAGGACGGACGAGGAAGGAACCTGTACCTTCCTCGAATGCAATCCTTGGAGAATTAATGTTTGGTCCTCTAAACAATCTGAATGAGAGGCCCACCTTTTTTATATGAGCTTTACTTATGTTATACCTACGTTTATTTTTATATCATTTACTGTTGTCTTTTTATAAATATTGTTTATTATTAGTAATTTTCCGACCATGTTTTTGCATTTTTTTAGTAATTATAGACTTTGTTCCGGCGGAAGTTAGGTATACCATCGCACAGGTTCATACCAAGTTTGGATACCTATTCTTTCATACAGTATTGTCACGTATTTATTTTAAGACTAGTTAAATTATAATTGAATAAATTTATCTTTATCTTATTATTGAGTCATGTTTGTTTTCTCTCCTCAGTGGCACGACGGCATGACCTGCGAAGCGGCCGCGGCTTCGGCCACCGCCTCAGGCGCCGGCGCTCCGCTCCTGCCCGACTCGGAGCTGATCAAACTGTGCCCGATGTGTCGAGTGCCCATCGAGAAGGACGAAGGATGCGCGCAGATGATGTGTAAGAGATGCAAGCACGTCTTCTGCTGGTACTGCCTCGCTTCGCTTGATGTGAGTATGAGTATCCTTCTTGCGGAATGAACCACCACAATCTTGCGGATTGTACCAGAAAAGGGGGCCGCAAGAGGGGGGGCAGAAAGGCCTCAAAAGGTCAAAAATGGCATTTTTGGATTTTTGGACGTTTTCATCTATATGAAGAATTCTATTTTTTTTGGTGGCCTTTTAAGGTCACAATAACTCCGGTCCCTGTGACCAAAATCAATAAGCACCCTTCTCTCATTAAAACGGCTAACAAAAAAGATTACATGTAAATCGGTCAACGCGTTCGGTTGTAATCGTCTCATGCAGGCAGACAGACAGCGCTTTCATTCCATTTTGTCCCACTGATGGGAAAAAGTCTTCGTCAAATTGCAACCGTCTATGTACTTCGCTAACCCCTTCATCTTGCTAAGTTTTCCCAGACTTTATTAGTATTATTTTCATCTGGCCCACTGGGGAAGGCAGTCCCACCATTCCATTATTCTGTAATATCTGTCAATATGTTAATTCAACCAGTTTATCCCATCTCCAGCTCGGCTTTCCACGTCATTTCCAAACACATTTCGTTGTAGCTGTGGTATACCGCATTCGTGTCTATTTACATTATCCTGAACGGTATAGAATCAGGTCAGCGGTTCCAAATGGAAGCCGTTACAAACATTACCTACATGTTATTCGAATGTAAATGCAGACGGTAGTTCGCGTTCACAATTTGTAAAGCAAATCGTATCCAGTGTCACTAATGCGGTCACGCTTTCTGGTGCTGCGTTTCCAACAATGGAAGAGGTCGGTCCTTTAGATTCTACGTCACAGTGCTTCTGGGATTTATATTGCGTTGTTAACTTTACTTTTAAGCCTTATCGGTGTTTTAAAAGATACATTTTGGAGAATGCGCTTTCGAGTTGCGCAATTTATTTATTTATTTATTGAGAATATAACATCATTACAGGTTTTTTTATTAAGCCCTAAGCCCTCATTACAGGTTATTTGATTCCGCCAGACCCTTTTTTCTACTGTACATCCAGGAAAACCCGGCGAAGGCGCCATAGATACATAGTATATATGCCATACGTACGCACGAAGCGCTTTGATTCCACATTTTTAATGCGTACTGCAAAGATCTGGAATTCGTTGCCGGAGTCAGTATTCCCCGAAAAGTACAATTTGGGTATCTTCAAATCAAGGGTAAACAGGTACTTTCTAGGCAAGCGTGTCCCATCCTAGATCATATCATGCTTAACATCAGGCAAGATGTGGTCAAACGCAAGCCTATACGAAATAAAAAAAAACTTGCTAGTCATACAGTGAAGGAAAGCATCTTGAGGAAACCTGCGGCTTAGTCAACTTACTAGTAATAAAGTCAGTAATAAAGAAAAAAAGTGTTTTCTACTAAACCTTACATTTGTAGCTAACGGAAAAAGCAAGTTTGTTGTTGATTTATAATTCTGTCATTTTCAAATTGTGTTTCCTACCAGTAAAAGAAAACTAACGCCAGCTTATACGAGGGAACTCTTTTGAAGGAAATAATAAAAACAATATAACTAAGCTAAGTGCATGGTATAGGTGCTCGACAAGCGTATGTCTCACAACGTCTCAGGCACTGCAGGGTTTCGTACAGCCCGAATTCCAGTTGCTGTATAAATCATCTACAATAGATTTAGTTAACAATTTTTTTGGCCTTTCATGCCAATTTACATTGTTAACTTTATAAGGAAGTTCTTACTCCTTCCTTATCCCTTGGGGACAAGGAACTACATACGGAAGTGTCGTAATTCTTTTTTTATCTTTTATACTATATTTTCATGACTTTGTAAGTAATTCCGATGTTGTAAGGTCATTTTGACACAAGATAAAACACGCTTAAAAGTCTGTTTTATCTACAGAGTACAACACTGCCAAGGCACGTGTCTGGCACGCTCGATGTCTAAACTAAGAGCGTAATTAAGGGGACCAAGCCCCCTAATATGCATAGCGCTGTCTGTCGGTCTGTTCGTTTGTCTGTGTATTTATCGATTACAACCGAACGCGTTGACCGATTTACATGAAACTTTTTTTGTTAGCACCGTCTAATTGAGAGAAGGGTACTGATTGATTTTGATCACAGGGACCGGAGTTATTGTGACCTTAAAATGTCACCATAAAAATAAAAATGTTCAAATGGCTGAAAATGTCTAAAAACCAAAAAATGACATTTTTGACCTTTGGTGACCTTTTGAGGCCCCATTTTCTGGTACCCCTTACCAATGCTTGTCTCAAAATAAAGTTTTAAGTCATATTAACCTTATCTTGATTTCGCATATAACATACCCGTGTTGAGATACCGCTCTTGGGTTTAGAGGGGCAGAGTAGAAATTGAGTGAAACTGTTCTAGGTACCTCAGTAGGTCTAACTAAGTATATTATAAAACTGCCTGTGGAAGTATCCTTGCGTGTTCTAGACCGGTCTGGCGCTTTCTCTAGCCTGACTATGGATAGGCCCGATCTAGTCACGAGTTAGCGAGGTCACTTCTACATGTCTTTAAGAGAAAGGCAGTTACCATACCTAGGAACCTGCTTATAATCGGTATCGTAAAATTTTATTATATCAATCTAAAATAATTGCGTGATTATTTTGTCTGCAAAAAAGGAAACTATTATAGTAAATGCCTGCTAAGGGATAGCTTCGGAAGATGGGTTTTCCGGAGGAGGTTCTTAGCAGGCATTTACTGCATCCACGGGCACGAAAAGAGGGATAACATTGTACTGCCGGCACCCCACGGCATTTGCTGTCCAGAAATATCTCATTGCGTGGTGAGTATGGCAACTACCCCTCATGGAGATTCACGAGGGATCATGAATCTCCAGGTAGTTGCCATACTCTTGTAAGATCATCCGATCTGTGACTTTAACTAATTTAGAGTCGTGCCGTTCAGGTCGTTATTCCAGTTCTTAATCAGATGAACTGAGGAGCTTACGAGGCAGTGGCAGTGGTGAAAGATTTGCTGTCCAGCAATGAGATATCTCGTCCTTGAAACGTCCACCACTGAACACAGGCATTTGCTGTTCAGCAATATCTCATTGCGTGGTGAGTATGGCAACTACCCCTCATGGAGATCCATGAGGGATCATGGATGCCTCCATACTTGCCATACTCTCACCACGCAATGAGATATTGCTGGACAGCAAATGCCGTGGTATTATTTCACAACATAATATGTTGTGATCGCGAAAGTTTAAAAAATAACATAATTATTAGTTATGTTTTAAAAACGAATAATACGATGTGGCCCTATTCTTTCAGGATGATTTCCTCCTTCGGCACTACGATAAGGGCCCGTGCAAGAACAAGCTGGGACATTCCCGCGCGTCCGTGCTGTGGCACCGCGCTCAGGTAATAGCGTAGCATCATCTATCAGCTTACTTTCATCTACAGGGAACGGGCCTCCTGTATCACGCCATATCGCGCTGAGGTAACAGCAACTCTTAGCATCATCTATGAGCCCACATTCAGCCACTAGGAACGGGCCTCCTGTATCACGCTACATCGCGCTCGTGTAACAGAATATTCTTAGCATCATCTATCCATCTATCAGACCACATTCAGCCACTGGGAACGGGCCTCCTGTATCACGCCATAATGTCCAGCCTTTTTTTGTGGGCTAATCCCTCATGGATATTACCTTTCTAAGGCGCGATGATTGTGCCAGAATCTTGCCGGCTAAACCTTACTTTTTACGTATCTCGCGACAGAATCGCAACAGGCGGATATCTCGCGAGCATCGCTGTCGCGCATGCGCAGCGCAGGTCGTCCACCAACTAGATGGACGGAATGACCTGGTAAAGTCTGCCGGTCGGCGGTGGATGCAGGCCACTTCTAGTCGCAATACTTGGAGGTCCATGATTGAGACCTATGTATGTCCAGCAGTGGACGTTTTACAGCTAAAATGATGACAATAATTATATATTTAATGTGAACACGATAATAATAGTTTTTCGTGTTCTCTTCCAGGTCGTGGGTATATTCGCTGGATTCGGCCTGCTGCTGCTAGTAGCGAGCCCGCTGCTGCTGCTTGCTGCCCCCTGCATCGTCTGCTGCAAATGCAGGTAAACAATCATACCAACACTCTAAATCATCACCATCATCATGTTCCACCCACTGCTGGGGGGTATAAGGCTCCACCACAAATCCTGTGCCAGTCGCATCCATCGCCCTGCGACGTGTATGTACTATGGCGTCGACCCACCTCGCCACCGGTCGCACACACACCGCACTGCGCTCGCCAACCCGCCTGCCAAGCGAATGGTTCTCCAATAGACACACAGAGCGAGCTGGACTCACCCACCAAGGGTTCCCTAGGTATGGAACATAATGAATATTAGTATGTTTTAAAAATAAATCACAAAAAGATTCGTTCACTTATCCAATTTATGACCTTGGCTTGGTTGTTTTCCAAATTTTCTAGGTCTACAGGACCCTATGAATTTTGATTCCTTTGAGAATGTCGTCGAAACTTGGGTTTTTTGCGGCATAAACGGCCATATCTTTTTTGCAGGTTAACTTAGATAACGATAGCTTGAAGATTGCTTTAGATTTAAGTATATGGTTTTAATTTCAACTCGATACCTTTACTCGTTCTCGAGATAAAGGGTCTTGACAGACCACAGAACAGACAGACGGACAACAAAGTGATCCCTGAAAACCCAGCACCCCCCGGCAATTAGGAAATTCGTTTTACAATAATCCCTCCATTCTTTCCAGGCTGTGCAACCCGAACACTAAGAATCTCGAAGAGGTCGACGAGGTCGACAGCATCGGCGCACAGGACGACGATATAACGCGCGAGCGGCGCCTCTCGGACTGACGCGCGCGCAGTCACTAGAGACATGCGCCAGCCAGTGACATGTGTCGTGACATATATTTTGGCCCATTGAGACAGATTAATGACATGTGTCGCACCGTGACATATATGTTGACCCACTGAGACATGATTAATGACATGCGCCAGCCAGTGACATGTGTCGCACCGTTACAAATATGTTGACCCATTGAGACAAGATTAATTTGTAAAGGCTTGCTGTCTTGACTTGCGAGCGGATATAGCCATGGACACTTCGGGTAGTTGAGACGCTGCGCTGCTGGTTTAAATGACACGTGTCGCACCGTGAAACAACCTTGATTGTAAATTTGACAACAATGTGCGAGTGAGCGTTGCTTCGACTGATGTATACGCAGGGTTTAATGACATACGTCAACCAGTGACATGTGTCGTGCCGTGACATATTAGGTTGGGCCTTTACTAATTGTAATTTTATCAATGTGCAGCCGATCATCGATTGGTCTGATGTAGACTCAGGCTTTAATGACACAAGTCAGCATATGACATATGTTGCGCACTCCGCATCGACGCATCTTTCGGACGTGGAGACGGCCTCTAAGAGAGTGTATAGAAATACGTGGCAATGACGATAACATCGCCGCGATTCCCTCGCTCGTGGAGACGGCCCCTAAGCAATTAACGTGAAGTCAACAAGTTGGACCGTAATTTTAAAACCGAAGTAATTGAAATTATTCGTCGTTAATAATTCCAGATCGACTTGCATCTGGTATCTATCGATATTAAATCGACCGTTGGTGAATCGAAAGCTAATTCTTCCATAAAACGGTCTCGAGAACAGTCAATTAACGGCGACTGATCAAATTCTACCCTCAGTCGACATGGTGAGATTGAATTTTCTCATAAAACATTAAAATCAAGTTCACGTAAATATACGTAGGCATTTAGTGATCCCGCGGTACATTTAGGTACCGCGGGATCAGTTAATACTTAGAATGGACTTAATTACACCCCGTAGGTAAAGTGACAACAATGTGTTTTGAAACGAAGTGGTACCTATGAGTCAGAAAATCCAAGTTAGTTTTGTATAAATATTGACGCGTGCCGGAACATTAATATTTTTGGAATGTTTAGATGATGTCATTTACAAGGAACACGAGTGAAAGTAGTTTTTTGTCAGTAAAACAAATTCGTTGTAAAGAGAATAAAGGAATAGTTTTGAGGTAACTTACTTAATATTTTAAAAGTATTAAATTTGATATTTTAAGTCACGTTCCGAAACTAATCGCTAGATAATATTTATTTAAATGACATTTGTTGTGACTAAAATTTATATTCTTAATCCGCTAAGATTAAAAATTGTTAATATTCTAATAAAAAATATTATGTATTTTCTTAAACAAAAAGGCAAAAAATATGTTTCATTGTCATTGTAGTGTTTGTAAAAATGTAAATAGAAGTATTTTGAGCTTTCATCACTAAATTATAGGAGTGTTAATTTTTATTTTTGTTAATTTTGGCAGACTGAAAAACTTAATTATGAATAGACTGATGGATGATATATTTAGTGAATGAATGATTCTCAATAAACAATGACGTTACTATTGTTTTGTGAGTTCGTCTTATTAATAATATTTTGTCCTTCGAAATAGAAAGTACTTAATGTTATTCCAGAACGCAAAATGCGATTTTATCAAAAAGGCTTATTCGCAAAATGAATCATAGTCGAAAAATGTCTCTTTCGTTACATTGTGCGAAAGCGTTGCGAAAGAGGCATTCTGCGAAAGAAACATTTAGCGAATATTTAGCGATCAAGCCATCAAAAACAGATCGATGCGTCCTTCATTATCAGCACATAAAGATTGATTTCTGGATTTTTTTAGGTAGTGTTGTGAAACCTCATAATAATCAAAAATACAAAGTTATTTATATACCTTTACAATAAAAGTTCAAAAAGCATTTTTAATGTACTTATTACTTTAAGCTTAATTGCGGTTTAGTGTGGCAACGAAATAATTAATTCAAAGACTTTGTGATGTTCTTCTTTTTGCATATTTTTAATATCAAAAGCTTTGTAATAACCATTGTTTATTTTAATGAATATAGCTTAAAGTAAGCAATTCATTATAATAAATTGAGTCTAAAACTTCATTTAATTCACAAAAACACATCAATCAATCATAGTTTCATTTGTAATAAGGTGATTAATATATAACTTTATTTAAAAGTATAAAAACAAACTTGCGTGAATGGACAAAGGATGGATGTGTAACTGCAGTGCAAAAAACAATGCATGATATTTTAATCTTATTCTCCTGTGATGGCTCGATGTAATTAATTATTCAAAATAATAATAATTATACATAAGCACAGCATCTTGTGTATACACAGCCTTATCACATAACTTATTGTATAACGTACATATTTATGATTTTCTAAATAAGAATTGAATGTTGTACTTAATTCCTTTGGTATCAACAACTTAGCACTATTTCTGGGCTTGCACATAATTGAGCTGCAAGATCATTGTACTGTGTTGAATAGGCCTACATATACTTGACTTTAAGCCTTTAATTGCCTATAAGTACTTGATAAAAGGATTGTAGGTATGTAGACATGTATAGTGAACACCAAAAGTGCTATTCTCATTTGCAAATCGCAGATGAGGTTGACTGTACCTTGATAAATTCAAGTTTGAGTACTGCCAGGTTATATTCATGAAATCATAAGTAGTTTTGCTCTTTATGTCCAAGTTTTAAAGACTCATTTTTCGATCCTCAGTAGCTTGTTCTTAGCAAGCCAGTTAAAGCATTTGTAGAGTTAGTAATATTAGGTGGATAGATGTAACTTGTAAGTGTTGGCAGCAATTCATTGGCAAGACAAAGCTAAGATACTAAAGGATAGTTAAATTGTATATAAAAAAGTGTATTGTCTTTTGTAGTAAATAGTTGATACTTGCCAATAAATAGTTGCCTGTTAATTTAATGTTTCTCATTATTGTTAGTTTAGTATCACTATTTTTGTGGAAAGACTTTTATTTTGTTTATGTTTTAATTGCGAATAATTATTTTGAATGTTTATTTTGTTTGTGTCTGTATTAATAGAAAGCAAGAAATCAGGATTGTAAATAGAAAATAAAAAATATTCCTTGTTATTTGATTGTACTTTATTTCTTTTCAAAGACTTAAGTTTCCGTTAATTTAGAATAAACAATAAAGATTTTTCTGATAAATTTGAATCCAGTTTTTGTTTTATTAAAATTCCCTCAATTAAGCAAATATCTATTAAAAAGATTAGACCATAATAACTTATTATGGTCTATATTTGAGGGAAATAAGATATGATATATTGTTTAGCATTGAATTAGTCAATCATAAGTAATCATAACTTAAATATCCCATTAAAAAAAATGTTGGAAAAAAGAAGCAGGATAGAGCAAAGTATAGAGACAGTTGAAGTTAAGGAATATCTTTTGCTCAGCAGTGGGACAAAATAAGTTAAAATGAGAGTAATAAGACCCAAGGTTTTTAATAAAAAAAAGTAGAAGTGGGTTAGAGAGAAATATAGAGATGGTTGGCAGAGTTTGGGGGGATATTTCATATGAGTCCTGTTATTCTATGTAGAATATTTTGAAATTTTATGGGTACACAATTTTATTATTATAGTATGAAATAGTAGAAATTTTGTATTAAATCCTAGTCACTTATTAGTCAAAAAACTTGCTGGGGATTTATTTATTTCATATTCATAAATATGAACATTGTGTCCTATCAGCTACTTTTATTGTTAAGTGTAAACCCACACAAGAATATCATTTATAGAAACCATTTGAGCTATTTGGTTCCTTAAGTGTAATGCAGCATTGCTAGATTGAGTGTGAAATAGACGAGCATTACTTTAACACATGTAATATATTTACATTCCATTATATCTACAAAAAATACATCACTATCCTTATAACTTCCTTGAGAGTCCAGCAGTGCAGTCAAACAGTGTGGGATTCTTAAACTCTCCCCTCATATCCAACATATAATGCATCATATTGTTCTTAACTTTCAACGGCAGCTGCACCTTAGCTACGTTCCTTGATTCTTTAGAACAGATGTGTTCTAATGGTACAGTTGTCATGCGATTCTGGCCAAATGGTGTGTAAGTTACAAAGGTTATCTTTTTCCCCCCTTTGTTGAGGATCAGGAAGCGGACTGAGCGCAGTGTGTACATCCAGATCATTGCCAGTGTTCCTGTGCCTGTAAATGAAATGAAAATGAAAAAGCATTTATTCAACCTTTATACTTATACTATATTACAGAACTACTGCCAAACTGCATAGCAGTTTGTTGGCAGCTGAACCTCCCTATAAACTCAGCATTATAAACTGCGCTTTTTCGCAATACCTACATAATAACCTATCTATTCATATGACTATACCAATGTTGCTTAGAAGAAACTCCCTCAGTCTTTTTTTGAATGAGTGTTTACTTACTTACAGAATTTTTTATAAGGATTGATGGAATCTTATTATAGAACTTAGGTACTAAGTATGATCTATTTCTAGATCCATAATAGTTTTTACAAATGGGTACTTGAAATTTGCTTTTATCATAACGTAATAACCATAACGTGTACTTTTTACAACAGTCTTAAACTCATCACTAAACCACTGCTCAACTGCAATTAACAAAAGAACTTTCTCCTGTACTGGTAAAATTTTACATTCAACAAATAACTGTTCATAATCAGAGTTTTTACAGCGGTTTCTTGTCTTTTTATCAACCAGTATTTTCATGAATCTAAAAAAAGGGTTTGAGGAAAATTAGAATTTAATGTTTACTGATTATCTCTACGATAGGACGTCTCCTGCTGAACACAGGCCTCCCTCATGGATCTCCAGTACTGATCATGTGGGGGTTGTTGCTAAGCACCAAGCATGGAGGTTGGCAAGTGCAGAACAGGATGTTGATACACAGAAAGATGCTGCTACCTATCTTCTGGAGGTATCTCTTGGCCTTTTATTTTACATGTGCTATTATTGTCTGAAGTTGATTGAGCCGCATGTTGCCTCATAATGTTATACTTAACATGTTCTTTCCTTAATATATCTGACTAAGATGAGAAGATGGTATATCTAATAATGTCCCAGGCATTACAGCATGAACCAGTTACTGATACAGTAAAAATCATTTTTAAAAAAGATGTGAAATGGTATAATTTATGGCTTGAATTAAAAGTCTTATGCCATGTTGTAATGCTAGGGCTATAACTACCTATCTAACAAAACAATATTTATATGATATAGATTGTTTAAGGAGTTGTTATAATAGAATGGTATAGGAGCTCTCGCCAACCCGCCTGCCAAAATTGCTGAGTATGGCTTCATCCTGATCTTCATGATCAGTACTTATGATCTATTGGCGAGGCCTATGTCAAGCGGTGGAGGTCTAATGTATGTCCGTTGGCAGAGGAAAGGACATATTAAACAAGTAGCTTTAAAGTTATCTAGGTTCACTTATGCATTATACGAACTAAAGACATCTACCGATATTAAAACCGCTACCACCGCCTACTATGCTTATGCGCATTCCTGGTTACAATATGGGGTAATACTTTGGGGTAATAGTTCAGATGTAATTAAATTATTTACTCTACAAAAACGTTGTATTAGAATCATCCATAACCTCCATGAAATGACAAGCTGTAAACCATATTTTATTAATGAAAAAATTCTAACATTACCATGCATATATATATTAGAAATTAGTATTTTTGTAAATAAGAATTTAAATTTTTTCAAAATTTATAACCGTCCAAAACATTTGCGGCCTCGAACTAGACTAGATAACCCATTTTCAAAATTACACATCTTTCACACAGGACCTCATGCAATGTGCATAAAAATTTACAATAAAATACCCAAAGAAATTCAAAACGAAAGCCAACTATTCAAATTTAAAGCTATCCTTAAAAAATATCTAATAGAGCACAGTTTCTATAGCCTGCAAGAATTTTTAGACCAGTAGATTGTATATTTTTTAATTTTATGTATGTTACACCATTCCTTAGTATAGCCGTATCTTATGTTATTGTTACGTTGTTGTATGTTGTTATTACGCTTCAAAAGCAACATTGTAGGTTTTTAAAATATATTATAAATAATTTTTAAAGTTATTTAAGATAAAGTTAAGTTAAGATTCCTAAGTTAAGTACATATTATATTATTGTTTTTTGTTTAGTCTGTTATGTGTAAAAATTTTGAATAATGTTTTTATTTAATATTAATTGTCACCTAGCGTCATTATAATATTGTTGTGCCCTAGCCGGGTCCATGTCTGAAACTTTTATTTAATAAGATCTTTTGTACAACATGGTTACAATAAACTATGTGACTTTGACTTTGAGGAAAGAGAAAAAAAATAAGTGAAATAGCAACTTTCTTACCTACGACAACAGATAGAATGCCTAAAGTATTTCTGTACTTATTTTCGCCGAGGTTTATCCTTCTGAACCATGGTGTGCTCTCATCGATTTGCGATTTATCAACTGGCGCATCTTTGAGAGAGGTAAACGAAAACACGCCCAGGTACGTCCAAAACATGTACTGGACTACAGCGAATATATTCATGTATTTATAAAACTTGGGATTTTCGTATTTAAATAGAATAACATCCTTTACAACATTCGTGTTTACATCGTGAACCGTTCTTGTGGTAACCGAACTGAAAGAGACCCTTTGGATAGTTTTAGCACAGTTTTTGCATTGAAATGGGTAGCGGAGCGCAAAATTTTTTCGCAATATAGCTGATGCACTTGCTAGCAATGACATTTTATTTAATTTTAGCAGGAGATTGTCTTCTTGCTTGCTTTTCAGTACGGAATTCGGTGTTTTTGTAGCATACATAACCTCAAAACGGGTGTGACAATGACAGCACTCAGCTGATTGTCAAATTTAAATTTAGCCATAGACGAGATCTGCGACAGTTGATACAGGCTTGTGCTTCTGGCAGAGTTGCAGCAAGTGGCATGCATCAGCCATTAGAAAGAAAAGAAGAAGAAGAAGGCTTGTGCTTTTTTTAATAGTTCTATTAGTACTTTTAGTTCAGTACAGCATTAGGTACTAGTTACTAGTAGGATATAATATTTATTAGACATTTGTTAGTAGTGCGTATCTAGGTGCCTACCTACATGGTAGAGATGGGTGTTATTGAGTATTTTTGCCAACGGTTATTAGTTGGTTATTTTGTTTCAATAACGTTATCATAACACCAACTATAACCCAATAAATATAATGTTATAATTTTTCATACTTGCTTTATATACTGTTTAAAATTTTATTAACCTAAAGTTTATGTTACAATTTTTCTTATATGCTCTAAATACTATTTAAAAAATAATACTTTTTATCAGTTGTCGCTCTAACTTTGTACATGACGTCCTGTAATTACGGGAGCACCAGGCTATTAACATTTAGTCCTTAGTATTATGTGTGCATTATGTGTAACCCTGTGTTGGATGTCCTATTTAAATAAATAAATATACAACACATATTATACTATTAACACTTAAATTTCTAGCTAACCAACCATAACGACAGATAATCAAAGACCATATTTTTCAGATAAAGACTATAAAATCAAATTATTTATTTATTAACATTAGGTTACCTACATTCATGTTGTTATAATATGACATTTTATATTATATAAAATTGTATTATTCTCCATATTTTAAACCAATACACTGCTCAGTCAGTCCTTTCCTAGTTTTCTTGCTCTCAAGAACTAATAGTTCGATTGAACAAGTAAGGAATATGAATAAATTTATTCAAATCTTGCACTCTATAACATAAGGCTTAATTTTGTTAGACAAAACTTAACGTGTCTCGCGGATACTGAGCTATGGTTAGCTGTCCCTTTCTCTATCGAGCTTGCTGCTCGCTCTGTTTTTGTCCCCCTATTAGTTCAATTGAACTAAGGAATATGGGCAAGAATAGTTCCTTCTCGTTCACCAAAGTGAATTAATCCCTAATTATTCTTAGTTCCTGAACTACACAAGCCTATTCTTATCCTGATTGTATTATTTTAAAGAATTTTGCACAAATTAATTAAGTCACTAATCAACAAGCTTAGACGATCACGCCCGTGCCATCACACTAGTTTAGTGGATATTTGTTTTTAACCATAATTTATTATTATTATTATGAGCCTATATGATCCCACTGCTGGGCAAAGGCCTTCCCCCATTCCTTCTATGCATCTCGATCTTGAGCCACTTCCCTCCAGTCGACCAGGAGTTGATTGAGTTCGTCCCGCCATCTACGTTTCGATCTGCCGCGTGTCGCCTTCTCGCCGGATCAGGACGCCACTCAGTGATTGCCTTGGCCCACAGCTCGCCTGGCATACGGCAGACGTAGTCAGCCCAGTCCCACTTCAGTTTGGCGGCTTTCAGAGCTACATCTGCGATCTGAGTTCTGGAACACAGTTCGGTGTTGTGGACCTTGTCGGTTCCCTTTACACCCAAAATGCTGCGCTCCATCGCACGCTGACAAACTTGGAGTTTGAACTTTTGGATGTTGGTTATAGACCATATTTGCGCACTATATTATGTCAAAATGGGGAGGATGCATACGTCCATTAGTTTACGTTTAAGTGATAAGGGAACTCCCCTTTCCTTACTCTGCCTGTCTTCGAAAGAGATTATTTGGCCCAGGTAAACATATTCTTGGACGTAGGTATGCTAGATGTTCATCATCCACCGTTACATTGGTCTCAACGCATTGGTCATGATTTTGGTTTTGGTTCTATTAATTTAATTGAAAGTCCATTATCCAAGCTTGCGATGCTAAGGGGCCGTCTCCACGAGCGAGGGAATCGCGGCGTTGTTATCGTCGAGTCACGTATTTCTATCTTAATTTCTATAGCGCGGACTCGTCGCGATTCTTTCGCTCGTGGAGACGGCCTCTAAGAGAGTGTATAGAAATACGTGGTACGACGATTCCCTCGCTCGTGGAGACTTTGGTGGAGACGGCCCCTAAGCTCTTGCTTCATTGCAGCATCGTTCATACTTGTTCTGAGTTTGTAGCTCTGAGGGCAGATTATACATAAAACAAAAAAGAAATATTTTGTGGAGATACATCTCGTAAATTTAATGTGCCTGAAACCGACTTTTCAATTAACTATTAAATGCTATTAACACCTTTCAAATTATATAGTATGTGGAAAACACTCAAAACAAACAGTTTATATTACAACTATTTGACGTTTTATTACAAAAAAAACCCTGCCTGTCAAGTGTCTATCAGTCAGTATCAGTATCAATCAAACACTTGTCTATGGGTGTTCTTGGCGTCTTCTGGCGTCTTCGTCCTGTCGTCGTTTCTCGTGGTTGTAATAATTAGAAGATTATTGTAATTATGCCGTTTTTCGCGAATTTGCACGATTAATTATTACGCTGCATTCTTGATTCAACGAACGGTGTTTTGCGTTGATCGCAAACGATTGTTTAGCATCACCAAGATGGCAGATATCAAGGTGAGTATGGATTGCGTTTGGCGGCATTTTGGCCGCTTGTAACGGTCTAGTTATCGTAATGATTTCCTTTGGACTCTTGTGTACAATTACATTAATTGAACGCTTACCACTCAGATTTTTATATGCTAATTCCTAATGAGCGATACCTATCCAGTTTGACCTTGCGTAAAGGTATTGCGAAGTGCGATTTTTATACAAAAGCGGCGGCGGCTTGGTCTACTTATAAACGTGATTTATTAGTGTTACATCGTACTATTGTTATAATTATAGCAAGTAGAGCTCTGGAGACCGGTTGTTATTCTAACGATCTTTAAATTCAAATTTGTTATCAACAGGGCCTACCCACTAAGTAAAAATAATGGAGCATGGATACGCTCGTACGAATTATAAAACAAAAAGACATACTTAGTTTTTATAATCATGATTGTTATTTTAAGTTTTCAATGTGATTTTTTTCGTTGGTTATTAAATAAATAAATAAATTAAATGAGGGAATAAACGAATGGATGCTGATGGCTAACTTTAAACACTACTTTTACCCCAGGAGAAAATTTAGTATTTTTTACTCAACCCCTTACAAAACACTAGATTAGGTTCTGGTGGTCAGTCTCCTTAGATGGTGGTAATAACTAATGACTATTGTCAATAAAAAAAAAATTGTGAATTGTACCAAAAAAATATTAAAACCAACATACTACAAAAATTACAGATTTTTCGTTAGGATGAAAGTAGTATTTTTTGATAGCCCTTAGCTTCCCCTTTAGTATAACCTCATTTATTATTAAATTTGTGCAACCAAATATTTTATGTAGCAATTTTTGTTAAATATGATACAATAATGTACCTAAATTCTTTGCAGTCTATGTTCAACAAAATTAGTGTGGCTCAAAATGGCACAGGAGAGGCTGGTTCCTCAGGACCTGGAGCCAAGAAAGGCTCTATTGAGAAGATATACCAGAAGAAATCACAACTGGAACACATCCTCCTCAGACCGGACACATACATTGGGTCCGTTGAGAGAGCCACGGAGAATATGTGGCTCTTTGACAAGACTAAGGAGTGCATGGTGCAGAGAGAAATCACATTTGTTCCAGGTAAAAATCTCTAAACTGTAAACACAGTCTTACGCCCCTAAATGTCCCACTGCAAAGTTCTCTCTTCCCTCCTTCCATTTCTCCCGGTCTCTTGCAAGCCACTCTCTTTATTAATCTTATTGGCTTTATTATACTCAGGATAAGTCAACTGTTGGGCACCTATTTTATTGTGGTTATTCTGCTTTAACCACAATAAAATAGCGCCGTGGGGTGCCGGCAGTAGAATGTTACCCCTCCTCTCATGCCCGTGGATGCAGTAAGAGCCTGCTAAGGGATACCTCCGGAAGATGGGCAGCAGCATCTTTCCGTTTATCAACATCCCATACTGCGCTCGCCAACCTGCCTGCCAAGCGTGGTGGGTATGGCAACTACCCCTCATGGAGATCCATGAGGGAGGCCTGTTCAATAGTGGACTTTTTACGGCTGGAATGATGATGATTCTGCTTTTAGATGAGGTTGCCATAGTAATAAAATAATGCTTATAGTTAAACTTACATTAGTGATTACTTGGAAAGCTAGACTATCAAAAGAAAATATCTATTATTACTCCTATGCCATGGGGTGCCGGCAGTAGAATGTTACCCCTCCTCTCATGCCTGTGGATGCAGTAAGAGCCTACTAAGGGATACCTCCGGAGTATGGCAACTACCCCTCATGGAGGTCTGTGAGGGAGGCCTGTATTCAATAGTGGACGATTTACAGCTGAAATGATGATGATGATGACTTCTATGCCTGGGTTGGTTGTCACAAGAGGCAGTACCTGCTGACTAACTATTGAAGTAATCATTATGAATGTGTGTTAAAGAGTAACTTAAGATAAAGGAAAGTTACTTTAATGAATTATTGTCTTTTCCAGGTCTATACAAAATATATGATGAAATATTAGTCAATGCAGCTGATAATAAGCAAAGAGACGGCAAGATGGATGTCATCAGAATTGATATCAACCAAGAGACAAACACCATTTCTGTGTACAACAACGGAGGCGGTATACCTGTGGTAATGCACAAGGAAGAGAAAATGTATGTTCCAACTATGATCTTTGGACACCTTCTGACATCGTCCAACTACAATGACGAAGAAGAAAAAGTGACGGGAGGCAGGAATGGGTATGGTGCCAAATTGTGCAACATTTTCTCCACAAAGTTCACAGTCGAGACTGCATCCAAACAGTACAAGAAACATTTCAAGCAGACCTGGGGGTCTAACATGACAAAAGCTTCAGAACCTAAGGTTAAGGAGTCGGGTAAAGATGATGATTTTACAAAAGTGACATTTAGTCCTGACCTTTCTAAGTTCAAGATGGAGAAATTGGAAGATGACATTGTGGCTCTGATGTCCCGTAGAGCCTATGACGTAGCAGCATCCTCTCCGGGTGTAAAGGTTTACTTGAATGGTGAAAGACTTAAGATTAATAAGTTTAAGGATTATGTAGACTTATACATAAAAGGCAAGGAAGATGAGAATGGCCAACCCTTGAAGGTTGTTTATGAGAAAGTAAATGACCGCTGGGAGGTTGCACTTACTTTATCTGACAGAGGATTCCAACAGGTATCATTTGTGAACTCTATTGCCACCACAAAGGGTGGTAAACACGTTGACTCTGTTTCTGACAGTGTTGTCAAAAGCATAATAGAAGTGTTGAAGAAGAAGAACAAGGGAGGTGTTAATATTAAGCCTTTCCAAGTAAAGAATCACATGTGGGTGTTTATTAACTGTCTGATTGTGAACCCAACCTTTGACTCGCAAACTAAAGAAAACATGACACTCCAAGCCAAGAGCTTCGGATCAAAATGTAACCTCTCCGAGAAGTTTATAACAGCTGTCAGCAAGTCTGGCTTAGTTGAGTCAGTATTGACATGGGCTAAATTCAAGGCCCAGACTGAGTTGGTGAAGGCATCAGGTAAGAAACAGAGTAAGTTGAAGGGGATACCGAAACTTGAGGACGCCAATGACGCTGGTACCAAAAACGCGCATCTCTGTACCCTCATTCTGACTGAGGGAGACTCAGCCAAGACCTTAGCTGTGTCAGGGTTGAGCGTAGTCGGCAGAGATCACTATGGCGTCTTCCCATTGAAAGGTAAACCCCTGAACGTCAGAGATGCTTCACACAAACAGGTGTTAGAGAATGTTGAAATCAACAATCTCATCAAGATCCTTGGTCTTCAGTACAAGAAGAAGTACCTATGTATGGATGATCTGAAATCCCTCAGATACGGAAAAGTGATGATAATGGCTGATCAGGATCAGGATGGTTCTCACATCAAAGGTCTTATCATCAACTTCATCCATCACAATTGGCCAGAACTGCTAAAGCTACCATTCTTGGAGGAATTTATCACACCAATTGTCAAAGCAACGAAAAAAGATAAAGAGATTTCCTTCTACTCACTGCCTGAATTCGAGGAATGGAAGAAGGATACTGAGAACCATCACACATACAATATCAAATACTACAAAGGTTTGGGTACCTCCACATCCAAGGAGGCTAAAGAATACTTCCAGAATATGGAAAGGCATAGGATTACGTTCAAGTATGGTGGGCCGACAGACGACCATCATATTGAGCTGGCGTTTTCCAAGAAGGGCGCAGACCAGCGCAAGGAATGGCTGACAAGCCACATGGACGAAGTTAAGAGGCGGAAGGAGATAGGTTTGCCTGAAAGGTACTTGTACACAAAGGCAACCAAAGCAGTCACATATTCGGATTTCGTTAATTTGGAGCTGGTTCTCTTCTCCAACGGTGACAATGTTAGGTAAGACAAAAACATAAATTGTAGAACTAGCAATAAGTATTTAACCAACCTTTTACTTTGTTGGTTTCTTGTAAGACTAGCAACTTTAAATAGCGATTATTGTAATAGATATGTCACAGAGGTCTTTCTCAGATTTATTTAAAAGCTTGTATTATATTCCCAGAACATGAATAAAATGTATATTTATTCTGTTTTTCAGATCGATCCCATCCATGATTGACGGCCTGAAGCCCGGCCAACGTAAAGTGATCTTTACTTGCATCAAGCGTAACGACAAACGGGAGGTCAAAGTAGCCCAGTTGGCTGGTTCAGTGGCGGAACATTCCGCTTACCATCACGGTTAGTTATACTTATAATTTTTAATTAAATATAAGGGTTGTTAGAAACAAAACACAACAGTGATCTATATAGTATTGGCAGCTGTGTATTATACATATATACAGGGTTACAGGAAAAGTCGACCTAGATCCGCTAAGGGCGTGTAGTACACATCATTTCTGAATGATTTTACTATGGAACTAATCCTAAACTTAACCGTTTTCGAGATATTCGAGTTTTAATTTTTTTTTATGAAAATGCCCAATTTATCGGCTATTGAATTGAATATTTTGAATTTTTTTGACTCTTATGATTATTTTTTTGGTTTTTTACATGAAAAATGAGATGCTTAATGACCTCAATGACTAAAATTGCACGTAAGTTAACTAAATAGGTCATTGTAGACGATCGAAACTTATGAAAATAAGTACAAATTATAAAAAAATATTTTTCTTTTCTGGATATCTCAAAAAATTATTATGGCACTTGCTCTGCAGATGTGCTTAAAAACATCTACATTTTATCAGCTATCCAACGAGGTTTAACACTCTAGGGTATTTATTAACCTCAAAGGTAAAACAAAGTTTCTAAGGCTACATGGCAGTCAGAATAAATAGCGCTTATTTAATCTAATTAATTTGACTTAAGTTCAGCATCATCATTTCAGCCTACTGGCTTCCACTACTGAACATAGGCCTCCCTCGGCTAGGTACAACCTTCATGCATCCATCGATGTCCCGCTATCCTGACCTAGGAGATCATTCAGTTTTTATAGTATTTTTTTTGTTCAGATCGTCGACCGTACAAATAATGACCGTACGACAACTATTAGTTGAGCGTGAGTGACTAGTTACTGGCTTTTGTGTGGAAAATAACGTAATCGGTGCGTTGTTAACGCTAGTTCGCATACAAAGTCACTCACGCTCAACTCATAGTTGGCGTACAGATCGTCGGTGATTGTAGTAAGCTAAATGAAACAATAAATCAGTTCAAAATAACATTTATTCACCTATTGTTTTTGAATAAAATTTTATAGTTCATGTTCTACGTGTCCACCTCTTTTTCGCACACATTTTCTCATTCTTTCACGTAGTCCACTTTTCACTACACCAGTGGTTAATGTTCTTCTTATGTCGTTAGCAGCGTTAATTATCCTTTCTTTGAGAATTTCCACTGACGATATGGGGTTGGGCTCACTGTAAACGAGGCTCTTCATGTGCCCCCATACATAAAAATCCATGGGGGTCAGGTCGGGACATCTGGCTGGCCAGGGTAAAGGCCCACCTCATCCAATCCATTTGTTAGGATAGTTAATGTCCAACCATTCCCTAACGCTTCTTCTGAAATGAGCAGGGCAGCCATCATGTTTAAACCACATGTCCCGCAGTAATTGTAATGGGAGATCATCTAGTAGGTCACCTAAGTCACCTCTTAAGAAATTTTCATAAGTTTCACCATTGAGGTTGTCTGGAAGAAAGTAAGGCCCAGTCAAATGGTTGGAAATGATGCCCATCCACACATTTACACTAAATCCAAATAAGAAAAGAGTAAAGGGGTCACACCCCTTTACTCTTTTCTTATTTGGATTGCCTAGTTCTTTAGGAGCCCAATAGTGTGCGTTATGGTAATTAGTAATCCCGTCCTTATCGAATTTGGATTCATCTGTCCACAATATTAATTTTAAGAAATTCGGGTCCTCGATATCTTTTTGTGGTTGACGATGTTTTTTTTCTATGAGTTTAAATACAACCCTAGATTGTTATACCTCGTTGGATAGCTGATAAAATGTAGATGTTTTTAAGCACATCTGCACAGCAAGTGCCATAATATTTTTTTGAGATATCCAGAAAATAAAAATATTTTTTTATAATATGTACTTATTTTCTTAAGTTTCGATCGTCTACAATGACCTATTTAGTTAACTTACGTGCAATTTTAGTCATTGAGGTCATTAAGCATCTCATTCTTTATGTAAAAAACCAAAAAAATAATCATAAGAGTCAAAAAAATTCAAAATATTCAATTGAATAGCCGAAAAATTGGGCATTTTCATAAAAAAAATTAAAACTCGAATATCTCGAAAACGGTTAAGTTTAGGATGGGGGTTCCATAGTGAAATCATTCAGAAATGATGTGTACTACACGCCCTTAATGGATCTAGGTCGACTTTTCCTGTAACCCTGTATATATATATTAGAATATATGTAAATCAAAACTTCGTGACCACGAAATAAGGATTCAAAGAAATTTAAATTGGATACCTACTTAACCATTTACACTGAGCCCACATAGAGTCGGTGTGCACACTACTGCGTATACAACTCATATTGACGCGGTACGAACGCAGTTCTAGAAACACTGGTCCTACGCGTGGGATGCCGTATGATATCCCCTCCACTATCCCACGCCGATCTGGGGCGCCTACTGTAGAAAACGATTACGATATCTTCAGAATGGCATTCTTTACGAATAGCCATAGGAGTTAGTTTGGCTTGAATACGATTTCGGTTCATCGCTAGTTACATAAGAGTAGGTAGGCCCCCCTGGATATATCCAGGGGGACTACAGGGGGATCTATATATAGATCTAACCTTTCATGGGGCGCACGTCAACTGTTATCATACAAATTCCAGATTCAGAGTAGATGTCATAATGTGGGGTCAATATGTCTTTAACCTTACTGAGCACCTTTACAATCAATCTCCAACGTTTCCAGGTGAGCAGTCTCTAGCCATGACGATAGTGAACTTAGCCCAGAACTACGTGGGTTCCAACAACATCAACCTGCTCGAGCCTCGCGGTCAGTTCGGTACGCGCCTGAGTGGCGGCAAAGACTCTGCGTCCCCTCGTTACATCTTCACCCTTATGTCGCCCCTGACAAGGCTCATATTCCATCCGCACGATGACCCGCTGCTTGTGGTAAGTAACATTATCCTAGACGAATTAATGAGAAATATTTATATACACAGTGGGTATAACCTTTTTTTCTTAATTTTCCTATCCCGTGGGGCGTGAATAGGTACTTAAAAACGATTACGGGAGAGGTTACATTTAAGGTACACCCCTTTGCGCAATATTAATTTTTAAAACATTGTTTCGAATGGCCTCTTTCCTGATCCGTAATCAGCAGAGAAGATGGTTTCAAAATGTTATAATCACTTTAAACGGAATCTCGGAATGTTGTAACTCGTCACTCCTCCACCAGCACGAGTACGAGGACAACCAGAAGATCGAGCCGGTGTACTACCTGCCCATCATCCCCATGGTGCTCGTGAACGGAGCCGAGGGCATCGGCACCGGCTGGTCCACCAAGATCCCGCAGTACAACCCGCGGGACATCGTGCAGAACCTACGGTGAGTGCAATCATCACCATCGGCACCGGCTGGTCCACCAAGATCCCGCAGTACAACCCGCGGGACATCGTGCAGAACCTACGGTGAGTGCAATCATCACCATCGGCACCGGCTGGTCCACCAAGATCCCGCAGTACAACCCGCGGGACATCGTGCAGAACCTACGGTGAGTGCAATCATCACCATCGGCACCGGCTGGTCCACCAAGATGCCGCAGTACAACCCGCGGGACATCGTGCAGAACCTACGGTGAGTGCAATCATCATCTCTCAAATATCTGCCCGTTGACACCCACTGCTGGGTCCTGTGCAAGTCTCATCCACTGTACCCTGAGAACCCTGGCTAGATCGTCTGCCCATCTGGTCTCATACAATAATCATCTTACTGATATTTTTGACAGTAGGGGAACGTAAACGTTATAAGAGTTCACTTGGATATGTCAGTCTTAAAATAAACACTTATAAAAAATAACCTAACTAATATGTAAGCCGTAATTTATAAGTAAATATTTTGTTCCAGTCGTCTCCTAGACGGCGAAGAGCCGAAAATGATGCATCCCTGGTACAAGAACTTCCGCGGCACAGTCGAAGGTTTCGGCGATAAGTACGTCATATCCGGCGAGGCGGCCGTTCTGCCCGGCGACAAGATCGAGATCACGGAACTTCCGGTCGGCTCGTGGACGCAGAATTACAAGGAGAACGTGCTGGAACCACTGCTAGGGAATGACAAAGTGAAACCGGTTATATCCGAATACAGGGTAAGTTAGATATCAGAAGCGGGATCAACTTCTTACAATTAAGACAATTTTTACGATGTTGTGTGTTATGAGAACCGATTCATAATCCCGAATATTTCAAATCAAGGTACTGTAATACTTGAAGACTTGTGATTTAAAATTAAACTTATCTGATATGATGTTTTCGAAAATACGCGTTGCGTAGCTTAGTTGGTTAAAGCACTTCCGGTTTTCCTTGTACAATGTTCGGGGAAGCACTTTAAGCTAATAGAATTTTACCCTGGCTGTGCAAGAAAAATGAGAAGGTACTAAAAACGGAAATGTGATGAGTTAAAAATTATACAACTGAATTATATGCAATATTTACGGGATATTTACCATGATTTGAGTCTTGATTTTCCCGATATTTCGACGCAGTTTCACACGTCATGAACACAGATAAACTGAAGTCTTTTACGGGTGGGTAGTCATCGGCAGACAAAACTATCTACCCTCTTAAGTCTCTGACTGAATATGCGTAATATCTGCAGGAATACAACACAGACACGACGGTGCGCTTTGTGGTGTCCCTTCTGCCCGGCAAGCTGGCTGAGCTGGAGGCGGAGGGCATCCACAAAGTGTTCAAGCTGCAGACCACGATATCTCTCACCTGCATGAACGCTTTCGACCACAATTGCTGCCTGCACAAGTAAGTACAGACTCCCATCGACCTTCCACGGCGGTCGTAAGCATCACGTCTAGGGAGCAGTGATGTTCATCATCTCAGCCGTCGCATGTCCATGTCCACTGGAACATCCACGGCCAAGAGAGGAGAGACTTGTCGGCACCCCACGGCAAAGTTGTTCGTTACATGGCAACTGTCTGTTCCTTGACGAATGGGGATGTTGCTTCGTTGAGAGGCAAAATACGCGTCATATTAATATTCATTGTTTTAAAGCGTATAGATTAGCGGATTTGTTACTATATTTGCTTTTCATTTTAGATAAGTACAAATTAAGTTATAAGGCTTGGCTTGATGCTATATAAGAATTTGTCTGGATCCTACCGGCTGCGCCATGTGTCTTTAAGGTATAAATACTACTTACAATATTTTTAAATCTATGAACGCTATTTTGCTTATTCTGGCGTCTAAATTACACTGTATTATGGTATGGCTGTGTCACTTATTAATAAATCCAACCAATAAATCACTACGTTGGTCACACAAACTCTAAAAAATACTATGTCAAGTCGCCAATTGACGTACGTAATACGAAACCCAACATTTATTTTCCTGGACGAAGTGCCCCGCGAATTCTGCTCGCTCCGCATCAAGAACTAAAACCGCCACAAGGACTACCTTTAGCTATGGACTAAATACATACGGGACTGCTAATGTCCATACTAGAAATCGTCAAATTCTCAGCGTATTTCTAGATGGCGCTTTATCTTGAGCTACTTATACGTTGCCAATAATTTCCGTTTAGAGCGTTAGCCGCTGACAAAGAGTACAAAGTTCAAAATATGCAATAATTTTTTGTTAAGAATTAGGTGCAATAATTTATAATAGCGCCATCTATATTTTTGACTGCTGTGTCTTTACGATCACTAAATCGTGTTATGGTTCGTTTAGGTGTCAATTTATTAAAATTTGTTAAATCGTTACTACTCGCGCCATCTATATGTTAAGACAGTAACTAATTTTCGAATTACGTCTTGATCGATGATGACGTATCAAGTGGCCAATTGACGTAAATTATACGAAACCTAACGTTTGTTTTCCTCGCCCTCTAGGTACGAGAAAGTGGACGAAGTGCTCCGCGACTTCTACTCGCTCCGCATCAAGTATTACAACCGCCGCAAGGACTACCTCGAGGGGCAGCTGCAGGCCGAGGCGGACCAGCTGTCCAACAAGGCGCGCTTCATCCTCGAGAAGTGCGACAAGGGCCTCGTGGTCGAGAACAAGAAACGGAAGGCCATGGTGGAGGAACTCATCAAGCGAGGTAGGCGGGGACGTCTGTAACTATACTTCTACTCGCTCCGCATCAAGTATTACAACCGCCGCAAGGACTACCTCGAGGGGCAGCTGCAGGCCGAGGCGGACCAGCTGTCCAACAAGGCGCGCTTCATCCTCGAGAAGTGCGACAAGGGCCTCGTGGTCGAGAACAAGAAACGGAAGGCCATGGTGGAGGAACTCATCAAGCGAGGTAGGCGGGGACGTCTGTAACTATACTTCTACTCGCTCCGCATCAAGTATTACAACCGCCGCAAGGACTACCTCGAGGGGCAGCTGCAGGCCGAGGCGGACCAGCTGTCCAACAAGGCGCGCTTCATCCTCGAGAAGTGCGACAAGGGCCTCGTGGTCGAGAACAAGAAACGGAAGGCCATGGTGGAGGAACTCATCAAGCGAGGTAGGCGGGGACGTCTGTAACTATACTTCTACTCGCTCCGCATCAAGTATTACAACCGCCGCAAGGACTACCTCGAGGGGCAGCTGCAGGCCGAGGCGGACCAGCTGTCCAACAAGGCGCGCTTCATCCTCGAGAAGTGCGACAAGGGCCTCGTGGTCGAGAACAAGAAACGGAAGGCCATGGTGGAGGAACTCATCAAGCGAGGTAGGCGGGGACGTCTGTAACTATACTTCTACTCGCTCCGCATCAAGTATTACAACCGCCGCAAGGACTACCTCGAGGGGCAGCTGCAGGCCGAGGCGGACCAGCTGTCCAACAAGGCGCGCTTCATCCTCGAGAAGTGCGACAAGGGCCTCGTGGTCGAGAACAAGAAACGGAAGGCCATGGTGGAGGAACTCATCAAGCGAGGTAGGCGGGGACGTCTGTAACTATACTTCTACTCGCTCCGCATCAAGTATTACAACCGCCGCAAGGACTACCTCGAGGGGCAGCTGCAGGCCGAGGCGGACCAGCTGTCCAACAAGGCGCGCTTCATCCTCGAGAAGTGCGACAAGGGCCTCGTGGTCGAGAACAAGAAACGGAAGGCCATGGTGGAGGAACTCATCAAGCGAGGTAGGCGGGGACGTCTGTAACTATACTGTACTTCTACGGTGGAGCGACTCGTCGGGAGCGGTAGCTCAGAGTCATGCCTTTCTTCTTTTACAACAATTGCATATCCTTCGGAGGTGCTTATGGAATGCTGCGGCCTCGAGTCCTTCTCCGGTACTTCAAGTAGTTAGGCTGCTATGCTGGGGGAGCATCTCAGGGAACAATACACACTGATGCCGGACGTAAGTGTAGATCTGGTATCCCGGCCAGAATTAGAGGTAGGTTTTGACATGAAGGCGCCTCTATACTTCCTTCATCATCATACTCAGTCCGACTTTGCTGCTGGTTATAGTGGATGGCGTGTCTGTAGTGTGCACAGAATTCCTATCAACATCATCACTCAGGTACTTACTGCTGGGTGTGGCTTGTACAGAATACACTGTTCATTTGTAAACAGCACATAATTTGCTGTCCTGCTCCTACATACTTACGTTATCGTCATCCACAGCCCGACTTCAATACTGATTTAGGCCTCCAAAAAGAGACAACCGCTTAGTAACTATCCTGCTCTATCCTGCTGTCATCGAACTCATCCTACGTGGAACAAGCATTGGTACGGGGGTACCAGAGAAGGGGGCAAAGGTTTCCAAAAAATGCTATTTTATACCTTTCGTGACCGTTTGAGGTCACAATAACTCCGGTCCCTGTGACCCTAGAGTCACCAAAATCAATCAGCACCCTTCTCTCATTAAGACAGTGCTAACAAAAAAGGGTTCATGTAAATCTGTTTATTGTTCAAAATCGGTCAACGCGTTCGGTTGTAATCGTGTCATGCGCAGACAGACAGACAAACAGTGCTATGCATAATAGGGGGCTTCGCCCCCTAATAGACTGTAGGTTGACCCTCCATAAGCTCTCTTGGCTGCTCGATCATCACCTCTACATGCCCAAGCTATCTAAGTCACCTTTTCTAAACATCACCAACACCATTTCTAAAATAACATTTGAATTCCAGGCTATGCACCGGACCCCATTACTGAATGGAAAAAGAAGGCCAGCAAGATCCAGGGTCTGACCGCTGTTGAGGAGGAAGAGGTGGAGTCTGAAGATGAACAGGAGCCGGAAACTGAGAAGGGGAAACCGGCTGATCCAGGTATGTAGTGTTTTGTTTTATTTTGATAAGTCAATGTGTTTTTCCCTTTTTATTGTAAAAACTACTCTAACAAATAGAGCTGGCAAGCAGAGAAAGCAAGTTTGTGATAAATCAGAATTGATGTCATTGCTAAATTGAGTTTCTTATCAGTAAAAGAAAGGAATGACCGAGTGAACTATTTTTTTTAAATTAAAAATGCTTCATAAATTTTTATTTTGTTATGCAATTAATTTACAATACTTTGCTTTCTCTATTATATCTACATTGTTTTATATAAATGTATATGTTATTTTAGCATTCATGTTCATATTTCGTACTAGAATTTTAGTTTTATGCTTTTAAGTATCCACCGGCCACGCAAGAGGGTTCGATTCCCGCCTCGATAAATATCTGTACGATCTGCAGATATTTGTTCAAGGTTTTCTGGATGTTTTTCTGTATATAATACAATACAATATTTATCTTTGTAGTATAATCTATTAAGTATATCAGTCATCTAGTACACGCTCTGCTTAGCTTAGGGCTGTATGATGCTCTGCGAATTTTCCAGGAATATTTATTTATATTTATTTATCTTATTTCAGACAAAGCCTTCCAGAACCTAAAAGAAGTAAAGAAGTTCAACTATCTACTGGGAATGTCAATGTGGATGCTCACGAAAGAGAAGAAAGATGAACTCTTGAAACAGAGGGATCAGAAACTCGCAGAATTAAACACATTGAAGTAAGGATAAAAAGCATTCTTCCTAACCTTTTTTCTAAAAAATATTATTCAAAAGATCGTTATCGTGTCCATCAACCAGGGGCGCCTTCTCTTGAATGCAAATTGCGATGAATCTAAATCGTACTCAAACCAAGCTAACACTTACGTAATGACGTAAAGATTGGTATTTTGACTATAATATCGTAATTGTTTTCTAGAGTAGGCGCCCTGAACAACTTTTATTAACACATATTTAACCGGGTATTTATTGCACCCATCGTGGTCCCGGGATGGTCTTCCCGGGACCACGATGGGCGCAATCCTGTCGAAACGTCGGGCAATAATAAAGGTAAATAGCGCGGTAAATACCCGGTTAAATATGTGTTAATAATGTGTCGTGATCGCGAATGAACAACTTTTGTTCTACAGCTTTGGAATATCATGCTAAATAGACCATCCGTACACCTGTGCGAGGAAATACAGAAATACAATTTTAAGAATTTTATAAAAATTACAGGAGGCGTTGTACAGCCACAATTTCATGTACACAAACTTAAAATTTGCTTGCTATTTTAAGCATTAGAATTCATTACAATTAACATTGTAGGAGTGGTTAACAATCCACAATTAATAAAAGTTCTGTGTAAAAGAATCAACAAGAAAAAGATTGTTTTAAGTTCCACTGGTTGTTTGCTTGCCTTTTGTTCACATCGTATTTGCTTAAAGTACAGATGACGCTGTGTGTAGTGCCCTACATTAGGTTGTAACGGCCGGTGGGTCAGGGTGGCACAAAATGAAATCTCACTTAAGTAGTTTCAAACTTGTATTCACAGAGTCACAAAGTTTAAGCGCGGCGTGCTCTTCGTTTGAGCGTTACACACAGTCTGAATAACTAAAACATCTCAGCACCAAGTATCACTTACTTCAATAATCAAAATAATAGTTCTTTATTACTACGCAGAAGTACACAATCAAAGCTCTATGTCGCACCGCCCAACAGGTAAACAAAACTATTCTACGCGGCACATATCAGATTCGGAGAATCATTATAATACGTTACAAAGACGCCGTTGATGGATAGTATTACAGAGGGCGACCGACGTGAAGCAATTTGTAACAATGTATTGATTATTCTTATTCTTGTTACCAGAGCGAAGACATCATCGATGCTATGGCGGGAGGATCTGGACGCATTACTGATCAAGCTGGAAGAAGTGGAGAAGAAGGAGAGAGATGAGGAGAATGCCGTTAACAAGAAGAGCTCCAAGTTCATGGTGAGCCATTTGGCCTTTCTTCTTGTATGATACTAGCCGCACTCCGCGGTTTCACCCACGTTGTTCCCGTGTGAATACGGGGGTAAAATATAGCCTATGGTGAAAGAATTTCGAAAACGGTTCAGTAGTTTGTAACATACAAAATACAAATCTTTCCTCTTTATAATATTAGTATACATTATGAATATGTGTTGCTTCAGTGTCATCCCCTACTTTCGATCCGAGGGTCGTGGTATGATATTAGAGTTGTCATGGGTAGATTGACTTATGGAGCTACCGTCGCAAGTGGAGAGTAGAATCCGCGACTACCCTCAATTCGTCGTCTGAATTAGGAATGGACAGTGGATACACACAACACTGACAGTGTTGTTTGTCATCTTAACGGGGCTACAATGCTTCGCGCCACACGTTTACTAATAACGGGATTCCACGGGAGCCGAGAGACGAAAACCATCCTCTCAATTAAAAATTCTGGTTTTACTTAATTTCAATCCCGCCCCGACCAACCGCTTGTAGCAGTGGCGCTCACTGTCAGTGTTGTGTGTCGTCGACTGTCCGTTCCTGATTCAGACGACGAATTGAGGAAAGTCGCGGATACATTAGTCTACCCGTGACCACGAAGGCAGCAGGGCACTCGAAACCGCGGGAAATAATAAAATAAGGTAATTACGCGATAAAGTCCCGTTAATCAGTAAAAAATATTATGATCAATTTATTGTTATTTTACATGCTTTCTTAGATGGAAAATATGAAGGCAAAGGTAAGGTGCGCCAATATTATTTTATTTGTACGCATATGCTAAATTTTTAACAGCTCTAAGCAGAGCTTCTGCTTAACTCTGCTTTATTATTATAATCATCTGGTTACAGAGATTGCTTTAAGCGACCACTTATTTGTATTTAATTTGTTTATATCCTGTTTGTAATGTACAATTAAGCATGTTCTATTATCTCTCAACAATCTCTCGTAATTTCCAGAACGCAGGCAAGAACAAGAATCGCAAGTCGCTGTTCGAGATCGTTCCGTCGTCGAACGGGCGCCGCGTGGAGCCCAAGATATCCGAGGACCTGATCAAGCGGATACAGGCCGCCGAGAAGGCGAAGACGAGGAAGGATCTCAAGAAGGAGTACGACCCTGTAAGTGACACGTTGTCGCCCGTGCGCTTTGCTTGAACCTGGCTGGACACGCTGCCGCGTGTCTAGATCCTTCATCTTTTCAGCCGTAGGACGTCCACAGCTGGATGTGGGGTGCAAAGACGCTGCTGCATCATCTGGAGGTATAGATGATTCCCTCATGGATGTGGGGTTGTCGTTATACTAGGCAGGCGGGTTGACGAGCGCGGTACGGGATGTTGATACACGGAAAGACGCTGGTGCCTGTCTTCAGTGTGTCTACCATGAGTTGTTACCGTTAGATCGCCTGCCGTTACTACAGTAGTAATAGTACGTTACTATGACATCTGTCAAATTTGTAACTCATGCTACCAAATTCTAAGCAAATGAAGCCCAAACTACAGTCGCTGTAGTATAGTTTACTGCGTATTTTAGTACCAAACTATCCGCTAGAGGCGCTGTACAAGTTTTCATACATTTTTTTAACTACAGTCGCTAGCGAGTGTAGATTGTGAAAACTCATGGTAGACCTACAGGAGGTATAGATGATTAATACAGCGTCAACTGGTATGCATGATGAAAGGGACGCTGCAGCCTGGGACATTGTAAGATGGATTAGGCTTGCCCAGCACCTATACCATCCTCCCATCTTAACACAGGAATCTCATGGATCTCCAAAATCATGTGGGGGTTGTTGCCATACTCGTCGCGCTTGGCAGGCGGGTTGTTGATACACGGAGAGACGCCGGCAAGGCAACATTCTCAGTAGAATGTTGCCTTGTCGGCGTTTTTCCGTATGGCACCCCAGTCGTAAATAAGATTACATAAACACTAATTCTAACTTGATTTGTTCAGGATGATCCTTCCGGCATCAGCCCAGGGAGCCAAGAGAAGAAACCGAAGGGGCGCGTGAAGAAAGAGAAGGCAGAGAAACCCGTCAAGGAGGAGAAAGACAAGGATGGACTGAAGCAGTCCAAGCTTCCCTTCAAGAAGGAGCCTAAGAAGGTAAATTACTTGTTTAGTACTAGTTAGTACTAGGTACAGGTCAAATCGATACTATCCCAGTATCCATTGGACCAGCATGGTGTTTGAAAACCCACCAAACTATTATGGAACAGAATACAAAATGTTTATTTATGTCTCAAAGGTACATACATGAAAAATAACACATTTAAGGTACAGAAACATAAATTGGTCGCCAACTCAGCACACGCCGTGAGAACACGACACTGATTTTCAGTGGCGTCGTATTTGTCCCACAGGACGCAACACCGACCAAAACAAAACATCGAAGATTAATAGTAGTATTGTATTTAATAATAAATAAACTAGACAAGATATTTTTAACATTATTATCAATTAGGTAGATATTACCTATTATAAATGTTTAAGGTTATACAATTAAAAATGAAAATATTGATAATCTTAATTTTAAAACTTAATATACACTAAACAAGCCCTAAAAACGACCGTTTAGATATCTAGCATATCAATTTCTAAGAATTTAACAGATGTTTTTTAAGTAAGGTTTTAAAAGAGGTCAAGCTGTTTGAATTTCTAATAGGTGGCGGGATATTGTTCCATCATTTCGTGGTAGCATATCGAAAGCTGCCACCAAAGCATATCGAAAGTTGGGCAAAACGGGCTCTATGATTAGAAAAAAATAGCTTTTCGTACAAATAAGCTGGTTGTTGTCTTTTTACAACTCCAAAAAGCAATGTGGCAAGGTGCAGGGTGCGACGGGATGACATGTTTAGAAGATTGTGACTGTTTTGTACACGCTGTATAAGTTTTTTTTGAGCGGGCTAGCAAGCACTCTCCAAACACATTTGTGATGATAGTTTGTGTATGATAGTTTTGACAGAATAAGTGAGTCGCAAAGTAGTAATCGTAGGTTGATATCTAGATACTGTCGGATTTTGTATACAAACAGACAGTCTATAGAAACAATTCCGCGCTGTTTGTAAAACACAATTTTCAGTAACTCTTTCTATATGGACGCCTTCGATGTGAACTTTGTCCTAGAATATCTACTCTTATTTTTGGATCCGAGAACGAGAAATTTTGTTTTATTTGGATTTAAGGAAAGGTTATTACGGTAACACCAGACCGCCAACCTATCTAAATCACTATTAAATTGACTAAGAGCTTCATCGATTTTATTCGGCTTGAATGAGGTATAAAGTTGCAGGTCATCGGCATAGAGATGATATTTGCTAAATTCACAAAATTATTAATTATATCTGCTGTGTACAAGGCAAAAAGAATAGGACCTAGGATCAAACCCTGAGAAACACCAGTTGACACTGGCGGTAGATTTAGAAACGAAACCATCATTCGTGTGAACTTCAACATATTGCAAGCGGTCACTAAGATAGCTCGTAAACCATCTAGTGCTGTTAGAGTCAAAACCATAGAATATAAATTTTGACAAAAGAAGACGTATATTGATCGTATCAAAGGCACGAGAAAAATCTAGTAGGGTTAGTAAAGTACGTGTTGTACCAATGGGGTGTTGATACACGGAATGACGCTGCTGCCCGTCTTCCTATCCCCTGGCGGATTCTAACTGACCCATGGGCAGGAGAGGAGGGGCTACATTTTACTGCTGGCACCCCACGGCTTTTGTTATTAGTGCCTTCTTATTTTTTCTTGCACGCCCTGGTTGACTAGTAGAAAATGCAACATTAGGCCCTCCTTTATACATTGTGTCTTGAGTTATTTAGTATGTCTGTGACGTAGAAGTGAAGTCGTATTCTCCTCTTGTTTCCAGAAGAAGATGACGTTCAGTGGCAGCGAGTCGGACGACACGTCGGGCTCCGGCGCGAGCGTGGCGCCCGCCGCGCCGCCCCGCGAGCGCGCCGCCGGCCGCCGCGCCGCCGCCAAGGTAAGGCCTCGGCCTCTATTGTAGATGACGTCAGTGGCAGCGAGCCGGGCGACACGTCGGGCTCTGGCGCGGACGTGGCGCCCGCCGCGCCGCCCCGCGAGCGCGCCGCCGGCCGCCGCGCCGCCGCCAAGGTAAGGCCTCGGCCTCTATTGTAGATGACGTCAGTGGCAGCGAGCCGGGCGACACGTCGGGCTCTGGCGCGGACGTGGCGCCCGCCGCGCCGCCCCGCGAGCGCGCCGCCGGCCGCCGCGCCGCCGCCAAGGTAAGGCCTCGGCCTCTATTGTAGATGACGTCAGTGGCAGCGAGCCGGGCGACACGTCGGGCTCTGGCGCGGACGTGGCGCCCGCCGCGCCGCCCCGCGAGCGCGCCGCCGGCCGCCGCGCCGCCGCCAAGGTAAGGCCTCGGCCTCTATTGTAGATGACGTCAGTGGTAGCGAGCCGGGCGACACGTCGGGCTCTGGCGCGGACGTGGCGCCCGCCGCGCCGCCCCGCGAGCGCGCCGCCGGCCGCCGCGCCGCCGCCAAGGTAAGGCCTCGGCCTCTATTGTAGATGACGTCAGTGGCAGCGAGCCGGGCGACACGTCGGGCTCTGGCGCGGACGTGGCGCCCGCCGCGCCGCCCCGCGAGCGCGCCGCCGGCCGCCGCGCCGCCGCCAAGGTAAGGCCTCGGCCTCTATTGTAGATGACGTCAGTGGCAGCGAGCCGGGCGACACGTCGGGCTCTGGCGCGGACGTGGCGCCCGCCGCGCCGCCCCGCGAGCGCGCCGCCGGCCGCCGCGCCGCCGCCAAGGTAAGGCCTCGGCCTCTATTGTAGATGACGTCAGTGGCAGCGAGCCGGGCGACACGTCGGGCTCTGGCGCGGACGTGGCGCCCGCCGCGCCGCCCCGCGAGCGCGCCGCCGGCCGCCGCGCCGCCGCCAAGGTAAGGCCTCGGCCTCTATTGTAGATGACGTCAGTGGCAGCGAGCCGGGCGACACGTCGGGCTCTGGCGCGGACGTGGCGCCCGCCGCGCCGCCCCGCGAGCGCGCCGCCGGCCGCCGCGCCGCCGCCAAGGTAAGGCCTCGGCCTCTATTGTAGATGACGTCAGTGGTAGCGAGCCGGGCGACACGTCGGGCTCTGGCGCGGACGTGGCGCCCGCCGCGCCGCCCCGCGAGCGCGCCGCCGGCCGCCGCGCCGCCGCCAAGGTAAGGCCTCGGCCTCTATTGTAGATGACGTCAGTGGCAGCGAGCCGGGCGACACGTCGGGCTCTGGCGCGGACGTGGCGCCCGCCGCGCCGCCCCGCGAGCGCGCCGCCGGCCGCCGCGCCGCCGCCAAGGTAAGGCCTCGGCCTCTATTGTAGATGACGTCAGTGGCAGCGAGCCGGGCGACACGTCGGGCTCTGGCGCGGACGTGGCGCCCGCCGCGCCGCCCCGCGAGCGCGCCGCCGGCCGCCGCGCCGCCGCCAAGGTAAGGCCTCGGCCTCTATTGTAGATGACGTCAGTGGCAGCGAGCCGGGCGACACGTCGGGCTCTGGCGCGGACGTGGCGCCCGCCGCGCCGCCCCGAGAGCGCGCCGCCGGCCGCCGCGCCGCCGCCAAGGTAAGGCCTCGGCCTCTATTGTAGATGACGTCAGTGGCAGCGAGCCGGGCGACACGTCGGGCTCTGGCGCGGACGTGGCGCCCGCCGCGCCGCCCCGCGAGCGCGCCGCCGGCCGCCGCGCCGCCGCCAAGGTAAGGCCTCGGCCTCTATTGTAGATGACGTCAGTGGCAGCGAGCCGGGCGACACGTCGGGCTCTGGCGCGGACGTGGCGCCCGCCGCGCCGCCCCGCGAGCGCGCCGCCGGCCGCCGCGCCGCCGCCAAGGTAAGGCCTCGGCCTCTATTGTAGATGACGTCAGTGGCAGCGAGCCGGGCGACACGTCGGGCTCCGGCGCGGACGTGGCGCCCGCCGCGCCGCCCCGCGAGCGCGCCGCCGGCCGCCGCGCCGCCGCCAAGGTAAGGCCTCGGCCTCTATTGTAGATGACGTATAGACGACGAAAAATCCATTGGTATCGAATTCACGACCTTCGGATTGAAAGTCGGGGGTACATACCATTCTGCCAACACGGCTGTGCACCGCGGCTGGCCACCAAGGTACTATCCACACACCCTCCAACTACACTTCTGTACTCCAGCTACTTTCGATGTATAATGTTTGTCAACAAACTGACTAGTAAGTAACTTTCTATCTGTGTTGGTTTTTTATATATATTTCTCAATTATTGGGTGTTTGTGACCACTCCCTTCAATACGAATGACTACTAACCCGGTCAAGAAACCAACCCTTAGGAAGCTATTACAATTTGAAGTTTAATAATATTAGGACGACCTCTGTGGCGCAGGCGAAGGTCCGCCTGCGACGCAAGAGGGCAACCTCTTGCGACGCAAGGTTCGATCCCGCCTCGGGACAAATGTCTATACGATCTGCAGATATTTGTCCAGGGTTTCCTGGATGTTTTTCTATATGTGATAAAAATATCTATGTAGAATAATGTTTTAAATATATCAGTCATCTAGTACCCATAACACAAGCTCTGTTTAGTTTGGGGCTAGATGATGCTCTGTGTATTGTCCAGATTTATTATTATTTTATTATCATCTAAAGATTTATCTGCATAGATACCCATGTACATGCCATCCCATAACTCCAGGTTCAAAAATACAAGGACGGCGAGTCCGATTCGTCGTCCGGCTCGGACGTGGAGCTGCTGGACAATGACAACGACGCGGGCGCGGCGGCGCCGGGCGCGCTGCCGCTGAGCGACGACGACGACCTCCACAACAACCACAATCCCAAGCCCGCTGAGATGGACTCAGGTATGTCTAACCTATATTGTGTCCCACTGCTTACGACTGCTCCATGGCTCAGTTGGCTTGTTCTTAAAATAGTGAATCTCTCACCTAAATTACCAATTCATCATCAACATTTCAGCTGTAAAACGTCCACTATTGAACGCCTTCTTCACGGATCTCCCATCTTCATAAGGGATAATTGCCATACTTACCAAGCTCAGCAGGCGGGATCGCGAGCGCAGTACGGGATGTTGATACACGGCAATACGCTGCTGCTTCCGGAGGTATCCCTTCGCAGGCTCTTACTGCATCCACGGGCATGAGAGAAGGGGTAACATTCTACTGCCGGTACTCCACGGCAACGTTATTAGCACGAAAAAAATGTGAAGGTTTATCTTTAACTTAAATAAATGAACATTATTGATGTTTCTAAGAGGTGGTGGAAAATTATTCCAACACTTAGTAGCTGCATAGCGGAAGCTGCCCCGAAACGCTGCAGAGCCATGAACGGGAGTTGACAATACAATGGCCAAATCTGTTCTTCTACTGCGATTATGCTCATTGTAAAGCCACCTTAGCTAACGAAAGAGATATGATATTATGGCTTTCTGTCTTGATAACTCCGAAACACAATAATGCTGAGAAATGAAGATACCATCTCCAGGACATTTTTAGTAACGTTGCGTCATTTAAAAAGGCGTAACGTGAGTCTGAGGAGGGATGGTAAAACAAAATCTAGCACAAGCATGATGGACAGGTTGGATAAGAGTCTGTAGTTCTTGCAAAATAATCTAGGGCCCTAGACTGTGTCCGCATAGTTTAATTTCGACAATATCAAAGAATCGCACATATTTATTCGGAGATGAACATTTAAGCAACTACAAATACCATATAAAGCTTTTAAGTGGTAGAAACAGTTACGAACACATTCGGAGATATAATTTTCAAAGTGTAACTCGCTGTCCATAAAAACTCAGGTTATGAGATACAATGATACAACTGATAGGCTCCCCGAAGATATATAAGAATAAGAATATATAATAGAAGATATATATAAAATAAAATATTTGGCCCTGCAAGTTCAATATCGCCGATTTGCTTTTACGTTCCTAAACGCATGGACTTCGCCGATTTGCCAGGGTTAAGAACTAATGAGTTCTTACTTGTTCATAGAGAAATGCGTTGAAGGTTGAGGTTGAGGAGTTTAGTTTGTCTATAGCGTCATCATCGGGGTGAAATGATAAGTAGATCTGTATAAAGTCTGTGTGATATAATATCATATAACATATGATATTGACAATATCGTATGTTCTCTACATTCCCGCTAATCAATATGAAAGTATCATAATTTACTTATCTCACGCTCGTAATTTACAGATTGCCTCTTCGACTCCCTAATAGAAGAGTCCAAGAAGGAGAAGCAACAGAGCAAGAACCAGTCCGTGGTGCTCTCCTCGGACGACGAGCCGGCCGCCTCTCCGCCGCCCAAGACGCCGCCCAAGAAGAAAGCCGCGCCCAAGCGGAAACTCATGAATGTGGACAAGGAAGAGACGAAGCCGAAGAAGCGGCCCGTCAAGGCTATACTGAGCCTGGACAGCGATGATGATGACAGCATATTTGACAGTAAAAAGGTAGGGGGACTTCATCTCGGACTGACCATGAGCGGGTTGTTGCCATACTCGCCACGCTTGGCAGGCGGTTTAGCGAGCGCAGTACGGGATGTTGATACACCGAAAGGCGCAGCTGCCCATCTTCCGAAGGCGGATTGTGGAGGGGCAACATTCTACTGCCGGCACACCACGGTAACGTGGACTTACTTTTCTCGAATAATGGTAAAGTCATAAGCCCAATATGCAACGCATTATGGCATCTAGACTATTGAATTTGTATGAAAACAATTTAATCAGAAACATACTAATCGTACGCAACGCAACATGCGGTGGAATGTCATATCTCTGACCAGATGTTATTAATGCATCGCATACGTCGCGAACGTCGGATCAGTTTATCCTACCCTAAGTCTCCAGCCAAATTCGATCCTCAAAACGTAACAACAAACGTACAAACAAAAATGTGTCATTTTTACTAGCACCATCCTTGGGAAAAAGATGAATGAGAATGTTTAAACAACTGAATCATTTAATAAATGCGCCTTTCACCACGTCTCTTATCATTTTGCTGATGTTTCATAGACTACCTGCTTTCTTCTTCAGCACCATTCGTGAACGAATTGGTGTAAGCCGTGATATATTTATCAAAAGATGTCAAGCTACGATACTTTCATTCCAGTCAGCACAAGATCGTCAACCTATCCCCATTTCTTCCCAGGACAAGAAGCACAAAGCTAATCCCAAAAAGAAAGCCAAGAAGAACTCCAGCGGCTCCGAGTCGGACGGCCAGATCGACGCCAGCCCCGTCGTGGCGCGGGGCAACGCGCGCGCGCGCGCTCAGAAGAAGTACACCTTTAGCGACGGATCCGACAGCGACTAGCGGACACTGGCACATCGCTGGAAATGAACTCGCTGTAAGTCATAACATAACTGTAAGCCTTTGCCTTAATAAGTTCTGAGTCGCTCAACGAGCCATGGAGTGGGCTATACTCGGGGTTTCTCTAGTAGGGGATCGAATCAGAAATTAGGAGATACGTAGACAAACGGATTAGCTCATCGAAGTGGCAGAACATATGGCCAATAGTGTTAGTTCTCAAATGGAGGCCACGGACCGGCAAGCACAGCGTAGGACGTCCACCAACTAGATGGGCAGACGACTTGGTAAGGACTGACTGCAGATGTGACGGATGATGGTGCGACGACGCAGCGTTCAGGTATCTGTCGGTGTGTGTCGGCTTCCTGTACACGGTATGCGTTAAGGACCCATCAGAACTCACCATAACTTTCACATCCGTGAAGGCTAAAGATCTGTTCTCCTCTATTTCATGCGTAAACCGGATCATCGGGTGTAGGGAATTTAGATATTCAGTTAGCTGATTAACTTTCCTGGCTACTGTACCTGTTGATCACGCAGAAAGCAACGTCGAGATCACTCATGGATCTCCGATATCATGAGCGGGTTGCTGCCATCGCCACGCTTGGCTGGTGGGTTTTAGCGAGCGCAGTACGGGATGTTACAAAAAACAAAACAAAAAAAAAACACAAAAAAAGGAAAAACACTGCACATCTTCCGGAGGTGTCCCTTGGCTGTTTCTTACTGCATCCAGGCGAGAGAGGAGAGGTAACATTCTACTGCCAGTACCCCGCTATCAATAATACCTACCAATAATAATAACAGTTTATTGTTCATTATATATGTTTTGTTTCAGAAGCAGTATTGGGTACAAGTCCCGGCAATCGGAATCCAAGAAGCCACGTTTTAACTGAAATTCAGTTAAAATTATTTTTATACATATGATTTTAAATGTGGTATCGATTACATGACCCCTGTAATCTCTTTAGAATACGCTATATTCTAATCTAAGTAATGTTAATTACGTAGTTGTAATTAGTTAAATGTCCGTCTAAGCTCAAATTTTCGAGAACGTTCGGTTTGAATGAGACTTTGTGCCGAAAATTGTAAATATTTACTTAATTTTGACTTCTATCTTTCTATTTTTTTTCTGACTTGAATTATTTTCGATTTATTTATTTGTGTCTGTCTGTTTCAATTATTTGACTAATCTTATAATGTTTTAAAACGTGCACTGTGTGCAATTCTTTTGAATATTTGACATGCAAACTACAATTTAACAATACACTCTCATATCACTCTCTAATACTCTTCAGTATTTTCATGCCTAAAGATTTTTAGGATCTGCCAGTTTTAGGTTTCAGGGGATTATATTCCTTTGAAGAAACAGTTCACTAAGCATTTGCCTACATTTTTTACACAAGGAATGTCCTGTAATAATCATCATCATTCCAATCTGTATATCTGAATGTCAATTAATAGAATAGATTTAATACATTTAATTACTTACATTCAGTTTGTTTTTTCCGTTAATTTTATTGTATCGATAATTGTTAATTTAGATGTTATTTTCAAAGAAATAAAGGAAAGGAATGAATTAAGACCCAGCTTTTTATTTAAAAACCTTATTTACGTTGGATCTCAGTTAAGCTTTTGATTTAAGAGTGAGGAATGCTGCCACCAGCCCTGAGTCCTTCTGTGAGGTTTCTTGTTCGCTTCTTTCCCTCACTTAAGAAAAGTTATCTAAAGCGATCAAATATAATTATGTATTCTATTTAAATGTGTCTCATTCTTTTACAAGCTTGTGGCACAAGCTTCGCATGCGTTGTACCCGGATAAAAAGTAACCTCTGGTCCACATCTATACATGTACAAAATTTCAACTCAATCCATTGCGTGAAGAGGTAACAAACCTCCTAACAAACTTTCGTCTTTATAATATTAGTGGGATAAATTATATAAATATTCTATGTAGCTTTTTGCTTTATTGAATAAACTCTTATTGACTTTGACTTTAAGGCTATCTATGCGATGTTTTAAAAAAAAACTTTGATTTTTTATGTCAAAACTTACGATTTAATGCGGTTAGTTCCTTCGGGAGAAGTGTGCCTGGTAGGGAATAGCGTCGATTAAGATCAACTTGGTTTATATTTTTTGTCCAAAATGCCATTATATTTTTAGAAATCTTTCGCTTTATAAAAAAAATGTTTAAGTTAGGTAGGAGAGAAGAAGAAGCCTCACTCTTTCATTGTTACAATGAATATAAGTGAGACAGTGTGAAATAGCTTCGGTGTAGCTTCATGTAGTCTACAACATCGTCAACGTGTGTGTGTGCGCGTGTGTGTGTGTGTATGTGTGTGTTGTCGCGTGTTATTCGTTGTGGATAGGTAAAATAAAACTAAACATTAGTATGTACTGACATTTTATTAAATTGATCTACCACTCAATAAAATACTTTTTAACGGTGTTAAAGATTAGGTATTCGTTTTCTAATACATTATATTATTGGAACAAATTCTAGTTGAGATTTGTTCCAACAATATAATGTACCAAACATTTCTGGAATCCTCTATAATATTATAAGCTCTATAATTTTTATGCCTTAATTATCATTTTAAAAATTATTTAAATGAAATTAAAATTCTAATATAAAGGTAACATAGAACTAACAAATTACACTTAAAGTTAAAAAAATAAAATAACCAAACACTCCATAACTATAAAAATAATATGGCATTTATATCGAAGTGCTGTTATTTACAATATTATTTACATTTTGTTATTTATTATACGTTACATCGAACATAATTATAATATAAAATAGGTATCGTCCTACTACAAAAGTAGCTTCTATCATCATCTTAGACGAACTATTAAATTATGCAACATTACGATAAGGTAATTCGTAAGTAAAAGTTAAGCTTATGTGGATGGAAGTGGTACAGTCGCGCTCATAATAGTAAAGCATACCGCTGAGCCTTAGGGGCCGTCTCCACGAGCGAGGGAATCGCGGCGATTATATAGCGCGGACTCGTCGCGATTCTCTCGCTCGTGGAGATGGCCCCTAAGTGTTACCTTATTGTATCCTTACCTTAGTGGTATCATTTACTTTGAGCGCGACTATACAGGTGGCACATTATTATCCACTCACACCAACGGTCCAGTTGGGACAATAATCATGCAGTTTTTTAGTTTCAAGTTAGTCGTTGTTTTGAGTCCATAGTAAACTGCTACGATATTAAAAGAATCAGCTATCGTGCTCTGGCTTAGCTAACCAACGAGCTGTTATAGGTGCAAACTATGATAAGCGTCCGTAAGTCGCGTCTTGCTTTTATCTGCATAGTATAAAATACACTACCTGTGCAAAATAGCGGTACTAATAAGTCTCGGACGTGACCTTGTGCATACGGACGTCCGAGTAGAATCTGCCGGCCGGATATAACACCCAGAGGAGAGATGTCAGTTCAAAGATTTTCTCATTTTAGAACTGAGTCAGTTACACGAGAAACTTAGTATAAATATATATATTTTCGTCTTCTTATTCTAAAAGAGTGACATCCTCAGAAACATGCCGTTACAGTTTAGATTTAAACACCAAACCTTGCTGCATTCTTTATGTCATCAGGCCGATTGTTGTGGAACTTGACTCTATCGAAAGTTATTGTTTTCCTACCATGATTAATTCTGATCGTGTATGTGTATATTTATTATGCAATCGGAGATGTCCGCGTACGGCCGTGCATATTTCTCAGCCGCGAATTGAGGATGCTTATTATAGTATGTTCCCAACTTAAGTTAAATCTCTTTAGTAATCTATCTCAAAATCGAGACGGTTCAATACCTGCTCAACTTACTTTCCCTATCCGAATAACCTTTGACACTTTCTCTGTCGGAATATTTCCCGTTATACTTATTGTATCTGTTGTCTCCGTTTCTATACGGCTTCTCGCTGGCACTGTAATGTATCTCCGAGGGTCCTATTGTCTTTGACCAGTTGTGGGTCCAGTAGAAATCGTCAGGGTGCCGAGGGTATGGGTTCTCCCGGCATAGGACCACGCAGTAGATGAGACTTCCGACCAGTGTTATGAAGCCGAATATTAGGAACACTATTCCTAGTATCCTAGAAAAGAAAATTAGTTTTTAAGTATTTGTTAAATTGGTTAAATTCGGTAGGTACTGAAAATCTTGGTTGAGATACTCAGCCGTATGACTGCTGCCACGTCCACTGCTGGACAGGCCTCTCTCATTGATCTCCATGATTAGGGATTGTTGCCATACTCGCCTCGTTTGGCAGTTGGGTTGGCGAGCGCAGAACGAGATGTCGATTCACGGAAAGACGCTGCTGCCCATCTTCCGGAGGTATTTCTTGGCAGATTCTAACTGCGTGCACGGGCAAGCGAGGAGAGGCAATCTTGTATTACCGGCACCCTACGGCAAGACCTATGCGAAGTGAATTTGTTTCCTCTAACATTGGGACTCTAGTGTAGAGATAGTGACTCTAAACGTAATCTTCTCATTTACAATTCCAAAAGGAACTGCAATTCACAAATAGTTCATATTATAACAAGTGGCCAGTTAACCCAAATATAAAAATTATTATTTATTTACTAAACATTACAAAAATTACTCAAAAAAATTAGTCCCACAAAACTATAGACATAGTCCCACAAAACTATAAAACCAGTAGGAGCCCGTATATATCGCACCTCCAGTCGTAGACTGACTCAATCCAAAATTCATGTTTTTTGGGACATGAAGAAAATGTGTTTCGGTCCTTGACAGTTTTTGATAAATCACACTACAACTTTATGAAACAGAGAGCTATTACAGTTTATTTATGATTTACTCTGTTTCTGATTTACTAGGCGATAGAGCGCACTTTTTTGAGTCGTTCTGTATACTTAACTTAATTCACCCAAATTTTGAATTGAGTCAGTCTACGACTGGAGGTGCGATATCTTATCTTTTTATTTATGGAATGAGTAGCAGTGCTGTCATGTGCTGTGCTGTCAGTTCAATTTTACTAGCGACATCTAGTGGCGAATATGCGAAAGATGTGTGAGACTGCCTCCGTGGCTCAGTTGGTTAATTAGCCTACTCATACGCAGAAGGTATCGGGAACGATTCTCGCACCACTCGAGAAATGTTTGTAATTGTTCAGCAGATATTTGTGCCGAGTCTAAGTATTTTATATGTATGATAAGTAAGTAATCTATTTAAATAAATAGGTACGTTGCCACTGCAAAAGATTCAGGAAAGCGCGTAGCAATGCCAGCATAGTGATTCTGTGATTCTGTCTTTACAATTTCTTATTACTCGTAAAAATAGTAAACGGTAAGACTAGACTAGTGGTTACCTTTGAATTCACATGGCGTGAAATCAGAACACTTATATGACAATGGTTTTTTATTCACTCGGGTTCATACGTAAGGGACATTAAAAATCACTTACCTTATACATTATTGAAGCTAACGGGACGAAACGGTATGGTTCTCTTGTGGACTCGAATGAATAAAATGTGATTTTTACTTTCCCTTTTTAACTTCATTCATTTTGAAAAATTTAGATTGGGGTCACACAGTCTAACATTTTTCTTAAATATCAAAACCCAACTACGATGAAATAAGTACCTAATCCTATGCTAAGTAACAAAGTGGTAACTACGCTAAGTAACTTCTTATTTGTTTGAGATTGTCAATGTCATTTTCATAATTGTTACTGATTTATTAGTTTTTGTATGCATTATGGCCTTTCACAACCGAATCTAGAAGATGATTTATGCGATAGGACATTGATAGATGGATTAGGCTTGCCCTGCACATATATCATTCTTCCAGCTTAGTCGGCTATTAGAGGTAAGAATGAAAATGAAATATGATTTATAAATGTACATTTCAGTGGTACGAGACTCTATTTAAGTTTCGTCTTTGATTTATTTAAATAAAGGAACTGCGTTACGGTATTGCAGAATACTTAAGTGAAGGATATACCTACCCACCTACTGGGTATAGGATAGGCAACTCACCAGACAAACAGAGGCTCGAAGAACTGCAGCACGATGACAAAGCCGAGGGTGACCAGGATCAGTCCCAGGTTTAGCAGCAGCATGAGGCAGCACATGCCTTTCACGTTGGGACAGAACGGGTTGGGTGCCGCCATCGCATCCACTTTTACACCCGCCTGGAAAGAAAATTCTACATGAAGACTTGGCTTGGCTTGGCTTTTAAGTGAAGTTGTGCCGTGTGTAAGTGAAGTAGTAAGTAAGAGTCTGCCAAGGGGTGTTCGACTCCGCATGGAACAGCATCGTCTTGCTGCGTATGAACATCCCGTCCCCTTATATGACCGTTAAGTTTTCTAAAATTTTGTAATGTTTCGCAACCTTGTATTTTTCTTCTTTCATAAGATCCTATAACTAAACTAGGTAACGTAGGTAATTGTCGTCATATAATTAGAAATAGTGTCAGTGAAGCTTGAACAGTGAACCTTACATACAGCTAAAGTAAGTCGTTACGTAAGTAAACATAAAATAAAAAATAAAACAGGAAGAAACAGGCACACAGATCAAACTAACACACGCACATAAAACTTGATAAAACAACAATAAAAAACAAAACGTAATTAATAAAAATATTGAGCTAATAAAATAATGTAGCTTACCTTCCTAGAGACCTTGGATCTGTGTGTGGATGCCACAGAGGGCGCCACTGCACTTCTGTACGAGTACACACTGCGAGGCGCACGCGACTGTCGGCTGAAACAAAAATAACTTTAATAGGTAACTTCTAAGTAAAAAGATAAAGATACTCATTTCGTGTCGGCCTCACGCGCGGACGGGCATTCAATCCCATGATGATGATTTTCTTGCATCCACGGGCATGAGAGAAGGGGTAACATTCTACTGCCGGCACCCCACGGCCTATGGAACATGGCCATGGGAATATGCTATAATAAATATAGCCTATGCTACTCAGGGATAATGTAGCTTTCTAATGGTGAAAGAATTTTAATCATCGGTCCAGTAGTTTTTGTGTTAATTCGTTACAGACATACAATACATATTATAATAAAAATCTTTCCTCTGTTCATATAATATTAGTTTAATATAGATTACACCAGTTTTATAATGATCTGATGAAATCTTCACTCTCTTAATTTCAAACTCGATTATAACAAACACTACCCATCTCCTAATCTAATTATCCTAACAAATGATGTTGCTCAAACATTGACTGATGATGGTCTCCGAGATCACGACTATGCATTGACCGAATTCGTTCATAGCCCAAGGTCGTGTCAAGTTGCCTAATACTAACTGTCATTAATTATCGGCTTACATTTTGAACACCCCGTTATTTTGTTTATAAGAAGTTGAGTTTAAAAAAAAGCTTTTTTTACTTGTTAATAAAACTACCTTAATTGCTTAAAAGTTAACCTGTAACTAGTGACGTGTAGTCTCACAGGCGTCGCGTTTTTTCTTCTTAAATCGCTTAATTACTGAGTTTCTATGGCCACCTTCCAGCTCCATCATCAGGCCCCGGTTTAAAATAATAATCAATGTAACATTACAGATTAACCAAAGCGTTACACGTTAAATCTCAAACTAATAATATACACACACATAAAATAAGTAATAATAAAACAGCACACACAAAAGAAATATAGTTTATAGAAAATATAATATAAAAAACAAAAGAAAAAACTGTAAAATCTAATTAAAACTTGTATGTAGCAAGGAACAATTATTTACCATTCTATACTTTCACAGTAGCTTTGACATACTCTAGCAATTACATTTATACTATCAACAAATAAATCTAAATCTGGCTCGGCATAATTATAGGGTATAGGGGCGAATAGTGGGACTACTATGGGGCGGAATCTGGCGCGCTGCTCAGGTACCCAGAGCCGGCTTGCTTCCCTAGCCCCGCTGCTTTCCCTAGCCGTGGTGCGTGGCAGTGTGATATCCGCCTAAGTCAGGACTGTCTACTATTCCCCTTAGTATACGAAAAACTGTGAAAAGCTGATCGCACAATCTGCATGTTTGGAGAGAATGAAAACTAAGTGTCCCTTGTAGGTATTTATTTTATTTAGTATTTTACAAATACGGGTAATATCCATGAGAGTTCCTGTACAAGAAACGAAGAAAGCGTTTCTGGACTTTTTCCAGCATTAATGCATATGTCATCTCGTGGGGATTCCATTTGCATGAGCTACTCTCTATTTTGGAGCGTACTAATGCGGTGTATAATGCCTTTATAGCGGGGACAGATGTAAATTCCCTACAGTTTCGTGTAACGAACCCAAGACGTTTGAAGCAAGTTATTGTAACACCGTGGACGTGCTCGTGAAATGTAAGTTTGGGATCGAACACTACACCGAGGTCCTTCACAGTTTGACACCTCATTATTGGTTTACCATTAAGCTCATAGCTCCATGTCATCATATGATGTGCACGTGAATAGCTCAGCACTTGACATTTCGTGATGTTTAGATAAAGTTCGTTCTTTTCACACCAGCTTATTACAGAGTTTAGGTCAGACTGTAGTGTAATGCAGTCCTGTAAACAAGTTATTGCCTTGACTATTTTTAAGTCATCTGCATATAACAAGCAACTGCTTACTGTTAGAAAGACAGTTTGGGAGGTCGTTTATCATTACATTGTTAGTAGTGGGCCAAGAGAAGACCCTTGGCTGACGCCAGAACGCGTATGAAACGGTTTTGAGTCATACATAACAGCCCAAGCGCAGCGGTCATGAAGATAGTCTGCGAAAAGCTTTAAGAGTTTGGCGGAGAATCCCATGGCACTCAGTTTTTCAAGAAGAATATCATTACTACATACTCACGACAGTGAGTATGATAATACTAACCCTGTCGAACGCTTTTTTAAAGTCTAGATAGATCACGTCGTGTACGTTGTTGTCTAATTTTTGTGAGATGTTTATTTATTTATTTAATAGGACATCCAACACAGGGTTACACATAATACACATAATACTAAGGACTAAATGTTAATAGCCTGGTGCTCCCGTAATTACAGGATGTCACAGCATGTACAAAGTTAGAGCGACAACTGATAAAAAGTAGGTTCGTAATAAGTAATAACTGATGGTCTCTTCCTGAAAGAATGTTCGGCGTCGCTAAGGTGTGGTTCGATCTGCTCGTAAATATTAGTGTGAATGATGCTTTCAAAGAGCTTCCCAAAACAACAGTAGTTTTGGCCGGTAGTTTTCTGACTTTGTTTTATCCCCAGATTTAAATATTCGTGTTACTCTAGATTGCTTCCATTGGATTGGATATGTGCCCATTATTAAGAGATAGATTAAATATATGGTTTAAAGGTGCAGCGAGTTTTTCTTTAAATATTTTTATTTATTATTTTACTATGTGGTGTGGTGTGAAAATGACCCTGAGATCATAATCGCATTTTTTATTTAAAAAAATATATTTGTGGTTAAGTATAGGTATTTTTATTTGTATGCAACTCTTCGCGGAGGTCAAAGACCCTGTCAAGAATCAGCTGGCTTTTAGGTTGTCATTCATCATCATCATTTCGGCCGTAATACGTCCACTACTGAACACAGGCCTCCCTCATGGATCTCCATGAGGGGTAGTTGCCATACTCACCACGCTTGGCAGGCGGGTTGGCGAGCGCAGTACGGGATGTTGATTCACGTAAAGACGCTGCTGCCCATCTTCCGGAGGTATGTAGGCTTATTATGTATATTATTATATTACTGCATCCACGGGCATGAGAGGAGGGGCATCATTCTACTGCCGGCACCCCACGGCTTAGAACACGGCTTAGGCGGCCCCGGCGGCTTTGGCAGGTTGTCATTATCGTACGAGTATAATCAGCTGTTGAAGTTAAAACTTTCGTGGTCTTTTCTTGAATGAAACTCACGGAATCCTGAAAAGTCGTTGAACAAAAGTTGTTCCTTGGGATGGTTAGAATCACCCCCTTTCGGCTTAGTACACATGATATAATACACCATGTAAAGGTACCTATGTGTGTCAGCTTACAAAACGAAGTATGATTATGCTGTGACTGCGCGTTATGGCAAGCAACATCTCATCTCCAAGCTAACATTTAGGTAAGTAGGCCGGTAAATTACCGCAGCATCCCGAGCAGGAAAGTCGATTGTCATCATGAATCGACTTTGTCCCATAAATTCAGCTCCATGCCTCTCCCATTAGAGAACCACAGAGCTGTGGACTGGCTTTCACCGGCTGCTTGGTTCGTGATTCACTTGGACTTACAGTGTCAAAATGGAGAATCGGTGGACCCTGGAAATGTTACTTCACAATGCCAAATTCGTCAGATTGTTGAATCATCATAATTTCAGCCATGAAACGTCTAAGTACTAAAACTCAGGCCTCCCTCATGGAACTCCATAAGAGGTAGTTGCCATAGGTACTCACTACGCTTGGCAGGCGGGTTGGCGAGCGCAGTATGGGATGTTGATACACGAAAGACGCTGCTGCCCATCTTCCCGAGGTATCCCTTAGTACTGCATCCACGGGCATGAGATGAGGGGTAACATTCTATTTCCGGCAACCCACCCATATCAATGTAATATTATTACTATACAGGATGTATTATAATTATGTGTACTAAACCGAAAGGGGGTGACATCTATACTTCAGCCAACTTCGATGTAGAATGTAAGGAAACTGTCACACCTAAAATTGATTTGCTTCCTATGAGTTGGTTTTATGACTAAGTTGATAATAATTTATTTTGAAGGGAGAGGTCACTAACTATAATTAAAAAAAAAGTATGAAAATCAACATTAAAAAAAATATTTTTAGATTAAGTATTTACGGTTTGTTTACAACTTCACATCGAATTTGGCTGAAGTATAGAATTCTAGATATCAATAAACTCTCAGTCAGACACACAATAGCACAGTTTTATATATTTAAATGGCATTTACCATGTGAATTGTGACAAGTGAAAACGTTGGGACGTCTCGGTCGTCTTCATCGTGACTCGTGACGTCCGATTATTGCATCCTGGAAACCTTATTCCCATCGCGTAGAGTTCAAAACCGCAATAAATAAACTGTAGATTCTTGAGGAAATAAACATTAGAACTTAATACTGAATCGTGGGGCAAAACGTCTTAACAAGTAGGTGTGTTTTAAACTGTATCCGAAGGTTTATAAGGTTGGAAATGTCTTGATCAGAGCACAGATGGTTTGGTTCAACAAATGTTGATGTTATAGTTCTTAATGTCGTTGTAATAGGGTTGAAAATGAGCGTGTCTCTGGAACCTGTACAGCATGACGGATCTCTGTCACGAGCCGGTCCAGGCTCAGTGCGTGAAATTGTGGGAGCACCGTGTTTTACTGGCATTAAAACGTGAAAGTGTTTTTTTAGGTGTTTCTTTGTAGCTACGCTGTGGGGTGCCGGCAGTAGAATTTTGCCCCTCCTCTCTTGCCAGTTCTTGCCAGAATCTACCAAGGGATACTAGCGATATGCATGCACAAGGTTGGAAATTACGGTATTATACTATGAAAGTCACGAATGTTCATATTACTGTAGGTACATCTTATTTAAGTTCTGATATTTGAGGTTTTACTTTTGTGTTACAAAAAAATGTTCATCCATTTAATTGTTCATTTTTCCAGAAATACAGGACCAGTGGTGGTTAGGTAAGAAAATATCGAAAAACTATTAGCCACAATATAGTTGTGTTTAAAAGCGTCTTTTTGTCTATTCTTCTGTCTTGTTTAAAACGTTAAAATAACAATAACATTATGGTTTACGGTTTAATACATAATTATATTTTTCAAAATGATTTTACACAAAATCAATTTTATTATAGAGAAACTTTAGATAAAGTATCAATCATAATGTCCCGTAGATAGTACATAGATAATTTAAAGAATTTGGGTCTACTAAACTTAATTTTATCATATCAAAGACCCAAAACAACATCGACTTTCCCAAGTCCCTAACGAGCTGCCAACACGGTTATTGTAATCCGATCAAATGTTTACTTTTAAATAAACAAGATCTCGTCGATAAAAATAGAACTCAACAAAGAAGCGTATACAGACCTTTTTTCTGGTCAGAAGGCTCAAAAACCCTACCATGGATATTGGTCACACGTTTGATGAGCGAGGCGTTTTTCTTTAAAAGTAAAAATTTCAATAAAAGTTCCCTCGAACCTTATAAATCAAATCAAAATCAAAAACGTTTATTTGCACTAAAAACATTAATTAAATAGATAAATCTTAACATAACTAAAAAATAATACAACATGACACATACGATATAATATAATAATTTTATATGGAATTTATGAATTGAATTGAATATTATGCATGAATTTATTCGAATATATATATTAATGAAATTGTGTGTTGTAATAAATTTTTTTATATGTTTTTTAGTAAGTATGGTATTTTAAATGTTTAATGGAATTGAGTATCAATTTTTAATGTGATTGAATGGTTTTTTGTATTTTTGTTTGTGAAATGAATTGTTTTTTTTATTTAATGCAATATTTTACGAATTTAATCGAATATTTACATATATATGAAAGTGAGTACTTATTGTAATTTAATTGTTAAGTAAGATGACTACACTATTGTATTAGGATAATCCTGTCAAAATAGGTGTAATGTAGATAAATAAATAAATAAATAAAATAAAATAATACTGTTAAACTTATATAGATGATGTTAGTTTTCTTTCACTGGTAGGAAACACAATTTGACAATGACAGAATTATGAATCAACAACAAACTTGCTTTCTCCGCTTGCTCGCCACGCCGGCGGGTTGGCGAACACCGTTCGTGATAATAATACACGGAAAGGCGCTGCTGCCCATCTTCCTCTGGCAGATTCTTACTGCGTACTTACAGTCAAGAGAGGTGGGGCAACATTCTACAGCCCACAACTATCTTTTAAAATATTTGAAGGATAGCAGTTGGCGGGATTACGTTCGACTTACATGCGAGGAAAATTACCTCTAGTAATGTCGTCGAATCAAAGGATTGACAGGCGTTAATAAAGATTACTAAATAAGCTTTTAAAAGAGGCTTAAAATCTTCGTCTTCATTAAATAAAAAAGGAAAACTAATATAGATGATTCATACAGCGACAGCAATTGGTATTTATGCTGCACAGAGCGCTTCAGTGCCTGGGACATTGATGAAGGCTTAGGCTTGAGACCTATAAGATATTAGAGAGGATGGTATAGGTGCTGGGAAAAAACAAATCCGTGGGTTTCCTAACGTGGTATTCCTTCGTGTATAAGTAGATAAAATCTGTTGATCTAGAAAAGACAATAAACTAGTTTTAAATCTAAAGGAGTGAGTATTTTGAATAAACAGTCGCGTTCATCGGAAAGGATACCACTAAGTCTTAGTGGTACCTTAGTACCACTAACTTAGTACCACTAGGATACCACTGTATCCTTTACTATGAACGACTGTACCAAACACTAGATCTGCTTAATTTGGTGCTGTTGAAGTGTCTACCTACATACACATTATAATAGGCTAGGTACTTTTACAGAGTATCAAAATCAAAATTCTTAATTCAATTTACTCCGTCAGTTAGATAATAAAAATTAATAGACAAGTATTTTTTTTTAATTTATGTTAAAGTTACTAGCGCATTGAAGTTTAGGAGTGGGGGCTCGTGACGTCAGAGCATAGTCACAAACTGTACCGATTCGTCTGCGCGTTACGTCACGCTAGATTTCTACATAATTAAATAAATAAATAAATAATAAATAAATAAATAATAAATAATGCTGGACAAATCACACAGCATCATCTAGCCCCAAGCTAAGCAGAGCTTGTGTTATGGGTACTAGATGACTGATATACTTAATACATTATACTACATAGATAGATATTTTTATTATATATAGAAAAACACCCAGAACACCCTGAACAAATGTCTGCAGATCGTACAGACATTTGTCCCGAGGCGGGAATCGAACCCGCAACCCCTTGCGTCGCAGGCGGACCTTCGCCAGCTGCGCCACAGAGCTCGTCATTTTTGGATTACGTCAGAAATACGTGACCAATAGCTTTTTAAACTTACATGGCGGACTAAAAATGATTGTTAGACCAGGTTTATCATGGTCCTATTGACAAAGATTTAAATCACTAAGCTGGACGTGTTGCCTGTGTTTTCACGAAAGTTCGTGCTGATCGCACAATAATATTGTTATTTAGTATAATGTTAACAAAAGTAAATCTATACTAAAATATATTACGATCTAGCCAGATTGGCTAATGAATAACTTAATGCTAACTTAGTTTTAAAAGAATGTAAACTGTAAGATAGTGTCCTTCAGCACTTTTCTTATTGTCTCTAATTAAGGGGAAGACACTTTGTTATTGTGTTCTTTGTTTAAAATATAATATTCACTTGCACTGTCACTGATTGTACTATGTTAGCTCAAAAGGTTTTGTTCTCTTGAGCCTTCTCACTATGTCGGTATGATCGTGGAGCTGGATAGCCTCGATGTTAACATGATGATGCAGTATGCAGTAAATGGTAACAATAACAGTTTGGTTTATTGGCAAAACCAGTGTGCGTGCGTCGGCTTTATTGTTAACACACATTTAAGGATAATACTACAGTTTTTGGTGTCAGGGTACATCTTAATTCCATTTTAGGTATATCCTTGGCTATTGTTAAATTTATGTTTCACCTATATTTAGGAGAGCGATGATTATGATGGCAACAAAGATTAAAATTCAAAGTTCTTTTTACATAAAATAAAAACTCCCATTATTCAACACCAAAGTAATTCTACTTTCTCCTCATCATAATTTCTTACCGTGACATGTTGACTCCTTAGTACAACAAAAAATAAATTAAAACCTCCAGTATGATTGTGTCACGTAATGGGTGAGAATGTCGGGTAAGAACTGGTACAAATTGGACAGAATGTGACTGGACAAAAAATAATGGGACAAAGTCAAACGAGACGCAATAGGCACAAAATAGGGCAGAAAGAGCGGCAGACGCCTCAAAGGAATCTCAGCGTCATGCCGGGAAATTGAGTTACCAGGTTTTCACGTGAAATTGGGAATTTCTGATGCATTTTTTGTTATTGGTAAGTAAATTATGGCTATGCGGCGATGTGTGAAAGTTGGGCATTTAGTGATAGTGGTAATAATAATGGATGGATATAGTTATAGACAACAATGTCATCTATAACTATATCCATAGGTACTAATCTATACTAATATTATAAAGAGGAAAAAATAGTATTTTGTATGTTTGTATCGAATAAACTCAAAAACTACTAGACCGATTTTCAAAATTCTTTCACCATTGCAATGCTACATTATCCTTGAGTAACATAGGCTACATTTTATTCCCGTATTCCCACGGGAACGCGAACTACGCGGGTGGAACTGCGGAGTGCTAGTCTAAGATAATAAGGATAGTTTTTCTTAAACTTTCGCGATTACTTCATCATTTTAGCCGTAGGACATCCACTGCTGGGCATATGGCTCCCTCAGTTGTTGCCATTCTCACCACGCTTGGCGAGCGAGAAGGGTGTTTGTTACATATTGCCCTTCACACTAGTAAATAAAATAATATTCTAATTCTGTTATTCCCCCTGAAGTTCTTTGTTATGTATGAGTTATGAATATGTTCATTCCCAAATTGTATTGTAAATAACTCATTCATTAGTCTTTAGGACCTTATTTTTGCTTACGACTATTCTAAAGTATTCTTCCACTTCACAACAACCCTTAATTATGGTTACTTATCCCACGTTCCCATGTATAAAAGCTCTGTATTTTATTTACCACTTCACACACCTTTAATAACCGGTCCCGCCGGCGGGGCCGAAGAATACACTCTTCCGTCTTAAGGTGCAGTTTTGCACCTGGACGTTAACCATCAGTACATTCAAAAATCTGGCAACAGTCCAAGCCGTGGTTCGAACCTAAGTGGTGCCCTTGAGCTTGTTGCCCCAACCTAACTTTTGCGGCTGGGCGCCTTCTGCGCTCGCCATAGTCCGGTAACGTTGTCATGGCCATCTGCGGTCAACAACATATGTATATTGTCAAATCGAAAAAAAAATAACTACTTCACTTCTATTTCTCAACTCAAACGTGACACTCCTAGTTCACTATTCAAACTCGTCACATCTCGTTATTCTAAAATCTCTAAATCATTGTACCTAAGTTTAAGTTCTTCGTGGTTTGCCGACAGTAGAATGTTACCCCTCCTCTCATACCCATGGATGCAGTAAGAGCCTGCTAAGGGATACCTCCGGAAGATGGGCAGCAGTGTCTTTCCGTGTAGGTACCAACATCCCGTACTGCGCTCGCCAACCCGCCTGCCAAGCGTGGTGAGTATGTAGGCCTGTGTTCAGTAGTGGACGTTTTACGGCTGAAACGAAAGTTTTCTCGATTTCTAATAAAATTAATTTTTAAAGTGATTGTGTCATTCGACACAACACATTGCAACAATCTAATGCCCCACGGCAGACAATACATTTTTGTTATCAAAAACACGGGAATTTATTGCGTATCAAAGATGTGTTTGTTTCAAGTGCTCTTGATAAATTTCTTATTAACATCCCTGATATTGTAACCCAGTCTCAAAACTGCATCGAAGGCGGTTGCATTATGCCAGGCCTGGATTAGCCCCTAGGCTCACAAGGCCCGGGCCTAGGGGCCTTCCAAGCCTAGGGGCCCATAGCGGAACACTCAAACCCCTATAGTCTGCCTTGCCCGAAAAATTGGCGCATGTAGAAATATTGTATGGCAGGCTCTCAAATACCAAGTGCCTATGGTTCCTGGATCACTTTATCCGGGCCTGTGCATTGCTTGAATTACATAGTAAACTTTCTGGACATAAACACAGCTCGTTATTTGAAACCCAAATCGACCCGTGTGAAAAGTCCTAGTCTTAAATTAGGGGATGGATTTTAACGGATGTGCACTAAACAGCGCAACCTCTGCGACCCCACTCAATCGAACCATCTGTGTTTAGGGCTGCCACGCGGGAGAAGGCTTATGCCTATCATCATCATTTCTAGGACTCCTGTCCACGTCCACTGCTGGACATAGGCCTCCGTATTGAATCTCCAAGATTATGAGGGGCTGTTGCCTATTTGCCACGCTTGGCGCTTGGTGAGCGGGTTGTCTGTCACGGTACGGGATGTGATACACGGAAAGACGCTGCTGCCCCACAGAGGTATTCCTTGCCAGATTCTTACAGCAAGAGGCAACATTCTACTGTCTCACGGCCTATACCATGACCTATATCTAATACTAGGTGTCCCGGCGAACTTCGTATCGCACCTACTACAACCACTACTTACAACTTACCCTACAATCTCTAACGATTTATGTGAAATTTCACGTAAATCAAGTGAAACAAAATATTCCTCAACAAATTTTCATCCCCTATCACTTTGGGGATGATTTTTGAGGAATTCTGATGCACAGGTTCATTAAGTTTTAAATTCTAATATATATGCAACATTTTATGTTTTTCAAGTGAAAAATAACGTTTTGCCATACAAACTTTCATCCCCTATTTTAACCCCTTTTGATTTAATTTACGCAACGAAAATTACGTGGTCTATGCCCGTCTCCTGGTTCTATCTCCCCATCAATTTTCAGCCAAATCGGTTCAGCCGTTCTTGAGTTATAATTATATAAGATAAGTACGATTATACTCTTCTATATTTATTATACGGGTAAGAATAGGACGTGGGGTGCCGGCAGTAGGATGTCACCCCTCCTGTCTTGCCCGTGGATGTAGTGAGAACCTGCTTAGGGATACATCTGGAAGATGGGCAGCAGCGCCTTACCGTGTATCAACATCCCGTACTGCGCTCGCGAACCCGCCTGCCAAGCGTGTTGAGTATGGCACTACTGTACACAGGCCCTCATGTATCCTCCAGTGGACGTTTTACGGCTGAAATGATGATGACGATAGGGACAACCCTAGTGGTTCAATTAACGGGTTCAGTGTCAATTTACCGTAGAGCAAGATTTAGTGCTTCGTGTGCTGAAGACTTTGTATCAGAAGCTAATGGGCATTAGGGCGTATGTCGAGATATATTGTGGGGGAAACTGTTGTGTTAGGTGTCCCAAAAATTCAAATTATATACAAAATATAAATACAGAATTCTCTGCATAAAATAGGTTTACAGTAAATGGTGCACGGTTTCCTGTGTTACATAAAACAGGCAGAGGTAAAACATTTTTACCACAGACACCACAGTCGCCACAGTCGCTACAGTAGCCCTAGTCACCACAGTCGCCCCAAACGCCACAGTCGCTACAGTAGCCCCAGTTGCCATAGTCACCACAGTCTCTACAGTCGCCACAGTCATCCCAGTCGCCACATTCGCCCCAGTCAACAAGATGGGCAAGATGAACGAAGGCAGTCGTACTAACTCGCACATCTCCAAGCGTCACGCGTCACCTCTCGTCCGATCGGTTTTACCCCCGCAAAATATGTTTTACATCAAGAAGTTACAATTCCCTCAACGTGTTCTAGGACACCCTGTAGCATGCTATCGCGATGGGAGCGTGTGAATGGAATACTATGAATACAGGTCACTACTCTTCCCAACTGCAAAATGTTTGTCTGTAAATCTCTCCATATTATGGAAAGATTTGAATGTTGTATTTTGTATGTAAGTAACGAATAAATTCAAAAACTACAAGACCGAGTTTCAGAATGAACATCATTAGAATGCTACATTATCCCTGAGTAACATAGGCTATATTTTATCTCAGTATTCCCACGGGAATGGGAACTACGCGGATGAAACCTCGGGGCGCTGCTAGTATTACTACAATCGTCCCCCTACCCCGTTCTACATCGGACCACGTGTTTGCATTTCCGTCGTTGGTAATCTTCTAGGAATATTACTGTTTATGAATTCTAGTTATTCCTGTTCAGTGAAGTCATTTCATTGAATCGTGATTTCACAGTAATAAAATTGGGCTATTACATTCCAAACTAAGCAAAACTTTAAAGAAATGAATAACCTTAGGGTTAAAAGGTTAAGGTTAAAATTACAAAATAACCTTAAGGTCATTTTGTAATTTTTATAGTGTTTAACCACACTTAGGTAGAACATTTGAAAGAGATTAATAATTTCAAACTAAGCAAAGCTTGTATTATGGTAGCCATGACTTTTTATAATATTAGTAGTATAATATTAGTATTTATTATCCTACTAATTCTACTACTAATACTAATTACTAATTTCCAAGGTAATCAAAACCAGACGTTTTAAAAATAAAACTAATATTTTCTATTGTATAGGTCTTAAGCAGTAAATGTTACTATGAAACATGATGTCTAAAATGAATAAAATGCATTGTTTTCATATCCTTTAATGTATTTTAGTAAGTTTTCGAAATGACCACAGCTACATATTTCGTTTCTCTATAGCCTTTCGCCCTCGAACTTCATCGTAAATTGAACCTAGAAAGTAGATAAGATATAGTAATGTTTGGTAAATATCGTGTTTGCATATAGATTACGGACAGATACGACCGGCCAGATAGGCCTTTATCGCCTTTTGTTATGGCAACACGCTTATTCAAATGCTATTTCACAAATATGACCTGTGTGTTTTCTGTTTTTATCTACATCTGACTTTTAGCCGCTTTGTTGCCAAACAAAATAGCTTGAGACCTCAGAATAATAACGTAATAGAAACCAGGCTAATATAGCAACCTAAATCAATCATTCTGTACTCTTTTTACTTATGAAATTTTTAAAGGAGCTAGATAGGTGCGTTATACAGTTGTACCTCTATGTATCTTCGTAAATGAACAGTTAAAAGGTTTTTTTATAATAATTAATTTTGTAATAATAATATTTTTTGGAAAATTCGCACATAACTTATTAATGTTATGAGCTCTGTGAACGTTGCGGCAAATGCAAAGTTGCGCATGTTTTTGTTCATTCAATATTGCCAACTAGGGTATAAATAAACTTGCTACATAGTTGTTAATTTTATATAAAAAAATGGCTTCTTGGCATAATAGGTTATTTTGTTTTAACATTTAAGTTTTGTTACCTTCATTAAATATAATAATTTATTTTGAAATGTGGAGCCATGTTTATAAGCTGTTTTCAAGGGTCATCGCGAACCGTCTCGAACGCAGGTTTGATGACTTCCAGCCTCCCGAACAAGCCGGGTTCCGAAAAGGCTACAGTACCATAGACCACATACATACGCTGTCATACATAAGACCGAAGAGTATAACTTGCCGCTATCATTCGCGTTTGTGGACTATGAGAAAGCCTTCGATTCGATCGAAACATGGGCGGTGCTTGAGTCTCTCCAACGATGCCGAATTGACTATCGGTACATCGAAGTGTTGAAGTGTTTGTATACAAACGCCATTATGTCAGTCCGAGTACAAGAACAGAGCTCGAAGGCGATTCCCTTAAAAAGAGGCGTAAGACAGGGAGACGTAATCTCTCCGAAACTGTTTACGACCGCTTTGGAAGATGCCTTCAAGCTCCTGGAATGGAAAGGGCTGGGCATCAATATTAACGGCGAATACATCACTCAACTTCAATTTGCCGACGATATTGTGGTCATGGCAAAGTCGATGGAAGAGCTCAGCACGATGCTCGAAGGCCTCAATCGAGTCTCCCAACGGGTAGGCCTTAAAATGAACATGGACAAGACGAAAATCATGTCGAATGTCCATGTCGTGCCTGCCCCAGTTATGGTTGAGAACTCGGCTCTTGAAGTTGTCGACGCATACGTATACCAAGGACAAACAGTCCAATTAGGTAGGTCCAACTTCAATCGTCGAATCCAACTCGGATGGGCGGCGTTTGGGAAACTTTACAACGTACCTCAGTGCCTTAAGACGAAAGTCTACAATCAGTGTGTGTTACCAGTGATAACATATGGAACCGAGACGTGGTCCTTCACTATTGGCCTTATGAATAAGCTCAAAGTCGCTCAACGAGCTATGAAGAGGGCTATGCTCGGGATTTCTCTACGGGATCGAATCAGAAATGAGGAGATACGCAGAAGAACTCGGGTCACCGACATAGCCAAACGGATTAGCCTATTCTATTAGTAATAAATTATAAAATAATCACTACATTAGCACGTTGAAGTGGCAATGGACAGGCCATATAGCGCGCAGAACAGATGACCGATGGGGCCGCAAAGTTCTCGAATGGAGGCCGCAGCGTAGGACGTCCAACTACAAGATGGGCAGACGACCTGGTGAGAACTGCTGGTCGGCGGTGGATGCAGACGGCTTCCAACCGCAGTACTTGGAGATCAGTCAGGGAGGCCTTTGTCCAGCAGTGGACGTCCTACAGCTAATATGATGATTTTGAAATACGTTACACACACACTATCGATTTCCCTGGGATCCCACCATCAGATCCTGACTTAGTTTCTATGGCACCACCTCGGAAGTGTACACTTTCGAGGTAGTTTCTATGGCACCACCTCGGAAGTGTACACTTTCGAAAAATAATATATTTTAAAATCCTTCCACAATTGACGGAGAAATCGGTGTACAATAGCTACATATCCTTTTTGGAGTCGATAAAAAACTGTAGATTGTAGGAGATCTGAAAAGACCAGGATCTTACCTGATCTCCGAAGGTGGCCTGTAAGCAGCACTGGTCACATAGACTTCTGAGCCGGAGTCATTACGTGGCGATCCGTTTGTGTGAGGTCTTCTCCCGTTCCGGTGGTCACCATTCCTGTGGTCACCGTTTCTGTGGTCGCCATTTCTGTGATCGCTTCTGTGGTCTCCTGATGGAGATCTTGTTCGCTCGTCCATTGTCTGAGGATTGAAAATTTCTTTAATTTTTTTAGAAAATGTTACGATTTTATTGATAAAATCTAAAATGTTGCTCAAAATACCCAAAAAGCTATTAGTATTTCTCTCATTTTATCATGGGACCCATGAACGTCATCACCGCCATCATCAGAACAGGGTTTAAAAAACCCAACCGCAAGTTAAAATTTAGGTCATAAAACACTAAACACTATTACATTATTTGAATTCCATTTTAATGAATTTTAATAACCCCGATGCTTATGATGCTGATGATGATGTGCACGTATTTCCAAATCGGTTCATAAACGACGGAGTTCTGACTGAAAAAAATACAGACGACCTGATTCTTAGACTACCTCTTTCTTTTTTAAAGTTGGTTAAAGAGTTTGGTATTATTTAATAAATAATGCTGGACACTACAAAGCACTTTTTATTAGTTCCAAACTAAAGAAAGCTTGTACTATGGAAACCACATAATTGATATACCTTAACACATTTTTTTTTGTTGTTGTGCCGTGGGATGGCGACAGTATAACGTTACCCCTCCTCTATTGCCCGTAAGGAAACCCGCAGCTTAGTTAGCTTCAGACGTATTAACCTGTTCTTTTCTCTGACGAATAGCTGACTTAGCTGAGAGGATGGTATGGTAGGTGCTGGGCAAGCCTAATCCATCTATCAATGTCCCAGGCAATGCAGCGTTCCGTACAGCATAAATACCATTTGCTGACGCTGTATAAATCATCTACAATAGATGCAAAGGCCTTACTTCTCCTGTCCGTGGATGCAGTAAGAATCTGCCAAGGGATACCTCCGGATGATGGTCAGCAGCACATTTTGTATCATACATCCTGTACTGCGCTCGCCAGGCCGCCTGCCAAGCGTGGTGAGTATGGCAACAACCGCTCATGATCAGTACTTGATCTATGAGGGAGGCCTTGTCCAGTAGTGGACGTCATACGGCTGAGAGAGATGCATACATATCATACATAGAAAACACTCAGACTCGAGACAAATGAGACATTGAGACAATGCAGAAAAGCAAATATTTGTCCCGGCCGGAATCAAACATGCAACCGTCTGCGTCTCAGCCGGGTATAAAACCAGCTGAGCCATCGATGACGTCTTATTTCAGTACCTACTTATGGTTCTCAAACTAATGGTTTTCTATTCTGAAATCTATTAACAAGTTGTTTGTTTTCAATTACCTACAACGCTTTGTTTTCAAAGGTGGAACAAGTGACCATAAATCAACCAATGGAGCGAGCTATTTCCGAATCGACATGAAAATAAGTTAAGCCATAGTGTTTTTAGTGGGCAGCACTGACTCACTTTCCCAGAAAATTTTAAATTGATGTTCGCTTCCACAATGAATGAAAGTTCGAATTTCGAAAAACTTGTCCGCGAGCAATAAGTTTTGGGGGCAATACCTGTTACTAAACACGTTGGTGATATACAAATGGTCGGTTGAACAGTGGCAACGTTAAAAATAGGGTATCCAGCCTCCTTTGGTTAGGAAACTGGTAAGAAGTTTTGTATTCAACTAAGGAAAAGTAAATTATCAAACTAAATAAATTCTAAACTCTCATAGGACAGAAGTCGGAAGAAGATTTTGTAATTCTTTAGACTGTGCAACAAACTGCACAAACTCAGTATTATACTTATATAAAACTCGCGTATGTAATGTTTTCCTACATTTTAATTGATACAAGGCGTACCAAGGAAATATTTGATAAATGGCCAAAATAAATCATTCCATCTGTTTCCAGTTTGCGTGGGTGGAACTGTCTAAGGCTGAGAATAGACGGGCAGATGAAAGCGCTCGGAATTGACAAGCGCAGAAGATGCTGTGTAAGGAAATAGTTCATGTCAGGAAACTTGAGTTGCTCATGCTTGCAAACCCGTCAGAATTACGCCTTCGCGTTTACTGTTTGTTGACAGCTTGAACGATAAATGATTTTGTTTGTAGTAGGTGGTGATGGTAAATTGTTTACCTTTAATCGGTAATTTATGTTTTGACGTGAAACATTCTACACGGGCGGTTAGACTGATTGCAATGGAAATGGCGCGAGATACGATGTTTATTATTTAGAATTATTTCAGTCACGTAGGTCATGGTCACAACATAATATTCGGTCCGCGGCTGTGCATGTCTTTTATCCGGAAAGAAATGAACTGTGATGTGGTGTCTTAATAATCTTTCTATCTATCGATCAGCCCACATTCACCCACACTTGGATATAGACCTGGTCTTTATCATGCCTTTCATTTCGGCCCTGTGTCAACTGTACCCATTGGTTTCCCGCTACTCTTACAATGTCGTCTGACAACCTGGGTGGTGGTCTGTGTGGTGATCTTAAACTTTTGCGGGCTACCATTCTGCCACTACCTTCGTCCATCTGCCGTCTTTCCGCATGCCATGCGTCCTGCCCATCTCTACTTTTACTGGTAATATTGATAATATTCCACATATTTATAGATCACTTCAATCAGTTTAGTTAATATACTTACTAAAGTTTACTGGTATAATACAAATTTTAAACAAACTTTCGACTTTTTACCAAATAGTATCAGAAGTATATTGCGCTACGGCTTGACATATTAACTTGCTCGTCTATTCCTAGCCTAAATACCCATAAGTATTTTGTTGTGCAGACATACATAGACGACGTTGACCTGATAAAACCATCGCATTTTAACGCGGATTTGTTCGTACATGTTGTGATTTGACCTGAATATAGTGTTAACAGAAAATGAAGTCTCACACAATTTGTCTTGTTCATTCATATTATTATCGGTTTAAATCGTATCTCAAGTATTTTTTTTAGTAAACGACATCGGTCTGTCTATGAATATTTTTTTGGTAAAATATTGGATAATATCATTATCATTAGAAATAATTAAGATTTATATAATTACAATAATATACAGTAGATGTCCTACGGCTGTAATGTGAATGAATAACAATCAGAAGTTTTTATCATAATTATAAGATAATATTTTATTAATATATTTTAAAAAGTAAATAATCATCTCATGAGTAAATAATAAAGGATTATCAAACTACGTCGACAATATGTAAATAATTATGCTGCAGCTTTAAATGCATGGCTAAAAAAATATAACAGATTAAAACGCATCTTTATTTATTTATTAAAGCTACTTCCCTACACAATTTTTAACGTGTTTAAAAAAAATAAAGATGCGTTTTATTTACAACGGGTTAAACAAATTATTGGAGGAAGTTTTTTTAAACTGATGTTTAATTTTCCTAACAGTGATGTGACTGTGTCCTGACGAATATACAGGCGCGTAGTATGAGAGTATATGTGGTATAACTCGTAATTCATAAAACACATTATATGAGTACATTTACTTTCGGCTTTATGACCTTGGACGTTTATTACTTTCATTTTATTGCATTCATCACTGTATCCTGGATTCTTATAAACATTTAGAGAAACAGATCGTATGATGTTATGTAAATCTAGACTGCTACATTTAATTGTAGAATCGTAATCAAATCTACTTTTATGATCACGGCTTAAAGGAACCGTCCACCCACCGAATTATGTAATTCTTTAATTTATACATCGTCGTCAAATAAATATTTATTTGAAAAATATTATTTACACCAATATGCTGAAAAAGGATTGGGCTGCACACGAGTGTCGCATGTGGAATGACTTATGGGCCAATATTATTCGTAGTGGTATTATACAAGAAAGAGGTTTCGTGATCTGCCCAGATGGAGATGGCGGCACAGGCGGGACGAACTAAATGTCCATTGCGCAGATTGGCGGACAGAAGCCCAGACTGGGTTAGTTGGGCCAGGAGAAGTGGCCTTTACCTAGCAGTGGGATCCAGTGCGCTACTTACATTATACATATAGATAGATTGCAATACTTCGTTAGCAGCTATCTAAAATATAATTATGATAGATAGATAGATAAACTCTTTATTGTGTAAACTATACGGAAATAATAAAAAAATAATAAAATTAACTTAAACTACAAAAACAACAAAAATAGACAATGGGCGGTCTTATCGCTCAAAGCGATTTCTTCCACACATGTTATGTCCAGTTATGTTTTCTATAAACCCAATATGAAATACCTACAAGGTAGTAGGAATTTATAACATTAATTCCGTTACTAAGCTCATAATTTTTATACCAATGGAATTTGTTGAAATTTTGTACTATATAATGATAAACCTACTTAGCAAGAGTTATTTACAATTTCAAAAATACTTTTAAGGATAATTTTTGCTTACCGTGTATTCGGAAACTGTCCTCTCTGACGGAGCCCGATGACTATCATTCTCATCCCGTGAAGACGCCCTGTGCAGGTAGGCACCAGACGAAGGCGAGTCTACTCCAGATCTGTGCGTCGCTACGTAGTGGTTGTTCTTTACTTTGTGCGCCATTTTACTCTTTGGCAATGTCACATCATTTTCAAATTTCGTATTTAGAAGCGCAGGGCGCGGGTTGATTTAATTTTCATTTTTGTTTTATTGGTGGCCAGTTCGTTTTCTTTTGAAATAAGATCTGTAATAAAAGAAAATTCATTGAGAATATACCACAGAGAAAGTAAAATATTTCGATGATATTCCTAGCCTAAATACCCATAAGTATTTTGTTGTGGTAGACATACATAGACGACGTTGACCTGATAAAACCATCGCATTTTAACGCGAATTTGTTCGTACATGTTGTGATTAGACCTGAATGTAGTGTTAACAGAAAATGAAGTCTCACACAATTTGTTTTGTTCATTCATATTATTATCGGTTTAAATCAAGTATTTTTTTTAGTATACGACATCGGTCTGTCTATGAATATTTTTTTGGTGAAATAAAGGATAATGTCATTATCATTAGAAATAATTAAGATTTATGTAATTACAATATTATACAGTAGATGTCCTACGGCTGTAATGTGAATGAATAACAATCAGAAGTTTTTATCATAATTATAAGATAATATTTTATTAATATATTTTAAAAAGTAAATAATCACCTCATTAGTAAATAATAAAGGATTATAACGTGTTTGAGAGCAAAAAAATCCTAGCTTTATGGTGAAACCATGCTTGTTTGTTATTGGATCTTTTTTAATGATTATTTAATGTGTATAGGACGTATATATGTAAGTGTTATATTATGTCCTTAAGGCAAAAATAGTATGAATACCTTTGTAGACAGCTTATTGCCCTGCCTGCGCTAGTTAGCGCGCCCAGTAGGGCGAGCACTACTCGGTGCTCGGTAACGTTTGCGTTGGTTTGTAAGAATTTTTTTTGAAGTAGGTAGGTATTTCATCATCATCATCATCATCATCATCGGCCTTTTCGTCCATTACAGACGATCCAGGTAATGCCTGTGGTCAAAGATCTGTTCAGTCATTTAAAAAAATGCAACACCCAAACCACAGGTAGGTATTTAAGGTAAAAATTAACTAAGTTTTGTCTGAAAATATATAGAACATAATAAAATCATAGGTCGTATAGGTTTGGGTATGCATGCTGCACTGACTAGTTCTCCCTGCATGTGCATAATTAGCGGGCGGGAGGGCGGTGCTCCTGCATCTCAGCATAAGCGGAATTAAAACTAAATATTTTCATTGCATTTTATTGTCATGGATTTCCGCAAAGTAACGCCTGATTCCATTAATTATACAGGGTGTATTATAACATGTGTACTAACCCGAAAGAGGGGATTTCAGCCCATGAAAACAAGTAGTTTTTGAAGGAAAAAATCGGGAATTAGTTTTTTTTATTTATAACTTTATTAGATGGTATGATGTGAAAATGATCCTGAGGTCATAATCAGTCTTTTTTATTTTAATAAAAAAAACTGATTTGTGGTTATAGGTATTTCTATTTATACCTGTACGGCTACTCTTCGCGGAGGTCAGTGACACTGTAAAGAATCTTTTAGGTTGTCATTATCGTATAATCAGCTGTTGAAATTGAAAACTTCCGTGGTCTTTTCTTGAATGTAAATCACTGAATCCTGAAAAGTCGTAGAACAAAAATTGTTCCTTGGGATGGTCAGAATCACCCCTTTTCGGCTTAGTACACATATTATAATACAGCTTGTATAGAACATAAATTGGTCGCCAACTCAGCAACGCTCTGCTCGGAGAGAACTCGAGTTTTCAGTGACGCCGCCGCAGGTTGTTTTGGTGAGCTGACGGCAATTCCTTGCCAGCTGGTCTGCGCTTGCGTTGGCGCTTACGACCAGCCAGCTCTCTCATCTGTGTCCAACCTAAACCTTTCCAAAAACATTTTTTCAAACTCTGCATACAAGCCACCGACGATTGGTTCATCCCTGTACACCTGTGCGAAGCAGGGGCGGATCACTTGTATACGCATACTACGAATAATAGTTTCTAGTATAGAATTACATTCAAATGTAATGCCGTGGCAGTATAATGTTACATCTCCTCTTTTGCCTGTGGATGCAGTAAGAATCTGCTAAGGAATTATCATCATCATCATTTCAGCAAACGTCCACTATTGAACTCCCTCGATGGGGGGTAGTTGCCATACTCACCACGCTTGGCAGGCGGGTTGGTGAGCGCAGTGATACGAGATGTTGATACACGGAAAGATGATCAAATCAGATGAGCAAAAATTATCTCTAATATGTTAAGAAATATCTCCAGAAAATGGGCAGCAGCATCTATCCGTGTATCAACATCTCGTACTGCGCTCGCCAACCCGCCTGCCAAGCCTTGTTAGTATGGTAACAACCTCTCACGATCAGTACTTGGGGATCCATGAGCAAGGCCTATGTCCAACAGTGGACGTCCTACGGCTGAGATGATGATGATGATGATGAATAAAGACAGGGGCAGTTTAGAAATGCGTCACCTCAAATCTATCGTGTAATCCTACGCAGATCTACAATCAAAGACAATGGCTACTTGAATCCATGTATATCTGATCTCTGATCTGATTACTTTCACTCGGAAATACTTCGACTCGATACAATTACCTCGATCGATAAAATCGATTTTATTTCCGATTATTGCGTCAATCGAGGTTAGAATACAAAAGTCGTTTTTATACTGACATTATGATTATGATCGTAATTATGAGAAAACTCCAACAATAGTTTTCGTTTTTATAGGTTGATTGCAGTTACTCATACATAAGTAGGTTATCTACTAATCGTGTCAAGTAGGTAGAGTTCGCGCAAAACTTTATGAGCTCTGTGAACGTTGCGGCAAATCCAAAGTTGCGCATGTTGACATGTTCATTCAATATTGCCAACTAGGTTATAAATAAACTTGTTACACAGTAGAAATTTTATATAAAAAAATTGGCTTCTTGCGATAAGTAGAGATGAATTGGTTCTAGCATTTAAGTTTTAATTAATCCTTCATTGAATATAATAATTTATTTTTAAATATATTTGTTTTAATAATTGAAAAATAAATAAATGCATAGTAAAATGTGCGCTAGATAAAACGAAAATACACCAAAAATCGAGCTGGCAACCCTTGTTTCACAGACTGAGCCCCTCTCGCACTCCTTTTATCTTTCCGGAAGCGGCCTGCATCCACCGCCGGGCTGCAGTCCTTACCAGGTCGCCCGCCCATCTAGCAACATGGCCTGCTCATTGCCACTGCAACGTGCTATCCGTTTGGCTATGTCGGTGACCCGAGGTCTTCTACGTATCTCCTCATTTCTGATTCGATCCCGTAGAGAAACCCCGAGCATAGCCCTCTCCATAGCTCGTTGAGCGACTCTGAGCTTATTCATGGGGCCAGTAGTAAAGGACAGTAATGAAGGACGTCTTGGTAATCAACTTATTACATTACTAAGCATTATATTTAAGTGCTGTGTGAAATATAAAGCATTGTAAATAACGCTGGACAATTCACACAGCGCCTAAATAATCTAATAATACCTAAGTTGGTAACCGAGTGGGGTGCCGGCAGTAGAACGATACCTCTCCTCTCATGCCCATGGATGCAGTAAGAGCCTGCTAAGGGATACCTCCGGAAGATGGGCAGCAGCGTCTATCCGTGTATCAACATCCCATACTGCGCTCACCAACCCGCCTGCCAAACGTGGTGAGTATGGCAACTACCCCTCATGGAGATCCATGAGGGAGGCCTGTGTTCATTAATGCACAACGTGCCATGGGGTGCCGGCAGTAGATGTTACCGCTTCTCTCATACCCATGGATGCAGTAAGAGCCTGCTAAGGGATACCTCCGGAATGGGCTCGCCAACCCGCCTGCCAAGCGCGGGGGTATGGCAACTACCACTCATCGAGATCCATGAGAGAGACCGTTAAGTACCTAGTGGACGTTTTACGGCTGAAATAATGATAATGATGACGCACACTAGTTTTGCCAAAAAAAAGCTGTTATTGTTACCATTCATTGTACATATTGCACACTCTCCCGGCTACAGTGTTTAGAGGTACCTAAAGTGATTCCAAATGAGCGTGCTCACTCATTTCGTGTTGAAAAAAAGGGTCTCATTACGGTAAAGGCGTATCTAACGATTTAAATCTAAGGTCGGAGTAGTGTCACGGGAGTAATGCACAATACAACCGAATGTGGGACGCCAGTACAGTATCCCCACCAGCATTAGAATTAGAATAAAAAAGTAACGCGATAAAATCCTGTAATTTTAAAACTAAATATTATTCTTACAAAGTGTATTAAACTAACTATGTCAAGTATAAGAGTTGATACAGAGTAAATTAAATCAAGTTGAAACGACCTTGTGGTTCTGCAATCAAATCAAGGTTTAATGGGTTAAGCAATAAAGCTTAAATTGGCTTAACAATAAATACCTTTATGCACTAAACAATGGTATGTCGATCGTTGCCATCGATAGTGACGTAAGTACGGTGGTACTCGATCACTAGTGAGGAGAAAATATGATAAATGGGAATGGACAAGTCTCATGTTAAAGTCGAAAGGACTAGTCTTGATTATGTAAGTCATACTTATTTACATAATACAGAGATTGATTTAGACTCTCTGGATCATAGATCTGCCTGTATAATCATCTACCAGAGTGTATGTCTAATATGGATTTTGTCATTAAATTCATTATTATGTGCTTGTGTTTCAGTTATATATAATAAAAAAAAACCAAATGTTTTATGGATGTATAAGATTTTTTCATAAAATCTTTTATTAGCGACAGCACACTTTCCTATCTTGGACGTGTCTCATGTCCAAGACCATGGACGGTCAATAATTCAGTAAAATACTCATGAATATACTCAATACGTTCCAGTTAACACCTCGGCGTCTCACCTGAAGATGCCTCGCAGAGAGGCGAAACACGTGTCGTCGTGTGGGTTGGGGTATGCATGTTGCACTAACAACCTAATTCTCCCTGCATGAGCATAATTAGCAGGCGGGAGGGTGGTACATATGCATCCCATTAGCGGAATTAAAACTAAATATTTTCATTGCATTTTATTATACTCAATACGTTTATTGTTTCCATAAAGTAGGTTTACAAGGTGGTGTGTCTAGTTTATATTTCTAATGGAACCTGGTGGGCACTATAATTATGAGATCATTCGCATCTTGAAGAAACTGAATCTCACTCTTATAAAATTACTTAAAGCCTTTGAAAGACACATTAGATTAAAATTATTTATAAGTTAATCAAGACCAAGACTAGCCTTTAAATCATGATCGAAACATTCCCATCCCTACATATTACGCACTTCAATAGTTCATAGATGCTATCGAATCAACCTGCTAAATTGCATGTACCAAATGTTTCAAATTTGGAACGTAATCCATATCTGTCTGTAATCAACATTTTAAAACTACTGGCCATTACAGCTTTGAACAGATTGTGTGGCACCATTGATATAAATCGTTAGATACGCCCTCACCGTACTGAGACCGCACCGTTGTGTTTCCAAACGATATGAGTCAGCTCAATCATGCAAGAAAGAGAAAGTAGTGTTTGCAAATAATGTGGGAGAAAAAGGGATAACAGTATTTTTTCGGTACGCGTGGCGTGTTGCGCATTCGTCGGCAGTATTGTACGAGTAAATACAATGCCAGAGTTTTTGGTGTGAGGGCTCATCTAACGATTCATGTCAATGTGTGGCACGTCTGAAGAGTTTTCATAGTTTAGTTCTTACTTTTTTTTACAGTTTTTAACCACACTTAGGTAGTTTCCAAGGATATTAAATTTAGTATTAATTATTTATTTTTTAGTGTCGATTTTGTAGCTTAGCGGTTAAAGCACTTCCGGCTTTAAGAAGGGTCAAGTAGAAATTTCATTACACACATTTTTTACATTGTTGGTTTCTCGTTTTCTGGTCACTGAAGAGGGTACTCAAAATCAGTGTTTGCTCCTTTCGTAAACAATAACTTTTTTTACCAAGCTGCAACACACATCCAGTATTTAATTAGAAAATCTTGTATTTTATATCTATAAAATCTGTTCACATTTTTTATAAGATTTTGTTTTCAATTTGTTTTAGTTCTAATTTAAGCTTAAATTAGAATAACAAAGATGGGATCAAACATTTAGTTCTAATTAAAAAATAAGCTTAGGTAAAGTAAAACCAAATGTTTAATTTTTTTTTAATTGTATGTGCTAAAGTAATAAATAACTAATTTATCTAGGTATCTTTCTATGAGACAGATGCTATGTTTAGCATGTGTGCACGTCTGAATCTCACTAATATTATAAAGCCGAAAGTTTGTTTGTACAGAAGTATGGTTGTTTGTTACCTCTTCACGCAAAAACTACCCTACGGATTGAGCTGAAACTGTACACACATATAGAAGTTGACCAGGATTAACACACAGCCTACCTTTTATCCGAGATCAACGCATGCGAAGCGGCGCGAAGCAAGTAACTACTAATGCTTAGTTATGCGCCAATCCAACAGTCATGAACTGTAACGCGCAATCAAGTTTTTACTACCGTATACTCTCGATTTCGCTCCAACGATCCGACCAATGGGCGAGCCGGATATAGCAAGGCCCTGAACTTTACTGAGCATAATTGATAGAATGTAGTAAACAGTCGTTAATCTGAGAATCTGCGTAGTTTTCTGTGGCTCATAATTTTAAAAATAAATAATTGTGAACATTGCTCGTCGAAGGTTGTCGTCTCATCAGCATCATTGGCAGCGTGACTTCACCCTGGTTATGAATGTCCGTTTTTATGTGCTCTTCACAGAACTGTGCTAGCCTTATATATAAGTCTGTGTAATCATTATGTAATATTATCATGTGTGTTTTCTATTATTTTTCTTTTCTTTTTAATTGTTAAAGTTGGTTTTTTATGTACTTTTTCGTCTGTGCTGTTTTTGTTGCCAAATAAATGTCCATCTATCTTATCCAAGTTCAAAGTCAACAAAAGTGTATATAAGGGATACCTCCAGAAGATAGGCAGCAGCGTCTTCCCGTGTATCAACATCCCGAACTGCGCTCGCCAACCCGCCTGCCAAGCGTGGTGGTATGGCAATTCAATCATGGAGATCTGACGCTGTAGTGCCTGGGACATTGTTAGATGGATTAGGCTTGCCCAGTACCATCCTCTCAGCTTCATCATTTCAGCTGTAAGACGTCCACTACTGAACACAAGCCATGGATCTCCATGAGGGATAGTTGCCATACTCACCACACTTGGCAGGCGGGTTGGCGAGCGCAGTACGGGATGTTGATACACGGCAAGACGCTGCTGCCCATCTTCCAGAGGTATCCCTTAGCAGGCTCTTACTGCTTACACAGGCATGAGAGGAGGGGTAACATTCTACTGCCGGTACCCCACGGCCTCTCAGCTTAATCAACTATTATTTCTGAACAATAGTTGATTAAGCTGAGAAAGAACAGGTCAACGTCAGAAGCTAACTAAGCCGCGGGTTTCCTCACGATGTTTCCTTCACCGTTAAAGCTCGTGCTAAGTGTACACATACATTTTTCAAGAAAGAAAAATCCATTGGTGCACGGCCGGTATCGAACCCACGACCTTCGGATTGAAAGTCGGGGGTACGTAGATCTTTTACTAGTAGAGCTAGTAAAAGATCCATCGCGTGACACCAAGTTAAATTAAATAACTGGCTTCGAGGCAGACATTACGTACATAGGTACCTACAAATGTATTTTTTTAGTTTTTTAGTTGATTTTTAGAGAACAATAACGTGAAAGTTTGATTGTTAAGTCATCATCATCATTTCAGCCGTAAAACGTCCACTGCTGAACACAGGCTTCCCTCATGGATCTCAATGAGGGCTAGTTGCCATACTGACCACACTTGGCAGGCGGGTTTGCGAGCGCAGTACGGGATGTTGATTCACGGAAAGATGCTTCTGCCCATCTTCCGGAGGGATCCCTTAGCAGGCTTTATCTGCATCCACGGGCATGAGAGGAGGGGTAACATTCTACTGCCGGCAGCCCACGGCTTCGTACACTTCTAACGTCGGGCAATAATAAAGGTAAATAACGCGGTAAATACCCGGTTGAGTAGGTATGTGTTTTGCTAAAATCTAACTAGTCTATTAATATTGATCACAATTTTTTGAACAACCCACTGCTGGGCATAAGCCTCCTCTCTAAGAAAAATCTGGTCAAGTGTTTGAAACATAGTGAAGAGCAGGTGTCCGGGGAGTATTATTGCATAAATACAAGAAATAAAAATAAATTGCACGTCCCTAAATTTAGACTCCAGAAAATAAATAAATAATTTATGGGAAACTGTGTGTAAGCTACCATCTGAGGCGTCTGAACTATAGATTCATAGGTTAAAGCATTTTATAAAACAAAATCTCATAGGAAAAGCTTATTATTCCATAGATGATTATTTAAATAATATTGACCCTTGGCCGAGTGTTGCTCGGTCGACCACGATAAGAAATAATGTCATCTTGAAATATCCAAAGTATCCAATATCCTATGTCTGTCTTAATTAATGTTCGCACATTAATTAAGACAGACATTATAACAATGAATAGAAGTAAAAGAGTGAGGTTTCTTGTTCGCTTCTTTCCCTCACTTGGAAAAATGTTATCTGAAGCGAACGAATTCAATTATGTGCTTTATTCAATTTAAATGTGCTTTGTTCTTTTTATGTAAGTAAATTGACTATTCTAAGTAGCGTTTTGCTCTATTGAATAAACGCTTATTGACTTTGACTTTATAAATTTTAAATTTTATTTGTCAATTATGTTGGCGCACTTCCTAATTAAAGCTAAGTAAAATTGTATTCGGTTGGTGCCGTTCTAAAATTTAAAAGGAACGATTTTACCTAATTTCACGCTGATTCGCTAGTATTTTAGGGAAAGACTAATATGTAGGTACATTGTATTTTGTCATTTTATTTGATTTCATATATATTATTAGTTACTTTGTTTCTTGTTTTTAAGATATTTTTGTTTTATTAGATAAGTAATTTTGAAGTTTATATAGTTTAACAAGTATGTATTGTTAAAAATTTACTATATATTTATGTCCTAAAATTTTGTATTCTATTTAAACCTACCAATGTCGTGTTTGCCTGTAATTGGTTTAACATATCAGACTGTGTCCCTATAAATGTTTAAGTGTAATTTTTGATATGTAAACTGTTGGCGATCCTTATCTTAATACATAAATAAATACATAAATCCGTATTACACGTCTGAAGTCGCGGCGGGTTGCTAGTCACTAAAAAAATAATATTTTTGTACACTACACACATCACCATCCAAAACATCTTGAAAAAAAAATATCTTTACATACCGTACCTAATACGGTAGGGTGCCGGCAGTAGGATGTGCCCCTCCTCTCTTACCCATAGATGCAGTAAGAATGTGCGAAATCTGGCGAATCTGGGATACCTTTGATGATGGGCAATAGCGTCTCTCCGTGTATCAACATCCCATACTGCGCTCGCCAACCCGCCTGCCAAGCGTGGTGAGTATGACAACTAAACTAACCCTTTTTTTACAATGGGAAAATGCATGTTATGCATCCTCTTCTGTCCGAGGAGAACCAAATGGACTCACCACTGCTACCAACAAAGTGTTAGTGGACAGAGGCATACCAACTAAGAACCCATCGCTGTTCCGCCTTTCACCTCAGCGCCAGAGCGTCGTCGAACCATTCGTCACCGGACGATTCGTTCGACGGCGCACTAGCACTTGACAGGGTTGCGGGTTCCCAGTTGGATTCGACCGCTACCCTGTCGGTATGACAACTAAGCCTATGTACTTGGATCTCCAAGTCCACGTAGCCTTTGTCCAGCTGTGGACGTCTCAGCTGTGATGATGTTGTTTATATACAGTTATCACCACCCAAGTAGTTGGACCGTTCCCGGTACCGCTCGGGGCGGCAGAAAATTGTTTAGAACTAAATTAAATGAGCCCTGATTATATCCCGCGGGACTCTAATGGTTCCGAGAATCAATAACGTAGCGTGATGAGGGCTTTCTTTAGGGTTGGGACGGAATCTGCTTCAACTCCGTCAAACGTAACATAAGACAAAATAAAATTGTTAAATGATGACTATAACGACCGAGTTAGGTTCTTCTGTTCGCTTCTTTTCCTAACTCGCGTGTCATCTGAAGTGAACAGATTCAATTATGTGCTTTATTCTATTTATTTGTGTTGTTTTATTTTGTAATTTGTGACGCGTCAATAAGGTCCATGCGGCCGCACTGAATAAAGTATTTTTTGATTCTTGATTCTTGTTCCGTAGGATTCTGTTGCTGACCTATGCGGTGATTTGGTAGGATCTACCCTGAGGAGATAAAAATAAATAATGGTGGGCGAGTAGCTTTATTTGATAACTAGCAGCTTCGCGGTTTCATCCGCGTAGTTCCCGTTCCCGTGCGAATATGAAGATAAAATTTAACGTATGTTATTTAAGGGTAATGTAGCATTCTAATGGTGAAGGAATTTTGAAAATCGTTCTAGTAGTTTTTGAGTTTATTCGTCACAAACATACAAAATTTTTATTTAATGCGTTGCTTTCCGTGACGTCACCGAACGGCACTGTCGGAAGACCAGCTTGTCTTGTTGTTAACATAACCAACTTATGCTGAGACAGACCTTTGACACAAAGCATGTCACCATTTTACAAGTTTTTATTTAGCATGCCCTGTATGTTTGTTCGCGGAATCTTGCAACTCAATTTTGAAGCAGATATCTTCAACCAAATGAGCTGAAATTTTGTATACATGTTGTTTTTGGATAACAATGCATGGTCAGCTATGAGACGTCACTCCAAGCTTTTTTATCACATAAATTGTGTAAAGTCGTTTTAAGTTGACATAAAACTTTAATGGAAAATGTTTCTTTTATTATATTTAGTAGGTACGTATAAATAAAAGCTTGTTTATTAAAAAGTTTTTTTACTTTTGATTTTTTTTTTATTTTTTTTGTCATAATATGTTTATTTGTATGGGAATGCTTGTCGTTACAAATAAATCAATTATCTTATCTTATCAAAATACAAATATTTCCTCTTCATAATGCTTAATAAAATGAATAATTTTTTTCTCCAAATTTTGATTTTTTGTTTGGATAGAAACCTAGATATAGTGCACAAGATACCTATTAGATCAAAAGTTTCATAGAAAGATCTATTACGACGCCACACGCACGTACGAGCGGTTGTATGAAAAGTAAGTTGGATTGGCCCCTATTAAGTGTTTTTTTTTGTATAACCAGATAAATCTGCAAAAAAAACTACAATATTTGTCCCGGGCAACATTCGTGCGGGAATCGAACCTGCAACCTGCTGGCTATAAAACCATCTGCGTCACGGAGGTCGTCATGCATACATATTATCAGAGACTAGTACATACTAATATTAAATTGTTAATATTTTATTTTGTCTCTGTGTTATTTCTGTTTATAGTGTACGTAGAATAGAAAATCTTTCTGCTATTATTCACTTGTTTCTGATATTAGCTACGCTACTCACGTCTCTACATCCGTGCCACAAAATGAACTAAAGTCAAACTGCATAGTACCTTAGTGCTATTACCGCCACACCCAAAATTGTAAACCCTATTGTAAGGAACTTACTAGAAGTAGATAAATGTTCAGCTGTGTTCGCTAACAAAAATAAGCCCTTACCTACTGAGAGAATTTACGCAGCACTTACATACTACATGCAATTTATACGGGATATTTACCATGCATCACGATCGGTGCCATGGGGTGCCGTGGGGTGCCGGTAGGATGTTACCCCTCCTCACATGTTCGTGGATGCAGTAAGATTCTGCTAAGGGATACCTCCGGAAGGTGGGCAGCAGTGTCTTTCCGTGTATCAACATCCCGTACTGCGCTCGCCAACCCGCCTGCCAACTTATAAATGGCATAGACCCCTCACGCCACACCCAAAATTGCCGAGAATGTTGCCGTGGGGTGCCGGCAGTAGAATGTTACCCCTCCTCTCCTACCCGTGGATGCAGTAAGAGCCTGCTATGGGACGCCTCCGGAAGATGGGCAGTAGCGTCTTTCCGTATATCAACATCAGGTACTGCGCTCACCAACCCGCCTGCCAAGCGTGGTGAGTATGGCAACTACCCCTCATGGAGATCCATGAGGGAGGCCTTAGTTCAGTAGTGGACGTTTTACGGCTGAAATGATGATGATGATGATGATGAGACCCCTCACGCGAAATTATAAAATCTAATCGAGAATATAAAATAATATACCAGGCTACTTTAAAGTTTGCTTATTCGACAACCGTAGAGTTAGGACGTGTAGTTAGTTAGAAGCTTGGCTCCAGTTATGATAACCCATTGGACAGTGCGTGCCTTATGGTCTCGTCTTGGCAAAATTCTACATGAAAATGTGTTTGCTGGGATAATATGAATGACATTCTAGTTAGTGTTTACATTATATACAAATTAATTAATTAAAACATTAATTTATCAATATAAGTATTTAGTTTGTTATGTATGTGGGTATACTTGCGTATATATTATTCGTACACCGCCGTTTTTATTATCTTATATCCTGTCCATCCAAAGGTTGTCTGGAAGAAATCGCTTTTAGCGATAAAACCGCCTATTGTATGTTATATTTGTATGTGTTTCTCTTTGTGAAATTTATGTTTTATGGTGAATGTACAATAAAGAGTTTATCTATCTATCTAAATTATTATCGCAGCCGACTCAAATTTATAAACAAGCACCAGTTATCGTTACGCTACCTTTTCAACCAACCACTTGTCTGTATATTGCAAAACAGCGATTCCATGATTTAGTCTACTTACGACATTGTGAAATGTAGTTATATACATAATTTTATATACATAATTTTAAAATGAGGTAGTTATAAGTATTGTTGAAAGTTAACAATTTGAATGTTTGGCTTAGATGTTATGTAAACCTAAAAGCTAATTAAATATTATATCAGTCATGTGAAAATAATAAACGGCGTAACTACCATTTGAACCCGAATTTAATTTAGTATATACAGGCTTGGGCAAATTTTTGACCCCTTAAGGGTAGCTACATTTTCTTTTGTAGTTAGAAGGTTTTGTTCTTAGGAACTTTAAGAAAAATTGGCGGGAAATATTTTTTCGTTATTGTAGCGTTATTATTAAAAAAAATATTTCCCGACAATTTTTTCTAGAGGTATTGTCTTTCAAAGAGGTAGTATATCATTCTACATATAAGCTTTAATAACAAATATCAATAAACAATTTGAATTTAGAACAAATTGCTTTCCGTGTTCGAATGGTATGCATGACTTTGTTGCGGCGAATGGAGCTTCTTAGAAAAATGTTTGGGAACTGCTTTTTTAATTATTGCCAAAACTTACGATTTGATTTGGTATGTTACTTTGGGAATAGTGTTCCTGGTTGGAAATAGAGTCGATTAGGACCAACTTGTTTTTTTGACAATGTCATTTTTTGGGTGAACCGTACTTTTTTCAAAAATATAAAAATGGCGAAATTTTTTTCTTCAACCAATTGGTGTGATTTCCGATAAAAGTAAAGAGTTAATTTTGTTTTAATTGGACTGCGTTACGGTCTAAGTGGAAAATACGATGAGAATTTGTCAGATTTGTAAATCATGGTAACGAATTCTAAACAAATGAAGCAAACGAACTACGTCACTGTATTATAGTTTACTACGTTTTTTAGTACCGAACTATCCGCTAGAGGCGCTGTACAAGTTTTCATACATTTTTTAACTACAGTCGCTAGCGAGTATAGATTATGAAAACTCACGGTAGACCTATAGCATAAACGAAGACGCAAAAACACAGACACAGCCCGTCTAGTGTTGTTTATTGAATGACAGATAATGATCGGCCACAAATTGGACTAAGGTAGTTCTGGGAGGTACATGTACATAGCATGTGGCAGTTACCTAGCAGTACACTTTTTTTACTACTTAATGACAAGCAGATCAATGTAAGCGATAACCTCTACCTATTACAACTGCATTACCTACCGCAATCACATTCACGAAGCACGTGACCAACGCTGCATTGAATTGCGCCCGTCACCCTGAGACAGAGTTGTAAGGGAAGTTACGGGAATTTCCCCGGCCCCCTTACCCTTCAAACCGGAACACAGCAATGCGGAAATTACCGTGGGGTGCCGTAGGGTGCCAGCAGTGGAATGTTACTCCTCCTCTCATACGCATAGATGCAGTAGGAGCCTGTTAAGGGAGGCCTGTGTTCAGTAGTGGACGTTTTACAGCTGCAATGATGAATTACGAGACAAGTCGAAGGCCCACCTGATGTTAAGCGGTGACTATACTTATAAATGTATATATATGTATACAGGGTGTAAAAGGACAACTACGAAAAACTTCTTGGGGTCAATGTACTCATCAATATGAACAACTTTTACTAAAGAACTTTCGCTGTAAAAAAATGTTAAGAGACAGCTGTTCCATACAAAAGTACAATACCTACGTTACTAAAATATATGGAACAGCTTTTTCTTTACATTTTTTTACAGCAAAAGTTCCTTACTAAAAGTTGTACATATAGTCGAGTACATTGACCCCCCGAAGTTTTCGGTAGTTGTCCTTTTACACTCTATATATATACGAGTATAGGACTCGGATGATTTCTTCACAAAAAGATCTACAACAACTAAATTTACACTACCTAAAAAAGAAATAAAAGAAAAATGATAATAATAAAATAAATAAATTTTAAATAAATTTAATTTGTGACCGAAAATAATGCCCTTGTAGTTTTAATACTGATAGATGACTAATCTGAGAGGATGGTATAGGTGCTGGGCAAGCCTAATCCGTCTAACAATGTCGCAGGCACTGCAGCGTCCCGTACAGCAAGATTACCAGTTGCTGACGCTGTATAAATAAAATAATAGATGCAAAGGCCTTACTATAATTTTACTATCTACTTACACCTAACCGTTCCGTTAAGGCCTTGTTTACATTTTTTGTGCCCGACCTCAACTACATAGGTTAGACTTAGCGATTAGGAAAATTGTAGATGAGATGACTTGCTTTTGCCGGCGGCTTTCCACATAATGATTTGCAATGTAAACTTTAGCTATTTGGAGCGTTACCAATAATGCTTCTGTCTTGAAATTTTAGTATCGTTACTCGTGATATTATAATTGTAGGTATTATATTTTTTTATTTAGATAATTGAATAAACTTTATAATAAAACAACAAGTTAAACAGCCAAATAAACTAGAATTATGTAAACAAAAATCATTATTTTTATGTTCACGGGTTTGAACCTGCGTGCTATTGAATGACATAGTACATACATACATACATACATACATATAATCACGCCTTTTTCCCGTAGGGGTAGGCAGAGACCACTTCTTTCCACTTGCTACGATCCTTACATACTTGTTTCGCTTCGTCCACTTTCATTATTCCCTTCATACATGCTATTGCTCGGTAGTCTTGACCTGGCCTTTTTTCAAGACGTCCCTGATTTGGTCTTGAAACGTCCGCCTAGGTCTACCCCTTCCAACACTTTCATTCACACTCGCCTTATACACTTTTTTCGTCAATCGTTCTTCATTCATTATTGAATGACACTATTACATATTCTGGGAGGGGGTTACCAATTAATGCTGCTGTCTGTACATGGACTGTTTTTAGGGTTCCGAAGCTCAAGAGGAAACACCGAAACCCTTATAGGATCACTCGTGTGTCTGTCTGTGAAGGGGCTTTTTGAAGGTATCAACTTGAAATTACAATAAAATGCAATGAAAATATCTAGTTTTAATTCCGCTAATGCTGAGATGCATATGCACCGCCCTCCCGCCCGCTAATTATGCACATGCAGGGCGAACCAGGCTGTTAGTGCAACATGCATACCCAAACCCACACGACGACACGTGTTTCACTTTCACCTCTCCGCGAGGCATCTTCAGGTGAAACGCCGACCAGTCAACATCCTGATTCCATTAATTATAACTTGAAATTATTTAAAAAATCAAGGTCCTACCTCTGGGCATTCATAACATATTGCAACAAGGGTAAAATTTTTGTATCATCATCATCATTTTTAGCCGTAAACCGTCCACTACTGAACACAGGCCTACCTCATGGATCTCCGTCAGGGGCAGTTGCTGTACTTACCACGCTTGGCAGGCGGGTTGGCGAGCGCAGTACGGATGTTGATACAAGGAATGACGGTGCTGCGCATCTCCCGAAGGTATCCCTTGGCAGGCTCTTACTGCATTCACGGGCAAGAGGGAGGGGCAACTTTCTACTGCCGGCACCCCACGGCAATGTTTTGTATAAAAGTGGCAAAAATGGAAAACCTCTAGGCACTTCTAGAAGTCTCACGATATGATTTCAAATCAGATTTGATTTCATTAGTGATTTCGTTTACTTTAGATGTTTTTTGTCAAGTGACGAAAAGAAGTGAAAATTTCTGCCAAAAGTAGAGATTAAACTATAATTTTCTTCTCTCTAAATAGTCTGTTAGGTCGGAGTTTAATGATGGCAATTTGAATAGTGCCGTGAGGTGCCGGCATTAGAGTGATGCCTCTCCTCTCTTGCCCGTGGATGCAGTAAGAATCTGCTAAGGGTCAGCTCTGCTCCGGAAGATGGGCAGCAGCGTCTTTCCGTGTATCAACATCCCATACTGCGCTCGTCAACCCGCCCGCCAAGCATGTCGAGTATGGCAACAATGCCCATAATATCTTGGAGATGTATGAGGGTCCTGCAGTGGACGTGAACAGCAGTCCTACGGCTGTAATGATGATGATGAATTTTTAAAGTTAAGATCGAATAATATGTTAGTCTCCGAACAAACTCTCAACCATGTATAGCTATACATGCATAGTCCGCGATAAATCGATACAATATCGATAAAAGGAACATGCCTACCAATTAAAATCGAGAGACACCTGTCTCGCTAATGGCTTATTTCAGCTAGCAACACCACCCTAGTCGCGGAAGTTAGCGTTTCATGTTGGCAGCACTTGTTCTGGTTAATTAGCCTCTTATCGGAGGCTCGGACGGTTATTCCATGTTTAAACGTGGAGCGGGTTAAGATGTTCTAAGATGTTCTATTTACAAGGTTTTTTCAACAGTCTTAAAGAATTGCAAAGAAGTGGAAATTATTTATCATTTCATTTGTAGGTGCCGGCACCTAACACCCATGTACGACCCTTGCCAACCCGCCAAAGCGTGGCGAGTATGGCAACCAACTCCCTCATGATCCCACGACACGGGCACTGGCTAGTGTGGGAATCATTGATAATGTTTTATTCCGAAAAAAACTGTACTTTGTCAAATAAATGTGTGAATATTAAATGTAAGCAATACGTGGATTGCTGTGGGGTGCCGGCAGTAGAATGTTACCCCTCCTCTCATGCTCGTGGATGCAGTAAGAGCCTGCTAAGGGATACTTTCGGAAGATTGGCATCAGCGTCATTCCGTGTATCAACATCCCGTACTGCGCTCGCCAAGCGTGGTGAGTATGGCAACTACCCCTCATGGAGATCCATGAGGGAGGCCTGTGTTCAGTAGTGTACGTTTTACGGCTGAAAAAATAAAATTAAAAAAACACGTAAATGAGGTAACATTAACAATATTTTAAAATTATTTTTCATCAGTACTTGGAGATCAAGGGAAGCTTGTGTCTAGCAGTGGACGTCCGTCAGTGAGATGATGACCATAAGCAGACTTTCTAGGCGCTATCCTAGAGCCTCTTAATAAAATAAATCAAACGCATTCAAAAGCAAGTCCGCATTATATAAATGAATAATTGTATCTGTGAACCGTTACTACCGTTAATTACGGGTCTAGGTAATTTATATTGTAAGATGACTTTAGAATGGGCTGGAAGACTAAGGCTTTAGTGATTTAGGTGTGGTGATAAAATGATTCCTACTTATAGTAAATGATGCTGGTAATTTCGTATGGCGCTATCTAGTCCTAAATTTAGGACCTATAGCTTAAGATGATGCGTTTGCGATAAAGCGTCATGGGTTTAATTTTTTATCATCATTTCAGCCATAAAACGTCCACTGATGATTACAGGCCTCCCTCATGGATCTCCATGAGGGGTAGTTGCCATTCTCACCACGCTTGGCAGGCGGGTTGGTGAGCGCAGTATGGGATGTTGATACACGGATAGACGCTGCTGCCCATCTTCCGGAGATATCCCTTAGCAGGCTCTTACTGCATCCATGGGCACGAGAGGAGGGGTATCATTCTACTGCCGGCACCCCACGGCGGAATTAATTTTTTATAGCAATTACAAATTATTTGGAATATAAATTTTATGTTTTAAAACTGCTCAAAAAAAAAATATTTCGTATAGGCTTGCGTTTGACCACACCTTGCCTGATGTTAAGCATGATATGGTCTAGGATGGGACACGCTTGCCTAGAAAGTACCTGTTTACCATTGATTTGAAGATACCTAAATTGTACTTTTCGGGGAATACTGACTCTGGCAACAAATTCCAGATTTTCGTGTACGCATTAAAAATATAAGATCGAAGCGTACTGTGTACTATTGTGTACCTATGGCGCCTTGGCCAGTTTAACGAAACCGATTTATTCCTCAAAATTTTCTGTACCTGCCAGGCCCTCAGAAAATATTGCGAAAATAAGTTTTCATGTATGAGTGACTGGCCAGTAATAATAAATTTTGAAAATATGATTATTTATAATAGAAAAAAGGTACGTTCCAATTTCAAAATTTCCCTCCACATTTTTTGCGAGCTAAAATTATCGTGTTTCATTGAAAAATGGATCTGCGCCGGGAGAACACTTTCGCAATGTGATTTTTTACAATTTTTAGTGTTGCCTGAAACCGGACAAATCGTACTCCAAATGACATTAATGGGTGACTTTCCAAGGCAACCGCGTATCATCGTTGGTATAACGAATTCAAGCCGGTCGCCTAACTTTGGGGGATAAAAAAAGAAGTGGTCGCCCTTTGACGGCTGTTACGGAAGAAAACGTGCTAGCAGTGAAACATTTTATCCAAAACAATAGGGCGAGTTACGTATCGGAAGATTCAGCACAAACTGTAGATTGGATCGGGAAGCCTTTACGAGGTTCTTCAGGTGCATCTTCGTGTGAGGAGGACAGTTTCACGCTGGCTACACAACTTCATGCTCAGAAGCTGGCCCGGGTGGAATGGAGCCGTGATATCTTAAACAAATTTGAGGCAGGGTCGCCTCTGTGTGTTTACGACATCATTACAGGTGATGGTGAGGTGAGTCCTGGATTTATCAATACGAACCAGAGATATTTTGAGGGATTTCGACCCAACACGGCGCACGTGAACAAATGTATACTATTTTACGTTACGCATTTTATGGCCATGGCTCTGAGATCCATGAGGGTGGGATGCCGGTAGTAGAATGTAGCCTCTCCTCGTGCCCGTGGCCGCAGAAAGAATTTGACAAGGGATAGCTCCTGAAGATGGGCAACAGCGTCTTTCCGTGAATCAATATCTTGCACTGCGCTCGCCAGCCCGCCGGCTAAGCGTGGTGAGTATGGCAACTCTCATGATTAGGTACTAAGATCCATGAGGGAGGCCTAAGTCCAGCAGTGGACGTCCTACGGCCACGATGATGACGATGACTATTGTACAGTGTCTTCACAAGGTCCCGTCGTTCCCACGCGTGGAGCGCAGAGGCATTTCACACTTTAAATGAACTCTAATGGATTCGTACCTACGTGTTTTTGTGGCGCATATACATAGGTAACATTGAGAAATTAATGCTTTCCTGAGCTTTCATTCTGATTGCGAGTTGGAATCTCGTTACAAATGTATCTGTTTAGCACTGAACTGTGTAGAATTGGCATGTTCAGTGGGTATGATAATTTTGTTTTTTTTAAATATGTAAGAATATCTGTTTTAATTTAACTAATTTGTTAAATGTTACTTAATAATTGGTAATAATTTATTAGGAATAATAATATTTATTGAAATAATTTTATAAGTAAGAAATTGAAATTTCCGGTGATCTTAGAGATGCTCTATATTTTTTTAAAGCTATAAATTACTTCGTAATTTATACTTAATTTATTAATAATTTTTCACCATAATATTAATTGTTATTTTTAATAGGAGTTGTATTTTGAGAAATAGTGTGTAGTTCGTGTTTCCGCTCAGTCACATAGTTGTTTTCGCAGAAGAGAGTAGAAGGAATCCGGCATTCGTGCTTGGAGGTTCATGGAGTAAAGACGTATGTACCTATTCAACTACTTATGTACACTGTTTAAAGTTTGGTGTCTGCTGGAAGGCTTGAGTAAGGTTAGTGCTCATCCTGTGCTTTAAATATTAGTAGATCGTGTAAAACAAAATGAATAAAGTAATGGACATAAGATATTTCAAGAGTGTTTTCTTTAAATTCTAATACTGCCCCTTGTAAATAAAACCATCTTTAAATGATGAGAAAGAATTATCAAAATCGGACTACACTGTAAAGTTCATAAAAATTCTATAAAGATCATACATTACAATCAGCAAGTGAACAATCAATTATCCCCTGGTCTCCTACCCTTAGGGTTGATTTTTTCGGGACAAATTTATATGGGACCAACGTTGTGGTATATACCCTCTCCTTAAATAATTATCAAATTTGGACTACTCTGTAAAAAGTTATGCTTATTACACGCTTCGACTTGAGAAACTCCTCTCTTTTTTCGTCGGTTAAAAATCAAAGTTATAATATTTCCTCGTTAACTTGCGCTAGCTCTCGTTATTATGTTCAGTATAGGTTGTGAACATTATTAGCAATATTTACGGGAGGAACTCAAAACGATTTGAATAATGAGGTATCCTTTTAGATTCTTACTGCATCCACGGGTAAGAGAGGTGATGCAACATTCTAACGCCGGCGACCCACGGCAAGATTCATCATTATCATCATCATCATTTCAGCCGTAGGACGTCCACTGCTGGACATAGGCCTCCCTCATGGATATCCAGTTATTGCGGTTGGAAGCGATCTGCATCCACCGTCGACCTGCGGTCTTCACCAGGTCATCATCTCATCTTGTTGGTGGACGTCCTACGCTGCGCTTGCCGGTCTGTGGCCTCCACTCGAGAACTTTTCGGCCCCATCGGCCATCTGTTCTGCGAGCTACATGGCTTGCCCATTGCCACTTCAACGTGCTAATCCGTTTGGCTGTGTCGGTGACCCGAGTTCTACGTATCTCCTCATTTCTGATTCGATCGCGTAAAGAAACCCCGAGCATAGCCTCTCCATAGCTCGTTGAGCGACTCTGAGCTTATTCATGAGGCCAATCGTGAATGATCACGTCTCGGTTCCATATGTCATCACTGGTAACAACACACACTGATTGTAGATTATTTATTATTACGGCAAGATTATTTATTTTTTATTTATTTATTTAAATTCTATCTTACCGACTTCACCAGCCCGTTAACTTACCACAAACCCCAGCCTTAATCGGTTGAATTACGACTGGCAGTAACCCTTATATCATTCTGATCTGCAGATGGTTAAAACGTAAAGCGTTGGATCTAGATAACGGTATCGCTTAATTCGAACTAACTGGGAAGTAGCGGAACATTATCGATAGTACGCAACTTACAATCATCATAATCATCATTTCAGCCATTACGGCTGTGTAGAATCACGAATGTAGTAAAGTGCAGTTGTGTTGAACCCATATTGTGTAGAATCACGCATACTCCGCAGTATGGATCTCGGGGGACAATGCAGAATACACCCCAAAGCGGGACGTCAGTGCAGATCTGGTAACCCTCCCTAGAATTAGAATTAGAATATACGATGTCAAAACGACATCCAGTAACTGTCTCGCAGCCAACATTGTTTCAGTTACGCTAACTGCCAAGCCCAGTGTTGCGGACAGCAAACCGCAGGGCGGATTAACTACTCCGTTACGATCCGGTCCGGTTGGTGCAGTTGACCCTTTGGGTCACTGACTGGGCCAATCATATTGCTAACTGATAAACTGATTGCTGATTATACCGTGGGGTGCCGGCGGTAAAATTTGGGAAAAAAGTTATCTGAAGCGAACGAATTCGAATATGTGCTTTATTTAATTTAAATGTGTCTTGTTCTTCTTTTGTAAATTGACTATTCTATGAAGCGGTTTGCTCTATTGAATAAACACTTGTTAAGATTGACTTTAACTTTGACTTTGTTACCCCTCCTCTCATGCTTGTGGAGCCTGAGGGATACCTCCGGAAAATGGAAGCAGCGTTTCCGTGTATCAATATCCCGTACTGCCCTCGCCAACCCACCTTCCAATCATCGTGAGTATGGCAACTACCCTTCATGGAGATCCGTGAGGGAGGCCTGTGTTCAGTCGTGGACGTTTTACGAGATGTTGACTTTTAACAGTAATAATAGTTATTTTTATTTTTAAGCCTGCGTTAATCCTGGTACGCATGTATATTTTTGTATTTCTACAATTAGTGTATGTTACCAGTGATTACTTATGGAACCGAGACGTGGTCCTTCACTACTGGCCTTATGAAGCTTGGAGTCGCTATGGTCGCTAACGAGCTATGGAGAGGGCTTGGATTATCTACAAGATCTAATCAGAAATGAGGAGATGCGTAGAAGAACTCGAGTCACCGAAATAGCCAAGAGGATTAGCACGATCAAGTGGCAATGGGCAGGCCACATTGCTCGAAGAATAGAGGCCACGGACTGGCAAGCGCAGCGTAGGACGACCCCCAAAAAGATGAGCGGACGACCTGGTAAGGTCAGCGGTGGATACAGGCCGCTTCCAGCCACAATACTTAGAAGTTCATGAAGGGAGCCTACTCGTTTCCTCGACCACTACATCCAACAGTGGACGTCCTATGGCTTGAATGATGATGGTGATGATCTTTGGTTGTGCAAAGTTTGAACTTGGTCTGTGAGGTAGTTTTTGCGTGAAGAAGTAGCATCCAGCCATACAAACAAGTTTTTGGACTAATATTATATATTCATCATTTCAGCCGTTGGACGTCCACTGCCGGACATAGGCCTCCCTCATGGGTTTCCAGTTATTGCGGTTGGAAGCGATCTGCATCCAGCATCGACCTGCGATCTTCGCCAGGTCATCAGCCCATCTTGTTGGTGGACGTCCTACGCTGCGCTTGCCGGTCCGTGGCCTCCACTCGATAACTTTTCGGCCCCATCGGCCATCTATTCTGCGAGCTACATGGCCTGCCCATTGCCACTTCAACGTGCTAATCCGCTTTAACGTGCTAATATTATATATAGTAGGATAATAAAACAGTCGTATGTACATACATACATCACTCATCTCAGCCGTAAGACTGCTGTACACTCCCACTGCTGTACAAAAACCACCCTCATGGATCTCCAAGAGCATCAGGGTGCTGCTGCCCATTTTCCGGATGTATCTCTTGGCAAATTCTTACAGTATCCACGGGTAAGACAGGAGAGGCAACATTCTACTGCCGGCACCTCACGGCATCTTCATTATACGATGGTCAAAACAACAAAAGCTACAACAAACGAAACCACACCGTCATTTTAATTACAGCCCCAATACAATGCATTACATTCTATAGACCAACCTGATCATTCAATAAAGCAACAAAAAACTATATTACAATCTAATTGACACAACAAAATAAAAAGTCGATAGCCGATACGCATTTCATCGATAATTGCCAAGCACAAAAGAAATGTAACAACACTATTCAACCAGAGCGCGGAGGTGCCTTAGTGATGTGCCGACACAAAAGATATGTGTCTATGAGGTGATAGTTTGATGATTTTAATTTTACAATTAACTTGTTTTTAATTGAGACGTCATTCTTAGAATAATTTCTTTATATTAATGAAAAGGACTGACGGCTGATGTTGTTATCATAACTTCGTCTATTCTACGGGATTATTAGGGTTCCGGACCAAAATGGTAAAATGGAACCCTTATGGTATTACTTTGTCTGTCTGTCTGTCACAAGTGGATATCTCGAGAACTACTGATGCTACAACTTGATGTTTGGAATGGTTAAAGATAACACTTTTTTACTAATATACTTAGCATATATGAAAATGCTAAAAATATTCTTATTATGATTGCAGGGGGGCGGATAGAGGTTCTCAAAAATTTTAAGTGAAGTTACTAGGTCATGTGGGGTATCATATGAAAGGTATGATTATAGAAAAAATTTAACGAACCCTCTAATTGGCGTAGTTTTTTGGAAATCATCGAAAATGTAAAAAATCAACATAAGTTCCGCTATCAGACAAGAGATGGCGCTATCAAGGTTCTCCAACAAATATAAACCGCCATTATCATATATTATATTGTATGATGGCACGGAACCATCGGTGCGCGAGTCGGACTCGCTCTTTCCCGGATTTTTTTTTAGAGCCGTGGAGCGTTGGCAGTACAATGTTGCCTCTTCTTTCTTGCCCGTGGATGCAGTAAGAACCTACCAGATGCCTCCAAAAGATAAGCAGCACAGTCTTTCCGTGTATCAGTTTCTCGTACTGTGCTCGCCAACCTGCTCGGCAAGCGTGGCGAGTGTGGCAACCCCCTCATGATCTTTTGGAGATGTATGAGGGAGGCCTATGTCCAGCTGTGGACGTGACAGCAGTCCTACGGCTGAGAAAGATGGCTTTTTTATCTGGATTTGCGTCTTGTCGAATTTTCCAAAGGAACTGCTTTGAGATTTCGTGGATGTTAAAGTAGGAACACAAAATATTTTTTTTTGAAATAAAATTGGTAATAAACAAAATGAAAATATATTTGCTTCTGGAGACTTTTCTCCATCTGTCGACGATATTAAAAGAATCTTACCTTAAATTCAAAGGCAAGTAGTTTTATTCAGCTGTATCCTGAAACAAAATATTATAGTTCAGTAAAAATTATCACGATCAAAACTTGTCAAAAACAAAAAGAAGGTGACTTTTTTGTATTTTTTTCTCAATAGATTCATCATTTCAGCCATAAAACGTCCACTACTGAACTAAGGCCTCCCCCATGGATTTCCATGAGGAGTAGTTGCCATACTCACCACGCTTGGCAGGCGGGTTGGCGAGCGCAGTACGGGATGTTGATACACGGAAAGACGCTGCTGCCCATCTTCCGGAGGTAACCTTTAGCAGGCTCTTACTGCATCTATGGGCATTCTACTGCCGGTAGCCCAACAGTACTGGTACGGTAACAATAACAGTTTGGTTTATTGGCAAAACAAGTGTGCATGCATCGGCATTATTGTTAACACAGATAATAGAGACAATGTCACATTTTTTATTGTCAGGCACTAACGACTTTAATCTTTGCCTGGTTCAGCATAATGTTAGTTGTATGCACTAACTGATCTTCAATTATTAAATGATGCTAGATTATTTCCTCACCAACCTAGCCTCAAATCAAGCAGAGCTCTTGTTAAGGAAACCAGGTGACTGACTTAATACTTTGTGGTATAATATATTTGTTGGTATTCCGTGTACCGCGATGTTGCCTTCACCGCCTGGAGATACGATCAATGGGCAGATAAACAGACCCAGATCTAGAACTAGACTAACGACTAACCTTAGTGGTACAGTCAGCTTGCGAGATTACATCGCGCAATAAGTAAAGTTTTTTCACGAAGAAAGATTATAAAGTTAGCTGTGTTCTGATGGGCAAGTAAATAAATAAATAATGTTTACCAGATTAGCTGCCTTTTTAACTTATGCATATATGTTTTAAACTTAATAAAACACATTATACAATCTGATAGATGGTAATCAATATATAACAATAATTAGATCTCGTTATTTATAGTAACACGTCATAGTAATTTAAAACAAACGTGATATTTTTTTGGTCTTCGAGAACAAATGACTAAGTGCTGTGTGAACTTTTGAAATAGGACAAAATAGGCTAAAGAAAAGATTATAATATTAATATGACATATATAAGTGAATAAAGCACCTTCTTATTTTATTACTCTAATTTTACGTTTGTCTGGGTCTGGTATTTTTCTAGGTACGGTATGTACCTATATATCATCATGTATTTACAAACAAAACATATTCTCTAATACTTTTTTGTTATAACACAGGCTTCACATACTTTTAGTATAATAAATGGCTTTGAAAAATTAAAGTCCAACATTATTTATTGCTGTGTTTTTCACAACTAGCTAATTTAATTTTTGTGTTACGATGTTAAGATGAGAAAGAATCTATCTTTACCAAAGCAACACAGGTTACACCTACAGTGAAATAGACAGTTGCTACCTTTACATAGTTATACACCATTTTTGAATTACGTAGATATCTATATTTTTAAGTAATTATTGTTATAAGATTTTTAAAGAAGATGAGAATTAAGTATTTTTTTATACGCCTTAATGACGAGACAAGCAGAAGGCCCACTAGATGTTAAGCGGTAACCTCTACCATGTCGGCGTAGTAATACATTACCAATAATAGGCGGAATGTAGATTCGTTTTATAATAACAAAATATTATGATAAATATAATAGGTATAAATTTGCATGGCCTAACAGTAAACTCTTGAATTTTTTACTGAGTTAAATACACTAGTATGAGAGGTGTTCTCTCTATTGAAGATTATGAAATCAAAACAGAGTTCGTCAGTCAACTAAAATACACTCGAAATAAATACGATCAACATTATAAATATCTAAGAACATGTAAATGGAATCCCGCGGTGGTCACGTTCACTAAGCACGTGACCAACGCTGCATTACATTGTGCCCGGCACCCTGAGACATCGAGTATCAACAACGTTTAGCCGACTGTACCCCCGTAGTACTTGTGTCTAGAATGGCATGTCTTGTAATTGCAGGGCACGCTGGAATTTATTGTCCCGAACGTTTAATTAATAATTAGATAGTGCGGAAATTTTATTATTTATTACGCTTAAATATAATAGAAACGAAGTATAAATATAAGTCGTAATCATTATGGCCCTCATAGGTAGAGTACAGTTATAAGGGCTGTGGTAAAATTATAATCCTAGGAATATAATAAATACGAAAGTTTGTTGGCATAATTATCATCATCTCAGCCCTAGGATTTGAGTTTTTCGCAATTTCTGACATTTCTAGTACTCAAACCTCAGTCGGTTCAGTAGAGACTTTTAATCCTAATAAGAAAGAGGATCGATTGGCATCAAAAAAGTTTTTGTGTAAAATATGACCATTTCCTTGCTGACTGTACATTTTTTTTCCAAAATCTGTAAATGTAGTTTAGAATATCTTAAAAAAATATGGATAGTCTTCTAAAAACGTTTTCCTGTAACTATAACGGTTAAGGTACCTGCCCTTACTGTCCCGTCTCAAACATTCACCCTGTATATTTTTTTTATTATATAGAAAAACATCCAGACCACCCTGAACAAACATCTGCAGATCGTACAGACATTTGTCCCGAGGCGGGAATGGGACCCGCAACCTCTTGCGCCGCAGGCTGACTTTCGCCCGCTACGCCACAGAGTGAGATAGTCCGGTAACGTTGTCATGGCCATCTGCGGTCAACAACATTTTTGTCATTTCGAAAAAAAAAAAAAAACAGAGTGAGATTAAAGGACGACTCACGCTAGACCGTGTCGTGTCCCACCCAGCCCAGTCCGAGCAATTTTTCCGAGCGTTGTCCATTGCTCGGTCGTCACTCAGTTGCCGGTATAGCGTGAGTGAGTTCATACAAAATATTTGTAATACTAGCTTGTGCCCGCCGCATCGCATGCGATGTACCCGTATAAAAAGTAGCCGATGTGTTATTCCGGGTTGGGTAGTTTTTGCGTGGAGGGGTAACAAACCTCCAAACAAACTTTCGGCTTTATAATATTAGTCGGATTAGTTGACCGTGATACGGCCGACACTAGGCTCGGACACGACACGGTACAGCGTGAGCAAGGCTTGGAATACCGGTATTTTCAAATTATTTTTAGAACCGGCACTTTTAGACTTAGTGGAGTACCGGTACTTTTTTCGTTGCCGATACTAAAGTACATAGAAAGTACTTTTAATAAGTATCGGTAAAATTACCGGTATTTTGACCGTAATATACCGGTACTCACAATTAAATTTTGTGCAAGCGAGAGAGAAAAAGACCCATCTTTCTTTTTATCTAGGTGACACGTGCACCTTAGTCATGACCGAAAATCGCTTTAAATGAGTGTGCATTGCAAATGCTCCGCAAAATATGCACAAGTTAGCAAGCACGCGCGCCTGCCCCGGTCGAATCGCTAGGACCGGAGAGCTGACGACATCGCGAGAACCGCTATAAGTACCGGTACTTTTGGTCAAAGTATCGGTTCTTCCGTGCCGTGGGGTGCCGGCTGTAGAATGTTACCCCTCCTCTCCTACCCGTGGATGCAGTAAGAACCTGCTAAGGGACACCTCCGGAAGATGGGCAGCAGCGTCTTTCCGCATATCAACATCCCGTACTGCGCTCACCAACCCGCCTGCCAAGCGTAGTATGTATGGCAACTACCCCTCATGGAGATCTATGAGGGAGGCCTTAGTTCAGTAGTGGACGTTTTACGGCTGAAATGATGATGATGATCGGTTCTTCAAAAGTACCGGTACTTGAATGTATAGAAAAGAAAGTACCGGTATTACTGCTATGGTACCGGTAAAATTGGTACCGGTACTAAGCCCTGAGGGTGAGTCATCCTAATCGTAAAGCGTGTTTGCTTTGTCTGCATGCTTTGAATGTATGCCAGATCCGCTTTAACTTGACAGGCGAAACTCCACTGCACCTGCTGAGAAGGAAGCGAGGTTTAATGGTTTCCACATAAATAATGTTATTTATCTGTTTGTAAATCTGCTCTAACGGTGCAGGAAATAATCGTGAACAAAGCTTAATTGCCGTGGGTTGCCGGCAGTAGATAGTTGCCTCTCGTTTTTTGCCCGTGGATGCTGTTAGGATCTGCCAATACCTCCGGAAGATGGGCAGTAGTCTTTCTGTGTATCAACATCACGTAATGCGTTCGTCAACCCACCTGCCAAGCGTGATGCGTATGGCAAGAACCCCCTCTAATTCTATATCTAGTGGGGGATACCAGATGTGCACTGACGTCCCGCATTGGGGTGTATTGTGCGTTGTCCCCCGAGATGCTACCCCGACCCTATCCAGCCCTTGAAGTACCGGAGAAGGACTCGGTGCCGCCGACAGCATTCCATAAGCATCTCCGGAGGATATGCAGATGTAACAGCCCGCTCATGGTCTTGGAGAGCCATGAGGGAGGCCTATGTTCTATAGTGGACGTGAACAGCAGTCCTACTGCTTAGATATTCAAATATTCAAATATATTTAGTTAAACAAGAAACACAAGTAACAAAAAACAACATGAACGTTGACAGCTGCAAAAGTTGGGTAACTGTGTTGCAGTGTCAGCGCCCGTCCCCTTAACCAAAGTTTCTAGTTTCTTACAAAATAACATAATATTTTGTTATTTACAAAAATGAAAAAAAAAAATGTTTTAAAATAGTTAAAAGATTTAGAAAAACAAAATATAAGTAAAAACTAAATTAAATTAAAAGTTCCTTTAATAACATGGAATTAATGTGTGAATGTTTATGTGTGTGTGTGAGTGTGTGTGTGTATGTGTGTGTGGGTGAGTGTGGTTGTGTTACACGTGAGTGTGAGTTAAGAAAAAGTGTAAGTATTGTACAAGGCGTGGGCGAGTTATTTGTGATTTTTTTTTGTAGATAATGATGATGTTCTAGTTCTGTTTAGTTTTAAGGAAAAAAGAGTTTATCATCTATCTGATGTGTATGGCTGTGTTGCCTAGCTTTAATAATAATGATGATCGATAATTTCAGTCGTAAAACGTCCACTACTTAACACAGGCCACGAAGGATCTCCATGAGGGGTAGTTGCCGTACTCACCACGCTTGGCAGGCGGGTTGGCGCTGTACGGGATGTTTATATACGATAAGACGCTGCTGCCCATCCTTCGGAGGTATCCCTTAGCAGGCTCTTACTGCATCCACGGGCATGAGAGGAGGGGTAACATTCTACTGCCACCCCACGGCAGTATATGAACATAGCCAGCTATAAGCACCGATCGATTTATTATGACAATCGGTAGATTAGTTGTAGCTTTCATAAAAGAGCATTGATGCCATTTACTATAGGGCTTATATTAAAGTACTATTCAATCTAGAAATGGCCGTTACTTAAACCGGCTGCAGTAGGGTTTGTTAGATGCAGCTGTGGACGGTAAGAGGGTTATAGATTTAATTTACATTTATTGTGGCTTGAATGGAGAAAGAAAGATTTGTAAGACACTAGACTCTGGAACGCACTTCCTGTTTCCATTCGACATGCCAAATGCCTTTCTATCTTTAAAAGCCTGGTTCATAAATTTTATCTATAGTCCCTGGATAAGCTTTCGTAATTTCGTCATATTAGTATTAGATATTTAAGGAGAGGTTAGTACATAAATATTTTATATAAATTATTATGTACATATCTCTCCTTAAATTTTTCTTCTTTTTATCGACCTCTAAAGTACGCCACGTCACGGATTTTCGGTAGAACAGATAAAATAATACATAAAAAAAAATTATATCTGAAAAGCCAAATTATCGGGGGACGGTATTTTTTTTTAACTTTTTTGTAAATAAGTGTAAAAATATACGCCATAAAGGAAAATGAAAAACTGTTTATTATAGTGCAAATGAATTATGTATATCATAATAAAATTACATTAATAATAGCCGTGAGGTGCCGACAGTAGAATGTCGCCTCTCTTCGCTTTCTATGGATGCAGTAAGAAATGCCAAGGGATACCCCCGAAAAATGGGCAGCAGCGTCTTTCCATGTATCAACATCCCGTACTGCGCTCGCCAACCCGCCCGCCTGTGGTGAGTATGGCAACCAGCCCCTCATGATTAGTCCTTAGATATCCAAGAGTGAGGCCTCTGACCAGCAGTGGACGTCCTACGGCTGAGATGACGATGATAATATATATATATATAAAATTCAAAGTCCTGACTGACTCACTGACTGACTGACTGACTGATATATCAACGCACAGCCTAAACCACTGAACCTAAAGACTTGAAATTTGGCACACATATACCTTGAGTATCCTAGAGGTGCACTAAGAAGGGATTTTTCGAAATTCCTGCGGGATTTATATTTTCGAATCAAAGTGGCTCTGCGTGAAAAAGGGGATTTTACGTTTTATGACTTCCACGCGAAGTCGCGGGCAAAAGCTAGTCATTTATCAAACCTACAACTCAGCTGCATAACAGTAAAACCTGTATTGCTTCTCAATAATAGATGGAATGTCAGGACAGACAGACAGACTCGTCTAGTTATACAGCTGCGACATTGTGTCTGATAAATAGGCAACGATAGGATGCACTGGAATTGAGGGTGCAGCGAGATGGAATCAGGAGTCGTGGAAATAGGTGGAAAACTAGTTTTAATTTAGTTGCTTATAGTAGTGTTGGCCGAGTGGTTTGTACCCCCGACTTTCAATCCGAAGGTCGTGGGTTCGATACCGGCAGTGCACCAATGTATTTTTCTTTTTTGAAAAATGTATGTACACACTTAACACGTGCTTTAACGGTGAAGGAAACATCGTGAGGAAACCCGCGGCTTAGTTAGCTTCAGACGTATTGACCTGTTCTTTTCTCTGAATAATAGCTGACTAAGCTGAGAGGATGGTATAGGTGCTGGGCAAGCCTAATCCATCTAACAATGTCCCAGGCACTGCAGCGTCCCGTACAGCATGATTACCAGTTGCTGACGCTGTATAAATCATCTATAATAGATGCAAAGGCCTTACTTTATAGTAGTGAATCCAGCTTCGTCCAGATACACTCATAACTATAAATAAAAACCTTTTTATATCCAGTAACTAAATAACATTGGTAGTAGAATTTTACATCTCCTCTCATGCGTGTATGGCCGTAAAACGTCTACTGAACACAGGCCTCCCTCATGGATCTCCATGAGGGGTATTTGCCATACTCTCCACGCTTGGCAGGCGGGTTGGTGAGCGCAGTACGGGATGTTTTGGTTTATACACGATAAGACGCTGCTACCCATCCAGAGGTGTCCTTTAGCAGGCTCGTACTGCATATACGGGTATGAGAGAAGTCCTGGACTATTAGGACTCAAATTTGGCGAACTTGCGTATCTTTGGAGACAGTAAAATAATATCGTACCATGGAGCTGGTCTGATGATAGAGTCGCACGTTGGCCATAGTAACTCTTTGACTAAACAAGTTAAACACATCGAATTTAGGCTTATTTGTTTTGTCTTCGCAACTGCTTTTAGTATCTATAACAAAATTTCTGAATAAAAGCTTGTTTTAGAAAAAAAAACTTAGATTAGGTACTTATTTTTATTCCGACTACGTTTCGACCACAAATAAGATAATTAAAATTCAAAACTTTTCATTGTTTCGGAGGTGACATCAACCCGTCCCCACACACACACCTTCAATAACCGGTCCCGCCGGCGGGGCCGAAGAATACACTCTTCCGTCTTAAGGTGCAGTTTTGCACCTGGACGTTAACCATCATTATATACGAAAATCTGGCAACAGTCCAAGCCGTGGTTCGAACCTAAGTGGTGCCCTTGAGCTTGTTGCCCCAACCTAACTTTTGCGGCTGGGCGCCTTCTGCGCTCGCCATAGTCCGGTAACGTTGTCATGGCCATCTGCGGTCAACAACATATAAGTATTGTCATTTCGAAAAAAAATTCAAAGCGGTATAAATCAAGTGCAATTCTAACCGGCTAGAGATAAAATACTTGCAAAACTTTAAAATATCTTGGCAACATCGCCGGGCTACACAGCAAGCGATATTATCAGCAACTTGGCGGCTATACAATTGCAGCAAGAAATTGCCAAAAATATAGCTAGTTTCATTTTCAAGTTTAAGGTCTCCTCTCATACCCATGGATGCAGTAAGAGCCTGCTAAGGGATACCTCCGGGAGATGGGCAGCAGCGTCTTCCCATGTATCAACATCCCGTACTGCGCTCGCCAACCCGCCTGCCAAGCGTGGTGAGTATGGCAACCCCTCATGGAGATCCATGAGGAAGGCTTGTGATCAGTAGTGGACGTTTTACAGCTGCAATGAAAATGAATGATAGCTCGTTTACAGGCACCATAAGCAGACAAAAGCGTAACTCAAGGTCACTAAGACCACTTTACAAACTGCGTCTGTGGGTTAGATAACTATCGAATTGTTACTTTATACGTTTTTTATGGTCTCCGTTATTATATTTCGTGGGAACGTGACTCGGCAGGCCTAATAAAGTTATTTTCGGTACCTGTAATTTGATGTTGCGTTTGAGACTACAAAATGATTTATATAGATTGTAAAGATAAAGATACGTTTATTTTGTCACACAATTTACAATTAATCCATATACAATAAGAAGGTTTAAAAAATAAAATAAAAATGTGACAAAAATGGTCATTACTCAGCATATGCTGTGGCAGAACGGGTCCGTACCACAGCGCTGGTCTTCCAGAGCAAAAAAGCAGAATACATGACATATTAAGTGACAAAACATACAATAGCCTAAATGACTGAATTTTTATTTTTAGTTCTTATGTTTAACAAAATCCATTGGCCACGCTTTTTTATTTTTTAACGTAATCCATAAACAACCGCGGTACATTTCTGATATCGAAATGTCGCGTGACGCACACGCTGGTACACAGCGATGTGCCTCGGTACAGTGTTATGACGTCACGAGCCCCCACTCCTAAGCTTCAATTCGCATGAAATATGCAGACAAATCTATTTTTCTATCTAAAATATTCTAAACTGATTTCAAATAGTGATAAACTGGCAGGTGTGAAGTCGCTACATGACAGCCATTCCACAGCAAAAACAAGCGCTAAACACGAGAATTCTCACTTAAACTGATAAACCTTTCAATTTCTTTAAACCCTTCAAAGCATTCACCCCTCTATTCCAAAGAGTACACGGCTCATTATTGCTTTAATTAGTTAGGATATAGAACTTTTTGGATGTGTGTATGGGGCAGGTGAATCGTGCAAAAACGCTATGAGATCACCATCGTTGGTTACGATGTCACGTGACAGGGGTCTAACTATCTGAGATTGTGTTCTTTTGGTCCTAGGATTGGTATAATTGGCCTTTCACATCTATTTGGATCATTTTACAACGTCAGCTGTCCCTAAATAAATATGTATGATTTTATATACGAGATTGACTCGTAAGACGGTACTAATAAAGTACGCTACCGTGTACCTAAATAAATATAATGAAATTTTCAATAAACTAAATAAATATGTATGTCCTGTCCACCCAAAGTTTGTCTGGAAGCGATAGCTCTTAGCGATAAGACCGCCTATTGTACATTTATTTTATTGTTGTGTTTCTCCTACATTTATGTTATTTTTATATTGGTTGGCAATAAAGTTTTTATCATCCATCCATCATTCAATGCTGGTAATTCCAGAGAGTACCATCTAGCCCCCATGTAAGCAGAACATTTTTATTGGTATCTACCAGATAGAATACTTAAATATTTTTTTTACTATATTAAGTACCTATCATATATAAAAAAATACCCAGATACAAGACAAATATCTGCAGAAAAATTACAAACATTTGAATCCTCCTACGTCTTTATTAGGGGGTTATTAATCCCACTGTTAAATAATACCACTGAGCAGTTTGCCTGTCTAAACATTAAGCTTGTGAAATGGCAGGTCATAGATTTAATTAACATTTTGGATACTTTGAACTAAGGTAACTACTAAAGCCTCTCTAAAATTGAACTTCAGTTTTTATAATTATTTAGCCGGAACTCTCCAGCACCTAAGATAGAGCTTGATGTATTGGCTTCATCATTTCAGCCGTAAAACTTCCACTACTGAACTAAGGCCACCCTCATGGATCTCCATGAGGGGTACTTGCCATACTCACCACGCTTGGCAGGCGGGTTGGTGAGCGCAGTACGGGGTGTTGATATACGGAAAGACGCTGCTGCCCATCTTCCGGAGGTGTCCCTTAGCAGGCTGTTACTGCATCCACGGGCAAAAAAGGAGGTCAAAAAAGGGAGATTCTATATAGCTGGCACTACGCGGCTTACATAGACACATAATCTAGGAAGAACAAATCATTATTCATACAATTGGCCAAAAAACCCAATTAGTATCAATTTAGTCATATTTGTAACATTCTGATTTAGATTCTAAGGCGACGCTTAAACTCTGACATGTTAATCATTACATTTACAAAAGCTTTTAAAAATCCACATTTTGACGGCCGTTATAAAGCGGCTGCCGTCTCATTACAGCCGTCAGTTCACGATCCACGACTTTGATAACGGATGACAGATAGGACGACTCAATGATCACCACGATAGCGCGTAGATCCTGATAGGATCTCTTTGAATATAAGAATCTACCGTGTTGGATTGTCAGATTTTATCATAGAGATGATAGAAATGTCAGCGCAAAAGAATGATAATAGAAAAGGTAAGTTGGCATTTCACATCTGTTAGATGGATGATGGATGGTTTGCCCAGCACCAATACCATCCTCCCAGCTTGGTCAAATATACAGGGTGTATTATAATAGTGTTCTATCCTGAGGAGCCGTGATGGCCGAGTGGTGTGAACCCCGACTTTCAATCCGAAGGTCGTGGGTTCGACCGGCAGCGCACCAACTGATTTTTCTTTCTTGAAAAATGTATGTGCACGCTTAACACGTGCTTTGACGGCGAAGGAAACATCGTGAGGAAACCCGCCGTTTAGTTAGCTTCAGACGTATTGACCTGTGTTTTCCTCTGATTCAGATTCAGATATACGCGTCAAACGTCTGACTAATAGCTGACTAAGCTGAGAGGATGGTATAGGTGCTGGGTAAGCCTAATCCATTTAACAAATGTCCCAGGCACTGAATCGTCCTGTACAGCATGATTACCAGTTGCTGACGCTGTATATTATCATCTATAATAGATGCAAAGGTTATCCCTTAAATGTATGTGCACACTTAAATACTCTCAGCACTGCTATTATATCCTGAGAGGGGGTGATTCTGAGCACCCCAAGGAACAACTTTAGTTTTAGGACTTTTAAGGATTGGGTGATTTTCATTTAAGAATAGACTACAAGACCAAACCTAAAGGCCAGCTGATTGTCGACAGTTCATTATCCTCTGCGAAGAGTTGCCGTACTCATAAAAATACCTAATACCGAAAAGAGGTATTTTTCTTTAAAAAAAAACAAACTATCTCTCTTTTAAGTTAGTAACCTCTAATAATCCGTGGGGTGATGGCAGTAGAATGTTACCCCTCCTCTCATACCCATGGATGCAGTAGGAGCCTGCTAAGGGATACCTCCGGAAGATGGGCAGCAGCGTCTTTCCGTGTACCAACATCCCGTACTGCGCTCGCCAACCCACCTGACATCCGTGGTGAGTATGGTAACTACCCCTCATGGAGATCCATGAGCGAGGCTTGTGTTCAGTAGTGGACGTTTTACGGCTGAAACGAACGAACGAACGAACGAACCTGTAATAGTACACCTTGTATAATATAGTATTACCACAGTATTACAGAGAATTATCGGCCTCTATGCCTGGCGTTTGTGGACTATGCGAAGGGCTTTGACTCTGTCGAAACGTTGTCAAGCCTGGAATCCCTACAGTGATGCCAAGTGAACTGTCGCTACATCCAGTGCTGAGATCTTTAAATGAGTTTACCACTATGAACGTCCAGGTATAGAATAAGCAACCGTATACAATCAGGCTGTGCAGAGGAGTTAGACAGGGGGACGTCACATCCCCGGAACTATTAATATAACTGTTAATATAGTACACAAGAAAAAAAGCTATTCCTTTCACATGAATGATTATCATAAATGTTTTATACAGCAGTCAGCACCTGGTATTCATGCTGTACAGAATGCTGTAGTTCCTGGGACATTGTTAGATGGTTTAGGTTTGCCCAACCCCTATCTGTTACTCTGTGGAACGCATTGCCTGTATCCATCAGGCGTGCTCCATCTCTTCCTATTTTCAAGTATATGGTTAAGGAATACTATTTGTCCTGTTGTCGCTAACTGCTTGATTCGTTGACACCATTGTATATATTTATATGTATGTATTTTAGTATATACCTAATATAACAGTTGTCTCTATATTTATGAATGTTTATCAAGTACCTATGTATGTACATATATAATTATGTATGGTATAATATTTTCAATTACTATTACCGTATGTACATCTTGCATCGATAGAACCCCATGTTGCATATAATAATCCAATCCATCCCAAGGTTGTCTGGTAGAGATCGCTCTTTAGCGATAAGACCGCCGATTGTCACATGATCAGTGTTTCTTTAGTTTTTTATTGTGTACTTGTATGTTTTAAGGTGTGCAATAAAGCATTTTCTATCTATCTATCTATCTATCCATATACCATCCTACCACTTTAGTCAGCTATTAATCAGAGGAAAGAACAAAGATGACAATGTGGTATAAGCGTAGGAGAATGATCATGATTTCCGAGGCGGCCTTCGAACCTGCTACGTTTGTGTGCACCTACTGCGCCGCATAGGTCGTCAAAACTCTAAATTACCACCATTTACCACACAGCCGTTGCACTAGTATGACTAACCGCCAAATCGTTTATGGCAACAATATCTGTAGGTACAGTCTGCTGGTAAAATATGTAGGGTAGTCAATATTCTATAAATTTTGTTTAAATAAATAAAATAAATAAAAATAAAATTCTATACATCAGACAACTACAACAAGCTGTTAACACCTTATTAGAACCATGTCACACGAAAGAGTTTCATTATCATCATCATCATGTCAGCCATAAAAAGTCCACTACTGAACTCAGGCCTCCCTCATAGATCTTCATGAGAGGTAGTTGCCATACTCACCACGCTTGGCAGGCGGGTTGGCGAGCGCAGTATGAGATGTTGTTACACGGAAAGACGCTGCTGCCCATCTTCCGGAGGCATCTCTTTGCAGGCTCTTACTGCATCCACGAGCATGAGAGGAGAGGTAACATTCTTCTGCCGGCACCCCACGGCTAGTAAAAAAGAGTTTACTCTCACACTTTTGTCGAATAAGCGAACAGTGAGCCAATTTTTCCTGAAGATGTTTCGTTTGAAACACGTGTTGAATTCTTGGTAAGTGTTTCGTCGTATGGTATGTGTATGCTATTTTAAGTTTGGACAGCTTTGTATGACTTTTTATTCGCTCTTGGGTGGAAGGTACACAATTCTGCATTGTGTATTCATTAGCTGCAAGATAAGCGGAGTTATTAAATAATTGTTATGCATTAGAAAGCGTTATATGAACTTCCGCATAGTAAGTTCTGTCAACATCTTTTTGTAGTCGACTGTACCAGTCACGTGCCGCACGATCGCATTATGTACGGCAAATTGCTATCCTGCATTATTTGCACTGAAGCCGACCCTGTCTGTTGGATTTATTGCTTTCATAGCTGGAGGGCGTAGTCAAAAAGTCAGAGAGATATATTTGAGTTCAAAATACTTTTTATTTCTTTTTTAATTTCAGTCATAAAACATCCACTAATGAACAAAGAACTCCCTCATGGGTCTCCATGAGGGGTTGTTGCCATGCTTACCACGCTTGCCTGGCGGGTTGAGTTGCGGGCGAGCACAGTACGGGATCAAAAAAAAAAAATCTTTATTTGGAACAATAATCATTTGACAAAATAATATGAAAAACGATGGTACTCGCAAAAGTAAATTACTGTGTCGCAAGTACCAACGCCCTCCTCCATGGTAAAGACAACATAGTTCCAATTTTTAAATACAAGAAAATAAAAATTTATTAAAAAAGTTTTTACTAGCATACAGAAAAAACAAGGATTGTGAAATGTATGAAGTACATAGTATGTGTGTGTATATAGGTGCGCGTTTATGTGTGTTCAAGTTATTTTGAATGAGTGTGTGCGTGCGTGTGTGAGTGTAGGCGTGTGTTATGTGAAATGTATGTTATTCAGCATGTTGATATACGGAAAGACGCTGCCGCCCAATTTCCGGGGATATCCCATAGCAGGTTCTTACTGTATGCACGGGCATGAGAAGAGGGGCAACATTCTGCTGCCGGCACCCACGGCAATACAATATAATGTATATTAATCATATGAAAACGGATTTTATTTTCACAGAAAACAAGCGAGATTACTTTGTCTCTTTGTCAACAGGAATCAGGAAAAAGGTACATCTTATCATCATCATCATTTCAGCCGTAAAACGTCCACTACTGAACTAAGGCCTCCCTCATGGATCCCCATGAGGGGTAGTTGCCATACTCACCACGCTTGGCAGGCGGGTTGGTGAGCGCAGTATGGGATGTTGATGTACGGAAAGACGCTGCTGCCCATCTTCCGGAGGTGTCCCTTAGCAGGCTCTTACTGCATCCACGGGTAGGAGAGGAGGGGTAACATTCTACTGCCGGCACCCCACGGCTACATCTTATGATCATCATCATTTTAGTCATATGACGTCCACTGCTGGACATAGGCCTCCCTCATGAACTTCCAAGTATTGCGGCTGGAAGCAGTCTGGATCCAACGCCGAGCTGTTTACCTTCCCAGATGGTCTGCTCATCCTGTTGGTGGACGTCCTACGCTGCGCTTGCCGGCTTGCCATCTTATAATACCTACTCATATTAGTAAAAAAAATGCATTATTTAATTGCACTTATTAACACATATTTAACCGGGTATTTATCGCGCTATTTACCTTTATTATTGCCCGACGTTTCGACAGGATTGCATCCATCGTGGTCCCGGGAAGACTTCCCGAAATAACGCGATAAATACCCGGTTAAATAAGTTTAAAAAATACTAATTGCACTTATACAACATCTTAGGAAGTTGTTAGTTGGTGTAGTTTATTTATATAAGCACGTACTGTAATGTAATAGATATCGACTCGCCTAGGTTCTATTCTAGAGTTACAACCGCATCCTCGCACGTCGACTTACTTCCGTGCATAACTACATGAACTGATTTGTTTGTTTAATCCAAGTCAAAGTCACAAAGGGGACCCAAAGGTCACATTAACTACCCCTCATGGAAATCCATGAGGCCTATATTCAGTAGTGGATGTTATATGGCTACAATGATGATGATATATTAACTAGCTTTTTATATTTATAAATATTTATTATAGTATGTATATAGTTACTATTTAAACTGTGTTTTTAGTTTTACGAGTTGCTTTTGTGTACCTATGTCAGCACGCCTGTGTTTCTGTCTTCGACCTTTTTGGTTGGCAGGTCATTAGGCCCTCGGCTTTATGCCCACCATTTTGTATACTCTTTTTTTATAAATTATGTACAATAAAGAATTAAATAAAGTAAACAAATAAAGCTCTTCCGTTTTTCGTCGGTTAAAAAGAAAATGATTCCTAATGTTAATTGTCAATACCGGATAATATTAAAAATACACAGCTTTACGTAAACTTGTAAGAGGAAACACTGCGTTTCCGTAATTTGATTACTACCTCTTTGTGTGCGCAGTCGGTTACGAAAGAGACTGGGTTAGCATGATTAACAGAACTATCGCCAACGTCAAATATTTGTTAGCTTTCAGATCTCACTAATATTGAAAAGCCGAAAGTTTGTTTTATGGATGTTTGTTACCTCTTCACACAAAAACTTCCCTACGGATTGAGCTAAAAATTTTGGTAAGATAAGCTAAGAAAAAAACCGTTTATTTGAGTCAACATAAATTTTGCAAATTATTTAGATGTTGACCAGGTACACATAGGTCTGATCCTGGTACAACGCATGCGAAGCTGCGGGCATAAGCTAGAACAGGGATCCCCAAACTATTTTGTACAAGTGACCCCTTTTCCAAAATGAACTGTTACCTCAGACCCCCATGGCCAAATTACCTACTTTTAAGATCAACCCCTTATTCATAATGGCCCGGAAACATTAAATTAAAAAGCTAAGTAAGTTGATGAGTTCCAAATCTGACAGATGTCTTAGTAACGTACTATTACTACTGTAGTAATGGCAGGCGGTCTAACAGTGACAACTCGTGGTAGACACACAGTAGATCCATGAGTTTTCAAAATATGTACACACTAGCGACTGTAGTAAAAAAAGTATGACCTCTAGCGGATACTAAAATACGCAGCAAACTATACTAAAGCGACTGTAGTTTGGGCTTCATTTGCTTAGAATTTGGTACCATGAGTTACAAATCTGACAGATGTCTTAGTAACGTACTAATTACTACTGTAGTAATGGCAGGCGATCTAACAGTTATCGATAACACAACTCATGGTAGACACACATAATATTATCGAAGTCGCTAACACTTGGTACCTATATAACATACCGTAGGTCAACAAACTAAAGATTAATGATAGGATTTCGGTTTACAAATCCATCTGGCTCATATTACTGTATTCTTAAGGTTGGATTTCGTAATGAATGCTTGTTTTAAGTTCATGGCATTGACATGGTACGTGATAATATTACGTGATGAGTGAATGTACACAGGTAGGTACGTACTTTATGGGTTTTTTGTATGAATGACTTGTGTACAAAGCTAAGAATTTAAATGAGCTCGCAAGGTTTTGGTTACGATAAGGTAAGTAAATTTACCATGGGACTTATGCGGTCGCGGATCTGCGACTTAAAACTTATCTGGAGTGTTAAAATTAAAAAAAAATTAAAATGGTTGGCGAGCGCAGTAGGTACGGGATGTTGATACACAGAAAGACGCTGCTGCGCCCTGCCATCTTCCGGAGGTAACCCTTAGCAGGCTCTTACTGCATCCGCGGGCTTGAAAGGAGGGGTGACATTCTACTGCCGGCACCCCACGGCATGATGATGATAGGATGAAATATTTAAATTATATTATTGGCATTCTCGCGAAACTACGGTCCAGTGAAACGGCGAACATTCACAGAAATTAAATCCATGTTAACATTTCTGAATTAATTCCAACGGTACAATAATCATGATGTATTTCCTTGCACGCCGCCGGACAGGCTAACGAGACGATCCTGAAATACGAATGTGAGATGGAAATGCTGGGGATTTATAGAATAGGATCATGGGAATCGGGCAAGGTTGTGTTTATATGAAGACGAAGATTCGAGAGGTGTGAAACAAGGAGCGTTTTCTAAAGATGTAACAATAACTAAACTAATTTCGCGATCAGCGCTGTAAAAGGTCAATCCGGGTTTTTACTCATGTTATAACAGCAATGTTGACAGCGATGATAGCAAAATTTACGCCTGTTGCAAGTCTGCGCCAGATACGTAATAAAATAAGCCTATCGATTATTCATACACACTGATACTAATTGGCTAAATCGGTTTATGTTTTTACAAGCTTTTATTTCATGGAATCTTGCAACTCAATTTTGAAGCAGATAATGTTCAACCAATTGAGCTGTGTATACATGTTTTCTTTGGATGAAAATGCATGGTCAGCTATGTGAAGTCACTCTGAATCCAACATGGCGGAACACCCAAGATGGCGGACTAGTTATTTTTAATGGACTCCTATAATTATGGGTATCAAATGAACGGGCTTGCTGAGAATAATTCGAAAATAAAATGACGGTCATCATTACAGCCGTAAGATATCCACTGCTGGACATAGGCCTCCCTCATTGACTTAGAGATCCAAGTGCATGAGGGGTTGTTGCCGTACTCACCACGCTTGGCAGGCGGGTTGGTAAGCGCAGTTCGGGATGTTCTTACACGAAAAGACGCTGCTGCCCATCTTCCAGAGATATTATCCCTTAGCAGACTCTTATTGCATCCACGGGCAGGGGGGAGGGGTGACATTCTACTGCCGGCACCCCACGGCATGACGATACCTACTCTGAATCCAACATGGCGGAATATCCAAGATGGCGGACTAGTTATTCTTAATGCACTCCTATATGGGTATTACATGAAAGGGCTTGCTGAGAGTTACTCGAAAAATTAAATGACATCACTCTAAATCCAACATGGTGGTATACTCAAGATGGCGGACTAATTCGAAAAATGAAATAACGTCACTCTAAATCCAATAAGGCAGAATACCTAAAATGGCGGACTGGTTCTTTTATTAATGCACTTTTACGATATGGATATCAATTAAAAGGGCTTGCTGTTACTCGAAAAATTATATGACATCACTCTTAATCCAACATGGCAGGCATGAGATGAACAGACAAAAAACCAACTGACCATCTGTGTCGCGAAATTTAAGCAGGTAGATACTCGTATTTTCATTGTTTGAAAAAAAAAATGAATCAATTAGATCAAGTTACAGGTACACAGGTTAATCTCGTGACAAGCTTTTTTATCACATAAATTGTGTAAAGACGTTTTAAGTTGACATTAAACTTTAATGGAAAATATTTATTTTATTGTTTTTAGTAGGTACGTTTATATAAAAGCTTGTTTGTTAAACATTTTGTTTACTTATAATTTATTATATACCTTATTGGACATACTAAAAGTTTCTTGAAGGTGCTCCCAGCGGAATCCGGGATTTAAAACGTCTCCCAGCCATGACCGTGTTAGCCCGAATCATCTCATTTTTGGCAAAGGTCTCCCTCCACTTCTGCCAGTCTCTACAACCACAGCTAGGTAGCTGTATGGAGGTCCATACATTCATTGCAAGTTAGGATAAAGCTTGCAAAATACTGCATATCGAATACGGAATATCTAAGTAGTAACAAAGAGAAAGAAACGGACCCATTACCAATACTATTTTCACTCTCATTCATACACCAGCTCACGTACTCGATATAAAGACGTGGACTCTCGTTTTTACAGCAAAAACTAAATTGATTTGACCATCAACACTGTCAAAGAATAATAGGAAAGAAAGTATCATGTCCGGACTTCCTATATCAATTGAAAAATCAATTTTGTTTGAGATCGAAAGTTAAAATCAATCGGAATGCTTACTCATTATTACATTGACGATGGGAATGAGGTGGTAGAGCTTTCAGAGAAAATAAGAGAGTCGCGTTTTATTAGTTGTGGATAAAATATAAGGCATTTATTACGATTTAGCCCTCTCTCATGCCCGTGGATGCAGTTAGAGCCTGCTAAGGGATATCTCCGGAAGACGGGCAGCATCCATGAGGGAGGCCTATGTACAGTAGTGGACGTTTACCGGCTGAAATGATAATTACGATTTGGCTAGAACTTTTTCATTGTCATCATTTCAGCCGGCGTGAATATTTTTAAGCCCATACAAAATTACAGCACTCTAGGACTAATAGTTTCTTCGTAAAGCCGCTGTCAGACGGACAGACAGACATAGTGAAACTATAAGGGTTCCTTGTTGTACCACGGAACCCTAAGAAAGCCTTCCTATCACTGTTTACAAGTGACTTTAATCTGGAAAATCATTGCTTCCTTGCCTATTTTCCACGCTAAACCCGACATCCGGTTTCTACGTAATGCTCATCAAACCGCGAAGTGACGTAACATGCGCATACGATGATAAAAGGCCTAGCTCGGAATTCCGGTTGTTCCGGATTGGAATCGCTCTGCGAAGAATGAAGGCCCTTTATTACAATATCATCATCATCATCATCATCTCAGGCGTAGGACGTCCACTGCTGGACAAAGGCCTCCCTCATGGCCGAGTCATGATGAGGTTGGCGAGCGCAGTACGGGATGTACATGAAAAGACGCTGCTGCCCATCTTCTAGAGGTATCTCTTGACAGATTCTTACTGCATCCACGGGTATGAGAAGTAGGTCAATATTCTTCTGTCGGCACCCCACGGCGACAATATGGATAACTGATTAAGGCGTGACCTTAAGGAGTCCCTATAATATTTTCCAATGAGAGACTATCATATCTTTATATTACTTTTAATGAGTGAGATGTTCGACCCGGCCCGTAAGGGTTTGGTAGCTTTGTTAGTTTAAGCACTTCAGGCCTTGGAAAGTTCAAGTTACACATATAGTAAATAAAGAATAACAATAACTTTTTTATGATTTTACTTTTTTGGCTATAATAATAAATAATAAATAATGCTGGACAAATCACTCAGCAATATGCTAAGCAGAGCTTGTGTTATGGGTACTAGATGACTGATATACTTAATATATTATACTACATAGATAGATATTTTTATTATAATATAGAAAAACACCCAGAACACCCTGAACAAATATCTGCAGATCATACAGACATTTGTCCCGAGGCGGGAACCGAACCCGCAACCCCTGGCGTCGCAGGCGGACCTTTACCCGCTGCGCCACAGAGCTCGTCTTCTAATCTACGTTATAATCTACGTTATATTTTTTTTTAACCTTCCATAAAAAAAACTTTTATGTCAATTTACGATTTGACGGTCATCCCCCTTGTATTTACTAAATAATTATCGATGTACACTTAACAGCCGTAGAACTGTATTTGTGATGTCCGATTGGCTGCGCCTGCGCAGCGTTCGTGTTTATAACAATTATCATTATCACGAGAAACCGGTACGTAAACTTTAGTTATCCGATTGTTTTGGCCTTCTATATAATAAATATTATCTAACACTATAAATATTGCATTTAATGTTTACAACCATGATAGTTTCAAGAACTTTAAATATGTGCCGTTTAAGTAGGTGCCGGCAGTAGAATGTTGCCCGTGGATGCAGTGAGATTGTGCTAAGCGATAGCTCCGGAAGATGGACAGCAGCGTCTTTCCGTGTATCAACATCCACTACCGCGCTCGCATATTGACGCGTCACAAATTACAAAATAATACAACTACTAGAAGACGATCCCGTCCCATACAGCATGAATGCCGTGGGGCGCCGGCAGTAGAATGTTGCCCCTCCTCTCTTGCCTGTGGATGCTGTAAGAATCGGCTTAGGTATACCTCAGGAACATGGGCAGCAGCATCTTTTCGTGCTCTCAATACCCCATACTGCGCTCGCCAACCTGCTTGCCAAGCGTGGCGAGTATGGCAACAACCCCCTTTTGTGATAGTAAGAACCGGTCGACGTTGGATGCAGGCCGCTTCCAACCGCAGTACTTGGAGATCAATGAGGGAGTCCTTTGTCCAGCAGTGATATGATGATGATGATGATCCCGTAGTAGAACACAATACCATCAACCTCGTTACGTAAACTACATTATTTTAATGCACACATTCTTGCATCAACATTGTAAGGACGTACAATATATCCACAATACAAAGTAAGTACGCGTGTTTGTCACAGTCCATTCATACGTTTCGACTGAATTATATCTGCTATTTGTCTGTTTGTCAGCTGTTGGGTAATCTAAGTAATTGAATGAGAAACTTCATTACTTCTTTGTATATATTATATATTATAAAACTCATGAATAGAGGATCTTCAAATAGGTAATCAAATTAGCCACCCACAAGCTTTATGACATAAGAATACACATGTATATTAGACTAGATAATCTAGCTAGATATTTTCTACTGCGTCAAAAACCAGGACGGAAAACCCGGTTGGAGATTCATGAGGGAAGCTTTTGTCCAGCAGTGGACGTCGTATGGCTGAAATGATGAAATAGGACAGCTCATTTCTTAGACAAAGTGTAATTCAGCAGAGAAATTTTCTAGCTTTGAATTAGATCGCAAGATCAAAACGGGATAAAGAATAATTTGCTTGAGATCAGTTTCCATTCCACAACTGATCGGAACAGAACGGATAAACTCGTATAATAATCGGTGGCAATCTAATATTACTCAATGTTATGATAAGATATGACATAACATTGTTTTGACATGCAAACATTCAGTGACAAGTGTTAAATATGTGAATAAATTAGCGTGCGACATAACATTGTTAGAACGCGACTTAAATTTACACGAATGAGTCATGTTATGTGTATTTATATGAAACATGATTTCATCTTTTGTCGTTTGTTAAATAAATACGTAGTCGCTAAAATTAATATTAATGAGTCAGTAATAATTTGTGGACCGTTAAATAATTTATCTTCAAGTTCAGTAATAAATCAGCGAGTTACGACTTGACTTATGTGCCATTTCAGATAAATAAGTAGGTAATGGTAATTCATACCATAGATCGTAAATTCTAAAAAGTATTTTACGTATTTTATAGATACGTAATACGCCAACATTATTGATGACCTTGGTGGCTTAGTTTTATGGTTTTATACCCGTCTGTTTCTCTGCAGATATTTATCTCGAGTCTGGGTATTTTCAGTTTTTTTTACAGCAGATTTTTGTTTGACCACAATATATTAATAAAAAATAAATAATATTTATTAATATATATGATAATATTTTTTGTATGCATATTCCATCAATCATCTGATTCTCATAAGCTTTACTTTATACAGCATTTTTTTATTATTGCAATTAAAGCAATACGTAAACAATGAACCTAACAGTGAAACTCGCTATAACGGTGAACGAAAACATTGCGACAAGTCCCGCTGCTTAGTTAGCTTCTTGATCTTTCCTCAGACTATGTTCGACTAAAGTGAGAAGTTTTTAAACTTTCGCACATTATTAACATACATATAACCGGGTATTTATCGCGTAAATTACCTTTATTCTTCCCGGGACCATGATTGGTGCAATCCAAGCGAAACGCGATAAATACCCGGTTATATGTATGTTAATAAAGTGAGAAGAATGCATAGGTAGTGGGCATGCCTAATCTAACAATGTCCCAGGTACTGCAGCGTTCCGTATAAATAAACAGTTGCTGAAGCTGTATAATTAATAATCCAAGCACATATGTACTTCTTGAATACTTCAATAATAGGGTATAATGCCATGGGGTGCCGGCAGTAGAATGTTACCCCTCCTCTCATGCCCATGGATGCAGTAAGAGCCTGCTAAGGGATACCTCCGGAAGATGGGCAGCAGCGTCTTTCCGTGTATCAACATCCCGTACTGCGCTCGCCAACCCGCCTGCCAAGCGTGATGAGTATGGCAACTACCCCTCATGGAGATCCATGAGGGAGGCCTGTTCAGTAGTGGACTTTTTACGGCTGGAATGACGAGGGTATAATGAACTTGAGAACACTCTGCTTAAGGAACTTTAAGTTTTTGTTGTTTGAGAGACAATTTATGTTGTACACTTGCGATCCTAATTGTAATGTGCTTAGGTGTAAGTCAGTCAATTACCTTGCTTTGTTATCTACTACTTACAACGCATCCACAAATAAAACAGCCAGCTAGTATTTCTTTACAACGGGGAAGTGTAAGAGTAACTCTAAACAATGGTACTGTCTTGTAACCATATTTACATGTCGATGAATGACCACAAAGCATAATGATCGGGTCACTTTCACTGTCTATTTGTTTTACTCATGTTACGTGCGTTTGCACAAATGTATTGGGAAATGTTCGTTTTGGTGTAGAAAGGATATTTGTAGTCCGTATATTTTGAGATGACGATAGAGCTGATTTTTGATTATTTTGTAGTCTGATTTTGACTAAATCTACTCTATTTCATTATTAATATTAATTGAGATTATTAATATTTAAAAGTTTGAATAGATTAAATGGAGTAAAAATCTGCCAAGGCATACCTCCGGAATAAGGGCAGCAGCGTATTTACGTGCATCAGCATTCCGTACTGCTCTCGCCAAACAGCCTGCTAAGCGTGGTGAGTATGGCAACAACACCTCATGATCAGTAATTGGAGATCTATGAGGGAGGCCTCTGTCCAGCAGTAGACGTCTTACGGCTGAGATGATGATCACGGTGATGATGAAAGAGTTTGGATGGACGTCTGTGGTCTTCATCAGTTTCAGTTAACCAATTTATTAATATAATTACCAGTGACAAACCCAAAATAAAAATTGCAAATCGGGTCATAAACGAAGGTGTTTTATACGTTTTGGTTAACAAAAACTTCGATTCTTGAGTCGGTTATAAATATATTGTAGCTATAGAATTCTATTGACGAGCTCTGTGGCTTAGCGAGCGAAGGTCCGCCTGAGACCCAAGAGGTCGCAGGTTCGATTCCCGCCTCAGGACAAATGTCTGTACGATCTGCAGATATTTGTTCAGGGAGTTCTGGATGTTTTTCTATATACCGATAATAAAAAAATATCTATGTAGTATAATAATGTATTAACTATATTAGTCATCTAGTACACATAACACAAGCTCTGCTTGGCTTGGGGCTAGATGATGCTGTGTGAGTTGTCCACCATTATAATATAATATTAAATTTTGATGAGCTAAGATTCCTTAGCTCATTTCTTACATATTTATATACATATGTGTTTTCGAACTGTGAACCTAGTTATACGTGACAAATCATCCTTCGTTACACACCTATACCTAAAATTACAGACCAATAAGCCTAAATTGTAATATTTAGGTGACAGAACTACAGTTGAAGCAAGCACTTTCCATTTCCTAGCGAGCGGCCGGACTGTATCGCATTACCATAACCGCACCGTTCGCGATAGGGTGCGTCTACGCTACTTACAAACAATGTTATGTCGTACAAAAAAATTAAACTGAACAGATATGTTTTTCTAATAGATGACATTGTAAAACGAGATTTATTTGACTTTCATGTTTTTTTTAGATTGTAGCTCTTTCAAACGTCAAAATATTCGAAAACAGCGAACTTCATCTTCAGCTAAATTCCTTTAGACATTTATAATTATAATATAAATTACATTATACGACCTCTGTGGCGCAGCGGGCGAAGGTCCGCCTGCTACGCAAGAGGTTGCGGGTTCGAATCCCGCCTCGGAACAAATGTCTGTACGACCTGCAGATATTTGTTCAGGGTGTTCTGGATGTTTTTCTATATATAATAAAAAATATCTATCTATGTAGTATATTGTATTAAGTATATCAGTCATCTAGTACCCATAACACAAGCTCCGCTTAGCTTGGGCCTAGATGATGCTGTGTGAATTGTCCAACATTATTTATTTATTTTTTATTATTTTGCCTAGTAGTAGAACTTTTTGTGAAGAGTCATCCAAATAGCCGTGGGATACCGGCAGTAGAAAGTTGCCTCTTCCCACTTGCCGTGGATGCAGTAAGAATCTGCCAAGATATCTCCGGAAGATGGGCAGATGAGGGGCAGCGTCTTTCCGAGTAGGTATTAATATTACTGCGCTCACACATCCGCCTGCCAATCTTGGCGAGTATGGCAACAACCATTGGAGCCTCTACGGCTGAGATGATTATGATGACAGTCATACACGTATCATCATTTCAGCCGTAAACGTCCACTACTGAACACAGGCCTCCCTCATGGATCTCCATGAGGGGTAGTTGCAATACTCCGAGTATTTTGAGTTTCGCTAGTGGTTAGCTAGCGCAGTACGGGATGTTGATACACGCTGCCATTCCGGCGGTATTCCTTTGCTCTTATTGCATCCACGGGCATGAGAAGAGGCGTAACATTGTACTACCGGCACCCCACGGCAAGCAGCAGTATAGTATAAGTATATCTTAGCTTTATCAATCTTATAGCCTCACCGCTCAATCAGTGTGGCATATTGAAACCTCCTTTACCGGAGGCGTGGGCGTGTATTACATTGATCTGTTTTGCGGCATTGCCGAGATCGGATAATATTTGAATTGCCTCGCCTATTGCAGCCGGCAGTAGAATGCTGCCTCTCCTCTCTTGCTTGTGAATAAGACTCATCCAAAGAGTACCCCTAGAAAATGGGCAGCAGTATCTTTCCGTGTATCAACATACCGTACTGCGCTCGCCAAGCGTGGCGAGTATGGCAACAACCGCTTTACGATCTTTGAGATCCATGAATACCATGATCCATGGTAGCGGTGGAAGTGGACAGCAGTTCTACGGCTGAAATGATGATGATCTGGTGTCGGAAGCCAACGCAGTACTGGATGTTACATGAAAAGACGCTGATCCCCATCTTCTGTAAGTGTTCCCTTGCAGATTCTTACAAGGGCAAGAGGGGAGAGGCGACACTCCACGGCGACACCAGATATCGCCTGTTATCTCTCCCCTTTGCCGTTTCGGCCAGTAAGTGAATATAATGTCCCACTCACTGCAGTTAGGTCCTTTTTCCCTAGAGCATGGGCACATCCATGCTCTAGGAAAAAAGGACCTAACTGACGCTTTTTAAATAATCTATCTGTACAGTCATTAAATTCAATTCAATTCTATAAAAGTTTAAATAGTTACTTTCAACAATAAAACTTGTCTTATCTCATCTTATCTAGTATAATACGATATACCTTGCCAAATTGCATAGTTCCAGGTCAACGAGAAGTACCCTATGAATTTTGATTCTTTTGAGAATGTCGAAACATGTGTTCTTTTTGCGGCATAATCGGTCGTATCTTTTTTTCAGGTTAACTTAGAATACCTATTGATTTTTTTACAACTTGAAGAAGCTGTAGATTCGAGTTCATTTCAGCCATTAAACGTCCACTGATGAACACAGGCCTCCCTCATGGATCTACATAAGGGGTAGTTGCCATTCTCACCACGCTTGGCAGGCGGGTTGGTGAGCGCAGTATGGAATGTTGATACACGGATAGACGCTGCTGTCCATCTTCCGGAGGTATCCCTTAGCAGGCTCTTACTGCAACCGTGGGCATGAGAGGAGGGGTATCATTCTACTGCCGGCACCCCACGGCGGAGAGATTTGAGTTACCTTGAACCTTTACACGTTCTCGAGACAAAGGGTCAGAAGGACGGAGAGAACAACAAATATTTTTTTCCTTATGATGTACGGAATCCTAGAAAACTTCTAACTGCCATAACTTTCAAAAAGGGAGCACTCAATCCACACGCACATTATGCTTTCATAATGGCCCCTTTTTGAAAGTTATGGCAGTTAGTTATTTTACTAGGGCTAACTTTAAGGTACTTGAAGGTAAAGTAGGTGTTGGATAATCATCAGATAATGAATGCCAAGTTATAAATATGCAAGGCGTCAAGTCGTTTCGATTTCTTCCGAGGTGTTACCGCATTGCTTTGGAAATGTGCAAAGAAACTGGTTTCTTTCGTTGTTTACGTGCTTAACTTTTGCCTGAGGGCTTATTCTGTACTAAACTCAGAAGGTGGATTGTCTTTGGATCTTTTGTATCGAACAAAAAAAATACTTGATCGTTTTACTAGTGGTACTGTCAAAGAAAAGTTTCACGCAGTTTCATGACGCATGATCACGGATAAACTGAAGTCGTTTGTTGGTTACAACCAGCTCTATCGAATGCCAGGAAGTAGTTCTTATTGAGCTTCCAAGATTTGAACCGAAAGAACCGGCAGGCAATTACTATATTGGTTTTTTTTTATTTAGTCTTCCCTGCTGTGGGGTACCGTCAGTATGGGCAGCAGCGTCTTCCCGTATCAACATCACGAAGTGCGCTCGCCAACCCGCCTGCCAAGCGTGGCGAGTATGGCAACTACTCCTCATGGAGATCCATGACGGAGGCCTGTGTTCAGTAGACGTTATACGGCTGATATGATGATGAATTCTAATTTTGTTATTATATGTACATATGTTGTATTGTTTTATATTTTGTGACATAAAATAAACGTCTCTTATTATTAGGGGCCGGAGTCCCCTATTATGCATAGCGCTGTCTGTCTGTCTGTCTGTCTGTCTGTGCATGACACGATTACAACCGAACGCGTTGATCGATTTACATGAAACCTTTTTTGTTAGCACCGTCTTAATGAGAGAAGGTTACTTTTGGTGACCCTAGAATCATAGGGACCGGAGTTATACTGACCTCAATGTATTTGAAATTTTGAAATTTAAATTTATTTTTTTCGTTTTTTCGGAAACAACAGAAACCATTCGGGGGTACCAGTTCCACCCCCGTACCAATGCTTGTTTCTAATCTACGTAGGACGTCGATGGACGTTACAACTAGCTCTATCAGATGTCAGTAAGTAGTTCTTATTGAGCTTCCATGATGTGAACTGGAACAACCGGCTTGTAAAATAGAACCTAGTGAAATCAATAGAAGCAGTTTTCCAAGGAAACGCGTATTTAACTAGATGAGCACGATACTTCCGCTGGACTGGTTCAAAGCAACATCCACTACTGTTGTGCAAGACACCTCCTGGGAATGCCTCCGCTCGCGAGTCTACATGTTATGAAAGTGAACAGCATCTGATAACCGTTGCGTTATCTACAACTTGAGAATGGCTGGTGAAGTCTTGGTAAAGTGCGTGTGAAGTGGCAGTTTTTATTTTATTTTTATTTTTATGTTAAACTAAATCCACAGCCCTTACTCTAATCAGTTTCAAATATTCTTACTTGCCTTACTTTAGAGTAAGGCACGGCCAATTATGGACTAACATTTTATAAATCAAAACTAAAAATTTAAGACAGTTAAAAGCAAGAATCTACTAAAACAACAAAATGAATGATTGATCTAATCTCTTGAATCTGTCTAGTACGCTTAATGCAATAGTAATATCTAAGTTACAAATTTTAAATTAAAAATGCTTAAAATTAATTATTTAAGTAATGTTTTCCTCCATGATTGCTAATATATCTCTTTTAAAAGTTTCCTTCTCAACATCAAATATATCAAAACACATTTTTACATTTTAACCGCAACAAGTTTATTTGAATAATTAATAATAAGCCATTTAATTAAAGCTTTTAGAATTTTACCAAAAATAATACTACCATGAATGTTTTTTATAGTATGATGTTTGGTTTTTATATAATTTTAGTGCTGTAATTTTATTTGTCTTGTCTTGTTTTTTTGTTTTGTAGATATTATAATCCGTCCTTGTTTTTGATTAGTGTACCATTATGACCATGTAACGACTTAGATTACTTATCTGTAATGTTCTTGTTATAAATAATTTGTATTTTTTAAATGCCTCTCCACTCTTGCGTGTGGACAGAGTTATTACCAAGGGATACTCCCGGAAGTTGGGCAACAGCGTCTTTCTGTGTATCAACATTCTGGACTGCGCTCGCCAACCAGACTGCTAAGCGTGGTGTCGTCCTACGGCTGAGATGATGAAGTTTAATTAATATTACGACTTCCACCACGTGCCTATCTTAGTGTTTGGTTATCTTTAATTTTTTTGGGATATAAATCCCCATTTTTTGACCTCCCTCCAAGTCACAATTGGTCTCATTTGTCCCCTCCACTATTGCGACATCACATATTTTGCAATTTCAACAAGGACTTATGAAGAAATTAATTGATTCAGGCTTGACTTTGCGGAAATCCATCATAATATCTAAATGAATAACAAATATTGTTAAAATTTGCTGTTCTGCGTTCTCTACGTTGTCCTTGTTTCTAGTGTATTTCGTTGATTTCTCCTGAAGCTGCCCTGTAGAGAGGCAAAACACGTGTCGAATTTTCGTGATTGTTTTTTCGTTATTTCGGGCGCTCATTATATAGATTAGATTTCAGATTATTTATTTTTCACCTTAGGAACATAATGAACACTTGGTTACGTACAATGACATTGCGGCTGTTCATGCCTTGTCAAATGGGTATGTTCCTACTTACTATATTATAAAACTAAAAGAAAACATTATTTTATAAATAAATAACAATACAAAGTAGGTACCTAATGTAGGTAATGTCAATACAAGTAAATGTCAAACTGGATAAAAGTGTTGCCATGTCAAAATTATTTCTACCAAAATTTAATAATATTTTTTTTTATGCGGCTGTAAAGAGGCCTTAATTATAAAATATAAGAATACAGTTATGTCATAAATCTATTTAAACACTTAAAATCTCCTAGAATTCTCTAGCGCAGAAACGGACACGGGCCACACGTTTTTATCATTTGTGTATTCACTACAATTATAGTAAGCACCTCGAGTTAAAGCGGCCTTAATATTTGTTTTAAACTGCTTTTCTCCTAACTCTAAAATTTCTTTTGGAATTTTATTATAAAATCGTAAAGAATTCCTGAGAAATGATTTGTTGCATTTCTGAAGTCTACATTTCGGGAAGGTTAGCTTATTTTTATTTCTGGTGTCATAATTGTGTATATCAGATTTTTTTGTAAATAAATGTATATTTTTACGAGTGTACATTATACATTCGTATATGTATAAGGAGGGCAAAGTTATTATATTGACATCACTAAAGAAATATCTAAGGGATGTCCTCGAACTTAAATTATATATTGCTCTTACTGCTCGTTTCTGAAGTACAAAAATTGTTTGAATGTTAGCTGCTGCACCCCACAAAAGTACACCGTATGACATGATGCTATGGAAGTACGCATAATATACTAACCTTGCGTTAGAAATATCAGTTATCATTCGTATTTGTCTCACCGCATGGATTGCTGAACTAAGTTTTTCGCTTAAGGCATTGATGTGGGGGTCCCACTGTAATTTTGAATCCACAGTTATACCCAAAAATACTGTGTTTTGTACGGCTTCTAGAACTTTGTCACTAATTTTAACATTTGGATAAATATTCCTGACGTTTGGTGGCGAGAACCTAACATATTTGGTTTTATTGGGATTTAACATAAGATTATTACACTCAAACCATTTATGGAGAGAGGTCAAAACATTATTAATCGTGTCAAAATTTTTTTCTTTACGTTGAACCTTAAATAAAATTGATGTATCATCTGCAAATAATACAATTTCTATTCCAGTTTGCTTTTTGATCAAATATGGTAGGTCATTCACGTAGATTAAAAACAAAAAAGGTCCCAAGATGGAGCCTTGTGGAACTCATAACTCAAGTTTGGACCCTGCGGATTTTACCTTGTCAACTTCCACTATCATTTGTCTATTACTAAGATATGATTCAAGAAGTCCCAGGGATACACCCGATACACCATAATGCCGGATTTTTTTATAAGCGTTTTATGACACACGCAGTCAAAGGCCTTTGACAAGTCGCAGAAGACACCTACGACATCATTCTTTTCTTCCCAAGTCTCTAAAATAAATTTAATCAGTTTTGAACCCGCATCAATGGTTGATTTTCCCTTTGTAAATCCAAATTGGTTTATGTGTAAAGTATTATTATTATTAAAATGCACAACGAGTTGGCTTAGTAGTTCCTTTTCAAAAATCTTACTTAAACAGGGCAGTACCGATACCGGTCTGTAGTTTGTAGGATCTCCCTTGCTCCCTGATTTGTAAAGTGGCACCACTTTGCTCGTTTTCATTAGATCAGGAAAAATACCCTTGTCAACACACACATTAAATAGTGCAGCCAGGTAGGGAGCTAATTTTGTGATGGCGTGCTTTATGACGTTGAGGGATATCCCCCATACATCTTCAGATTTTTTAATCTTAAGAGATTTGAAATTTTTAAGAATAGTAAGGGCCGAAATGTGCTGGAAGGCAAACGAAGGAGTAATACTATCAAGATTTTGCTCCAGAAGTGAAATAGCAAGATCAGGTGTCGCATTTAAAAACATAGTAGTTTCCAACGGTGCATTTCTAAAAAAATGTTCGAAAGCATTAGCAACATCCAAAGTATTTGAAATTATTTTGTCTTTTATTTTGAGAATCTTAGGTTTTACAGTTTTCTTACATTTTCCTGTTTCTGAATTTATTATATTCCATATAGTTTTAATTTTATTTTGTGATTTAGTTATTTGATTTCTTACAAAAATTGATTTGGCGTTTTCACATACTTGTTTAAACACCTTTGAGTAGTGTTTAATGTGGTTTATAAACACGGAATTATCTTTATTATATTTTTTTTCCTCATATAACGAATACATGTTGGTTCTACTCTTAAAAATACCTGGTGTAGCCCAGTCATCAAAAGTAAGTTTCTTGTTAAAGTTAGTCTTCTTAAGTGTGAAAATTGAGTCATGTTGAATACAAATGGTATTGAAAATGTTATTATAACTAATATTCGGATCTGAAATGTCATCAGGGTATAGATTACACATAATTTTATCGATTGCATTATTAAAAAGATTGATACGACTGTCAGTAATAGGTCTACATGTAAGAACATTTTCTATTAAAAGTTTTTCACCATAAAAGGCGACATAGGTTAGCGGATTAGGTTAGCGATATAGGTTAGCGGATTAGTTACTAAATATTTTTTATTCATTTAGATATTAGGAATTATGAAATTAAGACAGCAGTGGTTGATAGTCGGTTGAAGATAGCGATGTAGGCATAGTTGCGGTCGGGCAACCCCGACCGCAACTTTCGGGTTCGATTTCCGGCTCGGGACCAATATCTGCGATCTGCAGATATTTGTTCAGGGTGTTCTGGATGTTTTTCTATATATTATGAAAATATCTATCTATGTAGTATAATGTATTTAGTACATCAGTCATCTAGTACCCATAACACAAGCTCTGTTTAGCTTGGGGCTAGATGGTGCTGTGTGAACTGTCCTGCATTATTTATCATTATTTTTGATTAGTAACTGATCTAGCCGTCCTCATTTAACTGCAGCACATATAACACTGATTTGCCGTAATGCGCCGGTGATCGTCTCATGCGCTTATTTGCTAGATGCACCGCGAAATACGATATTACACTTTCATAGTAATTTCTGGATCATCATAATGGATGCAATAATCATGACAAACTTTCGCGTCATCTTATTACTGTTTGTAGTGTAGGCACATCATTTTATGAAAACCTGTCGGAGTAGACAGAGTGTCATTCAATGTTTTGTTCTCTTTGAAGCCGATATCATCATCATTTCAGCCGTAAATCGTCCAATAATGAACACAGGCCTCCCACATGAATCTCCATGAAGGGTAGTTGCCATACTCACCACGCTTAGCAGGCGGGTTGGCGAGCGCAGTATGGGATGTTGATACACGGAAAGACGCCGCTGCCCGTCTTCCAGAGGTATCCCTTAGCAGGCTCTTACTGCATCCACGGGTATGAAAGGAGGGGTAACATTCTACTGTCGGCACCCCACGGCGGTAGTTTTGTGTAGTGTTTAACACTATTTATTTATTTTAATAGTTACTTTTTATGTAGCAACGATACTGGAATACTGAGGATGTCCCGCACCCCAAGGTCATGGGACTGGAAACCCGGTGTGCCATAAATGGCGCATCTTGCAATCGGCCCGATCAGGTCACGTCGTGAGGTCGCGCGATGAAAGTGAGATTGTTCTAGTAAATTCCATGATCTATGGTTATGACCAATTAGTCCTGGGGCTCAGTGCGCTAGGTCAATGGAAGCGGAGGATTTCAAAATGGTACTTTGAACTTTCCTTGAAGCCTGAGAAGCAATTGCTTCATCATCATCTTAGCCGTAAGACGTCCATTGCTAGACATGTGTATACTGCTCGTGGATCTCTAAGTACTGATCTTGAGGAGATGTTGTCGCACGCTTGGCAGGCGGGTTGGCGAGCGCAGCGCGGGATATTGAATCAAATAGAGACGCTGCTGCCTGTCTTTCGAAGGTATCCCTTGCATCCACGGGCAACATTCTACTGCTGGCAACCCAAGGTTAAGCGAAGCAACTAGGTACTTATATTATTCTTAATAAAATGTTTTAGAAACAGAATCTTCCAGGTTTTATATAGTTTACAACTTTACAGAAGCTGTTATCATGTAGCTAAAGACAGAGTCATGGTCACTTAGAGATCTATAAGGGAGACCTACGTCCAGCTGTGGACATCCTAAGGTTAATGATGATAGACAGAGTGTCATTCAATGTTTTGTTCACTTTGAAGCCGATATAACGATTGTAGTACTATTTTTATGTACATATTATGTTTATTTTTCCTTGTTGTGTCTGGCTGCGTCTGTAAGGCCGCGACATAAATACGTCAAACACACTGTTTGGAATAATATTATTTTGTCTGCCACGGCACGTGTCTGATACGCTCGATATCTGTAGATATAAACGGACCTTAAGTCTTCGAATTCATATTTACCTTTCCATATGACTTTTGTTAACTACCAAACTTCGAATATATTCCAGTCATTACCTGAAAACAAATAAATATTTAAAGTTTCATAATAAATACATAAGTACTAAGTATCGTAGGCTGTCGTAGAATGTTGCCTCTCCTCTCTCGTCCGTGGATGCAGTAAGAATCTAAGGGATACCTCCAGAAGTAGGCAGCAGCGTCTTTCCGTGTATCAACCAACATCCCGTACTGCTCTCGCCAACCCACCTGCCAAGTGAGGCGAGAATCGCAAAAACCCTTCATGAACTTGAAGATCTATGAGGGAGGTCTGTCCAGTAGTGGAAGTGGATAGCTGTCCTACGACTGTGATGATGATGATGACATAAGTACTGAAACTACGTATGAAACCAAAGGCAGATCTGTTAGTCCGGTAACGTTGTCATGGCCATCTGCGGTGAACAACATAATATATTGTCATTTCGAAAAAAAAAAAACCAAAGGCAGATATAATAACGTTAAAATACGAGTATAAATTGACGACCTCTATGGCGCAGCGGGCGAAGGTCCGCCTGCGAGGCAAGAGGTTGCGGGTTCGAATCCCACCTCATGACAGAAGTCTGTACGATCTGCAGTTATTTATTCAGGGTGCTCTGGATGTTTTTCTATACATATATTATTAAAAATTTATATCTTTGTAGTTTATGTATTTCAGTTTAAGTTTTTCAGTCATCTAGTACCCAACACAAACTCTGCTTAGCTTGGGGCTAGATGATGCTGTGTGAATTGTCCAGTTTTATTATTATTCGTAAGGTTTAATCAATATTGATTCTGTGAATGAACCTTGCGTGGGATCACGTCATGGACCAAAGATGGTATCGAAGGTCGAGGCGAGGCCGATGCACCTACGTTTGGTGTCTCATAAAAATATTTGGATGTCGTAAATGATGTGGACTCAATCCTACACGCACAAATATAATAAGACTAGCCGCACCCCGCAGTTTCACCCGTGTAGTTCCCGTTCTCGTGGGAATTTCACAAAATCCCTCCTTAGTGCACCTCTAGGATACTCAAGGTATATGTGTGCCAAATTTCAAGTCTCTAGGTCCATTGGTTTAGGCTGTGCGTTGTCTGTCAGTCACTCAGTCAGTAACGGAAGAGTTTTATATATATTGATATTAGAAAATGATAATCAGTAGGTAGGTACTATTTATATACGTGAAGGTAAAGGCATTATGTATTTCTGTTGTTTTTGTAGTTTAAGTTAATTTTAGTTATTTTTGTTTTTATCTATCTATCTAAAGGAAAAAAACATGCGGAAACCCGCGGCTTAGTCATATTGGTGTTTTATATTCTATAGAATACACTAAGCTTAGGGGATGGTATCCTATAGGTTTATGCGCTTTATCTATGTATTATTTAATCATTGTTTAATCTTATATATGTCAATAGATTTTTTTTTACGTTAGTTGTGTTTGTATTTACAGACTCCATACTGCTTTGATTTTTATACGCTGTCAAGTTGTTTGTTTAAATGCATCAAGCACATACCTAATAGAGGGAAAATAAGGTCATATGAAATTCCGAAACACATTAGGGCTTTGCACTAATGCAATGACAACTGTCTCTCGCCTTCGACAGTACAGCGTCAACAGCCGACCTGTGTACTTTTCCGCACAATTAAGAAATATTTTTGGCGGAATTGTTGTTTATACACAATTAATGACATTTCCTCTCTACTGGGTATCCAAAGGTCCTCGATGTTTAAACGCAAACTTATAAAAAATATATAAAAAGTATCCTTCTCTCGTGTCCATTGTTCAAGTTATGTTTTCAACTTTACCAGTTACGACAATTTTTAGTCTCGTAATAATTTTCCACTTCCCGAAGCATGAAGTGATTACGGTAAAATTACGCGTTCGTAATTAGCCGGGAAGCACGCCGTCAATAATTCCCACTTTTACTGCGACGAGCGCGAGCGTAATGTGGCATCGCAAGCTGCGCTCTGTAGGTCTACCATGAGTTTTCACAATCTATACTCGCTAGCGACTGTGTTAAAAAATGTATAAAAACTTGTACAGCGCCTCTAGCGGATAGTTTGGTACTAAAATACGCAGTAAACTAAATACAGCTATTCATTTTGTAAAAACGGGAATTACTCACGTAGTATTGTAACGTCGAAGTGTATGTAGAAGTAAATGAATAGTATATCTCACGTTAATTTTGAAAGTGAAATATACTACAGCTACTTGTAGTTTGGCCTTCATTTACTTAGAATTTGGTACCATGAGTTACAAATCTGACAGATGTCATGTAACAATGTAGTAACGGCAGGCATTCTAACAGTGACAACTCATGGTAGACACACTGGGCATTTTGCAAAACATCCAGTTGATGAGGGAACGACCACTCGGGACGTGAATGTCATAACTCCTCACAGTTTTTAGGAACTGGCTTAGTTTTAATTGTTTAAGTGTTTTAGCTTGGACATTATCGTGTTAGATGTATAGTGGAAAGATGAGACGTCTTTAGGACATGCTCATGTATAGCGGAAAGAAGAGACATGTTTACGAAATACCCGCAAAGGCACGCTTGTTCCTCCTTTTTTATACTACTAAATGACGTGACAAGCCGAAGGCCCACCTGATGTTAAGCGGTTACCTCTACCTATAACGATTGCAATGCCGCGGTGATCACGTTCACTAAGCACGTGACCAACACTGCATTGCATTGCGCCCGTCACCCTGAGACAGAGTTGTAAGGTCTCATGTGCCCGTAATTTCACCGGCCCCCTTGCCCTTCAAACCGGAACACAGCATTGAAGGCATTACTGCTTTGCGGCAGAAATAGGTATGGTGGTAGTCCCCGGATGAACCTTTCACAAAAAGTTCTACTACTAATCTTCTGTTGGAGTCCTTTGAATGAATGAATGAAAATAATTTTATTTACCTTAAATCTTCCACACCATACAATCACTTAAGACACTAAATGAATCCTAGGCTTGACTGCAAATTTTTGTACGGGCTTTGCAAAGCTCTTTCTTAGCAGAGCACCAGTTTCTGCCCGCCGTTTTGCATGCGTTGTATTCGGATAAAAAGTAGCCTAGTAGTCTATGTGTTAATCCTGGTCAATATCGATATGTGTGTAAAGTTTCAACTCAATCAGTAGGGTAGTTTATGTGTAAAGATTTAACAAACAGCCATACAAACAAACTTTCGGCTTTATAATATTAGTGGGATTTGATAGTTCCGAAGCGACGTACAAAGGCATTTAAAATGTACAATTTAAGAACGATGATACATTTAATAACAAAATATGGTAATTACTTATTATAATGTAATAAGTTTTTTTTTCATTTTCATGAAAATTAACTTTAAGAATAGCGATCACTTTTGTCCTTAAATTTAAATTAACTAAGTAAAACACTATCTTCTCAACTTCTCGGAAACATGATACTAAACCTATTTCAAAATATTTTACTCCTCGTTTCATTTCAAACTTTGAGCTATATTTGTCCAAGTGCCTTAAAAGGACTATCTTAATTAAAAGTGACTGAGTCTACATGCCACAGGGTATTATTTCTAGGGATCATTACGAGAAGTTAACAGTTATGGGATGTCTTGTTTTTGCTGTAATTGCTTGATTCTGTGCGCTGGCTAAGTGGCTGTCTATGAGCGACGGAATGTGTGTATGAGCTGTTTGTGTTTAAAGTCTTAGACTACAAAGGTTTGGGAGATGTCATCATTTCAGCCGTAAAACGTTCGCACAGGCCTCCCGGCATAAAAAGAAGCTTCTTAAGTCTGAAATTCCTCTCCTCGCATGCGTGCATGCAGTAAGAAACTGCTAAGGGATACAACCGGTAGATGGGCAGCAGCGTCTTTCAGTGTATTAACAACCCGTACTGCGCTCGCCAACCCGCCTACCAAGCGTTGTGAGTATGGCAACTACCCCTCATGCAGATGAGGGAAGCCTGTGTTCAGTGGTGGACGTTTTACGGCTGAAATGATGATGATGATGAAGAAGTCTGAAACTAATAGATAAAATAAAAAACTACGATAAAAGATTAAATACTGGTGCAAAAGATGCAACTAAAAGAGTATTAAGCTTGAACTGGAAACATTTTTGTGGTTAACTCTAATGCACAGAAGCCCGCTTTAAGCAATACAGAAGTTTAATAATAAAATGCATTGAAAATATTTAGTTTTAATTTATTTTCATTGCATTTTATTGTCATGGATTTCCGCAAAGTAACGCCTGATTCCATTAATTATAGAAGTTTAATAGTAAGTCTTTGCAATCATCAAAATCTAGAATTCAGGTTACAAAAATGTACTTCCGTCATAAAAGGTATTTTAAATAAACTTACACAGGTAAAAATAAATAAATATATTATAAAAATGGAAATTATTATCTAGAGTTAATCTAAACTTGTCAGAATCAAAGATTTAAAAATAGTTTTAAAATATAAAGCTATTTATTTAGCTTCAAGTTTAACACCAGTACATTGCGTCACACATTAGAATGCACACTGCAATCAATTCGGTACTTTCTCTAAAAGCCTAATTTCTAGATAGGCTCAGTCGCAGAGCTATAAAGAGGGCTATGCTCGGGGTTTCTCTACGGGATTGATCATCAGAAATGAGGAGATACGTAGAAGAACTCGGGACACCGCCATAACCAAATGGCACGTTGAAGAGGCAATGGGCACTACCAACTTATGCGCAAAACAGATAGCCGATGGGGCCGCAAAATTCTCGAGTGGAGGCCACGGCAAGCGCAGCGTAGGATGTCCACAAGAAAGGCAGACGACCTTGTGAAGACCGCAGCTCCGTGATGGATGCAGGTCACTTCTGACCGTGCTACTAAGGCTAGCACAAGACGCTGTAGTGCCTGGGACATTGTTAGACGGATTAGGCTTGCCTAGCACCTTATAATACCATCCCTTCAGCAAAGTCAATTCAGAGGAAAGAACAGGTTAATAAGTCTGAAGCTAACTTCATATTGTCAGGTCATCAAGCAGAAGCGCCGCGAGCCTAAGCGTAGCGCTTTGCCTCCGAATCCTGAGAAGGGCCGATGCGACAAGGATGGCTTTATTCTCGTAGGAACGAAGAAGAGAAGAACCACTTATCGCAATCAGTGCGGCACTGCCGCTCCGACTCTACAGGAACTGTCCTGTCTACGTGCTGAGATACCGACCACACTACTCTACGTTTCGCGCGTCCACTACGCCGTGACAACCGAAGGCGTGGCCGAGTATTTAAAGACAAAGGCTAGCTTTAGCTTGAGAGTAGTATAGTTGGAAACTCACCGTGAATTTCAATTCCTTCATGGTAAGAGTACCAACGCCTCGCTTCTTTCATGGACGCTGGTTTTTGGCCGAAAAGTGTTTAGAAAGTTTATTGGACGCCTGACACTAGACACGGCGCACACGTCATCACATCGGCGACGTGTCTAATCCGATGACATGACTATATAAGTGTATTTAGGTGTTATTGTATTCTATATTATGTATATCTACAACCTTGTGATGTATTTTTATATGTAAACGTAGTTTGATAGTCCTTACCTTGCTGTAACACAGTTTATAACTAGCACGGGAGGTAAGGTCTTGATAATTGCGGTAAATATGTAATATATTGTAAAGGCTTTCATAAATTAATGATTTTCATTTGATTTTGATTGTTAAATTTTGTATCGTGTATAGTGTGCCTTATTAAATAAATAAAATAAGTAAGCTGCGGGTTTTCTCGTGGTTTTCCTTTACCGTAATACTTAGACATCGTGATGATGACATCGAAATAACGGGAGGTAGACCCGTGTAGATATTTTGATGTCTACTCTACAGGATTTTCATTAAGCACTTGGATAATTAGAAATTTAATGCAAATATCTAACTAACTGACCAGCTTGTAACTGGTTGTGTAGAAAGCGATCTTTGCCCCGTAACCGAGAAGTCCACAAGGTAATCTTTGTGTAGTATTAATTTAACAAGAAACATGGATAATAAATTATTATTTCCTCTGTACATTCTACCTGACAGTGAGGGGCGAGCAAACGAGCGAAAAGCAAAACTCAGAGAAAGGCTTTAAATTTCAAACACAAACTATACAATGTTTTCATTAGAATAGTTTGTGTTCTAATTCAAATCTTCGCGCGTCTATTTGTTTATGCAAGTGACATTCGTTTTGAGTTTGGAATCTGTGATTCCGTCTGGCCATTTCTACGATTAGACGTAGGTATCCTGCACAAAATATTTTTTAAGTGTAAATTATCTTAATTGACAGATAAAAAACAAACATAATAAGTTTTATAATCAACCAGGATACCCATAACATAAACACAAGCTCTGTTTATTTGGCTAGATGGTGCTCGGTCGAATGTCCAGATACTTATAAATATTATAGCTGGACATTCCACAGTCCAGCCCCAAAGTCTCTATCAAGAATTTCAGACTCTGCCCGTCATGGGTTTTTTAGCTTAGCGGTGAGAGGGTTTCGGCTTTAGGACCCTCCATTTGCCGAACTGATAACGCCACTTGAAAGGCAATCATGACTAAGCGATAAAAATTAGAAAATTAGTTATTTATACCATTCGGACCGAAAAAATCAATATAATATTCTGATTCTTTGGTCGCTTATTTACGATTGTCATGCATCAATATAGGCCGAAAATGAATCATAAACATAGTAATGAATTTCAATGTTCGCGAGAAAATTAAGAGATATTATATTTTATTTTGTTTATTATACATATCAATGATTTTTATTGTTTTCTTATACGACATAATTATTATAGTTGACATTTTTTTTAAATTATTGTATATATTATTAACATTAGTTTTTTTTTATGACGCATTATGTATGATTACATTTGTAATAATGAATTAGCATGTAAGCCTGACCTGTAACTTATAAAATTTTATCAATAAATGCTATAACTATGAACTATGATACAACCCAATTATCTTTATCCCTCATGCTGGAACCGACTACCGCCAAAACTCATATAGTAGTGTGCAAGCAATAATTTGAACCACCATTCGATTTTGACCAAGTGTCACATCGGCTTCGATCAAGCGGCAGCTGAGCGGAGATTTTTTTGCGTGGTTATGAACCATTAAAATAAAATTACAAACTATATAATCAAGACTCTCTTTTCTCTATGTTTTAAATTTCGCTCGTTTGCTGTTAGGCAGAATGTATACAGGAAATAATGAGTTAGCTGGCGACTTCTTCGTATCTACCATGAGATGTCACTGTTAGATCGCCTGCCGTTACTACAGTAGTAATAGTACGTCACTATGACATCTGTCACAAACTACACTCGCTGTTGTAATAGTTTACTGCGTATTTTAGTACCAAACTATCCGCTAGAGGCGCTTAACAAGTTTTCATACACTTTTTTTACTACTTTCGCTAGCGATCATACCTAGATTGTGAAAACTCATGAGTTTTCACAATCATAAGACTTATTTGTTTTTTCATATCTATGATGTAAATAAGATAACCCAATTTATTTAGAGGTAAAGTGTTATTCGAAGAATAAAATGATAAACTCATGAGTTTTCACAATCTAGGTATACTATATATGTATATACTCGCTGACCACTTGCGGACCACTAGTGTCGGAGGCCAAGATCCACTTTGGGTCGTTGCGCCAAGCCAGTAAGTGGCTCGTTGGTATCGACTCCCTGCCCGCAGCCAGTCTGCCACAGTGAGAGCGCCAAGGCTGGTGCATCGCCCACTCGAAATGTAATTTACATTTTATGCGATCACCGATAAGCAAGGCTGAAATGCAGGCAGCTGGTGTGGAATTTTTACACAAAAAAGTAAATTGCTGAAAAAAAATGTTAAAAAAATAGCCTTACTCGTAAAATATGCTTATCGACTCATAAATAAGCATTGATAACTAGGGGATAAATCTTTAAATAAATCTAATTTTATCAGTATGATTTCAATATTTTATTTAAACTTTATGGTATTAAGAATAATTGCTGCATAAGACTTCTTTGTTTTTTAATATCTATGGCGTAAATAAGATAACACAATTTACTTAGAGGTAAAATGTTATTCGATGAATAAAATGATAAATACTAGTGTGCGGGTTCTTATCAACTAATAGTAAAGTATAGTTAGTTACCAAGCCACGTTACATCAGCTATGACAAAAGTTCGCAAGTAGGCACCAAGTAATGTGACGAAAATATCAAGTCGATTTAAAACTGGTCCAAGGAGATCGGATCTAAATAAATTATGTGTTTAGTTAACTAAATGTCAAGTTTGGTTTCCATTTAGAGCTTGCAATTAAGCAATGAATATTGTTGGTCATTCCACACAGCGTGTTAGCCTAAGATTTAAATCGTATAAATCGATTGAAATCATTCATCATCATTTCAGCCGTAAAACGTCCACTACTGAACGGCCTGTGTTCAGTAGTGGACGTTTTACGGCTGAAAGATGGATCCCTCATGGATTTCCATTAGGGGTAGTTGCCATATTCACCACGCTTTGGCAGGCGAGTTGGTGAGTGCAGTACAGGATGTTGATACACGGAAAGACGCTGCTGCCCATCTTCCGGAGGTATACCTTAGCAGGCTCTTACTGCATCCACGGGCATGAGAGGAGGGGTAACATTCTACTGCCGGTACCCGGTATCGGGAATGTTCTCGTACTTTTTGTTAAGTTGGTGAAGGGACCAAAAGTTTCGACTCTCGATTTCGACGTTTGGTCAATGTTATACATTTTATAATTTCTATAAGTCGGTAGATATTATTATTTTAAATTGAAATGTTTTAAAAAATACAAAAAAAAATACAAAAATATTTATTCATCAACTTAATTCACTTATCAATAACATAGTTTGAGATTCCCTTTTAAGTAAATAATACCTGTGTTAGGGAAATCTCGCTCTGCCAAAAAACAATAACATTGAGTAGATTAAGCTATTTTAATTAATTTTAGGGTGGTATTATTAAAACTGAGTTATATTTCGTTAAGTTTGTATAGTTATAGAAAAGACAAAAATTTAACCATTACAAAAGAAATAAGTTACATTGACCATATTTCTTTATGATTTTTATAAAAACTGTTCTGTACGCGCATGTGTTTGTGTGGTTGTGTATGTGTGTGTGTGAAAGTATGTGTGTGTAGGTGTTAAGAAAGAGTAGAAAATGTTTGATGTTTGACCTGTAATGATTACAGTTAAGTACCAATAAATTGATTATTCTGATTATTTACTGTTTTAACTTCCTGTTATTCTATCGGGAATGTTCTCTTACTTTTTGTTAAGTTGGTGGAGGGACCAAAATTTCGACTCTCGATCGAAACGTTTGGTCAATGTTTTATAACTTCTATAAGTCGGTATTATTATTTGAATTTGAAATGTTTGTCCTGTAATGATTACAGTTAGGTACCAATAAATTGATTGTTCTGATTATTTACTCGTTTAACCTGTTATTCTGTTGTTACGGAAAATTAAGTTGAAAAGTAATTATAATTAACTATAATATTACATTATTTAACAAAGCATTCGTTTTAGACGTTACATCAGAAATACAATTAAAGTACCTACTTTTCCTTGTTTCCTAGTTATTTTTTCTTAGTTTTTTGAGGTTCAGGTTTAAGACCAATAATTTTTTTTAAGAATAAAAGTTCTCTTATAAGAGAAAACTTAAATTTATAGATTGATACACCGCGAGCGCCGCGCACCATGGCGCGGGTTCGATGACGGCCGGTCTTAAAAAATGTATGTGTATATTTAACACGTGCTTTAATGCTGAAGGAAACCTCCGTGAGGCAACCCACGGCTCAGTAAGCTGTAGACTTATTGACATATATCGCTATAGGGATGCGAATACGAAAAATACTCCTTTAGTTGGTTTGTATAATATAAAATGTATGTTTATTATAAATTGTATGTTAGTCTGTAAGGTAAAATATATGTTCAAGGACCCTTTTATGGTATTTTTATATGTCTTTTTTAAACTTTCGCGACACATTATTAACATACATATGTATAACCGGGTATTTATCGTGTAAATTACCTTTATTATTTCCCGACGTTTCGCTTGGATTGCACCAAGCATGGTCCCGGGAACTTCCCGGGAAATAATAAAGGTAATTTACGCGATAAATACCCGGTTATATGTAAGTTAATAGGTAATATTTTTTATATGTACGCGCAGTTTAAGAGACCTTGATGTAACACAGTTTTTTAACTAGCACGGGAGGTTTTGATAATTGCGCTAAGTATGTAACATTAGTTGTGTATAATATTTGGTTTATATTTATGAGTAAATTATTATGATTCTGATATTTCCTCTGATGATTGCCGACTAATTTAACAATGTCCCAGACACTGCAGCGCGAACAACGTGGATACTAGATGCTGTCTCTCATAGATGTGGAAAGCCAATTTATATAACATCGTAAGCAATTTTTTATTTAGGTATTGTATGTTTTGTTATATTATAGAGGTATATAACAATTAAACTTGTAGCGCAATGGGATATGTATTTTCTACTATACTATTACTACGTCTATGGAAGTGTCTAGAAGAGGATGAGTAATGTTGATGTCATACAAACAATGAATGACGCAACATTGGCAACTATGATAGAAAAATATAAAACATGATATAAAATTTGTAAGAAATAAATTACATACATCACTATACCACTTAGATAACACAGAGAAAATACCAAATTTAATTAAATAAAATGATATAATATTTAGTTGAAATGGATAAATTACGGAAAGACAGGTTATCCTTGTTGCACAAAACCTACACCTATTTATATACATAATAATACAAAAATGACTTCTTCATTTCTAGTATTTATAATCGTGAAATCATCCATAGAAAATTCCTAAGAACACACAGACCCGGGAAAATAATCTGTAGAAAAAATCCAAATACTTGTCACGCGGTAGGAATCGAACCCGCTACCTCCCTCGTCTATTAGACCAACAGTAAATAATAAAAAAAAAAACACAAAATAAAATAAAAATAAAATAAATAAAAACAGGGCCATGGAGGTCAATGTCTGATAAGTGAAATATAATTAATTTTATTTTTGTTAGTAACATAAATATTCCATAAACCAAAACGGGAAAACCAGGGCGAGTGAGCTAGTATTAAATAGCAGCCAACAGGAAAATTTGAGACTTAAAAACAAGTCGCTTATCTCTATTTCACCCGACACTTTTTCCTATTTCACACGACACTTTAGTCGGATGTTTTGCACTCCGCCTTGCACACGACTAGCGTACTTGCATTATCAACTACGTAGCGTTTGCGCACGGCCGGCAGGATTGTACCTCTATAAAACTGTTCTGCGGTATCGCCGGGGTATTAGTTGTGTTGTAATTCCGATTGTGCTGTTAAACAAGTAACTAGGTAAGTGTGAGGTGATAAGGGACTTTGATGTGTTTATTTTTTATTGGTATCTATTTTTTGTGACTTTTGGGCGTTATTTTTTGTTTAAAATGATAAAAACAATATCGATTTTTTAAATATACTTTTATTAAATATTATGAAAAGAAAATGTGATAGTTATATGTATATGAGTCTTGAAATGACCGGTGTCAAATAACTACTATCTGTTTATTTTGTACTTTGAGATTTCTAATTGCATCGGGATTGGATGGTGAAGTAGTATTCGATATTTAAAAAGTAATGTAGAGCAAAATACAGAACATTTTTACAAATTACGCTTAACATGTACTGGGATTCCTGGTTGAAAATTACTACCGTAACTAAGAAAATTCTTTAGTACAATTCTTCCCACTGCTGGGAAATACCCCAGTTTTATAAATTAATAGATTTATAATTAATATAATTAGACCAATTCTAAAATTAATTTACGCAACCGTGCTGAGTACATAGGTAGATATATATTTTCAGGGTTTTCAGATAGCGGCACCATACGATTACTTCATAATTTATAGTGAAAATCTGTGAGAACTTAATTAAACCAAAATTGTCTGCCTCCGTGGCTCAGTTGGTCTAATAGACGACTGTCACGCAAGTGGAAGTGGGTTCCACTCCCGCAGCGGAACAAATGTTAGTAATTTTTCTGCAGATATTTGCCCCGGGTCTGGGTATATTTTAAGTATTTACCAAAAATAAAATAAATAAACAACCAATCACCCGGTACCTATAACATAAGCTCTGCTTACTTTGGGGCTCATTATAGTGAAGTTTTAAAATACCAGTTCCAGTACTCAATACTGTTTCCTTTTACAGAAAATCTTCAAAATGCCCTGCCACAAGGTGACAATGAAAAGTACCAATTGCAACAAGGACGCCTGCATCTGCAAACCACCCCATGGAGCATCGCGTATCTGTCACTGCCAGAACGAGACATCAGACACCTCCCGTTGTGACTGCAAACGCAACGGCAACAAATGCGAATGCAAGACAAACTGCACTTGCGTAAACACCGCAGGATTTACTTGCACTTGCGTTTGTCGCGAGACTGGAAGGATCAAGACGCGTGGAGATTACTGCTGTAAACCAACTCAGGCATCTTGCAAGGGAAAGTGCAATGATAGCAAGACTAAGTGTATTTGCGAGACTGGCAATGAAAAATTCAAGTGTCCTGAGAAAATGCTAGAAGATGCTCGCAAAGTGAAATGTTCTCGAGGGGCCTGCGGTGGAAATTGCAGGTGCAAGGGTAACGCAAGCTCTTGCATCTGTATATGCAAAAATAAGAACGGAAAAAATATTTGCTGCGATGATTGCAACTGCGATGATGACAATAAATGTGACAAGGAAGGATGTACTTGTGTTCCCAAAAAATATTTAACCTGCTCTACAGTTCTGAATTGTGACGAGGGATGCAAATGTTCTGGCAAAATGCTAGAAGATGCTCGCAAAGTGAATAAATGTTCTGGAGAGGTCTGTGGTGAAACGTGCAAATGTCAGGGCAATGCAAATTCTTGCATTTGTATATGCAAGAATAAGAAAGGAGAAGCTGCTTGCTGTGATGATTGCAAGTGTGATGTCAACAATAAATGTGACAAGGAAGGATGTGCTTGTATTCCCAAGAAATCTTTAACCTGCTCTACAGTTCTGAGTTGTGACGAGGGATGCAAGTGTTCAGGAAAAATGCTAGAAGATGCTCGCAAAGTGAAATGTTCTCGAGGGGCCTGCGGTGGAAATTGCAGGTATCAGGGTAACGCAAGCTCTTGCATTTGTATATGCAAGAATAAGAAAGGAAAAAATACTTGCTGCGATGATTGTAACTGCGATGATGACAACACTTGTGACAAGGAAGGATGTACTTGTGTTCCCAAAGAATCTTTAATTTGCTCTACAGTTCTGAGTTGTGACGAGGGATGCAAGTGTTCTGGCCAAATGCTAGAAGATGCTCGCAAAGTGAATAAATGTTCTGGAGAGGCCTGCGGTGAAATGTGCAAATGTCAGGGCAATGAAAATTTTTGCATTTGTATTTGCAAGAATAAGAGAGGAGAGGCTGCTTGCTGCGATGACTGCAAGTGCGAAGTCAACAATAAATGTGACAAGGAAGGATGTACCTGTGTTCTCAAGAAGTCTTCAACTTGCTCTAAAATTTTGAGTTGTGACGAGGGATGCAAGTGTTCTGGCAAAATGCTAGAGGATGCTCGCAAAGTAAATAAATATTCTGGAATGGCTTGTAACGAAAACTGTAAGTGTCAGGGTAATGAAAATTCTTGCATTTGTATTTGCAAGAATAAAAAAAGAGAGACTGCTTGCTGCGATGACTGCAAGTGCGATGTCGTCATTAAATGCGAGAAGAATGGATGCGCTTGCGTTTTTGAGAAAGGTTTCACTTGCTCTAAAGTAACAGGTTTAAAGAATAATTGTTACTGCAAGACTACAAATAACTGCTGTAGTAATTGTGAAGAAGGTTGCAAGTGTTCCAGTGAAACGCAAGATGTAAGCAAGGCAAACAGTTGTGGTGCCAACTGCAAGTGTCAGGGAAATGCAAGGTCTTGCATCTGCGTTTGCAAGAATAATCAAGGGGAAACTATTTGCTGTGATGATTGCAAGTGCGATGAAAACAACATTTGTGATAAGACCGGATGTGATTGTGTACCCAAGAACTCTTTTTCTTGCATGTGCAAATATGCTAAAGCCGGCGGTGGTAAACAGTAAGCCCAACATTGTAAAAAAGGGTTAAATGGCAATTGTTCTTTTTTAATATAAGTTATTAAAAAAACAATAAACCCAACATATTATTGTAAAAAAGGTTTTAATGGCAATAGTTATAAAAACAGGCTTAGGATTAGCCACATTTCATTGATGTTAACTTTTTAAAATATCAACAAGTAAAATCAATTTTTATTATGTTAAGACTACTTGTGTAATTATTTGTGACAATTTGTTTATCCTAAAATATTTATATTACTCAATTTTTGATAAGTTGTTTCCTTGAAATGTTCTATCTAAGTGTGGAAACACTATACAAATAACAAACTAAAAAATATAATTATAATCAACGTATTTGATGCTTAAAGGTGATGGTAAAGGGTAATGATAATTAAATAAACGTAATTAATTTTGAATCCTTGTTTTTTTAATCCTAGTATCAAAAGTTAAGGTACGTACTTGCATCAAAATTATTAAAAAGTTATAAATACTAGATTTTATCCCGTACTTAACTTTTTATGATTTTGCCGACGTTTCAATACGCCCGACAATACGATAGTTACGACGTTATGCAATCAAATCCTGTATTTAAAACTATTAAATATATAATTAATGGGAGCAGGCGTTATTTTGCGGAAATCCATGACAATATTTGATATATATAAGATGTAAATATTTTCAATATTCCGCTTAAGCGGAATTAAAACTAAATATTTTCATTGCATTTTACTATTAAATATGTTAAGAAATCCCGAAAGGTAAGCAGTATTGTATCTTGTATAGAATATTGTATCTTCTTCTTCTTTTCTTTCTAATAGCTGATGCATGCCACTTGCTGCAACTCTGCCAGATATTGTATCTTACATTGTATAGAAGGTAAAAGCTATTACTTACAATTTCATAACTCCGCCTCTGAGATGATTTACAAAAACAAAAACACCATCTATTATACCACAAAACGTCATAACACGTCAGTTTGAGGTCTCACAGTTGAGTTGTCAAAGTGTCGGCTTCTTGGGTGGTACTCACTTAAGCATCCATTTATTTTTTATTGCATGTCTATGTTGATAGCTTGTAAGGCTGTGGGCATGTTGCTGGCCCATAAGCTTCACTTTTTTAGTTGGTTCTAGACTTTTTTTGTGAACGATATCAAGAGTTTTACATAACTCAATATGTGGAGACACTTTAATGGTAAATAGCTACTTTCATAGATAAGTTTTTTTTAGTTATTAAGTACTGTTTGTCTTTCAACAATATAAAAATAAAATAAATAAATAAATAAAATAACCAGTGTTCATAATTATAATCAGGTTGGTAATGTAATTTATCGCAGAGTTTTTTAAGCTGATGTGAACGAATTTTATATGTGCTTTATTGAATGTGTTTTGGTTTGTTATTTTTATGTAAATTAACTATTTTATGTAGCTCTTTGCTCTATTGAATAAACACCTATTGACTTTTACTGGTTATTAGGGTTCCGGACCAAAATGGTAAAAAGGAACCCTTATGATATCACTTTGTCTGTCTGTCTGTCACAATGGATATCTCGAGAACTACTGATGCTATCGACTTGAAATTTGAAATGGTTAAAGATAACACTTTTTTACTAATATAGCATAAATGAAAATGTTAAAAATATTCTTATTATGATTGCAAGGGGGCGGATAGGTGATCTCTCAATTTTTTTAAGTGAATTTACTAGGTCGTGTGGGAGATCATATGGAAGGTATTCATTTGCACATTAATAAACAGTTTTTAGTTTTTCCTTTAAGCCGTATCGTTTTGAGTTATTTACAAAAATGTTGAATAAACGACCCTTATCTCCGAAGTTTGCAGAAAAGTGTAAGTAAAGTTTATAGGAAAATTATAGCGCACTCTCTATTTTTCATAGTTTTTTTAGACAAGGGGGGTGGAAGGGGTTTTAAAAAAAATGTCAAGTTACTAGGTCATGTGAGTACCATTAGAAAGGTATTCATTTGCACATAAATAAACCGTTTTTAGTTTTGCTTTAAGCCTTGTAGTTTCCGACTTATTTTCAAAAATGTTAAAAAAAATAGCGTTCCCCTTATACGAGTATATGAAGTTTGCAGAGATAAACCCCTGAAACTTTTATTGCTTTTTTCTATTATTTATAAGCCGCCTTTATCAGATATTATAAGACGGCAATTGTATGATGGCACGGAACCCTCGGTGCGCGAGTCCGACTCGTTCTTGCCCGGTTTTATTTTTTACCTAAGAAGATAATCGCATATCTATACTATACTTTATATATCTAATTACTTTCGTAGTAAGCGATAAATGCCATAGTTTTGATATTTAAAATGTATTGTGATCGCGAAAAGTTATGAAATTAATACTATAGATATTTTGACTTCCACAAAATAAACGCCATGCTCAGATATTTTTTTATAACGAAACGTCATATCACGTCAGTTTGATGTCTCACAGTTAAATTGTCAAAGTGACGGCTTCTTGTGTTGTACTCGCTTAAAGTATCTACTTACTTTTTACTGCATGTCTATGTTGATAGCCCGTGGGGTGCCGGCAGTAGAATAATACCCCTCCTCTCATGCCCATGGATGCAGTAAGAGCCTGCTAAGGGATACCTCCGGAAGATAGGCAGCAGCGTCTATCCGTGTATCAACATCTTATACTGCGCTCACCAACCACCAATGGCAACTACCCCTCATGGAGATCCATGAGGGGTAGTTGCCATACTCACCACGGTAGGCAGGCGAGTTGGCGAGCGCAGTGCGGGATTTTGGTACACGGAAAGACGCTGCTGCCCATCGTCCGGAGGTATTCATTATTTATAATATTAGTGATAGGTTTTGCAAATACAGATTTTGATTTGATTTCATTTAAGTTTACAAAATAAAATTTATTTAAAATTTTTGGTTTACACGATATCCTAACTACTCGTATTACAACAATAAAAAATCCCAAAAACTGCTCCACAAATAGCTAGAGCAATGAGGAAGGCCTGTGTTTAGTAGTGGACGTTTTACAGCTGAAATGATGAACATGAACCCTGCAAGGGCATAGCATAAGTTATATCTACCAGGTGGTAACTATTTAATTACTAACTATAACTAACGTTGCTTACAACACCTTATAGTGTTTTCGTACTAATAAATAACACGATAAATAAAAATTTATTTATTTTCAAAGTAAACAATTAACAGATAAGGCATAAGAAACAAGTTTTAACATTATGTTTAGTACATAAACATTTAGTCCTCGCTCTAACTAAATCATCATCATCATCATCATTTCAGCCGTAGGGCGTCCACTGCTGGACATAGGCCTCCCTCATTGATTTCCAGTTATTGCGGTTGGAAGCGATCTGCATCCACTGTCGACCTACGGTCTTCACCAGGTCGTCAGCTCATCTTGTTGGTGGACGTCCTACGCTGCGTTTGCCGGTCCGTGGCCTCCACTCGAGAACTTTTCGGCCCCATCGGCCATCTGACTAACTGAATAACTAAATAAGACTTGTATATACTCGTATATACGAGAGATCCTTGCTACAGCTTAATCTCTCAAGGTGAGGAAGAGGAAAGATTTGTATGTTGTATTTTGTATGTTTGTAACGAATAAACTCTAAAACCGATTTTCAAAATTCTTTCACCATTAGAATGCTAGATTATCCATGAGTAAGAAAGGCTATATTTTATCCTCGTATTCCCACGGGAACGGGAACTACCTGGGTGAAGCTGCTTAGTTCGGCTAGTACAAAGGTAATCAGCTTTATAAGAAAAATACTATAAAGTACTTATTACTTGTAATATTCTACACTTTATCACCACAACTGTGACCACGTCCTTACCTTTTAATTAGCGAGTCCACCCGCTTAAAGGATAATTAAACTTTTTTATTTTTATGTTAATTTTATCAAGCATCTCCTATAACATGTTCATATAATTTATTAAACAATCTATGGAATGTGACAGCGTTTATTTATAACCATTCGTTTTATTTTAGTTACCTATTTTAGTAACGGTTTAGAAACAGTTTATTGTGACGTTAATTAAATAGAAGTGGTTCTTGATTGCTTTTTAGATTTATATCGTTTTGTGATGTTTGGAGTAGTTTATTTATGAATAGTCTTGTTATTAGAGGAGAGGCGACATTCTATTGCCGTCGAGTGCCGGCAGTAGAATGTTACCCCTCCTCTCATGCCCGTGGATGCAGTAAGAGCCTGCTAAGGGATACCTCCGGAAGATGGGCAGTATTGTCATTCCGTGTATCGACATCCCGTACTGCGTATGGGGCATAAATGCCTGTGTCCAGCAGTGGACGTCCTATGGCTGATATGATGATGATGATGAGTCAAGTTATCTCAGTCATGGCCCAGTTGCGATGTGAGGCACAGATCGCGGATAACCGAAATAGTTAAACTTGAACTCAGTGTAAAGGCCGTGACAGTACATTCCCACAGAGCTAACGCAACAGCTTTTTTACAACAGCTTGCTCACTCACACGTGCTTTAACTGTGAAGGAAAAGCATCGGTGTAAAACATGTGTTTCTCTGAAACAATAAATTAATTTACAAGAGAAATAGGGTTTTTATTTTATTGTAAATTAACATAATGAAGGGACCAAAAGCGCCTCCAAATGGTTAGGAAATATCACACACAACTGCTTTGTCGCAGGTTCGATTTTTGCTTGAACTTGGCTAGTCACGCTGCCACCACTTGTACCATTAGGCAGTACCATTAATGGTACAATTGGCACCGATTTGTCCCATTGTACCATTGATGGTACAAATGGCACTGAACGAGCCGACGGACCACTTGTACCATTAGGCAGTACCATTAATGGTACAATCGGCACCGATTTGTCCTAATCGTACCATTGATGGTACAATTGGCACCGATTGTCCCAATCTTCAGATCTCATCAAGGCCTTTCATTAGAGCCCACAACGAAAAGTGTAGGACGAGTAGTTCTCGAGATATGGCTGTTTGAAGTTTGACAGCTGTCATCGAAATAGTACCTCTAGATCTCATGAAGGTCTTTCATTTGAGCCCACAACGTGTCTATTACTTTTTAAAAGTAACTATATATAAATATATTTAAATTACATTTATTATGCTACTAAATGACGAGACAAGCCGAATGTCCACCTGATGGTAAGCAGTAAACTCTACCTATTACAAGTGTAATACCGCACAACGATACCAATAAACAACAACAATCAGGTGATCAGTTTCTCTAAGCACGTGACCAACGCTGCATTGCATTGCGCCCGTCATCCTAAGACATAGAGTTGCAAGGTCTCTTAATAATAATGCTGGACACTACCACACAACACCATCTAGTCCCAAACTAAGCACAGCTTATACTACGGAAAGCAGATGATTATTATATTACTTAAATATCTATACTATTACATAAATGTCTGTGTATCATTAGTGATTTACAAAAATATATTTTTTGTAAATACCCTAATTAAATAGTTCTTGTCACAATGACCCGTGACAAATATCTGCAGAACAATTTATCAAAATTTGTCCCTTGGCAGGAATCGATGCAACTGAGCTATAGAGGCAGTCATCATGATAATTTCAGCTGTAAAATGTCCACTACTGAACACAGGCCTCCCTCATGAACCTCCATGAGGGGTAGTTGCCATACTGACAAGCGTGTTGGCGAGCGCAGTACGGGATATTGAAAAGACGCTGCTACCCATCTTCTAGAGGTAGCCCTTGGCAGATTCTTACTGTATTCACAGGCAAGAGAGCAGGGGCATTCTACTGCCGGCACCCCACGAGAGGCAGTAATTTCATACAATATGGAACAAAACTTACATATGAAAAAGTGACCCAGCTGCTATCATCAACTGTGCTAACCGTAAACTGAACAGCAACTTTTATGTACTTAATTATTGTAGTAGGTAAACGTTCTGATTAACTGGTGATATAATTTTCATAGCAGTATTGTGTAGTTTTTATTCGACTAAGAAAGAACCTACCTGTGATTCTACCAGTGATAATAAAGAGTTGGGTTTGGGTCGTCCTTTTGGCGGGGATTCGCTGCATAGCACACGCATGATTCGCAGTGACATTTTGCGTTCCACTGTAAGAGATAAGCGCTGCCGCCGGGTCTATTGTTCTTGTTGCTAGCAAAACATGGTAATATAATGTTGTTTGCGCTTAGACAAATAATTTAGCCTACCGCTTACATTTGAGTTAAAAGCTTAATTACATGTTTTTTGATTAGTTTATTTCTATCCTTTTGTACTAATAAAATGCATTTTATATGTGTGTTGTACTGTAACATACACGTTTTTATTTATCAGTAACTGTTATTAGTCTTTAGTATTTTCTTAGTAGTTAGATATATATCTACCATTATGTCATTTAAATTAAATTAATATTGCAATTGCATTCTTAAATAAGGTTTTATATAGCCAAAATGTTGGCTCAAAAACGGTTTACTTCATGTGTTTTTTGCAATTTAAAATAAAATGCAATGAAAATATCTAGTTTTAATTCCGCTAATGAGATGAGATGAGATGCACATGCACCACCCTCCCGGGTGGGAGGGTGGTGCATGTGCATCTCAGCATTTTATGGTCATGGATTTCCGCAAAGTATTGATTATTGTATTGATCGCCTGATTAAGCTCTACCGTGGGGTGCAGGTAGGTTGTGTGGGTGCAGTAAGAACCTGCTAAGAGATACCTCTGGAAGATGGGCAGCAGCGTCTTTCAGCGTGTCAACATCCCGTACTACGCTCGCAAATCCACCTGCCTAGCGTGGTGAGTATGGCAATTACTCCTCATGGAGATCCATGAGGGAGTGCGAGCAAAAAGCTACATAGAATAGTCAATTTACAAAAGAAGAACAAGACACATTTAATTTTTCAAAGTGAGGGAATGAAGCGAACAAGAAACCTCACTCTAACAGATGTAAAACAACATTTTACAATTTACTAAGCACATACAATGTAAATATGTGTGTTAGATACAATTACTTACATCCGAAATGCAACCTATATGCTTAACCAGGCGTAGAGATCTTAGAATAACAGACAAAGCCGGTGCTTTGTTTGTTTACTGCGATAAAAGATAACTATTTGTGGTTTTGCCGTGGGGTGCCGGCAGTAGAATGATGCACCTCCTTTCTTACCAGTGGATCCAGTAAGATCAGAGCGTCTTTCCGTTTTTCAACATCCCGTACTGCGCTTGTCAACCCGCCCGCCAAGCGTGTGTATGACAACTACCCTCATCGGAGATCCTTGAGGGAGGTCTGTGTTCAGTAGTGGACATTTATGGCTGAAATGATGATGAAGCAGTAATGTCTGCATTGCTGTATTATGATTTAAAAGGGAAAGAGGCCGAGATAATTACGGGCACAATAGACCTTAAACTCTATAGAAAATAACCTTAAATAACACAGCTACATTATGTCCGGATTAAACTAAACTAAGTCCTACTTACAAGGAAATATACTAGCCTTCTTTATCCCACTGACCTGCATAACGTGACAAAAGAAACTACAAAACGCAACAAACAAAAGACTCGGGCGCCATCTAATACAGCGTTGGTCACGTGCTACGAACGTGATCACCGCGGTACTGCAACTGCAATAGATAGTTTAACATCAGATGGGCCTTCGTCTCGTCATATATTATTGATTTTAGTTTGTAGGGAAATTTTTGCTTGACTATTGTAAGTTATTTTTTTTGTTAATATTGATTGATCGGTGTAAGTGGTGGAAGCGGTTCTAATCAAATGTATTAAATAAATAAATAATATAAAAAATAAAACCGGACAAGTATGAGCTGAACTTGCCTACCGACTCTACCACCCTTCCGTAGGTATGTAGGAACATATTATTAGTAAAAGTTTATAAAATGCACAAAAAGAGTCGGTCACCCATCCGATTTATGACCGCGCGTAGGGTTGCTTAACATCGATGATTGATTTTGACTTTTATTAATGACGATTTTTTTTATGATTCCATTGCAAATGTATAGTTTTTGGATTTTTCTCTATATCAATATAAATAAAACTCTTCCGTTACTGACTGAGTGACTGACAGACAACGCACAGCATATGTCACTAAACCACTGGACCAAGAGACTTGAAATTTGGCACACATATACCTTGAGTATCCTAGAGGTGCACTAAGAAGGTATTTTTCGAAATTCCCACGGGAACGGGAACTACGTGGTTGAAACTGCGGGGTGCGGCTAGTCTACAGTATAAGACGATATACCTTGCCAAATTTCATAGTTCTAGGTATGCCGGAAGTACCCTATGAATTTTGATTCCTTAAAGAATGTCGAAACATGCGTTTTTTGCGGTAAAAGCGGCCTTATCTTTTTTCTGGTTAACTAAGAGTATGGTTAACTTGAGCTTCAAGATACCGTAGATTTAAGTACATGGTTTTAATTACTCGCTACCTCTACACGTTCTCGAGTTAAAGGGTCTTGACAGACAGACAGACGGACAACCAAGTGATCCTATAAGGATTCCGTTCTTTTCCTTTTGAGGTGTAAAAATCCTTACTTTCTTACTATGTTATTATTAAAGTAAAAATAAAATAAAATAACGGTCGAATTGAGGAACCTCCTCCTTTTTTGAAGTTGGTTAAAAATAGGTTTACTTAACTCGCAACTCCAATATGGGTAAATGCAAAGCAAACGCATTTAAATGTAAATTCAGCCGTTACCTTCCATTGAATTACTAGAAGGAATTCAGCATTGTTTTAGGACCTAGATGCCTAAAATAGAGCAAGAAATATGCTAATGCATTGCGTCTAGTGCCGTGGAGTGCCGGCAGTAGAATGTTACCCCTCCTCTCATGCCCGTGGATGCAGTAAGAGCCTGCTAAGGGATACCTCCGGAAGATGGGCAGCAGCGTCTTTCCGTGTATCAACATCCCATACTGCGCTCGCCAACCCGCCTGCCAAGCGTGGTGAGTATGGCAACTACCCCTCATGGATATCCACGAGGGAGGCCTGTGTTCAGTAGTGGACGTTTTACGGCTGAAATGATGATGATGATTGCGTTTAGTGGTTTATTTGTCATTTAGTCGCCTGTGGAATATCATCTCAGCCGGGACTATGTCCAGCAGTGTACGTTCTACAGCTGAGATGATAATGATGATGATTATTAACACATATTTAACCGGGTATTTATCGCGTGATTTACCTTTATTATTGCCCGACGTTTCAACAGGATTGCACCCATGTGGTCTTCTTCCCGGGACCACGATGGGTGCAATCCTGTCGAAAAGTCGGGTATTAATAAAGGTAAATAACGCGATAAATACCCGGTTCATCATCATCATTTCAGCCGTAAGACGTCCACTACTGAACACAGGCCTCCCTCATGGATCTTAATGAGGGGTAGTTGCCATACTCACCACGCTTGGCAGGCGGTTTGGCGAGCGCAGTACGGGATGTTGATACACGGCAAGACGCTGCTGCCCATCTTCCGGAGGTATACCTTAGCAGGCTCTTACTGCATCCACGGGCATGAGAGGAGGGGTAACATTCTACTGCCGGTAACACATGGTTACCGGCATGTTATGTTATGTGTTAATAATGTGTCGTGATCGCGAAAGTTTAAAAAAGACTAATGATGATGATGTTGAATACTTATACTGGGACGAGACTACCGACTTAGCCACCTACTTTCCCTGTCGCAACTAAGTTGAACAGTCACTTGACCCGTTTATAAATTCACACATTCTAGATCGATGAACACAATTTGTATTGCTAATTAGATGGATAATTGATTAGCTAGGCTTTTAGTGCCGTTATAGACCTGCATTCAAACAATGAAAAAACTATACTATTTGAGGGTGTTCAATTCATTTCAGCGGTTAATGACCACAATTAGAAATGACCACGATAAAAAATTACCACAATAAAAAAGGACCACTTCTCAAAATGACCACTTCTTAAATTACCACTTCTTAAATGACAATTTCTTAAAATTACCACTTCTTAAATGACCATTTCTTATATGACCACTTCTTAAATTACCACTTGTTCAAAAAATTGCCAAACGAACTAAAGGAGTGTTTAAATAAAAAGGTATTTAAAAATAAACTTAAAAAGCATGTATGTACATTGTAATTATGTATATTATCCAATCTAATGTATAAAATGAAGCGTTAAATTGATTTTGAATTTAAATTTTATTTTATGTATCACATTGATAGCTTTAGAATAATTTAAAAAATTGAATACTGTAAAAATAATTATTATCTATATCTCATTTTGCCGTGGGGTGCCGGCAGTAGAATGTTACCTCTCCTCTCATGCCCGTGGATGCAGTAAGAGCCTGCTAAGGGATACCTCCGTAAGATGGGCAGCAGCGTCTTTCCGTGTATCAACATCCCATACTGCGCTCGCCAACCCGCCTGCCAAGCGTGGTGAGTATGGCAACTACCGCTCATGGATATCCACGAGGGAGGCCTGTGTTCAGTAGTGAACGTTTTACGGCTGAAATGATGATATCTCATTTTAAGCGAACTATTATTGTGTTCTTTTGAGAAATAAAAGTTCATAAACCTCAAAAACATTAAAGCTAACCTCATTGTTTATTAATGACTTGACGAGCTCTGTGGCGCAGCGGGCGAAGGTCCGCCTGCGACGCAAGGGGTTGCGGGTTCGATTCCCGCCTCGGGACAAATGTCTGTACGATCTGCAGATATTTATTCAGGGTGTTCTGGGTGTTTTTCTATATATAATAATAATATCTATTTATGTAGTATAATGTATTAAGTATATCAGTCATCTAGTGCCCATAACACAAGCTCTGCTTAGCTTGGGGCTAGATGATGCTGTGTGATTTGTCTAACAATATTTATTTATTTATTATTATTTATTTACTGACTCGCAAGCCTTACGTGTCTTGGGGTGCTTTCAGTTGAATGTTGTCTCCGGATGATGAGTGCTCTCCCCTTCCTTATGTATCCCTTTAGTGTTCCGCTTTTGTTCCTACGTCGTCATCGTTTGTGGCACAAAAACATAGTCGGGCTTCGATTTGAAAGAGACCGGCATGAGGTATTTAGGGACAGGTTTGCAGCAGGCGCGGATCTCGTAATCATCGCAATCAAACGTCATTTTTGATTTAGTTAACAGATGCTGTTGTACATATATTCGTCACAAAGTTTATTCACGAATTGACGTTTGACAGCGATAATCGCGAGATTTGCGCCTGTTGCAAATCTGTCGCGAGATACGTAATCAGCCTGCCGATTAAGGAAACGACCAGTCATACGGCCACAACAGATACAAACCAGTAATCCATCTCTTGACTACCGCAACCGCACATCAGCTTGTCAATCTAACGCCGAGAGCGTGTCATATCCGCGGATTGGCCGCGTGAGCGGGCCGTTAGGGGCTGTGGTCTGTGCGAGAGGAGACAGCGTTTGTCTATTTTAAACTTGCGATGACAATACATTATTAATGTACACATAAACGGTATCGTGTTAACCACCTTTATTATACCTGTGTGGGGTGCCGGCAGTAGAATGTTACCCCTCCTCGCATGCGCGTGGATACAGTAAGAGCCTGCTAAGGGAAACCTCCGGAAGAAGGGCAGCAGCGTCTTTCCGTATAACAACATCCCGAACTGCGCTCGCCAAGCCGCCTGCCAAGCGTGGTGAGTATCCCAACTAGGGGTAATGGAGATCCATGAGGGAGCCTTTGTTCAGTAGTGGACGTTTTACGGCTGAAATGATGATGATGATACATGTTTACCTGAGTTACTTGCGTCACAGTGCAACGCGAGCGCGTAAGAGGGAAGGAGAAGGTGCTGCGTAAGACTCCATTCCCTGATGAAAGTTCCCCTGGGATGAATTGAACACGTAGGAAACTTATTTTCGATGTATAATTAACGTGAATAGCCCGTTTAACATAACAATTTATTATGAGTCATGTTTACTGGAAGAGACAGCGTTGTTTACTGCAGGCAGTATATTTGACGCTGCGCCGAAAGCGTGGAAAACTTTTTTCCAAGTGAGGGAAAAAAGGGAACAAGAAACCTCACTCTTTCAGTATATTTGACGCGGCGCCGAGAATAATCTGACGCCGAGAGCGTTTAATTTTGGCGGATTGTCCCATAAGCCGGCCGTTGGGTCTTTAGTCTGTGTTAGAGGAGGGTGCGTGTTTAGACGTCTAGAGGTTTGAGCTGCGACCACATTGTGTGGAATCTGTTAGAATTGGGCGCTACCTTCCAATCATGTACCTACAGCGTAAAGTTTTGCACAGTCTCTGTGAGATAAGACTCATTCATTACTTGCTCAAATGACATTGCTGGCATTGATTTCATTTTTAGAATCAATAAATCATGAATGTCGTCAAAATATACAACTTTCATATTACGCCAACACGTGCTACGACAGGCTGTCTCCACTGAAAGGGGACTCGCTTGCTGTCGACAGCTTTGTGAAAAATTCTGGAACGTAGATAATTTTTTGCAAACCTAGCTACTCACAAGGTAACCAACTATGTTCTAGGTGTTAAACATGCCGTCTGTGCAGACGTAGCTAAGCTAAGTCTTGGGTGTAATTCTAATTTATGTCCCGTATATTGCTTGATCGGCCGTGAGTACCGGCAGCAGAATGTTACCCCTCCTCTCAGCCTGCCAAGGGATACCTCCGGAAGATGGGCAGCAGCGTTTTCCGTGTATCAACATCCCGTAATGCGTTCGCCAATCCGCCTGCCAAGCGTGGTTAGTATGGCAACTAATAAATAAACAAATAAATAAATAATGCTCGACAAATCACACAGCATCATCTAGCCCCAAGCTAAGCAGAGCTTGTGTTATGGGTACTAGATGACTGATATACTTAATACATTATACTACATAGATAGATATTTTTATTATATATAGAAAAACACCCAGAACACCCTGAACAAATATCTGCAGATCATACAGACATTTGTCCCGAGGCGGGAATCGAACCCGCAACCTCTTGCGTCGCAGGCGGACCTTCGCCCGCTGCGCCACAGAGGTCGTCAAACTAATGCTTATCCATGAGGGAGACCTGTGTTCAGTAGTGGACGTTTTACGGCATAAATTATGATATCGCTTGATCATTACACTTGAACCACGCACAATCTCTTCGAGATCATCCCAGTTACGGTAAGTGACATATTGTAAGTTAAACAAATCGCGACATAACAGAGGGTTGTTAGATGACGTTCCGTTACATGTTGAACTTAAACATACATACGTTCCGTTTTGTAGAACATTCATATGTGCTGTAAAGGTTTATCTTTTGTTTGGATTTGTATGGTAGTTTTATGTTGGTTTCAAAGTATTGGTTTACCTACATGTTTGCCCATGACTGGAGACAATCCATAGTTTATAATTCTATAGATTTCACCACACTTACGTTATAGGTACCAGAGTTGTACATTTGAATTCTCTAACGAAAAACCTTACCAAAAATTTGCGATTGCGATTTTGACTTGACTTTTACTAAAGCCGGTTCGAACCCCGCCAAAATTTTTTTATTGCTACAACCTGTCTTATGAGTTATGTCTACAGACAGCGTTGTAGATAAGTATCCCCTTGAACACAACACGCAGCTTTAGATCCTTCTCTCGATTAGATCTTGGATCGATCTCGCGGGCGTGGCTGGGGTATACTTATTTTAACGCGTCTTGGTGTGTTTACTCTGTAATGTTTTTTAACTACTGTGCAAATAATAATTAAATTAGTTGCGACTCTTATTGTACTAACTAAAAAGCTGTGCTTGGGACAGGAATGTCTCGCTGACCTTCTGTTTTTTTATTCCAGTTCAGAAGCTAATGCTTATCTTCGAATCATAAGGATTCTATAATAAATGCAAATTCATTGTAACAAAGGAACTTGTAGAACCGTCAATAAAACGTGCAACAAAAAGACTAACAAAATGTTTACAGAGTCGATATCAGAGTTACTGACCTTTTGTTAAGGGCATTCTAAAGCCCGGTTTACACTGCGAGCGGAGCGGACTCATTATTGGCTCCTTTCACCTCAAGCAATATTTACGGGATTTCATACATTTTGAGTTACCTGCGCCGAAATATCGAGAAGCTCAAAAATAATTAAATCATGGTAAATATACAAAAAAATACAGAATATTTATTTGGAACAAAACTTTGGTACAAACATAATGAGAAAAACGTTGACTGCTGCAAAAGCTTCAAAAAGAAGTGAGTAGCAGTTTCAGCGCCCACCTCCGAACTATTGTATTATTTAAGAGCAATGAAAAAACAAATTAAAAAAGAAAACAGTAAATACCCAAGGAAAGCCTAAAAACCTACATGACCAGATATAATATACTAAAACTGTAAAAACTAAATATACAACTTATAATAAATTTACTGTTTTTGATTATTTGTGATTTTCATGCGTGTGTGTTTGTGTGTGTGTGTATGTAGTGCGCTCATGTTTGTGTGAATGTGTGCGTGCGTTTATGTGTGGTTTGTAAGTGTGTGTCAGTAGTTTATTCACTGAATCTGAGTAGATTTTCAGTGTCGTCGTAGTTGAGGCTTTTTAGCCACTCTTTCAGTTTAACTTTACATTTAAGAAAAGTAAGGGGGGATCATAATAATATGTAATTTCAGAATGCTTTCGTAAAATAGTACAAAGAATAAACAGTTGACGAACAGTGAGTACGTCGCAGTTGAGTATAGCAATATCCCGTAAATATTGACGAGCTCTGTGGCGCAGCGGGCGAAGGTCCGCCTGCGCTGCAAGGGATTGCGGGTTCGATTCCCGCCTCGGGACAAATGTCTGTACGATCTGCAGATATTTGTTCAGGGTGTTCTGGGTGTTTTTCTATATATATTAAAAATATCTATCTATGTAGTATAATGTATTAAGTATATCAGTCATCTAGTACCCATAACACAAGCTCTGCTTAGCTTGGGGCTAGATGATGCTGTGTGATTTGTCCAGAATTATTTATTTATTTTATTTATTTATTATTGCATGTAGTGTTCACAACCATAATAGTTTCAAAAGTTGTATCCTTTCACCTCGTTTCCACCAACAAAGAGTGGAGCGGAAATGACAAAGCTGGCAAAAAAGCCAGGTGTGAGTCAGGCCACGCGGTGTGTAGGGTTCCGTAGTGAGCCGTAGACCTGATGTAAGAAGTTTTATGTTTATTTTACGTTTGCCAAAACATATCACAGGTATTCACTGTAATTTAGTTTTATTGTATTACGGTATGTTTCGTATACAGGTATTTATTGAGTTTTCGGTTTATTTGATATACGGTATGTTTGGTACCGTATGAACTTTATATGAATTCTAGCATAAATAAGTGATATAAGCTATTTAATTCCTATTAAGTTCATAGTTAATACTACATCCATGATTGTTTTCAGTTTTGTAAAGCTTCCTCTGTATGATGCCCTTAAAAATATTGAAAACATTGATATTCGCAAATGGAACTCCGAACCGAAAAATTGTCTTTGCCACCTTTCAATGGTTTTCTAAGAACTGTTATCAACAATACCCTACACGGTGGGATAAACAGGAATAAAAAATCATTTACCTATTATGTGAGATGCGAGTATGGGACTCAAATTAGTTATTTAATCAGAATTAAATTTTACCGTTATCTCAGTGTGATTATTTCATATGCCCATGCAATATAACATAACAAACATTCTAGAACTAAGAGGACAGGTAGGCAAAACGAAACTAAAAGCGTTCCCTGTTGTACTTTGGAACTCTAAAAAAGAGCTCCCTCAATGAGGGAGGGAATCAAACGCCTTCAATCGTAATTTCTTGGTGGAAACGCGGAATTTTTTTTAATAATACATAATCATTTATTTAAAGATTTCAGGTGTTTATTATAAGATCTTAAATTTATAGTCATTCTGCCGCAACCTGCCTTTACAGGCGTATGATTATACAACACAATTACAATTTGCGAAATAAATCAATTTTTAACTAACATTAATTAAATTGTTATCAAGCTTTTTAAAAAAGATACATTTAATCAATTTCTATATCTTTTTATTATTTGTTCCTTATTTCGTCTTCCCGGGACCACGATGGGTGCAATCCTGTCGAAACGTCGGGCAATAATAAAGGTAAATAGCGCGATAAATACCCGTTTAAATATGTGTTAATAATGTGTCGTGATCGCGAAAGTTTAAAAAAGACTAATTTCTATATGTTAACAGTGTCCGCTTCAGCTCATTTTTCTTTGCCTGTGGAAACCGGGCTTTAAGGTCAAATTAATCTTCGCGGAGGAGCTTGCCCTTTACGCATTGCTCTTAATGCTGCCTGTTGGATGTTGTCCCCTTAATGGATCTTTCACTCTCATGTGAAAAACGTAAGTGCATTGTGGCCCAAGTAAGAAGTAGAAGTGGTTGCGAACTTAGGCATTTTGTTGGTATAGTATAGATCATCATCACCGGCCTATATTAGTCCACTGCTGGACATAGGCATCCCCAAAGCTGCGCCAAATCATCCTTGCGCTGTGCCATGTCTTCTCACTGTCGCATCCATCGTCTGCCAGCGACCGGTCGCAATAATCACTCCTGTAAAGTATACCTAGATTGTTTGACCAATTCCATTACTTCTCGCGTGTCATCTGTAATGACCAGATTCAATTATGTGCTTTATTCTATTGATTTGTTTTGTTTTATTTTGTAATTTGTGACGCGTCATTAAGTTCCATGCCGCCGCACTGAATATAGTATTTTTTTGATTCTTTTGACTCTTTGATTCTAGACAAGATAGACTAATAATATTTCGATAGAATGTTGTAGTAGTGTTTTTTTTATTGGATTATGTTGCCATACCATTTTCTCAATCCAAATCGGGAAATCAATCGCTTTCTCGTTTAGGCAAATCAGCATTGTCGCTCTTTCTTACCTGAAATGACAAAAAACTAATTAAATAAGTAAGTTCAACGTCAAGTTAGTAAAAACGGTGTTAGTAAAAAAGTGATTTAAGATTTTTATATTTACAAGTAATATTAGTAGAGCAAAAATAAAATGATTAATTGCTAAATCGCTTAATTGCTAAATCGCTGTGTTCAGCATTATTAATTTAAAACGCTTCCTCTCAAGCCTCGCACCACCGGACCCCTCAAACCAGTTCACAGCTCGTAGAGGTCACTCGTAATGTCGCCGACCGGTTATGTCAATCAGGTCCAATCAGGTGCCGTGAGCTTTTGGGCTAAAGTCACTGGGGCAGCATTATTTAGATAGATAGATTCCACGTCCGTGTTGACCATCTATGCAAAGAGGGGCGGACACTTACAACGAAATGACCTAACGAGTGACCAAAAGGGAAATGGCAAACCTATAACGATGAAAATAAACGATAAAATGTACGCTACATAGATACTTGACCGCCGTGAGGTGCCGGCAGTAGAATGATACCCCTCCTCTTATGCCCACGGATGCAGTAAGAGCCTGCTAAGGGATATCTCCGGAAGATGGGCAGCAGCGTCTATCCGTGTATCAACATCCCATACTGCGCTCACCAACCCGCATGCCAAGCGTGGTGAGAATGGCAACTACCCCTCATGGAGATCCATGAGGGAGGCCTGTGTTCATCAGTGGACGTTTTATGGCTAAAATGAGATACTTGATACTGGTAGTATTGTGTAAACCAAACACAAAAAGCTATAAAAGATGAAGAAGAAGTAGAATGTAGATCCATTACCTCTTTACTGTGTGTACAGTACACTATCGTTATTATGGTGTACGTACAATAAAGAGTTAATCTATCTAATCTAATCTCCAATGAAATCTCCAGTCAACCCGGGACCACGATTGTTGAAACACAGTCGAAACGTCGGGAATAATCAAAGGTATTACGCGATAAATTCCCGTGTTTATGTTATTACATTATAATCTAATCTATCTAATCGATCTATTTTTTGTTCATTATTTAAAGTCACAAAGTGATTATGTCGCTCTATCTGTATATTGTGTTTACAAAAATAACAGAAGAAGATAAAGTAATGCTAACATTATTAGCTGTAAATAAAAAAAAAAATATTATAATGGGCTGCCGTGCCCCCATGCCGTGGAGTGCAGTAGAATGTTACCCCTTCTCTCATGCCCGTGGATGCAGTAATAGCCAACTAAGGGATACCTTCGGAAGATGGCAGCAGCGTATTTACGTGTATCCCGTACTACGCTCGCTAACCCGCCTGCCAAGCGTGGCGAGTATGGCATCAACCCCGTCATGATCTTGGAGATATGATCGAGGCCTATGCCAGCAGTGGACGTGGATAGGAGTCCTATGGCTGAGATGATTTGCTAAAACACGTAAGGCATCGGTATTCCGCTCACAAGGCCTTATGTGTAGATACACCTACATACGTAACTATTAATATTCTTGGTTGTAGGCTGGTACAGTCTGCGCCTGCTGCATAGGCACGACGTGTGACAAAATATTGTTATTTTATTATTTCATTGGGCTATCTTACACTGAAAGAATTTTTCAATTCGGACAGTACTTCCTGAGATAAGCGCGTACAATCGAACAAACAAACCAATTCTTCAGCTTTACAATATTAGTGTAGATTAACCTATTTCTATGTCTTGTTATTCTGTAACTTTTAGGTAAGAGGGTGTTCTCCTAATACAAGCAAATGATGGCTATAAAGAGAGCCTATAACTTGTTATTGTAAAAATACAAGATAATGAAATAAACTTTTATTTAATTAAGCATATCAAATCAAGACTACATTTTAATTAATGAATAGAAGCGACAGAGTGAAGTTTATTTTTTTCCTCTTTCCCTTACTTGGAAAAAAGTTATTAAAAGCGAATGAATTTAATTATGTAAGTGTAAACTTTGTCTTTGATTTGTGACACAGAATAAGTTAAAACTAGTGTCTTTTAAAAAAAAAACTATTGTCGTTTTTTAACTGGCGCGCAGCGGAACAGTGCATAATAGACCAATCACAAGGCTTGAGTAAACAACGACGGAGTTCTGAGGTAACAAAGACACGTGTTTTTGTTACCTCATAACTCCGTCGTTTATGGAACGATTTGGATATATCCTCTAAAGCTCAAGCGCAACGTTTGTTTACTTTGCTTCGGTTCGCTTAAACTTGTCTAGGCAAGCTACCGTGTGTCTAGATTAAAAAAAAATACAGACATCTTGAGAACCTCCTCCTTTTTTGAAGTCGGTATTAACGTAACATCCAAGTGAAGTGAACGAATCATCCATGAAAAGAACAATTAAGTGCTCATTCGCGCCGCGCGCTGTACTAACTCTATGAAGGTTCTTCCACAAATGGATGTTCGATCATTCTTACATAAGACGTATATAGTAGTCATGGCTTGAAGATCGCATGTGACAATAGGCTAGATAACTATACTTATACATTTATACTATAGATAACTATATTTTCCATAGCAGCATTGGTAGTTTAAAAACCAAACTTAATAACTCTTTCTTCGAAAAGTTTAAAACAGATGCGAATGCCTAATTATATATATGTTCATTTATAAGACAATGTGGAATTATGTGGATCTATTCGGGTATGTGTGAATTACTAGCCTATTGTTAATTTCTTTTAATTTGTCCTTTGTAAACCACTACTGTGTATCTATAAGTGGAAACTTATTAATAGCCACTTATTATTATACTTATAACTATTGTGTATCTTGTGCTGATAGAGTTTCCCTAAGATGAATAAATAAATAAATAAATACTTTAATTGTTAATCTGTCATGTAGAATAACAAAACGTATATTTTAATTTTTAACGTACCTAATCCTAAATAACCGCAATACAATATATAGAAATGTCGCGTGAAGGCACACGCTGTATGCACCGACGTGCCTCGCTACAGAATTATGACGTCACGAGCCCCTACTCCTTAACTGCAACTCGCTTTATCTAAGAATTGTGTCATTAATTTAAAAGAGCAAAAATATGTGTCATTTATTTTTGTAATAGCTAACTGATAAACTAAACAGAATTAGAATTGCATTTGACATCATAACTATTGAGAGTGTAGATACATGTCGTAGGATGATTTAATAATTCGAATTATTGCGAAAATTCTACAGTTGTGGCGAAACACAGATAATTAGACAATAATTGTGATTACGTAACCATCCGAACGCAACGCCGTAACGCCGTGGGGTGCCGGCAGTAGAATGATACCCCTCCTCTCATGCCCATGGATGCAGTAAGAGCCTGCTAAGGGATACCCCCAGAAGATGGGCAGCAGCGTCTATGCGTGTATCAACATCCCATACTGCGCTCACCAACCCGCCTGCCAAGCGTGGTGAGAATGGCAACTATAGCATGGATCTCCATGAGGGAGGCTTGTGTTCATCAGTGGACGTTTTATGGCTGAAGTGAACCATCCGAAAACAGTAACCATCCGAAAACACTACCTGTGACAGAACCGATATGGACAGACAGTAGGTTATTATGTTTAAATGTAATCACAATAATTAATTGTCTAATTATTCTTGTTTTCGCAAAATCTCTAGAATTTTTGCAATAATTCGAATTATCAAATCATCCTACGATACAATAATATTCGTATTACAAAATCCGCGCCGCGCGCTGTACTAACTTTATGAAGGTCCTTGCACAAATGGGTGTTCAATCATACTGACGTAAGATGCAGATAGTAGTTATGGCTTCAAGATCGCATGTGACAATTATGGCTTTACAAGGAGACGAGCGTGAGATACGTCGGATGTCATTTGCTTGAGTTAAATCTTAAGGAAAACGCGGTATTGCTGCTACTTCAGATCACAGATTAGATTCAGCTAAGTCAGACATTAGACGTAATGTTTATTTATTTATTTATTATAATAGGATACCCAACACAGGTTTACACATAAAATAATAAGAAAACATTCAAAAACAATTTATAGCATTGTGCTCCCGTACTTAAAGGGTACCACAGCATGCAAGAAAACAAGGCAACAGACAACTTAAGAGTTGTGATTAAAAACTAATAGTAAAACATAGAAAAGCACATTCATAATACAATAGTAATTACATATATACAATAGTAATAGTATTATAGTAATCTAATACAATACCTCTAGATAATTAAGTAACAAACTATTAGATATAAATAAATATTTATACTGTTAGAACTATCATTAAAAGATTGAATGTATTATGAACAGTTCATTTTATTTACGTTACCACAATGTTTATAAATAACTAGCCGCACCCCGCAGTTTCACCCGCGTAGTTCCCGTTCCCGTGAGAATTTCGAAAAATCCCTTTTTAGTGCACCTCTAGGATACTCAAGGTTATGAGTGCCAAATTTCAGGTCCAGTGGTTTAGGCTGTGCGTTGTCTATCAATCACTCAGTCAGTAACGGAAGAGTTTTACATATATTGGTTTAGGTTTTCTTTAATTTATTTCACAACGCTAACAGTCATCATTACAGCCGTAAAACGTCCACTACTGAACACAGGCCTCCCTCAAGGATCTCCATGAGGGGTACTTGCTATACTCACCACGCTTGGCGGGCGGGTTGGCGAGCGCAGTGCGGGTGTTGATACACGAAAAGACGCTGCTGCACATCTTCCGGAGGTTTCCACGGGCATGAGAGGAGGGGTCTACTGGCGACACCCTGCGGCACGCTAACAGTATTGACTTCTATTATTGAAAAACACACCTATTTATTGCAAAATGAAATATAATTAACTTTAAAATTACAACTTTATTCTTCACGCAAAATCGCCCACTACGCCACAAGAGATCCGATTTTGCGTGAAGGTTTCACAAATACATAATCATTTTCGAATTCATCATACATAATTAAGAACGTAAGGTAATATCATCCAGCACATATCCAATAGAGGGGTTATTTCCCCTCATAACAATTTCGAAACACATTATTGCTTTGCACTAATGCAATGACAACTGTCTCTCGCCTTTGACAGTACAGCGCCAACAGCCGACCTGTGTGTACTTTCCCGTACAGTTCTGCCCGCCGCTTTGCATGCGTTATACCTGAATAAAAAGTAGCCTGTGTGTTAATCCTGGTCAACATCAATACGTGTGCAAAGTTTCAGCTCAATCCGTAGCCTAGTTTTTGCGTGAAGAGGTAACAAACCTCCATCCAAACAAACTTTCGGCTTTATAATATTGGTGGGGTTTTTGGCGGAATTGTTGTTTAGACAAAATAAATGACATTTCCTCTCTACTGGGTATGTCGATGGGTTATATAGATAGCCTTGGCATAGTTTAGAAGGCACTCATCGTTGTCAATAATTATTACCACGGAAGTGTAAAACATGTTATGTAGAGTTGACTTCTGCCCACAACTTTGTATTACATTGTAATGACGGATATATCGTATATGGACGTGCATAAGGTAACTCCTACAGAAGGGTTTATGAGTTTAGTTATTAGTTATTTAACAATAGCAACACCGTTCAAGCTTTATCCGTAATGAATTAATGGTGCGTTTGATTTAATCTGACTGTTTTGTTTTTTTATATCTCGCCTTCTATATCATGGATTGTGATATTCATTATCATATCAGACGTAGGACTGCAGGATCCCTCATGGATTTCCAAGAACATGAGGGTGTTGTTGCCGTACTCACCACGCTCGGCAGGCGGGTTGGCGAGCGCAGTACGGGAGGTTGATGCATGGAAAGACGCTGCTACCCATCTTTCGGAGGTATCCCTTGGAAGATTCTTACTGCATCCACGGACAAGAAAGGATAACATTCTACTGTTGGCACCTCACAGCACTCTGCCGGCATATAATACGGGGCACGCCGTGGGGTGCCGGCAGTAGAATGTTACCCCTCCTCTCATACCCATGGATTCAGTAAGAGCCTGCTAAGGGATACCTCCGGAAGATGGGCAGCAGCGTCTTTCCGTGTACCAACATCCCGTACTGCGCTCGCCAACCCGCCTGCCAAGCGTGGTGAGTATGGCAACTACCCCTCATGGAGATCCATGAGCGAGGCCTGTGTTCAGTAGTGGACGTTTTACGGCTGAAACGATGCACTAATAGACTCTTATTCTTGAAGAGTGTATGATCTGATCATATAGTTAGTCCATTTCGACGGAACCCTAAACCCAAGGCATTTTCACTTAGCATTATATCATTAAATGTTTACGCCTTTACGAGTTTTATCATCGTACGAAGCATGTGATCCGTAGGTGGGCTGGACATCTGGTTACAAATTAGAAGGAATTTAATGAACAACAAGCTATTTCTGGTTTTATTGTATGCGAGAGGTTTTATGGGAAACAACGAGGATATTAACCGTTCAAAATAGTAGATTGTTAGCCGAGGGTCGCGTTAAACACTCTACTTTTATTTCGAATATGAGGAAAATAAAACTAGTTGTTTATCTAAACTATTTATTGATAATATATAGTAATAATATTAGTAGTACTTACCTATTTAAAATTATTGTCAAATTAGGACCTATTTTTTAATTCCGTCACAGATACTTAACAGATTACTATCCCGCCAATTTATGTCGACTTTTTAAATTTTAAATATGGAACTCACCGCGTAATTGTTGCGGCTTATTCCGCTCTAAGAAGTTTGCGCTAAGTTCACACTGGCTGTTTAGAAAGTCACATGGCCGCAGCATTTTTTTAAATTAGTTTTTTTTTACATAAACCTCTTCATAGCTGACAGCAGTTCTATTTTTAAAGTTCATTCCGGCCCTTAGGTGGGAAGTAATTTGTATGAGTTTTTCCCTCTCTATGGAAGCAGCATTTTCCACCCCATAATCAGATCAAAACAACACTACTTTCCGAGTATGAGAAATGAAAACCTTATTCTTTGTGTAGTTTATAAACATCATGTCAGGACTGTACAGTCGCAGTATTGCTCTCCACGACCACTGCTGGACATACAAGAATCAAGGTTATCATCATTTCAGCCGTAAAACGTCCACTACTGAACACAGGCCTCCCTCATGGTTCTCCATAAGGGGCGGTTGCCATACTCACCACGCCTGGGGTTGACGAGCGCAGTATGGGATGTTGATACACGGAATGACGCTGCTGCCCATCTTCCTGAGGTATCCCTTAGCAGGCTCTGTAGTGTATAAGTATATCAGTCATCTAGTACCCATAATACAATATCTGCTTAGCTTGCTTAGCGTCAATAAGGTCCATGCGGCCGCACTGAATAAAGTATTTTTTGATTCTTGATTCTTGATTCTTGGGGCTAGATGAAGCTGTGTGAATTGTCCAGCATTATTTATACTTTTATTCTAAATCTCGTTACCGAAGTGTTCCGTTATTCCAACCTAAGAAGCTTTTTCAAGACTTTGTTGTATCTACGCTTCAAAACAACAACAAAGTAACCCCTTCTTTAACGCCTGTCTGTAGTTTTAATTACCCGAATGACCCATAAAGCTGATGTATTCCAGTGCGCGCGCGCATTTGATGTTAATGTCTTTAAGAATCAAGGTTATATATAATTCAATCTTATAAAAAGTTATGGTTTAAGTCCTGAGACGCAGAAGGTCGCGTGTTCGATTCCTGCCAGGAGACAACCTGTTTGCTTTCATATCGATCATAAGGGGGTTGTTGCCATACTCCCTATGCTTGAAAGGCGGGTTGGAGACCAGATGATTGATAGAATAGCTACGCCACTAAAGAACAAAGCCTTATTATTAAAATATGGGATTATCGGGTATTTATCGCGTAATCATCATTGATACCGTGTATCAACATCCCCTACTGCGCTCGCCAACCCGTCTGCCAAGGGTGGTGAGTATGGCTGTGTTCGGTAGTGGACGTTTTACTGCTGAAATGATGATGATGAATGGTTTAGGCTGCGGGGTGCCGAAAGTAGAATCTCCTCTCTTGCCTGTGGATGCCGTAAGAATCTGCCTCACTATAGACCTACCTACATTCTTTGTATTACCTACCTACGTTCATTCTTCTTTTCTAGGACTGGTGACGTCATCTCCGTACAATGGGGCCTGGCCAATGATTTATTTTCTTGTAGTACGCCTACATCAGACACAGGATGTGAGTTTTGCAAGGAATTCGTTGAACTGACTATATGTTTAACTTGAGCACAAAGGAGTATCTGCGTGGGCAAATTTAGGCAAACAGAGAACAGATGATATTTTTAGGGTTCCGTAACCAAAGGGTAAAAACGGGACCCTATTAATAAGACTTCGCTGTCCGTCTGTCTGTATGTCTGTCTTTCACGAGGCTGTATTTAATGAACCGTGACAACTAGACAGTTGAAATAACGGCCGCAGGTAGACGCTTGAAATATTCACAGATTACAGGTGCCATTATGTGCCTTATTGCGGTGGAAATTGCTCATAAAACGGTAGAGCCATCTTATGAGCAAGTGTGTTGAAAAGTATATTATATTATGTCATTGATAATGTAAACTAGATCTATTATTGTAGAAAATATATTTATTAGGTTATTGATAAAATCATACCCATTTTTCATAGTTTTCTGTACACATTTTACTTTTTTAACGCAACTTCACAGAAGGGAATTCTATATTAATTTTAGAGAGCACATGACGTCACGGAGTTTAAAGGTAAAAATATAGTGCGTATTTTATTTTAAAATTGCGGCGCCTAAATTCTCAAAATATTCGTGTTTTGTAATCTATTTTAATTAAGCCCACGGCTGGGCAAAGGTGATATACGGCGGTCCAACCTCTTTCCAGTTCACGTAATACCACGTAGGGCGTGGTTTTCTATCAGAATGTTTTCGAAATAAAATCATCGCTTTATTCAACACCCTTCATCATTGGCTTCCACTTGGCCCAGAGGTGCAATTCTCGTGCACCGTGATCTAAGTGATAAACGCTCACAATTGATAAATTTAACATAAACCGACAAAATCTCTATTGAAACGAACATAGAGGTATTATTGCATTCTCGTAATCTCACGATAGACAAACGTCTTGCCCAGCACCTATTCCATCCTCGCAGCTTAGTCAGCTGATTAGTCAGAGGAAAGAACAGGTCAATACGTCTGAAGCTAACTAAGCTGCGGGTTTCCTCACGATGTTTCCTTCACCGTTTAGGCACGTGTTAAGTGTGCACATACATTTTTCAAGAAGTAAACTTTTAAACTGATGCGATAAGTTCGGAGTAGACACTGACAAGTGAGATAGACAAAGTATCACGCAAAATCACGTTTCACGAGAATCGTCCCCCTGAGCATGTTTGCCGTCCATTTTGCATGATCATTTATTTTATAGCTTTGTATTTTTTATGGTTTTTAACCACACTTAGGTAGAACATTTCAAGGAAATGAAAAACCTTATCAAAAATTTACGATTCTGTTGGGATTCGAACCCACGTCCGTCAAATCGATCCTTAACGCTTCCTAAAGCCGGAAGTGCTTTGACCAGCTTAGCTACGGAACCCATTTCAACAACAACAGTGTGGTTCATCATTTCAGCCATAAAACGTCCACTGATGAACACAGGCCTCCCTCATGGATCTCCATGAGGGGTAGTTGCCATTCTCACCACGCTTGGCAGGCGGGTTGGTGAGCGCAGTATGGGATGTTGATACACGGATAGACGCTGCTGCCCATCTTCCGGAGGTGTCCCTTAGCAGGCTCTTACTGCATCCACGGGTAGGAGAGGAGGGGTAACATTCTACTGCCGGCACCCCACGGTAACACACGGCACAGTGTGGTTAAACACTATAAAAATTACAAACACGTGCCGTGGGGTGCCGGCAGTAGAATGTTGCCCCTCCTCTCATGCCCGTGGATGCAGTAAGAGCCTGCTAAGGGATACCTCCGGAAGATGGGCAGCAGCATCTTTCCGTGTAACAACATCCCGTACTGCGCTCACCAACCCGTCTGCCAAGCGTGGTGAGTATGGCAACTACCCTTCATGGAGATCCATGAGGGGAGGCCTGTGTTCAGTAGTGGAATTTTTACGGCTGAAATGATGATGATGTAACCGACTCTTACAGGTACGTACAACATACAAAAATAACAATGTGAAAGAGAAAATAGATAAGAAAGTCAAGTAACAAGAGATCTTACGACTTCTGCCTTTTATCCAGGCAGGCAGTATAGATTGTGAAAACTCATGGTAGACCTACTGAACCTCAAAGCTTGTCAGTTGGTCGTAACAAGATCAAATCATTTCCAATTTTAGAGCCATGACATCATACAATGCAGACTGGTTCTTTGTGGGTTGCATCTGTTTCAAGACAACCGGTCGCGTCAACGAGATAACCTGGTATTCTCTGATTTTTCTGTATTTACATTATAGTTGAAGGGGGGTGTCGGCAGTAGAAGGTTGCCCCTCCAGTTCTGCCCGTGGATGCAGTGAGAATCAACCAAGAGATACCCCGTCCGTAATAGTTAAATATATACAAATAACTAGATCTACCGTGCCATGGTGTGCCGGCAGTAGAATGCGCCTTCTATCATGCCCGTGGATGCAGTAAGAGATACTGCTAAGGGATACCTATACTTTATGTTTAGTGTTTCTCTTTTTTTTGTTAATTTGTTTAGTTTAAGGTGTGCAATAAAGCATTTTCTATCTATTCTATCTATCTATACCTCCGAAATATGGACAGCAGCGTCTTTCCGTGTATCAATAACCCGTAAAGCGCTCGTCAACCCGCCTGCCAAGCGTGGTGAGTATGGCAATTACCCCTCAGCAGGTTGCCAGCAGGTTGGCGAGCGCAATATGGCTTGTTGATACACGGGAAGACGCTGCTACCCATCTTTCGTAGGTATCCCTAAGCAGATTCTTTGGAACTAGCGTATGCCCGCCGCTTCGCATGCGTTGTACTCGGATAAAATTTAGCCTACCTACTAACATATATCATCATCAAATTTCAACTGTAAAACGTCCACTACAAATACCCCTCATGGATCACCATGAGGTAACATTATTGTATTTATTCATCCATTATTATATTGTGCATACATACAATGCTATGTATGCACACAATTTGACAATAAAAATATCTTTATCTTTAACTATTATTCAGAGGAAAGAACAGATCAATACGTCTGAAGGCTATCTAAGCCGCGGGTTTCCTCACGATGTTTCCTTCACCGTTAAAGCACGTGTTAAGTATGCACAAAGAGTAACAAACATCCATACATACTCACAACCTTTCGCGTTCATAACATTAGTACGATTCTAAACACTCTTAGAACTCCCAGCTTCCGACTGCATAAATGTAGTTATAAACTATTTTTGTCTATCATCGTTTATCGTTAAGTCATTAATCATGTTTAAGCTTTTAATTAAAATAACATTTAAATAGCAGGAAACACAGAGAAAGGCCCTTAAATAAAGGCATGTACACGATAACGGAACGTATTTAAACTAGTACTTCAAAGATATAATAACCTTGTCAAAAATTTACGATTCCGGTGGGATTCAAACCTATGTCCGTCAAATCGATCGTTGACGCTTTCTAAAGCCGGTAGTGCTTTGACCAGCTTAGCTACGGAACCCAACAACAACAGTGTGGTTAAACACTATAAAAATTACATACATTTTGTAACTATAGTTACTTCAGTCCTTGACAAAAGAAATGCGTAGCTTTTAGTAAGAAGCTAAAGTTGCAATTTTTTTACATCATTATCATCTTAGCTGTAACACTGCTGACCACGTCCACTGCTGGACATAGCCCTCATGGATCTCCAAGATCATGAGTTGTTGCCATGCTCGCCACGCTTGGCAGGCTGGTTGGCGAGCGCAGTGCGGGATGATGATACACGAAGAGACGCTGCTACCCCACGGCATATAGTATTGAAGAATGAATGAATGAATATATCTTTATTGTACACCAGAAGTAAAATTAAATACAATATGAAATAAATACAAATGCACAGTGGGCGGCCTGATCGCTAAGAGCGATCTCTTCCAGGCAACCTTTTCATGGACAGGAAAGAGTGATCAATATAATGACGGTGGCGTTCTTAAAGGTCAATAAGAAGGAGAGAGATTTAAGAAGAGATGTTATCAAAATACACAGATGTAAGTTACATATATTATTATATATAAAACTCTTCCGTTACTGACTGAGTCACTGAGTGACTGAGTGACAACGCACAGCCTAAACCACAGGACCTAGAGACTTGAAATTTGGCACACATATACCTTGAGTGAAGCCGTGGGGCGCCGGCAGTAGAATGTTACCCCTCCTCTCATGCCCGTGGATGCAGTAAGAGCCTACTAAGGGATACTTCCGAAAGATGGGCAGCAGCGTATTTCCATATATCAACATCCCATACTGCGCTCGCTAACCCGCCTGCCAAGCGTGGTGAGCATGGCAACTACCCCTCATGAAGATGAGAGATGAGGGAGGCCTTTGTTAATTAGTGGACGTTTTATGGCTGAAATGATACCTTGAGTATCCTAAAAGTATCTACTAAGGAGGGATTTTTGGAAATTCCCACGGGAACAGGAACTACGCGGGTGAAACTGCTGCGGCTAGTATTTGATATAAATAATTTAACATTAATATTACGAAATTACGAAGACTTATCCAGGGACTCTAATAACTGCATACACCTTGGCTAAGATCTAACATCGATTCGCTCCACAGAATCTTCAAAGAACGATTAGGAGTACACGTAACGAGGCTACGATCGTCAAACCAAGGTTAGTAAATGAGTTTAAATATAACCCGACACGTAGTATTTAACTGGCACGTGGATTTTCTCACGACAATTAGTTTTAGTTTTGTTTTAAACGGGGAGAGTAATACTCACCTACTCGCATTTTGGGTCGTGGTATAACGGTTTTAAAATAAAAATACGTAGTAATTTATTTTAGAATTTTACGAAAACCAACAGCTAGTATGACGAGCTCTGTGGCGCAGCGGGCGAAGGTCCGCCTGCGACGCAAGGGGTTGCGGGTTCGATTCCCGCCTCGGGACAAATGTCTGTACGATCTGCAGATATTCTTTCAGGGTGTTCTGGGTGCTTTTCTATATATAATAAAAATATCTATCTATGTAGTACAATGTATTAAGTATATCAGTCATCTAGTACCCATAACACAAGCTCTGCTTAGCTTGGGGCTGATGATTCTGTGTGATGTGTCCAGCATTTATTTATTTATTATTATTATTTAGTATAAGTCTTAAAGGTAACTATGTTAGCTAAGACGCTTATTTTAGTTTTCCACAGATATTAGATAAAATATAAATAGATAATCCTCATCATCCATCATCATTTCAGCCGTAAAACGAACTACTGAACACAAGCCTCCCTCATGGATCTCCATAAGGGGCAGTTGCCATACTCACCACGCTTGGCAGGCAGGTTGGCGAGCGCAGTATGGGATGTTGATACACGGAATGACGCTGCTGCCCATCTTCCAGAGGTAGCTCTTAGCAGGCTCTTACTGCATCCACGAGCAAGAGAGGAGGGGCAACATTCTGCTGCTTAATAAAACTATGTAGGTGTAAAAATCCTTTTGAAATCTAACTAAAATACTAACTCAAAACTAGCACGAAGATGGAATATGGGCAGCAGCGTCTTTCCGTGTATCAACATTCCGCACTGCGCTTGCCAACCCGCCTGCCAAGCGTGGTGAGTATGATAACTACCCCTCATGGAGATCCATGAAGGAGGCCTGTATTCAGTACTGGACGTTTAACGGCTATAAATTATGAATCCATTAAAGTAAAATAGAAACTACTTTTGTCAATATGACCTATTTGATGATTATTGACGTAGAAAAAAGTCTCTACTGGACTAGGGAAAAACGGTAAATTAGTTCATTAAAAAAACAGTTCCGCTAATGAAATTTAGCACAAAAAAATCCCACCGAGAGCAACAAACTTATGAGCATTTAACCAACTTACAAAAAAAGATTGATATTTATTGTTGTATGATCAAAGCTTGCGGTAGATTTACTGTTAACGACGAACTCTTATTTTTATCGGCTACAGCTGAGAATGTAACAGTTAGGTTGCTTTTGCGGTGAAATTCATTCATTTATTTCCATAGTTTGTAATTACAAAACATAGATACGCCCACTTAAATATAAATTTAAAGGAAAAAAAAAATTACAAGCTTTTATTTAAACGTACTAAACATAATAAAATAAACATTTCCATTAAAGTTTAACGTCAACTTAAAACGTCGTTACACAATTTATGTAATAAAAAAGTTTGTCGCGAGATTAACCTGTGTACCTGTAACTGGATCTTACTGATTTTTTTTAAATAATGTATACGAGTACTTCCTTATATATTATTATATAACAAATATTTAGTAACAAATGCGCTTACCTAATGAGCGCTTGAAAAAGACTCAAAAAGAATTCGACATGTGTGTCTGTTCGGCGTTCATTCAGATATATCATAATACAAAATACTTATCAAATGTATATTTTATAGAATAATTAAATAAAGGCTTAACATTATGTTAACAAATAGCGAAAGCTTAACAAGTTATAAATAAAGGCTTTTTTTATTTTTATCAAGTGACCTAGCTGTTTTCAAACTTTATCTGTATCAAACTGAACATGAACTAAATTGATTGGTAGTTCGTTTAATTGGTTCGCCAGTGATCAGATCAGTTACTTAATCGTCGAATTAACACTCAATCTTTGGATGTGAAGCTTTATTTTAAATGTTTCTTAAATTGAACAGCTATTTAGAATATAAATTGTACACCCAGTTATCAGAACTGTTTTACTGCTACTTTTGTTCTGATGATTATCAATCATCAGAACAAAAGTAAAAGAAAGCAGTTTTTACACCCAGTTCTGATGATTATCGACGATAAATCGGGGAAACTGCTCAAATCCCATCACCAGAACTGGGTGCAAAAACTAGCAAAAACATTATACAGTGAAAAAAACCTAACTGGAAATGAACCGCAAGGTTAAATTTAGGGTATCATGCCTCGAGGGAATCCAGTCCTACTATTTCTTGGATTTGGATTCCAATATCAGAATCAAGTTTTGAAAGATGGGACCACCTCTGTACTCATCTCTGACCTACCTTGTAAAAAAATAATTATCAAAATTCATTCGTTATTGGCGGAGTAATCACGTAACAAACATACAAAAAAAATACGGTCGAATTAAGAACTTCCTTCTTTTTGAAGTCGGTTAATAATTAAACAAAATATAGACGACTTCAGACCCTCCCCCATTTTTAAGTCGGTTTAATACCAGGATATCAAATATTACAAAAAAAAACATTGACAACGAAGACGCAGAGGTAGTTGCGTCTTCGTTGTTTCGTTCTATTTACAAAATTAAACCTCGCGATTCACTTAGGGAGCGATTTAAGAAAATTAACATTTTAACTGTTATATCGCAAAATATTTATGAAAACTTACTGTATGCACACAAAAATAGAAATAATTTAATCAAAAGATGTGATGTGCATAGCATATTTATGCTTGTATTTACAAGAAATAAAAATAAATTGCACATCTAGGGATGTGCAATTTATTTTATTTAGACCCCAAAAAGTAAATAGATCATTTATGGGAAACTGTGTGCGTTTCTATAATAAGCTTCCATCTGAGGCGACTGAACTATCGATTCATAGGTTTAAGCTTCTTATAAAACAAAATCTTATAGAAAAAGCTTATTACACCATAGATGATTAATGAACGATATTGACCCTTGACCGAGTGTTGCTCGGTTCAACTACGATAAGAAATAATGTCATCTTGCAATATCCAAAGTATCCAATATCCCTGCGTACATGAAATTAAGCATAATACTAAGACAGAAATTGTAACAATGAATAGAAGTGAAGGAGTGAGGTTTCCTGTTCGCTTCTTTCCCTCACTTGGAAAAAAAATATCTGAAGCGAACGAATTCAATTATGTGCTTTATTCAATTTATTATGTGTCTTGTTCTTCTTATGTAAATTTACTATTCTAAGTAGCGTTTGGCTCTATTGAATAAACACTTATTGACTTTGACTTTGAAAAACTCACAAACTTAACCTCTATGATGTCGTAGGATGATTTGAAAATTCTAGAGATTTTGCGAAAACACGGATAATTAGACAATTGTGATTATATTCAAACCTAATAACCTGTCTGTCCATCTCGGTTCTGTCACAGGCAGTGTTTTCGGATGGTTACGTCATCACTATTGTCTAATTATCCGTGTTTTCCCAAAATCTCTAGAATTTTTGCAATAATTCGAATTATCAAATCATCCTACGACATAGACAAAGCTTCATGTTTTCTGTTCAATATGTGTAACACCATAACAATCACCTCAAACAGGTAGAGTAAGGGGCTAGAAGTGTGAACATGGGAAGAATGCAACAAAGACAATGCCGGCATATTTTCGCACATGCCTAGAACTAGCGCGATTACTATCATGTTGTTTATCACATAGGCCTTGTTTTTCATTGTCTAGACGAGTTTTTAACCCCCGATGCAAAAAGAGATGTTAATAAGTTTGACCACCATTGTGGTTATAGACCACATGTGTGGAAGTCCAAACTCTCGGATGAGACTCTGCGGCTTGTGACAATGAGGCGGGAATGCACCTCAGTTACTTCTTCAGAGAGGTCAGACCTAAACAAGCGTATTGCGAAGATGACACGGCACGACTTTCGGAGTTCTAACACACGCCTCATCCTAGAGGCGATAGAGCGAAACCGAGGGTCCAAAGTGTTCACTCAGCAGCTTAGCAGGAGCCACCTGATAAAACAAACGACTCGGGAGGGCAAAACCGTCCTGTCGAGGCCGGAGATTCTCGCTGAGATTGAAGACTTATACAGCCGGTTATACGCCGCACATGCTCCTTGTCCCCAGCGACCATGATCCTCGAGCCACCCTGACACGCCAATACACCGTCGAACTACCAGATATCGACCAAGACGAGATCGTGCTGGCCCTGAGACAGCTTAAAAATGGAAAAGCCCCGGGTGAAGATGGAATTACTTTAGAACTTCTGAAGGCTTTCTGAGCTACTGCGCCTCTTCACTTTCTTTCTTCACTCCGGGAGAACTCCAAGAGCGTGAAGCGGGAGTTTGGTGGTTTTGTTTTTTAAGAAGGGCGATAAACTACAGACCCATATCGCTTCTGAGTCACGTCTATAAGCTGTTCTCCAGAGTTATAACGAATCGTCTAGCAAGAAGACTCGACGAGTTTCAGCCGCCGGAGCAGGCCGGGTTTCGCGGAGGATATGGCACCATAGACCACATTCACACAGTTAGGCAGATTATACAGAAGTCCGAAGAGTATAATCAGCCTCTGTGTCTGGCCTTTGTGGACTATGAGAAGGCCTTTGACTCTGTTGAAACGTGGTCTGTCCTGGAATCTATACAGCGATGCCAAGTAGACTGTCGCTATATTGAAGTGCTGAGATCTCTTTATGGTTCCGCCACTATGAATGTCCAAGTACAGAACCAGCAGTCTCAGTCCATCCAGCTGCGCCGAGGAGTAAGACAAGGGGATGTCATATCCTTGAAACTGTTTACAAGCGCACTGGAGGACCTGTATAAGACGCTGGACTGGAAAGGTAAGGGCATAAACATAAATGGCAACCACATCTCGCACTTACGATTTGCTGACGATATAGTCTTGATGGCAGAAACGCTAGAGGAGCTTTAACAGATGCTGAACGTCTAGCTTCAGCCTCGCGACGGATAGGTCTCGGCATGAATTTGGATAAAACCAAAATCATGATCAATGAACACATTGATCCGGGACCTGTGTGAATGGCCTATTCGAAGTTGTTTCAGAATACACCTACCTTGGGCAAATTTTGCAATTAGGTAAGAACAATTTTGAAAAGGAGGCCAAGCGGAGGATTCAACTAGGCTGGGCAGCATTTGGGAAACTACGTAGAGTTTTCTCATCACATATACCACAATGCTTAAAAACGAAAGTTTTTAATCAGTGCGTTCTATCTACCCGTCATGACCTACGGTGCCGAAACGTGGACACTTACGGTACGGCTGGTCCACCAATTTAAAGTCGCTCAGCGAGCTGTGGAGCGTGCTATGCTCGGAGTCTCTCTGAAGGATAAAATCCGCAACGAGGTTATCCGACAGAGAACCAAGGTCGTCGACATAGCACATAGGATTAGCAAGCTGAAGTGGCAGTGGGCTGGCCATATCTGCCGAAGAACCGATAACCGTTGGGGTAAACGAGTTCTTGAGTGGAGACCGCGGCCTGGTAAGCGTTGCGTAGGACGACCACTAGCTTGATGGAGTTATGACTTGCGGACGGTTGCTGGTAGACGCTGAATGAGGCATGCTGAAGACGGGGTGAAATGGCGCTGATTTAGGGAGGCCTATGTCCAGCAGTGGACTAATACAGGCCGATGATGATGTGGTTATATGGACCATATTATGTGTGTCCATGTAATAGATACGGTGTTTGGACACCGTAGCTCTTATTATGGGTGAACTATATAATGCTTATGCGTATAACACCCCATTTTTCGTCGCGTCGGGTGTAAGTTTTTTTATTAATACTTGTTGCTGCCCGCAGCTTTACCCACGTTTTTATTGTTTTTTTACGCAACATCCCGTACTGCGCTCGACAACCCACCTGCCAGGCGTGGTTAGTATGACATACCCACTCATGAGACTTTGTGATGGTACTTGCTGATTCATGATGACCTATGTCCAGCAGTGGACGTCCTACAGCTGGAATGATGATGAGATGGCCGATAGGACAAACTGGAATGACGAAGGTAGGCTCGTTAAGCTCAAAACGATTGGTGCCTTCACCAACTTAACAAGTACGTGAACATTTCGATATTTAATATGGACCTAGGTTAGGTTTAAAATATACAGTAAAATAACATCATCATCAGCCTTTATCGACCCACTGCTGGGCATAGGCCTCCCTTTGCTTTTGCCATTTTTTTTAATTATACCTAATATTGTTTTTTATGGAAATCCCTTGTTTAAGCTTAAAACCTCTGTCGTAAGCTATTCTTAGCCAGGTGCAACTAACGGTCTTCTGAACATCGTCAACCCGGGATGGTGGACGAACCCTTTAACTGTAACCTTCTGTCGGCCACCAGTCAGTCAGCGCTTTTGTCCAGTCGTCACTTCATCGTCTGGCCAACAGTAAAATATACACAGTGTAAATGTAGACAGTAGGTCAAATAAAAAAAATCCAGTCAAACCGGAGTAGCAACCCTGCAGATGTAACAGCGAAAGTCTTGCACAACCGATGAGCTCATACGTGACCATAAGTAGTTAGTTATAAAACCTACTGGTTCCGACGATACCTGCCTACTCTATGTGTTCTTGATCGAGTGATGGGAAATGAGTTTTATATCAAGGTGTTTTGGTTCAAAATTACGTGACCATATTAAGATAACATAAAACCTTCGTTTCTGAATATTTTTCTAAAAATTAATATTTTTTTTTATTGCAGATAGACTATTTGTTTGACCACAATGGACATAATATAATATTTGTACGAAACATAGTTTAACAGTTATGGTCTTAAATTTAAAATGTTCAGCTCTTCGTGGATATTATAAGTTACATGTTTATAAATATAATAATCAAATTGTTGAAATGCAAAGAAGTGGGTTAAAACAATATAATATTCTCTATATTCTCCGTCACTTGGAAAATTAAGTTTTCTGAAGCTGAAGATTATATTTTTATTCAACTAATATGTGCATTTTTTAATTTAAATACTAAAGATAAAACGCTTTTCGAGCTTTGACTTTGAATAGAAAATCAGTTTTCCTACGCGTTGAGATGGTCAAAATAAACTATATTTTCGAATGAAATAAATCTATATTTAACCAAAAATGATTGCGTGCGAAGCCACGGACTAAAGCTAGTTTCAATTTATCGCTAAAAGTTAAGATTTAAGAAAAAAATTCAGGTCAATTTATTTTGGGAGTCAATTATGCATTAACGGTGATAGGAAACATCGTGAGGAAACCTGCGAGTTCAGACGTATTGGCCTGTTCTTTTCTCTGATAGCCGACTAAGCTGGGCTTATTTTGAACTGACGTTTTAAAATCACAAATATATTTGCTGATAGTCCTGTATGCTTCCAACAAAATTTAAAACATTGTAATGTTGGCGCTAAATGTCACGCGCCCTGGTTCCGCGTAGGTATTGCTGGGATGATAGTATGGGCACTGGGTCAGCCTTATCCATCTAACAATGCTCTCAGCGTCCCGCACAGCATTAATATCTGTTGCTGACGCTGCATCAGATAAATCATCCATAATGTTAAAGGCCTTACGGGGCTTATGGCCATTATGTAAGTAAAATAACTTTTTCTTCATTGCAGATAGACCTTTGTTTGGTCACAATCTCCGTACTGCTAATACCGATTCCATGTCATCACCATCATCGTCACATCTATAGGACATCCATTGCTAGACATAATACTCTCTTTGATGGACTTGATGATCCAAGTACTCATCATGAGGTTGTTGTTGGCATACTCACCACGCTTGGGAGACGGGTTGGCGAGCGCAGTAGGTACGCGGTGTTGATACACGGAAAGATAATAAGATAAAAATATTGAGATTATCGACACGCTTGCTAGCCCTGACATTTAGTTTTTTTTTCTCTTTCATTTTCGTGGCTTCGTATAGGTGGTGCATTATGCCAGTGGCAATAGTTAGGTGTATTCAATACTAAGAGTACGAATATCTGAATAAATTTTACCATTATTTATGTACTGAATATATTATACCAACCAGACTATGAAGTTTTTTGAAATGTAACTTTTTCGTCAGATTTATGGAATCTTGCACTGCAACCTTAAAGTATTGCGGAAGGAAACCCTCATTCGACCTCTTTTCGACTTTCATATTAATTATTGAATATATTCAATATGCGATAAACGAATCCGATATATCGGATTCGTTTATCGCGAACTTTTCATTAACGTGCAATTTTTAAATTAAGAACATTTATATGCAAACTCTTTCATTTATTATTGGAACTTCTCATTTCTATCGGACTCAGCGGGAAATTTATTATTTAAAATAAGAACGAACCTTAAAATTCTATTGGTTATAGATTCACATAGATGGTTATAGTATTCAATTCACTACGTCAAATAAGAAATGTATGACGTGAGGGAACCACATACATACACACTAAAGACATCTATTTATACACAAACTGCGGTTAAACGGAGTAGGTTAAAATATTTCGGCGTAAATTATAGGTATTGGACACAACGAAGGTTGTTGTAATTCTGACTGAAGGCTATGACGTCACCGATGCACTAATGATATCGAATTTAGCTCGCAAATTGTTTATTGAACTTTATTTAATAACAGTAAGGTTAACCGGATTTAAAGGACATAATTCAGGGCGATTTGTGTTGACATTGGTAGTGATGTGCCCCTGTCACATATTTGCTATCGATAAAAATAGTTTTAAGGTGGAATTTGTAGTTTTTAGGGTTCCGTACCCAAAGGGTAAAAACGAGACCCTATTACTAAAACTCCGCTGTCCATCTGACTGTCTGTTACCAGGCTGTATCTCATGAACCATAACAACTAGACAGTTGAAATTCACAGATGATGTATTTCTGTTGCCGAAATACTAAAAACAGAATAAAATAAATGTTTCAGGGGGCTCCCATACAACAAACGTGACTTTATTGCCGCTTTTTGCTCGATATTAATGACGGTAACAGGTGACGCTTGAAATATTCACAGAATATTTGGTTGTATGTTCACTTTATTTTAAATAAAAGTAAAAACACAGACTCTATTATGTTCATCTCTATTTTAAGACTAAGCTTTAAATTAGATTTGCCTAAGATGTTTCTTACACCTTTAATTAAAAAATAACACAGCACGTTAGAAATTTAAAAGTTATATGCGTATTTCTAAAATACTTAATTATAAAGTAATTTTCAGTACGATTTCATGATTAGTCAGAAAATAAAACTTCGGAACGCACCAATAAATATCCCAAAGCCGAAAGTTTGTTTGGATGGAGGTTTGTTACCTCTTCACGCCAAAACTAGGCTACGGATTGAGCTGAAACTTTGCACACGTATTGATGTTGACCAGTATTAACACATAGGCTACTTTATATTCAGGTACAACGCATGCGAAGCGGCGGGCAGAAGCTAGTATGATAATAAAAAATGGAAAAATTGTAATGTCAAATTTACCGTATAATTATTTTTTCAGTGAACTTTTACAATGTTTAATAACCTATATGTTGTCCGGGGCTGAGACAGATCCAAAAAAATCTTAGAACATTGAAATCGGTCCCGCCGTTCTCGGGTTATAAGTTGTAAAGAGTCATCATCAAACCCGATTTTGTTTTATAAATATAGATTGTTTTTCTAATTTTTATTTAAAGAAAATGTTCGAAGCCAAATGAAAAAGAAAAAAACAAAACAATGTAAAAAATAACTGCACAATAAACAAAACGGTAAGACAACGGTGGTCGCCGAATCGTCACGGGTCGTCGCCTCGACCACCGAACGGTCGCCATCTGTAGACCACCTGCTAGGTAATATACACCTCGTTTATGCCGTTTGTTTTTCACGTGGTACTTCTTTATTTGCTATTGCCGTGAGGTGCCGGCAGGAGAATGTTGCCTCTCCTCCCTTGCCCGTGGATGCAGTAAGAATAGCTAAAGGAGAAATAGAAGAATAGCTAATACATCCGAATGATGGGCAGCAGGGTCTTTCCGATATCAACATTCTCGCCAGAGAGATCAGAGCTCGCTAACCCGTCTGTTAAGAATGGCAACAAACCTCTCATGTCAAACTTTTTTATTATTTTCCCGGCTGTAATTTTCAATCTAACTAATATGTTAACAAATCGGCAAAGTTTAACGAACCCCCTGATCTTAGAGACCCACAAGGGAGGGTTATGTCCAGCAGTGGACGTGGACAATCCTACGGCAGAGATGATGATGATGATGAATTATTTCGTTTTTGGTGTATGTCCGTTTACATCGTAATTAAGCGCCAATACCATACAAGATTCAGTAAGCTGACGGCTAACCTCCAGTAGCGGAGGGCCGCCAAAAGAAGAACATAAAACCACAGATTACAGAAACAAAACGTCAAGAAAATGCTCAGGACCGACAATGGTCATCATCATTGCTGTAGATATGCCTTCTTCATGGATGTTGCCATACTCGCCACGCTTGGCAGGCGGGTTGGCGAACGCCTTACGGGATGTTGATACACGGAAAACCACTGCTGCTTATCTTTCGGAGGTATCCCTTGGCAGAATCTTACTGCATTCACGGGCAAGAGAGGAGAGACCAGATTCGACTGTCGGCACCCATGGCCAAAGATTTATTTAGTAGCAACGATAAACTTAGTCTGGCTGTATCGTTGAATTTTTTTTTGAAGTATGTTTCTTCTGTTTTGTTGCTTAGCGGTTAATAATATAATACAATAAAATTGTTCCAATTTTATTTATTGGAACAATTTTATTTTATGCCTTCGCAAACTGAGTTTGCAAATGAAGTCATGCAGTGAAGCCTTTCACGTGTCTAAAAATCTTTTTCAAAAGATTGTGACCACAAATATTTTCCAATAGTGTTTAATCTCTAGTTTGGAATTTTCATAGTGTTAAACCACACTTTGATATATTTAGAGATACACACATTATATCAAAAACGAAAAACCTCATCAAAAATTTCCCATTGGAATAGTAAAATTTTGATAATATTTTAATCTCTAATAATTTAAGTTACATCATATGGAATACTAGCTTGTGCTCGCAGCTTTTCATGCGTTGTACCCGGATAAAAAGTACCCTATGTGTTAATCCTAGTCAACATCTATACGTTTGCAAAATTTCAGCTCGATACGTAGGTACGCTAGTTTTTGCGTGAAGAGGTAACAAACCTCCATACAAACAAACCTTCGGCTTTATAATATTAGTGAGATTACTATTTTATATGTCAAATAATATATTACTAGAGTAGCAGCTATTGAAACTGGTCCATCTATAAATATTCGCAAGTTTCAACATCACTGCGGCATTTTCTTTACTTTGTTTCATAAACTGAAAACTATCCATGACCCAAATACATTAATGAGTGTATTACATTAAAACACCTTTGAAAGTACTACACTAGTTCTATTACTCATAAATGGACGCCCACAGTCTATTCTGAAACAATTTACTACGACATAAAACACAAAACGATCGCTTTTGTTATGTGCCCCGGATTTTTTCAGAACTATACGTATTTTATAAGAAATTACGAGAGAACCATTGTTTTTTTAATAGATAATAGAATAAGTTTACAGACTTAATAACGTCTCGGTTTATGGTGAAGATGTGCTGGGAATGCTTAGTTCTGTGTAAACTAGACCTCTGCACGAATGCTGCATTTTTGTTAAACCTTTGAAATTCTAGATTCTTTTTCAACCTAAAAGATGTTAAATACGTGTTTAGATTTAGAATCAAACAGATACTAATACGAGCGATTATCTAACTTTCTTACATTATTCAGTTTGATAAAAAGTAGGAACTTTTAAAACATCTTGAAAGTAAAAGGCTTGAACAGACCATGCGTTTTGCAAGAGAAAAATATTATAAACGATCATTGCAAAACACAAGACCATAAAAAACATCGATGACAACATTGAAACAGCCTTATGATAAAAACAAAAGTTTCGTAAAATCAATCGGCTCACCTTGATAACACGTATTTTGACAGCTGCTGCACTCAACAAAGAAAACAACACTAGCAAATCATCGATATTATATTCATCGATATAATTACCTCACTGAACTTGTCACATTCGAATTCGGGATTCAAAACAAACACTGAGAACTCTTTGGTCCGAACTATTTCGTATTTTCGAATGTCGAACGCCGTCGTGCGCCTGCGTTCTTTGCCGCGCATGCACTGACAGTACGTTGGCGGCCATTTTCTTAGCTTGTGGGGGGAGACCGAAATTGGAAATAAAGGAAAATAAGGCTTTGCGGCCGCACTAACTAATATTTGGCTGTGGCGCGGCTAGTTTGGCGAATGTTGGAATTTGGATAGTGCGTAGGATTGTTGGTTCTTGAGTAAGTAATTTGCATAAAAGTCGATGATCTAATAGATTTTTGTTTAAGTTACATTCATATCTGCCATTAAATATACGAGTAGAGTTATAAAGTCGCAAACCCGTCTGTCAAGCGTGGCGAGCATGGCAACAACCACTCATGCTCTTTATGATCAGTATCAGTAGACGTGGATAGCAGACCTAGATGAATGAATAAAATACCTAATTTCTTTACATAAAAGGGAGATTGCCATATCACATCTAGAAGCTAGATAATTTAAACAGCAGCATCACAATCTGGTTACCTGTAATACAGCTTTTGCCGTGGGATGCCAGCAGTAGAATGTTTCCCCTCCTCTCATGCCCGTGGATGCAGTAAGAGCCTGCTAAGGGATACTTCTGGAAGATAGGCAGCAGCGTCTTCCCGTGTATCAATATCCCGTACTGCGCTCACCAGCCCGCCTGCCAAGCGTGATGAGTATGGCAAATACCCTCATGGAGATCCACGAGGGAGGCCTGTGTACAGTAGTGGACGTTTCACGGCTGAAATGATGATGTTGAATACAGGTTTTTTATAAAAACCCAGTTTTTCTAAAATAGTTTGCCCAGCAGTGGGACAAAATAGGCTAAGTAAAAAAACATATACATACATTCCATTTATCACGATACTGCGCTCGAAAACACAAATAGCCGACTCGCAAAGCAGACCAGCTCAAGTGGGACTGGGCACAGGACACGTGAGACGTACGCCCCAACTACTATGGGCAAAAACCACAACCGATTGAACAAAGACCACCACGTGGTAGGCCCAGTCGAGATGAGCTTCAAGAAGGATTGGCGTCAGCAAGCTCAAAAAAGGGGTAAGTAGAAGCAGCTTCATCGCTATCATGGATCAATCTCACTAGATCAAGTCAACAGATCCAGCCTGGATCTAGTGAGAGTTTTCATTTTACAAAACTCTCACTAGATCCAGTATTTAAAGTTTTTCGAATACTGGATCTAGTGAGAGTTTTTTATTTGTTTGTACTCTCAGAAGATCCAGTTTTGAAATTTACAAAAAAAAATAAGAGATAATGTAAATGCAGTTATCATCGCTAAAGCGCGCGTTAAATCTGTAAAAAACAGACCAAGTAGAAAATCCATCGGAACAAAATTCAGACCTGCATAACTCTCTATTTGGCTGTGGCGTGCATTCCCGTGGGCTGCCAGCAGTAGAATGTTGCCTCTTCTCTTTTGTCCGTGGATGCAATAAGAATCTGCCAAGGGATACCTCCAAAAGATGGGCAGCAGCGTCTTTGCGTGTATCAACATCTCGTACTGCGCTCGCTAACCCGCCTGCCAAGCGTGGTGAGTATGACACACCCCCTCATGATCTTGGATATCCATAAGGGAGACCTACGTCCAGCAGTAGACATGAACCTACATAACTCAACAGGATCTTGCCAGATGGAAAAAAGCTTACCTCGGCTTCGCCCACAGCGGGCTAAAGGCGTACGGCCTTAACGCTTTACGCCCTAATCCTGCTGTGGGCGAAGCCGAGGTTGTGGATGGTGATGATAATGATGCTGACTTGTAATGTAAAATGGTATAAGATAACGCTTTTTCACTAATATAGCAAATATAAAAAAAAACATTTATATATTCTTATTATGATTGCATGGAAGCGGAAATGAGGTCTCAAAAATTTCAAGTGATGTCTTCTAGAAATCATCGAAAGTGTAAAAATCTACATAAGTTACGCTATCAGACAAGAGGCGCTGTAAAGGTTCTAAACAAATATAAACAGCCTTATTTTGTCTCCGAAATTTTATTTCCATAATATAATAATCCATAAAATTTATTTTCATAATCATCGATTGCCCGAATAATCATAATCTATAATATAAGTATCCCTAATATAGTTTCCACTAATATCGGTATCCATAACGATTACAATCCGTAATTCGCAATAAGTAAAGAAATCCATAACATTAGTAACTCATCAAACATTATTCTCATAATAATTTATTTGAATAATTTTCATGTTCCATAATATTTTGTTGGCGGTCGCAAACCTAATAACCTACTGTCGTTCTATCACAGGCAGTGTTATAAAAAAAACCCTAATAACCTACTGTCTATCCATCTCGGTTCTGCCACAGGCAGTGTTTTTGGATGGTTATAAAAAAAACCTAATAACCTACTGTCTCTCCATCTCGGTTCTGTCACAGGCAGGGTTTCGGATGGTTATAAAAAAAAAACCAAATAAACTACTGTCTGTCCATCTCGGTTCTGTCCCAGGCAGTGTTTTCAGATAGTTGTAAAAAAACCTGATAACCTACTGTCCTTCCGTCTCAATTCAGCCACTGGAAGGTTTTATAATCTTTCGAAAATGTTCGGGATAATAAGTTTTATGATTCGTTATTTTTATAATAGTTTGTATTGGAAAAATAAATATTATAAATTTTGACGATATTTGCAGCACGCATTCTGTCAATGTTATGTCAAACGCCATAACATCTCAACAAGTTGTTATAGACGATACGAGGAGTGGCTATGAAGAAGTAGTTTTTGGAGTACCTCAGGGAAGTGTCCTTGGTCCTACTCTGTTTCTCCTTTATATTAACGACCTGTGCAGTATGTCACTACCAGACTGTAATTTAATCACATATGCCGACGATACTGCAATAGTTGTAACTGGAAAAACTTCGGACGAGGTTAGAAAAAACTCAGAGAGGTCAATGAAATCTGTCATGTGCTGGCTTTACGATAACCTGCTCACTTCAAATCTATCAAAAACAAAATACTAGACTTTCGCTCTCAACACAATATCACTACCTTCTCCGTCTTTTGACATTAGTTTCCAAATCTGCCCTGAAAATTCAACTCCTATGAAATACACCCTTAAGAGATCATCAACTTTAAAGTACCTCGGAGTTAATCTAGATAGCTCGTTAAGTTGGAAACCGCATATTGACTGTTTGACTTCCCGACACAGGAAATTGATGTATGTGTTTAAAAAACTCAGATCATCTGTAGAATTTAAAATCCTAAAAATAGTTTACTTTGCCTTGGCTCATTCGTTGTTAATTTATTGTGTTACGTCCTGGGGTGGCTCATCAAAAACCCTCTTATTAAGAGCAGAGCGAGCCCAGCGAGCCGTACTCAAAGTCCTAACACGTAAACCCATATACTTTCCTACGAAAGATCTCTACTCACTATGCGAAGTCCTAACCGTCCGCCAATCTTTTATTATCCATGCTGTACTTCGTAAACACAGCGAATTAGAATATGACCCTAAAATTACTGCAAAGCGTAGATCAGACCGCGTATGTAAAATTGAACCGCGTCGCTCCTATGCAGCAAGTCGACATTACTATTTAATTAGCTCACACTTGTATAATCGGATTAACAAAAATATATCGATTTACAATCTACCCCTACACAAATGCAAAGTTAAATGTGAACTATGGCTACAGTTTTAACGTGTATGTCTTTAACGTATGATGAAACCGAACATCTATTAGAGGTTTCAAAATAATAATCAATATAAATAAATAAATATAAAGTATGTAATTTAGTTACATATAAATATAATTGTCAAAAATCACATTAATAGGGAAATTCATTCAAACACAACATAAACACACATAGGTACTCTCTTACTTCACTTTACACATCTAAGTAATTTAAATAAATATTTCAAAATATTTCAGTTGTGATCGCAATAAAGAGCCTATTTTTATTTTTATTTCTTTATTATATAATTTAAGAACCTTTTTTTTTGTATAAATGCATGTACATTTAGTCTGGAACTGTACTTATATTTTATGATGCGGAGGAGGGCAATGATATCTGCGACACAGCTTTTGCTAATGCAGGTACCATGGTTTCCTTGTTTTTATTGTACCCTAAATTAAGTTCCGAAAATAAAGATTTTTATTATTATAATTATAACATTAAAAATTAAAGGTTAGATTAAAAAAGTTTAAATTTTCAAAAAAGGTTACATTAGAAATAGTTTAATATGGTGGTTATAATAAGTAAGTATTCTTAAATTTTCTAATTTTCCGCGCAATTTTTTTATTTGTTTCTTTCTTAAGAACCTTGTCCCCACAATAACAAACACAACAAAAATAGAATTAGCGAAATCGGTCCAGCCACTTACGCGTGATGCCGTAACCAAGGGAAATAGGGATTAATTTTTATATAAAATATATAGATTTATCTAACCTAGAACTGAAAACTGACGTTTGTACATCAACGCCATCTCTTAGCCATGTCGCTTATTACCAGCTCTACTACTTACTACATTAACTCGTACGCAGCTTTCTGTTGTTTGGTTTTGGAGCTTACGGATAGATGGCGTGCTTTTACATTGACTATTTTCCGAGGGCATTGAAACTTAAACCGGAAAATAATGTTCTTGATTGTACTTACAATAATGACAGGCGAAAATTGGTTAAAAAATTGTTTAAAGACTTCTATGTAAATAAAGAAAACTTATCCAAATTAACTAACTAAATTGGGCGTCTTACGGCTATGTATGTATATGGATATTGTAGATAAAGATTTTTACGGAAAGAGGACTTCATTTTGATTCATTATTCATCATCATTTCAGCCGTAAAACTTCTACTACTGAATACAGGCTTCAGGCCACAGGACAACAATTATTCACAATTCTTTATTGCTGTTTACATTGTTTTTGAAATCAATCAAGTCTTCTTTCAATTGAATTATCTATCTACCTACATTATATATAAGTAGATAAATAATTCTATTCTCTTTTTTATATTTTAAGCTGGCATAGCTGTGGGACGGGCTGAATAAATAGGTTTAAGGAATAAAGATAACACTAGTTCACCAATTAATTCCAATCTTCATCATTTCAGCCCCAAAACGTCCAAAACACAGGCCTCCCTCATGGATCTCCATAAAGGGTAGTTGCCATACTCACCACGCTTGGGAGGCGGGTTAGCGAGCGCAGTACGGGATATTGATAAACGGAAAGACGCTGCTGCCCATCTTCCGAAGGTATCCCTTAGCAGGCTCCTACCACGGGCATGAACGGAGGGTTAACATTCTACTGCTGGCACCCCACGCCAATTAATTCTAAGAAAAATAAACTACCTTTAAATACTAGAAGTATGAAGAAGTGTTATAAGCAGCCAGTAAAAGGCTTTCTTATGGTTCTTTATAGCCAATAATGGTTTTTCGCTGCAATAAGCTCAGTGTGCCCTAATTATTGGATATGATATGAAGTTATAGCACATTATAGTTCGAAACTGTAATTTAATTTGCTTAAGAGTTATATATAACAGCGTGACACTAGAACGTGAATTCAGCCCTTTTCTGACGGCTAATTAAAAGTTTTCAACAATTATTTTTTATAATTATTATCCAACTTGTCCCTCAATTAACTATCCGACATCTTACAGTTAAGTACATACCCCTAAGGAATTTCGTACTTTAGTTATGGAACCCAAAATACCTATTATTTGCCTTCTTCAATGAAACCGGTTTCTTAGCACCGCCGCAAAAAATGCGCAAAACATACTGTTTCAACGACTAACGTTGAAACAGTTGTTTTGCGCATTTTTTGTTTCGCAGGTTAAGTTTTAGAAGTGATTAGAAAAATATTGCCGACTTTTGAAGGGCATGGGTTCGTTGCCGGCCGTCAATGGATTTTTCGTTCTTCAAAATGTAAGTGCACATTTAACACCGTGTAGGAAAACAGGAAATCGCGGCTTAGTCAGCTTCAGACGTACAGACGCTGTTCCTTCGTCTAATGCCTGAAGCTGGGAGGATGGTATAGGTGCTGGGCAAGCCTAATCCGTCCATCTTTATCCCAGAAACTGCAGCTGACAACGTATAAATCATTTTTTATATTAAATGACAGCATAAGAAAAAAATAATAACAAAAAAATACATAATGATAGCATAAGGTGTAATTCAAATTCCGCCATCATGCCGTGGGGTGCCGGCAGTAGAATATTTCCCTTCCTCTCTTGCTCGTAGATGCAGTAAGAATCTGCTGAGGGCTACCTCCGAAAGATGGGCAGCAGCGTCTTTATGTGTATCAACATCCCGGACTGCGCTCGCCAACCCACCTGCCAAGCGTGGTGGGTATGGCAACTACCCACACTTCTTTTCTGCTGTAGCTGCATTATTGTAACTTTTGTATTTTGTAATCTTCTTGCTTTGTGTAACTCGCTTGCTTTGTGTTGTATTGTTTTCTAGACGGTAAAGTATACTTACCTACTGCCCTTTTTGTTTATTTTATACATCTGTGTTAAATCAAAAATTATATTGTGAATTCCCAACTGTTTCTATAGTCTATAAGTCTTTTTTTTTATTATAATCTGTCACTTTAGTTCATGTTTTAGATAAGTATACAACTCTGTGTTTTCTGAAAGATTATTAAAGTTAAATTAAATTATAAGTTAGTTAACTCGTTCTCGCTTTTTAAATCCATTTTCTCTTTAACACATCGAAATACCCCGTCTTGTAGGTAGCTCGATACATTCATGTTTCTTTGAGTTAGTGAGAGCTGCATCAATTGATACGCGGAGTATAGGCTGTTTATTGCATATGAACTTGTCTATTTTGTGACAAACAAGCTCGACATACAACCTCTCCTGTCTCCTTCTTTTCTTCTGTGGTCGTGAAGTCACCCGGGGCCCGACTGAAAACTAGCGTTGCATCTGAGCCTGGCCAGATGCTACACAATGCTGAGTTGGAGACCCATTTGCCCGCGCCACATCCGCTTCTTCTTGTCCGCAATGTGTTATTTATTATTATTAGGTACTTCTTTTTTTTCTACCTGTTTTTGTTTTTTTGTGGATGTATTGTATTGTAATTCGTGCGTGTGGTAAATCAAATGTTTTTTTCTTCTTCTTCTACCCCTCATGGAGATCCATGAGGGAGGCCTGTGTTCAGTAGTGGACGTTTTACGGCTGAAAATGGGGCAAAGGTTTTTTTTGATAGTAACTCCGATACCATACTCATTAAAGAAATTCAATAACATGCTTTATTCGATTTAAATGTGTTTTGTTTGACTTTAAATTAAAATTTCTATGTTTGCTTTGGGCTCGAACGATGAATTAAATTTAATTAAATTAGCAATGAACTAAACACTTTTTGACTTCGACTTTGAGTCCTTTGCACCATTATTCTTGTAGCCATTAAATCGATTGACGTCATAATCTCAGACGTATGGTAGGTATTTAAGTTTTTTTTGCTATCGAATTTAGGTACTTAATTTAACTGCAAAACATTTGCACTGTCAAAGTACAAAACAATTAACATTTGGTAAAAAACAATCCTAAGTCATCAACATTATGTTGACGTCTTAGGATTTGTTATCGAATAAAAAGTTTTTGTTAAACAAGTAAAATATTTTTTTTTATAGAATAATAGCTTGTGCCTGCCGCTTCGCATGCGTTGTACCCGGATAAAAAGTACCTAGCCTATGTGTTAATCCTAAACATCATCTACACGTTTGCAAAATTTCAGCTCGATACGTACGCTAGTTTTTGCGTGAAGAATTAACAAACCTCCATACAAACAAACTTCCGGCTTTATAATATTAGTGAGATGGTGCTTTTACAGTCTTTAGGTACACTACTGACATTTAGCACTTGAATTATTTATGCGTATATATTTATTCTTTTTCCTATTACTTGTTAAATGTCAAATCAGATGACATTACTTTAATTTTAACAACATTTGATTTCAAACAATATACAAATTAATAATACCTTTATATTTTGTTTCTCTTTTTGACTGCAGCCTCCCGATGATCTAAGTAACATAGGCAGCTCAATATAAAAATTTGGAAATCCTTGCTCGTGCAGCAATTCGTATTCGTATCTTTAATACAGCTCGTATTGATTGTCCTCTGAATCAATCTCAATTAAAGATGCGATAGAGCGGAATAAAGTCTCCAAAGTGTTGGCGAGAGATAATCTACTGGGCAGAGCCAGATGACGAAGCTGAAGAGGGAAGCATAACGTGAAAGCAGAAGTGTTAAGGGAGTTTGTTGGGAAGTCGTGCCTGTCCCAGTTATGGTTGAGAACTCAGCTCTCGAAGTTGTCGACGAGTACTTATACCTAGGACAAACAATCCCGGTAGGTCCAACTTCGAAAAAGAGATCAATCGTCGACTCCAACTCGAATGGGCAGCGTTTGGGAAACTTTGCAACGTCTTTTCGTCCAACATACCTCAGTGCCTTAAGACGAAAGTCTACAATCAGTGTGTGTTACCAGTGTTGACATATGGAACCGAGACGTGGTCCTTCACTATTGGCCTTATGAGGTTTGAATAATCTCAGAGTCTCTCAACGAGCTATGGAGATGGCTATGCCCGGGGTTTATCTACAGGATCGAATCAAACATGAGGATGTATGTATGTAGAAGAACTCGGGTCACCGACATAGCCAAACGGATTATGACGTTGAAGTGGCAATGGGCAGGCCATGTGGCGCGCAGAACTGATGGCCGATGGGGCCGCAAAGTTCTCGAATGGAGGCCACGGACCGGCAAGCGCAGCATAGGATGTCCACCTACAAGATGGGCAGACGATTTGGTGAGAACCGCTGGTCGGCGGTGGATACAGTCGGCTTCCAACCGCAGTACTTGGAGATCGTTGAGAGAGGCCTTTGTCCAGCAGTGGACGTCCTACGGCTGATATAATAATAATTTATTTATTTATTAAGACAACATAGTCCAATTTTTGTTAGTAGAACTTATACCTAGGTGTTAGTACTTATAATTTAATACAGATTTGGTCCTCTGAATTAGTTTGAATATCAGAGGACAATCAAATTTATTTGCTATTGCAGCTAGGATGGTGTTGCCGCTGGCACGGGTTCTGCTAAGCAGTGAGGCTGTCTTTTTCCGCCAGATAGCATCCAAAGTTGCGACTCGTGCATGTGTAAACATACCCGAGGCACTGCAGTATCTGGGCAGCCGCAACAGCAACCTAAATGCGTTATTATACTGCACCCGCAGAGCATTGTAGGCCTTTTGCGTGTAGTTAACCCACAGACTCGCTGAGTAGAATGAAGTACAGTATGCTTTGAATAAGGTAACCTTCACCGCATCTGTACATCGTGCGAATCTGCGAGCCAACATATTGGCCCTGACTGACAATGCTCTGCGTTCCCTCTCCATATCAACGTCGTCCTTCAGGCATTCAGTCAACAGATGTCCTAGATATTTAAAGATATACACTCTTTTGAGAGGAGTGCCACTGAGTGTTATCGGTGGAACGAAAAACGGACATTTGGTGCCTGCTTTGAAAACCATGAACTCCGACTTTTTAACATTGTAAATTAGCCCGTGTGACGCAGCATAGGACTCGCATACCGCAATAAGCTTTCGAAGGGCACTGATTGAGGGAGCCAGCAGCACCATGTCATCAGCATAGCTCAGGTTGTTTACACAAACCCCATTAATGTGGCAGCCAACTGGCATGCTGCTGAGTCGCTCAATCAGTGCGTTTATGTACAGACAGAATAGCGAAGGTGAGCTCAACCCCCCCTGTCGTACTCCGCACTCTTGCCTATATGCATCCGAAAGCTCACCCGCCCACCTCACTCGGTTCTGCTGGTTTTCGTACCAATACCGGAAAATCGAAACCAGCTCGGCTGGAAGTCCCACTTCATCTAACTTGTGCCAGAGTATGTCGTATGACACCAAATCGAAGGCCTTCGATAGGTCCAAGAAACAGGCATACACAGGTGTCTGTCTGTCTGTGTAGTACTTAACAGTGTGCTTCAAGCTAAGAATAGCTGTTTCAGTTGAGAGCCCAGACTGAAACCCAAATTGAGCATCGTGTAGCTGTAATTGCTTGTTGAGGTGAGAATTTAGCACACTGTCAAGCACCTTGGCCACAATCGAGGCCAACGATATGGGTCTATAATTAGATTTTTCAGACATATCTCCAGTTTTGTTTTTAACAACTGACACCACCAGAGTCCGCATCAGGTCGGCAGGTAAGTATGAGTGACTTATACATACATTATATAGCATAGCAAGTAGTCTAGGTAGGTGGCAACCAGCATGCTTCAGGTGCTCAATACTAAGTCCATCATGCCCAGGTGATTTGCCTCCAGTCATTTTCTTAATAGCAGCTCGAACGTCTTTAGCGAGAATAATTGTTTTAATCCGCTGGGCATTCTGGTTGGCAATATCACACCCTTGGCGTGGCGGTCCTAGAGACTTCACAAAGAAATAATCTTTAAAGACATTTGCAATGTCTGCAGGCGTGGATGCACCACCGACACTCACTGGACTGCTAGGCCTCACATTTAACTTAGACGTGGCCTTCCAAAAACTTTTAAAATCCCCCTTAGAGTGATGTTGAGCTAGTAGGTCCATTTTGATTTGGTCTTTATGGTTTTGACACCACTTCAGCCTATCTTTGAAGATCTTACGCGCTTGAACCATGTCATCAAAAACAGAACCTCTAGTTGGTTTACCGTGCCACACCCATTTACGGAATTTCGTCCTAGCAATCAAGTGAGCCTCACTTACGTGCTTATTCCACCCTACCACGACTTTTTTTCTTCTTCTCTTTTCCTCTTCTTTTATCTTTTCCTTGTCTGGTTAGATTTAGTGGCAGCCTCACTAAGAATGTTGATAATACTTTCATACAATTTATCTATTATTTGCAAATGCTGGGAGTTAGAACAGTTAAAATCGCAGCATTTTCGAAATTGACATGGAAAATCAATACTTTTTAATTTAATATTACATAAATTGTGATAATTAGTGACTTGTTCTGATGTTCTGTCACCCCATAGTATTTGATTACAAGTAAAAGTTTTAGGTTGGTTTTTCAGCTTCACAACATCCAAATTACATTTGATAACTAAGGGGAAATGATCAGACCAATATACATCATCCTTAACATAAACATCAACAACACACGGCCACGCTGCCTGTGTTACTACGCAGTGGTCCAGCCAACGCACACAATCGGAATGTGCTTCACTAATAAAAGTCACGGTATTAGAAGACAAACTTAACTTACATGTGTCCGCACAAACCCAGTCTTGTTCTGCCGAAAAATCCAATAATTCACGAAAGAAAGGTTCACTTGGATGGGCATTAAAATCTCCGAGAATAAACACTGATTCGACACTATTTTCTTCTATAATTGCACTTATTTCACTTAAGCAATTCGTAAATTCCACTATATTTTTATCACAATCGGTGGGCATGTAAACACATATAACGATCACCGGCCTATTGTGAGTGGCTAACCGCACTGCTGATATACGCGGGTTCGCACATTCTATCACCGATACGCACGAGAATAGTGATTTGCGCCATAGAAGCGCAACTCCGCCGTGAGGTCGGCCTAACAGAGGTCCGTTGCTAAGGTCGACAGCCGAAGTTCCAGTGCTCCCGAAGTCATCGTGAAAGGCTGACAGAAGAGGCAGGTCATGCGGCAATATCCATGTCTCTTGAAGCGCAATGATATCAGCGAAACCGCATAGCTGCCGTATTCCTTCCAGTGATCGTTTAACACTTTTGCAATTAAAGGTGACCATTGTAGTGTTAATCATTTTGCTCGTGCGAGTTTCTCTTCTGTTCGGACATTTGATATGGCATAAAGCGTCTACAAGTTATACCATCTGGCCATATTTCATCGTTGAGAAATATTTCCCATCTATGTCGACTTACTAACATCTTGAATGCACTATAATCGCGTTTATTTTTCATTCCTCCTTCGTTGGTGTGCGTCATATCTTCAGAATAGGTCTCAGTTGGTAAGAATTCGTGGGTATACGTCTAGAGTTAAGCTAATTCCAGCAGGCGTCCCCCAAGGTTCGCATTTGGGTCCGTTGTTTTTCGTTATTTTTATAGATGACCTTGCTCATAAACTTAATTGCAAATTCAAGATGTACGCTGATGATTTGAAGTTATATGCGCAGGTTCGTAGTGAGGCTGATATACAAGCCTTACAACATGAATTGAATAAGGTTGAAAAGTGGTGTACTAAAAATAATATGGTGTTAAACGTAAATAAATGTTTTCAAATAAAATTTACCAAGAAAAAAAAAACTTTGACAGCAAATTATGTACTGAGAAATATTAGATTGAAAGAAGTTAATACCATTAAAGATCTAGGAGTCATATTGGATAGTTCGTTAAACTACCGCGATCATATAGATAAAGTTGTTAAAAAAGCTACACAACTATCAGGGTTTCTTTCGAGACAAATTAAATCTTTCAAAGATCCTAAAGTAGTGATTCCAGTCTACAATTGCTTAATTCGTAGTATTTTGGAATATAATAGCTGTGTATGGTCACCAGGTTACGCTGTTCATTCTGCTAGACTCGAACGAATTCAGAAAAGGTTTCTATATCACTTGTCTTACGCAAATAACAACTGCAAAAAGTTACTTTCCTATGAGCATAGGTTAATCTATTATAATATGAAGACCTTATCCGATCGTCGCAAAGCATCCGATATTCTGTTCCTTTACAAAATCGTACATGGCGTTATTGACTGTCCAGATCTCTTACAGCACGTCAAACTAGAAGTTCCTCGACAGGGTAGCCGTCTATCTAACAGAAAAAGCTTTAGATTACCATATTGTCGGACGAATGTCGGACAGCACTCTCCACTTCATAGAATGCTCAGTTTTTATAATGGAATACGCTTAAAATATGATATTTTTCAGGGTTCTGTAGCCACGGCCAAGGCCAACATATACAAAGCCATATTATAAGATTTGTTTTTGTTATTTATAATTCGTAAAAAAATGTTTTTATTTTTTTTTCTTTTTCTCTCTTTTTGTTTTGATTGATTTAATACTTGTTTTTTTTTCTCATTTTTATTGGTACCTAGTTTAATAAAGTTTTTTTTTTTTACGAAAAATACTTAAATTTTTTATTTTATGATGTCCACACGAAGCATGCTGTGTTCACTGCTCTTAGAAATTGCACCGAGTATATTTTTTTTTTTACATTGTTAGTTTGTAAGCCATGTGTATATTTTCAATTTGTGAACCAAATAAAAAAAAAAAAAAAAAAAAAAAAAAAATTTCTGAAGACTAACTTTTTGTTGAGTTTTTCTGAAAATGAACTCAACTATGTCCGTCTCCAGAGTATCCTTGTGTACATTTGATATGAATAGGGGCATTTTTATATCGGCGGGTCGAAACTTATCATTGGGTTCTATAGAAGCTTTTCCCGTGACTCCTTTTGTTCTGTTTTTATGTCTTTTTCTCTGGACCTCGGTCCAATCAGGACTAGGAATTTCAGGCTTCCATTCTCCTTCCATCCTCACTATGTCAGCCATAGACTTTCCTTTATTTTTGGCTACACAAATGGCCGTATTATCTTTTCGTAGCGGCGCCGGCGCAAGGCTCGTTGGCGAGTGTACCTTCTGAGTAGTAACCCGGTTTGGCAGTATAGGTGTTGTGTCCGTATGTTTAGCGAATGGCGCGCAAGATGATTGTGCACTTTTCATGTTTACAGGACAGGGCGCGAAGGATACTCTGCCGGTGTTAGTTAACTCTGAGATAGGCTGCGATAAATTAGCTTGCTTTGGACTCAAAGATCTGTAATTTGGCGTACTGTTTACTGTAGGAGGACTACTCGTAATGTTTAGGACACCAGTCGGTCCGCTATCAAGTAGGTAGGCACCCCTTCTTGTGTTTACGTTGTCATTAATGTTAACTAATGATGTGTATTTCATATTTTCAAGATCAGATTTTATTTTATTCAACTGTTCGTTTGTAGCGAATTAATCTTTTATGTGCTTGATTTCTGATTGAAGAAGAATAATATCTTTCAATATTTTCGTAGAATCCAAGCTGTTGAACGTAACAGGAGGCAGCTTGTGAATTTGCTACGCTACGAAAATCGGTGTATTATCTGGCTCAGTATTCTTGAAGGCACAAATAATATCTTCCAGATCCTTCTGTTCTTTGTTCTTGCGACGCGATATATTTCTGAGGGTAGAAGTAATGGATCCAAACAGTAAATCCTTCGCGTAGCTTATTTCCGATGTAGAAAAAGCAGTCACACAAAGTCTCACTAAACTTTCTTCGTCTAAAACTTCAATTTTGTTTTGGACAAAACAAAGCAACTCGTTTATCACGATATTACACTGAGTGCATTTTAATGTCTCGGTAGACATATTGCTTTCAACGACCGTACGCTAGCGCATCCGAGCGGGGACTGATAAATTAAATAAGATAAGATATAATGATGATGATAAATTAATAAATTATGGCCAGGTGCGTGTCGGGTCACGCTTTATGTCGGGTTCCGTAGTGAACCGTAGACCCGTTGTTAGAAGTAGGTTAATTTTTGTTTACATTTACCAAGACGGATTAACAGGAATTGAGTTTTCGGTTTAATGTATTCCGGTGTGTTTGGGAAACCGCATGCGCCATGCCATCGTCCGTTACTTGTCACTGGTAACAAATACACACTCCCGCACTCGTACGCTACAAATCCTTTGTTTTGGGCTGTTCTTAGACGCTTTATCATTAGCTCCGTCAAAGATATACAGTAGCGTGCTTGAACGCTTTGTATTCTGCAGAGGAGGCGTGTTACAAAATAATTAATTTGGGAACCCCATCCTAAACATGACATAGAGTCTAAGTCATGTTCGGTCATATCTATTTTGATATATTCAACTACTCTACATTAATTTCAAAACCAAAGTTACTTAGAAATTAAATAATATCCCACTTCAAAGTAGATTTCAACATTCAACAATTGTAGCATAACTTTGGTTTTATCATATAGCACGTTTCTTGCTTACCTTAGTTTTTCGTTCGTATAACAATACAGGCAAATGTTACCTTCTTCTATAATAATCACATACAACAAAAACCAACTGCGACAGGGTGATGGGTTAATTACAATAATGATTTATATATTTTTTGTTTCGATCTGAAGGTATACTACCACAGATTACGGAATGACACTACCTCTTTTGGATGTGTTTTGACTTTTTATAAATTGGATCTTTTTACCGAAAAAAATATAAGTTATTCAACAAAACAAACCAACTTCAATGGCCGTTTATTGCAAAGATTTAAATCCTTAGAAGAAGATTACAAAATACAAAAGTAAAAATAGTGCAGCTACAGCAGAAAAAAGTGAGGGTAGTTGCCATACCCACCACGCTTGGCAGATGGGTTAGCGAACGCAGTCCGGGATGTTGATACACGTAAAGACGCTGCTGCCCATCTTTCGGAGGTAGCCCGGGCAAGAGAGGAGGGGACATATTCTACTGCCGGCACCCCATGGCATGATGGCGGAATTTGAATTACACTTATGCTATCATTTTTTTTTTATAACATCTCTTAGCCGTGGGGTGCCGGCAGTAGAATGTTACCTCTCCTCTCATGCCCGTGGATGCAGTAAGAGTCTGCTAAGGGATACCTCCGGAAGATGGGCAGCAGCGTCTTTCCGTGTATCAACATCCCGTACTGCGCTCGCCAACCCGGCTGCCATGCGTGGTGAGTATGGCAACTACCCCTCATGGAGATCCAGGAGGCCTGTTCAGTACTGGACTTTTTACGGCTGGAATACGCCCTGACCGCAATGAGACCACGCTGTTTTTATCCACAGAAATGAGTAAGCACGCTCATTTTTTTTTTTTTTTTTTTTTTAATTTATTTTACAAGAAGTTACAATTTTATTAAACAGCATCTAAAACCACTAAGGTTTAACTAATTGCTGAAAATAGTCTTCACCAAAGATAAAAATAACAACAATATCTTAAAATAAGAATAATGGCTAAATAAACTTGAAAAAAATTAACAAGATTTTTATACCCTACTAAAGAAGCTAGGTAACCGAAATATTTAATTTAAGAGTTATCAGGTGACACAAAGTATTTTTTTAGTTTTGATTTGATGTTCTTTCTGGTTAAACTATGTCTTAAGTCGAGAGGTAAACTGTTTATGTACCGGGGAACAAGATAAGCAGTTGTCCGCTCGCCATAGGCGTTGTTCGCACAAGGTGTGCAAAGCTTATTTGTAGAAATGGCTCGAGTGTATACGGGATGTGTAACAATTTGGTTCAAGGATTCGTTAAAAAAGTTTTCTTTGAGCAGTAAATATTTTATTTGAGAGTGTACCGGAATTATTTGACAGTGTTTAAAAAGAGCATTGTCGTCGTGATAGTACTTATTTGCGATTTTAGGTAAAACAATATTCTTAACAATTTTTAATTGTAATTTGTAAATGTTGTCTAGGTAAGATTTATATGTTCTTCCGTAGCTAGAGAGCCCATATTGTATATATGATTCAGCAAGTGCGTGATAAAGCATTATCTTAATTTGGTATGGGATTCTATTTTTCAGTAGAATGATGTTAGCCAGAAATTGTCTTAACTTACTGCAAACGTGATCAACCTGGTAGCTCCAGTTAAACTTATCGTCGATAATTATGCCAAGGTAGGTTTGTTTTGTTACTATATCGATGAAGGGACAGCTACAAGACGAAACGTTATCATGCAAACACTTATGATCATGTGCAGTTAGATTATGTACAGGAGGTGGTTTTATGTATGGTGACTTAATAACTAGTAATTTCGTTTTATTAGCATTTAGCACTAAGCCAGCGTCGTGACACCATCTCGCTAGAGCGTCCAGATTTTGTTGTAATATTGCACAGGCAGACTGGGAATTTCTAGACGCCGTGACAAGACAAGTGTCATCCGCGAATTGGTAACATGTACAGTTCGAGATGTAGCCGCTCATATCATTAACGTAGGTTAAAAAATGCAAGGGACCCAAGACTGAACCTTGCGCTGTACCTTCTGTTACAGATATCGGATCGCTGTACGTATTTTCAATTTTTACAGAATATTTTCTATTCTGTAGATAGTTTTCACACCAAGCCAGCAAGGGTCCACGTACTCCGCAGTCATCAAGCCTGTCCACCAGTTGGGTGTGACTTAAGGTATCGAAGGCACGAGTAAAGTCGATAAATAGGACAAATACAATCTTCTTTTCGTTAAGGTGTTGGTTAACCTCATCAGTAAATTTTGATAAGAGCATAGAAGTACTCTTACCTGCCTGAAATCCATTTGGAGTCAGGGTACCTCTAAATACAGTGTCAGCTTAACGTGTTGACTGTGTTTTTTTTTCACGAAAGTTCGTGCGATATGATTCCACAATAAATGGTTACAGTTTGGTTTATTGACAAAACCAGTGTGCGTGCGACGCATTATTGTTAACACACATTTAAATACAATGCCATTGTTCTTGGTGTTACGGCATATCTAAAGATTTAAATATTGGGTCTATTGTACGTCATAAGCATTAAACCCCTTAAAAATGCTCGTTTAATTGACAAACACTTAATTGACGGATTTTTGACAGTTTTGTATGAAATTATGTCAAAAAACCGCTGATTTACTGTTGATTAATTTACCGAGCGTTTATAAGTAAGAGGGTAGATTATTTAGAGTGATATTAATTACTTTCTGTTGTGACCAAAATTCGTTAATTTTTATGATGATGAAGAAGATTATAAAGTTGCTATGACAATTAAGAGGTTGGATTTTTAAGACGGGACAGTAAATAAATAAAATAAAATAAAAATTTATTTATTTATAACGTAAGTTTACAAAAAGTTGACATCGCCCAAAACATTTTAGAATTAAAAACAATAAAGTCAAAGTCAAGGTCAATAAGTGTTTATTCAATAGGCAAAACGCTACTTGTATAATCAGTTTACAACATAAAAACAAAACACATTTAAATTAAATAAAGCACATAATTAAATTCGTTCGCTTCGGAATACTTTTTTTTCCAAGTGAGGAAAAGAAGAAAACAATACACATCAATATTGTAAACCTTACGTATTGTAAACCTTACAACAAATATAAGACTATAAAACTGAAGAAGGTCTTGACAATTTCTTTAGTTTTCATCCAAAATTTGTATTCTGCAGGCTCCATAACGGTGGTGGGATGTTATTCCAGCTCTGAGATGTTGCGTAGCGAAAGCTAGCTTTGTAACAAGCTGAGCTGTGTCGCTGGGTGTCAAGCTGATTTACGCCCAAACGCACAATACCTGGAGTTATACAACCACGACAACTTTTCATAGAGATACAACTATGACTTATGGTTTAATCCACCAAACATTAGACACGCAATGTGATGTTTGCGGCGACGCTTCATTTTTAACATACAATGCTTATTTAAAAACAGTATGACTTGGTCTCTACAGGAAAACGTTTCTAGAAGACCATCTATAACTTTTGAGGTATTCTGAACTGCATTTACTGATTTTGGAAAACAGGTAGTCAGCAAGAAAACGGTAACTTTACATAAAAACGTTTTTTTTTCGTAAACTTTCGCGATCACAATTCATTATAATATAATAACATAAATAATCTAAGGTATTACGCGATAAATTCCCGTGTTTATGTTATTATATTATAACCAATACCTGGAGTTATACAAACACGACAACTTTTCATAGAGATACAACTATGACTTATGGTTTAATCCACCAAACATTAGACACGCAATGTGATGTTTGCGGCGATGCTTCATTTTTAACATCCAATGCTTATTTAAAAACAGTATGACATGGTCTCTACAGGAAAACGTTTCTAGAAGACCATCTATAACTTTTTGAGGTATTCTGAACTGCATTTACTGATTTTGGAAAACAGGTAAAGTAAACAAGAAAACGGTAATTTTACACAAATTTGATGGCAATCGATCCTGTTTCTTATAAGGATGAAAAGTCTCTACTGGACCGACTGTGGATTGTGTACCAGAAATGTCACTGCAGTTTCTGCGACATTGTTTGTCTACGGAACCCTAAAAAGTAAAAAGTAATTGGGTAAAGAATAATCCTCGCTAATTTGGATCCCGCAAAAAAATAACCATAGCCATAGAGAAACAAAGCACGTACAGTAGCAATTTAATATTTTATATAACGAGTTGTATCTTATTCATCTGATACGGAAACAGAGTCATATGCTTTAAATTACATATGTCGTATTTTATGTGCATATTATTACGTGCATATAAACTCTGAATTTTTTTTTATTTTTATATTAATGTGTATTTATATCTTTATTTTACATGTTATTTCTAATTAATTAGGCTATGCTTTATAATTTGAGTTGTCATTTATATGAAAGTAATATTTGGGCGCTTTGGCGCAAACTGTAAACCCATTTGTGTTATAATCAATAATTAAATAAAGTTTCAAATGACTTAAATGTAAGTATAGGTACTTTGTGCAACATTAAGATGTACTTATTATTATTAGGGTTCCGACGTACAATAAGGAACCATTCTAGTTTCGCTTTGTCTGTCTGTCCGTCCGTCACCGGCTTTAAGAAGATACTATTAGTCCTAGAAAGCTGTAATTATGAATGGACATTATAAAACAATTACGCCGAGATAACTCTATAAAAAAATGGTAAAAAATAATGAATTTGGGGTACCTCCCACTACACCTTAGGTGCGGATAAACTTTTTTCTTGATTTTCCCATATGTGGGGTTATGTTGAAAAGGTTGAAAACCATTTAGGGGTTGCAAAGACAATTTTTCGATTTCGGTTACCGTTTTCAAAACTTTAATATTTCGCAAACGGATACCTAAATTGAAAAATTGTCTTTGCAACCCCTAAATGTTTTTTAATTTTTTTTCAACATAACCCTAAACTAGCTTTTTTGGTTTGGAGAAATTATCGCTCAAATAAGTGATGCGATTTACCAAACATACCGGTATATTTAAAACCGAGAACTCATTAATAGCCTGTTAATATGTAGAGAAATGTATTTAGGAGTGTTTAGAGAACTCCAGCAAACCTGTCCAAATTGCTACGTAAACCACCTTCAAATGCAATGGATCTTCATTGAAAAAGTAAATATCTCTCGTTTTAAGTTCGAGGCGACAACTAGTTCTAAATGGTTCATCCAGAACAACCTGAACAAATATCTGCAGATCGTACAGTAATTTAGTACCGAGGCGGGAATAGAACCCGCAAGAAAAACCTCTCTTGCGTCGCAGCCGGACCTTCGAACGCTGCGGCACAGAGGTCGTCATAAGTAATTTATATTTAGAGCAAACGTGTTCGCCGCTATAAACAAAACAAAACTAGCGTAAACAACTTATGCAGATAAATCACAAACTTAAGGATCTAAGCAACGAAGAATCTGCATATATCTCAGCTTACTTAAAGGGTCTTAACTTAAGACAAGCGTATGAATTGGCGACCGGCCTGGTTACACATATCTTAACCTTAAGCGGCGGCCATCATATCTCATTGATTATTGACATTGAGACGAAGCGAACGTTTCCCGAAACGGCATTTCGCACGCGAAATATATTTTTCGAGTTTTTAAAACGATTATAGAATTTTAAAAGACACTAGTGGTTATCGCTTATAAACTTTTAGAGAATGTGTTTTAATTTTAACTAAAAAAATATAGTCATTATTAGCTATTAAATTCGTGATAATAAAGAACTAAATGAGGGGCCCAAATACCTGTGCCTTTAGAAGAAATAAATCTTAGTGCCATTAAATATTATGAAAATAAAGCCAATGTAAACCTCTAAAACACTCATAATAAAAAACGCCTTTTTTATATAAAAGTAAAAAGTTTTTTAAACTTCAAGTTGAAGACAATCAGTGACACAAAATAATTAACAATCGTTCAAAATGTTTGGAAAATCAATAGTGGCAGTTCTAACGATAGTTAGTTGGATGGACTTAGTGAACACCATGTATAGCTCAAAAGCTATGGAGGGGTATCCGGTGGGGTACTTAAGTGATTGTAAGTTTAATTTAAATATTTTTTTAAACCTATTTCGTCCCACTGCTGACCAAAGTTCTCCCTCAAACTCCTCCAAACGTCCATTTCCCTCGCAGGCTCCCAGTAATTAAAACCCATCTCAAAACCAGCGTAACATCAACCTGGCCAGGTGCTACACAATGCTGAGTTGGGGACCTTATTACTAGCGCCACATCCTCTTCTTCCTGTCCGCAATATAATAGTATTTAACTTGTTAAACTTTCGCGATTCGTAAACATATTATTTATGTATAAAATTACAGGATTTTATCGCGTTCCTCTTTTATTATTTTCGCGGGAGGTCCAAGTGTATTAATCCTCCCGCGACTAAGAACGGAGAAACGTGTTCGAAACGTTGGGAAAGTAAACAAAAAGGTACGCGATAAAATCCTGTAATTTTCAAACTTTATTATTTTTATTCTTAATTCTATATTGTACACAAAGTAAATATATAGACAAAAGCTTATATATAGGACAGTACAAAGGCGAGCTTAACCCTACCAAGAGCTTTCTTCCTTTGCAAACCTTTGAGGATAGGAAAACTGATTTTAAAGTGGGTACGTGTACACAAAACAAAAAGTAATAATTATATAAATACACGTTGCTACGAAAATAAAGATAAACAATAAACAGACTAATTATGCAAATCAAATAAAACAAATAAAGTTACTCATAAGTAAATACCTACATATACTAATAAATATATATACTTATACGAAATATAATATATAACAAAAGCATATAACATTTATCTCATCATCATCATTTCAGCCATAAAACGTCCACTGATGAACACAGGCCTCCCTCATGGATCTCCATGAGGGGTAGTTGCCATTCTCGCCACGCTTGGCAGGCGGGTTGGTGAGCGCAGCATGGGATGTTGATACACGGATAGACGCTGCTGCCCATCTTCCGGAGGTGTCCCTTAGCAGGCTCTTACTGCATCCACGGGTAGGAGAGGAGGGTTAACATTCTACTGCCGGCACCCCACGGCAAACATTTATCTACTTTTATGTATTTTTTTATTTTTCCATTATTCTTGTGGTCGTATTGTGCGTGTGGTAAGAAAACTCCGTGCTTCAATCGGTCTAGTAGCCGACTGATACGCAGGAGGTAGCTGGATCGATTCCCGCCACGGGACAGGTGTTTGTAATTGTTCTGTATATATTTAGCTGGGTTTGGGTATTTTTATATTACAAAAAAATTAAATAAATAAACGTATTCTATCAATCATTTTTATGTTTTCCGAGGAGGGCGATAATCTCTGCAACACAGTTTTAAAACAAAAACTACACCAGGCATTATCAAATTCCTTTATGTTGTAATCACTCTGTACTATGTGACCAAATAAATAAATAAAAAAATAAAAAAAAATCATTCTTAAGACAAGCGTAACAGTACTAGATTATTTAGTTTAGAAACGGGACGCTGCGGTGCCTGTGACATGGACAGGCTTGCCCAGCACTCAGCAGTCAGCGTTCAACAGTCACTGAACTGTACCATCCTCCTGAAAGTACCTCATGAAAGAGTGAGGTTTCGTGTTCGCTTCTTTCCCTCACTTGGAAAAAAAGCTATCTGAAGCGAACGAATTCAAATTTGTGCTTTATTAAATTTTAATGTGTCTGGTTCTTCTTTTATAAATTGGCTATTCTATCTAGCGTTTTGCTCTATTGAATAAACTTATAATAAACTTATTGACTTTGACATTGACTTCTTTAGTAAGCTTGTTAGCGGAGGAAAGAACAATACGTCTTAAGCTTCGTGGGGTGGCCGATGTTTCCTCACGGTATTTTCCGTCACCGTTAAAGCACGGGTATGAAAAAAAAAATCTATTCCATGAGTCATCTGGGCGCCTACTCTAGAAAACGATTACGATATTATCGTCGAAATGGCAATCTTTACGTAATTGCCATAAGAGTTAGTTTGGCTTGAGTACGATTTCGATTAATCGCAATTTGTTTTCAAGAGCAGGCTCACTGGTTACCATAGCCATACTATTTTGACATTTAAGATTAGTCTATCTTAAATGTCAAAATAGTATGGCTTTTGCCCGCGACTTCGTCCGCGTGGAAATCCCCTTTTTCACGCAGAGCTACTTTGATTCGAAAATATAAATCCCATTTATTCCCTATCCCGTGGGAATTTCGAAAAATACCTTCTTTAGGTCCAGTGGTTTAGGCTGTGCGTTGATATCTCAGTCAGTCAGTCAGTCAGTGAGTCAGTCAGGACTTTGAATTTTATAATAGATAAGATAAATTTTTTGTGTAACAACAAGCATATAAAACTTTGATGACATAAAAAAACAAAAAAAATGAAGCCATGCTTGAGTCACAAAAAGGTCTCAGCTTAATGTTGGCTATGTTAACCAACGCTGGTCTTCCGACTGAGCCGTTTGGTGACGTCACAGAAGGCAACACAATGAATAAATAGAACATACAAAATGGAGCAAAAACATTGACAAATTCTAGTACAAATCACAAATTATAGATCAATAAATAAAAATACAACATTTTAAACTAAACAACACTTAAATATAAGATTATAAAATTACAATAAAAACACAACAAAATGATAGTCTAGTTTACAAACATGACGCACACGGCATAAATTAAAAAAAGAAGAGATTGTGTCAAATATGTTGATGTCAGATTTACAATAAACTTTCCGTTTGGTTGGTTGGTGTCTAATTTTATTTTTGGATGGATGTTGTGAGAAAAAAAGACTTTGAGAGTGTGAGGTAACCGACAAAAAGATAGCTACGGTAGGCACGGTACCGGCGCAGTATAACTAGAGGACAGAACAGTAAAGAGGAAAATCTTGCCGTTTTGGTGGTCATACTGTAATAAACGTTAGCTTTTTCCTTCCCCTGTATAAGTAAATGCTTTTCTGTATGATGGGGTTATCATTACCATTTTTACGTAAAACTGTAGTAAAACGTCCACTACTGAACACAGGCCTTCCTCATTTCCATGAGGGGTAGGTAGTTGCCATACACACCACGCTTGGCAGGCGGGTTGGTGAGCCGGGATGGTATCCTATCTTCCGGAGGTATCCCTTATCAGGCTCTATACTGCATCCATGGGTATGAGAGGAAGGGTAGAATTCTACTGCCGGTACCCCAGGGCGACGTAATAATACAATAGAATAGTCAGAAGAATAATATTTATATGAAAAATTTTAACACATTTTATTAGCACTGAGACAAGTTTAATTTTTAGGTTTCCGGACTAAAATGGTAAAAAGGAACCCTTATGGTATCACTTTGTCTGTCTGTCTGTCACAAATGGATATCTCGAGAACTATTCAGTTCAGTATTCATTTACTAATATAGCATTTAATTATGAAAATTTTAAAAAGTATTTCTATTCTGATTGCAGGGGGCGGATAGGGACTCTATTTTTTAAGTGAAGTTACTAGGTCGCGCGGGGTATGTATGAAAGGTATTCATTTTTATTTTTGTTTTTATTTTTACTTAAAGCCGTATCGTTTTTGAGTTATTTACAAAAAGGTTGAAAAAACGACCGTTCCCCCCTTATCTCCGAAGTTTGCAGAGATAAACCCGTGAAACTTTTATAGCTAACAGAAGCGTATGTAAAGTTTATAGGAAAATTACAGCGAACTCTCTTATTTGCATAGTTTTTTAGGATATAATCGAAAGTGTAAAAAATCTACATAAGTTCCGCTATCGGACAAGAGATGGCGCTGTTAAGGTTCTCCAACATATATAAGCCGCCTTTATCATATATTATATTGAATGATGGCACGGAACCCTCGGTGCGCGAGTCCGACTCGCTCTTGCCCGGTTTTATTTATTTTACGATTATAGGTCCTTATATTTATATATCTTTACGTCGAGACAAGGCCAGACGCTCCCATGCCTTATACATCGAGGACGTACCCAATAGACAGGAAATGTCATTTATTTTGTCTAAACAACAATTCCGCCAAAAATATTTCATAATTGTACGGAAAAGTACACAGGTCGGCTGTTGGCGCTGTACTGTTGGCATTATATAAAACTAGCTTGTGCCCGCCGCTTCGCATGCGTTGTACCCGGATAAAAATTAGCTTTTGTGTTAATCCTAGTCAACATCTATACGTTTGCACAATTTCAGCTCGATACGTACGCTAGTTTTTGCGTGAAAGAGGTAACAAACCTACATACAAACAAACTTTCGGCTTCTTATTATTAGTGCGATTGTATGTACCTACAATTTAACAGCAGAATCATCTGGGTATATTCTGATATACAGGCTTTATTATCATAAGTTTAATAACCCGTAAAGGCGCCTTCTCAGCACTCCAAGAAACTACTTTGAATAGGAGGAATAAAATGCGAACAATATGAAAAAATAAAAAATATCCAATTAAGTTTCTTTAACATCTTGAGTAGTTCATATACCTCTAGTAGACCATATAATTTAAATAAATACTTTACGAGAAAAAGCTCTCGCGCGACACAATAATTACACAATTGAACCCGTTAGATGGCGCTGCTGTCAGCATGTCTGCATAACAGCGGGCAGGACGACGTCTGCCGGGTCCGCTAGTAATATGTAAGTAAGAAGATAAGAAAACTTAAGTCTTTTCAATCGTAATAATAAAGTAAAAATAAGCGATTTTATATGTGCTAATTCCAAGTAAACATTGCTTTTCAAGCACATTGTGTATAATCAGGAAAAATATTTTGTTGAACTTGAACTTAACTTGAGAGAGTTCAAAGATAAGGTCAGGAAAGTGTGAAATTTTAGTGCTCGTATCTCGCGTTGGGTTTGCAACAGGCGTATATCTCGCGACCAAAAAAGCAAAAAAAAACATTTGACAGCTATGATAATGATAACGGGTTCGAATCCCACCGGAACCGTAAAATTTTTGATGAGGTTATTCATTTCTTTGAAAATGTTCTACCTGAGTGTGGTTAAGCACTATAAAAATAACAAACAATACAATAAGTCAAAGTCAATAAGTCAAAGTCAATGAGTCAAAGTCAATAAGTCAAAGTCAATAAGTCAAAGTCAATAAGTCAAAGTCAATAAGTCAAAGTCAATAAGTCAAAGTCAATGTGTCAAAGTCAATTAGTCAAAGTCAATGTGTCAAAGTCAATTAGTCAAAGTCAATTAGTCAAAGTCAATAAGTCAAAGTCAATTAGTCAAAGTCAATTAGTCAAAGTCAATTAGTCAAAGTCAATTAGTCAAAAGTCAAAGTCAATAAGTCAAAGTCAATAAGACAAAGTCAATAAGTCCAAGTCAATAAGTCAAAGTTAATAAGTCAATGACAGCCATAGGGTCCTAAGATGTTGCTGTCAAGCTCGGGGACCAGAAATGACCGCGGAAATCGTCTTCTGAAATTCGCATTTGGTCAAAATGTAAGCCTCACTAACAGCTTCTTTTTTAAGAAAGGTTTCTTCAGCGCCGTTGGACATGATTCTCCCCTGACAAGATAACGAAAAACGAAATTGGTTTTTGCCTCTTTTCAGACAAACGAGTCGTTAAAAACATCGAAGTACTTAATGGCTTTAAATTCAGCTCTGACCCTCTTCGGGTGACAATTAAATTTAGCTTTAAAATTCATCGTCATATCATAAAAAACACCATAAAGCGTATTGATAAATTTAGCCTTTCTACAAATAAAGATACTTAGATAATAGATTTTAAAAATAGCTTCAATTCACTGACACTGAACCCAGAAAATCAGTTTAATAGTATCAAAAACAGCATCAAAAAGGCTTCACAGATTATTAAATGAACTAAAAACCAACATAAAAAACCTAGTACCACCACAAAACCATTATGGTGGTACTTTATGTTATGATGTTATATTGATGTGGTTTTTTATGTTAGTAGCTATTTTTAAATCTATTATATAAGTGATGGCAGGCGAACCACAGGTTATTTAATACCTACTAGCTTAATGAACTACCACGCAAACTGTTCGAAGAAATTAACTCCAAAAACTATACACAGATATATAAAAAAAAATCTTCTTAGATAGTTTATAGTAAAGTATTACTTAAAGCTACTTAATATAATATATATACCTAACTAGTTATCGAACTTTACAAAATATTGTTTTCAGACAGTGATTGCTAGGCACCCAGTACTATTAAACCTATATGCAGGTAGTTATTTAAAACTTACCTTACAATAAAATTACCTAGTGGTAGTAAGACTGGTACTTAAACTGTGTATTGGTGTTTTGTTTTCATATATTAGTAGTTTTAGATTTGTTTCAATCCCTGATAAGGTTAGGTAATTATATTGGTATAATTTGTTTGATAATGGCGTTTTTTCTTCAAGCCAAAATGTATGGCAACACGCTGTAACTGTCGACACTTGACAAACCTTATATGGTTTTAGGTGTCGTATAAATAAGATTCTCTTAGAATCTTATTATACGACGATTAAATATATTGTATTTTCTTTATTTATAAATAGGACCAGCGTGGTAGGTTACAGTCCAAACCCCTTTCCTATGATAAATAATTAATTCGAAAATCAAATTTAAATTTATACGACGATTAAATATATTGTATTTAAAAATATTATTTTAATTTCTTTATTTGTTTAATATCTATTCATATTATAATTATTATTTGTACTATGTTTTAAAAATATATGAAATATTATCAGTGCAATCTGTTTATTTACATATTTATGATGTGTACTCATATTATTATAGGTATAATTATTTACTTTCTTATATTTACACACACGGACATTTTTAGTATTCCCTGTTGCCTAAACTCTCACGGGTTTAGTGTCCTCAGGAGAATCAAATCAACATTATTATTTCTAACAAACTTTAGGTCTCACAGAGTTTTCTGGTCTGCGCGGTCGGGTAACGTCAGAATAACAGCGTTTACTGCTAACACAGTAGACAAAATGCTGAGTCGGGACCCATTTGCTACTTACATAATTATGTGCTACACATAGATGATAAATATTTGTGGATTTCGGTTTTTTTCTAAAAATGTTTTCGTATGTATTTGTTTTATCACCTAAGATTGTTTGTAATTAATTATGTTGTTTGTGTGCTCTGTAGCAAATAAATGAATGTATACTACGAATATGAATAGACATAGACGTCTAGGTGTTTACCTCAATAAATTATCACTTTTTATAGTTATTAAGATTTAGGTACGATCATGGCTGCTTTTTAAATTAGGTGCATTACCTAGTTTATATGCCATTAATATTAAATCTCATGTATGGAATGGAATTATATATTATATTATTATTATTATTAAGAGCCTGTACTGTCCCACTGCAGGGCAAAGGCCTATTATATATTATATAATTAAAAAAAAATACACGTGTTTTTTTACGAATACCGTACCTGAATTTTAAGGTATTACATAAGATAAATCATAATCAAGAAATACATACATAGACAGACTGATGAACACATTACCACTCCTTTGCGTCGCGCAGTCGGGTAAAAATACATAGAACTGTGATATATTATGATTATAAGTCTTATGATAGGTAAATAGTTTATTTTGATTTGTTTTTAAGAATCCTTCCTTAATTGTTTTATAATGATGATCTGCACGCAGCTTCGCACGCGTTGAACACGGATTATAAGTTAAACCAAACAAATTATTATTATATTTTCTTTAATTTTAATTTTAACTTATTTATACATACGGTTGGGTTTTTGTTTTGCTTTTTAACCCAGTTCTGATGATGGGATCTATGGTAAGTCGAGCGAAATACTCAAAAGTATTAAGCATATATTTGTATTAACAGGATTGGGTATTATTACTATATTGGATTTTCGGGTATTTATCGCGTAATTACCTTTATTTTAATCCCCACGTTTCGACCGGCAGAGTGATTTGATTACGTATCTCGCGACAGGTTTTGCAGCAGGCAATGGACAGCAATATCGCTGTCAAATGTCAATTCCTTGCTGTTCTCTAATACAAAATTGAAATTTGACAGCAACATTGCTGTCAAAATGCTTGTTGCAAAACAAAACCTGGTCGTTACTATATTGGATTTTCGGGTATTTATCGCGTAATTACCTTTATTTTAATCCCCACGTTTCGACCGGCAGAGTGATTTGATTACGTATCTCGCGACAGGTTTTGCAGCAGGCAATGGACAGCAATATCGCTGTCAAATGTCAATTCCTTGCTGTTCTCTAATACAAAATTGAAATTTGACAGCAACATTGCTGTCAAAATGCTTGTTGCAAAACAAAACCTGGTCGTGGTTGCGGGGAGACATATATTAAATACCCGATAATCCAATATAGTAATATTGTGATGTGATCGCGAAAGTTTAAAAAAGGGTTGGGTATTTTCAGCAACATTTTATATTTTATTGTTGAAGTCGGTTTTTTGTTGAAGAAATTATGAATTATAAGTTAACGCAAGTTATACAAAAAAAAATACAAAATAATTTATTGAGAACAAATACATAATTAAAAACAGGTTACATGTGGAACGAAGAGACCTCAAAAGTTAAAACTGTGGAGCAGCCTCTTCCCCGTCTCCATGATATTACATAGTACAATTTAAAAAAAAAATATTACCTAAGCTCAAGAGAGTTAATTCATAGATGGATGGGTAGTTTACTAACCATAGTACCAGTTAGTTTCTGTAATCTGTGATAGTACTATAAAGTCTCAAATAAGTAGGCAGTTACCGTCATTACGCTTTATCCGATTACAAACCATGCGACGCAGAAGGGCAGAAGGGACTAGGTTGTTATTTCGTTAAAAAAATCTCCTTCAACTGTCATCCTTGTGTAATGATGACAGAGTACGACGTTTACCGCTGCTACCTGGGTTTCGTACATTTAAGGGGACAATAACACCGTAAATATTTCATTCTTGTCTGTGTCAGTTTACTTCTCTCAGTCAAAGTATTTTTTTAATACGAAATGTGAAAAAACGTGTTAAATACACGTCTCATAAAAAAATCGAAACACTTCTGCAAAAACTATTCAGGCGGAATTTAATTACAAAAGAGGATTGCTTGCATTAAAAAAATGCGTTAATTAATAGCTGGCAGTTTAGTTTAGACAATTGTACCACAATTCCAAATTTGAATTAAAGTTTTTAAATTTTCATCGTTTAAATGAAAATGGCGATTATTTTCTAATGTTAATTTGATGTTCATTTCGTCGGAACTTCTGCATTTAATTACAGTTTTTTTTTGCAAAAACGATTGTTATTTTAAAGTGATTGTTAACAAGTGCTCTGTGACAACCTAGAAAAGATTTATTCCTAACAAATATGGATATTTCGCCCACGGAAGCCGCCCAGGTCGTGGAGTTGCTGAATTCAGGGCATAAGCCTTTCTGCTATAAGCAGAGTGTATCAACGTTATCGAGAGACTAGTTTGTTTACGCGCCTTCCAGAAGCTGGGAGACGTCGAGTCACGTCAGAGCAAGACGACTGGTAGGTACATTGTATTATTTTCTCTAAGAAATCGTCACCCTAATTAATATTCAAGTGCAGCAGAGGCTCCGTGAGGTTCGAGGATTGAGTGTGAGCGATTCTATCATTAGAAGAAGATTGGCCGAGCGTGGCCTGAAACCTCATAAACAAGCAAGTGCTGGTTTATGAGGTTACCTCATTTTTATGTGCAGAGTTAGGACGCTCTCCTTGGTAGTTTACCGTCCATTTTGGACAATTGTCCAAAATAATTACCATTTTGGACAATTGTCCAAAATGGACGGTAAACTACCAAGGAGCGCGTCCTAACTCTGCAAGCGAGCACTTAAATTGGTCACGCCTTCAATGGAGCAAAGTTTTAATTCCCAACGAATGCACACATTGTAAATGAATACTTGAGCGAAGTCGGTATTATGGTTCTGGGCTGGCCAGCAAGAAGCCCTGATATGAATCCCATAGAACACCTATGAGATAAAGTGACGCGTCAGAGCAAGAAATCCTACACCGACAGACGCTATTCCAGACCGCTATACAAGAAGAGTGGGATAACATCCCGGCTATACAAAGAAAGAAAGAAAATACTTTTACTAATAACTACAATCACACAATGACAAAAACAATAGGCCAAATTCGAGTCGGACTCGCGCACTAAGAGTACCGTTATTTTAATTTAATTATATTTCATAAAAATAACATAATATTTCAGGAAAATTATAACAAAATCTCTAATTTGCATAGTTTTTTAGACAAGGGGGGTGGAAGGTTTTCAATTTTTTTATGAAGTTACTAGATCGTGTGGAGATACGAGTATATGAAAGGTATTCATTTGCACATTAATAAAAAGTTTTTAAAACGACCGTTCCCCCCTTATCTCCGAAGTTTGCAGAGATAAACCTGTAAAACTTTTAAAGCTAATAGAATTGTATGTTAAATTTGATGCCTGAATGAATGCTTGAATGCTTAAAAAGTAAGGCCTTTGCATCTAATAAAGACGATTTATACAGCGTCAGCAACTGGTAATTATGCTGTACGAGACGCTGCAGTGCCGGGGACATTGTAAGATGGATTAGGCTTGCACAACACCTAACTATCCTCTCTGCTTAGTCAATTATTATAATTAATTATAGTCAATTAACTATTAGTCATTTAATAGGAAATGTTTAAAAGGAACACTAATAATAATTCAATGATGTTATTATATTTATTAGGATCTTCTTTTTTGTAGTTTTACATAAAAAAAATATAAATCCTAAAATTATGGAAAATACACAATCAATAGGCAAAATACCTAGTAGGTAACAAGGAAACGACCTTTTGGTTTTAATAATATATTCATAAAACCTGTAATTTTTTGCAAACAATTTTATCAATACGTTTTGCGTATTTGAAAAACAACTTTATAACGCATATTGTGTTATTTTACAAAATGCAAATTAAATTAAATTTGCATATAATAAAAAAATACATAAATCGTAAGTCATAAATAACATTCATCAAAATCGACTCAGAGAATCAAAAGTTATTTAGCTTTTAAAGTTAGTTGGAAATCTCATATCGCTGTACCGCCGCGAAGACTGTACCTCGCGTCACTTCACGGGTTCAGGCGGGCGGTGTGTGTGTGTGGAAAACAATAAGATCCTTTAAACTGAGGAAGACGAGTAGGTAGTGAGCCTGGTATTTCTAACCGACTTCAAAAAAGGAGAAGGTTTGATCAACTTGACAGTCGACTGTATTGTATCATCATCTCAGCCGTAAGACGTCCACTGCAGCAGGGCTAGCATGGCCGGAGATATTTTATCCACGGGGAGAGGACAAAATACTATTCCCCTCTGTCAATTTTGTCCACCCTCCGAGCATGGCGACATGGGTGGATAAACTATTCATATTCATTGCTATAGGCGGGGGGTGAGTATCCACGTCTAATGTCAAAAAGTGATATAATTCTACTTTCCCCTGTAGCCGTGCTTAGACAGGTGGATAAAATAATTTTATCCCTTGTCAGTGGACATAACCGGTGGACAAAAGTTTTATCCCCAGCCCATGCTAGCCCTGCTGGACAAAGGCCTCCCTCATGGCCGAGTACTGATCATGAGAGGTTATTGCCATACTTACCATGCTTGGCAGGCGGATTGGCGAGCGCAGTGCGGGATGTTGATACACAGAAAGACGCTGCTGCCCATCTTCCGGTGATCTCTTACTGGATCCACGTAAGGAGGGGTCACATTCTATTGCCGGCACCCCATGGCAAGTATATGTATAAAATTTTTTTCAAACTTTGTGTCCGTCTTTTACGAGTATCGACCGATTTCATAAATTATTTTTGAGTTCGAATAAGTTCTGATGATGGAATCCACGAGAAATAAATTAAAAGTAAGAAAAACTTTTTAACAAACAAGCTTTTATTTAAACGTACCCACTAAAAATAATAAAATAAACATTTTCCATTAAAGATTAACCTCAACTTAAGATGTCATTCATTACACAATTTATGTGATAAAAAAGCTTGTCGCGAGATTAACCTGTGTACCTGTAACTTGATCTAATTGATTTAATTTTCAAACAATGTAACGAGTAAGCAGGTTTGCTTAAACATCGCGACAAGCTTATTTATCATATAAATTGATGATAAATCAAGGGGAATACATATTCAAATGTAATAAGCATACATATAGTGGTTTGGGTATTTTCCGCAACATTTAAGATTGTATTAACAAAGTAGGTTTTTTTATTAAATTAAAGAATTATCAAAGACTAGCTGACCCGGCGAACTTCGTATCGCACCTATAACTACAACCACCACTTACAACTACCCTACTACTACCCTACAACTTTACTATCCTACTACTACCCTACTACCCTACAACTACGCTAAAACTAACGCTGAAACATGTGTTTAATATTTTTTTCTATACAAACTTTCATCCCCTTTTTTAACCCCTTCTGATTGAATTTACGCAACAAAAAGTAGCCTATGACCGTCTCCATGGTCTAATCTACTCCTATACTAAAATTCATCCAAATCGGTTCAGCGGTTTTGACGTGAAAAGGGAACATACATACATACATTCTTACTTTCACTTTTATATATTAGTAGGATAGGATGTTCTTTCATCAGAAGAGTATATGCAGTGCACCCAAACAATTTAGAATGCTATTGTTTACGCTTACGTACAAACAGTTCGAGGACCTACATCTTTTGCCGAACTGCGAAAGGTTGATAAAGTTTTGTACCCCACTTAGCATGCTGCATGCCAAGCGCGTCATTTGCTTGATACAGACCAACACTGTGATAACTCAATGGCCAAAGCATGCATCAGCAACATATCGGCGTTGTTATACGACATTTTCACAGGATGATAAGGCCTGGATTTATCAAAACGATCCAAAAACAACAGGCGCTTTGTTTTTGGATCGTTTTGACTCAGGAAGGATCTGGATTTTTTATGTTTGTAGCGAATAAACTCAATAACTACTGGATCGATTTTCAAAATTCTTTCAACATTAGAAAGCTAAATTAACCTCGGCTTCAGCCGAGTTCTATATTACTCAGGTAATACAGAACTCGGCTCTCGAAGTTGTCGACGCGTATGTATACCTAGGACAAGTCCAAGGTAGATCCAACTTCGAGAAAGAGGTCAATCGACGAATCCAACTCGGATGGGCAGCGTTTGGGAAAGTACACAACGTCTTTTTGTCCAAAATTCCTTAGTGCCTTCGACGAAAGCCTTCAATCAGTGTGTGTTACCAGTGATGACATATGGAACCGAGACGTGGTCATTCACGATTGGCCTCATGAATAAGCTCACAGTCGCTCAACGAGATGGAAAGGGCTATGTTTGGGATTTTTCTTTACGGGATCGAATCAGAAATGAGGAGATACGTAAAAGAACTCAGGTCACCGACATAGCCAAGCGGATTAGCACGTTGAAGTGACAATGAGCTGGCCATGTAGCTCGCAGAACACATGGCCGATGGGGCCGAAAAGTTCTCGAGTGCAGGCCACGGACCGGCAAGCGCAGCGTAGGACGTCCACCAACAAGATGGGCTCACGACCTGGTGAAGACCGCAGGTAGTCCCCTAGTGGAGGGCTCCCTAAGCAGGCTCTTACTGTATCCACGGACAGTATACATATTTGCGCGATGTAGTTTTTTTTTTAATTTATATTACAAGAGATTATCTCACTATTATTATAAATCCGAAAGTTTGTTTGTATAGATGTATGGAGGTTTGTTACCTCTTCACGCAAAAACTACCCAAAGGATTGAATTTTGTATACGTATAGATGTGGACCAGGATTATCACATAGGCTACTTTTGTCCCAAAATTGAGTTCACGAAGTTAAAATGACGTTAACAGTTTTCTTTTGTATGAAAATTTCAATCCAACTGGTTAAAATTTTGCCTTAAAAATGTTACGCAAGCGAAGCGGCGGGTAAAAACTAGTAAGTGATATAAATTTTTAAGGTCTCAAGGAGACTTTTTGCTTGGTATATAATCTGTTTATGCGTTTCCGAGACCAATCAAACCTGTTCAAGATGTTGTTGCCATTTTAAAAATTTCTATTACCTAATGTTAAAGCAGAATTAATTTATAGCATTCTTTAAACAGCCTTGCGGCGCCGGCAGTAGAATGTTGGTCCTCTCTTACCCGTGGATGCAGTAAGAATCTGCTGAGGGATCAAGAATCAAGAATCAAAAAATACTTTATTCAGTGCGGCCGCATGGACCTTATTGACGCGTCACAAATTACAAAATAAAACAACACAAATAAATAGAATAAAGCACATAATTGAATCTGTTCACTTCAGATGACACGCGAGTTAGCTCCGGAAGATGGGCAGCAGCATTTTTCCGTGTATCAACATCCCGTACTGCGCTCGCCAGCCCGCCTGCCAAGCGTGGTGAGTATGGCAGCAACCCCTAATGATAAGCACAAAGATCTATGAGGGAGGCTAATGTCCAGCAGTGGATGTCTTACGGCTAAGATGATGATGATGATGATGATTCTTGAAACTATTGTTAAAAAATTGGCAAGCAAGCGAGGTTCCTGGAAGGGCTAGGGGTAGACCTTTAACCAGCACTGGAGCAGTATAGATTACAGAGAAAAAATGGTGGCTCGACTGGAAGGATCCCAATCGAGGTGGATGGAGGGAATGGTGAGAGGCCTTTTGCGTTTCCCCAGCGGTTGGACCCAAACGACACATCATCATCATCATTCCAGCCGTAAAAAGTCTACTACTGAACAGGCCTCCCTCATGGATCTCCATGAGGGGTAGTTGCCATACTCACCACGCTTGGCAGGCGGGTTGGCGAGCGCGGTACGGGATGTTAATACAAGGAAAGACGCTGCTGCCCATCTTCCGGAGGTATCCCTAAGCAGGCTCTTACTACATCCACGGGCATGAGAGGATGCCTGTGTTCATCAGTGGACGTTTTATGGCTGAAATGATGATGAATGCTGGACATTATCAAGCCCCAAGCTAAGCAGAGCTTGTGTTATAGGTGCTAGATGACTGATATACTAATAAATTATACTACAAAGACCGATATTTTTTTAATTATAAACAGAATACATCCAGAACACCCTGAACAAATATCTGACAGACATTAGTCCCGAGGCGGGAATGGAAACCGCAACCTCTTGCGTCGCAGGCGGGCCTTCATCCGCTGCGCCACAAAGGTCGCCATTAATTTCTGACAAGCACCTTACTGATAAATCTTTGTGCTAGTTCATTTAATCTTCGGTATGTCAACTGTCACCGATCGCGATATCGATCACAACCTTAATTTCAAGTTCTTAAGGTTCAAATTGTATTATATATGTCACTTCCGACAGCCTTGTTTGTGCTAATATTTGGTTTAGGTACTTGTAAATGTCCAAATAATACGACATGTGCAGAATGGACGTAGGCATTTGTTGTATTAGTCATTTCGTTTGGTATTGCAAAAATAAATAATAGTGTCCTTCGGTAATTACCGCTAAACGGAACCCTCAATTTCCATGCCTCATCATCATCATCAAACTCCACGCATAAATCTCCATGAGGGGTAGTTCTCACCAAGCTTGGCAGGCGGGTTGGCGAGCGCAGTACGAGATGTTGATACACGGAAAGACACTGCTGCCCATCTTCCGGAGGTATCCCTTAGCAGGCTCTTTACTGCATCCACGAGCAAGAGAGGAGAGGCAACATTCTACTGCCGGAGCCCCACAACAAGTGTTCAATCTGTATAATCTTTAGATCTTTGATCTTGCCCGTGGATGATGCAAGAATCTGCCAAGGGATACCTTAGGAAGATGGGCAGCAGCGTCTTTCCGTGTATTAATATCCTGTACTGCGCTCGCTAACCCGTTTGTCAAGCGTGGTGAGTATGGCAACAAACCCTCGTGATCTTCAGACCCATGAGGGAGGTATATGTCCAGCCCTGGACTTCCCACGGCTGAAATGATGTCTTAAAAGTGTAAAAGTTTCCTTCTATACAGGGTGTATTATATGTGTACTAATACGAAAAGGGGTGATTCTTCTCGACCCAAGTATTAACAGCATTAGTTTTGCGACTTTCCAGGATGCGATAATTTTCAGACAAGGTATAACAAAGTTATGCTTCAACAGCTGATTATAGGATATTGCCAATCTTAACGCCAACTGATTCTCTGCAGGGTCATTGTCCTACGCGATGAGATTAAAAAAATAACACCTTGAATGTGTATCTGTGATGATGTGATCATGAGAGAAATAAATATTCTATAGGTATATTTTTTCTTACTTGAATAATTAGTAGATGTTTCCGCTATTTTTTTTTAATTTCCGCATTGGTTATCCGCAATTAATCGCAAAGCTTAATCATGAGATAATTAATTTTAAATAATTTTATGCCTTTATTTGCCTTTGGACTGCTGTCCATATATACTGCTGATCATCCCTCATGGATTTCCAAGTTCATGGCAACCGGGTTGGCGAGCGCAGTACGGGCTTTTGATACACGAAGACGCTGCTGCTCATCTTCCGGAGGTATCCCTTGGCAGATTGTTACTGCATCCACAATCCAGAGGAGCGGCAACATTCTACGGCACAATTGAAGTGTTTGACATCATATTTTACTGAAAAATGCATTTAAATTTGTATGTAAATATGGCCCGGCCGCCGCGCCGCCATCTTGTTTTTTGTTCATAAGTATTATTGTTGAGAAAAGCTAAAAGGGTCAGGGCATCTTTAAAAATTGTCATTTTCTATCTATTAAAACTTTTTCATATTATAGCTAAACCAATATCCTGAAGATATTTATGCATATATTACGGCGTTTACCACGTACCTAACTAATTAAATCTTGCTGACGTTTCGTAGACCATTAAGAGCCCCTTCTTCATGAACACAGTTCGTGGCCGCTTCCGAGGTAAAAGCCGTAATATATTCGTTAAATGATGTGAAGCCACGGAATTAATCCTAAAGAATAAAAAAATCAGAAAAGTGCGAGTAGGGCGCGTGCACTAAGGGGTCCGGGCCATTATTTAATCAATATCACGTTTTTTGTATGGGAGCCCCTTAAATTTTTTTTTTATTCTGAGTTTAGTAGTTTTTGTTATGGTGGCAAAAGAAATACATCATCTTCGAAAAATATCAAATGTCTAGCTATCACGGTTCATGTAATACAGCCTGGTGACAGACAGACAGACGGACAGCGAAGTCTTACTATTAGGGTCCCATTTTTACCCTTTGGATACGAAACCCTAAAAAAGTCAACTAACTGAAACAACGTCAGCTTTTCACTCAAACATGACAAATATACCAACAGGATGGACATATTTGATGCCACTTGGAGGGAAAATACTTTATACAGCGGAGATTGCAACCACTTTTTTATACTAAATGTATACAAAAATGTTTACCGTAAACTGCTCTAACCTCGCATAATTGCATAACTTTGCCAAATGTATTTTTTTCATTTACTAGTCTGGTTTGAGAAACTTCTCCAAAAAAAAGGAAACCTTAAAATCCAGGCAAAGTTGGAGCTCACCTATTTACAATTTATCGACAGCTTACGATCTTGTTAATTTATAAACTAACGGTTCATACACATCGTCGAGCACATATCCAATAGAGGCGAAATAAGTTCATAAGAATTCCGAAACACATTAGTGCCTTGCACTAATGCAATGAAAACTGTCTCTCGCCTTTGACAGTACAGCGCCAACAGCCGACCTGTGTACTTTTCCGTACAATTATGAAATAATTTTGCCGGAATTGTTGTTTAGACAAAATAAATGACATTTCCTCTCTATTTGGTATGTCCTCGATGATACACATAAATATATGGCTTGGTGACATAAATATAAACCAAATGAGAAAAGAGAAAATTAATATTTATGACAAGTCTTATTCCTCATCCTACGTTCCAGGTCCTACATCAGACAGAGAGCCGGTGATCACGCAAAAGAGCCTGCGAGACCTCAGCATCGTGGTGCAAGGTCCAGGTGCTATGGGCGCAGCCAAACGGAAGAGGTTCACTTACTTTCAGGTACCATGCCTCCATAGTATTATTATTTTTCCGACCTTATCGCACACTTAAGTCAATAATTATTTTTTCAAACAACTAAAACCGTCTTTAAATGGTATAAAACATTATAATAAATAAATAAACTTTATTTCAGGCAACAAACTTAGTTTAGTACAAGATGTTATAATACTTAAACTACGGCCCTTATAAACCTTATAGACTAACATACATAAAAATAAATCTTAATTACTAGACATCAAGGTACAAGGACAACATTGTACGTGCCTTTGAAATTTCAATTTCCCCGGATTCCACCATCAGATCCTGACGTGGTTCCAATGGGACCACCTCGGAAGTGCATTCTTTCGAATAAAAAAGAATTTTGAAAATCGGTCCACAATTGACGGAGAAATCGGTGAACATACATACAAAATAAAAATATACAGTAGAACATAGAACCTCCTCATTTTTTGAAGTCGGTTAAAAAGTGGGACGCGATCAAAAGTTTCAATCTTGAATATCTCGATAATGAAACCCTACATTTTTGATTTTAAGATTGAGAAATTGTCTCCGCAACCCCTAAATGGTTTTAAAGATACCTATTCTATGGATCCTATGGGAAAATAATCAAATAATAACTTATACCCCATGATACATATGTATTTATTTAGGGCTTGCAGGTACTGTGTGAAAGGTCCAGCATTATTAATATTTAATTAAAAAGCATTTCAAGCATTATTTATTTATATAAAAATAAATAATGCCGGACCTATGAAAGGTCCACCATCAAAGTAGAAAGTTTTTTTTATTAAATTAATATGTAAATGTTATATAAAAAAATACACAAAACTCTTTCATTCCAGATGAAAGAGCTATCCAAAGACTCCCTGGTGAACTGGAAGAAGAAGACCATGGTCTACGTGGGGGGTTTCCTGGACAGCCCAAGCTTCCCCGTGGCCGGCACCATAGCCCCAGTGTACAAGGGACTTAGCTACAACGTGTTTCTGCTTGACACCAACAAGTTTACTACTATAGAGTACCCGTTGTGAGTACAAAGATAACGTTTGTTTTTTATACTTATATTTGACTACTGTGGCGCAGCGGGCGAAGGTCCGCCTGCGACGCAAGAAGTTGCGAATTCGATTCCCGCCTCGGGACAAATGTCTGTACGATCTGCAGATATTTGTTCAGGGTGTTCTGGATGTTTTTCTATATATAATAAAAAATATCTGTTACAAAACTACCCGTAAAGCCGAAAGGAGGTTAAATGGGGCCTTATAACGAACCCATTCACAATATTTAAGAACCGTAGTAACGCTGTATAACATACCCCAAAAAAAATAAAAAAATGTTATTATTTTCTCTACCCTATTTCAGTAAAATTAAAGAGTAAACTACGCAGAATGTACCTACATTTCTACCTAATTCGCGGAACGACAAAAATTTTAAAAGACCTTACCTAACGAAACAACCTAAACGAACACTTACTTTTTCATAATAAACGTCAAATTTACAGAAACGGCTCAAAGTGTGCTCCGCCTTGCTCAATGCACAACCTCGCTCGTTTGGTTGGCTTGTGTGGCATTTCGCACCATCGTCGCCATCGGTGTTATTGACGCGAAAACCGATCTAACACACTGTTCCATCTCGGCAACCGTTGGGCAATCGGAGAAATACACTCTGTCCTTCACATTACCCCACGAAAAGAAGTCCAAGGGTGTGAGGTCCGGAGAACAAGCACGCCATAGCACCGGTCCCCCTCGGCCGATCCTCGAAACAGTTGTAGGATATCGATTAGAAGATTTGAAATTGACAAAATATTTTTTTTCCAACTTGACATTTTTTGAAGCCAGTACTTGAGTCCTTGTATTGAGGTTAGCAAACATTTATGAATGAAAAATAGAAAAAATATTAAAGTAGACAGTTATTAGGTAGAATAGGTACGTAGGTTTTACGGGGTATTTTGTAACACGTTGAATCTGCCAAGGGATACCTACGGATGATAGGCAGCAGCGTCTTTTCTAATCAATATCCCGTACTGTGCTTGTCAACCCGCCTGCCTAGCGTGGTGAGTATGGCAACAACCTCCTTATGACCAGTACTTGGAGATCCATAAGGGAAGCGTCCAGCATTAGAGGTCCTACAATAAAAAGTTTAAATAAATTGCTTCCTAAGGGTTTAGAAGGCCTTGGTTTTTTGACCGAGTTAATAGTCTCACTAATATTATAAAGCCGAAAGTTTGTTTGTATGGAGGTTTGTTACCTCTTCACGCAAAAACTAGCGTACGTATCGAGCTGAAATTTTTCAAACGTATAAATGTTGACTAGGATTAACACATAGGCTACTTTTTATCTGGGTGCAACGCATACGAAGCGGCGGGCACAAGCTAGTTATTTATACTGAGGCAGTGGTTACATATCATTGAGAAAAATGCAAAGATTTAAATTGTTAGATACGCTCATACCGTTACATTATATGCACTAACAACTAAAAGGGCATGACGTGTAGTTTGCAAAACTGAGGGTATAATTACAATTAAAGCTTGTGCAAGGGGACTTTGTAGACAAGCGTGCTCCGTCTAAGGCCAGATCTATAATACTTGTCCCCAAGTTAGGTGGTGGCCAAACGCTTGCCTATTGTCAATAAAAAAAAGACTCCAACCCTCCCTGTCTTAAAATAACACATTCAGTCAAATAAGTCGTAAAGAAATTGTATGCTGTATTATATTTGGACAATGATGTTTCATATTTACCCCCTAGTGGCGGAAAAATATGAGACATATTTCATTTAAAAAGTCTAGTATTGAAAATAATTAGAAAATCTTTATAAATACAGATTATATTGCTTTTTAATGTATAGTTTAACAGATTCAGTTATTATATACTGCTTTTAGTAGCCTGAAAAAGCCAAAGTTGTTGTTTTCATCTTATAGTATCAGTAGTGAGATGTTGATACACGAAAAGACTGCGGCCCATCTTCCGGAGGTGTCCCTTCTCACTGCATCCACACGAAAGAAAACATTCTACTACCACACGGTTATTTGCTTACTTTTAACACGTCTTCTGTAATATTTTCCTACAATACTTGATTATGGTGTAAATTAGCGACCCACGATGACTTCGATAACATGTTTATCCAGATAACATGTTTATCCAAATATGTTGATGTCTCATAATAACGGAAATCATTAAATTAACACTTAAACACGTATTATAACGTTACACGAAACAAAAAAATGAAACCGGACAAGTGCGAGCTGGACTCGCCTACCGAGAGTTCCGTAGGTATGTGTAGGAACATAATAAATATCTGTAAAAATTTTTAGAATGCTCAAAAAGATTCGGTCACCTATCCAATTTATGACCGCGCGTAGGGTTGCTTAACCTCGTTGATTGATTTCGTACTTTTTTTAGAGACGATTTTTTTTAATTCAACTGCAAATGTATAATCGTTTTAAGATTTTTATCTGTATCCACAGTATAAGGCGATATACCTTACCAAGTTTCATTGTTCTAGGTGTACGGGAAGTACGCTATGAATTTTGATTCATTTGAGATTGTCGAAACATGCGTTTTTTGCGACATAAACGGCTGTACCTTTTTTTTAGGTTAACTTAGAATATTGTTTTTTTCACAGCTTAAAGAGGCTGTAGATTTAAGTATATGGTGTTAATTTCAACTCGATACCTCTACACGTTCTCGAGATAAAGGGTCTTGACAGACCGACAGTCGGGCTGACAATAAAGTGATCCTATAAGGGTTCCGTTTTTTCCTTTTGAGGTACGGAACCCTAAAAAACACAAAAACAAGTAATCTATACTTGTTATTTTGCTTTATTAGCACGCCTTTTGTTTTTCTTTTTATTTATTTCTATTCGTATAAATTACGAGACGAGCCGAAGGCCCACCTGATGTAAAGTGGTAACGTCTACCTATAACAACTGCAATACCGCGGTGATCACGTTCACTCAGCACGTGACCAGCTCTGTATTGCATTGCGCCCGTCACCCTGAGACAGAGTTGTTAGGTCTCATGTATGTAACCTCTACCTATAACAACTGCAATATCGCGGTGATCACGTTCACTAAGCACGTGACGAGCTCTGTATTGCATTGCGCCCGTCACCCTGAGACAGAGTTGTTAGGTCTCATGTATGTAACCTCTACCTATAACAACTGCAATACCGCGGTGATCACGTTCACTAAGCACGTGACCAGCTCTGCATTGCATTGCATTCTGGTTTGATGCACGCTTGATAACAGTCGTATCACACTGTGCAGTGGAATTTTAATAATTCACGTGTGCGTGGCTAAAGGCCACCGTCCATCGTAGCTATGGGCTCTAAACCGCTCATAGTAAATTAGTTTTTGGCGTTCGTTGTTTACGCCATCGACGAAATGGATGAGGTGAGCATCATCCAAATCTGCAAGTCCAACTTTACTGAGGAGGATGTCAGCAGTGGAAAGTATCAGATCAAGTTACAGGTACACAGGTTGATCTCGCGACAAGCTTTTTTATCACATAAATTGTAAAAATAAAATGCAATAAAAATATTTAGTTATAATTCCGCTTATGCAAAACAAAACTAAATATTTTTATTGCATTTTATTGTCATGGATTTCCGCAAAGTAACGCCTGATTCCATTAATCACATAAATTGTGTAAAGACGTTTGAAGTTGACATTAATCTTAAATGGAAAATGTTTATTTTATTATTTTTAGTAGGTAAGTACGTTTAAATAAAAGCTTGTTTGTTAAAAAGTTTTTTTTAAACTTTTAATTTATTCTTTAAGTCGTCTAGTTTTCTCTCATGGCGTTTCTGCCAGTTAGGAATTTGGTGTTCTTTAGACTGGTTTCTTAACACTTCCGGTGTTAGTTTGAGCTTTGAACCATTAGATTTGGCATCTGTCCATGCAACACAATATAAATATATATATAACGGTCTGAAGGGTTTCAAAATTGGTGTCTATAGTAGCGTGTTCGGGTAATATGATAGTATTTAAATAAGTGACTATTTTTCCAAATTTCTTTGACGGTCTTTGTTTAGGGATAAATGGTCTATCACCAGGTTCAGTGTTGGTGAAGTATTGTAAAGTTTCAGCAAACACTGAGTCCACTTCCAGATTTCTATCATGATGGGACTCGCAAGCTTGTGGGTGTAATGTTGGTGAGTGCGAGTTACTGCTACTAATTGTGTTGGTGTTGTCAATTGCATCATACCAAACTGTCGCATTAAGCTCACGTTGTTGTATCTGATCGTCTTGACTGGTAGAGTTAATTTGTGTGCCTAGTTCGTTAGCTACCTCTTGCCATATAGCGGCAAGTCTAACGTCGTCAATGAATTTATAAGCTATAATCACCCTTCTTTGGTCTGCAATCCTTTGTTCGCTCATGTGCGAAAGGTGGGGGAAAACACTGATAAAATAATTATGTAGCGGTTTTCTATACGCAGTTTTATTTCTATAATTCTGTTATTTTGAGATATGCTCTTATGATGGTCTTGTTGTGTTCTGAGGTCCATCGCATACGTTATGTTGTGTGTCCTATTTGAGAGTTCTCAATTTAGAACCATTTGCTTGTTTACGCCATCCTTTTAAATTTAAAGATACAACTGTATATGCACCTCTCACAGTTGTGTTGTATCGTTTTTTCTTGAGGTTGTTGTAAAAATGATTCTACGTGTGATGTTATTTCAGTAATGCAAGCTGTGCTCAGTAGGTTATTCCGAACTATTGCTCTACGCTGGTCACCTAACCTTTGTTGGCTAACTTGCAGGTCCGGAAACTTCTTAATAAATTGTGTATGTAAATCTGTTAAGTATCCTCGAGTATTTGCTTCCATGTTGGTGATTAATAGATAGGTACGCAGGATAAAAACATTAATTTCGTTTGTCCACTTTTTGCGCGCACGTGTCTTAGCCTTGGTGGGTGCAAGATTATCGACAAAAGTCGCTTGCACAACATTCTCGGACAGTGAAGTAAATAAAGGAGAAGACATAGGAGTTGGTTCCGAAACAAAGTTAAGGTAAGAAGGTTTAGAGGAAGGAAGAGAAGGAAAAAGAGATTTAGGTGAGGAGGAAATGGATGGGGTTTCATGGTCCTCTTCAACCCGATCGCTGAGGCTCGGGCCTCGCTCCTCAATCGCGGCCAGCTGTGATACTCCCACTTCAGCTGCACTCGTGCGTCTTCGTGTGTCGTTTGTAGATGTGCTCCGACTAGAAATTCTCCGTGGCCGTAGGTTGTACGTTCTGTTGGACTCACCTTTTTCGGGTTCCCCGGCAAAGGGCCGCCCATTACCCTCGCCACCGATGGCTTGCATGTGACGTCCTGCATCGGCTCCAGATTTGCCCCGGCGATCACCCCCGGGAAGCGACAGGGAAGTGGCATCATGGGTTTGCCATTTCCCTTTTGGTCATGCGCTAAGTAATTTCGTTGCGAGTGTCCGCCCCTCACGTGGCATAGATGGTCAGCACGGACGTGGGGTTGGGCTTTGAGGGGCTTATTATTATTATTATTGCACCCACCACCCTGAGACAGAGTGTAAGGTCTCATGTGCCCGTAATTTCACCAATGCCGGCATTACAGCTTGGAAGAAATCGGTTTTTTCACAAAAAGTTTAAACTCTTAACAAAACTTTTTACCCGACTGCAAAAAAATGATGAGATTCGCAAATCGTCTCTTTTTTTAGAATTTCGTAGCTTAGGGCTAGGTGATGCTGTGTGAATTGTCGAGCAATATCAATTTTTTTTGATTTTGCAATTATATTTGACAAACGTACCTACCTGACATACCTCTAATTAAGCCGTGGGGCGCCGGCAGTAGAATGTTGCTCCTCCTTTCATGCCCGTGGATGCAGTAAGAGCCTGCTAAGGGATACCTCCGAAAGATGGGCAGCAGCGTCTTTCCATATATCAACATCTCATACTGCGCTCGCCAACCCGCCTGCCAAGCGTGGTGAGTATGGCAACTACCCGTCGAGACCCATGAGGGAGGCTTGTGTTCATCAGTGGACGTTTTATGGCTGAAATGATGATACTAATTTTATAATTCGTTTTAGGGCGTGTTAAACAGAACTGACACCAATACACCTTTAAAATATGTAATTTCCATAACTTCCAGAGCGGCCCTATACACTCGCACAGTCGGCAAGCACGCCGCTGAGATGCTCGCCAACCTCACAGCATCAGGCCTGGATCCAGGGAAGTTGGAGCTGGTTGGGCTCAGCCTCGGGGGACAGACGGTCAGCTTCATCGGAAAACACTATCGCAGGATCACTGGGCGTAACGTGTCCAGGATCACTGGCCTGGATCCCTCTGGACCGTGCTTCCGAAATCTTGGGCCGGAGGATCGGTAAGTGACTTTACGAAGAGCCTGGTAGAGATCGCTCTTTAGTGCTAAGGCTGCCGATTGTCACTTTGATAAAGATAAAAAAAGAGTACCCTTCTCTCATTAAGACGGTGCTAACATAAAAGGTTTCATGTAAATCGGTCAACGCGTTCGGTTGTAATCGTCTCAGACAGCGCTATGCACATTAGGGGGCTTCGCCCCCTAGAAAAGGGAGGTGTCTCGTGACTAAATTTATATGAATGAATAGACGAAGTATTTAACAAAATCCTTGAAAACTGCTTTATTTTTAACCATTCTGATTGTACCTATATAAGAGGTCTTACCACTGTAATTATTTAATAAATGAAAGGAAGTGTGCCGTGCTTTAACACAAATTTCGGCATTTAAAAGTTAACAAACAAAGATACCAAAGATAAATGTGTTTACTCAAAGTGATAAAAGTCCTTTATAAGTCACGGACGTATAGGAAGGTGATGGCCGTTTACATTAAACAGGACTATCTTAACACCTACATCCAACTGCCACCTGATCACTGATGTGGACTTATACGTCGAAATATCCCTATCAACCGCAGAGATCTATCTATCTATCTCGATCTTGTTTCTGATATGTGCTATCAGCGGATAGGGATATATCATCTTAGACATCTTTCGTTTGACCGTGGTGACGGTTAGTTAGTTACAAACTAAGCAAAGAAACATCCTAGATAAATATCTGCAGAAATTTTAATAATGCCTTAATTTTTCAACAAAAAACCGACTTAATTGATAAAATCTTTGCCTTGGGGTGCCGGCAGTAGAATGTTACCCCTCCTCTCATGCCCGTGGATGCAGTAAGAGCCTGCTAAGGGACACCTCCGGAAGATGGGCAGCAGCGTCTTTCCGTGTATCAATATCGCAAACTGCGCTCGCCAACCCGCCTGCCATGCGTGGTGAGTATGGCAATTACCCCTCAGGGAGATCCATGAGGGAGGCCTGTGTTCAGTAGTGGAATAGATAAAATCTAAAATTCCCAAACCGCTAGTATGCTTTTTGTGAGTATTTTCCTCGATTTATTATATCATCATCAGAACTGGGTTTGACTGCATTTAGACGATGTGACGCAGCGGGCGAAGGTCCGCCTACTCGTATGATGCAAGAGTTTGCGGGTTAAATTCCCGCCTCGGAACAAATGTCTGAATGATCTGTAGATATAGTTCAGGGTATCCTAGGTGTTTTTCTACATGTTATAAAAATATGTATCTGTGTAGTACAATGTATTAAGTATATCAGTCATCTAGTCCCATAACACAAGCTATGCTTAGCTTGGGGCTAGATGATGCTGTGTGATTCGTCCAGAATTTATTTTATTTTTGTACGCGGGTCTATCTTGTTCTCGGCCGGTTCTCAGAACTCCTACATATTCGTCATAGCAAACTTAAACACAAACTGCTGATAAATCTAAGGCGTAAAACAGTAACGCCAAGCATGCTACGCGAGCGCGTGAGAGGGAAGGGAAAAGGTGGCGCGTAACCATTCCTGATGAAAGATCCCCTGGGAGGAACTGAACAGGTTGGAATCCTATTTTCAAAGTATAATTAACGTGGGTAGAAAACCCGTCTCACACAATGTAACGCCAAGGAGAAGCATTACGACCATAGCAAACTTAGTTGTACGGATTTCCGTTACTTGATGTTTACAGTGTTTATCTTCTGTTTGTTGTATTAATGTTTTGCTGTTAGTCACCGGGTAAGCTGAGATGGTATAGGTGCTGGGCAAACTTAGTACATCTAACAATAAACTAGGATCGGCTGCGTCCCGTGTAGAATAAATACCAGTCGCCAACCCGCCTGCTAAGCGTGGCGAGTATGGCAACAACCCCTCATGATCTTCCCCCTCATGATAGAAATCCATGAGGTAGGAGCCTATTCCCAGCAGTAGAGGTGAACAGCAGTCCTTACGACTGAGATAATATGTACGAATGTTGGGATATAAAATAATTAAATCGTGCTGCAGCATATCTCAAAAGCCATTAACTTAAGTTAAAATATATGCCTAGGGGATGAAGTGACTTTGGTAACCGTAAATAAACCTACATACGTAGACTGCTACAATCATGATCAATGAACGTTGTCTTAATGCGGGTGAAACCGCGCAGGTCAGCTAGTGACAATATATTTGTATACATATTCATCATCATTTAATATAATATTGCCGTGGGGTGCCGGCAGTAGAAAGTTACCCCTCCTCTCATACCCATGGATGCAGTAAGAGCCTGCTAAGGGATACCTACAGAAGATGGGCAGCAGCGTCTTTCTGTGTATCAACATCATATACCTACTGCGCTCGCCAACCGGTGAGTATGGCAACTACCCCTCATGGATGAGGGAGGCCTGTGTTCAGTAGTTGACGTTTTACGGCTGAAATTAATGAATATCTAATAATATAATATAATTGTAATATAATATACCTCTATAATATACTTACTCGTATTTTGACTTGTATCCATAAAGTTACAAGTCAAAATATAATATAGGTATATAACGTGAAAAATACCCGGTCACAATATTTACGTTACGACGTCCTCCGTGGCGCTGTTGGCTTAATGCTGGCTGGTACGCAGGAGGTAGCGGGTTTGATCCCCGCCGGGGACTTAGCTTGCCGTTTCTGCAGATATTTGTTTCTGGTCTGGGTGTTTTATATGTAAATAAATAATATTAAATCATCATCACCATTTCAGCCGTAAAACGTCCACTACTGAACACAGGCCTCCTTCATGGATCTCCATGAGGGGTAGTTGCCATACTCACCACGCTTGGCAGGCGGGTTGGCGAGCGCAGTTTTCGATGTTGAAACACGGAAAGACGCTGCTGCCCATCTTCTGGACGTATCCCTTAGCAGGCTCATACTGAATCCATGGGCATGAGAGGAGGGGTAACAAATAACACAGGTTCCCCAGCACCTATACCTATGTGAACAGATTCAATTAATTATTCTATTCATTTGTGTTGTTTTTTTTTATGTTAGATAGGTTAGCTCTTGATTTCATCCTTGCTATCGCAAGAATGAGATCGACGATGGAGCGAGCTTCCCTAGAAAATGCCTATTAACTCTTTTCTTAAACGTAATCGGGTCATAAGAGGTTGGAAACACAGACGATGGTAGTTTGTTCCAGTCGAGAGCAGTGCGCATTATAAAAGACGATTGGAAGCGTTTAGTTCTCAGCTTTGGGATTTCAACCAAATCAGGATGATGGTGTGCAGTGTGTCTGTAGTTTCTATGGAAAAAGGGTGATGGTGGAATTAAGTCATGTAGTTCCTGCGAGCACTCTCCGTAGTATAATCTGTAGAAAACTGATATACATGCTACCTTGCGACGGTGACTTAGGCTGTCAAGCTTTGACGTCACAAGATAATCCTCACCAATGAGCCTCCTAGCTCTGCGTTCCACCTTTATTTATTCTGCGTTTATTTTGTCAAAGTCAAAATCAAAAGTCAATATTTTTATTGCGTTCATGTGTACATTGTTATTCTTATAATTAGCTGAATAGTCCAACAGCCCAGTGAGGGCACTACAATTTTGGGTTAGTACCTATGTATCTCTAAGTATACATAGCAATTTATTATTAAAAACAATGCAAGTATTTTATGCCATTTACTTTCATAATACCTTACTTATACATAATCACTAAAATAAACATTCAATTAAACACAACAATATAGGTATCTAGGTAAGTATGTATCTCTAAGTACATAGCAATTTATTACTAAAAACTATACAAGTATTTTATACCAGTTACTTTCATAATAGCTTACATAAACATAATCACTAAAATAAACATTAAATTAAACACAACAATATAGGTATATATTCTGCTTATTCAATATATAATATTTATATTTTTTTTTATATGAACCTTCTTTTGATATAACTTATAGGCTTAGTATCTAAAAACTCTTGCAGAGTGTAGAAACTGTTTTTGATTAGGTATGTTTTAAGTTTATTTTTGAATATGTGAATGTTGTTTTCATCTGTTAGACTATCTGGAAGGGTATTATAGATTTTCGTTGACATGGAATGTGTGCCGGAGTGGAATATTTGTAGTTTTGAGAACGAATTTATTAGTTTTTTGTTAGGTATAAGATTTTGTGGACGCAAATGTTCTCTAAAGAGGTGCATATGTTTTTTAATAAATACACAAAGTTCTGCAATATACTCGTAGATACCTGTCACAGTGAGAATATTTTCTTTTATTATTACCTTTCCAATTATTACAAACGACAGATAGCTATGTCGCTATCATATTATTTTTGCATGACAGCCAAAAATTTGGCTAAACAGAATGCTTCTTTTGAGCATTGTCAAATAATTAAGACTCTGGAAGTTATTCCAAGTCATTTAAATTAGATCATAAGACAACAGAGGAAATCTCTAGCCAGAACCAGTCAAATAATATAATGTGTCAAAATAAAGAAATAACTAAAACATGTAAAATAAATACAAAGGTTACCAACTTGGTGCACCAAAACATTCAAGGAATAAATAGTAAATTGTTAGAGTTGGAACTGTACATAAACTTATATAATATTGACATTTTATGTATTACTGAACATTGGTTGAAAAGTCATGAGGTTATGTTCAGTTTCAACAACCATCTTGTTGGTAGCTCCTTTTGTAGATCGCATGCTATTCGTGGAGGTTCTTTAGTGCTACTAAACAAATATCTTAAGTTTAAAGAACGGAAAGACATTGTCTGTCTGTCTGTCTGTTGAGAGCCAAATTGAAATAGCATGTGTAGAGTTGGAGCAAGTTATTATCATAAGCGTATACAGCCCACCGTCAGCTTCATTTGAGACGTTTGAAAAAGTCATGGATGAAATATTATTCAAAACATCAAAGTCAAGTAAAAACATCATTACATGTGGAGATTTCAATGTTAATCTCTTAGAAAATTACTCTTTAAGTACTAGATTAACATGCCTTTTTAATTCATATAATCTAAAACCATTGTTTATGGAGCCTACTAGAATAACTGAAACATCCGCTAAATGTATTGACAATATCTTTGTAAATTCTAATATAAAAATTATCCATAAGGGCTTGATTAGTAATATAAAGTCAGACCATTTAGGTCAGCACATTCAAATTAAACAGCAACAAAAACAAAATGTAAAAAGAAAAATTACTTTTATACCTGTGACCATGCATCGATCTGAACAACTGAAATGTAAATTGAATACAAAATTTCCACCTCACTACTCAAATAACAACCCTAATGAGTCATATTGCAATTTTTTCAATGCATTTAGCAATATGTTCAATTCAATATTTACATCAAAGTCGATAATGGTCACAGATAATCTTAACTTTAATGAGTGGGCAACAGTGGGTATACATAGAAGTAGACAAAAATTATATGATCTTTATAGTGAAAAACATTATAATTTTAGTGAAGAATTTAAAGAAAAGGTTAAAAATTACTCAAAAATTTTTAGAAAAGTCTGCCATATTGCTAAGTCTAATTATATAAGTTCAAAAATTAAAAATAGTGATAATAAAATTAAAGCTACTTGGAAAATAATAAACAAAGAAACTGGAAATGTGAGTAACTTTAACAACCAATTTAAAATAAATTATAATAATACAACCTACAAAAGTGATGAAGATGTAGCCCAAGCATTTGAATCTTTTTTTACTGACATTCCAGTTTCTACCACAAAGTCTTTAAACTCTTCTCACCTGATCGCCGAGTCCTTACTTAGCAAAAATGTACCTAAATGTGATAGTAATTTTAATTTCCAATATGTGGACAGCAGCGATATAGTTAAAGCCTTTAAAATGTTAAATGTTAAGAAAACTGCAGATCTCTGGGGTATTTCTGTAAACATTGTAAAACCATTGATAGACACAATCGCACCTGAGCTGGCTCTTATATATAATGAATGCATTGACTGTGGCGTATTTCCTGATCTAATGAAACACAGTAAAATAATACCTTTATTTAAATCAGGTTCTAAGTCGGACCCCACTAACTTTAGGCCGATATCAGTACTGCCGACATTTAGTAAAATTTTTGAAAAGCTTATTTTAAATCAGCTATCTAAGCACTTTGCCGACAACAAATTGCTTCACTGCAAGCAATTTGGCTTTACTCGCGGCCGTTCCACTACTGATGCTGGTATAGAGTTAGTCTCGCATATCTATGATGCTTGGGAGAGGTCGCAAGACGCTTTAGGTGTTTTTTGCGACCTTTCAAAAGCATTTGACTGTGTACACCATGAAACATTAATCGGAAAATTGCGCCACTATGGTGTTAGAGATATCTCTTTGGATCTACTTATTTCTTATCTCAGTAACAGGATACAAAGAGTTGATGTTAATGGAAAACGTTCTTCGGGATCTGTAGTCACAATGGGTGTACCGCAGGGATCAATTCTTGGGCCTTTTCTATTTTTAATTTACATTAATGATCTACCTCATCTTGTCAAAAACAATCATGAGATTGTATTGTTTGCTGATGACACTTCACTTTTGTTCAAAATGAAACGACGTACCACCGATTATGACGAGGTGAATAATGCAATCTCAGAGGTTGTTAATTGGTTTAATGTCAATAACCTATTACTTAATGAAAATAAAACAAAATGCATTAGGTTTACTCTTCCTAATGTAAAACAGGCTGATGCCAAGATTAAATTAAAAGGTGAAAGTTTAAACCTTGTAGAAAAAACTGTATTTTTAGGCATAACTTTAGACAATAAGCTTCAATGGGGCCCACACATAGAACAACTATCGGGTAGGCTTAGTTCTGCAGCATATGCAGTCAAAAAAATCCGCCTTCTTACAGACGTTGATACCGCTAGACTTGTTTACTTCAGCTATTTCCACAGCATTATGTCTTATGTAAGCATTATGTCTTATGTACTGTGGGGATGTGCTGCAGATATAGACACCGTATTTGTGCTGCAGAAGAGGGCTATTCGTTCTATCTACAATATGGGTCCCAGAGAATTCGCACTAAATTTAAAGAAATAAATATAATGACAGTAGCTTGTCAATATATTTATGAGAACCTGTTGTACACCCATAAAAATATTGCTTCGTTTAAGAAAAACAGCGACAATCACAATGTAAATACAAGAAATAAGAATAAACTCGCTGTGCCCACTACTAGGCTCCATAAGGTGAAAATATCTTTTAAAGGGCAATGTATACGCTTCTACAACAAACTCCCAAGTGAGTTGCAGAAGTTATCATTGAATAAATTCAAAAACATTATTAAACGCAATCTGTGCAATAAAGCTTATTATAAAATATCAGATTACCTAGAGGACAAAACCACTTGGGACGGAATCTACTCCAACTCCGTCAAACGTAACATAAGACAAAATAAAATTGTTAAATGATGACTATAACGACCGAGTTAGGTTCTTCTGTTCACTTCTTTTCCTAACTCGCGTGTCATCTGAAGTGAACAGATTCAATTATGTGCTTTATTCTATTTATTTGTGTTGTTTTATTTTGTAATTTGTGACGCGTCAATAAGGTCCATGCGGCCGCACTGAATAAAGTATTTTTTGATTCTTGATTCTTCTTGATTCTTATGAAGTAAGGTTTGCAGCTTTCTGTTGACTCTGTTGTGGATTATTCTTCTAGTTTTGAGGCATCAGCACTATTTCCCCAGATTGTTACGCCATACTGCAAGCATGGGCGTATGCATACTATTATGCATACGCCCATGCTTGCAGTATGCCACAGATGGCTGTTTTTATATCTGTTGATTTTTTTAATTGATAAAGCGCGTACATATGTGGAGCGGGATAATATTGTTACTATTTTTATGTATGTGATTTTTCCAATTTATGTTAGAATCTATTTGTATTCCTATATCAAAAAATATTTTATTGAGTGCGGCCGCATGGACCTTATTGACGCGTCACAAATTACTAAATAAGTTGTTAACACATATATAAAGTATTTTTTGATTCTTGATTCTATATGGGGAAAGAAGCGAACAAGAAACCTCACTTTTTTACTTCTACCTCTAGTGTCCATCATTAGCCTTTTTCAAATCTATACAGGTGTGTTAAAATTGCGTTATAATTTGCAGGATCGACCAGAGCGATGCGGACTTCGTTGACATAATCAGCACCAACATAGACGGCTTCGGAATGGCCGCCCCGGTCGGCCACGTCAACTTCTACGTCAACGGGGGCGAATTCCAGCCGGGCGATTTCATATGGATGCCTTGCAACGTCCTCTGCAGCCACATCAGGTCCTTCACGCTGTGGATAGCGTCACTGCAGAACCAGGACTCCTTCATCGGTATGCAGTGCGATTCGGTGCAAGACGCACGGCGGAAGAATTGCTATGACAGAACGCCAAGGGTCACGAACATTGTCGGTCCGAAAACGGATAAGACTAGAATGGGTATCTTCTTTCTGGCTACGGATAATAATTACCCGTATGCGTTGGGGGAGAAAGGTTTGTTGAAGGAGAATGAATTCTTTGCGAAGAAGATGAAGAAGGTGGTTAACAGTGATAGTATGAGGATGAGATAAAACTAGGGGCGGTTTTCCCAGCACATATAGGCACTCCATATAGTATCCTCTTTAAAGCTGACTCAGCCGCGGGTATATTGTCCGATACAGTTACAGATTTCGCCCCCTAATATGCATAGCGCTATCTGTCTATCTTTGTCTGTCTGTCTGTGTATTTGACGATTACAACCGAACGCGTTGACCGATTTATATTAAACCTTTTTTGTTAGCACCGTCTTAATGAAAGAAGGTGACTGGTTGATTTTGGTGACCCTAGGGTCACAGGGACCGGAGTTATTGTGACCTCAAAAGGTCAACAAAAAAAAAATAAAAGTCTTCAAATGACCGAAAACGTCCAAAAACCCAAAAATGCCATTTTTGACCATTGGTGACCTTTTGAGGCCTTCGTCCCCTTTTCTGGTACCCCCGTACCAATGCTTGTAAACTGGCCGCACTCCGCAGTTTCACTCGCGTAGTTGGCGTTCCCGTGAGAGTATGGGCATAAAATATAGTCTAGGTTACTCAAGGATAATGTAGCAGTCTAATGGTGTAAGAATTTTGAAAATTGGTCCACTAGTTTTTGAGTTTATTCGTTACAAACATACAAAATACAACAAAAAAAATCTTTCCTATATGTGCACAATTCTCACGTCCTTTAATGGTGAAGGAAAACACCGTGAGGAATCCCGCGTCTTAGTCGTACCTTTTCCTCTGACTAATTGCCGTAAGCTGGGATGTTTGTATATGTGCTGGGCAAGCCTAATTCATCTTTTCAATGTCTCTGGCACTACAGCGTCCCGTGCAGTACCAGTTGCTGATGCTGTTTAAATCATCTATAATAGATGTTAAAGGCCTTATTTTTACATGAATCCGGAATATCTACTCCTACTTGACCGATCTTGTCATTACCTATATCAAAGATTAAGATAAGGCTTTGGATAATTTAATATAAGATTTCGAAGTTATTCATCGGTAAATATAGTTTTTATCCAATAATTTTAATAAAAAAGATGTTTGCCCCTTTACTTAAACATAACGAACGTTGCTTGCATCTTACGTTATTGGTTTATATAATGAGTATATTTAAAAAGTCGTTACTTAAGCTTGAATTTATAAGTAAATTTCTGCTTTGTGTCCAATAGGATTAAATATCTATGTTGTTTATAAGTTTTAATAATAAAAGAGCTAAGTCAAACAATAAGTGCATATTTTATTGCAGCCCCAAACTAACCAAAAAGAATTGGTACCTACTGACAGTCAGCTGATAAAATACTCTAAGAGCAATGCCACAATGCTGCGGCAGCGCTACATTGTCGCAACGCAATGGTTTGAACCCATTGAATGCCACACAAGCTCTGCGTCGGCGCTGCGGCAACGCAGCTATCTCCGACGTCGTAGTGTTGGTGTAGGATGTCGCAGTCTTTGAACGACAATGGAGTTGAATATGTTGAGCGCTGCCGCTCCGTCGTTTCAACGCAGCTCCCATCCCCACCTCGTCTCCCTTCTCTCCTTGTGTGTTACTCGAGCGCTGCGTTGCCCTCCGTCATTATAACGCATCGTCTGGCATGTGTTCAGATTTATATGTATGTAGAACGAAGGAGCGTCTCCGCACAAAACCTACCGATAAAATAATGAATATGAACTTCGACTGGCGATGATAGTTCATAAAAAATATTGGCAAGCATGCTCAATAATCACCAAACGAATTTAACGGCTAATCGAAATGAGAAATATAATTTCCTTATACAATAAGATAATAATACTACACATTAACTAACTATAACACCGTCCAAAGAAATTTAATTTTTGTAAATATTATTAATTAAAAAAAAACAAAACCTCCGAATATTGCCCAATATCCATTCTGCCATTTCTATCCAAAGTCCTCTAACGTCTCATCCATAACCAATTAAATTCATTTAGGTATCTCCTCTCATAATCTTCTGAACCCTATGCAGTCCGACTTTCGTAAAGGTAAAAGTAAAACCGTATATTTTCGTCAAGATTATTGATGACATAAGCTGGGGTATAAATAACCAGCAAGTTACGGTGCTGACCCCACTCAATTTCAGCAAGGCCTTAAATGCTGGTAATTTGACATCCTCCTTGCCCTACTCCACTCGCTTAACATGTCTCCGGTGGTGCTTGACTGGTTTGTCAGCTATTATATTTATATGGACGTCGGCAGCGGGTTCGTGTTGAGGACTCTTTCTCCTCGTGGTGTGATTTGATAGCCGGTATACTGCAAGGCGGCGTTTTCTCACCTCTTCTTTTCGGTATGTTCATTATCAATTTCAATTTCAATAGCCTTTTTTAAATAACCTTAAAACAAGTTTTACAATAAATTTACATTTAATTGTTAATGTTCAGACATCGGTAGTGCTCTGATTGCTGTGATTTCTAGCATAGGCCTCCCCCAGACTTCTCGGTCCACCAAAGTTCACGGTCGTGAACTTTCCGTCTCCATATGGCGCCCGCTGACTCTGAAGTCGTCTTCCCATCTTCCTATGTTCATTATCTCCATTACCCAAATCCTTTCTTAATCCTTTCACCTTTGTGCAGACGATCTTCAAATATGTACCCAGGCCTTCCTCAGTGACCTATCTGATGCTGTGGAAGCCACTAATTTAGACTTGCACCATATCACTGTGTGGAGCAGAGCGCATGGGTTGAAAGTAAATCCCGTTAAAACCCAATCAATCATCGTGGGTTGCTCTGGATTAATGAGCAAACTTGATTGGTCTACTGTGCCCCAGATCATCTTCGACGGAACGCCTATTCCATTTAGTGAGACCGTTAAAAGCCTTGGGATTACATTCAACCGCCATCTATCTTGGAGACCTCAGATGCAAGTCACCAGTTAGAAGCATTTTGCTTCTGCAGGCTCAGGAGACTCCAAAACTTTTTGCCGACTGTCACCAACATTTTTCTTGCACAGACCCTCCTACTTCCTGTATTGGACTACGGCGAAGCATGTTATCTTGACCTTACACAGGAGCAGTTAGATAAACTTGAGCACCTTCAAATTTTTTGCATAAGGTTCTTTTTAGAATGCAAATTTGACCATGTTTCTCATTCTCGACCGGTGCTCAAGTGGATCCCTGTTCGCCTTCGCCGGGATACACATTCTTTCCCTTCTTTACTCTATTTTATTTAATCCTATCTCACCACTCTATCTTGGAGAGGTTTAAATTTCTTCATTCTTGTTCTTCAGAATCCTATTCTCTTAGGTTATCAGAAAATTTATTGCCACTAGTTCTTTCTACGGTGAATCTTTAACAGTAAAAGCTTTGCGTCTTTGGAACTATTATCATGTTATTTAAATGTTCGTATTTGTGTTAGGCGCTCGAAAATATAGGTAGAATTTATTTCAGAATTTCAGCCGTAAAACGTCCACTATTGAACATGGATTTCCATAAAGGGTACTTGCCATACTCACCACGCTTGGCAGGCGGGTTGGCGAGTGTATGGGATGTTAATACATGGAAAGACGCTGCTGCCCATATTTCTTAGGTATCCCTAAGCAGGCTTTTACTGCATCCACAAGCATGAGAGAAGCGGTAACATTCTCATTCTACTGCCGGCACCCCACGGCAGAATAACACGAACGAATTTCTTTATAATCTTGTAATTTTATTAAGTCCCTGAAAAGATTTAACGAATCAAAAATAAAAATAAATTTTCTTTAAATCTTTTGAAAGTTTGTAATTGTGTCCAGCCGTTAAAATTATTTAACATCTTATATAATTTTTTTAACCTTCCACTTACCATCTAAGACATAGGATGTCCATAGCTGGACGTAAGCCTGGGTATCCAAGTGATCTTCTTTCCCTCACTTGGAAAAAGTTTTCCCATACGAACGAATTCAATTATGTGCTTTCAATTGCTTTCAATTTAAATATGTTTTGTTTTTATTTTGTAAACTGACTATTAAGTAGCGTTTTGCTCTATTGAATAAACACCTATTGACTTTGACTTTGACGTGAAGGGGCACCGGCACACGGTCATGATCTAAGCCCTAGGACATCCACTGCTGGACATAGGCCTCCCTCATGAATCTCCAAGTGCTGGTCATGAGGGGTAGTTGCCATACTCACCACGCTTGGCAGGCGGGTTGGCGAGCGCAGTACGGGATGTTGATACACGGAAAAACGCTGCTGCCTATACTCCCGAGGTATCCCTTAGCAGGATCTTACTGCATTCACGGGTATGAGAGGAGGGGCAATTATCTACAGCCGGCATCCCACAGCAAATAAAATTTAAATGCTTGTGTTCCTATGGTATTTTAGCCCGATGATTCTCATTGCAAAGGACTTCTCTCTTTACACTGATTTCTGTTTAGAGCTTGTTGAAGCCACATCCGGAAAAATACTAAGTTTTCAAATTACATTGCAAGATATAAAGACCGCTATTAACTTGATTAATAAGGCAGTAACCATGGCTCGATCTTGAACTTGATTATGTTGTATAATTTTACGAGAATAAACCTTACCCTTGAACTTGCAATTACGGACATTGTATTTTGACATGTGAAAAGTACTAATTTTACTTACGTCATCATCTCGGTCTGATGCCCAAGTCCACAGCTAAACATAGGCCTCCCTCCTGGATCTTCAAGCTCACATAGGGTACCACGCTTGGGAGGCGGGTTAGCGAGTGCAGTACGGGATGTTGATACACGGTCTGCCGGAGGTATCCCTTGCAGATTCTACTGCATCCACGAGCAAGAGAGCAGAGGCAACATTCTACTGCTGGCACCCTACAGCATAAACATTTACCTACTTAGTAACGTATAAAAAGATAGCCAGCAGTGTTGGCCGAGTGATATGTACCCCCGATTTACGAACCGAAGGTCGTGGTTTCGATACCGGCCGTGTACCAATGGATTTTGCTTTCTTGAATTATTGTATGTGCACATTTAACACGTGCTTTGACGGTGAATCATCATCATCATCTGTATAACTGCTGTCCACGTCCACTGCTGGACATAGACCTCCCTCATGAATGTCTGAGATGTTGTGGGGGTTGTTGCCATACTTGCTACGCGGATCGGCGAGCGCAGTAAGGGATGTTGATACACGAAAACACGCTGTTGTCCATATTCCAGAGGTATCCTTTGGAAGATTATTACTGCATCCATGGACAAGGCGGCATTGTTCCACTGCCTGCTCCCCACGGTACAACACGGCACGACATTTACCACGGATTTGTGCCTTAGCATAGCACAGGAGTGGCTTATGTGGCGTTCATAAAGGGATAAAATCAAGGATCAAATCATCTTGCAATATCCAAACTATAAAATATCCTTGTGGACATTAAATTAAGCTTAATATTAAGACAAATATTGTAACGATGAATAGAAGTGAAAGAGTGAGGTTTCTTGTTCGTTTCTTTCCCTCACTTTGAAAAAAGTTATCTAAAGCGAACGAATTAAGTTATGTGCTTAATTCAATTTAAATGTGTGTTGTTCTTTTTTTTTAAACAGACTATTTTAGGTGGCTTTTTACTCTATTGAATAAACACTTATTGACCTTGACTTTGGATGCCTACATGTAGCAGGTACTATGCACGGCTATGTTCATGATGATGATGAAAGTAAGTGCCTTAGCCACTTTTGTTCAGTTAGGAAATATAGTAAAGTTCAAAATAAGCTATATTTTCGCTAAGCTAAGCTGAGAGGATGTTATAGGTGCTGGGCAGGCCTAATCCATCTAACAATGTGCCAGAAAACGCAGCGTCCCGTACAGCATGGTGCATGGCGCTGTCAATCATGTATAATAGATGCAAAGGCCTCACTTAATTTTCGGTATATCCGCGATAAGAAATGATTATTAACTTGCAAAATCAAAACAGCGAACAAATCGTAAAGTTAATTATTTTTAAAATGGGGCTACATTTTCGTTCGTTTCCGATTTTTCATGTAAAACATCACAGGTAAAGCAACAGGCGATCGCTGCTGTCAAACGTCAATTTAGAGAACAGCAATAAGTAACGGAATTGACATTTGACATCAGCGATCGCCTGTTGCGGGCCTGTCGCGAGACACGTAGGTAATCACCCTGCTGATCGGACGAGAGGTGACGCGTGACGCTTATAGATGTGCGAGTTAGTACTAACTAAGGCGACTGCCCTTCGTCCTTCGTTCTCATTGTGTTGACTGTGGCGACTACAGCGACTGTGGCGACTATGGCTACTGTGGAGAAAACGCCAGGCGTCTCGTGACGGCTAAAGTTTTTTTGAATCCTTTTGGAAAACCATCATTAACTATAACAAGCACCTTACATTATTAGATCATATTTCCTATAATAAAAATATCTATGTAGTGTATTCAGTATATCATATATCAGTCATCTAGTTCCCACACCACGAACTCTGCTTTGATTGGGGCTAGATGATGCTGTGTGAATTGTCCAGTATTATTTATTATATTTTCATCATTAGTCAACCAATAGCAAAAAATCTGATCCCATAACCCTTAGTGCGGACAAGTCCTTATACCTAATAAAGACGGCAGGTCAAAAGTTGTAGTAATTAACCGGTATTAATTTAATAAAACTTCAAATATTTCGCGACAGAGGCTCCATTGTCTTGTTGTCTAGCACGTTGTATACACGCTTGAAGAAAAAATCAAGATTTAATACGAAAAACATTCAAAAAAGATATTTATTTTGACTGTAGGACAAAAGTGCTTATAGCAATGGAGTTAATAGTTCTTCTCGCTATGTGTCTCGGCGCGTTGGTAGACAGTGTATCGACGATTGAGACTTCGAGATCGGTCGAGGGCTACCCTAACGGATATTTGAGTTATTGTGAGTATTCCATCTCAAACTTTTATTTCACAAAAGACTCGTGAGTTACACTATTAAATGTTATGTTAAACGGGTTTTCTACTGACGTTTATTATTCGTTGAGAATAGGTTTCCAACGTGTTCAGTTCTTCGAAAGTTCCCCTGGGAAGAACTAAATACGTTGGAAACCTATTTTCAGCGAATAGTAAACGTCAGTAGAAAACCCGTTTAACATAACATAATTAGACTTCAGTTTATCCATGATCATGGGATGTGGAACTGCACCGAAATATCGGTAAACTTAAAAAGAATCAAATCATGGTAAATATCACTTCACTATTGCGCACATAGTTCACAACCATGATAGTTTCAAAAGTGATGTCTATCGTTAGTCTAACAAAAACGCGGAGCTGTAAATGACGTCTACACCCAACTCCGTCCTGTCCTGTGCCATGTTGGAGTATAATTTATTTTGTGTCCTACTGGTTGGATGAATTTTACGCGGTAGAACTCTCACAATCCAGATCGCTACGTAAAATCAGACTTGAAATGAAAGAAGTCGCTAGCTCGGTCTATGTTCGTAGCGAACAACTAGTAGGAACACTAAAAAAGTTACTTAATACTTGAGTTAAGAAGTGTTTTGTGCTTCTGCTGCGAATAGGTCTCAACTCAGCTTTATGCTTCACCATCAGGAGCTGGGGCAGCGCTGGTTTTGAGGCTGATGAAAATGAATTATCTCCTTTTATTTCAAGGTCCAGGAGTAACAAAGGAAGCCAAGATATCCAGACGTAGCCTCCGCCATCTAGCCTTCATCCATCTTCATAAAGGATCCCTGCTCACCGCGAACCGCACAGAGTATAACTACTACAACATGAAGAAGTTGGCGAAGGAACTGGACTTTACGAAGAAGACGCTTGTATATATGAATGGGTACTTGGACAGCTCACATTATGTGATACCAATCACGCCAGCTATGGGCGGTATGTATACCCGAATGGGGTATAACGTGCTTCTGTTGGAGTACGTGCAGTTTTCGGCGTATGTGTATCCCATGTAAGTAGAAGTTGGCACTTTTTTATCCTAGCCTAGTCAACACTCCGAACTGCGCTCGTCAACCCGCCTGCCAAGCGTGGCAACAACCCCTCATAGAGATCCACGAAGTAGTTACGTAGAGTACTTCTGGACAAAGGCCTCCTTCGTGGATCTCCATGAGGGGTTGTTGCCACGCTTGGCAGGCGGGTTGACGAGCGCAGTACGGAGTGTTAACACACGGAAAGACGCTGCTGCCCAACTTACGAAGGTATTCCTTAGCAGGTTCTTACTGCATCCACGGGCAAGAGAGGAGAGATAACATTCTACGCCGGCACCCCACGTGGGTGCTCAGTGAGATGAGTATGAGACCTATCCTTTATGAGGATCCATGAGGGAGGTCTGTGTTCAGTAGTGGACGTTTTAAGGCTGAAATGATGATGATTAATACCGCAAGGGGTGGGGGTATATCAGTCTCCGGTCTGGGAATTGTTCTACGTATAGTAACAATAAGGGAAGGCCTTTGTCCAGCAGAGGACGTCCTTCGGCTGAAAGAGAAGAAAGAATAGTAAGAATTGATACTATTGGTGTTGGCACACTTCTTAACTAAAGCTAATCAAAATTGTTTAAAATGGACTAAAAAGAGGTTAATAGTTCAGAACTATTCGGTTGGTGCCGTTCCACAATTTTACCAGATTTTACGTTGGCACTTCATAATTTAGAAGGTTTAATTATAATAAGTTTTAGTAAGTGCAACAACAGAATCGACTAATGTGTTTTTGATTTGTTTATTAGGCAAAAAACCAATTTATACAATAGAATATGTGCCATTAATAAACGTGAGGAACATAAACGATAACCATTGTGTAGTAGTAAGAAGTAGTAAGGCCTTTGCATCTATTATAGATGATTTATACAGCGTCAGCAACTAGTAATTATGCTGTACGGGACGCTGCAGTGCCTGGGACATAGATGAATTAGGCTTGCCCAGCACCTATATCATCCGAGAGGATGATAATAATATAGTCTTTAGTACTTTCCTCTGAATAATAGCTGACTAAGCTTCTCAGCTTAGTCAGCTATTACTCAGAGGAAAGAACAGGTCAATACGTCTGAAGCTAACTAAGCCGCGGGTTTCCTCGCGATGTTTCCTTCGCCGTTAAAGCACGTGTTGTTTATGATTTAAAGTAATCGTGGTTTTTTATCCGTTAATCCGAGATAGGCATATGTACATACGTCGTAAGATTTAAGAGAAGTCATTCATCCAAGTCTAAGGTCGATATTACAGAACCACGATCAAGCTTAACACTTATTATTTGAATATTCATATTTTATTTCCATTCCAGGACCATTTTGTGTCACCAATTAGTTGTCTCTTAGACTTAAGTCTATCTATTACTTAAGTATTAGGATTAAGGTTTCACTGTATAAGTTTAAAAATGTTGCAAATAAAATAATTCCAGTTTATTTTAATTTTTCATTATTTTATTTAATTATGTATTGTCCTAGTGTGTACTCGAAGTCGATCGAAGATCAAAGACGTTGGGAGATGTTAAAATTTCTCTTTCATAGACCCATAATCACTTGGACCTGACAGCTACAGATACGGCTAAATCATGAACGAAATTAAACAAAGACATGTTTTTACAGGGCTGCCAGACTACTTCGACCAATAGGAGAGAGAACCGCTGAGATGCTTGTAGAGCTAACCAAATACGGCTTGGACCCGAAGAAGGTGGAAATCTTAGGAATCAGCCTTGGAGGACAAGGGATAAGCTTCATCGGGAAGAACTACAAGAGGCTCACAGGAACAACTATATCTAGGATCACTGCCTTAGACCCAGCAGGACCATGCTTCAGAAGACTCGGACCAGAAGACAGAATAGACGCATCAGATGCGGACAAAGTGGACATTATCCACACTAATATCGAAGGCTACGGATACGCTGGAGCAGTTGGGCATGTTAACTTCTACATCAACGGAGGAGAGTTCCAGACGTTTGTATTTGAAGCGTTGCCATGCACTAGCCTTTGCAGTCATATAAAATCCTATGTCTATTGGGTAGCTGCTTTGCTAAACCCTGACAAGTTTATAGGTGTGAAATGTGATAGTATTCAGGATGCGAGAGATAGGAACTGCTTTGATAGACCATTTGTTTCCAATTTAATTGGTCTGAAGACGAATTTTAGTAACCCAGGAATATTTTACGTGCAGACATCGAATCTGTTTCCTTATTATTCGGGAAAGAGGGGTTTAAGTAAGGATAAAGATTTATACATAGAGTATTTAAGTGAATTTAATAAAGTTGCAGAGTTAGTGATTTAAAGTTAAAGAACTTTTTGGTAAATCAGGTCTTACGTGGCAGGTACTAGGCATAAAGTTATAGAAATGTTTTAATTTGAATAGATATTTATTATTATAAGTAGCAAAAAAATATGAATTAAATCAATTTACTGAAATGTTCTCAAAATCCTTTAATTTCAAACACCTTCCCGATTTCTAAGATAACTATGATAATAACATTGAAATCAATATTATTTAGGCACCACTATGAGAAAAAATTTAAAGTTCAAATTAAGAATAAGTATATTTATGTATAAAAGTCACTGAAGCAGTAACTTTAAATCTATATGTCATGTTGTCTTCTTAACTATTTATAAGTTTAAACAAATTAAGCAAATACAATAAAACAATACAGTTATGGTGTAAATTTAAAATTAATATTAATGGAAACCATAGTTTTGCTTCCAGTCTTATTAATACACAATAATAAGACTGGAAGCAAAATGACACGTGAGATAGTGAGAAAGACACCTATGAAAACCTTAAGCAATATCGAGGGCTATACCAATGGATATACTCGTATTATTGTGATATTATGCAGTTAGTGAGTATAAGATTAAGGCTCTAATATTGCTATTGTATATTACGTATTGCCATTGGCTGATAGTTAAAAAAATTCTGATAAAAATTTGTTTAATAATAAATTAAGATAAGCTTATCTGTGCTTACTTAAGACGTAAATTTTGATTTATAAGGGACTATATCCGAAACTACTCATCTGCTATATAATGGATTATTGGACGGAAGGCATTTTTTTCATATGTGCAAGTGCTAAGCCTCAAAAGTTTTACTAATTTAACTAGTTCATTAATGAAGACGACGAAAAGAGTAGGGCAAAGGACGCAGCCCTGAGGAACACCGAACTGTATTTCTTTTTCCGAGCATTCCGGCATTTTTGCCACGATCTGGTGACGATTGGTAAGGTAGTTGCTAAAAAGGCTCCCAACAGTGCCCTATACTCCAATGGTATGAAGTTTACTTAAAACAGATCATTGAAATTCTTGACGATGGCGGAGGTAAGACTAACAACCGCGTCTGCCGATGATTTATTAGAACTAAATTCATATTGACGGTTATATAATTATCATTTAAGTAATGCGTGAGACTCATTATTTTTCAATAAAATCGAAAAAGCGGTCAGAACAGAAACAGAATGGTAATCATTGATAAATTTCCTATAGCCTTTTTTGAAAATTGGATGAACTATGTTGCTGTACCGATGTAAAGATTCCAGTTGGTATAGACAGGTTTAGAATATGAGTTAAGGGTTAGAGTTATGAAAGCCTCCAGGCATAACCTTTTACCTATAAGGGTATGCCTGGAGACTTGCAGCACATATTTCTTTAAGATTCTTGATTAAGTTTCTTTCACGTTCGTCTGCTAAGAAAAGAGTCATAGAATGAAAACTCGAAGTACTGGGGCTGTTGCAAAATTTGACGAGAGAGTGCAGGACTGGCTTATCTCTCTTCTCTCTCTTCCAATAAGTAGTACCTAACTAGCCTTTGTCCTCTTGGACAAAAGACTCACTCATTGATCACTAAGTAGGTGGTGATCATGAGGGGTTGTTGCCATACTTACCACGCTCGGCAGGCGGGTTGAAGAGCGCAGGAAAGACGCTGCTGCCCATCCAACGGAGGTATCCCTTGGCAGATTCTCTCTGCATCCGCGGGCAAGAGAGGAGGGGCAAAATTCTACTGCCGGCACCCCAGGACTTATCTTGGATGCTAATACCGGTCTTACAGTGCAAAGAAACTGTTGACTAGATTTAAGGCGATGTTATCCGAACACTAGGCATTTAACCGCTACTTCGCTCGCGCGCCCGCACGCGCTACAGACACTCGTATCTTGCGCCTTATAGTAATTCAGTAGGGGAATGCTAAAAATTTCAAACAGTTGCACTAAAAAAATTCACACATCACACAATCAATTTCACATATATTCTACGCGGCTCATTAGAATCCCATCTAGGAAAGTATGGGTTATGAGCCGCGTATTGCGCCCCATATTGTGTTGTGTCTGTCTAGCATCTTTAGGTATGTTAAAAACACTTGCTGTGGGTTTTCGGCATTAGAATCTTCACCTCCTCTCATGACCATGTATGCAGTAAGAGCCTGTTAAGGGAAACCTCCGAAGGATGGGCAGCAGCGTCGTTCCATGTATCAACATCCCGTACTGCGCTTGCCAACCCGCCTGTCAAGTGTGGTGAGTTTGGCAACTACTCCTCATGAGATCCATAAGGGACGCCTGTGTTTGGAGTGGACGATTTTTTCACGATTGAAAAAATCGATCGACGATTGATGCTACTACAGATTATCAGGTTTTGGCAATTCAGGTGTCAAACTATGTTGCTTTGTTGAAAATAGCTGCTAAAGAGGTGAAAATAGCTAAAAATAAGTAATAAAATGCAATGAAAAATATCTAGTTTTAATTCCGCTAATGCTGAGATGCATATACACCGCCCTCCCGCCCTCTTGTGGAGAAGAGAGCGGTGCATATGCATCTCAGCATTAGCGGAATTAAAACTAGATAGTTTTCATTGCATTTTATTGTCATATGTATTTCCGCAAAGTAACGCCTGATTCCATTAATTATAAAAATAAGTATTTACATAAGTATTATGCCGTAGGGTGACGGCAGTAGAATGTTACCCCTCCTCATATGCCCATAGATGCAGTAAAAGCCTGCTAAGGGATACCTCCGGAAGATGGGCAGCAGCGTCTTTCCGTGTATCAACATCCCACACAGCGCTCACCAATCCGCCTGCATGGTGAGTATGGCAACTACCCCTCATAGAGTTCCATGAGGGAGGCCTGTGTTCAGCAGTGGACGTTTTACGGCTCAAATGATGAAGTATTTACAAAAGAAATAACGAAAAGCACTTTTTATTTGCCCCACTCCACGGTGACATGCTTGCACGGGACAAACGTCCTTAAAGTTTGTCCCCAAAGGGCATCGAGCGGATATAAATAAACAAAATTAGTATGAAATTAAAAAAATATAATTTACAATTCTCTCCATAAGAAATAGGCCAATGTTTTGGTGTACTTTTTATTTGATTTCATCGTGTAGTTTACTCATACCAGTTGTTTTAGATTTATTAAGAGGATTATTTTATCGATGAAATCGCGTTTCCATTTTTCAACAATTCTCTAGGTAATATCCTAAACTTTCATATGTATGAATTTCAGAATGCTATGCTTATTGGTTAATAAGAAATACTTGTATTACAATGATGAAATCTGGTAGTACCTGGCCTTAATGGGTTTGTTCGAAAGCGCAAGTAAATTACATCAGCAGAGGCGTTTTAGTTTATGTTAGCCATTTTTTAACTGCCTTCCACGTGCCCTTGAATTACCCCTGGCCTTCATTTAATCATTAAGCTTGTATTTCTGTCACACAGTGTCCAGCAGCTCAGTTGAGATGATCAACTGTATTTTTTTTCCTTTTAGTTTTGTCATGTAATTTCATATTATGTTATTTTTTAAAGGAGACAAATTCTGTTGTCATGTATTATGCTATGTGGTCTTGACTTTAATCTTGAACCCTAAGTCTTTGTTTTATTACATAACGTCTTGGCCTTACTACAAGGTGGCGTTATAAAAAGTTATATATTTTATAGGGTTCCGTACCCAAAGGGTAAACACCGCTGTCTGTCTGTCTGTCTCCAGGCTGTATCTCATGAACCGTGATAGCTAGACATTTGAAATTTTCATAGATGATGTATTTCTGTTGCCGCTATAACAAAAAATACAATCAGAATAAAATAAATATTTAAGGGGGGATCCCATACAACAAACGTGATTTTTGGCCGTTTTTAAGGGGCGAAGCCCCCTTAAATGCATAGCGCTGTCTGTCTGTCTGCCTGTGTATAGGACGATTACAACCGAACGCGTTGACCGATTTACGTGAAACCTTTTGTTTTTGTTAGCACCGTCTTAATGAGAGAAAGGTACTGATTGATTTTGGTGACCCTAGGGTCACAGGGACCGAAGTTATTGTGACCTCGAAAGGTCACCAAAAAATAAAAGTCTTCAAATGGCCGAAAACGTCCAAAAACCCAAATCAAATACAATGTTTCCTTATACATAATATAAATTATTAGACGTTTAGATAACACGAGGTAATGACAAAATTTTAATGTTTGAACTGATAGACATACTGTAATAGAAACTAGCTTTTTCCTTCCCCTGTATAAACAAATACCTTTCTGCATGTTGACATACTAATGCAATAGAATCGTCAGATGAATATTTAGCATCACAGAATTTCTTAATGACAATATAACGAATTTTAAACTGTAATCTGCAAGATATGACTAATATTATCTGATGGCTATTGTAATCTAGGACATGTTTATAATAATTGTTTTTTAATATGATATTTGTAATTTGATATTTAATATTAATGCTAATGGAACTGAACTATTATGTATGATACATTGTAAACCTTAATTCTGACAAATAAATGAAACGAATTAATTAATTAATTATCGTGTTAATATTAAATATCGGGAATGCTCACATACTTGTTAAGTTGGTGGAGGCACCAACTGTTTCGACCCTTAACGAGGGCCTTCTTCAGGGTGATGACAGGCCGCGACTCTTTTCCTCCGCGTCCCGTCGCGTCGTGCGTCGATAAGGGTCGAAATAGTTGGTACCCCCATCAAATTAACAGGTACGTGAACATTCCCGATATTTATTGAATCTTTTTTTCATCTCAGGTTTAGGACTGCCATTATATGTCCACTGCTGAACATAGGCCTACCTCATGGATTTCCAAGATCATGAGAGGGTTGTTGATTACTCGACACGCTTGGCAGGCGGGTTGACGAGCGCAGTACGGGTTGTTGAACAGAAAGACGCTGCTGCCCATCTTCCGGAGATATTCCGGAGGCAACATTCTAATGCCGGCACCCCATGGCACTTGAATTATTAGAAAATAATATTCTTTGAAAGCAATCGTTAATAATATGGGAGTCAGGATATACATAACCCTGACTTACGTCGCATTGTTCTATAGAGAGAGGCTGCTTAGTAACTATGGCCTAGGTTACTAAAGTTCAAGTTAAATTGTATTTGTAGTTTTATGTCCATGGCAAAACGCGATGTATTCCGATGTGTTCTTGTTTTATTAGTTTTGTGTACAGTCACGAGCAATAACTATATAACCAATTTATTGAAATTTGTTAAATCCTTACTCCTCGCGCCATATATGTATATATGTATATGTTGAGACAGTAACTAATTTTCGAATTACGTTTTAATGTATGGGACTAGCGGTTCTCTATTTATTAGGTACATGTTATTTCTTAAATATGCCATTGAAAGTATATACTTTTATATTTGTGCAATATAAAAATAGATTGGTGTTTTCAATATTTGTGAAAAGCGTTTCCAGCACTCGTTTTTTCTGAGGCGGATATGCTTTAGGTGTTTTTCATATCGCAATACTTTACCCAGTCTACGATATGTTTGGCATTGATAGCTCTGTTAAACGTTTTCCTTACTTTGCTTCGTAATTTTTGCAGTTCGGGCCCCCACCACCGTTTCTTTGAGCCTGATTTGGCCGTAATGAGCGGGCAGGATTGTACATAGCTGTTGGTTAAGATTTTTGTTAGTTGGTCGGTATAGCAGTCAATGTCCCTAACTGCAAGATTGTCGGGCGTGTTAGTTTTATAAGATAAAGCAGATTTTACTAACTTGACATACGTCGACTTGTTTGTCTTACGTGGGTCGTGCCTGGGCTGTGGTGGAGGTGTGGTCATGCAGAGGTTGAAACGTATCCACCTATGATCTGAGCACGATGCCTCTCTGGATACGTGCCAGTCTGATCGAATTTGAGATTCTCTCTGTGGAGAACGTTAGGTCAATGATGGTTTGTGCTCTGGAAGTAACAAATGTCGGTTCTGAGCCTTTGTTAATTAGTAGGAGGTTAGTTTATAAGAAAAAGCCGTGTTGGCCGAGTGGTTTGTACCCCCGACTTTCAATCCGAAAGTCGTGGGTTCGATACCGGCAGTGCACCAATGGATTTTTCTTTCTTGAAAAATGTACATATGTGCACACTTAACACGTGCTTTAACGGTGAAGGAAACATCGCGAGGAAACCCGCGGCTTAGTTAGCTTTAGATGTAGTCCTAGTCTTGACCTGTTCTTTCCTCTGAATAATAGCTGACTAAGCTGAGAGGATGATATAGGTGCTGGGCAAGCCTTATCCATCGAACAATGTCCCAGGCACTGCAGCGTCCCGTACAGCATGATTACCAGTTGCTGACGATGCATAAATCATCTATAATAGATGCGAAGGCCTTACTTTAGTTGATAAGAGATAATTTACCAATTCTTCTCCTCGGTCGTTGCACCTGGCACTGCTCTTTTCTTACAGGAAAGAGAACTACGCGGATAAAACCGTGGCGTTCGGCCAGACATTTATAAGAATAGGCCCTATCATATTCAGATTATTTAGTTGACAAAATTTAAGAAAAATTCTTGCTAAAATTCTACACCTACTTCACCTTAGCCAAGGATAGATAATTAATAGGTAATCACTAATAAAGTGTACAGGTCAAATAGTACATAGTCCGAGCAATAAAACTGTACCTAAGTTATATATTATGTTATATACTTAAATAAGCTTGTTATAGGAGGTATTGTCGAGTTGACGCTCCAACTATTTGAAGTTGGTTTATGTGAAATCAGAAAGATAATCTCAGAAGAATTCGCATAAATATTAGCGATAAGGTATCATCATTACTATATTGGATTATCGGGTAGGTATTGTATATTATATTACATTTAGCTTTATATTAATCCCGAAGTGTCGACATTATTGCACCCGTGGTCGCGGGCAGACTTATAATATCAGGTAAATACGCGAAAATTACCCGAGAATCCCATATAGTAATAATGTTTTGTGATCGCGAAAGTTTAAAAAAGTCTCAAGTATAAATAACTGTGTTATTTCGACACAATTAATTAACATAATAAGAGTTATCTACATGATAAAAAGATTGAGTTTCCCGGTATATCTTCGAAATGATTCGTTATCCTTGAAAGAAAAAGTATTAATTAGTGACCCTAATCGTGAGGAAACCCGCGGCTTAGTTAGCTTCTGACGTATTTACCTGTTCTTTCTTCTGACTAATAGTTGACTAAGCTGAGAGGATGGTATAAGTGCTGGGCAAGTCTAAACCATCTAACAATGTCCCAGGCACTGCAGCGTCCCGTACACCAGTTACTGACGCTGTATAAATCATCTATAATAAATGCAAAGGCATTACTTTTAATAGCTGGAGGCTAGCGCGCAGATTAAGCGAGGTTACATAACTAATTTGCACATTACTAACAGAATAATAAATCTTTAATTTTTCAACAAAAAAAATATTTCAATGATGAAATCCTTGATTTGTTGCTGAAAAGGATCAATCTCAGTAGATCCTGTTTTTAGAACAGCAATAAATTATGGGTCTAGTGAGAGTTTTTATCTCTTTGTACTCTCAGTAAACCTACTTTTAACTAATTTTTTTGTAAATTCTATACTGAACCCAGTATAGAATTTACAAAAAAATTAACTGTATCTATGTAAATGCGATTCTAACTTGAATTATCAAGTTCTGTTTTTATTCCTTTAAAAAATGCATGAAAAATAATCTTTTACACCTTCAACAGTTCCCCACGTAGTCGTTCTATGGACTTAATTGTTAATTTATTTTAAAGAAACTCTCGTTTAAATATGTTTTTAAAGACTTGTATCCATTTTGTTTATAATTCTGTTTTTTGTTTGTTTGTCTTGCCATTGCATTTATGTATAATTTTTAGCTCTATTGTTGTTTTTTTTTACAATACTAAGTATGTCTCGGATGTTGCTTTGCGCACGCTGGCATCACAGAAGACAGCGTTACAGTAACGGCTCATAGCCTTACCGTAACAATAGCTGAGTGGCGACCATTTTTGTTGTCAGTATTCCTAATTTTGTTATTGTGTGTGTTATTGTTTTATATTTTGTAACACAAAATAAACGTTTCTTATTCTTATTATAATACCCAAGCCGCTTACCATGGACCAGATTTGAGTGATCCAACCACGCGGTTTTTATTTTAGGGTATCTAACTTTGCCTTGAAGGACTGCAGTAAACACTTTTTAGGGTTCCGGACCAAAATGGTAAAAAGGAACAATTTGTCTGTCTGTCAATGGATATCTTGAGAACTGCTGATGCTATCGACTTGAAATTTGAAATTAATAAAGATAACACTTTTTTACTAATATAGCATACATGAAAATGTAAAAAAATGAGTACCATATGAAAGGTATCCATTTTCACATGAATTTAGATTTTATTTTTCCTATATACCGTATCGTTTCCGAGTTATTTGAAAATTGTTGAAAAAACGACCGTTCCCCCCCGTTATCTCCGAAGTTTGCAGAGATAAACCCGTGTAACTTTTAACTCTAATAGAAGTGTATGTAGTTTATAGGAAAATTATAGCGAATTCTCTAACTTGCATAGTTTTTTAGACAAGGGGTCTATCATCTATACAAGGTTCACGGGTTTATCTCTGCAAACTTCGGAGATAAGGGGGGGAAGGGAAGTTTAAAAAAAAACTGTGAAGTTGCTAGATCATGTGGAGAAAGTAAAAAGTTATTTATTTGCACATTACTAAACAGTTTTTAGTTTTCCTTTAAGCTGTATAATTTTCGACTAATTTACAATAACGTTGAATAAAATAGCGTTGCCCCCCTTATCTTCGACGTTTGCAGAGATAAACCCCTGTAACTGTTATTGCTAATATGTAAAGATTATTATTATAACGAACCCTCTAATTTGTATAGTTTTTTTAAATTATCGATAAATTTACATAGGTTCCGCTATCAGACAAGAGATGGCGCTGTCAAGGTTCTCCAACAAATATAAACCGCCTTTATCATATATTATATTGAATGATGGCACGGAACCCTCGGTGTGCGAGTCCGACTCGCTCTTGCCTGGTTTTATTTAATTATTTAATTCCTTAAGGATCCCACCATCAGAATCGATATTAATGTTTGCTTTATTAACACATATTTAACCGGGTATTTATTGCGCTATTTACCTTTATTATTGCCCGACGTTTCGACAGGATTGCACCCGTCGTGGTCCCGGGAAGACTGACATGTTAGAGGTGACCGCAGCAAAGCGAAGACGTCTTTTCAGACTACCCTCACTTGGTCTTCATAAATATAGTAACTTGAGATTAAGGCTGTTTCACACTGGGACAGCACACTACACTAGCTGTATCAGCACACTTAGGTTGATTCCCGTTTAAATATGTGTTAATAATGTGTCGTGATCGCAAAAGTTTAAAAAAGACTAATGTTTGCTTGTTTGGACACACAGATCTGATGAAGGAGTCCATAATAAATCAAGGGGAATACTGAAATGTAATTGGCGCATAAATAAGCAGTTTGAGTATTTTCACCAACACATCAAGGATTTTATCATTATACAAAATTAAAATTAAGACTTGCAAGACATTAATAAAAGAGTGAGGATTCTTGTTCACTTGAAAAAAAAAGTTATCTGAAGCGAACGAATTCAATTTAAATGTGACTCGTTCTTCTTTTGTAAATTGACTTATGTGAACGTGTGTCCAGTTGACGAAAACACAAAAGTAACTTAATTTGATTTTCACTATGTGGACATACATAGAAACCTTGGCGTGTCCAAATGATGAAAAAATAATTAGTACTAATTTAAAGTTTCACCAACTGAACACACGTGTGGTCAGTCTCTCGTGTCGAGTTGGTGAAAAACCCATTCTTTCTAGCGTTTCGCTCTATTGAATAAACACTTATTGACTTTGACTTTGACTTTAATGCCACTGCTCATGCTCCTAGTGGCCGGTTAAGAAGGAAACTCAATCTTCAAATCATTGTAAGTCCCATAACTGCTAAAATTTTCCATCTTTAGAGTGTACGCGATGTATTTGACCACTTCGTTCAGCTTATTGCTTGTTGCATTTGCTTCGTCTGCACTTGCGATTGAAACTACCAGAGAAAGTGAAGGATTTCCGAATAGCTATTTATCAGATTGTAAGTTTTCTACTTTCTACTTGTTACCTACTAATACCCCATTGCCGTGGGGTGCCGCCATTAGAACGCCGACTCTCCTGTCTTGGCCGTGGAAGCAGTAAAAATCAGCCATGGGATACCTCCGGAAAATGGGAAGCAGCGTCTTTCCGTGTTTTAACATCCGGTACCCGCCTGCCAAGCGTGGCGAGTATGGCCACAATCCCCTGATTATCTTGGAGATCCATGAGTGAGGCCTATGTCCAACATTGGACAGCTGTCCTACGGCTGAGTTGATGATGATGATGATAATGTACAGGTACTTGCTTCTGCCCACCACTTTGCATTTATTTACATTAAAAAAACCTATGTGTTAAATAATTGGCCTGGTCGATATCTGTATACGTTTGTCGGTTAATGGTATTTTTATTTAACATATTTAAATTAATTACAATAATTAATGAGAAATGATAACATTTCACATGACGTGAAATTTTTTTGTCGCCTTTGTTTTATTCAAGACAATATTAATTAATTAAAAACTTGAAAATAATAAATACAATTAATATAAGACATTAAATAAAGACGTTGCTGCCCATCTTCCGAAGGTATCCCTTGGCAGAATCTTACTGCATCCACGCGCAAGAGACGAGAGACAGCATTCTACTGCCAGCCTCCACAGTACGATAAGTAATAATAATAAATCCCACTAAGATTATAAAGCCAAAAGTTTGTTTGTATGGATGTTTGTTACCTCTTCAAAAAACTAGTCTGCAGATTGAGCTGAAACTTTGCATACGTACAGATGTTGACTAGGATTAACACATAGGCTACTTTTTATTCGGGTAAAACGCACGCGAAGCGGCGGGCAGAAGCTAGTAATAAATAAAAAACATTTATTTCAGACTTCAAATATAATAATATATATGTAACTAGCTTGTGCCCGCCGTTTTGCATGCGTTGCACCTGCACCCGAATAAAAAGTAGCCTATGTGTTAATCCTAGTCAACATCTATACGTTTGCAAAATTTCAGCTCGATACCTACGCTAGTTTTTGCGTGAAGAGGTAACAAACCTCCATACAAACAAACTTTCGGCTTGATATTATTAGTGAGATATGTGTATAATATTTATTAATTTCCAGCGTTAGTTATTCATTTTATGATACTCAACAGGCCCTGGCTCAACTAAACCAGCTAGGATAACCAAGAGAAGCCTCAGGAAGCTCACGTTGGTCCATATCCAGAAGGCCCCCTCCTACATAGTTGCCAACAAGACAAACTACCAATCATACCAGATGGGGGTTCTTGCAAAAAATCTTAACCTCACTAGTAAAACTCTTCTCTACGTAAATGGGTATTTGGACAGTCCCAACAGTTTCAACTTTATGACCCCAGTTATGGGCGACCTTTACACTCAAAGGGGATATAATGCTCTTCTGTTGGAATATGCACAGTTCTCCAGCTACTACTACCCGGTGTGAGTATGCTTTTAATAAATCGGCCAAGTGCGAGTTGGACTCACGCACGAAGGGTTCATCATTTCAGCCATAAAACGTCCACTGATGAACACAGGCCTCCTTCATGGATCTCCATGAGGGGTAGTTGCCATTCTCACCACGCTTGGCAGGCGGGTTGGTGAGCGCAGTATGGGATGTTGATACACGGATAGACGCTGCTGCCCATCTTCCGGAGGTATCCCTTAGCAGGCTCTTATTGCATCCATGGGCATGAGAGGAGGGGTATCATTCTACTGCCGGCACCCCACGGCGGCACGAAGGGTTCCGTACCCTTATTCAATCAAAATCATGTTTGGTGTATAGGAGCCCTCTGTAAATATTAATTTTATTCTGTTTTTATTATTTTTTCTTGTAGCGGCAACAGAAATACATCATATTGTGTGAATTTCAACTGTCTAGCTATTAAGGTTCATGAGATACGATACAACCTGGTGACAGACAGACAGACGGAGAGCGGAGTCTTAGTACTAGGGTCAAGTTTTTACCCTTTGGATACGGAACCCTAAAATTAGCTTTTGTACAGTGTGCTGGCTGTTTTAGTGCTCAAATATCAAATAATAAAATCAAAAAAACCGTGTTGGCCGAGAGGTATGTACTCCTGACTTTGAATCCGAAGGTCGTAGATTCGATGCCGGCCGTGCATGAATGGATTTTTATTTCATGACAAATGTATGTGCACATTTTAACACAATGCTGGAAAACAGTGAGGAAACCCGCGGCTAAGTTAACTTCAAACGTATTGACCTGTTCTTTCCTGTGACTAATACCTGACTTAGGTGAGAAGATGGCATAGTTGCTAAACAAGCCTAATCCATCCAAAAATGCCCTGCAGCGTCCCAGCCAGCATAAATAATAGTTGCTGACGCTGTATCATTCATCTACAAAGGCCTATGTCTGTTTATTTATAGACGACAATCAAACTGAAAACTGGCCAGGTCGAGAGAATGAATGAAGAACGATTGACGAAAAAAGTGTATAAGGCGAGTGTGAATGAAAGTGTTGGAAGGGGTAGACCTAGGCGGACGTTTCGAGACCAAATAAGGGACGTCTTGTAAAAAAGCCAGGTCAAGAGTACTTAGCAATAGCATGTATGAAGGGAATAATGAAAGTGGACGAAGCGAAACAAGTATGTAAGGATCGTAGCAAGTGGAAAGAAGTGGTCTCTGCCTACCCCGGGAAAGGGGAAGAGGCGTGATTATATGTATGTATCAAACTGAAAATAGGAACCCTTTCACACAGGTTCTCTTAGGTCCTTAAAATTAGTAGGTAATTTTCTATGAAAAATGGAGTAAGATTGTACAAGGTACCATAACGCATTACCTCATTCACTCTTTTCTCACAGTAAAACCAATAAAATAATCATCATCATCATCATCATCATGTCAGCCGTAAAACGTCCACTGCTGAACACAGGCCTCCCTCATGGATCTCCGTGAGGGGTAGTTGCCATGCTACTACTACTATACTACAACGGGATGTTGATGCACGGAAAGACGCTGCTGCCCATCTTCCGGAGATATTTCTTACTGAATCCACGGGCAAGAGAGGAGGGGTGACATTCTACTGCCAGCACCCTACGGCAATACAATAATGGTAGACATTAATCACAGCTCTATCCACTTTAAAATTAGGCAAATCTTCTTATCAAAACCAGAGGTTGAAGAGAATAACCTAAAAATAAAATGCAATGAAGCGAAACACGAGTCGTCGTGTGGGTTTGGGTATGCATGTTTCACTAACAGCCTAGTTCTCCCTGCATGTGCATAATTAGCGAGCGGGAGGGCGGTGCACATGCATCTCAGCATTAGCGGAATTAAAACTAGATATTTTCATTGCATTTTATTGTCATGGATTTCCGCAAAGTAACGCCTGATTCTATTAATTGGGAATAACCTACTTAGCTAAAATACGAAAATCAAGGACCGATGAGAATACGATAATTTTGCATGTTCTTTAGTTTTTTTTACTATTATTAATTGCTAAATAAATGCTATTATTAGGGGAAAACACCCAGTTTTTACAAAGGATGGTCCTTTTGTTGTACAGTGCAGCCCGAATACTGCGTGCGGTCGGCCTGAGGGTCGCGGAGATGCTTGCAGACCTAACCAAGCATGGCCTAGACCCGAAGAAGGTAGAACTCCTCGGCATCAGCCACGGAGGCCAAGCCATCAGCTTCATCGGGAAGAACTATAAGCAGATCACAGGGAAAACTATAGGAAGAATCACCGCGCTAGACCCTGCAGGACCCTGCTTCAGAAGACTCGGGCCTAAAGACAGAATAGATGCTTCAGATGCAGACAGGGTCGACATTGTCCATACAAACAACGAAGGCTATGGTTTCACAGGAGCGGTAGGGCATGTGAACTTCTACGTCAACGGAGGAGAGTATCAACAGTTCGATATCGACTTTATTCCATGTGAAAGTTTCTGCAGTCATACTAAGTCGTATCTAATCTGGGTATCCGCTTTGATTCACCCAGAATTGTTTATTGCAGTCAAATGCGATAGTATTCAAGATGCTAGAGACAGAACTTGCTTTGATAGACCTTTAGTTACGAACCTGTTGGGTCCAAAAACGGATTTTAATAAGACGGGAATTTTCAATTTAATCTCGACGTACAATTTTCCTTACGGCGTTGGAAAGAAAGGAATACAAAAGGACTATGATGCGAAATTGGATTGGCTTGCTAAGATTAATAAAGCTGATGTGATTGTTGTATAGTTTGCGAATAAATAAAGCAATTTAGAATATGCAGTTCATTTAAATTATTACGCTACCTTTGTCTGTAATATTACCTACTTCGAACGTTAGGCTGGCGAAGCTAAATAAGAAATTTTTTCTTACATAATTTGACAAGTGGGGTACAAGCATTTCCGAGATCAGGTGTTATAAAAATATTCACAAACTTTTGACAAAACAGCTTAAAGAGACGCTGGAATCCCTTAGTGTTTAAAGAAGATAACAAGGTTAAGCCGGAAGCAGAAGGCTTTGCAGAAGATATTTTTTTCACGAGTACCACTCCTTAGTAAACGATGTGGTTCGACGTGGTTCAGCCAATTTTAACTAAAAGTAAACACAGTTACACAAAACGTTTATGGCGAAAAAAGATTGACTTTTATGCAATCTTGGTTTGTATCTAAAATAAGTCATCGATAATTATGTTTTTTTGTCCAGTGCATCCCGAATAATCCGTGCCGTCGGACTGAGGGTAGCAGAAATGCTGGCAGAGCTCACCAAACACGGACTGGACCCCAAAAAGGTGGAAGTTCTCGGCATCAGCCTCGGTGGACAAGTTATCAGCTTCATCGGCAAACATTACAAGCGGATCACAGGAATTACTCTGGGAAGGATCACGGCTCTAGAACCAGCGGGACCTTGCTTCAGAAGACTCGGTCCTGAAGATAGAATTGACGCATCAGACGCAGATATGGTGGACATAATCCATACAAATAATGAAGGATATGGATTCGCTGGAGCAGTGGGCCATGTCAACTTCTACCTCAACGGCGGAGAGTATCAACAATTTGATATCGATTTCATTCCATGCGAGAGTTTATGCAGCCATTTGAAGGTTTACGTGCTGTGGGTTACCGCGATTATCCATCAAGAACTGTTTGTTGCAATCAAATGCGATAGTATTCAAGATGCTAGAGATAGGACCTGCTTTGATAGACCTTTGGTTACCAACTTGATGGGTTTGAAAACCGATTTTAATAAGACGGGAATTTATAATTTGGTGACCAAGTATTCATACCCTTATGGCCTGGGAAAGAAAGGTATTCAAAAGGACATTAACTCATTGATGGAGTGGGCTTCAGAGATAAACAAAAAGGACGTGGTTGTGGTGTAGTTTAAGATTAAAAAAGCAATAATATAGTGGATTTATTTATTTTTGATTTATTTAATAAGGGATAACAAACAACTACATTATATATACATATGTATATATATATGTATATACATATATATATAAGTTTCTTATGTATAGGTACAGCTTAACTTTAAAGCTACGAATTAATAAAAATGCAGCCCATTGCGCTATCCACATTATTGTGGTTTTGTACATAGAAACGGAAGAAAATAATCATGAAACTAGAGGGTTGATTTTTACTATATACAATAGCAAAGAACATAAATATATACGAGATGTAACGACAGACACAAAACAAAACAAAATTAAAAGACAATTAAAAATAAAAGAAACTGGAAGGGATTTCTTCTTATGTTATTGTTTTTCATGACAACGCCATCTGTGTGAGCAGTGCTAAACTACATTGAACGTTAGGTTAGCGGAGCCAGCCTCTCGAGTTTGCAAGGCAACAACCGTCGTATGACTTGTTTAATTGAAATTCAGATAGATGGCGTTCCGAGTGATTTATAAATTCCGTCTTCTATGTTTTCTAAAAGAATATATAATTTTACAGTCTGTGAAGATTTGTTTGTCATTTGAACGTGTCTGAATGGATAAATAACGAAAAATCAGAAGCTATCATAGGTTTTATACTCAGGTATCCTTATCAAATCTAGAAGCTAAAATCCACCTTTAGGGAAGTTTAGTTGGTCCCGTGGTCTACAATAATATGTTAATTTACTCTTTTAAATAAAAAAATAATTTAAAAAATTGATCTACAATAAATTTAACGTATAAATAAAATTAACGTATAAAACGATGAACATACATACATAAACCAAAGAGTTGAACACAGAGCCCCTCATTTTTAATGTCGGCTAAAAATCTCTATCAAAAGGGTTTTTTACGTCACTAAAGGTCATAATAGTGAATAAGTCCAACAGCTGTTTACCTGACCGGGGTATTAGAACAAAGGCATGCCCTCGCAAAGGGTCATATGTGACCCTTTCATACTGCCCACATTGTACAGGACACCTTTTACATTTTGTATGATGTGGAAATAGGGTTGGACGCGTATTTTTTACTTTTAGGGTTCAGTATGCCAATGTGATCTTATTACTAAGTCTACGCTGGCCACAGTGCCTGTTTGTTTGTCACATGTGTTTTCCCTATTATTCGTAACTAGCCGCACTCCGCGGTTTCACTCGCGTGATTCCCGTTACTAGGAATACGGAGATAAAATATAGCCTTTGTTACTCAGGAATAATGTAGCATTGTAATGGTGAAAGAATTTTGAAAAACGGTCTAGTAGTTTTTGAGTTTATTCGTTTCAAACATACTTAAAAAAAAAATTACTTAAAACAACAGACAACTCTTTCCTCTTTATAATATTAAGACATTGAGAGATAGGTAGAGTCAAAATATACGTAGAATTGGTGTCTCTAAGGGTTCTCTGTCGACAAACAATATACATAAGTACAGACGAATTTATTAAAAATACTGGTTTGGCTCGTTCCAAACCTCAAAATTGGTTTGAAGTGTTTACAAACTACGACGTAGCCCTGATTTTAGATGAACCAATCATAGTTATAGTGTGGTTATAGATCTATAACGTATATTTTCATCCTTTTTCAGTTATTTAAGATATTAAAATAAAATATTTGCTATGATGTGTTTATACAATACCCTAAGTTCCTAAGCTGGAAAGTAATCCTAGGTGCTGGGAACCTAACCCTAATACATCTAAAAATGTCCCAGGCACTGCAGCGTATGTACAGCATGACAACTGGCTGTTTATGCGCTGTATAAAACATTTAAAATATATTAATATTTAAATAATGCTGGAAAACTCACACAGCATCATCTAGCCCCAAGCTAAGCCGAGCTTGTGTTATGGGTACTAAATGACAGACATACTAAATTACATTAAACTACAAAGATGGATAATTTTTATTATTAAAATATTATATGGTGAATGTACAATAAAGAGTTTATCTATCTATCTATATATATAGAAACACCGGAAGTATGAAAAGAGGAAAACGAGGCCTTTGCCTAACACTGAGATTCTACAGGCTGATTAGATTACATTATATAGATATAAAAACATCCAGAACACCGTCGCAAGCGGACCTTCGCCCGCTGCGTCACAGAGGTCTTCGAGAAACTCGTAAAGGCATATTTAAATGCCTGACTCACTAATTTCTCTATCTTACTAACTCTTAGTTTGTTGTAACGTCTTGATAATTGCGGTAATTAAGTAAAGGTAAGGTAAATGAATTGATTTGATTTGATTTTATTTGAGTGTACTTTAACGAAACCCTTTACGTGCGAGTGCAACTCTCACTTGGCCGTTTTATTTGGGTCGTAAGGGTCAGTGACTAAAGTGTGTATTCAATAGTTTTTTTGGAGATTTTTGTTTGGACACCTGGACCTTGTTTTGAATAAATTAGTATGGATTAGCGAAATTATTTTTACTCTTGTGGAGCGGTATTTGCTATAGCAGATGAATGGAAGATAATTGTTACAAAAAGTATATCATTAAGTACGTGATGTGATGCAAAGAAGACGGCTCAGCCCTCACTTAATCATCATCATCATTCCAGCCGTAAAAAGTCCACTACTGAACAGGCCTCCTTCATGGATCTTAATGAAGGGTAGTTGCCATACTCACCACGCTTGGCAGGCGGATTGGCGAGCGCAGTACGGGATGTTGATACACGGAAAGACGCTGCTGCCCATCTTCCGGAGGTTACCCCTTAGCAGGCTCTTACTGCATCCACGGGCATGAGAGGAGGGGTAACATTCTACTGCTACCCCACGGCACTAGAATGAACTTGAATGGATGAATCCTCACTTAATAAGCTGTCTTATTTTAACTTGTGCACAAGTAAATTCTTTTTAGTTAGCATGTTGTGACTGTTGAGAAACATTATGTTATCTGTGCCTTTTTTACTCTGTGTGTGCTCTCCGACCTCAGCCAATGTCATGTCAACTCAGTGCTCGCATAAACTCGTATTATTGTAAAATTGATTGCAACAAATAAATAGTGAAATATAAGTTTCTTTAATAAACTGTGTTTGAATGATCAACCCCAAAAATCAACAGTGACCTGTTCTTTCCTCTAACAGCTGACTAATCTGAGATAATGGTATAGGTGCTGGGCAAGAACGGAAACATTCTACTGCCGGCACCCCACGGCTAAAGGACATGTTGAATGGTAAATCTAGATATCTTTCTTGATATTCTTTTTGAAATTCATTTGTGCACCGCCGGTATCGAACCCACGATTTTGGTATCGAAAGTCGGGGCGGGGCACATACAACTCGCCCAATGCGGTTTTTTCAATACCTCACGTATAGGAACAATATAAAATAAAAGAAAAATTATAATTAGCATTAAGTACAATAATTAAGTAAGTACTTTAGTATCACGTGGTTTGTGGTCAGCGTTTAACCGATTTCGCATAAAGACAGGTGCAAATTTATGTCTAGGTGTCGTGCCTTTTTTGCGCTTAAGCATTTTTAAAAATACTTTTCCATAATTATTCGTTTCCGTTTATTTTGTGGCGAAAATGGTAAAATTATGTCATTACTCAACATTTTTATAATTTTTATGCCAACCTGTTAAATGTATAAATTATAATTATGTGGATTATTAAGGTCAGAACCTGCCTTCATTTTGTATTATCAAGTCGCAGACGTAGCTTTTGGGGTGCTGGCGGTAGAATGTTGCCCCTCCAGGAGATAATGTTACCATACTCACCACGCTTGGCAGGCGGGTTGGCTAGCGCAGTACGGGATGTTGATACACGGAATGACGCTGCCGTCAATACCGCCATTACACCGGCCTGCGTTTAAAATCTCCTAAATGTGCCAAATCAGTTATTTTAATTTTACATATGTAGATACAGTTTAATTTTTTGTAAATTAAAAACTCTCACTAGATCCACTATTTATTGCTGTTCTAGAAACTGGATCTACTAGATCCAAAGTGGATCTTAGACTGGATCTACTGAGAGTGGTCCATTTTCCTCGGTAACTTATTATACATAGGTACATAATTTTAGTATATTCTCCGTGTTATTATAAACCTTTATTACCTACTCGTATTTAAGGTTCATAAAATGGTTTATTAAAAATTGGCGTAGATGTTGAACAGGATTAATACATAGTCTACATTATATACAGGTACAACGCATGCAAAGCGGCGAACATAAACTTGTGTTTTTATATTTGTTAATAAAATGATATTTTAAGAGTTATCAATTAAAGTTAGCGGCATAATTAAAGTATTTACGTATAGGTACAAACAACGTGAAAAGAGAAGTACAAAGGATGTGCAAGTTACCTGCAAACCATACTTAAGTAGATATTACTTAAACTCAATGATGCTACAGAAAGTACAAAGAGATTCCTTCAGCAAAGCAAGAGAATTTGAACCTTATAGCTTCGTTAAAAACCTTAGATAGTCAGCTAGAAGTCTTCCATGGTTCTAGATAATACTTAAATTCAATGATGCTACAGAAAGTACAAAGAGATTCCTTCAGCAAAGCAAGAGAATTTGATCCTTATAGCCTAGTTAAAAACCTTAGATAGCTAGAAGTCTTAAATGGTTCTTTTATGCCTTTATTAGTAAGCGCCTAGATGTAACTTGATCACGTCTTTAGATAGGTCATCATCATTTCAGCCTTTCGCAGGACGTCCACTGCTGGACATAGGCTTCCCAAGTACTGATCATAAAAGTATTGTTGCCATACTCACCACGCTTGGCAGGCGTTGACGAGCACAGAACGGGATGTTAATACCCGGAGAGACGCTGCTTTTCATCTTTCTGAGGTATCTCTTGACAGGGCAACATTCTACTGCCGGCACCCCAAGGCACATAAGCAATATACCGTGCCGCTATTCTGTACACTTAGCTTTACACATGGGGTGGTTTGCCAAAAAGAAACGTGACTTGTATACAGGGTGTCTGCGCGCGGATTTTGTTTCTTGATACTTGGAGAAAATTGTTTATTAGGCAGCTAGTTTAAGAAATTGTACGATCTTGTCGACGAGAAGAAAACAAACATTTCTTAATTGAAATTTTACGAAAGCTAAATAAACGGAAGGAAAAACGTTGCCTTTCAGCTCGACGATCAATTTTACGTTCATTCGTAGAAGGAATGAAGGATGCTTATAAAAATATCTAACATTGTTGGATCGGCAGACTTATTACGTACGGGTGTCTTGCGATAGGTTTGCAACAGGCGTAAATCTCGCGATCGTCACACTTAAAGGTCATTTTTGTCTATGATAACAGCAATAAATTGACGTTTGACAGCGATAATCGTGATTTATGCCTGCTGCAAACCCGTCGCGAGGTAAGTCTGCCATTAATTAATTAACTTAACAGGCGCTTTTTTGCTTTATTTTATATTGTCGCATGTGTGAACGGTGCCAAATAAATGGGAAAAAAATAAAGGTTCGTTATTGTCTTATGGGAGAGACTTCATGGCTATGTGAAAATGATTTAAACATTTTGTGTTTTAGCCAAAATACGAGTCCAAAATTATTCATTATAAATAAGTAATAATAATTAAAGTCTAAGCTAATCATGAGATGGTAAAATAAAGACAAATAACGCTTAATTTTCAACATCTGTATTCCTTCTTCCTGTAAAATGTTCAATGACGACCGAGATAGGTTCACCTGTTCGCTTCTTTTCCTAACTCGCGTGTCATCTGAAGTGAACAGGTACTTATGAACAATCAATATGTGCCTCATTCTTTTATCTGTGTTATTTTATTTAAAACTATAAATAGTAAAATTATATGTTGTTTTATTAAATTATATGCATAACGCTGTCTGTCTGTCTGCCTGACTGACTCTGCATGAGACGATTACAACCGAACGCGTTGACCGATTTACATGAAACCATTTTTGTTAGCACCGTCTTAATGAGAGAAGGGTACTGATTGATAACCATAGATTCACAGGGACAGGAAGTTATTGTGACCTCAAAAGGTCATAAAAAAAATAAAAGTAATGGCCGAAAACGGCGGAAAAAACCCTTTTGAGGCCTTCGCCCCCTTTTTCTGGTACCCCCGTACCAATGCTTGTTTTGTAATTTGTGACACGTCAATATGGTCCAGGCGGCCGCACTGAACAAAGTATTTTTTTTAGTTTGAATTTGTAAATTATGTATGAAGCTTAGCGCTGCAGTATTGCCCTTAAGTATCAAAACGTGTAATCACAGTAGAAGCAGTCTCATTAATAATGAAGAGCGAGCGAGGGATCTTAGGGGAGAACACTCAAATTTTCTTTTTCAATGAGCTTTGAGTATATGCACCAGATTTTGACAAGTCGACAGGGTGAAACGGAATAATTTTCACATTTTGTGGCACCCTTTACGTAGAGACGGAAGTCTTGCTGTACATTACGAGTACTTAAGCAGCTCAAAGTGAAAGTCAGTAAGTGTTAATTCAATAGAGCAAAAAGCTACATAGAACAGTAGTATGGAACAATAACAATTTGACAAATAATATGAAAAACGAGTGGTAAATTACTGAGACGCAAGTTACAATAATTTAAAATGAATAAAGCGCATAGTTGAATTCGTTCGCTCCAGAAAACTTTTTTCTAAGTGAGGGAAAGAAGCGAAGAAGGAACCTCACTCTTTCACTTCATTGTTACAATATTATATCTTAATATTATGCTTAATTTAAACTTTGATAATGTATGTTGTTTGCCGTGGGGCTGTAGAATGTTACCCCTCCTCTCATGCCCGTGGATGCAGTAAGAGCCTGCTAAGGGATACCTTCGGAAGATGGGCAGCAGCATCTCTCCGTGTATCAACATCTCGTACTGCGCTCGCCAACCCGCCTGCCAAGCGTGGTGAGTATGGCAACTACCCCTCATGGAGATCGATGAGGGAGTGTTCAGTAGTGGACGTCTTACGGCTGAAATGATGATGAATAATATGTGTACCTACAATGTAAAAATAAGGTGCAAATAAATGTTTTATTTTTCTATATGTTCCCATATTGATACATAAAGTTAAGCTCAATAAGCGAACATATAGAAATACAAAACATTTATTTGCTCCTTATTTTTACTGTGTACACATATTATTCATTTACCCTCTCAGCCTTAGGACGTCCACTGCTGGACAAATGCCTCCCTTATGGCCAAGTATTGATCATGAGAGGTTGTTGCCATACTCAACACGCTTGCCGGTTTGGTGGGTTGGCGCAGTGCGTGATGTTGATACACGGAAAGACGCTGCTGCCCATCTTCCGGAGGTAACCCTTGGCATATTTTTACTGTATCGACGGGTAAGATAGGAGGGGCAACATTTTACTTCCGGAACCCCATGGCATATACTAATATTATAAAGTGGTAACGTGTGCGGGTTTGTGAGATTGTAGGAAATCTCTTTTACTAATAGAAAGCCACATTATTTGTGAGTGTTAGGCTAGTGATGCATATGCCTATAATATGACACAGAATTGCAAGCAACGAAATGAATAGTCAAGTGACTAAAAGGGCAAAAACGTGGAAAAAATTATAAAATTAACCCTAATAATGTCACTTGACACTGACAGAATTGTGCAAAACCAAACACAAAAGCCATAAACAAAGAAGAAGAAGAAGCCATTTTAAGACACTAATCAGTCGCACTTAGCATTTGCTGTGACAATACGAAGGCTGTAGCAGCGCTGGTTTTCAGTGGTGCCTATGCGAAGCACAGACAACACACACGGGTGTAAAGAATATAAAAGAGAGATTTTCTTGGCTTCGGTTGATATTTGTTATTTGTTTGTATGAGTCAAGACCAGGTTTGTGTAAAGGATAAATTGGAAAATCCATGGGAAACGATTGGCTGGCGAAGCCGGTTGGATATATAACGCTCAGAAACATAAGTGAATAATTATGATCCTACAGTTCGTGCCATTTTGGCTTTGGAAGTCGTTTAGTATATTACCGTCATAACATCACTAAATAAGTTGACCGTCCCATCGGAAGACCAGCGTGGTTTGTTGGAATCTAAACAAATTGCTAAATGCTGAGCTATGCACATTTGCCGTGAGGTGCCGGCAATACAATAATACCTCTTGTATCTTGCCTGTAGATGTAGTAAGAATCTGCTAAGCGATATTACCGCACTTTGTACGCCGACCCGCCTGGCAAGCGTGATGAGTGTGGCAAAACATAATCTGTACTTTCAGATTCATTAGGGTTTCTTCATCAGATGCCTGTGTCCAACAGTGGACGTCTTAAGGCTAAGATATTGATGATGTCAATATAAAATAAAATACAATGGCAATAAGAGGAAAACTAATATTGTATACGAGTATAAAAGTGGTCCTTACAAAGCTAACTCAATATTATTTCTTGCAAAGTTACCTTTGAATTTTCCATGAGTAAGTTTTTAATAGAATCGCTTATTCGCAACCAATTTTGCACATAAATAGCTTAACTGGCCTTAACAAGACTAACTCAATACTCCTCCTGGTGGTCTTCTACAAAGACTAGACTAACATGAAGGAACATAAGGTAAGTTATCGGTAATTTATTAAATAACCTAACGTTGCAAGCGAAGAAAATTGAGTTACACTGCAAAAGGGTATTTTATGGTTATAGGGGACGAAAATAAAGTGATATTAAAACGACCCTTTTGGTTCAGCGGAATGGTGGGCAATAGATGAACGGTAGCGTAACGGTTTATTGAGCAAAATTTGCAGAATTGAAAGGTTTACCTGCAACACACTGCTGGTCATAGGCCTCAATCATCTCCATAATGGTCATGAGGGATAGTCGCCATACTCACCACGCTTGGCGAGCGCAGTACGGGATGTGGATACACGGAAAGACGCTACTGCCATCTAGCGGAGGTAGCCGCATATTTTTACTGCATCTATGGGCAAGAGAGGAGAGGATACCAAAATAGCGAGAGAGCGAGGACAACCATTTAAGCTCTCTAACGGTAAAATCAAGTAGCAATGGGCAGACCATGTATCTCGAAGAACAGATGGCCGATGGGGCCGAAAGTCACGGACCGGCAGGCGCAGCATAGGACGTCTACCAACTAGATTGCGGACGAAAATAAATCTAAACTACCTAGTGAGATTTGTATGTCAGAATCGTACCAATGTCACCTACATAGACTATGACTATTTGAGATATTTGCCTAGCAAAAGGTATTTCACATCTGAACTAAATAAGTTATTACTGAGATACATATACAAAGAGTGCAAAATGCCTGCGCCCGTTTTTGTTTTACAATTCCGCCCAGGGAGCATGTCACTCCATTCCTCAATGCTCATTCTATTATTAAGATGAAAGCTCGGCAAAAACTTCACCTTGCATGCTTGCTGTTTGGGGTTATTAAACATGGTGAACCTACTTATCTGTTCAATAAACTGACTATGTTCACTAAGAGATCACTGCGTAAAGGCAGAAAGCAACTTGCCATTCCTGAGCACAACTCCGCGGCATTTAGGGGTAGCTTCAGATATGCAGCGTCCAAGGTGTGGAATAATATTCCTCCACCTATAAGAGAACTCCAGAGTGTTCAGTGCTTTCGCTTAAAACTTAAACGGTACCTAATGGAACATCAGAATGCAGTGGCGGACTTGAGACATGAGGTATCTATTTTATAGTAGGTAAGCTTATATACTTTTTTTTTTTTTGTTTTTTATTGTTGCGTTTCTCGTAGTAATAAATGATCATTTATTAGACGGACAAGAAATCCTATGGAAAATTATTGCCTTACTTTTTATTATTATTATTATTATTTATTTATACACATTATATTGAATAAAGAGGGAAGCTTTGTTTACGCAATATTTTGTATATTTAATTTTCTTAAACAGGCCAAGTCTGATTTGGTTGTAGGTACTTCCATATACTAAGCCGGATGCCTAACCGTATGTTCTCGTTTCGTGCTCTGATCCTTTAACCAGAGATAGTTTTATCTTTTAAATGAGATTAAAATTTTTTTTGCACTTTTTCTATTAGATTTATGGTATGCTGTTTCTTTAGTTTTTTTTGTTAGTAACTACCTACTATATATTAATTTTAGTTAGTAGTTATGAGTTGAGTGTTATGTTTTCATCACGTATCAAACCGGTTCTGACGGAAGATCAGCGTTGGGCTTATGCTCAACTTAGGCTGAGTCAGACGCCTTTTTGTAACTGTTTTTTCTTAGTTTAATTTGTTATTTTGTTATTTTCTCTCTCCTGTTGTGTCTTTTATTTTTTGTGTGCTTTTTATGAGTGTTACAAATAAATGTTTTATCTATCTATCTATCTATCTATCTATATTGCATTTAGATTATGTACAAAAAATTAAAATATATAAAGATAACAGAAGTGTTTCCAGCTGCATAGTAGACCAGTCCACACAAACTGAGGAACAGGTTATAGAATCTAATTTGAATGTTGGAACTACATATATGTGATATGATAACTTATCCATAAAATTAGATAAATGTACCCAAACTGACTTTAATGATAGCGGACGACCTGGTAAGGTCAGCAGGTTGGCGGTGAATGCAGGCCGCTTCTAGCCGCAATAACTGAAGGTCTATGAGGGCCTGTGTCCAGCAGTAGACGTCATACGGCTGAAATGATGAGGTGTAAAATCATTTCAGCCCATTGAACAAGCATATTTTCTTTAAAAACCCTTTGCCAAGAGATTAGAGAAGAGTCTATTCTCAAAGACTCAAGAAAATTTTCCACCTCACAGCCCAAAAGGTGACACCTCATGGACCCTTAAAGGTGTCGAAATACAAGAACCCTTTCAAATTACCTACAAAATTGTTTACTGAGTCGTATTTTAAGGGCCTAGCGTTCATGTAGGCTTATCAGAACTAAAGTGGAGATGTAAATTGTGTTTCATAGCTGATGGCTTTCCGAAATAAAATAAATAAATAAAGGCTTAATACAAAAACCTCTACAACTTTTTTGCTAAAAATTTTATATGAAAGAAGTAATGCACATTTTGAGGAATCAAACAACTTCTCAAAAATGTCTACCTCTTCTTTATCATCATCTCAGCCGTAGGTCACTGTCACTGCTGGACAAAGATCTACCTCCCCTTGGATTAGGGTAAATACAAGGTCTTTGAAAATCATTACGATTACGAATTTATATTAATAATTGTGTTGTTATATGTTTTGGTTTTGAACATTAAAAAAAAATTATATTAATTACTATTTATACAATATGATAAAGTAGTTAATGGCGGTGATTCTGTTTTTGCATATATTGACGTAATTCAGACTAAAATAACTAAAAGTTATTCGATTTGTGTCGTTCTAAAATTAAAATGGAACAAATAATAATATAGCCAATTTTACGCCGAAAGCTCTAAATTTAAAAAGGTCATATCTCTAATAATAAATTAATTTATAATTAGTTTTTTCATGTCACTGTTAAATTTAATTCCCCTAAAAAGAACATAGTTTTCAAGAACTGGCCCCTAGTTTATGTGTACCACATGTGTACACAACTGTACAGTACTATCTGACCTGAGTACCAACCAGCGGGCAATATCCGGCCCGGACCGGTTTACCATTATTACACCGGTAGTGACGTAGACAACGGATATTGATGACGTCACAGTTGGGAATTGAGGGAGATTCCTGGTAGAATAGAGGAATAGTTATTACTCGTTTTAATCTTATGCGTTTGCATATTTACTACTACGACATATAAGATCAATAATAATAAGTACTCGTAGAATCTTGTATGAGTACTTATTATTAATAATATCAGTGTATTCAAAAAACACACACATAAATAAATAAATAATGCTGGACAATTCACACCGCATCACCTAGCCTCAAGCTAAGCAGAGCTTGTGTTATGGGTACTTACTAGATGACTGATATACTTAATACATTATACTACATAGATAGATAATTTTTCATTACAAAAACATCCAGAACACCTTAAACAAATTTCTGTAGATCGTACAGGCATTTGTCCCGAGGCGGAAATCGAACCAGCAACCTCTTGCGTCGCAGGCGGACCTTCGTACGCAGCGCCACATAGGTGCGGGTTTGGCTGCAGTTAAAATAATTTATTTTCGGTTTAAAGAAATTTATTAATACTCATAAAGAACAATAGGTTCACTTAAAATGAGCATATAACTATACAAAAGTACGTATTACTAAGGCATTACGATCTTATAGTAGACAAACATTTACAAATACAAACTATTTAAAAGTAAAAAGTAGTGTTACAACAATGACAACAACCCAGAAAAGATGCGTTAATGCGGGTAGGCGCGCGGATCGGCCGGCTGCAGAGCGCAGCGCTATGTTAGCGATAGCGCTCAGAACTTACAGACACGGCAATGTTAATAAGAGATTAATATTTATATTTTTTCTTTGTATATTTTAATACTTAAATGTTATAATTTCACATATATATTTATATACTTATATACATTTTTTTACATTTAAATTGAGATGCTTGATTAGTAGCGTGACGGTTATTATGTATAAAATATTATTCGTATATATTATCATAAATAAAACTTTTGAGTTTAGATTTAAATAATGGTATACTAGTGGAATCCTTTATTTCATCAGGAAGGCTGTTAAATATTTTTGAACCATCATATAAAATACTTCTTTTACCAAGCTTTGTTCTTGGTGAACAAAGGGTGAGTTTGTTTGTGTTTCTTAGGCTATGTGTGTATGAACGTTTGGTAAGTACGATATGCGTGTGGATGTGGCCTAGTAAGATCTTTTTTACTAATAAACTGATATTTTGTGTATAGAGTTGCTTGATGTTGAATAATTTGGTTTTCTTATATAATGTTGGGGTGTGAGTTAGTTTGTCATATTTAAACAGTATCTTTATTACCTTGTTTTGTGCGATTTGTAGCGGTTTTAGGTTAGTTTTTGCGGCGTTACCCCATACCTCTATTAAATATTCTATATTTGATTTTACCAGTGAATTATAAATGGTTTCCTTGATTTTATATGGAATACAGTTGACTATTCTACGGAGTTGCCCGCTAAGGGATGTTAGTGTATGTTTCTCACTTGGTCAATATGTGGTTTCCATGTCATTTTGTCATCAAGTAGTAGGCCCAGGTACTTTTCTTGGTTGGATTTGTGCAGTATTTCGTTATTTATTGTCAGCGTGAAATCGGATATTTTTTTATTTTTAGATTTAAAAAGCATGTAAGATGTTTTTTTTGTATTTATGGTAAGCAAGTTACATTGACACCAGGTATTAAATTTTATTAGATCATCTTGTGCTTGTTCTGTTATTTGTTTTATGTCTTTTCCATAATAAAAAAGACAGGTGTCATCTGCATAACAAGAGATTTGCCCGGTTAAGCTAATTTTACTTATATTATTTATGTAAACCAAGAAAAGCAATGGACCTAGTATTGATCCTTGGGGAATTCCGCACCTTATATATTGATGTGTACTTGTGTAATTTCCTATTTTAACGACCTGCGATCTATCTTTCAGGTAAGACTCTAGCAATTTATATGCGGGTCCTGTTATTCCCAGATTTTCTAGTTTAGCAAGTAGTAGCGAATGACTCACAGTGTCAAATGCTTTTTTTAAGTCTATAAATATACCCAAGCAAATGTTTTTCTGGTCGATTTCGGTGTTCACTTTAGTAATTAGGTCAATAACTGCTGACAACGTACTGGATTTTGGCCTAAAGCCATACTGTCGGTCAAATAGGAAATTCAAATTGTTCAAGTGTGTGTTTAAACGTGTATGTATTATTTTTTCAAATATCTTTGATATCACGGGGAGTACTGATATAGGCCGGTAGTTGCTTGGATCAGTTTTAGGGCCAGATTTGTATATTGGTGAGATTTTAGCAATTTTTAGGCTTTTTGGGAATATACCTGAATTCATACATTTGTTAACACAGTTTGTTAGGTCTAGAGCTATAATGTCACTTAGACATTTTATGGATTTTGTAGTTATACTATCAATGCCGGTACTACAGTCAGTGTCCAGGTTTTTGATAGCTTGTATAATTTCGTCTTCAGTACAGGGTTGAAAATGGGATAGTTCGTGATGTGGTTTGGTCGTGAGGTGATTTTGCTATATATAATCAATGGTTTTAATATGCGATAAGACCGCCTACTGTACCAATTTTATTAATATAAGTATTTTTAACAAAGTCGCTCCTGCCCATCTTCTGAAGGTTCCTTCAGCAGCTTCTTACTTATTCTATCCAAGAGATGGAAGGCAACATTCTACTGCCAGCACTACACGGCAGGGGTGATTTAAGAAAAATGTAGAAAAATGGTGTTTAGATGTTAGTACCAATTTGAAGAAGAAGAAGAAGAAGAAGAAGAAGAAGAAGAAGAAGAAGAAGAAGAAAAGAAGAAGAAGAAAAAGAAGAAGAAGAAATAACAAATTAAACAAACAAAGAACACAAAACACAAATAAAACTCAATAAACATTAAAATACGGACAAATATAAAATAAAATATTAAAAGATGTAGCGCGGGTAAATGGGTCCCCAACTCAGCATTGTGTAGCACCTGGCCAGGCTCAGACGCTACGCGGGTTTTCAGTATACGTACTTTCACTTTTGTATATAACATTAATATGGATAAACGTATATTTATTTTATTTATGTAATCTGTCTGTAATGTTACTTTAAGTTCATTCTGTTCGGGGGTGAAAGAGGCAACACGTTTAGGGAGGCGGTGGCGTTGTTGTTTGCTGGGCAACTACCTCTGCGTCTCTGTTGTTTCTAATAAATAAAAATAAATGAATAAAACTATTTTATTTCTATATAAGTGTTGGTTCCGACACTCATGTACGGAAGTGAAACTTGGGCATTGCAGAAGAAACATGAAAGCAGAATAAATGCAGTTGAGATGAGAGCGTTAAGAAGTATGATAGGAGTTAAACTGAGTGACAGGATAAGAAATAGTGAGATAAAGAAACGTTGTGGTGTGGTCTGAAAGAAGATGTAGTGACGAAAATTGAGAAAGGTATGCTGAGATGGTTTGGCCACGTCGAGAGAATGAATGAAGAACGATTGACAAAAAAAGTGTATAAGGCGAGTGTGAATGAAAGTGTTGGAAGGGGTAGACCTAGGCGGACGTTTCAAGACCAAATCAGGGACGTCTTGAAAAAAGGCCAGGTCAAGAGTACCCTAAACCGAAGAGCATGTATGAAGGGAATAATGAAAGTGGACGAAGCGAAACAAGTATGTAAGGATCGTAACAAGTGGAAAGAAGTGGTCTCTGCCTACCCCTATGGGAAAAAGGCGTGATTATATGTATGTATGTATGTATGTATTTTATTTCGGATTGCTGTGGATTAATAAGTAACACTTTCTTAACTAAATGTGTAACACCATGAAACATTGATCGGGAAATTGCGTAACTATGGTGTCTACTTATTTATATATATATTAATTAATTATATATTTAATTAGATATATATTTAGAGGATCTACTTATTTCTTATCTCAGTGACAGGATACAAAGAGTTTATGTTAATGGAAAACGTTCTTCGGGATCTGTAGTTACAACGGGTGTACCGCAGGGATCAATTCTTGGCCCTTTTCTATTTTTAACTTACATTAATGATCTCTACCTCATCTTGTCAAAAACAATCATAATAATAATAATAATAATAAAAATATTTATTTTCAAAAAAAGGTTTGACAATGGGGTAATCCTTACAAATAATAAATGCTTATATACATAAAAAACGTTTGAATGAGTACCTTGTCCAAACCTATGTAGTGACAATGCGTCAACTCCTCGCTCTAACTAAGTATGGTTATACTTGTAAATAGATACGAGGGATCTCTGCTTCGGCAAAAATACATAAGGAAATAGACAAAAACAAAATAGAAGACAAGATTAGTAAAAGTACTCGTAATAAAATAAAATAAAGCTTTTATCTTATGAAGTGAGTTATTTTAGCCTTAAGTTTATAAGTAAGTAATGCTGGACAATATACACAGTTTATAATGTGTAGTGTTTGATTTTATAGGAGTATGTATTTGTGTACGTGTATGTTTTATGTAGAGTGTGAGTGTGAAGAAATCATGAGATTGTATTGTTTGCTGATGACATTTCGCTTTTGTTCATAATGAAACGACGTACCACTGATTATGATGAGGTGAATAATGCAATCTCAAAAGTTGTTAATTAGTTTAATGTCAATAATCTATTACTTAATGAAAATAAAACAAAGTGCATTAGATTTACTCTCCCTAATGTAAAACAGGCTGATGTCAACATTAAATTGAAAGGCGAAAGTTTAAACCCTGTCGAAAAAACTGTATTTTAGGCATAACTTTAGACAATAAACTTCAATGGGGCCCACACATAGAACAACTATCGGGTAGGCTTAGTTCTGCAGCATATGCAGTCGAAAAATTCGCCTTCTTACAGACGTAGATACCGCTAGACTTGCTTACTTCAGCTATTTCCACAGCATTATGCCTTATGGCTTACTGTATTTGTGCTGCAGAAGAGGGCTATTCGTTCTATCTACAATATGGGTCCCAGACAATTACTTCGCACTAAATTTAAAGAAATAAATATAATGACAGTAGCTTGTCAATATATTTATGAGAACCTGTTGTACACCCATAAAACTACTGCTTCGTTTAAGAAGAGCAGTGACAATCATCATGTAAATACAAGAAATGATAATAAACTCGCTGTGCCCACTACTCAAGAAGAATCAAGAATCAAAGAATTAAAAAATACTTTATTCAGTGCGGCCGCAGACCTTATTGACGCGTCACAAATTACAAAATAAAACAACACAAATAAATAGAATAAAGCACATAATTGAATCTGTTCACGCGAGATAGGAAAAGAAGTGAACAGAAGAACCTAACTCGGTCGTTATAGTCATCATTTAACAATTTTATTTTGTCTTATGTTACGTTGGACGGAGTTGGAGCAGTTACTTGGCTCCATAAGGTTAAAATATCTTTTAAAGGGCAATGTATACGCTTCTACAACAAACTCCCAAGTGAGTTGCAGAAGTTATCATTGAATAAATTCAAAAACATCATCAAACGCATTCTGTGCAATAAAGCTTATTATAAAATATCAGATTACCTAGAGGACAAAACCACGTGGGACCGGATCTGCTCCAACTCCGTCAAACATAACATTAGACAAAATGAAATTGTTAAATTATGACTATAACGACCGAGTTAGGTTCTTCTGTTCGTTTCATTTCCTAACTCGCGTGTCATCTGAAGTGAACAGATTCAATTATGTGCTTTATTCTATTCATTTGTGTTGTTTTATTTTTATTTTATTTTAAAAAGGTTCATGCGGCCGCATTGTATAAGGTATTTTTTGATTCTTGATTCTCGATTCTTGAAATGTTAGTAAACTAAAATTAGTGTATTCCGTGACGAACAGGGAGCCGATTTTCTCCTGAAGCTGCCTTGTAAAGAAGCGAAACAGGGTCTTTTCAAGATATAGGTTAGCAAATTTGTTGTCCATTTCATTACTTAGGGCGTACATTAAAGCCGAATCTATCCTTATATATATGTCTAAGTCTAAAGGATTAAACCTGAACGAAACCTTCAATATCCCCGAAACAATTCCAAAAAACTCTTCGCCTCTGTAATTACCATTAATTACTAACAAGTTCACATACCCCCAATCAAAGCCCTTAAAAATGCACCCCAACAAGACCAAGATCATCCCCCTACGTTTTTATTTACTCTTCTAGTATCGAATAAATCGATGGTAGCCCGTACTCAATGAGTGTTTCTACGCATGCGTAGGAAAAATGGCGACCGAAAAAAGCGGGAAATAAGAGAAAGAAATGGCTGGGGTGTAGAGTGTAGAAAGAGGGCTCCCGGTGAGGTACGGGAGCGTTGACTGCTGGGTGTGTTTGGGTTTGCTTGCAAAAAAATATTGTATTTATTGGTATTTACAAGGTGACTTTATGAAATATTATAAACGTCCAACATATAACATTTATTTATTTATTGCACGCTGATATTGGTAAAGGGGCTTGCAGTGGTTTGTTTTGAGTTACATGTGAATCTTATTTGAATAAAGAACATCACAGCCCAACTTCTTATTTCTAACTTAGATTGTGGCATCCACCATGGTTCTATAATAGTCGCAACCATTGACGCAACGGGAACTATGTGGATTCCCAAAAGCGCATTAGTAGTAATATAGAGAGAGGGTATTTTCGGCCATTGAACTAAAAATAAATATGTAAGAGTAAACGCTAAAAAACTATAGAACCAATGTAAACAACATAATTTTTTTATGATTTCATTTTTTTACGATATAACTTGCCATTTTTCATAGTTCTTGGTCTACTGGATGAATTTTTTTATGAATTTTGATTCCTTTGAGAATGTCAAAACATGCGTTAATTGCGGCATAAACGGTCGACTGGAAGGGTTTGGGGGAGGCCTTTGCCCAGCAGTGGGAAAAAATAGGCAAAGTAAAAAAAAAACGGTCGTATCTTTTTTTCAGCTTATATATTGATTTTTTCACAGCATTTTTACACTGTAGATTTGAGTATATGGTTTTAATTTTAACGCGATACCTCTACACGTTCTCGAGATAAAGGGTATTGATAGACAGACGGGCAACAAAGTGAGGGTTCCGTTTTTTCCTTTTGATACCCTAAAAATAACCCAAAACAAACAAATAATATGAACATGCATAAAGATTTCACGAGTTTTTTGTACTTAAGGTTATTATGTATATATTACCCATTTTCCCCATTACGTCCACTATGATAATGTTGATATTTTGATTCAGATGTTTCCGTAATTTGCGGACAAAAAATATACTCTATTTTGATAGAACCAATTTGTAATAGCAATTGGTAGTAATTGATAATTTAATTAAATAAATAACGTAACGTTTATTATTAATAATAACGTAAATATTGCAGTGTTTACAATCATAGATAAAAATATGTATCCTATTTGTCATTTATATTGTCGATTTTTACTGACATGCCAGTGTAAATATAAAATAAATAAATACTACAAACGAACAAACTATCAGCTTGCTGCAGAACGTCACCGCGAGCATAGGGGTGTGTCTTCCCCTCCCCGCGGGTCGCTGCCCCCGGCCTTCAAAGCGACTTGTGCCTCGTTTACACTCGAGTGATGGGGGAGTGGATAAAGCCAGTAGAAATAAAATAATATATTTTATTAGTAATTTCTATTTGCAGATCGCTACGAAAATAAGGCAAGTACGAGTAGGTAGTCATAATATACATAAATCAAGGGAATAATGATAAAAAAGCATTCACATAATTAACACAGATTACTTGAAAGAACAAAGACTATGACAAATAATTAATTAGCAATAAAAATAAAATAATAACAGGATAAGAATATGAATAAAATAAAATAGCAATAACATTTACATGACATATGATTCGAAACCATGCACCTGGTAGATCCCAGCAACTGTGATTGTAGTTTTAATAGAGTTGGAGTTAAGATGGAGTGGTTTTAGTAGACCTGCAGTATTACGGTAAAGTATTGGGCTACTCATCTTGAAGTAGAAGATGAAGATTTGTGAAGAGGACACCTAAAAACAGGTTGTAGATATGTATATTTATAACGATTATCAACTGAATAATATTTATTAGACTTTATTTATTTTATTTTATTTATTTAAACAATTCGCCGTGGGGTGCCGGCAGTAGAATGATAGCCCTCCTCTCATGCCCATGGATGCAGTAAGAGCCTGCTAAGGGATACCTCCGGAAGATGGGCACCAGCGTCTATCCGTGTATCAACATCCCATACTGCGTTCACCAACCCGCCTGCCAAGCGTGGTGAGTATGGCAACTACCCCTCTTGGAGATCCATGAGGGAGGCCTGTGTTCATCAGTGGACGTTTTATGGCTGAAATGATGATTTAAACAAAATCCACAGTCCTTAAAAGCTGCTGACCGAAAAAAGCAAGTTTTCAAACAAGGTTATTAAGAGTTCTTAACGTAATGACCGTGGGGTGCCGGCAGTTGAATGTGGCCCCTCCTCGCTTGCCCGTGAATGTAGTAAGAATCTGCCAAGCGATGCCCTCTTGAAGATGGGCATCAACGTCTTTCTGTGTAATAACTCCCCGTACGCGCTCGCTAAACCGCCAACCAACATTCCCTTCATGACCAGTACTTGAAAATCCATGAGGGAGGCTCAACAGTGGACGTCCTCCGGCTGAAATGATAATGATGATAAAATGAATGACGGTTGGACCAACGACTATCTTGGAGTCATCTACTGGCGCCAGTGCACTAAATTGTAGAGACGAATTTCTATCTTCGGGCATTTGTCTGTCAAGCAAGACTCAAAAGCTTATGCTATCTTGGTCCTCCTTATAAAATAAATTAAATCATTGGTCGACAGTGAAATATGTCGCGGGTTTCTTGAAGAGGAGGAGACTGTGGTGCAACAAAGGAAGTGACATCGAAAACGGGACTACAGAAACTCATAGAGTTATGCCTTACCTGTACAACAGTATCTGCATATCCTTCGGAGATGCTTACGGAATGCTGTCGGCGGCCCCAAGTCCTTCTCCGGTACTTGAAAGAGTTGGACTGGGGTCGGGGTAGCATCTCGGGGGACAACGCACAGTACACCCCAATGCGGGACGTCAGTGCAGATCTAGGATCTCCACTCCCAGAATCAGAATTAGAATGATAATTATTTTAATCAGATTAATCCTTACCTTAATCTTATAAAAATAATTACCATTCTCCACCATCAAATATATGTTTATCTTCTCACAGAGATAATATTGTTGACGTCGCTTTACTGATCTCAACTAACGTTCATATAATAATAATAATAATAAATCGTTTATTGCTGTATCTTATTTTAAAAAATATAGGATTTAGGAGGCTCCATTTAAGCAGAACAAATGCATGTGTTTGGAGACTCTGAAAATCATATAGATCAGACTTCATGTATGATTATGTTTATCTTAATTATATTTCACGATTCGGAACATTTCATCCATCTGCAAGCAACCCCCTTACTTATAAACGCTTTTTATGTTCACCAGCACGTAATTAGAAAATATTTTCGAAACATTTCTCTAGAAAACAATAGAGATCCTGTTAATTAAGTGTTGATTAACTTTAATCATTGTTTATAAGTAAGAGGGGCTATGGTGTTCTTAATTGTTTTATTTATAGAATATTTTTAAATATATAATTGCATTATTTATGTTGACTCATTATTCTGTTTTGTCCGTAAGGAAATGTAATTATGTCCTTTAGTGTAATTGGTACATGTATCGTTCTATTTAAAGTATAAATAAATAATAATAAATTATTAACTAAAAAGTCTAGGCTTCTCATCATCCCACAGTTACTAGTTAACATGATGTCACTAGCATGTCACTAACATTCCACGAGATGTATGTTCGTAAATCATTTCTATTCTCACTTTTCCCTTCCAGTCGTAGGACGTCCACTGCTGGACAAAGGCCTCCCTCATTGATCACTAAGTACTGATGATGCGTGATATTATGCGCTGTTTATATACTTTTTGAGTTTAAGCGCTTAACTGCCTACTCATCATCATCTCTGTCGTAGCGTCCACTGGTGGGCATTGGCCTCCCTCATCGATCAACATGATCTACTGATCATGAGGGGTTCTAGCCATACTCGCCACGCTTGCCAGGCGGGTCGGCGAGCGCTGTACGGGATGTTGATACACAGACGCTGCTGCCTATCTTACGAAAGTATCCCTTGGTATCTTACTGCCTCCACGGGCACGGGGGTCAAAATTCTCCGCCGGCACTCCACGGTATTAACAACTAACTGAAATTGAAACCTCACAGGTAAACCCAAAAAGTTTCCCATACAAACACACAATTTTCCCATACAAACACACAATTTCGAAACACTCCCGTAAAAACTTTCGCGCCCCTTCTCGTTTCAAACTTACTTGAAGCCCAATTACACATACAAGTTACCGACAATAAAGTGCTGGAACCAGAGGCGGGGGCGGAAAGAAAAAATGGGGTGGAAAAGAATAAAAGTGGGGTGTTAAGAGCCGTCAGCCATCTTGGAAACACCCCCGCCTGTCGATTTTGTGATGAAATGGAAAAAATATAAAATTATTTTGTTGTGAGGGTTGCATTGGGGATGTAGAAGAATGGCCGCATATTGTTAAACTAAGGCGAAGAAGTAATTATAAGGGGAGTTAGTTTCTTTGATGTACTTTTTGGCATTTAAATAATTTATTTATTTATGCCGTGGGATGCCGGCAACAGAATGTTACCCCTCCTCTCATACCCGTGGATGCAGTAAGAACCTGCAAAGGGATACCTCCGGGCTACCCCGTACTGCGCTCGCCACCCCCCTTTGCCAAGCGTGGTGAGTATGGCAACCATGGAGATCGATCAGGGGAGCCTGTGTTCAACAGTGGACTTTTTACAGCTGATATGATGATGATTGTTTAATTATGGTGAAAAACTCATTAAATGGGGAATTAGTTTCTTTGATGTATTTCTTGGCAAACTATTTATTTTTCTTAAAAATTTAATAACAAAGTTCTGGGTATCTTAAACCCACCTCATAGCTGGTGTAACAATTTTTCACTTCATTCACGCCGGGTTAAAAAGAGTTTTTGATTTTGGTTCAAACAGCGAATAAACGAATTTAGACGTAGATGAAACAATCTAAATCACAATAAATTAAGGAGGTAAGAACTTCCTTTGGTTACCATACTGTCACTGAATGGCTTTAAATAACTTTATAAACTGTCATGGTTGTGAGGTTTTGAAATTCAAAAAGACTCAAAGCATGATAAATCATTTTAGCCGTAAAACGTCTACTACTGAACACACCCCTCATGGATCTCCATAAGGGGTAGTTGCTATACTCACCATGCTTGGCAGACGGATTGGCGAGCGCAGTATGGGATGTTAATATACGGAAAGACGCTGCTGCCCATCTTCCGGAGGGATCCCTTAGCAGGCTCTTACTGCATCCACGGGCATGAGAGGGAGGGGTAACATTCTGTTGCCGGCACCCCATGGTAAATATCCCGTAAATATTGCATATAATGAATGGCTTAAGCTCAAAAGTAATGAAGAAATAGAAGATTAAGTGCAGGCATTAATGATGCCGTGGGGTGCCGGCAGTAGAATGATACCCTCTCCTACCCGTGGATGCAGTAAGAGCCTGCTAAGGGACACCTCCGGAAGATGGGCAGCAGCGTCTATCCGTGTATCAACATCCCATACTGCGCTCACCAACCCACCTGCCAAGCGTGGTGAGAATGGCAACTACCCCTCATGGAGATCCATGAGGGAGGCCTGTGTTCATCAGTGGACGTTTTATGGCTGAAATGATGATTAATGTTGTGATTAACAGTTACTTGGGACAGAATCTGCTCCAACTCCGTCAAATGTAAGTAAAGACAGAACATTTTTTTTCCTGTTGAGAGTTCCCATGAGAGGAACTGAACACATTGGCAACCTATTTTCGAAGTATAATTAACGTGACGGCAGGTGGAACAAGGCCTTATCCATATGGAATCCCAGAAGACCTATATGCAACGCTGGCAGACCACCTGCTAGATGGGTGGATGACATCGTTAAGGTCACCAGCAAAACCTGGATGCGATCGGCTCAACACCGGAAGAAGTGGCAAGGAATGGAGGAGGCTTACATCCAGCAGCGGGTTGACACGGGCTGAAAATGATGATGATGATGATGAATTAACGTGAGTACAAATATTTGACTTTTTTATACTTCTAAATGACGAGACAAGCCGAAGGCGCACCTGATGTTAAGCGGTAACCTATTGCAATGCCGCGGTGATCACATTCACTAAGCACGTGACCAACGCTGCATTGCAATGCGCCCGTCACCCTGAGACAGAGTTGTAAGGTCTCATGTGCCCGTAATTTCACCGGCCCCTTCAAACCGGATCACAGCAATGAAGACATTACTGCTTGGCGGCAGAAATAGATATGTTGGTAGTACTTCCCCGGATGAACCTTTTACAAAAAGTTCTACTACTACTAAATATTACAACAAAAGAAAATCGTTAAATGATGATCATATCGACCGAGTTTTATTCTTCTGCTCCTCGGGTGTCATCTAAAGTGAACACATTAAATTATGTGCTATAATCTATTAATTAAATGGTAGTGGTCTCGCGCCTTCAAGACCAGAGATGGACCAAAAAGTTGACAGCATGGAGAGGTCCAAAAGGTAAGAGAAAGGATCTGTACGCTAGTCGGGAAGACGAAATTAACAAGGCAGCTGGTCCCAACTATGTTCAATTAGACAAGCTCTGTGGCGCAGCGGGCGAAGGTCCGCCTGCGACGCAAGGGGTTGCGGGTTCGATTCCCGCCTCGAGACAAATGTCTGTACGATCTGCAGATATTTGTTCAGGGTGTTTTTCTATATATATAATAAAAATATGTATCTATGTAGTTTAATGTATTAAGTATATCAGTCATCTAGTACCCATAACACAAGCTCTGCTTAGCTTGGGGCTAGATGATGCTGTGTGATTTGTCAAGCATTATTTATTTATTTTATTTATTTATAATTAGCACAATCCAGAGAGGATTGGCTATCCTTGGAGGAGGCCTTCACCCGTAGAGGGGTTCTTGGAGTTATCCAAACCACACCAAACATCGTGAGGAAAGCAGCTGCTTATTTATCTTCAGACGTACTGCCTGACTGATAGCTGACTTAGCTGAAAGGATGGTATAATTTGCTGGGCAAGCCAAATGCATCTTACAATATCCCAGGCACTGCAGCGTCACCTACGAATTCTAAGATGAATACGAATATGAATTCCAGTTGCTGACGCTGTATAAATCATCCACAATAGATGCAAAGGCGGTAGTTGTAGGTAATTGATTAGGTGGCTTGTCTAGCACCGATGAGTTTACGATCATTTTAGCTTTCTAGTCTACTACTTTAGACATTTTATTATTCTCACCGCAAAGATTAAAATCGTTAATGCTTTTACTGTAATCAGACCGCACCGTTTTGTTTCCATACGAAATGAGCGCGCTCACTCATTTGGAATCAGCATGTCTCAGTGTTACCCGGACGTATTGTGTGCTGTTTATTTTCACGAAAGTTCGTGCAACATGATTGCACAATAAATGGTAACAATAACAGTTTGGTTTATTGGCAAAACCAGTGTGCATGCGTCGGCATTACTGTTAACACACTTATAAGACAATGCCAAAGTTTTTGGTGTCAGGGCACATCTAACGATATAAATCTTTGTCTAACCTTAGTCAACTTTCTAATTTTCATGGTGAAAAATCTATTCCCACCTTAATGAGGCGTGGCTAATGTAATTATTACGTCTTTACAAGGTTATTGGTCGGAGCTTTGTAGGCGGTGCGTTCCGTTACAAGACACCGTTTGTTTTTAGGGTTCCGTACACAAAGGGTAAAAACGGATCCTATTACTAAGACTCCGCTGTCCGTCTATCCGCCACCAGGCTGTGTCATGAACCGTGATAGCTAGACATTTGAAATTTCCACAGATGATGTATTTCTGTTGCCGCTATAACAACAAATAACTAAAAACAGAATAAAATGAATATTAAAGGGGGACACCGATACAACAAACGTAGTTTTTTTGCCGTTTTTTGCTCAATATTAATAACAGCAACAGGTAGGACGCTTGAAATATTAACAGAATATTTATTTGTATATTCACTTATAAAATTAATATTTAATTTTAAATAAAACAAATATTTGAAGGAAACAAAGGCGTTTTTTTTGCCGTTTTAAGTTGTTTTGCCAAATAATGGTACGGAACCCTTCGTGCGCGAGTCGGACTCGCACTTGTCCGGTTTTTTTATAAGTTAACGCGGAATATTTAAATTTACGATTCTGGAACCGTAAAGTATTACCACAGGTTACATGTACTTTATTATAGCAATATTGGTTTTAATAGTAAAGTACACTCAGGTGCCTATTGCAGTGTTAGCTATTGAAGAACGGTTACGACTGAGCTACAAATGCCAGTTAACCAAAATATCTGTTATAGCTATGAGAGTCTTATAAATTGAGTAAGGTTGGCCGACTCCTGCATTTCAATTAATTTCTTAAATCTTAACTATGTTAAAAAATATATTTAACTAATATAATAGCCATATAGATTCCATATTAATACAAGTCAGTCAGCTCAGTGTGGGACAAGAAAACACTGTGGAAATCATCATCATCATCATATTAGGCCGTTGACACCCACTGCAGGGTATAGGCCTCCTCTTCAGCACGCCAACGTAAACGGTCCGTTTCGGTGAGATGACGTCTCCCTGTCTTACGCCTCTTTTTAAGGGAATCGCCTACGAGCTCTGTTCTTGTACTCGGACTGAAATAGTGGCGTTTGTATACAAACACTTCAACACTTCGATGTACCGATAGTCAATTCGGCATCGTTGAAGAAACTCAAGCACCGCCCATGTTTCGATCGAATCGAAGGCATTCTCATAGTCCACAAACGCGAGACATAACAAGTCTTACATACTCTTCGGTCTTCTGCATGACTTGCCGCAGCGTATGTATGTAGGTCTATGGTACTGTAGCCTTTTCGGAACCCGGCTTGTTCTTGAGGCTGGAAGTCATCAAACCTGCGTTCGAGACGGTTCGCGATGATCCTTGAAAACAGCTTATAAACATCTGTATACCACCAAGGTCTGTAATCCTTAAGCAAGTTGTTGTCACAACTACCACGCCCTCGTTTCATGTTTTTGGTATCGTACCTTCAAGCAAGGCGGAATTAAAGAGCTTCTGATGGACTTTAAGTACCGGTGATCCACCCGCTTTCAGAAGCTCTGAAGTGATTCCGTCGTCACCCGGTGCCTTGTCGTTCTTAAGCAGTTTCAAGGCCATCCTGATCTCATACAGGCTGATTTCCGGGATATCCTCGGTATAACGTCGCGTCAGTTTGGCTCTTGGGTCGTTGGCCGTACTGCAAACAGGTTTAGTGACCGAATCGTAGAGCCGCCCATAGAACCTTTCGACTTCCTTTAACACTTCTGCTTTACTTGACGTTATGCTGCCATCTTCTCTCTTCAGTTTCGTCATCTGGCTCTGCCTAATAGAAATTATCTCTCCCGAACACTTCAAAGCCTTTATTCTGCTCTATCGTATCTTTAATACGAGCTGTATTAAAGGTACAAATATCGTGCGGTAAGTATTTCCAAATATTTCTATTGAGCTGCCTATGTGACTGAGCATCATTGGGAGACTGCAGTCGCAAAGAACGTCGTTTAGCCATGAGGTTATTAGAGAGTTTCTGATACTTCTATTGGTACTGGGGTCTTAAAGAACTGGGACCCTGCCGTATGGACGGTTTCTACGAACTTGTTATTGATCTTGTCCACTGATGCATCTACTTCTAGACAGTCAAAGCGATTTGCAAGTTCGAGTTGAAAGCTCTCGAGGTTTTGGATATGTGCGCGTGTGGGTACGCTCCGACCCACAACATCCAACGGTCATCAAACGGGACCTTTCTAGATTCACGTTCATATTCAATGTGCTTCTAACAATTCGGTGATCACTGCCGGTTTTCACCCTGTGAATCACAGAGACATCATTGAATATTCGTTTCTTGTTGGTCAAGATGAAATGAATCTCATTTCTCGTGAAACAGTTGGGGCTCATCCAGGTCCATTTCCCTTGAGGCGGCTTCTGGAAAAAAGGATTCATCGTAAAGAGTCCTTCTTTCTACAGAAAATCGGCCAGCCTCTATCCCCCATAACAACAGTAAAGTGAGTGTTGCTCATATGTAGTGTTCTGCTGATGTCTTCATACATAGAGTCTATCTACTTCTTCATCTGGGTGTGACGAGGTCGGCGCATATACCTGAACTACCTTCAACGAATATCGCTTAGATATTCTGAGTGTTAGATACATGACCCTGCTCGACACACTGTCGAAATTCTAAATTGAATCAAGTAATTACTAAAACATGTTGTATCTGTTAAGTTATTATTTTTAAAAATTATATTTAAATAATAACTGAACAGTTATCTATATAAATTATCATTAGTAAATGTATTCTTCTTTATTTATCTGTCAAGAGTGGTAGTGGAAATTTCATTGGTGCGTGGCCGGTATAGAACACATTTCGATATTATATGTGTCCAACACAATCACTGCTCCACATAGGTAATACAAAAAAATGCGATCAACGTCAATGGCCTGCCCCCAAAAATCAATACCATATAGCTATGGGGTGCCCAAAAAAATGCGTGAGGGAGGGCCTTACCCTAAATTTTTTTTCATCGTTCGTTTTTTTGTACCCACGGACCCCTGAGCTGAGTGATGGCTTCATATATCTGTAGATATTTATTTATGGAATATGTACTTACGAGGTTATTTACTGAGGGTGGCTGTTGAGAGGAATTTCAAGTACTTGAATGTAATATATTAGTTTTTACATTTACAGCCGTCATATTGAATGCATGAATGAATGAAAGAACACTTTATTGTACACAACAGTGAAACCCTAATATTAACTTATAATATAAAATATAAGACGTACAACAGGCCGCCTTATTGCTAAAAGCAATTTCTTTCAGGCCCGTTTCTTCATATTGAATGAATGAACGAATGAATGAAACAAAAACAAATTAATTGATTTTAATTAAGTCGTTTTTTTAATAAAAGAACAATATATAAATAATGCTGGATAATTCACACAGCATCATCTAGCCCCAAGCTAAGCATAATCGACTTGAGGAGCTAATCAGTCTTTTCGGCGGCTAAAAATAAAAAAATGGAACTTGATGACAGTTATTATAAACATTTCTGTTTCATTGAATAATTAACAACCTTTCTTTCTCATATAACACGAAATTCTCATACTCTCCCCTAGTCTCACTTAACCCGATCACAAAACTAAAATGAAGATTAATTTAATTTGAGCTCATTATTTCATAGTAGGAACGAGTTTGAAGCCATGGAACCAGTTTCATTCATCTTGAAGAAAAAATAAAAAAAAACTCAGGACTGTGGATCGCGGGATTATTTTTATTGTATAAGGGTTTAGATAAGTAAGTATGTTTGGATTATTTGAAATGAGTTCCGTAAAACGTTTGTTTTGTTCAACTTTTAATGTTCTCTAATAGAATCATTTTAAACAGAAAGTTACTAGATGAGAATATTTGAGTTATACTTAAAAGTTTGTTGTTTTTATTGAAATATATTTTTTTGTGTAGCCTTTTCGATATGGTCGCTGAGCGACCAAGTCCTTTTGTAATTTAAATTAAAAAAAAAAACGAGATTTAAAAAAAAGTAATGACGTACTTCAATTTGAATTACTTTCAGTTTAATTAGTGGATTGACATGTAGGGCTTTTGTTAGCTAACTCTAATTAAAATGATGACTTAGCTACGGAACCCGTGTCGGGTTATTTAATTAATTAGTTTAATTAGTTAAAAAACGTTTCAAATAAATAAAATAACGAATAATGGTGGACAATCCACACAGCACCAAGCTAAGCAGAGCTTGTGTTTTGTTCTAGATGACTGATGTACTAAATAATGTATCATCATCATTTCAGCCATAAAACGTCCACTGATGAACACAGGCCGCCTCATGGATCTCCATGAGGGGTAGTTGCCATTCTCACCACGCTTGGCAGGCGAGTTAGTGAGCGCAGTATAGGATGTTGATACACGGATAGACGCTGCTGCCCATCTTCCGGAGGTATCCCTTAGCAGGCTCTTACTGCATCTATGGGCATGAGAGGAGGGGTATCATTCTACTGCCGGCACACCACGGCGGGTATGATATATGTAAATAATAAAATATTTTAATTGTATAGTATTATTTGAATTATTTATATAAAAAAAAAACATTGAGAACACCCTGAACAAATATCTACAGATGCTACAGACTTTTGCCTCGCAGGCGGACCTTCACCCGCTGCGCCACAGAAGTCGTCATATAAACTTAAATAAACTAAAAAGAACCTGTTTAGTTTCAAATAGAGGTTTGCTATTTCAACTGATCCCTAAAACGGAGTGAAACTTTCAGAAAAGCTCCATAATTTATTTAATAAGTTGAGATCCAATTATTACTGGTTTTAATTACTAAGAGTTTTGTAATGAAACTTTTGAAAATTTTTAATTGTGTTCTTTCCTTTTGCTTGTTCTGGTAATATTCGAGCAATGCAATTTATTAATTAATAAAACTATTGTAATCAATTATAATCATACCGATATTTTTGGAACAGTTTAGCTTGAACATTTTTTTAAAACGAGCAAAGGTAATAGGGTTAATTTTTATGATTCATAATTTCAGCAGTAAAACGTCTACTACTGAACACAGGCCTCTTTCATGGATCTCCATGAGGGGTAGTTGCCATACTCACCACGCTTGGCACGCTTGTTGATACAGAAAATAAAGACGCCCATCTCCCGGAGGTATCCCTTAACAGGTTCTTACTGCATCCACGGGCATGAGAGGAGGGGTAACATTCTACTGCCGGCACCCACGGCAAACATTTACCTCTGATTTTGGTTTATGTAAACATAAATCTAAGATTTTCTTTTAATTCGTCTACTTTACACTCTGTTCGTTTTTATTGTCTATCGTTATTATGCGTGTATGGCATCTCTTTCATGATCGTTACGTGGAGATCCATGATGGTAGCCTATATCCAGCCCAGCAGTGGACGTTTTACGGCTGAGATCATGATGATGTAGATCATGAATACCAGTTGTTGACGCTGTATACAATTGAATGTAACACATCACAAATATTTTACTTTGTCGTGCGGCCCGTGGCTGTGATGACTAAAAGCCGGCTAAGACACACGAGTTCGATTCCCGCCGAGGGACAAATATTTGGTTCCTACTAAATGGTGCTGTGTATCCAGCACTAATTTACTCTTAATTTTAATCTCAACTCGAAAAACGAAACCAGAACGCATCAAAATTATCCGCAGCAGAAATTAAAATTTCGTGGATATCTCATTTGAAAGGGCACCTTATTTTCCACCCCTAAGTAAGTACACCCTTAACGCGTGCCTCGAAACTTCAAAAGAGGGGGGTTACCCCCTTGTTAGCAAGTTCTACCTATCTGCATTTTTATTTAAGTTTCGTCAAAAATTTGCACCCCTTAATTCAATTTTTCCGTAAAAATTAATTAGTGAGCACGTTCGGCTGATGCGTCCGTTAATTTGTGGGGATATTGATGGGGGATATTGATGGGGGATATTGATGGGGGATATTGATGGGGGTTGGGGTAAAGTTTGGATTATAAATCGCAGGATGATTTATTTGGAAAAGTGAGACATCTTGAAGGAGAAAGATTCTGTTCGTGACTTTTTTTACAGTAATCTATTAGGTTTGATGACGTGCACCAATAGAGTTTTATAACTTGAAAAAATTATTTATTTATTATTTATTTATTTAACACTTTAACACATAACAATTGTGTAAGGAGGACTTAATGCTACAGCATTCTCTGCCAGTCATCCTGGGCGTGCAGAAATATGGTGTGGCGTGTTTTATTATAATAGCATCTGTAGCTAAGATTAAAGATAATATATATATTATAAAGATAGAATAAATACAATACCTAAGGCATAAACTAATAAAATATAATTGAAAATTAATATATACTCCTATATAATATATATTTATATAATATACATGGATTACATATAAATAAACAAATGCATATTTTTAATATAGTTTGTAGCTGTAGTAAAGAGTGAGTGTAAAAATTATGTGCATTTTAAACACTTTATTTAACGGTGGAGGATCACATAGTGAGGAAACGCGCGGCTCAGTCAACTTCCGTGTGTCTACCATGAGTTGTCAATGTTAGATCGCCTGCCGTTACTACAGTATTAATAGTATTACTAATGACATCTGTCAGATTTGTATCTCATGGTACCAAATTCTAAGCAAATGAAGCCCAAACTACAATACCTGTAGTAGGTATGGTTAACTCCGTATTTTAGTACCAAGCTATCCGCTAGAGGCGCTGTACAAGTTTACGTACATTTTTTAACTTCAGTCGGTAGCGATTATAGATTGTGATAAAAATATCTATCTATATAGTATTAGTATAATGTATTAAGTATATCAGTCATATAGTATCCATAACACAAGCTCTGCTTAGCTTAGGGCTAGATGATGCTGTGTGATTTGTCCAGCATTATTTATTTATTTATTTATTCTATCAATCATGTTATATAACTCTGTTTTAAGAATAAATATATTAATTCTTAAAATAGTAGATCTGTCACCAAAATTGAATCACCAAGTAGAATTTGGTTCTGGCACTTCGCCGGCCAGTATCGCGGCGCGCTCTTTATGCTCGCTCGGCTCGTGCGTTCTTCTTAAAACACAATCAGAACCTAGCCTAGTTTTTTGTGAGGGGGTTTTCCAGTTTTGGTGATTTCATTACGGTGGCAGATCTACTATTTCAGGAACAAATATAATCAATGAGGTATTGCAGATTGACAAATCTAAACTTTTATGGCAGAAAACTCGTTTCCTATAAACTCATCATCATCATATCAGCCGTAGGACGTCCACTGCTGGACAAAGGCCTCCCTCATTGATCTTTAGGTACTGCGGTGGGAAAGCTGACCTTGTAAGTGGACGTCCTACGCTGCGCTTGTCGGTCCGGGGCCTGCGTTCGAGAACTTTGGCCCTGTAAGCCATCTGTTCTGCGCGCTATAATGGCCTGCTCATTGCCACTTCAACGTGCTAATCCAACATCCTAAAACATATTCCCTAATTTCCCTTGCAGGTTCGATTCCTGTCCCCTCATGCCTCAGCTGACAAACCAATCATACCAATGAGGTCGTCAAAGTGGTCTTATACTTTATCGTTTCAATTTAACTTTTTCTAGAGGGCAATAAAAAGTACATAAATTAACTAACCTTAATTATTTACTTACCCACGTGAATATCACACGTTTTTGTAGCAGTAAAAATCATAAAAACCAAAGTATCAAAAACATCATATTCAAACTACATCTATACCGTGAGCGAGTTAAGTGGCAAAATAGAAAAAAATACCCTTCATTTGTATAAAAAAAAATTAAAATTCAGTTCACACACAGGCTTATGATACAACAAAAAAAGATACAGCTAAAAAAAATCTAAACGGATTTTAACCCTTTTGAGTCGCAGGTATTTTTTCTTTGTAGCTTTTTCTTGGGGTCCTTTTTGAAGATCGATTTAATCGATCGAGGTGTCGATTGTGAATTGATTTGGCACGAGTCAATTGTCAATTGTGTTTCTTGTAATAATATTTTGGGTTGAGTCATGTTTTTATTTGCGGTTTATTGATCCTTTATTGTTATTCTTAATGCTTTTTAGAACAAAAAACTTATAGGGATAAAAAACATAACAAATAAACAGCGTATGTAATCCCAATGTATTTGTATATTCCTCTTGCATTAGAGAACAATCATTGGTATGACTTTGACGTTTTTATTTAAATTGATTAATAAATTAATCATTTGAAATTGTGTTATTTATATTTATTGATATTAATAGTTCCTAGTTCTAGTTATCTTTTAATAAAAGGTACTGATTAAACTGTTCAAAGTCAAACCACTTACAGTTCTTTGATGAAAGAGCATTAAGTACATAAACATTGGGATTTCATAAATAATTTATTTGATTTTGCTTACATAAAAGTAAGGCCTTTGCATCTATTATAGATGATTTATACAGCGTCAGCAACTGGTAATCATGCTGTACGGGACGCTGCAGTGCCTGGGACATTGTTAGATGGATTAGGCTTGCCCAGCACCTATACCATCCTCTCAGCTTAGTCAGCTATTATTCAGAGGAAAGAACAGGTCAATACGTCTGAAGCTAACTAAGCCGCGGGTTTCCTCACGATGTTTCATATAATATATTATATGTTTCTTAAATGTTTGCTTGCTTACATATAAGTACATAACAATTAAACAGCTCAGATCTTATTTAGCCTTACGAAAGTACATATAACCTGGAAGGGCACTGCAAATGTATATTGGCCTATTTTACCCATCTTAGTACCTAACATCAATATATATGACATATTATGCATTAGTTAAAATACAGGATTTGGTTGCGTACTTTTTCCCTTGGCAGTAGCTTCCAGAAACTTCAGTTCTCCCGCGACCAAGAGCGCTGAAACGTGTCGAAAACGTCAGGAAAAGCGCGAGAAAATCCTGTGTTTTAAAACTAATTAATACATGCACAAATTTTGAAAGTTTAACAAGTTCTATTTTTGTTTTTAATAGAATAGGTAAATCCTTCTTAAATTGGCTGTAAGGTAGTGCTTGAGTTTTGAACTGTATATTTTACCAGCTGTGGATTTTATTCACAAATAAAATAAAACAAGACGACGAGCTCTGTGGCGCAGCGGGCGAAGGTCCGCCTGCGACGCAAGGGGTTGCGGGTTCGATTCCCGCCTCGGGACAAATGTCTGTACGATCTGCAGATATTTGTTCAGGGTGTTCTGGGTGTTTTTCTATATGTATATAAAAATATCTATCTATGTAGTATAATGTATTAAGTATATCAGTCATCTAGTACCTATAACACAAGCGCTGCTTAGCTTGGGGCTAGATGATGCTGTGTGTATTGTCCAGCAAAAAAAAAAAAAAAGACACTCGCACGTTTCATTGTATTATAATTATTTCATATTATGATGTTTACCTTCTCGTATAAATGCTGCATCTTAGTGTTTACGCAGCCCTCCTGGTTTTCAAGATACCAGTTTTCCCGAAGGTATATAATAATTATGTATTAATAGCACTTTGTGAACTTTCGCGATCAATAGACATCATTATAAAAGATTTTATCGGGTAATTACCTTGTTTTATTATTTTCCGACGTTTCGAGTGCCCTGCTCCCTTCGTGGGTCCAGGAAGTCCACCCGTGATCATGAGGGCAGCAGGGCACTCGAAACCTCGGGAAATAATAAAACAAGGTAATTACGCGATAAAGTCCCGTTAATCAGTTTATAACTATCTATTAAATATATATAAGTAAGGACTTCATCATCAAAATTTCAGCCGTAGGACGTCCCATGATTGACTGATGGACAGCCTCCCTCATAGATGTCCAAGTGAGGATCTGCAGGTGAGATCTCATGAGGCGGGTTTTTGCCGTACTCATCACGCTTAGCAGGAGGGTTGGCGAGCGCAGTACGGGATGTTGATACACGGAAAGATGCCCGTGTCTCTTGCCCGTGGATGAAGTAAAAAGGTAGGCAGCCTACCTTCTTACTTCATCCGCGGGCAAGTGAAAGGCAACATTCTACTGCCAGCACCCCACGACCCATTATATATTAAGAAAGTACATGGTCGGAATTAAATGTTCAGATGTCACTTCCCCCAATGATTTCCATAATTGCAATAGCAAATTGGGAAAAGTAATGCTCTTTTTGGGACCCCAAGTCGTCTGTTTAGCGAAATAAATTTCTTCTTAAGTAATGTACTGTGGGCAAAAAAGTTTTCACAAGAAAACAAACTTTTTAATATAGGTTTTTAGGCAAAAGCCTTAAAACCTATATTCAAAAGTTTGTTTTAAAAAATGCAACTGATTCTCATAGACATTTTAAAAATGTTCCTGCACTTGCTTTTCAATTTTAGCTGTAGGTGTGTAGATATAAAAAAAACATAATTACCCAGAGCCTGACTTCACCCACTGCTGGGTATAGGCCTCCCATAGTTTGTGCCATCCATCTCGGTCCTGTGCTAATCGCATCCATCGACGCCACGCGACATGAACTAAATGTATGTCGACGACGCTTCTCGCTACCGCTAAAACATAATCTTACTTGCGGTTTTTTTTCTGAAATTGTTTGTATATATTATCCAATAGTGGGGCGCCGGCAGTATAACGTTTTCCCTCTTGCCTGTGGATGCAGTAAGAATCTGCTAAGGAATACCTCTGGAAGATGGGCAGCAGCGTCTTTCCGTGTATCAACAACCCTTACTGAGCTCAACCCGCCTGCAAAGCGTGGCGAGTATGGCAACAACCCCCATGATCAGTATGTAGGAGATGATGATGATGATTATCCAAAATAACTATCATTACTACACAAAGTTGTAAAATAAGAAAGTAAGTAATCGTTTCCAATTTGAAGCATTGAACATTTACGCAGATGCTTTTTATAATTGTTGCTCGTAATTTTATAATTTTATGTGACAGGGACCTTGGTTCACATTATTCGAGTGACCTCGTTGTTAAGTAGTGACTGGACAAATATTGTAGTCACCCCTAGCTTATACGATGGCCTTGAAATTGGCGGTCACGCTTACAATTTTAAATGTTGGGATGATTTCAATGGCTCATCATAATACATTGTAAAAATACTACGTCAAAAGTAGCACAGATCAACCGACATTTTCTGTTTTCATAACTCACAAATATAAAAAGGAAAATAAATACTATTTAGTCAATCATTAAATAATCATACGGTAAAATGTCTAGTTTGTCTATTTTGGAAACTAGTAGTTTTTCTATGAATCTCAACTATTAAAACAGCGAATGTGAGTCTGTTTGTTACACTTTCGCGCCAAAACCATTTTAAAACCTAAACCGATTTTACAAGTTCTTTCATCAATGGAAAGCTACAATATCAGAGAGTAACATAGGATTTTGTTTTATCCCCGAATTTTCACAGCACGGGAACCACGCGGGTGAAACCACGGGGCGATGCAAGTGGTAAAAAAAGTTTTATATCAAATCGGACAGATTCCATTTATTTTCTGTCTGTACATACATTTCAATCAAGGACCTCCCGATTACGTTTTTTTTCAAAGCCTCAATAATAAATGCAAATAATGTTCAAATAGCTTTTTATATTAAAAGCGTACAAATATGGCTTCCTAATGAAAAATACGTTTCATCTGCGAACTTACCTATACCCTAAATGACATATCCACATCTAAAAAATACATATGTGTATGAAATTGGAAGCCGTTAAATTAACGATCATATTTGTTATAATACTTATAACTAATTATCTCACTATTATTATAAAGCCGGAAGTTTGTTTGTATAGATGTATGGATGTTTGTTACCTGTTCACGAAAAAACTAACCTTCGGATTGAGCTGAAATTTTTCAGAAGTATAGATATAGAAAGAAGTATAGATGTTGACCAGGATTAACACACATCAATTTAATATTTGGCTGCTTGCGCCAGCAAGCTGTTAGCCCATCTGTGTGTGTATTAAAAAAGGCTACTTTTAACCGGGTATAACGCATGCGAAGTGGCGGGTGCAAGCTAGGTTATATTATAATACAGTGTGTCATTTGGTAGGGTATAAGAAAATAGGTAGATTTTTATACCAATTTTTATCATGAAAAAATAACTAGAAGACAGGAACGCTTAGAATGGAATTTGCTCCAACTCGGGATCAACTAAAAAATGTAGGTACCTATTTTCTAATCGCTTTTTATCACAGTGCTCAAAACAGGGAATCGAACCGCGTCATTCATAAACTGTTACAGAAATAAACTTTATTTTATTTTATTTATTTTTTATTCATGTACCTACCTTATTTCCTATTAAGATTAAATATCTCTATGTTCTATTGTAAGTGGATGTGTCTATGTAATTACAAACTATGGTAATAAAGTGAGTGAATTTTGAATTTTATGGTAATATATGGTCATCCCTTTGTTGTTATCTTTGTTGATACACGGAAAGACGCTGCTAGATATATGGGCATCTTCCGTAGATAGTTGATTTATTACCTTTAAATTTAAGTGATAATTCTTTGTTTGCTTCCAGAAAATGAACTTTTTTTATTACGAGAGATCTTAAAAACTTTCCCCCAAAACCAGCTCAATCATGTGAAATTGACGGGACCTCAAAAACAAATGTCCCTAGCAATTTTAATTTTATGTGAGTTCCCTTCAAATATCTTATCTGTGGGAGACAAGGGTGTAGGGTCCAACGGGAATTAATGTCAAAAATTGTTTTTAATGGCCCTTCTTTCATCGCCTTTTATCTAAATCTTACGGTTAAGCTGGGAGTGTCACTTTATTGCCGCCGTTTCAAAGTTTTTCGTGGTTCCTTTATAGGCGACTTTTCCAATTTTTAGGGTACACGGTTATTTTTTGTTCACTTCAAATAAAAGTCAAGACAATTAGTGGTTATGACTTATTCGTCATCTCGCGGATCTGAAACTCGCTGGAATCCGCGAGTTGGCACCTTTATATTTTACCAATTTTTATTGTCGTCAACTCGCGGGCCCATATATCTAAAGACCTTATAACAAAATAAAATAAACATTTATCCATTTGAGCAAACAGTGACGTTGAATAGTTAATTAACAAAAGAAAAACAAAACACATTTATATTGAATAGCACATCATTGAATCGTTCGCTTCAGAAAATTTTTTATTTTAAGTGAGCGAAAAATTTGCCGAAGCTGCGGTCGCGCAGTGAGGTCAAAGATAGGACTGTTTAGACATTAAAAAAAAACAACACCCAAACCACAGGCATTACCTAAATCGTCTGTAATAGACGAAAAGACCCGATGATGATGACGATGAGTGAAAAAGAAACCTCATTCCTTCACTTCTCTTTATTAACCGACGAAGAAAACGGAGGATTTTTCTCAATCCAGCCGTATATATTTTTGTAACGCTTTTTGCATAATATTATGCTTAATTTAATTTCCGCAAGGATATTGGACAGTTTGAATATTGCAAGATGACATGATTTCTTATCGCGGTTGAACCGAGCAACACCCGGTCAAAAGTCATCATCATTCAAATAATCATCTAAAATTCGCCGTGGCGTGCCGGCAGTAGAATGTTACCCCTCCTCTCATGCCCGTGGATGCTGTAAGAGCCTGCTAAAGCGTATCACACACTACGCAGATGCGGTAAGATGTCTGTATCTGAGCGCGTATCTGTCAATATCGCTCACTACACAACTCGCGCTACATTCTACTGCCGGCACCCCACGGCGTGCGTAAAAAATTTAACAAGGTCTAAATTATCGATAGCTAAGCACGAGCTTCCCTGCACATATACACAACATTGTCAGGGGGTGTTGCACCCTTCAGTTCACCCCCGCTTTGCTTTTTGTGACCCCTCAAACATGGTCGACGGCTAAAATCGATAGCCGCGCCGAACTTTGATTGCAAATTATTTTTTAATTGCAACCCTGTATTTTAGTTCAAAGTTCAAAAGTTTTATTGCGTTCATGTTGGACAATGACCTTACGAATTTCACTTTAAAAATTAACGTGAGTTTAACTATACATTTTGTAATGGTGATGATTTTCTTGAAAAATCGAAACGTGTCGGAATAATCTTCGACGTTACAATACTACGTGGGTAATTCCCGTTTTTACAAAATTGACCTTACAAATGTTAAAGATTCAAACATGAGCCCAGGGAAGGCACAAATTGTATTTAAAACATCATTATCATCATCATAAGCCCGATTTCACTCACTGCTGGGTATAGGCCTCCCTAAGTTTGTGCCATTGACGCCCTGCGATGTGTACCAGGTCGTCGACACACCTCGCCACCGGTCGCCCGACAGTTCTATGCCCCATCCTCGGCCACCATTCTGTTGCTGCCTAGCTCCACCTGTCATCACCACGCCTTGCAAGGTGTCCTGCCCAACTCCACTTTAGTTCTATTATCCTGCTTCCAACGTCTTGGACTTCTGTCCGTCGTCAGATATCGATATTCGGAACTCGGTCGATTAGCTTGATACCGAGCTTTGCGCGCTTCATGGCAACCTCTCTGTGCAACTCTCAGCATGTATTTAAATACCTAACTATATTCTAGGAGTACAAAATATCTTTAAAACTGTTGCATTATATATTTAGCTTCTGCTTCAGACGTATTGATCTGTCCTTTCCTCTGACTAATAGCTGACTAGTCTGAGAGGATGGTATAGGTGCTGGGCAAGACTAATCCATCTAACAATGTCCCAGGCACTGCAGCGTCGCGTACAGCATGATTGCCAGTTGCTGACGCTGTATAAATCATCTAATAATAGATGCAAAGGCCTTACTTTATTCTGCTTCTGATTTTGTATTTTGAATGACAGTTATGTCAAACGTTTTATGGATACGAGTATAGTAGAAATTCACACACGCCATTAAATAAAGAAGAAGAAGAAGAAGTATAGTAGAAAAGTTAATGGTCGTTAAGTTTCATAAATTTTCTGATAGTCTACGCGACATTCTTATTTTTTTCTTTCTTATGAACCCACTCCTGACATTAACATAACTAACACAAAAATGTAAAAAGTGAGGCCTTTGCATCTATTGTTAGATGATTTATACAGCGTCAGCAACTGGTTATCATGCTGTACGGGACGCTGCAGTGCCTGGGGCATTGTTAGATAGAATAGGCATGCCCAGCACCATACAATCCTCTCAGCTTAGTCAACAATTAGTCAGAAGAAAGAACATATTAATACCTCTGAAACTAACCAAGCCGCGGGTTTTCTCACTATGTTTTCTTCACCGTTAAAGCTCGTATTATTATTATATTTATAAAAAACGCAACAAAATGAGAATAAACGAGATTGGTCCAGGCGTTCACGCGTGGGCAAGAGAAATAGGGATTTATTTTTATATACATAACATAGATTTTATTATTTCACATCTACTTTGACTGTAACTTCTTTCCTTCACTTGGAAAAAAGTTATTTAGAGCGAACGAGTTCAATTATGTGCTTTATTCAATTTTAATGTGTCTTCTTCTTTTGTAAATTGACTATTCTTAGTAACGTTTTGCTCTATTGATTAAACACTTATTAACTTTGACTTTGACTTAACAGTGTTTTATAGTGTCAATTTTTATATTGTTTTTTAGTATCGTATCGATTATGATATTATATAAAGTTTTATAAGATTGTGGCATGCATTTTCTAACCTGTTATCACTACCGAAATAACTTAAATTTACTACTTCTTCGAGAATATTTATTTAAAGACTGATTAGAATCAGAAAATGAATATGTACATATATATAAAGTAATTATTGAAAAGACATTCAGCCTTTGACTATTATAACGATTCAACTATCATTTTTGCAAAAAAATATTCAAAAAGGGTCTCTTCAAAGACAATATCTTAACGCACTCGTTTGGTGGGAACAGGAGCAGCAGTGACATTAAAAATATTTTTTATTTGTCTGATTTTGATAAAATTTGCATACGTCGTTGTGTTTTCTAAAATAATAAGTGAATAAATTATCCCAATGTCTTGGAGTAGGGAAGAGGAAGCTTTAATTAAAAAGGTGGTTTTATTTTAGGGTTGTCACAAACATAAAAGATATGTTTTTTTTAATGATTATGGTTTTATAGCTTGGATCTTAATTTCACGTTAATGGCTTGTATATTCATTTCTTAGTTCGAAATATCTTAATAATTTATGATTATGTTGTTTAAAAACTAATAAACCTCAGCTGCTTTTAAGAATTTCATGATTTTTACAAAACTTTTGGTTACAATATCTTGTTCTTAAGTTAATTAATTCAAAGTAACATGGGTTCATAGCGAAACTCTAACAAAACGAACCACTTAGGTGTCACACAAATAATAATTCTCGGAAACGAGAATAGTGTATAATTAAATAAATAATATAATAATAAAATAAAATAAATAAATAATAAAATAAAATAAATAAATAATAAAATAAATAAATAATAAATAAATAATTCTGGATATTTCACACAGCATAATCTAACCCCAAAGAAAGCCGAGCTTGTATTTTGACGATTCATCATAATCTTAGCCATAGAACGTGTGGTGAAGCAGCAGTCGGCGTCCACTGCTGGTCACAGGCTTCCCTCATGAATCATTAAGATCATGAAGGGATTGTTGCCATACTCACCACGCTTTTGGCGGCTCGCGGGTTGGCGAGCGCATTACGAGATGTTGATACACGGAAAGACCATCTTCCAGATGTATCCCTTGGCAGATTCTTACTGCATCCACGGGCAAGAAAGAAGAGGCAACTTTCTACTGCCGGCCCCCACGGATGAAGCTAATAAAAGCGCGTTAAAAATACCCAGACCCGGGACAAATATATGCAGAAAATGCATTTTCTAATATTCACTGTAGGAATTAAATATTTGCTTGACAGTTCCCAAGACGGGACACCCCTATCCCTTACAAACACTTCACTTACATCTCACTCCGCCATTCTAATGATAATTCAAACCTGTTCTTGATTTTTTTTGTTTTAGCTCCAAGTTTTGGGGTCACATAATTGTGTCAACTTCGCTATTGTTGCATACAGCAACCATAAACAAAAGACTCCGACCTACGTGTTGCAATTGCAACCATAAACAATAGACGAAGGGGGAAACTTCGAATCCAGTTCTGCTGTTATTGTCTTAAAAAGGTGCAAATTCAGATGAGTTTTAATATGAAAATAAGTTTTTTGTTAACAGTTCTCTCATGGGAATGCCTGACCCTATTTTTCGGACGTTTCGATGGCTTCATTGTTTTTTTGACGCGTTTTATTCTTGTACCGGTTGATTTGACGGCAGATGGTCGTTTTGTCTTCGGGTGTTTTGTCCTGTTTTGTTTCGCATCAGTGTAGGGTTTTTGATGAAACTATTGCGGTTTCAGAGGCTAGTTGGACTAATAATGGGTATGCTGTGGCCGGTGTTAATTAAGGAACACTAGCTTATCCACCGCATCACTTGTTTGACTTTAGTCGAAGATTTATGGAAATGTAAACTAGAGTTTGCTTTTCATCTCGCTTTAATTTGTTGTGTAAAAAAAGTGCTTCGAAAAGGTCCGATATGACTTTTCTCAAATCTCAAAAGGTAAGCAATGTCGACTAACTAAATAAATAATTTCCTGTACAACTTGTCAAACTAACGCGATACTAGCTTGTGCCCGCCGCTTTGCATGCGTTGTGCCCGGATAAAAAGTAGCCTATGTGTTAATCCTAGTCAACATCAATACGTTTGCAAAATTTCAGCTCGACACGTACGCTAGTTTTTGCGTGAAGAGGTAACAAACCTCCATACAAACAAACTTTCGGTTTTATAATATTAGTGAGATAATAAATTAGGCCAGGTGCGTGTTGGTAGAAGTTGGTGTTTGCTTTTTTATGGTAAGCGGCGGGAAGCTCGAAAAATAGTTAACCTTAATATTTCGCAAACGGAACCCTAAATCGTAAAATTGTCTTAGTAAACCCCGGCTGTAATGATGATGATGATGATGATGCAAAATATAAGCTTTCTAGGACTAATAGCACAGATATTTACAGAAACGAACTAATAGTCTCTTCGCAAAGCCGGTGACGGACGGACGGACGGACAGACAGACAGACAAAGCAAAACTATAAGGGTTTATTGTTATTCCTGTTATATAAAACTAAATAACAAATTACCCTAATATAAAAAAAACAATAAGTAAAAAAAAACATTGTGCCTTTACGTTAAAAAGACAACTTTACACAGGAAAAGTTAATGACACGTTGTCGACAAACAAGATATTTAATTTCTAATTGCATTTCTGTGCGCCGGCAGTAGAATGTTGCCCCTCCTCTCTTGCCCGTGGCTACAGTAAGAATCTGCCCATACCCCCAGAAAATAGGCAGCAGCGTCTTTTCGTATATTAACATCCCGCACTGCGCTCGCCACACTGCCAAGCGTGGCCGTTGTGTGTATGGAAACCCCCTCATGATCTTGTGGATCATCCTGCGGCTGAGATGATGATGATGATGATGATAATTATATATTAAAAAGATACCTACACCCAGTGGATGGGTAACGAAAAACGAAACACATACATACGAGTATTTATACATAAAAAGTATTTGTATGTTAATAAATCTAATAATACGGGATAACGAGCAGAGGGGCGCTGTTTGATTTAAGAAAAAACCAATTGGACGGGGGTGTGGGTACAATCGCGGACATAAAGGTTTCATAGTCTAACCGAACACAACCGGGAAAAACGCATACGGATTTATTAAAAAAAATACGCTTTTACTAATTATTATTATTAAGAGCCTATACTGTCCCACTGCAGGGCAAAGGCCTCCCTTCCTTACTTCCACCTTTCTCTGTCTTGAGCTACTGTGGTCCAGTCTTCCAAGTATGCGTCGAGTTCGTCTCTCCATCGACGTCTCGGTCATTTACTAATTAATTAATCAATAATAATTTCATAAGGAATGAATGAATATAACTTTATTGTACACCAAAACTTAAATTAAATACAGTACGAAAACTAATAAAATTTATTAAACAAAAACAACCGACATCATCAGAACTGGGTATATTCTTCTTCTTCTTCTTCTGCAACCAATTTCTAACCAATACGCAAAACTGGAGACCGCACAATCTGTAGAACTATTGAAGAGACGTACATATATGAGTATAGGTCTCTTCCATAGTTCTACAGATTGTATAATATTGCTTGGATGCGCAAAACTGGAGACCGCACAATCTGTAGAACTATTGAAGAGACCTATTTAAATGAGTATAGGTCTCTTCCATAGTTCTACAGATTGTGCCTCTATAATGTTGCTTGGATGCGCAAAACTGGAGACCGCACAATCTGTAGAACTACTGTAGAGACCTATACTCATATAGGTCGCTTCAATAGTTCTACAGATTGTGCGGTCGCTAGTTTTGCGAATCAAATTATTCTCATTGGGTTTAGAAGCAAGCGAACATTATTAAATGAAACAAAACAACTAATCGCATGTATAAATTAAGGACATATATGTGCCTGTATATGCCTTGAGGTCCACACCATGATACATTATTTACTCGTAGTTCCATTTTATTTCATTCCAATGAGAGGGTCATGAATATGATGAAAGAAGTGAACAGATTCAATTATGCGTTTTATTCTATTTATTTGTGTTGTTTTATTTTGTAATTTGTGACGCGTCAATAAGGTCCATGCGGCCGCACTGTATAAAGTATTTTTTGGTTTTTGATTCTTGATGATGTGTATGTAAGTATGATGGTTGATAGGGATATATTATCTTAGCCATTTTTCATGGATATTTGTAATATTGAAGAGTTACGGTAACCATCTGTGGTCTTCTTAATCCGTTCAACTTCACCAAATCTTACTATCAGATTCCAAATGCTTGACCTTTAGTTTAATATGTCAAAATCGCTGTTTGTTTAATAATAGTATGTGAGGAGTTCCCTAAATTCCTTATGGATCCCATCATTAAAACAGATTCAGTAAAAATGGGACATAATTATTAGTATCGACGACCTCTATGGCGCTGCGGGCGAAGGTCCGCCTGCGACGCAAGAGGTTGAAGGTTCAATTCCCGCCTCGGGACAAACGTCTGTATGATCTGCAAATATTTTTTTATGGTGTTCTGGGTGTTTTTCTATAAATAATAAAAAATACTATCTATGTACTCGTAGTATAATGTATTAAGTATATTAGTTATCTAGTACCCTTAACACAAGCTCTGCTAAGCTTGGGGCTAGATATCTTATATAATTATTAACATTATTATTTTATTTAATACTAAATCATAAGCTTCTGTTTACTATGGAGCTAAGTAGCTCTGTGTAAACATGCAACATTATTGATTACTTGGTAAATACATAATACTATTATGATAATGAAAACAGCAAACAAGCGCACTTCGGCCTTGCCTGTTCCCTAGACGGTATTTACCTCCACTTAATGCAACAATAATTAAGTATACCTACACTTAGCTAAGGCCGTATACAGAAAGAAAGCTGGAAACTTATAAGCGCTTACCGGCGCTTGACAGCGCTGGTCCGTTCTACACAAAGGAAGCAGTTTGAAGCAGACCAAGCGAAAGGTCGGACTCATCGGACGATGATTTGGTTTTGTTAGAAAATGTGTATTTAAAAATGCGCCCAGCGCTGACCAGCGCGTGTTGAAGCTTGTCGGAACTTGTCGGCACCGTTCAGTGCTTATCGGCGCGCGTTTATATATTTTCCTGTTGCGAGTTTCTGCGCTGTCAAGCGCCGGTAAGCGCTTATAAGTTTCCAGCTTTCTTTCTGTATACGGCCTAACTAGGTACGTGCTGAATTAAACTTCACCTGCATATTAACATATTAATTCGTACACATTGCAGTGGAATAAATAATATAGGTAACAAGCTGCACTCCACGTTTTCATCCGCGTAGTTCCCGTTCCTGTAGGAATGCAGGGATTAAAAATAACCTATGTTACTCAGGAGGTATAAAGTATTCTAATGGTAAAAGAATTCTGCAAATTGGTTAAGTAGTTTTTGAGTTTATTCGTTACAAACCTACAAAATACTAATCTTTCCTCTTTTTATTATTAGTATAGTATATAATTATAGAGATTTACGTCTGACGTGAAAATATTGTTGCCATGCGGGCTATAGAATGTTGCCCCTCCTCTCTTGCCCGTGGACTCAGTAAGAAACTGCCAAGTGATACTTCCGTAAGATAGGCAGTAGCGTCTTTCCGTATATCAACATGCCTTACTAGGCACGCCAACCCGCCTGCTAAGCGTGGCGAGTATAGTAACAACCCCCTTATGATCAGGACTTGGAGATCCATGAGGGAGGCCTATGTTCAGCAGTGGACGTCCTACGGCTGATATAATGATGAGAAGAGAGATATAATAGAGAGGAGGACGTCAGTCCTTCTTGGCTCAGTTGGTTAAATAGCCAGCTTCAACGCAAGAGGTTGCGGGTTCGATCTCCGTAATGTTTGCTTTTCTGCAAATATTTTTCTGAGTTTTCTATGTTCGGACAATCTATATATATAAAATTCAAAGTCCTGACTGACTGACTGACTGATATATCAACGCACAGCCTAAACCACTGGACCTAAAGACTTGAAATTTGGCACACATATACCTTGAGTATCTTAGAGGTGCACTAAGAAGGGATTTTTCGAAATTCCCACGGAATAGGGAATAAATAGGATTTATATTTTCGAATCAAAGTTGCTCTGCGTGAAAAAGGGGATTTCCACTCGGACAAAGTCGCGGGCAAAAGCTAGTTTTATATAAATATAAAATAATAGATCGAAAGGCATGGAGAGATGGAAGGGAGTTCTTTGCCCGGATGTGAGACACTTACAGCTAATTGGAATGGAATATATAAAAACAAACGGTTTCCTTCGTTTTTTCCGGTTTCACTTGACACTTTTCCCGCCACCTGTACCTAGTTAGGTCCCCATCGGTCTTGACGAAAAGTTCATTTTCTTTGCCCTCCGCTCCACACGCGGGACGCTTTACATAGTAAGTGATGGGGAGCTTCGGGTGGGGAGACTCAGCATCGCATTAGAATGGAAGATGGACTCCCGATTAACTAAGAATGGTGAGCGGTGACCAAAAAAATGGAATATTACTTTTAATTTTACTAGCTTAACTATGTTAGACGTACCTACGTATAGATTTAAGATATGAGGGCCCGATACGCTTAGGACAAGCCCAAAAGGGCTTTTTGAGTGTATTGTAGTTTAAGAACTATTGTGATTTTCTTGAAATAAATAAATAAATAAATAAAATAAAAATGTTTTTATAGTGTACCACACGTAGAAACATTTCAAAGAAATGAAAAACCTTGACAAAAATTAACGATTCCGGTGGGATTCAAACCGACGTCCGTCATATAACCGTCAATATTACTAAGCTGCGAAACCCGTGTCGGGTACCGATGAAATTATTGATAAGTTGAGCAACTTCTGACAATGAACAGGAGAATTGTCGGTATTGGTACCGCTAAAATTATTGATAAGGTATCGGTTGAGCACCGATTAGAGCGCCATCAACAGGTAACTTCTAGAGTTCTCCTGTTCATATCCCACAGGAATCTTAAATTTTTCATAAAATTATTCGTTTCTTATCTATATTGCCACTCATACTGTCATCATCACCACAGCCGTAGGACATCTACTGCTGGAGATCGGCCACCCTCATGGTTCTTTGTGCTGATCATTAGGGCTTGTTGCCATACTCACCACGCTTGGCAAGCGGCTTGGCGAGCTCAGTACGGGATGTTGATACACGAAAAAACGCTGCTGCTCATCTTCCGGAGGTATTCCTAAGCAGATTCTTAATGCATCCACGGGTAAAAACTCCTTTTTTTTGCAACATTTTACTGCCGGCACGACTTTATAGGTAAATAATGCTGTGGCACCCTGTAATTGGAAGAGTACATACGAGTAGTACTAAGATTTTAATGTTTAGGTAAGAAAATATGTTAAAGAGCTTCTTCTGTTGAGCGTCCTCAAAAGAAATAAAATAATAATTAAACGCATAACTATTTATTTATTTTTGTACTTATAATAAATGTTAATCTCTGAAATGTTGTTGCACTTAGAAGTATGATATGTTTAGGTTCTAATAACATGGACACTTATTATTACTAATTTAGTTTCGTGTATTTACATACATTAGTAGTGTGTAATGTCATTTTTTGGTACGTTCATATTAATATCTAAAGGTTGTACGTTCAGAAAGTTTATTTTGCAACTAAACTTAAACAGCTTTAAATTTTTGCCAAGTTTTTTTTAGTTGTGTGTGTAGTAGAGTAGTAGTAGTAGTTGTTGTCAGTAATCACTTCTACTTTATAGTTAGTAGTAGAGTATATTAGTAGTATTAGTGGAAGTAGAATATTTAAGTAGATGTCTCATTCTAATATTATGAGTACATTGAGTAATGTTATGATAATGATTAAGGTCATTTTTGGGTGTACAAGAAGGAAATATTATCCAACAAACAAACAAACATACACTCGCATATAAATCCAGCTATGACATCGCAATCCGAGCCAAGTTTCGAAACACGCTAGAGCATTAGGCCGGCGATAAACTTGAAATAAATGTATATTGTGACCATAACTCCTGGATTGCCGTTCCTTATATAAAGTGAGTTATATCACTTTGCCACTTGTATTAGCATATCAAGGCGGCGTAGCTGAGGCAGGAGGGCTGGTTCAATCCACTTGTCTTCATTATCATCTCAGCAGTAGCACTGCTGGACATAGGCCTCCCTCTTGGATCTCCAATATCATGAGGGGGTTGTTGCCATATTCGCTAGGCTTGGCAGGCGGGTTGGCGAGCGCAGTACGGTATATTAGATAAATAGATAGATAGATAACATATTATTGATCACCACATGTAACAAATAAAATATACCGAGGTATAAATACAAACAGAAATTTAATCAAATAATTTTGGGCAATTCAACGGGCGGCCTTATCGCTGTAAGCAATCTCTTCCAGGCAACCAATTGATTTAAAGAGAGCATAGGGCGAAGAAGGGGGGTATGGGGGGTATGTTAATACACGGAAAGACGTTAATGCCCATCTTCCCGGGGCAAATCTTGGCAGATTCGTACTGCATCGGATTTTTAAGTACAGATAATTACAGGCATAAGTCGGTTTAATTCCCCTGATAACTGAAAATCTGTTTTTTTATAGAGCAGTTTTTGGGTATACAACTCTACAACTCGATCTACAACTTTTCATGTGCAACGTTTCAAATTCATCTGTCTGGTAGTTTTACAGCTAGAGAAAATGGAAACAGGTAACTAACATCTATCTATACAAACTTTCGGATTTAATATGAGCAGGGTGCCTGCCGGCAGTAGAATGTTACTCCTCATTTCAAGCCCATGGATGCAGTAAGAGCCTGCTAAGGGTTACGTCCAGAAGATAGGCCGCAGCATCTTTCTGTGTATCAAAATCCCGTACTGCGCTCGCTAACCCACCTGCAAGCGTGGTGAGTATGGCCCTACCCCTCATGGAGATCCATGAGGGAGGCCTGTATTCAGTAGTGGACGTTTCATATACATGAATGGATGATGATAGACGATGCTTTTTTAAAGTGCAACGAATAACACACACTGACCTAGCCATTCTATAACATGTGGCATACAGGCCGCGGTAGCTAGGAGCAATCATAGCGTCCATTTCATACAATTTATAGCAACGACTTAGCAATTTTGCCTTGTAATTGCAATGCGACAATACCGACATACCGTTCTAAGCTTCACTTTCCCTTACTGCGCCTCCGGAGGATGGGCAGCAGCGTCCGTGTATCAGCGTTTCAGAAATCTCACGACTCTGAAATTTGGAATGCGTGAGCTTTTGTGGCACAAGAAAAGGAAATATTCTGAAATTTAGGAACCCCATAATGCCGTATCGAGTTTGAATAAAAAAGTTGTTTGAATTTCGAAGAGACCTTGATTAATTTAAGAATTATTTTAAATATTGGAGGTATTCTAGATCAAGAAATAAAGGAAGCGAATACTAATTAATTCAAAAATTAAGTTTGTGCGTGTATATCTATATATTGAAATGTAAAACTCGTAGCACAATTTAGGGTAAATTCAATACAAAGTATTAGAGAGATGATTTTTGATCATCACCATCTCAGCCGTGGGACTTCCACTGCCGGAGATAGGCTTCCCTCTTAAATATCCAAGAACTGATCAAGAGGGGGTTCTTGCCATACTCACCACGCTTGGCAGGCGGGTTGGCGAGCGCAGTACGGGATGTTGATGCGCTAAAAGACGTTACTGCCCATCTTCCGAAGGTATCCCTAAGCAGGCTCTTACATGAGAGGAGGGGCAACATTCAGACAAGCGACTGATCCTTAATAATAGTGATAATAGGTTCCTGTTTTTCCTCTCGATGTTCGGGACCCTAAAAGTGAGCAAAGCCAACATAGAATATTAGCTGCATAAACGAAAAACTTAAGTTTATTTTTAGTCCTACTTTTTCAACGAAATGCAGTTGTTTCCTTTGTAATTTATAGGACTTTATTTACAAGCCATAAAACTGCTCCCTAAGGCATATTATGGTTGTTGTGGACTGACCACATAAAGTGGCAACTTCTGCCAACTTCAGTGACTCACAAAAATCCAATACGCGGTTTGCAAGCAATTTCCAAAACTCCTCCCTAGATTTATTGCAATCATCATGGTTTTTATGGGATAGATTGAAGATCCTACGTATAAAAAGAGATTAAAGGCCGATTTTTCAATCCTCAGATAAACAGTCGGATATTAGTCGGATAAATCGGGTTGGCGAACGCAGTACACAGGTTAATACACGGAAAGATGCTGCTGCCCATGGGCAAGAGAGGAGGGGCAACATTCTACTGCCGGCAGACCACGGCAAATTGTATATTCGTATATAATATATAGATTTTACAAGATGCAATATACGAAAATACTCCTGTTGACATTATAAACAGACAAATTAAATTAGTTTTATTTTTCAGTATGGCCTAAAGTAATTAGGCCTATGAGATATGCGGCCAGAGATTAGAGGGATCAATAATTAAATTAGGCTTTCCATAAGGACTATTTAAGGACTATTTAAGGACTTTTTTGTTTTTATTTGTCATTTATTTATTATTATTTACCAAAGACATTTTTTGGTCGACTTGTTTTTAAAATTGTTGCCACTGTAGCTGCAAATGGTTGGTTTGCAACGACCAAAAGGGTTAGATATTAGACCAAATGCTAGGCAGATGTTTGTGCAAATGTTAGGTAAATGTCTAACAGTCGGTATCATAGGAAGTAGCGTCCACTTCCGACAGGTTAATGGGTGTCTTTGACCTTAGGGTGGACGGATCAAGGGTGGGGGCATCAAAGTTTAATGAAGGATATTTAAATTTATTTTATCATTATTATTAATGACTTGCACATCTTTGAGAAATTACCTCGATTTCGCATTGATCCTATCAACCTTAACTCCATGAAATATCTGCATGAACAAGTTTTTTTATTTAGCACTGATGACATTTGCTGATAAAAATAATAATAATAATTAATAATTCTGGACAAATCACACAGCACCATCTAGCCCCAAGCTAAGCAGAGCTTGTGTTATGGGTACTAGATGACTGATATACTTAATACATTATACTACATAGATAGATATTTTTATTATATTTAGAAAAACACCCAGAACACCCTGAACAAATATCTGCAGATCGTACACACATTTGTCCCGAGACTAATATCCAGCTTTACTCATTATACGATTTCAAAAATAGGAGGATCCTTTCAAGTAGTCTATATTTTAATTTAATCTTTGTAACCTCAGTACCTAGGTACTGCGTCGTTTATGAACCGATTTGGAAAAATCTTTTTCGGTTCGACTAAATACGAGCTGAAGGTCTACCATGAGTTTTCACAATCTATATACTTGCTAGCGATTGTAGTTAAAAAAACGTATGCAAACTTGTACAGCGCCTCTAGCGGATAGTTTGGTACTGAAATATGTACGTATACACCTACTGTAATTTGGGCTTCATTTGCTTAGAATTTGGTACCAAGAGTTTCAAATCTGACAGATGTCGTAGTAACGTACTATTACTACCTTAGATACGGCAGCCAATCTAATCACTAATGACTACTCATTTTAAGTCACTGATGATGGGATCTATGAGGGATGGAGAGAACTCCTCAAATATGGTGGGAAAACGAAATGCGTTTTTTTTGTTTTCATCAACAAGTCAAGCATTTGCATTCAGAAAGTATATGATTTGGTGAACTGAAACTAAAAAAGAGGGGCATTGAAACTCTTCTCTAAAAAAAATCTCGAAGAATAGCTATAGCATGGTGAGTATACCTATTAATTTATCGTCGCACCTTAGTATTCATCACCATCATCGGAGTATTTTTTTTGTTTTATTTCTTGTTAGTCGTTCAACTACGAGCAGTTATTTTGAGTGTTTTAATTCATTAAATGTCGGAAGGCGTACACTCCTGCACTCTCACTCCTGAATTTAAGGATTCCTTTTCCATCATCATTATAATTGCCGTAAATCGTCCACTACTGAACACAGGCCTACTTCACGGAACTACATGAGGGGTAGTTGCCATACTCACCACGCTTGGCAGGCGGGTTGGCGAGCGCAGTATGGGATGTATATGATGGGAATCCCTTAGCCTGCTAAGTGATACCTCTTACTGCTTCCACGGGCATGAGAGGAGGGGTCACATTCTACTGCCGGCACCCCACGGCTCCATCTATTTATGTATTAATTTATTGTTGCATCTTAGTAGTTATCACCATCATCGATAATTTTTCCATATTTACTTTATATTAGTAGGATTTAGCCCCATCATTTCAACCCTTAGTCCGTCCCCCTAGCTATCTATAACAACTAGTTCTAAGCTATTTTTAATACTTAACCGTATCACAAGGTGTACTGGCATATGCGTTCACTCCATGACGATTAATTAGCCGGTTCGATTCCTGTTATGGATATTTCAGTTATTTAGTTTAATGAATGATATCAGATAAACTAGAAACGCTTTGAATGGTTTCATTGTCGTTATTGTAATTTTAAATTAAAAAGCTAAAAAAAACTTAAATAATGTATGCTAAGTACCTATCGATCCTACCATTTATAGTTTATAGGGTACTAGCTTTTGCCCGCCGCTTCGCATGTGTACCCAGATAAAAGTTAGCCTATGTGTTAATCCTGGTCAACATATATACGTGTGCAAATTTTCAGGTCCGTCAATCCGTTGGATAGTTGCTGCGTGATGAGGATAAAGATAGATAGATAGATAAAACATTTATTTGTAACGCTCATAACAAAACACATAAAAAATAAAAGACGCAACAGGAGAGACAAAATAACAAATAAAACTAAGAAAAAACAGTTACAAAAAAGCGTCTGACTCAGCCTAAGTTGAGCATAAGCACAACGCTGATCTTCCGTCAGAACCGGTTTGATACGAGATGAAAACATAACACTCAACTCATAACTACTAACTAAAATTAATAAACATAACTACCTACTAACAAAAAAAAACTAAAGAAATAGCATACCATAAATCTAAAAGTTAAAACTATTCTATCTCTAGTTAAAGGATCAGAGCACGAAACTAGAACATACTGTTAAAACATTCATACATCTATACAAACAAAAATTCGGTTCTATAATATTAGTGGGATATTAGTGGGACTGTTTGAAGCTTTAAAATAAAGTTACTGACTTGTTGACTGAGTAGGATGGTCGTGGGTTTGGTTCCCACCGTGCAAAAAGTATTTTCTACGGTCAGCTTTATTGATATAGAGTGATACGGATTTTTTAGGGCCTCACACCTTTACAGACCCGCAGCCTGATTACGTATTTCGCGACAGGTTTGCAACAGGTGTATATCTCGCGATCACTGCTGTCAAAAGTACATGTACATGATACAATAAATAAATACAAATACAAACGTATTTTTTTTGCTTTTATATACTACAAAATTATCAATTGACAGCGTTGATCGAGATTTGAGCTGTAGCAACGTTGATCGCGAGATTTACGCCTGTTGCAAGCTTGCCGTGAGATACGTAATCAACCTGCCGGTACAGACATTGTCTAATAAACTTAATAGATAAATAAATAATTCTGGTCAGTTCACACAGCATCAGCTAGCCCCAAGCTAAGCAGAGCGAAATAGGTATGGTGGTAGTTACCCTGGTGGACTCTTAACAAAAAGGTCTACTAGTTTAATAATCAATATATATAAAACTCTTCCGTTACTGACTAAGTGACTGAATGACTGACAGACAACGCACAGCCTAAACCACTGGACTTAGAGACTTCAAATTTGGCACACATACATACATACATATATCTTGAGTATCCTAGAGGTGCATAAGAAGGGATTTTTCGAAACTCCTACGGGAACGGGAACTACGCGGGTGAAACTGCGGAGTGCGGCTAGTGTATATATATAATTAAAAAAGGCTCTAACTCTTACGCTAATTAAAGGGCCATGTTTGTTATTAAATGGTATTAGTAGTAGTAGAACTTTTTGTGAAAGGTTCATCCGGGGAAGTACTACCACCATATCTATTTCTGCCGCCAAGCAGTAATGTCTTCATTGCTGTGTTCCGGTTTGAAGGGCAAGGGGGCCGGTGAAATTACGGGCACATGAGACCTTACAACTCTGTCTCAGGGTGACGGGCGCAATGCAATGCAGCGTTGGTCACGTGCTTAGTGAACGTCATCACCGCGGCATTGCTATTGTTATAGGTAGAGGTTACCGCTTAACATCAGGTGGGCCTCCGGCTTGTCTCGTCATTTAGTAGTGATTTTGGGTATGTTGTGTGTGCTAATAAGTTGACAATAATTAAAAAAAACATACCCAATTATAAATACTGATTAAACTAAAGAGCACTTAATTAACTGATTTCATGACAGTTATGTATAAAAAAAAATATGTGATTTATAAGTAAGTGGGTTAGTAATCACGGTAAACTTTAGGTCTTTTTTAATTATTTTGAAACGAAAGTTTACCAATTGTCAAGATTGTCTCGCCGCGGGGAGCCGGCTGGAATGTTGCCTCTCCTCTCTTTCCCGTGGATGCAGTAAGAATCTGCCAAGGGATACCTCTGGAAGATGGGCTGCAGCGTTTTTCCGTATATCAACATCCCGTACTGCGCTCGCGAACCCGCCTGCCAAGCGTGGCGAGTATGGCAACGACCCCCTCATGATGGTCTTAATTCCATGCTGGCATATCCAGCCGCATTTTCATTCATTCATTCATTTCAGCCGTAAAACGTCCACTACTGAACACAGGCCTATCTCATGCATCTCCATAAGGGGCAGTTGCCATACTCACCACGCTTGGCAGGCGGATTGGCGAGCGCAGTACGGGATATTGATACACGGAAAGACGCTGCTGCCCATCTTCCGGAGTGATCCCTTAGCAGGCTTTTACTGCATCCACGGGCATGAGAGGAGGGGCAACATTCTACTGCCGGCACCCCACGGCATACCGCATTTAAATCCATTTTAATCTCTTACTCCTTAAATAACTCACGCGACTTTATATTCGACCATCTATTATCAGATTTGTCGCTATATTGTATGTACCCTATATCATTATAATTATTATGTTCCTACAATAATTGATTTGTCATCTGAATTGAATCACCAAGTCATGGAATTAATTGGCTCAGGCGTGACTTTGCGGAAATCCATTATCCCACTAATATTATTTAAGTTTGTTTGGATGGAGGTTTGTTACCTCTTCACGCAAAAACTAGGCTACGGATTGAGCTGAAACCTTGCACACGTATTGATATTGACCAGGATTAACACATAGGCTACTTTTTTTCGGGTACAACTCATGCGAAGCGGTGGGCAGAAGCTAGTATAGTATAAAAGAAAGTCGTGTTAGTTACACTATTTAGAACTCAAGAACGGCTGAACCGATTTTGCTGAAAATTGGTAGGCTAGGTAGCTTAGAACAAGGAGATGAACATTATGCTACTTTTAAAGTTTGTATAGAAAAATCGTTATTTTTCACTTGAATAACTTAAAATAAAAAATAGCATATGTATATATATTAGAATTTAAAACGTAATGAACCTGTATATCAGATTTCCTCAAAAATCATACCCTAAGTGTTTTCACGTGATTTACGTGAAATTTCACTTAATTAGTTAGATAACTACCAAAATTATAAAACACATGTTACAGCGTTAGTTGTAGAGTAGTTGTAAGGTAGTTGTAGGGTAAGTTGTAAGTAGTGGTTATAAGTAGTGGTGATACGAAGTTCGCCTGGACAGCTAGTATTATCTAAATTTTGAAATCATCTGATGATGATCATCCTGTGTTCAGTAGTGGACGTTTTACCCGTAATTAGTAGCCGTAAGACGTCCACATTAAGTCATATTAAAAATGATTTTATTGAAACACAGGAATTATATTATAATACATTAGCGGGCACAAGCCCGCGGCTTCGCATGCGTTGTACCCGAAAAAAAGTAGCCTATGTGTTAATCCTAGTCCACATCTATATGTGTGCAAAATCTCAGCTCAATCCGTTGAGTAGGTTTTGCGTGAACAGGTAACAAACCTCCAAACAAACTTTCGGCTTTATAATATTAGTGGGATTAAGGGCGAAGTCGGTTAAGTTTATTTAAATAATTGATGCCAAAGAACATAGATTGAAACTAACGCTCTAATAGTATTTTACTGCGAACATGTTTTTATCTGCCGCTAATATCTTGCTTATAGCCCATAAATAGCCAGGGTTTACATATGGCAAGTTTTTATAGTCGTACTTGTATACGCATGGCGCATTCTGTACTTATAGCGTAATATAACCCTATTTGTTACGTCAGGGCAATGATTAAGGACCTAGGTTTCAGATGGGACATTATAGATAGTTAAATAATTTATTTACAATTTCAGCACACACAGATAATATTTACAAATAAAATTGAATCGAATATATTCCATTCTTCATCATCATCATCTCAGCCGTACGACTTCCACTGCTAGACATAGGCCTTCATGGATCTGCAAGTACTGATCACGAGGGGTTTTGGCCACACTCACGACGCCTGGCAGGCGGGTTGGCTAGCGCAGTACTGGGTGTCGATACACGGAATGATGCTGCTGCCCTTCTTTAGGAGGTATCCTATGACGGATATTTACTTTATCCTCGGGTAAAAGAGGAGAGGCAATTCTGATGCTGGCACCCCACGGCAGTAACCCGCTTGGCAAGCATGGCGAGTATAGCAACAACCCCTCATGAAGACAGATCCATGAGGGAGGCCTATGTCCAGCAGTGGACGTGAAAATTAGTCCTACGGCTGAGATAATGATGATGATTTTGAGGGAGAATTGTACATACAAGTTGTCAGTTCTGCACAAACAGTCAATACTCTTTGCCCTAGATCTAAGTTTAGACCTGCCGTTAGAAGCCAAGCCTTTTTATAAGGGCTGTGTTAAACTTTTTACACTGCCCCTTCGTGTTTAGTTTACGGTATAACTAGATAATAGCAGATAATACTAATGTGGAAACCTGGTTAGTAATCTGTTTTATTATTACTGATCTCGCCATGATTTTATTAGCAGGGTTTATAAGCCCAGTTTATGAGTAGTCTAGCTTTTGCTTGTGGCTTCACTGTCGTGAATACGTAGTTTCTACAAGACCACAATGACTTGCAAGGGACATCCTGTAACTCTGTATTTTTTATTATCTTGTCTTGTCTTTTTATTTTATGGCTTTTTGTGTTTGGTTTTACTTATTTATTTTACTATTTTTTATTTTATTTTATCTGTGGTAATTGCATTTTTTTGTGTAATTTTTTGTTCTATGGATGGTCTGAAATAAATGGTTTTTATTTATTTTTTATTTATTTATTTACACAATTCCGCCAGTGTCAAGTTTATAAATTCCTATATTATTTGGCTGGCCATGTTTGCCATTTTTTATTGTATTTGGGAAACAAACAGTGTCAGAGTTGTCACTGTTAGATCGCCTGCCGTTACTACAAACGTAATAGTACGTTACTATGGCATCTGTCAGATTGACTTTGGTACCAGAAATAACTCATGGTACCAAATTCTAAGCAATGAAGCCCAAACTACAGTCGCTGTAGAATAGTTTACTAGGTATATTAGTACCAAACTATCCGCTGGAGAGACTTTGCCGTGAGGTGCCGGCAGTTGAATGTCACCCCTCCTCTCCTGTCCGTGGATGCAGTAAGAATCTGCTAAGGGATATCTCCGGAAGGTGGGCAGCAGCGTCTTCATATCATCGTCATCGTCAGAATATCCCGAACTGCGCTTACCAACCCGCCTGCTAAGCGTGGTGTGTATGGCAACAACCCCTCATGCACTTGGATCTCTAAGTCAATGAGGGAGACCTATGTCAGCAGTGGATATCTTACGGCTGATGATCCGCTAGAGGCCAGTACCAGTTTTCATACATTTTTTTAACTACAAACGCTAGTGAGTATCGATTGTGAAAACTCATGGTAGACCTACAGTAGTATAGAATGATAATAATAGTACCTACACAAACCAGTGGTTCAAAAAACAAGTTTCCACTTTTAAATAACAAAAGAATGTAGACAAATTGCAGCACAAAAAGATAATAAACCTAAAAAAAATAAAAAGGACAAAACAAAATTTTGAATGTAAATAATAAAAATGAAAATTACACAAAGATCGCTAAGGAATACCTCCGGAAGATGGGCAGCAGCGTCTTTCCGTGTAACAACATCCCATACTGCGCTCGCCAACCTGCCTGCCAAGCGTGGTGAGTTTGGCAATTATAATTTTATTAAAGTATGGCAAAAAATTAAAATTAGTAATAGTAAATAAACTAAAAAACATGCACAATTATCGTATTATCATCGGTCCTTGATAAGTATGAAACGTATTTTAGCAAAGTACGAGTAGGTATTCTCTCGAAGCCCTGGTTTTGATATAAGAAGCTGTGATTAATGTCTACCATTATTGTATCGCCGTGGGGTGCCGGCAGTAGAATGTCACCCCTCCTCTCCTACCCGTGGATTCAGTAAGAATATGCTAAGGGATATCTCCGGAGGATGTGCAGCAGCGACTTTCTGTGCATCAACATCCCGTACTGTGATTGCCAACCCGCCTGCCAAGCGTGGTGAGTATGGCAACTACCCCTCATGGAGATGCATGAGGGAGGCCTGTATTCAGTAGTGGGCGTTTTACGGTTGAAATGATACAAAATATGAATGAATACTAAGACTTCGCTGTATGTCTGTCTGTCAGTCTGTCTGTCACCAGGCTGTTAAAATTGTGCCGCTATAACAACAAATACTAAACCCAAACAAAATAAATATTTAAGCGGAGCTCTCATACAACAAACATGTTTTTTTTGCCGTTTTTGAAAAATACTGAAAATCTCAACCAAAATTGGGTGGTGCTATCTCATGCCGCATCCAGCATCTAGCGGCGACCGTTAGCAAACCATCACTTCATCTTGGTGGGCGTCTGACGCTACTTCTGAACTCGTTACTTCTGATCACAATCGTGCAACAAATAATTTTCCTTACAAATGTTGATGATGATGAGGATAATGACTTCCAGGCCGATTTCGGCCACGGCGACTTTTTTTGTTTACGGGTTATTCGGCAGAGATTCGTTCGTGTGATCTGATGTGACTAATATACCTACCTTGGCTTTGAAAGTGCGTTTGAAATAATTGCACGTCAGTGTATTATTTTCGTAGTTATAATGATGTGTTGATGAAACATCGTTAGGAAACCCACGGCTTAGTTAGCTTCAGACGTATTGACCTGTTCTTTCCTCTGAATAATAGCTGACGTGTGATCTGATGTGACTAATATAGGTACCTACCTTGGCTTTGAAAGTGCGTTTGCAATAATTGCACGTCAGTGTATTATTTTCGTAGTTATAAATGATGTGTTAATGAAACATCGTGTGGAAGCCCGCGGCTTAGTTAGCTTCAGACGTCCTGTTCTTTCCTCTGAATAAGCTGAGAGGATGGTTATAGGTGCTGGGCAAGCCTAATCCATCTTACAATGTCCCAGGCACTACAGCGTCCCGTACAGCATGATTATCAGTTGCAGACGCTGTATAAATCATCTATAATAGATGCAAAGTCCTTACTATAAATGATGTTTGAAGGCGGTCTGCTTTTAGGGTCGTCGCGTATTGTCCACTTCAAAGGTTTTTATGTTCTGATGCACCAGTCTCCGCCATTCGAGATGTTATTCATTGAGCGAATTTAATGTGTACTGAAAGTCGGGAGTACATACCACTCGCCCAGCACGGCTTTTTCACAATGTCCCAGGCACTGCAGCGTCCTGTAAAGCATTATTGTATTACAAGTTGCTGACGCTGCAAAAATCATAGATGTAAAGGTATTACTTTTAATCTGTACTACGGGCTCTTACATGGAAAGCGTCACATGATTTTATATATAATATATTATATAGTTCTACTATATAACTACTACATAACTAGAGTCAAAGGATGGGAAAAAATATTTAATATAACTGGAAGATCATCAAGGTTATGCAACCAACATCGATGATTGATTTCGTACTTTTTTTAAAGATGATTTTTTTATTATTTCATTGCTACTATATGGTGGCACCCATCCAAATTATCACCCTACGCGCGGTCATAAATTGGATAAGTGACCGAATCTTTTTGCGCATTTTTAAAACTTGTACTAATTTGTACTGAAGAGAAAAGAGAAAGAGAAAGCTGTACTGTATAAACTTTATCCGTGATCCGTGATCATATATATTGCATATAATATAAACACCTTTGTTCTCATAAAATATGTATGTATGTAAGACACAGGTCATTTCAGTTCACGTAGAAAACACAACAAGCGTTTACAGCCAGTCGGATATCAGTTTCATATTATGTTCCTACATACCTACGGAACCCCCTGTTTAAGCTATTTTATATTTTAGGTGTAAACCCACGTTATGGTATCATTTAAGGACATGAAAAATACAAGCGGGTTCGAGTCCCATAGGAATCAAATTATTTTATTGTATTTATCATTTCCATAGATAATAATTTCTGTTTTATTCAGACTTTTATGTTTTTTTTATTCCCATGTCACTCCAAAAGCTAAAAACACACCCTTGACATGAGATTTACATCAGTTGAAAAATATAATTTTAAACAGATTTTGATCTGACTGCAAAAAAGTAAAAAAAACTCTGCATCCCTTCTAAAATTCGTTACACTGCACTCGTATTAAAACAAGGAGTTTAAATCAAAATGTTTCAAAGAACGGTAGTCGAATTTCCTATTGTTTCATGCCAGTGACATTAGAAGGGGTCATAACTCTATGGTTTTTTTTTTTACTTTTTTTATAAAACACTAGGGTAATGCCAGTGTCAATGAGTTTTTTGCAACGTTTGAATTTAAATTAAGAAGCCTTTTGTTATGTTTTTTTTTAATTACGATTCGAGAGATTTTTCATGCATCGCTTGCAATGTGATTTACCTGCCACATGTACTTTTGTTTTGTTTTATTGCAGAACCGTTATGAGTAAATTTAAATATTAATTTGACATTTACAATGTTGCGGAACCGAAAGTGCAGTGACATTTTTATTGCAGACTATTTATGCAAAAAGCACTTTGTTTTTTAAACAAAGCTTACTTTTCTACATATTGAGATATGTTTATTATAATTTCATAATGATAATAAACTAGTTTGTGCCCGCCGCTTCGCATGCGTTGTGCCCGGATAAAAAGTAGCCTTATGTGTTAATCCTAGTAAACATCTACACGTTTGCAAAATTTCAGCTCGATAAATACGCTAGTTTTTGCATGAAGAGGTAACAAACCTCCATACAAACAAACTTTCGGCTTTATAATATTAGTGAGATGAGATACTTATTTTTATTACTTAATTTTGCCATTAGTGTTTTACAAAAAAAATCTTTCAATTATCTGTTGCTTAAAGTAGCAACCTGCCTACTAAAAACATCTGTGGTCTTTTATTGAATGAAAATCATCGAAACTTGAAAAGTCGTTGGGCTAAATTTGTTCTATAGAGGTAAAAATTACACCCTTTAGAATTGTACACATATTATTATACGCCATGTTCAGTATACAACTTATTAAGGTTAATAAATGTAGACTTCTGTACGGTAATAATTTTAGATTTCAGTTCGTGTAAGGTATATACCTTTTTATATAGTGTATAATATCGTTTTGTACCGTGCATTTTGTCTTAGCATGTAGAGTTATAGGGAAATATATGCCTGTAATTAACGTATTTTATTATTTTTTTTTTCTTCATATTATTATTATATCATTGCTATTTTAAGAAAGACATCTTTGCTGAATAAACTCTAAACCACTATTAGATTGAACTTTGTTTATCTATACTTACTAATATTATAAAGAGGTTAAGTTTATGAGTTTGTGAGGTTGTAGGGGGTAATCTCTGGATCTACTGAACCGATTTTCAAAATTATTTTACTAATAGAAAGCCCAGTGAGTGTCATAGGCTATAAATTACCGCCCAACGAAGTGGGCACCGGGTCAGCTAGTTGATGATATTTATTTATACCATCATCAACGAATTGACATGTTCTTTATGTTATATCCCACAATGCTGGGAGGATGGCATAAGTCCTGGGCAAGCTTAATCCACCCAACAGCGTCCCATAAAGCATAAATACTAGTTGTTGGCTCTGAATGAATGAATGAATGAATTAACACTTTATTGATGCACAAAGAACACACACATAATAGAAAAAAAAACAAGAGAAAACATATGTACAAACTGGCGGCCTTATTGCTCAAAGCAATTTCTTCCAGGCAACCCACTAGGAAAAACATGTTGGTAAATTTAACTTAGGTAGTGCACAAAAGAAATAAGAAAAATCTATAATGTACTTAAACCTAGATGTATAAACTGGTAAATAAATAAATACAATGTCAATTTAACATATGAAATATATATAAATATTAATATATATAAATATATATATATACATATATAATGTGCTGCATAAAATTAACAGAATAAAGAAAACATATGAACATAATTTAAGGTTGAAGGCTCTGCATCACCATATCAGACTTAGGACTGCTGTCCACGTCCACTGCTGGACGTAGACCTCCCTCATATATCTCCAAGAGCTTGAGGGGTTTATTGCCATACTCGCCACGCTTGGCAGGCGGGTTGGCGATGAGCAGCAGCGTCTTTTCGTGTATCAACATCCCGTACTGCGCTCGCCAACCCGTACCCAGTATCCCGTAACCCGTAATACTTATAGATCCATCAGGAAGGCCTGCTTCCGGCAGTGTCCTACGGCTGAGATAATAATGATCATTGTCAGAAAGACGCTGCTGCCTATCGGAGGTATTCCTTGGCAGATCCTTACTGCATGCACGAAAAGTAGAGGAGGGGTAACAGTCTACTGCTGGCATGGCTTCGACAATGACGATTTAGAGAAATTATTACTTAAACTTAGATATCTCATTCTAATATTAAGTAAAGATCGTCATTAGAAAAATCAGTATTATAAATAATAATTTTCATCGTTGTTCATCATCATCTGGACATATGGCAAGATCACGAGGTTGGTACCATACGAGCCACGCTTGGCAGACAGGTTGGCGAGCGCAGTCCGGGATAGCGATCGACGAAAGGCAGATTTTAGCTGCGTCCACGGACAAAAAAACATTGTACTGCCGGCATGACTTCGACAATTATGATGCTGCGAAAAATTCACATAAACTTAGCGTCATTTTAAAATTAAAGTAGGTAAGTATAATGAATAATAATTTTCATCGTTGTTAATTTGCCACAATTAAATGAAACGGATACAAATGGTTTGCTCCCTGCAGTTAAATAAATTAATTGTTTTCGTACGCAACACTTCATTCAAATTATTTATTTCAAGGAACCACTTTGTGTATTTTCTTGGTAGTAACTCGATGGTACGCAAGTAATTACTACATTTGTAATGTTGTGCAATGGGCCTTATGAAGTAAGTTGATGGCCTACCTATGAAATACAGAGTGTATTATAATATCGCACCTCCAGTCGTAGACTGACTCAATTCAAAATTTGGGTGAATTAAGTTAAGTATACAGAACGACTCAAAAAAGTGCGCTCTATCGCCTAGTAAATCAGAAACAGAGTAAATCATAAATAAACTGTAATAGCTCTCTGTTTCATAATGTAATAGTGTGATTTATCAAAAACTGTCAAGGACCGAAACACATTTTCTTCATTTCCCAAAAAAACATGAATTTTGGATTGAGTCAGTCTACGACTGGAGGTGCGATATGTGTACTAAACCTAACTGAACGTGGCTGGTATGGTATCAACCTTGTGATCGTGGCTGCAGTGATGTCCAGTAGTGGACGTTTTACCGATGAGATGATGATGATGACGAACAACGATGAAAATTATTATATAAAATACTGTTTTTTTATGACGATCTGTACTTAATATTACAATGAGTTATCTGAGTTTAAATAATTGTTTCACAGCATCATTATTGTCGAAGCAATGCCGGGAATAGAGTGTTGCCCCTCCTCTCTTTCCCGTGGATGCAGTAAGAATCTGGCAAGAAATACCTCCGTTAGGCAGCAGCGTCTTTCTGACGATGATCATTATCAGCCGTAGGACGTCCACTGCCAGACTCTGATGGATCTATAAGTGTTAATCATGAGGGCATTATTGTCATACTACGCTTGGCAGGCGGGTAGGCGAGTACGGGCTGTTGATACACGGAAAGACGCTGCTGCCCATCTTCTGGAGGTATTCTTTGGCAAAAAGATAAAGTGGAAGAGATTGCTCTCAGCAATAACTCCGCCTGTTGCATTGCCTAATATTTTATAATCTTCTGTATGTTGTAGGTTTAGGTAAATTTTCAGTTACGTGTGGTAATCAATAGAGTTATATAGTTTGTTATTTTTATAGTGTTTAACAACACTTAGGTAAAACATTTTTCAAAGAAATTATTAACCTTATCGATTTGACGGACGTGGGTTCGAATCCCACCAGAATCGTAAAATTTTTGATAAGGTTATTCATTTCTTTGAAAAATAGAGTTATCTCTTTATGGCTCCTGAAACACTTCGGTTCAGAAACAGTTCGGGAGCCTATAGATTCATTAATAATTGTATCACCTTATATATGTAAACTAGCTTTTGGCCGCGACTTCGTCCGCGTGGAAGTCATAAAACGTAAAATCCCCTTTTTCACTCAGAGCCACTTTGATTCGAAAACATAAATCCCATTTATTCACTCCCGTGGGAAATTCGAAAAATCCCTTCTTAGTGCACCTCTAGGATACTCAAGGTATATGTGTGCCAAATTTCAAGTCTTTAGGTCCAGTGGTTTAGGTTGTGCGTTGATATATCAGTCAGTCAGTCAGTGAGTCAGTCAGGACTTTGAATTCACATTTTTTTATATAACTTTTTAACTATTTATCTACAGAGAGTACTTCCACTGCACTGAAATATAACTAGGCCGGCCATGTTAGCCGCATGCCAGCTGTAGGCCAAAATAGTCACCAAATGGAGCCCTAACACAGCAACACGACAAAGTGGCAAGCCCCGTAGACGATGGCGCGATGAACTTGACCACTTCTATAACCCGTAGAGAGTTGTGGATTGAATTAATTAATAAATGAATGTACTCTTTACTGTACACAACAGCTAAACCTTAAAATCTACTTATATTATAAAATACAAAACGTACAATAGGCGGCCTTATCGCTTCAAGCGATTTCTTCCAGGCAACCTTAAACAGAGTTAGAAGCCAGTAAAAATTAAAAAATGGTCCTGAAGTGACTGGACGAAATTGAGGGAGGCCTCGCCCAACAATGGGATGATTTGGGCTGACAGTAACAATGAGGACTTATTTATTTACTTCATTTCAGCCGTAAAACGTCCACTACTGAACACAGGCCTCCCTTATGGACCTCCATAAGGGGCAGTCGCCATACTCACCACGCTTGGAGGGTGGGTTGGCGAGCGCAGTATGGGATGTTGATACACAGAATGACGCTGCTGCCCATCTTCAGGAGGTATCCCTTAGCAGGCTCTTACTGCATCCACGGGCATGAGAGGAGGAGTAACATTCTACTGCCGGTACCCCACGGCAATTTATTTGCTTATGTTTAAGTCAAAGTTAAATTCAGTTAATGTTTTTTTCAATAGAGCAAAAGCTACATAGAATAGTCAATTTACAAAAGAAGAACAAGACACATTTAAATTGAATAAAGTAACATTATTGAATTCGTTCGCTTCATATAACTTTTTTCCAAGTGAGGGAAAGAAGCGAAGAAGAAACCTCACTCTTTCACTATTTTACGCCTTTCAGCCTCCATGGCTCTGGGTTCGATTCCCGCCGGGGGGAAATAAGTTTGCTTTGTCTGCAGATATTTGTCTCGGTTCTTGGTATGTATTTACAAAAAAAATAAATTAAGTATTATGTCAGTCTTCTAGTTTCCATAGTACGAGCTCTGCTTAGATTGACTACGTATAATGGCGCTGTGTCCAGCATTTTCTACATCAACAGCTCTATGCACCGACCAACCACGATTCACATACTGTGATTAAAAAATAAATTTATGCTTTCTGCTGAGAGGTTGACAGTTTGTAAATGTTAAAATAGCATAATGCACCCTGCGATGTCTGTCATTCAAAGATCCGTTGTAAAAAATTAACCAAAATACCAGGCTTTTATGGCGTATTGTCTCGTCTTTGTAAAAGCAAAATGGCTGGTGGTCCTACAGAAAACACGATATCTTTATAAATAGGTTTGGAATACCTGTTGAAAAGAAATTCGAGGCCTGATAAGCTGCTTTGAATTTCAAAATAAAAGGTCTATGGTACCGACAAATTCTTTGGGTACCTAATGAAAGAATTTAAGATCCGAAAATTATATCATCCTACTTATTTCTCTATAAATAATTTGTTTACACCTGTAACTCTGCATAGGTACTTAGGAATTACCAGTATATATACGTTATGTATTACATAAAATAATATTTTTTTACAAAATATCATAAGAATTCAAACTGCAAAATAAAAAAGTAAGGCCTTTGCATCTATTATAGATGATTTATGCAGCGTCAGCAACTGGTAATCATGCTGTACGGGACGCTGCAGTGTTGCCTGGGACATTCAGGTTTCAGAACATTTATTTCTCAAAAGAAAACAAAAAATTTCACTTACATGAGAAATTATTCACTAAGTTTAACATAATTCGTCGTACCTACTAATCTAAAATACTAAATACCAATCTAAATAAAGGTTATTCATACTTACAAAACTAACTAACTAATCTAAATTAAGGTTATTCATATTAAACTTACACAATCCAAAATACTTCCTATATAGTTACCATCATAAGTTCATAAACTAACTTTTATTTATCGACACCGCGGCGCGGCGGGTAGGACTCGGAATGCGCATGAGAGTCAACGACAATCGTCATGCTTTTGTTGTTGATGGATTAGGGTTGCCCAGCACCTATACCATCCTCTCAGCTTAGTCCGTGGCTTAGTTAACTGCAAAATAAAATGTTCAATTATTAGCGTAGTTTTCATAATGCTAAGCATCAGGTATGAAACCAAACTCATTTCAAAACTTTAAAACCTACTCAAAAAACTCTACACATTATTTCGTTGCCTCCATAAAAGGAATAACAATTTGAAAGAAAAAATCAAAAGCACGCGTCCGAACTTTTGAATTTGGAGCGCTTTTTCATCACGCACACACACAAACGCTTTCGTGTATTGATTAGAAAGAGAAACATGATGGGATGGAATGGAAGTGTCGGTAAGGCAGAGGATGTTGGTTTTGCTACTCGACGCTAGATGGCGTTACCGGTTTCAAACTTTCTATTCGTTGTAATGGTAAAAAAATCATGACGTCAATTTTTTTTTCTTCTTTAGGAATTCAATAAAATATTTTATTTTTATTTTTTAATATTTAGAACTAAGAAATAGTTTTCATTCAGGTAATCCAACAAATATAATTAGATAAGAAAGCAAAAGGTTTAGTATAAACTAAAATAGATGGCGCTACGAGTCCTAATTTTACAAAACAATTCATTCTCTCTGTAATCTCCCTGAACCGCCGAGAACGTGACTTTCAAAGCAAAGTGACTCATTTTCCCTCCAAATTGCCAACTCACATCTTATTCGTCGCTTTTGAACATTTATACTCATTTCTTCGTCCCTTTATGAAGATATATGAACTTAGTAAAGTGTAATAGGAATATATGTGTGTGAGACGTAAGTACTTACATTCTTTCTAGTTTGAATCTTATTGGATAGCGTTGAGCTGGAATAAATATTTAAAAATAATATCATATACTTAGGCCTAGCAATCTTACTAGAATTAAAACTAATTTTCTGGTAAGTAAGATCCATTCTTTCATAAAGTTTTGATAGAATGCCTTGGATATTTAAAAAAATATATTATGTATTCTGTCAGTATTCTGGAAATTTGATGATCAAAAATGCTGGTAGCCCAGAAGTTAGCAGAGCTTGTATTATTGGTATCAGATTGACGACAGACCACTTAAATATTTTATACTTGTGAATAGTCTAGTTTAGTTTATTCAAATTATAAATGCACCATTACTACAGATTACCAAAGCGTTACACATAAAATCTCAAACTAATAATATACACACAATAGTTTGTTATTTTTATAGTGTTTAACCACACTTAGAGTTTGTACGGGTTTAGATTAAAGCTTAGAAAATATTTAATTGACTGGCAGAAACAGCAGGAAAACCTTCTTCACGATACAAGTGCCATTTAGCGTAGGTGCAAGTATTTTGTAGTAGGGTAGGATAAGAGTGTAAGGGTTTATTGTAATTCTTCTAACTTTTTAAATTGTAGTATAAGTAAATCAGTAGTTATAATTGTGTTTCTATTTCCTTTCTTCGATTATTTGCCTATAATTTTGCTTTATTTTTTTCCTTTTTATTTCTTTTTGTTTATTGTTTTTGTCATGTGCAGTGTATTATGTCCGTTCACTGAAAAAGGATCCAACGGAAGACCAGCGCTGGTTGTCTCAACCAGCATTATGCTGAGTTGGTTATCCTTTTTTGCTACAACCTTTATTGTATTTGTTTGTTATATTTTAATAATCGCTGTATTTGTTGTTGCAAAATAAATATTATTCTTATTCTTATTCTTATTCTTATTATTCTTACTTAGGTAGAACATTTCAAAGAAATGTAACCTTATTAAAATATACGGTTCGTATCCCACGGGAAACGTGAATATTTTTTTAATACAAACAATAGGTACATGTGTACTTATCATAGTTACCATACGAGTACACAAAAAACTACAGATATTTAATTTTGTCTCACCGTGGACCTGCTTTATCCTGTAGGTAAATATAGGCTGTTCATGCTATAAAGATGGTGGTCTAGGCCCTCGACAAGCCTTATCCATGGATATTGCCTGAATGAGATACTCACTAAATCAGTCAGAAATAATACGTATAATCATCAATTTGTCACTGATAATTCATAATTCATGATCTTTAATAATTATAATAATTCATACACATTTATAATCCATAATCATTTAGAATTAATTTGCCAAAATGTATGTACAATATTTATGATTTTATTTTTACTATCTAATGCTAGCTTTTAATTTTTTTCAAGAAATTGTAAATTAAATTATTTTAATATAAGTAAACTAGCTAGACAATTAAATTTAAGGTTACCTGTATTTCTCTTGTAAGTGAATTTTATTCTTTTAGAGAAATAAATGTCTTAAACCATAAACCATGAGATACGATTTAATTATTTCGGTACCTATTTTTACAGAGACACAGTATGGGTAACAGTCCCTGGTGCTAAGTATTAAATATTTTCATGGAACACGAGTTTTGCAGTTGCTGTTGCTGTCTGCGTTTAAATTTTGGCCTTACTTATTCTTCTTGATACATAAATATATATTCTTGATTTAAAAAACCTACGTAACGTACGTTACTACTAAATAGAAAATTACAGAGGTGTTTAGTTTATATAAAGCTAGACTACCACCTCACTCACTCACTGACATCATTGTTCTCCCACTTCCAGTTGGAATATCGAAAATCTGAAAACGGGGTTGTGTAGAGGGTTGGAGGGCGAGTACGACAAAAATACCCCTTTTCGAACCAAAAAAGGGGGGGGGGCCTTTTTTTTTAAATCACATTCTTTCGCACAATCTACCCTCGACTATTTTACGTACCTCAACCGCGTGCTGCGAAGCAGCTCGCGCACTACCTACCCTCTAGTCTTGATATATAAATATAAAATTACACAGGTGTTTAGACATATTGACACGTTCTTTACCAATTGCCGATGGGAGGATGGTTGAGGTACAGTGTAGGCCTAGGCCTAATCTAACAATGCACCAGGCACTGCAGCGTCCCGTACAGCATGAGTACCAGTTGTTGACGCTGTGTATAGGCTTACAATTTTTTTTAATGGATTTTATTTAAGATTATTAAATCCACTAGAAATTTTTCAGACTTATTTTAACTCAATGTGTGCACACCCTTACAATACATTTTTTTCTACAAAAATCGTAGATACAGCCATCTTGCTCTTACTGTAATTTCGTATTAGCTCTACTCTACTTGTCTCTTTCATACAACAGTCCAACCCCTTTGTAGAAGGGATGTTTTTTGCTCGATCGATATTTTATTTTAGTTACTCTGCGCAAGCGTTCTTGGAAACGTTCATTAGTAATTGTATCTGTACCTACATTAATTCCTTAGTTTACGTTCTTCAAAGGGTTACTTAGGAATTTAATTAAAAATTACTTAAAAAAGTGTAAATTTTATGTAGTTAGCTACAGTAATACTTTGATACAGGTTATTTCAAGGGACTTTAGGAATATTTAGGCATATAGGCACCTTAAACAATGTACGTTTATTTAAAAAAATGTGCATAACTTATTTTTAAAAGCCTTATGTGATTTAATTTCCTCAATTTTTCAGTTATAGCATTGGTGACAAGGAAATGAATTTAAGTGTGATTAAATACTACAAAAATACAAACTATCGGATTCTAAATTTTGCCTTCGAAATTTTATTTCCATAATATAATAATCCATAAAATTTATTTTCATAATCATCGATTTCCCGAATAATCACAATCTATAATATAAGGATCCTTAGTATTGTTTCCACTAATATCGGTATCCATAACAATTACAATCCATAAAGTGATTCGCAATAAGTAAAAAAATCCATAACATTATTAACTCATAAACATTATTCCCATAAATATTTATTTGAATAATTTCCATGTTCCATAATATTTTGTTGGCGGCCGCAAACCTAATAACCTACTGACTTTCAATCTCGGTTCTGTCACAGGCAGTGTTTTTCGATGGTTATAAAAATAACTTACTGTCTCTCCATCTCGTTTCTGTCATAGTCTGTGTTTTCGGATAATTATTAAATAAAACATAATAACCCACTGTCTCTCCATTTTGGTTCTACCACAGGCAGTGTTTTTGGATGGTTATAAAAAAAACCTATAAGAAACTATAAGGTTTAGGAAAAAAAATCTTGTTATATAATTACTACAAAACCCTAAAATACACATGTTCGATTCTTTCCTTTCGAAGATGATAGATAACTTGAAAATAATATCATTTTTTAACCTTATGGTTTGTATTGTTTTAGTGTTTTCAAGCGTTATTTTTGTATCTTGAAAATTAAGGAGCTTTTGACTTTGACACACGGGAAAATACCTACAATTTCTTATCATTTTCTCTCTTTAGATTCTAACAAACACTAACAATATTAACCATTGGTTTCCTACTTACTTTTATTAAATGTATGTAATTATATATGTTGATACACGGAAAAACACGGAAAGCTGCGGAGTTATCCCTGTGCAGACTCTCACTGCATCTAAGGTTAAGAGAGGAGACATTCTACTGCCGGCACTCCACGACGAGTAGTAGTAATAATTAGTAGAATTTTTCTGTATATTTCCACGCGTTCAAAGCCGCGTGGCCGAAGCGTGTACAATCTAAATTATCATAGTATGATAATGTTGCCAACGAATCAACTAGTCTTTATAATAAAACAGGTATTTAAACGCCTTAGGTAGATTTATTGCTTAACTTACCTCCTAGAGAGGTAAATACCAGTTATAAGGGTAATGTGATGAATATGATAATTTATTGAAATGCCCTTCGGTGATTTTACCGCAAAGCCTATGCACGTAAGTAGGAACATGGTCGAAATGAGATGAGCAACTTTGTGGGCATATTGAGGTTAACATAAATAAATAAATAATAAATAAATAAATAAATAATGCTGGACAAATCACACAGCATCATCTAGCCCCAAGCTAAGCAGAGCTTGTGTTATGGGTACTAGATGATTGATATACTTAATACATTATATTACATAGATAGATATTTTTATTATATATAGAAAAACACCCAGAACACCCTGAACAAATATCTGCAGATCGTACAGACATTTGTCCCGAGGCGGGAATCGAACCCGCAACCCCTTGCGTCGCAGGCGGACCTTCGCCCGCTGCGCCACAGAGCTCGTCATGTAGTTACCGTTTAAAACTTTTGTTTCTTTTATGAGTTTAATACAAACTCACTTACAGAAGAATTAAGACTAAAAAGACTGCTGTCTAATTCCACTACTGGACATAGGCTTCCCTAATGGCTCTCCAAGACCATGAGAGGGTGGTTGCCATAGTCGCCACGCTTGGCAGGCGGGTTGGCGAGTGTAGTACGGGACGTTGATACATGGAAAACGCTGCTGTCTTTCGAGGAATCCCTTGACATTTATCACTTAGTTTTGTAAAATTGCTTATTTTTGGTCGTCTACGTACTTAGCAAATCAAGCTATTTTATCGGATATAAGAACTAGTAACATTATGTTATTAATAAACATGTAACCGGATATTTAACGCGTTTATTTCTATTATTTTACCAATTTTTCGTAAAATAATAAAGGTAACATGCACAATATCCATTAGCTTTCTAAGAAAAATGATCTGAATTATGTATCTTTAGGTATAGTCTCTTATTTTATGATTATTAAAACACCACTCAAATTTTACAAGGAGGTCAAAGAGACTGCCCTGGAAATAATTAAATGAAAAGGGTTGCATCCAAAGAAAATAAAATTACGTCATATTCGAAGAAAATTTATTAATATCAAAATAAAAATACTCTAATTATCGTCCAATAAAAAAAAATACGTAACAAAATGTCCATAAACGTTGACTCCTCGTTTTACCTAAGTTTTGATTTAAACTTGGAATTAGATGCGAGGGAGTTCAGTTCTATTCGAATTTGAATTATTTATTATTCACGAACATTATTATATCGTAATAGCAATCGAAGCTCCGTTTTAATTATTAATATCTGTATTAGGCCTCACTTTTCCTTACCTTATACATAATTAAATAAAAGCTAAACGCTTTATAGTTCATCTGCGTCTATGTTTCTGTCTAAAATTCACGATCAGGTACAAAATTATATACCAATAGAGAGTAGATAACACAAGTTGTTCGTCTACTTTTGCCAACGGTCAAACCGCAGTTACTGTTAGCATAAACCTTTGTCCAGGCCTGCTACCGTGAAGAGATGTTATCTACCTACAGTACCTACTGCAGTACAGATCGCAGAGATGCTGATTAGCCAGAATCATTTAATTGCTATCTTTACGGTAACGAAATTAAGATCTTCGTATCATAGTCAGTGAGTAATATAATTTAGTTCATCATCATCATTTCAGCCATAAAACGTCCACTGATGACAACAGGCCTCTCTCGTGGATCTCCATGAGGGGTAGTTGCCATACTCACCACGCTTGGCAGGCGGGTTGGTGAGCGCAGTATGGGATATTGATACACGGAAAGACGCTGCTGCCCATCTTCCGGAGGTATCCCTTAGCAGGCTCTTACTGCATCCATGGGCATGAGAGGAGGGGTATCATTCTACTGCCGGCACCCCACGGCGGCAATTTAGTTGCTTGATAGGAAATGCGCTGCGGTGTGGTGAAGTTATGAGATGGTAAAAGTAAAGTTATGTGTTTTAAAGTCGGTTTTTATAAGTATACTAAGTTTCATCTTAATTCGTGGTAGTTTTGGAAAGTGGTAACAAATTATAGTATCTTGCTGTCCTTTTAAAGCAGTCATCAGTCATCATCATCATTTCAGCCGTTAAACGTCCACTACTGATCACAGGCCTCCCTCATGGCTCTTCATGAGGGGTAGATGCCATACTCACCACGCTTGGCAGGCGGGTTGGCGAGCGCAGTTCTGGTTGTTGATATATAGGAAGACGCTGCTGCCCATCTTTCGGAGGTATCCCTTAGCAGGCTCTTACTGCATCCACAAATCAAAGCAGTATTTCAAAGTTGTTATAAGGTTTTTCAAAGTTCTACGAAGTAGGTAGGTAAGTTTTGAGGAAACGTAATATTTAAACAAAATAAGGATTTCTAAAATTAAAATACTTACTTACACAATAAAATCTTTAAAAATGTTTGTCAATATTATATCTTATAATATAATATAGGTAAAGCTATAGGTAAGATGATTTAAAGCTATTATTGACACCACAAAATGTGCTGTACATAATATAATATAGTTGGTACCTACACAAGTCACCTTAGAGCACATGAAAGGGTAGAAAACCAGAACTCTCCTATGAGACTCCTTATCTGAATACTCAGTCGCCATGGCCGAAATCGGCTAGGTAACATCATCATCATATGTAGTTGGTATAATTATATGTCTAATGGGACTCGAAATAAACGTTTATCTAAATGAATAAAGAGTCTTTATTATTAACACCACAATAAAAACATTGTTTTTTTCTTCAAAGCCTCTAAATTCAAAATTATGGTTTCCTATCATTCGCGTTGAAAAAATATAAAATGATTTTAAACATCGAATCACAGAACTCCACCTCGTCTGGATTGACATTATCAACATTCTCTATTTGAATTCGTATTTAGAACACAGGCCACCCTGATAGATACGTATAAAACAGCTAGCACATACCACCCTAAACGATTACAAAAAGCTGTCAGATTTCACTAGGCCGTGATAATAGTTTTTTCTGCTGTCCGTGAGACCACTCTTACGCAACTCTTTTTGTATTCGAACAATGACTTAATTGAATGGGTAATCAGTGGTATTCTCACTGGTGCTAGGGCACAGGTGGGAGTTAGAAATAGCTAAGTAACTTTTACAATTTGATTGATATTAGGTAACGGATCTATTGTTGTAAAAAATATTTTGAAATGCTTTTGTTTGATAGAAACCTTCATATACTCGTAGAAATAAAACATAATTTATTCGTTATCAGCAAACATGATATTTTGGATGGATGCGTAAGTAACGGTCAACTGAAAACATGAAATAAGTATGTATCATCTTACTATGCTCAGCCGATTGCCACTTTATGAGTAGTGATTTACTTCCTTCTTTGTGTATATCTTAAGATGTGCAATAAAAGTTTTTTTTTATATATCTATTTAAGCCTATAAACAGAACTTGGTACTTTAGATTTATCAGATTCAAGGCTAAGAATCATAGTTTGCGTTTATTCTTTTTAACATTAGTAACCACCACTTAGATACCGAAGCTTGAACTCCCTGGAGTCGGCTCTAGATTAGGAATCGAGACATGCTATTTCTTTTTTTACTGTGACACTACGATTCTCACCACAAATACTGTTGATGTGTGAATTGTAGTAGGCATTAACATAAGCGTTACAATGCTTGTATCAATGTTTAGAGATATTATCTTTAAAACTAGCTATTGCCTGCTGCTTCGAATATTTTGTACCCGGATAAAAAGCAGCCCTAATGTTACATTATAAGGCCTATATTTGCCCAGGTTTTTTTTGATTCGCTTAGTACCTACTTTAACTTAGTGGAACCAACATTGTGCCAATTTGGTTGCCTAAACAAAGCGGTTTTTTACATAATTACTTACCGTAACCTTCTTATTTCGACGACCTCTGTGGCGCAGCGGGCGAAGGTCCGCCTGCTATGCAAAAGGTTGCGGATTCGAATCCCGCCTCGGAACAAATGTCTGTACGATCTGCAGATATTTGTTCAGGGTGTTCTGGATGTTTTTCTATATATAATAAAAAAAATATCTATCTATGTAGTATAATGTATTATTTGTATTAAGTATATCAGTCATCTAGTACCCATAACACAAGCTCTGCTTAGCTTGGGGCTAGGTGATGCTGTGTGAATTGCCCAGCATTATTTATTTATTTATTAACCTAATAGGCATGGATATAAAGAAATAAAAAACATAAAGTATTTTGTTTGCTTTTCAAATTAATGAAACTACTTAGACAGAACGCATTGGAGTTAAGTAGTGGGACTCTTGACGTCAGAGCATAGTCATAAACTGTACCGAAACACGTCGGCACGTGACGTCACACTGCATTTCAACTTATTGCATAGTCACATTTTTGGATTACTTACGTTAAAAAATAATACGTGTTTAATAGTTTTTGTTAATCTACATGACAGACTAATAATTATTAACTAAAAAATGTACCAAGTAGCCTATTTATTGCAAATAATTAAATCGTAAGATGTGCTCTAACACCAAAAACTGTGGCATTGTCTTTATATGTGTGTAAAAATAATGCCGACGCCACGCACACTGGTTTTGCCACTAACCCAACTGTTATTGTTACCATTTATTATGCAATCATGATGCATGAACTTTCTGGAATAAAATAACACAAACCACGTCCGGCTAGGTACTGTGTTTAGATGTAAGTGCACTGATTCCAAATGAGTGAGATCATTCATTCCGTGTGGAAACAAAACCATGAGGTCTCGTTACGGTAAGGGTGTATCTACCGATTTCAATATTTGATTTATTACACATTATAGAAAGCTTATCAAGGCATTACTGTTAACTATAGAAAATGTTAAGGATTGCAAGAAATTTTAAATTAAGTACTTCATAAAATAACATTATCTTTATTTATTTTTAAACCTATAACTCCAGTCTCACAAAATATTAAATTTCGAACACATACAAAACATTCCGTCGCCTCCAATTTCAAATTCAAATTTCGTATTCTGCGAACCGAATACAAAATGTCTTCAAACGTCAAGTCAAATAAACTTGCATCGTTCACGCAACATGACATAGAAATCATACGTAAGAAGTCATTAGGCATTCGCGCACCGACCCTATATTGAAACCATACTTTTGATGCCTACTCCCACTCAAAAATAAACCTTAACAGCCTACATATAACAACGAAAATTCAACTACAACAATCCAGTGACAATCGCTCACATATCCAGCAGCACAAGCGTTCGAAATTCGAACGCAGTACGTCATAATAGAGTTGAATTTCCGTGTACAAAGAAAATACAGTCAACAAAAAATAGAACGGGGAAAAAAGCGGGAATCTTTTTGCCCCCTAAGCCGGGGGTGGGAAGAAATCCCCCGGGTGCGCCCCCCAGTAGTTTTTCGTCGGCATCACGCTCACGACACGGTTCGTATTGATTTTTCCACCACACACTCGCAGGTAGCTTGCATCGAGTATTTTTATTTTTTGATGTGAGATTTTGATGGTTTCCTGTACTTATGTGTAGCTGTCTGGAGAGCTGGGGAATTTGGTGATTGTGGGGTTAAGATTGCCTTGTGTTGTGGATGTTAGAGAGTTTTAGAAGAAGTGGGTAGGCCTTGGACATCTAACTGAATTTTTCTCTATAAACCGTTCAACCCATGCTGTACGGGAGGCCTGAGTGCCTGATTAGATAATGAAAGATGGATCTGGTTTGATTTATTACTCTACTTTTACTAAATCCTTTATTTTTAATAAAATATATTGCATGTATCCTTGTAAAATCAACATAGAGTAGTAGCTTATAAATAATAAGAATATAGTGTCCCTAATGCTATATGAAGTCGTTAAAACATTTTATAAGTTTTAGAAGACTGATCTTTTTAATTTACGCATCCATAAAAAATTATAAATACATATTTTGCAGACTTTTCACACAGCTTCAAGGTAAGCAGAGCTTGCGGTGTGGGCACCAGATGGTTTATAAAATACTCAAATACATTTTTTGTAAGTGCATACTTATCATACATAGAACACCCTAAACAAATATCTGCAGATTAATCAAACACTTTGTTCCTCTACAGGGATCGAACCCTACCTCCTGCATCAAAGCCGTCTTATAAACCAACTGCGCCACGGAGGTTCTTGAAATAAGTTTTTTTTGATTGAAGCGAACTCTATTTATTTTTAACAGTGGACGTGGACAGCAGTCCTAATGGTCCTAGCAACCTAAGGAATCTAAGAATCTAGAAGGTTCTCAGGTTGACGCGAAATGTGTACAATTTTTTATTTAACATTTGAAAAAAGTCTATGTTTATGCAATAGCATTTCATCATAGACAAACTATCAAAAGAAGGATTAAAATCACCAAAAAAGTTCACACGTGCATAAATTATGGTAATTGTGCAAAGGTGCGAAGATTACCATCTTATTGTGATTCCGCGATTGGTTCCGTACACTCCATGTTTGAACGCGATTCGCGACGGACCGGTGTGCTTTACCGGCGCCTGCGCTTGCGCATAGAAATTATTAAGTTGGTGTAGCTTCTGAAACTATGGTTGTTTAAACTTTTTTTGTATGTAATATTATGCAAAAAGTATAAGTACTTACTTAATTTAAAAAAAATCTTTTATATAAAGAAAAAGTTTAAGATGTTTATTATTAATGCTTTTATTTACAACACTTCTACAAGTTATGCAAAATAATTAGGCTGTAATCCCTATTTTAAGTATTTATTATTGTAGCATAAACTAAACCGGGTACTTAACCCGGTTTGGCTTTGAAATAAACGAAAACATCTCAGGATTTTTAGTGGTTAAGAGCTTTGACAGGGATATGAACCAACTTATAACATCGTCAACTAAACATTTAAGCGTGTTTAAAAATATATGTTTTCCAACTTATAAAGTGAAAAATAGACGTATTACTGTCATGGAATAACCTCCGTCTACAAGCGCAGATGATGTTCTTATTGTTTAACCTTTTCAAAAAGAGAACTAAAATGAATAAAATCTTCATAACGGTGCAACCTGGCACTCAGCAAAAGGTTATTACTAATTTAACACCCCATCCCTACCTCAGGGAAATATAAGCCTTAACTGCAAGGAACTTAAGTTTATAATACAACAGACTGTAGTGGAAAGAGTTGACAAAAAGGTGCGCTTTTTGTTTCGTCCCAACGATTTTGTTCTCAATTTAAATATTTTATACGATTTGACAATAGACAAAAACCGGTACTTGTTGTAAAAAATTAAATATAAAAATTATGACGGTTTACGCTTTTGTCTCTTAATTTATGGTAATTTTGGTGCGGATGTGAGCTGCGGATGTTGATCTTGATATTTGTTTCATTGTTTGTCTGTTTGAAAGGATGTAGCAAAACAATAACAATGTGGAAGAGGTTTTCATAATTTAATTTACGAATTCGTTTAAAAATTGGCCCAAGCGATGACTGCGTCGAATTACATTACAATTACAATTTTTGCCAATTTGTACAATGATATATTTATCCAAATAATTTTATTTTTTGTATTTTAAGTGCAATAAAGTGTTCATTCATTCATTCATTCATACATTAGTATGATTTGAAATAGAACTTATGGAAAATGATTGTTCGTTTTTTGTTTTAACTACAGTATTTTGAAATTCTAATACGTATCTTCTTTTGTGCATGGTGTGCGATACGTATAGTCAAAACCATGAAATTATTTATTGATATACAAAGATTTAAATTGTTAGATACGCCCTTACCGTAATGAGACCACACCGTTTTGTTTATTGCTAACACACAATTAAAGACAATGCTACAGTTTTTAGTGTCAGGGCACATCTAATGATTTAAATCTTTGTTGATAAATAAGTATTTATCAAAATAAATATAACACCGAAATAAATGGAAGACTAGGCCGTGGGGTGCCGGCAGTAGAATGTTACCCCTCCTCTCATGCCCGTGGATGCAGTAAGAGCCTGCTAAGGGATACCTCCGGAAGATGGGCAGCAGCGACTTTCCGTGTGACAACATCCCGTACTGCGCTCGCCAACCCGCCTGCCAAGCGTGGTGAGTATGGCAACTACGCCTCATGAAGATCCATGAGGGAGGCCTGTTCAGTAGTGGACTTTTTACGGCTGTAATGATGAAATGGAAGACTATACCTAAACCAAATTATAATAAGATATGAGACTGCCCTTTAATAATGTGTTGAAATAGTTCAAAATAGTGAAACACAAATTTAATATTTTAAGTATATATTTGAGCCACACACAGAAGATACAAAAAAAAACACAAAAATAAAAACAAGGAAATTGTTTGGGTGTCCCTCAATAACAAGCAGGTTATGAAGGTTTTGTGATTTCTAGATTATTTATATTAATTATTATTCCACTATTATATGACTAGCAAAGGACTCCGTTCCTCCCTTCACACACATAATAAAACTTTATGAAGAAAATCAAATGAGAATAAATCTAACTACGAGTATGTAGGTATCACAAAATAAACCACCTTGTACAAACCCTATATAAAATTTTACTACAAATTAAAACTAAAATAAAAGGTAGTTAAGAAGGTTCTTGTACTTGTTACTTAAAGGTAGGGAAATATAGTCATCTCAGATAAAGCAGTAGACAATATTTCAGTACTTATTTACGAACGATTAACCCTCCTACAATGTCGCGGAACAATTTATTCCGAGGATGAACTTCAGAGACGCCGTAGTTAAAACTCTACGGGGTCTCTTACACTCGTTTCAAATTGTTTCAGACGAAGAAAATGTTTTAGTGGGAGATATAAAAGAAAGAAGGGCGGAAAACAATATGGCGACTTTTGTTTATGATATATTTTAAGAACTAGCGTTAATTAATATTTTGTTCAGGTTTAAACATACATTATGTATAGGAAAAAAATACTATGCACGGCTTCGCCCGCGTATTTTTTTCTTAAACACGCATGCGAGGATTTTTTATGTTTGTATATTTTTAACACCTTGAATCACAATAATGAACATTTTGCTGGGCTAAATAAACTCGATTTTAATAAAGCTTATGTTACCCATTAATCATCATTTCAGCCATAAAACGTCTACTACTGAACACAGGCCTCCTTCATGGATCTCCATGAGGGGTAGTTGCCATACTCACCACGCTTGGCAGGCGGGTTGGCGAGCGCAGTACGAGATGTTGATACACGGGAAGACGCTGCTGCCCATCTTCTGGAGGTATCCCTTAGCAGGCTCTTACTGCATCCGCGGGCATGAAAAGAGGGGTAAAATTCTACTGCCGGCACCCCCCGCGTGTTACTCATTAATAGTTTAGCATTATATTAGTGAAATAATTATTAAAATTGATCCAGTAGTTTATGAGTAGTTTTTCATTTAATATAAAAGATGTCTCCTTCAATTTTAGTAAAGAATAACTTATACATGTTTTTAGTAGTATTGGTTTCAGCGCTTCATCAACAACCCGTAAAATTGTGTCTGTCCGTTCGTCTGTCAGTACGCAGCCTAGCTCAGAGATTCCTAGTAGGTACTCTGTAAGGTAGGAACCGAAAGTTTTTCAATGATGTAGTACTCCTAGGTAAGACTTATTATATATTTTGATTCACTGGATCAAAATAAATAAAATAATGTTATATCCCAATATTTGCAGTGAACTTTAAGTTATTGATGTTAACTAACTAAGACATGATTATTGTAAATCCAATCTTCTACTGGTTAAGTTATTATAACATTATTTACATTCAAGTACAGGCACTCGATAAAACAGTCCATAAAACAAACTGTCAAAGAATCTATAAACATTCAATAGTTTTTTGCAAAATAATAGAATTAATTTATTCAAACCCTATTTTATTATCTGTGAATCGCACAAGATGACTATTGTTTGTTTACGTTCAACTCTATCATTCTTGTCTATTGTTATTGTAATAGACAATTAATCTTCTGTTTTTGAATATTGCGTGTTCTTAAAAAGTGTCGCTTTTTAATTTATGTTGGAAGCTATACTTACAGTTATTTATTAAAATTATATGAATAAAAGTTATATCTATTTTGTGCTGAGTTTTTGATCATTCTGGTTCAACCGGATTGCATACGAGCATAATTATTATATTTTTGCGTATTTTGATAGATGGTAAGGACTGAAAAGAAAAATTATAAATACTCCGTGAGAAAACCTATAGTTAAGCTTAAGGTACTCAGGTATTTTATGAATACACATCTATCACTTCCACACAAAGAACAGAATACATTACACGACCATACAACTTCAAATACGACAACACAGCGAAAATATTGATCTCATTACGAATACAGCCAAATCTATCCAACAAAACTCTTATTGTACTGCTGTGTGAAAAGTTAAAAAATTCTATATAAACCAAACTCATCATAGACATGCAAACTAGATCCCATGGATCTTCGATATTCAAATCAGGCGCGGCCGGAACAGGAAGAGCAATTTTGACACTAGGAAGAATAGTCCACCCTTTCGATATTCAAATTTCTATACGGCCAGTGACTAACAGGCATTTTTAGACGATTCGTGAGAAATGTTTGTGAGAATCCTGTCTGTTATTGATGGGGTTGGATGTTATGGAAAGCTGTGTCAACATCACCAGTTATATGCAAATTTATTGATTTTGCGATAAAATTTACTGCGATAGGAATATTTTATTGATAGCCCTTGACTTTGTTGCGACTATAAATAAATCTATTTTCATAGTTAATTTATAGTACCTACTTAAGTTTAATAATAAAATCTTGAAAAATATGACTTCGTAAGTAAATAAATGGATTTTAAATGACTAAGTAACCTAAGAATAGAATAAAAAAATTTAAAAAATCTTTAAAAAAATGGCTTCGTAAATAAATTAATAAATTTAAAATGATCCAAGTAACCTAAAATCTAAAAAAAACTAAGTAGCCCATCGGATACCACTGCTGGACAAAGGCCTCCCTTCCGTCTCGGTCCAGAGCGATAGTCCGCCATTCTGGGCAAAAGGCATCAAGTTCATCCCGCCACCTGTGCTTGGGCTGGCCGCGTGGTCTCTGAATTTGTAGGTGTGGCCATCTAACCCCACCTAAGAATAGAATAAAACATTTATGAGTATTTTTTCTATTTGCTATTTTGTAAAGACAATTTTATGGGTACCTAACATGTAATTCTGGTTTGAATTCAAAACTATTTAAATATAATGTGTCATTATTTTAGTTTAGGTATCGTCGTACATTTGTCAGCATTTATATGAAAGTCATATATTGTTTTTCATAAAAACTAATTTTGTAAATATACGAAAATTATAATTTTAATATATTTGAATTTCAACCAGAATTACAACTCAATAAGTGTGTTTTCTAGCCGATATAAAGAAATAAAATATCTTATTTGTCTAATGCAATGTTCGACAAGACGCATACCTCAACCCTTCTTATTCCATTCATATTCAAATGTCCCCGCGAAGACAGGTGTTCTTTGTATGAACTTCCGCTCATAAGGAGGAAGTAGACAAAAAGTAATTATTGTGTGCTCTGTGCTCTATGGTCTTTGACTGGCTTGAACTTCGAACTCTATAGAAAAAGAAAGAATGATATTTGAATTTCGTTTGAAAACCTACATTGTATAGTCCGAGTTCTGTTTGAATAATTGGACAGGTTTTTTACATACCTACCTTATGAAGAACAATTAGCTCAATTAGCATTTGGAACAACAAGCGATTAGAGAGCATTTCCTGATAAAATTAAATTTATTAATGCTTATTATCTTGTTTGCTATCTAAATCTAAAATAAAACTTTAATAATAATCAATAAAAATAAATGCAACTTGTTACTCTTTTAGGTACTTATTTCCTGATTTTAAAACTATTTAAATACTAGCCTATGTGTTATTCCTGGTCCACATCTTTACGTATGCAAAATTTCAGCTCAATACGTTGGATAGTTTTTGTGTGAAGAGGTAACAAACCTCCATACATCTGTACAAACAAACTTTCGGATTTATAATATTAGTGAGATAGCTCTGAAAATATAGCTGACTTTGCGAATGTTCTGAAACAAACCGCCGTTACAATTTTAATTTAATCTCCATAGCAAAGGTGACAAAATTATTCATCCAACATTTAATTCCCACGTCTCGACTAGTTTTAAAATAATACACACCTGGGTCTTTTAGACCGGTCGTGCTCGTGACATCCGCTAATTTGCATTCGAAGGGTTAAATCTTCGTGATTATTTGAGCTCACGCATATTTTTAATTATTCAAGGGTTAATGTATTCATTTTTAAATGCAGAACGTTGCAAATGTGATTTTTTTCGGGATCCAGTTTGAATTTGGAAGTCGTTGAGAGTGCGTGTTGTGATTTGAAATAAAAGAGATCTTTTTCTCGAAATATCAAAAACAAAATAGAAAATCGTTAGCAATATAAGCAATGTTTGAAGTATTCAACGAAAGTTGGTTAAGATTTTTAATTACTTTTTTAACTTTCTTACGGGTCTGATTAAATAGGTACCTGTCTGCAGTTAATTTTATAAAGTGGTAAGTACCTACAGCTTGTTTATCTTAAACTTAAACTTATTATAAATTTTAAAATATACCCTAATACTCAATAAAAAGTCAACTATTGCGTCAAATGTAGTTAATACTTTATGTTTTTTATTACGAAGCTCAAAAATCCTGACATTTAGTTTTTAAAAGTAGGTAACAAATTTAACAAGGTCTCTCATTTTCACTAACAATTTAGCAAAATAACCGAGTATTTACCAAAAACGCTAATATATCCGGTAACATAATTCCATATACGAAATCTAATTTCGAAAACTCGATCCCGCTAGTGATGTGCCAGCAATGCATCACAGATAATGATTGGATTTGCCCCGCCTACGTCATCAATCACTAGTCTAGTGGCATTGTGGGTGGCTACAACAACCATCCTATTCAGACCTCTGACTTTTCTTCGCTTTTCTTTTTATGCGAGTGTGGGGACAGGTCGACGTTTTCTGGTTTTGCGAAGGGTGGTTCGTATAGCCATTGTGTCTTGTTAGGCCGTAATGTCTTGGATGTAAGTAAATTATGTTTTTTTTCGTGGGGTATTTTCTATCTTCGGAAAACGTTCTTTGTTGAGCAATTTTGTATATCCCTTTAACATTAGATAGATATTGGGTCGAATGACATTAGAATAATTTGATTTTTTTTTATTTAAAACTGGTACACTTTTGGCATTGTTTACAGTACGTATTTTATATTTTTTTTTTTTTACCTTCATGTCAGCCGTAGAACTGCTGCCCACACGTCCACTGCTGGACATAGGCCTCAATCATGGATCTCCAAGACCATGAGGGGGATCATGTTGCGATACTCGCCACGCTTAGCATGTTGACACACGGAAAGACGCTGCTGCCCATTCTTCTGAAGTACCCTTACGCAGATTCTTATGATCCACGGCAATATTCTACTGCCGGCACCAACGGCTATAAACCTCTATGTATCTTCAATTAATATCAAATATAAACAACTCTGTTGTAAACACCCCCGAAAAGCAATATCTTGGAGAATTTTACGTAATCCGACTTTCTGAGCACCTGACATGTAGTTACGCTGGTAGGTATAGGCACATAGGCCCTTAGGGCACGTTTTAAGGATTTTTTTCTTGCATTTTTACTTATAGATATATCACATTTTTTTTTGAGTATTTTTTTTTTGCTAATTAGCCGTGAGGTGCCGGCAGAATGTTGTCTCTCCTATCTTTTTTTTTATCTTTATTATTTAGAAAGGAGTTTTGTCACACAGTGGCTATGTTACTTCCATTAAAATTCTCTTCTATCTTGCCCGTGGATTTAGTAAGAACCTGACAAGGGATACTTCCAGAGATAAGCAACAGCGTCTCTCCTTGTATTAACAAAGCGTACTGCGCTTGCCGATCCACGTGGCGAGTATGGCAGCAACCCCCTCATGATCTAAGATGCATGAGGGAGGCCTGTGTCCAGCTGTGGACGTAGACTGCTGCACACACACAGCAGTCCTACGCCTGTGAGGATACGGATAATGAGTATTTCTTTATTTTGTAAATTACTGGGATTAATTTCAGCCGTAAAACGTCCACTACTGATTACATCTCCAGATAGTTGCCATACTCACCACGCTTGGCAGGCGGATTGGCGAGCGCAGTACGGGATGTTGATACACGGAAAGACGCTGCTGCCCATCTTCCGGAGGTATCCCTTAGCAGGCTCTTACTGCATCCACGGGTAGGAGAGGAGGGGTAAAATTCTACTGTTGGCACCCCACGGCATGACTACGGGGATTAATAACGTAGTATTATAACGTCGAAGAATATTCCGAAACGTTATGATTTTCAAGAAAATCATCATCATGTTATTGGAACATGCTGGAATAATCTTCGACGCTATAAAAACGTAAGTGATTTCGTATTTTTCAATTCGCTCCGCAGTTGCACTCGCGTAGTTCCCGTTACCGTGGGAAAACGAGGATAAAATATTACTCAGGGATAATATAGCATTCTAATGGTCAAAGAATTTTGAAAATCGGTTCAGTAGTTTTTGAGTTTATTCGTTAAAAACATATATAGTACAAATATTTCCTCTTTGTAATATTAGTATAAAAATAGATAGAACACGCGCGGTACAGAATGTTGATACATAAACAGACGCTGCAGCCTATCTTCCGGAGGTAACCCTTTGGCAGATTTTTACTACATCCTCAGACAAGAGAGGAGGGGCAACATTCTACCGCTCCATGGCATTTGTGCATTACTTTTATTTTTGAAACTGCTTTATTCATCCGGCTCAAACATGCATACGTCCTTATTCTTGCCGGCTAAGCCTCCATTTACATACATATGAGGCGGGAGACGGCTCTTTGTTCCTTCAATACTTTCTAAACGCTTTTTGTACGAACATTTTTGGATCTTTTTTTGGGTTTCAAGGATTTGCTAGATGAACATCCACTTTTAGGTTCACGAATGTGAAATTTATCCTTTGGTTGAGTCGAGACTATCTAGTCACTAAAACATCTGTTTTATAGATTAAAGAATCATTAGCTTGTAATTATGAAAGGGAAATTAAATAAAAGTAGATACATAAAGATTTTGTATCACTTGGAATAAAGTTTTCCGAAGCGAAGGAATTCAATTATGTGCTTTATTCAATTTAAATGTGTTTTGTTTTTATTTTGTCAACTGACTATTCTATGAAGCTTTTTGCTGTATTGAATAAACTCTTATTGACTTTGACTTAAATGCCGTGAGGTGCCGGCAGTAGAATGTTGCCTCTCCTTTCTTGCCCGTGAATGCGGTAAGTATCTTCCAAGAGGTAAAAATGTAGATTAAAAGTAGGAACACACTCACTTGGTGAGTATGGCAACAACCCCCTCATGATATTGGAGATGCTACCGGGTCTAAAATAGTATTATTTTATATAAGATTTTTTTTTAAAACGGTGCAGTAGTAAATTTTTTCAAGTTATTTTTCACTACACGGCATTTTTATCTCTATCATTATGTAAGAAAGGTAGTTCCTGTTCCCGTAGGAATACGAGGGTAAAATATAGCCTACGTTACGGAGAATGTAGCATTCTAATGATGAAAGAATTTTGAAAATCAGCCTAGCAGTTTTGGAGTTAGTAATATTGCGAGGAAACCCGCGACTTAAACAGCTTCAGAGGTATTGACCTGTTCTTTCCTCTGACTAATAGTCGAATAAGCTGGGAGGATGGTATAGGTGCTGGGCAAGCCTAATCCATCTAACAATGTCCCAGGCACTGCAGCGTCCATCATTACCACTGAACATCATTACCATTTGCTTAGTTAGTAGTTGCAGTTACGCTGTATAAATCATCTACTTATAGAAGTATAAAAATATGGATAGATATTTTTATTTTTCCCGGGAATCGCTTATTTCGCTGATTCTCTACACAACAGAGGCCGCCATAAACACCGCTATAAAATATAGAGGACAGCGAGTAGGTAATATCAGAGATATATCGCGGGTTGTACCGGGCGCGGAGCATTTTTCAAGACACAATCCTCCCTCGCCTCTTCGAGCGTATTAATCTGCAGTGCAAGTCACGAACATTGAGCTTTTACATATGTACATGTAGGCAAAGTTTAAATCTATATATTACTATATTGTCTATGGATGTGTGTTACCAATAATGCCGACGCACGAACACTGGTTTTGCCAGTAAACGAAACTGATAATGCTACCATTTATCATGTATCACAAATTTTCGAGAATAAAATAACACAAACCAACGTCCGTCTAGTACTGTGTTTAGAGGTACACTGATTCGAAATTAATGAACTTACTTATTTCATGTGGAGACAAAACGGTGCGGTCTCATAACGGTAAGGGCGTATCTAACGATTTTAATGTTTGCATGTAAGACGTTTTAACGTCCGTCACTCGCTCAAAGCCATGCGTTGTTTGCCTACCGCCTTTTGTATTGAAGTGATGTATATGTTAGTTTCTGTAATCTGTGCTACCGCTTCGTGTACCGTCGACGATACGACCGTCAGTGGGCTTCTGCTGCCACCCCCCCCCCACCTTACCGCTCGCACGGCACGTTTACCGCGCATACTCAGTTTCAACACTGGATCTGTGATGTGTCCTTTTATCTATATTGATGATACGCAGGAAGCGGAATCTTTTTCTATGTATCATAAGTATGTGCATTTAAGTAAGAGCGGGGACAACGACGAATGTTTTCAAATATACCCAAGTGTGGTATCAAATAAAAGGGAATGATGTGTAGATTGCAAAACTAATACACATTTCACAAATAAATACGGTATCTAACCTTTGAGACAAAGTAAAATGTCTGGAGTTATCTAACTTTTTTAATCTTATGAACTTGTGGCTTTTTAACACGAACGCTTATCATTATCATCGTCTCATCTATAGGATTACTGTCCACGTCCACTGCTAGACAAAGGCTTCCCTCATGATTCAAGGTCACGAGGGGTTGTTGCCATAATCGCCACGCTTGGCAGGCATGTTGGCGGGCGCAGTATGGGATTTCGATTACACGGAAAGACGCTGCTGCTCATCTTCCTGACGCAGATTTTACTGCATCTATGGGGAAGAGAGGAGGAGCAAATTCTAATGCCGGCACCCCAGAACACGCTTGTATCTTAGGCCAATCACCGTGATTCCCAAGTTCGTTTTTCTCCCGCTCCTTGGCAGTTTTGATGCATCGCAATATTTTCGTGTCAGGCGCAAGCCGTGAAGTGATATATTGGCTTTCGGCTTGTTATATCAACTTGTGATGCTTTTGGGGGGAAACTAGGTTTGTTGTTCGATATTTGAATATACCTACTTTTGTATGTTTGAAATTTGAATACATTGTTTCGTTAAATTAAATTTTAATAAAAAGTGTCATTATTTATCATCATTTCAGCCGTGTCAGACATCCACTGTTGGACATGGATCTTTGTGCTCATCATTAAGGGTTGCTGTCATACTCGCCACGCTTGGCAGGCGGGTTGGTGAGCGCAGTATCGGATGTTATTACATGGAAAATTATATATTTTCCGTGTAATAACTTCCGATACTGCGCTCCATATTCCAGTGGACCCAGTAAGAATCTGCTGAGGGGGTATCCCTTAGCAGATTCTTATTGGATCCACTACAGCACGGGAGAGAGGACGGGCAACATTCTACTGCAGGCACCACCCCGTGGCACTGAATCATGTATCGTCGACTTAATCAGCAAATCCTGCCTTTACAATATGTTTTTTCCCAAATCCACGATTCACTCCTTCAAACAACTCAGACGAAACATATTCATCAAACGAGCCCATCTTTTTCAACCCAAACATTTCCTTAACTAAAACACCGAAAAAGTGCGGAAAACAAAACAAAGTCTTATTTGCGAATACACCTGTCTGCCTTCTAAATCGTACGGGGGACTCAAACATCTATTGAAAACCCAAAACAGGGGGGTAGGGGGTCACCCCCTCGTTACCCCCCTTTCTTTCTACTAACTTCGCATCGTCATCCATATTACTTTGCCTTAACTTATGTGAGGATACGTTGCGACCCTCTAGTTATTTTCATCTCTATCTGTACACTAATAAGGTTTACACTCCCTTGTTATCAAAAACCAATTTACTGGCTGGGAAATTTCGGAAAATTCTCCCCAATTTCCGAACGCATAAGGTTGCTTTTGGAATGGATAGGAGCAGATCAATTTTGAGATAGTAAGGATTCCTTTGCATTACTTTTTCCTTCTTTGTAGATGTATTTTATGTGAGTTTAAGGTCTTATGTGTTTGTGTTGGCTTTACTGTGCATGAATGTAGCTTGTAGAAGCAACTCCGATGTAATACCTATTTATCCCCTTACTTATAAACGCAGATTAAACTAATCAGCAGTTAACTGACTATCGGTTTCAAAATATTAATCGGTTTTTTTGACTGTTTAGTGAAAAAAATATGTACCAATTATCAATAATTTCAGCCCTAGGATGTTCCAGTTTTTCGATATTAGTGCTAAAATTGTACCTAACTAAATGAATTGTTATTTATAAATGTGTTTATAATGACTACCTGCCTAATTTATGAATCGGGTAGTGTGCCAACCCGTCCGCTATAATCTTGTCCGCACCGGACGAGTTGGCACAAAAAATTAAACATTATTTCCGTTCGTCAACTCGTCCGCTCAAATTTGATACCCATTTTTTTGATTTAAATTACGAAAAGTAATGTTACCAAGAAAAGTGTTCAGTGATGTACGAACATTTTTGTTGGTCCGTTTTTTTAGAGCGACCTGTAAATTGATTTTACCAATAAAATGTATTTCTATATTTCACTGTTAGACCTCCCTCATAAACCTCTAAGAATTGCGGTTGGAATCAGCCTGCATCCACCGCCGACCAGCATACCTCACCAGGTCGTCCGCCCATCTAGTTGGTGGACGTCCTACGCTGCGCTTGCCGGTCCGTGGACTGCATTCGAGAACTTCTCAGCCCCATCGGCCATCTGTTAATCCGTTTGGCTATGTCAGTGACCAGATTTCTACTACGTGTTTCTTTGTTTCTGATTCGATCCCGTAGCAAAGCCTTCTCCATATCATCATCATCATTTCAGCCGTAAAACGTCCACTACTGAACTAAGGACTCTCTCATGGATCTCTATGAGGGGTAGTTGCCATACTCACCACGCTTGGCAGGCGGGTTGGTGAGCGCAGTACGGGATGTTGATATACGGAAAGACGCTGCTGCCCATCTTCCGGAGGTGTCCCTTAGCAGGCTCTTACTGCATCCACGGGTATGAGAGGAGGGGTAACTTTCAAAATAAATATTCGCTCAGACGGTTAAAATAAGTAAGAATGAAGAATCAAAAAATACTTTATTCAGTGCGGCCGCATTGACCTTATTGACGTATACGTAGACGCATAGTAGACAGATGCACATTCATATTTTAACCTGTTTATGAGAGACTGGTGCCCCACGTTAAAAGATTCCTTTATAGTTACCTAGATAAAAAAATCATAAAGGTTACAAGTAGCAGACAGTTGCACATTCAATGTGTTATATTTTAAATTTGTTATAAGAGACTGATGCCTGAGATAGGCTTATATCCACACGTTACATTGTCAGTGGTGAGGTTAATAAAAGCGTGTTAAAAAATACAACCTGTTCCAACTGAACCATAGCTCATTAGGGTACCGCAAAAAGCGAAGAATCCCAAACCCCTGCGACTTAGAAAACCCATGGAATTTACACGGTGTCCATTCGCATTATTTACATTAAAAAAAATCAAGCATCAATGTCAACCTGCGATGAATGCAACAAAACGAGCCTCTATAGTTCGAGCTCCGCAGTTAAAAAGCTACCACGATGTACGGCACATGCGGACTCGATTCCCGTCGGAGAAGAAATTTTATAAATTCATTGATACAAGCGTGTTTTTTTAAGCGCTTATTAGACATAGGTTAGCGGATTTGTTACTATAAACATTTGTTAATTTAGATAAGAAATATTAGTTTTTCTGCAGTTATTTGCCTCCGGTTTGGGTATATTTCTGTGTATAATGAGTTTTTACTTACAAAACCTGTATTTGTATTTAAGTATTATTTCAATCAGGTGGTAACCATATTACAAGTTTTGCTTAGTTTAAGACTAGTGCTGTGTGTAAGTAGTGTCAAGCAATTTTTATACTAGCTGTCCCGGCTTCGTAGGGCCTTAAAATCGACTACCTACTAACAACTAATCTGACTACTGCCCTTCGGCTAGTAACTACTATTAATTTTCTACCACTACCAACTACTAATTTTTACTTCTCTACTTTTTGTCTTGGTTGACATGCGTTTTGTTAGTAGGAAAACTAAAACAGTATTATTACTGTACAGTATAGTTACTAATTGTAAGGATTCATATATAGGTACATACCTTTACCTGACATTAAAATACACAATAAAAAAAACAATATGATCCAATAATTCTGAAGTTTTGCGCGTACATACATTTCGACTCTTCATTTTAATAAGCGTAAATATTAAATGTCTAGCTAGCATTATTATATTTTCATTAGCAACTCTATCAGGGGTAAAATTGACCACAAAAGCCTCATTCACAATTCATTTTCTTAGCAATATAACAGGCAATTAGCAGCCCATGACAAATAACTGTAAGTACCAAGGGACTTAATATAAAGAAGAGAAATACAGATGAAACTACACCTTGATATTTCCTTACAGGACTGAGAATTGCTTGGAGATAAATATATGTTTATTTTCATAATGACGTCATTAAACGTCATAACATCGGTTGGGATTATCTAAGGCTTGATAATGCCATAGATAATAATGATGAGGGGACTTTGAGTCTTAGTTTTTCTAAGAGGCTAATTAGGTAGTGACAAATGAGTTGGGCGGGTGGAATTTTGATCTGAAGGTGGGATATATACGCGCTAATATTTCTTTACTAGCTAAATTTCATATACCTATTATCTATACTAATATTATTAAGAGGAAATATTTGTATTTTTAATGTTTGTAACGAATAAACTCAAAAACTACTAGACCGATTTTCAAAATTCTTTCACCATTAGAATTCAACATTATCACTGAGTAACATAGGCTATATTTCATCCCCGTGTTCCCAAGGGAACGGGAACTTCGGGTGAAACCGCGGAGTGCGGCAAGTATAATATAATATTACTATTTATCGTCATTAATTATTATTTTACTATTAATTGAGGTATTAGCCTATTATAAAAGTGAAAGACCACAAGAACTATGTGACTCATTTATAGGAATATTTTGAGTTGGAGACAGCAAAAAAAATGCTTTATATAAAACAGATCCTTATAGAAAAAATCCTAATTGTGTCATAGCTATAACGTGAAAGTGAAATAGTGTTCATTAGTTTAGACTCTAATTATACCACAGAGCGATTTTAAAAAAAACAAAACACATTTAAATAAAGCAGATACTTAACTTATTTTTTTATTTAGATTTTTTTGTATTTCCAAGTGAGCAAAAAAAGCTAAAATCCTCCCTCTGATACTTACGTCTAACAGAACGGATCATTAGGTAGATGTATCTTTTTTTTATTTGTTTTAAAAGATTTTACAAGATTTTTGTAGTATTGCACCTAAAAACCTTTATAGGTTTGTGTAGGTACTCACATTCGTCGTAATTTTAGTCAGTTAACAATATCATTCATGATCAATAATAACAAACAATGTTTTTGCATTTTATTTATATGAATCTTATTTCGACTGAAAAATATTAGTACCCAATCTCACTTGAAATATAATACTAATATTATAAAGCTGGAAGCTTGTTTGTATATGTATTGATTGTTGTTACCTGTTCACGCAAAAGTTAGCTCATGAATTGGGCTAAAATTTTGCACACTTATAGATGTTGACTAGAATTAACACATAGACTATTTTTTATCCGGGTATATCGCATGCGAAGCAGCGGGAACAAGCTAGTAGTAATATACTATAAAGTCGAAAATTTGTTTGTACAGATGTATGGATATTTGTTACCTCTTCACGCAAAAACTATCCTACGAATTGAGCTGAAACTTTACATACGTATAGATGTTGATATTGATAACAAATAGGCTACTTTTTATCCGGATACAACGCATGCAAAGCGGCGGGGAGAAGCTAGTAAGTAATTTTTCGTTTCTCTGCAACAAGAAAACAATGGTATTGTTTTCTTAAGTAGAATAGTATCCGTTCAAACCATTCTAGACGGAAACTCGAACCACTTCCTTAAGTAAAACAGCGTTGATACATATTTTACTTTTCCCGGACTTAGCTAAAACTTTTCCGTCGTTGTCTCCGAACAAGTTATCGGAATTAGAAGAAGCCCCAAGATCCCTGCTTATTGATTAGCACAAATTAAGGGGAGAATCACCCGGTTGATTCGGATCGAAGCTTCGATTTTAAGAAATTTGACATCGTGACACAAATTTAGGATTTAGGCTAAATGAAATAAGGTTATTTTACTCGAAGTTCAGAGGCTAAGACAAATAGCCGACTAGATAGATATATAGATAAACAGTTTATTTGGAACTTCAATCACACACATACAGTACAGAGATAAAAACTTATGAGAGCAAATAACATAATAACTAAACAACTAAATGGTAACGTGAACTAAATGCCTAACTGGCTAAGTAGTGCATGTGTGTGTTGCAGCATGTCAAAAAGGTCACAGCTCAGCGTATAATTTTGCTTGTTAAGCAAACACTGATTTTCAGCTGTTACCATTAGAGTTAGCGAAAAGAACGAGATGGCACAACATAGACGGTTATTATTGGAATGATATATGTACTTACATTTTATATTTTACCGCAGATTAAATATTTGTCAAAAAAGAACAAAATATGTTTTATCAGTTTGGTGTTTATAAGGCTAATCCCACTATTTTCCCACCAATACTGTGTGGTTTTCCTAGGTGTCAGTAACTAATATTACGTGACATTTAGCGCAGTTTAAAACATATATACTACAGTTGGCTAACGAAGTGCTTGGGTATACCTTCTTTTTGTTTTTCTAGTAAGAAAGATTTCAATTGTGTTTTAAATGAAATTTTGGAACTTAAGTTGCGAATGGGAGGTGGAATATTGTTCCAGCACTTCGTTGCCATGTACCTAAAACTCCCAGTAAAAGCCGCTGTTCTGTGATCATGGTACGTGATATCGTGATACGTATCATCCTACGTGAGTCCCATACCGCGCACGCTCGCGGCACTCAACGCTCTCCTGACCGCCAATCCTGAATGTGATTTGTTTGCGGATGGATGGCTGGATATATTGTCAGAGTGTTTGTGTTTCTGTGAGAAGGAAGGATGATTACGTTTTCTTTTATTTTTCAATTGTTATATATTCATTTTTTTATTCATATTATTATTATGAAAATTATGATTATTATGTTACTTTTAATTGTGTTCATTTTTGTTTTTTTTTTTCTTTAATTATTGTAATTGGTGTTGTACCGTTATGATTAAAGTAAATAAATAAATAAAATGGTATAAGAGAGCAGATCTGATTGATCTCAGTTTTTTACCTTTATTACCAGCAGAAAGTTTCAGTTTAGAGTACAGATATTCAGGATTTTTGAATTTAATCACATCAAAAACCAGTCCTCCAAGATGTAACAACCTACGTGAGTCCATGTTTAACATGTACATACTGTTCAGGTACGGAGTTATGTGGCTGCGTGGTGGAATGTTGAAGCAGTAACGACAGCACGCGTTCTGCACCCTTTGTACAGCTCGTTGCGTTCTCCCTAGTAAACGAGGTCCATAAACAGTATCTCCATAGTTTAATCTAGACAAAACCAGAGCCTCACATACAGCGATACGAGAAGCTTCCGAAAGTTCGTTACGAATTTTATAGAGAATTCTAAGGCGATAAAAACAATTCTTCACTAAACTGAGAACATGATTTTCAAATCTGAGATTGCTGTCAAGGATAACTCCAAGATTTTTTGCTTCATCTACTCGTGCTACTGGTACTCCATGAATCATGACGTCAGGATTTGCATTAAGTTTCCCAATTTGGGTCCTTGTACCTTTATGACTAAGCTAGAAGGATGGTATAGCGCTGGGTAAGTCTAACAAAGTCCCACGCACTGCAGCGTCCTGTACAGCATGAATACTAGTTGCTGACGCTGTATAATTACCTAGCATAGATGTGAAAGGTGTTACCACGATCTCGGGTAAGTCTCAAATCATGGTTAATATGAATCAAAGCGATAACAGTTTCAAAAGTTCTAAAGTTTATAATTGATTTAATGTTGTCTTCTGTCGGTTTTGCACGAGTTGTGCGAATTCTGACGGCCGTAAAAGTAGTCTTTGTGCGTGATACATTACTGTTTTTTTAAAGAGGCTGGTGGTTATAGATGTCTTGAGCAGATCATGGATGCTAAAGCGCAGAACGGGAATGAGTGAAAAACTTAGAGGAGGCCTATACTTGAAAAAGGGCATAATATTCTTGGTTACCCTAAAGAAGAGAATCAAGCACACAGTCTTGTGGAACGACAAAACGATTTATTGCATAAGTTGACTTATGCAATAGATGTATGTGCATATTTAACAAGTGCTTTAACGGTGAAGGAAATATCGTGAGGAAACCCGCGGCTTAGTTAGCTTCAGACGTATTGACCTGTTCTTTCCTCTGATTAATAGCTGACTAAGCTGCGAGGATGGTATAGGTGCTGGGCAACCCTAATCCATCTAACAATGTCCCGTACAGCATGGTTACCAGTTGCTGACGCTGTATAAATCATCTATGATAGATGCAAAGGTCTGACTTATAACTTGATGAGTCTTAGATTTTGCACATATTATGTTCTCTGTCCGTGAATTGCTGTTTTAGGAAATTCGACAAAAACTGCATTATCATATAACATTCTTGCCAAAAGTCTTCAAATATGTTCGTAATATGCAAAGGGAAGTTATTACTCATTTTTCAAACGTAGGGTCCTCTAATGTGGCACTTCAGAACCCCTGCCTACCCCTACGTTTTCGCGACCATGTTTTTTCCTGCGTATTTTTTGTTTATCTTTCATCCCCTTCTGGTTTGAATCGAACCCGTATGTTTTCTCTCGTTCGCGCTATCGTTTGTATCGCGGGGTGGCAACAGAAAATATGATGCGTTTTTAAGGATAAATTGATTTTTCGAAATGTGTGGTAGCCATTTTTATGTCGGGTTAAAGTTTCTTAGCGGATTGTGTAGGTGGCTTTTAGATTCTTATTAGAATCGTTTCTACTTTAGTTTAGTCTTTATTCATTCTACTTGAATAACTGCAGAAAAAATAACTTTCAAACAGGAATATATACAGTATTCATATGAAATCTGACAGATTTTTAGTTGTTATTGTAAATGCATGGGTACCATATATAAAACATTTTAACTTGTTTGTGTGTGTTCATCATTTCATAAAACGTCCACTGCTGAACACAGGCCTCCCTCATGGATGTCTATGACGGGTAGTTGGCATACTCACCACGCTTGGCAGGCGGGTTGGCGAGCGCGGTCTGGGATGTTGATACACGGAAAGACGCTGCTTCCCATGTTCCCTTTTACTGCATCCACGGGCATGAGAGGAAGGGTAACATTTTACCCCACGGCATTTGTGTGTGTTACTAACTAGTAACATTTATTATATTTTGTGTTATAATTTATTTATTATTTATTTATAAGCCTTATGTTTTCCACTGCTGGGTAAAGGCCTCCCTTCTCTCCTTCCACTTATCTCTGGCTTGAGCTTATTGAAGCTAATAGTTTCTTAGTGAAGACTTAATTAAATTTCTTTTCTTTTTTTGTAATTCTAGGTGTTTTTAAATTGTATTGTGCCAATTTGTAGATGATGGTGATATGATCCATTATTGATTAAAATAATTGATTTATTTTGATTTTATTAGGCCTTTTTAAATGCTACTGTGCTAGATTAGCTTGATATGAATTTTTTTTAACTTCAAATCTTTGTCTTCAAGTTAATATTGCTGTTTTATTCGAGTTGTACTGGAACTAATCGGATGTCAGCTTACCGCCCACCGTGCCACAAATGACTCGTGACTTGACCATAAACTTAAAGAACTCAAAGAAAATAATGACATTCAATTATTTTAAAACTTACATAATGTTCAGCGCAAACTAGCAACCGGTATTTTCGATTTTTCCATTTGATCATCATTCTTGTGATCGTGGGGTGCCGGCACTAGAATGTTGCTTTTCCTCTGTTCGTAGATGCAGTAAGAATCTGCTAAGGTCTTTTTTAAACTTTCGCGATCACAACACATTATTAAAATATGGGATTATCGGGTATTTAGCGGGAGACAGTCTCCCCGCGACCACGACCAGGTGCAATCCTGTCGAAACGTCGGGAATAAAATAAAGGTAATTACGCGATAAATACCCGATAATCCCATATTTTAATAATCTGCTAAGGGTTAACCTCCTTATGATGGGCAGCAGCGTCCTTCCGTCTTTTATCTAAACATCCTTCATTCCTCACTGTTCTGATTTGTTTTGTCATTGTTACCTTAGTACTTAGTCTTTTATGAACTGATTTGGCAAAATCCTACTTACGTTGGAACTATAATTTTAGTCTAACTCACAAGGATTTGGTCCAAATCGGTTCATGAACGACTGAGCACTGAGGTAACAATGACAAAAAAAATCCCTCCTTTTGTGAAGTCGGTTAAAACAGAGTTAATCGCTAAGTAGCTTGTAGCTTGACCGCTGCTTAACTTATGGTCAAGCACATTATTTTTATTATCGTGTCCCATTTATAATTACTTGAAAAGCTCGTTAAAAAGTCATAAAAGTATAACGTTAAAATTAATGGCGACTTATTAAAATATTTTTTGTTTATTGCTTATTTAGAACATTGTTTTTAAATCTATAAATTACGGTAATTATCACCAGCACGTTTTGTGCCGGGGGGGCGCCGGCAGTAGAATGTTACCCATCCTCTCATGCCCTTGGATGCAGTAAAAGCCTGCTAAGGGATACCTCCGGAAGATGGGCAGCAGTGTCTTTCCGTTTATCAACATCCGTACTGCGCCATATAGTTTATTCGTACTGCAACTACCCCTCATGGAGATCTAAATGAGGGAGTCCTGTGTTCAGTAGAGGACGTTTTACGGCTGAAATGATGAAAATATTGAATTACATGCTGGTGTTTTATGTTATGGTGTAATGTTTTTTCTTTCTTTTTAATGTGTAAAATATGTATGTATGTCGACACTCGCCAAAGGCCCTATACCTGAAAACCAGCGTTAATCGTTATTTGGATTAACATTATGCACACATACATACCTTTTGGTCCACAAACTTCCTTTTATTTTTAAATTAATACCTGATGTACCTTTGTTGTGGATCTTTAAATGATTTTTTTTCTTCTTCAAATAAATAACTCTAAATGTAGTGCTGGTCACGTGCTTAGCCAAAGTAATCACTGCGGTATTGCAGTTGATAGATCGAGGCTAGGTACTGCTTAATATCAGTTGAGCCTTCGTTTTCATATCGTCTTCAGAAAGTAACTAAACTTATAAAAAAGTTACTTAATTAGTTATTCATAAGAAAATCATAAAACAGAACAATTTGATAAAGTATGAAAGTAACTTATAAGGCTCCAAAGACATCTCACTTTTTCAAAGTCCATGCAGACGTTCGGCTACCGTCTGTAGCCTGTTTTTACAGTCAGTAAAGTACATTTTACTGTCTGCAATAACCGACTTTTACATCCATTATACATATATATGTCTATGACAGCTATATATGCTATATAAGACTTACTAGCATATGCCCGCCTTTTCGCATGCGTTGTACCCGGATAAAATGTAGCCTATGTGTTAATCCTGGTCAACATAATACATGTGCTAAATTTCAGCCTAATACGTAGGCTAGTTTTTGCGTGAAAGAGTAACAAACATTCATACATAAACTCAAACTTTCGCGTTTAAAATATTATATTATCAGGCTTGCAAAGCGCCTTTACCATCCTCTCAGCATAGATACTATTATCTCAGATAGATGATTTATACAGCGTCAGAAATTAGTAATCATGCTGTGCTGCAGTGCCTGGCACATTGTTAGATGGATTAGGCTTGCCCAGCACCATCCTCTCAGCTTGGTCAACCAGCTCTACTAATCAGAGGATAACTCTGACTAATCAGAGGAAAGAACAGGTCAATACGTCTGAAGCTAACTAAGCTGCGGGTTTGCTCACGATGTTCCCTTCACCGTTAAAGGCTCAAGCAGACCGGATGCGTATGCGTAGACGTGCACGTACCACTGAGTTGTAATGTATGGGATTGACATATGACGCGCACGTCTACGTTACGCAAGCGGTGTGTCCTGTCTCATACAGTTCCATACAATACAACTCAGTGGTACGTGCACGTCTACGCTTACGTCTACGTATACGCATCCGGTCTGCTCGAGCCTCGAGCACATGTGTTAAGTGTGCACATACATTTTTCAAGAAAGAACATTGATGCACATCCGGTATCGAACCTACGACCTTCGGATTGAAAGTCGGGGATACATACCATTTGGCCAACTCGGCTGTTGATGTCGTCGGCAGATACGAGTATGCAAGATCAATACCACGTCTGTGCAATGAAATGAATTGAAAAATATTTGTTTTACGGCAATAATAGAGAAGTTATGCCTGGGGTGCCGGCACTTAAGTTGCCTCTCCTCACTTGCCATTGGATGCAGAAATATCTCCTAAGGTATACATACAAAAGATGGATATCAGCGTCTTCTCGTATAATCAACATCCCACACTGCTCTGATCAACCCACCTACCAAGCGTGACGATTATGGCCAAAACCCCACTTATGATTTTGGAGATCCGTGAGGGAGTCCTATGTCTAGCAGTAGAAGTGGACAGCAGTCCTATGGCTGAGATGATGATGATAATGAATAGAAAATTAAAAATATCTTAAATAACTTATTCTAAGGCCCATATAGATACATACCTTAAAAACGAATATTATAATCATCATATCGGCCGTAATACGTCCACTACTGAACACAGGCCTCCCTCAAGGATCTCCATGAGGGGTAGTTGCCATACTCACCACGCTTGGCAGGCGGGTTGGCGAGCGCAGTACGGATGTTGATACACGGAAAGACGCTGCTGCCCATCTTCTGGAGGTATCCCTTAGCAGGCTCTTACTGCATCCACGGGCATGAAAGGAGGGGTCACATTCTACTGCCGGCACCCCACGGCATATAATATTATAATAATAATAATTATTATTATTAAGAGCCTGTACTGTCCCACTGCAGGGCAAAGGCCGTTAATATTATAATTATTAACTTTAAAAACTAACACACGTTTAGGACGGCGATATGACATCCCTGTCTCTTAGCGACGATTTAATGTGAACGCTTGCAGGCGTCCGATGAACCGTCGGAATTTGACTCCTTTAGGCCAGAATTCCACTCTCATATATGTTGAGCATCGTGCTGAGTTCTCCCATCGACTTTGCCATGACCAAGATGTCGTCGGCAAACCGACGGTCAGTCATGAATTCGCTGTTAAAATCGATGCATTTCCATTCCAGCTTAAAGGCATCCTCTGAAGCGATCGTAAACATTTTCGGAGAGATTACGTCTTACGCCTCTTTTCAAGGGAATATCCTACGAACTCACCATAATGCAATGCTTAATTGCCTAAACAATTATAAAATCTGTGCTAGTCATGCTCAATTATAAAAAAAATCCGTGATAATGCTCTACCAGACACTCAAAATGTAACGTTCTGGACAACAAGCCTAAAACATTTCCTGCTCAACCCTTGCGTGCACCAATCAGATAACTGCAACGGTTAACAATCAACTCACAATTACCCACAAGATCGCCTGATAAGCGTAAATGTAAATTAAACGAAATGTAGGCTAGTTTTGAGGTTAGACTGGTTTGTAGACAGCTGAGTGTGTCTAGTTGGCTCACTTCGACGACTTGCCGTGAGGTGCTGGCATCGCGGCAGTAGAATGTTGCCCCTCCTTTCATCCCCATGGATGCGGTAGGAATCTGCCAAGGGGCTCCTCCGGAAGATGGGCAGCAGCGCCTTTCCGTGTATCAGCATCCCGTACTGCGCTTGCCAACCCGCCCGCCAAGCGTGGTGCGTATGACAGCAACCCCTTTATGATCAATACCAGGAGATCCATGATGAGGAGGAATTGGGCGATTTCTGTAGCTCAGGGTCTTTATAGTTGGATCGCTTTAAGACTCGCGTGAGATTTTCGTTTTCGTTAAAGACGACCTCTATGGCGTAGCGGGCGACGTTCCGCCTGCGACGCAAGGGGTTGCGGGTTCCATTCCCGCCTCGAAACAAATGTCTGTATGATCTGCAGATATGTGTTCAGGGTGCTCTGGATGTTATTCTATAAATTATAATAAAAAATATCTGTCTATGTAGTGTAGTATAATGTCTTAATGTATTAAGTATATCAGTCATCTAGTACCCATAAGACAAGCTCTGCTTAGCTTGGAGCTAGATGATGCTGTGTGAATTGTCCAGCATTATTTATTTATTTAAGAAGATTGGTCGAGACCAGTATTTGCTGAGGTTTCCAGTGTAAAGAATAATTTGTTATGCGTACCAGATGGTTAATGAATACTTAAATTCATTTCTTTTTAATAAATACTTACCATAAATAGAAAACGCACAGACCCTAGACAAAAATCTGCAGATAAAGCAAACATTTGTCCCGAGGCAGGAATCGTACCCGTAATCTCTTGCACAGCCGGTTGTACAGCCGGCTTTTAAACAAACTGGCAACTCTGAAGATCCTTCCTATCTTTATCATTATTTTCTATTAAAAATAAATAAATCTATATTTTTATTGAAAATAATGTACCACCACCAGTATCCCTACGTATAATGATATAAAAGTATCAAAATGTACCAGCTGTTTTTATTCCCCTGTGATAGTCATGAAAAATTATGCGTGTTATTTAGTAGTAGGATGGAATTTATGGTTGTAAAAATTATGTCGCTTCTGACCACTGTAAACTCTTTGTTCAAAAAACTATATTTATTATAGCAGAGCCGTTAAAGTCTTTTATTAGGGGTCTTTATATTAACTTAGTGATTAATCTTGCTTTTTAAAAAAGAAAATCTACGTAAGGCATGTTAGGGCGAATGTAGTTTTATATTATCTCAAAATCATGCTAGGGTTGTTGTTATACTTGCCACGCTTGGCAGGCGGGATGGAAAGCGCAGTATGAAATTTAATATTGATACACAGAAAGACGCTGCTGCCCATCTTCCGGAGATAGCATTTAGCAGAATCTTACTGCATCCACGGGCAAGAGAGGAGTGGCAACATTCTACTACCGGCACGCCACGGCAAAATCCTGATACATATATCAGGCAATAACATACGTATATCAGGATTTTTCAGTTTTTCGAATAATACGCGGAATAAGTCGCGGGCAACAGCAACTAATAAATAATGAAATATATTATTTATATATATATATATATATATATATATGTATATATAATACTTATTTCCCACACTTGGAAAAAAATCTGCGGTGAACAAATTCCTTTATGTGCTTTATTTAATGTAAGTGTTCTTCTGCTAATTGCCATTTCTGTGTGACCTTCGAGTCCAAATGAATAAACATTTTCTGCCATTGGTAATTATATTCTGTCAAAATGCCTATGGGGGAGTCCCAAAAAGATCTTGGTCTCCGAATCATCATTATAACTCATTTTCTTTTGTTACAGGATACTCATTCTCACATCAACATCTTCTGAGTTAGTTAAAGATACAATGGTTCTATGCAATATTTGTGTTTTCCCATTAGATGAAGTCCCAAAAAGATCGTGGTCTCCGAAGCTTACATTATAACTCATTTTCTTTTGTTACAGGAGCACCTATTCACACATCATCATCTTCTCAGCCGTTAGACTGCTTTTCACGTCCACTGCTGGACATACAAGACACAAGAATTTTATTGTACAAAAGATAGATTTACTTCAAGTCGTAAAAAATAATAATTTATAAATAATAATAATAATAATAATGCTGGACAAATCACACAGCATCATCTAGCCCCAAGCTAAGCAGAGCTTGTGTTATGGGTACTAGATGACTGATATACTTAATACATTATACTACATAGATAGATATTTTTATTATATATAGAAAAACACCCAGAACACCCTGAACAAATATCTGCAGATCGTACAGACATTTGTCCCGAGGCGGGAATCGAACCCGCAACCCCTTGCGTCGCAGGCGGACCTTCGCCCGCTGCGCCACAGAGCTCGTCAAATCTCGCCGTAAATAGGCATACAAATATTGCAAGGTACATGTAACTATGTATATTTTTTTAAGCGTGCCAATATAGGTAAGAGAAAAAAAAAACAATAGTTTATGTAGGAATGTCAGATGAGGATGGATCATAGGCCTCTTTCATGCATCTTCAAGATCATGCCATACTCGCCACGTTCAAGAGCAGGCGGGTTGGCGAGCGCGGCACTGGATGTAGATATACAAAAAGATGCTGCTGCTTATTTCCGGAGATATCAGATTTCTTTGTTCGGAAAACATATTATGCCTAAAATTTAAAATAAAACAAAGCTTGCTCAGAGGTACCTCAATGCCCCTAAATTCAAAGCACTTAAAATAAAACCCACACATTTAAAAATTAAACCATAAATTAAAATCAAACGATCCGATCAAATTTAACAGTCAATTAAAGGTAATTAAGGGTTAATAAGGTCTTAACCAATAACAGTTTGTTAAGACAATGGTGCTTAAGTGTGGGGTCGTATAACACCCATTTTGTAATTTATACCAGCTGGTTATAATTTATGCCGTGGGGTGCCGGCTTTAGAATGTTGCCTCTCTTCTCTTGCCCGTGGATGCTGCAGAAGATAGGCAGCAGCGTCTTTTCGTGTATCAACATACCGTACTGTACTAGCGTGGTGGGTAAAGCAATAAACAACTTATGATCTTAAAGATCCAAGATCAAGGCTCGAAGATCGAGGCCTATGTCCAGCAGTGGACGTACACAGCAGGCAGGCTGATAATCAATACATAGTATAAAACAAAGTCGCTTCCCGCTGTCTGTCTGTCCCTATATTTGCTTAGATCTTTAAAACTACGCAACGGATTTTGATGCAGTTTTTTTCAATAGATAGAGTGATTTAAGAGGAAGGTTTATGTACATATATGTATAATACATGCATAATATAGTAGAGAAACACTGATAATTTTGGAGGTTTCTGATGTGAGGTCGTAAATAAACATATTTTTTTCCGCTCACATTGCAAACGCTGGCTGAACCCTACGAGATAGATCAAAATAATGTACTACTGTATTGAACACCTTTAAATAGTCTACCTACAAAAAGTCCGCGATATATTCTGTAGTATATTTAGTGTCACCATTGCACCCGTGCGAAGCCGGAGCGGGTCGTTAGTAATGAATATGATGAAAAATTAAATGATTTTAATTATTTGTTATAAAGTCCTTAAAAATCATTAAATTTTGTCCTGATAGCTCGTTCAAAAAAGTTTTTGTAAATTAGATCTATAAATTTTTATTAATACAAATAAAACTCTTCCGTTACTGACTGAGTGACTGACAGACAATGCACAGCCTAAACCACTAGACTTGAAATTTGGCACACATATACATACCTTGAGTATCCTAAAGGTGCACTAAGAACGGATTTTTCGAAAATCCCACGGAAACGAGAACTACGCGGGTGAAACTGCGGGGTGCAGCTAGTATATTTTTTTTAACCTGTTTTGTCTCATGGGATAGTTATTTATAATATTATTTTGTCTTAATAAAGTTATTTATATATATCCGTGTGTGTTTCATTTTTATTTTAATATGTCATATTATTATTAAGCCCTACTAATGTTACTGTTATTAAATTAATTGGATGTTGTTAATATTTTTATATTTTTTCTAATATTATTTTGGTCGAATGTTTTTTACCACCACAAGTAGGTAAATTACCTGGTCATCATTTCATCCGTACAGCTGTCCACGTCCAAAGGCCTCCCTCATGGATCTCCAAGATTATGAGGGAGCTGTTGCCATACTCGCCACGCGTATCAGGCGTGTTTTATGGGATGTTGATACACGGAAAATCGCTGGTGCCCATCTTCCGGAGGTACCCTTGGCAGATTCTTACTGCATCCTCGGTTAAGAGAGGACAGGAACATTCTACTGCCGGTACCCCACGGCAATGTTACCTATTATCTTATGCAAATTAATGTTGGGCCATTTTAAGTATTAGTTAGCAATCATCATAACTAAAGCAGGTGTCCCTTTAGGGCTTAAAGCCCAGTTAACGCTTTCACTACGAATAAATTAACATATCTTCGTTGAAACCCCAAAAATATCCAACCTTATCCCCCTTGAAATAAAGCCCATTTCGGTTGCAGCTTTTGAGGTTATGTTATAAATATTTATGCTTAAAATGTAATTAATGGCCACGAAATAATCATGTTTTCGTAAAAACTGGACAATCGTGTAATCGATCTCATTTCGCGATTACGAGTTTATTGTGCTGCGTTTACGATGGAAAGGTGTAGTAATACCATGTTGGCTAACAAAGGCGAGGAAGGTAAATTAAAAATGTCGCAAGTCTTATGTTGTTAAAGATACAATGGTTATTGCAAAATTTGTGCCTATACATTCATCATCATCATAATCGTGTCAGCTGACGTCCACTGCTGGACAAAATACTAAGCCTATACGTTATTTATTTATTTATTTACATATATCAATAGACTCATAGTTATATTGATATATAACGTATGGGCATAATATTATAATGTCCCTTCCTCTTTTACTCGTGTATGCAGTAAGAATCTAAATAATAATGCTGGACAATTCACACAGCATCATCTAGCCCCAAGCTAAGCAGAGCTTGTGTTATGGGTACTAGATGACTGACATACTTAATACATAATACATAGACAGATATTTTTTATTATACATAGAAAAACACCCAGAACATCCTGTACAAATATTTGCAGATCATACAGACATTTGTTCCGAGGCGGGAATCGAACCCGCAACCTATTGCGTCGCAGGTGGACCTTCGTCCGCTGCGCCACAGAGGTCGCTAAAGGAATACCTCTGGAAGATCAAGCAGCATGGGCAGCTTCTTCCCATGTATTAACATCCCGTACTGCGCTCGCTAACTAACCTTTTTTTTTGACGGGGTGGAAATCTGCTAGGTCAGACACCATGCTGCGTAAGGGCACAGCATGGTTATGTGAGGTTGTCTCCTGACGACTCACTAAAACCACCCTGATGGCCGGCCTCGGTGCACTAGGGCCTCCGGTTCCTCGTAAAGAACACTCCGGAGCCCCTATAGCACCTTGCCTGAGCACGTCCCGGGGGCGTCCACAACTAACGCCCCCTACGTCTCGCAGAACTTACGATGGTGCATAGCCATTCGCTAACTAACCTAACCTAACCCGCCTGCCAAGCGTGGTGAGTATGTCAATAATCTCTCATCATCAGTACTCGGCCATGAGGGAGGCCTTTCTTCATTGGACGTTCTACGGCTGAGATGATGGAGACAAAGTGTCCTAACTTGAAGTTTAGTTATTTATTTATTAGGACAACCAACAGCTAATAAAAACTAGTATATCAACAGTGTGAAAACATAAAGCAAGTAATAGGTTATCACGAATAGATATAAGCAAGTAGGTAATAAGAGATAAAACTATAAATAGTACGCTTCGGACACAAAAACAAGGTGGAAAATAAATACTATCTACTATATTCACTATCATCTAATATTAGTCACCTATAATTAGGCTATTATCGAAATAGTTCACGCTCAACCGCTGTCTGGCTGAATTAACGCTTGAGCAGAATAGATCCAAGTCATGTTGCCTACAAATTTTATTAAAGTGATCGCTAGCTCGCCATATAAAGGAATTTTGTCTGTAGTTAGTTCCTACAGTGGGAGTGAAGTTTACACTAACACTGTGGTTTTCTACACGTTTTCGTGGCATAAAAGTATTTTGTTGTAAGAATTACGGCACTCTACCCGCGATAGCAGTAAAATTAATTTAGATAACATCTCAAAAGCCGTCAGTAAATGTTTTTGGTAGTGATATAGCTGTTTCCAAAATGACATTAAAATTTATTATATGAATTTAATTACTTATGTTATCTAAACTAGGGTTAGAAGGTGATTTAAGCATTGGCCAGTGGTAAGGAAAAGAGTTGGGTAGGGCGAGTGGTATTTACTTCTATGAACTTACCCCCGACTTTTGGTCCAAAGGTGAGTTTGATACCGGCCGTGGACTAATTTTTATTTCTTGAAAATATTATAATGTGTCACCGTAAGTGATTCTACGAACCGCTAGTTTACAATTTTATTTTATTTTATTTGGAAAACAAACAGTACTTCATACTTAAACTAAAACTTAATATAAACAAAAACCAGCTAAGTATCCTCAGTTAGGTATTACAAACTATTCCGGTGGGATTCGAATCCACGTCCATTAAATCTAGCTGATAGCTTTTTATACACAGAGTAACATATACTGCATTCTTGTAAAATGATTAGGGTTCCGCGCAATAAAAAACACGGACAAAGCCGCGGGCAGCAGCTAGTAGATAATACATAGTTTTGAAACACGAGAAGAGACAGGCCACACCGTCTGTGATGAATGGCAGACGCGCTAATTACAACAGATAATATTGATAACAGCCACTGTACACACGGCTGCGACCGTGGTCTTGGTCAGTCTAGCCACAAAATCGGTCTTTGAAATGCAGCAGTATTTGGGGCCTGTCATGTACAATCATGTAAGAATATATTCCTTATTCCAATTAAAACTTGTTAAACCTTTTGCGATTTGTTAACATATTATTAGTATTTAGGGTAATGTACCCAAAGGGTAAAAACCCTATTACTAAGACTCCGCTGTCCGTCTGTCTGTCTGTTTGTCACCAGGCTGTATCTCATGAACCATGAGGTAGACAGTTGAAATTTTCACATATGATGTACATATTTCTGTTGCCGCTATAACAACAGATACTCGTACTAAAAACAGAATAAAATAAATATTTAAGGGGGGCTTCCATACAAAAAACGTGATTTTGAGTGAGTACGGAAGCCTTCGTGCGCGAATCCGACTCGCACTTGGCCGATTTTGATTTTATTCAGCGTTTTTGAGTAAAAAGCTGAACGTTATACTGTGGTTATACAACCAACGTGTCTTACGTATGGTGCCGAAACAGGCCGCTTACAAAAGCGCACAAGCTTGTTAGCTATGTTAGTTTTTCGTCAATCGCGATCAGAATTATTTATTCCCTACGGGAATAATCAAAGATGCTATGCTCGGAGTCTCTCTGAAGGATAAAATCCGCAACGAGGTTATCCGACAGTGGACAAAAGTCGTCGACATAGCAAATAGGATTGGGCAAGCTGAAGGGCAGTGGGCATATCTATCGAAGAACCGATAACCGTTGGGGTAAGCGAGTTCTTGCGTGGAGACCGCAGCAAGGTAAGCGTAGTGTAGGATGTCTAAGACAAATAGAGTAATTATTTGCGAATGGTCGCTGGCAGAAGCTGGATGCGGCAAGCTGAAAATAGAGCGAAATAGCGCAGACTTGCGGATGCCTATGTCCAGCATTCTACTGCCGTGGGGTGCCGGCAGTAGAATGGGCAACATTCTATTGCCTCTCTTGTCCGTGGACGCAGTAAGATTCTGCTAAGGGCTCCGGAAAATAGCAGCAGCGTCTTTCCGTGTACCAACATCCTGTACTGCGCTCGCCAAACCTGTCAAGTGTGGTAAGTATGGCAACAACCGCCTCTTGATCTTGGAAATCCATGAGGGCTTAGTCCAGCTGTGGACGCGAACAGCAGTCCCACGGCTGAGGTGGGATGTCCAGAAATGTACAAATATAGGCCGCCGGTGATCATTATAACGATGAAGTTACTTGTAGATAGTTTAGGTGTTCACCCCAGGACCCAAACCATCTCGCCAACAAATAAAGTTTCATTGATTATCAGTAATTATAGGACGAGTAATGATAAAACAAGTGAAGGGTTAATGTGACAGCATAATTGTAACGAAATGTCATTACAATGTAAACTCGTTGACACGCAATTATTAAAAAAATCGGCCAAGTGCGACTCTAACGTGCACGCAGGGTTCCGTATCATTTTTCAATCAAAATCACGTTTTTTGTATGGGAGCCCCCTTAAACATTTATTTTATTCTGTTTTTAGTATTTGTTCTTATACACGCAACAGTACCTAACACATCATCTTTGAATATTTGTACTTTCTAGCTATCACAGTTCATGAGATACAGCCTGATGACAGACAGATGGACAGCGGCGTCTTAGTGATAGCGTCCCGTTTTTTCCCTTTGGGTACGAAACCCTAAAAAATGGCATCATTTGAAACATTATTTTTGTAACTGCATAACAGGGCTGCGTGTTTCAAGTTCTGATAAACTTTAGAATTGTAACGAGAGATATCCGGTGATATTACCCGAGTTGTGAAATGGATGCAATTATGACAGTTCATGTTCTAACACGCCCACACGGCTGAGTGCCGGCAGTAGAATGTTGCCCCTCCTCTCTTGCCCGGGGACGCAGTAAGGATTTGCCAAGGTATAAAGAGCAGCGTCTCTCCGTGATCATTTCAAAAATAAACGAATGGATGAACAATTAAATGAAATTGCTATCTGCATTGTTTAGAGTACTTTTTCTTAAGGTGGAATTACAAAATTTACAAAATTAAAAATTCCACCCTGTATACCCTATCTTCAACTCTTAAAGTTAAAACTTTTAGGTCATAGGTTGTCGCTCAGATGTTTTCAAACCTCATCCAGTATTGCGCTCGCCAACTCTGCCAAGCGTGGTGAGTATAGCACGAATCCCCTCATGATCAGTACTTGGAGACCAAACGGTCTGTGTCCAACAGTGGACGTCATACGGTTGAGATGATGATGATGAATGTAGATTTTATTTTACTAAGCGGTAAAATAAAATTATATATTTAAACAGTGAATCACCGGCCGCGAAGCAAGGCTCAAGCGGTCGGTGACTGGAGCTGCAGGGAGAGGAATCTCCTCACTATACTTGCCGAGTCCAGGAGTGCTACCTTGGATCTGGTTCTTGATCCAACTGCCTATCGAGTCACTCGAGATGTATATTGTATATGTAAATTGGTTTTATCAATAAATTGTATTTCTGTATTATCAGTATTATTATTAAGAGCCTGTACTGTCCTTTGTATCCGTGTTAGCCGAATTGTATGTACCCGTATGACTTTCAATCCGAAGGACGTGGGTTCGATACCGGCCGTGTACCAATGAATTTTTGATTCGTGAAAAAGTTTATGTGCACAATTAACACGTGCTACGGTGAAGGAAAACATCCTGAGGAAACCCGCGGCTTAGTTAGCTTCAAAAGTATTGACCTGTTTATTCCTCTGACTAATAGCTTACTAAGCTGAGAGGATGGTATAAGTGCTGGGCAAGCCTAATCCATCTTACAATATCCCAGGCACTGTAGCGCCCCGTACAGCATAAATACCAGTTGTTGACGCTGTATAAATCATCTTTAGTTAGATGTAAAAAGGCCTTTGTAGTAGCAGTAGTAGTACCAGTAGTACTGTCTCACTGCATGGCAAATACCTACCTTTCTTGCTTCCTTCCTTCTCTAATATGGTATTTACAAAACTAAGTTTAACAACCCTCAAAACTTGGACGCAGTGACCTTATTAGTTCTAAAATCGACAAAAACTGTTATTTTTGTAAAAATATAAATTAAAATAGACCCTGTAACAACGTGACGTAATTACTGTAATAAATTTAAAACAATATGGCGCTTTTAGAGTTGCAACAAAAGTCGGATAAAATTGTGAAGAGCAAATAAAAAGCCGTCATAGAACTGCAACTTTATTAAAACAGTATACTAATAAGTGCGATATCTCATGATCTAACTAAATGGACTATTTAGTTAGATGCAGTAAAATAAACAAATGTAGTCCTTTGTACTTTGAACCATGATTTAGTTTTAAAACACACGTGAGTTACACTAATAACAGTCATTGAATTATGTTGTTTATAGATTTGGCTATTATTTATGAAACGATTTTTAGGTTAAGTACTGGCAGTCTGTTGACACTTGGTATTGCTTCTCGGTGGCCGTACTATATTTAGTACTAGCCGCATTCCGCGGTTTCACCACATGGGAAAGGGAATACAGGGATAAAGTTTAACCTATGTTACTTAGGGATACTGTAGCATTCTAATGGTGTAAGAATTTTGAAAGTCAGTCGGGATTTTGAGTTTATTTGTTCCATAATACAACATACAAATATTTCCTCCTTATAATATTGAGAGATTTTGAAATGAAATGAAATGATATTTTTATTGCATAAAACATGGTATTTAAGGTAAATAAAATTATGTGATGAGCTCATGTTTCATTATTATAGCTTTCAATAAATTAACTTACCTCTATATCTATGCCTTAAAATTAATAAATTCATTAATGTCATAAAGTTATGTTCATTTAGCCAATTAAATAGATTCTTTTTATATAAATAGTCATTCAATAATTTAAAGTCATTAGGTACCTTATTAGAAATTTTTACACTCATAGTCAAGTAGCTTTATTGATGTCTCGCTGATTTTGAGGTAGCCTATTGGCTAATGCTAAAAGAAACCATTAAAAGAAACCACCAACCAAAGAAACATTCTAGGAAATGTAGAGAATACCCTACATGTCCGGTCAAACCATCCGAACCATCGCTGTATATTTACGAAATATCAAAGTTTGTAAGGAATCATGAATATTTTTTCCACAAAGCATGTGACAAACATTCTAGGAAATGTAGGGTATTCTCTACATTTCCTAGAATGTTTGTCACATGCTTTGTGGAAAAAATATTCATGATTCCTTACAAACTTTGATATTTCGTAAATATACAGCGATGGTTCGGATGGTTTGACCGGACATAACCCAACTCTAGCAAGATGGCCGCCGCGATAGCCGATCGAAACGAGCAATAAAGTGTATTTAATGACTAAAAGCACCTGCTTCGAATTTGTCTCCAACATTACCGCCTTTATTTTGTGTAATAACATTGTATTGAAGAAAGTTGGGTCATTTATAAAATTAGTGTACATCTGCCTGTAACGTTTCTGCAGACAATAACCGCTTGACAATAACAATGGAAAGACCGAAATTCTGAATTACCTAAAAAAGCCAAGAGCGATAAAATGACATATTAAAATAAATAAAATAATTTTATTTCAGTCAGCAAAGATAAAGAACACATAGTCCAGATAAGAGAAAAAGATCATCGTCATCATCTCAGTCCTAGGATGTACACTCCTGGACATGGATTTCGATGTACTAAACATGGAAAAAAAATTGGAGGACACTGCGTAGAAAGTAGGTGTAGCATATAAAAAATGAAATGTAACACTACTATTTAAATTATTTATATTTTATAAATTTGATGGAAATAAATAAATACAATTCTAATAGATATATTTATTATTATTTATTTATTTTTTCATAGTAAATTGTTATTGAATTCTAGTTTTCTTAAACTGTTTTAATATATACTTTTTAACTAGATTTATTTTCAACCTTGTACTTTTGTTTTGATTTTTAACATTAATTTAAGTTTACTTTAACTGTCTGCTTATTGTTTTTATTATATAATATATAATGTAACTCCATTATTGGTAGGATATATATGTAATTTAGGATAATCTAGATTAAGCACCGTGGATTTTGTTTAAATAAATAAATAAACATGAGGAGGTAATTGCCATTCTTGTCACGCTTTGCAGGCGGGTTGGTGAGCGCAGCACGGGATGTTGATACACGGAAAGATCTGCTGTCAATCTTCCGGAGGTATGGCTTAGCATATTGTTACTGTCTTGCCGTGGGGTGCCGGCTGTAGAATGTTACCCCTCCACATCATGCCCGTGGATGCAGTAAAAGCCTGCTAAGGGGTACCTCCGGAAGATAGGCAGCGGCGTCTTTCCGTGTATCAACATCCCATACTGCGCTCGCCAAACCGCCTGCCAAGCGTGGTGAGTATGGCAAATACCCCTCACGGAGATTCATGCCCTCATTAATCTCCGTTAAACAGGCCTCCCTAGGCCTGTTCAGTAGTGGACTTTTTACGGCTGGAATGATGATGATGATGATTGTTACTGCACCTACGGGTAAGAGAATAGGGCAACTTTTTACTGCCGGCACTCCACAGCAAGACAAAGACACAACAACATGATACAAAAACACACAAGACATCCAGTGCTCCATAAAAGCGGGATGGACAAGCTTTCCAGCAATACCGTACCCTGAACCCACAGCTAAAGTAGCATTACCACGAGTCTAATAAAAAGCTGCAGGATCATGTGATGTCTAAAAACATCTGAGCGACAACCTATGACCTAAAAGTTTTAACATTAAGTTGAAGTTAGGGTATACAGGGTGGAATTTCGTAATTCCACCTTAAGAAAAAGTACTCTAAACAATGCAGATAGCAATTTCATTTAATTGTTCATCCATTCGTTTATTTTTGAAATGAAATCAAACTGCCTTTTAACCGACTTCAAAGAGAGGAGGAGGCTCTCAAGTCGTCTGTGTTTCATTTTCAATTTCTACAGACGTACATTATAGCAGTTTGGGTATTGTTGCTAAAAATAATGAGTTTTATCATTAAAGTCGATTTTTTTTAATGTTATATAGTTATTTGTTCATTTTTGTTTTGGGACCCTACAAAAACCTTCTTCCTCGTAGTCTCCTTGTCTCATCATTTTCACTCCGAACCAACTCAAATCTTCAAGCAGCGTCTTATTGAATTAATTAACACCTCAACAGGTGCCCCAGACTCTTATAATTACATCATTTGAAGGAGAGCTTTAATGATTTTACCGGTTGGAAGGACGAATGTTTAGATATGGCATTCATTTGGTTGAGCTGGCAACTAGCTATTTAAAACCCTGATTTAATTAGGCATATCATTATTGACGTTTAGACATCTAGTTTTTTAAGTTGCAAAAAAATCTTACTTGTATAATTATGCTCTAACTAATAAAATTTTCATATTTCAGAAGGAGAAAAAAGGAAAATACAAATTTCTGCCGCAGAATTCCAACTGAATTTTAAACGCACTCTGGGCATACCTACAACATTTTTTTTTTAATAAAAGCCAGTCATTTCATGTCTATTAAAGATGGCTTACAATACAATTAAAATCATTTTTTTTATTTCCTTTGTTTTTAAATACAAAACTTAGGCAGGTGATGTCACAATAGCAAATAGACATATTTAATCTTAGAAAATAAGGTACATAATGAATCGGTTCGCTTCTCCGTTTTACGCACATTGATACGAAGCGATGAGAAAACACAGCTCTTATTGTTAGTTACTCTTCCGCTTGATATTGGAGATCCATGGGAAAGGCCTATGTCCAGTCATGGACGTGGACGGCCGTCCTACGGCTGAAATGATGATGAAGTAATGGTATGTTCAATTTTAATAAACTAGCTCCGATCTTAAAATGCCCTATCCATTTTGTTTTAATTCACAGATACGTTAATTTTAACGCGGGTGCGTTCTTTTTGTTTCAATTTACTTAAAGATTGCATTTTGTCTCCGTAATTAGTGATCGGTCTGTCGCTGATTACCGCTAATGCTTCTAGACGCCGGTGGCACAGGGAAACTGAGACGGCTAGATTAATTGATTTCCTAATCATCTTAGTCATCATATCAGATGTAGGACGTCCACTGCTGGACATAGGCCTCCCTCGTCTCCAAGTACTGCGGTTGAAAGCGATCTACATCCACCGCCGGCCTGCGGTTCTTACCGAGTCGTCTGCCCATCTTCTAGACGTCCTACGCTACGCTTGCCAGCCCGTGCCCTCCATTCGTGAACTTTGCGGCCCCATCGGCCATCTGTTTTGCGCGCTGTATGCCCTTTGCAATTCAACGTGCTAACCCGTTTGGCTATGTCGGTAACTCGAGTTCTTTTACGAATATCTTTCTATATTAGATATATTATAATAAGACAAAATCACCAAAGATTTTATTAATTAGAGCACAAAAACTACTTTGTTTAAATTTACAAAAGAAAAACAAAACACATTTAAATTAAATAAAGCACATAATTGAATTCGTTTGCTTCAGATAACTTATTTTTTTTCAAGTGAGCGAATGTAGCTAAGAAGCAACTTCACTCTTTTACTTCGATTTATTGTTACAATGATGTGTCAGCCGAATGGTGGCGATTTAGCTCATGAAAGCAAGTTGTTTTGACGGGATTAAAATCGGTAATTCGTATATTTTATGTGTATTTAGAAAACTAGTACAACACAGTTTTCAAGAAGGCTGATAATAAGTAAATTATATTAGTTTTGTATGTGTCAAAATGTTTAATCTTTCATTGCAAACGTCTTACTTTTGTTCTATGGTTGGTTTAGTAAAAGTTGGTCTTTATTTGCCAAAAAAGTTCTCAAAATAAAAAAAAATATAAACTTAATGTACTATCACATATCAGATGATGAAATTGATAGCCTGTTATCCAGAGGAATTAAATAAATGTATGAAAGAGTAGTTAAAGTAACCCGGTATAAAAATATATAACAGAGCTGTAACTGACCCCGCTGTTTATATTAACACTGTGGCTAAACAAGTGATTGGAACAATTTGACTAAATTTTCTTTGAAAGTTTGCGTTTGTTCAAATGGGTCGTAATTGGGGGTTGTGTGTAATGGTATTTATTTTGTTCAATCGTTAGCACGGTTAGTTTGATTAAATATAGCTCCTTTCATAAACTATTAAATAATTTACCGACGTAAATAATATGCTAGATGGTCTCAATCGTATTGACTTTAATAAATTAAAGGTCAACATCTATAGATGTTCTGAAAACATAAAAATAATTGCTATGTTTAAAAGCAAATTAAAATTATTTTATTTATCAGTCTATTGAAATTATTATGGGTGAAGGACCTGTATGCAAGAAGTTATATTTAAAAATTGGAATATCTAATCTATTTGGAGGCCACAAATTTCTTATTATATGGTAATGTCAAAATTGTTTAATTTATAAAATTGTTTAAAGCTTATCATTTCGAGAAGTTATGGTTGATTCTAACGCAACGTTTATGGAGAGTTAATAATTTAATTACATCTGAACTATTAACCCAAAGTATGTCCCAATAATGTAACCAGAAATGCGCATAAGACAGTTAGTTAGACGGGGGTAGCGGTTTTAATGTCGGTAGGTGTCTTGCAACTTTTTTCATGCTGTACGGGACGCTATAGTGCTTGAGACATTTTTGGATGGATGAGACTTGCCTAGCAGCTGTACCAACAGCTTAGTAAATTATTAGTCAGAGGAAAGAACAAGTCAAAACGTCTAAAGCTAACTAAGCTGCGGGTTTCCTCACGAAGTTTTCCTTAAACAATAAAGCACGTGTTTTTTTTGTATATCATGCACATAGTTTTTACAAGAGAGACATTAAACTATTGTTGGAGGATTTTAATTACTATTGACTTTTAATCTTGTGTTTATTGTGTGTCATAATGTTGGGAGATGACTCCGCCGTGGGGTAGAATGATACCCCTCCTCTCATGCCCATGGATGCAGTAAGAGCCTGCTAAGGGATACCTCCGGAAGATGGGCAGCAGCGTATATCCGTGTATCAACATCCCATACTGCGCTCACCAACCCGCCTGCCAAGCGTGGTGAGTATGGCAACTACCCCTCATGGAGATCCATGAGGGAGGCCTGTGTTCATCAGTGGACGTTTTATGGCTGAAATGATGATATGCTGGGAATCGTGGATAACTAACAAATAAGGTATTCAATCAGAGTTTCTTAACTGATACCCAATGTTTAAATCAGCGAAAACCATTCAATTGTCAGCCTGAAGTTTTATAGGGCTTATTAGTGAGGTGCGTGCAAGTAAGGGTTGTTCTGTTAAGGGTATGTTTAAGTCGCCTCGCGGGTAGTCGACAATGAACCTGATTTATGTGACGTGTCCTTAACGTAGGGCACTTCCGGTTCGCATCCGGTACCCTACTTCCGGTGTTGTCCTTCTTTAAAAGAAGTATTTTTAAATACTTAACACTTACTGCTTTTATGGTTTTACTTTATTTTTCGTTAATATGATTTTTTCATATTCCATGTAATTCGTGTTTGTTCTTAAATCAACGTTTTTATTCAGCAATTTCTGCAACAGTGATGGTGAAGCAGGTCACAGGTTCTATTTCCGCCGCGGGACGACTATTTGCATGAACTCTGTAGAATTTGCTGTGTATCAACATCCTTACTGAGCTCGCCAAGCCGCCTGACAAGCTATGCGAGAATGGCAAATATCCTCTTCGTGATCTTGGAGTCATCTTTCAGCCCCATGTCCAGCAGTGTATCCAGTACATCCTATTTCAAGCAAATTCACTGTCTTTATAATGTGTCATGAAGGTAAAAAAATATTCCTCATACACTGTAATCGTCCAACCATATTGAAAATCCGTCAAATATTGTCGGAAAATCGACACACGAGAAAATAATTTTACTCGATCTTTCACGTAAAGTTGAGCTCCAAAGCAAACATTATCTTAAGGGGAGGGGTACACGGGGTAAGTACACCCACCATCATTTCCCTTTTGCGATAAATTCTACAAATTTGAATCATAAATATTGTCACCCACTAATGTAGCTCAAGGAAACCGTATTTTATGGAGTGTTTTTTCGCGTTATTTACTCAATTTAATGTGGGTTTTTATTTTTGTAGTATTTTACGAATAGGTAAAACATTACCCGCCACATTACCAACGCCATGGGGTACCGGCAGTAGAATGTTACCCCTCCTCTCATACCCATGGATGCAGTAAGAGCCTGTTAAGGGATACCTCCGGAAGATGGGCAGCAGCGTCTTTCCGTGTATCAACATACTGCGCCTGCCAAGCGTGGTGAGTACGGCAACTACCCCTCATGGATCTCCATGTCCTATGTCCAGCAGAGTGGACGTCCTACGGCTGAAATGATGATGATGAAAATATTAAAACTGAAATATAGCCTTTGTCACATACATATTTACACTTATATTATAACGAGGGAATATTTGTATTTGGTATGCTTGTAACGAACAAAATAAAAACCTTCTGGACCGATTTCCAAAATTCTTTCACTGTTAGAATGCTACATTATCCCTGAGTAATATAGGCTATATTTATCTTCGCCTCCCACGGGAACGGGAACTTCGTGTTCATTTTGTAAAAACGGGAATTACTCACGTAGTATTGTAACGTCGAAGATTATTCCGACACGTTTCGATTTTTCAAGAAAATCATCATCATCGGATTGAATGCCCGTTTGCGCGTGGGGCCGACACGACATGTGTCGACACGACGTGAGTAATTCCCGTTTTTACAAAATGTATATCTCACGTCAATTTTGAAAGGGAACTTCGTGGGTAAAACTGCGGAGTGCTGCTAGTCTATTAAAAAGATGATACAGCGTCAGCAACTAGTATTTATGCTGTACGGACGCTGCCATGCATGGGACATGGCATTGTTTCATGGATTAGTCTTGCCCAGCACCTATACCACCCTCTCAGTTTAGTCGGCTGCCATATTCATAGGAAAGAACATGTCAATACTTCTGGAACTGACTAAGCCGCCGTTATTATAATCTTACATGTACATCAAAATGTTGTCTGGAACAAATCACTTTTAGCGATAAGACTGCCCAATGTTTGTTTTATTTGTCTGTGTTTATCTTTGTGAAATTAATGTTTTATGGTGTATGTACAATAAAGAGTTTATCTATCTATCTAAGCCGCAGGTTTCCTCACGATGTTTTCCATCTCTGTTATACCACGTGATACATGTGTACATCAATTAAAAAAAAGGAAAATTGATGCTCGCCGGTATCGAACCCACGACCCTCGAATCGAAAATCATGCCACTCAGCCAACACGTCTTGGGCTCGAAAAACACAAAGAAGAAATTTAAAACATAGGAGCATCTATTTCCGATGCGTTAAAGGAACATTAATAAGAGCTCTGTGTGCAGAAAAAAGAAAAAGTCTCTTAAGGGTAGGAGGTTTGCATATTTTAAACGTGGAATTATCATTTTAACTTAGGCGCTTATAGTAAGGCCTTTAAATTTGTTATATACATGATTTATACAGCGTCAGCAAATAGTAATCATGCTTTACAGAACACTGTTTGAACATTGTCTGAATCTGTTTCAGTAAGGTCTTTTACGAAATACTTGTAGTACAAATTCCAGTGTAAATTCGGTCCTAGTAAAAACATGAATTATTTAAAAAAAACATTACCAACGTAGGCGCTTATCAAACTTATAGAACTACATAAGTAATTTATGCATTATTATGAACACTTAGCTAAGCTAGGAGCATCCTCCACCTAACAATGTCCTGTCTCATCAATTCAGCCTGTGGGAGTTTCTCCAACTAGAATTTAATAGACTTAGAACCTTCTTAAAGTTCTAAGGAGCCAAGCAAAAATTGAACTTAAAATAGCCATACTTCCTTCTCAAAAGCCCTTAAGGACTCGAAAAAACAGCGCCGGATTAAAAAGGGACGCAGTCGTGTGTGAACGCCACTGTATCTAGCACAAAGGGAGCAACATTCTTGCATAGACTTGTACTGCACTCACTGATATAATATAAAGTGCGATAGATAGTAATATAGAATGCGCCGGCATCCTTGTGCGAAAGGATGCGCTCATTCAACCCCATAAAGATGACGTTTACGTGAATAATCTCCGTATTTTACGAAATTAATTATTTCGAAAAATACGGATTTCAATACAATACAATACCTAATTATATAATATTACCTATTTCAATATACTTAATACCTTAGCCGATGCGGTGGCAAACAATAAACGAGTGATAAGGTCGTAGGTAGATAATTTATGTATCGGTCTGGCGACCATACGTGTGCTTTAGAATAAGTTTATTTTTTATGTTGTGTTAGAATTTAAGGTATATTACTGTATATGCGCGCCGCTCCGCAAGCGTTGTACCCGGATAAAATTTAGCCTATGTGTTAAAACTGGACAACGTGTGCAAAATTTCAGCTCAATCCGTAGTCTAGTTTCTGCGTGAAAGAGTAACAAACATCCGTACAAACAGACGTCCTACGGCTGAGATAATGAGGATGAGTCCCATGCTGGACGTAGGGCCCCCGTAAACATGTGACATTTTACCTCATTTTCAGCTTTTCGCATCTAGCATCTAATAACAGCTCTTTGAAAATCGACAAAACAAAACTTATTCGATCAAAAAAACCACGATTTCCCTCATGAATCTACAAGTACTGATCATGAGGTTGTTGCCATACTCATCACGCTTGGCAGGCGGGTTGGCGAGCGCAGAACAGGATGTTGATACAAGGAAAGACGCTGCCCATCTCCTGGAGGTATCGACTGATTCCCACTGCATCCACGAGCAGAGTACAACACGAGATATATTATCTTCGCAAAGCTCCCACTAGTGACCAACCTTAACTTACAAAGGAGTTTTACGGCGAGTGGTATGGAGATATATTACTACCCTCTTTACATCGATATAGAGACTTTAGCTGCAAAATACGATCCAAGATAATGTCATTACGGAAAAATTGATTTAAAAAAAGTACCGAAGAGACTGCTTTGGTTTGATAAGGAGTTTTTGCCTGAGAAGGTAATGATTTAGATGTTTTAAAAAACAATATTATGCGATAATTATGATAACTTATGGATAAATGCCAGGTTTAGTTGTCAGCACCAATTTGAAAATAGGGTGGGGTGCTAGAGTGTTTCCCCACTTTTCTTAACCGTGCGGTGAGAATCGCCAAGGGAGACCGCCGGAAGATGGGCAACAGCGTCTTTCCGTATATCAACACCCAGTACTGCGCTCGCCAACCCGTGCGAACCGTGGTAAGTATATATCCATCATGATCAGTACAGGCACTGTTGTGTACCGTACATCTTGAATAACAGTTGCTAACGCTGTATAAATAACCTTTACTAGACTTTACTTACTGATAAAATGTCTTTTAACTTGAAGAATTTCAATAGTTCGCAATTTTGCCATTTCAACCCCCATAAAAGCAAAAATAGAGCAGCGTAAAACAAAACTAAATCATGTGTTGTAATTGGGTCAAAAAATAGCGAATAACCAGTGAATGGTGACATCAAAGGAGCCGCGGCGAGATGAAGGAGCCGACGGCAGCGAGACGCTTTGAATTTTGCCGACGGCAGTGCAGTGAGGCTTCTTTTAAGATCTATTTTTAAGGTTTGCAATGAGGTCTATAAATTTATGATAAAATTCTACATTTTATATGCATTTTTTAATATAAGGTTTGCAAAATTGTTGTGACAGGAGTTGGGCGTTGACGCTACCACACAGTTGTGAAGCTTCGGTAGTGTCAGTAACATGGCCTAAAAAAAATTTTTATTTTTATTTTATGAATTTTTTATTTTTAGTTTTATTAAAAATAAGGCTCTAAATCACAGTAGGCGCAAACAAGGTGCAGATTCACCTTGACAAATTGTCTACATTTTTTACATTTAAGCTTTTTGCATGTCAGATTATATTAATTGGTGAATAGAGCTTTAAAAATAAATTAGGGCACGTGTGTGTCGGGCCAAGCGTTGTGAAGGGTTCCATAGTTACTCGTTGTTAATGTACTTTTTACGTTTACCAAAACATATTAACAAGTATTTATTAAGCTTTCGGTTTTAAGAATTCCGGTATGTTTGTATAACCGTATCAATAATTGGAGCGAAAATTTCTTCAAAATTAAAGAAGCTAGCTGAACTGTTATAGTTTTCCTAAAAATTTCATAGTTGAAACTAAATCCATGATTTTTTTCGGATTTGTATAAAAGGTTAGCAGTTCAGATTTAAAAGGAAAATAAAGCTTTAATATTTCGCGAACAGAACCCTTAAAATTGTCTTCCTATCTGATAAAATACCTATTAACCTGTAACCACATATTTTAGGCCACATCGTCAAGAAAAAAGAAGGAAAAAGAGAAAAGAGTTATCTATCTATCTATCTATCGTCGGTGAGATTATGGTCAAACAAAGGTTTGTTTGCAATAAAAAAAAGAGCTCATCCTCAACTTACGTGTATGGTATACCCCAAATTAATATTTTTTTACATTTTTGTGTACTATTATTTCGGCGTTTATTTTCGTGCAAATTTACAGCTGTCTAGGTCTCATAGTCTCCTCGTAAATCCGCAGACAGACGAACAGACATATAGAAAGACAAAGCGACAGTATAAGAGTTCCTTATTGTAACTACGGAACCCTAAAATGAATTGATAGAACCAACGCAACAAATATCTATCAATCATCATTTTCATAATTTCAGCCGTAAAACGTCCACTACTGAACTCACACCTCCCTCATGATCTTCATAAAGGGTAGTTGCCATACTCACCATGCTTGGCAGGCGGGTTGGCGAGCGCAGTACAGGATGTTGATACACGGAAAGACGCTGCTGCCCATTTTCCGGAGGTATCCCTTAACATGCTCTTACTGCATTCATGGGCACCCCACAGCATCAACGCCTGCAAGATATTCGAACGTGTCATTAAAGAGCCATCACAACTCTTAGTAGGCACCCCAATAAGTCAATTTGAAACTTAAACTTAAATCTCGCGATGTCAAGTAGAAGATAAACTCACTTCAATTTCATGGAAACAAAAGTTGAAATTCATAATCACCCGGATGAAATGACCCAGTGAGTTGACCCGGTGGGTTCACCCGGTGACCGTCTCTGGGTGAGAGGTCACAGCTGGTCAAGGTGAGGTCCATTAACGCCGTCTTAAGATCTGAGATGGGATGCTGCGGGTTTGATACTTTCAGAATTTACGCATCCAGTTATTCATCATTTCAGCCGTTTAACGTCCACTACTGAACTGAGGCCTCCCTCATGGATCTCCATGAGGGGTAGTTGCCATACTCACCACGCTTGGCAGGCGGGTTGGTGAGCGCAGTACGAGATGTCGATATATACGGAAAGACGTTACTGCCCATCTTCCGGAGGTGTCCCTTAGCAGGCTCTTACTGCATCCACGGATAGGAGAGGAGGGGTAACATGCTACTGCCGGCACCCCACGGCAGTTATTACTTACTGACTATCTCCTCATCATCTCGGCCGTAGGAGTATATAATATGTTAGAGTGCTTAGTATATTATAGTTATTCCCATATTCAACCAGCTTGTTAAAAACTTGTATCTATCTAAAATGTCATAGAATTGTATTGTGTGTCAGATTTATCCGCTATATTATCATTTCCCTTCACCTTATAGTATCAGGATAATATGTTTTAGTATATTAATCTTATTTGGTTTATTATATTTATGTATTGTATGTAATGTAGGTATTTATTATATCAGTTATATTTTATTTTCGTATAATAATATAATTATTTTATTACCTCTCTCTATCTATATTTTATTACGTACACCCCCAACCATTCTTCCTTCAAATTCTTCTCCATCCAAAGGTTGTCTGGAAGAGATCGCTTCTTAGCGATAATACCGCTCATTGTGCATTTATATGCTTATTGTATTGTTTTTTAAATTGTTCTATTTGGTGTACAATAAAGAATTTTCATTCATTTATTCAGCTTGGCGGGAAATCTCTTTAACTTTCTTTTTATAATTAGGGCATGCGTTGAGGGACTCCTGTACTATTATATTATATCATTTAATTTAAATGACCTTGGTGATAAATAAATAAAAATAAATAATGCTGGACGGATCAGTTTTTATCTTAGCAAGCTTTCTGTCTTCACCCGTGAATTCTGCAATATTGAAGAGTTTTGGTAACCATCTGTGGTCTGCTTCATCAGTTTCAGTTTCACCAAATGTATGTAAATGCTTGTCGTCTTGTAATCGTAAATTTCAATTGCATTTTTCTTTGCTTCATGTTCATACTAATTCTTGTACGAGTTGATTTTATGTGTTAATTATTCTCTTATCAGAATTGATTCTAATGAGACAAACTTTACATTTCTGTATTCCTTATTCTACTGTAAAAAGGATCATGTGTCTCGCAATAAACTATTTATTTTAATATTTACCTATCCTGTTAGTTCCGTTCAAAATCTCAAAAAAATCTTATTAGTTATGCTAAGAGGCGTAAAAGACTTGACTGGTAAAGTTCATGCTGTACAAAACATAGAAAAAAATGTGGTAGACACTACTGGTGGCACCAACAACTAGTCATATACTAAGCAGATTTTATACTATGGAAATAAAAAAAAAAATAGATTTTTTACTAAATACTATTTATAAATAGAAAACACTCACACCCAAAACAAATATCCGCAGAAAATATTTGTCAGGAATCGAAGCCGCAACCTCTTGCGTCTCAACCAGTTAAGCTTAATACGAGTATTTTTTTTTAAATTTTATTGTGAGTAATACGTGTGTGATAAGATAAAGTAGGAAACAAAGAATAAGAATATGACTAATTTTTTCAACATAACTTAAAAAAACAGTTTAGGTGCGTAGGTAACATAAAAAAAATGAAAAGACTGCAGGACAAACAGATTGGAGACATACCTATCTAAAAGTAACAGTATTGACGCAAAAATAATGAACAATAAATAAAAATAAAGAAATGCCATCTTTAATATTTTGCTTTGATCTATCTGTCTAAATAGAACCTTGTGTAGTAGTAGAACTTTTTGTGAAGAGTTCATCCGGATAAGTACTACAACCATACCTATTTCTAACGCCAAGCAGTTTTTTAAAATGTGTCTGGATTGCTGTGTTCCGACACATGAGACCTTACAACTCTATGTCTCATGGCAATGCAATGGCGGTGGTCACGTGCTTATAGTGAACGTGACCTAGGGCATTGCAGTTGTGTTTGTATCGTCACTTAGTCCTAGGGACACAAGGGATCCTAGTTTGGGTACGAATATTATTCTACATTATTATAACAAAAAATAATGTAACTGTAACTATTCCATGTATCGTGCCGTTATTTCAGTCGCCACTGCCCACTACTGAACACAGGCCTCCATGTATCTCCAAGATATTGTGGGGGTCGTTGCCATTCTCGCCACGCTTGGTAGGCGGGTTGGCGAGAGATAAATCTTAGCAGATTCTTACTGCATCCACGGGGAAGAGAGGAGAGGCAACATTCTTCTTCTTATTCTATTCATTCTTTTTTTTGATAACCGTATTCAGGTTCCCACGATACAGGCATAGCCTAGTGTGGGAATTATCAGAAATAAATTTTAGTGTAATCCTCTCTACTTAGATTTCTGTAATAGTTTAGTTACATATCTTGTGAAATGTCAGTTACCTAAGTTGTTAATAAATAAATTTTCATTTCATTTCATTTCTGCCGGTACATCAGGGTATTTCATGCATATTGTCAATATTTTTTTTTAGTCGTACAAAAAAATACTACGATCACAAGACAAGCAACAGCTAAAGTATCAAGACTCCACAGTCGCGTTGTACAAAGTTGGCTAAGTAATAAGATAATGAACAGCGCCGGGGTTCGCGGGCTACGAATTAAAACTGAGCACAGTGAACGGAATCACAGTATGACCAGTTTGAGTACAAAATGTAAACTGTTTAACGGCAGGCTGATTACGTATCTCGCTATCGCGCTATACATATGTATATGATACGTTTTGTATGGACCTGAAATTAGTGACTTTAGTTTGCTAATATATTTTTCGATATAATTATATTCTAAACATTACTAAAATGTCTTGTTTTACTGGAAATTAATTGTCCTTTAAACGAAATAGGTTTATAACTTGTTATGACCCGAACTAATCTTTAAATAAGCTGAAAACGGTCGAGGACACATATTTTTTTAAATCATGTACGATTATTTTGACCTCTGGCCTTATATCTCGCGATCATCGCTGTCAAACGTATTTTTTTTGCTTTTATGTTCTACTAAATTGACCATTGACAGCTATGGTCGCGAGATTTATGCCTTTCGCAGCGATTATCGCAAGATATACACCTGTTGCAAACCTGTCGCGAGATACGTAATCTGCCTGTCGGACTTTATCGCATAATTGCCTTGTTTTATTATTTCCCGACGTTTCGAGTGTCCTACAGCCCTCACGGTGGTCACGGGTAGACTAGTGAGTCCATACAATTACACCTTTTATGTCTTATAATATATTAAGTATATCAGACATCTAGTACCCGAAACACAAGCTCTGCTTAGCTTGGGGCTAGATGATGCTGTGTGAATTGTCCAGCATTATTATTATTATGTCTATTGATCGCGAAAGTTTAAGTACGTACTATTTGAGTACAAATCTTCACCCGACATTGCATTGCATGCAAATGTTTATGGTAAATTTATTAGCACTGGTAAAATTATATACTTAATCCATTTTTAATTTGTACTTCATGTTTCCCGCGACAGCGTACGCGTTTTAATGCTCTGCTCGTATACTTTATAACTGTTTTCAGATAAAAAAATATAACTATATTCAATGAAATAAAAAAAATATTGTGTTCGCGGATAACTTCGTCATTTATGAACCGATTTTCAAATCAAATCAAAAACGTTTATTTGTAACTAAAACATTAATTAATTAAACAAACCTTTACATAACTAAAAAATAATACAAAATGACAAATACGATATACCTATTATACCGGGCCTATTAAAGTTTTGGATTTTTTTTAAATTTTGAGGATTATTTACTGTTAGAAAGAAGATTTCCCAAGGATGGTTCCAAGATTAGGAAACCAGGAGATGATGGCATCCCAGAGAAATCGAGGGGAACCTTCGAAAATCGTAGGGGGTCGTACATAGGCCCTCAAGGGCAAGTACTAATCATGAGAGGCGTAGCTCAGTACGGGATCTTGATCCGTAGAAAGACGGTGCTGCCCATCTTCCGGAGGTATTAAGCACATTCTATCTGCATCCACGGGCAAGAAAGCAACATTCTACTGCCGTCATCCCTCGGCGATGTGATTCCGCGTTACTTATTTATTTGAAGCGGAACCCTTAAGCTTTACAAACTCTGTCTGTAAGAAGTCTTACTGCTAAAAGCTCCTCTGTGCCTATTTAATGAGAGAATCGGAGAAGTCCTCGTTATGACGTCACACTAGACAGAGATAGCAGAGTTTTCCAATTACAAACCCCTCAAGAGTAAGAGGGATGAAGTGTGAATGAATTTTCTTAAGAGGTTGTAATGAAATCGAAATCAGGACGTGTCAATGGATGCGTTCAAGGTTAATGTTAAGACGCTTGAACTTTTTGATTCAAAAAGTGGGGTATATCTTGTTCCTTCTTGGTGATCGGTATTGTGGTTTGCTTAACATCTACTTTCTTATCTCGGCCGTAGGACGACATTGGGCTATCTAATGCATTTCAAACTTTTTTTGTTAGCACTGTCTTAATGATAGAATGGTATTGATTGATTTTGGTGACCCTAGAGTCCTCAATGTATTTGAAATTTTGAAATTTAAGTTAATTTATTTTATTTGTTTTTTTCGGAAACCTTCGCCCCCTTTTCTGGTACCCCCGTACCAATGCATGTTTTATGTTATTAGTCATATATCTTATAAGATAAAGTAAAAGACGAGCATATGCACCTTGAAACAAAACATGCACAGCTGTTAAGTTGATAATTTTTGTAATTAGCTTAATTTGTATTTAGTTACTCTCACTAGGCTAGAGCGAAACCCCCTAATACAGGTATCTATTTACTTAAAAATGGGTTTCCAATGGATAATAACGTAATGTATAGATTAGGTTACTGAAATAAACCTATAAAAATATAATGTAAGTATAATGCATAAAAATGTAATGTAAGTGTAGATTAAGTTACTCAAATAAACCATCTTATTTATTTATTTATAATAGCAATCATATTTCTAGTTCTGTTCTCCACAATATGTACCTTCTCTCACTCTTTCGGTTTGTTACGTACACACAATAAGTGAGTGACGAACATTATTATACATATCTACCTCTAGTGAGAGTTTTCTAAAATGAAATCTCTCACTAGATCCGGGATGGATCTGTTGACTTGATCTAGTGAGAGTGATCCATCCACTTGGAGAATAATGTTTTTAATACGACTCAATGACGAGACAAGTCGAAAGCCCTCATGATGTTAAGCGGTAACCTCTACCTATTACAACTGCAATACCGCGGTGATCCCGTTCACGCAGCACGTGACTAATGCTGCATTGCATTGCGCCCGTCACCCTGAGACAGAGTTGTAAGGTCTCATGTGCCCGTAATTTCACCGGCCCCCTTACCCTTCAAGCTGGAACACAGCAATGCAGTAATAGGTATTGTGGAAGTAGTTCCCTGGATGAACTCTTCACAAAAAATTCTACTACTGCTAAAGCCCTTATCTGTGTTTGCGTCCATATTTAGATTTTGAATTAATCTTAATATGGACGCAAACACAGATAAATTATGACTAAACGTCTACAATATGTAGTCAAGTCCTTTGACATCATTGTGCTGTGGTATCACTTGGTATGTCTGAACACAAATTTTCTATACTAATTTTTCACTTTCAAAATTAACGAGAGATATAATATTAATTTTTTAAATAATTTCAGTTTTAAGACGTCCACTACTGAACACAGGCTGATCATGGATCTCCACGAAGGGTAGTTGCCATTCTCACCACGCTTGGCAGGCGGGTTGGGAAAAAAGGGATTACTCACGTAGTATTGTACAAATTTACTTTGTTCATAATAGAGTTTTTAACATTTAAATGAACACGAAATAGACCAAAAAAGAGTAGCAAATGTAGAAAGTATAATTAAGTATTATTATAGAGACATGGGGCATTTTTTTAAATTTTCTCGAAATTTATGTTGATTTCGTTACCAACGTAAACCCATTTCAGGATTTCTTTTTACATTCGCCGAGTTCGATGCCTTATTTATAGTCGGGTCTTAGGGTTTTATATGGAGGTCCCATTCGTAAATGATTTTTCTGGAAAGAAATAAAAATTTGTTAAGTTCTTATGAGATTTAATTCCAACTAGTTTTTTTATTGCGTTATTGTATTATGGTATTTCATTTTACCAAATTGGACTAAAGATTCAAAGGGACCAAATACATGTTTGTAATTTGTTTCTAACTTCTTGTACTTCTTAATATAATAATAAAATTTTTGTTTATTCTATTGTGCGATTGGTTGAGGTAGTAATTATTTTTATTGAAAAATAAGTAAGGCTAGTTTTGAGTGTGTGAGGGATCTATCATTATATTCTTGATAATCTATATTTTATTCAGACACATAACTGTTATAAAATAGTATATCCCCATTGTTCCTACAAAATATAAATAACAAAATAATTATCAGAATACTCACACACAGAATTATCCAGTTCCAAACTACGCAAAACATGTACAATGAAAACCAGATGGTAAACAAAATACTTGAATACCATTTTTTCGTAAATACAATGTAGATTAAAAATGTAAACTACACAGTACATCTAAACACAGTGTTAGCCAGACGTGTTAACTGTGTTATTTTTTTCGAAGGTTCGTGCAAAATAAATGCTTAATAAATAGCAACAATAACAGTTCGGTTTATTGACAAAACCAGTGTGCGTGCGTCGGCGTTACTGTTTAACACATTTAAGCACAGTTTTTGATCTCAATCTAACGATTTAAATCTTTGCTATTGTGACTATTATCGGCATTGTTACTATTGGATTATCAGGTATTTTATCGCATAATTATCTTTATTTTTATCCCGTCGTGGTCGCGGGAATACTGGCGTACTGAAGCAGCAAAGAGAAGGCGTCTTTTCAGACTAACCTCACTTGGTCTTCGTAATAAGAAATTTGAGATTTAAGGCCGGTTCACACTAGGACAGCGCACTACATTAACTGTTACATCACACTTTGGTTTATTCACACTCCGAGTACACTTGGCTATCACTGGATACCATTAGGCAGAGAGTCTGAAGCCGTCTTCAAATACCCGATAATCTAATATAGATAAAATGATAATTTATATAAGACGGATAATTAGATAATTTATTGGTTAATCAACAAATATCAATTTTTTTATTAAAATCATAGATTGCTTAGATCTAAGATGTATTTCCTGTGTCGATGACATAGTTGCCCAAACTAGGATAACCTGCGTGATGGCGCACCCGACGTAAATAATGTGTTGTAATCGCGAAAGTTTCAAAAATACTATTACAGGAATATTTAAAAAGTAAGTACTATGAATAAGGCACGAGCGTTTTTCATTAGGCTACGATCACATTAGGCAGCGGACAGACGCCCAGATTATTGGATCCGACGGACGAAAGACTTCGATCCCCGCATTTTTAGTTATTTTCCCTTTTTTCCAGTCTGGAAAGCCTTTTCCTCTTATTTATTGCTTATACGAAACCCAAATTGGATATTTGTGAGAGGTTATTTGCGAATGGGAAAAAAATGGCTGTTTACTTTAGGTTTGTTCAAGTTTCTTATTGGAATTTGTGGTACTAAATTAATTTTAATTTGTTAAATATGCGAATATCTAAATCCTAAAAATAACGAATGCAGATAATCGGCTAACATAAAAAAAATATTTAATTAATTTGGTAAAAATAATGTGAATACTCGTACCAGTATAACATGAGCTCATCACTTCATCATCATCATCATCTCAGCCTTAGAACGTCTACTACTGAACAAAGGCCTCCCCCTCATGGGTCACTATAACTTCGTAGTGACCTATGACCCATAGTTGGTAACATCCATGATCAGTTGATCATGATGGGTTGTTACCATACTCGCCACGCTTGGCAGGCATTTTGGCGAGCGCAGTATGGGATGTTGACATACGGACATACGATGCTGCACATCTTCCGGAGGTATCCCTTGGCAGATTCTTACAAGACAAGACAGGAGAAGATTCTTCTGCCGGCACCCTACCCTAAATTAACAGAAACCCTACAAACATTGTCTCCAAAATGAAAATGATCACAGCCCCTGGTTGGAACAAAATAATCACTTCTATCCTCAAATCATGCTTCCTTACTCTAGTAGGACCCCTAGCTCATCTCTGCAATTTAAATACCAGTTGTAAACTGGTACTTTTCCATCCATTTTCAAAAAAGCAATGGTGACGCCTTTTTTTTTTAAAGCGGGAGACGAAAATCCCCATCGAACTACAGGCCTTTTTCTGTTACTTACGATATCAAAAATTTCGGAAAAAGTGGCGAATAAAAGACTGACTAAATACTTAAAAAAAAACCTTCTTTCAATTTTCAAATTCGGCTTTCGCAGTCAAAGGTCAACAGACGACGCTGTTCTTCGATTGTCATCACGGTGAAAACTAACACAGGAAACAGGGCAACAGGTAAGCCCCATTTATTATGTACCTAATTAAAAAAATAGCCCGTGTTGGCCTAGTGGTATGTACCCCCGACTTTCAATCCGAAGCTCGTGGGTTCGATACCGGCCGTGCACCAATGGATTTTTCTTTCTTGAAAAATGTATGTGCACACTTAACACGAGCTTTAACGGTGAAGGAAACATCGTGAGGAAACCCGCGGCTTAGTTAGCTTCAGACGTATTGACCTGTTCTTTCCTCTGAATAATAGCCGACTAAGCTGAGAGGATGGTATAGGTGCTGGACAAGCCTAATCCATCTAACAATGTCCCAGGCACTGCAGCGTCCCGTACAGCATGATTACCAGTTGCTGACGCTGTATAAATCATCTATAATAGATGCAAAGACCTTACATATAATTTAAAAAATGTACTTTTTTGTATTTTGTATTTGTATTGTTTTTCATTAGCCCACTTTTACGTTTACTATGCTTGTTTACTGTTCACGCAAAAACTACCCTACTTATTGAGCTGATTTTCTGCACACGTATAGATGTTAATCAGAATTAACACATAGGCTTCTTTTTATTCGGGTACAACGCATGCGAAGCGGCGGGCGTAAACTAGTATCATCATAAAATCATTTAAATGACAAATCTTTTGACAAATAATTTATTTTAATTCTTTTTAAATTTTCACAATTTTATTGCTGTCAACATTTTTTATTTTATTGAATGACATTATTTTTGATTATTATGTATATGACAAGCATGCACTAATATTATTGTTTTTTTTCTATTGTTATTTTTAGTTTTTTGTTATTATTAGTTTTGATTTTATTTTTATTAGTCGTATTGTTTAAATTTTTAAATTTACAATAACCATTATTTTATAAATATAAAAGAAAATGTAATTTACAGAACATTGCACACCCATTATGGGTAAATTACATTGAAACAATTATAAATGTGAGATCTTTAAACATGTAATTACGCAATAAATATACTTTGACTTTGACTTTGACATAATATACGAATATTTTTTATCCATATCACCACTAAGAACCGTAAGTTACCAATTCAGATTAAATGTAAAGGACTCAATACTTTCGCAGACTTTGACAAGGGCTTGTCTCATTAGGGTATGAAACATCCCCACTGGCTCTAATAAGAAGGTGCTATCGTGCAGTCATATAAATGTAATTGAAAATGAATCAACGAAAGATTTTTTTATTTATTCTGTTTCTAGGGTTCCGGACCAAAATGGTAAAAAGGAACCGCCCTTATGGTGTCACTTTGTCTGTCTGTCTGTCTGTCACAAATATATATCTTTTATGGAAATACCTTTTTACTGATATAAAAAATATTCTTATTATGATTGCAGGGGGCGAATAGGGGATCTCGATTTTTTTTGTGAAGTTGGTCGTGTGGTGTATCATATGAAAGGTTCATCATTTGCACATTAATAATCGTTCCAGCCGTAAAAAGTCCACTACTGAACAGGCCTCCCTCATGGATCTCCATGAGGGGTAGTTGCCGTACTCATCACGCTTGGCAGGCGGGTTGGCGAGCGCAGTACGGGATGTTGATACACGGAAAGACGCTGCTGCCCATCATCCGGAGGTATCCCTTAGCAGGCTCTTACTGCATCCACGGGCATGAGAGGAGGGGTAACATTCTACTGCCGGCACCCCACGGCAATGAATAAACAGTTTTTAGTTTTGCTTTAAGCCGTATAGTTTTTGACTTAATTATAAAAACGTTGAAATAAATAGCGTTCCACCCCTTATCTCCGAAGTTTGCAGAGATAAACCCCTTAAACTTTTATTGCTAATAAGATTGTATGTAAAGATTACAGGAAAATTATAACGAACTCTCTTATTTGCATAGTTTTTTTAGAAAATATCGAAAGTATAAGAAAGCTGCATGAGTTCCGCTATCAGACAAGAGGTGGCGCTTTCAAGGTTTGCCAACAAATATAAACCGCCTTTATATATTATATATTATATTGTATGATGCTCCTCTCATGCCCGTGGATGCAGTAAGAGCCTGCTAAGGGATAACTCCGAAAGATGGGCAGCAGCGTCTTTCCGGGTATCAACATCCCGTACTGTGCTCTCCAACTCGCCTGGTAAGCATAGTGAGTATGGCAACTACCCCTTATGAAGATCCTTGAAGGCCTGTGTTCAGTAGTGGACGTTTTACGGCTGCAATGATGATGATGATAACATCGATTACAATTGGTAGGTTATTGTGGAAGGGACGCCTTTGAACTGTTAATATACAATAGTATCTTGACAGAGATACTCAATCAAGAGACAGTATACAGGCTCGTAATAATGGATACCCACTTGTTTCATGTATGAAAGTGCTGTCTAAAGCAAACTGCAATACAAAACTCACTTAAATTCATATAATCCTTTATAAATAAATCCTACATTCTAGTAAGATTTCCTGTGTAAAACACATTGCAAAAGTAAGATTTTTTTAAACACTTACTTTAAAAAAAAACTTACAAGATAATATTAGAATTGTCTTAGCAAGTTTTGACTCTAGGCTCACCAACAGTGCTCTGAGAAATAGAAGACTTTGTAACGCTCCCATAGATTGAAGCCCTTAAATTGGCATAGCATCACTCCCACCTAATTTAAAAACTCGGAAAACACATTACACGCAGGGAATTTCCCCAAAAACTTATCAGCGTAAGCCACAGTACAATCCATCATCATTATGCCAAAAACTCGCCAAAATTCAATAAAAAAACAAAGTTTGCAACACCCCCATCTAGCGGCGGCGGCGAGAACCCAGAACCCCACCCAGGGGGTGGACGCCATTCCATCATATCCCTTTTTTTCTTCCCTCCACACCCTTATCCGTACCTGAGCTTTCTTTATCCGACAGAACTTTTTATTCACACCGCTCTCTTTCTAACTCGTACACAGCAACCCCAGGATGTGTAGCGCCCTCCTGCTCGCACGCAAAGAAAAAAATCTGTTTATAAAATGCGAGTGGATGGGGCAACGCCGGGGGGGTAATGTCTCATACGTAGGGTGTTTTTTGTGTGCGAAAAATGCACCCCAACCAAACTTCTTTAGGTACAACGGATATACGTTTTCCAATTTCGATAACAAAGCTTATATTTTTTTGCTTCCTTTTGTACGTTCCGTTTTCAAATAATTGTGCGGGCTCGGGCATAGACTAATTTTCTTTTTTTTAAAGGTGAAGCGTATCTTGGCTGCTGTGCACATGCTTGGTTGGCGCGCAAAGCCTTGATTACAGGGGTATATTCAAATTGATGAGTGGACTGGAAGTTGTAGGTAATATTTCCTATACTCTGCCTTGCAAGGATTCTTTTGATGTAAACGTTATTAAAACAAGTCTGTCGGCCATTTTTTTATTTCTTCCCTTCCTGGAATGATACAATGTTTTTTGGGTCAGTAAAATAAAGCGTTTTTAGAAAAAAAACATACAAAATATTGAATCAGTCGTCTGGTGTCCAGCTTAGCTTACAATGAGACAGAATGGTAAATTAAGTCCCGCATTATTTCTATATTTACGCACGAAATATTTGATTATATAGGTATTGTTCCTTTCTCTAGGGCAGGTACTTTTATAGACTTTCCATGAAGTTTACGAAGTTTTAACACTACCTTATTAACTATATTATGAAGTTATTATTTGGTTTAATATTATTGTGTTCTCTACAGCAGGTTCTTCTATAGACTTTCCATTGAGTTTACTAAGTTTCATCAAACCCTTAGTAACTTTCTTGGGAAGTTATCTCTTCAACTGAGTCGTTAGCTATTCGCGTAACCAGGGCTAAATACCTTGGTTCAATAGTTTATTACAGCTCGCTAATTTTAATTTCTGAACGAAGTACTGATTTTAAATAAAATAATTCTCTTATTTGTCAACAACAAACATTCAATCAGAAAATCTAAAATGCTGCTAGAAATATCCAAAACGCTATATGCTTATTACAATCTAATTTTCCTTTGTCTTATATGGATTCCATCATCAAAACTGGGTTTAAATGCAAGCAAACATTATTAAGTGAAGCAAAAAATCCAACCGCAAGTTTAAATTTAGGACATAACACTATACCATGAGGGACTTTAGTACACACCTTTACAAAATTTAATTCTATTAAATTTCATTCCAATGACCCTTACTTAATGCTCATGATGATGATAATGTATAACGTAAGTGTGATGATTAGTGGGTAGGGATATATTTTATCTTAGCCATCCTTCGATATCGTCACCCGTGAATTTTGTAATATTGAAGAGTTTTGATAACCATCTGAGGTCTCTTCATCAGTTCCACTTCACCAAATTATACTTTCTTAATGCAAATGCCTTGAGCTAAATATGCTAAAATCGATATATGTTTGCCTCAACATTTGAAGAGTTCTCTCGATTCCTTGTAGATCCCATCATGAGAACTGAGTTTTGAAAAAATGGAACCTAATTCAAAGCATATCTATACGAACCTAAAAATCATTTTCCAAATCCGTTCATAAACGACGGAGTTCTGAGGTAACAAAAAAAACAGACGACTTGAGAACCTCCTTTTTTTTGAAGTTGGTTGAAGTTGGTACACAAGAATTTATCGGGTACCTAATCTACATCTACACTATACTGGACCGATTTATAAAAATTATTTCACCATTGAATGCTAAATTATCCCTAAGTAACATATGTATTATAATTTTATTTGTGTTAGTAGATTAAATAATTTGATTATATAATTTAATTTTGTATGTACTATAGTCGTTTATGTACTATAGTCTAAATAGGTTATTAACTATACTTATATGTTTATTAAGTACATAACTTAAAGTATTTATGATGACACCGTGCTTTTTTTCATTCTTGTTGGTTAAGTCCATCCTAAGGTTGCCTGGAAGAGATCGCTAATAGTGATAAGGCCGCCCATTGTACTTCTACTTTTAATTTTGTAATTTTCTGTCTTTGTTATATTATGTCATGTGTTAAGTACAATAAAGAGTTCGATTTATCTATTTATGCTATATTTTATCTCCGTATTCCCACAGGAACGGGAACCGCAGAATGCGGCTACTACTAAAAATTCCCGAAGTTTCGACTGTGTTTCAACAGCCGTGGTCTCGGGTACACTAAATTTTTATTGGTATTACGCGATGAATTTCCCTGTTTTAGTTACTTCAAATGAGATTTTTAAAAAGCTTTCCCATAAATTATATTTCGGTAGCATTTTTAAAACCTTACCTATTTTTTTAATATCATAATCATCATCATTTCAGCCTTAAAACGTCCACTAATATTTGCATCTAACTCAGTTGACTGTCCTGAACTAAAAGTTCAGGACACAAAATTAATTTAAATGTACCATTTAAAGTTAAAAGGCATAATCCTCTAATCAACGTTCCGTTAGTCAAAACAAATTACCGACAGAATTCTTATTTAAAACGGGCAAGTAATAGTTTCAATGTAGTCAGTAAGCGCCTAGACTTAGATTTATACTGCACAAGCGTTGTATCGGCTAGGCAGTTGTTGAGCAAAGAATTTTTTATCCAAAAATAACTGTAACTTACTACCTATCTCATATTTTTTCTAGTACTTGTTTGTATCTCATTTTTCATTGTTCTCATGTTATATTTTTATTTTTTCTATCCGTGAGGACCTTTAATTGGCTCACTGCTTTATATAAGTTATTTAGAAAACTATGTTATAGCTGTTGGTCTTCCTTATAAATAAATAATAAACCCTCATGGATCTCCATGAGAGGTAGTTACCATACTCTATACGCTTGGCAGGCGGGTTGGCGAGCGCATTACGGGAAATTGATACACGGAAAGACCCTGCTGCTATTCTTCCGTAGGTATCCCTTAGCAGGATCCTATTGCATCCACGGGCATCGAAGGAGGGGTAACATTCTACTGCCGGCACCTCACGGCATTTTTTATATATATTCTAGTAATACTATTTATTTTTATTGTATTCGCCTTATTAGTGCTTTCTCCGGAACTTTCGATGTTTGTTTTGAGGTACCTTAATGAAAGATTTTTGTAAGAAGCTTCTCCTTAAATCACATCTGGATAATTCTTTTCATCGTGAGGAAACCCGCGGCTTAGTTAGCTTCAGACGTATTGACCTGTTCTTTCCTCTGACTAATAGCTGACTAAGCTGAGAGGATGGTATAGGTGCTGGGCCAGCCTAATCCATACAACAATGTCCCAGGCACTGCAGCATCCCGTACAGCATAGTTACCAATTGCTAACGCTGTATAAATCATCTATAATAGATTCAAAGACCTTAGTTACTTTCAAACCTATATCTTTTAAATATATTCTAGTAAAAGTACCTTATTAGATGAGTACTTTGAAAAATGTACTAGTTGAGTAGTTTTTGAAAGAGTAAATAATTTAACAACTTGATGGAACCCTAGGGGGTCATCTCCACGAGAGAATCGTGTCGAGTCCGCGCTATAGAAATACGTGGCACGACGATAACATCGCCGCGATTCCCTCGCTCGTAGAGACGACCCCTGAGAAAAAAATAATGACTGAGTGTGCCTTATAGTAGTAAATGACACTGGGAATCAAACTAAAGCCAGTATGATCCCCCCATCCCACCGTGGGACAAATGTTTGTAGTTTTTCTGCAGTATTTTTTACCGCAGGGTACGTATCTCGACAGGTTTTGCAACAGGCATTTGACAGCAACGATTGTAAATATAAAGATTGACGACCTCTGTGGCGCAGCGGGCGAAGGTCTGCTTGCGACGCAGGAGGTTGCGGGTTCGTTTCCCGCCTCGGGACAAATGTTTGTACGATCTGCAGATATTTGTTCAGGGTGTTCTGGTCGTTTATGTTTAATAAATAATATCTATCTATGTATTGTATTAAGTGTATTGTAGCTTGGGGCTAGATAATGCTGTGTGAATTGTCCAGCATTATTTATTTATTTATTATTATAATATTTATTAATAATAATCGCAACTGAAACACTGGCTCATTGACAACACCTTTTACAGCTATAAGGATTTCATAGCTGTTAATAATTAAGTAAGATGGCGAGTCTATGTTTTGTAATTTTATTGCAAACTATGGAAATAAATGAATGAATTTCTGAATTGTAACTGACATCATCCTACACCAATAATATTTCAGTTATTATGTGTTATTTTTAACTAATTTTATTTGCTTGATTTACTGATATTTAATATGTTTTGTTTAATTTGATAGTTGTTGTTTATGTCGAATTATTATTTGCATTTAAAATTCAATTCATTATTATGTGACTTTATCTATTTCCTTAATTTATTTTGACTTCATTTATTAATTATGTGGCGTGTAAATCCTGTATGTTATGAAATAAATGATTATAAATATCATGATTTTTTTATTATTGTTTACAATAAATATTAAAGTAATTTATGCCCACATAACAAATGTCAACTGTCAAAAGAGAAAGATCGTCATTATATTCTCATTTTACCACTCAGAGTAATAAAATTAAAAGCATATTACATTTTATAATTTCATCATAAGTTCTGACGTTATGAGACTGTGGGAGCAGGTGGACTTGCGGTAAAAGCTTACTATTATATTTATGACTTAATTGTGTAATTGCCTATATTAACTTAAAATGTTTGATTGCTTTAAAATTAGGTTCTGATGATGGGAAATATTCAAATTTAATAAGCATTTCCACATATAGCGGCTTAGGTATTCTCAGCAACATTCAATTCTCAGAACTATATTTTTTGTTCTTGACAATAAATATTCTTTAAGCCGGACATTTCAGATTTTACCGTTGAAGTCGGTATTTTTTTGGTAAATTAAAGAACTATGTCTGCCAAACGTGCCACGTGCCGGGAACGCTCGATGTCGTCTCACAGTATTTCCCTTAATCATAATATTCATATAATTACACATCATTATTATCATATCAGCCGTAAAACGTCCACTACTGAACACATATGTACCTCCCTCAAGGAGATCTATGAGTTGTTGCTGTGATCTAGTTGCCGAACACTCAGCACGCTTGGCAAAAGCATTCGTGAGCGCAGTACGGAATAATGATACACAGAAAGACGCTGCTGCTTATCTCCTGATGGCATCACTTAGCAGGCTCTTACTGCATGCATGAGAGAAGGGGTAACATTATCTGCCGGCACCCCACGCCTAGGGGGAGGCTTACGTCCAGCAGTGGACTTCTTACAGCTGAGATGATGACGAGACATGCAATAAGCCTTACTACTTGTATTAGGTAATAGTGTTTTTAAACTTTCGCGATCACAACACATTATTAAGATATGGATTATCGGGTATTTATCGCGTAATTACCTTTATTTTATTCCCGACGTTTCGACCGGATTGCACCTGGTCGTAGTCGCGGGGAGACTGGCGTGTTGAAGTTAACCGCAGCAAAGCGAAGGCATCTTTTCAGACTACCCTCACTTGGTCTTCATAATTAGAAATTTGAGATTTAAGGCCAGTTCACACTAGGACAGCACACTACACTCACTGTATCAGCACACTTTGGTTTATTCACACGCCGAGTACACTTGGCTATCACTGGATTCCATGAGGCAGAGAGTCTGAAGCCGAACACGGATTCCAAATGAGCTATCTCATTTCGTGTGGAAACAAAATGGCGCGGGTTCATTACGGGAAGGGAGTATCTAACGATTAAATTATTTGATCCCAAACTAATTAAATCATCATTTCAGCCGTAAAACGTCCTATACTGAACACATGGATCTCCATGAGGCCTAGTTGCCATACTCACTACGCTTTACAGGCGGGATGGCGAGCGCAGTACGGGATGTTGATACACGGAAAGACGCTGCAGCCCATCTTCCAGAGGTATTCTTGAGCAGGCTCTTACTGCATCCACGGGCATGAGAGGAGGGGTAACATTCTACTGCCGGCACCCAACGGCAATGATAAAATAACTTTATAAAAAAATAACGCAGCGATCTAAATCAATTTAAAAATCATCGCGTCAAAACACAATCATACAATAGTAATTGTGAATCGATTTCACACAATGGAATCGATATTGCACAATAGTAGGGAGGCGCCTGAACCGATTCTAAACACGAGTCAAGTGGTTCATTCTTTGACGATTAGCGTATCGATTCATTGTTGGATTGAAGGGGCTGTCAATACATTACTATTATGATTCGACTTGCTCTGACATTAAACATTTTGCTATTTCTTTACACATTTTTTTTGTCATAGGATTTTTTATATGCACTCTAAACGGGATATAGAAAATAATAATAAAAAATATATCCATGATTTGAGTATTTGCAATATTTACGGGACATTTCATCATCGTGCCATGGGGTGCCGGCAGTAGAATGTTACCCCTCCTCTCATTCCCGTGGATGCAGTAAGAGCCTGCTAAGGGAAGATTGGCAGCACAGCGTCTTTCCGTGTATCAACATCCCGTACTGCGCTCGCCAACCGGCCTGTCAAGTGTGGTGAGTAAGGCGAATACCTAAGGTAAGTTTTTTTTTTTTAAATAAGACTTGTATTACCATATTCTTCCAGAAAACCTTTTGTAGTGCGGAGTTTGGCGGTGGTGCGAAAATTAAATGAAAACACTAAATAGGAATAAAAAATTATAAAAACTGTACACAAATGAAATAGCCAAATTTTATAAACGCATTAAAACAATACATAAAAAAATTAACATGAGTACTAGTCATATATCATCAAGAAGGGAATACTCATTATAATGGGTATCATAAAACAAGAGAAAGCAACAATATTGCTGACGCTGTATATATATATATATATATATATATATATGTATATATTTATTTATTTATGCTCAAAAACTTAAATACATGGTTATTAAAATCAATGCCATAAAAACCGTACGAGGTTTGTCTTATAAATCTTGTACAATAGATGCAAAGGTTACATTAAATGTACAAAATCTACTAGAAAACAACGACACAAAAACACTCAACGCAACTGTTAATTGGAAGGTAATAGTTATCTAGTAGGATACTTACCAGATTTTCAATCGTCAATAAGGTCCATGCGGCCGCACTGAATAAAGTATTTTTTGATTCTTGATTCTTTATTTCGTAGAGCGAATAACGATTTGCACAATTTCAATTTGAATACTATCATTCAAATTGAAATTGTGCACTATTTCAATAATATCATGACTCTACCAACAGCAACCAACAGTACATAAAGAAGTATTGTATTAATTTATTTCAAAACTGGCTTTTCATTATTTTAAACTAAAATATGCAAATTAAGCATTAGATACGTTATATAATTGCACTTTCATAAACAGTTATACACACTCCTTTTTAACTTCCATTATAGGCTATAATGTCACCATGTTTCTACCAACTATGCACAAAACTCCGTATTGTGTCGTGCTGCAAGATCATCAGCGAAAATTACTATGACCTAGACTTATTCAATTGTACCAAAAATTACCTGGAACGAAAAATCAAGATCTTAAACTCGTCTATGTATATATCGTTGTAGGTATGAAGATTATTTGCTGTTTTCTTTAAGTTTGTTTTATTTTGTGTAACCTTTATTGGCCTAAAAATATTAATAAACTACATTATTGTCACGGTTTACCATACGAAAAACTATATAAAAATATTTTTCTTAGAATATGTTTTTGTCTCAAACAGATCATTATTTTTTGAATTTTTTACATATTTTTGTTTTTATTAAAAATAACTTATCAATTACAAAGTTCTTTTACTTAGAAACGTGACCGAACCGGCAACACTACGTTAAATTTACTGACTAATATTATTTAATATTATTTGCAAAGCAAATTATAATATAAACGTGGGAAGAACCGCCTCAGGCCATCTTCACATGAAATTTAATCAGCCGAGCCGGCAAAATTAATAAATTAACATACACGACACTAACAAAATTTAATTTCATGCAAAATAACGGACGCACATTATTAAGAGCTAGTTTTAATAAAAACTTCTTAAATTTCACTTCCTTATAAATATTTATTCGTTAAATAATATGCAAAACTGTAATTATAGGGCAACTTAAGAAATGGGTTAGCTGTTTTGCATAACATCGTCCATTATCAAAAGGCGTAACTGCAAAACTCTTTTATGCAGCAACTTCTTTTTAATTCCTGGCGATGTACGTTCGAAATTTGATTCACATTTCAAACGCGTTCGAATGATACGTTTTTTTTAAATTGTAAATTTCACACCTTGAGGTCGGGCGACAGGTTTAAGGTAAGGCATTGTTGCATATTCTTCCAAAAGGCGTAAAAATAATACGTTTTTTTTTCGCCGTACTTAGTACTTCTCAATTTATGCACATTGCACACTTGTTGGACAATTAGTCGGCAGATGGCTTGGAAATTTATATTGCTACCGGTTCTTGGTGGGAAATGGGGTGGCTTTCTTACTATTAGCACTTTATGCTAAATAATCGCGCGTTTTGCAAGTTTATTAGTGGGAAACATTATCTTTGTGACGGTTTCTTATATTTTACATAGTAATGGTTTTAGATGGAATACCCGTTACTTCATATTAATTAATTAATTATGTTATTCTATATTCTTTACTATTCTTTGTTTCGTCTATTTTGCTGTCAAATTTATTACCTACATAAAATAAATGATTACCTAGATCCCTATCTATCTAGACACCATTGTTTTCATAAACTCGTAAACCCAATAACAGTTAAACTATGCACGGAATAATATACAGCATGCTACCCGATTTATTTGTTTCATATTAAAAACATTATTTATTCAGGATTTATACCTTTTGACTCCACAGTCAAAACGCAGTAAAAATGTTATTTCAACAAAAAATAGAACAAAAGACGCTCCAGCTGCGTTCCAATTTCAAAACTACAACTCTAATGATTTACTATTATTCATATCCTTACCGGTTTTGGACGAAAAAAATAAAAGGGCATTAATGATATGCATGTCCCACTTTTTGAAGTTTGAGACAAAAAAACAACAAAATTGTCTATGAATGGCTAGTTTTTTTGTAATTTGAATATAGAGCGCTCTCAGGGATATCGGTTACGTATGAATGAAGAGGAGATGTCTTTTGAAGACAAACAGTATGGTTAGTACAGTACCTATTGTTATTTTTATGCAGATGTCGTTTTTAATGGATCGCTATCTTATGATCATTTGCCATAATGGCAATTGACGAATATAAAACAGATGTAAGCTACATAAAAGCTTACTTCTACAAAAAAAATATCACTTTTTAACCGACTTCAAAGAAAAGGAGGTTCTCAACTCTGTTTTGTTTTTTTTTTCTTGTATGTTATTACTCCGCCATTTATGAACGGATTTTGATGATTCAAAACTCGATTCTGTTGATGGGATCCATGACGAATTTTAAATATAATTACTGTAATTGTAATATGTAGTTGACACTGGAGGCCTTCGTTTCCATAGTTTCAAGCACAATTCAATTTAACCTTGAGTTTGGGTTTTTCGTCATGTCAATTTTAATGTTCGATTGTTTTTAAACCCAGTTCTGATGATGAGATCCATGATAAATCGAGGGAAATACTTAAATATGGCGTACAAATAGCGATTCGGGTGTTCTCACCAGCAGCAAGTCATGGATTTTATCATTTGAAGTCGGTTTTATTTATTTGAAAAATTGACTACCTCTATATTGTAACACATCTCACATCACACAACTAGTATTAAAGTGACCTAACTCAATAAAATGGTAATCGGGAGGTCGTTTTTAAAACAGTTAATGCTTTAATAACACATATATATTCCATTACTATTATAAAACTTTAAGCTTGGTCTGCTTACCCTAAAATTAATAATTTTATTTAAAAGTATTATAAAATAAAATAGAGGACAGGCAATCATTTAACCAAGCTGTAATGTAATATAATTTAGATTAAATCATGGGAGTTTTACATATCCCACAAAACAGGATTTTTGAGTTAGGTCACTTTAATACTAGGTGAAGACGTCATTAACATGATTTTGTTGCCCTTAGACCATATTTTATATGGTTATATAATTTATACAGTCAGCACACCTTGTCCTTTTCTTTTGTATATAACGTGCCAACAGAAGCGTTTTAAATTAAACTAAATTAAAATATATAGTACCATTATACTATGTACCTAGATTAAACTATCGCAGTACACAATGCCACTTGTCTTAATTCTTGAAACAATTTATTAGTGCTTAAAGAGGGCCTGGTCATTATCACCATCAGTTACTTGATAATTTAATACAAATGAGCGCACATTGCAAGTTCAACGAATAAATATAAATAATGTAATCGCTACTTCCGGTCAAACTGTCAATCAACATTGCATAAACAACTTACCCGTCGGCATCAGTTTCAAAAACAAAAACACCTTGACCAACAAAAAGATGTCAATACAGTACTTTTGACAAAAGCCCTATTAAACGACGGAAGGCAGGATTCAATCAAACTTCACATCTGTCAAAACAACAATGAAAATCTTTACAAATAAATAAAATTTAAATGTCTGTTTGTAATGTCAAAATATCAGGTTTTTACGAATGCTTATACATCAAATTCTATTTTGCTTATTTTGTCTCTCTGTTTGTTCCAGCTTATCTCCGGAACAGACCTATTTTGATGGGACTTTTACTGGCAGCTAGCTTGTTTTTTTATAAGGAGTAACTCAGGCTACTAACATTTTAGAAAAAATGCTGAAAAAACGCGGGCAAAGCCACGGGCAGCAGCTAGAAATAATTGCAATTGAAACAAGAATACGCGTTTCGATATGGTTAGCGATTTAACCCTTCCGAAACCACTGCGAAATTACTTAATGATTTGCATATTACTTGATGATTTGCATATTTTTTCTTGACATTTTTCTTTTGTCGTTTTGTTCGAGCCGTGATTATTTTTGGATACAATGAAGAATTATAACTGTTGCTATTTGAGATGTTAATGGATTTTTTGTTGCTTTTAGTTTGTAAACCCTTAAAATATTATGCACCAGATGTTTCTGAGCATTGGTTCTTATTGTTTTAATTCTACAATATGTAGACATCTATTCTAATCGTTTTATTGAGAAACTTTACAGATTTACTCCTTATTATTTCATCATCATCATCATCATTTCAGCCGTAGGACGTCCACTGCTGGACAAAGGCCTCCCTCATTGATCTCCAAGTACTGCGGTTGGAAGCCGTCTGCATCCACCGCCGACCAGCAGTTCTCACCAAGTCGTCTGCCCATCTTGTAGGTGGACGTCCTACGCTGCGCTTGCCGATCCGTGGCCTCCATTCGAGAACTTTGCTGCCCCATCGGCCATCTGTTCTGCGCGCTATATGGCCTGCCCATTGCCACTTCAACGTGCTAATCCGTTGGGCTATGTCGGTGACCCGAGTTCTTCTACGTATCTCCTCATTTCTGATTCGATCCCGTAGTGAAACCCCGAGCATAGCCCTCTCCATAGCTCGTTGAGCGACTCTGAGCTTGTTCATAAGGCCAATAGTGAAGAACCACGTCTCGGTTCCATATGTCATCACTGGTAACACCTTATTATTTATCAAAAATGTATTTAAAATTATAACAACATTCAAGCAAGTCTAATTTACAAGTAACATTATTTTTGCAATCCCAAATGCAACACAAATCCGTCAACCAAGAACTCACAGAAACTCATTTGCGAAACTTAAAAAGAAAACTCGACTAATAAAAAAAAAGGTTTTGAAATCGCAGTTACCCTTTATTTAACCGCCGGAATATTTATAAAGAGGATGCCGTCTGCAATTTGTCCCGGGCAGTATTAATACGCACAAAAACAGGAATTCATTATGGAATAAGAAAAAAACAAGTTACCGCGTCAAGGGTTAACTCGCATTATGTGACAGATAGTGATCTGTGAAAGACGTGTAAGTGAAATTCGTAATTTGAAATTATGTAGTGTTGTGGTTAAATAATTTGTCTCGATTATATATTTGTTGTAGATTTCATACAAAGACTAAGACCCTACAGAGTAATAGATGGCGTTAGTGTTCTTTTTCTGTTAGTATTAACAGAACTATTGTTACCTCGCTAGCTTCGCGCGCTACCTTTAAGGTTTAGTAGAAAAACCTGTTATTTTCTTTGTAACTGAATATAAGGCTGGGTTTAAAACAAACCACGATGTAATTTATGAATCTAAACAATGCTTTGCGACTTTTTAGTTTTTATATAATGTACGAGTACTTCCTTATACGTATTTTTGATTTTATGTTTAAAACGTTTTAATGGAAAATTCCAGATAATGCCAAAGAACAAGTAAAATATTTATTAGACACACACAAAACATAAAAACAACTATGCTAAGGTTGGACCTAACCTACTATAAGATTATGCCATCGTCATTTCAGCCGTAAAACGTCCACTACTGAACACAGACCTCCACTCATGGATCTCCATGAGAGGTAGTTATTTTTTTTTCTTTTGGTTTAATTTAAAAACTACAGACCAAATGTCATTCGTACCCTTATTTGCTTTATATTAAAATGTATAAGGGGTAGTAGGCATACTTACCACGCTTGGCAGGCGGGTAGGTGAGCGCACTACTGGATGTTGATACATGGAAAGACGCTGCTACCCATCTTCCAGAGGTATCCCTTAGCAGCCTCTCACTGCATCCACGGGCATGAGAGGAGGGTTAACATTCTACTGCCGGCATCCCACGGCATAAAATTATACAATAACCTTTTATTTGACGAAGTTAACTTCTCGAAATATTATGTAATTTTAAAGTTTATGATAGATAAGGTACATAACCTACTGTGTTATATGTTTATTTCTCAGTAATGTAATTAAAAATATTTAAATTCAGTTTCATTAGAACACATATGTACATATCTGTGTTCTAACAGAACACAGATAGTTTAACTTAGCTTCCGTTCAATAATTGAAAAAGCTCGGATTTATATCTTGTGTTATATTTAATTGTAAACCAGGCAACATTTTTATTAAATAAAACAACAGGTATAAATAAGTTAGTGCAACTGGCAACATGAATAAGGAATGTTCTGTTTTCAAACGTTCCTCGATCGTTTAAAAAGTTTGCTTTGAAGCGAGCTAATCCAGTAAACACTACGGAGTTTTTATTCATTCAAATAAAAACTTGTTATTTCTGTTTGAGTAATGCAGCGTTTAGACGGGGTGGTTTTTGTTGAGGGCCGAATATGCCTTTATTTAAGAACATCGGTTGCTCAGTTGGGACCCGGATGAGACACAGTAGATTGCCGGTAGACTGTTTGCTTTTTGCAGATATTTTTAATTCTTCTATGTACGTATATACAAAAATATTTATATAAGTTAATAAGTAAATACTTATATACATAACACAAGATCTGGTTGTTTGGGGACACTCTGTGTAGTTTTTATTATTATAATACTTAGCCTTAGGTTTAATAATTGACTAACACAAGATAATGTATTGTTATTGTTGGCTTCCAAAGTTTGTTTTTAAATATATACACATCCCAGACTGAACACTTCCCAGGACCACGATAGGTGCAATCCTGCCGAAACGTAGGGCAATAATAAAGGTAAATAACGCGATGAATACCCGGTTATTATATATGTTTATTATTAGAATATAGAAAAAGCTTAATTGCACACTTCAAACAAACAATCAAACGTGACAATTTGCGGTTTTATCGCTAAAGAACGATCTCTACCAGGCAACTTTGGGATGTATTAGATTCGAGGATAAAACAAGAGGTTTAAAGATGTACGAAAGTTTTCACAAGTATTCTGGTTTTATGTTTATAATGTGTCGTGATTGCATAAGTATGTTTTTATATATCTAAACGGCTTATTCCTGTCGACTGTCCAAACTCGCCCCGTGTAAGCCTGCAACGAGAGTAAAGCTGCGTACACACACGGAGGTGGATACATAAGCCCGCATATAAAATTGAACGCATTTTTAGTACACAGGAGGGCGAGGGGAGAGTAATGGCCGCCGAATGTCGCGAATCCATTTTGAACCTCCCCCTGTTTTGTGAAGTGAAGGTGTGTACGCGGGGGTAGCAGATTAATCGAAGGTTTCTCTTTTGAGGAGTCCTTTCTTCCCATTATTGTATTTCATATATGATAATATTGTTGGTACCTAAATATTTATAAAAAGCCGTAACGGCAGAGGTATGTGTTCAATCCGAAGGCCGTAGCTTCGATACCGGCCGTAAACCAATGGATTATTCTTTTATGAAAAATGTATGTGCTTAGTTAACACGTGCTTTAACGGTGAAGGAAAACATCGTGAGAAAAACCCGCAGCTTACGCGGCACGGCAATAACTATTTTATTGTAAGAAAAAACTATTTAACTAAAACATGAAAAAAAATTTTAGCATTTCAGTCCTTAGTAGAAAACTGTTACAAAATAACGTTGCAACCACTTTTATAGATTACTGTCATTAGAGACGAAAAAAATTATGAATAACAAGTTACCATATAGTACAATACTAAGTAGTTTTTTTTTATTTGATTAGCAGGAGATTATTTTATAAGGTGCAGGTTCTCAAGACGTCTGTATTTTTTATATATTTTTATTATGTCAGAACTCCGTCGCGTATGAACCGATTTGGAAAATTCTGTTTGGATTCAAATAGATTTTAATTTATTTTTACTCCCAGATCTTTTCAATAATCGATTCTGATGATTACCTATGTTATAATTACTTCCTCGTGGATCTCACGAGGAATAAAATAATTGTAATAATGTCTTGTCTTGTGTCTCTCAATACATCAATAACTTATTTGTCCGAAATTTAAATTTGCAGTCAGGTTTTTTGTTTCACATAACAATGTTTGCTTATTTTTATACCCAGTTCTGATAATAAGATTTATGATAAATCGAGTGAAAAACACCATGTACGCCTGTTATATTCGAGTATTACCCGAGTTGTTTTTGTCCAAATTATAAAAGAATTATATTATCTTACATTAAATATTATGTTTTGTCTGTATATCTGAATATACTGCGCAAGATGTCGCGCTAAGTATTAGATGCGTGCTAACTGGCACGCAGGGGGTAGGTAGAACAAGATTTATTTCTACTCTTCTTACTGCTTGCCGCGTCACTTGACGTAGAGGCAAACGAGCCACCCTCATCAAACCCAGTTAAATATCAGTAAAATCATAGAAAAGTTGCTAACCACTTTTTTATGTTGTCAAGTGACACATGGAATAATAATTATAATAATGATAAATAATTCTGGACACTAAACCCACCATTTAGTCCCAAACTAAGCACAGCTATGGAAACCACATGAACACTCGAATATTTTTTATTTTGGTAACATATTATTATTAATTATGAAAAGCCTTTGTCCCCCGGCGGAGACCGAATCCGCAACCTTCTGCGTATCAGCCGGATATTAGACCAACAGTCACCGAGGTCTTCTATACAGATAGGCACAGGCGGTTGGCTGGATTCACCAGAGGTATTATTATTGGGGGTCTTCGGCAGGGTGATTACGTATCTCGCGACAGGTTTTGCAACAGGCATTTAATTTTGACAGCAATGATTGCTGTCAAATGTCAATTCCTTGCTGTTCACTAATATAAAAGCCAAATCGAACCAAATTGAAGTGGCTCCCTATCCGTGAACGTAGAAACCTGAGAATTCTTTCTCTTCTTTTCTCCCTACTAAAAGAACCTTTCACTCCCGACTACCTCAAGTCTCGTTTCAATTTTTTGGCAAATTCACACGACAGACCTCTTAGATCTTCCAATAATCTTCTCCTTGAGATTCCATCCCACAGCACATCTTTTCGCCAAAAGTCTTTCTCCATCGAGGCCGCTAGACTGTGGAACGCCCTCCCTGAAGACTTAAGAAAAATTGACTCAAAAGAGATTTTTAAGAAACGGACTCGTGAACTGTACTTTAAAACTCTATCACTTTATTCCTGTTGAATCTAAGCTTTCTTAATGTACCTATTTTATTTTCTTTCTATTTATTTTCTTTTTTTTTTATATTGTCCTTTATTTCTCTGGCAGTTATTATTATTGATGAGCTTTTCGTTATATACTAGCTCCATTTATACATTTATTTGTATGTATATAATATATATATGTACATATGTATTTTTATTATATAGGTATATAATATTCATATTATAGATGTGTATATTTATTGTATATATTACATTATTTGTATTTGTTTTAGATACATAAGTCTTGTAGATGCTAAATTTAGGTTAAATGACAATAAGTTAAGTTGTTATCTGTTTCTTTATGCACGCCAAGTTGATATTCCTACAATAATTGGTTGACAGGTAGAAAATGCCTACGGCATTATGTTCGCCTTTTGTGCATCTTTGTTAAAATTTTGTGCAATAAAGAATTTATAAATAAATAAATAAAAATAAAATTGACATTTGACAGCAATCGTGGCTGTAAAATGCCTGTTGCAAAACCTGTCGTGAGATACGTAATCCCTGCGGGTACGCAATACAACAATTTCTATCGCGTTTGCTTGACCCAAAGTCCTCCTATAATCAATACCTCACGTGAATTCGCGATTCGAATTTAAATAAGAACATTTCAACAAATTTCTGGTTCTGATTTTAAAACTTCCGCACGTGTAAACTGTTCTTAGTTCAAGTGAGTTTTCAGCGATTCAAAATACGAATCAAACGGATATTTTTTGCAGAAAAAGCTCTATAATGAATGCATTTTATTTCCGTCGTATGTATTTTTGTTTTTTAATTTTGTTTAGTACGTATATTTATTTTTATTTATCGAGCGTAAACAGCCTTTGAGACTCTTTGAAATCCGGTTTCTCACAATCCTTTTATACTTGATAAAAGAACGCAACCCAAAAAAGCATAATTATTAAATTCATAATTGATCCCAATTTCTACTCCCCTAATTACCAGTGCGGGACAAAAAATTCGGCCCATCATTTTCACACTCCTAAAACTCTAAAACACAGTGTTGTCGAAATTAATACACTCATTAAGTAACCGAACTGTCAAATTAAAATTACCCCAAAGGCATTCTCGCCCTATGAACGCATTAGAAAATACCCTTAGTCGATTAGACCCAATTAAGATTGTACGTAATTTGGACCATTATTGTTGCATACAGTTTTTTGAGGGAGACTTGGGAGTGACATCTTATTATAATTTAGCCTAGGGCATGTTTTGGTTTTCTTCGGTGTACAGTTTCGGCCATTGTTGTTTTTAATTTTAAATATTATCGGAATTTTGTAACTGAATTAGGACTAACTTTCAGGCATAATTAAATGTTGTATACCTACGGTAAATTCGTATGAGCATGTTTTAGCCTGAATTTATGTTATATGAATGCATTTTTATTATTTCTACCGAACTTAAGAAAATGATGCACCATGATCAAAAGACCAGTGATAATATCTAAAAATTAAAGAAAGAAAAACAGTGCCCAGCCCAAAATTGTAGTTCTTTCCTACCAATGGAAACTGGTATTCGTAGTTCTAGATTTTTGATCATACATAATGTAAAAAGTAGGTAAAATTTAAAAATAAAACAAATCCAGTCCGCAAACACACCAGACATGAAAAGGATACATAAATTATGAATATCTAATAATATTTTCCAAACACAAACATTTTTGTGACAAGTTTTAAAACGCCATCGCGTGTTTAGTTCCTCTAATTACGGACTTGTCAAGTGTCAACTCTCAGGAAATGTGAACAGTTTTTTAAGTTAAGCCCGTTATTTTCGTCCCCGGGCTTTTTGCCCAGGTATTGAACAGGCTCATTGAAAGTTAGGTAGGTAGACGTAAAACATAAATAATAATATACAAGAAAAGTAGTCTAAATGGTTATTTACATGATTTAAGATGGATACAAATATAACCTGGTGTATTATTTATTATTAGTATGATACAATTACGATATTTACATGGTTTTATACGGCAAATATTATAATGAATTTAAACAAATTTAAAATTAAAAGGGACTAATTATCGGAATCCTACATTTTAGATACTCGAAGTGACAAGAGATTAAATAATATCTTACTTTAACTTACATAACATTCTCTTCAAGCCGTAGGACATCCACTGCTGGACAAAGGCCTCCCTCATTGATCACTAAGCTAATACCTAATGATCATGAGTGGCTGTTGCCAAACTCACCACGCTTGGCAGGCGGGTTGGCGAGCGCGGTACAGGATGTCGATACACGAAAAGATACTCCTGCCCATCTTCCGGAGGTATCCCTTGGCAGATTCTTATTGCATCCACTTGCAATAGAAGAGGGGCAACTTTCTACCACCGGTACCTCACAGCAATACATTCACTACATCTTAAAAGCCTGTCACGGATTTTAGTGGTCTTTTATTTTGCTCGTCACTATAACTTCACCTTTAGAAAACTCCAAAAATTCCTTTTATTTCATTTCAATAATACGCAATGTCGTCGAGTAGTCAGTTGGAATTATTTTTTGTTCTTATAAATTCTGTTCCAAACTAATCTTTATTGTTCCATTATAAAGGTTATTTTCGCTTGAAAGAACAGGATTGTATTAAATATTTTCCTAATAACGCAGGGTGAGTTGAAATTGGTTGTTATTCGAAATAAATTTTATATGAGACGTTACAGTCCCCTTCGAAGATGTTTTTTTCATTTTGTTGGTACTTATGCGTTCCGAATTCCAAAATTAAAAATAGGTATGCTTTCTTGAAGATACTGTAATATTTTTGTTACTTTTAAATGTAGAATCATTTCAGTCCTATAACGTCCACTACTGAACACAGGCCTCCCTCATGGATCTCCATGGGTAGTTGCCACGACGCTTAGCAGGCGGGTTGGCGAGCGCAGTTCAGCATTTTGATACATGGAATGACGCTGCTGCCCATTATCCGGGATTATCCCTTAGCAGATTCTAACTGCATCCACGGGCAACAGAGGAGGGTCAACATTCTACTGCCGGCACCCAACGGCAATTGTAAAAGTAAAATCGGTAAATACAATGAAAAATCGATCACCCAAACTAAGCCGCAGAAATCGTTTTTTCTAAGTAGATGATAAATCCCACCCTCCGGCGGTTTCCTCACAATTTATTCTTTTCCTCAACCCCTAATCCGGTTATTTATGGTGTTTTACCCCCTCGTATGATAAATACAAGGACGCATTGTCACGGTCACAAGCTTTAAAAAAAAACTTTTATATAGTGGGATTTTATTAAAATATGGGATTATCGAGTATTTATCGCGTATTACCTTTATTTTATTCCCGACGTTTCGACCGGATTGCACCTGGTCGTGGTCGCGGGGAGACTGGCGTGCTGAAGTTAACCGCAGCAAAGCGAAGGCATCTTTTCAGACTACCCTCACTTGGTCTTCATAATTAGAAATTTGAGATTTAAGGCCGGTTCACACTGGGACAGCACACTACACTCACTGTATCAGCACACTTTGGTTTATTCACACGCCGAGTACACTTGGCTATCAATGATTTTAATATCAAGGGATTTTACTCTCATAATCTCAGCCGTAGGACCACTAACTGTACACTGCTGGACATAGGCCTCCCTCATGGATCTCCTAGATACTAGATCAATCAATTCAGCCTTAAAAAGTCCACTAATGAACACAGGCCTCCCTCATGGATCTCCATGGGTAATTGCCACTACGCTTAGCAGGCGGGTTAGCGAGCGCAGTAAGTGATGCTGATACACGGCTTTCCGTGTATCAGCATTCCGTTGACGAGACGCTGCTGCCCATATTTCGGAGGTATCCCTTAGCAGGTTCTTATTGCATCCACGGGCAAGATAGGAACATTCTACTGCCAGCACTCCACAGCATCAAGTATTATATCGTTATTGGGGAAATTTTATCGTTTTTAGGGTTCTGTACCTCGAAAGAAAAAACGGAACCCTTATAGGATCACTTTGTTGTCTGTCCATCTGTCTGTCAAGACCCTTTTTCTCAGGAACGCGTGGAGGTATCAAGCTGGAATTTATGTCCAATACTCAAGTTTACTGTCTCTTGGAGCTGTGAAAAAATAAATTTCTAAGCCAACGCAATCAAAAAACACAGCCTTTATGCCGCAAATTTTCGACACTCGCAAGGGAACCAAAACCTACAGGGTACTTCCCGTGAACTCAGAATCTTGAAATTTGGTACGAAGCATAGTCTGATAGCACAGATAAAGGAAAAATTGCGAAAACCGTAAATTTTTAGTTACATTAATAAAAATATTTGTAATAATTTTAAGCTTACTACCCCTTTCCTCATGAACGCGTAGAGGTAATAAATTGAAATTCATATCAAATACTCAGGTCTTGCCGTGGGGTGCCGGCAGTAGAATGTTACCCCTCCTTTCATGCCCGTGGACGCAGTAAGAGCCTGCTAAGGGATACTTTCGGAAGATGGGCAGCAGCGTCTTCCCGTGTATCAACATCCGTACTGCGCTCGCCAACCCGCCTGCCAAGCGTGGTGAGTATGGCAACTACCCCTCATGGAGATCCATGAGGGAGGCCTGTGTTCAGTAGTGGACGTATTACGGCCGAAATGATGACTCAGGTCTTATATACCTACAGGTTTGTACGGAACCCGCGGTGCGCGCGTCCGACTCGCACTTGGCTAGTTTATTTTAATCATCATGGGTTTGCCATTTTCCTTCTGGTCACTCGCTAAATAATTTCGTTGCAAGCGCCGCTCACGTGGCATAGATGGTCAAATACAGATCGAAAATTATTTTTGATTATTATCAAAGAATTATGATATACAACAAAAGAGTTTCTCTAAAAACAATTGCGCCCTTCAAGAGTTTTTGGAATCTAAAGGTAAAATATGAGATATTTACGTCAAAAATAACTAGCATCAATTAAGCAAAATGCATTTCAACAACAATATGGAGCGATAAAGAGCAACTCCAAGAAACTAGACAATACTTTTCTACACCAGCATTCATAATTTTAGTTTCTAAAATACAGGATTTTATCGCGTACCTTTTTAATTATTTTACCGACGTTTCGACCGGATTGCAGCTGTTTATGGTCGCGGGAGGACTGAAGTTTCTGGGAGCCATCGCCGCGAATTGATGGTAGGATCCACGACTACCCTCAATTCGTCTTCAGAATCAGAAACATCCCGGTTCATTTACACACACACACTAACGGTGTCAGGTTGCTGTACAGTCGGAACACAACGCACAGACTTATTCATTACAGGATTCCACGCAGATGAGAGACGAAAACCATCTTCAGGATTAAAATTTCAGTGTTTTTTGATCTCAATCGCCTCTCGAACTAACCTTTTGCAGTAGTGGCGTTCCTTGGATAGAACTATTGGATCATGTAGTTCTATCCAGGTTCTAAGTCCAGCAGATGTTCAGCAATCGCTGACTTATATATGTAGGTACTTGCCGATTTTGTCTACTGGAGTTCTACGAGCAATTCAGTTAGTATCTGATTATTAAGCGCTCACACGGGCAATAAAATTGCTCAACTATGAGCAATGACGGTCGATTGCGACCTGACAAAATATCGAGCAATTTACGGTATGTATTTAAAAAAAATGTAATGTATTCTATCATACATCTGGTTTCCAAAATAAAAGCTTTTGTTAGGGACTGCGAGTTGATGGTATTGCGTGTCCAGAAATATTTAGTTTTTCTATACTTTTTCGAAATTTATACGAGGCGATCCTAACCAAATGACTCCACGCCGTGATTGGTGAAATCAAAATAATTGAAAATACCTCCCGATCACGCTCGACGCGAATATTAGCAATAATCAAACCTTTGGGAGTATACATAATATAGAGATGATACAACAAATAACTTAATAAAACGGTGCTGCTACACAGGTATACGTGTTGTATCGGAAATAAGTTACCTACTCGTATTATATTCATAAGCATAACGAGACGGTCATCATCATCATATCGGCCGTAGGACGTCCACTGCTAGACAAAGGCCTCCCTCATTGATATCCAAGTACTGCGGTTGGAAGTGGACTGCATTCAACGCTGACCTGCGGTTCTTACCAAGTCGTCTGCCTAACTTGTGGGACATCCTACGCTGCGCTTGCCGGTCTGTGGCCTCTATTTGAGAACTTTGCGGCCCCATCGGCCATCCGTTCTGCGCGCTGTATGGTCTGCCCATTGCCACTTCACTTCGTGCTAATCCGTCCGGCTATGTTGGTGACCCGCGTTCTCCTACGTATCTCCTCATTTCTGATTCAATCCCGTAAAAAAACCCGAGCATAGCCCTCCCTATGGGTGCCCATTTTGTCTCCGAAAATCGATTGTCCGAAAATCACAATCAATCTCCGAATCCTAATGCTCTTTACGCATAAAGTTATATTACCTCATATTTTATTTCCATAAATTTCATCGTTATAAACATATGTGTCATAATAATAACGAATCATAAAACTTATTCTTCCGAATGTGCTCTTTACGCATAAAGTTATATTACCTCATATATTATTTCCATAAATTTCATCGTTATAAACATACATATGTGTCATAATAATAACGAATCATAAAACTTATTCTTCCGAATATTTTCGAACAATTATAAAACCTTTCTGTGGCAGAACCGAGACGGAAAGACAGTAGGTTATTAGGTTTTTTTATAACCATCTGAAAACACTGCCTGTGACAGAACTGAGCTGAAGAGACAGTAGGTTATTAGGTTTTTTTACAACTATCCGAAAACACTGCCTGTGACAAAACGAAGATAGAGAGGCAGTAGGTTATTCGTTTTTTTTATAACCATTCAAAAACACTGCCTGTGAAAGAACCGAGATGGGGAGACAGAAGGTTATTAGGTTTTTTTTATAACCATCCAAAAACAGTGCCTGTGGCAGAATTGAGATGTAGAGTCAGCAGGTTATTAGGTTCTTTCTATAACCAACCATCCTAAAACACTGCCTTTGACAGAACCGAAGAGGAGACCATGTAAAATAATTATTATTTATTAGATTTTTTGCTCTGGTACGCCACAATGACGGTCTTTTTGAGCAACAGGAGTGAAAAAGATTTATTGTGCCATAGCATTCGCTGTTCTGGTCGTTCTTGTGACCGTATTTGTATGTACCAACAAATCGTTTCTGTGTATTTTAAGTTTGGTAACGAAACAAACTTTTTAGTATCGTTATAATAATACACACTTATTCTAGTTTTTTTTAAATAAATGAAATAATACTTAAATTAATCGCAATTGAGTTTAGGAGCTCGTGACGTCATAACGCATTAAACTGAAACATGCCGCCATTACCACGCCATTATTACGTTTTTTTTTTCTAACCTATAATGTGTCCTACTGCTGAGCAAAGACCTCCCCCATCTCCTTCCAATTTCTACGATCACCGGCCGCTTCTCACCAGTTTTACCGGAAGGCATCGATATCGTCACGCCAGCGTCTTTTAGGCCTGCCCCGGCGCCGCCCCCGCCTTCAGGTTGCCACTTAGTGACGACCTATGCCCACCATATCTTTAATACGTTTAGAAATAAAAAATACGAACATAGTTTTTGTTTATCTACATGGCATACTAAATATGATAATATAGTGATCCAGCTAATTTTATTCTAATGGCTTTATATTTGTTTTTCAGTTTTGTTTGTCCACCGGTGTTGGCGATAATAGGTAATAAACTTAATGAAAACTTTACATATTATGAACGCCGTAACAATAATGGGTGAATTTAAAATGTTAAATAATATGTAATAATTGCTGCAATGGCATGCATTAATTTTCAAATTAAATAATTATTCGAAATACTGTGCTCTGTACTCTGTACCCCCTTTTGGCTTAGTACACATGTTACACACCTTGTATAATTACTTGGACCTTAGATTATGTATTTTATTACATCTTGTTACTTATCTTAAGTTGCCTGAATTAAAAATATGATATTTTTATTATTAAATAATATGATGTTATACTAGAACATCCCTACCGATTATTAAATATCATAATAATTGTACCAAACATGAAGTGAAAATGATTGTACATATATATTTTATTTATAAAAGTTCTGAAACCTACCATCAGCTCTTTATAGATATTCCCGTAGACAAGAGCGATTCCTCGCTAATTGATAATTGGCCAGCATTAGCGACCTCCAGGGACGAGGGCGGTCGCGGATTCCAAACGATTTATTGAGAACCGATGTAATGTAGCATTTTCATCAAATGGCACCCCCCAATTATGGTACTTATGGATTTAAATTTAATTTAAAATCTAAATAACCGGTATTTTTTTTCTACAAACATTTCAAAGTAGTTTTTGAAATAAATTGACATATTTAGTTCTGAAATTGATTAGGTTCTAATCTACAAAACCTAGAAGTTATTTTTAGCATTCTTAAACGCTCTCTACGACCACGTCATGGCGAAATAGGTAGTATAAGTAATACAAGGGATCCCTAAATCTTAATTAAATAAATTAAATAGGCTTTTTTTTAATTATTTATATTATCAGGTACAGTGGGCTGTAATAATTATCGGAACTTATTAACTTGTTTTGTTGCTATTTTTTTACCGCAATATCATATAACTGAAAAAATGTGATTGTAACTATATCTTTCACTCCCTGGAAGTGGAGTGGAAAAGAACGGGACATTCTTTATCTAAGCTTTACGCAGTCTAGATTCTTATGTCGTGTAATTGGAAGGATATATAGATTTAAGACCTCATAATATGTTAATGTAGCTATATTTTCTTGTGTGTCCGTAAATAAATACATTAATCACTATGGGAGGGTCAAGACCTCTATTTAATGTTATAGGGTCGTATCTTACAACGAACTATGCTTAAGCTTGTTAAGTTGTGAGTCGATTTTCTAAAGCTTTGAATGAAAATATGCCAACTAAATCTGAAGAAACGGCAGTAAAAGTTTTAATATCAACTTACAAAAATCATTAATAAAATTCAAATAACGATATTAATATTTATAATTAATATTATTTATTAACATTTTAAGGTTGCCTGGAAGAGATCGCTAATAGTGATAAGACCGCCCATTGTACTTCTACTTTTAATTTTGTAATTTTCTGTCTTTGTTATATTATGTCATGTGTTAGTATTAAGTTAAGGACAATAAAGAGTTATCTATCTATCTAATATCAAATTCAAATTAAAACGATAAATGTATGTATGTACATTTAACACGTGATTTAACTTTGGACAGATCTTATTTAAAAAAATCATACTTCTCAAGGACCGGTGACAATACAACAACTCTTGCATCATCTAGTTCTTACACATTAATTTTTCAAGGCTCTTTAAGAAAATATTAAGCTCCCTAGACAAGAGCGATTTCTCGCCAATTGATAATTGGCCGGCATTAGCGGCCTTCGGGGACCGAGGGTGGTCGCGATTACTGGACGATTTACAGGTAAGCTTTTGAAAACTTTTTCATTTAACGATAAGAATATTTAAGCCAGATTAATAAAACCTTCCAGTGCTACCAGTGCCGTGGGGTGCCGGCAGTGCCGTGGGGTGCCGGCAGTAGAATGTTGCCCCTCCTCTCTTGCCCGTGGATGCAGTAAGAGCCTGCTAAGAGCTACTTCCGGAAGATGGGCAGCAGCTTCATTCCGTGTATCAACATCCCATACTGCGCTCGCCAACCCGCCTGCCAAGCGTGGTGAGTATGGCAACTGCTCCTTTTAGACATCTATGAGGGAGGCCTGTGTTCAGTAGTGGACGTTTTATGGCTGAAATGAAGAAGAATAAAACCTTCACCGAAACATCGTGAGGAAACTCGCGGCTTAGCGCATAGTATTGGCCTGATCTTTCCTCTGACTAAGTAAGCCGGGGGATGGTATAGGTGCTGGGCAAATCTATTGTCTATTCCATCTAACAATGTCCCAGGCACTTCAGCGTCCTGAACCAGAATACCAGTTGCTGGCGCTGTAAGTTAATCATCTACAATAGATTTAAAGGTTACTTACTCAATAATATGCCCTGGGGTGCTGGCAGTAGAATGTTACCCCTCCTTTCATGGCCGTGGATGCAGTAAGGGATACCTCCGAAATGGGCAGCAGCGTCTTGCCGTCTATCAACATCACATACTGCGCTCATCAACTCGCCAAGCGTGGTGAGTATGGCAACACCCTTCTCGGAGATCATGAGGGAGGCCTGTGTTCAGTACTGGACGTGTTACGGCTTATACCTAAGCGGTAAGCAATATCATTATTCTTGTCAATAAAAATATTCCAAGTTCTATCAAATTGGGCGACGTCTCAAGTATTTTCCATCCCCAACTCGAAACACATAAGAATCAGCAGTTCCTCCGATTTAACCATCCCCCATACAATTTAATATAGGGTGGCATGGGGGTGGATTTCATTTCATCATGACAAAACGCCATATTTTTTATTTAATCGAAGCCAGCACGCGATATGGAATTAAATATTAGGTTTTATGGTGTGCGGTGTTGGAGTGTTTCAGAATATACGAAGACGTATGACTGCTTGCCATGCAAAATAATGGGGAGGCATTGTACTTTGTGCTGTGGGGTGACGGCAGTGGAATATTGCCCCACCTCTCTTGCCCGTGGATGCAGTGAGATACCAAGGGATACCTCCGGAAGATGGGCAGCAACGTCTTTCCGTGTATCAACATCCCGTACTGCGCTCACCAACCCGCCTGCCAAGCGTGGTGAGTATGGCAACTACCCCTCACGGAGATCCATGAGGGAAGCCTGTGTCCATCAGTGGATATTTTACGGCTGAAATGATGTTGAATCATGATTGTGCTTTAGTTTCTAGCTGAAGAGTGTAAATGAATAAATAATGTAATAAATAATATAATAATAAATAAATAATGCTTGAAATTTCACACAGTACTATCTAGTGACAAAGTAAGAGAGCTTTTGTTTTGGGTAACTGATTGGAGGAGCGGCCAAATCATCAACATCTTACTTCAGCACGCCAGCAGCAGACAACTTCAGCACAGATACCATCCACATCAGGTGGGCCTTGAGCATGTCTCGTCATTTAGTCAAAAAAAATAATCGACTAACACAATGGCTGACGACTTCTGTGGCGCAGCGGGCGAAGGTCTGCCTGCGACGCCAGAGGTTGCAGGTTTGATTCCCGCCTCGGGACAAATGTCTGTCCGATCTGCAGATATTTGTTCAGGGTGTTCTGGATGTTTTTCTGTTTTCATCATTCATTCATTTCAGCAGTAAAACGTCCACTGCTGGACACAGGCCTCCCTCATGGATCTTCATGAAGGGTAGTTGCCATACTCACCACGCTTGGCAGGCGGGTTGGCGAGCGCAGTTCGGGATGTTTACACGCAAAGACGCTGCTGCCCATCTTCCGGAGGTATCCCTTAGCAGGCTCTTACTGCATCCATGGGCATGAGAGGAGGGGTAACATTCTACTGCCGGCATCCCACGGCATATTTTGTAACAATGCATAGAAGTAATAGGATGAGGTTTCACCACCCAACCCGCCTGCCAAGCGTGGTGAGTATGGCAACTACCTCGAGATCCATGAGGGAGGCCTTGGTTCAGTAGTGAACGTCTTACGGCTGAAATAATATTGATGATTGTTACAATGTATGTCGTAATATTGTAAGAAAACTATGACTACGAAAAATTATGGCAAGTAACAAGTGAAGTTCATAGTTTTGGCATGACATCCGTCTGTTGGCCTTTCACATCTATTTTACAGATGATTTATACAGCGTCAGCAGCTGATACTCTTGCTGTACTAAACGCTGCAGCGCCTGGGACATTGTGAGATGGATTAGACTTGCCTAGCACCAACATACTCTCAGCTTAGTCTTCTATCAGTCAGAGGATAGAACAGGTCAATATAATCTGAAGCGGACTAAACTCCGAGTTGCCTTACGAAGTTTTCCTTTACCATTAAATCACGAGTTGTATGTGCACATGCATACCAGTTAAATACAGCTTATAAAATTCTTAAATTTTCTTCTAAGTTATTTTACAAGTTACTTAGAGAAAATAAAGTCATTAAAAAAAAAGGTTCTGAAAAATTAAATAATTGTGCCAATAAAAAAAAATAACAATCCGGCACAAGAATTTTAATAAAAATTAAACATACAGAAATATTCAAATCAAAATATACTGGATAAGTTTCTGGCGATGGGCTCTACAAAAAAAAATGTTCTAGCAATCTATAGAAAGTTTCCATTGTACTTCTATGAACTTTATAACTTCTTTGCACCTTGTAAAAAACTTTTTTGAAAGAACTCTCAACAAAAAGTTCCCGATATTCGAATTTTCGAACTTCACTGTTCGAATTTGAGGGACTGCTTTACCGACATAGATGTTTACTACTAACTCTTTGATAATCTAGAAGTGCATGTGGAACATGCTACTACTCGACGCTAGGTGGCGCTGTCAGTCTTATAAGAATTTGTTTAGTGAAATGTTTAAAGTTCTTACATTCATTTAAGTTTTCATTAAACTTAATTATATGAAACTAAGATTTTTAAAGTAATTATGCTATTTAAATACTCAAACTTTTTTATTGGTTAAATTCTCTGCAATATTTATGTATGTCAAGTTCTAAATAAGAATGGCGAGAAGCCTGTGTTCTGGGGCCTGTGTAATAATGATCTACCACAATAAATAATGTAACTAACAATGTATTAAAACTTACTTTCTCTTTTGAATTAAGTTTGAATGTAACATTTACCATTTATTGTCTCGTCCACGCAACAGAGGGCGCTAGTAGTAACAAGTAAAACTTATAGCAACCAACCCTTGATAGAAGGCATTCCTTGGAAAGACAAAAGATGTCGCTACAGACCGAAAAAAAATAAAAATTATTGACTTTTGTGTTTTATTTTTAATTTCACTTAGAATATTTTCGGAAATTGATAAGGAATAAAAATTTTGTGCTTTCAAATACAGTTTTATTGCAACTCTTTTGGTCAGCTCCCCTCTTCCCCTCTCCGCTCCGCAACGGTGGATAGGCAGCCTGGAATACTTTTTTAGTTTGTCATTTTCTTACAATATTTTCCTGTCGCCCCCTATAACCTATGCATAGCGCAGTCTGTCTGTCTGTGCATGACACGATTACAACCGAAAGCGTTTGACCGATTTACATGAAACCTTTTTTGTTGACACTGTCTTAATGAGAGAAGGGTACTGATTGATTTTGGTGACCCTGGTCACAGGGACCGCAGTTATTGTGACCTCAATGTATTTGAAAATTTAATTTAATTTTTTTGTTTTTTCGGAAACCTTTGTCCCCTTTTCTACCCCCGTACCAATGCTTCATTGTATTTATTTTTTGTTTTCTGATGGTGCTCTGCGATGATTCGTACTCACGACCTTAGACTTTACAGAGCTTTCACTATGCCAAGAAGACTTCCACCAATTATAACTTATAAGAAACACAATTAGAATGAGATATTTTTTTTATAAAGTCTGTTTAGTATTTTAGGGGGTGTGGTCAATATTCTATTAACACACCCCGTTCTTATAAGATTTTAAGGACATCATTTTACGTAAATTCATTCAGTTAGTGACAGTCTCTGTAAACGGTTGTGGATCAAGGGACCAAATCTTGTGAATCGTGATCAAAGTGATACCCGCTCAAAATCGATAACTTTCAAACACTGTCATAATAACTATAGAAACGAACTTTCTGCATTATTGTGATGAGATAAACAAATGTCTTATTGCAAACTGATCGTAATGCATCGACTGGTAAAAGGCGGCAATCGAGATGATAGTAGACTTTTAGAGTGATATGACAAGTCTGAAGTATTGTAGTACTGAGAAGTCTGATGAGACGAACGTATTTATATTTGCGTCGTCAACTTCTCAGTGTCTACTCAAAACTTATCACACCAGTCTATCCCTCAGTCAAATTCGAATGTTTGTAAACATACTGACACACTTATAATTGAATTGCTTTCTTGGATAAATTTTGTACGTTTCTCTCAAATACCGCTCTTCGGAGCAACAGTGTGTTCTGCATGGCTCCAAAAATATATAATAAAATACCAGAGAATATAAAAGGGCTGAAATTAATAGGTTTCAAAAGTAATCTTAAGGCACTTCTTGTAAAAAAATGCTACTATTAGCATCACAGAATTTTAATGACGATTTAAAGAATTTTAAACTGTAATCTACAAGATTTGTCTAATAGGTATTATCTAATGGCTATTGTTATCTAGGACATGTTTATAATTATTATTTATTTTTTATATGATATTTTGTGTTTTAACATTTGTACGCCATCGCTGGTAAGAATGCTAATGGAACTTAAGTATTATGTATGACATCATTGTTAACCTTCATTCTGACAAATAAATAAATAAAATGAAATGATATGAGTAATTTATATTGAAGGGACCATTATTTATATTGATCAAGTTAATTGTAATTTATATTGAAGGGAGTGGTCACAAATCACCAATAACTGAGATATTTTAATAAAAAAAAACTAAGGCTAAGGTATAGAAGTCTAAGCCAGTGCCGGCAGTATAATGTTCTCTCCTCTCTTGCCCGTGGACGCAGTAGGAATCTGCTAAGGGTTAGCTCCGGAATATCAGCAGCATCCCGTACTGCGCTCGCCTATCCGCCAAGCGTGGTAAGTATGGCAACTACCGCTCATGAAGATCCATGAGGGAGGTCTGTCTGCAGTACCTATTACAAGTACAATACCGCGGTGATCACGTTAACTTAAGTGACCAACGCTGCAAATGGCGTCCGTCACCCTGAGTAAGGTCTAATGTTCCCGTAATTTCACCGGCCTCCTTACCCTTTAAGCTGGAACACAACAATGTAGATATTACTGCTTGGCGGCAGAAATGGGTATGGTGATAGTACTTTCCTGGTTACTACGTGATTTTGTACGTCCCCAATAAGTATACTACCGGTGAGGGACGATGTGACCGATGATGGATCACAAAGGTCTGGAAGACCGCCCATTGTCCTTAATTGTTGTTAGTTTTTTTTTCTGTTTGTTGTGTTAAGGTATAGTAAAGCGTATTATTTCTATCTATCTACAGGGTGGTCTATTTGGACGCACCTAAACGACTTGAATGTTGTATTGAAAAAAAATGGTCGTAATTTCGAAAATTTCGAAAACTAAAATTAAGGATATGAAAACAATGCATTTTATTAATTTTAGGCATCATGTTTCATTGTAACATTTTCTGCTTAAGACCTACACAATCGATATTTAAATAGAGTTACATTTAATTTTCAAAACGTCCGGGTTCGATTACCGAGCTGAAGTTCAATGCAGTTTTTCTTGTTACTAAAATCAATGACATGGTTCCTAAGAAGAGATCTTTCGTATGTTGTATAGTCTTAGACTTTCCCACACTGACCGATTTAACTGGGCCACCCTGTTTAATCACTCAAAGGGAACCAGCTCGCAGTTTTCGGGGGAAAACAGAAGCCGGAAACACATTGTGGTCAATTATACATATATCGGATGTTAAAAAACAAATGCACAATAACTCTACCAACACTTAAAACTCATAGCCGCGGGTACCTCACGATGTTTTCCATCACCTACATATATTTTACTTTACGAACCTTCCATTATACCTTGACTTTATTGCTTCAGCCTGCTCTATTACTAGCTATTTTTATTTGAAAACGCCCGAAGCTAGGTAATAAATTACGAAAAACGTTGCAAAAACGTTAAAAATCCATAATATCAGCAAATAACCATCTAATTTAACACCTCCAGTGCACCGGTCGTTGAGACCCCAAGGCATATAATTTATAGCAAGATAACATAAAGGTGTAACAGGTTAAATCGCCTAAGGTGGTATTAGAAATAAAACTACTAACAACAGCTATAGATTTTTTTATTTATCAACGTGAATCTTGAATAACATCAGCCTTATCGTAAGGTGATAGAGTCGAAATTAGAGACAGAGTTAACCCGTTGATGGTCGACTAACTTCCGATGATAATTTAGCAGGGAAGGGTACAATTGACCGTAATGATGTATTTTATAACCTATCTGTTTATCAATACGTGTTTCCTTGACGATTAGCATCGGAGAAAGGCTTAAATTATGGTGTTCATATACATGTATAAAATAATTGTTGTATATTATTTTATTAATGTTTTTAAAGACGCATCCGATGTTTTAATGTACTATTATAGTAGTTAGTTAGCATAAATACTAAGTTTATATTAAAATAAGCTTCGCAAGCTTTTTTGAATTGACTTTAAATGTTGTTGACCGGATCTCCGGTCATCTGGCCATGGCAACGTAACCGGAATATGGCGATGCAGAGAGCGCTTAGCCGCAATAATAAGGATGGGAAAACAAGCACAAGGGCACCATTTAAGTACGGACCACGGCTTGGACTGTTGCCAGATTTTTATATGTACTGATGGTTGACGTCCAGGTGCAAAACACCTTAAGACGGGAGAGTGTATTCTTCGGCCCCGCCGGCGGGACCGGTTATTAAACGTGTGCCTAGCTGGCACTTCCGGGTTAGCGGCGGTGAGTTCGTCAACGGGCAAGCCGAGAACGTGTCTCGGTTGACAGAGGAAAATACCCAAATAACCTAGGTATATGTTAATCTTAGTTTTTATATATGTGCCAAGTTTTAACTCGATATGTCCAGTAGTATTCTGCCGTGCTAAGGGGGACAGCCGTAAGTGCATGTCTACTAGTTTCGAGAAAATGGCGCTTAAAGTTTTCGAAATACTTTTGTCGATTACGTCTACAAAATTAACTTTTTTTTAAAACTGAAAAAAATATATTGTAGACAAAATGGTGTAGTATTTATTTGTTAATAAATGAAAATTAGAATACCATAATAAGTACATTAAAACATCAAAAAAGTCGTTATGCTGAGAAAGCCTACTGTATTTTATAGACGAATACTTAAAATGAGCGTCGTAAGCAACACACATACCGCGCTTAAGTTAAGGGGCACTCATTTAAAGCGGTTTTGATAAGTAAACATAATCATTAAAATTTGTTATTATATGATTAACCGCCGTAACTGCACAGCTTACGACTGTCATGTTAAGGAATACTTACTTAAAATTCATCTTTACCTCATGATAAAACGATATTTACGGCTCTTATTGCAAGTTAGTGTAGGTGTGATTCCAATACCTGTTAAATGTTATGAGTAGCATAAAATACTATTTTTTTTAAATAAAATATGATTATATAATAATAATGGTTATCTATCCAGCCAATATTTTAATTTAAACCTTTTTTATTTTAATAAAAACTTAGGAACATAGACCTTATTTATAAAACTAATTATTATCATAAAATAACAGTCAATCAGATTTTTACTTATAGTGGCAATTTTGTGATCACTTATTTCTTAAAACATGCCTTATTAATTTCTTAATCAGTCGTATAGAATATTAATTAAAATAACTAATTGTAGCACGTTTCATAGATAGATAGATAAACTCTTTATTGTACATTCATATACATATAAGTAGAGATAAGTTCATACATAATCATACTAATTGAGTAAGTCTCAAAATAACAAAACATAAACCTTCTTCAAAAATCAAACACATTCTCAAAGTTCAATAACAAAAAAAACATTCTTGAAACACTTTATGGAACTATGTTTTTTTATAATTCAGATTAATTTTCTTCTAACAGATTTATTGCAGGCTCTGTTTCTGTGGTAGACAAATTAAGACAGAAGGTTTTTCGTCCTTGGGGCATCAAAGGAAACAGTTTTTCTATAATGGTTGATTTTATTTGTTGTGTTATGCCTCCAGGAATTGTTTTTTGCTGCATAGCTAAACATTTTTCAGATTTTGCTATTTTGACCTGCAGAAAATCCAGGGCCCCTAGCTTAAATTCCTCACTTTGAAGAAATTTATGTTTCAGTTCGTACAAGCCTCGCTCTACCCTCAGAGACATAATATTGCTTAAATAAACTCTAGGTTCATTTTTACGAAGCCTGTGTTGCGAAGACAAATCGTCATAAGAAATGAAGTCGGATATGTCCATGATCTTCACTATGTTCTTTTTTCTCTGTCTCTAGACCGAGTCTACAAAATCATTAAAATCCTAGACCTTTTCTTTGCAATGTTAGTTCCACCTGGTGGTAAAAACTATCTGCCGACATGAACGTATTGGTTTGAAAAATTTAAGTGGAATCGGGCTCGTCCCCTGCCGGATCGCTAGCAGGACGTCGTGCAGGATCTGCAGTGCTGCGTCCAACAGCTCCAATTACGTGGGCCTGGTTGTGCTGAATGGTAGTCGGTGTGATGGTGGTGGTTGCAGGGTGCCGTAGGTCCGGTGTGGATTGCTGGGTCGTCATGGTGGTTGTCTGTACTGCGGCGGATCACGGCTGGTCCATTGCTTGTGTCGTGGGCCGGCGCGTTCACTTGGGACGGGAGTCCATTTCAGTGTCGGCAGGTAAGGCCAGACTTACCTTCTTTCTCCTGCTCTTCGGGCAGTCGCATGCCTAGTGCAGTCCTCCCCAACGGACGCCGGCGAGAGGGCGGTGGCAGTGGTGGCTGGAGTGATAGAACCCTCGACAACGGTGGCACTGCGCAGGGCCCTGCTTACCTCTCCAGCTTTCCACTTTTATCCCCGGCATCAGTAGCACCTCCGTGACCGCGTAGATCGCGGGCAGGAGGTTCGGGGTAGGCTTAAAAATGCCGAGGAATATGCATTCGGGACGTCCCTTGCTCGCTAACGCTTCTAATGGGATTAATGAGCTCGGCCTTGGTCCTTGCCCTTGGTCTAAGCCCTTGGTCTGGAGATCTTGCGCTATCTCCGCTGTTGGCGTGTCGACTGGGATAACACGAATGGCAACTTTTACCTGGCGCTCCTCGGGCTGGGCGTAAGAGAACCAGCTAAATGGCTCATCCAACTCCATGAGGTATTTCTGGATGGCGCGGTATTCGTCAGCCGATTCCGGGGTGAAATGAACGCCCTTGCCGTATGGCCTGGCGTTGGTGGTGTGGCCTAGTATGCCCTTGATGGTCTTGAAATGCCGTTGCCAGCTCGGCATCTGTTCCACGACAATGGGTAGGAAGCGGGTCTTCTTTGCAGCTTGAGCTGGCTCGTCAGACAAACTTATACGGGATGGTCCTGGGCGCACAGCCTCAGAAGGGCGGTCCGTGGTTCCCTGTTGGGGCGACTGTGGTGGGCGAGCGGGTAGATATAATCATAAACAGTACCGCCGCGTGGCCGCCAGGGACGCGTACGTCGTCGACCTCGTCGAGGAAGGTGATGGACGAGTCGACGTCGCTTTCTCTTCGACTCGGTCTTGGTCCTGATCTTGCGTTCGGCCGTCGATTGCCCGCTTTTTCCGCTCTTCAGGTGAGGGTTCTTCGCGCTTTCGACGCTGGCCGGATGTTGAAGGCAGCGGAGCATCCGAAGACTCCATGGGCAGAGGCAGGGGCACGGGCGCGGGCACGGGTGTGCCGCGCAGTAGCCTCTCTTGCTCCTGGAGTTATGTCCTCAGCACTTCCGCTATGCTTGGGTTGAGCATCCCCTGTTTCCTAAGATGCGCATAGACGTTAAGATCAACGTCGTGTGCAGCCTTAGGAGAACTTGGACGTCCTGGGAGTTGGCAGATCTTTCGCTGTCTGAGCTCGTGGGGTCATTACGGGTAGCTCAAGGTCGAGTAGGCTCAAACGACTGTTGCGGTCCGACATTTTCAGTCGCCGCTGAGTCTTGGGTGGTTCAAGCGAGTAGCCGGGGGTCGTACTCCAACGCGCGAACTTTTGGCAGACGAGCGGGGTTCGGGGGATCCCGACTTCTGCCAACGTTCTCCTACTCCACAGCACACCACACAACACTCGGTCGCGTTTGGCGAAGGGCTGAACTCGACAGACGTATTCTAAGAATACGCTGCCGAGATCAAAAAAGGTTTTAAAAGTTCCGTGCGCGCGCGTTAGCTGTCAATACGTGCGCTTAGGCCGCTTTGACTCACAATAAATTTATTTCTTTCTCTCTCACCCCCGTATGTAACGGACAGCGTATGAGAACTTTAGTTGCGAGTTGCTTACAATAAGAGCCGTATAGTGACTGATGCGGATTAATATGTAAGCAAACAAAAACTATTTTTTGTATTACTGCTTAGATTGAGCGTCGCAATGTATAATTACGGCGCTTATTTTAAGGATAGATCGTGCCGATAGTATTGGTATTACTTATTATTAGCGTGGTATATACACATCCAGCTATTATCATAAGGGTCACAAAATGTAGGCAGTGATTGTTACCTAATTTACCGCCGTAATTGGTAGTTACCACGCTTAATGTAAGGAAAGTACTTGTCAATTAAAATGCGTATCCTTAGTGTAATGCCACTATCAGTCTTTAATGCGATTAATATAAGCACTCCATGAGTTTTTTCTATAGAACTTTAGGACAGGATAGTATATTATGTTCCTTTACGGCTTTAATTATAAGAAACTCAAAAACTAAATTGTAGTTACGGCGCTTAGCACAACTGAAAAAAGCCTTTACAGGCTTTATTTTGAGAAACTGTCAAAGAGAAAGTTATAGATCTCGACACGACGATTCCGAATATGGCACTAACTCAATTTTGAAAAAAATGTTGCTTACGGCGGTCTCCCTTAGCACGGCAGTATTTGCGTGAAGAGGTAAGAAATATCCATCATTATCTCTTATCATCTTAGCCGTAGGACGTCCACTGGTGAAGATAGGCCTCCCTCATGGGCCTCCAATAACTTAAAGTATCTTGAGGGGCTGTTGCCATACTCACCACGCTTGGCAGTTGGAATGGCGAGTGCATTACAGGATGTTGATACTGGGAAAGACGCTGCTGCCCGTCTTCCAGAGGTATCCCTTGGTAGATTCTTACTGCATACAGGGGCAAGAGAGTAGGGACAACGTTCTACTGCCGGCACCCATCAAACATCCATACATACGTACAAACTTACGGATCGATTATGGGATATTTTAACGATAGTTAATTTCGTGGTTATGTTCGGTTACGTAGACGTTGGCGGGACGAAAACACCTTTTCGGAGATTGATGGGACATCGCATTTGATATTTTATATAGTGGGACAATAGTCGATGGGTACAACAATAATAGAGCATTTTGTAAAAACGGGAATTACTCACGTAGTATTGTAACGTCAAAGATTATTCCGACACGTTTCGATTCTTCAAGAAAATCATCATCATGGGATAGTATCATCATCATCATCATCATTTCAGCCGTAAAACGTCCATTACTGAACTAAGGCCTCCCTCATGGATCTCCATGAGGGGTAGTTGCCATACTCACCACGCTTAGCAGGCGGGTTGGTGAGCGCAGTACGGGATGTTGATATACGGAAAGACGCTGCTGTCCATCTTACGGAGGTGTCCCTTACCAGGCTTTTACTGCATCCACGGGTAGGAGAGGAGGGATAACATTCTACTGCCGGCACCCCACGGCTAAAATATGGGGGATAGTATATCTCACGTTAATTTTGAAAGTGAGATAATAGAGCATTTCAACACGTCGAATCGAGCCTTGACCCTTTTAAGACGGAAGTGCTTTAACCAACTAAGCTACAGAACCCGTGACGGGCTAGTCATTGTCCCTTTCCTTAAAACATCTGCAACAAGTCCTTACCATCCGTAGTACGAAAGGTAGGTTGATATTATCTCAGTTGATTGTACCTTCATATAGTTTTATTTTTCATTAACAAAGGATTAGGATGCCGTGGTGATGATGATGATGATGAAGTCTCATAGGAGGGTTCTGGTTTTCTACCCTTTCATGTGCTCTAATGTGGCTTGTGTACCCAATCTTATAAGAGAAGGTACGAGAGCACTTTGGGCACGGGTCTTCAGCTCATCGCGCCGTGGTAAGAAGCCGGCAGGGTGATTACGTATCTCGCGATAGGTTTGCAACAGGCGTAAATCTCGATCATTGCTGTCAATGGACACTAGTGTAGTATATAAAAGCAAAAAATCAACGTTTGACGGTTGATGATCGCGAGATGTACGCCTGTTGCTAAACTGTCGCGAGAATTTGGGAGAGGAGGTGTGGCGTTTCTTATTCTTATCAAAGATATATAAATCTGTAACTATGTTATTTGACTAAGATTTAAATGGTTAGATGTGCCCTGGCATTAAAAACCGTGGCATCGTCTTTACATGTGCGTCGGAATTATTGTTAAATGCCGACGCACACGGGTTGTGCCAATTAACCAAACTGTTATTGTTACCATTTATTGTTCAATCATATTGCACGAAGGGTACAACAATAGTAGAGCATTTCAACATGTCGAATCGAGCCTTGACTCTTTAAAGACGGAAGTGCCAACTAAGCTACAGAACGAGCTTTAACGGTGAAGGAAACATCGTGAGGAAACCCGCGGCTTAGCTAGCTTCAGACGTATTGACCTGTTCGTTCCTCTGAATAATAGCTGATTAAGCTGAGAGGATGGTATAGGTGCTGGGCAAGCCTAATCCATCTAACAATGTCTCAGGCACTGCAGCGTCCCGTACAGCATGATTACCAGTTGCTGACGCTGTATAAATCATCTATAATAGATGCAAAGGCCTTACTTTATATTGCACGAACTTTCGTGAAAAAATAAATAACACATCACGTCCGGCTAACACCTTGTATGGAGGTACACTGATTCCAAATGCAAGCCCGGATTAGCCCCTAGGTCCACAAGGCCCGGGCCCAAAGGCCCTTCAAGCCTACGGCCCTTCATGGCGAAACATTCATAAATAAATAAATAAAATCATGGTGCATATAGAAAATATTGTAAGGGAGGGGGCGCTCAAACACCAAGTACCTAGGGGCCCTGGATCTCTTCATCCGGGCCTGCCCAAATGAGTGGGCTCACTCATTTCGTGTTGAAACAAAACTTTATTTATTATTACTTACTCTTCTGGCTCAGCGACCCAAAGTGGATCTTGGCCTCCGATACAAGACTTCTCCAGGCTTCTCTGTTTTGCGCTAGTTCTCGCCAGTTAGCAACATCGAGTTCTCGCAGATCCGCGATATATAAATAATTATATTAATATTATCAAACACCTAAGTCTATTTTTTTTTAAAACCTTCATGTGTCCCACTACTGGACAAAGTCGTCCCCATCTCCTTTCACTCACGACCACCGGTCGCTTTTTATTTATAAAGTTAAAATAATAAGGGCTAAGTCCCTGCAGCCGAAAACAGCTAGGGCTTTTATATTTAGTCGCGTTAATTATTGCACTAAGTATATTTTATTTTTGTTCCTAAATAAATATATTAATTTGATTTCAATTATGACGTTGACGTGGGGTGCCGGCAGTAGGATGTTATCCCTCCACCCATGCCCGTGGATGCAGTAAGAGTCTGCTAAGGGATACCTCCGGAAGATGGGCCGCAGCGTCTATCCGTGTAACAACATCCCGTACTGCGCTCGCCAATCCGCCTGCCAAGCGTGGTGAGTATGGCAACAACCCCTCTTGGAGATCCATGAGAAAGGCCTGTGTTCAGTAGTAGACGTTTTACAGCTGAAATGATAGTGATGATTCTGACTCTCTGTCCGATTCCCAACCATGCACATAAAGACACAATGTTGTCGATTCTGTTTTACACTTCCTAAAACTGAATATAATTAGAGAAATGACGTATCTAAATGAGCTGTCAGCGTAAAATTGGGTATAATTGTTCCGTTTTAAATTTTGAAAGGCACTAACTGAATAGCTATATGTCATTTGAGTCCGTTTTACGTCAATTTAATTAGATTTAGCTAGTAAGTGCAACAACAGAATCGCCACGATTATTAAATATTTAAAAACTCATTATCGGGACTTAATTGCTTAACTAACTAATTTTATTACGTTTGAAACATCGATATAAATTAAATATTATAATTAATTACGCAATAAATTCCCGTTAATAAGTTTTTAAATTATGTCTACTGATTGCGAAAGTTTACAACGTACACTATCTAATACCTACTTGATTAAATTATAAAACACAAGCAGACAGACATAAGTATATATTTTTTTAAATAAATGTTTTTTGGCTTATCGGATACTTCATCATCATCATCATCATTCCAGCCGTAAAAAGTCCACTACTGAACAGGCCGAGTTGTTGTGACCACAAAAGTCACCAAAAAATAAGTCTTCAAATGGCCGAAAACGTCCAAAACCCAAAAATGCCATTTTTGACCTTTGGTGACCTTTTAAGGCCTTCGCTTCTTTTTTGGGTCCCCCGTACCAATGCTTATTTGAACGTAATCGTGTAACTGTTGGTTGTCCCAAAGAAAAAAATAAATATTTCTTAACTCTTCGCTCTCATTCATCATTTTAACCACTAAGACGTCCACTGCTAAACACTGGCCTCCCTCATAAGCCTCCAGGTATTACATAAGCGGCGTGCATCCACCGCCGATCTGCATACCTTGCCAGGTCCTCCGCCCATGTAGTCGGGACGCCCTACTCTGCGCTTGCCGGTCCGTGGCATCAATTCGGGCATATGTCATCCCCATTGGCCATCCATGCCGTGGGGTGCCGGCAGTAGAATGTCACCCCTCCTCTCCTACCCGTGGATGCAGTAAGAATCTGCTTAGGGATATCTCCGGAAGATGGGCAGCAGCGTCTATCCGTGTGAGGACATCCTGAACTGCGCTCACCAATCCGCCTGCCAAGCGTGGTGAGTATGGCAACAACCCCTCATGTACTTGAATCTCGGAGTCAGTGAGGGAGGCCTATTTCCAGCAGTGGATATCTTACGGCTGTAGTGATTGGCCATCTGTTCTTCGACCTACATGACCTGCTCATTGCCACTTCAACGTGCTGATACATAATGTGACTGCTCACAGGCTTCGTTCCTTAGGTCTACCATGAGTTTTCACAACCTATACTCGCTAGCGACTGTAGTTAAAAAAGTGTATAAAAACTTGTACAGCGCCTCTAGCGGATAGTTTGGTACTAAAATACGCAGTAAACTGTACTAAAGCGACTATAGTTCGAGGTTCATTTGCTTAGAATTTGGTACCATGAGTTACAAATCTGACGTATGTCATAGTAACGTACTTATTACTACTGCAGTAATGGCAGGCGATCTGACAGCGACAAGTCATGGTAGACACACCGGAGACCTGGTGACTAGCTGGACCTGAGAGCTGAAATATGTGGTATGGAGTGTGCCCGGAACCAAGCCTAAGGGCGGAAAGTTCTTGCAGAATTTAAACTTAATACTGTGGATATATCACTTTCAAAATTAACGTGAGATAATACTATTCATTTTGTAAAATAATCTTCGACGTTACAATACTACGTGAGTAATTCCCGTTTTTACAAAATGAACTGTGTATATAGGTGTTTTTCATCAAATATTGTCTTATCCAACGATTTAAATCTTTGCAAACCTCTTACCGTAGGGTGCCAGCATGCCGTGGGGTGCCGGCAGTAGAATGTTACCCCTCTTCTCATGCCCGTGGATGCAGTACGAGCCTGCAAAGGGATACCTCCAGAAGGTGGGCAGCAGCATCTTTCCGTTTATCAACATCCCATACTGCGCTCGCCAATCCACCTGCCAAGCGTGGTGAGTATGGCAACTACCACTCATGGAGAGCCATGAATTTCAAGATGTACATATGTAGGTGAGGTGTAGATTGGAAATGCCGCATCCAAATTAATGAACACATTAAGTGGGTAAAATGGCTAAATGAGTTAAAGCTTATAGAATCGTTACGTATCCTGGATCATGATCCATCCTGTGTAAGCACATTTATCAATATTCGTGATTAAACCATAATCACGAGCACTAGGAAAATAATTTAGTAAATTCCACATTCTGAACCTAATTTTGGAGTCCTTGCGTACGAAGCCGCAGGAATCAGCTAGTAAATTAATATAAAACCAACATATTTTTCAACGACATCAATTCAAACATGGAACCCGGAAGCGGAACTAACGACAGATGTGCGTGATTTTTTTCTTTTTAAAAGTCTATGCAAATGTCTCCTTCATTTGCATAATAGAAAAAGTGTTCGTTTTCATCCGTCAAAGCAAAAAGTTAACCCTTCAACCTTTGTACCATTTTTTTTATTTTTTATAAAGTCCGTTGTAATGCGTAATTAGAATATTTCTTTGTGTTGTGTCTTTTTTGTCGCACAGATGTGTTGTACGCAGGAAATAGAAAAAGATCGAAAGTAAGGAAGGGTTGGGTTAGGAAAAAAGTGAAAACGGACAATAATGTCCTCATGTTTCTTCACAAAGTGCTTTATTAGACTTGAGTATAATATACAAATAGTAGGGATCTTTAACTTCCTAATTATATATTTCTGTATTATACAGCATGTAACAAAAACCCTGTCCGATCCTTAAGAGTATTATTCGGCATCGTACCGCGTACACATATACGTAAGCATTTAATGGATTTGAGATGATTATTTTACCCCAGTGAATTTAATTAAATTAAAATAAAAAATAAAAACTGATCAACGGCAACACTGATCGCTGACCTTAAAGTGAAAGTTCACGTGTACTACCTACAGTTAGTTACCTACAGATTTTTGTCAAAGAAGCCGCCTGAGCACTGGTGTCATGAACCCGCTTTGTCGCGTGCCGCCAAACAAACTTTATAACGAAAGAGAAGAGAAAGAAGTAGGTAGTAGGTAGGTATGACGTAGCGTAGGTTACGCTACGTCATACCTATGCGTAGGTATCAGCTGATATTGTTTTGTAGGCAGTGATCCGGATTTCAGACACACTGTATTTTGTGTTTCAGAAATAATTCTGTTTATCAAGAAACAATTATTAATCGAATTAAATGTAGCTCTCATAAGGGCTTTTTTTTAAATGTGACCTATCAGTTTATTAAAACGTTAACTTGCTGTTGCTGTATACTTCGGCGATCGTGCTCCACATGTCCACCTCCAACACTAATACGCATTCGACACCTTTTCATTAAATTTGCACGTACTCTTTGCAGCGCACTTGTGTCCGATTTAAGTGAGACGAAAGCTGCCACAATCCGAGTTCTGACTTCGATTTCTGAATCGCACTCTCTTTTATAAACTATTTGTTTAACATGAACATAAAATATTCCTGATTGGAATACGACATTGTTCGCGAAACGATAGCGCGTGATATGTACGGACGTCCGATCGAAAGCTGTCTCCACGAAAGACTGCCAACAAAGTAAACAACCAGTCGGCGACATCAAAGAGTCGGCGGCGAGTTGAAAGAGTACCTACAACGCGGTAGTGTAGGGCGGTGTTCTTTGAAATAAAAATAGGTAAAAATAAAAAGATTTTGCCGCCGGGTGGAGTGTTGCCAACTTATAAAAAATTGCCATATTCTGTGTTAAATTTTGCATGGATTATAAAAATAAAAAATCAATAACTTTAGATTTTTATGAGTTACGTTTTTAAAACATTTTTTTCCAGTACGTATGTTGAACCAGGACTACGCCTTTATTGGATCGGACAGGGTTTTTGTTACTAATTGTATAGAGTCTGGTAGAATAGACAAGCACAAGCACGCAACCAAAACTAAATGACCAAAATGGATTGAATTCTTTTCTGTAACGTTTTATTTTAGCTTTTTTGAAGTTATGTTTTATTATAAGATATTATGGGACAATTTAGCCACCCAGTGACAAAGCTCTTCAAATAAAAAAAATAAGAAATGGATGGAATTAATGCAGTGAAGTTGTTCTTTGCGGGAAAGAAACCAAAATAGTACTTATTGGCTTCTTTCCCGCACTTGACAAAAATTGTAAAGCAATTCTTTTAAGTATACATGTGCTTTATTCAATTAAAACGTGTTTTGGTTTGCTTTTATATACTGATATTTCTGTGTGGCTTTTGCGTCGAAATTATTCACACTTTGACTTCGGTTAGACCACCGTTCCGTTGACGATTTTACTAAGCTCCTCTGACCGCACCTGAAAAAACATTTGTAATAAAACACCAAACAGATAATAAATTATAAGTTGAATAAACTGGGGTGGGGTTACAGCTATAACTTGTTATAACAATTATCTGTCATCTCTGCTACCTGTAAAGAAAGGGGTTACCCTTTCTAAAGATCGATGTATCGAATTCCTTGGGAACGAATTTGAATAACTATTGTTACAATAATTTATTCAAATAAGTTCACAATGCAAGTGGTAATTTAATAATTTTTATAACAGGCAAGTTTCTTAACTCTTTGTTGGTTTGCATGTGGTTATTATTTGAATTAAGAAGCTGACTGAGAATAGTTTGAAAACCAATTTGGAACGTTCGTTCGAATATAAATTTGAATAATGCTCACCTATTGTGATTTTACACTATGTAGGCAAATATTTAAATCGTTAGATACGCCCTTACCGTAATGAGAACGCGCCGTTTTGTTTCCACGCGAAATGAGTGAGCACATTCATTTGGAATTAGTGTACCTACCCCTAAACACAGTATTTAGCCGGACGTGGTCTGTGCTATTTTTTTACTAAAGTTCATGCTACATGATTGCCTGTTAAATAGTTAATAAACATATTGATAATGTTCAATTTGGTTTATTGGCAAAACCAGTGTCCTTGCGTCGGCATTATTGTTTTATACACATATAAAGACAATGCCACAGTTTTTGGTGTCAGGGCATATCTAACAATTTAAATATTTGTATGTAGGTAAGTAGTTATAATTTGGTTCTTTATAACTTTGATGCTTGGGTAGAAATCTGAAACAAAGAAAAAACATTATTGACTTGACCAAGCCTTTTACATATTATATAGATAATTTATACAGCATTAGCAACTGTTATTGTGTGTTGTAGATGAGCTCAATCCAGCACCTATAGGTACCATCCTCTCAGTTTAGACGGCTTTATTCAGAGGAAAGAACATATCAATACGTCTGAAGCTGACTAAGCCCGTCTTGAGGACGAGTTCGCGTAATATTTTTCAACAAAGTAAGGTCCGTTGGTGCATGGTATCGAACCCACGACCTTCGGAACTAAAGACGAGAGTACATGCCACTCAGCTAAGACGGCGCGCACTTATAACAGACCATTTGTTGACCAAGTTTTTGTATGTATATAAAATTTTGTAAAATAACTACTAACGCGTCTATTCAAGGGTTATGTATGACTTATGACATTACGGACTTCTGAGTTGAACTAACCTTAGGAACGTAAAAATAACACATTCTAGGTACCTTATCGGTGCTTACTGTTACCTACTAAAGTAATTTGATTTAATATAAAAATTCACTTTGAAACTTGTCAATGTATTTCTCACAAACCTGTGTCCAGTTCACGTTACTGAGGCCGTACGAAAAATTTTACAAAAATGGCGCGAGCAACTTACCTCCGCCATGTTTGAAATGCGCCAAATAGGTGCGCAGTCGACCAAAAACTAACAACCCCATTCGGTCACTATTGTTGTCACGCGAATTCACCCACGCAATCTACCAAATACAACGCGTTTGTAAATTAAAAAAACAACCTTATTACTGTGCATATAAGGACGACTTTCATCCGCAATAGTGTTGGAAAAACGTGTATCGATACAATTGAATAAGGTCGGATACGTCGATGTTTTAGAATTAGACTTTTACGTATGAGCTATAAGGATGTTTTCTGAACTGGAATTTTCCAAATTGTTTCCCCACGTTTTTGCGTTGACTTCTATCTAGAAGCCGTAAAGTTGAAAATGTAACGTGGAATTGCTACAAAAGTTTTACACTTGTGTTAGTTTCGTATCGCGACGATGGAAATCTTGTTAGATGCGTGTGTGTGCAAGTATTTGATAAAGAAAGGGTAACGTCATATCTAGATGTTGAATTTTTACCTATGAATGTGACATTCGACGGAATAAGCACAAGTTTGAATGTGTGCGTTGAATCGTGTTGGGACAAAATGGATAAAATATCGATATTTTTGTAGATATACGCACAAGCTGTACTTCACTTCTATTCATTGTTACATATTTCTGTCTTACTATTATGATTAATTAAATGTTCGCAAGGATATTGGATACTTTGAATATTGCAAGATGTCATTATTTCTTATCGTGGTTGCACCAAGCAACACTCGGCCAAGGGTCAATATCATTCAAATAATCTTCTATGGAATAATAAGCTTTTTCTAGGAGATTTTGTTTTATAAAAAGCTTAAACCTATGAAACGATAGTTCAGTCGCCTCTGATGCAAGCTTATTATAAAAGCGCACACAGTTTTCCATAAATGATTTATTTACTTTCTGGAGTCTTAATTTAGGGATGCCGTGGGGTGCTGGCAGTAGAATGTTACCCCTCCTCTCTTGCCCGTGGATGCAGTAAGAATCTGCTAAGGGATATCTCCGGAAGATGGGCAGCAGCTTTCCGTGTATCAACATCCCGTACTGCGCTCGCCAACCCGTCTGCCAAGCGTGGCGAGTATGGCAACAAACCCCTCATGTTCTTGGAGATCCATGAGGGAGGCCTATGTCCAGCAGTGGACGTGGACAGTAAGTAGTCCTAAGGCTGAGATGATGATGATGAATTTAGGTATTTGCAATTTATTTTTATTTCTAGTATTTATGCTATGCAAATTACATATCTTGATATAATGATTTCTATTTTTGTGTGCATACAGTAAGTTTTCATAAATATATTGCGATATAACAGTTAAAATGTTATTTTTCTTTAATCGTTCCCTAAGTGAATCGCGAGGTTTCATCTAGTAAATACGCACGTATCGCCCTTTTTGAAGGACAGAGATTGACTGTATATCGGCCGCCCTTCCCCAAAGCAGGATACCATATGACATCACACTATGGAAGTAGCTAAAATAAACCAGTCTAGCTGTTGCTTCGTCAGTAATAGATCTTATTATCCTGACTGCATAAGCTGCTGAACTAAACTAACCTGCAAGTTCATCAATTTGCAGTTTCCATTGAATGGTAGAATCTACATATGTGTTTACCTAAAAATACTGTGAAATTGACGGGATTGAGCATTTCCCCGCCCAATATTATGTTTGTAGGATATTCATTTACATTTTTCCTTTTTACAATTAAGCACTAGGTTTTTTGCAGTAAACCAATCGTGCACTTGTGATAGTGAATTGTTTACGTCGTCCTTATTAACTTTATTCCTTTCAACTTTAAAAATTAACGAAGTATCGTCGGCAAATAAAACGATATCGATATCGATAAACCGTGCCGCATCACTAGCTGTAAACTCTGTATGCCGGCGTATTTTAATAATATTCATTTTTCCATGTCACTGGTTCCCGTATTCTATGAAATTCCCTACGTATATCCTAATAAAACGAACAAAATGAGAAATATTCAGAAGTGGCTCGAATTTAAGATTTCTTAGGTTCCTCGAGGGTTTTCTGAGTACCTACTCTTGATGTTCAATCGGTATTTTGAGTAATGATTTGGGCTAACTACAAGAGGTTATGCTTAATTGTGGTCAGACTTGACGGATTAATATTGTTCGGATATCATTGAATTTATTTAACTACAAAAGGTTATGCTTATTTCTGGTCAGGCTTGACGGATTAAAAATATTAGGATATCATTGAATTTATTTTAGTATTTTTGCTCATCTCATAATGGTCTTTGTAATTTTTGACCCATCATTCACAAGTGTTTTTATCAACCTTAATTTTTCATGATTTTCCCGCGGAAAGTTATTTTGAAACGATTTCTTTAATTTCAACGTTCATTTTTCACAAATTGAAAGAGAATGAAACAAAAGTGACACGCAAGACAACATCTACCTAGCTGGATTATAAAAAAAAAGATTAGTTTTACTTTGATATTAATGTTTAAGGCCACCAAGGCATTAACTAATGCTATAAACCTAAAAGTGAAATCCTGGCCTTCCACGACACGGGCTCAGCCTAGAGTGGGAGTTATTCTATGTATACGCCATTGTTAAACTACTTAGTTTAAGGTTATGAAAAAATCCACAAGTTTTAATTTATTCCAAGATTTATTCGAATCCTCTTGGGTACGAACCAAGCGTCAGGTAGCTTTGCATAACTGTGCTACGTCCGTGAAATGAGAGGATAAGTCCAAATCCATCAGTCATTTTCTTCAAATCCACTAGGTAACCCCTAAGTAAGTACCCTATCTAAGTGCGAGTCATAAATAAAAACAAATGGCTTGTTCCATTCGTAGTAGGTAATTGATGGTAGCCTGTCAGGAACAAAACTGTACACATTTATAGTGCCCCTGAAATTCCTCGCTTCAACGCGATCCGGCTAGTGGTGGGAAAAGTTGGAAGTGTTTGTTTATCGACAATGACTCTTTTTCGTTATACTCTTGACAGAGCAGTTGTGATCGACATGTATTAGGAGGCTGTGGCAAAGTTGAGAAATTCTACGCCGTTCAACGCGTACTTGCTTCTGGGGCATTCGTGATGTGGACCGGCCAATGCAGTCTTGATTTGGTCGGTGCATCTCATGGGCGATTTTCCGCGTGCTCGTGTGCACTACACAGGGCGTTCAGGCAACAATGATTAATGCTTTGATATTAGAGGTACATATACCAATAAGCAAGTACACAAAATATCCACGAACTATTATATTATTGTAAGGTTTATTGTTATTTTGAAACACACTTTTACAATACACTTTTTATTTTAAGCTATTATTTTCTGTTGTTTGTCCAGTTTTGGACTGAGCGTATAAATAAACACCTATATGCTACACTTTAACAAAAAAGATATCCTGTAATGTGTATTACGTTTGATAAAGTATAATGTGAATATACATTTTGTATTTTATGGAACCTCAAAAGCAGGTGATTCTAATCACTCAAAGAACAGCATTTATTTTACGACTTTCCAGGGTTTGGTGATTTTCATTCAAGAAGAAAACACGAAACTTTAAACTTCAAACTAATTATACGATATTAATAACCTAAACGTCAGCCGATTTTCAACAGTTTCCGTAAAAAGTTATCGTATTCAGTTCTCAGTAACTCAGTTGTTTAAAAAAAAGAACATCCCACCACTTATTTACATTTAAAAATAAAGTAGCTCTTAAAAGTAAGGATTGTTAAAATACAGTATTCATTACATTTCGACCTTATTAAACGCAATCAACGCTTTAAACGCGAGATAAAACTCGGCATACATTTGTTATGGACGTTGTCTCTTGGCAAAAAATAGAGTTGCGTTTTCATACCACAACTACTGAAAAGGGTAAAATTAAAAAAACTCATAATGTTAGTTGAAAAATAAAAATAATTATATTCTAAAAATTGCAATGGGAGATATCGGAAAATGGAATATAGATGGTCTAGAAATATTGTGCTGGAGGAGACTACGATTGGGGTGTCGTGTATCGAGTTTCGCACCAATGTCTCGACACTCCGACGAACTTGAATAAAGCAGCAGCGTCTCTCTACTTTTGTACAGTGACCCTAACTTTACAGAACGTCCTATCTTTCAGGCAAGAGTAGAAATATAGAAATAGAAATAGAAAAAGTTTTATTGTTATCACAATCACTCACATTGTACATACAGTTATATAATTACAATATATAACAGTGAAAACAATAAGGCTACTAATGGCTGGCTGTGTGGTACAGGCGTACGGCGACAAACGTTTATTTAGATTACCAAAATGTAAATACATTATTAGTTCAAAAGAACAGATAGTTATTACTTATTATTACACAAGGGAATCAAAGAAACAGACAACTAGACAAACTTATATTAAAAATCTAGGTAAATAAAAATACATAGTAGAGATAGTAGAGAGGAACCAGACCCGTGGAACATCCCTGAACATCGCTGGATCGATAAAATAAAATTTGTAGGAAACAGCATGAATACAGCGGATTGTCCATCGACAGGCGAAATGGCAAGAATAATGACAAGTGACGTGAATAACAAACGCACATGACAAGACATAAAGTACAAAAAATGATCGCCTATTTCTGCCGCCAAGCAGTAATATCTGCATTGGTGTGTGACGGTTTGAAGGGTAAGAGGGCCGATAAAATTACGGGCACAGGAGTCCTTACAACTCTAAAGGTAACGGGAATGAAATGCAGCGTTGGTCACGTGTTTAATGAACAGTTACCGCCTAACATCAGACGGGCCTTCGGCTCGTCTCGACATAGCATAAAATAAAACCGAACAAGTACGAGCTAAACTTGAGAGTTCCGTAGGTATGTAGGAACATAATAATTTTTATAAATTAGCTGATCTGATTTAGTAAAACTTTTGATCAAATAACAAAAACCAAAGAGATTCCGTCACCCATCCAACTTATGACGCGCGTAGGGCTGCTTAACCACGATGATTGATTTCTTTATTTTTTAGAGATGATTTTTTTTATGATTCCATTCCAAATGTATAGGTTTTGGATTTTTCTCTATATCTACAGTATAAGACGATATACCTTGCCAAATTTCATAGTTATATAGGTCTACGGGAATTACCCTATGAATTTTGATTCCATTGAGAATGTCGAAACATGCGTTTTTTGCGGCATAAACGGTCGTAACTTTTTTTCAGGTTAACTTAGAATACTGATTTTTAACAGCTTAAAGAGGCTGTAGATTTTAGTATACGGTTTTAATTTTAAATTGATACCTTTACACGTACTCCAGATAAAGGGTCTTGACAGACCGTCAGACATACGGACATCAAAGTGATCTATAGAGGTAGGATCACTAGTAGAGGGTAACATTTTTTCCTTTTGAGGTACGGAACCCTAAAAAACTACCACTCTGTCTGAAATGCCAACGACCAAGAAGAATTTTATTTATTTATTTATTTTGAAAACAAGCAGAACAATGAATCTTAAAAACTAAAAAAAAATACGGAGTTACACTTAATCCAAAAAAAGGTTCCACTGTTAAGTCACGCATACATATAATGTGACCAATAAGTGACGTGAATGGACAAATTCAACAAACAAAAGAAACTATGTACTTATAAAAATAAAAACAAAAAATGTTAGATAAATACTTAGACACTACTTAAACATACTTATTTTTTTCTTACTTTTACAAATTAATTTTTAGACAAATTATGAAGTTCTTCTTTAATTGTGCACTAAATTGCAATGCTTGGATTGCTAGAATGATTATTATCTTTCAACAACGCTCGATTAGCATCAACTTCTTCGTGTATCAACAAACCCTAAACATCTAGATATTACCATATTCTAATTAAAATCCATTTTATAGCTTTAAACTGAATGCAGTAATTGAATCACGTTCATATATTTGTTAATAAAAAGTCTTTGCTATTAAAATTATTTTACGATAATTGAACAACAGCCAGAATTTATAGGTATTTTAAAAACTGGTTAACATTTTAGCTTGTATACGATTGTATACGAGGTCTAGTAATGCCATATAGTAAGGACAGCTGACAGAACCCTATCAAACGAGCCCAAGGAAGCATAGCCTTATCTATTTAAAAAATACGTGGATGTATCACATAATAATTGTCAGTTGGATATTATGGCGACCAGTTCCGATTTTCAAGAAAACCGTCTTTAGGGAAAACCTTCGCAAGTGTGGGACTGAAGCGCGCGTTTTCGAAAATATTTGCCCTAAAACGGATTTCTTAAAAATTGCAATTTGTCGGCATAATATGTGACTTGAATTATTGCTGAAATTGGTGTAATTATAAGATAAGTAGATACTAATATCTTGATTATATTTCAAAGGGGTTCGAAGAAAACCATATAATGTCAAGCGTCTTCCGATCATCGACATAAATAGATAACGAGTTTTTCCCATCCCTAGTACAAGTAACGGATACCGAGCATTTGTTTCAGTCGCGACTCGATTCCACTCTTTTTCGTGGCACAGCAAGGTACTATGATAGCAATGCAGAAAATACACAACTTACGTAACTTGTTTAAAAATTCTTCATGTATCATGTTTGTGTAACCTATTGGTCGGTAAACTAAAACTAGTACCAACCATCTCTTCTGTACGTATCAAGCTTATGACGCAGACGGTTATTATAAACACAGTAGGTACTTTAGACATGCCGGCTTTAATTGACCGACCTGTATACCTACCAAGTTTATTCATAAGTAGGTACACAAGATTGGTTGAGAATAACGTGTTTGAAACTAATCATCGCATCGTTTTGGATTTTTCCTTTATAAAATATACAACATCATCAATATCATCATCGACAGCCCATAGGTACTCGCTACTGATAGGTACTGCTGAGTGTAGGCCTCCCTTTGTAAATACCACTTAACCCGGGACTGTACCGCTGTACCAAGCCAGGAAATTCCCGCGTCTTGGCGAATGTCATCAACCCACCGCGCCATCGAACTAATTGCATAAAATTGATTATGAAGCGGTTTGTGGCTATACAAAAATTCAAAAAATTCAAAATTCAAAATTCTTTATTCATAAACTTAAAATACATATATAACGGTGTTTGAGACCCCCTTTTAAGTAAAGTATTTTACCTGTGTTATACGTCATTCTTATTGTTGTGGCTCGTCCTAAATTGTAGTCAATAACAGGCAGTTAAATAAAGAAAACAAGATCCATCAAAGATTGACAATTATGCTCTAACGTATTACTTGTTTTAAAAAGTTGTTTTGTCAAAATTACAAGGTCTCGTTTATATTGTTCGGCTCGTTCCATATAGGTATTTTATGACTAAGAAAATTTGCATAGAATGCTTCTGTTTGAACAATAATGTTTCACTGTGACTCCGCTCTTTTGGCGGGCTACCCGAAAATAAGCGTCGTGTTAAATCGTCAGACAAATTATTTTTACTATACACACTTCGTAAGTTAATTGGGCGAATGAGAGTGTTTGGATGGAGAATAATTGAAGATTTCCTCTGCAAAGGAATCAATGTTACCCTTTTGAGATCAAAAAATAACTTAAGTTATTTTTTACAAATGCCCTTTTGGAGATGTCCAACTAGAAGTATTTCTTATTCTTATTCGTTACTCTTGGGTCTTTAGTCGTATCGCACCACAAGCGATTCGAACCGCGGTGCAAATCGCCCAACTCCCATTTTGAATTGGTTCTTTCGCACCGCGGTGCGAACAGGCTCAACCTTTTTTTGAATTAGTCAATGAGCCGTTTTCAGTAAAAAACAAAAAAGTGTTTCCTGCTAAACTTAACAGATTGAGCTGGCAAGCGGAGAAAGCAAGTTTGTGATTAATCACAATTGCTGTCATTATCAAATTGTGTTTCCTACCAGTTAAATAAAACTAACGCCATCTATATGGTTCGAGGGAACTATTTTTGAAGTTTTTACTTTTTAATGAAAACACCTCATTCATATCGCAGAGAGTAACAATGCTCTTGAGAGAGTGGTGCTTGTCATGTTGGGTGTCGTTACTCGTCTGACAATTCTGAAGTTTCCAGACTAACAGACTTGGCAGTATACAAATTTATTTAAAAGTTCTTTAATACCCCAGTCACTGATGGTACATTCTGTGGATTTTACGGTGCTACAGAAAAGCGGCAAGGCAAGTACGGGGAATATCTACCTGCCCACCGCTTTTCTGTATCAACTGAAGACACCAAGACAACCGAGAACTCCGTACCTGCCCACCGCTTTTTTGTATCAATCGAAGACACCAAGACAACTGAAAACTCCGTACCTGCCCACCGTTTTTCTGTATCAACTAAAGACACCAATACAACCGAGAACTCCGTACCTGCCCACCGCTTTTTTGTATCAATCGAAGACACCAAGACAACTGAAAACTCCGTAACTGCCCAACGCTTTTCTGTATCAACTGAAGACACCAAGACAACTGAGAACTCCGTAACTGCCCACCGCTTTTCTGTATCAACTGAAGACACCAAGACAACCGAGAACTCTGTACCTGCCCACCGCTTTTCAGTAGCCAAAATGTAGAGCCACTTGGAGTTCTCGGTTGATGCTAGAGAGGCTGACGTGAGGATCGCGCTAAAAGACGCGAACGTGAATAGAGAAGGATGGCGGAGGTACATGCCGTCTAGTAAGCCGGAAAGGAGAGTCCTAAGTCCATATTTAGAATCCCGAACTTTTGGTGAGTTTGTGCAGGTGACCGTCCAGTATAGGTTTAAACTAGTCCGTCCACCTCATCACTTACCAGTGAATTGACGGGTAGGTTGTCTTAGTGTATTCAGTTGATGCCAGTGTAAGTGACGTGAGGATCGCGCTAAAGGACGCGAATCCGAATAGAGAAAGATGGCGTAGATATCGGCCGGACAGGATAGTGCTGAGTCCTTGTTTGGATTCCGAACTTTTGGTGAGTTCGTGCAAGTGACCGACCTGGGGGCCAATTTTCGTGCATCGTGATCCTGCTTAGATCGCTTGGATCTAAACGCTCAAAATCAATAATTTCACAAAATCTGCCAAAATCACAATTGAAAAGAACTTTCTGCATTCTCATATCATCATCACAATTGTGATGCATCGAGGGATAAAGATAGAGGGATGTGACCAGTTCGGAGTAGATACTGACAAGTGAGACTATGCAAAGAGATTCAGAAATTCATTCATTTATTTCCATGGTTTGCAATTAAAAAACATAGACACGTCAACTCACAATAACAATAACATATTTAATAATATGTTAACAGGAAATGATGAGGAGGAAAGACACATTCATTAATCTGTTCGCTTCCCCGTTTTAAGTACTGTGATAAGAAGCAATTAGAAAAACACAGTTCTTTTTAATAGTTACTTTTTTTGATGTTTCGGAGTTGGAGCTAATTTCATTTCAAGCATTTTTGTCTTCTAGATAATCAGATAACGTAATACGAGAATCTGCCCCCAGCATAGATTTGACTTCGTCCGTCCATCTCTTTGCTTACTGCTCACTGTTTGCGGTTTTTGTGTTGTTACGATATCTCTAGATCTTTTTGAATTTGTCTATTAGATGACGTCGTTTAGGCATTTAAATGAATTATTGAGCGTACCAGGAGCATATAAACATTTTTTCGGACATTTTCCTCACAAGACTTTGGATCTTATCGTTCATGGCTCTTGATCATCGAAAATTCTACCTTATGTTTTGATGGGTTTGTCAGTTTGATGATACTTAGAACAAAACCGTGTTCTTTGATGTAAAATCTTTTTTTTTATACTACTAAATGACGAGACAAGCCTAAGGCCCACCTGATGTTAAGCGGGAACCTCTACCTATAACAATTACAATGCCGCGGTGATCACGTTCACTAAGCACGTGACCAACACTGCACTGCAATGCGCCCGTCACCCTGAGACAGAGTTGGAAGGTCTCATGTGCCCGTAATTTCACCGGCCCCCTTGCCCGAAAAACCGAAACACAGCAATGAAGACATTACTGCTTGGCGGCAGAAAAAGGTATGGTGATAGTACTTCCCCGGATGAACCTTTCACAAAAAGTTCTACTACTACTAGATTTTAAAACTTTATTTTGCAGTCCCATCTTTTTACGGATATTCTTGTATTCATGAAAAAGCCAACAATATTGGGTACTACAAGACAGACGTCCTTTCGGGTTTTCTTACAATTATACGTTTACCTATGTAAGAAATATTTTTTTTTTAAATATGCTACTTCGCCTACGGATTCTGAACGAATAAATCTAATCCCAAGCACTATAAAAACTATCTTTGAAATTGAGTTCACAAAAACCTGTAACAAATAACTACCATATTCCAAACTCAAACTTTCAATTCCCTAATTGCACTAAAAAGGTTGCATTGCAAACTTCCGCACAAAACTCTTTGGAAACTTCTCGCACAATATTATTTCGTAACGTAATCCTTCAGTAGGTAAATAATAATTCCATCCGCAAGCTATCGCAGCTGCATTATTGTCGTCTAACAAGCAACCCTTGAGAGGTCGATAGGGGAGGTGGAGACAGGGAAGAAAGGCGGTGTGTGCGTTTTTCGGAGTTTTAGATGATTTTTCTCGGGGCTTTCTCCTTGGGCCTATGGTAGGATAGTCTGTGTTTTCGTATAGTATTTTATTAGTTACAGTGAGTATGAATTGTTATAGTTGAGGTTTTATTTGGCTTTAAAACACTGTCTAGGTTCCATAGATTTACTCCTTATAATAATGCTGGTTTATATATAAGCTGTAGTTATAGCTTTTATGTGGTTTCTTATATGGTGAAACTTTTAGCGGCCAGTTGATGCACACAAGGTATCAATATAGAATCATACGCACCAACATATATAATCTCCTAATGAATACATAATATCATGTGGTATTTTTTTCGTTTAGTGTTTAGGGTATATAAAATATATGAGGTTTATAACGGTAATATAAATCCTAAAGACAGTTCCATAAAAATAATGTTAAATTGTAAAATTTGCTGTTTTTAACTAAAAACAGCAAAACTTTCTGTCTTGATAGTGCAAATTTTATTTTATAATGCAGTAGGTACTTAATTGTATAGCAAAGTTAATTTAATAAAAATATACTAAGTAAAGCTTGGTATGTTTTACACATTTTAAATGATGTGCTTCATTTGATTAAAATTTACTGTTTCTTATAAATTGACTTGTTCCGTTGAATAAACGCTGTATTGAATTAAGATTTTTTCAAAACTAAGTCAGTAAAGGCTAGGAACAAGGGAAATACTAAAAAAGTTTAGGTAAAATACGTGCTAACAATTCAATTCAAATTAAAAACCTTATCAATTTCTTTTTCGATTCCGGTCTATCTTATTAGAAAAAAATGTTTTGATAATGTTTTTAGTTTTGGATGCACACAATACGGAACCATGATTCAATTTCGTACCCGCTAACAGTTAGTACTATTTTACGAATGGTTACAAAATTTTCGTAAAACCAACACTTGGCCAGGTACCTTGTAACTGTAGTTGTCGCAACATAAATTTTCGCGCTCACCCAGAAAAATTACATACAACCTTATCCTCCTAAGCCTGTCGCCTGTCAAAACGAATGGGAAATATGTGAGAAAGACTGACTGGATAACAAGCACACACACATGGGGGCTCAGCGGCCATCTTGGATTCACTATTGGAAAATTTAGTTTAGTTCATTGCACGGAGACAAAATTGATGCCTATTTGAAGAAAGTTCGTATACAATTGGTTTTGGATGGAAATGATGTCTATTTGATGAATTGGTATAATTTTTTGGTTATTTTGTCATTTTTATCTCAATATTTTATACGCCAAATATTTTCAAAACATATAAGTTAGTTAACTCTTCTTAATGCACGACTAAAACGTTCAACATTATAAAACCAAAAGAAAAGTTTTTAATTTCTATTAATTTCCTACTTTGTTGTATTTTATATACAACCTCAGAGAGATAAATGATAATCAATGTCTTCGATTCTTTTTGAAAATTTATTTCAGAGTAAATTTACTTCAGAGTAAACTCTTACTGCCTGAGCATTGAACTCATTTATAGACAACAGATCTGTTTAACGACTTTATTGAGCTTAATAGTTATTGAAGAAATGCCTAGAAGTCTCACTGTTCTAGTATTTAAAACCTGTAAGTTTTAAGGGTAAGTTTTTATTTTTAATAAATAGCTATGAAAACAAACGATTTTACTAAACCGTATGCTTACCTGTATACTATTGTATTATTAACGTACTGGAGTATCCTCACCATCTTCATCATAAATCAGTAGTCGTTCGTAGTCATCATTTCGCCGTCCACTGCTATACCTACGTATCTCTTATTTCTATTGCGTAGAGAAACCCCGAGCATAGCCCTTTCTATAGCTAGTTCAGCGACTCTGAGCCTATTAGGCCCGTAGTAAAAAAGGACCACGTCTTGTTTCTATAATATAGTGACAGAAGACTTTCGTCTTAAGGCACTAAGGTATTTTCCTAATAAAAAAACTAAAACCTACGCCTAGAAATTTTAAATTTGTTTTCTGGCAACCTTACATTTTTATAATATACCATTTAAGTTTTTTTAATTAATAATTTTTGGATCTGTGGAATCTAGTAACCTAATATTTTTTTTTTATTTGAATATAACAACAGCTTCAGCATGTATGACCGAAAATTAACTAAACCCCGAAAGTTTTCCGTTAAGGTAATAATAAAGAAATTCTCAATAAAAACACCATGGTGTATTTTGTTGTTCACAGAAAAGCAAGAAAAACTTAAAATTCCCGACAGGCCTAACCGAAATTCAGCTAACTGCATTTTTGACACGTGTTCTCTCTGCCTCGGGGTACAAAGGGGTACGAAGGGGTGACATCTCCCTCTTCAGAAGGGGTTTTGATGTCTACCCGACTGACGGAGGATGTGCGTCACAATTTGACAATGTTTTCTTTTTATAATCAACTAGCTATCCCGCCGCTTCGAATGCGTAGTACCCGGATAAAAAATAGCATATGTGTTATCCTAGTCAACATCTATACATGTGCAAAATTTCAGCTCGATACGTAAGCTAGTTTTTGCGTGAAGAGGTAACAGACCTCCATACAAACAAACTTTCGGCCTTATAATATTCATCATCATCATCATCATATCAGCCGTAGGACGTCCACTGCTGAACAAAGGCCTCCCTCATTGATCTCCAAGTACTGCGGTTGGAAGCGGCCTGCATCCCGCCGACCAGCAATTCTCACCAAGTCGTCTGCCCATCTTGTAGGTGGACGTCCTACGCTGCGCTTGCCGATCCGTGGCCTCCATTCGAGAACTTTGCGGCCCCATCGGCCATCTGTTCTGCGCGCTATATGGCCTGCCCATTGCCACTTCAACGTGCTAATCCGTTTGGCTATGTCGGTGACCCGAGTTCTTCTACGTATCTCCTCATTACTGATTCGATCCCGTAGAGAAACCCCGAGCATAGCCCTCTCCATAGCTCGATGAGCGACTCTGAGCTTATTCATAAGGCCAATAGTGAAGGACCACGTCTCGGTTCCATATGTCATCACTGGTAACACACACTTATAATATTAGTGAGATTAAATTTTCGGCATTTTTACAGACAACTAGTCATCGGTATTAAATAGAAATAGGATTTTACTTACTTATTTAAAACTAGCCTAATTATGTATGTAAGTTTTAATTTTACCATAACATTTTTGACGGTTTCGATAAATATAATTTAAGAGAACATTGAAATTTAATAAGATGAGTTTCCTAACATGTTACAACGAATTTTACCTCTGAGATAAACTCATTTTAGATTTACCCCATTTTTTATTTAAAACTTTCTCACCCATCTAAACAAACCAAATCTAAAAAGGATCCGCCAAATAACTTATTTCTAATTTCGCGACCCAAATCAACCCCTAAAGTAAGAGATAACCCAGTAACCCACTAATAAAGTTGCCCGCCAATTTAACCTTGACACAGCCCTAGTTAGTATGCAAAAGCTTTCTTTTAAAATCTGATGTATTAATATACAATCTCTTAATCGAACAAAAAACAACCTACGAAGCAAGGACTTAAGATTGAAACTCCGTTGACGGAAAAAGAAGACGCCGGGTTCATTTTCAAAAATGAAAAATTTTAAGACAATATTTCTTGGCGAGCCCTCATTTCCCAAACTAAACTCTTCACTTCAGCAATAGAGATCAAAACAGTCAAGCCACGGTTTATCGGTTAGGTCGTTCGGAAACTAGGAAACTTGTTTCGCACGTGGTTCTCGTGACGACATTCGCAATTTGAGTATAAATTAGAACACTTATCTCGTCGCGGTCCTTTCTTCTGTCCTTTTCTTGCAGGTAAGTTTTTGTGTTTCTCTTTCCTTTTCACTTTACGAGGGAAATGTCGTAGGGGTGCACTCTGTTCTATCGATATTTTGAGATAGCTCATAGCTCGCGCCTCCCTCGCTTATAAATAGTGAAATGATAAATGCGCCCAATTTTCGATATAGACTCTTCAATATGAAAATGAAATGGATAAAATCGTTAGGATACAAAGGGTGTCGTTGACTGTAATGATAGTTTTCTGTTCTGACAATTTTGGGGAAATCTTTTCAGAACTCTGCGTCAATTTTCTTTATCCTCATGTTTACTTCATATAGAGGTACATTAATACACCTTATTCCATCGCGATTACATTCGATTAGGTACATAAAATTTAACTTTAACTTTTTGTAGTCATTATGTCCACTTCTTTGAATGGACATTTTCATAGTGCGAATTGGAAGTCTATCTCAAAATCTCAAGGTGTTTTTGGTGTCAAGTAAGTAGCCACCTTGATTTAATTTTTGTATCCTTTTCAAACCATCCTACCAAGATTTTTATTAGGATGTAGGTAACCATTGTCATGACTAAAAAGTTCGAAGCACTTTGTTGTTCAGATGGCATGACATTGTATTGATAGTCAGGTGAAGTAAGTTGAATTATATCGATAGTCGATGAAGTACCAGCCAACACTTAGAGTACATTTAATTTAGCTGCGGAAGCAACAGGTTATTAGCACGTAGCTTTCCCGCCTAACTTTCCGGGCGTTCACTTTTTAAATTCCTCTCTTTCCCTTTCTAATTGGATTGCCCTCTCCCTTGCCCGTGAATGAATGGGACTTGTTGCTGGCTGAATCATTTTGCATTTATTTTAAGACGTTTGAATTACAAGTAATGTGTGTCATTACACTGTTTTTAACGAAGCGTTCAACCCTATGATCGAAGGTTCTATTTTGTCGGTGCTCGATCTGATTTTCAGATGATGTGACACTTTGAACCGAAATTTCCTATCCCTATTATCGCTTAACCGTAAAACTTGTTTCAGCGAATAATTTTACACAAGAGCGGTTACGCTTCGGGCGTAAAAATTAACACGTTGGTTGGTTAATCATTTTCCGCCCATTAGTTCTATTGAACTTTGAAAAGGTCTTCCTAATATCACCGCAATATTGTTTTTCTTTATAAAAACGTTCCAACAGGGTAGTGTGAGTTCGAGGATAAATTTTTAGAAAATTGCGTTACCCGGTACGATATTTCTTATTGTGACAAATTGCGGAAATTTCTACGTATCAAAATTCACATTTCAGACGCAGCACGTTCCAACACTGACATAGATATACGCTCTACAGTCATACGTGGAACGAAGCCCACACCATATCTTATTCTCGAACACACGAATCTACATACATAAATATATTTCTACTCACCACCCAATACATTTTATCTATGTTACCGTTGCCTGACTAGAATTATCGATTAAACTGTAACGTCACAACACTATTTCAGTTCCATTCTAACAGCTCCCGTATTCCAATAAGAATAGATATGAAATTGGTTTGCGTTTGACGAGGGTGGTTAGGATTGGCGCTCGGGTGACGCGCGATCGAGTCTCACGAGGTATTCTCAAGGGGTGAGCGTAGTTCTTGCGCTTAGATATAAAGAAAGGTAGATACTTATGAAATTCGAAGGAAAAACCACCCTTCCCTATACTTCTTACCCAGCGCAGTAGATTCGGTTTTCGCGGAGGAAATTGTAGCGTAGTTTGAGCGGGACACTCGTTCGCCGTACGTCGCATGGAGATGACGATTTTCTCGATTTTCCTTCGGGACCCGTCTCCGTATTCCAAATTTGAATTTTATTTCTTTTTTTGTTGGTAGTCGAAATTGGTCGGCGGGTTTAGCTATTTTTGTTAGGCGCTCTCTTTCCTTTTTTGTTTAGTGATAAAATTTACCTATTTCGCGTCGCGTTAAAATAAAAATAAACTTTGGTTGATGCAGCGTCGAGGTAAGACTTTTTTCTTTATTTTAGTAGGTATTTTTGAGAACTTTTATAATCGGATATTGTAAAAAACCTTTATTTGTAAGGCATGCTAAAAAAACTACAATGCTACTAGTTTGTTGTCAGTACGAGTAGGTAATTAAGTTTGTTAGATGCTTCGTTATTAATTATAACAGCAAGGCTTGTCACTGCCGGAACTGGCTGATAAGAATGTCAGTGGACTGGCAGTGGGTGGAACACAGTGGCGTGACGATGTCATTTAGAACGAGTTTTTGAATTTGAATCTTTATTAGGCAAATGGCGATACTTCCGGTCTTTATTGTCGATGGATTAAAAAGGTTTTTCTGTTTGTAACACCTTTATCTTGTCACTACTGTGATACCTACATGATGAAATCAGAGTGAATTTAATTAAACGAGGTTGCGTAATGCGTAGGAATCAATTTGTATGGTCGTACGTCTTATGTAGGAGATTAAAATATACATACTAAGGCAATGTTAGGAATATCTTAGAATGTGTTTGTGTAATTTATTAATATCGGTTCACAATTTTTTATTTAAGATTCGTTAGTTTATTTAAAAGACCATCAAGTAAATATATTATAACATTTCCAAAAAAATGTCATTGGGAATTTTGGACCCGGTACCTCGAAGGGCGCGTCCATTATAAATTATTATTATTAATTATTATTATTATTATTGAAATTTGGTTCACTTTTTGATTGAATTTTGTGAAACGTAATATATTTAATTGATTTTAACTAACAATACAGTATTAAATGATAATATATAACCCTTTATTGCACACCTTCAAAACATATATAAAATTATAAATTAAACGGGCGGTCTTATTGCTTAGAAGCGATTTCTTCCCATACTTTATATTTTGATCACACTTTCTTAAAAAAATGTATGTATGTATAAATAATTATTTAAACAAGGTTATAAATGGAATACTAAGGTACCGTAACTTATTCAAAAACTAGCTTATGCCCGCAGCTTCACACGCGGTGTACCTGGATACGAGGTATCCTGGTCAACGCCTATTTAATGTGCAAAATTTTACCTTCATCTGTTCTTTTTAGTTAGAAGCGGCCACAAACATACATACGAAGAAACTTTAGGATTTATAATATAATATTTGACGCATATAATGATTCGTATTCAACATTAAGCACATAATTATCTAATAGAGGGGAAATAAGGTCATTCGAATTCCGAAACACATTAGCGCTTTGCACTAATGCAATGACAACTGTCTCTCGCCTTTGACAGTACAGCGCCACAGCCGACTTGTGTACTTTTCCGTACAATCAGGAAATATTGTTGGCGGATTTTTTTATATTAGACAAAATAAATGACATTTCCTCTTTATTGGGTATGTCCTCGATGTTCGTAGACTTGTTCTTTCCTCTGACTAATAGCCGACTGAGCTGGGAGGAGGGTGCTGGGCAAGCCTATTCCATCCAACAACGTCCCAGGCACTGAATCGTCATATACACCACAAATGCCAGATGCAGCTGTATAAATCATCTATAACAGATGTGAAGGCCTTACTTTTACAAAGCAACCTTCAATCCACACTGATATTTGTATATTTAAAGGTCGTAGACACTTAAAATAATAATTTACATTCGTCATAACTTAAAGTATTGACCCTTTATCAGTACCCATAAACGTTGAACGTACATAAACCACCTACATAATAAAAACCTAACTGCATATTCCGTGACGCGAAACGATACCTGTAAAACGGTTTTACTATAACATAAACTTTCCAAAAGCATCACAAAATAATACGAATCTCCATACATTATAGTATTGATGGGGTGAACGACATTATGTACCTATGCACGATAGTTGGTATCGGTACCACCCTACCTTGCACCCTCCACATATGGCTATGTGTGGGTGTAGGGTTGCGGCCAATCGATAGGAACTCCTTTGTAAAACCTCACTTGGGTTGTGATTTTTGATCTGTCAAATGTTGCCGTTTACGTGAAAAGAAGGTACAGTCGCGTTCATAATAAGGATATAAGTAAGCCTTAAAACAATAGACGGCTAGTCACAAGTAGTAGAACCCTTTAAGCTCGAATTGTACATGACTATTACTATAATAATAAGTTATTTTTGTTTTGTGTGCAAAAAATATTAAAGAAGGTACTTTGGCTATTGAACAATTTTGGGGAAAACCTTTTATATATAAATATCAGTAAAAATTACTAATATTTCATTTTAAGCAGTGCCGTAGGGTGCTGGCAGTAGAAATTCCTCTCTTGCCCGTGGTTGCAGTTAAAATCTGCCAAGGGATACCTCTGGATGGGCAGTAGCGTCTTTCCGTGTATCAACATCCAGTACTGAAAAAATATATAATTAAACGTATAGCGATGATAGTTTTATCGTCTTCGATTACTAAATAAAATTATTAATTGAAGAAATATTAATTGACAATACTTAATTACTCATTAGTACCTAATGACCATATTTTCTTTTAAGTTGTTAAACGTTTATTACTTTTTTTTGTTAAAACCCCTGTTTTTAGGGTTTCGTACCTCAAAAGGAAAAAAACGGAACCCTTATAGGATCACTTTGTTGTCCGCCTGTCCGTCTGTCTGTCAAGACCCCTTGTCTCGAGAACGTGTAAAGGTATCGCGTTGAAATTAAAACCATATACTCAAATCCTAAGCTGTAGAAAAATTAATATTCAAAGTTAACATAAAAAAAGGATTGTTTATGGCGCAAAATCGCAATTTTGCAATGATGCCCTAATTAATAGGGTTTCCGTAGACCTAGAACTATAAAATTTAGCAAAGTTTATCGTCTTATACTGTAGATACAGAGAAAAATCAAAAAACTATTAATTTGCAATGGAATTATAAAAAAGGTCGTTAACAAAGTACGAAATCAATTATCGAAGTTAAGCAACCCTACGCGCGGTCATAAATTGGATGGGTGACGCTAAATCAGATCACATAATTTATAATAATTATTTTGTTCTTACATACCTACGGAACCCTCGGTGTGCGAGTCCAGCTTGTTCTTCTTTACGATACTGTCAAGATATATTATTACGGTAGGTACCATGCTATTTACTTTATATAAAATAGGACACCCAACACAGGGTTAAACTAATACAATAAAAAACCTTTTTCTAAAAGGCATGTTGGGCCTCTGAAATGTATTAGTATTTATGCTATACGGGACTCTGCATTGGGATAGATTAAGCTTGCCTAGCACCTAAACCATTATCTCGGCTTAATCGGCTATGTTCAGAGAAAAGAACATGTGAATAAGTCTGAAACTGACTAAGCCGCGGGTTCCTTCACGATGATTTCCTTTACCGTTGAACCTATTACATTCATACGATATTTTTCCTACACATTTAAAGCAATTGTTTTTTTTGAGTATGAAAATCCATTGGTGTACAGACGGTATCTCGAACCTACGACCGTTATCGAATGTCAGGGGTACATACCATTCGGCCAACATTCAACTATTACGGTACTATCAAGGCGATAATGCAAATAATACAAAAGCAAATTACTCAAACTCCTACTTTTAAAGTCAGTTACACGTCTATTTACGGCTAATTAAAGACTTTAAATAAATGGTTTCTTTTTCTGAAACGATGTCCATACTAATTGTTGATTAAACATACTTTGTTTTAAAATATTTCGGGACGCGAATTTAAGTCGGGAGACCCGTTTTGATTGAAATACTTTCGTTAGTACAAAACACCTTTTTTAATATTTTACTACTACAATCTTACGACATCTCCAAAAGCTATAAGCTGGTTTATGTTCATCATAATTTATTCACATAAACAGTTGAATCGTTCAATCGTAGTCTCTTAAGTTGCGTGGTATACAATATCTCACTATTTTTTGAAGATGTTTGTTACCACTGAGTCTGCACTGCACGGCTTAGGCATTTTTTTCCAAAATATAACTTAACTTAGGCTTCGTAAGCTTATAAGTAGCAGGGTAGTAGAAATGTAAGGCCTTTTACATATATTATAGATAATTTATACAGCGTCAGCAACTGGTGTTCAGCTGTGCGAGACGCTGCAGTGCCTGAGATACTGTTAGATGGATTAAGCTTGCCCAGCACCTTATACCAAGCTACATTTAAGCAAAAACCGACTCGGCAAGCGTAGTGTGACACGTTCACCGACGTAGTCCGACGTAGATGGAGTAATGATTTCCGAACGCTCGCTAGCAGACGCTGGCTACGACCAAGACAAGGTAAAACAGCGCAGATTTAGGGAGGCCTATGTCCAGCCGTGGACTAATACAGGGTGTATTATATTATGTGAACTAAGCCCAAAGCGGGTGATTCTGACCACACTATGGAACAACTTTAGTTCTATGACTTTTCAGGTTTCAATGATTTTCATTGAAGAAAAAACCACAGTTTTAACTTTGTCAGTTGAATATACGATAGTGGCAACCTAAATGACAGATTTCTCTTAACTATTTGTTTTAATGAGCTGAAACCCATAATATAATACACACTGTATAGGCTGATGATGATGACGAATGATAAATACAATCTTATTTCAGCGACACCGTTCAAACCATTGCAACAAAAGTCGCGTCCGAACCATTTCATCTCGATTAAACACAAATGATTATAGCCTTTACGACCCCGCAATAAGGCTCGATTAATTTTTAAAGCCTCCTTGATTTTTTACACGTACAGTTAATTTATAGCATGACCAAATGGGGAGGCCTTGCCGTATTTATTTAACAGTTGGTCGTTAAATTTTATTTCGTTGTTTCTGTTAAGAGATGCCTAATAAAGAACTTGATAGTCGACTTTGGACGCTACCGGCGATTTTATACTTTTTACATTTCGATTCGATTTCCATGTACAAGCCTTTTCTAGCTTTAATGAAGCTATCTTGGTGATCAAACTAACTACAGCTATTAAGATGATGCATGCTTTAATATCTCAAATGCACATCATAATTTCAGCAGTAAATTTCCACTACTGAACAAAGGCCATGGATCTCATCCATCTAAAATCCATTTCATCACTTTATGTGTATTTGTGCCGTAGGGCGCCGGCAGTAGAATGTTACCTCTGCTCTCATGCCTATGGATGCAGTAAGAGCCTGCTAAGGGATACCTCTGGAAGATGGGCAGCAGCGTCTTTCCGTGTATCAACGTCTGCGCTAGCCAACCTCTCCTGCCAAGCGTGGTGAGTATGGCAACTACCCCTCATGGAGATCCATGAGGGAGGCCTGTGTTCAGCAGTGAACGTTTTATGGCTGAAATTATGGTTAGTATTGTAAAACACAATTTTTTTATGACCTTATCAAGGGTTAAAAAAGCCTAATGTAAACAAAATTCATCATAACAGCCGCAGGATGTCCACTTCTGGTCGTAGGCCTCCCTCATAGATCTCCAAGTGGTTATAAGGGGGTTGCTGCCATACTCACCACCCTTGGCAGGCGGGCTGGCGAGCGCAGTACGGGATGTTGGCACAAGGAAAGACGCTGCAGCCCATCTTCCGGACGTATCCCTTAGCAGATGCTTACGGAATCCTCGGGCAAGAGAGGAGGGCCAACATTCTACTGCCACTGCACGGCAAAACAACGTTATGTGTCATAAAATTGTTAAACATTAATTAACCACAGACAACCCTAACAATTCAGATTGTATCCATAGATAAGTAGAACGGTTGTTGATTTTTACGAGCATTGGAATTGTCTATGGCAACTAAGTTATTAGGCCAAATTACCCCATTTAATTTGGAACTTTGAGCCTTTTGTTTCGTAATTGTGGGCTTGTTAATTTTCTGCTTGTTTATGGTATGATTGAAACGTTTTGGATTTACGTGCTTGCTAGTCATTTGTAGCCTTAATTGTATGGAAACGGTACACGATATGGCTCGCCCTGTGTATGATTTGATGAACTTGCTTTGAATAAGTAAAATACATTTGTCAACAGTTGTTCGTTACAAGTGTTCAGGTTTTCAAATCCAAACTTTTACTAATTTGTTATCAAGAATTGAATTTTCCGTAGAATGCAGGCAAAATAATGTTACCTCTCCTCTCTTTCCCGTGTATGCAGTAATAATCTGAATCTTCCGGAAGATGTTGACATACACGAAAAGACGCTGCTGCCCATCTTCCGGAGGTATCCAGGTGAAATGAAAATGAAATGAAATCCCTTGACAGATTCTTACTGCATCCACGGGCACCTACGCGGCGAAAAAAGCTACCTATCGTTAAAACTAAAACACTTTGATATAGAATTCGAGGGTAGGTAATATTATTTCCGACAACCCCCACCCTCAACTTGTCAATCGATCAAACAGTATAGGGACATATTTTCTATTGAAAACGACGTATCTACCAAATTTGAGCCATTGGAATTTTTACTGTATTTAACAACACATAGAGTTAATTTTCGATTTGATAAAACGGGCTTGTGTGTTAGTAAATTTGCAATTTGGACATATTTCTAATACATAAGTGTTACGGCGATGGAAATGTATTGACAAATATATCCAGTTACATTTTTCCATTAGGTTATTGTTTATTTCTGATATGGAGTAGGTAAGTACAGTCACCGAGTTAAATATGTGAACTTCTAACAGGAAAAAGGAAATATATTAAAAATAAATCAAATTGGTAAAAAATCATTCTGTTGAATAATGTAATGGATTATGAACATATAACTAACTCTTGATTTGGATTTATTTATTGCCAAGCCTGTATGTATACTTTTCTAGTTTTTGCAAGCGAAAGCAAATTAATGGTTAGTTTTAATTATGATTACCTTTCTTGTTAAAAATGTACCTACTGTTTGTTAATAAATATGTATAAGTATGCTTTTCTGCAGATATTAGACCTGTCAAGAATCAGCTGGCATTTAGGTTGCCATATCGTGTAAAACAGCTGTTGAAATTAAAACTTTCTTGGTCTTCTCCTGAATGTAAATCACTAAATCCTAAAAAGCCGTAGAACAAAAGTTGTTCCTTGGGATGGTTAGAATCACCCCCTTTCGGCTTATTACACATTTTATAATACACCCCCGTATACATATACATATTTAATTAACCATCTGGTACACATATTGACCTGTGCTTTCCTCTAACTAAGAGCAAACTAAGGTGGGATGATAGCAATCCTAATCCACCTAACAATGTCCTAGGAACTGGCACGTGCCATGTGCCAGTGCCTAGGACATTGTTAGGACAGTGTTAGGTACATGGATCTTCAAGTTCTGATCATGAGAGATTGTTGACATACTCACCACGCTTGGCAGGCGGGTTGGCAAGCGCAGTACGGTTGATATACAGAAAGACGCTGCTGCTCATCGTCCGGAATCCCTTGCCAGATTCTTACTGCATCAAAGGGGAAGAGAGGATTGGAAACATGATAATGATGTAAGTAATTTGATCGTAGTTATTCACTTATCTCCATCGGTATTTTTAACAGTTATGTGATGTGGCATCGAACAAGAATGCTTACCAATAACGATATTTTTTTACACCTTTTGCACCTTAATTGACACTTTGAATTTAATCTTTCCCGTTGATCGTTTAAATTATATAGTTACTATAGATCTACTATGAGTTTTCACAATCGATACTCGTTAGCGACTGTAGTAAAAAATGTATGCAAACTTGTACAGCGCCTCTAGCGGATAGTTTGGTACTAAAATACGCAGTTATCTATACTTCAGCGACTGTAGTTTGGGCTTCATTTGCTTAGAATTTGGTACCTTGAGTTACAAATCTGACAGATGCCATAGTTACGTACTGTTACTAATGCAGGCAATTTAAGTGTGACAACTCATGGTAGACACTGAACTAACAATAACTGTAAAGATGAATGCAAAGAGTCATCTTTAATTAAAACGTCATGATAGCGTCTTAATTAAAGATGACTCTTGGAACGACATCACTATGAGCATCACAAATTGAGTGACTCTATCTAAGATATCCCTACTTGGTATAAGATGTTCTGTTTTTGTTTTGACATTTGTAATTCAATTTTAATTAATTATCTACATACTATGCATCTTTATGTTTTAACCAATGTGGCTATAAGTGGTATGCCAGTCTTTTTACATAGTATAATTCGGTTGACTCTTAATGTATCTTCTTTGAGCCATAGGGTTCAAAATTGACATAAAAAATTCGTGGCTTGGAATTAAGACAAACTAGTATTAAGGAGAGAACCTACCAGAGGGTAACTAACAATGTCCCAGGCACTACAGAGTCCCGTACAGCATGTATTAACAGTTGCTAAAGCTGTATAAATCATCTCAGAATTGATGTAAAGTGCATAAGACTGTATTATGGAGAATTAGGTATACATTCATTTCGGCCGTAAAACGTCCACTACTGAACACAGGCCTCCCTCATAGATCTCCATGAGGGGTAGTTGCCATACCACGCTTGGCAGGCGGGTTGGCGAGCGCAGTACCGGATCTTGATACACGGAAAGACACTGCTGCCCATCTTTCGGAGGTATCCCTTTGCTGGCTCTTACTGCATCCACGGGCATGAAAGGAGGGGTAACATTCTACTGCCGGCACCCCACGGCATAATTATTATTACTATACATATATTATAAAATTCTACCAGATTCACTGACAGACAACGCACAGCCTAAAACACTGATCCAAGAGGCTTGAAAATTTTACGGTATGTTTGTCTTGGTGCAAAACCCAAAGAAGGATATTTTGGAAATTGAAACTCTTAGGGGTTCAAAAGGGGATTCAAAGTTGTCTTTACTAATGTGGCATATCTCCAAAACCGTGTATGGTAGACGCTTGAAATTGAAAATGGAGACTCATTCAAAATAAGCTACGTAAGAATAGAGTTTATACACGCCAAAAGTGGATTTCATCATCAAACAAATAAATGAATGATTATTACTTTATTGGATTAGCGGGTATTTATCGCGATATTACTTTTATTATTATTGCGGCGTTTCGACCAGATTGCACCTGGTCGTGGTCGCGGGAAGACTGGCGTGCTGGAGTTGACCGCAGCAAAGTAAAAAAGAGAAATTATAAAAGAAAAAGCGAATGCAAGTTACCAAGACATACCTTTAACAACCGTTTTTACTTTTAAAACTTTTAAAATCACAAATCACCATCACTAACACAACCATACACTTTAGACGTGAAATTCTGAATGAGACCATACATGCTCTATGACCTATCTCTGAATATATTACATCTACAACCCCTTGCAGTTAAAGGGTTCTATAGAAACTTACGGTTCGTGAATTTGCATATAATTTCTAGTTTATTATTTATTTTTTGAAGGGGAATCTCTTTTGTTATGCTAACGACTTCCACGGTTGATGAATTGGGCTTATTAATAAGGATTATGTAGGTTTGTGTGTTGATTTCTGGGCGCGCTTGCAACGTGTTAGTTTCATAGTGATCACTCATACTTTTAGGTTATATTTAATTTTGTTTGATCAATTCAAATTCAAAATAATTTATGAAGACAGTAAGTACATAACTTTAACACGATACAAAATGGAACTAAGTGACCGCAAAAGTTACAAACTGTGGAGCAACGTCTACGCCTCCAATATTTTTTTTTAAATAATACGATTCTGTTGTTGCACTAACACGCTAAAGCTAAATTGACGTAAAATTGACTAAAATTTCGTATAGCCATTCGGCTAGTCATTATCATCATCATCTTTCCAGCCGTAAAAAGTCCACTACTTAACAGGCCTCCCTCATGGATCTCCATGAGGGGTAGTTGCCATACTCACCACGCCTGGCAGACGGGTTGGCGAGCGCAGTACGGGATGTTGATACACGGGAAGACGCTGCTGCCCATCTTCCGGAGATATCCCTTGGCAGGCTCTTACTGCATCCACGGGCATGAGAGGAGGGGTAACATTCTACTGCCGGCACCCCACGGCTAGTGCCGTTCTAAAATTAAAAAAGGTAGACCAAAGGTAAATTTAGAAATAATTACAGTCATTATAATTACAGTTTGTTTTAGGAAGTGTATAACAGAATCAACACCATTTACAACAATTTATATGATAAAAGTTCCAAATCTAATATCGAATTTACTTTTCACTTATATCTAATCCAATCTAATCAGCCTGTAGGATCCCACTGCTGGGCAAAGGCCTCCCTCCCCTCTCCATACTTCCCGGTCCAAGGCGTTGGTCGACCAGTCAGCGCAGTACCAAGTCCAGCTCACTCCGCCATCTGCGCATGGACCGGTCGCGCGATCGCTGCACCGTACTTGGGACCATCACTTAGAGTTTTAAGTTATAATTTAACCTGTTTGTTATTCAATTCTGAATCTACTTTACCGATAGTTGATACAACGATAAATTTGATGGTATATTTATTCCTTAACCTTTCGAGTCTACCTCCATTGTTGACCATTTTGAAATATTAAAATATGATAATCAGATATATCAATTAACATAATTATTAAAATAAGACACTTTAATAGCCGTCACGGTGGACATTAACACGAAATATACAATAAATATGATAATGACTTTTATAGCGTAAACTGACCAGAACTTTAACGACTCTCATTTATAGAAAAGGTAATAAAAAGAGCCATTTAAATCTAAGATCATATCAAAAGGTAAAGATAACCCCGTGAGACGATGGGTTAGAATGAATGGCACCATGGCCCCTTCACTTTTTTATAAGTTGTGATGCCGGAAGGGTTGTCTATTACAAAAGATGAGACTTCCGGTTCGATGGTCGCATTGTGGTTGAATATTAATAACTATTGATTGCAAGAAACGTGATCGTATCTGTACTAATAATAATATTTGCATTACTCTAGCATATGCCGTGGGGTGCCGGCAGTAGAATTTCGCCACTGCTCTCTTTCCCGTGGATGCAGTAAGAATCTGCCAAGGGATACCTCCGGAAGATGGCAGCGTCTTTACGTGTATCAACATCCCGTACTGCGCTCGCCAAACCGCCTGCCAAGCGGCGAGTATGGCAACAACTATGTGCAGCAGTGGATGTGGACAGATGTCTCATGTCTGAGATGACTCTAGCACATTTTCAAATGGAAGTTCATTAAGTTAGTTAATTACGGTAAACTAAAGTTACTTAATTAACTAACTAACTAAACTATTTAGGTTATAAGTTCGAATAGCTTAGGTTCGATTTAGATCTTTGCTATCGTTAGTAGATAGTGCCCCCTTAAGTAATACTAGTATGTTTCTTAAAAAAATAATCTTAATGTACTAAGAATCTACCTATGTTCAAATTAACATAAAATCTTCCCCGTTTTGATAAATTAAGACAACGCAAAAGCTCCCAAATATATCAACCAAATAAAAGGAACAATATCCACTCCTTACTCAAATACTCAAAATTTCATCAAATATTTACAAAAAACACTTCACGCACAAACCTATTATTGCAATCATCGATGTATCGATCCTTACAAAAAAGGCGGTAAAAAAAGCCACTACACGATACCAACAAAACAAACATTTCACGGGTTTGTGCCAACAAAAAAAATATCCCATTGAACAGGCGAATCCCGAGCTATTGTATCGACACAATTTAAAATTTGACTAAGCATTGTTTAAAATACTGATTTATAGGCTATTAAACCCTTTCTATTAATGTATGGATAGATAAATTTATGCGTATTATTTCGATGTTCAAAAATGTCGGTTATATTTTATAGTGGCATAGACAAAGCATGTTTTTTTATCGGCAGGGGATCTAATGGCGATGTACGACACGGATCGAGAAATGACGCTTTTTATAGCGATAGCAATTATACAGGTCTTAACGTATCATGAACATATTTTTACATATAAAACAGGCGTGTAACTTTAAAAAAATGTTATATTTGCAAACGAACTGTCTTCTGATAGTGAATTTAATTAGCTGATGGTAAGAAAAGGATACGATTATTTTTTATAGATAAGCTATATTTTTAGTCTAGTAGCCATATTCATGTCCATCCTTGTAGATAGGTAGAACAAAGTAGGCACCATAAATATTTTACTAGAGTAGTCTTCATGTCCATAAAAAGTATCTCAAATGCCTTTATAGAGGAGAGCAAAATAAAATGCTCTTGAAAAACTCAGTTGACTTTCACCTACTTAAGTATTTCCCAAGAAACGACCAACAAAACTAACGCCCCCGAACCGTGTAAATGGTGTGAGAAAAAAAGTAATTTTCATTCATAAAGCCATTTTCTTAGAAGCGGCGGAGAGAGATAGCGCGCTAGGAAATCCTAGCTCTATCCCGCTTGCCCTCACTCATTTTTAATGCACTTTCCCTGAAGTGGTTATTTTTTACGTTCATTTTATCTTTTAAGGTTTTGCCGGGTGTACGTGTTTTTCTTAAGTTTTTCTTGTGGAACGGAACGCTTTCCATTTCTTTGGGGAAGTTTTAAATTCTTTGTTTAGGAGTATTTTAAATCGGTTATGCATTTTAATGAAAGGATCTTACCTGTAACGCAACTAGTTTTACTTTACTTGATTTTTCCGTTCGGTGAGTAATCGTAATTGATGAAGTTTTGATTTTAAAATCTTTTATATCGATTTTAAAACTAGATATCTTTTTGAAATTTTAAAAGCTAAAGCATTTTTAGAATTGCCTTATCATAAACACCTTTTTCAATTCTTACCATCTCTTTTGTTATACTTAAATTATTAATTATGTTTATATGTAGTGTATGAAATTTTCTTTCTTTCAAACGGACGGACGGAGAAAACATGCCAATGATTTTTGAACCATTATAAATGGCCAACATAAATCCTCACAGGTCATTAGACACATCCAGCCAATAAAGTGCTATTTAAATAAACCAATCAGTTGTAACGATTCTGAATATAGATCGAACTAATCCTTTGAGTGGCACTAGAAGGATGGTTCGGTGTTTGAAAGGGATGCCACTGTTTCTTTTGTCCCGGTAATTTATTGTCAATGCTACAGTTCGACATTCAAAAATGTGTTATTGGGTCACTATTGTTGAAAGTTTGATTTTGGAGTGCTTGTCAACTGTATCCTTCTGTATTTAAAGTCAGAATTCGTAAAAACTGAAAAAAAAATAAAAACTGTCCTATTGTATTCAAAAAACCTCAAACAATTTTTGACGTTTTCTCACCACGTTTTACAAAATTCATGTTTTGTGATTTTCTTTTATATGAAAAACAATATCGATTACTCTAACTTACTCTATTTTTGTTGAATTGAATAATTTTGTTACCTTGACGTTAAAAAGTGCTATAAGTGCCCTCCGCTACCCATTATATTTGAATTATTTTTTAATTTTTTTTTATTCAGTACTTTCTCCTAGGTTGTAAAATTAAAAATTTAAGTAACCGTCACTAACTAAGAGATAAAAAGACTGCTTTCTAACAAAATTACACCTAATTTCCTGAATTTGATATAAAACTTGGGTTTTTCTTTAACTGTTTGAAATCATTCGATTATCCATCTGATGTTATATCTTGTAATTATTACAAGGATATGGGAAAATATTATTTTGTTCAACATATTTTAGAAGCTAGTACATTTTCTTTTAGATAAAATTCAATTACGTCCACTCGTTTAAGAGCTATGATGCCGCAGACAAACACACAGCCACACAAACATAGTGGTCAAACTTAGAACTACTTTCTTTAAAAAAAAACTACTTACTGAAATCAGACAAACAACAAAAAGCTAAAATAGTGCCGTGTGGTGCCGGCAGTAGAATGAAGCCTCTCCTCTCTTAGCCGTGGGTGCAGTAAGAATCTGCTAAGAAATGGCTACGGAAGATGGGCAGCAGCGTCTTTCCGTGTATCAGCCTCCCATACTGCGCTTGCCAACCCGCCTGTTAAGCGTGGCGAGTATGGCAACCATCCCCTCATGATCTTGGAGATGTATGAGGGAGGCCTATGTCTAGCTGTGGACGATGATGTGTGTCGATGGTGGTGTGGTGTGGTGTGATGATGATGATAACTCAAAATGTTTCGAGAGCGTAAGAAAGAACATGGCACATTTAGAACTTCCACACGTTCCCCTTTATTTATTCAAAACTTCAACTAACAGAGCAAGTTTAAAAGTTCGGTTATAAATAAAAATAAAATACTTATTCGGATGCTCAACTTATGACAGCGAAGTTCTGAAACCACTCCAAGAGGCAAGAAGTTTCACAATATATTTTGTCTGTGGCTTGAAGTACGGCCATAAGCGAAGCGTTTGGTGGGAGAATTCAAAAAGAATTTACTTTGGAAAAGAATATTGTGAGAATATAACATTGTAAATGATTACGCTACTCGAACTAATCAATATTGTTACGAGCTAGGGGTTCAGGATTAAATAATGTAGTCCAATTAAACCAAAATTAATACTTTAATCACAGATCACAACAATAAGAATCTCACAGCAGATTCACGCAGGAACGCTTCTTCACTGTACAACACTGTACAACACTGAACACCACTATAACACTTGTTCACTATTCACTGTACACTATAGTACTTGTACACTAGTCACCGTATTCACTTTAGAGACACTCGGACGAAAGCAACGAAAGTAACTTTCGTTCCAGCCGCCGACCACTCAACATCTCGGCGTTTCACCTGAAGCTGCCTCGCGGAGAGGCGAAACACGTGTCGTCGTGTGGGTTTGGGTATGCATGTTGCACTAACAGCCTGTTTCCCCCTGCATGTGCATAATTAGCGGGCGGGAGGGCGGTGCATATGCATCTCAGCATTAGCGGAATTAAAACTAGATATTTTTCATTGCATTTTATTGTCATATGGATTTCCGCAAAGTAACGCCTGATTCTATTAATAATATAATATGATTAAGTTCCATTGCAAGACAGAAGTTGTAAACTATTTCAAATTCGCATTATTATAGACGTACCTGTTATTTCTTCGACTAAGCTGGGAGGACGGTACAGGCAAGCCTAATCCGTCTATCAATGTCCTAGGCACTGCAGCGTCCTGTACAGCATGAAATATCAGTTGCTGACGTCGTATAAATTGTTTATAATATTTGTGACAGGCATATACCAAACTAAACTCTACTTAGAGGTGATATAACTACGCCGACCAGTCAACACCTCGGCGTCTCACCCGATGATGCCTCGCGGAGAGGCAAAACACGTGTCGTCATATAGGTTCTGGTATGCATGTTGCACTAACAACCAAGTACTCCCTGCATGTGCATAATTAGCGGGTGGGAGGGCGGTGCTCATGCATCTCAGTATAAGCGGACTTAAAACTAAATATTTTCATTGCATTTGTGCAAATTATTTAAATATTGTAAAAAAGATGTCTTAATTTAATAAGTAGTGTAAGGACTATGTAACCCATAGCGGCTTTTCTATCTCATCATCATCTCAGGCGTAGGACGTCCACATAACATAAGCCATGTCCATGAGGGGTCATTGCCATTCTCACCACGCTTAGCAGGGGTTGACGAGCGCAGTACGTTAATACATGGAACGCCTCTGAAATCTTTCAGAGCAGATTCTTACTGCGTCCACAGGTAAGAGAGGAGACGAAACATTCTTCTTCTGGCATTCCTCGGCACAGTTAGTTTATCAACATTGGTGAAAAACATAATATTTTAACGCTATATTTCATTATTAATTTTACAACATTTCATGTTTTTCTCTAGTTTTTCCTAGAACCACAAAATGTATATTTTGTCGTCTTTTCAGAGCAAAAAGACCTAAAAAGCCTTGAATATCACAAACACGGAATTAACTACGAACAATGAGGATAATAAAAAGTTACGTAACATCTGGAAAATAATATTCTTGTGTGGAAAAATTGGAATCCTTATGTAGGGGAAAATAGTCGAAATAAAAGTGTTTTTTCCTCATAGCTTGGCGTTTGACAAAACATGTTTCGGCATACGCGAGTAACACATTATCTATCACGAAATAAGACGCGTGGGGTGGAGCTGCCATTATCAAAAAGTTATTTGCATTTGGTCTACGCTTAGCCTTATTGCTACAAGGAAAGAGTAAAAAATTGAACAGGACTATTGTAATCTTGTAGCAGGCACTTACCTGATTATTCTGAGTGTGTGTGCCCTGAAAAGATAACCTTAATTCTTATGTCCATTCCAGTTAAACTACCTACTACTTCTTATAGCCTTTAGACTCAAATTATTCATAAAGCGTCGGGTCAAAAATTTGATTTTCTAATTTAAAGACGGCAAAACCAGCGGTTTCACCAGAGCGCAAAACACACACACAAAAAAATATAAGTTTAATTTAACGAAAATCAAATTTATCTACAAAAATACATAGGTATAGAGGTGGTAACTACTAATATAAACTCATTTGATTTTCGAATTTGTTTATTTACGTGCGTGATTGAATCACATGCTATACAAATATTTAAAAATGTATAAGGGAATGGGGGTCAGCTCATGAAATTATATGTATGTATATTAATTAAAGACCTAACTTAACTCAAACATTATTTCAATAGCAATCAGAAGTCTCGACACCTTTCCTATTCCACAGCTTCATATGACACATGTGCGGCATGAAAGCGAAGTATTGATCTAGCCTCCTTTGTAACTCTAACGTGTTTTGAGTTTTCGTCCCGAGAATCTAACAAAGGGTTGTTGTAATTTCACGGAGCTTCAGGTTCCTGGAATAATATTTTAGAAATATTCGTAAAACCAAACTGAAACGAATGAGTTGTACTTGAAGTGCTTCTATTCGCTTGCTTTGTTATTTTAGTAGGTACATCATAATTATCCAACAAAATCTATCCAACTTTAGTATAGATAATTTAAGGACTTTATAGTGCTTATATTATTTTGAATAGCAGAGACATCAATAATGGAAACCCCAATTAGATCTACTTGAAATGTCGTCAAAAAGAGCCTTATTTGACGATAGATATCCAGCATGGTATTTGGCGTAAAGTAACTTATGTACTTACGTAAACGTACGAAGATTATAAAGTAGCTGTATGAAGTGCTTTATCATGCAAAACTGTAACCGCGCCAAAACAAACAGTTATTACCATGCACTTGCATAGAAAAATATGGTGTAGAAAATAAACAGTCGCTGTCGTGCCAAGAAAAATAACATCAATGTTGGCTAGCCCTGGACACATTGCGGTGGAACCAATAAACGCTTGTCATCTCCCTCTGATTGATCTTTATTTTATGCGCAAACTATCTGTCTATCTCTCTCGCACTGGAGTGCTGCCAGCGTGTACGTGAAAATGTGGCGTTTCCGCTTTTGAATAAAGAATGGTGGTAATGACGGTTGGGTTTATGATGGCGGTGGAATGAATTACTGAAGATTACCTGCCTTCAAATTAAAATGAGTGACTAGCACTAATATATGATAACCATATTTAAATAGTATTTTTCGTAAACTAACTACGCGATAAATACCCGACATCTCATGAGCATTAACAAGACAAAAATTATTAATTTCATCTTTGTGATTATGATATCAACAATACTATGGTTACCGAACACTATTTTGTCCTGATGTTTAGCTCTTGCTTCACTGACACGTCGTAAGAAATGCCACCCTGCACCCGGTTAATGTATACAGGGTTCTAATTAATGTATATAGGGTTCTAATTAGTGTATACAGAGTGGTTACGGCGTGGTCAAATCCTTGATCCTTCTTAGCCGGAAGTTCTATGCCATGAAACTCCAACAAGCTGGGTGAAATTCTAGAAGAAAAATGGTTTTCATTTCCTTGAAATGTGTTACATAAATGTGATTTAAACACTATAAGCTCATAGTTTATCTACTGTCCACGTTCACTGCTGGACATGGGGCTTCATCATGAATCTCCAAGAGCATGAGGTACGGGACGTTGACTCGGAAGACGCTGCTGCCCATCTTCCGGAGATATCCATTGATTTTTACTGCATGCAAGAGAAAAGATGCGAAATTCTCACCCCATGGCAAATACACTAAACAAATTACAAACCATAAACTTATTAGATATGAATTTGAATTTACAACACATCACTCACCTTTACAACCACATCAGCCGTAGGATGTCCACTGCTGGACATAGGCCGTCATCATGGATCTTCAAGTGCTAATCATGAGGAGTTATTGCCATACACCAGGTAAGAATCTGCCAAGAGGTAGATACCTACAGAAGATGGGCAGCAGCGGCTTTCCGTGTATCGACATCCCGTACTGCGCTCGACAACCCACCTTATTCGTCTTTATCTCAGCCCGAAATCTCTGCTGGTATAAAGTTAGTACCAAACTTAAGAATTCTTTATTTGAAATTTAAACTACCTACAGAAAAGTATTCCACTAACCAACAATTCAAAACCCAATACCAACATAACAAAATTGTACTCCACCATACTACCAACATACAAATTGAACAAAAACCACCCCCCATAATGTATGAGCTCACTAGGCGTGCGGCTGACAGCCAGTTCACGATTTATGAAAGTACACTTGCAACAGGGAAACTTATTGTGGAGGAATCGTACGGAAGGGAGATTTGTTTTTTTTTTAAAGTTTATTTTGGAAAGTTATTAGGTGTTATACAAACTTCTTGAATGACACAAACTTGATGATCCATTCAGGCTTTCATCATCATTATCTCAGCCGTAGAACTGAGAGGGGTTGTTGCGATACTCGCCATGCTTGGCAGGCGGGTTGGTGAGTACGAGATGTTGACACACGGAAAGACGCTGCTACCCATATTACGGAGGTATTTCTTTGGCTGATTCTTACGGCATCTCCGTAGTACGGCATAACAAATAAAATACATATACTTACTTATTTTTTTTTTCGAAGTTTCCTTTTTGACACTTTAGTTGTGATTAGGCGCATATTTTATTTATTTAGAAAGGTTAGATTAATTATACCATTACGTTCTACATGCCCATTTTTATTAATTTATGGTTAAAAAAGCTTATGATTAGGTAATCAATTATTTAATCACAAAACTCTCTCTTAGAATGTTAACCTTTTTAAGCTTATTTCGTGACTTTTAATGTAAAATTAGATATTTTAAAACGATCGGTGTTAAACATATCTCTGCGAAAATCCTAAATTGAAATAATATAAATTGTAGTTATCAGCTTAGCCGTAGGACGTCCACTACTGGACAAAGGATCTTAGATCACTAGGTACGTACTGATCATGAGTGGTTGTTGCCATACTCGCCACGCTTGGCAGGCGGGTTGGCGAGCGCAGTACGGGCTGTTGATTTACGGAAAATCGCTGCTGCCCATCCTCCGGAGGTATCCCTTAGCAGATTCTTACTGCATTCACGGGCAAGAGAGGAGGGGCAACATTCTTCTGCCGGCATCCCATGGCAAAAGTGAAGTACTTAACTGCAACGCTGTGTGAAATGTGTCCTTTATATACCGTAAAAATACATTTAGAATTTCCAATGAATCTATTTTACCTACTAAAGGAGCCGACCGAGCTATCTATACCATAAAGTACTTACCAACCGATACTGTATAAAACCTCTTTCTAATCGCAAATACTTATCTTAGTTCGTCGTATCATCCGCCATTTTGTAAAACTCAGAAATAGCTCTATATTGCTTATCTCGGGAGTTTAACGTTTATGGCGAAAAAATGATGTAAACTTATCTAAAGAGGTTTGTTATGGGGTATTGAACCTGTAATCTCTTTTGAAGTTGCTACACTGCTCATTATCTTCCGTTGGGTGCCCTCCTATGTGAAGGCTTCTTTTAAATAATAGCTTACATCTAAAATATTTCGGTTGGTGGTTATGTATGTACAGGTACAAGATGTCGAATTTTGATGTTTTGTATGGAATTCATATTAAGTCTTGATTATCAGTAGCGTTGATAAGAAAATAGGTTTTGGACGTCACAAACGTATTGAATTCTTGCTAATCTAAGAGGATGGTAAGAAGAAGAAGAAGAAAATCATTTATTTTGACACACACACAACATATAAATTATAAAGTAAACACATAAAATAATCAAATTAGGCTTACAATGTTATACAAGTTTTAAACATAGGTACAAACAATGCTGCGTGAGATCAAAAAATGGACTCTGCCTCAGTATTGGCGCAATCACGTAGCAAGCTACGCGGTTGCGACGCTGATTTTCAGGCAGATCCGTGTGGTAGGTAAAGGTGCTGGGCACGCCTAATCCCTTTAACAATGACTTAGGGTCTCAGGCACTCCATTGCACAGCAGTCAGTACGACCGATGTTGTGCCTACCTTTAAATCATCTAGCTAGATGGATTAGATGTAAATACCTACGCTTCTGATAAGATATCCATCGTGGTACACACGAATAACAATCAGGAAATACAAGGGAGCCCAATATGTAGCAGAGGATGAAGTCAATCTTATGATGATGACGTCAATACGTGCTATACGAACCGATTATTATAATATCCATACTACAAAAGTGCTCGGTTTCTAAATTTCCCAGTATATCGCCTTTTGTTCAGTAGGCACCTAATGTTGTAAGAGGGCTTCTTCGCAGAGCTCAAATGTAAATGTTGTTAATCTCCACAACAGCGTGTATGAAATTATGTCTTCTTACAATTCATTCAATATTTTATATTAATTTTGACAGCTCCATATTTCAATTCAATTTTATCAATATATATCTTCAAGTTCAAACCTCAGGATAATTATATATGGAAGTACTAGTAAGTACCTGCTTACTTTTTCCATAATGTTTCAGAATGACTTTTATGTCCTGTGTATCAAAAGTCAAGATAAAGGCATTATCATATCCATGCAAATCAAATTCGTTTCACCTGATCCTATCCCTCAATATACAGCCTCGAAAATAGACTCCCAAACGAAAAATATAACGAAAATGCTCGCGAGCCCGCCACATTCCAATAATCCTTTACTTTAGCTCTCAACGTCAAGATTAAATTCTTCACAATATAACTAGTATTCAGAAAATGGCGGTCTTTTTAATATCGTATGTTATGGAAGCTTTTTTATACCGAATATAAAATATACAATTTCCAGCCAGTGACATTGTGTATATCATCCATCTTTTCGGGTTGGCTGTTTCGTTTTCGCCCGTAGGTTTGTCTCGTTCTGGTGGATTTGTAGTGTCCCCCTTTGGTGGAACCTTGGGATGGAATGGAGTAGGTAAGTCAACTCTTTGCGCATTTTTCATCGGGTGCGACGGATATGAAGAAATGTATCGCGCGCGGTGTTATGATTTTTCTTGTTTGAGTGCGGTCGGATGGTTTGACGGTTTGGAAATATTAAAACTGGATAGCAAGGATTAGGAAACGGTTTTCTGGTTGGGAAATTGTTAACAAGGCATTCCTTGTTAACAATTTCCCAACCATATCATATAATAACGCTTCATTAAGCGTTATTATAAAAAGTAAAAACTTCAAAAATAGTTTTCTCGAACCTTATTAGTTTTCTTTTACTTTTAGGAAGCATAATTTGATACTTCGCTTGCCAGCTACATCTTTTAGGTTTAGTAAATAGTAGATTGTTATACAAGGAGCTAAAATGACCCATTATGTACGAGGTAGTTTTACTTCCGAGCTTTAGCGAGGGTGTAAATAGAAACCGAGTTTTAATTGGCTTACAGTTTTTTTGGTTTTTAACTGTGTGTTACACTCTACTTTTCACTACGATTGCGAGAAAATAAAATAATCCAATACAATATGAAATAGTTTCGTTTATTAAAAATTAAATGAACTTACAATTTATATTTTTTACCGTAATAAGTCGAGTCTATAATCATGATTATTCTACTTATGACTAGAGACTTTTTCGTTTTTGTAGGCTCATTGTCATTGGACACACAAAAATTTTAAATAAAAAACTTTTTCCCCTAGAGGAAGAAATGCTATTTTTTTTTCTCCCTGGTACGCCACAATGACAGTCTTTTTGGGCAAAAGGAGTAAAAAAATTTTTTTTTTCGTTTTTTGGTAAAAACGGCTCATTATGTAAAGATATACATTTTAATGGACACAACTGAATAGTGGCCGAGAATGGGCCATAGAAGTGTCGAGGTGGGTCGACGACATAGTACACGCCGCGGGGCGTCAATGGATGCGACTGGCACAGGACAGTGGGTAGCACAAACTCAGTAGGCCTATACTCAGCAGTGGGTGTAAACAAGCTGTTTATGATGATGATAATGACATATTTTCATAAAAAGTACCTACCTACGTATATAATTGTTGGCCTTCAACTTCAATCTAAAAATGATTTATACAGCCAGCGCCAGGAATCTTTTGACACATGCTAGGACTAAGCACATATGAAAAAAATCGTGAATACGCGGCAGTTAAGTTTTATTTTTGAAAAATGTTTTTTACTATCTCACTAATCTCACTATCTCACTAATATTGCAAAGCCGAAAGTTTGTTTGCATAGATGTATCGAGGTTTGTTACCTTTTCACACAAATTCTTTGTTACGGATTGAGCTGAAACCTTGCACACTCATTGATGTTGACCAGAATTAACACATATGCTACTTTTTATCCGGGTACAACGCATGCGAAGCGACGGGTAGAAGCTAGTAAACTACACGACACTTCGTCTTATAAATAAATGTTGAAGGAAACATCGCGAAGAAAACCTTACATTAACGACCGACATGGTCGTTAATGTAAGGTTTTCTTGGTTACAACTTACAAGACAGATAGGTACTGTTTGTAACAAACATCTAAATTAAATGCTTCCGTAGCTAGAGTGTACACAGGTTTTCGGTGATATGGGAATCGCGGATTTAAACCTAAATCCAGAATAATTAGCTAAGAAAAAAACATTTGGGCAAAACTTACCAATTTTAAGGCAGTATTTCGCTAAAGAAGCATGTCTTCCATAATAAAACCTATAATATATAAACCTATGGAAGGAATCTAGAAGCATTCACGATCTAAAGTAACATCATAGACTGAATAAATTCCAAACATGTAAGCAAGTCTAAAATTCCTTATTCGAACTACACAATATTGCCTTTCCAGTCACAATCCTGTTATATTTGCTAAAGAGTCGCTACCAAAGAGGTTTAAAAACTCCCTTCGATTTTGAATTCCGAACACGCGATTTGCGGCGTGGGACGTGACACTGCCATCTAGCGAGGCGGTTGGTATAGTTAAGTTTGAGTTTAGAATGAAATGGTTTAGCTAAGCTTGATGCATCATGATCCGTCGATTATAATTTTTCGAATAGATTGTTTCTAAGTCACTAAGATATGACTGGGTGGATAAATAGATTTGTTAATAGGTGTAAAGTGAAGAAGGAGAGAGCTTTGCCCAGCAGTAAAAACCTAAGAAACAAACTGCAAACAAAGATTTGAATCTTTGACTTCAAAAATATAAGCTAACTGAGGTGTACAGACAAATTCTAACAAAGACTTAGGTAGTAGGTAAGATGGGTTAATTATCTATCGAAAAATGGTCAATATTAATAACTGCACATTTTGCATAAGAGTAAGGACTAAAGTTATTGATTAATAGAAGTGAGAAAGTAAGGTTTCTTTTTTGCTTGTTTACCTAACTTGGAAAACAAAGTATTGTTTTGTTTTTCTTTTGTAAATTGACTGTTTGACTTTGACTCTGAGTTGTCAGTTGAGCAAAACATACTCATTAATTATTGAATACTCATAACACCACCGTGCCGTGGGGTTCTGGCAGTAGAATGTGACCTCTCCTCTCTTGCCCGTGGATGCAGTAAGAATCTGTTAATGAGTACCTCCGGAATATGGGCAGTAGCGTCTTTACGTGTATCGCAACAACCGCCTCCTAATCTTGGAGATCCATGAGAGAGGCATATACATATGCCTCAGTAGTAGGACTGCTGAGTCCTACTGAGATGATGAATGCACCACACGCACACAATTGAATTAAGTTGCGGATGGAAGCTATCTACAAGTCCATACTTGCGCCATTTCATAAAGTAGAATACCTTCTCGAAAGTCCATGAATGATTCATTCTGACGTCATACCATGACATTACAATAAACAACATCTTTATATACAGAGGTGGACAGCGATACTTCTGATAAGCATTGAGAATGGCTATGAATGATATTGCAACTTCGTAAGTGTTAATAGGTTTCTTACAAAAAGGTTTAATACTTGTGAACGATGAATAAGCAATATTTTGCAAACAACCTTCATATGCTATTTGTTTTACAATGTTACCAGACTTACTGAGTCATGACTTTTAACACCAAACGCCGCTATATGCTATTAAAACAATTCAGTTAATAAATAAATAATGCTGGACACATCACCATCTAGTCCGAAAATAAGCAAAGCTTTTATTATGGAAACCAGATGATTGATGAATTATTAATAGATTATACTTAAATAGTTTTTTTTTGTAAAAACATACTTAATTTACATAGAAAACACCCAAGAGTTAACATTAAATTTAGAGGACGGTACAACTTGTGCAAAGCCGTATAAGCTCATATAATTTATAACAGTAAAGAGATTTGATAAAAATATTCAAAGAAATAATAGTCCAAAATAATATATGTCATGAAAGAGAAAAAAGTAACGACAATTTACATGAAAACCGACACCGCAAAATGCTAACCTACCCGCATTTCAAACAAAATTTTCTCAGAAAACATGAATTCTTCGTATGAGTTCTATGTAAATCCACCCTTAACCAAATACAAAGGTCGGTGTGGAATAGGTAATGTAAGAAAGCAGAATTACCATGAGGTCGATCTACATGCCTGGTGGGCTGCAGAGGCGGATTGAGGGTTAAAAATAGGGCTTGAGGCAAATACTAAGCAACGTGTTAGGAATTGGTTGTGAAGGTGAACTAAAGGATTGTGGCGTCTCCTACCAAGTAATTAATGGTGGCTATTCGATAAAACAGGCTTTGTGCTTCTGTAACCTGTACAGGTAACACGTCCGCTCACCTCGATGATTAGCTTCCTACTCTATTTTTTACTAGTTCATCACAAGAATTGCATGAAAATAAACATTTAAAGATTTTTAGAAGTAAGCAAACTATTTAGCAATTTATCAGTGGCCTCTACACTATGAAAAGCCTATATCGTGGAGTCTGGTTAGAGCGTATAGCATCATTCGGTGTTTCGGGCTGCTTAACTATTTTGGACTGAAAAACGCTAAACATAGGCTCTCGTAAATGAATTTTTGTGTACAACGAAAGGAATCCAACCGGGGATATTATGCAAGCATTTTTCCTAAGTGCCAATTAATTATAAACGCGACTTCTTAACAACGACATGCGACACGCGTTTTTCAGAATTGTTTCTAAATTGTCGATGGGACTCTGTACCGGGGCCAGTCGACTAAAGAGCCGTCAAAATAACATGTTTTTCTAGTTCTATGACTAGTTTTGTGTTTGACTTCCTGAAATAAGGTCCTTATTGCATCCCTGGGCTGTCGCGTTCGTTATGTATCAGACATTTCGATTTTAGTATGGAAATACAGTTTTGTGTTTGGAACGATTGATTGGATTTCCATGTATGATAAACATGCTCAACGTGAAGGTAATGGAGATTTCAGTTATACAAGGCAAATATCGAAGTCTGTTTTGCGACATGCTCAATTCGCTTCCTAGGAACTCCGTATATTTTCATACACAATATAAAACTTCCATCAACAAAAGTGTGAAAATAAAACCTCCTTCCACGAAACTGAGTGCTAAATTCGAATCCAAATTTCATCACTCCTGTGCGAAATAATGGAACGTTTTTGAAATATGAACTACGCACTACGCGTACGTTCCACCCTAAACCGTTTCCGAGAAAGGCGAATCCCATCCATCAACAAAGAAAATAGCGACCGCTGTGCCAGAGACAAATGATTGACAGGCTGAAAAAAAGCGGAATAAAAAAGAAATGATTCCTCAAATTTTCGCGGCGTTCGATTTTTTCCTTTGTCGTTTTCTGTTTCCATTTGTAATTTGACGGTTTGTTCGAGTTGTCGAAGCGTAAAAGTCTCTCGGTAAGTTTTTTTACTGGTTTTATTAGAGGACACGCGGGTTCATTTGTGGAGGACAAAGGCAGGATACTTGAATTGCTGATTATGTTGATTTAAGATGACTGTGCCTATCTTATATTATAGGGAACTAAGAAGAAATGGAAGGAAAGATTAAAGCTCATTTAAAATGTTTCTTTTGAACTCGGTTTTTTATATGGAACAGAAGTTGAACTGATTTCATTGCAGCATTTTATTGTCACATAGAGTTACAGATCCGTAAATAATTATTTCGTTAGAATGAAATTCGTAAATAATTATTTCGCACAACGTATCTCAATCACATTATTCGCCTTTAAGTAGATACGGACTAAAAACAAGGCTTAATGATTCTGCTTGACATCTACAAAGGTATATAAAAAAAGAGGTACATAAATTAAGAAAAAATACATTAGATATCAACCTACTTTCCTAAAGAAAATCGCAAACAAGTACCGATCGACGTTTCCAACAGCTGTAACAATAACCCAGCGTTCGCAATTTAAACTCGGTGACCTTGTAAAAGCGTTAATTCCCCCCACACCCCCCACATAATTTGCGTTTACAAACTGATTACGTTGCAGACGATTCTATCTCGCTCTGTTTGTGTTCTCTCTTGCTCCGTTCCATTCATGAAATGCTTAATTATACCGAGTCGGATGGCGTTATGCGGTGGAGACTAGTGAGAGTGTCGGCGAAGTTTGATTGGAGTTGCGGGTAGTTTGAACGTGTTTTAGAAGTGGGACAGTCACGATTTGGCGTAGTTCGCTAGTTGTTTCTGTTAGGACAATACTCCGGGTAGAGAAAGTGAGGGAAAACTAGTTCATGCTATCTAACGAAATCGGGTCAGATATTTTAGTGTTATACTCAGCAGGTATGGCTTGGTAAGTGATGTACAGAAGTCAGAGGTCACGTGTGATACAATAATTTGTTTGACTCTGTCATTAAAAGTTTGGGATGTAAACAAAAACTAATGGATAAAAGCATCAAAGTACCTACCTCAAGAATAATAAAAAAACATAATTTATCATTATTTTAGCCATAGGGCGTCCACTGCTATACATAATGTCCATTTCGACCTGTCAGCTTGAAATTGGCTCTATTTGTTCCGATTTCATTTTAGAATGACACTAACCGAATAGCTTTTTGTAATTTTAGTCCGTTTTACGTCAATTAGCTTTAGCTAATTAGTGCAACAACAGTATCGCCACCAATGTTAAATTAAAAAGTTACTTCTAAGCACTCCCTTACTACATAAGCCCATCCATCCAATGTTTAACCGCTTTCGTCTCAGACTTAACGTACCCTCAAACACTCATTTATTTCCCGCCTTGTCTTGCCCTTAATTTGGGGTAGGTCGGGGCCATTAGCCCCTCGCGTAATGAGAGTGGGGGAACGAGGTTATTGTGTCACTTCTGGGGTAATTGCCTCGGAGGTGCGAGGTCAGTGTCTTCGCGTCGACCTCCGTGGCACAGTTGGTCTGATAACTCCCTGAGAAGTTGTAACTTATATTGGATTATTGGATATTTATCGCGTAGTGACCTTTATTTTAATCCCGATGTTTCGACCGGATTGCATCTGGTCGTGGTCACGGGAAGACTGGGAAGTACATGAGACCGAGAAGTACCCTGAGAAGTATTTGTCGCGCGGCAAGAATCTAACCCGCAACTATTAGCCGACTGCGCCTCGATGGGCGTCAATTTCATCATCACCATAATCTTTGCCGTTCACTGCTGCTCCTCCTGATACCTCCGGAAGATGGGTAGCAGCGTCTTTCCATATATCAATATCTTGTACAGCGCTCGCCAACCGCCTAGTTGCAAAAACCCCTTCAATGATCCATGAGGCCTATGTCTTTTTTCGAATGATTTTTGATTCTTGATTCTTTGATTCTTGATTCCTACGGCTGAGATGATGATGACACCAAATGCAATGTCAAAACAATAGGTAAGCAATAAAAACAATATCAAATAGCAATAACGGTACGATATTGGCGTGTTCAGCATTATTGGCTCGCAACTGGATATTAACAATGATATTACAATTCAAACCAAATTGCCGGAATAATGGAGGCGATGCGGTATTGAATCATCCGTGCTCAGATTTTGTAGTTTCACGTGTTTTATTCTTCTGAAGAAAATCGCATGCCGTGGGATGCCGGCAGTAGAATGTTGCCCACACGGGCAAGATAGGGATCTCTTGCCTGTGGATGCAGTAAGAATTTACCAAGGGATTCCTCTGGATAATGGGATGTTGCCCACCCACTTGCCCGTGGAGGCAGCAAGTCCGCCAAGAGATACCTCCAGAAGATAGGCAGCAGCGTCTTTCCGTATATCAACATCATGTACTGCGCTCGCCAACCCGCCTGCCAAGCGTGGCGAGTATGGCAACAACCCCCTCCTGGTCTTAAGGGTCAACGAAGGACCCTTGCTTATGTCAGCAGTCCTACGACTGCGGCTGAGATGAGTATATGAAGTATTAAAGTTGGTATGTTCTATGTACTATTTTGTTTCCAAATAAATATGACGGGTTCCCATCCTGTACCACTAAAATCTTGTAACATGTGTTTTGTTTTTATTTTAAACACAAAATTTAAAAATAGAATAATTCTATGTAGTAGCTTTTTACTCTATTGATAAACACTTATGTCTTTGACTCTGACCACGTAGGCAGTGAAATAACGCGTAATAGTTTTTTTTTTCATATAGGGTTGCGTTTGACCACATCTTGTCTGGTGTTAAGCAATGATATTGTCTAGGATAGGACACGCTTGCCTAGAAGTTACCTTTGATTTGAAGTTACCCAAATTGTCCCAAGGGGAATGCCGACTCCGGCAACGAATTCCAGATAATGTATCCACACGTAAACACATCTATGTACGTACATCTGTGACTAAATAATGAAAGAAATTGTTGCTTGTACTGAGTCCGTATAACAAGGCGCTCTTTACCCGAACACAAGATTATCCCTCAAAAAATCCCGTGCGCAAACAATGACTCGAGTCCTCAGAGGAGACCCCACACATCTACCGAAGGATATACAGGTTGACTCCTTTAACATTAATACTGTAACAATTCTTGACTGCCTCTGTGACTCAGTTATGACAATAATGGGACAAATATTTGTCCCGGGTCTGGGTACTTTTGTATGTGTGATGTCGGAGTCTTGAGCCGGCCAAAGAAGTCGTGGTCGACCGATGGTGCAGTACGGGATGTTCATACACGGAAAGACTCTGCTATTCATCTTCCGGTGGTATCCCTTGGCAGATTCTTACTGTATTCATGGGCAAGAGAGGTCAGGAAACATGCTCATGCCGGCAACATTTATGTCGTATTTTAATACGTTTTGGATCATCCAGACCCGGAACAGCGGGGATCGAATGAGCAACTTCCTCTCGATCAACAAACCCACTGCACCATAAAGGTCGTCATCAAAATGCAGCAACCCTCCAAATGATTACAAAAAAATTGCTAAAGACAACCCCAAAAATTGAGACAACATCGCAAATAAGACTTTCCATCCCCTACAGGGACTCCCTGTACAATACACGCGCTCGGTAAATCCACCAGGGGGTGGTTCCACCCTCACCTTAGAATACTCTCCCACCCTAGAAGGGTTACCTTGGGACCCGAATAGAAAATAGGACCACAGATAGAGGTATAACTTTGAAAAAAGCTCTCACTGTTTTGTTTTTAGAACACAAATATGGATAAAGATAAAAATAAGTTTATTTCGTGAACATATTATTACATGTACACTGTAAGGATAAAAACAAACAAAATATTAAAATTAACGACACGAAAATGGCTACCACAAGGCGTAAGCTGAAGCAGAATACATCCTGCGACAGCGCTGGTCTTCCGTGGTTACTCTTTTCACAGAAGAACAGAAGCTTTTCATTTAAAGGAAATGTCAATCACGTTCGGCGCGATTCAAGCCCAATCGTTAGTCAAATCGATCCTTTCGGCGGTTAATGACCACAATAAAAAAGGACCACTTCTTAAAATGACCACTTCGTAAAATGACCACTTCTTAAAAGGGCCACTTCTTGAAATGACCACATCTTGAAATGACAACTTCTTATATAAATTTATACATATTACTAGCTGACCCGGTCAACTTCGTACCACCTATCCAGCCAATGAAGTAAGTAGGTGTCACTATCAGTGACACCTTTGACTATCCAATATTTCTTAAAACCGGAAGTGCTTTAACGCTAAGCTGCGGAATTCATGACGGCCTAGTCAAAATTCTTGACAAGATCGACTTGCTAAAATGTTCTTACCTAATGTTTGAAAAAGTTTTCTAAACAGAAAACAAACCTTTAAAAATGAGGCACATAATCGTTGTGGACGCAATTTTTATCTTGACAAAAGTCAACCTTTCAAATTGATTTCTGTATCAGCACAATTTGAATCCTAAAACGCCAAAGAGTTTCTTGTTATAAATTAAATCGATTTTGAGTTTTACACCATTGCAATATAACTCGTATCACATCGAAAGCGGAAACGTGAAGAAGGTTATAGAGATTGAATGAACATAATAAAAAATCTAAGCAAATTGTATTCTGTGAAGCATCCAATGGGTTGACTTTGATAGGTTGTTACTTCTTTTGTGTGTGCGGTCTTTTAATGATGTCACTTGTTAGAACTGAATAAGTTTTGAAGTGTATAATATATCAAAGATTGTCGAAAATATGATGCTCAAAGATTTTTTATACTTGAAAAAAAAATGGAGCAAATGAATTCAAGGTTTTTCTATATTTCTCTAATCATTTCTCAAGTTTGTTAAACTTTCGCGATTTGTTAACATTTTAATTAGTTTTAAAATATAGGATACATAATACGATACAGGAAAAAAAACCGGACGAGTTCGAGCTGGACTCAACCACCGAGGGTTCCGTAGAACATAATAAATATTAGTAAAAATTTTTAAAATGCACAAAAATATTCCGTCACCCATCCACTTTATGACTTTGTTGGTTGCTTAACCTCGATGATTGATTTCGTACTTATAGTTTTAAAGACGATTTTTTTTATGATTCCCATTCCTATTCGATGTACAATTTTTGGATTTTTCTCTGTATCTACAGTATAAGACGATATACCTTGCCAAATTTTATAGTTCAAGGTCTACGGTTAGTACCCTATGAATTTTGATTCCTTTGAGAATGTCGAAACATGCGTTTTTCGCATAATGTCGTAGACGATAATTAGACAGCGGAAAGAACTTCAGCTTCAGGTTTCCTCACAATTTTTTTTATTTGTCAGCTTTAACAAATAAAAAAAATCGCGAGGAAACTTAGCTGAGAAGATACCGTTGGGTGCCAGCAGTAGAATGTTACTTTTCCTCTCAAGCCCGTAGATGCAGTAAGAGGCCGCTATGGGATACCTCCGAAATATTGGCAGCAGTGTCTTTCCGTGTATCAACATCCCGTACTGCACACGCCTGCTAAGCGTGGTGAGTATGGCCACTAGTTGCCATACTGGATCTCCATCCATTAGGGAGCTCTGTGTTTAGTAGTGGACGTTTTTCGGCTGAAATTATGATGATGATGAAGCTGAGAGGATGGTATGGCTGCTGGGCAAGTCTAATCTTCCTAACGATGTCTCAGGAACTACAGCGTCCCATGCAGCATAAATACTGGTTGCTTTTGTATTTAACCATGAATATTGTGTGTAACCATGTTGGTAATCCCCAATTCCAATCCTTCATCAGCTTACAATTTTCAAAGCAATTTTCCAGGCCGCTTTTAGCTGCTCCAGACTTCTCATTTCCTGTTTTCCAACGCCATAATATTCTCTATAAAATCAAATATTTCATATGTAATAGAATAAGGAAGCCACAACCGATCGAACATCCTCGCGTCAGGTACCGAATCAGAAAAGAAATTCCATTTTCCAACGAAAAATCCATCCAATACAATATATCACAAGGTTCTAAGCCCGTTAGGAATGAGCGGGACAAGCATACACGTTCCTACGAGGTGGAAAGAGAGCATCAAATGTCCCGGCGAAATGGAACGTAAGAAGATTGAATAGGAATCACACTAATGCTTGCCTTACCTTTACGCACACTACGAAGAATAGGAATGGGATGTTAAGGCGAAGGAAATTGGTTTGGGACCTCGATATTTGGGTGGGAATAAGCCATCTTCTACCAGCTATTATAAGTTATGAAACTATTATGGCTGTGAACATTATATACAATTTTCATCATCTCAGCCGTAAAACGTCCACTATTAAAAACAGGCCTTGCTTATGAATCTCCATGAGGGGTAGTTCCCATAATCACCACGCTTGGCAGGCGGGTTGGCGAGCGCAGTACGGGATGTTGATACTCGGAAGGACGCTGCTGCCCATCTTCCGGAAGTATCACTTAACAGGCTCTTACTTCATCCACGGGTTTGAGAAGCGGTGTAACATTCTACTGCCGGTACCGCACGGCTTTTTATATGCAATTACGGGCTATTTATCTACTTACCGACAGAGACAAGAGCCATGTTGGCCGAGTGGTATGTAACCCCGACTTTCTATTCGAAGTTCGTAGGATCGCTAGAATAGGAAGCACACTAAAGCTTGCTTTATCTTTACGCATGCTACGAGAAACAGAAAAGGGATGTTAAGGCGAAGGATATTGGTTTGGGACCTCGATTTTTGGCTTGGAATTCGACATTTTCTACCAGTTATAATGTATTTTGAAACTGTCGTGGTTGTGAACATTATTATACAATTTTACGGGATATTCACCGACTTATCGACAAACACAAGAGCCATGTTGTCCGAGCGGTATGCAAGCCCGACTTTCGATACAAAGTTCGAGGGTTCGTTAGAATGGTATTCACACTAATGCGTGCGTTACCTTAACGTCCACTACGAGCAATAGAAATGGAATGTTATAGCGAAGGATATTGGTTTGGGACCTCGATATAAGGGATGAAATCCGCCATTTTCTACTAGGTTTATGAGTTTTGAAACTATCGTGGTTACAACAAATTAATTATTTCAGGCGTGACTTTGCGGATTTCCATTATATTATTTGAATGAAAAACAGATATATAGTAACAAATTTGCCATCGTCACGGAATACAATAGAAACAACGAAGACGCAGAGGTAGTTGCCCAATAACGGACCACACCACCGCTTTCGGGACGTGTTGCCACTTCGACCGCCGAACAGAAAGTTCCGCCTCTGCGTCTTCGTTGTATTTATAGTGAATTCCCTGACGAACGGGAGCCGATTTCTCCTGAAGCTGCCTTGTAGAGATGCCAAACACTTATCGATATCTTTTTTTAGTATTTTTTTAAGCGCTTATTAGATGTGTGTTAGTGGATTTGTTACTTAATATTTGTTGTTCATTAAGATACTATCATGGTTGTGAACATTACCTATTTGCAATTTTTTACGGGATATTTACCGTCTATCAACTTACAAAAGAAAAACAAAACAGATTTAATTGAATAAAGCACGCTTTTGCGATTGACCCAACACTGAAAATAAATTTAATCACGTCCCGCTGTCCCCGTGAGGGGGACATGGCCCACGGGGACTACGGGAATACACCTGAAAAGAGTGCAAAAAAAAAATGGCGGTCTACCCATAACAGTAGATTGACAGGGGCTGAAAACACTTTGTAATTAGGGTTCCGGACCAAAATGGTAAAAAGGAACCCTTATAGAATCACTCTGTCTCTCTGTCTGTCACAACTGGATATCTCGAGAACTACTAATGCTATCGACTTGAAATTTGAAATGGTAAAAGACAACACTTTTTTACTAATATAATATAGCATATAAAAATGTTAAAAAATGTTCTTATTTTGATTGCAAGGGGGCGGATAGGACATCTCAAAATTTTTAAGTGAAGTTACTAGGCCGTGTAGGGTATCATATGAAAGGTATTCACTTGAAAATTAGATAAGATAAGATAAAAATTGTTTATTTTGTCACAGAAATAACACAATATTATAATTAATAAACAGTTTTTATTTTTCCTGTAAGCCGTATCGTTTTTGAGATATTTACAAAAATGTTGAAAAAACGACCGTTCTCCCTTATCTCCGAAGTTTGCAGAGATAAACCCGTGATACTTTTATATAAACTTTATAGGAAATTTATTACAAACTCTCTGCTTAGCATACTTTTTTAGAAATCATCGAAAGTGTAAAAAATCTACATAAGTTCCGCTATCAGACAAGAGATGGCGCTGTCAAGGTTCTGCAACAAATATAAAACCGCCTTTTTTTTGCCTTACCTCTATTATATTGTATGATGGCACGGGACCCTCGATGCGCGAGTCCGACTCGCTCTTGCCCGGTTTTATTTTTACTATATACAGTACGTTACTCGAAAATTTCACCACTTCAACCAATATCCATAGAGAAGCATTATACCAAAAAATATTATCAGTCATACAAATTATACCCAAAAAATAGCTACCACTAAATACACTTTTAATTGCGGTGGTAACTCTTCGTAGCCGAAATTTTAAACATTTTCGGAAATGCGAAAGTAATTGGAAGAGGGCCGTACCTTAACAAAAGGGTTATTCATGTGAGTACACAACTACACGGAACACAGATCAACCAGAAACACACGCACAGCGACGCTAAGGTAGGGTTGTGGCGAAGGATACGCAAATCCGTAACAAAGATTTAAATTGTTATCACTGAATTTAAATTATCGTGGCTTAACCGCTCGTTTGGTTTTGGTCAGTTTACTTACCAAGATTTTTTAGCCGTCGTTTGGTTTTGGTAAGTAAACTGACCAGTGAGTCATCGGTGAGTCATCGTTCCACGAAAACAATTGTCATTTTTAAACTATGGTGTTTATCAACTTCTTCTTTGTTTTGTAGCCTTCTCAATGAAGTTGACAATGACAATAACAAATAAAATTTACGTAGCCCAAGAAAAAATAATTTTATTCGATTAAATTAAAATTAAAAAAAAAAATACGCAAAAAAAGTGCATAAAAAATGCACTTTATAATTACGATCAAAAAATATTTTGTTCTAAGACACCTAAATGTTATGTTATATATAGTGAGGTTATACCACATACTATGTATATACCGCAAAACATGTAGATATATGATAATACATTTTGAATTACAAACAAAAGTATTTTTTATATAAAATTAAATCAATAATTAATAGAAAATAATTTTTACGCTATATATCCCGAACACAGACTAAATTATGAATGATTGTACTGACAAGCTTCATTCAATCCCTTTCCATAGAGCGTAAATACCACGATACGCTCCATTGTAAAAACCGAGCCAGTATCCATTTAGCGCCGACGCGGAGCGCCCGCCGTTTTTCGCGCCAAAATGCAAACCAAATGAGGGTCGAAAAATTATTTTCGCGAAACCAATTTAGCGGTTATCATCATTTAATAAATATAATACGGCTTACACTTATAACTTATTATCATCTTGCTAACGTTTCGTAGACCATTTAGAGGCCCTTCTTCATGAGCACCGTTCGTCAGTTCTCGTCTCGCGGCCCTCGGAGTCGGCCACGAACGGTGCTCATGAAGAAGGGCTTCTAAATGGTCTACGAAACGTCAGCAAGATGATAATAAGTTAGGTACGTGGTGTAAGCCGTATTATATTTATTAAATATTTAAATTGTTACCCTAACCCTGACACCAAAATCTGTAGAATTGTCTTTATATCATCATCATCATCGTTAAAACTTCCACTACTGAACACAGGCCTCCCTCATAGATCTACATGAGAGGTAGTTGCCATACTCACCACGCTTGGAAGGCGGGTCGGCGAGCGCAGTACGGGATGTTGATACTGATAAGAAAGCAGCTGTACTTTCTTCAAAATATTTTATTTCGTAAAATTGTCACCAATATGTGACAACCCTAAACCCACACACATACATTGTATGACAATCTTGCGTATGTGTGGGTGATTTTTGCGATAGAACTACCCTCTGGAGGCACAGCCGAGACATTATTTTAACTTGCATTTGTTATATTCTTATTATATTCAGCATTAGAATGTTACCCCCTTTCTCATGCCCGTGATTGCAGTAAGAGCCCGCTAAGGGATACCTCTGGAAGATAGGCAGCAGTTTCTTTCCGTGTATCAAAATCCCGTAATGCGTTCGCCAACCCGCCTGCTAAGCGTGGTGAGTATGCCAAAAACCCCTCATTTAATATCCATGAGGAAGGCCTGTGTTCTGTACTGGACGTTTTACGGCTGAAATGATGAAAATGATGATTTTTTATATAGTTTTGTTATCATTATGTTTATTAATTATTGATAACGAGAACCATAGTGTTTAAACAAACCTAGCATAGGGTTAAAAACACTAACAATGATTGTTAACTTATAAAAAATAAATACTTAGGATAAAAATAATAAAGCCAACAAAGTTACTGCAGGTTCAATACCTATTTCCAGTTCCCGTTCTGGTGCATACAAAGCCAGAACCTGTAAATCTTCTGCGCAAGCTTTCAAGTAATTTGTTCGTACTTTCAAGTAATTATAATACCTTGCTTACATTGCTAGCCATTATTGTCATTGTTCGAATCCACGCGGAAAATGTCAATCAGAGCCCGCAATGTCCTTCGAGCGAGTCAGAAATGAGCCTACGGATCTTGCAGTGTGCGCGCAATCCATATATATCCTAGGCACTGCTTGAATGAATGAGTAAATAAACATTTATTTGGAACACACACAGAACACAGACAAACATTACATATTGGGGAAACATAGTGACACATTATGAGCAAAAAAGAAATATGGTAGGTACATTATTGTCACACACGAAATGTGTTTACAGAGAAAAGTGTTTACACACGAAAAAAAATATAGTGAGCAATAAAGAGAACAAAAACGACAACAATTAAAGAACAGGTCAGGTACTCTTCAGGTGCTTTGTCTCTTAGAGCATTGTAGATGTCAGATTGGGAGTTGGTTGATATTTTTCTTAACTACTGAATTAAGAGTAGGAGTTACTAAAGTAAGTAAGTTAGATTAGTAGGTACCTATTTTAATAAAATGGTTTCAACTCGACAAACAGTTATTTATACTTATTAGAATAACATACAAATGAACAACAAATATATTGTAACAAATCCGCTAACCTATCTAATCATCATCATCATTATTCCAGCCGTAAAAAGTCCACTACTGAACAGGCCTCCCTCATGGATCTCCATGAGGGGTAGTTGCCATAATCACCACGCTTGGCAGACGGGTTGCCGAGCGCAGTACGGGATGTTCCATCTTCCGGAGGTATCCCTTAGCAGGCTCTTACTGCATCCCTGGGCATGAGAGGAGGGGTAACATTCTACTGCCGGCACCCCACGGCGATCTATCTACAACCTATCTAATGAGCGCTTGTAAAAAACTCAAAAAGAATTCGACACGTGTTTATCTTTAACAGGCAGCTTCAGGAGAAATCGGTTCTCCGTTCGTCATGGAATTCACTAGAAACAGCAAAGACGCAAGGTACTTGCAACAACAACACCATCGCTCCCTGGACGTGGTACATCTTCGACCACCGAACAGAAATCTAGGGTAAGCATTGAACATAAGGCGTTGACATTAAAAAGTAAAACCTTTGAAATTAAAAAAAATTAAAACCATCGTCGATCTCATTCTTGCGATAGCAAGGATGAAATCAAGAGCTAACCTATCTAACATAAAAAAAAAAAAAAAAAAAAAAAAAAAAAAAAAAAAAATAGTTCCCTCGAACCTTATAGATGGCGTTAGTTTTACTGGTAGAAAACACAATTTGACAATGACAGCAATTGTGATTAACCTCTCACCCATCGGTACACTAAGCGCGCGGAGTGTTTAAACCTCATGGCACCCTGGCGTTCCATATTGCGCGTCGTGTGTTAATCATAAACATGCTTTCTCCGCCTTCCAGTTAAATTTTTTTTTTTATTTTTGTCCAGATATAGTCGTTTGAAGTTTGATAGCTGTCATCGAAAAAGTATATCATATTAATGTTCATAAGGGCTACGAAATATCTTTCCAAGTGTATTAAAATCATAGTGTAGTTTAATTAATGGAATCAGGCGTTACTTTGCGGAAATACATATTATTATGACAATAAAATGCAATGAAAATATCTAGTTTTAATTCCGCTAATGCTGAGATGCATATGCACCGCCCTCTGCACTCTCCTCTACCATGCGGGCGGGGGGGCGGTGCATATGCATCTCAGCATTAGCGGAATTAAAACTAGATATTTTCATTGCATTTTATGGTCATAACATAGTGTAGTTTTTGACGCATGCTGTAGTTTTTGACGCATGCTGTAATTTTTGACATTTACTGTCATAAATGTCATTTACTGACAAAAATGACACACTGAAGTTATTGCTGGCCTCAGTAAAGAAGAATTTTTATGCCTACTGTTTTCGTTTTGTACACGTTAGGAATTATTTTTTTGTAGTCCTCATCTTGTACATGATTTTAGTGGTACAGGATGGGTCACTCTTCGAAGTTCAGTAGTTGAAGGAAGATATAAGACTCATGCCTCATCATTGCCGTGGGGTGCTGGCAGTAGAATGTTACCCCTTCTCTCGAGCCCATGAATGCAATAAGATCCTGCTAAGGGATACCTCCGAAATATGAGCAGCAGCGTCTTTCCGTGTATCAACATCCCATACTGCGCTCGCCAACCTGCCTGCCAAGCGTAGTAAGTATGGCAACTACCTCTCATGGGGATCCATGAGGAAGGTCTATGTTCAATAGTGGACGTTTTACGGCTGAAATGATGATATTTATAAAAAAATATTGTTTAAATAATACCTAACATAAGCTTCGGTATGTGCACATATAAATTCCATTGACACACTAACGACTGTCACAAGTACCAAGTTATTTCCTTGTGTGACTCACAGTCGTTTCCATATAGATTTATTTACCATAATACATCATCAATAGCTTATATACATGTTGCATGGCATTTTATATACGTCAATGGTTACGGCCGCGTGTAAGTATTCGATTCGTAAGCAATGGGTTCGCTTGAACGGGTCAGTTACTGGCGCGGTTATGATGTGTTGTTTTAGTAGAGCTAGCAAGCTTGTAAACAATTTATGGAAGTCAAGTTTGTATTACACTATTTTCTTTTCATTTTATTTTGTTTAAATTTTTTAAATGTGTTATAGGTGCGCCATCACACAGTTTATCCTAGTTTGGGCACCTACGTTATCCACACTGCAGCGTCGTAGGGCAGGACTACCGGTTGCTACCGCTAGTATATTATATATATATATATATATATGTATAGCTGTAAAGGCCTTACTTTTACTACGAGTAAGTTCAAGACAAACTTACGCACATACGGTGCTATAACGTCACTTAAGCAATTAATGTAATATTTCAGGAGAAGCATTTGGAAATTCAACATCCTATTACAACGTATAGTTCTTCTCAACTAAACAAATAAAATGAAAATATTTAAACTATAACTTTAAACTTCATTCAAACAACTAATTACAATTTAAAAAAATAAATGTTTTTAAAATACTACCTACGCAGAAGTAACGTTATAGCACCGTATGTGCCTCTTTAAGAGGCAAGTTACTCGCCTAAATTGCTGTCCAGTGTGGATAGTACAACTAGCTCGTGTGAAGGGATCACAATGGCTGCCGTGTCACGGATACATTTTGCCGTATGCCTTGTTAGTCATGTGATATGGCAATATACTGATTGTATACAATCATACCTGCGATGTATTGTCAACCATTTTGTGTGGTTGTGCGTAGGTTTTACAAATTAAAGCGCAAATTAAAGTGGGGTGCCGAAGGTTGAATGTGGCCCTTCCTCTCTTGGCCGTGGATGCAATAAGAGCCTGCTAAGGTATACCTCCAGTAGATGGGCAGCTTTCATTGTATCAACATCCCAAACTGCGCTCACCAACCCGCCTGTCAAGCGTGGTGAGTATGGCAACTACTCCTCATGGAGATCCATGCGGGAGGCCTGTGCTCAATAGTAGACGTTTTACGGCTGAAATGATGATGATGATGAAGATCATTGATAATATGCAGGTGAGTGCAAATTCCCCTTTTTCCGGCAGGCATCAGAATCTCAATTCCCGAAGCTTTTCATTTTCCCCCAGCTTTAGAAACCCTAACTTCTCAATGAAGCCTAGATACCGATCGTCTGGACAGGATTTCCGATCGAAGCGGAACATTCGCAAACTCAATATATCCCTTTTACCTAACATTTTACCCCTAAAGTTGGGAATTTATACTAATGCCGGAAATCCCAAAGATACGGCCTCAAATTTTGGCTGAACATTTAAATTTCTAAGGTTTCCGTTAAGCAGATACCTGAGTAGATATCAGTTGTATTTGTTTGTACTGTTGCTATTTTAACCTGTTATTTAAATACTACTTAAATACAATGGAAGACCAGCGCTGTGGTACGACTCGTTCTGCCACAGCACATGCTGAGTAGTGACCATTTTTGTCACTAGTTTTGAAACCGAATTGATGATATTTTTATTTGATTGTACAAATATGACAAAATAAACGTTATCTTTATCTTTAAATAGCCGTGGAGTGCTGGTAGTAGAATGATGCCTCTCTGATGATCATCTAACATTTTACAGTCTTATGCAATATGATAATCTGGTTAGCAAAAACTATTGACTTACTAAAGCTTGGAAACACGTGATGCATAATAGAATGATATGGCCTGGCCGTATGCTAACAGTTGTCTTAATTTAGAATAGCCAGCCCCCGTATCTAACAAGGTGCTAGCAAGTTAGGTAAAGCAATGGCCGACATTGATCAGCTGTTATCTTCGTGTCTTCTACTTCTTTTATGGCTTTTGTGTTTAGTTTTACACAATTAGTAAATTAAGATAGTAAGTGTTTTGGTGTCATAACTGTAAACTTATGTCTTTTGAAATAAATAAATCTAAATCTAAATTATGCCAGTGTCAAGTAACATTATAATGGGGTTAATTTTTTCGTTTTTCTCACGCGTTTGTCATTTCCCTTTTACGGCTAAGTAATCTCGTTGCAAGTGTCCGCCCCTCACGTGGCATAGATGGTCAGCACGGACGTGGGGTTGGGCTAACGTTATTTTTCTAAGGGATGGGATTTGAGGGGCAACAGCTGTTTTTCCAAGCAGTCGAAAGTAGATTTTCGCTCTGAATTGACACAAGTAAAATTGTAAACAATTTAAACTATAACTTACGGCACTCGCGACAGGTTTTGCAACAGGCGATCGTTGCTGTCAAATATCAATGAGGCGTTTTCATTAAAAAGTAAAAACTTCAAAAATAGTTACCTCGAACCTTATAGATGGCGTTAATTTTCTTTTACTGGTAGGCACAATTTGACAATGACAGGATTAATCACAAACTTGCTTACTCCGCTTGCCAGCTCCATCTGTTAGGTTTAGTAGAAAACTCTTTTTGTTTTGTTACTGAAAACGGCTCATTCCTTGCTGTTCTCGTTTGACTGCAACGATCGCCTGTTGCAAAATTTGTCGCGAGATACGTAGGTAATCACCCTACAGGATATTTTATTTTGACAATGTCATTATGGAAATTGAAAAAAACATAGATTAAAGTACCTTGGTTTGATTGAAAGAGTTCAACAAAATCTTAGACAAGATTTATCTCGTCTAAGAACTTAATCCACGTTGTCTATGGTTTTTAGGACATCTCTGTCGTCGGCACAGATAAAGTAAATTGCTATGGAAACATGCTGTTAGACTAAATCAACGCTAACAAATAAAAATCAAATATAAATATTTTATTTCGAATAACAAGATCTATATTATGTTAGTAAAGATATTATCGAAAAATTAAAAAAAAAATAAGGACTTTGCATCTTTTATAGATGATTTATACAACGTCAGCAACTGGTAATCATGCTGTAAAGTCGGGGGTACATACCACACGGCCAACACGGCTAAATGAAAAAAATCTTTAAAAATAAGGTAACAATTACAAGTTGTGATAAAGTTGTGTAAAACAATGTTTTTACTATAAGTGTGTTGTGAATCACAGCACACCAACTATAATTAATTACACTATATTACCCCTATTACCCTACGCACAAAACATCCACAGAGGAGAGGAGACCCTATCAGCAATAGTTTTCAGGATGCTGTTCGTACCATCCCGGACGTTGCGCATCAGGGAAGCGGTCTTTTTGCGGAGAATAGCTGTAAACACATCAAAGCTACTAGAACAGTCTTAGCTAACGATATTGCATACGAAATTTAAGATGCAACATCCAAACGTTACCTATCCTTAGACAGCGATCTAGCTAGCACGTGCTTAAGCTCATCTTACTCAATTATTGCATAAGACTGTTAGTGATTTAAAGCAACATTGTAAACAAGAAACAAAATAACGCAAAACTTCAAAAGCTGCCAAGATTGTTTGCTTTCGGCAATATTCGGAAACGCTCGGCATAAAACACGATTCGGCATGTTTACGATTTGGCACGAGACGGAACGAGATAGTTATTTTTAATCTATACCGTCTGCGAGAAACCGTTTCCATTTTCGAAATGGGCTTCCTTCTGAAATAGAAGCCAAGAGCCTATACGTAAGCAAATCTTGACTCATCATAGCTTCGGAAACTGTCGCTTCATCATTTCAACCGTAAAATGTCCACTACAGAACACAGGCCTCCTTCGTGGATCTCCATGAGAGGAGTGGAAACAGCAATCACTACATATTGTAAAACAAAGTCCTCCGCCACGTCTGTCTGTTCACGATAAACTCAAAACCTATCGAACGGATTTTCATGCGGTTTTTACCAATGGATGGAGTGATTCAAGAGGAAGGTGATAAAGTTCATTGAAGTTTAGTAGTCGGGGCTCGACGAGCCACGGGCCAGAGAGGAGACATGTGCCGGCAGTAAAATGTTCCCTCTTCACTCTTGCCCGTGGATGCAGTAAGAGTCTGTCTGACGACGATCATCATCATCATATCAGTCGTAAAACGTCTGCTACTGATCACAGGCCATACTCATGGATATCCATGAGGGGTAGTTGCCATACTCACCACGCTTGGCAGGCGGTTTGGCGAGCGCAGTACGTGATGTCGATACATGGAACGACGCTACTGCCCACCTTCCGGAGGTATCCCTTAGCAGGCTCTTTCTGCATCCACGGGTATAAGAGAAAGGGTAACATTCTACTGCCGGCACCCCCCATACCGTGAACAAAAATAATCGATAACTAATTAGCGTTTAACAGACGATAAACATTTGTTTAGAAACTAATAACTTTTACAATAACACTCATTTCCAGAAACGACACAAAAGGACGGTACCTATATTGGTACTGTTAGTGGTTAGAACAAGGTAAATTACAATTATTGTTAAGGTACTAAAGAACCATAATAAAAAAAACACCTTGCTCTTTTCAACAGTTGTTTAATAACACTTGTCCGTTTTCTTTGATGATCCATAATAGCCTATTCCGGTGGAATGGGTTTTAAAATACTAAGCTGTAATATTCCTTTGTCGGTATCTAAAATGATTGGTACTGTCATGTAAAGCTTATTTCATTTGTTTTAATATAGGATTTCTGAACGCTTTGTTTCATTTATTTATCGACGCTTGGCAGGCGGGTGGGCGGGTACGGGATGTTGATACACGGAAAGACGCTGCTGCTCATCTTCCGGGCAGTTAAGTGTTGCCTCTTCTCTCTTCCCGTGGATGCAGTAAGAGTCGCCCGCTGCGCCACAGAGCCATCTATACTAATATTATAAAGAGGTAAAGTTTGTGAGTTTGTGAGGTTGTAGGGGGAAATCTCTGGATCTACTGAACCGATTTTCAAAATTCTTTTACTAATAGAAAGCCACAGTATTTGTGAGTGTCATAGGCTATAAATTACCGCCCAACGAAGTGGGCACCGGGTCAGCTAGTCATCAATATAGATGCGAAATGACAAAGAATAAAGGTAACTTCGCCGTGGGTTGCCGGCAGTAGAATGTTACCCCTCCTCTCATGCCCGTAGATGCTTTAAAAGCCTGCTAAGGAATACCTCCGGAAGATGAGCAGAAGCGTCTTCCCGTGAACCTGAACATGGAGATCCATGAGGGAGGCCTGTGTTCAGTAGTGGGTGTTTTACTGGATTTACGACTGAAATTATAAAAATTAAAATTAATGATAACTACCTTAGTTATCTTAAATTAATATTGATTAAATAAATTAACAATGCAATTTTTATAACTATAATTACAGAGCTCAGCGAGCTTTGTTTAGTGCCTATTTAATATGCAAAGTCAAGGTATAAAACTAGTCAATTAAAGGCAGTTGCATAAACAAGCTTACCATCTTTGCATTTGAGCAGTAAATTAAGATAAAGATAAAATGAAATGTTCATTTAATTACTTTTACCCAAACACACAAAAATAACTTATAGAACATAACTTACTTTGTATAAAACTAGCCGCACCCCGCAGTCTCACCCGCGTAGTTCCCGTTCTCGTGGGAATTTCGAAAAATCTCTCCTTAGTGCACCTCTAGGATACTCAAGTTATATGTGTGCCAAATTTCAAGTCTCTAGGTCCTGTTGTTTAGGCTGTGCGTTGTCTGTCAGTCACTCAGTCAGTAACGGAAGAGTTTTATATATATTGATTGGTTTATATTTTATGTCACTTATTACTTGCAAACCTTAAAACTGATTTCTACGTATCGAATAAGTCCTTTATCTTATAAGCTATTTTTTTGTATTCAAAGTGTAAACCCACACTAAGGTATAATTTTATAGAAATGAAAAATGCAATCAAATTTTAAGTCCTTAATTGTTTAATTTAATAATGCCTCTCCTCTCTTACCCGTGGATACCTCTGGAAGATGTGCAGCAGCGTCTTTCCGTGTAACAACATCCAGCACAGCACAACTCGCTTGGCAGCATGCCAAGCGAGGCATGGCTACAGCTACCGTTCTTGAAGATCTATGAGGGAGGCCTACATCCAGCTATGGTGGACAGTCTGCGGCTGATAAATGATAAAAAAACTCAAAAATGCGTGTAAACATCCGATCCCCAAACCGTGTCACTTTCTCTAAGCATGTGTAAACATAAAAAACTTACCCACCTGAGATTCCAAACAAAGGGATGTGAGTTTATACCAGTATTGTCTGTTAACCCTACGGATGTCATGGGGTCGCTCAGACACCTGCGTAGAAAGTGAAGGGTTAGACATGTCTCAGTGATTTATGCACGGTACGTACCTATAACAGTAATTGTAGTGTGTAAAATTGATAGTGGGAATATTAAAGCTTTGAGATCTTTGAATTGTGCCGGCAGTAGAATTTCACCCCTTCTCTCTTGCCCGTGCAGTAAGGGCCAAGGGATACGGAAGATGGGCAGCAGCGTCTTTCCGTGTATCAAAATCAATATAAAAAAAAGGTTAATTGAATTGGTTAATTTTATTTAACTTAATTGGTTGCCGTGTGGTGCCGGCAGTAAAATGTTACCCCTCCTCTCATGCAGTGGATGCAGTAAGAGCCTGCTTAGGAACACCTCCGATAGATGGGCAGCAGCGTCTTTCCGTGTATCAGCATCCCGTACTGCGCTCGCCAACCCGCCTGCCAAGCGTGGTGAGTATGGCAACTACCCCTCATGGATATCTCCATGAGGCCTGTTCAGTAGTATTAGAAACTATTTCGAAAAACTTAAATAAATAATTATTACCCGATCTTATCAGCAAACAAATTTAAATACTTACATTATCTACATCTCAAACAAGACATACATGCAAATAATCAATTAAAATAAATCAATTTAATATTTGGGTACTGTGGCGCAAGCTGTTAGCCCATCTGTGTATGTTTTAATAAATAAATAAATAAATAAATGCAAAACTATAATGTTAAGGATACAGGATGTATTATAATATGTTTAGGTACTAACCCGAAAGGGGTTTCAGCCCATGAAAACAAGTAGTTTTGGAAGGGAAAAAAATCGGGAATCCTTTTTTTTTACAATTTTACTAATTGGTGTTATCTCAAAATGATTTTAGGGTTAAAATGGTTTTTATAATATAGTTTTAATAAAACAAACTCCTTGTGGTTATAAGTATTCTTATTAGTACCTCTTAGCGAAGTTCAATGACCCTGACAAGAATCAGCTGGCATTTAGGTGGTCATTAACGTATAATCTGTTGAAATTAAAACTTTCGTATTCTTAATTGAAAATCACTGAATTCTGAAAAATAGTAGTAAAAAAGTTGTACCTTGGGATGGTCAGAATCACCCCCTCTCGGCTTCGTAAACATATCATAATACACTCTGTATAACTCCTTTATATCCAGTTGTAGTCCCAGCAGTTTTTATATCAATCTTATATTCACTGTTAAAAAATTAACTGTTATTTTTAACGGTAAAGTAGTATTTCCAATTACAAATATAGCAGCTTTGTATAAAGAACAAGTATTTTATTTTAAAAGTGACACATGATGCATATTCATTTACGCAAATCGAATTAAAGTAACCATGCATTCGTTTTTAAGCTACATGTGGTCTAAAAATAATATAACATGTAAATAAATTCATATTCCTATGCTAAATACCGTATAGACACAGCTAAGCGACTGACGTTGCATAAATTAAATACTAGTTTTACAGTGCGACTTTGTGTGTCCTAGATAATTTTACCCGCCACGCGATAATAATGGACTTACAAAAAACTATATACTTATCTTATGCCGTTGGGTGCCCGCAGTAGAATGTTACCCCTCCTCTCATGCCCGTGGATGCAGTTAGAGCCTGCTAAGGGATAACTCCGGAAGATGGGCAGCAGTGTCTTTCCGTGTATCAACATCCCACACTGCGCTCGCCAACCCGCCTGCCAAGCGTGGTGAGTATGGCAACTACCCCTCATGGATATCCACGAGGGAGGCCTGTGTTCAGTAGTGGACGTTTTACGGCTGAAACTATGATGATATACTTATCTACCAAAACTGGCAGACTTTGCAGATGTAGGTATTAGGACGGCTCGCTTTAAGTAAGATTGGGCAGGCCAGGTTGTGCGAATGCACTCGGGACGTTGGGCCAATCTCGCCATACACTAGACACCAAATTCCACCAAAGTCTACGGAAGACCAGCGCTGTGGTACGACTCGTTCTGCCACAGCACATGCTGGGTAGTGACCATTTTTGTCACTAGTTTTAAAACCGAATTGATGTTTTTTTATTATTTAAATGGGCAAAGACGACCCCAAAGACCTAGAAAGAGATGATGAGACGACTAGGAGGGCAATTCACGTGCATCGTGATCCGAGTGATAGGCACGCCCAAAAACGATAAAGTTCGCAAAAACTGACAAACTCTCTATTGCAACATACTTTCTGCATTCTCATGATGTCTATGCAAACCGGTTGTGATGCATCGTCTGGTAAAGGGCGACTATCGCGATGACAGTAGATTTTTAGAGACATGTGACAAATTGGGAGTAGACACTGAAAAGTGAGATGGGATGAAATATCAATAAAATAAAATCACGTTTTACTAGCCCCCTGGATGCTTTTGAGCCCACGAGGCCAAAAATAGCAATAGACCGCAAGAAGTGAAAAAACAAAAGGAACCCAGAGGGCTTCCCTTTGTTCTTTCACTTCAAGTATACCGTTACTATCCCACTGCTGGGCAAAGGAAAGCCTTTGCGCTGTGTGATAGTAATGGTTAAAAAAATAGTTACGATAATATTGTTGTCATTGTTTATACAGTTGCGCTTGCTGTGTTTTGAAAGGGCCATAAGACCATAGGACTCGGCTGCCCATCTTCCGGAGGTATCCCGTAGCAGGCTCTTACTGCATCCACAGCCATGAAAAGAAGGGTAACATTCTATGCCGACCCCACGGCAAAAGTTATAATTAATTTATTACAATTATCGATCTCTTCAAGCTAAATATACAAACTGACAAAGTTACACCCAACATAAACTCATATACATAAGACTCCTAATAAAAAGTCTTACAATCTCAACACGAAGAAAAATTCGCACGCATGTTAAATAGACTACTCAGTACAATAATGAGAAATCGTTTTTTATAAACCGTTGCGACAGCCACCTGAGATTGAATGAAGCATTGTAGAGCTGACTTCGTGAATTATTTGCATATGAATTGTGTGCGTTCGTTAGCTGGGAGCTATTTGTCCCGGGCCGTTTGGACCCGGCTGACGCGGAAGGGTTAAAAGCTGTGAGAAAAACGTAATACACGAGAGATTGTAACAGTTGTACTAATCCTAAGATCGGACGAAGCACGTAATCCATAGAATGAATACTCATACTTATTTATTTCACCATAGGAACATATAGTACACTTGGCTATGTCACAGAATCTAAAATAAATGTCACTTCTTAATAACATAGTAAAATTCTAAATAAAATAAAAAAATGGTAAAAACAAACAAAATCCTAATTCTAAGTTCTATTATAGCTGGCCGTACATGGCCATTGTCAACAAATAATTATATTAAAATAATTAAAGTTTATTTAGTTCAGAGAAGTAAAATAAAATAAAGCTGCTAAATGCGCACTGTCAATGTGTTATTAGAATAAAGAATTTGGTAGTAACTTTTAACTAAAGATATACAAACGTTAAAAATTTACATACAATTTATAATTAGTCTTAAAAATAACTGCGTAACAATACGTAGGAAAGCATTACTAGGTATAAACCTGTGCGGCAATAGGCCTCATGTTTTTAAGATAATAATATCATTTTTCATAATCATAAAGTATGTGCAAAATCTAGAGACGTATCTAGAAGTAATTGTGACTTTCACTGATGGATGTTTTTTTTTAAAGTTTGCTCTTAAAAATCGAACACCATAAGCTAATAAATCACTCGAAAAATCAATAACCGTACTGATCCCATCGACCCCATGAACATCCTAAATCATTCTATTCATAGAGAAAATTTGCATCGGAATAGGTACAGCATTTGCATATTGGGTTACCGGTAGATTTTTGCATAACAAAATGAACTATTGTTAAGCGTTCCTGGATTAGAGATAAACAGGGGTTTTTTTATTGAGAAAAGGTGATCAGAGGTTGGCAACATTTTGGTCGTACTTACAACATTGTAAAAGTAACAGTATACATCTTATTCCATCTTATTTTATTCAACTTCAGATTACCCTATTAATTTGTTGATATATGACAAAAATTAACAATCTTATTAAACATTTTACGATTCCGGTGGGATCCCACAGATTCGTAAAATAAAATTTTTGATTAGGTAATTCTTTTATTTGTATTTCTTTGACATATTTCTTTCTTAGTGTGGTCTATTTATAATAATTATACAATTATTTTTATTATTATAACTATATAATCATTATAGAATAATTACAAACTAAATGCATCTGCTAAGCATCAAACTTTAAAAACCTAAAACACTTAGCCGAAGCTACTTTAATATTTCTATTTATGTACGTTTTTGTGTATCCGCTGTTGGTTATTGATATACTGGTGTCGATCAAATCAAATCAAATCATTTATTTGCCGAATACATTATTACAGGTAGGTACATGTCAGATCTTATGACTAGAGTGATGTCAAATGTATTCAACCCGTAAGCAGGTGTGCAAATATTAAACTGCAGTGACTCAAATCGTTAAAATAATTAATAATTAAAATAATCAAGGATAATTCACAATACAATCAATACACTCTAATACACAATACAATACAATCGAAGATTTATTTATTTATTTACAGCAATTATAACATCATAACAGGTTAACCTAAGGCGATGTTACATGCAAAGTTGTATGTTTACAAACATTTTGTTTCAATTACAACCTGTGCCATTTCCATAAGTTTCGGCAGGTTGTGGTAAAAAATGTCTACCTCATAGATAAATAAATAAAATAATAAGATAAATAGTTAACAATCAGATAATCAATTAACAATCATAGCAAAAACATTCTGATACATGTCTGATTCTGTTTTACACTTCCTAAAACTTATTATAATTAGACATATATGACGTTTCTGAATTTAGAGCGGTCAGAGAAAAATTGGATAACTTTTGTTCCGTTTTAATTTTAGAACGGCACTAACCGAATAGTTTTATTACCGACTGGTCGTGGTTTGATACCGGCCGGGCACCAATGAATATGTATGATGTACATAATAACACGTGCACAATAACTAGTTATTTATGACATTAAATTGTAATTTGTCGTTTTTTACAAGAAAACTGCTAAAACATATAGTTTTTAATACATATCAATGTTTGAACGGACTTTTGAATTGTTAATTTAACATAATATACCCGTAGGGCTGTAGGGTGCCGGCAGTAGAATTTTGCATCTCCTCTCTTGCCCGTGGATGCAGTAAAAATCTTCAGGGATACCTCAGGGATTTGCAGCATCGGGCAACACTGGACAGATTTGGGCAGCAGCGGCTTTCCGTTACAAGCGCTCGCCAACCCGTCTGCCCAGCGTCACAGTCAGTGCTTGCAAATAAGGGAAGCCTATGTCCAGCAGTGGACGTCTTACAGATGAGTTGATGATGATGATAAGCGCAATAAAATAAAACACCCCTCAAGAATAGAAATCGACTCAAACAGAAAATTCCCCTAAGCACGAATTATAAAAAATCAGACATGTAATCAAAAGTTTACCCCAAAAGCTCCCCTACCCTGACCAGTGAGGGGTCATTGGCTACCGGTACCCCATACATGCATACATGTGTTGTGGGTGGGGTAGAAAAAATACTACTACTCTCATTTGAAGTCGGTTTTGGATAAGCTTCTTTTCAAATCGGCTACTTGACCGTTTGTCAATCCGCGACGCAAAATGAGAGGTGTTGTAAGTTTGAACAGATTCAAGTGCCTATTTCCTGTTAAAAGATTAAAAAAAAATAAGTAGACGTGTATTTTTGTTATTGTTTGTCAATTGCCAATTGTCACTTTGTTTTTCAGTGTTTCTTGTTATTATGTTTAGTTTTAAGGTGTGCAATAAAGTATTTTCTATCTTCTATCTATCTATTTTTTAATTGCGAATAATGGAAATAAATTAATTAATTTCTGAAAATGTTTACTATGGGTGTGTCTGCCTGTCACCGTAGTAGCTCGTAAACGAAATTGGTTTAGCCGTTTCGAACTTAAAGGTTAGAGTGTCAGTGTTTACATTTTCTATAATTAATATTTCTTTTTGACATTTAGGACAAGCTCCGTCAACTTTAAGGGACCGATGTCAAAAATCAAACTGATACTAATAAATTAAATTAATCGTCATTTTCTCAGTCTTTTTATCTGAAACAGCGTTTTACGTCATGGTTATTTTAACTCACTTTGAGCCTTTTATTTAGCAAGATCCACTTTAACAATAAAAGCGGTTTTATTTTAAGTGTTAAACCACTTAGGTTACTATAATTTATATTTATACTTATAAAAGTCCCGCTTAAGTAGAAACAAAAGGAATAGCGTTAATTATTTTAAAATATAATGTCTTGTTTAATTTATATTCTATTTAAAACGACTATGAAAATGTATGATAATTAGGTAACTCATATAGGAGATATGTGTTTTCTAAAGCGAACGAATGCAATAACGTGCTTTGTTAAATTTACATGTGTTATGTTTTTCTTTTGTAAATTGACATTTCTGTAACTTACGTGCTCTAAAGAACACTTATTGATGTTGACTTTGAATTGATTTAGCTTAAGACAGATGAAACCGGTAATTCTAACAAGAATTCCAGCGTTTGTTTAAAATGTTAGCGAGAATTATAATCATGTAATAAATTATTTATAAAACGCTACACGTGGCTGTGGTTGACGATGAATGGGCGGGGGGGGGGGGGGGGGGGGGGGGGGGAGATAAGGTACTTCCTAGAGATGGGATGACTTTTGATAAATAAACATCGACATAATTCGCTTTTCTGGTAATTCCCTACTATGATTCACAAGACACTTCGTACCTATAGGTGATTTTAAGAAATTTGGTGTTGCCCGCGACTTTGCACGAGTTATCTTTACATACAAAATAAATGAAGAGTCTGTTTGTAATGTCAAAATAACAGGTCTTTACTTAGTGAACAAGCTATATATAATAACTGAAACAAAAAGAGTAATTAAATACAATAAAAAAACAATTGCCAGCTCGTTCCGTCCAATCTCCGAAACGACAGGACCGATTTTGAAGAGATGAGATGAGACTGACTGGACATCGAGTACCTTAGACTGCACTCTAAAAAAATGATTGTGTTAGCTGGGGTTTAAGAAGTAACTTAGGCTAAGTACATTGTTACTTTTTTATAAAAAAAACACAGGCAAAGCCGTCAGCAGCAGCTAGTATCCATATCAAAAGTATCCACGCTCTTTTTAGCAGGTCCTACTTTTGACTAAGTGTTTGCATAATTTCAAAATTACAAAAACACATTGATCTGTATTAGATACAAGTCAAAAACATTAATTACCCAAGAAAAATGGTCCATAAAAATAACTAAGCCATCACTAATCTATCGTAAAAAAACACATAATCACATCCCTAGAAGTCATTTCAGATATCCATTGGCGTTTCTCAGTTTATTTGACACTAGATATCTCAATTTGCTTTGGATATTATCTTTATCGTGCATACATATAAACATTAATGATGGCCAATCATTTATAAGATATTATATTATTGTCAACTATGTCAATAAAATACCTAATTCAAAATACTTTTTTTAGTATAGTATAACAAATAAAATGTAAGATTTAAAAATAACACTTTCAACACTGGACACACTGTAAAATGATTATTAACTAGAGGTACTTATACATATTTTTTTCTTAATAGACACTAATTTAAGACAAATTTATTCAACAATTGAAGGTAGCATCCTGTATATTTCCCTACCTAATTATCCTTCGAAAAAAACCGGAAAGCACAACACAATTAAAATTAAAAATAAAGAAAAAACCCACAAACACTGCAATTTAACACCATTTCTGCCTCATTATCCAAAAAACTACAATTCACAAAATGTCGACCCCATAATTTCGATTTCCAAAAACTACTGTTGACCTCGTTGCGTGTAGGGTCTCCCCTGTTGCCGCCCATCGATTTCTCGGAGGGGATGGTGCAACCCCTAGTATGACAGCTGACGTTTTCTTATAAGATACGGCATATTGATTTGGGGAACGGACTATTTGAAAAATAATAATTCTATGGTTGTATTGGAATAAAAATTTCCTATGAAATTTAAGTAGAAAATAAATCTAGTTAGATTTCGGTGGCCATAAGAGAAACATTAACTTATCTAATTAATTTTGTTGCTGTTATAAAGGAATCATATATTGATAGTACATAATTAAAGTAAATATATCGTAAAATTATGTAATAAATAATTTTACGATATGTTCTCTTAGAGCACAAGTTAATTGGATTAATTAATGTTATTCTGCAAGGCTGCAGAATATAGTAGTTAATCCAATCTTTACTACATAATATTAACTGCTAATAAATACCTACCTTATTACGAACTAGGCGGTACTAACCTTGCTATAACCATAACTAAAGCTCGGTAAAATCAAACTATGTTAAACATTACTTGTTTGTAAAACAGTAACTATTAAAACTTATTTATTTTATTGCAGATTCAAAACAGCGTACTACTAGCGCCATCTCTGGAATGGTTGGTGAGTGACACTTTACAATCAGTTCCAGGTTTTTCCGTCGTTTGTTAAAACGTGTGGCGCCACCTGTAACATCACTAGCGAAATCACAAAATAATTAAATTAATTCAAATTAAATTATTTTAATACAATTATTGTTTTGTTAAAGTCTCTTCGCATTCACTGTTTATAAAAAAAAACAATGTCTGCATAAAATTATTTTCTTGTGCTACACATAGCAACATTTATTTATTTCATCTTAAAATTACTTTTTTTAAGATCTATATTTTATAAATATCTAAATATCTTTTTTACTTCCAAATTATACGTGAGATATATGAGTTATCCCCGTATTTACACAATGAATAAAAATATTTTTGTAATGCTTTTATCACAATACATTATAAAATATGATAAGATGATTAAGTGTTTTTTTTTTTATATTCCGCGCAACGCACTTTTGTATGTCATCGGGTAATGATTAAAAATCTTGCTTAATTTTCTATTAACACTAAACCGAGTTCAAAAAAATATAAAAGTATTGTTTATTTCTTAATGTAAAAAATAATACTAAGTATTTTACAGCACCATCTAGCCTCAAAGTACGTTTCATCCCATTACTACGTTATTTATTTTTTTTATTTTATTCATCCCAAACTATATACCTAACTCAACGTACTACTTTTGATTGATATCCTTCACTCAACACACTATTCATCCAAAAACAAAAAAAATCCTAGAACTTGCACGTTTCACGCGAGTTCTCAAGGTTATGGTTCATCATCATCATCATTTCAGCCGTTAAACGTCCACTACTGAACACAGGCCTCCCTCGTGGATCTTCATGAGGGATAGTTGCCATACTCACCACGCTTGGCAGGCGGGTTGGCGAGAGCAGTTCTGGATGTTGATATATAGGAAGACGCTGCTGCCCATCTTTCGAAGGTATCCCTTAGCAGGCTCTTACTGCATCCACGGTCATGAGAGGAGGGGCAACATTCTACTGCCGGCACCCCACGGCGTTATGGTTAAGGTTATGGTTAATATATATTATTAAGTATGTTTTCACAATCTAATTGGTATTTGCACGAACCAATATAAATTAATATTAAAGAAGTTATCGCAGAATTAAAAATGTTTAACATCTGCCAGGCGACCCGACGGCTCAATTTGCTTTTATCTCTGCAATTTCATATAAATAAAACTGCATAGACTATTTAACTTCATGGCTCATATTTTCTCGCCGTAATCTCTTGACGATAACAATAAAATTACAGGTGCATTAAATGGCCACAATTTGTTATTTTTTTTAATAGAAGTCGTTACGAATGATGTGAAAAAGTGGCTGAAAGATTTATGAATGACTTTTCTTTTCGTAATTACCTATGTACGTATCTATTGTCTTTGTGGGTACTAGAAAAAGCAGACTTGGTACTTAAGTATATAATTTTAGCCGGAAACGTCCACTACTAAACACAGGCCTCCCTAATAGATCTACATGAGGGATTTTTGCCATACTCACCACGCTTGGCAGGTGGGTTGGCGAGCGCAGTACGAGATATTGATTTACGGAAAGACGCCATCTAGCGTATCTGCCAAAAGATGCCTCCGGAATATGTTCCGGAGGCATCTTTTGGCAGATACTACATCCGTGGGTAAAAGAGAAGATGTAACATTCTACTGCCGGCACCCCACGGCCTTCGTCATCATCTTGTATTCCTTATCGATTACGAGTAGATAGCCCGAAGACAATAGGTTATGTATTAATTGTTGGAAAACCCCGTTTCTCAAGAATCTGCGCACTTTTTCTCAAAACTGGATCTGATAGACATGATCTAAGTAGTACATAGTACTTTGACTAGCTAGACTAAGGAAAATCACAATGAATCTTAAGCCACGTGTAATCTGTTTTAACAGGTTTTTAATTACCTTCAACATTGACGAGCTCCGATGTAAAATTGGTCTTATAGGTTGCTGACAAAGGCATCTACTATAGATGCTTTACAACGTTAGCAACTGGTATTCATGCACTATCGGATGCCGCAGTTCCTGGGCCATTATTAGATGGAGATGGATTAGGCTTACCCAGAGTGCCTAGGCCATTGTTAGATGGAGATGGATTAGGCTTACCCAGCTCCTATACCATCCTTCCAGCTTAGTCGACTATTAACCGTACTCTAACTCTTCAGTTACTCCTTAGAGGAAAGAACAGGTCAATGCGTCTGAAGCTGAAGAAGCCGCTGGTATCTTCACGATGTTTTCCTTTACCGTTAAATGTGCACATACATTTTTAAGAAGAAGAAGAAGAAATACATTTATTAGACACACACACTAAACTTAAAAATAACTATAGTAAAAAAACAACTGAACTTATTTCTAATTTTAATCTAGGAGTACGTACCCAGTTATATATTCTGCGACATAGTGACAAATAGATGGTAGGCAGCTCACTCAGCGGGTCAAAGCAGTATAAATACTATTTCAAGCAACGAACAAACCAGTTCACAGAGTTATGTGAGTCCAAAGGGGCCTGACTCAGCATTATGCTCTCCCACGCATAAGGAATGCTAGGAAGCACTGGTTTTCAGTCAGACCCTATTTACTATTAAGAAAGAAACCTCCATTGTTGGGCCGGTATCGATTGGATTGAAAGTCGGGGTTCATATCACTCAGCCAACACGTCACAAATTAGGATTTTTCGCCGTCTGTTGAAACCTGTGGCGCCATCTGTAACATCACTAGCGGAAGCACAAAATACTTTGATTTGAATCATATACCATAGATAGATAGATAACTCTTTATTGTACTTAACTTAATACTAACACATGACATAATATAACAAAGACAGAAAATTACAAAATTAAAAGTAGAAGTAAAATGGGCGGCCTTATCACTATTAGCGATCTAATTATTATTATTATCTAAATATTACCATGATTGTTTTGACAAGGTGTCTTTGTTTATAAAAAAAACTAATGGCTGGCGTGGGGTGCCGGCGGAAGAATGTTGCCTCTTCTCTCATATCCGTGGATACCTCCAGAACTACCAGACAGCAGCGTCTTTCCGTGTATCGACGTCCCGTGTGGCGCATACGGCAACAACCCCTCATGGTCTTGGAGATTCAGCTAGCTTATGTCCAGCACTGGATGTGGACAGCGGTCCTACGCCAGAAATGATGATGAATGCCTTCATAAAATATTTTTGTATAGCTACATAATATGTACATTTTATTTATTTATTTATTTCAATACTTTATGGCACACAAACATAAATAAGATTACAGGTTGGTAAACATAATGCCGAAGGCATTTTCTACCTGTCAACCACATAGGTGAATAACTGTATATGGTGTGCTAACATACCTACTTATATAGTCTACGAAACAAAACAAACTTTAAGTTCCTATAAATTAAATTTACATGTAACAAAAAAAGAAAATCGAATATTAACTTATTTTATTTAAATGTATTATATAAATTATATATCTATATTATATCAATTACACTATAAATAATCTAACCATTACATCCATATATCCATCACACTATAATACGGATTTTAACATGTTAAAAAGTATAGTGTGCTGTCCCAGTGGGAACCGGCCCTAATAATTTTTATGAAGATCAAGTGAGGGTAGTTCAACAAACGCCTTCGCTTTGCTGCGGTACCTCCATCACATCAGTCTTCCCGGGACCATGCTTGGTGCAATCCAAGCGAAACGTCGGGAAATAATAAAGGTAATTTACGCGATAAATACCCGGTTATATGTATGTTAATAATGTGTTGTGATCGCGAAAGTTTAAAAAAGACAAATGTTAAAAAGGTTCGCCGGGCAATATGGTCGCTAAGCGACAAAGCCCTTTATAAATTCAAATAAAAAAAATATTCGCCGAAACTAGGAATGTGATCGAAATTAACTATTTCACTTTAAAGTTCACGTGAGGTATACTAATTTGTTACTATTAACCCATGTAGATGTTTTCTTAAAAAATCGATACGTGTCTGAATAATCTTCGACGTTATTACTACGTGAGTAATTTTCCCGTGTTTAAAAAACGAGACCAAAGGTTTGGGTTCAGCTGAAAAGCATCTTTCCACCAGACACTAACCCCTTCGCCTCAACCGTCCATTCACCCACAGAGTCACGGAAGTGTAACCAATTAAAAATATGCCTTAGCACGTCTAATCAGTAGGTCTACCATGAGTTTTGCTATCTCGCTAGCGACTGTAGTCAAAAAAATGTATGGAAACTTGTACAGAGCCTCTAGCGGATAGTTTGGTACTAAAATAAGCAGTAAAATTTACTACGACGACTGTAGTTTGGGCTTTATCTGCTTAGAATCTGGTACCATGAGTTACAAATCTGACAGATGTCATCCTTCGACAGGTGACATTCGACTCTTGACCCATCGTCAAGTGTCAAGTCATCGTGTATGTTTATTTTCTTCTTTCGAAGCTTCGGTAGCTATCTCACACCATTCAGCCCGGGTACTGAATAGCGCCTAGTATTAGTCGGGTCGTCCAACAAATCGCTATCTATAATGTCTTTATTCATTGTGGTTTTCTTGGGAAGATAACGCAGTGGGTTCCCGCGTGCTTCTGCGTCAGAATTTCAGAGGGTATTTTTCCCTCACGGTCTGTGACTCTCGCTTCATGTACTCTGGTGAACATGGTGTAGTCAGGTTAGTTGACCGCCGCCCGAAAATCGTCGTTGACCTTTTTAGGGTAGGTTTGGCCTCCTCCAGACCAACCTCCTTTTACATCCGGGCTTGGGACCGGCATCGGCGGAGTTGACAAATGTCTTAGTAACGCACTACCGTGCCGTTAGTGTGTAGTAACGGCAGGCGATCTAACAGTGACAACTCAAGGTAGACATACAGGTCCTTATAAATCTAGACATTATAACCGGAATGTTAAATAGCCCGTCTCACAATAATTGCAATGCTAATTGCAACTGCAAGCATACTGAATAACTAAAATGTCTGAGTCGTTTTCTTTGACGACCTCTCTGGCGTAGCGGGTGAAGGTCCGCCTGCGACACAAGAGGTTGCAGGCTCGATTCCCGCCTCATTATTATTCATTTATTTATCTTCATCATCAGTAGTCGCAGAGCAATTGATTGGTTCTTGCGGTTAAAGTATTTATTTTTCTAAAGACAGACAACAGTAAGAGTCATTGAGACCTTTGCCAGAAGACACACATTATTAGCCACCTAATGTTGAGGATTATTTTCAAAACTTTTGTTTGCAAATTAAACGCTCTACATAAATTTAAACAACTTTTGCAGTTGTAAGATTTTTTGAATGGGTTTATTTATAACACTGTTCGGTTCGATTCAATTAAGACATGGGCATGTTTGAGATTCTCCCGCGATGCCGTTTTGACTATCGGTACCGTGGACGTCGTTGAAGTGGCAATGGGCAGGCTCAAAGAACAGATGGTCGATGGGGCCGAAAAGTACTATCGGATACGGACCGTCAAGCGCAGCGTAGGACTTCCACCAACAAGATGGGCGGACGACCTGGTAAGGTATGTTGGTCGGCGGTTGATGCCGGCCGCTTCCAGCCGCAGCACCTGGAGGTCCATAAGGGAGGCCTATGTTCAACAATGAAGGTCTTAAGGCTGAAATTATGATGATTCTTAAGAGAGCTATCCATTTTAGCTACAGTCGATAAGTTTAGTTTGTAATGATCTGATAAATCAGATCAGTGCAAACGGGTTCTTAAACAGATTTCCTGCCGGCATAATCAAGTTATTGGAGTCAAAGCCAACGGCGGCAAAGTCCTTAACAAGTCCGATTCCTGATTTGTTATCACCACAATGTTTGCATGCAGAAGGTAAGGTCATATTCTTTATAAGAACAAACACAATAGTATGAGATTTTTTTGTGAAGAGCTCCTCCGGGAAGTACTACACTAACCCCCATACCTATTTCTGCCGCCAAGCAGTTATGTCTCCATTTCTGTGTTCCGGTTTGAAGGGCAAGGACGCCGGTGAAATAACGGGCACATGAGACCTTACAACTCCATGTCTCAGGGTGACGGGCGCAGTGCAATGCAGCGTTAGTCACGTGCTTAGTAAACGCGATCATCGCGATATTAAGCAGTGTTAGGGAGTTGTAATAGGTAGAGGTTACCGCATAATATTTGCTGGACATTCGGAATGTTTCGTCAGTTAGTCATATAAAAAACTACCGTACTGCGTTAAGTCTCTAGACGTGGGCGGAGGGAAGGGCCTTTCTTAGCCTTTGCAGTGGAAGAGTTTTAGCCGAAAAAAACTACCTGATTGTTTCTTAAGTAATTATTAACCAGCTAAAACTATGTGTACTCTCTGGAAATTAGAGAGGGTATAATAATAATAAGGTCCTTTATTTACTTGCAATATTATGATTGTATTTAGGTTTTTAATTTTGGGTCTGATATTACTACCCTGCAAAGAAAAATCCAACATTACTGTGATAAAATAAAATAAATCGGGCTCAAAAATAATCGTACTGGAACCGTGTTGAACCAGGCCACAATTCGTAGTAATTTGTTACAAGCTTTTATTTTTTTGCTTTTTTATCACATAAATTGTGTAAATACGTTTTAAGTTGACATTAAACTTTAATGGAAAATGTTTACTTTATTATTTTAAGTACGTTTAAATAAAAGCTTGTTTGTTAATAAGTTTTTTAACTTCTAATTTATTTTCCAATATCACAAAATTCAATTAAACAATAACCTTATATAAAGGTCTGTTTTTGTTCTCCTGGAAAGTTGCAAAAATGGACATCAGACCCAATGGTTGATGTCAAAATATTTCAATGAGATTTAATACAAAGTCAGGAACTGGTGTTTATGCTAATACACGATACGCTGTAGTGCCTGGGACATTGTAAGATGTATAAGGCTTGTCCTGCACCTATATACCAAACCTTTTAGCTTAGTTGGATATATTCAAAGGAAAAACATGTATAAAATTGTCTACAACTCTAAGTAGAGTCACAAAATCAGCAACCAAAAACATTTAGGTACATTGACGTTTCAATTTAGTTCTATGATAGCATTGGACTTTAGGTGGCATAAACTCTATAATAAGTTTTGCTTCTGTTAACCGCCTGTCTTGTGATCGCAAGAATGCGTCTAATAATTCAAATTAAGTTATGCGCTTGCTGATAGCTTAACAAGGACTGAGTAAGTTTATCTGGTTGTGTGTCCGCTATTAATATATCAAGATGATGCCTTGATCGTGTGAGGAATTTCATGCTGCAGCTATCTTTCTCTCATCTCAGCCGTCTGAAACTGAGTCATCATCATCATCATCTCAGCCGTAGGACATCATCCACTGCTAGACATTGGCCTCTCTCATGTATCTTTGTGCTCATTTATTTATTTAGTTATTAAGACACTCCTACGACATCTTCACATTACATTCACAAAGTAAATTAACATAAAACTGGTCCCGTGTGAGACACCTTTACAGGAGTGTACAGCACTCATCATTGCCATACTCACCAGGCTTGGCAGGCGCGTTGGCGACTGCAGTACGGGATGTTGATACACGGAAAAACGCTTTTGCCCATGCTCCGGAGGTGTCCCTTAGCAGGCACTTACTGCATCCACGGGTAGGAGAGGAGGGGTAACATTCTACTGCCGGCACCCCACGGCTACTAAGTGCATTCACGAGTAAGAGAGAAGGGACAAAATTCTACTGCGGCTACGGCTACTGAGTAAAACGGTTGAATATAATAATTTTCTGAGATTTTGAATATTACTGTTTTGCACAAGGTTTTTTAAGGATATTAAAATTTGAGGTAGCTCTCTCTTTTCTAGTCGCTAATAAGTTATCAAATGGGTTGTCCTAACTAAGAATTATTTATTTTTTCGTTTCGTAAACTTTCGCGATCATAATTCAAAACAAGCATTGGTATGGGGGTATACTTACCAGAAAAAGGGATAAAGGCCTCAAAATGTCACTAAAGGTCAAAAATGGCATTTTTGGGTTTTTGGACGTTTTCGGCCATTTGAAGACTTTTATTTTTTGGTGACCTTTTGAGTTCATAATAACTCCGGTCTCTGTGACCCTAGGGTCACTAAAATCAATCTGTACCCTTCTCTCATTAAGACGGAGCTAACAAAAAATGTTTTATGTAAATCGGTCAACGCATTCGATTGTAATCTTCTCATACACAGACAGACAGACAGTGCTATGCATATTAGGAATTTATCGCGTCGCTACCCGAGACCACGGCTGTTGAAACACAGTCGAAACGTCGGGAATAATCAAAGATATACATATATTACGCGATTAACTACCGTGTTTTCGCTATTATAATTAACCTTATTTATTCAAACTATAAAAGTTCCTATTCACTAAGGACGCAATCTAATCTCATTCGGATTAGATTATAAATAACTATTTCGGTCGTAAAACACAAGGCCATTTAAGGCAATTGTTGTATTAAAATAATGCTAGATAAAGGCAGACAATATAAATGATAATGATCAAATAAAGTTACCAAATGCGACCTAACAAGCTTTCAAATACCGGCCCAAATTCTTACCCCAAATGGTTCGGTATTTTAATAGACTGAAAGCCAATTGACAAAGGCTGGGTTACTGGGTAAGGCTATTTTCAAACACGCATCAATTCAAAAATATTGTTTAATACTTTAATGATTATTTAACTTTTTAAACCATCGCAATTTGTTAACGTTTATTTGGTTTTAAAATTACAGGATTTTATCACGTACCTTTTTCATGTTTTCCCGACGTTTCTAACACATTTCAGCGTTCTTGGTCTATAATATTGCAGCTATAATATAGCTCCCGCGACCAAGAACGGTGTAATGTGATGATCATTTCATCTTCTTTTTCGTTTTACTTTTTTATTTATTTTTTAAGATAGGACACCCGTCACGGGGTTACACATTATGGACAAAAATGTTATATCTAAAAGGTACTCTTGACAGAGTAGTCGTGGTTGTCATGTCGGAGGAGGCTGTGCCGAACTTGACAATCCTACGGCATTCATGTGATGAAGTCAAGGATTGTCAAGTTACCAAAGCCCTTCTTGTGCATCCATGAAGTGGACCGTCCAATGCAGTTTGATTTGTTCGGTCCATCTCAAGGGCGATCTGCCAGAGATCTGCAAAGATTATTTAAATATATATTTATTACTAGTCAATCCTACTGAGTGCAACAGACAATGAACAGGAGAACTCTTGCAGTTACCTGTACATGTAGATGGCGCTAAGTTGATGCCCAGCCTATGAGATATTATCAAGAATTTCAATTCAGCACGACAAGGGTTTCGTAACTAAGCGGTTAAAGCACTTCCGGCTTTAAATCAATTTGAAGAACTTGATTTCGAATAAAATAAATAAATTAAACGTTTATTTTTCTCTCACAACAGTTTTAAGAGGTAATCTACAAATTCTTAAGGTCCTGTTATAATTAACATGCATCGTGAGATACTGCAGCCTGAAAAAAAACCCAGCAGTCGAATCCCAACGGAATCGAACATTTTTCTCTCCAAAAAAAGTCAAAAATTCTAGAACTTCAAAAGTGCGTTTGTATGAAGAGAGCAATACAAACGTGCGACTAAAGCTCACCTCGTCAGTCAAGCTGTCAGTCCGGCCCGCCTGCGCCCGCGCCGCGCCATTTGCAATGCAAACGACTGCAAGGTTACCAAGCCCAGTGTAGCCATGCCTTTAGTTTATTTATAAGTACTTGTCTCTTGTAAACTTCCGCGACCACAACTTTATATACATCATCATCATGATCTCAGCCGTAGGACGTCAACAAAGGTCTCCCTCATGGATCACACGCACGTGGCGAGTATGGCAACAACTCGTATTGATCACAATACGAGTTGTTGCCATACTCGCCACGTTTGGCAGGCGGGTCGGCGAGCGCAGAACGGTATGTTGAAACACGGAAAGACGCTGCTGGGAAAGATGCTGCCCATCATTCTGAGGTATCCCTTGGCGAATTCTTACCGATTGCCTCGGGTATGAAGAAGAGGCAACGTTCCCGTATGAAACGCTATTGGATTGGTAATTACTATTAGGTACTTACATAATTTGTTCCACAAACGTTCACTACTGAACACAGGCCTCCCTCTTGGATCTCCATGAGTTGTAGTTGCCAAGCGTGGTGATGTTGATACACGGAAAGACGCTGCTGCCTATCTTCCGGAGGTATCCCTTAGCAGGCTCATTCAGCATCCACGGGCATGGAAGCAGGAGTAACATTCCAGTGCCGGCACCCCACGGCGAAAAACAGCAGGGACCTAAATAGATTATAATACTCCGGCGGCATCTCGTAATTATTAAAACAATCGGGCTTCTGGTGCCTCAACAGTTTGCCGTCTCATAAAGTATTTATGTACATGTAAAACATCTTACTTAGGTATGCAATATAATTATCATTCATAATGCTAGGCCGTAAATAAAGATATTGAATGCATATGAATAAATGTCACACAGACCATATTAACCTACAAACTGCATGTCATTGCTGTACAAGCAAAACCTAGTCCTAAGCAAGCTACGGAAACCAGATGACTGACAATTTCAACAGATGGGAACAATGCTAAAGCATTTGTTAGTTTTTAAAATAAAGGAATTATCGCGTACCTTTTTCATTTCGGCCGTAATACGTCCACTACTGAACACAGGCCTCCCTCATGGATCTCCATGAGGGGTATTTGCCATACTCACCACGCTTGGCAGGCGGGTTGGCGAGCGCAGTACGGATGTTGATATACGGGAAGACGCTGCTGCCCATCTTCCGGAGGTATCCCTTAGCAGGCTCTTACTTCATCCATGGGCATGAAAGGAGGGGTAACATTCTACTGCCGGCACCCTACGGCAACTACCTTTTTAGAGTTCCGTACCCAAACAACAAACGTGATTTTTTTGCTGATTTTTGCTCGATTTTAATAACGGAATTAGGTAGACGCTTGAAATATTCACAGACCAATGGTACGGAACACTTCGTGCGCGAGTCTGAAACTCACTTGGCCAATTTTAATTATTTTCCCTACGTTTCGAACACGTTGCAGCGTTCTTGGTCGTGGACTGAAGTTTCTGGGGGAGCTTCCGCCGCGAATTGATATTAGAATCCGCTATAAAATCCTGTATTTTAAAAACTAACAATATGTTAACTTTGCCGTGGGGTGCCGGCAGTGGAATGTTACCACTCCTCTCATGCCCGTGGATGCAGTAAGAGCCTGCTAAGGATTTGCGCTGAGGCGGGAATTGAAACCCTCAACTTCTTGCGTCGCAGGCGGACCTTCGCCCGCTGCGCCACAGAGGCCGTAATCTCCTAAATTAATTATTGGAACTATTCTTTGTTACTAGCTTTTAAACATGTCTTTCAAAACTAAGTACTCATGAGGGCCGGAGAGCGAGGGATGCTGTGTAAATTCACTGGGTTTGTAAAAAATACACAAAAACATTTTTTTGTGTAGACTATATCGTGAGACGAATAGAGAAAGAGAAGGGAGGCCTTTGCCCAGCAGTGGGATCCGATTGGCCATTTAGATTAGATATATAGAATACATATATCCTTCTGTTAGGAAAAGGCCTCACCCAATCACTAATAAGCAATAATAAACAACGATGGACATTTCACACAGCACCACCTAGCCCCAAACAAAGCAGAGCTTGTTCCGTGGATTATACGTGTGTTTTTAATTACATTAACATCATAATACGCACAATGCCGATCGTGCCAGTAAGATCTTCACTCGCTTCGCTAGCTCGGTCGATCATAAGTAAGTCATAACTGGTGTCTTTGCATCTTATTTTTGAAGCCTACACATATCCATTTAACTGAAACTTCCCTTTGTTGTGTCTAGATGAGTGTGGAATTTAATGAGTTTCCTATTAATAAATCTTTTTTAGTACAAGCATTGGTACGGGGTACCAGAAAAGGGGGCGAAGGCCTCGAAAAGTCACTAAAGTTCAAAAATAAAATTTTTGGGTTTTCGGACGTTTTTGGCCATTTAAAGACTTATTTTTTTGGTGACCTTTTTAGGCCACCATAACTCCGGTCCCTGTGACCCTAGGGTCACCAAAATCAATTAATATCCTTCTCTCATTAAGTCGGTGCTAATAAAGGTTTTCATCTAAATCTGTCAACGCGTTCGGTTGTAATCGTCGCATGCACAGACAGACAGACAGACAGACAGCGCTATGCATAGTAGGCTTAATAACCATCATGACTTTTAACTTTCATGTTAAATATTGGAAATGTTCACGTACTTGTTATGTTGGTGCACCTACTGTTTTGACCCTTATAGAGGGCCATCTTCAGGATGATGATGGCTCGCGGCCCTTGTTCCGCCCCGCCCCTGCAATGTTGGTTCAACCAATTTAACAAGTAAAAGTAACTGAAAATATGAGGTTAAGTGCAAAACTAGACAGATGCACATTTGTAGTCTAGGTAATATTTTTAAACTGATTATAAGATACTGGTGCTAGAGATATGTAGGCTTATAGCCAAAGATTTAAATTGTAAGATGTGCCCTAACACCGAAAACTGTAGATTTATCGTTTGAATTATGTGGTAACAATAATGCCGATGCACGCACACTGACTTTGCCAATAAACCAAACTATTATTTCTTCCTTAAAATATATTGAAATGAAATAATATATGGCGTCCTCTTGCCCGTGGATGCAATAACAATCTGCCATGGGACACCTCCAGAAGATGAGCAGCAGCGACTTTCCGTACTGTGCTCGGCAATGTTGCGATCATCGCTATAAAACGTCAATTTTGTATCAGCTATGAGCAAGAGATCGCGAGATTTACGCCTGTTGCAAACCTGTTGCGAGATTACGTAATCAGCCTGCCGGTAAACAACTTTATTAATTAACTCAGTGAATCAAAACTTGAACAATTAAAAGATGCGTAATTATAATTGGTTGTAGGTAATTCTAGTTCCAGTGAAAACGTGTCTCATACTTACGTAGATTTCCTACGATTTATAACCTATTATAATTCAATCAACGCTTAATGTTAAATAATATTATAACAACGACTTTGTAATTATTGTTGCAAGCCAATTAATTATAACAACTTTGTAAATAAGGTAACTTGGGTTACGTACAGGCTGATTCGTATCTGCGTAAGGAGCATTATGATGAACAATATCTTATTGCAAATGATACTTATGGGACCATAATATTATGGATGTTTCGGAGACACTTGTTATTGATTGTGATTTTCGGACAATCGTTTTACGGAGACAAAATGGGCACCCGTTGGGTACATACACTCATCCCCATATCTTGTGAATGGTTTAACCGATTTCTATGTAACTCTCTGTTAGCAATTTACAAATAATGTACTTTTGCGATAACAACTCATTATTTATTTATTTTATGTATCGCCCTGTTTACTAGACCTTGCAGTGTCCTAGCAACGTAGGAGGCTAGGCACTGAGACCGTGGCTAATCGCAGACAGATTAGCTCAAACGGCCCGGCGGCGCAGGCAACGTTATATTTAATCCTACGCATACCTTATCGTACTGTGGGGTGCCGGCAGTAGAATGTTACCCCTCCTCTCCTACCCGTGGATGCAGTAAGAGCCTGCTAAAGGACACCTCCGGAAGATGGGCAGCAGCGTCTTTCCGTGTATCAACATCCCATACTGCGCTCGCCAATCCGCCTGCCAAGCGTGGTGAGAATGGCAACTACCCCTCATGGAGATCCATGAGGGAGGCCTGTGTTCTGTAGTGGACGTTTTATGGCTGAAATGATGATACCTTATCGACCATGACCATATTAAAGGCAGGTTTTTAGATTTTCTTCTGCCATGTCGTTCGACTCACTTCGGCCGCGTATGTAACCGGAGTTTTGTAACCAGTTACATAAAAATAAAAAATTATCCTCATAGGATACTGGTATCCAAGTGATAGGATTTTTACCTTTTCTGATACCTGTATGATTGTTTGTAACTAGTATCCAGTAAGGAATAAACAATACTCTTAGAAACTATATTATTTTTTAGTAATTGAAGACATGGTGTGGAATAAGTGACGAGTTTCGTGGTGAGAAAAGAGTGAAAAGTACCAGGGCAAAAGAAAGTTTCAGGAGTTAGTCTACACTAAGTTCATTCATATCAGTGGTCGTGGTCATCATAGTAGAATGTATTAAGTCAATTTGGGGCTAGAGTTTTTCTCCGCGATTTCCCGCCGTCTTTTTTTTGATTGGCCTCCTGCACTCATTTAAGGGACAACATATTGCCCATATTGGTTATAACGGTCCAGCGCATTGGTAACTTTACAGCTTTTACCGAAGACGAAATGTTAAAAAAAAACTGCCACGAATATTGAACGCCGATTTTATAGAATTTTGAAAATATCTCTCGTTAATCTCTACCAATATGAATTAGAATATGCAGGGTGTTTTAAAGAGAAATCGGAAACTATCTCATGTTGGCGAAGATTTTAATTCAAACTACGTCACTTCATCATTATCATTTCAGCCGTAGGACGTCCACTACTGATACAGGCCTTCCTCATGGATCTCCATGAGGGGTAGTTGCAATACTCACCACGCTTGGCAGGTGGGTTGGTGAGCGCAGTGCGGGATATTGATACGCGGAAAGACACTGCTGCCCATCTTCCGGAGGTATCCCTTAGCAGAATCTTACTCCATCCACGCGCATGAGAGGAGGGGTAACATTCTACTGCCGGCACCCCACGGCAACATTACTTGTGGTTTATGCTAATATTTTGTTGTGTATGTTGAAGTTGAAGTTTGCAACTAGCATATTATGCAGCAGTAGGTAGACTTAGTAAGTACTGGCCGATAATGAGATGAAGCCTTGGGGTGCCGGCAATAGAATGTTGTCTCTCTTCTCTTGCCCGTAGACAAAATAATGTGCCAAGGGATACCTCCAGAAGATGGGCAGCAGCGTCTTTCCGTGTACATCCTGTACTGATGCCACACTTGCCCCCTCATTATCTAGGAGATGAGAGAGGCCTATGTCTATGTCCAGCTGTGGACATGAACAGCAGTTCTACGGCCGATATGACCCAGAGGTATCCCTTATAGGGGAAGGCAGGGTATAGAGGTCATACCACGAGGCCCCACCCAGTGATCCCAGTACTGATGACAACACGACGGAAAGACGCAGTTGCTTATCTTCTATATAGTCTACTAGCTTTTGCCCGCGACTTCGTCCGCGTGGAAGTCAAAACGTAAAAACCCCTTTTTCACGCAGAGCCACTTTGATTCGAAAATGAAAATAAAAATCGCATTTTTTCCCTATCCCGTGAGAATTTCGAAAAATCCCTTCTTAGTGCAATCTCTAGGATACTCAAGGTATATGTGTGCCAAATTTCAAGTCTTTAGGTCCAGTGGTTTAGGCTGTGCGTTGATATATCAGTCAGTCAATCAGTCAGTGAGTCAGTCAGGACTCTGAATTTTATATAGATGAACCATAACTCAAGCTCTTCTTACTTCGTGGCTAGATCGTGCAGTCTGAAATCTCTAGCGTTATTTATTTAATTACGAATTTACCTAAGCTCATTTAATAACAGATTAGAGTTAAAACTATGGCCCCAGGTTTATGTTAAGACCTTGAGAAGTGACTGACTCTCGTCAACATACCTGACGAATGTCATTAATGTTCCACGTCAGGCGGCATTTACAATGAAAACGGGTACTTGGCACTGGCTTTCCATCTGCCTCGTAATACTAGAACGATATTATATGCAATTCTTTCAACCGAATATTTACGGGATTTACCATGATTTGAGTCTTTTTTAGTTTCTCGATATTTTGACGCAGTTTCACACGTCAAATCATGGTAAATATCCTGTAAATATTGCATAATGTTCACAACCATGATAGTTTGAAAAGTTATATTTAGAAAGATAGTTGACTCATCTTTTGACTGCCTATGTGGCTTTAATTAATTTACAAGTAATTATTAAAAATAATAATGGAAATGCGTAACAAGTACATTTATAAATTTTATACAAGGTGGCCCATTCAAATCGGTCAGTATGGGAAAGTCTGAAACTGTAAGACATACGAAGATTTGTTCTTAGGAACCATGTCACCGATTTCGATAAAAAGAAAAACTGCATTCATACAATTAAAAAAAAAGTGTACCCAACTGGGGAATCGAACCCGGTTGTTTTGAAAAAATAAACTTACACTATTTCTATTCAGATATCGTTTGTGTAGGTCTTAAGCAGTAAATATCTCTAAGAAACATAATGTCTAAAATGAATAAAATGCATTTTTTTCACATACTTTAATTTATCATAGTAGGTGTTCAAAGTGACCACCGTTACAATATTCAGCAATCTATCTCTATGGTTGTTTGTACCTCTCTACTTGTTACATACACCGTGTTATGTATCATGTGGCATTGGCATTGCATTAAACGTTTAAGGAAGTTTTGTTATCTACAGTAATATTATTATCTATTATTGCAACTGCTTACTTCTATTAATCAAACACTAACAATCAATTGAAAAGCCCACTTAAAGTAAGTATGTAGATGTTGTAGATACAGAGACGTGTTAAACCTCATTTGAAAATGGAACGTGTCGGTGTGACTGGCCGAATAGCGATACAAAAAAAAAGAAAAAAAAACTTGTGTGTCAAATGTTTAGGCGGGAACTGAAAATTAAAATCAATGCTTCGGTATTTTTGTGTCGTTCGCTGTGTGGTTGGGAAAATGCGTTTTACAAATTCTGAGCACTTTGATTTATTGGAAGCTTACTTTAAAAACGATAAAAATTGCTCCCGTGCACTACATTGGTACCATATCAAATATCCGACACGTATTTTACCTACCCGTAAGATATTCATCAAAATTGTGCACAATTTGAAGACTTACGGAAGTTTTAAAAAGCCAATTAAAGTAAAACCAAGAAAATGTGATGAAAACATGGAAATGAACATTTTAACCTATTTTGAAGCAACACCAGATGCCTCCACCCGTAATGCAAGTCGTGATATTCCTGAAATTTCACGAACACAGATTCAAAGAACCCTAAAGAAACACAAATACAAGTGCTACAAGAATGGACATTGGGTGCAGGCCTTACATGCAGGAGATGATATCAGACGACTTGAATTTTGCAATTGGATAAAAGAGAGAATGGGCCTAGACAGACATTTTTTAAACTACGTAATATTTTCTGATGAAACTCAATTTTCCAATAACGGAATGTACAATCGTAAGAATCATCACTATTGGAGTCGAGAAAATCCCTTACGAGTGCACGAAGGACGCCGTCAAGTTAGATTCTCATTTAACTGCTGGGTCGGCCTACTTCACAATAAGGTACTCATGTTTAAAATTTATGATGGACATTTGGACAGATTCAAGTACCTTGCAATCTTAGAAGATCTTTTAGAGGCCGTAGGAGAAATGGCAGTAGAAATAAGAGAACAACTTTATTTTCAACAGGATGGAGCACCGGCTCACAATAGTCGTATAGCAAAAGACTTTTTAAATGAAAACTTTCAGCGAAAGTGGATTGGTACGAACGGCCCGATCAAATGGCCGGCGAGGTCGCCCGATTTAACGCCTCTAGATTATTTTTTGTGGGGTTACATTAAAGATGAAGTGTACAAAAATAGCTATAACACCGTTGAAGAACTAAAAGTAGCCATAGAGTCAACTTTAACGCAGATTCACCACATGAAGATACAAAATGCAATAGTAAGATCGTTACCTAGACGTGTTGAATATTGTATTGAAAAAGACGGTGGTCACTTTGAACACCTACTATGATAAATTAAAGTATGTGAAAAAAATGCATTTTATTCATTTTAGACATTATGTTTCTTAGAGATATTTACTGCTTAAGACCTACACAAACGATATCTGAATAGAAATAGTGTAAGTTTATTTTTTCAAAACAACCGGGTTCGATTCCCCAGTTGGGTACACTTTTTTTTTAATTGTATGAATGCAGTTTTTCTTTTTATCGAAATCGGTGACATGGTTCCTAATAACAAATCTTCGTATGTCTTACAGTTTCAGACTTTCCCATACTGACCGATTTGAATGGGCCACCTTGTATATTGTACTTTTATATTATACTAATATTTATTAGAAATGACTATTATGTTATTGTGAAATAATGTAGCAAGCATTATTTTGTATTTCAGATACTTAGCGCATTATAAAGCTAAATGACAAATATCGCGTAGTATAAAATAATACGTTTTCTGTGTAATTGCGTCATACAACACCAACTTTAGACAGTTTTCAACCCTAAACAAAAGCTAATAAAGTCGATATTTCAATGCAGGCCTTGATTAGTAATTGGAATTTCTAATAATAGTGCAAATCAGTGTTCGTGATCGTAGTATTATGAACTCGTGTGCGGAATGTGCCCTTAAATGTTGCGACTTTGTTGCACTGAGCGAAAATGTGTATTTATTCATTTAAAATAGGACATCCAACTCAGGGTTACACATCCCTACAAATATATAAAAGTGAAGGTAAGAATGTATGTTCCCTTTTCACGTAAAACTGCTGAACCGATTTGGATGAATTTTAGTATAGGAGTAGATTAGACCATGGTCACGGACATATGCTACTTTTCGTTGCGTAAATTAAACCAGAAGGTGTTAAAATAGAGGATGAAAGTTTGCATGGAAATATCGTTATTTTTCACATGAAAAACTTAAAATTTAGCATGTATATTAGAAGTTTTCAGGGTAGTTGTAGGGTAAGTCGTAAGTCGTGGTTATAGTAGGTGCGATACGAAATTCGCCGGCACACCTAGTAATGCATATAAATACTTAGGTCTAAAAATGTTAATAACCTGACCTCTCGTAATAGGCAAGATGACTAAATTCTAATTGTTAGTCCGTGTAGATTAACAAAATCTATTGCATTCGTATTTTTTCATTTTTAACGTAATCCAAAAATAACCGCGACATTATATCGAAATGTCGCGTGAAGTCTCACGCTGGAACGCGCCGACGTACAGAGTATTATGCCGTCCCGAGAACACCTAAACTTCGTCCTAAGTATTATCATATTATTTCATTAATTCGAAAAAGCGAAATAAACGTGTGTATTCATTTTGTATTACATTTAATATCTAACTGACGGATTATATGACGACCTCTGTGGCGCAGCGGGCGAAGGTCCGCCTGCGACGCAAGAGGTTGCGGGTTCGATTCCCGCCTCGGGACAAATGTCTGTACGATCTGCAGATATTTGTTCAGGGTCTTCTGGGTGTGTTTTTATATATAATAAAAATATCTATCTATGTAGTATAATGTATTAAGATATCAGTCATCTAGTACCCATAACACAAGCTCTGCTTAGCTTGGGGTTAGATGATGCTGTGTGATTTGTCCAGCATTATTTATTTATTTATTTATAATTCGGATTTTCTTTTAATGGTTGAAAAAAGTTAAAATCGCTACCGCCCATTCGTCTTGGTTTATTTGATATTATAAAAATATTTAATTTTTACAATATATATCAAAAAACTAAATTTAAAATTTATTTATTTAATGTGTAAAAAAAAATTATGAATAATATTTTTTTTATTACGTTTATAATTTATTTCCCGCCAATATCGCCAATTAGTCAGTTACTACTTACTTACAGTACTTTAACAGTCCATCAAGTAAGGATTCGAAGTTACTATCCATTAATGGATTCCTCGTGAGGGCCTCTATAATATTATACAAGATTTATACAGCGTCAGCAACTGGTAATCATGCTGGACGCTGCAGTGCCTGGGACATTTTTAGATGGATTAGGCTTGCCCAGCACCTATTCCATCCTCTCAGCTTAGTCAGCCATTAGTCTGAGTAAATAACAGGTCCATTTCTGGTGAACCTCTCAGATTATTACTATATTGGAGGCGGGAATCGAACCCGCAAGCTCTTGCGTCGCAGGCGGACTTTCGCCCGCTGCGCCACAGAGTAACCAGTATCCAGGATACCAGTTGCTGACGCTGTATAAATCGTATAGAAGATATGTTACAGGCCAAAACTGATTAAATGTCGTACCATAAACATCTCTGTATTATGTACCAATTAACTCATTATCAAGTATTATATTTCCAGTTCATTCGCTATAACTTTAACTGTTAATTATTGCACTGAGGTCAAATTCATTAGGCCGCCTTAAAATAAGCACTTTATGGCAGATTAGGGTCAAAATGATCAAGCTGATGATGCGCGCGGGTGGTGAGTAAGGGACAGATGTGTAACTCGCATATTTTGATACGTCTTAAGAGATAATTGAAACCTTAATCTGATATATTAGGCGATGGGTATGTACCCTTGACTTACGACCCGAAGGTCGTGGGTTCGATAACGGCCGTGCGCCGATAGATTTTTCATTCGTTTTGTAAATGTGAGTAATCCTTGTGTTTTTTTTTGTACGACTAAAAATGACGAGACAAGCAGAAGGGCCACCTGATAATAAGCGGTAACCTATACCTGTAACAACTGCAATACCGTGGTGATCACCTTCACGTGACCAACGCTGCATTGCATAGCGCCCGTCACCCTGATACAGAGTTGTAAGGTCTCTTGTGCTGGTAATTACACGTTCGTTGCATTACGAGATCTATCAGATCTCTTGCAGGACTTTTGTATTGTGCGTTGACTATAATCGTGTTGTTTCACTCCTTGCGGGAGGCTCTAACGTGTAAAGTTCTTTAAGTATAAGTAAGACAAATATACATATTTGCTTCCTACATAAAGGTGAATTCAAGGACGAAAAAAAAATAATTAGAGATGGATTAAGTCCCTAACGCACAGTAGTATAATTATTTTCATTCCTTGCGTTAGGAGACATGTCGATACTCGTGGAATCATACACCTCGTAGACGCAAGAGACGGAGGGTGGGCGGCGCGGGCGCTGCGTGACTCGATTTAGTGTTGTCCTAGCATTGACGTGGGTGGTCGCGCGCACGTTTCGAAAAAACACTATGTGTTTGTATTTTAAAGTGTGTTGATAAACAATGAGTCCTTTTAAAAGGAAAAAGTGTATAAAGTACTTCTTCTGTTGATTGCCTGGATAATTTTCGGTGTTTTTGAGATTGTCTTAGCTTAGTAGCATTTCTGGTTGGCTTTGCTACTTACCTTCCATTGCATTTACTTCACTGACGTGGTTGCATGCTATTTATTTATATAATGCATTTTATTACAAAATTCCCCGAAGGAAGATGTACAGATCATGTTTTCCAACGTGGCGACAAAAAAAGACGTTGTGTGGGTTGTTATGAAAAATTACGACGCACATTAAACAGCACTGACGCTTCTGAAACAGCTCAAAGAATCTTTACCATTTGCGCGCAATGCAAACAATCAATATGCTTACCATGTTTTAATGAAAAACACTTTGCATAGTTTATAAATAAACTTCTTTAATTAAACTTTTTCAATCGACAAATGCTGTGGGGTGCCGGCAGTAGAATGTTACCCCTCCTCTCATGCCCGTGGATGCAGTAAGAGTAAGGGATACTCAAGGGATACCTCCGGAAGATGGGCAGCAGCGTCTTTTCTTGTATCAACATCCCGTACTGCGCTCGCCAACCCGCCTGCCAAGCGTGGTGAGTATGGCAACTACCCCTCATGGAGATCCATGAGCGAAGCCTGTTCAGTAGTGGACTTTTTACGGCTGGAATGATGAATCGACAACTGAGATATTATTTTATTCCCATCACTACTTACTACACATATTGAACTATCTTCGGTTGCGGTACGAGATACAATCGATATCTAATTTTTTTTTGGTATTTGTAGTTTATTCTAATGCCATAACTGCGTGCGAACCTAGCAAAATATAGACCTAAATATATGTAGATCTTTGACCCACAAAAACTTCAAAATATATTTCATTGGTTTTTCGGAAGATATAAATTATTTTCAAAACTGTATTTTTAGGAGACTGATTAGGTCTCAAACGCACCAAAGGGAAGGTTGGTTTAGAGATCTTTTAGGTCTCCAAAGCACCAGCTGAAAGTTCTTTGAAAATGATGGCGCAGTGAACGTGTTAATCGGCCCCCTTACCCTTCAAACCGGAACAACGCAATGCAGGCATTACTGCTTGTGGCGGCAGTAATAGTAACTCTTCACAAAAGTTCACTCCAAAAAAATTACAAGATGGTGTCTCACGTACATTTTGAAAGGATTTCGCGTTGCTGAAAAAACTATTTGTACATTTTACACGGAGCTTTATCGGTGAAGCAAGCATCGTAAGACAAAGACATTATGTCTTTGTCGTAAGGCGATAGCGACTCATACACCTTCTGAAGTATTTACATGTTCTTTCCTCAATGAGCTGAAAGGAAGGTGCTGGGCAAGGTTAGTCCATCCAATGTCCTAGCACTTTGTTGGGAATTTCTTATAAAGGCCTTTTATCGTTATTTTATTATCTTCCAGCTGTAGGAAATCCTAGGCAAAGGCCTCCCTCATTGATCACTTAGTACTGATGGTTGTTGCCATACTCACCACGCTTCGCAGGCGGGTTAGCGAGCGCATTACGAGATGTTAATACACGGAAAGACGCTGCTGCCCAATCTTGTGTTTATAGATTATTTTTTCTCAAAAGAAAAATACATTTCACTTAAATGAGAGTAATCTTCCGGATTTAACAGATTTTTACTGCATCTACGGGCAAGAAAGGTGAGGTATTCTACTGCCGGCACCCAACGGAATGTCGCGTATTACTATTTTATTACTAAGTATAGGAAACCCGCGGTTTATTCAGCTTTAGACGTATCACTTATTTTTTTCCTTTGAACATTGTTTTTTGTGCACCAAGCATAAATAAATTATTAACCAAGAGGATGGTATAGGTGCCTGGCAAGCCTAATCCATCTAACAATGTCCCAGGCACTGCGGCGTCCCGTACAGCATGATTAACAGTTGATGACGCTGTATAATAGATGTAAACCCTTTTATCGTTGTTTTATTTACTCATGTTATTTCATTGTTGTCGTTTGAAAATGTCATCAAGCCATGATGAAAACAACAGCTGTTAGCTTGTACTCTTAATTACTCGGATCGTTACAGCGGCGCCATACTTCGTGCGAATTATCGCGCGAATTGCATGCTAATTTACACTGTACTTGATGGTGCCGGCAGTAGAATGTTGTCCCTCCTTAACCTGTGAGCCGAAGGGTAACTTCGGAAGATAGGTAGCAGCGTCTTTCCGTGTTATTATTACCTGTTGGTCCCGTACTGCGCTCGCCAACCCGCCTGCCAGGCGTGTTGAGTATGGAAACTCCTCGTGATCAGTATTTGGAGATCCATGAGGGAGACACTTCCGACTTAAGGAAGCGTCAAGTATTGATTTTACGGACGGGGGTTCGAATCCCACCGGAACCGTAACAAAATTTATAATTGCTCCATAGCCGAACGGTAAAGGAAGCCTGCGTTAAAGGTGTTCGTCTGAACGTTACGGGTTGGAGTCCCGTCGGAGACAAAATTTTGATTGCATTTTTCATTTTCTATAAAAGATAATTATTTTTCAATATTGTACACAAAATAAATAACACAAACAAATAAAAAAACATTACAAATATGAGGCAATATGGGCGGCCTTATCGCTAAAAGTGATATCTTCCAGGCAACCTTTGGATGGACAATTGCAGTAGAAAAGTAGACGGTGGTGTACATTATATTTTCTATTCCATATATACCTCTATAATAAGTATGTGTACTCGTATTTACTAAAACAAAGTATTTAAACCTTTTACCAACCATCTGGTACCAAATTATAAGCTTTGCTTTGCCTAGCTAATGCTAATGATAAAGAGCAATCAGCAACTCCTCAAATCCGTCGAGGGAGATCAGATACCATCAGCTAAGGGTGCACTAGTGTCCGCATTCCGACTCGCTCGCGAGTCTTCATAACTCAATTGGGCGTTGATCTTGATTGCGTTGGATGGATGTACGGTTAGCAAAAACACTTCGTCGAACGTTGTGGGTTCAATTCCAGTTGTGTTTGTTGCTCTCTCCCAGCCGTAAGACATCCACTGTTGGACAAATCCCTCATTGATCACTAAGTATCAAGAGGGGTTGTTGCCATACTCACCACGCTTGGCAGGCGGGTTGGCGAGCGCAGTACGGGATGTTGATACATGGAAAGACGCTGCTGCCCATCTTCCGGAGGTATTCCTTGGCAGATTCATACTGCATCCACCGGCCAGAAAGGACAACATTCTACTGCCGGCACCCCACGGCCATTTGTTGTTGTATTATAAGCAGTCTATCGCTGGATTTAAAACTCCCAAGTTTACTTTGGAATTAGCTTTGCGGAGAACGTAAAGTATTTTTTATTTTGATAAATGAACAGATTATTTCAAATATTACAGACTCGCCAACCCGCCTGCCAAGCGTCACGAGTATGGCAACAACCCCTATATTATTTTGGAGATCCGAAGGCCTGTATCCAGCAGTGGACGTAAACAGCAGTCCTGCGACTGAGATGAGCACACCGCTCCTTAAGACAAACAATGTTTTAAATTTGTTTTAACTTCGATAGCTTCACTTATTGTTAGGACAAGGCGTTAAACTATACCAAACTGTCATCAATTTCTTGCGACTTCGTAAAATGCAGGACATAATAATAATTACGATCATATCAAGAATTTCGATTAACCCGTCACGAGATCAGTAGCTTAGTTGGTTAAAATACGTCCGACTCTATGAAGGAATAAGGATCTAATTGACCGACGTGGGTTCGAATCCCACCGTAATCAAAAAAAATCTTTTTTAATATAGTTTCTGGTTTCCTGGAAACGGTCTACCTAAATGTGGTTTCATCAACTTCATCATTTGACCGTAGGATGTCCACAGCCGGGGGATAGGACTCCCTCATTGATCTCCAAGTACCGCGGTTCGAAGCGGTCTGCATCCACAGCTGACCTGTGGTATAACACTATATAAATTACTAACTAAAACTTTGCCTATTTTGCAAACCGTACAGCCAACTAACAACATACCTTTCCGGATTCTATCGGGCCGCAAATCTCGGAAACTTAGTTAGCCAGAACGAATTCTGAGGTAACATTGTAACTTACACTTGGCCAGCATTATTTTAAAAGTAAAAAATGTTGTCTTTGGTTTCCGCATAGTCCGCTAACGAATGTAAATGTGTTCTAGGAGATACGATTACGCGGTGCGGGCGTATAAAGGACTTGTTCACAGGGGCACGTAGGCTTTAACAGCTGGATATACGACCTTCTATCCTTCTATCTCTTTCTCTCTCTCGTCGTTACTACAACGTTTCGTCCAGCACTGATTAAAGGGCCGGCAGAGGCGTGTTAGCGCGTAATACGTAAAAAATCATTTAAAATATTGTTTGCAAAATAAGGCCGAAGGCTCTACGTATTCTTTTATTTTTTATGAAGTTGTCAATAAAATATCGTATAATTGATATTTAAGGAGGGAAAAGGTAGTAACTGAGAAAACTGATGGTCCTTTGCGCATTTATTTCAGATACTAATATTACATTATATGAAAGGTTTTTTTAATTTTTTAAAAGAACAGAATTATATAGCATAGGTACATAAGATAACTCTAGAAGACTCAATTCATGGTAATCTTGTTTTAAACGATTAATTGACGTGACATGCCGAAAGACCAACTTTACCTATTATAATTACAATACCGCGGTGATCACGTTCACGTGCACGTGACCAACGCTGCATTACATTGCTTCCGTCACCCTGAGACACAGAGTTGTAAGGTCTCATGTGCCTGTCATTTCATCGGCCCCTTACTCTTCAAACCGGTTAACAACAGACATTATGCTTGACGATAGAAATAGGTTGGGTGGTAGTACTTCCCCGGGTGATCTCTTCACAAAAAGTTCTACTACTGCGCTGCATTTAGAGCTGATAATTCTTCGTGATGAGCTTCTTTCCCTTACATGGAAAATAAAGTTTTCCGAAGCGAAAGAATTCCATTATGTGCTTTCTACAGGTTGTCGGCAGCACATCACCCATCATGCAGTCATTCAACCATTTTAATTCATTGTGTTGAGATCTTTTTGAATGGCTGCCTAAACTTGGGATTGTGTAGTATTCATTTTAATTTTATTCTATGTGTTTGATTATTTTTGTGTAAATTTATTGTATTTATTTTTGACGAACTCTGTGGCGCAGCGGGCGTAGGTCCGCCTGCGACGCAAGGGGTTGCGGGTTCGATTCCCGCCTCGGGACAAATGTCTGTACGATCTACAGATATTTGTTCAGGGTGTTCTGGGTGTTTTTCTATATATAATGAAAATATCTATCTATGTAGTATAATGTATTAAGTATATCAGTCATCTAGTACCCATAACACAAGCTCTGCTTAGCTTGGGGCTAGATGATGCTGTGTGATTTGTCCAGCATTATTTATTTATTTATTTATTTAAATCAATATGTTTTTCACAAACTACCGCTAAACAATTATGTTGTCACACAAAAGCTCCTTATAATACCGATCAGAAGATAAACAAACTCGCCCTCAGTAATCCAGCATCTTCCCCCGCTGAGTCCCTCCTGGCTTAGTCCCTGCACGAGTTTACATACAAATTAAAGTTTCTTGTATCCATCCATCAATGTGTTGACGTAAATAGCCGTATGAGCGTTTAAGGGCATGAGGTTCCATTTAGGTACACTTACTAGGGAAGAGACAGATGATATTAAGGTTTCATAGAAGTTCCAACAAGGATTTCATCATCATTATTTCAGCTGTAAAACGGCCACTACTGAACACAGGCCTCCCTCATGGATCTTCATGAGGGGAAGTTGCCATACTCACCACGCTTGGCAGGCGGGTTGGCGAGTGTAGTACAGGATGTTGATACACGGAAAGACGCTGCTGCCCATCTTGAGGTATCCCTAAGCATGCTCTTACTGCATCCACGGGTATGAGCCAAACAATGGAATATCAATAAAAATAATATCGGATTTATAAACAAATAAACAGACTCATAGACAACTCTTTACTCATCACCACAGTAATAGTTAAAATAGAAAAAAAAATATGACATAAATATATAACAGTAACAATTTTAATAATGTCGCAGATAAAACGAAATTCAGAATTAAATAAAGTAAATGTCCGTTTATGATACTGATGGCGAATTGAGGGTAGTCGCGGACTCTTCTCTCGACTCGCGATGCTCCAAGTACATCAGTCCATCCGTAACCAAGAGGGCAGCAGGACACTCGAAACGTCGGGAAATAATCATCATTTCAGCTGTAAAACGTCCACTACTGAACACAAGCCTCCCACCACGCTTGGCAGGCGGGTTGGCGAGCGCAGTACGGGATGTTGATACATGGAAAGACGCTGCTACCCATTTTCCGGAGGTATCCCTTAGCAGGCTCTTACTGCATCCATGGGTAAGAGAGGAGGGGTAACATTCTACTGCCGGCACCCCACGGCATAATAAAACAAGGTAATTACGCGATAAAGTTCCGTCAATCAGTTTAAAATTATGTCTTTGATCGCGAAGGTACTACTGCATTCAAATCGGTTCACATGCTAAAGAGCTACAGTGCCACAGACAGACACAGACACACATAGCTTCGAACTTAAAACACCCTTCTTTTTGTGTGGAGGTTTAAAAATATAATCATAATCATTTATTTATTTGACACATAAAATTACAATTGTATTGTTGATTCCTTAGGATCTTGAACTAGCCTAGGCTGTGTTTCGATATCCAATATCATATATCCAATATACAATCAATCTGATACCCACAATAATAACAGCTCTGTTTACTTTTTCGAATCAAGATGGTGCTACGTAATTTGCCCAGCATCCTATTTTTACCTCCTTGTGCCATTTTCTTGATTAAAATAAGTTATAAAACGAGGCTTTTAATTAAAATTTACATTTAGTGCGGGTAATTATCGAGTTAAGAATAATAAGCTGATTGCAATTTGTTTATTTATCTGCTTGCTAATGACCGGGCAGTATTAATTGGATGTTGATTATACTGTATTAAGCCTAAGCAAGACCCGGTACAGTCGGACAAATAATAAATAGATTATGCGCTACAAAAAAAAATGCTGATAAAGACGACCCATTGGCATTGTTGGAGTAAGGGGTTTCCTTTTTATCAGCAATCACAAAATATGTGAATGAGATTTTTTATGTTTTTTATTTCAAGTTTACACGATTGGTTAACTATTAGAACAGAAAAAAACCCAAAACTGCTGTATAAAAATATATTTTCGCTTTACAGTAGAACAAAACCTCTATACACCCTTTTTAGACTGGTTGGATTTTACAGAGTTACCAACAATTTTTATTAGCGAAAAATACTGTTTTCAGACTTTTCATTTCAAGCCAACTTTTCCCCAAAATACGCCTCAATCCGAGTTTGTTTATCTGGCTGTTTTGTTTTTTTCTTAAGACGGTTGCTGTGAAATTAAAATAATACAGATACATATTTTTTTTATAGGTAGTGTACCTACCATTGACATGGTTTTTCTAAACAATTTTGTATCTATTATTTTTGTTTTTAAATTGCCAAGGGATACCTCCAAAAGATGGGCAGCAGCGTCTTTTCGTAAGTATATGATAATCCCGTACAGCGCCCGCCAACCACCTGCCAAGCATGCTGAGTATGGCAATAACCCTTCATGAACAGAACTTAAAGGTCCATAAGGGAGGCCTATGTGTGCAGCAGTGAGCATTTTAGCCGTAAAAAATCCACTACTGAACACAGGCCTCCCTCACGGATCTCCATTAGGGGTAGTTGACATACTCACCACGCGTAGCAGGCGGACTGGCGAGCGCAGTACGGTATGTTGATGCACGGAAAGACGCTGCGCATCTTCCGGAGGTATTCCTTTGCAGACTCATCCATCCACGGGCATGAAAGGAGGGGTAACATACTACTGCCGGCACCCCACGGCACAGATGATGATTAACCAGGTATTCATCGCGTTATTTAGCTTTATTATTGGTCAACATTATATGCCGTGGGGTGCCGGCAGTAGAATGTTGCCCTTTGATGCAGTAAGAGCCTGCTAAGAGCTACCTCCGGAAGATGGGCAGCAGCGTCATTCCGTGTATCAACATCCCGTACTGCGCTCGCCAATCTACCTGCCAAGCGTGGTGAGTATGCAACTACCCCTCATATACGAGATCGTAGATCCATGAGGTAGGCCTGTTCAGTAGTGGACTTTTTACGTATGATGATGATGATGATTATTGGCCAACGTTTCGACAGGATTAAACCCATAATGGTCGCGGAGACTGATGTGTTTTTGTCGCTGACTGTACATTTTAATAAACTTCAAGCAGGCGCCACTCGCGGTCTGTCTGAACATTAATATTCAATTATCAAAGCTCTGACTGAATATCGGTTACATTTCTCATTTAAAGTTTATTAGTATCTTACTGACTCTACTATTTGTTTAAGTACGATAGATATTCAATTAGCTACTCAGATAATTCCATTTTAACCGACTTAAAAAAAAGAGGCGGTAGTCGTCGTCTGTATTTCTTTGCTATCTCAGAACTCCGACAGTTGTGATTCGATTTGGAAAAATCTTGTTGGTTCAAATAGATAATGCTGTAAATTTCACACAGGATCATCTAGCCCCAAGCTAAGCAGAGCTTGTGTTATGGGTACTAGATGACTGATATACTAAAAATAATATAATACACAGATAGATAATTATATTTTATATAGAAAAACATCCATCACATCTTGAACAAATATCTGCAGATCATACAGATATTTGTCCCGAGGCGGGAATCGAAAGCACAACCTTTTGCGTCGCAGGCTAACTTTCGCCTGCTACGCCACAGTGGTCGTCAAAAAGGTAGATACATTTTAAATTTAGGCTCATTGTTAAGCACATAACTTACATTTTTTGTGCTGGGTAAATGTTTCAAACCTCGCAGACTCCTAAAATTTTTTGTCAAAGATGAGTAAAATAAGTACCTGAATATACAAAAAAATACTTTTTCAAATCTACCCTATAGGACATTTTACGCGTTTTTTTATTATGGTTAATTGTATTTTAAAACCGTGTCGGCAGAACGATATTTACCTACCCTCAACTTTCAATCCGAAAGTCGTAGGTTCAATGCTGGCCGAGTAAGCACCAATTAATGAATGTATTTTTTAAATGTACCATCTCGTCCGCTGCGGACAAGTTTATTGCGGACGGGTTGGCACATTACCCGAATGAATGAATGAATAAATGAATTTCTTTCATGAAAAATGTATATGCACATTTAACTCGTCCTTTAACGGTGAAGGAAAACACCAAGAGGAAGCCCGCGGCTTAGTGAGCTTCAGTCGTACCGAGCGAGCTGTTCTTTCCTCTGACTAATTAGCTGACAAGCATAATCCATCTAACAATGTCCCAGTCTGCACCGTCCTACACATAATTATTTTATTTTTACTATTTAAATGGAATTTAGTAGCCGTGGGGCAGAAGAATGTTGCCCCTTCTCTCTTGCCCGTGGACGCAGGAAAAATCTGCTTAGGGACACTTACAGAAGATGGGCAACAGCGTCCGTGTACCAACATCCTGTACTACGCTCGCCAACCCGCCTGCCAAGCGTGGTGAGCATGGCAACTACCCCCTCATGATCCGTACTTGGAGATCCATGAGGGTTGTTCAGCATCCTACGGCTGAGATGATGATGATGGTGAAATATAATTTTCTTGTGCGGTAAGTAAAATAAATTAATTACAAAAGTAGCCCTAGCAAGCCTGATCTTCTCGCTAACTAATTGCTGGACTCTCTAATAAAGTGCGCATTACAGCACATCAATATAAAAGTAATGAATAAAATTAAATCAACGGTACGTTTATTTTCCTTCGCAAATCCGGTTGTCAGTAAACTGGCTTAAGCGCCCCCTGTTGAGCGCGAACACAAACTTGGCAAATAAAATGCTAATTTGATGCCAAATCTGTTTTCATTAAGTCCTAAGGTATGTGGCTACCTTTTACTTGTAATTTATGGTTTTAGGAGCTCTGTAATTGGGTGGACCACATTCGTATTTTTTAATCTAACATGTCTATTTCATTGACGACCTTAGTTCTAATTCAACAAAATACCAATGTTGAACGCAGCGCTACAAGCGGATAAAATCGGAACTAAATTCTTCCCCTTTCACCAGTGCTGCCACCCTCGGGAGAAAGCTTTCACTTCGTGACGCTCTAAATTTCCTAAAAGTTCCGCTACTCGACGCTCGGTGGCGCTATACGCAAGCCACTTGACGTGTGAATGTGTGTGTGACAGAGCGAGACCGCAAGCGAAAATAAAAAAGGAGTAAAATAGACAGCAATATATGCGTGTACAAAGGCGTGGTTACGCGCATGCATGCGATTTTTTTTATCGCAAAAATGGCCGGAACTTTACTCTCTTCGCATTAGATCGTAAAGTCGCAACTACACTAGACGCGTCTCAGTTTAGATTCTAATCCTATGTGATAAGGTCGAAAATAGAAAAATTCATTTTTTAATTTGAGTTTTATACGATGAGAAACAGTAAAATAATCAGCGACACTAGCGTCGCGGCGTCTCTAGACAGAGAGAACCTTATGTCAACAGTTTCACGTCAGAGCAGTGCCGTGCGATAACCGTTAGAAGAAGGGGGACGGGGAGTTAGCAAATGTGGCCGTTAGAAAGAGATGTCGCGAAAAAATATCCGAAAAAAGCTGTTTTTAGTGAAGTTGCGCGGCGTCATAGAAATTACAGAAACATGGGCGCGGTTTGAAAAAAATGTCCGGGGCGCCTGCGCCCTAACTAAAAAGCCGGTGCGGAAGTAAAGGGGGAAAGAGACGTTGTGTTGGGCAGTATGTGACGAGGAGTAGAACTTACCACCCGCGCTACAAAACAACAACCGATAAATTATTGCGATTGCTACACCGGCCTACCGTTAGTGCTCGCGAACAGACTGTGACAACCTTTTCAAATTCAGAATGTGCTAGTGCCATCGATAAAAGTTTTTTTTTAAACCAGGTTGCTCAGTAACCTGCGTAGTGTTTGTTCGATAGTTTTCCGCTTTCCCGCTCAAATAACCTCAAATTTGGATTTCGTTGTTTGCACAAAAATTGGATAGTGAATGATAATGTTTACTAAGCTACTGTGAAAATTAACAGCTGCTTGACAAAATTTGTATATTTTTGTGTAAACTGTAAACATAGGCTCGAGAGGAACTGGACTTAAGTCAACGAGTTAGTCATACTTAGGTAGGTAGACAAACAAGACTAACCAATAAGAAAAAAATACTGAAAAACTGAAAAATTCACCTGCATAGAAATAACAATGAGTGAAATGAGATAAAATGGCCGTTTCTCTTATTAACTTTGCAACTGTCATATAGGTTCTTAAGTTACAAATATAAATATTATAAAAAACATAGGTGTGTCACTTAAAAATAACACTTAAAACACATGAAAAACTAAACTAGGTACTAAGAGCAGTAGAATCAGTAATCTAAGTTTGTCAGATGACACTCATTTTTAAGACTTGACTTCTAGTATGATAATTGATAAAGTATGAAAAATATCATACAGGTACTAAGTAATAACTATATAACTAAAAACTTTTAAGTTCAGGGCATAATGCAAACAGCATTTTATGAAAATAAATTTCAATTAACGGTGAAATTAACTTATTGAAACGAATCGTAATATTAATAGTAAATGAACCTACATAATTCGTCTCACCGGTGTGGCAAAAACAACCAGGCAGGATAAAGTTAGCAATAATTTAATAGATAAGACAATATAAATTCATACCGGGCTTGTTATATACGCAGCTAAGCTGCTTCCTGTCATAAATACGCAGGAAGTCATATCTTTATCCTAATCTGTGAACACTAGACAGGTCGGAGTAAAGGCAAATGAGGTAACCGATACCGTATACAAGGATAGTATAAAAGCATAGGATAGTATGAGTTTTAAACGTAGTTAGGTGAAATCTAGATGCGTATTTCTTTTAGCGATTCTAGTTTATATTTTTTTCTTTTATCGTGTCTGTTTTGATGGTGTTCAAGTGTTTAATTATTTTATATGTTTCTAACATCAGATGTTAGAAATGTTGTTCTAACAAAATATAATATAAAAAAATGTATTAGCTCAAAACAGCAATGTTTGCTATTCTAAGCCGTAAGTATAGGTATTTTCTTAAGTATGTACGCTTAACATAAAACAAACTACCACAACTAGAAAACAAAGTATCGGAAAATCGAAGGATTTGTCTATTTTCACATGAAGCACTAGAGTCCAAGTTGAGTCGATATTGCAGCAAGAACTCCAAACATTAGTCATAAGCAACCTTAAACTTGTATCTAAAAAGTAATATAATCGGACAGCGTTTTATGGTCTTGGTCAACTTACAAAAACCATCATCAAAAATACTAATTAAATTTACGACTGGGAAACCTTTGATCGTTGCCTCGATCACAGAGACCATTAACCGAAATGTATTATGAATAAGGCTGGTACACCTGTGTATCTTAAAACACGCATGTGTCAGATAAATCATCAGATTCTGAACATGTAAAAAACTCTTTTGGAAAATATTTAAAACCAGTTGCATAAATATAACTGGCTGGAGCCGTTAAATAGACTGTTCTGACAAACAGAATTTAAAAATTCAAATTTCGATTTGGAACGTGGGTTTCTGCGTAGGCGTGTAGTGTGCTCCAAGTCAACTGTTTAAACGTTCTTTTACCAAATGCTACGTCCACATTTTATTCGTCATAACACGTCGGTGAGACTATACAAATAAGGTCATTCAACTATTCGAAATTTCTTCGATGTCTTTTTCTTTAAGTACGTTCGTTAGTAACATGTCATGCTCGTAAATTATTATCTCTAAGAACTATTCACAATGCGATCCAATTTCCATAAGCATTCGAGGTAGAAATGTGAGCATCGATGGCGGGTGAATTAAACCCGGAGCGAGTCACTGAGCCGTGAAAACAAGTCAATTAAACATACACGAGAAAACCCGATCCTACTGCTCGCCATATGTCTCGGTAAAGTATCCCATTAGGTTGAAATGAAAGAGGATGAAACAGAGCCTCTTTATTAAAATTTCAAGACAGCACTCCTCATCCGCGTACTTACAAAGTGTGGCACCACACTGCATCGGGTTAGGACACACATGCGTTTGATGCTTGCTGCGTCCCTGTCTATCGCGCGGCGCGGGTCACGCCATCTCGCTTGGCACGCATCACATGCCTAGTAGAGTCGCATAGGAGCTAGATTGGCGCGTCGCGTATTTAAAATAGGTACGTTAGTAATGGATGTACGTCGGTGGGGTGGATGTGTGTGTGCCCTCCCCGCGCCGCCCCCGCGCGCCGACTCGCCGAGCGAGCGGTTGGTTCAACAACACAATCCGTTGGTTTGGAGCGCGACCGATGCTCGCCTTGGCTTTGCGTAGCGTCTTCTTGTGACGACGATGAACGCGCGAACACGTATCGTCAATTGTTTTTTTTTTCTTGAAACTCATACGAGTTCAGCGCGCTCTAGCGGTTTCGGGACTTATAAGAATCGGGCTCCCAATAAGACTTAGAACTTTGTCGGTGACGGGGAATATTGTGACAGCTTCAAGATAGAACATACATAGTTTTTTATAATGTTAAAAACTTAGATTTCTTTAAAAAATGTGTGAAATATTCAGTGCATTATAAAAAAATACATAAAAACATTTAGAAGAAACAAATGGAGAACCAAGGTATTATTATACTCTATGAAGATAATGGAGATAAAAACAAAGTCGGAAACAAAATACTAAACAACCTGCATAACCCAACTGTCAAAATTAGTTTTGAGAAACACAATTAAAATTAGATCATAAAAAAAATAAGAATAATATGTGACAGAAATAATCTACAAAGTGACGTTGAGTGAAAATGTGAAAGAAAATGGTATTAAATGAACGTCTGGCGAAAAATATTATAAACTCAACCGACAACTTGCACCGAATATTACAAAAACGGTAAGTTATTTTATTGTTTTTTTCTGAACTCACCGACGGAAAAATATTTGCCCATTTTTTAAAACTATTTTTATTTTTTTGTTTTTATTGTTTATTTTAGTTTTGTCACAACTATTCATTTGAATGTCGATTTAAACTAAAAAAAACCAACTGAGAAATAAAAGTTTTAGTTGTAAAATTGCCTAGATAGTGAATTAAACGTAACATTCGTAGCTTCAAAAATTAACCTCCGACAACATTTTTTGTGTATGTTTTTTGCACGCGCCACGCCTTATAAAAACCAATTCTGTTTTTGTAAGTAATACGGCAGTTATATTCGTAACGTGACAAATGCTTTCAACAGCCTTTTAAATTGTAGTTTAGACTCTGTTTTTAATGGATTTATTAATTAAGACACATTGCTTTTACTATTTAGCCTAAAAGAGTAATTTGATTTTATTTTAAGTGTAAATGCTGTATTTAATTTTAATTTGGTATTTGTACACTAAAACTTCCTTAACATTTGTATAAAAGTACTATTTTATTTTTTAATTGCTTTCAAAAACATGTTTAAATTTCAAATAGAGAGTAATGTATTAGAATAGTTAATATATTTTAAGGCAATTTTTTATTATTATTATTTATTATTATATTATATTATTTTATAACGTATATTATGTGACTGAAATTGTTCAGTATGCACACTATCGTTCGCCCGGCAACAGCACAATGTTGATAACAGCCAGTCACATGTTTTTATCTTGTTACTACTAAAAATACGGGCCCTTATCACTTATCAGGCACAAATTTGCGACAAATAAATATAAATTATCTGATTTTCTATTATTATTTATTTAAAAAAATACAATCTTAGATACCTCCTCAAGAAATTTTAAAAATTTTAATGTCACCGTATAAAATAACCCTAATATAATATTCTATTTTTATGCGCACAAAACATATTTGTTTTTTATTTTTGTACCTCTATAATTAAAAAAAAATTTGTTCTTACTTTATACTTACTTTATATTTTGTAATATTTACCTATGGAATTGTTATATTCGTTTTGTACTCGTCGTGAATTCGTTAATTTTTCTAAGTAAGTAATTTTCAAAGATTTTTAAATAAATTTTCTATAGAAAAGATATCAACGCGCTACTTTTAAAACCTGAACTAAGCGGTATTTTGAGCGCTCATTCGGTAACCTCTTATCACATTATAGTAGGAGTATTTTTGTTTTTCATTTAACAAAATATTTATTGAAACGATTTTAATTTAAATGTATATTTTCATATTCGATTTACAAACGGAATAAATAACGAGGTATATTAAAAAAGGAAACGTTATTTAGAAACAAATACGTCATTTATTTAATTATAACTGGTGTTTAGTCATGTGTACATTTTTAATAAAGTAAACTGGTTATTTCACGATTATTAACTTTTATGACCCAGGGTACTAAATCATTACTTAGCTAGAGGAAATAACCCTTACCTACATAAAAATTAAATGATAAACTCTTTCATATCTTTTGTAAAACAGTGTATTTAGAAAAGTTCATATGTGGTAAAAGTTGTAGCTTTTTTTAGGTTTTTTGGTAGATATAAACAAAAACCTTTCCCTAAAATGTTTAGTACTATAGTAACCTTATAAAAAAAATTATAAATATATAAAACGTGTTTAATAAAAATACTAAAAAATCACGACCGTCAATGTCACATAACAAAATATTTACAAATATACATAAATACAGTGTCGTTGGGTGCCGTGTAGTGCCGGCAGTAGATTGCTGTTTTTTCTCTCTTGCCCGTGGATGCAGTAAGAATCTGTCAATGGATACCCCCGGAAAATAGGCAACAGCATTTTGCCGTGCATCGACATCCCGTACTGCGCTCGCCAACCCGCCTGCCAAGCATGTATACAAATCGGGCAGGGTATAAAAATCAAAATCAGATATACTATGATAGATAAGTCTTCAAGAACTACCGCTAAAAAGCCTGCTTATAAAAAATTCATGCAAATCGCTCCACTCGTTTAAGATCTACGCCACAGACAGACACAGTAGGCACACACAAAGCGGTCAAACTTTTAACACCCCTCTTTTTTGCCAGGGGTTAAAAATAAAGAAAAAGTGAGAAATTTTCGGAATTATTAATTAATTTATTCATTTATTTCACAAAGGACAATCTAGACTGTACAGGGTCTAACTAGTCTTTGATAGTTACATATAAACCCCTATATATATTAATCTGAGTGCGGTTACACAACGTCATGACAGTAAATGGTTTAAAATACTTATAATATAGCACAGGCTAGGACTAGGCTTATTCATCATTTTGACTCATCAAGCACTTTTTGTATTCTATCTGACAATTAATGAACAATTTATTGCCAGTATTTTCCTGTTTGTGATGCAATCAACTTAAGTACTTTGAATGTGTTTTGAAATCTAATCTTAATTATAGTTAGGTATGTAATTCTATCAGAAAAAAATGCGAAGTCAAAGTCAATAAGTGTTTATTCAATAGAGCAAAAAGCTACATAGAACAATAAATTGAATAAAGCACATAATTGAATTCGTTTGCTTTAAAAAACTTTTTTTCCAAGTGAGGGAAAGAAGCGAAGAAGAAGCCTCACTCTTTCAGTTCTATTCATTGTAACAAATTTTTGTCTTAATTTTATGCTTAATTGAATGTCATAAAGGATATTGTTTAGTTTGGATATTTTAGGTTGACATAATTTTTTTATCGCAGTTAAGCCGGGCACCACTCGGACAAGATTCAATATTATTCATATATGGAGTAATAAAGTTTTTCTATGAGATTTTGATGTAATAAAAATCTTAAGCCTCGAATCGATAGTTCGGTTGCCTCAGATGGGAGCTTATTATAAGCGCACACTGTTTCCCATAAATTATCTATTTACTTATAGAAGCCAAAAATTAGGGATGTGCAACTTATGTTTGTTTCTTGTATACTATGCAAATTACATCTCCTGATATAATTAGTTCTACTTTTGAGTCCAAACAGAGGTATGCAAAAATATATGCTAGTCGAAACAGCTAGTATTTAAATATATCCTAGATGGTGATCAAAATTATTATGACCAATAGCAAAACCAGCAATACAAGTGGAATTTGTAAGGTCATCTAGCTTTTATTACTCTATTAAAAACAATTCAAAGGTCAATTTAGTTTTTTTTATTTTATAACTTAATAAAAAAGTGCATATTAACTTTAAGCACCACTTTGACGCCTTTACACCTAGATAGGTGTAAAAGTGGTCATTAATATGACGAAAACATTTATGTATTCGCTTATAAAAGTAATTTACCTCCAAGTGCCTTCTTGAACGACCACTTAACTGATTGCTTTTACATCTCTGCAAATACACTTTCACAGTAAATCAATCTTAAAAAAAATCCTGGATATTATTAAAAACAGATAGATAGAAAATGCTTTCTTGCACACCTTAAAACAATCAAATATAAATTAAACAATATAAAAAAACACACAGAACTTGGATGGCAATCGACGGTTTTATCACTAAAGAGCGATCTCTACCAGACAACCGTGAATGAATCGGATTGTTTGACACAACTCACTTGTATTTATTAATGAACATTATTATATTGACGACCTCTCTGTCACAGCAGGCGAAGGGCCGCCTGCGACGCAAGAGGTTGCGGGTTCGATTACCACCTCGGGACAAATATCTGTACGATCTGCATATTTTTGTTCATGGTGTTTTGGATTCTATATATAATAAAAACTCTATAATGTATTAAGTATCTAGTACCCATAATACAAGCACTACTTAGCTTGGGGCTTGCTGCTGTGTCAATTGTCCAGCATATTTTTTTTTTTATCATTTATGTATTTTTATATGCAGTTACCAACTTATTAGTATTTAACTTAACAACTTAACGTATTTAAGTACCTGCAAGTGCAATCTCGAAAGACCACTCAACCATTTTCTTTCACAACTCTGGAAATATACTTTCACAGTTAATAAATCCTCACTAATTACCAACTCATCACGTTAACTCACCAAATTATTTATGTCACCACCACGCTGGCGGCCATTTTGTTGGCAGCCCGTTCACTTACGAGATAATGCTTGTAATTGTAAGTGTTCCTTCTGATTTACGGTATTGTTGTTGGCTTTTGATGTAACACTGTAGGAGATTTAAAGGGAACTAATTTGATCTTATTAAGGTTTAGTTATTTTTATTTGGGTTTCCCCCTGTTGCAATTACGAAGGTGTTACAATTTAAACGTTATTACGAGTAAGTGTGTATTCTGACACATTTATTGGCATTAATCGTTGAATTAAATTAAATGGTTAAAAGTGCTAAAATAAATATTGTAAGTAGTAGTGTATAAGAAATAAAATAAATAAAAAAAATACCTAATATAAATTCTAAGATACAGACTAGTGTATAACACAATCGCCGATCATCAATTTAACAACAAGGAGAGTTAATTTTCTGCTTTAATGGTAATTAAAAACAGCGTGTGGAAACCCGTGGCTTGCTGAATTTGCTCTAGTACCGACTTGTCTTCCCTTTGAATATGGCTGACTAATTATCGAAGATGGTGTAGGTGCTGGGCAAGCTTAATCTACCTATTAATGTTCATAATTATATAGTTACTTAATCTACATAATTATAGTTTCCGTGCATGCTGCTAAATTCTGTATGTGGATGGACGCGTAGACCAAGTCAAAATTAATTCTCAAATTATATAATTTATTTTTATATTTAAAGCTTTACAACATTATTGCATTTTTACTGCAGTTATCAAGACCGTGCTAATTTTAAACTCGTATTCTATGTTTATATTATATTTTACATTGATTTCTTTGTTGGATATCCATAAAAGAAGAAATAAATAGTGTGCGTACATCGTTTTTTTTAAACATTATATACATATATAAATTGTTTATTTTATAAATATAAGTACTCGTATTCGTGAATTATAATTGAGACTGATGCCTTCCGTCTTCGCTACCTGGTGATGCAATGCAGACACAAATAAGTCCGTTTATTTAGCTGCAAGAGAGTGTGGGCGCCACTAACAAACTCGGAAACTGCAATAAACATTAGAAACGAAGAACTGAAACTCGGTCTCAGGATCTCGGATACATAAAAATATAGATACATATCTCATACTAGGTGTATAACTATTTAGAGGTATATTAACTTTGTATTTCTTTTTGGCTAGGTCCAACCTGTGCTACGGTCTGCAAAGTTAGATTCTACATTAGAATTTAAAAAAAAAACAGAAATAAACTTACCAGCTAGCTACGTACAAGCCAAAACTATAAACTAACGCAAGTTTTGTTTCTATAGCGTTAATAGTTATTACAGATGGCCACAGGGTGAGTCACGCTGCATCTCTGCTCGACCTAGAAACAAATTATTGTGTTCTCAAGGTCAGCTTCGTCTGGCATTATAATAAAAGATCTTACGAGTTTTTAATTGAAATTTTTGATGGCATTAGTGATAGTAATCATGTTTAAAGGCCATAAATGTTTTATGTTTTTCACAATTAGTGTAAGGTGAGGTGTTAAATATTTTTACAGCAAAGAATAAAATCTAAAAACGCATCCTGGTATCTATTTCAGCTAAATAGCATCATAGTTGTTTTAACTTTGATTATCAGCTCTCACAATTGATTAATTAAGCTATTGGTTAAGATGCAATAATGAATATTATTAAAATCATAAAATTATTTAGTTTATTTCTATGCTTTGTTATTACAAAACTTAGACAAGTCATTACGTAATAGCAAATGGAGATATTGAATCTTACGGTAATAGAAAATAAGGCGCATTAATTGTATCTGTTCGCTTCCCTGTTATATGGACTGTAATAAGAAGCGTTAAGACAGCGTAAGCGTAAGACACAGTAGTTCTTATTGATTGATAGTTAGTTTTTTAGTTGTTTTGGAGATGCTGATTCCATTCCAAGATTTTTTTTATTTTTGCCTATATTGTACCACTGCTGGGCAATGGCCTCTCCCGTTTCTCTCTATTTGTCCACTTTATTTCCCTGCCAACTAAAGACTATTTTATTTAAAATAAAATACAAACTCCTAAATTTTTTTTATTACGATCGTTGTAATACTTTGACAACATTTTCATTATAGCTTTTTATTATTATTAAACAAAAACTAAATATTTGCATGTTAATTAAAGTAAAGCATAAATTGGAACATAATATTTTAAAGATTTGTATAACATTATGTTCAAGCAAATAAACACATTATATCTTATCATTATCATCAAAGCTCCATAAAATTCAATAAAACCTTATTTAATACATTTTTCAAGGCATTTTATAAATTATACAGCATTATTGCAATGAATCTACATATTACGCACCAATACGACTGGCGAAGGAAAATGACCACAAACTATCGGTTTGCAATCACCAATATCGCTAATGGTACACACAACTACTCGTACTAAGTACAGTCAACATATGTGTCTACCATGGTAGACACATATGTTGTTGACACAGGTTGACTGTACTTAGTAAGGCGATCTAACAGTGCTTTAACGGAAGGTGATCTAACAGTGACAACTCATGAAATCGCCTGCCGTTACTACAGTAGTAAAAGTACGTTACTATGACACCTGTCAGATTTGTAACTCATGGTACCAAATTTTAAGCAAATGAAGCCCAAACTACAGTTGCTGTTAACTACATATTTTAGTACCAAATCCGCTAGAGAGCGATCCGTGGCGCTGTACAAGTTTTAATATTTTTTTCAACTACAGTCGCTAGCGAGTAGAGATTGAAAACTCATGGTAGACCTACTGAATACTAGTTGGGTAATTAATACGAAGGCCCTACGGCTCTTATGATTTTAGAATCCAGGGTTCGTTTAAAGCTTCAATATGGTGGCCGAAATGTCACTAATTAAATTAATTAAAATTTAAAGTAACATTACACAAAATATATATATAGGTTTGTGATCACCAATATCGCTAATGGCAACGTACGCACAACTGCTGCTACATACAAAACTATTTAGATGCATCAAAGATCTAGGCATTGGCATATTATAGACTACGCAATTGTTCGACAAAGAGATCTTGCTCAGGTTAGGCCCTACGGCTCTTATGATTTTAGAATCCAGGGTTCGTTTAAAGCTTCAATATGGTGGCCGAAATGTCACTAATTAAATTAATTAAAATTTAAAGTAACATTACACAAAATATATATAGGTTTGTGATCACCAATATCGCTAATGGCAACGTACGCACAACTGCTGCTACATACAAAACTAATTAGATGCATCAAAGATCTAGGCATTGGCATATTATAGACTACGCAATTGTTCGACAAAGAGATCTTGCTCAGGTTAAAAGACATCATGAACGTAAAATGGTCAGATTACGTACGTAATACTGATATTTTGCGTCGTGGTAATGTGTGTGGAATTGAGGCTTACCTGATGAGGCGATCAACTGCGATGGTGTGGCCATGTCCTGAGAATGCCAGACGAGAGAGTGGTGAAGCGCATCTTCTTTTCTGAACTCCAGAGGGGCAAGCACAATCCTGTACCAATCAGTACCTCAGGTACAAAGACGTTCAGAAAAGACACATGAAAACATGCCACATTGAGCACTCTCGTTGGAAATCTTTAGCGGTAAAACGTCCGGAATGGAGAAAACTGGTGCAACAACACATTAGGACTTTTGAGGAGGATAGAAGGCGTGACTTGGACAATAAACGTCGTCACGTTAAAAGCAGACCGCCTTCAAACATCCTCTATCACTACGAAAATAATACCCTGACGTGCAATTACTGCAGACGCACTTTCCAAGCCAAAATAGGGTACATTATTCTCATCAGAGCACACATACGAAGCTCATCCGTATAAAACGTAAACAAAACCTAAGTCGCCGTGGCCGAAATCGGCCTGGAAGACATCATCATCACATACAACTCGTACTAAGTACAGTCAACCTGAATACTAGTTAGTTTAATACGAAGGCCTTTACGGCTCTTAACATTTTAGAGTCCTGGGATCATGAGTTTAATTTACAGCTTCAAAATGGAGGCTGAAGTATCACTTATAATTCATTAAATTTTAAAGTGACATTTGGGACATCGCGTCTGAAAACCGATAAGTCACTTTGCGTATTTACCTCTAGGATTGTGGCTTGTTTTCTTCAAAAAAAACCTCAAATAATAGCTCGTTTCATTCTTCGTTATGCACGTGAATTCAGTAAAAATCTGCCAAAGGATAACCAAAGGATACCTCCGGAAGATGGGCAGCAGCGTTTTTTCCGTGTACTGCGTTCGCTAACCCGCTAGCCAAGCGTGTCAAGAATGATAGTATGGGAGGCCTTTATCCAGCGGTGAACGTGAACCACGGTTGGCTGAGATGATGATGATGTCTGTTCTTTTGGAAACACTAGTCATATTCACCAATTATACAGTCTACTTTCAACCTTAAATCTTGCTTTTAGAGTTAGTGGTGGTATTTTTATCTATACTAATACACGTGTCTTGAAAGTTTTTATCTAAGGTGACATTGAAAGATAATATTTGTCAGTTTGCTTACTGATAAATTATTACATTGGCACTTAAAGATAGTAGACACGTAGCTATTTATTTGATAGATAATAACTTTTAAAATAAAATGCTGTGTTTTTTTATTATTATTATTTTTTATTACTATTTATGTCCATACGTCTATTGTCTTTTGCACATAGCTGATCTTAGTGCGCATTTAAACTGGTTCGTACATGTATGGGATTGGAATCGCATCTGCCTCGCCGTAACACAGTCTTGTACTAGCACGGGAGGCATTAGGTTCCTTTAACTGTATGCATACTGACACTAAATAAAGTGATAACACCTTCACCTCAACGTAAGTAACGTAATTTTACGTACGTAAATTTGTTTTTGTGAAATAAAATATATTCTTAATCTTATTCTTATTTATCGGTTGTACAATTGGTTAATTATTATTACAGTTTTTTATTCATAATTAAGGACCTAACAGGATTTGATCAAATTTCCTGCCCAATACAGGGTGTATTGGTCAATAGATATATTTGGCGCGTCTCTGTTTGTTTAGGTATAAATATTAATTTAATTTTGAAATAAAAAAAAATAAAATTAAAAATAGTTTCACTGTTTGATTTACTTCTTAAAGGGTTTTCAGGGTAAACTGTAGCTTAAATTAATATTAATTTTACTACAGTCGAAGATCATATAAAATAAAATCATCCAAAAATCATAAGACCATACCCGTAAGTAGGTATACCATACCTACTTACTGGTTCACGTGAGTCAGTATCGTCATGTACTTATTCTATTCTTGGCAGTGACCACGACTAACTCAACAGATACTTCTGATTACAATATATTATGCCAAGTTGGACTAACTTTTCATCACTATGCTTAAGCAATATCTTCTATGTATTTTTAAATGATTCTTTAATTTTTCAACAAAAATAAAACTAACTCTATAACCCTGATTATGGTGATGATGTTGATGAGGTAGGAGTGACGTTAAATGGATAGGTGTTATAGCTATCTTATCGCTATATTATAGAGTTCATCGAAACTCCTTAATAATCAAGTATTTTTCATAAATTCTAAACGTTATGTGCTGAATGCAATTGCCTTGATACTGAACGCTTAATGTATGCCTATAAATTAAGAGTTCCTCATTATTAACCATCTGAGTTAAAAAGTGGAACCAACCAAGACGTGGGACCTGCCATGGATTTGCCAAATCGGTTCATAAACGGAGACTTGGGTAACAAACTATAAAACATGTGCAGACGCCTTAATAACCACCTTATTTTTAAACCAAAACTTAATATTTAATAAGTATTTCTGGCGCGTCTCTATGTTTTTTCAGTATGAATCATTTACTAAGAACGTTAAACTTTTAAAATTATTTTTGTCGCAAGAGACCAAAAGTTCATGCACATGTTTTTCTGCCCACAAAGGTTAGATGTCAAACTGTTTGACAGGCAATTAAACAAAGACGCTTGAGTAAAGTCCATTGTATTTTTTTTATATTTATTGCTTGCGGCATCAACTTTCTTAAGTTCGAGGGTGATTGTGACACTTACAAATGATATAGTTTAATTTATTATGGTATCTTTTTATGATATTTTTTTTTTATGGATTTGATAACCGGGTCATTTTTTTGCAACTTCTTCCTTATCATAATATCAATTAATCCTTATAGATATTTACAAAAACGTGCTTTAAATACGACAGATATTTTAAATATACTTATAATGCCGGTCATTTTACACAGGACCATCTGTAAGCAGAGTGGGTACCAGATGATTAGCAGAATACTTAAATACTTTATTTTGTATACAAACATACTACTTATCAAACAAAGACAATACCCAGACCCGGGAAAAATATCTGTAGAACAATTAAAACATTTGTCCCGTAGCGGAAATCAAACCCATTACCCGGCTGTCAAAATGATTTAAAAAATTCGCACTTTCTAATTTCAAACGCCCTACATTCGCCCCCCACCGCGCGCCTTCCTTTTGCTTTTTTTATTTTATTTTTTTAAATTCTCATAAAAAATAACTATCTAAGTACAACCACAGTCTGGAAACCGATGAAAAAACGTTGTAATAAAATGACAGTATCGTCCGCGCGAGCCGCCCCGGCGGGTCGAGCGCCGGTCAAGGCCTTTTCCTATATTTTGTTAATTTTTGTTCTGACCTGCCGGCGGGTCGGAAGAGTGCATAGACGGGGTCTCAATACGGTCTCACTGAAGAACTAACCCCTATAAACACTAGCTTAGTTAGATTAATTTTGAAACAATTGATGCCTAGAAATTAAAACGTATTTTACCAACGTCACTTTTTACACTAACTCACGCGTTCATAAAAGTCAAAATAATTAACTTTATAATGCAGCACATTGATTTTGTTAGCCACAATGAAGTTTTTAACTTTAAAAAAATATATTTTAAGAAACGCCATACGAAATAAGTTACGAGCAAGAAACGTGTATAGCTGTCAAAACATGCTTGACACAACATAAGTCAAGCAATTCATTACTGTCAAGCACAATGCATGGGACATCCAAAGCCCACCACGACAAAGGAAACAATAATCACATTGAGTACCACCGCACTATTCGAAACGCATTCAAAAATCGAACGCTTTTGAGACTTTACTCGTGGCTACGATCGTTTTTATATTCCACTTGTCATTTATAAAAAACTTCAAAAAATCGAACGTTATTGAGCCTCTATTCTGCTATCACCTTTTTTGTTACTTGTGGCTACGATCATTTTTTCATTCTACTTTTAAAACGAACTTAATGCTCGGTTTTTGTCTTGTTCTTAAGGGTTAATAGGTAGTCAATATCAATTTACTAAGGGATTCTGGCCACAGGCGATTCTTTCTACGAAGTCAAGTGGAAACGTGATACTTTTATATTTTTTTAAGATACAATGTTGCTAGTTCAAGGAGAGCAGGTAATGTTACCATAAATTTTATTAGCAAATGTTATTCCTAGTGTTGATGATGATGATATACATGAAGGGACTATCAAGCTCCTAAATTAGAAACGAGTTGATTGTAAATCGTGAAAGGCCCACTTCGTTATACAAAGATAATATGACACGACGTAAACCTTTAAACCAACGCAAACAATTAAACATGTTATGTGCCTATTTATTGCCTTTTCGTAATATTAACTAGTTTAAATTTAAACTTGGGAACAATTAACTCAATAAATTAACATTTAGGAACCATAGGTAATTATTATAATTCGTAAACCTTACTAGCATTTATGAAATAAATAGTTTGTTCAATGTTAATTATTTTAAATTGCTAGTTTGCACAGGCAACCCCACGAGCAAAGACTAAAATAATTTTAGTAACCAGTTCGCAGTCTCTGTTCAAAATTATTATGTATTTGCATTTCTAATTTGGACGTAAGTTTTTGTTTTTTTATTCCACAAAATGCTCTTACGAAAATTAATTTTTTTTTGTACCCGTCCCATTCTCCGTTCAAAATAATAATTTGCAATCCTAATTTAAACGTAAGTTCACAAAACCGTTCGTTCAAAAATTAAAATAATTCCTAGTGTTTACGCAAGCAATGAGATTACAAGCTTTTCGTTCGGTTTTAACCCTTAAAAACTTGATGCAAATTTCTCGCTTAAATAAATAATGTATGGCCTCGTCGACACATTGATATCGTCCTGATAAGTCGGGTTAGACAAAGATGAATGGCTGCGTAAGATTTGTTGACACCTCGCCGCGATATTTTTTTAATAAATCATCTGTCGTGCGGGGAATACATTTTTGTTTTATTTAATTGGACGATGGCATGTTGGCGTGATACCTTTTTGATAAAAGTAGCCATTTAGAATATAATATAATAATTTGATAAAATATTTAACATTTTTCTTTTTTTTTCGCAGATAACGCAACTTTATCGATGGATTAATTCGTATTAAACATGGTATGTTTATTTTTTGGTTCTCTTTTTTCATACCGAAGCGATAAATATTTTTATTTAACAATATCTTATTATGTGAACCTCTCTCTACGAAATCGCACGTAACGTCTCAAGAATAAAGTTCATCTTAATTATTCTCAATCACGTGGTCAAGAAAAAAACGTTACGAAATCACCATGCAGGTTATCACTATTTGTTATACCTACTATCAGTTTTATTATGTCACTTTTATCGACCTTTATTGCTAGGGCAACAAATTATTTATCTACTAGATTATATGCACGGCTTCGTTTTGTTTTACAAATTAAAAAAACATTTATTATTTTAAGCCAGTTTATCTTGTTTTCTTGTTGAAATATTTGTTTGCTCAAATTTGTGACGTAAATGTTAAGGAATTTATGTTTATTCGCCAAGTTTAATATGAATAACAACTAAAACTTGATAACAATACCTAGATGGCACTTATCTATTAGTATTTTCTAGTACTGACCCACGTCGCTACAGATTTGATTTCACTACCTGAAAACTTATATCGTCATAACTTTTCATTTAAAAAGGTTTATTTTCACCTTTTATATTATCTTTTTTTAACAGCAAAAACTATAATCTACATAGTTTATCACGTAACCGTATCAGCAGTATTTTCAATGTCAAACAGGATTATTGATAAGTTATCTAAAGAAAGTATTGATAGTGTGATCGATCACGAGTTGTTTGTACCGGCGACGATAAGATGAGATTAATTTCACCTGAATGTCACTGAATGTCGAGTTGACCAATTTATGTCATTAAAAATGTCATCGAGGCACAATTCAAGCGTCACGGTATAATACGTTCAAAAAGGGTTAAGTATTTTATTTATTTGAAATTGATCACTTGCTGTTTTTTAACATTAAAATTACAAATTATAATTTTGTGCAAAAAATAAAATTTATAATTTAAATTCTCATTCACAATTAATATTGATGACTCTTACAATACAAGACGCAACGGGTGGCTCCGTGGATCGGTCATTAATTTTTAAAACACCATCCTCGACCTAAAATAAAAAAGTAAAAATTATAGAACAGTCGTAATAATTCATTCTATAATACAATGTTTTAGCTATTACCCACCTTCTTTGTGTTAACCCTTCTCGGCATACGGTGTCTTGTAGACCCCAAACTTTCACATCCTTCCTGTTTTAAATGTATTCATAACGCGACAAAAAGGTTAAAAAAAACTAATGCGTATCATTTGACGGTTTCGAGACAAAAGGCCGCTGTCTATTGTGGGGTTAAGGGATTTTTTGTCGTCTTAAAATTGGGTCGATGCAATAGATAGTCTACTTTTCATGTTTGAATAGTATTACTTTCATTTTTGATGGCTCAGCTTTTGTTTGATATTGAATGACGCTCTACTTACGGGTACCAATGATTTTAATCGAAACTAATTATCGCACGCACTTGCTTTTCTCGTGAAAAATGTGATGTTATTGTGGAATAAAATTTTAGAGTGAAACATAAACTTTCTAAGTGTTAACTGGATTATCACCGCAAACATAAATACCAAGGTATATCGGCTACAAACTGGATATTAAATTTTACTAAAATTAAACGACATAAAATAAGAAAATAAACATAACATAAAAACGAAAATTAAATTAGTAATGTACTTACCAATTATACGCTTTATGAGTTATATTTTCTATTAACCAATTGTGTTAAAGTAGTCAAGATCTAACCGTTAAGATTGAAGCAGGTTATGTGTGTTTAACTCTAATGACCGTACTAGATGTTGGTTATAGTTTCTTCATTTTAACTGCGTTCTAAATTTCCCTGGGCCATAAAACGGAATTGCTGTACACTCGGAACCACCTCGTTAACTAAAAATACTTGAGTCTATTCAAAGAGCATCTTACAAACCACCATCATAAAGAACCATTGTCCCGTTCCCTTATCTCGCTGACAATAGCTACCGTACATTAAAATCAACTATAAAAATCTAAGCTACTTTGTATACGCATCCCATTGTGATTATTATAAATATTATGCTAATGCGATAAAGGAATTTTTTGACTTCGGTCGCTTGGACCAGGTGTCGGCACTGAAGGGTTGAGATTCAAATGTCTTGCGACCCTATTTGAATGCGATCATTTATTAAGATTTAGTCCTTTGTTTAGTTCGCTTCCCATACGTGGGCATGCATTCATAGTAATTTATGTGAGAAGCTTTGGTTATAATATTCTTTATGCTTATGTTTTCACGGATCGATGTCTTAGACGGCTGTTGGCTCGTAAATTTTGGGATTACAGCTAAGTCAAACGTGTCTAATGATTTGCCGTTGAAAGATGAATCGATGAAGAAGTAAAATGAATAATTTTTGACGTGTGTGAAACGTCAAAAATTATTCATTTTACTTCTTCATCGCTGTTAAAAGAGGAATCTCTGTACAAATATAATTAATAATATTGGTCGATTCACATATACGCTACATAAGCTAGTAAGGGACCTGATAGCACACAGAAGATAACATTCAAGAAATACATTTTCAAAGCTAGTTTTCTGTAGAAATTATCATACAAGGTGTCCCAAGAAATAGTGATATAATAAAGCTGGGAGGACCTCAAGGGCTATCCGAATCACAACCCATGTATGTTCCGCGATTTTTCGTATATTCGGAGTATTATTATATATATAATTTTTTTTACCGAACGCCGAGTACGATGAGATTTTTATTTATGGTGACATGAATTATTGTGATAGATGCTTGATTTTCTAATAAGCTGCTAGATATGTCTATCTGGCATGGTAACATTAACTATAGTAAGATCTTTGAAAAGGGTCAAAAAAAATTAAAAGACCACAAATAAAATAACCCAGTATTTTCACAACTGTAAGGATCCTTTAAAAATTAAAATTACATAAAAAAATACCGTTCTGTTTTTGAAAACTTGCTCTAACAGGGAGCCATGCTGCCGTACTCGGCGTTAGGTAAAAATAATAAAAAAATATCATAACTCCGGAAACACGAATGTCGAATAATCGTGGAACATATATAGGGGTGATCCGGATAGCCCTCGAGGTCCTCTGCCTCCAAGCTTTATTATATCACTATTTCTTGGGACACCTTATAGTTTGATGACAGTTCGTTGACAGTAAATAGATTCTTTATAATATGAGTTTTTAACCGTAAAGAAGGGCTTTGCCTTATAAGATGAGTTGATTTGACATGCTTTGTGTTAACAAGTAGTTCAATTATCGGCACTGGTAATTAGCAGGCGAAATAGTATACATTCGTCCTTACAGCAAATTTTAATGGGTTTATACAAAACTACGAGTTAAACTTTTTCGAGGTAAAAATTCTTATGCAAATAATTATAATATCTAAATTAATGCAGAATAATTATAATAACAGGAAATAACTTAAAAAAATACACTTGAATGTATGTACATTCATACAGACTGCTGTTGACATCTACTGCTGGACATAATATGGATCTCCAAAATCCAAAAGCCATACTCGCCACGCTTGGCAGGCGGGTTGGCGAGCGCAGTGCGGGATGTTGATACACGGAAAGAAGCTGCTGCCCACCTTCCAGAGGTATCCCTTGGCAGATTCTCACTTCTACCACGGGCAAGATAAGAAGGGCAACATTCTACTGCTGGCATCCCACGGCACAGTAAACTCATTCAAAGTCCAAACTTGTCCCTGCACAAGGAGCGCAGATGGTTGTACAGATGTTTGTCGATTCTTATGCAAAATAGCATTTTATTTGATTCAGCTTGGTCTCGTGTTAAGAATGTTGTTATTTAAGTAAGGTTTAAGCCCTGTTTGAGAATAAAAAAATATTATTTAGGCATGTAAATAAATGCCGTGGGGTGCCGGCAGTAGAATGTTCCCTCTCCTCTCTTCCCCTGTATGCAGTAGAAATATGAGACCTACATACCTCCGGAAGATGGGAAGAGTATCAACATCTTGTACCGCACTCGCCAACCCGCCCGCCAAGGGTGGCGAGTACGCCAACAATCCCACACGATCTTGGAGGCCTATGTCCAGTAGTGGGAGCTGAGATGATGATAATGATGTTTGTCATCAAAAGTGCAATGACGCCAATTCCCTGTCATTATGATCTCATTAACCTCAAAATATATAAAAATATCGGGATTAATGGAAGGGGGATAGGGAGGCCTTTCCCCTGCAGTGGGACGAAAATGGCTAGTAATAATAATAATAACCTCAAAACAACACTAACACATGGTTTTAATATAATAAAAACAAAATTAGTTATTGCATGCCCAGTCATGTGTTAATTTGATTGCATCCTCAATAAAATTTTATGGAGTTTATTCTCTTAATAAACTTACTACCATGTAATTGACATCTTCAGAGTTTAATGAAGAAGATTTAAAAAAGTAAGGCCTTTGCATACATATATTGTAGATGATTTATGATAGATGACGCTGCAATGCTTGGGACATTGTTAGATGGATTAGGCTTGCCAGCATATATATGTACATACCTCTCAGCCTAGTCAGCTATTAGTTCATCATTTCAGCCATAAAACGTCCACTAATGAACAAAGGCCTCCCTCATGGGTCTCCATGAGGGGTAGTTGCCATACTCACCACGCTTGGCAGGCGGGTTGGCGAGCGCACTACGGGATGTTGATATATGGAAAGACGCTGCTGCCCATCTTCCGGAGGTATCCCTTAGCAGGCTCTTACTGCATCCACGGGCATGAGAGGAGGGGCAACATTCTACTGCCGGCACCCCACGGCTATTAGAAGGTTATTAATATTCATATTAATTAGAGGAAATGTACTTACATGTAAATATTCAAATCGTTAGATCCGCCCTCACCGTAATAAGACCTCGGCGTTTTGTTTCCACATGAAATGAGATAACTCGCTCATTAGGAATCAGTGTACCTTTAAACACTGTGTAAGCCTGACGTATTAGTATGTTATTTTTTTCACGTAATTAACAATAAACGATATTTATTTATCTACATAAAATATATAAAATTCGAATTCCTGACTGACTCACTGACTGACTGACTGACTGATATATCAACGCACAGCCTAAACCACTGGACCTAAAGACTTGAAATTTGGCACACATATACCTTGAGTATCCTAGAAGTGCACTAAGAAGGGATTTTTGAAAATTCCTACAGGATAGGGAATAAATGGGATTAATATTTCAGATTTGTAACTCATGGTACCCAATTCTAAGCAAATTAAGCCCGCTTACAGAAGCTGTAGTATGCTTCACTGCATATTTTAGTACCAAACAATCCGCTAGAGGCGCTGTACAAGTTTTTGTACATATTTAACAACAGTGGCTAGCGAGTATAGATTGTGAAAACTCATGGTAGACCTACTTGTCTAGTTAGTTACTCGAATAAAAAAAATACTGCATGGGAACTTATAAATACAACCACTGCAAACTGGGCGGCACAGTTAGATATTTTTTTTTAATTATTTTTCTAACATTAACAATTTTATTGCTAGTTACTTCGAAGATTATCTTAATTATTATTCTAAGCACTTTTTAGTAATAAGAATCAGTTAATTAATACAATTGCCGTGGGGTGCCGGCAGTAGAATGTTACTCCTCCTCTCTTGCCCGTGGATGCAGTAAGAATCTGCTAAGGGATGCCTTCGAAAGATGGGCATCAGCGTCTTTCCGTGGATCAACATCCTATACTGCGCTCGCCAACCCGCCTGCCAAGCATGGCGAGTATGGCAACAACCCCTCATGATTGTGTAGCCAGGGAGCATGCCCCGAGTCCCCGGCAGCCCCGTTAGTCCTGGCTACGGTAGCAGCCACGGTAACGGCAGGCCTAGGGGTGCTAAGAATCCCCGGGAGACGGACGGCTACCAACCCCAACGCAGCGTAGGACGTCCACCAACAAGATGGGCTGACGACCTGGTGAAGACCGCAGGTCGACGGTGGATGCCGATCGCTTCTAACCGCCAATAACTGGAAATCCATGAAGGAAGCCTATGTCCAGCAGTGGACGTCCTACGGCTGAAATGATGATGATGATGATGTAGAATTAATACATATAAAGTTTAGTTTAAGTCGGCGTTCTAGGCCCTATGTCTTTATTACAAATTAATTATGATTATACTATTTCCAATTACAGCAGAGCGGTAATTTAACTCGAAATAAGTGAAATTAAGATTGTTATCTTTGTGTAAATTATTCCGTATCGTTTTAATAACACGTAAGTTAATTTTAAAGTATGTACATCAATAATAAATCATTACCAAGAGTAACTTCAAATTAAACAATGAATAACATTGGGGAGAATGGTATTAAGTCAGATTTTGTCCAATAAAAAACGACTGTCTAGTTTTGGGTTACTCGTCACTGCATAAAATTGTCTTTTTTAGAGTTCCGTACAGAAAGGGTAAAAACGGGATCCTGTTACTAAGACTCCGCTGTACGTCTTTCTGTCTGTCACTAGGCTGTATCTCTTGAACCGTGATAGCTAGACAGTTGAAATTTCCACAGATGATGTATTTCTGTTGCTGTTTTAACAACAAATACTAAAAACAGTATAAAATAAATATTTAAGGGGCTCCCATACAACAAACGTGAGTTTAATGCCGTTTTTTGCTCGATATTAATAACGGCAACAGGTGACGGCTGGAAATATACAAAGACTAATGGTACGGATTGCCGTGGGGTGCCGGCAGTAGAATGTTACCCCTCCTCTCATGCCCGTGGATGCAGTAAAAGCCTGCTAAGGGATACCTCCGCAAGATGGGCAGCAGCGTCTTTCCGTGTAACAACATACCATACTGCGCTCGCCAACCCGCCTGCCAAGCGTGGTGAGTATGGCAACTACCCCTCATGTATATCCACGAGGGAGGCCTATGTTCAGTAGTGGACGTTTTACGGCTGAAATGAATGGTACGGATCCCTTCGTGCGTGAGTCCGACTCACTCTTGGCCTTTTTTAAGCTGTCGCGAACACAAAACACAACACATTATTCAAGCACATTTATCCTGGTGTCTTTATTATTTCGCAACGTTTCGCTTGGATCACACCATTGCAGCAATGACTGGATTGCAGTCTTCGCGGGACCATGCTTAGTGTAATCCGAACGAAACGTCACGTCGGGAAATAATAAAAGTAATTTTCGCGATAAATACCCGGATCTATTTCAGTCGTCCACTTCTGAACACACGCCTCCCTCGTGGAACCTATGGAACTCCATGAAGGGTTGTTGCCATACTCACCACGCTTGGCAGGCGGATTGGCGAGTGCAGTACGGGATGTTGATACACGGAAAGACGCTATTGTCCATCTTCCGGAGGTAACCCTAACCAGGCTCTACTGCATCCATGGGTATGAGAGGAGGGGTAACATTCTACTGCCGGCACCCCGCGGCATACTACATAGATAGATATTTTTATTATACATAGAAGAACACCTTTAACAAATATCTGCAGATCGTACAGACATAAGTCCCGAGGCGGGAATCGAACCCGCAACCTCTTGCGTCGCGGGCGGACCTTCGCCCGCCGCGCCACAGAGTTCGTCATATTCGTTTTTCAAAAATGTTAAGTTGATTTGTGATATCATCGGAATTCATCGAAGTATGCAAATAGAACCATGTGTTTCCTAATTAATTACGGGCCAATAACACCCCTTGTCGCAAAACTGACCCAATTATATATATCACCTGTCATCGGCAGCGATGGAAGCACTCCATTTTATGGACTGAACTAGCGGTACATGCGAGCACTTAAGTACAAAATGATTTATTGTTCACCCAATAATTGGACAGACTGTCAAAATTTGCCGTGGGGTGCTGCCAGTAGAGTTTTGCCCCTCCTGTCTTTCCGGTGGATGGTGTAAAAATCTGCCTAAGGTCTGGAATATGGGCAGGGGCGTCATTCCGTGTCTCAACATCGGAGGTATCCAGCAGATTCACTGCATCCACGGGCAAGAGAGGGGCAACAACCTCCTGCCGGCACCCCAATAAAACAGGTTAAGCCCTTTCTGCACAACAGTACCAGTGGGTACTTTTGTAAAAGTAATGAGTAATGGGTCGGTGTAGTCACGCCAAGCCACCCTCGCTGCAGGCGTGGCCCGGTCAGCTAATCGCTCCCTCGCAATCCAGTCGCCATCTTGCTTTTACAAAAGCGAACACAGCATCGCTTATAATTTTTTATACCACATTTTTTAGATTAATATTTTTTTTACAGAATAATGTAGAATAATGAATCGCTTGGATTATTTTTTTATACGACATGTATAGATATTTTTTTTTCTACAGAAAAATGTATTTTAGGGTTCAGTCAATTTTGAAACTATCATGGTCGTGAACTTGTCTTGTGCATAGTAAATATCCCGTACATATTGCGTATAATGTAAAGTAATTTTGCATTCTTAATTAATGTAGTAATGTACGATTCAATATTTCAGAAAAATATTTTTGTAGATTTTTCCATGTTGTATGTAACGGTTTTATATACCTATTAAAAAAAGTTTAACAATTACTGAAACAATTATCGAACACGCGTATTTGTACATGTACAAAAAGAACATATTAAGTACATAAATTTAATTTAATTAATTACCACCAAACAACAGAATACTAACTAACATATTTTCCTATAACTTTAAACATATGTTGCATATACAAAAAAAGCTGTCATTATTAATTATTGAAGAAGCCATGAATTTATCATAACAAGAAACAAACAAGACAAATACGTTCTTACTGAGTGTGATGGTATTTTGTTGCAATTATAAAAATTATGTCGTATTATGTCGAGCCACTATACTTACATATGTGTAATAATAACCGACCAAATAGGTCCAACTTGTAATAACACTTTTTTGTGTGCCTGTAATTTTAACCCTGAATTGCGTAATGCTTTCGACACGCCGGCTTTCTAAAGTTTTATTTTTTCATGCTATGCAATAAACAAGTTAAACGGATGTGTATGAGCGTATCTTGGTCGGCATCGTGGCTTTGTTGCGTTTTTCACAACGTAAGGTCAAAATGTTAAGAGCCAATACCACCTTGTCTGCAGTTTCACATCATTTCGGATTTTTTTATCTGAGAAATGTGGCGAAAACACGTCAAAGAATTTTAATGAACCAAAAACACATTCTCTGCGTGAAATATTTTCAATGTAAAATAAATGTAAAAGTAGTCCGAAAAAAATTTATTATTTATTAAGTATTCGGGATCACAATTTATTTTGAATAAAAAAAAACACGGTAATTTATCACGTAATACTGTCTACCCGGGACCACGGCTGTTGAAACACAGTCAAAACACCGAGAATCAAAGGTGTTACGCGATAAATTCCCGTAATTTTGTTATTTAAAAAGATTTTAATACAAATAACTTAAAACAAATTTAATTAAAAAACGTGGAACCGAGACGTGGTCCTTCACTATTGGCCTTATGAACAAGCTCAGAGTCGCTCAACGAGCTATGGAGATGGCTATGCTCGGGGTTTCACTACGGGATCGAATCAGAAATGAGGAGATACGTAGAAGAACTCGGGTCACCGACATAGCCAAACGGATTAGCACGTTGAAGTGGCAATGGGCAGGCCATATAGCGCGCAGAACAGATGGCCGATGGGGCAGCAAAGTTCTCGAATGGAGGCCACGGATCGGCAAGCGCAGCATAGGACGTCCACCTACAAGATGGGCAGACGACTTGGTGAGAACTGCTGGTCGGCGGTGGATGCAGACGGCTTCCAACCGCAGTACTTGGAGATCAATGAGGGAGGCCTTTGTCCAGCAGTGGACGTCCTACGGCTGAAATGATGATGATGATGATGATAGTTAAAAAAGAAGTTAATTCAGCTGTCATATCTGACAAATACATATTTACAATACACGTGGAAAACATGTATACAGCACCCGTAATTAGTAATGAAATTCACTTGATTATTCATGTAGGAGGTACACGAATATTGAACAATGCTGTACAACTACTGATTGTTAATGGCTGACAGTTATGTAGTTTTCATCAAACAACTAGCTGTCGCGGCGACCTTTGTACCGCCCAGAATCAACGACCTAATACCACATCTTGTAATTACAAGAGTAGTTACTCTTCTACCCTACTTCTACTCTACTACTTACTCTACTACTACTACTCTACTTCGAACATAAAAAAAGAAAAAAAAACCGGCCAAGTGCGTGTCGGACTCGCGCACCGAGGGTTCCGTACAAACCTCTAGATATACATACATATAAGACCTGAGTATTTGATATGAATTTCAATAATAATTTAATATCTCTACGCGTTCATTAGGAAAGGGGTAATAAGTTTAAAATTATTAAAAATATTCTTATTATATGATGTAACTAAAAATTTACGGTTTTCGCAATTTTCCTTGTATCTGTGCTATAAGACGTTACTTCGCACCAAATTTCAAGATTCTGAGTTCACGGGAAGTACCCTGCAGGTTTTGATTCCCTTGCGAGTGTGGAAAATTTGCGGAAATTTGCGGCATAAACGGCTGTATCTTTTGATTGCGTTGGCTTAGAAGTTTGATATTTTCACAGCTCCAAGGGACAGTAGATTTAAGTATTTAATGAAAATTCCAGCTTGATACCTTTACGCGTTCTTGATAAAACGGGTCTTGCTTGACAGACAGACGGGCGGACAACAAAGTCCTTTAAGGGTTCCGTTTTTTTTATTTTGAGGTACGGAACCCTATAAAACGTCAAATGTGGCTCTATTAAACTTAACACCAAGTTGTGTTGGCCGAGTGAACTGTACCTACCCCCTATTTTCAATCCGAAGTTCGTGAGTATCGATACCGGACGTAAATCAATGATTGTCGTACTGAAAAATGTATGTTCACGTTTGACACATGCTTAAACAGTGAAGGAAATCATCGTGGGGTAACCCGCGTTTAATCAGCTTCAGACAAATTGACCTGTTCTTTCCTCTGCATAGCCAACTAATCTGAGAGGATGGCATAGGTGCAGAACAGGCCTGATCCATCTAACAATGACCCTCTGATAGTCTTCCTAGGACCACGATGGGTGCAATCCTGTCAAAACGTTGGGCAATAATATAGGTAAAAAACGCGAAAAATACCCGGTTTAATATGTGTTTATAATGAATATAGTCAATTTGGTGTATTTTGGAATTTTTTTAGGGAAATTATTTCGAATATTTCCAGTAACTTTTGTTATAAAGATCTCGTTATTATTGGCTGAGTGTCTTAAAAAATAAACGATTATCTTATCTTGTTTACCACCTCGGATTGCACTTATCTAACGCTGATGCCTGCTCGTCCGTCTGCTCGTCTAAAGCGTGGGCAAACAAAGCAATGTGTGTTCTACGAAATTTCTTATATAAATATTTTTACGCGTCTATTTATGAATGTTTCTCGTTAGAAGCCTTACGAGTGTCGTGTGGCATATTACTTTAATTTTATAGGTTTCCTTTTCATAAAGGTATATTTTTATATTCCAGTCTTCATTTTTGTTCGTTACAATTATTATGTAGCATTTTTTTTACCTTTACGTTTTATATGAAAATGAATATCACCACTAAATATGGTTTATAACTGAATATAAGGAAATAACCCTAAATAACTAGGCTACTTTGACCCGGCTACTTTTATAAAGCAACGGGCATACGCCTTCTTAAAATAACTACACGACATCAATGACTTAAGGCAACCCTTACATTTCAGGTCCGTCGGAAATTCAAAGATAAAAACGAAATGCCAGCGACCAACCTGTTGGTGTTCAAGACATTTGGTGAGCGCTCAAAATTTATTCTTTACCCTTTTTTGTACCACTTTTTAGAGTAAAAAATGTAAATAATACGATCCTTTGAAAACGTTAATATACGAGTGGTGTAGGGATGAGGTTACACTGGGCTCGCTACTTAAGTTATTGTTTAGAACCATTCACAATTTTAGATTTTTAATTCCCCTTTTGATGATTTTGTTTTTAACTAAGTTCGGAATTAGTTAAGATTGATTAAAATATATAAGTTTATTGGAATCAATATCATCTAGAAAGACTGACTGACATAAAGGCATCGTAAAATCATAATAATATTGGCATAATAAAAAAAAACTCAATTTTAGTAAATAAATGCAGTCAAAAACGTACCTAAAATATAATTAAAATTGCCGCTAACATTTATTATTAAGATTATTAATTATGCAAGCATTGAAAGTTCCATGAGCCTGTGACAAATTATCGGGCATGAATCATCTTCCTGTATAAATACCGCGAAAGCTCGTACGTCGCATTTAATACGAGCCCAGTGTGCCACAGCCTTAGTCGTATCTCGATTCGAGACTGACGGGACCACTCTTAGTGCAGGTATCTTTTAATTTTTTTTCTGCTCGGAAATCGTTATAACCTATTTATTTTACTTTTAAATTGGGGATAGGATAAAAGTTAATTTGATAGTATACGTCAACCCGGGAAGGGTTAAAATATTACTTTTTATTTGTGGTTACGGCACATCTGGTATTTTTATGAAGACAGACGGCTTGTCTATTATTTTATTATACATATTAAAAATAAACTAAATAACCACTATAAACGCACCAACTTGTTTTATAAGTTTATAAATAACACGCTATTTAATATTAACCTTTTCACGCCTGCTTTTACAATCACCCAAATTGGAACACACTATTTTTATAACCAAGATATAGTTTTTAATGAACCTCTGTAATATTTATAAAATAACTCCTAAATCAATTGAAGACCAACTCAACTGTTCTAGTAATGTAAACAAAAGTCTGACTCGAGTGACCTCAATTATTGATCATTTCATTAGTTTTTGTCTCAGACAATCACAGGCTTGATTCGTTTTAAATTATACTATTACATTTATAGCTATTTCACTAGACAAACTAAAATGATACGTATTTTTTGTATGATTAAGCTCATGATCCTTTGCGCAATAACGATAAGTGTTTCAAAGAAACACGTGAACCTACCTGCTATCGCCGAGTTGTGGATGGTAGTGAACCATAAGTAGTAATTAAATAAAAACTAGGCTTTATTTCACTTATTTATAGACGCAAATGTTTAAGAAAATCAAGAATTTATAGTGGTTTAGGTACTTGTCTATTGATTTTTATCGATTTACGGTTTCAAATGATAAAAAAATGGTAACAACGCAACTTTTAACTGTGAATAATGTCAGTTAACTATTTTCTCGCACCGCATCTGCCTTCCAAGCACTGGCAGATCCATAAGGAAGGCCTTTAACCAACATTGACATGAGATTTGCGACGCTGAGATGATGCTGATGATGGTTTACCATAGATCTTACTGGCTACATGTGGCATGACGCGGCCTCACAGCACCTGCTCTCACTAGACCGGTCCAGAAAAAAACCATTTAATCTTTTTCATTTTAAAAACAACATTTTTTAAAAGACCGTGGGATTCTACTTTGTTTATAATATTGAGAACATTGTTTACAACGGGTTGACGACACGTTTCAACTGTTTTGTATTGTTTAAATATTGTTGTAAGGAAATTTGGTTTAGGTTGTTTATTTTTATTTCTTTACACTTTGTAGGTGTTGTAGGTGAGTATGCGTTGTTGCATGGAACTTGCCTTTAATATTTTTTGCTCAAGTTTTCGTAAATGACTTTCTGCTTAACGCCTAAAAAATTATGTAACATATTAGTACCAAAAAGTTGTCTTCTCAAATTAAACGAAACTATCAATTTCAGAACTAAACCCCGAACACCAAATTTAACCCTAAATTGCCAACAGAACCAAGCGGGCATGACTCATCTTTTAATTTGTGTTATTTTGACACCGTTGCTAAACGTTCTAATCAAAGGTATATCCGTCCGGTTATTATCGAATTTGAAACCCTGCGCTAAAGCATAATTTGAGGTATTTATCGTGCATATAAACGATTGTTTTTTCCTGCTGTTTTAGTTTTGTGAATTTCGGACCACGTATTTGGTATTTTTAACTATTCATTATGGATCTTTCAACATAGATTTGCATCAAATGAGTATGTACCAACAGTTAAGTTGGCTAAAAATTGGTTAAACAACAACCAAAATGGTTTAAATGCTACACATATCAGCACATTTTAGATACAGGTTGATAAACTAGGTACCTACCTATCTATAAATATTTCTTAAGTGCTTCCCCTATTACATTATCTTTAGTGCACCTTTCTGCGGTCCCATTAGCGTATTTCAGATAAAACATCTATTTGGAAAATTCCAAACCACCTTGTTAAATAGTTTATCAATAATTGTTAATTTCATCTATAAATATTTCCCCCTGTTCGAGACAAACTCAGTTTTTATCGAAACCGGTTTCGAATGGACGCTTCTGGCAACGACCACCCGTTCCATATTTGAAATTTTTGTTTTTTTTTTATTTTAGCGCGCGGTCATGTTTTTCTCCATGGTCTCGGATTTCGATAATCGTTTTAAAATCGTCGCTCCTAATCGATTTGCGACGAATCGAGAAAAATTGAAGCGTGCGTAATTTTATCCGTGCAAAAAGCGAACGGCCAACAAAGAGTTAGGTCATGCAGGTCGCAGCGGGCGTTGTAAGACTATAAAAAATACAGCTAAATCATCGTCAGCACAAAAACAAATCGTGAGTCACCATTTACCTTTATACACAGACGATAAAGGAAATTTCTTGAAGACCACTCAGAAATACAATGATTAGCTGCCATTTGTCAGTTTGCGTGTCTCGTAGGTATCGTATGACAGTGTCTCATTGAAAGTGACACAGAGTACGTTAACGTCAACTGAAAACTATATAATATGTTGCAATTTGCGCCTTTTGTACGTAGTATGAGATGATTGATGATAATGGTTGCAATATCCTCTGTTGAACTGACCTTGATAAGGTGAATTTTTACGACAAGCGTGCAAAATTTTTGAATACATCCACAGTTTGTTAGCCTCTGCGGGATTGCATTGTATTTCAATCATTTTTGGCAGCATTAACATCGTTAGCAATGCAAATTTGCACAATTATTTACTCGCAAAAAGTGAGACAAAAAGTAACATTCGTCTAGGGTAAGCCGTCATAAGTTGACCGAGGCAAGGTCGCGCGTATTTTGAACTTGGAACAAAAACATTCCTCCTTGCATCGCCCCGTCTGATTGATGGGATCTCTTTTCAAGCACGCGATTGATTTGTTTTTTTATTCGCCATTCACGCTGCATTCTGAGGCCAAGTGTTTTTGTGAGTTACAATTCAACAATCTTGCAAGTTGGCTTGAAGGTCTCTGCTTGGTGAGTTCAAACTATAATTTTAGATTTTTCTTCTTTATTCAACGCCCTCAATATCCGTTATGCATATCGACCTTATACGGGCCCTAGAAGAGTGCCCGCTTGGCCGTCGCACGCATTGTCTTTCTGTCTGTCATGTGTGACTCATGCTATTGTTGTGTTACACAATAGAATGTCTTTGTGCATTGTGCCTCGGGACTCTAGTGTTACGTATTTTGTAATTATTGCTAGACTTTCGTCTAAGAAGACGGTAACAGGGAGATTATAAGTTATTTCATATCACGGCACGCGCTAGGGGATAACCCTCAAACGCTCGCTTGAACTACAAAGGGCAAAAAAAAACACGAAAAGGGGTCTGGTATAATAGATTTGCAAAAACTCAATCGCTTTCGTCTAACAATAAAACCGAATGAGGTCTGTTTCGAATTTGCATCGGTCAATCGAATTTGGCCTTTTTGCTGTTCGGAATAGGAACGTGTGGATTTGGATATTTAACGAATTAGATTTTGAATCCCCTTTGGATTTGGAACGCACAACTAGTAGGCGGGAAGAGTGGTCGTTCGTTTCGAAATGTCAAAACAAATTAGCGGTGGTAGTGCGTATGTGCGTAGTACCAGTAGTATTTCATTGGGTATCGATTTGTAGGCGCGAAGAGGCAGCCATATTTATGGGCATTTGAAATTCATTGCTCGCTTTCCATTTACGGCAGATCAATGCCTCGAGCAAACAAGAAGCTTTTAGAACTTAGAAGGTATTTTGTACTTGCATACACTATTTGTTTAGATTTCACAGGCTTTATTTAGGTAGCTATTTACATGTCGGTACTTAACTTAGTACTAAATATGATACTATCCTAGTTACTTTCATACATGTAAAAGCTGTTTTATTACCTAGCTGAAATAGTTAATACCATGAACAATGCAAAATAATAAATGTATGTTGGGGAACGAAATGTGGTATGAAGTTAAATGTTGACAACCAAAACCTACACACAACTCTTCAACCCCAAAACAATTCAAATCGATTTACTTTTATCTACCAAAATAGTCTTTATCGGCTGCAATTACATCAAGCGTTCGAAATTCAAAAAATACTTGTACCATCGATAATGACAAAGACCGCGATACTGGCCGGTATAACCGCAAAATTGGAACAAAATTCGAATACGAATTACGAAATTGGTTATAAGTAATTCAAACATTTCGATGAGTCGAGTGGGTGGCAACGGGTCTGATGGGGTAAAAATGACCCCCTAGGGTAATTCATGGGGTACAACCCCGAATATGTGAGGGTGTGTGTGTTTATGTGTGATCGAGGGTATGATAATGGCGTATTTCCGCCGTGGAGTGCATCCCCACTAGGTAAATGTGAAGTTTTTCGCTCGGGACCACTTGAAATTAAAACGTAAAATCAGTTCGATCGATATTATTTTTGTTAAACTCAATAGTAATATCTATAACACAAATTTTGCTTGTTAAATGTTGAGACCAAGTTAACTATGATATTATGATACATTGTTTCTATAATGTTTAAGCGGGAACGTGGGCAGCCGCTTGTTTTTATAATTTTATGGCGGAGCCAAGAGCCGATTCGTTTCACATTTTTATTGCACCATAAACGCCCGTTATAATGTTGCCATTTAACGCCTTTCTTCAAATAAACGGCTGGCTATTATTAACGGCTTTGAGAGCCTTTTGCTAATTTTCTAATACGACTTGTTTCATGTTTTTGTGCCATGTAGGTTTTGTTGTTTGTATTTTATGAACTTCATGAATGTTTTTTATACTTGCTACACTACAAGACGTAATAATAGCCTTTAGTAGCCATTATTTAGCATTTGGCTTAATATTTAAATAAAGGTGGTTATAAAATATTGGACGCACAACATAATATTAAATATAGAAACATTCAAACTTAAATCACCAACTATAAAATGGCGGAAGATGCTAAACGTAGCGTGGTCTTGCATTTTTTAATTGCGGCAATAAAATTTGAATATGGAATGCGCGGGAAATGTCGCACCATAAACGCACGCATGCTTCTTGCCTCTATTTTTGGCAACTGACTTTTTACTGTTTCACTTAATGGGTTTGGTTAAAATGTAGAAATAAATAGTATTTTTATTTCGCATCTATTCATTTTAAGCGGGTCGTCGGAATTTGGCTCTTGATACCGATACAGGAAAATAAGACCTGATCTAGATAATGTCTGTGAATGGCCATTGGTCATGTCATTATGACAATAATTTAAGTACTAGAAATACGTTTTTCAGCGGTCTGTAAATATTTTTGTCAAAACTTTACTCTGCTAAAAGCACTATAAGCTGTTCTTAAAGTGTACCTATTCGGATCTAAATTGCACCATATTTTGTACCAGTGACAGTTGTGTTGGTCAATTCAAGTGTCACAAGTTCAGTGTCCATGCAAATGCCTTGGTAAGGCAATCAAGTCGATATCTTACTTAGGCATTACCTTACTGAGCATTCTTGCCACCAACCAAGCTAGACCTTCCACAGTCTGCTTTTATTGCTCCAACACGGACCTTCTTAGTCTGGAGTATTTGTAAACCTATAAGTTTGTCATTTTGGGTCTCAAACAAATTGTCCAGATTAACAAGGTCTTTGTTTTGCCTCTCTGTTTACGCGATCGCAGGTCTTCAGCTCTTGGCTAGGCTGCTGTCCATATAAGAAAGAGCTTTTGATGTGCTTCTTGACTTAGTGTTCAGGGTTCATGGTATTCTGGTGGGTCCGAGTCATGTTTATTGGTCATTTCTTGCGCTGCGCTGGCTTCGAGTTGGTCGTTAACACGCTAACTAAAAGTGCCTTGTGATGAGGTGATTACTGATTTTCTAACATAGTTATTAGCCAATCAACGAGAAATAACGTTTTTGCGTATTAAATCTTGATATAAGGGTGTTATGTTAAAAACTGATTGGCAGAAGGAATTTACGTGGTGAATTCTTCACGTTATTTTTCTTTATTTTCTAGTCATGCATGTACGCACTGGTACTTATACAGTATCGTGTGTAAAAGCAGTTATTCCGTTGCGTGGCTCAATCAAGCCGTTCATACATATTTAGGAACCTTAGGATTAACCGATAACTTTCACAGAAAGTTTACGTAAACATGAGAAATGTGTTAATTGGGCTGGTCACGTTTTTATTGTATATTTTATAAAGGTTTTCTTTTATACTCAGCACATAATGGATAACGGATTTGTAGGAGTCGATTGCTTTAGCTCTGTTTTTGTACAAAGGAAAATTTACTGGACATTTCACACAGCATCTAGCATAAAAAGCAGAGCTTGTGTAATGGGTACCTGATAGTGAATGGAATACCTAAATATTTTTTTGTTATTTACATAGACATCATTGTACTCGAGACAAATATCTAAAGTTACAGCCAATATTTTGTCCCTCGGCGGGAATCGAACATTCTCCTATATTTCAGCCGGCATACCAACTGCGCCACAGAAGTCGTCAGATAATTATAATACAACACCATACAAAACTACTTTATTGCATACCTTAAAAAATACAGAAAAATACTTACATTACTGAAATTGGTACAATGAACAATAGGCGGTCTTATGAATGATGAAGCGATTTCTTCCAAACAACCAATTTTATATTGTACAAAGTCGCAGGAAAAAGCCAGCGATTATAAAGCCACGTTCACAAAAACACATCGTAAAAAACAATAAGATAACGAAAGAAAATTTATCCATCTACATCTGTAAAGGGGAGGTAAGCCGGAGATTTGCGAACTAATTTCAACTGAAAATCCCTTAAATGAGGGGGATTTGGGGCGTCTGTACATGCTTTTACGCCGCGCTTCTGTGGAAGCCTTTATTACACGTCTCAGAAATTATGAGTGCAACTAGCTTCTGTCGCCGGCTTTGTTAGGGTTGTGGGGGTAAATGCATTTTCTGCTTCATCATCTCAGTCGTAGGATGTCTACTGCTGGACGTAGGCCTCCCTCGTGGATCTCCAAGTGATCATGAGGGGGTTGTTGCCATACTCGCCACGCTTGGCAGGCGGGTTAGCTAGCGCAGTACGGGATGTTGATACACGCAAAAACGCTGCTGCCCATCTTCCGGAGGTATCCCTTAGCAGGCTTTTACTGCATCTACGGGCATGACAGGAGGGGCAACCTTCTACTGCCGGCACCCCTGGGCATTCAATAAAATAAATAATGATGGACAATTCACACAGCATCATCTAGCCCCAAGCTAAGCAGAGCTTGTGTTATGGGTACTAGAAGATAGATATTTTTTATTATTTATACATATAGAAAAATATCCAGAACACCCGCAACAAATATCTGCAGATCGTACAGAAATTTGTTCCGAGGCGGGAATCGAACCCGCAACATCTTGCGTAGCAGGCAGACCTTCGCCCGCTGCGCCACAGAGGTCGTCGATTATTAACAATATCTATGTGGTTCTCGTGAAAGTCATTATTATAGAGGTATGTATGTAAATTGTAACCCTTCAAAACCCATAAGTTTCAACACTACATTCACATACAGTCTCATTACATCGACCCATAATTTGCATATAATAATAATAATAATCATTTATTTAAGATAACATAGATAGATAACATATAATATTTTCCCTCTAAATAAGATACCAAAACGTGAAAACACTTAAGTTTTTTCACAAAAATTTTAACCCTTTAAAACCCAATAAGTCTCAACGCATCAGTCTGATTACATCTACCCATAATTTACATAATAATATTTTCACTCTAAATATGATACCAAAACGTGAAAACACTTCATCATTCATCATTTCAGCCATAAAACGTGCACTGATGAACAAAGGCCTTCCTCATGGATTTCCATGAGGGGTATTTGCCATACTCACCACGCTTGGCAGGCGGGTTGGTGAACGCAGTATGGAATGTTGATACACGGATAGACGCTGCTGCCCATCTTCCGGAGATTTCCCTTAGCAGGCTCTTACTGCATCCATGGGCATGAGAGGAGGGGTATCATTCTACTGCCGGCACCCCACGGCGAGTTCAGCGTAAACACTTAAGTTCAGCGGAATGCGTGGGGATCACACGATACGCACTTGTCATCTTAGCAGCGCCGGAGAACATTATTACCCTTTACGTAGGACGTCGAACAACGTTAAATATTATAGATACGATCTTAAAAACTTGTAAGGTATCTAAAATATTACATTTGTGAGTTCATACATTGTACCTCCCGCTGTCCAGCTAATTACATAGGAGTAATAATAATTAAAAATGAACTTTATGTTGTGTACACCGCCTTAAGGGCCTTTATCATGTGCGAGTCGCCTTAAGGTATGTTTTTAACATGTGGCTAGAAGGGCATTTAAAATAAGCGAGTTTCTCTTTGAATTAGTGATCAGGTTTATTTTCAATTTTGAAGATAAAGAAGTATTTTGTTATAAAAAATGTGTAGAAAAACTTGGCTTGCATAGTATCTGAACATTGTTTGAGCAATTTTAAAGTGATATACACTAACAACTGTCAAATTTATGTGGACATTAAATAAGTGCTTAGGTGGGCAAGCCCATCTTACGGCCATACGCCTCCCTCCTGGATCTCCGAGTATTGATCATGAGATCATGACCATAGCCACCACGCTTGGCAGGTGGGTTGGCAAGCGCATAACGGGATTTTGATACGCAGAATGGCGCTGCTGCCCATCTTCCGTATCCCTTGGCAGATTCTAACTGCATCCACGGCCAAGAGAGACGGAAATTCTAATGCCGGCACCTCAGGATTCAACTTCTTTAATAACATTAACTACGTGGTTCTCGTAAAAGTCAAGGGCAATCATTTATTTTCATTATAAAGGTATGTATGTATGTAAATTTTAACCCTTCAAAACCCATAAGTCTCAACACATCTTCCCATAATTTACATATAATAATTTCCCCCTAAATATAAAACCAAAACGTCTTAAAAATTGCTACTGTGCAAAGACATGAATTTCTCATGCAAATTTTAGGTTCCCATGGAAATTAGCATACCCGAAGGGACTTTTGCATACCTATAGAGTTTTTTCGATACGGTAGGTTAATATGTTTAGTCACCTGAAGGGTTAAGTCCGATTCCCATTGCAGATGAAATATGTTAATTCTAAGAAAGTAAAAAAGTTATATTTAAATGCAAATCGTGTAACAAAATATTTTTGCTGTGAAGTTTTAGTACAAATTATGCATTTCTTAAGATTTAATCCTAATAAAGGCAGGTGAAAGTTTGAGAATTTAATGTTTTATCACTTATTATGATTATACTGATATTTATGTATATGATACGCTAGTGATACATAAGTTAAGTTAAATGTTCTTGTCATGTTATGTTTAATGGTTTGTTATGTAATTTACACATACATTTTAGGGGGCGAAGCCTCCTATTATTCATAAGGCTGTCTGTCTGTCTGTGAATGACACGATTACAACCGAACGCGTTGGCTGATTTACATGAAACCTTTTTTGTTAGCACTGTCTTAATGAGAGAAGGGCACTGATTGTTTTTGGTCACAGATACCGGAGTTATTGTGGCCTCAAAAGGTCACCAAAGGTCAAAAATGGCGTTTTTCGGAAACCTTCGCCACCTTTTCTGGTACCCCGTACCAATGCTTGTTATTTGTAACTTTGAGAAATTATTGTGTTTCATTTCGGTTTAGTTTTTCTAGGATACAATTGCTTAAACTTGAATAAGTTTTTAATTATTTGTATGTTATTTCAATTTATCTAACAGGTGATATGATTTTCATACCTCGATTGCACATAAACTTACGAGGAACGGTGAAATATCTAAAAGATCCAAATCAAAGACTCAAAAATTCGGCTCAAGAAAGAAGACTTCAGAAGAATCTATGAAATACAGAAGAATCAAGAACATACCGGTGATTTCCACTAGCGAGGTATAGAGTTCCTACGTTTACCATATTGTAGGAACTTCATACCGTGCTCTTGGGTTCGCCTATTTTCGACGAGTTGGTGAGCATTTCGAATGAAGACCTGAGAAGAAAAACATAAATAAATAAATATTGGTGTCGATTCTGTTTTACACTTCCTAAAATTTATTATAAGTAGAGATTATGACGTTTCTAAATGTAAACCTGTCAGCGTAAAATCGGCAGGGTGATTATGTACCTCGCGACAGGTTTACAACAAGTGAATATCTTGCGATCAAAGCTGTCAAACGCCATTTTTTTCTTTAAATACTACAAAATTGACCATTGGCAGCGTTGATCGCGAGATATACGCCTGTTGCAAACCTGTCGCGGGATACGTAATCACCCTGCCGTTCTATCGGCTCCGTTTTAGTTTTAGAAAGGCTCATACCGAATAGCAATATATTATTATTTTTGTCCGTTTTATGTAAATTTAATTAGCTTTAGCTAGTCTAACAACAGAATCGCCACCATTGACGGCCTCTGTGGTTCACTCGGTCTAATAGCCGACTGCACAGGAGGTAGGTAGAGAGTTCAATTACTGATACGGGACAAATGATTGTTATTGTACTGCAGATATTTGTCCCGTGTCTGGGTATTTTTCTATGTACCTTCATAGTCAAGTGAAGAACATGATGAAATATGAATTTTAGTATTCTATCAATCATATGGTTTCTATAGGAGAAGCTTTTCTTAGTTTGTGATGGATGGAGTTGTGTGAAAAAAATGAGTCCTGCTTTCTTCGATTGTAATAAAAAAAAATAAAGTTTAAAGTCATAGGAAAACTATATTGCTTGTGATAACTTATTATTGTGACTTATTATTTTTTTACATGTATATTATATTTCCATGTTATTCTCATATATAACGTATAAGGGGGAAGGTGGGAAGTCGACTGAAGGGCAAAATGCGCCATGGTCCATCCAAAACGCAACTCTTGCGTAAAAGTGTATTTTGCATGGCATAGACTTTATACAATAAAATTCCTAAATCCGTTCGTGCCCTTTCTTTAAGTGAATTCAAGACCTTTGTGATATTTTACTTTAAAAAGCCTACTGTATTAATAATGTATTATTGACGGTTATATTTTGAATTGACAATCCCACCAATATTATGAAGCCGAAAGTTTGTTTGGATGGAGGTTTGTTACCTCTTCACGCAAAAACTAGGCTACGGATTGAGCTGAAACTTTGCACACGTATTGAGGTTAACACATAGGCTACTTTTTATTCGGGTACAACGCATGCGAAGCGGCGGGCAGAAGCTAGTGTTAAATAATTTTATATTTTTAGATTTTTTTTGTATGACTATAAGCTTAGCTTGACATTATATTTTTAATTTATAAATTAATTTCATATTCATCATAAAATCATACATATTTTACATACTATACATTCATAAAATAAATATTTCGTCATTTCATTTTCGAATTATTCTCAGCAAGCCCTTTCTGATGATACCCATATTGTAGGAGTCCATTAAAAATTACAAGTCCGCCATCTTGGGTATTCCGTCATGTTCGATTCAGAGTGACGTCATTTAATTTTTGCTTCTGCTTCATCAAACGCCATCAGATTGATTTTTATTATTGAAAAATGAAGATCATAATATCTTCATAAATTTAACTTAGAAACACATACATAGTATTCTCTGTAATATAATAAAACTCACTGACAGATAATTAAACTAATAATTATAGATGAAGGAAAATCAATCAATACCTAATAATAGTTCTTGTTGTTCTCGTCGATCAATCTAGCCATATGGCTACAATCGATATAATTGACAAAATCGACAAGATTGATTGAAAAGAAATCAGGTATAGAAAAGAAATCCGGGAAATCATATTATATGATTTCCTAGAAAAGGTTGACAAAAGAATTTCAATCTGTGCAATATACATGGATATGTCAAAGGCATTTGAGTGTGTAAATCACAGACTTCTCCTATATAAGCTGGAACAATATGGTATCAGGAGAAATCTACTTAATCTCGTGAGATCATATGTATCAGACAGAGTTCAGTACACTGAGATAGCACGTATTAACACCAATAAGCGATCCGAAGAAAAATGCTCCGCAAAGTCCACTTTGGCGTACCTCAAGGAACGTACGTCTTGGGACCGTTACTGTTCTTATGTTACATTAACGATTTACCTAGTCATATGAAACATCTAATAACACTTTTTGCGGATGATAGTACCGTTATATTATAATACATAAAAACATTATACTGACTATGAATATGATATAAAATATGACATTAAAAGATATTGCAGATTGGTTAAATGTAAATAATCTAAATGTAAACATAAATATAAGGACAATAATGCATTTCTATTATCGGAATAAATCGAGGAATTTAAATATACATTATGATAGTAATACAATAAATGAATCTTTCGCGACAAAATTTTTAGGACTTAATATAGACAGTAATTTGAATTGGAAAAACCATACGAAAACTGTAATCAGTAGTGTAAATAGCCAAGCTTATGCACTACGGCATTTGTCGCAAGTTGTGAATAATGAAACGGCTATTATTGCGTACCATGGCACTGCTGGTTCATTACTAAGATACGGCCTTTTACTTTGGGGAAATAGGACCAACAAACAAGACGTTTTTATTGCACAAAAAAAATGTATTAGAGCGATATTTTAACTACAGACGAAAACAAGTTGCGTACTTTTTTTTTAAATATCTGGAAAACTTACCTTACCAAGTTAATATATACTTGAAATATCAATTTTAGTAAAAAATAATTTGTCAAGATTTCAAAAGTTCAGTGACATAACCTCAGTTTACACACGTAGTAAAGATAAATATATAATAAAATATCAGAGAATATAAAAGGCTGACATTATTAGGTTTCAAAAGAAATCTTAAGGCACTTCTTGTAAAAAAATGCTACTATTGCATCACAGAGTTTCTTAATGACGATTTAAAGAATTGAAAACTGTAATCTACAAGATTTGACTAAAATTATCTATCGGCTATTGTAATCTAGGACATGCTTATAATTATTATTTATTTTTATGATATTATTTTGTGATTTAACATTGTATGCCTTCGCTGGCAAGAATGCTAATGGAACTTAACTATTATGTATGACATCATTGTAAACGTTCATTCTGACAAATAAAGAAATGAAATGAAATGAAAATGATTATTGTCTGTCATAATTAGGGCTTGTTAGTTACAATATAATTGTTGTATTATGGTAACTATTTGTGTCATAATGTTTTAGGATAACAGGATTTACCCAACAGGAAAAATAGCGCGTTTGAGGATAGATTTGTAAAGTTACTGTGTTACCTACCTAATTTATTTAATGCATTTACAGCGAATACCTTTATTCGCTGTAAAAAATAATAAGTCAGTTCGATACAAAATCGACATGATTTTCATTAAATAAACAAAATAAATAATAAATAATGCTGGACATTCATCTAGCCTAGCCATCTAGTTAAGCAGAGCTTGTGTTATAGATACTAGATGATTGATATACTTAATACAATATACTAAATAGATATATTTTTTTTATTATATATAGAAAAACATCCAGAACACGCGAATAAAATATCTGTAGATCATACAGACATTTGTGCCGAGACGGGAATCGAACGCAGATCTTCTTCCACTACACCACAAAGGTCCTCTCATGCGTAAAGCTATTAAACAAAGTACCTACCTAATTACTAATGCTGCCAATAATTCACTTGTTTCGCAGAAATGTGTGCACAAAACATTTATTAATATCCCTTATCATGACAATTGCTAATTTATTAATAACACGCGTAATTAATACAGTAATTAGGTCAGTAAATAGTGCTGTTATGTCGTTTTTATATATGTAAGTATTGGACAGTCGATTATAGATATATAAATATACAAAATAAATTTGTTTCGTGGACATATTACATGTACATGGTAAGGGTCAAAACTAATAAAATGTAAGAATTAAGGGACACGTAAACGGCCAACACTCAGTGTAAGCTGAGGCAGAATGCATGCCACAGAGCTGGTCTTCCGTCGTTACCCTTTTTGCAGGCGCTATTGGCTGCTGTATGCGACACAAGATGATACTTACTTACCTACTATGATAACTAATGATAAGTGACTACAAACTACTAAATTAAAAACAATATTCCAAACAAATTTTAAAAATAAAATATTAGAGACAACAATAAATATTCCTACAACAAAACAAGCTTCAGTGTATGAATTTTCTGCAATTTCTTTTCGTAAGACGTGTGGCGTAGCATGTCAACTTGCAATACAAAGGCTATGGATTCAATACCGGCCGTGAACCAATGGATTTTTCTTTCTTGAAAAATGTATGTTCTATAAAATTATAGCGGACAACCGAATTCGTTTCCGAAATAAGATCTATTTCATAAATATTTTCGTTCAGGCGTTATACCACAACGTTGTTTGCTTGTATATCTTGTATGTGTGTTCATAATGTGTTTAGCAATACTTATCAAAAATAACCTATTAACTACATCGTTTAGCGTTTACGCTAGATGGCGCTACCAGTTATAAGTTTCATTAAAAAATACTTATCAAAAATAACCTACCAACCACTTCGTTTAGCATTTACGCTAGATGGCGCTACCAGTTATAAGCTTCATTGCGCTACCAGTTATGTTAAAAAGACTAGAAAACTTAATTTTAGAATTGAGAAGACTGCGATTTGTATAAGTACTTCATGATCTACTATACCTCCAATCCTTTCCTATCCTGTCCTACTAATAATATATAAAAGTGAAAGTAGCAATGTATGTATGTATGTTCCCTTTTCACGTCAAAACCGCTAAACCTATTTAGATTAATTTTAGTCCGGAGTAGATTAGACCATGGTGACGGATATAGGCTACTTTTCGTTGCGTGAATTAAATCAGAAGGTGTTAAAATAGGGGATAAAATTTGTATGGAAAAATCGTTATTCTTTACTTTAAAAACTTAAAATTTTGCATAGTTTTAGTGTAGTTGTAGGGCAGTAGTAGGGTAGTTGTAGTTGTAGTGTAAGTTGTAAGTAGTTGTAAGTAGCGATACGAAGTTCGCCGGAACAGCTAGTCTTTAAATAATAATTAAAGTAATCAAAGACTTTTAGAATTCCGTAATAAAATAGTCGGCTTATCTCTACAGCAATAATATGTCATTAGTTTGTGTTAATTTAATGCATAAGTAATTAGCAGTTAACATTATTTAAAGCGACTTTACGCTTCATACAAGATAATAAACAACTACAATCAACTGATTTATATGTTTGACTGATTATTAGTCTTCCCGGGACCATGCTTGGTGCAATTCAAGTGAAACGTCAGGAAAGGTTAAAGGTATCTACCTAATTCAAGCGATTTATACAACCTAACACAGGCCTCCCTCATCAATCTTCATGAGGGGTAGTTGCCATAATCACCGCGCTTGGCGGGCGGGTTGGCGAGCGCAGTATGGGTGTTGATCACGAAAGACGCTGCTGCGCATCTTCAGAAGGTATCCTTTAGCAGGCTCTTACTGCATCCACGGGTAGGAGAGGAGGGGTAACATTCTACTGCTGGCACCCCACGATGTATAATAATAGGTACATAATTGATCTTAATAATTAGCTAAACACAGAAAGGAAAGATGGACCAATCTGTACAGATTTTGTTTCAACGGCTTTCTAATAAAGTCTTATTTCGAAACTGCTTGCGAAACACTATGTTTAATTTCTTTTCCGCAACTACTTGCGTATAATAGAACGCATCAAAAACTATAGCAACATTAATATTTTAATTCTTACTATCCACGGTATCTTTATACCAGAATAGCTACCAGTAGGTCTACCATGAGTTTTCACAATCTATAACCACTAGCGTCTGTAGTTACAAAAATGTATGAAAACTTGTACAGCGCCTCTAGCGGATTGTTCGGTACTAAACACGCAGTAAACTATGCAACAGTGACTGTAGTTTGGGCTTCATTTGCTTAGAATTTGGTACCATGAGTTACAAATCTGACAGATGTCATAGTAACGTACTATTACTACTGTAGTTACGGCAGGCGATCTAACAGTGACAACTCATGGTAGACACACTGCTATTGTCTTTACATTTGACACATGTCAAAAATTACAAGAAACGTCAAAAATCATAAGTACTAAAAGTAAAAATATAACACGCACACATAAAAAGTAAGGTGTCAAAATTGTCTTGTCTTGTCTTTTTATATTATGGCTTTTTGTGTTTAGTTTTACACAATTTCGCCAGTGTAGTTTATAAATTATTGTTATTTGGCTGGCCATGCTGGCGGCTAAGGAGCATAAGGATGGACAATATCATAATCAAAATGATATTCGGGCGTTTTTCAAAAAAAATGAGCACCCTAGAAATGTGTTGTCCACTAACTTAGACAACAAATTTCTCAGCAACCTTAAGACATTTCACTAGTAAGAGTAATATTTCTACTACAGAAATGATTAAGAATTATGTTTTAATATAATAAGTTACATAAACACCTTGTAAAAATTTAAATATTGTCAAAAATGTAATACAAAGAAACACAATTGTATATGTTCCATTAAAAAAGTTACTTAATGTACATTTCTGGGGTGCTCATTTTTTTAGGAAAAACGCCCATTTATTGGACCATAATATTTTATTTGGGATGGTGATGTTTCGGAGAAACTTGTTATTGATTGTAATTTTCGGACAAACGATTGTACTATTGTTGGGCACCCTCTGCAGATCATACAGACATTTGTTCCGAGGCGGGAATCGAACCCGCAACCTCTTGCGTCGCAGGCGGACCTTCGCTCGCTGGGCCACAGAGGTCGTCATTAAAAGAAAAGTGGTCCTCCTTCACAATTAGTGCTTTCATTAGTAAGAAAGTTTCCTTTGCTCATTCCACAATCTGCCGCTATTTATTGGGCGAAGTCACGGAAGCCTGGAATGTGTGAACGGTGCACTGTCAGGCGATATTTATCAATACAGATATAATTTATAGGTTTCTTTCGTGACATGTATGTACAGTAGGAATTTATACGGAGCATGGAAGTGCGAAGATTTATGCCTTCTGGTGTTAGGTTAGATTGCGTTTCTTGTATCAAATGTCTAATAAATTTAAACATAATTATCACAGTTCAGCTCCGTTTCGTTAACTGCTAAGTATGTAGGCAGTCGAGTGCCGGCAGGATCGTGTTGCCTCTCATTTCTTGATCGTGGATATTAATCTGCCAAGTCAATATACATTTAAATTGTGCATGATCAGTTCAGCTCCGTTTAGTTAACTGCTAAGTATGTAGGCAGTGGAGTGCCGGCAGGATCATGTTACCTCTCATTTCTTGAACCTGCCAAGTCAATATACATTTAAATTGTGCATGATGGATGACATAGCCAACGGGGATCACTCTAGGATGCAAGAGGCACAATAGTCTGGCAAAAGCAATATGCGAACTACACCTCGCCAACCCGCCTGCCAAGCGTGGTGAGTATGGCAACCCCACTCTTGATGATCAGTTGGATTAATAAGTCTATGAGGGAGGCCTGTGTTTAGTAATGGACGTTTTACGGCTGTAGTGATGATGATGATGACTATTCATTATTCCCGCATACGAAACTGATAGCTTAGTAGTACTTTATGGGCTTTGTTTTACTTCAAAAAACATTTATCATGATGGAGTCTCTATTTCAAAATTCAGTAGTCAATAATTCAAACGACCTAGAGTATTATTCTTCGCATATATGAAAACTAGCTGTCCCGGGGAACTTCGTATCCCTACTTACAACTTACCCTACTACTACCCTACAACTACCCTAAAACTACCCTTAAACTACCCTAAAACTACCACCCTACTACTACCCTACAACTACCTTACAACTATACAAAATTTTAAGTTTTTAAAGTGAAGAATAACGATTTTTCCATATAAAGATTCATCCCCTATTTTAACCCCTTTTGATTTAATTTACGCAACGAAAAGTAGCCTATGTCCGTCTCCATGGTCTAATCTACTCCTGTACCAAAATTCTAAGTTTTGACGTGAAAAGGGAACATACATACATTGTTACTTTTACTTTTATATATTAAGTAGGATAGGATGATATCTTAATGGCGATACTTTACGGGTTTTAAGTTAGAATTTCTATACTTTTATTTCGAATGAAACCCATTCATACCACGTCAACATTTACCATACTTTTATTTTTCAAACTAACTTCTGCCTGCAGCTTCAAACGTCCAAATAAAAAGTAGCCTTTGAGTTAATCCTGGTCAACATATATATATACGTGTGCAAAGTTTCAGCTCAATCCCTAGGATAGTTTTTGCGTGAAGAGGTAACAAACATCCATACATCTATACAAAATAAACTTTCCGATTTACAAAATTAGTGAGAGTTCCAAACCAGTTACATAAAACAGCGTTATCTCCAAAAGCCTATTTAATAAATTCCTATCGCGTAGCAATAAATAAGAATATGATCAAATCTCCGGGTTCTATGTAAGCATTTCTTCGTCTGACACCCACACAAGGTTTCGTAATTCTCGCACCGAACCAGTTTCGACGAAATGAAAGTTGGCTTTCCGTGGTAAACAAGTGACGTCGCTTATGTGAAGACCGCACTCGATAACGTGTGTTTAGAATATACGAGCAATTTGTTGTCTTTTACCGAAATAATAGTAACGATAGTAACTGTAGCTGTTAAACAAGAAGAGTTAAATAAAAAACAAGCTTCTATTACTTGTTAATAAAAAGAACGAAAAAGTTAAAAGTCGTTTAATGCCGACGAGCTCTGTGGCGCAGCGGGCGAAGGTCCGCCTGCGACGCAAGGGGTTGCGGGTTCGATTCCCGCTTGACTTTGTCCCGCGGGACAAATGTCTGCACGATCTGCAGATATTTGTTCAGGGTGTTCTGGGTGTTTTTCTATATATAACAAAAATATCTATCTATGTAGTATAATAGGTATTAAATATATCAGTCATCTAGTACCCATAACACAAGCTCTGCTTAGCTTGGGGCTAGATGATGCATTGTGATTTGTCCAGCATTATTTATTTATTTAATTCTGAGTTCCTGACGATGGAGCTGGAAGGTGGCCACCTTCCATCTCCATCGTCAGATCCTGGTTAACTTTTATGTGCAATATTCAACCTTAAAGAAGGAGTACATACTGAGTATCAATGTATGGAATTTCAAAATAATTTTTTAAGGGTCACGTGTACGAAATGTCGACAACCCCCATTTAGCACCAAAGTACTCGACAAGACGAATCAAACGAGTTCAAACTCGATGGGATTGTGTCGTTCAACTACCAAGTTCTTATGTTCCTACCTTCCGGTTCCGTCATCAGACCAATCTTACATTGTCATCCAATATTTCAGCTCAATCGCTAACCGGGAAGTGGATCAAATTTAACTTGCAAGATTTACACAAGTATGCAAAATTGCAAATTACAGACAATTTTCATATTACACACGAGCATCGGGACAGATGAAATTAACTAAAAGCTTGTAAAAAATATAATATATATTTAGTTAGTTATATTATATTACATTTATATTTATATTACACGGTCGAATTGAGAAACCTTCTCCTTTTTTTCGTCGGTTAATTAAAATGTAGTTGTATATCTAATCACCCGTTTTCAGTGAAAGAGATGGAGCTGGCCTGAGCTGGCAAGCGGAGAAAGCAAGTTTGTGATTAATTACAATAATGCTGTCATTGTCAAATTGTGTTGCCTACCAGTAAAGGAAAACTAACGCCACCTATAAGGTTCGAGGGAACTATTTTTGAAGTATTACATGTATTTTTGTCTTTTTATTTTATGGCTTTTTATGTTTGGTCTTACACAATTCCGCCAGTGTCAAGTTGAAGTATTACTTTTTAAATAAAACGCCTCAAACTACGTTGACAGCTGTAAATTGAGAAACGTCATACGTTGACGGCTCTAAAGTTGAATCTCTTAAATAGCACCATCTAGCTCCAAAGTAAGCAGAGCTTGTGTGATATGGTTGTGGATATGGTTGTAAACAGCGGTTTTACTTGCCGTGGGGTGCCGGCAATAGAATGTTACCCCTCCTCTCATGCCCGTGGATTCAGTAAGAGCCTGCTAAGGGATACCTCCGGAAGATAGGCAGCAGCGTCTTTCCGTGTATCAACATCCCGTACTGCGCTCGCCAATCCGCCTGCCAAGCGTGGTGAGTATCTCAACTACCCCTCACGGAGATCCATGAGGGAGGCCTGTGTTCAGTAGTAGACGTTTTATGGCTGAAATGATGATGATGAATATACTCTTAGTTTCTTATTGGTTGATAGATAATGGGTAATAATAAAAATGATAATGAACACTACCCACAACACCATGAATGTTGTGATCGCCTATAAATTGCCTATAATAAAAGAACTTGTCTTTACGATTTCAATATTGAACGTGTTGTAATATGATATGCTGGTTGGCGTTCTTATTATAAATCTCTCTCTCTTCAATCGGCCCCTCATTGCTGAGGATCGTGACTCCGTTTGATTCCGTCTACTAGCTGTCTCCATCGTTCCCGTTCTGTAGATTGGTGGAGTGCGTCGCTGACAGGTATTTTTAGTTCCTCCTCTATTTGGTCCGACCATCGTTTGGGACTTCTACCCCTAGGCCTTTTTCCTTTATTTTATTAATTTATTTATTATAAATATATAAACACTATCTAAAACTAAGCAAATCTCGTATTAACGAAATGCTTTTTGTTATTATTTTGAGCATGCTACGTAAAAATATTAATCGGCTCTACTGTCATTCATTAATCTCAATACAAAGCCCAAGTCTCGCTATCCCTTCCAAGCACCTTCGCTCTTAAGGTTTATAGGAACAACACCTCGCACTATGATGCGCTCGCTAGAATGTGCGGCCTCTACGACGAATTCTTAATTTAAAATGGTGACCGTCTAGGCGAATGTCTAATCATTCGCAGTATGAGTTTACCAAAATTTTAAAATATTTCTCTAGGCATTCTTAATGAAGAATGGGTAGCCCACACCTAAGTTATGTATGTTATTTTTATTGGTAGGTTCTTTTTTTTAATTAATCGTTTTTCTATTATTTTGTTTTTTCTCAATTCTAGTTTAGCTACTCGTATTTGTGTATACATAGTTAGGAATACCTTCTGGCATAAACCTATTTTAATATTATCATATTATGTTACTTATTCTGAATGTATTCTGTTTTGTGTGCCACCCTATCCTATCCTATCTTACTAATATATAAAAGTGAAGGTTAGAATGTATGTAGGTATGTATGTATGTTCCCTTTTTACGTCAAAACCGCTGAACCCATTTGGATGAATTTTAGTATAGGAGTAGATCAGACCATGGAGACGGACATAGGCTTCGTTATATATTGCATATCTATATCGCATACTTTTCGTTGCGTAAATTAGTAGTTATAGGGTCACCCCCGCCCCGTCACCAAAAAAGGGACATAGGCTACTTTTCGTTGCGTAAATTAGTAGTTGAAAGGTAGTTGTAGGATAGTTGTAGGGTAGTTGTAAGTAGTGTGATGATGATCCTGAGTTTGGATTGGATTGATTGGATTTTTCCATTACTTACACTTTGAAAAAAGAATATCTCTGAACGGTTTCAGGTATTTTTTTTGTAGCTCTACCTACGGTTACTCTTCGCACATCGCCAGCTGATTCTGGTAGGATCATGAACACCACACCTTCGCTCCTGTTGCATGCATCTGCATGACTCTTATCAGAATCAGTTGGCGTAGGGGAAGGAGTCTGCCTTGGCTATAAACATCGTAACCATCTCAAAACCTAGTCTTTCTTTTACTGAGATTGATAAATAAGAAGCATGGGAACCAATTTCATTACTAGAATCCAGAAAAGTTATATAAGCTATCAAAAACTCGTAAAAATTTAAAGCATTTGTTGCATCATTAAAAAAATGTGTTAAATTAATCTCAAATTACTCAGTTACAGAACCCTAAAATCAAAAACGGGTCGAGTTCAACGGTCTCCACACATTAGTTTTTGATCGCAGCCTTACGAAATCACATAAGGCAGTGTTAGTTCCAAACGCACAGAAATCTCCACTTTACCGCATCGAAATAGGGGTTCTTATTGACCGTATTTTGGACCACAGTTTTTTACCTAACTGGTTTTCTAAAATTAGACGGTTTCTATGATAAAATTCCGGAGTCGGCCTAAAGATTAGGAAATTCTTAAGGTAAATTTAGAAATGTTTATAAGGCCCACTTCAGGCCGGTTCTTTGTAGCTATTATCCGATAATTTTGGTTGAATTTTAAGTGGGTGGATGTTAGGTGACTCGTGGTGTGAATGCTAGGGTTCTTTATTAACGTAGTATTAGTACCCTCGAAGACGAAGTGTAAATGTAGAAATTTAACATAGGTATATGTACATTACACTTTCGACTTTTACATCTTTTGCCTCATCATCATGGCTGTGAAGCCGTAGGATTAATGTCCACGTCCAATGCAGAACATAGGCGCCACGCTAGGCAGGCGAGTTGGCGAGTTCCGCACGAGTTGTTGATACACGGATAATTGCTGCTGCCAGACGTTTCCGTTGGCAGATTCTTACTCGACTACGGGCAAGGGAGGGGCAACATTCTACTCCGGCACCCCAAGGCTTTTCTGTTGTTCAACTATCATCTGTTGAAGTTTATTGTGTTGATAAGATCCGTCATCTAGATGTAGGTGTGCTTCAAATAGTATTTATTTTGAAGAGTTATTAAGATTTAGATAAAGCACTAAGATTGTATTTTTTGTGTTTTTATTTAATTGGTTTTTCTTACACGGACGCTATGCGGCAAAGTCATTAATACATTTTAAAAAAGCTATAATTTGAAAATACATCAGAAACTCGTTGATGTGTATTGCTGTGCAAAAATATTTTCCTACAAACTCGAAGGTAGGTTCCGACTTCAGTATTTCAATATATTACATCATCATCATCATCATTTCAGCCGTAGGACGTCCACTGCTGGACATAGGCCTCCCTCATGGATATCCAGTTATTACGGTTGGAAGCGATCTGCATCCACCGTCGACCTGCGGTCTTCACCAGGTCATCATCCCATCTTGTTGGTGGACGTCCTACGCTGCGCTTGCCAGTCCGTAGCCTCCACTCGAGAACTTTTCGGCCCCATCGGCCATCTGTTCTGCGAGCTACATGGCCTGCCCATTGCCACTTCAACGTGCTAATCCGTTAGGCTATGTCGGTGACCCGAGTTCTTCTACGTATCTCTTCATTTCTGATTCGATCCCGTAGTGAAACCCCGAGCATAGCCCTCTCCATAGCTCGTTGAGCGACTCTGAGCTTGTTCATAAGGCCAATAATAGTGAAGGACCAAGTCTCGGTTCCATGTCATTAAGAATAAGAATAAGAATAGTAAGTGAACCACCCAATACACTTCCTACTCATCATCATTGCTTGTATCAACCCACTGCTGGCATAGGCCTCCTCTCGCCAACGCCAAACAGTTCTTATCTGAGCCTTTTGCATCCAAGCACTTGCCCTGTACGGCAACTATATCATCCGTCCATCTAGCAGGCGGTCTACCCAGAGGTCTAGTGAATCCCCAGGCCCACCACTCAGTCAAGGCCACCTGCCATCACCAAATCTTGCCAAAGCCAAGTGATATTCTTACTATTAATTTATTTTCGTAAATAAATTACTACCCGTAAAAATGCGAGGAGGGTCGAATCGGCTAATTGTCCACTGCGCCAATATCGATTATTCTAAAGTTTTTTTAGTGAATAGCTTTCTCAGTGATAAGTCCTGAATTTCAGAGCAGAAGATAGTGTCATTTCGTATGTGAAACATGCCACCATCTCGTGATGGAATTAAATTTGCATTGAATGGGCAGAATTATAAATTCTGTACTCGGTTTCGGAGATTTCGGGTTTTTTGTCTGACGCGAGATACGCCTTTCGTGCTTAAGAATTGAAAGGTGGTATTTAGAATAGCCATCAAAACGGCTCTACAAAATTTGAAAAGGTTTCTTTTGAAACTTAAATTTGGGAAAGATCAGTGAAGTCAATATTAATGTTTATACTGGTACAGTCATAATCATAATACAAATACAAATTAAAACAAAATTATTTATTTTATATTAATACATGTCTTGGTACTTACTACAGTTACATGTACCATACATTAACTTTTTTAACATTAGTAAGTTATAAGTATTCGTACCCAAATAAGCTCTGTTCCCCGCACTAGGTCTCAAAGAGCCTGTGTTGCGGGGGCATCGTGATTCACCCCAGTCCCGTTCATATGCCTACTAGTTTTATAAATTTTGTTAGACAATGCATTTAAATACTAAATAATATAATAGTGAGCAACTTATTTTAGCTTATGTTTTAACAATTATATTTTAACATGAGAAAAAGAAAGAAAAGTAACGTAACTTATTTGACTTATTTATAAGTGTCTATGTTACCTACACATATCAAACATACACGCTACATTTAGCCTATATGCAACAACGTTCAAAATAACATGTAAGTACATATAATTATTATTAGTTATTATAGTAGTAGTAGTAGTTCTTTTTTTGTATTGCAATGCATTTTTAATTAATGTATTTACTTAACTTAGTTACCAAAACAAATACAATTTTAGTTATGTTATTATTTTTTTTATATTAACTTTTTAGGATGGGTTTTATCTAATACTCAGTAACATTCTTTTCATTACAGTTTTCATTATAGATTTTCATTATAGTTTAGTTATTGTAAGTATTCTTATAATATTACTTTTAGTTGTCTATATTTTGTCTATAATTTAAGTTAATTACATCTTTATCTTTACATATGCCATTGTAAAGATTTGGACCCAATACGTTTCTTGATTTTCCTCCTAGTTAAGTTCTAGATGCAGAAACTTGAAAAACTTTATCTTTTCTACGTTTTTATTTTCCGGTTATTTATTGTGTCATTAGTGACAAACGAGTGCTGCTTAGCTACAATAGCTTTAATAAATAGTTTTCTTATAGATAAGACTGGACATTCTTTGTAAAGGGCGCTTTTAGAGTAATAGTGTGGCCTTCATGCGATAACTTTTAGGAGAGCTCGTTGGGCCCTCTCTAGTTGCACCATTATAGTTTTGTCAGCAGCTCCCCAAGTAACAACGCAGTAAGTAAGGATAGACTGTGACGGTGCGATATATACCTTAAGCAAGAATGTTAGGCTCATGTATATATGTATATATATATATGTATATTTAAACAGCTACTACACACCATGTATAGTAATATATATAATGTATAATATATATATATATATTTATTATGTTTCCTTGGTCGGCCAGAGATATAATTGATATGAATTCGCCATGTTAGACTTCCATCGATCATCACCCCAAGGTATTTTATATTTTTTGACTCTTCCAGATAAGGACAAGATCAAGTAAGCTATGGATCCGAATCTTGCAAAAAATTATAGTAGTATAGTAGTAGTATTATAGTAATATGGCATAGTGCATTTTTATCTTAAGGGTTTCTTTTGGCATACAAGCATTATTTAGAGAGAAAGGTACTTGTTGAGTCTTTGCAATGTTAATTGTTAAAAGATTGTTAACTAGCCAATTTGACACCAATTTTAAACACTCGTTTGCTACAGTTTGGACCTCCTCCCATGTGTCCTCATGAAATAATACGACTGTGTCATCTGCGTATGTAATAATTTTACCGTTAGTTAATTTTATTTCGCAGACCTTATTTAGACGGTTTATATGAAAGAAATAAGAGAAGAAATAAGGTAGGGCCCAACAGACTCCCTTGTGGTACACCAAACAGCATTTCTGCTTCTGGACTGGAGAAATTATTTATCCTAGTTCGTTGTTTCCTCTGTGTCAGGTAGCTCTTAAGCCAAGATGGAAGGAATCGGAGGCCTACCGCTGCAAGGCCTCCGATTCCTTCCATCTTTGCCAGCAGGATAGGAATATAATCATAGATCAATTAACTTTGAGAGGATTTTCTTAAAATGAAATAGTCAGTGAAAAGAAAACTAGTTTTGACTAACTTTATTATTGGTTACTGTTTACACGTTTTACACACCATTTCACTCAATTATAGAACATTACGATTAATCATTCTCACTGAAGACTTAACGAAAATCAACCGGTTGCCTTTTCTTGACGAATAAACATATTCCCTTACTCATTTGTACAGTCCAGATGACAAATCAACGTTGAATCTATCTGTAAATTGTAGTTTATAATTTTAGAGACAAATTTCACGATCAGAATGACAAGTCGTCCCAATATGGACGTCATCTCTTAGAATTAGCTGTATCCAATTTAAATTCTGACTTTATACAATCAGACATTTGCTTTGTCGTCCATCTGAAGACATAATTCGAGAAAATTGGACTTTATGTCGAAATATGTAGTCAAACTGCAAAGTCAGCGAACAAGGAATTCTTGCAAAGCTCATACTTTTGGCTGCAAAGCTCATACTGGTAAAGGAGGAAACTACGGTTTTCAAAGATACTTATGGCAGTTATTACTTCTAAAACGTACCTGGCGTACATTAATCCACAATCAAAATTTAACTGTGTAAGTACTAACAACATGAGATATTCAATAGATCAGACAAGACAATTAATAATCGTAAATACTAATCGAAGTTCAAAGTTTTCTACTAATAGACCACAAATTCAGAGCTTTTTAATAGGTACTTTACAGGACTAAAAGCAAAGAATGTTACTACTACACACAACTGAGAAGGGTAGAACCTTGTATCCTAAACCATACGACATGAATTCGGGTACTGAGAAGAAGCAGCAACCATTTCTCTGTTGATTTTTCTGCAGCACACGGGGACCAGCTCACAAGCGGGACTGTGTTGGCAATCAGCTACAGCCTCGCAATGGATGAAATCTTTCAACGCTGAAATTCCCAAGCATTTTGGTGTCATTATGCAGGGTGGGTTATGGTGACAAACCAGACTTGCGTTAGGCTGTACCTGTGTCCCGAAACTGTGCTGTTTTTGAAACTGCTTAGCTGCCATCAAGCTGTATGTCCTGCAAATCGGTATTTCTGGGCATTTCGGTTTGTGCTCGCAAATTTTGTTCGTAGTGTCTGGCCATGCATTTATTATGCACTCAGGGTATTTCTTACACATAGGAACGTGGATGCAAGGCGTCTGTAAGCTCGGATTGTACTTTTCCTTAACGCAACATCTCACGACCTCACATGGCGGGTCGTGCGCGCAAGCGCTTTGTACTCGCTTTTCGTCCCTCAAACCGGGAACCTCACATTTCTGGACATCTATACACGTTGCGCCATATTGGCAAGTCTTTTCTGATTTTAATATTGGCGCTTTACCTTTCTTTTTGTATAAATTAGGTTTCGTTCTGAAAATGATAGGCCAGAAACTAGTTTGCGGTGGATCTTCTTTTGTAGAGGGCAGGTTTAGGCAACCATTGATGAGGATACACGGTGGATTATGGATACAGAGGATTTCACCATTATACTTTTGATTTAAAGTCTTTATAATTTCGTCATGGTCTTCATGACACGAGTTTTCTTCAACAGATATTGGAGATTGAACAGACTTCTCGGCAAGAAGTTTCTTTATTGGTCGACATTTGCATTGATTTTTTTCATGCGATGACTTTTTTGCGTTAGTTTTACGAGCATTGGACCCCTTTGATGTATTGGAAGACTTGGATGTTTTAGAAGTCTCTGATGTATTTGACGTCTTAGATGCGTCAGATGGCTTTGATGTGTTAGATGGCTCCCGAGATAAGCATGTGCCTTGATCTTTGCAGCAGCACGGGTCATGAAAAGTTCCAAGATTATCATACCTTTTGGTAGTGCATAGTGGATCATCGCAAGTATCGCTGCCAGATGAACACTTCTTACTGGACACTTCCGCTTTGTGAACTTGGTATTTTCTGTTGATCTTATCAAAGAAGTAGTCCCAAAAGCCAGCCGAGGGTATATCGTTTAAGAACGGACTGTTGGATGACATGCTTGTCCGTGATTGGTTGTACACGTGGTGTATTGGCTTGTGTCCTTTTGACGGTCGTTGGTTCTGATGTTTTAGAATCTGCTGATATTTAATCTGCTCTTTCATCATTTCTGCCCTAAATCGTTTTCTGTTCTTTTGTTCTTTGATTCTCTTTTTGTTAATATATGTCTCGCTATCTGTTGAGGTGGAACTGTTTTTGATATTTTTCAAACTGGAATTGTATGTGAGTGCTTTTGGTGGGTAAGGTTTTGGTAAATTATGAATGTTGCCTTGAATGGCGTACACTGGTCGTACGTCATAAGCGTCTGGAATTTCTTGAAGCTTTTTCTTCCGTTTCTTTTCGTGCTGACAGCTGCTATCTCGTGTATTTTTGGTGGGTTGTTCATTTGGAGTGTAACTTGTAAAGGGTCGTTTGAATATAGTTGACAGACATGGTATAACTTTCTGACGGAAGATGCAAAGCTTTGACTGGTTATCCCTCAGTTGATCTACTCTGTTAAATTGTGGTTTCTGTACTTTTTTCGTTATTATAAAAGTACTGCTGACTTGGCAATTTTTATTGATGCTTTCCAACTTAGCGGGATATTCGAATTTCATTGCCAGATTGCAACAAAAATTCTGATTTTTTGTAAAGTTTGCCACTTTTGGTCGTTTTAGTCGGTGGCAGCCTGGAAAAGGAATAAGTAACAAATAAAAAAGCCAATAATGCTATGCATTAAAAATTTACAATTTTATTAACAAAACAGTCATAATTATAAAATTTTAAAGCGCAGCAAATAATAAATAATTTTTTAACTGCTGGGCTTCCCAATTTCGTTCAGTTATAAAACATTAGTCAGTAAAATCAGTTTTAACATTTTTTCATAAAGATGTGGTCAAACTCAAGCTTATACGAAATAAAACATGGGACATGGCAGTGCTTGGGACATAGTTAGAAAGAATAAACATACCCAAAAGCTTAGTCGGCTGTTAGTCAAAGAATAAGTACGTACCTGGCTTAGTATTTACTTCAATTGGTACGCAGGATTCGAAGTCTGTGGTATCATCATGCTCCTCAAACTGATTGGGGTTGTATGTCGTCAAGTGTTCGTATATAGGATACATGATGCATTATTTACTTTGCATCATCCTAAATTTTTATTTATTTCAATAATTTTACATTTCTTCTTATTTTTGCGTGCAATTTTATGTTATTTAGTGATAGACGTATTCTGACGTTTATAAACTTCTGACAAGATTACAGATTAATGACATTTAATAACAAAGTTTTGATTTAAAGGTTTTGTTAAGTTTTTTAATCAAAAGGGGTAATTAAATTACTGAAGCTACTTTATTGAAAATCATTATACTTACTATCATTATAGTAATTTCGGTCCAAGTCTTTCAAGATGGACGTGGGCATTCATTTTGAAAGAATTGGCCATTTTTTTTATTGTTTCTTTGACCAATATGCAATATCAAACAACAATATCATCGCAGTTGGTCGGTTGATTGGTTGGTCGGTTGAGACGCAGGAGGGTTCGATTCTCGGGATAAAATGTTTGGTTTATCCGCAGATATTTGTCTCGGTGGTCTGAGTGTATTTCTATGTATGTTTATTATGTATTCTATCAACCATCTGGTACCCAGATTTGGAACTCTGCATTATTTGGGGCTAGAGCTACTAGTGTGCTATTTCCAGCATTATTAATAATTATAATTAATTTAATACCAACTCTGCTTATAATATGCATGAAGAACGGCGATTAATTATAAAATTCATAAATCGTTTCAAAGGCATTCCCCGTGCATTGTTTCTAAATTGAACAAAACCATTTTTTGTCGTCACGTCCGCGGGGTTATTCTGAAACGGCTGTGGTAGGGTAAAGGCAACAACCCACTGAGGCGCACCAAAAACCACCACTAACGTATAGCCGACCAGATTGGGAGGATGGTGTAGGTGCTGTTAGAGTCTAATACATCAAAAATGTTTCAAGCACTGCATCGTGCCCTAATGCATGACGTTGTAGAAATCGCAGTAGTTGTAAAACTTTTTGTGTTGAGTTCATCCAGGGAAGTACTACCACCATACCTATTTCTGCCGCCAAGAAGTTATTTCTGCATGATACGGTTTAAAGGGTAAGGGGGCTGGGGAAATTACGGGCACATGAGACCTAACAACTATATGTGTTATGGTGACGGGGGCAGTGCAATGCAGCGTTGGTCACGTGCTTAGTGAACCTGATCACCGCGGTATTGCAGTTGTAATAGGTAGAGGTTACTGTTTAACATTAGGTGGTTCTTCAGCTTATCTTGTCATTAAGTTGTATAAAAAAATATCTAGAGTTGATGATCCCTTGCTTTACGGTACTACTAACATAGAACACTCAGCTTATGTTTTAAGTAATGTTTTGCTGACTCTGTATAAATCATCTACTATAGATGCAAAGGCCTTAGTTTTTAGTCTTTTGTAGCAGTGGGCTAGTAGCTTTATACTGAAACAATGCGTTTGGGGTATGTCCAGATTATTATTAGAATTACCCGGTGAATTAGTATGCGAGTACGTCATGCAGGCATCAAGGGAAAGGGTTGTAGAGGGTATTGTAATTTTGATACTTTTAGACAGCAACCAAAAAAATAAACTAGGTACTCATTATTTTAATATCAAAATATACTTTACGGAAAACTGCTACTACTGTTAATATTAAGATGTACTAAAATATTGGAAAAAATCAAATAATTTTCTTCTTTAGGATCTTTAGGGAGAGGGATGACTGGAGGCATTTAGGGGATATCTTTGCCCAGCAGTGTGATAAAATACGTAGATACATCAGCATCATCATCATCATATAATATCAGCCCGTTAACACCTACCGCTGGGTATATGCCTCCTCTTTAAAACCCCTCAGTAACGGGATAGGTAAATAAACCAAAAAAAAGGAAATTAAGGAAGCGTCAAGTATCGATTTGACGGACGTGGGTTCGAATCCCACCGGAACCGTAAAATTTTTGATAAGGTTATTAATTTTTTTGAAATAGGAATTGTCTGTTAAAGCTTAGAAATATAAGCTAATATGTACTCAAACTCCTTATGATCGTAGAGATCCATAAAGGAGCCCTATGCCTGGGTCTACCTGATCCGCGTCTACGCAGACAGCAGTCCTATGACTAAGATGATGATGATGATGAAGATCAGGTACTCAAAATCAAGAATACCGTCAGTTGAAACATATTTCAGAATATTATCTGTCATAAAATCAAAGGCTTTGACGGTTTGAATTGACAGTATACTTGATTTTGAGTACCGCATTATCATTCTTTACAAAAGCCAAAACACAAAAACAAGCCAAAGGACTGTTTACATGTTTATGGATTAATGAATATACATACATTTATTTGACTCATAAAAACAGCAAAGGCGGAAAACCATCTACAAATTTTAGAAACACTAAGAAAAATTATAAGAAAAAAATGAGTTACAGGAAAAACACGATAAAAAGTTTAAATAATACCTAAATGCTGTGCAAACTAATCTTTAAGTGGAATATAAATCCAGCGGATCAACAATCTCAGTCGCGCTATAAACATATAACCGGCGTCACACAGTAAAATAATAGGAATAGAATAAAAAACTAACCAAAGGTGGATGCCAGAGCACGTACGTACTTTATTGAGGCAGTCATATAGAAAACTTGTTGCATAATCCTGGACAGTCAGTCAATCAGATTACCGACAAAGCTTCTGGATTTATATATTTATAAAATATTTTATAGCTAACTTACATCATACAGCACAGCGTATACCACATTGTTATGAAAATATAAAAAAAAAAAAATATTTCTAACTAAAATAAAACCTTATACATACTCGTAATTATAAACTCAATTAAATATGGAGGATTTATAAAATAAATGCGTTTATTTTGTTTCACAATGAGATAAATAAACTTATTCAAACGAATCAAAACTATTACGTAATAATAAGTGTAGAGTCGTGAAACTATCTAACCTCATTTATAGTTTTTTTTGGCTTTACATTTTAGGCACGGGACGGAAAGTAATGCAAAAAAATTAGGGTTTTAAAGATAAAGAAGATAAGATAAGTTAAGATAAGATAAGATAATTTATTTACCACAAACATCACTAGTACAATTTAGTTCTTAATTCTACTAAAATAAAAAACTATCCAGAACGGAATACATAGGCACCCAAACTAGGTATAAATAACCTGTATGATGGCGTGCCTATACCCTCCTACCGGAATATGCGTTTCAGAATTAGAGTATATACACCACTAAATTATACAATAAAAACAGCAAAAATCGATTAGAATAGAAAAATAACAATTTAAGATTCAATTTAAGTTAAAGAAAGTAATTTAAGAAAGGACTGTAAGTATATTCTCCGTCTCCACATAATTTTTTTTAAGTAGCCAACACGTTAAGGTTTTTTTACATTTATACGTCGTCATAGGATATAAATCTAAAATCTTATTTAGTTTGTTATAAAAATAGGCACCCAGAAAAAAGAAATGACGTTATGCGAAGAAGAAGTTTATTTAGTCACCGATTAGAACCAGTAAAATTAATATGACAAATATTAATTTTACTGGTTCTAATCTGAACTAACTGAAAAAGTACCAAAATCAATTATGGTTAAGATCTTGCAGAAAGGAAATTCCGCCGTTTTCACGATGTATCAAAGTCAATTTTTATTAACGTTGACCGTAGAAATTGGTCCGCTTAAATTTTCTGTTTCAAACAGTTCAAATATACACAAGAAGAACTACCACACAGGTGAATCTACTGCAAGAGGCGCCACTATAGCTCGGGTCTCTTAAATATAATTTGTCACATGACAGAAGCCCTCATCGTTCCGGTAGAACTCCGGCAACTGGTGTAAATGCAGCCTAGTTATAATGAGTCGACCAAAAGGGTTGCATATTAAAAGGGTGCAACCCTCCTAATAGGTTATCTGTGCTCTCTCGCTTTAGTTTCACAATTAAAATGGATATCCATTGCTTTGGGTCAGTAAGGGTTTTACCGACTGATAAAGCGAATGAGGATTTTAATAAGGATTGGAGAGACTTTCATCATTATCATCATCATTACAAGTCATAAAACGTCCACTACTAAACATAGGCCTTGTATGGCGGGCGCCTATACACCATGCGGGAGGCCTGTGTTCAGTAGTGGACGTTTTACGGCTGAAATGATGATTAAAGATATTTCAAGCTGCCACATTTGCTGCGGTAGGTATTAAATGGCGCGTGACTAAGATAAAACCAGGGAATTACCTTTATGTTATTTAAAACAGCATGTACGTACATATTAAAAAATCTATAACTATACACCACAGGTATACACCTACCAAGAGTTCGAAACTTAAAACCTCTTTTGAAAGCACATCCGTCTCATCAAAGACTAACAAACGAGTACTTTTACTCTATGCTCTTAGGACCACGTGTTCAATCAAAGCTCTTACAAAGCACGCAAGAGCATGATTCGTTTATAAATTGGTTATAAAAATAAGTCCTTACAACTTTGTTATTCATTTCAGCCATAAAACGTCCACTGATGAACACAGGCCTCCCTCATGGATCTCCATGAGGGGTAGTTGCCATACTCACCACGCTTGGCAGGCGGGTTGGTGAGCGCAGTATGGGATGTTGATACACGGATAGACGCTGCTGCCCATCTTCCGGAGGTATCCCTTAGCAGGCTCTTACTGCATCCATGGGCATGAGAGGAGGGGTATCATTCTACTGCCGGCACCCCATGGCGAGTTTGTTACATTACAACTACAAGTACAACTTTGTTATATTACAAGTAAATTTTAAGTAAGATAAAGATACGTTTATTTTGTCATTAAGTAAAAGCTAGGCAACCTGATTCGTACTCATCATTCATTTCCATAATATGATATCAAACTTGGACAGGTATATTTGTAAACATTTGATTGTTCATCTCCACTTTCACTCTTCATATCTTGTTATCGCCTTAGCCGATTTTGATAAAACATGTTTAAGAACCACCGTACAGAAAGCTCCTTTTGAATTATGAAAAACTGCATTCAAATCGGTCCACTCGCTTAGGGGCTACGGTGCCACAGACAGACATACACACATAACGATCAAATATATAACATCCCTCTTTTTTTTCCGTGGATTAATAATCTGCCGTGGGGCATCGGCAGTAGAATGTTGCCCCTCCTCTCTTGCCCATGGATGCAGTATGAGCCTGCTAAGGGATACCTCCGGAAGATGGGCAGCAGCGTCTTTCCGTATATCAACTTCCCGTACTGCGCTCGCCAACCCGCCTGCCAAGCGTGGTGAGTATGGCAACTACCCTTCATGGAGATGCATGAGGGAGGCCTGTGTTCATCAGTGGACGTTTCACAGCTGAAATGATGATGATGAATTAATCAGTTAAGATAAAATTTCAAAGCTCTTAGTATTTGTATGTTTATGTAAATTAAATAACGGACAAGATGCAATTGTTCGCAAGATTTTGCAACCCACGTTATTGGCAGCATAGCATTTAAATATATCAATTTAACATTTAAAAAATCAAATAGCATTTACCCAAAAGCAATTCTCAATTCAAACGCTGGAACGTCAATCGCGAAATTTAATTTGATTGGTTCGAATCCCAACGGGAGCTGACGTAGATGGCTGAATGGCGGGAAATCGCGGAAAATAAAGAATTTATTGCATCATGCGTGTTTCGCAACCAGAACTGCTGGATCTCTCTCACCCTTGTTATCACTAACGAGTTGTTAGGGCATTTTCACATGTGGAAGGTCGTGTGAATTTGGTCGCTGGTAGCATGGGGTAACCAATCATGAGGCAAGTTGTGATTGATCGGTAAAGGGCGATTTGGCGGGAATTTGGGGGCGACTCGCGATTTTTGCTTCTTTTTGCGAATAGGTATGTGTAATGTGGGTGGGACGTGAATGTACATATCGTCCACACGTACATTACCTACGAGAAACCTTCCGTAATCTAAGACGTTAGGTGATCTACAATTTTATTGTGTTAACTCAGGTTGCGTTGTCAACAAGCGAACATTTTCAAGTAAGGCATAGGCACAGAACTAGAGAGACTAGACTTACCGCAGGCTGGTTACGTATCTTCTCTTTGCCCAAATAAAAGACAATTATTCGCATATTAGTAATCGTATAAATTACAAATAGGAGGGGACCGCCTGCACACAAAATCAGCGCCAAAACAGTAGGTAATTCTCGTTTAAATAGAAACTATTGGTGATAATGTAGAATCCAACCACCATTTTGAAATGGGTGTGTAGACATTTATGTACAGAAAATTCAAGAATCAAGAATCAAAAAATACCTTTAACAGTGCGGCCGCATGAACCTTATTGACGCGTCACAAATTACAAAATAAAACAACACAAATAAATAGATTATAGCACATAATTGAATCTGTTCACTTAAACAGAAAAGAAGCGAACAGAAAAACCTAACTTGGTTGATCATCATTTAACAATTTTCTTTTGTAAGACAAAAGAAAATTGTTACTTTTGACGGAGTTGGAGCAGATTTCGTCCCAAGTGGTTTTGTCTTCTAGGTAATCTATTATAATAAGCTTCATTGCAGATATTATATTTGATAAATAACGTTTTTGAATTTATTAGGTAAATGACATCTTCTGCAACTCACTTGGGAGTTTGTTGTAGAAGCGCATACATTGCCCTTTAAGATATTTTAACCTTATGGAGCCTAATAGTAGTGGGCACAGCGAGTTTATTCTTATTTCTTGTATTTACATTGTGATTGTCGCAATTGAAGCAATATTTTATGGATGTGCAACAGGTTGTCATAAATATTATACAAACTACTGTCATTTTATTTATTTCTTTCAGTTTAGTGCGAGGTGATCCTATACGTCCACTTCTTGACATAGGCCTTCCTCATGGATTTCCAGGTATTGCGGTTGGAAGCAGCGTACACCCACCGTCGACCTGCGGTATTCACCAAGTCGTCTGCACATCTTGTAGAAGGACGTCCTACCGGTCCGTGGCCTCTACTCGAGGACTTTTCGGCCTTATCAGTAGGTATTTAATAATATCAAGAACCACTTTGTGTCAGTTTGTCATATTAACGTCTAGTTCTAAGTTTGTAAAAAATTTTGATGCTCCAAATAAAGTTGATTTTATTCTTTATTTATTCTTTATTCATATCCAAAAAACAGCAAACATCCAAATGCGTCTTCTTAATATGTAAAAGTTGTTAACTAACTAACTTAATATATTATTAGGTACCTACCGCTTATGTTAAAAAATAGTAGGTATTGAATTATATTTTTAATTAAGAACCACTATGTAGTCAGCTCTCTTGAACGGTAGTATACTTCATAACCATTCACATATCAATCAAATATCAAAATAAAAGTAAAAAAAAACTCCACTAAAAAACTCACTACTGTATTCACGCGTATCCCAAAGCAACAAGGTTGTATTTGCAGCGACAAATTGTAGTTGAAGTGTCAAAGTAGATCGGGGTCTAAGCCTTCGACAAATAGCTGCGCCTACGCATTAAAACCACGGTCACGTGTTCTGTAACTGCAAACAAACTATTTATGCTAAGTAGGTTTTCTATTTATTGGTTTGTTAGCCCAAAGTAAGATAATTTCATGGATTGCTGTGCACGTCCACTGCTGGGCATAGGCTTCCCTCATAGATCTTCAAGATCTTAAGGGGGTAGTTGTCATTCTCACCACGCAGCGCAGTACGGACTGTCGATACGGGAGAACGCAGCTGCCCATCTTCCGGAGATGTCCCTTAGCAAATGCTTACTGTATTCACGGGCAAGATAATTTAGTATTGTATTATTAGGTAATGTACATATGTACCTAACATAATAAAAAATCTAATTTTAGATGCACTTTCTAGTTCTTCCATTGTTTTTTTAAAGAACTTATGTTTAAAAAAACAACTTACTATGACCATTTGGTAACGTCATATGCCGTTCACTACAGTATCCGATAAAGCATGAAATAACAACATGCTGACAGACTGTAAGTCATCTAAAATATAAATTTTACTTAAATAATGTACTTGGGTTAGAATGTTACCCCTCCTCTCATGCCCGTGGAAGCAGTAAGAGCCTGCTAAGGGATACCTCCGGAAGATGGGCAGCAGCGTCTTGCCGTGTATCAACATCCCATACTGCGCTCACCAACCCGCCTGCCAAGCTTGGTGAGAATGGCAACTACCCTTCATGGAGATCCATGAGGGAGGCCTGTGTTCATCAGTGGACGTTTTATGGCTGAAATGATGATCGCGAGATTTACGCCTGTTGCAAACCTGTGGCGAGATACGTAATCAGCCTGCCGAATGATCGTGGGTGAGATTACGTATCTCGCGACAGGTTTTGCAACAGGCAATTGACAGCAATATTGCTGTCAAATGTCAATTCCTTGCTGTTCTCTAATACAATATTGGCATTTGACAGCAATGTTGCTGTCAATTGCCTGTTGCAAAACCTGTGGCGAGATACGTAATCACCCTGCGGATCTCGTGACAAGAGCGTCGATTCCTTGCTGTTATCTAATACAAAATTTATGTTTGACCGCGATGATCGCGAGATTTACGCCTGTTGCAAACCTGTCGTGAGATATGTAATCAGCCCGCCGGTAAAATCGGATCGGGCCCTGTAGGTAAAAGGCAACCCGTTATAACAATAAATTGTGCTGGCCACAATATTCCCACATTGATTACAATTTATTTGATACATTCTAATTTATATAGAATTAAATAAAATTACGTTATCTCATGTGTAATCTGTATTTTTATGTTTATTTTATGTGAATGTATTTGTAGGCTACTTTATATTTAAAGGTTTTGTCCTTGTTGGATTAGAAATCAATAGTTCTTCGTCGTCTTAATAAATTGAAAAACAACTTTACGGTTATCTAGAGGGCTATGCCCAGCAGTGAACGTCCTATGACTGAGATGATGATGATCAGGGTTGTTGCTGATGTTGATTTTTGATCTTGACATCAGCGGATGCTGATGCTGATGATGATTTTGGCCAAGTGTGTGTGTGGCTCGCAAACTTAGTGTTCCACACTTACTTAATGTACATAGGTGGTTCTTCAAATAGAAACAGAGTCTCGAAAAATCTTGCATTTTTTGAGGGTTTAGTACACAAAGGGTAGCACAGGGAACACCCTTTGTGTGTTGTTTGTACTTGTTTACCTAATTTGTACAAAAATGCGCTTTATGCCCCGCTTCTTCGGGTCATGTCGGGACTCGAACATCAGCATCGATCATTGCGGATGCTGATGTTTAAATCAATGCTGATCATCACCGGATGCTGATGCTGATTCTGATATTCGCAACAACCCTAATAATGATATCCGACAACTATTCTTTATTTTTGTTCTGGTGGGGGTAACCAGATCTGCACTTACGTCCCGCATTGGTTTGTATTGTGCTTTATTTCTCGAGATACAGCCCCGATCCTAACCTAGCCGGCCCAACTCCTTGACATACCGGAGGACTCGGGGCCGCCGGCAGCATTCCATGAGCATCCCCGTAGGGTATGCTGTTGGAGACGAAGAAGGGCATGATTCCATGAGCTCCGACAACTATGCACAATAGCTTTATTATTTGTATCCAATAAAACATCTTACACATCTCCTTGAAATACCGGAGGACTCGGGGCCGCCGGCAGCATTCCATGAGCATCCCCGTAGGATATGCTCTTGAAGAAGAAGAAGGGCATGATTCCATGGGCTCCGACAACTATGCACAACAACTTTATTATTTGTATCCAATAAAACATCTTACATTCCAGCGGAATCCAATAAATTCCCGCCACAATGATTACAAGCACTGTCAACCGTTTCTGTTGCGAATTCGCATTAACATAATACTCAACATTGTTACTCCATTACAAAACGAGCTCCTTGAGAACTTACAGCGTACAGTCGGCGACTGGGTTATGTGATTTATTTATTCAGTACAAGCCGCACTCCGCGGTTTCACCCGCGTAGTTCCAGTTCCCGTAGGAATACGAAGATAAAATATAGCCTTTGTTACTCAGGGATAATGTAGATTTCTAATGTTGAAAGAGTTTTGAAAATCGGTTCTGTAGTTTTTAAATTTTTCGTTACAAACATCATTCTAATCATACTAATCATTCCTCTTTATAATATTGAGAGGTGCCGACAGTAGAATGTTACCCCTCCTCTCATGTCCGTGTATACAGTGAGCATGCTAAGGGATACCTCCGGAAGATTGGCAGCAGCGTCTTGTATCACCATCCCGCACAGCGCTTGCCAACCTGCCTGCCAAGCATGTTGAGTATGGCAGAACTCCTCATGAAGATCCATGAGGGAGGCCTATGTTCAATTGTCGACGTTTTACGGCTGATGATGAGAATTATTTATTCAGACAACAACACAGCATAACAGTACAACCAAAATGCGCTATGTTATACTTAAAAAAATACACATTAAAATTTAAAATTAATTGTTCTATATTTGAGTTTTAGTTTGTTCTTCATTTAAGTTACAATTTAAGAAAACATGAATAAAATTAATTATGATAAATTAAATTCAAATTCATGAATAGCATATTCTGTAAACGATTTAAAGGAAGGTTTTACCATTATTAGTATTCAATACTGCGAGCATTTGCTATAAGGCATATGCCTTATATATATGATGATATTTAGCTTAATTTGGGTTTTGTTATGTATGAAGTAATTCTCATTCGATAGACCATAACACTCTATCTTGTTAAATTTCCTAATCAAATCAAAATACAATTTTACATTACATTTATTATTAATTATGTACACGTTTCTGACATCTGAAATACTTTGTAATTCAAAATCAAACCTTCATAAAAAATCAGCAATATGTGCCAATAAAGTTTTTGAAATATTTTTATAAATAGCAGCAGTAATCGTGTGTAAATATTTTAATGTTAATTAAATTTGTTAACATAATTTACACCTCTTAATTATAACAAACAAACTAATATGTATCAATGACAGCCAATAATGGATTTACATTGTTAAGGTTCAACATATACGACAATCACAAAATTTTAATTAATTCAAAATTATGTTTTTTTCTGACATTTTTACTACGACAACCTTAATTTATTATATTACTACTGGTACTTATTACATATATTTTGCGCTGACCTTACTCTAAGTAACAAACAAACAGAATATTCCGAATAAATTTTAATACAACTACTGAATTATCATAAATAAACGGGCAATCAATCGATACATAAGGTATTGCTTTAAAAAATACAATGTTGCCAACATCTTCGGTAAAAAACTTCTGCGTTCCCACGATGATGGTCGTATGTTAATTTGAGATACGTGTGGTGTGAAAGCGGAAGCACTGATATTCAAATTAGGAACATGCACTTTTGAAAACCTCGGGAGAGGTATATTATACTTTGAAATATTCGATATATTTGTCAAAACATGTCACCTTCAACTTTTGTTGTAACATCCGTTCGTATTTTACACTACTTGGATTTAGAATCATAAATTAATGTCAGAACTGTTGTACAAGATATGTCTTAAAATATAGTCATAGATAACAATACATGCATAGTATAAAACAAAGTCGCTAACCGTTGTCTGTCTGTCACTATTGTGCTTAGATTTTTAAAACTACGCAACGGATTTTGCTGCTGTTTTTTTCAATAGATAGAGTGATTCAAGAGTAAGGTTTATATGGATTAATACATGCGTAATATAGTAGAGAAACACTGATCATTTGGAAGTTTCTAATGTGAGGTCGTAAATAAACACATTTTTTGGGCTCGCATTGCAAACGCTGGCTAAACCCTACGAGATAATATACTACAGTATTGAACATATTTAAAAGGTCTACAAAAAAGTCCGCGATAGTATATTCTGTAGTTTATTTAGTATCAGCATTGCACCCATGCGAATCCGGGGCACATCTAGAACACCCTGAACAATCTGCAGATCATACAGACATTTGTCCCGAGGCGGAAATCGAACCCGCAACCTCTAGCGTCGCAGGCGGATCTTTGCCCGCTGCGCCACAGAGGTCGACATTTTATTACAGCTTTTCTATTCTGGATAAACAGTATTATTATATCCTATTAAGAAATTGTTAAGAAACTAATCAACCAGTTTACGTACTTACATTTTACGTAGATACTTACATTTTAGAAACATAATTTCTACTGAACATTAAAACCACGTTCAAATTAGCAAGGAACCTGATAATCAGTTAGATAGAATTTTAGACGACCTACGTGGCACAGTTGGTATAAAGCCGGCTGAGATGCGGGTTCGGATGTTTGATTTATCTCCAGATTTTTCTCGGATCTGGGTATCTTCTAATTGATTAGTATGTACTTACAAAAATGTTTCTAAGTATTCTGTCAACCATCTTGTAATAACACGAGTTCTGATTATTTTAGGGCTATGTGAATAAACCCCGCCATATATATCATCGTCATCGTCTCACTGCCGTGCATCGTGTCACTGCTGGACTTAGGAATCCTCATGAGTCTCCAAGTACTGATCTTGTTACCACATTTACTACGCTTGGCAGTTGGGTTGGCGAGCGCAGTACGAGATGTTGAGATACGTATCCATAGGCAGATTCCTACTGCATCCACGGGAAAGAGAGGAGGGACAACATTCTACTGCTGGCACCCTACGGCAATATGTTAATAAAATCGGTTTCGGTTTACATAATTTATTTTTCATAAGAACAGTAAGTACAGTTCGCTTAAAATGAGATTATAACACTAATGATTCATAAGAATATGGTACCTACGTCCGAACTGGTGACGGAGCATGGCATACAGTTTTTTTGCAACTAAAATTGAAACAATCTGTAGAAAGACACAATCACAAAAGGTTCGCAAAGAACATGTATAAACTTATACACTACAAAAAACTTGCTTTTACATTTTACGTAAACAAAGCATAATATATTACTTTAAAACTTGAAACTCTAAAACTTAATTCACAACAAATGGCCAGTAGCTAGTTCATTGCTGATCAAACGAAAAAAATATATGTTAATAAAATAATATTAATTTGAAATACAAAGTATTTGGACTCCAGAAACGAAGTTAATTATATAATGAAGTTAAACAAAACTACTGTTAATTTCTAACGGCAGAAACACCGAGATATTTCATAATTATATAAGTATTTTGCAGTTATTCGCATTAATATAAAACCAATAATTATAAACCAATCTATAATATCCGTTAGAAAAGTTATGGCCGCGTTAAAAGGCATTCGTTGTCTCAAGTAACACTAAATATCGCCTATAAATCATAACAGGCGATAAAATTTCACTCGCCTTATTTATACACATAAATAGTATAATGATACAGTGAGAGGTAAATTTGCTTTTTACTGTTAAACCAAGGAATAATAATAACTTCCTAACTAAAACCAATAAGGTATATCTACAAGTAATATTTTAGTGTAGGTTACATGAATTTAAGTTAAACAACTTTTGTAAGTAATACCTTTTTATTTAATTATAGCAATGAAACTGTCTTAGGGTGACGGGTGCAATGCAGTGCTGCGTTGTTCACGTGCTTAGTGAACGTGATCACCGCAGCATTGCAATTGTTATAGGTAGAGGTTACCGCCTAACATCAGATGGGCCTTCGGCTTGTCTCGTCATTTATAGTATAAAAAAGCATTCCTAGTGCTATTCTCAGATTAACTTAAATAAATACAATGTTTAAAACATCAATGGTAAAACTTATAGCAGTTAGTTTAAACATTAAATAGGGACTAGAAAATGGAGTCTAAATCTGTTGGTAAAGTAAGGTATGGTTAAGGCCTGGAATTATCAATGGAATTATATTTAAACTGTTCAGAAATTGTTCTATTTAAGTTCTATTTAAAATAAGTTGGGTTATATCTATTAAAAATTTAGGGTTTGTTGTGAAGTACTCGTAAATCCTAATCATCTTATTCATCTCTACGTGTTGTAAATAAATATGTCCCTTTTTTGTTGATTACGTCTGTTTTTTGATGCGTTATTTGATGCGGTTCCTATTATATGATAATTATTTAGATGATTACAAGTTGGGGATTTGGTACGTCTCGTGTACCTACTAAAAGTATAGAAATAGTGTTTGCTAAACTTTCGCGATTGCAACACATTATTAACACATATTTAATCTGGTATTTATCGCGTTATTTACCTTTATTGACCGACGTTTCGACCGGATTGCATCCATCGTGGTCCCGGGTAAAACTTCGGGCAATATTATAGGTAAATAACGCGATATATACCCGGTTAAACAGTGTTAACAATATGTACGATGTCTAATAATGTTTGTTTCTTTTTGCCTAAATTGAGATTTTTATTCTTAAATGCTTTTTATGCAGGTTGTAATAATTTTTTTATTTATATGGTACCCCATATTCTTCTCTCATAACAAAACATGTCACAGAACACCGCAGATGCTTATAAACTACTATACCATTTTATTATGCAAATTTTCTCCTACAAAAAACACCCAAAAATCCGTGAAAAAAAAACTACTGAAACTTCAAAAAAACTAGCAGATGCAAATGAAACAATGGCATTTTTTGCGATTTTCGACGACAATTATAAAAAAAACAACCCCCGTATTGTTTTTTCTCAGTAGGACTAAAGTGGGTTGAAAAGGTTAAAACCCAGGGTTAATATAACGAGCAGTATGCAAATAAGGCACAACTCGTCCACGAAATATGGAATTAAAAAGGGTGAGATTGTAGACAAAAAAACAGAACTTGATTCAAATGGAAGCTTTCATTTGCAACGTATCCTGGAGTTTTTTATAATCTCATATTAAAAAAAATCATTATTGCAATTTCTATTAGCTTTGTTAATCCTACTCTGCCCCCGATAGTAAAAAGGGAAGAAAATATATTTTTTCGTTCAATAACTCATCAGCTCTATATTCAATAGGTACCAGTTAAAATTTCGAAATTCCCATTTTTAAATTTTTATTTTCTATACCTATATAATTATAAATATCATTTTGTAAGTCAATGATTGCGGGTCTACGGTGGATCGATATTTGAACAGTTGTAAAGAAATTACCTGAGTAGTACTCCATCCAGGGTGGATGGAGTAATAACAAAATAGCAAAATAAATTATTAATAAAATAAAAAATGAATAGGAAAAAGGGGGTATATCACATTTGTAACCAGATTTGAGTTCAATATTTTCAGGTGCCTATTTCCTCTCATTCCGGCAATTAATGTTACTCAAATCTTGAAAAAATGTGACTTACGCTTAATTTAACAGTCGGGACTGCGAAGCAAAGGCCTCTTATCACTTACTGAACCTCAATCCACTTTCAAAAAAAGAACTGGTTTAAAAATATTGAAATTGGAATTTCGAATTCTCAATTATGCCTACTGATCTCCCCTAGTAGATGACTTGAGCGTGAGCATAAAAATAATATTTATTACAATATTGGATTATCGAGTTATCAAAATCTTTTTTATCGCGTATTTAGCTTTATTTTATATTAAGGTAATTCAATTCCTACTTCCAGTTGGAAGAAGTTTCTTAAACAATGAATCGGGAGTAATCCGAATTGGATCCGAAGTGCCTAGAAGAAATGAGGCGATCATTTTAATTTACAATGACAACTGATTATAACAATTTTTTATGGGTATTACTCACGTAGTATTGGAACGTCGAAGATTATTCTGACACGTCGTCGTCTGTGTCGTGTCGGTCCCACGCGCGGACGGGCATACAATCCCATGATGATGATTTTCTTGAAAAATTGAAACGTGTCGGAATATTCTTCGATGTCACAATACTACGTGAGTAATTGCCGTTTTCACAAAATGAATTGTATACTATCTCACGTTAATTTTGAAACTGATGATAAAATTGCCATGTCAACATGGGCTAGGATAGAATGATTGAAATGAAAAAAGGATGCATTGAAAAAATGCTGATGGTAACAGTAATAGTAATTTTATTTGTCATTTTGTGTTGCAAAGCGGCCACTTTGCACTTGTTTATGTGTGCAACCACGGAAGACCAGCGCTGTGGCACGATTTATTGTGCCACAGCATTAGCTGAGTGGTGGCCATTTTTGTTTCCATATTTTTAAGTATCTGCTAATTGTTTTTTTTGTTTGATTTCATGTACCTTCGAATTGTTTGTGTGTATTTTTATATATTTTATCTCTGACATAATTTGACGTAAACACATTGTAAAATGTTAACATTCTGACACAAGCATAATGTAACATTAATACAATGTGAACTTTTGTCATTTTGTCACCGCAACATTTTAACCAATAAACATTGTAGAGGTACATTTTGACACCTACACATTCGAATTATTTGGACATTCAGTCATACGAACAGTCATGACCCGGAAGGAATTTTATGGAATTTTATGCTTGGTAACAAAATAAACTTGTTTTTATCTTTATCTATCTTTATCTAACAGAAGTCAACTATACAATCTATCTATCATCATCATCACCATTACCATTGACAGCCCGTAAGTACCCACTGCTGGGTGTAGGCCTCCCTTTGTGTCAATTAATCCATGGGTTCCAAATCCTATGTCTGCTTATCATCTCAGCCGTAAGACGACCACTGCTGGACATACATAGACCTCCCTCATTAATGTAGATGTTGATACACGGAAAGACGCTGCTGTCCATCTTCCGGAGCATAGGCTAAATCTGTCAAGGTATAGGTATAGACCTATACCTTGACAGATTTTTACTGCATCCATGGGCAAGAGAGAAGAGGCAACATTCTACTAGTGGCACGGCACGTTTTTTACTATGTTCATATGAAAGTCTATGCGATACCTGTAACCCATAAAAAATGTATTTACACATATTTGTGAAGACATTTTACATTACAAGTTTATTTTATTATCTACATTTACACTAATAATGAAGAGGAAAGATTTGATTGTTTGTATGCATTGAATAGGCTCCGTAACTACTGGACCGATTTGAAAAATTATTTAACCATTAGAATCATCTTTAATCTTATCTTATTATATCTTATGTTAGAATTATCTTTAATCTTAGCAAATGATGCTATTATAATAAAACACGCCACACTATATTTCTGCACGCCCAGGATGACTGGCAGAGAATGCTTTAGCATTAAGTCCTCCTTACACAATTGTTATGTGTTAAAGTGTTAAATAAATAAATAGAATGCTACATAGGCTATATTTTATTCCTGTATTCCCACGGGAACGGGAACTACGTGGGTGAAACCGCAAAGTGCGGCTAGTTGGTTTATAAACAAAATGTGTCGGTTTTCAATCTTATAAGATTCGTACAAGTATCTTCCTATTTGATTTTTCTTTAATTAGGTATTTTAGTGGGAATACACATTGTGAAATAAGTAGATTTGTGAAGGCCTATGTCCAGCAGTGGATTAATACAAAATTATAGACTAACAAGCTGACCGCCGTGGGGTGCCGGCAGTAGAATGATACCCTCATGCCCATGGATGCAGTAAGAGCCTGCTAAGGGATACCTCCTGAAGATGGACAGCAGCGTCTATCCGTGTATCAACATCCCATACTGCGCTCACCAACCCGCCTGCCAAGCGTGGTGAGTATGGCAATCCCTTAGCAGGCTCTTACTGCATCCACGGGCATGAGAGGAGGGGTATCATTCTACTGCCGGCACCCCACGGCCCAAAATCCTGGTATTTATGCAAAATTTTTAGTACTTTAAGGAAAAATAATGATTTTTCAATACAAACTTAACATCTCCTATGTTAACCCCTTTTACCGGTTTAATTTAAGCAACGAAAAGTAACCTATGTCCGTCTCCCAGGTCTAATCTAGTCCTATTCTAAAATTCATCAAAATCGGTCAGGCCGTTTTGAGGTCAGAACGAAACTTACATACATACATCCACACTACTTACATATTAATCAATTATATTAGTCCACAACATAAACAAGTTAGTTTGAACTCAGTTATAAAGATTTACTAGGCAAGCCTAATCAAGACACATACGAAGCTACCTTTATAGCAGTAGGGATTATAGAGGTAGAGTAATTTGGTTCATGATATTAGCGATAACCAATCCGGTAATATACCTTATTAATAGCTCCAAAGATAAATGCAAAATTTCAGCCCTATTATCATCGTTTCCGTAGTGTAGCGGTTATCACGTGTGCTTCACACGCACAAGGCCCCCGGTTCGATCCCGGGCGGAAACAGTATTATTTTTATTTTGCTGTTTTTAATCTGCATTTTTACCTACTAATTGTTATTTTACCCCCAGTAATTCGTATTTTTTATATTTGGTGATTTTCTTCTTAGTCGTACGACTGCTGTCCACTTCTACAGCAAATGCCTCCCTCATGGATCTCCACGATTATGAGGTGGTTGTGTTAATTTTTGCCGCGCTTGGCAGCCGGGTTGGCGAGCGCAGTACGGGATGTTGAAGACGCTGCTGCCCATTATTATTATTATTATTGGAAACATAATTGCTCACATCTTAAATTATGGTACAATTTGGTAGACATAATTACACCAAAATGTACACCAAATTTATCCCATCTTTCTTTCGCAGATTTTTACTGCATCCACGGGCAAGAGAAGAGAGGCAACATTCCAATGCCGGTAACTTACCGCTATTAGGTATTATCTAATTTTCGGCTATTACATGTTATAATAATAAACATTGTATAATTTAGTAGTCGATTCTTTAAATAATGTTCTCATATGTTTTCTACATGCTAGCTTTTAGAAATCACTATTAATACAACAATTTAAACATGTGACTTGTTTCAGAAAAAAGTACTTATATCAAAAAAAAAGTTAAAAATATAATAATGCGTAATATTTAATTTAAAGCACCAAAATCCAAAGTTTTTTTTGCTAATAAAATCTACTCTTTTCTACTTGCTGACCTTAGGCTTTTATTCTTCTTCTTGCTTTCTTGCGTGATGCAAACATTTTGATTGATTTAGATTGATTGATTTCCTGGTTCGTAAAACGTGTTCTTATTTTTCCATTCATTCTTATATTATTTTCCTTATAAAACTATCATGCCACTCTAGGCACTACATGATGTTGCGACCTTGCGAAAGAAAACTTAAAAACGCTAAACCTTCCATCGATATATAGTAGACTATTTTAATCGATATTATTTCTATGCAACTACCCCAACAAAGTTCTACAAAGCTAGTGAACACGTGCACAGTACCCGCATTGCTCGATACACAAAAAAAGCTTAAAATTAATTTGCATGGATTCACGGGGCGCCAGAAACAATTAGACCCATTGTTCTTAGTTTAAAACAAAAAAAATTAAAACAAAAAGTTTAAACAATGCAGTTGCACGCTGCATGCGGGCTTTTCTAAAGGACTTTCGAGCTTTTGTTTTACTTTTATAGAGATTTTTACTATAATTTTAATCGATTATTTAATCGACGAATTGCGTGTCTATGTGCCGAGACTAGGTACCTACTCGTATTTTAAATATTATTCGTTTTTTTATTTTAATTAGGAACTTCTTATTTACAACGGTAAAGGGCTAATGTGTTGCTAAACTCTATACAAATTATAGAGTAAGCGATATCGTCCTCGTAGTGACCTTCAAGCTTTATTTTATGCAGGTTTTTAGCATTATTTAACCAACGAATGGTGTATCTAAGTATCACATTCAGTGTCCATGACTATTTAAAATATTCTTCTTTTGTAATTTTATTTAATTAAGTTCGTAAGTGCACAGCGTTTAACGGTAGTTAGGACATCGATTCTTTTCATTAATATAAAACATCTATGTTCAATGTATTCATAGCAATAAATTATACTTTACTTTCGACGTTATCCTTGTTGGCGGGACCATCTTGTCACCTTCGACAGAAATTGCTGAGAGTCTAGAGATGGTTAGAGGACTTGATCAACCCAGCAGTGGGACTCAATAGTTTAAAAAGAAAAGAGTAAGAACTTTTTAAAATAGACGAGGGCGATTCCATAGCTAAACTCCATTTAAAACAAAGGACCAGACATTTAACAGGAAGCATAAAGTCAGTCATTATTGTATAATTATAATATTTATGAATTTCGCTAATTCATGTCTTTGCAAAATTAAGTCTATAGGATTAAATATTAATTATTGATTAATAGTTACTTAATAATTGATTAAATTATCATCATCATCACTATAATAAATAATTAGAAATTTCCGTTATTATTTGTCATGTTTCACATCTACCGAGACGGCCATCTTTTTCTATACGTAAACAGTAGCCTTTTAAATGACTGCCACATTTGTGTAGGTTGTTATTCAAACTCGTTGTTCACAATTTCATTTGTATGGAATAGTTTTAAAAAATAAAAAAATCGTTAAATCTTCATTTCATAGGTATTATAATTGTTTACTTCCCGTTAAAATGCCGCCATTCTAGTTTTACGATTTCTAAATTGGAAACATTCAAAGTAATGAGGTTTTTAATGAACTCGACTAGGCGCATTTTTACCGGCTTTTGGAGATTCTTTACTGGCTTTGATTTTGTTCAAATTAATCATTATAATATCGTGGTAGGAAAACTGTGATTATAAAAATAAATAAATATGTACATACACGACCAGTGTCTTGTTTTGCTGTGCATTTTATTTTATACCTGTTTTATGTTTGTTTCCTTTTGTCTTTTTGTATGTGCGTGTGTGTTAGGAAATAATAATTAAAGCAATGATCAAAGCAAATAATAATTAAGTGTAAGGCATCTGTAATGTCAAGAAATGGCGCTGATGGAAGACCAGCGTTGGTTACCTAGCTCGCTAGACAATCAACTCAATGCTGAATCAGTGTCCATTTTATGGTTTCTTACCCGCGGTCCACCTCAAAAGTTCACCTGGGTGGACTACGGAAACTTGTTATGATCCAGGGTACACCTGGGTGGACTTATCTTGTTAGATTTACAATATTGAAGTGTTTAGTGTTAAGTTTATTCTAAAATGTTCAGGGAGATAACTCCCTATTTAACCGTCTACATGTTGTAAAGTTAACATTATAAATAAATGTATTTTTGTTTTTTGTTTGTTTGTTTAAATACATTTTAATCTTTACGTGCTGGACATTTTGTACAGCAGCATCTTCCCCCGAAGTAAGCAGAGGAGATGGTAGATAGAATACTATTTACACATAGATCTTTAAAAACAGACTTAGTATACAAAGAAAACACCCAGACCGATACAAAAATTTGCAGATAAAGCAAACGTTTTGTCCCCCGGCGGGAATCAAACCTACAACCTCCTGCGTCTCGGCCGGCTATTAAACCAACTGCGCCACGGAGGTCGTCAAACTACTCTAAGAGCTGGATATATGCAAATGATCTTGCTAACGTCTATCTTCCTCTCTCTCGTCGTTACCACAACGTTTCGTCCAGCACTGATTGCAATACCGGCAGACGGATTCATTATCATCATCATCATCACAACCGTAGGACATCTATTGGTGGACAAATGCCTCTCTCGTGGACTTGGAGATCCAAGTACTGGTCATATGGGTTGTTGCTATGCACCACGCTTGGCTGACGGGTTGGCGATCTCAGTATGGGATAATATACGAAAAGACGCTGCTGCCCATCTTTCGGAGGTATCCCTTAGCAGATTATTACTGCACCCACGGTCAAGAGAGGAAACATTCTACTGCTGGCATTCCACGGCAACTTATTCGCAAAAAAAGGCCAAAAGTTTTCATGGTATTTTTTTATTTTATAAAAATTCTGTCATTGATAGTTTAGGAAAAAAATGTAGTTACTATCAAAACATACTTTATTTATTTATTTGAGCCACCAACAGAAGATAAACTGAGAAAAATTACAAAAGTAAAAATAATAAAAAGCATGGGCTAGTGTTCTCGCAGCTACATCTAGGATATACATTATAGGTTCTTAAATTGTCATAACAAAAGCTAACATAATAAGCAGTTATTTGAGTATTGGTACTAACAAAGTATTATGACTTAGAATTTTTAAACATAAGTAAGAAATATATTTTGGGGTCTACATAGAATTTCTAAACAAAACAAATAACTTCGTTCTACGTAAGGTTAAATAAAATAAAAAGAACATAGTTACATACTTTGCACCATTATTCCAGATACTGAATGAAGTTATTTTTGTTTTTGAAACAAGGGACATTGTCTTGTACATCATGGAATAATATGTTTTTAAAGGTTCTTCCATAAAGGTAACGGAGAAAAGAGGTAGAAAGAACTATAACCAAACTTCGGGATTGATCAGTAAACTCTAAAATATCTATATGATTACCTAAAGTTACTATCAACTCCAAAGTGTCCATAAACCATTTTTGTCACTTCATTCGTTGACTATATTTTCTGCTTTACGTCCTGGTGTGAAGGTATTTTTGAACGTAATCGTGTGAAATGTCAACGGTTTTATGGCTAAAGCAACACTGCCCATACAAACTACAGCTCATACCAAACAGCTTGTGTACTACGATAGGTTCTGAAGTATGTTTAAATATTTTTTAATAATTGAATTTAATTGATCAATATTGCATGTGGTTTACACAGTTAAAATGTCGTTTAATATTTTTGTAGTTGTTGTTAGATACCAAACTTGTGGTTTTAGTGCTCATTTTGTTGGTGTAACTTTCTAAATAAAATAATTAAAATTTAATAAGCTTAATTTGTCCCATGTCCATGGGACAAATTAAGCTTACATACAAGGCGGCTCGACGGAAGCTCTTAAACTTCCAGCAACAATTTGGCAAACGATGCACCAATCACCCTGTATATACAAGAAATACTAATATAAAGTGTTACTGATAGGAAATATAGTTAACCAAGTGTTAAATAGTGGTTGAACACTAGCTTTTTGAAAACGGGCAATGATTTGGCTTTTCTTATTTCAACCGGTAGAGCATTCGATAGCCGTATCGTTAGCACAGTGAAAGAACTATCTTAAAAAATAGAAGAGTGAAGAGGAATAATGAGTTTCTACAAGTCTCAGAAGTCTCTCTACGTCTCAGAAGAGCGCGTTGTACGATCGTGCGAGAGATGAAGAAATTCAAATCGCTCTTTGAGTTAGGGAGGAGAAAAATGACTAAACAGGATACTATACCAAGAAAAGAGAAAATGCGCATTTCTGCGGGAACCAAATAGGCAACCACGCTTACCCCGATATTCTGAGACGTGATTATATTTACGCAGGCCAATTATGAAACGAATACAAAGATTTTAGAAGAGGCGCACATATAATATACACATGCAAACTTTCAGCCGAAAATCCTAGTTGTCAATAAGAACTTCGTTCACTCGTTGACATCGTTCCCTACGCTCACTCGTTCAATAAAAATAACTTAATGACTACAGGATAATAAAACACACTCATTTTCATAATAAAATGTATAATTGGCTTTGGGACAGATGTTATTATACAATTAAATAAATATTTAACTGCAAATGTGAAATTACTTTTGGCGTAATAATATGAATTGTATTTACATTTTTTTATTGTAAAAGAATTACTTTAAATACTATGACCATGTATGAAATACTATTATCAATTTAATTATTATTGCTCAATCAACTTTAAAATGCTTTCTTAATATTTGCACGACTATTAAGTCGGCTAAATGGTCGTGGAAATTGAAGGTTCATATAACACTTACCTATGTACATAGCTGTTATTAATTCAAAGAAAAAAATAACATCGTTCCGAAGTACCACAAGGATCACTAAAAATAGCGACACGTTATATAAATTTAAACTTTAATATTTTTCAAACGGAACCCTAAATCGAAAAGTTGTCTTTGCAACCTCTCAATGGTTATAATACCTATTCAACGGCACCAACACAATGGGAAAATCAAGAAAACAAAAAACATCCCTATCTAACGTGTATAAAACAATATTTTTACCCCAAAATAATATTTTTTTAGCATTTTATTAAACATTATCTCGGTGTCATTATTTTATATCATCATCATCATCATTATCGCAGCAGTAAGACTCATGTCCACGACCAGTGCTGGACATAGACCGCTTCGTCAATCTCCAAGATCATGAGGGAATCGTCGCTTTACTCGCCACGCTTGGCAGGCGGGTTGGCGAGCGCAGTACAGGATGTTGAATCACGGAAAGACGCTGCTGCCCATCTTCCGGAAGTATCCCTTAGCAGGCTCTTACTGCATCCACGGGCATAAGAGGAGGGGTAACATTCTACAGCTACCCCACGGCACTTGGTAAATGTTACTCAGGGATAATTTGGATAATTTAAAAACAAGTGACACAGCTGCCCTAACAGGTCTGTGATAGTCGACTTGCGCTACGAACTACGAATCCTAATGGGATTACGTAATAAAGTGCTAACTTACGACCAAACTCGAGCTTTTTTAGTTTTATGTTTATTATGTTTGGCGTGGAGATTAAATCGTCTTCATCATCATCATCACGGACGTAGGACTACTGTCCACATGCATTACTGGACACAGGCCTCCCTCATGCATCACCAAGATCATGAAGGGTAGTTGCCATTCTCACCACGCTTGGCAGGCGGGTTGGCGAGCGCATTACGGGATGTTGATACACGGAAAGACGCTGCTGCCCATTTTCCGGAGGCATCCCTCAGCAGGCTCTTACTGCATCCACGGGCATGAGAGGAGGGGTATCATTCTACTGCCGGCTCCCCACGGCGACTGTGCCGGTTAATCTTATTCAAATTTCTTTATGGATTGTTATGTTAAACGGGCTTTCTACTCACGTTAATTATTCGTCGAAAATAGGTTTCCAACGTGTTCAGTTCCTCCCAGGGGAACTTTCCCCAGGGAATCAAATCAAATATTTCTTTATTTTTCTTCACAACGTAGGCTTATAAATAAATTATTACATAGGCAAAACGTATACAAGCTTATTAATGACAAAAACATAAAATACGGATTCCAACGCGCGTGACCTTTAAAAACTGTCCTTAAATATATCGCACCTCCAGTCGTAGACTGACTCAATCCAAAATTCACGTTTTTTGGGAAATGATGAAAACGTGTTTCGGTCCTTGACAGTTTTTGATAAATCACAATATAACTTTATGAAACAGAGAGCTACATTATATTACAGTTTATTTATTACAGTTTCTGATTTACTAGGCGACAGAGTGCACTTTTTTGAGTCGTTCTGTATAGTTTACTTAATTCATCCAAATTTTGAATTGAGTCAGTCTACGACTGGAGGTGCGATATATAAGTGATTTCTGGCCCTCTTATATGAGGGCCAGAAATTACTTCGCGCTGGTAGTCCGCCAGTAGTAACCTGGTTTGTGAAGACTGGTGCCTGAAATAGGTTCAAAAGAACCGGTGATACAGGTCACCAGGCCTCCCTCTCCACGGTACGGAACAGAGCGGCTAACAAGTTTTTAGTTTTATATTAGAAGAGTGGTCCCGAATGCCAAGTATTCGTGTATGTGAGTGTGTGTGTGCATGTGTGTGTTTGTGTGTCTTATTTTATCCAGGGAATGGAGTCTTACGCGCGCCTTCTCCTTCCCTCTCGCGCGCTCACGCTGCACTATGGAATTGTTACGATCATACATTCATAATACGATGGAATTCCCATCATCATAATTATTCATAATTTCAGCCTTGGGACGCAACATTTGCAGTTGCCACTAAGAACTTCGCTCGCGTCGCTCACTCGTTCGATAAAATCATTTGACGGAACCTAAGATGCATAAAATGAATAATGAGCATACAATCATTATGAACGATGATGACGTAACATTTCTAGATAACTTGGTCTTTAAAATTAAGGTACTATACGATATTAAACAGCAGGTATCCAATTTGGATGCGATTGGCAACTATCTGTTTACTGTCGATGACGCAGTTGAATTTTGAGAGTCTTAAGGCGAGGTATTCCGAACCACAGAACAGAGAAAAATGAGTAGAATTAGCATGATGCCTTTTTACTAAGAGAACCAGTGTCGCTTAACTCACACATGTAAAAACTAACACACATAGAAATAAAAATTCTTATTGGTTGAAAGAGTACCTTAAAAAGGGCATAAAATCATAAAACTAATTTTATTGATATTAACCTTATTCCGATCGCTACATGGTTCAAAGTTCAATAAAATAAACAGTGATAAAAAATTAATATTTAGTATGTTCACTCAGCCAGAGATGGCGCTTCTGCCAAATATTTTTTATAGTCTCTATTCCCAGGAAATAAGATTACTAATACAATGGCTACTTTTTCTACTCAACCAGAGATGGCGTTTTTGCCAAATATTTTTTTATAGTCTCTATTCCCAGGAAATAAGATTACTAATACAATGGCTGCTCTTCTTGATTGCTTGATAATCCACAACACAAAGCCACTCAACAAGAGATGGCGCTATTGCTATATTTATTTGACGGTTTTGCATTTTGAACAAAACTAACAAAAAAACAATAAAATAATGCTTACCGATGATATGATATGCCCCCTTTCGTTGAATTTTAGGTACGGCTTTCGTTTTTACACTCTAAAACGGCACAATACGGCATTTTTATATTTTTTTTGTTTTTTTTTGAAGTACGTTTACTCTGCTAAATTAAAACACGACTGAAGTAAGCGGTGCTTGAAGTGCGCAGTACTGCGCCTACTAGGTGTTACGCGAGCCCGCCTACTTACGATTTCTATGTTTTCTCTGTTCTGTGTTTCGAACGCTTTAGGCATATAAACGCTACTTCGCCCCGCGCGCCCGCACGCGCTACGGACACTCGTATCGTGCGCCATAGGATATCTTAGTATATTATCTTATGTAACGAGAACATAAGGGTAAATTATACAACATGCACAAGTAATAATTATATATGTACATATATTTTTAAGAAACAATACTTTTTAATTCTTTGACAAAAAATAGGGGTTGTTTAAATTTGACCGCTATCATGTGTGTGTATATATCTGTCTGTCTGTGTGTCTATCTATGGCACCGTAGCTTTTAAACAAGTGGACCGATTTGCATGCACTTTTTTTATTTTAAGCAGGGTTTTGACGGTGGTTCTTAATCATGTTTTATCAAAATGGGTTAGGAAGTTTACAAGATATGAGGGGTGAAATGGGGGATGAATAATCGAATATTTCTAAAAATACCCGAATTTGGTATCAAATTAAAGGGGTATAATGCAAAAATGAAAGTTCTATAAAATCAGTCGACCCTTTCATGAGATATGAGGGTTGAAAGTAGGGGTGAACCATCGAATGTTTTCAAATAAAACCAAGTTTGTTATAGATGACAGGGCATGATATGTGGATTGCAAAACTGAGGGTTCACATTACAAAAAAAATTAGGTAACCTCAGAGACCAGGTAAGGTGTAAAGGTTTATTTATTTGTCAACAAAACTATCGACCGATAGAACACAGTAAAGCCTATGTATTTCATTTTATGTTCTTATGAACTTAAGCATATCTACAAAAATAAATCCCAAGTTTTATTTTAGAACAAATCTATTTTTTTATTAAACAAGAATATGCAAACATCACCATTTACTTACGGTCGGAAAAAAGTAGCGATTTTTAGGGTTCCGTAGGTAACCAAAGGGTAAAAACGGGACCCTATTACTAAGACTCCGCCGTCCGTTGGTCATCAGGCTGTACCTCGTGAACAAGACAGTTGAAATTTCCACATTTATATTTAATTATTATTTTTAAAAAGAATATACAATTAAATATTCTGCGAATATTCAAGCGTCTACCTGTTGCCGTCATTAATACCGAGCAAAAAACCATAAATAAACAAATAAATAAATAAATAATGCTGGACAAATCACACAGCATCATCTAGCCCCAAGCTAAGCAGAGCTTGTGTTATGGGTACTAGATGACTGATATACTTAATACATTATACTACATAGATAGATATTTTTATTATATATAGAAAAACACCCAGAACACACTGAACAAATATCTGCAGATCGTACAGACATTTGTCCCGAGGCGGGAATCGAACCCGCAACCCCTTGCGTCGCAGGCGGACCTTCGCCCGCTGCGCCACAGAGCTCGTCGTTGTATGTTACCATGAAACCATGTTTGTTGTATGGTAGCTCCTCTTAAATATTTACTTTGTTCTGTTTTTAGTATTTGTTGTTATAGCTAGTTATAGTATTGCGCCTTAAGAAAGAAGACTATAGCTACTAGCGCCAGAAGGATCTGGAAATAGATTTAAAGACCGTTTTATTGCGACGCGTGCACTTAACTATAAATATAAACTGTTTTACGGTACCAAGGTAATATCCATAAATTAGTAAAAATTTAGGACTCTGCTTCCTGTTTCACAGAAATTGCTTAGGTCTTAACGGATTATTCTAGGTGAGTTAGCCAAGGGGATACAAGTGGACCCAGGAACCGTCCGGACCCAGGGAGGGCGATGGTGTATTATGGCGATGCACCATCGAAACTTCCGCGAGACGGAGGGGGCGTTAGTTGTGGACGCCCCCGGGACGTGCTCAGGCAAGGTGCGATAGGGTTTCCGGAGTGTTCTGTACGAGAAACCCGAGCCCCTGGTGCACCGAGGCTAGCCATCGGGTGTTTTAGTGAGTCGTCGCGAGACAACCTCACATGCTAACCCTTACGCAGCATGATATCTGGCACGCAGATTTTCCCCTCGTCACAAAAAAAGGGGATACAATGGAACAATCCGTTAAGATTTAGCAATGTCTAAATGTAGGACCTCCACTGCTGGAAAAAGGGTTCTCTTGTGGACTTGGAAATTCAAGTGCTGGCTAATTTTACCCCCGTATTTTTACAGGCCTTGGGGTGACGGCAGTAAAATGTTGCCTATCCTCTCATACCCGTGAATACAAAAGATGGCAGCAGTGTCTTTCTGTCAATAAAATTTTCGTACTGCGCTCGCGCACCTGCCTGATAAGCGTGGCGAGCATGGCAGCAGCCCCCTGATCTTAGAGATCCATGAGACCGCAGTATTGCAGTGAGACAGCAGTATTCGTGGAAAGCAGCCGAGATGAGATTTTTACGGGAACGGGAACTACGCCGGTGAAACAGGGCTGCTAATCCTAGTCCTAGTAATATTGTAAACGCAAAAGTTTGTGAGAATGTATGGATGTTTGTTACTCTTTCACGCAAAAACTACGGATTGAGCTAAAATTTCGCATACGTGATGTTGACCAGAATTAACACATATGTAGGTTACATTTTATCCGGGTAAACGCATGCGAAGCGGCGGGCATAAGCTAGTTTTAAAATAAAAACAGATGCAAATAAAAGTATTTACCTGCCAGCGATAAGCAAAAGCTTGCAAATTGACATGTAGTGCACAAGCGGTCTGTAATTTGAGGTCCATGCGTTTGACAGTCGCCTCTGGCCTTAATAGCTGTGCGAGTCTTTATTGTAACTTATTCAGGGCACTTTGTATTGTTACAGCATCATCAGTAGTATTAAGGCCTTTACATCTATTATAGATGATTTACACAGCGTCAGCAACTGGGGACGAAGCCCCCTATCCCCGTCTGTCTGTGCATGTGACGATTACAACCGAACGCGTTGACCGATTTACATGAAACCTTGTTTGTTAGCACCGTCTTAATGAGAGAAGGGTACTCATTGATTTTGGTGACTCTAGGGTCACTGGAACGGAGTTTTTGTGACCTCAAAGGTTCTCCAAAAAAATATAAGTCTTAAAATGGCCGAAAATGTCTAAAAACCCAAAAATGCCATTGTTGAACTCTGGTGTCCTTTTGAGGCCTTCGCCCCCTTTTCTGGTACCCCCGTACCAATGCTTGTTTATGCTTTACACGACGCTGCAGTGCCTGGGGTATTGTTAGATGGATTTGGCTAGTCCAACCCCTATACCATGCTCCCAGCTTAGTCGACTATAAGTCAGAGGAAAGGACAAGTCAATGTCTGAAGCTGACTAAGCCGCGGGTTAACGGTGAAGGGAAACATCGTGAGGAGTCATCGATGCTTTCGTTCACCGTTAAGCGCGTGTTAAATCATCAGCATCATCAGAAGGTACTACTGCATACTATGGTGTTTTTTACCTGTTTCCAGTTTGCTTAAACGTAGATAATGTTTAAGCCGACTGGAAACGCTTGATAAAAAAACACTGACGCTAACAATGTCAATAAAATTTTATAGTAACTTTGTCAAGGAATAGTGTATCTGTTTACTATAAATAAATAAATAATGCTGGACAAATCACATAGCATCATCTAGCCCCAAGCTAAGCAGAGCTTGTGTTATGGGTACTAGATGACTGATATACTTAATACATTATACTACATAGATAGTTAATTTTATGATATATATAAATAAACGTCATGCTATTGATTTTATTATAATACTACACAGCGTAAATATTTATAACACATGAGGGTGTAACTACCTAAAAATTATCGATAATAAAAATAAAAATATACATATATGTATAATAAGATTTTAATATTTTATCTCATCGATTAAATTTTTAGATTGTTCTGCTTGAATCACCTGGCCTCAGCTAGGTGAGTTAAGGTAGTCAATTGGCAAAGGAAATTGAAGTAAAAATAAGTGAAATTTGGTGTGACGTGTCTCTGAGAGGTCTTAATCGGATCTTATATTATACATTATATTATAAAATGCAAAAAAAATACGATTATGCCAACAACTAATAAAATGGTAAATAAAAATATATTAAAAACAGTCTGGTGACAGACAGATAGACAGACAGACGGACAGCGGAGTCTTAATAGTCCGTTTTTACCCTTTGGAACCCTAAAAATTAAAAAAAATACGACGAATACGATTTGTACTAAACCCATAAAGGACTTCCAGACCATGCAAAGTTAAGTTAGTGTACATAATGACTGGGTAAAACTATACAGGGTGTATTATTAAAGAAGGATGGAAGAAAATCCAAAACAACTTTTCACTCCCCCTTGTGGGTTTCATTTCAGCTATAAAACGTCCACTGATGAACAAAGGCCTCCCTCATGGATCTCCATGAGGGGTAGTTGCCATACTCACCACGCTTGGCAGGTGGGTTGGCGAGCGCAGTATGGGATGTTGATATATGGAAAGACGCTGCTGCCCATCTTTCGGAGGTATCCCTTAGCAGGCTTTTACTGCATCCACGGGCATGAGAGGAGGGGCAACATTCTACTGCCGCCGGCGCCCCACGGCTTTAGTACACATATAGTATTTAACACATAGGCTTGTGGGTTTAGTACACATGTTATAATACACCCTGTACAGTTTTACTCAGTCATTATGTACCTACACTTTACAATTAGGCTTGCCATAGGCTCCCAGCTTACAAAGACACACTGTTAATACTGAATTTGTGAATAGGTTCCTGGACCCTAAGGCCTCTGCCTCGAATCTTGCGGGCAGCGGGGCGGCGGCGGCGGCGGCGCGGGAGCGGCAGGATCTTATGCGTAAAATCAAATGGACCGGCCCTCGAAAACAGCGGCGCGGCAGCGGTGCGGGCTTTGATTTTACGCATAAGATCCTGCCGCTCCCGCGCCGCCGCCGCCCCGCTGCCCGCAAGGTTCGAGGCAGAGGCCTAAAAACCAAAACGATTTCGAGTTTTGAATGCATAATGGGTGAAAGTGCCCGCCCGATTTGGGTTGTTTACGTCGCTCGTGACGTTCGTTTTTATAGTTTTCGTGAACGGCCGCTGTGTTTATAAACATGGACAGATTTGTCATCATTTTAATTGTATTTTAGACAATAAAATAGAATTCATTTTTCATTCATTTCAGCCGTTAAACGTCCACCACTGAACCCAGGCCTCCTTCATCTCCATGAAGGGTAGTTGCCATACTCGCCACGCTTGGCAGGCGGGTTGGCGAGCGCAGTACGGGATGTTGGTACACGAAAAGACGCTGCTGCCCATCCCTTACTGCATCCACGGGCATGAGAGGAGTGGTAACATTCTACTGCCGGCACCCCACGGCTATAGTATACAAAACACTTTGTTGTACAGCTCAAAAATTACCGAAAAATAACTTACAATAAAATTGCGAAGAGCGGTCTTATCGCTTAGAAGCAATTCCTATTTTAATGTAATTAGCTGTTAGCCTATTTGAGGCGATTTTTGTTCTACTTGTAAACGGATTTTAACGTCTTAGGGTTATTATACGACGATTATATGACTAGCTCTGTGGCGCAGCGGGCGAAGGTCCGCCTGCGACGCAAGAGGTTGCGGGTTCGATTCCCGCCTCGGGACAAATGTCTGTACGATCTGCAGATATTTGTTCAGGGTGTTCTGGGTGTTTTTCTATATATAATAAAAATATCTATCTATGTAGTAAAATGTATTAAGTATATCAGTCATCTAGTACCCATAACACAAGCTCTGCTTAGCTTGGGGCTAGATGATGCTGTGTGATTTGTCCAGCATTATTATTATTATTATAGAGGTATTATTATTATATCCTGTAATCTTATAAATCTAATGTGTGTAATAATATATAAATAAATAAAGCACAGCCGTATCCTGCATCCACCGCTCACCTGCGGTCTAAATCAGATCTTAACCGTAGGACGTCCACTGCTGGACAAAGAACGTGGGCATGAAGAGAAGTACTGATCATGAGGAGAGCTTATTATCTTTTTTAAACATTCGCGATCACAACACTTTATTAAAATATGGGATTATCGGGTATTTATCGCGTAATTACCTTTATTTTATTCCCGACGTTTCGACCGGATTGCACCTGGTCGTGGTCGCGGGGAGACAGTCTGCCCGCGATAATCCCATATTTTAATAATGAGATGTTATTACATGGTAATTCGCTGCTTTCCATCTTCCAGAGGTATCCCTTGGGAGATTCTTAGTGCATCCACGGGCAAGAGAGGAGGGGTAACATTCTACTGACACCACACGGCGGCACACCAGGTCGCCTGTGGACGTGTAATTTGAATTATATTGGGGGTTACCAGATCTGAATGTTATGCGTTACAAATTAATGGTTTAATGAATAAAAGCCTTTTTTGACCTTAATAAATTTTATAGGTATGAAAAACTTCAAATCTGCCATTTATTTATTTATTTTAATACTTTATTGCACACAAATTTAAATAAGGGTACAATTGGTGGACATAATGCCGAAGGCATTTTCTACCTGTCAACCACATAGGTGAATAACAGGGTAATGTGCCAACCCGTCCGCAATAAACTTGTCCGCAGCGGACGAGATGGCACATTTAAAAAATATATTATTTTATGTTATTTTTGTCTGTGTGAAATTTATGTTATATGGTGAATGTACAATAAAGAGTATATCTATCTATCTATTTTCGTTCATCAACTCGTCCGCTCAGTTTTATTGTACCTAAAACTAGCATTTATAAGTGCCATGTTTATCAATACCAGCGAAACCTATAGTATATAGCAACCTGGGTGCAGCCTCAATGTTGTTTTGGTCCAAGAACCCGTTCGGAAGTGGGTTGTAGACCCTGTTGTAACCTCGGCTTACCCACTTACCTATAAAAGGATCTGCCGCACAAATTGCCTCTGGTAAACAATCAATGCACAATAACCCATTTCAAAAAACCTCAATGAGTATTATTAAGTATTAGTCATAAGTATAAGAAGTATTTAGTTTGTTATGTATGTAGGTATATTTTTATCTATCTATTTTTTCGTATGTATTATTCGTACACCTGGAAATAATTTTTTAATTGAAAAAGCCGTGTTGGCCGACTGGTATGTACCCCCGACTTTCAATCCGAAGGTCGTGGGTTCGATACCGGCCGGTGCACCAATGAATCTTTTTTTCTTGGAAAATGTATGTGCACACTTAACACGAGCTTTAACGGTGAAGGAAACATCGTGAGGAAACCCGCGGCTTAGTTAGCTTCAGACTTCAGATTTGTTAATGCTTTTAACGTATAGAAAACACATATTTGTAATACGTACTTATCATGGTAAATATCTTGTTATTTTTTATCAATACTGTTTCTATCGCATAGAAAACACTTTTCACTTTGACTGTCCAGGTAAACAGTGTACTAATTGCCACAAAAATTTTGTAATTTGCATTACAAAAGAATGTACGTAGTGCCGACAACCCATACTCAGTATTTACAATTAAAAACGTTAAATTTTATGTTTATGCTTAAAGTTATTTATTACAAAAGTATTAATCAATAGTTAGCATACATTTTTATTTAAATTCGGAATGAAGAAAAAAGAACAGAAACTCAGAACGACGGAGTACTTTAAAATAGTATTAAGTATATTTTTAGAGAAGTCATAAACGAGTGAATAATTAATCCACAGTGTGTACGGTCCTTTATAACTCAAAACACATTCATTATTTTTAAATCGTGTTCTCCGTTTAGCGAATACCGGAAGTCATTTAAGCAACTGTATTTTTATGTCACTCAATTTGAATCTTGTTAAGTCCAATTAAAAGTTCTAAAGTTAATTGATTTCATAAAATTGTTACAGTTTTATGTTTCTTATTTGTTAAATATTCATATTTTTATGAACATGTTTTTTTGTAGGTTAACGAATTATGTTAATTGATAATTTGACTTTATGGATATTTTTATTGTAAAAAATATTGTAGAATTAACAGAAAAAACCTTAGGGTAAAATTGACTCCAAAAATGAGTAGGTTGGTGCCATACCCGCCACGCTAGGCAGGCGGGTTGGCGAGCGTAGTACGGGATGTACTTACACGGAAAGACGCTGCTGCCCATCTTTCTGAAGTACCCTTTGGCAGATTCTTACAGGCAAGAGAGAAAGGCACCATTCTACTGCCGGCACTCCGCGGCAAGTTACCCAATTTAATATTAATTAATTATTAATTAATTTAATATTAATAATATTTAGTAATTAAGTGGGTATACTTCACAACCAAAGGAAGGCATAAAACCTAGTTTTGTGCCTACTAATATAATAATTTATGGTATAATGTATTACGTAAAGCTTTTTATAGTTTTAAGTGGGAACAGGTGCTTAAATGAAACTGGCCAAAACGTATAACCGTCGTAAATTTTTATACTTACCTACTAAATAGTTGACCAAAAATATTTTATGTAGCTAAAAAGTCGTTAAACATTTTATTTTGTAAATCTTTTAGGAGATATGCCTTGTGAGTTTTATGAATAAAATTATGGAGTTGTCATTGAATTGTTATGGTGATTGAATTGTCAAAATTGAAGCAATTTTTGTCATGATAATCATAATGACTGACATATTAAACTCATTACAATATCATTACAATTAACTCTAACAAAAGTATATAATCATCATTTCAGCTGTAGGACGTCTACTGCTGGGCATCCCTCATGAATTTCCAGTTATTGCGGTTGGATACAACACCAACTGTGTAAACTGTGGAATTAGCTGACCCAACATATAGTGCTTCTTTTAGCTTGTTCCAAATATATTTGAATGTAGAATGGACATAGTTCTATGCTACATTTGAATAAGCTGTTAAATTTAAAGCGTTGTGGTTGGCTGACCGACGCGGACAATGGTGGGCAGATGAATTCAAAAATGGAACGGGCACAATGGGCACACGATAATGTGTAAATATTGCTAGTTCGGTGGCCAGAGGCGTGTAATGGTGGCTTAGGGGCGCAGATGTAGGGAGAATGGAAGAGATAGGTTATGTATGTCGCTCCCCTGCAGTGAAAAATATCTAAAGATTTCTTTATAGTCTGGAAACTGTGCTTAACTCAATCGCTTCCTGCAGGGCTAGCATGGCCGGAGATATTTTATCCACGGGGAGAGGACAAAATACTATTCCCCTCTGTCAATTTTGTCCACTCTCCGAGCATGGCGACATGGGTGGATAAACTATTCACGGTGAACAAACCAGGGGAAACGCTTGTTTTATCCCCACAAAAGTTTTATCCCCAGCCCATGCTAGCCCTGCTGTCCTACCATAGTCTTAGTAGGACACATTAATATTAATATTTCACCAAACTCTACCGACTATAATTCTGACGACTACTTAAACTGAACAGTTTCCCATGCTATGCTCACGTAATTTTAACTAGACTAAATGCCTGTCTTGGTCACGTCTTTTTGAAATCTCAATTTACAGCAACAACTCTAGTATTAGACTCCTTTGTCACTGATCAAGCCCCTGTATTTTTTTGTATTAGTACTTCAATTCTTCCAAATTTTAAGAAGACTCCAGTCAGAAAGCTAAACATACATCTAATCATTAAAGAAATTGAAAATACTGATCTTTCTCCAATATTATCTCTTATTCAGCTGCCAACAGCCTTGTAAATAGCCTGATTTCAATTATTAGCAGTCATTCGCCTATTGCATATTCTCCTAATAAAAAATAATCTTAAAACCCTGGATGAACCCTGGCCTTCTGAAGTGCGTACGCAACCAAGATAACCTTTTAAAGGAACACAAGAGAGATGTAAAGAACGAAGTATTGAGACTTACCTTTATTGGATACCGTACGTTTTGTAATAATCTTTTAAAGAAAGTCAAGTCAGAGTACGAATTTGCTGAGCTTCAGAAGGCTAAGAAACATCCAAAAGCTACATGGAATATCGTAAAACGAATAGCCCATCTTAAACAGTCTACTTCACAGGATCTGCTAAAATTTTCTGATACACCGGAATCTTCTGCGAACTTCAAATTCATTCTTTGCTAAGGTAGGTGCAACACTAGCCTCAAATATAACTTTACGAGACATTTTGTCTGCTACGTCTTATTCTACTTTTCCTTCTCCTTTAACTCTACCCTCTCACTTGCCTCCGGTTTCCTCTATGTGCCTTTTACCTACAGAATGTTAAGAAATAGAACTTGTGATTCTAAACCTTAGACAATTTTATTATTTTACACATAACACACATAAGCGCTTAATTGAATTCGTTCGCTCCAGTTTAATATTAGTGACGGTCACATGTCGTATCCAGTGAGCAAGTGCTGTTGGTTAGGGCGAGAGACGCACCGACCCGCGATGGAGCTATTTCCTGATTTAGATGTCGCAATATCATGACGGGTGCAGTATAACTGCGGATAGACCAGTCAGATACATCAACATTGGTGTCGAGACTGTAGAGCTGATTATAATTGGAGATATAACGTTTCTTAATTTAACGCAAAATGCCGTATTATAGCTGCTTATTATATTATAGTTGCCTGCAATAAAGTTTATATTATTATAATTTTATTTAGAAATGTTAACGTAATTTAAGACTTAAGTTTTATTTTATTCTTATGGAAGCCCTTTATTTATTGAAAAATAAATAAGACTATTTTATTATCTACGCTACTCTCAAATTTTCAATACATTTTGACAGAGATTGTTAGAAGATCTCTAGGGAGAGAGATGACTGGAGAAATTTAGGGGAGACCTTTGCCTAGCAGTAAGACGATACAGGTTAAATAAAGAAATATGGAAATAGAAGGTTTATTTATGTCTCAAAGATACATTTTGCAGTAGAAATCTTTATTTTCCTTATCCTTTAATCTAATAAAGAAGTTATAACATATTTTTCCCTATCCTTCAAATCAATTACCGAAAGTAATAATAATTAAAAGTTACCTACACTTAAATAACAAGCGATATGTCTGAAATTCATCACGTACTGCAACAGAGTGAGGATGTTAGTGGCAGGAGCGACGCCTAATTTCAAACAATTTCATCTGATAGCAGCTATTGAATGATTGATCTATGAATCTGCGTTATACTGCATGCGAGGTTTAAGTGATCGTCAGGATAAAAGTATAACTTAGTTTCTGTAATCTGTGGTATAACCATAAAATTTTCCTTTGAAATAAAGTAAAACAAATAAGGTTTTTTTATTAAGAAATATTTTTTGCCAGCAGGAGAATACTACCCCGTGGATGCAGTAAAAGCCTGCTAAGGGATACCTTCGGAAGATGGGCAGCAGCGTATTTCCGTGCATCAACAACCCGTGCTGCGCTCGCCAACCCGCCTAACAAGCAGTCCTACTTACGGCTCAGATGACGATGACTAGTGAAAAGTATTTTTTTATGCTGGACACCGCTCACAGAGCCATTATACTATTCTAAACGAAGCAAAGCTTGTACAGTGGAAATCAGTTGAGTCCTAGAATACAACTTATTATACATTATTTAAACGACAATATCATCGGCAAACCGAAGATGAGTCATGTCCACTCCAATCAATTCATCATCATCATCATCATTTCAGCCGTAAAACGTCCACTACTGAACTAAGGCCTCCCTCATGGATCTCCATGAGGGGTAGTTGCCATACTCACCACGCTTGGCAGGCGGGTTGGTGAGCGCAGTATGGGATGTTGATATACGGAAAGACGCTGCTGCCCATCTTCCGGAGGTGTCCCTTAGCAGGCTCTTACTGCATCCACGGGTAGGAGAGGAGGGGTAACATTCTACTGCCGGCACCAATTATGATAATGTGAATAATGCAGTCTCTTAAGTTGTCCATTGGTTTAATTCTAATAATCTATTACTTAATGAAAACGAAACAAAATGTATCAGATTTTCACTTCCATATGTAAACCATACTAAGACATTCAAATAGAAGGTGAAGACCTAGAACTTGTACCTAACACTGTCTTCTTAGGCATTACTCTACATAATAAGCTTCAATGATATTAAATAAATAATCTTCAAATTCCCCACATAGATAAGCTATCGAACTGGCTCAGTTCTGCTGCATATGCAGTTAAAAAAGTTCGTTACCTCACAGACATAGCTACATCTAGACTTGTTTACTTTAGCTATTTTCATAGTTATTTTAGGGTAACATTCTAACGCCGGCACGGCAGTCACTAACGTAACATAATTAAAATATTGTTTACTTTCATAGACAAGCGTGCTTGCACCGTACTCTGATATGAACAAAGAAAACGGAAGTGAAATTTAACAATAAAATAGAGTATTAAGTCAGCTTGTAATTAACAAGCTGTTTCGGACAGACGGACAAACCGACGACGAGGGTCTTGTATTGTTGACACTAATGGTTACGGACTCGATCCATACAAACTATTTTACTAATAAGTTATTTCTAAATATGTGCTTATTTAATTATTGTATTTCCATGTATTAACATCCCGTACTGCGCTCGCCAATCCGCCTGCTAAGCGTGGTGAGTATGGCAACCAACCCCTCATGGATCTCCATTAGGGGTGGTTGCCATACTCACCACGGCCTGTGGTTAGTAGTTGACGTTTTACGGCTGAAATGATGATTATAATCTAAAGACTTAAACATAGACAGAAAACAGCCTGATTAAAATGAGTAAACAAATATTTAGAGAAAGCAAAAGATTACTCCCATCAGCCTAACCATATTTACTTTAGTCAAACTGCGTTTGTATCAAACAGAACAACGAGCTCTCAGTCATCATAACCCTTAGCATTTCCTCTGGCTAGCCCCTAAAAAATAATGTTTTAATTAACGATATATATATATCTGCCTATTCACACTCTGTTTTCCAAAATGGAGTCGTAAAGATAAGATCTAAGTGTCAAATGTCCAAAATGTCTGGTTGTAATAGGCTCCGTGTATCTAGGGAACAATACGACGTGACGGCTCATAAAATCATGGACGAATAGGAAACGGTTAAGTTTCTAATGGTTTCCGTTAAATTATTTGTGAAGGGACCAAAAGCGCCTTCAAATAGTTCGGGTATAATTATTTTTCCAAAAAACATAAACCGACTTCAAATGATTAAAAACATTGTTACAGCTTTTGAAATTTGAGGTTTTCTCTCGATTTCCCCGGATTCTACCATCAGATCCTGACTTGGTTCCAATGGAACCACCCCGGAAGTGTACTCTTTCAAATAAAAAACAATGAAATCGGTCCACAATTCACGGAGAAATCGGTGAAAATAAATAAAAAAAGCCGGGGGGTGCCGGCAGTAGAATGTTACCCCTCCTCTCCTACCCGTGGATGCAGTAAGAGCCTGCTAAGGGACACCTCCGGAAGATGGGCAGCAGCGTCTGTCCGTGTATCAACATCCCATACTGCGCTCACCAACCCGCCTGCCAAGCGTGGTGAGTATGGCAACTACCCCTCATGGAGATCCAAGTAGCCTATGTGTTAATCCTGGTCAACATCAATACGTGTGCAAAGTTTCAGCTCAATCCGTAGCCTAGTTTTTGCGTGAAGAGGTAACAAACCTCCATACAAACAAACTTTCGGCTTTATAATATTAGTGGGATATGTTCATTGTGATCTATAGTAACAAATCTATGGTTACAAATCCGTTTTCACTTTCTCATTACCTAGATAAAAGTTAGTGCATTTGTTACTACAAATTTGTTGTTCATCAAGGTCCGCCTGCGACGCAAGAGGAAGCGGGATCAATTCCCGCCTCGGGACCTTAAATTAGTTAAGGGTGTTCTGGATGTTTTTCTGTATATAATAAAACATATCTATTTAAGTACCTAGTATAATGTATTAAGTGTATCAGTAATCTAGTACCCATAACACAAGCTCTGCTTAACTGGGCGCTAGGTGATACTGTGTTAATTGTTTAGCATTAATATACATATAATATTTTACAGCGTCAGCAATTGGTATTTATTCTGTACGGAAAACAGCAGTGCCTGTGGCATTTGTTAGGTGGATTAGGATTAGACTTGCCCAGCTCCTAACATCACGCACATCTATATATATGTATATAAAATTCAAAGTCCTGACTGACTCACTGATTGACTGACTGATATATCAACGCACAGCCTAAACCACTGCACCTAAAGACTTGAAATTTGGCACACATATACCTTGAGTATCCTAGAGGTGCACTAAGAAGGGATTTTTCGAAATTCCTACGGGATAGGGAATACGTGGGATTTATATTTTCGAATCAAAGTGGCTCTGCGTGAAAAAGGGGATTTTACGTTTTATGACTTCCACGCGGACGAAGTCGCGGGCGAAAGCTAGTCTACTATCATATTCAAAGGAGAGAACAATGTCAATACGTCAATACTGTAGCTAACAAAGCCTCGGGTTGCCTCACGATGTTTTCCTTCACCTGTGAAGTGGAACTGATGAGGACCACCACAAGACAGCCATCGTAACTTGTCAATGGTAGAAAACTCACGTGCATTATTACGCCTTTTGTCTTTTTTAAACTTTCGCGATCACAACACATTATTAACATACATATGTATAACCGGGTATTTCAGGGGCAGTCTTCTCGGGACCATGCTTGGCGCAATCCAAGCGAAACGTCGGGAAATAATAAAGGTAATTTACGCGATAAATACCCGGTTAATAACATTATTACGTCGATAGATAGTTAAGATTAACTTATCCGCTTAACTTGCAGTGGTATGCGACCAGTAGAATGTTACCTCTCTTATCCGTGCAGTAAGAATCTGTCAAGGGATGTCTCCGGAAGATGGGCAGCAGCGTCGTTCCGTGTATCAACATCCCGTACTACGCTCGCCAACCCGCCTGTCAAGCGTGGCGAGCATGGCAACAACCCCTCATGATCTTGGAGCTCCAAGAGGGAGGCCTCTGTCCAGCAGTGGACGTGGACAGCGGTCCTATGGCTGACACGATTTACGTATAAATATGAGGGTTCTCTAAAGAACTAATGATGCTTTCCTCCGTCGACCGAGACACGTTCTCGGCTTGCCCGTTGACGAGCTCACCGCCGCTAACCCGAAGGTCACGTCAACCTGTCCCACATTAGCTGATAGGCACACATTCAATAACCGGTCCCGCCGGCGGGGCCGAAGAATACACTCTTCCGTCTTAAGGTGCAGTTTTACACCTGGACGTTAACCATCACTACATACATATATCTGGCAACAGTCCAAGCCGTGGTTCGAACCTAAGTGGTGCCCTCGAGCTTGTTGCCCCAACCTAACTTTTGCGTCTGGGCGCCTTCTACGCTCGCCATAGTCCGGTAACGTTGTCATGGACATCTGCGGACAACAAAATATATTGTCATTTCGAAAAAAGAACTAATGATGATAAAAGTTATCTTGTAAGAAGTTGTAAAAAAGCTTAGAAGCTAGTTAATTTAAGCACAGAAGCAGAGATGCTATCTCGACACCCACCTCAAGACGAGCCAAGCCTGTCGTTAAACGATGTACGTACGTTTTATTGTTCTACGTGCCCTGGAGAATAATTTTGAACCGACTAAATTAATGAACGGTAGGTATGATGTCCACCTACAAGATGGGCAGACGACTTGGTAAGAACCGAAGGTCGGCGTTGGATGCGGGCCGCTTCCAACTGCAGAATTTGGAGATCAATGAGGGAGGCTTTTGTCCAGCCGTGGACGCTGATGTGATATGATAAGGTATGCCGTGGGGTGCCGGCAGTAATTTCCCCTTTCCTACCCGTGGATGCAGTAAGAATCTGCCAGGGGATACCTCCGGAAGATGGGCAGCAGCGTCTTTCCGTGTATCAAGATGGCGTACTGCACTCGCCTACCCGCCTGCAAAGGGTATCGAGTATGGCAACTACCCCTCACGGAGATCCATGAGCGAGGCCTTTGTTCAGTAGTGGACGTTTTACGGCTGAAATGATGTATTTATTTATAAGTTTAGAGTGATTGGCGCAGATAAAAACCTATCGATATAACATCTAGCTGTCAATTTAAAAGTAAACTAAAACAATAACTTAATTACTAAGAAGGAGTAATATAATTGGGTTATTTTGTTACGTGGACAATAGGCTGCACGCCTACAATACTATTATAGCGGGTTCGAGTCCCGGACCCGCACAAATGTGCCGGATGTGCCGTGGGCGGTCGACTGCTCGCATTGTCATTCAAAAACTCGTTCCTGGTAGGGTAACCATTAAGACATTTCATTAAATATAACCATGAGATAACCATGAGGTGCTGACTGTAGAATGTTACCTCTCCTCTTATACTCGTGGATGTAATAAGAACCTGCTCAGGGATACCACCGGAAGATGGGCAGCAGCGTCTTTCCATATATCAACATCCCGTTCTGCGCTCGCCAACCCGCCTGCCAAGCGTGGTGAGTACGGCAACTACCCCATGGAGATCCATGAGGGAACCCAGCGTTCAGTAGTGGACGTTTCACGGCTGAAATGATGATGATGATTAAATATAAAGGGCCGGTGAAATTACGGGCATATGAGACCTTACAACTCTTTGTTTCAGGGTGACGGGCGCAATGCAATGCAGCGTTTGTCACGTGCAGTGAACGTGATCGGCAGTTGTAATAGGTAGAGGTTAACTGTTTCATGGGCCTTCGGCTTGTCTCGTCATTTAGTCGAATACAAAAATACTTTTGTTATTTGCAACCGGTTTTAAATCATCATTTGAAAAGTTTAAGCAACAAAAAACCATTTAGAATTACAACAGTTTTGTTAACTTTTTATGAAATGATAAATAAAAAAAATATTTATTACAGTGAAACAGGATGAATAGAAGGATTATGCGTGATTCTACACATAGTAAACACATAGATTATACACATTCATCATTTCAGCCATAAAACGTCCAGTGATGAACACAGGCCTCCCTCATGGATCTCCATGAGGGGTAGTTGCCATTCTCACCACGCTTGGCAGGCGGGTTGGTGAGCGCAGTATGGGATGTTGATACACGGATAGACGCTGCTGCCCATCTTCCGGAGGTATCCCTTAGCAGGCTCTTACTGCATCCATGGGCATGAGAGGAGGGGTATCATTCTACTGCCGGCACCCCACGGCACCGGCCTGTATCGAGGAAACTTGCATACGAAATAATTATATAGATAACAGTGTGTTGTATTCTAATTTAAGCAATATTAACAAGGTTAAATATTAAAAACATAGTAAGTTAGGCCTTTGCATCTATTATAGATGATTTTTACAGCGTCAGCAACTGGTAATCATGCTGTACGGGACGCTGAAGTGCCTGGGACATTGTTAGATGGATTAGGCTTGCCCAGCACCTATACCATCCTCTCAGCTTAGTCAGCTATTATTCAGAGGAAAGAGCAGGTCAATACGTCTGAAGCTAACTAGGCCGCGGGTTTCCTCACGATGTTTCCTTCACCGTTAAAGCTCGTGTTAAGTGTGCACATACATTTTTCAAGAAAGAAAAATCCATTGGTGCACGGCCGGTATCGAACCCACGACCTTCGGATTGAAAGTCGGGGGTACATACTACTCGACCAACACGGCTTTCACGGCATTAAAGGAACCTTGCCGTAGCACAGTTTTTTCACTAGCACGGTTTAGGTAAGGTTTTGATAATTGCGCTATACAGGGTGAATTTTTGAGACGGGACAGTAAGGGCAGGTACCTTAACCGTTATAGTTACAGGAAAACGGTTTTAGAAGACTATCCATAAATTTTTAAGAAATTCTGAACTGCATTTACTGATTTTGGAAAAAATGTACAGTCAGCAAGAAAATGGTCATTTTACACAAAAACTTTTTTTGAGGCCAATCGATCCTCTTTCTTATTAGGATCAAAAGTCTCTACTGGACCGACTGAGGTTTGAGTACTAGAAATGTCAGAAATTGCGAAAAACTTTTCCAATACTTACATTTGTACGGAAATGCAGGGGTATAAGATAATTACAGTTTTTGTCAAGCTGGCCTAGTGGCTTACTGTACCTAGAAGCGAAAGCGCCTACCTAAGTAGAAAATCATCATAGGTGCATCGATAATCCTCTGTATTAGAACTAAAAGAAATAATAACAAAATAAATCATTTTAATGTGTATTTTAGACATAGACAAAAATAACTAACATTAAATTGATCTACGAAATAAATGGCTCAAAATGACCGCCGTTTTCACGAATACATAAGTACACTCAAAAGGTTTTTAATTACCTTTCTTGATGGTACTTGTCGCAATGGGTACTAATTCGTGTACCACACCAATGCAGATTCCGTGTTCCTATTATTTACAAAATACGCTTCAAGTAAGTCAAAACGTTTGCGATTTAAAGACATTTTTTAACAAGAAGTCTAATCTAGAATTATCTTAGCACAAACATAAGAATGATCTGAAATAACCCGAGAATTCGAATCGAATTCGAAGTTTGAAATTTAAAACTTTTTTTACTTAAGTACATTTAGAAGTTTGACTCTTTTACCGAAATGTATGGAAAAAGTTTTTCGCAATTTCTGACATTTCTAGTACTCAAACCTCAGTCGGTCCATTAGAGACTTTTGATCCTAATAAGAAAAAGGATCGATTGGCATCAAAAAAAGTTTTTGTGTAAAATGACCATTTTCTTGCTGACTGTACATTTTTTCCAAAATCTGTAAATGCAGTTCAGAATATCTTAAAAATTTATGGATAGTCTTCTAAAAACGTTTTCCTGTAACTATAACGGTTAAGGTACCTGCCCTTACTGTCCCGTCTCAAAAATTCACCCTGTATATATAATATTTTGTTAAGGTTTATATTTCTGATTAAATGATTATGATATATAGTGACGAGCTCTGTGGCGCAGCGGGCGAAGGTCCGCCTGCGACGCATGGGGTTGCGGGTTCAATTCCCGCCTCGGGACAAATGTCTGTACGATCTGCAGATATTTGTTCAGGGTGTTCTGGGTGTTTTTCTATATATAATAAAAATATCTATCTATGTAGTATAATGTATTAAGTATATCAGTCATCTAGTACCCATAACACAAGCTCTGCTTAAATCGGGGCTAGATGATGCTGTGTGATTTGTCCAGCATTATTTATTTATTATTTATATGAATGATTATGATATTAATGATTATGGTTACAAAATGGTCACTACTCAGCATATCCGACATAAAGTCTCATGATGCTCCCCCTACGCGCACCAAAGAAACCCCATTGTCTCGGCGTGCACCATTAAACAAAATATTGTTCGCTTCCACCGCACATCAGCAGAACCGGGACTTTCAGTGTTAATTACCGGCTTATTAGATTATAGTTCTATTTGATGTCACTTGTTTGATGGCTTTTAGAGATAAATATGCAGTGGGGTGCCGGCAGCAGAATGTCACCCCTCACGTACCCATTGATGCAGTAAGAGCCTTAGGGATACCTCCGGAATATGGGTAGCAGCGTCTTTCCGTGTATTAACATCCCGAATTGCGCCTTCCAAGCCGCCTACCCAGCATGGTGAGTATGGCAACTACCCCTCATGTATCTCCAAGATCATGAGGGGTAGTTGCCATACTCACCACGCTTGGCAAGCGGGTTGGCGAGCGCAGTATGGGATGTTGATACACGAAAGACGCTGCTACCAAGTAAGAATCATCTCCGATATACTACTCAATTTGTAAATACGGGGTTTATTTTGAAAGTAAATACATGCAAAATTTAATTACAGCACATTTTAGTTCGTAAACCTTCATCGTAAAGCAATCGCTGTAACAGTTGTCATTAAAATCCCGCCCATGAAGTTCTGAATCTTGTAACGGTATAAATGACCTGTGGCAACGTCGTACTTTATGGGTGGGACTGCACGGATAATTATGTATGTGCGATGAGAAGAACCTAGTCATCAAATGTATACAGGTAACAAATAAAAAAATTAAGTAACCCCGACTATTTACCAAGTCTCTGAGGTTACCTAATTTTTTTGAATGTGTATTCTCAGTTTTTCATTTCCTTTCATTTTATTCCAAACTCGGATATATTTGGAAACATTCCATTACTAATTGCCTCTTTCACCCCCTATAACTTGTAAACTTCTTAACCGATTCTGATAAAACGTCTTTAAGAACCACCGCCGGAAAACCTGCTTTACAATATATAAAACATTTGCATGTTAATCGGTCACACACACATATCGGTCAAACTTTATAGCACCCCTCTTTTTTGCCGGGTGTTTAACAGTATTACAAGAATATTGGGGCCGTGATGTTTCATCATCATCATCATTTCAGCCGTAAAACGTCCACTACTGAACTAAGGCCTCCCTCATGGAGATCCGTGACGGGTAGTTGCCATACTCACCACGCTTGGCAGGCGGGTTGGTGAGCGCAGTATGGGATGTTGATATACGGAAAGACGCTGCTGCCCATCTTCCGGAGGTGTCCCTTAGCAGGCTCTTACTGCATCCATGGGTAGGAGAGGAGGGGTAACATTCTACTGCCGGCACTCCACGGCAAGCGTGATGTTTACTTTGATAATATATGTACATATATTGTAAGCGAACAAGAGTTTTATAAATCTGCAAGGCTACTCCAGCGACTCTGACTCAGGTTTCACAACAACGATTTGGGTTGTGCGTTTCTAAGATAATAAAATGTAACGTGTTAGGTTTTCTGATAAAGTTTATTTTCTTCATCGAATAAATAAAAAAACAGTATGTACTTGAATAACTGAAGGTCTCGATAATAAAAGTCGCAAAACTATTTATATATATCAACATCTTTCCAGACATAATCATGTCACTTGGCATATGTTGCAGCAATCAAGCTAAGCTAACTTAGGTACTCTAGTATTTTTAATTGTTGTTTATAGTTTTATTTTCTAACTATCATGGTTCGTGAACACTATATAAAATATTTACGGCATATATACCATGCATGATTTGATCGTCTTTACGAGGTCCGGCTCGTACCGGTTATATAAAGATAAAACTTTTTAAACTATCATGGTTATGAACACTATATTACTATAGAAAGTGAAAGAGTGAGGTTTATTGTTCGCTTCTTTCCCTCACTTGGAAAAAAGTTTTCCGAAGAGAACGTATTCAATTTTGTGCTTTATTCAATTTAAATGTGTTTTGTTCTTATTTTGTTAACAGGCTATTCTAAGTAGCGTTTTGCTCTATTGAATGAACACTTATAGACTTTGACTTTACTGACTTTGTTTATTCGTTATCAAGGCGTGTGGAACTGTGCCGAAATATCGGGAAACAAAAAGATTAAAATCATAGTAAATATTAATATAGTGTTGCATAAAATGTTACAACCACAATAGTTGCAAAAGTTATTTCATGGCATGTGAACCAGCTAAAGACGTTGGTCTCTCGATATCACATCCAATGTTATAAAGTACTACACTCTTTGTCATTATTTGGGAGTAACAACCACCACAAACTTCCCAAAAGCCATGAATGCGTGCGTTGCCGCGGGAAACAACTATCTAGATATCTAGATGGTTTCACGGAATGCCCAACTTCTTCAAACATACCACGACTCCTCCGATCTCAGATTTCGGCTCAGTCAACAAACAAACATGCTTCGAAACGACAAGCGACTCAGAACTTTAAACCGTTGGAGGAAGAGTCAACGTTTTTGAGGTTAGTGAAGCTAATCATGGTAAAGTGCATATGTTGGGTTCAACGAACCTTACAACGCTTTGTGATTCCTTAAGCGTGGCCAGTCCGAAATGATAGGCCGGCCCTTAGACTACAATAGACGATAAATATTGAAAAATAACTTAGAAAATCCCATGAATCCGTTTGAAATTCTAGCGCCATAGCCTGTATGACTGGTGATACCACTTTGTATGGCTGCGATGGCCCGATGACGTGAATGATTTGAAAACTAATAGATATCTGTCTGTTCGTTGCATAATGATTGTTGCTAGGATAGATGGGCTCTTGATACGGTGTGTGCCTTATTGGGTTTGATGTATTCGTTAATGTCTGGACAAACGTCATGACAGTATTACATCTACATTTTGGAATAGTGCTACTCTATTGGCTCAGAAGATGTTTTCATGTACAGTAGGTCTACCATGAGTTATCACAATATATCCTAGCTAGCGACTGTAGTTAAAAAAATGTATGAAAACTTGTACAGCGCCTCTAGCGGATAGTTTGGTACTAAAATACGCAGTAAACTATACTACAGCTACTGTAGTTTTGGGTTTAATTTGCTTTGAATTTGGTACCATGAGTTACAAATCTGACAGATGTCATAGTAACTTACTATTACTACTGTAGTAGCAGGCGATCTAACAGTGACAACTCATGGTAGACTCACAGGATGTGTATTATGTTATAATCAAATTTGAGCCGTAAATATCCACTACTGAACCCAGGCTTCCCTCATAGAAACCATTCCATAAGGGATAGTTACCGTACTCACCACGCTTGGCAGGCGGGTTGGCGAGTGCAGTACGGGATGTTGATACACGAGAGACGCTGCTGCCCATATTTCGGAGGTATCCCTTAGCAGGCTCTTACTGCATCCACGGGCACGTGAAGAGGGGTAACATTCAACTGCCGGCACCCCACGGCAATAATATTTATACAAAACCGAAAGGTTTCAGTCCATCAATGAACTATATAATCAATTAAGTGCTTAAGTTTAAATATTTATGATGACACTGCGTTTTTTTCATTTTTGTTGGTTAAGTCCATCCTAATCCATCCGGTTGCCCGGAAGAGATCGCTAATGGTGATAAAGCCGCCCATTGTACTTCTACTTTTTGTTTTGTAATTATCTGTCTATTGTTATGTTAAATGGGTTTTCTACTCACGTTAAATATTCGTTGAAAATAGGTATCCAACGTGTTCACAAATACAAATACAAATAACATTTAATTTGCGAAAATGGGTAAATACAAAAGATGGTAAATAGTGAAATAAGTTCAGCCATTATCTACATAAAGCATTTCTCACGCGCTCGCGTTGCACTGACTGTTTTCTGTCTATGTTATATTATGTCATGTGTTAGTATTATGTTAAGTATAAAGAGTTATCTGTCTGTGCGGCATTGCTTCACGGAGATCCATGACCCGTCAAGAATTAGCTGGCGTACGTTGTCATTATTATAAAATCATCTGTTAAAGTTCAACTGTCGTTGTCTTTTCTTCGATACAAATCTTTATGATACTATTGCCTACCTGACACTGGCAGAGTTGCAGCAAGTGGCATGCATCAGTCATTAGAAAGAAAAGAAAAAGAAGAATCTACGGATCCTGAAAAGTTATAAAACTAAAGTCCTTACCTTGGGATCCATGGGATCCTTGGGATCCTTGGGATCGTCACAATCACCCCTTTCGGGTCTGTTAAACCTTTCGTAGGATAAGGATTACGAAAAAAAAATCTGTCATTATAATAGATAGACACATATTCTGAGACGAGTTTTAGCTCGTCTAAGCACATATTCAGCAAATAAACAACACAGAATAAATCAGTAACAAGCATACACATGAAAAAATTTCATAATTAAACATTAATCAGACTTAAATATTACGAAAAAAAATCTGTCATTATAATAGATAGACACATATTCTGAGACGAGATTTAACTCGTCTAAGCACATATTTAGCAAATAAACAACACAGAATAAATCAGTAACAAGCATACACTTGAAAAAAAATCATAATTAAACATTTATCAGACTTAAATAAAGATTACGAAAAAAAATCTGTCATTATAATAGATATTAGAATTAATATAATAGATATTTAATAGAATAGACATTATAATAGATTAACGAGATTTAGCTCGTCTAAGCACATATTTAGCAAATAAACAACACAGACTAAATCAGTAACAAGCATAAACATGAAAATTTTTAATAATTAAACATTTATCAGACTTAAATAATAAAACAGATATAGGCTTCTCATCTTCATCATCATCTCAGCTGTAAGCCGTCCACTGCTAGACATAAGTCTCCCTCATGGATCTTTAAAAAACGGTTTTTGCCATACTCGCCACGCTTGGCAGACGAGTTGGCGAGCGCAGTGCGGTATATTGATACACGGAAAGACGCTGCTGCCCATCCTCCGGTGGCATCCCTTGGTAGATTCTAACCCCATCCACGGCAAGGGAGGAGAGGCAACATTCTACTGCCGGCACCCCACGGCACTCTATTTATACGTAACATGTGCGATTTAGGTATTAAAAATGCAAGTTTAACTTAATAAGCGAGCGTATATCTTAGCGCTGGGTGATTCTCTAGCTATTATACCTGTTGAATTATTTATCAGAAACAAATACCTATAAAAGAAGAAGTTCCTATAAAATGGGGTCTCAATTGCCTAACGGGAAAGAAAGGTCACAATTTAATAGCAAGCCTACGCTTCATATAACCTACATTTATATATTATTGCCTCAGAGACGGAATTTACCTTAAATCATGGGATATTCGACTCTATGTCTATACAGCTAGAGGTGTTATGAACTCTGATAGATTCAGAGAAAATGTTGTAACCTTAAAGTAATAGTTTTGATTTTACGTTGCTTCTTTATAGCTTACAACTTGTTTTATCTTTAGGTAAAACGTACGTGAGTATTGTAATTTATTTTATTGCATTTTAATGGCAGTTGTCAAACGCATATAAAATGTTATATATTAGAAGTATAATATACGTATATTGGAACAGGTGTTTTGACGAGGCATCATCATTTCAGCCATAAAACGTCCACTGATGAACACGGGCCTCCCTAATGGATCTCCATGAGGGGTACCTAGTTGCCATACTCACCACGCTTGGCAGGCGGGTTGGTGAGCGCAGTATGGGATGTTGATACACGGATAGACGCTGCTGCCCATCTTCCGGAGGTATCCCTTAGCAGGCTCTTACTGCATCCATAGGCATGAGCAAGAGGGGTATCATTCTACTGCCGGCACCCCACGGCGGCATAATTTTACTTTATTATGGGCACAAAGTATAATTGTATAGTTCAACTAGCTGTCCTGCACAACTTTGTCTGCGTCACATAGAAGAGAGTGGGTCGTAGGCACTTATTATTCAGTTCTACAGGAAAAATTTAGCTCCTTAAGAAAGGGTATTAGGCCTTTTTATTTCACCAATTGGGAACCATTTAAAACAAATAGTAAAAATTAAGTACTACTTATAATTATGTGGACATCTTACTAATATTATAAAGCTGAAAGTTTGGAGGTTTGATACCTCTTCACGCAAAAACTAGCGTACGTATCGAGCTGAAACTTTGCAAACGTTCAGATGTTGACCAGGATTAACACATAGGCTACTTTTATTCGGGAAGGACAACGCATGCGAAGCGGCGGGCACAAGCTAGTTGGTAATACGTCTGTAATGAGTAATAATACAGATTTATTTAAAGACTAGCCTGTGTCCGCTGCTTCGCATGCGTTGTACCCGGATAAAATGTAGCCTTTGTGTTAATCCTAGTCAAAATCTATATCTTTGCAAAACTTCAGCCCGATACGTACGCTAGTTTTTGCGTGAAGAGGTAACAAACCTCCATACAAACAAACTTTCGGCTTTATAATATTAGTGAGATTCATGACAGCCCGCGCTCATCATTCCGCATATTAACAGCTAGCCGCAGTCCGCGGTTTCATCCACGTAGTTTCCGTTTCCGTGGAAGTACGGGGATAAAATGTAGCCTTTGTTACTCAGGGATAATGTGGAATTCTAATGGTGAAGGAATTTTGAAAATTGGTCTAGTCGATTTTTAGTTATTTCGTTACAAACATACAAAATACAACACAGAAATCTTTCCTCTTTATAATATTAAGAGATGAGAGATGGGCGCGCGGTAAAACTGTAGTATCTTCTAAAATGTGTTCCTAAGATTAAGTTTATTTTTATGTATGTTAGACTGTAAGGTATATATTTTATATGGTCCTTAGTTTCTAAGTATTTTACATGTAGTACTTTACTAATGTTTCCTGAAATAAAAGTATATTATTATTCCACATCATTTATTTGTAAACTCATAAAAATATATTTTTTACTAAAGAAATATAAAAACAAATAATCTACAGTAAAAAATATATCAAAACGGTGAATCACCGGCCGCGAAGCAAGGCTCAAGCGGTCGGTGACTAGGGCTGCAGGTAGAGGAATCCCCTTACTATAGGTACGTGCCGAGTCCAGGAGTGCCTTTTGGATCTGGCTCGTGATTTAACTGCCTAGTGAAAGTCTCTCGAGATATTGATCAAGACTCTTCGCTATGAGTCCGTTAACAGAAACGACTATCGGAATAATAGTCGCTGAGTCAACATTCCGTATGGTGGCAGTCTCGTGGATATTTGCTGAGTTTATCTTTCTCGGCTTTGACGAGATTAGCATCATGTGGAATGGTGACATCAACGAGTATTGCCACCAGAACGATATCAGGTTTATTCGCAAGACTATTCTTGGGACCGATTTATAATAACGGACAGTAATAGTCCTGTCAGGAATGGAGCGTGGCAAGGCCATTTTCAAGAACCGGCTCCGGTGCATATTTACAATACGGAACTTCAGGGCCCGTAAGGCCATATCGAAGAGCAAATTGCTGGCGAATGATCTTGGCTACTTGATTATGTCTGTGCAAATAATCAGAGTTAGCAAGATGCGAACAGCCCTAAAGTACATGCCTGAGGGACTCCCCAGGGTGGTGACATGCCCGACACATGTCATTTGTCCCATCTTTCATGATGTACACTTTCGGTAGTTGTTCGTCTTTATTACCTCATAAATAATTGCACAGACAAACCCTTCAATTTCTCCGAAGAGATCACCGAAACGTAGCCTAATCACTAACGCTAGGAGATCTACATCAGGCCCCATAAGGGTCTAATAGAGTCTCCCATGTAACTCCTTGCTCTCCCATATTGCCCTACGAACCTGAATGCTCATTACTGGTGTTTGGTGCCAGTTCTCTTTAGCTAAGGAGAGAGAAGTACAGTTTTTGTCAACTGCAACCACATTACGAAGCACCTCGCACTCTGTTTGGAAAATGTAACTCCTTAGATTGAACACCTCGCGGTTGTGGAGGGTTTTCGCGTTAAGAAAGCCCCGGCCTCCACACTTATGCGGTATGTACATTATCATAACCGAATTTATTATACCATTATCATACCAAGGTACTTGTATGTTTCGCCTTCAGAGAGACACCTGAGAGACATATTTTGGGAAAGCTGTAAATTTGTTAAATGTAAAACTTTTCCATGTTGAATAATGTATGATTGCACACTTTTAAACACCAAACTCCATGTTTATAGCGCTGTTAAATATCTGTGTAATATCAAGCAAAGCTATCAACTCTGATTTTTTCGGCGCGAAAGTTTGAGATCATCCATATACATCAAGCGAGATATGCCCTCACCACATCTGCGAAGGCGATAACCTAGCCCTGAATCCTTTAGTAATCTGCTGTCCAAAGCAGTGCTGGACATACGCCTCCCCCTTGAATCCCCAAGATAATAATAGGTTGTTGGCACACTCGCCACGCTTGCAGGTTGGCAAACGCAGTACGGGATGTTGATACACGGAAAGACGCTGCTGCCCATCTTCCGGGGTATCGCTTGGCAGATTCCTGCATCTACGGCCAAGAGAGAAGAATATTCTACTGCCGGCACCCACGGCTTATCAAACTATAGCTGAAGATTAATATGATAATGATTACTTTGTAAGGCCGATTATTCTAAGTATCCGAGTCCTGCCTTATGTAAGCAGCCAGCTACTTTGTGAATAGCAATGAATAAAGTCGTTAATTAATTCCTAATCGGGAACAATCAATTTAATTAGTATTGCCGCATTGAGCCGAGTTACTTTCGAGGCACGCCGTTCCGTATACAGCGTGTGTGAAGTTTGAGTATGACTTTTTTATTTATTAACCCCAGACAAAAAGCCTGGGGCGAAGACTTAAGACGCCGATTGTTTGAGCCTGGTCACATCCTGTGGCAGGTCGGAGGTTGCAACAGCATACTTTCCGAACCAATGTCGCTAGATGCCAAGGGACTTATGGAAATATACCGTGCAGCTCTTAAAGAAAGATTTTCAAATGAAATTGTAAATTCAAACGTAATCTAAATTAAGAATAGTCTATAAGGGTGTCATGTAACCAAAACCCTGTATAAATAATAAATGATTTAAAAAAAAAACCCCAGACAAAACTTCTAACAGGTTTACATAGCGTGTGGCCCGACACGCACATGACCTTATTAATTCATTTTTGTTATTGTGGTGAGTACGGCCTCCTCTTTAATGCGCCATTGTTTACGGTCTCTTTAAATGATGATGATGATGATTAATGTTACTTTGCAAAAGGGCTAATGCTCACCATTTACCGTAGTATTAATCGTAGCAAAAAAACACTTTATATTAGATAATTTAGATTTTTATTTAATTGTTAATATTTTTTACTAAATGTTGTTAATTATATTGATGATGACTACTTTGTTAATCTTAAAGGCTCGAGCAGACCGGATGCGTATGCGTAGACGTAAGCGTAGACGTAAGCGTAGACGTGCACGTACCACTGAGTTGTAATGTATGAGACAGGACACACCGCTTGCGTAACGTAGACGTGCGCGTCATATGTCAGTTCCATACATTACAACTCAGTGGTACGTGCACGTCTACGCATACGCATCCGGTCTGCTCGTGCCTTTAGTGTCGTTGGGTTCAGCCGACTGTCAAGTAAAAGAAGAATTGAAAGAGTGAGGTTTCATTGCTTCTTTCACTTGAAAAAAGAAATTTTGAAGCGAATGAATGCAACTATGTGCAACCTGTATTAAGGTACTGAGTAGCCAGAATGACAATATATCAATGCTTCCTCGTTCAATTGTGATTGTATTGCCGTGGGATTTTGTACTAGCACAGTGCTGATCATCATCATCATCATCTTCAAGCTTAAGACGACAACTGTTAACTTAACTTTAACTGCTCATTATCATCATTTCAGCCGTAAAACGTCCACTACTGAACTAAGGCCTCCCTCATGGATCTCCATGAGGGGTAGTTGCTATATTCACCACGCTTGGCAGGCGCGTTGGTGAGAGCAGTACGGGATGTTGATATACGGAATGACGCTGCTGCTCATCTTCCGGAGGTGTTCCTTAGCAGGCTCTTACTGCATCCACAGGTAGGAGAGGAGGGGTAACATTCTACTGCCGGCACCCCACGGCAACTGCTTTAACTGCCGTCTGCCCATCTTGTTGGTGGACGTCCTACGCTGCCGGTCCATAGCCTCCACTCGAGAACTTTTCGGCCCCATCGGCCATCTGTTCTTCGAGCTACATGGCCTGCCCATTGCCACTTCAGCGTGCTAATCCGTTTGGCTATGTCGATTACCCGAATTCTTCTAAGTATCTCCTCATTCTGATTCGATCCCGTAGAGAAACCCCGAGCATAGACCTCTCCATAGCTCGTTGAGCGACTCCGAGCCAACTTTAGAGGCCAGAAGAGAATGACCACGTCTCGGTTCCATAAGTCATCACTGTTAACACACTGATTGTAGAATTTCGTCTACAGGTAATGCTGGGGATATAAATGCAAAACTATTTTCCGTGTGGTGCCGACAGTAGAATGTTGCTCCTCATGTCCGTGGATACAGTAAGAATATGCTGGATACCTCTGGAAGACGCTGCAGCGTCTTTCCGTATATCAACATTCCGTAATGCGCTCGCCAACCCGCCTGCAAAGCGTGGTGAGTATGGCAAAATCACCTCATGATCCATGAAGAAGGCCTATGTCCAGCAGTGGACGTCCTACGGCTGAGATGATTTTGATGACGATTATGCACCTTATGAGCAAAAACATAGTGACGTAAAAACAGTCCATTCATCATCATCATCATCCCTAGAACGTTCACTCCTGGTCATTGGCCTCTCTCAAAAATACATGTATTTTATTTATTTACTGGCCGCACCCCGCAGTTTAACCCGCGTAGTTCCCGTTCCCGTGGGAATTTCGAAAAATCCCTCCTTAGTGCACCTCTAGAATACTCAAGGTACATGTGTGCCAAATTTCAAGTCTCTAGGTCCAGTGGTTTAGGCTGTGCGTTGTTGTACTCAGTCAGTAACGGAAGAGTTTTATATATATTGAATTTTCACTAAGTACTCATGGATCATGAGGGGGTTATTGCAATACGCGCCACGCTTGATAGGCGGGTTGGCGAGCACAGTACGTGATGTTTCTACACGGTAAGACGCTGTTGCCCAACTTCCGGAGGTAACCCTTGGCAAATTCTTAATGCATCTACGTAAGAGAGGACAGGACACATTCTACTGCCAGCATCGCACGTACATAATGTACGTGGGATGCTACGTAGTTACTTAGGTAGGTACGTAAAAGAGGTAAATTAAGAAGTTTCTTTTTTATGACTATACCTTTAGTTAAAAAAAGTTTGATAAAGTTGTTTGATCAAGCTGTTTGATCAAACTGTTTGATGAAGCTGTTTGCGCGTAAAGAGACGATATGTTTGACATGCGAGTTGCTCGGCGTTTAACACATGAACACGATTTTTTACACTTAATGAATGTATGGCTGCGGTAATTTACACAATATAATATGTGCTCAAAGAAAAATAAAATCCGGGTAAGAGCGAGTCGGACTCGCGCACCGAGGGATCCGTGCCATCATAAAATATAATATATGACATAGGCGGTTTTATATTTGTTGGAGAACCTTGACAGCGCCATCTCTTGTCTGATAGCGGAACTTATGTAGATTTTTTACACTTTCTATGATTTCTAAAAAAGTATGCTAAGTAGAGAATTTGTAATAAATTTCCTATAAAGTTCACATACACTTCTATTAGGTATAAAAGTATCACGGGTTCATCTCTGCAAACTTCGGAGATAAGGGGGGGGGGGCGGTCGTTTTTTCAACATTTTTGTAAATATCTCAAAAACGATACGGCTTAAAGGAAAAATAAAAACTGTTTATTTATATGCAAGTAAATACCTTTCATATGATACCCCACATCACCTAGAAACTTCACAAAATTTTTGAAAACACCCCTTACAACCCCCTTGTCTAAAAAACTATGCAAATTAGAGAGTTCGCTATAATTTTCCTATAAAGTTTACATACACTTCTATTAGCCATAAAAATATCACGGGTTTATCTCTGCAAACTTCGGAGATAAGTGGGGGGGAACGGTCGTTTTTTCAACATTTTTGTAAATTACTCAAAAACGATACGGTTAAAGGAATAAATAAAAACTGTTTCTTAATGTGCAAATGAGTACCTTTCATATGATACCCTACACCTAGTAACTTCACTTAAAAAATTTGAGATCCCCTATCCGCCCCCCTGCAATCAAAATAAAAATATTTTTTAACATTTTTATATTTGCTATATTAGTGAAAAAGTGTTGTCTTTTACCATTTAAAATTTCAAATCGATAGCTTTAGTAGTTCTCGAGATATCCAGTTGTGACAGACAGACAGAGTGATTCTATAAGTGTTCCTTTTTACCATTTTAGTCCGGAACCCTAAAAACTATAATGTGTATAATAATATGTGTACTAACCTAATGGGGGGAGGCGATTCCTTGTTTCTACCTTACTAAAAAGTACCTGGATTAGTACCTAATGAACACAGACAATTAAAAAGTGCACCAAAAGCATGGACCAAGAGTCTACGTTGAACGCCTAGTGCCATTTCGAGATGCCAATTGAACAAAAAGACAATTACAAATCCTTAATCATATTTGCGTGCCGTCATATTTAAGTGCCATGGGGTGCCGGCAGTAGAATGATACCCCTCCTCTCATGCCCGTGGATGCAGTAAGAGCCTGCTAAGGGATCCCTCCGGAAGATGGGCAGCAGCATCTTTCCTTGTATCAACATCCCGTACTGCGCTCGCCAACCCGCCTGCCAAGCGTGGTGAGTATGGCAACTACCCCTCATGGAGATCCATGAGGGAGGCTTGTGTTCAGTAGTGGACGTTTAACGGCTGAAATGATGATGATGATGAATCATATTTATTTAGTAGTAGTAGAACTTTTTGTGAAAGGTTCATCCGGGGAAGAACCACCATACCTATTTCTGCCGCCAAGCAGTAATGTCATTGCTGTGTTCCGGTTTGAAGGGCAAGGGGGCCGGTGAAATTACGGGCACATGAGACCTTACAACTCTGACAACGGTGACGGACGCAATGCAATGCAGCGTTGGTCACGTTCTTAGTGAACGTGATCACCGCGGCATTGCAATTGTTATAGGTAGAGGTTACCGCTTAACATCAGGTTGGCCTTCGGCTTGTCTTGTCATTTAGTAGTATAAATATATATATATACATATGTATATAATATATCATATTATGATTTATACAGCGTCAGCAACTGGTGATCATTCTTTACGGGACGCTGCAGTGCCTGCGTCTTTGTTAGGTGGTTTAGTCTTGCCCTGCATACCATAGCTTAGTCGGCTTTTAGTCAGAAGAAAGAACCGGCCAATACGCCTGAAGCTAACTTAGCCGCGGGTTTCCTCACGATGTTTGCCTTCACCGTTGAAGCACTTGTTCAGTGTGCACATCATTTTTTCTTAAAAGAAAAGCCCCACGGTGCACGGCTATTATCGAACCCACATCCTTCAGATTAAAGTCGGTGGTACATACCACTCGTACCAACACTTCAATCTACACCGCTTTGAATTGCATGTTGAAAACTTGCAATGTACGTAGAACCAATGTCAATTGATGCCGACAATCTCAATCTAACGCTGTGAGGTGCCTGTAGTAGAATGATGTCTCTCCTCTCTTACTCGTGGATACTTTAAGAATCTGCCAAGGGATACCTCAGGACGATGGGAATTCCTTTTATCAACATCCCGTACTACACTCCCCAACCCGCCTGCGAATAGTGGCGAGTATGGCATCAACCCCCTCATTATCTTGGAGATACAAAGGCCTATGTCCCGCGCCGGACGTGGACGCTAGAAATAATCCTCCTTTACAGAACAGATAGCAGGCTTAAATATAACGGCCAATACAGTACCCGGCGAAAATGTTTGCACATCGACCTTAGGAAAGAGACAATTTCGGCTTTGTAGAGCGTTATCTCTGTCGCACGAAATACTAGCAGTCCGGTATCTATTAGGAGCAGTTAAAACAATTATGATTCGATTTTTTTGATTGTTTTTTTATTTTGATTTGTTCTTCCAGCCATAGGGCGTCCACTGCTGGATAAAGGCCTCCCTCATTAATCATGAGGGGTTACTGCCATACTCACCACGCTTGGCTGGCGGGTTGGCGAACGCAGTGCAGGATGTTGGTACACGGTAAGGCTCTGCTGCTCATCTTCTGGAGGTATCCTTTGATAGATTTTTACTGCATCCACGGGCAAGAGAGAAGGAGCTACATACTGACACCAAACAGGAATTCCTTTTATTCATTGTATAAAAAAATGAGCCGTCACGGGCCTGGCAGATGTACAACATTTTCACCACACATTACTCAATCATCACATATTTAACCGGGTATTTATCGCGCTATTTACCTTTATTATTGCCCGAGGTTCGAAGAACCCGGGAAGACAGAGTCTTCCCGGGTAATAAAGATAAATAAAGTAGTAAAGGTAAATAGCGCGATAAATACCCGGTTAAATATATGTTAATAATGTGTAGTGATCGCGAAAGTTTAAAAAAGACTATTTTCACCACAGTCGCCATAGTCGCCACAGATGGCCACAGTCGTTACAGCAGCCCCAGTTGCTAAAGTCACCACTGTCGCCGCAGTCGCCCCAGTCGCCACAGACGAGGGGCAGTCGCCTTAGTGCTAACTCGCACATCTCCAAGCGTCACGCATCACCTCTCGTCCGATCGGTTTTACCCCGCAAAAGTTGTTTTACATCAACAAAAGAAATGTCGATGTGCAACATTTATCGCCGGGTAGTGTAAGTCCGTGCAAGTACGGTGCGCAAAACAATTTGTACCGCCATTCAACGCGCAATTTCAATAGATCGTAACGAGTGATTTGCTAACTGTACCTTTCAATGGGCAATGTCAGTGAAACTGCCTTTGAAGTAGCGTGAGCGAAAGCAGTTCAATTATTGAAACATATGAATTTGTTTGGAAAATCTTTGTGTGGTTTTCCGTTTTTTTTCCTACGTGGTAAAATTATGGTTTGTCTATAGCTGAATGAGACGCAGGAAGTTACGCGTTCGATTCTGGTTTATTTGACGCATTTCATATTTATATTTATAATTTGTCTACTAGATTTTTTCTTACTTTCGAATAAGATGGTTTTTTGTGAAAATATTCAGTAATAATTAAAAACGTGAGTGAAGGAATCATCTTTTTGTAACATTTTTAAAGAAAGAAAGAAAGAAAGAAAACACATTTATTGGCACACAAGACATACAGGTAAACAACAGAATCAAAAAAATATTTAACAAATAACATAAAACAACAAAATAGAAAAAACAAACCAGTATTACAAACTATGTGGGTAAGGCCCTATATGACGATGTGAGCCAAAAGGTGACGTCTCAGCATAATGCTGCGTACCACTTGGAAGCGGTACGCAACGCTGGTTTTCAGACGTCACCAAGTTGCCATCACGAACGCAGACTAGATCAGCGCGCCCACCGGACGGTAGCCAAACGGTGCGACAGTGACAAACGGGACGACGGTGACAGGAGACGTCAACCATCATGATTTGCGTCTGTTCTCTGGTCATTATTTTACACCACTGGAGGTATTAAACCAAATTTTAATTTGTAATGTTAAAAATATGAAACACGTTGTAACTACATTTGTAATTAAAGATAAGGAGTTTAAATTATACAGAACAATAAGCGTGGATTGCGAAAGAGATTGGGTATCTACTGTAAATAAAATAAATAAAATAAATAAAGATAAAGATAACAGAGTCAGCGACAGGACAGGTATACTTTGGCTAAGAGAGAGGGCTCTCCAGTCACTCACCCGACAGACTTAGCCTGCAATTCCGCCCATCAGTTACTGAGCCTTGTTGACTAATAACTTTTGCACAAGAAATAAAAGACTAACGGGATACAACTAGTCAAAAGAAGCTGAACACATACATTGTGTGTGTGAGTGTTAATAGAGAGTTGTTAATAGAGAGCTGAGTAGCATTTTGCTCTATTGAATAAACACTTATTGAGTTTGAGAGACAAAGTGAATATTTGGGTTCTTCGCCACGGGGGCAAGTGCCCAACAGCAAAGTGTTGTCACTTATCTTTTCTACCCTTCTGTTTGCTTAATAAAAGATTTTGAAGGGCAAACCTAAATGATGGTACTGTTTTCAGGTTGCGTATTGGTGGCGGTATGTCGTTCCAACAGCGAGATGCTGCAAATCGAAATGATCCACGAAAAGTGACAGATCTATGTCTTGGCGTCAGTAGCACCTGAGTGCAAGACCTTTTCATGTAACGTGATGTTTCTTGAAACCAGTTCAGCTTACTATAGAGATAAGGAGGGGTTTTATAGTTAATAACACCAAACAAAAGGGCCGCCAGATGCAAGAGTCTACGAGATTTCATTTTTAATAAATTTGAGGCATTAAGGTATGGAGTTACGTGTGCCCGTGGTGGGACCTGAAAACAAAACCGAATACAAGCGTTTTGCACTCTTTGGATCAACCTTTCAGTGCGAGCTAACAAGCAAGTCCCATAAACCACATCACAATAATTTAACCTAGATAGTACTAGTACTAGTGTAAAGGAACATTTTTTTTATTTCGTGACTTGTTTAAACCGCCTCTTTTTAAACCGACTTCAAAAAAGAAAGATTCTCGACGACTTGAGAATCTTTCTTTTTTGAAGTTGTTTTTTTTAAACTCCCGATAACAAAGAGGGGTGATATAAGTTTGACCGCTATGGGTTTCTGTTTGTTTGTCTGTGGCACCGTAGCTCGAGTGGACCGATTTGCATGCAGTTTTTTTTATTTGTAATAGCAGGTTTTCTAGCGAGTATAAATCATATATTCATAAATATAAACCTTAAGAAAATATTATATATTTAGCGCAATTTTCAAAACCTTACCTACCATGCTAGTTAAAAAACTGTGTTACGGCAAGGTATCTCAAACTGCACGTACATATAAAAAAGGTCCTAAAACATATATACTAATATACACACACTTTATAATAAACATACATTTTATATACTACATACTAATTTTAGGGACTTGATCTCGTATTCGCATTCCTATAGCGACGGTATACAACTCCTGCAGGCCAGAAATCGGGGGTAATGGTTCATAAACCTGTTTTATCCAAATCAGTCAAGAAGTTACAAGATAATAGTTGAACCGACTATACAAAATCTAATAGGTATATAAATGTAAACCTTTTACACTTTGAGTAAAAGATAAAAATAGACAAACGTTTACATAAAGGTTTTTCAGCAACAACTCAAATATTTTATCATTGAAGTCGGTTTTTTTGTTAAAAAACTTAAAGAAATATTATAGGTTTAAAGCGTATAAAGGTGCACCGTATTATAATAGTAATAGTATTTACAATCAGTAAAAATATAAACTGAAAAATCGTAAAATATTGTTGTTGTAGGGTTTGTTATGATCTATACCACACACTGGCTAGACAATGCCCTGGTATTTATATTTTAACTCACCCCGAACTCACTGATCTTACACACACAAAAACATACCATCATTTCGCCCTTCCGGCTCACATGACAGTTCTCATTGTGACAGTGACAGTTCGCTAACCAATACCCGTCAATACACAGGACACACGAGACAGCGTACCTATGTATGCAATAGTATCGCATACACTACAATTTTCAAATCCCATAGAGTGTGGTTATTGTTTTTAAATATACATTCACGTACAGAAAACACCTGTAAGGTTACTATAAATTTGGACATAACTACACAATGATGTATTAGGCTGGCGGTACACGAGGGCTTTATGTAAACTGAAGATGCAAAGGCAGTATTTTTGTCTTTCTTTAAGCAATTTGTAGTTTAGAAATTATGTAGTTTTAGAAGTTTGAGAAATGAGTTAGAAACACCTTATATTGATATTTTTTTGTGTGCCTTTAAAATTAGATAATGTAGAATTATTTGTGTATTATTATTATTTTATTCTATATTTGTGTAGGTACCTATTCAATAAAGATCTTTAAAAATAGAAAAAAAAAAGTATTTTTGTCAAGGTTTATTTAGGCAGTGTATTGATTTATGTAGGTGTAGGTATGAATAATGCAAGATGAGAAAAGTTACAAGTTATTTTGTATGTATCTCTTTACCTAATTATAATATAAATAAAAATGGGATATGACATATCGGCCCCATGCGCGGACGGGCATTCAATCCCATGATGATGATTTTCTTGAAAAATCGAAACGTGTCGGAATAATCACGTCATCATAAAACGGGAATTACTCACGTAGTATTGTAACGTTGAAGTTACAATACTACGTGAGTAATTCCCGTTTTAACAAAATGAATAGTTATCTCATGTTAATTTTGAAAGTGAAATTCTGGACAGTTTCTCACAGCACCATCTTGGCCAAAAGTAAGTTTTTAGTTTTGCAAATCATAAACTAGGCCACCGGCTCGTGTGCACGCCCCCCTAAACGCAGGTGCGTGCCCAATTGCTCCGTCAAGTCTGCACCTTGAGTTTTTTCAAAAAAAGGTCCGTTAAAACGACGTTTTTTCGGTTCGATTTTCGAATTGTTAATTTGAATTTGTAACCGTAAAGATGACGTATCTATTAATTTGAGTGGACGGAGCGTTGAACTCGGCCTGTCCTATCTATAATCACAATCTATGTCTGCGTAGAGTATAAAATATAAAATTTAATGAATCGTTTGTCTGTTTTATCATGATCATCATCTCAGCCGTAAGACATTGCTGGACAAAACGCCTAAATTAAATGAAAATTTTCGTTTGTCTGATTCATCATCATCATCATCTCAGTCGTAAGATGTTCACTGCTAGATAAAGACCTCCCTCGTGGATCACTAAGTAGGTCATGAGGGTTTTTTGACATACTCACGGCGGGTAGGCGAGCGCAGTTGATACACGGATATACGCTGCTGCCCATCTATTTGAGGTCGCAGATAACTTGGCAGATTTTTACTCTCACTACTGCGATCGCCAACACGCCTGCCAAGCGTGCATGGTAACAACCCCTCTCGTGTTCTAGAAGATGTGGAAGATGTCCAGCAGTGGGCGTGGACATGATGATAAACCACATACACTTATTTCTGCAACACATTAGCGATCTTAATAGACTCGTATACATTTATTATACATTTTACAGCCCATCCCGATTAGTTCAAGGTTAGGGTTCAAATTGAACGTTAAAGGGAAACTACGTACGGGACCATAAAACCCCAAGACATGGCTTTAAGGACTCAAGATTGTCGATTAATAAATGTCTAATTATCCGTGTTTTCGCAAAATCTCTAGAATTTTCGCGAATTTTCGCTGACGAGCTCTGTGGCGCAGCGGGCGAAGGTCCGCCTGCGCTGCAAGGGGTTGCGGGTTCGATTCCCGCCTCGGGACAAATGTCTGTACGATCTGCAGATATTTGTTCAGGGTGTTCTGGGTGTTTTTCTATATATAATAAAAATATCTATCTATGTAGTACAATGTATTAAGTATATCAGTCATCTAGTACCCATAACACAAGCTCTGCTTAGCTTGGGGCTAGAAGGTGCTGTGTGATTTGTCTAGAATAAAAAAAATAAAAAAACGATTATTCGAATTATCAAATCATCTTACAACACTTATAATATGAGTATATACCTAACAGACTAACGCACATTAGGTTTTCGTAAACTTTCGCGATTACAATTAACTAAAATAACAAAAGCACGGGCTTAGTGCGCATCGCGATGTAACATTGCATAGTGACAATACTGTTAGTGTTGTGTGCCAATGGATTTTTTATTCGACTTCAATAAAGGAGGAGGTTCTATGTTAGACTGTACATATATTTTTTATGTATGTTAAACGATTTCTCCGTCAATTGTGGACCGATTTTCAATATCCTTTTTTCTTTCGAAAGAGTGCACTTCCGAGGTAGTCCCATTTCAATTTGGTCCAGTTCTGACAATGGGATCCATGAGAAAACCATGTCTTAATTTAATTAAGTATTTTATAGCAATACAATATTTATCTCATTGAAGTCGTTTTTTTGTTGTTGACAAATTGAAGAATTATTATCTTTCTTGAACAATGTACCTATGTGCACACTTGCTTTAACACGTGCTTTAACGGCGAAGGAAAAATCGTGAGGAAACCCGCGGCTTAGTTAGCTTCAGACGTATTGACCTGTTCTTTCCTCTAATAGTTGAATACTGATACTTGACAGGGTCATTGACCTCTGCGAAGAGTTGCCATACAGGTATTCATACAGGTGTGACAGGCAGTCATTTTCACATCATATATGTATAATGCTTGTTGCCAGGCGAGACGACAGCCGATGGACCAAGGCGGTAACAGAGTGGTTTCCGATGGAAACAAGACGGCCTCGAGGCAGACCACCTGCCAGATGGGCGGACGATCTGGCCAGGGTTGCCGGACGACAGTGGATGAGACTTGCACAGGACCGTTTACGTTGGCGTGCTGAAGAGGAGGCCTATACCCAGCAGTGGGTGTCAACGGGCTGATATGACGATGATGATGATGATATAATGCTGGACAATTCAAACAGCATCATCTAGCCCCAAGCCAAGCAGAACTTGTGTTATGCTTACCATATGACTAATATACTTAATACATTATAGTAATAGATGGATATTAGTAAAATTATAAATAAAACAATGAAAAAAAATACCAATTTGCTTCTAATGTTTCGCCTTTCGGATAGTATACATGTCATAATACATCCTTTTTTTAAACTTTCGCGATCACAACACATTATTAAAGTATGGGATTATCAGGAATAAACCAAAGTGTGCTGATACAGTGAGTGTAGTGTGCTGTCCCAGTGTGAACCGGCCTTAAATCTCAAATTTCTAATTATGAAGACCAAGTGAGGGTAGTCTGAAAAGATGCCTTCGCTTTGCTGCGGTTAACTTCAGCACCCCAGTCACCCCGCGATCACGACCAGGTGCAATCCGGTCGAAACGTCGGGAATAAAATAAAGGTATAATACGCGATAAATACCCGATAATACCCATACTTTAATAATACATCCTGTATGAGGTCCAACCCAGAGTAACACACCGATGGCCGCCAGGGCTCGTAAATACGGCAACCTTTGAACTTCAGCTATAATGTACCCATAGCTGTAGATCAACCATGAGTTTTCACAATTTATTGTCGTTAGCGACGGTAGTTAAAAAAAGTGTATGAAAACTTGTACAGCGCCTTTAGCGGATACTTTGGTACTAAAATACGCAGATACGCATAAACTTATACTACAGAGACTGAAGTTTGGGCTTCATTTGCTTAGAATTTTGTACCATGAGTTACAAATCTGACAAATGTCATAGTAACATACTATGACTATTATTGTAGTAACGGCAGGTGATCTAACAGTGACAACTTATGGTAGACACACTGATCTCGCTACATAACGTGTGGTTGGTTGTTCGCTAACGTTAGAATGAATACGGGGGGCATTTATAATGGTCCCTTGGAGTTACCACTTGGAAAAAAGTTATCTGAAGCGAACGAATTCAATTAAGTGCTTTATTCAATTTAAATGTGTCTTGTTCTTCTTATGTAAATTGACTATTCTATGTAGCTTTATGCTCTATTGAATAATATAATAATATATAATCTATTTATACTTATTGACTTTGACTTATAAATCAACAAAATAAAGAACTGCTATGAAAATGACTCAACATATTAGCGTCGACCACTGGGGGTCTAAGCCACGAGCTCCATTCATTATTATTTAGCTTGTGCCCGCCGCTTCGCATGCGTTGTACCCGGATAAAAAATAGCCTACGTGTTAATCCTAGTCAACATGTAAATGTTTGCAAATTTTCAGCTCGATACGTACGCTAGTTTTTGCGTGAAGATGTAATAAACCTCCATGCAAACAAACTTTCGGCTTTATAATATTAGTGAGACTAGCCGCACTCCGCGGTTTCCGCGTTGTTCCCGTTCATGTGGGAATACGGAAATAAAATATACTTGTTACTCAGGTATGTAGCATTCCTCATTATTATATATACATATATTATCATGTAGCTTTTCTCATGGTGAAAGATCTTTTCTAATCGGTCCAGCAGATTTGGAGCCTCTTCAATGCATACAAACAAACAATCAAATATTTCCTCATTATTATTAGTGTAGACATACTCGTATAGGTATGCGACATAAATTAGTTTGGTGGCACGAGAGGACAGGTAACATTCTAATTTTTTAAATGCTAAAATGTTCTTCAAAAAGTAATATAGCTCCATCATCATCTCAACCATAGGACTGCTATCCACATCCTCTGCTGGACACAGGCCTCCCTCATATATCTCCAAGATCATGAGGGGGTCGTTGCCAAACTCGCCACGCTTGGCAGGCGTTCGCGAGCGCAGTGCGGGATTTTTATACACGGAAAGACGTTGCTGCCCATCTTTCCGAGGTATGCCTGGGCAGGCTCTTACTGCTACGGGCAAGAGAGGAGAGGCAACAATCTACTACCAGTACCCCGCGGTACTAATATAGCTTAACAGCGAGCACATGGAGCCAACTCCTATCATCTTATCATCATTACAGCCGTAGGACATCCACTGCTAGGCGAAGGCCCCCCTCATGGAATTGGAGATCATACAGACGTAGGGGCTTGCTATCATACTCACCACGCTTGGCAGGCGGGTTGGTGAGTGCAGTTCGGGATATTGATCCACGGAAAGACGCCGCTTCCCAGCTTCCGGAGGTAACCTTGGCAGATTCTAACTACATCCACGAGCAATAGAGGCGGGTATTCTTCTGCCGGCATTTCACAGCCTCCTCCTATATTTCCAGTGTGTACACTCTCTTATAATGTTGCAAATACATACATCAAAATCCCGCTGGTAGTGGTGGGGCAAGTGGAAATTGTGGCAACACTAGTGTACTGGCATGTACCATCACCTTTGACTTATCATTACAGCAGCAATTAATTAAATGTCGTGTCACAGAACAATAAATACATTAGGAATCCCACCCAGACTTACTGCAGCTGCGGTCCAGCTATAAACAGAGATAAACCTATTCAATGTTCATTTTTAAAGCCCATCTACCAAAGATCGACAGTTTAATGTTTGCGATATTTCCATAGTATTATGTCTTATGGCATAGTGTTGTGGGGGTGCGCTGGAACTAAACATATAAACACTGTATTTGTGTTTTTAAACTTTCGCGATCACGACACATTATTAACACATATTTAACCGGGTATTTATCGCGTTATTTACCTTTATTATTGCCCGACGTATCGACAGGATTGCATCCATCGTGGTCCCGGAAAAAACTTCCTGGGACCACGATGGGTGCAATGGGTGCGATAAATACCCGGTTAAATATGTGTTAATATTGTATTTGTGCTCCAGAAGAGGGCTTTTCGTGCAATCTAAAATATGGCCCCGGAGAATCAGATGATAAGAAGAAGATAAATTTAAGGAAATTAATATGATGACAATTAATAATGTCATTAAAATTCTGCTGTATACACACTAAAATATTAATAGTTTTTCTAAGAAATGTGATTTGAACAATGTAATTACTAAAAATAAAGATAAGCTCGTGTTGCCCGCTATAAGCTTACGTAAGGTCAATGAATCTTTCTGAAGGAAATTCCTATTATAAAGCAGAATTTTTCTATCAATAAGTTTAAAAGATAATAAAATGTAATCTTCACAATAAAGCTAACCTTAAAATATCTGATTATCTAGGAGACAAAAATGGTTAAAATAAATTTGCACCAACTCCGGACAACTAAAAAACTAACTGTTAATAATAACTGTGTCAGCAAACACAGCTTTTAAGCACTGTAATAAGAAGCGACGAGCAAATCGCTTCTTATCACAGTGCTTAAAACAGGGAAGCGAACATATTTAATTATGTGCCTTATTTCCTGTTAACATAAGATTTTTTTTTTATTTGACGTTTATATTTTGTAATTGCAAACTATGGAAATAAATGAACAAATTTCTGAATTTCTGAATTCATGTAGTCCCTGGGACAATATAAGATGGATCAGGCTTGCTCAGCACCATCCTCTCAGCTTAGAAAGCTATTATTCATAGGAAAGAACAAGTCAATACGTCTAAAGGTTTCCTCACGATGTTTTCCTTCACCCTTCCCCCTCCTTCATTAAATGTGCACATAGAGAAATCTATTGGTGCACGGCCGGTATCAAATCCACGACCTTCGGATTGAAAATCGGGGGTATGTACATACCACTCGGCCAACACGGCAATGAGAATTCTTAGAGCGTTAGCAACTGGTATTCATGTTGTGAGGAACGCTGCAGTGCCTGGGACGTTGCTAGGCGGATTGGGCTTGCTTAGCACTTATTTATTTATTTATACGTTATTTATTGCACTCAATTTTAACAATGATGCACAAATGGCTAACATAATGCCGAAGGCATTTTCTACCTAGCAACCAAATATTGTAGGAAAATCAACTTGGCGTGCTTATGCTAGGAAAGAAGAAAGAAAGAAAGAAAGCAAGAAAGAAAGAAAGAAAGAAAGAAGGTAAGGATGAATGCATTTATTTACCACAAAATAATTACAAAAATCAACTTAGGTGTAACACAGATAAGTATACGGACTATTTTGGTACTATGGCGTTCAGCTCAGCATAAATGTTGGGTGCGTTGATACAGTCCAACGCCGATTTTCAGCTGAAACCTGAGTAAAGAAGGTTGTTGCCTCTGTAAGCGTCCCATACAGCATGAATATCAGTTACTGACGCTCTATAAATTATGTACCATACATGCAAAGACCTTACTTAGTCCAGACCACATCGTTTGAAGAGCTACTTTGAAAGCTACATAACTGCAGGCTGAACCTTCATCATAAATAATAGATTCCGACAATCGTCATTTCTAATTAGAGACATTTATATTTACTGTAGTATTACTATTAAAACTAACAATCCCTTGCGGAACATATTCATTAGCTCAAATAATTACTCGGGATAAACATCGGGCTGTGCAATTTGCGTATTGAGCACACAATTTGCAGTATATCAACATCTTGGGACGAGGCTGCGCTGCAATGGGAGGAAACCTTGTAGGTAGCAAAGATTTAAATCGTTAGATAGGCCCTTACCCTAATAAGGGCGCACCGCTTTGTTTCCACACGAAATTAGTGAGCACGCTCATTTGAAATCAGTGTACCTCTACACAATGTTAGCCGGGCGTGGTGTGTGTTATTTTTTCATGAAGTTTCGTGCAATATGACTCTACAATAGTAACAATAGGCCTTTGCATCTATTATAGATGATTGATGCAGCGTCAGCAACTGGTAATCATGCTGTACGGGACGTTGCAGTGCCTGGGACATTGATTGATTAATTAGGCTTGCCCAGCACCTATACTATCCTCGCAGCTGTTAGTCAGAGGAAAGAACAGCAGGCTGATTACGTATCCCGCAACATGTTTGCAACAGGCGCAAATCTCGCGATCATCGCTGTCAATGTCAACTCGTGAATTAACTTTGTGACGAATAACATAATAACATCTGATAACTAAATCAAAATTGACGCTTGATAGCGATGATCACGAGTTCCGCGCCTGTTGCAAACCTGTCGCTATATACGTAATACGGGGCCAGGTCAATACGTCTGAAGCTAACTAAGCCGCCGGTTTCTTCACGATGTTACCTTCACTGCGTTAAGCACGTATTTAATGTGAACTTGCACTTTTCAAGAAAGAAAAATCTATTGGTTTACGGCCGGTATAGAATATAGTAGATATAATTATAGTACCAATCACACTATGGTTTATTGGCAAAACCAGTTGAGTGTACCTGCGTTGGCATTATTGTTAACACATATAAAGACAATGCCACAGTTTTTGTTGTCAGGGCGCATCCAATTGTTTAAATCTTTGGTAGGTAGGCAATTGTGGAGAGTTATGAGGTATAAGTTATGAGATATAAGTTTATGGAACTTTGGCTTGTGACTAAACAAGCGGTAGTTTTGGAAGTGCTAAAAGGTCATAACTCTAGCGGTTAGTCCAATACACTTAAAGCGATATTGATTTAAGCATGTTTAGCTTAAACTCAAGCATTTGCATAAGGAAGTATAATGTGATGCAGTGGAATTGATTAAGAAGACCACAGATGGCTATCGAAACTACTTAAAAGTTCACGGGTGGCGATATTGTGAGATAGTTAACATATATCCCTATGCATTTTTTTTAAAACGGCTAAATGACGAGACAAGCCGAAGGCCCACCTGAATGGGCATATTCAGGTGTAATCATCTAACCTAAACATAATTTTCATCACCGTCAGGGTCACTGAAGACAGTATTTTTTGTTAAAAAGTAAACGGAGTTTTGATTTTAATACTCTGTAATATACTTTTGTTTGCTACAGTTTCTTTTAAGATTTTATGGATTGATATTTACTCATGTTGTCACCATTAATAATAAAGGGAACCATAGTGTTTAAGCAAACCTTCATTCATTCATTTCAGCATGAAACTACCCCAGTTGCCATACTCACCACGCTAGGCAGGAAGGTTTGGCGAGCGCAGTACGGGATGTTGATATACGGAATGACGCTGCGGCCCATCTTCCGGAGGCATGCCTTGACAGATTGTTACTGCGGGCAAGAAGGGAGGGGCAACATTCTACTGCCGGCACTCTACGGACAATAAATAATTTGGTCGTCCTACGGCTAAGAATATGATGATGTTATTTATTAGAGAGGATACCTTTAAATCCTGTCCAATAAAAACGCCTCAATCGTAGAGCAAGGTCTTCTTTCCTGATTATTATTCAAGGGTCCAGTCTATAGAAATTGATGCCTTCTAGTACCTTACTCGCTCCACACATCTGCAGTTCAAGGTAACTTTGAACCTTTAATCGTCATCATTATCTCAGCCCTAGGACGTCACAGCTGGCCCTAGGTCTCCTTCACGAATCTTTAAGTACCGATCATGACGGGGTTGTTGCCATACTCACCACGCTTGGCAAGCGGGTTGCCGCATCTAGCATCTGCCAGCGCCGTTCGCAAATCATCACTCCACCTCTGGTGAAGAAGAAATTATTTATGAGACACACAAAACATAAAAACAACTATTAAAATGTTGGACCTATTTCCAATTAGAATCTAAGCGTACACAGTTAAATACTATAAAATACTTGACAAAAATTAGCAAGCAGCTGACTCCAACGCCAAAGAAAACTGGTATAACTGATACTAGTGCATTTCCTCTAACCCTAACACCTAACTCTAACCCAGGTATCGGTCCATATGGTTGTGCGAGTCCAATAGGACAGCATTTTGCTCCTACACATAAAGAAAGCTAGGGAGCGCTGGTTTTCAGTCAGACCTTTTTCAGACTTATTACCAAAATAATTCTTGAAACATTCGCGATTTGTTAACATATTATTAGTTTTTAAAATGCAGAATTTTAACGCATACCTTTTTCATTATTTCCCCGACGTTTCGACTGGATTGCACCTGGTCATGGCGCGGGAGGACTAAAGTTTCTGGTAGCTACCGCCGCGAATTCGTTTACACTAATTCGCGTCTAAAAGCTGGCATCCACTACGCTACGCTTGCCAAGTTGCGTTTAGGAAGTGAGAAGGGATCGTTTAATTTTACTAATACAACGTAACAACAAACTCGAAACATATCGGGGTACATTTCTAGTTGGACCAAAAGCGAACAACCTTTTTTATTTTCTAACTAGAGCATCATAAGATAATATTGAATAGGTTGGAATAAAATAATAAATAGACAACATTCTAATTGGATATAAACACCTAATATCCAGTTAGTACGACGACTACCTCGTTGGCGCAGTGGGAAGATGTTGGACTTACCTTAGAATATTCCTTATTCTCTCGTGTCGTGAGGTGCCGGCATTAGAATGTAGCCTCTCCTCTCTTGCTCTTAGATGCAGTAAGAATCTGTTAGGGGTCTGCTCCCCCCATGATCCCCTCATGATCTTGGAGATGTGTGAGGGAGCTCTATGTCCAGCTGTGGACGGCTGTAATGATGAAAATGATGATTCCTTATTCTGAAGGTAATTGGTTGACCTTCGCCAAAGAACTATTTCATATATACTACATCCAGTGCTGGATGTAGAATACATGAAAATATTTATGTTTAGTGCTAGATAGTGCAGTGCAAAATATTCAGAATTATTTATGAAACAATATTTGTTATAATTGTAATTTTGTTTTGTTTTGTATCAAATGGAAGGAGGTTCCCAAGATACAGGTTTTACCTAGTCTAGGGACCATTAATATATTAATTTTGTAATTGTGTTTCTTGAAAAATAAGCTTTATTTATATATTATTATATTATTAATATTCAGCCAGCTAACTCTATCTTTGCTGCATCATGAGCAGTTTGACAGATGTCATCGCTCGCCATGACGGTGTCGCATGCGCATGCAGTGTATACCATAAACAGCTGAACCAGTTTTTGCCACTTCAACGCCAATTAAGAGACAGAGCACACGAAAATCATTGAATCATTTTTTGAGTTGAATGAACGATAAACAATGTAGTATGGTCTTAATAGCCTATTAGTGGCCCATCAGGGTAAAATATAAAAAAATAGAGGTTATGCTGAACACATCTAGTCCCAAACGAAGCAAACCCTGTGCTTTGGAAACCGGTTGATTGAAGGAACTGAGTTTTGTCGTTCAAAAACACGGACTACTATTAAGTTTTTTGTACGACTTCAAAAAGGCTCCAAAACAAACAAAAAGTCGATAAACACTATAGTTTAGCAATAATAATGTTTTTAGTGTAACCCTAAATTTAACTGGTCGCTAGCGAAGCCAAAACCAAACAACAGCTAAAAAATTTTGGTCGCGAGTGAAGCCAAAACCAAACAAGCGGCTAACCATATTTTTTCCGGCACTCCACGGTACCTCTCCTCTCTAGCCTACCGTGGATGCAGTATTATTCTTCCAAGGGATACCTCCGGAAGATGGGCAGCAGCATCTTTCCGTTTATCAACATCCTGTACTACGCTTGCCAACCCACCTGGCGAGTAGAAGAGTATGGCAGCTACCCCCTCATGATCACTTGGAGATCCATGAGAGGCCTACGACCAGGTAGTGTGTATACTACAGCTGGTATCAGCCGGTTATCAACTGATGATTATGATCAATATCTACCTAACTGAATTTTAAAATTAATCACTTTCTCAGCTCCGTAAGATATTACTGTCTTTTTAGTTTTTTGCCTAATTGAGCGAGCCATATATCAAAATACAAAATTCTTAATGAAAATTCATAATTCTTAATTTATTGAAGAGGAAAATAACATGAATGTCCGTTCAACAAAATCACCTTCACAACCGTTGAGTTAAAAATACCTAAACAGTCACTTAATAAGCATTCCACGGCGTTAAACTTAGGCAAAAAAAACATGTAGGTACAAGTGTGACCAAAAATCTATGATACTCCAAGTCGACCTTGGAGTATCATAGATTTTTTGCTTGGAGTGATGAGATTCAACTACGGGCTGTGCAAAAGGAAAGCATGGGAAAAGCTGTACTAAATCAAATCATTTATTTGCAAACATGGGTCAAAATAACTATTGAAATGGACCATATTTTGTCAGTATTAACAAAATATTATACAATATCTAATGTGATATAGTTTTGTTATCTGAGGTGATATATTATTTCTCTATGATAATTAGGTCCATAAACGATATTCAATGCTATTCAATGAGTGTTGACTGTCAACATATTAAACTCTGACCACAGTTAATAATTAAATAATACTGAGTTATGCCCAAGGAGTTTATACCTACACTTTTATTTCCAAGACCAAAGAGTTACTTTGGTCGTTTTAACCAAGCAATTCAGTTAATTACAAAATTAAAATTTTAATATTTTCCTTGGCTTTATATTAGAGAAATTATACATTTTATATGTTTTAAGAAATTTTTAAGTTTAAGTCTTCTTTCTGCATGCATTATGGCCTAAAATCGTCATTGTCCTAGTTATTAAATTATTATATTGTTATTTTTTATTTTATTAAGAAAAATGTATGAATAAGTGTCGTTTAAAGTGAGCTGTATTATATCACAGCTCTAAGGACGTTACTCATGGTTCAAAATGATCGCCTTAGCAACTGAATACCTACTCCTTGAGATGACGTAATTTTCAGTCGTTGACCCCGTTGCTTTAACACATAACAGTGTTGTAGATCAAGAGTTGTCGGTGGTAATGTGTTAGATATGGGGGTATCAAATGTTTAGCCATAAATAGTAGATACAAGGAGCTAAAATGACCCATTATAAACGAGGAAAGCTCGGGGAGTAAATATGAAACGAGTATTAATGGATTTTTAGCGCTGTGTGTTACACTCTACTTTTCACTACTATTGCGAGAAAATAAAATAATCCAATACAATATGAAATAGTTTATTTTGAATTAAATGTACAATTAGTACAATTCTGGATATTTAACGAGATGTTTTTTTCGGGTAATTTACCCGGTCACTACTTATTCAATTTGCAATTAGAGAAAAATCCTGAAGATTTCGCGTCAATGTTTTTTTTTTTATTTCTTCTGTAGCCGCAACGCATTGCATGCATTCTACCAGCTGCCGAGCTCGCCGATTTTAGTTCCATTTTCAAAAATAAAATGTTGTTCTTTTTTATGAAACAGTAATAAGTCGAGTCTATAATCATGATTATTCTACTTATGCCTAAAGACATTTATCGTTTTTGTAGGCTCATTGTCATTGGACAGACAAAAATTAAAAAATTAAAACTTTTTCCCCTAGAGGAAGAAATGCTACTTTTTCTTCGCTCTGGTACGCCACAATGACGGTCTTTTTGAGCAAGAGGAGAGAAAAACTACATGCTAGTCGAATAAATTTTAAATGATGCTGGAGTTACCTTTATGTACCAGTATTACTAGATTTTAGTGGTACAGGATAGGAACCCTTCTTAATCATCATCATCATCATTTCAGCCGTAAAACATCCACTACTGAACACAGGCATCCCTCATGGATCTCTATGAGGGGTAGTTGCCATACGCACCACGCTTGGTAGGCGGGTTGGCGATCGCAGTACGGCATGATGATACGCGGAAAGACGCCGCTGGCCATCTTCCGGAGGTATCCCTTAGCGGGTTATATCCCCAAGAGAGAAGGGGCAACATTCTACTGCCGGTACCCTCTTCCTAATAAGAATGGATAAAATAACTTAAGTGTTAAGTAAATTTGTAGTCTGGTCGTTGCCCATCAGTGGGACAGCTGATAAAATAAATATTAGGAAACACAACGACCTCTGTGGCGCAGCCGGCGAAGGTCCGCCTGCGACGCATGAGGTTGTGAGTTTGATTCCCTTCTTGGGACAAATGTCTGTACGATGCAATTTGTTAAGGGTGTTTTCGATGTTTTTCTATTTATATTAAAAAAAATATCTAGCATGTAGTAAGTGTAAAAAAATGTCTAGTGTGTAGTAAGTAATGTATTAAGTATATCAGTGGTAGTGCCCATATTACAAGATCTGCTTAGCTTGGTGCTAGATGAAGCTGTGCGAATTGTCCAGCATTATTTATTTAAGTTATTTTTTTTATTTATTTAATATATTATAATATATAAAAATTACTTATTTAAATTCCCCTCATGCCCGTGGATGCAGTAAGAGCCTGCTAAGGGTACCCCCGGAAGATGGGTGGCAGGGTCTTTCCGTGTATCAATATCCCGAACTCGCCAACCCACCTGCCAAGCGTGGTGAGTATGGCAATTAACCCTCACGAAGGTCCATAAGGGAGGCCTGTGTTCAGTGGTGGATGTCTTAGGGCTGAAATGATGATTTATTAATTTACTCGCGTAATATGTTTGCGAGTTTGATCGAGTTTTTTGTCCATCTTTCAAAGCGTTTAAAGTCACATTTGTTGCTCTCAGCTAATGTATTATACTGAGCCGTGGGGTGCCGGCAGTAGAATGTTACCCCTCCTCTCATGCCCGTGGATGCAGTAAGAGTCTGCAAAGGGAAACCTTCGGAAGATGGGAAGCAGCGTCTTACCGAGTTTTAAACAACTTATACTGCGCTCGCCAACCCGCCTGCCAAGCGTGGTGAGTATGGCAAAAACCCCTCATGAATATACACAAAAGGACCAGGCCCCGAGTTCCCGGCGGCCCCGCTAGTCCTGGCTACGGTAGCAGCCATGGCAACGGCGGGGCTAGGGGTGCTAAGAATCCCCGGGAGACGATCGGCTACCAACCACTACGACGACAACTGGCCCTGGTAACACACAACATCCGCACCTTGAGGACAGACGAAAAGATTGTTGAACTGGAAGAAGAAATGAGTAGGTTGCGCTGGGACATTCTGGGATTGTCAGAAGTCCGTAGAGAGGGCGAGGACACGATATCCCTCAAGTCCGGTAACCTACTCTACTACCGGGAAGGCGACCAAAAATCTCAAGGTGGGGTCGGGTTTCTCGTCCACAAGTCACTCATCAACAACATGCATGCTGTGGTACCCTTTAATTACGGGAGCACAATGCTATAAATTGTTTTTGAATGTTTTCTTATTATTTTATGTGTAAACCTGTGTTGGGTATCCTATTATAATAAATAAAAATAAATAAATAAACATTATTACCATCGACAGTGTGTCGAGCAGGGTAGCATACCTAACACTCAGAATATCTAAAAGATATTCGCTGAAGGTCGTTCAGGTCTATGCACCGACCTCGTCACACCCAGATGAAGAAGTAGAGTCTATGTATGAGGACATTAGTAGGGCCATACATACAAACAACACTCACTTCACTGTTGTTATGGGGGACTTCAATGCAAAGCTAGGCAAGAGAAGCGATGATGAGTTGAGAGTGGGGCAATTTGTATATGGGCAACGGAACCCCAGGGGACAGAGGCTGGCCGATTTCCTGGAAAAAGAAGGACTCTTTATGATGAATTCTTTTTTCCAGAAGCCGCCTCACAGGAAATGGACCTGGATGAGTCCCGACGGTTCCACGAGAAATGAGATTGATTTCATCTTGACCAACAAGAAACGGATATTTAATGACGTCTCTGTGATTCACATGGTGAAAACCGGTAGTGATCACCAAATCGTTAGAGGCACATTAAATATTAACGTTAAACTTGAAAGGTCCCGTTTGATGAAGTCTACGCTCCGACCAACTCGCGCACATATCCAAAACCTCGAGAGCTTTTAACTCGAGCTCACAAATCGATTTGATTGTCTAGAAGATAATGCTTCGGTGGACGAGATCAATAACAGGCTCGTGGAAACCGTCCATACGGTGGGGTCTCAGTTCTTTAAGACACCCCGTACAAATAGAACTCAGAAACTTTCTGAAGATACCCTTAACCTCATGGCTGAACGACGCTCGTTACGACTGCAGTCTCCCGATGATGCTAAGTCACATAGGCAGCTCAATAGACAAATTAAAAAATCCTTGCGGCACGATATTCGTACTTTTAATACAGCTCGTATTAAAGATACGATAGAGCGGAACAAAGGCTCCAAAGTGTTTGCGAGAGATATGTCTATTGGGCAAAGCCAGATGACGAAGCTGAAACGGGAAGATGGCAGTATAGCATCAAGTAAAGCAGAAGTGTTAAGGGAAGTCGAAAGATTCTATGGACAGCTCTACGATTCGGTCACTAAACCTGTTTGCAGTGCGGCCAAAGACCCTAGAGCCAAACTGACCCGACATTACACCGAGGATATCCCGGACATCAGCCTGTACGAGATCAGGATGGCCTTGAAACAGCTAAAGAACAACAAGGCGCCGGGTGAGGACGGAATCACGTCGGAGCTTCTGAAAGCGGGTGGATCACCGGTACTTAAAGTCCTTCAGAAGCTCTTTAATTCTGTCTTGCTCGAAGGTACAACGCCAAAAGCATGGAACGAAAGCGTGGTGGTACTGTTCTTTAAGAAATGTGATAACACCTTGCTTAAGAACTACACACCGATCTCGCTTTTGAGCCATGTTTACAAGCTGTTTTCAAGGATCATCACGAATCGTCTCGATCGCAGGTTTGATGACTTCCAGCCTCCCGAACAAGCCGGGTTCCGAAAAGGCTATAGTACCATAGATCACATTCATACGCTGCGGCAAGTCATACAGAAGACCGAAGAGTATAACTTGCCACTTTGTCTCGCGTTTGTGGACTATGAGAAAGCCTTCGATTCGGTCGAGACATGGGCGGTGCTTGAGTCTCTCCAACGATGCCGTATTGACCATCGGTATATCGAAGTGTTGAAGTCTTTGTATAGAAACGCCACTATGTCAGTTCGAGTACAGGAACAGAGTTCGAAGGCGATTCCCTTAAAAAGAGGCGTAAGACAGGGAGACGTTATTTCTCCGAAACTGTTTACGACCGCTTTGGAAGATGCCTTCAAACTCTTGGAATGGAAAGGACTGGGCATCAATATTAACGGCGAATACATGACTCACCTTCGGTTCGCCGACGATATCGTGGTCATGGCAAAGTCGATGGAAGAACTAAGCATGATGCTCGAAGGCCTCAATCGAGTCTCCCAACGGGTAGGCCTTAAAATGAACATGGACAAGACGAAGGTTATGTCGAATGTCCATGTTGTACCTACCCCTGTTATGGTTGAGAACACGACTCTTGAAGTTGTCGACGCGTATGTATACCTAGGACAAACAGTCCAATTAGGTAGGTCCAACTTCGAGAAAGAGGTCAATCGTCGAATCCAGCTCGGATGGGCAGCGTTTGGGAAACTTCGCAACGTCTTTTCGTCCAATATACTCGTACCTCAGTGCCTTAAGACGAAAGTCTTCAATCAGTGTGTGTTACCAGTGATGACATATGGAACCGAAACGTGGTCCTTCACTGCTGGCATAATAAATAAGCTTAGAGTCGCTCAACGAGCTATGGAGAGGGCTATGCTCGGGGTTTCTCTTCGTGATCGAATCAGAAATGAGGAGATACGTAGAAGAACTCGTGTCACCGACATAGCCAAGCGGATTAGCACGTTGAAGTGGCAATGGGCAGGCCATGTAGCTGGCAGAACAGATGGCCGATGGGGCCGAAAGGTTCTCGAGTGGAGGCCACGGACCGGTAATCGCAGTGTAGGACGTCCACCTACAAGATGGGCAGATGACTTGGTGAAGACCGCAGGTCGACGGTGGATGCAGGCCGCTTCTAACCGCAATACCTGGAAATCCATGGGGGAGGCCTATGTCCAGCAGTGGGCGTCCTACGGCTGAAATGATGATTGATGATGATGAATGTATTATACTCAGTCAATGTATTATACTCAGAGTTCTTAAAACTAAAATGCATCAAGGACATTGTACCGTAAACTTCGCCACCACCGCCTCTTCAACTACTTTGTAAAGACACTTTTAATTAATATTGAACTAATTAATTACTAAGTTTCTGATTCCCATGGACCACATATGGCATAATGGTGGTTTCGTGGCGTAATTGCTCATTTCGAAAGTTTTATGGCTATTTTTTTGATCGAGCACCTTGCACTTGTGTTTAATGGGTAATGTTCCATAAATAACTCGTGAGGAGGGATTTTTTTTTCCGGAAACGGTAAACTAAGCTGTGAGTACAAAGCATATCCATCTAACAATGACCAAGAAATGTTAAGGTGGATGTGAGAAGTGACAAAAATGGACAGGATTAGGAAAATGTATTAAGTCTGTATTTAGCCGTGGGGTGACGGCAGTAGAATGTTACCCCTCCTCTCCTACCCGTGGATGCAATATGAGCCTGCTAAGGGACACCTCCGGAAGATGGGCAGCAGCGACTTTCCGTATATCAACATCCCATACTGCGCTCACCAACCCGTCTGCCAAGCGTGGTGAGTATGGCAACTACCCCTCATAGAGATCCATGAGGGAGGCCTTAGTTCAGTAGTGGACGTTTTACGGCTGAAATGATGATGATGATGAAGTCTGAGGAAGTGTGAAAGTATCGCCAGCGGTAGAAAAGATGAAAAGGTTGACATGGTATTGATAGAATGGGTATGTGATCAGGAGAGATGAATCGAATGTATTGAGAAGAATATTAGGAATGATATAGAGATGATTTTATTTCGTTATCACAAACTTAACATATCAGATTTCCAGATTCAACCATTACTTAATTAGTGATGTATATAAAATGTTGGAAAGACATACCCAAACCAAAGGTTTTACCTGTATTATGATTTATGGCATACCTTCTCCCGCTATGTTACATACCAACCAATCATGCATGTGTTACAAATTATATGGTATATTAAATTTAAATATTTTTTAGATTACCTCTTGATAATTTAGGTGCCAGATCTACTTTCTAGATTATAGGAACTGATAGTCGTAATAGAACAGGATAATTAGGCGATAGAGTCGCGCAAAACAGTGTAAAATGATTTCAATACATTTTTGTAGATATATTTTTTCCTCTTTATTTTGTAAAAAAAACACGTTAAGGTTTTTTCTTTACTTATATCTTATTGCGTAAAGACACTTGCGGCTTAGTCAGCTTCAGACTTGTCGAACCTAAAAATAATAAAAATCTTCGGATTGGAAGTTGCTGGCGCATACCACTAGGCCTACGGCATTTATGTAACAAAAGTTAAATTTGTAAAAGCACTCAATTCTGAGACTTCGACTTTTATAGCTGTTAAAAATGTCCACTGAATGTTTATGACTGTCGTATCCAAAATGTAAATCCCCTAATCTGTAAGGTATTGAATTGTTTTCGAATGTTAAGCTGTCAAGAGATAAATTAGAATTTGTATTCAAGTAGAATTGTAAATTATACATTTGTACACCTATCTACTAACTTGAGATTTGTTATTTAAATAGTGATTTATGTATTACATTGAACAGGTGTCTTCCTATTTACTGTACATTATTAACTTTTATTTTATACATATTTACAGGATCATCATTACAGCCGTAAGATATCCACTGCTGGACATAGGCCTCCCTCATTGACTTAGATCCAAGTGCATGAGGGGTTGTTGCCGTACTCACCACGCTTGGCAGGCGGGTTTGTGAGCGCAGTTCAGGATGTTTTTACACGGAAAGACGCTGCTGCCCATTTTCCGGAGATATCCCTTAGCAGATTCTTACTGCATCCACGGGCAGGAGAGGAGGGGTGACATTCTACTGCCGGCTAGAATTATTGCAGGTTATACATATTTACAGGATATTTACCATGATTTAAGACTTTTTCAGTTTTCCAATATTTGTTAAAAAAATAATTTTATATGTTCATGCAAAATTACAGCTTTCTTGGACAAATAAGTTATTCGTAAAGCCGTAGACGGACCGACTTACAAATAGACAAAGAGAAACTTCAAATGTTTCTTGTTGCACTACGAAACCCTAAAAAGGTTGCATCTAGTTACTCCATCTAATTAGCAGCAAAGTAAGCATCTGTTGATTTGGTAATATTTTCAACTTTTAATGATTTTCTCTCATAACAAATGAACAGATATAAGGTTAATTCCCATATAACCAACAACAATCTACCTACGAGTTGTGTTAAGAGAAAGGTAAAGTTGTGATGCCCTTTTTGTAATACTACCTCAAACTGTTTTGATCGAAAATCCAATTTAATATTAAAATATTTTAATACAAAATCTGGAGCGATGTGCTAAAATATATAAATACAATTTCTATTGTATATAAATACAATTTCTATTGTAATGGTAACATTTAAAACGTCCCCACGTCAAGGAGAGGGGTCCGACACTTAATTATTGAATGCTACGTGTATGTATGTTATTAATAGGTAGGTACAAATTTTAATAATTATGATTTACAGTAATTTTTGTTAAAGTTAAGGTATAAAAAAGCTTTTTTTATCTTTTACTTTATAATGAAGCAAACTTCGATTATTTCGGACACGCTGTATACCTCTAGTAACGGATACAATGTTACCAAATATAGTGTTATGGGTGCATATATACTTGACGAACAAAGATACGTTTATTATTAAATTTGAGCTGTCCAGGGCTGAGGGCCTACTGTGAAAGAACCATTTCACTTTCAAAATTTAAGGTTGGAACTATTTAGTTTTTAAAGTACGGAGATTTCTCATCAGCAATCAAGCAAAGCTGGCCAAGTTTTATTGCCTTTCAATCGAAAGATCGCGGGTTTGATACCGGCCGTATTGAAACCGCGATCAATGCTTTTTTTTTACTTGAAAATTACTGCATCAGTTGCATTTTGTTTTAATTCTTTGTCTAATGAAAGCAAATAAATTATGAATACATCTCTGTAAAACATTACTGTTAATTTTAACAGCAGATTATAAGGTTTCATCATCATCATCATCATCATCATTTCAGCCGTAGGACGTCCACTGCTGGACAAAGGCCTCCCTCATTGATCTCCAAGTACTGCGGTTGGAAGCCGTCTGCATCCACCGCCGACCAGCAGTTCTCACCAAGTCGTCTGCCCATCTTGTAGGTGGACGTCCTACGCTGCGCTTGCCGATCCGTGGCCTCCATTCGAGAACTTTGCTGCCCCATCGGCCATCTGTTCTGCGCGCTATATGGCCTGCCCATTGCCACTTCAACGTGCTAATCCGTTTGGCTATGTCGGTGACCCGAGTTCTTCTACGTATCTCCTCATTTCTGATTCGATCCCGTAGTGAAACCCCGAGCATAGCCCTCTCCATAGCTCGTTGAGCGACTCTGAGCTTGTTCATAAGGCCAATAGTGAAGGACCACGTCTCGGTTCCATATGTCATCACTGGTAACACACACTGGTTGTAGACTTTCGTCTTAAGGCACTGAGGTATGTTGGACGAAAAGACGTTGCGAAGTTTCCCAAACGCTGCCCATCCGAGTTGGATTCGACGATTGACCTCTTTCTCGAAGTTGGACCTACCTAATTGGACTGTTTGTCCTAGGTATACGTACGCGTCTACAACTTCAAGAGCCAAGTTCTCAACCATAACTGGGGCAGGCACGACATGGACATTTGACATGATTTTCGTCTTGTCCATGTTCATTTTAAGGCCTACCCGCTGGGAGACTCGATTGAGGCCTTCGAGCATCGTGCTGAGCTCTTCCATCGATTTTGCCATGACCACAATATCGTCAGCAAATCGAAGGTGAGTGATGTATTCGCCGTTAATATTGATGCCCAGCCCTTTCCATTCCAGGAGCTTGAAGGCATCTTCCAAAGCGGTCGTAAACAGTTTCGGAGAGATTACGTCTCCCTGTCTTACGCCTCTTTTTAAGGGAATCGCCTTCGAGCTCTGTTCTTGTACTCGGACTGACATAGTGGCGTTTGTATACAAACACTTCAACACTTCGATGTACCGATAGTCAATTCGGCATCGTTGGAGAGACTCAAGCACCGCCCATGTTTCGATCGAATCGAAGGCTTTCTCATAGTCCACAAACGCAAGACATAGCGGCAAGTTATACTCTTCGGTCTTCTGTATGACTTGCCGCAGCGTATGTATGTGGTCTATGGTACTGTAGCCTTTTCGGAACCCGGCTTGTTCGGGAGGCTGGAAGTCATCAAACCTGCGTTCGAGACGGTTCGCGATGACCCTTGAAATTTAATAAATTAATTAACCAAACCTTATAATTAATTAATTGAATTATAAGGTTTGGTTATTATTATTATGGCGTCTAAGCACTGTTTTTTCAAACAATTTTTTCACGAAGAAATTAAAATAGTTATTATAATACACATTTGGCAACCAACTTATAGTTCTATTTTGCCTCGTTTTAATAATTTCTTAAAACATTTCCTCATTTAAAATGCGTTACTCTTACTCAATTGCGTTATAAATAGCTATCGTTTCACAGTAGCCTCAGGCCTCTCGAATTTCTTCAATAAATAAAACCTTTAGGTTTGCTTAACGTGCGTGGGCTGAGTAACTGTGTTGTCCATTAAGATAGAGGAATTTATTGTTCCAGTGGCATTCACAGAGATTTTAGACAAGACGATGACTCTAACTTACTCACAGTACATTTCGCCTTCAACCCTAATTTTACTCACAGAAAAACAAGTCCTAAAACTGCAGATATAGAGGTGAAAGTCCTGTGAGCGTTTTGGTCAGTTGCGAGGCTCGCGGTTGACTGTACTCTACTTAAGATAAGGGCAGTCATGTTTGTGGAAACGCTGGCTTGATTGTTGATTATGTGCAGTTTACATCTTGGACAGTGTATACGAGAAACAGAGTCGCAGTTACATACAACTAGTTGTTCGCCACAAAATTAGAACAAGCGAGCGACTTCTTTAAATTAAGTACAATTGCATTTGAACTTGATTTTACGTAGCGATTTGGATTTGGTCAGTATCCGGGCGTATGTTCAAGAATTATACTAGGACAAAAAAAACAATTAATAAATCCCCATAACTCGAAAAAAACACCACTTATCAAAAATCCCCCACTACAAAGGATTTTAATTGCTCCTTATATTTTAAATTTCAACAAAATCCGATCACTCGTTCAAGAGTTATCCTCGGACATGTAAAAAACGATTTAACTCCCATATCTCAAAAACTACCCCAAAAGTCAAAATTCCCCCACGACAATCGAATTGTATTGATGCAATCTCCTTAAGTTTAAAATTTCTTCAAAATCTGATCTGAGCTGAAACGCCTAGTTGCCACTAAAAACTTTGTTCGCTCCGCTCACTCGATAATATTTAAAAGGTATGTTAAATACCTAACTGTCCTTAAGGGTTCGGTGATTTTCACTCATACCTTTTTTGTCAGCCTATATTGTCCCACTGCTAGGCAAAGGCCTCCCCCAAATCCCTCCACTCGTCCTTATCCTTAAAAATACCTTAAGCCACGGAAAGTTATTTTTTTTTCAAAAGGTATTTTAAAAATCTAATAATCCAACTATGAATTCCGGATCATGTTCATACCACATCAACTAGTAAAAATGTATATAAAAAATATTATGAATTCCCGATTTTTTTCTTTTGATAGCGACTTGTTTTCATGGGCAGAAACCCCGATGTTGTTATAACATGTGTACTAACTCGGAAGGGGTACACCCTGTATAGCAAACTGATGATTCGAAAAAACTTGAATTGCTGTCCAGTAATTACTATTACAAGAAATTATAATATAAGAAATGCGGAATGTAATAACTACCATTGTCAACGTTCCAGTCAGATCATCTGATACAATGTTGTGTTCCAGTTTGCAGGACAAGTTATGGACATTTTTAGCATGAAGGTTTGTAACAACAAAGATATAAACGGATACGTACCGTTACAAGAATGAGATACGAGTTAGATTATCCTCAGCAACCTGGCCCCACTGGTGGGAATATATAGGGCTTCGAAATTGCTGAAGGGAATTTTGTTTTTCATCATCATAATCTCAGCCACAAGCGGAGTTGTTGCCATCCTCGCAAGCAGGCGGACGAGAGGTGACGCGTGACGCTTGGAGATGTGCGAGTTAGTACTGGGAGACTGCCCTATTGACTAGTTACTAGGGCGACTGCCCTTCGTCCATAGTGCCCATTGTGACTGTGGCGAATGGGGCGACTGTGGCGACCATGGTGGCTGTAAATGTTTTACCAGCCAGGCGTCCCGTGACGGCTCTCGGGATTTTGATAAAACATCTAATGAACCACCGCCGGAAAACCTTCTTTTAAAAAAAACTGCATGCAAATCGGTCCACTCGTTTAAGGGTTCCACAGACAGACACACAGACCCTTCTATTTTGTCGGGGGTTAAAAAGATAAAGAGAAAGAGAAGAGAAGAGAGAAGAGAAGAGAAGAGAAGAGAGAAGAGAAGAGAAGAAAGAAAGGGTTGATGCGGCAAAAGGTGCGCCGCCGGCGAACTGAACAACGTATTTTTCGAGTGTGACTAAAAATAAATAACTGTTCAACATGGTGTCTAAATTTCTCTTACGAGGTTGTTTAGACACGGTTGTTAGTTTCCGTACCTACCCAAAGGGTAAAAACGGGACCCTTTTACTAAGACTCCGCTGTCCGTCTGTCTGTCTGTCACCAGGCTGTATCTCATGAACCGTGATAGCTAGGCAGTTGAAATTTTTACAGATGATCTATTTCTGTTGCCGCTATAACAACAAATACTTAAAACAGAAAAAAATAAGTGTTTAACGGGGGTTCCATGCAACAACCGTGATTTGAATGCCGTTTTTTGCTCGATTTTGTATAATGTACAAATCACTACCAAAAGTGGGTGGTGCTACCTCAAAAACAAGTAGTTTTACCAAAAAATGTTACAGAACCCTTCGTGCGCGAGTCTACTCGCACTTGGCCGAATTTTATTATTTTTTATAGATTTGTTATTTATTGTTATTATACGAGCTATGATAAATTCAAATTTGAAATGTTAAACAAGTCGATAATATCCTACTGAATTAAAAAACGCGTAAAAGAATGTGAGCGACTTTCTTCACAGCTTTGAATGTGTTATTCCCAGGTTTCATAAAATTTAATTAAACTTAAATTTATCAGCTCATTTTCACTGATGAGTTTTTGTTGGCAACAAAAACTATTCAGTTAAAATAGACAAAATTAGCTATTTTAATAGTGCGTTCGGTTTAGTTTTATAAGTATCCCTAATGGGATGTTGAAAACAAAGCAACAGTGAACGTCTTACGGCTTAAATGATGATTATGAAAACTTCCTTCTTTTTTGATGTCGGTTAAGGCACATATAAATAAAAGACGTTTACTGTTGGCCATAGATGTTCAAATACTGATCATGAGGGTTTGTTACCATACTTACTACGCTTGGCAGGCGGGTTGGCGAGCGCGGTACGGGATGTTAATACACAGATAGATGCTGCTGCCCATCTTCCAGAGGTTCAGGATCCCGATCGATCCACGGGCATGGGAGGAGAGGTAACATTCTACTGCCGGGACTCCACGGAGGTTCTCAAGTCGACTGTATTTTTGTTAACTTTGTTTCCTCAGAACTCCGTTGTTTATTCCCCGTCCCAAGTTGAGCTCTAACTCTGATTCAGATTTGTAAAAATCTTTTTTAAATTTAAAAATATACACTTCCTGATTTGTCCCATTTTTTAAACCCAGTTCTGATGGTGGGGAAAAATAAATAATTGATTGTTGAAATATTAAAAATTAAAAAAAAAAAAAGTTGAATACCTAAATTTCTAGTAAGTTTTCTCATCACCATCCGCATACATGGTCCACTGCCAAGGGATACCACCGGAAGATGGGCAGCAGCGACTTTCCGTGTGCTAACATCCCGTACTGCGCTTACCAACGCACCTGCCAAGCGTAGTGAGTATATCAACAAACCCCTTATAATCTTGGAGATCCATGAGGGAGGCCTATCTTCAGCAGTGGACGTGGACAGAGGTGATGGTGATGATGATTACCAAAATAACTAGTTAGAATAAAGAAGAGGAAGATGATCTTGAATGCCGCAAAGAGATGGAAACATACTACTTGCTTCTATTTCTGATCTATATAAATATACATATATATAATTAAAAGTCCTGACTGACTCACTGACTGACTGACTGACTGATATATCAACGCATAGCCTAAACCACTGGACCTAAAGACTTGAAATTTGGCACACATAGACCTTGAGTATCCTAGAGGTGCACTAAGAAGGGATTTTTCGAAATTCCCACGGGATAGGGAATAAATAGGATTTATATTTTCGAATCAAAGTGGCTCTGCTTGAAAAAGGGCATTTCCACGCGGGCAAAGGCTAGTTTATTACTATAATTATAAAATGCAATGAAAATATTAAGTTTTAATTCCGCTTATGCTGAGATGCATGAGCACCGCCCTCCCGCCAGCTAATTATGCACATGCAGGGAGAACTAGTTTGTCAGTGCAGCATGCATACCCAAACCTATACGACGACACGTGTTTCGCCTTTCCGCGAGGCATCAGGTGAGACGCTGAGGTGTTGACTGGTCGGCGGCTGGAACGAAATGTAAATAAAAAAAAATCATGAATCTCAGCATAAAGCGGAATTAAAACTAAATATTTTCATCGCATTTTATTGTCATGGATTTCCGCAAAGTAACGCCTGATTCCATTAATTACTATAATTATTTATATTATTACAATTTGATTAGAATGTTGCCCTTCTCGTGTCTGCCCGTGGATGCGGTAAGCATCTGCCAAAAGAAAACCTCCGGAAGATGGGTAACAGCGTCTTTATGTGTAAATATCATACCAACATCCCGTAACTACGGCGCTCGCCAACCCGCCTGTCAAGGCAACAACCCTTTCATAATCAGTATTTGTCCAGCAGTGGACATTCTACGGCTGAGATAAATAATAGGTCTTTACCTATGAAATTGCCGTTCTTCAGTACTGGTAATTTCAAACAAAAAAAAGTTTGGCATGGCTTTGTATTCTAAATTCAAATTAATTTTGTTTTAAAAACATGACATTCTTTTTACAAACTCAGTCTTTTGTTTATTGATTAGCGTTGTATTTTCATTATATTTGAACATTTTTCGTCATAATGGATACCTTAAAAAATCGTGTAATTATGGAATGTGAGTTCCGTCGTGGCACCAACGCGACACAAACGGCACGTAACATCAAAAACATTTACGGAGAGAACTGTACAAACGAACGCACAACCCGTTATTGGTTTTCCCGGTTCCGTTCTGGAAATTTTGACTTGAAAAATGAAGGTTGTGGCCGACCGAAGACTATTGTCAACAATGATGAATTAAAGGCGATTGTGGAAGCTGACGAAACTCAATCTACAGCTGAGATAGCAGCAGCTTTTGATGTTAGCATCAAAACAATATTGATCCATTTGCGACAAATTGGCAAGGTAAAAAAGCTTGATAGATAGGTACCCCACGAAATTAACGATCGCCAGCGCAAAGTACGCGTTGAGACCTGTCTCGCGCTGCTCAACAGACAAAGAAATGAAGGGATTTTGAACCGAATTGTTACGTGCGATGAAAAATGGATTCTGTTCGACAATCGAAAGCGCTCAACAAGTTGGTTAGATCCTGGTTCAGCACCAAAGCAATGCCCTAAACCAAAAATTACCCCTAAAAAGGTGATGGTCACTGTTTGGTAGTCTAGTGCGGGTGTGGTTCACCACAGATTTTTACAAAACGGCATGAGCATTACTGCAGATGTGTACTGTGAAGAACTGGAGACAATGATAGAGAAGCTTTCACATCTGCAACCAGCTTTGGTCAATCGGTCGTCCCCACTGCTCCCTCACGACAACGCGCGACCCCATACTGCACAACAGACAGTTTCCAAGCTGCAGGAGCTGGGGTTGGAAGCTCTCCCTCATCCGCCATACTTACCAGACCTTGCACCTACCGACTATTACTTTTTTTTTAATTTAGACAACTTTCTAGTGGGTAAAAAATTAAATTCCCGAGAGGCAGTACAAAATGCCTTTGAAGAGTTTGTTGCCTCCCGTGCAGCTGATTTTTACAAGAAGGGCATCAATAAACTGCCAATGCGTTGGCAAAGATGCATCGATTGCACGGGTGATTACTTTGAGTGACAGAAATAAAAAAGTTTGGAAAAATAAGTACTTTCATTTATTCCATACAAAACGGCAATTTCATAGGTAAAGACCTAATATTTGGTTGATTGAAAAGCAATTATTCAGTAAATGCAATCCAGTATACAATAGTATTCATCATCATCAATCTCTGCCATAGGACGTCCACTGCTGGACATACCTAAGCCTCCTTCATGGATCTCTCAGTACTCATCATGTTACACGTAAAGACGCTGCTGCCCATCTTTCAGAGGTCGATTCCATCAACAAAACAAACGAGGCAACACTCTACTGCTGGCACCCCACGGCCAAACAATAGTATTTGGGGAACTATACATATCTTTCCAAACATCTTTGGTTGCACAAACGTCGTCTTTTCGAAAATAGTATCATTATTCAACTCATTAGTGTCGGCAGAATGATGAACACAAAATGTTCCCGTGTAAACATTAGACTACCCACATTATAGCACAGGAGCCTGTGAGGCTTCTCAGCCGAGACTACGAAATATTCAATAAATAAATTTAAAAGGTTTGATATTCACAAATAAAAATGCCGTGAGGGCAGTAGAATGTAGCCCCTCCTCTCTTGCCCATGGATGCAGTATGAGCCTGCTAAGGGATACCTCCGGAAGATGGGCAGCAGCGTCTTTCCGTGTATCAACATCCCGTACTGCGCTCGCCAACCCGCCTGCCAAGCGTAGTGAGTATGGCAAGTACCCCTCATGGAGATACATGAGGGAGGCCTGTTCAGTAGTGGACTTTTTACGGCTGAAATGATGAACGCAAATAAACTATCTTTACCTAAATCTCTAATCGATTCGGGCTATTTAAGTAGCACAGGGGTGCACGTTTACGTAAGTTTCTTCCATTTTCTACGAAAAAAGTTTATCAGAATCTTGGTTGACGTAATAATATCTGCGTTTGCTCCCGTCCTATCAGATACAAAGCAGCCAATGTCCCAATTTCAATGATAATTCATTAATCTTAAACCCACACGTGGGCGCCCCGTGATTGGACCGATATGATTTGTTGTACTGTGGATTTGGCGCGAAATTAGCATGAACATGATCGGGGATTGTGAAATATAGTCTTCCAATATTGTGAGCCCTAATAGGCCTTATGAAAACCCATAGGTACACAAGTTACCTCTGCCTTGAATACCTTTAGGTAATCATCATCATCATTTCAGCCATAAAACGTCCACTGATGAACACAGGCCTCCCTCATGTATCTCTATAAGGGGTAGTTGCCATTCTCACCACGCTTGGCAGGCGGGTTGGTGAGCGCAGTATGGGATGTTGATACACGGATAGACGCTGCTGCCCATCTTCCGGAGGTATCCCTTAGCAGGCTTTTACTGCATCCATAGGCATGAGAGGAGGGGTATCATTCTACTGCCGGCACCCCACGGCGAAAAATATATTTTCTAGTTTATTTATTGTCAAATTCAATATTGTTTTTAATCTTCGATGTTTTGTTTTGGTCGGTGTTGCGTCCTGTGGGACAAATACGGCGCCACTGAAAATAAGTGTCGTGTTCTCACGGCGTGTGCTGAGTTGGCGACCGATTTATGTTTCTGTACCTTAATGTGTTATTTTTCATGTATGTATCTTTGAGACATAAATAAACATTTTCTATAAAACACTGCTGCCTATCTTCCGGAGATATCCCTTGGCAGATTTTTACTGCATCCAAGGGCAAGAGAGGACAGTAGAATGTGGGCCACATTCTACTGCCGGCACCCCACAGCATAGCAGGATATATATAGCCTTGCAAAAACCACTAAGCTCTACAGGAACATTTACGTCGTGTCATTTTAGCGGCCGCTTAAAGCGTTTAAAGATTCCCGTCTACAATTATCGCCTACTGCGAAATAGTTATTTTGATTGGACCTCTTAGCATAGCTTAGCTCGTTTAAAATAGTTAGAGGCAACTTTTGAAAAAGCGGCCGACGTAAAACAACGGTCGTCATTTTCATACCCGTATATGTTGTTAGGTTAGGTTTTGTAATCTGTGGTGGGGTGCCGGCAGTTGTCCCTCCTCTCTTGCCCGTGAATGCAGTATCAATCAGCATGGGATACCTCCAGGAATTGGGCAGCAGCGCCTTTCCGTCTATCAGCATCCGCGCTCGCCAACCCGCCTGCCAAGCGTGGTGAGTATGGCAACAAACCCACATGACCACTAATTGAGCTATATAGCTATGTCCTACGCTGAGATGATGTTGATGATAAACTTACCAACGATGATCTGATAATTAGCTATAGCGTTCCTCAGGGAAGTATCATTGGGCAGTTTTTGTTGTGTTCTGGATTCTGCGGCATTCATTTACTAAACGGTAAAATCTTCACATTTGCTGATGACAGCGCTTTTCTTTAGTAGCAATAGCTGAGTGGAGATATTTATTGCTCATTACTTAACAAAGGTCTGTGCATTGCATAAAAGAAACGTACATACGCTCAATGCCACTAAATCAACCTTTAAATCCTTGTACTTAAACCACAAAGTATTCTTCTTATTTAATGGCTTTTGTTTTGTAAATCCGATTTAATCCTTATTAAGCTTCTTATTATCTTATTTCGCAGAAAATATCGTGCTTTTAACCCAACGTGATCGGGAGTTTAATGCCTGAACCATCATACAATGTCCCAGGCACTTTAGTTTCCTGGCCAACATAAATACCAGATGATGACACTGTATCATCATCATCATCATTACAGCCGTAAGATATCCACTGCTGGACATAGGCCTCCCTCATTGACTTAGAGATCCAAGTGCATGAGGGGTTGTTGCCATACTCACCACGCTTGGCAGGCGGGTTGGTGAGCGCAGTTCGGGCTGTTCTTACACGGAAAGACGCTGCTGCCCATTTTCCGGAGATATCCCTTAGCAGATTCTTACTGCATCCACGGGCAGGAGAGGAGGGGTAACATTCTAGTGCCGGCACCCCACGGCAAATGACACTGTATAAATCTTTAATAGATGTAAAAGGCCTTACTTATCGTAAGATTAAAAACTCGTTCCAATAGGCATGAACGGTGCACGGTATCTTCTGTCTGATAAGACAAACAGAAAATAGCGTGCACCGTTTTCAAGAAACCAAAGGTTATAAAAAAAGTTTAAAGGGGCAAAGTAATGATCGTCCTAGACCGTACATCTGTCGGCCTCCTATCTGTGAACTGATTAGCTCAGAATATGTTTTTGCGGGTAGATCACACCTTATTGAAAAATACTGGACTGGAAAATTCCTAACATTAAAAGAAGCCTTGTTAAAACCTACCTGGTGTGCTGATGAGAAGATTCACAAAAACAATTTTTACTAGAAGAGTATTTCATTAAAAACAAAGTTTTTAATTATTCTTAAGAACCATCAAAATCATCAATTGTTTAAAAGCTCTTAGTAAAATATCTATAGAAAGTCAATTTCAAATAATACGATGGAACACCTTCCGTCGGAAAGGGATTTTTTTTTCTTCTTAGCCCGGAATCCTATCCTATCCTACTAATATATAAAAGTGAAAGTAAGAATGTATGTATGTATGTATGTATGTATGTTCCCTTTTCACGTCAAAACCGCTAAAGCGATTTGGATAAATTTTAATACAGGAGTAGATTATACCATGGAGACGGACATAGGCTACTTTTCGTTGCGTAAATTAAATCAAAAGGGGTTAAAATAGGGGATGAAAGTTTGTATGGAAAAATATATTAAACACATGTTTCAGCGTTAAACATAGTCACGGAACGAAAAAATGTTGTTACAACAACATTTTGTACAACAGTGGTGGTTGTAGTTATAGGTGCGATACAAAGTTTGCCGGGTCAGCTAGTCTTTAATAATAATAACATTAAGCAGCTGAAGAGTTTTTTTATTTGAACGCGCTAATCTCAGGAGCTAGCACCGACATCAATGAGAAAATGAAATCCAATAAAATCCAAAAGTTGCTGAAAATACCCTAGCTGCTTTGTCTCCAAAGTTCATCTTTGGCATCTCCCCCCGCGGGGACGGTTGTCCAAAAAGTGCATCGAGCGGCAGGGTGATTACGTATCTCGCGACAGGTTTTGCAACAGGCAATTGACAGCAATATTGCTGTCAGAGGTCAATTTTGTATTAGAGAACAGCAAGGAATTGACATTTGACAGCATTATTGCTGTCAACTGCCTGTTGCAAAACCTGTCGCGGGATACGTAATCACCCTGCCAATATTATGCTTTGACATTTGAATATTAACCTTGATTTAGGCTCGAATTAAAAACATATTTTAGTATTTTTTTTTTCAATATATTTGTGGAACTATTGTCAAGCGACTTTATCATCCATTTAGTGTTGGATAGCTGAATTACTGAGGAAGGCTTTAGGCTTTAACATTCTTACTCTACGATCTCTACCTAAACGATCAGAATAGATTTGAAAAGCTAGTATTTTATCACCATTGTTGTAAGGAACGCTAGAGTACCTGAGACATAGACACTGCCACAAAGCTATTTGCCATTCAATCCATAAATACCTAGGCTATCTGCCGATCGGTATGAAATGATAGGTAAGCTGGGAACGGCTCCGCAGTAGCAATTGTTGACAATTATTAGAAGCTTTGATTGTATTCCCTCATCACCACAGGCCTGTAAGTGGTTTCCAAGAAAAATAATATTTCTCGCCGTCTCCGCTTCTAGTAAAAACGTAATAAGCTGGTCTACGGGCATAAGTCACATTTGCATAGAAAACAGTTTAACTGCGAGATTACAATCTTGTAATTGTAGTATTGGACGACTTCTTTGGCACGCGAATTGCCAACGGGGAATGAGATTGCAAGTTTCATTCATCAGCAGATAGATACATGAACTCTTTATTTTACATCCTTCTAATATTATATACGCTGAAATTTTTCACACGTATAAATGTTGACTAGGATTAACACATAGGCTACACTTATTTGTTCCATGCTTTTTGTTACTTTATGTATATCATCAATCAAACTGCCTGCCCACAGATATCAGAAGCTAAATTACCTACACAGTCTTTTTTAAACTTTCGTGATCACGACACATTAACAACAACTAATATAATTTAACCGGGTATGTATCGCGTTATTTACCATTACTATTGCCCGAAGTAGAAATTGACCGTGATGCGTGTGAAGAGAGGAAAGACGTTTGACCAGCTGTGGGACAGACCCAGACTGCATTAGATGCATCAAAAGAGCTGCGGTATGTGACGGATCCTTCACTATTGGTATTGAATAAGCTTAGAGTCGCTCAACGAGCTATGGAAAGGGCTATGCTCGGGGCTTCTCTACGGGATCGAATCAGAAATGAGGAGATACGTAGGAGGACTCTGGTCACCGACATAGCCGGACGGATTAGCACGTTGAAGTGGCAATGGGCAGGCCATATAGCGCGCAGAACAGATAGCCGATGGGGCCGTAAAGTTCTCGAATAGAGGCCACGGACCGGCAAGTGCAGCGTAGGACGTCCACCTACAAGATGGGCAGACGACTTGGTAAGAACCGCAGGTCGGCGTTGGATGCAGGCCGCCTCCAACCGCAGTTCCTGGAGATCAGTGAGGGAGGCATTTGTCCAGCAGTGGACGTCCTACGGCTGATATGATGATGATGATGATGATGTGACGGTTTGCGTAGGATAGTTAATTTCTCATCATCTCAGCCGTAAGACGTTCACTACTGAACTTAAGCCTGGGTAACTTAACATGGGTCTCCAAGTATTCATGGGTTTATTCATGGGTCTCCAAGTACTGATCATGTGGTGGTTGTTGCCATACTCACCATGCTTGGCAGTAGGGTTGCCGGGCGCAGTATGAGATGTTGATACACGAAAAGACGCTGATGCCCACTTTCCGGAGGCATCTCTTGCCAGATTCTTACTACATCCACGGGTAAGAGAGGAGAGGCAGCATTCTACCGCCACCCCACAGCTCATCATAGATAGATAGATAGGAAATGCTTTATTGCACACCTTAAACTCTATTCTAAACGCTCATCAAATACCCTTATTCCTGCAACTCCGAGTCATCGAACTTCTTTTGTTGACAGTTCTTGCGCAGTCGTGGCCGTCCGCCTCTGGAAAATTGTTTTTTTTTTAATAACCAATTTTCATGAGTTTGAAAACTTTGAAGTCCTATTACTTTATGAAGGATAGACGAAACTGGCGACACTTTGTTTTTGTTTTTGTCTCTGTCTCGACTGTTGGTAGATTCCTCTAAAATTATTTATTATAAATTAATCCGTTCCAGTTTACCAAAAGGACAATTAACTATCAATACACTATCGCTTTTTAATTTTTACCAAGATTACATGATGAATTTTAGGGATGCCTTATTTTATAACTCTTACGTTTTTTTCTTAACTAATTTAATAACATACCTTTCGAAAAGCCATACACCAAGGATGTTTCGATGAAATCCTATGTCTTCAATCACTTTTTTTAATACAATTTAAAGAAAAGCTTAAAAGCATGTTTTACCCATTTTTGTAATGTTTGAAGGCTCATAACTTTTTGTCTAGCTGTTATCTGCACCAAAAAATAATTTTAGTGGAATCTAAGAACAGTCGAGACAAAAAGAAAGAGTTGCCACTTTCGTCTATCGTGCATAAAGTAATAGGACTTCAAAGTTTTCAAACACATGAAAATTAGTTTAAAAAAAAAAAAATAAACAAATCTATGGGACATACGTCAAATCATTTGAGCTAGGTAGATGATAGCAGACTACCTCGACTATCTGTTATTTTCGTATATTCAACGTTCTGCCGAACACCCTGTATATTTTTATGATAATTAATATTTATTTAGAAACTTTTCTTACTTTTGTTGTTAGTGCCTTCTCATTTTTTCTTGCACGCCCAGGTTGACTGGTAGAAAATGCTGTTAGCAATAAGTACTCCTCTGTACATTGTTTTTTGTGCACAAAGTATTAAATAAATAATAAAATAAATAATATAATTATATTAACAAAAAAAGGAACACTATACAAAGCCACAATCGGCAGCACAGGCTTAGAAAACATCTTCAATGGTCCAATAACCGACTTCTTGTCGGTTTCTGTGTAAATGCGTGCATTCTCAGTACTCATCTTTCCCGAAACGGCAGTCACGCATACGATTGTCGTAATAGTACATCTTGTATATTGCAAATTCTTATTTCTGAGTATTTTTGTAGTCTTAAAGGTCAGGTAATATTGTGTGTGAGAAAACGCAGGACTTCTATTTCCGTCGGCATTACTCCTGGTGTACTAAAATGTTGCCTCTCTTGCCCATGATGCAGTAAAAATCTGGCAAGGGATACCTCCGGAACATGGGCAGCAGCATCGTTCCGTGTATCAACATCTCCTTACTGCACACGCCAACCCGCTTGTCAAGCGTGGCGAGTATTTTAAAAGCCCCCTCATGATCTTGGTGATACATGAAAGAGGCCTATCCAGCAGTCCAGTATTTTGGACGTGGACAACAGTCCTAAGGCTGGAATGATGATGACTACTGTTGCCGTGTTAGCCGAGTGGTATGTAATGTGGCTTTCAATCCAAAGGTCGTGAGTTCGATATCTTGATTTATTCAATTCTTGTATGAGCAAAAATCAATCTTAGGAGTAATGTTATTTCATTTGTTATAACTTAACTATAACTTAACGTGCTTAACGGTGAAGGAAACATCGTGAGGAAACCCGCGGCTTAGTTAGCTTCAGACGTATTGACCTGTTCTTTCCTCTGATTAACAGCTGACTAAGCTGAGAGGATGGTATAGGTGCTGGGCAAGCCTAATCCATCTAACAATGTCCCAGGCACTGCAGCGTCCCGTACAGCATGATTACCATTTGCTGACGCTTCATAAATCATCTATAATAGATGTAAAGGCCTTACTTTTTCTATAACTTAACGCGCTATCTATTTATACCATGTAAAAACTGTGCTAGGCTGCAGACACATAACCTTCTTAGTGAGTTGACTAAAAAAATGATGTACTTGTGTTTGAAAAGCCATCCGAGTCGTTTCTCTTATACCATAAACCTAATTTCCTATATGATACCGGCCGAAAGCCAATGGATTTTTTTTTCTTGATAAATATTATGTTAACACTAGCTTTTGCCCGCGACTTCGTCCGCGTGGAAGTCATAAAACGTAAAATCCCCTTTTTCATGCAGAGCCACTTTGATTCGAAAATATAGATCCCATTTATTCCCTATCCCGTGGGCATTTCGAAAAACCCCTTCATAATGCACCTCTAGGATACTCAAGGTATATGTGTGCCAAATTTCAAGTCTTTAGGTCCAGTGGTTTAGGCTGTGCGTAATGTGCGTTGATATATCAGTCAGTCAGTCAGTCAGTGAGTCAGTCAGGACTTTTAATTTTATATATATATAAATTTAACACGTGCTCAACGGTGAAGGAAAACATCGGAAACCCGCGGCTTAGTTAGCTTCAGACGTGTTAATCTGTTCTTACCGTTGGTATAGAGTACATGCTGGGCAAGCAATCTAACAATGTACTAGGCACTGCAGCGGTACAGCGTGCATACCAGTTGCTATTGCTGTATAAATCATCTATCTAGATGTAAAAGCTTTACATTTTCCTCCTGTTGCGGACCAGAGCTCTTTAGTTTCATCCTTTATCTCCTTGTGGGGCTACTCGTCATCATAGCCGTATGACGTCAACTGCTGGACAAAAGCCTCCCTCATGGGTCACTAAGCACTGATCACGAGGGGTTGTTGTCATACTCACCACGCTTGGCAGGCGGGTTGGCGACCGCAGTACGTGATGTTGATACACGGAAATATCCTGCTGCCCATCTTCCGGAGGCATCCCTTAGCGATCGGCAGGCGGGTTGTACAGGATATAGATCTGGAGGTATCCCTTAGCAGATTCGTACTGTATCCAAGGTCAATAGAAGAGGGGCAACACTCTGCTGATAGCACTATACAGTCCCTCCTGGAGGGTTTAGTAATACCAGGTTACTTAACCAACTGTGCCTTATATGCGCGTTAATATGTCTTAAGCACATAATCTGTAATTTTACGATTGAAAATACTCGTACTTCTCTGTAATATTAATCCCCTTACGTCCCCCCCCCCTTTCGCTATCAGTTGCACCGTTGTAATCTTTAGTGCAAATCTCAGATTTATTTATTCATAATTTCAGCCGTATATCGTCTACTACTGAACACAGGCTTCCCTAATGGATCTCCATGAGGGGAGTTGCCATACTCACCTTGGCAGGTGGGTTAGCAAGCGCAGTTCGGGATGTTCATACACGGAAAGACGCTGCTGCCCATCTTCCGAAGGTACCCCTAAGCAGGCTCCACGGGCATTAGGATATACTGCATCCACGGGCATGAGGAGGGGTAACATTCTACTGCCGGCACCCCACGGCGATTTCTTTATTACTTAGATTAAATATTGAGTTCTTCAAATCGGCAAGTATTAGAAGATAGGGACAGTGGTAATCTCTTTCTGATGAAAAGACGGGTATGGCAAGCGCAAAGACTTAAATCTCTGCATGATGGCGGGTAATTAAGGAGGCTCATAGTTACACCCTCTAAGTTCAAACACCCTTCGTTGTGATAAGCTTGATAATTAAATACATAGAAAAATAAAATCATATGTGGATTAGCGGCCTGGCCCGGCGAGAAGGCGACGCGGCAGACCGGAGCGTAGATGGCGGGACGAACTCGATCAGTACATACATACATACACTCGTACAGTACAAACTCGATCGTTGACTGGAGGGAAGCAGCTCAGGATCGGGATGTATGGAGGGAATTGGGGGAGGTCTTTGCCCAGCAGTGGGACCCAAATGGATCATAATAATAATAATAATAATAATAGGTGGATTAGCAAAATAATGGACAGTCCACTGCGCGATGCGCGGGGTCACTAACGACTCTCTCTCTTTCTCCCAGCCATACGTCAACTGCTGGACAAAGGCCTCCCTCATGGATCACTAAGTACGATCACGAGGAGTTGTTGCCATACTCACCACGCTTGGCAGGCGGGTTGGCGACCGCAGTACGGTATGTTGATACACGGAAATACCCTGCCGCCCAGCTTCCGGAGGCATCCCTTAGCCGATGAATTCTGCATCCACGGACAAGAGAGGACGAGCAACATTCTACTGCCGCGACCCCACGGCATTCGGCAATCGTGATGATAGTATACTTATATACTGATGTGATTAGTTCGGAGTAGACACTAAGAATAAGCTCAGAGTCGCTCAACAAGCTATGGAAAGGGCTATGCTCGTGGTTTCTTGACGAGTTCGAATCAGAAATGAGGAGATACGTAGAAGAACTCGGGTCACCGACATAGCCAAGCGGATTAGCACGTTGAAGTGGCAATGGGCAGGCCATGTAGCTTGCAGAACCGATGGCCGATGGGGCCGAAAAGTTCTCGAGTGGAGGCCACGGACCGGCAAACGCAGCGTAGGACGTCCACCAACAAGATGGGCTGACGACCTGGTGAAGACCGCAGGTCGACGGTGGATGCAGATCGCTTCCAACCGCAATAACTGGAAATCCATGAGGGAGGCCTATGTCCAGCAGTGGACGTCCTACGGCTGAAATGATGATGATGATAATGAGACACTGAGATATGAGATGAAAGGAAGTATCACGTAAATCCCGATTCAAGAGAATTAGTCGTCATCATATCAGCCCGTTGATATCCACTGCTGGGTATTATAGGCCTCCTCTCCAGCACGCCAACAATCGTGCGACTTCTGCTCAGGCGATCGAATAGTCGCACTGTTGTTCTATCTAATCCCGATCTCTGTGAACCGTTAGGGTCTGACCGGAACAGGCTCGTGGGAACGTCTGTGTTGTCTCAGCACTACCTCCATGCATGTGTGTGGTCTAAGAGACTAGACGTAGCGAGGGCTAGCTGTTTTATATGCTTTTATTCCTCTTTTTAAATCCCTGCGATTTTCCGTGACGATTAGCCGATTTCTGGCGATGGTGCTTCGTAGAGAGGCGAAACACGTGTCAAACTATTTTGAAGTGTTTTTATGATAAAAATTAGGGGATTTGTTACAATATAATTGTTCAGTTAGATATGTCAATGGATTTCCGCAATGTCTCGCCTGAATTATTTTGTTTTCCCCGCCTAAAGCTCCATACAAGATGAAAAGGACCAGAAGTTAAAAAGCAAATTACCTACCTACAGAACCTGCGATCACCAAGAGTGTCATTAAATTTTTTCGGTAATTTTTGAAGCCTATAATTTTAACCACGAACGAAACTTTTGACATAACGCACTCACAAGCCGAAAGCTTAGTATTAGGTTTGAAAGTATTTTGGAAAATTGGCATCATAAATTTAGAGGACGATTATATAATCGCCGACGCAAAAAGAGGTTAGTTATAAGTTTTAACACCACGTGGCTGAGCGTGTGTGTGTGTGTAACACCGTAGATATAATTTGAAACCTTATCATTATGTAAAAACACCAAAATGACAAACAACCATTTGTGCCGCACCGTGCCGCACACTGGTGGAATTCTACCTTAACCGTTTTTTTAACAGATGATAATGCGGTTTTTATTTGATAGCAGGTTTTCTAGCAGTGGTTCTTAGGTATTTTTATCGAAATCGATTCAGCCACTTGGACATTATTGAAGGTTAGGCAACCACCCCTCACGATCATTGCAGTGCCTGCTTGTAGATTCGGGAGGCCCTTGTACAGCAGTAGATGTCCTAAGATGATGATGATGATAATAAGAACGGCTGCATTTCGTGGCAACTTTAAATATGCTGCCATGAAATTCTGGAACAATTGCCTCCACCGTCAAAAACTTGCGAATCAGTTAGTACTTTTAAATATAAACTAAAAAAGACTTCTCGAATCACAGTTAAATACGACTAATATGACAGCCCGCTGTTATAGGCCTCGGACCATCCATAAATAATGGTTATAATATTATTTTTATAACCTATAATATACATATGTTGGTAGAGTTTAGAGATTAATATTTTATAGAAATTAATATTTTAATATAAGTAGTTTAGTTTTCACTATTATATAGTTTTTGTTATATCTGTTGCTTATTAAGCTCGTATGCTGCGGTTGCCACCAATCGCAAACGATGGTAACTTCGGAAGATCAGCGCTGTGGTACGACCTGCTCTGCCACCGCTAATTCTGAGTAGTGGCCTTTTTTGTCACCGTATTCCACTTAAACTTAATTAGTTTTAAGAACATAATATTGTGTTATATCTGTGACAAAATAAACAAAGTTTAATCTTTATCTTATATCTTTATAAGTGTGTTTCGGTTTTGGTGATTTTATGGGGGTGTTTCAATTTTAAATGTAACGTTATTAAGAATTTGGTTTGGTAAGTTGAAACAAGCTAGGTTTAGGGTAAGTTTAGAACGTACCTTAAGCTCTGCTTAGCCTTACTCTTAGACCATCAGATGTTTGCCTACGCATTGACAGGCGATGTTGACAGACGAGGTGGTTGACCCTTCTTCCGGCGGCTCGCAAATATCTACCACAAATATTGTAAAACCGGATAAGTAGGTACCTTGCAAGATCGTTGCTGTTACCAAAGATTTAAATCGTAGATGTGCCCTGACACCAAAAACCGTAGCATTCTTTCCCTTCTTTCTCTTTTCTCTTCTTCTTTCCCTCACTTGGAAAAAAGTTATCTGAAGCGAATTAATTCAATTATGTGCTTTAGTCAAGTGTAAATTGACTATTCTATGTAGTGTAACACTTATTGACTTAGACTTTGACATTGTCTTTAAATGTGTGTTTACATTAATGCCGACGCACGCACACTGGTTTTGCCAATAAACAAAACTGTTATTGTTACCATTTTATAGTGCAATCTAGTTGCAAGAACTGTCGAGAAAAATAACACACACCACGTCCGGCTAACACTGTTTTAGAGGTCCACTGATTCTAAATGAACGTGCTCACTCATTTCGTGGGAAAACAAATCGGCGCGGTCTCATTACGGGAAGCGCATATCTAATGATTTAAACCTTTGGCTGTCACATGTTACTCTTTATATTCGTAAATATTACGAAATATTTACCATGATTTGAATCTTATTGAGTTTCCCGATATTTTGGCGCAGTTTAACACGTCATGGTCACGGATATACTGACAAATTGTTTATCCGTAATCATGAATCATCTTAAGGCTACGCACTGATAAATAATTATTTTAATGTTATTATTCTACCCACAATGTTAAAACGTGGATTAAGGAGGCCGCCTGCATCCAAACTGATACAAAAAGCTAGCTTGAATAAATAGTCGTAAGCGCGAACACAGTAATTTTGAAAGTGAAACAGTAATTCTCATTTTAAAATAAAGGCTTTTCATCATTTTAGCCGTAAAACGTCCACTACTGAACAGAGGCCCCCCTCATGGATCACCATGAGGGGTAGTTGCCATACTCACGCTTAGCAGGCGGGTTGGCAAGCGCAGTACTGGATGTTGATAAACAAAAAGACGCTGCTGCCATCTTCCAGAGGTATCCCTTAGCAGGCTCCTACTGCATCCACGGGCATGAGAGGAATCTCATGCCCGTGGATGCAGTAAGTTTACGGCTGAAATGATGATAATATATAACAATATATAAGTACAGAAAATTCAAAGGCGTTAATCATAGGTTTTTGAACAGTCAACTGAAAATTGATGTTTTTATAGAGCATTTTCTGGGACCTTTTTTTTCTGTTGTGTTCAGTTACTTAATCATCATTTCAGCCGTTAAACGTCCACTACTGAACACAGGCCTCCCTCATGAATCTTCATGAGGGGTAGTTGCCATGCTCACCACGCTTGGCAGGCGGGTTGGTGAGCGCAGTACGGGATGTTAATACAAGGAAAGACGCTGCTGCCCATCTTCCGGAGGTATCCCTTAGCAGGCTCTTACTGCATCCACGGGCAAGAGAGGAGGAGCAACATTCTATTGCCGGTGCCCCACGGCAAGTTTACTTACTAGCACGGCAAGTTTAGTTACTTAATCGTGTAAACTAACTACCAATTTAAAGCAAAATACATGAAAAATTTAAAACATAAAATATCAATTCCGATCGTTGTGTAATTCCTAAAAAAAGTAGAAATCCCTGACGCCAATATAGCCAATGCGTAGTCCATCGAGGACATACCCATAGAGGAAATGTCATTTATTTTGTCTATACAATGCCGCCAAAAATATTTCATAAATGTACGGGAAAGTACACAGGTCGTCTGTTGGCGCTGTACTAAATACAAATACAAAAATATTTATTTGCATACCAAAGGAAAAAATACATGATTGACAAACCACTTTTAGTACAAAACATAGGTACATACAATCAAAACAAAATTTATAAAACACATAAAGTAAGTAGACAATCTTCATCATTTCAGCTATAAAACGTCCACTGATGAACACAGGCCTCCCTCATGGATCTCCATGAGGGGTGGTTGCCATTCTCACCACGCTTGGCAGGCGGGTTGGTGAGCGCAGTATGGAATGTTTATACACGGATAGACGCTGCTGCCCATCTTCGGGAGGTATCCCTTAGCAGGCTCTTACTGCATCTATGGGCATGAGAGGAGGGGTATCATTCTACTGCCGGCACCCCACGGCGGAGACAATCTTATGGTAGGCAAAATGGACCTAGCTCAGCATGGTACAGTTTGTTAACCAACAAACTACGCTGGTCTTCCGATGTCAAATGCGAGAGACAGTTGTCATTGCATTCGTGCGAAGCACTAATGAGTTTCGGAATTCTCATGACCTTATTTTCCCTTATTTTCATTATATATGTGCTCGATGGCGTAGTCTTAACATAAGTTACGTATTATAATGTCGTAGGATTATATCCAACATAATTTAAATTGCGGAAGGTAAAAAAATTCCATTAGCAAATTAATTGCCTCATTAAATTGAATAGAATCGATATTTTTATCAGTTTGATTGACGATTATTATTTCTACGTGATTATTGCTAATAAAGACAAGAGTTTTGATGACATCGTTTGAAACCTATTAATAACGTTAACGTTGAACATTAGACACATTAGTAGAAATGGGTAAAAAGTTTTTACTTTTTAATTTTAACTTTTTTTATTCTCCTTATTTAGAAAAGAAAAAAATACAATTGAAATGAATGGATTTTTACGGGATGTTAATAAATACGTTTAGTTAGAGGAACGCCCTTGATGCTGGTTACTTCTACAATTTTGGCCATTAGCAAAATCAATCATGTGCTTTATTCAGTTTCTATGTATCTTTCATTTCAATAAATTCAATCATTTCAATAAATACTTAAAATAAAACTAACCGATTGAGCGCGTATGCATTAGTTCGAATTTTAGTTTTTTTTATTACTTACAACTCAGTATTTTCTTTTTCCTATTATACTCGTAGTCACAGGTATTATACAAAATTGATTTCTGAAATCAAAGCCTTCCTAATGTCATCTATCAAAACAATTTAAAATCATTTATTTATTCGTCGGAAAACCAAAGAAAGAAACAATGGCGCGATAAAGAGGAGGCCTATACCCAGCAGTGGGTGAATGTGGACTCATAGATAGATAGATGGAAAACCAATAGCAGTAAATAGAGGTTTTCACGTCTAGAAACAAAGTGTCAGTATCGTATAATCAGCTGTTCAAGTTAAAACTTCCGTGTTCTTTTTTTAAATGAAAATCACTGAATCCTGAAAAGTTGTTCCTGGGATGGTCAAAATCACCCCCTTTTGGCTTTGTACACATGTTATAATACACGTTGTATACGGTCGAATTGAAAAACCTCATATTTTTTTGTCGGGAAAAAGGAAATTTTCGTTATGACTTAAAACCCTTACGGGAAGGCGGGATTGACGGGACGAACTGGATAAGTACCTGGTAATGGGAAGAGCCATTGTCTCAGCGGTAGTATGAGAGTGGCTATATTGTAAACTAGCCGCACCCCGCAGTTTCACCCGCGTAGTTCCCGTTCCCGTGGGAATTTAGAAAAATCCCTTCTTAGTGCACCTCATGGTATATGTGTGCCAAATTTCAAGCCTCTTGGTCCAGTGGTTTAGGCTGTGCGTTGTCTGTCAGTCACTCAGTCAGTAACGGAAGAGTTTTATATATATTGATAATGCGGGATGTTGATTCAGAGACTATTGTTCCGATAGCCGTTTCCGTTAACGGACTTATAGCAAAGAGTATCGACCAACATCTCGTGAGACTCGATAGTTGGATTAAGAGCCAGATCCAAAAGGCAGTACTCCTGGACTCAGCACGTATATTGAGGAGATACCTCTCCCTGAAGTCCTATTCACTGACCGCTTAAGCCTTGCTTTGCGGCCGGTGATTCACCGTTTTGACACATTTTTTTACAGTAGAGTGTTTGTTTTAATTTTTCTGTATTTTTATGAGTTACAATTAGATGAAGTGTAATAATAATACATTTTACCATTTAAGTTCCATTTTATTTTGTTTTGGATCTTTTCAAACCTATTCGTCGGACAAGGTCCTTAATATTTTATGTAGCAATATTGAAAATTGAATGTTTATTGGCAATTATACCAAAGTTGATTTGACCGTATCAAAAATAACAAATCGATTTTATTTAAATTGGATCGGGGACAGCCGATTACAAGCTTACAGAGAATCACCCATATAATACGTCCACTGATGAACACAGGCCTCCCTCATGGATTTCCATGAGGGGTAGTTGCCATACTCACCACGCTTGGCAGGCGGGTTGGTGAGCGCAGTATAGGATGTTGATACACGGATAGATGCTGCTGCCCATCTTCCGAAGGTATCCCTTAGCAGGCTCTTACTGCATCCATGGGCATGAGAGGAGGGGTATCATTCTACTGCCGGCACCCCACGGCGATTAAATTTAAATTGGATGGTCTCCGTAAATTCTGGTGTTAATACGAATTTGGTAGTTTGTCGTTTAAACATTAATTTTATTTCAAACACTTTGGTTTATCCTAATATGTGTAACTGACGTACATTAATATATTATACAAAGTTATTTTAATTTTCTTAATAATCGTTTTTTGTTTGAATTTTTAATTATTTTTGCCATCTTCATGTGTTCCTTTGTTGTTAATTTTATTTAAAACTGTAGTCTACTCTTTCTACTTGTATGTTTGTATTTTGTGTATTGTCATTTTGAAAATATGGATTTGTATTTGTTCTAAAATAAACGACTAATTAATGTTATATCTTTAAGGCCTTTAAGCCTAAGCCGTTTTTTACGAATTTCTAAGAATTTTTGTTAGAGTGAAAAACAAGGTAGGTAATATTGTATCGCCATTCTTATAATGATATAGATTTATTAAAATTTGTTATTAAAATTACGCTGTATGGGTCGCTGCAGTGTCTGGGACATATAAAATCGATAAAAGTTTATTTCAAGATAAAGATGAATGTAGTTGAATTTATCTGGAAAAAGTGCTGGAGAAGAATGGAAAAAAAAAGTTGGCACGAAATAATGACGAACATAGAAGTATTGCGCAGGGTACATGACAAGTAGAGTCCTCTTGTCATTTTTAGTAGGTCTACCATGAGTTTTCACAATATACACTCGCTAGCGACTGTAGTTAAAACAATGTAGGTATGAAAACTATATATACGATAGTTTGGAACTAAAATACGCACTAAAATATACTACAGCTACTGTAGTTTGGGCTTCATTTGCTTAGAATTTGGTACCATGAGTAACGACATATTACTACAGTAGTAACGGCAGGCGATCTAACAGTGACAACTCATGGTTAACTGACACACAGTTGTCATCTTATTTACACATATTTATTCATAGGAGAGGGTAGAAAAAAACTCGAAGTTCGTCAATCTGCCATGGAAAGGAGCATGCTTGGAAAACTTAAATTATATAAGATACAAAACAAGTCACTAAGAAGACTAACAAAAATAGAGGATGTTACAGTCAAAGTAAAAAAAATAAAATGGAGTTGGCCATAGAATCAAGAATCAAAAAATACTTTATTCAGTGCGACCGCATGGACCTTATTGACGCGTATAGCAAGAGGAAAGTATAGTAAGAGGAAAAAGGATGCATAAAGTAAGAGGAAAAAGGAATGGAGCAGAACAGTGATGAATTGGTTCCCAAAACACAATAAACGAAAGAGGGGGAGACAGTTTAAAATATGACGTGCGAGCTAAAGGAGGCAATCAAAACTTGGATAACGACCGCGTGATGCAGAGAGCATTGGAAGAGCTTGAAGGAGGCCTATGCCAAAGATGGGTAACCAGATAGTTATAAATGTTCATAACGTAGTGTCATCAACATCATTTCAGCCGTAGGACGTCAACTGCTGGACATAGGCCTCCCCATGGATTTCCAGTTATTGCGGTTGGAAGCGATCTGCATCAACCGTCGACCGGTCTTCACCAGGTCGTCAGCCCATCTTAATAGGTAAGCGTAGTGTTAAATAGATAAATTTAAATAAAATCATGTAGTATTTTTTAAACTTTCATAACGACACATTATTAACACATATTTAACCGGGTATTTATAAATAGCGCGATAAATACCCGGTTGAATATGTGTTAATAAAATCATGTATTTGTAATAAAGGCTTAAATAAATTAAATTCATATGAGAACAAAAGAGGTAATATGATTTTCCTTCTTACACAATAATAATTCTTTAATTTTTTGCTGTTGTTCTTTTACAAATTTAGAGACTTGGGTGTTAAGCTCTTAAGATTACTTATGTACCTGTTCTTTGCGCTAAACGTACGGAAGCAAATAGCGCAAGTACCATTACTTCATACATCGTTTTATTTAGAACTTATAGAAGCAAGAAGAGAAAGATTAAGACCAAAGATTACTTATTTGAATCGAGTGAAGAGGAAAGTTGGTGTCGATCGACAAGAGTGAAACTTTTAAATTAGAAGAAGAAGACAAGTACGCGAACTAAGTGACGCTCTGGCTTATTGATTGTTAGACGTTTGAATATCGGAGCTTTAAACTTGAAAAGCTTAATTCAGTCAATATATTTTTTGTTTTTAAAATAATCTTGTATGGTATATGATTCATCTACAGGCAAGAGACGAACGACGTGGGGTGCCGGCAGTAGAATGATACCCCTCCTCTCATGCCCATGGATGCAGTAAGAGCCTGCTAAGGGATACCTCCGGAAGATGGGCAGCAGCGTCTATCCGTGTATCAACATCCCATACTGCGCTCACCAACCCGCCTGCCAAGCGTGGTGAGAATGGCAACTACCCCTCATGGAGATCCATGAGGGAGGCCTGTGTTCATCAGTGGACGTTTTATGGCTGAAATGAGGATGATGAAGAGAGGAGTGGCAACATTCTACTGCCGGCACGCCACGGCTTGAATTCATAGTGTTTTGCATTAATTCAGTTAGTTATCGACAAGTTCAAGATGCGGTTAAAGCGGTTGGCTCCTTGCTCGGAACAGTTGCAACGATGCCAATAGGCGTAGGCACAGAAAAGTTCCACTTCGTTTATGGACACCTCAATAAAGAATGTTATTGGGGCTACGAAGATTGCGATAAAAATAATATATTATTATATATTCAACCGTGTATATATATGTATATATACCTCTATATATATATATATATTATTATATATTATTATATATGCCGTGGTGTGCCGGCAGTAGAATGTTACCCCTTCTCTCATACCTATGGATGCAGTAAAAGCCTGCTAAGGGATACCTCCGGAAGATGGGCAGGAGCGTCTTCCGATGTATCAACATCCCGTACTGCGCTCGCCAACCCGCCTGCCAAGCGTGGTGAGTATGGCAACTACTCCTCACGGAGATCCATGAGGGAGGCTTGTGTTCAGTAGTGGACGTTTTACAGCTGAAATGATGAATGATTATATATTCTACCCACGACCAAAATAGGGGAAAACTCTCACTAGATCCAGACTGGATCTGTTGACTGAATATACTGAGATTGATCCCTGACGCTGTATAAATCATCTATAATAGATGCAAAGCCCTTACTTTTTTATAAGTTTGACTGCTATGTGTATGTATGTCTGTCTGTAGCACCGTAGCTCTTAAACGACTGGACCAATTTGTATACAGTTTTTGTTTTACTGAAAAGCGGGTTTTCTGTTGTAGTTATTAAATATGTTTTATCAAAATCGTTTAAGAAGTATACAAGATATGTGGGGTGAGAGGGGCGGGGTGAACAATCGAATGTTTTCAAATATACCCATGTGTGGTATCAAATGATAGGATCAAATGTGTGGATTGCAAAAATGAGGGTACATTACAAAAGGCATTTTGCATCCCTGACGCGCGCAGGTAAGGCATAAAAACAGCATTCCTGTTTTTGTAAAAAAAAACAGCTTTATAAACGACGTGTCGCGTGCTTCATTAACATTGTATGGGTGTCAATAAATTTGTATTAAATGCGAGAGCCATATAGATTTTTTATGGTGAAATGTAAATTATGGATTAACACTTAGAAATAACAACTTGGAGGCGCGATCTCAGCTGTTTAAAGTGTTTATCGATCATTAGTTATAACCTTTGAGTGTGCTTGATGTAATTACTAAATAGGTACATTCCTTATTTGGAAAAAACCAAGTATTACCTGCATTAGTTCTCTGCTAGAAACTAAGCTGCGTTTCCCCGCAAACGTACAACTCTGGTCACCCAATCTAACACTGTATTGCTTTCTACACACGAGCCTTTGTTTACCCATCGGTTAGATAGATCTAAATGCTTTATTGCACACCTTAAAACATTCAAATACTTTAACAAAATCATGGAACACTGAACATAAAGTGACAATCGGCAGACTTACATACATTTTAATTTTTTCATTTCATTTATTTTATTGAAACCTTTACAACATACTATCGCTAATGAGCGAGCTCAACAAACCTTCGGTAACAGCTTGGTAACAGTAATTAATATAAATCAAAGTTAACAATAACATTATAATGATACATACAAAATATTAACACATTAGTGTAAAGTATATTATACAAACATACATATCCGTAGTAAATAATTATGTACAATGTTAGTTGGCCGAGTGGTATACACCCCTGACTTTTAATCTGAAGGCTTTCATCGTGGGTTCGATACCGGCCGTGCACCACTGGATTTTTCTTTCTTGAAAACTGTATGTGCACACTTAACACGTGATTTTACGGTGAAGGAAACATCGTGAAGAAACCCGCGGCTTAGTTAGCTTCAGACGTATTGACCTGTTATTACCTCTGACTAATAGCTGACGCTTAGAGGATGGTATAGGTGCTGGGCAAGCTTGATCCATCTAACAATGTCCCAGACACTGCAGCGTCCCGTATAGCGTGATTACCAGTTGCTGAATCTGCATAAATCATCTATAATAGATGCAAAAGCCTATGTAGTCAAATGTAACTGTGGCGGATATAGCAACTCAAGCTTACTGCCACTTCAGCTTAGCTAATCCTCTGTGCTATGTTAATAGCATTAATTTTCTGCTGCATAACCACGTTTCAGATTTTATCCCCCACGCATCTTTAACCAGAGACTCCGAGATTTAATCTACAAAGATTAAAATCGATGAATGTAATACTCGCTCCGCTACCCTCTCCGCTCGCCGCCGGTTCTGTAGCCCCAGGACGTACGGGATGCAATCAGCATGTAAATGCGACTCTCACTCGACGGAGCAAACATCGAATATTGATCGATGCATTATGCTAATGCGGGAATTTTAAATGTTGCCAACTGTGACTTGTTTGTTGGTAGGGTTGCCTACATTTTGCTGGTTGGCTTAGCCTAAGCCTTATTATCATCATCATCATCATCATATCAGCCGTTGGACGTCCACTGCTGGACATAGGCTTCCCCCATGGATTTCCAGGTATTGTGGTTGAAAGCGACCTGGATCAACCGTCCACCTGCGGTTCTTACCAAGTCGTCACCACATCTTGTAGGTGGACGTCCTTCGCTTTGCTTACCGGTCCGTGGCCTCCACTCGAAAACTTTTGGCCCCATCGGCCATCTGTTCTTCGAGCTACATGGCCTGCCCATTGCCACTTCAACGTGCTAATCCGTTTGGCTATGTCGGTGACTCGAGTTCTTCTACGCATGTTCTCATTTCTGATTCGATCGCGTAGAGAAACCCCAAGCATAGCCCTCTCCATAGCTCGTTGAGCGACTCTAAGCTTATTCATAAGGCCAACAGTGAAGGACCACGTCTCGGTTCTATATGTCATCACTGGTAACACACACTGATTGAAGACTTTCGTCTTCAGCCTTATTAATCAGCACATTTTATCAGCAATGGTTTAGATTGTAATAAATAATGTCATCATCATCATCATCATCTCAGGCGGTGGTCGTCCACAGCTGGACATAGGGCTCCCTCGAGGGCTCATCGATATCTCTGAGACCACGAACAGCCATTCCTATGGCTGAGATGATGAGGATGAATACATTTGAAAGACCAATTTCCTTATATCACTAACGTCTTGCCGGTAGTAGAATGTTGACTCTTCTCTTACCCGTGGATACAGTAGGAATCTGCCGGAAGATCGGCAGCAGCGTGAAGAGTATGGCAACAAACTCCTTATGATCTTAGAGATCCATGAGGGATGCCTATGTCTAGCAGCTGACGTGGACAGCAGAGATGGAGAAGATAAAGAAGAGAATACATTTGAATATCCAATTTACCTACATGACTAAGGACTTTCGGCACTCAAGTTGATCCTTTAGAAACGACCAGATCACGTCTACCTAATGATAAATCACCAGAACAGATCCCCGTCGAAACCCGACGTGCGCACACGACCCGCCATTGTATGGTAATGTGCTTTACGCATGCGTGCTGCGTCTAGTTTGTCTATGGTTTTAGGTGTTAGGGGATTTTGGGTTGTCTTTTTTTGGTTGAGAGCAGTTATTCAATAAAGATACTCGTATCCAAGATAATTCCTTAACTTTACGAGAAAACACGACAATCGATTTGTATTGTATTCATTAATCTTGTTACGTTTTAAATTTCATCAAGTTCAAGAGTTATCCTGGGATAAAAATTGCGGACATACTCTTACATACAATCATTCAGTTCGTTCGCTTAATTCGCTTCGCTCACTCGTTTGATCATGGATAATCAGAACTGGGTTTTATATTTTTGAAAATGAACCAATCTGAAAGAGCGTTAACACAAGGCACCGCCTGTCACGATGCCACTGTTATAGTCACCCTTAGAGTTGAACGCTAGATGATGATGATGATGATTTTGATGATGATGATGATGATGGCTATACAGTCGCCATGGCCGAAATCGGCTAGGAAACATCATCATAATGAACTTTTGTGTGTTCTTAGATGACGTTCGTACCTAATGTTATGAAAGTAGTGTGGTGCCGGGTGTAGAAAGAGAAAGAAAGAAAGAAACCCCTTATTAATCCACAACAAAGGTACATCAGGTAGGTATGATGATGATAATGATGATTATTCTAATATATAAGAAATCCCATGCCACACAGGATCAGCTCAACACTACACTAAAAAAACTTCAAGTGGACGACTGATCGGCAACTAAACTGGTTTAATGCGACCAAATTCAAAGACCAGTTTCTGAACGAAACTTGTCTACCACCCAGCAGAACCTAGCAGAACGCGCCCCGCTGCGTTTTCCGCGTAAACAAGTTTGTCAGATGTTGTTATATTAGATAAAAGTGAGAAAAACTTATATAATCCAACTTCTGCTATCTGAAACTACAAAAAATCAATAAAAACAAATTATTAAAATATGGGATTATCGGGTATTTATCGCGTAATTACCTTTATTTCATTCCCGACTAATTTTAATCGTGAATACTGCTTCAGACTCTCTGCCTCATGGAATCCAGTGATAGCCAAGTGTACTCGGCGTGTGAATAAACCAAAGTGTGCTGTCCCAGTGTGAACCGGCCTTAAATCTCAAATTTCTAATTATGAAGACCAAGTGAGGGTAGTCTGAAAAGATGCCTTCGCTTTGCTGCGGTTAACTTCAGCACGCCAGTCTCCCCGCGACCACGACCAGGTGCAATCCGGTCGAAACGTCGGGAATAAAATAAAGCTAATTACGCGATAAATACCCGATAATCCCATATTTTAATAATGTGTTGTGATCGCGAAAGTTTAAAAAAGAATAAAAACAAAGTCAACAAGTGCCAATAAGTAAGATGTGATCTTAAAAGTACAGCGTGCATATAAGATTGGTAAGTAGAAGTTTTACCCAGTGTTTTCAGGGCACGACTGGGAGGCAGAAGAAAGTTCCAACATTTAGAAGCAGAGAATCTGAAGGATCCACGAAACGCTACAGTTCTATGAACTAGCGTGATAAAAACGTAGGTACACGTCTTACTTGGGTACCTGTTACTGGGTTTGCGCCCAAACTAACTTATCATATAAATCTGGGAGTTTTGCTGTTGATTATAGTCATTACAGTCATAGCCTACGGCATAACCTGCTATGGCCGTACGTTCAAAACAGAAATTGAAAAAAAATTCAATCTTCAGCATAGGATTTTAAAAGCTATAACACCTCAAAAATTAAAAATTATTTCCATGACAACCTTATGGGCTTATTTAAGTTTTCTGGTATACTTCCGGTGCAAGAAAGAATTAAACTTATCCTTCTTACAGAGCAATTTCATAACACAGCTATACTTATGCCCGTATCACATACAATTACAACTAGGAAAATTACACAAAAAAACTTAGTATTCCTAAAATGAATAATTATTATGGCAGGCGAATCACAGATTATTTAATACCTACTATTCTTAATGAACTACCACGCAAACTATTAGAAGAAATTAACTACAAAAACTATACACAGAAATACAAAAAACACTTCTTAGATAGTTTATAGTAAAGTATGACTTAAAACTACATAATATATACCTACCTAGTTACTCTGTGAATGTAATATCATATCTTTAATACTACAACGAACTTTCCAAATTTATAATGTTTTCAGACAGTGACTGCTAGGCACCCTGTACTATTAAACCTAATGCAGGTAGTTATTTAAAACTTACCTTAAAATAAAATTACTTAGTGGTAGAAAGTAAGATTGGTACTTAAACTGTGTGTTGGTGCTCTGTTTTTTATGCAGTTCTAGGTTTATTTTTTCACTGTTATGATTAGGTAATTAGAACTAGTATGATGTGTGTATGTTATTGATGTTTATTTCTCCAAGCCAAAATGTGTGGCAACACACTGTAACTGTCGACACTAGACAAACCTTGTTTGATTTTAAGTGTCGTATATATATAAGATTATAATAAGTTTTTTTGATAAATAAATAAAATAAAAAAAATTAAACCAAAGAGAAGGACTGACAGATGTAATTTCCTCCGTGCTGCCATCTTTAACAAGTTTGAGGAGTTTAAAAATGGTGTTATATGTGTCTTAGGTGGCACACGAAAGCAAAACCGACCACAGGCATTTTGGACTCGCTGTATGAGTTTCTCAGTTCGATTTAGGAGGCAGGGGCATACACCACAGCGGAGTAGTTGAGCCTGGAAAGGATTAATGATTCGCAAAGCATGACCCTCACATCTTTACTAAGGTATGGACGTATTTTGTATAGCAACTTCAGGCGATAGAGACAGTTACGCACAAATTCTGATACATGTTTCTCAAAGCTGCTGTCCAAACAGAGTCCAAGATTTCTAGCCTCAGTGACATAGGTACTCCACAGATTTGCAACCAAAAATTATATTAAGTTCTCTGCTACTGTCATGAGATGTTAAAGTCTTTTGTACATTATTTCGAGAACCCAGCAACATGAACTAAGACTTTGCAGGATTAAACAATAATGCATTAGATTTGTACCACTGACATATTTTTTCTAAATCATGATTAATTTTACCTACAGCAAAAGAGAAGTACAGTTGCAGATCATCAGCATAGAGATGGTGTTGGCAGTGTGTTATGGCCTTGACTATATCTGCACTGTACAATATTAAACGAATCGGGCCCAATATCGAACCCTGTGGTACTCCTTGATGGACAGCATGCAGGCCCGACCTCAACCTGGTGTAGAAGGTTGCCTCTCCTCTCTTGACCGTAGATGCAGTAAAAGTCTGCCTAGGATACCTTCAGATAATGGGCAAGAGCGTCATTCTGAGTATCTATACCTCGTACTGCTCTCGCCAACCCGCCAACCCGCCTCAATGACTGAGGTAATGACGATGATGAACGTCCCATCGGTAGGAAAATTTCTTTCCCAAATCTCTCAAGTTGTTTTTCTTGAGTAAAATGTATTTCGCGTTGTATATGTTTTACCACACCCGTTCGTTTAATATACCTACTTATCTTCTCATATCACCTAACCGCAAGTCTGAGGTCTAGCTTTACTGTAAATTTTACGCCGCTCCTAATTTAGTGCACATGTTTATGGCCTACCAATACCACTTGGTGAGCATTTTTATTTTCTGACTCACAGCGTTTTAGTTACGAGAGCAAAACATTTGAAACAACGTGGAATGAAAAGTATACTGGACAAATATAGCGTGGAGAATTGAATACCAGTCTTATTTTGCTGGACTTTCGCACAGCACCATCTAGCACTAAACTAGACAAAGCTTATTGGTACCAGATATAAGAATACTTAAACACTTTAAATAATACTTACTCTTATGCGTGTAGAAATATTTTATTTCGTAATATTCATTATATATTGATAGTCGAGCAGCTCGGGCTGAAGTATCACAATCCATCAGTGGAAACCAATCAGTGGAAACGTCATTGGATTTAGTATAAGGTGTATTTAATTATTTAATTATAATTTGACAAACAATGAAAATATCTAGTTTTAATTCCGCTAATGCTGAGATGCATATGCACCGCCCTCCCGCCCGCTAATTATGCACATGCAGGGGGAACCAGGCTGTTAGTGCAACATGCATACTCAAACCCACACGACCATATAACTGTTTGTTTCCCTAATAAAAACAAATTAAAATAAAAAAATATGTCGCAGGATGGAAAAATCTTATGTTTGCGATCACTCTTAGTTGTTTCGTTTTCATCATTCATCATCCTTTCAGCCGTAAAACGTCCACTACTGAACACAGGTCTCCCTTATGACCCATGAGGGGTAAGATGCCACAGTCACTACGCTAGGCAGGCAGGTTGGCGAGCGCAGTACGGGATGTTTATACACGGAAATACGCTGCCGCCCATCTTCCGGAGGTATCCCTTATTAGCAGGTTCTTACTGCATCCACGGGCATGAGAGGAGGGGTAACATTCCACTGCCGGTTTATTTTATCGCAATCAGCTGTCAAGTTTGTTTTTGAAATTGTTTGTTGAGGAGCGCTTTCTTCCTGAAACGATTCCAATTATGTGTATTATTAATTTTTATCCCGCGGAGGGAATCAAAAAAGCGACCTCCTGCGTCTCAGCCGGGTACTTAAACAACTGCGCCACAGAGGTCGTAGACGTAAAAGAAGTGTAGAACCAATAATTATAAACATGTAATAGTATAGCTCAGGTTCGGGATGTATGGAGGGAATTGGGGGAGGCCTTTGCCCAGCAGTGGGACCCAAATGGCTCATAATAATAATAATGTAATAGAAACGAGGTACGGGTGGTATTTATTTTTATAGCGTACCTAGTTTCAGTATAGTTCAGACCTAAGTCAAAACTTGTTGAACCTAAGTTCAACAATAGCATTTTACAGTAAAAACAATTATTATGAACAGCCGACCACGTATTATTAGGTTTCATTGTGTACTTACGATTAACGGAACTCTGAACGAAAACAATAAAATTGTCAGCTATGTTTTGTATTTAATGTGTAAACCCACACTAAGGTATCATTCATAGAAATGAAAAATGCAATCAACATTTTGTCTCCGACGGGACTCGAACCCGTAACGTTCAGACGAACACCTTGTTGTCGGACAGTGGGCAAGAATATCTCTAAAGATTTCTGCTAGATGTCGCCACTCGGTTCGAAACCGATAAAGGCAGTCAAGATTTTCGACCCGACGGTTAATTGCTCCGTAACCGAATGGTAAAGACAGCCTGCGTTAAAGGTGTTCGTCTGAACGTTACGGGTTCGAGTCCCGTCGGAGACAAAATTTTGATTGCATTTTTCATTTCTATAAATTGTCAGTTGTTATACCATTAATTTCAGCTGTAGTTTAACTGCTGAAATGAATAGTATAACAAATACTATTAATTTCAGCGTAGTATATAAAGAGGAACACAGGCCTCCCTCGTACCCACGAGGGATAGTCTTGTCTCCATGAGAGGTAGTTGCCATACTCACCACGCTTGGCAGGCGGGTTGGCGCGCGCAGTACGTGATGTTGATACACGGAAAGACGCTGTTGTACATCTTCCGGAGGTATCCCTTAGGCTTTTACTGCATCCACGGGCATGAGGGGAGAGGTAACATTCTACTGCCAGTACCCCACGGCGAGTTAAACCATAATGTATGCAAATTGTACTGAAAGACTAGATTGGCGGTTGTTGCCATACTCACCACGCTTGTGAGGCGGGTTGGCGAGCGCAGTACAGATTCTTACAGCATTCACGCGCAAGAGAGGAGGGACATGTTAACTTTAATAATAATAAACTTTTTACACTAATTATAAAGAGGAAAATTTTTATTATTTGTTCGTTTGTTTGTTTGTTTGTATGCATAGAATAGGCTCTGAAACCACTGGACTAATTTAAATTCTTTCACCATTACAATCCTACTTTATACATACATACACTACGAACATAGGCTATATTTTATCCCCGCATTCCCACAGGAACGGGAACTACGCAGGTGAAACCACGGTTTGTGCCATCTGATTCACTGACAGACAACGTATAATATTGGTGAGTTTATTTTTGAACATTACGCAAACGAAGTCACGGGAAATAGCTAGTATGATATAATCCTAGTTCAGGCACACGACTAATACGTTCGGTTTGTGTTATTATTAGATATAAGTATTAGCCGTAATAGTTATTTGAATATTTTTTTTATATGATTATGTTCAAGCACTTATATGTTCAAAGGTAAGCAGGTTACATTTTAATCGTCCAATCTACCGGATACTACGCCACGTCCATAACTCTCTGGAATAAATCCTCGTGTGTCGGTAACATTATTACCCGACACCATTCACACTGTGACCCCAGAAACTGCTCACTCTCGCCAAAGACTAGATCCAAACAGCTGGGTAACTGTCGGAGACAAATCGCCGCCTTGCGTCGCCACGCACATTCGCTGCACGGCTACACATCACTACGAGGATGCAGCAAGTGTGACGAGATTCAGTATTTTAATACTTTGTACATTTAGTATTTTAATACAAAGTATTAAAATACTATGCTGAAGATTATTATTATGCTTACGGGCGTGCTGAGGACTACCTTAGAACTAAGTTACAGTGTGACCAGATTCAGTATTTTAATACCTTTTCAGTATGAAAAAGTTTCAAAATACTGAATCTGGTCACACTGGATGCAGCCGACGCGACGCGCGGCGGAGCGAGGGCGGGGGGCGAGCCCTACCATCACACACGTGACCGAAGACGCACGCGTATTCTAACAATGCTGGTCCGAATTAAACCAGCATCTACCAGCATCTACCTATATACAGTCACTCTTTATTTTCACCTGAGAATCCAACAGTTACTACATAGCTCTAGCAGGGGCACCACTCACAGTGAACTCTGACACTGCTCACTCACGCCAAAGACTAGATCCAAACAGCTGGGTTACGACATGGCTCTTGCTTTTGTAGTTGCGGGCATGCCGTTATTAAAGACTTCGCTCATCTTGCAGTGGCACCATTCACAGTGACCTCTGACACTGCTCACTCCCGCCAAAGACTAGATCCAAACAGTTGGCTTACTACAGGACTTATTCTGGAGTTTACTGTAAGAGGTTAGTGCCAATATACAAGACTCTACACCGCGACCATAACTCTCTGGAATACATCTTCGTGTGTCAGTACCATTATTACCGGGCACCATCTACACTGCGACTCACTCCCGCCAAAGACTAGATCAAAACAGCTGGGTTTCTACAGGACTGATTCAGTGTCGTATTATCAACGCTGTGTTATATTATCAACATTACTTGTTAAATTTTATACGGACGATCAAAACGACGGAGTAATCCCTAACTTAATGGTTTACCTATGGTTATCCCTAAAATGATGACCTATAACTTATTTATTCAGACACAGGTGGGTTTACAACCTAAGGGAAACAAAAACATCCAAGAGCTATCATAATAACTTAAATTTAACTAATAAAATTTACAAAAATAATTAATGAAAACGTTAATCCCTTACTATCAAAACAATTTAATTTTAATTTTAATTGACAGTCGCCAAAATATAGTGGATACTCAAAGATGACACCAGCTGCCCTCATTAGCCTGTGTCCAAGTAGGTGCCGTGCGAAGGGTCAGCACACACTGGCAGAAATGATAATAAATAATTTTATTGTTGGAATGCAGTTGTAACCACCTTGTGGTCTCTTCCTGATAGCCTAGCGTATTATACTTTGCCTAGTTAAGTTATGAATGGTAATGTTAAGGTAAAAAATTGCCTATGACATAGTAGGAACGGTAGGTTATGGGAAATGAAGATAGGAAGAAACTTAGCGGTTGCTATTGACTGGTGATAACTATTGTGGCGAGGCGCCGGCATTGGAATGTTCCCTCTCTTGTCTGTGGATGCAGTAACAATCTGCTAAGGGTCTCTCCGGAAGATGGGCAGCAGCGTCTTTCGTGTATCAACATCCTATACGGTGCTCGCCAACCCGCCTGCCAATCTTGGCGAGTATAGCAACAATCCCCACATGATTTTGGAGATGTATGAGGGAGGCCTATGTCAAGTGGACGCGGAAAGCAGTCGCACGGATGTTCTGATAAACCTATTGACACATTATTTCCTAAGCCTTAAAACTAAATATCTCTATTTGGTGTTTTTACTAATTTATACAAGTCTTTGCTTTAAAATACAGGATTTCATCGCGTTTTTTTACTAGGTACGTGATAAAAACCTGTATTTTAAAACTAAATGTTAACACGTTAAATCGCGTTTAACAAGTTCTATTGTCCAATTCTACTGCCGTGGGGTGCCGGCAGTAGAATGTTACCCCTCCTCTCATTCCCGCGGATGCAGTAAGAGCCTGCTAAGGGATACCTCCGGAAGATGGGCAGCAGCATCTTTCCGTGTATCAACATCCCACACTGCGCTCGCCAACCACGCAGCGTGATGAGTATGGCAACTTGGAGTGTCGGTAATCAATGAAACGCCCGTCTTACTCGATAGCTAGTTTATTACTAAGGAACAGAGGTACCCCCAGTTAGCATGACAATATGTTAGGTACCTATCTATAGTTACATACAGCTCATCCCTCCAACATTAATTTGGGAACCTGTAACAATATAAGGTTCCTATAAAACATTACAACTAAAATAACTAACACTTATAGTAACACTTCTAACTCTTAAAAATAGGGCTTATAATTAACTTTATTTTTAGGTCTCTTAGATCGCCTAAACGGGCTAGCATTAGCACTACTCGGGTTATTTTCATCACTTGGGTTAACGCAGAGCTCAGCAGGTCGTGGCTCGTCCGTCGTCATCACTTCGCAAGCCTCCGCCCACTCGTCTATTTCCGCGTCCCTATCTAACACTACATCTTTTCCTACACAAGCGGTTGCGGCCGAAACCTCTGCCCCTTCAGCTGAAGTAGCATTTGGCGAAAAAGGTTCTATATCTAATGATACAGCCTCCACCGGGGGCGACGGCAACTGGAGGGGAGCTGTGCGAGGCGGCGTGCAAGGCGGTGACGGCGGCGGCGGCAGCGAATCCAACATAACTGGATTGCCGATGTCAGAAATGTTTTCATTAGGACCGTCAGTATTATTGCTAGTGAACTTCCTTATCTGATCAACGTGCCTTTTACAGTTAGTCTCATAATCCTTAAAATAAATTTCAAACATTCGATTCCCAATTAACTTTTTAATAATACCTACACACCAAACACTTTTCTTTGCGATAAACCACCTAGCCCAAACTTTTTCACCTACCTGAAAACATCTGCTAGCTTTTAATTTTATTTGTTCATCGTTTATCTTAGTTTTATCATCAGGCAAAACTAAATCTAGCCTACACCGTAAATTACGGCCTATCATTAACATCGCCGGCGTGGCGCCTGTCGCACAATGAACGGTATTTCTAAATACAAACAAACAACTCTGCAATTTATTATGAATTTCACTCTGATTTTTGCATTCTGATATTATACATTTTATCATCTTTTTGGAAGTTTTGACAGAATTTTCCGCCTGACCATTGCTAGCAGGGTGGTATATTGGTGAAGTTATGTGTTGGATCCCGTTCAATCGACAAAAGTTATGAAATTCCGCAGAACTAATTTTAACATCATTATCAGACACAATAACATAAGGCACGCCGAATCTACAAAACAAATCTTTTAGTTTTTGAATAAGAACATTTGTAGAAGTGCCACGGTCCATATAAACACATTCTAGCCATTTAGAAAAAGCGTCTACTACAATCAAATACACAGCCTGTCCTATCGACATGTAATCGATGTGTATCCGATGCCACGGGCCCGGCGGGCGCGGCCAGGGCGCCGGCGGCGCGACCGGCGGCGCGGCTCGCACGGCGGAGCAGGCGGCGCACGCGCCTACCCATCGCTCGATATCGGCGTCGATTCCCGGCCACCACATTCGACTACGTGCTAGGCTTTTTGTTTTAACGACTCCAAAATGTGCCGAATGCAATTCATTTAGCATTCTGTCTCTAAACACAGTTGGAATCACTACTCGATGACCGCGAAACAAACAGTCATTTATAACTTCCAAATCCATTTTACACTGAAAATAGGGCATAATAGATTTACATGCTATTTTTCTAGGCCAGCCATTTTTCATATATTTAACAACTGTAGATAAAACCTTATCGGCTGCCATCTCACGCTTTATATCATCAAACAAGATTGGTTCTATGTTAGCTTCTAAAAATAAAAAATGCCTAGAACTTCCCGCCTGTTCATCACTGACCGATACTGATAAGGGCGACCTTGAGAAATAATCTGCAACTTGATTATTTTTACCGTCTATATACTGCACCGTATAATTATAAGCAGACAGTATGATAGCATATCTCTGCAAACGCAAGGCAGCCGTCACAGAGATACCCTTCCCTCTTCCAAATATAGAAAGTAAGGGTCTATGATCAGTTTTAAGTATGAAAGGCTCCTGGCGGCCATAAAGATATTGATGAAAATGTTTAACACCAAAAATAATAGCTGTAGCCTCCTTCTGTATTTGGCTATAATTTTTCTCACTCGCAGACAGCGAGCGGGAAGCAAACGCAATGGGACGCTCCTGGCCGTCGGCAGTGCGATGCGCCAGCACGGCGCCCAGCCCGCGCGGGCCCGCGTCCACGGTCAGCGCCAGCGGCGCGTCCGGCTCGAAATGCGCCAGCACTCGGTCGCTAGCCAGCTCACGTTTAACGCTATCGAAAGCCGCCTGGTGCCGGTCGGTCCACTGCCACTCTGCGTCCGTTCGTAGCAATTCGTGTAGCGGGTTCATTACCGCCGATGCGGAAGGAATAAAATTCCTATAATAATTTACTACACCTATGAATTGTTTAACGCCTAATACGTTTGTGGGCGCAGGAGCATTTATTATTGCCTCCACTTTAGTTGGGCAAGTTCTCAACCCGCTTTTGTCTATAACGTAGCCTAGGTAAGTAACACTGTCTTCGAAAAAGATACACTTATCTTTTTGCAAACGTAACCCTGCCCCCTGAAGCCTACGTAGGACTTCACGCAATGTTGAGATATGAATATCTTTGGTTTTGCCCGTAACGCAAATGTCATCAAGCCAAATACTTACACCGTCCAAGCCAGAAAATAGTGTTTCCATTGCTTTTTGAAAAATAGCCGGTGCATTTGCTAAGCCATATACTAATCTTGTGTATGAAAATAAACCTTTATGAGTTGCTATGGTTGCCAGTGCTTGAGAAGGTTTAGATAATCTAAATTGATTATAAGCGTTACTTAAATCCAATTTAGAATATTTTTCTCCCCCTCCAATCTTGGAAAAAACCTCTTCTATGCGTGGCAACGGATATTTATCTATTTTTAAATCTTGATTTAACGTGCAAGAAAAATCGCCGGCGATTTTTAACTTGCCATTTTCTTTTAAAACTGGTACTATAGGCGTAGCGTATTCAGAGTGGTTGACGGCCACTAAAATACCTAAACTTACCAATCTGTCAAGTTCTGCGCTAACTCTGTCCTTGAGAGCAAAAGGTACCGACCGCGGCTTAAAAAACTTTGGCTGTGCATTATCTTTTAGTAGTAGATCGACCTCAAACTTGTTAAAACAACCTAGCTCGTTCTTCCAAATGTCCGGGTATTGCGTCAATAACCGTTGCACTTCTTCAATATTTTTATTCGTACATTCAATACTATTATTTGCTGAGGAAAAATAAATTTCAAAATTCGCTATAAAATCGCGCCCTAGCAAAGGTGGCCCACCATTTTTAAAAACGTAAATTTTTAATTGTTTACATAGGTTAGCATACCTAACTTTAGCTTTAAAAAAACCTAAGGGCATAATTTTATGACCATTGTATAAACACATTTTGATATCACTCTTATGCAACTTATTATTGAAAAAATATTGAGAATATAATTTGTCCGAAATAACGGTAGTCCCGGATCCAGTATCCAATTCCATACACAAATCAATATCATTCACGTTAACTGTAATTTTGATTGGATTATAGTTTACATACCTCAAGTTATAAAGTTCACATTCCTTGCAGTCATTTTCTGGGTGAGACTCGGGCTCCTCTACACTGATTTTGTGTAAATTACACTTTTTACCAACGCACACTTTCTTTAGATGGCCTTTTTGCCCACACTTTCGACATTTGTAATCCTTAAACCTACATTTAGCCGCACTGTGGTTTTTCATACCACACACCGAACAACGTAATTCATTGCTGCCATCATCAACCTTCTGGGTCGCCACGGCGGCGGCGAAACTTGCCTGGGATCTCCCGGCGGCGCCGGCGCTTTGCGATCCAGCTCGTGCGTAGAACACCGGCTCCTCCTTCACGACCGCGGCGGCGGCGGCCGCGCCGCTGGCAGCTGCGCGTGCCTGCCGCGCACACGAAGCCCTCTGCGCGATCTCCAATGCTTGCGATAGTGTTAAAACTCTGGAGTCGCATTCAAACAGCTTATCACGCTCGTGTCCTGTCTGGAAGCCCAGCACGAAACGGTCACGCAGCAACGTGTCCAGTTCTGTGCCAAAGTCGCAGTAAACGGCAAGCCCTCGCAGACGAGCCGCCCATTCCTCGATGCTTTCACCGTCGGACCTTGTCGCTTCGTAGAACTTCGCCCTGTCGGCGAATGTCGACCTCTTTGGCGTGAAATGATTGTTGAGTACAAGCACTAGCTCCTTGTAAGAAATTTCTTCGAGTTTCTTCGGATGAACGAGGTTCCGAAGCAGACGGTAGGACTCATCGGACAAATGTGTTAGCAGCACCGCACTTTGATTAGACACATCAATGTTATTCAACTTGATAAATTGAGTCAATTTACCGTAAAACACTTCCCATTCGTGTATTTTATAGTCAAATACGCCTAAATTACCGAGAAAACTCGCCATTTTTTTTGTTATGCGCGGGTAGATTTTATCCTCGTAGTCAGATGGAGTGTCGGTAATCAATGAAACGCCCGTCTTACTCGATAGCTAGTTTATTACTAAGGAACAGAGGTACCCCCAGTTAGCATGACAATATGTTAGGTACCTATCTATAGTTACATACAGCTCACAACTACCCCTCATGGAGACCCATGAGGGAGGCCTGTGTTCAGTAGTGGACGTTAAATGGCTGAAATGATGATGATGATGATGATTGTCCAAGTATTCTTATAACAAACTAAGGAAAATGTAAAATTACCTTATTGAATTGAAATGACAATGAAATGAAATATAAAAGAAAATAATATTTATCACAGCAAAAACAATATTAAAATGTTCGCAGGGTACAATTTTTAACACTATTATTAATACTAGTAATGCTGAAAAACTTATTAACTAGCAGAGGTTATTGTCGGCTAAGCTTTTTAAATGATTTAGATATTTTGATTTTGACATTCAAATTTAAGCTAAACCGGGATAAAACCTTAACTTGGTATAGATTCCCTCTGGAAGATGGGCAGCAGCGTCTTCCTGTGTAACAAAATAACGCACTGCGCTCGGTAACCCGCCTGCCAAGTGGTGAGCATGGCAACAAGCCCTCATGATCAGTACTTCCCGATCCATGAGGGAGGCCTTCGTCCAGCAGTGTACGGCTTATAGCTGAGATAATGATGATGATGGTATAGATTTAAAAATTTCCGCTAAGGTTAAGTTTTTCAAGTGAGTGCGCCATCAATTCGAGAACAAGCTCAATACACTTATTACTTTTAAAACTTTGTTACAATAGTAATAATTATATTAAACGCGTGAAATAAAAATAAATGCCATTAGTTCTACCGTATTACTTAACAATGCGTAATTTGAATAGAACAAACAGACGAAACGCTCATTTCATCCATTAAAAGCTATTTGGACAGCACGAGACGAGGATGTAGGCAAAAATTATCTCAGCTGGTTACCTAACCAATTGAACACCAGAATAAGCTAACTGATTAAAAAAATAAAACCGGACAAGTGCGAGGTGGAATCGCCCACCGATGGTTCTGTTGATATGTAGGGAGATAATACATATTAGATTTTTTTTTTAAATGCACAAGAAGATACGTTCATCCATCCAATTTATGACCGCGCGTAGGGTTGCTTAACCTCGATGATTGATTTCGTAATTTTATTAAGGACGATTTTTTTTAATGATTCCATTGCAAAATGTATAGTTTTTGGATTTTTCTCTATATCACAAGTTTAAGACAATATAACTTGCCAAATGTCATAGTTCTAGGTCTAAGGGAAGTACCCTATGAATTTTGATTCCTTTGAGAATGTAGAAACATGCGTTTTTTGCGGCATAAACGGCCGTAGTGACAGACAAACAACAAAGTGATCCTATAAGGGTTCTATTTTTTTACTTTTGAAGTACGGAACTCTAAAAAGGATTAATAATTAGTTGTGTAATAAACAGTGAGTAATGTAGGTAGCCATGAACTAAAATGTATATGGATTGGGTACCGGCACTAGAATGCTGCCCCTCTTCTTGCCCGTGGATGTAGTAAGAATCAAAATCCAAGGGATACCTCCGGAAGATGGGCAGCAGTGTCTTTCCTTGTATCAACATACTGTACTGCGCTCGACAAGGCTGACATGCCGATAATTGCTGATAAGTGAATATTTCTCTTTGTAGTAAGTAGATTACTCAAGTAATGTTATAACGTCGAAGTTTATTCCGAAACGTTCTGTATTTTTTTCAAGAAAATCGTCATCATGGGATTGAATTTTCCGCCCGCGCGTGGGGCCGACGCGACATTCACTTTTATAGTTTAGTTTACGCGGCTTAAAACGTGTAATTTAATATAATATATAATAACTAATATATTTTGTATACCCTGTTTTATAATTATGTATGTGTACTAATACGAAATAACTAACGCCCTTGGTTTCAGCCCATGAAAGCCTATAAAAAGTATTGAAGGGGAATATACATTCATTTATTTTATATTTTTATTCCTTATTGTACTTACAATTTTACTAGTTGGTGTGATGTGAAGATGAGCCTGAGGTCATATTCGGGTTTTTTTTTTGCATTGTAATAAAAAAAGTATATGTGATTGTAAGTAATTTTTTTTACGGAGGTCAATTACCCTGAGAATCAGCTGGCGTTTAGAAAGTCATTATTGTATGATCAGCTGTTGAAGTGGAAACTTTCGTGGTCTTTCCTTTAATAAAAATCAACGAATCCTGAACAGGCCTGGAATTAAAGTATTTCCTTGGTGGTCAGAATCACCTCTTTTGCTTGGAATACATAATAATAATATACCCTGCATTGCCCTCATAATAGTTAACTTTGATGCATGTATAATTAATTATAGATTAATAGGTTGCTTGGAAAAAATCGCTTTCAACGATAAGGTCGCCTGTTATTGTACGTCTTATATTTTATATTATTATATTTTAATTGTTATATTATAACGTAAGGTTTAATTTTAAAGTTTGGTAAGTGAATATTTGAATGAATATTTATTTATTTCCTCTCACACAATAGGTTATTTATCCTAGATACACACAGATGCTTTCAATTTTATATTTCTAACCAGTTGTGAGAGGCTGGTGCCTGCGATAAGTTTGTAAAAACCTGTGGTTGCAGGTCACCAGTGCTCCACTCCACGGTTCACTAATTTGAAATTATGATAGTGTGAATACAAATATAATCAAATTGGCAACGGGTATAAGTGGTAGCCGTGGGGTGCCGGCAGTAGAATGTTACCCCTCCTCTCATACCCGTGGATGCAGTAAGAGCCTGCTAAGGGATACCTCCGGAAGATGGGCAGCAGCGTCTTTCCGTGTACCAACATCCCGTACTGCGCTCGCCAACCCGCCTGCCAAGCGTGGTGAGTATGGCAACTACCCCTCATGGAGATCCATGAGCGAGGCCTGTGTTCAGTAGTGGACGTTTTACGGCTGAAACAAACAATAAGTGGTTAGAGGTTAAAACTAGAATGGTTATGACTTAACAGGTTGATGCTAAAAAGCTTAGAAAATAAAATCTAATACCTAACAACAAAATACAATAAATTACAGACCCTAGATAAATGAGTGAACGTGTGAGCTGCTGTGGGTGAGTGAGTAATAAATTTGACTACTGAGGACACTTGTAAGCGTTTAACGCTATCGAAAGCCGCCTGGTGCCGGTCGGTCCACTGCCACTCTGCGTCCGTTCGTAGCAATTCGTGTAGCGGGTTCATTACCGCCGATGCGGAAGGAATAAAATTCCTATAATAATTTACTACACCTATGAATTGTTTAACGCCTAATACGTTTGTGGGCGCAGGAGCATTTATTATTGCCTCCACTTTAGTTGGGCAAGTTCTCAACCCGCTTTTGTCTATAACGTAGCCTAGGTAAGTAACACTGTCTTCGAAAAAGATACACTTATCTTTTTGCAAACGTAACCCTGCCCCCTGAAGCCTACGTAGGACTTCACGCAATGTTGAGATATGAATATCTTTGGTTTTGCCCGTAACGCAAATGTCATCAAGCCAAATACTTACACCGTCCAAGCCAGAAAATAGTGTTTCCATTGCTTTTTGAAAAATAGCCGGTGCATTTGCTAAGCCATATACTAATCTTGTGTATGAAAATAAACCTTTATGAGTTGCTATGGTTGCCAGTGCTTGAGAAGGTTTAGATAATCTAAATTGATTATAAGCGTTACTTAAATCCAATTTAGAATATTTTTCTCCCCCTCCAATCTTGGAAAAAACCTCTTCTATGCGTGGCAACGGATATTTATCTATTTTTAAATCTTGATTTAACGTGCAAGAAAAATCGCCGGCGATTTTTAACTTGCCATTTTCTTTTAAAACTGGTACTATAGGCGTAGCGTATTCAGAGTGGTTGACGGCCACTAAAATACCTAAACTTACCAATCTGTCAAGTTCTGCGCTAACTCTGTCCTTGAGAGCAAAAGGTACCGACCGCGGCTTAAAAAACTTTGGCTGTGCATTATCTTTTAGTAGTAGATCGACCTCAAACTTGTTAAAACAACCTAGCTCGTTCTTCCAAATGTCCGGGTATTGCGTCAATAACCGTTGCACTTCTTCAATATTTTTATTCGTACATTCAATACTATTATTTGCTGAGGAAAAATAAATTTCAAAATTCGCTATAAAATCGCGCCCTAGCAAAGGTGGCCCACCATTTTTAAAAACGTAAATTTTTAATTGTTTACATAGGTTAGCATACCTAACTTTAGCTTTAAAAAAACCTAAGGGCATAATTTTATGACCATTGTATAAACACATTTTGATATCACTCTTATGCAACTTATTATTGAAAAAATATTGAGAATATAATTTGTCCGAAATAACGGTAGTCCCGGATCCAGTATCCAATTCCATACACAAATCAATATCATTCACGTTAACTGTAATTTTGATTGGATTATAGTTTACATACCTCAAGTTATAAAGTTCACATTCCTTGCAGTCATTTTCTGGGTGAGACTCGGGCTCCTCTACACTGATTTTGTGTAAATTACACTTTTTACCAACGCACACTTTCTTTAGATGGCCTTTTTGCCCACACTTTCGACATTTGTAATCCTTAAACCTACATTTAGCCGCACTGTGGTTTTTCATACCACACACCGAACAACGTAATTCATTGCTGCCATCATCAACCTTCTGGGTCGCCACGGCGGCGGCGAAACTTGCCTGGGATCTCCCGGCGGCGCCGGCGCTTTGCGATCCAGCTCGTGCGTAGAACACCGGCTCCTCCTTCACGACCGCGGCGGCGGCGGCCGCGCCGCTGGCAGCTGCGCGTGCCTGCCGCGCACACGAAGCCCTCTGCGCGATCTCCAATGCTTGCGATAGTGTTAAAACTCTGGAGTCGCATTCAAACAGCTTATCACGCTCGTGTCCTGTCTGGAAGCCCAGCACGAAACGGTCACGCAGCAACGTGTCCAGTTCTGTGCCAAAGTCGCAGTAAACGGCAAGCCCTCGCAGACGAGCCGCCCATTCCTCGATGCTTTCACCGTCGGACCTTGTCGCTTCGTAGAACTTCGCCCTGTCGGCGAATGTCGACCTCTTTGGCGTGAAATGATTGTTGAGTACAAGCACTAGCTCCTTGTAAGAAATTTCTTCGAGTTTCTTCGGATGAACGAGGTTCCGAAGCAGACGGTAGGACTCATCGGACAAATGTGTTAGCAGCACCGCACTTTGATTAGACACATCAATGTTATTCAACTTGATAAATTGAGTCAATTTACCGTAAAACACTTCCCATTCGTGTATTTTATAGTCAAATACGCCTAAATTACCGAGAAAACTCGCCATTTTTTTTGTTATGCGCGGGTAGATTTTATCCTCGTAGTCAGATGGAGTGTCGGTAATCAATGAAACGCCCGTCTTACTCGATAGCTAGTTTATTACTAAGGAACAGAGGTACCCCCAGTTAGCATGACAATATGTTAGGTACCTATCTATAGTTACATACAGCTCACAACTACCCCTCATGGAGACCCATGAGGGAGGCCTGTGTTCAGTAGTGGACGTTAAATGGCTGAAATGATGATGATGATGATGATTGTCCAAGTATTCTTATAACAAACTAAGGAAAATGTAAAATTACCTTATTGAATTGAAATGACAATGAAATGAAATATAAAAGAAAATAATATTTATCACAGCAAAAACAATATTAAAATGTTCGCAGGGTACAATTTTTAACACTATTATTAATACTAGTAATGCTGAAAAACTTATTAACTAGCAGAGGTTATTGTCGGCTAAGCTTTTTAAATGATTTAGATATTTTGATTTTGACATTCAAATTTAAGCTAAACCGGGATAAAACCTTAACTTGGTATAGATTCCCTCTGGAAGATGGGCAGCAGCGTCTTCCTGTGTAACAAAATAACGCACTGCGCTCGGTAACCCGCCTGCCAAGTGGTGAGCATGGCAACAAGCCCTCATGATCAGTACTTCCCGATCCATGAGGGAGGCCTTCGTCCAGCAGTGTACGGCTTATAGCTGAGATAATGATGATGATGGTATAGATTTAAAAATTTCCGCTAAGGTTAAGTTTTTCAAGTGAGTGCGCCATCAATTCGAGAACAAGCTCAATACACTTATTACTTTTAAAACTTTGTTACAATAGTAATAATTATATTAAACGCGTGAAATAAAAATAAATGCCATTAGTTCTACCGTATTACTTAACAATGCGTAATTTGAATAGAACAAACAGACGAAACGCTCATTTCATCCATTAAAAGCTATTTGGACAGCACGAGACGAGGATGTAGGCAAAAATTATCTCAGCTGGTTACCTAACCAATTGAACACCAGAATAAGCTAACTGATTAAAAAAATAAAACCGGACAAGTGCGAGGTGGAATCGCCCACCGATGGTTCTGTTGATATGTAGGGAGATAATACATATTAGATTTTTTTTTTAAATGCACAAGAAGATACGTTCATCCATCCAATTTATGACCGCGCGTAGGGTTGCTTAACCTCGATGATTGATTTCGTAATTTTATTAAGGACGATTTTTTTTAATGATTCCATTGCAAAATGTATAGTTTTTGGATTTTTCTCTATATCACAAGTTTAAGACAATATAACTTGCCAAATGTCATAGTTCTAGGTCTAAGGGAAGTACCCTATGAATTTTGATTCCTTTGAGAATGTAGAAACATGCGTTTTTTGCGGCATAAACGGCCGTAGTGACAGACAAACAACAAAGTGATCCTATAAGGGTTCTATTTTTTTACTTTTGAAGTACGGAACTCTAAAAAGGATTAATAATTAGTTGTGTAATAAACAGTGAGTAATGTAGGTAGCCATGAACTAAAATGTATATGGATTGGGTACCGGCACTAGAATGCTGCCCCTCTTCTTGCCCGTGGATGTAGTAAGAATCAAAATCCAAGGGATACCTCCGGAAGATGGGCAGCAGTGTCTTTCCTTGTATCAACATACTGTACTGCGCTCGACAAGGCTGACATGCCGATAATTGCTGATAAGTGAATATTTCTCTTTGTAGTAAGTAGATTACTCAAGTAATGTTATAACGTCGAAGTTTATTCCGAAACGTTCTGTATTTTTTTCAAGAAAATCGTCATCATGGGATTGAATTTTCCGCCCGCGCGTGGGGCCGACGCGACATTCACTTTTATAGTTTAGTTTACGCGGCTTAAAACGTGTAATTTAATATAATATATAATAACTAATATATTTTGTATACCCTGTTTTATAATTATGTATGTGTACTAATACGAAATAACTAACGCCCTTGGTTTCAGCCCATGAAAGCCTATAAAAAGTATTGAAGGGGAATATACATTCATTTATTTTATATTTTTATTCCTTATTGTACTTACAATTTTACTAGTTGGTGTGATGTGAAGATGAGCCTGAGGTCATATTCGGGTTTTTTTTTTGCATTGTAATAAAAAAAGTATATGTGATTGTAAGTAATTTTTTTTACGGCTACTCTTTGTGGAGGTCAATTACCCTGAGAATCAGCTGGCGTTTAGAAAGTCATTATTGTATGATCAGCTGTTGAAGTGGAAACTTTCGTGGTCTTTCCTTTAATAAAAATCAACGAATCCTGAACAGGCCTGGAATTAAAGTATTTCCTTGGTGGTCAGAATCACCTCTTTTGCTTGGAATACATAATAATAATATACCCTGCATTGCCCTCATAATAGTTAACTTTGATGCATGTATAATTAATTATAGATTAATAGGTTGCTTGGAAAAAATCGCTTTCAACGATAAGGTCGCCTGTTATTGTACGTCTTATATTTTATATTATTATATTTTAATTGTTATATTATAACGTAAGGTTTAATTTTAAAGTTTGGTAAGTGAATATTTGAATGAATATTTATTTATTTCCTCTCACACAATAGGTTATTTATCCTAGATACACACAGATGCTTTCAATTTTATATTTCTAACCAGTTGTGAGAGGCTGGTGCCTGCGATAAGTTTGTAAAAACCTGTGGTTGCAGGTCACCAGTGCTCCACTCCACGGTTCACTAATTTGAAATTATGATAGTGTGAATACAAATATAATCAAATTGGCAACGGGTATAAGTGGTAGCCGTGGGGTGCCGGCAGTAGAATGTTACCCCTCCTCTCATACCCGTGGATGCAGTAAGAGCCTGCTAAGGGATACCTCCGGAAGATGGGCAGCAGCGTCTTTCCGTGTACCAACATCCCGTACTGCGCTCGCCAACCCGCCTGCCAAGCGTGGTGAGTATGGCAACTACCCCTCATGGAGATCCATGAGCGAGGCCTGTGTTCAGTAGTGGACGTTTTACGGCTGAAACAAACAATAAGTGGTTAGAGGTTAAAACTAGAATGGTTATGACTTAACAGGTTGATGCTAAAAAGCTTAGAAAATAAAATCTAATACCTAACAACAAAATACAATAAATTACAGACCCTAGATAAATGAGTGAACGTGTGAGCTGCTGTGGGTGAGTGAGTAATAAATTTGACTACTGAGGACACTTGTAAGCGTGTAAAGAGTGAAACATGTGGATGAGAGTAGGATAGAAAATTTAGTGTGCTCCGTTATGAGTAAATTTGAAAGTTGTGAGAGTATGGATCAAAGGGTGGTCAAGACATGGGAGTTAAGAGGCTTTCTGTCTCCTGGTAGGTGAGATTCTTTAACCATTTGGTGACTTCCGTCTTACACCTAAACATATGCATCGGGTAGATAGATAAGATGGTATTGATCTTGTTGTAGATGTAAGGGCCTAGGAAGCAGGAAAAGTTATGGGACTTTTTTATGTGATAGGCTACAGATGGACAGACATGACCTTTCCTGCGCTTGGAGTCGACTAATTGTTGGTGAAATTTAAGTTGCGAATGTTTAGATAGGACAATTTGTAACAGGAAGGATTGCCTAACAGTGAGGAGGTTCCATTCTCTGTAGAGCTGTGTGGTTGGGAAACGGTACCCAAAACCTGCACTTACTTTTAGGACGGCTCTTTGGGCTCTTTCAAGCTCTAAAAGGTGACTCTTTGCCGCACCTCCCCATGACGTGATGCAATAACCCAAGATAGAGTCGCATAGGGCCAGGTATACCGTTTTGATGGTATTGCGATCAGCTACATGCCTTAACTCTTTAAAAATATAGATGAGCTTACGTGTTCTAGCTACTAATATTTCGATATGCTTTTTAAAAGTGAGAGTCTGGTCCAAGTATATGCCGAGGTATTTAGCATTTTCAGCACGTCGGATGATTGGGCATGAACAAGTTGACATTGGAGTGGCACAGTTATGAGCAAAGATCGAAAGAGAAGTAGGCGGAAGTAAGTCTGACTTCAGAGCGAACGCAATGTAATTTGTCTTATCGGTGTTCAGTGTCAGGTAAGTATTAATGTAAAGAATAATAAATAGCATGTACGTGCAACGTTACAATTATAAGTTAATCTTAAGGTTTTACTGTTGTGCACAATAGTGTGTTTTTGGTAATTCATTCATTAATTGATGAGATATCATTAATTATTAGATGAGCAATGACCTAGCTGTCTCAGCTTTTATTGCCAAAACACAACTTCACAAATTAGAAGATTAACCCCGGAAACAACATCTCTTGCGTAACAAACATTTCTATTCCTGAAACAGTAAGGGCTATTTTGCAGTGTACTTTGGGACATTACATTTGGTAAAATCAAGGTCTGCATTAGAGTAATTGCAATGGACACTTGCTATTAAAAATACATTACACTGTCCATTTTACAAGAGCGTACGATTTGGAGTTTTGGTAATTATTTCGTTTAGATTATTGTTGTTAAATAATTAACGTGTTAGGCTTGCCGTGGGATGCCAACAGTAGAATGTCACCCCTCCTCTCTTGCCCGTGGATGCAGTAAGAATCTGCTAAGGGATACCTCCAGAAGATGAGCAGTAGCGTCTTTCCGTGTATCAAAAACCCGTATTGCGCTCGCCAATTAAGCGTGGCAAGTATGGCAGCAATCCCTCATGATCAGTAGTGATCCATGAGGGAGGCCTTTATCCAGCAGTGGACGTTCAACCGCTGAGATGAAAAGTCTTGCGCAGTGGAAGGGAGGACGACTTTTGATTCGGAGATCGTGCGAAATCCAGTTGGATTTTTATGAGTTATATTTATATAATATATTTAATTGTTCTGTGTACTGTGTGTGTAATATGTTGTAATAACTGCAGGTGTATTTTTATGAGTTTTATTTATATAATATAATATATTAATTTTTATGCAACAATATTGACCTCTATGGTGCGAAATTTAATAATGCTGATAAACTTGTATTTAAAAAAAATAAGAATTATTAATTGAATAGATTGTGGTACTCTCAGGTGACTATTGTGGCTACGGCAGATTAACAGCGACCTCTGTTTCAAGCAGCGGGCATCAATGCTGAGTCGTGTCCATTTTGCTACTGTACACACGCAATTCAGTACTGTATATTTGTTTCACCTAGACAAATGTTTGCCTAATGTATTTTTATAGATTTAGTTTTAACCTCTTGCAATTTTCTTTGGTCTGTGATTTTTTTTGCAAAGTAGCAAATGAACAACGTGTCTAGATAGATAGATAGAAAATGCTTTATTGCACACCTTAAAACATACAAGTACAAAATAAAAAAACTAAAGAAACACTGATCATGTGACAATCGGCGGTCTTATCGCTAAAGAGCGATCTCTACCAGACAACTTTGGGATGGATTGGATTATTATATGCAACATGGGGTTCTATCGATGCAAGATGTACATAAGGTAATAGTAATTAAAAATATTATAGCATACGTAATTATATACATACATAGGTACTTGATAAACATACATAAATATAGAGACAACTGTTATATTATATACTAAAATACATATAAATATATACAATGGTGTCAACGAATCAAGCAGTTAGCGACAACAGGACAAATAGTGTTCCTTAACCATAGACTTGAAAATAGGAAGAGATGGAGCACGCCTGATGGATACAGGCAATGCGTTCCACAGGGTAACAGCCTGGACAGTAAAAGATTTGTGGTAGTAAGACGAGTTATGCACAGGTGTCATAAGTCTATGTCTATGTCTAAATTTATACAGTGTACGACTTCGATAGATATAAAGCTCATTACAATAGTAGTGTACACCATTGATGACACTGCGATATCGCAAGTGCCGGAATAGAGAGGCGACTGGTCACGCTACGTAGCGTCGCGTCGCCCGGGCGTGGTGTGTAATTAATTGTGCTTGGACATACGCTGATAGGACTGTAGTGCACCTACTGGGCAGATAGTCTATGCTAAAAATATGAGGGCGCTAGAAGTCATTATTTAATAGTAATCGATGAAGTGCCGTGGGGTGCCGGCAGTAGAATGATACCCCTCCTCATGCCCATGGATGCAGTAAAAGCCTGCTACCTCCGGAATATGGGCAGCAGCGTCTATCCGTGTATCAACATCTCATACTGCGCTTACCAACCCGCCTGCCAAGCGTGGTGAGTATGGCAACTACCCCTCCTGGAGATCCATGAGGGAGGCCTGTGTTCATCAGTGGACGTTTTATGGCTGAAATGATGATGAATGAAGTGTTATATTCTTTTTGGTAGTTATTATGTCATCGCAATTAACCCACTCGTTCGTCCGCGTTTTTTATAAATGATTAATTAGGGTTCCGGACCAAAATGGTAAAAAGGAACGCTTATAGAAACACTGTCTGTCACAAATGGATATCTCGAGAACTACTGATGCTATCGACCTGAAATTTGAAATGGTAAAAGACAACACTTTTTTACAAATAAAGCATATATTATGAAAATGTAAAAAAATATTCTTATTTTGATTGCAAGGCGGCGGAAAGAGGATCTCAAAATGTTTAAGTGAAGTTACTAGGCCGTGTGGGGTATCATATGAAAGGTATTCATTTGAAAATTAATAAACATTTTTTATTTATTCTATAAGCCGTATCGTTTCTGAGTAATTTACAAAAATGTTGAAAAAACGACCCCCCCCCCCCTTTATCCAAAGTTTACAGAGATAAACCCATGATACTCTTATTGCTAATAGAAGTGTATGTAAACTTTATAGGGAAATTATAGCGAACTCTCTTATTTGCATAGTTTTTTTAGAAAAGGGGGGGTGGAAGGGGGTTTTCAAAAATTTTGTGAAGTTACTAGGTGATATGAGGTATCATAAAAAAGATATTTGTTTGCACATTAATAAACAGTTTGCCTTTAAGCCGTATAGTTTTTGAGTTATTTACAAAAATGTTGAAAAAACGACCGTTTCCCCCTTTATCAGAGATAAACCCGTGATACTTTTAAAGGTAATAAAAGTGTATGTAAACTTTATAGGAAAATTATAGCGAACACTCTAATTTGCATAGTTTTTTAGACAATGGGTGGAAGAGGGGTTTTCAAAATTAAAAAAGAAATGCTAGGTGATGTGGGGTATCATATGAAAGGTATTAATTTGCACATTAATAAACAGTTTTTAGTTTTCCCTTAAGTCGTATCGTTTTTGACTTATTTACAAAAGTGTTGAAAAAATAGCATTCCCCCCCATATCTCCGAAGTTTGCGGAGATAACCTCCGAAACTTTTATTGCTATTAGAAGTATATGTAAAGATTACAGGAAATTTATTACAAACTCTTTACTTAGCATACTTTTTTTAGAAATCATCGAAAGTGTAAAATAAAGTTCCGCTATCAGACAAGACATACTATAACAAATATAAATCCGCCTTTGTCATATATTATATTGTATGATGGCACGGAACCCTCAGTGCGCGAGTGCGACTCGTTGTTGCCCGGTTTTTTTTTCTTAACACTGCAGCATTGTAACAGACATTTTCTGTGATTGTAAGAATGTTACGCAAAACGTATTTGAGCTTTTAATCCCACACAATAGTTTAACAGATTTATATAGTGTACGACTTTGATAGATAATAAGCTCATTATAATAGTACTGTATACCATCGATGTCTCTCGCTGCGGTATCGCAAGTGCCGGAATAGAGAGGCGACTGGTCGCGCGTGGTGTGTGATTAATTGTGCTTGGACATACGCTGATAGGACTGTAGTGCACCTCCTGGGCAGATAGGCTATGCTAAGGATTTGGTTGAAAATATAGTTAAAGTTACTTTTAATCATCTCAACTGTATGACGTCAGTTGGACATCGGCCTCCCTCATGGATCTCCAAGTACTTATAATAATAATAATATAAACTTTATTTCAGACAACTATAGATAAGTAACAAGATGTAAAGTACTAAATCTAAGGCCCATATAATATATACCTTACAGACTAACATACATAAAAATAATATCTTATCTACTAAGTATACTTATAATGAAGGGGTTGTTGCCATACTCACCACGCTTTGGAGGCGGGTTGGCAAGCGCAGTACGGGATGGGCGTACGCTTGCTCATCGTATGGACCCGTATTTTACAAAGTCCACCATAAATATAATTGTATATTTATATTCGAAATATTCACAGATACAGGGTGTATAATTATAATAGGTGTACGAAGCCAAAAGGACCATTCTTACCACCCCAATGAACAACTTTAGTATTACGACCTTTCAGTATTCGGTGATTTTCATTCATGAAAAGCCCACGAAAGTTTTAACTTTAACAACTGATTTTACGATTTAGAATTTATAACAAGAAATTAAAAACCCGATTATGACCATAGGATCATTTTCTTATCACACCTACTAGTAAAGTTGTAAATAAAAAATATAAAAAAACGAGATTCCGATTCCTTTCCCTCCAAAACTATTTGTTTTCATGATCTGAAATCCCCCCATTCTGGTTAAAATACACTTATTAGCACACCTCGTATAATATAACTAGCTTTCGCCCAGAGCTTCGCACGCGTTGCATGCAGATGAAAAATAGCTTACTTATATGGTAAACCAGGTAGTAAGGCCTTTGCATCTATTATAGATGATAATTTTATACAGCGTCAGCAACTGGTAATCATGCTGTACGGGACGATGCAGTGACTGGGACATTGTTAGATGGATTAGGCTTGCCCAGCACCTATACCATCCTCTCAGCTTAGTCAGCTATTATTCAGAGGAAAGAACAGGTCAATACGTCTGAAGCTAACTAAGCCGCGGGTTTCCTCACGATGTTTCCTTCACCGTTAAAACTCGTGTTAAGTGTGCACATACATTTTTTAAGAAAGAAAAATCCATTGGTGCACTGCCGGTATCGAACCCACGACCTTCGGTTTGAAAGTCGGGGGTACATACCACTCGGCCAACACGACTTTTTTAAATAATCTTTTTTAATCCAAACTTTCAGCTTGATCTTTTCAGCTTTTGTTATAAGTGGTAACAAACGTCCAAAGAAATAAACTATAGGACATATATTTCTCAGTGGTGTACAATCTTCACCTCGGCTCGCCCTCTCCTTTATCTTATCGCAATCACACGAAGCTCATTAGAAGACAACGATGACTTATGTGCTTATGTACCGCCTTTAAACTGTCGCTACTGTGTTTGCGTTGAGCTAGCTATAACGGGAAAGGTTGTGTGAGAAAATATATTTGGAATTAAATAAATTAATAAATTATAACATCATCGGCCTTTGCGTATATTTCAGACGATTCAAGTAATGCCTGTGGTTTGGGTGTTGCATTTTTAGGGTTCCGTAACTCAAACGTGCTTTAACGGTGAAGGAAACATCGTGAGGAAACCCGCGGCTTAGTTAGCTTCAGACGTATTAACCTGTTCTTTCCTCTGAATAATAGCTAACTAAGTTGAGAGGATGGTATAGGTGCTGGACAAGCCTAATCCATATAACAATGTCCCAGGTACTGCAGCGTCCCGTACAGCATGATTACCAATTGCTGACGCTGTATAAATCATCTATAATAGATGCGAAGGCCTTACCTCTAATGGAAACAATAGAGCCCATATCACTCAGGATCACTTTGTTGTCCGTCTGTCTGTCTGTCTGTTCGTCTGTCGGTCTGTCAAGACCCTTTATCTCGAGAACGTGTAGAGATATCAGGTTGATATTAAAACCATATACTAAAATCTACAGCCGCTTTAAGCTGTGAAAAAAACAATATTCTAAGTTAACCTGAAAAAAAATACGGCCGTTTTTGCCGCAAAAAACGCATGTTTCGACATTCTCAATGGAATCAAAATTCATAGGGTACTTCCCGTAGACCTAGAAGTATGAAATTTGGCAAGGTATATCGTTTTAAACTTAGAAAAATTCAAAAACTATACATTTGCAATGGAAAAATCCTTAAATAAAGTACGAAATCAATCATCGAGGTAGGTATGTGTGTAGGGCGAATGGTTGTTTGTGTCGCAGAATCAGACAGGGAAAAGAAAATTTGTTTTGTTGTAAACTTTGCGATTTGGTATCAGTCTACTCGTGACCACGAGGGCTGCAAGGCACTCAAAACGTCGTGAAAGAATAAAATAAGGTAATAAGTGATAAAGTCCCGGAAATTAATAAATTGTGTAAACAGTATAGCGTTTTTTATATTTTCAGGAACAAGTCAAGCAGTTGCATTCAGAAATTATGATTTGGTGGAGTGGGCCTGAAGGAAAAGACTACAGATGGCCGTTAAAACACCTCAATGTTTAAAAAATTTAAATAAAAAAAAAATATTTAAAGACGTCGTTATCAAAATAAGTAAGGAGTAACTATATTTTGATATTGCCGTGGGGTGCCGGCAGTTGAATGTTACCCCTCCTCTCATGCCCGTGGATGCAGTAAGAGCCTGCTAAGGGATACCTCCGGAAGATGGGCAGCAGCGTCTTTCCGTGTATCAACATCCCGTACTGCGCTCGCCAACCCGCTTGCCAAGCGTGGTGAGTATAGCAACAACCTCTCATGAAGATCCATGAGGGAGGCCTGTTCAGTAGTTTTTTTACGGCTGGAATGATGATGATATTTTGGTAATGACCTCCCTAAGTTCTGTGCATTTCGCATCCAGGTGTGCCCAGTGACTGCTATAATGTAGTCGACCCATCGCGCTTTTGGACGACTACGACCTCTGGCCAGATCTTGGCCACCACTCTGTTACAGCCAGTTAGTCCAGCGGCCATCACCATGTCGGACCAGGTGCCCTGCCCAACTCCATTTAAGGTTTATTACTCTGTTTCGACATCGTTTACGAATATAGTAGAGACATAAAATATACCCATCGACTTATATTAAAAACAATTTTTACAATTATTTTCAACTCTATAGCATTGCCAGTACGGGTGCTGATTTGTGAACATCACCATCGGTTTTCTTGTTAAACAATTAAATAATTATAGCTCCACACAGATGTACCTCAAACCTCAGTTACCCAACAGTGGACCCTGCGAGACACGAGACGACGCGGTCTAGCCAACATCACAAGAACCGTTCCATTTACTCGTTTTTTCTCCAGCCAGTAATTTAGCTGTCAATGGAACAAGTGATCTATCGCCTAGGCGTCAACTCCGCAGCCATTGTGTAGAAGTGATTACTGCCCAATAGAAGAGCTATTAAATGAATTATCTCGTTTTTACTATGAGTTACTGCAGCGGTCAGATTGATAGAGCGTTTTCGTTAAGGTGCTGTTCTATGGGGAAGTAGTAGTAGTTTTTTTAAACTTTGTTACCTCAGAACTCGATTATGAACCGATTTTTTTTGAGTACGATTATATACTAATAATATATACAACTTAGATCAATGAGGGGGCCAGTTGCAACAGTGTACGTCTTACGACTGGGAGAGAAAGACACAGAGAGAGAAACTATTAATATTTTAGGACTTGCGCAGGATCGTGGCGTATAGCTTAGTTTCTGTATGTGATCTGTGGCATAAACTAGGGGAGGTACCAGCGACCAGCAGTGCGAGAATGAGGATGATGATAATGATGATGGTCTTGCTAATTCGAATGTATTGCAACCGTCACAGCGTCGTGGTCCCAGGAACACTGGAAATGCACCGAGACATCCGCGGAGTGAGGCATGGCGGTTGTGGAACAACTCTCACTTATTTTTTAAGATCCAGTAAAGCTGCGGTCACGAAGTCAGAGCTGCTGCCTTCGAGACCAACTCCATTATAAATGTATGGATGGAATCGCACCGCTTCCGCGCAGCCGCCGTGCTGCTCCCTGCGCCTGTGATTTTGTGACGGCAGCCTGTTTATCATGTTCAAGTGGATAATGAACACTGTTAGTCTTCATTATCCACTTGAACATGTTAAATTCTTTAATTATTCATTAAGTTTATTTTCTATAAGTTTACGTGAAGAATGTCATTTCTTGTTTTGGAATTACTCTTAAACTTTTGTTTTGACAAACGTTTTATCGGTTAACTCGCGCGGAGTTTTAATGGCGGTGGTCGTCGGTTGCGCTCGGGCGTAAGTATAGAAATAGAAAAAGTTTGACCACTTACATTGAACACACAGTTATATAATTATAGAAAACAATAAAGCTACCCTTTAGCATTTTCTACATCAGCACAAGGACTGCCGGAGCGCTCGTTTTCAGTGGCGCCGTTTTGTGTGGCACAAGTCCCTATATTGATATAATGGCCGCGAGCGCTGACGTTCAAGTGGTTATCAGAGGAGGCCCTAGCGGTGCGAGGCAGCTGTTGAGCATATAACCATGACACTTTGAAGTTTTGCTCTCAATGCTTCAATAATAAATCCTCACAAGAAAGGCCTATTTACGAAAGTTTTGCTTCTCAAAACTGCACCTTAACGGCTATTAAACTTTGTAATTGAGAAATATTTTATGATAAAAGCTGGTAATTACGGCTCGTGACGGAGTACGCCAGAGTTTGTCCTAAGCTAGATGCCAGCCTGATAGCCAGGCATTTACTGTTGATGATTTGAAGACACGTCTGTGACGTATTTTACTGTCAAGCTTTACTCGTAAAATGTCTTCTCTTAAAAAAACATTATAAATTATAAATCCATATGGCGAATCAACATTTCAGCCGTAAAAAGTACACCACTGAACATTGACCTCTCTGTTTTATCTCCATGAGGGGTAGTTGCCATACTCACCTCGCATGGCAGGCGGGTTGGCGAGCGAGTACGGGATGTTTATACAGGAAAGACGCTGCTGCCCATCTTCCGGAGGTATCCCTTAGCAGGCTCTTACTGCGCAACAGAGGAGTAAAATTCTACTGCCGGCGTACTGCGCTCGCCAACCCGCCTGGCAAGCGCGGTGAGTATGGCAACTACTAAGGGAGGGAGGCCTGTGTTCAGTAGCGGACGTTTTACGGCTGAAATTATGATTTGCCATACGGATTTATAATTTCAAAGGTTTTAAACGTGTTAAGAAGATTTTGACGAGTAAAGCTTGACAATCAAACACAGATTGACGTGTTTTCAAATCACCCAACAGTTTATGCCTGCCTAAATGATGATAAAGTAATAATACTGGTCAGAACAGTGCCAAGACAGGGTGAAGCAATAATAGAACGTTTAAATAATATTCATATTTCAACTATTTTCTATTGTTCGATACCGGCCGTGAACCAATGAATTTTTCTTTCTTGAAAAATGTATGTGCACACTTAACACGTGATTTAACGGTGAAGGAAACATCGTGACGAAACCCGCGGCTTAGTTAGCTTCAGACATATTGACCTGTTCTTTCCTCTGATTAATAGCTGACCAAGCTGAGAGGATGGTATAGGTGCTGGGCAAGCCTAATCCATCAAACAATGTCCCAGGCACTGCAGCGTCCCGTACAGCATGATAACCAGTTGCTGACGCTGTATAAATCATCTATAAAAGATGCGAAGGCCTTCTGTTGGTCTTTTTACAGGATTTTAAAACAGACTGATGGAAAAATACACTACTCAAATCCGATTTAATGAAAAACTCAGAGTATCTTCAGTTCTTCTCTTTTCAACATCACGGTAAATCTTGACTCTTGACGGAGATCGCCAAGTTTTGTCCACTCCCTCATGATCAGCTCCTACTTGGAGACCATGACAGGCCTATGTCCAGTACTGGACGTCCTATGGCTGAGATCATCATCATTCATCATTTCAGACATAAAACGTCCACTGATGAACACAGGCCTCCCTCATGGATCTCCATGAGGGGTAGTTGCCATTCTCACCACGCTTGGCAGGCGGGTTGGTGAGCGCAGTATGGGATGTTGATACACGGATAGACGCTGCTGCCCATCTTCCGGAGGTATCCCTTAGCAGGCTCTTACTGCATCCACGGGTAGGAGAGGAGGGGTAACATTCTACTGCCGGCACCCCACGGCTAATGGCTGAGATGATGATGATGATGAATTGATGTAAAGTCCAATCAATTAAGCATGGGCTCATCATCCGGCATCGCAAGCAAAGCAGCGGACACAAGCTGGTTTCCAAGTAATTTTATGATGACAGCAACGCTTGAGGGCAAATGTGAGAGGGCAGCCTATTATTTCCACGACAAAACCAACGGAGAGAAAGAGCCAATTAAATAACATTGTTAGCGTCTTCCAATAACAATCCATAAGAGAAATCTGATGGTTACGAGAGTAAAATTGAGTGGTGACGTTTTGATAATAACATAAATAATGTTTTATTTTATTTTCAAAATGAGACATGACACACGAGACCGTACAACTCTGTCTCGGACTCAGCCAGTGAGAGATCAATTGATCGCTGATTTTAGTTTGAATCTCGTATAATTAGGTTTAGTTCAAAGTTTACTCTCCACCCCTCTGTGCGAGGCCGCTAAGGCCTTGTACATTATGGTTTATGATATTTTATGTATTATGTTGTATTATTTTATATATTCTATGTTTATTTTTAATAACTCTTCGTTTTCCTGTAACTCTCTTGATTTTGGTGTACAATAAAGTGATTCATTCATTCATATTGTTAGTTAAGATAAAGGTTAAGTTTGTGATTGTATAACGGGGCTGGCATATTCGCTAAGCGAATAAAGTCCTAAAAAAAAACAAAATAAAAAAAAGGGTGACGAGCGCCATGCAATGCAGCTTTGACCACGTGCTTCGTGAACGTGTTAGGGCAGATGTTTTGTAATTACAAACTGTGGAAAAAAGTGAATACATTATGAATTTAAATTCTTGTATGCATTAACGCCTTGGAGTGCTGGCACTCTGGCAGGTAGAATGTTGACACTGATCTCTTGTGCGTGAATGCAAGAATCTGCCGAGTAATACTTCCGGAATATGAACAGCGTCTTTCCGTAAATCATCATCCCGTACTCCGACTAAATGACGAGAGAAGCTCAAGGCCCATCTGACGTAAAGCGGTAGTCTCTATTACAACTGTAATACTGCAGTGATCACGTTCACTAAACACGTGACCCAACACTGTTGTCCTATGTTTTATCAAAATAATATTACTTATTAGGGCAATCAAAATAAATAAATAAAAATTATATTAAGTCCGTCAGTTAGATCTATTATATGTAGATGATTTATACAGCGTCAGTAACTGGTAATCATGCTGTACGGGACGCTGCAGTGCCTGGGACATTGTAAGATGGATTAGGCTTGCCCAGCACCTATACCATCCTCTCAGCGTCAGCTATTATTCAGAGGAAAGAACAGGTCAATACGTCTGAAGCTAACTAAGCCGCGGGTTTCCTCACGATGTTTCCTTCACAGTTAAAGCTCGTGTTAAGTGTGCACATCAATTTTTCAGGAAAGAAAAATCCATTGGTGCACGGCCGGTATCGAACCCACGACCTTCGGATCGAAAGTCAGTTAGATGACACATTAATAATACACATGTTCTGCTTGGCGGCAGAAATAGGTATGCTGGTGTACTTCTCTGGTTGAACTCTTTACAAAAAGTTCTACTACAACAAGAATTAGACTCATTCAGTGATGGCCCATGACGTATTAGGGCTGCGGCATCGGATAGACAAGTCTGCCCATTTTCCGGAGCTATCCCTTGGCAGATTATTACTGCATCACGGGCAAGAGAGGAGAGGCAACCTTCTACTGACCGCACCACACGGCATAGTAAGTTTCAGTAAGGCAGTACAGGCCCATAAAATAAGTCCTGCATCTCAGTCGGCTATTGGGCCAATGTGCCACCGAGGTCGTCGCTTGAATTGTATTAAATTAAAACCTCTAGTTACTTAAGGAACTCTTAAGTTAACATATATTCACAGCCCTTTCCAGGTGGATGGATCATCGGTAGAGGTTACCGCTTCACATCAGGTGGGCCTTCGGCTAGCCTCGTTATTTAGTAACTAGCTTTGCCCGCGACTTCGTCCGCGTGGACAAAGATGTAGTAAGTCTGCTTAAGACCGTAAATAAGCCGTGTAATACTCTTATAGTGACCGTAATAATGAGCAGAAAAATCAGAAAATTCGAAGAATGCTCAGAGCGAGAGGCAAGTAAGTATTTTAAGTTTGTTAATTTCCGAAATAGCATGTACGTGGGATACTCAGATTTTTTTTATTTAGTAATATAAAAAAATAATAAGTTATTATTGTAAAACTCCACGTTTCGCAAAAAGTAGAAGAACTGCGCAACATTGTTGCAAATGCCCACAGGCTGGTGGTCGCGTGACAAGACGTCTTATATAATCACTAATTAGCTAAGTTGAAACATTCAGACTCGTGGTAACTACAGATAAATAATAGTTGAGTAACTCAGCTTATAAAAATTGTAGTGTAATTATCAGATTATCACAGAACAGTTATTGAAACGGTAGCCGTGTGTGGTGCCGGCAGTAGAGTGTCGATTCTCCTCTCTTGCCCGTGGATGCAGTAAGCATTTGCCAAGGGATACCTCCGGAAGATGGGCTTCATGATTTTGGAGATCCATGTGAGAGGCCTATGTCCAGCTGTGGACGTTGACAGCAGTCCTACGGCTGAGATTGGATGAGGATGAGAGATTGGAGAGATAACGAAAGACATGGCACCTTTACTAATCCATACATGTATTATAATATTATGTATTTGAACCCAAAAGTGGGTTATACTGACCTCCCGGGGAACAGCTTTAGTTTTACGACTTTCCAGGATTCGGTGGTTTTCATTCAAGAAAATATCACGAAACATGTAACTTCAGCAACTGATTATTACAAAAATGACAACGTCAGCTGATCTTCGACAGGGTTATTGACCTAACTCAAAACTGTGCATGAATTTATGTATAGTAAAGTCTTAGTTAGGATAACCCGAAAAATCTTATCAATATACTAAGTGACTGAGAGTCTGGGAAGATTCAGACCTGGCATTGTCCCGTGAAGAAAGTCTTCCCGGCACTATGCCTTGCCTGGTGCAATCCAATCGAAACGTCGGGAAATAATAAAGGTAATTAATAAATAAATAATGCTGGACAAATCACACAGCATCATCTAGCCCCAAGCTAAGCAGAGCTTGTGTTATGGGTACTAGATGACTAATATACTTAATACATTATACTACATAGATATATATTTTTTTTTATATATAGAAAAACACCCAGAACACCCTGAACAAATATCTGCAGATCGTACAGACATTTGTCCCGAGGCGGGAATCGAACCCGCAACCCCTTGCGTCGCAGGCGGACCTTCGCCCGCTGCGCCACAGAGCTCGTCAGTTCACACTAAAATACCCGGTTAATAAAAATTAATAAAGTGTTGTGATCGCGATAGTGAAAAAATCGTTAACCAATGCTGAATGAGTAGGCAACAAAAATTACAAAACAGATTCCTATATTTTGTCACACACATAACATGCAATCAAAATAAACTAATTAGGTTTTAAAAACTAGTGACAATAATGGTATCTACTCGCCATGTGGTGTGTCAGATAGTGTCGTACCACAGCGCTGGTCTTCCGCAGTGACCAAACCTGTAACCGTCGTTTTGACCACAACTCTGAAATCAGTAAACCATTTCTTAATAATTAAACTTGATGTTGCAGAGTCCCCATAGTGTTTATCAAGTCTTTCTTTGGTTTTTTTTAATGCAAACATAACTGTTTAATCAGCACACGAAATTATTTTTTCTCCATTGTTGTTAAAGTTCAAGATTTTTTCAATGGCTATCAAAAACCCAAGCTTAATGACGCAGCTTGCTCAAAATTTTATGGTAGTATAATAAACTAGCTTTTGCCCGTGACTTCGTCCGAGTGGAAGTCATAAAACGTAAAATCCCCTTTTTCACGCAGAGCCACTGATTCGAAAATATAAATCCCATTTATGCCCTATCTCGTGGGAATTTCGAAAAATCCCTTCTAAGTGCACCTCTAGGATACTCAAGGTACATATATGTGATTTCAAGTCTTTAGGTCTAGTGGTTTATGATGTGCGTTGATATATTAGTCAGTCAGTCAGTCAGGACTTTGAATTATATATATGTATATAGATAATTGATGGCAATTGAGGGCAGCAGTGATGCATTGAATGTTACTGCGCGGGAAATTCAAAAAGTCACTGACTTAACGAATCGCCCTGGTATTTTGGCAGTGTTGTGCAAAAACATTATGTCAAGAAATCGTCATATAAATGAAGCGGTCCTATGAACGAGTAGTAATATATTAAGTGAGGGAGACATCGAGGTATCCAATTCGATGATAGCAGTAAGTACCACACATTTCAATCTCACTCGTGCATCTAAAAATACTTTTGCATCTAGCATTAATACAAAGTCTAGCGTCCAATTTGTAATTTAGAGACATGACTAATGTGTGTATTAACTCCTACTGAATTAATAGCTACTATGTTACCAGAACTGCCAACAGCACAAACCAAATTAAAAACAATTTTTGCAATCATTTTCAACTCTATAGCATTGCCAATACGGGTGCTGATTTGTTCTGAAGTGAGTTCGCTAACTTTGTCGGAATGGTAGGTATACGTATCGAATAGTATTTTAAGCGGCATTATTTATTCGGAATTTGAAATACTTGTAGCGCTTATTAAAGGGATTATTAAAGGCCAGCAGCTCAAAATTACTGGTCGTCCAATCATGCGGAAAAATATATTGCATTATTGATCGTCTGCATGGAGGAATTCCAGAATGTACGATGATGGCACGTCGTTGATTGGCTATGCTCACCTAGATGTTATTTTGGACGAATGCTATGCAGAACATGCTATAAAAGAGGAAAGATTTGTATTTTGAGTGTTATAGTTTGTATCATTTCAGCCGTAGAACGTCCACTACTGAACACAGGCCTCCCTCATGGATGTCCATAAGGGGCAGTTGTCATACTCACCACGCTTGTTAGGCGGGTCGGCGAGCGCAGTATGAGATGTTGCTACACGGAATGACGCTGCTGCCCATCTTCCGGAAGTAGCTCTTAGCAGGCTCTTATTGCATCCACGGGCAAGGGAGAGGGGCAACATTCTACTGCCGGCACCCCACGGCAATAGTTTGTATGTTTGCAACAAATAAACCAAAAAACCACTGGACCGATTTTCTATCACCAATAGAATGCTACATTATCCCTGAGTAACATAAGCTATATTTTATTCCTGTATTCCCACAGGAACGGGAACTACGCGGGTGCGGCTAGAATGTAATGAAATAACACGAAGGTGTTAGGTAAACCTTAATTGGGTACATCGAATCACGTGTCTCAAAAACATTTTAAGTATGCCATTGTTTAAATAAGTACCAAAGGAAATGGCGCACTTCGACGATTTATTGCCTTATTAATCTTTGTCAGACAAACAATAATGTTAATTAATTAGAACGTAGATTTTCCAAAAATACTAACTTTGTCATGGGGTGCCGGCAGTAGAATATTACCCCTCCTCTCATAGCCGCGGATGCAGTAAGAGCCTGCTAAGGGATACCTCCGGAAGATGGGCAGCTGCGTCTTACCGCGTATCAACATCCTGTACTGCGCTCGCCAACCCGCCTGCCAAGTGTGGTGAGTATGGAACATACACTAGTCACTTTCACTTAGAGCGAAATCTTTTCTAAAGCAAAAGATTTCAAATGCTTTAATTTATCAAATTATCATATCAGTCGTAGGACGTCCACTGCCGCCCTCATAAATCGACAAATAAGTACCGAGGATAGCCAGTATAATGTTGTGCCTCTTCTCTTGCCCGTGGATGCAGTAAGAATCTGCCAATGGATATGCTTTATTATGTTTTCTTTTATTACTTACAATGCTTTATTGACATTTGTGGCCTTAGGCACGGACCATAAGAATGATGTTTTGATATGTGCTTTATTCAATGCAAATGTTTTGTTAGGGTTCTGTACCCAAAGGGTAAAAACGGAACCCTATTACTAAGAATCCGCTGTCCGTCTGTCTGTCTGTCTCCAGGCTGTATCTCATGAACCGTGATAGACAGTTTAAATTACCACAGATGATGTATTTCTGTTGCCGCTTTAACAAATACTAAAAACAAAATGTCTGTGATTCTTTGCCGCTTCTTGCTTGATATTAATAACGGCAACAGGTAGACGCTTGTAATACCTATTCACAGAATATTTAGTTGTATTTTTAGAGTATAGTATTTGTTTTGCCAAATAATAGTACGGACCTCTCGCCTTTGAACGATTTTTAATTACATTTTTAATGAGGCGTTTTCATTAAAAAGTAAAAACTTCAAAAATAGTTACCTCGAACCTTATAGATGGCGTTAATTTTCTTTTACTGGTAGGCACAATTTGACAATGACAGGATTAATCACAAACTTGCTTACTCCGCTTGCCAGCTCCATCTGTTAGGTTTAGTAGAAAACTCTTTTTGTTTTGTTACTGAAAACGGCTCATTGACATTTGTGGCCTTTAGTTCCGAATGAATGAACACTTCTCGACTCTGACGGGTATGTCAAATTCCTATATTTTCAATCAAACTTCTTGCACAAAAAAGTATTAAACCTTATTGCATTATTAAATAAACGAGCCGTATTTAGCGTTAACGGTGGCTACATGTGTTACAAGGAGATAAAAGAAAACGAAGATTCTACCTATACAATAAAGCCGCAAAGTGCAAGTCTGCTTCGAGCATTAGTGGTACCGTACATATTAAAGATTAAAAGCAAAAAATAATACTTTTGTAAAAAAAATCAAACCACTATGTAGTGTGTGCACTATGTGTTGCCGTGGGGTGCCGGCAGTAGAATGTTACCCCTCCTCTCCTACCCGTGGATGCAGTAAGAGCCTGTTAAGGGACACCTCCGGAAGATGGGCAGCAGCGTCTTTCCGTATATCAACATCCCGTACTGCGCTCGCCAACCCACCTGCCAAGCGTGGTGAGTATGGCAACTACCCCTCATGGAGATCCATAAGAGAGGCCTTAGTTCAGTAGTGGACGTTTTACGGCTGAAATGATGATGATGTAGTGTACTAGGCCGATTTTTTACTAAAAGTATTTTTGCCGTCAATTGATTGATCATCATTCATCATTACAGCCGTAAGATATCCACTGCTGGACATAGGCCTCCCTCATTGTCTTAGAGATCCAAGTGCATGAGGGGTTGTTGCCATACTCACCACGCTTGGCAGGCGGGTTGGTGAGCGCAGTTCGGGATGTTCTTACACGGAAAGACGCTGCTGCCCATCTTCCGGAGATATCCCTTAGCAGATTCTTACTGCATCCACGGGCAGGAGAGGAGGGGTGACATTCTACTGCCGGCACCCCACGGCAATTGATTGATAGCAGAACTGTTAATAACTCTGCATAATTTTTAGTTTTTTTTTAACGTTCGGAAAATTCTATTAGCTTTTTCAGTATCATTGATATTTTGTTTCAAATATCAATAATCTTAGAAAACAGTATAAAACTTCACCTGATTTATTGTTTTGATTACTTGTTATAAAAGCCATTAAAACTGATATTGTTGAAAATTGAGTAGCTAACTATTAGTTAATACGACAGTAATCTTTGACAGACGGACGGACAGACGAACAGATAACGAAGATTATCTAATAAAATAGTAATATAGTACAAAGGTCCCGTTATTGCCCTTTATTATGCCCTTCTTCTTCTACAACATCTGCATATCCTTCGGGTATGCTCAGGGAATGCTGCCGACGGCCCAGAGTCCTTCTCCGGTACTTTAAGGAGTTGGGCTGGCTAGGGTCGGGATAGCATCACGGGGGACAATGCACAATACACCCCTTGCGAGACGTCAGTGCAGATCTAGTTACCCCCACAAGAATAAGAATAAGAAGAATAAGAAGGTCCCGTTAGCACCCTTTCGTTCATCGTCATTATCTTCACCTAAGTCAACTGGCATTAGAACGTTGCCCCTCCTCTCTTGCTCGTGGATGCAGTAAGACTATGCTAAGGGACATCTCCGGAAGATGAAGAAGCATCCTTTCGTATATCGACAACCCGTACTACGCTTGCCAATCCGCCTGCCTATGATGAGAATGGAGAAAACCCCATAATCTTGGAGATCCTTGGGGGCTATATAAAGCAGTGTACGTGGACAGCAGGTAAGAAGAAAAAAGCAGCTCATTGGGCCGAATAAAAAACCTCAGCACATCCATCGGTTCTTCAACAGATCCTTTAGTCAAGGAACCCTCAAATCGAAGGCTCCACATAAAACCGATCGATCTGATCGGTACAAATTACCACAATTATTCATTGAAATTGTAAGACTTGTATCGGAATGAAGGCGATCATTTACCTGTTAAAGAACGAGAAAATTATGGGCGGTAACCATATTTTGTATGTTAATACCAGCTGACCCACACGGTTTCACTCGCGTGGAAAACAACTTGCTGTAAGGTCCCGGCAGAAGAATGTTGCCCCTCCTCAATTGCCTGTGGATGCTATAAAAATCTGCCAAGGGATACCACCGAAAGATTAGCAGCAGCGTCTTTCCATGTATCAACATCCTGTACTGCGCTCGCCAAACCATTTTTTTGAGTAATTCTTAGCAATTCCTTTCATCTGATACCCATATTATAATAGGAGTACATTAAAAATAAGTAGTCCGCCATCTTGGGTGTTCCGCCATGTTGGATTCAGAGTGACTTCACATTACTGACCATGCATTGTCATCCAAAAAAAACATGCATACAAAATTTCAGCTCAATTGGTTGAATATTGGTTGTATATTGCTTCAAAATTGAGTTGTAAGATTCCGCGAACAAACATAGTTACGTACATATGTACATACATACGGGGCAAGCTAAATAAAAGCTTGTCATAAAAAAAATCATAAAAAATATGGTTGAGCCGTTTCGCAGGAGTGCGGCCACAAAAACCGATTTTTATATACCTACATAGTCGTTGCAAGTACTCGATTTTTATTGATAATTATATCAATTTATGTGAGTACCGAGTAAGTAGGTACAATTATATACAATTGTAGCCAATGAAGATTCGATTAAAAACAGGATTGATTTCCTTGATAATTCTTTATTCGTCTTTAAAGTTATAACAGTAAAGATAGTTATTTTATGACAGCTACTTTTTATAAATATGAAACTAGAAGAAACTGCAGTAATTGAGGTTGCATAAACCAAAAATTCTGCAAGTTATTCTAGCATTATTTAAATATTTTTTAGTAGTAGCACCTAGAAATTTTTACGAAGAGTTCAGTTGCTACCACCATATCTTTTTCTGCCTCCAAGTAGTATGGGGCAGGGGGGGGGGGGGGTAAGGGGGCCGGTGAAATAACGGGCACATGAGACCTTACAACTCTATCTCAGGGTGACGGGCGCAATACAATTCAGTGTTGGTCACGTGCTAAGTGAACGAATAGTATTGCAATTGGAATAGGTAGAGGTTATCGGCTTGTCTCGTTATTAAGTCATATAAAAAAATATATAGCTGTATTCCTGTTTAAAGGCTAAGGGGGCCAGTGAAATTACAGGCACATGAGACCTCATAACTGTACTAATTACATTATATTCTTTAAACTGGTAGACTTTAAACTAGCGGACATTATAATGGGTAGGTAAATATATATATAAAATATATATATACATATATGTATATACATCAACGTTTAAAACAATATGGTCTAATCACTCCACAATGAACGCAGCAACAGCAATTAGAGCAATTGACGCTTAAAATAGCAGAATTAATTCACTAGCATCAAAAATAGTGTTAATCAATCTCAATTGAGAGGCTCGCTTATCAGCTTGCACTTCCTGCAATTGTTTTAATCTAAAATCAACACAGTGTATCCAATATAGCTGGGTCACGAGCAGAATTTGCTAGAGCTATTTCATACATTTTTTCAAAGATTTTGTCGTTTATAATTATAATTCTTAAGGGAAAATAAATGTCTCAAACTACGGTTTAAGAATTAAATGACAATTCACTTACAGAAAAACTTATAACTTAGTATATTATAACAGCGGAAAGCGTTAACAAAGTAGAGTAACCTAAAATATAAAACTTAAGATTCACATCAAATTAAAATTATGTTATATAGAGGGTAGTTTGACAACAAACGGGTACAGTCTCAATAGAACAATTTTCTATGCATTTTCGTATATTCTTTTGTTTGGAACATAATATTTCTTTGCTTTGCAGATGTCAGTTTTTATTAATTTTGCCTAAAAAAAATAATACTTTATTGGTTGTATTTTAGCGCATAAGGTTTGAACTGTATTTAATTAATTATTTAATTTTGTTTCTTATTTATAACAACACATAGACTATCTCTCTCTCTCTGTGTGTGTGGAATGTATTTTTTATTTCATTTTAGGCGTAAAACATCTACTACTAAACACAGGCCATGAGAGGGTAGTTGCTATGATAAGATCTTTTGTACAAAATTCTTACAATAAACAATTTGACTTTGACTTACTCACCATGCTTTGCAGTACAGGATGTTGATACACGGAAAGACGCTGCTGCCCATCTTTTGGAGGTATCCCTTTCTGTATCCACGGGCATGAGAGAAGAGGTAACATTCTACTGCCGGCACTCCACGGCTAAATATAATAATCTAATAAAATGCTTAAATTTACATAATGCAGAGGACCTGCTTTAAATTAATTAAATGGATTAAGCTAGCCCAGCACCAAGTCAGATATTAATCAGAGGAAAGAATAGGTTAATTCGTCTGAAGCTAACTAAGCCGCAGGTTTCCTCGTGGGATCCACATATTTACAATACATTAATTTACATAGCACGGACGCGCTCTCTTTCTCACCTCAAATAATTGAACTAGCCACTCTACCTTTAAGCTGCCACACTACGCTAAACACAGCCAAGCAACAATAACCTTTCCCCCATTCTCCCAAAGTTGAAATCCATCTGCAGCATCTCGTCATAAATAACCTTGGGTGTTGCCAGTTACAATCATCAGAGTTTTATTATCATGTGCCGGACGAATAATAATTAAGGCCTAAATAATGATTGCATACTTTGCATAGTAATTATTATGACTTGGTAATGCTTGTAACACTCGTTGCACTGATTTTATCGAATTCACATTTTTCATGTGCGTTCGTCGTGTTTTGCGTTGCTTGTGGTTCTTAGAGCCGTGGAAAACCGTTGTTTTTCCAGACTGGTGTTCAATGTTCATTTATTTGCCATTCCGTTTCATTTAATAACATTGGCAAGTCATAGATATTACAGTTAATTTCCTTAAACATGATATGTTTAAGGAAATTAAACATCATCATCATCATTATCATCATCTTCGCCGAAACGTCCGTATATTATTTAAATACTCGTATTACGAAGCAGAGATAATTTCACCCGTGATATTTTATAATAACACATGCAAATCTCTAAGAATATTAAAGAATAATCTTGATATGTAAATGTTGGTCTATTACACAAATAAATAAATAAAATAAATGTCACTGTGTGAAAAGCCAAGTATTATTAACATAAAATGTTCTTCCTCATCATCTACTTAAACCAGTTTTTGTGAAAGCGTGATACCTACCCAGCCCTTTTCAAATTTGTACCGTGTTTTGTGGCACCCAGCCCACGTAGACCACCCACTACTCCGATTACGTCAATAAATATCCCAATCTGTAGGAAATCATACATTCTATCGCATCAGGTTATGCTTTCAACTATCTGTAGCATGAAGATTTAGTTCAATGAATTCTCACTATCATATATATTGAGATGTGGATCGGGGAAGCTGGTAATTGCAACATTCCTTTGTTTCGACTTGAAACTTATAATTTTCCTTGGTATCAGCATCATGCTCTATTTCGATGTTTTATTACTTTATTCGATCCTCGCCGAGGGCAAAATATTTGCTTGCATGCATAGCGCTGTCTGTCTGTCTGTCTGTCTATGCATGAGACGATTACAACCGAACGCGTTGACCGATTTACATAAAACCATTTTTGTTAGCACCGTCTTAATGAGAGAAGGGTACTGATTGATTTTGGTGATCCTAGGGTCACAGGGATCGGAGTTATTGCGACCTCAAAAGGTCACCAAAAAATAAAAGTCTTCAAATGGCCGAAAACGTCCAAAAACCCAAAAATGCCATTTTTGACCTTTGGGGACCTTTTGAGGCCTTCGCCCCCTTTTCTGGTACCCCCGTTTCAATGCCTGTCTAAAGATAAGACTGCATTTATTTACCAGAATCTTTTCTGGTGGAATTTCAAAAATCAACTTATTTCTTGATCAGGTATCTTTGTAACACACAGATACTTAACCAAGAAATAATTAATTAAGTATAGAGACAAATTTGCTTTTGTGCTAAAAAGGCGATCAGCTCAGCATAAATAGTGGGTGCGTTGATACAGCCTAGCGCTGATTTTCAGCTGAAACCTGAGTAAAGAGGTTTGCATAACAGCGACGTATTAATTAATAAACCAATTCAACAAAAAAAGTTTACAAAATGTTACTAATAAACACAGAAAGTGGAAAAGAAAAGTACACTTAGTATCGAACAGTTATGTCAACAATATCATCATTGCACAACTATATGATGATGTGTCGGGGCAATAATAATATTTATATATTTAATAAAACATTATAGTCTGATATGGCATATTTTTGGTTTTTGTTTTATTAAAAACTAGCCTCACCCCGCAGTTTCACCCGTGTAGTTCCCGTTCCCGTAGAAATTTCGAAAAATCCCTCCTTAGTGCACCTCTAGGATACTCAAGGTATATGTGTGCCAAATTTCAAGTCTCAAGGTCCAGTGGTTTAGGCTGTGCGTTGTTTGTCAGTCACTCAGTTAGTAACGGAATAGTAGTCAGTAACTTATATAATTTATATAAATTGATGTACATACGCAGTCTGCGTTGCAAACAGTCTGAAAACCAGCGCTGCCTCATACCTCTGGGTACGGAGAAGCACATATAGAGAGCGCGGAGGGAACTTAAACAAACATAGCTGAGACTTTTCGGCCAAAAGCGACACAGAACAGACCTACTGGTGCCCTGCCCGACTATCATAACTCAGTAATATATAATTGTGTATGTTATCCTTCTTAATTCTTTATTTTACACATAGTAAATACACAGACACAAGTTTAAATAAATTACATGTACAAAGGCAGCTTAACCCTAATAAGAGTTTTCTTCCAGCAAACCTTTGAGGATAGGAAAATCTGATTACGTGAGCTGGATACGTGTACAAAACAATAGGAATTATGGTATAAATACATGTTGATACAAAAGTAAAAAGAAATGATGATAAACATAGTTATTATGCATATCATTAATACATCATGGTATATTTCTTTTTAATTTTCAATTGTGTCATGCTAAGTCTATTTAATTTGTTTTTATATGTTCTGTTTTTGTCTGTGCTGTTTCGTTGCAAAATAAAAGTCTATAAATCTATTTATAAATGTACATAATGACCTGAACGTCAAAGATGTCGGCATTTCCGTTTGAATGCTCTAAACCCCTCAATCTACCAATTCCGTAATTTGTAAGACAGACATCCCAAAAAGCTTAAAACACTCAAGACAAATCGTCCGCTGGGATTCCTTAATGATACGGGCCCAGTTAGTTAAGGCAATTCTGGCCCCTATAATAAAGTGACCCGTCACCGACTGTTCTTAATCTTCGTAATGGCTGCGTGTCATGTGACCTTACTAAATCCATTTATAGCTAGAAGTGAGCAATCGCTTGAGCTGTGTTAAGCTTGTTGAGTGACTAACGTGACTAGGTACTCCCCCCGGTTTTAAATCCCACTAAATTTAAATCACTAGCCACACTCCGCGGCCATCCGTGCAGTTCCCGTTCCCGTGGGATGACGAGAATAAAATATAGTCTATGTTCATCAAAAATATTGACTAATGGTGAAAGATTTTTTTAAATCGGTCCAGTAGTTTCGGAGCTTATTCAATGCATACTAACAAACAAACAATCAAATAATTGCTCTTTATTATTAGTGTAGATGTAGATGTCATCATCATCATCATGATCATCTCTCCCTCATGGATCTGCAACTCCTTGTTTTTGCCATACTCACCACGGTCGACAGGCGGATTTGCGAGCGCAGTGCGGTATTTTGATACATGGGAAGATGCTGATTTTCGTCTCTCGGCTTCGTGGAATCCCGTTATCAGTAAATGTGCGACGCGAGGCATTCCGTTATTGCCGCACAAAGATACTGTCAGGGTTGTGTGTCGTCGACTGTCCATTCCTGATTCTGACGACGAATTGAGGGTAGTCGCGGAATCTACTCTCAACTTGCGATGGTATCTCCAGTACATCAGTCCACCCGTGACCACGAGGCATTTTCCACGAGGGCAGCAGGGCACTCAAAACGTCGGGAAATAATAAAATAAGGCAATTACGCGATAAAGTCCCGTTAATCAGTTTAAAATTATGTCTACAGATCGCGAAAGTTTACAAAGTACTAATAATAGATCATTTATTAATAATGTATTATTTAGTCACAACGTACAGTCGCGTTCATAGGAAAGGATACCACGTGTGACTGGCCGTCTAATGTGACTGGCCGTCTAATGTGACTGGCCGGCTTAGTGGAATCCTTTACTATGAACGCGACAGTGCATAGTGATTATAATTAAAGAAATTTGATAATGCCTGCAGTAGTTTTTTTTATTTTAATTATTTAACAAATTCCCTTAAAAGTAAACAAGTTAAACTTATGAATCAAACCTAAAGCCAACAATGGATTTACATTATACTAAGTTCGCCGTGGGGTGCCGGCAGTAGAATGATACCCCTCCTCTCATGCCCATGGATGCAGTAAGAGCCTGCTAAGGGATACCTCCGGAAGATGGGCAGCAGCGTCTATCCGTGTATCAACATCCCATACTGCGCTCACCAACCCGCCTGCCAAGCGTGGTGAGAATGGCAACTACCCCTCATGGAGATCCATGAGAGAGGCCTGTGTTCATCAGTGGACGTTTTATGGCTGAAATGATGATTATACTAAGTAATTCTGATTAGATAAAACGGCGACTGTTACATAACATAAAAAGATCAGAAGAATTATCTTAAATTATTAATCATTACATCCCTTAAGTAATTAAAGCTACAAACAAAACTTTAAATACTACTTAACTACAAACAAAACAAGAACACAAACTTACTGCACATCTAACAAAAATAAACATTGAATATACCTCACCACTGTAGCAACTCTCACTGCTTTTTAACTGTGTTTATATTATATTGTCTGAAATTTTATTTTTAATTATGATTTATAAGAGCGAAAATACCTAACAAAAATATTTTTTTATAATACTGTATACGACAACTAATAACGGAACGTAACTTCGTTCCCGCGCACCTCTTCCTCGCCAGGCCACAAATCTACGACGAAAGCTCTAAACACGCAGAATTTTTATATTTTTCAATCATTCAAATCAATATGTTACATCACCTCGATTACACTAATATTTCAACTGTAAACTTGTTGGTTATTGGGGCAACCCATATCCTCGCCAATACTTAAAAGGTATTTTCAACCATGGCAAAAACTTTTGCATCTTTTTTTATTGAAAAACGCATTTGGAATTTTTGAATTTGAAATTGGAACTGTGTCGCAGACATCTTCGATTCCTCGGTAAACAGAAGATTACCGTGTATATCAGACCTTAGAATTCCTTTTATGTCTCAGAGCACAATGCAATACAGCGTTAGTCACGTGGTCACGCTGTGTTTAGTGAACGTGATCATCACGGTATACTGCATTTGTCATAGGTAGAGGTTACCGCTTAACATCAGGTGGGCCTACGGCTTCTGTCGTCATTTATAGTACAAAAAACAAAAAAAAAACATTGATCATCAATGAGTTACAACGAGTACGAAGTTGTAGGCAGAAGTTAATAATGATAATATATCAAATGTGCTTCTAATCTCCGTTAGCACAGTGGCTTTGTATCCTAGACTTTCAATCCAAAGGTCGTGGGTTCGAAACCGACCGTGTACCAATGTATTTATCTTTCATGAAAAAAATATTTGCACATTTAACACGAGCTTTAAAAGTGAAGAAAAACATCGTGAGGAAACCCGCGGCTTAGTTTAGCTTCAAATGTATTGATTTGTTCTTTCCTTTGACTAATATCTGACTTAGCTGAAGGAATGGCATTGGAGTTGGGCAAGCCTAATCCATCTAATAATGTCCGGGTCACTGTAATGTATTGTCCCAAACAGTATGAACACCAGTTGGTGACACTAAAGTGACGCTGTATAAATCATCTACAATAGATGCAGAGGCCTTCACACATTCTATAAGAAGGGTGTTATATTATGAGACGGGTATCGATTACCGTTTATCACATAGTGCCTTAGGGTGCCGGCAGTAGAATATTTCCCCTTCTCATGCCCGTAGATGCAGTAAGAGGCTCCTAAGGGATACCTCCGGAAGATGGGCAGCAGCGTCTTTCCGTGTATCAACATCCCGTACTGCGCACGCCAACCCGCCTGCCAAGCGTGGTGAGTATGGTAACTACCCCTTATGGAGATCCATGAGGGAGGTCTGTGTTCAGCAGTGGACATCTTACGGCTGAAATGATGATGATGATGTCATATTGGTCACCCCTGCCGATCAAATACTATCCAGCTATTTACTACACCGGAAGAGTCACCAAAATAGCATCAAACACACCAGACCTCCATATTTCTCGCGTCAATATGAAGCCGTCCACACTTACTTATGATACTTTGTATGACCATTTTACGTCCAATTAATGGACTCATTACATTCAGAAATAGAGTGCATATACCACTCACAGGAGTATGTGTCTTGTTGTGGATTATGTATTAGTTATATAATAGATTTGTCACTTTAAAAAATCGACCAAGAGCGAGTTGGATTCAGGCACGAAGGCTTTCATACTATTTTTTGGCTACCTGTTGCCGTTATTAATATCGAGCAAAAAACGGCATCAAAATCAGGTTTGTTGTATGGAAGGCCCCCTGAAATATGTATTTTATTTTAATATCATTGTTTATTTATTAAAATAATATACAAATACATATTCTGTGAATGTTTCAAGCGTCTACCTGTTGACGTTATTAATATCGAGCAACAAAATCAAAAAAATCACGTCTGTTGTTTGGAATCCCCCCTTAAATATTTATATTTGAGTATTATGCGGCAACAGAAATATTTCATCGTGACAATTTCAAGACACGAACAGACGGACGGAGTCTTAGTAATAGGCTCCCGTTTTTACCCTTTGGGTACAGAACCCTAAAAGTGAATTTTTTTCATACATACCTATATCGTCCCACTGCTAGACGGACGTATCCCTCAAACTCTTCCAAGCGTATCTACCATACCATCCTTCGTCAAAGGTGACGAGATCGTCTATCAAATAGTAAAATATGTTTGGACTTTATCAATCGCTGTCTGTCTGTCCCTATATGTGCTTAGATCTTTAAAAGTGCACAACGGATTTTGATGTAGTTTTTTGTATAGATATAGTGATTCAAGAGGAAGGTTTATATATAAAATATATGCTTAATATAGTAGAGAAACACTGATCATTTTGGACGTTTCTAATCATCATTACAGCCGTAAGATATCCACTGCTGGATATAGGCCTTCCTCATTGACTTAGAGATCCAAGTGCATGAGGGGTTATTGCCTCCACGCTTGGCAGGCGGGTTGGTGAGCGCAGTTCGGGATGTTCTTACACGGAAAGACGCTGCTACGATGACGTTTCTAATGCGAGGTCGTAAATAAACACATTTTTTGCGCTCACATTGCAAACGCTGGCTGAACCCTACGAGACAGATCAAAATAATTTTCTACTTAAAAAACAAAAAACACATACAAAAAAGTCCGTGATGGTATATTCTGTAGTATATTTAGTATCAGCATTGGACCCGTGCGAAGCCGGGGCGGGTCGCTAATTCTCTATAATCAGATCTGATCTCAACATCATAATCATCTCAGCCGTAGAACTGATATCCACTACTGGACATAGGCCTCCCTCATGGCTCTCCAAACTCATGAGGAGTTGGTTGCATGGGTTGCCAAGCGCATTACGGTTATCAACACACGGAAAGACGCCGCTGTCCACCTTCCTTTGCAGATTCTTACTGGATCCACGGGTAAGAGAGGAGAGGCAACATTGTACTGCTGTCACCCCAGGGTTATGTGATCTATGTTGTCAGAATAAACAAAATGCGTATTTATTTATAAAAAAACAGTGTATTATCTTTAATGATGAGACAAGCCAAAGGCCGACCTACACCTTTATCAGCTAGGTGCCACCTACTGCTGTGTATAGACGCCTTACTCATTAACACACTACGCCGCTGACTTCAACACCGGCAGACTGGAATAGGTACATGATGGCAGATGACGTATGTATCTCACGATAGGTTTGCAACAGGCGTAAACCTCGCGATCATCGCTATCCAAGGTCAATTTTGCATCAGATTACAGCAAGGAATTGACGTTTCACAGACAGACGATAATTGCACGAATTACCCCTGTTGCTCTGACGCCGTTCTGGGCGTCTACTCTAGAAAACGATAACGATATTATCGTCAGTACGGCAATCTTGACATAATGGCCATAAGAGTTAGTTTGTCTTGAGAACGATTTCGATTTGCATTCGAGAGTAGGTCCACTGCTTTGCCGCACCGCTCCCCGCGCCACTGGCTTCGTGGCCTCAGCCTAAAACCAACTTTATTCCGATGGTATTGAAGCTCATTCCACGCTGCGGCGGTGGTCAAGTGATGTATGATCGCCAGTAGGTAACAAGCATCACTTGGCTCGTTGCGATAGTGGGGTCGTCAACACTGTGATGGATTAGTTCAATTCACTTCGGGGAATATTAGGGTTGGCGTACAGGAGTGACATATGTCATTTATTATCATCATCACCACAGCCGAAGGACGTTTACTGCTGGACATAGTTCACGTATTCTCTGAGTTACGAATTCGGTCTTGAAGTTTGATGCCGAGTATGGCTCGCTCCATGGCTCTCTGTGCGACTTGTACTCTGTACACAGTCCATAAAGCGTCCATGTCTCGGCACCAGAAGTCAAAGTCGGAGGGACACATTGGTTATAGAGACGGGTTTTCAGGCACTGTGGAACTTTCTTCGACCAAAGCACGTGTTCCAGATTCTCGAAAGCGGCCCAGCCGAGCTGTATTCTCCTGGAAATCTCCTAACTCTGATGCCCTCTATCAAAATAAAGAATAATATAATAATAATAATAATGCTAGACAAATCACACAGCATCATCTAGCCCCAAGCTAAGCAGAGCTTGTGTTATGGGTACTAGATGACTGATATACTTAAAACATTATACTACATAGATAGATATTTTTATTATATATAGAAAAACACCCAGAACACCCTGAACAAATATCTGCAGATCGTACAGTCATTTGAATATGTCCAAGATAAAGATATTTGTCGACTACTTCCAGCCTCTCGCTTCCAACCATTATGGCAGAAATCGAGGTTCCAGCATTCGCCATAATCTTGGTCTTTGACATATTGTACAGATGATGAGTAATTGGGCAAATCGGATTTATTGAAAATATTTTTTATTTATGTTACATAATTATATTAAAAATATTTATTTAGTGAAGGAAAGGTCAAGTGTGAGATTATAAATTAGATTAGTATGGCTTTACGTAATCGCCATTTTTTGGGTAAAATTAACTGTGTATTAATTATATGCAAAGATTTTACATTCTTTACGTAATCAATGGTGATGATTTGTAAAATCGCAACATAATATCGATTTAAGTGAAAAACAACACTTCAACTACAACAAACTCCATTTTTCGTTTATTATCGCGTCGGAGTGCTGTGATCTTCGCCATTGCTGCATCTGTGAACAAAAGAAAGAAATGGTTAAATTGCTAAGAAAATCAAACGCAACCAAAGTATACAAGAGACGTGGTAAAGTACGCGAGACTGCGTGCAAGATGATATGGCTAGAAAATATCTAGGGTCGGCAGACTAAAGCACTTAAGTCAAAAAAATGATATTTTTTTTTAACATACTAACAACATTATTTTAAATTAATACATCGACCAACTAAAGAACATAAGTCAAAGTCGCCTATTTCAATTTGAACTCTAATGGTGCACCTTTTCAACCTTATGATCTTCTCCAAATCCTGTGACGTTATAAACAACATAAGTTAGACTTAAGTTAAAAGGAACACAAAAAGTTCTGCACTTAGCGGACTGAAAGTATGACATATGTCATAAGGGTCGTTAAATGCGTCACGTTATCGCTTTATTTTGCTTGAGGGTAGGCACTTGAAAATGAGATTTATTGAACAAAAACTATGAAGTGCCCGAGTGGTTTGAAACGTGAGACGCCAAGCCAATCAGTAATGCTCTAACCATTCACTAGTTTAGTTTTGTGTTGACTTTGTCTCATTATGGATTCTCAGCGTGGAAAGAAATTAGTTGAGCTGGCGTTACTATCTGTAACTACTACAAGTAAGTTGATAATTTTATTGTTTCAAATTTCGTTAAATTTGGTAGGGAATTAATAATTTTAAATTAATAATAATCTACTTTCATAATCACTTTTAATACAGTGCACTCTTTTGGTGCCGTACGTTGTAGCTTTGTGATTTCGTATATTGTTTAAAATAAAGTTTTTTTTAGGCAAACGGAATGATCAGCAACTTAGAAGCGTAACGGTGGAAGAGGAGCCCATGCCTTCCACATCATCAGGGCATACCGGTAACGTGCCTGTTAGTCAAGAAATTGAATTTTCAAGTGATGACTCAGTCCAGGATCCACATTATGAGTTATCAACAGACGCAGCAGTCTCGTCAAGTTCAAGTAACGAATCTACGCATCAAAGTACTACCTTAAGCCATAGTTCAACGTCTTCCAGAGCATTTAAAAAAAAAAGCGTTCGCGTGAGAAAACATGAAAAAAAAGTGAAACGCAACACAGGTAAGACTTATGAAACTTTAAAAGGAAAAGTAATTGCTAGTAGAAAAATGACAGAACTTACAACATGTCGAACGAAGTGCAAGGAGCGTATATTATTTAGCGATAGACAGGCTATTTTTGAAGAATATTGGCGAATGGGGACCTACCTCAAAAGATCTACATACATAGCTTCATTAATGGAGATCCATGACAAAGCTACTCAAAGACAGCGGACACTTGATCCTGACCGGCAAAAATGTAGGACAAAGACATACAAATATTTTTTATTAATTAACGGAAAGCGTGAACCTATTTGTAGAGGGTGTTTACTAAAAACGTTAGGCGAAAGTGATAACTTCATAAAAACCGTTGGATTGAAAAAACGATCATCAGTAGCTGGTACTCAACTAGACGATAGCCGCGGGAAGAGTATCCCCAAGCACAAAATCTCTGACGAAAAAAGGCAAGATATAAATAAACACATTTTGTCATTTCCATCTTACGAAAGCCATTACACGAGAAAAACTACATCTAAGAAGTATTTGCCTTCTCACCTAACCATCAACAAAATGTACAAATTATTCTGTGAAAACCGAGACAATCCACCATCAATAAAAATTTACAGCCAAGAGTTCCATAAATTAGGATTGTCATTTAAAAAACCCCGTGTTGATACTTGTTATACATGTGACAAATACAAAATGCAAATTCAGCTTTGTCAGGAAATGCAACAAAAGACTGAAATTATCGCTCAGCATGATCAGCACAAGGCAGCTGCGGATCAAGCGTACGAAAGAAAAAAAAGTGACACACAGGTATACAAAAATAACAACACTGTGCAAGTGTACACTTTTGATTTACAGCAATGCTTACCTACTCCAGCACTAAGCTCTTCTGTAGCATTTTACAAACGTCAGTTGTGGACATTCAATTTGACTGTTCATGACAACAAAACCGGAAAAGCTGTGTGCTACATATGGTACGAAACAATAGCTGCAAGAGGAGCTAATCAAATAGCCTCTTGTCTTTTCAAACACCTCCAAACATACTTACCCGAAAACACACAACATGTAATATTTTATTCCGATACATGTGGAGGCCAGAACAGGAATTCTCATGTAAGTTCAATGTTTACCTGGGCTTTGCAAAAACTCGATTTGGAAGTAATTGAGCACAAGTTTATGATTCCCGGCCATAGCCATTTGGAAGTAGACACGGATCACGGGATTATAGAAAAGAAGAAGAAAAAGACTGAATTGCAAATCTATCACCCGCATGATTGGATACAACTGATAAGATCAAGCAGTAAAAAATTTGAAGTGGTTGAAATGCGCAATACAGATTTTTTTGACTTCTCTTCGCTGCTAAAAGGTCCATTAGTTTTAAGAACTAAAGATAGCGATGGACGTCAGTTTAAATGGCTCGATAAAAGATGGTTGCGCTATGATTCCAACTTCGGAGTCATTTCTTACAAGGATACCTTAGAAGAGGAACCTCAATTTTTCAAATTAAACTTAAAAAGAAGAGGTTCTACCATACCTGACAATATTCCAGTTATATCTTTACAGCCTTTGCCTATATCCAAAGAGAAAAAAGAAGATTTGGTCTCTTTACTAAACTTAATACCTGATGTTTTTCATAAATTTTATATGGATTTACCTACTGCAAACGATTTACGGAATACTGACCCTGATATTATAGACAGTGAGGATGATGATTAACTAGATTAATGTTACAATACTTAATTTAGAGGTTAATAAAATAGATGCATAAGAAAATATCTCTTAGTACCTTATAACCTAAGTCTTAAGTATAAATTTATATTTAAGGATAAAGTAAGTGTTCTTAATAACTTAAGTCACAAAAATAGCCTTATGCTATTGTGCTCTTAAATGATATGTAAATGCATGTTAGTAATAATTTTGTGCACCCCAGTAAATAAATAAAAAATAAAAAAAAATAAAGCGTTATTTATTTATTTAGTTTTTTTGAGTTCCTGAAAACTATGATATTTTGACTTATGTACTTTAGTCTGCCAGCCCTAGATATATGAATGTGAATCTGACGAGCGAAAGGGAAGAATGGAAGAAAAACACGCTGTGCCGACCCCGAGGTGGAATAAGGAAGAAAATAATGGCCTCCTCTTTAATCGATCTGCTTTTGGGTGCCGGTCGTAGAACTTGCGTCTCCTCCGTTGCCCTGCCGGAATAATCTACCAAATAATACCTCCGGATGATGTCAGCGTCTTTCCGTCTATCAATATCCCGTACTACGTTTGCCAACCCACCTGCCTAGCTTAGCGTATGGCAACATGATCTTAGTGATTCATGAGAGAGGCATGGTTCAATAGAAGGCGTTGGCAGCCAGTCCTAATGCTAAGATGATGATGGAAGGTCTTGACACGTCAACTTAAACGGTCATGAAAAGTCGTAAGCGCCGAAACTCTCATAATAATTTCAGCCATACAATGTCCATTATTGAACACAAGCCTCCCATGGATCTCCATGAAAGGTAGTTGCCATACTCACCATGCTTGGCAGGTGGGTTGGCGAGCGCAGTTCCGGATGTTGATACACGGAGAAACGCTGCTGCCCATCTTCCGGAGGTATCCCTTAGCAGACTTTTACTACATCCACGGGAATGAGAGGAGGGATAACATTCTACTGCCGGCATTCCACGGTACCCTACGAAACTCTCATATTGGTCACTATTTAAAATCCAATCACCATTTTGAAAAGGGCGTATGTACTAATTTATGATAAATGTAGAGAAAATGTTAAGACAAACATCGGTTTCATTTACCTATAAAGATCTACATATATAAAAATCTAAGTATTTAAAGAGCAATTTTTGTTTTTTTTTCTGTTGTAATAAATACTTAACCAAACGTGTAAACCAACAAAAATTCGAAGTCATCATTTCAGCCGTAAAACGTCCACTTTTGAACACAGGCCTCTCTCATAATCACCGTAAGGGGTAGTTGCCATACTCACCAAACTTTGGCAGGCGGGTTGGCGAGCGCAGTACGGGATGTTGATGATACACGGAAAGACGCTGCTGCCCATCTTCCGGAGGTATTCCTTAGAAGGCTCTTATTGCATTCACGGGTATGAGAGGAGCGGTAACATTCTACTGCCAGAACCACACGGCAAGGTAATTTAAAGTAAAAAACATAAATAATACAAAAACAAATATAGATTCCGAATGTTTTGTAACTGCTGAAGGAGTTATCCCTGGCGCCAAAATCGCCAATGCGTCGTCTAAAGCTTGCTATTCACAAACCCACATCTATGCCTTATTTTGCTTCAATCGTGTCTCCACGTCCAATAATAATAGTGATAAGAAAGTTACAGATAATACGTTCGACTCCTAGTGTCCGCACTCCCTTACAATTAATCCAGATCGGTGGTATAATTGCCTGCGCTTGCGCCATGACGTCACGCGGCGCCAGCGGACATGTGGCTTTATAGTCTACTGTGTTGCATTTGCTGGTAATGGTATCACTAGTAGAAGTATTCCTGGACAACGTATTTTAAATTATGTATTGTTTGATGAAGTCCATGGCTCATTAATCTACTAATATTATCTATATAGTATATATATAGTATATATATATATACTAATATTATTATCATTTCGGCCGTAATACGTCCACTACTGAACACAGGCCTCCCTCATGGATCTCCATGTGGTAGGGGTAGTTGCCATACTCACCACGCTTGGCAGGCGGGTTGGCAAGCGCAGTACGGATGTTGATACACGGGAAGACGCTGCTGCCCATCTTCCGGAGGTATCCCTTAGCAGGCTCTTACTGCATCCACGGGCATGGAAGGAGGGGTAACATTCTACTGCCGGCACCCCACGGCATATTATTATAAAGAGGTAAAATTTGTGAGATTGTGGGGGTTAATCTCTAGATCTACTGAACCGATTTTGAAAACTATTTTACTAACAGAAAGCCACATTATTTGTGAGTTCCATAGGCTATTATATATCCTGAAAAATTAAAAGACTTCTTTGTGGTACTTGGATTTTTACCGCTCAACGAAGTGGGTACGAGTCAGCTAGTTATTTATATTAAATAAAATGCTTTGTCCTGAGTGACTGACTGACGGATTCATGCGCAGTCAGAACCGCTAAACTTAAAGACCTGCAATTTGAATGGTGTTTTTTCTATATGACGGTATAAAAAAGGATTTTTAAAAATTCCACCCTTAAGAAGATGAAAAGAGTGGCAAAGTTTGTACGAGACAAAGTGATTCCTTTATCTAAACAACTTCAAAATATAAATAAGCATTCCATCCGCAAGCAATAAATAGCATAATGCATAATTCACGATGGTTTGAGGCTGAGTTTCCAGTTATTTCGACGCAGTTTCACACGCCATTATCACGGATAAACTAAAGTCATTTGCAAGTGTGTAGTCATTGGCAGACGATACGGCTTACCCTCTTTCTAGTCCCTGACTAGGATGACTCTACTAATGAATGGTTTTATAGTCAAAAGCAACTCGATACGGCACACAATACTAACGGTATCAATAAGCGCGACTAACACAGAACTTTTTCGGTTCTACATTTCTTCATAACACGATTATAGGCTCTGTATGTCCCGTTGGATGTGCTGTGTTTGTTAATCTCTATGGCTTCCAGAAAGCCTCAAATCACGATAAATATCCCGTCAATATTTTTAGGGGGCGATGCCCCCTAATAAGCATAGCGCTGTCTGCCTGTCTGTCTGTGTATGGGACAATTACAACCGAACGCGTTGACCGATTTACATGAAACCTTTTTTGTTAGCACCGTCTAATTGAGAGCCCTTCTCTCACCTACTACTGATTGATTTGGATGACTCTCACCAGATCAAGTCAACAGATCCAGCCTGGATCTAGTGAGAGTTTTCTAAAATGAAAACTCTCAAAATATCCAGTATTCAAAGTTTTTCGAATACTGGATCTAGTAAGAGTTTTTTATTTGTTAGTACTCTCAGTAGATCCAGTTCCGAAATTTACAAAAAAAAAATAAGTGTGTGTTATTGCTATTATAACTTGAATCTTCAAGTTCTAAATCGATATTTTTGGCAGGTGTCAAAAGTGACAGACGGTTAAAACTATATTCATGATTTATTTTACTCTTGTAAAGCTAGCAGTTTAGACTGATTTTAAAGGGTACCGCTTGAAAAAAAATTTAAATCTTTAATATTTCGCAAACGGAACTCTTAATCGAAAATTTGTCTTCGCAATGCCTAAATTGTTCAGAACATACCTATTCAACGACACCCCACACGATGGGAAAATCAACAAAAAAATGTTCATCGCCACCTTACGTGTATGGAAGGTACCTACCCGAAATATATTATTTAGCATTTTTTTGTAGCGTTATTTATTTATTTATTCGTAGGAGAACCAACAGCAACAATATATAAAAGTATATAATTAATTAGTCTAAATTATAGCAGGCCAATTAGAGGTTTTCACGTCTAGAAACATGCTAGTAACAGATGTGAACCATCTTTAAGTATTATCATTCGAATTTACTGTCGATCTAACACACAAACATACTTAACATTTAAAATCAATATAATGTTTAAACATATTGTCCTAACTTCGAGGATTTTTTCCAAAACATTATCTGTTCAGCCGCTGCCTGGCCGTCACTTTAACAGAATAGATCGAGGTCAAATTGCTCGCTTAACTTATTGAAATTGTAACTTGCTCGCCATAAAAACGTATTTTGCCGGTAGTTGGTAGCAGCGAGAGCAACATGGATGCTGGGATTAAATCTTATTGTTTTAAATGGAACATTAAGATTAATTTTATTTATAAGTTCAGGACTGTTATTAGCAGATGTTTGAAGTAATTTTTAACAAAAATGCTAACTCAGTAATTTCACGTCTTTATAATAGAGGATGAATATGATTTTTTTTACAATCTCTGCGCAATTTATCTCTGCTATGTTATTTTATATGTCCATGCAAAATAACAGCTTTGTAGGACTTACAGTTTCTTCACAAAGCAGGTGTCAGACGTACAAACAGACAGACATAGTGAATCTATCAGGGGTTCTGGCTTAACTACGAAACAAAAAAAAATATATTTATTTTTAGCTTTGCTTAGTTTGGTACCGTAAGCCAAAAGCGTCCAAAATTATAATAGTTTGAGGTTATTAGATTGAATAGTTATCTCCACTTGCTGGTAGAATATCAGTTACATTGCAGGAAATAATTAGTTTAGAAATACCTCGATACAAACCAGAACATAGATACCTACTCGCAGGTATCATGTCTTAGTTTTTGTGGGCTCATTATCGATAACACAAAATCATTAATTGTCTCCAAGGAATGGTTGATTACTTTAATTACTCTTCGTAAATGTTACAGCCTTATGTAAACGGCTGGTTCTTTACAATTAGCAAGTCATCATTTTACTCTGTGGTTAGTAGCCGACTGAAAAGCAGGAAGTCGCAAGTTCAGTTTCCGCCGCGGGCCCAATGTTTTTAGTTTTATTTTTTTATGTACGTTAGTATCATCATGGTTTCAGGCATATGACGTCTACTTTTGGATAAAGGCCTTCCTCGTGGACTTCCAGGTCAATACCTGGATGTATGGCTGAAAGCGTCCTGCGTCCACCGCCAACCTGCGTACCTTGCCAGGTCATCCGCCCATGAATCAAGAATCAAGAATCAAAAAATACTTTATTCAGTGCGGCCGCATGGACCTTATTGACGCGTCACAAATTACAAAATAAAACAACACAAATAAATAGAATAAAGCACATAATTGAATCTGTTCACTTCACAGATGACACGCGAGTTAGGAAAAGAAGTGAACAGAAGAACCTAACTCGGTCGTTATAGTCATCATTTAACAATTTTATTTTGTCTTATGTTACGTTTGACGGAGTTGGAGCAGATTCCGTCCCAAGTGGTTTTGTCCTCTAGGTAATCTGATATTTTATAATAAGCTTTATTGCACAGATTGCGTTTAATAATGTTTTTGAATTTATTCAATGATAACTTCTGCAACTCACTTGGGAGTTTGTTGTAGAAGCGTATACATTGCCCTTTAAAAGATATTTTCACCTTATGGAGCCTAGTAGTGGGCACAGCGAGTTTATTCTTATTTCTTGTATTTACATTGTGATTGTCGCTGTTTTTCTTAAACGAAGCAATATTTTTATGGGTGTACAACAGGTTCTCATAAATATATTGACAAGCTACCGTCATTATATTTATTTCTTTAAATTTAGTGCGAAGTGATTCTCTGGGACCCATATTGTAGATAGAACGAATAGCCCTCTTCTGCAGCATGTTGGTGGACGTTCTATGATAAGTATTTATGGAAAAAAAACTTTCAACCATCTGGTTGTGTCATGATACCAGTACCTTACCATTAGTCAGCGAATAAAACAGGTCTCAAGGTGACAAAGCTGCGGGTTTCTTCAGATCCCTACGAAATCATCGGTTTAACGGCGAATCGAACCCATGGCCGAAGGTCACAAGGTCACCACTCGGCCAACATGGCTCTGAAAAGGTTTCTTCTTCGCTGCTTTCCCTCACTTGGAATAAAGTTTTCAGATGCGAACGAATTCAATTATGTGCTCTATTCAATTTAAATATGTAATGTTCTTCTTTTATAAATTAACGATTCCATGTAGCTTTTTGCTCAATTGAATAAACACTTATAGACTTTGACTTTGAAATGGTCTAGCTGTGTCATTATAGTCTACATTGGCATTTCGTATAACTGAAATGGATCGCTAATTAACGGGGATCTAGGAAGGCTATAAAAACTGAAATACCTAGGAGTATTTTACGACTAGCGAATCAGAGAAGACTCCAACGGATCTTATGATGGATTGGAAATGGATTGGAATTTAATAATAATAATGATACATTTTTAAATTGTGTACTAGTTAACAGCGCTTCATCATCATCATCATCTCAACCGTACACTGCTGAACCAAGGCATCCGTCATGGATCTCCAAGCACTGATCATAAGGCGACTGTTGCCAGACTCACCACGCTTGGCAGGTGGTTTGGCGAGCAGTACAGGATTTTGATACACAGAAAGACGCTGCTACCAATCTTTCCAAGGTATAAGGGATACCTCCGGCAGACAAAATACCCGACTTTAATGATAAAACCCTTTTTGACAAGTCAATACTTATTATTAAAACCGCTTAATAAATATAATACGGCTTACACCACGTACCTAACTTATTATCATCTTGCTGACGTTGCTGACGTTTATATTTATTAAATGATGTCTAGCCACGATAATTTCAATTAAGTATTAAAACCGCGTTACGTAATTAATGTTGTATTCATGGAATTGGTTTTATCTGATTCATATCTTCTTCTTTTATTGACCCCATTACTGGAGGTTAGCTGTCATTTTGCTAACTTTTTTCCTTGTCTAAGGCTCATTGGGGTTGTTATTAGAGTAGTAAGGTATACATTTTGTATTCAATTTATATTTAGGTTGTTCAGACCATAAGTATAAAGTTATTTTTTACATTTTGTTTTTGTTGCAGTTGAATTTGAACGTGCTGGCTTAAATGGTCTGACTTTATATTTTTTATTTACTTATCTAGTCCTTATGGAAAAAAAATACATTAAATTACTTTGTCCATTTACAAAGATATTGTCAATACATTTAGCTTATGTCTCAGTTATTCCAGAAGGCTCCATAAAAAAGGTTTTAGATGGTATGAATTAAAAAGGCATGTTAATCTAGTACATAAGGAGTAATTTTCTAAGATATTAACATTGAAATCTCCACCTCTTGTAATGCAGGTAAGTATTATCGTCTAGATCAATGTAAAAGGAAAGTCCTTATTTCCTCTGATAGTTCTCACAAGACAGTGCCTATTGGTACCAATTCTCATCAGAACTTCATCTTCGTGAAACTTGTTAAACTTTCGCGATTTGTTAACATATTATTAGTTTCTAAAATATAGGATTTTATCGCGTACCTATTTTAATTATTTTACCGATGTTTCGACTGGATTGCAGCTGGTCATGATCGCGGGAGGACTGAAGTTTCTGGGAGCTACTGCCGCGAATTGATGGTAGGATCCACGACTACCCAGACCATTACTATGACTATAATTTCAGCCATAAAACGTCCACTGATGAACACAGGCCTCCCTCATGGATCTCCATAAGGGGTAGTTGCCAATCTCACCACGCTTGGCAGGCGGGTTGGCGAGCGCAGTACGGATTTTGATACACGGGAAGACGCTGCTGCCCATCTTCCGGAGGTATCCCTTAGCAGGCTGTTATTGCATCCACGGGCATGAGAGGAGGGGTAACATTCTACTGCCGGCACCCCACGGCAGTGACCATGACTATGACCAGGTGCAATCCGGTCGAAATTTCGGGACAATAATTATACTGAACTTTTTAACTGCACTTTTTCTCTTCTTCTCTTCCAGCTGTAGGACTTCCACTAATTAAATTAAATAACTAAATCCACTTCGACTTTAACTATCTTTAAACCCCTTGTTGTATCCACAAATCCTATCCATCACAAGATTGTCTGGTAGAGATCGCTCTTTAGCGATAAGACCGCCAATTGTATTTTTATTCTTTTAATCCTTATCTTTATATAATCTATTATTATTATGAATAATGTCAAATAGTTAAAATGTATAAGAATCCAATCCTATTATGTTAAATGTTTAAAAAATGACTTGTAATTATTATTACCAATAAATGACTATTATTATTATGACTATTTGTCACTTTGTGTTTAGTGTTTTTCTTTATGTTGTTATTTTTATATTTAAGATGTGCAATAAAGCATTTTCTATCTATCTATCTATCTTTCACTGCTGGACAAAGGCCTTCATTGATCAAAAAGTACTGATCATGAGGGGTTGTTGCCATAATCACCACGCTTAGCAGGCGGGTTGGCGAGCGCAGTACGGGATGTTGACCATCCGGAGGATTCCCTTAGCAGGTTCTTACTGCGTACACTGGTATGAGAGGAGGGGTGACATTATTTAATAAATATCGAGCTCTGTGGCGCAGCGGGCGAAGGTCCGCCTGCGACGCAAGGGGTTGCGGGTTCGATTCCCGCCTCGGGACAAATGTCTGTACGATCTGCAGATATGTGTTCAGGGTGTTCTGGGTGTTTTTCTATATATAATAAAAATATCTATCTATGTAGTATAATGTATTAAGTATATCAGTCATCTAGTACCCATAACACAAGCTCTGCTTAGCTTGGGGCTAGATGATGCTGTGTGATTTGTCCAGCATTATTTATTTATTTATTTTATTTATAATATAATACGGCTTACACCACGTACCTAACTTATTATCCTCTTGCAGACGTTTCGTAGACCATTTAGTTCTCGTCTCGCGGCCCTCGGAGTCGGCCACGAACGGTGCTCATGAAGAAGGGCCTCTATTTAGAGGTCTACGAAACGTCAGCAAGATGATAATAAGTTAGATACGTGGTGTAAGCCGTATTATATTTATTAAATGATGTCAAGCCACGATAATTTCGATTCAGGGGTGACATTCTTCCGCCGGCATCCCACGGCAGGGCAAAGGCCTTACTTTGTGCAAACGAACAAGAACTCGTAAAACATTAGGTACCTTCTTTCGCAGTCGGGTAAAACGCCTTGTACCGGTTGTTAAATAGCTATTCGAATTTAATCGATTTTTGATGAAACCTTAAGAATACAAAATTGCAACACAATTTGAGTTTAGACCAACTTGAACACTGATTTGTGTCTTTAATTTTTCGAAAAAGTCATTTAAAATGCTTTAAAAATCGATTAGGGCACGTTGCCCGAAGGTTTACTGGAATGCTGGAAAGTACTTTATAATAGTGCGTACCTACCCATGTATGTATTTATACAGGGTGTTTCGCTAAAATAACTAAGCCGAGAGATTCCTTACGATGTTTCCTTCACCGTTAAGCACGTGTTAAATGTGAACATACACTTTTAAAAGAAATAAAAATCCATTGGTTCACGGCCGGTATCGAACCCTTCGGATTTGAAGTCGGGGGTACATACCATCAGTCGTATTGACCTGTTATTTCCTCTGACTAACAGCTGACTAAGCTGAGAGAATGGTATAGGAGCTGGGCAAGCCTAATCCATCTAACAATGTCCTGGGCAAAATAAAGGTAATTACGCGATAAATACCCGATAGTCCAATATAGTCATTATGTCCCAGGTACTACAGCATGATTACCAGTTGCTGACGCCGTATAAATCATCTATATGTTTTTTTAGTCGGAGCGGTCTCGTCCTGAACGGTGTTGACCGACCCCGTGTTCAGAATAATATAATGTAAATATAATTTTATTGTATCTTTTGCTAGTTTTAGTATTTAATCGTTTAGTGTGAGAGTTTTTATTGTTTGAAAAAAAATGTATTGTATGCTCTTTTATTTTTTTATTTTCAACTTTTTAGTTAGTTTTATAAGTTTGAAACATTGTAACGTTTTGACACGCACTAAAGGTCCTGCCAGAATACCAGCGTTGGTCCATTATAATTTTATATGTATCAACATTATGCTGAGGCCTTTTGGTCCACAACTCAAACAATAAATGTTAAATATTTTTATTTTAATATGCGAGAGATTTATTTTGGAAATGAATATAACTAAATATTTGTCCCCCTCAAATATTTGTTTTATTTTATTTATTTATTTTTGAAATGTATATAACTAAATATTCTCAGTATATTTCAAGCGCCTATCTGTTGCAGTTATTATTATCGAGCAAATATCGGCATTAAAATCACGTTTGTTTTAAGGCCTTATTTTAAAAATTAATATCCTAATAAATATTCTGCGAATATTTCAAGTGTCTACGTGAGCCGTTATTTATATCGAGCAAAATACGGCAAACGTTTTTTTTATGTTTGCGTATGTTTTTTTTATGTATGTGGATCAATAAATACATTTTCTTTCATTTCTTTTTTTCTTCTTCTTTCTTATAAGATGCAAAGGCCCTACTTTCGCTCATATAAGTCGGTAAGAGCAATTATAAGATATCAAAATCTGAAATGATTAGGGTCACCGGTTTTTTTTAATGGTAAAATCCTTGACTTTTGCTTGAAATACCCAAACCATCATAATAAGCAGCAACACGTACAGCATGAATACAAGTTCATCATCATCATCATTTCAGCCGTAAAACGTCCACTACTGAACTAAGGCCTCCCTCATGGATCTCCATGAGGGGTAGTTGCCATACTCACCACGCTTGGCAGGCGGGTTGGTGAGCGCAGTACGAGATGTTGATTTATGGAAAGACGCTGCTGCCCATCTTCCGGAAGTGTCCCTTAGCAGGCTCTTATCGCATCCACGGGTAGGAGAGGAGAGGCAACATTCTACTGCCGGCACCCTACGGCAATACAAGTTGCTTGCGCTCTATAAGTCATCCACAATAGACACAAAGGCCTATAATACTATACTGTACGTCTATTATATTTGAGTATTCCCCTCGATTTATCATGGATCTCATTATCAGAATCGAGAAATGGGAGACTTAAATATAACCTTAAAAAAAACATCAAAATTCATAAAAAAATGGCGGAGTTATCGCCATAATTGGCAGGCGGGTTGGCAAAGCGCAGTGCGGGTCCTCATCTTCCGTAGGTATTCCTTGGCAGATTCTTACTGTTGATCTGCTATTGACTATTCTTGTTGATTTGCCTTAATTTTATTTTTATTTTTTTTTAATTTTCCATTTTAAATATTTCAAACAGTTTAATATTTTGACATGACATAATTTTTATATTATTTGACATCATCATTTATTTAATATTTTTTCCGTTTGTGACTGTGTTTAATTTAGTTTATTATTATTATTTTATTGCAATTATTTAGATTTTATGTTAATAGATGTAAGTGTTATCTCTCTAATTAATAATAACTTGTTCTTATCTTTAATTAATGTAATTGGTTGTGCCGTTTTAATTAAAGTAAATAAATAAATAAAATAAATTACTCCATTAACGGGCAAGAATCAATCTACTGCCTTCACTCCACAGCAACTAACTCTAATTACAACTAATTCTAAAAAGGCCTTCAATTAACTAATTTAAGTTATTTAGGTAAGTGTAGCAACGTATGTCATTTAGCACACATAAGTCAAATAACTACCACGGACACCTACTTACACACGATTTTGAGAAATATGCCGCTAATTATAAGTACGAGTTTAAGGACTGTTCCTAACGCAGCCAGCTTTGTTGACTACCGATATTTATTTGTTTCTCAACTCTCTTCATTATGAGTTTTTTTGTTTTTATTAGGGTTCCGTACTCAAAGGGTAAAAACAGGACCCTATTACTAAGACTTCGCATTCCGTCTGTCTGTCTGTCTCCAGGCTGTATCTCATGAACTGTGATAGATATACAGTTGAATATTTTACAGATGACGTAATTCTGTTGCCGCTATAAAAACAAATACTAAAAAAAGAATAAAAGACATATTTATGGGGGGCTCCCATACAACAAACGTGAGATTTTGCCGTATTTTGCTCGATATAAATAACGGCAACACGTAGACGCTTGGAATATTCGCAGAATATTTATTAATATATTGGTTTTTAAAATAAGGGGGGGGGGCTCCTTTGAAACAAACGTGATTTTAATGCCGATATTTGCTCGATAATAATAACGGCAACAGATAGAACTTGAAATATAGAGAGAATATTTAGTTATATTAATTTCCAAAATAAATAAATAATATAAAACAAATATTTGAGGAGGACAAATCTTTAGTTATATTAATTTCCAAAATTAATCTCTCGCATATTCCGAAAATCCAGGATAAAAATAAAGACATTTTAATTGAGGATCGCAAAAGAATAAGCCCAATTTCTCCACAATGGCATCCAGAACGTACAAACCTTCGTACAAACACTTTAATTTGTCAAAAACATACAAAAATCTTAAATGTTTGCAAAACTTTTAATTTTATTATTTTATTTCGAGTCAGTACTTGAACAATCTTCACATTTTTGTTATAACGGCCATTATATAAGTTCCTTAGATAGTTTTTTAAAGAAACATTTAAGATGTGTTTACTTTTTACCCGACTGCCAAGGAAGGGTATTGTTTTTCGCGCGTATCTTGTATGTTTTTTTGTAAATTTCTTTATTCCCACGTGTCTTCCAAACGGCTGGATCGATTTAGACAATTAACGTATCGCTAGATTCGTCCCAAAAACCCGAGTAACCTTGCCTTGAGTAGGGTAACAAAGGGAATTAAAAGGAGATTACAAAAAAATATACATAATAATATGTCGTGTATTTAAATATAATCAGAAATAATTACGACCATTTTAATTCAAACATTGTAATAAATTTAATGTTATGTCACGGTACACTTCATGACTTGTTTATAATACAAATATACTTGTGAACGCTGGGGACTTTGTCGTATAGGCTTTAATTTTGTACTGAAAATTAAAGCCAATAAGGATGTAAACACATCCTCAAGAGTAGGCCAAATAATGCCTGTGGATAGATTCCAGTATAAGCTCCAACTCCAGGGGTTGATATGATAGACTTTCTTAAGCGTTCCCGATCACAATACATTTAAAATATCAAAAACACGGGAATTTATACATACCTTTGATTATTTCCGACATTTCGACTGTGTTTCATTCAACAGCCGGTGGTTCCGAGTAGACTCAGTTCAGTATTGAAGTCAAAGTAAAAGTGAGTATGTTAACACATAGAGCAAAAATAGAACAAAAAGCTACATGTAATAGTCAGTTTACAAAAGAAGAACAAGTCACATTTAAATTGTATAAAGCACATAATTGAATTTGTCCGCTTCAAATAACTTTTTTTTCATGTGAGAAAAAAAGCGAACAAGAAATCTAACTCTTTCGGTCGGGAATAATCTTATAGTTTATGATATTTGTACGTTTAAGTCTATTATAATAACTTTTGGAGCTTACCACTTTATTAAAGGTTTTGATAGGTTCCCTCTCAAGCAATATATCCTTCACTAGTCGCACTGCAAGGTTTCGCCCGCGTAGTTCTCGGTGAATACGGGGGTAAAATATAACTATTCAGGGATAATGTAGCATTCGAATAGTTGATGTTAAAATAACACTTCTGCGCAATTATTTTATTTCCAGTGTAGTTATGCATAAAAACCGATATCTACGTACGGTCTAAAGTCGCCGACATAACCTAGTCTTCTATAATAGTTTATTAACTCCCTGTAAGATCCAGTATAAGCAAAGTTCAGACAAATAAAATTACTGGCGAGTTTAGGCTAGTGCGCTGGACATGATTGAAGAGCGAAAGGTGGGACGCGACGCGCTGGGGGATTCGGTTACGGTAAACAGTGTACGGTATATCGGCAGATAAATCACTTTTATTCAACTTGGAGACGAAAGTAGGACCCGCTATCAAGATAGTGTGGTGTATCTTTGGAGCAGAATAAATAAGTTAGTAATGTTGGAGAATTCACCCTGCACCATCGAGCCCCAAAAAGCGGAGCTTATGTTTTGAGTAACCAGATGGATAGAATGCTTATAATATATTTTTTTGTAAATTCATATTTAATAATGTATTTACAAAAAAATATATGTAAATAAAAAATATATCCATCTGGTTACCCATAACACGAGTTTGGATAGAAATAAATACGAATAATAAAAACATTTAATTTATTGATTTATTTGATTGAAACATATTTTTATGAACGGGGTTTGAGCAAACTTAGCGTTGTGCCCACATAACCGCGTGAGATAAGGCCAGAGAAATGATGGTGTTACGAGCGGGATTTCCAAAAACGAAATTATTGATGACAAGCAGCATTTTTTATTGAATTGGCACTGTGATTAACTGCCATAATTATGTAAGCACTTATATATTATGTTCCATATCATTTATTTTATTTTTTACAAAAAGAATCAAATCGTGGTAAATATCCCGAAAATATTGCCTATAGAATAAATTAAGTGATTTTATTATTCAACCCGGCTTTAACGGTGAAGGAAACATCGTGAGGAAACCCGCAGCTTAGCTAGCTATTGACCTGTTCTTTCCTCTGACTAATAGTTGACTAGCTGAGAGGATGGTACAGGTGCTGGGCAAGCCTAATCCATCTAACAACTTCCTAGCCAAGGCAGCTGGTAATCATGCTGTACGGGCAGCATAGCAGTGCTGACGCTGTATAAAACATCTATAATAGAAGCAAAGGCCTTTTTATTATTCGTATTGATTTCTGTCTATCTAAGTTTTGTCTCTGTTCCGCGGCTACACTACATAATCCGAGATAATCCCCGCCGGCCATGCACGCAGCATGTAATCGATTTCCCGTCCATTTCAATTAGCCAGCTATGTACTTACGTTAGCCGACTCACGGACCAGACGTTATCTTCAGGTGCCTGTGACTCAGTGAGAGAGGTTAAGTAAGTTTCCAGTTGAATTACGGGCACATGAGAATTACAACTATGTCTCAGGGTGACGGGCGCAATGCAGTGAACGTGATCACCGCGGTATTGCCGTTGTTAGGGGTTACCGCTTAACATCAGTAGGGTAGGTATCTTGCGACATGTTTTGCAACAGGCATTTGACAGCAACGATTGCTCGACGATCTCAAGATCATAGATGTTGCCATACTCCTCACGCTCGGCAGGCGGGTTGGCAAGCGAAGTATGGGATGTTGATACATGGTAAGACGCTGCTGCCCATCTTATTCACCGTTTCAAAATGGTCGTTGGTCTAACATAACTAGTAATATTTTTATTTTAGATGAGAATTACTGTCTTGGCGCTTACGACTTTTCATTTCAAGGCCCCCCCCCTTGGGCTTCAAGTAGCTCATCTATTGCTCAGCTCATGCTCGCGTGCTATAGAGCATGCTATGCTTGAAGTTTCTCTGCAGGATAAAATCCGCGATGAATTTGACCAAAGGTGGTCGTCATATCTTTCGAAGACCCGATAACCGACGGGGTAAACGAGTTCTTACATTTACATTTATTTGAATTCCAAAGACAGCGCAGAGAGAAAACCAATACACATTTTAGATCAAGAAAACGCACGAAGAACAAATATGTTAGGTTAGAACCTCAGTTTGAACGTACTACGTTCTAAATGTTGCTTAACTTCTTACTGTTTTTTCCTGTAATTGTAGCCACCTTTTTATTCTTACGTTTTCTTAATCTTAAATGTGTATACAGTTTTCTGTCTGTGCTGTTCTTGTAAGTCAAATATAAGTGCTACTAGTGCTACTGTCAGCTCTGCTGCGAACTAAAAAGTAATAGTCACAGCTTTGATGCCGCCCTCGGCGCAGGACGGAGCAACGCTGGTTTTCAGACTTCTTGAGAGGAGACCGCGACTCCGCTGTAAGGAAGGTAGGATTTTGCTGTGGTTCTGGTAGACGTGGCGAGTGATATTACTTCATGTCGGTTATGATATGTGTTTAGGTATGTGTTTATTCTATGACTGTGCGATGTAACTATGAAACTATAACAAGGCTATGTCATGAGAGGAATGTAATGTAGATCGCCCCAAGCTAGATGGAGTGACGATTTGAGAACCGTCGCTGTCAGTCGCTGATGAAATGACGCATGGTAGGCCTATGTCCTCCAGTGGACTTATATAGACCAATGATGATGATATTTACTCGCTCAGAAGCTTGAAGTTCTTATAAATTGTGGATAATGATGTGTGTTTCAAACTGTTTGCTTTTAAAGTCTTATTATTTTATTTTTTCAATCAGTAAGTTTTCGTTAGTTTTCAGAAATGTAATAATCTGCCAAAGTATACCACCGGAAGATGGGCAGCAGCGTCTTTCCACGCATCAGCATCCCCTACTGCTCGCTAAGACAGAGTATCGGAACAACCACCTCATCATCGTTACGTGGAAATCCATGAGGGAGGCCTTTGTCCAGCAGTGGATGTCCTACGGTTTATATTTTATACTTGATGATACAGTTTATATTTGATGATGATGATTATTCAGTATAATGTTCGCTCACTCGCTGCATAACTTGGGAATTTTACAATTTTTAGTTATTTGAAATTTTTTTTTAGTCATCTTATCCATATTTTGCAATCCATAAGGTTTCATAAGTTTTTTTTACGTTTTACTAATCTGACAATATTTTCATTCATGTGTACTGCGGACAAAGCAGAGCGCGCTCGCTAGCAGGAAATAAATAAAAATATTAAACCGTCGAGATTACCATTTAACGTAATTTAAATTTGTAGTAACACAACACCATCGATAGTTGAATCTCTACTTAAAGTTATTAATCGAACATTCACTGACCCAAATAAACATCTATAAATCAAAAAGAGCAAAACTCTGTAACTAAAGCCTATGGAGGTGCGCCTTGCTTCTCTCACGCTCAACCGACATGCCGTAGAACAATGATAACAGATCGGACACCTCAGAAACGTATACATATTTTTTAATGAGCTATTCTAAGTAAAAAAGAAAAAAGTATTATCATAGATGCCACCATCAGAACTGGGTGTAACAAGCAAACATTATAATGTGAAGCAAAAAACCCAAACTCAATGTTACATTTGGGCCACGAAACGATAATAGAACCGACCCGCCTGCCAAGCTTGGTGAGTATGGCAACTACCCCTCATGGAAATCCATGAGAGGTCTGTGTTCAGAAGTGGACGTTTTACGGCTGAAATGATGATTATGAATGATGGTACTATGTGCACCAAGCTCAAAGTGTCTCACTTCTGGGTAAGGTCAATACCATAAGCTGATTTTATTTATCCCGTCGAGTCTCCTTTCCATTAGCTATGGCAGTAACGGGAGCCACCCGCTCAGTATCTCATTTCAGTGTCCATTATTCGCCGCACCGGGCGACAGAATCTATTTGTTTTATTTCGATCCAGGGCTCATGAGTCATGGTTTTGAATAACTATTTCCAATATCCAAATTGACTGACACATAAGTCTATGCATCACCTATACCATCCTCTCAGCTTAGCTTATATTACTCATAGAAAATAATTTATCATGTAGCGCCACTACTCTTACCTTACTCTAGAACTAATCTCGGTCAGCATGCTGTCATGTCGAGGCTTTGTAGGCAGTATAATTCTGTTGTCAAAATCTAACGACCTTGACTTAACGGAGTCACTCCAAAAATGTAAAAAACAATTGAAAACAGTGATATCGACTTGGTTCAAATCGATTCGACTCAAACATCCTAAATCCACTCAACTAACATTCGATCAGCGAATCGATAGGAAACACTTCAGAATTGCCCAACGGAGCGACCAACCTAAGCCGTCTAAGCTGTACACAGTACACAGTATAAGCACATATCAGATCAATCAAGGGGCGTTCAATACAGATTATTGTGTCCGACATATTCAAGTGCCACCAATATAAGATATTGGTTTTACACTATCCACTTGATTGTGCTTTTGTGTAGTGGACTTATTGCAGATTTTTTTTAAATCCTTGGCTTTTGTAGTACTTACTTTGTTAGGGATTGTAGGGCGCTCTGATTGATGAAGAGTGATAATCGGTTAGTGTCAATTTTGTTTTGAAATTAATTCCCTGATAATGGCGACAATGGTGTCGATGTTTACACTTCCTAAGACTGAATATAATTAGAATTTTTATTAGCTTTAGCTAGTAAGTATCACCACCAATATTTCATGAAATGGAACGTCATGAATATGGCGCTAGTATGATTGCTAGGTTATGTATTTTTAAGATGGTTATTTTTATTTGTAAAATACTTATAAGAAATAGGATAGCACAGTTTTTAGTTTAAACTGAATTCTAATTTAAGCAATTTAAATAATAAAAAGTCCATGATAAATGTTTACATAAGATATCATCTGATCTGTAAATTGGCCTGAATATATTTATTTAACTAGTTAACACAGATGTTACATTTATTATATAGTATAATGTTTTTAGCGGTATACTGCCCCTTCTAAATTCATATAAAATATGCAATATAATTTTACCTAAATCACCTCTAAGACTTAAACGAAGCGCTACACTGCCATCCTATCTCAATTTACGGACTTTTAAATAGCTAATTAATGCTAAAACGTCAAATAATACTACATTATCGGAATCAAAGTTAGCTGGAGTCATAAATATTCGCATAATATGTTTTATACGGCGGGTGGTCGCGCACAAAAACGTACCATCTCCATGATTTTACAGCTAGTTTGCGATAGTATGGGCTTCTTCAATACACTTGGGTGAGTTTACACAGAAAACTTTAAATATTCCTATGACTCTTTAGGGTAATATTTGTTTGAAATTATATTGTATTAAGATTTAATAACTATGTCTGTTAGTCTCTAAGCTATTTATCATATGGGTCCTAGTTAGTTTACTTTGTTATTGTCTTGTGATGCGTTGAAATAAATTATTTATTATTATTATTATTTAATGCGCACTTGGTTTGTGTTCTAGCTTATGTTAATATTATTTTGTCTCTTCATTATAGAGATACCTATCAGTAAGTAGGCTTCTTCTACGTCTTCTTCCTGCGCTTATCCCACGCTAGATTGGGTCGGCACAACATCTCCTCTCTCAGTCTTCATCTGAACAATCACTACTTTCTTTTTTAGGATTCATGGATTGTGTGAATGAGGATCATTCACACAATCCATCCATCGCTTCTATGGTCTACCTCTCCATACATCTATAAATCAAAAAGAGCAAAACTCTGTAACTAAAGCCTATGGAGGTGCGCCTTGCTTCTCTCACGCTCAGCCGACATGCCGTAGAATCTACATTTATTCCTGAGATCCTTGTTGCTATATAAGATTTATCTCTTTCCATGCCAGACCAATTTTTACTACTCCTAATCTTTTCTACCGATAAATAAGCACATGATACAAATTATTAATTAAAAAATTAGCTTGCAAGCACATAAAACCCGCTTTCTACACAAATGCACCCACTAGCAAATACCTTGACAACTTTTTAGTAATACCACAGATAGACGTAATACAAAGTGACAGTTTCTTCGGCTTCTCATGCATCCAGCCATGAAATGCCAGCTTAGACCTCACCATTAATTACTAACTCCATACAAGGGCTTTGAGATCCTCAACTGCTTTCGGGAAATGGCCAGCACTGTACCACTTATCAACACCAAGCCAATACCGACTCTAACACCTTACTAATAAAAGTCCATTTCCGTTGATCGTTAGCTGAATATGTACACACATGGTTGACTGTCCGTCATGGGAATGCTATTGTGGCAGTGGAGTGTTGGGTCATGGGATTTTGAGCTGTAATCAATTGGTTTAGAGTTCTTTTGAAATTTGTTCTTTTGTGACTGGTATTAGTGAGAGCTGTCGGAATTTCTATTGAGCTGTTAAAGTTTGCGGAAGATATTGTTAGTTTGTTTCTTGGTTGGAGGAATGGTGCCTAATGGTTTTGAAATTCGTGACGAGCAAAGTGACGACCTCTGTGGATCAGTTTGTAAGATAGTTAGCTAATACGCAAGAGGTTGCGGTTTCTATTCCCGCCGAAACTCAAAATCCGAGACTTAACACTTCACTGGTACAACACACAAACTTTGATTACTTTAGAGCTAGAGGCTGCTGTTGCAAATTTTCAACATTATTACTTTATGAACCACTTTATTTCACTAATATTATAAATCTAAATGTCCGTTTGTATGTATATATGCTTGCAGATTGGTTGATTGAAAAGCGCGTTGGGCTACAAGAAGGTTTGATTCTTCATCATCATCATCTCAGCCGTAGGACGTCCACTGCTGGACATAGGCCTCCCTCATGGATCTCCAAGATCATGTAGGACTGTTGCCATACTCGCCATGCTTGGCAGGCAGATTAGGGAGTGCAGTATAGGATGTTGATACACGGGAAGACGCAGCTGCACATTTTTCGCAGGTATTCCTTGGCTAATTATTACTGCATCCCCGGGTAAGACGGAAGGCAACATCCTACTGCCGGAACCCCACGGTAGTTACTGTTATTGGCAGGTGGCTTAAAACACTAGAAGAAATTTCGCGAACTGAGCTATGATCAGTCACTGCTTCACGATCTAAGATCAAAATGTCCTCAATCACTAGACTTGTACTTATATGCTCTATGGCTTAACTAGGGTCTTGGCCCCATTCGAAGAACAATAAGGGTGCATCATCATAATAATCGCGTCGTGGGGTGCCAGCAGTAGAATGTTACCTTTCCTCTCTTGCCCGTGGATGCTGTAAGAATCTGCCAAATCTGAAGATGGTCAGCTACGTCTTTCCACGTATCCGCATCTGGTACTGCGCTCGCCAACCCGCCTGCCAAGTGTGGCGAGTAACAACCCTTAGCAGAGCAACAATTAACCTCTTAAGATCTTAGAGATCTATGAGGGAGGCCTTTGTCCAGCAGTGGACATGGATAGCAGTCCTATGGCTGGGATGATGACCATAATCATCTTCCACAGCCCAAATTCACCCACTGCTAAGTATATGCTCTCCATACGTTTGTGTCACGGTTATTTCACGGTCCTGTGCCATTCTTATCCAGTGTGTCTACCATGAGTTGTCACTGTTAGATCGCCTGCCGTTACTACAGTAGTAATAGTACGTTACTATGTCACCTGTCAGATTTGTAACTCATGGTACCAAATTCTATGCAAATAATGTCCAAACTACAGTCGCAGTCATATAGTTTAATGTGTGATTTAGTACCAAACTATCCGCTAGAGGCGCTGTACAAGTTTTCATACATATTTTAAACTTCAGCCGCTAGCGAGTGAAAACTCATGGTAAATCTACATGTCAGCCCTGCAACGCTTGTGATGTCGTCTGCCTATCTCACTATTGGACGACGGGTCCAAAGATTATAATTTTTATCAATAAATCACACTTAGGTAGAACATTTCAAGGAAATGTAGAACCTTATCAAAATTTACGATTTCTGTGAGGTTTGAACCCACGTCCGTCAAATAGATATTTGATGCCCGGTTCCCGATTCCATTCTCTCCTCTCTCTCCTTAGCTCTCTCTCTCTCTCTTATTTTTTTCTATTCTATCCTGATATACACAATATATTGCTTCTTTGGCCTACCACACAATCTCTCGATACACACTCAAACTCTACACATTATCACGTAATCTAAAAGAAGATGTACTTATTAATTTGCGTTGTTCTCCGAATGGGCCCGTTCCTCGGAACCCGCCGGCCCCATTCGTAGAAACAGTCCCGGTGTGTTATTACCGGCCAATTACGCAAGCCGAACGAAATCTTAAGCTATTTTAGCACTTTCACACTGTCCGATGCGACCTTACAACTCTGTCTAAAATGTGACAGGCGCAATGCGATGCAGAGTTGGTTACTTGCTTCGTGACCGCCCGGCGCAATGCGATGCAAAGTTGGTCACGTGCTTCGTGACCGCCCGGCGCAATGCGATGCAAAGCTGGTCACGTGCTTTATGATCGCCCGGCGCAATGCGATGCAGAGTTGGTTACTTGCTTCGTGACCGCCCGGCGCAATGCGATGCAAAGTTGGTCACGTGCTTCATGATCGCCCGGCGCAATGCAATGCAGAGTTGGTCACTTGCTTCGTGTTTGCCCGGCGCAATGCAATGCAGAGTTGGTCACTTGCTTCGTGTTTGCTCGGCGCAATGCGATGCAAAGCTGGTCACGTGCTTTATGATCGCCCGGCGCAATGCGATGCAGAGTTGGTTACTTGCTTCGTGACCGCCCGGCGCAATGCGATGCAAAGTTGGTCACGTGCTTCATGATCGCCCGGCGCAATGCGATGCAAAGATGGTCACGTGCTTTATGATCGCCCGGCGCAATGCGATGCAGAGTTGGTTACTTGCTTCGTGACCGCCCGGCGCAATGCGATGCAAAGTTGGTCACGTGCTTCATGATCGCCCGGCGCAATGCAATGCAGAGTTGGTCACTTGCTTCGTGTTTGCCCGGCGCAATGCAATGCAGAGTTGGTCACGTGCTTCGTGATCGCCCGGCGCAATGCGATGCAGAGTTGGTCACTTGCTTCGTGTTTGCCCGGCGCAATGCAATGCAGAGTTGGTCACGTGCTTCATGATCGCCCGGCGCAATGCGATGCAGAGTTGGTCACTTGCTTCGTGTTCGCCCGGCGCAATGCAATGCGGAGAGTTGGTCACGTGCTTCATGAACGTGATCGCCTCGTTATCTCAATAGGCAGAGGTCACAGCCTAACACCAGGTAGGCCTTCCGCTTGTCCCGTCATTTAATAGGATAAAAATATAGATGCAATTCTAATCGATGTAAAAATTGTTGTTAATGTGACACTAATATTATTCTTACTAAAAACACATGTTTTATTAATGTTAGAATAATAAGTGACAGTGTGGTATAAATAATTCTCTTTTAGGCTGATACATGTTTTTGATATTACGAAAGGAAAATTTAAAAGTGATATATAGGGATAATTTAGCTCTATATAAGAACAATGTTTAGAGTAGTTCAGCGGGCGCTGACACTGCAATGCAGTTTTCCACGAACTTGATTTTAAAAATATTTTTTTTGGAACTGACACAGGCAATCAAAGTTTTCGATTTTGACGGGACTATAACCCGCAACAATCAGACAAACACCTTATACGCCTTTACCGTTTTGGCTACAGAGTCACTGAAAGCCAGGTTGAAAACTTGAATGCTTCTTTATAGCACCTTTTATAGGCTTTGTAGCCTAAATAAAGGTTAAGAGCTGAACGTTGCGGGTTCATGTCCAGTCAGAGTCAAATGTCACAGGTAACCAAAATTTTCGATTTTGACGAGTCTAGAATCAACAACATTCAGACGAACACCTTATACGCAGGCTGCCTCTACCGTTTTGACTACAGAGTTACTGAAAGACAGGTTGAAAACTTGAATGCTTCTTTAAAGTACCGTTTAGTACGTTAGGTAACGGTAAAGGCCTGAACGTGGCGGGTTACATTGTCATTTTTATAAATTATACCTTAGTGAGTTTATACTTAATTTAACCTCCGTAATTGAGTAATAGTTTTCTATGTTTGTTTTTTAGAAAGGTACAAGTTTACCTGAAGACTAAACCTAGATTGGGTTCTTGTTTTTTTTCTCCTTGTTTATGAAATTAAATAATATTTCCCAGTTAATAACAATGGGTATCAACATCATCATCTAAGCCCTAAAATTTCTAATACTAGACAAAGGCCTCCCTCATGGATAACTACATACTGATCATGGGGAGTTGTTGGCATTAAGTACTCCACGCTTGGCAGATGGGTTAGCGAGGGCAGCGCGGGAAGATTATAGGTAAACACGGAGAAACTGCTGCCCATCTTCCGGAGGTATCATTTGGCAGATTCTTACCGCATCCACGGGTAAGAGAGTAGGGGCAACATTCTATTGCCGGCACCCCACTGCATACAACGGGTATAAATCGATAAAACTCTACATAAAATATTAATTCCCATCGACTTCGTATGCAAAACGTCACGTAAGAGCTTAGTGTTAAAATAACAGAACAAGATACGACAAAACACAACAACCTATAAATAGATGGCGCCAGTGGTTCAGATTCCGATCCTGAACTGGACATACCACAGACGTCACGTTGTTTTAGTCTACTCGCTCCTGACGGATGAGGACGTTGGAAATAGCGTGTAGTGAGACATCGTACGGTAAACTTAGATCGTCCTATTTATGTCCAGCATTGCTGTGTCGTTTGTTTATTTGAGAGGAATACGCAACATTGTACACTTTGTCCCTTTCTGCAATCTCGATTATTTATAAATTTCACATTTTTATAGATGACTAGTCCACGCGCCGAACCAAATACTACGTGAGTAATTCCCGTTTTTACAAAAATGAATAGAATATCTCACGTTCATTTTGTAAGTGAAATTAAAGCACGTGTTAAATGTGCTGCACATACATACATTGTTCAAGAGACAAAAATCCGTTACTGCAAGACTGAGATAACAAACCCACGACCTTCGGATCGACACTATTTTCTACTACTTTGATTCAACTCGGCCAACATGGCTTTTTATAGTAACCCTAGAAATCGTGGTTTCGATTTTATTAGCTTACTAACCGCACCCGCTCGTTTCACCCGCGTAGTTCCCGTTTCCGTGTGAAAACGGGGATAAAATAAAGCCTATGTTACTCAGGGATAAAGTTTCATTCTTCTTTATTAGTTAGTTATTTATTTATTGAGAAAGGTACAGAATAACATAAGTCTAAACTGTATGTAACGATGCCAACCGCAAAAATTATTAAACTGTGTCGCGGGGAGTAACGCCTTCCTTAAATAATGAACATTTATGTATTATCTCTAGGTATAAACTGCAATCTTAATTTTAACTAACAAAGAATATATTGAATAGTTGGGAGAAGATAACAACATGTAAACAGGAAAATAATAATAATAGTAATATAAATTTACTGCAAGGTACAATTTACTGAGGGCACCTGACTTTTGAGTCAATTTTTAAATCTGTTTGAGAGTTAAGTTTGGAATTTAAAATTGATCATTCTAATGGTGTAAGAATTTGTAAATCGGTACAGTAGTTTTTGTGTTTATTCGTTACAAACATACAAAATACAACATACAAATCTTTTCTCTGTGATATTAAGAGATTTTATTGCGAGGCATCGGGACTAAACCTTTCAACCCAAACTTGCGTGGCCTAAAAATTTTCAATAATGATTCTCCAAACACTTTCATTATAATGGATTTTAATGGAAATCCATCAAATAAACATACCGCGCCCGAACCGGATCGAAAGGCGACACAATGGCACCCGCCGCGCTATTGTCGGTTCGATTCCCGGAGCGCACTCTAATGATCCACATTGTACTGCGAATATCTTCATACTTGTATCGTTGTATGAAGATTGAAATTCTTTATTTGTATGACAGTAAACAAATGTATTATACAGTTGAAGTTGTTTGTGCAACGGAATAGTAAGGTGCTGAGAAGGTTCATTAATGAAGATTGAAATTCCATTTTGAAATATTTTTTTACGTCTGTAACACTTACAAGGGCGACTGCCCTTGTAAATAGTCACTGGGGCAAGTTTGTAAGCGTCAAATACATTTTAAGGTATGATAGGTATGTGTAACAGAATCTTGTCACAGAAAACACAATTATAGTTTGTACCTTTTAATAAAACAATATAATCTATATATCTCATTATATTTCAGAGCCTGATGACAGATGGCGAAGCCGAGGCAGGCCCTAAAGACGCCGGCGTGACGATATAGATGCTTTCGAGGAAGGGTGGAGGGAATCGGCCGGTGTTTGTTAGAAGTGAAGGAGATGGGGGAGACTTTTGTCCAGCAGAGGGACACTCTAAACGTTATTAAAAAAATATTTCAAAAGAGTTTCTGATAGCTAGGATAGCTCTTGACTTCATTCTTAACTAGGCAAGAATGAAATCGCGGATAGAGCGAGCTTCCTTGAAAACGCCTTTTAACTCTCACACCTATTTACGTTTTATTACGAGTATCTTATTTTTGGTTTACCTTTTTCTGATTCTCTACCAGATTCTGATTCTGATCTGAATTTTTCTATTTTTCTAACAAAAAATATTACAAAAAATATTACGGATATTATTACAGATATTAAGGATTTGCAAAATTTGCAAATTTGTAAGTGCTAGGCAAGTCTTACCTCTTAATGTCCCAGGCACTCCATCGTACAGCATGAATGCTAGTGGCTGACGCTGCAAAAATCATCTAGAATAGTTGTAAAAGGCCTTAAGCGTATCACAGTATCATATCATATAACGTATCAGATACGATAATATACGAAATGATACATTCACGCGGAAACCTTCAAACTGTCTATACTTATTTCTTGGTGCGGATCGTATACATCTGCCGATATATTTATATACTTACACAGATAACATCTGATCATCTTTTGATATATGTCGGTGCCTACAGATACTTGACGGTAAAATATAAGTTATCTGTGTAGTGTGCGTTGCTCCTTGAGTTTAGTATAGAGAGCGATATTGACAGATACGCGCTCAGATACAGATATCTTACCGCATCTGCGTAGCGTGTGATACGTTTTACTAACGAAAATTCTAAAACAAGTATTATTAAAAGCCAAAACAAACCAAACCAACGCATGAAATATTCATCTACACACATTGAAGTGGTCTGTCCCGTGCAAAATGCACAGGTACCACCATGTCGCAAAAAATTCAAAAAATCCGCTCTCAAAAGATGGCTCGTGATATTCGCATCCTATTCAGTAGGGTTGCCACACTCACCACGATTGGCAGGCAGATTATGACAACTACCCGTCATGATCTTGGAGATCCATGAGGAAGGCTTTTTGTCCAGCAGTGGACGTGGACAACAGTCCAATGGCTGAGAAGATAGAAAGAAAGAATCTTATGCTATAAGGGTTGTACTACGAAACCAAAAAGCCGTGTTACCGAAGTGGTATAATAAAAAATATCTATTTAGTATAATTTAAGTATACCACGTAGTCAAGAACGCAAGCTTGGGGCTAGATGGTTCTGTGTTAATTGTCAAGCATTATTTATTTATTTTCATTTTTTATAATTCTCCCAACAAGTGACAACCCTAGATTTTTGTCGTAGTCGTGTTTTTTCACTCGGTCTGAGTGCGGTCCCTTTCTTTTAGTCTGGATGCAGTAATTTGAGGAGCTAAAGTTGACGTCGAATTAAAAATCAAGAGCGTAGCGTGTCTGCGCCATTTTTTTCATTTTTACTACATAGTTACATGTCTAACTACTTGATATAGGCACAGATTACAGAAACTAAATATAGGTTTGGATGAGAGAGACGTGTCCACGTCACAATAAATACGCTTGGTAAAATTGTTGATTTTATGTTTATTAGAATAAAGCACATTAGGAAGGGTAAGATATCGGAAAAAGTTTCATTGCACTATTAAAACATGCCGGCAGTAGAATGTTACCCCTCCTCTCATGCCTGTGGGTGCAGTATAAGCCTGCTAAGGGATACCTCCGGAAGACGGGCAGCAACGTCTTTCCGTGTATCAACATCGCGTACTGCGCTCGCCAACCCGCCTGCCAAGCGTGGTGAGTATGGCAACTACCCCTCATGGAAATACATGAGGAAGGCCTGTGTTCAGTAGTGGACGTCCTACGGCTGAGATGATGATGATGATTAAAACATGTACGCGATTTAACATTTTCTTCCAACTAACTTTTCTGTAGTGCGGAGCTTGGTGGTGGTGTAAAATGAAATATGACCGATGAAAATATAAGCTAATAAGAAATATACCTACACAAAATAATAACTGTATTTAAAATCAGATATCATATTTTTTTTTAATAAATATATTAAAAGGTTGGTCGGCACAGTGTTACTATGTTTAAACACACAATGACCTTCTTACATCTCCGCAATTTACCCTTTGTTCCCCTACTTTAAGGTCCATGAGGGGAGGCCTTTGTCCAGCAGCCTTTTCATCAGCTTGCGGCATCCCACTCCACTCCTATCCGCTCAAAATCTTTAATAGATGTCAAAGGCCAATTTAGATATTAACGCAAAATCCCACAGCATGTTATCAGATGACGCCATATTAATCATCTATAGATGTTAAAGGTCTTTGCATAATCGAGTCAAAGATCGCTTACAAAACTGTTGCTTACGCCATAACCTCTTAAAACATAAGCTAAAGCTTTGCGGTTATGCACTGTGAAACACGTTGTAAACAACACCTCAAAATCAGCATAAAGAAGCCGTAAGACTAATAGGCAAATGCTGTTTAGACCACTAGTGCGTTTCACTGCGCGAAATACAAAGCACACAAGGAAACTGCATTAGCTGAGGGTCATTGTGGTGAAGGTTCCTAGTACGGGTTGCATAGATAGTCACGGTTTCTGCCATAAACTAACAGAAGCTGCTGTCTCTGTTTAACCACATTTTAAATAATACTTAAGTCCGGTAACGTTTGTTTTTCGTAAACTTTCGCGATCACAATTCATTATAATATACACGTAAAACACGGGAGAGTCAACTCGGGATCACGATTGTTGAAACACAGTCGAAACGTCGGGAATAATCAAAGGTATTACGCGATAAATTACTCTAAGATATATATCTCATATTATGTTACACGCAAAGGTAAGGGATTATTTGATAAAGGTATTATATCAAATCAATAAAAAAAATGCAGGAAAGTATGTGTGTCTTACAGTAAACAATAAGTTTAATTACATTCTGCCTACTTTTAGGTGTGCAACATTTAGGTTCACAATTTAATTACAGACATACCCCTTACTCTTAAACGCTATTTAAACTAATCACCACATTTAGACGGGTTTTATGACAGTTTTGAATGCAAATATTTCAAAAAACCGCTGAATAACTGTTAAATAATGCATTCATTTAATCGAATTGAAACTGTTTATTAATTTAATCACGCTGTGGGGTGCCGGCAGTAGAATTTTACCCCTCCTGTAATACCCGTGGATGCAGCAAGAGCCCGCTAAGGGATACCTCCGGAAGATGGACAGCAGCGCCTTCCAGTGTATCAAATCCCGCGCTGCACCGGCCAATCTGCCTGCCAAGCGTGATGAGTATGGCAACTACCCCTCATGGAGATCCACGAGGGAGGCCTGTGTTCAGTAGATGACGTTTCACGGCTAAAATGATGAAGGTTTAATTAATATATTTAACGTCCGTCATTTTGCTTTCGCTGAGAATATTTTGCAGCAGTCTAGCATTAGTAACGGATTGTAGCGGTGAAGCTAGACTTAGCGCTAAACTTCTTAAGCCCTGTGAAGTTAGCTTCAACGGCTGCGCAGTACCTACACAGTTTTTAAGGCGTTAAGGGGAAGGAAAGGTACTACAAGGGTGCGAGAGGGGCTCTGTCTGTGCGTATTTTAGTTTTGTCTAGTACACATTTTGGTTTGCATTGATTTATTTTTCATAAAATACTTATTTGTTTTTCATAAATCAAAGAGCTAGAGTGCTTGACGACGTAGTACGCTAAAACGCTCCGAGGCATTTATCGTTTATCAAAAACAGCTAATAACAAGGGGAATATACTGCAAAATCGCAAAAATCAACCTCAACACAAACGAACAACCGAACCACCAACTATCATCAAAGATTTTTCTGTGTCCTCTGTCTGATCCTCAAATCGTTCTTTCATACAGTACTGCCAATTAGATTATAACTAAATCTGCTACATTGTAGTTAGTTTATTTTTAAAATTGGGCTTCTTGCTATAAATAGTGGTTAAACTTATTCTAAAACATTTAGTTATTTTAACCGTATAATATATACAGGATGTAAAAGGACGACTACCGAAAACTTCGGGGGTCAATGTACTAAAAGTATGTAGGTGTACAAAAGTACAATACCTACTTTACTAAAATATATGGAACAGCTGTTTCTTTCCTTTTTTACAGCAAAAGTTCATTAGTAAAAGTTGTTCATATTGACGAGTACATTGACCTCCCGAAGTTTTTGGTAGTTGTCCTTTTACACCCTGTATATATTATACGGTTAAAATAACTAAATGTTTTAGAATAAGTTTAACCACTATTTATAGCAAGAAGCCCAATTTTAAAAATAAACTAACTACAATGTAGCAGATTTAGTTATAATCTAATTGGCAGTACTGTATGAAAGAACGATTTGAGGATCAGACAGAGGACACAGAAAAATCTTTGATGATAGTTGGTGGTTCGGTTGTTCGTTTGTGTTGAGGTTGATTTTTGCGATTTTGCAGTATATTCCCCTTGTTATTAGCTGTTTTTGATAAACGATAAATGCCTCGGAGCGTTTTAGCGTACTACGTCGTCAAGCACTCTAGCTCTTTGATTTATGCCGCTAGTAATATAAAAGTCATTGAATAAATTCAAAAACATTATCAAACTCAATCTATGCAATAAGGCTTATAAAAAAATATCAGATAACCTAGAGGAAAAAACCACTTGGAACGGAATCTGCTCCAACTCCGTCAAACTCAACATAAGACAAAATAAAATTGTTCAATGACGACTATAACGTGACTATAACGACCGAGTTAGGTTCTTCTGTTCGTTTCTTTTCCTAACTCGCGTGTCATCTAACGCGTGTCATATGAAGTGAACAGATGCAATTATGTGCTTTATTCTATTATCGATCTGTGAAAACTTTGCTAAAGATCACGACCTAATTTATAATGCAAATAAGACCGAAATGGTAATTTTTAGATCAGGGAAGGGCCCTGATAATGTACCTGAGGTGTGTCTTAACGGGCGCCCTGTTAAATTAGTAGAGAGCTTTAAGTACCTAGGGCATATCGTCACTTCGAATTTGAAAGATGATGCCGATATTGAGAGACAGAGAAGGTCATTGTGTGTGGTCGGCAACATGATCGCTAGGAAGTTTTTTGCTTCCTCGCCTGACGTGAAAATAACCCTTTTTAAATCGTACTGTCAGTCATTCTACACATGTCAACTATGGACAAATTATACTAAAAGATCTCACGATGGTATAAGGGTGGCCTACAACAATATCTTTAGACATCTCATGGGCCTGAAGCGCTATTGCAGCGCTTCAGAGATGTTCACAGAAGCCCGTGTAGACTCTTTCAATGCCATCCAGAGAAAGAGAGTAGCGTCATTCATGTCCAGAGTTGACATGTGTAAAAATGAAATAATTAGGAGCCTCTCAGACCGTCTGATCCTGTCAGATACGTTCAGACAGTGGGTAGCTATAGTCACATAGTTCCCTTTTTTTTTAGGTAGCGTACCTACCATTGACATGGTTTTTCGAAACAATTTTGTATCTTTTATTTTTGTTTTTAATATGTTTATTGTTATTTATTGTGAATGGATCTTGTGTCTCGCAATAAAAATTTATTATTATTCTAATTCATTTGTGTTTTTTTATTTAGTAATTTGTGACGCGTCAATAAGGTCCATGCGGCCGCTTTCCGATTCTTGATTCTTGAAATAAGACAATATAAATAGGGTTGATGGAAAAGAAGTTAGATTCTCACTCTTCTTTCTTATTTCCACCAAACATAGTGAATTTTAGACGGTTATTTTGTAATCATCTACATGCTACGTTCTGCATTCCAAATCATTTCTCGAGCACGATTTTGATTCCTTATCAAAAAATTGCTTAAATTGATTTCCACTTGACTGCACATGCGCGACTTTGCATTTGCGGCACACAGGGCTTAAGAAGTTTTGCGCAACTCTACCTTGTTATAGGTACCATCACCCAGAGATTTTAATCGATTGATAAATCGATTTTGCCTCCACCAAGATGCAGTCATAGTTTGTTTAAAGTGAGGTTCTTCCCTTCTTTCCCTCACTTGGAAAACGTTTTCTAAAGTGAACGAATTGAATTATGTGCTTCATTAAATTTTCATGTGTCTTGTTCTTCTTTTGTAAATTGACCATATTCTATGTAGCTTTATGCTTTTGACTTTGTTACATACTTACATAAGATTGCTATCACTTGGTAACTAGGTACTACCGTATTTCTCCCTATCCAAAGTTTGTCTGGAAGGAATTGCTTCTTAGCGATAAGATCGCCCAATGTACCAGTTTTAGTTACGTGAGTATGTTTTTGGATTTTTTTCAAGAAGTTCAATAATGTTTTGCATTGTTCTGCTATTGCAATAGTTCAGTTACTTTTAAATGATTGTGAAACACTTAATTTTAACTTACTTAGGTGGTCCGAGGGTCAACACAAAAGCAGACGCTGCCACGGTAGTCAATAAGGCTTAAAGACATCTTTCACGTTTAAGTTTATAGTTTTCATGTGTTAGGCTACTCGTTTTTGAAAATTTCTTTATTATGGGGCGTTACAGCGGACATAACACTTCTCATGGAACAATGGATCACGTAGCACGTTTGGGGAACTGAATCCTGTAAATGTTAGTTTTACTACGTTGAAGAAAATGGCAATCCAAGCTTACACTCTTCTTTCATTTTTCCATCAAACGTGCACACCTACCATTTGTATCTATCTATAAAAAACCCAACACACCTCACAAAATTCCGCATATACATAAAATACAATACGGGCCCTAATACATCGCCCCAGCGCACGCCAGCTCACAATCAAAAGATAAGGGTTGCTCTCAAGACCCTCCGTCTCACCGCCTCCGCATTATTACTGCACAATGCTCTAGCCAAATATGAAATGGGGATTTGGATGATGTTGCAGACAATGGAAATTTAAACAAATATTGTATGCGTCATAGATATATTCGAAGAATGCATGTTAAGACGATGTATTGGCGATATCCCGTGGGCTGCCGGCAGTAGAATGTTGCCTCCCCTTTCTTGCTCGTGGATGCAGTAAGAACCTTCCAAGGGATACCTCTGGAAGTTGGGCGGGAGTTTCTTTCCGTGTACCAATATCCCGTACTGCGCTCACCAAGCGTGGTGAGGATGGCAACAACCCTCTCATGATCAGTATTTAAAGGTCCATGAGAGAGACCTATGTCCAGCAGTGGACGTCCTACGACTAAGATCTATTTATAATGGTGATGATGATGATGATGATTAGAAAACCCGTTCAACATATCAGAGATTATTTTGAATATTTCAAAACTTGGCTTATTAAATATGGTTGAAAAAATAAACTATGTAACTCATTGTCCTCTTAGTACAACAAGTGCAAAGCCGCGGGAAGAAGCTAGTTGAAGTTCAAATGTATTGTCTCTACTGTTTTGATAATGTGATATAGAAGGCCATTGTTCGCATAACACCTATCAGAAATAATTTAATACCACCTAAGTGGTCTGCCTATAACAATGGACTAGACAATCAATTTAATAACATAATAAATATCTGTAGCGATAATATAATATCATTACTCATAACATAATGAAGGAAACAATAGAACAATATTCTATAGCTATCAGATATCAAGATATGAAAGATCTGGTGTCATTCTGTAACTTTATTAGACATGCTTCTATTCTCATTGTATTGTTTTCCCGACGATGAACACGGACCACAAGGTATGTGATAAACTGCTGTCTTTTAAAACTAATATCGAAGGCATAACAGATCGCAGTTTATAAACAAAGTTCTTTCCTCTATAAGTTTTTGATAGTAGTTCATACTATTTGTTACTAAAAACAAAAATTAAACGTCTTACTTTCAAATTTCTTTATAATGTCGACAGAAAAAAATTACCTACTTTTAAAATGACATAGGTAGTTAATATGCAAATAAGACACATATAAAAAATCATAATACAGAATAAGAATGTAAAAAGTCTGACATCAGAAAGTTCTGAGATAACGTAAGTTTAAAAAAAAAACCTTAATCTACTCGATCGTTTGGTTACACTTTTAATAAGCGCTAACTAAAGGAAGGATGTATCATAAGGACAAAGTTTAAGTCAAAGTCAGAGTGAGTTATTCGTTATTTTATTTGTATACTAATGACACAGATAAACGTCAATTAACATAATATTTTTTTTTATTGATAATTGATTGCACATAATTTAATTTATTCGCTTCAGTATTTTTTTTCTGACATATCGATAGAGATAAGAATTCAGTTAGTGAATGACTGTCAGATCTTAAGATTATGATCATCATGCACTGGTTTCCTGAACTATCGCAAGAATTAAATGCTATCGCAATTGCATCCTTAGTAGCAAGTTTACCACGAATTAGATAGGAAACAATATCTTAGAAGGAACAGGATACCATATATTAGGTATAGGTAGATTTAGAGACACAGAAATTGAACTCGTACAAGGGAATTTGAACATTGTGACAAAAGCTTTAAAGGTTAATTTTGCACCAGCCTCTGTCGCCTGTCACTCTCTGTTCTATTATCCATGGTGCAACTTCCATTCCTTTGCACCATATTCTCAATCAAAATACACATTTTCTTTTTCGCTGCATTAATTTTTCTTTTTAAGTTATTTCGTTCGTACTGCAGTGCCAGGCCATTTTAGTCAGACCTCTTAGATTAAGCATGAAACATTTGCTCTGTTTTGAGCTGAATGTGTGAGGGAGGTCTATGTACTTTGGGCGTGGAGTAGGCAAAAACAAAGGACGTATTGCTTGCTTTCCGTTGCCACAATATAAAATCTTAGCAGTATCATAGCTGTTCCATATTACGGTGGCACTTGTCAATTATTTAATAATAAAATAACATAAAATTGAATACAAGCTTCTATACCTACAGGATCGTTTTTACGAAAAATTTTAACTAACACCTGAGGTTTCCTCGATTTTAGATAGTCCATCCTAACCCTACAAATCGTAAAGCTAGTATTCATAACGATTTTTTTTACTATGTTTCTTTTAACACTTTTCTTTTTGGGTCCGGAGTTAAAATACTTTCCAAGATAAATATTTTCGTTGACCACAGATACTGTACTAACACTGTATCATTACGCTAGCAACCAAGCCCTCTCATTTGCGCCTCTTTAAAAATGCAAGCACTAGCCAGCAATTTTAATGTTTGTCGCTGGGTGAAATGCTTCCGCAAATACTTTACTGTTAACTTTCAAGGGTCTAAGTTTGCTTTGCGGTTTTTCTCGCATTCCGTTGTAAGTAGGTTCGGTGCTTGCAAATAGTTAAGACGCTTTCATTGTTTGTTGTTGTTGCGTCATTTACCTATTTTTATTACTGAGCTATTGGTTTGAATTTGCTCTGTTTGCTATTATGCTGATTTTAGTGTATTTGGATTTCTTAATTTAAAATTTTACTTGTGCGATTTACGAAATTCTCAATAGGGCTAAAGCTAACTGAGACGCGGGGTGCGTCACGTTGTTTTATTTTTTAGATGACGATGTTTTATATTTCGTTAGAGCATGTATCAACGAAAGAACAACAGAACGAAAGAAAAATACGCGTACACGCCAGGTATCGAACCTACAATTTTCAGATCGAAAGTTGGGGTTACATACCACGGTGCTTTCCAATGTCGGCAACATTACATCACTAACACAAACATCACTAAGCTGAGAGGATAGTATAGATTCTGGGCAAGCTTATCCACCTTACAATGTACCAGGCACTGCAGCTTCCCGTACAGCATAACAAATATAAAAGGCCAATTTACTATTTTGCTTGCCTACTTACTTGCTTTACCATTGACTAAGGAACCCAAAGTAAGTCTTGGCCTCCGATACGAGAACTCGTCCCCTTTTTTGGCCATCGCTCTCTCTTGCCCGTTTTCAGCTCCGAGGTCTCGCAGCGATCTGCGTGACCTCGTCAAATAAAAGCTAATGCTTAGCAGTTTACTATTTGACTTACTTTATAACATTTATCCTTATGAAGTGATTTTATCGTAGTGACATTTAAAAACCGAATTGTAGATATTTTTTATGTATTTTTTTATATATCGTTTGGCCAGATTCCTAAAGAACTAAGTGCAGGAGTCTATACTTGCAGAAAATAATAAAAGTTCCCTATACAATTCAGTTTGAGATAAATTTTATTTCTAAATCTTTTTTATACGAGTATATCAAACACAACCTCAAATTCCGCCATGCCAAAAATTACTGCTACAAAATAAAATCCCCAGCCATAAAAAAACTCTACGTCCCGTTGACATTCGACAAATCCTGTACCTACTTGGGATTATGTGGAATACGCGAGATGAGAGGAAAAATCGCGAAGCACCGTAGACACAAAAGGTTCCCCGAGCTTACCCCTTGCACCTGTCGTGTTACACGGACCCGGGAAACTTTGGACATTCTGTTTGTGATCCGGTAATTCTGTTTTCATGGGAGATTTTGATTTATGATTATCGTTTAAAAGAACTTCTTTGTTGTTGTTTGGATTATCTACCTTTTGATCTTTAACTTAAAGTTGAAATATACTCGTCTTTGGTGATCATGCAACATTAATTTTCAAGTTGAAGTAGTCCTGGTAAAGTTCTATGTTATTAATGTTATTATCCTGAAGCACTTTACGTGAACATCAACACAGCAACTAGTTCACGCTATTCGGGACGCTGCAGTGCCTGGGATATTGTTAGATGGATAAGGCTTGCCAAGCACTAGTACCACATCACTAATTAAAATTTTACCAGGAATTTGTTTAGTATTCGTTTATTACAGGGTATGTTTGCTTTCTCTCATACCTACATATCATAAATGCATAAAATACCGCACAAAAGTAACATTAAAATAAATGTACATTCACTCCGCAACAAAGTCTTTGAGGTATCATTACGTCCACGGAACATATTTCACAGTTCCACACTCTAGTATGTAAAATGTTAGCTTTATCAAAAAGTTTTTTCAACTTACAAAACAGTGTCATAGCCCTAACTCCTTACCAGTTACCACCTTCGCGCGTTCATTAGTCTGAACACCTCAAGTGGGTCGTCCCCCCCGACACCCTGGGGTAGGGAGGCGGTGATGAGTGTGGAGTCAGGCGCGTTCGTGACCCCGCATCGGGGAATGACCAATCTCGGCTGAGACTTGCTTGTTTGTTAAAGAAAATATGTGGAAAATATTGAAGTTTTTTCGTAAAACAATATGAATTTCGGAGGAGGTCTTCGGTTAAATATTTTTGGTTAGTAGTTGAACAATAAACTAGAGCTTGTGAGGGGGCGAAGCCCCCTATTATGCATAGCGCTGTCTGTCTGTCCGTGCATGTCACGATTACAACCGAACGCGTTGACCGATTTACATGAAATCTCTTTTTTAGCAATGTCTTAATGAGAGAAGAGTACTGATTGATTTTGGTGACTCTAGGGTCACAGGGACCGGAGGTTATTGTGACCACAATATTTTTGAAATTTTGAAATTTAAATCAAAATTATTTTTTTGATTTTTTGGAAACCTTCGCCCCCTTTTCTGGTACCCCCGTACCAATGCTTGTATTTATAGTAATGCGAATTTTAATAGGTAGGTATAACAATTTGTTGTTTCAGAATTACAAAGAGAAATATTTTTACTGTGGAACCGTTGTACAAAAGATGTTAAGAAATAGATATACCTATGTGTTATTTATTACAGCTTGTCCATTCTAGACATACAATAATATTGAATTTCTAGCCTAATATAAAAAAAATGTTACTAGTTAATTTAATAAATTATTAAAAAATGTATTATGTACTTGAGAACAATGAAAAATAAGTGAAAAAGACAGAACAACAAAAAATCTAAAAACTCTGTACACAAAATGATATTCAGACAGAAACAATTTTACTTGACAAACTCGCTGTCCATCTGAAATCCTTTTTTGATTGTAAAAAAACATATTTTGTTAAAAGCCATCTGCTGAATTTATTTGTAAACATAGGACCCTCGAGAAGTTTTAAATCTAGAGACAAGCTATTATATACATATTTTGATTGCAGTTATTTAAGTGCTTTTACTGTACCTACGTACTGTGTACGTGTATCAACATCCCATACTGCGCTCACCAACCCGCCTGCCAAGCGTGGTGAGTATGGCAACTACCCCTCATGGAGATCCATGAGGGGAGGCCTGTGTTCATCAGTGGACGTTTTATGGCTGAAATGATGATGATGTTGACTGTACCTACACGGTGTTATTAACTTGTGGAATTTTGATGTTTTATTTATATTTGTTTATGTGCAGCAAGACGATTGGACTTTACATCATAGTAAAAATATTCTTAACAAAAAAACATAGACGGGAAAAAACAGACGGGTTTCAGTTATAAAATAGACGAGTTTTATTCTGATTAAATACATAATAAGTATGTACAAGTAAATTGAGCTCACAATTGCCATAGGTTTAAGGAATACCCACTTATACCATATTTTGTCATCATCATCATTTCAGCCGTAAAACGTCCACTACTGAACACGGGCCTCCCTCGTGGATATCCATGGGTAGTTGGCATACTCACCACGCTTGTCAGGCGGGCGGGCGAGCGCAGTATGGGATGTTGATACACGGAAAGACGCTGCTGCCCGTCTTCCGAAGGTATCCCTTAGAAGGCTCTTACTGCATCCACGGGCATGAGAGGAGGGGTAACATTCTACTGCCGGCACCCCACGGCAATTTGTGTGATGTTTGTATTCGATGGATAAATAAAGAATATTCTAGCGCCGTAGAAAAATCCAAAAGATTATAGCAATTCAAATATTAATAGAATCTTCTATTGAGCCATTGTCATTAAAAAGTAATAACTTCTAGAACAGTTCCCTCGAACCTTATAGATGGCGTTAGTTTTTATTTACTGGTAGGATCACAATTTAACAATGACACCAATAGCGGCAAACTTTTATTTTTCCTGTTTTGTTTTTTATCTGTTAGGTTTAGCAGAAAGGACTGCTTTCTTTATTGTTTGAAATCGGCTCATTGGAAAAACGCAATAGATCTCTTTTAGAAATAATGATCTATTAGGAAGCTAAACAGTGAAGAGCCGAATAAATAATGTATAACCATGTCAATACAATTCCATATAATAGACTTCCTCGTATTTACATACACTCACCAACACTTTATACCATACTGTTATTCAAAGCCCAGCGGATGGACTTAAAGTGTTTACCGATAGTCTTTGGAGTGGCATGCATGAATAGGATTTAGCGGGCTATTGACAAAATGGTATAGAAGGTCTAAAATAGAATCTTGTAAGAGATGAAAGGGTTTAGTTGACTTTCTACGGCGATATCAATCGCTTTGAATGGAAGTAGTAAAATTACCTGAGTTATATTCATGGTTAAAATCTTTATTACAGAACTTTTGATTTTTTTATATGAATTGAAATTGTGATTCAGTTGAAATTCTACATCCTTCGTTTTTACCTACCAAAAGTTTATTTTTAATCTGCGTGACCAACAGTTTTGACTAACACTGTCGTTCAGTCAAATTCACAAAAATTATAATTTAAGTCATGATTTGAATTACCCAAAATATGTTATGATTTAACATGCCCATTTTGAAAACTTGTTTCTCGTCAATTAAGCGTCTTTGATAGTCAGCAAAGTAGACAAATGTCAAAGAAGACAAAATCGTACCGTTCAAATTCATATCCTTAAATTCACAAAACTCAAAAGTCTTACGCACAAAATACTTTTGATTGTGTTCTTAAGCGACAATATTTTGTAACTTTCTCTGTTTGACGAATCCCCTTCACCGTTCGAAAATGTTTAAGCACCATATTTCAAGTCTTCAAGTCTTGAGACTCACTCGCTTTCAAAGTGTATCGGACATGTTGAGGGTACTTCACGAGTACTCACTAGTAGTGGCTTAAGGTTTTCGATTTGTGACCTCCGTCATTTGACGTCACAGCTTCTAAGTCGATTTTACAATTTTACTACTTAGGACCTCAGGCAGCAATGAACTTAGTCAATGAACTAGAACTAGAAATGAATAACAATGTAGTCCTACGGAGAAGATGAGATATGAGATACATTGAAAGCGCATCTAACATTTAGGAAATTTTGGGCGGTATGGCCGCTAAGCGATAAAGCTCTTTATTGATTAAAATAAAAAAATAAAAAAACATTTAGGAAGAACTTCCAGATTTATCATCATCATCATCTCAGCCGTAGGATATCCACTGCTGGACGTAGTGGATCTCCATATGATCATGAGGCGTGGTTGCCATACTCACCACGCTTGGCAGGCGGGTTGGCGAGCGCAGTACGGGATAATGATACACGGAAAGACGCTGCTGCCCATCTTCCGGAGGTAGCGGTAGGTATGTGGAAGATTATTACTGCATTCACGAGCAAGAGAGGAGGGGCAACATTCTACTGCCAACATTTCCAGATTATTCGGAATTATTTTTAGACCTCATAGACTGGGAAAGTAATACCTATTATTAATACTTTACGCGCATGAAATGATTTGCGGATTATTTAATTTTTATTTTCATAGCAGGAAATTACTACGTTAGATTTTTTTAAGGTCGCATTTTTTTAATGTAGCGTTTTCTCTTATAGCTTAATAAAAATCGCATATTTTAATAGTTTACATGGTAAGTTTAATATATTTCATGCCGAGCTCTGTGGCGCAGCGGGCGAAGGTCCGCCTGCGACGCAAGGGGTTGCGGGTTCGATTCCCGCCTCGGGACAAATGTCTGTACGATCTGCAGATATTTGTTCAGGGTGTTTTGGGTGTTTTTCTATATATAATAAAAATATCTATCTATGTAGTATAATGTATTAAGTATATCAGTCATCTAGTACCCATAACACAAGCTCTGCTTAGCTTGGGGCTAGATGATGCTGTGTGATTTGTCCAGCATTATTATTATTATTATCTATTTTTTAACCCGCTGTTATTAGCTTCACCTGTAAACAAAGCCAAAGACGTTCCTGTAACGTGTAATGGAATCTTCAAAAGTTGTTTTCTACATTAACTTTAAAGACATGACATTTAACTGAAACTTTTCACACTTACCAACGGCTGATGTCAATATGATAATTCATCGTGTATTTAAGTCTTTAAACTATCATTTTCAGGGTTCCTTACCCAAAGGGTAAAAACGGGACCCTATTACTAAGACTCCACTGTCCGTCTGTCTGTCTGTCATCAGGCTGTATCTCATGAACCGTGATAGCTATACAGTGAAATTTTTAGCTCGATATTAATAACGGCAACAGGTAGACGCTTGAAATATTAACAGAATATTTAATTATGTATTTACTTTAAAAATAAATAATGAAATAAAATAAAACAAATATTTGAGGAGGGCTCCCATACATCGAACGTGATTTCTTGGCGATTTTTCATCATCATCATTTCAGCCATAAAACGTCCACTGATGAACACAGGCCTCCCTAATGGATCTCCATGAGGGGTAGTTGCCATTCTCACCACGCTTGGCAGGCGGGTTGGTGAGCGCAGTATGGGATGTTGATACACGGATAGACGCTGCTGCCCATCTTCCGGAGGTATCCCTTAGCAGGCTCTTACTGCATCCATGGGCATGAGAGGAGGGGTGTCATTCTACTGCCTGGCGTTTTATGCTCGATATTAATAGCGGCAATAGGAAGGCGCTTGAAATATTCATAGAATATTTAGTTGTATATTTATTTTGAACAAGTTGTTTTGCCTAATAACGGCACGGAAGCCTTCGTCGAGTCGCTTTCGCGAGACTGACACGCACTTGGCCGAGTTTTTACGTTTATATTTGTTAAGTCAGTGAGGGATTGGGATGGTCGGAGGACTTTGAGGAGAGCATTCCCAGCAGTGGAACGACATAGGTAAGTAAAAAAAATAACGTCCGTCACTATCCGGCCGGGACTGTGGAGCCCTGAGCTTAAGCAGCCCTTCAGTCGCGGGCTGCTTGAGGTGACACGAGCCTCCATCTGATCCGGTGATAGTGCATGCTCCCAATTTCAGGAGCACTCCAGAACACCCAGGAACGCTCCTGAAGGTACCTGAGGCATTATGAATCTCTATATTCTATACTAGCTGCACTCTGCGGTTTCACCCGCGTAGTTCCCGTTCCCGTGGGAATACGGGGATAAAATATAACCTATGTTACTCAGGGATAGTGTAGTATTCTAATAGTGAAAGGTATTTGGAAATTGCTTTAGTAGTTTTTGAGTTTATTCGTTACAAACATACAAATCTTTCCTCCTTATATTATTTGTATATTGTTATATTTATGTTTTGTTTGTAATAGGTAAACGACCGCTTTACATGTGAGCCGTGGCTGAGGCAGTTGAATGTTGCCTCTTTGCTCTTGCCCGTGGATGCAGTAAGAATCTGCCAAGGGAAACGTCCGGAAGGTGGGCTGCACCGTCTTTCCGTGTATCAACATCCTGTACTGCGCTCGCCAACCCGACTGCCAAGCGTGGTGAGTATGGCAATAACCAAAGGTACTTAATGGTCAATGAGGAAGGCCTTGTCCAGTAGTAAAACTAAAACGGTTTGCTGCTCATTAGAAAGCTGGCTTATTTATTTTCGGAGAAATTGTCGGTCAAATAAGTGATACGGTTTACCAAACATACGAGATAATTTAAACCGAAAACTCATTTATTACCATAGTTATATGTTTTCTATATTCTTTTATATTCTTACTTTCACTTTTATATATTAGTAGGGATACTTTCTCAATATTGTTACACTTTTCCAAAAAATTACTTTTATTCAAACGCGATTTTTATTATCGTGGTACGAGAAATCGTAAGTGAACATTACGATTAATCGTACCACGATTTTATCTGAAAACAAACATTGGTACGGGTTCCAAAAAAGGGAGCGAAGGCCTTAAAAGGTCACCAAAGGTCAAAAATGGTATTTTTGGGTTTTTGGACGTTTTCAGCCATTTGTAGACTTTTATTTTTTTGGTGACCTTTTGAGGTCACAATAACTCCGGTCCCTGTGACCCTAGGGTCACCAAAATCAATCAGTACCCTTCTCTTATTAGGACGGTGCTAACAAAAAAATTCATTTCATTCATTCATTTTAGGTTTCATGTAAATCGGAAAACGCGTTCGGTTATAATCGTCTCATGCACAGACAGACAGACAGACAGACAGATAGCGCTATGCATATGAAGGGGCTTCGCCCTCTAATATTGTGGTATTTCTCTTAAAGGGTGGGAAGGATGGTCCCTCACAAGTTAAGTGCCTACGAAATAAGAAGAAACCGCGGAAAAACTCGCGAATAGGGAAAAGGGTGCTACACATGTCACGAAGGGCGGGGCAAAAGGGTACCTATCACATTAGCTTTTATAAGGAAAATGGAATATATTTTCTGCTACATTACCATGCATGTGAAGGAAAAGGAGAAAAATCTCTTGTAAATAATGCTACACAACGTACCTATACAGGGTGTAATAAAATTATTGTGTACTAAGCCGAAAGGGGCCATTTTTCTGATCATCCCAAGGAACAACTTTTGTTCTACGACTTTTCAGGATTAAGTGATTTTCGTTTAAGAAAACCGGCCAAGTGCAAGTCAGACTCATGCACCGAGGGTTCCGGACAAACCTGTAGGTATATAAGTAAGACCTGAGTATTTGATATGAATTTTAATTTAATACGTCTACGCGTTCATGAGGAAAGGGGTAGTAAGTTTAAAATTATTAAAAATATTTGTATTATATGATGTTACTAAACAGTTACGGTTTTTGCCATTTTTCCTTTATCTGTGCTATAAGACGTTGCTTCGTACCAAATTTCAAGATTCTGAGTTCACGGGAAGTACCCTATACCGTAGTGGCGTCTTGCGAGTGTCGAAAATTTGCGGAAATTTGCGGCATAAACGGCTGTATCTTTTGATTGCGTTGGCTTAGAAGTTTGTTTTTTTCACAGCTCCAAGGAACAGTAGACCTGAGTATTTGATATAAATTCCAGCTTAACCACTTCTACTAACTTCACGCGTTCTTGAAAAAAGGGTCTTGACAGACAGACAGACGGACAACAAAGTGATCCTATAAGGGTTCCGTTTTTTCCTTTCGAGGTACGGAACCCTAAAAATAAGAAAGTTTTACCTTCGACATCTGACTATGCGATAATTACAATCAAAACTCCAGCTGATTCTTGTCAGCATCATTGAGCAAAGTGTTGCCGTACAGGTACAAATAAAAATACCTTTAACCATATATAGGTTTTTTTTTATATTAAAAAGTAAAAAAAAATATTTTAAATCCGATTATCAATCTAGGATAACTTTCACATCACACCAACTAGTACAATTATAAATAATAAAAATACCTATTTTCATGGGCTGAAACCCCTTTTCGGATTAGTACACATATTATAAAACATCCTGTATAGAAATGAAAAAATGCAATCATAATTTTGTTTCCGACGGGACTCGGATGTCATACATACATAAATAAATTATACATCATGTATAGTTTTTTATTTATATTTAAAATGCATTTTAATGACCTTTAACTATTTTATTTGTGTTGAGTGTAATACGAGTAATCTATGACTCTGTAATTTATACGTTTGTTAGTTATTTTAATTTCAATTGACTTTAATTAAAATAAGTGTCATTGGTAGGTACATGTATCAAGTTACAAGTAAAATAAAATAATCTTATAAAATAAATCCCTCCAACCCCGTTGATGCAGTAAGAGCCTGCTAAGGGATACCTCCGGAAGATGGGCAGCAGCATCTTTCAGTGTATCAACATTCCATACAGCGCTCGCCGAAACGCCTGCCAAACGTGGTGAGTACGGCATCTACCACTCATGGAGATCCATGAGGGAGGCCTTAGTTCAGTAGTGGATGTTTTACGGCTAAAATTATGATGATGATGATTCTATATTAAGTTCTCTAGTTATTAATTATAGTCTTCTTAATTCTTCATTAACCTGGCAGGTAATTCTGTATGCACATACTATAAGAAATCATCTAGATCATTATTGTGCTTTATAATAATTTAATTCAAATATTTTGATACATTTGACATCATATTTCTTTCAACGTTATTAATTATATTATAAATGTAAATATTGTTACGCCCTTACATGGTACGTACCTATAGCATCCTAGACCTAAGCTCATCAATTTGTACGTTATGCAATAAATAAGTATGGATATGAATATTATATTCCCTTGCTTCTTTTTATTTGTGTGCCTTAATACATGAATATATCACTCACCGTTATCACCTACGGCCTATAAGGAAAATGATGAACATCAATTAACATCTTTCGTAGAAATGCGAAGCGGTAGTTATTTTCCAACAAGACGTACAAGTAATTGGTGGTTTGAGTCACTCGTATGTCTTAGATAAGTAGCAACTAACTAGTTAAACCCAGTAGTCAGTAAGTCAAGCTTAATTATAGTTTAACTTAGTTTCCACTCGTAACATCATTTCTCTGAACCTTAACTACACTATGCTATATACATACATATGTACACCTTATTAAATCATAAATTAAGAATCAAAAGAATATTTAATTCAGTGCGGCCGCGTGGACCTTATTGACGCGTCACAAATTACAAATCAAACAACTCAAACTAATAAAGCACATAATTCAATCTTGGATGGATCTTGAATGAAGGCTTGGGTTGGCGAACGCAGTGTAGGATGTTAATACACGGAAAGATGCCGCAGCCCATCTTCCGGATATATCACTTGATTCTTACTGCATCCACTTCAGTTCGGACGCAAACTGCAGCTAGCAATTCACTATTGCCTAATTTTGCGAAATAAAGTGAATAATCCGACCATACTTAGTACCAGAAAAGGGGACGAAGGTTTCCGAAAAACGCCATTTTTGATCTTTGGTGACCTTTTGAGGTCACAATAATTCCGGTCCCGGCTCGAACACATCATGCCAACAATGCTCCTGCATTACGGGCACTCGCACTTTTTAACAATGTCTTGCACTAGTTTCAACTTGTAGATCTTTTTGATGATAGTCTTAGTTCGATTTATATGTCGTTAAGATCATATTTAACTTTTCAATAGATTTTATGCAGATTATTGCTTTTCTATTATATTTTTATTTATTTCTATTTATTTATAATGTTTTGTAATCCGAGATAGTTATCATTTTGGTTGTCACAGGCAAGAACAGAAAGCCAACATTCTACTGCCGGCTTTTTTTAATACTCTTCAAAATAAAACTACAACAAATAAATGCATTATCACAAACTTTATTTAAGTATAACACATTCTTTACTCAAACACTGCTAAAACAATCTCGATTTACGACCTTAAAATACACGAAACTTATTAAATCAGGTCAATTAATTCTCCCCGAATTAAAGCCCTGTTGCCAACTAGCGGGGTCACGGGAGGTCAAGTTCGCGTACTCATTAGGGAAATCGAATGGTGATGACGTAATGGGGTTGAAAATGGATGCGGCATAATTTTAAAACAGAAAAGCGAGGAGCAAATAGCTTCACAAGTTTTATGGCGTGCATATTGTACAGATGTGTGTTCAATCAGTGTGTGTTACCAGTGATGACTTATGGAACCGAGACGTGGTCCTTCACTATTGGCCTTATGAATAAGCTCAGAGTCGCTCAACGAGCTATGGACAGGGCTATGATCGGGGTTTCTCTACGGGAAATGGAAAGGAATCAGAAATGAGGAGATACGTAGAAGAACTCGAGTCACCGAGATAGCAAGACCGATCAGCACGTTGAAGTGGCAATGGGCAGGCCATATCTCAAATGGAAGCCTCGGACCGGCAAGCGCGGGGTAGGACGTCCACCTACAAGATAGGCAGACTACTTGGTAAGAACCGCAGGACGGCGTTGGATGCAGGCCGCTTCGAACCGTAGTACTTGGAAATCAATGAGGGAGGCCTTTGTCCAGCAGTGGACGTTCGGCTGATATGATTTTACAGAAAATGGGCAATTCGCTTTTTACAAACATTGCAATAGATTTATCTTTTGCGATCCGTAGTATACGGGTACCTACACTGATGTAATGGAGCATATATCATTTCTATTTATGGTGAATGTACAATAAATCTATCTATGTATATCCCCGGTACCGGCCACCATGCAATTCACTGTAATGTTCTAGAAACTCGTAGTTAAGTGCTGGTTCTTTACGTCGATTGTAGTGTAGGCCGATTTTATAGCGTTGATCTTAGATTTACACAACATTTATGCTGAGTCGGACACCAATTTGAAGCATCTTGTTTTATCTTATTTTTACTTTTTTGTCTTATACATTATTGTAACTTTCAGTCTTTCATATAAAAGTCTAGTTCTAAGTTTGTAAAAAAATTTGATGCTCCAAGTAAAGTTGATTTTATTCTTATTTATTATTCTTATTTCTTTTAGCATTTTCTTAACATTGTGGTCTCCGCAGGTAAAGATAGCTCTTTCGCTATTACATTACTTTGACGTAACAGCCAAAGACTTGGCTACATTGAATGTTTCTCCAAGTTATTTCTTTTAGATAATAATGACAATAACATTTACCAAATTTCAAAAATTATTTCCCAAAAGTCAAATAATAGTTATCACACAGAAAAAAATATAAATAAAAAATGTGAACAATATGCAGGGAATACATACCTAGTGCATCAAAACATTTAAGGTTTAAAAAGTAATTATTAGAATTGGAATCAAAAATCAAGAGTTCTATTATAAAATATTTATTTGTATGCTCACAGATAATTTTTCATTGATGAATTTGAGTCTAGTTTCACCCACGATTATATTATCATCATCTCAGCCTATGGACGGCTGTCCACGTTCACTGCTGGATATAAGCATCCCTCACGAATCTCCAAGATCAAGAGAGGGTTGTTGCCATACTCGCCACGCTAGGGCTGGCGAGTGCAGTACAGGATGTTTATACACGGAATGTGTTCATTTTCCGGAGGTATCCCTTAACGGGCTCTTACTGCATCTACAGACAAGAGATTAGAGGCCACATTTACTATATTTAAGGTTTTAGTAAACAAAAACCTAAACTAATTATTCATAAAGTAGGTAAGGCCTTTGCATCTATTATAGATGATTTATACACCGTCAGCAACTGGTAATCATGCTGTCCGGCACGCTGCAGTTCCTGGGACGTTGTTAGTCTCAGCTTAGTCAGCTATTAGTCAGAGGAAAGAACAGGTCAATACGTCTGAAGCTAACAAAGCCGCGGGTTTCCTCACGATGTTTCCTTCACCGTTAAAGCGCTCATATTAATAATAATAATACACCCATTAGTACAACGATACCACCTCCATCTTTACACATCCTTTGCGTCTCGACTTTCGTCATGAAGTTGTTAACTGTTTACAATGTGAAATATTAATATTGCCATCTAATTGAGTAGTTTCCCGGGTAATAAAGCTTTTACGGTTTTTGACCGGTCCTTATACAGAGTGTATTATAACATATGACCCGAAAAGGGGGGTTTCAGTCCAAGATGTTTTAGAAGGAAAAAAAATCGGGAAATCGTTTTTTTTACTTATTTTAAAGTTGGTATGATGTCAAAAGGATCCTGAGGTCATTATCGGATTTATATTTTTATTTACTTTTTAATAAGACAAAAACCTGTTTGTGGTTATAGGTATTTTTATTTGTACGGCAACTAATCGCAGAGCCTGTCAAGAATCAGCAGGCTTTAAGGTTGTCATAATCGTATAATCAGCTGTTGAAGTAAACTCACAAGACATTGATATGACATATGACATATAGGTACTATTTATTTATACAGCATCAGCAAATGTTATTTACGCTGTACAGGCTACTACAATACCTTGGGCACTGCTAGAAATGTCAAAGTCAATAAGTGTTTTTTCAATAGAGAAAAACGCAACTTAGAATAGTCAGTTTACAAAATAAAAACAAAACACATTTAAACTGAATAAAGCACATTATTTAATTCGTTCGCTTCGGAAAACCTTTTTCCACGTGAGGAAAGAACAAACAAGAAACGAACGAAGAAAAGAACAAGATACCTCGATCTTTCACTTCTATTCAATGTTACAATATTTGTTTTAATAATTATTATGCTTAATTAAATGTCCGCAAGGATATTGGATGATTTGGATTATGCAAGATGATTCATTTCTTATCGCTGTTGAACCGAACAAGACCAAGGGTCAATATTATTTAAATAAGCATCAATGCAGTAATAAGCTTTTTCTATGAGATTTTGTTTTATAAAAAGCTTAAACCTATGCCTAGATGCTATGACCTTTAACATTCAGCGCAGTAGTCAGCTACGAGTAGATAAAGAGTAATGCACGTGTCAATACGTCTAAAGCTGATATAGCTGGTTGCTTCCAAATATTTAAATCTTTAGATGTGCCCTGATACCAAAAACTGTGTGTAGTATACACATATGTGTGTTAACAAAAATGCCGTCACACGCACACTGGTTTTGCCAATACACCAAACTTTTATCTATCTATGTAGTATAATGTATTAAGTATATCAGTCATCTAGTACCCATAACACAAGCTCTGCTTAGCTTGGGGTTAGATGATGCTGTGTGATTTGTCCAGCATTATTTATTTTTTATTTATATTTTATTGTTACCATTTATTGTGCAATTATGTTGCACGAACTTTCGTGAATAAAATAACACACACCACGTCCGGCTAACACTGTACACTGATTCCAAATGAGTTAGCTCACTCATTTCATGTGGAAACAAAACCGTGCGGCCTCATTACGGTGAGGGCGTATCTAATGATTTAATTATTTAGTTGCCTCACGATGTTTTCCTTTACCGTCAAAGCATAAGTGCTTTATCGACCATGTATATCATGACGGGTAAAGCCATGGTGGACCCCTTAGTAATGTGCAGTTGTGCATACTTAACACTTGCTCTATGATTATAGTGAAGAAAAACATCAAGAGTAGAAGCCGCGACTTCCTAGTAGTAAAACGTAGATGATTAAAAATAATCTATTTTTATGTGATGGTTTTGCGTTTGCATAATATTGTGGTCATAAAATTATAATTTCCCATGAGAAAACTCTCCAACCGGATCTTCTTCCGGATTCAATTTCTTTCTAAGGCGATAATCGTTTAACAACATCGAGTACCTACATACCCAATAGAGAAGATATGCCGTTTATTTTGTTTAAACAACGATTCCGCCATATTACTGCAGCGACTACACTGCGCTTTGATTGGCCAACCCAAATTGTACAAGTGTCAACAGTATTTAAATGTACTACGAAATATATAGATACAAATATACCTCCTATAATGTCATGTTAGCGGATTGTTTCTCTGAAGGTTGTTAATAGTGGAATACTATAATATTTGTTGTTGTGTTGGCCGAGTGGTATGTAACATTAAATAAGTTCTGAAAAATGTGTGTACCTACTTATAATATTTAAAGCTGTGTACTTATTCAAAAATTTTATTTCTTATGTCATAAATGTTTATATTTTCTATGTTTAACTTGCAACACTTGTAATACTTTAAAATTATATAATGTGTGTGTCAAGTGCGCTGTGCGCTCTATACTACGGCGCCACAGAAAATCAGCGCAGTAATAGCTTGCTGAGCAATGCTATTCCTGCTTATGCTGAGTGGTGACCGATTTGTGCCAATGTAAACTTAAGATAATTATAATTTTATGTGTATAATACCATATAAACATACCTCAGTGCCTTAAGACGAAAGTCTACAATCAGTGTGTGTTACCAGTGATGACATTATGGAACCGAGACGTGGTCCTTCACTATTGGCCTTATGAATAAGCTCAGAGTCGCTCAACGAGCTATGGAGAGGGCTATGCTCGGGGTTTCTTTCGGGATCGAATCAGAAATGAGGAGATACGTAGAAGAACTCGTGTCACCGACATAGCCATAGATTAATTAGCACGTTGAAGTGGCAATGGGCAGGCCATATAGCGCGCAGAACAGATGGCCGATGGGGCCGCAAAGTTCTCGAATAGAGGCCACGGATTGGCAAGCGCAGCGTAGGATGTCCACCTACAAGATGGGCAGACGACTTGATGAGAACTGCTGGTCGGCGGTGGATGCAGACGGCTTCCAACCGCAGTACTTGGAGATCAATGAGGGAGGCCTTTGTCCAGCAGTGGACGTCCTACGGCTGATATGATGTGTATAATATTGTTATTATGACTTTGGTGCAAGTAAACGGTTTCTTTGTTTCTTTTCTTTTAACATCGACGTTCAATCCGAAGGTCGTGGGTTCGACCGGCCAACCAAACCAAAAAGCCAATGGATTTTTCTTTCTTGAAAAATTTATGTGCAAACTTAACAAGTGCTTTAACGGTGAAGGAAACATCGTGAGGAAACCCTTATTACTATATTGTATTATCGGGTTTTTATCGAGTGATTACCTTTATTTTATTTTATTCCCGACGTTTCGACCGGATTGCACATGGTCGTGGTCGACCACGACCAGCACACTTTGGTTTATTCACACGCCGAGTACAGTGTGCTGTCCCAGTGTGAACGGGCCTTAAATCTCAAAATTCCTTTTATGAAGACCAAGTGAGGGTAGTCTGAAAAGATGCCTTCGCTTTACTGCGGTTAACTTCAGCACGCCAGTCTCCCCGCGACCACGACCAGGTGCAATCCGGTCGAAACGTCGGGAATAAAATAAAATAAAGATAATCACGCGATAAATACCCGATAATCCAATATAGTAATATTGTGTTGTGATCGCGAAAGTTTAAAAAAGGAAACCCTTATTTAGCTTCAGGTGTATTTACCTGATCTTTCCTCTGACTAATAGCTGACTAAGCTTAAAGGATGGTATAGGTGCTGGGCAAGCTTATCCATCTAACAATGTCACAGGCACTGCAGCGTCCCGTACAGCATGAATACCAGTTGTTGACTGTATAAATCATCTATAATAGATGAAAAGGCCTTACATATATGTTGTCTATGTAGATATTAGAATGGATGGATTTCCGGAAAGTTAAGCCTGATCAATTAGTTTTTAGTTATCAACCAACACACTTCATTATTTATCATCGATATCGATACCGAAATACAATAAACTAGCGAAATCTATACTTATATAGCTTTTTATTCATATCTTTATTTTTTTTATTTATAAAGCTGAAGAGTTTGTTTGTTTGCTTGAACGCGCTAATCTCAGGAACTACTGGACCGGTATGAAAAGTTCTTTCAGTGTTAGATAGCCCATTTATAGAGGAAGGCTATAGGCTATATAACATCACGCTACGACCTACGGGAGCGGAGCAGTAACCAAAGATGCGGCTGAAACCGCGGGCGACTTCTAGATATAATATAATAAAATTCTCTATCTTGATCTATATTTCACGAACTCGGTGGCGCAAAGGACCTCCTGCGACGCAAGAGGTTGCGGGTTCGTTTCCCGCCTCGGGACCGCCTGTCTGTACGATCTGCAGATATTTGTTTAGGGTATTCTGGATGTTTTTCCATATACAATAAAAAAAAACTATCTATGTAGTATAATGTATTAAGTATATCAGTTATCTAGTACCCATAACACAAGCTCTGATTAGCTAGGGGCTAGATGATGCTGTGTTAATTGTCCAGCATTATTATTTTTTTATTTATTGTGGTCCAGTTTCGATTTCGTCTCTGCATCGACGTCTTGGTTTATCCAAGAGATATTATTTAAGAGAATCTTACTCGCACTTGACTGTTTTATAAGTTTGAGGTTTAAGATCTTTATTGCTATGAAAGAATGAATAAGCACAAAATTCGCCTTTTTTATCTTTACTATGATGCTAGTATTAGCTAAATGCTATCAAATCCGTGGAGCGCCGGCGGTAGAATATTTCCCCTCCTCTCTTGCAGTAAGCTTCTGCTTAGAGATAATTCTGGAAGATCAGCAGCAGCTTCATTCCGTGTCTCAACATCCCGTACTGCGCTCGCCAACCCACCTGCCGAGCGTGGTGAGTACGGCAACAACTCATGGTCAATACATGGTGATCAATGAGGGAGGCCTGTGTCCAGCATTGGACGTGGATAGCAGTCCTATGGCTGACATGATGATGATGATGCTAGAAAATAATACTAAGTTACCTTTGCAGCGGATAGAACGTAAATCTATATAGCTCTTCGTATTCATTACTCACACATCCATTGGCTAGACACAAATTCAATATCGACTGCCGATCCGAATTCTATAACCACCCTCCAAAAAGTCTTATCAACCGTAAAAAACACAACGCACTACCTTCTCTAACACCTACACAATACAGGCTATATCCGTTTCTCTTTGATCTCACTTGGGATGTTTGGATCTAGGGAGGTGTGATAAGAACACATTAAAGGGGAAAAGGGGGAAGGTGGATAATCGTGTGGGCGGCATGTGTGGAGAAAAATCGGGAATTTTCCTCAGAATATTGTACTGCGATTGGTGAAGATGTCTTCCGTGTAGGTATACGTAAGTCCCATATCTATTAACAGTGGCCAATGGCAAATACAATGAGACTTGAAGGAACAACTTATAAATATTATTATATTTATGATCGATATTTTACCCATGTATCGCAAAATAAAAGCTTTGACTTGGACTTTGAAACACTTTGTTTTATTAAGGAGAAAACTAGATTATTTATTTCGTACAGACTTTATAAGGTTCACTTCATCATCATCATCTCAACCGTAGAAAGTCCGAAGAAAGCTGGATCTGTCTGCCTGTTGGATCTCTAAGATCGAGAGGGGCCATACTCACCACGCTTGGCAGGCGGGTTGCCGATCGCAGTACGGGATGTTCATACACGGAAAGACGTTGCTGCCCATCTTCCGGCAGATTCTTACTGCAACCACGGGCAAGACAGGAGGGACAACATTCTACTGCCGCACCTACGGCACCTCACGACAAATAATCGATAATACCAAAGTGTGATGCCGTGGAGTGCCGGCAGTAGAATATTGCCCCTCCTCTCTTGCCCGTGGATGCAGTAAGAGCCTGCTAAGAGCCACCTCCGGAAGATGGGCAGCAGCGTCATTCAGTGTATCAACATCCTATACTGCTCTCGCCAACCCGCCTGCCAAGCGTGGTGAGTATGGCAACTGCCCCTTATGGAGTTCCATTAGGGAGGCCTGTGTTCAGTAGCGGACGTTTTACGGCTGAAATGAAGAAAAAAATGATGACCAAAGTGTGTCTTAAGTGCATTACATCTTTACATTCCCATTAAAAACCTTTCACAAATATTGAGTAAGTTGGCTCATTCGCCATCCCGCCTGCCAAGTCACCATCCCGCCTGCCAAATCGCCATCCCGCCTGCCAAGTCGCCATCCCGCCTGCCAAGTCGCCATCCCACCTGCCAAGTCGCCATCCCGCCTGCCAAGTCGCCATCCCGCCTGCCAAGTCGCCATCCCACCTACTAAGTGTGGAGAGTACAGTAACTCACCCTCATAGAGATCCATGAGAGAGACCTGTCTTTAGTAGTGGACGTTTTACGGCAAAAATGAAGTTGGGTCATAAAATGGCTACCACAGTATCCATCTGCCGTAGTAAGGGGTACCGTACTAGGCGATATGTAGAGTTTGAAAGATAAGCCATTAAAAATCAGCTGCCGCCAGTGTCTGCCAATATTCCTATGTCATGAAGATGATAATGATAATACCAAAGCGCGTACCTCACCAATTCCTATAAAAACCTCTCAGCAATATTCTTCGTCCTCATATTTTTCATTCACTAGATGACGTATCATAACGAATTACAATTCCCACTATGCCATGGTAAAACCGAGTTTATCAGTATAATAATAAAGTCGAGAGTGGCTCGGTGGTAATAACAATCCCTCTCGCGATTCCATACGATTTCACCCAGTAATGATTTGCCTAGTAATGAGGGAGACGGGCGAGTAATATTCTGAGAGAACGAAGAACTAGAAAATATTGAAAAGACATACAAATGATAAAATGAAATGAAGTAAAACATTCTCAAACACAAGCGAGACTTTCACAAAATAGTTCATTTTGGAACCACAAGTAAAGTAAAAGAAACGTAAAAATATTTTTTTGGAACCAATACTCAATACACAAACAACACAAGAGGGAAGAGAGGCCTTTTCCCTGCAGTTAGAAGAAGCAGGCTCATAAAGAAAAAAAATACACAACGTTATATAAACAATTTGAAGCGTTGAACTGCTGCGAAAGTTAAAAAAAATAAAACTGTGTCGCAGAGTCATCACCCACCTCCGATTAAACTAATTCACCAATAAAATAATAAGAATATTTTGTTTCCACAACAAAAATGCAATTCCTTAATGCTTAAACTAGAAGTATATTTTGGAAACTTTCGCGGTGAATACACAAAGTTTTAAACTGTTTAACGGGATTTTATTTTATTTTATTTTATCGAGTAGCTTCATCACATCACCCGTGACCACTACAGCAGCAGGGCACTCGAAACGTCGGGAAATAATAAAACAAGGTAATTACGCGATAATGTGAAAAATGTTTAAAATTAGAAGTACCTATATTATACAAAAAAATCTAAACTAAAAGGTGTGATGATATGGGGCACAAATCTATATTAGCATGGTTTCAGATAATGCTTCCCGTGCAACAGTACCCTATCCAGCAATAAATACAGCAACAGAGGAAAACGCCTGTTATCCGGACTTAATTATTTGCTGTTATTGCTTTCATATGACAAAAAGCCAGTCATTTCTTACCTAAATCAGGCAGTTGAGTAGTTAATAAGAAGAAAAATACAAGTTGGTAATGCCAAATCTATAAACATAGTTTTTTTATCGGTTAGACATAGAAAACTAGAAGAAGCTTCTATCACAGTCTGTATGTTGTAGACTGTACTTATAAACTCTTATTAAAATTAACACTTAAATGACGGATTTCTGTCAGTTTTGCAAAAAATATACAAGTTAGTAATGCCAAATCTATAAACATAGTTTTTTTTTATCGGTTAGACATAGAAAACTAGAAGAAGCTTCTATCACAGCCTGTATGCTGTAGACTGTACTTATAAGCTCTTATTAAAATTAACACTTAAATGACGGATTTCTGTAAGTTTTTCAAAAAAAAATATTTCAAAAAAACGGTCTATGTTTAATTTTTTGAGCCTTTGAAAGCCCTTTGTAGCTCTTTCCACCAACGATGACCATTATGCGCATACCGTAATAGTTGCTGTGGGGTGCCGGCTGTAAAATGTTGCCCCTCCTCTCGTGCCCGTTAGATTCTGCCTCGGGATTCCTCCGGAAGTTAGACAGCAGCGTCTTTCCACGTATCAACGTCCCGTACTGCGCTCGCTAACCCGTCCATCAAGTTATATTGTACTTACCCGACTTAGTTATATTGTAACTTGCTGTACTTGTTGAAAATTAGTAAAAAAACGTATTTACTAATAAATTTTTCAGATAGATGGAGCTTATTCTCATTATAAACAATTGTTTACATATAATGAGATACAATATGCTTACGTAAACTATCGTTAGACCTCTGGGGCTGTTTTTATCATAGGTACAATATGTAGGTATACATTACATTTGAAAATCTTCTATATATTAGTTGTTGCGGTGCCTTCGGACGACGACAACTTTTTTGGCTTGACCTTGGCCAACAATTTAGATAAATAATATTATTCATACTAGCATCAGTAACATTTTATCTAAAATTCTAAAGAGATTTGTTGTGCGATGTAGCTGAGATCATACACCGCTTTATAAAACTCTAACGCCAAATAAACGCAGAATTTCTCAACTAGGTACATAAAATTTCAACATCCCAAGTTCCATCTCATTACAGCCAACAAGGTATTGCTCAAAAGCATTGTCAAAGGTTATACTATAAAATACTTGTCAAAATGCCTGTGACAGAACCGCCTCGGGCCATGTCGTAACGAGTGCCTTGTATGAAGACTCTTCACATGAAAGCCACTTCACCACCGTCTTTGTCTCACGTGGGTGGATAGAAAGGGATGGAGGAGAGTGTATGGGTAAGTTCGAGATGGATTTGGTGTTTAGGGTTCTTTGGATTTTGCTTAAGAGCTGGATTTATGCTGATGACCTAGCTAAGGTCTATCTATCTTTCGTTGTCACGAGAACGTTTCCTCCCGCTCTTATGTTGGGTCGGCAGAGGAATTTTATATGGTGATGACAATAAAAGATCTTGTGATTGATTAATATGTGAAAACAGATGGTACTTTGAGCAATTATAGGAAAAACTCTTTATTGCACACCAATTATGTCAGTTTATTAAGGTAACTAGTTCTTTTTCATATTACTATAGACTTTTAAGCCAATTAAGATCGTTACTGTAAGTTTAGCATATTAGTTCCGTAAATTTTTTCAATAAAACTTTTTCTATTCTATTCTATAAATTTTTACAATAGGGGTTTTATTGTAACAAAGATTTAAAAACAAAACTGTATAAAAACTTTTTATACATTATTATATTTATAAAGAAATGAAACATCTTATCAAATAATATACTTTTTCTATTGCAAACACGTTTCATTAGATTTTTTTTCGATTTATGTGTGGTTTAACACTATATTGCAAATTATTATTTTTACTCTTATTATTTTTTATCTATGTAAGATAAACCATTTAAACTTTAACCTTAAGACGTTTGTTTCAAACATCTAATTTTGATTGCGACATTCTTAGCTCAACGTACGGAACCCTAAGCGCACGCGATACAGATACTCTCCATTTTTTCCCTTTCCCACCCTCAGCTGAAGCGTTCTTTTACATAAAAGAGGATCTCAAGAAAATAATAACGGGACCTTTCAAAGGGCAACAACTTTTCCTTCGGAAGCTTTGATTTTCGAGTTGCTAAAGAATTTTGATGCCACAAAAGGATATTACCTAAAGCTCGGTCAGACTGTTAATCGGAAGATGCAGGGGACAACTATGTTTAAAAAAAACACGAATATAATTTTTACTATGTTTAATATAGTGCCGTGGGGTGCCGGCAGTAGAATGATACCCCTCCTCTCATGCCCATGGATGCAGTAAGAGCCTGCTAAGGGATACCTCCGGAAGTTGGGCAGCAGCGTCTATCCGTGTATCAACATCCCATACTGCACTCACCAACCCGCCTGCCAAGCGTGGTGAGAATGGCAACTACCCCTCATGGAGATCCATGAGGGAGGCCTGCGTTCATCAGTGGACGTTTTATGGCTGAAATGATGATAATATATTACGTATGGCAACATGCCGTGAGTTGTCGGCATTATAATGCTGCCTCTCATCTCTTGCCCGTGGATGCAGTAAGAATCTGCTAAGGGTCTGCTCCGCTCCGGAAGATGGGCAGCAGCGTCTTTCAACATCCCATACAGCGCTCGCCAACCCGCCTGCCAAGCGCGTGGCAAGTATGGCAACAATCCCCTCATGATCTAGGAAATGTATGAGGGAGGCCTATGTCCAGCAGTGGACGTAGACAGCTGACATAGCCCTACGTCTGTAATGATGATAGCAACAGCCCCTCATGATCAGTACGTAGGGATCCATGAGGGGGGCCTTGTCCAGCAGAAGGACATCCTACGGCTGAGATGATGATGATGTATGATATATTTAAAGGCATGTTAATAAGTCTGATCCTGACTGAGCTGCGGGTTTCCTTCCTTACGCTGTTTTCCTTCACCGTTAAAGCATGATAGTATATATGGTGCGTGGCAAGCCCAATCCATCTATGCATACTGTTGGAACAATAAATTGTCACGCACATGCCGGTAACGGTAGTGTATAAGCAGAACACTTCCATCCATTTTCAGGGCTGGTAGCTTCGGCAGTTGAGTCGTTGCACACTCCTTAGCGGATTCCGACTTCCATAGTGCAGTCAGCATCCTGTACAGCAAATACACCAGTTGCTGACGCTGTATAAATCTAGAAACAGACGTTAAAGGCCATTTTTATGTATACCAAGATGTTTCCCGCAACTTCGTACGCGTTTTAATGCTCTGCTCGTATACTATTTATCATAGAGTTATTATGTTGTAGCAAAACCTTCCTCGTCAGTAAGTGAGGTCAGGTTTCTCGTTCACAAGACACTCATCAACAACATTGGCACCATAGACAGTGTGCAGAGCAGGGCCGCATACCTAACACTCAGAATATCTAAGAGATATTTTCTGAAGGTCGTTCAAGTCTATGTACCGACCTCGTCACACCTAATTGAAGCAGTAGAGTCTATCTATGAGGACATTAGTAGGGTCAGAGCTTCTGAAAGCGGATCGATTACCGGCACTTAAAGTCCTTCAGAAGCTCTTTAATTCCATCTTGCTCGAAGGTACAACGCCAAAAGCATGAAACGAAAGCGCGGTGGTACTGTTTCTTTAAGAAAGGTGACAACACCTTGCTTAAGAACAACAGACCGATATCGCTTTTGAGCCAAAGCGACAAGCTGTTTTAAATGATCATCGCGAATCGTCTCGATCGCAGGTTTAATAACTTCCAGCCTCCCGAACAAGCCGGGTTCCTAAAAGTCCAGTACCATAGATCACATTCATACGCTGCAGCAAGTCATACAGAAGACCGAAGAGTATAACTTGCCACTATGTCTCGCGTTTGTGGATTATGAGAAAGCCTTCAATTCGGTCGAGACATGGGCGGTGCTTACGGCTCTCCAGCGATGCCGTATTTACCATCGTTATATCGAAGTGTTGAAGTCTTCGTAAAGAAACGCCACTATGTTAGTTCTAGTATAGGAACAGAGTTCGAAGAGGATTCCCTTAAAAAGCGGCGTTAGACAGGGAGACGTAATCTCTCCGAAAATGTTTACGACCGCTTTGGATTTATTATAGCTACCTTCAAGTTCTTGGAATGGAAAAGACCGGGCATCAACATTTACGGCGAATACATGACTCAGCTTCGGTTTGCCGACGATATCGTGGTCATGGCAAAGTCGATGGAAGAACTAAGAACGATGCTCGAAGGCCTCAATCGAGTCTTCCAACGGGTAGGCCTTAAAATGAACATGGACATGACGAAGGTTATGTCGAATGCCCATGTTGGACCTACCCCTGTTATAATTGAGAATACGACTCTTGAAGTTGTCGACGCGTGTGTATACCTAGGACAAACAATCCAATTAAGAAGGTCCAACTTCGAGAAAGAGGTGAATCGCCGAATCCAACTCGGATTGGAAGCGTTTGGGAAATTCCCAACGTCTTTTCGTCCATTATACTCGTACCTCAGTGCCTAAAGACGAAAGACTTCAATCAGTGTGTGTTGTTACCAGTGATGACATATGGAACCAAAACGTGGTTCACTGCTGGCCTAATAAATAAGCTCAGAGTTTCTCCACCAGATATGGAGAGTGCTATGCTCGGGGTTTCTCTACGCGATCGAATCATAAATGAGGAGATACGTAGAAGAACTCGTGTCACCGACATAGACAAACGCATTAGCACGTTGAAGTGGCAATGGGCAGGCCATATAGCTCGAAGAACGGATGGCCGATGGGGCGAAAGGTTCTCGAGTGGAGGCCACGGACCGGTAAGTGCAGCGTAGGACGTACACCTAAAAGTTGGGCAGATGACTTGGTGAAGACCGCAGGTCGACGGTGGATGCAGGCCGCTTCCAACCGCAGTACCTGGAAATTCATGAGGGAGGCCTATGTCCAGCAGTGGGCGTCCTACGGCTGAAATGATGATGATGAAAGCCTTCCTCGATAAATCAGCTATCCAACACAATTATTTTTTTATTCGAGCCTAGTAGTTCCTTAGATTAGCGCGTTAAACCAAACAGACTCTTCAGCTTTATAATATTAGTAGAGACTAGCGGACCCGGCAGACCTCGTCCTGACAGCCGATTCGGAGACACTGACAGCAGCGCCTATTGGGTTCAATTGTGTCGTTCTAGCTGTTTAGGTGGCGTTAGATGTACCTACGCCCGCACCGCTGTAATTATTTTGTCGCGCGAGAGTTTTAGTTTCGCTATAACTCGTGATATATTAAATTCAATCGTTTAAAGGGCAAATACGAGTATATATGAACTACTCATGATGTTGAATATAATAATTTATTTGCATATATATTCACACCATGATTGTTTAAACGACTTCGTAAATAATGCTAGTGTTTATCAAAATTTTAATGAAATAAATGGTTACTATGAGTTATCCATAAAATATAGACATATCACAACTGTCGCTGAATATTTTATAGATCTTTTTAAGAGGAACAATTCTTCTACAAATCACTTGAACCAGAGACGAGATATCATGTGTCTCTGCTTGAACTTAACTTAAATAGTTTACGCGGTGCACGCCAAAACATCTCCCAGTCGGCAATAACATATCCGACATGTTCAACTATAATCATTATAACTTTTATCGATGAGGGATATTTTGTTCTTTTCTTTTTATCTTGTAAGGAGGACTTCGAGAGAAACTTTTTCCTAGCAGTGGGGCGGGGTGGGTAATAGTTTAGTTAAGAAATTAGCAAAACAGGCTTATTTGTAAAATCGGTCCATGTTAAAGGGATCCAAGTCACATTTTTTTCGATATTGAGTTATAAATGCCACTTTGTTTTAAATACCTTTCCGGACACATACAACTTTGTTATGTAACAAAAGGATCTTAGTCCTATGAGCAACATTGATTTCAAATTTATACATAATTTCATTCCATGTTAAAGGGGTACAAGTCCATGGACATAAACCCTTTTATTATGGAACGAATCTCGCAAACTGAACTGGGTCGTAGAAATCACAGGCCAAATCAGTTGGTGCAAGTACCAGCTTATCCAGAAGGATACGTTCCAATAAAGGATGCAAAAAAAATGGACATAGAAAAAGTTATGGAATATATTCCAGACGAATTTCAACAATTTTACAATAATATTTTAATAAGACCAACAACTGAGCACCGAAATGACGATAATTTTCTATTGACCGAATAAAACCGTGAGTTTTTAAGAAAAAAGGTAGTTTTAAGTATTCCTTTAAATAATAAACCTATTAAAATAATAAATATATTTGTTTTTTTCCCTACCACTCGCATTAGATGCTAAAAGAATCTAAGTCCAACAACTTTAAATAAAAATTTAGTGACTTTATGTACATAAAAAAATATAAATAAACATGGAATATAAGGACATAATAAATTAACTTACAATATTTATAAACAGTGAAAAAACTTCAATACATTTTTTTTTAAACAAACAGTTTTATGTGATTTTCTTAAAATTAGGTGTTATGGACTTGGATTCCTTTAACATGGACCGATTCTAATGATAACGGCTGTATCTCTTTCCAGGCTCTTAAAAAGAATAAAAAACAAATCAATATTCTTAGTAGATAGATAGATAAACATTTATTTGGCAACAAAACATCACAGACAAAACACAGTACTTACGAAAACAAGACCAACATAAAAACTTTACACCTAAGGAAAGAAAAATAATATTTTATAACCTACAATTTTCGTCCATCTGATCTGTCGGACTAAGCATGGATAGTCCGACAGATCAGATGGACGAAAATTGTAGGTTATAAAATATATGAAAACTTGGCACCATTTGTACCCAACAAAAGAACACACTATTAAACAGAAAAAAAAACCTTTTAAATTGTCAAAGAGTCCTTACAAGAAAATTAAAAACTTTCAAGTTGCCACGGCGAATCGTAAATCGTACGCGAAAGCATCTCGCGAATTTCTTTAGACGAGAAATTTTATGAGGACAAATGACAGAAATACTCAACGTTTTCATTGTGAAGCATTTTGCGCATGTACGTGTAAGGGCGAAGTTATTTTCTTCTCTTCCGTCCATTTGGCCCGCCACCCCCTTCCGGTCGTTTCCCGCCCCCCTCCCGCACCTTTAACCAAACAAAATTCTACCCTAACTCTTTCCAGGAAAGGATTGAATTCGGCCGGGGTTTGAGTCACTATTTTTCTTTTCGGCGCGACAATTTTCACGCCAAAATTATTTGGAACTCTAATGCTATACGAACTAAACGCGATTTTGTGTGGGAGGTCTAAGCGTCAAACGTCTTTACGGACGTTAGCGCTAGGGGAAAGTGGGGAAAGGGGGGCACGGCACGAAAAACATATTTTTCAGATAACGACAATGGAAAAGGAAAATATCCAGATGAAAATTCCCCGATACGGCGCGCCAAGAGCGCTCGCGTGGAAATTATTAAGGGGGGGCGTGTACTACTTAACGATATTTTTCGACATGCTTTACTTTTATTGCTAACTCACTCCGATATCGGATACCCGATTGTCGTATATCAAAAAAGGAAAATTCTGACTAAATTTAAAATATATTACGCGTTTAACGGCGCGTGATAAAATCTGTGAAGGAATTCGATTTTTGCGCGACCGAATCTGTTCTTCGTGTCGGAAAAAGTTTTAACGCTCGTAAAATGTTTAAGCTTATTACTGCACGATTTTGGTAATGAATTTGGATAGTCCAGTGGAATAACAAGTAACACGATACCCATCTCCAATTAGAGAGAGATAAATATAGTCACAGCTGTTGGTTAAAGGAAGAGGGCAAGATAAGGGGCAATCTTGTCTAAAGGACATTGGCCTCAGGGCACGCGACCGTTGATTCGAACTCCGCTTTAATTATTTTTTTTAAATATACACGGAACACGTAATCTTGATACTTTATTGAATATGCATGAACCTTCAACTAGACTGTACTCAGCTGTGTGGTTTTCTCACATTTAGCTATAATTTGTAAAGCTATCCAGTTTTACCGCTAATTTTATATGTTTTGAGATAGCCAATCTGCGATAACCCGTACAATTTATTGGAAATGATTGAAATTATAATATGGTTGAGCTGAAAGTCTTTATATTTTAAGGATTAGTTTAAATTGCTTGCATATTACAGTTTGCATCTTAACACAGCCCTTAAAAATAACATAAATTATACTTATATGTACGTCTAACATAAAGCCAAGAACGAATTTGGTTACTACAACCTGAATTAGTCAATTAAATTGAGTAATAATAAAATAAATTCAAGTACATACGAATAATATTGAAATACTTAGGAGAATACGAAAACCTTCTGAACTTCTTATACAAATAGCAAGACTATTATTTCAAACGAGTCCATAAGTATCAAAATACCTCACGCCTCCACCATTCTCAGCTCCCCAACTTCCTCTCATTAAAGAGCTTTTTCTCGTTCTTAATAGCGAGCCTTGGCAATGGCGAGGGGAGACTCGCCAAAATTGGGTCAGTCTTTGACTTAATTCTTTCCACAAGGTCGGTTATAACCAACAGGACGTTCTAAATTTACACGAAAAGTAATTAGATTTTTGGAGTAATCGATATTGGGGTAGGTCGGGGGAAATCGATGGTCCTTTGTTATTGTTACGATACTGATGGTTGAGGTTGTCTTGGTAATTGTCGATTTGTTGTGATTGGTTTGGATTTTGGAATATCGTGACTTTTTAAGGAAACACGCATCACCTCAGAAGTAGGACATCCGCTGCTGAACATAGGTCTCACTTATAGATCTCCAAGTACTAATCGTAAGAGGGTTGTTCCCATGCTTGCAACTGGTATTATACAAAAAGCTTCTACAACCGTTGAAACTAATTGTAAATTTAAATGTAATTTTTTGTTGTGATTTTGTAGCCGTTTTTGTGCCGTGGAGTGACGGCATTAGAATGTTACTTGTCCTCTCCTGTATCTCGCAGTAAAAATCTGCTATGGGATACCTACGGAAGATAGGCAGCTGTATATATCCTTGTATCAACATACCGTACTGCGCTCACCAACCCGCCTGCCAAGCGTGGTGAGTATGGTATCAAGCCCTCGTAATCAGTATTTGGAGAGTCATGAGGGAGGCCTATGTCCTAGAGTCAACATTTTACGCCTGAGATTATTGTAATTTTTTTGTTGTATGTCCCATAAATAATATCTAAATAGACTTCACTCGTATTTTAGGTCTCGGTAAGGTCTTCATAATTACGGTAAATATTTTATATGTTGTTAATTCATAATTCATTTATTCAGACACGGGTGGACTTACAGCCTAAGCCAAAACATCCAAGAGCTATTATGATAATATGTAACTTAAAGTAATACAATAATAATTTAATTTATATAATGATTATACAAAACAAAGAATCATACCTAAACAATTTAATTTAAATGTCCTTAAATAATAATGATAAAATATAAAATAAATTGATAATTATGTCAAACAAAATATATAAAAGTCAAAAAGAATTTAAAAATAGTAAAATTAATCTGTAAAGTTTATGCAAACTGTCAGCGAATATATCAGCATCATCGAAATGCACTTGAAAGTTAAGGTTTTAATAAATAAATGATAGATTATTTTTTTTGATTGAATAGCTAAAATACTCGACTATAGATAGGCAAAATCTATAGTCGAGTATATTTGCTTATCTTCATGCTTAGAACTCGACATAAAATTAAGTTTGGTACCTTTCTACGTTAATCGAGTTGATTCGTTCTGGACGAGAAGTCTGAACTTAAGAGTTTTAATGTTTATTCGTTTAGTTAGATCCCTACTTTAATCCTTCAATGTAGGATTCAATAGTCTCAGTCTGTCGTGGCTGTTTACTCCGTGACTCACAAATCTGTTATTTGAAGAAGGAAAATTGGTATTTTTTTATTCGACGACTAAATGCCGAGACTAACTGAAGGCCTACCTGATGATAAGGGGTAACCTCTAAGCACGTGACCAACGCTGCATTGCTTTGCGCCCGTCACTCTGAGACAGAGTTGTACGTTCTCAGGTTAATTAAAAATAACTTAAATTTTGTGGGATTCTTTGCTCATGGATATCCTCGAGGGAGGCCTGTGTTCAGTAGTGGACGTTTTACGGCTGAAATGATGATGATGATGATTACAATGATGCAAATGTCAGCCACTCAATTAAAAAAAAATATGCTGTATTACCCATCTTAAGTAGCTATCATCCATCTATTGATTCAACTAAGACAACACATTAATTTGAAAAGCCATAGCCCAGATTACAGAACCTAAGTCATAGTTGACTTAAAGGGATACATAACACCCCTATTTTTGTCTCGGGTTTAAAAATACACTCTGACTAGTAATAATATCTGTTCTTTTCATACAAACATTTGTTCTACGTTTGTTCTATGTATGAAGCAATCAGAGACCGGCAAACGCAGCGTAGTACCTACGTTTACCAACTAGATGGGCGGACGACCTGGTAAGGTCTATAGGTCGGTGATGGATGCATGCCGCTTCCAGCCACAATACCTGGAGGTCCATGAGGGAGGCCTATGTTCAGCAATAGACGTCCTACGGCTGAAATGGTAATGATGATGCACTCATCTTTTTTAAACTTTCGCGATCACGACACATTATTAACACATATTTAACCGAAACCATAAGTGCTGATACAGTTAGTGTAGTGTGCTGTCCCAGTGTGAAACAGCCTTAATCTCAAGTTACTATATTTATGAAGACCAAGTGAGGGTAGTCTGAAAAGACGCCTTCTCTTTGCTGCGGTTACCTCTAACATGTCAGTCTTTCCGGGACCACGATGGGTGCAATCCTGTCGAAACGTCGGGCAATAATAAAGGTAAATAGCGCGATAAATACCCGGTTAAATACATATGTGTTAATGATGATGCTCTCACTTGAAATCGATAAGACACAATCTTACGCTTATGTGTCTAAAACGAGTCTCAACAAATTAGTATGTAAAACTCTGTACGGGGCCATAAAACGTGATGTTTATTCATGGGTCAATAAACTTATTATTGGTCATACAAAATATCTGAAATTCGATCATAGTTTACTTATGAGATCTAAGCGGAATTTCCGAGGTCTCTATGAATTCTTAACATTGGTATGTGGGGCCATGAAACGGGACGAAAAATGCTAGTAAATATGCTTTTCTTGAGATTTAAAACATTAAGGTTTCTATCAATAATCTGGTTTTCAAAGTACACGCCATGCTTAGTTTGAGACTAGTCGCTGTCTCGATAAGCTATTTCGGGTTTGATTCCCGCCACGGGACAAAGTTCGGTTTTTTTTGTAGAATTTTTTTATGTAATATAATTTTGTCATACTAGTCTGGAACACTCGCCTACATTGTGGCCATCCAAATTCTTTACGATTACTTAAGTAAACTTACTAAGAACAAGTACAAACATTTGTTTAGTAGCTCTACGATTATTGATCCAATGCAAATTAGATAGTTATTTTACTGAAACCAGTAAAATAACTATCTAATTTGCATTGCTTACATTTATAAGTAGTTAATATGCAACTATTAACTACATTATATAAATAAAATAAATAATGCTCGACAATTCACACAGCATAATCTAGCCCCAAGCTAAGCAGAGCTTGTGTTATGGGTACTAGATGACTGATATCATAATTTCAGCCGTAAAACGTCCACTACTGAACACAGGCCTCCGTCATGGATCTCCTTGAGGGGTAGTTGCCATACTCACCACGCTTGGCAGGCGGGTTGGTAAGCGCAGTATAGGATGTTGATACACGGAAAGACGCTGCTGCCCATCTTCCAGAGGTGTCCCTTAGCAGGCTCTTACTGCATCCACGGGCATGAGAGGAGGGGTAACATTCTACTGCCGGCACCCCACGGCTAAAATACTTAATACATATGTATACTGCATAGATAGATATTTTTTTTTATATATAGAAAAACACCCAGAACACCCTGAACAAATATCTGCAGATCGTACAGAAATTTGTCCCGAAGCGGGAATCGAACCCGCAACCTCTCGCTTCGCAGGCGGACCTTCGCCTGCTGCGCCACAGAGGTCGTCACACTAGCTTCGTTTCGGCAGTTGTCTATAATTTGACGTGTATATCCTTTGAAAACAGCCGACTTATCTTAGAAGATAGCCTAATCCACATAACAATGTCCTAGGCACAGTCCCTGCGAAAAAGGACTAAAAAATTGCAGGAACATTTTAAATTCCTCTTTTGCAAACATCACGTTTTATGACACGTTCAGAGCAAGCCAAACTCATATACCAAAATAAGTGCTAGTTAAAGTTAATCTCGATAAACCTACCTCTAGTTTAGTGGGTAACTAATCCCATCAATTTAGTTTAAGAATTCAGGTTAATCCCATCACTTATGACGAGCTCTGTGGCGCAGCGGACGAAGGTCCGCCTGCGACGCAAGGGGTTGCGGGTTCGATTCCCGCCTCCGGACAAATGTCTGTACGATCTGCAGATATTTGTTCAGGGTGTTCTGGCTGTTTTTCTATATATACATATAATAAAAATATCTATCTATGTAGTATAATGTATTAAGTATATCAGTCATCTAGTACCCATAACACAAGCTCTGCTTAGCTTGGGGCTAGATGATGCTGTGTGATTTGTCCAGCATTATTTATTATTATTATTATTTATTATTATTTATTCCCGTCTAATTTTTGCTAGTTTATATCTGTTAATATTTTTCTTTGAGAATAGTTTTCTCCTTGTAAGTTTACTAAGCATGCAGTGTTCACTGTTTCTAGAAATTATGCCGTAAAAGTTCTTATTATATTTCTTTATTTTAGTTTAAATGTGTAGCGTTAATTTCAATTTATAAAGCAAACAATAAAAAAACGTGATTCTTATCTTCTCGTTCCCTCATTACTGAGGATCGTGACTCCTCTGATTAAGCGTCTTAAGGGTTTGCCTCCATTCACTACTGTCTTTTGCCGTGGGGTACCGGCAGGAGAATGTTACCCCTCCTCTCTTGCCCATGGATGCAGTAAGAGCCTGCTAAGAATAACCTCCGGAAGATGGGCAGCAACGTCATTCCGTGTATCAACATCCCATACAGCGCTCGCCAACCCGCCTGCCAAGCGTGGTGAGTATGGCAACTGCCCCTTATGGAGATCCATGCGGGAGGCCTGTGTTCAGTAGTGGACGTTTTACGGCTGAAATGATGATGATTGACTACTGTCTTTTGCCCTGTGCTGTGAGGGCTGCACTGACCGTCTCCAGACTCTTAGAGACCTGGTCTGTCCAGCGTTTTGGGCTTCGTCCACGGGGACTATAACCTTCGACCTTTTCAATAACCATCAGCCATAAATGGCCGTAGTTATTATTACAGAGTCCTGTGTAGGCATGTTGCAGACAGCCTTTAGCCGCTAGAGATGCCCTTCCAGGGTAAATGCTTGAGTGCACCGTGTGTTAGAGATTCTTACTGCATCCACGGGCAAAGGAGGAGAGGCAACGTTCTACTGCCGGCACCCCACGTCAATATTAAACACAAACACTACAGAAAGAAAGCGTTATTTGCCTAGCCACTCGCAAACGTCAAAGAGTATTGACCACAATACCTATTTGCACAGCGCTACCACGTTCCGCAAACCGAACAGATATAAACAGCTTTGCCTGTAATCGTACACGTTTTTGGATAGTCGTGGGGTGCCGGCAGTAGAATGTTGCCCCTTCTCTTTCCCGTGAATGCAGTATGAATCTGCCAAGGGGTACCTGAGTAAGATGGGCAGCAGCATTTTCCGGGTAAATTAACATCCCGTACTGCGCTCGACAACCTGCCTGTTATGAATGGTGTATGGCAACAACCCCCTTCATGATCAACTTAATCAAATCTATGAGGGAAACCATGTTCAGTAGTGGACGTCCTACGGCTGAGATGATGATGATGATGTACACGTTTTTTGCTGTCAAGTTGATTGTCAGAATATTTTAAAATACACTGCTAAGCGTAATATATTTTATTAAATAACGTTCATACGTTGTGTACTATAAGATCTCTACTTACCCAAAAGAGGGGGTTTGAGCCCTTAAAAACAAGTAGTTTCGGAGGGGAAATAATCGGGAATGCGTATGTTTTTTTTCAATGCTTATTTATAATCTTTATTAATTTTTTTTAACTAGATGATGTGTTGTGAAAATTATGTTATTTTTACAATTTGAATAAAAATTCGCTGTGTTTGGTATGATGTCACAGGGTCTTTTAACGACTTTCAAGAATAATTTGGGGTATAGGTTATCATTATCGAATAATCACCCCAAAACCACGAAAGTTTTAACTTCATAAAAACTTCATAGTGCGCCGATGAAAAAAAAATATTTTGGCAAGTCACTATGCCATCCTTCATACAAAAATGTTCGTAGCACTTGGAGGGAAACTGTAAACGTTCACTACATACACGCTTAGTACTATATCTGCAGTCAGTACACATGAGAAGCTAAAACTAGAATTAGCTAAATTAAATAGCTAGTGACTGGTGTTCAATGTTCGTCCCTATTTAAAGACTGCTCGAGAGGCATCCCCAACTTATGAGAAATTCTTTCTTTGACGGCAACTCCCTAGAAAATTGATTTCAAGTCGCGTGAACAATACAGGTTGCTTCTATCGTGGCAGCTCGCCGGTTTATTAAAGGGAGTTTTATTTGTTTATTATAAAGAAAGAATGCGTTTACATATCAAATAAATAGAAAAATAAATAGTATGTGTGTGTAGATAGATACGAGCAGGAACTTTTATCCATGAAATTATAGACAATTAAGTACAGCGAAGCTTTTATGATAAAAGGGCGTCAGCTCAGCATACATTTTGGTTGCGCTAGTTCTGAAACCTGAGTAAGGAAGGTTGTATTACAAGTTTAATGAATTGCAATATTTGAGAAGTACAAACATTTTCAAGTGGAGTTGTGGAACTGCGAACTTTTTAATGCAAATGATAAATACCTTTACTGTTATCTGTTTTCTAATCTAAACAGCCTGCTAGATCCTACTGCTGGGCAAAGGCCTCTCTTATCCTCTTCCACTTTTTCCGGTCTAGGACTTCTGTCTTCTTCTTTTTGCCTTCGCCACGTTCCGTTTCACGTCATCAAACTTATTAACATAACAACCACTCATTACCTACTCGTAAAACCATAAAATGTAGAAGAATATTTGGGCGAATTTCCGTGAATCACCCTGTACTCCTTCCAAAGTTAATATGTGAGATATTTCACATTAAATCTGGAGTTTCGCGAAATTAACAAGGGTGTTGTTGCTTGTTAGCTTCTTAACTTGCTAATTTGTTCTTAACTTCAAAACGAATAACGAAATTTTCAAGTGATTTTATAATAACCTTATTTTTAGATCTATCAAGTTAAAACAAAAACTGCGTCACAGTTTATATCAAAGTGTTACAAGAGGAATCGATACCAGTGTCTATTCTGATGATATGACCATCATATTTTTTTTAATACCACTAAGTATTATGAAATTACGGGCACATGAGACCTTACAACTCTGTCTCAGGGTGACGGGCGCTATGCAATGCAGCGTTACCTATGTACTTAATGAACGTGATCACCGCGGTTTTGCAACTGTTATAGGTAGAAGTTACCGCTTAACATCAGGTGGGCCTTAGGGTTGTCTCGTCATTTAGTAGTATAAAAAAAAGTGTGACAAGCTAAAGGCCCACCTGGTGTTAAGCGGTAACCTTTACCTATTACAACTGCAATACCGTGGTGATCATGTTAACGAAGCACGTGACCAACGCTGCATTACATTGCGCCCGTGACATATAGTTGTAAGGTCTCATGTGCCCGTAATTTCATCATCATCAGCCTTGAAACTGCTGACTTCGATGCTAAGAGATCTTCGTTGACAGATTACAGAGAGCCGCGTGGTGATATTTAAGCTCTCTGAGGTTGGATTCGTTGGTTCTTATGGCAGTCCAAAGGCATCAATCCTGGTATTATCACGGCTTTAAATGGTCCATGTCCCGACACCGTACGACACTCCTCAACCACCAATCGGCAGCCGCAAGAACGAACAAAATCACGACTCGTATCGTTAAAATTTTGAGCATTCAAAACAGAGTTACGAATTATATGAAATTGACCAGCGCTCGAGTCACCATAAAGCAGACGAAAGGGTAGAAAACCAGAACCCTTAACGAGTTAATATCTGAATACATAGTCGCCATGGCCGAAATTGGCTAAGAAACATCATTTTCACCATGTCTTTAAAAATCTACAATAATAATAGCAGTTTCTGTAAGTGTATGTTTAATGTGTGAAGGAAAACATCGTGATTAAACCCGCGCCTTAGTCATTGCTTTAGACGTTGACCTGTTCTTTTCTCTGACTAATAGCTGACTAAGCTGTAAGGATATAGATGCTGGGCTGGGCTTGCCCAGCAATAATTTAATATTCATCAACGTCTTAGGCACTGCAGCGTCCCGCACAGCATGAATACTATTATGCTTACGTATATAATATATGTATGTATAAATCATCTGCACTGCAATAGTTGTAAAACCCTAAATTTAAATGGTCTTATTTTTAAACTTTATCTTACAATACTGTCTCAGGGTGACTGGCGCAATACAGTGCAGCGTTGGTGACGTGATCACCGCGGCATTGCATCTCCTTCATCATTTCAGATGTAAACCTTTCACTACTGAACTCACGAGGGGTAGTTGCCATACTCACCACGCTTGGCAGGCGGGTTGACGAGCGCAGTACGGGATGTTGATACACGGAAAGAAGCTGCTGCGAAACTTTCGGATGCATCCCTTAGCAGGCTCTTACTGCATCCACGGGCATGAGAGGAGGTGTAACTGCCGGCACCCCACGGCCTAACTCCTTAGCAAAGCAAAAATACTAAAAACCTAGACGTCGCAGATATAAAAGTATTCAATGTAATTTCGAATGCTAACTTATTTTCTGCTTTCAAAAAACATTTATTTTGCAGCTGCAAACATTGGCGTCAACGAGTGCAAATCTCATTACGCGGCGGCAGACGACTGAAGGGAAGACTATTTGCGGTATCTTAATACTGTTGGATTGTTAGCATTCTTCAATACAAAGTCTGGAAGTACAGTTAAACTTGATTTTGAGTGTATAATTGATTCAGACGTGACTTTGCGGAAATCCATTAGAATATCTAAGTGCACAACAAATGTATCTTCGGCTGTTAATGACTTCTTGCAGTAAGCCGACGGTATAGTACCATAAATATCTAAATGAACAACAAATATACATATACTTAGTATAAGGCGAAACACATGTTGAATTCTTTTTTGAGTTATTATTTAAATTATATTTAAAATAAAAATAACCGGATACTTGTCGCGTTATTTACCTCTTATATTGATATCCTTTCGACAGGATTGCATCTATCGTAGTCCCGGGAAGATTGGAATTTTTTGAGTGTTTTTCAAGCGTTGATTAGATATAGGTTAGAGGATTTGTTACTATATACAGGGTGTATTATAACATGTGTACTAAGCCGAAAGGGGGTGATTCTGACCATCCCAAGGAACAACTTTTGTTCTACGACTTTTCAGGATTCAGTGATTTTCATTCAAGAAAAGACTACACAAGTTTAACATTCAACAGCTGATTATACAATAATTACAACCTAAACGCCAGCTGATTCTTGTCAGGGTCATTGAACTCCGCGAAGAGTTGCCATACAGGTACTAATAAGTATTATACCTATAACCACAAAGGGGTTTTAAATTTTTATTAAAATAAACAAATAAGCCGTGGGGTGCTGGCAGTAGAATGTTACCCCTCCTCTCATGCCCGTGGATGCAGTAAGAGCCTGCTATGGGACACCGCCGGGAGATGTGCAGCAGCGTCTATCCGTGTATCAACATCCCGTACTGCGCTCGCCAACCCGCCTGCCAAGCGTGGTGAGTATGGCAACTACCCCCTCATGGAGATCCACGAGGGAGGCCTGTGTTCAGTAGTGGACGTTTTTACGGCTGAAATGATGATGATGATGAAACAAATAAAAGTCTAGTTTTGGCCTCATGATAATTTTTATAAAACACTAACTAGTAAAATTTTTAATAAAAATGTTTAAAAATTAATAAAAACAAATACGAATTACCGTTTTTTTTTCCTTGCAAAACTACTTGTTTTCATGGGCATGAAACCTGTCTTTCAGGTTAGTACTCATTATTAAGTTAATACACCCTGTATTATGTTGTTCATTTAGAAGCTACAATGACAAATAGTATGTGTTACTACCTGCAATCTGAAGGTCGTGGGTTCGCTACTGCCGTGCACAAATGGATCTTTCTTGAAAAATGTATGTGCACAAACGGTCTAGCTTTCTCAATACAGGCATAATGAAGAATCCTACAATAACCTGTTCCAGTCTAAAAGTTTTTTAGTATTACATATCATGTATGATAACCATATATAACCCATGAGCTTGACTCCTTTAGCATAGACTGGCTTCAACAAGCTCAAGACAGGGATAAGTGGAAGGAGGGAAGGGAGGCCTTTGCCCTGCAGTGGGAAACATCAGGCTTATACATAAATAATAAAAAAATATCTTGTAGGTACTTGTATTAATTAATGTTAAAAAGTAGGTACCCTGCGTGTATAACAGATACTTTGTATTTTCTGTAGTAAATTTATCTTCAAATACACTTTAATGGTAAAGGAAAACATCGTTAATCATATTATACTATAATCATAATTTTGCTACAGACGTATTGATCTGTTCATTACTTTGACTAATAGCCCATTACGTTGGAGGGATCTTATAGGTGCTGGGCAGGCCTAATCCATCTAACAATGCACCAGGCACTGCAGCGTTCTGTACAGCATGATTACCAGTTGCTGACGGAACTGAACTGAGGAATTACTTACCTTTTCAGTAGGATATCATCCGACAAAAATTGTTAGCGCTCACAGTAAACAGTAACAACAAGCATTGTTACGGGGGTACCAGAAAAGGGGGCGAAGGCCTCAAAAGGTCACTAAAAGTCAAAAATGGCATTTTTGGGCTTTTGGACGTTTTCGGCCATTTGAATACATTTGAGGTCACAATAACTCCGGTCCCTGTGACCCTAAGGTCACCAAAATCAATCAGTCACCTCCTCTCATTAAGACGGTGCTAACAAAAAGGTTTCATGTAAATCGATCAACGCGTTCGGTTGTAATCGTCAAATACACAGACAGACAGGCAGCGCTATTCATTAATACAAATGAATAGCGCTGCCTGCCTGTTTTCGCCCCCTAAAACAAAATATTTATCACATAAAATATGTATATTATAAGTGTAATATTTATAAATAAAATATTTATCACATAAAATATGTACCACTGTTTACAGTAACGCAATATGAATGTAGACGTTATGTACATATGTAAATACATAAGCAAATGCCTATGTTCCATTTAGTTGGCAGCTTTTCCTTTCCACATTTTCCATCTCTCTCAGGGATTTTCAGCCAAATCCTACTTACTCGCCGTCGCCTCAGCTCAGCTGAAATGGATTTTTTCCAATGTATCCCGACTTAAAAGTTTTGATACATTTTAAATTTTTTCTTTGATTTTGGAAAATACCTTAATACTTGAAATTTTCTTACAGCAAGTGAGAAATTTTCTTACAGAAGTGACTAAAAAAGCCGATCATCAGTTTAATATTGTTTTTTCCCCCCCTATAACCAACTCACTTTAGGCCATTTTTTGATGCTGTACTGTTTCAAGGAAAGGAAGAAAGTGTGAAAGCAAGGAAGCGAGGACTTTGTGGGCAAAGGCCTCGCTTCCTCGCTTTCACACTTTTCTATCCTGAGCCCATAAGCTTCGAGGTGTGCGTCTAGAGAGATTTTAGGAATTAGTAGTAAATAATAAAAAAGTTATCTAGACATGCGGCTGCGTGTCCAGCCAAGCTCGAGCAAGGTGAACGGGCGAACGGCAGTAGTGTAATATTACCCGAACCATTTAGAGGCGCTTTTGGTCTATAACTGTAGTAGGTATAGATAGGCTGCAAGGCGCAGGCCTTTTACCTGGTATACAGTCCGGGTTTGTAGGCAAGCACTAGAAACACATCCACTAACAGTTTAACGTTTACTGAAGGGCACAGCACAATAGATATACTAGGTAAGCGTTATAGTCCATGAAGTGTTAGGATAAATTTCAGCTCACGGTTTAATTTGGCTAGTTTTCACAACTGACAAGTTACTGTTATAATATTTGAAGCTATGACTTTCTTCTATTTAATAAGTTGTTAAAAACAAGCCAAATTAAACCGTGAGTTACAGTTGATCCTAAGTTATCTATCAGGCATATTGTATTAAATAAACGATTGTCTACAGAACGGCGTCATTTAGATCTCAAGTCTTTTGTGGGCGAAGTGGACAACCATGACATTCTAAATATTGAACTTATGGTTTTCACATTTATGTTGTTGATAGGATAAATAATGTTGACATCAGAATAATGAATGACATAAGCGTGCTGGACACTACACACACAGCACCATCTAATCTCAAACTAAACAAAGCTTGTTTTGGGGAAACCAGATGATTGATGGAATGCTTTATATCTTTTTATTTATACATACGATATTATTATGATACTTGCTTAAAAACATCCATACACGAGACAAATATCTACAGAAAAGCTAACATTTGCCCCCCGAGCGGAATTGAACTTGTATCCTGCGTTACAGCCGGCTATTAAACTCGGTGAGCCACAGAGGTCGTCCTAATACTGCACTTCAATAATTTGATAAAAATAAAATGGAAGTCGTCAAGACTGTAAAATAATGGCCGCTTCTATAAAAATGTCCATGTGTAAAAATGCCAACAATAAATTTTGTCCGTGTAGAAAAGTGCCAATGTATATTTTGGTGTTTGTGCCACAACGCAGTTTTCTTTTGGCCCTTACTCGGAAAAATCGAGGTCAATGTTCTACAAAGCCACGAGCAGATTCAATCAACAAGACACTCAATCACTATTTGATTTCAGTACCCCATTTGTTCGACCGTTGGAACTCAAATGGCATCGTTTACCGTTACCGATGTGGAATAAACACAGTTCTGGCGCGCTGCCGACACGAGTTGAAAGTTTCGCATCGAATTACAAAACATGATTTGTTTTCCGTTTACGCGGGTAATTGCTCTTTGTTGCATGTTTTAATCGATGTAGTTGAGTTCGATTTGTTTGTTGGTTAGACATGGTTGCGTCCTCCAGTTATGCCAAAGAGATAAAATGTGGTGTTTAGATTAATGGCCTTTTCATATGTTATAGATGATTTATACAGCGTCAGCAACTGGTAATCATGCTGTACGGGACGCTGCAGAGCTTGGGACATTGTTAGATGTACATATTATGTGCACACTTAACACGTGCTTAAACAGTGAAGGAAACAACGTGAGGAAACCTGCAGTTAGTTAACTTCGGACGTAGGTATTGAGCAGTTCTTTACTCTGACTAATAGCTGACTAAGAGTGGAGGGTATAGGTGCTGAGCAAGCCTTATAGAATAAATCCTTTGGAATATGGAACATATATACGAGCTATATCAGTGAGAGAAAACATCGTGAGGAAATCCCCGGCTTAGTGAGCTTCAGAGATATTGACCTGTTTTTTGCTCTGACTAATAGCCAATATCTTAGCTGGGAGGATTGGTATTGGTGCTGCGCAACCCTTATCCATCCAACGATATTCCAGTTATTGGAGCTTCCCGTAAACTATGAATGCTAGTTGCATATATACATATATATATATATAGATATATATTATAGATATCATCTATAATTAATGCCAATTTATTCCAAGAAAAATGAGTAACGCCTTTTTTTTGGAATTTCGTTTTGTATTTACCAAACAATGTATTTATGTATTCTGTCAATCAAGGTTTCCATAGTAGAAGCTTAGCTTTGTTTGGGACTGTGGTTTTGTGTGTAGTGTCCAGCATTATTTATTTTTATTTATTTATTTATAAAAAAAATAATAAGTTAGGCCTTTTTATGTACGGGCCGTGGGGTGCCGGCAGTAGAATGTTACCCCTCCTCTCATGCCCGTAGATGCAGTAAGAGTCTGCTAAGGGATACCTCTGGAAGATGGGCAGCAGCGTCTTTCCGTGTATCAACATCCCGTACTGCGCTCGCCAACCCGCCTGCCAAACTTGGTGAGTATGGCAACTACCCCTCATGGAGATCCATGAGGGAGGCTTGTGTTCAGTAGTGGACGTTTTACGGCTGAAATTACGATGTACGTCCCAAAATGTGGTCAACCACCCTACTACAGCTGAGATTAATTTGAACGTCATGAAAGAATAAGGTCGATTTTCCATTGCATATCTTACACTCAGTTAGAAAAGTCAACCTTAGCGATAATTTGATCTCACAGAAACATTTGTCAAAACTGGTAGACCACTTTCTTGGCACACGGTACATACCTACTACTACTTACGCTACTTTATAGTCTTTTTGACTTTTGAGCGCGATGTAAAGTATCAAAACCTGTCACCCGGGCTACCAGGAGCGTAGAACGCACAGAGAGTTATTTCTTATTGTGCGACGCTCTGGGGAAATACAGCCTCCGGGCACAAGATGGCGTCGTTACAGTGTGCCTTCAAAAGGTAGCTATTTAAAGATGACATACGATAAACCTAGGTATCTATATGCTATAGGTACGACCGAAATAACCGTTTTGCGGCTGAAATTATGATGATGACCAACAAACTGTAGCAGCTTCTGTGAGGCATTTGCATCTACTGTAAATGTTTTATACAGCGTCAGCAACTGGTATTCATGTTGTATGGGACGCTGCATTGCCTGGGACATTGTTAATATTTTTACTTTACAAACACTGGAAAAATGAGAGGGGCATTTGCCCTGCAGTGGGACAACATGGGCTAAAAATAAACATAGGCCTCCCTCAAGGATCTTCAAGCCATATTCGCCACGCTTGGCAGGCGGGTTGATGAGCGCAATACGGGATGTTGATATACGAAAAAATGTTGCTGCCCATCTTCCAGAGGTATCCCTTGATAGATTCTTACTGCATCCACGGGCATGAGAAGAGGGGAAATTCTATTGCCGGCATGTTTTAATAGTGCAATAAAACTTTTTCTGATATCTTACCCTTCCTAATGTGCCTATTCTAATAAACATAAAATCAACAATTTTACCAAGCGTATTCATTGTAACATGGAAACGTCTCACTACGCCAAAAATAAATAATAATAAATTTATTTGTAAAGATGAAAAGGAATGTAAAGTATAGGATTTACAAGTTTCGTAGAAATAAAGTTAAAAGGCACACGGTGTCGAACAAAGGCGGTCTTGTAATAAAAGTTCAAAAGCGCACAACTTTCGCAATATCACGATATCATAGATGGCGCTGTAGTGCTAACAGAATTCACGACATTTCACTTCGCAACGCTCATGGAAAAGCTATACCGAATAATAAAATTGTTACTATTTAAAATATCTTCTTCTTCTTTTAATGTATGGCATGTGCGTCATGTTTGTACACTAATCTGTCATTTTGTTTTGTTTTGTTTTATTATAGTTATTATTGTAATAATTATAATTTATTCAAATTTATATTTTGATTTTTTAAAGTTTTTACTACATGACTGGTTGTTTACACAACTTACAATTTACACGTAATCAGGGTAGGCGGCCCAACTAAGTAATTTATCCAAATCTAAGCTTTTATTAACATTAAACCCTAAAGTAACCAACAAAAAGTTCAATTCAGAACAAAAATCAATTTTCAGTGGCTCAGCCAAGTAACACAAGCTTCTTCATTCAGCAAGAAGTTTTCAATATTTTCCAACTCTTTAGTGTAAAAATACTTTATTATGAGTATGAGTTTCGGGCAAGTTACGTTAGTTTAGAATTATACGATGAGAGAAGTTGGGCTTGTTCACATTTGAAAAACATTTTTGGTTTGCCTCTAATCAAAAGCGACTTAAGTAAGACCTCTCACATCTAATAAAGATATGTTATGATTCTGGCACCCGTGGGGTGCCGGCAGTATAATATTTCCCCTCCTATCTTGCCCGTGGATGCAGTAAGAATCAGTCTCTCGATATTCACCACGCAGGCGGGTTGGCGAGCTTAGTACGGGATGTTAATACATGGAAAGACGCTGCTGACCGTCTTCCAGAAGTATCCCTTGGCGATTCTTACTGCATCTAAGGGTAAGAGAGGAGGGGCAACATTCTTCTGCCGGCACCCCACGGCGTATTAAAGTATGCAATAAAGTTATTTTTATTCATTCATCAAAATACAGTAACATGTAGTAGTGGCATCCATCTCGAAGGATATAAACTCCCAAAAGCTCAATAAAACACGTTTCCCGCCCCCATCTTTTCCCATTTCCCCCTTTCCCAATACGCCAATACTGCATGTGTGGGCGGAGTTGCGCATTCCTTCTGAGAGTTCCAAGACATGCGTGTAACACCTCACATGTGAGTACAATAGCATTTTCTTTCTGACAGTTTTGTTCCCCTTGCTATGTCCCCACTTTTTTATATTGTTATAAATAATTACTTACCTATAAATACTCTGGAACTATTTTAGACTGTAGGTATAACCTACATTCCTATTAAGCAAAGAACTCTGTATGCTTTCTCTAAGATACTTATTTAAAAAAATGTTTTATGTTGTAGATTTCAAATTAGCTAGTTTATTTTTGGTATATACTTCAAATTATTAATTTTAGATATTCTAGCCTTGTTAGTTGAGTTGTTTTTTATTTGTGCGCACGTTGTGGCCGCCTCTAATTGAGGGAACACTAGCCCTAAGTACCTATTGTTATAATTAAACCTCATTATTGTGTATCTCTTGTTGGTAGCCCAAATAAATAAATAAATCGTGCGAGGAAAAATTAAATCATGCTTGTACATAGCCCCATGTAATTTAATGTGACATATTATTTACAAGCTTATGTCGCCGCTTCTCATGCGTTGTACCCGAATAAAATGTAGTGTATGTGTTAATCCTGGTCAACATCTATACGTATGCAAATCAGCATCTTTTCGTGTAACAACATCCCGTACTGCGCTCGCCAACCCGCCTGCCAAGCGTGGTGAGTATGGCAACTACCCCTCATGGTGATCCATGGGTGAGGCCTGTGTTCCGTAGTGGAAGTTTTGCGGCTGAAATGATGAATTAATTAATTAGGAACATAAAAAGTCATGCATTTTCCGTATCACGTCATAAACGAACACAAAATAACAGGAAATATTAGCGAGCAAACATTTCCAGGACCGTGTTTGTTGCTAAATTGTTTGATATTCCAATATTTTCAATACTAAAGAGATGTAAGTAATTAATTGCTCACGTACATAAATAAAATCGTGCATAATTTCTTTTACGGCAAGAACGTCGACAAAATAACAGAAAAAAATAAGCTAGCAAACATTTTCATACCCGCGTCTGTTGCTCGCTAAATTGTTTGATATCCTGCTCAACTTATTAACTTATTATACAAAGGAGTTTGAGCAACTCGCTTCCTGCAATATTGGACTTGAACTTTTGTTTAATTTTGTTCGTAGAGTCGGCTTTTCTTTGCAGTTTTCACCGCTACGGAAGTTTAGTTTTTAATTTTAGCGTTGGAAATGTAAGCTCCTCCATTCAAGTAGGTACAATTTCAAGTCAAAAGGCATTTACATGATCTTGATCGCAATTGCTTTTTGGACTGTGGAAATCGTACCCACTTTCTTCGTGTCATTGTTAACTGAGTTGACAGAAAAATACTACACTAGCGTCATCTATTAGGCTGTAGGAAACCATTTTTGTTCATAATGTGCAAACTAATACCTATCATTTATGACACCTTACACTACACAACCTAGAAACTTCACTATAAAATTTTGAGATCCCCTTTAAGCCTTGCTAACTATATGATTATATTTTATTATTTTTAGGGTTCCGTATCCAAGGGGTAAAAACGGGACCCTATTACTAAGACTCCGCTGTCCGTCCGTCTGTCTGTCTGTTACAGCTAAATATCTCAAAACTACATAATTATGCCATCGAGTTAAAATTTAATATTGCAAATATAAAAATCGACCAAGTGCGAGTCAGACTTGTGCACGAAGGGTTCCGTACCATTATTTGGCAAAACAAGTACTATAGGCACTATAAATAATAAACTAAATATTCTGTGAATATTTGGCCGTTATTAATATCAAGCAAAAAACGGCAAAAAAACACGTTTCTCTTAGGGAGCCCCCCTCAAATATTTATTTATTTTAATTTAATTATTAATTATTGAACATTAGGGTTCCTATTTTACTATTTTTGTCTAAAACCCTAAAACCATTTTTTTATCTACCTCTACAGTCTCACTTTCTCAAAAAAACGTCGAAGGTGACTTTAGATTTATATTTAGATTTATTTATTTCAAAGACATAAGTTTACAGTTATGACACCAAAACACTTACTATCTTAATATACTTAAATATACTAGAAGAGATCTAACACTATTAAACAACTTATCGTGAAACATGTCGACGTGCTGGAACTCTTGCAAAAATGAGTTTATGAGTGCTTGTGCTCTGATCGTCGGCGAATTGCTTGCATGTTGGGTTCGCGTAGCAATGCCACCAAATAGGTTGTGCTGTCGACGACCTGAGCGCACATAGTTATTAGGTACATATAGATTTAAGCTACTGAGAACACCCGGATTATCGACTTTATTGTGAAGAATTAAATAATAATGAATAACCAACTGCAGCTTACGCCTTAGCTCTAATGTCTCAACACCTATCATACCTGAGACAAACAAAGATGGAAATAGGTAGGGATAATATCCATATTGTCTTTTATAAACATATCTACAAAATTTACGTTGAATTCTCTCCAACATCATGCAGTATTTTGCCTCTCGCGGGTCCCACACTATTGCGCTGTATTCCAGCTTGCTGCGGACAAAAGCATTATATAGCATGATGGCCACTTTTATGTCTTGAAACTGTGCAGCTGTTCTCATTATAAAGCCTAACGTTTTGTTCGCATTCTTATCACATATATTTTCGTGAGCATATTATCTCATAGCGATATAATATGCTCACGAAAATCAAGACGCGAGTCCATAACGAGCCCCAGGTCACGAATCTCGCCAACCCTTTCCAAGGCAGTGCCGTCAAGAGTGTAAGATTGTGTTAGTGGTGTTCGTACTTATCAGTTTTGGTTGCTCCTATAATAATGTAATCATTAAAAGCTTAGAAAAATACATGTTTAATGTTTGGTAGAATGCAAGGCGTAACGTAGTCTCTGTCATAAGCAAAACATTATAATATTATCTATGGTAAGGGTGACCGAATCTCTCGTATTTTTGCCGGCGAATGGCGTCCGCTGAATTTGAAATTGGGAAATGTATCAAATAAAATTCAAAATAATTTATACAGATAGTACATTATTAAAATAGTATCTATTGAATTCTACTAAGAAAAATTCTGACATAAACTATGTTTATCATTATGTGTTAAAAAGCTACAAAATCCACACAGTATCAAATCAAATCAAATCAAATCAAAATAGTTTATTTGCCAGAATACAATTTTACAATAAGGTCTTATATAATAGCGGTAGTGCCTGTATTCAGCTTGTGTGCAAGCATGCAAAATGTTATTTAAAATGTTATTTAACGTAGGTATTAAATTATTAACAGTTCAGAAAGTCATTTAAATCATAAAAACATTTTTCCAGTAACCATAGATTAAGTTTTTTCCTAAACAATACTCCTTTAGTAACAAAATTGCACAAAACAAAAAACCTTTGCAGACATCCCAATAAAGATTATGCCTGTCCGTATGACTGCAATAAAAATTGTCTATTCCTCGTAATTTGTTCTGTTCAGCTGTTCCCGCCATTTTGCAGTACCCACGTTTTCTGTTATTTCATTTAAATTTTATTTAGACGGTGCAGTCTGGACTTATGAAATGTTAATAAAAACGGCGGGACACTGCTAGGAAGCGATTTGCTATGAACTTGTAGATGTAATTAATACAATTAATTAGAAATACATTTTTAAATAAATATATTCTCACCTATATATATAAAATTCAATTTCCTGACTGACTCACTGACTGACTGATATATCAACGCACAGCCTAAACCACTGGACCTAAAGACTTGAAATTTGGCGCACATATACCTTGAGTATCCTAGAGGTGCACTAAGAATGGATTTTTCGAAATCCCCACGGGATAGGGAATAAATGGGATTTATATTTTCGAATCAAAGTGGCTCTGCGTGAAAAAGGGGATTTTACGTTTTATGACTTCCACGCGGACGAAGTCGCGGGTTATAGAAAGCCACAGTATTTGTGAGTGTCATAGGCTATAAATTACCGCCCAACGAAGTGGGCACCGGGTCAGCTAGTAATATATATTTAAATGCTTGTACAATGTGTGACAAAATTAACGTATCTTTATCTTTAATATATTATAATTATTGAATCATACCAAAATCATTTAAGGCATGTAGTAAAACATACAGAAACTTACTAGATAGGAATGTACCTCAAGAATAGAGTTCTTTGTTGTAATAATTGCGCGAACAGAAGTAATAACGCAATAGATTGTACACAGAAACTATGTGTCCGCCTCCAGTGTATTGATTTCTGATTCTAATAAGTATTTACCAAACTAAAAGTAATGCCTGAAACCTAGTTCTATTCTGAAATCTTGTTCATAAGTCGTCGAACAGTAAGAACCAAATAGAATATTTTACACAGAAACTTTGTCTAGTGGTATTGATTTCTGAACGAACTCAGCAGAAAAATATGCTTATTTCACACTGCCTTTGTCTCCGCTACGGAGATATACGTAGCTGCCGGGCTAGTATGGATAGCGGACTTTTTCACAACATTTTTTCAATGATGAGCCGTTGAGGTTGACTTGAGCACCAAGCAAAAACAAAATTATGTTAATTAGCCCTCCTCACCCCAAGTTTATCGTTAAGAACTAAAAACAATTGTTTTCAACTCATTGTATCTTTTGTTAACTGACAAGTCTACAAATTTTAACAAAAAATGTTCGTTGGAAAACAGAATTCCCCCGCAAACGTAGGTCTTAATGTATTCTGGATATTTTATTTATAATCAGTAATTAAAGTCTATTTCAAATGAATGTTGCAGCATTAGCAACTTTTCACTTAGAGGATACTCGTACCATCACCTATACCAACTTATATCTCCATGAAACGTTGTTATAACCGAGAGAGACTCAAAACAATTATAAGGCACCTCCCTATTTAATCGGATGTATCCAGATGAAGCCTAGTAAGCTGAGCCAAAGTTATCAAACCTGTCGACATGTACTCGTACCTATCTAAGAAAATAGTAGTACTAGGAGTGGTCAAAGGTAAAGACATAGGTAATTATCTCAGACTGCAATAAAGAAAACTGTTTTCAGTTAAACCACTTTGTTGTGCGCGCAATCTATGCACGAGTAAAACATATTTTAAAAACTTGTAGTATAATAACATTTATTATCATCATAATCTTATATGTAGGATATCCATTGCTGGATATAGGATTCCCTCATTGATTTCTACTTTTCACATATACACCGCCAATCTGTGGTCTTCACCAGTTCTTGCTCATCTTGTTAGTGGACTTTGCGGCTCTTTTAGCCATCTGTTATGCGCGATACAAGGCCCGCGCAGTGGCCCTTCAACGTGCTAATCCATTTAGCTATGTCGGTGACCCAAGTTCTACGTTACTCCTAATTTCTAACTCAATAAGAACATTATTAATATTAATGATGTATTTATAATAAAAGTACATTATACTACTAACCAATGTTCTAACATACAAGCTATTTCAAGTTAGAGATTATACTTCGAATTATCATAATGATGATTTATACCAAATACGCCGAGCTTTCTCATACCATTTATGCAGAGTTTCAACATTATAACATACCAAATGCAGTTCCAGTAAATCATATTGCAATAATTTATTAACAAGATGCTAACAAATGCAAGCCCACGCACGAAATCCTACACAATGTTAATGATGTACATAATTAAAACTTGAGGATATATTAATAGCATAAAAATACTCATGTCAGCGTAGGTAGTATCAAGATCAACTTATAATAATAAAAATGATCGTAATTATTAACTTGTACCTGTTACATTGTACATATGAGTAGGTTATGTTACTTCCTACACAAGTATTTTTAAGTTTTGTTTAATTTGTTAGTTGTCTCCATACTTTTGAAAATTTATTAATTGTGGAATTAGAATAATTAAATCGAGTTGCTTTTAGCTATTTCTTTAAGCGGACTTAGCCTTTAACAACTTTCGACGAATTAACCTATTCTTTCTGCTGACTAATAGCCGAAAAAGCTGGGAGGATGTTATAGGTGATGGGGCATGCATAATCCATCTATCTAAGAAACTTAGACAGTAAAAATTGGAAAAATGTTTTAAACAAAGTTTTTTTTAACAATGTTATAAAACACGCCACACCATATTTATGCACGCCCAGGATGACTGGCAGAGAATGCTTTAGCATTAAGTCCTCCTTACACAATTGTTATGTGACAAAGTGTTAAATAAATAAACTTTAATTAAATAAATGGTTGACGTAGTTTTTTGATTTATATCCCTGGCACTGTGGCTTGGGACGCTACATCCTTAATACCAATAATTAATACATTGCTAACACTGTTCAAATATTTTTTCAGTTGAAAAAGGAGGGCACGCCATGCCTACCCCTGGTACTTTGGGGCTTTATTTATTATTATAACCATGAAGAAAAATAATTTATTAAGGGCGAATAGAAATTAAGTAACCTTTCATATCTTATATGGATGATTTGTACACCGTCCGCAATAGGTGTTTATACCGTACGGGACGCTGGAATATTTTTCGATGGATTAAGCTTGTCAAGCACCTAGGCCCTTGTCACTTGTTCACAACTTACTCGGCAATATTCAAAAGAACAAGGTCGAACCAATGAATTTTCCAAGTAAAAGAATCTATTAGTGCATGGTCGAACCGGCTAACTTCGGATCGATCGATTCGTACAGACGGCTTTTTTATGTAAAAAAAACAATAATTAAATTGCAAGACATTATAATCAAAAAGTCCTTATCCGTACCAACCAGCCAGTTTCAGGATTTGCGTGAACAGGACACAGCTCTACGAAAGAGCGAGAGAGGCGATATAATCCACTTGGTACGTCACGGGTGGGTTGTTCTCATACATTTTTACTGGAGAAAATTCGGGAATACCCTTAATGCATATTAAGCCGGTATTTTGTGAGGTAGCGGGAACCCAAACGACCACGGGACTGTGTTACCCTAATGGAAAAAAACTACCCATAATTATTTACTTATTTATTTATTCAATAACTTCAAAAATAAAATTACTGTCGAAAAAACAAACATGCAAATAAAACTAAAAAACTAAGATATTTTAACTTAATCTAGATTAGTATTAAATGAATGAAGTTGTTTAACAATTCTTATTAATTTCTAATTGTTAATTACAAGTCATATACCCAATTTACATTTATTAAACACAAATACGGGTTGGCGAGCGCAATACTCGATGTTTATACATGGAAGGACGCTGCTGCCCATCTTCTGGAGGTATCTCGTGGCAGATTCTTAGATTCTCAGCACTCGTTAACCCACCTGCCAAGCATGGTGAGTTTGGCAACAACCCATTTACCTCTATAATCAGTAGGTACTTGGCGATTCATGAGGGAGGCCTATGTCCAGCAGTGGACAGGACATCGAGATGATGATAAATCTAATTTTTTTTAAACACTTGGACTCAATTTCATATGTGATTTTTGGTTTTAATTAGCAACGGCATGATTGCAACTTGTTGACAATGCAAATTAGTTATATAATTAAATAACTGTATGTACAATGTAAGTGATTGTGATAACAATAAAACTTGTTCTATTCTATTCTATTCAATGTGCCGCACTTTATCGTCTCATAATATTCGTATGTTGGTCTTTGAATCAGAAATGAGGAGATACATACGTAGAACAACTTGATTCACCGAGATAGCCAAACGGATTAGCACGTTGAAGTGGCAATGGGCAGTCATACAGTCAGTCAGAAATTCTAACTTTCTCTATAATTACCATCGCTCCTAAATTCAAAATTTAATAAAAGAAAACTAAATTCTACCTGTCCACATTTTCCCTAAATCTTTCCCAACCACAAACCACTCAGGTGGCAACACTACAACTCGCTATCGAAATGAAATTTTCCGGTTGTAGATTTTAGGGATAACGAAGGTCCCATACACTGTACTTTATACTCTATATAAGAATGTGACCCTTCCGAGCAGGGATTATTGTTTCAAGTGCCCTTTTTTAATAAACCACCCAAATGTGGAATTTAGGGAGTTATTGATTTTAGGAGTGGGTAATATTATATTTGGAGACCGGTCGCTGTGGTAAGGTTTTAATGTTGACCCTTGCCAATTCAATATGGAAACTTTGTATTAGTTAACTACGAGTTTACGGTCCTTGGCTCCGTACAAATATAAATTTGTTTAAACTTTTAACGCCTTATTGTGTATATGTGAATGTAGGAATTAGATACCCGTATTACAATTTCTCAAAAATACGCCTCAGATAAAAATTATTCATCATTTCAGTTAAACGTTCACTACTGACGTCGAGCACATATTCATCATTTCAGCCATAAAACGTCCACTGATTAACACATGCCTCCCTCATGTCTCTCCATGAGGGGTAGTTGCCATTCTCACCACGTTTGGCAGGCGGGTTGGTGAGCGCAGTATGGGATGTTGATACACGGATAGACGCTGCTGCCCATCTTCCGGAGGTATTCCTTAGCAGGCTCTTACTGCATCCATGGGCATGAGAGGAGGGGTATCATTCTACTGCCGGCACCCCACGGCGACATACGGAGCACATATTCAATAGAGGCGAAATACATAAGATTATTAGAATTCCGAAACACATAAGTGCTTTGCACTAATGCAATGACAACTGTCTCTCGCCTTTGACAGTACCTAAAGCGCCAACAGCCGACCTGTGTACTTTTCCGTTTAATTGTGAAACATTTTTGGCGGAATTGTTGTTTAGACAAAATAAATGACATTTCCTCTCTATTGGGTATGTCCTCGATGACTACTGAACATAGGCCTCCCTCATGGATCTTGAGGGGTAATTGCCATAGTCGCTACGCAGAACGGGATGTTGATACACGGAAAGACGCTGCGGCCCATCTTCCGGAGGTTTCCTTTAGCACGCATTTACTGTATCCACGGGCATGAGAGGAGATATAACATTCTACTGCCGGCATCCCATGGCAAATATTTTCGGGTCGACCTTATAAGATACTGTAGAGGAGTGTTAAAAGCAATTCCGGCGTTACAGTTTGATCAATGCAATGGGTTCATAAGAATTTTCATCTCGATAAAAATATAAGTTTTAGTTATTATACTCGAATAGCCATCATTTCTAAAATATTAATTATGGCTTGTATTGTCACTTGAACTAAAGTATAGAAAGGCCTTTACACTTATGCATCTCTCATCTCTCCATACTATAAAGAGGAAAGATTTGTGTGTTGTATTTTTGTATATATGTATGTAACGAATAAACTCGAAAACTACTGGACCTGTGTGCAAAATTCTTTCACCACTAGATAGGCTATATTTTATCCCCATATTCTTACGGGAACGGGAAATACGCGGGTGAAACCGCGGACAGTGGTTTATAAAGCGTCAGCAATTGTGTATCATGATGTACAGGACGCAGCAGTGCCTAATATTGTGTGATAGATTAGGCTTACCCTGCACCTTACTTGTGCTGTACCTATAATCCTCTCATCTTAGTCGGATATTAATCAGAGGAAAGAACAGGTTAATACGCCTGCAGCTAACTTTAGTTAGTTACGGATTCCTCACGATTTAAAGGTCATCATCATTTCAGCCGTAAAACGTCCACTACTGAACACAGCCCTCCCTCATGAATCTCCATGAGAGGTAGTTGCCATACTCACCACGCTTGGCAGGCGAATTGGCGAGCGCAGTACGGGATGTTGATACACGGGAAGACGCTACTGCCCATCTTCCGGAGGTATCCCTTAGCAGGCTCTTACTGCATCCACGGGTATGAAGGAGGGGTAACATTCTACTGCCGGCACCCCACGGTAATCGATTCGATTCGATTTAAAGGTGCAGATACATTTTTCATGAATGAAAAATCCATTCGTTCACGGCCCGTAACCAATATCTAAAAACATATTGCACAAGACTGTAAGATTTTATGTTTTCTTCTTCTTTTATGGCTTTTGTGTTTGGTTTAACACTATTCCGCCAGTGTCAAGTTATTTTATAAATTCGTAAGTTATTTGGCTAGCCATGTTGGCGGCCATTTTAATAACAAGGTTATTAAAATGGTGGTTATTACTATCGTTTTTCTCACGTGTTTGCCATTACCCTTTTGGTCACCCGCTATGTAATTTTTTTGCAAGTGTCAAAACAAAGCAATTTTGATGTAGTGACGTTTGGAAAAAAACTGTAGGTTGCTGACAAAGTTTGCTTGATTCAATAAAAAATGTTGTCAAAACCATAATCAAGGGATAAAAAAACATTAAGAACTTTACCTGTTCTTGAAATTAGCACAAAATCACTTCACACCTTCATCCATACATTTATCACACTCTGAAATTAGTTGTAATAAAGTTAATGCACCCTGCAAGGGCACTGCAATTTTGTATATGGGCCTATATGAAATAAATCCTATAATATGAAAAAGATCCTACATGTTTTTAAATGCAATTAATGAATTATTTATCAAGGTTCATCATCATCATCATCATCGCAGCGGTATAACGTCCACTGCTGGATATAAGCCTCTCTCATGGATCATTTTCTTATCATAAGGGGTTGCTGCCATACCACACTTGACAGGCGGGCTGGCGAGCGCAGTGCGGGATGTTGATAAACGGAAGGTTGCTGCTACAGATTCTTACTCCATCCACGGCTAAGAGATGAGGGGCAACATTTTACTGTCTGGACATCACAGGTTAACTATCAAGGTTAAAATAGGTTATACGATGAGGAGATAAATAATAAAGTATAAACCTCTTTGTCAGATGACAAAGACATACAGATACAGATGTATATATGGAGGTGATATTTGTTTCATCAAAGATCGTCCACTGATGACTGAATCGTGAATCAATGTTTATGTTCACAAGCTGTTTTTAGAAGAGGTTATTACACCAAACCCAGAGCAAACACTGAAATGTGAAACAGCGGGTCTTGCGAAGAAAAACATCACGTTTCGCAAACAAACAGTTGTTAATTGGTTGCTCATAACACGCTTGAATGCGGAAATATATTTGGCGTGAAAACTGATAATGATCATGTTCTTTTTTTCAAAAACAAACTCTATTTGCGAAGTTCAGCAAGTAACCCTTATATATGTAGTTGCGCTTTGTCAGTCGTCAGCTTTACGCAAAGAAAATTGGATGAAAAGACGTTGGTTGACGATTGTATCACACCCAACCGAAACAGTAGTTGTGCTCGATTTTTTACTATACCTGTCTTACTACAAACAAAGCTTTGCCTATTGAATTACTAGTGATTTATACCTTATATTATAAAAACAAATTCACTTACAGTAACTCAGATCAGCTGTCCAACGAAAGACCTTGTGGTCTCGGTCAGCAGCTATATCACAGCTTGACAAGCCATGTCTCTGTTGGTGCTCCATTGATCCAAGCCAATCCAACTGCATCCATCAAGAAGATCCTCAAAGAACAAACGACTTTCCAAAGTTTTCACTGACACAAACTTCAGAACTTCCAAAGCACTTTCCTAAGAACTTTGAGCGTCGATTCCTTCAGTTTTAACGTACCGGGAAGTTTAAAATTAAACTTAAAAGCTGGTCTGTTCCCGACGACACCCCGACCCGCACTGGTGGGCTAAATGAGAAAGGTTTTTCCTATTTCTTTCCATTCGAGAGAGAATATAAAACTCTTTTTCGCCTTTTTTTACTTCCAACTTCGTCTTAATATGCCACCCGCTCGGACCTTGGGGCGAAGAGCTAAGAACCGGTAGAGCTGAACACGCAAAAATTCCATTAGCAAGAACGGCATTGTATCTGATACAGTACCTTACCATCTGATTGAAGAATTGTTAACACTGTTTCTGTGCACCCAGTTTTGTAACTATTTTGTGCCGTAGGCCTGTGACCAAAACGTCACATTTCCATTTTCTTTTCTTTCACAACTAAACTGCCTTGTACCAGGGTTCAGAAGGAATAAAACTTCAGTTTGGAATCTATACTTTTCTCTTCTTCTTCTTGTCTCCTTCATCAAAATTTTGATCAGCAGAATGACTCCTTTTGGTGCTTTCCGTGACGTCACCAGGGGCTCTGAAAGACCAGCCTTGCTTTTTAACAAGCAACTCATACCGAGACAGATACCTTTAAGTGACTCAGAGGTGTTAATTCTGTTAGCCCACTCCCTAACTAAATTTAATTAATATAGCTATTCCGTAAGGGCGGATCTTAAATTAAGTCAGACCAATTTGACCTAATTTTACGTAGACAGTTCTAAATTTAGAAACGTAAAATTTCTAATTATCGTTAGCCTTACGAAGTACAAACGACACCAATATAACCATTTTATTTTATTATGTTTTATCTATTTTGGAATTAGCTGGATCGAACTGACTGGAAGGAGGCCTTTGAGCAACAAAGAGATGATTTGGTTACAGTATTTATTTAAAAAGAATTGTAATAACATAAAAAAAACTGAATGTGTTTGTTTCGGGAACTTATGATTTTCATGTTTGGAGGAGGGTGCTGACACTGCAACACAGCTTCTTTAACTTTTGCAGTAGTTCAACGTGTCCATTGTTTTTTTTTGTACTTAATAAATATTTTGTATATTGTATAATGTTATCTGCCAGTTCTATCCATTCCCAAGCCATCGCCAGAGGGGTGGTTGTGTTAATCGCGGGGCGGTCCCCGGTCTTCGTTAGTCTAGAATTAATTCGTTGATAAGACGCCGCTGCCGGCGATGCCGTCTCAAGATCCAGGGCTGTCCGGGGAAACTGATTTTCTTTTTGAATGTAATGTTTTGTATCTAATCACAAGTTTTTAACTTAGAACGAGAAGACGCATTGTTACGGGGTTGTCAAGGGCAGGGTATTAATTATGTTACGTACATCTTATCTTAGCATTTAACTATCTAATAATTAAAGCGCATAATTTATACTTTGTGTTGTGTTTTACCTATTAGTGAATAAACTAACAATACATTTTTTTATTTTTTCATTTTATTATAGTTTTAACCACGTTTAGGTAGAACAAAAAAAATAAAATAAGCCGTGCTAGCCGAATGGTATGTACCCCCGACTTTCAATCTGAAGGTCGTGGGTTCGTTAACGGCCGTAAACCAATGGATTTTTCTTTCTTGAAAAGTGTAAGTTCACATTTAACACGTGCTTAACGGTGAAGGAAACATCGTGTGGAAACCCGCGGCTTAGTTAGCTACAGACGTATATGATTACCAGTTGCTGACGCTGCATAAATCATCTATATTAGATGCAAAGGCCTTACTTTTTTTAGGTAGAACACCTCAATAAAAAACTCGACTGCGACCAGTTGCTGAAGCTGCATAAATCATCTATATATAGATTCAAAGGCCTTACTTTTTTTTAGGTAGAACACCTCAATAAAAATCTCGACTGCGACTGGAGTTCAAATCAATCCTCGCCCTTCCATAAGCTGGAAATGCTTTAACCAACTAAACTATACGTGACGGGCTAGTCTAGCCGTAAAGTCCTCAAATGGAGGCCATGGACCGGCAAGCGTAGCGTAGGACGTCCACCTACAATATGGTCAGACGACTTGGTAAAAGCCGTACGTCGGCGGTGGGTGCAGGCAGCTTCCAACCGCAGTAATAGAGTCCCAGTCGAAACGCCCTCGAAAGAGCCACGAAACAAAGTCCGTCCGTACGAAAAAATTCGTAAAAATAGTATTTTTTGAGAAATAAGTGCAGTGCTATAAATCAAAAGACGCGTATTGCCAAGGCGCACACGGCGCTTCAATCCGTATCGTTTCTGATGATGAGACCCAATGATTAATTTGTCAAGAAATATTTTCCAGGCCACGTAAATTAGCAATGGTAAAAATACTAACATTAACATCCGTTACAGATGATTTATACAGTGTTAGCAACTGGTATTCGTGCTGTACGGGACGCTGCAGTGCCTAGGACATTGTAATGGATTAAGTTTGCCCAGCACCTGTACCATCCTACCAGCTTAGTCATAATATAGTCGGATAAAGATGTAGAGCCAACTGCTCAACAACCACATTTTCAACACAGAAAATAATCGTTTTACTAGATAACTCATTATCATTTATGGGTCATACGAAACGATACTATCATAATATGGTAATGAGGATGATAACCGTGGGATCATTTTATATTATTGGAAATCAATAAATTTAACAACATGGAACGGAAACCTGTAGGTTGATTTAAGTACTTCTTTTGAACCGCTTCAAGGATGTAAACAAATTGGTTTTCCGATCTATTTAAATTATCTATACAGCTACTCGACTTAGGGCGTCGGCAGTAGAATGATGCCTCTCCTCTTTTGCCTGTGGATGCAGTAAAAAGCCAAGGGATACTTCCGGAAGATGTATAGCAGGGTATTTACGTCTTTTAACAACACTTTCGCGCTGCTCAACTCTCCTGCCAAGCATGCGAGTATGGCAACAACCCTTCATGATCAGTAAGTCCATGTTTATCCAGCAGTGGACGGTTCTGTCGCTGAGATAATACAGCACTCTTAATTCATTCCGTACGTTTATTGCAGCCCTAACAAATAAACGATTGATAACTGATTAAACTAATCAGTTCATAATTGACGGAATTTATGGCAGTTTTGTGTGAGTTTATTTTTATGCAACTAAATGACGAGACAAGCCGACGGCCCATCTGATGTCAGGCGGTAACCTCTACCTGTAAAAACTGCAATACCACGAGGATCCCGTACACGAAGCACGTGACCAACGCTGCATTGCATTGCGCCCGTCACCCTAAGACATAGAGATGTAAAGGCCTTAGCCTTCAAACTAGATATATCAAAAAACCGCTGAATTGATTCATTTATTCATCGTTTACGAATAAGGGTTAGGTAAGGGTTTTCGTATATCATTTCGGAATTTAGAAACACAAGATGTTCTTGTATTACTGTATTTATCCGCTCGTTTGGTTTTGGTCAGTTTACTTACCAAGATTTTTTAGCCGTCGTTTGGTTTTGGTAAGTAAACTGACCAGTGAGTCATCGCTGAGTCATCGTTCCACGAAAACAATTGTCATTTTTAAACTATGGTGTTTATCAACTTCTTCTTTGTTTTGTAGCCTTCTCAATGAAGTTGACAATGACAATAACAAATAAAATTTACGTAGCCCAAGAAAAAATAATTTTATTCGATTAAATTAAAATTAAAAAAAAAATTACGCAAAAAAAGTGCATAAAAAATGCACTTTATAATTACGATCAAAAAATATTTTGTTCTAAGACACCTAAATGTTATGTTATATATAGTGAGGTTATACCACATACTATGTATATACCGCAAAACATGTAGATATATGATAATACATTTTGAATTACAAACAAAAGTATTTTTTATATAAAATTAAATCAATAATTAATAGAAAATAATTTTTACGCTATATATCCCGAACACAGACTACATTATGAATGATTCTACTGACAAGCTTCATTCAAACCCTTTCCATAGAGCGTAAATACCACGCTACGCTCCATTGTAAAAACCGAGCCAGTATCCACTTAGCGCTGACGCGGAGCGCCCGCGGAGCGCCCGCCGTTTTTCCCGCCAAAACGCAAACCAATTAAGGGTCGAAAAATTATTTTCGCGTAACCAAACTAGTGGATATTTAATTGTGTGTATATTGAATAAATAACTTTTAAAAATCTTATTATCCACGTTTAATAATTTGTCACTATTCGACCCATGAAAATGCAGCTAATTTTCCAGAAATTTAAAAACTTGTCTTAAAATTTTACCTTGCCTTATTTTGTATCTTATCTTAGTTTGGACTTTCGATTAACCTAATACTTACTACTTATTACAAACAAATAAAATTAATTGATTTTTTTTTTCAGAAAAATAATTTACACGAAAATTATTATTCCTGAAAAACACAGCCCTGAAATTGAAGAGCAAATTAAAAAGACGACCACAAGATCTTGGTAGGGGGTGGCCCCCACTGACCCTGTTTAGTGAACATTGCATCCCTCGCCGTCTCACCTCCTCCTCACACAATCTGTACTAAGATACGTATCTCTGTCTCTCTCCAACGGAGGCTGTTGTGACATTATCTGCAATTTTTTTCAAAAGTGGAATTGATATGAATCGTCAGAATTGTTGAGGGTTTGGAGAAAGACAGATTCGAATTGGAATTTTGGAAACCAAATGTGTGTTAAGTGAGGCAGAAGACTTTCAGTAATACTTTTCTATGTGTTTCATACACACTGAATACAGTCAAGTAGGAGTTACACGCGCGTATTTTCTTACACTATAGATAAGAATGTAATTTTCCCAAGTTTCTTATTGGAGCCTGGAATTTTACTTAGGTACCTATCCAATTATTTATTTGAAAACACTTGTTATATATTTTAAGTAGGTAAATAATTTCAGCCGTAAAACGTCGACTACTGAACACAGGCCTCCCTCATGAATCTCCATGAGGGATAGTTGCCATACTCACCACGCTTGGTAGGCGGGTTGGCGAGCGCAGTACGAGATAATGACAGAGAAAGATGCTGCTGCCCATTTTTCGGAGGTATCCCTTAGCAGGTTCTTATTGCATCCACAGGTATGAGAAGACGGGTTACATTCTACTGCCGGCGCCCCACGGCAAAATGATTTTACATAATTCTGCCAATTTCTTCGAGAATAAGAATAAGAAAACTTTATTGTTAAATTGTTACATTTTTCATGTACATGTCTTAAAAAAAATTAGTGTGAAAACAATTTTATCCATTTCGGACATAAAATACTCATCTCTATTAAGTGATCACTTAATACTAAGCAATAGAAGAAAAAACACATTTGATTATGCCATAAACTGACAAACCAATAAGTTACACCTAAATTAATATTTTATATTATCTATGTATCAAAGTACTCTTTGAGATTATAATGAACCTTGTGTACAAGCCAATTTCGTAACTTACACTTGAAAGTATTACCATTCAGCTGTTTTATCTCCAGTGGTAAATGGTTAAATACTTTAATTGCTAGTAACATTATAATAGGGTTAATTTTATCGTTTTTCTCACGTGTTTGCCATTACCCTTTTGGTAACTCGCTAAGTGATTTCGTTGCGAGTGTCCGCCCCTCACGTGGCATAGATGGCTAGCACGGACGTGTGGTTTCGCTTTGAGGGGCATGTAACATTTCAAATTAAATACAAAATAAAAAAGCCTCTAGCTATCACTTTACACTGATCAATTGCTCAAACTAAGGGCAAGCTTACACGACTAAGGGGAACACACGGGACATCATGAAATGTCTCGTGGTCGGCCTTGATTGATGCGCCTCGCTCGGCTTGACAGGGGACGGGCGCATGGCGTGCCGAAAAGTGCTTTTGCTAAATTCATTCCTAACGGTTCTGGGTGCTTTCTGTTAAATCTAATTCTAAGAAAGGCTAAGGTGGTTTAGTGAAATTGGGCAGGATATATCTCCAGGCTATATCATGATGATAGATGGACAAAGAGAGTGACGTAACCTGTACCGTGGGAAGGAAAGAGAGAGCAAGAAGACATACTTTTTTATCAAAAAGGCACTTTTTATGGGGTTTGTATTTCTAATAATTATAATACCATCATCTCAGCTATAGGACATCTAATGCTGGACATTAACCTCCCTCGTGGATCTTTGTGCTGATCATTAGTGGTTGTTGCCATACTCACCACGCTTGGCATCCGTTGGCGAGCGCAGTACGGTATGTTGATACACGGAAAAACGCAGCTGCCCATCTTCCGGAGGTATGCCCTAGCAGATTCTTAATGCATCCACGGGTACGAGGGTAATATTCTACTGCCGGAACCCTACGGCAATAATTACAAGACACAATTTCATCATCATCACCATCATTTCAGCCGTAAAACGTCCACTACTGAACTAAGGCCTCCCTCATGGATCTCCATGAGGGGTAGTTGCCATACTCACCACGCTTGGCAGGCGGGTTGGTGAGCGCAGTATGGGATGTTGATATACGGAAAGACGCTTCTGCCCATCTTCCGGAGGTGTCCCTTAGCAGGCTCTTACTGCATCCACGGGTAGGAAAGGAGGGGTAGCATTCTACTGCCGGCACCCCACGGCAAACATACGACACAATATATTCCATAAATATTTCCATTTTTTTTATTCCATATTTATTCCATAATATTCCATAAGACACAATTTACTGAATGTAAACATGTGGTTACCAATGTTTTTTTTAAAACTTTAGGTTAAAAAAAAAATATGTAGCGATGTTTGTACCTATAAACCACAGTTGATAAGTTAAAAAAATACTTCGGTTCATAAGCATTTCGTTCTCGACTGTAAAAAATACTTCGGTTCTAACCATAAGCATTTCGTTCTCGACTGTACATTCCCGTAATACAAACACGTTAATTCCACAATTTAAAATATTGCCCTGCTCGTACAATTAAGTTCAAATGTGGCTATAATAATACTAGTAGTTCTCTATTTTAATGTCTTTATAATTAACAAAGTCAAATTACTTGTATGGCATTTACAATAATAATGCTAAATGTAAGGTTTATTTAAAAAAACTTGTACAAACGTCAACGTTGAATGTGATAGGTGCTTATTAGGTTGATAATTGGTGCAAAGCGATATATTAGGGTTCTGTAAAACAAACAAATAAGACTTAGAACAAGAGTTATCAAGGTTACTTAAGATAAATAAATAAATAATGCTGGGCAAATCACACAGAATCATCTAGCCCCAAGCTAAGCAGAGCTTGTGTTATAGGTACTAGATGACTGATATTCTTAATACATTATACTACATAGATAGATATTTTTATTATATATAGAAAAACACCCAGAACACCCTGAACAAATATCTGCAGATCGTACAGACATTTGTCCCGAGGCGGGAATCGAACCCGCAACCCCTTACGTCGCAGGCGGACCTTCGCCCAATAACCAAAGCTCATCATTTCCCTGTCCTTATCCTACATTACGCGGGGTCGGCACAACATGTTGTCCTCTCCTCCATTCATCTCTCTGTTTCCATAAGACAAGCTCTGCTTATAGTTTGTTATTTTTATAGTGTTTAACCACACTTAGGTAGAACATTTTCAAAGAAATTAATAACTTTATCAAAAATTTTACGGTTCCGGTGGGATTCGAACCCACGTCCCTCAAATCGATACTTGACGCTTCCTTAAGCCGGAAGTGCTTTGACTGCTAAGCTACAGAACCCATGTCGGGACCCGCTGAAATTCTTGATAAGGTGATATCGGTTTGAGCAACTGATTAGAGCGCCATCTACAGATAACTACTAGAGTTGTCATTGTCTGAAGTTGCATTCAGTAGCAATGACTAGAGATGTCGCTATAGCTTATTATATAGTTTAGATTTTTACAGTGTTTAACCACACTTAGGTAGAACATTTTCAAAGAAATTAATAACCTTACAAAAAATTTGGGACCAGATGGTGTTGAGTGTAGTGTCCAGTGTTATTTATATATATATTATTGTTTTGAGTCCGGGCGTAGTGAGTATGGCAACTACCCCTCATGGAGAACCATGAGGGAGACCTGTGTTCAGTAGTGGACGTTTTACGGCTGAATTGAGAATTGACAGTCCGGGCATTTTCCTTTGTATTAACATATTACTTTTAAGACGTAATATAACTTAAAAGGTTATACACACACATGAAGTATCTTAAGGCCAACACTCTACTTCAGCCAAATTCGATGTAAAAAACACGCGTAGGTAACAAATAAACAGGTCAATCGATTCCAGACGCAGAACAAACTTTAAAATGATCTGCAGATTTTCGTTACGGCAGACGGATTACGTATCCCGCGACAGGTTTACAGCAGGAGGCTCGAGGTGATCGCTGTCAAAGGTCAATTTTGTATTAGATAACAGCCAGGAATTGACGTTTGACACCGTTGATCGCAAGATTTACGCTTGCTGTAAATCTCTCGTGAGATACAAATCAGCCTGCCGGTCTGCGTGGTGTAAAACAGATGGACATCTTACATCGACGAGCTCTGTGGCGCAGCGGACGAAGGTCCGCCTGCGACGCAAGAGGTTGCGGGTTCGATTCCCGCCTCGGAACAAATGTCTGTACGATCTGCAGATATTTGTTCAGGGTGTTCTGGATGTTTTTCTATATATAATAAATTATAGAGTAGATATAAAATAATTATAGAGTAAGGCAAGAAGATTCGTTCTCAGAAATAAAAGAAATCAAAGCAGGAGTGCCACAGGGAAGCGTATTAGGTCCGGTCTTATACCTATTATATACATGTGATATTCCTGAACTAGGAAATAATACCATAGCCACTTTCGCTGACGATACTGCAATAATGGCTGTAGGAAAAACACAGGCTGAAGCAGCTGAAAAGGTTCAAGAAGCTCTCAACAAAATATCCCATTGGACAAACATTTGGCGAATCAAATTAAATGAATCGAAATCAATTCACATCAACTTCACAAACAAAAGAGAAGATTACCATCCCTTATTCATCAACAATAAAATTATACCATATGAAAATACAGCAAAGTACTTGGGCATGACGCTGGACGCCAAACTTCGCTGGAAAGCTCATGTCAAGAAAAAAAAAGAGGAGTTAGAAATTCGCTTCAAAAAAATGTACTGGCTACTTGGAAGAAATTCTACTCTAGCAGTACATAACAAAATACTTTTATACAAGCAAGTCCTCATGCCAGTATGGACTTATGGTATTCAACTTTGGGGTTGTACCAAAAAGAGCAATGTCGATATCATACAGAGATTTCAAAATAAAGTACTCAAAGCGATAGTAAATGCGCCGTGGTACATAAGAAACGATGACCTCCATCGGGACCTCAATATAGAGGTCGTCGACAAAGTTATAAAGAAATACGCAGAGTGTCATGAACGCAGACTTCATCATCACGTAAACGTCGAGGCAATCCAGCTCCTCGACCATACGAACCTAGTAAGAAGGCTAAAGAGGACAAAACCTTTTGAGCTAGCATAGTGCAATTTGTGTCAGTGCAAGTAGTTACTAAGTGATATTTTTAACTTTACAAAGAACACAAGAACAAAGTGTCTTCCCCTTAATAAAATTAGAGTCAATAAGAAAAGTGCTGATGAACACTATCTTACAGTTTATTTTTATAAAACTAGGTTAGCATAAAATTACTCATTAGCCGGTTTGGCTAGATTGTAATGTATTTTAGTGTAGGTCATGTTTACGTATACTAAATAAATAATAATAAAAAAAAAAAATATATATAATAAAAAATAGTAGTAAAATGCAATAAAAATATTTAGTTTTAATTCCGCTTATGCTGAGATGCAGGAGCACCGCCCTCCCGCCCGCTAATTATGCACATGCAGGAAGGGCGGTGCTCCTGCATCTCAGCATAAGCGGAATTAAAACTAAATATTTTTATTGCATTTTATTGTCATGGATTTCCGCAAAGTAACGCCTGATTCCATTAATTAAAAAATAGTAGTACAATGTATTAAGTATATCAGTCATCTAGTACCCATAACACAAGCTCTGCTTAGCTTGGGGCTAGATGATGCTGTGTGAATTGGCCAGCATTATTTATTTACTTGCTTTTGCCCGCGACTTCGTCCGCGTGGAAGTCATAAAACGTAAAATCCCCTTTTTCACGCAGAGCCACTCTGATTCGAAAATATAAATCCAATTTATTCCTTATCCCGTAGGAATTTCGAAAAATCCCTTATTATTGCACTTCTAGGATACTCAAGGTATATGTGTGCCAAATTTCAAGTCTTTAGGTTCAGTGGTTTAGGCTATGCGTTGATATATCAGTCAGTCAGTGAGTCAGTCAGGACTTTGAATTTTATGTACATATATAGATTTATTTAATGTCCCAGGCAATGCAGCTTCCCGTACAGCTAACGCTGTTCAAAGAAATAATCAAACAGGCCTCCCTCATGGATCTCCATGAGGGGTAGTTGCCATAATCACCATTCTTGGCAGACGGGTTGGCGAGCGCAGGAAAGACGCTGCTGCCCATCTTCCAGAGGTATCTCTTAGCAGGCTCTTACTGCATCCACGGGCATGAGCGGAGGGGTAACATTCTACTACTTGCACCCCACGGCAATAAATAATAACCCAAATAAATATATCTGATTTGCAAATGAAGGTTGGATCGCAAGACGTTGGAATGAAAGTGCGCTAAAACAATGTCTTCAAATATTGCTACTGTTACTGTGCTACGTACATTTATTATTTTGTGAAGTTATGTAAGCATAGCGCTATCTGTCTGTATGTCTGTCTGTGCATGAGACAATTACAACTGAACGCGTTGACCAATTTACATGAAACCTGAGAGAAGGGTACTGATTGATTTTGGTGACCGTAGGGTCGGAGCAGAGACCGGAGTTATTGTGACCTTCGCCCCCTTTTCTGGTACCCCCGTATCAATGCTTATTTGTATATATATATTATTAGCCGACCCGTGCCCTCTTCGTTAAGCGGTAACATTTTTACTTATGATGATTGTCTTTCAGGAGTTCCGACCCGAGATATCATCATCATCATCATTTCAGCCGTAAGACGTACACTACTGAACACAGGCCTCCCTCATGGATCTTCATGAGGGGTAGTTGCCATACTCACCACGCTTGGCAGACGGGTTGGCGAGCGCAGTACGGGATGTTGATACATGGAAAGACGCTGCTGCCCATCTTCCGGAGGTATCCCTAACAACCCGAGATATAAGTCATTATAACTGCTCATGGAAAAAAGGTTTTGATCCTGAGACTTATTAATCGTGAGGGCAAAAGAGATCCTGACAGGGTACTGTAGCCTTAATAAAAGATTGACGTGACGTGTTGTTTAAGAAAAGAGCCGTCTGATAGAAATATCACTCAATAGATTGCGACACGGTCGCGGTTCCATACCTAGGTCGCATTATCTTTTAACCATTTGTCCAAATTATATGCAGTAAAATGGAAAAGTATTTTGTTTTAAACACTTGAGACGATAAAACTTATATTGATAAGAATTTATAATGTTGATAATATGGCTAACAAAACTTCACCTAACTATATAAATTATTATTAAATATAAAAATAACTACTTTTTGTAACTTACATATAAAAGTTAAAAATATAAAAGACATAAGTTGTCCCTGACTTTATTATAGGCATTATAGGAAGCTCTTAAAATTTTCTATAAAACTCAAACATATACCTCTCATCGTTAAGGTAGCGTTCGTTAGAAACGTTTTCGTTCAGCCATTTTTTGTCAGACTTACTTTGCAAATTCAACTTCCACGAAAAAGTATTCAATTTTTCGTGTTAATTGTAGTTTATAGCCTATGACACAATACTGTGGTTTTCTATTAGTAAAAGAATTTTCAAAATCGGTTCTGTAGGTCCAGAGATTACCCACTACAACGTCACAAACTCACAAACTTTACCTCTTTATAATTTTAAAATATGTACATAGATTTGAGAAATGTTTTTCATTAGCTTCTAAGACAAACTTAATATGTTTTTGAAGACGTCTATATGATATTATTTAAAAGGGTTTTCGTTATTAATAAATAAATAAAATAATAATGCTACACACAGCACCATCTAGCCCAAGAAGCTTGTGTTATGGTTACCAAAAAAAAGCTTCTTTGTAGTAGAATACCTTAAATATTATTATAATCCTATCATACTTTAATAAATCTTCTTTAACTAAATAATCTATAAAAGGTTACTTCTAAGTCTATACGGAACTCTTCAATCCTACTCTCTCTTGCCCTATCCCAGTTCCACAGTCTAAACAAAGTAATAAGTAATTCTAACATTGAGTCGCCCCGTTCATTTCCGTTGCATCAGATTGTTATAGTAAGTATACAAATACAGGCCTGGTTGCGTTGAACTATTAATTTACTGATTGTGCAAAGGAATTAGCGGTGTGTGTTAATTAAGATTTTTATTAGGGTCGGCCCAGACTGGCCACTTAAAATGTAAATAAATTTGATACGAGTTTAACACTAGATGATTTATACATCACGCTTAATAACCCATAGTAGGGGACGCATCATCACCACAGCCGTAGGACGTCCACTGCTAGACATAGGCCTCTGTATACCTCTCCAAGTGATCATGAGGGTGTTGTTGCCGTATTCACAAATTTATAACCGTTTACCTAAGGAAGTGAAGAATGCGGAGTCTTACAGCAGTTTAAATTTAAATTGAAAAAACACATAACTAATGACATAAATTTACTCAAATAACAACTAGTCCTGCTGCCATTGCTTTCACTGTGACAAGACTGCCGAGCTCCACATGGCATGCATTGGTGTGACTACGAATTAATATTTGAAAACTGTTGTGGGTAGCGTTGAACTTTTTAAGCATCTTTTATCAGCTTTACCTGTATAATGTTACAGTAACGGAATCTTTGACTTTTGTTTAAACTCACTTTAGAACATCTGATTTAATTGAAAATTTGCATAGGTAGGTACTTACCTTACTTGTCAAGGACCGATGACGATAATTGGACATGTGTTTTTGTTTTTTTTTTTTAGTTTTTTAAAACTTTTTAATGTTAGTAATCGAACATAATCAACCTATAATCTGTAATTGTTTAGCTGCTCGAAGTTATATTAAGTTACTTACTTATTTTAAGTTTCTTTCTCATATAAGTGAAATGTATTTTTCTTTTGAGAATAAATAATCTATAAACACATTCCCCACGCTTAGCACCTGCTAAGCGTACTTTTGGCACTCGCAAATCCACCTGGGTTTGAAACCTAAAACTCAATTAATGTTAATATGTTTTGGTAAAAGTAAAAAACATACACTAAATTCTATCAACAGGTCTACGGTTTACTGCGGAACCTTACATAGCGCGTGCCCGGCTTTATATATTAAACTAGCTTTTGCCCGCTACTTCGTCCACGTGTAAATCCCCTTTTTCACGCAGAGCCACTTTGATTCGAAAATACAAATCCCATTTATTCCCTATCCCGTGGGAATTTCGAAAAATCCCTTCTTAGTACACCTCAAGGATACTCAAGGTATATTGTGTGCCAAATTTCAAGTCTTTATGTCCAGTGGTTTAGGCTGTGCGTTGATATATCAGTCAGTCAGTCAGTCAGTGAGTCAGTCAGGACTTTGAATTTTATACATATATTAAATCAAATTACATTTAATCAAACTTCCTTACGATAAAAAAGTATCAAATTTTGACAGCCACGAACAAAAAGCTGAGTAAAGACACTTTTTACAATGAATTAGGCACCGAAGCCTTCCAGGTAATAACGTACTCACTCTGTTATTGTGAGTAATTTCAATAAAAAGCCCGAGGGGCTAAAAACTGTTTTAAAAAGCTCATTAGCTGTAACTATTGATCAGAAATTGATTTTTTAAAGCCCTAAGGCATTGCAGGTGTTAGGACATTCCGTAAGTCCCAATAAGGCAATAAGGTATTTATATTTTAGGGTTCCGGAGCAAAATGGTAAAAAGGAACCGTATGGTGTGACTTTGTCTATCTGTCTGTCATAGGTGGATATCTTGAGAACTACTGATGCTATCGACTTGAAATTTAAAATGGAGTTAGATATCATTAATCAGTAATATTGCATAATACATGTTTAAAATTATTCTTATTATGATTGCAAAGGGGGTCTCAAAAATTGTAAGAAGAGTCACGAGGTCATGGCCGGTATTATATGATAGGGCTTCATTTGCACAGTTTTTAGTTTTTCTTTAAGCCGTATAGTTTTCGACTTATTTACACAAATGTTGAAATAATAGTATGCGTCTACGCCGTCTACGTCACGGCGCAACGGTAATTGCCCGGTCAGGGTCCGTCTTTGTAAAGCCTGTATTACATTACACGGTATTCAGGGACCCTTACCCCAACTAGAGTGGTGTAATAAGAGTTAGAGCGTAGGGACCCTAACTTGGGCAACCAGTCGGACCCGGCAAGCCTTGCTCCCTAATCGCCCTAACTACCGGGCCCTGAATACCGTGTAGTGTAATACAGCTTTAATTTGAGGCACGGGACCGGCACGGGACCGGCATGGGACCGGCTCGGTGACCGTGCTACGGACGACACTCGGCTAGCGTAAGTCATCCACGTAAGGTATCCTTTACTATGCGCGCGACTGTACATAACATTAGTTGTAACCTTTAGGTTTCGTGCAGGAACATCATAATTGCAAGTTTTCACCACATGCTAAAAGGCAGCGTTTTGTGACCTTTATAAATTGAATTGTTGTAATAATTGTGGATAATAATAGGTTTATCGTAATAATTGTTCGTGATGCCAGTGTAACATACTTAAAAACTTTGTGCTATCCGTAAAACGGTCTATGTAATTAGTGGTGTCCTATCATGAACTTTCGCTATCACAATCTTTTATTTAATACTTGCCGCACTCCGCGGTTTTACCCGCGTAGTCTCCGTTCCCGTAGGAATACGGGGATAAAATATAGCCTTTGCTCGTCAAAAATAATGTAGGATTCGAATGGTGAAAGAATTTTCAAATCGGTCTTGTAGTTTTGGAGCCTATTCAATGCATACAAACAAACAAATCTTATTACTCCTCTTTAATCACTTCTGTCTTATTATTAGTGTATCAATACTTCTTGATTTTATTAACAAAAACCGACGTGATGAAACCTAAAATGTTGCTGAAAATACCCAAACAACAGTGTGTATTATAATATGAGTACTAACCTGAAAAGGGGGTTTCAGCCCATGAAAATACGTAGTTTTGCAGGTTAAAAATCGTTTTGCTTTTTAGTTATTTTTTACAATCAAAAATAAAGTACTTAGATACTTTATTACGGCTGATGTGAATAACAAAGTCATCCAAACATGTACATTCCTCAAAAACCTGCGCAATATCCGCTCGTGACCGCCGAAGATGTCCGATGAAGCAATAAATAATGCTATGCATTTGAAATTGTTTCTGTGCACTAATCGGGCGCCCGGGGCGGCGCGGAGATTTATGAGCAGAGTCCTGTAATAAGGAGAACAAATAATGAAGTGCTCTTGTAATAAGGAGAGACCAACAATCATCATTCATTTCAGCCATAAAATGTCCACTGATGAACACAGGCCTCCCTCATGGATCTCCATGAGGGGTACTTGCCATTCTCACCACGCTTGGCAGGCGGGTTGGTGAGCGCAGTATGGGATGTTGATACACGGATAGAAGCTACCCATCTTCCGGAGGTGTCCCTTAGCAGGCTCTTACTGCATCCACGGGTAGGAGAGGAGGGGTAACATTCTACTGCCGACACCCCACGGCAACAATAATGTAAGTAAATGTTAGCAACTCGCTAAGTTTCTATTTCTTTAAAATTTAGGTTTTAGTTAACCTAAAACTAACATTTTAAAATGAAATTTTTAGTCTTAGGTCGCAGTTAGATTTGATTTCGGTTTGTATCACAAAAAATACGTAATTCGTTAATTGCAGTTTCGTTTTCAATGCGGTTTTAGTTATACGATGGAGATGCGGTGAAGCAATATGTAAGGTGATGCATTTAAAATTGTTTCTAAGGACTAATCGGGCGCCCGGGGCAACGCGAAGATTTATGAGGTGCGTCCTGCAATAAAGGGAAGGTAATGAAACGAGTTAAGGGATTTGTTAGCAAATTAGCAGTTTGAAAGTGTTTCCTTGTCGCTCGAAGTAGATCGGTTTCAGTTCGGTTACATCCTGTACAATATTTTAGTGGTACAGGATGGGAATCCTTCTAGTTTGAAGTGAAGTTATGATGAGAATTCTGTTAAAAGGGGATAATCATCACATTTTATGAAAGGAGTGTTTTGTAATAAGGAGACCAGGAATGGATTGGGCTCAGGTATTTCTTAGCAAATTAGCAGTTTGAAAGTGACCTTTCTTTTTCGCTCGAAGTAGATAGGTTTCGGTTCGGTTGGTTTTGGAGGAGAGTTCTGTTATAAGGAGAAACAAATTATGACGATACAGTTTGATAAGTGTACAAAATAGTAGTTAAATTCAATTAAGAATTATGGAAAATAAGTTTTCCCTTGTTGTATTATAATATTTTTAACTTACTTCAAAAAGGAGAAAGTTCTCAAGTCGTCTGTATTTTTTTTATTTTTCTATATTTGTTACCTCAGAACTCCGTCGTTTATTTTCATTTGGATTTTTTTTGAGGTTCGTATAGGTATGCTTTGAATTAGGGCCTATTTTTTTCAAAACTCAGTTCTGATGATAGGCTCCATGTGGAGTCAAGGGAACTCCTCAAACTCTATAGGCAAACATATAGTTAGCGATTTTGACATATTTAGCCCAAAGTCAAGCTTTTTATTTTAAATAAGTGTAAAGTAGAATGTCAACCTCGTCTCATGCCCGTGGATGCAATAAGAGTCTGCTAAGGGATACCTCCGGAATATGGGCAGCAGCATCTTTCCGCGTATCAACATCCCGTACTGCGCTCGCCAAACCGCCTGCCAAGCGTGGTAAGTATGGCAACTTCCCCTCATGGAGATTCATGACGGAGGCCTGTGTTCAGTAGTAGACATTTTACGGCTGAAATTATGGTGAATTATCCATGATAAGGACGAGGTAACTTATATAATAACAAGGTACTTTACACAGGTCAAACGAACAGGTATAACAAACATTTTTGAGTACTAGGTACCTTATCGTTACGATAACCTATCTAGATTTTGATAGATTGTTTTGTTTTAACAAGAGAGCTGCGCCGTCACCGGCTTATTTATAAACGTGGGTTAGCTTGCTGTTATTTAATGTCTCGTGTTAATTTATTTACACGGTGTAAAGGTATGCGTACTAAACCGATGGCGGTGATTTTGACCACCCCAAAAGCTTTAGTTTTAATCATTGAATTCGGTGATTTTTATTCGAGAACGTAAGTTTTAACTTTAATAGCTAACTAAAAGTCCGTTGATTCTTGACAGGGTCAATGACGATACACTTGAAAACAGCTGATGTGACAAAAAGTATTTATTAGTCTTTTTTAAACTTTCGCGATCACGACACATTATCTTTATCATTATCTTCCCGGGACCACGATGGGTGCAATCCTGTCGAAACGTCGGGCAATAATAAAGGTAAATAGCGCGATAAATACCCGTTTAAATATGTGTTAATAAAGTATTTATTGTTTTAGAAGGGGTAAAGGATCTACGATCTAATAATCATAATTTAAAAGTGTTATTAAAATCCGATATCTCACTGCTTGGCAAAAGGGAATGAAATTAATTATACTTTATAAATAAAATATTTAATTGATCATATTTTTGACTTAGCAACATCATACAATGATTTAATCCGTCAGTGGCTGGTATCAGCTAGTTGTTATTCTATTTTTATTAACTCCAGATAAATTAAATAATGATAATTAATGAATTATTATTTTAATTAATTAATAATTAAAATAATAATTAATAATATACTAAAAGTCCTAAGGCCTATTACATTATACCAGAAGTCAAAGTTTTACTATATCTAATATGCGAATTTGCTATAGTCAAATTAATCAATTATTATAAATTCAAATTTTATTAAATTAAACTGAAAACACGATTTTAATTTTAGAATTGAGATCAAATTTATTTTACTTATCTAACCTGCCAGTTGGGCGGACAATCTAGTCAAGGTTGCCGAACGGCAGTGGATGAGACTTGCACAAGCACAGGACCGTTTACGTTGGCGTGTTGCAGAGGAGGCCTATACCCAGCAGTGGGTGTTAACGGGCTGATATGATGATGATGATCTAGGCGTGGACTATATATTATAAAAAAAAAAAAAAAAAAAAAAAAAAAAAAATTACCAGTTGCTGACGCTGTATAAATCATCTTAATAGATGCAAAGGCCTTTTTTTTTTATATATTATAGTACACTTCTTAATAGATATAACAAAAGTATATATTTCGGAATTTCGGATTTCTTTACGCATCTGTTATTGAGGAATGTTTGTACAACAAAAATGTATCTCCAGTTTATAAATAAGGCATCAAATCCGAATGATAAACGGCCTGTGTTCAGTGATAGCTAAAATTTGTAGAATCATTGAAGATTATATTGATAAATGTGAAGCCTTGCTGGAATCCGTAGATTAAAACGATACTACTGCGGCATAGTGGTGTAGTCAGGATTAGGTTCGATTCTAGCTCGAAACCTGGGAGTTTGTTCAATCATTTTAAAGATACAAAAAAACCGTGTTGGCCGAGTGGTATGTACCCTCGATTTTCAATCCGAAGGTCGTGGGTTCGATAACGGGCGTGCACCAGTGGATTTTTCTTTCTTGAAAAATGTACATTTAACACGTGCTTTACATTTTTTTGTTAAGTGTAAAGCATTTAACACGTGCTGTACACTTCACTTAACACGGTGAAGGAAACATCGTGAGGAAACCCGCGGCTTAGTTAGCTTCAGACGTATTTACCTGTTCTTTCCTCTGACTAACAGCTGACTAAGCTGAGAGGATGGTATAGGTGCTGGGCCAGCCTAATCCATCAAAACAATGTCCCAGGCACTGCAGCGTCCCGTACAAGCATGATTACTAGTTGCTGACGCTGCATAAATCATTTATGATAGATGCAAAGGCCTTTTTTTTAAAAGATACAGTTTTATATCATCATTTATCTATTGTTTATTTGCACCGGAATAATTAACCACAAGTCAATTTGTGTAAGCACGCTAAAATGACCCGTATTTTGTATGGGGCGGGAATCATTATCTTGCCGTAACGCAGTTATGAACTAGCACGAAAGTTTTTTAAATCGTATAGGTTCCATGCTATACGGGACGCTGCAGCCTGGGACATTGTTAGATGAATTAAGGTTTGCCCAGCACCTATACCATCCTCTCAGCTTAGTCAGAAGATAGTAGTCTTAAGTATCTTATAGTATCTTAGTCTTTCATAAGGAGATTACATTAATACAAATCGATTGTCGTAGAGAAATTTTGATTTATGCGTTACTTTTTGAGATATCGGGGATTAATCGTTTAAAAAAACTTGGAAAGAAAAGATTACGTTTTTTCGTCCAAGGATAACTCTTGACCGGATGATCGGATTTTGATGTGTGTATCAACACCCGTACTGAGCTCGTCAACCCGCCTGCCAAGCGTGGCGTGTAAAGCAATCACCCCCTCATGATCTTGGACGTGGATAGATGATGATGATGATGACCCTGCCAAATAGCCTATTCTTGAAAATATCTCCCATCTCACCATGGGTTTTCAATCAAGCCCACTGCTACTTCATCAAACCATAAATTAACCACGCCCTTTTCAATTACTTCAAAATGAAGGCAAAATACTTCTTTTTCAAAATAAAGCTAAAGCGCAGACTTCAAATGAGGCGCGTGAGGCGATTAAATAAGGCTTTATTAAAATTTTATATCGAATATTTACCTACTAATGGTCATGGAGGGGCTACAGATGGTCAGGTTACAGAGTTGGGGACCAATCATATGACGCCATGAATTAGGTAGGCGGTAGCCACCAACCGCACAATTTGCTCACTACAGAAGACCAGAGTAAACATAATTTAAAAAAAAATAAGTGATAAAAAAAGAAGAAAATTATAATTAAATAATTCTTCGAACTAAAGATTCCCACAAATACGAAGCAAATCTATCAGCTACAGTTTTTAGGATGCTGTTTGAACTGTCCTGCACTCTGCTAATGCAGAGATGCTGTCTTTTTACAAAATACCTAAACGTTTATATACCATTATAATGTTACCATCACCATCTTTTCCATAAATCCCACGTTACGGTGTACAAAAGACGTTCTTATTTGTAAAAACACTCTTTTTTAAAGATTAGGCTACATAATGTTATGACTTGCCGCCGCGCCGGTCTGGGAACCACCTACATACACGATTAGGTACCGATTATGTACCTCTATAATTTTAAGAATCCAAAGAAAATGTGTCATAATTATATGTATTTATTATTGATGGTACAAAAAAAATGGTTTAGTATCCAAAATATTTATATTAGATTCGTCTAAAACACTAGATTAAAAAAAGATAACATAATTTTTAAAATAACAATTACACGGATAACAAAATACTTACCTACCCAAAATTTTACTGCCATAAAAAGTCTTCCCGGGACCACGATGGGTGCAATTCTATCGAAACGTCCGGGCAATAATAAAGGTAAATAACGCGATAAATGCCCGATGTGTCCGTGATGCCTTAAAACGTTCCTTTTTTGATCGTTAGGCCCTTCAAAATCCTACATAAATCACAAAAACACTGGCTACAATGATATAATATCTTCCAGAGAACACGTGTCACAATCTTACTGCATGATAATTTTACGAAATAAAATTGATAATTTTCCATTTTGTCTGTAATAATCGTTAATACGAGTGACAGTGTACCCGACCACGGCAGCGAGTCATTAGAACAGCATATAATTTATCGAATGAAGCTATAAATTTCAATAATACCCTCGCAAATTGCGTCCATACCCTTTTGATTTGAGTCGGTTGATACGATCGTCAGGCCCAACGCGACCTTCTAAATTTTTATATATTACTAGCTGTTCCGCGCCACTTCGTCTGCGTCAGATAGACAGAGTGGGTTGTAGGCACCTATAATTAAAATGCGCGCGCGGTAAAACAATATATACTAATATATCCCCTGAATTCAAATGGTGTCATATGAAAATGAAAATTAAAAAATTAAAATGAAAAATAATTTATTACAGTGAAACAAGATGAAAATAATACACATTACTTAAAACTAATTACACTGATAACACTGAGACTACATAGACGAGGTACCTATCAGTTTCCTCACTAGGCGAGGCCTGTGTCGAGGAAACTTGCATACGAAATAATTATATAGAAAACAGTGTGTTGTATTCTGATTTAAGCAATATAAATATAAACAAGGTAGAATTATAAAAACACAGTCATATTAATGCGAGTTTTACAATATTGTATATAATAATATGTGAACTATTAAAGAATGATTGGATATGTTATTTAATTAATATTGACTATATCTTCTGTCGTGTTTCTTGCCGTGGGGTGCCGGCAGTAGAATGTTACCCCTCCTCTCATGCCCATGGATGCAGTAAGAGACTGCTAAGGGATACCCCGGAAGATGGGCAGCAGCGTCTTTCCGTGTACCAACATCCCATACTGCGCTCACCAACCCGCCTGCCAAGCGTGGTGAGTATGGCAACTACCCCTCATGGAGATCCATGAGGGAGGCCTGTTCAGTAGTGGACTTTTTACGGCTGGAATGATGATATCTTCTGTCTGGTCATAATTTAAAGTTTTGAGCCACTTTACTATGATGGGTTTTGCTGCCGATGTTGACCTATTTTTAATATTACAATACTTAACAGTTTCGTTGAATACATGTACTTTCATAAATCTGCCAATTCTCTGAGCGAACCTGGTGTTAACTGTAGGGGTTAACACTCTGAAAACTCTACGTTGAAGTAAGGCCTCATATTCAGGTGATGTAATTACCGCCTTATGTACCGATAGGGATGTATTAAGTACAAAGAGCTGGCGCACACTTAGTACTCCAGCATCCTGATAGTGTTGTTGTAGGATACCTATACGGCTTAGACAGCATCACCTTCAAAACAGAGCGCTGAGCTCTCTCAGCCTGCAGAATAAATGTTTTTGCGGCACTGCCCCAACACGTTATACAGTACACGATAAGAGATTGACAGAGCGCATAGTATACTGCAGTATGCGCGCAGTAAAACTGTAAAATCTTCTAAGATATTCGTGAATTCAATTAGTGCCAAATTATTTCTGTTCTAAATTTAACTCTTGATAAATTACTTTATTATTTGAATAAGGATTGATACTATGTTTATAAAAACACCTTTGCAAATAATACAAAAGAAAGGTTATAAAAAAAAGGTTACAGTGGGGCAAGCTCAAAAGATAGACATAAATGCTATCGCAGACTTTTTTTAGAACTTTTTAAGGGTAACAATTCTGCTACACAATATGTTGTTGTAACTGCTAGCTGCGTAACTTTAAGCGTTTACGCAGCACACGCAACGGATGCTCTTAAAAGGAATACGTTTTTCCCGTTGGCGCAACACTTTTCAATGATGGTCCACTCCTATTGGTCATAGGGTGATCTTATGTAGCCTAAAGCCTTCCTCGATAATTAAGCTATGCAACACCGAAAGTGTTTTTCAATTCGGACAAGTAGTTCCTGATAAGCGCGTTCAACCAAGCAAACCAACAAACTCTTCAGCTTTATAATATTATATATACATATGTATATATATATAGTACAGATTGGCCGTGGGGTACCGGCAGTAGAATGTTACCCCTCCTCTCATGCCCGTGGATGCAGTAAGAGCCTGCTAAGGGATACCTCCGGAAGATGGGCAGCAGCGACTTGCCGTGTATCAACATGCCGCACTGCGCTCGCCAACCCGCCTGCCAAGCGTGGTGAGTATGGCAACTACCCCTCATGAAGATCCATGAGGGAGGCCTGTGTTCAGTAGTGGACGTCTTACGGCTGAAATGATGATGATGATGATGATAGTACCGATAGACACTGGCTATGTCCGCGGCCTGCATGCGTTCTAAAGCGATACAAAGTGGTTTGACCATGTTTCACCCAGCTTAAAACTACGGCAAATTAACGTAAGTAATTTTTCTTTCGCATTTGTTATTGGATGATTTATGCGGCGTCAGCGACTGGTATTCTAGATGTTCGGGACGCTGCAGTACCAGGGTTAGATGTTAGATGGATTAAGCTTGGCCACCACCCTCTCATAGTAAGTCAGACTGATAATACTTAATACATTATGCTACATAGATAAATATCATGATTTAACGGTGAAGGAAACATCGTGAGCTAGGTCTAAACCTTATTTTTTATTACTTGTGTTGTTAATCTTGTATCGTGTATTGTGTGCCTTAATAAATAAATAAATAAATAAACCCGCGGCTTAGTTAGCTTTAGACGTATTGACCTGTTCTTTCCTCTGAATAACAGCTGACTAAGCTGAGAGGATGGTATAGGTGCTGAGCAAGCCTAATCCATCTCACAATGTCCCAGGCACTGCAGCGTCCCGTACAGCATGATTACCAGTTGCTGACGCTGTATACATCATCTATAATAGATGCAAAGGCCTTACTTTTTTTACATAGATAGTTACTTACTTGCCTGGCGCGTCGACTCCAAAGTGGGTTTTGGCCTCCGTAACAACAGAACGCCACTAGCCTCTGTCTTGCGCAGCCTCCATCCAGTCCGGGAACACATGAAGTGAGTGAAGATCTCTCTCCACTTTATCCTTTCACTTGTATCTGGGTCAATATAGATATTTTTTATTATTTATAGAATAATATCCAGAACGAATAATAGCCGTGGGGTGCCGGCAGTAGAATGCTACCCCTCCTCTCCTACCCGTGGATGCAGTAAGAGCCTGCTAAGGGACACCTCCGGTAGATGGGCAGCAGCGTCTTTCCGTATATCAACATCCCGTACTGCGCTCACCAACCCGCCTGCCAAGCGTGGTGAGTATGGCAACTACCCCTCATGGAGATCCATGAGGGAGGCCTGTGTTCAGTAGTGGACGTCTTACGGCTGAAATGATGATGATGATGATGAATATCCAGAACACCTACACAAATATCTGCAGTTCGTAGAGACATTGTCTCTCGAACCCACAACCTCTTGCGTCACAGGTGGATCTTCGCCCGCAGCGCCACAGAGGTCGTCAGAGTTCTTTACCGTTATAAATAAAAAAAAAAAAAATAAGCCTTTATTGCTGTTTAACAATGTTTTCAATTAAATATATTATCTCTGACTATTGGTGTCGTTTCGTAACAACAGCTTGTCTTTCGACAAAGGCCTCCTCTAAAGACTTCCATCTCTCTCTGTCTCTCGCTATTCTCATCCATTCTGGACCAGCAACTCCTCTTAGGTCATCTTCCCATCGTTTCGTTTGTCGTCCTTTACTTCTTTTCCCATCCCTAGGGTACCATTCAGTTATTATTTTAGTCCATTTATCGTTCTTTTCTCTTAAGATATGTCCTGCCCATTGCCATTTTAGTCTTTTGCATACTTTTTTCGCGTTTTTAAATTTAGTTACAAATTTTATTTTACTAAGTCTAATTTTGTCCTTTCGCTTGACTCCTATTACACTTCTCTCTATTTAGTACTTTGGCATACATTTATTTTATTCATCTGCTTTTCTGTTAGTGCCCAAGTTTGGCTACCATACGTTAAACATGGCAAAATGCATGTATTGAATACTTTTCTTTTTTTCTCTCATTGGAATTTCTTTGTTTTTCATTATTTCGCTGAGAGACCAAAATCTCTTCCAAGTATTGGCTACCCTTTTGTCGATTTCTTTATGCATAGTATCACTTACGGCTATTAACTGTCCTAGATATACATATTCTTCGACGTATTCTATTACCTCTGTATTTACCGTGATACTATACGACTTTGTAGCATTTGTCATAATTTTCGTCTTAGCCGTGTTCATTGAGAGTCCTGCTTTCGTGCTTTGGTCAGACAAATGTTGAAGCATTTGCTCGAGATTTCTTGGGCACTCGGAAAATAGAATCAAATCATCAGCAAATCGTAAATGATTTAGGTTTTCGCCATTTATGTTTAGTCCATCTTTGTGCCATTCCAATTTCCTGAATATTATCTCCAAAGCAGCTGAAAACAACTTTGGTGAAATAGGGTCACCTTGCCGGACACCTCTCTCAATAGAAAATTCCTCTCCCATTGTTTCCAGTCTGACTTGGGCTGTGCTTTTCGAATATATATTCTTTAATATTTGTATATACTTTCCTTGTATTCCCTGCGTATGTAGTGCTTTCCAGATGTATTCGTGCTCTAATGAGTCGAAGGTTTTATTATAATCAACGAATCCCAGATAGTAGGTTTTATTGTATTCTTTGTATTTCTGCAAGATTTGTCTTAGAACATGAATGTGATCTATGGTTGAATATTTACTTCGAAAACCCGCCTGTTCTTTCGGTTGGTTTTCGTCAAGTGCAGTCGTGATTCGTGATACAATGATTTTAGAAAATACTTTATAGATGTTGGACATCAGGCTGATTGGACGATAGTTTCCTATTTCCCCTTTATCTCCTTTCTTATGCAGCAATACAATTGTTGATTTAGTCCAGTCAGCAGGGATATTTTCAGTCTCTATAATGTCGTTAAATAATTCTGTTAATATAGGAGCGATCACCGGTGCAGTAGATTTTAGTAGTTCATTTGTTATTTGATCAGTTCCAGGTGTCTTGTCTCTCTTTTGTGTACTTATTGCTCTTATCGTTTCATCCGTTAATATTTTTGGTATTGGCTCCGAATCTATTGTGCTTCTTTCTTCTATATCTTCTTTTGGGTTCTTGCTCTGATAGAGGTTGCGATAGTAGTCTGTAACTATCTTTAGCATTTCTGGTCTTTTACTTGTATAGTTCCCGTTTGTAGTTTTTATCTTGAGCATCCAATCTTTTTTTACGTTTAATTCCTTAATAGCCTTTTTTATTCCACCGGTTCTTTCGATATGTTTACCGTTATAGCACGTGTTAAATGTGCACAAACATTTTTCAGGAAAGAAAAAAACATTGGTGCAGCCGGTAAAGGCCTCAGTTTTTTTTAATTAATTTAATGTGACGTTAAAAGCGATGGTACTAAATTACCTAACACAAAATAATATCCACATCTGCATACATTTATATAATTAGAGCTGTTCTAAAAATACCGAAGTCTTCTCACGATCAATTCGTACAAAAAGGGAACGAACACAGCTCTTTCCGGTGAAACGAATGAACCATTTAATTTAATAGCACTGCTAACTGATATAATTACATAATTATGTGTTCTTTGGAGGATGTGACGTCATGGTCACTGTACCTTATCCGTTCTGTTATTAATCGCTCACATTGCACACTTACTGTGCTTACAATGAAGTTATTTTATAAAATTATAGATAGGCAATAATGATATATTTTATTCAAAAGTTACTAATTAATAAATTTATACAATATATATACAAAGTAATAAATTTGTACTCATAAACGCTAAACACTTTTCTTATACAGGGTGTATTGTTTTTTTTTTGTTGCATTTGTAGGTAGTTTAGATAGTTATAAGTTAATTAGGTAGTTTATAAGTTAATTAAGTAGTTGTGTAAATTACATCGAGAACTTAGTGTTTAGATAAACCTAACATAGGATTTAAAACACTAATAACAAACATGTAATATTCCTGTAATAAATAAATAAATAAATAAATAAATATTATAACATGTGTCGTGTACACATAAAGGAGAGGTTTCAGCCCATGAAAACAAGTAGTTTTAGAAGTAAAAAAAATTGGGAATTCGTGTTTTTTTACATATTTTTATATTTAGTTTTACTAGATGGTGTGATGATGTGAAAATGATCCTGAGTTTATAATAGGATTTATATTTTTTTTTTACTTTTTATTAAAAAAAACCTATTTGTGGTTATTGGTACTTTTATTTGTACGGCAACTTTTCTCGGAGGTCAACGACCCTATCAAGAATCAGCTAGCTTTTAGGTTGTCATTATAGTATAGCTGTTGAAGTTAAAACTTTCGTGTTCTTTTCTTGAATGAAAATCACTGAATCCTGAAAAGTCGTAAAACAAAAGTTGTTCCTTGGCATGTTCAGAATCACCCTCTATCGGCTTAGTACACATGTTATGATACACCCTGTATAGGTATTTTTACGGTTGACATTTTACAACATACCTAACATAAATGGGTCAGTGCCCACTCGGCCCGGCTTAGACTAGGCCCGAAGAATAATACCTGGTTATTTCTGTTTTGATAGACGTAAAAACGTCGATGTACCTCTATAGACAGAAAAGTGTTGGATCTCGCAACACAGAATATAAAATTTAAATAATGTTTGGTGAGATAGTTAATACAATTATTATTATTATAATTTTTATTGGTCCCAGGAGATTTGAAAGCGCAATTAATAAAGAAGAAGCAAGTTAGCTAATAAACATAAATGTGTCCGCGAGAGATTAAACTTCTTAATAGGACAACTTTATACAGCTCTCGGATTTCGAGAAAATTAAAGGCCGGATTTATTTAATGATTTCAGTTATATTTGTAAATTAGTTAACCGATTTGGATTTTAGAAACGCATATTTATAGACATGTACAATATGTTTTTTTCTTTTAATATTAAAGGATCACCATTTCGATAAGGAATTCGTAGAGGCTGAAGACCGGGATAGGTGGAAGACATGATCATCATCATCATCATTTCAGCCTTAAAACGTCCACAAAGGCCTCCCTCATGGATCTCCATGAGGGGTAGTTGAGATACTCACCACGCTTGGCAGGCGGGTTGGCGAGCGCAGTACGGGATGTTGATACACGGAAAGATGCTGCTGCACATCTTTCGGAGGTGTCCCTTAGCAGGCTCTTACTGCATCCATGGGCATGAGAGGGGCAACATACCACGATTTAAAGCCAAAATATGAACATTTGAATGCATTGATAACAAATTTATCCGAATCATTTCAGCCGTAAAACGTCCACTACTGAACTAAGGCCTCCCTCATGGATCTCCATGAGGGGTAGTTGCCATACTCACCACGCTTGGCGGGCGGGTTCGTGAGCGCAGTACGGGATGTTGATATACGGAAAGACGCTGCTGCACATCTTCCGGAGGTGTCCCTTAGCAGGCTCTTACTGCATCCACGAGTAGGAGAGGAGGGGTAACATTCTACTGCTGGCACCCCACGGCTAATTTAATTATTCGAATAATTTAATTTAAATGTTTAAATAGCTTGGCCAGCACTTATACCACACTCTCATAATAAGCCGGCTATTCGTCAGAGGAAATAACAGGTAAATACTTCTGAAACTACTAATACGCCGCGGGTTTCCTCACGATGTTACCTTCACCGTTAAAGCACGTGTTAATTGTGCACATACATTTTTCAAGAAAGAAAAATCCATTGGTGCACGGCCGGTATCGAACCCACGACATTTGCATTGATAATCGGGGGTGCATACCACTAGAAGAAGCTTAACCAACAAGTAAATCCCTCATTCTCATACCATCACACATTGAAGTAACTACTAATGGCCAGCGATTTGCTGGGCCGTGGGCTTACGCTGGAATAGGCAAGAAACAGTATTTATTGTACGACGACTAATCGGTCTAATCGCCAATTTCCACCATATTAAATCGTAGTTCATGTGCGCTACTTTGTACATTTTGTAAGGCCATTAACATATTAGAAACTAGATATACCCCGCGACTTCGTGCGCTTCTTCATGCTCTCTTTTATGTTATACCTTCCTAGTTATATCAGCTATCTAACACTAAAAGTATAATAAAATGCAATAAAAATATTTTGTTTTAATTCCGCTTATGCTGAGATGCAGGAGCACCGCCCTCCCGCCCGCTAATTATGCACATGCAGGGAGAACTAGCTTGTCAGTGCAGCATGCATACCCAAACCTATACGACGACACGTGTTTCGCATCTCCGCGAGGTATCATTAGGTGAGACGCTGAGGTGTTGACTGGTCGGCCGCTGTAACGAAAGAATCTTTCGTTCCAGCGGCCGACCAGTCAAACTAAATATTTTTATTGCATTTTATTGTCATGGATTTCCGCAAAGTAACGCCTGATTCTATTAATTATATTAAAAGTATAAGCTTTTAAGAACTAGAATAGGTAATTTAAAATTGTGTTAGTTATTAAGGTGATTAGGTTCCAGAGGCCTATTATTTAATTTTACTTTTGTGAATCTCATTATAAGTGGACCTTGCTTGTAGTTCTTATGAGAAATACAAATTCTTTAACCCTATAATGTTTTTACTTACGATTCGAGCGAGTAGTTTCTGAGATTCATAAACAAACAAACTCAGCAGCTTTGTACATAATATATGCAGGGTCAGCAACTGGTATTCATGCTGTACGGGACGCTGCGGCGCCTGGGACATTGTTAGATGGATTAGGCTTGCCCAGCGTTTCCTCACGATGTTACCTGGAAGAACTTCCAATTGAAAGTCTACCCTAACCATCATCATCATTACAGCCGTTGGACGTCCAATGCTAGACATAAGCCACCCTAATCATGAGGGGGTTGGCAAGCGTACGGGATGTTGACACGGAAAGACGCTGCTGCCCATCTTCCAGAGGTATCCCTTGGTAGATTATAGCTGCATCCACGGGCAAGCACGCCACGGCAAACTCTAAATATTGGTTAAATTATGATAACGGTATAGTCTTCCCGGGATCATGCTTGGTGCAATCCAGGCGAAACGTCGGGAAATAATAATTAATAATAATAATAAAACTAATAATAATTAATAATTTACGGGATAAATGTATTATAATAATGGTGATGTGATCGCGAAAGTTTAAAAGAGACAACTGATAAAAGTTCATAGATTTGCTATTTAAGTCATAATATAAAAAAGTCACTGGACTCATATGGAAACAGTCCTTTAGAAGAAAACATCGAATAAATCCCTCAGTCACATACCAAAACACGTAAGAGTGATAATGGCCAGCCAAAGATTTATATCGTTAGATGTGACCTTATACCAGAAACTGTAGCATTGTCTTTAAAAGTGTGTTAACAATAATGCCGACGCACGCACACTGGTTTTAAGTCAATAAACCAAACATTTATTGTTACCATTTATTGTGCAAACATATTGCGTGAACTTTCATGAAAAAATAACATAGCTAACACTGTATTTAGAGGAACGCTGATTTCAAATGATTGAGCTCACTCATTTTGTGTGGAAACAAAACGGTGCGGTCTCATTACTATAAGGACAGGGCGTATCTCACGATTTAAATCTTTGTGGCTAGCGATTTGCTGGGCTGTAGGTTTTCTCTGGAATAGGCAAGAAAGAGTATTTATTGTACAGCGGCTAATCGGGCAAAAAGCTGCGCCGGCGACGCTTTGAGCTCACACGGTATGTCTACACGTCTATACTGATATTATAAAGAAGAAAGATTTGTATTTTGTATGTTTATAACGAACAACTCAAAACTACTTGACCGATTTTCAAAATTCTTTCACCATTAGAATGCTACATTATCTCTTAGTAACATAGGCTCTATTTTATCCCCGTATTCCCATTGGAACGGGAACTACGCGGGTGAAACTGCAGAGTGCGGCCAGTTTTTTATAAACTTAAATCGATGGGGTATTTACAGGCAAACAAGAAAACCTGTTTAATAATTATTATGCCTATCCAAGACGAGTCCTAGCTGAACTTATTTTGATTAATCTTTTCTTAGTTATAGAGATAATAACTAAACAAAATAAGTTTGTACATAATGTAGTGCCGGCAGTAGAATGTTGCCCCTCTTGCCTCTCTCGCCCGTGGACGCAGTAAGAGCCTGCTAAAAGCTACCTCCGGAAGATGGGCAGCAGCGTCATTCTTATCAACATCCCATACTGCGCTCGCCAACCCGCCTGCGAAGCGTGGCGAGAATGGCAACAATCCCCTCATGATCTTAGAGATGTATGAGGGAGGATGTCCAACAGTGGACGTGGACAGCACTGCTACGGCTGTGATGATGATGTTGATATTCTATCAACAAGCTCTGCTTAACTTTGGGGCTAGATGGGGCTGTCTCTTATGTCTAGCATTATTTATTTATTTATATTATTATTATTTATATATTTATTATATTATTATTGACGAGCTCTGTGGCGCAGCGGGCGAAGGTCCGCCTGCGATGCAAGGGGTTGCGGGTTCGATTCCCGCCTCGGGACAAATGTCTGTACGATCTGCAGATATTTGTTCAGGGTGTTCTGGGTGTTTTTCTATATATAATAAAAATATCATCTGTGCAATAAAGCTTATTATAAAATATCAGATTACCTAGAGGACAAAACCACTTGGGACGGAATCTGCTCCAACTCCGTCCAACGTAACATAAGACAAAATAAAATTGTTAAGTGATGACTATAACGATCGAGTTAGGTTCTTCTGTTCACTTCTTTTCCTAACTCGCGTGTCATCTGAACTGAACAGATTCAATTATGTGCTTTATTCTATTTATTTGTGTTGTTTTATTTTGTAATTTGTGACGCGTCAATAAGGTCCTTGCGGCCGCACTGAATAAAGTATTTTTTGATTATTGATTCTTGATTCTTGATCTATCTATGTAGTATAATGTTATTAAGTATATCAGTCATCTAGTACCCATAACACAAACTCTGCTTAGCTTGGGGTTAGATTCCTAACCCCAAGCTAAGCTGTTAGATTTAGCTGTGTGATTTGTCCAGCATTATTTATTATTATTTATTATTATACTTAAAAACTTGACATGTGTCCAGATATTATGTTAACGGAAATGGTTATTTCTCCATGATAAAATATTGACACCGTTATTGAGATTCCGTTAATCAATTTCCATAAATATACATGATTTATCATCAACATGGCGACCAAACCAGTATACATATTATATGGGATTAATTTAGAAACATATCATATAAATTCATAATTTTTGTTATTCCATAGACGACAAGCGCAGAGCAATGCTGACCCACAGAGCGCATGAAATGGGATGGGTACGAACTTCTAGTTAAGTATTAGATTATTGACGACCTCCGGTAAAATATTACCGGGGCAGAATCTGTGTAAGTTTTTTCACATAGTAAAAAGGCAAGAAGGAAATATGAAATGAATATGAAGGAAATACCAGATCGAGAACAGCAAATAATATCTTATTTTATATCCCGTTGGGTCTACTACCAATCCTATTGGGCCGAACAGGATAATAAAATAAAATATAATAAAATAAAATGTGGTGTTGTTTCGTTATTGGGCAACTACCTCTACGTCTTCGTTATTTCTAGTGTTTTCCGTGACGAACGGGAAGCAGATTTCTTTTGAAGATGCCTTGTAGAAAGACGAGGAGGGACGAGGCGAAACAAATGTCTAATTCTGTTTAAGTATTTTTTCAAGCTCTCTGTTAGATATAGGTTAGATAGATTGATAGAAGTTAGAATAAGGTGTGCAATATATGCCTTATTGCACACCTTAAACTAAAAAAATAACCAAAAAAAAGAGAAACACTAAACATAAAGTGACAATCGGCGGTCTTATCGCCTCATATTATATTAAAGGTTAGCGGATTAGTTACTAAACATTTGTTGTTCATTAAAATATTACATTGGTACAACCCGTGCATTGCTGCGGGATGAAGCTAGTAATTAATAAACTAGTGAAATAAATATGAGCAACGACAAATAAAAACATACAAGCAGACGGCACAAGTAAGAAGAACTCTAAAACGAACAAGTAATTAACGGTAAAAGTAATTACGAGCATTAACAGTCAGTTAATGGTGATGGAATTGAGAGATAGGCACTATCGGTAATTTCTTTATATGGCCTTAAAGGGGAGATTAATCTCACTGTGAAATTAAAGGGTTAATTCGCTTACAGTATGCAGTTATCAAATTCAAATGCAAAAATACTTTATTCAGTGCGGCCGCATGGACCATATTAATTCGTCACAAATTACAAAATAAAGCAATTCATTCATTTCATTTTAGCCATAAAACGTCCACTGATGAGGTTCTTCTGTTCACTTCTTTTCCTAACTCGCGTGTCATCTGAAGTGAACAGATTCAATTATGTGCTTTATTCTATTTATTTGTGTTGTTTTATTTTGTAATTTGTGACGCGTTAATAAGGTCCAGGCGGCCGCACTGAATAAAGTGTTTTTTGATTCTTGATGAACACAGGCCTCCCTCATGGATCTCCATGAGGGGTAGTTGCCATTCTCACCACGCTTGGCAGGCGGGTTGGTGAACGCAGTATGGGATGTTGATACACGGATAGACGCTGCTGCCCATCTTCCGGAGGTGTCCCTTAGCAGGCTCTTACTGCATTCAGAATTAGAGGAGGGGTAACATTCTACTGCCGGCACCCCACGGCAATGATGGACGATTCACATTATTCTTGTAATGTCCAGTAATTAGAATCCTGTACTTAAGGTGAAGTAGGTGCTAATCAAAGGATAGATGTTGGTCTGTTATCCCCTGTTGGATCCTCTAGGGGAGATATCACGAAAAAAAAATCCTGATGTCTCCCCGGAGTGCGTGGACAGAGTTTTTTCATAATTGAACTAGAACTATGCTTGAAAACTTTTCCTTAATTTTTGTTTTTTTTTATTTAATGTATAGGACAACCAGCAGGCAGATTACGTATCTCGCGACAGGTTCGCAACAGGCGTAAATCTCGCGATCATCGCTGTCAAAGATCAATTCTTAAATTAACTTTGTGACAACTAAACATCAACACCTTTTTTTCTAAATTGATGTTTTATAGCTATGATCACGAGATTCGCGCCTGGTGCAAACCTGTCGCTAGATACAAAATCAGCCTGCTGGATAGAATAACCATAACCATGCTCCTATTACTCCTATATCACCCATTCTTTCTTAGACAGGTCTTCATAATAATACGCCTACAAGTTATGAATATATTAGCACTTATAATATGCTGAAATTAAAATTGGCACGAGTGCAAACCAAGTAACTTTCATCATCATCATCTCTCTGGCATGACAGCTCTATAAATCACTACCCGCACTTCGCGGTTTCACCCGCGTAGTTCCCGTTCCCGTGGGAATACGAGAATAAAATATAGCCTATGCTACTCAGGGACAATGTAGCATTATAATGGTGACAATTTTAATAATCGTTCTAGTAGTTTTTGAGTTTATTCGTTACAAACATACAATATACACGAAAAAACAGGTAGCAGGGGGAAAGTGATACGAGATGATTCGCTGGGGTAAGATGATTCTTTTCAATTGCAAAAAAAAGCTATCAACCCCGTCTAGTTGTTTTTTTTTGGTAAAACGTAGTTTCCAACATCCCTTCGCATCAATCAATTCATAATGGCGGCGTGGGTACATGAACATACAAATCTTTCCTTTTTAAAATATTGACAGATTACATGTTTATTGATGATTAAATAAAAAAATATCTATCTATATAGTATAATAGCTTTATATAACATAATGTATTAAGTATATCAGTCATCTAATACCCATAAACAAGCTCTGCTTAGCTTGGAGCTAGATGATGCTGTGTGAATCGTCCATCATTATTTATTCATTTCTAGACCTGTTCTTTCCACTGACTAATAGCTGACTAAGCTGAGAGGATGGTATAGGTGCTGGGCAAGCCTAATCCATCCAACAATGTCCCAGGCACTGCAGCGTCCTGTATGCATGAATACCAGTTGCTGACGCTGTATAAATCATCTTTAAAAGATTTAAAGGCCTTACTTTATACATTATTGGCATCATATCATTTGAAAATTTCATAAAACCTTTCGTACATCTTTAAACCCCTTGTTGTATCCACAAATCCAATCCATCCCAAGGTTGTCTGGTAGAGATCGCTCTTTAGCGATAAGACCGCCAATTGTCACTTTGTGTTTAGTGTTTATCTTTCTGTTGTTATTTTTATATTTAAGGTGTGCAATAAAGCATTATCTATCTATCTATCTATCACAAGCATTGGTACGGGGGTACCAGAAAAGGGGGCGAAGGCCTCAAAAGGTCACCAAAGGTCAAAAATGGTATTTTTGGGTTTCGGACGTTTTCGGACATTTGAAGACTTTTATTTTTTTGGTGCCCTTTTGAAGTTCTTGTAACTCCGGTTCCTGTGACGGTCACCAAAATCGATCAGTACCCTTCTCTCATTAAGACGGTGCTAACAAAAAAGGTTTCATGTAAATCGGTCAACGCGTTCGGTTGTAATCCAGTATGTCCAGCAGTGGTCGGTCCACGTCCACTGCTGGACATAATAAAAAAATCAAAAAATACTTTATTCAGTGCGGCCGCATGCACCATATTGATGCCTCCCATTAGGCCTCCCTCATGGATTTCTAAGATCATGAGAGAATACAAGTACAAAATCGTTTATTGCAGAATAATATAAAAGCATAAATTAGTAATGCACTGATTTCTGCGTTAGTTTAGGCCTGTGTTGGAGAAAATAAGTTCCCTCCCTAAAACTATTTACTTATTGTTGTATTATTTTTGTATTTGTAATTATTTTACGACAGACAGAATATGTTTATAATTATCTAGAAACTTAGAAACTCATTCATTTATTTCCATAGTGTGTGGTTAAAAAACATAGACACGTCAACTTACAAAAATAAACACATATTTAATCTTATTTTAACAGGAAATAAGGCACATGAATGAACCGGTTCGCTTTCTGTTTTAAGCACTGTGATAATGAAGCGATTAGAAAACACAGTTATTTTTAATAGTTAGATTTTTAGTTGTTTGGAGTTGGAGCAAATTTAATTTTAAGCATTTTTGTCTTCTAGATAATCAAATATTTTATAGTAAGCTTTATTGTGAAGATTACATATTATAATTTTTTTAAAGATATTGATAGAAATTTGCTGCATTTCTATAGGAATTTTATTGTAGAAGCATGTACACTGCCCTCTGAAAGGTACATTGACCTTATGTAGCCTAATAGTAGGGAACGCGAGTTTATCTTTATTTCTAGTATTTACATTGTGCAAATCACTTTACTTAGGAAAACTATTAATATTTTTGTGGGTATACAGCAGAATTTCGTAAATATATTGACAGGGAACTGTAATTTGTCAGCGATTCTCTGGGGCCCATATTGTAGATTGCACGAACAGCCCTCTTCTGCAGCACAAATACAGTGTTTATATGTTTAGCTCCAGCGGTAATATTTACAGAGTTATTAAAACCATTTGGAGGATTGTTGCCACGTTTGGTTGGGGTTGGCGAGCGCAGTACGGGATGTTGATACACAGTAAGACGTTGCTTGCCATCTTCCGCACGTATCCCTTTTGGCAGGTTCTAACATTCACGGGCAGAGAGGAGGGGCAACAATCTACTGCCGGCACATGGCAGGTCACGAAATATTGGCATATTCAAGGATTACTTTTAACATGAACTTCACTGTGTAATTGTAATAAATAGCTTTTGTTACAATTAGCGCATCACAAAAGCAATTCGTTGGTTTCCGGTGTAGTTTACAGTGTAGTGTGGAAGACCGTGCTTGTTTAGCTACATTATCGACTTGTATGTATACAATGTTGCTTTTTAACCGACTTCTCAAAAATGTGAACCGATTTGGAAAACTACTTTTTGATTCTACTGGAAACAATTTGAGACCCTTTTTTTGGGTTAGATTTTTAGATCAGTCCTACTTTTCAAAACTCAGTTCAAATGATAGGATCCATGAGGAATCGAGATAACTTCTTAAATATTCGTACGAGTAAGCGAAGCGAACAAAGTTCAAAAATCCAAATCGGTTCATAAACGGCGAAGATTTAGGTGAGAATGATTAAAAAAACAGGCTTTAGAACCTCGTCCTTTTTTTGAAGTCGGTTAATAAATTATCAGAATTTGTAGGTATCGCCAAGTTTTATAAAAACAGTAATTAATGTATTAAACGTCCTAGCAACTCCCGCTCTATTGAACTGCAAGTGTATATTAAAATGATGTATGGCCTGCGAAATGAGGTGCTGTGTGGATCAGGTATTTTTGTTTCCTGTTCCACTCCTTCATTTACGTATTTTGTATGTAGGTATTTTAATTGGTACAGAAATGGGGAATGGTTTTAGGGTTCCGTACACCGTACACAAATAATTCTAACGTAACCATATGTTTCTGCCTATAGAGGCAGAAACATATGGTAGCCTATAGGCTTATATCTCACTAACCGTAATAGGTATATACATGATATTTACAGAGTATGTTTCGGCCGTTATAACGACAAAATAAATAAATAATGCTGCACCATTCACACAGCATCATCTAGCCCCGATCTAAGCAGAGCTTGTGTTATGGGTACTAGATGACTGATATACTTAATACAATAAACTACATAGAAATATATTTTTTATAAAATATAGAAAAACATCTAGAACACGCAGAACAAATATCTGCAGATCGTACAGACATTTGTGTTGAGGCGGGAATCGAACCCGGTACCTCTCACGTCGCAGGCGGCCCTTCGCCCGCTGCGCCACCGGTCCGAGCGCCTACCGAGACGCAGGAAACAGAAGGTAAGATTGGCAACCCTATCTTCTGAAACCGACATAGACGTTTAGACGTCCCCCGCACCAAATCAGCTCCCCGCACCATGCATCAGCATTGGACCAGCCGAAACCCGCTACAGCACCGAAAACCACGACGACCCCGCAACCCACACCGGACCTATCGCGCCCCGCAAGCACCACCATCACTCCGACGTTTTGAATTCCTTCACTGCTCCAATATCAGTAATCTTCGTTCGTCTGAAAATTTGAAACTGAAGACTCCTGCACATAGAACAAGCTTCTATAACAAATCCTTTTCTGTCCAAGCAGTGCGACTTTGGAATGCGTTACCGGTTTTGGTGAGAAAATCGTCATCCCTAGATGTATTTAAAGCCAAAGTTAAAAACTTGTATCTATCTAAAATGTCATAGAATTGTATTTTTTATCAGATTTATCCGCTATATTATCATTTCCCTTCACCCTATAGTATCAGGATAATATGTATTAGTATATTAATCTTATTTGGTTTATTATATTTATGTATTGTATGTATTATGTGTATATAATGTAGGTATATGTAATTATTATATCAGTTATTTTATTTTCGTATAATATTACAATTATTTTATTACCTCTCTCTATCTATCTTTTATTATGTACACCCCCAACCATTCTTCCTTCAAATTCTTCTCCATCCAAAGGTTGTCTGGAAGAGATCGCTTCTTAGCGATAAGACCGCCCATTGTACATTTATATGCTCATTGTATTTTTTTTAATTGTGCTATTTGGTGTACAATAAAGAATTTTCATTCATTCATTCATTCGACTATCCTCCAGCACGACCAGGCCCACCTGGAGGTGTTGGATGCAGCACTGCAGATCCTGCACGACGTTCTCCTAGCGATCCGGCAGGGGACGAGCCCGATCTCGCTGATCCTCAGATCATCGGGATCGGGCTCGTCGGCATAGGGACGCTCGTGCAGCTGCAGCTGCGCTAACGGGGACCTGAAAAGGCCCTTAGCCTCACTACGCCCGTATAAACGCTGGCCACCATCACAAGGCTATAAGCTGCACACAAAGACCCCTTAGCAGTAGCTAAGGGCGAACAAATAACCGCAGGCGGGGCTCACGCCCGGAACTGCTTCCCCACGTGGACTTCGCTCACGTGAGAAGACAACCGGCCGACTATTGTAAAGTTCATGTGTGGTGGTACGGAACCCTTAGTGCGTTAGTCCAACTCGCATTTGTCAGTTTTTTAGAACTATATAAATAACAAGACTGCAACGATGAAAGTAACGATTCCCGGAAGTTTAATATTTATGGGGAACGAAATCTTAAGAGCTTTTTAATGATAAATAGTGTTATGAGTTTAAAATTAAACAGAGTTTTAACACCTTTAGGCGCATTTTATAATCAAAATATCGTGCATTATTTTACATACTTAAGCGGGCCGTCCACTGCAAGATATTAATTATTAGTGACTCGAAAGCCTTACATCGCTGGCTATTTGTAATTTAATTCAAACAAGGCATTAATGATGCCGTGGGGTGCCGGCTGTAGAATATTACCCCTCCTCTCATGCCCATGGGATGCAGTAAGAGCCTGCTAAGGGATAACTCCGAAAGATGGGCAGCAGCGTCTTTCCGTGTATCAACATCCCGTACTGCGCTCGCCAACCCGCCTGCCAAGCGTGGTGAGTATGGCAACAATCCATGAGGGAGGCCTGTTCAGTGTTGGACTTTTTACGGCTGGAATAATGATTAATGAGTCAACTCAGACAGCTTGCTTTATGTGGAAGCCAACGCGTGCAAAGCCGCGGGCTAGAAGATTAAAAAACAGTAAAAAAATAAATTAGTTACTCAAAATGTTGTTTCCGGCGAGACTCAAGATTAAAAAAATTAACAAAACTCCTAAGATCTAAATGACGGATGTCATTTTTTTATAATTTATTGTAAAAGGTTTCTTCATAGACCCATAAATATAATATAAAGCTTTTGTCGAAATGTATGATGAGCACATATTTTTATTTGCGATAAAATTAAATTACTTTAGACTTTTGGCGCGATAAAATCTATTTATGATAGCAAATTGGAAAAGAGTGAGTTCGAGTGAGTATGAGTATTAGGGTTTTGTTCCATGCTGATCATGAAAGATGCTGGCTAGATTGGAAAAGTCATGTTTCGATGCAAAACATCTTCAGCATTCGAACGGCGGCTGCTGGCGTCGCATAAAAGCTGATTAAATTAGAGAAGTCTTACATAGGTCATTATTATCATCATTTCAGCCGTAGGACGCCCACTGCTGGACATAGGCCTCCTTCATGGATTTCCAGGTATTTCGGTTGGAAGCGGCCTGCATCCGCGACCTGCGGTCTTCACCAAGTCATCTGCTCATCTTGTAGGTGGACATTTTACGCTGCTCTTAACGGTCCGTGGCCTCCACTTGAGAACCTTTCGGCCCCACCGGCCACCTGTTTTTCGAGCAACATGGCCTGCCCATTGCCACTCCAACGTGTTAATCCGTTTGGCTATGTCGGTGACACGAGTTCTTCTACGTGTCTCTTCATTTCTGATTCGATCGCGTAGAGAAACCCCGAGCATAGCCCTCTCCATAGCTCGTTGAGCGACTCAGAGCTTATTTATCAGGCCAGCAGTGACGGGTCACGTTTCGGTTTCATATGTAATCACTGGTAACACACACTGATTGAAGACTTTCGTCTTCAGGCACTGAGGTACGAGTATATTGGACGACAAGACGTTGCGAAGTTTCCCAAACGCTGCACATCCGAGTTGGATTCGGCGATTGACCTCTTTCTCGAAGTTGGACCTACCTAATTGGACTGTTTGTCCTAGGTATACATACGCGTCGACAACTTCAAGAGCTACTTGGACAACTATAAGAGAACATAGACTTACATAGGTACTCGTCAAATATTCAATTTTGTTGTGAAACACCTTATGCGTTAACCGGCTGTTGGCGTGACAGAAAAGTTGACTAGATTGGAGAAGTCTCACATGGGAACTCGTCAAATATCCAGTTTGGATGTGATCAGGGGGTTACTTGTACAACATGTTACTGACGGCATCCCACAGCAGGCAGGGACTCTGCGGCGTTGGCAGTGGACAGCTCGCAATACCCTGTGGAATCCTAAAATATTAAGCTAAGAATATTTAAAGTATGTCTGAGTGTTGACGTTTACTACCTGTGTGGGCCACATCATTATATGCTATGTGGGTGGACCGCGATTGCATATGCGTGTAATAAAGATACAATAAAATTATACAAGAAAGGCGTAGTGTGAATTTCGCAGTATAGAGCTAAGTTATTCCTAAAATTACGTACAAGTAACACTTCTTGATGTTAATTTTTAGAGATGGGGGTGAGTATGGTTTAGTCGGCTCCAGACGTGTTCACCTCTTCTTTCACGTGAATACAGCCGACTAAGCTGAGAGGACGGTATAGGTATGTATATGCAAGCTGTTCATTGTGTGTTTGTAATAAACTAGCCGCAATCCGCGGTTTCACCCACGTAGTTCCCGTTCCCATGGGATTACGGGGATAAAATATAAATAAAGAGGAAAGGTTTGTATTTTGTATGTTTATAACGAATAAATTCAAAACTACTTGACCGATTTTCAAATTATTTTTGCCATTAGAAAGCTACATTATCCCTGAGTATCATATGCTGTATTTTACCCCTGTATTCCGGTTATGCTGTATTTTACGGGAACGGGAACATGCGGGCGAAACTGCGTAGTGTGGCTATTTATCTATATAGAGGAAAGGATTGATTGTGTAGTGGCTGATTGGCCAATTCGAGAATGCTGAGTAATCGACAATATATTTATATACCTATTATATTTCTATACATAAATACTTATTTATACAATTAATTGCACGACTTACAAATAAAAATCAATAACACTATAATGACAATGTCTTCCCAGCATGATTTATAGTCAGCATGTTTCTAGTTTGCATGTTTTAATTGGCTCACTGATTCATTGATCAACAAGTCGACATAAAAAAGTGATTTGTCGACAATTATTTTTACATTTTAGCTAATAAACAACATAATATAATATATAGGTACCTCATTACTATCATATTAATATCAGTCGCGAAACATAAATATGTGAAATGAATCACACATAATTATTTATACATTAATAATGTAGAAAGAAGAGATACATTTTTTTTATATAATAGCAGCTTCTCTTTGTGTGTTTTAACATTTTGTATTTAACCCTTCTACGCACTGTCATAGTGGCGCCACCTGATATTTGCAGACTTTTACAAGAATGACGATAATACTGAAACTAATAGATATTTTTACTTGAAATAAAAAGTAAACTACTCTTTGATAATACAGTTCTAAATTTGAACATAAATTTGGTATGATTTATTATTATTTCATATTTTAAATTATTTAATTAAAAAAATAAGACATGTTCATGTAAACATTTATTTTTAGGAATATAAGACAATTTAGGAAAAAATAAACTTTAAAGACTTTTATTTTTTGGTAACCTTTTGAGGTCACCAAAATCAATCAGTCACCTTCTCTCATTAAGACGGTGCTAACAAAAAAAGTTTCATGTAAATCGGTCAACGCGTTCGGTTGTAATCGTTAAATACACAGACAGACAGACAGACAGACGGCGCTTTGCATATAAGGAGGCTTCGCCTCCTTAAACCCTTCAATCCGAAGGTCGTTTCCTGTCTTAAAAAGTGTAGTGCATATTTAACACACGCTTCGACGGTGAAGGAAAACATCGTGAGAAAACCCGCGGCTTAGTTAACTTCAGGCGTATTGAACTAATCTTTCCTTTTGGCCATTAGCTGACTAAGCTGAGAGGATGGTGCTGGTGAGCTGGGATTGGTGCTTGGCAAGCCCATTTAAAAAGTCCCAAGCGCTGCAGCGTCCCGTACAACATGAAAATCTGTTGCTGACGCTGTGTCAATCATAAAATAGTAAAATAATAGATGTGTAGGCCTTTCACTACCCTTTATATCGGCATCGTGCTGAAAAAGGCGCTGATAATGCGAGTAAGCAAAATAATGCTTATTTGCAAATGAAACAATGATGTAATTTTGATTGCATTTTTAATTTCTATAAATGATACCTTAGTGTGGGTTTACACTTTAAATACAAAAATAGCTTAGGATAAGTCAAATTCGGTAAATCGGTTCTATTCGGCAAACTGTTAGCTCATTCGCATCACTATCAATTATGTTATTCAGTATAAGATAAGTATTATTTATTAGGCACATAAAGTTGGAGGGATTGTAAATAACTGTTCTTCCAGCCAGGTCGTGATTATATTGAATTTCTATACCCACACAGATGTTTTCATTAAATAGTTCCATCGACTGGCATCCTTTAAATATATAAAAATAAAAAAAATAGTTCCGTCAGTAGCAGAACTTTGTGTGAAGAGTTCATCCGGGGTACAATTAGAACCATGCCTACTTCTGCCGCCAAGCAGTAATGTCTGTTTTTTATAAAATAGACAAAGCTGTGCCACAGTGATCGGTAGCGACGACGATTCTACCAATTCCGTGCCGTGAGGTGTCAGCAGTGAAATGTTGCCCTTCCTCTCTTGCCCGTGGATGCAGTAAGAATCTACCAAGGCATACCTTCGTCGCTGCTGCGTCTAAGCATTTATCAACATCCTGCTCTTGCCAACCCGCCTGCTAAGCGTGGCGAGTATGGCAACAACCCTCTCATAATCTTGGAGATCCAAGAGGGAGGCCTATGACGAGCAGTTGACGTGGACAGCAGTCATAGCCCTGAGATGATAATGATGACTGAAGTTCCTAATGTAAATAGATAATGCCCTTAGAATAATTCTCGCTGTTTTTAATCTACAAAGCAATAAATACATTGAAATTGCACGTTCTTAGATGCAGCAACACCTTATCAAGTATTAACTTGAAGGTTGGGAATTATTCAAGAGACATAACTCATTGAACAGATTGTACCGACACATCCCACTCATTCACTTGAGCAACGCATAAATTGTATATTTGACACATTGCTTGAACAGATCTTAAGGGCCACACTGAGCAAAAGCATCTAGCCTACTGTTACTGTTTTTTTATGTCTGTATACAGTTCATAAATTGTATATTTGACACATTGCTTGAACAGATCTTAAGGGCCACACTGAGCAAAAGCATCTAGCCTACTGTTACTGTTTTTTTTTATGTACATATGTATACAGTTATCCGAAGGTCGTGGGTTCGATACAGGCCGTGCACCAATGGATTTTTCTTTCTTGAAAAATGTATGTGCTCACTTAACACGAGCTTTAACGGTGAAGGAAACATCGTGAGGAAACCCGCAGCTTAGTTAGCTTCAGACGTATTGACCTGTTCTTTCCTCTGAATAATAGCTGACTAAGCTGAGAGGATGGTATAGGTGCTGGGCAAGCCTAACCCATCTAACAATGTCTCAGGCACTGCAACGTCCCGTACAGCACGATTACCAGTTGCTGACGCTGTATAAATCATCTATAATAGATGCAAAGGCCTTACTTATACAGTTAATGGTTACTACGGAAGACTAGCGATGTGGTACGACACGTTCTGCCACAGCACCTGCTGAGTAGAGACGATTTCCGTCACTAGTTTTAAAACCGAATTGATGTTTTTTTTTGATTGTACAAATGTATCAAAATAAACGTTTCTTTATCTTTATTCATATTTCTAATCTTTTTTCTTGAAATTTGAATATCTGTTTTACAGTATCGATTTAACGTTCGTGGGTTCAAATCCCACCGGAATCGTAAAATTTTTGATAAATTTATTCATTTCTTTCATATCTGTTTTACAATATATGCTAATTTTATATATTCTATATTAAATTAATTAACATAACTTAGTTATCCTTATTTCTATTAATACATTTTTCAGCTATTTTCGTGCAATATTTAATAAATACATCTCTTTGTTTCTTGTTTTCTATTAAATTTACAACATCCGTTCTATCTAACTTAGTATCTAAATCAATTTCTGTCTCGAATCTGTCGAGACGCATAAGTGTGAACCACGGAAGACCAGCGCTGTTGCGCGACTTATTGTGCCACAGCATTTGCTGAGTGGTGGCCATTTTTTTTACCATATTTTTTTAAGTTATTATAATTGTTTCTGTCTGTTTTTTTGATTGATTTCATGTACCTACGAATTGGTTGTGTGTACTTTTTGCTTGGTAACAAAATAAAATTGTTTTTATCATGATCTATATCTTTACTATATTACTATAGTTACTCTAAGCTTGTTTCATCCCATTTTTGGGCAAAGGCCTCCCCCCAGTCCGATCTCTCTTCACGATTTTGCACCACCCTTTGCCAGTCCTTCTTGGCAGCGTCTAGCTCGTCTCGCCACCGTCTGCTGACCACGCTTGACAGGCGGGCTGCAGTACGGGATGTTTGTTTGATACAAGGAAAGGCGCTGCTGCCCATCTTTCGCAGGTATCACAAACAGATTCTTACTGCATCCACTGGCAAGAGAGGAGCGGCAACATTCTGCAGCCGGCACCCCACTGTGGCCTATGTGGCTCTATGGAATGTCTAATACTGAAATATCTTTAAATTAAATTCTTTATCGCAGTGCAAGTAAAACCTAACCTTTTGATATCAATCGTAAAGTAATTTCACAATCTTGATTTACAATGAAATCTGATTTTATTGTGAACAGTAAGGTCTCTAATTTAGGTGGTGTTAAGTGGAATAGACGAGGGTATCGAAGATAGCGGCGGCCGATATTTATGGCCGCTATATAAGTGGGCAGCGTCCCCACTATTTCTTCGACGCCTGGCCGATGTAAAACACGTTCACCACAGTCGCCACAGTCACTACCGTCGCTACAGTATTCCCAATCGCCACAGTCGCCCAAGTCGCCACAGTCGCCTCAGTCGCCACAGTCAAAAGATGTTTTACATCATAAAACCTTCCTACAAACGCCTTTATATTTTTATTTTCAACCCCCGACAAAAAGGGGTGATTTAAGACCGCTATGTGTGTGTCTGTGTGTCTGTCTCTGGCACCGTAGCTTTTAAACGAGTGGACCAATTTTATTTGCATGCAGTTTTTTAAAGATGGTTTGCCGGTGGTGTTTCTTAAACATACTTTATCAAAATCGGTTGAGAAGTTTAGAAGATATGGGGGGTGAATGAGGGGATTTTTTTTTATTTATTTATTTATTTTTCCAAATATACCCGAGTTTGGTATCAAATGAAAGGAAATTAGGTGTAGAATACAAAACTGAATGAAGTTATGTAGAAATCGCTCGGGCATATGAGATATGGGGGTGGAAAGTAGGAGTGAACAACTAAATGTTTTCAAATATACCCAAGTGTGGTATCAAATGAAAGGGCATGATGAATAGATTGCAAAACTGAGGGAACACATTACAAAAACTACACTAGGTAAAGTGTCGGGGGGTTACTTAATTTTTTTAATTTTATAAACTTGTCAGCTTAATTTAAGCTGCGTTTCATGCGTGTGTCAGACTCGCATTTGGCTGATTTTTTGTGCCTTCTGTTGGTGGCTCAGATAAATAAATAATGACTATAGTACTGTACTCCTCATCACAAAAACGGCCGTAACATCACCACCGTCAACTTCGAAGACGTTACGAAACTTGATTTATCTAAGCTCTGAACAATGGCATTGCACAGATTTAGATTAGAAATATTGAAATAACGATAAGACAGTTCCTACCTACTAGTTTTGCTGATTGATAATATTAAATATCGGATTAGTTCAAACGAAATCAATATATTATATAAAACTCTTCCGTTACTGACTGAGCGACTGAGTGACTGACAGACAACGTACACCCTGGACCTGGACCTAGAGACTTGAAATTTGGCACACATATACCTTGAGCATCCTAGAGGTGCACTAAGGGGGGATTTTTGAAATTACCACGGGAACGGGAACTACGCGGGTGAAACTGCGATGTGTAGTCAGTTAAACGTCCTGCTAAGGGATACCTCCGGAGTCCGGAAGATGGGCAGCAGCATCTTTCCGTGTATCAACATCCTGTACTGCGCTCCACAACCCGCCTGCCAAGCGTGGTGAGTATGGCAACTATCCCTCATTGAGATCCATGTGGTAGGCAGTAGGCCTGTGTTCAGTAGTAGACGTTTTACGGCTGAAATTATGATAATTATATACATGCATAGTACTCTATACTGCATCTTACTGCATCCACGTCCAAAAGCAACTTTCTACCGCCATCCTAGTTTTTTTTTTATATTAGTGGGAAAAACGTAAAACGGACACAGCGCTTAACCTCCGAATAACTGACTCTGACATTAATTACCTAATCAGTAATTACGCTACCAAGGGCTACGTATCTCTACAAATTATCATCGCGTGTTAGTGGTGAGTGCTGGGATGGTTTAACCAGCATTCCGATTAGTAACTACCTTATTTCAGTGGCATAGAGTAGATAATGCATGGACGACTTAGGTGGCGTTGTTGGTAAAATAGCTAGCTGAGACCAAAGTTTCAAATCTTTAGATACGACCTCACCTAATTTTTTCCTCACGAAATGAGTTACGTTCATTCAGAATCAGTGTACCTCTAAATACAGTGTAAGCCAAAAGCAAGCGTGTTATTCTTTTCACGAAAGTTTCACAATAATAATAACAATAACTATTTGGTTTATTGAACTCTGTTTTATTAATAACGATTCTGTGATTGAACATATTGCAAGTTTCAGTCCAAATAGTGCAACTACTTTTTTAAGTTGAAAAAATTGGAAGAAATGTGTCCAATATGTTTAACTGGTTGAACAAATAGTTGAACATATTAGATATATACATACATATGTAGATATGTAGACCGGCAAGACCAGGGTGCGTGCGTTGGCACTATTGTCAACACATTTATAGACAATGCCACACTTGTTGGTGTCAGGATACATCTACGATTTAAATCTTTTGCTGAGACGGGGGCTTAATAGATAAATGTTGGCTTTTCTTTAGATAATTTTCTCGGGCTTGAGTATTTTTAACATTAACTTCACCTGTATCTATGTCACGGAATTTTTGAACGTCATTCATGCGATGAAAATACAATAATTTTTGTGTTGTGTTTAAACTATTATAATTATTTATTTCATCATTTTTCATCATTTCAGCCATAAAACGTCCACTGATGAACACAGGCCTCCCTCATGGATCTCCATGAGGGGTAGTTGCCATACTCACCACGCTTGGCAGGCGGGTTGGTGAGCGCAGTATGGGATGTTGTTACACGGATAGACGCTGCTGCCCGTCTTCCGGAGGTATCCCTTAGCAGGCTCTTACTGCATCCATGGGCATGAGAGGAGAGGTATCACTCTACTGCCGGCACCCCACGGCGGTCACTTATTTAATAAAATATGATAATTATTATAAACAATAAAAAAATAAATATGGATTCACAAAATCTGCATTATTGAAATACCTATTTATTGGTCCGTTTATATCTTTTTTTGCATGGCAATACTGTTAAACCATATTCAAGTATTAATGATTAGTAATTGTGGTGCGTTCACATAATATGCACCTGGGTGCAATAAATTTACTTTTAGTAACCTTAAACACCCGTAACGCAGTTCGGCTCTTAAGATATTATTAAGCTTTGTTTACTCGAGCAAGGAAAACTCTGCTTCCATTTACCAATTACCTACGAACAAAACGACCGTAATATAACTGACGTTAATTAGAAAACGTGTTTAAAACTAGTGTCCTACCGAAACAAAGTTTTCAGCCGAAACCGAAACCGAAAGACCTTCGGTTTTGGACTCTGTTTCGGCCGAAACCGAAACCGAACCTTTTGCAGACATGTAAAAATATATGATGAAAGTGTAAAAGTGTTGAATTAAAAATAACTTTTTAACAACAAACTTTTATTGTTTAAATCGATTGTTTTCGAGTTTTTTCGAGTTCTTTTGTAGACCCTATTTAAAAATGCCGTAATAATTGGTCAGACTTTTCGATAGCATAATCGCTAATCCCAAGTATTTTCGCAGTATTTTTTGTAAGTTAGTTTGTTTTTAGAATTATCTACCATTTGACAAAAACTGTTTTTTGCGTTCCGGATTCCTTACCCAAGGAGCCCTTACCCTTACAAAATAGGTATTTCAAACTTAAATAAACATCAATTTACTGCTACACAGGCCTGATCCAGGATTAATCCTGTGCTTCAGGCTTGTTGGACTTACGAGTATATTTACTAATATTTTATTTATTTTACACATTTTAGGAAAACTAACAGCTAGCCTTAAAATCTAATAGTTAAATTAATACATCTAGCCGGTACAACCAGCACATGCGCACTGATGGCCAATTATAAGTTTCCACAAATAATTTATGCAGTAAATACTCGTAACATAACAATCATTTATATAGAAAAACTAAATAAAACAATTTTTTAATAGAACTTTTTTCTTTTCTTTCTTTTTATATAGATAATAACTTTTCTGTTACATTATATGGCATACTTTGAATTGTGTCTATGAGAATTTTCTTACAACTATTGTGATTTAATTAAAAAATGCTAGTCATTATTGAGTCTATTGTAGAGGAATAAATTTTATAATTTTCTTGGTCCAATCTATCGTAGAGGATTGGACCAAGAAAATTATAAAATTTATTTGAGAAAGCATATTTTGGTTGAGGTCGACCTGGGGCAAACAATATAATTACGTATTTTGTTAGGAAATTCCGTGCTGTAGGGTAAAGCTATGTGTTGTTTTAGTAAGAGTAATCTATTCACGCAACTTGTGGGCCTTTTTTAGGCAATATGAACTTACACTTTACGAAACTCGTAAATCAGTAATTAAAATGTCTAAAGTTGCGTTTTTGACCACAATAAGTATTCAGAACTAAACTAACATAACCTGCCAATCAGTCATGATGACACCTCCCACCCATTAAACAACATATTAAACAACGTATACCTAACAAACTTCTATTCAAATAGTTTTTAAATTTATATGACAGGTACAAAGTGTTTAAACAACGTGTTCCTAAAAGTAATCTGAGTGAATAGAGCTATTGACGAGCTCTGTGGCGCAGCGGACGAAGGTCCGCCTGCGACGCAAGGGGTTGCGGGTTCGATTCCCGCCTCGGGACAAATGTCTGTACGATCTGCAGATATTTGTTCAGGGTGTTCTGGGTGTTTTTCTATATATAATAAAATATCTATCTATGTAGTATAATGTATTAAGTATATCAGTCATCTAGTACCCATAACACAAGCTCTGCTTAGCTTGGGGCTAGATGATGCTGTGTGATTTGTCCAGCATTATTTATTATTATTATTATTCAGCAACATAAATAATATCAATAGTGAATGTAAAATAAATATGTCAGATGTAAAAACAAATATCTCAGATGTAAAAACAAATACGTCAGATGTAAAAACAAATCGAATATTGATTTACCCTACCAACAAATTTCTACTATTAGTTCACGAGAGAAAACAATCATGGCACCCGGCAAATTTAGCTTGCGAGCACGGGCGACCATTCACTTATACCGAGTTTTGGTAAAGCCGAAGATTCGTCCGACTCTTTGCCGAAATCGAAACTGTCGCCGAACCTCGATTTTATGGCCGAAACTGGCCAAAACCGAAACCGAACCATCAGTCGGTCACTATTTAGAACAAAGATCTAAATCGTTTAAATCTTGGTTTGTAGAGTTGCTTCGTAGAGATGATTTATCTCAACGCTGAACATTGATAGGTATTGCGCAGATATCAAGATTCCGAACAACGGGTTTACAGAAGCTATAAAGGTTACAGTTTTGAATTAACACCAAGCCTAATTTGATTTATCTAAACTAATATTATATACAGGAAAGATTTGATTGGTTTTTTGGTTGGTTTTCTGTTTGTATGCATTGCATAGGCTCTGAAACTACAGGATGTATTTGAAAAATTATTTCACCATTAGAATCCTACATTATTTCTGATGAACATAGGCTATATTTTGTCCCCGTATTCCCAAAGGAACCGGAACTGCGCGGATGAAATCGCAGAGTGCGGCTAGTGACTTAATAAAACCCATTACTTATACCCAACCTTAATGAAACCTTGGGAACATTTCTAAAATTAATTAAAATAGGTTGTAAAACGTACAGTACAAAGGTACAGTATTAACTTTTCAATAGATGTTAAGTTTAAATTCAGAACCTAACTTTATAATTATTACTGTCTTTGTTTTATAATTACAAACTATGGAAACAAATGAATGAGTTTCTGAGTTTCATTATGTTGAAGCTCAGTAGCCTAACTGTTAGTCCATCAAACCAAGACCCTCTCCACTTACAATAATTAGCTTTAGTGAAAACAAAAATACCCAAACGTTATATTAATTGACTATACGTCTAGGGGAATGACCGGAATAAATATCATGTTCCAAAAATATCAAAAAGTGCTTTGACGCGGGCAACACTCTAGGGAAATATGGCGAGTGTTGCCACACCCTGGGTGGCGTAGCAGTGACTCGGGTAATTTATTAACAGGTTAAATTCCTAATTAAACCACGCCCAGTTAATATCTGCGTGTGTGGGTATAGCCGTGGATTTGATTTATATTTATTAGTGGGAAGTGCAGCGGACTTCGCTCGTGGATTTTTTTTAATTAAATCTTTAAAATGCAATGAAAACATCTAGTTTTAATTCCGCTAATGCTGAGATGGATATGCACCACCCTCCCGCCCGCTAATTATGCACATGCAGGGAGATCTAGGTTCTTAGTGCAACATGCATACCCAAACCCACACGACGACACGTGTTTCGCCTCTCCGCGAGGCATCTTCAGGTGAGACGCCGAGGTGTTGACTGGTCGGCGGCTGGAACGAAAAGACTTAAAACTTAAATCTTAGCTTCGGAGTAGAAATGCTAAATTTCATGTTAACGTCTTATAATTTATTCAGATATCTTTTGCATCGGCTGCGATCTGCTGCCTGATTCAATGCTGTGCTCATCGGTATGTCGAAGCTTCAGCTACTTCTTTGGCCCATCTTCATCTCTCATGAGAAGGCTGTGTTTCCAGTTTTACACCTGAATTTTAATACGAAGGTTGCAGCTAACTGCGATTGCAGACCGTGTTTCGACAACACGGGCAAAAGCTTACATGTGTGAAGGGTTTGCATCTAGGTATACATATGTTTACAGAGATTTAAATCGATTTAAAAGTTTAATTCTAACCATAATATTTAAGAAATGTTCGAACATTAAATCAGATAAAAATGTCACGACCTGGCTGTTCGGGAACAATTAATGATTACAACAATAAGAATCTCACAGAATATTCTCACCAGAACACTTCTTCACTTGAACACTGTTCAACACTTGTACAATAAAGATTTTATCTATCTATCTATTATCTAACACTATAGCACTTTTCAATTTAAATCGATTTAAATCAGATAAGCGAGATGCATAAGACGATCGAGCTTAGCCGACTTCTACAAATCTTCACACAATAGGTCGCATAACGCCAACTAAAATCCTGTAACATGTTACTCCTTATTGCCCGTCGGGGGTTAACTAAAAGGCATTCCCAACGTGTACCACTGTTACACAGTGGATATACATGCCTATAATGTCTTCCCGACGTGTCATAAAGTTTAAGCGTGTGTCATTTTAGGCTTAAGTTAAGATTTGATACTTTTTGTGTTTGTGTTTAGTAGAATAATAGAAAGATAGATAAACTCTTTATTGTACATTCACCACATAACATAAATTTCACACAAACAAACAAAGAGAAACACAGACAAATATAACGTACAATGGGCGGTCTTATCGCTAAAAGCGATTTCTTCCAGACAACCTTTGGATGGACAGGATATAAGATAATAAAAACGGCGGTGTACGAATAATACATACGCAAAAATAGATAGATAAAAATATACCTACATACATAACAACCTAAATACTACAATCATAAATAGGTAACGATATAAGTATTACATCCTAGAGATGAATAATATAATATAATAATATAATAATCAACATACATAATATGTACTTTATTGATTATATCGTGAAATTGTTTAATACCTATGTCTAAAGGCCGCTCTACATTCTCACGAGAATCTCGCGAGAACGCGAGAAACATGCGAGAAACGTGAATGTGGAAGCGATGAGAAGAATACGCGAATCGCTTCCACATTCACGTTTCTCGCATGTTTCTCGCGTTCTCGCGAGATTCTCGTGAGAATGTAGAGCGGCCTATATTACCTTCGATGTCTTTGCTGTGGTCGGTGTTGCGCCTTGTGAGGCAAATATGGTGCCACTGAAAATCAGTGCCGTGTTCTCACGGCGTGCGCTGAGTTGGTGACCAGTATGTCTCATATGATTTTTATTCTGTTTAAATTATGTAATTTTAATTTACCTGTGTACCTATGAGTCGTAAATAAATATTGTCTTATTCATTTTCTCATTCATATCCAAACGAAACAATGTTAGAATTATTCTTCTTCTTGACATAGGCCAGCAATAACTTAAAAAAGTAAAGATAGTATCAACTTGATAATCAAAGCTAACAGATTTGCTTATCAGATAGTCCAGGAGGCAACTAGCCGTATATGGCGGTTGGAGGTTGCATTACCTGACCCTTTGGAAAATTCTGTAGAATACCTATATCAATTGCCGTGGGTGCCGGGAGTTGAATGCTGCCCCTCCTTTCTTGTCCGTGGATGCAGTAAAAATCAAGGATACCTCCGGAAGATGGGCAGCAGCGTCTTTCCGTGTATCAAAACCCCGTACTGCGCTCGCCTACTCCAGGTGAGTTGGCGTGCGTCGAGCGTGATGAGTATGGCAACAACCCTCTCATGATCCTTAAACTTGAAAATCCATGAAGGAGCAATATTTCCGTAAGTTAATGTCCTACGGCTCATCATTTTCTCAGGAAGATGATGATGATAAGATATGATGATGATGTACCGCAGTGGATGCAGGCCGCTTCCAGCCCTTAATACTTGGAGGTCCATGAACCCTCATGGACCTCCAAGTATTGCATCCACCGCCAACCTGCATACCTTGACAGGTCGTCCGCCCATCTTGTTGGTTGTTATAAACATATTTACATTTAAATAATCGTGATCATACATTTTATAGCCTATAGAGCTAGTTTGACGTAATCCCATCTCAAAAATAGCATTTTAAAGCTGGAACCAGTGACGTCATGATACATCGTGTGTACAGTACAAAGGAAAATTATTAATTCCGCCCACGTATAAGTATGATTCCATTTACAAAGCTGATAATAATATAATATTATGGTTAACTACTCTATGATCGGTTACAAAAGACAATAGATACCACTTTTATAAAATAGTTTATAAAAGTGGTGGAAACCGACTAAGCTGAGAGGATGGTACAGGTGCTGGGCTTGTCTAATCCATCTAACAATGTCCCAATGCAGCGTCCCGTACAGCATGAATTGCTGACGCTGTATAAATCATCTATAATAGATGCAAAAGCCCTTACTTTTTAGATATTTCATCTAATATTATATTTTCTAATTTCGGAACCCTTAAAACGCAAGCACGGACGCTATCGTCCTTTTTAAAATAAAATAATAAATTAAAAGTAAAAAAAAACTTTTTAATAAACCAGCTTTTATATAAACGTAATAAAAATAATAAAATTAATATTTTCCATAAAAGTTAAATGTCAACTTATAACGTCTTTACACAATTTATGTGACATAATAGCTTGACGCGAGATTTATACAGGTACCTGTATCTTCTTTGTTTGAAAAATTATTAAAATCATATCATCATCATCATCATTTCAGCCGTTAAACGTCTGAACACTGAACACAGGCCTCCCTCATGGATCTTCATGAGGGGTAGTTGCCATACTCACCGCGCTTGGCAGGCGGGTTGGCAAGCGCAGTTCTGGATGTTGATATATGTATAGGAAGACGCTGCTGCCCATCTTTCGGAGGTATCCCTTAGCAGGCTCTTACTGCATTAACGGGCATGAGAGGAGGGGTAACATTCTGCTGCTATTTAATTTAGGTACTTATTTATTACTTTTTATATACTTATACACAGGTAAATCTCGCGACAAGCTTTTATCACATAAACTGTAAAAAGACGTTATAAGTGTAATATAAAACGACATTAAACTTTTATAGAAAATATTTATTTTATTATTTTTAGTACATATAAATAAAAGCTTGTTTGTTAAAAAGTTTTTTACTTTTAATATATTTTTTACTTTTTAGTTAGGTATCCCGCCGTGGGGTGCCGGCAGTAGAATGATACCCCTCCTCTCATACCCATGGATGCATTAAGGGATACCTCCGGAAGATGAGCAGCAGCGTCTATCCGTGTATCAACATCCCATACTGCGCTCACCAACCCGCCTGCCAAGCGTGGTGAGAACGGCAACTACCCCTCATGGAGATCCATGAGGGAGGCCTGTGTTCATCAGTGGACGTTTTATGGCTGAAATGATGAGTTAGGTATCACTGGACAGGTTTCTCAGTCTGTTCATCTCATTCAACGCATCATTATTGCAAGCTCGTTTGCCGTTTGTTAATTTGGTACAAGCTCTTCTATAAGTAGACCTTCTAATGATGTTATCCTACTTAAGACCACGTATGCTTGTGCTTGATCAAAACAAAGAGCATAGCCCTCTCCATAGCTCGTTAAGCGACTCTAAGCTTATTCATGAGGCCAATCGTGAATGACCACGTCTCGGTTCCATATGTCACTGTTCTATATACACCCTGTAGATAAATAGAAAACTGGTAGGTACTTAAAAAGTAAGGCCTTTGCATCTATTATAGCATCATTATAGATGATTTATACAGCGTCAGCAACTGATAATCATGCTCTACAGGACGCTGCAGTGCCTGGGACATTGTTAGATGGATTAGGCTTGCCCAGCGTATACCATACTCTATGCTTAGTCAGCTATTATGCAGAGGAAAGAACAGGTCAATACGTCTGAAGCTAACTAAGCCGCGGGTTTCCTCACGATGTTTCCTTCACCGTTAAAGCACGTGTTAAGTGTGCACATACATTTTTCAAGAAAGAAAAATCCATTGGTGCACGGCCGGTATCGAAACCACGACCTTCGGATTGAAAGTAAATAAAACGTAGGTACTTAAGGACATTCACAATCATTGATCTAGCATCAATTTTCATTCAAACCGCGACGACAGAGGTGTTGAATAATGGACGCATTAAGTTGTCAATCAACGACCGTTCCAAGAACATATTACCATTCTGTGCGGCTAGCAACAGGACTGTGGAACGACCTATTGAATATATAAATTAACATAAATATACAGGGTATCATAAACATCCAGTACGGAACCCAGGCCTCGCTCATGGATCTCCATGAGGGGTAGTTGCCATACTCACCACGCTTGGCAGGCGGGTTGGCGAGTGCAGGACAGGATGTTATTACACGGAAGGACGCTGCTGCTGTGATCTTCCGGAGGGTATACAAATCCGAAAGGAGTTTAGGCCCATAACAACAAGTAGTTTTTTTTAAATATAGCGAATTTTTTTTTTTGCTTATATTTTATTTGTTCATATTATTTTTATATATTTACTAATTGATAATCGGCATTTGGATTGAATAAAACACCTTATTTTTAATTTTTTACCTCTAGGGCAACTCTTTAAGATGGTTAATGACCCTGTCAAGAATAAACTGGCGTTTGAGTAGTATCTTATAATAAGCTTTTAAAATTTAAACTTTACTTGTCTTTTCTTGAATGAATATCACCGAATCCTGTAATGTCGTTAAAATAAATGTCTTCTTTGGGGTAATCACAATCACCCACTTTCGGGTTATATACATATTATAATACTGTAAGGGTCCACTGCAATCTAGTTTTGAGATATTTGAGTTCAAAGGTTTTAATTGGATAATACAAAACTCCAGTAATAGGAATAAAAAAAATGTATTTATGAACTTTTTGTATACATAATCAGAGTATTATTTTTTAGTGTTTATAAAAAAAACGTTCTTATAAATTATGTGAAATTTTGATTATTAGCGTTGAACTCCTAAAAATTGTGCACTATTGTAAAGTTTATTCCCTACACCTTTAGATGATATTGATAGAGAGATGATAAGTGATAGAGATTAATTTGATTACTTGATTTATTGATAAATTGATAATGCTATGAATACGCGGGACGGCGGTCGAACGCGCACTGAATGCATTTTAGGACGACGTAAGTAAAATGCACCGCTTGCAAAAGTGCAAATGTGCGGTTTATACATAAATCGTACAACTATAATGATGAATGTCCACACTTTTACACGGTCTAAAACGATGGTTGTCCAAAATCTTACGTCCTATTAATCCCTTCGTTTTGCTACATTTGCAGCATGCGGAAGCTGATCGTAATAATCCTTTGCTTCAGGCCCGCAGAACTTTTTCAGGAACTGCAGGTTGTTGTACTTCGCAGATGATATAGGCAGCTTGCTCGTATATGCTGCATCAGGTAGCTTGAATTCTCCATCTGCCTTCATAAACGCCATATTTCGGTCGCATTCCATATAGGAGTGCCCCGGGATTGGGAAAATCACTGTGACAGAATCCAGGCGATTACAGCAGGTGTACAATATAGTGTAGGAATCGTAAAATCGCATAATTTTTGTTCTGGCCACAGCATGAGTCACAAAAAATGGTCAAAGTTTTGACCTGGGTATCCATTCCATGGAATATGAGGTGAAATGAATGGACATTTATCATTATAGTTCTGAACGCCTGTGACATCCATCGTTCTAGTCGTGTAGCCATTTTTTTTAAATCTATTTATTTCGGGACTGCCTGCGTTATTGCAGTTTGAAAGTGCGAAAATGTACTATGCAGATCAAGGAATCGAATGGCATACTTGGTTTGAATTAGTAAAATATTGGACATTCAGCATTATTGCAGTGGACCCTTCGTATAGTAACAAATCCGCTAATTTAATGATGGAACCCAAAAAACACTCAAAAAGAAAACGACACGCTATTCGCCTTTCTAATAAGCGTATACCTACTTACCAGAAACCAAAGTTAGATACGCCTTACCTTAATGAGACCGCGCCGTTTTGTTTCCACACGAAATAAGTGAGCACGCTCATTTGCTATCAGTGTACCTCTAAGCACAGTGTTAGCCGGACGTGGTGTGTGTTATTTTTTTCACGAAAGTTGCAATATGATTGTACAATAAATGGTAACAATAACAGTTTAGTTACAAAAAACAAAAGTGGTGTATGTGCGTCGGCATTATTTTTAACACATAAAAACAATGTCACAGTTTTTGGTGTCAGGGCACATCTGCGATTTAAATCTTTCCCAGAAACTATAAAAACTCCTATAATTGCAAAAACACAGGGGGCGGTACACGCAAACAATAAATAGTTCTTGGACGTGTTGCCTATCCGACCGCCGCGTTTGTAATGTACAAAATACACTGGTTTGAACATTTTGTTGAATATGGTAATACTTTGTTAAGATCTTTATAAATAAATGATTGATTGATTGATTTCGACTAGGCACGGTGGAATCCTATTTTCAACATATAATAAACGTGAGAAAAGAACCCGTCTAACTTTCTGATTGAACTTTTAAAAAACATTTAAAAATAAATTTATTTGAATACCCAAAAAAATCTAATCTAACGCATGAAGGCAGTCGTCCTGAGCTTTGTTTTGTTAAGTAATGTCACATATAACAGTTTATTTATTTTGCCGAACACCTTTCGCTTTAAAATTATTTATATACTAGCTGTCCCGCGCAGCTTCGTCTGCGTCACATAAGAGAAAAAGTGGGTCGTAGGCAGCTATAATTAAATTGCGCGCGCGATAAAACTGTGATATCTTTAAAGTTAGTTAGTTAGTTGTTTAAAGATATTCCTTGAATTCAAATGGCGTAAAAGGCAATTCCGCCGTGGGGTGCCGGCAGTAGAATGTTACCCCTCCTCTCATTCCCATGGATGCAGTAAGAGCCTGCTAAGGGATACCTCCGGAAGATGGGCAGCAGCGTCTTTCCGTGTACCAACATCCCGTACTGCGCTCGCCAACCCGCCTGCCAAGCGTGGTGAGTATGGCAACTACCCCTCATGGAGATCCATGAGCGAGGCCTGTGTTAAGTAGTGGACGTTTTACGGCTGAAACGAAAAGGCAATTCTGTTCAAACTTTACCCAACCAACACCGAGCAATTTTTTAATTCAGACCTCCCGCGACCATGACCAGGTGCAATCCGGTCGAAACGCGGGAAAATAATAAAAAAAGGTACGCGATAAAATCCTGTATTTTGAAAACTAATAATATGTTAACAAATCGCGAAAGTTTAACAAGGGATATGGATAGGTACGTGCACCAGCTAATTTGTACCGTTCGACTGGAAGCGGCCATCGACAGAGAAACCTAGCGATATCTCGTGTCGAAGGTCGCGGGGAACAGGATTCCACTTCAAGATGTTGATCCTCCGCTGTAGGTAAGGCCGTTACATCTATTATAGATGATTTATACAGCGTCAGCAACTGGTAATCATGCTGTACGGGACGCTGCAGTGCCTGGGGCATTGTTAGGTGGATTAAAGTAAGGCATTTGCATCTATTATAGATGATTTATACAACGTCAGCAACTGGTCAATCATGCTGTACGGGACGCTGCAGTGCCTGGGGCATTGTTAGGTGGATTAAAGTAAGGCCTTTACATCTATTATAGATGATTTATACAGCGTAGCAACTAGTAATCATGCTGTACGGGACGCTGCAGTGCCTGGGACATTGTTAGATGGATTAGGCTTGCCCAGCACCTATACCATCCTCTCAGCTTAGTCAGCATTGTCAGTTATTCAGAGGAAAGAACAGGTCAATACGTCTGAAGCTAACTAAGACGCGGGTTTCCTCACGATGTTTCCTTCACCGTTAAAGCACGTGTTAAGTGTGCACATACATTATTCAAGAAAGAAAAATCCATTGGTGCACCGGCCGGTATTGAACCCACGACCTTCGGATTGAAAGTCGGGGGTACATACCACTCGGCCAACACGGCCCGCTGTAGGTAAGAAGTCACAGAATATTAGAATAGTTGAGCTATTAACTGACTCATCATCATCATCATCATCCCAGCGGAAGGACTGCTGTCCAAGTCCACGTACTATACCATCCTCTCAGCTTAGTCAGCTATTAGTCAGAGGAAAGAATAGGTCTATACGCCTAAAGCTAACTAAGCCGCGGGTTTCCTCGCGATGCCTCCTTCACCCTTATGGATCTCGCTGATCATGGGAGGTTGTTGCCATACTCGCCAACTCACCTGCCAAGCGTAGCGAGTATGGCAACAATCTCCTCATGAACTTGGAGATGCATTCAGTTAAAGTTAAGACGTAAAATAAACTTTCTGAACTTACCTTCAAATGTTTGACAACCAAAAAATCTCAACATCTAAAATGTATGAGAAAATGAACGAAAGTTACCATTTCTTTTTCTGTACTACTATTAATCAGTAGTAGTTTTAGAGAAGTAGTGGATAGTTGATTCGTTGCTCTTGCCCGGTCTTATTCCTTTTTAATGAAAATGCTATCCTGCGTCTAGTTAGTACCAGATTTTTGTTTACAAACCTGATGATGGTGGAATTAGAGTCAGCAAGCTTCATTACCAAACCGAGTTGGCCAGTCGGGGTTTTCTTGAACTTGTTACTTTCACCGGCAGCCGCCAAAGGGGCGGCGTCTTTGAGGCCCGATAGCGGCACGGCTTGAAGTGTACGCATGCCTGAGTGTACTATCGGGGTGAGAAGTGGATATGGCTTTTAGATTTCATTATGTTTCTTTGCCGTATAGATAGAAAAGTTTATTGTACACATTAAGAGAACATAAGCAATTAAGAAATAAGGTGAAAAGAACACAGGAGTACAACAGCGGCCCTATCTAACAAGGATAGAATGAAATAAAATAACATTTATTCGTAAGAATTTGGGTAAACAAGACGATATAGCATTGAGTAGAATCCTACAAAATTAGGCTTTAAAAATGCGTACAAATATTTATTTAAATATTGTTAAGGTAAAATTAATTAATATAATATCATCATTATCATTTCAGCCGTAAAACGTCCACTAATGAACACAGGCCTCTCTCATGGATCTCCGTGAGGGGTAGCTGCCATACTCACCACGCTTGGCAGGCTAGATGTTATATTTGGCCGTGGGGTCCCGGCCAAATATAACATGTTATTAACATACATATAACCGGGTATTTATCGCGTAAATTACCTTTATTATTTCCCGACGTTTCGCTTGGATTGCACCAAGCATGGTCCCGGAAAGACGGGTTGTGATCACGAAAGTTTAAAAAAGACAAATATAACATGCATTCAATTAAATATATTAAATAAATAATAACTATCTACTTAAACAAGAGCATCAATGATAAAAAATGTGTGGTTTAATTATAAATTATATGTTAGATAATTCATTTCTATCACTTTTAATTTAAGAAATTATATTTATCTTTGTATCATACATTTATTAAATTCAAACTATTTTAAATGACCAGGTAGTTTATTATACATCTTACAACCATGCAATATACATTTTGACTATTTAATTGAAGGCTCTGTACATAAATTTATTAATGACACATATTACGTTTATAAAATATTACATATACATATATGTATGTACATATATAGGTATTTTATAAGGTATTACAAAGAGGAGATACATAATTTTCAGAAGGACTTAAAACTAAGGACGTCACAACTAAGCGAGTTGCGTAGGGTCAAAAAATTCACTCTCCCTCTGTATTACCGCAACCACGAATCCATCCTTCCTTCGATCCATCATCACGGCTGACAAAATTAATTTAAATTAATGGTATTTTGACCCCAACAGTACTCACTGTTTGCACCATCAAACCACCGTATGTCCAGCACACAACGAAACGGTGCCAAAACATCATAATAGCGTTACTTTACTGACATTACATCGGTTATAGCGGCTATAACCGGGCAGAGCTTTTCTTTGCCCACTGGTATGTTATGTGTATAACGGCCAGTAGGGACAACGACTTGCTTTTTGGAAATCATTCCACTCAGTTACGTGTGGTTGTCAATAAAAGTTAATCTGATTTAAAAGTTAACTCTTAAATTTTCTGTCCTCTAAATTTTGTAAGGAGTTTATTAATAATCATTTATTTAGCAACTATCAACGATAAAATCTAAAATGTTGCTGAAAGTACACAAACCGCAAGATTGTATAGATTAAGGTATGCTAATAACATTTACTTCGATTTATCATGGATCTATCAGAGCTAGGCTTGAAAGCAAGCAAACATTATTAATTGAAACAAAGAACCAACCGCAAGTTTAATTTTAGGCCATAAAACTATACCTTAAGGGCCTCAGTCCACACTATAACAATTATTTCATTTAAATGATCCTGGCGATGATGATGATCGTGATAGATGAATGACCACGACTGTTGAAACACAGTCGAAACGTCAGGAAGTGGGGATTATGTATGACTCATTACCAATAATGGTATATGAATGAAAAGATTATGAATGAATGAATAATAATAAAAAGGTATTACGCGATAAATTCCCGTGTTTTTGTTATAACAATGAATTGTGATCGCGAAAGTTTACGAGAAGATCTTTCACTTCTACATTTTCAGTGGTAGGTAATTAAAAAACCCTTTTATTTATACGTTCATAATAATGCAGTGTATCTGACTGTATGAATAAATCAACATGAATTTATAATATTTAAACAATCCGTATAAAACAATAACGTACGGTGTCATCATCATATTCTCAGCAATTGGGCGTCCACTGCTGGACATAGGCCTGGATGGATCTCTAAGTACTGACAATGCGGGGCTTGTTGCCATACTCACCACGCTTGGCAGGCGTGCTGGCGAGCGCAGTATAAGGTATTGATAGATGGAAAGACGCTGCTGCCCATCGTCGGGAGATTCTTACTGGATCCACAGGCAAGAGAGGAAGGGCAACATTCTACTGCCGGCACCCCACGGCATCCATACGGTGATATTATAACGCCTGTTATTCACATCTAACGTCACGGGCCAACGGAGCTCTCTCCGATTTACGATCTTCTCGCTCCAATTCATCAGCATTAACTGAATTAAACATCTATTAAAATCCAATCGATAAAGAATCGATAACGATTCTTTGTGGAGGAGCTCATAAAATACGAGTAGCCTCAATTAGTCGGCCGTAAAGCTTCTCGTTGCAATTTGTCAATGTCCCGTCCTGCGCACGCATCGAGTGGCTCGATCGAGATCGATATCTCGATTATTCTCCGATGTTTGACTTGCAGATGCTCAACTTGCATTGTACGTAGGTACTCGCATTTGTTGATTGTTTTCAGAAAACAAATGGCGATCAATTTGTGGGACAATGTTTCTTCGTGAATTATTTGTTTACGTAGGAAGTTTTAGCGTTTTGTATAAACTACAAATTGTTTATGAACCAAAACTTAAAAGTAATATAATATCGAATTCCTGGTTGACCTCGCCCTAGATACACTATATCGTGAGAGATCATAATATATCTTAATCTTAAAGGCACCGCCCCGACGCTTTAAAATTAAGTAGGTACCAAAGATTTCAGTTTATTGAAAAATAATTCAGGTATAGCTGCAGCCTGCGGCTTCGCCCGCGTTTTTATTCATTTTCTTTTTGCAAAGAACCCTTATTATTCTTTTAGAATGTTAGTAGCCTACCAATCTTATTTTGTCTTCTATGTAAGTACTACAGTTACAACTTCGTTGTTAATCACCTCAGCAGCCGTAGGACGTCCACTGCTGGACAAAGGCCGTCCCTCATAGATCTCCAAGTCCTGATCATGAGAGGCTTGTTGTCAATTCGTCAATGTCCCCACCCTGCGCACGCATCGAGTGGCTCAATCAAGATCAATATCTCGATTATTCGCCGACGTTTAACTTGCAGATGCTCAACTTGCATTGTACGTAGGTACTCGCATTTGTTCATTTTAAGCAAGAAACAAATGGCGATCAATCGTTTTTGGCGTAAATTATTTGTTTGCATAGGAATTTGTAGCGTTTTGTAAAGGTATACAAAGCTGCTGCCCACGGCTTTGCCTGTAAAAATGATAATTAATGCCATCAATGTCATTCGGCCGAGTCATTAATAGGTTTCATTTCCTTCATATTATGTTGTACCTAAGTGTTTAACTACACTTAGGCAGAACATAATATACACTATAAAATACAAATTAAAATGCTAAAATTGACAATCTCAATAAATGCCATCAATGTCATTCGGCCGAGTTATTAATAGGTTTTCTTTTCCTTTTACCTAAGTGTAGAAAACCTTAAAAAAATACAAATAAAATGCTAAAAATGTCAATAAATGCCATCAATGTCATTCGGACGAGTCACTAATTAGGTTTTCATTTCCTTGAAATGTTCTACATAAGTGTAGTTAAACACTATACAAATACAAATCGTAAAGCTAAAAATGACAATAAATCCCAACAATGTCATTCTCGCGAGGCATCTCGCAGTAGACAGCCGCCTTATATATTTCTGCAATAGAATCTGACTCAATGATTTGATTTGAGTTAAATATCATTCGAGCGAGTAATGTCTGAGCCATACATCTCGCAGTAGACAGCCCGCTTTTGCAATAGAATCTCTGTAGAAGATTGTAACGCATCTGTGCGTAAATATAATTAATCTGTGATCCTACGACGATTATCAACTGTGAGGATTCTCGACCGCAATTCGAATCGCAAATCAAGGAAGAACTCGATTATTAACAGTTTATTCATTCAAATACCAGTGCTAGGAATACCGAGTCGAATATTTATCTAGGTATTGGATACGAGATCTGAATCACTTTAGGAAGTTTTAATCATAATCAATTATTTATTTGCCAGAATACATAAAAGTATAGTTTAGTATTTTCCATCGGAGGTATAGACAGACTCTAGAAACTCTCGGCCGTGGGTTACCGGCTGTAGAAATTTGCATCTCCTCTCTTGCCCGTGGATGTAGTGGGAATATGCTAAGGGATACCTCCGGAAGATGGGCAGCGGCGCCTTTCCGTGTATCAAGAACCCGGCGCTCACCAACCCGCCAACTTAGTTTTTAAACTGCTGCGATCAACTTCAATAATGTAATAATACTTCTAGGCTTCATCCCGTTCGAAATTAGACGGCAATCTGTGAACGTCTCCCATAAATTGAAAAAAATAAGATACAACTAAATGTTATCTATTTCTATAAGGGCTGGTTGATAGGTACTAATAGGTTAGGCATGGGCTGCCTCTTTGATGTGCAAGTTGAAAGGTGGTTAGGACTAAATTAGTGCTCCAATGGTTATTTTAGGCACTGTAGCACGCCCTTTGATGTGAATCTGCCTGGACAAAAGTTGTCTATGTCAAGCTATATGATTATGATAGGTTTAATGGACTTTCTTCCAAATAAATAATATAATAGTAATAATAATCATCTCAACCGTAGGACTGCTGTCCACGTCCACATTACAAAAATAAGATTAAATTAATAATATCAAACATGACAAAATATCCACAAATAAAACAAAATGTTGAGTGACAATCGTTGATAGATAGAACATTCGTTAAATCAAAATCATTTCAAATCAAATCATTTATTTACCTTGCCTTTACAAATATTACATGTTACCGCAATTATCAAGACCCTACGTTTCTGTAATCTGTGACCCTACCTCCAGTGCTAGTTGGAAACTGTGTTACGGTATGAAATTACAAATGATTGAATGAATTAATGAACTAATAAATATTTATTTGGAACACACAAATAACACAGCCAAACATTACATTATAGGGGAAACATAGTGACACATTATAAGCAAAAAAGAAATAAGGTAGACACACACACACGACAAAATAAAAAATAGTTAGCCACAAAAGAAAACAAAAACGGCAACAATTAAAGAACATGATATAAAACGAAGATGTTAATATTGTACCAACAAAAATATTTCAAACTAACAATACCTATAAGTTGTGAGTCGCCGACAAAGTGCCTGACTGTAAGCTTATAGAAACAAATTAAAGAAAACCTGTACCATTATAGGATTTCCCAACTAAATGTGCAAAGGGTTTTTATGACTTACCTGGTGTTCGAAAAAAGGAAGAAGCAGACGGTCATTCGAAGCATTGTTGGTTAAAAGGTGGTGGAAAAGTGTTAGAAAATTATGATTATTCTATTGATCTTTGATGTAAATTCTTTTTAAACATTGTGGTAACGTAATTAAAATGAACTGTTCCTATTACAATGAATCCTTTTGATAGTGCCAACAAAATGTCTATGCTGGTGTAATCCAAAAAGGATATAGAATAAAATGTACAAAACATTGAATGATATATGAATTTTAGTTTAAAGAAATGTTTTATTACTCTTAAAGAACAAGTGCTCATTTTAAGTGAACCTGTCACTTAAAATGAGCATACAACTATACAAAAGTACGTATTACTTAGGCATTACGATCTTATAAAAATATATTAGTTTTCTAAGTAGACAAACATTTACGAACTACAAACAAAAAAATAAAGTAAAAAGTATTGTAACAACTATTCTACTCTTTGGTAACAACAATGACACCTTGATATCTTTAATACTCTATTTTTAACTATAATAGCAGCTGCTATAAGACTATGTACATAAGATAGTCTTGTGTGATGATGGACAAGCTTATTCCATCTCAAACATTTTCCGGGCACATGTCGGCATCCCATGGTTTGACACGAGTATAAATCATCTCAATGGAAATAAAGGAGCAATGGAACAAGTGGTCTGTCAGAGAAGTCAAGACTTCGAGAGTAGTAACGCAACACTGACTAAAGTGACTGATGTTAATCTAATCTTAAACTAATCTTAAACTAATAACAAGACTGCGTTCACACGGCTAGATGCACATCATCATCATCATCATCATCTCAGCCGCAGGATATCCATGTGATCACGAGGGGTTGTTGCCATACTCACCACGCTTGGCAGGCGGGTTGGCGAGCGCAGTACGGGATATTGCTACACGGGAAGAAGCTGCTACCCATCTTCCGGAGGTAGCCCTTGGAAGATTCTCACTGCATCCACGGGCAAGAGAGGAGAGCAACATTCTACTGCCAGCACCCTACGGAAAAATGCACATGTTGCAGTTCAAATATTAAGTTGTGGGACATAAGCTATGATAAAATAATAAATAATGCTAGATAATTCACACAGCATCATCTAGCCTTAGGGCTAAGCAGAGCTTGTGTTATGGGTACGAGTTGACTGTTATACTTAATACATTATACTACAAAGAAATAATAATATATTTTTTATTACATATAGAAAAACATCCAGAAAAACCTTAACAAATATCTGCAGATCGTACAGACATTTGTCCCGAGACGGGAATCGAATCAGCAACCTCTTGCGTCGCAGGCGGACCTTCGCCCGCTGCGCAAAGAGCTCGTCAAATAATTTATTAAGGACAATACATACAGTGACTTAAAACAAAAGATGGATCCATAGCTTCCAGAAGTAAACTGTATTTCAGTAGCCTAGTAGTATGGAACAAAATTAAGCACGTTCTTTCGAAAACAACAAAAACATGTAAGTACAAGTAAGTTACAATACCGTGTAAACGACGACTAACTAAATTCAAAATAATGTGACAGGAAGTGGTTACCTGCTTACATCTGCCAGTCAGCCAGTCTGTCAGTTGTCAGTTCATCTCAATTGAACAGTCCATCTAGGCTTTCCAGTGGGCTTAGCATAAATGTTTTCAAATTATTCCAAGTTGTAGAACGTTATGCAGGTTTTCTTGTGTATTATGCAGATATTACCATGGAAATGCCGTGAAGCATTTCTAAGTAAAGTTGGAATCCCAACTTCGTCAATGTGTCTGGTGGACTTTGTAGTTCTTATGAAAAATAAAAATTCTTTAAGCCTATATATTATATTATTTTTATACACATTTGTATGTCGTGCAGTCACATTTATTGCCATGGGGTGCCAGCAGTACAAAGTTCCCTCCTCTCATGCCCGTGGATGCAGAAAGAGCCTGCCAAGGGATACCACTGGAATAGCACAGATTGCAGAACCTAACGACATCTCTTTGTCATTGCTACCGAAGCAGATTAAGACAATGATAACTTTGATAAGCAATTTCAACTTGCTTAGCTTTATACAGCATGCTTGTAGATAGATGGAGCTCCACTCGTAAGGAATTGGTGTCACTTGGCACAGTCCCAAGAGATCCCCGATCCAACCTGATGCATATTTATTATTATAACAATACTGCTAAGCACGCTTTCCACTATAGCTACTTATAATTGGCATGTCACGTGTATTATAAATGATTTATACAGCGTCAAAAAAAAATCCTCAGTGCCTTAAGACGAAAGTCTACAATCAATGTGTGTTGCCAGTGATGACATATGGAACCGAAACGTGGTCATTCACGATTGGCCTCATGAATAATCTCAAAGTCGCTCAACGAGCTATGGAGAGGGCTATGCTCGGGGTTTCTTTACGCGATCGAATCAGAAATGAGGAGATACGTAGAAGAACTCGGGTCACCGACATAGCCAAACGGATTAGCACGTTGAAGTGGCAATGGGCAGGCCATGTATCTCGCAGAGCAGATGGCCGATGGGGCTGAAAAGTTCTCGAGTGGAGGCCACGGACCGGCAAACGCAGCGTAGGACGTCCACCAACAAGATGGGATGATGACCTGGTGAAGACCGCAGGTCGACGGTGGATGCAGATCGCTTCCAACCGCAATAACTGGAAATCCATGAGAGAGGCCTATGTCCAGCAGTGGACGTCCTACGGCTGAAATGATGATGATGATACAGCGTCAGCGTCGTTCATGTTTTACGGAAGGCTAAAGTACCTGGGACATTGTTATATGGATTAGGCTTGCCCAGCACCTATACCATCTTCCCAGCTTAGTCGGCTATATTGAGAGGAATTAACAGATTAATGCGTCTGAAGTTGACAGAGCCGTTAATTATGTTTACCGTACATTTAAGTAGCTAATCAGAAAACCGCGTTATGACATCGGAGTCATCGCGAAAACACAACTAACCATCCATAACGGTAAAATACGTTTGGTACACAAGCCTCAAAAAAATTTCGTACGATTTCTAAACATGACCAATTTCATAAATTGTTCTTGTTGACAGCAATAATGACAGAAACACAAGAATTTATCGCGTAATACCTTTAATTATCCCCGAAGTTTCGATTTCAGTTAAACAGTCGTTATACCGGGTAGACGGGTAGATTATAATTCAAAGACAAAATCAATAACGGTTTTGTTCAATAGAGCAAAAAGCCTACATTGTAGAATAGTCAGTTTTCAAAATTAAAACAAAACATATATAATTGCCGTGGGGTGCCGGCTGCAGAATCTTACCCCTCCTCTTATGTCTGTGGATGCAGTAAGTGCCTGCTAAGGGATCCCTCCGAAAGATAGGCAGTAGCGTCTTCCCATGTATCAACATCCCGTACTGCGCTCGCGAACCCGCCTGCCAAGCGTGGTGAGGCAACTACCCCTCATGGAGATCCATGAGGGAGGCCTGTGTTCAGTAGTGGACGTTTACGGCAGAAATGATGATGATGATGATATTTTAATTGAATAAAACACACAATTGAATTGATTTGCTTCGGAAAACTTTTTTCCAAGTGAGGAAAAGAAGCGAAGAAGTCTAATGAATTGTGATCGCGAAAGTTTACGAAAAACTATTATTGACATTATACAAAGTCTTTTATTTTTTTTTCTTCGAGCTATATAAGCTAAGAACAGATGGCCGATGGAGCCGAGAGGTACTCGAATGGAGGCAACGGACCGGCAAACGCAGCGTAGGACATCCACCAACTAGATGGGCGGACGACCTGATAAGGTCTGCAGATTGGCGGTGGTCGGCATGAGGCCGCATCCAGCCGCAATACCTGGAGATCCATGAGGGAGGCCTATGTCCAGCAGTGCACGTCGAAGTCGTATGTTGTATTTTGTATGTTCGTAACGACTAAGCACAAAAACTACTGGACCGATTTTATCTACATGATATACCCATAAGCTACATTATCCGTGAGTAATATAGGCTGTATTTTATCCCCGTATTCCAACGGGAACGGGAAATACGCGGGTGAAACTGCAGAGTACGGCTAGTAATTCATAATTTCCCAAATAACAGCTAGTGCCGACACGGTCCTTAACCGCGGACGCTGACGCACACTTTGTTTACAATATCTTCAAACTTACGATTCGACATGTGTACAAACGTTTACGGAGCGATACTTTATGTGGGGTTTCATTTGTTTTCACGTCAACTTACATGAGAATGTGTTGATTTTATATGTACTTACGATTGCATCATGCACAGTAACGGTGGTGCACATCGTTACTGTTTTTTTAACTGAAATTCTGACAGCAGGATTATCAGAGGACTAAGGACCCGCTCTTGCTTCGTACAGGTGTACAGATGAACCAATCATCGTTCAAAATAATTGAAGAGTTTAAAAAAAATTCTTAAAATTAAAAAAAAAACCGACATTAAGGCGATTCACACACTGCCACGCACCACGCTGCATGTTGCGTGAATGCGTCTTCTAACGTTGCTTGTAAGTATCTCCGTTTGTATAGAAAACACGCACAGTCCAACACATTGATAATGCATCTACGCGCGTTCATGCAGATCACGCGTACAAGCGCGAAGAAACATGCACCCACGCGCGTAGGTGCGGGGCGAGACGCAAGGTATGGCACACCTAGTCCCGCAGTCTAGCGAACAGCTTTGAATAAAACGAGTCAGAGCCGCCGTGAATCCACAAAACGCAACTACGTGCGTGAGTGCGTGAAAAATCCGCACGATGATGCAGATCTGCACTCCCGCAAGTACGCGCGTAGGTGCGTCGACACGCAACAAGCAGCGTGGTGCGTGGCAGTGTGATAACCGCCTAATGAGAGATTCCCTTGTTTTCCCTGGGATTCCACCAAGCGTGGCAAGAACTCGTTATCTTAAAGATCCATGTGGGAGGCCTATGTCCAGCAGAGGACGTCGACAGCAATCCTTCTGCTAATATCATGAGAATCATGACTTATGGAAACCAGACATAACACAATTTACCAACATTGATTCTTATAGAATGTCTGATATTGATATTACACGCGAAAAGTTGTACGCGTGGACAGCCCCGCCTTAAATATTTTGTCGCGCGAGAGTTTTAATTTCGCTGTAACTCGTAAGATATTGATTCATGTTATATAGTATAAAGGGCAAATATATTTTTTTTATATTTAGTATAATGTTAACAAAACTTAATCTATACAAAAAAATATTTCAATCTAGCCAGATTGGCTAATGAGTAACTTAATGCTAACTTAGTTTTATAATAAATAAAACCGGGCAAGAGCGAGTCGGACTCGCGCACCGAGGGTTCCGTGCCATCATACAATATAATATATGACAAAGGCGGTTTTATATTTGTTGGAGAACCTTGACAGCGCCATCTCTTGTCTGATAGCGGAACTTATGTAGATTTTTACACTTTCGATGATTTCTAAAAAAGTATGCTAAGTAGAGAGTTTGTAATAAATTTCCTATAAAGTTTACATACACTTCTATTAGCAATAAAAATATCACGGGTTTTTTCTCTGCAAACTTCGGAGATAAGGGGGGGGGAACGGTCGTTTTTTCAACATTTTTGTAAATATCTCAAAAACAATACGGCTTAAAGGAAAAATAAAAACTGTTTATTAATATGCAAGTGAATACCTTTCATATGATACCCCACATCACCTAGTAACTTCACAAATTTTTTGAAAACCCCCCTTCCAACCCCCTTGTCTAAATAACTATGCAAATTAGGGAGTTCGCTATAATTTTCCTATAAAGTTTACATACACTTATATTAGCAATAAAAATATCACGGGTTTTTCTCTGCAAACTTCGGAGATAAGGGGGGGGGAACGGTCGTTTTTTCAACATTTTTGTAAATTATTAAAAAACTATACGGCTTAAAGAATAAATAAAAACTGTTTATTAATGTGCAAACGAATACCTTTCATATGATACCCCACACGACCTAGTAACTTCACTTAAAAATTTTGAGATCCCCTTTCCGCCCCCCTGCAATCAAAATTAGAATACTTTTTAACATTTTTATGTATGCTATATTAGTAAAAAAGTGTTGTCTTTTACCATTTCAAATTTCAAGTCGATAGCATTAGTAGTTCTCGAGATATCCAGTTGTGACAGACAGACAGACAGACAGACAGACAGACAGACAGACAAAGTGATTCTATAAGGGTTCCTTTTTACCATTTTGATCCGGAACCCTAAAAATGGTTACCATGAATTATCCATAAAATATAGATAGCTATAATGCTGTAGCTGACTTTTTTGTAGACCTTTTAAGAGGATAAATTATTTTATACATCACTTGCATATAACTTAAAGTTTTTGATATTTATAAGATATTGTTGGCCAAGAGATACGGTGTGACCTAGAGGCAGACCACCCGCCCGTTGGTCCAATGACATATCAGTTCTGTTGGGAGTCAGTGGACGAGAATCGCAAGGGATCGTAAACAATGACGCATTAAAGAGGAGGCTTATACTCAGCAGTGGGTGCAAACTGGCTGAAATGATGACGATGATGATGAAAATATATTGTGATATTCAATCAATGGTGCGCTGTAAATTTACGTGGTTTTTACTCTTCAACTTAATTTCCACCAATTGTCAAGTTGAGAGAGAAATAAATAATGCCAGTGTGGTTTATGACGAGACTCAAAAGGTATGAGCCTCGTTCCTATGGCATAAAATAATGGTATACAATCATCATCATCATTTCAGCCGTAAAACGTCCACTACTGAACTAAGGCCTCCCTCATGGATCTCCATGAGGGGTAGTTGCCATACTCACCACGCTTGGCAGGCGGGTTGGTGAGCGCAGTACGGGATGTTGATAACGAAAAGACGCTGCTGCCCATCTTCCCGAGGTGTCCCTTAGCAGGCTCTTACTGCATCCACGGGTAGGAGAGGAGGGGTAACATTCTACTGCCGGCACCCCACGGCTTTTTGGTTTGGGTAGTTGGTTTTTTGGTTAGTTTGGCGTGTTACTGATAACTAAGTTATGAAAACAATAATCCCCTGGTTATAACGATAAGGCTTTGTTAGTCGTAGAAAACCACTACATAGGTACAGCTCAAGATTTTGTGTTGACGGGTCGGTTGACAAAGAGAAGTTGGTGACCAAGCAATGTCGCACCTCACGCACGGAGATAGTTATTTTTTAAAACTTTGACACTAATGACGTTTACTTAATACCTTACTAAACAATTTAATCACATAATAGCCTAAATACTGTAAAATAAAAGTAATTTCTTTGGCGAGCAGCTGATTTTACGTGTTCATATTACTAGCTTTTGCCCGCGACTTCGTTCGCGTGGAAGTCATAAAACGTAAAATCCCCTTTTTCATGCAGAGCCACTTTGATTCGTAAATATAAATCCTATTTATTCCCTATCCCGTGGGAATTTCGAAAAATCCCTTCTTAGTGCACCTCTAGCATACTCAAGGTATATGTGTGCCAATTTTCAAGTCTTTAGGTCCAGTGGTTTAGGCTAGGCGTTGATATATCAGTCGGTCAGTCAGTGAGTCAGTCAGGACTTTGAATTTTATATATATATAATAGACCATTATACTCGTATCTCGCGTGAACTCAATTAATTTCAAAGAATTTAACGTTCGATTTTTGTGGATTTGTCTGCGCCCGGAATACAATATAGGGACACAAACCATATAGGCTATTAAAACATCGTAAAAGTTCTCAGAAAACTTAATTATAACATTGATTCGTTTTCTGGTACATTTTAGACTATGACAGTGTTTGTTTGTCAATAAATACTGAACCTAGTGAGAATTTTCTAAAAGGAAAACTCTCATTAGATCTAGAGTGGATCTGTTGACTGGATCTACTGAGTGATCCAAATATTTACAGGTGCGTTCAGAAATATTTTTTGTGACTTAACATAAAACTCAATTTTTTTTTGGCTTTATTTACTTTAAGTAGAGGTGTGGTAGAGGCTGTAGGTAAGTTGTAGTAGTAGGATAGTAATAAATGGATAGTAAAAAAACCGCTTGTAAACTCACATCCACCATCTTAATACCTCATAAACTGGTAAAAAACAGGAAACTTTAGCACCTTCACATTGTATTCCAGTTGTGATAAAATTATACGTTCAGGCCGTCTTTTCTCTTACATAGAAAAATATCGTCCGGTCTCAAATAATAGTTAAGTTAATTGAAGGACCAATAGAATCGATGATATCAGGTATTAACGAACCTACCAATACGGTAATTCCTATGATAAGTACATTTTACACTAAAAGGTTATAGGTGCTTCTCTCACCGACAGTACGTACAGTCGGCATCAAAAGTGGACGACAAAACTTGAAATGATAAAAAAACACAGAAAAATGTTGCTTTTAAAATTATTTCTGAAAACAGAAGTGACCCGTTAGAAGCATGTCTACAATTGAAATACTCCGTTTACTCGTATGTAGGTGTACCAACCTAACATTATCACAGTGAGCCGTTCTCAGAAGGAAAAAATTGAGCCGTCACGGGACGCCTGGCAGATGTAAAACCTTTTCTTTTATTTCTTTCAGTCGCCCTACTTGCACATCTCCGAGTGTCACGCGTCACCCCTCGTCCGATCCGTTTCACTAAAAGATGTTTCACATCAAAATAAATAATTACGACTGAAACTAACAGATGAAGCTAGCGAGCGGAGATCTCATAGACATTCGTTCTTAATTAATTGATTCAGGCGTGACTTTCCGGAAATCCACGGAGAGAGGCGAAACACGTGTGGAATTCTTTTTTAAGCGTTTTTTTAAGCACTCATATATTATATAGATAAAGGTAAGCGGATTTGTTACTAAGTATATTATTTGTATCATATATATATATATATATATATATATATATATATATACATATTTATATTAATGGTCTGGTGAGGGAACAATTTTTGCCAAATTTTCTGTACGATCTCTTTCTTAAAAAAATGATTCTTCACAGGACGCCTGGCAGATGTGAACCATTTTTGATTTTGCGAAAACCACACACACGGTAGCCCTAGTCGCCACAGTCACCACAGGCACCAGTGTCACGATAGTCAACATATTTTCCCCAGACGCCACAGTCACCCCAGTCACCATAGTCGTCCCAGTCGCTACAGTCGCTACAGTTGCCATAGTTACCACAGTCACCACAGTCGCCACAGTTACCAAGTCGCCCACTCACACATCGCCGAGCGTCACGCGTTACCTCTCGTCCGATCGGTTTTACTCTCCGCAAAAGATGTTTCACATCAAAATTCATGAGTTTAGTTTTTATTAGTCTTCGGCCGCAATTGAAAATTGGCGCGCGTTCCAGCCGCGTGAACTGGATACTGCTTTGGGGCGCGCCAAATTGTTGGATGGAACGTTTAAATTTGGTGCGGGCTGTCCATCTGTAGTCGGTCTTTTACCGCATGTCAAATAAGGCGCGCGCTCCGGTGGAACGGATTTTTCATTATTCGTGTGTTCCTTGCGTTCCGAGCTATGGAACGCTTGTTGCGTCCTCCATGTGGAACGGTCAATGAGGTCCTTAGGTCGTTTTATTACAGAATATCTAATTTTTAGATGACCCATACTACATTAGAAAACTAGGTCCCCTGGTATTTTGTCGCTGACTGTAATAGTATTTACCTACCTACTGTATGAAAGTATGTGCTACTAGCCAATTAAACTCCGCAAATGACAATATCATAAAACAACCCGGCAATAAAAGTTAAAAGGTTGGTTGTGAAATCCGCTCTGCCCACTTAGGCTTCCATTACTAGGCAGATAACTGGTGCCTGCTTGACATACTCCATATGCAATGCAGCTAGGTAGAGATGGGGTACACTACCGGGTGCAGTGATACTCCGAAAGTCCGAACAGATGTAAACTTACTCTACTCCGAAAGTATGTACGTATGAAATTAATTTCAATATTATATGTGTGATTTAATGAAACACGTAAAAAGGCACCAGAAATCGATTATCTGAAACCCTTTACAAGGTGTTGGCCGAGTGGTATGTACCCCCGACTTTCAAACCGAAGGTCGTGGGTTTGATACCGGCCGTGCACCAATGGATTTTTCTTTCTTGAAAAATGTATGTGCACACGTGCTTTAACGGCAAAGGAAACATCGTGAGGAAACCCGCGACTTAGTCAGCTTCAGGCGTATTGACCTGTTCTTTCCTCTGACAAATAGTTGACTAAGCTGAGAGGATGGTATAGGTGCTGGGCCAGCCTAATCCATCTAACAATGTCCCAGGCACTGCAACGTCCCGTACAGCATGATTACCAGTTGCTGACGCTGTATAAATCATCTATAAAAGAGGCAAAGAACTTACTACTACTATAGTTCGACTGGTTTTCCTTATAAAGTAAAATTAAAAAAGACAGGACGCGGCTTCTATATCGTTTTATAATTATCAATGCCTAGCCAAGCTAGATATGCTGAGAGGAGTTTGCCTAATAAAGTTTAATTTAATATATTTTTCTGGAGGATAATTTCATAAGATTATATTCCTAAATACATTTAGCTTCGGACTCCGAAATCCGAACTTTCCCGCCCCTACCCAGATTACTCACCCATACATCAGTCTAATGACTGAATGAAGGTCACACAGCACAGCCTTTGTTTAGCTTTGATATATACCTATGTACCTTGGCACTGTAGCTTTATTATGCAGGAAGTTTACTTAGATTACTATGGTAAATTGGTTGTGGAGAACATGCATATTACATCCATTTAGTACATGCATCTGTCGGACAAAGTAGGTAAGTAGTGAACACATTTATTGGCAAACATAACAGGTAAACAACAAACAGCAAACTCAAAATGAAAAGGAACATAAAATGGCAGGAAGAATCAAACCAATAATAAGCATTATATGGGTAAGGCTCTACCAATCTTCAAATCTATGATTAAGGCACACTATTTGAAGTATTCCCGTTTGAGCACCTATTTTTGGGCACCTATGCATTGAGCACCAAAGGCATTCCCATTTGAGCACCAATCAATATTTTAACGTGGTGCTCAAAGGGGAACAAAAAATTAAATTTGATTCTATTCCCCATTGAGCACCTACGTTGCGGTAGCTTCTAGTGATGGGGTGTATAATAAAACATATCGATAAAAATTGGCAGTACTTTTATTATCATATCAATTTTAGAAAACTAATTAATTATTATTAATATCACAATCAGCCTTATGTTATTTTCTAGGTACCTTACTTACATAAGGCAAATAAAAGAAATCACATTCCTCGTAACAACAGCATAGTGTTTTTATTGTCCTGTTGTCACTAGCTGCTTGATTAATTGACACGTTATTTTTAAGTTAACGCTTAAAGCTGGAAGACGAGCATACGGACCACCTAATGGAAAGTGGTGACCGTCGTCCATGGACTTCTGCATCCCCAGAGGCGAGGCTGACGCCGTGGGTAGAATGTTACATCTCCTCTCATGCCCGTGGATGCAGTAAGAGCCTGCTAAGGGACACCTCCGGAAGATGGGCAGCAGCGTCTTTCCGTGTATCAAAAACCCGTACTGCGCTCGCAAACCAAGCGTGGGGAGTATGGAAACTACGACTCATGGAGATCCATGAGGGATTCCTGTGTACAGTAGTGGACGTTTTATGGCTGAAATGATGAATTATGACTTATATATTTATTATTAAAAGACATTTATCCATGTATTTATCGTTTAAATCACGTTTATTATTTCTCGACGTTACGGGTAAATTTTACGGAGCCCTAAAAATGCTGTTTTCTGGTTTCCATCTCTAGCACGTTCTTATTTATTACTAGCGGCACTTCGCAGTTTCACCCTCGTTGTTCTCGCTCCCGTAGAATAATCATCATCATCATCATTTCAGCCGTAAAACGTTCACTACTGAACCAAGGCCTCTCTCGTGAATCTCCATGAGGGGCAGTTGCCAAACTCACCACGCTTGGCAGGCGGGTTGTTGAGCGCAGTACGGGATATTGATATACGTAAAGACGCTGCTGCCCATCTTTCGGAGGTGTCCCTTAGCAGGCTCTTACTGCATCCACGGGTAGGAGAGGAGGGGTAACATTCTACTGCCGGCACCCCACGGCTAATACTAAACGGCCCGTGGAATACGGGGATATAATATCATCCTATGTTACTCAGGGATAATGTAAATAAAATGAAATGAAAATGCGTTTATTAATAATAATCATCTCTCTCATCTCTAATAATCTAACTTATGAAGGGTACAGTTTTTTATAAAAGTGTGGTGTACCAAAAGGTTCTGTCTCAGCAATAGTTGCACCTAAGATAAAAGATGCAACGCTGGTATTCTGACAGAACCTTTTGAGTACTGCAACAGAACACATAAAAAACAGAAATGTCAATGCTGGCATCACTTGAAAAATAATTTTACGTATCCCAAGGAGACCAGCCGGAGCAATGGTTCGGACTATTGGTGTAACATTCTAATGGTGAAAGAATTTCCAAAATCGCTCCTGTAGTTTTTGAGTTTATTCGTTACAAACATACAAAATACAACACACAACATCATAATACATACAGGATGTAAAAGGACAACTACCGAAAACTTTGGGAGGTCAATGTACTCGTCAATATGAACAACGTTTACTAAGGAACTTTTGCTGTAAAAAAATGTAAAGAAACAGCTCTTCCATATATTGTAGTAAAGTAGGTATTACTTTTGCATGGAACAGCTGTTTCTTCACATTTTATTACAGCAAAAGTTCTTTAGTAAAAGTTATTCATATTGATGAGTACATTGACCCCCCGAAGTTTTCGGTAGTCGTCCTTTTACGCCCTGTATATTTCCTCTTTATAATATTAGTATAGATATAGATAGTGTATAATGCCGGCGGCGCTGGCCCAAATGCACCACCGCCTTATACGGCATCGCCTCTTGACTATTATCGGGTAAATCGCCATGCGCCATATTGTTATAGTAAATTGGTTTTACAACGCAAACTTTCGTTGGCTTGTTCCTAGGTAAATTCCAATGGAACTGTCCACCTTTTTAACCGGCTTTAAAAAAATCCGGGCAAGAGCGAGTCGGACGCGCACTAAGGGTTCCGCGCCATCATACAACTTTTGTTCTACGACTTTTCAGGATTCAGTGATGATTGATTGAATTAAATTCAAGAAAAGACTACATACAACTTACAACATACAACTTTTGTTCTACGACTTTTCAGGATTCAGTGATGATTGATTTAATTAAATTCAAGAAAAGACTACAAAAGTTTTAACTTTAACAGCTAAATAATGACAACTTAAATGCCAGCTGATTCTTGTCGTTGAACTCCGCGAAGAGTTGCCGTACACGTATCTACTTGAATCACTGCAACTTGATTCACATTATGTCAAATAATAATAATTAATTGAATTCAGACTTTATTGATTTCTTTTCCTTTTATTGTACATTTGTCATGATGTACATTTATCACGATGTTGATTTTGCATATTATTATGTACATTTTAACTATTTGCACATTATGCGTGTAGTGTACATTCTGCGTATTGTATATTATCAGCCGAAGGCATTATTTTGTGTGTTTTAAATAAAATTTTATATAAAAGTGCTAACTTTTATGTGATTTTCTTTTGATGGATTAACAATAATATTTTGATTTGATTTGATTTGACAATAACGTTTTTTTATAAAATTTTAATAAAAAATTAAGAAATCCCATTTTGATCCTAGAATAATTTTCACGTAACACCAACTAGTAAAATTGTAAAAAAAAATATTAAAAAAAAAAATTAAATTAAAAAAAAATAGGAATTCCCGATTTTTTCCCTTCTAAAACTAGACTTGTGTTCATGGGCTGAAACCCCTTTTTCGGGTTAGTACACATGTTATAATACACCCTGTATTGCACATTCCATTATGGTACGAAACAGCACTTACCTCTCACACTTAGTAGATTGTTCTCGAATTCCTCCACTAAGCAATAATTTCCACATTCCACGGACTGCTGGTTAGGACGGTCCATTATTTTACGAGTTTGATGGTGACGGAAAACATGGTAAGTAAATGAAAATTTTTTGACTATAAGGAAAAATAATGATTGCATGATTGTATTAATTTCTGTAATAATTTTGTCTACATTTTAAATTTTAATCTATAATTATTGTGAATCTGATTATGTTATTATAAATTAAGTGACTGCGTTGTATCCGTTGCTAGTATAAGAATCTTTTGCATGCTTTACAAGTAGATCATGGATGCCCATCAGTGTTATTTATTGTCATTTTTTTATACCCATGTATCGCAAAACTGAATAAATGAAATGAAATGAAAATGCTAGCTACAAAGTTATATTAAAGATTCGACTACCACTGTTGTCATTTCCGCTTCAACATTAAATTGTTTCGTAGATACAGGGTCTTCAAGTCACTTTTTGCTTAGAATGTAGAGTCATCATCATCATCATATGAATGAAATACGTTTTTTTTGACACACCCACATAATACAATATACAAATATATTGGCAAATTATTGTCAAACTGGTAAATACGACATAAAAGAATAATCTGTGTCATGTCGGCCCCACGCGTGGACGGGCATTCAATCCCATGATGGCTTATTCCTAAAATCCCCTTCGACGATCCCCTGCGAAGGGGATTATTGAACTTGGACAGCGCAGTACCATCCTTATCAAGTGGACATTCCACCCACTCGTACTAAGCGGTTCTTCCCCACCTTCATCATCCGCACCAGGTCTGGAGCTCGTTGCCGACTTCTGTTTTCCCGAAAACTACGACCACCCAGGTCGTCAAGTCAAGAGTGAATAGGTGTCTTCTATCTTCTATCTCTCTAACCTTTGTGATCCATCATCGGCCACATTGTCGCTTACCATCAGGTGAGATTGTGGTTAAACAAAGGTCTATCTGCAATAAAAAAAAACATAAAATACACACTAAACAAATATATGTAATATTATCATTCAATAATTAGCCTTTGAGTCTCTTTCAGACGACTCCATGTCCAACAGTGGACATTTTACGGCTGAGATAATAATGATTGTAAGCTTGGACGAGCCCACAGCAAAAGGTTAAAAAGCTGGCCAAGCCCTAAGCTTAACCCACTCCGTTTAAGTAAACAACCGTTCACTAATACAGCATTAGGCTCACCCCGAGGTCAATGATACCTCGGGATAAGGCATAAGGGCCTCAAATCGCACGTTCAGCTATTATCCGCGTCGCGACCACTCCAAGGGCAGGGGTCAGCTTTCGACACAGGCTTGGAGGTCTCTACCTACTTAGGAAAGTAAGCGTTTAGACTTTAGACCCCTATAGGAGCCCATTATCAGAACTGAGTTTTAAAAATGGGTTCAATTTGGAAGCGAACCCACAAAGAGTTTTTATTATCCGATATAGTAAAGTAAAAAAGAAGAAAAATGCAGACGACTCGAGAATCTCTATTTTTTGAAGTCAGTAAAACTGGTAAAACTAACATGACACCTAGCTAACCATAAGTACATTCCACGTAGGATGAGTTATGTAAAAGCAGAATAGAGCAGGATGGTTATTTGAAAAATTCATAAACTAGGCCAGGTGCGTGTCAGGCCACGTGCTATGTAGGGTTCCGTAATTAACCGTAGACCTGTGTTAGAATTTAGTGTAGTGTATAGTAGTTTTTAGTATTCCGGTATGTTTTGTAAACCGCATGCCTATTATGAGACAATTTCTTCGAAACTAAAAAAGCTAGCTCAATCGTTACAGTTTTCCTAGAAAGTTTATGGTTCAACTGTATTCATGATTTTATTGATTTGTTAAGCTATCAGTTTAGATTTTAGAATTTTTTTTCAAAAAAAAATTCAAGCTGTAATATTTTGTAAACGGAACCCTAAATCGAAATGCAACCCCTAAATGGTTTTAAAATACACATTTTTTTTAAGCATTTTATTGCGTTATTGACAGGCGGGTTGGGCGAGTATGGCAATTACCCCTCATGAAGATCATGAGGGAGGCCTGTGTTCAGTAGTGGACGTTTTACTGTGGTTTTACGGCTGAAATGATGATGATGATTGCGTTATTTCGGCGTTGTTATTATGTCTATGCAAGATAACAGCTTTCAAGGACTAATAGTATCTTATTAAAATATGGGATTATCGGGTATTTATCGCGTAATTACCTTTATTTTATTCCCGACGTTTCGACCGGATTGCACCTGGTCGTGGTCGCGGGGAGACTGGTGCAATCCAGACCAGGTGCAATCCGGTCGAAACGTCGGGAATAAAATAAAGGTAATTACGCGATAAATACCCGATAATCCCATATTTTAATAATGTGTTGTGATCGCGAAAGTTTAAATAATAGTCTCTTTGCAAAGGCGGACGGACAGACAGGCAAAGCGAACTAGCTATAAGGCTTTCTTGATTTACTACGAAACCCTAAAAGTACAAAAGACACTAAGCAGTTTTCCCATTTTTGCTCATTGATTTATAAAATATTCTATCATGCTGTCACCGTAGTCATCCTACGTGGAATAGACTAACATTTTTTTTCATATAGGTATTTTTTTTCATATAGGTAGACATATAATTGACCCATCTTGCCTGTTGTTTAGCAATGATGTGACACGCTTGCCTAGAAGGTACCTGTTTATTAATACTAGCTGACCGGTGCCCACTTCGTTGGGCGGTAATTTATAGCCTATGACACTCACAAATACTGTGGCTTTCTATTAGTAAAAGAATTTTGAAAATCGGTTCCGTAGATCCAGAGATTACCCCCTACAACCTCACAAACTCACAAACTTTAGATAGATAGATATACTCTTTATTGTACATTCACCATATAACATAAATTTCACAAAGAGAAACACAGACTAATATAACATACAATGCGGTCTTATCGCTAAAAGTGATTTCTTCCAGACAACCTTTGGATGGACAGGATATAAGATAATAAAACTTTACCTCTTTATAATATTAGTTTTATTATTATATACCCTTGATTTGAAGATACCCAAATTTTACCTATCGGGGAATACTCCTCAAATACTCCTGACTCCGGCAACGAAATCCACATTCTCGCAGTACGCATTAAAAATGTGAAATCGAAGCGTTTCGTGCGTACATATGGTATTTCTACCATGTACTGATGGCGCCTTAGCCGGGTTTCCCTGAATAATTTCCCTTTCAGGTAGAAAAAAGGGGCGGGCGGAAATTGTGCAACTCGAAAGCACACTCCCCAAAATGTATCCTATAAAATATCTACCAATAAGCTGGCTACCTAACGTCAATGTGTATAGACTGCAACCGTGACTCGAGTGTTGTCATTTCCTATTAACAAGTTTTCCAAGCGCAGTAACATAAACTAAAAGATTAGCTGCAATCGGCCTTCCAGATCCTAGATCGGCTTTTAAGCCCATGTACATCTGATGCTTATCGTAGGCGTTTGGATGTCAGTCATCGAGGCGTGATCGCTTCAATCATTTTATACACCTGGTAGGCCGCAGGCACACGGACTTAAATGTAATCGTAGATGCATTAAAGTCAGTGTGCCTGCGGAGAAGCCGTGGGGCGCCGGCTGTATAATCTTGCCTCTCCTCTCTTGCCCGTGGATGCAGTAAGAATCTGCTAAGTGTCTGCTCTGCTCCGGAAGATGGGAAGCAGCGTCTTTCCGTGTATCAACATCCCATACGCTCGCCAACCTGCCAAGCGTTGCGAGTACGGCAACAATCCCCTCATGATATAGGAGATGTATGAGGGAGGCCTATGTCCAGCAGTGGATGTGGACAGCAGTCCTGCAACTGCTATGATGATGATGATGATGACATGTCCTGATGCTTATCGTAGGCGTTTGGATGTCAGTCGCCGAGGCCTGATGCACGTTTAGGCCGCAGGCACACTGACTTAAATGCAATCGGAGATGCACGTGGTACCCTTATAACTATAGCCTTGTAACATCTAACTATAGATGGGCCGTGGGGTGCCGGCAGTAGAATGTTACCCTTCTCATACTCATGGATACAGAAAGAGCCTGCTAAGGGATAACTTCGGAAGAGTGGCAGTAGCGTCTTTCCGTGTATCAAAATGCGCACCAACCCGCCTGCCAAGCGTGGTGAATATGGCAACCATCTCTCTGTGGCTATATGGCCTGTGTTCAGTAGTGGACGTTTTACGGCTGAGATGATGATGATGATAGATGATTTATACAGCGTCAGCAACTGGTATTAATGCTGACTTTCCTGAGACGATGGTATCCTCACAATCACTCTAATAAAAATATGTTTCGTAAACCTTTACGTTGTATCATCTTCATCATGAATTTGTCCTTTATTTTAACTAGCTGCTACCTGCAGTTTCGCCTGCTAAGTTACTACTTATAAAAACAGCTATCTGCCAGTGAAAGTCTCGTCAACATCGGTCTAGTCTGATGAGGGGGTCGTTGCCATACCTGCCACGCTTGGCAGGGGGGTTGTTGAGCGCAGTACAGGATGTTGATACACGGAAAGACGCTGCTGCTCATCTTCCGGAGGTAACTCTTGGTAGACTTTACTGTATCCACGGGCACGAAAGGAAGGGCTACATTCTACTGCCTGCACCCCACGTAATTAGCATTAGATGTTACCTCTAATTGTTCCTGAATAAATGAAATGAAAATGATGTAATGTAAATAGCATTAGAAGGTAAAATGTGGATGATTTTATATTTTTGTGATCTGATGCAGATTGTTTCTTTTCTTTTTTCATGTGTTAGCTTAGAACTTTTAGTATTTATGATGTTTTGAAATCCTAGATAGTAAGCATTTTGGTTACTGTATACTACTGTAGCTACTATCAAACTATGTAGTATGAAGGACTCCGCAAAGCATCCTTTGTGTCCTATGCCTTAGCGGACTGTGTCAGAATACTAAGGCGTGATCACTTCAATCATGCAGATAGGAACCTTTAAAGTAAATACCAACGTCATAGAATCGTTTACTTATCGCGACTGCCTAAGGGCAAGGCATTTTTACCTTTACAGCTTGTAGAGTACGTTCTGGCCTTAGGCTTTAGCTAAGTATTTAACGCTTTACTGTTTAACCGACTCCAAAAAAAGGTCCTCAAGTCAAGGTCACGTGCTTAGTGAATGTGATCACCGCGTTGTTGCATTGTAATATGTAGAGCTTACTTGTATCGTCATTTAAGAAAAAAAAGCCGTCTGTATTTTTAGTTTTTGTTAACTACCTCTTTCTTGAACTCCGTCGTTTATAAAATTATTTTTGGGTTGGAATACATACACGTTCTATAAGGTCCCATTTTTTTCAAAACTCGATTATGATGATGAGATCCATGACCCATGGGGTATAAAATAATTGTAATAGTGTCTTTGTTAATTATGTATTTTATCCTTTACTATGCAAATAAATCTTTTTGTATTATATTGTATTGTATTTTATTTATTATACTGGAGGTCCCACAAGGCATAGTTACTTGTTTATAAATAAATAAATAATGCTGGACAATTCACATATATATATACACCTAGTATTTATTTATTATTTATTTATCTTATGATGGGATTCCTGATATAAAGAGGGAAATTCTTAATAATGTAATAGGCGTACATATTATTTTTATTAGCAGGAAATTAAGGATTTTATCATTTGAAGTCGGTTTGAAGTTGAAGTTTTTTTTTTTATTTGACGACATGAAATATTTGGGATCTATGAGGCAGGCCTAAGGAGAACGTCCAGCAGTGAACGTCGCCCACTGCTGGACGTCCTATGGCTGAGATGATGATGACAGACATGGACATAGACATTCGTTTATATACATAGATCGTACATGGATCGTCAATGCAACCAGACAATAATTGCGAATTGCAGGCTAACCAACAGACAAACATTCTTTAGACATATCATAACTATTGGTATCCTATCATACATCCTTAATTTGAGACCTCGCATAAGATATAATCGCAAAATGTCGATTACAAGCAGCAAGAAGGCTATCAAAAGGCGTCGATTGTCACATTCCTCAGTCAGATACCTTTAGGTCAGCCATCCATTAGGCAGAGCCCCATAAGGCGCCTATCAAGACCCATATCCGGCATTTATCAAAGCCCATTTCTGGCGCTGTCAGTGCAAAAGTCCATATTGGGGACAATGATTCAATTCCCACAAATGCCACTATAAACATCATCATCGCCATCTCGGCCGTAGGACGCCATCATAATTTCAACCATGAAACGTCCACTGATGAACACAAGCACAGTATGGCAACTATGGAGATCCATGAGGGGTACTTGCAAGATTTGATTCGAACCAAACATCGGGACAGGTGAAACTAATTAAGCTTGTAAAAAAACCTATTTCTACAATAGGTTACAAAAAGGTTTTTATAAGATAATTTTTTAGGTCCAAACTCTAGGTTTGCCAACGGGCAATAGAGCGCAGTATACTCGGAGTAAAACGCATAGACTGTATTCGTAATACAGCACTGCGCACCAAAACTCAAATTATCGACGTAGCTCAAAAAGTTGCAAAACTTAAATGGTGCTGGGCTGCTCATGTTTGCCGAATGCCCGAAGACCTGTGGGCAAAGATCACCACTCAGTGGAGCCCCAACACGGTGAGGCGCCGGGGCAGACCGAAGAAGCGATGGCGTGACGAGTTAGACCAAAATAACAGCGCGTGGGTCGAATAGACGGCGGATCGGGATGCATGGAGAGTTGGAGGGGAGGCCTTTGCCCAGCAGTGGGACACTTATGGCTAATTGTAATTGTAAGATAAGACGGTCATCATCATCATCATATCAGCCGTAGGACGTCCACCGCTGGAGAAAGGCCTCCCTCATTGATCTCCAAGTACTGCGGTTGGAAGCGACCTACAACCGACTAGCGGTTCTCACCAAGACGTCTGTTCATCTTGTAGGTGGACGTCCTGCGCTGCGCTTGCCGATCCGTGGCCTCCATTAGAGAACTTTGCGGCCCCATCGGCCATCCCTTCTGCGGCCTCTCTATTGCCACTTGATCGTGCTAATCCGTCTGGCTATGTCGATGACCCGAGTTCTTCTACGTATCTCCTAATTTCTGATTCGATCCCGATACGATTAGACAGTAAAAAAACCTATTTCTACAATAGGTTACAAAAAGGTTTCTTTAAGATAAGACGAAGCCCTTCTTTATGAAAAATAAAGATAATAATTACGTAGTTTAAGATGGAGCAACATCAAAGCTGAGACTGTTCCTTTTTGGTTCGCAGCAGAGCAGACAGTGGTACTAGTAGCACATAATCTTAGGTAGGCAGGTTTTAAATAGTTTCTAGCTGTTAACTTTTTATTGTGATTTTCCTGTAATTGTACCTACCTTTTTTTTGTTCTTCTTCTGTTTTCTAAATGTACCAAAATGTGTTTATGATTTTCCGTATGTGCTTTAGTTTGCGAATGCGACGTTTTCAGTAAAAAAAGAAAACAGTGTTTTCTACTAAACCTAACAGACGGGGCTGGCAAGCGGAGAAAGCAAGTTTGCGGTTAATCACAATTGCCGTCATTGTCAAATTGTGTTTCCTACCAGTAACAGAAAACTAACGTCATCTATAAGTTTCAAAGGAACTATTTTTGAAGTTTTTACTTTTTAATGAAAACGCCTCATTAAATAAATGTATATTCTTTCATTCATGGACGGGCAAAGCCGTAGCGGCTCCACTAGTGCCAAAATGATTTGCAAACCCGCGTTGCCTCCGGCGACCGTTGCACGCCAAATGATTTGTCATTTACTTGCAGATAATGGCTGCAAATCTGCAAAATGTCACTCAATAGGTGCGTCGGGGCATTAGTTCAGGGATACTTGTTATACTGAGCGCCTGAGCGAATACCGAGCTATTCCATTTATTTTGACGTATTTGTATTTAGTATTTGTGTCATCGTCATAATTCCAGCCATAAAACGTCCACTGATGAACACAGGCCTCCCTAATGGATCTCCATGAGGGGTGGTTGGCATAGTCATCACGCTTGGCAGGCGGGTTGGCGAGCGCAGTTCGGGATGTTGATACACGGAAAGACGCTGCTGCCCATCTTCCGGACGTATCCCTTAGCAGGCTCGTAATGCATCCACGGGCATGAAAGGAGGGGTAAGAATTACACAAATACTAAATACAAATATGTCAAAATAAATGGAATAGCAGTGGGGTGCCGGCAGTAGAATGTTACCCCTCCTGTATGTATGATAATATGTATGTATATAGAATGTTACATCTCCTGTATTATGTATGTTAGGATTATGACGACCTCTGTGGCGCAGCGGGCGAAGGTCCGCCTGCGACGCAGGGGTTGCGGGTTCGATTCCCGCCTCGGGACAAATGTCTGTACGATCTGCAGATATTTGTTCAGGGTGTTCTGGGTGTTTTTCTATATATAATAAAAATATCTATCTATGTAATATAATGTATTAAGTATATCAGTCATCTAGTACCCATAACACAAGCTCTGCTTAGCTTGGGGCTAGATAATGCTGTGTGATTTGTCCAGCATTATTTATTATTATCATTTATTATTATAATATATTATGATATTAACACTACAACCCATTCTTCCATACAAATCCTCTACATCCCAAGATTGTCTGGAAGAAATCGCTTTGAGCGATAAGACCGCACATTGTGTATTTTTAAGGTTTTGTTGTTTTTAGGGTTCCGGATCAAAATGGTAAAAAGGAACCCTTATAGAATCACTTTGTCTGTCTGTCTGTCTGTCTGTCTGTCTGTCTGTCTGTCACAACTGGATATCTCGAGAACTACTAATGCTATCGACTTGAAATTTGAAATGGTTAGGGTTCCGGATCAAAATGGTAAAAAGGAACCCTTATAGAATCACTTTGTCTGTCTGTCTGTCTGTCTGTCTGTCTGTCTGTCTGTCACAACTGGATATCTCGAGAACTACTAATGCTATCGACTTGAAATTTGAAATGGTAAAAGACAACACTTTTTTACTAATATAGCATACATAAAAATGTTAAAAAGTATTCTAATTTTGATTGCAGGGGGGCGGAAAGGGGATCTCAAAATTTTTAAGTGAAGTTACTAGGTCGTGTGGGGTATCATATGAAAGGTATTCGTTTGCACATTAATAAACAGTTTTTATTTATTCTTTAAGCCGTATAGTTTTTTAATAATTTACAAAAATGTTGAAAAAACGACCGTTCCCCCCCCCTTATCTCCGAAGTTTGCAGAGAAAAACCCGTGATATTTTTATTGCTAATATAAGTGTATGTAAACTTTATAGGAAAATTATAGCGAACTCCCTAATTTGCATAGTTATTTAGACAAGGGGGTTGGAAGGGGGGTTTTCAAAAAATTTGTGAAGTTACTAGGTGATGTGGGGTATCATATGAAAGGTATTCACTTGCATATTAATAAACAGTTTTTATTTTTCCTTTAAGCCGTATTGTTTTTGAGATATTTACAAAAATGTTGAAAAAACGACCGTTCCCCCCCCCTTATCTCCGAAGTTTGCAGAGAAAAACCCGTGATATTTTTATTGCTAATAGAAGTGTATGTAAACTTTATAGGAAATTTATTACAAACTCTCTACTTAGCATACTTTTTTAGAAATCATCGAAAGTGTAAAAATCTACATAAGTTCCGCTATCAGACAAGAGATGGCGCTGTCAAGGTTCTCCAACAAATATAAAACCGCCTTTGTCATATATTATATTGTATGATGGCACGGAACCCTCGGTGCGCGAGTCCGACTCGCTCTTGCCCGGTTTTATTTATAGTAATATTAGTTATTTTCGTTTTATTTTCTGTATGATTTACACAATAAAGAGTTTATCTATGTATCTTGATATGATCCATGACACTCCACCATTCTAAAGACAGATCCTGAGAAGAAAGAACTACATCTTTTGCGTCAGCAACTGTTATTCATGCCATATGGGACGCTGCAGTGCCGCGGATATTAGTAGTAGGAATAGGCTTGCCCAACACCTATAAATAAAAGAAATAAATAATGCTGGATAATTCACACAGCATCATATAGCCCCAAGCTAAGCAGAGCTTGTGATCGTAGTCCCATTTGTTCTATTATTTTGTTCCATTAAGGGAAGAAATGAGATATAGTATGTAATGTTATGTGTACTAAGAATACATTCATCATTTCAGCCACAAAACGTCCACTGATGAACACAGGCCTCCCTCATGGATCTCCATGAGGGGTAGTTGCCATACTCACCACGCTTGGCAGGCGGGTTGGTGAGCGCAGTATGGGATGTTGATACACGGATAGACGCTGCTGCCCATCTTCCGGAGGTGTCCCTTAGCAGGCTCTTACTGCATCCACGGGTAGGAGAGGAGGGGTAACATTCTACCGCCGGCACCCCACGGCAAACATTATGAATTTATAATACAACAGATTTAAACTTTTATTTTTTATTCATCATCATTTCCCTGCCCTCATCCCTCTTTTATCGGGGGTCGGCACAACAGGTTTTCCTCTTCCACTCTTATTTTTTATTATATTATAGAAAAACATCATGAATCGAACCTCTTGCGTCGCAGGTGGACCTTCGTCCGCTACGCCACAGAGATTCGCACTACAGGTTTACGAGGGGGGGTTAACAAAGATGCCAGTTGGCTGACATTTTTGTAAAATATTCCAGACTCGTTTTCTTTGTGTACATTTCTTTTGTTTCTTAAAGATTCAAAAGACATGATCTAAATATGCCGCGCCCTAAAACCTGGCGCCCTAGGGCTCCAGCCTACTCAACCTATTGGCATCCGGCAATGCTACATCTAAGTTTTTCTAGTAACTCAGAGCTTAAAGTACAGGCTGGCTTTAATAGTTTATCTTGGAAAATGACTACCTTACGAGACTTACAGTCTGAGCTTGCAGTAAAGTGTGGCATCCATCATACTTCGATGCAACGCGCAATTACTCGCTCATAAACTGCGCAAGTTCGCATTCGAAGGATGTGCTCAACGGAAGCGATGCCGGGGGCCGTCGCCAGTTATGCAAGGTGTACAAGAATATTTGGTACATAATTCTTTAATTTGTCAAAAAAAACCGACTTCAATAATGCTGAAAATACCCAAATCGCTAGTTATATGTATGCTTATTACATTCGAATATTCCCTTGATTTATCATGGATGCCATCATCAGAACTGAGTTTAAACGCAAGCAAACATTATTAAGTACACCCTACAACATTTGAGGAGTACCCTCGATTCCTCATGGATCCCATGCTGATCATGGGTTTTGAAAAATAATGGACTTAATTCAAAGTGTATCTAAACTAAACGAACCCAAACAAATTCACAAATCGGTTCGTAAACAAAGGAGTTCTGAGGTAACAAAGATTAATAAAAAATACGAGTCTGTTAAAAAGCAACTGGATATTATTAATAGTTCAGTAATTAATTCTTTGTTGGTTGTAATGTAAATTAAGTACGTAGGTACAAGATATTTTTTCTTGTTTTCGTTTAAGTTTCGAGTTTACCTCTTATGCTAGCACGACTAATTGCCTCTGACTATACCACTTTACCGTGGGATGCCGGCAGTAGAATGTTGCCTCTCCCATGGATGCAGTTAGAATCTGCCAAGTTATACCTCCGGAAGAAGGGCAACAGCGTCTTTCCGTGTATCAACATCCCATACTACGCTCGCCAACCCCCATTGTCCATAAAACGTCACAAATCTTCACTTACTTAGGATAAAAGTAACTCTGGCACACTCTGTCCGAGTCAGCAACAGACGTATCCTGCACAGGTGCTGTGGAGAGGTGATGATTATCTCGTCTCCTGGAGGCTATCGAGAGGATCATCGCGTCATTAAGACGGATGACCCCTTTGAGGGCAATAAACAGGGATATCTAAGGAACTATAGGATATTTAACAATGGATAACATTTTTATTTCGATAATATAGGGTGTTTGGAAGGTCGATGCAAACCGTGAGGGGGGGTAGGTCACCTCGTTAGGCATCTATCTTGGCTAGATTACCTTAGTCCAATATCGTCGAATTCCAAGTTATCATAATATCCATGATTTTTGAAAAAAATACCAAAATTATATGCTTATTCATTCTCACTTCTTCTCGATTCTCACTGCATCCACGGGTAAGAGAGGAAGGGTGACATTCTACTGCCGACACCCTACGGCAACATCTTCTATATAGCCCTAACTAACTATTCTGTTTATATAAATAGATTAGAAAGTATTCAGAGAAAATTCTTAAGATATATTAACTTTAAACTCCGATATAATGAACCTGACTACCATCCTAACTGTGCCAGACAACATATTATAGTTCTTTCGCTATATCTTAGGCGTGACTTTGCTGATGCTGTTTATTTAGGACAAATATTAAATTCATCAATTTTCCAAAGCTATTGAGCAAAATTATTTTTTCTATTCCCACTCGATCTTTTCGTAAAAACAGTCTATTTTGTCTTCCTTGTAGTATCGACTAACTATTGTCAAAATTCTTTCTTGTACCGAGCACCGAAGAAATTTAACCTCCTATATAATGAGCTCGACCTTGATATTTTCCATAGCAGCATTGGTGGTTTAAATACTAAACTTAATAACTATTTTTTCGAAAAGTTTAAAACAGATGTAAATGCCTAATCAATATAACTCTTCCGTTACTGACTGAGTGACTGACAGACAACACACAGTCTAAACCACTGGACCTAGAGACTTGAAATTTGGCACACATATACCTTGAGTATCCTAAAGATGCACTAAGGAAGTATTTTTCGAAATTCCCACGGGAACGGGAACTACGCGGGTGAAACTACGGGTTTATATAATATAATCTCACTAATATTATAAAGCCGAAAGTGTGTTTGTATGGAGGTTTGCTACCTCTTCACGCAAAAACTAGCGAACGTTTCGAGCTGAAATTTTGCAAACGTAGGTTTATTGACCAGGATTAACACATAGGCTACTTTTTATCCGGGTACGACGCATGCGAAGCGGCGGGCACAAGCTAGTCATTTATAAGATAATGTGAAATTATGTTTTATATTCGGGTATGTGTGAATTACTTGCCTACTTATTGTTAATTTCTTTTAATTTGTCCTTTGTAAAGCACTACTGTGTATCTATAAGTGGGAACTTATTTGTAGCCACCTTTTTTTATATTATACTTATAACTATTGTGTATCTTGTGCTGATAGTTTCCCTAAGATGAATAAATAAAATAAATAAATAAAGAGATATAAATTTGTCTTTGACAGACGGAATGTAAATTCTATGCATTACACGCAATAACAGCATCAAAATAAGCAGCTCTTTTGCTATTATGTTAGATTAATCTTGGGCCCTAGCTTCGCCACGCATAATCAATGAACCAGTCTCAGCAGGCAACCAATAATTTCCTCAAAGGCATGAAAATGACAGTGCATTAGGGTCATAATTGCGATTGAGTATAGGTAAGTGAGGGGTAAACGCATGTTTATCTGCAATATATTCATTAGTTAGTTCCTATGTCAGTAATTTAATGGTATCGGGTTTGATAAGAGCTATAGACCGGTACAGAATGTATGTGTGTAGAAACCCGAAAGGGCGACTTTAAAGAACAACTTTAGTTTTACGACTTTTCAGGATTCGGTGATTTTCATTCAAGAAAGGACCACGAAAGTTTCAATTTATACATACAAAACAGACTATCTGTTTTGTATGTAACCTTTTTCCTCGTAAATTATTGTGGTGTCCTAAATTCAAAACTATTTTTTTATAGGTATTTAATATTTTTTAAACATTTTGATAAAAAATATCTCTTTGTGGTTTTAGGTTATATTTGTACTAAACATGATCCTAAATTCAAAACTAAATTTTTATAATTAATATTTTTTTAACATTTTGAAAAAAGAATACCTCTTTGTGGTTTTAGGTTATATTTGTATCTTGAGGTGGTCAATGACCCTGATAAGAATCAGCTGGCATTTAGGCAGTCATTATCGTATAATTAGTTGTTGAAATTGAAACTTTCGTGGTCCTTTCTTGAATGAAAATCACCGAATCCTGTAAAGTCGTAAAACTAAGTTTTTCTTTAAAGTCGCCCTTTCGGGTTACTACACATTTTTCACAATATTATATTCGTTTATTTAATATGGTGATAACAATAAAAAAACTTTTGTTTGATATTTTAGTAGGAAACAAGGAACCTAGTTACTGACAAAACGGACGGTACTTTGCAACATTATTGCAGATACCTACTTGACATAGTTCGTTTTCATTTTTAAACGAAGGGAAGATGCCTTCTACGGCATAGATTATTATAAATTTTATTCGAAACCTATTCGATAAAGATTATGGAAAAAAAAATGTTTTAAAGAATACCAATTTACATACGCCTTAATGCTAATTGTAAGTAACGATTGACTATAAGGCTGCGGACGCGAAGTCAGCGGGCAAGGGGCGTCGGTGTGGCGGCGCGGCGGCGCGGAATCGGCGCGTTTCAATGCAATTTGAATGGAACTGGCCTCAGTTGCAGTGGCGCGCAGGGAGCGGTGTAGTCAGCGTGGTCACGCGGTGCCCACGCGTTTATAACAATTTCTCATAAACTACAGGTCGCGCGATAGTTAAAGATCGCTCGGCAAAAGTAGAAGGGGTATGCGCAGTATTCAATTCTAAGGTCTATTTGGTGATGTGCGGAGAGAGGGGGGCGGGTGTGCGCTGACGGCGTCATTGGTAGATCAGTCGCTCTCAAGGTCTCAAGGTCACCTCCCGCGTTGCGTTCACGCGTCTCGATTCGTGCGCGATTGTACACATCCGCCGATTGCCCCCACTAGATTCATCGAGCGATCTTAAGCCACCGCGCGACCTGTAAGCACTACGCCGCTCTAGCGCCGCGCAATCTGCAAGCTGACTTTGAGACCGGCAGGCTGATTACGTATCTCGCAACAGGTTTGCAAAAGGCTTAAAGTGCTTAAAGCTCGGGATCATCACTTTCAAATGTCAATTCCTTACTCTTTAAGGTTCCGTTGTACAACAAGGAACCCTTATTAAGGTATATATACAGGGTGTAAAAGTACAACTACCGAAAACTTCGGGAGGTCAATGTACTCGTCAATATGAATAACTTACGCTGTAAAAAAATGTAAAGATGTAAAGAAGCTGTTCCATATATTTTAGTAAAATAGGTATTGTACTTTTGTATGGAACAGCTGTTTCTTCACATTTTTTTACAGCGACAGTTCCTTAGTAAAAGTTGTTCATATTGATGAGTACATTGACCCCCCGAAGTTTTCGGTAGTCGTCCTTTTACACCCTGTATAGTTTTGCTTTGTCTGTCCGTCTGTCTGCGGCTTTGCGATGAGACTATTAGTTCTAGAAAGCTATAATTTTGAATGGGAATATAGAATAATGACGGCGAGATAACGCTTCAAAAAAGTCTGCCGCAGGCTGATAACGTATCTCGCAACAGGCTTGCAACGGGGGATCATCGCTGTGAAAAGTAATTGTGTATTAGATTTGTTTATTGTTGCAAACCTGTCGCGAGATACGATATCAGCCTGCGGATCGGCGTTGCCGCGCCGCCCGCTCTCTGCACCGCCGCCGCCGCGCCGCCGCTCCCCGCCCGCTAACTCCATATCCGCAGCCTTATAGATCTGTTTTTTGCTAATGTCATGAGCTTAAAGTAATAACCGTTGAAGTTATATTCCTTCACGCATACAACATTTATGACAAAGAAATAATCCTTTACGTTTCCACGTTTAGCTTTACTTTAAAGTTATCGCCAGCTATAAAATTAACGCAGCTGCAACTCACGCATGTAAATTACATGCAGTGTGCTGTGATGACGCGGACATGCCGCGCCGCCACTGAGACATTTATTATCTATCATTTGTAGATGTACCGCCGTGGGCATGAGAGGAGAGGTATCATTCTACTGCCGGCACCCCACGGCACCCCCGGTTTAATATGTGTTACTAATGAAGTCAGCTTATTTTTTCTTAAATAATTAAAGATACATTTCTCGATAAATGCATGTCACACTATCAAACGTTAGGTAGAGATTAGATTGCATTTTATTACCAACTGAGGCGTTTACTACCCCATCATTCATACGTGTACCTTTTAGATAGCCTATAGATATTATATTATATTTAGATACTTGAAAGGTGCGTTGCTGATAAGCCGTCCACTGCGAGATGTTATGGCTCATTATTGACTCGCAAGCTTTAGATGCCGTGGATGCTGGCAGTAGAATGTTACCCCTCCTCTCATGCCTGTGGTTGCAGCAAGAGCCTACTCATACTCATTTATTTTTCCATAGGGACACTTAAGAACACTTGGATATCAGATCCCTGCTAAGGGATAACTCCGGAAGATGGGCAGCAGCGTCTTGCCGTGTATCGACATCGCGTACTGCGTCGCCTACCCGCTTGCCAAGCGTGGTGAGTATGGCAACTACCTCTCATGGATATCAGTGAGGGAGGCATGTGTTCAGTAGTGGACGTTTTACGGCTGAAATGGTGAATGATGATGATGTAGCCTGACATTTCTGGCGTTGATTGTCATTTTTCGAAAAAAATGCCAGCAAATTTAATTCATCGAGACATCGCATCTCTCCGTGGACAGCCCGCTGTAAGCTGCGTGGCTGGCGTAAACTAACTTCAAGCTAAAAACCCCTTCTTGAGCAAAAATTGTAGAAAGGCCCTTACCGTAACGAGACCGCACGGTTTTGTTTCCAAACGAAATGAGTGAGCTCACTCATTTGCAATCAGTGTACCTCTAATAACAGTCCAGCTAGGGTGTGGTGTGAGTTCTGTTTTTACGAAAGATGATTGCACAATAAATGGTAGCAATGGTTAATTGACAAAGCCAGTGTGTGTGGGTCCGCATTATTTTCCCTTGTCGCTTGTCGCTTGTCGCTTGCCACATGTACGATGACACAGATAAAGCTTATCTTTTCAAAAGACACTTTCCAAAAATGTTTTATGCTAATCGTGATAATAAATATTGTGCATCTTACCTTTTTTCCTTAATTAGACGTTTTTATGGACTGCGCGAAATACGAGAAGTAGACTTTTTTGAAATTTCTGGAGTGTAGTTTTGTTACAACGTGTACTACTAATTTGTTTCCTTTCTTGCGCAAAGCTGAGAACTAAACGCTTCCAATCGTCTTTTATAATGCGCACTGCTCTCGACTGGAACAAACTACTATCGTCTGTGTTTCCAACCTCTTATGACCCGATTACGTTTAAGAAAAGAGTTAATAGGCATTTTCTAGGAAAGCTCGCTCCATCGTCGATCTCATTCTTAGGATGAAATCAAGAGCTAACCTATCTAACATTAAAAAAAAAGCTAACTACGGTTCTTGGTACCCAGAGTTTTCATTGAAATGAGTTTATCCAATCTGTCTTATGTCAAATAAAGCTTTAAACTCAAAAAATACTTTATTCAATGCGACCACAAGGTTCTTTTAAAAGCTTATAAATATTGAGTATTGCATATTAGTATTGACTGCCGTGGGGTGCCGGTAGAATGTTACCCCTCCTCTCATACCCGTGGATGAAGTGAGAGCCTGCTAAGGGATACCTCCGTAAAATGGGCAGCAGCGTCTTTCCGTGTATTAACATCCCGTACGGCGCTCGCCAACCCGCCTGCCAAGCGTGGTGAGTATGGTAACACTCTACTGCCGGCACCCAGCGGCAGTGCAATAAATGCAATAGGTAAACAAATAAATAAATAAAAAAGCCTCTCAAATAACGAAATCACATTATTATTACAAATGTTAAGCGTTGGATAGATGAATCCTGCAGAATCCCTCCAGATGAAAGAGCCGGTCATAGAACTTATGGCGTAGTTTTAATTAACGTGCTATATTTATCCGAGTCCAGCGCGTGCAAAGCGGTGGCGCAACCAAGTACATTATAAATAAATTATAGAAAAGTGACTTACGCAATCTTTCTAACATATGCAGTTTTCGAAAATAAGCAATTTTCATTAAAAAAAATTTAGCCAGGTGCGTGTCGGGCCACGCGCTTTGTATGGTTTCGTAGTTAACCGTAAACCTGTTGTTAGAAGTTGGTGTATGTTTTTTTACGTCTACCAAAAAATATTAACGGTATGTTTGGGAAACCGTATCAATTTTTTGAGCGACTATTTCTCCGAAACTAAACAAGCTAGCGTCGCTCGAAAAAAACTTTAGAACTACAATATTTTGCAAACGAAACCCTAAATCGAAAAATGGTATTTGCAACCCCTGAATGATTTTTAAATACCTATTCAACGATACCCAACACGATGGGAAAATCGAGGAAAAATATAAGAGGTACACCAAATTAATTATATTTTCAGCATTTTTTATTGCGTTATCTCGACGTTGCTATTTTTCAAGTACATGCAAAATAACAGCTTTCTAGTACTAATAGTCTCTTCGTAAAGCCGGTGACGCACGGACAGACAGACAGACAAAGCGACACTATAAGGGTTTCAAACGTGAAACTTTAAAAACGCGCTTGATAGATCATACACAACAAGCGTTGTATACAAGTATACAACGCTTCCTGTGTATCTATATCGAGGACACACCCAATAGTAGTAATAAAATAATGTCATTTATTTTGTCTACACAGCAATTCCGCTAAAAGTATTTCATAATTGTACGGAAAAGTACACAGGTCGGCTGTTGGCGCTGTACTGTCAAAGGCGAGAGACGTTTTGTCACTGCATTAGTGCAAAGCGCTAATGTGTTTCTAAATTCTTATGACCTTATTTCCCCTCTATTGGATATGTGCTAGATGTGTATCTATCGAGTCGTGCCAAGCTAGGGCTTTTAAGGATTAGGTATAGTCAATTTCATATAGGATGAGATCGGTGACAGCGAGACAGAATAATTTAAAAATCAATGAGCGAAAAAGGGTCAACTGTTTAGTCTCTTTTGCACTTCTTAATTCTTCTAATAACTATCCTGCTCTATTCTGACACCGAACTCATGATACGTGAAATGGGCTATAGTACCTAGCATTGCCGGGGCTTTCCGGACGCTAACATAGTTGAGAGGGTAATAAAGGTGCTGGGCAAGATTCATCTTATTTACGTACGACACATAAGATGGACTATACAGTGCCAGGCACCGCTGTGGCGCAGCGAGCGAAGGTCCGCCTGCGATGTAACAGGTTGCGGGTTCGATTCTCGCCTCGGGACAAATGTCTGTATGATCTACAGATATTTGTTCTCGGTGTTTTTATATATATATAAAAAAAAATATCTATGTAGTATAATGTATTAAGTGTATCAGTCATCTAGTACCCATAACTCAAGCTCTGCTTAATTTGAGGTTAGATGACGCTGAGTGATTTGTCCAGATACTAAAAAAAAAAAAACATTATACTACGTCTGGCACTGGCGTCAGAATTAATATATTAATAATGAATAGGCGTATGTTAACCTATTTCCCAGCCTATACATACCTATTTAATTTACCCGTGTCCGAAGCGTGCAAAGCCGCAGGCACTAACCAGTAATAAAATAAAATGATTGATAACCTGACTGCCTGACAGTGAAGGAAGAGGTTATTTCACAGGGAAGTAAACTAATCAGCGCACTGCAGTCTGCAGTTCGCGCACGTCGATGTGATCAGTCAGGCGACGCAGGTGCGCGTGCTTCTGCGTTAGCGATTATATACAGGGTGTATAAATATTTGTACTAAGCCGAAAGGGGTCAACCAATTAAAACGCAAACAAAAAATCGGAGTAACGTATTTTCTTATAATTTTTTAACCATTAAATAAACAGATTGAGTTTAAGTTTAGTTACAAACTAAAATTTCTGAATGCAGCAGTAAATATAGTATGTTAAATAAAACTTTTTCAAATCCCAGACAAATCCAAAAAAATTTAGATGTAACATTTTTTTAAGTATTATATAAAAGTATTACAACCGGTTGAGTTTGATGTATGAGAAAATTAATTAACTATCTCACTAATATTATAAAGCCGAAATTTTGTTTGTATGGAGGTTTGTTACAACTTCACGCAAAAACTAGTGAAATTTTGCAAACGTATTTGACTAGGATTAACACATAGGCTACTTTTTATTCGGGTACAACGCATGCGAAGCGGCGGGCACAAGCTAGTTTTATACACAAATAGGCTGGACCGATTTCAGTGATAACCCGACTGACATCGTTCTGTCCAATCACTTGCCCTAGAATTGACAGCTATGTAGGTAAGTACAGATTTAAACGAAAAAAAAATAAAAAAATAATATATCTATGAAAACTACACAAAAAATTTTCAAAGCACTTAATTCCTACCGTTATAAATGGGTTTGAACGCCCTTACGTGTAATATAACCCCTTGTAGGTAGTCCTGTTCTGCGAACTATAAATATTTATGTGCGACATAATGATAATATATTGTACTCAGACCTATCTAGCACTTATAATGGAGCAGACGATAGTTATAGATCAGGAGCTAGGGACGTACGTTTTTATTATTATTTTTAATACGATCTACCAAAGAAATCCGTTAAGTAGTTTTATGAAGTCATTTCTAGTTATCGCTAGTCATGTAGGTGTACAATTTTTTATACCTATTTTGTCCCATTGCTGGGCAAAGGTCTCCCCAAAAATCCTCTAACCATCCCGATCCTATAATAATCTTTAAAAAAAGAAACTAAACTGATACCAAAACGGATACTCGTACCTCTCATAAAACAAAAAGGACGAATAAATTAGGAATAATACACAATTGAGTTGAAAATAATATGATTGTTCTATGTGTGAAAATATAGAATCGATAGACCGCTTTAGTTTTCAAAATAGTGTAATGCGTCATGAAATTTATAATTACAGTTCGTAGAACTAAATAGATATGTAGAAAATTATTGCACAAACTCAAAGTAAAACATAGGCAAACTTAATGTTAAGTAGCATTTTGTAAGAATAAGCTTGTAATAATATAAATAAGATACATAATATATTATATAAGAGACATAACATAATATAATATACATAACATAGTACATAATAATAATGAGAATAAATTATTCAAGACTCAGACAAAAAAACATTGGAGTAGACTGATGGTGCTAAACGGACATTCCCGCAATTTACACCGACATCAAAAACAGGGAGATACTCAATTCGACGGACCGGTATGTTATGTTACGCGATTACTCCTCCAATTACGAATCAAAACTCGATGATGATGGGATCCATGAGGCATTAAATAATTGTTATAGTAAGCACCGGAGTCCCTCAAGGTCACTTTCATGCCCCGAATTTAACCTTGCGGCTGGGTCTTATTCTTTCAGTTTATTATGTTTGCTTCTTTTTGCACCCAGTTCTGATAATGGGATTCATGGCAAGTCGTCGAAAATACTCAAATATAACGGCTCCTACTCTAGCAAAGCCTAATTTAGTAAAATCGCCCTATTGACTGACAACCTGCGACAAAGCTTAATTAAGTAAAATTGTCTTATTAAATGACAACCTGCGTTGATTAATAAAAATTCACTGACATTTTACTTAATTATTATTGCCGCAATTATCGTTTATAAGCAAGCTTCTTTAGGTGCACAAATGATTGCACACCCTTAAATTAATACGTGAGGGGAAAACAAAATACCTTAGCAGGAACTGGTAAGAATAAGGTATAAGAGACTTCAATGAGCCGTTTTTAGTAGAAAATCGGCTAAGTGCGAGTCAGACTCGAGCACGAAGGGTTCCGAACCATTATTTGGCAAAACAACTACTGAGGTATAAATATACAACTAAATATTCTGTAAATGCGTCTACCTGTTGCCGTTATTAATATTGAAACGCCATTAAAATCACGTTAGTTGTACGAGTATGGTATCCCTTAAATATTTATTTTATTTTGTTTTTAGTATTTGTTGTATTAGCGGCAACAGAAATACGTTTAGCTATCACAGTTCATGAGATACAGCCTAGTGACAGACAAAAGGCAGAAAGAGAGGCAGACAGACAGACGGACAGGGAAGTCTGAGTAATAAGGTCCCGTTTTTACCCTTTGGGTACCGAACCTTAAAAAGAAAAAAGTGTTTTCTACTAAACCTAACAGAATGGAGCTGTCAAGCGGAGAAAGCAAGTCATATTGATGTCATTGTCAAATTGTGTTTCGTAACAGTAAAAGAAAATGATCTATAAGGTTCGAGAGTTCTATTTTTGAAGTTTTTACTTTTTAATGGAAACGCCTCAATCTCACATGGATTTGGACCAACAAACAATTGTGTTAACGTTAGCAAGACTTTATTAACATACATATAACCGGGTATTTATCGCGTAAATTACCTTTATTATTTCCCGACGTTTCAGTCTTGTCTCACTCTCCCGTTTTAGTCTTCCCGGGACCATGCTTGGTGCAATCCAAGCGAAACGTCGGGAAATAATAAAGGTAATTTACACGATAAATACCCGGTTATATGTATGTTAATAATGTGTTGTGATCGATAAAGTTTAAAAAAGACAGTTAGCAAGACTATAATTTTCCCAGGCACGTCCCGTACGGCATAAATACCAGTTAATGACGCTGTATAAATCATCTATAATAATATTAAATGTGAAAGGCCATTTTCTACGCTGCATTTATTATTTATGTAAAGTCCAAATTAATGTGGGTACGATTTTGATTTACGATTAAGTCATTAGACAATATTGTAACTAAATGGCTTCAGCACAATTTACTAACATAAAATGCAGATAAGACACATTATATTAAGTTTTCGATGCGTAAACAACCTTTAACTGATCTAAGTCAAAAATTATATGCACACCATTGCGAAAATATCCCTGGCGACCATTATTCGTGCCCTTCTTTCAATAGTACCTGTAAAATAAAATACCTCGGCATAATTTTAGATGAAACTCTGTCTTTTAAACCAAACATAGAGGCTCTAGTAGGCAGAGTTCGCCAGTTGATTTTTGTTTTTAAGAAACTACGCCATATTGCGGATCGAAAACTTATTATAAGCATTCACCAGGGCCTTTGTCAATCAATTTTATCTTACTGCATTACGTAATGGGGTGTGTTAGGTAAAACATTAGCTTTTATTTTCTAACTAACTAGGCAATTATATTGTAAGATTCTGCTTCACTGTAATATTAGTTTTATTTGACACTGTATTTTTTATATATTAACTTAACAGATCTGTAATAGGTGCTCGTAAGCTTTTGATTGTAAATTTTTGCTCGTGACCTCGTTTTGCCTGAAAAACAAGATTACCTAGTTCAGGCACACGATACGTTAGATTTTTTGTTACTATTAGATATAAGTATCATGTTCTTAGCCGTAATAGTTATTTGAATAAATTTATTTTATTTGATTGTTATATTATTTATTAGAAGTAAACAAGAATCAAAATTAGATTTTGGAACAAAGATTATGAAAGTGTGTCAGGCAGAAATCTTACTTTCTATCCCAATTATTCGTAATCCTGTTCAAATAGTTTACAATTTTCGATGTTTGATAAGTTTTTATAAAAATAATGTATTTAAGTATGTACGTAAGTAGTAATAATGTATTTAAGAAGTAAGTAAGGTGCCTTGTATAGAAGCGAAACACATGTCCACTTCTCCTGAGTGTCTTTTCAAGCTCGTTAGATATAGGATAGCAGATTTGTTACTAATTGTTATCTGTTTAGTTATTATAATGGACGGAATGGAAGTCACGCCTGAATCAATTAATTTCATAATATACATTATCTTACCACAAAATGAAATATAAATCTATTAAAATACGACGTTCTGGGACACCTGTGCAATAACCGAGTATAATATGTTACCAGACCTCCAGTATATTAAAAGCCCGATATTTCCAAACACATAACTCACGGCCGCTGCATTTATCTCGCAGGCAAGTTATAGATTGGACACGGACCACGGCAGCGGCCGGTGGGGAATTAACGTTAAACAATAAATAATTGTTCTAAATTATCGCTACCGACCACGGTGGAATCTTGAGGAGATTCTGCGAACAGCTTATGATCGTAGTAGCACATTGATTAAGATCAAAGGCATTTACATCTATCATAGATGATTTATGCAGCGTCAGCAACTGGTAATCATGCTGAGGGCTGCCTGAGGCATTGTTAGATGGATTAGGCTATAGCATTCTTTCAACTTATTCTGCTATGAGTCAGAGGAAAGAACAGATGAATTACGTCTGAAGCTAACTAAGCCGCGGGTTTCCTCACGATGTTTTCCTTCATCGTTAAAGCACGTAATAAATGTAAATAAAATCAACGAGTATTTTATCTATCAACTAATACTTTTTCTATGTGAACGGCCAAATTTCTCGTTATGAGCCATATAACAATGGTAAGCCCTTTCACATCTATGATAGATGATTTACACAGCGTCGTGCCGTGGACTGCCGAGAGTGGTCCCCTCTTGCCTATGGATGCAGTAATAATCTGCCAACCTTCGTAAAATGAGCAGCTTCATTCCGTGCATCAACATTCCGTACTGCTCTCGTCGACTGCCATACCCACGAAGGTTTTCAGGCGGGTTAGCGAGCGCAGTACGAGATGTCTCTAAAGCAGAGTTTATACGAAGCCAGTAATGCTGGCGCCAGTAAAAATAGACGGGCGCCAGCACTCTGCTTAACTGCATGTGGGGTTGACTTTGGGAGTGACGTGGTGCCCACTTTGTTGCATAGCTGTAAAAAACAAACAAAACACAACCAACAATGAATAAAACAAATCATCCATCTGCCTTAAGATACAACTAAAAACTATAGACGACCCCTGCGGCGCAGCAGGCAAAGGTCCGCCTACGACGCAAAAGGTTGCGGGTTCGATTCCCGCCTCGGGACAAATGTCTGTATGATCTGCAGATATTTGCTTTGGGTGTTCTGGATGTTTTTCTATATACGATAATAAAAATATCTATCTATGTAGTATAATGTATTAAGTATATCAGTCATCTAGTACCCATAACACAAGCTCTGCTTAGCATGGGGCTAGATGATGCTGTGTGAATTGTCCAGTATTATTTATTATTATGGCACCTACTTAGGTATAAACTGTAATTATAATTCCTGTTAAATTATGTTATTTTTTTCAACGAATAAACCTTTATGAATAAGATTTTATAATGAAAATCATGCCATTGCGCAGAGTTAAACCAATCAATACTTATATAATTAATGGAATCAGGCGTTACTTTGCGGAAATCCATGACAATAAAATGCAAAACATTGTTTCGTTTCAGCCGCCGACCAGTCAACACCTCGGCGTCTCACCTGAAGATGCCTCGCGGAGAGGCGAAACACGTGTCGTCGTGTGGATTTGGGTATATATGTTGCACTGACAACCTAGTTCTTCCTTCATGTGCATAATTAGCAGGCGGGAGGGTGGTGCATATGCATCTCAGCATTAGCGGAATTAAAATTAGATATTTTCATTGCATAAAATGCAATGAGAATATCTAATTTTATTATTTTACAATCAATATTTAACAAATGATGACTGCTTGAATTGGTTAACTTGAATTGTAAATCTATAGCCGAGAGGACGCGGTCAAAGGTTGCTATTTTATGGGACACGCCTCGGATTTACAACATACGAGTAGAGATGAAGTTGTACATGTTTTGTTGCACCTTATAGCTAATGTTTTTGGGTTTCTTAAGTCGTCTTGGATGTGAGATCTATAGACACAAATAAGTAGGAAGCGTGTTGCGTTGGTTTAAAAATTCGGCCAAGTGCGAGTCGAGTCGCGCACAAAGAGTTCAGTACCATTATTTGGCTAAACAACTACTATACTATAATTATTTATGCAACTGAATATTTCAAGCGTCTACCTGTTGCCGTTAACGGCGAACGCACTATGGGATGTTGATACACGGAAAGACGCTGCTGCCCATCTCACGGAGCAGAGCAGACCCTTAGCAGATTCTTACTGCATCCACGGGCAAGAGAGTAGAGGCAAAATTCTAATGCCGGGACCTCACGGCAACATTACACAAACAAGAATTAATTAAACAAATCACCATCTGCCTTTAGATAATGGAAATCGTGCCATCGCGGAGCGTTAACCAATCAATACTTAACAAATGATGATTGCTTGGATTGGTTAACTAGAATTGTAGGATCTATAGCCGAGCCGATATAGAGAGGACGCGGTCAAAGGTTGCTATTTTATGGGACCCGCCTCGGCAGATTACGTATCTCGCAACAGGTTTGCGACAGGTGAATATCTCGCGATCATCGGTGCCAAACGTAAAGTTTTTGATTGCTAGTACCTAGTACTAGTTGCTATATATACTACAAAATTGGCCATTGACAATGATGATCGCGAAAACCTGTTGCAAACCTGTCGCGAGATACGTAACCAGCCTGCGGATTTACAACTCAGAGATGAGGCTGTATGCTGTGTGTTTTGTTACATTTCGTCAGTGAAGTTCTAACAGTGCGGAAGTCATTTTTGACAGTCTTGAGATTTTAATGCCATTGCATTCTGCCTTCCGCACTGTTAAAACTTCACTAACGATTTATAGCTATCTAGCTTTTACCCGGGGGACAATGCACAATACACCGTCAGTGCAGATCTGGTAAAAATCTTCGGGAAATCAATTTTGGAATATAAAGTAGCCTATGTGTTATTCCTCAAAAATTTCAACTGAATCCGTTGGGTAGTTTTTGCGTGAAGAGGTAACAAACCTTCATACATCTATACAAACAAACTTTCGGATTTATAATATTAGTGAGATGAGATGTTTTTTGGTTTCTTAAGTCCTTTTGCACGTGAGATTTATAGTCGAGAGGAAGCGGTCAGAGGTTGCTATTTTATGGGACACGCCTCGGCATTACAACATACGAATAGAGACGAAGTTGTAGCTGTTTTGTTACACCCCATAACTAGTGTTTTATGGGTTTTAAAATGTTTTTATTCATTGATTACTTATAAACACTTTCTTTGTGAACACATACTTATAGAAACACCCAGATCCTAGACAAATATCTGCAGAAAATCAAACATTTGTACCCGATGGAAATCAAACCCGCAACATCTTAAGTCTCAGGCGGTTATTCGGCCAACTAAGCCACAGAGGTTGTCAATGTGAGCAGAGGTCAAGCAAAGTACAAGAAAGAAAAAAGTACTGCCTTACCTTCCTATCGTGATGCGAGACGCTTGATTTTTTGACTCCACGCTACACGCTTACCTACTTATTGTGTCATTCTTGGTTGTAAGTCCATCCGAAAAGTATTCCATTCTTGAACTGTAGTGGACAGTTGTTGTTTTTTTTTTCAAATATTTTATGTGTTGTGTGTGTCAAAATTCAATTTTCTTCCTTTCTTTCCTTTTAATAATTTTCGAATTAATAGAATTGAAAGAGTGCGGTTGCTCTGCGGATTCTTTGCGAGTGCGGAAAAAAAAGTTTTACAAAGCGAACGAATTCAATATGTGCTTTATTCAATTTATGCTGTGGGGTGCCGGCAGTAGAATGTTATCCCTCCACTCATGCCCATGGATGCAGTAAGAGCCTGCTAAGGGATACCTCCAGAAGATGGGCAGCAGCGTCTTTCCGTGTATCAACATCCTATACTGCGCTCACCAACCCGCCTGCCAAGCGTAGTGAGTATGGCAACTACCCCTCATGGAGATCCATGATCCTGTGTTCAGTAGTGGACGTTTTACGGCTGAACTGAATATAACCTACATACAAACAATGAGAAAATGAGGAGAGGCAGATTTAAGTAATGCATTATACTCGTAAGTACATTCATGCAGTCAATGCAGACATTTAGACAAACACAAAAAATGTACACAGACAAATAGACATTGAAGAGATACATATCGCTTTACGCATCTGGCCATTCTCCTTTCTCCTCCATCATTAACGTAGAGATAGAGCCAAGCACATTACCGTTGGGTTATGAACAATAATTACGTATCCATGCATTGCGCGTTTTCTGTGGATCATTGTCTGTGGATTTTCTGCATTCTGATGTTAGATAAGGGTAAATTCTCTGCGCATGGATGGTTTTAAACCGAAATAATATTAAATGTTCCGACAAAAAAAACAACTTTAATTATCTTGATGATAATGATGATGGACTCATACGTAAGTATGACTATAAGTAGAGTCTGTTGATATCGCAACGCGTAATTTATTTTAAAATTGACAAGTTTCGACGGCCATCTTTGGCCACCTGTAGAATTCAAATGCTGCTTATACGAGTAGGTATACCTATTACATTTGAGTAGTTCCCTGGATTTCTCATGGGCCTATTATCGGAACTGAGATTTGAAACAAACAAACAATGCAAAACAAGTGCAACAATAAGCCCAACTTACATGTTTACGAGTAAATGAGGGGCCTCGTGTAAGCCTTGTGGCACTCCACCAGACTGATATAATTCTTTAATCTTCTCATGAATCCCAATAACAGAACCGAGTTTTATATCATTTATGAACATTTATGATTGAGAAAATTATTTAACGCAAAAATCATTTTCGGTATCGTACATAAACGACGGAGTTCTGATGGAGTAAAGATAAAACAAGTCTACCGTTCAATTTTACCGCAATGGACTTTTATACTTTTTATTGTACTCGTTATGCCCGTGGATGCAGTAAGAGCCTGCTAAGGGATACCTCCGGAAGATGGGCAGCAGCGTCTTTCCGTGTATCAGCATCCCGTACTGCGCTTACCAAGCCGCCTGCAAAGCGTGGTGAGTATGGCACCCAGGGAGGACTGTGTTCAGTACATGTAGACGTTTAACGGCTGAAATGATGATGATTCTTAATGATTCCTTTTTAAACTTTCGCGATCGCAATAGATTTTAGATAAACTGTAACACGGGAATATATCGCGTTACATCACGTAGACCGAGTCTACGAGACCACGGCTGTTGAAACACAGTTGTAACGTGAGGTCAGGAATAAAAGGTATTACGCGACAAATTCCCGTCTTTTTATATTTAAAAAGATCTTTTTGAGTCATTGTCATCATCTCGTCTACTGTCCACGTCCACTGCTAGACATAGTACCTTATGGATCTCAAAAATCATGAGAGGATTGTTGTCATTCTCTTGGCAGACATGCCAACAGCGCAGTACCGGATGTTGGTACACGGAAAGACTCTGCTGCCCATCTTCCGGAGGTATCCCTTGGCAGATTCTTACTGCATCCATAGGCAACATACTACTGCCAGCTAACGGCTTTTTGAGTAAAGTCAACATAATGTTACCTCGTAAAGTTGTGCAAGTGGGAATACCCCCTAATGGGTTGGGTATCGGTCATCTCTTGATTATCATGTTTTATGTGATGTTTCATTAGAATAGGTATACCGTTACAAGCACACGAGTATTTCGAAATCACCGGGTCTGATCGCAGGCCTACGTTGCGAAAGGTTATGTTAAGCATTCTCTGGAATGAGGTAGGTAGTAAAGATCATAGATTGTATTAATCTTTGGCACTTGCGTTTGTTCCCACCTGATCAGGAGGTAGTTCGAATGTGTCCAAAAGCGCGAAACGTCTCATGAGCAGCAAGTCTAATTAGCATAATGTCCTTATAGCAAAACGTCCAAGTAACAAGATGGTCTGTATAGCAGAACGTTAATTATCAAAAAATATTTCTAAAATGTTCTACCTGTTAGAGGTTGGTGTGCGTTTTTACGTTTACCATATTAACCGGTATTATTTGAGTTTTTAGTTTTGAGTTTTCGGTTTAAAGTATTCCTGGCCTAATTGAGTTTCCGGAATGTTTGGTAAACCGCATCACCTATTTCCAAAAAGGCTACTTTTAAAACTAAATATACTAGGTATGTTTTATCTTCTTCTTGTGGCGGCTCTCCATTACTGGAGGTTTGTTCAACCAAAATCTGTTTAAATTGTATGTAAAGTCGGTTAACTTTAATCTCATGCAAAACCATAGACATCCCATTAAGAAACAAGCAAGCTGCTTCGACATTAGGGGACCTGAGCCTGCAGTCCCAAGAGCAATAGTCATCATTTCAGCCGTAAAACGTCCATACTCACCACGCTTGGCAGGCGGGATCGCGAGCGCAGTTTGGGATGTTAATACACGGAAAGGCGCTGATCTTCCGGAGATATCCCTTAGCAGGCTCTTACTGCATCCACGGGCATGAGAGGAGGGGTAACATTCTACTGCCGGCACCCCACGGGAGAGCAATAGTAATTGCACACTATCCGATTGCATTTAAGGCATCTAAGCGATTGCAATAGGCTAAGTATTATTTCAATGGATTAACGTTTATTGACTTTATCTGTTGGTTTATCTATCAGCGTCGCAATGCGGGTACTGCTAAGGTATTTCTAGGAGCGTACGTCAAACATTACGTGCGTTCCTGCGTAACACCGTTTGGGTAACGGAACATTCACTTGGATGTCTTTGCTTTATCGAGATTTGAAAATAAGCTATATTTCTGATTGACGACCTGCAAGCGCATTTGGTTCATAGACGTGTAAGACGCTCTGGAGGTTACGAGTTCGGTTATTTGCTTTATCTGGGGCAGATTTTTGTCTCCGGTCCAGGTATTTTCTAATAGTTCATAGTACTTTATTAATAACAACCTGTTATTAATAATATATATATGTAAAATTCCAGGACTTCACTGACTGACTGACTGACTGATATATCAACGTACAGCCTAAACCACTGGACCTAAAGACTTGAAATTTGGCACACATATACCTTGAGTATCCTAGAGGTGCACTAAGAAGGGTATTTTGGAAATTCCCACGGGATAGGGAATAAATGGGATATATATTTTCGAATCTAAGTAGCTCTGCGTGAAAAAGGGCATTTTACGTTTTATGACTTCCACGCGGACAAAGTCGCGGGCAAAAGCTACTTTTTATAAAATAATTGTTTTTTTAGATAACATACATATACCAGGTGAAGCAAGCAAATAAAAATGTGTAAATATCCAAAAGTTATAGCAGTTTCCGAGCTGCACGAAATAGGTATTAATTATTGTGTGATTAAGATAGGTTAAAAGAATATTATTAAAGATGGCATTGTGACGAAAGTTCGCATCGAGTACCATAACTCGATGAAGTCCTTAAAAAAATTAATAAATTAAAGAGTATTTTACTTCAACTAACTAAAACAAAACATTTCTTTCTACATAACTAACACATGCCGTGGGGTGCCGGCAGTAGAATGTTACCCCTCCTTTCATGCCCGTGGATGCAGTAAGAGCCTGCTAAGGGATACCTCCGAAAGATGGGCAGCGACGTCTTCCCGTGTATCAACATCCGTACTGCGCTCGCCAACCCGTCTGCCAAGCGTGGTGAGTATGGCAACTATCCCTCATGGAGATCCATGAGGGAGGCCTGTGTTCAAGAGTGGACGTATTACGGCCGAAATGATGATGAACTAACACATGTTCTCACTTAAAATCGTAATAACAAAATACGTAAAAAACTGTTTATCAAGATTTATTATTCATTATTCGCCAACGCGAACCATAAGCCGGCCTATTTCGTTGTTGAATTTTAAAATCAACACATTAAGATTCAGAAGTATCATTGCAATAGGCAGTGTTATGAAGACGACCAATTTTTAAATCAGTGCTCACCGATTTGCGTTCAGCAGTTAAAAAGTACTCGTACCAACACGTGGTTACACCTGAGTTATGACTTATGATATTATGAGCCATGAGTATTACGTACTACTCTCCAGCGCCATTATTATCGACAACAACATTGGTTAACAATCAATTATCTTCCGTCTAAAATAAACCAATTAGATATCAGGGGCCAATTCTCGTGAGTCGTGCTTTCGCGTGGTCGTCTCATCTAAATACGGCATGGTACATAATCACAGATATCTCCCTGATCTAGACATCCACACACTGCACTTCCATGATCGTATACAGGTTGTATTAAAATATCTGTACTAAGCGGACTACTATATGCGGATTAGCACGTTGAAGTGGCAATGGGCAGGCCATGTAGCTCGCATAACAGATGGCCGATGGGGCCGAAAAGTTCTCGAGTGGAGGCCACGGACCGGCAAACGCAGCGTAAGACGTCCACCAACAAGATGATCTGACGACCTGGTGAAGACCGCAGGTCGACGGTGGATGCAGATCGCTTCCAAACGCAATAACTGTAAATACATGAGGGAAGCCTATGTCCAGCTGTGGACGTCCTACGGCTGAAATGATGATCTGTCTGTACTAAACCGAATAGGGGTTTTAGCCCATGAAAATAAGTAGTTATAGAAAGGGAAAAAATCATATTTATTTTTAATTTTGGTTTATTTTTTTTATATTTTTATTCAGTTTTACTAATTGGTGTGATGTGAAAATGGTCCTGAGGTCACAATTGAATTTTGAATTATGTTTTACATTATAATATAAAAAACCTTCTAATGGTTATTGGCATTTTTATTTGTACCTGTACGCCAACTCTTTGAGGAGGTCAATGAAACAGCTGGCGTTTAGGTTGCCATCACGTATAATCAGCTGTTTATGGTAATACTTTCGTGGTCTTTTCTTGAATGAAAATCACTGAATCCTGAAAAGTCGTAGAACAAAAGTTGTTCCTTGGGATGGTCAGAATTACCCCCTTTCGGCTTAGTACACATATACGCCTTTTTAGCACAAAAGCAAATTTGTATCTACACAATCAATCAACACAGGCCTCCCTTATGGACCTCGAGGTATTGCGGTCTGGAAGCGGCCTGCATCCACCGCCGACTTACAGAACTTACCAGTTCGTCCGCCCATCTAGTTGGTGGACGTCCTACGCTGAGCTTGTAAACAAAATGTAATGTAATTTGTATCTATACATAATTCATTATTTCTTGGTTAAGTATCTGTGTAACACCTAAGTTGATTTTTGTAATTTTTTTTAGTAAAGAAATGCATTCTTTATCTGTATCATCTAGTGTCTACCATTTTAATTGCTTTGGTTATGGTTATGACACTCTAAGGCTGCGGACACGAAGTTGGCAGGCGGGGAGCAGCGGCTGCGGAACACGGTAGCGGCGCGTTTCAATGCATACATTAATATGGCCTCGAAGGCAGCGGAGCGGGGAGCGGTGTACGAACGGTACGCGGCGCGTCAAGCGGAGCCCGCGCGTATACATTGACGTAGTGTTGCTTGGTTTTATTTTTTTAAACGGCGCCGGCGCCGCGACTTGCGTAATTATTTAGACACATTTCGACGGGCTTAGACATTACGTTCACGAACAAAGATGCTAATTTATATTATATAAAACAAAGTCGGGTTAGTTACACCACTTTAAACTGCAGAATCGCTGGAGCGATTACTATGATCTTATATTTTTATTTGTCTGCTCCGGGAATGCCTATATTATATACATTTATTACATACATTATACAGCCAGGAATGCTATTTAAACATCGTAAAAAACACAAAAAAAATAACTAACATAAATTCATTTTCTCATACATAGACGGTGACATTTTTTGGTTGCCAAATATAATATATATTATTATATTTGGCAACCAAAAAATGTCACCGTCTATGTAATATTATATTTATTTACAGGTTTTTTATAATGTATTTATAGGTCCATTCAGAAATTTTATTCTGTGACTAAACTAAACTCAAGCTATAGAAATGAAAAATGCAATCAAAATTTTGTCTCCGACGGGACTCGAACCCGTAACGTTCAGACGAACACCTTCAACGCAGGCTGCCTTTAACCGTTTCGGCTACGGAGCAATTAACCGCCGGGTCGAAAATCTTGACTGCCTTTATCGGTTTCAAACCGAGTGGCGACATCTAGCTGAAATTCTTAGAATTATTCTAGCCCACTGTCCGACAACCAGTAGTCAGTAGCAGTGAAGAGATGTCGCTTTAGTTAATTTTATAAGCAATGTTTTTTATTTAAAGTGTAAACCCACACTAAGGTATCATTATAGAAATGAAAAATGCAATCAAAATTTTGTCTCCGACGGGACTCGAACCCGTAACGTTCAGACGAACACCTTCAACGCAGGCTGCCTTTAACCGTTTCGGCTACGGAGCAATTAACCGCCGGGTCGAAAATCTTGACTGCCTTTATCGGTTTCAAACCGAGTGGCGACATCTAGCTGAAATTCTTAGAATTATTCTAGCCCACTGTCCGACAACCAGTAGTCAGTAGCAGTGAAGAGATGTCGCTTTAGTTAATTTTATAAGCAATGTTTTTTATTTAAAGTGTAAACCCACACTAAGGTATCATTATAGAAATGAAAAATGCAATCAAAATTTTGTCTCCGACGGGACTCGAACCCGTAACGTTCAGACGAACACCTTCAACGCAGGCTGCCTTTAACCGTTTCGGCTACGGAGCAATTAACCGCCGGGTCGAAAATCTTGACTGCCTTTATCGGTTTCAAACCGAGTGGCGACATCTAGCTGAAATTCTTAGAATTATTCTAGCCCACTGTCCGACAACCAGTAGTCAGTAGCAGTGAAGAGATGTCGCTTTAGTTAATTTTATAAGCAATGTTTTTTATTTAAAGTGTAAACCCACACTAAGGTATCATTATAGAAATGAAAAATGCAATCAAAATTTTGTCTCCGACGGGACTCGAACCCGTAACGTTCAGACGAACACCTTCAACGCAGGCTGCCTTTAACCGTTTCGGCTACGGAGCAATTAACCGCCGGGTCGAAAATCTTGACTGCCTTTATCGGTTTCAAACCGAGTGGCGACATCTAGCTGAAATTCTTAGAATTATTCTAGCCCACTGTCCGACAACCAGTAGTCAGTAGCAGTGAAGAGATGTCGCTTTAGTTAATTTTATAAGCAATGTTTTTTATTTAAAGTGTAAACCCACACTAAGGTATCATTATAGAAATGAAAAATGCAATCAAAATTTTGTCTCCGACGGGACTCGAACCCGTAACGTTCAGACGAACACCTTCAACGCAGGCTGCCTTTAACCGTTTCGGCTACGGAGCAATTAACCGCCGGGTCGAAAATCTTGACTGCCTTTATCGGTTTCAAACCGAGTGGCGACATAAATTTTGATTGCATTTTTCATTTCTATAATGATACCTTAGTGTGGGTTTACACTTTAAATAAAAAACATTGCTTATAAAATTAACTAAAGCGACATCTCTTCACTGCTACTGACTACTGGTTGTCGGACAGTGGGCTAGAATAATTCTAAGAATTTCAGCTAGATGTCGCCACTCGGTTTGAAACCGATAAAGGCAGTCAAGATTTTCGACCCGGCGGTTAATTGCTCCGTAGCCGAAACGGTTAAAGGCAGCCTGCGTTGAAGGTGTTCGTCTGAACGTTACGGGTTCGAGTCCCGTCGGAGACAAAATTTTGATTGCATTTTTCATTTCTATAATGATACCTTAGTGTGGGTTTACACTTTAAATAAAAAACATTGCTTATAAACTCAAGCTGTTCATTTGTTTGCCTTATTAGGTAGTAGTGGTTGTTAGTAGTAAGAGTTGGTAGTAGACGAGGAGCAGTAGTAGTAGTAGTCGTAGTGGAGTAGTTGTAGAAGTAGAAATTTAGTTGATTCTAAGACGGTTCGAAATTCGCCAGGACAGCTAGTTTCTCACAAACACAACTCTACGCAGCTCTAGCGCCGAGTGATCTGCCCCCTGTTTCAAGACCGGCAGGATGATTACGTATCTCGCGACAGGTTTTGCAACAGGCAATCGTTGCTGTCAAATGTCAATTCCTTGCTCTTATACAAAATGTATTGTCTGTCGCGAGATACGTAATCACCCTGCGGATCTGCGTTTCCGCGCCGCACCCCGCGCCGCTGACTTCGTGACCGCAGCCTAAAAGTCCACTATCAGCTCTTTATCAGTCGATGCATCACGATCTGCAATAATTTAGACATTTGTCTATCGTGAGATAACGAGAAAGCACCATTTTTTTCAATAGAGATTTTATCAGTTGTGAAAATTGATTTTGAGCATTTATCACTAGGACCACGATGCACGAGAATTGGCCCCCAGAGGCTACTGGTACGGCCGTCGACCCAACGTGAAATAATTACCCTTTGTTTCATATCATTACCTATTTAACGAAGTAAAAACACGCCAGTCGAGCTGTCAAACCATTATAATTGTGTTATACGTACCTTGTTTGCCCGACGATAATTACTAAAGCGACGGGCAAACGTTGCTAATTGAACAAAAAGACTACCCGGTAATGCAATCAAGGGGTAAAAAGCCCGGGCTGGCGTCAAACCTGCGTCAACTGACCAATTATGTATAGGCTGGTCTGGCGATACCTTGTACGTGCTTCGAATAAAAGCAAATATTACTTTTTATTTTAGGCAGGGAAATGTTTGCGCTGAAGTGACCCGAAGGTATAAACAAAAAAGCTCCTATCCGCTTAGCAACCCTCCTTGATATGTACCTCGTCGGTCGCCGTTGATAAAACTGATAAAACCTGCCATCTCTCATCTACTAACTGCCTATCTTAAGGTAAAAAAAGAGTAATTTGCCACATAATTTACAACTGTATGAATGTAGTAGGTACTTTTGATAATAGTGCTTTACAAGTTTGTAATGTAACAATATTTTGATTAAATTAAAAAAAAAACGAGCCGTTCGGTACCGTGTTCGGTTAGCCGTGGGGTGCCGGCAGTAGAATGTTACCCCTCCTCTCATGCCCGAGGATGCAGTAAGAGCCTGCTAAGGGATACCTCCGAAAGAAGGGCAGCAGCGTCTTTCCGTGTATCAACATCCCGTACTGCGCTCGCCAACCCGCCTGCCAAGTATGGTGAGTATGGCAACTCACTCTCTCTCTCCCTCATGGAGATCCATGAGGGAGGCCTGTTCAGTAGTGGACTTTTTACGGCTGGAATGATGATGATGATGATGAAAAAAAAAAAAGAACACGAGCTAAAGTATCATTGCTATTGCTGAAAATCTACCATATTCAAATCTAGCAATGGTTTTTTGAAGGAAATGAAAAGCTAAGCCTACGGAACCCGTGTCGGGTTACGCCGAAATTCTTAATTGACGTAACCCAACACGGGTTCCGTAGTTTAGTGGTTAGAGCACTTCCGGCTTTAGGAAGCGTCAAGGATCGATTTGACCGACGGCGACGTGGGTTCGAACCCCACCGAAATCGTAAATTTTTGATAAGGTTTTTAATTTCCTTGAAAAAGGTTCTACCTAATCGTAGATTAACGCTATAAAAATCACAAGTATTTTTTTTTATTCATGGCCGAGCCATTACTCTATGAAGACGCTCAACTGCTAAGAGTTAGAGCTCAATGTATCAATAAAATATTGTTTAATAAAACTAATAAAACACACTTTAATAGCAAATCGAACTAAAAATCAAAATAAATTTTAATATATATTTTATTCAACTGTTATAAAAAGTATACTAACTCAATATGTTTCAATAATTTTCTGAAAATAAAAATAAAGTTATGGAAAGAAAATTAATTTCATTGTAAAAAAGCGTGGCGTGCTTTTTATCGTATTTCTATACAAACTCTACGTTTACAAAGAACTACTTAAGGGTAGACTGTCCCTACACGAGGCGCTGCTGTCAGCGACACCTATCAAACAACCTGGTGTTTTAGATAAAATTTATATATTTTTGTGATATATATATGTCAGTATGAGTCCTGTTATTTGAAATAAATGTATTTTTTTTAATTGTTTGTAGGAGAAGGTAATATGTAGATAATATATGTACGTATTATACGTAGTAAAAATAGTGAAATACCTTTAATGATTACGATCATTAAGGTATTTCACTCAATCAGTTGATCCACAAAAGCTAGGATTAATTTCTGAATAAATGAGGCGATTGAAATTAAATTACTCGTTCACAAACACTAACCTAATCATCATCATCATTTCAGCCGTAAAACGTCCACTACTGAACGTAACCATGGATCTCCATGAGGGGTAATTCTAATTCTAATTCTAGGGGGGGTTACCAGATCTGCACTGACGTCCCGCATTGGGGTGTATTGTGCATTGTCCCCCGAGGTGCTGCCTCGACCCTAACCTAACCAGCCTTATATCCTATCCTTTAAATACCGGAGAAGGACTCTGGGTCGCCGGCAGCATTCCATGAGCATTCCCGAAGGGTATGCAAATGTTGTGGAAGAAGAAGGGCATGACTCCATGAGCTCCTGCAGTCCTGTCTCTATTCTGGTCTGTCTTGTGGCACCACAGTGCAGTAGCACGTGCTCCACGGTTTCTTCCTCTTCAAGACACCCGCGACATAGTCCACTGTCTGTGGCACCTGTCTTGAGAATATGGTGATTGAGATCACAGTGTCCCGTAATGACGCCCACCATCATCCGTAGGTCTTGTCTTGTCATGTCGTGTCATTGTCTTGTCTCTCTCTCCATGAGGGGTAGTTGCCATACTCGCCACATTTGGCAGGCGGGTTGGCGAGCGCAGTACCGGATTTGGATACACGGTAAGATGCTCCTGCCCTTCTTCCGTAGGTATCCCTTAGCAGGCTCTTACTACATCCACGGGCATGAGAGGACGGGTAACATTCTACGGCCGGCACCCGACGGCTACCTAATATTAGACACTAATGCCCTAGCCCATCACATGAGCTCTAAGTACATTGAATTCACAAGCAGTTGTTGCATTACCTCGAATGGTAATACTAATTCGATGACCGGAATCTCATCTTATCTACCTATATAACCTAACTGCAGTCCGCCTATTTGCCGTGGGGTGCCGGCAGTCGAATGTTGCCCCCATTCTCCTGCCTGTGGATGCAGTAAGGATCTGCCAAAAGTTCGGAAGATGGTCATCAGTAGCGTCAACATCTCGCACTGCGCTGGCAACCCAAGCCAAGCATGGTGAGTATGGCAACAACTCCCTCATGATCTTGCTGATCTGATACATGAGGGAAGCCTAAGTCCAGCAGTGGAGGTGGACAGCAATAATACGGCTGCAATGATGATGATGAACTGCAGTCCAACTAAACTCGCAACACCAGCAGGTGGTAACACCAAATTATCTTGCCTCGGATCTTGTCCCTGTCCTAGGAAAATTATTACATTAAGACCAGAACCTAGTTCCACAAGAAATATTGTGATGTTTGCCATCATAAAGATACTTCCAACAGAGAAATCCGCGACAGTTGAATTTATAATAACATCGTAAAGATTAACATTCTATTTCCTGAAGTCATTGTTACTTGTCATAACGCTGTTAGTTATTGAACACATCTCGTGTGTTGACCGGTATTATTAGGTCGTTTGCATTTTATTTATGCGAGGATGTATAACTCTGTATGATTGGATTTATCTTTTTGCTGGAAAGTAACTGCGTAAATTGTCGGTGAGAGTTGTGATTCATTTAATGCAACAGGAAAGGTTGTAAAGTCTATAGCCCTTTGCATGTTAAGCTGAAATTATTATCGTACTCCTCTAACAGGTGCTTATTCTGAAAGCGAGAAAGTGCATTAAACGCTGTCCTAGAAAACAACGAATGACTGATATAAAAACGAGCTTGATCCTTTAGAAACGAGTTCAAATGTTGATCGTATTTCATGTTTTCTCGTCGCGAGTCGTGCAGCGTCAGTATAACTGTTATGAATCGCTGATAGATAACAGACCCATCACGATTTACAGTTCGGGAAATGCCATCAACAACCACCGCCACCTAATAAGCGTCGATCCAAATAGGAACCTAAAATACCAATACTATAAACAGAGATCATTCGAGCTAACGATTCACGTTTCGCTAATGATATCGTCGAAAGGACGAAATATCTGTCTGATACAAATGTCATGGGGTCGAGTGTTCGACAAACCGCACCAAACATAGATTTGGTCGTGCACGCAGGGGACGAGAGCTAGCAGGGAATAACACGCCTCAATTGCTGTGGTCAATCGATTACTTCGAGAACTTGTAAAACCTTTTTTGCACACATTGGAGACTCTACCAGAAAAAACATATACAATAATTCATTTTGTAAAAAAGGAATTACTCACGTGTAACGTCGAGTATCGTGTCGGCCCCACGCGCGGACGGGCATTCAATCCCATGATGATGATTTTCTTCAAAAAAATCGAAACGTGTCGGAATAATCTTTGACGCTACAATACTACGTGAGTAATTCCCATTTTTACAAAATGAATAGTATATCTCACGTTAATTTTGAAAGTGAAATATACAATAATGTTGTTAAGCTCTGCGACATTAAAAGTAAATAAAAACTACAAATCAGAGTAAACAAATTGTAAACAAGTGGTTATCAACACTCACATATGATACCACAGAAGAATTATTTAAGCGCTCTATGTAATTATAAGCAATTATCAAAAATATTATGCACCTAAGTATACTTTCAAAAAAGATCCAAATTTAATTAATTTTATATCCTTTCCTTTTTTCCATTTCAATTGAATTATTTTGTAATTAAATTGATTAATTGTGACATTGTAATTTGAGGACTGAGTCAATCAAATGAATTTTTTTTATAAATCTGGAAATCTTAGTTTGATTCCCAGGATACAGGCACATCCTAGTGTGGGAATCATGGGTAATGTTTTATCGTCAGTCACTCTACTTTGTCAAATAAATGTGTTAATATTAGATTATAAGCAAAATGTCAAGATGAAGTACATAGCAATAATTAATATTTAATATATTTTTTTTTCATTGCTTTAGCTGGCATACTATTGAAAGTTCTTAACTCACAGTAATATCTGGAAATTGACCGTTTAAACCTTTTTAGTTGCTTTTTTGGTGTAGGAAAAGGTTTAAATTAAGATAGTAGTTAGCGATAGCAAACACTTTAATTATACACACGTAAATTCAGTTCATAAAATTGCAAATCCAAACCATCGATTAACAGAGCTCATGTTGTCGTTAATCCATCGCATTGCTTAGTCTTATGGCCGTGGGGTGCCGGTAGTAGAATGTTGCTTCGCTTTCTTGCCCCTAGATGCAGAAGATGCTTGGCCTGCCAACCTGCTAAGAATCAGCGTCATTGCTTGTATCAACATCCCGTACTGCGCTCGCAAACCTGCCTGCCAAGCGTGGCGGGTATGGCACTAACCCCTTCATGAGCTTAGATCTTAGAGATCCATGAGGGAGGCTTATGTCCAGCAGTGGACGTGGACAGAAGTCCTGCGGCTGTGATGATGATGGTGGCTCAATTAGCGCAGAGTAATGGATTATTTTGTATGATTATGACGCTGGCTGGATCGACTTGTCCCAAACTGAGCAAAACTTGGTATTCAGGGAACCAAAGATTATTAACTTCTGACTTTGGATCTTTACGTTAGGAACACGGTCAATAAGCTTGATCCCGAGCATCGAATGCTCTCCATAGCGCTCTGTGCTATGTATCCTTCTTCAGTTCAATACGTTTTCCCAAAATCATCAAAACCAACGTGCCGTGGGGTGTAAAATGTTGCCTTTCCTCTCTTGCCCGTGGATGCAGCCAAGGGATACCTCCGGGAGATGGGCAGCATCATCTTTTCGTGTATCAACATCCTGTAATGCGCTCGTCAACCCGCTTGCCAAGCGTGGTGAGTAGGGAACCACCCCTTCATAATCAGTACTTGGAGATCCATAAGCGAGGCCTTTGTCCAGCAGTGTACCTCCTACGGTTGAAATGATGACCGGAACCAAACTATGACGTGGAAAAGTGACAAGAAGCTTCCGTCCTCTGAGATTTGTTCGTGCACCCAGCATTACGGAACACTAGGTACTCACTCAGAGGTATCGGCGATGATCGATGTGAGATCGCTGTTTCACAAGACATTTGAAAAGGGCTCGAGCGAAGGTCGCACCCACTAACCTTTCTATTTGATCAGTCAATCGAGTCGAAACTTGACCGCAAACCTACTTTCGACCTTATTGTTGACGATTACAGTGTTGTTGTAGTTAATGTCTGTGACGCGAGAAGTGGATAGTTCATTAGATAAGAACAAACAGACTGAGATGTAGGAGTGTCGTCAATGAGAAACATGATTCTAAACATATAGTATTACTAGTGTATTTATTATATTATCTGTGGTATTACTCATAGGCTGGTATTACAGAATAACGAAACAACGCCCGACTACAGATTAAGAAGAAGAAGAAAATCATTTATTGATCCACAGTCCACAATAGGCTTAAGTAGGTACGTAAAATTAATATTATTACGATAAATTATTTATTTATTTATTTTATTTCTAATTTTTTTTTAATTTTTTTCGCTCACCAACCCGCCTGCCAAGCGTGGTGAGTATGGCAACAACCCCTCATGCACTTGGATCTCTAAGTCAATGAAGGAGGCCTATGTCCAGCAGTGGATATCTTACGGCTGTAATGATGATGATGATGATTTTATTTCTAACACAACTAAAAAAAAATTTAAAAAATTTGTGGACCAAAAGGTCCTACCTCAGCTTAATGTTAATCCTTAAATACTTATAAGGATTAACGCTGGTTTTCAGGTAGGACCTTTGGTGAGTGTCGCACATACAAAAAAAAAAAAGACAAAGTAAAATAAAATGGCTAGGTTTAGGTTTTTAACTAACTACTTAATAACTAAACTATAAAATATAATGGAAAGCCCATTCAACACGGGATCAGCTCAACAACAGTAGCGGCGTTAGGGTAGGGCGCGGTTGGGCGACCGCCCAGGGCGCCGGATATAAAGGGGCGCCGCAGGCGCCTCTTTATTTCCTCTCGCTCATTGAGCGAGGCCTGCATGCATTTAATTTTACCGAGAATCCCCGACCATCGAGAAAAACATTATCTATCTCTTTTTTACGTTTAAATTAGAGAGAGTTGATGTTATTTGAGCCACGACAAGAATTCGATATGTTAAGCGTCAAGCTGGTGAAACTGCCCACGATGAACCTATAGCTTCACCGAAAAAAAAATTTGAGATTGAATTTTTCAACTGCCTTTTGGACACTACATTATCTCAGTCAATGAAAGATTTGAACAGTTAAATGAGTACTCGGAATATTGGTCTTTTTTGTACAATATAAAACAAATTCCGGAAAAACTTGACCTTGTCAAACTCTCCAATTGAAATTAACTGTAGACTCTAAATCAGATATAGATGGATGTATGTTGTGTGATGAACTCATAAGTCTGAAATCTTTTTTGCCTGATCAGAATGTGGCTACCCCTGTTTTTGTTTTAAATTTTATCCAACATCTATTCTCATTATCACTTACAAGAACTGTATCCAAATGTATGGATAGCAATGCGCATATTATTAACTATACCTGTAACGGTTGCTAGTGGGGAGAGGAGTTTTTCTAAGCTTAAGCTGATAAAAACCTATCTACGATCGACAATATCGCAATCCCGATTGACAAACTTGGCAACTTTGTCAATCGAGAATGAAATTGCTGAAAACCTCGATTTCGATAAAATAATTAAAGAGTTCGCCGACAGAAAGGCTAGAAAAGTAAAATATTATTAGTTTATTTTTTTAAATAAATGGTTATTTCTTTTAATAAATGGTAATTTCATTATATCTTTTTCCTTTTTTCATATGGGTTTGAATTGCAGTTAGGGGGCGCCGTATAAATCTCGCCCAGGGCGCTGGTAGTGCTAAAACCGGCACTGCTCAACAATAAACTAAAAAAAAAAGATTACAGAAACGCCTGGCGTTATTCGAACACGGGTGGTGATCTTTAGGCAATTTTGAATAAATGCATGATGCATTAAGACATGTTTTCATTATTATGATAGCTCTCACCCCAACAACTAACTTGTTAGTTTTTGGGCGAGAGCTATCGGCATAACATCTCTAGATATAACAAACGAATGAATGAATGAATGAATATAGCTTTATTGTACACCAAAACTTAAATTAAATACAGTAGAAAACTTAAAATAAATACAAATGCACAATGGGCGGCCTTATTGCTAAGAGCGATCTCTTCCAGGCAACTTTTGCATGTCCGATAACAAAGTCGTGTTAATTTAGTTACCTACACCATTTATAACTCGAGAACGGCTGAACCCATTTCAATGATCTAATATGATATTTAAACATTGAAAAATTTACAGAAAAAAATATATTTCCTCATACATTTGAGACGATGACATTTCTTGGTTTTCAAATAAGGTCAGCACAAGCTTACCGAAAATAATCGGCCGGCCAATAGTTTGAATGATATAATGTATACCTACTTTTAAAATTAATGTATATGACCGTGCCGTGACGTGAAACTTCTGGAGGTATTCCTCGGTAGGTCCTTACTACATTCACGGGCAAGCGAGAAGGGCAACATTATACTGTCGTTATACCTCGATACCGATAACTAAATTCTGCCAACCACAACCTCCTTGATGTTATAACAGCGCTACTTTCGGAACGCTGCGTGGTTTGTCTTTCATCGTGGTTTGTTAAACGCAATGGCTTTAACTTAGACTGGACCAGTACATAAAACTTCAGGTAAGTCATGCAGCCTAGAACTGCCACTTCAAAGGTGAAGACGCTTCTTTGACAGGATCGGTGAGTACGTCCATCAATCTCCATAGTTTTGTTGACGACAACTCATTGCTTTTAATGTGTCGTTTAATAGAACAATGCCGGCAGTTGTAACGGCCAACAGTAAACATGACGAGTGCTATACAAACCGGTCAGTTCTCGTCGTCAACAACAAATAATTACGGTAAATCATAGCGGGACACTGCGGGAATTCTCGCTAAATCGTATAAAAACACTAATTCGCATCAATTTCCTGGCCGCCTGTGATGTGCAGCGACTTCACGCAATTATGGAGATCCTATAGGGCTCTGCTACGGACTGCGGGGGTTTTTTGTCTAGGTTTAACGATCAATTTACTTGTTTATTTATTAATTATCAGCCATTGGTCTCCCACTGCTGGGCAAAGGCCTCCCCCATTCCTTCCAGACGTCTCGATCCAGAGCTACGTTGGTCCAGTCATGAAGAAAAGCATCGAGCTCGTCCCGCCATCTACGATAATATTAAATTTATTGATAATTCAAAAAGTGTTTAATTATGGATAGCATGATTCTCGCTGACAAAAGAGAAATACCTAGCAAAATGTTAAATGCAAGAAATTCAGAAATTATTTCATTTATTTCCATAGTTTGCAATTACAAAATATAGACAAGTCAACTTACAATAAAAAAAAATATATAATCTTATATAAAGCAAGTATTATTATGTAAGTGAACCGCTCACTTCTTTTTCTTTAGAAAAACCAACATTATTTTATTTAGAAAATCGTCACGTATACATGGTGATTGCAAACGTGCCCAAGCAGGTGAATAAAACTGGATCTTCCAAGTAAATATAATCACGCATCGGTGACAAGTCAGAATTTCTCAGAATCTTTCTTTCTACGGATAAATCGGCGCGGTTGGGAAAGCTTGCTGCTAATTTTATAACTACGACTTTGGAATAGTGAAACTACGAGGTGGGAATTTTAGAAACCGAGCATTTCCCAGAATAATGTCAGAGCTAAGGACTGGCGATTATGAGATTAAGGGGCATAATGTATTAAAGTATTTATTGTGGAACAGAAATACATTGGTACAGATTATAGTGAAAGGTGACACTGCAAAAGTTTAATAACAGTGTAGCAATAGCAATGTCAGCGCTCTTACACCAATCACGATTTTAGACAAATGGTACAAAGAAAAACATTATAAGAAAAAAAGAACTCTGGTATTATAACATAAAATTGAAAGAACTAATGTGTTTCGCAGAAATCCGCAAGAGAATCATAATCATTCATTATGTGCATCATCATAATTATGCTATATGTATGCCATACTTAAAGCTAATGTTTAACTTTTGTAATTACAAACTAATAAAGTGAATGATTTTATGATGCACTTTACGCACAATTAAGTTAATTTTCAAAAAACGAGAACTAATTAGTGTTGGTCAGCGATCTAAATAAGGTCTATTTATTTTTTACTAAATTATACTAAAAATAAATGGACCTTGTTACCGACTGTTAAATGGTTATTTATTTATTGCCAAGGTACAGAAATTCCCATGCCTAAAAACTAGAGGTATACACAAATGCTAATCGCTAAAAGTATAAAACTGTGTCGCGTTCTGAATGAATGAATGAATGAGTAATAGAATGTGTATTGATGATTTGTACAGATAAAATTACAAACTTCATTAAAATATTATTTAACAGGGCATTTATGGCGTTATTTATCTTTATTATTACCCGACACCTTTCGACAGGATTGCACCCATCGTGGTCGCGGGAAGACTCATAAATACCCGGTGAAAATTTGCCTTGAACAATACATTTTTTCGAACATTCCGAGAGTGGTCCCTTTCGCCGGAAGAAAAATAATTAAATTTAATCAATCCGGCGAATGGGACCGCGGTCCCTATACCTACCGGTCCCAATCGACGGAAGCCTCGAAATATGACGTGTTAATGTCGCGAAAGTTTCAAAAATACAAATTACAAACTTATTATGTGTTAGAAACAAGCCGTTGTTACAAACTAATCATTTCAACAGGTCCAGTGTCTTTGATTGAGCCCCATAAACCAGGTTCGACATTATGATTTCCAACCGCATTCTTCTCCACTAAATCAAGAACTAAATTTATGATAGTCAAGCTGTGATCTTTACTCTGACAAGCAATTTAGCAATGCTGAAGTGCAGATCACGATAGTATTGTAGATTCATGGCTGTTCTTGATCCAATCTCGTAACAAATACTTTCCAACTCTGCGAGACTAGAGACGTCAAAGTAATAATAAATGTTCTAGCGAAGGGCTATCTGAAATCTGGTATTACTACGGGATAAGTTTACTTAAAGATAAACATGATCGTGAAGTTTTTGGATACAATCTCTTGTTGCCGAAAAGCAAAGGGCTATGTGAAATCTAGTATTAAAATGTTTTAACTACGGAGCAGCAATACAATAGTTGGGGAAAAGAAAAGGGCTATCTGAAATCGATTAGTAAAATAATGTTTTTATACAACTAAATTACGAAATTGTATTTTTCAAACGCCGTGGGCTGCCGGCAGTAGAATGTTACCCCTCCGGAAGATGGGCAGCAGCGTCTTTCCGTGTATCAACATCGCAACTGCGCTCGCCAGCCCGCCTGCCAAGCGTGGGGAGTATGGCAACTACCCCTCATGGAGATCCATGAGGGAGGCCTGTGTTCAGTAGTGGACATTTCACGGCTGGAATGATGATGATGATTTTTCAAACTCTTGCGATTACAACACATAATTACTATATTGGATCACCGGGTATTTACTAGTACTACACCCTGTATATACATACATAAATACCCGATCATCCAATATGGTAATAATGAATTACGCAAGACGAAGGCCCACCTGATCTAAAACGGTAACCTCTGTCTACAAGTATTACAATTATTTTCAATTACGAGAACTTTTTTACTGCGGGAAAATCTTTTATCAAGGATAGTCAACTGCATCAACAACACTGATGTGATGATCTTCATCAGCTTTTGCATACAATTTCTAGTTACCCAAAAATTATATCAGCTTCCAACATGATCAATTTCGTTTTTAAGGCAAGGAAGATTTTAATTTGTCAAGTCCCCAATTTTCTTATCATTTTAAGTTTCTTTTTTGGTACAGAGTACATAAAACTAGTATTTAATGTAACGATGCTAACCCGCAAAAAAAATGAAACTGCGTCGTTTTTTTTTTACATTTGGTTAGAACGGCAAAGTGGTGTACCACAATAGTCAAGCAAAAATTTCCCTGCAAACTAAAATCAATAATACAAAATAAACATGTCAATAAAATTTCAATATGAAATGGTCTGGTAACATTAATTAAATCGAAATACAATTATTTTTATATACAATTATTTTTAAATACAATTATTTGAATAAAACAAAGCTGACTGAACACATTAATTTAGCCATCGTTTATCTCACACTGTCTAAGGCATTCTGACATTATGGCATAGAACTCGTCAGCAAACACATAGAATTCTGGGTTAGTGTTGTGTAAGTTAGTCGTGTACCATGTCAAGGCCTGATTTTCCTCACTGCTTGGTTCTGGCTTAACAATAAATGTTTCTGGCTTCAGCCAAAACAAAATACAAGCAGCACAAAGTGTAAAAGGAAGGAACAATTTAGACGTACAATGAGCACAAGAATGTTGCCTCTTCTCTCTTGCCCGTGGATGCAGTGAAACCATGCCAAGTTGCGCATGGACAGCAGCGACTTTCCGTGTATCAACAGCCCGTACTGCGCTCGCCAACGCGTGCCAAACCTGGCAAGTATGGCGACAACCTTCTCATGATTTTGGAGACCCATGAAGGAGGCCTATGTCTGGCAGGGGACGTGGACCGCAGTCCTACGTCTGTGACTGATGATGATGAATAATTAAATAATGCAGAAAAATTTACAAAGCACCATCTGGGCCCAAACAAAGCAGAGCTTGTGTCATGGGTACTAAATGACAGATATACTTAATACATATACTACATAGATAGATATTTTTTTATTATATATAGAAAAACACCCAAAACACCCTGAAATATCTGCAGATCGTACAGAAATTTGTCCCGAGGCGGGAATCGAACCCGTCGCCTGCGTCCTTCGCCCGCTGCGCCACAGAGGTCGTCAAGAATAAGCACTAAAGAATCAAAACCTAAAATGGGCAATTAGGTAGTACAAATAAGATTAGATATTAGAATTTAACGGAGCCTTTGTGCATTATCTTCAATGGCTGGCACTGAAAACATGAATCAATTTTATAATGGATAGACATATAAGGTAAGGTTGTGCTACAAGCATTAAAGCCATTAAAATTATGGTTCAGGTATTATCTGCAGAACCCAAACTGGGTCTAGTACCTATTCCTAACATAAAATTGGGTCGGGTAAAAAAAGTATTTTCGTACGCGTATTTTGTGTGTATAAAGTTCTAATTCATTGTATTTTTTCCCCCAAAGATGGTTAAAAAAGTAAATAAATAATTAGAAAACTCACAAGGGATAAGGGAAAAGAGCATCAGCGTCTTTCCGTGTTACAACACCGTACTCACCGCACACCAACCCGCCTGCCAAGCATGGTGAGAATGGCAACAACCCCTCATGATCAGGCCTTTGTCCAGCAGTGGACGTGCTAAAGCTAACATGACGATGATGATAGAAAGTTATCCCATCGCCTGGTACTGGTATAATCTAGCCATGATTTTATCTTGCCATCATTCTTTGAAGCTCGTTCTATGATATGAATATAGTTCATCATCATCATTTCAGCCGTGAAACGTCATCTACACTTGGGTGCAAAAAATTTGCACTTTTGCAACAATTTAAGATTGAGCTCAATAGCTCACAGTTTATTAGAAAAGGGGGGTAGAATGGGGTTTAAAAAATAAGTTTAGTTACTAGGTCATGTGGGGTGTCATATGAAAAGTATTAATTTGCACAATAATAAACAATTTTTAGTTTTGCTTTAAGCTGTATTGTTTTTGACTTATTTACAAAAACGTTGAAAAAATAGCGTTCCCCCCATATCTCTGAAGTTTGCAGAGATAAACCTCTGAAACTTTTATTGCTAATAGGAGTGTAAGTAAAGATTGCAAAAAAAATATAACAAACTGTCTAATTGGCGTATATTTTTAGAAATCATCGAAAGTGTAATAAATCTACATAAGTTCCGCTATCAGACAAGAGATGGCGCTGTAAAGGTTCTCCAACAAATATAAACCACCTTTATCGTATATTATATTGTATGATGGCACGGAACCCTCGGTGCGCAAGCCCGACTCGCTCTTGCCCGGTTTTATTCATTTTAGACCAAAGTCATCAAACCTACAAATATAGAACGACGGGAATGGAAAAAGGTTGGAGGAGGCCCTTTCTGATTGGCAAACAGATCTGCAGAAGATAATAAAAAAATGAATACAAGAATAACATTATTAGATTTAAGCAGACTATTTAGTTTGTACTATTCTAGTTTAGTATAAAAAGTAAGGCCTTTACATCTAATAATATAGATGATTTATACAGCGTCAACAACTGGTAATCATGCTGTACAGGACTCTGCAGTGCCTGGGACATTGTTAGATGGATTAGGTGTATATTATTAGATGTACCTAAAGGCAACTTATTTCTAAATACTTTAGCTATTAATACTTAATACATTGCGCCGGGTTCCCAAGCCAAGCTCCCTCGTATAATAATTACAAAAAGTAAGGCCTTTGCATCTATTACAGATGATTTATGCAGCGTCAGCAACTGGTAATCATGCTGTACGGGACGCTGCAGTGCAATTACAAGCGTAATGAAAATAACATAAACAAGACGCCAACCAGTCTATTCCTCGCGGAAATGAATCCAGTTTCACATCCCGTGCGTACGAGCTATCTGGGAATCTGTAGGTCTACCATGAGTTTTCACAATCTAAACTCGCTAGCGACTGTAGTTTAAAAAAAATATGAAAACTTGTACAGCGCGTCTAGCAGATAGTTTGGTACTAAAATACGCAGTAAACTATACTAAGCACAGCTACTTTAGTTTGGGTTTTATTTGCTTAAAATTTGGTATCATGAGTTTCAAATCTGACAGATGTCATCCATCCGAAGTACGAAAAGTAAGTTGACAATTATCTCGTCTTTCTGTGTATCAACATCCCGTACTGCGCTCGCCTACCCACCTGCCAAACGTGGTGAGTATGGCAGTTACCCCTCATGGAGGTCCATAATGGGAGGCCAGTGTTTAATAATGGACGTTTAACGGCTGAAATTATGAAAATGATGACTGCTTTAGTAAAGGCAGGCGATCTAACAGTGACAACTCATGGTAGACACACTGGCCATTTAACTGGCATTGCCATCTGTAATCTGAAAATAAGTTGTCACACAGTCACAGAGCGAATAGATGTGCTGGATTCTAACCGGTACCTAAACTGAGGATGGAGTGGGTAACACTGGACAACAAAGAAAGAGTGAGGTTTCTTGCTTCTTTCCCTCACTTGGAAAAAAAATATCTGAAGCGAACGAATCAAATTATGTGCTTTATTCAATTTTAATGTGTCTTATTCTTCTTCTGTCAATGCACTATTCTATGTAGCTTTTTGCTCTATTGAATAAACACTTATAATGACTTTGGACACGAAATCTAGTTAGATAACCTAAAGACGACCCTGTGTCAAATTTTGTAAGAAACTCCTAAAGTGGGTTGTTTTCAGGCCGGCAAGTTTGTAAATTAAAAATAAATAAGTTAAACCCAAGTAATAGGTCGAGATTTCTACATAACTTTCAGTTTGGCAATGTACACATCATTTCCTTCCTTCCGGACACAAGTCACAATTATGCTCAACTGATTGTGCCGTGGGTACTTTTGATTCCCTTCTACACAACTAATCGGTCCGTTCCGGAAAAAAAATACCCAGGGCCCAACTGACGAAAACTTGAATCCTTAGTTGTGCTGTGGGTGCTTCAGAGAAACAACTGATTGATCCGTTGGGGCAAAAAATGTACCCATGGCCTAATTGACGAGCTCTGTGGCGCAGCGGGCGAAGGTCCGCCTGCGACGCAAGGGGTTGCGGGTTCGATTCCCGCCTCGGGACAAATGTCTGTACGATCTGCAGATATTTGTTCAGGGTGTTCTGGGTGTTTTTCTATATATAATAAAAATATCTATCCATTTAGTATATCAGTCATCTAGTACCCATAACACAAGCTCTGCTTAGCTTGGGGCTAGGTGATGCTGTGTGATTTGTCCAGCATTATTTATTTATTTATTTAATTGACGAAAATTATCCACTCCTTTGATACCAAACTTGGGTATATCTGGAAACAATCGATTGTTCATCTACACTCCTTTTATAAATAATGCTGGACTGGACACAGCACCATCTAGGCCCAAACTAAGCAAAAGCTTGTACTATGGAAAACAGATGATTGATAGAATACTTAAACATTTTTTTTTTGTAAATACATACTTATCATACATAGTAAAATACCCAGAACCGATAAAAAAATAGTATATAAATTGCCAATACTATTTTTGCTCCAGCAAGCCACTTAACTATTCTTGTCCAATACTGATAACATCCAACACAGCCTTATGTTTATTATCTCCAGCGAACATCTGTTACCTAATATGTATATTCTATATGACACGTCATCATTGATCTAAGTGGATCCTATTTAACTTGTGGAAAGGCTAGCTAAGATTGCAGACACTGATAAATTACACCTAGGTACACGTCACTATTAGCAATAGACTTAAAGTGTGGGTTTTACAGACTGCACTCGTCATTATAATAATTACTTCAAAGTATCATCATCATCATTTCAGCCGTAAGACGTCCACTACTGAACACAGGCCTCCCATCATGGATCTTCATGAGGGGCAGTTGCCATACTCACCACGCTTGGCAGGCGGGTTGACGAGCGCAGTACGGGATGTTGATACACGGCAAAACGCTGCTGCCCATCTTCCGGAGGTATCCCTTAGCAGGCTCTTACTGCTTCCACGGGCATGAGAGGAGGGGTAACATTCTACTGCCGGTACCCCACGGCCAACGGCCAACTTCAAAGTATGATGTGGTCCAATTAGGTAGGTCCAACTTCGAGAAAGAGGTCAATCGTCGAATCCAACTCGGATACGCTGCCCGTTTGGAAAACTTCGCAACGTCTTTTCGTCCAACAAACCTCAGTGCCCTAAGGCGAAAGTCTACAATCAGTGTGTGTTACCAGTGATGACATATTATGGAACCGAGACGTGGTCCTTCACTATTGGCCTTATAAATAAGCTCAGAGTCGCTCAACGAGCTATGGAGAGGGCTATGCACGGGGTGTCTCTATGGGTTCGAATCAAAAATGAGGAGATACGTAGAAAAACTCGAGTCACCGACATAGCCAAACGGATTAGCACGTTAAAGTGGCAATGGGCAGGCCATATAGCGCGCAAAACCGATGGTCGACGAGGCCGCAAAGTTCTCGAATAGAGGCCACGGACCGGCAAGCGCATTGTAGAACGTATGTAGTAGTATGTACACCTACAACATGGCCAGACGACTTGGTGAGAACCGCCACCGTCGTCAGTGGATGCAGACGGCTTCCAACCGCAGTACGTCTGCCCTCCTTATCATAAACGCAATAACTCGATTTCTGGGGCCTACAGAGTTATTGCGTTTATGATAAGGAGGGCAGACGTGGAGTCAATGAGGGAGACCTTTGTCTAGTAATGGACGTCCTACGGCTGATATGATGATGATGATGATGTTGTGATGATGATGTGGTTAAAATACTTAAATACATATTTTTTTTTGTAAAAACTGAAATACATATGGCTGTTGGGTATTTTCAGCAACAAGTCAAAGATTTAATACTTGAAGTCACAAACGTGTCTTTGAAGCTAAACTCGTATAATATTATTAATGTTTTTAAAGTTGTTGTTTGTCATACCTGCGAAAATTATGAGCGTGTGGATGCTCTTTTTTAGAAGTTAAATATAACTTTACAAAACAATGAATAATTTAGGAAATATATGTGCAAACCTTATAATGAAGAAAAAAATACACGTGAGATTGAAGGAACAAACAAACGTTATATCTAGGTAAAACAAGCCGACAATGACGATGATGAAATAATTATCGTACAATATATTAAAAACCCACTAAACAACACATTCTGATGGGCGGCGATTGGAAATTAATCTACCTACCTTAATTTTAATAGCAAACGTGATAACACCATCTGAAGACGCCCACGACTCTCATAAAGAGCCCTTTATAACATTCCTATTATCCGAGGTTGCACTACTCTATAGGTACAGTGGACTTCAAATCTACAGTCATAGCCTAACGATTACATAGAGTTCTTTAATTTTTCAACAAATATACTCACTTCAGTGAGCTGTTGATGATCATGATGAGTAAAAAACCAATGTAAAAAACGCTATAAGTAATCCCCAAAATTTATATTTGACAAGTTCAGTCGATTACTCATGGATATCATGATGGATACTGAGTTTTTGGCACTAATGTGGGAGTGTATCCTTTAGAACCCAAAAAATACATTCATGTAAATGAAAAGATTAAAAAATGAAATAAAAAACAGACAACTTGAGAACCTTTTCCTTAATTAATCCTTTTCACAAGCTTTTATTTAGCTTGCCCTGTATGTATGTATGTAACTAGGTTAGTTCGCGGAATCTTGCAACTCAATTTTGAAGCAGATATCTTCAACCAATTGAGCTGATGTATACATGTTTATCCTAGCTTACACATGTTTATGCAAATAAATGATCTTTATCTTTATCTTTGGATGGTAATGCATCGTCAGCTATGTGACGTCACTCTGAATCCAACATGGCGGAACATCCATGATGGCGGACTACTTATTTTTAATGTACTCTTATAATATGGGTATCAAATGAAAGGGCTTGCTGAGAATAACTCACAAAATTAAATGACGTCACTCTGAATCCAACATGGCGGAACACCCAAGATGGCGGAGTACTTATTTTTAATGAACCCCTATAATATGGGTATCTAATAAAAGCGCTTGCTAAGAATAATTCAACATTGAAATAACGATACTCTGAATCCAACATGGCGGAACATCCAAGATGGCGGACTAGTTATTCTTAATACACTCCTATAATATGGGTATCAAATGAAAGGCCTTGCTGAGAGTTACTCGAACAATTAAATGACGTCATTCTAAATCCAACATGGTGGTATACTCAAGATGGTTAAAAGTGAAATAACGTCACTCTAAATCCAATATGACAGAATACCCAAGATGGCGGACTAGTTATTTTATTAATGCACTGTTACAATATGGATATCAAATAAAAGGGCTTGAAAAATTATATGACATCACTCTAAATCCAACATGGCGGGCATGAGATGAACAGACAAGAAACCAACTATCCAATGATAACTAATGAGTAAAAAATAAATTATAATTAATAAAAACTTCTTAACAAACAAGCTTTTATTACATAAATTGTGAAAAGACGTTTTAAGTTGACATTAAACATTAATGGAAAATGTTTATTTTATTATTTTTAGTACGTTTAAATAAAAGCTTGTTTGTTAAAAAAATTTTTTACTCATAATTTATTTTAAAGTCAGTAAAAATTTTAAGAACCTTACTTGCTTTTACCCGTCTGGGCAGAGGCCGATACCGTCAGTGTGTGTCGTAATGTGAATATGGACATTTCTGAATCTGAAGACGAATCGAGGGTAGTCGTGGATCCCGCCACCAATTCGCGGCAGTAGCTCCCAGTAGTCATCTAAAAATGGAGCGCTCCGAACAGCATGAATAAACGGTTGCTGACGTTTAACTATCATATCATCATCATATCAGCCGTAGGACGCCACTGCTGAACATAGACCTCTCTCACTGATCTCCAAGTACTGCGGTTGGAAGCGGCCTGCATCCACCGCTGTTCTACGGTTCTTACCAAATCGCCTGCCCATCGTGTAGATGGACGTCCTACGCTGCGCTTGCCGGTCAGTAGCCTCCATTCGAAGTACGAGAACTTTTCGGCCCCATCAGCCATCTAATCTGCGCGCTATATGGCCTGCCTATTGTCACTTCAACGTGCTAATCCGTTTGGCTATATAGTGACCCGATTTCTTCTACGTAACTTCTCATTTATGATTCAATCCTGGATAAACCCCGAGCATAGGCCTCTCCAAAGTTCGTTGAGCGACTCTAAGCTCAAATTAGTGTGTGATGTGATGACATATGAAACCGAGACGTGGTCCTTCATAATTGGTCTTATGAGAAGTTCAACTATAAAATTATAAATCATCTGAACAATGAGTACTCGTAACTTCAAATCTGGTCTTCTGAATCGCGGCCTCATAAACCCGTTGTGTTTTCAGAATGAACTGCACTTTTGAGCCTACTAGTACATTACTGACCCTATTCCCAGCCCATCCCACACGCCACATTTACATTGCACAACCTCGGTATTAAATAATTATGATCCGTGCAATATCATTAATGGACTAATTGTTACCCGTTGCTTTGCCCGGGTTTTAATAACTGAGTATTCCTTAATTTATCATATCTGCCGTGTACTAATGGATTTTTATTTCATGATTTTCTATGCACATTTAACACATGCTTTAATGGTGATGGAAAACATCGTGCGGATACTCGCGGCTAAGCCGTAAGCCGTTCAGACGTATTGACCTGTTTCTTTCCTCTGATATGCTGTACCTCCTGTACAGCATGAATACCAGGTAGCTAACCTTTACATTTACTGTCATTTCTGAATTTGTTAAATGTCAAGAGTCATAAATATTATTATTTATCTACTGCGTAAATTGTTATTATGTAATAAGTTACCTTTATACAATTCATATAAAGGTCTTCTTCCCTCAGCTATAAAGTCAAAAGTTATTTCAGCGCAAAGACGGAACAACAGTACATACAGCCAACATCCATCCAAACAGTGCATTTATAACATTAGTAAAGTTAATCGATTTAAACTATATTGATGATAGGTCAAAGTTTAACTAAGCAACTTACAATAAATGTCTTCTATGACCTCTTGTTGGTATCAGATTGTCATAATACAATTCCAATTTAGTGCTAGTCATTAATTTCAAATAAAAATGATTCAGGTTGCGAATTATGGGAAGGTCCGGGTATGAATGTAACGGCCATCAAAATAATGAGGACATTTTAAAAATAAATACAAAATGGCTTTTAAAGCTAAATAGGGTGTATTAAATAGTTTTTGTTATCTCTGACATTAGTCACAATTCAGCACACAAAACATCTACGGCCTGGAAGACATCATGGAACCCACTTTCAAGTTCACTTTCACTACTAAAATCCCTGACGTGCAACTACTTCAAATGCTCTTTCAAAGAGAAATAGGGAATATTAGTTAGTTTCTGTAATCTGTGACAATAGTCATTAGTCACAATTCAGCACACAAAAACAACATCGACCTGGAAGACCTCATGAAGCCCACTTTCAATGTCACTTTCACTACTAAAATCCCTGACGTACAACTACTGTAGGTAAACACTAATTCTAAGCTAAATCCATCCAGAGGTTCGTTATTGGTTCAGTGGTATGGCCTGAAAGTGGGTATGATGATGCTGGATTGTGACTATGCTTCCTATTTTGGCTTTCAATGTGAATTTACAGTAGTTTCATATCAGGGTATTATTTTAGAAGTGAAAGTAGGTCTATACAAGTTCAGAACCAAATTTAAATCTGTGTCGTTCAAGTCAACTGATACTTTTACTACGTAGTAGTAGTAAGGTTCCCTACCTTAGTCAGAGTCGAAGACACGAAAACATCATTGATGACAGTTGACATCATCAAACCCACTTTCAAGGCTAGAATATCACTGAGCCAATAACGACTAACCTCTGGACTATCTGCTTACAGAAGTGCAATCAAATCATTATCTATCGCTAGATTTGGAATAAACTCTCTATGGTCTGACCTGATCCTGTTGACCCTGGAACCGCCTTTGGCTCATACCATCTGTGTAAGACAAATTGTTATACTAGTATCATTGAATATTTTGCAATTTATTCTTGGAAATGATACTCAGAGGTAGATTTTTAAAGACAAAACAGCAAATTTTTTATTTTACTATGTTGCCAGGGGTGCCGGGAGTAGATTGGTGCCTCTCTTCTCTTGTCCGTGGATGCAGTATAAATTTTCCAAGGGACCCCTTTGGTAGATGGGCAGCAGCGCCTTTCCGTATATCAATCTAATATCTTCTAATTTCGGAACCCTTATGATGATGCTCGCACCATGTCGCACCATGAGCGCGAGCGAGACCCGTCTCGCTCGCGCTCGTTTTGTTACTTTTTACACTGAAGCCCAACACTTTCGAGTCTAACAGTTATTTTTCATAAAAAAATATTTTGATAAAATTAATCGCACCTAAACTAAATCGGGGGAGAAAGGGCCGAGTAAATACGGGACTGGGGAAGGACGAACCGAACCCATGTCTCATCATAAGAGACATGGCAGCGTCTTATAGAATGCATAATCATTTGGCTACGACCAGTCAAATGTTGTCACATTATCTCTATCTATGACATCACTCGACCACCATCGTGGCTTAATAAAACCATAATCTACTCGTACCCGTGACACTACTTATGCGACTGACTACATTATCATCTACCAAGTAGGTAAGTCAAAGTGTCAGTCATTATGTTGTCACATTATCTACCTATGATATTACTAGACCACCACCAAATTGTGGCTTACTATAACCATTATCTACCTGTGGCACAAATTATGCGACTACTTTATCACCCACCAAGTAGGTGAAAGTGTCCGTTGATCTGATAGTTTACAATCAATACAATCAAATCCAAATTTCTCCTTCTACATGCTGAATAAGAAACAACAACCCACGTCTAACTTAACTACAAATGGATAACTCAACAGTGTGCAACCATTCTGTCCCACTTGAGACGCGTGGGGCGTCGGAATACGATAAACAAAAGGTACACGTATCGACCCAGCTCATTTGTAACTTAATAGCCAAATAGACCAATTTCCTCGTTCTGTGTTACTGGCGAGCTTGCTTCCACTGCAAGCGAAGCGAGCACTAAAAAATCATGATACCTCTGTTTTTTTTTTACTCTATGATCGTTTCCCACTGCAGGCCATCACAAACATCAGGTTTATAAATAAAATAAAATATATGTACGTTTCATCTTATCATCATCATTTTCAGCCCGAGGCAGGCGCGTGTAGGCTTTTTCCATTATACCACTCCTTCGGGTGTTGGGCCGATCGCATCCAGGTCTTTTTGGCGACCTTAACGATGTCATCCACCCATCTAACAGGTGTGCTATTGGCGTTGCGGTTATCTACATCTAAATTTAAATTCTTATCTACATTGTACAATAATTTTTATAATGTGACCTGTAGAAATGTTCTCGGAGCAGCGAAAGGCTACACGGCTGAGAGCCTAGCCAAAAAATGCAAGAACGTAATTTAGTTTTCAACACACTTGCTCGTAAAGTGAGCCTTATTACATCGCTTTTAGAGCCATAAACCAAGCATTTTTAATTTGACCGGGTAATACCTTGGTAATACAGTTATTTTCTTAGGTAACACCAAAGAGGCTTTATGCTGCTGAAAATCCATATATATATATATTATATTTGGAATAAATTAATGTGTACGTCCTTAATTAAGTAAAACAAACATTTATTATTATCAAATTATTAATTTCACAATAATTTGTTATAAAATATTAAAATATTTGCATTTTATCACATAAAATTATAATTTTCAAGAAGGCAGTATGTTTGGTCACTGGGCGCGTTAAAAAAAATCTTGCGCGTCATTTCCCATATTCCATTTTCAAATAAGAAAACTAAAGCTGTGATGCTTTAGTTTTCATATTTGGTCTTCTCGTCGCTGTGTGGTAAATTAATTTGTTTTTCCTCGCAAGTGTGTTGAAAAACGTCGTACGACACGCATGAGAATTGATCATTACACTCTCGGCTCCATTGCACACTTGTTTCATAATGTACTATTGTAAACCTGCATGGAATTTGGCAGACCCAGTTTAGGCCCATCCATGGTTTCCTCTGAAAATATTTAAAAAATTCAGAATTCTTAATAGATACATTGTTCTTTCACGTACAGTATATTTCAATTTAATTATGATTTATGTGATATAATCAATTTAAGTGTGTTTTGTAAATTTCTATGTGGCCTTGGGTACAAATGACAGAAACACTTTTTTCTTTGAAGAGTTATTTGATCCCATGCCGTACGGGACGATGCACACATGCATAAGGCTTGCATAGTTTTAATTTGAAACAAACCGATAATAATACCGCTTTAATACTTTTACTGTAAGTAGAAGGCAAGCTTTACAATGTAGATCAGGCATTAAGAAACCCAAGACACGCTAGCCACGAACCCATCACAGCCCTTTCAAAACGCTGATTTGACAGAATCGCGTGAAAGAATGTGGCTGATAAACCATTCAATTCAATCAGATTGTTGAAGAATTCAGATGCCGTGTACGTCTACACTGCTTCAAAAGTATAAGATCTCTTAGTATTCTAATGTAGAGCACCTACTGGCTGTCGTACGGGACAGTAGACAGTATACAATCTTTTTGTTGTAAAACCTCTTTTGCGGGGGGTAAAACCCATCGGACGAGAGGTGACGCGTGACGCTTGGAGATGTGCGAGTTAGTACTAGGGCCACTGCCATTATAACTAGTTACTAGAGCGACTGCCCTTCGTTCATCGTGCCCATCGCCAGTCACCCAGTCACCACAGTCAACAGACTGTGGTGACTGGGGCTACTGTGGCGACTCTAGCGACTGTGGTGACTATGGCAATGGGTCTGCTGTAGCGACAGTGGCGACTGTGGTGAAAACATTTTCATTGAATTGAATGGTTTATCAGCCGCATTCATCTACGAGGCGTCTCGTGACGGCAAATTTTTTTATAACTTTCGGACGGGAATAAGGGCGCCAAAAGAGGTTTGACGCGAATAAAACTCACCCTGATGAAAACCAATATCAGAGACAATCTGAGTTTAAACTGTAAGTGTCTTTACCCAACCTTGCCGTAGGTACATAAACTGAAGTATTAAAGAAGTTATGGTAAAAAAAAATCGACGTAACAAAATCAAACAACAGTGTCTAAAATCATAACTTTTTTGGCAAATCGGACTGATTGTTGAAAACGCTTTAGTTTTGGGGCAGATTACAAAAAGCCATATTTTGGATAAAACTCTGTGACTCTTTAACAGTAGAAGCCGAGCTTTACAATGTAGACCAGGCATTAAGAAATCCAAGACACGCTAGCCACGAAGCCATCACAGCCCTTTCAAAACGCTGATTTGACAGAATCGCGTGAAAGAATGCGGCTGCTAAACCATTCTATTCAATTAGATTATTGAAGAATATAGATACTGTGTATTTTGCCACACTTCAAAGGTGAGGCAACTTTTACTATTCTAATCTAGAGCATTAGTGTTGTTGTATAGGGCAAGGGACAGCAGACAGTGGGTATATGAAAACGGGACGGAAAAAGGGCAACCAGAGGGGAGCACCTCGAATAATACGGTGAGTATTATTCGAGGTTCTCGAGGTGTAATCTGATGAAAACCCACGATCTGGGTTGAAACTGTAGGTGCTTTTACCAACTGCTTATACTGACGTTTTATATAAGTTAAGGTATTTTTTTATGGAAAAATATGCAAATATTCTGTTTTTTTCGTATCCTAATTTACACCTCTCTCAAATTTGGTCAACAAGGTAAATTACTTGTACGTTCCGAAGCTGGCCTTTTTAGGCTGCGATCATGATTTTTAAGTATAAGTACCATCTGGAACATCATCTGGAGAGATTTTTCTAACACTACACAATTTTGAACCGAAAATCAACTTCAGTGATAAAATCCCATGCCTTGGATTTTATCACTGAAGTTTATGCATCCATGTCTACTTTCAGAATAAAGTTTTGATGAAGAAATGAAAATGGGACCTAATTGCAAGTGTATCTATTCGAGCCCAAAAATAATTTTCTAATCGGTTCATAAACGATGGAATTTTAACGTCACAAATATTTAATAAAGACTTTTGTACATTTTATTGACACTTATATCCACCAAACATGACCTTCCTTAAAAAAATAATCATCAAAATCCATTCATAATTGGCGGAGTACTCACGCCACAAACATACAAAAACATAGAATCGAATTAAGCACCTCCTCCTTTTTGAACTCGTTTATAAAGAGAAAAACTGATCACGTCATATGTAGGATACATAATGACGTGATGTGATAGCAGTTTCTCGTTCTTTCTATATTCTAAGTCTATTCAATAAGAAATTCAGCCTGGGGAATCTGATAGGGTATCTGTTTATCGGATGGCATGTCATCGGAATTGCTCTTGTTAGCGAATGCCACCTGCAATAGGCATGCGATTAGCTAACGGCAAGTACCTATTACGATTGCGAAAGCAAGCGACACTTTTCCTAAATTGTTTACACGGTATTGCTAGATGTAAGTTGGATTTTCACATTCTTATTAAACAAAATATAGGCACACTCGTCATATTTTGTTTAAGTTCGGACAAGAAAATTAGGAACCCTTCCTAATTTTGTTGTCCTACAGACCCCTCTTAGAATAATAATGATGATGACTCTCGGTATAGGCATTTCAAATTTTGTGCCACTCCATCCGGGGCTAGACCGATCGCTTCCAGGTCATGTTGGCTACATTATCGTTACTAAAGATGCCATCTACCCATCTAGCAAGTGGTCTACTATCGCTAGTATTTATGTTATAATTTATAAACAAACAGGTTAATAGTTATTATTATTATAACTTATTACAATAATATCTATTTACCTATTTGTAAAATGGGGGGAGACTTAGGACGGCTGGCTTCGGGAAACAGATTGACAAAACTTAGTCTTAGCACAGACCAGTATAAACAACTTGTTTATACTGGTCTGTGGTCTTAGCTACATAGTTTGGGTACATACCTAAGCGCCGTAACACTGAAAATAAATATTATTAATAAAAAACCCTTTAGCTACTCTATCATTTATTATCCGCATTTTGCAGTGACTCCATAATTTATATCTCCCACCATCAATTCAAAGATCATAATCAAAAGCTTACAATTCCTACGTGCACGATCAATGTATAATTCAAATAAACACCGCATCATAATTATTTAGAAGCACATCTTTGGCACAATGTATGCACATTACACGTTCCCTGTCGCATCACCATTCTAGTGATGCGCCTGATTCGCATTCAGCGAGATGTCCCATCGACATGCGGTGACGTGCATTATTCAAACACGCGTTCGCATTATACCGTTGAATACTTTATACAACCGTTGTAAATGATTCACTTTGATGTCTTCAAACATTTCAGTTGTTAGCTCAAACGAATCTGTGATTTAGTTTAAATAGACCAACGGAAGAGCGAATTCATACTTTCCTTGTTGAGTTGCATAGCGCTTTCATCATTATTTTAACGATGGCGATCTGGATACAGCATCGTGTGGCCTAATAACTTTACTCACTTATTAAGGAGGAATATTCATTGATTGAGTGATAACTGATAACGCTATAAGTAGGTATATTATAATCCAATATAGTAAATGTGTAATTATTACAAGAAAAAAATAAATCATCCGACGATTTGCAGCCGTGTCTATTATAAAGCCAACAACACACCAGGACACCATTTTGAATTGTCAATCAATCATGGCCTAGCTTTCCAAATTTTGTCATTATAACATTATGCCTTTAATTCTTATTCGGGTGGGGGATCCCAAAACTGTACGTCCCATGTTGGGGTGTATTTTGCATTGTCCTCCAAGGCACTATCCGACCTAAGCCAGCCCAAATTCTTAAAATATCGAAGGAACCTGGCAGCATTCCACGAGCATCCCCGAAGGAGATGCAAATTTAGGTAAAAGAAGGGCTACGATTGTGCCTATGCGATGCTAGGCAGTAATAAACTCTATATTCTTGCACATTTAAGCCTAGTTTTCCCTGCAAACTAGTTAAAGAGGCAGAGCGCTGATCATACCGTTGCCTAGCTTATAACGCCTATGCCCCTTAAGGAGTACCGGAAAAAGTAACAATGTAGTAGGTACTGCTTACATGACAAATTGCAACTATTAGCGGTCACGAGCCGAGCCAGTCGCCACTTTTGGTCTAGCCACAGGGCTGTTGCGATTGCATCGGATAACAATGTCAAAGCGGAAAGACAGAGTAACAGTAGATCTGAGATTCACAATACCCTTATGAGTTGTGAATCGCAGATCTACTATTACTTTGTGATCCATCATAATTATACGCCACGCCGACGAAGTCTAACAATAGTGTGACAAGGGTCCTAAAATTCGTGAAGTCACATTTAAAAAACTATTGAAATGGAAATAAAACTTATTTCGGAGCTGCGGTTTTAAGTTTTAATTTCATTTCTAGGGAGGGGAAAATCTCACGAATCGTGAACAGCTGTGACAAAGAGGGTCATAATTAATGAAGCGCTTATATGTACCTATGGAGCATATTTCAATAGCCCTTAATAATATGATACAGAAATATAGTAGTTGATAATTTTTTCGTGCACTTTTATGTTTCTTCAATAGATCAAATTCTACGCTCAGAGAAAACGAGACATAAGATAGGTCATTATGTCAAAATTGATTCAGATCCATGCAAATAGATGCAAATGTTATAAATCCCCCTGGAATCTCAAATAATATCGGAAACCATTTTTCAATCTTGCCAACCCTACACCACTGTATTGTAATGACGGGCACGGGTATTTATCGCGTATTTACCTTGATTGAGGGCAGACTCCGAGGATTCTTGACACCACGATGGGTGCACTCCTGTCGAAACATCGGGATAAAAATAAAGGTAAATAAAATACGCGATAAATACCCGATAAACCAAAATACTCGTAGTAATAACGTGTTGTAATCGCGAAAGTTTAAAAGAGGCCTACTGATATTCTGAACTTAATGTAAAAGTTCACTGTCTAATCTAACGGCAATTGATTAAGATCAGTGCATTTGTTGCATCTCAAGAGCCCCTGCAAATCGCCTCGGAACCTCGACAACCCTACATTACTGATATCTATGGGCAAAGATTGTTATTCAGTTCGCGGAGAATACCTCCTGCCGTAAGCAGACGCGGTCCCTTTAGGGACGACCACAACGGGAACAACATCCGCATACACAGTACAATATCAGCTGCCCTTAGAATATAGAAGGAACTCGGTAAACTAAAGTCTATATGGCTTTGCGTCGGACACTCCGGATAGGAACAGAGTGAATAAGCAGACAGTGAAAATAGTAAATCAAACAAACATACTATAAAATAATCTTAAATAAATGACAACATTTAAAGAAAAACAAAACAAACAAACTTAGTTACTAAATCTATCACGACATCATCATCTACATCATTTCAGCCGTAAAGCGTCCACTACTGAATACAGGCCTGTGTTATGTCCCTCGTAGATGTCCATGAGGGGTAGTTGCCATACTCACCACGCTTGGCAGGCAGGTTGGCGTGCGCAGTGCGGAATTTTGATACACTGAAAGACGCTGCTGCCCATCTTCCGGAGGTATCAAACCATACCACATAATATTCAAACCCTTAAGCCTCTGTATATGTTTAACAAACTTGACTTATATCGAAGTAAGTAGGTACTCCAATTTGCAGACATAAAATATTGTATTTCAAGGTAGTTTCACGTACCAATCAAACAAATGCTGGAATAACATTTCCCCACCTATCAGGCTTTTAAAATCAAAATTCACTCAACAACATCCATGGAGTTGTTGTCCCCGTTGTGATCGTCACTAAAGTGATCGCGTTTGCTTATGGCAGGAGGTGTTTACAGCGTGAATTTTTACACAGCACAATAACATCAGCTAGCATTTCCCTTAGAATCACAGGAAACATAGACTCTAGGAGCTTTCGAGAGCCTACACTCAAAACGATAACTGCCCACATGTATATTTTCTAATGAGAAAATCCACCTTTGATCCCCAGTTAGAACTGCAATAGGTACATGTGTAATATAATATCCAAGCAATCGTCTTACAACAACTATTTCAACCGTTTATGGCGCACACTATTATAACCTTTATTAACCCGGTGCAAATAATAAAGCCCTAGGGCACTTTCAACTTTTACTTGACTTTATAGTCGTCTCCAAAGAAAACTGGCAATTAATAATGCGAAGTCTCATACGATGTTAAATCTACATCAAAAGAGTAGTTCCATCGAATCCCACCAGATTGTGTGGTTGTTGAAAGAATAACTAAAATAAATTAAGCCAGGTGCGTGTCGGGCCACGCGCTATGTAGGGTTCCGTAGTTACCGTTAGGTAACTTGTTCGCCTTTTTGCCTTTCTGTACCCTTAGGTTTCTTGTTCGCTTCTTTCCCTCACTTGGAAAAAAAGTTATCTGAAGCGAACGAATTCAATTAAGTGCTTAATTATTTTTTTATGTTAATTGACTATTCTAAGTAGCGTTTTGCTCTATTGAATAAACACTTATTGATTTTGATTTTAACCTGTTGGTGTGTGTCTTTTAACGGTTAGTAAAACATATTATTAGGTATTAATTTCCGTTTAAAGTATTCCGGTATGTTTGGGAAATCGTATCACTTATTTGAGCGACAATTTCTCCAAAACTAAAAAATAAGGGTTCCTTGTTGTACTACGGAACCCTAAAAACATTAGTTAACTAACGCACCTGCCAGTGTTAATACTATGACCATAACCAAAGACTGTTGACTTATAGGTAAGTTATAAGTCACAGTCTTTGGTTATGGTCATACTTAGAGGTTATAACCTCTAATTGAATATTCTTTATTTTGCTGAGCGCTCTCGTAAAATGAGCTGCAGCCTTTTGCCCGTACCTACTATAATAGGTTTGAGTAAGAACCTAAATTACTGAGCCTTATTAACTAGCCACGAACTAAGAACAAGCGTGCGACTTCTTAAAAATAATTCCCATTGCATTTGAACTTGATGTTACGTAGCGATCTGGCTGGATTTGGACTGGACTGCATTTGTTTTCTTCGGTGTCTGTACCGCGTCAAATTCATCCTTCTTGTATTGTCATCGGTCCTTGATAGGTATGCAAAGTTTAAATTAAATCGGATGTCTTGAAGTGGGTTAAAACAATGTTTAACAATGTTCAAAGATTTCGTTACATAGATCAGAAAATCCGGGCATATATTCAAGACTTATGCTCGGACAAAAAACATTTATTAATAAAGCCCCATATCTCAAAATCTACACCACGTATCAAAAATCTCCCACAACAATCGATTTGTAATTGATTACATCAATTCTTCTTACGATTTTTGATGAAAATAGGATTAACCGTTGAAGAGTTATCCTTTGTAAGAAAAAACGATTAAACCCCCATAAAACAAAATCCCCCCACGACAATAGATTTGTATTGATGTAATCTCCATAAGTTTTTAATTTCATCAAAATCCGATCATCCGTTCTTGAACGGACTAATAACTCTTGAGTTATCCTCGGAAAAAACATACCTACACACAAACATTCAGCCAGACGCCTAGTTGCCACCAAGATCTTCGTTCGCTTCGCTCACTCGTTCCAAAACTTTTCTTTTGTTCCAACGATAAGAATCAATTTGACACAGCTAAAGTTTAACATGTATTTAAGCCTCTTTAAAGGTAGTAATAAAAGAAGGGGTTAAAGAGTTGGCCTACAATTAAAACTCATAAACCATATCTACGCAATATTTAATAGTTTATGTAATATAATTAAAAAAAACAACAATACTTTTACCATCATATGAACAGCACTAAGTACATATTTATCGCCATAACCATCTCGTAAAAACGTGCACTTACTAACCTTTAAATTTGTTTTATTTTATGACCATAATTGTCTACCAATAATAATTCCTTATTAGGTACCTACCGGACAGCAGAGAAAGATATAACAAATTATTTTCGAATTGACTATCCGATTTTCATTAAAAACATTTCAAAATCAAAATGTTTAGGGTCCCGGACCAAAATGGAAAAAGGAACACTTATGTTGTGACTTTATCGTGGATTTCTGAGAACTACTGATACTTGAAAAGGCGATTAATTTGGGGTGGTTTTTTGATGTTTCCCCAAACTACCTTTTACGATAATGGTTGATTATGGTTATGTGGTTAAGTTAAAGGCACTGGTTTGGTGCGGACTTATATATTCACAAAACACACGTTATTCTACTTATATTAATGGTAATAAACTAATGGTAATTCTAATGGTGAGAAATAATGGTATGGTTTTTATGGTAATTGGTATGAACTCGCGACGAAGGCGGTCGAACGCGAACTGGTTTAGTTTCGGGAACCCGCGAGCAAAATGTGCACTAAATTGCAAGCGCGCAAAAGTGCAAATCTGCTGCGTGTTCGGTTTTACCCGAACAGATACTATAGACTTGAAATTTGAAATGGTATTAGATAGAGAACGCTTTTTCACTAATATAGCATAATAAAAATGTTGAAAATTATTATTATTATGATTGCAAAAGGGGAGAAAGAAGATCTCAAAAATTGGGAGTTACTAGGTCATGTGGGATACCATATGAAAGTGCTTCATTTGCGCATCAATAAACAGTTTTTCAGATTTCCTTTAAGCCGTAAAGATTTCGACTTATAAAAATGCTAAAAAAAACCGTCCCCGAAGTTTGTAGTGATGCACACCAGAAACTTTTTATGGCTAATAGAAGTCTATCTAAAGATTACAGGAAAATTATGACGAACTCTCTTATTAGCATAGTTTTATGGAAATCATCGGAAGTTTTCAAAATATACATAAGTTCAGCTATCAGACAAGAGATGGCGCAGTCAAGGTTTTCCTACAAATATAAACCGCCTTTAACACATATTATATTGCACGGAACCTTCGGTGCGCGAGTCCGACTCGCTCTTGGTCGGTTTTTTTTTTTTAATGTTTAGGCTTTTGTCGTGTTTGGGTCCGTTATGTACGTACAATAGAGGTGTCAAACTGTTGTAATCAATGGTTACTCTTCTTCTGCCATCGTATTCCATCTGGAGTACCTACATCAAGGTCGTTGCTAGGCCCTTATTGTTCAACATATTAATTGATGACGTTCCATGAATGCTTTAACCGTTCCTTAATATTATACTTCTCTATGCAGATGATATGAAGTTTTTTGGTGAGATACGTAGCATGGATCATTTCAGTACGGGATGTTGATACACGGAAAGACGCTCCTGCCCATCTTCCGGAGGTTAGCAAGCTTCCCTTAGCAGGCTCTTGCTGTATCCATGGGCATGAGAGGAGGGGTAACATTCTACTGCCGGCACCCCACGGGAGTGTTTACGGTTGTCTTTGTAGTTTATGTACATCATCAATGCAGTAGCATGGATGATGTACATAAACTACAAAGAGAGCTTGACAATTAACAATAGATAATTAGACAATTTACACTGTTTGAATTACAACCTCTGTAGGTGGTCATAAATGCTTTCGTTTTTTTTTAGTTCTCTGGAAAAAGTGGCGGCATAATTTTTCCCCGCCCCGGGCGGCAAACGGGTGAAGCTGGACAAGTCCACTAATCTAAGTACAAAGGTTCCGTAGTTAACCGTAGACCTGTTGTTAAAAGTTGGTGTATGTTTTTATTACGTTTATCAGAACATAACCTATTAACAGAAATTAATTGGAAGATCAGCGTTTTCATATCTTGTGCAGGACAAGACAACAAATGCTGAGTTGGGCGCCTATTTGTGGCACAATATAAATGTTTTTGTTTGTGTGTTTCAATATTAGCTGTATTTTTGTATTGTGTCAGAAATAAATGTATTTTATTTCTTTCTTCTTTCTTTCTAATTGAGTTTTGGGATTAGAGTAGGTATTCCCAGTATGTTTGGGAAACCGCATCACTTATTTCCCCACCCCGTATAAGGAAGGTACCCCAAATTAATAATTTATATGCAAAATAACAGCTTTCTAGGACTAATACTCTCATCGCAAAGCCGGTGACGGACGGACTGACAGACAAAGCTAAGCTATAAGGGTTTCTTGTTTACTACGAAACCCTAAAAAACATTACGTAAACCACCGCTTCTATTATTTCCGAAACGTAACATTCCTTTAAGGTAATTAAATTACAAAACAAAATAAGCGTTTTTGCGAAACTCACACAATTTTAATTCAATTCTTATCGATCCATCGTTAGATATTTATCAATTCAACCCGTGAATGATTGATGCGCAATGACTGCAATTTCAAATTTCATTGCCCCGATGATTTATTAATGGAGTTGTGGAACTGTTGCTTCATTGAACGCAATTTATGTGATTATAATGGACGCCCGCTACTTCGCCTACATATTTGTACGGTTTTGTTCGAGCAATTACGATTTTGATTGTGACAATTACGATTTGTGAATTTTAGTCTAATTCATTTTCTATCTCAAATAAACGAGTTTGAATATGAATAATTTCTGCAAATCTTATTTTGGTATATATTTTACTTGAAATTCGTAACAATTGGGCAAATTTAGAATAGAATAGAAATATATTACTTATTTGGTTTACATAACAGCACAAGCATAGAACAAAAGACAAAGAGAAAAATAATAAATGACATAGCAATAATTGCAAGTACCAATTAATATTAAACAGATTGGGTAATTCTAGGTACATACGGCAAAGGATAACAATGAAAAAATAATAATAATAACAATAAATCGAACCTATAAACAAAGTTAAAACAAAAAGAACATTGTAGGCAGTATGCTGCCGTATGCCCCAACCACAACAAGAAATATACTTAAGAGTTAAGTAGGTAGTGAAAGATGTGCTGCAGTAAAACCAAAAATTTGGATAGGACTGGCGCAAGATCATGGCGGATGGCCCAAACCACAGATAATATAATACACTAGCCCAAACTTAGGAAGGCCTGTACCCAGCAGTGGGTGAAGACGGGCTGTGGATGATGATGATGTGCAAATTTTTGTGTATATTTTTTGTACAGTCACAAGTATTACCTAGTAAAAAACTTTCGATATTTTCTTGAAATATTCTCAAGAGATTTTCAATTAAGTCAGTTTTCACTCCCCACTCAAAAGTCTCTCAGCAGCTCCGAACACCAAGAGATAGCATACCGCTGCAAATTCCAGGCGTATACAAGATTGACTGTAGCTGTGGCCGTTCATACATAGGGCAAACTAAACGCAAAATAGCCGAACGTGTCAAGGAGCATATAACCGCGATCAAAAATCGGCAAGTGTATAAGTCAGCGATTGCCGAACATCTGCTGGAGTCAGGACCTAACCACTGGATAGAACTACACGACCCAAAGGTTCTATCCAAAGAACGCCACTATTACAAGAGGATAGTTCGAGAGGCGATTGAGATCAAGAAACACCTAAATTTCAATCGTTAAGATGGTTTTCGTCTCTCTTCTGCATGGAATCCTGTATTTAATAAGTGTGTGCGTTGTATTCCGACGGTACAGCAGTCCGATACTGTCAGTGTAGTGTGTCGTAATGTGAACTTGGACATTTCTGAATCTGAAGACGAATTGAGGGTAGTCGTGGATCCTGCCATGAATTCGCGGCGGTAGCTCCCAGCACATCAGTCCTCCCGCGACCAAGAACGCTGAAATGTGTTCGAAACGTCGGGAAAATAATAAAAACGTACGCGATAAAATCCTGTAATTTTAAAACTAAATAAAATAAAACCGGGCAAGAACGAGTCGGACTCGCGCACCGATGGTTCCGTGCCATCATACAATATAATATATGACAAAGGCGGTTTTATATTTGTTGGAGAACCTTGACAGCGCCATCTCTTGTCTGATAGCGGAACTTATGTAGATTTTTACACTTTCGATGATTTATAAAAAAGTATGCTAAGTAGAGAGTTTGTAATAAATTTCCTATAAAGTTTACATACACTTCTATTAGGTATAAAAGTATCACGGTTTTATCTCTGCAAATTTCGGAGATAAGGGGGGGGAACGGTAATTTTTTTAACATTTTTGTAAATATCTCAAAAACAATACGGCTTAAAGGAAAAATAAAAACTGTTTATTAATGTGCAAGTGAATACCTTTCATATGATACCCCACATCACCTAGTAACTTCACAAATTTTTTGAAAACCCCCCTTCCAACCCCCTTGTCTAAAAAACTATGCAAATTAGAGAGTTCGCTATAATTTTCCTATAAAGTTTACATACACTTCTATTAGCAATAAAAATATCACGGGTTTATCTCTGCAAACTTCGGAGATAAGGGGGGGGGAACGGTCGTTTTTTCAACATTTTTGTAAATATCTCAAAAACAATACGGCTTAAAGGAAAAATAAAAACTGTTTATTAATGTGCAAGTGAATACCTGTCATATGATACCCCACATCACCTAGTAACTTCACAATTTTTTTGAAAACCCCCCTTCCAACCCCCTTGTCTAAAAAACTATGCAAATTAGAGAGTTCGCTATAATTTTCCTAGAAAGTTTACATACATTTCTATTAGCAATAAAAGTATCACGGGTTTATCTCTGCAAACTTCGGAGATAAGGGGGGGGGAACGGTCGTTTTTTCAACATTTTTGTAAATATCTCAATAACAATACGGCTTAAAGGAAAACTAAAAACTGTTTATTAATGTGCAAATGAATACCTTTCATATGATACCCCACACGGCCTAGTAACTTCACTTTAAAATTTTGAGATCCCCTTTCTGCCCCCCTGCATTCAAAATTAGAATACTTTTTAACATTTTTATATATGCTATATAAGTAAAAAAGTGTTGTCTTTTACCATTTTAAACTTCAAGTCGATAGCATTAGTAGTTCTCGAGATATCCAGTTGTGACAGACAGACAGACAGACAGACAGACAGAGTGATTCTATAAGGGTTCCTTTTTACCATTTTGGTCCGGAACCCTAAAAATATTGAAACAGATATCATGATAATCTTTTTTTAAATAATAATAATGTAGGATAGGTATTATAATTATGTGTAATTTTTTAGCATAACAAGTCTTTACCACTAATGGTACATACTTAGTATTGTTTTTGTTTTAAGTTTCTTAAATTTTATTGTTATTTGTTATTTTATAAGTTTTATTGAATGTTGGTGTTTTTTTTGTTTTCTTTAAAATTATATAGTCTCATCTCACTATATCACTAATCTCACTATCTCACTAATATTATAAATCTGAAAGTTTGTTTGTATAGATGTATGGAGGTTTGTTACCTCTTCACGCAAAAACTACCCAACGGATTGAGTTGAAATTTTGCACACGTATAAATGTGGATTTGCATACAAAAGAAAACTGTATAACGGTTATGTGTTATTCATAACAATAACTCATGTTTTGATTTTTGATCTCATATTTATTATCTCATTATTTGTTTTAAAGTAATTGTTGAATATTTATCTAAACGCTTATGGTAAATTACTTTACCTTTGAAAAGTTGTCTAATTTACCTTTTTTATTTTTGTATTATTATTTTATATTAGTATTTTAATTCTAGCCGAGGAAAGCTCTTGTGAAAGCTGTGACACCTATAATTGGGAGAGCACAGTCTCTTTTGTTTAAACAAGGTGCTAACAAATTAGTCACGGATATTTTAAGAGATAATACATTACATTATAACAATTAACTTTTAACTGTAATTAAAGAACCTTTGTATATAATTTTTTTGTTTTCATTTACTGGACAAAAAAATAAATTATAAATAATTTTTAAAATAATCACTCCTATGTACCTGTCAAGATGTTTAACACTGTCTGTCATGTCACATCAAAAGTTGTTTTTCTTAAATGTCATTATGATTCAAGTATTTTATTTATCAACTTTATGAGGCCACTTGAATGCTGGTTTAAAGAGGTTCTAGAATATGTCTAAAGAGGTCTCATTTAATTATCTTATTAACAGGGTGTATTAACGTAGCTTTGTTTCCTAGTTTTCTCCAAAAAAACATAACAAAACCTATGATGTTTCATACTTCAATGTACTCCGAGAACCGAGTACTATCAGCTGTAAAAATAAACGGGACTAATATGTTAGCACCTTATATAAGTGAAATTGTCATGTGTTCATTCTGGTGGGCGTCCTTTAAATAAATAAATAAATAAATAAATGAATATATAAATGTGTGTGTTAACAATAATGCCGACGCACACGCACACTGGTTTTGCCAAGAAACCAAACTGTTACTCGGACCATTAATTGTGAAATCATATTTCACCAACTTTCGTGAAAAAGAGGAAAAGCGTGTGCGTCTCGGGACGCACGACAGAAGTGATAACTTAAATCTAAGTCGAACTATTTAATATTGAAATTGTTTATTTAATATAATTTATTATATTATTATACTTACCTGGGTGCGAGTCCGACTCGCACTTGACCGGTTTCATTTTATACATGACATCATATGAAACTGAGTCGCCCCTCAAACCCACGTCCGTGCTGTGCTGACCATCGACAGACTGGCGCCGTAACGCGTTACGTAACGAAGCGGTTAATGCTGCGTTTCCACCAGAGATGTGCGAGGGAAATGTGTCGTGCGAGGATGTGTAGCGGAGCTGTGAGTAATGTGTGGTGCGAGGATGCGTTGCGAAGCTGTGAAATGTGTCGACGGGGGTGCGGTGTAGTGGGACGTCTATGGACTGGCTGGCACAGTATGTCGCAAACCTCGCAACACATTCCTCGCACACATCCCTCGCGCACATCTCTCGCACACATCCCTCGCACACATCCCTCGCTTGTTTTGTATGCGCAAAAATCTAGCTCCGCTGAGCCGTTTCCACCAGAGCTGTGCTGACCGGGGCGAGGTAAATGAAGCGATAGTATTGGTTCTTTACAAACACATCCCTCGCTACGCATCCTCGCTCATCTCTGGTGGAAAAGCAGCCTTACCCTCCCATAAGAAGTTATCACTAATCACTTAAATAACACGCACCACGTTCGGCTAACACTGTGTTTAGATACCTCTCACTGATTCCCAATGACTCACTCATTTCGCGTGGAAACAAAACGTCTCATTACGGGGAAGGCGTATCTAACGATTCAAATCTAGTTACAGTCAGCTAGTCAGGAACGTAGGTATAATTTATAGACAACCTAACTACTATTTCTTTGAACGTTTTTTTTACGAAATGTCAAAAATGATCTATCCTACAGAGCAGTGAACATGCTTCAATCTTTGACATAGAAATTATAAAATAGTGGATTTAATATTGGAATGCGTTTTTGCTGTTAGCAGATTTATTGGCTGGTTCTCCCGCCATGATTTTATAAATAAATCATTTCCACTCTTGAATTTAAACAAGTTGGTTGGACTCTTGGATAACATGAATCTAAAACAGTTTTCTGTTATAAATATAGGTCATACCATAGAAAATGTTAGACACCCTGGGAAGTGTTCCTTGTGGGAAAATGGGGTCGTGAGAACACCATGTTTTTTTTAACAAATGTGATTTTAAGCTGTACTGTACTTTTAACATAAAATATTTTTTTCTTTAAATCTCTCTCACTACTTACAAAAGAATAGATAATAATATTATGTACTACTTATGTATATGGAGGGAATCGGGGGAGGCCTTTGCCCAGCAGTGGGATCAGATGGGCTTATAATAATAATAATAATAAATATATATAGATTATAATATATATAGATTCTATAAGTCCCTTATGGGGCCTGATGTAGATCTCCTAGCTTCAGTGAATTGGCTACGTTTCGGTGATCTCTTCGGAGAAACTGAAGGGTTTGTCTGTGCAATTATGGATGAGGTAATCAAGACGAACAATTACCGAAAGTACATCATGAAAGATGGGACAATTGACATATGTATGTCGGGCATGTCACCACCCTGGGGAGTCCCTCAGGCATGTACTTTCGGGTTGTTCGCATCTTGCTAATTCTGAGTATTTGCACAGACATAATCAAGTAGCCAAGATCATTCACCAGCAACTTGCTCTTCGATATGGCCTTACGGGCCCTGAAGTTCCGTATTATAAATACGCACCAGAGCCGGTTCTTGAAAATGGCCTTGCCACGCTCTATTGGGACCGATCTATAATTACGGACAGGACTATTCTTGCGAATAAGCCTGATATCGTTCTGATAGATCGGTTGGAGCGGAAGGCAATACTCGTTGATGTCACCATTCCACATGATTCCAATCTCGTCAAAGCCGAGAAAGATAAGCTCAGCAAATATCTTGATTTAGCCCACGAGATTGCCACCATGTGGGATGTTGACTCAGCGACTATTGTTCCGATAGTCGTTTCCGTTAACGGACTCATAGCGAAGAGTCTCGATCAACATCTCGAGAGACTTTCGCTAGGCAGTTGGATCAAGACCCAGATCCAAAAGGCAGTACTCCTGGACTCGGCACGTATAGTAAGGAGATTCCTCTCCCTGCAGCCCTAGTCATCGACCGCTTGAGCCTTGCTTCGCGGCCGGTGATTCACCGTTTTGATATATTTTTTACTGTAGAGTATTTGTTTTTGTATTTCTTTATAGTAAAAAATGTATTTTTATGAGTTTACAAATAAATGATGTGGAATAATAATAATAATAACTACTTATGTAATATGTACTACTATGTAATACTTGAGGGTACATATTATGTACCCTCAAGGAGCCAAAACTTTGCCCCATTCTGTATACTGGTGGGCATAATTTCACCTTAATTTATGTTACAGATTTACATGACAATAAATAACAAATCAACAGTGATATACCAAATGTTCCGTTAATGGAATTAAATAACGGAACAAATGGGACTACGCCGACATTTTAGTTAGTCTTTCCAGCCATGCTGATCCTTCGTAGACTCCAGGAAAGTTTTTTATTACTCGTACAAATACATATTTTAAAAACTATAACAAATAATTACCTTGCCACTATCTAAGCTTCAACAATGAAATCCCACTAATATTATAAAGCCGAAAGTTTATTTGTGTAGATGTATGTTTGTTACCTCTTCACGCAAAAACTAACCAACGGATAGAGCTGCATCTTTGCACACGTACATATGTATACGTTGACTGTAATGTCTATAAATCTAATGTTGACTGGATTTAAAGCGTATCACACACTACGCAGATGCGGTAAGATATCTGTATTTGAGCGCGTATCTGTCAATATCGCTCGCTACACTAAACTCAAGGAGCAACGCACACTACGCAGATAACTTATATTTTACCGTCAAGTATCTGCAGGCACCGACATTATATCAAAAGATGGTCAGATGTTATCTGTGTATACAAATATATCGGCAGATGTTATCTGCCGATGATATGATTTGATTTGATTTTATACAGGTTGTTTTCATTTCAATTTAATTCAAAATCAGAATCCTCTTCTGAGGAGCTGTCTAAGAAATCCAGAAACAAAAAACGCGAACTCATTGTAGCACCCTGTAATATGATCCGCACCAAGAAACAAGTAGACAGTTTGAAGGTTTCCGCGTGAATGTATCATTTCGTATATTACCGTATCTGCGAAGTGTGTGATTACTTTCAGATAAGTTTTTATACGCAGATAAAATATTACCGCATCTGCGTAGTGTGTGATATCCACGCTTTACACATAGGCTACTTTTTATACGAGTACAACGCATGCGAAGCGGCGGGCAGAAGCTAGTTTTTATAAATTTAATTCTTAAAATTATTACAAAAATAACGCCATAATATGAGCTCACTGCTAAAAGTACCTTCTTCCTAAGTTCAAATCAGCCCACACCACCTACGAGTTATAGGCTAGTAAAAAATCGTAGACAGCCTTGATCCTTCATTAAAAATCAGCTCACTGCAAGTACGTATGACCACAGACCTGTACCAAGTATTGGCGTGTTCCGGCGCGCAGGTTAATAAATAATTAATTAATCGTGTTGCATTAGCCTGTGGAAATGAGCTGCAGGAATCGCGCGCAAAAAGCGTGCTGACTGTACTGACACAGAATTATAAACGATGGTGTTTTTCGCAGCTGCGGTAGGTAGGTACACTGCACAACAAAAGTGATGCAATATTTACGGGATTTTTAAGTATAAATCCTCGAAAGAAGGGCAGCAGCGTCTTTCCGTGTATCAACATCCCGTACTGCGCTCGCCAACCCACCTGCCAAGCGTGGTGAGTATGGCAACTACCCCTCATGGAGATCCATGGAGGCCCGTGTTCGGTAGTGAACGTTTTACGGCAGAAATTATGAAATGATGATGATGATGATGTATGTTTCCCGTGAGGTTCCGGCAGTGTAATATTCCCTCTCTTCTCTTGCTTGTACATGCAGGAAGAACCTTTCAAAGGATACCTTCGGAAGATGGGCAGCAGCGTCTTTCGGAGTATCCCGTTCTGCATTGGCCGACCCACCCGCCTACACTAAGCATGGCGAGTATGGCACAACCCCTCATGATCCTACTTCTTCATGATCGAGATTCACGAGAGAGGCCTATGTCCAGCTGTAGGCGTAATAAAGATTTTGTAAGTTTTGTAATAGCCGTGAGGTGCCGGCAGTAGAATGTTACCCCTCCTCTCATACCCATGGATGCAGTAAGAGCCTGCTAAGGGATACCTCCGGAAGATGGGCAGCAGCGTCTTTCCGTGTAACAACATTCCGTACTGCGCTCGCCAACCCGCCTGCCAAGCGTGGTGAGTATGGCAACTACCCCTCATGGAGATCCATGAGGGAGGCCTGTTCAGTAGTGGACTTTTTACGGCTGGAATGATGATGATGAAGTTTTGTAAGTTTATTTTTAAATAGATCAACAAAATTAATTATCTTCAAAATCCCTTTCTATACTTGTGCTATCGCCTGTACACGGAATGAGAATACTTGGAATGTACCGACCGGGAAGCAAACGGAAGATATCATATTCACATGTGAGTTTTTCAACCGGCCGCGGATGGATAGGCCAGATTTGGCTGTAAAAGCCCACTTGAAGAACTCACAATAAAAATACATTTTATTTTCTCAGACATTATACAGTAAAGTGGTACGAATAGTATGCATCTAATCTATATATAGGGCATATTGTGCGACACTGGCGCTTGCGATGGGTTCGTATAAAACCTGAGTTACAGAATAAAGATATGTGAAGCGCAGGTTGAAGCTATAATATAAATATAATATATAACTGAGCACTATAGTAACTAGTTTTCACGGGCAGAATAAAATCCCTTTTGGGTTTGTATACATATTATTATACACATTGTATACCTACACAAATACAAATATTCTATATCCTACCTATCCTATTCTATAACCAAATACATGATTCTTGGCACAAGACACCAACTGGCTAGCTTAAACATGACGGCGAGTGTCTCTCTTATGGGTAAACCTATTGAGCGCGTATATGAGGCACGTAACTTGGGCCTTATTTTTGATGTAGGTCTTAGGTTTGAGAAACACATAATTGCAACCGCGAGATCATGTTTTTATAAACTTAGAGTTCTTTATAATATCCGACAATACCTTAGTGAAGAGCTACGCATACAACTTGTAGAATCGCTGGTATTGTCCAAAATGAACTATCTTGACACTGTGGTTGGTCCTCGGTTACTTGGCCGATCGCAACGATTGGTGCAAAGAATTCAGAATGCGTGTGCTCGCTTCTGTTTTAAAATACCTCCTAGAAGCCATGTTACGCCGTTCTTAAATGATAATTCTATATTAAAGATGAAAGCCCGGCAGAAACTTCACCTGGCTTGCCTATTATTCGGTATAGTTAAAAATAAGTCCCCTAAATATTTATTTGAAAGGTTGGTAACCGTGTCTGACTCGAGACCGATACGGAAGTGTTCGAAACAGTTTTCTATACAGAGGCATCACTCGGCGTCTTTTAGAGGCAGCTTCAGGTATTCTGCTTCAAAGTGCTGGAACAATATTCCTCCGCCAATTCGTGATTCAAATTCCATCTATGGTTTCAGGCGCAAGCTTAAATTATATTTGATCGACCATCAAAAGGCCTTCGGTTACCTTCGAACCGAATTATCTATTTTGTAAGTGTCCATCCATATAATCCATAAAATAAAATTGTTTGTTTAATAATATAATCTTAAATTACGTTTATCAAATTTGCTTCCGATTCAGGTATTATAATTACTTAAGCTAATCGCCATGTCCTTCTTTTGTACATATTTATGTTTATTAAACTACATCTTAATGTAGCCACACCATATAACTTCTAATCTTCCTCTAATGAATAATTCAGAATTGTATGTATGTAATAGTTTCATGTCTTTTTGTATCTGTATTCTTGTAGTTCTTCAACCATACCAACTTTGCCTACTTATATTATCTTCATTTTGTAACGAAATTATTATTATATTTTTTCATGTATAGGGACATCTGTGACTCTAAAGAGGTTCCAACGGAAGATCAGCGTTGTCATGTCTTGTGCGGGACAAGACAACAAATGCTGAGTTGGGCGCCTATTTGTGGCACAATATAAATGTTTTAATTTAGATTGTTTATTTGTGTATATTGTGATTGTGTCAGAAATAAATGTTTTTTCTTTCTTTCTTTCTTTCTTTCTTTCTTCTACTAATATTATAAACGCGAAAGTTTGTGAGTATGTGAGGATGTTTGTTACTCTTTCACGCAAAAACTAGCTTACGGATTGAGTTGAAATTTTGCACATGTATAGATGTTGACCAGGATTAACACATAGGCTATTTATATATATTATTTTATCCGGGTACAACACACGCGAAACAGCGGGTAAAGCTAGTTATTTCATAATTTATTTATAACTTTTCTGTTATTCTTGTTTATTCAAATTTATTATTTTTTATTATTTAGCCTCCATTTTCCCACTGCAACTTTATTTAAATAGATCATGAAATATGTGTATATGTGTCTACGGACCGGCATCGACATACTAACATACACAGTACAGAGTACTGACTACAATAATAACAGTCTACACAAATAACAAAAACTCGTACCTTGGTCAGTATTCTTTATAATTCATAGTATTATAAATTATTACATTATTCCTCAACTAAATCCACTTTCACATTAAACTGTCCCTTCTCCAGATCACACGCCACTTGGAAGCACCATTTGTCAGAACTATTTGCAAGGTGAGATGATTTCTGAAAAAATTGCATGATTAGAAAAGGCGACGCATAGTTAAACAGTTATTTGAATGTAATTGTTTAAATTACAATGGTAAGACGCCGACGCGTGCATACAAGCTGACGCGAAAAGCTGACTTGAAATAAAAAGTCGTAAGTGCCAAAACAGAAATTCTCGTTTAAAATAAAAACTATTTTGAATAGTTAAAATCCAACCGTAAAGAGTAATTTAAGTATTTCTGAAACTGTCGCGACACATTAAAGAAGTAGTGAGTATGGCAACAACCCCCTCATGATTAGTACTTGGAGATTCATGAGGGAGGCCTACGTCCAGGTGTGGGCGTTCTAGGACTGGGACGATGATCTAAGTGAAACTTACAAGTATCTTGACAGCCTGCCGCGTATGCGGGTCCCATTGAACCCAGTCCCCAACTACAGGGGAAACTTAGTATCTTAACAGTCTGCCCCGTATGCGGGTCCCATTCTACCCAGTCCCTGACTAAAGGGGAAACTTATAAGTATCTTGACAGCCTGCCGCGTATGCGGGTCCCATTCAACCCAGTTCCCAACTACAGGGGAAACTTAGTATCTTAACAGTCTGCCCTGTATGCGGATCCCATTCTACCCATTCCCTGACTAAAGGGGAAACTTACAAGTATCCTGACAGCCTGCCTCGTATGCGGGTCCCATTCAACCCAGTCCCCAACTACAGGGGAAACTTACAAGTATCTTAACAGTCTGCCCCGTATGCGGGTCCCATTCTACCCAGTCCCTGACTAAAGGGGAAACTTACAAGTATCTTGACAGCCTGCCGCGTATGCGGGTCCCATTCAACCCAGTCCCCAACTACAGGGGGTCTGACAGGCCCCGTACTTTGCAGCTCGCCGGTCCGCCAGACAGCCCAGAGAGCGAAGCCATTTATGGGTTTAGGATCTGCATCTGGTGTGTCTCTGTAGATAAAATAATCAATTCAACTCAACCAATCAAACTATTTATTTCATTTTAATCATATTACAAAATCAATACCGGTAAATATCCAATAAATGGATAATAATTAAGAAAAAGTACATCATCTACATTTATGACTTGTTTTTATAAACTGGGCAGTACACCAAGTGGCAAGACTTGTGACGCAGGCGCTGCCTTTTAAGATTACAATTTTGATAGTATCAAAGCCAGATCAAGATCTTACATTTTTTACCAAAAAAAATCTAAAATATTGCTGCTAATACGCAAACCGCTATAATGTATGCTCGTTACATTTGTGTATTTCTCTCAATTTATCATGCATTCCATTAAAAGAACTGGGTTTAAAATCCAGCAAACATAATTTAAGTTTCATCATTAATTTAAATGCTTCTTCATATCTATACAGAGTGAATTTTTGAGACGAGACAGTAAGGGCAGGTACCTTAACCGTTATAGTTACAGGAAAACGTTTTTAGAAGACTATCCATAAATATTTAAGATATTCTGAACTGCATTTACAGATTTTGGAAAAAATGTACAGTCAGCAAGAAAATGGTCATTTTACACAAAAACTTTTTTTGATACCAATCGATCCTCTTTCTTATTAGGATCAAAAGTCTCTACTGGACCGACTGAAGTTTGAGTACCAGAAATGTTAGAAATTGCCCTTAGTGTCCCGTCTCAAAAATTCAGCCTGTATACTGTAACTGTAACGGAATGTTCGAACATTGTTTTAACCCACTTTAAGGCATCAGATTTAACTGAAACTTTGCATACTTATCAAGGACCGATGACAATACAACATATATATAGTGTGATTTTTTAGTTTTTATAAATTAAGTATAATTATTATTTAAGCTGTGGGGTGCTGGCAGTAGAATGTTGCCTCTCCTCTCCTGCCCGTGGATGCAGTACCATTCTACCAAGGGGTACCCCCGGAAGATGTGCAGCAGCGTCTTTCCGCGTATCAACGTCCCGTACTGCGCTCGACAAGCTGCCAAACGTGGCGAGCATGGAAAAACCCTTTTATGATCTTGGAGACCCATTATGTCCAGCAGTAGACATGGAGTCCTACAAACCATGACATAAGCGTCGCCGATCAGTATGTGGAGATCCATGACGAAGGCCTATGTTGGCAGTTGACATTCTAGGGCTGAGATAACGATAGAACGACTCACGATATAGAATAAGTTCCGTCCGCGGCGTATGTCGCCTTCAGTGCGTGGAGGTCCATATCCATGATCTTCCTCGGCTCTCCTCTGCTTCTGCAAGGGTACTCCCACAGCGGCTGTGCTTCCACCTCCGCGTCGCTTATTATTCGGGAGCTCTGAGAAATAACGACATTTATGAAAGTGATTAGTGAGTTTTTCTTAAACATTCCCTGTTCACAACACATTTTTTTTTATATAATAATAATGCCAAGCAAATCATAACAATACACACAGCATCGTCTAGCTATAAGCTAAGCAGAGCTTGTGTTATGGGTACTAGATGACTGTATACTTACTACATTATACTACATAGATAGATATTTTTTATTAGGTATAATGCAGAAAAACATCCATAACACACCCTAAACAAATATCTGCAGATCGTACAGACATTTGTCCCAAGGTGGGAATTGAACCCGCAACCTCTTGCGTCGTATCAGCATAAGGGAATCGCGACCACGGCTGCAGGGCTAGCATGGGCTGGGGATAAAACTTTTGTCCACCGGTTATTTCCACTGACAAGGGATGAAATTATTTTATCCACCTGCCAAAGCACGGCAACAGGGGGAAAGAGAATTATATCACTTTTTGACATTAGGCGTGGATACTCACCCTCCGCCTACAGCTTTCGTTTCCCCTGCAGGGCTAGCATGGCCGGAGATATTTTATCCACGGGGAGAGGACAAAATACTATTCCCCTCTGTCAATTTTGTCCACCCTCCGAGCATGGCGACATGAACTATTCATGGTGGACAAACCATGGGAAACGAAAGCTATAGGCGGAGGGTGAGTATCCACTTCTAATGTCAAAAAGTGATATAATTCTCTTTTCCCCTGTTGCCGTGCTTTGGCAGGTGGATAAAATAATTGTATCCCTTGTCAGTGGAAATAACCGGTGGACAAAAGTTTTATCCCCAGCCCATGCTAGCCCTGCTGGTTTGTCACCGTGAATAGTTTATCCACCCATGTCGCCATGCTGTGTGTGTGCCCATACACATAATTTGTACCGTGGCGGAAATCGAGCCCGCCTCAGTTCGCTCTCCGACCGATTACGCCATTCCTCTACTGTCTGATTTATGTATCTAGTTACTAGCTTTTGCCCGCGACTTCGTCCGCGTGGAAGTCATAAAACGTAAAATCCCCTTTTTCATGCAGAGCCACTTTGATTCGAAAACATAAATCCCATTTATTCCCTATCCCGTGGGAATTTCGAGAAATCCCTTCTTAGTACATCTCTAGGATACTCAAGGTATACGTGTGCCAAATTTCAAGTCTTTAGGTCCAGTGGTTTAGGCTGTGCGTTGATATACCAGTCAGTCAGTGAGTCAGTCAGTGAGTCAGTCAGTGAGTCAGTCAGGACTTTGAATTTTATATATATAGATTTAATTATGAGAATAAAAACTCACACTAACCTCTACAAGTTCATCAAACACCGACATGTTGATTCCCTCGCAAGTATCCAAGGGTACTCTTATCTTCTGCAAGTCCAGAAACTCGACCGGCATGGCCCAGAATTCGAAAGCTTCTGGTATCACCGACACATTCTTTAAACTGCTCCCATGCTTATGGAGAAGATAGGCTATCTTCAGATTCTCCCAAGGTAAGATCGCGCTGGTGAAATTAGGATCACATATCACATTCGTAACTTCACTCAGAACATCTTCGGTTAGTTCTGGAACTAATTGCACGTTCTCAATGCCGTTTTCTTTGATATAATCGCCTAAAATTTGCAAATTCAGTTTCCTATTCTCAACTATGTAGACCTTTTTGGCGATTCTCGCTGCGAAGAGACCAAGTAAGCTGATTCCGTTGAAGTCTAAGACGATAGAACTGTCCGTCAGCTCTTGCTTTAGTTTGTTGGTGAACTTCAGTCTTCTGCTGTCATCATTGAGGTACGAAACGTGTGTCCGCGACAGTGCCATATGGATTCCGCAGTCGCAGATAGGTCGCTTGTATTGGTGAGTCTGTCCGTCTAAGTAGAACCACAGTGAGTATTCGTCCTGGCTTGATACCAACGTTGCTTCAGTGTCTTGGGTAAGGTTCATTTCTTGTGGTAGGTAGTAGACCGCTTGCATCCAGTGGTCCCGCCAAGGGACCGTGTCTTGAGGTCGGGCTGACGACAGGTTTGCGGACGGGTGCGCCCACCATGGTGCACAACTGAGGACTATTTTACCTGAAATCAATTTGTATTTTAAACCACAGGTTACAGGGATATGTTGACAGATATCCTGAACGTCCCGCCAAAATCGAGACGCACAGACGTTTATTAGCCACGTTACATTACCACTGACTTTGCTATGGTTAATTATACATTACGTAAAGAGGCGTCAACTTAAAATGTGTTAAGCTGAGGCGGAACATTTAATCGTTTCATACAAAAATCCACTACCCTTCAGTGTCCATATAAAGCTCCCACCACACAAAGAACATCTGTGCCTTCCCCTCCGCAGTAGCAGTGAAGGCCTGTTCCACCGTTCTGCTGAAGTCCAGCGGCGATTTGCCCGACCAGTCGTAGTGGAACACCGGAATCTGGTGCGAGAGCTCACGGAAAAGTCCACTCACCTTCAGTGTCCATATTAAGCTCCCACCACATAAACACCATCTGTGCCTTCCCCTCCGCAGTGGCAGTGAAGGCCTGTTCCACCGTTCTGCTGAAGTCCAGCGGCGATTTGCCCGACCAGTCGTAGTGGAACACCGGAATCTGGTGCGAGAGCTCACGGAAAAGTCCACTCACCTTCAGTGTCCATATTAAGCTCCCACCACATAAACACCATCTGTGCCTTCCCCTCCGCAGTGGCAGTGAAGGCCTGTTTCACCGTCCTGTTGAAGTCCAGCGGCGATTTGCCCGACCAATCGTAGTGGAACACCGGAATCTGGTGCGAGAGCTCACGGAAAAGTCCACTCACCTTCAGTGTCCATATTAAGCTCCCACCACATAAACACCATCTGTGCCTTCCCCTCCGCAGTTACAGTGAAGGCCTGTTTCACCGTCCTGTTGAAGTCCAGCGGCGATTTGCCCGACCAGTCGTAGTAGAACACCGGGATCTGGTCTGACAGCTCACGGAACGAGCTGCGGGGCAGTTGGGACAGCTGGATGTCGTGGACCGCCGCTGAGCCGGGGCAGTCTTTAATCTGCAATGTCATGATAAACTCAATTCATCATCATCATCTTAACCGGCAGACGTCCACAGCTGGACATCATCATTTCAGCCATAAAACGTCCACTGATGAACACAGGCCTCCCATTTCACCATCGCTCGACATTTACAACTTACACACATTTACACTTTATTTAGAACTTTTTGTGAAGAGTTCATCCGGGGCAGTATTACCACCACTATTTCTGCCGCCAAGCAGTAATAATGTCTTTATTGCTGTTTTCCGGTTTGAATGGTAAGGGGGCCGGTGAAATTACAGGCAACTAGCTTTTGCCCGCCGCTTCGCGTGCGTTGTACCCGAATTAATGATAGCCTATGTGTGACCTGGTCACAATCAGTATGTGTGCAATGTTTCAGCTCAATCCGTTTTTGCGTGAAGAGGTAACAAACATCCATACATATAACTATAAAGATCATTTATTTGCATAAACACGTGTAAGCAAGGATGACAAAATAATAAATTTGTAACAACATGTTTTACCTTCGCAAGCGTACAAAATTGAAGTGTGGCATGCTACAAAACAAGTGCATAAAAATAAAAATATTAATTAACTACAATAATGATGTTACTACAATAAAGATGTCACTGCATGACATTTTTATTAGTAAATAATCACATTAATTAACATATAACAATTTGTCATTTAAAAATTCGTCAATAGCATTTTATTTATTTGCTATTTATTTATAATAGCATTTTGAGGTCAACAGTTTTTTAAATTTAATTTTAAATAAGCTATCATTAATCTCCTTATATATATGTACATATATTAGGAATTTTGTCGTAAATAATAGGAGCCATGCATATAACACTTTTGCCTAACATTGCAGTTTTAGATGGCAATCTACATAACAGTGTTATTGCGTCTGTTGCGGACGCACACTTATCACGTATTTTATCACACATACGTGGAAATAAGTGTGGATTACTCCTTACAAATAATGCTACTTCTAAAATATACAAACAAACTTTCGGCTTGTAAAGCAGTGTTGGCCGCGTGCTTCGTAAACGTGATTACCGCGGGATATAACATATATAATAGATATACATATGTTAGCACTTAACATCACACGGGACCTCGCTCGACATTTTACCATCAAAACGTTCACTACCGAACACAGACCTCGCTCATGATCTCCATGAGTACTTGCCATACTCACCACGCTTGGCAGGCTCGTCATTTTTTTTATTTTTTTAACCTATGTTGTCCCACTGCTGGGCAAAGGTCTCCCCTAAAGTTTTCCAACCATCCCGATCCTTTGCAGACTCCCACCATCCTCTGTCAAAGGTAACAAGTTCATCCCGCCAACGTCATTATTATCATCGTCATTTATTAGTATAAAAAAATACAAACCTTCTGTGGTGTCTTCAGTACATAGTCAAGTTTGGGGACTGTGAAATCGTTGAGTTTATTCCATTTCTGCATTGCGTCGCACTCCACCACCTGTGCGTAGATAACCGCAGAGTCCGGTACCACTATGCAATCCTTTTCAAGCAAGTATCTGTGGGCGTGGGAGAAGGTTGACAGGGCTCCTGAAAAGAGGAAATATTGTTGTAGGTCAATGTAGTGATTTGGTATAAAAAAAGGTAAGGCCTTCCTCTACCTATTACAACCGCGCTGATCACGTTTACTAAGCACGTGACCAGTGCTGATATAGGTCTAATGTGCCCGTAATTTCCCCACCCGTAACCCTTGAAAACCAGAACACAGCAATGCACACATTACTGCTTGGAGGCAGAAATAGATGTCTAGAGTATAAGCTTTAGTAGTAATACAGCTTTTTGTGAACAGTTCATCCGAGTAAGTACTACCACCATACCTATTTCTGCTGCCAAGTAATATCCGCCATTGCTGGGTTCCGGTTTGAATGGTGACGGGCCGGTGAAATTACAGGCACATGAAACCTTACGCCTCTGTCTCAAGGTGACGGGCGCAATGCAATGCAGCGTTGGTCACGTGCTTAGTAAACGTGATCACCGCGGCATTGCATTTGTTATAGGTAGAGGTTACCGCTTAACAACAGGCGGGCGTTCGGCTTGTTTCGTCATTTAGACTAGATAAACAAATATAAAGAATTTTAAAATTTTCCTAACCTATAGTGCGCAGACATGGTCACTGACTGAAGCACAGAAGTACAAAATGAAAATTTACCAAAAAGCAATCGAGCGTAACATGCTCGACTTCAAACGGATCATTCAGAAACGGATCAGAAGATCGACCGAGAGCTCAACACCGTGCTACGCTCGTGGAAAATGTCTTTGTACGCTCACTAACCGGCACTGCCGACAATGGTGAAAAAACAGCTAGGTTAAAGTGGGACTGGGCAGGCCATGTCAGCCGCATGTATGTACCTACTCAGAAAAGTGGGCTTTTATTACCACTCCATGGCAGCCTGAACATGGGAGGCGCCGTAGGGATCGGCCAAGGAAGCGTTGGCGTGACGTTCTCGATCGTTTCGAATTTGACTGGTGGGATCTTGTATAAACCAGGGATGACTAGGACAGGGAAGGGTTTGGGGGAAGCTTTTGCCCAGCAGTAGGACAAAATAGACTAAGTAAAATAAAAAATAAAAAAAAATTACCTTCCCCAATCAACTCAGTATCAAACACTTCAGTCACCAATATATTAGCCCTTTCTTTCATATCTCCATCTTCTCCCACAATGATTTCTGTAGACCTCTTAGGTATGACAGTTATTTTGTCAGCCACACCATTCTTCTCCAGAATCTTAAGGCAGCATTCTGCCATCGGCTTAAAGGCTTCACAAGCTGTGATCGAGTCAGCCCCGCAGCGGGCTGCCATTATTGAGAGAAGTCCTGTTCCAGTGCCTGAAAGGATAAAGCTTTTTTTAATTTGCTGGTCTACAAAATTATTTATAAATTGTTTATTGATACTGAAATAAAATTGAAGTTGACAATACAGACAGTGTAACTCCATGAATCAGATTCTTGAGTTTTAGGACATGTTGACTAACAGGAGGTATTTCTTATTTATTTAATCTGTCTCTTTTTAACCAATGAAAAGAAAGGAGGAGGTTTGTCCATTCTACCATTTATATTCTGTATGCATATAATAATGTTTTCGAAGTACCAAGAAAGAATAAGATCTCCTAACACAGTTATACTAAGCAATACTTAAAGTGTTTCAGACCACTGAAATGTAAATTTGATGATTAAGTTACAGAAATAATATTTTTTCATATCTCGCCCCACTCCCAGCAGTGGTACTATATATTGTAAATTAATTCTTGTAAGTCTTGAACATTTACTATAGTCAGTATAGCCAGTAATCTGTATAAATCACATCGACATCCCTCGTGGAATGATGACCCACACCTTCATGGAACAACCCCTTCCCCAAATTAGAATCAATTTAAAGTTTACTTTGGTCATAGAACCAACTGCAAAAATTGTCAGATAGTTTTCTCACCTATATCCAAAACATTGGCTTTTTTACCATCCTGATGCATCTTTTCTATCGCTAATTTCAAAGCACTGTAATATTTCTGGTTCCTCTCCGTATCATGAAGCATATCAGCGAACGCCGACCGGGCGATTTCTTGGTGGTAGTCATAATCCTCGTCTTCCATATCCCACTCTGAACTCCCAGTTAGAGGGTTTCTTATTTGTGTAAAAACTTTCATTTTCGCTTTAGCTTTCTTTGCACAGCTTTTAAACCTGGATGAAAATGAAAAGAAAACACAGTTTACGCGAAAATGCAAAAACAATTTCTAACGCCGACCCTGAGAATATGTAGGTAAATGGATTACCTTTTAGATGTTCTGACTACAAAAAAAATATTGAGCTTCCTAAAGCTAAAACTCATTTATTGCTTAGTCTTAATGTTGCATCTAATTAAATAAAAAATGCATCTGCAGCGACGAGAATATAAAAGTAAATAAAATTCTAACCTCAAAACTTCTTATTCTTCTTCTTATTTTTGGGCTTGTCTGACATTGACAAATTTTTTAGGTCTGACATTGGTATTAATAACAAAAAAGTAACTGATGGGCTTTGATTTATTATTAGTCAAAACTGAAGAGTTTCTGATAGGTACCTTAGGTAATAGAAACTAGCACAGGCAATTTATTAAATAGCAATTCTATTAATTGAAGTAATCAAGATGTTTTTTTTACAAAGCTACAAACATTTTCGGTATAGTCTGTGTACATACAAGAAGCAGTCAACAGTCAGTACTGTACAGTGCGGCCAGTGAGTGCGACTGTGCAAGGTGTACTCTAATCAAATCCAGACAGTCGAAGTTTTTTTTTATTTTGGCAGTTTGTGTCAGTTGATCCTTCATTACGGTTACGACGTTTTTCGATCATGGCGGCCTCCGTTGGTAGGATTTGCGGGGCAAGACTATTCAAAAAATATGGTTTTCTTGGACCCCAGGTACAGAAAACAGTGATGAAATGTTATTTAATTCAGTATTTACACGAATACGTGCTGTTGAAGTGCTCAATATGTTATTTTACATACGAAATGTGAAGTTGAAAACGTCATGGAGATGTCCTGTATTTTACCAGATTTCCTTGTTTCTTTGAGGTTGGATCCGAGCTAACCCATTTTTTATACTGGTTAAAACTATAGGGAACATAATTGGAAGATAAAAGACTAAAAAGAATATCATGGGCGAGTAGTAACCTAGTCTTCATTATGTAACAATTACACTGGAAAATCTAATGGTGACCGTACATTACAGGTCTGTCAGCTGTCCACCAATACCCAGGGATGGACTCAAAGTAGGAAACTGGTAAGTCTTCACATTTATTAATAAATTATGGAAACGTACACATACCTACTTCCAAATTACCCTTGACATTGAATTAAAATTATTTGAATCACCAGAATAAAAATTGGGGGTTTACTTGCATGAGTCAACTGCTAACTTGTTTTGAATATGGAACATTAGAGTAATATCCCCACAAATCTTTACTTTTATGGTTCTAAACATTTGCTTGTAACTTGCTACAACTTTACATGAAAGTGTCCTTGCAAACTTTATTCAATATAAATATTTAAGACCTTTTATTTTATAATATTTACATAACTATTTACAACACTGTACACTTCTCATTCCCAGTTCCTATCAACCCTGGGAGTAGTTGGTGGTGGGGTAGGGGCACTCTTGTTTGCCCTTGAGCAGTCGGTGCAGGCCTCGGGCAGCGAAGCACATCCTCATCATCTGCCATGGAGCCACGACGGCATGTTCAAGTCCCTCGACCATGCCAGGTATGTTAACAATTCACTAAATAATAACAAAAGCTTACATACTTTTAAAATTTCAGTATGATCACAACATTTTAAGCAAGCTGACAATAGGTGTCATATTATTAGGCAACTAATCCCTTACTTATAAAAGCTACTTAAATTTAAGTATCGCTTAAGTAACAGCTTGCTTTAAGCATTGCCTAAGTACAAACAGAGAGCTGGTAAACCCAGGAAAAGATGGGCAGGTAACGTTAAAGAGACAGTTGGAAAGGATTGGGCTGTAGTTGCCCAGGACCGAGAGAAGTAGATGGAGAAGGCATTTACCCAAAAGGGATTTAATATTCAGTACACATTTTCTCAGATATTTATTGTTATTTGTTAAACAAATAACTGATTACTTTTAGAAAAAAAAACAAAGTAGTTTACACAAATAACAATAATTTATACAAATATGTAAGAAAATGTTAAATATATTTATTTTAATAAAAAGCTATTTCATTATTATTAACTAACTGCTTTTTGAAAAAAATATTTTTATAACTAACTTGTCCATATGAAAGATATGGTGCTACTAAAGGTACATTATCAAAGTGCATGACTGTTGTGAGCTTGTTCAAAAACGTTATGTACAAAGGTGCTTCTGTCACACTAATGGAATATGTATGTATATTTATATAGTCCCAAACTAGTTAATAACCATATATAAGTTTGTTGTAATCAAATTGATGTATAAACTACCATATTGGCAGTAAGTCGATATTCCATTTAGAGAACATGTCAGCGGATTTTTGAATGTTCATTCCATTTTAAAAATAAGGCATCGGCAGAAGCTTCATTTGGCATGTCTTCTCTTTGGAATTTTGAAACATGAGACACCAAGATATTTATTTGAGAAGCTAAAAAACCCGTCCTCCTCTCGATCCTGCAAACTCCGCCCATGCTTGTTGCAGCTATTAACACAGCGGCATAAAACCACTGCATTTAGAGGTAGTTTCCGCTATACTGCGACAAGATGACTGATACCCAGGATGACTGGCAGAGAATGCTTTAGCATTAAGTCCTCCTTACACAATTGTTATGTGTTAGTGTTAAATAAATAAATAAATAAGATGTTGGAATAACATACCGTCACCAATACGGAGCCTGGAGAGTATTCATGGTTTTAGGAATAAATTAGACCTCTTGGGTTGGCAGAAATGCAGAAAAACTTATCCTTGAAACAAGTGCTATATAATAATATAGAGGATGTTCGGCAGAACGTTGAACATACGAAAATGGCAGATAGGTGGGGTTGTCTGCTACCCAGCCCAAAGGATTTGGCCTAGGTCCCATAGATTTTTTATTTAGATTTTTATTGTAACCGAACTTCATGAGTTTGAAATAAGATTACTTTATGTACGATAGACGAAACTGGCAACACTTTTTTTTGTTTTTGTCTCGACTGTTGGTAGATTCCTCTAAAATTATTGTTTGGTGCAGATAACAGCTAGACAAAAAGTTATGGGCCTTCAAACATTACAAAAGGGGTAAAACATGACTATAAGCTTTTCTTTGCATTGCATTAAAATATACAAGCATTGGTGCAGGGGTACCATAAAAGGGGGCGAAGGTTTCCGAAAAATGCTATTTTTGACCTTTGATGACCTTTTGAGGTCACAATTACTCCGGTCCCTGTGACCCTAGGGTCACCACAATCAATCAGGACCCTCCTCACATCAAGAAAGTGCTGACAATAGTTTAAAATAAAAGAATATCTGTGATCTACTTGTATGTTGTCTTGTTCGAACCATAACTTAATTAATTTATAAGTTTAGTAAATTCATGAGATCATAGAAAAAGTACTTTGGACGGAATCGGCTCCAACTCCAGCAAACGTTCTTGTGGTTAACAAGACAATGTAAAATTGTTAAATTGTTATGACTTTAACAACGTAGTTAGGTTCTTCAGTTCACTTCTAACTCGCGTGTCATCGGAAGTGAACAGATTCAATTTTGTGCTTTATTCTATTAATTTGTGTTGTTTTAAGGAAATTAAAAACCTTATCAAAAATGTACGATTCCGGTTGTGTTGTTTTATTATGTAAATGAGGTCAAACAGGCGGTCGCACTGAATAAAGTTTTTTTTTCAATTAAATTGATTCATAATCGTGTCTAGGACACCCTAAACCAGAGTGTGGAGAGAAGTAAGGAAAGTCTATGCCTGGCTGTGAAATAAATAAATAATGCTCGACAATTCACACAGCATCTAGCCCCAAGCTAAGCTGAGCTTGTGTTATGGGTAGTTGACTGATAAACATAATATATTATACCATATAGATAGATTTTTTATTATATATAGGAAAAACATCCCGAACACCCTGAACAAATATCTGCTGATCATACAGATATTTGTTAGGAGGCGGGATCGAACCCGCAACCTCTTGCGTCGCAGGCGGACCTTCGCCCGCTGCGCCACAGAGGTCAAATAAGATGTTATTTTGGAGTACATAGTTGTAATGATTATGGTCTGTTCCAGCGTGCGCCGCGGTTACGAGGTTTACAAGCAAGTGTGCAAGGCGTGCCACTCGCTCCAGTACATCGCTTTCCGCAACCTGATTGGCGTCACCCACACCGAGGCCGAGGCGAAGGCTGAGGCGGCCGATGTAAGTAGACCTCTATATATATATTTAGAAAGAAAGAAGAAATAAAAAAAAACCTTGTAGATGTTCCTTGCGACTTTGGACGCGTTTCGATGCTGTGCTTGACAACTATTTGTCGTAGAGATCACGCATAGTACAACACAGAGAAAATGCTTCCACGCGCGTTCATGCAGATCACGCGCTCAAGCGCGGGGAACCCACGCGCGTAGGTGCGGGGCGAGACGCAAAGTATGGCACACCGAGTCCCGCAGTCTAGCGAACAGCTTTGAATGAAATGAGTCAGAGCCGCCGTGAATCCACAAAACGCAACTACGCGCGTGAGTGCGTGAAAAACCCGCACGATGATGCAGATCTGCACTCCCGCAAATACGCTCGTAGATGCGTCGATATGCAACATGCAGCGTGGCAGTGTGATAGATAACCGCCTGAAGCCTTCATTGAATCAGCTATTCAATACTAATATAACTTTTAGATTCGAGCCAGTGTTTCTGAAAGTAGCGCGTTCAACCAAATAAACAAACTATTCAGCTTTATTAGGGGGCGAAGCCCCAATATGCATAGCGCTGTCTCTGTCTGTGTATGGGACGATTACAACCGAACGCGTTGACCAATTTACATGAAACCTTTTTTGTTAGCACCGTCTTAATGAGAGAAGGGTACTGATTGATTTTGGTGACCCTAGGTCACAGGGACCGGAGTTATTGTGACCTCAAAAGGTCACCAAGAAAATAAAAGTCTTCAAATGGCCGAAGTTTTCTACCTAACGATGATCTATACAGCGTCATCTTTGAAGGGGTCTATGCTTGGGAATTTAATTAAAAATGAGGTGATACATAAAAGGACTCGGGTTCACCGAAATCGCCAAATGGATCTAGGCCATCAGTGGGGTCGAAAAAGTTCTCTACCTACAGACAGACGATCTGGTAAAGGCCGTAGGTTGGGCGCAGTGGACTTCTAACCGCAATAAGTGTCTGAGAGAGGCCTATATCCAACAGCGGACCTCCTACGGTTGATATGGCGATAATGATACAGCGCCTGGAAGTGTGCAGAAACAACACTAAGATTATAAATCTTACCCTTCCTTAGAGGTTTCGGATGTTCTGTCAGGGTTTTCGTACGAGTATGTGTGGGTGGTTGTGTGTATGTATGTGCATAATATGTTAAATTTATTTTAATTTACTTGTCACCGTCTCTAAGAAATAAACACAACCTCTAGACGTTTATTTAGACAATTTTTTTAATAAATAAATTTTTGGCACAGTAACATGATATTTGTTTATATTATAAATTAATTTATTTTATATCGCATCGTTTATTTCCATTCAGTTAATGTTACCGTTTCATTGTGATTATACTGATGTTATACGTACAGCATTTTTGCGTCAAATGTTATGGCTATGTGAAATTACCTTACTACTATCAATATTATGTATTAGCCAATATTGTAAACTATTACGAACTGTCCTAGGGATGGCACGATATAACTTGAAAATAACTTATTAACTATCAATAATTATAATACATACTATGTATGTATTTTAAAACAATAGTAGGCAAGTGACATCTTCGAATTTTATAGATGTTACTATTAACAATTTCAGGTCATGATCAAGGACGGCCCTGACGGGGAAGGCAATTTCTTCGAGAGGCCCGGAAAGCTGTCCGACTACTTCCCGTCGCCGTACCCCAACGAGAACGCGGCCCGATATGCCAATAACGGTAACAATCCTCCTAGTGTCGTTTGCCCAATACAGGGGGGGGCTTAGACACGTTCCTAGTCACGGAGCTCACCTTTTTTGTAATTTTTACCCTCAATTTTGCAGTCTACACATGCGCTTTTATTTCATATGCACACATCACATCTTGGGTATTTCATTATTTTTTAAATCTGTCCCGTGAAAATACTACGATTTATTATGTGGAAACATATATTCAGACATACATAAAAGAGGTTGATCACACTTAGGTATTATATTTTTTAGGGGGCTATAGCGCTGTCTGTCTGTCTGTCTGTGCATGAGACGATTACAACCGAACGCGTTGACAGATTTACATGAAACCTTTTTTGCTAGCACTGTCTTAATGAGAAGTGTACTGATTGATTTTAGTGGTCACAGGGACCGGAGTTATTGTGACCTTCGCCCCCTTTTCTAGTACCCCCGTACCAATGCTTGTTTAATGTTTTTGATGGAGATTGTAGATTTACGATACGCACTTAAAATAGCATCATTAGCAGATTTTTTTGCAACGCACCGATAAGGTATTTAAAATTTGCCATAGTGCCCTTACGTCCATTTTGTTGTCCTTTATTAGACAAGCTTTTTTATTACATATATTGTGTAAAGACGTTTTAAGTTGACATTAAACTTTAATGGAAAATGTTTATTTTATTATTTGTAGTGGGGGTATGTTTAAAGAAAAGCTTGTTTGTTAAAAAGTTTTTTTTACTTTAAATGTGTGTTATGCACATAATTTTTAATTCTACTGTTAATCCATGAAGACTTATTTCTTCTACTTGTGCTATTTATTTTAATAAAACGTTTGGATTCACTGTAACACAAGCTAAATTTATTAAAAAAAAGTTACATAAAGAATTAGGACATTCCAGATAATCTATTTGGCACCATTCTGATGCAGCCAGCGTTCGCTGAAATAAATAAACACACAGCAGTGAATCTTATAACACCCCTCTTTTTGTATTGTGTGCTTTCTTGATGAAAAAAAAACCCTCTGTCCGTCGGGACAGTTGGAGTGTGACTTATCATTATGCTACTGTGTGTGCAGGTGCCTACCCGCCGGACCTGTCGCTGATCACGTCGGGCCGGCACGGGGGCGAGGACTACGTGTTCGCGCTGCTCACCGGCTACATGGACCCGCCCGCGGGCGTGGTGCTGCAAGAGGGACAGAACTACAACCCCTACTTCCCCGGCGGTGCCATCGGCATGGCGCAAGTATTATTCGATGAGGTGAGTCTGTTAAAGTTTAAAGCCTATTCCATGCATACAAACAAACAATCTAATCTTATTAGTGTAGAGCTGGAGAGTAGGAGCTCATGGAGTCATGCCCTTCTTCTTCCACAACATGTGCATACCCTTCGGGGATGCTCATGGAATGCTGCCGGCGACCCCGAGTCCTTCTCCGGTGGTATTTCTAGGAGTTGGGCTGGTTAGGCTAGGGTCGAGGCAGCACCTCGGGGGTCAATGCATAATACACCCCGATGCGGGACGTCAGTGCAGATCTGGTAAAAAAGAATTAGAATTAATGTAGATTTGTTTGTTTAATTGAAACATGTTTGGTTGGCAGGCGGCGGAGTACTCGGACGGCACGCCAGCGACGGCGGCGCAGATGGCCAAGGACGTGGCGACGTTCCTGCGCTGGTGCTCGGAGCCCGAGCTGGACGAGCGGCGGCTCATGACCATCAAGGCCATCGGCATGTTCTCGCTGCTGGGCGCCGTCGTCTACTACATGAAGCGGCACAAGTGGTCCTCCATCAAATCCAGAAAGATCGCCTACAAACCCGTCTCTAAGAAATAAACACAACCTCTAGACGTTTATTTAGACAATTTTTTTTCGATAGGCACAGTAACATGATATTTGTTTATATTATAAATTAATTTATTTTATATCGCGTCGTTTATTTCCATTCAGTTAATGTTACCGTTTTATTGTGATTATACTGATGTTATACGTACAGCATTTTTGCGTCAAATGTTATGGCTATGTGAAATTACCTTACTACTATCAATATTATGTATTAGCCAATATTGTAAACAATTACGAACTGTCCTAGGGATGGCACGAAAAATAACTTATTAACTATCAATAATTATTATACATACATTTGTATGTATTTTAAAACAATAGTAGGTAAACGTAAACTTTGCTTGTGATTTTCCTGAACGTTGACTGTGAATCAGTGTACAGTTGAATAAACGAGTTATTGAAAATCGAACTAAGTTGTCTTTTATATCTTTATTAGATCGTGTTTTATCCCTTCATGATTTCATGCTAGCTTACTAATCCATTACCATCTAAACAATGTCTCAGACACTGCTGCAGTGTCCCGTACAGCATGTTGACGCTGCATAAATCATCTATTAACTCTTCAACAAAGAGTATGACAACCGTAAGTAGCGTGTTATCGCTTCCCAAAACCTGGGAGCACGCTATTGTTACCATTATAAGGGGCAATATTAGAATTTAAAGAAAAGTCTTGAAACCTCCATTAATCTTGTCCATTACTTTATTCATTTTGTTTACACGATCTACTAATTTTTAAAGCACAGGATGAGCACTAACCTTAATCAAGCCTTCCAGCAGAACACCAAACTTTAAACAGCGTACATAGTTAAATAGGTACCTACGTCCCTTCTACAAAAACAACTTTATGACTGAGCGTAAATACGAACTAAGCGCAATTTCTCAAAATATAACTCCTATTAAAAATAATGATTAATATTATGGTGAAAAATTATAAATAAAATAAGTATAAATTACGAAGTAATTTAATATAGGTCAAAAAAATATAGTGCATCTCTAAGATCACCGGAAGTTTTAACTTTCTTATAAAATTATTTCAATAAATGTCATGTCATTCCTAATAAATTATTACCTATTATTAAGTAACTGTTAACAAATTAGTTGAGTTACAGCTCGGCTATCTTGCTGGAGCTAGTCCCTATGCGACAAAATAAACTAATGCAAAGTAACTTACTCAATAATCAATATAATTTTCCCATTGTTATTAAATTATTTCTTTGAAATCCAATTGTTGTTGTTAAATATTGTTATTAAATTATTAGAACTTATTGTTATAAAGTTATTGTCAATTAAATAGGCTAAGTTGCATGACATTACCATAATATATTTAATTACAATTCGCACATCTATAATTTTATTAAATTCGACTAAAATTTGCATTAGCTGGTAAGACATCGCATGGAACCCGAAATTATGTAACTACCAACTATGTAACCCGATGTTTGCAAATAAATATTTTAGCATTTGGCTTTAATATTATTATGACGTATTGCTTATTATTATCTCACCTAAATCAATGATCATAAACTTCAAGTTCTCATTTAAATAAACAGGATGTTACAAAACTACCCGTAAAGCCGAAAGGAGGTTATATGGGGCCGAGATGGGGCCTTAAAACGAGTCTATTCACAATTTTTCACTTTCAAATGATTCGTGAGTTACACTATTCATTGTTATGTTAAACGGGTATTCTACTCACGTTAATTATTCGTTGAAGATAGGTATCCAACGTGTTCAGTTCCTCCCAGGGGAACTTTCGTCAGGGAATGGAGCTTTTTTACGCGGTACCGTCTCCTTCCCTCTCACGCGCTCGCGTTGCACTACACGTTGGATACCTATCTTCAACGAATAATTAACGTGAGTAGAATACCCGTTTAACATAACAATCTATTCACAATATTTAAGAACCGTAGTAACGCTGATAACATAGGTAGGTACCCCAAAAAAATTAAAAAATATGCAGATTTAAGGTAGGAACAGCATCTTTGCGTAGTTACTACAATTTGTAAGGAGATTTTAAAATGTCATTATAAAATTCTCAGAATTTATTCTACAAATATTTGTTCCGGGTAGACTTCAATACTTAAATGTTTCATTTTCAGTCACATGAAAATACTAAATGCTGGAGAGCATATCACAAAATACAGAAATAGCGAAAAATGAAGAAGAAATAGCAGCTTATGAACCAAGTACTCCAGTAAAAAAATTCTTGAATATAATGACATGACTGACATGCGCGGCGGGCGAAGGTACGCCTACGACACAGGAGGTTGCGGATTCGATTCCCTCCTTGCTTGGGACAAATATTTTTGACATGTTGAAATGTTTTTCATCTGACAGACGTTATGCCGATTGTTTTATCCAGTTCTAGTTATGTGGTACAATAAAGTATTTATCCAGTTCTAGTATGTAATAAATAAATAATTTATTTATTTATTATTTGTACCTCTGAAGGACAACAAACGAACCTGCTCCTATACTGGCATGCAAACATTGTACCTTCTCTAAATTGGTTTCTATGTAACAATGTGTCGTACGTAATGCCGGGGCTGCACCACAGCGTAATCTTATTAATTAGTGTTCTATTTGTCGGAGTTCATAAAGCAAATCTGTAATTTTGAGCGCTAATTGAAGGCGTTAGGTGCACGCAATTGAAGCCTCGGGATGAGGGTGAACTGAACAGTGAAATCACTATTAAAATATTTTTTTCACGAAGTACAGGCAAACGATCGTATTTAGGTACTTACTATAATTTCAAATCGAAATGTAAGTAACCAAATTCCTACATTTTTATCGATAGAATTTCATCGACTGACGACCGGGAGGGCGACCAACAGTCCCAAGGTGGTGTCGGGTTTCTCGTTCACAAGTCACTCGTTAACAACATTGTCACCATCGACAGTGCGTCGAGCAGGGTCGCGTACCTAACACTCAGAATATCTAAGCGATATTCGCTGAAGGTCGTTCAGGTATATGCGCCGACCTCGTCACACCCAGATGAAGAAGTAGGTAGAGTCTATGTATGAGGACATCAGTAGAGCCATGCATACGAACAACACTCACTTCACTGTTGTAATGGGGGACTTCAATGCAAAGCTAGGCATGAGAAGCGATGATGAGTTGAGAGTGGGGCAATTTGGGTATGAGCAACGGAACCCCAGGGGACAGAGGCTGGCCGATTTTCTGGAGATTGGCAAACGAAGCGTAGGACGTCCACCTACAAGATGGGCAGACGACTTGGTGAGAATGCTGGTCGGCGGTGAATGCAGACGGCCTTTGTCCAGCAGTGGACGTCCTACGGCTGATATGATGATGATGATGATATATGATCAAATGTATTGGCGTACACTGTAGCATCTAGACAAACCCGAGTGGTTTGCTTTTAGATAAAACAATTTGTTATATGATAAAAAAATAAAAAACTCATCGTCGTCGCTGATTTCGTGGCCTCACACACTGCGTTTTTAATCACCACTTTGCGGGTAGGAGTCTTAGCTGCATCATCCGTCAGCATTAAATTCACCAGCGATTGATAAATTATCTTTTACTCTAATTAGATGTAGTTGTGCTCCTACCTTTTTCTGTCTCCTTTAGCAGTAATTCTATGCGCTGGTTATGATCGCATAACTGTTAGGTATAACTGATTTTGCATTGAAGTAAAATTTGGCTTTGAACTATGACAGGTATCGCGCAATCCTTGCATAGTTGTTTTTACTTGTTGTATTTCATTTTTAAAGTTACAACGCATTTGTCGAATTTCTCGAATACTTTGTGCTTGAGTATCAAATCTCTTGTTGGTATCCAAACTCTTCATTTCATCGAACATACTGCGTTTCTTTAAAAAATGAGGCAATTCCTTGCAAATATTATTTTACTAAAAAATCGGATCCCGTATAAAGTATGCTTTACTACGCAATTCAGACCTCATACTTAGGCCCAGTTCTTTTTCTTTTATTTATAAATGATTTATGGAGTATTTTTTAGTTGTTTGCCGGTGACATCAAGATATAGGTACCTACAGAGTTATAAAATCAGATGATGATGTTAAAATTCTGCAAAACGATTTAGACGTATTACAAAATTGGTGTTCCGTTAACTCTATGCAGCTCTGTGTTAATAAATGTTAAAAATGCTTAATGATAACATTATGCATTTTTCCAAAAAACATGTAGGTACCTAACTGATTTAGTCAGATAAACACTTCTTGGCAACCAATTACAGACTGTGAAAAGAATTCGTGATCTAGGAGTCATTATCGATGACAATTTATGTTTTAATGCTCATTTTGATCATTGTTAAAAAAGTATAGTAAAAAGTCATTTAATGTCTGCCCAGATGATAGGATTTATAGTATAACGCAAATACGAAGGGTTTCAAACATGTTCGCACAAATATTGTACTCTATAACGCTATTTGGAACCCATATTATGCTGTGCTCTCTCAAAGAATAGAAAACCTGCAAATAAATTTTACTAGGCATCTTGCATATACGTCCCCCGTATTTTTTTACAAATCTCCATATGTTCAACGTCTCAATAATTTTAAATTAATAACACTTAGGAATCGCCGCACTATAAATGACTTAGTTTTTCTTCACAAAATAGTTAATGGCAAAAAGGGATACCTACAGTAGTTTAATTAATCGAATCCTTCTCACCGTTCCATTTAGGTACCCTAGAAATCCAACTAAGAAAATGTTTAATAGTCCCTACACGAGACCGAATCTTGGTCTGAATGCTCCCAATACTAAGAATGAGTACATCCTACCTAATGCATATGGCCATAATATCACAGTCATTGGTAGACCTTGATACATTTGGTGACTCTCTAGCTATCTTCAAAAACAAATTAGTTCCTAAGACCCTATGTATAACATATGTTTTGCAAATAAAGTTTATGATTATAAATTGATTATACACTTTACTTAAAAGACCTCCAGTCTGATGATGATTGTAAAATTTAGTGACCTATAGTTTTTTTTAATTTTGTTAATTATGGCTTACCTACCTTCTGTATTTTAGTGTAAGTATTCTTTAATTTTATAACTGTTGTTTGCATGCTGTGCAGGCCTCTTATTGGTTTACATTTTAATATTTAATTTTGTAACATGAAAACATAAAATAGCTTAAACATTGTGTTCCTCTAAGGCTTTTTATTTGTAGGTAGTTCGCGAGTTCCAAAAGAGAAAGCGCGCGCGTTCAGCTAAATTCATTCAAGTAATGGAGGAGTATACTAAAGACGAATCTTGAAACAGTCCAATCTGTCATTGTCAATATAATTTGTCAGATAAGTCAGTGTCAATGCAATGTCGAAATAGAAACGCAGCAAACGCCATCAAGGACTCTGCGTTGGGCGCGAAAGTGATTCAACGTGTTCGGTTTTTATTTTGTGGATTTTTTAAATTTTCATCTTGATTTAGCCAATTAGAAGTGTTTATTGTTTTCCGGTAATTAGTAAGTCTTTTTTCGTTATTATTTCATGTACTTGACTCAAGTTTGAGGCTTTATTTGCTTCGAATTTGAATCATGGAATTAGACCCGGTCCCCCCTGACCCTCCTGACGGCCAACATCATGGAGGCAAAAGCGTAAGTTCTGGAACAAAACGTCGACTCGAGTCTGACGATATAAACCCATCCAAAAAAGTAATTACTTCACCTGAGTTGAATGTTCCGTCCATTCAAACTATTTTTACCCATCCATCCATAGTGGTAGGTGCTATACAGGCCTACACTAGTTTAGATAAAGGACCATATATTGTCCATGTATCGCGTGCAGAATCCGATGTTTCCGCAGGTTCCGTTCTAAAACCAATTAAATTCGGTCAATTCCTAGCAAAACATAAGTTTGCTAATATTTGCCCAGAGGGCGTCAAAAAAATCGGTCGGAATAAAATTTCAGTTGAATTCAATGCAGCCGATGATGCGAATAAATTTATAACCTCCCAAATTTTGCCCATGTGTAAGTATGTACCCTGCATTCCTACTTACAACGTCACCAGGATGGGCCTTGTCCGTGATGTTCCAACTGATCTCTCGATGGACGAATTCGTTGAGGATGTGACACTTCCTGCTGGTTGTGGCATTATATTGAAGGCTCGTCGTCTCAATAGAAAAGTAACAGATGATGGTAAAGTTTCTTGGGTACCAACCCAAACTGTAGTTATCACTTTCCAAGGTCAAACCCTTCCATCCCGGATATTCCTTTATTACAATTCACTTCCTGTCGAATTATACCAATACCCGACTATCCAATGTTTTACTTGCTGTCGTTATGGACACACAAAAGCGCAATGTAGATCGAAGCCAAATTGTTTCCGTTGTTCTAAGGAACATTCGGGTGATACATGCGATGTCCCCGAGGCTGAATCTACTTGCTTCCATTGCTCAGGTCGGCACTTTGCCACTAGCAAGACATGCTCGGAACAAGAACGACAAAAATCAATTAAAATTGTTATGGCACAAAATCACATCTCATACGAAGAAGCTTCTCGTCAATTTCCAAAGGTTAATCGTCCGTTCTCTGAAGTTGCTCGAGATATTTTCCCCTTTCCGAGTTCTGTCCAACCATCGCAAATGGCTGAATCCGCTGAATTAGCTCGTCAACCTACTCGCTCATACGTAAAGACTGTGTATGCCAACCCTCGACTAAAAACACCTTTGGGTAAGACTTTCGATAAGAATGCCCACAGGGAAATTGTCGCAAACCCTACCTCAAGTCTTACAAATGGATGTGCTCTTAGCATGCATCAATCATCTTCTCCATTGAATGACAACCTCATCCAAACACTCCTCACAATTTTAATAGACATAATTTTAACAAACCCTCATTCCCTACCGTCCAACGTCGCCTCTAAACTTTCACAATTAGTCTCCCTATCTAGTCATAATGGATCCAGTGGTCCTCCTCCAGTGGAACACCCAGAGCATGCGTGCAAAAGCGCATGAATTAATTCATTTAATCAACGAGTTCCGCCCGGCAGTTATTGCCGTCTCGGAGACTTGGCTGAGGCCTGGATCCCATTTTCGGATCTCTGGCTTCACATGCCTTCGGGACGACAGGGCTGATGGGCGGTCTGGTGCCGGGAGCGCCTTATTAATTAGGCGCTCCCTTACGTTTACAAAAATTACTCTCCCTTCTCTCCCCCCTGATATCAACGCTGTAGGTATCAGGTCCTTCGGCATTTCATTTATTTCATTATATATACCTCATCCTAACTCCTTATTAATCCCTGATATCCTTCTCCTATTTACGTCTATTCCTTCTCCTATGATTGTTATGGGCGATTTTAATGGCCACAACACAGTGTGGGGTCACAGCTACTCAGATCTCTTTGGTCACTCTCTTCTAGAAATCATTGATGAAGCTAATCTTTGCCTCCTCAATGATGGTTCTCCCACTCGTAGAGTATATCCTTCCCAAAATCCGAAAAGTGCCGTTGATCTCTCTTTGTGTTCCTCAACGCTTTTTCCTGACATTTTATGGAAAACTTTACCTCAGACATACGGTAGCGATCACTTTCCCATATTATTGTCTCTTCATATTAATCTCCCTCATAGCGTCTCCCCTTTTTGTAACCCAACTCCCAATTTAAAATACATACTTTCTGGTGCTGACTGGTCATCCTATTCAACCTCACTGGACAATAACATGGATTCCCATGAATACTCTTTAGATTCCCCCACTGTATCGTATAATAACTTTATTGACAAAATCATTTCTTGTGCTGACCTGCACATCCCTATTAAAAAACCCTCTCGGGACTTTAAGATCTCCTCCCCATGGTGGGACGCGGAGTGTACAGCGGCAGTTAAGGAACGCAAGGTGGCTGAGAAAACATACTGTCAATCAATGACCATAAATAATTTTTTAAACTACAAAAAATTTGCAGCTAAATTTAGAAAATTAACTTCCAGGAAAAAAAAGCAAGGTTGGATAGGATTCTGTGAAAAGCTTTCGCCCAGAACTCCTCCCGGTTTGGTTTGGAAACAGATTAAACGCTATAGGGGATCTTCCAAAATAGAAAACATTACAGCTCACGATACTACATCTTGGCTCGAGGCCTTTTCAGACAAACTGGCTCCTCCGTTTGTTCCACCTTTTTCATCCTTACCACCAACCCCTTTGTTTTTACCTCAATCATCTAACTTGGACGCCCCTTTCTCATTTAACGAATTGTCTCTAGCACTTGATGGACTGACTGACTCTTCCCCTGGAATAGATGGCATCCCGTATTCTTTCCTGACCAAATCTTCAGAAAAAATTAAAAAAATATTTTTGTCTTTTGTTAACTCCTTCTTCGATAGTGGTATAATTCCAGAACAGTGGAAAACGCAAATCATAGTCCCTATCCTTAAACCTGGCAAGGATCCCTCAGACCCATCCAGTCGTCGACCTATAGCGTTGTCATCAGTAATGGCCAAAGTGACGGAACATTTGATAAAACGCCGTCTTGAGTGGTGGGCAGAAAATGGTGCCGTCCTCGCTAAAACCCAATTTGGATTTAGGAGAGGAATGGGCACCTTGGACAACCTCAGTTTATTAACAACGGATATCCATATTGCTTTTAGGGAAAAAAATATTTTAGTCGGTGTATTCCTCGATATAGCATCGGCTTATGATGACGTCCTTCTTCCGGTACTCAGAAATAAACTACTTCAGCTGAAAATCCCCGAAAAACTTGTTCGTTTTATCTGCTCTATGTTAATGGAGAGATCTGTTGTTATTAAATCCCCTCTAGGTCTCCTTTCACCGAGAACAGTTTGGAAAGGTCTACCACAGGGTTCTGTTTCGAGCCCGTTGCTGTTCAGCCTCTACACGTATGATCTCGAGCGAACAGTAAACTCTTTTTGTGAAGTTTTGCAGTACGCCGATGATCTTGCCTTATATGTTTACTCTCCTTCGCCAGAAGTGGCAAGTTCGCGTCTCAATTCTGCAATATTCTATCTGAACGATTGGCTTCTCGACCATGGTTTATCCCTTTCCCCATCCAAGAGCTCTGTTGTAATTTTTACTAAAAAAATAAACATCCCTTCAGTAGATATTTTTATAGGTAGAGATTTAATTCCCGTTTCAAGTAGTGTACAATTTCTGGGTATAACGTTGGATACTAAAATGTCAGGTATTCCTCACTTTATGTACCTTACACAAAAATGTGAGAGAAATGTTAATATTTTACGCTCTCTATCAGGGGTGTGGTGGGGCTCTCACCCATACACACAAAAGCTCTTATACAATGCTATAGTTCGGAGCAACTTAGATTATGGTGGATTCCTACTTAATCTTTGCAATAAATCAGGCCTAGACAAAATTGATAAAATACAATCTAGATGCCTGCGCATAATACTTGGAGCTATGAAATCTTCGCCTATTAACGCAATGCAGGTTGAATGTGGCGAGCCTCCCATGGAATTGCGCAGACAATATCTATCGGATAGATTTTTGTTTAAATTGATCCAAAATTCTAAACATCCTCTTCTTGCTAAATTATCCTACCTAAATAATTTATTTCGTCATTGTAATAAAATTCCTTGTATCCTCCGTAGTTTTAAAAGATTTTCCGATCTTCCGAGTCCTGTCAGGCAGTATTCAATGTACCCGTTATATCTTATTCCCTATGATGCCTTAATTTTCCAGCCTCGTGTTATCTTACAATTTGGGGTAGAAAAGGATTCAGTTGACGCGAGATGTACATTTAACTACGTACTCAATTCCAAGTTTGATGGTTGGCACTTAATATTCACCGATGCGTCCAAGTTGTCAGTTGATAGTGAGGTTGGAGCTGCGGTATGGATACCTTTTACCAACATAACCCTGAGTTTTAAGTGTCCCTCGTCCTCATCGGTATTTACTGGTGAGGCAGTTGCTATTCTCGAAGCCATTCTCTTTGTAAAATCACATCACTTAAATAATTCTATCATCTTTTCTGATTCTAAAAGTTGCCTCCAATCAATTTTGTCTAACCCGTTTAAATCAATTTCCCGTTTCCCCATTATTCTTAAAATTAAACTTTCTCTGTTTGAGTGTCACAATCTAGGCATTAATGTAGTTCTAGCTTGGATTCCAGGACACTCTGGGATTCTAGGCAATGAATTAGCTGACTCATGCGCAAAAGCCGCTATCCAGATAGGTTCTCCTGAGCATTTTCAATTATATTGCCACGATTTAAGCCTTCTTCCAAAAATCTTTCTTCAAAAATCCTGGACGGATTTGTGGAATACCTCGAAGCTGTGTAAAGGCAAGTACTACTCTGATATCCAACCAGATATCCCACCTATTCCTTGGTTCTTTAAGTTTCGCAAGTCCAATAAGATCGTCACTTCAACTATCTGCCGCCTAAGACTGGGTCATGCTTGTACACCTGTATTTCTTGCGAAACTTAGGATCAAGGATCACTCAATGTGTGAGTGCGGATTGGAGGAAGGAAATGTAGACCACATTTTCTTCAATTGCCCTAAACTTCGCTTATCCCTTTATGATGTTCTCCCTCAGGAAGTCCCGCGTCCTACCTGCTTCAAAATTTTGCTTTCCCTTACTTTCTCTCCTTTAATTAATTTTATCCTTTGTAAATTTGTAAATATGAATAATCTTAGATTGTAATATGTTATAATAATAGTTGATAACTTAAATAATCTGATCGAAGCATCATTAATTTACTTTTACGTAGAAATATATTTTTTTTTATTTTGTTTTTATTTGCTTTTGCTTGGCTTAATCATTTTGTTTTCCGATAATGTTGTGGCTTAAAATTGCCCTACCCGCTCTCAACACGTTTATGATACTTTTACCTACCTGACACTGGCAGAGTTGCAGCAAGTGGCATGCATCAGCCATTAAAAAGAAAAGAAGAAGAAGAAGAAACGCCATCAACCTGGCGGAATTGTGTAAGTAAAATCAAACACAAAAAGCCATAGAATAAGAAGACGAAAATTCACAAAAACTGAATTCTTTTGAAATTCATGAATGCTATTGTGGGGCTGTGCCATTTCTGTGAAGCCCATGGCCCACGCCCGGTATTCTGCACCTTCACAACCGACAATGAAGAGCATACGACGGAATCCTCCAAGTGTACGGTGCAATGCAACGGATGCACTTCTCTAGGTCCAGAGACCGTTTTAGTATCCAGAGACGATGATGGAACGATTTTCTGTAGCAGAGAAACAGTTCCCAATCCTGATGTGACGGCATTCTTGAGGCAGGCAGCTATTAGAAGTATTACTTGCGAGGTGGGTATGTATGTAGTTTCATCTTAAATTGTTTAGAATCGGTTTGATGCTTCAGAAGCTAACAAACGATGAGTTACAAGAAACTCATCGTTTGTTAGCTTCTGAAGTAAAGCAGATTATTAATAGTTAGGATAACTTATAGGTGAGTTGGAGCAAAGAAGGTGGAGTAGTATACTTCAGTGACACACAAGGACACATCTTGAGCTTTACATTTCAGCTGCGAGACACTCGAGCTCGCGGCCTAAAACGATGGTTCTCCATTGTAGTGCTGATGAAGGATAAAATGCTTCTGCTCAATATAACACCAGTTCTCTCCGAGCATATGCAGGTAACTCCACACTTTGTGTACACTCATACTTTAAAATTTAAATTACACCATTTAATTTTTCATTAAAGGTATTATAGGTATCTTAAGGTGTATTTTATTTTCCAGAAAATTTCTAAAGAACTACAAGAATTGACAACTGTTGTGTTTGACAATGAACAGAAGATCTGTTCACAGAGGGCTCTACGATTGAGAACTGGCAGGAATGATTTTGGACAGTCTAGATCTCTATTGCAGCTGACAGGTATCTTAAGAAATTCTTTAAAAAAAGATAGAAAATGTAAATCCACTAAGTTTAACTACCTATACTTGGTATTGTAATCCTTTCAGGAGATGAAGACATCTTCAAACACCTCCATTCACATTTTACTTGGATGCTCAAAGCTGGTGCACACACCTATACAGAAACCCTGTTCTCCAGTCAGGACCTACTAAATAAGCTACATCCTAAGTCCCTAAAAGGCTCTATATTTGAGCCCGGGGCATGTTCACTGCCAAACAAAGAGGAATGTATGCCATTGAAGGTGCTTGAGAGTATGGTTACTAAACCCGTGTTTAGAGTGATAATGTTTTGCACTCTGACTGGTGTAATTGTGAGTATAAATCCCTCAAAAGTAGAGTTTTGACTGGCCTCATAGTAAACTTATGTCAGATAAATTGATATTCATTGAGTAGTTACAGTAGAATCCATCTCATCTAATATTTTTATAATTTGTTCACTGCGGTACCATTGGATAGTACCATCAATGGTACTGTAGTAATTTTTATTTGCCATTGAACCATTAATGGTCCCTACGACGGAATTATTTTTTTGCCGTGGTACCATTGATGGTACTGTGGTATTTTTTATTTACCATTGTACCATCACCACAAAGTCGATGCAATTAACAAGAGGCAACAACTTTATCTATACCTACTTCTCTTTTTATTACCTAAAAGGAACTCTCAGCTAATACAATGTTTATCTTACAGGTTCAAATATCACCTAGTTGCAAAGAATCTACTGCCATCATCTCAGGTCTTGCAAGACTGCTTCCAGTGGTTAACAGAGAGCCGCCCAACATTAAACTATTGAATGAAAGCCTAAATAACTCCTGTGTGGTTGAAGAGATAGGAAATGGGTGTTATTCTAACAAGTGGGCAGGATCTTTGCCTGTGAAATGTAAGTTATTATTCTTGAGATTAAACTTTCTCATAAGTTTTATAAACATAATAAAATGTTTATTTTTCAGGTCCAACAATAATGAGTAGAATAGAAGCTGCAATGAGCAATGGAAAGTTCAGTGATGATGTTTTACACCAGCAAGTTAAATCTCTACAGTTAGAATGGCTAGGGTAAGTCTTGGTCTTCCTTTCGGTAGGTACTAATCATACCTGCATTGTTCTACAACTGCAAAAGCCTCCCTTCATTTATACCAATCTACTTCCCTCCAGATAATCAACTTGCATTTCATGGGTAAAGATCCTATCCACAGTCAACACCCATTTCCTATTTCTTATAATCCCTTTATAAATAAGATATTATTATTTTCTAAAAATGCTGTATTTATATAATTTAAGAATTTATGCTAACAATTGTTTCAGGATAGCACAATCAGTAAAGGCAGCCGTCAAAGCTTCTGGTGCAAAATCATCTGCTGTTGTGAAGTTGAAACAAATGTTTGGAGTCACTCAGCATGATGAAGCGCTACTAAGTTTCTGGATGAGTGATCTTTGTGAATAAACAATTGGTAGGAAGGATACTTGAATTATCTGTGATATTAGTTGTGGCAATAAATAAATCATGAAGTTTTTAAAAACAAGTGTATTTATCAGAACATTACCTATTGCATAAAAGGCATAGAAAGTAGAAATATTTTGCAGATTCCTGAAAGCATGGCAGCTTACTAGAGTTTGCAGTGTAAAATGGAACTACATTTTCACAAAAACAGAAGTTACTATCACACTATTACTATAATGACGTAACAGTGTTTTAAACAAACATGGTAATCAAACAGCTGCACCCTCAAACCTAATGATGGTTCTCGTTCCACACAAGACTACCTGCTTGATGTACGTCTGTGCATTCATAGTAAAGGACACCACTAAGCCGGCCAGTCACAAGTGGTATCCTTACAAGGGAGGGAAGAGGACAAACCTTAACTCTACTTTTTAAACTATACTGAGTGTGCACAATAAAAATACATTATTCTGATTAGTAGTGGGATAGAACCGGGTATTCCCGGTTCTTTCAAGGTATGTGTAGAACCGGTTCCGAAAGCAGTAAACCCGGTTCCCTCGGTTCTTTTCATTCCAACCCCAACCACACCACTTACGAAAAAACAAGAAATTAGATCTGGATATCATAAAAGCTACAACACCAGGCATCAAGATCGAGAAGATTCTTTCACAACGGTGAAAATCGAAATGACGCACTTTGAAAACGGTGGTAGTCGTGGTGCAAATCTTTCGCCCGACAAGCGTAGAGCCTGAAAGAATATTCTCATCAGCTGGATCCATCTGTAATAGACTACGAAGCTCACGAAGTGACCGCAGTTGGACGTTATATATTTCTTGCGCTCACATTATCAAGAAAAAAATAGTCTTCTTTAAAATATTTTTTTCTTTAACTGGTTTGACTGGTAATTACCAAAATATGTATGGTAAGTAAATAATTGATGTGGTAAGATTTTAACCGTCGAGAACAAGAAAATAAGTTGATTATTATAGTATTATAAGTAAAAAATAATTGTTGTAGTTATTTTTTTAAGAATTTTTTTAGAATGAAAAGAAGAAAAAACTTTTGATTTCAGTTTTCCATTACCTACTAGTACCTAATAACGTAAGAAAAATGCCTGTATCATTTAATAAAAAAGTAAAGACTGACTGTTTCTTGAGTTCCTTTATAATTTCTGTAATTTCATGATAGTAAATAATAGATATTACGAAAATAGGCTTAAATGTTGATTAAATAAATTGTCTGTTCTTATTGTATATGCCTTGTTATATGACTTTTTATTTTAAATGCTCTATGATTCATTACAATCGTAAAAAAAAATGTTTTTAGTTGGAACCGGTTCCAACGGCATACCGGAACCAGGTTTCAGAAATCTGGAAATGGATCTAGTTCTGCATGCCCTAAGTGGGATATCAAAATAATACTACAATATAGGCTGTAGTCCTTATATTTAAAAGATTACGCGTTAGAGCGACGGCTGGGCCTGGCTTTCTCATCTCCCTTAGAGCGCACATAGGGTTTAGTGTGTGAGCGAGGAGCTCCTGGTCCAGGTCCAAAATGTCTGACAGCTTCACGAGCGTTGCGGCGACCTTGGACGAGCACAGTCTTCTTGCCAGTTGGGGCACGGAGAGCCAGCTGATCGAAGGTCAGAATTTCACCTGAAAAGAACAAAATCAATCATAATTGGATTGAAACATCAACGTTGGTCATCTGGCCCTGCAAGATGGGCAGTCACATTGATAATAAAGTATTGAGCATAACAAAATATGGTTCTACAAACTAAGAGAGACCAAACCACAGAGGTTGAAGTTGGACTGTTGATGATGGTGAAATTTTTGATAAAGACAAAGAACCAATTCAAGATTGGTCTCTATTCCATCGCCTTGCCGTCAAACAGGCATCAACATAATTTAAGCCTGTAAACAAATCAGACCAGAGGCTCTGGCAGTTGACAATGCGCTTACAACCGCTGATGTTTATGGCAATTGTAAACGAAAAAAACGCAAGGTAGAGAACCAAGAGCTACAGCTCTTAAAAGCTTCTCTTTTCTTGGCTTACAAGCCAGGGGACTAAAAGTTGAACCATACACTGCACCACAGTTCTTGAGCTTTTCCTGCAGCAAGGCGATTATGTAATGATAGTGTGTTTCCATAGGAGTTTCATACAAAGACTACTGAATGGCTAGAGTTGATATTCTTATTCTAGTGGGGGGTAACTGGATCTGCACTGATGTCCCGCATAGGGGTGTATTGTGCATTGTCCCCCGTGATGCTAGCCCAACCCTAGCCAGCCCTACTCCTTAAAGTACCGGAGAAGGACTCTGGGCCGCCGGCAGCATTCCCTGAGCATTCCCGAAGGATATGCAGATGTTGTAGAAGAAGAAGGGCATGACTCTATGAGCTCCTGCAGTCCCGTCTCCGATCTGGCGTCCTTTGTTGCGGTTGAGTTGATATGGTAATGATCCCTTTCATAGTTGATGTGTGTAAAATCTTAAGTGTGAAGAAAGAAATTGCTATGCCTTTATTAGGTTTATTATATGTAGATCTGTTGATCATTTACAACAAATATTTAATTATATTGAAAATTTTTGTTTCTATTGTACTGTATGAACATGAGTTTGAACATTATTTAACAGACTAGCTTTAGTTTCCAATTTCAGGTTTTCCAAAATATTAGTTGACACTTAAATTGTTTGTGTTGATTACTTTTTAGTTTCTGAGTCAATTAAGAGACCATCTTGATACATATTATAATTGGAGAGAAATTATGTTGTTTTCCATCCTAAAAACACAACATAGCTCACTAATTGATTTGGAATAAAATAAGGCAGTCAATTGCTCTAACAAAACTGTTTCTAACCTCAAATAGGCTACTTCTGCCTGACTATAACCTTACAACAAAACATAAACAAACTAACCTCCAGCAGCCAAGATACGAGCGCGTGCCTTCTCGGTGACGTGAAGAGCAGCCACAGTCAGTTTAGGTACATTGTACAGCCTGACATCGTTGGTGATGGTTCCGACAACCACAGCGATCTGACCCTCACGAGTGGGCTTCTTCATGTGACGCACCAGACGGGAAAGGGAGATCGGAGGGCGGTTGATACGGCTCATAAACAACCTCCTCAGAACGATGGTGTTGAACTTGGCACTAGTACGCCTGGCCAAGTATCTGTAGAGCTGTCAACAATAACAAGTACAGGTTAGACCTGAATGAACCCTATTATATTATTTTGAAACTAGGGTAGACTAGACAGAACAGCTAAGTGATATAGAGGTGTACTTACCTTCACCAGAAGTCTCAGGTACACATCCTGAGATTTGACTTCGGTGCGCCTAACTTTCCTGTCGTGTTTGTGGTTGATGTCGATACCCTGAAATATGCAAAGGAACACATTTTGACTTCACTGGTATAACTGATAACCACCATAAACTTGCACAATTTAACGTTTCCACTAGGATTTCCATTGATTTATTTCAATTTTTTCACAACGAAACTCACCATCTTGACAATCGGAGGAAAAAGAGACTATAAACAATGTAGAGGTTTGACAGTTCAGACATACAAAAATGTTGCCAATTAATAAATCGGTAATGTCAACGTCAAAACTTCCATAGACATTTTTGTTTCTATTGTATCCGATTCGCGCCAAATTCAAATAGGTAAATTATACCACAAACTTCCAACCGCAAGCCTTTTATGAGTCAGCCAGCTGAAAACTTGAAGATGGCTGATTGATGACTCTGTCGATAGCTAGTTACAACTTCATAATCACCATCATCGTCTCAGCCGTTTCAAGTTTAAGTTTCAAGTTTATTCAAATAATAATCAATGTAACATTACAGATTAATCAAAGCGTTACACGTTAAATCTGAAACTAATAATATAAACACACAATAAGTATTAATAAAACAGCATACACAAAATAAATACAGTTTACACAAAACATATAAAAACAAAAGAAAAAACAGAAAAATCTAATTAAAACAGGTAGCTAGGAACAATTATTTACAATTCTATACCTTCACAGTAGCTTTGACATACTATGTACTCTAGCAATTTTATTATATTTATACTAGGTATCATCAAATAAATCTAAATCTGGCTCGATTTTCATAATTGTGTTGAAATGGTTTTGAGCGCGGCAGATGGGGGATCGTTGGCGTGCAACATTGCGCGGGGGTATAGGTGCGAATAGTGGGACTAGTCTGGAGCGGAATCTGGCGCGCCGCTCAGGTTGGGTACCTGAGCGGCAAGCTAAATCCGTCGACAGCTGGACAGAGGCCTCCCTTCATGGATCTTGAGGGGTTGTTGTAAGTAGTTATAATTTAGGTGTTGTAATTGGGGAACACTAGCCCATGCTATTTTATTGTTTTTACTTTTATAGCTTTTTGTGTATTTTCTGTTTGTGGCTCAAATAAATAAATTAAATAAAAAAACGTTTTATTCGGTAAACTTTTTTGAAATACTGATTTCAAAAATTGAAGATCAACTTCAATCAAGCATGTCATCGCGACAACTAAACAAGTTTCGACCGCCGTTTTTTCGAAGGGATGGAATTTATTACTAAACACCGAAAATTATCAAAAACCAAAAATTCCGTTCGTTCTGCTTCTTCCACGAAATCGCGTTTATCAAAAAAGAAGATTGTCACAAGAAAACGAAAATGCGCGTGCCTTCCTGAAAATTATTCAGTAGTAGAATTCCCATTGATATGGAATGAACTACGACAGAATGGACAGCTTTGTGATGGCACAATCGTTTGTCAGGACCTGAAATCAATTCGTATACACAGAGCGATACTTTCAGCTGTGAGTCCATACTTTAAGGCAATATTTATAAATTCTCTGAAAAAGGGAGAACCGGAAGAAACTGAAATAATTGTAGACGTCCCTAGCAACTTTATGAGCCTCATACTAGATTACGCCTATACCGGCACGTGTAAAGTTACTGCAGAAAATGTAGAACACTTACTACCCTACGCCGATCAGTTTGACGTGGTCGGTGTTATCCAGCTTTGCTGTCAGTACTTCTTGAATGAGCTGAGGCCGCATAACTGCTTGGGAATATTTAAATTTGCGAAATACTACTTCTGTGGAGACTTAGAGAAGAAAGGAAAACTGTATATAAGACAGAATTTTAGTAGCATTCTAAAGGAATGTAATGAATTCAAATCACTCGCACACGATGAATTAGAAGAGGTGCTAAGAGACGATGAACTGAATGTAAGAAATGAAGAAGTAGTATTTCAAGCAGTGAAAACGTGGGTAGAACACGATTTAGAAAATAGAAGAGCTTACATTCCTTCACTGCTTTCGTGTGTGAGATTCGGACACATTAGTTTTAAATATTTCAAATCGAAAATTTTGCAATGGGCGCCTGTTGTTAACGATGAGGCAAGTTTTGTTGTTTAATTATCTTAACACTATCTTTAAAGACTATTACTAATATTTACTAATAGATAGATGGTGCTTTACAGAAATGTCAAGAAGCTTTATACCCAGCCGTAGTGTTTCTCACCCTGCTTGATTCAAGGCCTGGAACAGAAGCGGACCTAAATGAGCCCCTTGCACGACCACGAATACCGTTCGAGGTTCTTTTTGCAGTTGGAGGTTGGAGCGCTGGTAGTCCCACCAGCTTTGTTGAAACTTACGACACAAGGTATGTTAACAAAGAAGGTAGGTAGTTAGGTTTCTAGATTACCGACACACCTATCAACTTGACCATCCTACCGAAAGGATCAGTCAGATGGGAACAATTTCAATATACCACTATATTTTTTTAAATTTTTCATAGCTCAAAAATGAGACTATACAGAGCGGCAGGCTTTGTTAGATAACAGAACTTTGCCTTGTTAATGTTTAATTTCTAATTCTAAAAGGTCTTGTTTCTAGGGCGGATCGGTGGTTCCTCTCAATTCACATGGATCTCACTCCCCGTGCCTACCACGGCCTCTGCACGCTAAATAACCTTATCTACATGATCGGTGGTTTCGACGGCAGCGATCATTTCAACACGGTGCGATGTTACGACCCCGTCGCTAACACGTGGCAAGAGAGGGCTTGCATGTATCAGGCGCGGTGCTATGTCAGTGTTGTCGCTCATGGTAAGTTTGTAACAGTAACTTTTGTCTTTTGACCTACTCATTCAACGACTTATTTACAATGGACAATCGACCTTTTAACAACTCTTTGTATGATCTAGATGGTCTGTTATACGCCCTTGGAGGGTACAATGGACGGACTCGGATGGCATCTGTAGAGCGCTACTATCCTGATAAGAACCAATGGGAGATGACGACTCCTATGAATAAGCAGCGTTCTGACGCCAGCGCCGCATCTCTAGGGGGAAAGGTAGGACTGATAAATTGGCCCCGAGGAATTTTGTATTTTTTTTTCGAATTCCGTGTTTAGTTTATTTTATGTTGGGAATGTGTCTGTGATGATGAAACAAGCCAGACGTCTTTAGTTCTACCTTCAGCGCGCACCTTACGGTGTCATCGATTGACGTCATTTTATTCCGACCGTATTCCTGCAGATCTACATTGTCGGAGGATTCAACGGGCAAGAGGTCCTCAGTTCCGCCGAGGTGTTTGACGCAGACACGCGCCAGTGGAATTTCATCCGCTCTATGCTGAGCCCTCGGTCTGGAGTCAGCCTCATCGCATACCGGGAGTGTTTGTATGCACTCGGCGGCTTTAATGGCTACAGTCGGTTAAATACAGGTTCGTTAATGACTGCCCTTTTCTTCGGATTGTCACATAGAGTTTTAGAGCCTACTTCGGACGCAAGACATTAGGGGTAATTTTATAAGTCGTTGTATGATATAGTGGATCGTCAATGTTTTAGCTTTCCTTAATTCATAAAGACTCCCAACCGGCAGCGTCTTGATTACTTATGTGTTGGTATTTAACCGTAACTGTAACTTTCCATGATATAGGTAGTTAGGGTGCAATATAATTGGGTCAAATAAAATTTACTAATTGAGGACAATAGAAAAAACAAAAAGGATTTTTTCTTTAAGCTAGAATGTCCTGATTCATCATTCCAGCCGTAAAACGTCCACTACTGAACACAAGCCTCCCTCATGGATCTCCATAAGGGCTTGCCATACCACGCACGAGCGCCGTACGGGATGTTGATACACGGAAAGACGCTGCTGCCCATTTTCCGGAGGTATCCCTGACCAGGTTCTTACTGGCTTCCACGGGTATGAGAGGAGGGGTAACATTCTACTGCCAGCACCCCACGGTTAGAATGCCCTGTTTATTGTTTAGTATTTAGCCCCATTGATTGCTAGATTTCTAGGTCTTTGACGAGAAAGTAAGAACATCTTGTTTCCTTACTTGAGCATTATTATCTCACGCTTTACTCGTATTTTTTTTGTAAATTCGATTTGGGTATTTGTATTTGTGTTATTCTCTGCTGTGGAAATCCGTATATTTAAAATTGGTGTGTGTTTTCAGTCGAAAATAAAAGTCTTAACTACCTTTACTTCAGGGGAGAAGTTCAACCCGCAACGCGGCGGAGAATGGCAGGAGGTGACGGAGATGTTTAGCGCCAGAAGCAACTTCGCAACCGTGCTGCTTGATGACATGATCTTCGTTATTGGAGGATTTAACGGTAAGTAGAATGCATTAAGCATGTTAACCATCCTCTTTTGCCGTGCTGCAGTATGAATCTGCTAAGGAATACTTCGGAAGATGGCAGCAGCATAATTCCGTGTATCAACATCCCGTACTGCGGTCGCAAACCCAGGCAGGCGCCAAACGTGAGCATGCCAACAAAACAACCTATTTATATTATTTGGAAATCCATGAGCAGACCTTTGTCCTGCAGTGGACCGTCTACGGCTGAGATGACATCATCAAATCATTGCCGATGGACGGACATGCACATGTGAGGACATGCAGCATTTTAAACTAACCCAATATTTCCATATTACGCCAGGAGCGACCGGCCATAATTACACAAGTACCTAGAGGAAAATTTAATGTTGTACTGACCTCACTGTGGATTCAGAGCAGAATAATGACGGGCTACTCTTTTTTTCCAGGGTCTACCACAATACCACACGTGGAATGCTACGACGGTGATTCGTTGGAGTGGTACGATGCGGCTCCGATGAACCTCAACCGGTCAGCTCTCAGTGCTTGCGTGCTTGTCGGTCTGCCCAATGCCAGGTCCTTCTCATATCTCGCCAAGGCCGTTCCAGCAGCTGGTGCGGACCAGGCCCACCACTCATAAAGAAAATAACCATAGACAAAATATTTTTTTCCTCATTCATAAAGAAAACATCCATAGTCACTTACACAATATTTTTAAGGAAATTTCAATGAGAGGTTTTCAAAAGTAAAAACTTAAATAGTTCCCTCGAATCGAACCTTAGAGATGGCGTTCGTTTTCTTTTTCTGGTAATTTGACAATGATAGAATTATAAATTTATGAATCAACAACAAACTTTTCTCCGCTTGCAAGCTGCATCTGATACGTTTATTAGGAAACACTTCTATAAACTGAAAACGGATCATTGACACCGACGACTCTTTACTATTATATCACAAACATGTAAGGTACCCACCTCTGTATCATAAATTAAAACTACCCTCAAACCATGGCAGTTTTCCGATTTGAGATGTGTAAAGCAGGATTACTGTGATAATTGTACATAGGGATTTTGTAATTCCGTTTTGTTTATAACGTAGCTAAATCATGGAAATATTAATGTAAATAACTAGATCGATTCTTTAAATTTGTATTTAGTTTTTTGGGAATTGTGTACTTGCGAACGTTACTAGCGCAGTAAATAGGACTAAAATTTATTATTTTCTCAATCAAAAACAGATTATATACTTTTAATCATTTTCACCGAGAGATTTGTAAATTTGCAAGTTTTTATGATACTGTTGTTTGTATTAGATATTTATTTTAATATTTTCGCGCACGTAATCAAGAGGCCGCGTTTTGTATTTTCAATATGGCGGCGGTGATCGTGATTTATTCTTTTCTACCTACTTATCTGTGATATTTTTCACAATTTATCTTATTCGAAAAGGTTTAAAAATGTAAAATTACTTTTATTAATTTAATGAAAAATTTACCGTAAGCACATGAAGAGTTAATTTAATATTTGAAGTATTGATAAATTTACAAATAAAGAAAAACCAAAAACATTTCGTATTTTATTTCAGAGAATCATACCCAGTGTCTAATTTGCGTTAAATGAAATTCCCTTTTCATCGAATCTCGCTCCGTGAAGCGCCCCTTATTACCCTTATTAAGCTCTACATAAAACAAATTAAAGAAAAAAAAAACAGATTAAAAAGAAATTTTCGTCGCCGGAAGATTTGAAGATTATTATTGTATTACTTACGTATTAAGTATTATTACTTATTATTAATACTTATTGTATTAAGTTACATATTATCATAATAGCTCTTGGATGTTTTGGCTTAGGCTGTAAGTTTACCTGTGTCTGAATAAATGAATTATGAATTATAAGATGCGCTGTCAGGGTTCGAGCAGGCTGTAAACGAGGTTGTTTACTCCCACCTGTTCTGTTAAGTAGTTCTGTTGACAGAACTACTGGGAATTTTTTCCCATTAGTTCTGTCCACAAAACAAATGGGAAAACAATTCTCACTTGTTCTGTTGAGTAGTTCTATTGTGATTACTATTTACTTCTCCATGCAATCAATTGTATCACGTGTAGTTTTCAAGATATGGCCCTTTGAAGTTTGACAGCTGTCATCAAAAATGTAGATCTCATCAAGGTCTTTTATCCATTAAATAAAGAAGAAGAAGAAGGTCTTTTATTTGAGCTCACAACGAAAAGTGTAGGACGAGTAGTTTCCGAGATAGGGCCGTTTGAAGTTTGACAGCTGTCATCAAAAAAGTAGATCTCATCAAGGTCTTTCATATGAGCTCACAACGAAAAGTGTAGGACGAGTAGTTTCCGAGATATCGTCGTTTAAATTTTGACAGCTCTCATCGGAACAGTGAAAGTCAATGTAATTTGAGTCTAAAATTTTAAACATGTACTGTAATTTTTGACATATACTGTCATTTTTTACATTTACTGTCATATTTGACATTTACTGTCATTTTTGACATTTACTGTCATATTTGACATGTGTCAAAAACATAATAATAGATAATATATAATAGATGAGGCGCGTATTGAGTCTGATTTCTTTGACTGAATTGAACTAACTTTATTTAATCACTTTTGTTAACCTAAATCACCTTTGTTTGTTATAAGCTTGTATTTACTTTCGTGCTCCATTTCTATAATATTTCTAAAAGTGAAGAGTTGTTATTAGCCGTTTGATTCTAGATTACTTTTATATATTATGTTTGATTTGTGCTGTTAGTCTTCCTAAAATAAATAAATAATGATTGGCTATAGTCGGTTTTTTAGGCCTTTACATCTATTATAGATGATTTATACAGCGTCAGCACAGCAACTGTCAATAATGCTGTACAGGACGGTTTGTTAGGTAGGTACTAACCTAATTGGTGATAAATGTAGAAACATCCTGAATAAGTCCTGCTGGAAGACAACAGTACTAAAAACAGTTTTTTAAAAGTAAGATCTGATATCTCCCCTAGGGGATCCATCAGGGGAGCCAATAGACCTACACCGTTTTTTTAGTTAAAACACTGTATTTTGTTAGAAATGTTAATATTGATACACAGTCTCACAGCGAATCGCCTTCGAGCTCTGTCTGTTCTTGTACTCGGACTGACATAGTGGCGTTTTTATACAAACACTTCAACACGGTTTCTTACCCGCGCTCCACCTCACAAGTTTACCTGGGTGGACTACGGAAACTTTTTATGATCCATGGTACACCTGGGTGGACTACAGATACTTATTATGATCCATGGTACACCTGGGTGAACTACGGATACTAACGCAGATCCGGTGTACACCTGGTGGACTACGGAAACTAATCAATTTGCATGTTTAATAGCTAACTTCGATGTACCGATAGTCAATACGACATCGTTGGAGAGACGGGCCGTTCGGGATTTCCAGTCATCAAACCGAGACGGTTCGCGATGATCCTTAAAAACAGCTTATAAACATAGCTCAAAAGCGAGATGGGTCTGTAATTCTTAAGCAAGGTATTGTCACCTTTCCTGAAGAACAGACAGAGGCGGCTTTACCTATAGTGCAGGGTGTGCGGCGCACACGGGCGCCGGGTCTAAGGGGGCGCCGAGCGCCCTCTAAAGGTCGATTTACATCAGACGAACACAGAGCTAGAGCTAGAACAAGAACATTATTTCGTGATCTTTTAGTGTAAACGAAAACTCGTTACCAGCGTTTACATCAAACGAACAAAGAGCTAGAGCTAGAACAAGAGCATTCTTCGTAATAAGCAAGATCATCTGAACGAATGTTCTTTGCTTTCGTGTCAATTCTGTGGTTGGTATTGGTAGTGCTTCGCTATGTCTATATATATTTTTCTCTTGGATTATTTGCTCTTTTTTTAACTATTATTTTTAATAAATTTAAAATTTCTGATTACTTTGATTTTAATTTTAACCATGACAATAAAATATGAACCTATAAACTTATATTATATTTAGTTTGAGGTTTGAGGTAGGTGTTGAAAAAGGGTACAATGAGTCTATGAACCTAAGAATATAATTTATTCTAATTAAGGTAAAATTGACACTCATCATTTTTACCCTGTACCATATACAATCGCTAGAACACAAGAACTCTTTGAAGATACCGCTCAGGGGCGCGAGCTACTGATGCGTTAGCATCAGTAGTTCTCGAGATATCCACTTGTGACGGACAGACAGACAGAGTGATTCTATAAGGGTTCCTTTTTACCATTTTGGTCCGGAACCCTAAAAGCACATTGTTCTAATTTAGAAAATAAACTTTGCCATGCTGGCTCTTCAGATGTGGAAAAGTTCGAGCTCTTTAATAAAATCGAATTATTACCGATGTTTATTGATGATTCCACTACGCCGTTGGATATTTTAGATTACCTACTTGTTTACGATATATAAATACATAATAAATTAATTTCAGTATTCCCAAATCTGTCCACAGCACTGAGGATTTACCTCACACTTCCAGTCACGGTAGCACACAGCGAAAGGTCATTTTCTAAACTAAAAATAATTAAAAACTATCTTAGATCAACATTGTCGCAAAGTAGATTGACAAAATCGTTAATAAGTATTGAACATGAAATCAAAATTGAAGTCAGGGACATTGTTAAAGATTTCGCTAATGCAAAAGCACGAAAAGTAAATTTTTTGTGAATATATTCGTGTGTACGAGCGTCCTTTATGATATTATACCTAGTTTTAAATTAAATATTTTAAGAACTACAAAGTTGTGATTATTTATTGTTGTAACCAAGGGCCTTCCTAAAAAGCTTCTTGACATCATTTAAAATTGCACTATTTGCACCCGAATTTATCGTAAAATATAACTGTAAGTATTCCATTTTGACCCCGCTCCTACGAGGGAGCGCCAGGGTACTGGTGGCACACTGGCGCCACAAGGGCTAGAGCCGCCTCTGAGAACAGAACCACCACGCCCTCGTCCCATGCTTTTGGCGTTGTACTTTCAAGCAAGGCAGAATTAAAGAGCTTCTGAAGGACTTACCGTCGGCAGTGCCGGATTAGCCACGTAGCAAGAGTAGCAAATGCTACGGGCCTCGCGAATTTGGGGGCCCCGCGCTCCAACGCCTGTCTGACTGTAATAAAAAAATATTAATTTAGATAGGAGAAAATATCTTACATGCCTTAAACGCGAAGCGCTTAGGCTATGCTTCACTTCCACTTGAAAATCTAAAACTCGATTTCGTCACGTTAAATCGTAAAAATAAGTAGGTATTTTACGAACTTTTTAACGTTAATGTTCTAATGTTTAATTATAATCGATATATTTAGACTAGCATCTATACCACATGTCTACTCTTTAAGCGGCCAGATTTTTTATTTTTTATATAGGTATACATAATATTCTACGAGTTTACGCAGCCGAGATTGTACTTTTTAATCGATTTTAATAGAATATCGATTATAAGTATTTCGAGAAAACAGGCGAACTATTTAAATTTTATTAACTCAGTCATGATCTAATCTACTGTGGATGGTTGATTTATTATAAAATATAGATTCATTTTATGAGTGAATATAGCTCACCTTTTTAGGGTTCCGGACCAAAATGGTAAAAAGGAACCCTTATAGAACCACTCGAGATCTACTGATGCTATCGCCTTGAAATTTGAAATGTTAAAAAATATACTTATTTTGATTGCAGGGGGGGATAGGGGATCTTCAAAAAACGGCCCTCCCCCCCCCCCTTATCTCCGAAGTTTACAGAGATAAACCCGTAATACTTTTATTTCTAATAGAAGTGTATGTAAACTTTATAGGAAAATTATAGCGAACTCTCTAATTTGCATAGTTTTTTAGACAAGGCAAGACAACCTCCACCCCGGAAAGGGCGTTTTCAAAAACTTTGTGAAATTAATAGGTGACGTGGGGTATCATATGAAAGGTATTCATTTGCACGATAATAAACAGTTTTTAGTTTTCCTTTAAGTCGTATCGTTTTTGAGTTGTTTACAAAAATGTTGAAAAAAATTGCATTCCCTCCTTATCTCCGAAGATTGCGGAGATAAACCTCTGCAACTTTTATTGCTGTTAGAAGTGTATGTAAAGATTACAGGAAATTCAAAACAAACTCTCTTCTTAGCATACTTTTTTAAAAATCATCGAAAGTGTATAAAATCTTCATAAGTTCCGCTATCAGACAAGAGATGGCGCTGTCAAGGTTCTCCAAGAAATATACAACCGCCTTTGTCATATCGTATTGTATGATGGCACGGAACCCTCGGTGCGCGAGTCCCGACTCGCTCTTGCCCGGTTTTATTTTGAATCGATTATTTATCATATTGATCATGTTTCGAGATTATTGAAAGCTAGTGAAGGTAGATTAAGAGCAAGGTGTTTCAGAGTCTCAAGTAAAAAAGCAGGTAATTCAATTAAAAATTACACATTTATGTGCGATAACTTTGATAGAGATTATTGGATTGAAAAATGAAGCAGCGAACTGCAACATTCGAATAATGATGTTTTGTCTTCAAAGAAAATTTACGAGAACGAAAATAAGCCAAGATTCTATCATAAACTAATTAATAAAACTCACGTCAGAGACTGTTTGTGTTATACGGAAACTAAAGGACTTTTCTGTTTTGTTTGCAAAGTTACGAATTCAGATAGTTCGTCACCACGCGGTTTACGAAAGACTGATTAGATGACTGGAAGAATGCGCACAGTTTGTTGACAAGACATGAAGAAAGCTCTCTGCATAGAAAAGCCTTAATTTCGCTGTTAAACCTCAAAAACAAGAATAGCGTGTTGATTCTTAGCTTGTGAGCCAAATTGAGACTGAGCAAAAGTATTGGAGGCTACTCTGAAAACGAATCATTGCATTAATAAAGTTTTTAGCAGAACGAGGTCTTGCGTTTCGCGGTAGTGACGAAATTGTTGGTTCACCTAACAATGGAAATTATTTAGGCTTGTTAGAATTAATAGTCCAATTTGACGCTTTTATGGCTCAACATATACAGAATCATGCTAATAAAGGAAAGGGACATAATATGTCATATTTATCAAAAACAACTTGTGAGGAAATGTTATCTCTAAATTTGCCCATATTTAATCCAGAATAAATTATTTGTAACAGTTTTGTTTTATTTAATACCATAAACTTGAGAACCCAAAGCAAACCAAGGGCCCCTTGACAGAATTTGCTACAGGCCCCGCGCTGGCTTAATCCGGCACTGACCGTCGGTAAGTACCGGTGATCCACCCGCTTTCATAAGCTTTGAAGTGATTCTGTCCTTACCCGGTGCCTTGTCATTCTTGAGCTGTTTCAAGGCCATCCTGATCTCGTACAAGCTGATGTCCGGGATATCCTCGTATAATGTCGGGTCGGTTTGGCTCTTAGGTCGTTGGCCGCACTGCAAACAGGTTTAGTAACCGAATCGTAGAGCTGTCCATAGAACCTTTCGACTACCCTTAACACTTCTGCTTTACTTGACGTTATGCTGCCATCTTCTCTCTTCAACTTCGTCATCTGGCTCTGCCCACTAGAGTTTTATTCTATCTCTCGCGAATACTTTGGAGCCTTTATTCAGCTTTAACATTAGGTAGGTAATATTTAAAGTTTTCGTTTAGTAGAAAGCAGTTCTCCACTTAGGGGGCATCCTTCCTTAGGTTACTTACATTCTTTGGTATAAGTATTATGGCACATGACATGATTATAAACGTTTGATAAGTATTTTTTTTAACACCTAACTATAGGTAAAGTTGTTTTGCATTAGGTAAGCACGAAGATTGTTATGTAGGTACCTTACCTACAAATACCTAAATTGTAGTGCTCTGGGCTCATGTTAGGACTTGGGACTTAAACCATACTTAAAACATTAAAAAACATTAAAAAAAAAATCATACTTAAAACATTTTTTTCTTGTTCCATTCTTATGTAGTAAACTACTTAGCGAGAAATTAGGTATACTTATACTTTTGTGTGACATATTACTAAAGAAAGGACTCCCACTCCGTAAGCTTCATGAAAGTTATGTTATTGTTATCCACGCTGAAACGTGCTTTAAACTCTTAAATAACTGCCCAGTTGGTATTTTTAGGTAAGTACCTCTGGAAATACTCATTCCCACTAACTACATCTACACTTATAATAAAGAGGAAAGATTTGATTGTTTGTTTGTATGCATTGAATAGGCTCCGAAACTACTGGACCGATTTGAAAAATTATTTCACCATTAGAATGCTACATTATCTTTGAGTATAATAACGAAGGCTATATTTTATTCCTGTATTCCCACAGGAACACGTGAAGTGTCCGGGGCCACCTCTCCCCTATATTCTGTTTTTTACGTCATTAAGGCTGAATCGATTTTGATGAATTTTAGCATAGAAATAGATAAGAACTTGAAGAAGGTGTAGGCTACTTTTCGTTGCGAAAAAGAAACTGGAAGGGGTTGAAATAGGAGATGAGAGTTTGTATGCATCCTAATAAACTTTGTCTTAACGCGGGTGAAACCGCGGGGGTCAGCTAGTCTCTTATAGAAAACGTTCTATTCTTGTTCCTTTCGTAGGTACTAAGGGTACTTTTGTGTGATATTAACTAAACAAAGGATTCCCAGACAGTAAGTACCTACGCACAGTGAAAGTGATGTTATTGTTATCAAGGCAGAAACAAGCCTGAATCAACCTACACGCAACCGCAGGAGAGAGTGGCGATCGTGCGTATATTTACTACGCAAGGGGGAGACCGGGGAGAAACGGGTGTGTCCCGAGTCCCGCTACTACCGCCCACCCCGCCCCGACGCGATCGAAGTCATTCCGGGGGCGGTTGTCAGACATTGCACATTGCGTCGCGCTCTCTCGTAATTCCCTGAAAGAAACATGGAACTGAAGGGAAAGGTAGCTTTAATTACCGGAGCAGCGTCAGGAATCGGCCTCGCGTACAGCGAAGAACTACTCAAGCAAGGTGCTAAGGTAAGTCACTTTAAGGAAATGGTTTCTTCGCGCATGCCGCAGTGTAAAGTAATTCTGGGTTCAAGGTAAAATAACTGTTGAATGGATAATGTAAACTTCTTTAAACCTTGAAGCATAATTCAAGTGAACGCCCTCTCTCCAAAACGCTTTGACTGGCAAATTATTTTAATTGTACCGGGTTTCCTCAACCGGCTCTTATTTGTATTGATTTTCCGGCGCCCGGTCATTGGCGCGATTGTTTTCCTTTAGCTTGCTTTCTTTGTTTTACGTCGGATGACTGACTCAGGACCGATGTATTTTAATAAGTTTTTAGTGTTAGGGTTCATAATTACAACTTATCATTAGTAGGGCGCCTAGGTATGCCCAGTCTACACGCCTAGGCGATTTATTTTTCGTGATTAACTCGGAAAAGCAATCGTTCATTGCCACTGGGCTAATATCTGTGTATGTAGTATATTGTAATAAGTATGTCAGTCATCTAGTAACCATAACACAAGGTCTGCTTAGCTTGGGGCTAGATGATGCTGTGTGAATTGTCCAGCATTATTTATTTATTTAATTGGCGAAGCCAACCTTATCGAATTCACACACATAGCTTGAAAAGTTAAAACCAACAGGCGATTTTATATGACTGAATTCTGTTGGGATTTTCTAGGTGTCCCTCTGTGACATTGACTCCGATCTTGGGGAGCAGGTCTGTGACGATCTGAGCGCCAAGTACGGTCGAAAGAATGTAATCTTTAACCGCCTCGATGTCACTGATTACCCGCAGTTTGAAGGTAAGTTATAGATTTCATGTGTCTTACTTCATCTTGGGAATTAAGGTAACTTTTTACTTATTTATTATTATTTATATTTTATAAGTAATCAATAATAATCGGCGATTATTATCTATTTCTATATCTACCGCCGTGGGGTGCCGGCAGTAGAATGATACCCCTCCTCTCATGCCCATGGATGCAGTAAGAGCCTGCTAAGGGATACCTCCGGAAGATGGGCAGCAGCGTCTAACCGTGTATCAACATCCCATACTGCGCTCACCAACCCGCCTGCCAAGCGTGGTGAGAATGGCAACTACCCCTCATGGAGATCCATGAGGGAGGCCTGTGTTCATCAGTGGAAATGATGATTATCTATTTGAATTCGTATTTGTGACAAGTATTCGCTGGTCCTGACTTAGCAGATTACTAAAATAAAGTCGTGAGTCAGAAATCACAACAAAGATAAACATTAGGGACGACAGGATACACTGTCATGTGTTACAAGAATAAAATCCTCGATATTTATTTTTAACTTGTCCATTGATAAACGATGGGGAGACCGGGGCGAGTGCAAGTTATCGAGAAAAATTATGTTTTTATTTCAGAGGCTTTTATTCTCACTGTTGATGTGTTCAACCGTTTGGACATCGTTATCAATAACGCTGGTTTCATGAATGATCGGCTCTGGGAGCTAGAAGTTGATGTCAATGTGGTAAGTGAAGTGGTAATAAATAACACACAAAGTAGCCGCCGAAAGTAGAATGTCGCCCCTCTCTTGCCCATGGATGCACTAGAATCTACCAAGGGATACCTCCGGAAGATGGGCAGCAGCGTATTTCTGTGTATCAACATGTAACCCGTACCTACTGCGCTCGCCATTTTGGTGCGAAAGTATTTTTAAAAACACTGGCGTTTGAATTGTGTCGTTTACAATTGCAATCGTAGGCCATTGTTTCAACATTGCCTCGAGAATTGAGACAGACTATTAGACAATTTATACCACCCTTTCAGGATGAAAATAATTTCGTTCATATGAGAAAGCGTTGCAATCATTGTCCAAGACAATCATACCGAAAATCCGAATCTATCTGTAATTTTTACATATGCCCATCATCATCATCATCATCAGCCGTTATCGACCCACTGCTGGGCATAGGCCTCCCTTTGATTTTGCCATTCGCCTCTGTCATAAGCTATTCTAAGCTTATTCTATGCCCAACACATGCTAAATCGGTACAGTTTTCAAGAAAAGTAGTACCTATAAAAGTGACTGACTTCAATTTGTAATAAGTTTAAACTTTTTTTTGTTGGTGCATTCCAAATGTTGTGTAACTACTTATGTATGTTCATTATTCTAGTTTTAGCGCATAAATATTTATTAAATATAAAAGTTCCATAATTTAGTTACAAATAAAAAAAAAATTGTGATTGTGATTTCAAGGAAAGAAATGTACACTCCCATTTCTAGATTGCAAGATAAAAGCAAAAATAAAAATAAATATTGAGTTACTCGTTGTAGTTATGTTGGTATTAAGTACATCACCAATTTTTTAAAAGTGTTTAAGCAAATAATTATTAAGTGTTTTTAAGGCTTTTTATTTTCCTCACGTGACCTACCGCGTAAACAAAAACTGCGCGACTGACCGAGGGGGGAGCGTGTCGAAGAAGTGTGACATTGTGTGACAAGGGTTAGGGGTGGGAGGGGTCCTAAAAATCGTGACATCATATTTCAAAAAGTATTTAAAGTAAGTAAATATTGGAAATAAACCTAATTTCCAAAATGCTGTGATTTCACATGTAGAAAATATTAAACTAAATATTTTCTAGATGTGAAATTGCAAAATAAGTGACTAGGGAGGGACGAGACACAAATGACTAGACAATAAATGCGATAAGCTGTGACAAGTAGGAAAAGGGGGGTCAAAAAATCATGAAATCGTGAACATCATTTAATATAAGAATAGGCCACATAACACAAAAGAAATCACAATTAAAAAAGCATTGGGGTGCCGGCAGTTGAATGTTACCCCTCCTCTCATTCCCATGGATACAGTAAGAGCCTGCTAAGGGATACCTCCGGAAGATGGGCAGCAGCGTTTTTCCGTGTATCAACAACTGCGCTCACAAACCCGCCTGCCAAGCGTGGTGAGTATGGCAACTACCCCTCATTCATGATCCATGAGGGAGGCCTGTGTATTCAGTAGTGGACGTTTTACGACTGAAATGATGATGATGAGAAACGAATTAATAACGAAATAATGAGAAGGAAAATATATCGATCTAGTAAACAATGTTATCTCGGGGCAATAAACTATGATTTTTATTTAATGTTCACAACCAATCATAATAAGTGCATAGGTAACTAATTAGTTTACCTACAACATTTAGGTACAACTTTAATACTAATACAACTTAAGCGTGTGGTAAATACCGACATGATGTAAACAAAACAACATTAAAAACAAGGTTATAAAATAAAAGATGAATAAAAATAATGCTGGTCTCTATCTACACACCATCTAAGTAGTCCCAAACTACACAAAGGTACATAAGTACCTACTATCTATGGAAACCAGATGATTGACAGAATACTACTTATCATATACATACATAGAAAAATACCCATACCGGGACAAATATCTGCAGATTAAATAATTACATATATAAATATAAATAATTAATAGGTATATAAATAATTACGATGCCGTGGGGTGCCGGCAGTAGAAAGTTGCCCCTCCTCTCTTGCCCATGGATGCAGTAAGAGCCTGCTAAGAGCTACCTCCGGAAGATGGGCAGCAGCGTCATTCCGTGTAGCAACATCCCATACTGCGCTCGCCAACCCGCACGCCAAGGGTGGTGGGTATGGCAAATGCCCCTTATGGAGATCCATGAGGGAGGCCTGTGTTCAGTAGTGGACGTTTTACGGCTGAAATGATAATGATGATAAAATAATTACAAACAAAATTGTAGCTGTAGAAAATAATAATAATATGTGACCGCGAAATATTAACATCGACTTTACTTTCAACTACCTACGTTGGTTTAATAGCCGGCACGGTGATTGGGGGTTCGATTCCCGCCAGAATACAAAATGTTTGCTTTATCTGCAGAAATTTGTCTCAGTGGTATTTTCATGTTGATATGTATCATAAAAAAAATACCTAAGTATTCTACCATACACGTATTGATGTTGACCAGGATTAACACATAGGCTACTTTTTATTCGGGTAGGTATATATATATATATATATATACATAGTTCAGGAAGTTCTAGTTATTATAGTTTCAGGAAGTCTTGAGAATAGACACTATTGTCATTTACAAAAAAGCTTATAATGCCGCAAGTTCCAGCAATGGGTGTCAACGGCCTGATGATGGCGACTTACCCACAGAACGGAGCGATCCGCGGCACGATGCTTGCCTACCGGTTCATGGGCAAGGACCGCGGCGGCCAGGGCGGCGCCATCGTCAACACCGCCGCCTCGGGCTTCGTGCGGCCGCAAGTCTCCACGCCCATCTACACCGCCACCAACTACGCTATCGTAGGACTCACTAGGTCTTATGGGGTAAGTCTCTTTTTATTGACGACCTCTGTGCAGCGGGCGAAGGTCCGCCTGCTACGCAAGAGATTGCGGGCACAGGCAATATAATAGGCACACTAGTATTGATTGACATTATTACACTAGTATATCAGTGGCATTGCGCCGTGGGGTGCCGGCAGAAGAATGATACCCCTCCTCTCATGCCCATGGATGCAGTAAGAGCCTGCTAAGGGATACCTCCGGAAGATGGGCAGCAGCGTCTATCCGTTTATCAACATCCCATACTGCCGCTCACCAACCCGCCTGCCAAGCGTGGTGAGTATGGCAATTACCCCTCATGGAGATCCATGAGGGAGGCCTGTGTTCATCAGTGGACGTTTTATGGCTGAAATGATGAATACACTAGTAGAGATTGCGGGTTCAATTGCCGTCTCGGGACAAATGTCTGACGATCTGCAGATATTTGTTCAGGGTGTTTTTTCATATAATGTATAATAAAAAATATCTATTTATGTAGTGTAAATAGTAATTATTGTAGTTATGTAGGTATATCAGTCATCTACTAGTATGGGTACTGTTATGGGTAGCACAAGCTCTGCTTAGCTTGGGACTAGATGATGCTGTGTGAATTGTCCAGCATTTTTTATGATAATAAGAGTTTCTCTCTTGTCGGTCCAACCGATGCAACCCTTTTCATGGATTTATCTCCGAGGCAGTCTCCTTGTAGGTAAGACCTGAGAGTAACTTTCTGCTAACCTGGTTCATTTGGCCTTTCCTTCCTATTATGTTCATAAAGAAACTGACGGGTAAGTCTAGACCACTTCTAGATTTTACGAAATGAGCTAACGTTTTTGGGATAATCTAGGTAGTAAAAAATACGCCATTGTAGGACTCCCAGACTGACGGGGCGAAGCTTTACGAATCATCAATTCGACTAATAATAGATTTGGTCCAATATAGAAGTTGTCAACATAATTTTGAAGTTAATTTTAGAGCTGTTGAAGTACCTAGTGGTAACGACGAGTTCTAGATAAGGATGGATTCAAATGGTTGGAGCTCTGCAGTGGTTTAACACTGGCTAATAATAAACAAATATTGTAAAAGGAATATTTGAGATTTATCGACTTCGTACAGTAGAAGTTCCTGAAATAATTATGATCCTTATAACAGAACTAAAATTATAACCCAATGAAAAATGGTCGATACTTACCATAAGAATGACATTACGTTCTCTGTTTCCCCATAGGATCCGTACCACGTATCGCGAACGGGAGTGCGCTGCATGGCGGTCTGTCCAGGACTGACCGATACGGCCCTAGTCAAGGATATCTCCAAGCAGCTGATCTCTTCTGAATACGAGGTGGCGTGGCAGCGAGATAACGCTAGTAATAAAACTCAAAGGTAAGTGTACCCACCTAAGTCATGTTGATTTTTACTGAAAAATCTATGAATAGGGTGCAGTTGCGTTCATAGTAAGGATACCACTACTTGTGACTGGCCGACTAACTACTTATCTATGAACGCGACTGCATCTACTACAAATTTTCCAGCAACGGAGCGTGCCACCTCTGCTTGGTCACGGTAATATTATAGATAAATATTCTGTGGCTTGGTCGAGAGGCAAGCCATCTAAATAATAGATATATATTTAAACGTTAAATCTAGTGATTCTGCTAAATATCCGCGTCACAATGCAGATGTGTTTGGTGACGTGGAGGTGCCTAGGTGTATGTACATTTACCAGCGAATTGATATAAAACATACATGTAGAGTATATACAAACTTATCATATTTGTTACAGTGCGGAGCACGTAGGGAGATCTCTAATAGAAGTCCTGAACAAAGGACAAAGTGGTTCGATATGGCTGGTCGAAAACGGGCAGCCCGCCCGCGAATGGCGCGGCTAGGACACCACGAGCAATATTTTTAATACCTACTGCCAATGGACATGTATTGAGTGAAGCTTTTTTTTATAACGATATTCTGCAATCTGCTAAACCTGTCTAGTAATTCACTGGAGCTGATACAATAGTGATACGATTCAGCCGCATTTTCTCTTCATCGTTTTTGGATAACGGGTCAGTTGCACCCAACTTATGAATTATGTTTTCGATTTTAGAGAAACTAAATTGGCTGGTTACTCTATAAAATAATATATCAGAACAGACCACGCGTTGCTGATTTCATTATTTTATAATAATCTATTGCTAATATTTAATCCTAGGTTAATATTCGAATATCGCCATTTTAAAATAAGTTAGCGTAGATATATCCTCAATGATAGCAAGAATGACTTAGGTAAGTTTAATTTCCATAGCTTGAATGTATTTAACCTGTGTGAATGTGAATGGTGGAATTGTGCAAATACCAATAGGGGTGACTGGTCATGTAAATATGTTATGTAGGAATATTGTAAGAAACTGCGATTATATTTTTAAAAAATATATTTTTAACTTTGTAATTTTTACCCTGTAATAAGTGAATTTATACCTGTATGTGTGTGTTAACATTTGGTATTCAAATTGATTTTCAAATGTATTTACTAATGTAAAACATTGTTGTTTGTAATTTTCTTGAGTTCATTGAATCATACATACATGTTTTTATAACATTTTTATACTATTTGTTAATTAGTTGTGCTAAATATGCTAAGTACCTACATTGTGTACAAGCTTCGTTTGTTTGCAATAAACTTTTAAAGAAAGAGTGATTTCATTACAAAATAAAATAACATAGTGGAAGATTTGTAGTAAATGTATATTTTTCATATTAATACAATCACCAGGTACAGTTTGAGTAACAGATTTTACAAACATTTTATTTTGTCAAAAGTGGTTTGTAATTTCGTTCGAAAAAGACTTGCCTCTGTTATCATAAATAAATACACAATTTTTACGACAAATAGATTCCAGTTTACCGAGAAAAATATATTAAGATTGACCTTTTCTGGAACATACATTTACTAAAATTTGATAATAAGTAAAAACAATGAATTGAGGCTAATTGTATGCGGCAAATCAACATGATATTGCCAGCTGATCAGTTCGCGAATATGTTCCTGCCACTACGGTCTACGCCCAGCAGTCCTACTATCACATTTCATTTACTATAATTAACAATAAAACGAGTCATAAGAACACTTCCAAGTCATACACACTATGATTGGGTCAATCACAGTACATTCGAGAGGCCTCCACTTCGTATAACAAAAGCGCGTTAACACTGAAGCAGGGGAGCAATATGTTAACGATAAACCAAATAAAAAAATCAAATATATGTTGCGATAGGCGCGAAATACTAATAACATTCAGACTGGATGTTAACTTGCACTCGGCTTCGATGGAAACGCGCGGAAAAACAGAGACCCATGTCGCCCAGCGATAGGCTCAGTTTTGTATTTACCCATATAACCACCTCAGTGTAACCCAGTAGGACTGCTGCATGACTGTCTTATCGTCATTGCAAGTAAACATAAATGGAAGTGCAATGACCCTTCATAAACAATAAAACACTTGATACTAAAAACTAACATTCGTTACAACTTTAAATAGGCACATACGCGCATAATAGGTGAGAAGCTTTTACGAAAATATATTTCATTCGGCATGACATAAATAAAGTTTTAATTATACTATGCAACTTACATAGCCTCGAGTGATTCAAAGGAGACTGTTTTTACATGGCTCTTTCTCTCTCACCTAAGACATTGACATCTATATTTTTTTCTATTAGCCTAATATCTTTCTGTTAGCAGTCGACTTGTGACGTTCAATTGTACAATTTATCAATGAGATGCCAATGCCGGCCCATCATTACGCGTTCGCTCACTCGATCCTTAATTACACATACACTATCTGTGAGCGAGCCTACCCTTGGACGAAGACATGCTTACGGGAATTTCCAACTTAAACCTTCCATCATTTAGGATACAACACTATCACACCACAACAATGTTCCTTCTGCGTAATTCCACTCCACAATATAACTTCCCGTAAAGACATTTCCAATAATTACAGTTATGAAACACATTTGCAATCACCATCATACACTTTTCCGTTACTTTGCCATTAGTGATTAGTCCACGCGATAATAAATTAAGATTCTGGGTAGTCTCTAACGTCGCGCCCGTTCTACTTTGCTGAAACAAAAAGAAAACTCCGTGTTAAGAACATTCACGTCACCACGTATAATTTCACCAGTGAAATGCACACTGCTTAAATTTAATGCAAAGTAGTGTACACTAAAATGTAAAATTGTAATAATTTACTAGGATGAAGTTAGATAAGATAACACTGATGGCATGAGACACAAAATAATATTTTGTTGCCCAGATTCATTTAAGTTACACTCTTATCTAATTAAACTGTTTTCTTGCCAGTGGTTCCTAGGATTGTGTACCATGGGCCTGGCTTTCTTTGCCATCCACGCCCATATAGAGGGTGCGAATGGCTTTCTTTCCCATTCACGCCCATATAAGAGGGTGTGTCTTTTTGGATCATGCATTCTGGAGACCCAACTTCCGGAGTGATAGAACAAAATAGCATTTGTAGTGACTATACAAGACCTATATAAAAATTTAGCTTGCTGGGAATTTAAGGAAACTGGAATGTCTAATTTGTCAGAATGTGAACATTTTACTATTGGCCAACATGCATTCAACGACAATCTTTGGGGCTCTACAATATCAATTCAGAAATGAGGAGGATATGAAGAAATCATGACAATAGCCTCGCGAATTAAACGGATAAGCATGTTGAAATAGCAATAGGCAGGCCATGCAGTTCACAAAACAAATGGCCAATGGGTCCGAAAAGTTCGTGAGTGGAGGCCACGGGCTAGCAGCGCAGCGTAGGACGTCCACCAACAAGATGGCTGACGTCCTAGTGAAGACCGCAAGGTGGATGCAGGTCGGTTTGAACCACAATAACTATACTCCAGCCACTTACAATGTAGAATGTTTGTAAATAAAAGCTGGCAAACTTAAAATTTAATTGCTTCCTAACGGTTGGTTTTTTGACAGGAGTTATAATAGTATTTTTTATTGAAGAGAGTGGCCACAAAAATGCCTAATAATTGAGAAAAAAATATGAAATATAAAAAACAACAGAAATAAGTTATTTTTAGGTTAAGTATTGGTAGATTGTTGACAAACATTCTACATCGAAAGTGGCTGGAGTATAGAAAATGAGGCCGTTGTCGTGGACGGACATATACAGCTGAAATGATAATGAAGATGATGACTAACCAGCTGCGGTCGGCGCCTGCGCCTGCGGCGGGTGCTGCGGCGCGGCGTTGCGCGGCTGGTTGATCCGCGGCATGCTGGCGTGCGGGGGGTTCGCATTGGCGTTGGGCCGGCCGCGCGCGCCGCGCTGCCCGCCCCGCCAGCTGGGGAAGTAAGACATACTGCATCTCAGTTGGAGTCTGTTCGACCACTCTATTGTAATACATTGGCGTCGATTCTGTTTTACACCTCCTTAAACTAATTATAATTAGAGATATCACGTTTCTAAATTTAAGAGCCGTCAGCGTAAAATCGGACCAATTTATTTCGTTTTAATTTTAGAACGGCGCTAACAGAATAGCTATACGTCATTTGAGTCAGTTTTACGTCAATTAAATTAGCTTTAGCTAGTTAGTGCAACAAGTATCGCTACCAGTGTAGCCTTAAAAGATATCCGTTTTTTTTTGCGGCTGACATGACCAGCCCAGCTACATTTCAGTTTCGCAACTTTCTGAGCTATGTCGACAATTATTTATTTAAATTGTTCAAAACTTTTTTGTATACTGTATTAGATGTAATGAGGAGTTCCAACCCGAGATAAGTCAACATATAACTGCCAATGGGACAAACACTGCTCTCTCAGATCAATACCCACCAGAGAATTTTTGATACTCAATAGTGAGGGCAAAAGAGAAAAGTTTTTAAATTTAGAGCTGTCAGAGTAAAATTGTGTGTATTTGAGAATGAATGAATGAATGATTATAACTTTATTGTACACCATAAAATAAATAACAGTAGAAGATAAGATACTTAACTAAATGCACAATGGGCGGCCTTATCGCTAAAAGCGATTTCTTCCAGGCAACCTTTGGATGTTTGTTCCGTTTTAATTTTGGTTCAGTAAGAGGGAAAAGTAATAGTTTTAAACACTTGAGACAATAAATTTACTTATTTTGATAGGAATTCATAATTGTCGATAACATGACCAAAAACTTATAACGATTGAAATTATTTTTAATTATAAAAAACTGCTTTTTGTAACTTAAATATAAATGTTAGACGTAGGCTGTCGTTGACTTTTTTGTAGGCATTATCATGCTCTTAAACTTTTCTCTAGAACTCAAACATACACCCTCTAATCGTTAAGGCAGCGTTCGTGAAAAAAATTCCGTTCAACGTTTTTTCTCCGAATTACTTTACAAATCCAACTACTACGAAGAAATCTTCTCATTTTTCGGAATAATTTATAGCCTATGGCACTCATAAATACTGTGGCTTTCTATTAGTGAAAGAATTTTCAAAATCGGTTTAGTAGGTCCAGAGATTACCCCCTACAACGTCACAAACTCACAAATCACAAACTTTACCTCTTTATAGTATCAGTATAGATAATAATAATATAATTATGCTCGACAATTCACACAGCATCATCACTAAGCATAGCTTGTGTTAAGTGGTACTAGATGACTGATATACTTAATACACATTATACTACATAGATAGATACTTTTTTAATATATAGAAAAACATCCAGAACGCCCTGAACAAATATCTGCACATCGTAGACAGTCTTGAGGCGGGAATCGAACCCGCAAGCTTTTGCGTCGCAGGCGGACCTTCGCCCGCTGGGCCGCAGAGGTCGTCCTGTTACGTTTGACAGAGTTGGAGCATATTCCGTCCGTGGTTTTGTCCTAATCTGATATTGAATAAGTTGCCAATATTGTGTTTGATTTAGACTCACGGCTGATGGTGAGGGTTGTGGTGCGGGTTGTGGCGCCAGCTGCCGCGGCCGCGCCAGTTGCCGCGGCGCGCGGACGCCACGCCGAACGTCTCCGAGTTGAGCTTGCGCTCCGTCCGCCAATCCGTGCGCTGGCTGCGGCCCTTCGACCTGGACACACAAACATTAACATTTAATAAACAACAGGCTACGTTAAGGGAAAGGTCGACGAAGTGTGATATTGTTATCATAAATAAATACTAACATGAGTTTCAGTAGTTTGTGTTTAGTCGGTGCTGAGCGTGCACCATGACTCGTTTGTTCACCTGAAAACCAGCAGTACTGAAGGAGTGGTATTCCTTCAATACTGCTGGTGCATGCACAGAACCATCTAAACACAAAATACTGAAACTCATGTTAGTATTTATACGTTAAACATATGAATTCTGTGGTCAATTGGTTATGCGCTAATTGTAGTTGGTGCGTTGGTTGTATTAATGAAAGGGCTACCTCTCGATCGCCTCGCAGGAGATGTTATCAAAGAAGCTCTTAGTCTTGTCATATCCCGTGTAGGGGTCGTCGTCTACTTCCGGCACGTCTGCGCCGGTCTCGTTGCCGGAGTCGTCCTTCTTGTCCGCCTCGCCCGCAGGCAGGGGCGCCGGCAGCTGCTCATCCTGCTAATAAATAAAACTTCATTAAAAACATCACCATCATCATTTAAGCCGTAGGACACCCACTGACATAGGCCCCTCTCATGGATTTCCAGGTATTGCGGTTGGAGGCGGCCTGCATCCACCGTCGACCTGCGGTCTTCACCAAGTCTTCTGCCAATCTTGTAGGTAGACATCCTACGCTGCTCTTAACGGTCCGTGGCCTCCACTCGAAAACCTATCGGTCCCATCGCCCATCGTTCTTCGAGCTACATGGCCTGCCCATTGCCAATGTGCTAATCCGTTTGGCTATGTCGGTGACACGAGTTCTACGTATCTCCTCATTTCTGATTCGATCAATCAAAACAAACAAATTGCCGTGGGGTGCCGGCTGACAGTAGAATTATACTGCCCCCCCCCCTCTCTTGCCCGTGGTTGCAGTAAGAGCCCCATAAGATGGGCGTCAACATCCGGTACTGCGCTCGCCAACCCTCCAGCCAAGCGTGGCGGTTATGGCAACTACTTCCATGGAGATCCATGAGGGAGCCTGTGTTCAGTACTAGAGGTTTTATAGCTGAAATGATGATGATGATATTCATAAACAAGCTTGTGGTGAAACACAATTGTAAGCAGCGTTGCACGTAGGCTATGCTGTGGACAGATGCCCTAAATATCTTCCATAAGGAATTGAAAATACATCATGCGGCATATTGCACATTATTGTGTTTTCATCTGGGTGCCGGCGGAAGAATGTTGTCTCTCCTCCCTTGCCCGAGGATGCAGTAAGAAACTGCCAATCTCCGGAAGATGGGCAGCAGCGTCCTACTGTGTATCATTCGTATCAACATCACGTACCGCGCTCGCAACATCCGCCTGCCAAGAGTGGTCAGTATTGCAACCCTCATGATCAGCACTTTGAGATTAATAAGGGAGGCCAGCTATGGACCTACTACAGCTGAGATGATGAAACAAGCCTGGGCAACCATCTACAGAACTAGTGAAACACAGTTTTATGCTACATGGCAAATGTGCGATGGTGTGAACAGATCTAAATCCCTTCCATTTTAAGCTATATTAAGGGTTTGAAAATAATAGATAATTCTCTACTATGTGGCGTATTGTATATAAATTTATCGGAACGAAAAGTGTAGTTTTATGCTGCATGGCAAATGTGCGACGGTGTGAGATGCCCTAAATCCCTTCCATTTCAAGCTATAGGTATTAAGGGGTTGAAAATAATAGATAATTCTCTACCATGTGGCGTATTGTATATATATGACGTATTTTATCAGAACGAAAGTGTAGTCAAACTATTGATAACAGTCGTTCAAAGGAAAATCACTTGGACTAAGATTCAGCTCGAACTTTTATCATTCTAGCTTAGACCCGCCGCTTCGCATGCTTTGTACCCGGATAAAATGTAGCCTGCGTTAATCCTGGTCAACATCTAAACATGTGCAAAATTTCAGCTCAATCAGTCAAATACTACATTAGCATAGGCTACATTTTGCGTGCACAAACCTCCAAACATACATACTCGCAAACTTTCGTGTTTATAATTTTACTCAGTAAGATTCGTATCGATTGATCTTACCTCAGGCTTCACACTGACGACAAGCTCGTCGCTAATCTTCGCCTTGGCGAGCTGGGTGCGCAGTTCCTCAAACTCCGTGTTGGCTTGCTCGAAGTCATAATCGTTCTCAAACTTCAGGGTGTTCTTATTGCGAGGCCCGAAGCTGCCGCGGCCGCGGCCGCGCGCGCGTCCCCTCCAACCGCCGCGATTGTAATTTTGTCCTAGGACATAATTGATGTTAGGATTCGCTAGGTCTGTGGAAGGATTTGGAAGATCAGTTGAAATAGATAGACAAGTTATGAGAGAAGATGCAAATGCCATGAAAGCGGAAGCTCTACAAATTCAAGCAGCAATAGTTTGATCTGTGGTTGACTGGAAGAGATCGCTCATGGCATTAAGGCCGCCTCTTCGTTTTGATTTTATTCTTCTGTATATGTTCGTATTCTTGCTATGAGTGGTACAAGAAAGAGTTTTCTATTCTTCTCCACAATAGATTAAACAACAAACATTTGAAAAAATATGTCTCCATGCACTAAGCGGCACGCGTAAACTTATAATGCGATACAATCGTACAACAGCGTTTTTTTATCTGCAACTTTACTATAATTAAAAGGATGAAATCAATTTGACACACAAGTTGTACACCGACTTTTACAGCGTACGTTCGATGACGATAACAAGATGTAAATAAATGTTTAGTATGTTCAAATAAGTTCCATTCACTATGTCATCATCATCATTAAAGCTGTAAAACGACCACTACTGAATACAGGCCTCCCTCATGGATCTATGAGGGTTAGTTGCCATACTCACCACGCTTGGCAGGCAGGCTGGCTAGCGCAGTTTGCGATGTTGATACACGGAAAGACTTTGCTGCTCCTCTTCCGGAGGTATCCCTTAGCAGGCTCTTACTGCATCCACGGGCATGAAAGGAGGGGTAACATTCTACTGCCGGCACCCCCCGGAATTTACTATGTGAAAGATAAAAAACTAATAAAGAGTTAAGATTTGTTTACAATTTTTCCACGGAGGTGTTGGCACTGATAGGACATGTAAAATTGTACACAATTAAACTTATTATTACAGATATAACACGTACGTCGTACATACCTACATATTTCTATTTTACAAGCTTTTATTTAGCCTGCCCTGTTGTATGTATGTAACTATGTTTGTTCGCGGAATCTTTCAACTCAATTTTGAAGCAGATATCTTCAACCAATTGAGCTGAAATTTTGTATATGTTTTTTTTTGGATGACAATGCATGGGACGTCACTCTGAATTCAACATGGCGGAACACCCAAGATGGCGGACTACTTATTTTTAATGTACTCCTATAATATGGGTATCAAATGAAAGGCTTTGCTAAGAGTTACTCTAAAGATTATATGACATCACTAAATCCAACATGGCGGGCATGAGATGAACAGACAAGAAACCAACTGTCCAGTGATAACTAAAAAGTTAAAAATAAATTAAATGTAAAAATACTTTTTAACAAACAATTTTTTATTTAAACGTACCTACTAAAAATAATAAAATAAACATTTTCCATTAAAGTTTAATATCAACTTAAGAAGTCTTTCTGGGTACTCGTATTTACATAGTTAGAAAAAAAATTAAATCAATTAGATCAAGTTACAGGTACACAGGTTAATCTGGCGACAAGCTTTTTTATCACATAAATTGTGTAGACGTTTTAAATTGACATTAAACTTTAATGGAAAATGTTTATTTCATTATTTTTAGTAGGTACGTTTAAATAAAAGCTTGTTTGTTAAAAAGTTTTTTACTTTTTAATTATTTTAATCAGATCTTCATCAGAGCCAGTGAGGGATTATCGCGTAAGCGCACGCTTACTTCACTAGGATACCTCGTATTTATCAGATGAATTTAATACAATGTTACATTTGAAAACAAGTATTATGTATGTATGTATTAATTTTTTACTTATTTCTTGTAATCAAGCAAATACTGTTCAGTCATAGATCACTTTTTGTTTCAGCGACATTAGCGGTACAAACGAGCGTCAACAAACGAAAAGAAAAAGCTATAGAGAAGTAGAGATAAACTATTTTAAAAATGCACGCTCCTCCACGAAACTTGATAATTACAATGTGTGAGAGGAGATACTTATTGCATTAGAGATGCAATAAGTATCTCCTCTTCTTGTGTGCATTTTGCAACTTTTCTGGAAACATGGACTAATCAGCTCACTGACAAGTCAACTAATCGTGCGATCTGTCGAGCTGTAGCTATTGTATGGCGGGAAGTGCGCTTCTTGTTTCGGCGACACGTCCGCTCTGTCGCACGCTCGGAACACTAATGCACTAGTTGACCGACAGATACAGCTTTTTTCCTAGTGATACCGTTTGTGTCTAGCCGGTGACTGAACAAGTGTGACCAACCAATGACAAATACTAATTTATCTGTATTGTATATAGAACATCTATTTTGTATGTCTGTGTAACAGCGGTGGAGGAGCATGCATTTTTAGAATAGTTATCTCTGACAGAGAATTTATTTTAATAAAGTTATCTTTATGTCTTTTTGATTGATCAATGATCACTCACCATGTTGGTTATGGTACTGCTGCTGCATCTGTCCGGGATGTTGGTTCTGACCGTGCTGGTTCTGGTGCGGGCCCTGGTGGTTCTGGTGCATGCCCTGGTGGTTCTGATGAGGGCCCTGGTGGTTCTGGTGCGGGCCTTGGTGGTTCTGGTGTGGGCCCTGGTGGTTCTGGTGCGGACCCTGGTGGTTCTGCTGATGGTTCTGTTGATGATTCTGCTGCTGATGCTGGTTCTACAGACAAGATGGAGAAAATCAATAAATAATGCATGACATGTAAGACCTAGATAGGAATAGTAATTATTTTTGTTTTCTACAGACTAAACTTAAGCTACTTTTTTCTTGAGGTAAGTTAAAAACTAACATGCACCTTACCTTGTTAACTGGTATTAGTGATGATGCATATGGAGTTTAACTGGGTAATTATATAGAAATTAAACGTCGTGTGAAAACACAAATAAAGTGACGCCATATACACAAACTGGGTGTTCATAGCGTAACTTTATTTGCGTTTTCACACGTTTACATTAGAACCCTTACTTATAAACATAGGTTGGCTTGCACTACTCACTAAATGCATTTAGTGATAGTTTTAGTTGTAGATTATTGGGATTTCCCAATAATATTATAAATAAATCACCATCAGTGTCCAAAAATCTTAAGTGCTGCATAAATTTAATCAGTTTGTATTTATTAGGGCTTCCACATTTGCAGATAAGATGGGTCTCATTCTTATTCTGGTGGCGGATACCAGATATGCACTGACGTCTTGCGTCGGGGTGTCTTGTGCATTGACCCCCGTAGCACTACCCCAACCCCAGCCAGCCCAACTCCATGAAATACCGAAAGACTGGGCCGCTGGCAGCATTTTGGCTCATCCAGACTAATCAAGCCTGCTAATGTGGAAAGCCCTATGAAGTATAAAGCCTTACTTCATCATCATCATTATTTCAGCCGTAAAACGTCCACTACTGAACACATGCCTCCCTCATGGAACTCCATGAGGGGTAGCCACGTTCGGCAGACGGGTTCGTGAGCGCAGTACGGGATGTCATGTAAAGACGCTGCTGTCCATCTTCCTTAGTAGGCTCTTACTGCATCTCCGCCCCACATTTCATGCCCGTGGAAGCAGTAACAGCCTACTGCTGTCACCCCACGGCAGCCTTACTTATGGCGTGACAATGAATACCTGATGGTGTTGATTCTGATGCGCGCTAGGCTGGGGCGCGCCGCCGCTCGGGTACCGCTGGCGGTTGCGCGAGTCGTTGCGGTTGCGGCTGCCGGGCGGCGGCGCACCGGCCGGCGCCTTCGCGGCGCCCGCGGACCCGCGCCGCGCCGGCCGCGCGCCGGACCCGCCGGGCACGACGCCCACCTGCCCGGTGTTAGTACGTTAGTAATGCCAACGACCTTAAATTTAACTCAGGACCAATTTTTGAATCGCTCGAATTCTAAATTTTTTTCTACTTTCTATACTTCTGCGAAATTCGATGTGTACGAAATGTGAACAAACCTTTTTACTTGATTACTTAGTATTGTTTTATTGACGTAATTGATCACAATAAAGGGAGTAGTCAACAATGCACAATACCTGATTAATAAAAGTTCTTTATAAAGATCAAGAAGAAGAAAGTGATTTTTAGGTAGGTACTTGGTGAGTTTATCTACCTTAAATCACGTGGAATTTTGCTTCAAGTATAGAAGTAGTATTTTTTAATCGCACAATAATGTTTGAGACCTCTTTTGAGAGGATGAATAATTGACACATAAATTATTTGAAATTATCAAGACAGCGTTATTGTAGTCAGCGAGCGTTTCAAATATAGGACTCTTTTCGCAGATGATAGGCACTATAATTTGTGATTTATTTAAAACTCATTAGCTTCGGAGACCGATAGTTATAGTTATCAAAGGCGATACATTCGTGTAAGTATAATGCTATAAATAACCCTATACATTTAACCTGTAAACCTGACGTATTTGAAATTTATGATGGTCAGATGAACAGTATTGATATATAATGGCACTAGAGAGCGCCATGGGTCGATGGCATTATCGCAGTTTTTAGGCACACAGATTCGAAGACAAGAGTCTACCAAAAAGTAAGGGAAACCTACAGTGGGTGATTCTGGACTGAGAAGGAGACAGATACTCGTTAACTTTACGTGCGAACGTCAATAGCATAGAACACGATAAATATAGATAAATCTTGATTTGTTCGCTATGGAAGTATTATTTCGAGGGTAAGCAAGGCAAATGAAACCTCACTCTTTCTATAGCAGCCGCATTAAGCACGAACAAATTAATATTCGATTTTTTATGTCTCGCATACCAGAAGCGATAATTCCAGTGTCAATAATAAAAAAATATGATCGCTAAAATTGAATAAACACTACAGCTACAACTGTCAAATCCAAAAACTATTTTTTTTATTCTCAATACAGGACTCATCCAAAAACTAATAAGCCGCGTTTGCGATACTAGACTCTAAATGTTCAATAAAGAATACTATCTCTAGGTGATGGCCGACTTTCTCTTTTGTTTGTTTTTTGCGCGTCGGATTTCGTGCTAAGTGAAAAGGTACTGAGCCTCGAACACATTTTGACTCGAAAATGAAAGTAAGTTCATGGAGCATAGTTTAGTAAATCTATGATTGATAACCATGGAAAACCAGCGCTGTGGTAAGGCTCATTCTGCGACAGAACAAAATGAATGGTGTTACTTTTATTTTCATGAATAATCTTACGTTCACGTTGAAAAATTGGTGACAAAATATAGTTATTTATCGTAAAAGTTTCTCACTCTAGCATATTTTGTAACATGCAAGAGCTGATTACAATTACAATCATTGTTCTTAGTTATTGAAGAAATAAAAAACATGCAGTTGGTTAGTGAATTCAAAGAAACGTGAGAGCGCTAGAAATGCTCAGTGACAATACGCATTGTGGGAAAACTGATACTCCTTTTAAGACGAAATTTTGCGCTGCTTTATTTTAATCAGCGTTTATTGATAAGTAAGTGTGCGAAGTCGATGGCCCCAAAAGCGGTGAACAGCGCCAATTTGATGACAAATACAGCACTGACATTAGAAAGTTAAGAACTTCATTTTATTACACAATACCTAGACTTTTGAAAGTGTATTTTGTAAGTTAATTGTTTTTCGTTTCTAGGTATGGCAAAACATGATAAATGTGAAAAACACAATGGAGTTATCAGATTTTTGTTAAAACTATGATCATGGTAAGAGAATCCATTGATGATGACATGTGAACACTATCGGACCGTTAAATGTCAACAGTAGATATTATGGCTTACCTGAGTTCCCTGATCGGCTGTAGGGCTTTTCCTGTGACTAGCGACAGCAGGAGTTGTTGATCGGGATGAGTTCTGTTGAGATCCTCCACCAAGGAGATCAAGCATTGAGCCTGAATGAGAAAGTTAAATTATATAAATACCTTAAAGTAAGAATCTCATTAGAATGGCATAACAGATTTCAATACTACAATTTAAGTCATACTAGTAAATTATTGTAAACCAATAAGAAAGTAACAAGATCTAATACACATTTTCACTTGTAAACACAGCTGAAACCTCAGAATAGCAATTTGGGCTGTGTTTTCTGTCAGTCAGAAACAGTTTAATTTTTAATTTAATCTAGTAGTAGAGTTTCGATTTGTAATACTTTTACACAATAATATTTGGGTTAAACTAAAATGCCATTCTCAAAGAGATGAATAATCCGTCCTTAATTTTGCATTTGCTAAGCTAAGCGGTGCAAATAAATGAATGATATGATGACTGCAATACATTTCACAGTAGTGAAAGTACATTTGTTTTAAACAAATGTTTTGTTTTCATTACTTGCTTTGTTCGATATTGACTATGTAATGTAATAAATGGCAAATGCAGTTTGATGTTGTGTTTATCTGCACGGTTTATTGTTTTTGGCAAGCAACAGACCAAGGATGCCCATGATACATATTGCGACTTTTTGTATTTATTAGTATAAAATTAGTAAAATTATTACTGTAGTGGATTATTGGGTATTTATTGCGTAATAACTATTATTATTATTCCAATGTTTGGAACAGATTGAACCTGGTGGTGGTCTCGGGAAGACTCGACCAGGTGAAATCCAGTTGAAACGTCGGGATAAAACTAAAGGTAATTACGCGATAAATACCTAATAATGTAATAAAATAAAACTGTGTTGTGAATGTGAGAGGTTAAAAAAGACTTAGTATATAGATAAATACCTAATAATGTAATAAAATAAAACTGTGTTGTGAATGTGAGAGGTTAAAAAAGACTTAGTAAAATTAGTTTGAATAAATATTAATTTAGATAATGTTATTTTGGGATCTTTGTTATTGAATTAAAGTTGTATAAATAATATATTTAGCTGTGAAGATTTTAGAAATTATAGTTAGTATCACATAAATATATATTGAATGAGGTTTGTTTATGAAAAGTGTTATGTATGCAATAAATATGAACCTTCTAGCATAAAACCAGCACCATATTAAGCAGTTAGTCACAACCAGATATTGTTGTATTGTTAAAACGACACTTTTCCAGATCATGATGCTACAAAAATCGCAAGGTGGCATGGCATACTGAAGCTAAAGCCAAAATACATTGAAAAAAAACCTTGGTCTTTCACTTGATTGGAATGGTGCACTCCTGAACCAATAAGCCCCGCTGAGGGTGGGGGCTGGGCCTGGTCCACTGAGGTTTGCGGAGACAACTCACTGGTCTTGTTGAGCTGTGTGTGCACACTCCCAGGGAAGCCTCCCATTGGATGGTACTGCGGGTATGGGTTCTGACCAACAACCGGGTGGGCAAATTGCCCCGTGAACTGGCCTGGAGCAGTACCCGCACCAAGCGTGGGTGGCACCGACATCTGCATGATTGCAGGATCATTGGGTAGAGAGGGTACATTGTTGAGCACTCGGATGTCCTTGATGTCAGAACCACGGAACAGGATGTAGTCATACACCTGACTCTGAGGGGCCACTGGGTACTGTGTCTCTCTGTCCTCTGTGCCAAATGATCGAACTGTGGAAACACAACAGGTGTCAATGAACCATTTTAACAACATTTTGTACAACCACTATGAGTCTGTAAGAATCTATACTATTAGAGTTTATGCTTAGCTATTCTTCCTATACAGATATCTTACAAGCTTTGTTCTAAAGTCTACTTTCAACAGTAAAAGAAAGTTGCATCCTACCCACACAAAAAAAAAATACAACTTATCTACTGTTGGTTTTATACAATATTATCTAGGGATACCAGTACAGCAACGTAGTACATTTGACTTTATAGTGGGATAAACACAATATCAACGTCATCAATGTGAAACCGCGGTCACAGAGCCATCACTGTTTTCACTTTGAGGGTAGGAATAAAACAATGTGGTTTAGTTAAACGGGGCTTCATCGTATCAAGTCCAGTTGATATTATTAGAGCATACATTATGATCGCTAAAATAGATTCTATCAAACAATAAACAACAATCTCAACAACTACGAACCGAGTATTATGTATGAGGGAAATAATGAATAGGGCATTAAATCTTTAAAATTACTAACAGCATATAAATAACGGTATTGAATGAGTTAGCTAAAAACATAATAAACAAGAAATAAAATATTTTGTTTGAGAATAACAGTATCCATTTGTCAAACTTACCGCTAGCCAAAGCGATGGTACATTCCTGGGGATCAACTGTAAAAAGTCGGCCTTCGTAACGAATGTCAGCTTTAGATATTAGGCTTATCTTGGAGCCCAATTCGGGCATTCCCGTACTCATAATGTCACTTTATAAATTATTCTCCGATGACAAAGATTTTTTACGATAACGTCGTCTGCAAAATTTCAGCCACCGAATAAAATGACTGACACGAAATTAGCAACAAGCGGTGCGTTTACAAACAGCTGTTTTGAGCGGGTAAATTCAAAACTATATTTTCGGAATAATTCTTAAGAGTCTTCCTAAAACAATAAAAGAAAACTTAATGAGCACCATACAAATAAAATATAGAAAAATAACGGTAGTGAAAGATAGACTTTAAAGTGATTTACAAAAAAATCATATAGAAAATTCTAATATTCAGTGTAACTTTTCTAGTTCTCAACAATTCTGAAAGAGGGCCCTGCTGACTGTATTCTTTTTGTGATAACTTCATATCGGTTCTTTAATGTCGATGGTCTAAGCTTTTCGTGATTATTTTTATTGCGTTTGACGTTAATGTCATTTTACGTTTTTCTGTAGCTCTGGAAATTTATGTTCTCTGTGGAATCTTATTTAATCTGTGAGGGTAATAGGTTTTCTGTGTAATACTAGTGTATTATATTATCTGTGGTAATACAAACATTGGAGTTATTGTGGCCGTTGATTGGAATTTGAATTGAACTTTGTAGATGTTTTGTTGAAAAGCTAGTGAAGTAGTAAACGAAAGAACTGTGACGTTTAAATGTGAAAAAGTGTAACTACGTGCTCGAATTCGCTGCTCTCCCAGCGCCAAAATGTTTGAAACTCCTCTAACTTCTACACCCGCTCTGGGGAGGATCAGTGTTGGCGGAAGAAACAGCCCCATCAGGAGACGTAGTCTCATCCCGCAGATTCGGAAAACCATCGCCAGAGATGAGGTTTGTTGTTTTCAAACATATAATACACACTGCAAAACTCTCATGTTAAAACAAACCATGTTTTTGTGAATTTCCTCTTTTCTGGAATGTTGAACTTGCTAGTTTCTACATCATAATATTTACTCCACATATTCTTCCCACCAAAACTCTCTGTTTAATATTTCTAAAAAAGTTTGGATCTATTGTTCACATAGATGGCTATAATCATAAACATTATATTTGTTGTAGTTGTGCGTTATTAGCAGTCACTCACTATGTGTAAAATATTCAGGATAAGAATGACGATGATGCCGAGCGCTCGTCCCTGGTGGCATCAGAGCGTAGGGTGGTGGCCACATCCACTCCAGCCTCGTCTCGGACAAGTCAGGACACCATGTCCTCATCACCCCAAAAAGAGCATTACCAGGGGTGCCTTAAATTATATGCTGAGAATGTAAGTAGATAAAAAAAAATATGTGTGGTTATAGGTATTTTTATTTGTACCTGTATGGCAATTATTCGCGGAGTTCACCATCACAAGAATCAGCTGGCGCTGATTCTTATCTTTTGATTTTATGGCTTTTTGTGTTTGGTTTAACACAATTCCGCCAGTGTCAAAGTTATTTTATAAATTCGTAAGTTATTTGGCTAGGCATGTTGGCAGCTATTTTTTCCGAGTATGGAAAAGGTATTATTAATAGTTTTGACAATTGCTGATTGTAAATGAAGTTGACAATTAAATTAATCTAGATAACTATGTAGGTATTTAATAATAATCATTTCAAAATATGTAAACTTGTAGATATATGTATTATAAAATGAGACTCCTAATTATTAGTAGATTTTATAAATATTAAAATTCACATGCCTGTAGACAGGTGAGATGTGTCACTCTATATAACTGTGTTCTGCCAATATATGTAACCATGTTTTGTGTGTGCATGAATAAATTATCTTTATCTTAGGTTGTCATTATCATATAATCAGCTGTTGAAGTTAAAACTATCATGTATGGTCTTTTCTTGAATGTAAATCACTGAATCCTAAAAATAAAAATTAAATCTAAGTGTTTATTCAATAGAGCAAAACGCTACTTAGAATAGTCAATTTACTTATGAAGAACAAGACACATTTAAATTGATTAAAGCACATAATTGAATATGTTCGCTTCAGAAAAGTCATAGAACAAAAATTGATCCTTGGGATGGTCAGAATCACCCCCTTTAGGCTTAGTACACCATATTATATTACATGCTGTATAAACATTTGTATCACCAATGGGTATGTTTAAACAATTCCGTTAGTGACTACAGAGTCCTTTTCAGTTATTTCAAAGAATAGAACTGGCTAGGGATGGTGGTATCAATCAGGGGGACAATGTACATTGTACAATAAACCTTATTGCAGAATGTTGATGCAAGGTTTCCCCCCACTTTAGAATTAGAATAACTCTAATGCCCCTACCCATATTACTTTAATGGTTAAGTTTGAATGCTATTAAAACTTTTAAAGTATTGAACTTTCAGGGTGGGGAAAAACTTGCTCCTTTCGGGCAACTTCTTTTTCTTTTGTAAAAATATAACTTGCTAACTATTAAAGAAAAGGTAGCAACCCTGAAGTAGCCAATATCTTGCCCCATCCTGCATAGGTACTTACTTCTAACTTACATTTCTCCATTTCAGAAAATCACCAAGGACAATGCATGGAACCTACAGCTAATAGATTTCATGACATCTATGCTGAAGCGACATGACTCCAGAATGAACAACTTACAGACTGCATCTACAGTGGTGGATGCATCAACTAGGATATACTCTTTCAGAGTAGATGCTGTGCATTATGATGTACTGAAGATGGCGGGGGGACTTAGTAAAGCTACTCAGGTATACAAGAGATTTCCCTACAAATTCTGCCTTGATCAACACAATATTCTGTATCTGGTTAAGGTTGTGTTTATTGATGGTAAAAAGTTGTAGATAAGAGTTAATATATACTTACATGAGTAACAATTATGTCTTTCCTCCTTAAACTTTCCTGATCCCAATATGTGCGGTTGCAGCATATCATCTTTGATTAAGCCAGATGTGAGTCATTCCTTTCATCATCATCATTTCAGCTGTAGGACGTCCACTGCTGGACATAGGCCTCCCTCATAGATTTCTAGTTATTGCGGTTGGAAGCGATCTGCATCCACCGTCGACCTGCGGTCTTCACCAGGTCATCAGCCCATCTTGTTTGTGGACGTCCTACGCTGCGCTTGCCAGTCCGTAGCCTCCACTCGAGAACTTTTCGGCCCCATCGGCCACATCTGTTCTGCAAGCTATATGGCTTGCCCATTCCCACTTCAACATGCTAATCGGTTTGGCTATGTCGGTGACCCGAGTTCTACGTATCTCCTCATTTCTGATTCGATCCCGAAAATAAACCCTGAGCATAGCCCTCTCCATAGCTCGTTGAGCGACTCTTGAGCTTATTCATGTCATTCCTTTACCATGCCACATTTCTTGGGAAGCATTTCAGTTTATTAGGTATTCTTGATCATATCTGTACACTTCTTTTTGGGTCTTCCTCTGGACCCAGGCAAGTTTAGAGCTATAGGTAGTTTTTTAGAGAAGATTACCAGAACATTTATGAATGTTTTCGTGGTCTTCTGAATTCATAAAAAAATATTACTGTTTTAGAATAAAAGAGGGAAGAAGGATGATGATAATGTACAAGGGGAAGCAGCGCCACTGGATTCTGATGGGAATCCAGTGCCCGTCAAGAAGAAGAAAAAGCGCGCGAAATGCGCCGTCGCCACCAATCCCGAGGCTTTCAATGGAGATTTTGATACTAATGATTACATAGGTAAGATTATTCATATTAAGGCCCATTTATTACGTAACAAGAGTTTCATGATTTTTTTAACCCAACTTAAAAGTAAATAGATTCTGACTAATAAAATACTTCCAGACCCTTTCTTCGAGCGGCTAGCGGCGACAACCGGCGACGTGACGTCATCAAATCGTGCGTTCAATGCCACTCTGCCCATACATGATGAAACTCTGGCGTTATTATTAAGGTTTGTTAAAAAAAAGCTATGGTTGGTTATGGCTAAAGGTTAGGCTCATGTGAAAATCACTGGTCTTATACAGACTACTATAACACACATAATATACTTACTTTTTTTATCAACCTATATTGTCCCACTGCTGGGCAAAGGTCCTTCCTCCTTTCTCTACACACCACAAGCGATTGCTACTTCCGGCCACAATGTTTCTAATGCATCCAGGTCTTCTCGCCTTACGTATGTAAGTATACTAAATGATTGGTAAATTGAGTTGAAAAAAAGAATAATAAGGACTTATGCATCCTCCCAGTTCTAACACATGGTGCGCGGACTTGCTCTCTGACCAACATTCAAAAGTCCAAGCTCAAAGTTTGCTCCTGGTGGCGAACCATCTCCTCCTGATGGCGAATCCGCTCCTCTTTACGGCGGGCCTGCTCCTGAAGCATTGTCATTAAGGCGGCAATTTCAGATGAGGCAGGTGCTGGGGTCGCAGAGACTCCTGATGGGCCGGCGGCCACCTCCATCACTGGTTGGTTCCCTCTTTGCGCTGGCGGCAGTGACTCTCCGAGTGTTAGCGAGCGATGGAGCGCAGCATCCTGGGTGTCAAGCGCACGGACAGGATACGAAACACCGAACTGCATTCCAGCACTGGGATCGCGGAAGTAGCTGATAGCTGCTAAGATGAAGTAAGCCTCGGCTGGCTGTGGGCAAAGGTAGTCACCGAGTGACGGCGCGGCCTGACCCGGCGGGAAGGCGATCGACGCGGCAGACCAAAGCGCAGATGGCGGGGCGAACTCGATCAGTACATCGCTGACTGGAGGGAAGCAGCTCAGGATTGGGATATATGGAGGGAATTGGGGGAGGCCTTTGCTCAGCAGTGGGACCCAAATGGCTCATAATAATAATAAATGGTATGCTTGCGACGTTGGGGGTCGAACGTGAACTAGTCTAATTTAAGAAACCCGCGAGCAAATACGCAATTCAATAATTGCGAGCACCAAAAAAAGTGCAAATGTGCAAATGTGCTGCATGTTCGGTTTTAACCAAACACTTATTATCGAGTTTTGTTTCTTCATCTGCATTATTCGCTTTTCTACAGGACAGACAACTTATTCCTTGAGCCGATCAAAGAGAATGCGACAGAGGAGATAGAACTGTCGCAACAGATCACACTGCAAGTCAAGTGGATGCCGGCCATCACGGAGGATCACCACATCTGTGAGCCGTTCACTGGCTTCTCCATCAGCAACTGGGATCCGGATACGGAAGAGAGGTAGGTTTAATTTATAACTGGCCGCCTGCCCGCGGCTTTTCCCGGTTTTACTGTTTAATTCTTATGCGAGAAGCACTTTATTTTTCTTGAAAACAGTAGCCTATGTTATAACATACTTATAATAAAAACAGCTGCCAGTGAAAGTCCCGTCAATGATTGGACTAGCTGTTTCAAAGATTAGCTGAATAGTATATAGGTATCGTCTATACTTTCATAAGCATTATAGTAAAAACCTGTTATTTGGACCGAATTCAATTTTATTTATTTGTATGATAGATATTGACAGTTAGGTTTCCATTTGATACATCAAAGTCAAAAATAATATATGTACGACGCGTTCTACCAGTGAAGGAAACATTGAATATTAGATCTTTATTGTACACCAAAACTTAAATTAAATACAGCACGAAAACTTAAAATGAACATAAATGCAGAATGGGCGGCTTTATCGCTAAGAGCGATCTCTTCCAGGCGACTTTGTGAAGACAGATGACATTGTGAAGAAAACGTAGGTGCATCTTACAATTTTCCAGGCACCACAGGCGTCTGGTACATCATAGGTTAATAATCAATGACGCTGTATAAAACCTTTTGATGCGAACACGATCTAACTTCGGCTGATTGACGGCGCGGCGCGTCAGGGCGTGCTTTGGTATCACAACCCCGCTAGCGGCAGTCGGCGTCCGGTTCTACCAGTTTTGCTCTGATTAGGACCTGTTTTAAAGCCCTTTCCAATTAGTTTATTTATTAAATTAAGGAAATCCAACAGCATATTATGAGAAGAAACATAGCTAAAAGTAGAAAGCCAACTAACGGTTTTCACGGATGGTTACAACAAAGATACAAAAAGGTGTGAATCAAATCAATGCAAACAGAGAATAAAATATAAAATATACAAATCAATCAAAGAAGATGATTAAACATCTAAAAATAAGAGAAAGAAGACAATAATAATTATATATAACACATACTAATACATATTATTTAGTCTATGCTAATACGCACGGAATGTTGTAACAATCATCGGTATATAAATCAATTAAATAGAACAATCCACTCATTTTGTAAAAAACGGGAATTACTCACGTAGTATTGTAACGTCGAAGATTATTCCGACACGTTTCGATTTTTCAAGAAAATCATCATCATCCCATGATAACGATTATCTTGAAAAATCGAAACGTACACGTACACGTTTTCAAGAAATCGAAACGTGTCGGAATAATCTTCGACGTTACAATACTACGTGAGTAATTCCCGTTTTTTACAAAATGAATAGTATATCTCACGTTAATTTTGAAAGACAATCCACTCATTTAAACAAACCTAACACGACATGTCTCTGTTATTTCAGTGCCGAGCGCGTGAACAACTGGGTTGAAGACAACAGGTTAAATCTGTCCCAACAAGCGCTGGCCTTCGACGTCAACGCCGACGTGGAGCCCATTCCCCAGGACGAGGCTCATAACGACCTGTATGGTAAGTTCAGATTTGTAGAAAGGACTATTTTATCATCACCTCTGGGAAATCTACTGCTAAATCTAAATTATATTCATTCTACTGCTGGACATAGTCCTGCATCATATATCTCAGAGTGTAGCGTGAGGGTTAGACGAGGCGATCGTTCGATAAACGTGTCACCACAGTGCCCTGAACATCTGACTATCTTTTGCGTTTGCTTTTTAGATGTTTATTTCGTTTTAACAGGATGTCCTGTAACTTTACGTCCTACGTTGGTATAGGGTAATAAATGATACAATAGTGTACCTCGCGCAATCCGCTGCCTACGCCTTATCACGCCTGGATATTTTTTTTTATATTATTCTGATATACTTATAGGGCTACTCATACTGATAAGGGCTCTGGCTGACTCACATTCCAGTAATCTGCAAAGACACTGAATTTCAAGCCTCGCCAACCCTTGTGCCAAACAAATTAACTAAACTCGAGAGCATAGAAATCGCACACCCCCTACATTTTCATTTTGACCCTTATTATTTTTTAAATTAAAGGTTTGTTGCAAATATAACTTGAATTATATTGAAGTACACACTGTTAGCTTCCTAAAAATCCATAATGTCTAGCCTTGACCTTCAAAATCATAACAATGGCAACTTAACAATAGAGTGGCCTAAATTTGCTCGTTTCAGGTAGCTCGGTTTGTGGAACTTTGAGCAGGTATAAATGGATAAGGGATGATTGAAATGACATCATTTGCATACCAACTCTCAGTCAGAAAGGTCCTTTAACGAATACGTCATCACTCTAAACAAGAAAATGGATACCACACCGGAAGCAGCGTCTCAAGTGGTTGCACTAATCGAAGCTGGACAGAACCAAAGTCAAGTGGCTCGTCAATTAAATTTGAGCAGATATGCTGTTCGACGTGTATACCAGCGATATCAGCAAACTGGTGGCTATACCAGGAGACCAGGAACAGGCCGAAAACGTGCGACAACACAGCGCGATGACCGTTTTCTTGTGAATACATCACTACGAAATCGCCGGTTGAATGCAGTTCAACTCGGACAGCAGCTCCAGGAAGTTAGAGAAGTGGAAGTCAGTCCGTGGACGGTCAGGAGGCCTGACAGCGCACAGACCAGCAACTGGCCCCAAATTGACCCCAGTGCACAGACAAGCACGCCTTCAGTTTGCTCGAAATCACGTTAATTGGACTATGGGTCAATGGCAGGCAGTCCTCTTCTCTGACGAGTGCAGGATGTGTCTCCAAGGTAACGACGGACGTGGTAGAGTCTACCGAAGATCCGGTGAGCGTTTCGCTCAATGCTGCATCTCCGAACGGGTCGCATACGGCGGTGGTTCCTGTATGTTCTGGGGAGGCATTTCACTGGAAGCGAAAACTGAACTTGTCTTCATCACAGGGCCCGATACCGACCGTCGATCGGGTGGATTAACTTCTCAACGTTACGTCGAGGAGATCCTGGAAGAACATGTTGTGCCCTTTTCGGGATTTATCGGCGAAAATTTCGTTTTTATGCAGGATAACGCTAGACCACACACCGCTGCTATAGTCCGCCAGTACTTGGAGAAGGTTGAAGTAACCTTTATGGCGTGGCCTGCTCGAAGCCCAGATCTTATTCCCATTGAGCACTTATGGGACGAACTAAAGAAACGAGTAAGAGCCAGAAACGCAGCGTCTACGAGTCTCAGAGAGCTCCAAACCGCGATCAAGGAAGAATGGGACAGCATACCGCAGGATTTCGTAAAAAAATTGATTTCTTCAATGAAACATCGAATGGAAGCTGTTATTAAGGCTAGGGGAGGCAATACCTTGTATTAATAAATCGTAAAATTCACAAATTTATTGTTTTTTTAACCTTTTATACCTGCTCGAAGTTCCACAAACCGAGCTACCTGAAACGAGCAAATTTAGGCCATTCTGTTGTTAAGTTGCCATTGTTATGATTTCGAAGGTCAAGGCTAGACATTATGGGTTTTTAGGAAGCTAACAGTGTGTACTTTTATTTAATTTAAGTTATAATTGCAAACAAACCTTAATTGAAAAAAAATAAGGGTCAAAAAGAAAATGTAGGAAAATGTATGGGATGTGCGATTTCTATGCTCTCCAGTGTAGGTATTTAAATTAATCCTGTGTGTATGTTACTTTATTGTTTATCAATTGTATAAATACTGGCCCAATTAATTGTATAAACACGTTGGAAACCTATTTCAACGAATAATTGAATAATTATCGTGAGTAGAAAACCCGTTTAACATAAAATTATCTAATGAATGGGTCATGTTATCTGAATCATACTTACATATCCTGTGTTCTTTCTAGACGATGAGCCTCTCGGCGGCATCGAAAGCGAGGAGGAAGGCGACGTGGCGGTGGCGGCCTGCGTGGCGCGCGCCGCCGCCGCGCCGCTCGCGCGCCTCACCGACATGCGGCCCGGCGCCGCGCCCGACTCGCGGCTCGAGTACTCCTACTGCGCCGCCATCGTCACCGCCTGGGCCGGGCCCAGCCACTGGCGGCTCAAGAACAACAGAGGTAACTATGTCAGCACCGGGCGAGATGTCTCATGACGTGGCGGTGGCGGCCTGCGTGGCGCGCGCCGCCGCCGCGCCGCTCGCGCGCCTCACCGACATGCGGCCCGGCGCCGCGCCCGACTCGCGGCTCGAGTACTCCTACTGCGCCGCCATCGTCACCGCCTGGGCCGGGCCCAGCCACTGGCGGCTCAAGAACAACAGAGGTAACTATGTCAGCACCGGGCGAGATGTCTCATGACGTGGCGGTGGCGGCCTGCGTGGCGCGCGCCGCCGCCGCGCCGCTCGCGCGCCTCACCGACATGCGGCCCGGCGCCGCGCCCGACTCGCGGCTCGAGTACTCCTACTGCGCCGCCATCGTCACCGCCTGGGCCGGGCCCAGCCACTGGCGGCTCAAGAACAACAGAGGTAACTATGTCAGCACCGGGCGAGATGTCTCATGACGTGGCGGTGGCGGCCTGCGTGGCGCGCGCCGCCGCCGCGCCGCTCGCGCGCCTCACCGACATGCGGCCCGGCGCCGCGCCCGACTCGCGGCTCGAGTACTCCTACTGCGCCGCCATCGTCACCGCCTGGGCCGGGCCCAGCCACTGGCGGCTCAAGAACAACAGAGGTAACTATGTCAGCACCGGGCGAGATGTCTCATGACGTGGCGGTGGCGGCCTGCGTGGCGCGCGCCGCCGCCGCGCCGCTCGCGCGCCTCACCGACATGCGGCCCGGCGCCGCGCCCGACTCGCGGCTCGAGTACTCCTACTGCGCCGCCATCGTCACCGCCTGGGCCGGGCCCAGCCACTGGCGGCTCAAGAACAACAGAGGTAACTATGTCAGCACCGGGCGAGATGTCTCATGACGTGGCGGTGGCGGCCTGCGTGGCGCGCGCCGCCGCCGCGCCGCTCGCGCGCCTCACCGACATGCGGCCCGGCGCCGCGCCCGACTCGCGGCTCGAGTACTCCTACTGCGCCGCCATCGTCACCGCCTGGGCCGGGCCCAGCCACTGGCGGCTCAAGAACAACAGAGGTAACTATGTCAGCACCGGGCGAGATGTCTCATGACGTGGCGGTGGCGGCCTGCGTGGCGCGCGCCGCCGCCGCGCCGCTCGCGCGCCTCACCGACATGCGGCCCGGCGCCGCGCTGACTCGCGGCTCGAGTACTCCTACTGCGCCGCCATCGTCACCGCCTGGGCCGGGCCCAGCCACTGGCGGCTCAAGAACAACAGAGGTAACTATGTCAGCACCGGGCGAGATGTCTCATGACGTGGCGGTGGCGGCCTGCGTGGCGCGCGCCGCCGCCGCGCCGCTCGCGCGCCTCACCGACATGCGGCCCGGCGCCGCGCCCGACTCGCGGCTCGAGTACTCCTACTGCGCCGCCATCGTCACCGCCTGGGCCGGGCCCAGCCACTGGCGGCTCAAGAACAACAGAGGTAACTATGTCAGCACCGGGCGAGATGTCTCATGACGTGGCGGTGGCGGCCTGCGTGGCGCGCGCCGCCGCCGCGCCGCTCGCGCGCCTCACCGACATGCGGCCCGGCGCCGCGCCCGACTCGCGGCTCGAGTACTCCTACTGCGCCGCCATCGTCACCGCCTGGGCCGGGCCCAGCCACTGGCGGCTCAAGAACAACAGAGGTAACTATGTCAGCACCGGGCGAGATGTCTCATGACGTGGCGGTGGCGGCCTGCGTGGCGCGCGCCGCCGCCGCGCCGCTCGCGCGCCTCACCGACATGCGGCCCGGCGCCGCGCCCGACTCGCGGCTCGAGTACTCCTACTGCGCCGCCATCGTCACCGCCTGGGCCGGGCCCAGCCACTGGCGGCTCAAGAACAACAGAGGTAACTATGTCAGCACCGGGCGAGATGTCTCATGACGTGGCGGTGGCGGCCTGCGTGGCGCGCGCCGCCGCCGCGCCGCTCGCACGCCTCACCGACATGCGGCCCGGCGCCGCGCCCGACTCGCGGCTCGAGTACTCCTACTGCGCCGCCATCGTCACCGCCTGGGCCGGGCCCAGCCACTGGCGGCTCAAGAACAACAGAGGTAACTATGTCAGCACCGGGCGAAATGTCTCATGACGTGGCTCAAGAACAACAGAGGTAACTATATCAGCCACGGGCGAGATGTCTTATGAGCCGACGGCCTTTATTTTATTTTATTTTATTTTTATTTTTTATTTATAAATTACACGGAAAACAAACAGCTGCTTACAAAGTAACAAAACAAATGATGGAAACAAAGAAAGCCTTAAATAGTTTTCACTTATGGAGATCACTTATTCAGATATTTGGAAAGACTAAAAAAGCTTTTTAACTACGCTTCGCTGTTTTTAAACTGAATCTTAATTATGAAGTAAAGATAAAGATAAAGATTTATTTACTTAACACACACGCACATACAGAAAGGCCAAAATGATCTTAAATCTCTCGCTCTCTGAGCCGTGGACGTCCATGGGCATGAGCGTCCCTCATGTATCTTAAATAGTCATTTAAGATACATGATCAGTAGATCATGAGGGGTTTGTTGCCACTCACCACGGCTGGCGGGTTGGCAAGGCCAGTACGGGATGTTGATAAACAAAAAGACGTTGCCCATCATCTGGAGATATCCGTTTAAATATTCTTACTGCAGTGACGAGCAAGAGAGAAGGGGCAACTTTCTCCCCCCGGCATATGGTCTTGATTAAAAAATAATGTTATAATCCTCCCTCAGCATCAAAAATGTCGGAGCGCACAGGGGGCTCGACCGCCGGCCGCGCGACCCTGGAGGGCCGGAAGCCGGCTCGCACGAAGCGCCAGCTGGACTTCCTGGGCGCGGGCCTGGCCACGGACGGGCGCGCCGGCGCGCTGCCGGACTACGAGCCGGCGCAGCCCGCCAAGATCATGATCAGCCGGAAGACGCTGGCCACGGGACACACGTGGAACGAGGCCAACTTCAAGACGCCTATAAACAGGTATACTATTATAAATACCCTATACTTATGTCGTGGGTGGACTGTATATGTCTATCTTCTAGATTTCAGTAATATTCCTATTCAGTTTCAGCATTATTTCTTTCTTCTTAATAATTACTTGCTACTGGAACCACTGTGTCGCAGCACAAGCACAGCACACAGGCAGGTTCGCTATCACTATTCTACCCCTGAGGCTATACCGTGCAGAGGACGGCGCTATTTGTACAATTCTCTAGCTATTATCACTATGATTTTCGAAGATTTTTATCTATATCTCTTTATTTATTTACTTATCACGTAACTATTTAATCTTAAATTAAAGGAACTCTTATTATCTTTCTAACTAGACCTAAACCTTATTCCTAGGTCTTATATTTAAAGACATATAATGAATGATATTTCCGCCTAAATCAAAAACATTCACTTATTCTGTGAAATTGTATCTAAGTTTTAACCATACATTTATACTGAAACTATTACTTAAATTAAGTCTCGTCGTGTCCAGGACAACTTATCTATTGGCACTCCCTCGATTGGACTGTTTTTTCATAAGAAAAATGCCTAACCTAAACCACAGGCATTACCTGAATCGTCTGAAATAAAGGCTGAGATAATGATTAAGGAAACTTCAATTTATCATCATTCATTGATGGCACAGGTTTGGGTAAGGCCTTTTAGCAACCCCGGTGAAGTCGGCTTGAGGGCCCTACGATGTGGGTTCCCATCCCTACCCTCGTTAAAAAAATACCTAACACATGGGTGCAGGTCTAATGGCTCCCCTAATGGATCCCCTAGTGGAGATATCAGGAAAAAAAAAATCTGTTTGCTCCCCTGGCCAGGGGAGATATAGAAGAAGAAGAAGAAAATCATTTATTTTTGACACACACACAACATATACAAATTACAAAGAAAACATAAAATAATCAAATTAGGCTTACACTGTTAAACAAAATTTTAAAAATATGTAAAACCAATGCTGCGTGAGGTCAAAAAATAGACACAGATATCAGATCTTACTTTTAAAAAACTGTTTTAGTACTGTTGTCTCCCCGCAGGCATGAGTGATCAGTCGAAAAATGAAAAGATACGCCCCAACACATCATACTAACTTCGCTATGTTTTCTTTGCAGAGGCCTAGACGAATCGTACTTCCGCAAACTGTTCCTGCGACAGAACGTGATGATGCTGCGCAAGCGGGACGAGACGCGTGACGCGGAGCCGGTGACGGTCGACAGTGTCGAACAAGCCCGCGACTACGACTACGGCAACGAGAACGACGCTTCCTACTGCCCTGCCACCGTGCCGGTTGGTGCTATATAATAATAATTATATAGTATAAGCAAGCGGGACGAGACGCGTGACGCGGAGCCGGTGACGGTCGACAGTGTCGAACAAGCCCGCGACTACGACTACGCCAACGACGCTTCCTACTGCCCTGCCACCGTGCCGGTTGGTGCTATATAATAATAATTATATAGTATAAGCAAGCGGGACGAGACGCGTGACGCGGAGCCGGTGACGGTCGACAGTGTCGAACAAGCCCGCGACTACGACTACGGCAACGAGAACGACGCTTCCTACTGCCCTGCCACCGTGCCGGTTGGTGCTATATAATAATAATTATATAGTATAAGCAAGCGGGACGAGACGCGTGACGCGGAGCCGGTGACGGTCGACAGTGTCGAACAAGCCCGCGACTACGACTACGGCAACGAGAACGACGCTTCCTACTGTCCTGCCACCGTGCCGGTTGGTGCTATATAATAATAATTATATAGTATAAGCAAGCGGGACGAGACGCGTGACGCGGAGCCGGTGACGGTCGACAGTGTCGAACAAGCCCGCGACTACGACTACGGCAACGAGAACGACGCTTCCTACTGCCCTGCCACCGTGCCGGTTGGTGCTATATAATAATAATTATATAGTATAAGCAAGCGGGACGAGACGCGTGACGCGGAGCCGGTGACGGTCGACAGTGTCGAACAAGCCCGCGACTACGACTACGGCAACGAGAACGACGCTTCCTACTGCCCTGCCACCGTGCCGGTTGGTGCTATACAGCATGTCCCGTAATTGGGGTACCAAGCCGAAAGGGGGGTTTTCTACCCCCCCCCCCTGGCAAACAACGTTTGTTCTACGACTTTCTTGATTTTCAAGTTTTTCAGTGATAAGATAACGTTCAAAGTTTATACCAATTTCATAAGAGTGACAACCCTGCTCTCAGCTGTTACGGGCAATGACCTATTGACCGCCGGGGATACCCGCGGCGCGCCCGCAACGCGCTTGTGCGTATATTGAGTGTGGGTATAGGTGCGTGGTGTGCGTAGGCGCGTAGGTATGTATTACGGACACACGTCTGTTATACATTAGGGTTGACAGCGACTTGGAAAACTAAAAAGATATTTAATTTTGTATGGAAACCTGAAAATACTTTTTTCTGAAATCTTTCTTCGCCTTTGCATTCCTTTGGTGGGGGGTAATTTGCAGCTCCTGGCTTCATACACCAGTTACGGGTCACCTTGTATAATAATAATCCATCATCATCAGTTCAGCCGAAGGACGTCCACTGCCGGACATAAGCCTTCCGCATGTATTTCCGGTTATTGCGGTTGGAAGCGATCTGCATCCACCGTCGACCTGCGGTCTTCACCAGGTCATCAGCCCATCTTGTTGGTGGACGTCGAATAATTCGAATAGACTTCCACACTCCGCTATGTAAATACTTAGTTTTTCCAATCCTTTATGGCACAATACGTTTGCAGGATGGCGATGACTGGGGTAACGAGGATGCGATGGCCGCTGGCGACTTGCACGACCAGCTTAAAACGGCGGAGCCTGAAGAGATCGGAGACATGTTGGAGCCGCCTACTAAGGTACAACTTTTATTCGTAAGGTCCTCCTTAGGTCAAAACTGCGATGTGGTATGAAGTTGTTATAAGATTATTTATACCCCGTCGAAACATCTAGACCACAGACTAAGGCTGCATATACACCGGAGCGGAGCGGAGAGAGGAAGAGTGGACCAATAGAATTGCCTAAAATCTCTGCCGCTCCGTCCCACGTGCACAGTCAGCTTTAATATACATTTCGTATAATCATCATCCAAAAGTGGGGGGGCGACATTATACTGCCAGCACCTCACGACACCTCTTATACCTATATATTTATTGCAGGTGGCCAAAATATTTATACCGTACGCGATGCGAGCGAAAAAAGTGGACATGAAACTCCTAAAAAACACCGCTTGGAAGATGATAACCGAAGGCTCATCTGAAGAAAATCCAAAAGTGGAAAAGACAACATTCAGAACCGTTTATTCTCAACTGCCGAAGAAACTATCGAGTACTATGCGCGAATCACTCAGTGTGCCACTTGCTTTACTATCGATATTACATCTGGCTAACGAAAGGGGCCTTGTCTTGGAAAACCACGAGGATTTAAAAGATTTTGGAATAGTAGGTCTTATTGGTGATAAAAAAGATCTATAATTTTGTATAATTTTTAAATGAATTTAATTTCAAGGTGTTAAGACACTGTAACATATATATTTGTAATGATATAAAGCTAACTTAGGTAGAATTTACATGTATTTTCGAAATGTGCTGATGCTGCCTTGATATTTTTGTCTAATCCATTGTGATAGCATGCCTTTTATCTGTCTTTATAAAAGGATTTATATTTAAAATATAGCCATTTTGCTTGACATTTCAACATTCTATATTTTTTGTCTATTTTTGTAATGTGAGCATCACACATCGTTGTATAGTTCCCATAGCTTAGGTTTGATTGAGAGACTTGAATAAAGTGTTTCAACTACAACAACTGGTTCATTTTATTTATTAATGCGACCAAGTATTTTGTAGATGACAGTTAATCTTAAAGCAAAAATGTTGGCTAGAAAATAAATCAATGTCTAGATGTCATTTGCCCTGGTGATTTTGCCCCATTATCGTAGTAGATTTAAAAAAAATTACTTATTCTAAAACGCATAAGCGCGTTATAGAGAGCTGTTAAAGCTTTTGTTTTTGAAGCCTTCAGATCTGCGCAACACAACACCAAAACTCCTATACGCCTTTTTACATACCTACTCTTATTATATTATGTTCCCTAAAATGTAAATCGGCACTCACTCCCAGATCTCTGACCTCCACCACACGTTTTAACGCCTCATCGTCGACCTCATAGTCATAGTGGAGTGGAGTTCTAGACCTACTAAAATAAATTATCGAACATTTCGTAATATTGAACTGAAGTTTATTCTTATGACTCCACTACTCTATTGACGTCTTCTTGCAAGCGCTGGCAGCAATCGTTGCTGTCAAATGCCTGTTGCAAACCTGTCGCGAGATACGTAGTCACCCTGCCGGACTACATCTGGTCAAAGATTTAAATCTGCATTATCATATTCATTTCAAAAGTTCGTTACCTATTCAAAAATAAGTTGAACAAAGTACATTTCCAGTATAGGTTATTTTCTATAAATATTTAAACAGTGACAATTTTGTATGTTTTTATACAAGGTTGCTTAATAAAACTTATAAACTAAAATTAATTAAATTTATAGAAGATTATAAAACAAGGTACAGCATAATGCATATACTTAAGTTATGTAATCTTTTGAGCTAGTTACATTTTGTAAGCAAAACTCTTTCTTTTTCTTCTTATTAGGCTAAGAATCCCAGAATTTTTTTTGATTTTTTTAGACAATTCGTAAACGAGTCGTATAGTATATTTCACTAATTAGTGGTAATTAAAAAAAAGATATCCTTATCGAAAAGAATTGATAAATCAAGTGATCGTATTTAGTAAATTAAAGGTTTTTGTTTTGATTAAATATAACATCTAGTTGATTGCATTAAAAATAAATTAATACAATATAAATAAAATTTTCAGAATGCTGTTTTTGAAACTTACATTTAAATATTGTTGGATTTGATTCTAAACAAGTACCAGATTGCTGCTTTCGTTCCTAGCTACATATGTCAAAGATGGCTGTCAATGATGTAGGGTTGTCACACGAATTAAAATTCACATGTTTAATTTTTATTTAAATATTTACTAAAAAAAAGTTAACTCGAAGTTCATCGGGTTCTTCGAGTCCTTCATCACAATTATGTTTCTTCCGATGGCGTTTCTTGTAGGGCCTTCTGTTTTAATAATATTTCTTTATAAAAACTTAATTCCGATAAACTTTAGGTACCAAAATGCTTAATAAGTAATTTATTTACATCATTCAATTTACTTTTATTAACAGCTACAGTGCTGGGTAGTAAAATTGGTTTTATCATGTTTATAAGCTTTTGTGGTCTGCAAATATTTTGAGCGGTAGCTATATCACTCTTATAAAATATTTCGCCCTTTACAAGTACCTACATTACCAGGTTTTTTTGAACGACGCAAAACAAACCTTTTACATTGGTTAAATTGAATATTCCATGTTGTGGTGGGTTTTACTATGTATTTGATAGATGTGTTCCAGTCAAAGACCGAGCAATCTTCACCAAATTTTACTAAGGTTGCGTTTTCAGACACAATATCCATGATTTCTTTGGGATGACCTACCTACATTTTACGCAGCTTTTTCTAAATAACTCCAAAAAAGCGATCAGTAGGCATAAGTGACAGGAAAAATATTTCTTAACTCTTAATATTTCCTCTCGCCTCGCGGCTGTTGAACAGAGTGGACGTGTTGCCCGATTCATTTAGATAATTATTATCCGAAAATAAACTTTGGAGACTTCGCCCCTTGGACCTCGGTAGCCCTGGCGCTTCGCCTTGTTTCGTACAAAGACTGTATGTAGTGGCTTCGTTGTGGTGGTTCGACGGGTGAGCGCATTTTGCTGATACGATCCTGCAGCTCCTTGTTTGGCGGCCGTGCTTGTCCCAACTACACCAAAGAAGCAGTGAACCGCCGGCCGAAATTATCCTACACTAGCTGCTACGAACATATAGCTTCGCGCGTACTCACTGTTACCTATTCTGCTACACAAATCTGCTACGAAGTGTCTACGAAACCGCTACGCTCTGTGAATAGCTTGCGCATGATTTGATCTGCTACGCACGCGCGAACAATATCTGTACTTTATTGCTTTCTTTCGCTTGCAGTAATGTCTGTTCAACGTTCTCCTCCCGATATGAGCCTAAAAGCTCCAGTAAGCTGCAGTAGGTAATTCACTATGGCTCTGATTCGGCAATAAATACCTCTTCACTAACTGAGCAATCAAGTTGCTATTTAAATGTTACTAAACAGCACAAACGCAACTTTAGCGAATTCGCAGAGCATTCAAAGCATGAAGACTCAACAAGACCAAAAATTTGATTGTGAGTTGAATGTGGTTTAAGGTTTCTTAGCAACACAATTGGAGTGCCAGTTATTAATTTGAGTGAATGTGGGGGAAGGCCAATCGGATTAAGAGATTATTATTTTGCTGCGATGTTATTTTAAAACTGCGATATCTCCTAAGACATTCGTTTAAATCAAATGATGTAAAAGGCAATATTGTTTTAAATTAAATAATGAAACGTATTTATTTGGATAAGGATTAATATCATGTTTATAAAAACATCTTCGCAAATACCTAATGCATTATTTTAGAACAAATTTGGTTTGCATAAAATGGTTATAGTTGTAAGGGTAACTACTCCACTGTTTGACGTTGACCATCCAACACTAAGGAATATATCAATTTATCTCGTCATAATCTATGTTTGTACCTATATACCCCAAACCGTAAAAAAATTATTTATTTAAAAAAATACAAGATTCTAAACTTTCCTATTTCAACACTGATTTTAGTCCAGCTTTGGACGAAACTAAATAATATACGGAGAAAGAAACCTCAAAAATAAACGCCGTTCCGACAGATTATTCAAAAGTTGAAATAAATGTTATTTAGAAAAGATTACACTCAAGTTTTTCTATAATAACCCTTGTGCTAAATAAAAGTCTATTCACATATTTTTGCGCGGTCGTTTCAGGAATAAATCATTGTGCATTTCATTCTAGCGCGCGGGTACACACACACTATGTCAGGTGAGATAGCATACATTTAGGCCGCGCCCACTGACGACTTTGCCTCCGCGACTTGTTCGACCTTAAGTTATAGATATATGCTGTCGCTGACTTTTTTTAGATCTTTTAAGGGAGAACAAATCTGTCAAACATGATTTTAAAAGCGAAAATTTTACCGTTTACGCAGTGCACGCAGTGAAGCTTTGAAAAGGAAAAAAAAGCCCGATTTTGAAACATCCTTCATTGGTACTCGGCTCCTTTAGTCTTAGCGTGATGTATTGATGATTATAGCCTTTCTCGATAAATGGACTACCTAACACTGAAATAATTTTTCAAATCGGACCAGTAGTTTCTGAGATTAGCGCGTTCAAACAAACAAACTCTTTAGCTTTATAAAATATAATATTAATAATTTTATAGTATAGATTCTACGCGCGATGATTTATATTTTTTTTGTTACAGCGAAAATAAAATAATGTTTATTTAGATAACTAAAACCACTGCCTCATTATTAGGACATTGAAATGACACAATGGTACGACCACGCGGAAGTAGAGTTTTCCAACTTTTTCACAGGATGCTGTGTAGCTGTGCAACTATCAGTAGAATGGTAAGCAAAGGACTTATCTGATGGAACTTAGTTGACCTATTGTTTCAGCAATTCTACATAGGAATGTAGTACAATTTCCGTGGCAGCGTAGGACGACCTGGTGAAGATCGCAGGTCGGCTGTCGAAGCAGGTCACTTCCACCTTCTACATGGAGGGGGATGACTATTCCAGCAGTGTGAGTCCCAAGACGTAACATGATGTAGTAAAAACAAAATAAATGTATAATACAGAACGTTTATTATAAAAAAAAATAATGAATAAACATTATCGCAAACATAACTGGTATGGATGGTAAGGTGATCCAGATACATCAAATTTCAAAGACAACCTAAATACTTTTATGTAGTTACGTCTATTAGGCACAAACATTTTCCTTTGTTATAACTTCTGTGACTTGTTCTAATATTGTCACAACATATCTCTACTGAGTCCAATGTAAAGGGGAATGTACACTTTATAATTATAAACAATATAAAATCGTATGACTACCTTATAATTACAACCTCCCAGTCTAAATAACGTAATAGTGAGTATTACTGTTTCAGAAAAAGCTACAGAGTGAGTTTCATAACTAAATTGAGCATGTAACCCAATTCTAAATCAGGTTCAAACTAATTTCAGAGAAGATATCCTCAATCAGCAGCCAGCGTCTAAATAACCTCAGTGAATTTCGTTCTAAAACTGCGCTGTGAGCAATGAAAAGCCCTACGATTGAAAATATTGTCTTATTAACAATTTTGTGATAATGCTATGTAATTATTGCTTTATAATGTGCATTCTACAACATATGTACAAGTTAACAGTAGTCACGACATACATACACAATTGAACTCAAGTTATGGTAAAAAATACCATCTTACAAAACGTACATGTAACGAAAAAACAAGGAAAACTAAAGGCAACACTCAACAACAATCAACAAGTAAAAAAAGACGGCATAAGCCCATTTCTCATAAATTAAACGCTTATATACTAAAATGTATTTTCTTCACGAGAATTACGCACTTCTAAGGAGTTTTACGTAAATGCAAAAACATTTTGAGAAATAGGCTCTCAACCTTAGTCGGTTAGTAAACAGTTAAATGTAACAAAACATATCTTAAGTATCACAAGCATTGCCCCACAAAGGAGTCTTTAGTTAACACTTAGCATAATGAGATTTTAAGTATAATACAGATGGTAGTGAAGTTATGTTAATGATGAATTCTAAACGGTTTTATTTAAATCTTCCTTAGCAGATTCCTCTTTAGCAGCCAAATCATCTTTCGACGTAGCTTTGAGTGACGATTTTGGAACATCTAGATTTTTGTCTGTGCTCTTGTCAGTATCTTCTTGTGCTTCAATAGGTTTAGTTGAGGACAGCTCTATATCGACATCAGCATTAGGCTCCTCTGTCGTCTCTTTTAATGGCGAGTCCTTTTCCTCACTTGTATAATCTGTGTCAGTTATTGAATCTGCGGATTCCTCTTTTTCAGGTGTTTTGATGGTATCATTGGAACTTTCAAGGGTTTCAGATGAAATGTCTTTTTCAGGCGACATTGAAGTCTCGGGTCGCTCAGTTATTTGAGCAACTTGCTCCTCATCATTTTCCGTTTCTAGGTCTTCTATTTCGTTTAATTTGTCGGTTTCGAATGATTTGTTTTCAATAACTGTGTGGTTGCTCTCTATGCTCTCATTTAGATCAATCGATCCATTTTGTTCTTCAGCATCTAGGAATTCGTCTTTTTCTAGTATTACAGTCGGTTTTTCAACAGATTCAATGGAAGACACTTTATTATCTGTAGTTGTTATTTCACTCTCCAACTTTTCAGCCACTGATTCATTAGATTCTGATGGTTCTTTTACAACTAAACTATCAGTTTCATTTTCAGTCTTAACCGTTTCTTGTGGGCTAATAACTTCTTCGGTCTCTTCAGGTTCTATAGTATCAATCTTGTTATCTTCAATTCCCTTTATAATATCAGGGACATCTGTAGTTTCTGGAAGCTCTTCTGTTTTTTCTGAAGAGATCAATGAGAGAACATCTTTACCGTCCACCAATACTTTGACGAGCATGGGTTCTTTGGAACTGTCCAAGATTTCAATCTTAAGAGTCAGGTCCTCTAAGGCTAGATCATCTAGTTTGGATCTGCAGTTTTCTTGGAAGACGGCATTGTCAGGAACGCCGACCAACCGGCAGCATTTCGCCAGCGGTTCCAACAGAGCGAATTCTTCTGGGAGTTGCCTGAACTCCTCGCATTTGGCCTTGTTGCCAAAATCAATGAATAAGACGTGATATCCCGCGTCGCAGAACTCAAGTATTCTGGCTCTGTACCATTGGCAATCTTCAGACCAGTAAGCGGCGCAAACTGTTCCTACTTTTAGTTCCGGGACAGATTCAAATTCAGCGGCATTGTACAAAGCTTCTGTAACCTTTTCAAGGTCAGATGCGGTTGTGTCAATATTGATATAAAATTCGTCCGCTGATTGAACATAGCAGATTTTACCGCTACATAGCAAGTCTTGTCCGACCGGTGCGGGTCGCTCAGGTATTTGAGCAACTTGCTCCTCGCATAGTCCCACTAACTCTTCCGTGACGGATTTGCCTTCCAAATTCAGTTCTACGATAGATATATCGCCAGACGCGATAAACTGCACGTTGAATATGGTAGCACCTTCAGCGGCAAGCTCGTTAAACTTCACTTCAGAGCGTCGCGACCAGGTTTTGATATCGCGAGGTTTCTGGAGCGCGCATTTTCTCGACAGCGCGGGTTTGACCTTAAGGTCATCCGGGAGGCTTCGCAGCTCGTTTGTGATAGACGCGTTGCCGTAATCCATGAAAAGGACTTCGGTGCCTTCGGAACCATCGATTATAACCTGCGCGCGATACCAGGCCCCATCTTCGGGATACTTCGCAGCGCAAATAACGCCCTCTTCCTTATCTTTCAGTTCGGGGAAGTTTTCGGCGTCGACCATGGCCTCCTCCATGACTTGTAGCTCGTTGGCGACCGATTCTAGCTGAATCCAAAACTCTGAGGGGGAGTTGACGTGGCTCGCAAAACAGGATGGGAAGTCCCCGCATTCTGCCTCTTCGGAACGCGCGGCATGCCCCTCCGAAACCAGCTTGTCTGTAATATTTTGACCTCCGACATATATATCCACATATGTGGTGACGTCTTTGAGCACAATAAGGGCGTCGACGGGGGCGGATAGATCGCCGACTAGCTGCGTGAACGACTCCGTAGCGGCTTCAGACCACTCGCCGGTACCTGTGGGGACGGCGTTCACACTAGCGCGAACGCCAAATCGTTCGATCACGTTTAGATTTTCCGGCAATGTTTTGATGAGGCCGGGTTGGTTATCGAGTACGTCCGTGTTTCCGTAGTCTACGAACCGAACGGTGGTTATGTCAGCATCAGCGTCTAAAATCTCGGCGCGGTACCACTGCTCGTCCGCTAGGTATTTAGCCACACATAGAGTTCCCATCTCGCGATTTTCGATATCTGGGTAGGAGTTGGCGTTGGTTTGAAGCTCCGCTTGGATTTCTTCGATGTTATCGATCTTGTCGAGCACTTGCAGCCAGAAGTGGCCGGGTGTGTCGATGTGGCTGATGTATACTTGCGTGCATCCCGGAGGCAGCGCGATCGGCTCTTCAGTCGGAGCTTCGGCAGTTTGTTCTTCGGGCAGTTTCTCTTCATCAGCCGCGGCTGCGACCTGTGGCGTGGCGAGTTTCTCGTTTATCAGTTTGATGGAGAGATCGACGCCATCGAGATGTAGGTTGGCCAGCCAACCGTCGCTTCCAAAGCTGAGCGTTACTTGCACCTCCTTTTCGGTGGTCCATTCTAAAAGGGTACTTAGAGCGTTTTCTTGTAATGCGATAAGTCCTAGGCTAGCTACTAGCGCAAGAGCGCATGGTTCAGCGAACTGACTATCGAGTTTCTTAAGAGAGTCCTTCGGCACTGTTTCGGAGTTTCCATAGTCGGTGAATTGGACCTTCACTTGCGCGTCTTCGACGCTGACTATGGTGGCGCGGTACCAGTTAGTATCCGATGACTTGGCGACACACGAGCCTTCGACCTCAAATGTGGTTAGCGCTTCGGGAGTTCCTGGTGGCGAAAGAAACAAAATTAGCCTCTAACGTAAACCTGTACACTACATCAGGCATATTAGAAGTCTCTTTATTTTATTACAAGAAGACAGTACAAACCTTCTTCATAGAACTTGTAAAGCAGTTCCAACAATTCGACCAATCTATCTCCATCCACAGATTTTTGCAGGTAGATCTCGTTCAGATTCTCAGCGTGAGAAATGTACGCCATGCCAAAGTTATAGTTGAATACAGATCGCATGCACAAGGTATCGACCTCGCTGTACGCGCCTTCATCTGGCTCGAATATTGCCACTTTCTGGCCGGTGACGCTGTCGTACAAAGTTGACACCAAACTGCAAAAAGACAAAATAAACTTCAAACATAAGGTCAATATAATATTTCAACTAAGTAAATTGACGCCTACTCCAAATGAATCACCCGTTATTTTAAAATATACAATCACAAATCTAGAAAGAAATTCAAGCAGAAATTCTACAGGCGGGCAGCTCTATCGCATGTATACGTACCACGCGGCTGTAAGTAATTATTTCAAGGACAGCGCCGAGTCACAATACTGTTATAGATAACATTACCGTGCTATGGATGACGGTGTGTACTTACGTGATGCCGTCGACATCATTGATGTAAATAATGAACTTATTTCCAATAAGCTTGGCTTTCAGCTCCTCAAGCGTCATCAGCTTCTTCGAAGCCTCCGTGTAGTTGTGAAGAGAGATATGCAGCGATTGGTAGTAGTATACGCTTAGATCCGAAGGTAGGATCATGAGCTGAAACAATATGCAATTTTATTACATTATCTCAGCCGTAGGACTACTGTCCTGTCCACGTCCACTGCTGGACTGGCCTTCTCTCATTGATCTTTAAGTGCTGATTTTGAAGTAAAAAAGTTGTTTCATAATGCCATGGGGTGCTGGCGTAAGAAGATAGCCTCTCCTCTCATGCATGTGTGGATGCAGTAAGAATTTGCCAAGGAATATCTCCGAAAGATGGGCAGCAGCGTCTTTCCGTATATCAACGTACCGTACCTGCCAACCCGTCTACCAAGCGTGGTGAGTATGGCAAAAACCCCTCATGATCAGTACTTGCAGAATGATGAGGAAGGTATATGTCCAGCAGTGGACGTCTTACGGATTTATTTCATGGGCTTCCAAAATAACCCTTGAAATCGTTACAACATAAGAAAACAAATACACAACAATTTGAAATCAAAATTATTCTCGTTTGCGAATAAAATTCTAATGTTATTTTTCGCAAATGATTGGCTAAACTTACATTGTCAACCGAGGTGGTGATCGTGTTACCGTAATCGGGTAGCACGGCCAGTATGCTCGCCTTGTCGGAAACATCTTGCAATATAGCACGGAATATCTTTCCGTCGTGTTTCACCGTGCAGTGAGTGCCTTCGATTATGTGCTCGGGACTGGGCGGTGTGAGCTGGAAACATTCATTATGTTTAATACGACAGTTATGTATGAATCATAGTACGTACTTGTATCTTCCATGTATAAGTTTTTACAAAAAAAAATATTCCATAAGTCGTCTCGTAAAATAAATATTGCTGGAAAGCATTATCTAGCCGCAAGCTAGCTTGTGTTATGGGTACTAGATAACTGATATACTTAATACATTATACTCTAAAGATAGAAATTGTTTTATTATGCAGGGTGTTACAAAACTACCTGTAAAGCCGAAAGGAGGTTAAATGGGGCGTTATAACGAGTCCATTCACAATATTTAAGAACCGTAGTAACGCTGTATAACATACAAAAAAATGAAAAAATATTATTATTTTCACTGATGTGCAAACCCTATTTCAGTAAAATTAAAGAGTAAACTACGTAGAATGTACCTCCTAATTCGCAGACGACAAAAACTTGAAAAGACCTAACGAAACATAACAACCTAAACCATCGATAAATCATTTCCGATACAGTTCGCGAGCACGATTTAAATTGCTATCTTCATAACCTACGCATAAAACATCATATCGTACTATTCCGAGTTAGAAAGAATCGTTATTTTGCAACAAATGTTGGAAAAAAAACTCGAAACAGTTGTAGGATATCGATTAGAAGATTTGAAATTGACAACATATTTTTTTCTAACTTGACATTTTTTGAAGCCAGTACTTGAGTCCTTGTATTGAGGTAGCAAACATTTATGAATGAAAAGTAGAAAAACTATTAGACAATTATTAGGTAAAATAGGTACGTAGGACTTTTTGTTAAATAATCTGGTTCCCTGACATGACAGCTTACTAGGGTTGACAATATTTCTGGCTTAGATAATTAATTAAATTTTTTACATGGTATTTTGTAACACGTTGTATATAGAAAAACATCCATAACAAAGATTGTACAGACATCTGTCCCGAGGCGGGAATCGAACCCGCAACACGCAACGGACCTTCGCCCGCTGGGCCACAGAGGTCGTCGTAACCATAACAAAAGCTCTGTTTACTTTGGGGCTAGATGGTGCTGTGTCGCGAACGAATCAGTGTTTTCTTTCAATCACATAACTGAATTCGTTGGCTTCAGAATACTTTTTTCCACGCGTAACAAACATACTCGCATTATATTATTATTATTTAGCCTGCACTGTCCCACTGCGGGGCAAAGACCTCCCTTCCCTTCTTCCACTCTTCGCGACTTAACGCTGGAAACAAAAAACTCACATAAGCATTTATAATATTAGTTAGGATAGTAATTTGTCTTACCAAAGCCACGTCGTAGTTGGCAATGGTCTGCTCAACCAAAGCCGCCTTTTCGATATCCAGCTGGACAAATAACTGCTCGAACGATTCCACGTGTGTGACGCGGCACATTATCTGCTGGCTGACTATTATTGTCATGTCGATCGGCTCATCTGGAAACAGATTTGTACACGGTGTATTTACAGCATGCGTACAGACCGGGGGTGATTCTGAACAGCCTAAGCACATAACCTTTTTAGTTTTACGACTTTGCGGGATTCGGTGACTTTCACTCAAGTAAGGCCACGAAAGTTTAACTTCAACATCTAACTATGCGGTAACGTGGTAATCAAAATTAAACAAAAAAACACCCGATTTTGGCCCCACTAAAACTAATTTTCATGGTCCGAAACCTCCCTTTTATTCAATGCTTAACCTCCCTTTGTAGGCCTTGTTGGCCAAGTGGTATGTAACCCCGACTTTCAATCTGAAGGTTGTGGGTTCGATACCATCCGGCACCAATGGATTTTTCTTTCTTGAAAAATGTATGTGCACACTTATCACATGCTGTCACGGTAAAGGAAACATCGTAAGGAAACCCGCGGCTTAGTTAGCTTCAGACGTATTAACCGGTTCTTTCCTCTGAATAATAGCTTACTGAGAGAATGGTATAGGTGCGGGGCAAGCCTAATCCATCCAACAATGTCCCAGGCACTGCAGCGTCCCGTACAGCATGATTACCAGTTGCTGACGCTGTATAAATCATTTATAACAGATGCAAAGGCCTTCCTTATTCAATGCTTAGTGTTTTATCATACATTAAAAATCTCTTATTACTATTCAGCTCAGCAGTATTAAATCTTGATTATTTTACCTTTCAAAGTGACAGGAGCCTGGTGTTCAGACATCTTGGCCAGTTCCTTCTCAACCAATGTATCAGCAACGCTTACTCCATTGTTCCATATCGAAACCTTGAACGCGTCATCCGCGCTCTCTTGGAACACGCACTGGTACCGCGGCGCGTTGAAGCAAAGGTCGATTTCAGAATCGGCCTTCCATTCCCCATCCTTAGGCGCCACGCCAATCAGGGAGCAGTGGATCGCCATCTTAGGCAGTTCCAGCAATGACCTATCCAACTGCCAGATGTCTTTGGCATCGACTAATTGCTTGTTCCCAAAGTCAACGTATCTGACAATGAATTTGGAGAAAGGCTGGATGGCTACCACGTTGGCTCTGTACAGCACGCCGTCGGCCGGGTACCGCGCCAGCACGGTCGCGCCGACCGGGACGCTTCCACAGAAGGGCTTCACTCCTTTGTACAGCTCGGGTATTTGATGCATCATTTCGAGAAACTTCGGCTGTAAAGATATTATTTGTGTGTAGAAGCTCTCTGGTGATATGATCCAGGTGACAGAGACTTCGTGCTGGGCTCCGATTTCGACTGTGGGCTCTGCGAACGCAGTTTCCAAGGGGACAGGGTCCGGCAGCTCTTTGTATTGGACTTGGGTGAACTTGCTGCGGGCTTTGAAGGGCGGGGCGCGACCGGCGCTGTCCTGTGATTTGAAACTGTTCTCAGACCCGAAGGATTTATCCGCTCGTTCGCGCGGCGAGAAGTTGCTGCGAGCCGGTCTGTCGCCACGTTCAGGGCGGTCCGAGCGCTGGCCTCTGTTGTCTTTGAAGTCCCGTTTCTGGCCCCAGCCCTCCTTGTTTTCGCCCCATTCTCGCCTTTCGCCGCGATTGTTTTCTCTCGGCGGTCGATTCTCTCTATTCCTATTCCCCCATTCCTCATTCTTTCTCTCCTCCCGTTCTTCGGGCTTGTTGAATCGATCCCTGCAATAAACATTTTACAGTTAGACGTTGCTAAATTACAATGGTTTAGCAACATAATGCAAGTTCCCAGAACATCATTCAACGAGTCAATCGGGTGAATCCTTTTTTATAAGATTGTATCGTGTATTCGTGCTTTACATGCTCTAATTACTTGCATTGTGCTCACGCCATGTATTGCTACAATGGCCTTAGTTGATGCAGAAATGTGTATTAGGACAAGAAGCTTTACAGACAGTATTATAAAAATAAAAAACAGAATAGATGATGAGTATATTTTCTAACGAACGCAAAACAAAACCACACCAAGCGACGTAACAGGGAAATCATTCGAGTGATATGGAACGCCAAAAATGTGCTGAAACGAAAACGAAAGACATGTGGACACTGCAAACAAGACTAACAAGACAGGTTGGCCACTTGGGAGACAAGTGTGATACTCGGGTTAGCGTGACAAGCAATGGAGCAGAAAAACGCTTCAGTGTCAACGATTAATGCTTTATTAAGGCAGTTCTTAGTAGTTTTTGCAAGCCGAATTAGAGCGAATTATCACACTTCCTTCTACCTAACGAGTGTTATTAATAAATAATACTAAATGAAAATATATGTTGGGAGGCTTACTTTGGTGAACAGGTCGCGGTTTTAATTGTCAAAAATGTTGAGTCTCAAAATTGTTTATTTCTTAATTACAATCTTGACAACATATTACATATTTACTACAATTGTCAAGACCATCCCGTACTAGAGCTCACATAATATGTTTTTTTGTTGTTGTAAGAAAGAGGAGGAAAAGTATTATTTGCATTCATTCCTGTATTGTCGCAAAAAACTGACTTTTATTTTGCTGAATTCACGAGTCAAAGGAAAGGAATATCCCTGCTTTTATTCAACAACTTCTACGACAATTATTGGATTAGAAAGGCCGCTATTAAATTTATTCTGAAAGGGGTCTCATTTACCCTCCAGAACGCAATAATTATACTGGAATTTCTTAACTCGCAAAAATAATTAGTTGGATACGAAGCGCGTGAGTTAGCTAGAATTCAGAACAAAACAGTTGCACTGCATGTTATAATTATTCCAATCACGCCAAGGCTGGCTTCATTTAACAGCTTGATAAAGCATTAACATCGATTGGGTGTGAAAGCGTAACGACGGGTGGGGGTGACGGCCTTTCGTTTCACGGGTTATATACACAGTAAAATTTGGATTGTACGATTTTAGGAAACGCTGGCATACCGATTCTGATCATTTTATTAGGATGAGACCCGTCATCATCATCATCATTTCAGCCGTAAAACGTCCACTACTGAACTAAGGCCTCCCTCATGGATCTCCAAGAGGGGTAGTTGCCATACTCACCACGCTTGGCAGGCGGGTTGGTGAGCGCAGTATGGGATGTTGATATACGGAAAGACGCTGCTGCCCATCTTTCGGAGGTGTCCCTTAGCAGGCTCTTACTGCATCCACGGGTAGGAGAGGAGGGGTAACATTCTACTGCCGGCACCCCACGGCTATGTATATATGAGACCCGTACCTCTTCTTATAATGAGGCCTTTATTTCTTTTAATAGATGGTTCACATAGCGTCAGCAACTGTGCTAGACGCTGCAGTGCTCGAGACATTGTTAGGCCAGCACGTAACAATCCTCCCAGCTTAGTTGGCTTTTGTTTTTGCAGTATGCCAGAATCGGTATGCCAGTTACGAGTGTTTAGCAGCAAACAGGCATGTAACCCGCAATACAAGGTTTTGGTCACAACGGTACCGTTTCAATCTATCCTGGATAGAAGCCCTTTGGGGTACAATCTGGGTATCCGCGGAGGATTCCTCGGTCGCCTGTCTCAGCCGCTTGCCCGCGCCTCCCGCATCCTTCTTCCAGTAAGGACGGGCGGCCGGCGTGTCGTGCTGTTCCGACCTAGGTTTTCTTCTGTCGAATCGCATTCAAAACTGTCATTGTTATAGAGAAAGGGGATATTGGCGATTGAGGCTTAAATATTATGCGGCTATTTGCAGGTAAAAACAAACCACAACTGAATGTCATGCTACAACATGACATTTTAGCGACGGATTTTCTTGTATCAATAAAGGCTCGAGCAGACCGGATGCGTACGCGTAGACGTGCATGTACCACTGAGTTGTAATGTATATATGGAACTGATATATGACGCGCACGTCTACGTTACGCAAACGGTGTGTCCTGTCTCATACAGTTCCATACATTACAACTCAGTGGTACGTGCACGTCTACGCTTACGTCTACGCATACGCATCCGGTCTGCTCGAGCCTTAATGCGACATGTAATTAAATTTCTTTTCTTTTAACCAATGAGTCGTTTTCATAAAAAAAGAAAAAAACGTAAAAAAATATTCGTAATAGTATATACATAATAGATGGCGCTAGTACATATTATTTTTCTGTTACTACAATAATAGTCTACTTGACGTTGTATAAAAACCAAAATTACATTAAATCCGTAAAAATATTAGACACGTATTTTTGCTTTTTTAATTAATAAAACAATAATTTTTGGGTAGAACGCATTGAAGATTAAGAGTGGGACGGATTTTCTTGTATCGTGACGTCAGAGCATAGTCATAAACTGTACCCACGCACATCAGCGCACATCGATATCGCCGATACGCATATTTGGATTACGTTAAAAAACCGGCAAAGTGCGAGTCAGACTCGCGCACCGAGGGTTCCGTACAAACCTGTAGGTATATAAGACCTGAGTATTTGATATGAATTTCAATTTAATACCTCTAAGCGTTCATGGGGAAAGGGGTAGTAAGTTTAAAATTATTAAAAATATTTTTATTATATGATGTAACTAAAAATTTACGGTTTTCGCAATTTTTCCTATATCTGTGCTATAAGACGTTGCTTCGTACCAAATTTCAATTTTGGAGATTTCATGATTCTGAGTTCACGGGAAGTACCCAGTAGGTTTTGATTCCCTTGCGAGTGTCGAAAATTTGCGGCATAAACGGCTGTATCTTTCGATTGCGTTGGCCTAGAAGTTTGATTTTTTCACAGCTCCAAGGGACAGTAGACCTAAATATTTGATATAAATTCCAGCTTGATACCTCCACGCGTTCCTGAGAAAAAGGGTCTTGACAGACAGACGGGCGGACAACAAAGTGATGAAAGGGTTCCGTTTTTTTCCTTTCGAGGTACGGAACCCTAAAAATGAAAAAATACGTGTCCAATAGTTTCTTTGTTATGTATGACCGACTAATATAACTTAGTCAAGTCGTCTATTACCTTGCTTACTTCGCGCACTAGCTTCATCTATTGTTATACTTTGTTATTTTCTATACTGTAAACGGCTCATTATGAAAATTTTATCAAGTCTGAGTCACAGGCACCTGAAATCGAGTTCATCATTGCACTTCAAGTTAAAAATATTACAATGTACATACCTGTCTCTGTTATCCCGATCTCTAAAGTTGTCCCTATTATTGTCTCGGTCTCTAAAGTTGTCCCTGTTATTGTCTCGGTCTCTAAAGTGGTCTCTGTTATTGTCCCGGTTGAACTCCCGCCTAAAATGAAATAAATAATTTAATAATTTTCTTTGTTCATAAAAATAAATAAATAATGCTGGACAATTCACAGAATCATCTAGCCCCAAGCTAAGCAAAGCTGTTATGGGAACTAGATGACTGATATACTTAAAACACTATTATACTACTACATATATATTTTTTTTATTATATATAGAAAAAACACCCAGAACACACTATACAAATATCTGCAAATAGATGAATAGATAAACTCTTTATTGTACATTCACCATATAACATAAATTTCACAAAGAGAAACACAGACAAATATAACATACAATGGGCGGTCTTATCGCGAATCGTACAGACATTTGTCCCGAGGCGGGAATCGAACCCGCAGCCTCTCGCGCCGCAGGCGGACCTTCGCCCGCTGCGCCCCAGAGGTCGTCGAGGAATTGAAATTCAGTCATTTATTCACATAAAATAGAGTCTTAGAAAATAGTTTTAGCTCTTCTGTTTAGCCCTAAGGCATGTGAAAGTTAATAGGATACCTTTGGGGTGCTTGGGATGTTTGCGGGGGTGATTCTTCCCATCCATCTTCTGATGCGTTCTGAGGTGGCGATGTTTGGTTAGTCTCCCATGGCTTTGGACCTCTCCTATAAAATTGAAGACTTAGATGTACAAGACGTCCTGAGGTGCCGGCGTGGATGCAGTAAGAATCTGATCAGAAAGGTGGGCAGCAGCGTTATGGATGCAGTACGAATCTGCCAAGGGATACCATGGGCAGATGGGCAGCAGCGTTTTACTGTGTATCATTAACAACACCCCGTATTACGCTCGCTACAACCCACGCGTGAAAGTGAGTATGGCAACGACTCCCTCATGATCAGTATTTAGAGATCCGCGAGGTCCATGACCATCAGTGGGCATCCCAACAGCTGAAATGATGATGTTGATAATCAGATGTACAACAGACGACTTTATACAAAAATTCCTAAGCTAGTTCTTACGTTTCAGCAAGTAATTATCAGGTGAATTTGAATTTGTGTTAGAAAAATTCTAAGTAATAGTATACCTATTGTTTTTAAATATGCTTACCTATCCCGTAAATGTTGTAGCCTTTAGGTAGCATGGAACATACAACGTTTGAATATAACAAGCATTGGTGCGGCGGTACCAGAAAAGGGGGCGAAGGCGAATTTATTTTTTTGGTGACCTTTTGAGGTCACAATAACTCACAAAATATAAAATATACACTTGGTCCCTGTGACCCTAGGGTCACCAAAATCTATCAGTCACCTTCTCTCATTAAGACGGTGCTAACAAAAAGGTTTCATGTAAATTGGTCAACGCGTTCGGTTGTAATGGTCAAATACAGACAGACAGACAACGCTATGCATATGACAATAACAACCATCAGAACACATCTGCTGAATAGGATAAAGAGCTAGGCCGCAATAAATGATAACATTCGCATAAAATATAAAGTTAACTTATTATAAGTATTTCCTGACAACTCGAGTGCATTGTAGCCCTCGTAGTGACATGTAGAGTCTAGCCCCGTTAAACAGTTTAAAATGATGTCTACAGGTATTATATTATCTTAGCTATCTTTCGATGTCAGCATTCGTGAATTTTGTAATATTAAAGAGTTTTGATAACCATCTGTGGTCTTCTTCACCAGTTCCACTTCACCGAATCATACTTTCTGAATGCAAATGCTTGACCTTGAGCTAAATATGCCAAAATGAACTAAAATCGTTATGTTTTATCCACAACATTTGAGGAGTTTCCTCGACTCCTCACGGATCCCATCATCCAGAACTGAGTTTGGACCTAATTCAAAGTGTATCTAATCAATATGTAGACGGTTAATTTAGAAGAGCTAAGTAGACTTAAAAGGAAAAGAAAGGATTTCTTTTTGCATAAAATGTGGTGAGAAGAATTTTTTTTTTATTTTTTGAATAAAGGCTTTGATATCTTACCATTTGATTAATAATGCATTTTTTTTATAAAAGTATTAAAATTCAAATAACATCGTACAATATACACTTAAAACGCTTCTTGGATATAAGCAGCACTTTTGGACTTTTTTTATATATTTTTGATTAAAAAAAACAAGTAAAAAATCTTTACATTTAAAAGTAGGGCCAGAAATGCGAAAGTAACAATGGCAATTTATATCTAGGAACTAACCTGTCATTCCTGTCGCCTCGATCCGGCTTGCTGCCATACTTCTCGCTATGCCGGCCCGGGCCCGACCGGTCGAAACTGTTGTTCTCTCTGTAGGAACAAACAAATACAAAGTTAGGACTTTAACATTTATTATTATACAATTATAGTATAGATGTTTTTTACAGTGTCTGCAATTGGTAATCATGCTGTGCGGGACTCTGCAGTGCCTTGGACATTGTTAGATGGATTAAGCTTGCACTAAACTTATACCATCCTCCCAGCAGTCTGCTTTAAGTCAGACGAAAGTACAGGTCGAAAGCCGCGGGTTTCCTCGCCATGTTTTCCTTCATCGTTAAAGAACGTGTTAAATGTGCACATACATTTTTCAGGAACGAAAAATTCATTGGTGTGCAGTGCAGTTGCAGTATAGTGCACGGCCGGTATCGAACCCTCGACTTCTCGATCGAAAGTCTGGGGTTTACCACTACCATAACGACTCGACGAACACGGCTGAGAACAACACTTCACTGTTATCATAACTCAAACACTGATTCACATCTTTCATAAACTTTCACGATAACAACATTATATGATTATGTCTTCCCGGAACCATCATTGGTGCAATACAGACGAAACGTCGTCGTACAATACAGGGAATTTACGCGAGAAATACCCGGTTACATGTACATTTACAATACTGATTTATATTACAAAGTAACATTAAATACCTGCGCCGATACATGCTACAGAAGCTTACACAGTGGAAATGATTTGAATCTGCCTGCTATGGGTTCAAAGAACCGCGTTGAAGGCCAGAACAGCCATGACTCAAAGCACTATTATTACGGTTTTTTGTAACAAAAAAGTGCGCGCAAGCGAATGCTAGTTTGATTTCTTATCTGTGTTTGATATCGGACTTTGAGATGAGTGGTTTTCCGATAATCTTAATCTTGGAGATCCATATGTGTCCAGCAGTGGACGTTGGTCCTACGGCTGAGATGATAATGATAGACAAAGGGTAAATAAAAATACCTACTTAAATTTACATTAATACTAGCTACACATTAATTCTAATCCCGCTAAGTTTTGTCGGAATCCTGTACAAATTATCTTTAAACTAGCGACCCGCCCCGGCTTCGCACGGGTACAATGCTGATACTAAATATACTACAGAATATACAATCGCGGACTTTTTTGCAGTGTACAATACTGTAGTACATTATTCTGATTATCTCGTAGGGTTCAGCCAGCGTTTGCAATGTAAGCGCAGAGAAATGTGTTTATTTACGACCTCACATTAGAAACCTATAAAATTAACAGTGATTCTCGCCTATATTATGCATGTATTATACATAGAAACCACTATCTATTAAAAACCGCATCAAAATCCGTTGCGTAGTTTTAAAGATCTAACAAAAGCAAACATAGGGACAGACAGACAGCGGGAAGCTTTATTTTATTATGTATTGAAAATACCAACTGATACGAGTATAGTTGAATTAAGACCTATGTTTACAATGGAAAGCAATAAACTACTGAATACGGAAATAAATTGTTCGTGAACGTTAATGGTAATGCACTACGCGTATATCAGTTAGCGGAGGTTTGATACTCGATGTGACGACCAATGGATTTTTCTTTCTTGAAAAACGTATGTGGAGGAAAACGTCGTGAGGAAACCCGCAGATTGGTCAGCTTCGACGTATTGACATATTCTTTCCTTTAAAGCCAACTGAGCCGAGAGGGTGTTATAGTTTCTAGGCAAGTCTAAGAATCTAAGTCAATAAGTGTTTATTCAAAAGAGCAAAAAGCTACATAGAATAGTCAGTATACAAAACGAAACAAAACACATTCAAATTGGATAAAGCACATAATTGAATTACGCTTCGGAAAACTTTTTTCCAAGTGAGGGAAAGAAGCGAAGAAGAAACCTCACTCTTTCACTTCTTTCATTGTTACATTCATTTCAGCCATAAAACGTCCACTAATGAACAAAGGCCTCCCTCATGGGTCTCCATGAGGGGTAGTTGCCATACTCACCACGCTTGGCAGGCGGGTTGGCGAGCGCAGTATGGGATGTTGATATATGGAAAGACGCTGCTGCCCATCTTTCTGGGGTATCCCTTAGCAGGCTTTTACTGCATCCACGGGCATGAGAGGAGGGGCAACATTCTACTGCCGGCGCCCCACGGCATTCATTGTTACAATATGCATAAATTAATGACCGTAAGGATAGTTTGATTATTGCAAGATGACATCATTTCTTATCGCGGTTGGGCCGAGCAACACTCGGCCAATATCATTCAAATAATCAACTATGGAGTAAAAAGATTTTGTTTTATAAAAAGCTTAAACCTATGAATCGCTAGTTCGGTCAACCTAACGATGTCCCAGGCACTGCGGCGTCCCGTGCAGCATGATTACTATTTGCTAACGCTGTATAAATCATAATTAATAGATATATTACGATTTTTATATCTGTACAAGATCCTCCATTCTTTATTAGACTCGTCTGAATTACTTTCAAACATTTAATTTAACACAAAATTTAGTGCATGTAGAGCCAGACGTAGCAATTTGTTTGCCTTTCTTACATATAAAAATAATATTTCGTTTTACAACCACATCAAGACTGTGTAGGACTTACAACGGACTAGCAAAAGAAAACCCTAATTTGAATATATTTTGTTACAGTTTATATAAATATATTATAACTGTTAAAGACATCCTCCATTGTAACAGCTACGATTCTCCAGAAGGAGTGTTGTAGCAACAATAGGATGAATAAATAATTATAAGGTAGGTGTATATGTAGGTTTATTGGCTTACTTATTTTGTCTTCCAATAATAATATTGTTTGCATTTCTTGTCTTCTTGCTTTTAATTAAACTTCACGTAACATAAACTATATTGTAAGTTTGTTGTGTACACATGAGTTGCGATTCAAGCAGATCATTTTCAGTGTTTTTATTATTATTTTTGTATCGCTTGTTTTGTGTTATGTGTACCCAAATAAATAAATAAAAAAAATATGCAAAAGGGTAATTACTTTCTCGATATATATTTCAATCAGATTCTGCTGTTTTGTCGAATTCCGAGAATACAAATTATCTTTGAAAATACGACAAGAAACACATTATTCGCGAATATATCAGATGATAATGCACTATAACAGTTAGCTTGTTGGCCGAGTTAGCCAAGATGTGCATAAATTAACGTCTATACTGCGATATTTAATGTCGAACGGTTCACTTCATTTGTGAAAGTAGCGCACACTTTAATTGGATAATTGCTGATTACAATAATTACGTCAAAGAAGATATAGTTTCATCATCTCTCAGACAGGGCCGTGGGGTGCCGGCAGTAGAATGTTACCCCTCCTCTCAAGCCCGTGGATGCAGTAAGAACCTGCTAAGGGATACCTCCGGAAGATGGGCAGCAGCGTCTTTCCGTGTATCAACATTCTTACTGCGCTCGCCAACCCGCCTGCCAAGCGTGGTGAGTATGGCAACTACCCCTCGTGGAGATCTATGAGGGAGGCCTGTGTTCAGTAGTGGACGTTTAACGGCTGTAATGATGATGATGATCTCTCAGACGGAGGAAGTCCACTGATCATGAGAGGGCTGTTGTCATACACAGGCGAGGCGGAAGATGGGCCTCTGGCAGATTATTACTGCTTCCAAGAGAGGAGGGGCAACATTCTACTGCCGGCACCCCACGGCACTTTGTTTTGCTAAGTTTGCAGATAAGTTATCCAAGTTGCGTATACTTGGGAGACTTTGTAGTAGGCGAAAATAACACTTTGGTATAAATACTCGTATTCAAAACTGAATTGAGCTTGTTAAATTTAACGCTCTTAGGTTGTCCTTATTTTCAAATTAAATTAAGATATTATTAATTTTCTTCTATGCAATTTAGGGATATTTACCATGATTTGAGTTTTTTTGAGTTCCCCGATATTTCGACGCAGTTTCACACGGTAAAAAAACCTTCAAAAGGTAAATGTTTATTGCATGCTGTGTCTACCTCTAGAAGGTTTTGCACCTGTTTTTTTTTTGTTGTGTTTATATTTAAGTTCAATTGTGCAACAACCAGTTTGGTGGACCTATTAAAAAAAAATATATCCCGTAAATATTGCATATTATAATGTTCACAACCATGACAGTTTCAAGTTTATGTTTTCTTATTGTAAAGTGTGTATTGTATTCTGTCTGTGTAGTTATTGTGTAAAATAAATGTATCCCACTAAACAAAAAGCCGAAAGTTTGTTTGGAGGTTTGTTACCTCCTCACGCAAAAGCTACCCAACGGATTGAGCTGAAATTTTGCACACGTATATGTGGACCAGGAATAACACATAATACTACTTTTTGTCTGGGTACAACGCATGCGAAGCGGCGGGCACAAGCTATTATTCATATATATTATAATATATATGACATATATATATATTAAATAATATATAATATATATCATATACATATATTATAATACTATTAGTTTTTAATCACAACTCTTAAGTTGTCTGTTGCCTTGTTTTCTTGCATGCTGTGGTACCCATTAAGTACGGGAGCACAATGCTATAAATTGTTTTTGAATGTTTTCTTATTATTTTATGTGTAAACCTGTGTTGGGTATCCTATTATAATAAATAAATAATAAAAATAAAAAATATTTATAGTTGTGGACATTTCCCTTGCACCATCTAGCCCCAAAGTAAGTAGTACAGCTTGCATTATGTATGAGTATCAAATGGTTGATAGAGTAAAGTTTAAAATAAAACGTTTTGTTTTAATTTAACTACATACTTTGTTCATACAAATCGCAGGTTAAGAGACAATACAAGTATAAACAGCTTACCTGCTCCTAAAACTGCCTCCCCTCTGCGCAAACTCATTCTCCTCTCTAGCCGGTCGGTTACCACGGTCGTCTTTGAAACTCTTCTCCCGTTTAAAACTCTTTCTTCGGCCGTCTTCCGAATTGCCATCTTCAGGGGAACTGATGGGTTCAGGGGAACGGATGAGCGTGGCCGCTTTTGACTGTGGTGAAAAAGTATTGCTATATCTTTGGACACTTCATCTATGGGTATTAATAAATCTTTTTAAGTCTATAGACCCCTCTGCAGTGTTTTTAGGACCCGTTCATGGGAATGACCGAATTAGTAAACTCGATGCCAAAAGAGAGAGACATAACGGCTGCCTTTTTAAGGTAAATAAAAAGAATTCGGGTAGCGATTTGTCAATAGAATTAACCGTTTATCATACGCCTAAAGTTCGACACCGGTTTGTGTAGGACACATTGTATAATAGCAAGAATGGTCTAGCCTAGCAGATGATGACATACTAGCTGACAATGAAAAGGACGTAAATATTCGCATTTGTCAGCACATCATGAGGGCAGGACTAGTGTCGCAATTCTAATTCTGGTGGGGGCGTACCAGACAGGAGATACGACGTGTATTGTGCATAGTCCCCAGTGACACACCGACCTTAGCCAGCCCTACCCCTTGAACTACCGGAGAACCCTGGGCCACTGCTGGCAGCATTCCATGATCACCATGACCAAGACAAGTGTGAATGATTAATACATTAAATACTCACATAGGGACGTACTACTATCGTAGCACGGTGATGGTGTGATGTCCTATCCTAGTGTATGCATGTGAAATTAAATTATAATGTCTTTAAGGATTTCGGGATACTCGATACAGTTTATGACTGGCGTCAGTTATTATGACGTCTTGGAATCAGGTTATGCAATATTTAGGGGCCATAAATAACGTCACACGTGTATTATGATTTTTTGAACCTGCATGAAATCTGGCTGGAGTCCGGTCTATACTCTTGTCTGGATTCATCCGATTAGATGGTAACCTATGATGGGCTGGCGTCACATATTTGCAAAAGAGTGAAATTAAAAGAGCAGTTCCAAAATTAGTTTTATTTATATCATCTCAGCCTCGGACTGTTGTCCACATCCACTGCTGGACTCAGGCCTCCCTCGCGAATCTCTAAGACCACGAGTTGCTGCCATACTCACCACACTTTTATTTCCATATAAAATAGTTTTTTTAAATGTAAAATCAATAATTTTAGGACATTTCCCACCACTTGTCCATGTCACACTTCGTCAACCTCCCTCACCCTCGAACCTACATATATGACGTTATTTAAGTATGGCCTCTTAGAGGAGAGTTAGAAAAGTTTCACTAACGTCATGAACACCTCTTGGCTGCGAGAGTTGTTTCATCTTCCTTGCAATATCGAGTGGAGGCACCACTGTGTCGTCCAGTAATGTGACAAGCATTGTATCACTGGATAGCATTCCGACGATGTTTGCCATGAGCGTCTTCTCTAACGCCAGCATTTCCAACTGGTTCGATGTTGTCGACTCCACTGGTTTGTTGTCAAAGCCCTAAAATAGAAAAACTGCTTTGAAAATGTTTTAAGGTAAATACCGGTTAATTTTTTTTTAGCAAAACATGTTAACCAGTATTTATTTAGTTTTCTATTTAAAATATTCTGGTATTTGTTTAGTAAATATGGGGATTAGATTTCAGAATAATATGGAACCCTAACTAATCTGGTTTATGCACAAAAAAAATCAAACAAGAAAAACGTAGGAAAAACTGCTGGAAGCAGCTAGTATTACAATAAAGATCTCACCTTTAAGGCACACTTCAATGCTTGAGCAGGTAGCTTGACCAACTCGGGAGTTATGGTCCTCAAGTCTGACACATTAACCTCCTGTTCATTCCCATAGTCCACATAAACCACAATTAGCTTATTTCCTTTAGTGCCTTGAACAATAGCTCTGTACCAGTTACCATCATCAGGGAATCGGGCACAGCAAGCAGCCCCCAAAGGCAGTTCTCCAGGTGATTTACTATTCATACAATGGGTCTTTACATCTTCCATGACAGCCGTCAATTCATCAATGTTATCTGACATTTGGACATAGAATTTGATGCAACTGTCGACATATGACACAAGAACTGACAGTTTGGACCCTAATGGCAGCTTATCTAGCCATTTAAACTGCAATTTATCCTTTGGCATCAGAATATCAAGCACATTTTGCTTGTCAATATATAGCTCTCCATACTGTATCAATGGTGGCCCTTCTGGAGACACCACTTTGAGTGTCAGGACTTGACTACTGACAAGCTGCTTGAATGTCTCATTCAGTTGGGGAACTTTCTCCAACTTCTTCACTCCTGATAGGCAGAATCTCATGGCAAACACATGTGGCTTGACAAACTCCTCAGGTATATCAAATATGTCATAGTATGAGACCATTTCAGTATCTCCAAAATCAACAAAGAAAAGTTTGCACTGAGAGCCAGATAGGTTCATCACAATAGCACGGCAAATGATGCGGTCTCCTGACATCCTGCCCAGGCAGACTGTTCCAATCATCGGTGGCTCAGCCAGACTACTGTGGGGTCTTCTGTTGATCTCATTCATCATTTCTTGCAGTTTGTTACCATCCATAGCAAGTTGAACAGCAAACAGATCAGGCCCTTCCTCAGCATATGAGACAAACACTTGGTGTTGGGAATTTACTTCAAGCAATCTACTTTTGTAAGTGGAGGATCTTTTAGGTGACATAGTTTTGGGAAATGGTGCTTTCATTAGCAGTCCTGGAGATTGAGCAGAGGACACCGACGGAGAGTTTATTGCGACTTGTGGCTGCCTTGCAGGTGCTTTCAAGTTGACAGTGTTTCTGGATACCTTGTTGACTAGAAGTCTTTGACTTATCATAGAAGGTGGTGGCATGCTGCCAATAAATGGCAGCGGAGAATTCTGTTGCAATCTCATCGCTGATGCTGGGTTTGAAGGGAAATTTTGGTTCAGCAAAAATGGCACATGCTCTTGGAATGACTGTGGATTGTTTGGTGTGGTTGGCTGCCATTTCGATGTCTGCTGGCTTTCGGACACAAGCAACCCTTCCTGCTGAGCTATTGGTATAGCGACTCCAAACCGGATTGACGCCATATGCTCAGATAAATCTGTGCCTTTGAAGGTAATGGAGATCAGAGGGATAGGCGTGTTGGAATCAATAGTGGCTGGGTAGTCCGCATAACAGAGCAGACCCTGAAGTTTTTGAAGTATGTAATCATCCCATCTTCCTGACGGATTAAACACTCGAGATAAGTAGTAATCTGTAGCTTGCCCTCTCAACTGAAGGAACATCGGGTCATACTTATCTAGGAATCTCAATGTGCTCAGAGAAATGATATCTCTGTTTCCGTAGTCGATGAAGTGGACACCCACGAGACCGGTCGCCAGGCTGGACGTGTTGATGACTTTAGCTCGGTAGTAAGTCCCATCTTTGTATTTGGCGGCACAAATAACGCCTTCGTGGATGGCACCAGGAGGCACGGCGCCGATTCCCTTTTCCAAGTTTTCTCGAGCTTGCAAGAATAAACTTTCTAACATCAATGGAGCTTGCTGGTCCAGCTGCCCACTTAGCTTTAGGAAATGATTCTCTCCATCCACATGGGTCACGTAAAGTCGAATAGCCAAAGGTTTTTCATTTGGCATAGCCATGATCGAAATTATTGGATAACTCGAGTCTCACAGCGAATGAAAAGAATATTATAATTCACATAACTTTTTTGTCACAAATTACTACACACGTCGTACTTTCCCTAGCTTTTTACAAAAAAACACTGCTTTCTTTTCCGTTTACGTTATCATCAAACATGGCGCCGGAAAGAAAAAATTGTCACAGAGTACCTACGTACAAAACAACTCTGCTGTCTGCTGTTGTGATTTGTTTCGTTAAGTTGGTATGTTTAGACTGACAATGTGTTAGGTCAATATTAAACGAGCAAGCTAAAAAAAACTTTAAAAAAATACAAAGCTGATGTCATGCAGTTAGTTACACGCCATTAACAAAAGAAGAAGTGCCGTGGGGTGGCATGTGGCAGTAGAATGTTACCCCTCCTTTCATGACAGTGGATGCAGTAAGAGCTTGCTTATGAATACCTCCAGAAGATGGGCAGCAGAGTCTTTCCGTGTATCAAGATCCCGTACTGCGCTCGCCAACCCGCCTGCTAAGTTTAATGAGTATGACAGCTACCCCCTCATAGAGACCTCAGGGAGGCCTAGGTTCAGTAGTTGAAGTTTTAGGGCTGAAATTACCAAATGATGAAGATGACGACTGCAGCTGCAGTAAAGAATGAAAGAATGCCACGTGAGGGGCGGACACTTGCAACGAAATTACTTAGTAAGTGGTCAAAATAGAAATGGCAAAAGCCATGATGATGGCTTAGAAGAGATAAATAGCAATAATAATAAGTTTTATCTCGTTTAAGGATTATGGAGAAAAACAAAAAAAAATAACCTGATTAAGTTACTGGACTATAGAATGCAGGTTACAGGTAGGGGATGGGGAAATTGAATATGTCCATGAGTACTTATATTTAGGCCAATTAGTATCCTTCCTGAGACGTAATCGCGCTAACAAATGGAAACTTAATCGAAACTATACTCCAATCAGAGCAGACAAGATGTTGAATTATCAAGACGAACTGAAAACACCTGGAAGTGCTATTGGTCTATGAAAGATCTAATGAAAGGCAATCTGCCACTGACACTCAAAAGAAAACTCATGGACATGTGCATTTTGCCAATCCTCACCTATGGCGCACAGACCTGCAGGCTAACTCTTGAGACTCGATTCCAATCGTAATTTGAAATTGGGATCGAAATCGTGCCATTTGGTACTCTTGACCGCGCAACTAGCGCACGATTGGAATCGAAATTGGTGGAATTTTATGGAACTAACTGCAGGCTAACTCTTGAGACTCGATTCCAATCGTAATTTGAAATTGGGATCGAAATCGTGCCATTTGGTACTCTTGACCGCGCAACTAGCGCACGATTGGAATCGAAATTGGTGGAATTTTATGGAACTAACTGAAATCGACTCTTCTCGAAACTATCAACTTCTTTGGCACTCTTGACGCGATTTTGACGTTTCGTATTGAGAATGGAATCGAGTTTACGATAGAAATTTCACAGTTGCCAAAAGTTATCTTTTTAGCGATTGTGCGAGGATATTAGTGATTTACAGAGTGATTTTAAACGAGAAAATGGCACATTTGGCTCTTATAAGTGGTATTTTAACCAATGCTCATCGAGAAGACATAAGGCAAAGGCGAAATACAAGAAGAATAGCCCGGTATTCAGAAAATGCTTTTGCTATGACCGACGACGAATTCAAAAAGTGCTACAGGGTCAGCAAAAGCATTTTTAACGTTATAAGTAACGATTTACTGCCTTTGATGCCTAACCCTTCGCGTCGTAGTGATATAACCTCAAGATACAAGGTTTGTAAACACAAAGTTGAACTCATGCATGGTATTTTGTAGTGGGACTTTCCATTTCACTCTGCAGGCCTAAATGTTTTAGTCATGTAGGCTTGCTAGCTTGCTTATGTTTACCTATGTACCTACTATATAACCATCTATTTCCGAAAAACATCATGAAAATTGTAGGGTAAATAAATATTTGTTAAAATCTAGACTGGTTTATTTTTAGATTTTGGTGGCTCTTTCATTTTACGCTACGGGAAGTTACCAACGATTAGTGGGTGGAACACATGGCACCATGATGTCCCAACAATCAGTTTCAAGAGCAATAAAAGAAGTTACAGCGGCACTCAACAATGAAGGAATTCTCAACAAATGGCTAAAATTCCCCCAGACAAGACAAGAACGAGATTCCATCAAAAGAAGGTACCTACCTAGTTATATTTTAGTAAGTTTCTCTTATTTGAGCATAGTAGAGTATTGTATTTATGAACTTAGTAAATACATACAATTCCTTTAGGTACCTTATTTTATACTTATTATAATCGATGAACATATTATTTTGATGTGTGGTAGTTATAGGCACTATATAAGAATAGTCTAATAAGCATAACATAAATTCTTGTTTCAGATTTTATGAAAAGTTTAAAATTCCAGCGGTTGAAGGCTGCATCGATGGTACCCACATTGCCATAATAAAACCAGCACAGAATGAAGAACGATTTTATAATCGCAAAGGCTTCCATTCAAGAAATGTTCTTATTGTGAGTATTAAAAATGAAACCCATAGTGGATCTCTTTGCCATAAATCATTCTGTTAAAAGTATACTATGGTTTTCTTGCAGATTTGTGATGCAGACCTCAACATACTTAGTGTTGATGCTTCATTTGGAGGAGCTACACATGATAGCTTTGTCTGGAACCAACATCCCGTCAAGAATCAGCTGAAAACTTTGAACAATGCTGGGGAAAGAGTGTTCTTACTAGGTAAATTTTTGTTAAAATTGTCATGAAAACAATTAATTTTGAGTTATTATTAGAATTGCAATAGTGTAATTGTATTTTTCTGTTTTTATAGGTGATTCAGGTTATGCTCAAAGGGAATACCTAATGACCCCTATAGTGAATGCTCCTGAAGGCTCAGTTGAAGAACACTACACTAAACTGCACTGCACAGCCCGCAATACTGTCGAGCGCACTATAGGACTGCTGAAAAATAGATGGAGGTGCACTTTGGGGCACAGAGTTCTTCACTATGATCCTGACACCGCTGCTAAAATAATTAATGCTTGCTGTGTATTGCACAATATATGCAACAAAGCACGTTTGTGTCAGGATGACATAGTTATACCTGTAGCATCCATGGCAGGAGTGCAAGATCCACAGGAGGCACTGATAGATAACCCACAAGGGCCTGCCTCTGCTGAGCTGAGGAGGGGAGTTGAAGCTCGTGCACGCCTAGCTCAAGAACTGTGGGCAGCTCGGCATCTTCATCCCATCTAACATCATTTTTTTACCAATAATAAACTTTTAAATTATAATGTTTATTTTAATGTTATCATCAGTCTTATGAGATAAAAGTAAATTGATTATAAAATATTAATAATAATAATAGTACTACTCTGGCTGAAGAGCAGCAGCAATCCTACTTAGAGCATCAGCTACAGCCTGGCAACCTTCTCTTGTTGCTGCAGATAGACCTTCTATGGCTGTTGAGACATTTGTCAGCTGCTCCACAGCTTGAGATAAAGCTCTCGCCGTGAGGGTCTCAGCCTCAACCCTCTTTGCTTCTATCTCTGCAAATTTCTCCCTGTCTTGGTCCAGCACGGTCCTCCCAGCCCTAGTACGCTGTCTCTGGTTGCTGCGAGGAGACCTCCGCAATGGACTTCTCTGTCGTTGCGGTGATGGAGAATGTGTGACAACTGATGAACAAATTAAAAAGAATAAATATTTAAACTGAAAAATAAACTAATCATTCAATACCTATCTATTTCATGCACGCACATGTAGCAGTCTCTGCAACCTGCATAGGAGAAGCAAGGGGCACCATGTCCCCTTGTCTTAACACCTCTATCTCCACATACTGGCTTGGCATGTCCTGGATTTGAGACTGCAATAATAAAAAAATATTTATTGAATATGTACCTAAGTAGGATAAGCAATCCTTGCCACTAAGATGAGGGACTGCATCTTCAAATGAACTACTTACTGTTGACGGAAAAGGATTGACAGCGACGTGGCTGTCTCCTGCAGCAAATTGAGGGCCACCCATCACTGCCACCAAGCGCTGGTCGATTGGTGTTAAATTGGGGATTTCGTCCGCGACCCCGCCCCCTGTGCGGTTCAACGACTGCGCGTGCTGGGCACACGTCTTCTTCAAAGAACATTTCTTGTCTGCCCAGTACTAAAAAATATTATACACAGATATAAATAAATAATGCTGGACAAATCACACAGCATCATCTAGCCCCAAGCTAAGCAGAGCTTGTGTTATGGGTACTAGATGACTGATATACTTAATACATTATACTACATAGATAGATATTTTTATTATATATAAAAAAACACCCTGAACAAATATCTGCAGATCGTACAGACATTTGTCCCGAGGCGGGAATCGAACCCGCAATCCCTTGCGTCGCAGGTGGACCTTCGCCCGCTACGCCACAGAGCTCGTCAATTACAGACAAGTCCCTCAATTGGATAAGTGTATAAAGATTGAATCACAAACGCGCAGGGGAAACCATCAATTTTTAAAAGGTAAATAATAACTAATTAAAAAAAATATCATAAATGATGTACTTATTTACCTTTGCCCAACCTTTTCCATCTTTTTGGGCACCGCCTAGCGCATTGAGGATTGCCGAAAGCTCGTCCCACTTCCTCTTTGTATCAAATTTCCCATGCGCTGAGCGGAGGAGACCCTTAGCAATTCCTGGGTTTTCCCCCAGAAAATCTGCAAGAGCCTCAAGTTGATGGTAGGTAGGCCTACTACTCATTGTTCCCTATTGGAATGGACGAAATTTATTAAAGTACTTAGTAATTTATCATTTTACTTGGATTCTCGTACAATAAAAAAGATTACAGCTTACCTTGATAATTGATTAAAAACTGAATGTATTAAATTACTTTCAACTTTGCTGCACTCTTCAAGTCTCGAAGCAAAATTAGGCTGAAAAGCTTTTGTAAACACCAAGAAGGTCTTGAAAAAGTGGGACCCTTGTTTGTAATTTCCCGCTGTTTTTTTTTTTTTAAGCCGGTAGTTATCGTCATATTTCATTCTACCACTGTTATTTACAATGCGAAGTCGATCTCATACTCGATTCTAATTTCAATCTCGATTTTGTTCAAGAGTGCCAATTTTACGTTTGGTGAGATTGGAACTGATTCGGATTAGAATTGGATTGAGATTGGGATTGGATTCACTGACTTGGCGTTTGCCAGCGAGCGATGGAGCGCAGTATTCTATCTAGGAGTCAAATTGTCAGACCGGATAAAAAATAGTGAACTGCGCTCCAAAACACAGATCCCAGACGTCACCCAAAAATCGGGCCTTTTGAAGTGGGATTGGGCGGGTCACGTCTGCCGCAGGCCGGATAAGTCATGGGCTAAATCCACTACCGAATGGATCCCACAAGACAGGAAACGACCTCGCGGCAGACCGAGACGTCGATGGAGAGACGAACTCGACGCATAGTTGGAAGACTGGACCACAGTAGCTCACGACAGAGAAAGGTGGAAGGAACGAAGGGAGGCCTTTGCCCTGCAGTGGGACAGTACAGGCTCTTAATAATAATAATAATTGATTTCGTTGTTTTTTATGCAATAAACAACTTCTTAAAATCTGGGAACTTTTATTTAATCTTGTGCTATCTCCTACTCTCAATACAATAATATAATTTCATACATAGATATAAACAAACATTACAAGTAAAATAGTAGTAGAGCACAGCACTACTTGCTATAGCGATGACGTCATTGTCACGACTGGACGACAACGGCGCAGCTGACCTACGGTTCTGAAACTTCCCTAGAGATGTAGCCGAGCCGTGTCGCGGGCTGAGTATCGATTTCGAAATAGATGTCGATTTTCTACATATAGACGAAATAGGCAGACATCGATGAAACATAATATTTTGTTTTGGTAGGTCAAGTTATGAAAAACGTTATGAGAATGAGGTTTGAGATGGTGCTCCCAGATGATTTTGAGAATGAGAATAGAAATAGCAATCTTCGCTCTTCATACCTTTAATATTATACTAATTTTTTATTTATAAATGTATATTAACAAAATGAACAATTGTACATAATTTATTTATTTATTTTATTTATAAGCCTGATGTTTCCCACTGCAGGGCAAAGGCCTCCCTTCCCTCCTTCCACTTATCCCTGTCTTGAGCTTGTTGAAGCCAGTCTATGCTAAAGGAGTCAAGCTCATCTCGCCATCGTCGCCTGGGTCTACCACGTGGTCGTCTTTGTTGGGGAACCCAATCGGTGGTGATTTTTGCCCATAGTTGTTGGGGCATACGGCTCACGTGTCCTGCCCAGTCCCACTTGAGCTGGCCTGCTTTGTGAGCTACGTCGGCTATTTGTGTTTTCGAGCGCAGTGTCGTATTCCTTACATGGTCCGTAAGTTTGACGCCCAGGATACTGCGCTCCATAGCTCGCTGGCATACCCCGAGGCGAGACTTTTGGCAATTTGTGAGTGACCAAGTCTGGGCACCGTACGTGAGGATAGGGAGAATGCACATGTCCATGAGCTTCCTTTTTGTACATAATTAATTACTTATAAATCTTACATAATTATTATTATTCTCACTAATATGTGATGTCTTAAAATAGGTATTAAAATCTTTGTCATGGAATAAAAAATCAGTAGGTACTTATATAGGTACTTATTATAGAAATCAACAAATTTGACATAATTATTCACTTATCTATCAGTCTAACATAATTTTTCAAAAATCAGATTACGAAATCTCTGCATCATCATCGACACCTTCCAAAATGCGAAGAAGTTCCGAGGCATCCATCGATCGTGTTACACTGCACTATTTTTTTGCTTCTCGTATGTGACGTCATCAAGTTGTCATCTATTCGTGACCATGGCGCACAGGACACTGATTGTCGGTGACGTATTAGGGATGCGCCAAAGTTCAGTTATCAGATTTATTTTGCCAGGTTGATTTGATTTTTTTAGTTGTGTAGCTGATGACAGTTTATGTTTTTTACCTTTTGTTTTATTCAAATATCATTAACGGAGTAACATAAAAGTTAAAATAATACGTTTAAATCGAATTTTGAATAATTTTCAATGAATCTATGCCTCCTGTATCACATCACTAGTGGTCAACTATAGACGACTTTGGCGCTCTGGGCATAGTATTTGCTTGGATAAAAATCTATCATTTTTATTTCAATATCTCTCAGTATTGGTAGCTCTAAGAGACTTGTTTTTTATACTCAGATATAGCTGAGATATTCTTATTTGGGAAATGTAGACTTAAAAGTAGGCCGGGTTTTTTGTCAACTATAGACGTCGTTGGCGCTGAGGACCCGCAAGTGCTTGTCATGTATAGGTGACTATGGCGCTCAAAAGGTTAAACAAAACTCAAAACACAGAATATTCTCAAAATCCATGAAGAAAAAGAAGAAGAATGACATCAACTGACTGCTGCTAAGCACAGCACAGAGTAAATAAATTGAATGGAGAATGAAATGTCGTCAGGCAGTGGTGTTACCTGGTGTTACAGTATTACACACAAAAAGCAAAATTAAATAAATTGTAGATTTATATTTATCGTAAAACGTAGTACGTACCCTGTTTATTCCGACAAAATGATCGAGACATGTTCCAAAAGATGCATGCTGTTCGGCACGATCTGTTTAGGAGTGTAAGATCTTTTCTTTCGATCAGCTGTTGTATTATTCTTTATTACAGATATTCTACCACGTAATAATATGTTTTAGATTGACTGTTGTTGTGCTGATATTAGAGTCTCATTTAGCAGACACCATATCAGGGAGTCATCGATTAAAGAACAAAACTTTTCCAACTGAAAATAACTCCACATGCTGGATGCATCAGCCTTACAGCATTATCAATGAATGTCATCCATGTTCAGGTAATTTAGGACAATATTTATTTATATGAACTTACTATGTTTAAGATAGTCTCGGATCAGACCTCTGACAAAACATGATGCTGAGGCAGGCAAAAGCAATGCTGGTGTGATGGATGACCTAGTTGTGTTCCATAGGTGTTGGGAGGACACTGTACTGGACAGAGACAGCGAAGGCCTTTGACCAGCAGTGACAGCATAGGCTAGTAAAACAAGAAAAATGTACAATATTTACTCTGCAGTTTTATCCTTGATAAAATGGAACTATTTAATTGATTCAGTCTGTCTTTTTCTATTCCAGATTTTGAAATAAGAAGTAAGAGTATTGGAGTATGCATTCACACCAGTTTCAAAGAAATACTGAAGTGTGAGAATGGTGAAACTGTGACTCGAAGGTTAAAAATATAAAAAATACCTAATTATCAATCAAAATAGAATATGTTTTAAATTAATATTTATTTTCTTACAGCTGTGACAGAGTGGCCTATTTAGAAGAGAGAGTATTTTGGAAGTTTACAATATGGACTTTTGTGACTGGAGCAGTGTCATCTCTTGCTGTGATGCTGAGAATGCGGGCACTGAACCACAGGGCCAAGAGAAGAGCTCTGCAATTATTGAGCAATGGCTCTATTTCATAATTTAACACTACTAAGTTTTTCTAATTAAATTCTTGCTAATACATACCAAGAGCAATTTACTTGGAATTTAAGCAATTTAAGTGGAAATCCCTTCTGAGAGACCTCTATCCTAGATGAGGGATAACAGGACACCAGCATCATCAATATACCTGTCAAATAGGTGACAGAAATATATTACTAAAAATGCTATTTATTAACTTAAACTGTAAGCTTTATATCAATCAAATAGAATTTTCAACAATTCACTGATAACTTTAATATTTACACTGTTCCCTAATAACCTGTAGCACTGTTTTGTAGTCACAGTTGAAGGAAAACTGTATGACTTGGGGAAAGTCATAAGTGATAATACTTCTTTTGGTGTGAAGTACCTCAATTTCAATTCTGATACAGCTGCAATGAAGTTTTCACTTCCAAGTTCAAAGGAATTTGCTTTATCAATGGTCTCTTTAGTAGTTTCTTGACTTGCATCTGTGTAAAATGAACCAGTACCCTCTATGTAATGTGAATATGATTTAGTGAAACAACATGACCGCTTAGAGTCTTCATGGCAAATATCAAATATATTTGCTCTCTTCAGATGCTTTTGGGGCACTAAATACTTTTCAGGCACATCTTTTTCTAATATGGAGCCTATTGTGTATGGTTCTTTGTAATCATTCGGTAGTGATAGCATCTGAAAAAAAATGTAATATTTTTATACTGTATAAATATATTTTTAAGCATTTTCAAATACACAGTTGGAGTGTATTAATAGTAAATTAAAAATTACAACATTACAGTAAATTGACATATAAATACAATTTTAGATAGAAGACTTGTGAACCCATTTTTAACCAGGTATTTATAGCATTGTTTACCTTTATTATTACCCAACCTTTTGACAACATTGCAACTATTTGCGGTTCAGGACCACAAATGGAGGCAAAGTGATGAAGACCCAATCCTGCCAAAATGTTGGGCAAATTATGCAATAAATACTCGGTTGAATAGGTGTTAATAATGTGTAGTGATTGAGAAAGATAAAAAGCTCTCATACTATCTGTGCTTAACTTACAATTTCATCTTTTCTCTTAAAATCCCATGAGGGATCAGTTTTCCGCGCTATACAATAGTATCTGAGACGTGAATTTGGCACTCCCACAGACTGGGGGCACAATAGGAATTCCTGATAAATGAAACCACATTCCACCAGTTTTTCTATAAATAGGTTTCTCACTGTTGAATCTTCAAATCCTTTTACATTTTCCATTAGGATGTATTCAATCTTGTGTAGTTCATGTAGAATTCCAATAAGATGCATGAAGGAGTCTGCTCTGCGATCATTATTGTCCAAATAATTTCCATTACGGGAAAAAGGTTGACATGGTGGAGACATAAGTATTGTGTTTACATCCATTTTCTCTATATCTTTAGGTGTCAGTGACTGAATATTTTTACACTTGAGATTTATGTCAGGAAAATTGTGTTTGTACACCTCATTAGCCACTGTATTTACATCAATAGCTGTAATAATAACACCTGGGACACCAGATTCTGTAATAATAATTAGTTTTTAATTATAACAATATGTGGAGTGTACTTTGGCCGATAACTGGTAATAATATCCATTTTCTTAAGATAATAGCACAATTACAAACCTTTAATTGCACAGTGCATGCCTCCAATGCCACTGTAAAGTTCTAATATTTTATAAACCATATTTCATCAAGGTATTGAAGGACTGATAAATCAGGCAAAACTTATGCGTAGTTTTAGAACTGAAAAAATGGTCAAATAATATTTGAAATTAAATTATTCAAGCTAAAACCACGAGCCACATTTCGAAAGCCACTCTCAAATTAAATCTGAAATCACTGTCGAAAGCTTCGACGTGAACGAGCACACGCACAGCTCACAGCATGTTTTTGACTTTGACAGGCAAAGATAATGTGTTAAGTACAATAGTACCCATGAAGTTGGCAAGTGATGTTTTACAGTCAAGTCAAATGTTTGGCCTTGAGTGACAAGCAAGCAATAAGCAAAAGTTAAAGCAAGTCAGTCAGTCAGTCATGGCGGATCCTAAACTAGGTAAAGACGTGCCGAGCGTTATCGAAGCCGATACAGTTTCAAAAGATCATGTTTTTCTCGAAGAAACCTTCTATATTCTCTCAAAAAAGAATTCAGTGTTTCGTGTTCGATTAACATCAAAAGGGTTGTCTCTCGCAAAGGAGACCGACGGTAGTTCCAAGGAGCAGACCATATCTTTGCGCGATATAATCGGCAGTAAATGCATGAGAAGCAAGAGAAGACGGCCCGGGGCAGGCTCCTGCGTCTGCAGCTCGTTCGTGCGCCAACAGCAGCTGAAAGTAGTCGAAGAAAACAGCGGGGATCTTGACGAGAACGATATCAGTGCTTATCTTTACATTTACGCGTATATTCTGAAACGTAGCCGCCGAACCTTGAAAAGAGAGCGGACAACAATAACTTTACGTTTCAGGTCCTTCGATAAATACGAGGATAACAATAAAGAAGCTCAAAAGTGGAGGTCAACTATCAGGTGCTTGATAGCTGACCTGCCGATCGGGCAAGCGCCCGCTGCCAACGATAAGCGGCTGTTGATCCTGTTGAACCCTAAGTCAGGTCCGGGAAAGGCGCGAGAGTTCTTTCAGATGAAAGTCGCCCCTATGCTGCAAGAGGCAGAGGTTCCTTACGACCTGCACATAACGAAGTACGCACAATATGCACGGGAGTTCGTCAGAACACGGAATGTGTACAGCTGGCGAGGTATCGTGGCTGTTGGAGGTGATGGTGTCCTCTTTGAAGTTGTCAATGGGATGTTTGAAAGGTTGGATTGGCAGCAGGCATTAGCAGAGGTACCGCTGGCAATAATGCCTTGTGGATCCGGCAATGGACTGGCCAGGACGATATGTCACCTTTACAAGTAAGTCTCATTTAAAACTTAATTTTCTTATCTCAATACAGTGACTATTCTGCAGAGATGACTTAAATAGCATTAAATTATTTCAGGATATTATTATTCAAATGAAACCAGGCAATGCTATCTACATAGAATATATATTTACTCAGATGTTGTACACTTAACCATACACATGAACTTATGTACATACATTAGTTCATGTAAAGATACAAAGATATTATCCAATTAAATGAGTCACCTTGACAATTGTATTAGTTGAAAATTCTAACTTTGCTTCTTCATTACACTTTACTACAATTAGTTGCTAGCCACTTAGCATGTTAATAACAGGTCATGTGATCACACTCATTTTTCCTTTTATTAATATGTACTACTATATTATGTTTATAAAGAGTAGTAGAAAATTCAGTTTTCCTCCGACCGGCATAGATGCAATCCTGTTGAAAAGCTGGGCAATAAACTAAGTAAAATAACACTTCAAACCTCTACATATTAATAATGTATTATTAATTACAAAAATACAGAACACCTCAAAAATTCAATTTCCCATTGTATCTATCAGTTTATTTTTATCTTATCTTAGAGCTAAGCAGATTACAAGCTGTATAATTAAAATGAATTAACTTTATCTATTGGTTTCTTTGTGCCTATTCATTTGTATCAGGAGATACTTTCAAGCACCTATTTAGCAATGAGGGTGTGACTTCTCTCAGATTTAAATGGTTATATTATCTGAACTTTTAGGGAACTAGACTCCCATTTTATAGTGTTTAATTAACCACACTCGTAATACTTCCCATAATGTTTTTCACATTTATTTCAAGACCTAACTGGTGCTCAAACCATAATAATAAAAACCTTATCAGGAATTACGATTCGGCCGGTGATGGTTTTGTAGCTGATGTGGGCTTGGATTGCCAGGTAGTTAAATGATTAGAAAAAAAATGCCACGACGCACTGGCCAGCGCGGCGTTTTATGGCTAAAACCCCTTAATGTTGAATGCCAATAACTCAGGGCCCTCAGTCCCCAGCAGCCCCGCTATTCCTGGGTCGGGCCGCGGCCATGGTTCCGGTGGGGCGGAAGATGCTAAACATCGCTGGAAGTCGCCCAGCTGCCCAAACCCAACGACCCTGACCTTGGCGTGTTATAACGCCAAGACGCTACGAACGGACGAGCGATTGCTGGAGTTCCAAACAGAACTAGAGAACATCAGATGGGATGTAATTGGACTTTCGGAAGTAAGAAGAAAGGGTGAAGAAGACTTGATCAAATTGGGTGATCTATTCTTCTACTGTGTTTACGAAAGCTCCACGTATGGAGGGGTTGGATTTCTCGTAGCGAAAAGATTGCTCCGTTAATTTCAAAGTGTTCTACTAGAGTTTGCTTTGTTATACTCAAACTGAACAATCGATATTCACTCAAGATAATCCAAGTATACGTTCCAACGTCAGATCATTCTTATGAAGATGTTGAGGATATGGCCTTGGCAATATCCTCATAAAACTCCTCGACTTCTATACATTATGCCATTATTATAGGTACCATAATATGTGACTTTAATGCTAAAATTGGAAAGCCTCTTACAAATGAAAAATCCGTCGGTGGTTTTCGTCTAGGAGTACGAAACGGAAGAGGACAAATCCTGGTCAACTTTCTTGAGCATAAACACCTTTACGCCATGAATACATTCTTTCAAAAGCGGACTTCGAGAAAGTGGACTTGGGTGAGTCCTGGTGGAAATTACAAGAACGAGATAGATTATGTTATAAGTAGATTATGTTATAAGCTCACATAAATACATAGTCACCGATGTTTCGAATCTATCACGCTTTAAGACCGGAAGCGACCACAGGTTGGTGAGAGCTCAGTTTAGGTTTGACTTAAAGAGAGCAAAAATGATAACTTCTCCCAGAAGCCTTTCAAATAGACCTGAAGAACCAATTTGAAGGTCTGAACGAGTCAAATCTAGACGTGGTCGACACTCATCATCTGCTATGTAAAGTAATATATCTAGGCGGGATTTGAAAGAAGAACAAAAAGCTATCTTCAGAATTTACACTTAATAAGTGAAAGAAAAAATATGTTTTTAAATACTGTATAGGTTCAAAAAGAAATAGATAAAATAAACACGGAAATAAACAAATAATTACGCAACGATATAAGAAAATTTCATACAAATCTTATTATTAACACTATTAACACATTTATAGGACCTAAAGTATTTAAAAAAAAGTATGTAAAACTAAAAGATGGCAATGGAAACGTTGTGACAGACAGAGAAGAACTCCTAACTATAGTCTGTTCACGGAGACAAGCTAATATAGCGCGCGCTCTCTTGCACAATTGTACGAAAGTGAAAAGGACGGGACTACCAGCGTGAGAGACTAACACCCAGTTTCCGAAAGGCTGATCAACGCTAAAATTAACTAATCGTCTGTTAAATCTATTGTCAAGTATCAATTGGGTTGCTAGAAGCATGGTTAATTAGTTTAATTTGATCAGCGTGTCAGTTGACATGCTGTTCAATTTGACTCGAGATTCGTATGTCAACTGCCATTTTGGGTTTCCGAAACGCTTGTCAAGCCGTAATCATAGATTAACCGTGTGTCAAAGGCTTTGTCAACTAATCGGTGCTTGTCGGCGAATTAACTTATGAATACTATTGATTTTTTACGTGAATCTACATTTTCTCTTCAAATCTACGTTATTAAGGTATGTCAAAACATATTTCTAATGCAGTTTTATTTGCAAAACATATTTTGGTTTGTAAAAATGTATATTTTGGACGTCTTGTTAACCATGACATTGTTTCTTGTTTTAGATTATAATTATGTCGCTTTCGGATATTAGCATGAGTATCAGCACGTCTAGCAGTGACGAAGATCAAAGAACGCGAACATTTAAGACGAGAATGAATCCTTTTGATTTCTACAATGAAGAGGAATTCAAGAATCGTTACCGACTAACAAAGGCTGTTGTAGTGTTATTGGTAAACTTGATAGAGCCAAAAATAAAACGCTTCACATTAAGGAACAAGGCTATAAGTGCTTTGGAACAGGTGTTATTGACAATAAGTTATTTTGCTACTGGAGCATTTCAAATTACTGTTGCTGATCACATAAGGGTGCACAAATCTACAGCTTGTAGGATAATAAATAAAGTATCTGCAGCTATTGCAGAACTTAGGCCGCAATTCATTTCTATGCCCAGTACAGAACAAGACCGGAATAGGATAAAAAGTGAATTCTACAGCATTAGCTCTTTTCCTAATGTAATTGGGGCAGTCGACTGCACACATGTGAAGATACAGTCTCCTGGTGGCCCACGAGCTGAGCTGTACAGGAACAGGAAAGGATATTTCTCCTTGAATGTTCAGGTTATATGTGATGCAAGTCTCAAAATACTTGATGTGATCTGTCGGTGGCCTGGATCTGTTCATGACACTACTATTATTAATGATTCCCACATACGGGCTGATTTTGAAAGTGGAGTGTATGGCAGTGACTATCTACTGGGGGATAGTGGTTATCCATGCAGGTCATATTTATTAACCTCTTTCCTCCGCCCATCAACACCCAGTGAGGAAGAATATAACCGAGCACATATACGGACCAGGAATACTGTAGAGAGATGCTTTGGTGTTCTGAAGAGACGGTTCCCATGTTTGTCCATGGGCCTTTGTGTTAAGTTGCCTACTACTATGAACATTATTGTTGCTTGTTGTGTTTTACATAATTTGGCACTAAATCATAATGACTTCATAGAAGAAGCAACCAGTTCATCAATGGATCTGCATACTCAAGAAGATACCGGTGCTAGTTCAGTGAATAATGAAAACACTTCAGTACGGTCTTCTCTATTGTTGACACATTTTAATTGCTAAATCAAATTAATAGTAAGTATTGTAAGGTAAATGTACAGAACAGAAACAACCATATTATTAACATAATTACTGTTTAATTGTTAAAATTAAATATAAAATTTGGAATATAGGAACTCTCATAAAATACCATAGTAACTATAACAACATACTTATAACAGTAATTGAAATTAAAATAACTCTTCAAGTGTTTTGTATTGTCTTACTAATATTTAAAATATAAATCAATTTTTATCTTTGAACCATATTTTCATACTCCTTTTGCTTAAATGTCGTTTTAAAGTTAATTTATATTCTAATTTGTTTTTTTTTCTCTAAATTTACACACTCCATCTTTGTTTCATAGTACTTTTTCTTTATAAAGTTATTATTTTTGGGGATTATTTTCTTTCTAGGTGTTTTACTTTGATTTTTTATTTTCTTAATGTATCTTGAGTTCTATTTATTAGTGGAGTAACAGCATCAGTAACATTTGATCCAACTGGAACCACTTCAAAAGTTGTCACATCTTCAACTAAAAAAAATATTTAATTAGAATATAATAGTGTACTCTTATAAGTATAAAGAAATTAAAGTATAATGAGTATAAGGTATGTACTAGGTATATGTTAGATAAATACCCATTATAAGGCTTTTGCCCAACAGTGGGACACATCTGGCTCATTATAATTGTAATTGAGTATAAGGTAGGTTATTCACTGAGTAAGAAAGGTACCATTTTAGTAGTAACTTGATGCACTGTCACAGGTATTTGAACGTGGTTTCACCTGATCATCCATTATTGATAATATTTGTGCACCCACAGTGCCAAGGACTGGTTTATATAACCCGCCACCAGTTGCCATGATACCCTTCTGAAAAAAAAAATATATTTAAATACCTATGATAAAAGTGTAACATTCTGTTAATTTTGAATTTATAATCACAAGGTGCATTTATACATATGTACCTTATCTGCTATTTCATCTTTTTTTAATTGTTTTAAAAGCGAACTTATCTCTGTTACCTGTTCATGAATATTTGGCTGAAACAAAATATAAAATGTTATTTATTAAGATTATGCTTCATGAAATGTAAACAGATAGTTTTATGATAATTTTAGTTACTTTAAATCCTAGTTATTGTGACGGATCACAAAGATCATTCTTTTTACTCTCTAAATATTGTTGTACCTGGGAAAAGATTCCATTATAGTATAATGTATGCTGAACATAAAGTTTTATTTATAGCTGCTTTACTCAAATATTGTGATGTGCCCATAATAAATAAAATTGCCAATATATCAGGATCAGCCACCATGCAATTATTATTCTTCAAATTAATTAGGTGCTTACCTAGTTAGGACAAGTATTCATTGTTTGTAAATGTAATGTTATATTCTATGTGTGTGTAAATAAATTATTCCTGATCTGATAGAATATTTTGATGCAATTCCCAGATCACCTACCAAGTATTGGCACTGTATTAAAAATTTTAGAAAAAACATACATTTTTATTGGCTACATTCTGCCTTGTAGTCCTTTTTAAATTCAAATATGCTGTGCTCAGCTGTTTTTGGTTGCGAGGCACTTCTGCATTGCTGTTGAATTCTTGGGTTATGGTTTCCCAAGCTTCGTTTTTCTTAAGGGTGGATATAGCATTAGTGCATTTATTTTCAATGATATGTTTGTATCTGGAATAAAACATGATACATATTATACATCAGTCTTGGTTACAGTGCAGGAAGTGTAGTGTAAACAATAATATTAAACAATAAAGATTTATAGAACACAGTGTGTTTAAAGTACATGTACTTACTTCTGAACTAGTTCTAAAAGCTTGTGCTTTTCCCTTTCGGTGAAATTCTTTCCTCGTGAGGCCATTTTAAACACAGAATTTAGTCACTTCACTTTTTATTTATGGCTCTGCGCTTGCTGATTGCCACGACTCTGCCAGTGTCGGATTCTTGACTGTGAGCCGTTGACAAAGAATATGACCGGTTCAGTTAACAATAAATAACAATCATTGATTATGCTGGTTTAGTAAACAAATCACTTCATTGAAAATGTAATTTGAGATTTGAAATTCCCAGAACATTTTTGATAGTAATGACAGTCCGTAACTTTTTTGTCTGTTTGACATTGGCATTTTTGACAGATAAGAATGAACTAATGAACGACAATAAGCAGGGTGCCAACAATTCAAAACAAACCGCATGTTAAATCAAAATGATCATAGATTAGTTAATTTTGGTCTGATCAATGTTTCAGAAACTCAAATTGATTTGACATCTATGTTAAATTAACAGCAGTGTTAGTTGATCGATGATTTGACAGACCTTTCAGAAACCGGGTGTAAGATTGGTCAGTGGGAGTGACCATTATTTAAAAATGTAAAGCTATGTTTAGATTGCTCACTTCAAACTATTACTTACATTATTCACTAGCTTTTCACCCGGGGTTTTGTGGATGAGTTGGTTATTGATAATTGACTTATTATGATACTGATTTGGTTGTTTAATTTGGGTAGTGTACAAAAAATAAAACATCAGAAATGTTCTTATACTAATTCTTCGAATACTCCAAGTTTATAATAAAACGTTCTGCCATATTTTCTACATTCCTATCCATAACATCCATACCAGGCTCTACTACATGCTTTATACATTTTTGCCATTTTTGTATACTGAGAACACATGTAACGAGCACCGAACGACACGTCCGCACCGCACAAGAGACAGATAAGACTGACTTTTGGCCACACAGCGTGCACAGTGTGCACGTGCCCTATGTTCGTTATCTGCGACCAATAACCTGAAGTCTATGATTTCCCTATTAGCTTGTTTCGGCGAACAGAGTATAGATACTGTTGAAAATTTTTACGAGGCACTATATACTTCTACCTCGACAAAACCCGATGCGCCAGATGACGAGATAAGAGCCCCTATAACCAAAAGATGTAACACGGATATTTTATCTGAAGTACTACCATGCGAAGTTACAAAAGCTATGAAAAACATGAAAGCAGAAAAATCTCCTGGTGAAGACGGAATCACCCTTGAGCTTCTCAGTGCTGGGGTTCTCACTAATATTTTCAACAAAGTCCTACGCGATGCTCGGACACCAGAACAGTGAAAGAAAGCTATAGTCACCATTCTACACAAAAAAAGGGGATATTGCCAAACTCAACAATTACCGACCAATTAGCTTACTGTCACAAATATAGAGGTATAAACTTTTTTCTAAAGTCATTACCAATCGCATCACCAGTGAGCTAGACGAATGTCAGCCCGTTGAGCAGGCCGGTTTCTTGAGTGGTTTCTCCACCTTAGACCACTTACACTCGGTGAAACAGTTGATGGAGAAATGTCACGAATACAACCGGCCCCTTGTTATGGCCTTCGTCGATTATGAGAAGGCTTTCAACATTGGGCCGTGTTTAACGCTCTACATCGCTGTAACATCGACTCTCGATACATCGATGTGCTCAGGGAACTGTATTCGTCAGCCACATTACACGTCCGACTGCACAATTTGACCAACCCTGTGCCAATCAAAAGGGGGTGCGGCACGGAGACATCATTTCACCCGAACTATTTACTGCTGTCCTAGACACATCGTAAAAATACTAGATTGGGAAAACAGGGGTCTCAATGTTAATGGTGTCTTCCTATCGCATTTAAGGTTCGCAGACGATCTTGCTATTTTTGCAGAAAATTTCGACGATCTCCAACACATGCTACAACAACTTTACGATGCTTCTTTGCAGGTTGGCCTCAGGATGAATATGTCCAAGACGAAGGTTATGGCGAACATCTCTAACATCACAAGTCCAAATGTCATTGTTGGAGATGAGATGTTAGAGATTGTGGACCAATACGTCTTGGACATATTTTATCCTTCTGTTGTTGTCAAAAGAATGTCGTCCAATTTACCAAACGCAGCCCGTTTGGTAAATTGGACGACATTCTTAAGTCAGCTCAAATTCCACAATGTTTGAAAACCAGGCTTTACAATCAGTGTGTCAATCTTTACCCACCATGACTTATGATGCCGAGACATGGACGCTCACACAGGAGGCTGTGTACAGAATAAGTGTTGTACAGAGAGCCATGGAGCGTGCCATGCTCGGCATCAACCTTATTGACCGCGTGTTGCCAACGTCAAGATCCGCAGTCAGACAAAGGTGAAAGATGTTGGGATTCTTATCACAGAACTCAAATGGAGCTGGGCAGGACACCTTGAACGGAGATATGACGACAGGTAGAGTAAGGCGTTAACTGAATGGCGTCCAAGCACTGGATATAGGAACGTCGGTCGTCCTAGCGAGATGGGCAGACGATATCACAGGCGTCGTAGGGGTGACCTGGACCAGATTGGCACAGATTCGTGAGTTATGGCACAAACATAGGGAGGCCTATACCCAGCAGTGGGTAAAGTCGGGCTGTGGATGATGATGAATGATGGTTGACTAGAATGACTAAAGCCCTAGACCCGAAAGTGTGGTGACGGGGAAGGGAAGCATTTGCCCAGCAATGTTTATCCGATTCCGTGCCGCAGTGGCGCCATGGATGTCTTTTGTGTTTGGCGGGTGGCACCCGAGAGGAGCCAGAATTTGAACCCATAAAACTCAAATAAATTGCAAAACAGCATATATTTTTTTATTGAAAACAATGAAAAAAATATGCTGTTTTCCAAATTTATTGTAATAGCTAGTTTGGCGAAATCTGTGTTGTAAGTACCTAACTTACCTGCTTAAACAGATCAATATAGTTTATTTAATTTTTTGATGAGTAACTGTCAACAAAAACTATTCATAAAAAACATAACATAGTCATAATTTATTAGTTATATTATTATTTTATCGTTTCTATAATTTTTTGCATAATAATATATCTCTCATTAATACTAAACCCTTGTAATTCGTTGGATAAGAATTGAAACAATGACTGTGAGCTGTTCTTCATCTTCTACTAGTCTTTTCAGTGGACGTTGAAATATCTTTGGTTGTTATTTCTGTGCACGTTGCACAATCCTTTGTTGTTTTTTTTGTACCGTCTCATAGATTTAATTTAATCCTCATTTTCTTGACTAGATGCCCAGATGTCATAAGTCTGGGAATTTTGAAATAAGTCTCTTCGCCAAACTCGTCGTCGTCGCATGGCGTTTCAAGTTGTGATTCTGGAATATATTTTCTTTTCCTAGGTAATTCTAGAACAAAATAATATATTTTAAAATATTAATTTAAAACAAAATCGGTCATAAAACTAACGTTCAAAAAGAGTCGCGATACTTTACATGTCCAAATACCTAATTACTATAGTTGTTTTACTATAATACTACTTTTCGTTAATTAATAGTAGGTAAACCAGTAGAAACTGGATTAAGCTATTTGTACTTTAGTGTCTATCTTTATCTGAATAAATCGCGTAATCAGGGGTATTTTGATATTATATTAAAAACCTAAAAAAGAACTATTATAGCGCTCTGCATGTCTCGAATGTTCATATTTTATTTTACAGTAACACAATCAATCCATCAAAAAACTACAAAAATGTTTACAGCACCTGATATAAATAAGGCACTTTATTTTATTTATTTTCATTTTATTACGTTCCATTTCCGCTAATACACGTAGATAGTCACTTTTATACACACTAATCGAAAAGTTAAACGTTCGGTTTTGGGTGGCGACTAAACTTACAGCTCGTGGAAACAGGAAAAAAAAGCGATAACTTATAATTCATGGCGGAGGGCACCTTAGTGGTGCCATCAAAGTCCCTGGCGTTAGGCGCTATAGTGGAGCCACGAAATATTTGTTCGCCGCCAGGCGCAAAAGTTTGCCAAAAGACCGCCGCATTGAATCGGTTATTCAGCGTGCTTGGAGTGGCGGCAGTAGAATGTTGCCCCTTCTCTGTTGCAGCAAGAATCTGCCAAGGGATACCTCCGGGAGATGGGCAGCAGCGTCTTTCCCTGTGTCAACATCCCATACTGCGCTCGCCAGGCGTGAGTATGGCAACATCCCCTTATGTATGATCAATTGATCATCCCCTTGGATCTCCAAGTCCACGAGGCTTTTGTCCAGCAGTGGATGTCCTGGGGCTGTGATGATGATTGTTCTGCCTCGGTCCCTTACCGCTGAAGATGGCGACTTATGACTACGTAAACTGAATTGGCGGTAGCACCTGCATTCCAATATCCCACTTAACTACTAAGTTGATAACTAGTAATTAATGACTAGAACCGGTTTGCAGTGACTTCTAAGGGCGCATCCTTATTGTAATTAAATAAGCTATCTAGACTTGAAGTAGGAACATTGTAAATAAATAATTACATACATATATTTGAATAGCTGCAAGCAAGTTTTTATCAAGGAAAATGTACGTGATTTAAAAATTATTTGCAGGAAAACCCATAAGTTAAATCACGCTTTTGAATAATGTTGGAATACTCACTGACAGCGTTTTCAATAAATAATGTTTCTTTAAAAAAAATATATTCACTTTAAAAATACTCGACAAGCGGCAAGTTACAATCGTTTGTGCAATTTATCAACGCAAATTATAACCCTTCTTTCTAACGGGGCGGCAGTTGGTTAAATAAAACCGGCCAAGAGCGAGTCGGGTTCCTTGTCATTAAACAATATAATATAATATGTGTTAAAGGCGGTTTATATTTTGTTGGAGATCCTTGACATCGCCTGATAGCTACTCTTTTCTGATAGCGGAACTTATGTAGATTTTTTAAACTTTCGATGATTTCTAAAAAACTATGCTAATAAGTTCATCATATTTTCCTGTATACAAGGTGTCCAAAGAAGTAGTGATATAATAAAGCTGGGAGGAAGAGCACCTCAAGGGCTATCCGAATACGTTCACTGTTCCGAGATTTTTCGTATTTTCGGAGTTATGATATTTTTTTTTATGGTGACATGATATATTTTACCATAATAACTTTCGTGAATTATCGTATTCGTGTTAAATATCGGGAATGTTCACGTACTTGTTAAATTGGTGGAGGCACCAGCTGTTTCGACCTATATCAAGGACCTTCTTCAGGATAACCCTTGAGGTCCTCTACCTCCCAGCTTTATTATATCACTACTTCTTGGGACACCTTGTATACACTTCTTTACATACACTTCTATTAGCTGTAAAAGTTGCAGGTGTGTATATCTACAACTTCGCAGATAAGGGGGGAGCATTTTTGTAAATAAGTCGACTATATCGTTGATTTACCTGCAGAATAACGAAATTATCTGACTCCTCGAACGTAGTAACTATAGTCTATTTCACGTACGATGAGTTCAGTGATAGTAGGATAGATTTATTTATTTAAAAGTCAGTGAGCGGAAAAGGGACAACTGCGTAGTTTTTTTTGCACATCCTAATTACTCTAATAACTATTATCCTCATATATCCTGCTATCATAGAATACATCTTATGTGAAAAAAAAAGAAATTAAATGAAATGCGTTTATTGGTACACCACACCTTAGACATAATTAATAAGCTAACATTTGAAGGTTACAGTTTTTCATAAAAGTATACTCTCTAGAGTGCAAATCGCTATAACATAATAGCCTACTACACTACGCCGTCTGTCTGTCCGTCTGTCTATTAGGCCACTATAGTATGAACCGTTTTTAGGTCGGATTTTTACAGAACATGGTTGGCATGGTGCCTTGTGTAACCCTAAAAAGTGCGTGAAGTCGCGAATATGGCATAAAGTGAGAATATTTCATCATCTCTAGTATGAAAACGACACCGTAAAGTTCTTGGATACGTTCAAACAGCATAAACTGAAATACCCGTCCTATAGGTACAAAGTACGTACCTATTATAGGCATAATCTCAACTTGTTTTACCCTACATTCTGTAGGTACATGCGAACGCGTGTCTTATTTTATACAGGATGAAGATTTGTTGTTGATTACCATCCTCATTCCCCTGCCCTCATCCCACATAACGGTAAACATATTCTCCTATTACACTATTTGAACGAAATTTACCTGTACTCGAGCGGTTATGTGGTCATGTCAAGATTTGGCTTTGTTTTTATATACGGCCTCCTATTACGCGAAACTACTGGGAATTCTTGTTGAATTTTGTAATAATCTCGTCCACAAGTTAGCAGCGGTTACCACGAGGATTTCCCCCTCATCGACTCCCGCGCGCCGTTGGCTTCAAGCCAAGACGTTATTATTCTTTATTATTATTATTTCATATCATATAAATCCGTAAAACATATAACACACATACTTAAAACTAGCGTAGCATAATAAATCAGAATTACTTAAATAAATAAAATGTCACAGCAAATTAAAAATGGATCCGGTAGAGCCCATCATTATTCTTATCCACCTAGTCTCCCCTTGCTACAATCTCCAAGGCTTTTTTCTGCCAGTGTTAAGTAACGTATTCTCATCGTAAAAAAATTAATTAATATTAAAAAATTAAATAATCGTAAAAAAGTCAAATTAATAGTTGCAATTGTTACTTGTATTCTTTAAAATCATATTTTAGAGAGAGGTGACTAACGTCTTCTTGATATGGTAGTTTTGACGTTGGTTCCCGAAATATATTTATTGGCCTACCTTGTCCCACTAATTCATGGCATAAAGAAAGAAGAAGATCGCTGAGGATGAAAAATTAGGTTGTCAAAAATGGACGTATGTATAGTCTGTTTTTTCAAACGCTGCCAATAATGTAAACAAAGTAATGTCACTTGATATCACTGACAAACTGACAAGACAGTGGAGCATAACCTTGTTTTTTATGGATCACTACAAGTATAGTTGCCGTGGGGTGCCAGCAGTAGAATGTTACCCCTCCTCTCCTACCCGTGGATGCAGTAAGAGTCTGCTAAGAGACACCTTCGGAAGATGGGCAACAGCGTCTTTCCGTATATCAACATCCCGAACTGCGCTCACCAACTCGCCTGCCAAGCGTAGTGAGTATGGCAACTACCCCTCATGGAGATCCATGAGGGAGGCTTGTGTTCAGTAGTGGACGTTTTACGGCTGAAATGATGATGATGATGACTACAAGTATAATTCCACCCTACACTATGCTATGTTTGTACCTATCAACAAGAGCTTCGGAGCATAATAAAACAAAGAAATAGTTGCAATTTTTTATTAGTGAAGTAGTTACATTATATTTTCACTGCTTAGATTACTAAAATCCTAGTCCAACAAAGGCGCAGAATTATTTATCCCTCAGAAATAAATAAAACAAACAAATACTTTTTTTTTTTTTATTCGTAAAGACTATTTTTAATCATATAATAATAATAATAATAATAATAATGCTGGACAAATCACACAGCATGATGATGACAGCAGTTATTCGGGTATGATACTTACATACTAATATCTGAACAACTGCTATCATCATCTGATTCAGAATCTACTTCAGTGATATTTATTACAAATCGATCACATACAGTGTCAATTAAATGATGATTAAATGGCGAAAAAACTGATGGACGATCCTTCTGATAGCAGAATATGTGTATTCATCAATGTTTTGTTTGTAATTTATTTTGCGACCTTTTTTCTTGGGCGAAGCAAGTCTTCCTGTTGATTTGTGTTCTTTTACAACAACTCTTACTGTTCTTTGAGATATTCCCAAGAGCTCGGCTGTTTTGTTTACACAGGCTAAAAGTGACCAATATTCGCTTTTGGGCCAGTTCTTGGACGTGTGCTTGTACACATTCATTATCATCAGTTTTTCTGTTGAACTCAGAGCTTTTACCGGCCGCTTTTTGGGTGGTGACAGTGTAGTAGCAGTTTCAATTGTTCTCGATGGACCAGCTACCGGCTCCAGGAGCGCAGCCGCGGGCTCAGGCTCCATAACAAAACAACAAAAACTCAACCAGATAATAACAACAACACAAACACAACAAGATAACTTTAAAGAGTAACAAACAACTTCAACAAATAAACAGAACAGCAAAAACAACAACGGCGACGGCGGCGGCGCGGCGGGGCGAGAGAAAGAACATTCGATTCCAGAACGGACGAGGCACGGGAAACGAATGACATTTTAACCCAATGTGCAGTACCAATGCACCTTGATAACTTTCCTCAAAAAGTGACCAGTGTTACAAAATAATTACCCATAAAAATATTAATTATTTTATTTTCTTTGTAAGAAACGAAATTATTGGAATAAAAATGTTCCTAGACCATAATTTATACACAATTTGAAAAGTTTCGGCTAAAATAAAAAATCCTAGATTTTTTTATGGCAAAACGTAGCTACGACGAAGTAACCTTCTACAAAGGAGGATCTTTTTTTACTGGTATCACCTTTGTTATTGTTTTTGGCAGCGTTATACGAGATACAGTATAAGGTTGCTCCATAGCATACAATAAAAATAGTTTAATGCACCTTAAAACAGATGAATGCGATAAGCTCGCCTTTTAAATGCCCTATAAGACCGCTAACCCCGCTCATCTCATCATGGCATTATCTCGGTGAAATATAAGATCGTCTTTCTTAAACGTTTTATGGTATCTTGTTGACATCTTACAGACTTGTGGTTGTTAATAGCAACGCCATTTATTTATACGTTTATGAGTACAGTGGATTGTACGCAGATTGTACATAAATAAAATAAGACTTATCATTATTACTACTACTTTATGGTTGATAGTAGTCATCATAATTCATTATCTACAAACATTCGTAATCACTTGATTGAGATAGCCTTCTAAATCTTAAGTCTTGTGTTGATAATAAAAAATAGATAAAGTAGGTACTACAGTCAGCTACAAAAGTTTTTATTAAAACTGGAAACCACGTAAAAAACCAGATTACAAAAAGGAAGTTGAAGCTCCTATTATTATTTTATTTCAAATGCCTCAAAACGTCAAAACATTAGTACATCAACGAACGATTCAATTATAGGTAGAATTTTTTTATTTCATTGCTTCTAGGCAACCGAAAATACATTATTGTACGAGAATGGCGATTTTTATAGTTACACGATAACAACTACAAACACCTAAAGATTTCAATAGTTACAAAACAATACAAAATACTTTATTTCACACCTTCAAAAATTACAGATAAATACTTATTATAATAATAAAATTGGTACAATGAGCGGTCTTATCGCTTTTTAGTTACTTCTGACGCTGACTGTTCCAACACTAATCCCTCGTAAATTTACGCAATGGTTCAAATAGAGTCACTGAAAACTAATTAAATCGTAACTTGAACCTTGGTAACTCGCTCGAAAGATAAAGAGTATTAATAAAATAGATTGTAATTGGTGCGTTGTTTTGTAATATTTGTCTAGGTGTGTTATTTTTTAGGGTTCCGTACTCAAAGGTTAAAAACCCTTAGGCCCAAAACCCAAAGGCTAAGACTCCGCTGTCCGTCTGTTTGTCTGTCACCAGGCTGTATATCAGGAACCGTGATAACTAGACAGTTGAAAATTTAACAGATGATGTATTTCTGTTGCCAATAACAACAAATACTTAAAACAGAATAACAACAAATACTCAAAACAGGATAAAATAAATACTTAAGGGGGGCTCTCATACAACAAACGATTTTTTTGCCGTTTTCTGCTCGATATTAATAACGGCAACAGGTAGACGCTTGAAACATTTACATAATATTCAGTTGTAATATATTCACTTTAATAATAAATCATCATCATCATCAGCCTTTATCGACCCACTGCTGGGCATAGGCCTCCCTTTGATTTTGCCATTCGCCTCTGTCATAAGCTATTCTAAGCCAGGTGCAACCCACGGTCTTCCGAACATCGTCAACCCATCGGGATGGTGGACGACCCCTTTTTCTGTACCCTTCTTCTTTTCCTTTTAATAATAAATAATTAAACTAAAATAAAACCAATATTTAAGGGGGGCTTCCATAAAACAAACATGATTTTAACAAGCTGTTTAACCAAATAATGGTACGGAACCCTTCGTGCGCAAGTCCGACTCGCATTCGGCCGTTTTTTTTAAATATTATTTTAAATTTTTGGCACTGTGGGTTAATAACATTAGACAAATTTGCGTCCAATGTCGGGGATCGTAACCTATCAGAACAATAATGTCATAATTTAGAAATATTAAAAAAAAATACTTAATCTTGAAATGTCATGTTTCGAAACAAAGTTAAGCTTTTTCTATTAAGTCACTATCGTTCTAAAGGTGGGATATGGATTCGAAACATTGGACACATTTGTACGAACTGCAGATATTTGTTCTAAGCTTTTTTTTAGTAAATTCATACTCATTTTAGTACTCGAGCAATTTACAAAATAAAAAAAAGTATTTATTTATTTAGAACGCCAATATAGCTAGCTCTAAAACATTTATAAATTAGTGTTAGGAGTTACATTTGCTAAGTAAAGATGTAGACAACAGGCTTAAGTGATGTGATTAGTTAAAAAGAAGTACTTAGAACAGTTTTAAGAAAATATTTGCTTTAATTAAAAGATGATTTATGCAGCGTCAGCAACTGGTAATCATGCTGTACGGGACGCCGCAGTGCCTAGGACATTGTTTGATGGATTAGGCTTGCCCAGCACCTATACCATCCTCTCAGCTTAGTCAGCTGTAAATAATAAATAATAATAATAAATCTATTACTAACACATTAATAATAATAATGTAAACAGTGAAGTGTCCTCCACTAAATTAAACCAACTTAGTTTTCCCGGTAACACTTGGTACTTACACAGATGAGATCCGTGATTGAAGTATTAGTGTGGTATTAGTGGTATTTAGTCATGATTTTTCCCGCAATGCAGTTTCAGTAGTTAGTCAATTGATGTTATGTGGACCTCTTGGGTCTAATAAACAGCTGAGACGCGAGGAGATGACGCTTAAGGAAACACCTAGTATTACAACTTCGGTGGGATCCAACGGGCTCATTAGATTTCGTTTTTAGGGTTCCGTACCTCAAAAGAAAAAAAAACAGAACTCTTATAGGATCACTTTGTTGTCCGTCTGTCGGTCTGTCAAGCAAGACTCTTTATCTCGAGAATGTGTAGAGGTATCGAGTTGAAGTTAAAACCATAATAATATATACCTACTCAAATCTACAGCCTCTTTAAGCTGGGAAAATCAATATTCTAAGTTAACCTGATAAAAAGACACGGCCGTTTATGCCGCAAAAATATGCCGCAGAAACATGCGTTTTTGCCGTAGACCTAGAACTATAAAATTTGGCAAGGTGTATCATCGTCTTATGTAGTGCAGATACAGAGAAATCCAAAAACTACATTTGCAATGAAATCATAAAAACCACCATCTCCCGGAGGTATCCCTTTGCAGGCTCTTATTGCATCCACGGGCATGGGAAGAGGGGAACATTCTACTGCCGGCACCCCACGGTATCAACATCCCTAACTGTGCTCGCCAACCCGCCTGCCAAGCGTGGTGAATATGGGAACTACCCCTCATGGAGATCCATGAGGGAGGCCTGTGTACAGTAGTGGACGTTTCACGGCAGAAATGATGAATGATGATTTATTTCTCTTCCATGAATCCATTATAATGCGTCGAAACGTCGATAAAAACCTTTTAAACAACCGATTTCCATGTACTTTCCAAGACGATGATTAAGGAATTCCCGTCGCTTCATTGTGTTCTTGTTCTGGTCATCTTTTCCACTTCAACTAATTGTTATTTCTATATCCATTTAGAAGTTTCCACAAATCAACATCGCTCCCATCTTCCGAATTGGATTTTGATATAGTAGGGTCAATTTGGAAGTACCTATGTATTGTAAGAATAGTTTTCTAAAATACAACCGTATTAAAAAAAAAAACTGTTAAATATTAAGGTATCTAATTACGAGAGATAATACACGGTTACGTAATATTTATGAAATAAATACTCCCAAAAGTTTTCTTGCGTCCAGACAAAACAAAAGTAACCTTACATTTCTGATATTAAACGTTGGGGTCAAGTTTGTGTATGAAATGTATGAATGTTAATACACCTTACAATTATCAATAATCATGAACACAACTTACAACCTGTATTTAACACGAAACCGGCACTATTTAACTATGTATAACATTTTGTAACTTGATCAATTAGGGCACGACCTCATTTTAGCTAATTAGGTTAGTCGAGGAATGAAGACCGTTGGATGCAGTAAAATATGCCAAGGGATACCCCCGGAAGATTAGCAGCAGCGTCTTTCCGTGTATCAAAATCCGTACTGCGCTCGCCAGTCCGCCTGCCAAGCGTGGTGAGTATGGCAACAACCCCATAATGATCAGTATGAGGGAGGCATATGTCCACCAGTGCACGTCTTACAGCTTGGATGATGATGATAAGGAATGAAGACTCCTAATAAAGATAACAGGGTACCTAGGTAATAAAAAGTACCTATTAATAGTTAAGTACCACTGTTTACGTACTTTCATAAAAACGTTAATTGAAAATTATACATCATTAGCCATCTTGTAGCGGCAGCCATTTTTAACCCCCGGCAAGAAATATCATACAAACATATTTTTTTATTAAGAAACATCAACCGATAGAAATTTGCCGGGCCGGCCTTAGACCGGCCCACGTACCTATCTAGCGACAGGTTCGCAACAGGCGCAAATCTCGTGATTATCGCTATCAAACGTCAATTTGGATCCAGCTAATCAGGTGATGTTGTATATTCGTCACAAAGTAAAGTCATGAATTGACCTGTCGCTATTACTATGGGTACGTACGGGTAGAGCAGGAGATTAGTTGCAATATTTTCCTCATTCTGGATCCGGTTTTGCTCAGTCAGGTATTGTTACTTGTACAAGTGATTTCATACACAGTCGGAAGTGTGATAAATTGATTGAAAGATTGATAAAATTAATGAAACACCGCCGTAGTGCCCGCAGTAGAATGTTTCCCCTCTAATGCCCGTGGATGCAGTTAGAGCCTGCTAAGGGATACCTCCGGAAGATGGGCAGCAGTGTCTTACCGTGTATCAACATCCCGTACTGGGCTCGCCAACCCGCCTGCCAAGCGTGGTGAGTGTGGCAGCTACCCTTCATGGAGATCCATATTGAGGAGAGGAGGGAGGCCTGTGTTCAGTAGTGGACGTTTTACAGCTGAAAAGATGATGATGAATGAAACACTGCTCAAGTAAACGTATGTAGTCGTTAAGTTTATCATTTCAAGTATTTGCGAGTCCCGCCGGAACCGGAACCGGAACCTTTATTGATGAATTAAGTACCTTTCCGTATATCGACATCACGTACTCCGCTCGCCAACCCGCCTGCCAAGGTCGCACTCACCGTCCTATGGCAACAACAACCCCTTGTGATTAGTACGAAGATCCATGAGGCAGCCTATTTCCAGTAGTGGACGTCCTACGGCAGAGATGATGATGATGGCACCTATTAAACCGGTCAATGGTTAGACGTCATTCTTTTACAACTTCCATTCGTGATATATCTCTGGAATTTCCAAAGCAGTAAATTGATGCTATGGAAATCTTGATGACGAATTTACAGATCCATACTCTGTAGTCAGTACCTATTTAAACCGGTTAATGTGGGACGTCATCGGAAATAGGGGGGCCGATTCTAGACTTTTCATTTCTCTACCGTTGTAGTTAACTTGTTGTAACTTTTATTATCATTATTATAATTCTTTAAATTTGTCAACAATAAAATCGACTTCAATGAAAAAATCTAAAAGAAGAAGGTTCTCAGTTCGTACGATGTTTTTGTTTTTCGTTACGCGATTACTCCGCCAATTATTTTTTGTTGATGATTTTTTTTATAAGGTCGGTCATGTTTCTGTGGTGTTCTGATTGTTGGATCCATGATAAATCGAGGGAAATACTCAAGTATAATAAATTGGCGTTATAAAGCGGTATGGTTTGTTTTCAGCAACAAGTCAGAGAATGTATAATTAAAATTATTATTTTTTCAATTAAAGAATTGTACATTTTTATTTTTATTGTCTTTGTATTACATTTTTCGCCTCAACCATTAATCTCATCGCACGACCTTAGAAGTCCAAACGCTGCGTACAAAAGAGAAATACAATATCTTAAAACACGACTCATCCGAGAAAGGACGACTGACCCTAGGTATAAAACCTAGGCTTTTGTAAGCTTTACATGTAATCAATCATAGCGATGTGTTCGGCGAAGGTGAGTTTACTGTCTAACAATATTCCGAGATATCTGACAGCTTCCCAGCTTACCTACAGGATTGCCATTAATGGTACCTATACACAAACTTTTTTTTATACTGCTAAATGACAAGACAAGCCGAAGGCCCACCTGACGTTAAGCGGTAACCACTACCTATAACAATTGCAATGCCGCGGTGATCACGTTCACTAAGCACGTGATCAACGCTGCACTGCAATGCGCCCGTCACCCTGAGACAGAGTTGTAAGGTCTCATGTGCCCGTAATTTCACCGGCCCTTGACTAATTTCACAGCAATGAAGACATTATGCTTGGCGGCAGAAATAGATATGGTGGTAGTACTTCCTCGGGTGAACCTTTCACAAAAATTTCTACTACTACTTCGGTTAACTGCGTCGGAGAGTTTTCCTCGTAAAAGAAACAGAAGAGCACTTATCTACGTTAATGCCCAAGCGGTTCAGCCTGTAATAGCGCGCCAACCTGTCGAGATCCTCTTGAAGGATGAGGCAATTAGTTAGATTTCCAACCCTCATGAACAATTTCGTGTCATCAGCATTCGTAAGACACAGGGCGTGCTTCAAACAAGCACTTAAGTAAGTTCATAAATGTATGAGGGATATAAAATAGGACCCAATATTGAGCCTTGAGGCACACTCGATGGTATACTGACGAAACTAGAGCAGAACCCACCCACCACTACTGATTGAGACCGATTTTGCAGATAGGATTTCATCCAACGCAAGAGATTTTCTCTAATTCCGAGGAGTTTGTTTAGAAGTATGATATGACCTACACGATCTAAGGCTTTCTCAAAGTCCTTGTAGATCACATCCACTAGAGACCCACAGTCCATGTCTTGGGCTATATTGTCTATAAAGGCACCTAGGTTTGTGGTCGTGGAACGTCCTCTCATAAACCCATGCTGTTCACTTGGAATTGAGACCGATAGTATTGGATATGCCCGCTTATGAACTACCCTCTCGAACACTTTACTCAGTACTCTATGGATGGAGATTGGACGGTAGTTTTCGACAGTCGTAGCAGGTCCCTTTTTGTAGATGGGAACAATATTAGCACGTACTTTGTAAACTTTTGCGATCTGTAGACATAATTTTAAACTGATTAACGGGACTTTATCAGTCAGTGGACTGACCACGAGGGCAGCAGGGCACTCGGGTATAATAAAATAAGGTAATTACGCGATAAAGTCCCGTTAATCAGTTTAAAATTAATATTAGCACGCTTCCAAACGTCAGGAAAGACTCCTTTCTTGAGACATCGTTTGAACATTAACATAATGGGTGTACACAGAGCTATCGCAACTAGGTCCTTTGGTGATATCTAATTGCCGTAGTTGATTGAAAATCTCATCAGAGTTAACCTCAATCCTGATAATGGTATCGCGACTCACACATACAAAAAAGCCTTAAATAAATACTACTTAAACCAAATAAATGAGTACATGCTTATAAACAAAACGTACCATCAGAGGCCATCCATAAATTCACAGGTTATGGGAGGGAGGTGTCTACAAAATGTGACATAAGGTGAGAGGGGTCCTAAAATTCGTGATGTCACATAGCAAAAAACAATTTCATTTCGGAACTGCTATTTTAATTTAATAATTTGAAGATGTAAAATTGCAAAACATGTTAAGTCACACTAGGGAGGGGGAAATTTAGATTTAAACGTTTACGTAATATTTTCCATCTTTTATTGCTTTTGTTTGGTTTTACATTCTACAAGTGTCAAGTACCATAGGTAGGGTAAATTTTATCTGTTTTTTCCATAATCATGGGTTTGTCGTTCCCCTTTTGGTCACTAACTAAGTCATTTCGTTGCGACTGTCCGCCCTTCACGTAATATTTTCCTTCTTTTATGGCTTTTGTTTGGTTTTACATTCTACAAGTGTCAAGTTGGTGCCAAGTACCATAAGTAGGGTAAATTTTATCTGTTTTCTCCATCATCATGGATTTGCCGTTTCCCTTTTGGTCACTTGCTAAGTCATTTCGTTACGACTGTCCGCCCTTCACGTGGCATAAATGGACAACCCTACTTCCGTGCTGACCATTTAGAGGCGCTAACATCACTTTTATTCCCTAGTCTCCGATTATGACAATTATCGGAAACTGACAATAGCCAATTATGCTTTAATTATGTTTCCTTTGTTCCAGTGAACCGTACATTCCTCAGAACCTAACTGGTTTTGCCATGTCATTGGCTAGAAGCAAAGCGGCGCCAATGGATGTCGTTAGAATAGAAACTAAAACCAAAGTAAGTACATTATACTACCTATCTTAATATTATGAAGAACTAGATGATCTCATGGCCATACCTCCTTCAAATCAAAGATTTAAATCGTTAGATGTGCCCTGACACTAAAAATGGTGGCATTGTCTTTATTATGTGTGTTAACAATAATGCCGACGCACGCACACTGGTTTTGCCAATTAACCAAACTGTTCTTGTTACCGTTTATTGCGCAATCATGTTGCACGAACTTTCTTGATAAAATAACACACACCACGTCCGGCTAACAATATGTTTAGAGGTACAGTAGAGTAGCGCTCTGTAAGCGCGGACTGCTCACTCATTTCGTGTGGAAACAAAACAGTGCTTTCATTACGGTAAGGACGTATGTACCTATCTAACGATTTAAATCTTTGCTTTAAATATTTGACGTAACATTGTTGGTATCCTAGTGTGCGCTGCTTGCAGTCGTAAACGTATGTTGTGCCACAGATTTGTGCTAAGAGCGGGACATACTCGTAAGTGAGAGCTAGCTAAAAACTAAAACTTAGTCAACCAGCCTGTCCGTAAAGCCAAGTCATTGCAACCGAAAACTGCATATTTGAGATGTTGAATGTGAATTAACTTCTAACTAAACTACTGAAGACCTCCAAATTGTGAGACTCGGAGTTAGTTAAGTTTGTTTTGTTGCAAGTTTTCAATGTGCACTTTTTCGTCAGGTACTTGCAAAGGCGCACGCAGAACCCAGTATGATTCATTTACTATACTTCGCCCAGATTCAAACAAACTGCCAATACTTAACGTAAAAACAAGCATTGGTACGGGGGTACCAAAAAAGGGGGCGAAGGTTTCCGAAGAATGACATTTTTCACCTTTGGTGACCTTTTGAGGTCACAATAACTCCGGTCCCTGTGACTCTAGGGTCACCAAAATTAATCAGTACCCTTCTCTCATTAAGACAGTCCTAACAAAAAAGGTTTCATGTAAATCGGTCAACGCGTTCGGTTGTAATCGTGTCATGCTCAGACAGACAGACAGCGCTATGCATAATAGGGAGCTTCGTCCCCTAATAACTTTCGTCTTGTTGGTTTTTATACAAACATTTTATTAATAACAGTGTATTATAATATAATAACATAAACACGGGAATTTATCGCGTTATACCTTTTGATTATTCCCGACGTTTCGACTGTGTTTCAACAATCGTGGTCCCGGGTTGACTGCGCTGTTTATGTTATTATATTATAATGAATTGTGATCGCGAAAGTTTACGAAAAAATAACAGTGGATTGTTGATTGTTCTCGCACAATGTAAATTGTTGTCGATTCTGTCCAAAAAAGGCAGTCACACCATTAGAGTTCCTTTTTACCAATTTTGTCCGCAACCCTAATTATAGTCACATTATTAAGCTAGCAAAGAAGTGTTGCAGTTTGTTTACATTTTGTACACAACTAATTTGGCTGAAGTATACATTGAAGTGTTTTTGTGTGTTATGTTCTGCTATGTAACGTTTCTAGGCTAATAGTCATCTTAAGTAGGTTACAGACAAACGAGGTTTATATATTATTATGTTGTGTGCCCTTATGCGTTATACTCATGCCTTAAATAATACCTAACTCCTTAAGGTTACCATAACGTTTTCCTTAAAGTCGTTAATGCTAAGATACAAATCTATCAATTATTAAACCAGCTACCTGTAAGTTGTTCGAGATTGGTATAGCTTAGATTAGACGTTATAATGACATCAGATTTTAAAGAACGCAAAAAATAAGTTACATGTTTTTTGTATTGGACTTGTGTGTCCGGTTCGGTAAAGTCAAAGTCAAGAGTTCAATGTTTAAGTGTACCTAGACCAACTAAAAATATTTTATTAAAAATAATTTTATTTGAGTTACATAGACTCGTTTACATTTCATGGCTTTGGGACCATCTCGTATTGAAAGCAAATATATATATTTGAATACCTTTATATCAAAAAGTCTACGTAGAAACAGTCCCCTAACAAAAATCACATCGTTCCCAATTGCCTACATCCGCACTAACAACATTATATTTGCTGATGTTTATCATCTAGCTTAAACTGGCTGATAATTACGTTGATTTCATATCTCATCGTGTGCGAAAAAATTCTAAAGGCACTTGTGTTTCATTCAATATAATCATAATCATCAATCTTAGCCCAAGATAAAACTAATCTTTTAATGTATTTTCGTTTCCAGATTATGTTTTCGTTTCTGTCTGTCGGCTGGGGTTTGCTATCCGACATCGACATCGAGAGCGAAAGACTTCGGGCGATCGGCGGCCAGAGATTCACACTGTGGGCCATCGCGCGGCTCCTCGGCTTAAGAAAGTACAAAGGCGTGGTCAGCTACGCCAAAATAAAGGACATAAGCAACATTCCTATACCCAAATTACCTCTAGCAATCAGTCACAGCGTCAGCCAGGATGGTGCACTTGACTCCCCCGACGCGGAAGCGTTCATTGATTGCGATAACAATTCAGAGGTATTTATGAGCGCGACTAATGGCAGACACCAGAGGGTCGATTCGTGGTATTCCGTCAATTCGCGGCGGAGCGCTTTCTTCAGTACGCGAGGGTCGGAGTACCACAGCGTCACAAGTAGCACCTCCGAGATGCGATCGCCTGTGCACACTGCCATGCACGGCCCGGCTTCCCATCTGCCTTCCCTCGTCTCCCAGTTGCCAACACAGTGGGTTCACGAAGAAGGGGAGTTTGTTATGGTACACGTCGCCTATCAGTCGTACATCGGGGAGGAATTCCTGTTCGCACCGCGTTCGTTACTCTCCGATGGCATCATGTGGATGCTTATCATTAAGGCTGGAATTTCCCGGTCACAGCTGTTCTCTTTCCTCCTTGGTGTGAATCAGGGCACGCACGCTGAAATGAACACGGAGCATCTGAAGATGATACCCGTTACTGCGTTCAGAATAGTTCCCGAGGGAACGAGCGGCAACCTAACCGTCGATGGAGAGCTAGTAGAGTATGGGCCGGTACAAGCAGAAATATTTCCAAACTTAGTCAAACTTATAGTTCCGGATACGAAATAACAATTTATTCAACGGTTAACGACTGAACATGTTACCTTGTACCATAACCGAGCCGTAACGCATTAAATTCTTGTGTATTTGCGTTCGTTGGAGTGATAAGCTGAACCGAAAACCTTGCCAGAAATGTATATAAAATGATTTATGGTTGTGGCGAAATAAAACAATATTTCAAAATTATTAAGCTAACATTCCAAAAAGTTTAATATGTGTTATATTAAAATGTGTATGCTTCTGGCTTTTGCTAAACTTGTGGGACAATAAAGTTTACCGAAGCTAGTCTTTGATAAGTTCGGTGATGGATGAGACAAAGACTTTTAAGTTGGATCATCGAACTTAAGGCCCGTGTATACATTCTATTTATAATTAAGTAAATACTATTGGTTTTTGCAATATTGTAGTTGCTAGTCAAAATTGTTAATCACAATAAAAAGTGCCAAATATATGCACGATTTTTTTTACGGAATTGATTGTGGTAATTGCTCAAAGCTGAAAATAATCATAATATTTTCTATATATAATAAAAATATATATCTATGTAGTATAATGTATTAAGTATATCAGTCATCTAGTACCCATAACACAAGCTCTGCTTAGCTTGGGGCTAGATGATGCTGTGTGACTTGTCCAGCATTATTATTATTATATTATTATATTTTGCTTAACAGAATCTACTTTCTTATCCATCTTATACGAACGTGTATATTTTACAGATACATTACATTTTTTTATCAGATATACATTTTTTTTATTATTTTCTATTAGGTCTCTTATTTTTAATCTATGCAGCATTCTTTGATGTTTTTAAAAAGCAAATATATTTTAAGTATTACAAGTAATTCTAATATCAATTATCTACCATGAGTGTTAGAAATAATTTCAAGGCTGTAACTATTTTACTTTAGATTTAATATATAAGCATTATGTTGTGTTAGATTTACTAATAAAAAATACCAAGAGAACTTAACTAGCTATAACTTGCCTTTATAATTAATTAATTAATTGGAGTAAAGGGCTAAGGGAATTTTGCTTTAATAGCTTATTATTATTTATTTCATATTTGGGGTTGGATTATTTTAAAATAATTTAAAACAGTATTATGGAATAGAATGTGATAGAACTGTGGTGATAGTGAATAATGGGCCATAATATTTTATTGTTGAAGTTTCTTATATAAACCCCATTTAGATACATAACAAATTTAACACAGCCTTTAAAAAATATAATTTTTATTCTTGCTGGATATGTAAAATATAAGATAAATGGTTTCTATAAATATTGCGGTTTTAAGTACATGACATTATTTAATTTGTAAGTGTTGCTACTATTGATAATATGTTAAACCTTAATTATATTTTGTTTATTTTTATGCAATTCACAAACACACTTTCCATAAAACCTCTGTTTATAAAAAACCTTGCAAATTGTATCGAAAAAAATATACTATGCATATCTATGATGTATTTAATTTAAAATGCCTAATTTAAAGTAAATTATGTGGGTAACTAATTAGTATTCGTAATATAGATATTATTTTTTGGTATGATTTATTTTTTGAGTCCACAAACTATCAAACTTGTAATACACATGTGTTGTGAACCAAAATTAGTATAGATTAAGTAGGCAACTTACTTAGATTCCTAATAACGAATTCCAAATTAATTTAAAATTTATACTACTCCGAGTTATAATAGCAAATAAGTAGGTATTATTTCTTGTTGCATTTTGAGGCATGCAGTCTTAATTGCACCTGCATTGTTCTAGTATTCATTTCATCATCATCACATTGTTTTCGTAGATAACGTAATATCATTTATTTTTCTATTTACCTATAATATGTCTAACATTCCGACGATATACATTTTCAAGGCAAGTTTATAAATCCACACAGTACCTAAATCATTTCTTGTAAGATATCTACAAATTGCATTTAAACATTACTCAGTGTGTAATAAAATAATTCTTATTAAATGTGTCAATGTCTGTAGGGAATTTTAACTTAATCTTAATAAAATACTTATTTATTATAAAAAGTTGTAAAGTTTTCAATTTTATGAAATTGTTGGTATTAAAAGAAAATAATTATTTCATCTGACTTTTTTATTTATAAAATTCATGAGTTGGCGGAATAATCATAATCCCAGTCGTAGGAGTCCACTGTAGGACATGAATCACAGTGTCTGTCATGAGGGGGTTGTTGCCATACTCACGGCTGACTACGGGCAAGAGAGGTCAACATTCTACTGCCGGCACCCCACGCACGGCAATTATTATTCTGTTATAATATGAGTTCAAGTGGTAATTTTCATATAGATATCCCTTTTAAGCTTTTACCATATTTAGGTAGGTAGAGTCCACTGTAGGACATGAATCACAGTGTCTGTCATGAGGGGGTTGTTGCCATACTCACGGCTGACTACGGGCAAGAGAGGTCAACATTCTACTGCCGGCACCCCACGCACGGCAATTATTATTCTGTTATAATATGAGTTCAAGTGGTAATTTTCATATAGATATCCCTTTTAAGCTTTTACCATATTTAGGTAGGTAGTTATTTTATTATTTATTTACTTATGGTTATGAGTCTGATTCTATTTACTTAAAACGACGAGCTAGAGTTTGTGTTTCGTGGGTTTTCGGTATGTTTGGGAGACCCTATCTATCACATATTGAAGCGACGATTTATCCGAAGCTAAAAAAGTTAATCGTTATAATTTTCCGAGAAAGTTCCTGGCAGTCTTTTCCGCGTATCAACATCCCGTTACTGTGCTCGCCAACCCGCCTGCCAAGCGTGGCGAATTTGGCAACAACTCCTCATGATCACATGGAGATCCATGAAGGAGGCCTACGTCCAGCAGTGGATATCCTACGGCTGAGATGATGATAGATAGCACATAATTTTTGAACTGCTTATTTAGTTCCTATTGACCACCCAGTATTTTTGGGTGTGGGTGGTCATACCAATGACAAAATAGTATGACCATGCGGAGGTTGCGTTGAACTGCATGTTAGTTTTTTTTTATTCGTCTAATTGACAAGCAAGAAGAAGGCTCGCCTGATGGTAAGTGGTAACCCCCAGAGGCGGCTCTAGCCCTTGTGGCGCCCGTGTGCCACCAGTAGCCTGGCGCCCCCTAGTAGGAGCGGGTTAAAAATGGAATACTTAGTTATATTTTCATACGAAAATTCAGATGCAAATAGTGCAATTTTAAATGATGTCAAGAAGCTTTTTAGGAAGGAAGGGGTTACAACATAAAAATATATTCTTCGATATCACTGTCACTCGTTGTTCATTTTTTTTTCGCTAGCTCTTTTTGATGACATCTGACCCCGATGCATATCGCAATAATTGTGTAAACAATTAACGAAATCTTATCTTTTATATAATTTTTATCAAAAGAAAAGCCGATTTACTTCATATTTACATGTTTACTCAAAAGTGATACTTAATTCATTGCATCAAGGCTTATTTCGCAAAACTACGGAGCAGCGGTAAAACAAAAATTGCGGCACGCGTACACAAAGCCTTTGAAAATAACCGCCGGCGCCGCAACGTCCCCTGCAATTTGAATTTGAACTTTATGTCATTCTAATACAGCCGAGTTAGCAATGATGGTCGGCGTGTTTTCAAACGAGTCAAAACAGCTGCCGTTAAAGATAAAGCTACGTTTATTTTGTCACACAATTTACAATTAATCCATATAGAATAATAAGGTTTAAAAAATAAAATAAAAATGTGACAAAAATGGTCATTACTCAGCATATGCTGTGGCAGAACGGGTCCGTACCACAGCGCTGGTCTTTCATAGTGACCGAAGTATGCGGATGGCCACCATCCAAAAATGCAGTACGCTAAAATAAAATATAATAACAAAGTACCTATTAATATCAAAAAAATAAACAAAACAATATATAACTTTTTGTGAATTAGATTGTATATATTTATTTTTTAGATTTATATATATATATATATACTGAGACAATGAAAATAAAATTACAAGTAGAGAATTATTTACATATATTATATGTATTCAAAACGTACTTACACTTAGGTGTGGTTTGTCCGAGGCCCAAAACGACGGGTCATATTGACGAAGTTATATTGAGACTATATTAATGACTTTTTTAGATTTTTTTTAAATGAATGAACTGTTTTACAATTTTTTAATGGAGGTGAAAGGTTATTCCAGCATTTCGTGGCCGCGTATTTAAAGCTGCCACGAAATGCAGCCGTTCTGTGCTTCGGACATATCAACCGGGTGGATAGACGGACGTGGCGGTTTGAGAAATGAAGTTTCTCAAATAGATAACTTGGCTGTTGGTTCCTGATGACACCAAAAAGCAGAGTGGCGAAATGGAGAGTTCGGCGGGACGACGTTATCGAGGAGACCATTGGCATTTATGTAAGGCGAGATTTGAACACGTCTAGGAATAGGATAACAAAAACGAATACAGGCGTTTTGTATTCGTTGAGTTATTTTATTGTGCGAGTCAAAAGGCAGTCACAAAACACACAATCAGCAAAATTTAATTTGGACAGTATGAGTGAGTCCCATAGTTTTATCCTTAGGTCGACACTTATTTATTCGCGCATACGGTACAACACGGATAGACGGTATAAGCAAGTTTTTATCGTTTGCAGAATATAGTTTTCGAAACGTTACGCGCCTGTGGTAGTGATGCAACACTACGCCAATATACTTAATCTTTAAATAACTGTTTTAAGGCAGATTTCACGTTGAAACAAAAGTAATTGTGTAGAGTAGGTAAAGACGCAGCTTGTGGTGGCGCGTCTTGCTTTGCTACCGCGCGCCTGGCGGCATCGGCCGAAACACGGGCGCAGGGCCTTTGAGTGCGCCCGGTGCCGTGAGCGACGCACGCATCTTTGAAGGTGTCGCATTAGAGGGCGCTCGGCGCCCCCTTAGACCCGGCGCCCGTGTGCGCCGCACACCCTGCACTATAGGTAAAGCCGCCTCTGGTAACCCCTACCTATTACAACTGCAATACCGCGGTGATCACGTTTACTCAGCACGTGATCAAGGCTGCATTTTGCGCCTGTCAACCTAAGAGTTGTAAGGTCTCATGTGCCAGTAATTTCACCAACTCTTCAAACGGAACACAGTACCTAAACGAAACATTGTGTGCGTTATGCCGCTGGCCGGCCAAGGAAAATATAAACTACCTTTTAGGCTTCTTTAAATTTTACTAAGGCTAGTAGAAAAAAATCATGCCGCTGCAGTAACGTTTTCAGGCGTTACATACTGCAGCGGCGTTTTATTTTATTTTTAGGGCACATTAACAGGGTACAGGGCTCTAATTTTTCTATATATTTTCAACTTGATACGAGTCGACATGCCGCCACAGTAACGCAGAACAAACACACACTACTGTTTGACGGCAGAAATAGGTATGGTGGTAGTACTTCCCTATAACTCTACAAAGAGTTCTACTACTACTAATAATATTATAATAGTGAAACATGAGCACAATACTTATTATTACTGATTATACCTTCATACCATGTTTGGTGCAATAAAAACTTTCAATCTGAGTCTAAAAAGAGAAAAATGCTGCAGTAAGAAATACTATGTGTAAGTAAATGTAATTAATTTATTATAAAGTTCATAGTAAACTACACAATAATCTATTTATTGAATTATGATTGAGAACAATACATAATTTAATTACTTACAATATATTTACTGATGCTTGAGTCCTATTTTAGAAAGTAGGTACCATAATAATTTGAAAATGTTTTAACAAGGAAAAATATAAAAAAAATCTATAGACCTTAAAATTATGCTTATCTATGTATAAAGTAAACATAAAATAAAATCAAAGTGATAGATAAGTTTTACATTATTCTGTAATTAGGTTAACTGATGTTCAGATCTATCTACTTAATCCAAGGTTTTAGCTCTTATTATAGGCAGTTGCATTAAACCAGTCTTAACATTAAGTTGCAAAGAAATTATCTCAGTTTCAAGGTGTCTAGGCTGTCTAACAAGTTTTGTACTTCACAATCAACTTCTTCACGTGTGCTGACTCGTTCCAATCTCTCTCTGACTGATTCTAGCTCGCAGGCATCTGTCTTTTGAATCTTCAAATACTTAAGCATCATATTCACAACCAGGCGAATTTCACCAATAAGCCATTTAGTGCCTCCTAAATGAGCTGCACCACAGGGACGTGTTTGTATCAACTTGAGTTTACTTTGAGCTAGTTGTATTGGGTTTCTACCATTCTTATCATTTAAGCTGACGTCTGTGCCTGCATCTAGTAGCACTGTCACTACTTCTATGTTGTTGGTGCATGCAGCCAAATGCAGTGGGGTGTTGCCCAATGTGTCCTTGATGTTGGGATTAGCACCATGTCTCAAAAGCAATTTCACGACATCAACATAGCCACGGCAAGCAGCCAGGTGTAGGGGACTCCTTTTGTGTTCATCAGACGAGTTGGGATCAGCACCCGATGACAGAAGCTTCTCTACGAGATCGGTGTTGTTTGTTGATGTAGCTAATTGGAGTTTCTGATTTTTTGACCAAATCATTCCCCCGTATCGGTACTTCAGTCGACAGTGTCTCGCTTTGGTCGAACATTTGATTTTACCGACATGGTCGTGGGCTTCTCCGAAGAATTGTATGGGCATAGGCTGCCCAGCTAAGTTAATGGGTATTGCGGGCGGATTGAAATCAAAGACACATTGAGAGTGATTGTGGTCTTGGTCAAAAACTGGGTTATCACTGCTTTCATTACTTGTATCTACTCCTGAATCAGCCATGGCATAAATATTTACCTCAGTGTTACGCCATACAATTAAAATTTACGCGACAGTTTTGTAAGTGATTGCGAAAATAATGTTTGTTTTCGGAAAGTAGGTACAAACAAAGACAAACTTCAAAATCAGACAGAACAGAAATAGAAAGTGAGTGAGCGGAACGAATGAATAAGTGTCTTTTGACAATAAAGCGTTATTTACACAAGTAGTTCATACTTCCGGTTGATATTGTTTGATGTGTTTTGTCTGTAACATCATCAGTTAATTCTACTAATCATCACAATCATCAGTTTGAAAGGTAAACTTGACAATGGCATTGATTGACTGGTCAGACAGACAGAAAAATCTGTGGAAGGAAATTTGTATTGAATTGAATTTGAATGAGTGACAGTGCGTACTCGGCCTCGGACGTAATTTCTATGGTTTATTTTTAACAATATCGCTGCGCAAATCACTACAAATACGTAAACATGCAGCAAATAACAGTATTCATGGTAAGTTAGTAAGAAAAACTATTTCCTATGCGGACTAATAGCATTTGTTAATTTCTAACCTAAAACGTTATTTTCGGCAGGATATTGAAAGTTCTCGTTCGTATATCGATGAATTATATTCACCGGATAATGGAAAGGTCGCGGTAGCATTGGTGACGTTGAAAAACGCGGTGATAGGCAGTAACCGTCAGAAGAATTCCGTGATAGAGCAAGGAGTTGTGCCGCGACTTCTGCAGATTATGTCGGACGACGCTCTCGATCCAAACATAAGACTTGACGCTACGATTACTATTGGTAAGTACTGGGGTACCAGCAGACAGTACATTATATAAATATATACAGTAAACAATACAATAAAATAAATAAGAATACTGTACCCCTCAGGTGAGTCAACTTTTTATTTTTTATTATAATTTTTTATGTTTATTTTATAAATTAATTTTATGAAAGCACCACATAATAATATGTTTATAAATCATACACCATTTGATTCATATTGAAATTTTCTACACGTTTATGTATTCTACAATACATAAAATAACTAACCTGATTTAACTTATGTACATCCGTTGGTACACTAAGCGCATGGAGCGTTCAAACCTTATGGGAGACCCATCGCTCCATAAAGTGCGTCAGGGGTCAACCTAAACTACTTATTCAATCAGCTGTTGAACATATCAGGTTATATTTAGGTTCATCATCATCTCAGCCTTATGGATCTCCAAGTATGATCATGAGGGGGTTGTTGCCATACTCACCACACTTGGCAGGCGGCTTGGCAAGCACAGCATGGGATGTTGGTACATGGAAAGATGCTGCTGCTCATCTTCCTTGGCAGATTCTTACTGCATCCCTGGGCAGGAGAGTAATGGAAAAATTTAAACAAAGATACCACAGTCGCCAAAGTCACCACAGTCGCCATGTCACCACAATCATCCCAGTTGCCACAGTAGCCATAGAGCCCCAGTCGCCACAGGAGTTTCAAGCGCCACAGTCGCCACAGTCACCTCAGTCGCCACAGATGCCCCTGTCTGCACAGGTACCCCTGTCGGCATAAGCACCCCAGTCGCCCTAGTCTCCACTGTCGCTTCATTCACCACAGTCGCCACTGTCGCCCTAGTCACCACAATCACCATAGTTGCCACAGTAGCTCCAGTCACTACAGTTGTTGCTACCATCGCCCTAGTTAGCCGCTACAATTGTCACAGGTACTACGATTGCCACAGCGCAGTATCTCCCTGGGGTCTTTACAGGCTTCACGGAGTGACCTCTGTTGTTTGAGGATTTGTTGTTGTTGTGCCCCTCCCTCCTCCCTTGCATTTCAGGACTATGTGGGCAGCTGATTCAACCTCCTCCAGACAGCCCTCTGCAGCCCTTGCAGAGGAGCCCCCTGGCTGTCTGTGGCTCCGATGTTGAAGAAGTGCTTGTTAACAGTGCAGTGGCCCGTTAGTGTCCCACCACTGTCCTTAAGTCCATTCTTTGTAGTTGTAATAGGCGTCGTGAGAGCCTTGGTGATAGCGTTGAAGTTGAAAGTGATGCTCTTGCTTGTCGGCATTTTTGTCTTCTAGATAATCAGTAAGCTTTATTGTGAAGATTACATTTTATAATTTTTTTAAACTCATTGATAGAAAATTGCTGCATTTCTGCCCTCTGAAAGTCCTACGCGTACGCGCACATAAGGTCAATGTATAATTGACCTTATGTAGCCTAATAGTAGGGAACGCGAGTTTATCTTTATTTCTAGTATTTACATTATGCAAATCACTTTTCTTAGGAAAACTATTAATATTTTTGTGGGTATACAGCAGAGTTTCGTATATATATTGACAGGGAACTGTCATTATACTAATTTCTTTGAATTTATTACGTAGCGATCCTCTGGGGCCCATATTGTAGAAAGCACGAACGGCCCTCTTCTGCAGCACAAATACAGTGTTTATAATGTTTAGCTCCGGCGCACCCCACAGCACTATGCCATAAGACATAATACTATGGAAAGCTAAAGTAAACAAGTCTACACAGTCAACACAATGGGCACGATGTACGAAGGGCAGTCGCCTAGTACTAACTTGCACATCTCCAAGCGTCACGCGTCACCACTCGTCCGATCGGTTTAACCTCCCGCAGATTTTTCACATCAAAAAGATGCTTCACATCAATAATAAAACAATAACGCAATAAAGTCCAGTTAAACCAGAGAATAGAGAAGTTAAACTGTTCAAAATTGTCTATTGATCGCGAAAGTTTACAATAAGTATGTAGTTATTTACTAAACCATGATTTGTAATGTTTTTGTTGGGTGCCCTAATAAATAAATCATAGCAACTGTACAAATAATAAGCTTAACCAGTCAGACACAGAATTCATTTTCATCATTTCAGCTGTAAAATGTCCACTACTGAACACATGGATCTCCATGAGGGGTGATTGCTATACTCATGGTGAGTTTAGCTTGGCAGGCAGGTTGGCGAACGCAGTACGGGATGTTGATACACGGAAAGACGCTGCTGCCCATCTTCTGGAGTCCCTTAGCAGGCTTTTACTGCATCCACGGGCATGTGAGGAGGGGTAACCATTCTACTGCTTGCACCCCACAGCACACCAGAATTTTTAAGTGAGCCCTTCGCATCCATTGTTAATGATTTGTACAGCGTCAGCACTGGTAATCATGCTGTACGGGACGCTGCAGTGCACTAGAATTACTTTCTTACAAATCCTTGCCTTTTCCAGGTTCCCTAGCAAAAGGCACTCCAGCAAACGTAACATCACTTGTCGAGCATGGTGCAGCGACGGCATTGGTGGAGTTATTGAAGACAGCGCCATTCGGCACTAAGCTGGTCGAGGCTGGACTGTGTGCATTACGGAGCATCTTCATGCATCCCCCAGCGCCAATATCTGCACTGCCAGCTGATACAAAACTTCTGTCCAGGTTGACGCGTAAGTTTTGTACTCTACGTTTCGATACTAGTATTATAAAGTTGAAGTTGAAGAGTTGTGCATTACGGAGCATCTTCATGCATCCTCCAGCACCAGTATCTGCATTGCCAGCTGATACAATACTTAAGACCAGGTTGACGCTCAATTGTGTCCTAATAAATAAATAAATAAACTCTTCAACTTAATAATATACTAGATGACTCCGCAGTTTTACCCGCGTAGTTCCCGTTCCTGTGGGAATACGGAGATAAAATATAGCCTATGTTACTTAGGGATACTGTAGCTTTCTAATGGTGAAATAATTATGAAAATCGGTCCAGTATTTTTTTTAGTTTTTTCGTTACAAACAAAAAATATAACATTCAAAACTTTCCTCTTTATAATATTGAGAGATCTAAAGTTGAACAGTTTGTTTGTTTAGCTGAACTCCCTAATCTCAGGGACTACTGGTGCAAATGGAAAAATTCTTTAAGTTTTGCCCATTCGAGAAAGACATGAAAGACATAGAATTTAAAAAAGTGGTCGAGGAGTAAAAGGAGATTTTGCAAAGCTGTTAAAAAGTAGTCAGAAAAAAAATATAATAAAATATGAGTATTCTTAGAAGTAAAGAAAGAGAAGACATGCGCCTAGTTGTGGGACTATATCAAATCAAATAATAATTAAAACAAAATATACAAATCATACAACTCAATTGGCCTTACAGTACTTTTGACAGTAAATACCTGTTACTACATTGTTCTTTCCAGAAATAGCTAGCGAAGGCCCCCTAAACGCCAGAATCTGTGTAGTCCGCATACTGTCAATATGGTGCGTCGGCCCCAACGAGCAAGAAGCCATTTGTGCGGCCGGCGCGGCGGGTGCGGCCGCGGCGCTGCTGCCCGCCGGCAAGGGCGCGCCGCCCGCGCCGCCGCGCGTGCTGCCGGCGCTGGACCTGCTAGCTGCCATGTGCTTTGAGAACGCCAATGTATCACAAGTAGCTTTAAATACTAGGTGAGTGGAATTTTAATATCAGTAAACCTGCTCCCTCGACAATCTGGTGGCTTGATCCCTCCAGCAAGCTGATTACATATCTCGCGTTATACATACATATGTTTGGAACAGGCGTAAATCATGAGATCATTGTTGCAAACCTGTCGCGGGATATGTAATCAACCTGCCGTATCCCATAACCGTAGCTTTCTGTTCGGAATATCTAATTCTCGCAACAAATACTCACACTCCAATTAACACACCTCTCCTTCCTCAATAAGAAAGATATCTGACGATTTCTGGACGGTGGTGTAGGCCAAGATCAACTTGAGATAAAAATGCTTAGGTATCTTCCGATTTTATTTTAATTTAAGTGATTTTAAAACAATCCTTTGTTCCAGGCACGGCGACAAAACGTTGCCAGAACTCCTAATGATGTTGGTGGCTCGCGACAAGCCTCTGCCAGTCGCTATGGCGGCCGCGCGCTGCCTCACCTTCATGCACCGCGCGGGCGCCTTGCCGCCTGACGACAGCAGGTAACTAACAGCAGATAACTAGACAACTATGAGGTTCATTTTGTGGAATACGTACACGCATTATTGCTGCGGCATACATACGCGCGTGCGTGCCGCGCAAAATTGCCGTGGGGTGCCGGCAGTAGAATGCTGCCCCCCCTGTCTTGCCCGTGGATGCAGTAAGAGCCTGCTAAAAGCTACCTCCGGAAGATGGGCAGCAGCGTCATTCCGTGTATCAACATCCCATACTGCGCTCGCCGACCCGCCTGCCAAGCGTGGTGAGTATGGCAACTGCCCCTTATGGAGATCCATGAGGCTTGAGTTCAGTTGTGGACGTTTTACGGCTGAAATGATGATGATGGAAAAATTTAGTCAACAATGATACTACCATCTAAAGTAGTATTTGCGAATTATACTACAAAGCTATCACATTGCGTTATAGAGTGGTGTTCGGTGCTATGCCTTGCCTGGCGCGACTGTGCACCAAAGAAATCCCTGAAGACATACGAGCGAGCGCGGCTGAGACGCTCGCCTACTTGGCTGAGGTAAGACCACTGTATGTTTCACACTTATCACTATTTTAAACTAACTCACAAGGTTTAGCTAAGATGCTTTGCTAACAAATTTTATTAGCCTAATTGCGCTACTGTGCAAAGAATTCCTGTCTTCCCTATATTTTGCGTCTTCCCTCCACTACCTCAACATTTTTGATATTAAATTTATTTTGAACAAAAAAATTCCTATCATGTAGGTACTTTTCATGGCTCTGCTCGTGCAAACATACCTTCTAGCTAGAAAACTATGTTTCGTGAGATAAAATCTATTAAATATCGCTGTTTTCTGTGTTGACCCTGGCTTTACAACTTATGATATTTTCCTGTTTATACTGTACAGGGAAAGTCAAGTGCAATTTGAAGATCTTCATTAATTATTTACTATTTTCAATGACGTCACAATGACGCAAGTCTGCGCCATATCTGTTATGATATACGCCGCGTAAGTTAAAATAAATTTGGCGCAGACGGTAGGATTCTCCGTCTCGCATAAAGACGGGTGTTATACCTATAAAATAGCCCGTGTTTTCTGTGTTGACACTGACTTACCAAACTTATGATATTGTTTTTCTGTTTGTACCTACAGTACTGGAAAAGTAAAGTTAGGTCTTCACCTACATTATTTATTAACTATTTGAGAGTAACTGAGTGCAGTACAGGCCGCGCTAGCGATCGCACTGTTCTACCCTTTCTATGTATAGCATATTGTTTACTCGTAGCATAATAGACTATGATAGAGAATAGCCAATATAGAGATGTCTCAGCCAAGCCGTTAGTCTGGTAACGACCTCTGAACTGACCGGTTGTCCAATGGTAAAATTTTAATTATCGTGTAAATCTATTTTAATGTCCGAAATAATTTTTTTTTTTTTTTTATTTTTTATAAATAGATTTCGTTAATTCCTTTTTTTTAAAGACTAAGACCCTTGTCGTATAACAGCACGTCTCACTGCATCGATCCGAATCACCTACATATTCGCAAGCCGCGCGGCTTTGTTCGTTGCACGTCTTTTGCCATGAGTTCCATCCAACAAAGAACTCGTGGCAAGTAAACTTGCGATCCTACATGATCGCTTGGATGCCATGGAGTTGAAGTTAGAAGCTGCCGAAAATATCATCACCGACCTGCGTACCGAAGTTGCGATGTTGCGAAACTTTGCTGCGGTATTTGGGTCGTCTAACGTCAACGTACGGCGAGGCGGTCAATTAAACGCGTCAGCACTAAGTTTTGTGTCGACGTCGGGATCGTTGGTGGAATCACCGCGAGTCGGCGCGTGCACACCCGCCCCCGCGCCTGCGCCGCCTGAAGGCTTTAGCTTGAGAGTAGTAAAGTTGTAAATTGTAAATAAATAAAAAGTTGGAATCTCACCGTGAGGTGAATTTCAACTCCTTTACGGTGAGTTCGCAACGCCTCGCTACTTTCATGGACGCTGGTTTTTGGCCGAAAGGTGTTTCGAAAGTTCATTGGACGCCTGACAATAGACACCGCGCACACGTCATCACATCGGCGAGCGACGTGTCTAATCTGATGACCTAACTGTATTTAGGTATTATAGTATTCTATATTATGTATCTATTTTATGTATTAGGGTCAATTTATACGCGCAGAGTCGAAGCGCATCGAAGTGTCAAATTCCTTACAACTAAAGCGAAGCTGTACGAATGTTCAATCAGCGTTGTTCACGCGCAGACGCGCGAATTCCGAAGAATGCGCGCGTCTTTTTAAAATCTCAGAAGTAATGTGTGCGTTACGCTTTGTAGTTAAGGTTGAATTTTTTAAGTTCAGTTTTGGATAGACGCTTCGATGCGCTTCGACTCTGCGCTAGTATAAATTAATCCTTAGTATTACTTATGTGTAAGTATCTACGATCTTATGGTGTATTTTTATATGTGCACGTAGTTTGATAGACCTTACCTTGCCGTAACACAGTTATTAACTAGCACGGGAGGCAAGGTCTTGAAAGTTGCGGTAAATATGTGATATGTTGTAAAGGTAAATATTAATGATTGGTAAATGAAAGGTAAATATAAATTGTAAAGGGAAATATAAAATAAATGATTTTGATTTTTGTTTTTTTTATTTACAATGATGACAAAATGACGCAAGTCTACGCCATATTTGTTATAATATACATCGCCGGCGTAAGTTAAAACAAATTTGGCGCAGACGGTAGGATTCTCAGTATCGCATTAAGACGGGCATGAAATTGATAAAAGTTGACTGAAATGAAACGGTATCTTATTTGAAGGTTTGTTCTGTAATTTGACAGAATATTTCGCTTTATTATGTTGTAATTTTTACCGTTTATCTGTCTTCAGGTAGACACGTCACTCCAACGTCTAGCGGCAATATCGAATCACCTAATGACGTCACTAGCGGACATAGTGACTTGTCCCTCGCCGGCCGCGAAGCAAGGGGCGTTCAAATGTTTCGCGTCACTCGGCGCGAACGACGAGGATATACGCAAGAAGATTATCGAAGTGCACGGTGCGATGGTGCATGTGGTCAATGGAATGAACAATACGGAACCCGCAGTGAGTAATCTTTGTAAATAATAACATTGGGTTTAAAATTTAAACAACCCGACTCCTAACTTTATAAGGTATTATGCTGTTAAACTTCCATGCTTTACTAAGGGCTCATTTAACAAAGTTGCACTACTTCTAATATAATAAAAATATACGCGTGGTTTTAACGTTTTCCGTGCAATTTTTATCTTAACAAACCATCCACGGTATCAACAAATATTTGAAAGTATTTTTCACCGCGACAAGAGCGAAATGAAAAGTATGACGTGTGTTTTCTGTGTGTATTCGTTTGTCTGTCTGTAGAACTGTACACGTACATAGCTCCCAAATGATTAGGTCGATTTTGATTTATTTCAAAGCTGGTTTTATCGAAAGTGTTCTCACTTATACCCAGATTATAAATAAATCGTTTGGAAATTATTTAACTCCTTACGCACAACATGCCCGCACTATTTGTGCTGTCCCTTAGCAGTGACTTTGTACCACTTATAATAAATATCACAGGACAACTAACTGTACTGTGCATCCTGTGACAGCCTTGTAAAACCATGAATGGTTGTGCTCCATAATGAGCACAACCTTTTTTTTTTTTTTTTTTAATTTATTTATAGTTACAAGAAGTTACAATTTTATTAAACAGCATCTAAAACCATAATATAAAATATATATGTATATATTTAAAATTTATGGAGGGCCTTGAGGGCTTAAACTTACGTAGTAATAAATATTATTTCAGGTACGATTAGCAGCTGTGAGATGTCTTCATTCACTGTCAAGATCTGTGCAGCAATTACGGACGACATTTCAGGTACCTATTTATGACAGCCTTATATTTTTTTTCCTAACCTAACCTGTGCTGTGGGCAAAGGTATTTCCCAAGTCCTTTCACGAATCTCGGTTGCTTGCCAAGTCCCACCAATCAACTCTGAATGTGGCTTGCCTAGGCCTCTTCGCCCGTGCTCAGACGATATTATCATAGTCTATAATAATAAGTTCTAAAAATACTACTTAATACCTTAAATCATGATAGATTCTACACTTCAAAATGCCGGAGTCAGTATTCCCCAAAATGTACTATTTGGGTATCTTCAAATCAAGTACCTGTTTAACTTTCTAGGCAAGCATATCCCCTCCTAGACCACATCATTGCTTAACGTCAGGCAAGATGTAGTCAAACGCAAGACTATAAAAAAAATAAAAATATCTTTTGTTAAAATCTAGAATCACGAAGGACTGCAGAAACGAGGCAGTCGCAACATCCTTTTTGTCCAGAGTTCTTGGGGTAAACGACTCACGTGCCCAGTTGCTAACACGACGTCTTCATTCCAGGACCACGTGGTGTGGCGGCCCCTAATGCACCTGCTGACAGACAACCCCAACACGGAACTCCTCACTGTGGGTTCCTCAACACTCTGCAATCTGCTGCTCGAGTTTTCGCCTGCCAAAGAACCAATGTTAGATCAAGGTTTGACGGATAGACTGTTCAGAACCAGCTTTGGGGGCGTTTGGGAGTTGATTTTGTAATCATATTGTCCCAATTTGAATTGAGTGATCCTACTTTGACAGAGCCGTGCCGTGGGGTAACGGCAGTAGAAGGTTGCCCCTCCTGTTACCCGTGGATGCAGTGAGAATCTGCTAAGGAATACCTCCGGAAGATAGGCAGCAGCGTCATTCCGTGTATTAACGTCCCGTACTGCGCTACCCAAGCCGCCTGCCATGCGTGGTGAGTATCGCAACGACCCCCCATGATCTGTACTTTGTGATCAATGAGGAATGCCAATGTCCAGCAGTGGACGTCCTGCGGCTGAGATAGTGATGAAATATATAGCTGATAATGTTTTAAGTCATTCAATATAATTAATGATTGTTTCCAGGGGCCGTAGAAATGCTCTGTAACCTGACCAAGAGGCCGGAAGCGGCTCTGCGACTGAACGGCATCTGGGCGCTTATGAATATGGCTTTTCAGGTAAGCACATAGACATCTATTGTTGATGATTTATACAGTGTGCAACTGGTATTCATACTACACGGGACGCTGCATTGCCTGGAACATTGTGAGATTCGGCTTGCCCAGCACCTTATACCATTCTCTCAGCTTAGTCAGCTATTAGTCACAGGAAAGAACAGGTCAATTCGTCTGAAACTGGCTATGCAAATAGTTCTTTTCAACAGAGATTTTGACAGTTTTTGTGAAATTTATCGATTTTGAGCGTTTATCACATGAATCACGCGAATCGGCCGCTGTATTGCTCCTGGCAAATCCGCTAACCTAAATCAAATTCTTCTTCAGGGTTCCGTACCCAAAGGCTAAAAACAGGACCCTATTACTAAGACCCCGCTGTTCGTCTGTCTGTCTGTCTGTCACCAGGCGTTATTTATGAACCGTGATAGCTAGACAGTGAAATTTTCACAGATAATGTATTTCTGGTGCCGCTATAACAACTACTAAAAACAGAATGAAATAAATGTTTAAGGAGGGCATACAACAAACGTGATTTTGATTGAACAAAGGTACGGAACCCTTCGTTCGCGAGTCCGATTTGCACTTAGTCGATTTTCAAGTGCTCATCAGATATATATAGGTTAGCGAATTTGTTTTTAATTTTTCTTGCTTTCCACCTCAGGCCGACCAGAAAGTGAAGCAGCGCATACTGAGCTGCCTCGGCACTGAGCAGATGTTCCGCCTGTTAGCGGACAGCGATACCAGCGTCATAATGAAGACGCTCGGCTTACTGCGCAACCTGCTCTCCACCAGGCAACACATCGACGTTATCATGAGCGAATACTCCAGTGAGGTTATGCAGGTATGTGTCTGCTAATTTTGTTGTACTTTATTTTGATGAAGCATATACTTTTGTTTTGGTATTTAAAAAAGAATACAAATACCATATTTGTTATAAATTACAGGCGTTGCATAGGTGAACGTTTTAAATTAAAACCCTATTGGGCACACTCATATTGCTAAATCACAATAAAACTAATCTTACTTACATCACTAAAATCACCGAATCCTGGAAAGTAGTAAAATTTAAGTCCATTGGTGCACGGCCGGTATCGAACCCACGACCTTCGGAATGAAAGTCATACATACCACTCGGCCAACACGGCTTTATCGGGTACACATATTAAAGCCTGAATAGTATATATAGGTTATAATAGTATATTAGATTTATACAGCACACTTCTACTTCAAGTTTTATTATTTGTAATACTATAGTCCTCACATACGGTGCACAGACTTGGTCATTAACTAGGAGCCAAAAGTTCAGCAGCCTTGGTGTTTGTATTTGCTAGATCGCAAAACAATATTTCCGACTGGGGATTTAAGAGTCAACACCTTACCACTCCAAATCTGGTGTGAGCCAGGGCTCAATTCTCGGTCCTTTGCTCTTTCTTTTATTTTATTTTATTTTTAAACGCCTGGCGGTTCAAAGGGATGTTACAGCGGTGTACGAGTGGAGTCCTGTATTTATTTGGTCCATGATATGACATAACGCATTTTCTTTTTATAAATTTTTAGATCTGTCTTTATATTTTTTTTTCACACTGTTCATCTATTTCTCGTTTATCTTTATTATTTTCAATACCTAATATAATTACCTATTTATGGTAACTTTAATATTGAAGGACTCAATGATTTGTGAGTTTGTAAGTCTTTAATTAAGTGAAATTCGTACCTTGTATCGTTACTATTAAAGTAAAATAAACAAATAAATAAAAATTGTGAGAGAACTATGGAGCGCAGGAGCGGCACCCCACGGTATTGTGATTATTATTTGATGAATATTGTCTTTGTTCCAGGCGGTAATAGTGGTTCTAGAAGGTTCGTACCCGGCGGAGGTGAAAGAACAAGCGCTGTGCATACTGGGCAACATTGGAGACGGCGAGAAGGCGAAGGACCTTATCATGGAGAACGAAGATGTGCTGAGGAAACTGGTGGACTATTTGGTAAGTTCGTATTGCATCGCATGAGTATCAGTATGTATATATTATATAATGCAAACGCCTCATGGACCTCGATGCCAATTTCAAACATTTCATGGAGAAAATTATAGGAAAACAAGCACACTACTATTTAGTCTAAATAAAGTTCACGTGTTTGCGTTCAAAAGATTTTGAGTTATGACGGGCAACTTGTTATTTATCCAATATCTAATCAGCAAGTGCACCATCTAATCCAGGCGCACTCGGAGAGTAAACAAATTTCACGTGTTTGCGTTTAAAAGATGTTGAGTTATGAGGGACAACTCAATATCTAATGAGCAAGTTGTATATCCAGGCGCACTCGGAGAGTAAGCTGCAAGAGGCGGCTCTGTTCGCGGCGGGGAACCTGGTGTGGCGCGGCGAGGCGGGCGCGAGCGCGCGGCAGGCCCGGCTCGCGGCGCTCGGCCTGCTGCGCGCGCTGCGGCACATGCACACGTGGCCGCACGCCGCGCACCTGCACGACAAGTACGTACCCTGCACTACACCACTAGCTACATCCAGGCGCGCCCCGAGAGGCCGCTCTGTTCGCGGCGGGAACCTGGTGTGGCGCGGCGAGGCGGGCGCGAGCGCGCGGCAGGCCCGGCTCGCGGCGCTCGGCCTGCTGCGCGCGCTGCGGCACATGCACACGTGGCCGCACGCCGCGCACCTGCACGACAAGTACGTACCCTGCACTACACCACTAGCTACATCCAGGCGCGCCCCGAGAGGCCGCTCTGTTCGCGGCGGGAACCTGGTGTGGCGCGGCGAGGCGGGCGCGAGCGCGCGGCAGGCCCGGCTCGCGGCGCTCGGCCTGCTGCGCGCGCTGCGGCACATGCACACGTGGCCGCACGCCGCGCACCTGCACGACAAGTACGTACCCTGCACTACACCACTAGCTACATCCAGGCGCGCCCCGAGAGGCCGCTCTGTTCGCGGCGGGAACCTGGTGTGGCGCGGCGAGGCGGGCGTAAGCGCTTAAACACCTGCACAAGTAGCCACGCATGGAACATCTGCACGACAAGTATGAACCCTGCATTAGAACACTAGCTACATCCAGGCCAGAAAAAGGCGGGCGCGAGCGTGTTAGCACAGACACATGCACGCGACTCCACATTGATATAAATCGTTAGATGGGCCCTCACACCGAAAACTCTGGCATTGTGTTTGCTATACTGCCGACGACTGCGCAACACGCCACGCGTACCGAAAAAATAGTGTTATCTCTTTTTCTCCCATATTATTTGCAAACACTACTTTCTCTTTCTTGCATGAGTGAGCTCACTCATATCGTTTGGAAACACAACTGCGCGGTCTCAGTACGGTGAGGGAGTATCTAACGATTTATATCAATGCACACCGCGCACCTGTACAACAAGTATGTACAGTCGCGCACATAGTAAAGGTTACCACAATGGTACACTAATATACCACTAAGGCTTGGTGGTATCCTTTACTATGTGCGCGACTGTTCCCTGCATTAGAACACAAGTCTGGACTAGATGCACCCTGAGAGTACACTCCAAGAGGCCGCAGACCGGAAACCAGCACGACAAGTTCGTATTGTTTGTCTCAGGGTAGTGGTAAATAGAAAATATCGAAGGCCGACAAGAATTGATACCAAATAGGCGCTGCGTCCGCTTTTTGTTTGCGGCTTTGTTAACATTTTGTATGAGTTCTGGCTGAAATTTAAATGTCAATCAACTGCCGCCTTGTCGACGTAGCTACTAACGCACCTGACTGAACTGACAACGGAGCGTCCGCACACGACAGATTTGAATCAAAAAGTCAACTTTGTAGCGCAGTTCTACGGCCGCAGTGTTCATTCGTGTAATCAGCGATTTCTATAGTGGTCTCTCGACGACCTGCAAAGGATACAAGAGGAAAATATTATTGACAGTAGATATTATCTGAATGCCGTGGGGTGGAATGCAGTAGAATATTACCCCTCCTTTCATGCCCGCGGATGCAGTAAGAGCCTGCTAAGGGATACTCCGGAAGATGGGCAGCAGCGTCTTTTATCATCATCCCGTACTGCAATCGCCAACCCGCCTGCCAAGCGTGGCGAGTATGGCAATTACCCCTCATGGACATCCGTGTGGGAGGGAGGCCTGTGTTCAGTATTGGACGTGTCACGGCTAAAATGATCATCTGAATAAAGTCTATCGGTGGCTGTATCAGCTCCAACGTATGAACAGATTCTTTTTCTTCAGCCTTTATGGCCCCACTGCTGGGCAAAGGTCTCCCTCAAATCCTTCCAATTGTGTCTCTATCAGGAGAGATGGGGTCATCTCTCCTGATAGATATTGGTGGGTACCAATATCTTTTGATGATAGATAGTTAATATGGAATTTCCAATTTTATAAAATTACCAATTTCAAGAAATTATTTGTTCCAGGGTGAAGACGGCTATCGAACAGTTCAACGAGTTCACATAATACCGGCGAAGGCAGCGGCCCACCGCCGCCGAAGTTTATGCCTGGAGAGACCCTCACGTATCACAACATTATGTAACGTTAACAAAGAAATGGACCGTGGCCGTCGGGCATCTTTGCAAGTTGTGATACTCTTTATATGCATAGAATTGTAATATCGGGCATAAATATTATGTCAGTGTGATATATGAACCACAGATAACTGTTGAGTCATAACTTTTACGTTAACGGAATGTGCTCACATTACAGTAGATACTTACATCTGGATCTGGAAGCTAATTCTCTTGAATCCTGATATTGGGTGCTACTTCGTCACATCTCACTTCTCAGTGTCTGGCAATGTACATTAGTCTATCGTGAGATCAAGAGAAAATTTGTGAGATGATTTATAAATGCTGAGAGTTTATCATTTAGATCATAATTCACGAGAATTGGCCCTCTCTTATTTTTAAGAAGATGATAAAATATCATGATAGATAAATATCCTACAAACTGTCAAATGTGTTTTGAATCCCACGTTATTTTGACAGTTATTACGATATTCAACTATTGTGATTTTTATCATTTTCACGAGAATTAGGATGCAGGTCGTAAATAACTGTTACCGAATACAATTATATTTTTCTTCAAAAAAATCACACTTTAAGCCAATGCAACCTTTGAGCTTGTGAATGCAAAGATATGCCTGATAACAGCTGAACATTAATTATAACTAAGTTATTGTAAATAAAACCATCGTTATCATTGTTATTTATTGCGCATCATGTTGACATTTTTTTTATGAAATCTCCATTAATTTAAGTTCATCTTTGGTCTAGCTTATAAAACTGATATTTGTTCACAGCTCGTAGAGCTTTTATATTTTAAGAAGTGAAAGTGTATGAAAATGAAAGGTTAGTGTTAAAGCAAATGCATTTGTGTATATTGTGAATTCTTCATAACGTTATGTAAATAATTTCCTTCTGACAAATGAATTAGGTAGGAATTTTACCAGGGTCCACCACCACCTAAAAAGTGTCAGAAGAGACGTGATAGTTGTTTTTTTTAAACATAGATAAATTATCTTACAACATCACTTACATTATCGGCACTAGGCTGATTGATATTAGCTAAAAATTACAAAACAAATCACTAAAAACGGATCTATGTCAGCTTTCGTACGGCCAACGAGAAGCGATACCAAATGCAAACAAAGTTCTAGTACATGACCTAAAAATAGACAGATACATCGTTTATTTGCTGCTTTAGCACACACAAAAGAAATCACAATAAACAGAAGACAAAGGGAAAAAAAAACACAATCGCTTGTTGATCTTCCACCAATGTTAATTGATAATCATCAATCATGACAAAATCAATGCTTAGTAAGTAAATTTGGAGTGTAGCAGTTTCTTTACAGTTGGTATTGTGCCTCGTTGGCCCCACTGCACATGCTTGTCCGGGGAAAGCTGGTTTTTAGACTGATACTGATTATCAGTTTTTGTATGAATGTTTTGAATGACTGGCAGGCTGATTACGTATCGCGCGACAGGTTTGCAACAGGCGTATATTTCGCGATCGTCGCTGTCAATGGTCAATTTTGTAGTAAAAATGCAAAAAAATTACGTTTGACAGCGATGATCGCGACATATACGCCTGTTGCAAACCTGTCGCGAGATACGTAGTCAGCCTGCGGTTTGATATTGACAGTTTTTGTATGACAAACTATAACTGCAAGCCTAAAACGATAAGGACTAAGGCCCCAGTACTCAGTGTATCGTGTCATTTAGGATTTTTTGACAATGGAACAAGTGAATTTAGTTTTAGGGTCCATCAATAAATGACGTCACGTTCACGTTAAGGGGAGGGACGGGGTCGACTAAGTGTGACATTGCATGATTAGGCGTGGGGTAGGTCCAAGAATTCGTGACATCAGTAGTTTATCTATCAAAAACACGATTCGAAATAAGAAAATAATGGTGCTCAAATCATTGGAAAACAAATACATGCTGACAAAAGCGAGTTTTTCGATTCTTAAGAGTACTGCCAACTCGAAAGAGACTCGCAAAATATATTTTTGTGAAAGCGGATCGTAGTGAAACTACACGTAGGATAGTTAGATATAGGTCTCGACTCTCGAACAAACAAATGCTCTTGTATGTTTCGGTTTTCAAAACTTCATTAGGTTTTTAACGATCTCACGTAAACCTGATCTAGTTCCCCAGTTTCGCTCAGTAACAATTTACTTATAAAAGCTGACGTTTGAGTAGCGGTATGTTGACGATTTTTTTTATAAAAAGCATGTTAATAATCGTCTAAATGCTGCTTTGTAAGTTTTTATAAGTAAGGTAAATTGTTATCTATGTTGTAGGAGGAAGGCCTTTCTTTTGTTATTAATTTGTTATTCATCTTTCGATACCACATTTAGATAGAATATTTCAAGGAAATGAGAAACCTTTTAAAAAATCGATCGATTTGAACCCACGTAGATCAAATCAATCCTTGACCCTTTCTAAAACCGGAAGTGCGCTTATCAATAATTTCGACTGAGTCGGTCAAGGGTTTCCATAGCTTAGTTGGTTACAGCACTTCCAAGGTCAAGTATCGATTTGACCAACAAAAACCTTAACCCATACTAAGTTAAAGTTTTTCATTTTCTTGTAAAAGTAAATCAAGTATTAATAGATTACACGGAGAGCGGAAAATATTAATAACGAATTAACAACTTATGAGATTTTGACGGATTACTAAAAATATTGTGATTTTAAATCTAACTGGGTAGCTTTTGATAACGTAACATGTATGTATTTCTGTCATGAATAAAATCATGCAGTGTATTTTCATTATAGAATGAAGATGAGGCGTTTTTATAAAAAAGACAAAAAATGTCAAAATAAATCGTTTTCTATTGTCCAATAGATGGCGCTAGTGTTCTTTTTCTCTTAGTAAACACATTATTGACAATGAGAAGACTATTGTTACCCCGCTTACTCAGTTATTACCTGGTTGTTATTAAATAAAAAATAAAATAGGTTTATTTCAATAACTTAATCTATACATTACATTTTACGCATTGGAAATCCTCTTTTAAGTAAATCGATACCTGTGTTCGGGGGTTTCGCTCTTGCCTAGTAAGAGTTACTAAATACAGATTAAGTTAATTACAGTTGTTGTTAGAAGTTGATGTTTGTTTTTTACGTGTACCAAAACATATAACATTTCCTTGAAATGTTCTACCTAAGGGGCCGTCTCCACGAGCGAGGGAATCGCGGCGATGCGATGTTGTCGTCGTCCCACGTATTTCTATACAGTTTCTTAGGGGCCATCTCCACGAGCGAGGTAATCGCGGCGATGTTATCGTCGTGCCACGTATTTCTATACACTCTCTTAGGGGCCGTCTCCACGAGCGAGGGAATCGCGGCGATGTTATCGTCGTGCCACGTATTTATACACGCTTAGGGGCCGTCTCCACGAGCGAGAGAATCGCGACGAGTCCGCGCTATAGAAATACGTGGCACGACGATAACAACAAGTGTGGTTAAACATTATAGGTACAAATTACAAACTAACAGGTATTAGTCGAGTTTTCGGTATAAAGTACCTATGTCGATTTGTTTGATATATCTGTTGTAATAGAAGTAATTCAGTTAATGTTTAAATTTTTGTATGTGTCTGCAGTTGTAAATAGACGTTTTATCTGTTTATCTGTCTATCTACTCCGCACGCTAACTGCATCTATATTATAATCAGTATGAAACGGCATTGTTTATTTGACGGAAGTTTATTATAACATAACATCAATAAGGTGCATTGGGATGATTCTGGAAGTGGGTAGGTATATTCAGAATATTGTAAAGTTCTAACAAATGCAGCGACATTTTTAATGCTGGTATTATTGATCTATATACTTAAACCAGAGAACACTATTATCCTACGGACAAATTCGATGTAGAATGTTTGTGAACAAACAATCACTTAAAATTAAATTGCTTTCTCAGGGTTGGGTTTTTCGAGTTAATAGTAATTTATATTGAACTAGCTTCTCCCCGCCACTTCAGATGCGTTGTACTCGGATTAAAAGTAGCCTATCTGTCAATCCTGGTCATCATGTATGCGTGTGCAAAGTTTCAGCTCAATCCGATGGCTAGTTTTTGCGTGAAGAGGTAACAAACATCCATACAAACAAAATTTCGGCTTTATAATATTAGTGAGTGGACACACATTCCCAATAATTGAGAAATATTCATAAAAACCAAAAAAAATTAAGTTATTTGTTAAGTATATTGTTATTGACAGTTTGTTTACAAACATTCTACATCAGATTTGGCTGAAGTATAGGAGCCATTTTCTTAAGTCTACGACGCTTTATTATGCGCTCGTTGCTAACAGCGATGGGGCGAGTGCAGTGTCCAATTTTCGGAATATACATAACCTTAAAATTTTACGATTCCGGTGGGATTCGAACTCACGTCTGTCATATCGATACTTGAAGCTTCCTAAAGCTGGAAGTGCTGTGACCACTAAGCTACAGAACCTATGTCGGATACCGCTGAAATTCTAGATTTCTTTGAAATGTTCTACCTAAGTGTGGTTAAACACTACAAAAAGTACAAATTATATACCTATGTCCTTAGTGAAGCGTTTTAATCGTGAAATTGTAAAATACTTAAAAAAATGGTTAGCTCGTACCTTATAGATGGCGTCACTGGTAGGAAACACAATTTGCCAGTGACAGCAATAAAATTGTGATTATCACAAACTTGCTTTCTCCGCTTGCCAGCTCCATCTGTTGGGTTTAGTAGAAAACACTTTTTTATTTTTTACTCAAAACGGGTATTACCCCAATGCACTATAGTTTTGTATTAAAGAAGGGAGGTGTTATACCTAAACTACCTATAATCGTGGTGCTCAAAATGTATGAAAGTATTACAATTCATCAATGCAAAAACGGAAAGTACCAATACACAATTTTAATTGTTTTTTATCGCTTCCTTTATTATACTGACTTGATTGGTGTATCCATAATTAATAGTACTTATTGCTTAATATCAAAATATTTTAGAAAGATCTTGGTTTTGTTTGGTAAATATGTCTGTCTTAATAATTTCACGCTCTCATTTCTTTCATTTTCATTTAAGCTTTCACGAGTACTAAACTAAAAACAAGGATAGGTGAATTATTACTATATTATGACCTATTTTCATCTATAAAGAAATACCTACACAGTTGTGTCGTGTCGTGTTGTATCGCGCATATCCGTTTTATAATCTCAAAACTCAAAAAAATACTTGATTCAGTGCGGCCGCATGGACCTTTTTGATGCGTCAATATAAAACAAAATACTAGTTGTGGTTAGAAACACATTACATCATAGACACTACACTAGTAATGTAAAAGCCGATAAGCTCCTGACGCGATACTTCCAACGACACAATATTATGTCTGTGCCTTTAGTTATATTTTGTTCTGATGTAAATCGGCACTTAGGAGAAGTAAATTATCAAGGGTTTTGAGACTTAACTGAACACACCCTGTTTGTTACTTTATGTTATCTTGAAAGTTTGGTCTATTGTGTTGTTAAGATGTGGTTTACAGTAAGAAACTGATAATTTACTTGTTTGATGTGTGTGTGTGTGTGTCATGTGACATGTGACTGTTTGATGGACTTTTTGTTCTCATGTCTGTCGTTAACATCACAAAGTGGATTTTTTGATGAGAATGAAGATGAACTACAAATTAAAATACTGTTGTTTTTTTAACACCTTTCTTATCTATAATTTACTTAGGAGAGAAAACATTAATGTTAGCCCTGGTTAGTAATAAAATCAACCTCGGACGATTTAAAGTAGTACGCGACAATCAACTCGCTGGAGGATTCCTTCATTCCAAAACGACATAGACAAAGTGTATCAATGGAGCATTGATAATAAAATGGAGTTCTATGTCGCCAAATGCTCCGTGATGACTTTCGGTTCCATGGGGCATCTAATATCCTTCAAATACCTACAATATGAATGGTGATACAATTCAAAGACCCACGGTGATGAAGAATTTGGGGGTCACATTCGACCGGAGGCTTACGTTGCATAAACACATCACGGTGGTTGCGAAGGAGTCCTTCCAGAGACTTAGTTTTGTTCTGAGAAATGCTCGATATTTCCAGAGCGAGGACGTTATCAGGCTGCTGTTCAGTGCTCTGGTCGAAAGCAAATTAGAGTACAGTTCATGCGTTTGGAATCCCGATGAAAGCATAGGTGCTCTGCTTCTAGAAAAGGTTCAGAAAGCCTTTAAGGTTTCTGTACAAACGCAAGTTCGGTTATTATCCTTTTATGTATCCGAATAAATTTCTCCAAGGATGCCTAGGATATAACTTGCAAACCAGAAGAGCACTGGAACACATCACCACCTTCTGTAAGATTTTCCGCGTCAAAATCGACGCGCTTTGTTCCGGACAGATATCATCGGGGTAGAAAGCACAACCTCTGCTCCGCCCAGAAGTCCCACCGTCGCGCGTGCGGCCTCTCCCATACCAAGAGCTCTCTCTCAACAAACTCCAAGCTAACCCAGAATTCGATGTGTTTGCTGACGAGTTCCATGCTATAATGTCAGAATGCCTAAGGGGCCGTCACCACGAGCGAGGAAATCGCGGCGATGCAGATGTTATCGTCGTGCCACGTATTTGTTTCACAAGTAAAAAAAACCAATTTGACCACATTTTGACCTTATTCATTATAATTAATGGAATCAGGCGTTACTTTGCGGAAATCCATGACAATAAAATGCAATAAAAATATTTCTGCAAATTCGGTCGGCCGCTGGAACTTTCGTTCCAGCGGCCGACCAGTCAACACCTCAGCGTCTCACCTGATGATGCCTCGCGGAGAGGCGAAACACGTGTCGTCGTATAGGTTTGGGTATGCATGCTGCACTGACAAGCTAGTTCTCCCTGCATGTGATAATTAGCGGGCGGGAGGGCGGTGATCCTGCATCTCAGCTTAAGCGGAATTAAAACTAAATATTTTTATTGCATTTTACCTTATTCATCGTTATGAATGAATTCAAATTGATTTTTTTACATGGCCTATCGAATCGCAATCAAGATCTGGTTAGAATACCTAAGAAAATTCATCTTTGAATACAAAAAAAATATTGACAAACAAAAGCTATAAAAAAAATAAAACCGGGCCAGGGCGAGTCGGACTCGCGCACCGAGGGTTCCGTGCCATCATACAATATAACATATGACAAAGGCGGTTTTATATTTGTAGGAGAACCTTGACAGCGCCATCTCTTGTCTGATATCGGAACTTATGTAGATTTTTTACTCTTTCGATGATTTCTAAAAAAGTATGCTATGTAGAGAGATTGTAATGAATTTCCTCTAATCTTTACATACACTTCTAATAGCAATAAAAGTTTCAGAGGTGTATCTCCGCAAACTTCGGAGATAAGGGGGGGGAACGCTATTTTTTTCAACATTTTTGTAAATAACTCAAAAACTATACAACTTAAAGGAAAACTAAAAACTGTTTATTAATGTGCAAATGAATATCTTTCATAATGATATCCCACATCACCTAGTAACTTTCCAAAAATTTTGAAAACGCCCCTTCCACCCCCATTGTCTAAAAAACTATGCAAATTAGGGAGTTCGCTATAATTTTCCTATAAAGTTTACATACACTTCTATTAGCTATAAAAGTATCACGGGTTTATCTCTGCAAACTTCGGAGATAAGGGGGGGGGGAACGGTCAATTTTTCAACATTTTTGTAAATAACTCAAAAACAATACGGTTTAAAGGAAAACTAAATACTGTTTTTTAATGTGCAAATGAATACCTTTCATATGATACCCCATATCACCTATTAATTTCACAAAATTTTTGAAAACCCCCCTTCCGCCCCCCTTGTCTAAAAAACTACGCAAATTAGAGAGTTCGCTTTAATTTTCCTATAAAGTTTACATACACTTCTATTAGCTATAAAAGTATCACGGGTTTATCTCTGCAAACTTCGGAGATAAGGGGGGGGGAACGGTCGTTTTTTCAACACTTTTGTAAATAACTCAAAAACGATACGGTTTAAAGGAAAACTAAAAACTGTTTATTGATGTGCAAATTAATACCTTTCATATGATACCCCACACGGTCTAGTAACTTCACTTAAAATTTTTGAGATCCCCTATCCGCCCCCCTGCAATCAAAATAAGAATATTTTTTAACATTTTTATATATGCTATATTAGTAAATAGTGTTGTCTTTTACCATTTTAAATTTCAAGTCGATAGCATCAGTAGTTCTCGAGATATCCACTTGTGACAGACAGACAGACAGACAGACAGAGTGATTCTATAAGGGTTCCTTTTTACCATTTTGGTCCGGAACCCTAATTAGGTACACAATTTACAAAAGTATAAGAAATTCACGTAGAATTAGGGGAATGTTATACTTTTGTGTATAATTAAACACCTGCCTGTCTAATTAGTAATTACCCACTTGTTCCATAGTAGGTACCCGAGTTGCATGTCAATAAATAAATAATGCTGGACAAATCACACATCATCATCTAGCCCCAAGCTAAGTAGAGCTTGTGTTATGGGTACTAGATGACTGATATACTTAATACATTATACTAAGTATAGATAGATATGTTTATTACCTATATATAGGAAAACACCCAGAACACCCTGAATAAATATCTGCAGATCATTTTATTTTATTTGTTTGACAAAATCCAACAGCCTTTAGTAACAGTTAAAAAATACTTTTTTTAAGACTTAAGGCCAATACAGGACTTACATTTTACACATCGTACAGACATTTGTCCCAAGGCGGGAATCGAACCCGCAACCCCTTGCGTCGCAGGCGGATCTTCGCCCGCTGCGCCACAGAGCTCGTCAGTCTCTGTGGCAATGCTGGAAAATCCTATAGTATAAGATCAAACGGGATTTTCCAGCATTGCTATAAAGCTTTGAGGTGCCTGTAAATGGGTTGGAAAAGTTGCATCTTGCCGGCAATTTTGTTGATCAATATACCTGGACTACAACTACACCTGGACGTTAATCCATCATAAAAATCTGGCAACAGTCCAAGCCGTGGTTCGAACCTAGTGGTGCCCTTGAGCTTGTTGCCCCAACCTAACTTTTGCGGCTAGGCGTCCTCTGCGCTCGCCATAGTCCGGTAACGTTGTCATGGCGGTAACAACATATATTGTCAATTCGGAAAAAAAATGCCAAAAATATAGCCCGTTTACAGGCACCTTTAGATTTTATTTCAAGAGTTTCTGTTTCATGTACCTATCTATCTTTAAATTAAACACGTAAAAAGTTAATAAAAAACAGTGATATTTGTCGAAAAATTTTATAATCGTAATAACTATAAACTCAAAGTCCCAAAGTGATTGGATTTACACTACCCATGAGACTGTGGTATAGAATTGTTGACCTATAAAATTGTGTTAGGCGTGAGTTACTGAAAGGCACACCTATGTGGGGTCTCCCGAGTCTTGACCTCCCGTAAATAGTGAAGGTACGAGAAATTCTGCTGGGATGCCTTTGCGAAGGCCCATAACGCAGTTAGCCTTATCTATTTCAGCTTGATTCTCTAGTGGCCGTTAGGATGACGAGTTATTTTATTCTACAAGGTTTAAATTATTTATTTGTTTATTTATTTTAGGACATCCAACAAAAAAATCACATAAAAACTTAAAATAAGATAGTCTAAATTGTCTTAAAGGCTGTGTGTTTTTTTAATTATAGGATTGTGTATGCAAACCCGTAAGGGGGTGATTGTGACCAGAACAATTTCTATTTCGCTTCTTTCCTTTAAAAAGAGGCGAACGCATTCAATTATTCAGATGTGCTTTATTCAATTTAAATTTGTTTTGTTTTTGTTTTGTAAATTGAGATTTCTATGTGGCATTTGGGTACGAATGAATATACACATTTCCTCTTTGGCTTTGACCCACCTATGCCATTTTGTATGTATGCCTTTCAGAGGGAAGTCATTGCGGCGGGAAGTCGACACGGCAGGAGTCGATGCAGGGGGAACAATAAGTTTTATGATGTAGGTATGTTAGTTTATAAGGTATGCTATAATGTATGAAGAATAAGTATCTGTAACTTATTTTCAGTTGAAGACTGAAATAAATGTCTTATATTTTATTATATTTAATGGATAAGTATTTCCTTTTATCTCCCGAAAAAAAAAATAACTGGATTAATAAATAAAGTGAATAGAGTAAAGTGATTGACACGAGTGAAAATAGGTAGTTATAGGCGGTTCATGAATCATGATAGGTAGGTAGGTACGCTTGTGTTAAAACCTCGGGGCATGACGTGTGTTTTGTTGTGTTAGTTTGTATAATTCAAAGTAAAAGTAGACGTGGTATTTTATTATTAATAATAGTTGTTCATTGTACTGTGTATGAGTAATACTAGAAAAAATAAATTTGACCGTCTGTCTGTCACACTAGATAGTTGAAATTTTCTCAGATTAAGTATTTCTGCTGCTGCTATAACAACATATACCACTAAAAACCGTTTTAATCTCTCGGTATTAACAACAACAATAGCTAGACTCATGAAATATTCCCAGAATATTTCTTTAGTCAAGGCGCAAATATTTTTCGGTCGCAAGTTTATAAGATCGATTTGTTATTCAAACATAAACATGGTTTTTTAATTAAATCTACCAATCAAAAAACAACGCACATTTTTATTGAAAACTTCCTATTCAATTCACAAAGTATTTTATTTTTTAATATAAAAAAGTAGGTACCTATATTTAAAATCACAAAACTAAATGGAAACACAAAGTAGGCAAATGTAGGTTATTAAAATGCTGGAGGCGGTCAGTCCTATCGCATGTTTGGGTACGTACCGCGCGGCTGTAGGTATTTATTTCAAAAATACGGCCGAGTTACAATACTGTATAGATAAATATTCTGTGCCTATACGTACCTACAAGGTATCTTTGCCACTACAAATAAAAATGATTTATTAGCGGTAACTGTTGAAAACACATTAATTTGCTAGACACCGGGGGTTTCTATTAGGAATAGGGGTACACTTAAGGAAATAAGTCAGTTACTTTAATTTACCCAATTTAAATTTTGTACATACTGTAAAAAAGACAAATTAGAATTTCATAAAAATTCAGTTCACAGATAAAACTTTCAGTTTAAACTGAGCTCTTCAAAGTTGCCAAACCGCTGAAACTGCAAAAAAGTTTAATTAGAAGACCGCACTCGGCTAACCGTTCAGAACTGGATTGGTACTTTCCTGTAAAATTTTGCTATTTATATGTTTTTCTACTAGAAAGGCATTTGGGAGTTTTGGTAATTAAATAATGTGTAAAAAGCTTTCTCCAATATGGCGGCGCGAGCGGCAAAGAGCACATCGAAATCTTTAAAATAATAAATTTTTCAAAACCCCCGGAAAACTTTTCTATCAGCTCACTTTTTTTTTTACCCAAATGACAGGACTTTTCGTTGTGACTGGTTCGCACTATTAGGTACACCCTTGTATGCATGTCTTGTTAAGTTTTTTTTTACAATTAACGCAATTTGTTTATATATAATTCATTAAGCACTTGCTGTGGGGTGCCGGCAGTAGAATGTTACCCTTCCTCTCATGCCCATGGATGCAGTAAGAGCCTGCTAAGGGATACCTCCGGAAGGTGGGCAGCAGCGTCTTTCCGTGTATCAACATCCTATACTGCGCTCACCAACCCGCCTGCCAAGCGTGGTGCAACTACCCCTCATGGAGATCCATGAGGGAGGCCTGTGTTCGGTAGTGGACGTTTTACGGCTGAACTGATGAAGCACTTAACAATTAGGTATTTATAATAAAATAATAACAACACTTACTACACCTAAGTACTCATTTTCTCTATTGTACCTCATAATATTTATTTATATTCTAGTTCACCTATATGTACCTAAGTATATCTAGGTACACGATCACCTGCTTAAAAGCTTCTTGCTTCCTGGCTTTTTCCAGAAACTCCGAGAAATACGACTATTTTACTATAGTAGGCACCTTCCTAAGCTTCGCTGCGATTAAAACGCTTAGCTACTGCCAACACGCCAGGGTTGAACTCGTGCAATGTTTTTATGTTTTACTTAATCATAGCTGCACTTCGCGGTTTTACCCCCGTAGTTCCCGTTTCCGTGGGAATACGGAGATAAAATATAGCCTATGTTACTCAGAGGTAATGGTAGCATTCTAATGGTGAAGTTTTTGAAAATCGGTCCAGTAGTTTTTGAGTTTATTCGTTACAAACATACAAAATACAAATCTTTCCTCTTTATAATATTGAGAGGTTATTTGTTACATAGTGTAGATATATGTACATATATTGTTATGCCCTAGCCGGGTCCTTGTCTGAAATTTTCCTAAATAAGATCTGTACATGGTTACAAAAATTATTCTCTTAGTTATTTTACAAAATATTGTTTCTGAAAATATTTATACCGCTCAAATGCTTATTACATTTGAAGATTTCCTTCGATTTTACATTAAAAAAAAATGGGACATAATGAAAGTTTATAAAACATTATTCAAACTTAAAAATATTTTTTCAAATCGGTTCATATAAGACGGAGTTCTGAGGTAACAAAGATTAAAAAAATACAGACAACCACCTCCTCCGCGTTTTGAAGACGGATAATGTAATAAAATTAAGTAAAATAAAAAAAAATATCGGATGTAAAATTCGTTTATTTATACATACTCGATTCGACAATACACTGATAGTATACCGTTATAGGTACCTAGCAGGTAACGTACCATACGTTACCTGCTAGGTACTCATTCTGAATACAACCCTGTACCTACCGGTAAGAGCAGCGAGTGGGAATGGGAAGCGTAAAAGCAAAATGCAATTTGAAATGTGATTACCGATTGCTTTGATGCCACAAACCTGTATCTGGTAGATTGTAGCTGCAGGCACTCCATCAGCGCCATTGTCTCTTTGTAAAAACATTGGGAGAAATGTGCAAATAATGATAGGCAAAGACTTAGACTAAAAGGCACGCTAGGCCTAAGATTCGTATTAGGCGCAGACGAGGTGTAGCAATTTGGACCATGACAAATTATCCACCTTTCAAATAAATTTATTTTTGAAGCACGTTAATTCAATCGTTGGTGGGTAAAGGTATTTAACTCTCCCCTGTTTTTAGCTTTATTAAAGAAGCCCGTGTTGGCCGAGTGGTAGGCCTAAGATTCGTATTAGGCGCATGAGGTGTAGCAATTTGGACCATGACAAATTATCCACCTTTCAAATAAGTTTATTTTTGAAGCACGTTAATTCAATCGTTGGTGGGTAAAGGTATTTAACTCTCCCCTGTTCTTAGCTTTACTAAAGAAGCCCGTGTTGGCCGAGTGGTAGGTGGTGGGTAAAGGTATTTAACTCTCCCCTGTTCTTAGCTTTATTAAAGAAGCCCGTGTTGGCCGAGTGGTACCTACCCCCGACTTTCGATCCGAAGGTATCGATACCGTGTTCAATGAAATTTATTTCTTGAAAAATCTGTGTCCACATTTAACACGTGCTTTAACGGTTGGCAAGTAAATTAATAAATAAGGGAAAAGCAGTATGACAACGAGACCATGTTTGTCTTGGTGAGCATAGTGATACGGCAAAATAGTATGACCACGCGGAAGTGGCGGTTAAACACATAAATTGCTCGTGCCTGACTACCTCGTCTCAAACTACCTTAGTTCTTAGTAAAATGTTTTATAAACTTATACTAATCTGATTCAACCTAATTGGACTGTGCAAAGTTAAACTTAGCTTCCATGATAGCCTTGCCTGAGTACCTTCGTAATAGGTATAAAGGCAGGTAATCCAACAATTATAACTGGTTCTCTATGCAGATCCCGGGATAATTGTGTTAAAAGCTCTAACAGCCTCCTATAATTCTATTTTTCGCTGACTAAGGGCAGCGCATAAAGATTAAGCCATTATTGTACGCCGACATCAGGAGCGCGCGGATGATAATCCTGCCTTATCTATTCCATTCCATATTATGCTTATCATTTTAAAATGTTAAAAAACAATTTAAACATTAAAAAAAACGCACGAGGTAGGTATCGTACGGCGAACGAGAAGCGGTACCAATCTATCTATACATATAATAAAATCGTTAACTGTTCGCGTCTGTACATTAAATATTTTTTGCAAATAAATAAGTGGGATACATGAGGAAAAGGTAAAACGTAAAAAAACTATTTTTGAAATTTTTGTCTGTTTGTCGGTTTGATTGTTTATCTGCTATTAAGCTGAGCATGTAGTGGACTCAGGACCCAATCACTGGATTGAACTCCACAATCCCAAAGTTATAGCCAACGAGAGGCACTATTACAAGAGAATGGTTCGGGAAGTAATTGAAATTAAGAAGTATCCTAATTTCAATCGTGAAGACGGCTTCAGTCTCTCTGCCTCATGGAATCCAGTGATAGCCAAGTGTACTCGACGTGTGAATCAACCTAAGTGTGCTGATACAGTTAGTGTAGTGTGCTGTCCCAGTGTGAAACAGCCTTAATCTCAAGTTTTTATATTTATGAAGACCAAGTGAGGGTAGTCTGAAAAGACGCCTTCGCTTTGCTGCGGTCACCTCTAACATGTCAGTCTTCCCGGGACCACGATGGGTGCAATCCTGTCGAAACGTCGGGCAATAATAAAGGTAAATAGCGCGATAAATACCCGTTTAAATACATATGTGTTAATAATGATTGTTTATTTATGCACGTATCACGCAAAACTCACTATTTTGATACAATATATGTATAATAACTGAATAATATCAAGCATTATTGTAAGTAACCTTAGTGTTTATTTCATCAAAATCGACTCACAGATTATAAAGTTATTTAGCTTTTAAGTTTAGTTGGAAGTTTCATATTACGCGAAGCCTTTGCATCGCGTCACTTCACGGGCGGGCGGTGTGTCGTGGTGGAGAAAAACAAGGTCCTTTCAACCGTAGAAGACGTATATTTTTTTAATCTTTTTTACCTTAGAACTCCGTCTTTTACGAGTATAAGCCGATTTGGAAAATTATTTTTGAGTTCGAATGAATATACTTTGAATAAGTTATTTTTTTTTAAACTCAGTTCTGATAAGTTCCCTCTTTTCCTCCTTAGTAAAGTTGACTTAATATTTGTTACCTCTTTTGACTCCTAGCTCCTGGTCTACAAACCATCAAAGAGATTCTACGGCGGCCGCGGAACGGCTAACAATATTTTTAACAAGCATAATGCCTTAAACTTCGCAACTTGCTCCATAATGCTTGTTTTCTTTCGCCCGGTTTATAAGATTGAGAAAGTTTGGTGATTCTAACTTTTAGAGTGGCTATCGGTAACCGATTTCTTTGTGCGTGATTAATAGGTATTTAAACTTGAAAGCCATACTCAAGTTAATTGTAATTAATTACCGCGACATTACCGATACAACGCTGTTTTGTTGGGTCAGAAATTCGTGAAATATAGGACTCCAGATCATACAAAGACTTTGTGAAAAGATCAAAAACAAAGAACGCATGCTGAAATAATGATTCGTGAACGACCTCCTAGGCTCAGTGCAATCATTTCGACGACCTCTGTGGCGCAGCGGGCGAAGGTCCGCCTGCGACGCAAGAGGTTGCGGGTTCGATTACCGCCTCGTAACCAATGTATGAATGATCTGCAGATATTTTTTCGGGGTTTTCTGGATGTTTTTCTATATACATACATATAATAAAAAATATCTATCTATGTAGTATAATGTATTAAGTATATCAGTCATCTAGTACCCATAACACAAGCCCTGCTTAGCTTGGGGCTAGATGATGATGTGTGAATTGTCCAGCATTATTTATTTATTTATTTGCCGTGGGGTGCCGGCAGTAGAATGTCATCCCTCCTCTCCTGCCCGTGGATGCAGTTAGAATCTGCTAAGGGATATCTCCGGAAGATGGGCAGCAGCGTCTTTCCGTGTAAGAACATCCCGAACTGCGCTCACCAACCCGTCTGCCAAGCGTGGTGAGTATGGCAACAACCCCTCATGCACTTGGATCTCTAAGTCAATGAGGGAGGCCTATATCCAGCAGTGGATATCTTACGGCTGTAATGATGATGATGATAATTTATTTATTTCAGCCGCAGGTCTGCTGTCCACGTCCACTGCTGGACATAGACCTCCTCTTGCATCTCCAAGATCATGAGGGGGTTGTTGCCATACTCGCCACGCTTGGCTGGCGGGTTGGCGAGCGCAGTACGGGATGTTGATACACGGAAAGACGCTGCCGCCCATCTTTCGGAGGCATCCCTTAGCAGATTCTTACTGCATCCACGGGCAAGAGAGGAGAGGCAACATTCTTCTGTCGGCACCCCACGTCAAAGAACTCTGATCTGGGACAAATATCTGCCGAAAAAATACAAACGTTTGTCCGTGGCGCTGGTTTTCAGAGGCGCCAGTATATGTGCAGATTTAAAGATACCTGAGCCTCACAAGCAGCATTTTAGCTGACCCTTTATCAAAGGAAGCTGAAATGCTTTATAAGTTAGCAGTTTTAGGCTTATGTTATTAGTTTTTTAAGTTATTTACATTTTTTAGTTTATTTGTGTTATATTATAGTTTATGTTATCCTAGTGTGTATTGAGATTTGTTTGTTTATATAGATTTTATGGGACGGTGTGGTCGCTAAGCGACAAAGTCCCTTTTAAAATAAATAAAAAAAAAAAAAAGATACCTGAGCTAGTTTTGTTTATATCCCCGCACAATTTCAGCTCGCCTTTCCGGTTTCCATCAGCTTGAGCACGTGTAATTATTCACAGCACAGCGCATGCAAATGGGATGGTCCGTCACTTCGTTTACAGTTACGTAGTGTTACGTAGATACGTGCGTGACCGTGCATGGGCGTTGAATGGATGCTGCTTCACGTACACACTTACGTTTTATATTTTTCAACACGCTCTTAAAATGGCTCTAATTAGGATAAGATAATAATAAATTTATTTCACATAAACCAACATTGCTTGTTTTATAAATAATACAGAGTCACATACACTAAGATAACACTGCAGGGAGGAAGAGAATAGGCTCCCAAACTAGGAAAAATCCTGTATGATGGCATACCTTCCGCCAGAATAAAAAACAAAAACATTTTACATTTACATAACATGCGTTTAGGTTCTTATTAACAGTTAAAAAAGTGTTTTAATTTGATTTGAATAGAAATAATTATCAATTACCGGTATTTAAGCAACCCATTTGCTAAAATTTGCCAAGTGTGAGTGTGTGTGTGTGTCAATGTTATAGGGTGTGAGGCCCCATTGAAGCTTATTGTCTAAAGTTATGCCTAAAAATACAGTTTTTTCTACAAGGTTTAAACTTTCACCTTTCAATTTAATGTTGGCATCAACCTGTTTTACATTAGGAAGAGTAAATCTAATGCATTTTGTTTTATTTTCAATAAGTAATAGGTTATTGACACTAAACAATTTAACAACTTTTTAGATTGCGTTATTCACCTCATCTCACCAATCACCAACAAATTATTGCAATCTATCATTATTTAACACAAAACGTCACACAAGAAAAATCGCAACAAATAAGTTTGAAAAACAATGCTAACAATTATTAATAAATTATGTCGTTGTCCGTAATTTGAAAGCATGTTTTCCATTTTCCTTGTCGTCCGCCGTAGAGCTGAAAAACAACCATTCCCGTGACACCGTAATGGATATTCAGTGCCGAGATGTACCATAGATATTCCCGTATCAACAACATAGCACAGGTGAAAGTAATTTTGATAAGTATAGTAAGGCCTTTACATTTATTGTAGAGGATTTACACAGTCAGGAAGCAGTATTCATGCTGTACAGGACGCTGGAGTGCCTGGGATGTTGATCTATCAATTAGATTAGGATTGCCCAACACCAATACAGTTTAGTCGGCTATTAGCCAGAGGAAAGAACAGGTCAATACGTCTAAAGCTCACTAAGCGATCGTTCTTCCTTCCCCGTTAAAGCACGTGGTTAAATGACATTTTTCAAGAAATAAAAATCCATTGGTGCCCGGCCGGTATTAAAGCCACGATCTTCGGCTTGAAAGTCGTAGGTACGTTTCTATCTTTATTCTACCTAACTTGTATAAACAAGTACCTATACTTAACGTAGGTTAAGTATAGGTACTCGTTTATACAAGTAAAGTATTATAATAGGCAGGTGTGAAGATCAAAGTTCAAAAGAAAATTAATTTAATAAAGATTGGAATGGTTCTATTTTCAAACCCGGTTTTGATGCTGTGATTCATTAGGAACACACATAAAACGAAAATACCACAATTTTTGCAATTTTGCTATTTTCAGCAACAAGTTATTCATTTGCGTTCAGAAAGTAATCATTTGGTGAATTAGAACTGACGAAGAAGACCACAGATGGCCATCGTAACTGTTTAATCACAAAAATATGACGGGTGGCGATAATAAGTGCTCAAAAGACAGATATAAGATGTTCCTTCTCATCGTCATCAGGATGTAATTTTTGTTTAAAAATTAACGAATAATAAAATATCTACCATGTGTCAGTCTTTTTAGGGTTCCGGACCAAAATGGTAAAAAAGAACCCTTATGGTATCACTTTGTCTGTCTGTCGGTCACAAATGGATATCTCGAGAACTACTAATGCTATCGACTTGAAATTTGAAATGGTTAAAGATAACACTTTTTTACTAATATAGCATACCTAATATATGAAATTGTTAAAAAATATTCTTATGATTGCAGGGTTCTCAATTTGTAATCTATAATAATAAGTGAAGTTACTAGATCGTACGAGGTATCATATGAATGGTATTCATTTGTACATTAATAAACAGTTTTTAGTTTTCCTATAAGCCGTATCGTTTTTGAGTTATTTACAAAAATGTTAAAAAAACGACCGCTATCCAACGACCATTATCTCCGAAGTTTGGAGAGATAAACCCGTGAAACTTTTATAGCTATGTAATAGTATGTAAAGTTTATAGGAAAATTATAGCGAACTCTCTAATTTGCATAGAAGGGGGGAGGAAGGGGGGTTTAAAAAAATTGTGAAGTTACTACGTCATGTTTTTAGTTTTCCTTTAAGCCGTATCGTTTTTGAGTTATTTACAAAAATTTTGAAAAATTCGCGTCCTTATCTCCGAAGTTTACAGAAATAAACCCCTGAAACTATTGACTGAAACAATATTTATTGCTAATAGGAGTGTGTGTAAAGATTACAGGAAAATTATATCGAACCTTCTAACTTGCATAGTTTTTGTTAGAAATCATCAAATATTTAAAAAATCTACAAAAGTTCCGCTATCAGACAAGAGATGGCGCCTAAAAAAACCGCCTTTATCATATATTATATTGTATGATGGCACGGAACCCTCGGTGAGTGAGTCCGACTCGCTCTTGCCCGGTTTTATTTAAACATTCATGATCACAACTACTTTGGATTATCGGGTAGTTATCGCGTATTAATCTTTATATGAGTCCTCCCGACACCACGTTAGGTGCAATCGGGTCGAAACGTCGGGGAAAAAACAAAGGTAAATACGCCATAAATACCCGATAATCCAATGTAGTAATAAATCTACCATGTTTTATCCAAATCCACTCAATACTGTAGGCTTTATAGTAACGAACAATATTAACATTCAAGGAAAATCCATTATTAGCATGATAGTACCTATTTGCTACGGTGTAATACTCGTAGGTCCTACGATGTAGAAGCTGCTACGGGGTGTAGCACTTGCTACAAGAACGCTTCGCCACAAACCTCGACTTTATCCACATTCAAGTAAAACCAATCCACTAAAAGTAGTAGTAACTAATCTTACCCTCTTCTAGACCCTATCACATTCTAATAAGGTTCATTTTGTGAGAAATTAACCACACGCAGGACAAATTGTCGACAAGACAATGCCGCAGACTAAACGAAATCGTGATTTTCCGGAGCAGGATATTGAAAGTCTGCCTTCTGAGCTACGAGCAGACTCTTTAGAGCTTGATTGCTTTTGGTAACACTGGTTTGTAGAAAGTGGGCTGATTCAAAGACCTCCATCTTGTTTCTCTAGCAGATTGCCAAGGTTTAAGTTATTGGGGCGTAGGAGATATGCTCTGTTGTAATATATGTTTCGTGTTTCTCATTTACAAAAAGCCGTGTTGGCCGAGTGGTATGTAGGTACCCCCAATTTTCAATCTGTAGGTCGTGGATTTGATACCGGCCGTAAATCAACAGATTTTTCTTTTAGAAAAATGTATGTTCCCATTTAACACATGCTTAATGGTGAAGGAAAACATCGTGAGGAAATCCGTGGCTTAGTCAGCTTTAGATTTATTGACCTGTTCTTTCCTCTGACTAATAGTCGACTAAGCTGGGAGAGTAGTATAGGTGCTGGGCAAGCCTAATCCATCTAACAATGTCCCAGATACTGCAGCGTCCTGTACAGCCATTGAGCACATATCCAATAGATGGGAAATAAGGCCATAAGAATTCTGAAACACATCAGTGCTTTTGCACTAATGCAATGACAACTGTCTCTCGCCTTTGACAGTATAGCGCCAACAGTTGACCTGTGAACTTTTCCGTACAAATTATGAAATTATATTCAGATTACATTCAAATACTGCGAAAGAAATAGTTTACATTTAAACCCTATTAAGTCAAAATATATTATACTAGGATCAAAAAAACCAAATAAACCAAATAACATCGCAAAACCCAAAGTTTAGAGATTAGAGATGTATGACATTAGAGATGTCACCATAGACCGTGTTACTGAGATCCGCAATCTAGGTTTAGTTATGGATGGGTCCATGCATTTTGAAGAACATATTCTGCAAACAGTTCGCAACTGTTTTTACAGGTTGTCTGTATTGTACAAAGTTCGCGAATACCTTAACACAGACCTACGCACAGCGCTTTGTGACTCATTGGTCTTATTAAAACTTAATTATGCGGATAATGTTTTTGGAGTGTGTCTACTTGGTCGCTCCAGGAAACTTATTCAGCGTGTTCAAAATGCACGTGTCAGATACTGTTATCCCATTCCACGCAGATCCCATATTTCGCCCTACATCAACAGCCACGGGCTGTCAATACCTCAACTATTACTACTTAAGCTGAGTGGTGACCGATTTGTGCCATTTTTAGATTTAAGCTGGTCATTAATTATATTGCTCATTTTTGTAATTTTATTTTGGCACAAATAAACGGTTTTTTCTTTATCTTTATCTAATATATGTGTATTTTAAGATGTGCAACTAAATATTCTGTTATCTTCTATCTGTTTAGGTATTCGAGTTAAAGTGTTGTAAACTATGTATTTTCTATAAATTTTCAAATACGCTTAAAAACAAGATGTATTATTGTTAGCTTTTGTCTTTTCTTCTTTTTACACACTTATCAGTATGATTTCTGTCATCAATAAAATAAGGCTGCGATCACAAAGTCAGCGGCCAGTGCGGGGAGCAAGGCGTTTTAATACAGACATTTATATGACACTGGTCTCGTCATTTCCGGCACGGGGAGCGGTGCGATGTGCGGCGTTTAATCGGAGCACGCACTTATGCATTGACATAGTGTAAGTAAACCCCAACTGGGATTGTTTCACACTGGTTTTAGCAGGCTAAAGCAAGTGTGAAACAATCCCAACCATGTGGAGGTCTAGCCTACTTTATAACCTAACTACATCCCTAAATATTGGCCATAGTAATACAGTGATCGTCTAGTTCTAAATGACCCGATGTTGTGTAAAGCTTGGAGTAGAAAATAAAATATTATTTACCTTTATTTACCTTTTACTGGCTCTTGAAACACGGTTATTAACTAGTTCGGGAGCCTATGGATTCATTAATAATTGTAACACCCTACTTATGTCAATAAAACATTTTTTACTTTTACTTTTTTTTTACTTTTTACTTTACATTATATAATTTATTCGGACAATTGAGTTTAATGTACAAAGCAAAATCTATTGATTTATCCTAAGAACATGACAAGGCTGCAGGCTTATGGTGAAAAGCTTGTTCTAGAGATGCAGGATCAGCTTGGCAGAACTCCAATCCATCTAAGTGGAGGAAAGGTTTATATTAATACAAGTCTATAACAAGTATCTAAACAGCGCGCATTAGTTCAGTTGGTTAGTGCAAACTTAAAATCTAGTTCTTAGATTAATACTAGAAGACGACGCGAGAGGTTCAGAGTGAGGTAAAGTGACGAGCTCGACGCCTGCTTACTAACTTGAACTGATACTGAATTAAGTCGTAAGGAGCGGACGGAGGGAATGGAAACCTTTGTCCATCAGTGAGACAGTAATGGCTAAAATAAATAGTGGTCAATATAGTACTTAAGTTTTATAAGATATTTTTGTATTTAAAGTGTAAACCCACACTAAGGTATCATTTATAGAAATGAAAAATGCAATCAAAATTTTGTCTCCGACGGGACTCGAACCCGTAACGTTCAGACGAACACCTTCGACCCGTCGGTTAATTGCTTGATAATAATAATCATGCACTAAGATAATTTCTCCATCTCCGAACTCGCTGCGTCATGTTCTTGTACATAAATCCTATATAATAGCGAATTAGGTTAGATTCATTTATAACTAATCTATTTGCGGTGGTCAGGAACCCTTATACTAAGAACATGCAATAGAATAATTGTTTTGTTTCCGCCCTCGTTGCCTCTCGTACTTCATCTTTTTAAATGGGGACATCTACTCATCTGTTAGAAGGTTAGGTCTGCATTAAAATAATAATAGTCATGCATTATAATAATTTCTCCGTCTTCGGCCTCGCTGCGAAACCTGTTAAACCTATAAATAAACGATATTTCGATTTTGATGAAAGTCTCTCAACTTTATCAAAACGGGTGGCAATAAATTAATTGAAGAATGAATGACAATATAATGTTTTTGACCGCAGATAGCCATGACAACGTTACCGGACTATGGCGAGCGCAGAGGGCGCCCAGCCGCAAAAGTTAGGTTGGGTCAAGGGCACCACTTAGGTTCGAACCACGGCTTGGACTGTTGCCAGATTTTTATATCTAATGATGGATTAACGTCCAGGTGCAAAACTGCACCTTAAGACGGAAGAGTGTATTCTTAGACCTCGCCGGCGAGACCGGTTTTTGAATTTGTGCCTGACAGTGAATTTGTGCCTAGTGTGGGACGGGTTGACGTCACCTCCGGGTTAGCGGCGGTGAGCTCGTCAACCGGGCAAGCCGAGAACGTGTCTCGGTCGACGGAGGCTAAGCTCGCCCCACCATCTCTATGTTTTAAAAGCTTTGCATCAACCCCGCCTATGAGCGAGTTAAAACATTATTTCCTTCTCATGGGTCAGACAAACAATCACAAACAAATCACTTGAGGACCAATCTGTTTAACTTTGTGATTAATCGGCATCACCCAAATTCTTAAGGGTAATAAATTAACTGAAAAATTCGATCTATTCCATTCTAGTGCGTCGTTTCAAGCGCAAAACATTAACTCTGTAAAATATTAACGTGAGAACGAAATCACTTAATACTTGAAACGGTTCTTAAAAAGTCGAACAAAGAGCAGGCCCAAAATGAAACTGTTAAGAATAATTTATCACATGAATATTGTGAGATATAGTTAAAATTGTTCACTTAGTTCATAAATTAAGTAATATATGAAGGTTCGTTACAGTAGCTTTGCATTGTTAAATTTTTTTGACCGACTCCGCGTGCTTTTGAAATATTAAGACATGGTTTAGAAATTTCGTTCACGAAGAAAGACACTGATTTCTCATAAACACAACATTACGCCGGTCTATCTCCCGCGCCGCGCGATCTGCCGGCAGAACTTTGAGACCGGCAGGCTGATTACATATCTGGCGACAGGTTTACAACAGGCGTAAATCGAGCGATCATCGCTGTCAAACGTTAATTCCTCGCTGTTATCTAATACGTTTGACGTTTGATAGCCATGATCGCGCGGTTCTGCGTTGCCGCGCCGCTCGCAGCGCTGCTAACTTCGTGACCGCACCCTAAGTTACTATTTATTTTTGAGTGCCAAGACTTGTTTCATCTAGATCATTGTCCAGATATCTTTTCAATCTTACTTAGTGTTAATCATTTTAAAATTTGGTCTTATCCTAAGATTTTCATTTTGTCTGAATCCCTCAAATCACGTATTCTATTAATGATATCAATTTTGATTATGAATATGTATTTTCTTTACCTTTTCCAATTTGGATTATGATATGGGATTTTTTTTTTAAATATTTCTTAATACTTATGTTACCCTATATACATTTTCCTTTTAATGCTCTTAACTACAGAACGAATATCTCAATGTACCAGGAGTACACTGATAGGTAGAGGGTGGCAAATACCAGAAGACTAAGCCTTTAGAATGTCTACCACCCTCCATCCACCCATGCTCTCCCGGTACAATGAGTATTCAATTTTACAATATGCTAAGTTTTTAAGTGGTATATATGTATAATCATTTTTCTAAGTCTCACATACGCCACCCATGCACACACATGTCCCACACATGTACACATATGTCACACCCTAAGTCACTATTGGAATGATTTAGTAGGTAGATGCAGCGCACATCGACATCTCGTGCATACGTGACCCGTACAACGAACATTTCCGGCTGAGCTAAAACTGGGTCACACCCGCGTGAAACTACGTGATACTACGTGAGAGTTACGACTACGTGATGCTGTTGTTACCGCATTGAAAACTACATAGTATCTATAAACGACGACCTCCGAGACGCACTTGATCCTAGCCGGTGGTTGGTAAAAGCAGGCGGTTTCATCATCATCATCATCATTTCAACCGTAGGACGTCCACTGCTGGATATAGGCCTCCCTCATGGATTTCCAGTTTTTGCGGTTGGAAGCGATCTGCATCCACCGTCGACCTGCGGTCTTCACCAGGTCATCATCCCATCTTGTTAGTGGACGTCCTACGCTGCGCTTGCCGGTCCGTGGCGTCCACTCGAGAACTTTTCGGCCCCATCGGCCATATGTTCTGCGAGCTACATGGCCTGCCCATTGCCACTTCAACGTGCTAGTCCGTTTGGCTATGTCGGTGACCCGAGTTCTTCTACGTATCTCCTCATTTCTGATTCGATCGCGTAAAGAAACCCCGAGCATAGCCCTCTCCATAGCTCGTTGAGCGACTCTGAGCTTATTCATGAGGCCAATCGTGAATGACCACGTCTCGGTTCCATATGTCATCACTGGTAGCACACACTGATTGTAGACTTTCGTCTTAAGGCACTGAGGAATTTTGGACGAAAAGACGTTGCGTAGTTTCCCAAACGCGAGATCCGAGTTGGATTCGTCGATTGACCTCTCTCGAAGTTGGACCTACCTAATTGGACTGTTTGTCCTAGGTATACATACGCGTCGACAACTTCGAGAGCCGAGTTCTCAACCATAACTGGGGCAGGCACAACATGGACTTTCGACATAATCTTCGTCTTGTCCATGTTCATTTTAAGACCTACTCGTTGGGAGACTCGATTGAGGCCTTCGAGCATCGTGCCGAGTTCCTCCATCGACTTTGCTATAATAATAACTTGTAAAGTTCAAGAATCATGCTTCAATTGAAGCCACCTTAAATAAAACGTTGATAGGTACTTATCAACAATTATACTGAAACAAATCGCCGCACGCGCTTGGTTTTCACTGCCTTATAAATGAATAAAATAACTCCTGAAATATTGTACACGAACGGTTCTCTATTTTGTCTCCGAAATTTTAAACCTCTAATATAGTAGTAATCCATAAAATTTATTTTCAAAATCATCGTTTCCTCTAATAATCAGGATCTATAATATCATCATCATCATTTCAGTCGAAAACGTCCACTGCTGAACACAAGCCTCCCTCATGGATCTCCATGAGGGGTAGTTGCCATACTCACCACGCTTGGCAGGCGGGTTGGCGAACGCAGTACGGGATGTTGATACACGGAAAGACGCTGCTGCCCACCTTCCGGAGGTATCCTTATCAGGCTCTTACTGCATCCATGGGTATGAGAGGAGGGGTAACATTCTACTGCCGGCACCCCACATCTATAATATAAGAATCCATGATATAGTTACCACTAATATCGGTCTCCATAATGATTAATATGCATAAACTCATTTGCGCTAAATAAGGAAAGCCATAACATTATTCATAAAAATTATTATTCTAATTATAAATTAGAGTAATTGTTAATAATGTCCATAACTTATTGCCTTGATGTATTTAACACCTCAACAAGCAAGTGAACGCTCACTTAGTAACACAACTCAACGGTTTCTTAGTGATTTTTTTTTTTAAGGGTAATTTTCGCCGTGGGGTGCCGGCAGTAGAATGTTACCCCTCCTCTCATACCCATGGATGCAGTAAGAGCCTGCTAAGGGATACCTCCGAAAGATGGGCAGCAGCGTCTTTCCGTGTACTAACATCTCATACTGCGCTCGCCAACCCGCCTGCCAAGCGTAGTGAGTATGGCAACTACCCCTCATGGAGATCCATGAGCGAGGCCTGTGTTCAGTAGTGGTCGTTTAACGGCTGAAACGAAGGGTAATTTTATTTTGGATTCGTATTTTTTTTCTCCGTGTGTTATTTGATTTTGAACCACATTTTATGCTGTTTAGATTTAACTTATTTTTATATGTATAACCTATCTATTGAAACATTAAATTGGCCAACAGCATACAGGTTCTTTTGCATCTGTAGTTGTTCATATATGTAGACTTAACTGCTGTAAGTTTTCATAAGGTTGTACAATAAATTTGACAACCTTCGCTCGCGCGTTTCGAGTTTAACTGAAAATACCTAGCGCCGTGTTGGCCGACAAAAAACTAACTTACAGTTCTGTCAATTCCAGAGTTTTTGGTTAGCTATAAAAAGACCTAATAACCTACTGTCTCTCCATCTCGGTTCTGTGACAGGCAGTGTTCGATGTACTTATGCCGTGGGATGCCGGCAGTAGAATGTTACCTCTCCTTTCATGCCCATGGCTACAGTGCAGCGATTTCCGTCTATCAACATCCCGTACTGCGCTCGCTAACCCGCCTGCCAAGCGTGGTGAGTATGGCAACTACCCCCCTAATGGAGTTCCATGAGGGAGGCCTGTGTTCAGTACACTTTTTACAGCTAAAATGATAAAATAAGGAAATGAATCGAGATATGCTGCATTATATTAGCTCCAGGCTAGCCCGCTGGCCGCAATAGATAAACCAGTACGTTTCCGACCGATATCTCCAGTTGTGTCTGTATCTCCCGTTTAATTTGCATAGTGGAGGGAGCAACTGCAATATTGAAGGCTGGTTAAGGCTTATGTTTAATAAAGGTCCTTATAATAAATTTGAATAATAAAAAAAAGGTTTATGTTTATGAGTAAACTAGCGACCCGCCCCTGCTTCGCAAAGGTATAGGAATAGTTGAAAAAATATATATTTTTCTAAGGTCGTAGAATGTTAGGTCGGTGGACACAACAACCCTGTAATATTTCTAGGGTTTTTTGTTACAGGTTGCATACATGGAAACCAATTTACCAACAATGCTTCTTATAGAATGTCTTAATTATTTAGAGCTGTTTTTCATAAGAGTTATTTTATTATAGTTATTTTCCATATTTCTCTCCATCCAAAGGTTGTCTGGAAGAAATCGCTTCTAAGCGATAAGACCGCCCATTCAAAGTATCAAAATTTATTGTAACTTTTTTTTTTCTGTAATTTCTTAAGGTGTGCAATAAAGTATTTTGTATTGTATTTTATTACACTCGAGAATTTGTCGTAAGTAATAACCCGCCGCCTATTTATCATTATAAATCAGCATCTCAGTCGTATGACGTCCACTGCTGCTACCCAACTTCCGGAAGTATCCCTCGGCAGATTCTTACTGCATCAACGGATGAGAAAATAGGTGACATTCTACTGCCAGCTCCGCACGGCATCGATCTCATTAAATAATGGTAAGATATTACTCGCAAAAAGTTGTACGTGTAAACATCCGCCCGCCGTAAATATTTTGTCGCGCGAGATTTTTAATTTCGCTATAACTCTAAAGATATTGATTAAAATTACATAGTTTATATGTAGTGTGTAGGAAAAATATGTTTTGTATATATTTTCATAATTTCAGCCATAAAACGTCCACTGATGAACACAGGCCTCCCTCATGGATCTCCATGAGGGGTAGTTGCCATTCTCACCACGCTTGGCAGGCGGGTTGGTGAGCGCAGTATAGGATGTTGATACACGGATAGACGCTGCTGGCCATCTTCCGGAGGTGTCCCTTAGCAGGCTTTTACTCCATCCACGGGTAGGAGAGGAGGGGTAACATTCTACTGCCGGCACCCCACGGCAATTTATATGTTTTATGATGATACAAAACTAATTAAGATATATATTAATACCAAGTTGGTTAAAATGGCTTCGCATAATGCATAATTTTTAATCAAAATTTCAATAAGAAAAATAGTTTCTATGAGGTATCCATAAAAGATAGACATATGCCGTCGCTGATTTTTTTGTAGACATTTATTTAATACCTCACTTGCATGGTTTACGCGGCGCACGCCAAAACAGCTCCCAATCGGCATGACATTTTCCGAAAATCATCATCATAGTTCAGCGAACATATACCAAGCCTCAATGAATTTTACTGCTAAACCTTCCTCTGGAAACACTATCCATTGGTGAAAACCGCATCAAAATCCGTTGCGTGGTTTAGGAGGAGAAGAAAGCCAAACCGATAAACAAACAGTTTTAAACAATTTCAGATTTATTAGATAAAAAAATTTACATACCCATTTAGTAAAATTATTTGCATGACATTACTTGTTCATTAATTATTAATGCTTAAATTGTTATTACTAGTTATGTACATTTATAATTATCAATATATATAAAACTCTTCCGTTACTGACTGAGTGACTGACAAACAACGCACAGCCTAAACCACTGGACCTAGAGACTTGAAATTTGGCACACATATGTACATATATGTACCTAGAGGTGCACTAAGGAGGGATTTTTCGAAATTCCCACGGGAACGGGAACTACGCGGGTGAAACTGCGGGGTGCGGCTAGTTGGGTAATAAGAGTAATACTGGTAATACTTCACGTTGACATTTGCATGCCGTAATAGTTGGTCAAGTGTGTGATACCTAACAATAAGCATACAAATATCTGTGTAAAACCATACTTGAGGCAAATAAGTATTTCATTTCATTTCATTTCATTAGACAGGCAGACGACGCAGGGAGCGACTTCAATTTATACTATGTAGAGATGATAATGAAAATGAAATAATAAAATGGTTACGTCTTTATTCTATTGGATGGTAAAGGAAAATCATTAACAATTCAAACGTATTCGGGATAAACGATTCTGCCCAAACCATGTTTTATATTAATCTCTTTAATCGAATCAAACTATTGTATGTATTGTTATGTAAGGCCTTTACAGCGTCAGCAACAGGTAATCATGCTGTACGGGACGCTGCAGTGCCTGGGACATTGTTAGATGGATTAAGCTTGCCCAGCACCTATATCATCCTCTCAGCTAAGGGGCCTTCTCCACGAGCGAGAGAATCGCGGCGATGTTATCGTCGTGCCACGTATTTCCGCCTCTCTTTCATAATTCCAAGCAAAGCCACTGCATAAATTTAGGTAGGTAAGGCACCAGAACAAACCCAGCTCTCCAAAGCTTTTTGCGCCATAAAGTTACAAAGGCGGAAACGGAAATGTGCCTTGGTTTGTAACCGGGTTAATCTAAATAATTAGAGCGAACATGGTGTAGAAATGTGCATTAAGCAAATATTTGCCGGAATCTGAATGCTTGTGAATCTAAGAGGGGAATTTGCTATGATGCGGCACTGTATCTGCTCATATAAGTCGTTTAAGGTCCTTTCAATTACTTTTAAGGGTGAATGAATCGGTTTAAAGAATCTTTATTCTCAAGAACAAAAAATACAGTTCACTTATGAGAACAACATAACTTAGTATTATTTAGGCTAGGGTAGAAACAAGCAGAACCTAAAGACTAATAAATAACATACATACAGTTTCTAACTACTTCTACTTAGATACCTAATCAATTTACAAAACAAAATAACCTTATGAAACTTATGTATGAATTATGATACACAAAACATTTAGATAAAAAACAAAACAAAACTCAACATTTTACAGTAGTAGGTAGCCGCAACATTATTTTAAAACATCACTGAATGATTATAGGAGCCGTCAGGTGCCTGGATTAGAATGTTGCCTCTCCTCTGTTGCTCGTGGATGCAGTAAAAATCTGCTAAGGGTCTGCTCTGCTCCGGAAGATGGGCAGAAGCGTCTTTTCTTGTATCATCATCCCATACTACGGTCGCCAACCCGCCTGCCGAACATGGCAACTATAAAATTAAACTATAACTAACTAACTTAACTATCCCCTCATGATCTTGGAGATGTATGAGGAAGAACTCCTACGGCTGCAATGATGAATGATTATAACTGTATTGCACAATAATGTAAAAATAGCACAAATAGAGGAGAAATAAGGTGACTCAATATAAATACTGTCTTCTCTCATTTCATCATCTCAGCCGTAAAACGTCCACTACTGAACACAGGCCTCCCGCAGGTCTCCATGAGGGGTAGTTGCCATACACCACGCTTGGCAGGCGGGTTGGCGAGTGCAGTACGGGATGTTGATACACGGAAAGACGCTGCTGCCCATCTTCCAGAGGTATCCTTTAGCAATCTCTTACTGAATCCACGGGTATGAGAGGAGGGGTAACATTCTATAGCCGGCACCCCACGGCTTCGGTTGGGAGTGACACAGTGGGAATACATTTAAGAAATTTATACCCATCATGTATTAGTGGTACACGTTGATAACGTTGATGAAAATAAAACCGGGCAAGAGCGAGTCGGACTCGCGCACCGAGGGTTCCGTGCCATCATACAATATAATATATGACAAAGGCGGTTTTATATTTGTTGGAGAACCTTGACAGCGCCATCTCTTGTCTGATTGCGGAACTTATGTAGACTTTTTACACTTTCGATGATTTCTAAAAAAGTATGCTAAATAGAGAGATTGTAATAAATTTCCTCTAATCTTTACATACATTTCTAATAGCAATAAAAGTTTCAGAGGTTTATCTCCGCAAACTTCGGAGATAAGGAGGGGGAACGCTATTTTTTTCAAAATTTTTGTAAATAACTCTAAAACGATACGACTTAAAGGAAAATTAAAAACTGTTTGTTAATGTGCAAATAAATACGTTACATATGATACCACACATCACCTATTAACTTCACAAAATTTTTGAAAACTCCCCTTCCACCCCCCTTGTCTAAAAAACTATGCAAATTAGAGAGTTCGCTATAATTTTCCTATAAAGTTTACATACATCTCTATTAGCAATAAAAGTATCACGGGTTTATCTCTGTAAACTTCGGAGATAAGGGGGGGGAAACGGTCGTTTTTTCAACATTTTTGTAAATTACTCAAAAACGATACGGCTCAAAGAATAAATAAAAACTGTTTATTATTGTGCAAATGAATACCTTTCATATGATACCCCACATCACCTATTAACTTCACTTAAAATTTTTGAGATCCCCTATCCGCCCCCCTGCAATCAAAATAAGAATATTTTTTACATTTTCATATATGCTATATTAGTAAAAAAGTGTTGTCTTTTACCATTTCAAATTTCAAGTCGATAGCATCAGTAGTTCTCGAGATATCCATTTGTGACAGACAGACAGAGTGATTCTATAAGGGTTCCTTTTTACCATTTTGGTCCGGAACCCTAAAAAGATCATAATCTGGAACCCTTAACACACGCGCTGCTTTCTTTGTAGCTAGATGGTGTATCTACGGGATCGAATCAGAAATGAGGAGATACGTAGGAGAACTCGGGTCACCGACATAGCCGGACGGATTAGCACGTTGAAGTGGTAATGGGCAGGACAAACCTAGCGGTTTTTTGATGCTTTTAGAATAAACAATTTGTTATATGATTTTTTATATGATAAATAAATTTAAAAAATAATTGCCGTGGGGTGCTGGCAGTAGAATGTTGCCCCTCCTCTCTTGCCCGTGGATGACCTTTTTGTTTACCTCCGGAAGATGGGCAGCGTCATTCCGTGTATTAACATCCCATACTGCGCTCGCCAACCCGCCTGCCAAGCGTGGTGAGTATGGCAACTGCCCCTTATGGACCATCCATGAGGGAGGCCTGTGTTCAGTAGTGGACGTTTTACGGCTGATATGATGAAGTTGAAATTAAAAAAAAATGTAGCACGCAGAACGAGATCAATGAGGGAGGCCTTTGTCCAGAAGTGGACGTCATACTGCTGATATGATGATGATGATGGTGCTGTGTGAAATGGCCAGCATTATTTATTTATTTTATTTAAAAGCCTCGAATCATCTATTAATCTTTTTCATTTATGACTAGGTCTTTGCCCTGCAGAGGAATAGGTACAGACATGCATCATCATATTAGTCTTAGAACTGCTCTCCACGTCCACAGCTGGACATAGGCCTCCCTCATGGATCTCCAAGAGCATGAGGGGTTGCCATACTCGCCACGCTTCGCAGGCGGGTTGGCGAGCGCATTAAAGGATGTTGATACCTACACGGAAGACGCTGATGCCCATCTTTCAAAGGTATCTCTCGGCCGATTCTTACTGCATCCACGGACAAGAGAGCAGGGCATTGAATGCTTCATGGCTTCATGTTATTATGTACGGTAAAATTCTTCTTCACAGTGCAAAATAGCGTACTTTGTGTTTCTTGTTTGACTTGAAACAGTATTCTTCAATCGACAAAGTGATAACCCTCATTGCGACATTTGTCGTAACACGCGCCCATTCGTAAAAGACATTCACCATTCGAATATACGAATTTACGAACGCCACGCCATGTGAACAAATTGTAATGAAATATTCAGAAGGGGCACGCTGCAACCTAAAACCATGTTTTATATTAATATCCCCTTTTCAGTGCTTCATGTTATTATACCTCTATAGTACAGTAAAATCTTTACTGGAGTGCAAAATAACGTACATTTCGTGATTTGCAATATTTATCAGTAAAATTGCCGTGGGGTGCCGGCAGTAGAATGCTATCCCTCCTCTCATGCTACTGGATGCAGTAAGAGCCTGCTGAGGGATAACACTCTGCTGGGGGAAACACAGGTTCATAAGGTTAAATTCTTATGTCAACTTCATTAAAAAAGTTTTGGCATAGTTACGAACTTACCTATTATCCCTATCCGATATTTATTGATAGGCGCAGGCCAATCGAGTCTACCTATGTATTTCGAGATTGCAGATTAATACAAATGAAACGCTACCGCCAATTCTTTCATGCATTCACACAGTAGCGACGATCTCCGTAGCACCACAGATAATAGACTCTAGCGCAGGTTCGATTCCTGAAAGTTATTTTTAGGTTAAGTGTTGACGGTTTGTTGACATCGCCTGCATCGAATGAGGGCCATACTTCGGTGTCATTAGGATATTTAGGATATACAATATATATCCTAAATATCCTAATGACATATCATAAAAAGCGTTATCTTATACCATTTCAAATATAAAGTCTATATAGCATCAGTAGTTCTCTATATATCCATTTGTGACAGACAAACACACAAAGTGATACCATAAGGGTTCGTTTTACCATTGTGGTCCGGAATTCTAAAAACTGTACAACATATTATATACTATAGGATATATTAGGATATTTGTACTATGTTGAAAATTCCAGCAACAATATGTGTTAGAAAACCCCGTACATAAATGAAAATACCTCAGCAATAGCCGGGCTGTGTGCGCCTATATCAATGCGACTGTCAATAAGCTTATAGTTCGCGCTGGAGCGGATCAAGAGACGGAAATTCCAATAATCAATCCAGATTCCAATCCCATAATCCATCGCCATCGCCGAAATACATGCAATAAGTACTGAACCTAACATATTGATACTTGGATTAGATAGATAATTTATTAAACAATGAAATAACTCTTTTCACCATACAGAAATAATACAAAAAATACTAAAATTAACTTAAACTACAAGAACAACAAAAATACAAAATGGGCGGTCTTATCACTTAAAGCGATTTCTTCCAGATTTCCAAAAACCAGCGTCCTTTTCCTTCCACGGACCATAATCCGTGGAAGAAAAAGGACCTAGTACGCAACGTAAAATAATACTTTATTTAACTGAAAATAATCATTTTTTTCCAACTTTATAACCAATTGGGTAATGTAGCTTAGAATAACCATAATTATACGGAAAACCCTTACTTATTATTTATTATTATTATTATTTTATTTATTCTTTAATATAAAAAATTCATGGTTTTCATAATATTATTGTATCCGTAAACCACAGAAGGGTTTGTGTGGATACTCACACTCGACTTTAACATTTTAAATTAAGTTTAATCTAAGTTTAATATAGTTAGTTCCTGAGCTTACTTACAATTTTATTTACTTATCCATAAAATAAGCGTTTGTTTTTCACAAGGAACAAAAACATCAATGAAGTTCACGCCAAAGATGGATATATGGTTAAATCGAAGACTTAGTTATTATAACAGTCGTGTAGTTAAAAATATACTTATAAACGCTGATTAAATTAACCATCTCATAATTAGCGAGTTTTTGCGAATAATCCGTGAATTAAGTTCTATCAGTGGTTATAAGGGAGTCAGACATTATCTCTTGATCAACTGATTATAATTAGTAGATTTTATATGCCAATTAAATTTCATCTGGGTTTACGCTCCATATGTGAACCCTTGGCTTTCTATTTATTTATTAGAGCCACCAATAGACGAGACACAAAAATCAAAGCAATGAAATAGCTTTTGCTAGCTAGCTTGATCCCCGAATTACATGTTTATAATCTTATTCACAGATCAAGATGCTGCAGTCGCAGTACACGGCTGTAGGGGCATACGTCCGAGGGACGAAATGAATCAATACAGACCACTCGGGTATTAGCGCCCATACAAAATTCCCCCATGCAAATACGGAGGTTATCCCTATTCACCTTATGAATGAGAGTTTTGTTGAGTTGAACAACGTTAATGCATCATAGAAATGAAAACCTTATCAAGAGATTCGACTCCGGTGGTATTCGAATCCACATGGGTAAATCCAATGCTTGCCCTTTAACCTTCATGGTGAGATTTCCTACCCAACGCCTTGCTACTTTCACGGACGCTGGTTTTTGGCCGAAAGGTGTAGTGTACAGAAAGCTTATGCGACACTGGACACCGCGCACACGACATCCCATCGGCGGCGTGCCAAATCTGATGACCTTACTATGTATATTTAGGTGTTATTGAATCTATGTTATGTATTTATTGTATGTCATTATATTATGTACTAGCTGACCCACGCGGCTTCACCCACATTAAGAGAACGTTAATTGGGCAGGATCGGCCAACACTGCTGCTTCGTACTACAATGAAGTATTTTTATTCATTAATCAGCAGGTTCTTCACTCTCCGCTCATGTACCTAATTAAAACAGACACAATTATTACTGTCCGAGTTAACATCCTGCAAACAGATATTCCTTTAATTTCTCTATTAAAATGAAGGCGCGAAAGAAGCAAGATTCTGTTTTGTAATTAGGTAAATCAAGACGACAGGTCATTACTCCCGCTAACTGACAAATAAAACAGAGAGCCAGATTGTTACAAAATGGTGGCGCCTCGAGACAGCAAGAGCTATTTGGCAAAGTAGAGGATTGTAATGTAATGCTATTATTTATTTTGTGCAATAATTTTTCCAGAATGCTAGATTACACATCATCTAGCTAGCCACATAGCAAGACTCTTTGATTCTGTGTAACCAGAGCTTTGTGTTTGATAGCAGATGATTAGGTGAGTAGGCATTTTAATTTCTGAGCAGTCTTAAAAAAAAAGAAGTAGGTTCTTAAGTCGACTGTTTTTTTATTTTTTTTAACCTTACAAGCTTACGCATTGTGTATGAAATGACTTTGAAAATTATTTTTGTGTTATAGATACACTTCCAGATTAGGTGTTTTTTTTTCCAAAACTCGATTCAGATGTTCCACGAGGAAATCGAATTGTATTAGTGTCTACCGGAGTGCCTCAAGACGTCAGATAGATAGTCAGATAGTCAATTTATTGGTAAACAATATACTTACAGGTCAAAATATAAATTATAAATATTGCATTTCACTAAAATTAATAGATAAAATTGTTAAAATGAATAAATATAATCATATATATATATATCATATATATATTATATATATCATACACCAAGTAAAATAAAATAATTCAAATTAAATTACCAAAAATTATCATTACATAAATTAACATGAAGTATGGAGAGAGGGAAGGGAGGCCTTTGCCCAGCTGTGGGATCCTACAGGCTGATTAGATTAGATTAGAAATTAACATGGCTTCTCCAGGAAATCCCGGACCTCATAGTACGCCATCTCGATCAACCAAAGCTTAAGTTTGTTTTTAAAAGAACACAGGCTGGGTGTGTTAATGACATGCTCCAGTAGTCGGTTGTAGACAGCAGGTCCCAGCACGTGAATGAGTCTGTCGGATTTGCCAACCTGTGCCCGACCGATGCAAGTTTGTGAGCTCCGCGGGTGTTGTACCGATGTGCGTGTCCGTTTCCGCGTGTTGCGTATGCTCCGTGGTTCTCCCGTACGTACCTACATGGTAGATGATGATACCAGGCAGCGTGAGTACCCCTAGGGACTTGAACAGCGGTGCTGCCGGTGTGTCCCATGCCACGCCTGCAATCGCCCTTACAGCACGTTTCTGCATGTGGAACACGCGCTCCCTATCGGTAGCGCGCCCCCACAGCTCAGCTTCCTGTTCAAAGAGCGAATTCACCGTGGCGAAATAGCACGTCCGGACAACATCAAGAGAGACTACGCGGCCTAGTCTACGCAGGAGATGCTCTCACTGGAGAGATCACGTAACACGTCATTATACACCCATATCTGCTAAAAGATTGCAGATTGAAACAAAAAAATGTGTTAAAAATACTTTAAAATTTCAGCTCAATCCGTAGAGTAGTTTTTGCCTGATGAGTTAACAAACATCCATACACTATAAACAAATAGATCTTCGGCTTTATAATATTAGTGATACTTATACAAGGTGCTAACAAATTAGTCACGGATATTTTAAGAGATAATACATTACATTATAACAATTAACTTTTAACTGTAATTAAAGAACCTTTGTATATAATTTTTTTGTTTTCATTTACTGAACAAAAAAATAATTTATAATTAATTTTTAAAATAATCACCCCTAGTATGTACCTGTCAAGATGTTGAACACTGTCTGTCATGTCACATCAAAAGTTGTTTTTCTTAAATGTCATTATGATTCAAGTATTTTATTTATCAACTTTATGAGGCCACTTGAATGATGGTTTAAAGAGGTTCTAGAATGTGTCTAAAGAGGTCTCATTTAATTATCTTATTAACAGGGTGTTTTAACGTAGCAAATTTGATTACTAGTTTTCTCCAAAAAAACATAACAAAACCTATGATGTTTCATACTTAAATGTACTCCGAGAACCGAGTATTATCAGCTGTAAAAATATCCGTGATTAATTTGTTAGCACCTTATATTTCCTGTATGGCTCATTAATGTACAGGAAAAACTGAAATAATACATCGATGAGTGATAATATCGGAAGTTTTCCTTTTCGTAATGTAGCAATAGTGTTGTTTACAGTTTAGAGATGGTGCTTCAGAATGGTGCGCGTGACGGGTTTTATTTTGTTGTTTTTAATAACGATTATTTCTGGTAAGTTTCATAATTTTAAGTCTTGAAACTGTGTGACAGAGAAGCCGTCCATAATTAACGTCACAAGATAAGAGGGAGGGTTCGACGATGTGTGACGTTGCGACAAGAGGTGTGAGGGTCCTAAAATTCGTGACGTCACAGTTTCACAATGCAGAAACAGTGTTATACACGGTGTTTGAAAATGGTACGCGTTACGGATTTCATTTTGTTGTTTTAAATAACGATTATTTCTGGTAAGCCGGCAGTAGAATGATGCCCTTGCCCGTGTATGCAGTAAGAATCTGCCAAAGGATACCCCCGGAGAATGGGCAGCGTCTTTCCGTATATCAAAATACCGCACTGTGCTCACCAACCCGCCTGCCAAGCGTGTAAATTAATTTTCCCATAAATCATATACGGATGATGATAATATAACATTAAAAAAAAATATGACCCGCGCGCTGGCAGAAGGCCGGCTCCCGGAATGTTTGAAAATTTGCGCGTCTCCGGAAAGGCCGGCTCCCGCCATCTGTTTTCGCGCGGATAGTTATTGGAAAAACCATTGCTGCAGTACTCACGCCGGCAAAATTAGGGAAACAAAGGTAAAAATTGTTTTTTTTTAAATTTTTTTTTAGTAAAATGAATATTAGTTAAATAAAAAACATAAATTTATATAACATTTGACGAGCTCTGTGGCGCAGCGGGCGAAGGTCCGCCTGCGACGCAAGGGGTTGCGGGTTCCATTCCCGCCTCGGGACAAATGTCTGTACGCTCTGTAGATATTTGTTCAGGGTGTTCTGGGTATTTTTATATTAAAAATATCTATCTATGTAATATATTGTATTAAGTATATCAGTCATCTAGTACCCATAACACAAGCTCTGCTTAGCTTGGGGCTAGATGATGATGTGTGATTTGTCCAGCATTATTATTATTTATTTTATTTATTTATTTATATATTTTTAAATAAAAAACACGATTTCGTACTAAATCTCCTTTAATTCAAGGAAAAAAATTATAAAATAAGAAAAATACAGATTTACGAAATAAAGCTTAACAAATTGATTGCAGTTTCTTTTCAAAGTCAAACATACAAAAAAAATATTTGCTTGAAAAAAATTGGCTTCCGCGGGCTCTTATGAGTACCTGAATGCGTTTTCCCATGCCTTTAATGATGCCATCAATCCTTTCTTGAGGCAGATTCTCCCACTCTTCGACAAGGCCAATTTCAGCTCTTCGACGTTCCTGGGAGCTGGATTCCTCTGATGCACCCTTTTTCCAAGGGCGTCCTAAACATTTTCTATGGGGTTCATACCTGGAGAACATGCTGGCCAGTTTATTTGGGTAATGGCAACATAATCAAGGTAATCACGCACCACGCGCGCTGTGTGAGGTCGAGCGGTATCGTGCATAAGCACGTATACAAGTATAATAGTATACAATATTAATAATAAAACTCGCCTTCACTTGTCTGTCCAATCACGGTGCTGACGAGCAAATTCCAATCTGGCTACTCGATGACTCACCTCGAGTTTTGGCGCTTTGGCTGGCACTCGTAACTGCAAACCAACTTCATTTAATCGTCTTCTCACTGTTCGTTCACTTACACGGACGTTTCGGACTTCTTCTAACAAATTTCGTGTCTAAACAGCAGTTTGACGACGATTTCTCAGAGTTTGCACCCTTATAAAACGGTCGTCTAAGGCGTCAGTTGCCCGATTATTTCCTTGTCCTCGCCGACGCACGTAAGACTCCGTTTGTCTGTACCGTTGAACATTGCGATTGACCACAGATACCGACACACCCAACACTACTCACTGAACGGTAGGAGAGACCTGCCTCGATCACTGTTACGGCTCTGGCAACTTCAGGTGCAGGTAAATCACTAATTTTTTACGACCTCTGTGGTGCAGCGGTTGCGATTGTGGTTCTTGCCTCACTTCGTAGTACGCAACCCCAACAAGCCCGGGAAGATAAGGCTTGCCTTTGATGCAGCAGCGAAGAGCAATGGAGTCAGCCTGAACGATCACCTGATGGAGGGACCTGACCTCTTGATGTCCCTGCCAGGCATCCTGTACAGATTCAGAGAGAAACGAGTCGCGATTACAGCCGACATACAGGAAATGTTTCTCCAGATCAAGATTCGTCAGGAAGACCAGCCGGCGCAACAATTATTGTGGAGAGCCAACGAGAGAGAGAAGACACCTCAACGGTTGAAGATGACAAGCATGATATTCGTTGCAGTGAGTTCTCCATTCATGGCGCATTTCGTGCGAAACCACAAGGCGAGGATATACGCTCACACTTATCCTCTCGCCTGCGAAGCCATCACCGGAAGCCACCACTACATAGACGATTTGATAGCAAGCTACGATGACGGCGTGGAAGCCCATCGAGCCGTCACGGAACTGCGCACAGTACACGCGGTTGCTGGATTCACACTGCGAGGATAGAACAGCAATGAGGACTGCGTACTAGAGGACGTGCCGGCTGAACAACGATCTATAACTCCGATGCAATTCGGCGGGAAGGGATCAGAGAACAAGATCCTTGGACTCTACTGGAACGCCGAACGAGATGAACTTGAATCCAAGTCCAACACCTCCATGAACAGAGTTCCCGCCGAAGTACGTGCACGAGTCCGCGCGCCAATGAAACGAGAGGCACTCAGCGCGGTAATGTCCATCTACGATCCGCTCGGTCTACTGAGTCATTATACGATACGAGCAAAAATAGTGCTGCAGAATCTATGGCGAATCAAGATGTCATGGGATGAACCAATCCCGCAAGAAGAGAACGAACTGTATGATGCATGGTTGGAACAATTGAACGACCTGACTACTCTTAGGCTGAAGCGACACTACGCGATTCAAGACCACACCGACCTGGAGCTACACGTACTATGTGATGCCAGCGAACAAGCCTACTCTGCCGTGGCGTACTGGCGAAACACGAGACCTGATGGAAGCTTCAGCGTTTGCCTTGTCGCTGCCAAGTCCAAGGTTGCTCCAAAGCGAACGCAAACCACCCCCCGCCTAGAACTACAAGCAGCTGTCATCGGAGCAAATTGTCCGACGCAATCAGAAAGGAACATCGTGTAGAAGTCAAGAGAACGATCTACTGGAGCGATTCAATGACAGTGATACACTGAATTCGACACGATGCAAGAAGATATACGCCGTATATCGCCCATCGTCTGGGGGAGATATCTGAACTTACCCAGAACGAAGATTGGAAGTGGATACCGACCAGCGAGAATACAGCAGACGACGCGAAAAGGCTGACGAACAAACGCATAACGGCAGAAGACCGATGGTTCCGAGGTCCAGACTTCCTTCACCGCCTAGAGCATCAGTAGCCGAAGGAGACGTCTGGCAGCAACCACGAGGAGGAAGTTCTTCTCACCCGAGTGGAAGAAGATAAGACGGATGGATGGCTGCCAGATCCATCACACTTCTCTAAATACGAGACACTAGTCAGAGCTACAGCACGAGTCCTCTTCTTCATCTAGAGATGTCCACGACGCGCCACGAACATGGAAAATCGGTACATCGAAGACGCGAAGAGAACGTCGTATTCGCCACGCACAAAGGGAGAGCTTCTCAGATGAGCTAAAACGAATGAAAACGTCTCGTCTAATCACAAAATCAAGTCGTCTGTTTCAATTGGACCCGGTATTAGAAGAAGGCAGTCTACGAGTACGAGGATGCATTGGAGCCGATGATGCACCGATTGAGATGAATAGGCCTGTTATAATTGACGGTCGTCACCGCATCACAAGACTCCTCGTCCTCCGAGAACACTGCGCAGCTAGTCACGCTAATAAAGAGCGTGTGACGAAGGACCTCAGACAGAAATACTGGGTGATTCTTTTACGACCGACAGTACGAGGCATCGAGAAGGAATGCAGACTCTGCCTAGTACGAAAGATGAAGCCTCAAGCACCAGCTACAGCAGACTTGCCAAGAGCCAACCTAAGATAAGATAAGATAAGAAAAAGTTTATTTGTGTCACTTATAAAAGATATACATTATGTTACATGAAACAGATGATAAATTATTGACAACAAAATTTGGTCGTCACTCAGCATAGGCAATAATAGAGAACCTATAATAATTATAAGGACCCTACCATGGCGCTGGTTTTCAGTGACGCCAGTTTAAACTAGGTACTGTGCGGTATGATACAACTTATGATGAAATACAACTTACTAAGCTAGATAAAAAACAAAACAAACAATGATTATTACAATTAAAACACTAAGGACGAATTACATAAAAAGAAGAACATTAAAACACAATAATAACCTCGAGCCATTTCAGTGCCCGTTCAGCTACTGCTGCTCTGATTACTTTGGGCCGATGGTTGTTAAGATTAGGCGACGCCGGGAGAAGAGATGGGGCGCCCTCTACCTCTATACATGCCTCACCACACGCGCCGTACATCTAGAAATCGTTCCATCGCTTTCTATCAACTCTGCAATCATGGCACTAAGAAGAATGGCTGCGCGACGAGGCTGGCCTCGTATCATGATGTCCGACAACGCACAAAACTTCCGAGGTGTTTGTTTCAGACAAAGAACTGCGGGCTGCCTACGAGGAATGAGCACCAGCACTATGCGAAGAAGGTCAACTGCATCGAATGGAATGGCGCTTTACACCCCCTGGCGCACCGAACCAGGGGGAGGCTGGTAACGACTGGTGCGATCAGTCAAAGTCGCACTAGCCGCCACATTGAGCGAGAAGGAACCACCCGAAGAAGTACTCACCACCCTCCTGACTGAAGCGGAATTCTCCATCAACGCAAGGCCGCCTACGCACGTCAGCGTGAACCCCGAGGAACCCGAGGCGCTGACTCCAAACCATTTCTTGCTGGAATCATCCAACGGTCTACCCATCACTAGTCCATGCGGCGAGACTGATCGGCGAACATGGAGAATAAGCCAAGCGCTTGCTGACCATTTTTGGCGGCGCTGGCTAGGAGAGTACCTTCCTACATTGGTACCTCGCGGCGAGCCTTCGCGTAACCGACGACCACCACAAGAAGGAGACATCGTGGTTGTCGTGGACCACACTTTTCCTCGAAACTTGTGGCCAATGGGAGTCGTCCAGCGCACCTACGAGGGACCGGACGGAGGCGTATGTCAGATATCCGGACGTAGGCTGGCTGGCGTCTTCAAGAGGCAGACCAGCAAGCTCATCGTGTTGTTGAAAGAAGAGACTGCACGAGCTACGCCGGGTGGAGGATGTCCAGGACACGACGAGACTTAATTTAAGTAATAGTTTCAGTATAGTATAGTTAAACTTTGATACAATTTCACAGATTATGTAAATGTTTATAATTTAGGCGGAAATATCATGATATCTCTTTAAATATAAGACCTAGAAAAAGGTTTAGGTCTAGTTAGAAAGATAATAAAAGTGCATTTAATTTAAGACGGAATAGTTATGTGATAAGTAAATAAATTAAGAGATATAGATTAAAATCCCCGAAAATCATAGTGAAAATTAGGCTAGAGAATTGTACAAATAGTGCCGTCCTCTGCACGGTATAGCCTCGGGGCAGAATAGTAATAGCGAACCTGTGCTGCGCCACACAGTGGTTCCAGTAGCCAGTAAACAAAACACCAGAAGAAAGAAATAAAGCTGAAAACTGAAAAGGAATATAAACCAGTGAGTTGTAAATAGTTAGAGTAGCTATAACCAAACAAAAAATGTGTCGCAACTTGATGACAGCAAGGGTGCCTGCGCGGGGCGCGCTCGCCCCCGCACACAAGTATTCGCTGCAGCGCTACACGATTAGAATGTCGTCTATCCATACCATCAATAGGTACATGCAGCGCTAGATCGCTAATAGAGTATAGTTTTCTCGCGACCAAAACGTCGTAAGCGCCGTGAATTTCGTGGCGCTTACACGTTTCGTTCAACGTAGTGTAACAACATGTCGCTCTAATAGATTTTTTTCACCGCAGAAGGGACACTTCAGACAGCTAGCTATTAATGCAGTAATGTTAATGCAGTAGGTACCTATGAATATTATATTTCAAAACGTAAAAATATTTACATTAAATTAAAACGAATCGTTAAGCGTTTAAAGTCATTTTTTTTAAATAAATTGGTATTTTATCCAACAAGTACGTACATAGGTAGGTACTTACACTGCTTACACTAACTAGACCCCACACTTTATTTCACTCTGCCCCTCCACTCATGCCCGTGGATGCAGTAAGAGCCTGCTAAGGGATACCTCCGAAAGATGGGCAGCAGCGTCTTTCCATATACCAACATCCCGTACTGCGCTCGCCAACCCGCCTGCCAAGCGTGGTGAGTATGGCAACTACCCCTCATGGAGGCCCATGAGGGAGGCCTTTGTTCATTAGTGGACGTTTTTTGGCTGAAATGATGATGATTATCTAGCCCAAAACTAAGCAGAGCTCTTGTTATGGCTACTAGATAACTGATATAATAAATACAATACAATACAATACATAAATACCTATTTATTTATTATTATACGTAGAAAATGACCTGAACACCCAGAACAAATATCTGCAGCGATCACTAAACATTTGTCCCAAGGCGGGAATCGAACCCACCTCCTGCGTCGCAGGCGAACCTTCGTCCACCACGCCACAGAGGTCGTCAATCGATCTATTACAAATTTATAAACCTTAAGAATTTGTTCAGACAACAATATAGGTATAATACAGCTTCAGTTTATAAGTAATGACGATTGCAAAAGATACCTACAGTAGGTACCTACTGTTACTGATCAGACAGACGGCATAGGGCGAGTAATATGTGAGTTAAAAATAATCAGTTAAACATTTGTCGCCAACCCTTAGTAGGTACCTACACATCCCATCTGTACGAATCACTTTTCGGAATCTATGATTTTCAAACAAAATATCAGTACAATAGAAAATAATATACAAAAATTAATTTTAGTTGGTTTTAGTTGATATTCTGTTTACTTTCCGATGATAAGTCACGCCACTATCTTTTTTCTTCGCAGTTGATTGATTTTTACACGTTTTTAACACGCAAGACGGCATTTTTAAATTGGGATTATTCGCATGCGGTCGCGATGGGCGTCGACGAACGACTAAATGAGTTGTTGCCGGCCGGCAACAACTCATGGCGCAAACTTGTTGTTCGCGGGTGTCAATTCTATACGCTAGTAATAATACTGATAATACTTCAATGCTGGAAACCTAGAAGATAGAAACATACAGTCCACTCAGAACAGAACTAATGCGATAAAACGACCACAGATGGCCATCGAAACATTTCAATATTAAAAACAATCAGGTGGCGATATCGAGAGATAGTTGAGTATACAGGGTTTCCCAGAAATGGTGGATAATCCTGCACATACGTGTGCGGGAGAGGGGGGTGGGGCCCCATATCCCAAAAAAAAATCTATTCCCAACAGTCCGCGGTCTACGACATTTTTTGTAAAATTTAGAAAAATCCCAGTTTTCCTCACATTTGCGGGCATCACGTCCGCTATATGAGGCCAAGTTCAGATTTTTTTCTTTTAACGTGCTCCCTAATAAAGGTATTCCTAAATGACTTTAAAAAAAACTCAACTACTTCGAATAGTAGTTAACTAGTAGTACCTAAGGCATAAACTAATAATATATTAATTTTCAATCATATTTTATTAGTTTATGGCTTAGGTTTATGTTTTATTTATTCTAACTTTATATATATATATATATATATATTATCTTTAATCTTAGCAAAAGATGCTATTATAATTAAGGCGAAATACAATCGTGTTGCGTAGGCATTCGACGAGCGATCGCCGCGAGGGGTCCGCCCCACTCCCCGCGCACTCTCGTCTATCTACTCACTAAAAAGGTAGGTAGGCAGGTAGGTATATAAAGTACACGTACAATTTGATAGGGTATGTTCTTAGATTAGATTAGGGGCATTACTCCCCCAATGAATTTATATTTTATTTATTTATATCATAGGTATTTACAAATAAACATTTTTTATTTTATTTATTTTATTTAAAAATTATATATTGTATAGGTTATTCGTTTTATCACCTAGAAAACCCGCATCCATTTTGATCAGGTCTCTAGCTCTATTCAAAGATTACCTGGACGAAAACGCTTTTAGTAATAAGTTAGCCAGTAGATAATTAGTTATGGTACATACACTTCTTGTAAGTGGTAAACTTTTGTTTTTTGTCTTCTCTAGATATCTATAAGGTACCTGGCCCTAAGATGGCCCGATGCATAATATGGCCCACTTTCAGAAAAAACTTATTTGCAAGAATTTTGTTTCATGTAGTGTTGTTTGTATGACAAAATATAAATAAATGCAAGGGTAAACATAAAGATTCAGTCAAGATTCGGTTGAATTGAAGAAAACAGGTAGGTATTTTAGAGGTAGATGTGATTATTTTTATGACTATCTACGTATTTATGCATTCTAATAATTCTCTAACCAGTCCAACTCCTTGAAGTACCAGAGTCAGAGGCGTCTCTAGCCCTTGTGGCGCCAGTGTGCCACCAGTGCCCTGGCGCCCCCTAGTAGGAGCGGGGTCAAAATGGAATACTTAGTTATATTTTCATACGAAAATTCGGGTGCAAATAGTGCAATTTTAAATGATGTCAAGAAGCTTTTTAGGAATAAAGGGGTTACCCTGCTCTCCCATCGAGTATTTGAGAGTGGTTTTAGACTTAAAGTTGGCACTTCTTTAGCAAGTATTTGCCAAGGGTTTATATCTGAAATTAGTTTTTAAGGACCTATATTTTTCCCTTTCAATTTTGCACCATTATCGTAACCTTGACCACGCATATCTCGTATGTCAATTTCGTTTGAGATTAAAAAATCTAACAAAAGTTGAGTTAAACCCTGGCCAGTAGCACGGCGGAATTATCTATACAGTGTTCCGACTTCATACAAACGGACGAAGCGCGAGCTATACCTACGCGCCTCGATCTCGGCACTCGCTCGGCATCTAAACAGTCGCGACTGTGCCGCAGTGACGAACGGAGGTGTGTTGTTTTCTTAACAATAACCGCGCGATTTTTTCACAAAAAATAAGTTCTAGTACCTACTTACGTATTTAATATGTCGAGTAGGATATATTGTGCTGTTTTTGGTTGCATTTAATCTTAAAGAACGCATTCAGAGATAACTTTTTTTAGATTACCTGGAAACTCTGAAAGGTAAATAAATAAAATAATTTTACTTACTACCTAGTAGGTAGGTACATAATTTGTGTCTTTTTAATGGACAAGTATTTCCTTTTATCTCCCGAAAAAAAGATATCTGGATTCTTAAATAAAGTGAATAGAGTAAAGGAAAGTGATTGACACGAGTGAAATAGGTAGTTATAGGTGGTTCATGAATCATGATACGGTAGGCACGCTTGTGTATAAACCTCGGAGCATGTGTGTTTCGTTTTGTTAGTTTGTATAATTCAAAGTAAAGACGTGGTATTTTATTTATTATTAACTAGCTTCTGCCCGCGACTTCGTCCACGTGGAATAGTTTCTTTGGGCTAACGCTAACTTTTACCCACGACTTCGTTTACGTAGAAGGTTAAAATATAATATTTTTTAAATAATACCTACGATAAACGTAATTTTAGGTAGGTACCTACATCACGCTTTCATCAGTAAGAGTGGAACTTTAAAACGTTAGGTAAAAGTACTGGGTCTTATAATCTTATATCATTTAGATTGTAGGTTATTCTAATAATTCATAACTATGTTATTTTATAGTACTTCTGAGTACACTATATTTTCAATTTATCTATTCAATTCACAAAGTATTATATTTGTTTATATAAAAAAAGTATATTTACAATCACAAAACTAAATGGAAACACAAAGTAGGCAAATTTAATTAAAATGCTGGAGGCGGGCAGCCCTATCGCATGTTTACGTACCGCGCGGCTGTAGGTATTTATTTCAAAAATACGGCCGTGTTAAAATACTGTACAGATAATTATTCTGTGCCAGTAGTGTCTCTAATAGGAAAAAACCCAGAAAGTGTTATTTTGCCTTGTTGTTGCTTGCATTTAAAAGAACGTACCGTACGACAACCGATATTTGTTCTTCGTGTGCAATATCTGGAGTGAAATCTAAAATAATTGAAAAATATTTGTCAATTGCAAAACAATAGCTTTTTTATTCTTTCTCCTAATAATTGTATTATTTAATTCTGAATATTATGGTTATGGCCAAGATAATGAGTTTTGAATAAGGGCTTTTGATAATGAATTTAATAATATTAATTATTAAATTCATTATCAAATAAAATAATATTAATTTAATAGAGGTATATTCAACCAGCTTTAAAAAGTTACCATTACCAGAATCGTATTTTTTTCAGATCTTCCCCGAAAAGCCAGACATTGCCTAGCTAAAAAATGAATAATGTTAATTATTCGTTCGAGTACTGCAACCCAACGTTTTTTTTTCCCGTTCATCCGGCACGCGCCTTTGGTAGTGATGCGGCAGTACGCCAATATAATCATTAACCTATAATCTGTTGTGTCTAACCTATAATCTATTAGATGGCGCTCGGCGCCCCCTTAGACCCGGCGCCCGTGTGCGCCGCACACCCTGCACTATAGGTAAAGCCGCCTCTGACCAGAGTAGTACTTTGGTGATTGACAGCTTCGTTTCAGCTTTTCTATGGTTGTGGATGGGGTTGATGCGTCAATGAGACTTCATTCCCGTCATGTGTCATTCATTCTCCTCGGTGGCCGTGCAGTATACCACAACGTGTTCCACAGTTTCTTCCTGGAAGCAGCCAAGACACAAGCTGCTGTCTGTGGCTCAAGTCTTGAAAAGATGATGGTTCAGTTTGTAGTGTGTTATAATATCCACCATCGTTCTTAGGTTCTCGCGGCTTATCCTTAGCATTGTGTTTGTTGTTTGATTATTATTGACACAAGTTCTGTAAAAATATAGGCAATTAAACATAATGTAAGTACCCAGCTTTTTACCAGGTAGATTATTATATTTACCCAGGGTAGGTAAATTAGATACCTAAAGTGGCCCATCTTAGGAATAAAATTACAATAGGTAGGTATTTTTAGAAACATATTATGGGTTACCTTAGGAACCTTATCCAAGGTCATAACATGGTACACTACATTACAGGCGTGTTTACACATTCCCGCGAAATTATAATCTTTTATGGACATACGTTTTTTGAAAATGGGCCATCATAGGCACTGGGCCCATCTTTGGGTCAGGTTCCTTACTCGGAACAGACAAACAGCCATTTTTGACGATTGGGTAGGTAGATACATATTTTATTTTCACCGATGGCTAGGTAGTTATATGTACTTACATAGGTATATATTTTATTGGTTAGCTAATCAACAAACAACTTACCTGTTCAAGTTTATCAATTTTATTTTCTTTAGCTTCATTCGTGATTTTCGTTTTAATTTGTTACACTTATTCACCATTTTGGCTGCAAAATTTCGCGTATTTGTTTGCGTAGGCGACAGCGGGACGAGCGCAAGAAAGTAGTACACGGGTGCTCTCGACGAGGCGCTGCGGCCGACTGATGTAAGGCAGCAGCCGCGTAATGGCCGGCCCGTGCGCAATTTTACTTGTCATTATTTATAAATATATGTTTTGCTACAAAATAATATTCTTTTGCAAAAAAGTAAAGCCATAATCGTCTAAAGTATACATATATTAGGGAACATTTAGACGAAATTTCATTGAATTATGTTTAATAACTAGCAAATGAAACTGGTTTTCCGTAGACAGGATATCTGTAAAAATGAAGATTTATCGAGTCAAGTTAAGTCAATCGTGTTTCGGCTCCCATAAATTACTAGCTATAATCCTTAACTTTTGATGTTCATCAAAAAATATTTAAAAAATCAGTGTTTTCTTGCCTTAAAATTGGTTTTCCGTACAGTCAAAACGTGAGTTTTGGAACATACATATTTCACCTTAAACACGCCACACCATATTTCTGCAGGGTTGTTCGCAAAGTACTCCATACTTTATTCTCAAACTACTACAAGAAATTTTTACCTAAAATAAAAGATTAAAATTAAGTTTCATTCTACTCCATGCCTTATTCTTATGCATTAATCTTTACGTCGCACAAGGTATCTTAAGTACAGTCAGTTGCAAAATTTGAATTGTAAAAATATGTTACAAGTATAAGGAAGAATTATGTATATTATATACATATATGTATATATATAAAGACGCAAATGTGTTGACGCTGTATATTTATTTTCAGAAGGAAGAATTCTAGGTCGGCCCGGTACCGCTTCTATTTACACCAAACTTCCGGAGATGCATCTTGATGTGGAAATGTTTGCAAAAAAGCTGTTCTGCAAAGTTGAAAATATCAGGTGAAACTGTTTTAAGAGAAGATAACCATACATGTACGTTACAGAGCGCAATTATTGAAGAATTCAAAAAATAGTGCAAACGTATTATATTATGTATATATTATATATATACATATATTGTATCCTTTATCTACAAAACACTTGAAGGTATCTTAATAAATCTTTGGTATCGCAGTGGCTTCATTCTGTGCTCTACGTTTGCACTCTTTTTTTAATTCTTCAATAATTGCGCTCTGTAACGTACATGTATGGTTATCTTCTCTTAAAACAGTTTCACCTGATATTTTCAACTTTGCAGAACAGCTTTTTTGCAAACATTTCCACGTCTGAGATGCATCTCCAGAAGTGTGGTGTAAATAGAAGCGGTACCGGGCCGAACTAGAATTCTTCCTTCTGAAAATAAATATACAGCGTCAACGTCATTATCTCAATTTGGTAACTACCTATATAGGTACCTACATAAATAAAGAAACTAAAAAAAAGTGAAAACACAGATTTTTTTTTAAGTGAATGTACGTGTATGTTAGCTTTTAAAAACAGAGACATGCATTAGTCGTCAAGACAATTATGGATCGAAACAACTAATAAAAAAATGAAGATGACAGGTATAAGTTCAAATTTATTAGAATGAAAAGTAATTGATTGTGCAAAATTAAAATAATCGTGTAAACAAAACACAAGACAATAAATAACACCTAAATAAATAACTATGCTAATGGATAAAATAAAATAAATAAAAGTACTCACTTTGTCCAGCTTCAAAATGAAATTCCGGGATTCCGGTACTAGGTCCAGCATTCCCACTATCGTCAAAATAGTCGTCAGACATATTTTTATAACCTCTCACACACTTTGTTTTTTGTCCCGTGACGTCAACTGACTAACTGATGACATATTCCGCTCATTGCAAAAAGAGACATGAATTCCACTTTACTAAAACAATAGGTAGATAACAAATACTCACTCTAACCTGTTAGACCACTATTGCGCCATCTTTTTTTACAAGTACGTTGTCTCTTTCTTACAACTACATTGTCTCTTACACTTCTGTTTTATTTTTTAATAATTTGTTACAAATATGTCATATTGAAGTGATGCAATTTACTCTTTTTACCACATACGTGAACGTTATATACAGGAAAATCTTGTTAGTAAAATTTTGTTATAGAAATACTGTGACTGACTGTACTTCTTCAACATCTAATGGAGTAGAACGAAATTTATTTTGAATAATTAATAATTCGATGTTTTTGATGGAGCAGTTTGTGAACAAAGCCCAGGTACCTCGTGGAGTAGGATGCAACAAAAATTCAGTATTTTTTATTTACAAATTTATTTAAAAAAATTTTGGAGTAGATCGAGAATAATGTATGAGATTCTTATCTTTTTTAAACAATAGAATGGAGTACTTTGCGAATCACCCTTTCTGCACGCCCAGGATGTCTGGCAGAGAATGCTTTAGCATTAAGTCCTCCTTATACAATTGTTATGTGTTAAAGTGTTAAATAAATAAATAAATAAATAAATACAGCTTGATAGATACATGTTATTACAGCTTGTCCATTTTGGACATACAATATTATTGAGGTTTCTAGCCTTCGACTAGATAACCATTATTTATAACCCACCACTTATATGTATATAAAAAAAACATTTAATAATTGTCACATGTTGTTTGTTTCAGCGGATCTAATCATGACTGTTACTGATTCTCTTCAGACATATACCAAGTTCGACTTGGTAAAAAATGTAACTTTCGGTCAGCCGTTTAATATTATAATAGTTAATAATAAAACTACAAAGCCCGTTTTGAAATACCTAACGTAAGTATATTAAAGTTAGTTAGTCGTAAGTCGAAAGTTCAAGATGTCGGAACCAGGATTATGGAATTCAAGTGCAGTTGGGCAGAACACGTTGCAAGGCGAGGTGATGACAGGTGGAGCAAAGGTACGACTGAATGGTGGCCGAGGATGGCTCAAAAAACTCCTTCCGTCATCGGTCTCGTTTCGTCAATTTTCGAAATGAGTTCAGCAGTAGGATCTGCATATTATATTGCTAATATTGCAGAATAGGCTAGTACACTAAATTCTAATTCTTGTCATGTTATCGTAAATGAATAACTCAAAATGAAAAACGTATATATACTACATTTTTAAACACGGATTTATACTAAGACTAGCTTCCGCCGCTTTGCATGCGTTGTACCCGAATAAAAAGTAGCCTATGTGTTAATCCTGGTCAACATCAATACGTGTGCTTTGCACACGTACCTATTGATGTATTAAGTATGAATTTCAGCTCAATCCGTAGCCTACTTTTTGCGTGAAGAGGTAACAAACCTCCATCCAAACAAACTTTCGGCTTTATAATATTAGTTGGATAGGATAAAGCACATCGATATTCGGAGTGGGTGTAGTTATAAACCGACGTCACGTCAACTATAATATATACTATGTTTAACAATCAGTGACGTCAGGCGAGATCTCGACTCCAATGACGGTGTATTGAATAACGTTAAAAAACAAAATATACACGTTACAATTTAATTTTTAGAAGCTTCATGTAGATGAACAAAATCTACATGACGATAAAATTGGCCTATTATTTTTTAGAAACCCCAGACACAAAAAGAATTTAAAAAAGACACAAAAAGGGTGTTTTAGTTTGACCGCTACGTGTGTCTGTCAGTGGTACTGGTACCATAGCACTTAATCGAATGTACCGATTTGAATGCAGTTCTTTGTTTTTATTAAAAAGCAGGATTTCTAGCAGTGGTTCTTAAAAATCAATTGAGTAATTTACAAGATATGGGGGGTGAAAGTGGGGATGAACAATAGGTCTAAGATCTTTATTAATATTTCTCTTAAAGATTACAAATCACTTGCGAGAAACATAAACAATTAATAGTAGTTTCAGTTTGCAACGAGCATTAACAAAAGTAACATTTCATTGGCAATCTAAGTAACTGATAGAATATAATACAATTTATTTAAAAAGATTCTTTAACACTAGTTTACATATTAAGCATTTATATTTATAATTCGGCTTTTAAGATGTGGTGTTTAAGTCGGCTTTTAAATTGATTCAAGGTTTTAGTATTTTTAATGTTATTAGGTAATTTGTTATATAATTGTGCTCCTTCAAACATTATATTTTTCTTACCATAGTTTGTTCTGGTTTGTTCTAAATGAATGTTGTGCGCATTTCTAAGATTTCGGTTGTGTACATGTATGTTATTAGTAAAAGTTATTTCTGAATGTATGTCCTTGTTCAGTATTTTTCTTACGAGTATACATGTGTTGTATTGGTATATTTGGGTTACTTTCATTAGTTTAGTTTCACTATACAGCGTGTCCCGTAATTGGGGTACTAAGCCGAAAGGGGGGTTTTCTACCCACCCTGGCAAACAACGTTTGTTCTACGACTTTCTTGATTTTCAAGTTTTTCAGTGATAAGATAACGTTCAAAGTTTATACCAATTTCATAAGAGTGACAACCCTGCTCTCAGTTGTTACGGGCAATGACCTATTGACAGCCGGGGATTCCCGCGGCGCGCCCGCAACGCGCTTGTGCGTATATTGAGTGTGGGTATAGGTGCGTGGTGTGCGTAGGTATGTATTACGGACACACGTCTGTTATACATTAGGGTTGACAGCGACTTGGAAAACTTTAATTTTGTATGGAAACCTGAAAATACGTTTTTCTGAAATCTTTCTTCGCCTTTGCATTCCTTTGGTGGGGGGTAATTTGCAGCTCATGGCTTCATACACCAGTTACGGGACACCTTGTATATTGTCTCCGTTGGTGTCAGATAATCATAAAAGAATAGGGTTTTAATAAGTTTGTTTTGTGTCACTTGGAGTGTTTGAAGATTCGTTTTTGCTGCTGTACCCCAAACTTCAACAAGATAATCCAAGTGTGGTTTTACAAGGCTATTATATATGGTATATCGGACATGTATCGGAAGACATCTAACTATTTCGTTTAGACATCCCAAGAGTGATTTTAGTTTTTGATTTATCTTATCCAGATGTGGCTTCCATGACAACCCACTGTCAAGAATAAGTCCAAGGTATTTTTCTTTGTTTTCTTTTATAATTTCAAAAATAGAATGTCTTCACATTATATCCAAGTGTGAAAAAAAAAGAAAGCATAATGTGTAGATTGCAAAAGTGGGGTTACATATTAGGAAATAAATTAGGCCACGCGCTATGTAGGGTTCGTAGTTAACCGTAGACCTGTTGTTAGAAAGTGGTCTATGTTTTTACGTTTACCAAAACATATTGACAGGAATTAATTGAGTTTTCGGTTTAAAATATACCTACCTACCTGTATGGCTGGGAAACCGCATCACTTATTCGAGCGAATATATCTCCGAAACTAAAAAAGCTAGCTAAGCCGTTATAGTTTTCCTAAAAAGTTCATGGTTAAACTACAAGATTTGTTGTAGTTTAGATTTTAGAGGGGAGGGGGAAACGCTCGAAAGAAAGTCTAAATCTTTAATATTTTTGTAAAGAGTGTGAAGGTTGTAGGCACCTTTATACACTTATACAGAAATACAGAAATACAGAAATACAATTTATTAATAAAACCAATTTACATGTCAAATTTTAAAGAGAATAAGTACATACTTATGTATGTATAACATCACAAATTAATAAAATAAGTCACATGGAATCAAAATAAATTTAAATATAGTCATAAATGGAAATATAAGGTTTACAGTTGTAAAAGTTCGTTAACAGAATAGAAATTCTGCTCGACAAGCCAACGTTTCAGTCTTAATTTAAAACAAGATAAACTGTCATCAGATGTGACAGAGTCTGGGAGTTTGTTATACACTGCCGGACCCATCACATGAGTTAACCTTGAAGACTTCGTGAGGGAGCGGGCGATGGTCGCGAGCTTACCTGCGTTCCGCGTTCCGTACGCGTGGGGGTCACCGTTCTTCGTGAACTCGTTCAGGTTCGAGCGAACATATACCGCCACTTGCATTATCACAATGCAAGTGTAAGTATCCCGAGCTCTTTAAAATGTGGTCTGGCGGAGACATCTCGCCGAATGTTAACAAGGGCGCGTATGGCTCGTTTTTGCATACGGAAGGCGCGCTCCCAGTCGGCAGCTCGCCCCCATAGCTCCGCACCATACTGCAGCACCGAGTGGACTGTTGCGAAGTAACAGCTACGAGCTACCTCCGCCGGCACCACGCGAGCTACCCGACGGAGCGCGTAACACGCGCTGCCTATCTTTCCACACAGCTTATTGATATGGCTTTCCCAGGTGAGGGCTTTATCCATTTCGAAGCCGAGGAAAGTGGTCGAGTCGGATTGGTTGATGGCCGTTCCATTTACGCTGACTATCAGCTTCCTCACAGCTTTCCCTGATAGTCGGAAGTGAAGGAAGTGGGTCTTGTTTAGATTGAGCCCCAACCCGTTCATCCCGAACCATCCCGAGAGTAGGGTGGCCGTCTCGTTCATCTTCTCCTCCAGGGTGTCTACGGACTGGGCGGTGACGATCGCGGCCACATCATCTGCGTACATAAGTGTCTCCGCGGACGTCACCGCTTCCGGCAGATCGTTTAGAAGGAGAGAGAACATTATATTCGAGAGTGAAGACCCCTGCGCTACCCCCATGGTGGGAGATAAAGGCTCCGACCGTTCACTACCTCCAACAACTATTTGTGCACGATCACGCATCATATCCGTGAGAACGGCATATGATGGTCCCTCGATCCCGTAGTGGCTCATTTTACCGGCGAGTACGGCGTGGCTGGCCACGTCGAAAGCTTTGGACAGGTCGCAACACAACACGGCCACCTGCAGCTTCTGCTCACGCGCCGCCAGCAGACGCCGCACCACCTCGCGCGTCAGCGACGTCGTGGAGTACCCGGCGCGGTATGCGTACTGCCGGGGCGACAGGGCGTCCGTCTCCAGTAGGTACTCCATCAGTCGACTGCTCAGGCCATTCTCGAAGACTTTGGCGATAGCAGGTATGATCGAGACTGGCCTGTAACTGTCCATGCTCTCGCGTCTGCCCTTACCTTTGAAGATGGGTGATACCTTGCTCACCTTTAGCACCTGCGGATAGACACCTTCTTCGAGGCACGCATTAAAGAGTTGAGCCACTACCGGGGCCAGGGGTACTATGGCACACCTCAAGAGTTCCATGGAGAGTCCATAAATATCTTTAGACCGTTTGGGAGGTATGCGCTTAATCACAATGCTGGCCACCTCATCAGCACTGAACTCGCGCAACACCAACCGGGCGCCAGCATGCGGCCGCGCCGCCACCAGCGCGCGGGTGGCACCCACGACGTCCGCGTTGGGCGCGCCGCACGCCGCCGCTGCATTCAAGAACCTGTGATTTATAGCATCAACAGCATGTTTTGGTGTTGGAAACCTAGTACCTAAGTCGTCCCTCAAAATAGTTGAGAAATCTAATGGAATTGTATTTTCCTTTCCCCTTTCCTTATTAACTATCTTCCACATAGTCTTGGAGTGATTATTACTATTATTAATTAATTTTGAATAGTGGTTCACCTTGGAGTAATTAATAAGCATGTCAAGTTTATAATTTAGATTCGAAATAAATAAAGCAACTGAGTCATCATAGGTAGAATAATTAAAATGTAACATGTCAATAATAAGGGATTTCATATTCATAATGTCAGGGGTCAACCATAACGAGCCAGGTTTTTTATTGTTTATTCGCTTCACAGGGAAGCAAATATCCAGCTTACCTCGTATTATGTTCATTAAAGCCGTTGCAAGCTCGCAAGCTGTTTTATATTTTCCTACCATCAAACTCCAGTCAACACTATCTATTGCCAACATGAAATTATGTCGATTCGCCCTCGACATGTCACGGATGAGCTGAGTACGGGGTTCCGTGATCCGTCGGGTACACAAAATCTCACCGCGGACCGCCAAGTGATCACTCAGATTGGTTACTATAGGATCCGTTCTGATAGCGGCGGCCGCCGGTAAGTTAGCATAGAAGTGATCTAGGCAAGTCGAGGTACTTGCCGTTATTCTAGTCGGGAAATCCACAAAGTTAGTCATGCCATGGGCCGACAGCAAGTCAAACAGTTTTTTACGGTCAGAAGTAATGTCGCCGATCCAATTCACATTGAAATCGCCTACCATTACGCAATCTATACCTAAATCCGTTATTTTGTCGAGCAGGTTTTCTAAGTGAACGAAAAAATCGTTCGAACTAATAAGGTTCGTTCTGTATAAACAAATTATTGTTAGTCCAAAGTCAATTAAATCTACCGCCGATATTTCACAATATTGTTCTACCGATAAAGCTACCAGATTAGAGTTTTCAATGCAATTCAAGTTATTTACATAAATACAAGACCCGCCGTGGGCCCTATCACTTCTGCAAAAACTTGAGGCCAACTTAAATCCGTCGATTGAAACAAGTTTTAATTTGTCTACAGTAAGCCAATGCTCCGTGATTGCTAGAATATCGCACTTTAGATCACTTTGCAATAAAGTTTCTAACCTACCAGTTTTATTATCAATCGAAGCAATGTTTTGGTGGCATACACAAATAGTCTGTTGAGCATTCACTGCCGGTTTGATAGTCGCTTGCACTGTGCTCCTATGACGTGCTGCCGCTCGGGCCGGCCGCGCCGAGTGATCCCCGCCTCGTCGAGTGGCGGGGGCTCCATCGAAACCAGTCCGAGATTTTTACGCCGGGTGGCCATGATTCTGGTGACGATACTACGTTGTACATACTTTGCGGGAATCCGATTTCGAATGCTGCGTGCGAGTCCGTTTTGATGACTCGTTTCTTGACGAAGTATCTATCAAAATTACTTAATTTTGCGAGATAGAGTTTTATGTTTTCTTCGGTGGTGTCGGGCTTGAGTGACCAAACCTGAATATATTTCATTCCCTCCACTGTCTGGAGAGTGTCATCGGCCCTGCCGGACCCTGTCAATATTTTCCGCGGCTTACTCGTGCGTTTCCGATTTTGGGTCTGCCATGGTGATTCATTTTCTTCCTCTTGTATTGTGGGGTTGCACTGTCCATTTTCCACCGACGTTATGGTTGCCCTACTTGCTGTTGTGGTAACGATGGCAGGTTGATCCTGTCGAATGTTCGTGGGTGCTTTAGTTTCCGTGACATCTTTTATTATGTTAGTCGGCTTGGGGTTGCTATCCGATATGACTGCCGGATTGTGGCGCGGAGTTGTGTTCTTAGGCGCTGGTGCATCTTTACTCGCGTGTACATTGGTGCGCTTCTTAGTGGGTTTGGTGAGCTCCGCGATGGCGAGTGATGCCTGCGCCCGAGCATTCCGGACGGGTCGCTGAGCAGCTGATGTCGTCGGCACCGGAGCGATCGGCGTCAGCGATTTGCGGGTAGGCAACTTGGTGGATGGATTTAGGTTTGCAATAATCCCTGATTGCTCAGTTATTACAGCCTCCAGCGACTCCACTTTACTCACAAGTATCACCACTGTCTTTTGCAAGTCGAGAACTAAACTTTCGAGGGAAAAATTAGCCATTTTACGTTAAAAAATAAAAATAGAACGCGGAGCAGTTACTGTCGCGCGTCACGTCGTGACGGTAAACGACGTGACGAGACTTAGGGATGTCTTATGCAACAGTGTAAAATATTTGTTTCGACAAACTGGGCACTTTAACTGAGTCCATTCTCTCTGAATTTTTTATGTAACATTTTAAATCCAAACTAAGGGCTGACCGATTATTTCCGGATAACCTTTGCATACACTGTACATTGTTTGAGAAAATAATTATATATTTGATTCGATTTGACTTGAATTTAAATGAAATGATGACACAACCAAAGCTTTACAACTGTGTGGTAGTCATCGCCTAACTCCTGGACATAGTTACATTGATTCTAAACATTAATATGTATAATTAATACTCGTAGGTCTAATCTTTTCTATTATTGTGTTTCTTTGTGCATTAATAGTGTTCATTCATTAATTCAATGTTTAATGGCCGTGGTGTCGGCAGAATTTCACCCCTCCTTTCATGCCCGTGGATGCAGTAAAAGTAATTTGTTTAGCATAGAGTGTTTGTCACATAGAGTCTGCCGTGAGGGGCTGTGGACTACAAGGTCGGCGGTGGATGCAGGTCACTTCCAACTGTATTATTTGCAAATCCATGAGGGATGATGAAGGCATTATTTATGTTTCATCATCATCATCATTTCAGCCGTAGGACGCCCACTGCTGGACATAGGCCTCCCCCATGGATTTCCAGGTATTGCGGTTAGAAGCGGCCTGCATCCACCGTCGACCTTCGGTCTTCACCAAGTCATTTGCCCATCTTGTAGGTGGACGTCCTACACTGCGATTACCGGTCCGTGGCCTCCACTCGAGACCCTTTCAGCCCCATCAGCCATCGGTTCTTTAAGCTACATGGCCTACGAGCTGCATTGCCACTTCAACGTGCTAATCCCGGCTATGTCGGTGACACGAGTTCTTCTACGTATCTCCTCATTTCTGATACGATCACGTAGAGAAACCCCGAGCTTAGCCCTTTCCATAGGTCGTTGAGCTAATCTGAGCTTATTTATTAGGCCAGCTGTGAAGTTTATTTATGTTTATCCCACTAATATTATATAAAGCCGAAAGTTTGTTTGTATAGATGTATGGAGGTTTGTTACCTCTTCACGCATAACTACCCTTCGATTGAGCTAAAACTTTGCACACGTATAGATGTTGACCAGGATAAACACATAGAACATTTTTAATCTGGGTACAACGCATGCGAAGCGGCGCGCAGAAGCTAGTTAATAAAAAAAAGTGTTTAGTCATAGTTTTTCTTTTTCATTTATATTTTATTTTATTACACCCTATACGAAGTAGAAGGCTCCCAGAGTCTCAAACAGCACACTGGACTATAATTGTTATGAAAACAGATTGCCAAGCAGCGGAATACAAAAAAAACCTGTGTCTACGAGTATGTAACGGATTCTTCGAACGTTGTTTTAACCCACTTTAAGTTTACAGTTGCAACTCAATAGAACACCTGATGAAATTTGTTCCTCAGCAAAGACTGCGACCGACGAAAAACTATGACGAAAAACTAGCTAACAAAAATGAAAAATACATAGTCGAGGTAAATATTCAAATCCAGTATACAATAGGCTACTTGACTAAATTTAAATTTTTACTCCGATGACGGAAGTGGAGTAGATTATTAAAAACTGGGCGCCTACTCTAGAAAACAATTAAGATATTATCGTCAGAATGGCAATCCTTACGTAATGGCCATAAGAGCACAGATTACAGAAACTAACAGATACATCACTGCAATACAAAAGCGAAAATACCTACGCTATAATAGCCTACAAAATTGTATTAATAATACCAGCAGTTCACAGCGAGAATAAGTGTACCATAAGTATGCATACAATAGAGTTGAGATTGCTTTGCTCACCCTCCCCACCTACTTGCAAGTAATCTGTGACGCGGCATCGAATGAGTTGCTAAATTTTAACGTTGAAAATATGCTAAATCGCGTAAATAATTTTAATAGCATGAAGAAAACAGGAGTAAAGCAGATGCAATAGTGATCTCAGTGTTCTGTGAAGAAGTGTTCTAGTGTGAATCTGCTGTGAGATTCGTATTGGTGTGATTTCCGATTTAAAGCGTTAATTTTGTTCTGATTGGACTACGTTATTTAATCCCGAACCCCAGCTTCCTATGTTCTAATTGGAAAATGTGGTAAGAATTTATAACAGTAATATGGATCCATTTTATCATCATCATCATTTCAACCGTAGCCGCTCTTTTGGTTGCGCGCCGCGCAGATTACAACCTTCATTTGGTTTGCGTTTTGGCGCAAAATACGGCGTCGGCGCTAAGTGGATATTGGCTCGGTTTTTACAATGGAACGTATTTTGTGGTATTTATTCTCTATGGAAAGGGTTTGAATAAAGCTTGTCAGTACGTTAATTCATATATTAGTCTGTGTTTGGGATATACAGAGTAAAAATTATTTTTTATTAATTATTAATTTATTTTTAGTTCAAAATATTTTTATTTTTAGTTAAAAATATTTTTATTTTTAGTTCAAAATTTGTTATCATCTATCTACATTTTCTGCTGTTTATACATAGTTTGTAGTATATCCTCACTTAAAATAACAAAATAAGTAGGTGTCTTCAAACAAAATATTATTCTAATCGTAATTATAAAATGCATTTTTTATGTATAATCTTTTTTTTAATTTTAATTTAATCGAATTATTTTTTTTTCTTGGGCGACGTAAAACTTATTTGTTATTGTCATTGTCAACTTCACTCAGAAGGCACCAAAACGAACAAAATGTCGATAGTTTACCAATAATAATTGTTTTAGTGGAACGCTAAATCACCGCTAAATCACTGGTCAGTTTACTTACCAAAACCAAACAACGGCTAAAAAATCTTGGTAAGTAAACTAACCAAAACCAAACAAGCGGGTAGGGAGGGATCCATTTATAACCGATTTAAACAACTGATGTGACTGAAATGATAAATTCTAAAATAGTGCTGAAAATATGACTTTGGCATCCATCCACTGCACAATAGTTACGCGTTTTCGACATCTAAAGGAACTCATTTAACGTGCGTGCGCTCAAGCGGGCGTGTGGCAGCCTACTGCCGGCGTAACACCGACGTTACACCAAGCGGTAGGCATTTAACGCGTGGCCTTGAGCGAGTGACGGACGCCTGATAAGAGTTTGGCTTGGTTATGATTTTGATTCATCGCGATTTGCGTTCAAGAGTAGCCCCGCTGTATGTATGTTATTTTTGATGGACTAAACATAATATTGATTTTCGTACCTAGTCAAGTAGCCTATTTTTAACAAACAAAGCGGACAAGTCAGAGCGGGGTTCCGAAATTAGAAGATCCGATTTAGTATTTGATGAAATATTTATGCTAGTCAGTAGGCCGCTCAGCCATTATAGGTACGCCATTTGCTGGTATATCTATTTTGTGTATTCAGCGATACTTATACAAAAAATACATTAAACAATTATTTTGTATGATATAAAAAATAAAAATAAATAAAAATGCCGTGGGGTGCCGGCAGTAGAATGTTACCCCTCCTCTCTTGCCCGTGGATGCAGTAAGAGCCTGCTAAGGGATACTTCCGGAAGATGAGCAGCGTCTTTTCGTGTAATAACATCCCGTACTGCGATCGCCAATCCGCCTGCCAAGCGTGGTGAGTATGGCAACTTCCCCTCATGGAGATCTATGAGGGAGGCCTGTGTTCAGTAGTGGACGTTTTACGGCTGAAATGATGATGATGATGATATAAAAAATGCTTTCAAAAATAAAAGTTTTCAGGTTAAGGAGGCTATAAAAGAGATGAATGGTAATTGGATATGTCAAATAACTTACGAAAATAAGCAAGCTGCTGCCGTAAACTTCAGCTTAACACTTCAAAATATGGGCAAGTATATTATTTTTAATATTTATTTTAAATTCTATTAGTAAAATTTATTTTAAATTCCAAATAATCGGAACCCTTTATAGGATCACTTTGCTGTCCGTCTATCCGTCTGTCTATTTCTGTAATATTTATTTTTAATACCAAAAAATCGGAACCCTTATAGGATCACTTTGCTGTCCGTCTGTCCGTCTATCAGTCTGTCTATTTCTGTAATATTTATTTTAAATTCCAAAAAATCGGAACCCTTATAGGATCACTTTGCTGTCCGTCTCTCCGTCTATCCGTCTGTCTATTTCTGTAATATTTATTTTAAATTCTAAAAAATCGGAACCCTTGTAGGATCACTTTGCTGTCCGTCTCTCCGTCTATCCGTCTGTCTATTTCTGTAATATTTATTTTAAATTCCAAAAAATCGGAATCCTTATAGGATCACTTTGCTGTTCGTCTGTCCGTCTATCCGTCTGTCTATTTCTGTAATATTTATTTTAAATTCCAAAAAATCGGAACCCTTATATGATCACTTTGCTGTCCGTCTGTCCGTCTGTCTATTTCTGTAATATTTATTTTAAATTCCAAAAAATCGAAACCCTTATAGGATCACTTTGCTGTCCGTCTCTCCGTCTATCCATCTGTCCGTCTGTCTATTTCTGTAGTATTTATTTTAAATTTCAAAAAATCGGAACCCTCATAGGATCACTTTGCTCTCCGTCTCTCCGTCTATCCGTCTGTCCGTCTGTCTATTTCTGTAATATTTATTTTAAATTCCAAAAAATCGGATCCCTTATAGGATCACTTTGCTGTCCGTCTATCCGTCTGTCTATTTCTGTAATATTTATTTTAAATTCCAAAGAATCGGAACCCTTATAGGATCACTTTGCTGTCCGTCTATCCGTCTGTCTATTTCTGTAATATTTATTTTAAATTCCAAAAAATCGGAACCCTTATAGGATCACTTTGCTGTCCGTCTATCCGTCTGTCTATTTCTGTAATATTTATTTTAAATTCCAAAAAATCGGAACCCTCAATACGTCTAATACGTCTGAAGCTAACTAAGCCGCGGGTTTCCTCACGATGTTTCCTTCACCGTTAAGCACGTGTTAAATGTGAACTTACACTTTTCAAGAAAGAAAAATCCATTGGTTCACTGGTTCACGGCCGGTATCGAACCCACGACCTTCGATTAAAAGTCGGGGGTACATACCATTCAATCAAAACGGCTTTTTGATGATGGGAATTAATATCTGTACTATCTGTGTACCTAATAGCTGTACTGTATTATGTTTAATTGATCACGGAAAAACATGGACATTTATTTATTTATTTATTTATTTATTTATTTATCTACATTACACTTATTTTGACAGGATTATCCTAATACAATAGTGTAGTCATCTTACTTAACAATTAAATTACAATTAGTACTCACTTTCATATATAAATATTCGATTAAATTCGTAAATATTGCATTAAATAAAAAAAAACAATTCATTTCACAAACACAAATACAGAAAACCATTCAATCACATTAAAAATTGATACTCAATTCCATTAAACATTTAAAATACCATACTTATTAAAAAATAAATTACAACACACAATTACATTAATATAAATATTCGAATAAATTCATGCATAATATTCAATTCAATTCATAAATTCCATATAAAAATTATATTCAAAAACAATAAAAATCAACACTCAATTCCATATAAAATTCTACAATGTCAAAGACTGTTAAATAACATTATTGTAACACAATACAAACATGGTCACATTTGCGAATTCGTTCAAAGAACAATGGAACAGGTCTATCGTCTCCGTATTCTACCGTGTTAGATAGACAGACAGACGGACAACAATACAGATAACACACCATGTTTTTTGAAAGACGAAAAAGACTGTTCAACGTCTGTCAGATCAGCTAATTTATAATATTTTTTTTATACATATACCCACGGAACCCTCGGTGGGCGAGTGCAGCTCGCACTTGGCCGGTTTTTTATTTATGATCTAAGGAGGATGCGCAGCAGAATATGTCCGTCTATCAACATTCTGTACTGCGCTCGCCAACACGCCTGCAAAGCGTGGTGAGTATGGCAACAACCCCTCATGATCATTACGCAGTGTTCCATGAGGGAGGCCTTTGTCCAGCAGTGGATGTCTAATATCTTGGAGATAGAGAGAGAGAGAGAGATATATATATAGTATATATTATATATATATATATATATAGAGAGAGAGAGAGAGAAGGATGTCGTTGGGATATCCAAGGATATATATATATATAATGTTAACCATGATACACCATGGTTAACATTATATGCAAAATTTACGGGATATTTACCATGATTTCAGTATTTTTAAGTTTCCCGATATTTTGACGCAGTTTCACACGTCATGATTACAGATAATCAGTTTATTCGTGATCATGACGTGTGAAACTGCGTCGAAATATCGGGAAACTCAAAAATACTCCGATCCAAGGATATTGCTGGGAATTTCGCTTATTAATTTTGACTTTTCGTCCTATTTATTCCAGAAGTTCCAAGCGAAATTTTTGTTAATGACGTTTCAATGTCGTTTATTCAAAGATACTATTTTTTTGAGGGTGAACTCGTGAAAATAACATGCAGAAAACTGTATGGAAAAACAATGCATATGGAATTTAAATTTGGTGAGTTTCATGTTTCATGATCATCACTATAAGATTTTAGGACCTCTATGGCACCGGACATGGTCCGCCCGCGACGCAAGAGGTTGCGGGTTCGCTTCTCGCCTCGGGAAAAATGTCTGTACGATATTTGTTCAGGGTGTTTAGGATGTTTCCGGCAAATATACATAGCAAAAAACATCTATGTATTAAATATATCAGTCATCTAGGTATCCATAACACAAGCTCTGCTTAGCTTGAGGCTAGATGATGCTGTGTGAATTGTCCAGCATTATTTAGACCATCTATCGTCTAGCCGTGGGGTGCCGGCAGTAGAATGTTACCCCTCCTCTCATGCCCGTGGATGCAGTAAGAGCCTGCTAAGGGATACCTCCGGAAGATGGGCAGCAGTGTCTTTCCGTGTATCAACATCCCGTACTGCGCTCGCCAACCCACCTGCCAAGCGTGGTGAGTATGGCAACTACCCCTCATGGAGATCCATGAGGGAGGCCTGTTCAGTAGTGGACTTTTTACGACAGGAATGATGAATATTAAGATATTTTGTGTAGGTTTACCTAACCTGTTACGGGCGAAGGTGAGCAGGTTTAGCATGATGTTATGATAACATATTTATTTCAGATAACAGCAGCATTATTATTACACAGAAAAATAATCAGAGTGAACAAGTAATGTATATGAAGATGATAGACAAAAAATATAAAGGTGACGTTTCGTGCAAAGTTCAAAACTATGCCAATATAAAAACAGTGAGCTTCCGTATGCAAGCCCTTAACACTGGTAAGTCTAAAATCATGTAGGCGTATTTTTTTTACATTTTGACTAGTTGAAGAGGTGTAAAAATTATCCGGAATTCATACTTATTTGTTTTTTTTTTATTTGTTTTTCACGCGTTGAAAACAAACTTTAAAATAGGTACCTAAAACAACTCTGCGCGGACGGCAATAATCCTGTCGAAAATAAGCTGACGTTTAAGTTGTCATTGGTGTCACTTCTGTTGTTGCACTACCTAACTAAAACTGCGTAAAATGGACTACAATGCCATTCAGTTAGTGCCATTTTGAAATTGAAACGGAACAATTTGACGAAATTTTACGTTGACAGCTCTTAATTTAGAAACGTCATATCTCTAACTATAATTAGATTAAGAGCAACAAAATCGACACCACTAACGTATAATCAGCTGTTGAAGTTAAAACTTTCGTGGACTTTTCTTGAATGAAAATCAGCAAATCCTAGAAAGTCGTAAAACTAAAGTTGTTCCTTGGGGTGGTCAGAATTACCCACGGGTTAGCACGCATGTTATAATACACCATGTATTGTGTAATGGATTAGCAAAAAGTTTTGCTTTCGTCAGGCATTTTTACTAAGTTTGGGGAATATGGCACTGTAAGAGAGCGTTCCCACTGAGGCGGAGCTGAGCAAAACGGGGCATAACGGTGCATGAATTAACCGATTACAATGCTCGAACGGCAGAAGGTTCGAGGGAACAGCATTGTGATTGGTCTCTTCGTACACTGCTTAATCCCGATTAGAGCCCAGTTAAAATGGGGTCCTGCATGTTCATTACAGATTTACCGTCGATCACCGTGAATGGTTTGACATTAGCCCGAACCGCTGTCGGTAGCACTATAACTCATTTATACGAATACTTCTATGAGGAGCCATTATCAATAGCATGTGACAACCAAGACCCAAGACAAGCATGGTCTTGTAAGGCAGAAAATTGGAAAGAATTCGCAGGTGAGTTTGTAATTGAATTAATTAATGAGTAAAGATATTATTATTATTAATTAATTTTCTTAGTTAGCTTCGGACGTATTGTCCTGTTCTTTCCTCTGACTAACAGCTGACTAAGCTGAGAGGATGGTTAGGTGCTGGGCAAGCCTAATCCATCAGACAATGTTCCAGGCACTGCAGCGTCCCGTACAGCATGATTACCAGTTGCTGACGCTGCTTATATCATCTTTAATAGATCCAAAGGCCTTACTTTTTTTTGTAATTACAAAAATGGTAAAAAGGAACCTCTGTCTATGGCGAGATGCAATGGCTCATTAATGACCAGCTCGAATGACATTGCTGGCCATTTCTTTTATTCTTAACCCCCGACAAAAAAGAGAGTTATAAGTTTTATGTCCACTGCGTTTAAGTCTGTGTGTTGTCTTTGGCACCGTAGCTCTTAAACGAGTGGACTCATTTGAATAAGAATAAGAAACGTTTATTTTGTGCCACAAAATATAAAACAATAACACACACAATAACAAAATTAGAAATACTGACAACAAAAATGGTCGCCACTCAGCTATTGTTACGGTAAGGCTGTACGGTAAAGCCGTTACTGTAACGCTGGTCTTCCGTGACGCCAGCATGCAGTTACTTAATTTTTTTCATGTGAAACATCTACAGCCGCACGTAAAACCGATTTTTGGCGTGGCGACGCGTCGCCACGCTATATGATGGCATATATATACAGTCTATATGTTGTAGTACTGTACTGTACTGTACTGTAACTTAATGTCATCATCATCATCATCATTTCAGCCGTAGGACGTCCACTGCTGGACGTAGGCCTCCCTCATGGATTTCCAGTTATTGCGGTTAGAAACCATCTGCATCCACCGTCGACCTGCGGTCTTCACCAAGTCATCAGTCCATCTTGTTGGTGGACGTCCTACGCTGCGCTTGCCGGTCCGTGGCCTCCACTCGAGAACTTTTCGGCTCCATCGGCCATCTGTTCTGCGAGCTACATGGCCTGCCCATTGCCACTTCAACGTACTAATCCGTTTGGCTATGTCGGTGACCCGAGTACTTCTACGTATCTCCTCATTTCTGATTCGATCGCGTAAAGAAACCCCGAGCATAGCCCTCTCCATAGCTCGTTGAGCGACTCTGAGCTTATTCATTAGGCCAATCGTGAATGACCACGTCTCGGTTCCATATCTCATCACTGGTAACACACATTGATTGTAGACTTTAGTCTTAAGGCACTGATAATTATGATAAGGCACTGGTAATTTAATGTACTGTACTGTAATTTAATGTATTGTACTGTACTGTAAATAATGTCGATGTTTCACATCTGCCAGGTGTCCCGTGACGGCTTACATTTTTTTTCACATTTAAAGAAAATGTGAAAAAATATTTTATAGTTTATAATGTATAAATGTAATAATCTCTTGATAATTTTTAGATTTTGGTTTTGGAAATGGGCGAATTAATTTAGTAATTATGAAGAACAATACCATCGGGACATGTGTGTCAAAATACTTGAACATGACATTAAAATTGAAACCTATTTCGAGTTTGTTCGGTAAGTCATCACCCCTTATCCCACAATATGTGGGGTCGGCACATTTTCTTTTTTATGTTTTTCTGTATATTTTATATTATTTGCGTTTATCTTATATGCTGTATTGCTAAAATAATTATTCTACAATTGTTTCCTACAATTGTAGGTACATTTTTATTTTCATTTAGAATTAATAAGAAAAGCGTAAAAAAGGATTTTTTCTTCGTAGGCACGTAGGCTCGTATGTTGTTTTTATTGTTTTCCTCTATTTTGTGTCTGTGTTTATGTTATACTCGTATCGTCGAGGTCCCGTCTCGTCGTGGGTTGCTGGCAGTTAAATGTTGCCGCGTCTCTCTTTCCCGTGGATGCTGTAAGCATCTGCCAAGGGATAGGCAGCTTCTTTTTGTGCATCAACATCCCACACTGCGCTTGCCAACCCGCTTACCAACCTTGGAAAGAGGCAACGGCCTTCATGATCAGTACTTAGAGAACCATGAGGGAAGCCTATGTCCAGCAGTGGACGTGGACAGAGTTCTACGGCAGAGATGACGAAGTAGTAGAACGAACATCTCTGATTAATTCATACAATTTCAGATCCTATGATCCATGGCTTGCCTCTTGCTCAAACGGAGTTGAAATATTTGACAGAAGAGGGTTCAACATACAAAACAACTTTCTTTAATGAAGGAAACAAAATATTGAATTTATCGTGTACTTCAAAATTACCTGGCTGCCATTGGGACTTCAATGCAAGCAGTACGTACAATATTAACCTTATTAGACTAACAGTCATTGAGAAATGTTCTATTGAAAACCTCTTGATTAGTGGCAGCTTGATGAATCTTCATGAAATCTCTGAATCCGTAAGGGCTGCGGGGCTGAAACCACACTTTCTTTGTTCTGTGGCTGAAACTACGTGAAGCAAAGGCCTCGACCTCGACAGTCTGATCATCTTAAACCACACTTTCTTTGTTCTGTGGCTGAAACTACGTGAAGCAAAGGCCTCGACCTCGACAATCTGATCATCTTAAGCCACACTTTCTTTGTTCTGTGGCTGAAACTACGTGAAGCAAAGGCCTCGACCTCGACAGTCTGATCATCTTAAACCACACTTTCTTTGTTCTGTGGCTGAAACTACGTGAAGCAAAGGCCTCGACCTCGACAGTCTGATCATCTTAAACCACACTTTCTTTGTTCTGAGGCTGAAACTACGTGAAGCAAAGGCCTCGACCTCGACAGTCTGATCATCTTAAATTTATTTAAGATGATCAGACTGATGGTCGAGGGTTGTTTTTAATATCTTAGATGGGCTGGATTTTGGGTCGCACCCAAATCTCAGTTGGTGACGCTGCAGTGCATGGGATATTGTTTGATACATTATACTCGTCCAGCATTTCTCTCTCTAGCATATTCTTTCGTCTGAGTCGGCTGTATTTAGAGGAAGGAACATGTCAAGACGTCTGAAGCTGACTAAACCGATAAATTGAAGTAAATTCATAGTAAACCGACGGAGAGGGCGCCACCGCGCGTATGACAAGATATAATATAAAAATGTTCGGCTATGACATTTTTATATTAAATTAAATGATTTATGTACTTTTATTACCATAAATCGTACAAATAATCAAAGTAACTTTAAACAAGAAGTGAATGAATAATAAATCGTGGACTGAAGTGAATAGAAAGTGACGAAATAAATGGATTACCGTTATCAATGACGCGCGCCCATTATTGACTTATGAAACAGTTTGAGTTGTGATTTCTTTATGAATAACATACAGTGTACAAAAGAAACAAGCTCGCTAGTGATATTTATATAAACAAAGAAAGACAAAGAAAGTATAACCTCAAAATAAAGCCAACGAACGACTGCACAGCAGCTACCACTCCACACACGAACATGGCTTCATTATGTGCGGGATGCCATGGAGAACTTCCTTATAGACAGTTCTTAACATGTTCACATTGTGGGAATAGTTATGACCTCAGCTGTGCAAATGTATCTTCTACGCGTTTCTATGGCACAATGACATCGGAACACAAACAAAAGTGGAAATGCCAAGCCTGCTATTGCAAACAACCAAAGACAGGTAATATAGACAGTCCAGTTCGTCAAAATTAGTATCAAACGAATCAGCTACAATCGACTCCAAATAATATAACACTAAGAAGAAAAGTTTAACAAAAGGTCAACTCCCCGTCTTCGGATGATCAGATTCTACTGGGCGACACCATCTACACAGAAACTAAAAGCACAACAAATCCAACTCTCAGAACGGAAATAACATTAGGAAATATCAATAACCTAATAATAAATAGACTCAAGGAAAATAATACATCAATAATCAATGAATTAAAAGACACAATTAAAACAGAAATAAATAAAGCTATAACAAAATTGAGAAACGATATAACAGAAGAGACAAGTATTCTAAAGAAGGAAAATAATCAAAGAAAGGCAGATATAAAACAAATAAGCGAAAAAATAGAAAAATTATCATCTGACAATGAGCAATTAAAAAGAGAAATTTAAGATATTAAATCTATGAAACACAAATTTGTTTGTATGGATTGGAAGAATACTTTGAAGAGTCAGAATATGATTTACATGCCAGAATCATAACCATTTTCCGTGACATCCTTCAAATTGATCTCCGTGGCTACATCGAAGAAACCTTCCGAATTGGTAGGCAAAATAATAACTTTAATAATCGACCGCTAGTAGTGGAACTTATTAGCAAAAGAATGACTAAATATATAATCGAAAATAGCAATTTTTTTAAGGGAAGTAGATTATCTATCTCAGAATTTTTAGACGAAAGTGCAAGGAAGGAAAGAAGACAAATTATAAAAGAAATCCTAACTGCTAGAAGAAACGGTCATTATGCCATTATAAAAAACAATTACCTGTCTATAAATGGAAAACCGGTCCAACGAAAACTAAGAGACAATCTACAACGCATAACCACAAACAAAGAATTAATCATCAATAAAACCCAGAACACACGCTCCATGCAACCAACTCGAACTTAAATCACTGACAATTCCGCACACCTTAGACATTTTTTATCATTCGGTCGAACTTCCCAGGCTAAGGACGTCTTTGAATGACTAGACGACCTCCGTGGTTCGACTGATTCAACAGCTGGGTGAGACGTTGCGGGTTCAATTCCCATCGTAAGACAAAATAAATAAATAAAAATTCATTTATTGCGTAAAATCAAATTAACAGAGTGTGTTTGGCTCTGACTCCTAAACTAGGGTTACCTGTATGTCAGGAGTCAGGTCCTTCCAATAGTGATTACTGTCTAAAAAAAAAATGTTTATATTAACTAAAGCCATACATATAATTTAACGGCATTAATTTATTTTTATTTATATTACTAATTACATTGTAGATTTAAGAATGTCAATTTGCATGACATAATATTTTCTGTTTTGTCGGTAATTTTTTTGGGTCTGGGTATTTTATAAATGATAAGGTTCCAGAAGTATTAGCAATTTAGGCATCCAGCTTTTAAGCTGATACCGATCGTTTAGAGAGGAAAGTCATTAAAACTACAGCGGATCAACGTGGCACGACAGATTTTGATTAGAGGGTACATACAATTTCATATCTTAACAAAATTGGTTCAATTCCCCCCGTGGGGCCAATATATTTTTCTTCAAATATTTGTCTATGTTTATACGAGTATGTCTATGTATGCGGATGTAATAATTTTGTTCATTGTTTAATATTAGAGGCAGCTTAATTTTTAAAATTTGTTTCTTACATTTTTGATATTAGTAATGTAATTACTTACTGTTTGTGGTTTAATAATATAAAAAAACACATACAAAATAAAAATGGAAAAAAAATTAAAGTCCACCGTTATATTTATTTAATAATTTCAGGTGAATACTCTTCACATAACTCTTTATTGGATTTCATAACAAGAAATACATTTATACCACAAGAAAAATCGATTACAATTATTAAATGCATATGTAACAGAGATGGTAAACATTTCATACATGAAGTTGAAATTAAAAGAGATACACATATAAAGACGGAGAAACCTAATAAGGAATCATTCGACAATGAACATCCAGGTAAACAAATATCAGGCGAGTTGACAAATTTATTTATGATTTGTCCAGCATTATTTAATTGAAATGTTTTTTTTCCGTTTCCATGTGAATACGGGAATATAATATAGCCTATATTACGCAGGGATACTGAAGCATTCTAATGGTGAAAGAATTTTTTAATTCGGGCCGGTAGCTTCGGAGCCTATTCAATGCATACAAACAAACAATCAGATCTTTTCTTTTGATTATTAGTGTAGATGTAGATGTAAACTAGCTGTCCCGTGCAACTTTGTCTGCGTCACATAAGAGAGAGAGAGAGAGAGAGAGTGGGTCGCAGGCACCTCTAATTAAAATCGCGCGCGGTAAAACTGTGATATCTTCTAAGATATTCCTCAAATTCAAATGGTGTGAAAGGCAGTTCCGTTCAAAATTTAATACTTATAATGAATAACGTAATTAATTGGTTATGGGTTGAAACTTTATTTATAAAAACACCGCAAAAACCGGACAATCCGCCTTATAGAGCCTTGTTACAGTAAGTAGGTGTGTTACAAGACATAGTGCTTAGGATAGGATATTCTTATATTTTTAAGATACCTACCGACGGCGGCCTTTACATGTAATTTGTTTAATTTGTTATAAAGTTAGTCCAATTTATTCAACATAGATGAATTGATTTAGGAAATAATTAGGAAAAACTTTAATTGTCCGTTTTACTATTTACTATATACGAATAAGTATCTAATTTTAAGTTAATTTTATAACAAGCAGCTCGTGCTGTTGAAAATAAAATAAAAAAATATACAGCTTTAGCAGCTGGTATTCATGATGTAGGACGCTGCAGTGCCTGGGGCATTGTAATTAGGAACTAATCCCCGACTTCATTGTTAGATGGACTAGGCTTGCCCAGCACCGATGCCAACCCCCCAGCTTAGTCTCGACGGTGGCACCACTTACATTATTTGACTTTTTTACAGTCTTTGGTCATTTTCAGTTGCAAAAAAATATTTTTATTGTTATTATTAAGGTCGGAGTGGCTTAATTAGACATTATTGCAAGATAAAAGCCTTTTGCATTTGCCAATTGCATCCCACTAATATTATAAAGCTGAAAGTTTGTTTGTATGGAGGTTTGTTACCTCTTCACGCAAAAACTACCAACGGATTGAGCTGAAACTTTGTACACATATATAGATGTAGTTCTGGATTAACACATAGGCTACTTTTTATCCGGGTACAACGCGTGCGAAGCGGCGGGCAGAAGCTAGTTGATAATAAAGGTCAAAATAAGATAATTAACCATGTCAGGCATCCTATAGCAGAGAATACGTCATAATTGTGCATCTCTTACACTGAAACAAGTATATGCTTATTCTTACACTCAGTTAGAAATGTCAACCTTAGAGCTCTTACACACGAGCGGCACGTTGCCAACGGCATAGGTAACTGCAGCCGTCGACACGCGTCGGCGGCAGCCGTCGACAACATGCCGCTCGTGTGTAAGAGCTCTTAGCGATAATTAGATCTTATAGAAACTTTTGTCGAAACTGGTAGACCGCTTTCTTGGCCCACCGTGCTTTACTTGCCAAATGAAATGGGCATGGCAAAGAGGAGTCATACCTATTTCTTCTGCGTTTTTTTTAGATTATTAAGAAGTCGTGGTCGCGGTCGGTTACGAAGGCGTTGGCGGGACGATTTACTTTTTACAAGCTTTTATTTAACTTGCCTGTTTGTTAGTGTGAGTATAATCTAATAGAACCGCTTCCTGTCGTTAGATTGCACTCTTTAGTATACTTGCGTAAAGTAGGAAGCGGTTCTAATTTAGCGCTGTTTTCTCATGGACCCACCCATCTTCAGAGACAATAGAATTATATGGTACCATGATGATGGAGTCGGAAGGTGGCCATTGGAACTCCTTAACAAGTTGAATCGAGTTTAGGCTCATTTGATTTGTCTTGGCAACCTACAGAAGATTTTTTTTTAATAACTTGTTCTGTTTTAAATATATTTTTAACTTACATAACTTATTTTAGGACCAGGATCGAAAGGTGACCTCGGTAATATGGTGTGGCTTTCATTAATACCAGCATTATTGGTTATTGCCCTGGTCGTGTGGTTAGTCAAACAGAAAAACAAACGCAAGAAGGAACGGGTAAGTTTTATTTTTTTAACCTTTAAACCCTCGGGTTTGTGCAGGCACTCACATTCGCCTGAATCTATCTTATATCTCGTGTAATTGCGCAATAATAAACTCATCCACACACAATAAAGAATTTTTAAAACGTACTCACTAAATGCAAAAATTGTTTGATTGAACAAGTTTAGTGTAAAGACGAATTCCGTGACTCGACCGATCTAACGATCTAGATCATCATTTCAGCCATAAAACGTCCACTGATGAACACAGGCCTCCCTCATGGACCTCCATGAGGGGTAGTTGCCTACTCACCACGCTTGGCAGGCGGGTTGGTGAGCGCAGTATGGGATGTTGATACACGGACAGACGCTGCTGCCCATCTTCCGGAGGTGTCCCTTAGCAGGCTCTTGCTGCCATCCACGGGTAGGAGAGGAGGGGTAACATTCTACTGCCGGCACCCCACGGCAACGATCTAGATCGCTCTTATCTAACCTTTAGAGCATGTTTCATCTCAGCTGTAAGACTGCTGTCCACGTCCACTGCTGAACATAGGCTTGGAGGATATCGGAGGAGATATATAGGAGGATCTTGGAGGATACTCCAAGATGATCAGAGGGTTGTTGCGTTGTGTGTGCGTGACGTACTCGTCACGCTTGGCAGGCGGGTTAGCGAGCGCAATTCGGGATACAGGGAAGACGCTGCTGCTGCCCATCTTCCGAAGTTATCCCTTAATCCCTAATGTAATCTCGTTGGAGCAAGAGAGGAGGGGAAAAATTGTACTGCAAGATGTTTAACATCAAAAATATGTATTTACTTGTTTCAGCTTATAGAGTTGCAAAGTATGTACTCCTCAGTCCGCGACAATCAGAACACCTTTGACACTTACAGGTATTCCCATTCAAATGTTTAATTTACGTTTTCAAAATTACTTGTCCAAATCAAATGAATATGGAGTGTACAATGGTGTCGATTCTGTTGGTACACTTCCTAACTAAAGCTAATTAAAATTGCGTAAAATGTATCTAAAATGACGTTGAGCTATTCGGTTGGTGCCGTTCTAAAATCAAAACGGTACTGTTTCACCTAATTTTACGTAGACAGTTCTAAATTTAGAAACGTCTAATCTTTAATTATAATTATTTCAACTTTATTGAGTGCAACAAGAGAATTGACACCAATATTCATTCATATTCATAACCTTAGCCACTATACGTCCACTGCTGGACATACACTAGTATGTCCTTATGTAGATCCTTCAATTAACTCCAAGTTATTGAACTCCAAGTACCTACTGATCATAAGGGATTGTTGCCATACCCACCACACTCGGCAGGCGAGCTAGCGAGCGCAGTAAGGGATGTTGATAGACGGAAAGACGCCATCTGTCCATCTTTTGGAGGTATCCCTTGGCAGATTCTTACCGCATCCACGGGCAAGACAGAAGGGGCAACATTCTAATGCCGGCACCCCATGGCAATATTCAATGTACATTAATGTCACTAATTTAGAATGAAATAATTTCGGATGCATTTTTGGTTTATTTATATTTTTTAGGCCATTTTTGTATACAATTCTTCAATAAACGTTTATCACTGAACCCCTAAACGGCTGAACCGATTTTTTGAATGCCATCTTAACAAAACATGTTTCTCTAGTGTTCCATACGTGGAGAAGGATATCAATGAAATGTACGCAAAACCTGTACCGACATCGCAACGAGTACCGACGAATGAATATTCGTACGCTGAAGTAGGTTGTACTGGTGGAGCCGATACCATAGAGCCGAGCTATGCCTGTGTCCAGCGCAAAGGTACCATTACGACGACACGTGTTTCGCCTCTCCGCGAGGCATCATCAGGTGAGACGCTGAGGTGTTGACTGGTCGGCCGCTGGAACGAAAAATCGTTCCGTTTCGTTCCAGCGGCCGACCAGTCATGTGCATAATTAGCGGGCGGGAGGGCGGTGCTCCTGCATCTCAGCATAAGCGGAATTAAAACTAAATATTTTCATTGCATTTTATTGTTATGGATTTCCGCAAAGTAACGCCTGATTCCATTAATTATGTCTTTTTAAGTCTTTGTATGGTTCCGGACAAAGTACCCTTATCGCTTTGTAAGTCTGTCCATCTGTACGAGGCTTTACGAAGAAACGATTAGTCCTAGAAAGCTGTAATCTTGCATGGACATATTTTAATGTGTCATTTACACATGCCTTCGCGGCAGACCGAGTCGTCGAAGGAGAGACGCCAAGTAAAGACTCGTAACTATCTAATATTCATCTCTGACAAAGTTACACGATTTACACACATAACAAATCATCATGTCATTATTACAATTACAATTAGCCATAAGTGTCCCACTGCTGGGCAAAGGCCTCCCCTCCAACTCTCCATGCATCCCGATCTGCCGTCAATTCGACCCATGCGCTGTTATGCCGGTCTAACTCGTCACGCCATCGCTTCTTCGGTCTGTCATTATTAGATTTTATAAAATTAATATTTTAAGTTTGCCGTGGGGTGCCGGCAGTAGAATGTTACCCCTCCTCTCCTACCCGTGGATGCAGTAAGAGCCTGCTAAGGGACACCTCCGGAAGATGGGCAGCAGCGTCTTTCCGTATATCAACATCCCATACTGCGCTCACCAACCCGCCTGCCAAGCGTGGTGAGTATGGCAACTACCACTCATGGAGATCCATGAGGGAGGCCTTAGTTCATTAGTGGACGTTTTACGGCTGAAATGATGATGATGAATATTTTAAGTACTTAGGTACACACGTTACTATTAGGGTTTCGTACCTCAAAAGGAAAAAAAAAACGGAATCCTTATAGGATCACTTTGTTGTCCGTCTGTCTGTCTGTCCGTCTGTCGGTCTGTCAAGACCCTTTATCTCGAGAACGTGTTGTAGAGATATTGAGTTGAAATTAAAACCATATACTCTAACCATAAAATCAATATTCTAAGTTAACTTAAAGAAAAGATACGATGCTGTAAAAAATGCATGTTTCGACATTCTCAAACAGTGGGCTTAAAGCAAGACTAACAGCTGTTTATTAATGTGCTTTCATATGATACCCCACAAGACCAAGTAACTTCTCAAAAATTTTTGAGACCCCCATCGGGGAATGGGTATAAAAAACTATGCAAATTAGTTCACTATAATTTTCCTGTAATCTTTACATACACTTCTATGAGCTTTAAAAGTTTCAGGGGTTTATCTCCGCAAACTTCGGAGATAAGGGGGGGGGCGGTATTTTTTTGTAAATAACTCGAAAACGATACCCTCAGACTAACAGAAGATAGTGTGCAGTGTTATATAGATTTTTTTCTTATTTTCAGAAGCAGGGACTAGTCACAGGCAACCGCAGAAGCCAACGGGCATGGCAAACGCTCCTCAGGTTAACTTATTTTCATTCATTTACTTCGTCCTTTCATGCTTTTCCTGCGGTTTCACCTCCGTAAGGACCCTTGTCTTGTCTTGTCTTTTTATTTTATGGCCTTTTGTGTTTGGTTTAACACAATTCCGCCAGTGTCAAGTTAATTTATAAATTCGTATGTTATTTCCCGTAACGACCCTTTTCTTGACAATTGCGAATAACTGCGAAAGGAGAAAAATAAAGAAGTGCGAAGGCTACTTGACATGGCCTGAAAATCGGAAGTCGTCAAACCCATTGTAACTGACGCTGTCAGTTAGACTATACTAAAATAATAGACACGTATTTTATGTTTTTTTTAAAACAATGAAACAATACTTTGATAAAGCGTATTGAAGTTTAAGAGTAGGGGCTAATGCAGTCATAAACTGTACCAAAACACGTCGGCGCGTGACGTCACGCTACATTTCGACTTAATGTATCGCCGCTATTTTTGGATTACGTTAAAATAAATACGTGTCCAATAGTTTTTGTTAATCTACATGACGAACGTTGAGAAATTTTTAATATTTAATTTCTCAACTTGCCTGATAATTACCTAGGGACCTAATTTTTAATAGTTCTTATATATAAATCGCTAGAATTATTATAATTTACGTGCGAATTTCGAAATGCCATACTTTAGATCGCTCGACAATCGAGACGTTGATTATGGGACTAGATGGTGCTGTAGTATTTTTTGAACTTTTGTGATCAAAACACATTGTTACTATTTTGGATTAACGGGTATTTATCGCGTAATTACCTTTATTTCTATAAAAAGGTAATTACACGATAATCCACTAAAGTAATAAATGGTTTAAATAGATTTAAATTTTCGCTGTGAGTAGTGTCCAGTATTTTCTTATTTAATTTCTACTTTCAGATTTTGCCTAATCAGGAAACTTACGCTGAGGTTCTGCCTAAGTCTAAGAGGAAAGACTCAGGAGCTCCCAAATACAGCAATGTACTTGAGAACTCGGGCTACGTGAACGACGGGGCGAGGAAAGCACAGGATGAAGTAGCCGACTACGCTGTGCCATACTATGAAGTCAACTATAAGCACTGATACACTATGATACAGATTTATTCTAGTGTGGGCGCCACAGGCAACCATTGGATTTCTGGGCACAGTAAAATAAAAACTATGTAATTAACAAAATGAATGCTTAAATATATTAAAATTTATGTTAGCAATAGTAAATCAAAATTGTTTATATCTGATGTGCATATTTATGTTTTACTGTCAAATAAATATTTTTAATATTTTACCTTTTTTTTCAAATGAACGGAAAGAGGCTATAGTGAATCACATATTTTTTATGTTTTTAGGGTTTCATAATGAAACAAGAAACTCTTCAGTTTCAGGTTATTCCACGGGCTTATTTAACGCATATAAAATTTACACAATAAGCTTTAGATTGGTAGGTATTTAAAGTAATTTGAACTCAATGTCATAGTCAAAGTCAATATGTGTTTATTCAATAAAGCTACATGGAATAGTCAGTTTACAAAATAAAAACAAAACACATTTAAATTAAACAAAGCACATACTTAGTTAAATTCGTTCGCTTCGGAACACCTTTCGGACGACAAACTTTAAATGAGACTAGTTTATTAAATTTCTCATGTAAGTGACTTTTGTCTTGTTGAAAATGTATTAAACTACCTAACACCCTGCCAAGAGTCAATAATCATTCAAATAATCATCTATGGAGCAGTCCGCGCCGTCTCATCTTTGAGGTACTCCAGAGTTAGGTACGGTATCCGCCAGACCGTCGATGATATGAGCTAGTCAGACCAAGAATCATAAAAGTACGAACTTCCACGCAAAGCGCGGAGCTTTGCGTAATTTCCGAATTGAAGTCTAAGTTTTCGCTTTTTGATGAAACGAACTCAAACTGAGGAAGGGTATTGGATAAAGTTTTTTCTTCGCTTTGTTTTTGTTTCCACCTACTCGTGCACTGAGTTTGCGTAGTAAATATGTAATTAGTAGATAAGAAACTTATTAATAAATATTATGTTTGTTGTAAATATATTTGTTTTACTTCGTCGTTATATAAGTTAACAATTAGTCTTGTGAGAGGCTTGTGGCTGCGATAGGTTCGTAAAAACCTGTGGTTGCAAGGTCGTGGTCGCACGTGGAGCACTGGTGCTCCACGTGCGTGCTAGTAAAGTGAGACAACGCATGCAAATGGAATGAACTGGGCATGTAATGTTCAATTACTTATTGTATTTTGCAAAGTTAAATATTTCATTTATCCAATAGCCTTAACCATATATAGGAATAAATATTTTTATTTGTTTTTAGGGTTCCGGACCAAAATGGTAAAAAGGAACCCTTATAGAATCACTCTGTCTGTCTGTCTGTCACAAATGAATATCTCGAGAACTACTGATGCTATCGACTTGAAATTTGAAATGGAAAAAGATAACACTTTTTTACTAATAAATTTCTCTACTTAGCATACTTTTTTAGAAATCATCGAAAGTGTAAAAAATCTACATAAGTTCCGCTATCAGACAAGAGATGGCGCTGTCAAGGTTCTCCAACAAATATAAAACCGCCTTTGTCATATATTATATTGTATGATGGCACGGAACCCTCGGTGCGCGAGTCCGACTCGCTCTTGCCCGGTTTTATTTTTTGCCAGTGGTAGCTACTATATGGCGTGTGTGAAATATTCAGCCAGCTGCTGGTTTATTCATGTGCCATCTGTTGTCCCGCTTTGTTACCTGCCCGCTACTGTTAGGGCTACCACCTCCCTCTTTTTATTTACAAGCTTTTATTTAGTTTCACCTGTCCCTATGTCTGTCTGTAATCAAATCTTGCAAGTTAAATTTGACCCACTTCCAGGTTACCGATTGAGCTGGAATTTAGCATGCATGTGTAAATCGGATGACAATGCAAAATATTACATCATGGAGCTGATCTGATAATGGAACCGGAAGGTGGCCATAACAACTCGGTAATTATATTATTTGCCTGTATGATCTGCAGATATTTCAAGGTGCTCTGGGTGTTTTTCTATATTACAATAAAAATATCTATCTATGTAGTATAATGTATTAAGTATATCAGTCATCTAGTACACATAACACAAGCTCTGCTTAGCTTGGGGCTAGATGATGCTGTGTGATTTGGCCACCATTATTATTAGCCGTGGGGTGCCGGCAGTAGAATGTTACCCCACCTCTCCTACCCGTGGATGCAGTATGCGCCTGCTAAGGGACACCTCCGGAAGATGGGCAGCAGCGTCTTTCCGTATATCAACATCCCATACTGCGCTCACCAACCCGCCTGCCAAGCGTGGTGAGTATGGCATCTACCCCTCATGGAGATCCATGAGGGAGGCCTTAGTTCAGTAGTGGACGTTTTACGGCTGAAATGATGATGATGATGATTATTATTCCACATCATTTATTTGTAAACTTATAAAAATACATTTTTTACTATAAATAAATATAAAAACAAATACTCGTTAATATATTATTAATTAAACGACAAAAACCAATCAAGGTTGGGCTCGTTTGATTTGTCTCGATGAGTACTTTGGTGCTAGGTTGTAACAAGGGTCTGATGATGGAGCTGGAAGGTGGCTGATGAGTGGCTGATAGGCACTCAGTAGTTAAGCGATTTTAAATTTTATAGTTCTTTTTATTAACAAGTAATAAAAGCATGTTTTTAAAAAGTTATTTTTTTAAACTCAACTTGTTTATACTATTTACAAAATCCTGTGTGATATTTTGTGACTTCTCTAGGAAATTACAAAACTCACCCTACCCAATCGGAGTCGTAAATTTTTGATAAGGTTTTTCACTTCCTTGAAATGTTCTACCTATATAAGTATAGTTTAACACCTGTAAAAATTACAAACTTATGTGACTTTTTAAAGAACAGGGGGCCAATTCTCTTGAATCGTGATTTTGTGTGATGCGTGTAGGTACTTTCGTCTCACTTCTCAGTATCTCCTCCAAACTTAACACATCAGTCTACTATCGATCGATCTCGCTCTTTACCAGTCGATGCATCACGATCGATGCAGAGAAAGAAATTCGTCAATGCAGAAAGTTCTCACTTGGATCACGATGCACGAGAATTGGCACCCTGGGGACCAATCGTGATCTACTATAGACAAATAACTATAGAAAACCAAAAAAGTGAAAAGCGGTGTGACAAGTTCAGAGCAGACATTGAAAAACGAGATGAGACGAAGTATCTCGGACATCGCCAAGCGTCACGCGTCACCTCTTGTTCGATCGGTTTTACCCCAAAAGATGTTTTGCATAAAAAACCAGGCAGGAGCGATTGGGACTCGCGCACCGAGAAAACTATACGGCTTAAAGCAAAACTGAAAACTGTTTATTAATGTGCAAATTAATACCTTTCATATGATACCCCACATGGCCTAGTAACTTCACATTTTTTTTATAAAAAACCCCCTTCTACCTTCCTTGTCTAAAAAAACTATGCAAATTAGAGAGCTCGCTATAATTTTTCTATACATTTTACAAACACTTCTATTACCTATGAAAGTTTCACGGGTTTATCTCTGCAAACTTCGGAGATAAGAGGGGGAACGGTCGTTTTTTCAAATTTTTTGTAAATAACTCAAAAACGATACGGCTTAAAGAAAAACTAAAAACTGCTTATTAATGTGCAAATTAATACCTTTCATATGATACCATACGACCTAGTAACTTCACTTAAACATTTTGAGTTCCCCTATCCGCCCCCTGCAATCATAATAAGAATATTTTTTAACATTATCATATTTATGCTATATTAGTAAAAAGTGTCTTCAACCATTTCAAATTTCAAGTCGATAGCATCAGTAGTTCTCGAGATATCCATTTGTCATATACAGACAGACAAAGTTATACCATAAGGGTTCCTTTTTAGCATTTTGGTCCGGAACCCTAAAAAGTATAATTAATGGAATCAGGCGTTACTTTGCGGAAATCCATGACAATAAAATGCAGTGAAAATATTTAGTTTTAATTCCGCTTATGCTGAGATGCAGGAGCACCGCCCTCCCGCCCGCTAATTATGCACATGCAGGGAGAACTAGGTTGTCAGTGCAGTATGCATACCCAAACCTATACGACGACACGTGTTTCGCCTCTCCGCGAGGCATCATCAGGTGAGACGCTGAGGTGTTGACTGGTCGGCGGCTAGAACTAAAACAAAAAAAAACGTCGTATAGGTTTGGGTATGCATGCTGCACTGACAATCTAGTTTTCCCTGCATGTGCATAATTAGCGGGCGAGAGGGCGGTGCTCTTGCATCTCAGCATAAGCGAAATTAAAACTAAATATTTTCATTGCATTTTTTTTTACCCTAAAAAGTATTTCCAACTCTTTTAAAGTGTCACCCCTAACTTAGACAGTACGTGCGCGCATAAACAGTCCCCTTGCACGCCACCGAGATGACCGTCTGTTTGTTCTGCGTCTTCTCGGAGCCTGCAAACACAAAGATTTATTATTTAGCTTCTCGCATATTCTATGATCACTTTGTATTATTCATATTTTTTCGTGGTTATTTAGCATGAAGGTTGTATAGCAAACAACGAAATGCCGTGTTGGAGCGTGTTGGATATACCTACCCCGACTTTCGTGACTTGGATCATAGGTTCTATGGTCGTGGGTTCCATACCGGCCGTGCACCGATAGATGTTTCTTCGTTAGTCTACCGGGGAGATCGATGGGTGAAATCCTGTGGAAATGTTGGGAAATGATAAAGTATAAATATAAGTTCCAACTAGGCACGCCGTGGGGTGCCGGCAGTAGAATGTTCCCCTCCTCTCATACCCATGGATGCAGTAAGAGCCTGCTAAGGGATACCTCCGGAAGATGGGTAGCAGCGTCTTTCCGTGTATCAACATCCCCTAGTGCGCTCGCCAACCCGCCTGCCAAGCATGGTGAGTATGGCAACTACCCCTCATGGAGATCCATGAGCGAGGCCTGTGTTCAGTAGTGAACGTTTTACTGCTGAAACGACGAAATATAAGTTTATGAGGATTGATAAATGTAACTTTCTTGATAAATGTACGTACATTTAACATATGCTTTTACGATGGAAGAAAACATAGATGTAATGTTTTATGTGGGTTTTTTATCAAGGCCTTTACCCCAGAAAAATATCTGCCGATAAGCAAACATTTGTCCCTCGGTGGCGATCGAACCCGCAACTTCCAGCGCCTCAGCCGGCTATAAGACCAGCTGAACCACGGAAGTCGTCAATATTTTTATGAACGTATTTTAATCTCATTTTATAGATATGCTGGACATTTTACACAGCATCATCTAGCCTCAAGTTAATCAGCTTGTGTTTTGGGCACTAGATGGCCGGTATTCTCAATACATTATACTCTATTGATAGATATTTTTTATCTATATATATAAAATTCTAAGTCCTGACTGACTCACTGACTGACTGACTGATATATCAACGCACAGCCTAAACCACTGGACCTAAAGACTTGAAATTTGGCACACAATATACCTTGAGTATCCTAGAGGTGCACTAAGAAGGGATTTTTCGAAATTCCCACGGGATAGGGAATAAATGGGATTTATATTTTCGAATCAAAGTGGCTCTGCGTGAAAAAGGGGATTTTACGTTTTATGACTTCCACGCGGACGAAGTCGCGGGCAAAAGCTAGTTATATGTATAAAACATCCAGAACTATCTGCAGATCGTACAAAAATTTGTCCCAAGGCGGGAATCGAACCCGCAACCTCTTGCGTCGCAAGCGGACCTTCACCCGCTGCGGCACAGAGGTCGTCTTTTCATGGGTGGGTTGTTGCCATATCGCCACGCTTGGCAGGGTTGACGAGCGCAGTACGGGATGTCGATGCACGGATGACGCTGCTGCCCATCTTCCGGAGGTATCCCTTGGCAGATTCTTATTCTACGGAAAAGAGAGGAATGGTAACATTCTACTGCCGGCACCCGACGACTAGGTCCAATACCTAGGCTTAATCCAGGTATTATGTACTCAGCAGAGTATATTAAAAGATCGGGCCCGGGAACAAACAAAGTAATTACTTAGTACTACAGCGGGCTGTAATATGCCTGGAAAGGTCGGTGAACTATTAGGTACTGTGTATTGAAACCTTACCAAGTTGACTGACAGACCAGAATGTTTTTTATAATGCTAGACAATTCACAGAACTTCTAGCCCTAGCCCTGTGTTTTGGGTACCTACTAGATGATTTAAATACTTAATATACATTATGCATGCCACATAGATAGATTTTTTTATTATGTATAGAAAAAGATCCAGAACACCCTGAACAAATATCTGCAGATCTTACAAATATTTGCCCCGAGACGGGAATCGAGCCCGCAACGTCTTGCGATCGCAGGCAGACCTTCGCCCGCTGCGCCAGATATCCAGCTGTGACAGACGGACAGAACAAATCACACCATAATGTTTATTTTTACCATTTGGTACGGAAAACGGAGTAAAAAGGCTTCGTAAGCAGTAAAAATACATTTTAATCAAAGATACAGAAGTGGCTATAACCATAGTTTGTAATTTTTATAGTGCTTAACACTTAGGTAGAACATTTCCAAGAAATGAAAAACCTAACAGGAGAACTCTAGTAGTTACCTGTAGATAGCGTTGTAATCGGTGCTCAACCGATATTACCTCATCAAGAATTTCAGCAGTACCCGACATGGGTTCTGTAGCCTAATGGTTAAAGCACTTCCGGCTTTAGGAAGCGTCAAGGATCGATTTGACGGACGTGGATTCGAATTCCACCGGAATTGTAAATGATAAAGTTTTTTATTTCTTGGCTATAACCAATTATATTATTTAAGTGTCAAGAAGATTGGCAAACGATAGTCTCTGTTATTACTTTAAAAGTAAAAATATGGCTGCTATTCTATCCAGGTGGAGATGATAGAGAGTGGCAGGAGATGTCTAGGAATCGAGCTAAACTTGAAGCAATGAAAAGTAAATACTCAGGAATGTTGAAGTTATACGAGTATATAAGAAAGTGATGATGAGTCAATATTTCGAGAATCATCGTCATCATCATAATTTCAGCCGTAAAACGTCCACTACTAAATACAGTCCTCCCTCATGGATCACCTGCCAAGCGTCGTGAGTATGGCAACTACCCCTAGTTGCCATACTCACGACGCTTGGCAGGCGGGTTGGCGAGTATAAGTAGAACGAGAGCAAAACGAGAGTAGTAGTTGTAGGGTAGTAGTTGTAAGTACTTGTAGTAGTAGGTGAGATACGAAGTTCGCTGGGACAGCTAGTAAATGATAAAATCAACCAGTATTTCCAACGCTAACCTCACATTTCCTCCGTCGACCGAGACACGTTCTCGGCTTGCCCGTTGACGAGCTCACCGCCGCTAACCCGGAGGTGACGTCAACCCGTCCCACATTAGCTGCTAGGCACACATTCAAAAACCGGTCCCGCCGGCGGGGCCGAAGAATACACTCTTCCTTCTTAAGGTGCAGTTTTGCACCTGGACGTTAACCATCACTACACACAAAAATCTGGCAACAGTCCAAGCCGTGGTTCGAACCTAAGTGGTACCCTTGAGCTTGTTGCCCCTACCTAACTTTTGCGGCTGGGCGCCTTCTGCGCTCGCCATAGTCCGGTAACGATTCTGCGGTCAACAACATATATTGTCAATTCTAAAAAAAAAAAACGCTAACCTCACTTTAAAATCCCCGCGCACAGAACGCAGCACGCTCGTAAACAAACGTTTTTATTTAATGTTCGTCTCTCAATTTGCATCTCTGAATTTTAAAACGTGAATATAAAACATGGCGGCTCGTGTACCTCAATGCATTAAATTATTTACCCGCCGCAGTGGTAGAGTCGCTTTGTTTAACTTTTCTTGACATAATTTGCTCTACTCTGCAATTACGTTGTTGTTTCCAACTTCTTGGTGTACAAATTTATTATGTCAGCAGAAATTCTGATAAACTAGCTTTGTAACTTTTAAGACTATCATGGTTGTGAACATTATATGCAATATTTAACATGATTTGAGCCTTTTTGAGTTGTAGGGCCATCATTCGCAGTGAGAGACTTAGAGCGGGTAGATCGTTTCATCTGCCAAATGGTTACCCACTGGTTACAAAAATAATTATGTTTATTCGTGATCATGAAACTACGTCGAAATATCGGGAAACTCAAAAAGACTCAAATCATGGTAAATGTACGTTTCATCTGCTAAATGATTACTACTCGCAAAATAATTATGTTTATCCATGATCATGAAACTACGTCGAAATATCGGGAAACTCAAACTCAGACTCAAATCATGGTAAATGTTACTATGCATCATGCAAAAAACATCATCATCTCACCTCAGCCGTAAGACGTCCACTGCTGGACATAGGCCTGCCTCATGGATCGGCAAGTACTGATTATGAGGGGGTTGTTGCCACTCGCCACGCTTGGCATGCGAGTTGACGGGATGTTGATACGCGGAAAGACGCTGCTGCCCATCTTCCGGAGGTCTTCCCTTGGCAGATTCTTACTGCAACCTCGGACAAGAGAGGAGAGGCAAAATTCTACTGCCGGCACCGCACGGCAAACTGCCGGCACTCCACGGGTGCTCCTCACAGCTTAGTTAGCTATTAGTCAGAGGAAAGAACAGGTCAATACTTTTACAATTGCCTTACGACATAACCTTTCTGTGACGTTAAAGATTTTTGACTTTTCTAGTTTAGTAGGTATTTCTATTATTACTAATATCTCTACTTCTTTAGGTACTTGTTGGTCTTCTAAGACTCGGAAATTTAGCTTACGTTTTTAAGTACGTAGTTTACGTGCAGAGTTAACTTAGGTGTTTTTCTATATATAATAAAAATATCTATCTATGTAGTATAATGTATTAAGTATATCAGTCATCTAGTACCCATAACACAAGCTCTGCTTAGCTTGGAGCTAGATGATGCTGTGTGATTTGTCGAGCATTATTTATTTATTTATTTTATTATTTAGTTAAATCAATAAAATATAAAAATACACATTCGCTGATATAAATTATTCTTCATTACAGCCCTAGGACTGCTGTCACGACCGCTGCTGGACATAGGCCTCCCTCACACATCTCCAAGATCATGAGGGTATTGTTGCCATACTCGCCACGCTTGGCAGGCGGGTTGGCGAGCGCAGTATGGGATGTTGATACACGGAAAAACGCTGCTTCCCATCTTCTGGAGTAGAGCAGATCTTTACATTAAAATTATGGTTATATGACAAACAGTGTTACACAGTTTCAGAATTATTAGATTAAAAATTTGACATACCCATTAATTATAATTATTTGCACGACATTATTTTTTTTATTATCATTTATTGATATTTAAACTGTTATGTATAACTACTGTGTTCATTCTAGATTTTTAGTGGATGTAGCTATGTAATAAGAGTAATAACTTCATAACATTAACATTTGCATGCCGGATAGTTCGGTCAAGTGTGTGATACCTAACAATAAACATACAAATATCTGTGTAAAAAGCATACTTGAGGCAAATAAATTAATTCATTTCATTTAGCAGATTCTTACTTCATCCACGGGCAAAAGAGGAGAGGCAACATTCTAATGCCTCACAGCATAAATTATTCGTCCTAGTTAAATTACTCAATCCGAGTTGCACTCCAGCTCAGCGCAGTTACGTATACTCGAGTATCGTGACCGCAGACACTAATCGCTTTATGTGTCCTCTCGGCAACAATGTGGCTCTTAGGGCTTAGGCCGCTTTTACATTGCTATTGTACAGTTTGTAGCTCAGACAGCCAAGAGTATCATCATCATCATTTCAGCCATAAAACGTCCACTGATGAACACAGGCCTCCCTCATGGATCTCCATGAGGGGTAGTTGCCATTCTCACCACGCTTGGCAGGCGGGTTGGTGAGCGCAGTATGGGACGTTGATATACGGATAGACGCTGCTGCCCATCTTCCGGAGATATCCCTTAGCAGGCTCTTACTGCATCCATGGGTATGATAGGAGGGGTATCATTCTACTGCCGGCACCTCACGGCGAGTGGGCTGTACAAGTTATTACTAGAAGGAAATTTATTTTTAAGGAAATTTAGTTATTACTGTGAAAAGAATAGTTAACTTTTTTGGTACTCATTTTATTTACCCGACTAAAGTGAGTGAGCTTCAGTTTAATAGTGTTATAAATCCTATGCTAGGTTTATCTATACACTAGGTTCTCGAAGTAATTTTCACAACGACCGACTAACCTGGGAGGTTGGTAGCTGCTCGGCAACTTCTTACAATGTCCCATGCACTGGTATTATGCATGAATACACGTTACTGTATTGCCGTGGGGTGCCGGCAGTAGAATGTTACCCCTCCTCTCATACCCATGGATGCATCCGGGAGATGGGCAGCAGCGTCTTTCCGTGTACCAACATCCCGTACTGCACTCGCCAACCCGCCTGCCAAGCGTGGTGAGTATGGCAACTACCCCTCATGGAGATCCATGAGCGAGGCCTGTGTTCAGTAGTGGACGTTTTACGGCTGAAACGAACGAACACGTTACTGACGTTGCATGTATCATCATTATTATTAGATATAAAAGTTTCTTAATCCTTCAATTTTGGTTGAAAGAAGTAATTATCATCGAACTAAAGTTTTTCGGAAAATTAATTCGGAATTAATATAGTGTTTGCAGTAATAATAACTTTAAAGCAAGCATAATAGCGTAGACATTTGCATTAGCTTTGTCCAATTTCATTTGGAACTAGTCCGAGTTAAGCCTTTTGCAGTCCAACTAGGAACAGTTGATACACCCAAACGAATTAAATTAGTTTGTTAAATTTCATTCAAAAGCATAAAGAGAATAAACATAAGGCATTGTTTGTGTTTTTCACAGTGGAAAAATCTAAGCTAACAGTTTAGATAATCATTAATGGTTAACCTCATGGTTGCGACCAGACAGACAAAGCGAAATATAAGGGTCCTTGTAGTAAACTATGGATCCCTAAAAACAATACGAGTTTCTAACTCGTTTCGTGAGTACTCGTTCTAACGAGTTTCTAACTCGTATTGTTTTTAGGGATCCATAGTATAACAAGGACCCTTATATTTCGCTTTGTCTGTCTGGTCGCAACCATGAGGTTAACCATTAATGATTATCTAAACTGTTAGCTTTACAAATCTGAATAAAATGATGAATTAAATTTTAACTATGAACTTTCTAGAAAAACTAAAACAGTAACTAGCTGGCTCCGGAGAAATTATCGCCCAAATAAGTGTCAGACACCGGAATACCGAAAACTCAATTAATACCTGTTAAAATGTTTTGGTATACGTAAAAAAATATACAAAACAACTTCCAACAACAGGTCCACGGGTAACTATACGGAAACCTACACAGCGGCGCATGGCCACTTGGCTTAATTTAGATACATCTTCTCAAGCTACATCTGCTACCAGAGGTCGGCTATGATTAAGGCCATCTGGACTATGGGCACAGCAGCTCGACACAGGAATCGCGTGCTCATGTTTAAACCACGGCGATTTTAAAGACATGCCACGAGCATAAGCCATGAGGTCTGTCTGCTTCTAGGTGTTCTTTTCCCCAGATAAAGATCCAGATCTTTCCTTTAATATTTTTTTACCTCGGGCTTAATAAACGAGCGTTGCCACCTTTTGTATTCGTTAAATCAAGTATCGATCAACCGTTTTACGGTATAGTGAGTTTAGCGCACTGTGCAATCGAACTCCACAGCTTTCTCGCACAACCGTTTATTGTACATTTGTTTTTCGAGATCGAGTAAATTGAAAATGGCAGTGAATACTAATTTCATTTGATGCTAGGGAATAGCTGGTGGGCGTTCTATGTAAGTACTTGAAAATGGTTGTGAATACTATTTTCATCTGTTGCTAGAGAATGTCTGGTGGGCGTTCTATAATATAACTTGAAAATTGTAATGAATACTATTTTTATTTGATGCTAGATAATGGCTGGTGGGCATTCTATAATAGAACTTGAAAATTGTAGTGAATACATTTTCATTTGATGCTATGATGGCTGAGATGTTGAAGTGCTGATGATTGTTTGTTTAATTGTATAATGTGAAGCAAATACAACATTATCATTTTTATCTCATTTTAAAATTACAGGCGTCAAAGTATTATCATTATTGACGAGCTCTGTGGCGCAGCAGGCGAAGGTCCGCCTGCGACGCAAGGGGTTGCGGGTTCGATTCCCGCCTCGGGACAAATGTCTGTACGATCTGCAGATATTTGTTCAGGGTGTTCTGGGTGTTTTTCTATATATAATAAAAATATCTATCTATTTAGTATAATGTATTAAGTATATCAGTCATCTAGTACCCATTACACAAGCTCTGCTTAGCTTGGGGCTAGGTGATGCTGTGTGATTTGTCCAGCATTATTTATTTATTTAATTTATTAATCATACAAATATTCCACATTTTAAAATCGATCAATTGTTAATTATTACAAATATAAAGAGGAATGTAAAGTGTTGATTTTGACACCTTTTTGAATACAAATAGCAAGTGATTCAGCTGTCACAAATTAAGCCTGCATCGTAGGACTTTTAATGAGACGAGAAATGTCCGCAGTCGACTCCAGCGAATAACGTGGTACATAATAACGTGAGTTTGAATACCGCAGCTTGTTTTAATCAAAGCGTAAAGGACATAGTGTTGGGAACTGCTGTTCCAACCCTAAATCTTATATACATATCGATGGTTAACAGCCAAAAGGGGATAAGCGATATTTTTTGAGAAATCGACATATATATATGGTTGGAATCGTAATTTTTTTCTGCGTCTTTCGATCTGGCTATTATGGCTCTACGATAGATTTATTGTAGCTTACGTAGAAAAAAAAACGAGTTTTTTGGCCATAACATTGGTCATATGCGACAAAGTTTTCAAAATATTTTATTACTATGGTAGTTAGACGTAACAAGTTTTTAGAAATTAAGTCTTACTTAATTTGCGCTTTCTCGATTATTTTGTCAACTGGACGTTAAGATATTTGAACTAAAATTTAAGCAAGATCTGAAAACTTGTGCTATTTTAATTAAAAGAATGACTGATTTAACTTATGTGTAACATTTAATTTCTTAGGCCCTATGTGTTTATCATAGTATTCATAAGTTGTATTTATACTGTTTCCACATTTTCAAAATAGTTAATCTTTATTTTGTTAGTAGTTAACTTATTACAATTTCCTTGGCTGTATTTTGAATTCCAAAACCTTTTATAACATATTTCCCTTACTTCATGAAATAGTTTTAACAGTTACGCTATTTTTCCTTTACTTATATAACATATCAATGGCAGTTATATAATTGAGGTGTACAGTGATTCTGAGAAGGCTGTCTGTGGCTTTTGACATATCTCCTGTTCGTAAAAAGAGGACCTTTGGGGTTAAGCGACTGTAAATCGTGTTAAATAGGTGATTTCTGTTAAATCGTTAATACTAATTTGAAGAATAATAATTGAAAGTGATATGGCTGAAGTTTCAAGCTTGAGGAAGCAGTAACTGATTTTTTCAAACTTTATTAATCTCTAAACCTCTTTCCTGTAAACTTTGGAAAACGGTTATCCATTTTTGGCTGTTAACCATCGATATTATATTATATGAAATTCGGGTTAGTTACACCAATTATATAATACGCGAACGACTGGATCGATTTTAATGATCTAAGTTATTTTGGTTTTGTCTGAGCCCGAAATAACATATAGAATTTTCTGATAAGGTAGTAGTTGAAGTAGAGTAGAGGTAGTAGAGTAGTGCTAGTAGTATTGGAGTTGTAGAGTAGAAGAGTAATTGAAGGACAGTAGTAGTAATAGAGTAGTGGGACTAGTATAGTAAGAGCCGTGTTGGCCGCGTGGTATGTATCCCCGACTTTCAATCCGAAGGTCGTGGGTTCGATACCGGCCGTGCACCAATGGATTTTTCTTTCTTGAAAAATGTATGTAACACGTGCTTTAACGGTGAAGGAAACATCCTAATTTCAATCGTGAAGACGGTTTCAGACTCTCTGCCTCGTGAAATACAGTGACAGCAAAGTGTACACGGCGTGAAAAATCAACTCAGTATGTGGATACAGTCAGTGTAGTGTGCTGTCCCAGTGGGAACCGGCCCCAATATTTTTTATGAAGATCAAGTGAGGGTAGTTCAACAAACGCCTTTGCTTTGCTGCGGTACCTCCAACACGTCAGTCTTCCCGGGACCATGCTTGGTGCAATCCAAGCGAAACGTCGGGAAATAATAAAGGTAATTTACGCGATAAATACCCGGTTATATGTTAATAATGTGTTATGATCGCGAAAGTTTAAAAAAGACAACTGCCCTACAACTACCTTGCAACTACTAATTTACGCAACGAAAAGTAGCCTATGTCCGTCTCCATGGTCTAATCTACTCCTATACTAAAATTTATCCAAATCGTTTCAGCGGTTTTGACGTGAAAAGGGAACATACATACATTCTTACTTGCACTTTTACATATTAGTAGGATTTTGAGAATTTCAAACTTATAGAATGCACGTTTTATACTTTTAATCCGTGTTAGTACCAATAACGCGAGCACAAGCCACTAAGCTATATAAGTAAGTGTTATGCTTAAAAACATGGTCTCTCAAATGCTTTTTACTTAAAATTTAATGATCACTATATTTCAATGACATTATCCCATTAAATATTCAAGAGCCCTCAAATTGTCTCTTCAAAGATAAATTATAAAATATCTCGTCCGACCGGCGTCGTTACAGAAAGTCACGTACCAGACGGACGCAACAAGGAACTTAACTCAAAATCAAACTTAACACTTAAACAAATCAACACTCATACAAATATACACCTTCCTACATTGACACAAAGTTAGTATTGTAGATTGTTGCGGTTTGTATCGGCCACGACAATGTCTAGACTGGGCTCTTTCAAATAAAACAATTAAGTGCTGATGTTGTATTCAATTTAGTAGTTAACTCGACCCTTGACCGGTTAGTGTTCATCACAATATGTTAAATTGTTAATAGGGCAGCGGTATGGATAAACCAGTTTGATCAAGATTAATTAATTGTGTAGTTATCTTTTTTGTATGTGGACGTAGCATTTCGTAGCGCTGTCTACGGAATTACACCGTAGAGCGCCTACGTACCTTCTACTACCTTCCGTAGGTAGCATTATTAGGAATCTACACCGGATTTAGTAAACGTGACGTAGAGTTAGGGGTAATAATGTACTTATATGTGGCATATAATATTTTTGTTCTACACTATCATTATAACCTTAGGGGGTCGGATAAAACTCAAATGAGTGTTGTATTGTACTCCTTGTTACTAGAAGATTATGTACCAAAAGCACAAAGAACATGAAAGTAAGCTATTCGTAGACCGGTACACCTGAATCTTGGTTTAACCTTGTTAATTAATAAATAAGTCATTCTCTCTCGCTGCATTACACGTAATCCACCTTCAACTCTGCAAAAGATAATATAATTGATTACATGTTGTAACTTTCCAAAAATATAGAGTGTAATAACATAAGCAGTAATAAGCTTACTTTCGCAACTAATATAACTAGCAATCTAATCCGAAATTAACGTGGGAATAGGGAATACCTGCGGTGCGATGGAATGAAACCAAACAGGTGCCAGAAATTCTTGGCAAGTGGATGGAGAACGTAGCTGAATTCGAATTACCTGGAATCGACATATCGAGATCATAGATAAGAATATTATGACTAGGCCACAATTTTTATTCGGATATGATTCTTGGTCATCATTATCATCATCATTTCAGCCGTTAAACATCCACTACTGAACACTGGCCTCCCTCATGGATCTCCATGAGGCGCACTTGCCATACTCACCACTCTTGGCAGGCGGCTTGGCGAGCTGTTATACGACAAGGTCTTGGAGTCTTTTTAAAAAAAGGAATTTAAGAAATCTATTTATTAGGATAATTAAAATAGATTTACACGATAATTATAAAATGACCATCGGACAACCGGTCAGTTCAGAGGTCGCTACCAGACTAACGGCTTGGCCGAGACATCTCAAGTTAGCTATTAAATAATGTCTATTAAGGTGCAAGTGAACAATATGCTATACATAGGAAGGGTATAACACCTCCCCCTTTAAGAGGATACTTTGGGGTTATTTTACCAAAGTTCCGTAGGTACCTAATACTAGATCTCGCTCCTTAAGGGATCGTTGTTTATATCTGAGTTCTTACTGGAGCAGCCTGAGTCAGCTCTATGTCTGAGTCTCGGGTGTCTGTGTCTCTGGCCGTGTTCGGAGTTGAATAAAGTGGTATTTGAAATATGCGGTTGTCCCTTGGTTTACAAAAACACCTTAAGGCTAAATATAACAAATACAAAAAGATCAAACATAAAATCAAAATAATCAATCCCGAATAATGTGTTCCGTATCTCACAATATGTGGGCTGTTATCAATTTTCTTTAAATTGTCCAATAATAAATTTAATGCAATTTTATTTGATTTTAATTCATCCAAGTCAATATTTTGTAAAATGATAGGGGACACATCCTCGATAAGATTGTTAAATCTTACAATGTTGCAACAAGAATCATTAATCAAATTAAAGTTAGGAATGTTATTAACTGGAGAAGTTATATTTAAAATAAACTTAGGTATTATCGTAGTGCTTCTACAACGACCAATACAATTGTTGGGTAAAGTAAGTATTCCTGTGCCAAAAACAGTAGTTTCATACAATTTCGAATTTACACAATCTATAGAAATTTTGTTAGGTACAGACTGTACGAAAATCCACTTATTGTTCATTAAAGGTTTCCATATATCTAATTTTCCGTACACGAATTTAGTGTCACATTGTCTAGGTACTTCTCTAATCACTTTTGATAACAGTTCACTCTCGCAGGTAGGCATTGCGTCAGCCGCATAAACATTCGTAACGTCGCAGATAAAGTTGCCCGGACTAACTACCTTACATTCCTTAAGGTCATCGAAAGTACAATAATGTAATTTGTCTTTGGTCATTGCAATATATTTATTACTGGGTATGATTAAACTGAACTTGTGAGGTTCCTTAGAGTCATATGGAGTAGGTAGAGCTATATTATGAAACAATGTGTATTCTTTAATACCGACCAATGGAATTTGTAAAACAAACATCAGCTTAAAATTAATATAGTAACAAACTAGAGTAGATATACTTAAAATGTAATGAATACTATTTATATCTAAAGCTAAAGGTAGTTGTAGGTCTCTAGATAGGTGCCTGTAGTTATTGGCAAGCTCTCGATACAGTTGCGATGATGTCATTATCGCAGGGTGCAGAATGTTTTGCCCACTGAATAAGATAGCGTTTGTTATGTCTTCTAATTGAAACGATAAAGTTAGTATGGATGTTTCCAAGTTGTTAATGATTTGATTTACCTTGAAAAGAATTTGTAAACCATTAGTTTGTTCTGAAATATTTTTCAAATTAGACGAGAGGTTGTCAATAGCTTCACTAAGATTAATTTCATTATCCTTAATTTTGTTCAAAGTTTTATTATATGATGTTATTATTGAAGATGTAATCAAAATATTCTCTTTCATTAATGAAGCGAGATGGTCTCCGTTGGTTTGTACAGACTCTATCGCATCATTATATTTTATGGCATCGTTTTCGTCTAATGTACCAATAATTTGTTTTAAAACAGTTCCAATACCCCCGATCCAGGCACGCTTGAATCGGTTTTCAATCAAATGTGAAATCGAATTTAATTCGGACTCAAGGTCCTGGTACCTGGCCGTCAAAGGTTCCAGTCTATTTTTACATATTGAGTCAATTTCTATTATTCGAGTTTGTTTACACAAATAACTAGTGGTATCCAGCGCAGCCCTAATGTTTTGTATATGTGGACCAAAATGCGAAATATTTAATGGTATCAAAATTTTGAGATATCCATTGCTAATTTTTATACTACCTAAATAATCAAAGAAGATGCCTGAACTTGAAGTAATCGGTTGAAGATATTCCTGATACGATTGGCTACGCACCGAAGTTCTGAAATAGAGAATAAAATAAATAATTTTAAAATGAAACTATTCTTTTTGAGATCACTTGTCTCTTAAGAGTCAAGGCAACAAGGGATTCAAGCATTAGAAGTGTTTGACTCAATATGAACGTAAGCTACCTAAGGTAAGTACCGAACTACTAACTACCTGTGTAAGTAAAGTGTAAAAGAAATTATAAAATATAAAAGATGTATATCTAAATCTAAGGATCTAATGCTATTTTATGTTACAGGTTTCTGACTTCAGCAGGCTTTACCTGATCATAATGGTGAGTCACGTGTCGTCGGTTTATAAGCAAGGTAAGTGAATTATTTCCATTAATTTTAACTACTTTGTAAGGTCCCTTCCAAACAGGAGAGAGGGCCTTGCGCAACCTTAGATGATTTTTAAGATAAACGTAATCACCGACCTTATACGTAACTCGGCGAGTATGCGTGTCATAATAGTTTTTCGAGGATTCTTTAGATTTTCTAATGAATTCGATTGCTTTTTCCCGAGAATATTTTAGTCGGTTTTGTAGCATTTGGACATAATCGGGATAAGTTGTTCCGAGGGACTCTTCATAAATAGAATTAGGTATGTAGGGTTTATTTCCAAACATTAATTCGTAAGGTGTATAGTGGGTGGTCGAATGGATAGATGTATTATATGCTAACATGGCTGTATAAACATAACGGGGCCAGTTATTTTGTTCTTCGTTAATGTAGGTTTTAAGGTACTCTTTTAGAGTAGAATGACTTCTCTCCAAGGCTCCCTGGGTTTGTGGATGGTATGGAGAGGACCACAAATTTTTGATTTTAAGGAAAACGCAAGTTTTCTTGAACAAATCAGATGTAAAATTAGACCCTTGGTCTGTAAGAATTACTTTAGGAATTCCAAAGATGGATATGTAGTGGAGTAAGCACTCACTTGTTTCCTCTGCTGTAGTGCTACGTATAGGATAGGCTGAGGAAAACTTAGTAAGGTCATCTTGAAATGTTAAAATAAATTTTAATTTTGCAGTACCAGCTTCGGGAAGCGGGCCAACCACATCAATTGAAATACGTTGACCAGGTTCAGTCGAAGTACTGGTGATTTGCATGGGTGCTCTGTTTACTTTCCTGAGTGCTTTATTCTCCTGGCAAGATTTACATTCTTTGACATAGGATTCTATATCGCTTCGCATTCCTTTCCAGTAATAAGTTTGTTTGATTCTGTTGTACATACGGACAGAGCCTAAATGGCCGGCTATAGGGATATCATGATTATCGTACAATATTTTTTTAATTTCAGATGGGACAGGATATATGATATTGTTATGATAAACATTAACTTTTATTCGTGTATCATGGAAAAGGTAAGTTAAAATGTTATAGATTTTTATGAACGAGTGTTTTTCGAAAGGATTCTTCAGGTCAGGTAAGCCGATTTCGTTTATACCTCCTGTTTCTACTAACTCATTCCTTATCATCTTTATAGTTTCGAAAATTTCAGGATATGATGATTGATCGAAGTGATGCACCTTGAAATACAATAGATAATATATCTTTTGATTTAGATTAAGTTTTTCGAATAGAAACAATTCTTTTTCTGAATCATGTACTTTAGCATATATTTCTGGATCACACAGGACTTCTGTGATATATGGATTCGAATCATCGAGATCGATGGAGGTAGGTATTAAAATTACCTTAGCAGGACATTTCATAAGACTTTCGTTGTGTTCTACAATTTCTGAATTAAATGTCTTATCCTTATCTGACATTATTTTCAGGAATGTGGGATAATCATCGACTGGTGCGTTCGGGTTAGCACTCGTGGATGGCATCGGGTCAAGGTGAGGTTGAGCAGCAGGTAAGGATATTACTTCCGGAACAGGTTCAGGTAAGTTGCGCTCATTCTCAATTTGATCCCTTAGGACATCGGGGATATTATCAGGTAAATTTATTTCAGGTAAAGGAAGGATATCCTCGTAAGAACTTAAATAATCAGGATTCTGAAGAATATCCTCATCAGGATTAAATGAAGTTGGGGATATAAGGAGGTCCATGAGATCTCCATCCAATTCTTTATTTGGATCCGGTTCAGGCGGATTGGATATCATAGGTTCCTCAGGTTGAATGGGGTTAACCGGGAACCGGGATAGGGCGTCAGCATTAGTATTGATCTTGCCCTTTTTGTGCAGGATATCATATTCAAACTCTTCGAGTTTCAAGCGCCATCTAATAAGTCTTGAACCCGGGTCTTTACAATTAAACAGCCATTGCAATGGCCTGTGATCTGAAAGGATAATGATCTTGTGGCCATAAAGATAGGGTCGAAAAATCTTGGTTCCAAAGACAATAGCAAGGCATTCTTTCTCCGTCACACTATAATTGCACTCGGCCTTATTTAGAGTGCGGGACGCATATGCGATGGGACGATCTTGACCTACAGGGCCTTGGGATAGTATGGCGGATATAGCGTAGTTCGATGCGTCACACGTAAGATTGAATGGCTTGCTAAAATCAGGATAAGCGAGAACAGGAGCGGATACAAGTTTCTCCTTGAGAGTTTCGAAACCGAGTTGTTGTTCGTTTTTCCAAACGAACGGAACATCTTTTTTCAGTAGAGACGTTAAGGGTTTTGCGAATTTTGCAAAATCTGGTATAAAACGTCTATAATAGGATACCAGGCCCAAGAATGACTTTATGTCTTTTGGCGATTTAGGGACAGGATAATTAGTCACAGCTTTTGTCTTATCAGGGTTTGTTTTAACGCCATCTTCGCTGATTATGTGCCCTAAGTAGGCAACCTCCTTTCTGAGGAATTCACACTTCTCGGGCTGTAACTTTAGATGGAACTTCCGAAGTCTGTCAAAGACAGCCGTCAGGTTGGATATATGCGAGGATAGATCAAACGAGTAGATAACTATGTCGTCAAGGTAAACAAAGCATCTGGTGCCTTGGAGCCCTGTAAGACAGGTGTTCATTAGACGTTGAAACGTCGATGGTGCATTTTTAAGCCCAAAAGGCATTCTAGTAAACTCATAGTGACCTTGAGGGACAGAAAAAGCAGTTTTGGAAGCATCCTTGGACGAGATAAGGATTTGATGGAAGCCTGACGCGAGATCCAACGTGGTAAAATATTTACTTTTACCAAGTTGGTCCAGGATTTCCGATATTTGCGGGATAGGATACGTTTCCCCAATAGTGACGTCATTCAGCTTCCGATAATCTATGACTATTCGCCATTTACGTTGACCCTGAGGGTCGAGTTTTTTGGGTACAATCCAAATGGGACTACTCCAGGGAGATGATGATGGTTTGATGATTTGATCATCAAGCATTTTGGAAATTTGGACATCGACTTCTTTTTTATGAAATTCTGGAAAACGATAGGACTTAGTGTGAATAGGGATATCAGTATTCGTATTGATTTCATGCTTAAGGACATCAGTGTGGGATAATTGATCGTTAGGTAAGTGAAAGATATCCGAGTACTGAGTACAGAGTTCTAGCAGAGCGTCTGACTCCTCTTGGTTAAGATGTTCGATTCTTAAGGATTTAATGACCTCGATAGTGCGGTCGGATGTACTTTGTAAACCAGTGTTAAGTTGGATAGCACACGAATTTAACGGTTCAAGCCTAAGATTTAAGTTAGAATTAAAATTTACAGGGGTCTCAGATGTGTTGACAATAGTCAGATTGACCCGTTTGTTTTTCTTTACTTTTACGATACAATTGGATACTAAAAGGTTGTCGGATATGTGTTGATTCAAGATGACACCTTCGCTCATATGCGGGTTCGCTACTGAGCATTCAACAATGGCTTCCGTTCGAGGTGGAATTTCGTAAAATGGATTGAAGAAGTGCAACTTAATACTGAGTTTACCAATTTTCAGGACGTCATTCGTATAATCAATATTGCAGCCGAAAGCTGTCAGGAAGTCTGACCCTATAATTCCATCATAAGGTAAGTTGATATTTTTGATGACGTGAAATTTGTAGGATACTGATTTATTTTCCGTTAATCTGAGCTTAAGTTGGAAATGACCTTCAGTTGGAGTAGGTTCATCACCAGGGTCTATGCCCTTTAGTTTAATGGGGTCTCTAATCAATTTTTGATTATTATGGATACATGATTGCTTGATTAAACATATAGCAGAACCAGAATCTACTAATAATGTCAAAGGGATACCGGATATCTGGGAGTCCAATAAAGTATGTGGTAGCATTCTTTTGGACGTATCCAGATTGATTTCATAAACCTCAGTTAAAGGTTTATTAAGATTTGAACTGTCGGTTTGGGGCTGGTTACCCTGCTGGTTAGTCCGGATATGGATATTAGATTTTAGGCTGTCAATTTGGGGCTGATTACCCTGTCGGTTAACCTGGATATTAAATGGTCGACTGTCGGTTTGGGGCTGATTACCCTGTCGGTTAGCCGGGATATTAGAATTAAGGCTGTCAATTTGGGGCTGATTACCCTGTCGGTTAGCCGGGATATTAGAATTTAGGCTGTCAATTTGGGGCTGATTATTACCCTGTCGGTTAGCCTGGACATTTGATTTGGTGCCTTTTCCTACTGATAGTCTCGGGCGGCACCGTCTCGAGACCTTACTTCGTTTAAATCATCATCATCAGTCGGGTCCGCGGTTTCCTCCTCGGATGTTTCTTGGATATGATTTACCCTACGGGAACCATTGTTGGCCCCCTGTTGAGAATTCTGCCTAGATGGATAGTTGCTATTATAGAATTCCCGCTTTTTGCAGTCTTTGATGTCATGACCGGTCGCTTTACAATAGCGACAGAAAGCGATATCACTTCCAGTCTTAGACTGGTTCACGTTAGAGGCACCGGATGTTGACGGCGTATTCCTAGAATGACCCGGCTGTGGTTTTGACTTTGCAACGAACTTATTATCCGTTGGTGGACGTTTATAAATACTTTGTTGGATTCGCTCTTCTGAAATTGCCATGTTAATGGCTTCATTTAAGCTTTTTGGTGACCTACATCTCACAATGTTGGAAATCCTAGGTTGAAGCCCCATAAGGAAATGATGGAGCGCGAGATCCTCCATAGCCGCACAGCGGCCTGGCAACTCTTTTGCCTTGGTATTAGTTAGAGTGATCTCTGTTAGCAATTGCGAGAGGTAGGATTCCACACGAAGTGAGAATTGACTCACATTGTCTTGCGGGCCCTGCTTGTTCTCCTGTAAATCAGTCAGTAGGTGGGCATAATGTTTACGCTCACTAAATTGAGTTTTAAGGAATTCTTTGAGCTGGTCCCAGGATGTGAACTCCTTTATGGAGCAAGCAAGTTCCGCTTTTCCAGACAATTGGCTAAGGATATATTTGAATAGGATAGGCTTCTGTGTTTCTGAAGCCAGTTCGCAGGCGTTATTGCAGTTAATGATAAAAGAATTAACTGTTTCGCGACTACCATCATAGGATTTAATAAATTTGAAGAGAGTATTGAGATCTAGCTCGGACATTTTAGTACCGGCGCCCGATCTTGTAATTCGCGGAGAATGCAAAGGCGATTTACGTTTGGGTTCGGGTATTTCCTGGATATCAATAGTTAATTTGGATAATTTACAATCTTCTTCCTTGAGATCTTTTTGCATAATAGGATAATGAAATTAATCGCAATAGTTACTAGTGCCTATAATTACAATAAAGGATTTTTATTTCTACTCACGGAACCCTAAAATTATAAGCAATGACCAAAGACTTACAGAATGATAAACGCGTAGGCGACGGCGACTGATTCCGCGAACCGCATTCCGGGGCGATAAGGCGTAACTCGGCGAGACGATGGGACGATTTTGACTCGGCGACCAGGTCAAATAATTTAGGATATTTAACCAGGAACCTCGATGCAGGATGTCACGTCGCGGGATGCTCGATGCGGGTGATGAGGGTCGCGAAGTAGGTATCCCCAGAAGTCGCCAGATGCAGTAGCAGATCGATGCTTCAACCGCCAAGGTAAGTATCTTCAGTACAGTGCGGGACAGGATGACCAGAGGATCCCGCACAAGGATGTTGTTGGTGAGTACACAGGTGAGTAGAGTATGTAGAAAATATGTTTGCACTTTCACTTTAGCGTTAAGAATGCCGTAGGATAACTTTACGGGTTATGTTGAATCTGGTAACTTGAATTTTCACTTAAAACGTTTAAGGACACAGACACACGTTTTAGACACTGGGAACTTCCGTATCCCACCGCTGCCACCAATATGTTATACGACAAGGTCTTGGAGTCTTTTTAAAAAAAGGAATTTAAGAAATCTATTTATTAGGATAATTAAAATAGATTTACACGATAATTATAAAATGACCATCGGACAACCGGTCAGTTCAGAGGTCGCTACCAGACTAACGGCTTGGCCGAGACATCTCAAGTTAGCTATTAAATAATGTCTATTAAGGTGCAAGTGAACAATATGCTATACATAGGAAGGGTATAACAGAGCGCAGTACGGGATGTTGATCCACGGGAAGACGTTGCTGCCCATCTTCCGGAGGTATCCCTTAGCAGGCTCTTACTGCATCCAAGGGCATGAGAGGAGGAGAACATTCTACTGCTGGCACCTTACGACAATTCTTGGTATTCAAAGAAAATAAATAAATCAATTAAATTAAACAAGTTTTACTTAGTCTATAATTTTTTTTGCTTTCGACCTTTGGTACTCCTTAATTTATCAACGGGCAACTTGAAAAAAAAACATATTGAATTCGGACAATAGGTACTTCTCAATAAAACTTTGTACTTAACTCTGAATTCAAACCTTTTTACAATTACCGAAGTTATTTTTTCAATAAAATAGGATTCTATTCCATTTTCGAATTTTAACAAATCCCAGATTGGTCGTTTTTTGCGACCAGCCACAATACCAATTGGTATTACCGAGTAATTACCGAGTAATTACTCGGGGTGTGATCTGGGCAGCTCGAGCGAACTGGATGCGACCACACTGACTTATGATGGTTACCACTTTTACATCGGCCATTTTGAATTCTAAACTATTCTCGAGAGCAAAAAGGGTTTGAGGTTAACTGCATCAAGTTTATAAACCAGATTATTTAATTAAATTGTTTTTGAATTGCGAGTATGAAGAAGATAGGATTATTGTATAAAAGCATAAATTTTGTATTTATTTAAAAAAAACTCCAAAGCTTGCTAATAACAGCGAAAATAAACTAAGAAATTAAGAGGCATGGTGGGATTCGTGAATTTATATCCTGTCATTATTTGATGATAACGAAAAAAAAGTATATACAAAAACTGATACCAGCGTAATGATACATGAACAATAGTTATCCTATTCGTAGTTTAAGGTTTTATATATACATATATGTATATAACACCCGATAAAAAAGAGGTGTGTAAGACTTTATAAGTTTGACAGCTATGTGAGTTTCTGTGTGCCTATCTGTGTATCTGTCTGTGGCACCGTAGCTCTAAAACGAGTGGCCGATTTTTTATTGAAAAGCAGATTTACTAGCGGTGGTTCTTAAACATATTTGTTGTGAACTAAATAAATATATATTCATTCATATTTTATCAAAATCAGTCAAGATGTTTAAAAGATATGTGTACATTTGGTATCAAATGAAAGGAAATAGTGTGTAGAATACAAAAATGAAAATGATGTAGAAATCGGGTGGTAGAATTTAGAAGGTTTGGGGGTGAGAGTGGGGATAAACAATCGAATGTTTTCAAATAAATCCAAGGGTATCAAATGAAAGGGCATAAAGATTTCAAAACTGAGGGTACAAATCATCAAAAATGTGTATCCTCTGACAGTAGGTAAAGCGTCGGGATAACATTTTTTTTTCATTTTATAAACACTACAATTTCACAAACAAAGTGTACAAACTCTTGTGTTCTCATTAATCAGGTTAAGTGATACATTTCCCGAGAACTAACCGATGTATCTTTATTATTCATCGACTATATATGTACATGGACATAAATAATAGAAACGTTGCCCTTGCCACGATTCCGTACACGGTCATTTATCAACATGTCAGACGAAGCACACACCTGTATCTCTGCCCTAACTTCTTACAAGTAAAATATATAAGCTACATTCGGTCATAAGACCTTGTTTATATGGTAGGTTTTCAAATGAACGTTGAAGGTAAAGCACTGGGGATTGGTCATCATATTTTGTCTTTTCTGATTTTTTGGTTTGAGAACTTTAACTGAAGTAAGGTTTTCTGCGGGATCGAATCAGAAATGAGGCTTATAATACTTGTGGCGGCCATTAACAGATGGCCGGAGTGGTCGAAAATTTCTCGAGTGGAGGCCATGGACCGGCAAGCGCAGCGTAGGACGTCCACCAACAAGATAGGTGGACGACCTGGTAAGGTAGCAGGTCGGCGGTGGATGCAAGCCGCTTCCAGCCGTAGTGCTTAGAAGTCCATGACGGAGGCATATATCCAACAGTGGGTGTCCTATGGCTGAAAGGAACTTATCCAAAAAAGCTTCAGGTTTGTAGATAAGTTAAAAAACTTTTTTACTAAGCTGGTAGCTTAGTAAAAAAACATTTTCTTGGCTAAACAACAATTAATTTACAATAATCCTGGACATTAGACACAGCATTCCAAACTAAGCACAGCTTGTACTATGGAAACCAGATGACTGATTTATTATAATCTTAATACTGGTGGGAGGATGGTTAGACAGATTGTAAAAAAAGGGTACACAGATTGTGAAAAATTTAGTAAAAATAGCAAAGTAGCAGGAAATTACTAAAATAGATGTGATTAATCAATGCTAACTGTAAACGAGATATTATAAGTATGTTAGTTATTTTAGAGGCTTGAAGTAATGTTAATATGAATACCTGACTATTCTTTAAATAAGCCCTCGGAAAAGGAAAAGCTTATAATCTACTCTAACCATCCCTCGCAGACTTCCACCTACCTCTGTCGAAGGTGACGAGATCGTCCCGCCAACGCTATGTATTATACATGTAATATGTTCACGAAATAAACTTATTTTTATCTTTATCTATATTCTCGACCGACCCCGACGCCGAATGAATAAATACTATATATCTTTTTTTTGTTAATGCATAATTAGTATACATAAAACTCCCACTAGGTCTATAATGTACAAACATTTGTTTCATGGCGGGAATCGAACTCGCAACCCCCTGCGTCTCAGCCGGCTGTTACACCAACTGTGCTACGAAAGTCGTCAAGTCTCAACCCCCTAGATACTGCACCACGGAGCTAGTCAAACCTAAGGCAGTTTCCTTTCAAGCTGAGCCTGCATTTATTATGTCCAAAGTAAACGAATGCGCCGAGATTAAGGCTTTCGAACGAGTATGTTGAATCTCTAGAAATTTCTGACTTTGTGAACAACGCAGACTTGTGCAGGTAGATTAAATTACAGTTTCTTTGTGCTTTTAGAAAAGAGGAAATATTACTTTTCTTGACTGAACGGAAATTATTTAAATTTTATGAATGAAAAGTGTATTTAGGAAACTACGGTATACCTGTAAAGAGATAGTGTAGGAAACTTGCAAAAAAAATTTATTATTATTGTATTTAGCATTTGATTATCAAGTCTCTGTAATTAATAATATTAAGCTTGATATATTACCTACTTCTAGCAAAAGTTTGAATACAAGGCATTTCTTGCGAACTTTAGTTGCAATAAAAAGTGCGAAATGCTAGAGGTTAAACAAAGTATTTAAAAAATTGGTTGCAGGTAACGTCTTCATCGACATAAATGCCGTTCGAATTGTAAATTATTATTTTTTAGCGTGAAAGGCGTCGGCTTGCTCTTAAAAAGGTCGTATACTAACTCCAGTGAGTTTACGAGGCCGTATACTATAGCTTATTTTTTACGTTCCGTAAACTTTCATTTTGGCAGTGCAGCCGGATTTAATCCAGCTGGGTGAATAAAACATTTTTTCATGTTTACTCAACTTGTAATTGAGTAGTGAAATTATTACATTGGTATTGAGATTTGTAGATATATAAATTAATAATATTTGAATTTCACACAGCTTTTTAGTAAGCAGAGCTTATGTTTATGGGTACCTACTAAATAATTGATAGAATCATCATCATTTACCTAGTCCTTAGTCCATTGCTGGAAATAGGCCTCGCCAAATCTTCGCCATTTGTTAACAAAGCTGCCTGCACGCGTGACATGTGACACGCGGTAAGTGACAGCCAATAAACTGCGTGAGCGATGGCCGCGGGGTAGGGACAGTGACATGCAGGGTGATCAGGCGAAATTGCTACCAGAATCATGTGTATGTGTACACATTATCATAATTTTTACAGTTCCGCATGTTACAGTTTATATAACCATTATTAGGTAAAGTAATAAGTATGCTTTTGGCAACTTATGTTAGAGACAAGTTTAGGTAAATACATTGTATTTCCGTTTACCACTCATTGACAAGGTATTGCCAGACAATGTGTTTATATGTTGTAATAATTGAATATTGAATTATTTTTATTAATAACGGTACAATTATTTATACCTAACAATTGGTATATAATAAGTTCTAATAAACAATTGTTACTTCCGATGTCTCACGATTGGTTAAGAAATATCCGACCAATAAGAGGCTCGAATTCTCCACCAATAAGACGCTGGTATTATAAATACAGCATGGTGGCCTACGTTTTTAGGCAGAAATATGTTCATATCTTTTTAAGTATAAGACCTAGGAATAAGTTTTAGGTGTAGCTAGAAAGCTAAGAAAAGCACCTTTAATTTAAGTTCAAATAGTTATAGGTTGTATAAATAAATAAAAAGATATCAGTAAAAAACCCCAAATAGCATAGTAAAAAGTAGGCTAGAGAATTGAGCAAATAGAGCCGTCCTCTGCACGGTATAGCCTCAGGGGTAAGATAGTAAACGCGAACCTGTGCTGCGACACACAGTGGTTCCAGTAGCAAAGAAATATTAGGAAGAAAGAAATAAAGCTGAAAACTGAAAAGGAATATTATTGAAACCTTGAAGATAGAAAAATACAGTCCACCCAGAACAGTTGGTTATAAAAATTTAAATCTAATAATCCCTAAAAACTACGTTTTTAGGGATTATTAGATTACATCGGCAGGACAGGTAGTGAGCAGTAAGGTACCAAAGTTGAAGCATAAGAATCAAGGCAAAGAGCCAAGTTTAGGTAAAGTGATAAAATACAGAAAGTTTGATAAAGTTCTTGTTTAAATTGTGTTTCACATATCTTTGAGATTATTGCGCAGGAATGTAATACGTACCTCAAAAGGAAAAAAATGGAACCCTTATAAGATCACTATGTTGTCGAGATAAAGGGTCTTGATAGACAGACAGACGGGTCTGTCTATCAAGACCCTTTATCTCGAGAACGTGTAATTTATGTATCGAATTGAAATTAAAACCATATACTTAAATATACAGCCTCTATAAGCTGTGAAGAAAAACAATATTCTAAGTTAAAAACATTACGAAATAAATCATCGAGATTACGCCACCCTACGCGCGGTCGTCAATTGCATGGGTGACCGAATCTTTTTATGCATTTAAAAAAATACTAATATTTATTATGGCGAGTCCAGCTCGCAATTGTCCGGTTTTATTTTTTATTTACTTTAAGATAGGACATCCAACACATGGTTACACATAATGCACATACTACTTAGGTCTAATAATGTTAAGAGACTAGTGCTCCCTTAATTACATTACGTCACAGCATGCACAAAGTTAAAGCAGCAACAGACCATAAAGTCTTATTACCTACGATATTTTTTAACATAAACTTTAGGTTCAATAAAATCAATCATTCTTTTTAGAAGTTAGGTTTAAAGAATTTTTATTTCTCATAAGAACTACAAGGTCCACTTATAATGAGATTCACAAAAGTAAAATTAAATAATAGGCCTCTGGAACCTTAATCACCTTAATAACTAACACAATTTTATATTATTCTAGTTCTTGAAAGCCCATACAAAATAGTTTATCTAATTACATTTTGTAAACTTAAAACAAAACAAAACATCCAGTCACAAGACGAGAAAAAAAAATACAATAAAATAAAACATGAAATATAAGGTAGGTTTTTTTAGAAGTTAGTAGATTAGAAAAGAAAACATTTTTAAAATAAATGGGAAATGAACAAACAAAACAATGTACGAGTAGGTATGTAAATATTTAACAGTAAAAGAAAATATTTTATCTATTTTATTTTATTTGTTTGACAAAATCCAACAGCCCTTAGTAACAATTAAAAAATACTTAATTTTAAGACTTAAGGACAATACAGGATTAATATAAAATCACCATCATCTCGGCCGTAGGACGTCCAAGGGGGTTGTTTCCATCTCACCACACTTGACAGGCGTATTGGCGAGCGTATTACGGGATGTTGATAGACGGAAATATGCTGCAGCCCATCTTCCGGAGGTATACGGAGGTGATCATGAGCTGTGAAACTGCCTCGAAATATCGAGAAACTCAAAAAGACTCAGATCATGGTGAATATCCTGTAAAATGTAGTATTCATCATTTCAGCCATAAATAATGATTAGTTATTACATATTATAAACATAATTTTTAGTTTGTAGGGAAATTTTTGCTTGAATATTGTAATTTTTTTTTTGTTAATATTGATTGATTGGTGTAAGTGGTATAAGCCGTTCTAATCAAATGTATTAAATAAATAAAACGTCCACTAATGAACAAAGGCCTCCCTCATGGGGTAGTCTCCATGAGAGGTAGTTGCCATACTCACCACGCTTGGCAGGCGGGTTGGCGAGCGCTGTACGGGATGTTGATACACGGAAAGACGCTGCTGCCCATCTTCCGGAGGTATCCCTTAGCAGGCTTTTACTGCATCCACGGGCATGAGAGAAAATGTAGTATTGCATATATGTAATGTTCACAACTTTCATAGTTTCAAAAAATACATAGTTTTAAGAAAATTAAAACAGTCTGCTACAAAAAATGTCCTACAAAGGTGTTAAAAGTTTATCCCCCGTGACAGGTCTAACCGAGGCATTCGCGGTGCTGAGCGGCCAGGAGCTTATATCTCACCCTATGCAGGTATCTCTGGCTTGTCAGCAATTCACACCGGTTTAGTGAAGGGATGGAAAAAATCCGCCCAAACAATCGCACAACGATATCCGGCTTTTAGGGTTCCGTACAGCAAGAAACCCTTATAGTTTCCCTTTGTCTGTCTGGGCTTAACGAAGAACTATTAGTCCTAGAAAGCTGTAATTATTGTATGGATGTATAAAATAATCACGCCAAGATAACGGTCAAAAAATGCTAAAAAAAATATTAAGATAAAGATATTTTTTTTAGCAAATAATTATATCTCACTCTGCAGCTTCGACAGCAATTTACACCTATTTAGATAAAAACATTTACTCTTTATTGTACGTACATCATAACCGGAAATAGTACAAGGAGACAAACAAATATTACCATACGATGGGCGTTATTCTCAGTTAGTAAAGGGAAGGAATAAGCCGACAAAACATTTTATATTCCACACAGCTTATATTCCAATCCATTTAAACTCACACTAAGGTATCATTTAGAGAAATGAAAATGCAATCATAATTTTGTCTCCGATGGGGCTCGAACCCGCAACGTTCAGCCCCGTCATAGACAAAAAATTTTGATTGCATTTTTCTTTTCTATTTAGAGAATACTATTATGGATTTTCATAATAATAATCAGCGAAGAACCATGGGGTTCTTCGAAAGATTTCATTGTAGCTGTGGGTTTACACTTAAAAAACGAAACTAGCTTATTCTCTTTGTTTTTATAATTTCACAAACTTGTATATACTACAATAGCCGGATAGGTACTTCAAAACCCGGGCAAGCCGCCACTACCCTCTAGTTAGACATTAGGCTATGCACAGCGCCCGCTTCAATCATTACAATCTTTTTTTCCCATCATTCTAAATGCATTTATGTCCCTTAACTCTACCTCTTTTCTGCCTATATAATTTGTTTATTTAGGCGCTCCTCCTAAAATTAACATAGATGAAAAGTCGAATAAATCATCAAATATCCAAACCTCGCAAAATGCAAATGGTAGTATGGTTGAAAAAATACTTTGATAACAAATACTTATGAGCGATTGAGTAACGAATGTAGAAAAATATCCAGACCTAGCACATTATACTCGTAGCTGCTGATCTATATATATAAAATTCAAAGTCCTGTCTGACTCACCGACTAACTGACTAATATATCAACGCACAGCCTAAACCACTGGACCTAAAGACTTGAAATTTGGCACACATATACCTTGAGTATCCTAGAGGTGCACTAAAAAGGGATTTTTCGAAATTTCCACGGCATAGGGAAAACATGGGATTTATGTTTTCGAATCAATGTGGCTCTGCGTGAAAAAGGGGATTTTACGTTGTATGACTTCCACGCGGACGAAGTCGCGGGCAAAAGCTAGTAAAACATACAGGGGGTATCCCGCAGTGGGAATCCTCCTGCGTCTCAGCCTACAACACTAACTGTCCCACGGATTGCCAAATAATAACACAGATTCACAGGTATTTATAAGGTTTTACCTTTATTATTGCCTAACGTTTCGACCGATAAAATATAATTATAATAAGTTCTTTTTAATGCCGGACTCATCCCAACCTTACTCCAGACCGCGTTGCCGGCACGCCCGCGCCAATCATTCCAATCAGTTTTCCAATCATTTTAAAGGCCCTTCAGTCCCTTCCTGCAATACCTTTTTTTCTACACAAGAGCGCATTTCAGTATGATCGCTGTTCATCACGAGCGTCTGTGTCAGTGATAAAGACTGCTTTTAATATAGAGATAGATGGATCATACTTTAGTAGGAATAGTTTTAATAAAAAAATGCGTTTTTAAGCAATTTCGGGACTTTAAGCTAGGTTAGTAGGAAGGGTTATCGAAGACACATATAGACATTAATAGTTATACACTATTTTTGTTTCTTTTGTTTATTTAGTGGCATATAAATACATTTTTATCAAATCTTTATATTGGCTTTTTAGGGTTTCGTGGTAAAACCAAAAACCCTTATAGTTTCGCTTTGTCTGTCCGTCCGTCACCGGCTTTGCGAAGATACTATTAGTTCTAGAAATGTAAATAAATAAAATAAAATAAAATCCCATACACGTAAGGTGGGGATGGACTTATTTATCATTGATTTTCTCATTGTGTGGGGTATCGTTGAATAGGTATTTCAAAATTATTTAGGTTTCAAATACAATTTTTCAATTTAGGGTACCATTTGCGAAATATTCCCCCTCTCTAAAGTCTTAACTAGTTCTTAAAATCTAATTAAAGGTTAAATGTAGTTTTAACCATGAACTTTCTAGGATAACTATAACAGTTAAAGTTAGCCTTTTTAGTTTCGGAGAAATAGTCGTCTAAACAAGTGATGCGGTTTCCCAAACATAAACTCAATTAATTTCTGTTAAAATATTTTGGTAAACTTAAAAAAACATACACCAACTTCTAACAACATGTCTACGGTTAACTCCGAAACTCTACATAGCGCGTGGCCCGACACGCACCTGGCCTTAATTTATTTTTTCCCATAATGAGCTACATTAAGTATCAACTATCTGGTTCTCATAGATAGACGATCCAGATAGAAAGTAGTAGTAGTTTTTATAAAAGAAAACGTTAATAATTAAATACAAAAGTAGAATTGAGTTAACATCTGCTTTTTCGCTTCATTCGTTGAATTTATTCCGTTTTTGAAGCAGAAAAACATTCATAGGTAAAAAACGTTGAAGAGTAAATAAACCAGGCTACGCTGTTAAACCCCGTGAAATCCTTTTTATTCAACAAAATAATAATTAATTTACCGACTAACAACCGCGTTTCGTGGAAAAGTTTTGAAGGTGTACTTTCGGTGTGCACGAACCAGGGTTGTTACGGATGCAAAGAAATTTACATCCGGATGACGGATGGGGATTATTGGAAAACTCTCACTAGATTCAGTCTGGATCTAGTGAGAGTTTTAATTCTCAGTAGATTACATTTTTAGGACAGCAAGAAATTATGGACCCAGTCGGACTTTTTACTCTTAGTACCTGTTTTGAAACTGACAAAAAAAATAAACGGTATCTATCTAAATGCTATTATAACTTGAATCTTCAAGTTTACATCCGCGAATGCAGATGCGGATTTTAGGTTTTTTTAGAATATCTCAATTTGAGGTTTATAAATAAATTAAAATCGTTTTAATTTTTTTATGTACATCAGACAGATTTTTATCATTCGCGCGTTCGAACTAATAAATACCTCTCTGAGTGTATGCTCAAGTACCTCATTACTTATTTTCGCGAGTAGATTTTATTACATACTAACTGTTACCGCAACTTCAGCCACGAAGCGATGAAAAATAAATTTACTAGTACAACATCGTAGCTAGTTACCAAAAATACATACTCGTACAAGGTCGGCATTTTTTTTCGTGTATTATATTAACTAAAATTTTTATTGAAATTTCAAACGATTACCACCTTTTTCGTTAGGTTCCAAAAATACTGAAAAATCTTGTCATGGAACTCATCTTGAGTTTAAGTTTTAAGTTTTATCATAATATAAACATCCTGAACGAACCTAATTTATTATTATTATTTATTATTTAACAACTAAAGAATGTCATCACATCCGTATAAAATGTATCGGAAAATTAATTTATGTTCTAATATTTATTCTGTGAATTTTACGATGATTAAATAGCCTATATTTTAACCCGGGCTCAGTAAAATTATAAAAGATCATTGAACTTGGTCTATTCGTTCTCGAGTTGAAAGTGGTGTAACTAGCCGACATTGTTTTACAAATATATTTTTACACTTGGACTTTAATACTCTATAATATTATAAGATTCAAATCGAATGAATATTCCTCAACCACGCAACTTGGATCAACAAGGTGATTGATTTGATTTACAATTGGAAATTGGAATCACGTCGATAACTAAATGAAAAAAAACGAAACCTGTAGGATCTTGTCACGAAGTATGTGTCGTCCTATTGGTCAGTTCAATTACTTGATCAACTGTTATTTTATTGTTGTGACAAGTACTTGGGTACTTATATATGTAAATCGTTTGTAGAATGTGTTTTTTGTACGTTTCAGCTTTAACTAAGAAAGCCGTGTCGTGGCCAAGTAATTTTTAGTTTTAGAATCGGACGTATTAATCAACCTAAGGTACAATAGTTTTTTTTAAATAATAGATGTACGAATTAAACACGTTGTTTTTTTAGGAGAATAAAGTGAAAAAACCCACGGCATAGTCAGCTTCAGATGTATTGACCTGGTCCTTTTCATCCCACTTACCTAATTCAGAGAATGGATAGGTGCTTTGCAAGCCAAATCCATATAAAAACGTCTAAGGCATTAGCAGCGTTCCATAACAGCATGAAATAACAGTTACTGACGCTATATTAATCATGAAAGTGAAAGACCAATTACAATTGCAGTTTTTTTTAACGCTGGCAAAGCTGCGACTATCGTATAGCCACTTACCAAAAGCTGACTGTTCTTATAAACGTAGCTATGCCAGACTCGTCGATTTAGTAAATAACATCTTGAGTCCTGACGCGACACTGTTAGGGTGCCCAAGGTTTCAACTGTAAAAGATAAACAAGTAGGTAAATACAAGGAGATAAATAAAGTTCACATTTTCGCTTCGTACAATAGATAGGAAAACGAAGGAGAAATTGTCATTGTCAAGTACAATAGAAGGAATTTAAACAACAACATGTCTTGCGTGGTAAATTTTTTGATGTTGAAACAACAGGTAACTACGGAACCCTACACAGAGTGTGGCCCGACACGCACCTGGCCTAATATAATACTATGTAATTGTTAACCAATCATGTTAACCAATTATCAATATGAAGTAAATACAACAAGAAACATTAAAAACATAAAATAATAAATTCCGAAACTTTTGTAACTGCTGTAAAAAGATGAAATCCCAGACGCCAATATCGCCAATGCGTCGTAGCAGTGTGGGTCAAAAGGTACTTATTTATACAGAGGCAGAGCCTTTTAGTAGCCAGAACCGTTTAGTACACAAAACCTTTTACTAGACAGAACCTTTCACTAGACAGAACCTTTCACTAGACATAACCTTTTAGTAGACAGAACCTTTCACTAGACAGAACCTTTCACTAGACATAACCTTTTAGTAGACAGAACCTTTCACTAGACGGAACCTTTCACTAGACGGAACCTTTCACTAGACAGAACCTTTTAGTAGACAGAACCTTTCACTAGACAGAACCTTTTACTAGACAGAACCTTTCACTAGATAGAACCTTTTAGTAGACAGAACCTTTCACTAGACAGAACCTTTTAGTAGCTTACTACTTCACCCGAATCGCACAGGAGCGAGCAGGGGCCTACATTTGAATGAAATTCGCAATAAGTCGAATTCGTGATCAAGCCAAACTAACTCTTATGACCATTACGTAAAGATTGCCATTCTGACGATTATATCGTTTTCTAGAGTAACGCGCCCAGAGTAGCACTGATATTCGGACGGAAAATGTAAAGATTAAGAACTTGTTTTGCCCAAAGTCAGAACGAATAGTGATAAAAAAATATTTACTCTTAAAGAAGCACAAGTTTATACACTGTCTGTAACTTTATAAAATGTCAGCTCGATTCATACCTTTTAAATTGAACTTGCTAGTTTTGTTTAGTATAATTGGCCAGTTTTATCATCATCATTTAATCTTTCATCATTTCAGCCATAATACGTCCACTGATGAACACATGCCTCCCTCATGGATCTCCATGAGGGGTAGTTGCCATTCTCACCACGCTTGGCAGGCGGGTTGGTGAGCGCAGTATGGGATGTTGATACACGGATAGATGCTGCTGCCCATCTTCCGGAGGTATCCCTTAGCAGGTTCTTACTGCATCCAAGGGCATGAGAGGAGGGGTATCATTCTACTGCCGGCACCCCACGGCGATTCATCTTTATATTGTTATATCTTTATATCAGCCGTAAAACGTTTACTACTGAACACATGCCTCCCTCATGGATCTCCATTGGGTGCCACACCACCACGTTTGGCAGGCGGGTTGGCGAGCCATCTTCCCGAGGTATCCCTTAACAAGCGCTCACTGCATCCGCGGGCATGAAAGAAGGGGTAACATTCTACTACCGCCTGCCCACGGCATGGGTATGGACGGCACGGATAAGGTAAGCTTAGCGTTTATGAGGCGGTACACGATCGTGGGCAAACCAAGCGAGCCCGTACGGGAAAAACGTTCTGGATGTTTTTTATATATTATAAAAAAAGTATGTCTGTAAGTAATAATGTTTTAAGTATATTAGTCATCTAGCCCATAAAACAAGCTCTACTTAGCTTGAGCTAGATGATGCTGTGTGAATTGTGTTTGCACTAATTATTTATTTATTATTATTATTTACTTTCCCTAGCCTCATAGCTTGAGTAACTAATTAATGTGGTCACATGCACCAATTCTTACAAAAGTGTGCTGATCCTACAAAGCAACTACCTGCTAGACTATATCTGGACCTCTGCCAGCCGTACTCTCCAATTCTTGAATCTAGGCTATTATAGCCGGTATCCCGAGATTTCCCAAAAGCCGTGTCGCCCCGTCGCGCTGCAAAAACACGACGCAGATAGATTGACGCTCAAGCGGGAAGTAATCAATTGCACTGAAGCTAGCCTTCTTCAGTCTGCGAGCTGTTTACGACTTTGAGCACTGATCTCAGGGTTTCAGGTTAACAACTCGTAGCGCCACTAAATAAAAGTAACAACATAGAATGAGAGAAGCAGCTACTATCACAGCTTTAAGTAGGCAGGGGGTGTTATTTAATGTATTGATGTGCAAGTAAGCTGCAGAAGTTATACCCGTAATTGAATTTAACGTTGCAATAAAGATTTTCATAAAGTATCAGATTACTTACAGGAACAGGTGATATAAGACAAAAATGATGACTATAACGACCGAGAAAGGTTCATCTGCTCGTTTCTTTTCTTGACTCGCGTGGCATCTGGAGCAAAGTATTGTTTCATTCTGTAAATTGACTTATCTGAAGCCGCGTCCGCTGCGCCATGTTTTGAACAGAACATTGTTCGAAAACATACGAAAGGGGCGTGGCATGAATGTTTTGTCGAGCAAATACGCTTGAATGTGTTTGTCGGACTTTGTGGAAAACACCCCCCGCGTTCGTCTGCGGGCGGGGGGCATTTGTTCATTTTATGTTCGATTTTGACGCAGGAAGACGTTTCGCTCAGAATATTAATGAAAGTGTTTTGTTGTGACTATGGAGTGCGTTGTGGAGTGGAATCCAGAGACACGAAATCTATTTCTTTTTCTTCTTCCAAGAACTAAATCCACCACAGCCAAAACAACGTTCACATCTTCCTCGTCGCTGCTCATTTTTTCTAATGTGAAGTTTTGAACTTTATTTACTGAACATTGCTAAAGTCGCAGCGGAAGGAAAATGTTTTGAACAAACAAGGTTCAACAACAATGTTTGTTCAAAACATGGCGCAGCGGACACGCCTTAAGAGGCCTTGTGGTTCACTGAATAAACTCTTTATGAGGTTGTTTATACATTTTTAAAGCCATATCGAAAAATCAATGCACCAACGATTGACATTATGCACATAAGATAAATGCATCAAAGATTTTCAGTATACGCATAAGATCAATGCACCAACGATTGACATTATGCACATAAGATCAATGCACCAACGATTGACATTATGCACATAAGATCAATGCACCAACGATTGACATTATGCACATAAGATCAATGCACCAACGGTTGACATTATGCACATAAGATCAATGCACCAACGATTGACGTTATACACATAAGATCAATGCACCAACGATTAAAATTATGCACATAAGTAGCTCAAACCGCGATTTGTTTGAATGGCTAAAAACCCAAACAAATATTAAAAAACTAACCATAAAACCAAATAAATAGTAAATTTCTTGTTCGAGAACTGGAACTTGCCATTACAGTCCTGGGGCCTAATTCTCGGGAAGATGATAGAATATCACAATTATAATATAGATGTCATAAAAACTATCAATGTATTGAATCCAACGTTATTTTGAGAGTTACTACGATATTTACATACTGTGTTACTTTATCAGCTTCACGAGAATTAAACCCCAGTACCTGTTTATTTCGCTAGATATCGGCTCAGCTGATCGAATTTCCATGATGTCGTACCTGCAGCCAGCCGTAACTCCCGAGGGAGGGGGTACGGCAGAACGGACTAAGTAGGTATCCATGGAGATTATTGGAAGACACCCATTGGTTGTGCAGTAATTCCAACTAGGTCTTGGCATCCATTATAAATGTTTTATACAGCGTTTGCAACTTTTCTCAGCACCGTAGGTGAGACATGGCGACTTACTAAGGAGTCTGTGCACCGAATCAGCGTTGCGCAGAGCCATGGAGCGCGCCATGCTCGGCATCACACTCATAGACCGGGTCCCCAACATCGAAATTCGTAAACGGACTAAGGTTCAGGATGTCGGCGAGTGAATAATAGATAGATAAAACATTTATTTGTAACACTCATAACAAAACACATAAAAAATAAAAGACACAACAGGAGAGAGAAAATAACAAATTAAACTAAGAAAAAACAGTTACAAAAAGGCGTCTGACTCAGCCTAAGTTGAGCATAAGCACAACGCTGATCTTCCGTCAGAACCTGTACCGGTTCTGACGGAAGATCAGCGTTGTGCTTATGCTCAACTTAGGCTGAGTCAGACGGGGCTCAAATAGAGCTGGGCAGGACACTTGGCCAGACGAAGTGAAGACAGGTGGACGAAAGCGCTGAGTGGTGGCTGAGAGAAGGGTACAGAAAAAGGGGTCGTCCACCATCCCGGTGGGTTGACGATGTTCGAAAGACTGTGGGTTGCACCTGGCTAAGAATAGCTTACGACAGAGGCGTATGGCAAAATCAAAGGGAGGCCCAGCAGTGGGTCGATAACGCTGATGATGATGATGAGCAACTTGTATTCATGCTGTACGGGATGCTGCAGTGCCTAGGACAATGTTAGACGGATTAGGCTTTCCCAGCACCTATACCATCCTCTCAGCTTAGTCAGAGAGAACAGGTCAATACGTCTGAAGCTAACTAAGCTGCGGGTTTCACGATGTTTCCTTCACCGTTACAGCTCGTAAAAGTTCTTTTTTGAAAATTCCAACTACACAATTACTATTGTTGAGTTTAAAATATAGTCCTAATTGTAATCAGTGTTCTATAATTTTTCAACAAAAAACCAACCTCAATGACAAAATCTTAAACTCTGCTGAAAATGCATGTTTTCCTATACATTTCAGTATTTCCCTCGATTTATCATACATCTTACCATCATAAATGGGTTTTAAGGCAAGCCTATGTATTTACAGAAAACATGTACTTAAGTAGTTATTATCAACCACCTCTTAGGTACCCTCAATTACTGATAGATATTAGATAACTCAAGCACAGGATTGCTGCCCACGTCCACTGCTGGAGCTGGTGCACAGGCTTCTCTTATGGATCTCAAAGATCATGAGGGGGTTTTTGCCATACTCGCCATGCTTGGCAGGCGGGTCGGCGAGCGCAGTACATTTTGAAACACATCTTCCGAAGGTAACCCTTGGCAGATTGCAACTGGATCCGCAGGCAAAAGAAGAGAGGCAACATTATCTGCTGGCAGCCCACGGCAGCTCTGCTTACTTTTATTACTTTGATATACTTACTCCCATATAAATAGCTTTACCACTTTCATGTGTAAAGTATACCTACGAGTAAATGAATGTTGTATGTTTTACCTATTCATCCACAGATATATTTACATACGGAGCGCTAACAGATATCCTCGCGTAGGCAACGCAATCACGCAAAGAAAACACGTAACCTAATCATCGAATCCCCAGATGTGGAGATTCCCGCTTCAGCAGAATTGCGAATGTGTTTGAACACGAACGCTGAGAAGGTATTTGTAATGTTTTAAGTATATCAGTCATCTAGTACCCGTAACTCAAGTTCTGCTTAGCTTGGGCCTAGATGATGCTGTGAGATTTGTCCAGCATTATTATTATTATTAATTAAGCGAAATACCTAAGCAAGCAATTCTAATAGTATGGTGGGTACCCACTTATAATAATAATAATAATAAGCCCCTCAAAGCCCAACCCCACGTCCGTGCTGACCACCTATGCCACGTGAGGGGCGGACACTCGCAACGAAATTACAATAGCGGGTGACTAAAAGGGAAATGGCAAACCCATGATGATGGAGACAAGTAAGAATGTAAGTATATGGTCGCTTCCCGGGGGTGATCGCCGGGGCACGTCTGGAGCCGATGCTGGACGTCACAGCATGCAAGCCATCGGTGGCGAGGGCAATGGACGGCCCTCTGCCGGGGAACCCGAAAAAGGTGAGTCCAACAGAAGGTACAACCTACGTCCACGGAGAATTTTATGCCGGAGCACATCTTCAACCGGCACACGAAGACATAGCAGCACGAGTGCAGCTGACGTTGAAACATCCCGGAAGGTCTCGATTGAGGAGCGAGGCCCGAGCCGAATCGATCGGGTGGAAGAGGACCACGAAACCCGATCCACTTCCTCCTCACCCAAATCTCTTTTTTCTTCTCTTCCTTCTTCTCCACCCTCTTATCTTAATTTTGTTTCTCAAGCTTCTCCAATGTCTTCACCTTCATCTATTCAACTGGCCGAGGATGTTGTGCAAGCGACATCTGTCGATAATCTTGCACCCACCAAGGCTAAGAAATGTGCGCGTAAAAAATGGACAAACGAAATGAACGTTTTTATCCTGCGCGCCTATCTATTAATTACCAACTTAGAAACAAATACAAGAGTATACCTTACAGAATTACATGCAAAGTTTACTGAGAACTTTCCAGAGATGCAAGTCAGCAAACAAAGATTAGGTGACCAACGTAGGGCAATAGTTAGGAATAAGCTTTTAAGCTCTGCTTGCATTGAGGCAATAACAACAGATGTAAAGTCCTGTTTACAATACCCACAAGAACAAATACAACAAGAAAATACTCAAAAACCAAACATAACACATCGTATGCGGTGGACACCAGAACACAACGAGACCATCATTAAAGCATATTATAAAATTACAGAGTTAGAAATAAATAAAACAGCTTATAGAAAACCATTACATCACATCTTTATCACTGTTTATCCTAACCTCTCACACATAAGCGAACAAAGAGTCGCAGACCAAAGAAGAGTAATCATAGCGAATAAATTAATCGACGACGATAGACTCAATACTATTAGACAAGAGGTAGCTAATGAGTTAGGCACACAAATAGATTCGACTAGCCCAGATGATCCGTCCCAAGAACATATTAATGCTACGATATGGTACGATGCAATAGACAACACAATCCCTTGTAGTAACACACACTCACAAATATTACACCAACCAACTTGTTTATCTGATCAGGAGAGAAATCAGGAAGTGGACTTAATATTTTCTGAAGCTTTACACCACTTTACCAACACTGAGCCCGATGACAGACCATTTATTCCCAAACAAAGACCTTCGAAGAAATTTGGTAAGCTAATCAGTTATATAAATGATATTATATTACCCGAGAATGTTTGCTTAGACACCAGTTTTGAGTCACTACAGACTATAATATACTGTGCTGCATGGACAGCTGCTAAAGCAAACGGCTCTATACTAAAATTACCACCCGAAGAACAAATAAACCAAGCTAAAGAAAACCAAGTACCTAATTGGCAAAAACGTCTTGAAAGAAAATTAGACGACTTACGGAAACAGGTAGGACGCTTAACACAGTATAACAACGGTAACAGAAGTAGGGCCCTTACAAAACAAGTAAAAAAAATATTTGAGCAGTATAAAACACATACAACACACGAATTACCTAACACAGATCTTAGCCACTATCTAGACACCCTGAAACAAAAACTAAGTGTTGTAAGTAGCCGCCTTAAACGCTACAAAGAATGCAATGACAGGAAAAAACAAAATTCACTTTTTAGCAATAATGAGAGAAAATTTTACCAGATTCTCTCACATACTACAAACAACACAACACCTATCAGTAACACTGCAAACAACACTCAGGTAAACACTTTTCAGCTGGAGCCTAATGACCTGCGTCAATTCTGGGCTCAAATATGAGAAAATCCTGCTGGATATAATGAAGAAGCCACATGGATTCATAATGAATGCACAAGGTATGCAGATTTGGGACCAATGGAATACGAACACATCCCAATTGACGTCTTCAAAGATGTTTTAAACACCACGCATAATTGGAAAACACCCGGCTCAGATCGTATTCATTCATTCTGGTACAAAAAGCTTACATTCATCCATCCTTATCTATACAATTACATCAATAGTTGTATAAAAAACCCTGATACAATGCCCCATTACATCACAGTTGGAACCACGTACATGATATCAAAAGATCCGAAAGACCCAACCAACCCAGCAAAATATAGGCCAATCACCTGTTTGCAAACCATTTACAAAATCATCACGGCTTGTATATCACGACTCATATACCGACACATTGATACCAACAAAATATTGGCTGAACAGCAAAAAGGATGTAGAAAATTTAGTCAGGGGTGTAAAGAGCAACTTATTATTGACTCAGTAATACTGCAACGAGCTCAAAAGCTGAAATCGAACCTCTACACCACTTACATTGATTACAAAAAAGCCTACGATTCCGTTCCACACACATGGCTCCTAAAAATTCTAGAAATTTATAAGATCCACCCAGAATTGATCTCATTTTTAGGTAGCGCTATGACCCAATGGACAACCCAACTGCAGGCACAATCACCTAACAGGACAAGAATTGTAACTACACCGATAGCCATAAAACGCGGAATTTTTCAGGGAGACGCTCTCAGCCCATTGTGGTTTTGCCTTGCCTTAAATCCCCTATCTAATAACCTTAATTCAATGAGAGTAGGACATAGTCTCGAACACTCAACCGAACGACAATCGCACAATTCTGAAAATAATAATATAAATCACTTGCTACATATGGACGACATTAAAATCTATGCATCGTCTGAAGATGACCTTGAGCTTTTAATTCGTACTACGGAACAATTCTCAACTGACATTTCGATGGAGTTTGGAATAGAAAAATGTAAAATTAATTCCATAAAAGCCGGCCAGCAATATCAGCACTCATATCAACTACAGTCTGGCGAGACAATAGATTATTTGAACGAAAACGAAACATATAAATATTTAGGCTACCATCAATCTAAATTAATTCATTTTAAAGAGATAAAAACACAACTATCACTAAATTTTAAACACAGGTTAAATTCCATACTTAAATCACAACTTAACTCAAAAAACAGTGTAAAAGCAATAAATTCTTTCGCCATACCTATTCTTACCTATTCCTTCGGAATAATTTACTGGACCAAAAGTGAATTAAAAAATTTACAACGCCTCATTAATGTCACTATGACAAAACATCGTAAACATCATCCACGTGCATGTTTCCAACGGCAAATTCTTCCGAGAGCAGAAGGGGGTAGAGGGATTGTCAATATCCATAATCTGCACAACAAACAGATAATGACACTTCGTGCATATTTCCATAGCAAAACACACACATCTGCACTTCATAGGTCCGTAGTTGAGTTAGACTAAAGACTAACACCACTTAATCTCCGCGATCGAAATAAACAAAGGAATGAAGAACTTACAGACAGAAAAACATTAATTTCCTGGACCCTGAAATCTCTACATGGGAGACATCGCCTCGATTTGAGCCATCCCACCGTCGACATCCAGGCGTCGAACGAGTGGCTCTATCGAGGGGAACTCTTCCCAGAGACGGAAGGGTTCATGATTGCCATTCAGGACCAAATAATAGAGACTCGTAATTACAAAAAGCACATCATAAAACAACCAAGTTTAACTACTGACTTATGTAGGCGCTGCAACCAGGCTTCAGAGAACATCCAGCATATTACCGGGGCTTGTAAATCTATCGTGCAAACAGATTATAAATACAGGCATGACCAAGTCGCCAATATAATACACCAACGTATTGCGACCAAATTTAATCTCATAGAAACACCTGTAAGACCAACGCCTTATTACAAATACAACCCTGATACCGTGCTGGAAAGTTCCACACATAAACTTTATTTCGATAGAGCCATCCTTACAGACAAAACCATCCACTACAATAGACCTGATTTGACTCTTATAGACAAAGTTAATAAAACAGCACTACTGATAGATATAGCAGTCCCTAACACACACAATTTGCAAAAAACCATATCTGAAAAACTCACAAAGTACATTGACCTAAAAAATGAAATAACAAGAATGTGGCGTTTGGATAATGTGTCAATTATTCCAATTGTACTCTCTACAACCGGGGTGATACCTCAACAACTATTTCAATCACTCGCCCAACTAGACCTGCCTAAACACACATTCGCACTTTTGCAGAAAGCAGTTATCCTTAACACGTGTAGGATAGTGAGAAAGTTTTTGCAAACTGATGTTTCGATTGACGCACCACAGTCCTCTAACGGAGGTGCATCTACAAATGCAACTAATGTGCACTTGGCTTAGGCCCGTGCACTTTAGGTAAATTCCGGCCTTATTAAAGCCGAGCTGATGAAAATCTATACCCAAAATAATAATAATAATGCTGGACAAATCACACAGCATCATCTAGCCCCAAGCTAAGCAGAGCTTGTGTTATGGGTACTAGATGACTGATATACTTAATACATTATACTACATAGATAGATATTTTTATTATATATAGAAAAACACCCTGAACAAATATCTGCAGATCGTACAGACATTTGTCCCGAGGCGGGAATCGAACCCGCAACCCCTTGCGTCGCAGGCGGACCTTCGCCCGCTGCGCCACAGAGCTCGTCAATATGTTGCTAGCATGTAGTTAGAGACCCGCAGTTTGATTACGTATCTCGCGACAGGTTTGCAATAGGCGTCAAAAGTCAATTCCTTGTCAATTATAAGTAATACAAAATTGACTTTTGACAGCGATGATCGAAGATGTACGCCTGTTGCAAACCTGTCGCGAGATATGTAATCAGCCTACCGGGTAGTCACCCTATGGTCCCTATGGTTTAAAAAAAACAATGATTATCTTAAAACTTTATCATAATAATTATGTCGATATCTTTATTCTTGTACGAATTACTTACACAAGACGAATTAAAATGAACATTGTGAGGCACTCGGATTTTTGGGGAAACTGTTGTCGACGTGGTTTCAGATGATTTTCGGTACTGTATTCAATATTCATTTTAAATTTGATATAGCTTTTATAAAATAGCGACAAAACAAGAAATAATAGTTTTCTTATAAAAGTATATTTAAATTATTATTATTAAACTAGCTTTTGCCCGCGACTTCGTCCGCGTGGAAGTCATAAAACGTAAAATCCTCTTTTTCACGCAGAGCCACTTTGATTCGAAAATATAAATCCCATTTATTCCCTATCCCGTGGGAATTTCGGAAAATTCCTTCTTAGTGCACCTCTAGGATACTCAAGGTATATGTGTGCCGAATTTCAAGTCTTTAGGTCCAGTGGTTTAGGCTGTGCGTTGTTATATCAGTCAGTCAGTCAGGCAGTGAGTCAGTCAGGACTTTGAATTTTATATATATAGTTTAAAAACCTTATCAAAAATTTACGATCGCGGCGGGGTTTAAACCAACGTGTGTCAAATCGAACCTTGACTCTTCCTAAAGCTGGCAGTGCTTTAACCACTATGCTACCCGTGTCGGGTAACGTCAAAACTCTTGACAAGGCTATATCGGTAGAGCACCGATTAGAGCGCTTTTTAAAGGTAACCACTAGAATTCTGTTCATTGTCTGAAATTGCATTAAGTTACAAAGACTATAGATCTCGCTATAGCTTATTCTATAGTTTGTAATTTTTCTAATAACTTTGCGCACTTTTACAATGTTTAAAACAGGACTATAAAATAACCAAACCCCATTTGAATAACCATGAGAATCTTCATTGTAGCTTCAACTATCCACGAAAGCAGTCCCATATAGCAGCGGTAATAAGAGTTACTAATCGTAGACACGCAAAGGCGAACGAACACAATAAAATCGATACGAACGAGAAACAGCAATCAGTTAGAACTTAGCAGTCCATCGCAAGCACTGTTTATGGAGACTGAAATAAAGCTTTAAAGAAAATTGCAAGCAATTTGTTCCTTTCAGACTGAACGGAGTTATAAAACAGAGTTTCTTTTAGAAATACAGAATTTGCTATCATCACATCTTTAGACAGCCTAGTGATTCAATGTTTTGTTCATTTTTGGAGCCATACCGATACGCAGGTACAGCTTGTTCACCAATAAGAATAAGAATGAGAAAAACTTAATAGATAAATTGTTACATTTTTCATGTACCTACATGAAATAATTGGCTAAGGTGCTAAAAGCATCATTCATTTAAAAGATGTACTATTTGCTATGGTTTTGGAGTTGCATTTTAAAAATGCTTTAAACAGTCAAAACATCATAAAACGGGCAAACATAAATAACCAAAACCCATTTGAAAACCCGTGAGCTTTTCCGTTCACTGGGCTCATGTAGACCCTTAAAATAAGACTTTCATGAACGCCATAAGTTTTTTGTATTTGCAATATAATATGTGCAATATAATTATAACAATTGACAAGAGTCAACGAAGCAATCTCATATAGCAGCGGTAACTAGAGTCATAATCACAAACACGCAGCGGCGGACGAAAACAATAAAATCGAGACAAACGAGAAACAGCCATTAATTAGAAGTCCACCGCAGGACCTCCTGCTGTTTGCGGGGAAAGTGCTGCTAAGGAGACTGCAACTCAGCTTTTAAATTGCAAGAAATCTGTTCGTTTTAGACTGAAGTAGTGTATAAGTAACTACAGAGAGTTCTTTAGACATTAGACATTTAATAAAAAAACAGTAGTCAGCTTACATTCTACACCAAAACACTAACTACATTTTTCATCATCATCATCATCATCGGCCTATATTAGCCCACTGCTGGACATAGACCTCCCCAAATCTGCGCCATTTCACCCTGTCCTCAGCATGCCGCATCCAGCGTCTACCAGCGACCGCCCGCAAGTCACCACTCCATCTAGCTAGTAATCGTCCTGCACAACGCTTACCAAGCCGCAGTCTCCACTCAAGAACTCGTTTACCCCAACGGTTACGGTTCTTCGGCAGATATAGCCAGCCCACTGCCACTTCAGCTTGCTAATCCTATGTGCTATGTCGACGACCTTGGTTCTCTGTCGGATAAACTCGTTGCGGATTTTATTCTTCAGAGAGACTCCGAGCATAGCACGCTCCATAGCTCGCTGAGCGATTTTAAACTGGTGGACCATCCGTACTGTAAGTGTCCACGTTTCGGCACCGTAGGTCATGACGGGTAGGACGCACTGATTAAAAACTTTCGTTTTTAAGCATTGTGGTATAACATGTGATGAGAAAACCCTACGTAGTTTCCCAAATGCTGCCCAGCCTAGATGAATCCGCCGCTTGGCCTCCTTCTCAAAATACTCCTCGGCGCAGCTGGATGGACTGAGACTGCTGGTTCTGTACTTGGACATTTATAGTGGCGAAACCATAAAGAGATCTCAGCACTTCGATATAGCGACAGTCTATTTGGCATTGCTGTATAGATTCCAGGACAGACCACGTTTCGACAGAGTCAAAGGCCTTCTCATCAGACACAGGGGCTGATTATACTCTTTGGACTTCTGTATAATCTGCCTTAGTGTGTGAATGTGGTCTATGGTGCCATATCCTCCGCGAAACCCGGCCTGCTCCGGCGGCTGAAACTCGACGAGACTTCTTGCTAGACGATTCGTTATAACTCTGGATAACAGCTTATAGACGTGGCTCAGAAGCGGGTCTGTAGTTTTTAAAAAGAGTCTTAATGCTCTTGGAGTTCTCCCGGAGTGAAGAACGGAATTGAAGAGGCGCAGTAGCTCTTGAATAATGGGAGCTCCTCCTGCCTTCAGAAGTTCTGAAGTAATTCCATCTTCACCCGGGGCTTTTCCATTTTTAAGCTGTCTCAGAGCTAGCACTATCTCGTCTCGGTCGATATCCGGTAGGTCTTCACGCTGGGGACAAGGAGCATGTGCAGCGTATAACCGGCCGTAGAAGTCTTCAATCTCAACGAGAATCTCCGGCCTCGACAGGATGGTTTTGCCCTCCTGAGTCGTTAGTTTTGTCAGGTGGCTCCTTCCAAGCTGCTGAGTGAACACTTTGGACCGTCGGTTTCGCTCTACCGCCTCTAGGATGAGGCGTGTGTTGGAGCTCCGAAGGTCGTGCCGTGTCATCTTTGCTATACGCTTGTTTAGGTCTGACCTCTCTGACGAAGTAACTGTGGGTGCATTTCCGCCTCATTGTCATAAGCCGCAGAGTCTCATCCGAGAGTTTGGACTTCTTACCTCTACGTCGCGTTTGGCAAAACTTGACGCTTGTTTTTTTATTTAAAAGCAATTTATTCGGCGGTGGTTCTTGAACATGTTTTATCAAAATCGGTTAAGAAGTTTACAAGATATGGGAGGTGAAGGGGGGGATGAATAATCGTTTTTTTACAAATATACTCGAGTTTGATATCAAATAAAAGGAAATGATGTGTAGATAGCAAAACTGAAAGTAATACAGAAATCGGTCGAGCTATTCATGAGATATGAGGGTTGAGAGTAGGGGTGAACAATCGAATGTATTCAAATATACCCAAGTGTGGTATCAAATGAAAGGGCATGATGTGTCGATTGCAAAACTCAAGGAACACATCACAAAAAAAATAGGTAACCTCCAAGATTATGTAGTGTCGGGGGCTACTTAAAATGTTTAATTTTATAAACTTGTATACCTACTGAAAGGATTTATAAAACCGAGTAACTGTTGCGCGTTACACAGCGGCGGCGCGGGGAGCGGCGACACTGTATCTATCTTATCCGTTGACAAACTGATTATCTATAATTTAAAATATGTTTGATGGTCTTTGTGTTGTTATTCGACAAGTAATTCAATTGATTTTGTTACATTTAAGATAAAGATAAGGATAAAAACAAGTTTATTTTGTTACCAAGCATAAAATACACACAAATAATTCGAAGGTACATGAAATCAAACAAAAAAAACAATTAGCAGATACTTAAAAATATGGTAACAAAAATGGCCACCACTCAGCTAATGCTTTGGCACAATAAATATCGAAACTTTGTTTTTGTCAAAATACTCATAGTTATCTGCCTAACAAGTGCATGTCGCAATATTGTCTGTCGAAGATGTGTATTGTCGAAGAGTGGTACCTGTCGAAGTATGATCTGTCGAAACAATGACTTTTCGAACAATGTTTTTTCGAAGTAAGCGACGTGTCAAAGTTCAGTGGTACATCGCTGCTATCACAGCTATAAACAGCGAGTGTCAACCGAGGGTCCAAATTTTGTTATTTTTGAAGCCCTAGCGATATAGCTAATCTAAAGTTTTAAAAGCATACATTATTTGAAAGGTGGTCTTTTCGTGAATGTCAAACAGTTTCACTTCATTTGCGCGTACTGCAAATATGTGCCTTATATTTGAAGGCTTTGAAGCCGTGTTGGCGATGTTTTAAAAATCAGTGACTGGGGTTAGAAATTATTGACATTAATTGTAATCAGCTTGCATGCAAGCGTACAAATAGGTTTTATTAAGAAGACTTTGTTCTGTAACAATGTAGGAACCAATCATAGTATTATTCGAAATTCCTTATTTCTCTCTCTCTCATTTATACTAATATTATAAAGAGGTAAAGTTTGTGAGGTTGTAGGGGGTAATCTCTGGATCTACTGAACCGATTTTAAAACCATACTAATTAAAACCATATACAAAAATAAAGAAAATAAACTGATGAAAAACTAAGCTACAGACAGCACACTAAGTAAAGGTACAGATGTAGGTAGATAGATAATAACGCATCATCATCATCATTTCAGCTGCAAAACGTTCACTATTGAACACAGGCCTTCCTCATAGATGAGGGGTAGTTGCCATATTCACCACGCTTGGCAGGCGAGTTGGCGAGCGCAGTTTGGATGTTGATACACGGAAAGACGCTGCTGCCCATCTTCCGGAGGTATCCTTTAGCAGGCTCTTACTGCATCCACGGGCATGAGAGGAGGGGTAACATTCTACTGCCGGCACCCCACGGCAATAACACATACAAACCAACAAAGATAAATGTTGTATTACATTGTGTGCCAGTGTTCTGTACTAAACTGACGAAATGTTCTGTTCAGCGTCCTAACAGGGTTCATAGTTCATCGTTAACCCCGTATTGCTGTTATATGTATGGTTTAGACCTCATACAAACCTGTACATCATCATCATCATCATCTCAGCCGTAGGACGTCTACAGCTAGACACAGGCCTCCCTTAAGTATCTCCGAGTACTGATCATTAAGCGGTCGTTGGCATACTCGCCACATTTGGCAAGCGGGTTGGCGATCGCAGTACGAGATATTGATACACGGAATAAAGCAGCTGCCCATCTTCTGGAGCTATCGCTTGGCAGATTCTTACTACATCCACGGGCAAAAAGGAGGGGCAACATTCTAATACTGGCACCACACAGCAACAAAAACCTATAAGTGATACAATAAGTCAATCCAAATACACTACAACCCTCGACTAGTTCAAACCTCACCAGCATCATGACCTTAACACATACTTCACCGCATATCCTTTGAACCAGAGAATAAATCACAGCCCGCTAACAGCCTCCATAGTAGCACTCATATCACCGTGCGAGGTAATTAAATGCGCCAATTACTGTCCTGACGGAGCGCCTGGGGGGCAATTTCCCCGGTTCAACCCTTCAATCCATTCTATTGGATTTACCTTATTCAATATTTTTTTCTCATCAATCACGGATACTGATAGACCTTTGTGACATTTCACAAGTGTCTTACCCTTTTCAATAAGCTGAAGCATTCAGGTTTACGTTCATAACACACACTCCACACAAATGTAAGCGTGAACGATTCACAACTAAGCATATTGATATTGTATTAATCTGTGTACTCTTCCATTGTATGAATCTCTTGTACTTATATATGTATATAAGTTAGTTCGGTCTTGTCTAGCAAACACGAAACATGTTTGCTACCAACTCATCCAAATAAATCATTCATTTATTTATTCAACTATCAGAGTTTTGTGTTTATATCGAAAATTAACGTAGTTATACGATAGTAACGAGTGCTGTTTAGTTGAATAGCGTTATTCGTATTTTGAATACATAAATAACGTTTTACAATTTTTCATTACTTTTACAGCTCTGCCCCAGACGCGCAGATTGGCATTTGTGTCTAGTCGCAGAATACGAGGGGACAGTTATTGGGTTACCCGCATTTTGATTCGGTTTGAGTAGGGAACGGGTTTAGTTTTTGAAAGTTTTGAGGATGAAATAAAATGCTAAAACATTCACATGTTAGAATACAAAAGATCTAACGAATTACGAGCAGGTATGCACAATATAAAAGAAAGTAACATCTTGGCTAAAATTACAAAATTATGAATTTATAGAAAAACTCTTAACAGAACACTAATAAATACATATATAAATCTAAGACTGGTACTAGTCAAGTATCAATCATTTAACACAGTTACTTAAATCTGATTGTATATATGTATTTTATTAACCCTATACTTGGCAGGCAATAAAAATCTTGATATGTAATATTTTTTTTAATTAAGTACGTTCCTAGGGCTCTATAGAAACTGTTTCAGGTAATAAAAAAAATCCTTTTGTTTTAATTATTTAATTATGAGTAGTATCCAAATGGATACACTGCCAGGTTTACCTGCAACTTAGTTTTTAAAATCATGTATCCAGAAGGATACACTGCCAAGTCTTATACATTAATAGAGATCACATATTTGGTAAAAAATATTACAAAAACTAATGAAATTACACTTGGAATTCTACCTAATATTACAACCATGCGTAGTAACATACATTTTTTTAATATAAAATTATACGAGATCACATTTTTCCAATTAAAATACTAAAATTGTTACAAAATTTAAAACCTTGCTCATAAAACTCTACTTAGTAACACAGCCTTGTATTTTATAGAAAATTCCTGATTAAATTATATGGAATCTCTTCTTCGCTTCAGTCTATTTTCGAGGGGTTTGAGCAATTAGTTCTTCATATCATTTAGAATGATAAAGAAGGTAGCAGTTACGCTCTGGCACCAAACACAGTCGGAGTTTACATTTCTGGCAAGATATCCTTGTCTGTCCTTTACTACAAAATTTGCATCTCCCTTTGGGTGAGCAAACCGGCATATGACCAATCTGATCAAATCGGATTGCATCCGGTGGTCTGAGAACTGCAGGTGCCTTTATAATTTTATCTCAGCTGATTGGTGGCACGGTTTGAGCAGTATTAGTGGGTGTCCTCTCAAATTTCAGCAGGCCTTCATGTATCTGCATTCGGAACTTCTTCAGGCAGATTGGTTTTAGATCCTTCTGATGATCGCGTCGGTATAGAAGCCAGGCGTTGTTTATGCAAATGTCCATCATTTGCGAAAAGAGAGGTAAGTACCATCGGTGTCCGCGGAATGGTGTTCGATATAAAGCAATTAACATGTCTGCTAAGTCCACGCCTCCCATGTTGTAATTGTATTGCTTTATAATATTTGGGCAAGTCACGGGCACTTTGCGTCTCTCTTCTTTTTTGTATCTCATCACAACCTGAACCGGGCGGGAGTCCAGATAGGAGGTCGCAGCCGTAACACATTTGTTGTCAAACCATTTGACAACAGCAATTTTATTTTTGTTGCAGACGACTTGCGCGTGGGATCCTCGGCCTCTTTTCTTCAAGTTTTTATCCGTGGGTAACTTATTCTCCGCTCCTCGCAATCGGTTTTGTCTAATGGTTCCCACTGAAAATATGCCATAGACCTCCCGCAAACGGTGCAAAAGCTCAATCGATGTGAAGAAATTATCGAAACAGATAATTTTGCATGCTGGTTGGTGAATGGAGTGTGCCAAAGCCAAAACCACTTTTGCTCCCAATCCCATGCTGTTTTCTTGCTCAGAGAATGTATTGAAACGGAACGTGTCTTCTCCGCCATACACGAGGAAATCATATACGATACCGGATACTCCAGCGCGAACAAATATTTTGAAACCCCATTTTTTGGGCTTGTTCTTTATGTACTGCTTACGACTGCCTGCTCTAGTACCTTTATGTGGAACCATCATTTCATCAACACTGAAACGTGTTTCTTCTTCCACTTTTAAGCAATTTGCTCGTACTATTTGGAGTAGTGGTCTGATTTTATAATATCTGTCTCCGTCGTCTCTCAAATTGTCATTTAAGTGTAAAAACTTCCTTATGGATTGAAATTTCTTCAACGTCATCACACCAGCCACTTTTTCGTATCTGCATTTCGTCGACCAGTAATCGGTGTAAGCAGGCATTTTCACAATCCCCATCAGTACTAATATCGCTAAAAAATCTTTGATATCATCTTCCGTAATATTTATAGGCGAACCTTTAATCTGTGTGCTGTATAGGTTAGTTTGATGCACTAAGAGCGTGATAATGTCATCCGAGAAAAACAGTTTGAAATACTCAATAGGCGTAAATCCAATGTTTGCTTTGTCAAACCAGCCATCTTCGATTTCAGCTACACCGGTGAACTTTTTGCAGCTCCATTTTGGTTCTAGTCTTGTGGGCTTTATGACTCGTTTTTTCATAACAACTTTAGCTTTTTTAGACCTAGTAGCAGCTGCAGGTGATGGTACGCTTAGCGGTGAGGGTACTTGTTCATAAGTTGCCAATGCAATGGGATGCGGTGATGGAAGAGGTTCGCTCAGTGGTGATGGCACCTGTTCATAGTGATCAAATTGGATTCGTGGTGATGGTACAGGCGATGATCTAGCCAACGGCAACGGGAAGATTGATTTAGATGCGGCGGAGACAGTTGAAGAAGATTGAAAGGTTTGCAGTGAAGTTGATGCTAGAACAATCCCTAACTCTTCATCATCATCTGAATCCAAAATGTTAAGATTTATCAGCGATGATGGCAATGATGGTGGCGAAGAACTGCTATCCGATGCGTTTGTTCGAAACGCGCGATCATCGTGGTAATGTTGTAGCTCATCAGCTGATGAATCGCCATCATCTAAATCAGATTTCGCACCCACCCTCGGGACAAGAGCGATAATTCGGCGAGCTCTATTCTGCTGTTGTTGTTTTAGTGATGGTGCCTGCACCTAGTCAAAAAATACAACATTAGTAAGAAATTTTTTCTATTATTATTATGGTTTTTCCGTTAGTAATCAATAAATACATGGACAACACCAGGAAAACAATTATGTAATGTGTTTCTTGGCGGAAATTAAAAACCATAAAAATCACCCGCTGTGCCACATCGATGATCAAACACACGAACACGGTAAAAGTAAAATGTTACAGAAAAAATAAAATAAATGTCAATAATTATCCATAAAAATCACTTCTTCAATTTTCATACATAATGTGGCAGTGTATCCATATGGATACATAACAAAAATAAACAATTATGTAGGCAAGCTAGCAGTGTATCCATATGGATACTATCATATGAACGTGTCTATAGCAAGAAAACTAGTTGATTTTTCAGGTAAAAAACAGCTAAGATATACAGACAAATTCATAATCTGTTATGTCCACTACTTTTTTATACACAAAAAATCGATATTTCAAATAAAAATATTTTTTCTTACCTTGCGAGAAGAAGACGCCTGCGCCCGGTCCACCATTTTGTGCACTACTGAGAAATTGGGGTTGCCAGCAACACACAATATTTTTCTACCAAAAGATACCAAAAATATTGCACTATTTACAAAAGAAGTTATTAAATATTTTTTTTAAGAAACTGGTAGGAATTTTCTAAAGTGAGCGTATCCATATGTGCACAACGCCAAGTATAGGGTTAAATATATTATATAAGTATTTCTATATAAATATAACGCACAAACAGGCACAGCTTTAAACATGTGTATAAACCAAACTATAACGGAAACATTAATGAAGTGATTGATATGATTGTTATACCCATAAAATCATACTTATTAAATTTGTAAACTTTATTTCTTGTTACTTACTATAATTCTAGTATATATGTTTTGTCTAGTTCATAGAATTAGTTATTTACTACAAATGTATAGTGTCACAGTAAGAGAGGGGTCTCTTCTAATACAAGTTTTTCAAACTTAAAAGAAGAGTCCCACAATATACATATATTTACGACAACCTGTAGTGAATAATAAATGAATTTTTGAATATATATACATCCCGTACTGCGCTCGCCAACCCGCCTGCCTAGCGTGGTGAGTATGGCAACTACCCCTCATGGAGATGAGGGAGGCCTGTGTTCAGTAGTGGACGTTTTACGGCTGAAATGATGATGATGATGCACAAAATTTGTGCATCATCATCATCATTTTTGTGCATCATCATCATCATTTCAGCCGTAAAACGTCCACTACTGAACACAGGCCTCCCTCCAGCACAATATCGTGTAAGAAAGGTCTGCTTTGACCTTTCTTACACGATATTGTGAGTGCTGATATTTAGCAAAAGTGTGACAAAAGAAAATGCAGAATATATAGGTAAATACTTAGGTACATACTTTTACGTTTACATTGAACACAAATTATCCCACGAATACTTCAAGGAAGCCTGTTGAAAACACAATCCACAAATGCGCAGGGTACACAAATAAAATAAATCCAACTGGCCTACTTGTTCCACTTCTGAATTTCTCAGGGCTCACATAAATCTTTTCATATTTACCTCAAACAAGTCGCCAATTGACTTCTTTTCCGGTCTCGTTGATAGCCAGCCCACTTTGATGTCAAAAAAGTTTAATTCAAAGAGGGGATCAGAGGAAACGTTAGTTTTGAAGATGCCTGAATCTGAACGATTCGAGAGAGGATATATAAATATCCCTTTCATCCAGGGATTAGAGAGGCTGGAATGAGTATTTGCTCTAATTTGCGCTTGGGTAGATACCATATACAACGAATGTAGTCGTTCATAGTTACTTCTTATAAAACAATTTTGTATTTTATTTCAGTAATTATTAAAAACATTCACGTCTATTGTATAAAAAGTAGCTAGATGATTAACACAGCATCTACTAAAATACGTGAATAAACCCGAAAAGGGGTGATACTGACTTACCCGAGGAACAACATTACTTTAACGTTTTTCCTGGATTCAGAGGTTTTCATTCACGAAAAGAGCACGAAACTTTTAACTTTAATAGGTCATTATACGATAATTACGTTAAAAGTTAGCTGATTCTCTACAGGGTCATTGACCTTCGTAAAGAAAAGCAAAATATTACACACATGTTTTTCAAAAATAAAATCTGGTTATTTATTTATTTATTACTCAAAATCATTTACGACCGCCTCCGTGGCTCAGCCGACTGATTTTGCTGACTGCTTTTAACAAACTTCTTCGATTATTTTACTACCTATATATAAATCGTTGCAAACTAAGTAAGTAGGTACATATATCTTCATTATATAACCTATGTGGGAACTAGCTTTCCGTACCTACCAAAGCATAATGAAACCTCTTTAGGAATGATCAGTATTCAACTTATTACAAACTCCTCCGATTCTTTCTTTTTTACTGCTAATAAATCGTTGCTAACCATCTAGGTAATAAACCTCTTTGCTGCAATCAAGAAGCTCTCAGCCTTGCCAGGTCGCCGTGACAGTGACGTATTGGCCGTCATGTTGCATGAACGAATGCATCTATCATTTCGATCAATCTGGAAGGTAGTGACGTGGAATTTCGAATTGTTGAGTATACTACGTGTGCGATCAAAACATAATTATTCGAAGTAGTAAAATCTATAACTCGTATGATAGTATTTTAAATTATATTGGTAGTTTACGGGGCATATATGTTCTATATAAACTACACAAAATGTTAAAAAAAAACTTGTAAGCTAACCAAACATGTTTAACCAACATTGTTGGTGTTATCTACGAATCAACCAAATAATGCATAATTTAATAGAATATAAATTAGAAAAATGGTTACTATCAGTTATCCATTAAAGATAGACTTATTTTATCTTTCGATAACGCCACTCGTCAATTTAATTGATGAGATGCCCATCTACGGTCTTCTTCACCACTTCCAGTTTAAAAATCATACTTTCTGAACGCAAATGATTAACGTGTTGCAGAAAATATAGTTGAAAACTTTATATATAACATTTGAGGCCCTATAATATATGAGCAGTTACCTCCATTACGATTACTCATGGATCCCATCATCAGAAGTGATTTTTGAAAAAAAAGTGACCAATCTGAAAGTGTATCTTGTCGAAACCAGAAAGAAATTTCCAAATGTGGCGACTTTAGAACCTGCTCCTTTTTTTGAAGTTGGTAAAAATATGATCTCTCAGTTTGTCTTATTAAATCCCGACGTTTCGGCTATGTTAAGAAATTCCCGCGAAAGCTTAAAGAAGTAGACTTACCTACCTCTGAAGTTTTATAGGTCAATCACATTGTTAACTGATTATGTGTCTTTTCTAAGGGATGAGGGGGTAAACAAGGGTATCAGTTCCCTAGGGATGTCCTGACATTCGCCCCTAATCTCAAACTAGTACCTGCCAGGGGAGTAGGTAAGGGACCAATTCAATTTGAATCGTTCTCCATGGATGCCTATAGAATAATGAGAAAAGCACACATACAGAGTTCAGGTATAGTATGACCATTTTACAAGGATATGTTTGGATCATTTTCCTTTGCGATTATCAGCTGTAATTTTATAATACCTAATATATAAAGATTCTCTAAGACTTTATTAATATTTGCTAGAACTTATATATATATATTTTTTTAATATATCTATTTTTGGTATTTATACACACAATTTTTTATCTTATCGTCTTTTTGTCTTGAAGAATTATCTATAAGTACTTGAGTTGATGATTGTACATATGTTTGAACGCTCTAATCCAAGGAAATCTCTAAACTAGCCGCACTGCACTGAGCGTGGTCCCATTTATTCCGTTATTTTGTTCCATTAACTGGAAAAATGGGATATAGTATTTACCATTTGTTCCAATATGCATTTAATAATAGTCATATTGTATAAGGATTGTTTCACCTTACTCACCTAAGCTAACTCACCTAGGTGAGTTAAGGTCGTAATTACAAAAACTTAAATCACTTGGCACAGATATAAAAAGCCTGTTTATAAATAGTTTTTGGTATTCCTAACTCGCCTACGATAAAAAATATCGTTCGAATGCAGAATTTACCTGTGCTTCTTCTACTTCTTTTTATCTACCTAAACATCAAATAATTTTGACATCTGCCAAATATGACAAGTAATGACAGCAAACGTCAAAAATCAAAATTATATGAAATTTGGAAACCTTATACCTATCTAACTCAGAACAAGGTTACATTTTCGATGACAGCTGTCAAACTTCAAATGTTCAAACTTTCCGCTGTGGGCTCATATGAAGTACCTTGATGAGATCTATTTTTACGATGACAGCCGTCAAGCTTTAAACGATGGTATCTCGAGAATTGCTCATCCTAGATTTACCGTTATGGACTCAAATGAAAGACCTGGAATCGCGCTAAGAAATTAAGTAAGACTATTTGCATTAAGAAATTAAGTCTACAATTAATTTCCAAGCATTTTGTAATTTTTGACGTTTACTGTCACTTTTGACATATACTGTCAATAATGGCATTCACTGCCATTCAATATTGGTACCGTCGTATAATCGACTCGACTCAGGCGGTAATTCTGAAAATTACCTCTGAAGCCAGGTGCAACTCTTGTATGTTATTTAATGGTAAAACTGGTACATTTTCTTGATATTGTATGTACCATTTCTTCCGTTAATGGAACAAAATAACGGGAGAAATGGGACTACGCTAAGTACTTTTTGAGTTTGAGTTTGAGTTTTTGAGAGCTTCCGTTGTGCAGACGAAGTTGCGTGGGACAGCTAGTAGAGTAAATGATCGAGATTGCCATATTTAAAAAAATGATACACAGCTTCTTCAATTAGCCTTATATGAAATCAATTATAATATATATTTATTTAAATGTGCAAGTAGTTTGAGATACCTTACCTTACCTATGCAGGGGAGGTAATAAAGAGACATCATCATCATCATCATCATCATCATCAGCCTTTATCGACCCACTGCTGGGCATAGGCCTCCCTTTGATTTTGCCATTCGCCTCTGTCATAAGCTATTCTTAGCCAGGTGCAACCCACGGTCTTCCGAACATCGTCAACCCATCGGGATGGTGGACGACCCCTTTTTCTGTGCCCTTCTCTCGGCCACCATTCAGTCAGCGTTTTCGTCCACCTGTCGTCATTTCGTCTGGCCAAGTATCCTGCCCAACTCCATTTGAGCCCCATTATTCGCTCGCCGACATCCTGAACCTTAGTCCGCTCGCGAATTTTGACGTTGGGGACCCGGTCTATGAGTGTGATGCCGAGCATGGCGCGCTCCATGGCTCTCTGCGCAACGCTGATTTTGTGCACTGCCTCCTTAGTAAGTCGCCATGTCTCAGCACCGTAGGTCATTGTTGGTAGGACGCATTGATTGAAGAGACGAGTCTTAAGACACTGTGGGATGTGGGTAGATTTAAAAATATCGTATAGTTTTCCAAAAGCTGCCCATCCTAGTTGTACTCTCCTGGTAACCTCCTTCATCTGATACTCCGTGCCAAAAGACAAAACATGACCAAGATACACATATGAATCAACCATCTCTAACCTCTCGCCTCTCGAATTCTAACGTTAATAAAGAGACAATTTCGGTAAAAATGCATTAAGTATGTGTTGTATTGGTTTAAATTAAAAAAAAATATTTAATTGTTATAACTATATTTTTAAGGTGGTAGCGTTAATCAAACTCAAAATTCTATATAAATGGGACTGAAGGGGCCTCTAAGAAAAGTCAATTTACAAAATGAAACCACACAAATTGATTGAACAAAGTACATAATTGAATTTATTCGCTCCAGATCACACAAGAGTTAGAAAAAGAAACGAACACGAATTAACAATGTGAAAAATACTGGAGTGGAAAGTGACATTACCCAGAATAACAGAGGGGTTCTGGTGAATTAATATTCAGCAGAACTGCAGTCGTAAGTCGGTTTACCACGTAACAGCAGTGACCTAGAGATTATGCCACATTAGTATTCCAAAGCGAAGGGGTCAAGTGCAGCGATACTAAAATAGAACGCTGGAACACTGGATTACGGCAAAATAACCAGCGTGTTTTAAATTTTTCTTTGGTCAAGTAAAGTCAGTGAAATGTGGGCAACATCCTCCTCTCTTGCCTGTGGATGGAGTAAGAATGTGCCCTGGTCTCCAGTGGATGGGCAGCAGTGTCCATCCCGCTTGCCAAGAGTGGTGAGAATGGCAACAACCCTCATGATAGGAACTTTGGTCCTACAATTAGTACAATTTATGAAATTAGTGATAGTGAATGCAGTAGGTAGGTGTTTACTGAAATAATTTAGGTAAAATGTTTCAACTCTAAATCTGTTAGGATTACCTAGTAGAAAATACTTTCCTCTTTTTTTACTGAAAACGGCTAAATATACGACATTTTTAAAATGGTCCATGATATATATGGAGAAACTTCATCATTTACTAAAAACAATTAGAAGATCTCCATAAGGGACAGTTGCCATACTCACCACGCTTGGCAGGCGGGTTGGCGAGCGCAGTGCGGGATGTTGATACACGGCATGACATTGCCCATCTTCCGGAGGTAGCTTTTAGCAGGCTTTTACTGCATTCATGAGCAAGAGAGGAGGGGCAACATTCTACTGCCAGCACCCCACGGCATGCTGGGTATAGGTATCCCTTTGCAGATTCTATATCACACGGGCAAGAGAGGGGGGCAACATTCTACTACCGGAACCGTGTTAATAGTCAGTATATGTATTATGTCTGTGCTGTTTTTGTGAACTAAATAAATGTCTATTCTATTCTATCTGTATAGGTACGTATTACTATTTTTTCAGCTTCCGAAGTCCAGTCTATTTATTTGCAGCGAAACTCTAAGTTCGCAGGGAAACACGTTTTTCCCGGCTGTTGCATAAAAAATAACCGAGATTGCTTCGGAAGTGGAAGTCAAAGGTCAATTTAAAGTGGGGATTAGTGAAGTGCTCGCAATGTTTCAGCTTTCAGCTGTAGGGTTTGTTTTTTAGTGTTTTTTTATTTATTTGTGAGTGCTTGAACACCTATTTACTGTATTGCTTCCTAAATGCTGGGTAATATGCGCGGCTAGGTTTAAGTTTTAAGCATATAGCACACACACACACATATATATATTTACACACTCAAATACACAATCCAACAATGCTTACACACTTATTTACATACACAAACACATTGATAACATGACAGAACAATTCGATTCCTATTAGGAAGGGCAAAGGAACTACAGCACAAGATTTCTAATCTTAGTGTAGTTTTTCTGCGTATACTTTTAGCTGTGTTACTACTAGTTCTTATTCTTAAGTCATTATTGTATGTTCCTAAACTGTATCTTTCTTTTTGTGGTGAATAAATAAAATTATTATTTTTATTATAATAGGGACTGCGCCGTGGGGTGCCGGCAGTAGAATGTTACCCCGCCTCTCATGCCCGTGGATGCAGTAAGAGCCTGCTAAGGGATACCTCCGGAAGATGGGCAGCAGCATTTTTTTTCGGTGTATCAACATCCCGTACTGCGCTCGCCAACCCGCCTGCCAAGCGTGGTGAGTATGGCAACTACCCCTCATGGAGATCCATGAGGGAGGCCTGTTCAGTAGTGGACTTTTTACGGCTGAAATGATTAATAGGGACTGTAGGTATATACAGTCCCTTCTTCCGTCATCCCATTTCTGATAAGAGATTTCATCTTATTGTATGATTTTAAAAATAAATATAAAGGTATATGTATATACTGTGGCCAGGAATATAACTAACTTTTGGATACTTATTAAAACAACACTTATTTAAACGTTGTATTTTATTCGTCGTTACAATCAAACTATTTATTAATTTTACTCACAATTTTTTTTTTCTTATTTTAATTTTTTGTTGGCAGAGTAGTCGTCCACTTTCGATCAGAAGGTTCGATGCACGCTTCAACCTCGTGAGTAAACCCGCGGCTTAGTCAGGTTCAGACGTATTATTGAGCGGTTCTTTCCTCTGACAAACAGCCGACTAAGCTGGGAGGATTATATGCTTAGGTGCTGGGCGAGGCTAATCCATCTAACAATGTTATAATCAGGCACTTTAGCGTCCCATACAGCAAGATTTGCTGACGGTGTTTAAATCATCTTTAATAGATGTAAATGCCTTATTTTTTAGGGTTGCGTACAGGATCCGTAGGGTTAGTACAACAAGGAACCCTTTTAGTTTCGCTTTGTTTTATATGAGTTCGCATCTAATTACATTGTACATACGACCGGCAAACTGATAACGTATCTCGCGATAGGTTTGCAACAGGCGTAAATCTCGCGATTATCGCTGTCAAACGTCAATTCGTGAATTTGTTCAGGGTGTTCTGGGTGTTTTTCTATATATAATAAAAATATCTATCTATGTAGTATAATGTATTAAGTATATCAGTCATCTAGTACCCATAACACAAGCTCTGCTTAGCTTGGGGCTAGATGATGCTGTGTGATTTGTCCAGCAATTATTTATTTATTTTATTTATTTATTAACTTTGTGACGAATATACAACAACACACAGGTGTTGTACACACAGGTGTCTCATAATGACACTGTCTGTCCAAAGCTCTAAAGCAGACCCGAAGGCTGATTACGTATCTAGCGACAGGTTTGCAACAGGCGCAAAACTCGTGGTCGTCAATTTTGATTTAGTTACTGTTAACTAAATCAAAATTGACCAGCCTTCGGGTCTGCTTTAGAGCTTTGGACAGACAGTGTCATTATGAGCATCTATCAACCAATGACGTGCTGAAAGTACAATTTATTTAAAAGGTTGAAAACTTGTCAAGGTTAAAACGCCTTCATCTCGTTTGCGCTCACTGCTGTTCTAAGCCTTATATTCTTAGGCACTGACACCCTTCTTTATAATGCATACATATCGCCGGCTTTTGCATAACTAATGAACAAACCAAAAGCGCGCTTAATTATCTTACTACGTCCGTCGCTTAGTTAAAATTAATTAACTCATAAAATTCAAATTTGTAACCAAAATTAGGCACATAACACATAACGCTTAATATGCGATTTTAAGCCTTTCAGTAAAGTCGGCGATCCTGCCTGTAACTTTTGTACATAGAAAATGCTTTTTGCAGAGATACACAAAGTGCCTTGAGATATGTTGGGATGGATAAAGTTCAAACTCAAACTCGTAAAATGCTTTTTTCAGTGCGACCTTTTTGATGTGTCAATTTACAAAATAAAACAACACAAATTAATAGAATAAAGCACATAAAGATATTTTAAGCCTTTCAGTAAAGTCGGCAATCCTGCCTGTAACTTTTGTACATAGAAAATGCTTTTTGCAGAGATACACAAAGTGCTTTCTACAACCTTGAGATATGTTGGGATGGATAAAGTTCAAACTCAAACTCTTAAAATGCTTTTTCAGTGCGACCTTTTTGATGTGTCAATTTACAAAATAAAACAACACAAATTAAAACATTTATTTTGTTTCACACATTATAAATTATACAACATTGGTCACAAATAAAAAATATGCAAGTATGAAAACAAAAAAGGAAATCGCTCAGCATGTAGTAGCGATGGATTAGCGCCATACACAGTTCGCTGGTTTTCTGCGACGCCTAGTGTGTGTGAGGTAGTGCGGTGCGACACACGTTACAATATAGTTAACAAAAATAACATTTTTTATCAACAATTTTGGGTTGCACAGTTAATTGAATCTGTTCACTTTAGATGACTCGCGAGTTAGCAAAATTCTAAAGAACCTAACTCGGATGTTAACAGTGGCGGATTAGCATTATTGTTAACAAAATCCGCAATCATCGTCTAGGTCTAGGCGACGAATTAGTGCAGTTCGCTAAATTGCTCGATTCTGATGTAGCTAGTATTATTGACAGCAAGCAAGTAGCACGAGGCTACGGAACTGAAATTTTACATCCAAGGGCCCCTTGATATTTTGCTACAGGTCCCGCGCTGGCTTAATCCGGCACTGGATGTTAAAGTCATCATTCAACAATGAGCACTAGTACGAGGAGTGGCCGATATTGGGTAGGTACACTAGTCATATCAGAGCTAAATCTCCAAATCTCTGAACGAATCGTAGATCCAGAAAGTGAAGTCACTGCAGCTGAATACGGCTAGGTGTGTGTAGCTAGGTGTGTGTATATATGTATAATTATATAACATTTTTTTCTGTCCTAAGTTACGTTTGACAGCTACCTACTCGTAGTTACTTAAATATTATTATGGTTAAACATTTCTTCGACAATTTGTACAGTATTCCTTGAATCTTCTGAGCTGGGTAAATTCTGCATTGGCAGATAGTACAGGCATTAACCAAGCTGAGTGCTCGGTAAATGTTGGTTGCCGTTCTGTTTTACTTTTATTTCCCAAAGTGTGGTCTGAGGATACGGTGTATCGTGGGTTCCGGTCCCGTCAGGAAAAGGATATTGGGATTCGTGCAAATTGAGTTTTCGGCCTTTACAATCTATATCGTTTAATGTGTCTTCTCATTGCTATTGAAATTGAAAACCACAAGTAGTGAGAGAGACACGTGAGAGTGAGGTTTCTTTTACGCTTCTTCCCCACACTCGGAAAAAAGTTATCTGAAGCGAACGAATTAATAAGACGAAGAATAGGTTTAAAGTATTCCGGTATGTTTGGTAAACCGTATCACTTACTTATGCGACAATTTCTCCGAAATTAAAAAGCTAGCTTAACTGGCATATTTTTCCTAGCACGTTCATGAGTAAATAGACATTCATGATTTATTTTATTTATGCAAAGCTAGTTTAGATTTTAGTTGTGGGGGACGCTTGAATAAATGTTATAAACTTTAATATTTCGCAAACGGAATCCTAACCGAAAAATTGCAACCCCTTAGTGTTTTTAAAATACCATTTTAAATTTGACATGACATGTAACTATACCTTGAGGGACTCCAGTAGACACTATTACAATTATTTTATACAAATATTTTAAAAAAAACCTAAATTGTCAGTTAAAAATTATTATTGAGTTAGAATGGATAATAATTTTCCTAATCGGTTCATAAACGAGGGAGTTCTAAGGTCACCAAGATTTAAAAAAAAATACAGACGACTTGAGGACCTCCTCCTTTTTTGAAGTCAGTTAAAATAGGTTCACCTCGTTTACGCCACTGCGTCACAATTTCAGTATATTTGGAAATAGCTCATATTTTCAAAATGTATAATAAAGTATACATCCGATCCAGAATCATAAAAACCTGTATCTACAGGTACAAACAGACTACTAAAGCCCTATAAAAATACCTGAGCCTTCATAATTACAGAGAAATTGCTACAAAAAGGTTATTTCCCGCCAAGCACCCCAACTAAAGGCCAGTTCTCACGCGATAAAACAGTATCACATAATAAAGCTTTCGCAATAAAAGTCTACGTGAACAAAAGTAACAATCAATTAACGACATTGAACCTAAAGATTATTTTCTTAACTTCGAAAGAGCTGTTTCATTGAAAACTGAACCTACAGGTTGCATGGTAAAGTTCAGATTTATAGTTATTGCAGTTTTCGCATCATTTCGATGTGATTTTCAGTGGCTATACTTACAGCTTTTTGTTTGAGCAGTGAAAGCCCGATGGAGAACAATGAAACTCGTGGTATTTATGGCTTTCAATGAACGAGTAATTGAATGCTGTTATTATTTTATATATACTAAACGTGCGATGTTTGTTCGGTTTAAATTTTGCATCCTTTCGGATGTCAGGAAGTGTATCCTGACATCCAAAAGGACGTATATTTTGTTCGCATCTTTAGTTATTCTGGTAGCAATACAATATTCAATAATTATGAATGAATGAGAAATCTTTATTTCAGACTGCATACGGTACCAAGAGTAAACATTACAAAATACGAACACAGAATTTAACACTCACAACAAATAAGAATAAAATTTATGAAGGGAAATTTTATAAATGTATACAAATAGATTCCGAACTAAATGATTATTAGCTTAACCCAATGTTTCAGTATTGACTCATAATACCTTAAATACGCCACTTTAGGATGGCGGATGATGTATTTTTTTGTCAAAATCATATAGGTGTTCAAAGAAATGGGTTTAAAAGCTTTTTTTAACATAAATATACGTTTTCACCATTTGTCAAAATGATGTCGCATGTAAATTAATAGCTTTTAAAATCTCAATTACTGATAATAAATTTGCACTGACCATTCTGAGTACCGTGTTGACATACTGGTATGCTATATATTTTTTATTTAAATAAATAGAAATATTACTAGCACTATCTAAGCCAAAGTAAGCGGAGCTTGTGTTATGGGTAACAGGTGATTGGTAGAATGCTTAATGGTTTTAAATATATACTTAACTAATATATAAATACCCATACCTGGGACAAATATCTGCAGAAAATTTGTCCTGCGGCGGGATTAAAACCCGCCACCGCCTCTCAGCCGGCTATAAAGCAACTGTGGCTCATAAAACTTACCAACGTTAATTGCCAGTAAAGTTGTCTGGTGTAAAAAGCAGTATCCGTGGTTTTGCGCTATGCATCCTACTCCGATGAAAGGAAGCCTGTATTTTTCCACGTAGTTTCCAACTTATTTGCCTAATTCAATCTTACCCGTTCGTTCGGTGAATTTGGCATTGTTTGGTAAGAAACACCTCCATACAAATTTTCTTTTCTCAGTATTCTTACAAATTACATTATTTTCGTGAAAAATTCAAAGCAAAGTCAAAGAAAGCAAGAGCGAGTTGTGACTGTGTAATCTAAGATGCCAGTGGATTAAAAGTTCTGTAGGTACAAGTCTGTAAGTGGTATTTGCATTTCAAAGAATGTTGACGGAACAAAAACCCCGCGGCACTGCGTTTCTTCTACATTTTGTCTGTTGGAATACTTTTCTTATTCTTTGCACTTTTTAACCGTCGAACAAGAGTGTTAACATTTTTATTATACTTCATATTATCCTAGAAAAGAGGGTGATTTCTTTGAAGCAATTTAATGAAATTGTAAGTGTTTGAAAATTGTTAAGCTCTCGATATTTAATATTTGGAACAGCTACATATTTAAAAGTTTTGAAATAATAGAATACCTATTCTCTTAGGAATGCTTTCAATTGAAATTACCTCGGAGTTTTAACTATTCAATAACTAAATTGTTCTCAGAACACGAAAATATTTAACGTCGTTCGTGAGAAGAATTCTTGAAGAAATTCTTGGACAAACTTGAATTTTAAGTACTTTTAACTAAAATCCGATCGTTTCCAAATATAGCCGTCTCTTTTCTTTGTAAAGTATCAATGTATTTTCGTAGAAAACGATTGTCGTTTCACCGTAACCCAGAGTTCTATGTAAGCCTTGCGAGATTAAAGTAAGAAAGCAAGACTAACATACGTTACAAGGACTAAGTAACCCTAAGTATGTAGATGCCGAGCGCACTAACTGTCCGCCCGTAGTACACTACTTGGCTATTTGGCTGTACCCCGAGGCTTGATCAACCTGGGCGAAAGAGCTGGCTCACTTCGTATTAAAATACATTTAAAATGAAAACGATGAAAATAAGAAGAAAAAGAAGAAAAACGTTTATTTACCACACGCACAATACAATACAACAACAAAGAAAATAAAAATAAAAATTACAAAATATAATCAAAGAAAACAAAAATACAAAAAGACTTAATGAAACATTTCAATACGGACAGGAAGAAGAGGATGTGGCGCAGGTAAATGGTTCCCCAACTCAGCATTGTGTAGCACCTGGCCAGGCTCAGATGCTACGCTGGTTTTCGGTTAGGGCCCTGGGTGATTTCACGACCACGGAGAGAAGGAGACAGGAAAGGAATAGAATAAACAGACGGACGACAAAACAACATCAAACTCAAACAAACAATAAAACCGTATACAAACACAACAAAATAAAAACACAAAAAAACGTTACAAAAAAATAAAAAAAATAACGAGGACTTGGTAGACCTACTAGTGATCAAAAGGCAACCGTGTCCTTACCATAATTTCTACAGAATGATAGATCAATGGTGGGACGGTATAGTTCTATTAATATTTTTCAATTCACACGTGCTTTAACGGTGAAGGAAAACATCGTGAGAAAACCGGCGTCTTAGTCAGCTACAGACGTACATAGTACTTTGTAAACTTTCGCGATTTGTAGACATAATTTTAAAATTGATTAACGGAACTTTAACGCGTAATTGCCTTATTTTATTTAATAAAAGTAATATGTGTGGTATGAGCATAAGTGGATATATCTTAACCGTCATTCTATATCGCCACCCGTGAATTCTCTGCACAGATAATAAGAATTTACCAACAATATGTTGCAAGTTGCCGTAGGGTACCGCCAGTAGAATGTTACCCTTCCTCTCATGCCCGTGGATGCCGTAAAATCCTGCTAAGGGATACCTCTGGAGAATGGGCAGCAGCGTCTTTTCGTTTATTTCTATATTCCATATTCCTAACTGCGCTCGCCAACCCGTCTACCAAGCGTGGTGAGTATGGCAACTACCTAACACCACAACTACGTTTTACAGCTGAAATTATGATGTTACAAGTTTAAAGCAGCTGCTTACTTCTAATCCATGGCTAAGGCCTGGCAAGCAATTTGCCTTATATTCCCGAGTAGAATGGACCATTTCCCGAGATATTCCGACGCTTTGTTCGGAATTTCGGTGAAAGAATTCAATAACGCCTCCGGCTAAGGTAATGTTTTTCCGCAGAAGTATTTTTAAAATGGCTGGCCATTGGCCAGCTAAGTGGTGACATAGACCAAACACTTCGTTACTGTTCTGGCTATAGTAAGCCTTACCATCTGTTATAGATGATCTATACAGTGTCAGCAACTGGTAATTATGCCTGGGACATTGTTAGATGGATTAGGCTTGCCCAGCGCCTATACCATCCTCCCAGCTTCGTCAACTATTAGTCTGGCTGTACGTTAGCAACTGGTAATGATGCCTGGGACATTGTTAGATGGATTAGGCTTGCCCAGCGCCTATACCATCCTCCCAGCTTCGTCGACTGTTAGTCTGGCTGTAGACATCATCATTATATTACTTTATTAGATTATCGGGTATTTTTCGCGTAACACCATTATTTTTATCCAGACATTTCGACGAGATTGCACCTGGTCGTGGTCGCGGGAAGAATTATCCAATATACTCGTAGTAATAATGTGCTGTAATCGCGAATGTTTGAAAACTACTGTCATCATAATCATCATGTCGGCCATCAGACTGCTGTCAGCGTCCACTGCTAGACAGAGGCCTCCTTCGTGTATCTCCAAGATCAGCAAAAAATTGTTGCCATACTCGCCACGCTTGGCAGATGGGTTGGCGAGTACGGGATGTTTACATTCCGAAAGACGTGCTTATTAGGTGAAACCACCCTACTCCTTCTAGCCGTGGGGTGCCTGCTGAAGTTACTGAATTTATTCCTGGAATATACTTGTATAGAGAAAGTGAAAAAGGGTGAAGTTAAAACATCCTTCTTTACTTAAAAAAACCTCTTTTGTTTCTAACAGGGAAAAGCTTTCATTTCGTTGAGGTAAGAAAAGCTACCTAAACAATACCAAAAAAGACAGTCATTTGTGATAGACGAGTAGAAATAACTATAAAAACCATATTTTTCCACTTTTATTAATTTTTTTTTTATTTAACCTATGTTGTCCCACTGCTGGTCAAAGGTCTCCTCTAAAGTCTTCCAACTATCCTGATCCTTTGCAGACTCCCACCATCCTCTGTCAAAGGTAACAAGCTCATCCAGCCAACGCTTCCTCGGTCGACCCCGACACCGCGTTCCCTCATCAGGGAGCCAAGGCAATTATTTAAATTATTAAAATACCAATTTATTTAAATACCAGTATAAAATGTATAGTCATCATCAACGCTGTCCACGTCCACTCCTAGACAAAGGCCACCCTCATTAAACTTGGCGCGTGGAGTACGGAACTGATCCGCGGAAATCCGCTGAAGGCCCATCTTTCGGAGGTATCCCTTGGCAGATTCTTACAGCATCCACATGCAAGAGAGGAGAGGCAACATTCTGCTGGCATTAGAATGTTGCCTCATGGCATACAATATATATATATATATATATAGAGTATACATATACAATATACATATATATAGAATCGTTATTAAAAATTTACAATATCCAAATCACGCTATAGAATTTATTTAGGTACCAATGAATTCAGTAACTCGGACTCGGCTCGGACACGACACGATCTAGCGTGGCGTGTCCGAGCCAAGTGTCGGCCGTGGCGCGGTCAACTAATCTATATAAATAAAAATGAATCGCTAAAATGTATGCACGCGCTTAACTTCCGAACCAAATTGGATGATTCTTTCTTTTTTGTGTTTGTTATTTGTATGACAAGGTTTGTATAAAATAAAATATACTTAATAAAATATTTTTTTTTATTAAAATCATATTTTATAAACCTCAAAAAAAAATAAAAAAAAATAAAGAAAAGTGAGTGAATGAGACAAAATGACGTTCAGTTGTTCAGCAAACGAATGACAACTTCAAACAGACCATAAGTCATATCATAATGTCACAATTACTGCTTCTTTCGCGACAGAAAAACTGTTTTTCAAATGGTGTTTGCGTTGAGGGGTTTATCATCGTGTTATTTATTCATATTTATTAATCTAGATATATAAAAAAGAATCCCTATTTCCCTTGGTCACGGCATCACGCGTGAACGGCTAGACCGATTTCGCTTACAATTTTTTTGTTGTGTTTGTTATTTCATATTTCATATTTCATATTTCATTTATTTTGCTTACATGTACACATATTAAACAGCTTAGATCTTATAATTAGCCTAAGGAAAGTACATGCACCCTGCAAGGGCACTGCAAATTTGGTTTGGGCCTATAAAATACACAGTTAGATATTTTTAAAATGATCAGTTAAAAAAAAATACAAAGATTTACAATTATCATTCCAACATACAATTATGAATAAAGGTGTCATACATACCATGTCAATGGAATAAATCCACAAAAAATATTTACAAAATGGCTGTCAATTAAATAAAAAGTCAATAACATTATGTCAAATAAATAATAATCCACAGTCAACTTTTAATGTCAACAAACGATAAACTATTGTTAGAAATGTCAGAAATTACAATTGCTTGTCAGAGAAAAAATCGTCAACAGAATAATAACATTTACTTAATAATAATAATTTTACATGTTTATAGAATAGTGATGTTTGTTCTTCATTTTTTATGCTTTCAGGTAGTTTATTATAAATTTTTACCAATCTATTGTTTGGGCTATTACTAACTAGTTTAAGTTTTGTCACAGGTAGAATGAGTTTATTTTTGTTTCGCCTATTATAATTGCTAATAATGTCGGAATATGAGTCAAAAAGGTTTTTTTTTTTTTTTACAAATGTTGCGGCCTGTAGTAAATATATTGAGGGAAGCGTTAAAATTTTATTTTTTATAAAAAGTGGTCTACAACTATCTTGTTGTTTAATATTAAAAAGTATTCTGATGCATTTCTTCTGCATAATGAATAATTGCTCAAAATCTACACTATTACCCCATAAAATTATCGCATAATTGAACCAGCTATAAGCATATGCATAATAAGCTGAAAGCGCTGTCTCGTAATTTGTGTTTGCCTTTAATATGCCGAGTGCGTAAACAAACTGTGATAATTTTGATATAATTTTTTGGATGTGGACCTTCCAATTTAAATTAGTGAGTTACTAAGGAAATTCCCAGGAGGTTAAAATCATTTTCTTCGTCCATGTTTAAATTATTTGATAGCAAACTCAGGTCAATACGAGTTCTTTGGTAAGTACGGAATTGTAATATTTTAGTTTTTAGTAAGTTAACCTCTAAATTATGGTCACGAAGCCAAGTAAGACATTCATTAAATACAGATGAAATATGTGCAAAGTCGATTGTCAGGCTACTACTAAAGAGAAGGGATACGTCGTCAGCAAATAAAATACATTTAGTGTCAATACAATTTGGGAGGTCATTAATATATAACAAAAATAGTATGCAGCCAAGCACACTTCCTTGCGGTATTGAATTATTAATAGTTGTAATGTCAGAAAGCGTATGAATTAATTGATCATTTTTATCAAAACCCTCAATTTCGACGAATTGTTTACGGTCTTTTAAGTAGGATTGGAACCATTTGTAAGTCACACCTCTAATTCCATTATTGACATTATTGTCAGGAGAAGGTTCTTATGAAAGAAATAAAGTAGAAGTGGAGTAGTAGAGTATTGTTAGGGTAGAAGTAGAGTAGTAGTTAGAAGATGTGGTAGTAGGTAGTTGATTCTGGGCGGTACAAAGTTCGCCGGGACAGCTAGTATTGCATATATTTTATATGGACACACTCACGCTATACCGAGCGGCAACCGAGTGACGGCCGAGCAATGGACAACACTCGGACTCGGCTCAGACACGACACGGTCTAGCGTGTCGTGTCTTTAGTTCTACATTCATACATACTTTAGTCTATAGAGTATATAAAAGGGATGTTAAAAGCCGTGTTGGCCGAGTGGTATGTATCCCCGAATTTCAATCTGAAAGTCGTGGGTTCGATACCGGCCGTGTATCAATGGATTTTTCTTTCTTGAAAAATGTATGTGCACACTTAACACGTGCTTTAACGGTGAAGGAAACATCGTGAGGAAACCCGCGGCTCAGTTAGCTTCAGACGTATTGACCTGTTCTTTCCTCTGACTAATAGTTGACTAAGCTGATGGTATAGGTGCTGGGTGAGCCTAATAAGTGAGGCAGCGTCCAGTACAGCATAATTACCAGTTGCTAACGCTGTATAAATCATCTATAGTAGATGCAAAGGGATGATCTAGGTGGCTGATTGAATTGCTCTACTTTGTTCTTAACATTAATTATGCAACCAGTATCATAATAGATGTTCGAACATGTTTTGACCCGCAAACAAACAAACTTTGAGAGACGTTTTATTAAATTCGGACGTGATCGCAATAGTCATTAGTCTAAATATTAGCATTGGTTTCCGTATGCGGAACCCAAATACAATGAACAATTCCCTAATGAACCAAATCATTTGTATTTTAAAACAACAAGAATTTAATGAAACTCGTGGATAAAATAGATAACTTCGGATATGCCTAGCATAATAATGTGGCTGAGACGCAAGAAGTCGCGGTTTTTAGTTTTTCTGGTCTGGATGTCTTTGTATAGTAAATATGTATTTACAAACAAAACGTATTTGTATACGACATACTCTAGTACACTCGTAGTAGTATAGTATAAGTATTATATCAATCATGTGGTATAAAATACTCAAGCTAAAGATGAGAAGAAAGCTAAAGATGGTGTTGTTTATTATATATTTATTTATTTCCGTCAATACAAGGTTTCAAATAATAACACAGAATTCAAAATTGGCTATTGAACTGAGTAATGGATTTTTGAATTTGAAGCTATAATGTTCAAAAAGGTAACAAAGGCTATAACATCAGAGTAAAATTATGGCGCTATTAATATCCCCATACATGCCGAAGTTTTCATATGCAAATTCTTTTGCACCATTTAACTCTGTGGGGAGCTAGCGAGACGTAATAAAATGCAATAAAAACGATTTAGTGCAGTTTTTTCACCCCTTTGAGTATGTCGTACGCCCTTTTGATTACAGTCGTTTTCAAAGCTCAGTCGTCATCAGAGGTGGGTGGATTTATTTATATACGGTTACAGTCCGCGGCTTCGCACGCCTAACAGAAAGGAATTGTGCTTGTGCTGACTTCTTCAGTGGGAGAGTTTTTCAAACACGGTATTGTAGTTTCAAACTCTACCCTCGAACAAAAAATATCTAGCTATGTAGTAAATACTATGTCCGGTATTAAATGACGCGGTGTGAAATTTTCTAGCAAAATTTTCAATTTTTTACAATGGTCATTATCTCCATTCATATTAATTAGATAGATAGATAGATGGAAAATGCTTTATTGCACCAGAAACATAAACTTGACATAGACTAAATTATAACTGCCCGTTAACACTCCTTGCTTTATATATAAGCGTATTGTAGTGTAGTAGCTGAGTAGTTGTAGCGTAGTAGTAGAATAGTAGTAGGGTAGAGGTAGAGTAGTAGTGGAGTAGTAGTAGGGTAGAAGTCTGGTAGAAGTCTACTTCTACCCGACTTCTCTAGACTACTCTAGTAGTAGTATAGTAGTAGTGCGGTAGTAGTAATAGTAGAGTAGTAGTAGTAGTAGAGTTAGAAGATGTGGTAGTAGTTATTTGATATCTGGGCGGCACAAAGTTCACCGGGACAGCTAGTTTTTCAATAAAGGGAAGTCCATTGGTGCACGCCCGGTATCGAACCTATAATATTCTGGCAATATTTCTTCTAAAACAGATAGACCTTTTTCGGCGATGATCACAAAGGTCTAGAAGACACCTATTCACTCTTGACCCGAAGTGAGCCTGGTTGTAGTATTCGGGGTAAACAGTATCCGGTAGTGACTTCCAGATCTTAGCAGTGATGAAGAATCGCTCGTTACAAGTGGATGGCATGTTCACAAGATAAGGATGGTATTGCATCGTGTGTCTTGCGTCCTCCTAAAGTGACATCAGCTTGTTCTTGAGAACCTTCTCCGAAATGTCATCATCATCATCTCAGCCGTAGGACGTCCACTGCTGGACAAAGGCCACCCTCATCAGTATGTACCTACTGACCATGAGGGGTTGTTGCCATAATCGCCGCGCTTTGGAGGCGGGTTGGCGAGCACAGTACGTGTTGCTGATACTAGGAAAAACGCTGCTGCCCATCTTCCGGAGGTATCCCTTAGCAGATTCTTAATGCATCCACGGGCAAGAGAGGAGGGGCAATATTTACTGCCGACTCCCCACAGCACTTCCGAAATGATATGAAATGTATCCTTAATGAAATCCAGACGCTACCTACTCTGTGACTTTATTTTCTAGAAATAAAAATGTATTCTTCTTCTAACTTTCCTGAAACTATTTGGGATGCTTATACAACAGTGATGGTTGATCGCTTATAGCGATAAGGCCGCCCTTTGTACTCCTGTGTTGTTTTTTACCTTATTTCTAAATTGTTTATGTTCATTTAATGTGGTGCAATAAAGAGTTTTCTATCTATTTATCTAACAGTGCTGGTAAAAGCATCCTCTACTTATCCCATCCATCGCTCGACACAATCGAGATCGCTATGAATCCAATCGCGGCTGTAGAGGATCTGGCGTTTTGCATGAAATATAGTCGACAGGCATAGCTATGTCATGTCTACAGGCTCCTGCATACCCGCTTGCCAGCCGAGGAATCAGAAATTTGCAGAAGGGTTCACACAATTGTGGTTTTATCATAAATAATATGATAGTTTAAAAATACTAAAAGACACGCTTTTTAAATCATCGGTCTCTGATAAGTATGCAAAGTTTCAATTTAATTTAAGGTTTTGAAATCGGCGAATATTACATTCAACGTTTCCGTTATATACATACAGGTGAAGGTGAAACTAATATAAGGCGTGTAAAAATAAAGACTCCTTTATAACCTCCTTTTAACCACTCATGGTTAGGTAATTCGGAGCTGAGATATAGACGTTACACTGATACACGCGGAAAGCGAGGTGCACTTTGCGAAAATTCCACCGATTTACACCAAAGAAACGAAAATATTTCATTGATTTAATGCTTCTATACCAAAATGGTACAAAGGATAAATACGGCGCGACTCGATCTATCCGGTCTATATTACCATATGTATGACATCCATTGCACATTTGCAATCGTGAAATACAAAGTGGTGTACAATGAAACGTGCAATGAACACCTTGGGATATCTACAGATAATTTACTTCTATCCTAATTTGAAAACAACCCGGCCGCAGTTCTACAGCACGAGTCTCTCTGGTCCGCAGTCAATATTTCATATTTTCCGGGCCATGCCTGCAGTAAGATGGGCACAAAATTCTATTTTTGCATCATTATTTTCAAGTAGGTGCTGTATTTTGTAGCGTCCTATAAATTCACAGTGCTCGGAGCGCTTCAGTATATTTTATGCCTACTAGTTTCGCTATATCTTAATGGTAAAGTTCAAATAGTTTACCTTTTTAAAATTTACGGGCGTCTTTTTATTTTCCTTTTAAAGTTGTTAGTAAATTTCGTGATTTTATATATGAAATGGTCAACGGTCTTAGGTAGAGTAACATGTACGGAAATAGTGCCATTTTTTATTATTTATTAGTCTGCTTTTCAATCTACTTGCGATTAAGAACGCGTCGAACCCGACATAGAGTGGTCTTACTTATATAAAAATATGTTGTTTTATTTCTACAGTAGGTACATAAAACGCGAGGGAAAAACAATTATCCGTCCTAACTTTTGCAATCACATTAAGTGACAAGCTATAAAGTCCCGCTAAATTGTTTAAAATTACGCTTTCAATCATAACGTTAACCAAAACCGTCCGAGTCGAGCATTTTAATTTACATTTCATTTATAAAAGATTACATTTATAAAAGAATTTTATGAGAATTGATTGTACATCTAAAAAAATATTATGTCATACCTTTGTTCGTTGTATACAAAACCTTAATTATTGTATGTCCTAATAAGGATACAAATTGTTGATACTTACCATTTTTTTAAGACCTGTACATGTTTGCACACAATTTTAGAATAAAAATATATTTATAGAGTTCGATTATAAACTATAAAATAATCAATAAATAAATATAGCGTGAATAGCGTCAGCATCTGTTTGCCTATGGTTCCGGGACGTTGCAGTAACTGGCAAATTGCAAAATGGATCCATTCCCACATCCTCGGTCATATTCAGAAAAAATGTTATTTTCTCTGGTCAACGCGTATGCTGACAAAACCACGGGTTTCCTCGCGACGTTTCCCGCAGCAATAAACCATCACATTCAAGCCAACGACGGCCCGAGAACCATAAAACTGCAAATAATACACTCAACGTCTACCGAGGGACGGAATATTGAAATATAACGTTGTCAAGTCCCGGTCCCGCGTCTCGGTGCCGCGATGCCGTGGAAAATGGCGTATTTATTCATTTTGAGTAACGTGCTCTCTACTTAATGGTTCCTTGTTTTCCTGTCTCAGCTTTGTTTACGAAAGTTTTTGCTTTGTAACCTTCTTGCGTATGAAATCTTTGATAAGAACTGGGGGTGACAGACACTTGCTTGAAGTTTTGCGTCGACTTGAGAGGAAAAATGTTTAGGAACATGTTGCGATGGCATGTAAAGTGGTAGAATTAGAATTTCACGAGAGTAAAATGAAGTCAATCAAAACTGTCACATCTAATAAGAAATATAAGCTATTTTGCAACGCTTGTTGTGATAAGGCGAAAATAAGTCGCCGATATTATGTTTTATAAATAAATATTTATAAAAATACGTTACCTAAGTTCAAGTCGAAAGAGTACGTAAGTACAACTTTATTACCCGCCATTCCCCAGCAGATTTTCAATTTCTCAAGCCAATTTCTTAGCAATTTCCGTTGCTGCCGTAATTTATATTACTTACGTTTCAGAGTATTTTTGAATTAACATTTTATATGTGAATTGAAAAGTGCGTAGAGCTTTAGTAAGAGTTACGAAGCGTAGCTTAAACGCACTCGTTATACGGTTTCGTAGCACTTAAGTGTCCCTTTTTACGTTTTCGACTAGACGATAAATAAGTGTAGCTTTATTTGTATACATCGTTAGAATTTTTTTGTACATAGAAGTCAAAAAAGTGATTGATATTGTACCTGATCGTGTGCACCAAAGTATTCTGTCTTGCGTTCTTTGTAACTTGAAATATGAAGGTAGGTAAATCTTGTGTTTGATTTATATTTTGAAACCCTTCAATATACTTACGTTATTGATGCATTATTGATGCCGTAAAATGTGTAAAAAAAATTGTCTCTGAATTATATTTTGAATCCTTTAATGTACGTGTAATGTATTGAGTATGTGCAGTATTGATGCCGTGGAGTGCCGGCAGTAGAATTTTGCCTCTTCTCTCTTGCCGTAAGAATCTGCCCAGGGATACAAAGGTGGGCAGCAGCGTCTTTCCGTGTATTATCATCCCGTACTGCGCTCGCCAACTTGCCGACTGTAGTCAACAACCCCCTCATAATCTTGGAGATCCATGAGGTAGGCCTGTTTCCAGCAGTGGATATGCACAGCAGTACTACGGCAGTATAAGATGTTGATGATGATGTTATTGAAGGATTCAATGAGCACCATTTACGAACGCACGTTTAAAAGAATTATTAGACGAGCTCTGTGGCGCAGCGGGCGAAGGTCCGCCTGCGACGCAAGGGGTTGCGGGTTCGATTCCCGCCTCGGGACAAATGTCTGTACGATCTGCAGATATTTGTTCAGGGTGTTCTGGATGTTTTACTATATATAATAAAAATATCTATCTATGTAGTATAATGTATTAAGTATATCAGTCATCTAGTACCCATAACACAAGCTCTGCTTACCTTGGGGCTAGATGATGCTATGTGATTTGTCCAGCATTATTTATTTATTTATTTATTTGATCAATATAACAAAAGCGATTGCTCCTATTCCTAACAAACGCCGATTGATTCGTATGGTCGTCATCGAAATGATAGAATAATAGCTCTCTGCTCCATAGTTTAAGCGAGCACTTGCGAGAATATATAGTGCGGCTCTTAGGGGCGGGTAGACGAATGTAGTGGGCCCGAAGGACCATATCTGGGTCACGCCTAATCCTTGGATAGCATGGCTTTGTTTCAATCGCTTTTTTACGGAAATAATTAGTCTCCTACGTGTCCTTTTCTATCCTGTTTTAAACTCTCTCTGTTTTTAGAATACACTTTAGGTATTGTTGAATAAAAACTATGTCTAATTATTGCATATTATTAAATATACAATGTTATTCAATAAAAGTATTCGATATTTTCAACAATCGCCATGTCATCGCATGCTCTAGCCAAAGCTATAATTCGTTACAGTCGTAGGACTGCTGTTTACGTCCACAGCTGGACATAGGCCTCCCTCACTGATCTCCCTCACTGATCTCCCTCACTGATCTCCCTCACTGATCTCCCTCACTGATCTCCCTCACTGATCTCCAAGATCATAAGGTTGTTGCCCTACTCACCACGCATGCAAGCGCAGTAAGGGATGTTGATACACGGAAAGACGGTAGGTACTGTCCATCTTCCGGAGGTAACTCTTGGCAGATTCTCACTGCATTCCATGGGCAAGCCCGCCTGCCAAGCGTGGTGGGTATGGCAACAACCCCCTCATGATCAGTTGTTGAAGGAAAAAAAAATATTTTACATACAAAGTTTCACCCCAAATATTTTCACCCAAGGGAAGAAATAATTTGTAAAAAAATCTGTGACACATGTTTGATTTTTTTATATCCCCATATTTATGCGAAATTTCTATAAAATAAGTGGAAAGCTATGATTCCCCAATTTTACTTTCATCCCCTAATAAACAACTTAAGGGGGGATTTTAAAAAAATAATAAGTGTTTAATGATTATGATTTGTTACTTTATATGCGAAATTTTAAGTATTTGACTAGTATACTCTGTGCAAAAAGATATGTTTTTTATTATACTAATTTTCTTTCACTATATTCTCACTTAGTGGAAGACTTTTATCAATACTACTGCACTGGCCATCCCGCCTGCCAAGGGTGTGGAGTACAGCAAAGAGGGAGGCTTTTGCCCAGCAGTGGACGTCCTACGGCTGAGATGATGATGATGATGACGATACACCAGTACACCACCGTAGTCATGCATTTGCGAAAGGGTCCATCAACAACCCTCAGCGAAAGCGAAGGACCATATCTGGGTCACGCAACGCTTGATCCGTAGAATGCTCTGGAATCCGAGCTGTGAACGTTTTAGGGGTTTTTTTATGGAAATCGGCATTTATGGCCACCTTTATAGGGCCTTGATAGGGTAAAATCACCATCTTGAAAACAGAAAACATATCAATTTCCCGTATAGCAAATGCCTATACTTCAGGAAAATTAGATGTAGAATGTTTGTAAACAAACCTTCAATAATTAACCTAAAAATAACTTCTTTTCTGTTGGTTTTAAGGGTTTCCCTTACCTCATAAGAAAAAAAGGAACCCTTATCCCAGACCTTGCATTGACATTGCCGAGACTCTTAAGAGACGGGCGCCTCAAGGGATCACTCGCACACACAAACAGACACACAGGCAACACACACACACTCACACACATCCTATTCAGTTTATAAGAATTAATTTCTTTATTTTAAACATTAAGAATCCATGTATGTCTAGGAGTAGGGCGTTGATACTGCCACACATTGTAAAGCTTGGGTAGTGTCATCGTTTTATTAGAATTTAAGTGACTTTGTAACATGTCTGAATAAATGATTTTTATCTTCTAGGATCACTTTGTTGTCCGTCTGTCTAGACTACACCCTTTATCTTGAAAATGTGTAGAGGTTTCGAGTCTTGGCAGACTATAATGATGAGACGGACAACAAAGTGGTCCTATAAAAGTTCAGTTTTTTTTTTCTTGAGGTACGGAACCCTAAAAACATAGTGGAGATTTGAAGATTTAGGTAGCTATCATTACTAATGCCGAAACAAATGCATGGTTTTCCGTAAGCCTTGGGATACCTACACTTGGAACGAATGGAACGACATGTCGGTCAAAATCTACGTGAAATATCTACTGCTACTAATGCTACGTAATTTTTATCGTGCACTCGTTCTCGGAGCGGCAGCAAGCAACATACCGCGTCACGTGAAACGCGAGACAAATGTTTGTAATTTTTCTACAGGCATTTGTCCTGGAACTGGGTATTTGTGGTTCTATGTATAACAGAAAAATAAAAATAGACTTACCTGGTATCCATAACACAATATCTCTGCTAACATTGGGGCTAGATGGTTTGTGAAATGGTCAGCATTATTTATTTGTTAAGTGTTGCGCGTCATGTTGCGAGACAAAATGTCCCCTGATTCGGGGTTTTAACATAAATGTATAAATATGAGAGAGACTCAAGCCAACACCCGCCTGGCACAAGCATTTAATCTCAGTACCCAGAACATGTAATATTTAACTACTAACCACTCCTTTATTGCGAAGCACTTTGACGTAAAGTACGTCTAAACAATGGCTACGAACGCTACTTTTGAATGAAAACTTTCTGACTCCAGAAACTTTCTGAATGCAAAGTTCAAATTGCTTTATGAAGATACTTGGAGTATTAAAATTATATCTTTGAATAAGTGCCGGGTGTCTGCGAGATATTTCCTGGCGTTGATCGATTCGGCAGACAAATTGAATTGCGAGGAATATGGCGGAGCCGACTACGCGAAATTAAATCTTCAAACTGATTTTCGCGCTCGAATAGTTTCACAAGGGACTCGTCGATATGATGTTTATGTTCAATAACGGATATGAATAACAAAGTTTACAAAGAGATTTATATAGCTGTTGCCTTGAGTATTGAACCTTCAATGAGTAGAGGTAGGAGATAGTGCGTATGTCTATGGAAACAAAGTTCACATTCCCCGGTGTATAAGTTCAGGGGCCAGTCAGTACCTTACGTTCCTTAACTTGGTATTCATTTTCTGATTCATTTGTTCGGGAACTGAAAGGAAAGTTTGCTAGCATAAAACTTGAAAAGGTTCAAAAGAAATATTTTCGCCGGAAAGGTCAATCCAATTTCATAATATATAATATATTTACTTTTGAAGCTCTTCGCAAACTTTCTTTTGGGGAACATTTTGTTACATTAATTGAAAAATAAAGGCCTATTTTATAAGATTTGAGAAAATATTGAGGATAAGCATAGCGTGAGAACTACGAGAGGCGGTTTGAAAAAATATTGAACAATGTTACCGGAGTAGAATGTATAAAATATATACCGAATTTTCAATCCTAAAATCCAATTTTCTTCTTGAAAAATATTATTGCACATAATACGAGGTGCAAACCAGAAAGGAGTATTTTAGCCCATGAAAAGAACTTGTTTTGGTGAAGAAATAGTCGAGATTTGGTATTTTTAGGGTTCCGGACCAAAATGGTAAAAAGGAACCCTTATAGAATCACTCTGTCTGTCTGTCTGTCTGTCTGTCTGTCTGTCACACATGGATATCTCGAGAACTACTGATGCTATCGACTTGAAATTTAAAATGGTAAAAGACAACACTTTTTTACTAATATAGCATATTTAAAAATGTTAAAAAATATTCTTATTTTGATTGCAGGGGGGCGGATAGGGGATCTCAAAAATTTTAAGTGAAGTTACTAGGCCGTGTGGGGTATTATATGAAAGATATTCATTTGCACATTAATAAACAGTTTTTAGTTTTTCTATAAGACGTATTGTTTTTGAGTTATTTACAAAAATGTTGAAAAATTGACCGTTCCCCCCCCCTTATCTCCGAAGTTTGCAGAGATAAACCCGTGATACTTTTATAGCTCATAGAAGTGTATGTAAACTTTATAGGAAAATTATAGCGAACACTCTAATTTGCATAGTTTTTTAGACAATGGGGGTGGAAGGGGGGTTTTCAAAATTTTTGGAAAGTTACTAGGTAATGTGGGGTATCATATGAAAGGTATTCATTTGCACATTATTAAACAGCTTTTAGTTTTCCTTTAAATTGTATAGTTTTTGAGTTATTTACAAAAATGTTGATAAAAATAGCGTTCCCCCCCCCCTTATCTCCGAAGTTTGCGAAGATAAACCTCTAAAACTATTATTGCTATTAGAAATATATGTAAAGATTAGAGGAAATTTATTACAATCTCTCTACATAGCATACTTTTTTAGAAATCATCGAAAGTGTAAAAAATCTACATAAGTTCCGCTATCAGACAAGAGATGGCGCTGTCAAGGTTCTCCTACAAATATAAAACCGCCTTTGTCATATATTATATTGTATGCTCCTCTCCTGCCCGTGGATGCAGTAAGAATCTGCTAAGGGATATCTCCGGAAGATGGGCAGCAGCGTCTTTCCGTGCAAGAACATCCCGAACTGCGCTCACCAACCCGCCTGCCAAGCGTGGTGAGTATGGCAACAACCCCTTATGCACTTGGATCTCTAAGTCAATGAGGGAGGCCTATGTCCAGCAGTGGATATCTTACGGCTGTAATGATGATGATGATATTGTATGATGGCACGGAACCCTCGGTGCGCGAGTCCAACTCGCTCTTGCCCGGTTTTATTTTAATTAATTAATGCTGTGGTGTGAAGATTATTGTGAGAAAATACATAGAAATATTTTCTTAAAAAAACCTATGCAAGTCTGTTGGTGTTTTTATTTGTACCTCTGCGGCAACTCTTCACGGATGTCAATGTTATGGCCCTGAAAGAATCAGCTGACGATAAGGTAGTCACTATTGTATAATCAGCTGTAAGAAAAGACTTTTCAAAACGTTTCGTAGTCTTTTCTTGAATGTAAACAACCGCATTTCTATCTGAAGTTCTATAGTCGAATATTAATATTCATAATAAATTGTAAACACAAGTATTTTAATCAAACTTTAATTCAGCGCTCTGAAAACAATATTTGCACAGTGGGAAATGTTTTATTCAATGAAGTTATTTCACAAAGTGTTTTTGTATTTGGTTAATGGAATGAGTTCAACTATTAAATGTAACCGGTAGGTGAAGGTAGTACGTCTTTCTCGTCTTTATAAAAAAAACCGGTTAAGTGCGAGTAGGACTCGCGACCCGAGAGTTTCGTTTATGTTGTAAGCAAGTTGGCCGTTACATGTATGTTGCAAAGATTTAAATCGTTCGGTGTCCAATGTAAATCGTTAAATGCGAAAAACTATGACACTCGTATCAATTCTGGGTGCCCATTTTGGCCTGGTTATGAAAGTAGGTGGGTGAATTTATGATTATTCGGGCAATCGATGATTATGAAAATAAATGTTATGGATTATTATAATAGGGATGTAACATTTCGGTGACAAAATAGAGAACCGTCGTTTCTATTTTACACTTCCTAAAACTAATTACAATTAGAGATATGACGTTTTCAAATTAAGAGCTGTCAGCGTAAAAACGGGTGTAGTTGTTCCGTTTTAATTTTAGAACGTCACTAACCGAATAGCTATAATGTCATTGCTGTCCGTTTTACGCCTAATTAATTAGCTTTAGCTAGTTAGTGCAACAACAGAATCGCCACCATTATCTTTATGGGTGTAAATAATAATGCCGACGCACGCACATTGGTTTTACCCATAAATCAAACTGTCATTAATACCATTTACTGTACAATCATATTCCACGAGTTTTTGTAAAAAAAACACACCTCGTCCAGCTTACACTGTGTTTAGAGGCACATTAATTCCAAATGAGCGAGGTATCTCATATCATGTGAAAAAAGGTCCGCCTGCGACGCAAGGGGTTGCGGGTCCGATTCCCGCCTCGGGACAAATGTCTGCACGATCTGCAGATATTTGTTCAGGGTGTTCTGGGTGTTTTTCTATATATAATAAAAATATCTATCTATGTAGTGTAGTGTATTAAGTATATCAGTCATCCCATAACATAAGCTCTGCTTAGCTTGGGACTAGATGATGCTGTGTGATTTGTCCAGCATTATTTATTTATTTATTTATTTAAATCTTTGTTAGTATGTCAATGATTTACACAGGTTCAGAAACTGATACCACTTAGATAAGCAATACGAAACGCTGCAGTGCCAAACGATCACGCATAACTGAGTGACTCAGAGCATGGCAAATATTCCTTACATATAATTCGTAAGCTCAGTGTAATTGACTTGGGTTAACGACCAAGGTCTAACGATGAGCCCCAAGGAAGAAAGTATAGTCCTATCCACGTATGAACAGCAAACCAGATCAGAATAGTTTTAAAAGTGCAAATGAGACTAAGTCGTTGTCGCTATTTCGTTTATTTTATTTCTTTTCTATCCTGCTGTCACCAAACTCATCCTATGTGGAATTACCTATTGACCAATTTATAACAAAAACATCGTAAACTACATTCGGGTTATCCCAAGGGCACAGAATAAGTACCTAAACTTCACAAGGGCAAGGCCTACAGCCTCACAAACGGGTAACAAGGCATAAATAAGTAAATAAGGCCTTAGTCCAGCCTAAGTCTGTGGACTTAGGCCGATTACGCTCAGCTCTATTTCATATTTATGAATGTTCACCGGCTGAAATTGTTTCTGACTTACATCAGACCGAGGCTTTATAAATTACAGTGTCAGTTCTCAAAGAAAGTAAGTAAGGGTGGTGAGTATGGAAAAAATGGCATTTCGTTCAGCAGTGGACATGAACACAGCAGTCCTACGAAGTATTATAAGACGTTCTGAATAGAAATTTGGCATTATGTGGAGTACTAAGATCTACTTTTGATCCAAATATAATAATTCAAAGCTTATTATTTTAATCTTTGTTAGTAGTGTTATTTCTAAAGGTGCGTGACCAGTGGTAATATCAAATGTATTGTATTGTTCGCCAATGTGTCCTGAAACTGCCTCTTTATAACAGTCTAATTTCCATTATAACAAGTGTGCGTAATTGCTTCTTGGGTTTGCTAATCGCTTGTTTATCTTCAAACGTACAAGTTTGTTTGGGCAACACGGCTTTTCTATCGTTATTACATGGGTAGATAAAGGAGTGATAGGCGCAGTCGTCCTGATTTTAATTGGTTTTTAATTATTCGTCATCTTTGTTTGGACGGATTAGTTGCAGTATAATATGTATATGCTGCTCTTTCCATATCCAGTCCTTGGTGTTCGCGTAGTGTAAGTTTATTCTTATTCCTAAAATTGTATGTATATCTAAGTATTCTTGCTTTGTTTGGGACTTGATCGTGCTGTATGTAGTGTTAGGCATTATTTATTTAAATAACTTTTTATTATGTAATATATTTGTATATATATTTGTTCCTACCAGGGATTTTTGTTTATTTATCTGTAGGATGTTGCTACTACTTTAAGCTTATAACTTGTTAAACTTTCGCGATTTGTTAACATATTTTTTAGTTTTAAAATTACAGGATTTTATCGCGTACCTTTTTTATTATTTTCCCAACGTTTCGAACACATTTCAGCGTTCTTGGTCGCGGGAGCAATAATCCTGTAATTTTAAAGCTAAAAAATACTTTAAGTTTGTTAAGATACCTATTACGAGAAAACGGCTACGCTATAGAAACTTAGTTTCTATAATTTGTTCTCGTAGCTTTTCTTTTTAGATCTTTGGGCGTTATGTATTACATCACATGCTCCTAAAATGAAATAATAAGTTTTATCTAGACGTCAAACAGTAACGAAGTTAAGCTATGCTAAGATGAGTTATCTTGCGGTCACAACCTGAAGGTAAGTGCCAGCAACTTGCGACCGCAAACTTACGAAGTTCTCTAAGCAGCCGTGGTCGGAGACAACTTATTGAATTAGCCAAACAGGACAGAGTCGTGATTGGGTGAGACGGATACTATTCTTTGTCAAAGTTATACAGAAGTTTGGGAGTTGGGACCAACGGTAAACTAAGTTTAAAAGTGGTGTCGATTTTCGGATATTGTTTAGTTAGTTTGTTAAGGAACCCATACCTAGCAGTAGCGGTGAAAATTCAGATTATCTATACCAATATTATAAAGCTGAAGAGTTTGTTTGTTTTGTTGAACGCGAAAATCTCAGGAACTACTGGTCAGAATTGAAAAAATATTTCGATATTAGATAGCCCAATTATCGAGGAAGGATCTATAGACTACGCTATAACCAACAGAAGCGGAACATCATTGAAATTGTCGTTTATACGGGGAAAATGTATTTCTTTTGAGGGCTTCTGTTGCGTGCGCTGCGTGAACCGTTAAAGTAACGCAGCCATCACGTATGGCGGAATTGTTCCCCTTAAAAAGTTCTAAAAAAAAGTCGGCGATAGCATATTAATATGTATACGTTATAGTTGGCCTACTAAAACCTTTCTATGGCAACAATCTTTCACAAGTGGCCCAGTCCTTCTTATTGAATACACAACAAAAAGTTTTACTTACCAGTCCAGCTGAGAAGAAACGTTGGTTCGTTAAGAAATAACATTAGTTGATCCGTTGCAGTTGGTCTGTTCAGTTGGTCGTAGTGGAAAAAAAATAGACATTCCTATCAAACCAACCAAAACGTTGCTTCGTTGAGAAATAAATTTAGTTGATCCGTTTCAGTTCGCCCATTTAGATGGTCAGAGTGGAATACGGAATACCAGTTCTTAATTGGCATGTTAAGGACCCTGAATACGGGAACGAAGTTAACTTGAACTTAAGTTTGACTGACTTGAACTGTTTGAGAAGCTTCCGTACTGACTGTGCTGTACTGTTTCATATAGTAAAAAGGGTGTACTCGCATTATTTCCAGAGTTAAGTAACATATAGTTGCAGCCTTGAAGGTGCGTCTTTTTTTTCCTTATTGAGGCTATAGTACCTCAAATCTAGAAAAAATGTAAGATAAGCCATTTTTAACAAGCTTTTATTAGCTTCACTTGTATATGTAACGGAGTCCTAAAACGTTGTTTCAACCCACTTTAAGACATGATATTTGATTGAGACTTTGCTCACTTATCAAGAAACGACACTCGCCGTCTCCGCGCCGCCGCGACTACACGTACCAGTGATCCGTCCCGCGTTCCGCGAAGTCGACCCCTCCCTCACCCCCGTTCGTAGCCCCTGGGAACTCCGACTGCCCGGCCGCCCGGTCAGTTGTTGAGGTCCGCAGGAGTGGCTCGCGTGGGTTCGAGGTTTTGTGTGTTGTGCATTGCGTGCTCAACGCTTAGTGATAGTGACACTTGTATTTGTGGATTGTGTTGTGTGTGCGAACCCCAAGACGCCATATTGGATAAACCTTTTCTTATCTTGTGCGTCTCGCGCGCATTGCGGTAACTTCTTGTTTCCCTCTGTGTTGTGGTCACTGCCTGGAGTTTTATTGAAAACTACCAGTGCAGTGACATATTTTTCCTTGCACCTTGCTGTCGCCGGCGCAGTTAAAATCGATATGTGTCGCTGGGTTTCCTAAGCTGGGCCTTCCCTCTGGGATCTCACCCGGCTTGGTCTCCCGCCCTATCGTAATTAACTGTCCCGGCCCAAGGAGCGTCCCCCCCCCCTTACACCGCACCCCGCCCCGCACTCGCCCTGAAGACATCATGTCGGACGGGGAGAAAAAGCGGAAACCACCGGAGCATCAACCCCGGTATCGCCCTATAAGGCTACAAGCGTCCACGGACGCCCCCCCGCCCCCCGCAGACTCAGCTAGGGACTTGGGCGCCGACGGAACTGAGTTTCCGTCCCGCCCCCCCGCCGGAGAAATGGGACAAAGGGCCTGCACGCGTCGGCGAGATGAGATCGACGACGCCCAGAGCGAGGAAGGCCAGGAGGACAAGAGGCAGCGTTTGCTGACCTCCTCTTCCTCCGTCGCCTCGCTCTCACCGCCCATCCAGGGGACGCCGGTTGCTCGACCCAGGCGTTCCCTCACCTCAGCGACTTCACCCTCACCGCCACGGACCGCGGCGTGCGACGCAGCGATTATGCTGTCCGACTCGGACGAGTCCTCGTACGCCGCCCTGCCCCTGCCGCCACCAGCGGTGGTCACACCGCCACCGCAACCGCAACCGTCCACCTCATACGCAAGGGCGGTTGCGTCACCACCGCCGCCACCAGCACTGAGAGTGCCGATACCCAAGTTCCGCATAGCGGCCTCGGGCACCGGCTATTCCATCCTCCCGGCGAGCTGCGCCCCCGCCTTACCAAGCGCGGGCCATGCCACCTTCCCGCCAACAGCGAGCTACCCACCCCTGCCGCCAGCCGTGGGCCATTCTGCCCACCACCTCAGCGAAGGATATACCCCGCCGCCCACTTCAGCCGCCGCTGCCAGCCCACCCAGCGTGGGCCGCACAGCCCAGCCGCCCTGGACGAGTCCAGCCGTCCAACAGCCCAGCCTGGGCACTGCCGCCTATCCTACTGCGGGCCCGTCATCCCTAGAGGGCCCCCCAGCCACAGACCTCGCTGCCGACCAGCCCGGGATGAGCTTCGTCGCTCCCCAGCCCACGGCAGCACTAGCCGCGCCCGAAGCCCAGAACCCGCAAGCGGGCCCCTCCGCACAGAGGACCTCCAAGGCTTACCCCCCCATCGTAGTGGAGTGCCTGCCCAACTGGGTGGAGCATTTCGCCTCCCTAAGGGAAAAGCTAGGACACGCCCCCAACGCCCGCCCCCTAGGCAAGGGGGTGCGCTTCACCCCGCGATCCCCGGAGGAATACCGGACCGTGCAACACCACCTGGTTGAGGCGTCGGCGGAAAACCCCGCAATAAGCTGGTTCAGCTACAGCGTATCCGCCGAGCTTCCCACGAAGGTGGCCATTAGAGGCCTCCCCGGGGACACAGCCCCCGAGGACATCATAGCAGCCCTTACGGATCGGGGTTTCCCCGTCCGGTTTGTCAAAAACATCCGTCCCAAGCAGGGCCGCGCCGGCTGCCTATTCCACGCTCAATTTGACCGCCTGCCCGAGGAGGACCTGTTGCGTCTCTACAGCGTAACTGAGCTCCTCTTCATGCCGGGCGTCACTATCGAGCACTGGCACGGCGCGGCAAACCGCGTAGCCCAGTGCCACCGATGCCAGGCATTCGGGCATGCCTCAGCACACTGTCACCGCCCCCTTCGATGTGTCCGTTGCGGTGGCCAACACGCGGCTTCCGACTGCCCTCGCCCAACATCCGAGAAACCCACCTGTGCCAACTGTGGGCGGGACCACACGGCTAACAACCGGAAGTGCCCCGTCCTCAGGAGGGAGGCCAGAAAAAGAGGGGTCGTGATCCCACCGCCCCTCCCAACGCCACAAAATGACAGAGACGTATCGCCGCCCCCCCGCCAGGGGGGCAGGCCATCAGCACCACAGCGACGTCCGATGACCTCAGCCCCAAGCAGCCGCCCGGTGGTATTTCACCCCTCCAATGCACCCCTACAGGCCGGTCCCCCCACTCGGGGTGGGAACCAGGCCGGGGTAAACCTGCAACACCACCTAGAGGACCCACACACGGTCGCAAATGGTCCAACCCAGAGAGGCGCAACTCTCCCGTTGAGAAGGAAGCGAAGGGCCCGCAGAGGAAGAGGCAAGAGGCCGGTGGCCTCCTCCACTCCACACACAGTGCCGATACCCCCCGTACAAGTGGCCCCCGTAGCTCGAGAAATTCGCCTGGCTCCCCCGATGTACGTCCTACCGGGCCAACCAGACCAGCAACCAAGGCAGCAACAGGCGCCATCAGGCGCCGCTGCGCCCCTCCCACGCAGGGCCCCTCGCCCCGCGCCCAGAGATTACCTCCCTACTGACGGTGCACCAACTGCGCCCGCGGCTGGGATGACGCAGACCGGGTCGGCCGGGAACCCCATGACGGCGTTCATGGGTATCCTGACCGAGCTTCTGGTCGCCATCGTCGCGGGTGCAGACATCCGAGAGGCGGCGATGCGGGGACTGTCCGCCATCCAATCCATCAACTATGGATAGGCCCCCCGCGTTGCGCCTCCTTTACTGGAATCCCGGAGGGGTGCGGAGTCAAATCCAACCCCTCCGTCTACTCGCCCAGTCCCAGGATATACATCTGATCCTGCTGGGCGAGACTAAGCTACGGAAAACCGACCCCTTGACTGTGCCCAACTTCCACACCTACAGACGTGATGAGGTGTCGCCCAGGGGGATGGCTTACCGAGGTACGGCCATCCTAGTCCGGCGCGACATTATCCACGAGGAGCTGGAGCACCTCCCATTCGAGGAACTACGCACAAATGGAGTGATGATCAACGCGGCGGGCGAAGAGATGAAGATCTACGCAGGATACCGCCCGCCGTCGCCCCGCTACTGCCCAGCCGACACCGCCGCCATCTTTGCTACCCGCACCCCCACCCTGCTAGCAGGCGACATCAACGCCAAACATCCAGGGTGGGGCTCCAGAACTACCAACACTGCGGGTAGTAAACTTCAAAGGGACAGCGAGAGACAGGGCTTCACGGTCTTAGGCCCCGACTCCCCCACACACATCCCGACCAATCCACAGCACTCAGCCGATGTCCTGGACATCGTGCTTCACCACCAGATACGTTGCCCGGTCCAGGTTGAGGTGCTGTACGACCTGGACACACAGCACCTCCCGATCCTCATTACACTTGACCTGGCCGCGGACTTCACAGCACCGCGGCCCCTGGGTATTTTATTTTTTTATTTATTTATTTATTCATCTTAGGGAAACTATCAGCACAAGATACACAATAGTTATAAGTATAATAATAAGTGGCTATTAATAAGTTTCCACTTATAGATACACAGTAGTGGTTTACAAAGAACAAATTAAAAGAAATGAACAATAGTAGGCTAGTAATTCACACATACCCGAATAGATCCACATAATTCTACATTGTCTTATAAATGATCATAGGTATATATGTATAATTAGGCATTCGCATCTGTTTTAAACTTTTCAAAGAAGGAGTTATTAAGTTTGGTTTTTAAACTACCAATGCTGCTATGGAAAATATCAAGGTCAAGCTCACTATCTAGGAGGTTAAATTTCTTCTGTGCTCGGTACAAGAAAGAATTTTGACAATAGTTAGTCGATACTAAAGGAAGATAAAATAGATTGTTTTTACGAAAAGATCTAGTGGGAATAGAAAAATTAATTTTGCTCAATAGCTCTGGACAATCAATTGATGAATTTAATATTTGTCCTAAATAAACAGCATCAGCAAAGTCACGCCTAAGATATAGCGGAAGAATATGTTGTCTGGCACAATTAAGAAGGTAGTCAGGTTCATTATATCGAAGTTTAAAGTTAATATATCTTAGGAATTTTCTCTGAATACTTTCTATTCTATTTATATAAACAGAATAGTTAGGGTTCCAAATCTGGGAGGCATACTCCAAGTGGCACCGCACATAGGTGCTGTAGAGAATCTTGATCGTCTTGATATTTTTAAAATCCTGCGAGGATCGCATTATAAAACCGAGAGACTTGGAAGCTTTACTGACTATGGAAGAGATATGAGCATCAAAGAGGAGCTTGGAGTCATGAATGACTCCAAGATCCTTCATTTCACTAACATATTCGACAGTTTGGTTTTTAAGCTTATAATTGAATTTAATCTGGTGGGATTTTCTTGTAAACGTTGTAACTTTACATTTATTAACATTAAGATCTAACTTGTTTTTGAGACAGTATTTATCAAGACGATCAAGATCCTCCTGTAGAAGTTGGGCATCTTCACAGCTGGATATCGGGCGGAAAATTTTCATATCGTCAGCAAATGCTAATACACGCGAGTTACGAAAACAAGACCCAATATCCGATACAAAGATAAGAAATAAGAGTGGACCTAATAACGAACCTTGGGGTACACCACTTGGGACACCCATCCACCCAGATGAAAAGTTACCCAGGACGACTAATTGCGATCTATTATTAATGTATGACGTGAACCATCTTAGTAGATCTCCTCTGATTCCCACTGCAGAGAGCTTTGACAAGAGAATGTGATGATCTATACGATCAAAGGCTTTAGCATAATCAGTGTAAACGACGTCGGTTTGATATTTGCCACCATCCATAGAATCAGTGAGAACATCATTTAGAAGAATGAGATTAGAAACTGTAGACCTGCCGGAGAGAAACCCATGCTGTGATGAAGGGAGGATGTTTCTAACTGGTCCAATTATGCGCTCATAAACAATACATTCAAACACTTTTGCTAAAATACAGAGTTTGGATATAGGACGATAGTTGGCTACATTGTTTTTTGCACCTTTTTTGTGGACCGGGGAAATAAAAGCCGATTTCCAGATTTTAGGAACATATCCCTCATTCACAGACCTGCTGAAGAGCTTGAATATGGGAATAGATAGTTCATCTGCACACTTGATAAGAAGAATAGGTGGTATGGTGTCAGGACCCGCTGATTTATTTATATCTAATTTTAACAATTTACTTTTTATTAGGGGAATCGATAGTTCAATTTTACAGAGATCACAATCAATAACGGGCCGTTGAGTAGAGACTGAAATATTTTGTGAAAAGGAAGAATCAGGAACCGAGTGATGAGAGGAAGAATCCTGCGGCAAATATGTGGAATGGAAATAGTCTGCAAAGAAGTTACATATTTCAGGCCCTGAAGTGGTATTTTTATTTTCATAAGACATGGAACAAGGTATAGATGTAGATTTTGACAAAGATTTAATATACGACCAAAAGTACTTTGGATTTGCTTTAATTGAATCTTCCACGGACGAAATATAAGAAGAATAACAATTTTGTTCTAAAACTTTTGCTCTAGTCCGAAGAAAGTCAACACTAATTTTATCAGCCAACATACCATAACGTTTGTACTTACTATAGAATTTAAATTTTTCCTTTAAAACTTTTTTTAATGCTAAAGAATACCATGCCGGAAATTGATTGGGTCGAATTACTCTCTTAATTATGAGGACAGACTGGGCGGCATACTCCCATAGGATGGAGGCGATCGACATCGGCCCCCTCGTGACGCCAGAAAATGTGGAACAAGAGGCCGCAGCACTGGCCTCCAAGATTGTAGAGGCCAAAAAAGCGGTGACGACGCCTATCCCCAACCGCCCCAACAGGCGCAACGAGCTCCCGTGGCACCTAAAACGGGAACTCAGACTCAAACGCGAACTACGCCGCGAATGGGCGCACTCCCGCTGTCCGACCACGAAGACTCGCCTAAATAAGGTAACTGCCGAGCTGTCGGCCGCGGTACAGGCTTGGCGCGGGGAGACCTGGGAGATCACCATCGACCGGGCCTCAGAACGCGACACCAACCTGTACGCTCTTAACCGAGCGCTCACCAGGCAGAAAGCTTCAGCCTATCCCCTTTTAGACGCCGAAGGAGTGCGGCGATTCGCTCCCGCTGACAGAGCCGAGATCCTGGCGGCTCACCTGGAGGGCCAATTCACACCGCACCCGGTCCCGATAGACGCACAACAGGAAGCCAGAAATCACCATGCCACAGTCGAGGAAGCAGCCACAGAATTCCTCCGAAGCCCGACGCCACCGCTCGGTGGGGACATTTTCTTCTCCCCCGCCGAAGTGCGGAAGGCCGTCCTCCGCCTCCGTAAGCGAAAGGCACCGGGATTCGACGGGATCCCAAACGAAGCCCTTGTACACCTCCCCAGACGGGGAATAACATCTCTCGCCAGACTCTACAATGGGATTCTCCGGACGGGCCATTTCCCGGACCTCTGGAAAAATGGAAGAGTAATAGTGCTGCCAAAACCCGGAAAGGACAAGAGGTATCCGGCTAGCTACCGTCCAATTACGCTGCTGTCGACGGTAGCTAAGCTATTTGAACGACTCCTCCGACGTCTGCATCCAACCATCCAGCCCCGCCCCGAACAGTTTGGGTTTCGAAGCGGCCACTCAACAACACTTCAGCTGACGCGCGTGCTCCATCACCTGGCGGAGGAACATAACGCCCGACGCACCACGGTGGGGGTCTTTCTTGATATAGAGAAGGCCTTCGACCGTGTGTGGCACCCGGGCGTGGTGTTCAAACTCCTGCAGACCAGCACGCCGCCGGCCCTCATAAAGGTAGTAGCTTCCTTTATATCCAACCGACGCTTCTCTGTCGCGGTGGAGGATACCACGTCATCAACTCGTCGTATAGAAGCCGGCGTACCGCAGGGCAGTTGCCTTTCGCCCGCGTTGTACGCCCTCTACACCGACGACATCCCCACCCTGGCAGGGATTATCCAACCGGGCAGGGGTACGGACGTCACCCTGGGACTCTTCGCAGACGACAGCGCTTACTTCGCGTCGTCTACCAGCCCCAAGTTTGCCGCCAAGAGGATGCAGCAGCTCTTGGACCTCCTCCCACTATGGCTAGACAAATGGCGCATCGCAGTCAACGTGGGCAAGACGGCTGCGCTTCTAGTCACAAGAAAAAGATGTTCCCTTCCCCCTCTACAACTTCGTGGCCTGGATGTCACGTGGGTTCCGCACGCTAGGTACCTCGGAGTGGAGATTGACAGGTCGTTGAGTATGAAGCCCCAGGTAGATCGCGCGCTTGGCGAAGCTCGCGCAGCCCGGGCGCTCCTCCGACCTGTCCTGGACTCCCGCCTCCCCCTAAGGACCAAGCTGCGGATGTACAAGATGTACATCCGGTCACGGCTGACCTACGCCGCGCCAGCGTGGTACGCGCTTACCTCGTCCACAAACAGGAACCGTCTACAGGCCCAGCAGAACATCTCGCTGCGGATCTGCACGGGTGCGGGCCGCTATGTCAGGAATGACGTCATTGCCCGCGACGTGCAGATCACTTCCATAGAGGACTTCGTGGTCCACACGGCGCGTCGAATGTTTCACCGCGCCGACAACGGTCCACACCCCCACCTAAAGGGCCTCGCACCACTCCACGCCCGTCCGCCGGACCACAAAGGTCAGTGGCGCTCACAGCCACGAGACCTTCTACATACCTCATCAAGAGAGGATAACTAACACGCCTAACTGAACGCCAGCCGTAGAAGGCGCCATCGAATGACCCAGGGGTAGTAATCCTTGGAGAAGAAGCCGGGGTAAAGAGGTCACACCTCGAGGCCCCACCCAGTGACCCCAGGAAGGGGTACTGATGACAGCACGACGACAAGAAACGATAACCATACAATAATTCGTGTTTTTAAGTTTTTAAAGTATTTTTTATTACTATACAGCGTACTTTTATAAATACCTTGTTGTTTAGTTACCCAAGTTAGAAAACTAGGATCAAAATATTTCACCCGAAAGTCAGATATTAATTAAATGAAAGATATTAAGTACGCACTACTTCATGTTTTAAAAACCAGCTAAACCCTCTCTAGGTATGTAATGAAATTTCGAAAACCATAAACGAAAACAGAAATATTCCAAGATAACGGAACTATTTTAGCCGAGATATACATTTTGCCGTGGGGTGCCGGCAGTAGAATATTACCCCTCCTCTCGTGCCCGTGGATGCAGTAAGAGCCTGCTAAGGGATACCTCCGGAAGATGGGCAGCAGCGTCTTTCCGTGTATCAACATCCCGTACTGCGTTCGCCAACCCGCCTGCCAAGCGTGGTGAGTATGGCAACTACCCCTCATGGAGATCCATGAGGGAGGCCTGTGTTCAGTAGTGGACGTATTACGGCCGAAATGATGATACATTTTGTTGCTCTCACTCATTCCAACCCTCATCTCTCATGTAAGACGTCCATTGCTGGACATAGGTCTTCCTCTTGGTGGATCATTAGGGGTTTTTGCCATAATCACCACGCTTGGCAGGCGGGTTGGCGAACGCAGTGCGGTATGACACACGGAAAGACGTTGCTGCCCATCCTCCGGAGGCATCCCTTGGCATTGCCCGTGGATTCATACTGAATCAACGGGCAAAAGAGGAGATGCAGCAGTCTACTGCCGGCACCCTATTAATATTAATAAACACTATTATTAATTCCTTAAAAAGACTTCATCCTCGGGCTGGGATGGATTATCGTCTATATTTTTTAAAAGATTTATTGTATTTCTGGGCTTACCTATCTATCACTCATATTATGCAATATGTGTCTATCTACAGGTGTATTTCCGAAACTACTAAAGCGGTCTGTCGTAATTCCTGTCTTCAAGAGAGGTAACGGAGACAGTATCACTAATTACCGTCCAATATCACTCCTACCCACCTTGGTCAAGATCTTGGTAAAGGTTATTAACCGTCGACTCGTTAGTTTTTTGGAAAATCACAACCTTATATCAAGAAACCAGTACGGTTTTAGAGAAAAAATACCTACGGAAGATGCAATCGACTTTCTTGTTTGCCACGTAGCGGATACTCTTGACAGTAAGCAAAAATGCATAGGGGTTTTCTTGGCTTCAGCGAAGGCGTTTGACACCGTCTCCATGCCTTTGCTATTACGAAAGCTGGAATCAGTAGGAGTGCGAGGTGTGCCGCTGGATCTCATGAAAGATTACCTCTCTGATAGAAACCAAGCTGTGAGAGTGGAGAATTACTTAAGCCACACAATTCCAGTCAATTTTGGCATTCCCCAGGGCTCTGTTTTGGGACCAACGCTCTTCCTTATATATATTAACAGTCTTTGTAATTCTAAAATAAGTAATGCCAAAATCGTAACTTTTGCAGACGATACTGCTATTATTTTTAGAGGGTCTACATGGGAAGATGTACGCCTTTCAACTGAAAATGGGATGCGCGAAGTTATTAAGTGGCTGAATTGTAACTTACATTAAATCTTGATAAAACCGAATATGTCACGTTCTCTATTTACAATAACACTCAACCTTTTCCAGCTCTAACAATAAAAGCTCATACTTGTAATAAAACCGATATAAATTGCGCATGTTACACCCTTTCAAATACAAATAGTGTCAAATACCTAGGTATAACAATAGATAGAAATTTGAACTGGAAGCCTCATATTGACACCCTGAAGTCTCGTATCCGAAAACTGATTCCGATCTTTAAGAAAATAAGACACATGAAAGATGATACAACCAATAAAGTTGTATATTTATCATTATGCCAATCAATAATAGCTTACGGTATCACGTCTTGGGGTGGAGCAAGAAAGACAGCTCTTCTACCATTAGAACGTACTCAACGTTCAATCATAAAAGTACTCAACTTTAAACCCTTCAGATATCCCACTTTAAACCTCTACAATGATTTTGAGGTTCTATCTGTGCGTCGGTTATTTATTAAAAATATAGTACTGAGACAACATACTGTTACACCTTCTGTAAGCTTAGGTAGAAGGTCGCATGTAATTTTTAAAGTGCCTGCTTGCAAAACCACTTTTGCGCAAGGTTTCTCGCTTTTTCTCGCCCCACTGTTGTACAACCGTATAAACAAAGTAATTATGAATAATGATAAAACGAGATATATTTGTGCAAAGGTGCTAGTCGAGTATCTTCTTAAGCTTGACTACGAAAAAACAGAGCTTCTTTTACAAATAATAAAGTAATTTATTATAATATCTCCTTTATTTTTAACATTTATTATAAAATAATCATATTTAGCTATTTTATTGTGATTTATATTATTTTACGGGCATTTATGTAAGTATTTGACTATTTTCGTCAAATTATTTTTACTTTAAAATATACATATAAAAAAAATAAAATAAATTAAGTTATGGTCGCAACTAACAAATTGTTTAAAGATTTTAACTGTGTTGCAAAAATGTACTATGTTAACTTACCAGCAATCCGGTAAGGTGTCCGGCACGTCTATTGTCTTCTGCACATAGCTGCTGTTAGTGCGCATTTAAGCTGGTCAGTACATGTACAGGATTGGAATCGCATCTGCCTCGCCGTAACACAGTCTTGTACTAGCACGGGAGGCATTAAGTTCTTTTAACTGTATGCATCCATATTGACACTAAATAAAGTCATAACACCTTCACCTTTAAGTAAGTGTATACTGTTAATTTAAGCTTGCAAATTTGTTTTTGTGAAATAAAATATATTCTTATATTCTTACACCCCATGGCTATGTGTAATGAATCATCAACACATTCAATCTCCGCGCTAAGTATCCTAATAATGCTTCCTCTTACGTAACAATTTATTTCTTAACGAAACCCTCCCTTTGTGAACGGCCTGGCTCACTTACACAGGCCACAGGCTAAAAATATTATCGTAAAAAGCTGGTACAGCACAGTAAGTTTTGAAGATTTTCATCATCGCCATCATCATCATGGCCTATGTTCATCGGTGGAAATCCACCGGTGAACATAGGCCTCTCTTGTGGATCTCCAAGTATTGATCATGAGAGGCTTGTCACCATACTCACCGCGCTTGCCAACCACGATATACACGAAAAGACGCTGCTGCCCGCCCATTTTCCGAAAGTATCCCTTAGCAGATTCTTACCACATCCACGGGCAACATTCTACTGCCAGCACCGCACGGCATTTGCAAAGAGTCAGCGCATACATTACCACGCAGTTATTACTTGCGTAGGCAACGTAGTACTTTCGTAGATCCTGCGTAGTCTTCGTAGAGCCCTCTACGCCCTCGCTAATGGTCTACAACAATGTCATGTTAATATTTGCTTATAATGAGTAGACGTTTATATTTATACTCTTGCTTAATTTGCTTATAAAAATCTTGGTCAAGTCATATATTAACTAGGTTTTATAAACTCGCATAATGTAACTGTGAAGTATTTTTCATTATAATTGTCTCCTTCTACTTATTTTTGGCGTGCTTAATAATTATTGGTAGGTAGGCTATTTCAAGAAAATAAAAATTGTGCTATAAAAACTTGTTTAATTTCGGGATTTTTTTTTTGGTATGCATCAATCGCAACTTAAACTGGCCAAAGTTTAAGTTGCGATTGGTGCATCCAAATGCTATTCTAAAAAATCCCAAATTGGGCAAAAAAGTCAGAAGAAAAAAAAACAGGACGCATTTGAATTAAATATTCGAATTCGTTTGATTCGCTTGAATTTAATTCGCTTCAGAAATGTTTTTCGCAAGTGATAAAAAGAAGTGGTAAGGAACCTCACTCTTTTGAAACATTTCTTGGAGAGATCTAGCTATCTTCCTCTCCCCACCGCGCTAGCACCTAGCCACGAGGGTGACAATTAGAGCGGAATATCGTTTAACAGCGAGTTTTGATTGATGCCAATTTCCCTCCCAACTGTCTTGCTAAGTATTAACTTTTCATTAAGTTATGGAGATTCTGTGATCCCGGATAGAATTGTGGTAACTCGAGCGAGTGAGTTTATTAGCTGACTTGCTAATTTGAGAACAGAGATAATGTTCTTGGAGGATGATACCTAAGCCAAATCAAGTATTTCATCATCTCATCATCATCTGACGTGCACTGCCACAGTTCATATAGGCCTCCTTCATGCAGTAGCTACTGATGGTGAGGGGTTTTTTTTTTCGTTCTAGCCAACACCTCAGCGTCTCACCTGATGATGCCTCGCGGAGAGGCGAAACACGTGTCGTCGTATAGGTTTGGGTATGCATGCTGCACTGACAACCTAGTTCTCCCTGCATGTGCATAATTAGCGGGCGGGAGGGCAGTGCTCCTGCATCTCAGCATAAGCGGAATTAAAACTAAATATTGTCATTGCATTTTATTGTCATGGATTTCCGCAAAGTAACGCCTGATTTCATTCATTACAAATATATTTATAAAGTAATTCATAAAATCTTAGTTCAAGACTAACGACTTTAACTCAACAAAAGTCCGGGTCAAATCAGTTAAGGTACACCTTAGCTATTACCTACCTAGGTATTCAGACCTGTGTGTCTACCATGAGTTGTCACTCTTAGACGCCTGCCGTTACTTCAGTTGTAATAGTACGTTACTATGATATTGTAAGATTTGTAACTCATGGTACCAAATTCTAAGCTGCGCATTTTAGTACCAAACTATCCTGTAAAGGCGCTGTACAAGTTTTCATACATTTTTTTTAACTACAGTCGCTAACAAGTATAGTTTGTGAAAACTCATGGTAGACCTACAGTATGTAAAAATCAATAGTTTCATAAGCCGATTGCGTAACTAGGTAATTGTTTTGAAGATGTACTGTTTGCGGAATATTTATTAGGTGATTAATAATACTGACATGTCGTGGGGTGCCGGCAGTAGAATGTTGCCTCTCCTCTCTTGCCCGTGGATCCCGTGCCCGTAAAAAGTTGCTAAGGGATAGCACCGGAAGATGGACAGCAGTGTCTATCCATGTATCAACATCTCATACTGCGCTCGCTATCCCGCCTGCCAAGCGTGGCGAGTACCTATGGTAAAAATTCCCTCATGCAAGAATTTTACTCAGCTTAATCAAATTGATTTTGATCAAATCAGTTAAGGTACACCTACTACCTACCTAGGTATTCAGACCTGTATGTGAAAATCAATAGTTTCATAAGCCGATCTAGGCAACTTTGTTCAGTGGTCCGTTTGGTTAGGTACCTATCCATTTATTCATGTGTTAGTGTATTCACAAGTTATAGTAGTTCGTGCTTATCTAGCAGCTTATTGTGGAAGGATGAGACGGTTCTGGTAAAATACTTTTACAGTCATATAGTTGGGTGCCGGCAGTAGAATATGGCCTTTCCTATCACTGCAGTACGAATCTGCCAAAAGATACCTCCAGAGGATGGGCAGCAGCGTCCTCCATGTATCAACCTACCGCACTGCGTTCGCCAACCCGCCTGCTTATGATATGAATATAAGATATTTGTTCAGGGTGTTCTGGATGTTTTTCTATATACATATAGCAAAAAATATCTATCTATAATATAATGGTATATACAATGATTAAGGCCTTTGCATCTATTATAGATGATTTATACAGCGTCAGCAACTGGTAATCATGGTGTATGGCACGCTGCAGTGCCTGGGACATTGTTAGTTGGATAAGGCTTGCCCAGCACCTATACCATCCTGTCAGCTTAGTCAGAGGTATGAATGGGTAAATACGTCTGAAGCTAACTAAGCCGCGGGTTTCCTCACGATGTTTCCTTCACCGTTAAAGCACGTGTTAAGTATATGTAGTATAATGTATTAAGTATATCAGTCATCTAGTACCCATAACACAAGCTCTACTTAGCTTGCGGCCAGATGATGCTGTGTGAATTGTCCAGCATTATTTATTTATTTATTATGATAAATACATTAATTAATATACACTAAGATCGGAGTAGGTGCAACGCCGGTATTCTGACCTTTAACAAGTTTATAAAATTAAAATAAAAAATAACCCCCGACACTTTACCTAGTCTCAGAGTTTACCATTTTTATTTGTAAAGTGTTCCCTCAGTTTTGTAATCATCACATCATGCCTTTTCATTTGATACCACACTTGGGTATATTTGAAAACATTTGATTGTTCACCCCTACTTTCAACGGTTGAAAGTATGGGTGAACAATCAAAAATGTTTAAGTTTTAACTCCGATTTACTACAGTGTATCTTAATTAATATATTTTATACAATAAATATATAAATAATGCTGAACAATTCGCACAGCATCATCTGGCCGCAAGCTAAGCAGAGCTTGTGTTATGGGTACTAGATGACTGATACATATACTTAATAAATTATACTACATATACTTAACACGTGCTTTAACGGTGAAGGAAACATCGTGAGGAAACCCGCGGCTCGACCGATTTCTGTATAACTTTCAGTTTTACATTCCACACATCATTCCTCCATTCCGACCATTCTTCCTATCAACTGTATCTTCTCCATCCAAAGGTTGTCTGGAAGAGATCGCTTCTGAGCGATAAGACCGCCCATTGTACCTTCATTTGTAATATTTTATTTGTAATTTGCTTATCTTCTGTTTTTTGTGTACAATAAAGTATTTTCATTCATTCATTAATTCATCATTTCCTTTCATTGATACAAAACTATATATATATATTTAGAAATATTTGATTATTCATCCCCACTTTCACAGTCAGTCAAACTTATAACACCCCTCTTTTTTGTCAGGGGTTAAAAATCTAACTTATCTGCAAAAGTAATGAAAATCAGAATAACTCCAAGCTCACAGCGACCTATTGACCCACCTGCGAGTTGACGTTAGGAATTCACGTAAGCAGCACCCGAAACCAGGTGAAATGGCGCTCCTAACTGCAACTCATTAAACTCCAAACAGCTTCACGAGAGTCCTGTGACCTACTTCCACGGAGCTCATCGTGAATCCTTATCTCTAAATTTCGCCATTTGGACCTCTGGCGAGATGCCATGCCGCAGAATTCAATGGTTCTATGTTTATTTGGATTTAACCATGTCTGTTAAGCCGTGGGGTGCCGGCAATAGAATGTTACCCCTCCTCTCATGCCCGTGGATGCAGTAAGAGCCTGCAAAGAGATACCTCCGGAAGATGGGCAGCAGCGTCTATCCGTATATCAACATCCCGTACTGCACTCACCAACCCGCCTGCCAAGCGTGGTGAGTATGGCAACCCCCCCTCATGATCAGTTCTTGATTCTTGAGGGAGGCTTTGTCCAGCAGTGGACTTCCTACGGCTGAGATGATGATGATATCTGTTTAATGGTGTATAATGTCTAGTTTGCAGTATACATTAGGATATAATCACAACTATATTATAAAATGCTATAAGATTCGCTGACAGACAAGGTACAGTCTAAACCTGATCCGAGACTTGAAATGTTCAGGGTACGTTTGGCTTGGTGCAAAACCGCCCAATAAAAAGGGGATTTCGGAAATTCTAAATCTAAGGTGTTCAAAAGGGGGCTCAAAGTTGTTTTTACTAATGTGCCATAGGCATCTCCATAACCGTGCATGGTAGATACTTTAAATTCGGAATGTAGACTCCTCATGCAAAATAAGCAATGACATATTCACTGATTTTCCTGATGTTGTAAATCTAAAAAACGTCTCAACTTTATATGCATTTTTTATAACTTAGCTTTAAAATAGCTGAGTAGTAGAGGTAAATTTATTTTTTAACCCTACGCGGTCGAAGTCGCGGGCAACTAAGTATGTAATAGGGTAGGTAAAGCTTACATAGATCTTGCTTAGAGCATAGTATAAGCCGTGTAGAACCTTCGTAGTACATTGTACATCCTCAGTAATAATAAAATAATAATAAAAATCGTTTATTTGACATAAGTATTTTTACATGAGGTGATTGTGTCCATAGTTCCCGAACTAGCCTAGGCTGTGTTTCAGAATTCTGTGGCTTCTCTTTCTTATCTTATAATTACAATTTCACTTATGTCTAATTAATATTAATATATGAAATCATTTACAAAATAAAATCAACTATCTAAAATAAATAAATTAATTACAAACACTAGGAAAAAAAAATCATATAAAAATAGTACACAACAAATGATAAATACAAAAACGCCAGGAGAGCTAACTGTAGATTAATCAGTACAAGTTTACATTCTACTAAATGTAAATATTTAAAGCTTTTTTGTTAACTCGTAATGAATTTTGGCGTTGGCAAAAGAGTCAGCTCGATCTATTAAGAGGAAGCCGAGAAAGAGACCTGTGACCTACTTTTACGGGGTTCATCGTAAATGCTTATCTCTATAGTTCGCCAGCTTGGACCTCTGGCGAAATGCCATGCCGCAAAGTCAAATTGTTCTATGTTTATTAGGATTTAGCCATCGGTAGGCACCTATTTAATGCAGGCGTATTTTCACTTTGCCGCTTATGTCCGAAATTAATATAATAAATAATTAAATAATTTCATAATTTCAGCCGTAAAACCTCCACTGCTGAACACAGTAGTAAACAGAGGTAGTTGCCATACGCACCACGCCTGGCGGGTTGGCGAGCGCAGTAGGGGATGTTGATACACGGAAAGACGCTGCTGCCCCTATGACGCCTACCGTCTTCAGGCTGCCAATTAGTAGAATAGTTAAGCGCCCATTTTTCAGGTTTCATTCTACTAACGTGTCCCACCCAATCACACTGCAACCTTGCGGTTTTGTATCACACGTCAGCAATACGTAAGGGAGCATAGTATGGCGTTAGGGACTCGTTTATACGACTCAATTGAATAATAGGGGTTAAAGTATGAAATTGCCGTTTTATTGTAACAGGTACTTCGAATTGACATAGAACCTTCATGGTTTGAGATTTTTGAGTGAAACTTTTTTCACATGGTACCTATGAAGTTCTTTTAAAAAATGTGCAACATTCGATTATCGACTTTCAGTTGTTTTTTAGACAAGAAAGATGGATACTTCGAAAATTCGAGTGATATTTGAATACGAGTTCCGACGCGGAACTAATGCGGCAGTAACAGCTCGCAACATCACTGTTGCGTTTGGAGAGGGGACTGCTAATGAACGCATAAACGCTTTCGTGATGGAAACTTCTTGATGACGTCCTCTGTGGCGCAGCGGGCGAAGGTCCGCCTGCGACGCAAGAGGTTGCGGGTTCGATTCCCGCCTCGGGACAAATGCTTGTACTATCTGCAGATATTTGTCCAGGGTGACCTGGATGTTTATCAATATATTTAAGTAGTAATTATTTTGATGAAATAAATGTTTTAAATGAAAAAAAAACCAATATCAATTTTTCAATACAAATAATTTCGACTACAAAAGAAACTGACTGCAATGATCCTGGTGATAATGAGTAGAAGGTATGACAATAAGTGAAAAGATTACAATTTAACAGTGTCTATGGCCCTCTGGGATCTTTTCAACAATGCTACGTCACCAAATCATAAGTTTATTTATTTTCTTTCTAAATGCAAAATGGTTTGTTACTGAAAATACCAAAAACGTTAGAGGTAGGTATATGCCATCACAACCGTTACGAAAAAATTGGGTTACACAGCTTACATTTTTTTTAAATTATTTGTTGGTTTGTTTTAAGTCTTACATTTTAACAAGGGTCTCATAGAGTTAAAAGAGCTCACGAGGCATTTCTCATTTTCTGGCAACGACACTAAAAGCCGCACTACCAGTAGTGTCGTTGCCAAATGAACGACACTACCGCGCCTATTTTGGATCAAATGTACAGTCAACAACGACACTACCAGCCGTTAAAGTTTAGTAATAGTTAAGTAAAATATGTAATTATACCTTACGCATAGAGATCTCATTATGTCTTTCGTTAGTACTGAGACCAAAGAGTAATTAACTCAAAGTTCTAACTTATGATCAACCTCTTTTCAGAATTACGAAATTAAAAATGACGCAATGATCAAATGACATTCACAATGCATTTTTTTAACCACCGTTTTGTAAAATAGGTACCAACCTACAACTGACGGCGCTCGCTTGAAACCTTAGACAAGGATTTATCTAAGCTTGAAGCCTTAATTCTAACGGTCTTCTATGTCGGTCATATCGTCTGTAGTACCTATCTCTAAACCTACATACATGGTTTAGTGACCAGATCGGCAAAAAGCGAATCAACGCTACTTCACTAGGCATTTGAGTTCGGCAGAGTACTTCTATTTTCTACCTGTACCTGTAATTAGATGACCGTGCACCGGTAGATCTGCAGGAAACAACTCGTATACCATTTGCTCCTACTATTATCACTGGTTATTAAACATTTTAAACAAGCCTTGTTCAAAATTTATCCATCCAGGTAGAAAGTAAAATGTAATAGACACTTTCTTTGCTTTTTAACAATGAAAATTACTTAGATAAAGCGCATACAAATTGAGTAGTAGGGGCGCCTAGCATATCAACACATGTCTTTGACTGAGACACCCTGTAAGTTGACAGTTCACACGTCACTTCTTATTACTTATTTATCGCTGTTAGTTTTTAAACTTAAAAAAGGTCTAATATTTTTTGATAATCTTACATGAGAACTCAAAACTTCAAAGATTTTTTTTAATGTTCAGCAAAGTCGCCATATCAGCAGCACCTGCAAATCAAGGCTATTCCTGTGACCCAGTTCCCAAGCTTATCTCATGGCACTTGTGCAAAGCAGGTTCAAGCTCTGGCAAACCGCCAGAACGTTGCGACTCATGCGGTGTTTATTATAATTTTATTTCAAGTTAATGTTATTCATTGGCGTCGCCTCCATCTAAGGTTGACGAGTCTGCGAATGCTTTAATATTAATTTTGCGTTTCAACTAGGTTTTGTGGTGAGGCGAGAATGAGTTTCAAAGTTCTCTAATTAATCTCAAAACCTGAGGACTCGTTAATAGCTTGAACTTAAACGCTGAATAAGTTTAAGCATTGCATAAGTTACGTTTAATGAATTCATTCATAAGACTTAAGTTGTGCTTATGCAACGTCATTGTTTATAAGAAGGAGGGAAAAGGATAAGTAAAAGCCAGCTTAAGAAATAAAAACTTTTATTATTATCAGTTCAAATATCGTATTTACAATTTTTAACGAGTAAAAGCACATTGTTTATACATTTCTAAAAAAAATAAGACAACTAAATCAGCATAACGAATCATGTTAAGGTAAAAATAATAAAATGTGTCTAGCAGTTAAAACGTATAAAATAAATCTCATATGATTCCATTATTGCGGAACGTAGAGGCGATGGCAACTTGCGTAGGACTCCAAACTAAGGAAATAACAACTAACCGATTAGTCTATGTACATCGACGTCCGCGAACGATCGTATTCAGTTCTTCAATCTACCACAGAGGGAATAACAAGCAGTAACTACGCACCTAGAAAAGGTAGGTTCCCTTGCGCTTTGCTTGATTCGCCTTGTAGGGGAAACCGTGCTCCCAGACCCATTTATTGCGGATACACTTTTATAAGGGGCTATTTAGTAATTACGTAAGAAGATAAGGGTAAGAAGATAGGCGTGGGGCGCCGGCAGTAGAATGTTGCCCCTCCTCTCATGCCCGTGGATGCAGGAAGAGCCTGCTAAGATACCTCTGAAAGATGGGTTTTTCCATATATCAACATCCCAACTGCACTCGCCAACCCACCTGCCAAGCGTGGTGAGTATGGCAACTACCCCTCATGGAGACCCATAAGGACGGCCTTTGTTCATTAGTGGACGTTTTATGGCTGAAATGATGAAGAAGATAAGGGGAGGTGGTCCGAACAAGTCTTGTTTTTTTCTTACGTGAGGGGCTTTAGATTTTGTGCGTAAGATCGCAAACTTAAGCAAAAGTACTCTAATAATAATAATAGCGATTGCCTTTGAACATTTAAATTACGTGATGAAAATTAGTCTCGCGTAGTACCTTACTCACCCTATTACCCTTCCCTTACGACGCGAGACGTCCCGTTCTATCAGTCCAAAAAACCTATTTTATAGAAACGAATCTTACGTAAGATTAAATGGGAGAATCCATCCAGCTATTAACTAACGGATAACTATGACAATAAGCGACTTTTGCATCAAGTTCTAGCACATAATGTTTCACTTTACCGAAAATATTTAGTATTCCCTTGATATCCTAGTAGCTTATTTACTGCTTGCTAACCACACCGTGCTTACACAAATGCATATTGTATACAATATAATTTCCTATCCCCCACATAAATGCTTGTCTCTAATACATCGCACGAGGTGCGTAGTGCCTCACTCAACGGGTGAATTAATAAACCTCGCAACTAAGCGGGTATGCACATGACGTTTAGACGAGCTCACGTGTTTCGAACAAGACAAGACTCACGACAAGCTCAATACAGTCAACTTGATCCCATCCTCCCCGAAATTGAGTAATGTGACTTGAGAATTAAAATTATAGTGGTCTCAACAAGCCAGCGACAAGAAGAAATGGAAGATGGGAAAGAAGGCCTTTGCCCGGCATAGGTACAATTAAGGCTTATAGTAATAAAAAGTAATAACTTTAGAATGTATGAGATATCATTATACATCTGTCTGAAATAAATAAACTACAGTAGTAGTTGTAGTACAGTTCATATTCTAGATTTTTATTTAATCTGATATCGTGTCATTCTGGCTAGAATCGCATTTCAGGACCACCGGGGTAGATGACATAGTTTTTTCACCTCCCCTATTAACGGGACTTAGTCAGTGGGGGGGGGGGGGGGGGGGGATGAGACCAAGGTATATAGTGACTCAGCAAGCTGTCAAATCTGTGTACTAAAGCAAGTAGCTTGTATTGAACGTTATGTGCATAGACCCCAACGCTGTGGGCATCTCGAATACGAAATGCGGTGGTAGAGAACACAATCCATATATTTTAATGTACGAGCGACATTCTCTAGGAGAGGTAGTGTTATAGTATCTATGCGATTGGGTTTTTCTCTCTTTATATGCTAGAACAAAAATGTACCACTATGGGCCGGATTATAAATTTACATTTCTCATTTGCCGTGGGGCAGTAGAATGTTGCCCGTCCTCTCTTGTCCGTGGATGCAGTAATCTGCCAAGGGATACCTCGAAGAGGGGAAGCAGCGACATTCCGTGTATAAAATGCCCGCACTGCGCTCGCCAACAGGTTTGCCAAGCGTGGTGAGTATGGCAACAACCTCTTATGATCAGTACTTAGAGGAGGCCTTTGTCCAGCAGTACACTTTCTTTTCAACACAGCTCGATCTGTGGTCATTAAATTGTGTATGTAAATTTTTGTAAGTGTTTCAAAATATGGCCATAATTTCCAAGCAGGCGTGTTGAATTCGCTGTAAATAAACATCAAGCAACGCTACTACCTGTTACCCAATATTACACACAAAATAAATTCCATTCGAAAAACCCAGTCAAACGTTAATTAATTCCTGTATCTGAACCTGAAAATGTGACACGTAGGTATTACACCCCACCACAGCATTTCGCTTCCACGCAAAACCACAACGGTACAAACATAAAACTCAACAACACTAAACATCGAAATATTGCGTTACTATACATTACGTCCTATTTTGGTGTTTTAAACCGAATTTCAATGACTACTCCTGAGCAGGGCCGTAGTTAGGACAAGGTTGTAGGGTCCAGTTTAATTATATTGTTGGTGATTTTTAGTTTTAATTAATCAACAGCGAGTACAATACAACAATACAATACGCCTAATTAAGTGTCTGCTGCTATTTATTGTTCTAAATTGCAAACTAAACATTTTGATTGATTAATTTGCGATTGTAATTATTTTTATCCCCAGAATATTAAAATAATTAAATAACATGATTAAATTTTATATATTGATCTATTCTACATTATTTGTGTGATTTCCGATTTTATACACGATCCTTTATTGTAGAATAATTTTCCCAAATTAATTCAATGCATCATTAGAAAATCTGATGAAGGTACAACCAAGAAGTATTTAGAACTTAACTAATTCCAGAACTACCGTGTGACCCCAAGGGGATAGCGACAGGGTTACCATAAATTTACTGTTGCTAACTTATATTGCATAAGCTATTTTTGTTATTAAAGTGTAAACCCACACTAAGGTATAAATTATATTGCATATATTATAAGCATAACATGATAGCACGATGGATATTAGAATTACAATTGAGTAGATTAAATTGATATAGAGATCTTTTTAGGGTTCCGAACCAAAATGGTAAAAAAGGAACCCTTATAGAATCACTTTGTCTGTCTGTCTGTCTGTCTGTCTGTCTGTCTGTCTGTCACAGATGGATATCTCGGGAACTACTAATACTATCGACTTGAAATTTAAAATGGTAAAAGACCACACTTTTTTACTAATATAGCATATATGAAAATGTTAAAAAATATTCTTATTTTGATTGCAGGGGGGCGGATAGGGGATCTCAAAATTTTTATGTAAAGTTACTAGGCCGTGTGGGGTATCATATAAAAGGTATTCATTTGCACATTGATAAACAGTTTTTATTTATTCTTTAAGCCGAATCGTTTTTGAGTTATTTACAAAAATGTTGAAAAAACGACCGTTCCCCCCCCCTTATCTCCGAAGATTGCAGAGATAAACCCGTGATATTTTTAAAGCTACTAGAAGTGTATGTAAACTTTATAGGAAAATTATAGCGAACTCTCTAAATTGCATAGTTTTTTAGACAAGGGGGGTGGAAGGGGGGTTTCCAAAAATTTTGTGAAGTTAATAGGTGATGTGGGGTATCATATGAAAGGTATTTATTTGCACAATAATAAACAGTTTTTAGTTTTTCTTTAAGTCGTATAGTTTTTGAGTTATTTACAAAAATGTTGAAAAAAATAGCGTTCCCCCCCCCTTATCTCCGAAGTTTGCGGAGATAAACCTCTGAAACTTTTATTGCTATTAGAAGTGTATGTAAAGAAGAGAGGAAATTTATTACAATCTCTCTACATAGCATACTTTATTAGAAATCATCGAAAGTGTAAAAAATCTACATAAGTTCCGCTATCAGACGAGAGATGGCGCTGTCAAGGTTCTCCAACAAATATAAAACCGCCTTTATCATATATTATATTGTATGATGGCACGGAACCCTCGGTGCGCGAGTCCGACTCGCTCTTGCCCGGTTTTATTTTCCTGTTCAACTTCCGTGACAGCAAGAACGATTGACGAGAACGCCATGCTATATCAAAAAAAATATAGTTGCTTGTCCCAATCGCACGTATTCGAAAGTGAAAAGTATATTTTATGCTTTGCAGCTAATCGCTTCTCGGCCTTTTGGCTAAGATCAAAGTGTAGTATGCTTTGCAACTAGAGTAGTTATATACCGAACATTTTAGCGCATCATTCATCGTTTTAGCATGTTTGGTTTTGATACATTCCAAATTATATTTGTTTATTGCGCCCCTGAACCTCGTCCTGACTCCGCCCCCGCTGGCGAGCCCAGAGGGCGGCTCGTGTTGTGACTGTCACGTTAATTTGTGCCTTTGAATCGGCCTTCCCCCTGGCTGCACGTCTCTAAAGCTCGTACACATTATGTACTAACTAACATGATCTATGCTCGCTATTACTTGAAACCGCGCCGAATCTTGAGTTCTTGAAATTATGTACTAGTAGTCTTGTAGTAGCAATTGTAGCTTAGGAAAGGTTTAGTATTGATTTAAAGTAGAATGTTTTGAATTTAAGACTGAATTGTAGAATATGAAAGTAATGAGACTTACATTTTTGAAGACTGTTCTAAATATTATTTTAATAAAGTTCCTCAGTGAATGTTCTTCTCTCGATTCTGTCGGGATTTTAATATTTTCTTAGCAGAGAATCTTAAGATCTTACGTACATCTAAATTTAATGAAACAATTACTTGCAAGTCTTCAGTTGCAGCAGAACTTTGGCAAGTTAAGTATTAGAACAGGCTTCAAGAAAACTGACCAATAACTTACCTTGGTTAGTAAAGTTCTCGAGTGTTTCTGTCTACATTTCAATTCCTACCATAATTCAGCGCGGTCCGGCACACTGACAACTCAACTACTTACAGATATTACAATAACCTTCCCGAATAGTGGCAGTGAATTTGACAATCTATCGAATAAGGCAAAGTACAAGAGTACGTTTTGAACGAACCAACAAATTGAAGACTGACCGTTCTATGCTGATTTAGCCAACGAAAAGTTTATTATTTATATATGTAGATAAGATGTTATAACTGCCTCCTTGACTCTGTTGGTCTATGATACGCAGTTCTTGTTTACGGTTTGTTTCCCGCCACGGGACAAATGTTCGTAATTGTTTCGCAGATATTTGGCCCGGGTCTGGGTATTATTATATGATACGTATGTATTTAAAAACGAGTATATTATTTTCATAATATTTAGCTCTTGTAAAAAAAGTGGTACAGTTTTGAAAATCTAAATTGAAAATTCATAATTAAATTAAAAACTTTTTTAGTATTTAATATCTCTATAAAGATATATAGTGCTGGAGATTGTTTATGCAAAATCAATTTAAAACTTTCAATACATCAATTCGTTAGTTGACTCAGTTGAATTATCTACAAATTGTATGATAGTTTACACTTACTGCAATTATTTAGACTAGCTAATTATTGATTACTTGATTAGGAACACTATTCTTACGTATAGTACAAAACTCGGTTGCGTCAAATATCGTCTTGTTGCCTTAGACAAATATCAACTGTCAACGTTAGCGAAAACACTAAAGAAAACATCGTATAAACTCCCTAGCTCTATTTTGTTCTTATGATCTTCGGCATTTTCGCATCGTTATCGTTTATTAACACTTCAGTCTGAAGAGACACCATCATATTATACAAAGTGTTATTGTTGGCACAAATTGGTGTTACCGTTCAATAGTCTAATCTACTCGAATCACAGCTTTATTTTATTCTAGTCAAGACGATAAGAACAGCATATTACGGATAGAAAACCAGTATTCTCGACACACAAGTTTTTTCACCCCCTCACAACTGATATTCTTATAAAGGCTTCTGTATGGACCCCACAAGTAAAGCTAGTCACCTCACGTTAAGGCAGTAAGGTAGTTTAAAAACAAGTGTCACGAGAACATTTTAAAATTGAGTTGCCAATGTGCTTTCTACACATAATGTCGCCATCATAATGGGACCTAAAATTCCACTAATCTGTTAAATTTCACTAGTCTTTAATCTAGACGGATCTACCTCTCATATCATCTGAAGATACTAACTGTTTCACTGCAAACACCTAAGTCCGACTGGCGTCTTATTTACAATTTTTAAGTTATTCAGAAAATTGACTAAGTATATTTAAGTCACAGTTACTATAATAAGAGGCCATAAAATTAATTGCCTGCAGTGAAATCAGGCATTACAATTTTATATAATAATCGAATTACCTATCACGTAATTTACAGTAGGACGGTCCCACACTTCAATTTGAGATCTGTCAAGACAATTTTTATTTTTCAATTCACGAGGTATCACTGGCCGTAAGCAGTGCGAAGCGATGCGAGCGTGCAAACAGACCGACACAGGCCTCTGAACAACCGACAGTAGAAAACAAATAGCATAGCACAGAGAAGCGCTGTTCCGTTTTCGATTGTCACTTGTCTAGAGGCGGATCTCTCCACTAAAGTAACTATTTGAGCACCGTGGAAGGAATGTGTGCATAAGATTTATAAAGACTCCAGGCTCCATTGCAAACTAAGCCCATACCAGAGCGTCCGTTCGAGGCGTGCTTCAGGCATCATCGTATAGCTTTCATAAGAATCATAGACAGTATCCCTTAGAATATAAATAAACATCTCATCAAAATTTTTCACAAAATTATCAGCATATATTTCCAGCATAAAATTCTTTTAAAATAATAAGTCATCTTCGATTATAGATACATGGCACACTGCTCTGTTATTAACGTACGTTCCTATCAGTTTACCTTGTCACCATAGAATATAGATAATTGAATTATGGATGGATATTCCGAAGCTTACAAGCACTAGGCGCGGTCGATCGACCGACGGATGGACGACAGGCGCGAGTTCGATGAATGGCGGCATTCGATGCCGGGAACTATCACGAGATTGGTCCATCGAAACGAGTTACCGGATGAATTAAAACTATAGGAATTGAAAGGTACTAACTACCATCAGGTCTCAGCCGACCCAGCGCTCGACCGAGGAGATCAAGAGGCTCTCAACCGGTCGAGCCCGGAGCGAGTTCTCGGCCGGTCGCGTTGGAGGCCGAATGCAGACTGATACGTGCTCAGATTCAACTAAATGCGTGCTCCGGTGGTGCTCATTTGATGGTCGCGTGCCGTGTCTCCTGGTGTATGCTGATGCCTTCCACTGAGAAGATCGACACCTCTGTAACAATACAACTTCATGTTACCTATATGTATATTACAAAGTAGAGCTACAACGTAGAGCTAAGGTGAGTAGAGCTCTGGTGTGGCTTCTGTACTGACGTCCCGCGTTTGGGTGTGCTTCCCTCGTGGCATTACCTACCTAGCCAAATCCTTGATACATCGAAGAGCCGCTGATAGCGTAGAATGGCAGTAGAGCTACTTTTTTAATTTATTTAAAAAGCCTATGTTTCTTACTGCAGGGTAAAAGTCTCTCTTCCCTCTTTCCACTTATCTATGTTGAAGTCAAGTCTTTTGTAAAAGAGTCAAGCTCATCTCTTCATCATGCATTGATTAGTACATTAATCACCTCGTAGTTGAGCTATAAAAGAGATAAATAAACTGGCCATCCAATCATGGATTTGCACAACGTCAGTCACTGTACGGAACGCTGCTACGCCTGGGACGTTGCCTGATGTATTAGGCTTGCCCAACACCTGTACCATCCCCTCGTCTTAGTCGGCCATATTCAAAGGAAAGTAAACATTACAAAGTAAATTCATAATCAATCTGAATATACCTGATGACTTCCCAATCGAGGTGTACCATAGTATCTTTATTAGTATCATAATTACCTCGTAATACTACCACAACCATTACAAGAAGATTAAACATACTATAGAACAACTGGATTTGTTGAATCATTATCAATCTGAAGAATGAACAGACGACAAAGCACTAGTGATCACCATCCTTCATATTTAACACACCTGGAACTATTGTGTCACAGACATATTGTATAATTGTGACGGCGGCGCCGGCGTGCCCCAGTAGTCAGTATAAGACACTCACCGTCATGCAGATCCCCGAGCCTCGCCGGCAGGTCCGTGAAGTAGGGCGAGGCCAGCGCGCGGGGCGCGGGGGCGCGGCGCAGCGGGTCGGGCCGCAGCAGCGAGGCGGCGAGGCGCTCGGCGTCGCGGCCGGCGTCGCGCAGGCGCGGGAAGGCGGCGCCGGCGTGCCCCAGTAGTCAGTATAAGACACTCACCGTCATGCAGGTCCCCGAGCCTCGCCGGCAGGTCCGTGAAGTAGGGCGAGGCCAGCGCGCGGGGCGCGGGGGCGCGGCGCTGCGGGTCGGGCCGCAGCAGCGAGGCGGCGAGGCGCTCGGCGTCGCGGCCGGCGTCGCGCAGGCGCGGGAAGGCGGCGCCGGCGTGCCCCAGTAGTCAGTATAAGACACTCACCGTCATGCAGGTCCCCGAGCCTCGCCGGCAGGTCCGTGAAGTAGGGCGAGGCCAGCGCGCGGGGCGCGGGGGCGCGGCGCTGCGGGTCGGGCCGCAGCAGCGAGGCGGCGAGGCGCTCGGCGTCGCGGCCGGCGTCGCGCAGGCGCGGGAAGGCGGCGCCGGCGTGCCCCAGTAGTCAGTATAAGACACTCACCGTCATGCAGGTCCCCGAGCCTCGCCGGCAGGTCCGTAAAGTAGGGCGAGGCCAGCGCGCGGGGCGCGGGGGCGCGGCGCTGCGGGTCGGGCCGCAGCAGCGAGGCGGCGAGGCGCTCGGCGTCGCGGCCGGCGTCGCGCAGGCGCGGGAAGGCGGCGCCGGCGTGCCCCAGTAGTGACACTCACCGTCATGCAGATCCCCGAGCCTCGCCGGCAGGTCCGTGAAGTAGGGCGAGGCCAGCGCGCGGGGCGCGGGGGCGCGGCGCTGCGGGTCGGGCCGCAGCAGCGAGGCGGCGAGGCGCTCGGCGTCGCGGCCGGCGTCGCGCAGGCGCGGGAAGGCGGCGCCGGCGTGCCCCAGTAGTCAGTATAAGACACTCACCGTCATGCAGGTCCCCGAGCCTCGCCGGCAGGTCCGTGAAGTAGGGCGAGGCCAGCGCGCGGGGCGCGGGGGCGCGGCGCTGCGGGTCGGGCCGCAGCAGCGAGGCGGCGAGGCGCTCGGCGTCGCGGCCGGCGTCGCGCAGGCGCGGGAAGGCGGCGCCGGCGTGCCCCAGTAGTCAGTATAAGACACTCACCGTCATGCAGATCCCCGAGCCTCGCCGGCAGGTCCGTGAAGTAGGGCGAGGCCAGCGCGCGGGGCGCGGGGGCGCGGCGCTGCGGGTCGGGCCGCAGCAGCGAGGCGGCGAGGCGCTCGGCGTCGCGGCCGGCGTCGCGCAGGCGCGGGAAGGCGGCGCCGGCGTGCCCCAGTAGTGACACTCACCGTCATGCAGATCCCCGAGCCTCGCCGGCAGGTCCGTGAAGTAGGGCGAGGCCAGCGCGCGGGGCGCGGGGGCGCGGCGCTGCGGGTCGGGCCGCAGCAGCGAGGCGGCGAGGCGCTCGGCGTCGCGGCCGGCGTCGCGCAGGCGCGGGAAGGCGGCGCCGGCGTGCCCCAGTAGTCAGTATAAGACACTCACCGTCATGCAGGTCCCCGAGCCTCGCCGGCAGGTCCGTGAAGTAGGGCGAGGCCAGCGCGCGGGGCGCGGGGGCGCGGCGCTGCGGGTCGGGCCGCAGCAGCGAGGCGGCGAGGCGCTCGGCGTCGCGGCCGGCGTCGCGCAGGCGCGGGAAGGCGGCGCCGGCGTGCCCCAGTAGTCAGTATAAGACACTCACCGTCATGCAGGTCCCCGAGCCTCGCCGGCAGGTCCGTAAAGTAGGGCGAGGCCAGCGCGCGGGGCGCGGGGGCGCGGCGCTGCGGGTCGGGCCGCAGCAGCGAGGCGGCGAGGCGCTCGGCGTCGCGGCCGGCGTCGCGCAGGCGCGGGAAGGCGGCGCCGGCGTGCCCCAGTAGTCAGTATAAGACACTCACCGTCATGCAGGTCCCCGAGCCTCGCCGGCAGGTCCGTGAAGTAGGGCGAGGCCAGCGCGCGGGGCGCGGGGGCGCGGCGCTGCGGGTCGGGCCGCAGCAGCGAGGCGGCGAGGCGCTCGGCGTCGCGGCCGGCGTCGCGCAGGCGCGGGAAGGCGGCGCCGGCGTGCCCCAGTAGTGACACTCACCGTCATGCAGATCCCCGAGCCTCGTCGGCAGGTCCGTGAAGTAGGGCGAGGCCAGCGCGCGGGGCGCGGGGGCGCGGCGCTGCGGGTCGGGCCGCAGCAGCGAGGCGGCGAGGCGCTCGGCGTCGCGGCCGGCGTCGCGCAGGCGCGGGAAGGCGGCGCCGAGCGCGCGCGCCGGCCACGTGCCCCAGCAGCTGACGTGGCTGCGCAGGCCGCTGAGGCGGGAGACGCCGTTCCAGCTCTCCTCGCTGGGTGTGCCTACCACCTGACAAACAAATTAATTTATTTTTTATACCACTCAAGCGAGAGACTGTGTACAGAATAAGAGTTGCACAGAGAGCCATGGAGCGTGCCATGCTCGTGACCGTGTTCCCAACATCAAGATCCGAAGTCAGACAAAGGTGAAGGATGTTGGGAATCGCATCACGGAATTAAAGTGATGCGATTCCCAACCCTTCACTGATGCATCCTGCACCATCCTGCAGCATCCTGCGCAGCGAGCAGGGCACCAGTTAGAAAGTTTCAAATGCTTCTATTCAGTTTTCCTTTTCGATGGCCGTGCCTACCACCTGAGGCACGCCCATCAAAAAGAACTAGTATATCGTTAGTTTTTCTTCTAGAGTGCTACCAAATCCATTGAAAGAATGAATAATAATAATAATAACTCTTTATTGTCCTATTACACTCGTCTTATTCTATAGAGTTGGATAAAAAAAATCTTCTACATAAACAAGTGAATATTGCAGACAAAGTACACGTACTACGAGTAACAACCTACAGCTATGTTTAGCAATTTTACCGTACGTACCCTTTACTGCATTGTTGACATAAATAGTGCCTTTAGTTTCTTGAAATTATACGGGATTTATTAAATGTTTTACATTATCATCTAACCCCAATATTTCATGACGAACGCTGCCATTGAATGAAGGAATTAATTAATTAATATATATTTATTTCATATAATAATAATCCATATACAATCAAAACTTACAAGTAATAGTTAGTAAACATAATATAAAAATTAACAGATACATGAAACGATAATAATAAATAAATAATTCTACGAAATAAACATTCACATATGGGCGAAGAAAATCTATCAGCTATAGTTTTTAGGATGCTGTTGGGACTGTCCCGCACTCTGCGGATCAGGGATGTTGTTTTTTTGCGAAATAAGAGCTGCAAAACCATCCACTTCATATTCCGCAAACATCCCTGAAGCACTGCAGAAACGAGGCAGTCCCAAAATCATCCTAAAGATATTATTGTACTGCACATGCACACAATCTAACATTCTTTTAGAATATCTGACTCATAGGTTTCCCGTGTACAGGCTTTGGCAGTGCGATTTCAAAGGTGTTAATTGAACTTCCTCTGTACATCGGATAAACCTACGGATCAGCATATTTCCTCTGACCGCCAAGGCCCTTTTCGTTCCCTTTAGATGTTCTACGTTATCTTTAAGGTCGTCTGCAATACAATGACCAAGATATTTAAAAGTAGAAACTCTCTTTATGTTCATGCCGTCAAGGGTAAGTTCTGCAGAATGCTTTAGGTTATTGCCGACGGCCTTAAAGACAACGTATTCACATTTCTTAACACACACATTGCACAGCGTTCAACTAATAACATACATTGTGAATAATAAGGGTACTAGTATTGATCCTTGAGGCACCCAACTATGACTCGACCTTCGTAAGGCAATCAATGTGTGTTTTAATATGAGCCAGCATTCCAACATAATTTCCCAACTAATCGTTCAGGAACTCAAGCTACCAATTAAAATTTATTGCTTTAATAAATTATGAAGGCAAAGTGGTACGCTATTAAATACTAAGGATAAAACGAAAAACAACTTATCAAAGATTGTTTTAGTTACCTTGAATATTTTATCCAACTGGTCGTGAGTATCCCTGACTCCTGGGAAGGTGGGGAATCCGCACAGCATTTCAACGAATATACAGCCAACGCCCCACATGTCGAGTGATGTCGAATACTCCGTACTTCCTAATAGTACATCTATTAGACAGAAATAAGATATTTATGTGTCAGTAAAGAATATAATGATATGAAAACAAAATGAGACGTTCTTTTGTTTGGCACGAACGAAGATATAGATTTAATATAGTGTTATGACCGCTTTTTATTTGTTTCAGATAATAATGATAGTCATTATCATTATTGCCATGAATAGTCAATAAAAAAATTAGCAATTAGCATTGGTAACTGAGCGTAAGAAGTGTATTCCAATATCATATAACAAATGGCGGCAATGCGGGAAGGCCTTTGCTCAGCAGTAAGAATTAAAAGATATGAATAGATCTTCATTTTAGTTTTTGTTTTCCAAAATCAACTATGACTAATTAAAACTTTATCATATCGATAAAGAGTGATCTTTAACAAAGAATTTCGATGGATTAGATTGTTGAACAAGGGATACTAGCGAACGTTTTCCAGTGTACTCACCAGGTGGCCGGTACCATAGTGTGACGACTTCGTGCGAGTACGTGTGGCTCGGCACGGACTTGGCCCGCGCTAGCCCGAAGTCGGCGAGCTTTAGTTCGCCGTGTGAGCTTATTAGTAAATTCTGGGGTTTCACGTCTCTGTGGAACAAATAAAAAGGTTTATTATGGTAGTTTACACTAACCCCTTTACTTCTGTAATCCGTCTTAACTCATAATATTTATTTGGTCTATGTTGCGGATAAAAATTGTACAGAAACTTGACCCGTATAAGCCCTGCATTAAAACAGCAAACCTAGGTTGAAAAGCTAAGTTTACGGAACAATGTAGTTTCTCAAACTAGTATTAACATAAAGCCAAAGAAAACTAACATGGGGTTGGTGTGAGCTGTTTAAACCGCGCAGATAGAACCGCTGTCAGCGGTTTCAATGCGGGCGGGATCGAAGATGAAAAGTTTTCTACTAAAGCCAACCAGAGTGTGATAAAGGTAAAAAAGATCGTAGCAAATGGGAATTCGATGTGTATATCTTCTTCTTTGAGAAAAATCAAAACTCTCACAAAACGACAAAATATCGGGAACGGCACAATTTTTTTTTTAAATTGTCCCTTATAAACCCTGCATTAAAACAGCAAAGGTTGAAAGCACTGTCATAAAATTCAAGGAACAGAGTAGTTCCTAGAACGTGTTATATATAACATACTCGTAAAGCCGTTTTAAGGTTAAGGAAGTGTAGCAGCTAAGGAAAGAACATATGTTTTAAGGAAGTGTAGCAGCTGTAACACAGGGTTCATATTCATATTCATTTATTTATTGCATAATGTACAAATTGATTAGCTTTGGTCTAGGATGTTATAGGTACGTACTTTTACGTAGCAACATTTAAATTTAAAATATAATAATAACATTGAAAGAAATATGATGTCTAATTATGAAAATTAAAAATTAAATTATTAAATCAAACCAAAAAATATATACAGGGTGGGGCAAATTTTTGGCCTCTTAAGGGTAGCTACCTTTTCTTTTGTAGTTAGAAGGTTTTGTTCTCAGAAACTTTGTGTTTTATTTTGAAGAAAAAAATATTGCCATTTTTAGATTTTAGCAAATAAGTACGGTTCACCCAAAAAATGACAAAATGACAATAACATACCAAATCAAATCGTAAGTTTTGGCAATAATTAAAAACAGCAACTCCCATACATTTTTCTAAGAAGCTCCATTCGCCGCAACAAAGTCATGCACCATTCGAACACGGAAAGCAATTCGTTCTAAATTCATATTGTTTATTGATATTTCTTATTAAACCTTATTGGTAGAATGATATACCACTCTTTAAATGACAATACCGCTAGAAAAAATTGGCGGGAAATAATAATATGTATTACGTCTGGCATAAGGTCTGGTGTTATCCATGGAGCTGGCAAATGCTTAAGTGTAATCGTTCTGAAAGGAGCGTGTTTGTTGTACAGATCGGTTATCATTTTATTGAAAAAGTCAACTTTGCAGTCAACATCACCATTTTCGAAAAGCGTAGACCAATCAAAGCATCATTTATTTATTTATTTTATTAATCAATTAGCACGACTTACATAAGTCAATTACACTAATTAACTATCATGTCTCAGATCTACCTATACTAACTTTAGGTAAGTTCCTACTTGCTTAAAAAACTATTGAATCATGTCTAAACATGATAGAAAGTGTGAATTTGATAACTTGTAAGCAATAAGTGAATAAAAAATCTTAAAGCCGATGAAAACTGAAATGCGGTTGATGTTTGAACCGCTGTAAAGCGCAGATTCAATGCGGGCGGAATACAAAGGTTTTTCACTGAGGAGTAATGAGTGTGGAAGAACCAAAATGTATACAAGTATCGTACCGAATAGAAATTCGTTGCCTTTGTCTACCTTTTAGGGAAACATCATTACAGTTTCAATGTTGGCGGTAGCGGAGACTCAATTTTTCCGACGAAAACTGTTATGATGGCAGAGCAAATATATGTACCTCTATATTCTATTTTATTCTATATAGAATTATTCACGTTTTATAGAATTCTATATAGAATAGAATAGACATATATTTGCTCTGCCATCATAACAGTTTTCGCCGGAAACTGTTATGATGGCAGAGCAATTTATTGCCTCTGTCTACCTATTTAAAAAACAATATCATTCACCTGCCCCTTATTCCACATTCACGCGCCATGTTCAAGCATAAATATCGGCAGGTATATGTAAAAGGTTTTACAATAGATATTTATGCTGATGTGTTTTGGTTGACGTCAATCTATTTTGAAAAATATACTCAAAACTTGTCATTATAGAAAGCAGGGAGTGCCACAATGGGGTAAACTTGACTTACGCACCGTGTGGTTGGACTTCTAATAAGTTTTCCTTTTTTGAAGTTGGCCTTTCACTCCTATAATATCTATATATAATAATTATATAATGTATGATATTTTATTTATGATTTACTACACTATGATACAGCGCACGTAACTGATATTCATGTTCTACGAGACCCTACAGTGCCTGGGACATTGTTAGATGAATTAGTCTTGCCTAGACTATGTTGCCAGCTTAGTCAGCTATTAATCAGAGAAAAGATTCGATATATATATTAGATAGAGGCATATCAATTTGTTTATAGCTGACTAAGCCGAGGGTTTGTAGCAGTTTCCTCACAATGTTTTCCTTTACCGACCGTGTTAAATGAGCACATATGTACATTTTTCACGAAAGATCCAATATTGCATCGCGGTATTGAAGCCACGTACCCCAAGAAACAACCAGAGCGTTCCAAGTAGAAACCCCTAGACTATTTCTAGAAGCGAAAGAGACAAACCGCAGTATACAGTTGTCCAACTTATATTATTGGAAAATTGTGTTGGGAATAGAGCTGCAGAACTCTAGTCTCGTTACCGTAGGTAATCTCTAGAGACATGTAAGTACGAAATGCTCAAAGTCAATACGCACGCAATGTCGTGGAAACGTGACCTCACGCATTACGTTCGCAGTATAATCGCGCTTACAGTCGTTTGTGGGAAAACAAAATTAGGTTACGTACTTGTAAAAATATTGAGTGTCATTTTACTATGGTGCGTATTGCTCGCTTTTAACTTTTGTTGTTTCTTCTGCGCTTCTCTCTCTCTCATTTGAAAGAAAAAGATTTCTAAAGCGAACGAATTTAATTGTATGCCTCACTTAATTTCACATTTATGTATTTATTTTCATATTTACATCGCCAATTTAAATGTGTTTTGTTTTCTTTTATGATTTGTAATTTTTTTGTAGCTTTTTGCTCTGTTGAATAAACACTTATTTGCTTTGTCTTTGTTTCGTTTGTTCGACAGGCACAAGCCAGCTTAGGTGGCGTGATAAAAACGCATTTGCTGGCAGTGGGTGCGACCAACAGATCAGTTAGTATTATACTAAACGCAAAACAAGCAGCATTTTCTACTGTCAGAGTACTTAAGGCCTTTCACGTCTATTTTCTTCCAGCCGTAGGACGTCCACTGCTAGACAAAGGCCTCACTCATTGTTCAATAAGTACTAACCATGACGGTTAGTTGCATTTCTCACGATGCTTGGCAGGCGGGTTGGCGAGCGCAGTACATATGGATAGAAGCTGTTGGCTTCCGCGGGTATCCCTTGGCAGATTCTTACAGCATCCACGGGCAAGAGCGGTGGGCCAACATTCTACTGCCGGCACCCCACGGCAGTAGAATGTTGGTCTAGAGAGAGAGAGAGAGAGAGAGAGAATATAGCAAACACGGCGGTAAGCTGAAATCCCTTAAAGGCGAAGGCGACGTGGAAGGGACGTGGACATCAGTCGTCAGCTTCGTCTGAGATAAAATAAAAAAAAAAAAAAAAAAATCATTTATTTCAATTAAGTACAAAACATATTGTTATAAGCTCTCCCTACCAAACTAAGTTAAAGAAAACTTGTATCTTGGTAGTGAGTATCTTCCCAAGTGTATCATTGCAGGTTATTGTACTGAATAGAAATTAATTATATTAGTTAGGTAAATACATTTCAATAGAAAAAAAATAAATAAATCAAAGGACATAAAATAATGAAATAAAAAATAAGATTCTATTATTAGATAAAATTTAAGCATATGAAGTTATACTATGTGTGTGTATTTAATTATTCGTTTATTACTGAAACAACAAAATAAAATAAAAAGATAAAAAACATTCTCGTCAGCCTTTGGGTAAAAAGTTATTTTTGGATTTTAAATAAATTTTCAGTTTCTGCATATGTCATTGTTTTTAGCCAATCAGTCACTAGTTTTTTACATTTGACAGAGGAAACATGGTAAATATTAACCTCCTTATTAGCCAGGTTATATAGGCGCGCACTGATGATATCATAATGGCGAGATGCTAATGCGGTTCTGTGACTAACAGTGGGACAAACTTTTTTTCTGCGCTTATTAACGTTCAAGGCTGGGTCATATGGAATCTGCGTATGTCTTTTCAAAATTACCTGCATTACAAACAGCTTTCGTACAGTGAGAACAGAGCTATCGGTGTAGAGTTGGGTAGTAGGGTATCTGTACGGCTTTTTCATCATCACCTTTAAAACACATCTTTGCGCTCTCTCGAGTCTAAGCATGTGTGTACTATATGTACCACCCCAGGCAGAGACGCAGTAAGATATCAAAGACTGTGCTAAGGCGTAATAAACAGTTTTCAAGGTATTGAGGGATGCAGCTGACCTGAGTGATTTAAAAAGATACACTAATTTTCTAACGCGTGGCACTACTCTTTCTAAATGAATCTTCCAACTAAGAGTACTATCTACATATACACCCAAATACTTAACGCAAGACTCACGCGATATGGGGAGACAGCTTGGATTCTGACATTCACCTGAACCCAAGCAAGTGTGAGCGACTATATGCATTGAGTTTTCCGGTGGTTGCGCAATAGAGTTTGTGGAGAAAGTTACAAATTTGGTTTTTCTTGTATTTAATGTCAAACCATTTTTGGAAAGCCATTGCATGACAGAGAAAAGAACGCTTTCGGCATGATTCTTAGCGGTTTCCCAAGTTTCACTTTTAATGAGCAGTGCAGTATCGTCCGCGTAGGTAAATATTTGACAGTTCGGCAATGGTAGTTTACACAATTGATTTATATAGATCAAAAAAAGTGTAGGGCCGAGAACACTACCCTGTGGGACGCCGTAGGTTATATTTGCGTCGGAACTAATGTGCGAATCTATTTTGACGCATTGTTTTCTATCAGAGAGATAATCTCTGAATATATCTAAGGCTAGACCCCTGATTCCAATGTTCTCCATTTTATTCAACAGAAGCGGGACCGAGACAGTGTCGAATGCCTTAGACAAATCTAAGAATATGCAGAGGGTTTTGAGCCTCTCGTCAAGAGCACTAACAATACTACTTGTTAAATCTAGCACTGCATCTTCAGTCGACACTCCTTTTCTAAATCCGTACTGGTTGTCGGCAAGAATTTTATGTTCACCTAGAAAACTAACCAGTCTTTTGTTTAAAATCTTTTCCAAAACTTTAGAGAGAGCTGTCAACACTGAAATCGGCCTATAATTATCTACACTGTCCCGCTCCCCACTTTTATGTATTGGATGGACCAAGGCCTTTTTGAAGACATTGGGGAAAACGCCAGTGGAGATACTTAGGTCGCATATATGTTTGATAGAGGGGATAAGAGAAGTCCGGGCATACTTAATCAATTTACAGGGGATTGAGTCACAGCCTGTTGCAGAATCATTGCGTAATCCCATTATAACTGATTCTATCTCATCAACATCGGTTAAAAGTAGCGCCATAGAGTTGCCGTGATAGTTATCAATCGGATGCTGTTTTAATGAAGAGTCATTCGTTTGAGATAATTCTGTGCAAGTCTTAGAAGCAAGATTTTTTCCAATATCCACAAAAAAGTTGTTAACATAATTTATCGAGCGATTTGGATCATTATGTGTCTTTAAGAGCTCAGTGGCAGCGTTGGATTTATTGTTAATGTTAGCGATTTTCTTGATTACCTTCCATGTCTCTTTAGGGTTGTTATGGGCGTTTTTAAGCTCACGGTGTTCGTAATCTCTCTTCAACTTACGCAATAAGTTAGTGCAAAAATTTCGGTAACGGCAATATGATAGTTTAAGTACCATATTATTGGGGTCAAGTTTTAATTTAAGATGAAGTCTATCTCTATGTCTTAAGCATTTGAGAGCACCTTTATTGAGCCATGGTTGTATAATTATATTTTTGCGAGATATCTTAATACTCTTAGAATTAGTTGTTATAATATTCTTGAGGAGGTCTACCAGCTTGATTGCAGCTTCATTAGCATCATCAGAGCATAGAATAGGTGAGAAATTTGTAGTAGCTAGTATTTTTATGATAGATTCATAATCAATTATATTTTTTTCTGTGACTTTACTCTCTTTAGGACAACACATTTTTTCTGAATTTAGTATCACTGGGTAGTGATCAGTGATAGCTGTGTCTAGTATTAAAGTGGTGTTACTCGTGTTAGTGGATTTCATTATAACATGATCTAGACAGTTTTCGCCTCTAGTAGGCAACGTGTAAGCAGGTAGAAGACCGTGGCTGGCCATGAGATTCAAATATTCGTCGGAGTGACGATCATTATTATCTGAAGCTATATTAATGTTGATGTCACCTATTATCATAACATTATTTATCGATGAAAAAGTTAAAAGTAGAGTATTTAAGCTATTTAAAAAGTTTTCAGGATTTCTAAATGAAGGGGATCGATAAATACCAACGATTACACAGTTAGACCCACATTTTAAGACTAGACAGTTTGAGTCTGATAATTCAGGCTCTAGAATAGTATGTACTATATTATTCTTCACATAAACTACGACACCGTCATTTTGACTACAGCATTTCGATTTATAGCTCGTGTAGTTATCAATTTGAGGTAAGTGGACAATTTTACTTAACCAGCATTCAGTTAGAATCAATACATCGTAAGAAACTCCAACTCGTGTTAATAAAGCAGTAAGCTCGCTAAAATTGCAATGAATACTTCTTATATTAGCCTGAAACACGGTTAGTGACTTACTACTAGTACTTATATAGTTTCTACAATCTTCAGGAGAACAGACAATGGAATTGGATATACCAATTTCCTCTATTTCTCTTGTTATTTGATGAAAACTATCCATTATAAATGTTAAAAGAGGGTTTGACGCAGTTTAGGGATTTGGTATGTTTATAACATACATGCGCAATATATGTAATAATGGAAGTATACTTTAAAAGTAAAACAAACTTCCACAGTGATTTTAAAACAATGCATATAAGAGACGGAGTAGGATCTGGCCTTATTTTCTTGATCGTTATTTTTAATGCAAAGTAAACGAGAATGTGTAAGTGTATAACTTCAAAGCTTATTACAAAATGAACAATCAATGGTACGAGTATATCTAAAACTAACATGCCATTATAAAAATATAAAAATTGTACATATTTGGTTAAGAAATAATGGTAAAAATGATTCACGTGATTGCCGCAACTTGTACAAAAAAAATAAAATAATATGATATTATCAGTAGAGTTATTGCATGCAAAATTATAAAAATCAAGTATTTGCATTCGTTCATTACGAAATAAGAAAAATGATGAATAACATATAATTATTGTACAGGCTACATTTAACGTTTCTAAGATGATTAAAGCTATCATAGGTAGTCAGCATTTCTCTTTCAGCTTTGCAATTTCTGTTTCCGAGGTAACTCTTACCAGCTCGGAGCCGTCAGATTTTCTTAAATAAACTTTACCATGCGCGGTCCAGCAGTATCGAAAATTATTTGATTTGGAAAAATCCCGTGCTAGGAAAAATAACCTACGGGCCTTCTGGGTTAGACATTCGGAGACAAATACAGGCTTTTGCGAGCCTTCTATTTTTAGAGTCTTAGTATTTAGCTTGTTTTCCCTGTTTCTTTTATTGTACATTTTAACACTTTCAAGGACCTTTTCCCTATTCCCAACATGACAAAAATCCACTACTATGGGTTTATTATTCGGGTTGGATCCAGTACGAAAAATGTCTCTGACATCTTTGTCCATGATTGGGGCATTTACCATCTGGCAGATATTTCCTAGTGTTTTCAGTAGATCCGATTTCGACTCTTTTTTAAAAGTCGGTACATTTCTTATTTCTATACAGCTTGACTGCTGGTATCTTTCCATATTTTCTACCTTATCTTCAAGCCGCTGTATAGTGGCAATGTGGGTTTTACGATCCGTCTCAAGCTCTTGCAGTTTCTCCTTGATTCCATCATATTGTTTCGAAATATGGTCGACGGTGGAGTGAAGATTAGTTATTTGTTGTCCTAGGTCTTTTACAGTATTTTCAAGGGAAACCATTCGTTGATCCTGTTTGATTTCAAACTCCTCAAACGTTCTTTTTATTTCTTCCATAAACATTTTTATTTCACCATCAGACGTCCCTTCTCTTTTACGCATAATCCGACTTGTTTTGCGTTTGCTGCGGGAGTCATCAGCACTCCCTGCGAAGCGCTTAAGAGATGGTTCCGAGTCTGAGTTAGGAGCGGGTGATGATGGTGGTGGTGTGCGCTTCAAAGGCATTATTTGTAATTAAGTTATATCACACCTTTCTATGTGAACCAAAGGGTAATAAATAAATAGGGTATATCAAAGCAGTTAAAAGTCGCGTAGATACTACTTGGTTAAGCGCACAGCAGTTTGTTTGAACTGGTAGAATAATCGCATGGGACGTTGGGTACCAGGCGCACAGAATGCACAAGGAGTAAACGCGTAAACTATGAATGAATTGAGTCACTAGTGCGGAGTAGAGGCTCGGTGCGCCTGCACTGCAGCGAGAGGTGCGCCGCTTACGCGGTGTGTACAGCGTACTATAGCTGGTCTCTCATCTCATTCAGGCGAGAGCAGGACGGCTATAATTTTCTTACTTGCGGTAGGTCCGTTGGTCACGCCGGTGTTGTGCGTAGTTTTTTGTTGCGCTGAGCCCGATGGCGTCTATCTCCTTGGATGTTATCACAGAACAGATAAAGAGGTTAGAAGGGCCTTGTGGGCGGGGCAGGCGCGCCGCACTTTTGAGCAGACGCGCAAAAGTCAGCCGAAATTTGAATCACCGGTCAACAATCGCGCTCTTGTTGTGACAGCGTTAGAAACTCGGCGGAAAAAAAGAATTATGCCGTCTTGCACTATTATAACGTGTCGGAAAAGAAGTCAGGAGTGTAATGTGGCCCGAGGAGGAATTTCTTTTCACCGGTAAGTCCAAAAACCTTAAAATACGAGTGATATTTGTAATTATTGAAAAAGTATTATGATGTTTGTAGACAAAAACGATAAAATCGCATTCAGATGCAAAATTATACATTGCTTGCAATACATGGGTACGATCTTGTACGACGTGAGCGATCACGCAATGTATTGCGTTCACTGCGTACATCGCGTGCGTCGAGCCAAAGCTTTAATTCCGGGAAATCTGAGCGCGTCGATAGTGTTGTACCTAATTGTAAACAATGTCGATATTCAGTATGTGTATACGAATGATTATTTGCAGTAATATTACAATTAAAATAACTTTGTTTTTATTGTATAATGTTTATGTAATTGTATATGTATTATGGTATAGTGTGGGTTACTAATAAATACATTTTTCACAGAGTAATTCAAAATAAATTATTTAGATTATACTATGTTATTCGACTTAGCATTCGCATTTTAAATTTCTTTTTAGTTTTTTTTTCAAATTGTAGCTTTGTTTTACGTTTTATGTTATTCAAAATGCTTTTTTTCTTTCTTTCTATTATTATGAAGTAAAACAGAGCTGCAACTAGCTTAAAACGAAAGAAAATTTAAATTTCGCGGCAGTATCGGTAGTAGGTTGTTCTCCCTCCTCTCATGCCCGTGGATGCAGAAGAGCCCGCTAAGGGGCTTCCGGAAGATGGGCAGCAGCCTTTTTCCGTGTATCAACATCCCGAACTGCCCTCGCCAACCCGCCTGCCAAGCGTGGTGAGTATGGCAACTACCCCTCATGGAGATCCATGAGGGAGGCCTGTGTTCAGTAGCTGATGTTGCCCCTTAATTTGACTTTGATTTAATTTGAATTGTATGTAATTAGGAAGTCCACATAATTCGTATCGTACCCGCAACTTAAAAATTGCAAAACTTTAATTAACAGAATTACAGTAATTTTATCGATATGATTAATCGACCTTTTGGTCGCCGTAACATTATAAGAGAAATACATTGCTATTACACGTGTGTGAGTGCACGTCCGAGCAGTATTTGCGTTAGTTTGACAACCAATAGCAAACACGCGATCTAAGTGCATGTGGTTTATTTGTGTGCGTAATGCGCGTACGTATTGATCTCTTGCTTGTAGTAGAGAGGCAGGGTGGGAGACATGCGGCGACACGCGTTCTAATACAAATCAGGTACTATTTCCTTTCTAACCTCTTTATCTGTTCTGTGGATGTTATGCACTCCTATTTTTTCGGAACTGATTTTTTGAAATTATTTTTAATTTTTTTTGATAGATGATATGATAAGATAGATAGATAATTTCTTTATTTGTGACAACAAGCATAGAAAACATTGATTAGGTATGTACATACAAAAAAAAGACAAAAATAATGAAGCCATGCTTGAATCACAAAAAGGTCTCAGTCTCAGCTTAATGTTGGCTATGTTAACCAACGCTGGTCTTCCGACTGAGCCGTTTGGTGACGTCACAGAAGGCAACACAATGAATAAAATTAAATAGAAGAAGAAATGACGATGATTTACCTGTGTAAAACTCTTCTCCTATGGCAGTACGACAGCCCCCGAAGTAGCTGGAACATGAATAGTCTAACGTTGTGGTGGTTCAGCCCTCCAGGGTGCCTCTCCATGTATTGTGACAGGTCCGTGTCCTGTAGACAAAATAAACGATCTTTAGCTGCAAGAACAATGAAATTTGACAAACATACTTTATAATTATAACTTAGTAGTAGTAGAACGTTTGTGAAAAATTCATCCGGGGAAGGACTGCCACCATACCTATTTCTGCCGCCAAGCAGTAATGTTTGCATTGCTGTGTTCCGGTTAGAAGGGTAAAGGGACCGGTGAAATTAAGGGGACAAGAAACCTTACAACTCTATGTAAATGTCTCAGGGTGACGGGCGCAATGCAATGCAGCGTTGGTCACGCGTGCTTCGTGTACGTAATCACCGCGGCATTGCAGTTGTAATAGGTTGAGTTAACAGCTACCATCAGGTAGGCCTTCGACTTGTCGCGTCATTTATTCGTAAAAAAAATATACTGGATACTACACACAGCATCATCTTACCAAACTAACCAAAGCTTGCACTATTGAAACCATTTGATTGATCAAATACTCAGATACTTGTTTTTATAAATATATATTGTGCATAGGAAATACCCAGATCCGAGACAAATATCTGCCGATTAAGGCAACACTTGTCCCCCAGCGGGAATCGAAACCTCCTGTCTTTTTTATTAAGAATAGGCAAGCGTTCGACCACCAACTAACTTGGAGTCAATTTAAAATGTGGCCTAAGATGGAGCACGCTTGTGTATAATATTTAAAAAAAGCGTGATCTAGACACGCGGCAGCGTGTACGGCCTAGTTCAAGCTAAGCGAACGGGCGACATCGCAGCAGTGTGTATTTTACCCGAACCATTTGCAGGCGCTTTTGGTCTCTTCATAACTAAAATCTATTAAACACAAACACGTGACATTTAACTGTGAGCTTAAATTGATCCTAAGTTATCAGCTATATTCTATTAAATAAGTTTCAGTATTATCTACAGAACTACCATACTACACTTCCATAGGAACTCTCTCCGAACAACTCTCTCCGACCAGTAATTAGCATTCGGTCACGGAATCCTTAGAACAGCAGAAATCATGGCTTTGTTAACGGCACTGGATTTAGCACTGAATGGTTAATCATGGCAGATGGCAGATATTATGAAGTAAATTAATGGTGATTATTTGCATGAATATTCATTACAAAAGCTAGATGTTTCCTGCTGCAGGATAATGACACCAATGTTTATAATTCAATTTCCTCCTTTGCTATAATTACGTTTAGTATTACGGCATTGTAGATAAAGTTTAAGAAATAGAATTAAAACAAAAACCGTTTTAAAGCTTAAAAAACCGCCGCATTATTGTATTGTCATCGGTCCTTGATAAGTACGCAAAGTTTCAATTACTTAAAGTGGGTAAAAACAACGTTCGAAGATTCCGTAACATAGATACAGATGAAGCTAATAATAGCATGTTAGAGTTATCTTTCTATTGACGACCTCTGTGGCGCAGCGGGCAAAGGTCCGCCTTCCACGTAAGAGGTTGCGGGTTCGATTCCCGCCTCGGGACAAATATCTGTACGATCTGCAGATATTTGTACAGAGAGTCCTCGATGTTTTTCTATATAATAATATATAAAATATCTATCTACGTAGTTTATTGTATTAAGTATATAAGTCATCACACAATCACTAACACACGCTCTGCTTAGCTTGGGGCTAGATGAAGCTGTGTGAATTGTCCAGCATCATTTATTAATTTATACACTATAAATAATATGTGAATATTATGGGCAATATTCGCGGGATATTTACTTTGCATCAGACGTTGTGAGTTTCCGAATATTTCGAAGCCGTTAGACACGCGCTATGTTCACCGATAAACTCATGTTTTATCCGCAATAAAAGTGATAAAATATGAATAAAAGTGTGTGTAACTGCGTTCATATTACATTTTCTACCGGAAACATATATTACTTTAACATATACCAACTAACCGTGGGGAATACCAATTAGCCGTGGGGTGCCGGCAGTAGAATGTTACCCCTCCTCTCCTGCCCGTGGATGCAGTAAGAGCCTGCGTCATTTATTTATTTATTTTTTCTGTATGATTTACACAATAAAGAGTTTATCTATCTATCTATCTATCTGCCAAGGGACACCTCCGGAAGATGGGCAGCAGCGTCTTTCCGTATATCAACATCCCGTACTGCGCTCACTAACCCGCCTGCCAAGCGTGGTGAGTATGGCAACTACCCCTCATGAAGATCCATGAGGGAGGCCTTAGTTCAGTAGTGGACGTTTTACGGCTGAAATGATGATAACAACTAACACTAACAGCCGGCAGCATCTAAAAGCCAAAGAAGCAGCGTTTGCCTTACAAGGCTAAAACGCAAGCAAGAGCCGCCCTAACGCCGTGTATTGCATGAATTCTTTATTGCCCCCCAGAGCCTGATCTTGAATTCCTGACATAGTGTCGTGACCGCTTTACTTTGACCTAAATGCAATGTTCCCGGCGCGTTCCGTCCCTCTTCCGCGTTATATTGGATGGTGGCTCTGCATATTGGTGTGTTACGAGTATGCCAGTTTTATGACTGTATCGATTCACTAGAGCATTCCGGTGGTGTGCGGTTTTGTAAAATATGCGCCAAAATATTCTGGGTAAGTATATAAATTCAAAATACTCTGCCGGCACTTAGGAATTGCAATAAAGTGTTTCGAGCGATTAAAAAAACACAAAGGTATAAATAATGCTAAATATTATTTACCATCTAGCCCCAAAGAGCTTGTGTTATGCTTGAGTTCCAGATAGTTCAAATAATACTTAAAAGCTTATAACATTTATCCCGCGGTGAGAATCGAACACGCCGGCTTTGAAACCAACTGCGCTACAGAGGTCGTCAAACAGAGCCCCAGGTATAAAACTGTGCATAACGCATATTTGTGTAAGTCAAGATGACCCAGTAAATAAGTTTATGCGTCTAAGTTATAGTCGACATTCATGTCCGATGTTTGGCGTTATTGCATTTCGCCGTTCGTCACTAGAACTGTAATATTATTTTTATTGCTCCCAGAGGAGATCTCATGGATGTTATTGAATGGAATTCTATGTTGTTAAAATGGTAAGTTTATCGCAGTGAGAGATCGCTAGAAACGTTCCATTTTTTTAATGAAAATTAGAAATATTAGGACGTTTGTATCATTTATTGATAAGACAGCGACAAACTTTAGATGCTATTGCTTTCTGCTAGGGACTCACCACAAACTCGATGACGAATGTTATCGTCTCCCTAGTGTACACGATATCGAGAGGTGTTTCACAAACAACGCCTCGAGAAACAAAAATGATACAGTTTCTCCCTCTTGCGGTCTGATCTGTACCACGTGATGTGCTAGCTGCTAGGAACATCGACTCACCACCAACTTAAAGACGAATGGAAGCGTCTCCCCCTGGTGTGCACAATATTGCTTTGTTTGAGGTTCTTTAAAACACCGCCTCAGCAATCGTTATCTCTACCACTTAAACTGCTAGGAACATCGACTCACCACAAACTCAAAGACGAATGTGAGCGTCTCCCTGGTATGCACGATATCGTGCAGCGTCACGATATTGCTGTGCTTGAGCTCCTTCAGTAGCGACGCCTCACGGATCGCCGTGAAAGGCGCGCCTTCCTCTTCTTGCAATCTGATCTCTTTGAGCGCTACCACTTGATGTGTTAAACTATTGGACAAACAAAAAAAATATTAGACAGTGGTTTTTACATACAACATACAGCCACGAATAAGTCGCTTCTAAGCGATATGACCGCCCGTTGCAGCATTTTTATACTGAAGGTTTTTTTCTGTAATTTTTAAGGTGTGCAATAGTGTTTTTTTGTGTAAGAAAAATCCATTGGTGCATGGCCGGTACCAACCGGCTAACACGGATTTATGGTAAAGTTGGTAAGTGTTGTATATTTTACTAGCTTTTGCCCGCAACTTCGTCCGCGTGGAAGCCATAAAACGTAAAATCCCCTTTTTCACGCAGAGCCACTTTGATTCGAAAATATAAATGCCATTTATTCCCTATCCCGTGGGAATTTCGAAAAATCCCTTCTTAGTGCACCTCTAGGATACTCAAGGTATAATGTGTGTCAAATTTCAAGTCTTTAGGTTCAGTGGTTTAGGCTGTGCGTTGATATATCAGTCAGTCAGTGAGTCAGTCAGGACTTTGAATTTTATATATATAGATTTAGTAATATGGATTAAATTAATTGCATTCTCAGATTGCTTTTGCAGATCTCAGAATGGTAACGTAACCGTTTTCAATATTATTATTTATTAGGCCGTTTTGTCCCCAAATATTGAAAAATCCTTATCCACCGAAATGGATCCCAACAAAATTCATAGTACTTGTGTAATAGATGCGTTGTAAAGACCACCTAAATAAAACATAATTTCGACTTTCCGTATTTACTGAATACGTGACACGTACTCCCGAAATTCTTTAAAACCCCAGTAATGTTACAGGTCGTATAAAATAAAGTAACATTCACTCGTCACGTACGTTACTGCTAGATCTACTGAGTTTTAACTCTGAGTAGATCAGTGCTTAGAACAGCAATAAATCATGGATCTAGTGAGAGTTTTAACTCTCAGCAAATCCATGCCGCGGGGTGCCGGCAGTAGAGACTCCGTAGAGCAGGCCGGCAGTAAGAGCCTGCTAAGGGATATCTTCGGAAGATGGGCAGCAGCGTCTTTCCGTGTAACAACATCCCGTACTGCGCTCGCCAACCCGCCTGCCAAACGTGGTGAGTATGGCAACTACGCCTCATGGAGATCGATGAGAGAGGCCCGTGTTCAGTAGTGGACGTTTTACGGCTGAAATGATGAAATCCAGTTTACTGTATCTATAAAATTAGAACTTGAAGGTTTAAGGAGAGTCTTCCCGAGACCACGATAGGTGCAATCCTGTCGAAACGTCGGGCATAAAGGTAAATAACGCGATAAATACCCGGTTAAATATGTGTTGATAACGTATCGTGATCGCGAAAGTTTAAAAAAGATCATGGTTTAAGTTGTTTACAAAGATACTGTAATTTTTTTTGTTTAATTTGAAACTGGATCTACTGAGCGTAGAAACTCTCAGTAGGTGAATGTTCTTGCTGTGGGGTGGCCGGGAGTAGAAATATGCCCCTCCTCTCTTACCTGTGGATGCTAATATGCCAAGGGAGTCCTCCCATAAGCAGCAGCATCTTTCCGAGTATCAACATCCTTTACCGCGCTCGCTAACGCATCTGCTTGAGTATAGCAACAACCCCCTCAAGATAAGAACTTGGAGATGCATGAAGGAGGCCTATGTCCAGCAGCGGACGTCTACGGCTAAGATGATGACGATCACTGAATTTTCCACGGTACATTTGTATCTGAGGAAAGTTTCGCGTTAATCTTCTGCGTTATATTCCCGCATCCAGGTGCGCCAAACTCTGATTCGGATGCATTAGCGCACTCTGAAACTTAACCTTATGCAGCTTTAACGAAGTTCAAAGCACGTGTTCCTATGATATATTCAGGCGTATAAATTAATCCCAACTTCGAGGCATTATTCCCACATCAAGTAATATATCAATAACTGGTGCGGAAACTTTGACGTTATAAATACGACAATTTGGCGAGAGCACGCTTATTACTGGTTCATTGGTTGCGGTGAGTGCTTCATTCAGTATTCACAAGCACAAGCAATGAACGATGAACTTCCGCTTCCAACCCCAGTTACGAATTAACCTATGGAACGCCGCAGTACTCACAAATAGAACATGGATTTGTCACCTGGGTGCAGTAAGGAGTATGTCTCATTCATTAATTAAGTGGTCTATCGCCTGGGGCCTAATTATTGTGAAGTAGATAAATATCACATTATAAATACTGCGCAAAAAACTCAAAATCACACAATTTGTTTGTAGAGGTACATTCGCGATTACGACTCAATATAGTAAAATTATAAACCTAAAAAGTTCGTTTGTATGTGGTTGCACGCACTAATCTCAAGAACTTCTGGCTCGAATAGAAAAATGATTCTAGTGTCGGATAGCTTATTTATCAAGGCAGGTTTTAGGCTATTATAATAACATTATTAACGAAAAAAAGTATATGAGCAGAGCATTAAAACGCGTACCAAGTCGCGGGAAACATTTAGTTATATATTTAACTGCGTCTTCCCGCGACCACGATAGGTGCAATCCTGACGGACAATCATCATCTCAGTCGTAGGATACTGTCCACGGCTGGACATAGATCTCCCAAGATCGTGAGTGTGTTGTTGCCATACTAGCCACGCTTAGTAGGTGGGTTGGCGCAGTAGTGGATGTTGATATGCCCAAAGACGCTGCTGCCCATCTTCCGGAGATATCCCTTAGCAGACTCTTAGTGTATTCACGAGCAAGAGAGAAGAATCACCATTCTACAGCCGGCACCCCACGGCAAACGTAATGTAATTTAGTATAATTTTGATGAAAACGGAAATCTCCTATTTATCAAAACTGTAAATGACACGAAAACCCCATTACAATTGGCCGACGCCGTCTTTTGTTCAAATTATATAATTACCCCTAATGGCCGAGGAAAAGTAGACTTCTGGATATCGGAACCTGGCGTCCGTCGGATATTTTTGAAATGATAGAAAATTTACCGTTTTTCGTTTCGAACTTAATGATTCGGTAAAATTATACATCAAATTAGTATGGAAAAATGTTCTATAGCGGTTTATTAGTAAAGAACATTTTTCTGGGCAATTTAATAGTTTCTATTCAATTGCTTAGAAATATTACGAGTACATTTTTAGGGCGCCGTCATTGGGCTCACGCTAAAGATTATTTTCTTCTAGTAGAAAATAGTAAGTGATTAAAAATATTACGTTCTCTCTGTGTCTCTTCCAGGTTCCACCACGCTTGGCGAGCGCAGTACAGGATGTTGATACAAGAAAGATGCTGCCGCCGTAGATATCTCCGGAAGATGGGCAGCAGCATCTTTCCGCGTGTGGATGTGAGGTAGGAGAGCAACATTCCACTGCCGGTACGACAAATGCCACGTAGAGCCTTCTAATTAATTAGATGTCTGAGGGTTCAGCAGTGTGTCATTGTAATGAAGTCAGAGTCAAATTACCGGGTAACGGACGAGTAGGCACGCCAGTCGGTCGCTCCTGCAACTAGCACAAAGGAGTGCGCCATTGGCCGAGACGAAGTGTTCGAGATTGCGGATAAAGGGGCGCCTCTTAAGAACGCGAATGGAGAGAAACAATCCTTTGACATTTTAGCACGTAATTTTATATACAAGAGTGTAATTTTGTATAAAGCAGTCTTCGTACAGACAAAGACACTTAATGACGCTTTTCTCAGAAGAAAAGTTTTGTACTGCGGACCTTTGAATGAAGCGAACTGAATAATTTTGTTACCACGTATTAGCTCTACTAAGTAACCTATCAAACAATGTAAACAAATCTTGGATGTCTATTTTGAGTGTCACCTACTTATACTGTCGTATCCTTATAAAACTCTGTATGTAGTTTGCATGACTACAACACAATAATTTGGTATTATAATCATGGAGCCAAGTGCAGGAAAGGAGAAATCTTCAATAGCTACTCAATCAAATCCATAGAGTACGAATTCATAAGATTTGCTTTTTACACCGACTTTGCACCGCAAGTTATTTTTTTTTTCTTTTAAAAACAGTTTTCAAACTGTATTTACTGTAGGTACGTAATACGTTCATTGGGGTAATACAATAGGCCATTTTGTTCTTGGAAAGCGATCACTTGAGTAGAAGTTTGTTAGTTCAGGGCAAATGTTGACGGCGAAATTGGAAGCACTCTTCCTGTTGACCTACGAAGTTTGTATCAAGTTTAATTCGCTTCGAATTGATATTGCAGTAGAACTTTTAATACCGAACATGTTTATCACTACCATTATACTAATATTGTAATACCACCAATTATAAAAATTAACACGGTTAGGCCATCTAAACGCGTGCTAAGACTTTTTTTATTATTTTGTAGTTTTTTTGGTAAAATCAAATATTTCTATATGTATACTCGTTATACTCTGGGCCATGAAGGAGTTAATGAAGGGTAGCCTTCCAATTTGCCTCAAACGCAAACTCATGGACGTATGCATTCTTCCTATCTTAACTTATGGTGCACAAACCTGCGGGCTTACCCTTGAATCCAATCCCAATCTCAATCCAATTCTAATCCGAATCAGTTCCAATCTCACCAAACGTAAAATTGGCACTCTTGAACAAAATTGAGATTGAAATTAGAATCGAGTATGAGATCGACTTCACATTGTAAATAACAGTGGCAGAATGAAATATCACGATGCGTACCGGCTTAAAAAAAAAAAAAGCGGGAAATTACAAACAAGGTTCCCACTTTTTCAAGACCTTCTTGGTATTTACACAAGCTTTTCAGCCTAATTTTGCTTCGAGACTTGAAGAGTGCAGCAAAGTTGAAAGTAATTTAATACATTCAGTTTTTTATCAATTATCAAGGTAAGCTTTTAATTGTAATCTTTTTTATTGTACGAGAATCCAAGTAAAATGATAAATTACTAAGTACTTTAATAAATTTTGTCCATTCCAATAGGGAACAATGAGTAGTAGGCCTACCTACCATCAACTTGAGGCTCTTGCAGATTTTCTGGGGGAAAACCCAGGAATTGCTAAGGGTCTCCTCCGCTCTTTATACATTTTACATTTAAATTTGATACAAAGAGGAAGTGGGACGAGCTGTCGGCAATCCTCAATGCGCTAGGCGGTGCCCAAAAAGATGGAAAGGTGTTAAGACAAGGGGACATGGTGCCCCTCGCTTCTCCTATTCAGGTTGCAGAGACTGCTACATGTACATGCATGAAATAGATAGGTATTGAATGATTAGTTTATTTTTCAGTTTAAATATTTATTCTTTTTAATTTTATCATCAGTTGTCACACATCACCGCAACGACAGAGAAGTCCATTACGGAGGTCTCCTCGCAGCAACCAGAGATAGCATACTCGGGCTGGGAGGGCCATGCTGGACCAAGACAGGGAGAAATTTGCAGAGATAGAAGCAAAGAGGGTTGAGGCTGAGACCCTCACGGCGAGAGCTTTATCTCAAGCTGTGGAGCAGCTGACAAATGTCTCAACAGCCATAGAGGGTTTATCTGCAGCAACAAGAGAAGATTGCCAGGCTGTAGCTGATGCTCTAAGTAGGATTGCTGCTGCTCTTCAGCCAGAGTAGTACTATTATTATTATTAATATTTTATATTAAATTTAGTTTTATCTCATAAGACTGATTATAACATTAAAATAAACATTATAATTTAAAAGTTTATTATTGGTTAAAAAATGATGTTAGATGGGATGAAGATGCCGAGCTGCCCACAGTTCTTGAGCTAGGCGTGCACGAGCTTCAACTCCCCTTCTCAGCTCAGCAGAGGCAGGCCCTTGTGGATTATCTATGAGTGCCTCCTGTGGATCTTGCACTCCTTGTGTAACCTTGCATAACTATGACACAAACGGGCTTTGTTGCATGACTGAAACAAGACTAAAACATTTAGGCCTGCAGAGTGAAATGGAAAGTCCCACTACAAAATACCACGCATGAGAGTTCAACTTTGTGTTTACAAACCTTGTATCTCATGAGGTTATATCACTACGACGCGAAGGCTTAGGCATCAAAGGCACTAAATCGTTACTCATAACGTTAAAAAGGCTTTTGCTGACCCTGTAGCACTTTTTGAATTCGTCGTCGGTCATGGCAAAAGCATTTTCTGAATACCGGGCTATTCTTCTTGTATTTCGCCTTTGCCTTATGTCTTCTCGATGAGCATTGGTTAAAATATCACTTATAAGAGCCAAATGTGCCATTTTCTCGTTTAAAATCACTCTGTAAATCACCAATATCCTCGCACAATCGCTAAAAAGATAACTTTTGGCAACTGTGAAATTTCTATCGTAAACTCGATTCCATTCTCAATACGAAACGTCAAAATCGCGTCAAGAGTGCCAAAGAAGTTGACAGTTTCGAGAAGAGTCGATTTCAGTTAGTTCCATAAAATTCCACCAATTTCGATTCCAATCGTGCGCTAGTTGCGCGGTCAAGAGTACCAAATGGCACGATTTCGATCCCAATTTCAAATTACGATTGGAATCGAGTCTCAAGAGTTAGCCTACTGGTCTTTGACATCTCTTCAGCGCTCAAAGCTCGGAGTCTGCAAAAGGGCGATGGAGCGCAGTATTCTAGGTGTTAAATTAACAGATCGCGTAGGAAACACCACACTGCGCTCCATGACAAAAATCGTCGATGCTGTCAATAAATCAGCTAAACTGAAGTGGGACTGGGCCGGACATGTGTGTCGCATGTCGGAAGAAATGTGGGCAAAGATAGCCACCGAGTGGGTCCCACATGCGGTACAACGACCGCGCGGCCGGCCCAGGCGCAGATGGCGGGATGAGCTGGACATGTACTGTGCTGACTGGTCGACCAACGCCTTGGACCGGGAAGTATGGAGAAAGGGAAGGGAGGCCTTTGCCTAGCAGTGGGATCCTACAGGCTGATTAGATTAGATTAGATACTCGTTCCACGTACCTACTCGTAATGTAATTTTATACAATTCTTATTGTGAACTAGCCCGCGTTTTTATGGTTTTGCGCGGATTATTTTCCTAAAATGTGTGTCTCTAAGGAGTACCGTTTTAGAGATTATCCGAAACGAAAGACAGACAAATAGTTATCGTATACACGTTCATACACATTCAGTAAAAACACTGTAATTTTGACATTTTAAATAGACACTTCCATTTTATTTATAAGTATAGATGTGTGACAGCTAGAGACAGTTATAATCCCGCAAAAACATTTCCATGTAAAATGATGCCAAGGCGAAACCATGGGGCTCGCCTTAGCAAAAGTTAACAGTAATTAAATTGATTCTTACAAAATTTCAGAATATTGTAGTATACTCGTATAACTAACCGCAAGGACTATTTCCTTATGCGCCGATAGTCCACATACGGACAGTAAATTGCACTTAACTTCCTCATTATTACCGATTTGTATGCGGTTCGGTAGTTGTGATCATTTTAAATCACAATTAAAACGTTCAACTAGTCTTCCGCCAAGTTGTAAGTTCAGACATAAATTCTAACATTTTGTTTGTCACAATTTAAATGAGGACATGCTATTTACTGAAAAGGAAAGTGCCGATTTAAAATGGTCGCACGCTATTTGTTTAAGGCAATGGTTACTGGTGCCGTGGGGTGCCGGCAGTAGAATGTTGCCCCTTCTATCTTGCCCGTGGATGCAGTAAGAATCTGCCAAGGGATACCTTCGGAAGATGGGCAGAAGCGTCTCTCCGTGTATCGGCAACCCGCACTGCGCTCGCCCACCCGGCTGCCAAACGTAGTGAGTACCCGACAACCCCTCATCATCAGTTCTTCCTCGATCTATCTAACTAGATCCATGAGGGAGGCCTATGCCCAGCATTGAACATCCTACGGCTGAGATGATAATGATGATGATAATGAGGAATGAATTATTAAATGATGACTTGATTATTAAAGATACCTTAATGTTAATGTTATTTTGGTGTTTTCTAGCATTCAAACCCTTGTGCCGCACAGTGGCGCACACTGGTGGAATTCTACCTTTACGGTTTAAAGAACTTAATTAAGTTAGGTTAGAAGGTAGTTACATTTTACAGTATTAATGCTACTAAGCTGGCGCGATGACCTAGACGTGTTCCATGGGTGTTGGCGGTAGAACGCCAACATGACTCATAAAAAAATGCAGACTGAGATGGAGAATGCCATAGTTTTAATTTCAACGGCGTTTAACAGATATAACAACAATCTTATTACTGACATTGTTTGCCAAGGAAAGTATATTCTTAACAATTCTTCTTAATATCTTCTAATACTTGACAATTATTTAATAATAATTTCGTCAAACTAACTCCTAGTGAATAATAAGCAATGCAAAAACGTACGTACTCCCGGACTTTACAAAACCACCCAGAGCACACAAACAACACAGAAAGTATTTCGCCTCACTACGAGGCAGCCTCAGTAATAATTAGGTCTGGAAACGGAATTATTCACGAATAGCTAAACACATAACTAAAAAACTACTAGAATGAAATAATGATTTTTTAAATAATAAAAATAACATAAAAAGTTAAGAGAGAGGTTATCACAAAAACGGACCCTGACTCAGCATCAGAACATAAAACCATCCGCCGCCGAATAAATATAAAAATTGGACGCAAGATCTGCTTCAAATGCAAACAGCACATTAAAACTTTACGAGTGCTCCCTAAGCTCGGCAACATCAAGCCTGATACAATAAATTAGCGAATACCCGAAAGGTCACGGAAGAGTGCCAACTAGATCCAACTCAAGGTCGCACTGTCAAGAAAAAGTTAAAGGACAAAAGTGCCGCATCATGCTATAGCACAAGATAGAGAAAGCGTTTGGCATTTCCATCCCACCACAGCAATAAAGTTACTGTAACGTTGCGTCTAGCGCGGTCACCTAACTGTATAAGTAGCACTAAATTAAAGATAAAGTAATTAAGCATTATTTAAAAACTCAACATTTCAATACGGAACCTCCGTATCTCTTGAAAATATTCTGAGGTTCGCTAATTTCATTCGCGCACCCGCGGAACCATATTACATACAGCTAGCCTATTCCTTGGGTAGGATTATGTGGTATTCTGTGGCCATTCGCACGCCGTGTTCTCATACTGCCTTCTCGCGCCGACCAACGCGCACGCGCTCCGAAAACTGCTAAGGAATCCCGCTGGGGTGAGTTTCCATAGTGTCTTACCACTGCCTAGCCCTTCCACCTGTGTCTAAATGTAATCTTAAATATCTCTGTAAAGCTGTCTGCTTCGCTAAGCTAGCTGCCGTTATTCTTAAAATCACCGACCGTCGCTGGACCTTGTGCGGCCTACCCACACAGCAATCACAACGTTGGGAGAAATGGCTTGGCGGACAGCTAGTTCTGGAACATTCCCTAAGGCTTATCCATTGATTCCAGGATTCCACTGCACCTTTTAAAGAACTCGGGTCTACCCCCGGGTTTTATCTGCTGCACCTACGGCTTGCCGCTTTCACCGCTTCAAAGTCCTACTTCGAGCCAAGACATTCTTGGAGAGGAACGCAGCTGCCGCCCGTCTACCTCATCGCCGGAGGCGTACCCTGGAGCGTGGAGCCAAGATTCCTGGAGAGGAACGCTGCTGCCGCCCGTCTACCCCTTTAACGCTCAGGCCAGTGACGGTGTACTAATAACTCTAAGTGCATTCGAATCATGTGCGGCTGTGTAGTATTTTAAGGACAGTAAAGGGTAACTTAAAATCATCTGTTTGATTTCAACCCTTTCAGGACCCTACCTACCTACTTACCTACCTACCTGCGTGTAGTGGGGGCTAATCAACCCTAACGCCGCAGTGGCGCCCATTTAACGTGGTTATTGCACAGCCTATCATATTCTTTTGTACTTCTAATAATTAAGCAGCTAGCCGATCTTGAACGTGTGAACGAGTGGTGATTTTTTTTCTCTCAGCGAACTGGTACGTACTAGCCTGCTACTACTGTTTTTTCTTATTGTAGGACGATTAGTGTGTTTTATTATCTTTTCTCATCAGTTCCCTAATGTTAACTGTTACGTACTACTAAGTATCCATTTCTATTAGCTAAATTTATTGTAAAACTTGTAAAAATTTGATAACTCGCAAAAAAGTGGTACCTACCCACTTATAAGTTAACTACGTAACGGTTCGCAAGTCGTTTCAATTTTGTGCCTGTTTATTTCAAGGTCATTTTATTTTCGATCACCTATTCGTAGTTAGTTTCATTTCATTGTAACAGACAGCTATTTTTTTTATTTTTACAATGGAAACTCACCCTATAAAATTCCTACTACTAAACAAACACGAGCTATCGTATGAGGTCCTTATTAGAGGCGAGGAACCGGCTAGTACTGTACTAAAAATAAGAAATCAAATAAATAAATTAACTTCGATGATACCTTCGGAGGATATACAAGAATCTGGTCTTGAATCCGAGATTGATATGGATGGCGTTACATTGTCACTAAAAGAATTGATTTCACGAGTCAAATCATTGCAAGAAAAATATGATCTAAATCTTTTTGAACGCGCTAAAGCGTTGGCGAATCATATTTACTATCGGCTAGGCCGAATTGATAAAACAAATATTGCTGTGAAGGTGGCTAACCTACAAAAAGAATTTAATTCTCAATACGCCCTGTTATCTAAACTTGCTAAAACGAGCTCTTCAAGCATTTCAGTGACTGAGCAGTGCTCGGATCAGTTACTACCTATTAGCGTACCTACTGGTGACTCATGTAAATGTGAGCGTAATCATATTGCCGATTTACAAAAACTAAAGTTTAATGGGAACTCCTGTGTGCGTGTGTTTATACAAAGAGTGAATGAGTTTTGTACGTCTAGGAATATCTCGCAGGCTAAGTTACTGAGTTATGCTACTGAAATATTCACTGATCAAGCGTTGCATTGGTATCGTAGCGTAAAAAATGATGTAGGTAGTTGGCAAGATTTAACTAAATTACTCGTAGCTGATTTTGGTCCATTTGATTATAACTATAGGTTAATATCTGAAATTCGTAATCGCACTCAGGGTGATTCTGAAAATATTGTGATATATTTAGCGATTATGTCGGAGCTTTTTTCTAGGTTGTCTAACCCCATGTCTGAGGGGGAGAAGTTAGAAATATTACTACACAACATAAGACCGTGCTATTCAAACGTATTAATTTTACATAGGGATAGTATTACTTCTATAGATACTCTCCGGTTACTATGCCGTAACTACGAAAAAATACAGGCGTTGTCTTCACAGTTTCGTGAACCTCCTAAGGTGACCACGGAAACTCTAGCTCCTGATCTAGCATTTTCTAGACCTCAAGAAGCGTCTATCAATGCTTCTGGGTCAAAACCGTACTACAATAGGTATAACTATAATAAATCTGTTACTCAGACTGCTACTAGTCATTCTAATGATACGCGTACACCTGTGGCAGCTATCAACCCTACTAACCCACTAGGGACTAAAAAACGCTATTGTCCGCGGTGTCGCAATGACTCGCACTTTCTTAGTCAATGTAGGCGAGAACGCTACCTAATTTGCTTCAAGTGTGGAAAAAAGGACGTTAAATATCCTGACTGCTCTAACTGCAACCCTACTATCCCAAAAAACTAGGTAGCTTAGATTGCTGCAATGTGAGTGATAAGTCTCTTCCTAAATCTAAAACTACAAAAACAGAGTGGGAAGAATGGTTGCACTTTATAAAAGTTTTTTCCACGAGTTACTCTATTGCGTCAATCTTAGATCGTAAACCTGATAACGATGTACGTCCCTACGTAACTATTAAAGTAGGTAACCAATCTATATGTGGATTGCTTGATTCTGGATCTGCTGTCACAATACTTGGAAATAATTCTCATCTGCATTTTCTTACTTCGGGACTAACTTTGTTAAATGATACTAATCTTAAATCATTTGTGGCTGCTGGTGGTCAAACACTATCGGCCATCGGATACCTAAATCTACCTGTTTCATTTGAAAATAACTTTCATGTCATTAGAGCTTATGTAGTGCCAGATGTTAAGTCGTCGTTGATATTAGGCATTGATTTTTGGCGGAAGTTCGAAGTGTGTCCTAGGTTTTTAAATGCTATAACGTTGTCAAATAAAACTATAAGCTGTATCTCCGAGATAAATATTTCTACTAAAATGCTACAATCCTACGAAGAGCTAAATGAAGCTGAAAGGGTTACTGCTGATAATATTATAGAACAATTTCAGTCGATTTCTTCTCAGAAGTGTGGCCTAGGTCGTACTACTCTAATCGAACACTCCATCGACACAGGTACATCTAACCCTGTTAGACAAAGATACTACCGGCTCTCACCGGAAAAACAACGAATCTTAGGTGAAGAACTTAACGAAATGCTTCGTTTAGGTGTGGTTGAAACGTGCGAAAGCCCGTGGTCTTCTCCAGTGTTGCTAACTCCTAAAAAAGATGGGTCTTTACGGTTTTGCCTAGATAGTCGTAAACTAAATGCTGTGACTAAAAAAGATGCCTACAAGCTACCTTACATATCTGAAATATTAGATAATTTAAAAAACGCTCGTTATCTATCCAGTATCGATCTTTCTCGTGCATATTGGCAAGTACCGATTGCCGAACAGGATAGAGACAAAACTGCTTTTTACATACCTAATCGAGGTACCTACCGTTTTACTACTGTTCCTTTTGGTCTAACTAACGGGCCAGCCACTCAACAGAGGCTAATGGATGTCTTATTTTATGGTCCTGAGTTTGAGAATTCCGTTTTTGTATTTATTGATGACATAATAGTTGCTTCTTCTAACTTCCAGTCTCATATCGCTCTGCTGTTAAAAGTCCATCAGAAACTAAAAATAGCAAATCTTACTATCAACTATGAAAAATCCCAATTCTTCAGGAATGAACTAAAATATCTTGGTTTTGTGGTTAACTCTAAAGGTCTCCATGTTGATCCAGGGAAGGTTGAAGCTATCCTTAATTTCCCAGTACCTACTAATAAAAAAGAGGTGAAACGATTTCTTGGTACTGCTTCATGGTACAGAAGGTTTGTACCGAACTTCAGCGCTATAGCTGGTCCCCTAAATAGCCTAACTTCTACCGGTAAAAAGGCTAAGTCATTTTCGTGGACTAAAGAAGCGGATGATGCTTTCTCTAAACTAAAAGAGTGTCTTATTTCTGCCCCTATTCTTTCATGCCCTAACTTTGACTTACCCTTCGAAATCCATACGGACGCTAGTGATTATGGAGTGGGTGGCTTACTCACACAGACTATTGGTGGAGTAGAACATCCTATCGCTTATATGAGCAAATCTCTTTCTGCTCAAGAGAGAAACTACAGCATTACCGAAAGGGAGGCTCTCGCTGTGCTCGTCGCTCTCGAACATTGGAGGTGTTACATTGACAATGGTCGTAAATTTGTTGTTTACACAGATCACTCTGCACTAAAATGGTTTCTAAATCTAAATAACCCTACTGGTCGTCTCGCACGTTGGGGTGTGCGACTATCTACATTCAATTTTGAAATGAAGCACCGTCGTGGTGCTGACAATGTCATACCAGACGCGCTATCGCGTGCTTGTACTATCTCTGCTATCGATACTTCTCCTATGTCTACTAATACAAAGGACGAATGGTACTTAAACATTTTCCATGGCTGTCAAAATTCTGCAGTTTCATTTCCTAACTACGTCATAAAAAACGATAAGCTGTATCGCTTTATGAAAAGTAAATGTTCACTAACTAAAGAATTTGAATGGAAGGAAGTTGTACCAATTGAGGTTAGGGAGGCTATTATAATTGAAAACCATGCTGAACCGGTGGCAGGTCATCTTGGCATTTTTAAAACCTACAAACGTCTTACTTTAAAATACTACTGGCCAGGAATGCACGCTGACGTGGTCAAAGTGATTACTTCGTGTGACAGTTGCATTGCTCACAAACATCAGAATCATGCCACTCTAGGAGAAATGGGTAGACCTAAATCTTGTTCTAGGCCTTTTCAAGTACTGAGTATTGATCTGGTTGGGCCCTTGCCTGTATCTAGAAAACAGAATACTTTTCTATTAGTGGTAACTTGTTGTTTCAGTAAATATTGTCTTTTGTTTCCTATAAAACGTGCTACCGCAGAAATAGTTACTAAAATTCTAGAAGAAAACGTATTTTTGGTCCACGGTGTTCCCGGGACAGTAATACTGGACAATGGCAAACAATTTGTCAGTGCTACTCTAAAACAAATGCTATCTAAATATAATGTCCCACATTTACATTTTACTCCTAAGTATACGCCTCACGTAAATACGGTCGAAAGATACAATAAAACTATAATGACCGCAGTTTCTACATTTATTACTAATGATCATCGTATCTGGGATACACTAATACCTAAAATCCAATTTGCAATTAATAACTCGGTAAATGAAGTAACGGGCTACACGCCGTCATTTCTAGTTTATGGCCGCGAACTAGTCACTTGTGGTTCGCACTACACTAACAAGGAACCTGGTGATGTGGAGGACCTAATCTTCCAACCACGCGATCAATACGCTGAGAATCTAGGTACTCTGTCATCTATATTTAACAAAATACAATTATCTCTTTTGAAAGCACACAGTAGAAATTCCAATTCTTATAACCTACGTAAAAAACATATGGAATTTCAAGTAGGTGACGTCATTTGGAGAAAAACATTCTATCAAAGTGATAAAGAAAAATATTTTAATAAAAAACTAGCTCCTAAATATATAAAATGTAAAATTGTTTCTAAAAAGTCTCCTCTTGTTTACGAATTGAGCGACATGAATGGTAATAACCTCGGCTCATGGCACATAAAAGACTTCAAACTAATTAACTATAAAGATTGATCTTAAAATCTTATCTTAAGTTGCATGCATGTATTAAATAATAAAAAATATATATATATATAGGTTACTAAATATAATAGGTACTAGGTCACTAGGTTAGTTAAATACGGTAGGCATTGTGTTATGTTTCTGTTCAATCAGATTGACACTATCTCGTATAGCTACCTAACTATTATACGCTATTATAAAGATGCTATTGTCATCTGACTAGGTTTATGACCCTCGGTGCGCTGAGCATCGTGTAGGTATTTACAATTCTTCGTGCTATTACAATCTTCTCTAAACTAAATATTATTTTCATGCTGTGTCAATAATGTTAGTAAGTTGTAATATAAATAGTTCGATCTAAAATTAGTAGTATTTCTATAAAATGTACATACCTACTACTACTACTACCATGGTATATACAGTTCACCTATATAATTTAATTATGTAGTTGGACCTTAGTCTTCAAAAACTACCTAATTAATAGATTACGTTTTTTATTTTAGCTAGGATGAAATACATGTTCAGTACCGATGCTCATTGTATGAACTACAAACTACCTATTGTGAGTTGTCGTGCTAAAACGATAAACTTTACCTGTGCTGTTTTGAGTTTACTTAACTATATTATAAGTACACTCTGAATGTTAGGGTCTTAGGGCACGCTATAAAGTGACTTAAGACAGGTTGTTATTTTGAATGAAAGATGAAGTATGAGTGTAGGATGAATGTAGACAGTACTATGGAACTTTAGTGAAGTGTATTGAGTCGGATTTCCATAAGGAAAATCCTACGCTTTTTGGCGGGGTACTGTAACGTTGCGTCTAGCGCGGTCACCTAACTGTATAAGTAGCACTAAATTAAAGATAAAGTAATTAAGCATTATTTAAAAACTCAACATTTCAATACGGAACCTCCGTATCTCTTGAAAATATTCTGAGGTTCGCTAATTTCATTCGCGCACCCGCGGAACCATATTACATACAGCTAGCCTATTCCTTGGGTAGGATTATGTGGTATTCTGTGGCCATTCGCACGCCGTGTTCTCATACTGCCTTCTCGCGCCGACCAACGCGCACGCGCTCCGAAAACTGCTAAGGAATCCCGCTGGGGTGAGTTTCCATAGTGTCTTACCACTGCCTAGCCCTTCCACCTGTGTCTAAATGTAATCTTAAATATCTCTGTAAAGCTGTCTGCTTCGCTAAGCTAGCTGCCGTTATTCTTAAAATCACCGACCGTCGCTGGACCTTGTGCGGCCTACCCACACAGCAATCACAACGTTGGGAGAAATGGCTTGGCGGACAGCTAGTTCTGGAACATTCCCTAAGGCTTATCCATTGATTCCAGGATTCCACTGCACCTTTTAAAGAACTCGGGTCTACCCCCGGGTTTTATCTGCTGCACCTACGGCTTGCCGCTTTCACCGCTTCAAAGTCCTACTTCGAGCCAAGACATTCTTGGAGAGGAACGCAGCTGCCGCCCGTCTACCTCATCGCCGGAGGCGTACCCTGGAGCGTGGAGCCAAGATTCCTGGAGAGGAACGCTGCTGCCGCCCGTCTACCCCTTTAACGCTCAGGCCAGTGACGGTGTACTAATAACTCTAAGTGCATTCGAATCATGTGCGGCTGTGTAGTATTTTAAGGACAGTAAAGGGTAACTTAAAATCATCTGTTTGATTTCAACCCTTTCAGGACCCTACCTACCTACTTACCTACCTACCTGCGTGTAGTGGGGGCTAATCAACCCTAACGCCGCATTACATACAAGATAATTAGCATAGTGCGTTGAACCAGCTGATTTAAGTGATAGAAACATACAAAGAATTAACTGTTTAAAGAACTAATTGAGGTAATTGTCATGGGAATAGATGTTATCCTAACTAAACTGCCATCGTCTGAGTTTCCATCTTACGACCCGAATGCCTTGAGGAAGACATTTGAAAGGCATCTTTGGGAAATCTCGCTACATCGTAGATTTATATTTGTTTAGGAAAGCCTAGAAGTCAAGAGCATGATAACATCTTATTTGACTTATCTTAAAAAAACATCTCGTTTGAACTAGTATTATTGAAAATTTTAAACTTAAGTCGTATGTTGCTTTTAACTGTTTAATGGGTCTAGTTAATTAACAAATCTGTAAAATTTAAAATCTTACGAGCAAGCGAACCTGCTTTCTAATAAAATTGCATTATATTTCCTTTTATTTGATATTAAGCTTGGGTATATTTGAAAACATTCGATTGTCTGTTCCCATGGCTCAACCGACTTTCAAATCGTATATATACATACGTAATACATACCATACACGTATCACAATACATAGACCCGGAAAAAAATATCTGCAGTTCATATAAACATTTCACCCGCCCCGGGAATCGAACCCCTGCGTCTCAGACAAACCACAGCGGTCGTTAACCTACGAACAAATTACTCGACACTTAGATGTTTAACACAAAAGCATTTAACAAAGTGGTGTCGAAAGCAAAACAGATTTAAAGTACTCACTTGCTATATCCTTTGAAGACTGTAGCGTAGGAACCCTCACCGAGCTGCTCCAATTTAATATAAGCTTCGGACTTCCCGAATGGAGAATCACCCTGCGAAAACAAAAGCGTCATTAGTATTTTATAAACTTTCACAATTGAAACTTAACGACCACAGTACAATATTAATTATATTGGATTATCGGTTATGCCCGCGTTATGCTACGCCAACCCGCCTGCTAAGCGTGGCAAGTATAGCAACGACCATTCATGATCTTGGAGATTGGCCTTGACCCATCAGTGGACGTGGACAGCAAACTTACGGCTGAGATGATGATGATGATCGGTTATTTATCGCGTAATTAACTTAATTTTCAGTTTACCGCGACCACGATAGTTGCAATCCGGCTAAATTGGCGTGTTTAAATAAAGGTACGCGATAAATACCCGATTATCCAATTTTTTTTTTATTCATAAATTTTTAACCATGTCCCATAGTCATTTTCATACCTTATAATTTCAATTTAAGGGATGACTGTTGAGGCATGCTGCAGCACGTAGTTAATTAGGTATTCTTATTCCCCCAAATTCATACACGTTGCAGGTAAATCAACCACTTCAATCTTCATTTTCGGAATGCAAAGTAGCATAATGTCCGTATTCAATATCTTATCTATTCCTATGCTAAAATTCATTAAAATCGGTTTTGACATTTTAACATGAAAACGGAACATCCATACATACCAACAATCCATGCATACATCCATCCACCCATGCATACATACACGCTTTCATATTTTAGTAGGGATTACATTGCAACGTGATCCTAACAGGTCTCGAAAAGCTTAGACTGACTATACCAGTATATTATACTGTATTGAGCAGCTCGAGTTTAATGTAAGCTTCTGACTTCCCGGATGGAGAGTCACTCTGTAAACAGAGTGGTCATTCATAACTTTATAACATTGCACCTAGCAGTACTCGAATAGACTTCACGGGCGGCTATATTAATATTATAGTTAAATTTTGTATAGATAAATAACAGAGTTTGGAGAGATTTGCAATGGGACTTTTGGAATGGACATTGGCTACTGGTACGGCGCCTGCAAAGGCGCAGGTATAAAACTTAACTGTACAGTATATAAGACTGAACACAAAAGTAGGGGTTGTAGCTAATTGTGGATTGTAGAATAAATATGCCGAACGATGGACACACTTTAGTACAACATCCAAAGACGGCGTTCCTCTTAGGACACTAAAATTGTTATTTAATTGCACTGAACAAATAGGAATATAGGGTTCTTTAACTTTTACGATAAATATCTTTTACTTTTAGAGCTTAATCCTTGGATTAAACTTGTCTACCTGCAACACAATAAACGACTTTTGTACTCCCACTCCTCCCATCCAAATGGGTCACGTGCTACTGGTTTTTTGCACATTTAATTTGCGAAAGCCGGTGGTGAGAACCTGGAGTTGGTAATCCAGCAATTTACGACCGCGGCACCGCCCCTGCATCATACTACTCGAAATGCTGATTTTACACCCGTCGCAGAGCTATATTTTATAACATAAATAATGAAGCCCTGAATGAGTCTCGCTTCTATTCATTCTGCGGAATGTTTCGCTTGACGAACAAGAGATAAAAGGGCTTTCAGGCGTGTCGCTATGTCAAAGCTGTATCTTGGCTAACAAATAAAGGACTTTAGTGTCGGTATTACCTCGCCTATGACATTTCCATAACAGTGATTAAGGCTTTTCAAGGAGAGCAACGTTGTGTCTTTTATTTGTTTTGATAATAAACCCACTAAAAGTTATAAATTTTAAAGTCTGTTATCTCTTTAATTGCTTATAGAGATAACAGACTTTCAAATTTAAAATATAAACTACCGAACAGCTCGAACTGTATCCGTATAAATGTTATAAATTTTTGATATGTGAACTGTTGGCGATCCTTTTCTTAATAAATGAATTGAAGCTTTGCATGTATAGATGTAGGATTTTTTTAAACGGATAGGTACAACGCAGCGAAGCTGCTGACAGAATCTATATTTTTATTGGATACTAGCTGTCCCGGCGAACTTCGTATCGCACCTACTACAGCTTACCCTACAACTAAACAACTATTTTACAACTACCCTACAACTATGCAAAATTTTAAGTTTTTAAAGTGAAGAATATAGATTTTTACATACAAACTTTCATCCCCTATTTTAACCCCTTCTGATTTAATTAACGCAACGAAAAGTAGCCTATGTCCGTCTCCATGGTCTAATCTACTCCTATACTAAAATTCATCCAAATCGGTTCAGCGGTTTTGACGTGAAAAGGGAACATACATAAATACATTCATTGTTACTTTCACTTTTATATAATATTATAGTAGGATTTATATTTTAATCATTCAATAATCAATTATTAACTTGCCGTGGGGTGCCGGCAGTAGAATGTTACCCCTCCTCTCATGCCCGTGGATGCAGTAAGAGCCTGCTAAGGGATACCTCCGGAAGATGGGCAGCAGCGTCATTCCGCGTATCAACATCCCATACTGCGCTCCCATACTCAGCTCGCCAACCCGCCTGCCAAGCGTGGTGAGTATGGCAACTACCTCATGGATATCCACGAGGGAGGCCTGTGTTCAGTAGTGGACGTTTTACGGCTGAAATGATGATGATGAATAATCAATTATATTGCATCACCTCGATTACACAAATATTTCAACTGTAAACTTGTTGGTTATTGCGGCAATCCATATCCTTGAGTTATACCATAAATACAACACAAGTTTGTGGTACAAATCGACATTCTATATATGAACTTAGTGATACCATTCTCAGATGATGTGTTTATAATACATTTTACTTAAAATGTTGACTCGGCGAACAAGAAGCTACATAAAATCTACATAATTATAGCTTTTGTGAGGGTAATTGCTAACGGTTAAAATGATATGGATTCGGAGCAAGAATTAACCTTTGAATAATCTAAAGCGACCGCGATCAAGCTCAATTAATCCGATTAACAGTATCGCTAAGGACTGTTCATAATCGTTACCTAAGTACGCGCCCGATCTATACAGAGAATCATTATTTCGTTAAATAATCACCATGTCAAGTCTACATAGATTTGGATGCTCTGTTTATATTCGCAACTACAGCAAGACAAGGACATCTGCATTTTTGTTTTCGACATTTAAACCCTTGCTAAACATTCAATTAAGATATAACTATGCCTTATGACTAATTCTTATCCTGTATTTGTGAGTCAATCGGCAAATATTCGCTTTCGTTACAACTTGTCTGGCCTCCTTCAACACTAAGCTCAAAACTACAACATCCAAGATAATGTACAGTCAGTGTACACTAGAAGCACACGTTCTTGTCAACAAGTTAGCAATTGCGCTACCTTTTAACAAGATAAGTTTACCCGCAAAGTTTGCTGACTAGATAGTAGTTAGCACTTAAGTAACAGTAAATACGATGTTTATCCGATCAGTTTATAGTATAGAGTAGCTGCTGAGTAACTGCACGGCTCGCTTTCTTGCATACACGTACCTGTCTAAATATTTGAGTCAGCTAATGCGTTGCTGAGTTAGTGAGTGCATGCGGGTTGAATGCGAGGAGATAAATCCAAAGATGGCTGGTGCAGAGAATTAAACTAGCAGCTTCTCTTAGAACTAGTCGGAATAGGATTGCGAGAGGGGGTTTTTGGCAATTCGAATGGTTCTTATTTATATCAGGGTGCATCCGTTTGGTTCATTAGTTGTCCTTGTCCACAAGTTGAAACTTGAACTAGTAAATAATTTCATTGTAATGTTTTGGGGTTTTCTTTGTTCAGTTTCTTTAAAGATGCTTTAATCAGGGAATGGAGTGTAACGTGGCTGGAACGGAGCCCTTCCCTCTCACGCGCTCGCATTGCACTTTAACATTAAAATGAATAAATAGTGTTACTTATGAGCTTTTTGCCAGTGCCTGGGACATTGTTAGTAAGTCTTGTATAGGTAAAAAGTGTCTAAATAAATATAGGAAGGAGCTACATTATTATAATGTATACTGGCTTCGGTATAACATGGGCAATACTAATACTTCGTATTAAGCTACTGCATAGTACTACTGCATAGTAATATACTGATTTGTACTATGAACGTTGCTGCAACATGCCGAGTTTTTTTTAACAAGGTTGTGAAGTACCTGTTGTTTAAACGAGGAGAGAAATGTGGGTTTTAAAGGTACTCTAAGTGAGTTCTATCGTATGTAAACAAGTTATTATGTTATTTATTTAAAAAATCAAGGAATTTACGTAATAATTTTAAAGTCAAAATTAATGCCGATAAGTACAGATATTCAAGAAATTGTTATCGGGGCGAATAAGCGGGCGTTCTCGCGTACACACACACACATATTGACTCCGACTTTAAAATAATATTTGACTACCTACTCCATATTATTGATTTGAAAAGTTTGTGTCACATTAGTTTTAAAAGAGATTATGCGTGTCGGGCTACGTATAGGGTTCTGTAGTTAACCGTAGACCTGTTGTTAGAAGTTGCTGTATATTTTTTAAGTTTACCAAAACTACTAGTAACAGCTATTAATTGAGTTTTGCCGTGGGGTGCCGGCAGTAGAAAGTTTCCCCTCCTCTCTTGCCCGTGGATGCAGAAAGAGCCTGCTAAGAGCTACCTCCGGAAGATGGGCAGCAGCGTGTGCCGTGTATCAACATCCCATACTGCGCTCGCCAAACCGCCTGCCGAGCGTGGTATGGCAACTGCCCCTTATGGAGATCCATGAGGGAGGCCTGTGTTCAGTAGTGGACGTTTTACGGCTGAAATGATGATGATGAATTGAGTTTTCGGTTTAAGCTAAAAAAGCTTAACCGCTATAGTTTTCCTAGAAAGTTCATTGTTAATACTATCATCATGATTTTCACTGTGCACTCGTAAACCAAAACATACTAATGATATAAGTAAGACTTTCCTGCTTTCAATTGAAATGTCTGAAAAATTCCACGTTCACGCCTCACGCCTTGCAGCATTTCACGGGGTGCCGATACGTAATGGAATTCTCGTGTGTTTCGCTTTCGATGATACATCTTATTTGATTTTCTTTTAAAGTACTCGTGGCAAACGAGAATAACCTGAAATTTATATTTAGCTTCTAGACTCTCGCAGTATGTAATATACTCCACGGATATAACTTACGCAACAGGGTCGCTTATCTTGATCGCGCGATAAAACAAGTCATCGTCCTTACGATCATCACCATCATCATCCTTTTTCTCAAGCCACTGCTGGGCCCTTTGCAATGGCCATTCGTCTTTCTTGTTCGCTATTCTTGGCCAGATGTGCAACCCACAGTATTTTGATGTCCCTTACGTAACGAGAGAAAAATCGTGCATATTTGTAACATTTCTTACATGACTAATTAGGATATCAAAATTCTGTCAATCAAAAGTATGTTAAACGCCAACCAATAGACTTTAATAAAATCTAAAAAGTCATCCCCACTTCTGGTGAAGGGGAGTTATGGAACACCCTGAGGGTATCATCTTTCAAAAGTATATAGTTATGGAATTACTGCTATACATACAAAGAAATACAGCCGTGGGGCGTCGGCAGTAGAATGTTGCCTTTATTCTCTTACCCGTGGATGCAGTAAAAATCTGCCAAGGAATACCTCCGGAAGATGGGTAGTAGCGTCTTCCCGTGTATCAACATCCCGTACTGCGCTCGCCAACCCGAATGCCAAGCGTGGTGAGTATGGCAACTACCCCTCAGATCCATGGAGATCCATGAGGGAGGCCTGTGTTCAGTAGATAGTGGACGTTTTACGGCCGATATGATAATGCAAAAAAATATAAGATTGAACATTAAAAAAGTAAGCCACAGGGGGTTACTTTGAGGCAATAAGGTGCTGTGTGAATTGTAGGGGTAGTTTGAACATGGTGCTATGAGACTAGTTTGTTGTTAACCTCATTTTTTGTGAAGTCGGTGGGAGCAACCGAAAATTACCTGAAATTTATATTTAGCTTCTAGACAAACCCCACGCATGTTATATGTAATATTTCACGGAGATAACTCACGCAACAGAGCCGCCTATCTTGATCGGGCGATACATCAACGTCATTCAAGTTCTTACGCTACGCTGTTGGGCTATTTGTGAACTACGTTACGACTCTTAGACTTATTAACCTTGGGATACAATATTGTTTGGATTTAGGCTGCTAATCCGGTCGGGATTGGTGAATTCGTCGCTTGATTGATTACTTATCAAGGAAGAGACAAGACAAAGAAGACTGAAATGTATGTCATTTCACTCGTCAAAGTTTGTTTAACTTGGCCTTTAACATCAAATTATATATAGACGATTTATACAGCGTCAGCAACTGATTTTCATGTCTTACGGGTAACTGCAGTGCCTGACGCATTGTCAGATGGATAACGTGGCAAAAGATGTCTTTTAAGCGAAAATGTTTTCATGGAGTCACATAGAATGCTTCAGGCGCTTTTTGATAACTTCATGTCTAATTACTTTACGCACATTACTCACGCAACAAAGCCACTAATTATTTTATTCTCAAACAGCCTAGGGGTACACAATATCGTTTGGATTTAGGCTGTATCGCTACCCACGTTAATCCGGTAGGGATTGGTGGATTCGCCGCTTGATTGATTACTTATCAAGATGTGACAGCAAAGGAATGTTATCGAAACAAACATTAATTTAGCTAAGCACATATAATACAGACGTTTGAGAAGATTTAAGATTAAGAGAACTTAAGACCGAAACTGTATTTCAATGTTATGTTATTTTTTTTAGAATTTCTGAAACTATACCGATAACCACAAAAAAAAGAAGTTTGACATTTGTTTGTACCTTCTGCGATTCTGTGCAATTTCTTTATTAATAAATAATTATTAATAAATAAATAATGCTGGCTTACATACGGTACCATCTATAACGAGGATAATAATCTATTAAGCGAGATTATGTCCATGAAATAAAAAACGTATTGTTGAGTGTTCTTCTACTCAGTTTTAGGCAATTTTAACTGAATAACTAAGCTATTCTAAGCTAGCTTTTCTTTTAGTACTGCAAACATTGTGTCCAGTAGTTTATTGTCCTGCTTACTATGGCCCCACTGCGCTCCATCGCCGTGCGCTACCGAACGCCATTTATCAATATTCCCCACTCTAATATTTATTTACTTAGATATGACACGAGAAATGGACCGAGCGGTAGATATTTTAGCAGTAAGTCGCGTGAGGAGCAAAACTATTTGTAAGATTAATGACGATATTTATGGGCGCTGCTGGGGGACTTATAATCATAAAGATAACGTATTGGAAAATTGGATTATGTCTACTTTTGCATCAAAACATATTTATATAGGCTACACTAGATAAACGTAAGGGGTGTCTGTCCGAGATCCCTAAGTAACTTGCGGGATCTCAATATATTTTATTTATCTTCGTTTGATTTGTTCGCATACAAAAATGTTTGTGAAATGATAATAAATAAATTAAAAGTAAAAAAACCTTTTAACAACCAAGCTTTTATTTAAAAGTACCCACTAAAATAATAAAATAAACATTTTCCATTACAGTTTAATGTCAACTTAAAACGTCTTTACATAATATATGTAATAAAAAAGCTTGTCGCGTCTTGTGTAAAAAAAAACTTTGTAACAAACAAGCTTTCATTATAATATAATAACATAAACACGGGAATTTATCGCGTAATACCTTTTGATTATTCCCGACGTTTCGACTGTGTTTCAACAATCGTGGTCCCGGGTTGACAGTCAACCCGGGACCAAAAGGTATTACGCGATAAATTCCCGTGTTTATGTTATTATATTATAATGAATTGTGATCGCGAAAGTTTACGAAAAACTACAAGCTTTCATTATTAAAATATGGGATTATCGGGTATTTATCGCGTAATTACCTTTATTTTATTCCCGACGTTTCGACCGGATTGCACCTGGTCGTGGTCGCGGGGAGACTGGCGTGCTGAAGTTACGCGATAAATACCCGATAATCCCATATTTTAATAATGTGTTGTGATCGCGAAAGTTTAAAAAAAACAAGCTTTCATTTAAATAAAAGCTTGTTTGTTACAAAGTTTTTTTTTACGTTTAATTTATTTATTTGCATTTTACAAACATTTTTGTATGCGAAAAAATTATGTAGTCCGCCATCTTGGGTGTTCCGCCATGTTGGATTCAGAGTGACGTCACATAGCTGACCACGCATTGCCATTCAAAGTACATGTTCAAACATGCAAACAAAATTTCAGCTCAATTGGGTAAAGATACCTGCTTCAAAATTGAGTTGCAAGATTCCGCGAACAAACATAGTTGCATACATACATACAGGACAAGCTAAATAAAAGCTTTTAAAATAGCGAAAGGAGCCACACGCCATCCATTTATCAGTGTGAAATCGGCCCTAAAACATGCCCCTTCAAATCAAAACCTTTCGCTCATAGAATCTCCCTATACAATCTAAATCAAGATGACGAGGAAACAGTTTCACACCATTCAAGCTACAACCTAAGGCATTACACACCCTTCTAGTGAAATCTCCCCTCCGGGCTTCCCATTACTCCAGTTAATTGCATTTCAATGTCACTTACCCCGAAGCACTAAACCGCTAAGCGGTTTTAGTAGTCTTACGCTTTTTAAGATGGTAAAGCGTTGGCTTTGAAAATTTTGTCGTTGCAAGTTTTGAAATTCAAAACATAATAAGAAGCCCAGTGGCCCAGTGCTCAGCAGTTATGAAATTCATGTGGCTTATTTAGATGGTAAAAGATTGGCTTTGAAAGTATAGTCCTAGCAAAATTCGGCTCCTTTTAAGTTACATAAGAATTTTAGAAGAATTTGCCAAATACTTCGTATAAAATATTATTAATAATTAAACTGTAAAATGATGACAATAAGCACGACCAAGTTGATATCGCTTTTTTCCTCAATTGCGTGTCATCTTATCATCATCATCATGTCAGCCTGCTGTCTGTATGACTTCTGTCCACGACCACTGCTGGACATAGGCCTCCTTCATGAATCTCCAAGATCATAAAGGGGTTGTTGCCATACTCGCCACGCTTGGCAGGCGGATTGGCGAGCGCAGTACGGGATGTTGATGCACGGCAAGACGCAGCTGCCCATCATCCGGAGGTATGGCATATTCTTACTGCATCTACGGGCAAGAGAGGAGAGGCAACATTCTACTGCCGGCACCCCACGGCCGTCATCTGCGTATCATCTGTAGCGAACAAATTCAATTATGTGCTTTATTCCATAGGGCTATTACGGCTGGCTGCAGCCTCAATTATAGTAATTTTATTATTTGATTTACAATTCTACTATATAGTCCGGTGCTAACCAGTGCGCAAAATATGTTATGCATCTCATGCGTACAAACCGAATCCGGAGAATCACTCAATATGCAGGACATATTTATGGCTACACCACATAACAGTTGTAGCAGAAAACGTAATATTACGCGTCGGTTTTGACAGGTTTTGCCCTTGCAAAGTTCAGCACGTTTAAAGTAAATAAATACATAATGCAATACACAACGCCATCTAGTCTCAAACTAAGCAAAGCTTGTACTATAAAAACCAGATGATCGATAATATATTTTTTATGTAAATACATACTTATCAAACAAAGAAAATTACCCAGACCCGGAACAAATATCTGCAGAACAATTACAAAATTCACGTTTGTCTCGTGGCCGGAATTGAGCCCTCCGTCGGCTATTACACCTACTGAGCTACGAAAGTAGTCACTACAATACGTTAGAAGATTCTATCATTGAGCCCAAGTCGGGTGCCTCGCAGTAATGAATTCGTCAACCAATACGAATATGTTATGTCATGCGGACACAACGAGTCCCGAGATTCACTTAATATGCAGGCTCTATTTATGGTTACACGTAACAAAACAGTGGTAGCAGACAGTGTGGGCCCTGATTGGTTTTCTGTTCACGTATGTGGACCATAAAAGCACATTCAGCTCTTGATTGAATAATATGGACGACATGCCTACTATTAGCTTATGAATAGAGCTGTCTGTAATGATGACAGTAAAGTCTGAAGGTACGAGAGCTCAAAAGTATGCCTTTACATCTATTATCTCTTCTTTGTATTATTTTTATGTTTTACTATGTGTACAACAGATATATAATAGTTATGATTATAAGTAGAATGATGAAAGAATTTAGTAGCCGTAACACAGGTGCAACCTAGAACAACTGCTAAAGTACATGTTTATTTTACTGTTACTTGTGATGGTGTAAAAAAAATATTGAGAATAATGTATTTGGTTCTTAATAAAAACTTAATACTAAAATTTACTTGCATTTTAAAATTTACATTTAAATTTACTTTGTAAATAACTCAAAATCGATACGGCTTAGAGGAAAACTAAAAACTGTATATTAATGAGCAAGTTAATAAATACCTTTCATATGATACCCCACACAACCATAAGACAAAACCAAAGTTTAGAAGGATCTGACATGACTACGGACAAGTAAATACAGCCATTAAGCAATTAAGCGTGCCTGTTGGAATTGTTCGATCGAATATTTTCCAAGCAAGGATTCGGCCCACAAAGTCATGACGGGGAAATTCGATGTAGTTTTTCAAATATTGTTCCGCCCAGCATCATCCTTCTCTTGGCTTCCCACAGAGTCAGTTATACCTCAATGCAAAATATGTCCAAGGTATCACTTCTTCCAGGAGTCTGAAATAGAACATACAGCAATGATGCAGGTAGTTTCAACTCAACTTACCCCAAAGGCACTAAACCGCTTCGTGCGTCGGTTGGGATGGTCCGAGTGCGGCCCGAGGAAGGCCTCCGACTTGGGCCGCGGCGGCCTCTTCGGCCTCATCACCACCCTCGCGTCCTCTCTGCCCGCTTCGTCCAGGAGTTTTGAGTCCGAGGACACCGATAACTGTCTCCGAACTCTGTACTCGCCGTTGTTGCCGCCACTCCAATCTGTGACAACAATACAAAGTCAACATCAGTACAGATAAAAAAAATTATAAACATTTCGCACAGCTAATTCTAAAAATGTATTATAGGTATTTGTTGTAAAAGCGCATCTAAATAGCATACATTACCATAAAAGTTGAACACAATGCCACAAACTTGTTTTAAAACATGTTGAGGGAAGATAAAAGTTAGACAGTTACTGTTCGACGATTTATAGAAAGTTGCGAAAAACTCGTCCACTATCACAGTGCGAACTTTTGTGCAGCGACAGAACTGCGCGAGCGTGAAGCGAATCAAACTCCGCCACTATAATATTTGGCATAAATTCGCATTGTGAGAGGCAGTTTTAAAGCCAGTTCCATACATGTAGCAACGATGAAAAAGAATACATAAAAACGAGGGGACAAAGAACGATTACTCCTTCCGCCGTTTTTGCGAAACATTGTCTATCAGTTACGATCAATTTTCAAATTCCCTTATCAAATGACAGACCACATTTGACAGGAATTGCCTGCTACGTACATTACTGTGATACAAAGCCTCTTTATATGGACGCTCCGTGCCGGAGACGGGACTTATAGCTAAAATAAGACAGACATTGTCGCGTGATCAGAATGCATACATTTTTTCCTTGAATCTCGTTGCCGGCCCGGCTACAATACGGTGAATTGTGAAAAGCCCTAGAGCCGCCACAGGGTGCTCCGCAACACAAACACTTTGCATGAAAGCGACGTCAATTGATAAAATGGAAATCCCGTTACAATTTTTTCCCGCGAGCACTTAGCAAGCAAATTAAATTCAGCAGAAAAATGAAAAATACGATTACAATGTTTGAAAAGGGCTTTTTTCTCAAGTGCCCAATATTACGTTTATGGAAGAATAAGGCGTACCCACTGTGTCTATGATATTTGGATGACGAAAAGCGACGTGAAATCGTTTCGGATTTGTTAGCGATAGATTGATGAACGCCGAAATGTGACGCGTCCAAAATTCTGTTGGCATTTAAATTCTTAATCGCTTTCGTTGTTGTCATCCCATTTGGCTAGAGAAGCTGGGAGCGTTCGCGTCGTAGACTCAGTAGTCCGTATTGATGCGAAGTAAACGCGGCACGAATAAATCATTCGTAGAATAAAATTGTCTCTCGAGAGCGAATCGATCACTGGTATTAAAACGGCAGCTAATAAAATATGGTACCTGGTGGCAATCGCATATGTGCAGGAAGCCAATCAGTTTATCAGTTTATGTATGTTCTGACCAGTTTCCCCCGTAAACTAAGGATGTACCAATCGAATAACACTTTATTTCGATGATGCTAATACAGCACTCATACCTACCTCGAGCGGACCCGTATAAATAGGTCACGGGGCGGGCAACCCTCTCGGGCCCAGGGGGCGATTCTTGGAGAAATGACTCGAATGTCGAATGAAAAGCGTTACTTTGTGTGCATGTAATATGACCACGGCGAAGATACGGGCCCTGCCGGCGGCGAGGCGAATGCTCGACGACCATTTTATTGAAAGTTGAATGACTTGGGTTAGGTCGTAGATATCGATATTCAGAACTTTTGGGGCGTTACAGTCTACCCAAAATAGATCGAAATAATTCAAAACGATCGAATCGTAAACATGCATTTGAATGTATATACTTCTTTGTAGGATTTCGCGTAGAATTGAACGTTCAGAGCCTGCATTCTTTAGTACTTAACTGCACAGCAAAAAATGAATTTCACAACGTTTGGACAATGCTCACTATTTTCATCGAAGACTCATGAAATGCCTACTTCAATATCAGGATTTGCACACGTGCCCTGTGTCGTTGCCAAGGGCCCAATTAAAAGTTAACCTCGTTTGCCGATGACATAGAAATTTTAACGGAAAATTTTGTTCATTCACGTTTGAGAGATTAACGAATTTTTGAGTATACTTCGTTTGGGTCGATTAGTTGAAATTCAATTTGCACGATTTGGCCGTCAGTCAATGGCAATTAAGAGCTTGCTTCTGTTCAATTAAGATTTTACGGAAATGCTAATGACAAGCATTAGCGTACACTTATCATCTTTCACTGTAAAAAAACATAATAAGTTGTGGTTGTAGCGACAAAGAATGAGGTCAAAACGAAGTAAATAAATTGCTGGACATTTCACAATGCACCATCCAGCCCCAAAGTAAGCAAAGCTTGTGGCCACCAGATCATTGATAGAATAGTCTCTCACCATCTCAACATCAGCACATGTCAGTCTGCACATAGGCCTTTCCTCCCCAGGAACACCACTGAGCTCTATTTTCAGCTCATCTTCTAAAATCCGTCCGCTGCCTTTCGAATATCATCTTACATACATTTTGATAGTAAATGCAAAGAAAAATTATATTTTGACATTTAAGCGGAAATCAAACTCTTGCGTATCAGCAACTCTTAGACCAACTAAATCTCAGAAGTCGTCAACATTTACATAAAAACTGGCCATTATGTAATCATTGTCCTCTTCTCGTATTTCCTGTGCCTTTTTCCACATTCACCATCAACCATCCTTATGGTTACGACTGATGCGATGAAATATCATCGTTTTACTGCACATTACGCGAATACGTCCCCCATAATAGCTGCATATCATTCACATACGGTCGAATGATACGGGTGAATTTTACAACCCTGTTTTGTCGATGTCGTTATATTGACGTATAACGCGTAACGCACTTTGACAGGGAATTTCACCTGTCCTTCTTTTAGCGTGGAATTCAAATGTTTATTGGGGCAAATGGATGTTCATCGTGCGTATTTTTACGTAGAAAGCAGACTAATTGGAAAAACATAAGTACATGTAGCGCGGTAGTCAATGATAGCGACAGTATTAATAAGCGAAATGAATATCAATTTTGAGTTGGATGGAGTGTTCCCTGACAATAATCCTATGCTCGAAGTATTATGGCAACCTCAGACGGAGCTCACAGTGCTAATGGACAATTATCAGGCGTTATTGATTGCATCAGTTCACTAATCGTAGTCGTCCTCTGAGATTATATACTGTTGATTTTCAGTTGTGCTATTTCACTCTACTTTAGAGGCAATAAATCACTCAAGTTCACTTCGTCAACACTTTACAAAACATTGTTGTACGAGTACTTGCTATTTGACGACTGTAAATTACTATGACATACCTATATTGAATTATCGGGTATATAACTTTATTCCATAAATCATCTGGTTTCCATAGTAAAACAAGTTTTCTTAATCGGTGAAAACCTTTCATTAGCTTCATTAGAAGAAGAAGAAGAAGAAACACAAAACAGGCACTGGCACCTCGCTTCCGGCGTCCTTGTGGCCCATTTGAGTGTTGGTTCCTATATCCCGACCTGTTTTCGACCACTCCCTAGAAAACATTTCACTAATTAAAATGGACAGGCGTCTTTTGACGCCGTGACTGTTGTTAAGGGCGCAACAGACGGCCAATTACAATAATTATTATTACCGAGCCTATGCCAGCGTTTGAATTTGTTTTGTATTTTATGCAAAGATTCGCAAATAGGCCTTATTGCTGTGTCATGCGCTTGTTACGCCTTTAATAGGCCTTGAGCTGAGACTGATTGTTAAGGACGCATTTACGATTTGACGCGCTTGTATTGCATACTGACCATTCATTCAAAATGATCGTTACTTTATACACCAAACATCAACAAAGACAAAAAATAGTCAACCTTATCTCTTAGACAATACGCTTTACGTGAATTAGCAAAATTTTAGAATTATGGTGGAATATTGATGATTTATTTTTGTGGTTTATGTGAATATTTTTGATTTTTTTTTTCCCATGAATTATTGTTTAATGTTTCTTTTTTATCGTAGTATATTTTTTATTATTTGAAATCTTCGAGTTATTGAGATCTATGCACCGAAAGTGGGCCTATTTTCATAGTTTTTTGCGAGAAGAGGCTACGGAAAACTATATTTTTTTAAATAATAGTATATTAGTTTGAAGAAAAAAAACCCATATTCTATAGACACTGGTTTTCTGTTTCATTTGGTATGCTTAAAATATGTCAAACTTCGACGGATAAACCAGAAAATGAACCGGAACTAGTCCTATTTTCCTAATATTTTGACGCGTTTCGTAAATGCGTCCTTAAGTGGAGGGTGGTGAAAACTAATCGTTAGCCATCATCATCACAGCCGTAGGACGAGCACTGCTGGATATAGGCCTCCCTTATGGACTGATTACGAGGGGGTTGTTGCCATACTCATCACGCAGATTCCTACTGCATTCACGAGTAAGAGAGTAGGAAAACATTTTACTGCCGGGACCCCACGGCAATTGCTAGCCTTAAAACCTTCAAATGCATTAAAAGATCAGATAGCTAATAAATTTACAGGGAGTAAAACAATACTAAAATTATTTTAAACAACTGAAACACCAAGAAACACACAATGGGCGGACTACATACCTAATAATTATTCAGTGTTCATAATTCTGTGTTTCGAAAAATAACGAGGTAAAGCAAAAAGAAGGTAGTAAGAAAAACAATCTAATCACATTGAATGATAGAATGAACAATTATAACTTTATTGCACACCATAAAATAAAAGAAATAACAGTAGAGGATAAGATAACAATACTTAAATAAATGCACAACGGGCGGCCTTATCTCTAAAAGCGAACTATATAAGACAGTAGCGTACCAATAAGATACATATAGTATAATACAAATAAAATAACAATAAATTAAATCAACTATTCAATACCCAAAAACAATAAAATACATAAATATAGTTGACGAGTACTTAAAGTGAATAAAATAAATATAATAAATAAATGAGCTAAAGTGAATCCAGATAAAATTGATGAACCTTGTGTTTAAAAATAGGAAGGGCCTTCGCGTGACGGATTGAAACAGGGGGAGTACGTTCCAGAGCACATTATGCTAACTCCAACGAACTCACTAATACATATATTTCTGCTAGTTGTGATAACAAAGTGAACAGCTCCAGTAAACAGGGACTTGAGTTGGTCCGGACACCTAATGTTTGCGAAGCATGTTGTGAACTACGGACCATAAACTTTTCCTATATGCTAGCTTCGCTTTCCCAGCATAATTGCTGTATGACATGTCTGCGAGACGTGACCCAATTGGAAAACTTTTCGAGTTACCCCGAAACATTCCCGCTTCGGCTAATTATTATAATTGTTCTGCGTGAAGTTTGCCCCACGGTTAATCTGTGGATATGGGTACATGTAAACATGGTACAGACCACCTAAGGGGTTGGTAATTAGTAAATACTTGTTTGCTTTTGAATTAGTACTCGTAGTTTTAGGTTTGATAAGTTATATTCAAAGGTAAAATTTGCTGAATCGGAAAGAGATCCATCGAAAGATATTAGTAGCTAACTCTCTTTATTAACACATATTTAACCGGGTATTTATCGCGCTATTTACCTTTATTATTGCCCGACGTTTCGACAGGATTGCACCCATCGTGGTCCCGGGAAGACTGACATGTTAGAGGTAACCGCAGCAAAGCGAAGGCGTCTTTTCAGACTACCCTCACTTGGTCTTCATAACTCTCTTTATCGAATGAAACATCAAATAAATTAGGCCAGGTGCGTTTCGGGCTACGCGCTGTGTAGGATTCCGTATACAACCGAAGACCTGTTGTTAGTAGTTGGTGTATGTTTTTTTTTTACGTTTACCAAAACATATTAACAGGTATAAATTGAGTTTTCGGTTTAAAGAAGTCCGGTTTATTTAGTAAACCTATCCATATCACTTAATTGAGCGATAATTTCTCCTATAGTAAAAAAAACTGCCGTGGTGTGTTTAATGTAGAATGTTACTCTCCTCTCATACCCATGTATGCAGTAAGAGCCTGCTAAGGGATACGTCCGGAAGATCGGGCAGCAGCGTCTTTCCGTGTATCAACATCCCGTACTGCGCTCGCTAACCCGCCTGCCAAGCGTGGTGAGTATGGCAATTACCCCTCATGGATAATTAATTATTTATTCAGCATTTTTTTGGCGTCATTATCGCCGAAGCCTAAGACAGGCAGACAGAAACTATAAGGGTTCCTTGCACTACGGAACCCTAAAAACAGCACAGAAACAATTTCAAAATCCATAATGAATCTTCTGAGAATTCACAAGAAAATTATACATTAATTCGTTCTATTTTAAGATATTTTAGAAGTTTGCAAGTTACGATGATCCGAGCAAAGTTAATAAGGGCTCCCAAATCTAAAGTTTGCGTTTCAATAAAACATCTCCGTTATCTTTGCTGATGAAACAATATCGTTTCAATTATAACAAGTGCAAACGCTCCAAGCGATGGAGACTGAATATTGCTGTGCAGGCACGATGCTAATTTAACAATTAAGCTTTTTGTCGTTCCTTTTCGTAATCGGGAGCAAAGTAGATTTTAACTTAAGTCTACTCTCATTTATCATCTTGAATCAAGTAAAACCGTTGTTTTACTTCATTCTACGAAATGGTCTATAACATTTCTATTTTTGTGTTACTTTTATTGACTTACTTCAAAATGTATTAGTCGAACATAACTAATGATGATCATTATGAAGTCTGTTTTAGAAGACTGATGTCTCCTAATACAGCAATACTTAAAAGGAGGCTTCGATTACTGTTAAGCGTAATGTAATTTATGTGAAGAATTATAAACAATTTAAATTGCAACATACTTTCTTCAGTGTTGTCAGTTAACCTCAGGCAGACGAATCCAAATCAAAGATAAACTTCTAGCTAGAGGTAGACGAATTTCCTTTGTGATCTCGCAAAATGGTTTAAAAGCAGTACCTAATTTTGGTATTCCCCCGTTTCTAAAGTAAGCGTTTCTAGTCCCGCATCTAAGAGTTCAGCGATGCGGCTATAACCAGAGCTCTACGTTCTAAAGCTTCAAAATATAATACTAAATCTTACAACATGCAGGTATTTTAACGGAAGAAAGGACTTTGAATTTTTCCTGCATGCAACATATTTCTGCTGTGGGGTGCCGGCAGTAGAATGTTACCCCTCCTCTCCTACCCGTGGATGCAGTAAGAGTCTGCTAAGGAACACCTTCGGAAGATGGGCAGCAGCGTCTTTCCGTATATCAACATCCCGAACTGCGCTCACCAACCCGCCTGCCAAGCGTGGTGAGTATGGCAACTACCCCTCATGGAGATCCATGAGGGAGGCGTGTGTTCAGTAGTGGACGTTTTACGGCTGAAATAATGAACATATTTCTAGTCGAGAGACATACTGAAATGTTTACCTTCAAATTGTTTATTTGCTGAATGTGATGTCGAACGTAACGCCATGCCACAGGGGGATTTGGTCTACGGGTCTGTTGTTTGGACAACTGAACGTTACTGTAAGCTGGGTAAGTTTGGTTTTTGCACAACCGAGATATCACGGAGGACAATTTCTTGTTTATTTATTTACATCAGTAAGGCCTTTGCATCTATTATAGATGATTTATACAGCGTCAGCAACTGGTAATCATGCTGTACTGGACGCTGCAGTGCCTGGGACATTGTTAAGATGCATTAGGCTTGCCCAGCACCTATACCACATCCTCTCAGCTTAGTCTGCTATTATTCAGAGGAAAGAACAGGTCAATCCGTCTGAAGCCGCGGGTTTCCTCACGATGTTTCCTTCACCGTTAAAGCTCGTGATAAGTGTGTACATACATTTTTCAAGAAAGAAAAATCCATTGGTGCACGGCCGGTATCGTATTTTCATCACCACCATCAATTATTATTGCAACAATAATACTCTTTTGCCGGCGGGTGTAAGGCTTTATCTTTTGACTTGTCAGTAGATGAGAGAGAAAAAAAATTAAGTGTTAGCGTTAGTAAAAATATACTGACTGACCCTTCTTTGTCCGCTTTTCCAAGGCGGGAACACAAATTAAATAAATTCCACACAATTTAAAATCAATAATACATTAAAGAATCTTTCTTTATATTACTTTCATATGGCATACATAATTATCAGCGCAGTCATTCCTAACACGAATTCGCATTAGAATAGTTTTGCGGTTTCACGTCTCATTTTGCGTTTGTGTGTCAATCTATTCGCTACCCCAAAGTTTATTTACGCTTGTCATACTACCGTGTCCCAACAGTATGCTCTACATCATAACAACACTTGTTTGGACAGTCTAGAGTGAATTAGGACTATGTAAATGTAGTCCGCGATATTAATGTTTGTTTTCATAGGACCATTAGTTCCATGCAAACTCATAAGATATTTACTTGTAATCTAGTTAGTCGAAACGGCCATATTTTGCGGGTAATGAAAATCCGTGATTATGAGTAAGATAAAAAGAGGATAGAAATTAAAAGTGAATTAAAAGCCTATGAGAAAGTGTCGAGGTACACGACTTATGATATTCACAAGCACGTTCTTAACAATACAACATTTTCATTGGAAACGGATTCATCAAAATTAAGTTAAATTAGCCATATACGTCGGACAGTTATGTCACGCCCGAGGCCCAAGTATAATATTTCAAACAACTTGTAGTACACAAATACGGTAAAAAGATATACCGTACTTGTATTAGGACTACAAGTTATTTATGACGCACGCTTGTGTTACATCAAAGGTGGATTGTCGAATAAACCTTTTACGTGTACACAAATCTAACGTCATGTCAAAAATGCCGAAAGATACAAGAAAACTTCGGCATCCGCGAAATATCATTCAAGACAGGAATTCGGATTTTCGAAGCGATTTCCTTATCGTTACAGAGTACACTTTTGATCGTAGAAATGCTTTGTGAAATATCTCTTATCGCGGAGAGTTTTGTGTAAGAGAACAATTTCGTTATTGAACCAAATGTAACCATTTCGCCCCTTCTTTATCTCGACTGGGCAATGGTGCGGAGAATCTCCATTTGTATAGCGCCTAGTTAGCCGAGTGGTATGTGCTCCTGGCTTTAATCCAAGGTCGTGGAATCAATACCGGCCAATGGATTTTTATTTCTTGAAAAATATATGTGCATATTTAATACGTGCTTTAACGGTGAAGGAAAACATCGTGAGGATACCCGCGGCTTAGTCAGCTTCTGACGTATTGACCTGTTCTTTCCTCTGACTAATAGCAGACTAAGCTGAGATAGGTTGACATGGGTGCTGGGCAAGCCTAATCCATCTAACAATGTCCCAAGCAATGCAGCGTTCCGTACAGCGACGCTGACGCTGTATAAATCATCTATAACAATAGAATGGAACAGATGGAAGGATGGCCTTACTTATAGCGTCCAGAAATAATAATTAATTTATAAAAAGGTATACAGAGCAAATCGTATTCTTGATACGCAAAGTACAAAATTAAATACTTAAAACTATACTTATATTATAACATATCTTTCCACTACAGAATGCATGAAAGTGAAATAAACTTTAGATATCACACGAGGTTGAAATGAGTTTCCTCCCGCAAGAAATGATAATCTAAACTAAAACGCAGACGCTTTTGTAAGCGGGTAAATTACAAGGGGATGATATGAGAGATAAATCACATTTTAGTAGGGTTGGGTCTTGTATGTATCCGAGCTTTATTAAAACTGTTAAAGTCATAACTTGGAACTTTGCTGGTTTTGTAATTCAACCATGAATATGGTAGTAGTATGGGATCTTTAAAGCAAGGCGAATGAAGCTCTAAATTGACAGAATAAGGCAATTATCATCTGTCACCTAAGTTTAGATTCGTCACTAATATGCAATATCCTATTTATTATATTAGTTCCTAAAATAGTAGACCTGTCACCTAAATTTTATCACCAAGTAAGATTAAATAACTCACAAAAAACTAGGTTAGGATCTGGTTGTGTTGCAACAACAACGCAGGAGCCGAGCGAGCAGCGGCCGTCGAAGTGCCAGAACAAAATTCTGGTTGATCTACTATTTTAGATACAAATATGTTTAATAGGTAAATGATAATGTTGGTGACAGATCTACTCGTACTATTTTAGGAACCAACACTTTAATTAGGTGATTGTTTATCAATGATATAATAAAAGTGTTTGTTCCTCCCCATATAATAATAGATTTCCAGGATATATCATGTTTTTTGATTAGGTAACGAATACTAAACTAAAATTCAACTGAATCGTCATAAATTACAAAATGAAACAACAAAAATTAATAGAATATAGCACATAATTGAATCTGTTCGCTTCAGATGACACGTATTTTTAACCGGTTATGATAGATAACCGGTTAAAAACTTATTTACCTGTATTATTGCCCGACGTTTCGACGGAATCGCAACTATCGTGGTCGCGGGAGTTAATGCGGTTAGCTTCAAAGACTATAACAAGTTTTGTTTATAAAACAACTAAATGTGTGTTTTCTTTCGAGCAATTTTCAAGTATCACCGCTAGAAAGCATTTGGAGGACGGCCAACGTCTTGTCTTCTGTGTTTTTACAGCATTTAATTCCCATCGGATACACGGATCGATCCTCATCGCCCATGCACCACACAGCCGCATAATTAGATCCGCATATTTTATTCACCGCAATAACGTGCTAATGGAAACATGAATGCAAATTGCATGTAAACGCTTGGTTTAGCCATCTGGCTGTATGACAAGAGATCGGGACAAAATAGACCTCGATAGTCGATGGGCCTTTTATTAATGTGACAGATGCATTTGTTGAAGCGCAGAAAACCGCAAAGAAGCGTCCGACAGATATTTTTTTTATATATTATTAACAGTAAGTTAAATGCAACACCCAAACCACAGGCATTTCCTGAATCTTCTGAAATAGATGCGAAGAAGTAAGAAGAAGTAAGTTTTTACAAAAACACAAAGTGTGTTTTTACTCTGTTTTGAAGTGTCGCTTTATGGTGTCTAAAAAAATATTTATGAACTCTATTGAAAATTGTTCGTAAACAAAATAAACAAACAAAAAGGTGGAAAGATATTGCGTCATCGTAGTGAAATATTCGGTTGTACAAAAGTTTTCACTTAACTTTATTTTGAAGTTTATAAGATAGTTAAGATCTTTAACAATAACCCGATCTGCAGAAAGCCGCAAAGTCGAGTAATACGAGTACTTCGGTAGTGGATGTAACCTTTAAAGAAACACTTGACCTTAGCTGAAAGATACTCGACTTTCCTCGTCAAGAGGACATCTTTCACTAGAGAGTTTTAAGTGTGCACTTGAAGGTGCATAGAACAATGTTTAGTGATTGTTTCGAGAAATACCAAACTACCACACAAAGCATTACCTGTGGCAAGTGTGAATCATGAACAGTATCATGTTTACGCGCATATAAAGTAAGACAAACCTGCGGTTACGTAAAGCCATCCAGACAAAAGAGGCAAACACTGAACTAGGAATTCTATTTAACCGACCTGAAAATTTTAGTATTATTTTAGTGGAGTTAAACAATTACCTTTTCAGCAGGCTAATAGAATGTGCTCGCCAACTGAGTAATTAAACGAGTAATGTAACGTCTACTATGTACTATTTAATTTTAATTTCAGCCGTAAAACATCCACTATTGAACACAGGCCTCCCTCATGGACCTCCATTTCTATCTTCAGGAGATAGAATGACGATAAAGGCTGTCAAAAGCTTGTATAAACAATGAAGGAGCTACAACTCGATGTGTTTTTCCAGAACTTGATTCAAACTGTGAAGGTGGTCTGTAATTGATAAACCCCGTCTAAGCCCGGCTAGTTCAGGTGGTTTATTTAAATATAACTGGCCTGAAATCCTGAATTCTATAATTTTGTGTTTTATAAAGGTGAGAGATCAGAATAATCGGCCGGTAATTTCCTATGTCCGATTTGTCTCCTTTTTAGGGTTCCGGACCAATATGTTAAAAAGGAACCCTTATAGAATCACTCTGTCTGTCTGTCACAAATGGATATCTCGAGAACTACTGATGCTATCGACTTGAAATTTTAAATGGTAAAAGATAACATTTTTTTACTAATATAGCATATATGAAAATGTTAAAAATATTCTTATTTTGATTGCAGGGGGGGGGCTTAAATTTTTTAAGTGAAGTTACTAGGCCGTGTGGGGTATCATATGAAAGGTATTTATTTGCACAGTAATAAACAGTTTTTATTTTTCCTTTAAGCCGTATCGTCTATGAGTTATTTACGAAAATGTTGAAAAAACGACCGTTCCCCCTCCCTTATCTCCGAAGTTTGCAGAGATAAACCCGTGATACTTTTATAGCTAATAGAAATGTATGTAAAGTTTATAGGAAAATTATAGCGAACTCTCTAATTTGCATAGTTTTTTAGACAAGGGGGGTGGGTGAGATAAACCTCTGAAAATTTTATTGCTATTAGAAGTGCTACAGGAAAATTATTAGAAACTCTCTAAATAGCATATTTTTTTAGAAATCATCGAAAGTGTAAAAAATCTAAATAGGTTCCGCTTTCAGACAAGAGATGGCGCTGTCAAGGTTCTCCGGCAAACATAAACCGCCTTTGTCATATATTCTAATGTATGGCACTTGCTCGGTTTTATTTAAAAAACAAAAGTATTTCAGAGTAACAGAAATCTATTGGAAATGTACCAGTGCTTACTTAATATGTAGGTATTAAACAAGTCTGTGATGTAAGCAGAGTAGGGCCGGTTCACCAACTTTTAAGGATTCGGTGGTGGGTGATGCCATCGTGACCAGGACTTTTGCTTCATGACTTCATGTTAAGAAGTGCGCGATGCACCTCAATATCTGTAATTGGCTTTACATTATCCGAACGATGAGTACGCGAAGTAGTCGGTTGGTCAACTTGGTCAGATGTTTTCGAATAAACGGCTTTGTAGTATTCGGTGCAGATTTGTAATATTTGTGGACGATCACCTCTATTACTTTAAACTACTATGTTTTTCCTATTTCTGTACCCTGATAGCCAATTTTAAATTGCGATTACTTTCTAATGCTTTTTGAACTAAGATAACGTTATAATTTCTTCTGTCTCTCCTAATGCTCCTTTTAACTTCTTTATCCTTAATTCTGTAGTCGTGGGTATACATAGTGAGTTGTTGCCGGTCCTCAATTAGTAGCTTAGTGGTAGCACTAAGCTTTTTATATTTGTTTTTGATTAATTTGATGTTCTGAGATGCCTTTTTAATGCTGGTTTTAATATTAACGAACTTGCTGTTTGTGTCATGTGTTAAAGGGAGTGTACTGAAGCTATTTTTTTGATCTAATTTGAAGGTTTCTTTATTTTGTTAAGCTAAACTTATCAATACGCTTTATACGAGTAGTGTTTTTATGATGTGAAGGCGATGAATTTTAAAGTAAAATTTAATTGTTACTCGAAGAGGGCGATAGACGGAGCTAAACTTAAAACAATTAAGAACATCAATGTTTTTGACGGTTCGCTTGGCTGCAGAGGGGCAAAAATCTATTTCATTCTTATTTATCTTGTCAGGAGAGAACCATGTCCAACGGCTTAAATTTTGACCAAATGCGAATTCAAGTAGACGACTTCCGCGGTAATTTCTGTTCCCGAGCCAAGGTCCTAGGCTATTAATGTCGTCTGTATCTATCTTTATACCTACTTTTGCGTTAAAATCCCCAACAACTAGAGTCCAGGTGCCTCTATGATATGATATTTCAGATTAAGATACGATTTGATTGTTTTTCCATTTGTTGGATATTAACAAACCTACGCCATATTGGCTTCCGTTGCCGGTATAGTAAAAGATGTTGCCATAAATTCGTTTAATTACTTCTTCTCCGTCTCTGATTTCGGCTAGCCCTATTATGTCCAAATTTATGAGTTGTAGGGCATTTTCAAGTTCCAATAGGCGTTCTTCGGTGCGTAGTGTTTTAACATTAAATGAAAGTATCCTAAGCATTTCGGAATCCGTTTTGCGAGCCGTGTTTGTCTGACAGTTGAACCTCTCGCGGATTGTATGAGCCCCATGCTCCAGGGGTCATCAGCCTACTGTCATTAGCGGTATTTCCACTGGAGACGCCGGGCACTGGGGGCCTGTTTCTTAGAGTGTACATCATGGAAAGGGGTTTGGACCGTAACCCACCACGCTGGTCCAGTGCGGGTTGGTGGGTGGAGCGCCATTGCCTTGTTTGTTGTTTAGCAGGGTGTACCGCGAGCAGGTAAGGTTGGCTTGAGTCTCAAAGATCTAAATGTGAAGCGTGAGACCCCTTGCACCCTCTATCTACTATGCCTTATATAAACTGAACTCAATTAACTTAGTAAGAAAATAAACATAGCTTCGCCATTTAAGCCACGAAAGTCATCAGATTTGGGTTGATGAGTCTTTTTTCGGAAAACCGTAGTGTATAAAAACTCGAATTATGTTACAAGTGCGTGAAGGTCTTTTGAATAACACCTACGGGATATTTAACATTTCAGTTTCCCGATATTCAACACAGTTATGTACTTAAACACACCATGATTATGGATGAAATAGTATATTCGTCATCATGGCGTTATATAGGGAAACTCAACAATTCTCAACTAACGGTAATCCTTATTAATAGTGTTCACAACCACAATAGTTTCAAAAGTAATTTAAATAGTGTAAACTGTACTAACCGTAATGACTGTCCTTGTCGTGTGGTATGTTCCCGTTGGGCTCGAGCCGATCCAGGCACTCCTCCGAGTAGCCGTTGTAAGGCAACTTGCCACGACCGCCGCCGTTCTGTTGTCGGCCGCGACATTCGCTACTGTCTCCGTCCGTATCGTCTTTTGTTGCTGCAACAAGGAAAAGCTATTGTTAAATCGACTTTCACAAGTATAACTATATTTATTGAGCTACACGACCTACGGCAGGAAAAAGGCTTTCCTTAAAAAAAATATTAAACACATTCTAGATTATATGCAATATTTACAGGATATTTACATTATTTGAGTCTTTCTGAGTGTCCGTCCCGCTATAATATCGGGAAACTCAAAAAGACGCAAATCATGTAAATATCCTGTAAATATTACATATAATGTCCACAACCATGATAGTTTCAAAAGTTACATACAAAATTGTAGTGATAGGATGTGTGAGGTAGATGAGATAAAAGCGTTCTACAAGCGTCTACAAACTAAACAAAAAAGCCAAGTCCTAGAGGAGACAAACATCAAGATCACGATCTGTTTAGCACATTTGATAAATAATTGAAAGCACTCGATGTAAATGTTAAAGTTTATTTGATTCTGATTGTTAGAATCGAAACGTAAAGAAAAAAGGCGAATAGTAGCGTAAATAAGGTTTGATAGCCCATCGACAGCCTAATAAAATGAACAATTCAAGTCTAATTTTATCGCCATCCTAATGAACGCTTTTATTTTGCCCCAGCGTTAACGAGGAGAATAAGGTTTTCAATTTCAATGGCTGTTTGTTAAAGGCTCTAATTTCCTGACACAAAATTGATATGTCATCGTTCCGAGGGAGTACAAACAAGATCATCAATTCATATTACGGAGTTGAGGTAGTCAAAAGATTGCTCAAAGACGCGATTATTACGGGCTACAAACGACACCCTAAGTTTGGGGACTTAATTCAGACCGCACATGTACGGTTTCACCATACGTTAGCGTGGTCCTTCGAACCGGATCAAAATGTAAGGGCCTAGTTTAGTTCCCTTGCATGTAGAGGATGTTGTTGTAGTAGTTGTAGAAAGTTCTTATAGCGCCACACTTTATATGTTACACTATTAAGTTTTTGCCAGGTTGTTGAGCACGTAAACACAAGAATCACACGTTAAAGTTAGTTTAATAAAGTTTAGTTAAAATTACAAGGTTAAGGTGGCAAATCTTTCCTTATATTGTCACTCTTGCGGTAGTTGGTCACGTACTAAAGTATAAAATTTATAATCTAAGTAAAGTAATTGCAGCGCGTGCGACATAGTGTACCTAAATCGCCGCGTGCGCAAAAATGCTAACGTATGGTGAAACCGTACATGTTGGCAACCCCAAAAGAAAGTAAACTAAAGTTAAAAATAAAAGTAAAATGACTATCAAGAGAAGATCTGCCAGTACAAAGCAAATAAACATTAATCGAAAGTAAACGCGATGTTGTCTTTTGCCTCGGTAGGCGTTTGTTTCCGCGCGACCCGCGCTCGCGCCGTCGCCGTCGCTGCTGCGTGGCCGGGTGCTGACTGCGCTGCCCTCTCTTGAGTGGGGCGTTGTTGAAGCTCTATGTCTTCATTGTGTGGCTCTCTCTTGCTTCTAGAGCAGTTATGAGGTAGGTATTTTTTGACCACCCAGATGATAGTGATGATGATGGCGAATGCGAGTAGAGTGTAGCATATCGCGTATTGATGTAAGTCATGGGTAGAAATCGTTTCGGGGAGGATCTCTCTTTCCTTTTGGAACAGTAGTCGTCTGTCGATGTCTTGGTTTTCCTCCGTTTGTTGTTGTATTTCCCATGGTATATTATGGTAGGTCAGGTTCACGATGTTGTTCACTGTTGAGTTCAGCAGTGGGATGTTGAAGTTAGCCTCCATCTTCATGTTGGTGTTGTACTCGTTGCGTGAGTAGATGCTGAAGTCGTTGGATTGTAACAAGCATCCTTGCTTCAAAGTTACAATGCTAGACGATGTCATAGCATATGTTGTGACGTCATTATCGCACACAGTGCGCAACGTGCAAGCTCCGCAACAAACAGCCAGCCAGCTGTTAGGCGAATGTAACTCGACCCATACGTCACTGCATGACGTTTTTCTAACCTCACAGGGAGTGGTTGAACTGTGACTAAGTAGTTTCGCCTCGCAAGGAGCGTTCTTGCTCTCTAAGCTAAATATCGGCATGTTTTTGTTACATATTAAATGGTCTTGTTTTATAACAGTGCACAGTTTTATCTCCTTTTCAGATGGTGAGATGTAGGAGTTTTTCTTAAAGTTTACAGCAATGTTTAACTTTAGTTTACTTTCTTTTGGGGTTGCCAACATGTACGGTTTCACCATACGTTAGCATTTTAGCGCACGCGGCGATTTAGGTACACTATGTCGCACGCGCTGCAATTACTTTACTTAGATTATAAATTTTATACTTTAGTACGTGACCAACTACCGCAAGAGTGACAATATAAGGAAAGATTTGCCACCTTAACCTTGTAATTTTAACTAAACTTTATTAAACTAACTTTAACGTGTGATTCTTGTGTTTACGTGCTCAACAACCTGGCAAAAACTTAATAGTGTAACATATAAAGTGTGGCGCTATAAGAACTTTCTACAACTACTACAACAACATCCTCTACATGCAAGGGAACTAAACTAGGCCCTTACAGCACAGATGAAGTTAATGGCCGTGCCCATTTTGCAAGACCTAAATACCACATTACGAACTTCAGTAATGCCCATTTAGAGCTGCAAAAAGCAAATTAGAAGTACCAGGAGGTTGTTTCCATTCCATTACGCTGCGGTATAAATATGAGCTATTAAAATACAAAAGTTAGAACGGCTGACCTGAAAGACTAAATAAACTTTCCGGGTGATTATAACTCGAACTAAATGGAGCAAGAAAAAGTGAACGTTTATGAAAATGAAAGGAAAACTCAACCTACGTTCATTTTATGGAACTAAACGAGCGATGGTAATGAGTAAACTTATAACATACGTTTATTAGACGAGATGGCGAACAAGCGCAAACAAAATTAGCGATATTGCACTATGTATAATAACAAACAGCGTTGGGAGTTGAGTAAATAAATTATCTCATAACCGAGTACTGAATTTACCGATGAGTGAGCTGATAGTTGCGTCAAAAGCGGTATTCGATGTGCCGTGATTATTTATTGGGTGGTTCCCGTGCCGCTGTGAATCATTATGACATATCCGTAATTCGTTTTCGTATTTACTTTGTAGCATCGATGGTATTGATTGAGGTACGAAGAGTGTTCTTTTCGGCAGTATTTTGGGTTGTTTTAATTGCGCGTTGTAATGTCTTTAAAGAAATCCTGTCATCATAATTGCACTCCTTTGTTCAAAGGCCATAAACTCGTAAATAAATTAAGCAATTTGCATCTCACCCCCGCCCGAGACAGGATATGAAGTGACAACTGGCGCACAGGGACAGACAACTTTAATTGGTTGCCGCTCGTTGCCGCTCGTTCCTCTCTGCGCCAAGTTAAGGAAACCGCTACTTAATATAAAGTTGAACGATAACATGCTTCATTATTTCATACTTACAGAACCCTTACTTCATTTTCTCTCATAAAAGTTATAGTCGTTGCACCTGGTATGTTCCCATAGCATATGCGTCACATGCCTTTATCGACAAAGATGGCTAGACGGAATTCAAGCGGATATGTCTCGTTGCCGTGTAATTACAACAGCCAGGTTCGTTTTAAACTTCAATAGCTTCCGCTGAGTATTGTTGTCAGCCACCTGCTATTACTCACGTCTATAGGTAGAGACAATGCAGCCGGGCTGCATTTGCGAATTAGTCAATTATACGTACATTCCACTCATTAATTATACATTCTCCGCAGACTGTGAATCTCCGAAACGGCCATCTGGCGCAAAAAGGAAACTGGTACAACTTTCTTGACCAGATAACTCGGTCGTGCAGTTTTCAGACGCATAATTCTAAGAATTAAGTACCACAACCGCAATTTTCATAAATCCCTTGGAAACAACACCTGAAGCTAAAATTAAACAACAAACTTTGAAAAGCGAGATTGCGAATGTAATTCGGAATACTACTTGCCTTAACTTTTGTCTAAAACAATCACATGCAGCTGCTGCAGTAGAATTTCTATCGTACGCTTTACGTCGACAGGGACACAAAGTAAGGCGACAACCGGCCGGCGCGCCCGGGGCGGGCCGTTTTAATAGAGATGCGGCTGTGCATTCCTCTCAAGCTAGCGCGTAAAACAATTTTCAATACAACTCTTTTTCAACCACAGTCTAACACTGTATTACGTGTTATTTACGATTGAAGGTTTGCAAAGGGGTTACCCTTATCAGATTACCATTATTGAAACAGTAGCCGAGTACTCGTACGATAATTCGTACAAACATCGAATGCAGCGTAAATATCTTAGCAAAACAATGGTTATTGGATTTTTCCGGGTCGGATTATCTTGGGATTAGTGCGGGCAGGCTGAGAGCACGAGCGGCGATAAGTTCTCGACGTCGCCCCTTCACTTTATGTGGTGCGGCCGAACAATGGAAGCACTGCACACGCTCGCATGCCAACGGCACAACTCTGTTCCTTCAGATGTAATTAGATATGTCTGAGCTCCGTTTCCTTGTTTTTACCTTCCCTCATTTCCGGCAGCGAAACTCTCTATCACAACGAACGATCGATCACCGTTTCAACGCGTTGGATCTACCGTGATTTGTCGCCGGGATTGCATTTTCGTGAGGGGAAGTGATACGTCTTAGCAAAGTAAATTAACGTGGGGCAAATGGCAATCTGCTACAACGCAACGCGGGTTATCCTGGATCGTGACTGTGTGGCACGCCTTTTTCCCGCTGGCGGATTAAAATCAGATCGCGAGCTGACTAAGAAATAGTTGTCGTATAGTCGGGGTTGATTATGAAGCTGGCTAATAAGCACTCTCACTCGGCTCAGATAAAACGTGCAAGGCAATAGACAATGGACAGGAAGACTACGAGAAATATCTACACAACAGACTGTTTTTAAAGACTATTTACCTACCGAATTTGAAGACTTATAGAGCAAAACAGGTAGTTTTGCTCAATAAGTCTTTAAATTCTACGAATCTTGTTATATGAACATGACTCATAAAAAGCACAATCACGAACGCTGCTAAGAAGCCATTCGCCTTGAGGTCATAAAACATAACCTTAATGTTTAGCAAGGAACAAAGGTAAATTATTTCAGACATAACAAAGTGTTCGATAGCATTGAATAATGTAAACTCCACGAGCGAACTAGTTCATACTCTATTGTATAATAATACAATATTTGCATAGTCGTAGCCGCCCCTTGCTAGTTGAGCTAGGGCTGTTGTTCTTACCGCAACTCGGAACATAGGTTTTAGAGGCTGTAACAATAAAGGTCCGTTGCCCGGAGCGGAGATCGTAAAATGTTACGATTTTTATTTAGAAACATGAAATAAACGGCAATATGAAATACATATGTTATACGACGTGTCCGATTACGGAAATGTAGAGGTATAGTGGGTTTAGCACAACCTTGCTGAGGTTGCGGTCTCGCATTCTCGTGTATCAACCGCTGCGAGCCGTCCTAACGAGCTAAGGCGATGTTTATCATCAAGAAACATTATGCATTAGCTGTAACATACAACTTGTTTTATTTTTATTAACTCAATTATAAGTGTTTTTCTCACACGTGTTTGATAAAAACTTTATAAGGTTAAATTAATGTTGTATACAAGATACAAGAACTTTATTTGTACGAAACACAGGTTACAATAATGGTCTTTAATAAAAATAAGTTCAGCCATGTCTCGCCGCAGATGGGCATACAAATATTAAAACCTAGTTATTGATATTAAATAATAATAATAATGATAAAGATGAAATTAGTCGCATGCAAATAATAGTACTTTACAATAATAATTTAACAAACAATAATTTATAATACAATGTCAGAATGAGGTGAGTAGTATATTTTTTTTTTTTTGTCTTAGTCAAATTTTTCGGTTAGATATTCATGCACGTTATAATACGCTTTGTCTGTCAATAACGTTTTAACTCTACTTTTAAATAGGTGTAAATTCTCAATTTCTTTGATGCATTTAGGTAGTTTATTAAATAATCTTGGTCCCATGCAGAATATACTTTTATTAAATAGGGCTGATTTGTGCCATGGCATGGCTAATCTATTTACTCTCTTGCTTTGCAGGTAACCAAATTCATATAAGTTTCTTTTGACAAATATTACTGCTTCTAATATATATATAGATGGAAATGTTAAGAGTTTAAGTTTTATAAAATGAGGTTTACCCGAGTCAGTATTTTTACTTACCAGAAACAAAGATCAGAGCATGGATATGTAATTATGATTATTCTGGCTCCCTAAAGAGATTTTTCATCCAAATATAATTTAAGGATAATTTATGCGGAACCTTTTTACTTTGACAATCAAAATTCTCCGTTAATCAAATATTTTTAGATGGTCTAGACCGGTCTCAAACATTTATTTTCGTGTCCAAAGAATCTGATACTAATGGAATAATTGAATATCATTGTTAGAGTCAAAGCGTATTATAAAAGTTGGTGCCTTTTTACCTGGCTTCATTAGCAACTTCCAAAGCAAAGAAATAAATTAAAGCAAAGGAATATTAATAAGTCCAACTCATTAGCAAAGAGCACTGAGTAAAAGATGAATTTCAAAGAAAAATGCAAAAGCTAGCTCTCTGAAAGTAATTAGCGAAAGCTTAGTTGCCGAACTTATGTAACTTAGAATCACAGCACAATATAGGGGTTACAGAAGGTTCAAAGCACAAAGGACGAGGAGTCAACTTCCACACGATTTGTTACGAATATAATTCTTGTGGAGAACAGCTCTCGAGATAAAAAGCACACCACAAAAGTATTTCTTCTGAAGGGTCATACACAAAGACAGCTCATCAATATTCATCCGAGTCTGAATCAGTGGACTGCGAAAAGGAGGAGGGTGGGACACGCGTCTCTCATACAAGATAAACACTGAATCAGACAAAATCTCATTAAAAATAATGATGCATGTATGAACCAACCTGGAAACCAGGCCATGTCCATTAAAATTTGATCGATTGTGTTAAATTAGTTCACGTTCGACGTCTTTATTTAGCAAGGTGATGACTGCACTTGGAATGCAAGGTAATGGGTCAGATGCCTAGAGATACATAAAGCGCTGCACAATACACAGATATCCAATTATCGACAAGCTTATTTGATCCGTATTTTCTGGAGAAAGACCTCTAACACAACTTAAACCTTTATTAGAAGCTGTCCGCACCCGTAAACTTAGCATTATAATAAAGGTTGGCTTCCATCAGATATGGTGACTCAATTAACCACAAAAGAACATCTGAATAAAGTTTTTGTATTGAGTTTTAGGCACAACACAAAATGGTCCATTTAAATTAGATAATAGAACTGTTTAATCGCATTCTCTTGCAGAAGGACCCGCAGCTTCGGAAACTATAGAGAACCGGCAAAGTCCAACGATTCCTATCCTATGTCAAAGTTGACAAGGGTCGCGGTCAGCACTTTCATCGACTTATCGACGGCGACGCGATCGCATCGATCCCGCAACCAACCTGCGGCGGGAAGTTTTCGATTGCGTCTTAGTTTAGTTGATACAGTGGTTTGTTGGTTACGGTGTAATCTCCAGAGTTATTGGCAATCTGTTCGTGGGCATACGCGGAGATTACCGTTACCGTAGATTATTACGCGAGCTCATACGTGGAATGGCTTATACACAAGTGTTCCTGTGAAAGATAGAGCATGGTTTCTTTTTGTTAAGGACCTTGAACCTTGAGGAGCTTGTTTGTCACCTGGGAACCTAGCCAGCAAAATGCGACGGATTTTAAGATCAAGAAATTTTGAGACACGCTGATACTACGCGTCGTAGCTACGATTGATTGTCTTGCGTCATAATAAATGTAGTGTCCAGATCTCAAAATCCTCATGGCGTATGCCTGTATAAAAGCGCCAAGACTGTAAAGTAGGTTAAACTCCCTATCTATCCCGATGTTCAAACCAAGCCTACACATGGCGCACAAGCGAACAAGTCACCGTCGGTGTCTCTGACCTATGTCGCCAGCGGGGGGAAGTACCGACACCAGCCTTTTAGCCCCAATTGTGCTGAAGCGGTAAAAGCTGGGGCTAATTTAGCTGTGAGCCACGTGACCCGTGATGCGATGAGTTTAAGCGGATCATTGGAGAGTGCATGATGGGATTATTGCAGATCCCACTGCGGCTTATGTGCTTTGATTTAGATAATGGACAATGAAGTCATTCAATAAGGATGCGTTCTGGTTTAGATGTTAACTTGGTTAAATATAGTGGTTTGCTATAATGGTGGAAATTGGAAACAATATAAGGCCGATATAATATAAGCTTAGGACCGTGAAGTACGGCACAAGCAAATAAATCCTTTGTTCTGCAGTAGGTGAAGTCGGGCTGCGGATGATGATGACGACTGCACCATGCTGTAGGTCCTGTCCTGTCCTGTCTATGCACTATGTTATATTTATATATAACATAGTGCTTAACTTATGTTAAGCAGATTTATTTACACTAAAATCGGGTACTCCTAGACAAAGATCTTCCATCATAATTTCAGCCGTAAAGCGTCCACTACTGAACACATCCTTCATGGATCTCCATGAAGGTTAGTTAGCCATACTCACCACGCTTGGGAGGCGGGTTGGCGAGCGCAGTAGGAGATGTTGATACATGGAAAGACGCTGCTGCTCATCCATGTATCCTCTTAGCAGGCTGGGGTAACATTCTAGTGCCGACACCCCTCGGCACAGCTACAATGGAGCTCTTTTTAAGTCTCTCGTTTCTGTTTCAGCAACACCAGTATACGATATAGTTAATAGTATACAATCCATTTTAATAAGTCTTGTTAGTTTTTCTCGGTATAATGGTCTTAGCTCTGACCCGGCATTTGTCACGCGAAAGTGATTTACGGTTTGAAAGCGGATGACTAAATGGTTTATTATGTTGCCCATTCGGATGGTAACGAAGTACGGCTTCTGATGCTTTCATTAAGTTTAATGAGAAGATCTTACAAGTAAAGGCTGCTATACAACAGAGGAAAAATCTGCATCACTTTATGCATATATTTTATGTCTCTGGTAAATATTACGCAAATTTATAAGAATCGGAGGCGACGACCACTGGGGGCCTAAGGACAGACCAGGAGAAGTAGAAGGAGAAATGAAAGCCCAGCCACTTTAAAGCATAGCTTTCATTATTAGAACAATAAAACCAAATAATAATTTATTTCTACATGCAAACATACGAGTAATTTTTATTTACCTATTATATGTATATTTTACTTTTACCATGTTTATGTTAATTAATAATTTATTTTGAAACTTTTCTTACTTCTGTCATTAGTGCCTTCTCATTTTTTCTTGCACGCCCAGACTGACTGATAAAAATGCTATTAGCATTAAGTACATTGTTTTTTTTTGTGCACAAGTATTAAATAAATAAATAAATAATGGCCCGCGACGACAATTCAGCCCGTCATCTGCGTCTCAGCCGACTTTACACGCACCGAACAGAAGTACTAATAAATACCCCTAACATTTAAATCATTTGTAACACCACACGCAATCTTAAACAGACTTAACCCCGATCATTATGAACACATCTTTATCTTCTAAGTGCCGTATTTGGTTCCCACAAAAAGTCGAAACACAATAGGAGGAAGACCCGAGGAACCCTTCTAGGTACGTACACCCGATAAGGTCGAGCCATTCAACGGATAAATTGAACAATAATACGATAAGCCTTGTTTTGGACAATGGGTGTCAGTTGAAAATAACTATGAATGAAGTTTCCTGGTAGAATTACATTTAATTAAACGTTAGTTATATGAGAAGCAATAAAATGTAGACAATTTCAAAGATGAGAATTAAAGCAGAATAATGAATGATTATTCGGTGATTAATCACGGTTTAAATTTATTTCCGGGGAACTTTTTCAAGACATAACTTTAAAAAATGATTACGGTTATAAACACCATAAATTATAATACCCGCGAAACTCACGACAGCGAAGCATGTTTAAATATTCCGTAGAAATTCTCCAAGGCAGCAAGTATATGTGATGAATACCGGAAATTTTCGAAAGTAACCTAAACTGGAAGCGCTACCGAATTCCCCGCCGCTGGTAAACCTATAAATTATACCGGTCATACTTACGCCCAGTAAATTTCAATGTTCCAATAAAATTTAGGGAACGGAACCGCAGCGCGCCTAACCCTCAACATCTTCAAGACAAGTAGCTTGAGGCAACTCAGGCAATCGTGGCATCCATTACGTAATGTGATGTGACCGACCTATATATGAAGGCAACGGAAGGTTAAACTTCACACAAGCATCGTCAATAGGCCGTAAAGAGCCAAGCGAGCTTATCTCCAAACGCCCTTGAGCGAAAGCACAAATTTACGTAAGCACAGCTAAAATAGTTAACTTTGGGTTCTTCGAGGATAGAAAATTAGATATGCGAACTCGTACAGAGTTCGGTGTTTCAGTCGTCCTATAAATGTCGACCCGTTTGGGTAACCTTGAAAGTTTATATAAACTGACCTATTTGAATGAATTGGTAGCTCAGAAGACGATACTAGCACGACATTGAAAGTAGAACGGAACATTGTCCTAGAAATTAATTTGACAATCCTAACCAATCGTGGAGTAGCAGTGATAAGATACGGTATCTAGACATGTACCCGGCCAATTTAGGCGAGGTTAAAGTCCATGTCATTTTGAATGTGATTATTGCGAATCACGACACAAAATTAATATAACACACTCAGTAGGATTTCAATGCCAAAAGTTTGATATTATTTCCATAAATTTCTATTTTTTAATAAGCACATGCTTGTTTTTAGGGTTCCGGACCAAAATGGTAAAAAGGAACCCTTATAGAATCACTCTGTCTGTCTGTCTGTCACAAATGGATATCTCGAGAACTACTGATGCTAACGACTTGAAATTTGAAATGGTAAAAATGTTAAAAAATATTCTTATTTTGATTGCAGGGGGGGCGGATAGGGATCTCAAAATTTTTAAGTGAAGTTACTAGGCCGTGTGGGGTATCGTATGGAAGGTAAATACCTTTCATTTCCTTTCATTTGCACATTAATAAACAGTTTTTATTTATTTGTTAAGCCGTATCGTTTTTGAGTAATTTACAAAAATGTTGAAAAAACTACCGCCCCCCTCCCCCCTTATCTCCTTGCAGAGGTAAACCCGTGATACTTTTATAGCTAATAGTGTATGTACACTTTATAGGAAAATTATAACAAACTCTCTAATTTGCAGTTTGTTAGAAAAGGGGGGTGGAAGGAGGGTTTTCAAAAATTCTTGTGAAGTTAATATGTGATGTGGGGTATCATATGAAAGGTATTCATTTGCAAATTAATAAACAGTTTTTAGTTTTCCTTTAAGCCGTATCGTTTTTGAGTCATTTACAAAAATGTTGAAAAAACGACCGTCCCTCCCCCTTATCTCCGAAGGTTGCAGAGATTAACCCGTGATACTTTTATAGCTAATAGAAGCGTATGTAAACTTTATAGAAAAATTATAGCGAACTCTCTAATTTTCATAGTTTTTTAGACAATGGGGGTGGAAGGGGGGGTTTTCAAAATTTTTGGAAAGTTACGAGGTGATATGAAAAGTATTTATTTGCACATCAGTAGTTTTTAGGTTTCCTTTAAGTCGTATCGTTTTTGAGTTATTTACAAAAATGTTGAAAAAAATAGCGTTACTTTTTTTATCGTAACTTTTTTTGCTATTAGAAGTGTATGTAAAGATTACAGGAAATTTATTACAAACTCTCTACTTAGCATACTTTTTTAGAAATCATCGAAAGTGTAAAAAATCTACATAAGTTCCGCTATCAGACGAGATGGCGCTGTCAAGGTTCTCCAACAAATATAAAACCGCCTTTGTCATATATTATATTGTATGATGGCACGGAACCCTCGGTGCGCGAGTCCGACTCGCTCTTGCCCAGTTTTATTTCCTAGAGAATTGAACCAACGTAGCTCAGAATAGAGACGTTTTAAGAGAATTGAAAAGGCCTTTGCCTAGCAGTGGCATTCAAATAGCTAATCTTTAAATGTCGCTGACAATACTTACAACATTTGAGGAGTTTCCGCAATTCCTCGTGCATCATCATCAGAATAGGGTTTTGAAAGAAATATGACCTATCTGGAAGTGTCTCTTATCTCTTCGAACTCAATAATTTTCTGACAATTTTAAAGCGGTTAAATGTTTTTTAGCCATGCCATCTGCTCCAGTTGTAGCGTCAGTTTGTTTGCTCAAATTGTCCCCATCATAGCACCGATTGTTTGTCCTGCATTGTTTATACCGGGTTAATGACTGGCCCTGACTCCCGCCTGCCTCATCTCCGAGAAAGTTTATTGTTTTGTTGACATGCTTTATAAAAGCTTTGCTCGTTTTTTTCCAACATGTAGTTCAAATACCCTCGGTCAAATAATAATCCTCTTCGGTTCACAGTCTGAGAGCAAAAATAAATAAAGAAATGACGTCACTGGAATAGGACACCGCCTTGCATTTTAAAATGTAACTTGCAAGGAATGTTTGCGCAAGTGTTAAAGAAATGCAGCTGTGGAACCATTCTATTCATCTCGTATAAAACACGCCGAAAAACAAAGAAGTTATACCTCGCGTGGAAATATTAAAATAATATGTGATGTGTGTTCTTTGTAGTCTGTTATTGGAATATCAAAGCAGTTGCTCGAAGTCCGAGGTTCCGAGTCAATGGAGCGCATAGACCACGTTATATTTGAGCCATATCGAGGCGAGGCAAACGATGCAGGGAACATGAATACATTCCTAGATTCCTACATAGATAAAACTGATCACTGAAGGACATTGGCAATATTCATTCTTATTCTTCATCCAATTAAATTTATTTCTGACTTCGTGTATATTATGTACTCTATATAATTTATTCCAAGCTGCTGCTTAGAGCTCTGCCCGCGTTTTTTATAATATATTTTTTTTTCGCGGAGCCATATTGTGTTATATATAACTTATAAGCACAAATCACTCATAACATCAGCTATCTGTCAGTCACATTTCAGACAAAATCGGTTCAGCCATTTTGGAGATTAGCCGAAACAAACAGACAGGCCAACATTTTAGAAATAGATTTCGTAAATACCTCAATATGCAATTAGTTGTTCTGTCGCTTAGGCGTTATTTGGTAAATTAGAACTGATGAAGATGACCTCAATCTTTTTAACGACAAAAATTTCATCGATAGCCATATCGAAGATGTAACTAACCTTATCATCATTATTATGGTAATGATGATAAGGTTTAAAGTCGTCTTTTTCTTACAAATTAAAGAATTATTCGATATAGCACCATAAAACTATTGTTGGTAGAGCGAGGTTGCAATACTAATGTAACGGAAGAAGGTTGGGGCACCATTTCTGTTTCTGAGAACCGTTCTAACCTATGTCACTCCCACAGGATTAAGATTGATATGATATCTCATTAATCTGAATCAATGCGACCGTTTGCGTCATTGCCATCGTCAGAGACTGAATGGCTTTTCAAATGACACCATGTGCATCACAACTGCAATATATCAAATGAAAATAAGTTTTGGCTAGTAAATCACCATCATAAACAATCAATTAGAAATTAAGGAAGCCCAATAACAACCCAAATATCTAAAAACAGAAGATAAAGGTACAGGTAATCAGCGTAGTAATTCAAGGCATTTTAATTAGGCAATAAATCTTTGTACCACGTTCGATGTCGATAATCTAGTTATTATTAGCAACACTATTTTTTTTCCTAACCTATTTTGTGTCCCACTGCTGGGCAAAGGTCTCCCCCATCTCCTTCCAATGTCTACGATCACCGGCCGCTTCCCACCAGTCTTTCCGGAAGGCATCGATATCGTCACGCCAGCGTCTTTTAGGCCTGCCTCGGCGCCGCCCCCGCCTTCAGGTTCTCACTTAGTGACGTGACGACCGATGCGCACCTAACAGGGTGCATTCTTCTTACGTGGCCTGCCCAATCCCATTTCAACCTGGCTGTCTTTGTCTACATCAGCAACGCCGGTTATCGAACGCAGCGTGGTATTGCGTATCTTGTCCGTTCGCTTGACTCTAAGCACGCTACGTTCCATTGCTCGTAGGCAAACCTTGAGTTTGAATTTTTGAGAATCGGTTAAGCACACGTTTTTGCACCCTAGGTGAGAACAGCAACACTAAAATTATCAATGCTAATATTATTAAATAATACCTATTGAGGACTTTCGGAGGATTGACTTCCTGAGGATTTACGCGTCCAATATACTTACTGTAGACAATAATCTTATTGTTTTCAAGATCGGACAGACATGAACGAACATCTTATGGCAGTTGAGTATTATTGTATAGAAAACTAGCTGTCCCGGCGAACTTAGTACCGCATTAGAATCAACTGACTACTGTTACTACTACTACTCCATTACTGCTACTGCTACAACTAGAAGAAGAAGACGAAATCATTTATTGATCAACAGTACCTACGTCAGGTATTTTAGGTCTAACAAAACAAGTAAAATTTGTGGACCGAAAGGTCCTTAGCATAATGTTAATCCTTAAATATTCTTTATATACACTTCTAATAGCAATAAAAGTTTCAGAGGTTTACCTCCGCAAACTTCGGAGATAAAGGGGGGAACGCTATTTTTTTCAACGTTTTTGTGAATAATTCGAAAACTGTAAGGCTTAAAGCAAAACTAAAAACTAAAAATTCTGTTTCATCATCATCATTTCAGCCGTAAAACATCCACTACTGAACGCAGGCCTCCCTCATGGATCTCCATGAGGGGTAGTTGCCATACTCAACACGCTTGGCAGGCGGGTTGGCGATCGCAGTACGGAATGTTGATACACGGAAAGACGCTGCCCACTTTCCAGAGGTAGCCTTTAGCAGGCTCTTACTGCATCCACGGGCATGAGAGGAGGAACATTCTTCTGCCGGCACCCCACGGCAAACAAAAACTGTTTATTAATGTGCAAATGAATACCTTTAATATGATACCCCACACGACGTAGTAACTCTACATTTTTTTTAAAAACCCCCTTCCACCCCCTTGTCTAAAAAACTACACAAATTAGAAAGTTCGCTATAATTTTCCTATTTCCACCCCCTTGTCTAAAAAATTATGCAAATTAGAGAGTTCGCTATAATTTTCCTATAAACTTTATATAAATAAATAAATAAATAAATAATGCTGGACAAATCACACAGCATCATCTAGCCCCAAGCTAAGCAGAGCTTGTGTTATGGGTACTAGATGACTGATATACTTAATACATTATACTACATAGATAGATATTTTTATTATATATAGAAAAACACCCAGAACACCCTGAACAAATATCTGCAGATCGTACAGACATTTGTCCCGAGGCGGGAATCGAACCCGCAACCCCTTGCAGCGCAGGCGGACCTTCGCCCGCTGCGCCACAGAGCTCGTCAATATACACTTTTATTAGCTATAAAAGTTTCACGGGTTTATCTCTGCAAACTTCGGAGATAAGGGGAAGGTGGAACGGTCGTTTTTTCAACATTTTTGTAAATAACTCAAAAATGCCTCGGCTTAGTGGAAAAATAAAAGCTGTTTATTAATGTGCAAATGAATACCTTTCATTGATACCCCACACGACCTAGTAACTTCACAAAAAATTTGAAAACCCCCTTCTACCCCCTCTTGTCTAAAAAACTGAAAGTTCACTATAATTTTCCTATAAAGTTTACATACATTTCTATAAGCTGTTAAAGTTTAACGGATTTATCCCTGCAAACTTAGAAGATAAAGGGGGGAACGGTCGTTTTTTCAACATTTTTGTTAATAACTCAAAAACGATACAGCTTAAAGGAAAACTAAAATCTGTTTAAAATTTGCAAATGAATACCTTTCAAATGATACCCCACCTAGTAACTTAAATTCAAATTCAAATTCAAAAAATACTTTATTCAGTGCGGCCGCATGGACCTTATTGACGCGTCACAACTTACAAAATAAAACAACACAAATAAATAGAATAAAGCACATAATTGAACCTGTTCACTTCAGATGACACGCGAGTTAGGAAAAGAAGTGAACAGAAGAACCTAACTCGGTCGTTATAGTCATCATTTAACAATTTGATTTTGTCTTATGCTACGTTTGACGGAGTTGGAGCAGATTCCGTCCCAAGTGGTTTTGTCCTCTAGGTAATCTGATATTTTATAATAAGCTTTATCGCACAGATTGCGTTTAATAATGTTTTTGAATTTATTTAATGATAACTTCTGCAACTCACTTGGGAGTTTGTTGTAGAAGCGTATACATTGCCCTTTAAAAGATTTTTTTACCTTATGGAGCCTAGTAGTGGGCACAGCGAGTTTATTCTTATTTCTTGTATTTACATTGTGATTGTCGCTAAAAATTTTGAGATCCCCGATACGCCCCTTGCAATCATAATAAGAATATTTTTTAGCTTTTTCATATATGCTTTATTAGTAAAAGAGTGTTATCTTTAACCATTTCAAATTTCAAGCCGTTAGCATCAGTAGTTCTCGAGATATCCACTTGTGACAGACAGACAGACAGACAGACAGACAGAGTGATTCTATAAGGGTTCCTTTTTATTATTTTGGACCTGAACCCTAAAAATGTCATCATTTAAATGAATTTACGTCATAATTATTTTTTGAAGGAAATGAAAAACCTTATCAAAAATTTACGATTCCGGTGGGATTCGAACCCACGTCATTCAAATAGATCATTGACGCTTCCTAAATCCGGAAGTGCTTTAACCACTAAGCTACGAAACCCGTGTGGGTACCGTTGAAATTCTTGATAAGGTGATATCGGTTGAGCACCGATTTTGATAAGGTTGCATTTCCTTGAAATATTCTACCTATACTGTATCTCGTATAACGCTGCCAAAAACAATAACAAAGGTGATACCAGTAAAAAAAGATCCTCCTTTGTAGAAGGTTACTTCGTCGTAGCTACGTTTTGCCATAAAAACATCTAGGATTTTTTATTTTAGTCGAAACTTATCAAATTGTATATAAATTATAGTCTTGGAACATTTTTATTCCAATAATTTCGTTTCTTACAAAGAAAATAAAATAATTAATATTTTTTATGGGTAATTAATTTGGCACACTGGTCACTTTTTGGGGAAAGCTATCAAGGTGCATTGGTACTGCACATTGGGTATAAATGTCATTCGTTTCCCGTGCCTCGTCCGTTCTGGAATCGAATGTTCTTTCTCTCGCCCCGCCGCCGCCGTCGCCGTTGTTGTTTTTGCTGTTCTGTTTATTTGTTGAAGTTGTTTGTTACCTACTCGTTAAAGTTATCTTGCTACATGAAGATAAGCGCGAGGTGACACCACATAAATGGGCAGACTGTATTACCCACACGATAAAAGTCGAAGAAGAAATGTTCAAACTAAATCATTTAATTGACACTGTATGTGATCGATTTGTAATAATTATCACTGAAACAGATTCTGAATCAGATGATGATAGCAGTTGTTCAGATATTAGTATGTAAGTATCATACCCGAACAACTGCTGTCATCATCGGATATGATTAAAAATAGTCTTTACGAATAAAAAAACAACAAAAAAGTATTTGTTTGTTTTATTTCTTTCTCAGGGAATGGATAAATAATTCTGCGCCAAGGTTGGACTAGGATTTTAGTAATCTAAGCAGTGAAAATATAATTTAACTACTTCACTAATAAAAAATTGCAACTATTTATTTGTTTTATTAAGCTCCGAGGCTCTTGTTGATAGGTACAAACATAGCATAGTGTAGGGTAGAACTATACTTGTAGTGATCCATGAAAAACAAGGTTATGCTCCACTGTCTTGTCAGTTTCACAGTTACATCAAGTGACATTACTTTGTTTACATTATTGGCAGCGTTTGAAAAAACAGACTATAAGTGTGGTTTAAACACTATAAAAACTACAAATTATTTTTTGTGTGAACTTTTACGGTGTTTAAATAGCCTATCTGTTTTCCCGGGCTAAGACAAATGAAAAAAATAAGGTCATTGTAATCGGTCCAGCCGTTCTCGAGTTACCAGCAATGGTTGGCAGCGTCTTACCGTGTATCAACATCACGTACTGAGCTCGCCAACCCACCTGCAAAGTGTGGTGGGTATGGCAATAACCCCCTCGTGATCAATAATTGTATATCCGTAAGAGAGGCCTATGTCCAGCAGTGGACGTCCTACGGCGGAGATGATAATATGAAAGGCCTTACTATAATCCGTTTCACGTAGGATGAGTCGGTGACAGCAGGAGTAGTGTAACTAACCCGAATTTGTTTTATAAATACATATAGATATTGGGGCAATTTTGTTTTGTGATTTATAGACAAGTAAGTGCATGAAATGGATTATCTAGAATTGCAAAAGAAGATGATAGAACTGGTTTAAGCCCCGTATATGAAAAACACACAAGACTTTATGAGCTTATGTATGGTAAATACAATTACATGATTCCCGGTACAAAATCTGACTGAGATGTGTAAGTACATCGAACCCTACACAATCCATTACGAAGACGCTTACGTAACCCACAGAGTTGAGCAACAGACAATTGGACGCAATAAAGATGAAAACATTATCAAGTGAGCAAGAAACACTATTAATGTACCATTAAGGGCACGAGCACTATGCATCAATTGCTACAAATTGAAGACATCAATGCATTGTAAGGGAACAAGGAAAGGCGCGTAACAAGCGAAGCGGAACCGTCATGAAATTTTAAAAAGTTAGAAAAAAACCTTCGACGCCTTTACAAAAGTATTTGTTGAATAGGTTGAAGACAATAGGGCGGGTCGACAAAAGGCCGTTCGCTCGTAGACTTCGCGGTGATGCAGGGTTACATAACAATATATAATAGTGTTCCTGTGCGGTCGAGTGACTCAACATACCCGCATACTGTGATATTTAACTACAACTAAAATAGAGAAAGCTTTTCTCTCAAATTTATTCGTTACAATAATGATATTCAGCGAAACATAAACAAGAAACGCATAAAATCGTTTAAGTTGTTCGATAAACTATGACTAGGAATAGAAGGGAGTCAAGAAACCAATAAAACAGCAGACCTTATTGTCCACAACACCAGTGTCGAGAGTACGTAGGGCCAACTAGGACAAAATAATGTCGTTATCAATGACGCTGAGGATGTCGGCTATGAATCAATGACTAGATAATGGAGATGTTGAACTCCCATGGAACGGAAGTAACCGTTTCGACCACGGTTTGGTATGGCGTTATACATATATATATAACACAGTCAACATTTTGGGATACATGGACAACCAAGTTAGTTTTATATGTAAATTATACGCTTACGCACACGTATGCATGAAAACTTTCACAGTGGTCATAGATTCAAAAAAAGTTGACCCAATTTCTTAAAAACTGCAAGAATTGGAATTGAGAATATGCCGGACATAGAACGTTTACTTTTCTTCGATTAGCATAAGGTCAGTCATCGACTCGGAGCCGATGGAAACCATTTATGGTGCGCATAGCAAACTGGTAGTAATTATTGTTGCTGATTCATGAAGGCCGTCTAACGCCCACTACGCACTATATTACTGACAGTTTTCTGTAAATAAACACTGTCTTCTAAATTATTTATCGCTATAACCATCGATCCATTGTTGTGGTGAATCATGTAAATAACAACAATGGTAAGTGATAAAAATGGTCGGTGCAGTTTTAAAATCATGTTTTTATGACGTGACGTTAACAGACCTTATATAATTAAACAAACGGTGATTCATTACAACAAACTTGTCGCGAACGATAATACTGGTCACCAATAAACATTTACATATGGGTCTGTGCGACTTATCGGTTTGATGAACTTTTGTTTTCGCTTAGCAACAAAATAAACAAACGTTCGATATGCTACATTTATTTTCCAACTTTGGGCGTATCAGAAGTAGGAAGTACGATTGGAATCGAAAATAGGTAAGTCGATTAATCCTGAAAGGCTGCAACACTGCACTTTGTTAATTGCTTTACAGATTGTTTACTGCGCTGAATCACCGTAGAACGTAAAGGGCGATTCTCTGTAAGCTCGTAATCTGCTGTCCCGACCGATTTTTTCATAAGTTAATTTAGTTTAGTTTTTAAAAGTAACTTCTAATGATACTTTAAGCCCGAACCTTTACGGGCCCATTGTTTTTAGAAACATAACTATTCAAAGTTTTTTTTCTAGACGTGATAGAAGCCCTAAAAACACAGTCCCCTGGCTGTCCCCATCACTGTTTTCCGACTATCATAAACTAAAATAACTAAATTATATTATACTTGTAAAACAAGGTCTCATTACCTATTACATTTATTTAGTAAAGTCCTGTAAACTTTGTCCCCAGAATTTCTATGCAGTCCCCTGCCAAAAATTTAAAGCCATAATAAAAAAAATCTGTAATGTTTAAAAACGTTTTTTTGAGTGAATCGAAAAGCAATTGTTGTGAAGATGGCAACCATGCCGAATGCGGCGGCGAGACGCCGTTTTGTTAAGTGTCAGAGCGGCATTTGTGAGGTGAACACGTGTTTGGACCGCTACCTCATACAGTCCTCTGGTAAGTAATAATATTTATGTTAATTACTTTAAATATCTCTATATATAATTTATTGGTTTATTATTTATGTCTAAATATATCGGTAGGTTCTTTTAAAACTATTTTACATAAATTTTGTAAACATTGTGAAATTTAACCGAAATTCACAGTCCCCAGGCAACAGTCCTCAGCCTGAAAATGCGACAGGAGACTGTTTTACATTACAGGGGACTGTGTATTTTACGTATTAGTTATTATTTTTATGTATTGTTTGTAAATTAATCCGCTGGTTTGTTTTATTAATTTAATGTAATCATCAAAGTTATCAAGTAATCAAAGTAATCATCAAATTACCCTCAAAAGAGACAAGAAATCCCAACCAACAGAATAAGGAAAAATCTTTGCGGAAGTTAGAAAAGAATATGAAAGCTCGTGAACACAGCTGCATTAAAGAAGTGTAAAGAACATTGTATATACCAGATACTGTTCGTTGTTTGGCGACGTCATTACGTCGTAATGCTTTTTTTCTCTTAACGTACGATATTTTTATGGAACTACACCGAAAGTGGCCATGGCAAAGGTGCACCGGATGGTATAGGAGCAACGTACAAAAAAACAGCTGATTTCGTTGTTAATTCTGAAGGCGACATCAACAATATTGATCAGTTTGTTAAAGTCATCCAAGAGGCCATGGCAACAACATGTATCGCAATCAACGGTAAAGACATCCAGGCAATGGTTGTTAAGGTTTAAAATAGAGGAAGCGTCCGTTCAGAAGGGTTTTAAAGGCACATTAAATGTGCATTATGTCGCAGGTTTTACTTCTTACTCGGTCTTCCAACTAAATGTATAACGCTTACAATGAATAGTCTCTTGTGAGCTCTATAAGCTTAGCAGTATCAACCTTACTCTATAACCTAGATGGACGGTAGAAGAAGTATTTACAGAGTCCGCACAGGAAGATCTTGAATCTGCTGAACGTGAATTGACACCACACAAATCCCTTCAAAGATTGGATGATGATAGAAACGAGTGGAATTCGGAATTCATGCTACAACAATTTAACAATATATATTATAATAAACGATGAAGTTCTTGTGAAATTTACAGCTAAAAATGTAGAGTATCGTTATGCTGCCGTAATTAATGAGATTGAATGATAAAAACGATTTACGTGTCCTTTAAAATTTAAGATTCAAGACGTCAGAATTATCCAACTTTAAATGACATGATCAAATGAGACGTCTGAAAGGTCCTTATACCTTTCAGACGTCTCATTTGATCATGTCATTTAAAGTTGGATAATTCTGACGTGATTGTATTCTGATTGATTGAAGGGAAAGAGATTATTTTCTAAGTTTCCTACTCAATTAGACGTTTTCGAGCGCATTTTTTGAATGTTAAGTTAAACTTTATTATTTGCCTTACTTGATTCAAAAAATATATTTAGCTTTTGATTGGAGATTTCAGTTGAATCCTATATTTAAGACTTTTCTAATAATTAAATTAATAATAGTAAGTATTTTAATGAATACTGTATAAAGCATTTACAGATTGATATTATAATAATAAGACAATGTTGATCTCAGTAAGTACAAAATGCTTCTAGCACATAAGGTTAATTTTTGATATGAATGTTTAAAAAGTTATGTTTTCTGTTGATGTTTTTTAAAGAAACTTTTGTTAATTATTGATGCGCAAATATGCCAGTAAAATAATAAATGATTGATTAATGTAAAATAACATTTTTCTAAGTATAACAGTCCCCTGAAGCCTCAAACATTCCCCTGTCATGATTTTTTGTAAAATTGCTAATATCTCGAAAAATACGTATAATTTCAGTGGGCCCCCTTATCTAACAGAAATAATAGTTAATTTTCTTCGAAATATAACAAAGTTATTTAGAAATTGTTAAAAAAAATTGCCAGGACAGCATTTGTATGGGACCTGTACAAGCTTACAGAGAAACGCCCTAAAATATAAAGTCGGAAATTAAAACATGCATGTTACTATTATTATAAAACATTTGGAAACTGCAACGTTTTTGTTTTTATTTTAAGTTAACTCAATTTGTACTGATAATCTGATTTACTGCAATAGAAACCTAAAGCATTTTCAAGTTCGCTTACACAAAAACATTTAGGTTCATATTGGAAACATGCCCATTAGGTGTTGAAGCCACATCATTAGATAACACTGCAATGCTTCCCAAGAAGCTTAACAATAATTTAGATCTCTAATTGCCTGTTCGACATCGCAATAAATACTGCCTCATGGTGCTTACCACCGTCGGCAATTTTCATCCGACACAACAATTACTCTACTATATTTTATCAGATAAAAGTGAACAATATTTCGAATGGAACTTCGAATTCTGATCTCTACGGCACAGACTACAATGGAGACCTTAAATTGTTAGAAGATTCTAAATACGGATTAATCTTTCAACAATATTGATATGAGGGCAACTCAGGGCTTTTGGTGTTTATTGATACGAATATATCTTTTTTCTGAGCTAGAAACACTGAACAATAACCTCGGAGATTATTCAACAAATAAATATCGCAGATACTACGTGAGTATTCTAGTAGCTAAGGACAACATTAAAATAAGGGAATGTTCGTTAGGGAACCATTGAATGTTGTGGCATTAAAAAGACGTTCTTGAGTATACATTTAAAGCGAATAGCTTACTACGCCCGTTTAATCGTGAATCGTGTCGATCCAATGAGTTGACTGATAACAGATATGGATTGGTAGTTCACTGAAACGGAAGCCTTATCAGCGAAAACAAATCATCGATAATAGGTAAGTGATGTAATCGGTTTATTACGGGAATTGAAGAGTTATGAACCCGGAAAATGACCACAAACACAAAAAATGATAAACCAATAAAAAAATAAACCAATGATTATTTATTATTTTTATTGATTACAAATAAACCAATGATGAAACCAATGACAAAATCGCAAGACGATGAAAATAATTATGCAGAAGTATGCAACGATCTGCTAGAAATACAAAACCGTGATATTGCTGACGTAACACCAGAGATCCCGTTATATTAAGTTGATTTTACATAATCTCAGCAGCTAAGCCGGGTTAAATCCAATAAATCTCTTAATATTGTTACGAGTCGACTTAAATTCCTCACTTATCTTAAGACAAACACGGTGTGATACTCTAGCGTTGATTCTACGTTTGTTGCTTTTTATGTGCTCTACGGTCTATTTCAGACTCACGCTGTTGAATCACACGCACATCTTTCGACTGAAAGTGTGACAGGTTGACATTCCCGAAAAATATGGAATTCATAACATTTATATGGACGCCATAAACTTTAAACTCACGTAAAAAGAGGCCAGGAAAGGAATATAATAATGTTTCTTAGGCGAGCAGTAAACTTTATACGAACGAAATCTTCTTGCGTGCTTTTGCCTTGATTAACTCCACTAGCAATTTGCAATTCCTTGGAAGGTTCCATATTTAGTTTCTCATTTCTGAATCTGAATAAGACCTATGTATAAATGAAGCAGTTTATGCACCTTGTAGGTCACCTGAAATTGCAGGTATATAATTTTGATGTAAAAACGTTACTTCTCCTAACATCCTTGTAGGTCACCTGAAATTGCAGATATATAATTTTGATATAAAAACGTTACTTCTCTTAACATCATTGTAGGTCACCTGAAATTGCAGGTATATTATTTTGATATAAAAACGTTACTTCTTTCTGTGCTGGTTGGTTTTATATTTAGCTAGATCTGTTTCTGTATCGTTGCCAGACTGTTTGGTAGGTTCCTATTGAGTCATAAGTTCATAACTTTAACGCTACTGAGAGAGAAAAACTTCAAAAATTGTAGCTGCTTCGTTTTCTTACGAAACATTGGTGCCCCTAGAGTAGACTTCATTGTGTAATCTTTTCTAACTTCTTTGACCTTACCGTAAAGCTTTGTTTGCTTGTAATCTAGAGGATCTGTTTTCCGTTTAATCGATTGAGCCATTTTCCTCTAAGGTCCATTTACCCCGAGAGATTTAAAACAAACACGCTATATCTGACGCCTTGGGGGAATGTGCCTTGTTTTCTTTACGTAACTTTATACATTTTGTTTCTTTTTTACCTACAAAACCAACGTGTAATTTTAGCTATAATTCTCAACGACCACGCAAAAAATAAGGTATCATTCGTTTTATTACACGAACTCAGATCTATTTCAGATGTATTGCAATAGGCTCATCATTTCGACGCATCAATAAGGTTCATGCGGCCGCACTGAATAAAGTATTTTTGGGTTTGAGTGCTCGCTTTGATCGAATTAATATTTAAAATTTAACTTTGTAAGCTGAGTCATATTTATATGTCAAACAATTAGACATGTGAAAGAAACTGACTGCAAGCAGAAGTGGGATGCGGCAAACTGAGCTTATGCTGATATTGGGACGCATATTGAGGACACAGATACCTATACGGATATTATGTATGTCGACTATAATATCCTAATATAGTCACATCTAAATTATTTGATTGTTTAAATTTTGAATTGTTTCAATAACGTGTTCGTGACTCTATGTGAAAACCAAGTTTACATATTTACATATGTATTTATCCCACATTTTTTCCATATATTAGTTTTTTGATGTTTTAGTTAGATGGTCCTCAACAAACTGATTTATAACTAAGTAATAACAGGCTTTGTTTCCTCAACAGTCACTCTTGCGTTCTAACTTTGTAATTGTATGGCTTCGTATTATGTTTACAACCATATGTCGTTTTAAATTAGTATCTAAACTGGCGTCTCTTAGCACGCCACTCCTGACGGTCATGCTCAGCTAAGTTCTTTATTTTTTATTGTCAAATCTCACTTAAGTATGTAACTCATTTCATCGAGGAAAAAAATTGATGGGATAAGAAAACGTCTCTGCAATGTCCTCAACGTCTTCTATTAGTTTTCGGAAAACATATTTTATGCACCTCGACGGGAGTTATAAGAACGTAAAAATAAACAATAGCTAAGAGTCACGTACATAAAAACAATTATGCGAAACATGCCCTTCATGCAATTCAAACAAAACAGTTTTATCATTGCCGTGTGGAATTAGTTACGTATATTGTTTCGATGTTTGCAAGAGATTTAGTTTAATCTTACAGTACACAACAATACTGTGCTAAATATACAAATTATGCGCTATAAGGAACCGGTCGAGACAACGTGGGTATGTTCCTGTCCAGTTTATAGTTTTACGAAATTGCAGCGGTGTGAATCACCCACACAGCTGTGGAAACACTTGTGATGGTGCGCGAGTCATCGCAATGAATACCAATTGCAGGTAACAATAGCTACGTATACTTATGTTGAGCAGATATTTTTAGAACGAATAAATGAAACTACATAGCGTCCACTTAGAGTATAAGGTACGGAATAATCTAATTGTGCTTCCAGCTTGTCATACATTTGCTTTGGCTCTAACGACTATATTGATGGTGACAGAACGAAAATAGCATCATCGTGCACCTCATTTGGGAATATTTTTAAACTATACGACTCACTAATTGAGGTATCATTTAACGCAAGCATCTGTATTAGTCGTTCAATTTCCTATTTTTAGATGACTGTTGGATATGTATAGGGATGTTCCAGAGATACTTAAAGATTAGTGTACATAAGAGTTATCTTTGCTTCCACCAATTTTTGAATTTTTGTCCAGTTATAAAATACATTATTTTTATAATTAGGGATATATTCTTTATTGGGAACTTATCCTTGATGAATAAAATATAATATACCAGTTTTGCAATAGTCCATTTCTAGCTACACTCTTGAACACTGAATTCGGTGATTATCTGATTTATTATAAAGAAATAGCTTAGCTAAGCTTAGAATTAGCTAAGCTGTTTTTGTGTCACGAAACTGAGAGCTTGAGTCCAAACTGTTTATCAAAGAAGCACTACCAGCACTAGATACCTCTCGAACTATCTCTAAGTAGCCACAGCAATATCCTACTTAATAATTAGATAAATAATATGGACTTACACAGTCTTCCGAAGCTGAGAGAGAGGCGTTTCCTGAGCTTTTGCATTTTGCTCATAGCACCGCCTCTCTTTTCCCTCATTGTCACGCCTGTGGGCAAAAAGAAACAATTATTAAAGAAAGTAAAACAAATTGGCCTTTTACATGTATACGACTTTGTCAAAAACTGTTACATCGAAAGATGGATAAGGCTTCTAATTCTATTTCTAGTTGGGTTACCAGATCTGCACTGACGTCCCGCATTGTGCATTGTCCCCCGAGGTGCTGCCTCGACCCTAACCTAACCAGCCCAACTCCTTGAAATACCGGAGAAGAAATCGGGGTCGCTGGCAGCATTCCATGAGCATCCCCGAAGAGTATGCAAATGTTGTGGAAGAAGAAGGGCATGACTCCATGAGCTCCTGCAGTCCTGTCTCTATTCTGTCTGTCTAGTGGCACCGCAGTGCAGTAGCACGTGGATAAGGCTTGTCCAAGCTAGTTTGTGTAAATCGCTATATTTCTATATCTATATTCAGAGCAAGAACATGTTAAGTGGTCAAAAACTGACTAAGCTGCAGGTTTCTTCACGATATCTTTCTTCACTTATAGATCAAGCACGTGTCAAACCCATGAATAAAATGGATAAAAGGCAAACACAATAATTTATGTAGCGCTGTCTGTCTGACTGTCTTTCTGTGTATGGGATCATTACAACCGAACGCGTTGACTGACCGTTTACATGAAACCTTTTCTGTTAGCACCGTCTAATTGAGAGAAGGGTACTGATTGATTTTGGTGACCCTGGGGTCACAGGGACCGGAGTTATTGTGACCTCAAAAGGTCACCAAAGAAATAAGTCTTCAAATGGCCGAAAACGTCCAAAAACCCAAAAATACTATTTTTGACCTTTGGTGACCTTTTGAGGCCTTCGCACCCTTTTCTGGTACCCGTACCAATGCTTGTTTACAATAATTAAAACTATTATAAAATCAAGTTTTCATTAGGTACCCTTAATACCACTCGCTCATCCTGGTATCTCAAGAAGAACTATGAGATCTACAACTTGGAGTTTGCATATTTAATAGAAAAAGAAAATCGCAAGAAAGGTTCCGTACACCATTATTTTTGAGGATCTTATTTTTGAGGTCCATAGTAGCACCCACTTTTGATTCTGATTTGTACGAGGAAAAAACAGCATAAAAATCACGTTTGTTGTATGGGAAACCACCTTAATATTTATTTGATTTTAATTTAACTATTTATTCATCAAATGAATGTACAACTTCATATTCTGTGAATATTTTAAGCGTCTTCCTGTTGCCGTTATTAATATAGAACAAAAAACGGGAAAACAATCACGTTTGTTGTATGGGAGCCCCCCATAAATATTTATTTTATCCTGTTTTCAGAATTTGCTGTTATAGCGGCGACAGAAACACATCATCTGTGAAAACTGTCTACATAGCATGGTTCATGAGATACAGCCTGGTGACAGACAGACAGCGGAGTCTTAGTAATGTCGTCCCGGTTTTAATCTTTGGGTACGGAACCCTAAAAATAACACTATTTGAGTATATTCCTTTTCTTAACATCGACATTCATTAGTGTCGACTCGGAAGCGAATTCAATCTAGAGAACCTTGACAGTATTCTAGTCAGTGCAGTTTTAAAAGCTTTTTTTAAATACCTGTTCTATAGCGTCTAATGTTCAACATTGAGTGTAGGCAGCACTGCCAGCACATTCCTGCCATCCGGTGCCGTTAAAGGAGTTATTTCATACTACTGCCTAATTGAAAAGGTTAACTCATTTTAAAATTTGGACCCCGTTCCTTGCTTAATGACCATGTTGTATTGTGATTTCATTAAAAATATCATTATCATCACTGTTTGGTAGAAGTAGTGTGGCCCCTAAAACCCCTTTATTTTTACACATAACAGGATTCCTACTGAAGCAGTCATGGTTTGACGGCCCAGGCAACAAGTATCACTTTCTTTCAACGCCTTTCGTATCGCCATTAAATATTTACGATACACAAACATTTATAAAGTAATTGATATAGACATTATATATGATCCTTGGATTCTAGGAAAAATACTATTGTGAAAATTAAATTAATTAGGCCTTGAAATATAGATAGTTAAATAGTTTATGTTCATTATTTATATTTCAGGAATCTTTAAACACGACCGGGCAATTGAAACTAAAACATGTGATAGTCTTCATCATCATCATCATCCACAGCCTGGTTTCACCCACTGCTGGGTATACAGTCCTCCCTAAGTTCCCTCCACCACGATCCTGTGCCAGTCGCATCCATTGACGCCCTGCGAATATCATCATCATTTACCAAATAAATATTATATAAACATTAAACGTTATAAAGAAGGATGACATGAGTTTCGTTATCAAGCATCCATGCGATCGACGAACGAGCAATTTAAGGTACTTATTGATTTTACAGGACTTGTAAAATATACTTAGTTACTTACTTACCTTCTTAGAATTTACGGTTGATGACTGCAAAGATGTTGTTTAAAAGGTCGCACAGTCATTTATTTTATTAAGAATTTATTTACAAAAAAAGCACTCTATCAGTACATGGTTGAATGTAAAGGAATATTTTGTATTTGTATCAGTATACGTTACAAACAGTTTTATGCCTAGTATCCATGACACCTATATAATTATTATTATTATTATTATAAGCCTATCTGATCCCACTGCTGGGCAAAGGCCTCCCCCGATTCCCTCCATGCATCTCGATCCTGAGATATATACAATACCTATATAATATTCTTGCAAAGAACAACACGTCTCGAAGATGTGAAATTCTCACGACGACTTAAGAATACATAATTTCTTCATACTATTCAAATGCACGAGAGGTTTTTCCAACAATTTAATATTGATGAAGATTCAATTATTTTTAGAAACCGTGTTAAGAGATTAAATATAATCAATAAAAACATAAATCAAATACAATATAATCTTATCACGTTCTCGACGAATGCGCACCATACGCAACCAGCTGTTTACGAAGAAGACTATGACGTCTTCATTATGATTTCAAGTGAAAGGGTACATGTATGCACAACATATAGTTGTTGAATACTAAAAATGATTTGCGTTTAGATTCTTTATGAAGTACAGATTAACAGCAAAATCTTAAAGTAGGTTCTTCAAAGTCATAAAACATTTTAAGCATTCTAAAAACATTCGAACTATGGAACAAGCATTGGTACGGGGGTGCCAGAAAAAGGGGCGAAGGCCTCAAAAGGTCAAAAAAAGCATTTTTGATTTTTTTGACGTTTTCGGCCATTTGAAGACTTATTTTGGTGACCTTTTGAGGCCACAATAACTCCGGTCCCTGTGACCCTAGGGTCACCAAAATCAATCAGTCACCTTTTCTTATTAAGACGGTGCTAACAAATAAGGTTTCATGTAAATCGGTCAACGCGTTCGGTTGTAATCGTCAAATACACAGACAGACAGACAGACAGACAGACAGGCCCCCTAAAAATCGCGCAAAATTTGCAAGGCTTAAACAGAACAATCAACTTAGAAGAACCTTTTTAATCTTGTGTATTCTATCACTTAGACGTGATAAATTGTGGAATGTCAGAATCATCTCAATTTAATCTAAAAATAAATCAGCGAAACAAATTAAAAAGTTAATTTCCTTCAGCAATCAATCGTCTGCAGGGAGTGAAAAGGCGTTGAAATATTTATGGGGCTCTGAATAAATAGGCCCTTCCTTGCCTTCGTAAAGATCTAATTAATTCCTCAATAGCTCAGATATTACTGTACACTCTCTACAACAAAGAGCGAAGGTAAAATAGCCATAGATAGAATACGTTCAAAAATGTTGGTACGCTTCAGCGGTTGGCTGCTGGCCCAACACGACTGCAGTAATTCGGTTTATGGAATAGAGGATACGATCTTTATGCATTGGCCTAGAAAGCTTGCACTCTCAGAACAGTGCTAAAATAATATGGCTACTCACAACGCAACGCTAAAACAATATGGCTAATCGAATTTTGCTACTAAAGATCAAATGGAATATTTTATTGAACCATTCGAATTAGATTTTGAACTTTATAAACATGTCCGGACAATCGACTTGTATCAACGATGTTGATTGGTTGAAGCTTTACCTGTGGAAATGCAAACGACACATTTGGTCGGGTCGAAGCTTAATTGACGTTGAATGATTTATGCTCTAGCAGTGAGAGAATAAGGATGAATATGCAGTGACGGCACGTGAAATCCGGCGCTTCCAGCAACATTCAACAATACAGGCTGCACAAACATGACCACCATGAGCAAACATTGGCTATGTCATCGCTATCTAATCTGAAGAGCGACAGCATACGATCACAGTCGTAACGCATGTAGCACAAACGAAGTATGGTAACTGAGGTAACTAATCAGTAACTATATTTAAGTAAGCAGAACAACACTTAGCATGCAATTGCAAATTGTATCGATGTACACACGATGTATTGTAACTGGGGTTGTTATGTTTATGCAAACATATTTAGGTGGACAGAACAACTATGCATGCAATTGTAACTTGTATCGTTGCTCAGGTTTATTGATAAACCTAATCTATACCTTACAGATTGGCAAATCATAGCACTGCATGGTGAGCGAGAATGGCGTACTATTAAGGTGATTAGTTTATAGATTGTTATGAAGATTGCATCTATTGATAAGCCTTACAGTACGTACTTCTCTAATAAACTAAAGTGGAATGGTTAGGTAGCCTGTCATATTCTTTGTTTACGATGTAGGCGCGTACAGAACCATAAAAATGAATTTACCGATGTAAGCCACAACATTTAGTATACCGCAACTTTCGGCGTGTATACAGAAATGGGATGATAAAAGCCATCCTTTTGCGAAGTTACGACACGCGAATATTAAAGTGAAATGGTAAATTGACATCCATTACTCGGGTTTTATGATCCTCTCAACTTCTAAACTGCATGCAAGAAGATCTTCGCCAGTATACGAGGAAAGTAAACTATTTATAAACGTAGTACCGTAACTAGCTAATAGTTTCGGGGTTCCGTGTATGTAAGACGATAGGTAGTGTTTACTTAGGACTACGAAGAAGTTTCCACAAAGGCCGCGAATCGATACCGACTTTGCGAAACCTCGTTTTTGCTCAGGTATCGAACTTTCTAACGAACAAGCATTGGTACCCCCCGTACCAGAAAAGGGGGCGAAGGCCTCAAAAGGTCACCAAAGGTCAAAAATGGGTTTTTGGACGTTTTCGGCCATTTGAAGACTTATTTTTTGGTCCCTGTCACCAAACTCTACACGTCTCACAAAAGAAAGCACTTGTGGGTCACCATCGGGATGAGTTTTATTCCCAAATGTGAGAGACTTGGGGAGCAACTTCAATAAAACACCCTGATGATGACCCACGATTCAAGTGTTGGTTGTCCTTACCAACTTTACCGGTACGTGAATAATAATCCTGTCTTCGTAATGAATCAAAATACAAAAGTTAACCGAGTTAAGTTGTTTTTAATAAACTGTACGAGATAGACAACCTCCGTGGATCAGTTGTTTTAATAGCCGGCTGATACTCAAGAGGTTGCGGGTTGATTTTCGCCAAGGAGGGTTACATTTTTTTTATATTATGTACATCCCGCTAGGGGGATAAATGTTTGCTTTTCTGCAGGTATTTGTCTCTTTATCTATGTATACATAGAAAAATAACACAGATATCTGGTATCCATAACACACGCTCTGCTTACTTTGGGGCTAGATAGTGACGTACGTTTTTTTTATACGACTAAATGACGAGACAAGCCGAAGGCCCTTGTTGTTGGCCGGTAACCTCTACCTATTACAACTGCAATACCGCGGTTATCGCGTTCACGCGCTTTCAACCAAACAAACAAAAACCTCATCTCAAAATATTAGTTTAAATTTATTATAAAATATAGGTTTACATTTTAATCAAGCTCCAAATGCAATAAAAATATAAATAACCCCAAGAAAAGTGACTAGATGCAAACATTTCCGCGTTCCGGCGCGGGCGGTGTCCAATGAACTCGTTCCCGCCGCCCACGCCCAACTAGGGTTGACAACTCAGTTATGCGAATTACGACTACGAGATGGGGAGTCTACATTTTTTATTTTAGCCGAGTTTTCTGTGTGACTTCGTTACGTTATTTATTTTCTTCCCTTCTGACCGTTCGAATTCGACCGCGCACAAAGGTCGTGGACGTAGGTATGAGGATAGCTAGGTTAAAATGGAGATGGGCGGTGCACTTGGTGAGAAGGGACGATGGAAGAAGGACTAAGGCCGTAACAGAATGGTGGTCAAGGGACACGGTACGATCTAGAGGCAGACCACCCGCCCGTTGGTCCAATGTCGTTAGTGTCAGTTCTGCTGGGAGTCAGTGGACGAGATTCGCAAGGGACCGTAAACAATGGCGCATTAAAGAGGAGGCTACTCAGCAGTGGGTGCAATGGGGCTGAAATGATGATGATGACCGCTGCTTCGTTCCCGTTTCACTGATGTTTGCATCTAGTCACTTTTCTTGGGGTTTTACTCGTATAAAAGCAACATCAAAAGCTGTCCAGCCGTGAAAAACAAACACATCATCATATATTATCTCAGCCGTAGCCCACGTCCGCTGCTGGACATACGCCTTCCTCATTGATCTCCACGATCAGGAGGGGGTTATTGCCATACCACTCGGTTAGGATGTTAGCAGACGACAAGCGATAATTGTTAGTAACCCTAACGTTTTTCTATAATTCGCTGTATGCCATTAGCTTCCCATTCTATGCACAAAATTACAATTTTGTTTTCTCAATTTACACTTGAGGAAATACACAGCCATCAAGGAAAACAAAAATAGATCACGTGGTAATCACGAAAACACAGGTGAAATCATTGTTATTGTTATTTTCGTCGCAACCATTGGCACAATCACAGTATCGTTACACCTACTACTAAATTATACAACCCTATTCCGCCGCGCCCGCATTTTACAAGCAATATCAGAAAGGCAGACAAATTGAATGTCCTTTTACGTAGTGTCTGGAAGAAATCGCTCTGAGCGATAAAACCGCACATTGTATATTTCTGTTGTTTTAGTCATCATTTCATTTCAGCCGTAAAACGTCCACTACTGAACACAGGCCTCCCTCATGGAGATTTATGAGGGGTATTTGCCTACTCACCACGCTTGGCAGGTGGGTTGGCGAGCGCAGTTTGGGATGTTGATACACGGAAAGACGCTGCTGCCCATGTTTCGGAGGTATCCCTTAGCAGGCTCTTACTGCATCCACGGGCATGAGAGGAGTAACATTCGACTGCCGGCACCCCACGGCAAACGGTTGTTTTAGTAGTTTAGGTTTATTTTACTATTCATTTTTCCATTCTAATCATCATCATCATCATCATTTCAGCCGTAGGACGTCCACTGCTGGATAAAGGCCTCCCTCATGGATCACTACATACTTATCATATGGAGTTGTTGCCATACTCGCCACACTTGGCGAGCGCAGTAAGGGTTGTTGAAACACGAAAAGACGCTGCTGTCCATCTTTCGGAGGTATCCCTTAGCAGATTCTTACTGCATCTGCCAGCGGGCTAGAGGGGCAATATTCTACTGCTGGCACCCCACGGCATGTTCTAATGTCGGTATGGTTTTATGCAATAATGTGAAATCGTTCTTATTATTATATTATTTTCCAGTAGCGTTACACCTACTGTGTTAATTATACAACCCTATATCACCGCGCCCGTATTATACAAGCGACAAGTTTCAGAACGGCACCCTGCAGACAAATTGAAAGTCCTTTACGTAAGTATATAGGCTACGTAAATACGCGACAGATCTCTTCGACTAATTTATTCAAAGTGCACACGCAAACTTAAAAGATTTGTCGGTTGTATGAGATAATTTATTAAGTATTTTTGACATTATCTTCAGTCTAGTAAGAATTCATTTAGGGTTAATAGTTTTCTTAAGCACAATGATAAGCCAAATGCGCGATTGAAAACTTGTAACTGAAGACATGTTTTTGCTATTAAAATGCAACAACATTACATTCTATTATCTTTGTTGATGCTAACTGAAGACATGTTAATGAACACGTTACTGACGTATAGACGAAAAAGTTGATCTGTTTGAAGGTTACTAATGCTATGAAGGCAAACTACGCCGCGATCTCTACTATACATAGATTCTGTAGGTACACTTCTAAGACGTATTGGCATATTATTTTATATGAACATAGCCGAGAGGTTGATATAGGTGCTGGTCAAGCCTAATACATCTCCATGGTCTAATCTACACTTATACTAAAATTCATCCAAATCGGTTCAGCGGTTTTGACGTGAAAAGGGAACATACATACATTCTTACTTTCACTTTTATATATTAAGTAGGAAGTAGGATTTACTTTACTTCTAAGAGTATATTACTCAACTGTCATCGATGAAAGTGACTTATCTTTGTCACGGCTTAGATTAAGGACAAAAAAGATTAACAAAGAATCTATACGGAGGTATTCAAAACAAAACAAGGGCATTGGCATAAAGAACGTGATGAAACAGAACTTGAAACTGAGCATGTGGGTGACGATAGCCCGCCTACAGATAGACCGTGAAGAATCCAGTTTTATTTTTAATGCTTTGACATTAAGGTGCGCTTACGCGGGCAATTTTACAGCAATTATAGTCCGACATCACATTGTTCTAATGGAGACAATTACGCTGTAATTATACAAAATATCCGAGCCGGTTCCACACGGATTCTGTGTAGTGTAGCAGTGAAGGCAATAGGATCTAATGAAATTACGCATATAAAATCTGCAGAATAAATTCGTCCGTCTATGACAACTACGCTTATAGGTGATAGAGATATCGTAACGCCTTCAGAAACGGTTTGGTCACGTTGACACAAAAGATGCATATTGTTACTGGTAGTGCATGAGACGAAACACTTGGATTGATTGCTTGGGATTTAGCAGAATGTAGAGCAACGGGAAGAGCTATTTTGTGATGACAGACGACGGCAACGCAACGTGAGCCACGAAATGTGAGGTTTTACAAAATACGATTGTGTTAATTTTACAAATGGTACTTTTTTTTTTTTTTTTTTTTTTTTATTTAATATAAGGAAAACCAACAGCTAAAGTAAATGGTAGTAAATATTTTCAATAGCATCAGAAAGCCAATTACAGGTCTTCACTGATAGAAATAGTCTATAATGTAAAAAACGGACACTTGTAAAAACGTAACTACTTAAATCTAGCTATATAAAAAAAAATCTACAAAACTTCAAAAATGCACTTAATTACTTACTAACCTATAAGACTAAACAATATAAATAACCTACCTAATAATCAAAGAAATGACGTGTTAGGCACCGCCTTGCCTCGCCAATGCTACTACCAAATGGGTCAATGTTCAATAATCTACTAAACTCATTCACAATATTACTCGCTCTCAACATATACGCATTTTGCCTGTAGTTAGTGGAAGCTACAGGGACCTCCAGTGGAGGATTGTGTCTCAGTACTCTGCGAGGGATGCTAAGTTGTAATTTGCTCAGGAGGTCCGGACAATCAACGTCATTACAAATAATTTTAAGAATATATAAATAATCAGCAATGTCACGCCTATTTTTAAGTGTTAAAAAATGAAATTTCTTGCAGAGGTCAATGTAGTTATTTGATTGATATGGGATCTTGACTCTAAAGCACAGATACCTTAAGAATCGCCTTTGAATGGCTTCTATACGATCTATATATATATCGTAGCATGGGTTCCATATTTGGGAGGCATACTCCAAATGACTTCTAACAAACGTGCAGTATAATATTTTCATGGTTTTAGCCTCCGTAAAGCTCTTAGAGATACGCATGACAAACCCAAGTGCTTTAGAAGCTTTACTGACTATCTTGTCAATGTGAACATCGAAGAGCAATTTAGAATCGTGATATACTCCAAGGTCTCGTATACTATGATTTATAGAAAGGACTTGACCTTGTAATGCGTATTTTGTAGGAATTATATTAATTTTACGAGTGAAAGTAATTACCGAGCATTTTGAGGGATTAAGCTCAAGCTTATTGGTAAGACAATAGTCCTCTAAGCGCGTTAAATCAGCCTGTAGGGCAAGCATGTCCATACTGGATGATATAGAAGAGAAAATTTTCATATCATCTGCGAAGCATAGTAAGTTAGAAAATCTAAAGCATGAATCTATGTCCCTAACAAAGATGGTGAAAAGAAGAGGACCTAGCAGTGATCCTTGCGGTACTCCACTAGGCACTGGAACCCAGCTGGATATATAGTTGTTAAGGACAACAGCCTGAGATCTGTTATCAATGTAGGATGAGAAACACCTCAGCAAATCACCACGAATACCTGACTGAGTAAGCTTAAGCAATAGGATATTGTGATCAATTTTATCAAAACATTTGCTATAATCAGTGTAAACTACATCGACTTGCCGACCATTGTCCATAGCTTCAGTAATATAGTCATTTAATATGATAAGATTTGAGACTGTAGATCTACCTCTCAAAAACCCATGTTGGAAGGGGCTAAAGGTATTTTTTAAGGCAGAGTATACTTGATTATATATTATTCTCTCAAAGACTTTAGCTATAATACAAAGTTTTGATATAGGTCTATAATTAGTGATCTCTGTTTTAGATCCTTTCTTAAATACAGGTGTAATAAACGCCGATTTCCATATCTTGGGCACAATATTAGATGACAATGATTTTTCGAACATAATTGAAATAGGATATGCAATAGAAGGTGCGCATCTAATTAGAAATTTAGATGAAAGGTTATCAGGGCCTGGGGCTTTTGATGAATCTAATTTCTCTAAAATTATTTTTATATCAAAAGGGTTAATTTCGATTCTATGAATATCGGAAATTATGTTACACGGTGCTTCAAAATTACAATGAACGGACGATGCATTACTTAATGATGTATCAAGAAAAGTAGAATGAAAATAGGTCGAAAAAGCATTACAAATAGGTTCCCCACCCAAAATGTTCAAATTATTGAATGTCATTGAGCTAGGAATACAGTGTGATTGAGATCTATTCTTTACAAATGTCCAAAAATATTTAGGGTTTTTAGTAATTGATTCTTCTGTTAGCTTTATATAGTTTTGGTACGAAGTCGATTCCAATCTATTTACTCTTTCCCGCATAAGCTTATATGTAAATTCGTCTGATTTATTGCCATATTTTTTAAATTTAACAAAATATTTATACTTTTCCTTTATAGCTTTTTTTAGTGCCAAATTATACCATATGGGATATGAATTGTTGTGTGATTTTTTAGTAGGTATAAACTTGTCATGAAGATCCCTCAAAGTTTGATTAAAGAAACTCACACATTCATCCATTGAACGGTGTTTTGTTATGTTTATGTTAGGTTATAAGCTTCTATTTACTAATTCTTATCATAATAAGCTTAAATATAAATAGCATGTTAACCATACCTGCATATAGTTCTATCAGTTTCCTAAATTCAAAAAAATTACGCGGAACAATTTACACAGATAACTCTATAAGGTAAAGCGTAAATTATATATAAAGGCAACAGACAACTATAAAATAAAACCGTAAACAGCGCTGTTAAAAAATCTAAATCATTATGGAACTTATGAACTCTAGGCCCCCGCCAGTGGAACGTGCGAAAGTCGTTCGTCGACCTTGCCGAGAGCGTCAGTGTTCCCTGCGCTAGCGCATTCGACCGCGTGCCATTCCGCCTACTTAGCACGGCCGCGCAATCAAAACACAGCCGGGGAAGTAAGTGACTTGTACCAAAACTACGCAATGTAAGCGCGCCACAGTACATAAATATTGAAATTAAAACACGGGGCCCTGGTACCATAATGATCGACTGCCGACTCGTTCCAATCTGACAGCTTTGCCACACAAACAAACAAGGTCTCGTACGTAACCCTATCTTGTGTTTACAGGGTCGAAACTTCGAAAGAGTAAATTGACTACATAAATTCAATGTATGTATGTAATGTAATTCAACAGACATAAAGCTCATAGACTACAAAATTTAAAACGACAAAATCCATCCACAAACATATTAAAAAAACACATTAAAACAAATCACGCATTTCTCTTCCTAGAACGGTGTCAAAGGAACAGTCTACGATTGTTAAACAGACCTTGAACCAGAAGAGATAAAAAACCTGTACATATTTTGTATTCCGATGGTGAGTGATAAACGAACAACCGGCGACTGCTTACATATTATGACAGAAGAGGCGCCGCTTGCTAAGCAGTTGAAATAGCTCCTACAATTTGAACCCAAGCCAACAGTCACAATCTCTAACTAATCGAGCGTTCTACATTATTTCGGGATGATAATTAGAAACTGATCTCGAGTTAGTACAACAATATGAATGATACACCAATAGAATCACAAGTATAAATTAAAAAAAAATAGTTACCGACACATGAACGTTTCTTGTTCATCCTATTTAACATCCCTGGAGACAAAATACAAATTTAAACTATTAAATCTAAATTTGTTTAATTTTGAAAGAAATCATGCCCGCCAGGATCCTCTCAAATACAGTAAGTGCCTATTCATATCTGATTATCTTGGAAACTGCTGGTCCGATTCCATCAAACTAGCTAAGGTCGGGGGTTAAAAATACCAATCAGTTCAATTGATAATAATAAGCTCAATAAAGGACACAGTTGACAACAAAAAAGCGATAATCAAAATAATGAGTCACAAGACCGTACAACTTTTAAATTGATCTCTTTAGCATAACGGAATGAAACGGAGCATTTACCCACATCAATGAAATCTAATTGATGAGTCAAACAGTAGGCATTTAAGAATGGTGATGAATCAGACCCATCATCATTTAGTATTCTGAGATAATAATGTTAATTTAACCGCCGAGTAAACTTGCAACATTACAAACATATAAAGGATAGTATGGCGTACATAAAAGAGTTATGTCACTATTATCAGTTGAGCATAAACAAATTTACTTTACTTCTGATTAGTTAAGGTTAAGAATGTATTATTTCAAAATTTTGAAAAAACCGGACTTTACTATTAGCAGAACTATTATTAAACGGGGGTTGGTGCTTAAATGATATAAGGTTTCTTTGGTCACGTTATTTACAATAGGGATTCAAGATCATTCACGGAATGTCCCTTTCTAGTATAGACAATAGAAAGGAATAATGATCTCAGACATTTAACTCTAAACAATTGCCTTAGGTACAATATTCAAGGCAAGGTTACAAAAAATAATGGGGACATTTAAAATTGTTTTACTAAAACTACAATTAACAACAGTTGGTCAACCATTGTTGACAGAGGAGCAAGGATGATAAATTTCCTAGAACGTTTCCGATCGAATGCTCAAGGGCCAAACTACCATAGAATAATTTGAATTTACTTACTCGTAACGCGCGTTCAATTTCAATGATTTGATGTTGAAGGGAGGATCGTCTCCTCAAAGGAAATTCCCTAACCGTTCATATAACACAAACTATTCGATAGAATTGCTTTGAATACGCGATCAAATTCTATAGCTTTATTAAGATCATGTGTCTGCAGCAAGACGTTACGCTGTAGCGAGAATAATATTCTATAAGGAACCGCTCAACTGTTCCTACCACATACAAAACTTAGAATACGCGCAGAAATTCGACAGATAAACTTTCCATGGCCATATTCTGAAACCAGGACAGGATCGATAAAATATAATAATGACAATAGCCTAACTTCTTTACAGCTGTAAGTGTGTTTTGGCAATTTTTTTCTCCAATTACGCAATTTAATTTAGAATATTTGGCTTTTTCGTTTGTTTTTCGTTTAAGTAGTCGTTTTTACGATCGCGCTCGAGAAGACATTTTACCAAAGAAATTGTTTACTAAACATTTTTTTTTATATATTTTTTTTAAATACAGAATCGTATTTTTGTAGTAAAAGCATTCATTGGGGGGCAAGAAGAGCGTGCACGAAGCGCGACCTCTAACCTGCGACCCAGCATACAATACGAGCATTTGTAATGTAAATCTAAATGCGGATTTAAACTGTAGTGCCGCCGCTCCATTGGTACAGACTACCGAGCAATTGTTGCTCAGGTTCACACTCAAAGCGGTGACTTTAGCTGTCTTGCACATATGCAGACAGAGATGATAGAAAATTACAATTAATTTAGGGATGATGAAGCCCGATTTTATTGAAAGCCTAGCGTAATTTTGATATTGCAGGAGGTAATAATACCTGTGTTTTGAGTGATGCGCCTTTTCAGATTCCAACCGATCGGCTACTAACTGCGGTGCGCTCACGCATAGGTTTATAATCACTCAAAAACAAGTGATTGATAGAATATAAGCTTCAATTAAGGATTCTGTTTAATGAGTATGTTTGTATCGAAATTGGTGAATCTCAAGTCAATTTTGGGTGGACGTACTTGTAAATGTTTCATTAAATTTGACAACATCGGACTCGCAAACAGAATTTAAATAATTCAGATAAAAGCAAAAGAAACTAGTTGCACGTAGACAGCCAAGTAATCTCAATATTAAAAGCAAGAAAGCGAGACAAAGCACATAGCAACGTTAAAGATTATTAATTACTTAACGAGCTAAAACATAATGGCAATACGTTCTCATTCCATGCTATTAAGGTCGAATTTCTTGTCAGTGATTAATGATAAGATAGCCTACGTTACACAGTATCTAAAGCATAACAAACGCACGACATGTATTGAAATAACCTGAAAATGTCACGTATGATGCATTCTAATCCAGTAACTAAGGCGGAGACTACAACGACAGAGAGTCTCCATTCGTTTAAAATATACCTAACAGTAGACTATTTATTAGCTAGTACCACGATATTACTGATTTGTAGCAAAGCGTGCGTCGGTATGTATCGTGACTAGTGGATAGTTGAATGCGAATACAATAGTTTCCATATCATTGTCGGCGGAGCCGTCGAGGCGTGCCCAAGTTGCGAGCTCGTGGCCAGCGAAGCGTTCCGTTCTCTCCCCATGGATTCAGCTATTATGGGATTAATGCATTGAGTTTAGACATCAAATTTGAAATGAGAAACTTTCATGGCGTGCGGGTAAAGTAATGTGATGGATGCTGTTACGAGTATTTCACAATGTACTAGCTTCTGTACGGGATTTCACTAGCATTGCTCCCTGAAAAAAGTAGTACCTATCTGCATATCGCATATCCACCGCAAGAGGTGGTTTCGGCAGAATACCAACGTCCGCTGCTAACGAGACGGAATCTGCTCCAACTCCGTCAAACGTAACATAAGATAAAATAAAATTGTTAAATGATGACTATAACGATCGAGTTATTTTCTTCTGTTCGCTTTTTCCCTAACTCGCGTGTTAAAGTGAACAGATTCAATTATGTGCTTTATTCTTTTAATTTGAGTTGTTTTATTTTGTAATTTGTGACGCGTCAATAAGGTCCATGCGGCCGCACTGAATAAAGTATTTTTTGACTTTGAGTTTAACACAGTAAGCATAATAATACTGAGCAATTTTCTATTTTGGCACACACAAATTTTACTTTAATTTATTGTGTGCTCTTATTTCTATTCATTCAATTTCTTTTCGAAACATGGTTGATGTGATCAACCATGACCCTTTTGTGTTTTACAAGCAAATTGTTACTGCCAATCGTGGACTGTTTTCGTTAAAAGTTTTTTTATTGACGGCTCGCGGCCATTTCTCCGAAGAGCCTCGGTAAAATACGCGATGCACTCAGACAAAATATACCCTTTATTTATTTCAGTAAGAACTCTACATATTTGCCAAGTTTACCTTTCAATCCCCAGAGTAGCTTCAGCATTCATCAGTATCTAGGATACATCGACAATACTTTGACGTTTAGAATATTAAAATTAATTAATTTAGATCAGTGATAGTAAATCGCTTCAGCTGCTAATTCAATTTTCAGTCATTCGTTCAACATCATTCCCAACAAGTTGAATACACATCACCTTTGTGTTACAAATGCAAATACTAATCACATACACAGTTTAACCACATAAGTAGATTCCATTCATAGTCATATCGGCATTGAATTGTCAGGTGCACTATGTACCTTCTTTCTCGGCACAATGAATTCAAGATCTAATGTAAAATTGGCCTTCACATCACATTTTACAGATGATAACGCAACTGGTATTCATGCTGTACCGGACGCTGCACTGCCTGGGGTATTGTTAGATGGATTAGGTTGGCCTTTGCCCAGCACCAACACCATCCTTTCAGCTTATTCGGCCATATTCAGAGGAAAGAACAGGTTAATACGTCTAAAGGTAAAATTAGCTAAGCGAGTTTCCTGACGATGTTTTTCTTCGACGTTTATGCACGTGTTTAATGTGCAAATATTTTCCAAAAACAAGGAATCCATTGATGCTCTTCTGGTATCGAACTCGCGGTCCATACCACTAGGAGGCTTAAGATCTAATTAATTCTAATGTATCACAACAATATCAAGGTCCACGCGAGATAACGGCTAACTGTACGGAGATAAACTACGCTTTTTGCAGGCTTGAAATTACCTGTAATTGCATCGAACAGCTTCCTAGAGGTAAACATAGGCTATATAGAACTTTATATGTGAAGGCAGCCGACGGCATAGTGTAACAAATGATTGGTAAAGCAACGATTTGCGAATTTCAAGAAATTAATATCGTATAAACACTTACCGTAGATTATTTAGCTTCACTAAACATTAATCACTGTAAAACACGCTCACAATTATACTGTTTTAAAACTAGCTAGGTATTTGAACTTGCCAATACAGCGGCGTCACTTTGGCGTCACTTTAAGAATATGAAAGAACCAATTGGATTTAATTTCAGTTTACTCGTAATTTTTTTTTATATTAGATATTATAAGCGTAATTTTGAGGGATTATATCTTATTGCACGAAGGAAATCAAAATCAAAATTAAGTAATTGTGAGTAAAGCCATAACTAAAAGATTTAGTAGATAGCACTGTTACAAGAAGGTAGTGGGTATAAAGTACTGCAGTAAGGGATACTATGTCAATGGTCATTATAAGTACGCTTTGATATGTTACAGACTCGCAAGGTCCTTTGTAATTGTATAGCTTTTGTTCCACGCGACATTGATGTCCTGAGATTGCCGACGGCCGAACAAAATAACTTAGCCCTCAAATAGTTAAGGTAGGCCCTGTTCCATCCAATTTACCGAGGCTCTTCGGAGAAATGGCTGCGAGCCGTCAATAAAAAACTTTTTACGAAAACAGTCCACGATAGCATTGGCAGTAACAATTTGCTTGTAAAACACAAAAGGAATACAAATAACTCACTTAACTGGATGCCAAATGCAGGCCCTTTAACTGGTAGAATTGGAATCGTTAAGACAAAGGCAAAAACCAGTCGTACAGGAACCACTGTCGGCCCGCGGCGACCAACGGCACTTAATTTAAAGATAGGTAATGATTTCTACACGGAGAATTTTGTTCTGCAGCTAAATACCTACTGAGTGGAAATGGAAACAGCATTAAACAAACAAATCGCGCTTGTAATCAAGCGCTTGAGAAGTGATTTACACACCTGAAATTCTTGTCGAGTTTCCGTATTTTCTTGGCACCGAAATTTGTTTTGAGTTGCGTTTACGGAGCCGATGTGCAGTTGTGATTGAACGGAACCAGCTCGTGATGTTAATCGTGCTTATATTGCGGTCGTCGACCCTAGGCGCCGGCCCACCTGCGCTTGCGACGAACTGTCGGTTGGCGGATACCTTCCAAGGCCGCGGAGCTTTTGGGCTGCCTGAGTCACGCGTCCTACTCTATGGCACCATTCGTATCCTTCACAACAACCTTAAAAGGATCATTAAATACAACGGCTCGCACAGCTGTCACACGTTTCCCGGAATTTATGACCAACCCACTTCCTTGCGTTTCACACTTATATCAGCGAAGTGCAAAAAGATTTTACTGTAGACCGCATAAAACCCAGGCAACTATGTAAGAAAGACTATTCTGTTTTGACAGACTTGCTAATGAATGCATGTTGTTTGCAGAAAAAAGAAAGTTATACTTTCACGGACACATCCGAGCAAGAAATATCGGGAGTTCTTATTATGATTGCAAAAATATTGAGTAAATTTTTTGCACATAACAATTCCATTCGTAATGCAGTACGTATCGAAAGATAAAAACAGTGGTTAGATAAAGATAACTATGATACAACCGACCATTTTTTTTTTTAAGAGTTGCTCTTAGTTTACGAACAAAGACTATTAAATTTGACCTTTAGCAGAAGCAGGTAGATTTCAGTCAGGTTTTTAATTTATTTGTTATTTCACAATGCGCTATTTCAGTTAAGTATGAACAACATTATGTTCACATGCAAGTGCTTCCAGTGTAATATAATAAGAATAAGCTTTGTTCAGATAAAACCAAATGAGCATACGTGCTGCGCTGCTGTTACACAAGCGGTTTGTCTGGATTAACGCAAAACATGGAGCCATAAGGACAAAATAATATTACTATAAAATCAGAGAACAATAATATATTATGATTTACGACCAAAGTTACTGGTATCTACAAGGAATAAACAGTCCATTGTTATGACAGCATTCAGCGATAATAGTTCGTCGCATATTACCTTCAGAAATCGTGGGCAGCACGTTCACAAAGTTACTGGTAACAATCCCGACGCCTGTTAGTTGACTCATTCACCAAAACTTGCTGCGATCACTTCCAAGAAACCTCTACCTACCGACAGGCTAGCGAAAAAATACTTGCAGCAACAATACGCACACACAGTTAGGTCACTTATCTATCACATAGCCCACATAGATTATTTACGTTTCATGTCAGTGATAGATAAATACAGTAAAACAGAAATGTTCACGTCACTGTCACAATCCACAAAGCGAGAAGTAAGACTCGCATAAGCGGCCCAGATTTTTTGTTGTCTTGAGCTGCGCGTACGCGTGGTGTCGATGCGAATCGCTGGAGACAACTGGCAGTGCCTGGCCTGGCATGGCATGGCATGGCAGACAGGGAAGCCAACGCCCGTTCACCAGTTCACCTACTCTTATCTCTCGATGACGGTATACATATTATACCATTTATACCTCCGCTGGCTCGACTGGTTACTTGCACAGCTTTATGCATCGATCGATTTATTATTGCGTACAGAGTATGGAATTGCATGCGAGAAAAGAACGGAAAGTTGTTCCGTCGTTTATAACGCTAATTGATCAATTAATGGCGACAATAAAAGGGAAAGAAGTTTATAAGTGCAGTTATAGATAATTAATTTGACGTGGATAATTATGTAAATAAAAACAAATACAAAACCACTCCTTCATTTGCAGGTTTTACTAGTACTGATAAAGTGATAACAGGTAAATCTCAAGTTAAATTCCCATGGGAAGCTGTTACTATTAGTAATAAGGACACGTGTTTAAATTGCAACATGCATTGCTCATGGTTACGCAGAAGTCTAGATCTGTCAGGCTCGAATTAAATTATGCATGCGTAAGCCTTTAATATTTTTTTTTTGTATATACATAAATAATTCTGGACAAATCACACAGCATCATCTAGCCCCAAGCTAAGCAGAGCTCGTGTTATGGGTACTACTAGATGACTGATATACTTAATACATTATACTACACAGATAGATATTTTTATTATATATAGAAAAACACCCAGAACACCCTGAACAAATATCTGCAGATCGTACAGACATTTGTCCCGAGGCGGGAATCGAACCCGCAACCCCTTGCGTCGCAGGCGGACCTTCGCCCGCTGCGCCAGAGCTCGTCAAATAATATATCACACTAGTATTATAAATCCGAAACTTGAATACTTATAGATCGGGATTAACACATAGGCATACAATACAACATGTGCGAAGCTGCGACCGAAAGCTAGTCGAGTGAGTTGGAGTAGTAAACATTTAGGTGATGTCATCTGGAGCAAAGGCACGACTGAGTGGTGGCCAAGGAATCGTGATTTTATGTGATATTTCGTCTCGTCTTACCCCTCCGTGTCCACATCAAATTTATCACAAGAGTATTTAAATATGTTGTGATAAATTCGATGTAGACTTTAAAGTCTACTGTCATAAAGATTTCGCTCCTTCCCAGTCAATGCATCACGATCGGTTTGCAATAGACATGTCTTTCGTGAGATCACGAGAATGCAGAAAGTTCGTCTCACGGCAACCACCCTCATGATCACTACTTGTAGATCCATTATTGTCAAGTAGTGGATGTTCTACAGAAGAGATAATGAAACCCAGCAGCTGGTAAAGCAGACTGTGGATGATGATGATGACGAAAAGAGCTTCAAACTAAGTGTGTAACATCTAATCAACCACGCAGAAATAACACTCGACAGGATGTCTTAAATTAATTTTATCAAGTTCTTGAGTAACAGCTTGAGTATTCAGCTTCAGCCAGAAAAACGAATACGGACAAATCATTTTTTTCTGTGTAATTTATTATCAACATGACCCAATTTTGCTATCGACGGAAGCATAGCCGGAATTACCTATTACGAGAAGAAAATCATGATCATCATCATCATCATCATTTCGGCCGTAACACGCCCACTACTGAACTCAGGCTTCCCTCATGGGTCTCCATGAGGGTTAGTTACCACACTCACCACGCTTGGCAGGCGGGTTGGCGTAAGACGCTGCTGCCATCTTCCGGAGGTATCTCTTAGCAGGCTCTTACTGCATCCACAAACATGAGAGGAAGGGTAACATTCTACTGCCAGCACCCCACGGCAGCGGCAAAATCCTGATGAATAATAAATAACCCTAATTTCAACGTAATATAAGTATACAAATAGTATGTTATGAATGGCTAAGTAATTTACGTGTGTACTGTGTTTCAGCCCATGGAAACAAGTAGTTTATTTTATAGTATAACGTAGTAGTATAGCAATAGTCTAACGTAGTAGTATGACGTAAAACCGTTTTTATTACAATTACCCATCCAGCAGATGTCATCCACCCATCCAGCAGATGGGTGAATGACATCGTCAAGGTCGTCAACAAGACCTGATGTGCTGAGACAATTGATGAAGATAATCGTAGTAGAAACGGTATTAGGTAAGTCAATTGGGGACTGTTGCGATTTGAAAGGTCAGGGGGCCATATCTAAAAACAGCATGCAGTCGATGCAATCTTATCGATCACACGAGGCCAGGCTACGGCGGTCGTGTATCAATTAATTGATTAAACAATAAGGAAAACATTATCTAGCTGTAATAGACTAAATTCGCATCTCACATCTATGCAACTTACTTAATATAGGTAAGTAGGTTTCTTTCTTATCTCTCATCTCTCAATATTATAAAGAGGAAAGATTTGTATGTTTGTAAAGAATAAGCCCAACAACTACTGGACCGATTTTCAAAATTCATTCACCATTAGAATGCTACATTATCCTTGAGTAACGTAGGCTATATTTTATTCCCGTATCACGAGAACGTGAACTACGCAGGTGAAACCGTGGAGTGCGGTTAGTATATTATAGTTGAACCATTTTTGTTTTTTGGGTTGCGTAGCACAAGAAGGTACCCTTATAGTTTCGCTTTGTATGTATATCTGTCTGTCTGTATGTCTGTCGGCTTAGCGAAGTGACTATTAGTCATAGAAAGCTGTAATTTTGCATGGTCATATAGGTCATATTATGGTCAAGAAGCGTTTTTCTCTATTGAATAAACACTTATTGTCTTTGACTCTAATGGGCTTAAATAGTCCTACAAAAAATCCAACTAAGAGCTTTATCTTTGATAAGAGTATGCTGCAATAAGCTCTTGGTCTCTTGATAAATAGAGAATCAATCTTTTGAGAATCGGTAACACAATACATGATTATCAAGGTCCTGTTACATTAATAGGAGCCTATAACGATGTAACAATGGATTTTTCTTTCTTGAAAAATGTATGTGCACACTTAACACGTGCCTTAACGGTGAAGGAAACATCGTGAGGAAACCCGCGGCTTAAAGTTAGCTTCGTATTGACCTGTTCTTTCCTCTGAATAATAGCTGACTAAGCTTAGAGGATGGTATAGGTGCTGGGAAAGCCTAATCCATCTAACAATGACCCAGGCCCTGCAGCGTCCCGTACAGCATGATTACCAGTTGCTGACGCTGTATAAATCATCTATAATAGATGCAAAGGCCTTAATTTTTATAACAAGGTAGCAATAACACGAAAACTACGACGTTATAATACTCGTAATATCGACTCTAATGCGGTCAAATAGTCCCATGAGAAAATTATAACCCACATTCGTGGTGGCTATCGATTTTCAAATGACATACATAATACATTCAAGGGTACTGAGTGATAGCCAGGAATGACGTGTATTTATTTGAAACAGTACTTAAAAAGGCTTAAAAGCCTATCAAAATTTAATATAGTTTAAATATTTTATTGGTGCGGATTTGCTAAATGCCTTTGTAAAACTTTTACTTTTAACTACACAATGGTGGCGTTTCTGTTCTTGTACTAACTAGCTAAAGCTAATTTAATTGACGTAAAATGCACATGACATAATATAGCTAGTCGGTTATAGCCGTTCTAAAATAAAAACGGAACAATTATGCCCAATTTTACGCTGACAGCTCTAAATTTAGAAACGTCATATCTCTAATTACAATCAGTTTCAAGAAGTGTAAAACCGAATCGAAATAGATAGAAAGATAGATGGAAAGATAGATAGAAAACACTTTATTGTACACCACATTAAGTGAACAAAACATAAACAATTAAGAAATAAGGTAAAAACAACCAGGAGTACAAAGGGCGTCCTTATCGTTATGAGCGATCTCTATATTTAACTTACTATAAAATATGACGAGATCTGTTAAAACAGAAAATGGAAATATATTAAAATTAACAAAGAAACAACACACATTTAATAGTTAAAAGTTATTCCCTACCCAAGAAAGGAAATAATCCCAATTTAAAAGTCGTAAGAGTTACGATGATGACTGTGACTCATTCCTCAACAATACATCAAAAGGCCATCATCTGAGAGCCATATAACATGTTTAGCATAAAATAAGTTTTATGGCCCATAAATGTACTTACTTCTCGTGGAGGTGCCGAAGCCATCTTCGTGGCCGTTGCACGTCCTGTCCCCATCATACTCGTACACATTGAAACTTTCCACGGAATACAGCTTGACGGCTTTTGTTTCTACTACTAAAACTAGCGACCACAAGTTTGGTACGGCAAGTTCGAAAAATCGCTCAAAAGGTCAATTCACAGAACGACACTGTTCCAGCACCGCAAACGTCTCAGTCGCACCGTCACCAACAATGTTTACAATCCGATAAACTCAACGTGCGTAACGCTATTGTGACCGGGAACAATGGTAATGGATTTCCGAGAGCGAGCGGTATGCGCGGAATTCGTAAGGTCTCGCGGCTGCGTAAGTACGGAGGCTTGGGCGGGACGGGTGCGCTGTAGGGCGAGCGCGTGTCGTCTGCTCCCGGGGCTGGCTGGCTGGCTGCAATGGCAGCCGCCGCGCCGGCGCCCGTAACTGTGTCAGCACAGCAGACACGGCGCCCGGAGCACCCCGGACACCCCGGCCTTTCATTAATACCTCTACACACGTCAATACACAAAGCGTATGCAAACGCTCGATAGTTAAGCTATTCGTTTTAATTCAGTGTCTATTGAGCATTTGTAAATGTGAATGGATCGTGTTCGTAACGTAATAGGAAAATTAAGATTATTGTTGGTTAGTAGATTATGATTGGAATATCGGGTATTTATCGCGTAATTACCTTTATTTTAATCCGACGTTTCGACCGGATTGCACCTGGTCGTAGTCGCGTGGAGACTGATAATAATATTCCAATATAGTTAATAATGTGTTGTGATCGCGAAAGTTAAAAAAGAAAATTAAGATGTCTGTTTTCGCTTCTTTCGCTCAATTTTCCTCTAATTATTTCCTAAAAAATTATATTCCCCTCTAATTATTGTAATGTTTCTGTATTTCACGTTCTTTATGTGCAATTTATAATAAAGATTTTGTCTTGATTTCATGCGCGGCCTATTATTCCCTACTTTTTATTGCGTATATTTGCTAGCTTTGTGCAACTTCGGCTCAGCAATGTAACCCATTTATTGCTGATGTGTCATTTATTAATTATACTGTTCAATCAACTTTCATTTTTATTGAGACATTTTGTAACTTATCCGCTGTGTTACAAAATTCGGAATTCTTCGAAGCTTATGTAACACAGTTGGAGAATGACAAATGTAAAAACAACTGTAAAAAACATTCAAGGGATACTAGCTTCAAGAAAGTAACTCCATATTCACGTCTGTTAAAAAAGATTGATACAGCGGCAGCGTCAGCAACTGGTATTCGTGATGTACGAGGCGCTGCAGTGCCTGGGATATTAATAAATCGATTAGGCTTGCTCAGCACCAATACCATCCTCTCTTAGACGGCTATTTGTCAGAGGAAAGAACAGATCAATACGTTTAAGCTAAGCCGCGGGTTTCCTCACGATTTTTCCTTCACCACTCAAAAATTCAGATACGCCGTTAAAAGGCGTTAAGTTTCTAACTTGCATCCCCAAACTGCAAGCAATAAACAAACGTTAATGAGATGTTCAATTACAATAGGCCTTGCCAAAAGCTATTTCGCTAACCACCGTTTGTGTATCTAATTCAACAGTGCGCTACCAATATTATGCCGAATACGCCGATTTATGCGAATTATAATTAAACGGTGATAAACAGCAGGCCGTTAGGTACCCGCAGTAGAATGTTGCCTGTCCTCTCTTGGCCGTGGATGCAGTAACAATCTCCCAAGGGATACCTCCGGTAGATGGGCAGCAGCGTCTTTCCGGGAATCAACCTCCCGTATTGCGCTTGCCAACCCGCTTGCCAGGCGTGGTGAGTACGGCAACAACCCCCTCAAGACCGAGTACTCGGGAATCCCATGAGGGATCCCATGCCTATGTAAAGCAGTGGACGTCCTACGGCTTAGATGAAACAAGTGGTACCAGAACCACGAACAAGAATGTCCTGAAACTAAGAAGTCGTCTTCCTCGGAAGTAATTTTGTGTTTAATAACAAAGCCCTGAAAGTTATGGAATTGAACTAGTGAATAAAATGATCTAATAATTTTCATATTAATTAACAGGAATGTTCACGTACTTGTTTTGTAGGTGGACTGTTTCGACCCTTATCGAGGGCCTAACTCAGGGTGAAGACGGTTCGCGACCCGCCATCTCCGCGTCCCGCCGTGCACTGAAGAAGGCCCTCGATAAGGGTCGAAACAGTTGGTGCTTCCACCAACAAAAAAAAGTACGTGAACATAAAAAGGATCTATTGGTAATTGAAACAGAAAGTCGTCTTTGGAAAGGTTACTTATTGATTTGATCAACGCGGGTTGTAACCGCGCCGAATCGTAAATTTAAGATTAGGTTTTCAAATCCACATATATGTATATCGGCATTACCTATCCATGGTTATTAGGGTCATTGAATTCTGTTTCTTTGTTTGAAAATTAGAGAATCACTGAAGACAGACAGTCCCGATCACTATTTATTATATTGCATTTTTTTAAAGAGTTCTAAACACCGCAGTGTTTTAATTTTAATCAGAGCATCGAGCATCTCATCATCATCATCATCATCATCATCATCACAGCCGTAGGACATCCACTGCTGGACAAAGGCCTCCCTCATGGACTTGGAGATCCAAGTACTGATCACAAGGGGTTGTTATCATACTCACCACGCTTGGCAGGCGGGTTGGCGAGCGCAGTATGGGATGTTATGTTAAACATGGATAGACGCTACTGCCTATCTTCCGGAGGTATCCCTTAGCAGATTCTTACTGCATCCACGGGCAAGAGAGATGACATTATTCTGCACCCTATGACTAGGATTTGTTTTAGTATTATTGTAATACTATGTTCTATACATCGAACACCATTTCCGCATTATCAGCAGTTTGGCCTAAGGAGGTCGCACGCGCCGCAAGCGCGGCCTGGCGATCGACGTGAGTCAGTGCATCAGAAGCATCCACACAATCCGCGCTCATTAATTAGCATTAACTTGTAAGTTTACAATAAATACTTAAATGTAAAGTGAACTTAAGGATGAACGAGTCGCCCATCTTTCCATACAAACGTAGAACGGTAACTACTCCACTGTTTGACGTTGACCACCCAACACTAAGGATTATATCAATTTATCTCGTCATAATCTATGTTTGTATACACCCCAAACCGTAGAAAATGTAATTATTTCAAAAATACAAGCTTCTAAACTTTCGTATTTCAACACTGATTTTAGCCCAACTTTGGACGAAACTAAATAATATACGGAGAAAGAAAACTCAAAAATAAAAGCCGTTCCGACATTTATTTTTATTTTATTTATTTATATCAGTTGCCTGCTGCACTTACAGCCGACGCCAACGCGTGCAGCAGGTTATTGTAAGTATACATTACATACACTTAATACTTAACTAAAAAAACGAATACACTTATCTAAAAACATATTAGGTTTACAGTTGAAAATATCTATTTCCTGGTCCTGAGTTAGCAGGGCATTGAGCAAATTGAGGGCCTGAGTCGTGGGAGCATACTGCGCGGTTTGTGTGCGCACCGGCGGGGTAGCGAATAGGCGCGGCGAGCGCAGCCGTCGCCGCCTGTCTGGCACGAACAAGGAGCAGCGAGACAACGCACTCGGGTTATCTATTTTGTTGTGGAATAGCATGTAGTAGTGTAGGAGTAATGCACATTTGCGTCTCAACTGTAAGGTGTTCATACCTACCATTCCAGCAACAAATAGCGATGGATACAGGTAGGGATAGTATCCATGCATTTTCTTAAATAAGTAGCGAGAGAATTTTTTTTGTACTCGTTCTATCATGACGTTGTATTTGTCTTCGTGCGGGTCCCATACAAGAGAACTAAATTCTAATTTGCTTCTAACGTACGCATAATAAAGTAAAATGATGGCATTCCTATCATTAAATCGAGATGTTTGTCTCATGACAAACCCCAACGACTTCATAGCTTTGGCACAAATATCTTGGATATGTGGGTTGAATGTTAATTCTTGGTCTAACATTAGTCCTAGGTCTCTTATTTTAGTGACACGTTCAAGAGGGACCCCCGATATATTGTAAGTGTACTGGAGATGCGTTCGAGATCTAGTAAAGGAGATAGTTTTGCACTTGGAACTATTAAATTCGAGGTAATTGCAATTTCCCCAGCACACCACATTATCTATGTCCCTTTGAAGCGCTTCACAGTCTTCAGGGCCAGCTACCCCTAGAAAAAGCTTCAGGTCATCGGCAAATAGGAGGCATTCAGCAGAACTGATGACCTGCGGCAGGTCATTTATCATAATGAGAAACTGAGTCGGTCCTAATGTACTACCTTGGCTCACTCCAGAGCAAGTCACATACTGCTCAGATCGGTACCCGTTGAGCTGGACGTACTGCACTCGGTTCAGGAAGTAGCTAGCAAATAACTGAAGTAATTTAGGTGTGAAGCCGACGGCTGCAAATTTTTTCAATAGGACATCGTTGTGGACACGGTCGAATGCCTTTTTAAAATCAAAATAGGCAGCATCGACTTGCCTAAAATTATCCATCTCTTTGACTGCAAAGTCCACAAAGTTTATGTGATTAGTAGTTGTGGACTTTCCTGTTCTGAAACCATGTTGTCTATCTGATAGCTGGCTTTTTACTTGTCTGGTGATACTATGGTTTAATATAGACTCAAATACTTTGCCGAAGGCCGACAGAACTGCTATTGGCCGATAGTTTTCCACCTTTGACCTGGATCCACCTTTAGATATGGGAGTAACACGAGAGACTTTCCAATCATCTGGATATACAGCTGTTGATATTGCCAAGTTGTAAAGAAAAAGTAGCGGTTTTCCAAGAATAGCTCGACAATCTTTCACAATGAACGGTGGAATACCATCAGGTCCGCTGGAAGAATGAGCCTTAAGGCGGCGAATAGCTATAGTAAGGTCCGTAGGACTGATGAAATCTATTACAATTCTTGAGGAACTTAAAGGGTCTGATACTTCGCGTTCTGCGTCGACTGCAGATAGAACAGGGTCATGGGGTAGAAACACTGAGAAACACTGACATAGTTTAATTATTCAAAAGTTGAAATAAATGTTATTTTGAAAAGATTACACTCAAGTCACTCAAATAAATGTGTGTTTTCTTTCTTTCTTTCTTTCTAAGTCTATTTAATTTATATATATTTTTACTCCATAATATAACCCTTGTGCTAAAAGTCTATTCACATATTTTTGCGCGGTCGTTTTACGAATGAATCATTGTGCATTTCATCCTAACGCGCGCTTTCGCACACTATGTCAGGTGAAATAGCATACATTTGGGCCGCGCCCACTGACAACTGCCTCCGCGACTAGTTGAGCCTTAATTGTTTCAATCCAGCATCCCGGGAAATAGCAAGCGCGATTTCCTTCACTATAGATAGATAGATAGATAGATAGAAAATGCTTTATTGCACACCTTAAACAAAACAAATTAACAAAAAAAAGAGAAACACTAAACATAAAAATGACTATATGTTTAGGTCTGTTGCATTTGAACTGCTGAGTAGCAATATCGACAATTAAGTTAATGAATCTATTAATTTTCGCAAAATTGCTTTCTGTTTAATTCGTACTCGCTCATCAGTAACAATAATCAGGCAATAGTTATCCAGCCTATAAAGGGTGTTATAATATGGGAACATCTCCAAAGGTCTGGAGAGACAGACAAACAAAGAAGTGATTTAAGAAGGAAGGAATGAAGGGTTTTTCCTCTTGAAGTTCGGAACCCTAAAAACGAACACGTAAGCTGTAACTTCAACAGCTAATAAACAAAAAAAAGAAGTCGAAATTATATTTATTTTTAATATGTAAAAAAATAACAAACACCGATTATGAACTCAGGATCATCTTTACGCCACATCAACTAATAAAAATGTAAATAAAAGTAATTAACCAAATATACATTAAACGGGCTCCTGATTTTTTCCCTTTCAAAACCTCTTGTTTTCATGAGCTGATACCCTCTTCTTCAGCTCCATACCGTCTCATTTCAGCCGTTAAACGTCCACTCTGAACACTGGCCTCATTCATGTCATGGGTCTCCATTAGGGGTAGTTGCCATAATCACCACGCTTGGCAGGCGGGTTGGCGAGCGCAGTACGGGATGTTGATACACGGAAAGATGCTGATGCCCATCTTTCAGAGGTATCCCTTAGCAGGCTCTTACTGCATCCACGGGCATGACAGGATGGGTAACATTCTACAGCCGGCACCCCACGACAAATATTATAATATACCCTGTATAAATTGTGGCCGCAATAATACCCACTATTAATGTGCGGAAATGTTCCGAAATTCGGCCAATTGCAAAATACGAGCACGATTGAATTGGCTAGGTTATCGGCGAACGATATTTCAATTTTGATTACGATTTAATCAGTTGTGGGGATGGTTCGTTTGATAGCTAGTTAGCTAGAATAGAATATGCTCGTTTCTGCCATATCAAGGCATGTAATGATGGCATGAGACCCCCACTCCTAAGCTTATGCGCTTTATCTGAGTATAATTTCATCAACTTTAAAAGATACTGTGTATTGTATTTTTTTAACATCAACAGGCGGAATAAATATTAATTTAGATTTTTATACCCTGTTAACATGCCTGCTATAGATAATCATCATCATTAACGTCTGCGTCAATTGCAGAAGATCCGGATAATGTCTTGGATAAAGCACTATTTATCGTTTCTTTTCCCAACTGGCGTGACATCTAAAGTGAACAAATTCAGTTATGTGCTCTATTAAATTAAATTGCGTTGTTTTATTTGCTAAATTTACCTATACTATAATAGACTAATACTAAGCTACTACTTAGAAGTGAGCTATTTACGAAGCAGAGGCCCTTGTGGTCCCTTTGCTCCCGCGCTTATTGAGTTTGATTGGCTATACTATACAGCCAGCGCGAACGGACCAAGCAAGACAGCGACCCCAGTTGGTACAGGTATATAGACCATGAGGAGATTGTTGCCATACTCACCACGCTTGGTAGGCGGGTTGGCGGTCGCAGTACTGTACGTTGATACAGGGCAGCAGCGTCTTTGCTGCTGCCCATCTTCGGAGGTATCCCTTGACAGATTCTTACTGCATCCACAGGCAAGAGAGATGAGGCAACATTTTACCATGCAAAGCAAACCATGGGACGATGGGCGTCTTGTTAGATTTGTATGGCGTCTCTGTATTGTTGGTCCATCCACTAAACGGTCGAGATGTCAGCTCGATGTCGATTTTTTCTATACGACTTAATGACAAAACAAGCCGAAGGCACGCCTAATGTTAAGCTAATTATCTAATTATCACGTTCACTAAGCACGAACGTGACCTACGCTGCATTGCATTGCGCCCGTCACTCTCAGACATAAGAGTTGTAAGGTGCTCATGTGCCCGTAATTTCACCGGCCCCCTTACCCTCTAAGCTTGAACAGAGCGATGCAGACATTACTGCTTGGCGGCAGAAATAGGTAGGGTGGTATTGCTTACCCTGGATTAACTCTTCATAAAAAGTCTACAACTAAATATCTCCTTTATTAGTGTAATCGATCGAGAACAAAAACGCAAGGGTTTACTATAATACATTGCGGCATTGTAGGTACTCTAAGCTTTGCGAGGTTAAAGTCAAAGGTTTATAACCCTTTGGCATATGCCAGCAGCCTGTACAGTACTTATTTGTATCTGGATTACGCTGAGCTTTTAGTATTCACCTTCAAGAAGGGCGGTCTATTTTCGCCGTACGATATTTATTACATAGCCTATTTTTCGGAGATTCTATTTTTAGTCAATCGGTAATCAATAGGTACTCAAGGGACTTATTTATACAGGGTGTTCAGTCAACTGAACTGGACAACTGAACTAGTGGGAATAGACGGTATTATGAGGGGTTAGTGCAAATGTTATAATACAGCCCATCAAAACATGTAGTTTTAGAGGGAAAAAAATAAGGGAATTATATATATTTTTTAAATTTTGTTTTATATTTTTAATCGGATTTTTCTTTTACTTTTTAATAAAAAAACCTATTTGTGGTTACAGGTATTTTTATTTGTACCTGTACGGCAACTCTTCGCGAAGATCAATGACGTCAAGAATCAGCTGGCATTTAGGTTGTCATCCTCGTATAATCAGCTGTTGAAGTTAAAACTTTCGTGGTCTTTTCTTGAATGTAAAACACTGAATCCTGAAAAGTCGTACAACAAAAGTTGTTCCTTGGGAAGGTCTGGATTAGGATGGTACATTTTGAATAATGTAAAAAAGGTAACTTGTATAATAATATACATTATTTACTTTCACTACCTACTCGATGCTAGTAACATTATTATAATTATTATTAAGAGCCTGTACTGTCCCACTGCAGGGCAAAGGCCTCCCTTCCTTCCTTCCGCCTTTCTCTGTCTTGAACTACTGTGGTCCAGTCTTCCAAATATGCGTCGACTTCGTCTCTCCATCGACGTCTCGGTCTGCCGCGAGGTCGTTTCCTGTCTTGTGGAACCCATATTCGGTACTGGATTTAGCCAATGACTTATCCGGTCTGCGGCAGACGTGACCCGCCCATTCCCACTTCAATTGGCCCGATTTTTGGGCGACGTCTGCGATCTGGTTTTGGAGCGCAGTTCACTATTTTTTATCCGGTCTGACAATTTGACATTACTGCATTGAAAACATTTTTGTTTGTAATGGTAACCAAATGTAAGTACTACATACTCATTATTAGATAGGTTTCTTTGTTTTTGTACGATTTAAATGTGTTCAGTGCGTGTAAGGACTGGAAATAATCTATACTAATATTATAAAACTGAAGAGTTCGTTTGTTCGATTGAACGCGCTAATCTGATTAACGGTTCGATTTCAAAAAATATTTTAGTGTTGCATAGCCTATTTACCCGCCATGGGGTGCCGGCAGAAGAATGTTATCCCTCCTCTCATGCCCGTGGATGCAGTAAGAGCCTGCTAAGCAAACTTTGCTGCTAAGGGATACGTCCGGAAGATGGGCAGCAGCGTCTTTCCGTGTATCAACATCCCATACCTACTGCGCTCGCCAACCCGCCTGACAAGCGTGGCAAGTATGGCAACTACCCGTCATGGAGATCCATGAGAGGCCTGTGTACAGTAACGGACATTTTACGGCTGAAATGGCCTATCGAGGAAGGCTCAATCGATCGAAAGATCAAGGCTCATCATCATTTCCTGCCCACATTACGTGGGGTCGGCACAACATGTTCTCTTCTTCCACTCTTCTCTATCAGACGTCAACTCGATATTCCCTCCTTTACCGCTCATATCATCTTTCACACGATCCATCCATCTTTTCTTTGGTCTACATCTGCTCACATATCCGTCCGCCCGAGGAAGGCCCAAGGATATAAATTTTAAATGCTACAGGCAGCAGCTAGTACTTAATACCTGGATAACTTTACAATAAGCAATCATTAAGGATAAGGAAGGTTTGTGTGATTCGAGGAAATTTTAGAATCGATTCAATAGTTCAAGAGACGCATTTTAGAAACAAAACACAAATTTTTCGTAAATAGGTTACCTTTGCCATGTAGTAGGTAAGACTTAAAATAGTAATAGTACGTATTCAAAATATATTAGATTCCATCGCGTGCACTCATGGTAATGAAATAAGGATCCCGCAGAGACTGTTTAGGATATAGAGAATTTTTAATAGGTATGTTATAAACGAAATTTAAAAAAAAACTCATACCGCATTTTTAATAATGATGCTAGATGCTCACCACGCTTCGTAGGCGGGTTGGTGAGCGCAGTACGGGATGTTGATACACGGAAAGACGCTGCTGCCCTTCCGGAGATATCGCTTGCTTTCTGCATCCACTGACATGAGAAGGGGGGTGGGGCAGAGTATCAAAAACACATTTTAACTAAAACTTAGTTTTATTACCTGGTATAGATACGTCATATCTTAAATTTTGGAAACAAAATCTACTCAAGTAACTTCGAAATTTGGTCAATATATTCACCCATTTCGTGTTACATGTATACACTCAGGATTCCGAGACCAATGATGCCGTGAGGTCATCATATAAACTTGATATATGACATGACATCACAATTCACAAAACCATCATTTCATTATTTACCAGTAAGGTTAAATATAAAAACTTGTTGTTTCGTTGAGTAAAAAATACGAAACGATATTTCAAACTAAAAGAGCGCTTGAAAAATAGTACGTAAATTACAATTAGGTTATCCATCGAAGTATTAAGGGTAGAAAAAGGCCAAAAGAATCTTGACTGTCGGCAATACAAAGTGCTTAGAATAGAATCGATTCATCAAGCACAGACACGCGACGAAGAGTCGACCTTGACCCCGCAAAAATCTGAGGGGGTTGCGCGTCGTCAAATGCAGAGTAGGTTAAATGTCAGGACGAATCTAGCTCAGAAAATGGAAGTTAAATATAAGTAAAGGGGTGCCGGCAGTAGAATGTTGCCTCTCCTCTCTTACCCGTGTATGCAGTAAGTTTTTGCCAAGGCAGCTCCGGAAGATGGACAGCAGCGTCTTTCAGTTTATCAATATCACATTCTGCGCACGCCAACCCGAGCCTGGTGAGTATGGCAACAACCCCTCAGGATCAGCACTTGTAGATCCATGGTCTATGTCCCGCAGTGATCGAGATGATGATGAAAGTGAGTTGGGCTTGTACATGTACATATATTGTTAATGATTTATACAGCGAACTTGCAAGTAAACTCAAAAGGACATGTAGCTATAACATCGTATGGAAGATGGACCGAGAGAATCCTACACTGGCATCGCAATGCCACCCGACCCAGAGAAAGACCAAGACGATGGCGTGACATCATAGAAAGAAAGAAATAAAAAGAGACAGAAAGAAAGAAAATTTATTTTCATAGGTAAAGCGGAGGCTACATGGGCACGGCTCACAATGCATTTTATCGCTTGAAAAAATTATGGGCGTATTATTTATTACACACAACTGGCGGATGTATTAGCATTTTCTTTCCTCTGAATATAGCCGACTGGATAGACGGGATAGAATAGGTGCTGGGCAAGCCTAATCTAACAATGTCCCAGGCACTGCAGCGTACAGAATAAATAACAGATATACATAAATCTCCTTGAATGTGTAAAATAAATGTGATAAACTGAAGTCTTTTGCGAGTGGGTAGTCATTGGTAGACAAAATTATCTAGTCTCTTTCTAAGTCTCTGACTGCGAATGATGGCCCTACTATCGGTTTCACTTTCGCACTTCAGTTTATCCGCGATCATGACGTGTGAAACTGCTTCGAAATATCGGGAAACTCAAAAAGACTTAAATCATGGTAAATATCCCCCAAAGGCAGTTCACACACTGCATCTTGCATGAATGCGTCTTCTAACGTTGCTTGTATAGAAAACACGCACGGTCCAACACCCTGAAAATGCATCTACGTGCGTTCATGCAGATCACGCGCTCAAGCGCGGAGAAACATGCACCAACGCGCGTAGGTGCAGGGCGAGACGCACACGTAAGAATGTGTACAGGCTGCAAGTTGCACAGAGAGCCATAGAGCGGCCATGCTTAAAGCATCAAACTTATTGATGGTTTATGGTTTAAGATCTTTATTAAGGTGAAATATGTTCCAAAACTCACGTTTTGACTGTACGAAAAACCAATTTTAAGGCAAGAAAACACTGATTTTTTAAATATTTTTTGATGAACATCAAAAGTTAAGGATTATAGCTAGTAAGTTATGGGAGCCGAAACACGATTGACTTAACTTGACTCGATAGAAAAAAATCGCAAAGTTTCCTCTAAATCTTCATTTTTACAGATATCCTGTCTACGGAAAACCAGTTTCATTTGCTAGTTATTAAACATAATTAAATGAAATTTCGTCTAAATGTTCCCTAATATATACTTTAGATGATTATGGCTTTACTTTTTTGCAAAAGAATATTATTTTGTAGCAAAACATATATTTATAAATAATGACTAGTAAAATTGCGCACGGGCCGGCCATTACGCGGCTCCTGCCTTACATCAGTCGGCCGCAGCGCCTCGTCGAGAGCACCCGTGTACTACTTTCTTGCGCTCGTCCCGCTGTCGCCTACGTAAACAAATACGCGAAATTTTGCAGCCAAAATGGTGAATAAGTGTAACAAAATAAAACGAAAATCACGATTGAAGCTAAAGAAAATAAAATTTATAAACTTGAACAGGTAAGTTGTTTGTTGATTAGCTAACCAATAAAATATATACCTATGTAAGTATATCTACCTAGCCATCGGTGAAAATAAAATATGTATCTACCTACCCAATCGTCAAAAATGGCTGTTTGTCTGTTCCGAGTAAGGAACCTGACCCAAAGATGGGCCCAGTGCCTATGATGGCCCATTTTCAAAAAACGTATGTCCATAAAAGATTATAATTTCGCGGGAATGTGTAAACACGCCTGTAATGTACTGTACCATGTTATGACCTTGGATAAGGTTCCTAAGATAGCCCATAATATGTTTCTAAAAATACCTACCTATTGTAAAGTTATTCCTACTAAGATGGGCCACTTTAGGTATCTAATTTGGCTATACTTTCCAAAGCCGACTGGCGAGTTGAAAGTCCATATTTTTTTTGTAGATAGTACTCACCAAAAGAAAGCGTTTTGCAAAGTCTCAGGTTACGCAAATTTACGGTTCACGAGATATATTTATTTTTAGTTTTCATACAAACTGGGAAATAACACACAATCACCACTTCAATTTGACAACTAATTGTCATGTCAGACGAGAAAGCAGGGTTGGATTCAGACCCTCAAAAAATTATTGTCTTTGGAAATTAAAAATATACTACTTGTCGAAAATTATACTACGTTTCGTTTTTCGTGGATATCAATATTAAAATGCATTTATGTAAGTGAAATTTTCTTTATTTAGTAATTGTTAATGTACAAATCAATCAAATTGTGGCAAATCAATTACAAATCAATTAAAATGTTTATCTCAGCACCGACCATCACACCCATCTGTTAGAACGACCGATAAAGTACAACACTACGCGGGGATTCTCCGAAGCTTGTCGCTGTCGCTTATTTTCGGCTTTGGGTACTTTGTTCTTTTAGCCACCACTAATCGTTGGCTGATTCGATATTACCATACATACAGAACTTCCCGAAATTGTAGGATAAATAATAAAAAGTAAAATGATTCAACCAATAAAAGCTGTCAATCGGCTTGAAGGTAAAATTATGGTATTTTCGCGTAGTATTCTGGCTTTAAGATACTACATACTACACATAATGAAATAATGGTACAAATAGTATAATTATACTACAAAATCCAACACTGCGAGAAAGTCGACACTTTACGTTTCGTTAACACAGTCGAGTTGTATTTTATTCCATTTTAAGTCATGTTCTTTTACTTAAATATTTTTAAATTTTCACAATTATCATTGGTGTATAATAAATACGCAATATTACGCTTTACACTGCTCTGAACGGAATGCGAAGCGACGCCATTATGTTTCTTCTTCTTCTTTTTTGGCTTGAGACAAACTAGTTTTGCCAAGGCTAAACTAGTTCTTCCTAAATACAACTCCGAAGCTATTTAGGAAATGTATAAAATAAAAAAAACACTGCCTGTGACAGAACCGAGATGGAAAGACAGTAGGTTATTAGGTTTTTTTTTATAACTATCCAAAAACACTGCTTTGGCAGAACCGAGATGGAGAGACAGTAGGTTATTAGGTTTTTTTTATAACCATCCAAAAACACTGCTGTGGCAGAACCGAGATGGAGAGACAGTAGGTTATTAGGTCTTTTTTTTATAACCATCCCAAAAAACACTGCTGTGGCAGAACCGAGATGGAGAGACAGTAGGTTATTAGGTTTTTTTTATAACCATCCAAAAACACTGCTGTGGCAGAACCGAGATGGAGAGACAGTAGGTTATTAGGTTTTTTTTTATAACCACCCAAAAACACTGCTGTGGCAGAACCGAGATGGAGAAACAGTAGGTTATTAGGTCTTTTTTTTATAACCATCCCAAAAAACACTGCTGTGGCAGAACCGAGATGGAGAGACAGTAGGTTATTAGGTTTTTTTTATAACCATCCAAAAACACTGCTGTGGCAGAACCGAGATGGAGAGACAGTAGGTTATTAGGTTTTTTTTTATAACCACCCAAAAACACTGCTGTGGCAGAACCGAGATGGAGAAACAGTAGGTTATTAGGTTTTTTTTTATAACCACCCAAAAACACTGCTGTGGCAGAACCGAGACGGCGAAACAGTAGGTTATTAGGTTTTTTTTTATAACCACCCAAAAACACTGCTGTGGCAGAACCGAGATGGAGAAACAGTAGGTTATTAGGTTTTTTTTTTATAACCACCCAAAAACACTGCTGTGGCAGAACCGAGATGGATAAACAGTAGGTTATTAGGTTTTTTTTTATAACTCCGCGGGGTGGGGATGTTAAAGGGGGTAGCCTCTCCCCCCTTCCCCGTCTCCGCCCCCTCCCCATCCTTAAATCCATAATGGAAATCGTTATTCTAACCTAAAAACTTTGACCATGGTTATCTCCATAACCATGGGTTTGCTCGGGGGGGGATGGTACAGGGGGGGTATCCCCCTCCCTCCCTCCCCCTCCCCCCCCCCCCCCAAATCGCCAGTCGGCTTTGGAAATTATTACATCTAATTTACCTACCCTGGGTAAATATTATATAATAATCTACCTGGTAAAAAGCTGGGTACTTACATTATGTTTAATTGCCTATATTTTTACAGAACTTGTGTCAATAATAATCAAACAACAAACACAATGCTAAGGATAAGCCGCGAGAACCTAAGAACGATGGTGGTGATTATAACACACTTCAAACTGAACCATCATCTTTTCAAGACTTGAGCCACAGACAGCAGCTTGTGTCTTGGCTGCTTCCAGGAAGAAACTGTGGAACACGTTGTGGTATACTGCACGGCCACCGAGGAGAATGAATGACACATGACGGGAATGAAGTCTCATTGACGCGTCAACCCCATCCACAACCATAGAAAAGCTGAAACGAAGCTGTCAATCACCGAAGTACTACTCTGGTACTTCAAGGAGTTGGACTGGTTAGAGAATTATTAGAATGCATAAATACGTAGATAGTAATAAAAATAATCACATCTAAAATACCTACCTGTTTTCTTCAATTCAACCGAATCTTGACTGAATCTTTATGTTTACCCTTGCATTTATTTATATTTTGTTATACAAACAACACTACATGAAACAAAATTCTTGCAAATAAGTTTTTTCTGAAAGTGGGCCATATTATGCATCGGGCCATCTTAGGGCCAGGTACCGTATAGATATCTAGAGAAGACAAAAAACAAAAGTTTACGACTTACAAGAAGTGTAGTACCATAACTAATTATCTACTGGCTAACTTATTACTAAAAGCGTTTTCGTCCAGGTAATCTTTGAATAGAGCTAGAGACCTGATCAAAATGGATGCGGGTTTTCTAGGTGATAAAACGAATACCTATACAATATATATTTTTTTATAAATAAATACCTACCTATAATATAAATAAATATAATATAAATTAATGGGGGGAGTAATGCCCCTAATCTAATCTAAGAACATACCCTATCAAATTGTACGTGTACTTTATATACCTACCTGCCTACCTACCTTTTTAGTGAGTAGATAGCCGAGAGTGCGCGGGGAGTGGGGCGGACCCCTCACGGCGATCGCTCGTCGAATGCCTACGCAACACGATTGTATTTCGCCTTAATATTTCTCCTAAAGATTACAAATCACTTGCAAGAAAGTTGATCAAGTTCCAAGTATAGATATCTGACAAAGGATGAAAGACCAAGATGTTGGAACCAGGATAATGGAACTAAGTGGTTTTGGGCAGACACTGAATGGTGGCCGAGGACAAAGAAGTGACAAAGAAGTCTTGGGACACGAAGGATGATGGGTAATAGTTCACACTAAGGAGTGTCAATGGATGCGCCTAACACAGCAGTGGGTGAAGTTGAGCTGTGTAAAATGATGATTAAAGACCAAAAGTCTAAACTTACAAGTTAACTATAAATAAATAAATAATGCTGGACAGTTTAAACAGCACCATCTAGCCCCAAAGTATTGTAATAAATTGTATTTTATTATACACAACAAGTCCAATGAGCAGTGGTGTTGTTTCTAGAATATTTCAAGGCAAACACGGAGCCAATTTCTACTGAAGGTGCCTTGGAGAGAGGCAAAGCATGTGTCAAATTATTTTTGAGTGTTTTTTCAAGCACTCATTAAATAAAGATTAGCAGATCTGTTACTAAATGTATATGTGTTTGTTGCTCATTTAGAATTAAGCATAGGTATGGTAAAAAGTGAAAGTCAATGTCATTAAGAAAGTTATTATTTTTTTAATATTGACACAGCAAAATAGGATAATGTTTTGATCAATTTGTCCAATTGACAGCCAGCGGCCTAGAGTCCTCTGGTATTTGAAGGTGTTGGGCTGGGTAGTGTTGGGGTGGTGTCACAGGGGACAATACACAATACACCCGAAGCAGGATATCAGTGCTGATCTGGCAGTTGCCACCTAACTTAGAATTATTATAATGTTAACTAAATGATGGAGCAAAGTTTTTGAGCATGTAAATTGTGATACCTAACAGATAATTTTTATGTTTTGCATACCTGTCTGTAAAAAGTTGAAAATAGCTTTCATTAGAAACAGAACATTCAAAATTGTGTAATCTCATTATGGGCATGTACTAAAAACATAGTTGCTTAGAAGTGTATGTGACCCTCAGTATCTAAAAACTGCCAAAACTATTACTATGGTTTAAATAAGGGGTGTTTAAACTAGATGTTTGTTTGTTGTTGTCAATATTATGACCACACATTTGCAAATTATTATTGTGAAAAGGCATACAGTTAATTATGGCAATTGTTGAGTATTAGTAATATTTACTAGTCTACGATGTGCAAACTGCTATAGACGGAATACACCAGCTTTACTAGTCTTCTAAAGTTCATACAGATCTTTGCTATAATTTTCAAACTTAGGAACAAGTTTGAAACTTTTTGTAGATTCTAAACTCATTAAATCTACTGAGCATTATCAACACACTAGTCCAGTGAGTCGAATCAATAAACTTTTACCGTTATTCATTTATTTTGGAAGCGTTATTTATAAAATTAAAATGACAGCATAACTTACCATCTTTGACGTTCCTCGAAGACTGTGACGAAGACACTTCGGGAATAGTTTTATTATCACTAGCACAATACATTTTAACTAATTCCACACTTCCGGGATAATGTTAAGCCTCATCTAGGAAAATTGGACATAATTATATCACACTGATTTGATTTTACGATCTTCCGCAAACGCAAAACACGGCAGCCATTCCACATTCCGGTTGTAAATAACCACAGATAACAAAATAACACAGATAAAAAAAACTGGAGTTGATTGATAAAAGAATGAACGTAGACGTACAGGCATGGCATGGTTAATTGATTATTAAGCGGCCTATACATGTTGGGCCAACGTTGCCGAGTGAACGCCAATCCCAACGTGTAGACGGCATGTTTGCCTTGCCTGGCCATCGCTCGGTGTCGCTCGCCTAGCTGGCCGAGTTATTACAAGCGCCAACGTGTATAGAGGACATTTGCAGTGACTTGTCACCGCTCGCGATCGCTTGCGCTGACTCGCCTCACTTCGGAGCCGTGTCGGTTTTTCTGCACAAATCAAAGGCGCTTGCCTGCGCTCGGCCAACAGTGTCCACATGTTTGTCTGCCCGCCATTACGCACTTGGCGTTGGTCACCGTCGCACGTATCTGTCTGTGGTAATGTCGTTCGATACAAATGATGATATTATCAAGTTTTTGGAGTATTACCAGAACGAACCGGTAATTTGGAACCCAAAAGACTTAAAGCATAAAGATAAAAAGAAAGTAAGTATGTTATATAGGACTTCGACTTCGTAGACTGAATAAACAAACAAAATTACTAGGTAGTTACCTACCTACCTACTTACTATTATTTATTTATGTAGTTTATAAATATTCGATTATTTATTTGTTTATTATTATTAAATATGTAATTATACTAGCTAAGTATATATTTATAGCTATTACATAGGTACTCTAGTTTAATTATACTATGACGAAACCGCGCTTTTACTTTCTTGTTGTTTTTGTCCATCCAAAGGTTGCCTGTAAGAGATCGCTTATAGTGATAAGGCCGCCCATTGTGCTTCTGCTTTAAGTTAATCATACTTTATTTCCTTTATTATATTGTTTGTGTTAGAATGAAGCTGGGTACAATAAAGAGTTATCTATCTATCTACTAACACTGACGTAATAATTATACGTGCTCATCAAATAAATAGCAGCAGCTGCAACAACTTCTACGTCCATATTGTTCAAATCATAAGACGAGCTCTGTGGCGCAGCGGGCGAAGGTCCACCTGCGTCGCAAGGGGTTGCGGGTTCGATTCCCGCCTCGGGACAAATGTCTGTACGATCTGCAGACATTTGTTCTGGGTGTTTTTCTATATATAATAAAAATATCTATCTATGTATTAAGTATATCAGTCATCTAGTACCCATAACACAAGCTCTGCTTAGCTTGGGGCTAGATGATGCTGTGTGATTTGTCCAGCATTATTATATTATATTAAATCAAATAACCACGACCACGTAGTTCGAATGCACAACAAGAACTGACAGCGCCCAACGTGTGGGCAGCTTCACACAAAACTCGTCAACATTGGCCGCTTGCAATAGTTTGCGTAGACTTGCCAAACGTCTAGACGGTAGCACTTGCCTTGTAACGATTTGCCTACGCTCGCGTTGGTCTTAGCTCGGCCAGCATGTATAGGCCGCTTTAGAATTTTGACTTTGCCTGAAAGGAAACATACTTGAAACTTGTATAAATTGTATTGATTGCAGACAACTCTAGCAGTCAGCCCAGCTGGCATGTGGCATGTCATGTCATGTCAATGTCATGTCCAGTCCAGATAATTGTCAAAATTAAAAATCAACAAATGTTTCAGCCTGGTTTCAGCAGGCAGGTTTTCCATTATTTTCTTTTTCAGATTTTAAAGTGATAAACTACAACACGAATAAAGTAAATTTAGCAAAGTGGAGCCTCTTATAAAGTAAATATGATGCAACATCAGTATTGGGTAACAAAAAAGACTGTGCTAAAGAAATTGGGAACCAAAGAAGATGCGTGTATCGTCGCTTCTGACGCAGAGTTGGATGCAAAATTAGAGTTATTCCGATCAATATCCGACAGTTGTTTGCATTTGCAGCGTGTCTTAGACCAATATCAAGAACGCTTGTGTGTTCTATCTCAAGAGGAGAATTCTTTGGGGAAGTTTTTGAGGGAGGCTGGTAAAACTGCGGATGCTTCGGGAAAGCCTATGGTTGCAGCAGGTAAAGCGATTTCATATTCGGGCCAGCAGCGGTTATCTGTGCGTGGGCCGTTATTACGGCTTTATCATGAAGTGGAGACGTTCCGTGGGCGCGCAGTGAGCGATATGCGGGCGACTGTAACTGCTATGGAAAAGGCCCGCATCGAGTACCGTGCGGCGTTGAGTTGGATGAAGTCCACAAGCGCTCAGCTCGACCCGGACACGGGACGCGGCCTGGATAACTTTCGGAAGGCCCAACGTCAAGTCCGAGAGAGCAAGAAGATATTTGATAAGTTGACTCTTGATGTTTTGCAAAAGGTAAACTGGGAGTAGCAGTTTTATTTACTTATTGATTATATTGACATAAGTTAGTTTCCTACATTTTAGAGTTATCTATCATCTATGTGGGATGGAAGATTAGAAGGCAAGGCTGCTAAATAGTGGGCGCCAACAGATTAGATAATTTTATTGAATACTCCATATGACTCCACTAAACAGTTCATGGTAGCACTGATAAAAAACACAATTTAAATAATCTTTAGGGAATTTTGCTAAATTAAACTTTAATTCTTTGCAGATAGACCTTCTAGCGGCAGCAAGATGCAACATGTTCTCACATGTGCTATCAAACTACCAAAATTCCTTCCTGAACTTTGTCACCAAGGTCTCGCACACATTGGAGGCAACCTCGGAGACATTGAAATCAACTCCACAGTATGAGTTCTGTATACTGAAGGAATTGTCTCAGAGTTTAGGGGAGGGAAGGGAAGGGGAGGAGGCTAAGAAAATAACCCCCCAGGACAAAGATCAAATGCTGTTCTTCCAGGTAAGTAATAGTACTTACTTTTTTCAAACTTGTTTACTGACATAATAAAATGAGGAAAGCCTTTAAACTCAAACTCAAAAAATATTCTGTTCAGTTTGGCCACAAGGGCTTTTCTGATGCATCAATGTACATTGTAAATTAAACAACACAAATGAATAAAGAATAAAGCACATAATTGAATTTGTTTGCTTCAGAATACTTATAATAAATCCAGAAACAGCTAGGTTCATGACAATGAGCATGTTTATTGTCTATTTTCACTAACATACGATTAAACCATGAGAATACATGACTTTTTGTTTAGACTGTGCTTAAAAATAAAGTTATATTTATTATACTAAGCAGATTTGGTAAAATTTTGGCTTTTTAGGCCTTTTCTTTTCTAGTTAGAAAGTTTTGTTTTGCTACCCTGCTGGAGACAAAATTATGACTCAAGAGTGATAATATATGTATAATAATCTGAACTATACAATGTGGAATGTGTGTTAATACATTTTGGTTTTTTGACTGAGTAATTAGTCATTTGTTTGTTGTCACAAATCCCCAATAATTGAGAAGAAACATAAGAAATAAGGTTTTTTTAGGTGAAGTATTGAAAGTCTGTTTACAAACATTCTACATCTAATGTGAAGTATAGTTTGATAAGTTATTTTGTTCCTTCCAGGATGAATTTAAAGATGAGAGTCCTGCTCCCACAACATCTGAAGTTACTGATGCCATTCCATCAGACAAAACTGACAGTGAAAAAGCCATACACGAACCAGAAACCGCAATTAACCTCATTGATGGTCTTGAAGGAACATCTTCAGATACTGGCATCAGTTCAGATCTAGCTGGCCTGAGAATGGATTGTGGAGATATGCCAGCTAATTTTGCGTCTTTTATGCCCTCGCAACTATTGCAAGTGAGTAGTAAGGCCTTTCACATCTATTATAGATGATTTATATGATGTCAGCAACTGGTATTCATAGTGATTGGGATGCTGCAGTGCCTGGGACTAATTTCAGCTGTGGGGTGCCAGCAGTAGAATGTTGTCTCTCATCTCTTGTCCATGGATGCAGTTAGAATAAGCCTTACTGAATTCATTTGTTCCAGACTTTAAACACAAGCCTTTTCCAAGGCCCCATTCCACACAGCATGTCTTCGGAGCCACTGAACCAGCCCAAACCAGTCCCGAAGAAAGATGACAAGGCAGCCTGGTTTAAACTCTTCGCTGAACTGGATCCGCTGGCCAACCCTGACAGCTTCCTAGGCTCTAATGACCAGAGTCATGCAGCCTAAAGAAAGTTGAAAAGTACATAGTAGTGTTTTTAAACTTTTGCAACCAGAACAGACTTTGTGGACACTTGTAACCAGATATTTCTCCCGTCAATTATCCTTAGGGGCCATTCATAGATTATGATCACAAGAATGTGATGATATTTCGACCCCCATATTATATTTACTTTTGGGATTATCATTAAATAAGCAGTTCTGAAATTATTTTTATTTCCGTTAAAATTATCTGTCCGAAATATGACGTCATGAATGGTCCCCAATGGTCCCTCTAATTTATAAAAATACTCCAGAACTCAAATGTATAATCTGTATGCACTGTTCAATGTTCGTAATGGGAGGTGCAATCCAGATTGAACATTCAGTTTTGTAAAATTTTTAACCTCTTTATTGTACGCAATTTTTTAAGCGAGAAATACATTTTTGGAATTAGTCGGAGAAATACTTGGTTACGCATGTATCTATAAATCTGTAAGGCCAAACGAGTGTAATTTTTTAGTTGTATCGTATTTTGGGTTGTCAAATCCCGTTCAACTGTAAACGGCGACTGTATTTGCGTCGCCTTGTGGCACTTACAGTGAAACCAAATGCCGCATAAATCTCGTGACGCATTTTACGATTTAAATCGTAAGATACACCCTTGCCGTAATGAGACCGCACTGTTTTGTTTCCACACGAAATGAGATAGCTCGAATCACTGTAACTCTAAACATTGTTAGCCGGACGTCGTGCGTGTTATTTTTTTCATGACAGTTACTGCAATATTATTGCACAACTAGGATTACAATAACATTTGGGTTTATTGCCAAAACCATTGTGCGTGCGTCGGCATTATGGTTAACACACATGTCTTTGGTTATGTGCCACAGTCTTTGGTTTCAGGGCATGCAACACACAACTCAAATCAAATCAAAAAATATTCAGTGCGGCCGCATGGACCTTATAAATGTGTCATAACTATAACATAAATTACAAAATAAAACAACCCAAATTAATAGAATAGAGCACAACTCAAAAAATTACCCGCGTTTGACCTCAGTCTAGCCTTCATAGGCTAAAATGCGAAATGCGTCCAGAAATAATGTACAAACGTATTTTGTAAGATTACCTCAACAGTTTAAACTTATTCGGTTTGTGCATTTTGTGGTAGGGTTCCTGGTATATTTATCGTGATTTTCTGGATAAAAAACAAATTATATAAATGTTTTTAGAGGATGAGGGTATAAACAAAAAATACTGCTACATCTATTAACAAAGTGATTACCTACTTGAATAATATCTAATTTCACCGAGTGCTATTTAAAAAAAGAACTTTAATGAGGATCTTTTTCAGTCATCATCATTGTTGGGGAGTTGGGCGAGTGCAGTACGGGATGTTAATACACGCAAAGACGCTGCTGCCCATCTGGGAGATCCCAGTGATATATCTCGGCAGATTCTTATTGGACTCACGGGCAAGATAGGAGGGACGACATCCTTTTGCCGGCACCCCGCGGCACATTTTTCAGTGTCTTCATAAAATGCACAAACATTATAATGATAAAAGTGAGCTCTGGCTAAAAACTTTAGCTTTTCTGCACACACAACGCTGCTAAATTGAAATGTCTTTAATTATATTATAGATTTAATGTTAGTTAATACTACGTTGGGATAACAAATTGTTCATGAAATTTGATGAGTGTGTACATTCCACAACTATTATAATTATAATATAACTAGCTTGTACATAAAATATGTAATCTGGGTTTATAACATATTATGTATAACTTGGGAATACAGTGTACCGTTTTAACTGTTTTGGTTAGTAGAATAACACTTATTGATGTTTTACTATTATTTGATGATTGTGAAGTTTACCGATGTACCGATATAATACCGACATAATGACAGGTTTTTTTACTCTATAACATATTTTTTAGTTTTTGAACTTTAAAAACACCTATACATTCTGTAAAAATGTCGCGTGGCACACAAATATGGCAACAGCAAAGGCTGATGTTAATGATGACATCACAAGCCACCCGTGCCTTATAACCAAATATTTTTTTCAACACACTTGCTCGTAAAGTGAGCCTTATTACATCGCTTTTAGAGCCATAAACCAAGCTATAACACACGCGTGCGGTGGCCAACACGCGGCCTCCGACTGCCCGCGCCCTACAACTGAGAAGCCTACTTGTGCCAACTGTGGAAAGGACCATACGGCTAACAACCGGAGGTGCCCTGTCCTCAGGAGAGAGGCCAGGAAAAGGGGGGTGGTGATCCCTCCGCCCCTTCCAAGACAGCAAGAAGACAGGGACGTATTGCCGCCCCCACGCAGGGGGGCAGGCCAGCAGCGCCGCAGAGACGCCCAATCTCCTCAGCTTCTAGCAGCCGACCGGCGGTTATCCGCCCCCGCAATGTATTCCCACAGGCCGGTCCCTCCACTCAGAGTGGGAACCATGCCGTGGGAAACCACTACATCGAGGACACCCTCTGGGTGGGACCGTTTGCCACCGTGCGTGGGGCACGGTGGCAAACGGTCCCACCCAGAGGGGCGAAGCTCTCCCCTCACGTAAAAGGCGGAGGGCCCGCAGGGGAAGGGGTAAGAGGCCGGTGGCCTCGTCAACTCCCCACGTGCCGGAACCCCCACAAGTCGCAGCACTACCAAGAGAGACTCGCCTGGCCCCCCCGGTGTACATTCTACCGGGACAACTGGACCAGCGTCCAAGGCAGCAGCAGGCTCCAACAAGTGCCGCTGCGCCCACTCTTCGCGGGGCCCCTCGCCCTGCGCCCACAGAAGACTTCCCAACTGCTGGTGCACCGACTGTGCCCGCGGCTGGGATTACACAGGCCGGGTCGGCTGGGAACCCCATGATTGCCTTCATGGGTATCCTGACCGAACTCCTGGTTGCCATCGTCGCGGGTGCGGACTACCGGGAGGCGGCGATGCGGGGATTATCCGCCATCCAGAACCTCCACTATGGATAGGCCCCCCACATTGCGCTTCCTCTACTGGAATCCCGGGGGGGTTCGGAGTCACATCCAACCCCTCCGTCTACTCGCCCAGTCCCAGGACATCCATATTATCCTGCTGGGCGAGACGAAGCTCAAACCGAAGGATTCGCTCGCGGTACCAAACTACCACACGTATAGACGGGACGAGATGTCGCCCACGGGGACGGCCTACCGAGGCACGGCTGTCCTTATCAGGCGCGACGTTATCCATGAAGAGCTAGAACATCCCGCTTTTAAGGAACTTCGCTCAACAGGAGTCTTGATCAACGCGGCGGGCGAGTAGATGAAGATCTACGCAGGCTACCGCCCGCCGTCGCCGCGCTACTGCCCTACCGACACAGCCACCATCTTCGCTACCCGCACCCCTACCCTGCTTGCGGGTGACATCAACGCCAAGCATCCAGGGTGGGGCTCCAGAGTCACCAACACAGCGGGTAGCAAACTACAACAGGACAGTGAGAAACAGGGATTTACGGTCCTGGGCCCTGACTCACCCACTCACATACCTACAAACCCTCAACACGCCGCCGATGTCCTAGACATCGTTCTCCACCATCACCTACGTTGCCCGATCCAGGTTGAGGTGCTGTACGACATGGACACTCAGCACCTCCCTATACTCATAACGCTCGACCTGGCCGCGGACTTCACTGCGCCGCGGCCCCTGGGCATGAGGACCGACTGGGTAGCGTTCACCAAAGCCATGGAGTCGATCGACATCGGCCCCCTACTGACGCCGAACGATGTGGAGATGGAGGCCACAGTCCTGGCTTCCAAGATCATGGAGGCCAAGAAGTCAGTTACCACGCCCATCCCCAATCGACCACGTAGGCGTGACGAGCTCCCGCGGCACTTACAGCGGGGCCTCAAACTAAAGCGCGAGCTGCGCCGCGAATGGGCACGCTCCCGATGCCCTACGATCAAGACCCGCCTCAACAAGGTGACCGCCGAGCTCTCGGCAGCTGTACAGGCTTGGCGCGGTGAGACCTGGGAGTCTACCATCGACCGGGCCTCCGAACGCGACACTAACCTGTACGCCCTCAACCGAGCGCTTACCAGGCAGAAACCACCAGCCTACCCCTTACTGGACGCTGAAGGAGTAAGGCGATTCGCGCCCGCAGATAGGGCCGAGATTCTGGCGGCCCATCTTGAGAGCCAGTTTACGCCCCACGCCGTCCCAGTAGACGCCTGCACTGAAGCCCTTCATCACCATGCTGCCGTCGAGAAGGCTGCCAAGGAGTTCCTGCTTGACCCGGTGCCGCCGCTCGGTGGGGACTACTTCATCTCCCCTGCCGAAGTGCGGAAGGCTATCCTCCGCCTTCACAAGCGGAAGGCCCCGGGCTTCGACGGAATACCGAACGCGGCCCTCGCCCACCTCCCCCGACGAGGAATAACCACACTTGCCCGGCTTTTCAACGGGATTCTCCGGACGGGCCATTTCCCGGACCTGTGGAAGAACGGGCGAGTCATCGTACTGCCGAAACCAGGAAAGGACAAGAGGTATCCAGCTAGCTATCGTCCAATTACGTTGCTATCGACGGTAGCTAAGCTGTTCGAGCGCCTCCTTCTTCGCCGCCTGTATCCTACCATCCAGCCCCGCCCCGAACAATTTGGTTTTCGAAGCGGACACTCTACGACCCTACAGCTGACGCTTGTGCTCCATCACCTGGCGGAGGAACATACCGCCCGGCGCACCACGGTTGGGGTATTTCTTGACATCGAGAAGGCCTTTGACCGCGTGTGGCACCCGGGCGTGGTGTTCAAACTACTGCAGACCAGCACACCGCCAGCCCTCACCAAGATTGTGGCCTCATTCCTCGCCAATCGACGGTTTTCAGTCGCGGTTGAGGACGCCACATCTTCGACTCGCCGCATCCAAGCCGGTGTACCGCAGGGCAGTTGCCTTTCACCCGCGCTGTACGCCCTCTACACCGATGACATCCCCACCCTGGCAGAGATCATCCAGCCGGGCAGGGGAACTGACGTCACGCTCGAATTGTTCGCTGACGACAGCGCGTACCTCGCGTCGTCCACCAGCCCCGCCTTCGCAGCCAAGAAGATGCAGCAACTCCTTAACCTCCTCCCGCTCTGGATGGACAAGTGGCGCATCGCCGTCAACGTAGGTAAGACGGCGGCGCTGCTATTTATCCGACGCAGACGCACCCTACCTCCTCTACAGCTCCGTGGCCAGGATGTCGCATGGGTTCCGCATGCAAGGTACCTTGGAGTGGAGATAGACAGGTCGTTGAGTATGCAGCCCCAGGTAGACCGCGTGCTTGGACAAGCTCGCGCTGCCCGGGCGCTCCTCCGACCTGTCCTGGACTCCCATCTCCCACTCAGGACCAAGCTGCGGATGTACAAGATGTACATACGGTCACGTCTGACTTATGCCGCTCCTGCATGGTATGCTCTTGTCTCCGCTACCAACAAATCGAGACTCCAGGCCCAGCAAAATATCACGCTCCGAGTTTGCACGGGCGCGGGCCGCTATGTCAGAAATGACGTCATAGCCCGCGACGTGCAAATACCATCCATCGAGGGCTTTGTGGTCCACACAGCGCGTCACATGTTTGACCGCGCGGACAGTGGGCCACATACTCATCTGAACGGCATTGCACCCCTACACGCCCGACCTCCAGACCATAAAGGTAAGTGGCTATCACAGCCACGAGACCTACTTCAATAGGGAGCGTTGAAGGAAACCTCACCATCACCAACACCTAAAGACACCAGCCTTCAAGGCATAGATCACATGACCCAGGGGTTGTAACCCCTGGAGTGGAAGCCGGGGTAAAGAGGAGAAACCTCGAGGCCCCACCCAGTGACCCCAACAGGGGTACTGAAGACAATGACGACGACACGCGTGAGCATTGATCATTATTACACTCGCTCCATTACGCCCTCGCCTTCGGCTCGGGCTCCAATCTCGCCTCGACTGTAAATGACCAACATTGCACACTTGTTTCATAATGTACTATTAATTAATTTGAAAATGCAAGATTTTTTTTTTCTAATTGACGGTCATTAAGTATAATTTTCAATTTCCTACCCTGTCATCGTGCCTGTTAAATAGAGTTAATTTTAGTGATGTGCTGTGTGATCATGTAACTTTACATTCCAATGTACAACATTGCATAAGGTAGTTAAGGAATATTCATCAATCATAATCCATTGATAAGTAACCTTAAAATAATATGTTAAGTTAGATACTAATACAAAAAGGCACTAAGTTGAAATCTCCACTGAGTGTCTTTTTATAGTATCTATTAGTAACTTATTGTATCTATGTTTAAAAGCTTTATTAACCATCGTTATCATGTCAAAAACCATTTATTGAATTTATCAAATGTACAAATATTATAATGTATACCTACTGGAAAATCCTAAAAATTTCTTTCTTACATTTTACTTGTAATTATTAGTAGATCCAATTTATACACATTATTATTATAACATTTTATAAGAGCTAGTTAGACTTTAGAGATTTGTTAACATAATTATTATTAGTTTTTAAAAGACAGGTCCCAGAAACTTCAATCCTCCCGCGACAATGACCAGGTGCAATCCGGTCTAAACGTCGGGAAAATAATAACAAAGGTACGCGATAAAATCCTGTATTTTAAAAACTAATAACATTTTATTGTTTACATTAAGCTCATGGTTACATTTTTTTGTTCAAATGATTCTAGTCGCAATGTGAAATTTGAATTCCAAAGATTATTTTTACCTTATTTACATATGTAGTTAGGTTCGATGTGCGTATATAGAACATTATGCCTATTTCGTGCGTATTTTTATGTACTTAATAATAATAATAAAAGTATTATACTGTGTACATCTTTATTTAATTACCTAGTTATGTTGTCTTTTTAGTGTTTGTCGGTCCTTATGGTAACGCATTGGTAAACAATTATTTGAATGTAATTAATTGCCTAATTGCCTTATTAGTAATGGTCAGACGTGGACTGCGATCGTAGGTACTTACTGAAAGCAAACTTGATCTGAGCCTTTGCTAGCTAAATACTATAATTAAATAGAAGGAATTTACCAATATGTTTTTGTTACATGAACCACCGTCGCACGTCGTCGTCTGAAAGGTTTGATACGTAATGATTGTCGGTGTGTTTGTAAACCCCCTGCCAAGCGTGGTGAGTAGGTATGGCAACTACCCCTCATGGAAATCCATGAGGCCTGTGTTCAGTAGTGGACGTTTTACGGCTGTAATGATGATGTTGAAACGAATCCTGCTACGCTTGGCAGGCGGGGGATGGCGAGCGATATTTATATACCTACTGCGGCTAAAATTGAACATTATGAACCTCTTGCGTTTGGATCGAACAACTCTGTGATGGTGTTGGTAGCTTAGCCAACGCTTATCCATTTAGGCAGCACTTTATAATATATTAATAGGTACCATATGCATTCCATTTGATGTACCATAGTTGACACCATAGCTGTCTCAGTCATTCATATAAATCGTTAGATACGCCCTCACCGCACTGAGACCGCGCCGTTGTGTTTCCAAACGAAATGAGTGAGCTCTCTCGTTTGGAATCGACGCACAATAATTTTTAATCTTTGCATTTAACATAGATGAAGTGTCACAAAATGGCATCTTGTGCATTTCGCATTTGACAAATTAATAAATGGCGATTGTAAGAAAGAGAAATATGTTTGCAAATAATGTGAGAGAAAAAGAGATGACACTATTTTTTCGGTACACGTGTGTTGCGCATATTACGCGTATTGCGCATGCGTACCTACTGAGAGGGTCGGTAGCGTCAGCACTTCCAATAGACCATGTTGTTGATTATAAAATCTGGAAAATTTTATTTATTTTTAAAATTTTCTTAGTCACTACACCTACCTATTTCGTAATAATTAAGCCAACGGTCAAACAATATATAAAATAAAACCGGGCAAGAGCGAGTCGAACTCGCGCACCGAGGGTTCCGTGCCATCATACAATATAATATATGACAAAGGCGGTTTTATATTTGTTCGAGATCCTTGACAGCGCCATCTCTTGTCTGATAGCGGAACTTATGTAGATTTTTTACACTTTCGATGATTTCTAAAAAAGTATGCTATGTAGAGAGATTGTAATAAATTTCCTCTAATCTTTACATACACTTCTAATAGCAATAAAAGTTTCAGAGGTTTATCTCCGAAAACTTCGGAGATAAGGGGAGGAACGCTATTTTTTTCAACATTTTTGTAAATAACTCAAAAACTATACGACTTAAAGGAAAACTAAAAACTGTTTATTAATGTGCAAATGAATACCTTTCATATGATACCCCACATCACCTAGTAACTTTCCAAAAATTTTGTAAACGCTCCTTCCACCCCCATTGTCTAAAAAACTATGCAAATTAGAGAGTTCGCTATAATTTTCCTATAAAGTTTACATACACTTCTATTAGCTATAAAAGTACCACGGGTTTATCTCTGCAAACTTCGGAGATAAGGGGGGGGGGGGGGGGGGGGGGGGAACGGTCGTTTTTTCAACATTTATGTAAAAAACTCATAAACGATACGGTTTTAAGGAAAACTAAAAACTGTTTATTAATGTGCAAATGAATACCTTTCATATGATACCCCACATGGTCTAGTAACTTCACTTAAATTTTTTGAGATCCCCTATCCGCCCCCCTGCAATCAAAATAAGAATATTTTTTAACATTTTTATATATGCTATATTAGTAAAAAAGTGTTGTCTTTTACCATTTTAAATTTCAAGTCGATAGCATCAGTAGTTCTCGAGATATCCATCTGTGACAGACAGACAGAGTGATTCTATAAGGGTTCCTTTTTACCATTTTGGTCCGGAACCCTAACAAGCTGGACATTTCACACAGCACTATCTTGCCCCAACTTGCTCTGCTTAGCTTCTAGTATTTTTACTTAGATTTATAATCAATAGGTACATACTTTTAACATTAAAATAAAAAACAGTATTATTCTTTAAATTAATAGGCACCTACTTGAAATATCTCCTATCCTGCCCGTGGATGCAGTAAGAATCTGCTACGTGATATCTCCGGAAGATGGGCAGCAGCGTCTTTCCGTGTAATAACATCCCGAACTGCGCTCACCAACTCGCTTGCCAAGCGTGGTGAGTATGGCAACAACCCCTCATGCACATGGATCTCTAAGTCAATGAGGGAGGCCTATGTCCAGCAGTGGATATCTTACGGCTGTAACGATGATGATGATGACTTGAAATATAAAACTGTAATCAATTTGTTATGGCTATTGCAGTGTATATGTTTAAAATAGTAAATTACTTAGCAAGTAAAAAACAAAAATGATTATTACAGAATCCTGAGCGGAGCAAGGGATATTAACGCATAACATGTTACCTGCTGTGAGCCTGCTAAGGGATACTCCGAATGATGCCCATCTTCCGGAGTATCCCTTAGCAGGCTCGTCTGTAGCGTCTTTCCGTGTATCAACATCCCGTACTGCGCTCGCCAACCCGCCTGCCAAGCGTGGTGAGTATGGCAACTATATTATGATGGATATTCATGCTGGTGGCTCAGTAGTGAACGTTTTACGGCTGAAATCATGATTAACAAATTATATAGGTAGAGTTTGCGCAAAACTTCTTGAGCTCTGTGAAGTTAGCTTCAGTGACTGCGCAGTACACAGTTTTTAGGGCGTTGAGGGGAAGGAATGATAAAAGGGGTGCGAGAGGGACTCAGTCTGTGAAACAAGGGTTGCCAGCGCGAGTTTTGGTGTATTTTCGTTTTATCTAGCACACATTTTACTATGCATTTATTTATTTTTCAATTATTAAAACAAACATATTTAAAAAACAATTATTATATTAAATTAAGGATTAATAAATACTTAAATGCTAGAACAAATTCACCTTTACTTATCGCAAGAAGCCAATTTTTTTATACAAAATTTGTAGTATGTGGCAAGATTATTTATAACCTAGTTGGCAATATTGAATGAACATGTCAACATGCGCAACTTTGCATTTGCCGCAACGTTCACAGAGCTCAAGAAGTTTTGCGCGAACTATACCCAAGTGCAGTATCAAGAAATACTGCTTGAATCATTTTGTCGCGCGATGGGTGAAAGCCATAGGTATGGTAAACTTTTTTTTTAATATTATGACTGTTACCTTAGAACTCCGTCTCATAACAACTTATTTATAAAATTCAATTTGGGTTCGAATTTCAACTTCAACTATTAATCCCACTTTATAAAAACTCATGTCTGATGAGTTTTTAAAAATGGGATCCACGAGGAAGGGAACTTTCCAAATATTGTAGGTAGTTAAAATAATTTCGTTAGTAGTTTGGTCGCATCGCTTATTCGCGCGATAATCGCGTAGTCGCGCTCTATTAGGACGATGCCTTAAGGCCGCTCTACATTCTCACGAGAATTTCGCGAGAACGCGAGAAACATGCGAGAAACGTGAATGTGGAAGCGATTCGCGTATTCTTCTCATCGCTTCCACATTCACGTTTCTCGCATGTTTCTCGCGTTCTCGCGAGATTCTCGTGAGAATGTAGAACGGCCTTAGGCATGCATGCCTGTCGTCCGTCACAGTTCAGTGGTTCCAACTTACTCACTGGACTTACCTTCTTTACTTTTTTATTGTAGGTGTATTTTTTATTTTTTTATTGGACCCAAATGGCTCATAATGGTTCAGATCATATCCACAGTTACTGGTACAAAAAACTTAAAACAATTCATCCTTACATATATAACCACATCAATAATTTTATCAAAAACCCTAATACAATGCCAAATTTTATCACAAACGGTATAACACATATGATTCCGAAAGATGTAACCGATGCTTCAAACCCTGCTAAGTATCGCCCCATCACGTGTCTCCAAACTATTTACAAAATCATAACAGCATGCTTGTCCCGACTTATTTACAAACATATAGATGATAACAGTATACTAACTGAACAACAAAAAGGCTGTAGGAAATATAGTCAGGGCTGCAAAGAACAGCTTACGATAGACGCCGTTGTGTTAAATAGGGTACAGAAAACTAAAGAACATCTTTATACTATCTATATAGATTATAAAAAGGCCTTCGATTCAGTTCCTCACGCGTGGCTACAGAAAGTTTTAGAAATATACAAAATTCACCCGGAACTCGTAACTTTTTTGAGCAGCACAATGTCTAAATGGTCAACCAAGTTACAGGCGCAATCATCGCACAGAATCATAGAGACTGAACCAATACGTACAAAACGTGGAATATTTCAAGGAGACTCTCTCAGCCCTCTATGGTTCTGCCTTGCATTGAATCCTTTGTCAAATATGTTGAACTCAACTTCCATAGGATATACCATAGGCATAAACCAATCACAAGACCGACAGACAGACTCCGAAATCAAGCTTAACCATCTTCTCTATATGGATGACATAAAAATATATTCATCTACCCAGCCTGACTTAGAACATCTTATACAAATTACAGAAGAGTTTTCAAATGACATTGCAATGAATTTCGGTATAGACAAGTGTAAAATTAACTCTACAAGAGCAGGGCAAACCTATCAACATACTTATTTTATGAAATCCGGTGAAGAGATAGACCCTTTGAGTGAAAATGAAACATACAAATATTTAGGATACCATCAATCAAAACAAATCAACTGTAAACAAACCAAAGCTAAACTAACACAAAGTTTCAAGCATAGACTTAATGCCATTTTGAAATCTCAGCTCCACTCCAGAAACATGACCAAAGCCATCAACTCATTCGCAATACCCGTACTCACATACTCATTCGGCATTATAAATTGGACAAAAACCGAACTTAAAAATCTGCAGCGACTTATTAATGTCACAATGACGAGGCACAGAAAACACCACCCTCGTGCCTGCATACAAAGGCAGATTCTACCACGTTCAGAAGGAGGGAGGGGCATTATTGATATACAAAACCTGCACAATAACCAAATTACTACACTAAGATCTTACTTCCACTCTAAATCTGTAAACTCAATTCTACACAATTCAATAGCTCAGTTAGACAAACATCTTACACCTCTTAACTTACATGATATCAATAAACAAAACAACGAACATATCACAGAAAAACAAACACTAATAGCCGAATGGACCCGCAAGTCTCTTCACGGAAGGCACCACCATGACTTGAGTCAACCCAACGTCGACAAAAAGGCGTCGAACGAATGGCTCAGTCGAGGTGAAATCTTTCCTGAGACCGAGGGATTTATGATCGCTATACAGGACCAGGTCATTGAAACTCGTAATTACCAGAAACATATAATGAAAACCAGAAATTTACCAACGGACAGGTGCAGACGATGTAACAGCCAGTCAGAAACAATACAACACATCACGGGAGCTTGCAAAGCCATTGCACAGACCGATTACAAATTCAGACACGACCAGGTGGCTAACATCATTCACCAAAACCTAGCAGTTAAATATAAACTCATACTCACTAATCAAAAACCTACACCTTATTATAAATACTCCCCCGAAACTGTATTGGAAAATTCTACTCACAAACTTTATTTTGATAGAGCCATTCTTACCGATAAAACCACTCACTTCAACAGACCAGATCTAACCCTCCTAGACAAAACTAACAACACCGCCCTACTCATAGACATTGCTGTACCCAACACCCACAACCTGCAGACCACAATTGCAGAGAAGCTTTCTAAATACATCGACCTTAAAAACGAAATAACGCGCATGTGGCGCCTGCAAAAGGTAACGATTGTCCCAATAGTCTTGTCAACGACTGGAGTTATTCCACACCAACTGTTTAAATCTTTGGAATGTCTGGATTTGCCAAAGTACACCTACACACTATTGCAAAAAGCGGTCATTTTAAACACATGTAGAATCGTTAGAAAGTTTCTCCAAACTGAACTTCCTAATGAAGTCAACTCCACTGAGGCGCACTTGGCTTAGGCCCGTGCGTTTTATTAACCCCGGTTTTCATAAAACCGAGAATATAACTTCATGAAAATAATAATAATAATAATAATTGTAGATGTGGTGTAGGTACAGCTATTATTCAGAGGAAAGAACAATATGTCTGAAGCTAACTAAGCCCCGGGTTTCCTCAAGATGTTTCCTTCACCGTTAAAGTAGTTCTACGAGTAATAGTCTCATCGTAAGGCCGAAGACGGACAGATAAACAGACAGACAAAGTGAAACCTTGATGTAGGTACTACGGAACCATTGAACTAACTCCGAAGTTTTCGGAGCTCCTGACAAACTCGTGTTTGTATAGCTAATAGAAATGTAAGTATGTAAAGATAACTGGATACTTAATTATAAAGGACTTCCTAAATTGCATAGTTTTTTAGAAATCATCGAAAGTACCTATATAAAATCTATATAAGTTCCGCTATCAGACAAGAGATGGCCCTGACAAGGTTCTCCAACGAATAAAAACCGCCTTTATCATTATATTGTATGATGGCACGGTACCCTCGCTCGGTGCGCGAGTCTGACTCCGCTCTTGGCCGGTGTTATTTTTTATTTGTTTGATTTGACAATCTAACACAAAAAGATTGATCTCGTTTATAACTTGGTGCAATTACTCTTTAGTAAATTGAAATGTCTCAAAAGTCACTGTTCTTCTGTATTAGTACCGCATTCGATTGTTTCTAAGCTTTAAGGAGGTCAGATACGTTTAGGACAAACAATTGCCCACCAGGGGGGTTTGAGGCTCTAATCTAAACAGAACTCTTAAGAATGTAAGGGGAAACGATCAGATAATGAGTGCGGTTACCGTTTTGTTAGCTGGCGACCTGCATTAAAGCCTCAACTCTTTGACCCGAGTACTTCAATCATAGTACCAAGTCGTAGTGAAAACATGCTGGTGCACTTGAGGGGCGATATTTCTGCTGAACAATTCTCCGATGTGCTCTTGAAAATAGGGAATGGAGAATAACTCTGAATCTGAAAGGTTTCAACTTCCATCAGATCTTGGTATTATCACAGAATGTATTATTGTACGACCTTGAGCGTCAAATTGTCAGAATCTCCTTAATGAGATTTTACTATAAAAACAAAGAACTCTATGGCGTGAGCGAAGCCGCGGGCTAAAGCTAGTAAAATATATAGTGATTAAAACTCCGAACTTGTTCTCCGAATACAATAATATTTATTATAGTAGGTAAATAGTTATTGTTTCAAAAAGTACCTACTAGCTAGTGTTTTATTTTATAGTGAATTTCTGACGGTTTTCGCTGATAGTGCATAAAGCAAGTAACTAGAGGATAGTGGGTCCGTGGGATATTATTAATTTTTTTTCAATAAAAATAAATAAATAAATATTAGTGTTCTGTGATAGGGTGGTCCTGGTGGGCACTGGGCAGCAGATGACTGACCGTTGGCAACACTGAGTTCGAGTTGGTTGATCGTCTGTCGTGTGTGTATGTAAAAAAAGATTTGTATTTATTAAATTCTAAGCACAAATAAATACCCTTAGTTAGACCGGCAAAAGGGGTTGTTAAATTCATAAAAGCAGTGGTACTCGTATCGAACAATGTTTAGCTCATGTAAGCATATGTTTTTTCTCTTCTTTTACGTAAACAACTCAATTCCTGCATCTAAAAAAAGTGACCTTACTTAAAAATGCACTGATTATGGTGATTGAAAAGAAGTCAACGTATTTTTCTCTCCCCTAGTTTTACAGAACCTTCGTCTTTTCGAAGAACCACCAAATAGAGTATTAGAAGTACGTTCCGACGCTTATGTATCAAGGCCGATACAGTATCGAGAAGAATCAATGTTATTGTACGGACCGAAACTACCAGCTGATTCCAAAAACAACAGCAAAGAAAAGTCCTTTGAAATTGTACTCCACAAGCCATTCAATGAGAGCATGTACAGGTATGGAATCATGAGTCACAATTCTGAATAAACTATTATCTTTGCCTTAAAAGCTTTAGAACATAATTGAGTTTACAAGTCACTTATGGGACAATACTATGTCATAGTCTCAATGTTTAAAGGTGACACTCGAAGCGGCAAGGTGAAAACAGGGTGAAATGGCTCATATTTGGGCAGGCCTATGTCCAGCACTGGACAATTTAATACAAGGCTGATGATGATAATGGACAATGAGAACTTATAATATCTGTTCATGCCTGTAACAGAGTCCAACAATTTAATTATGGACCCTGCAATATAAAATCTTAGTTTTTTGTTGATATTGTTTTATAATATTTATTAAAACCTATAAGTATCTGAAGAACTTACAATGTATGATCATAATTATTGCCTATTAACCACCGACGCGCTTTATGGAGCGTTGGTCTCCATAAGATTTGAACGATCCATGCGCTTAGTGTACCGACGGGTGTATATAAGTTAAATCAGGTTAGTTATTTTATGTTTTGTAGAATACATAAACATATAGAAAATTTCAATACGGATCCAATGGTGTATAATTTATAACATATTATTATGAGGTGCTTCTGTAAAATTCATTTTTATAAAATAAAAATAAAAAAATATAATAAAAAATAAAAAAGTTGACTCACCCGAGGGGTTAAACTAGCTTCTGCCTGCAGCTTTGCACATGTTTGTTTTAACCTGGATCGGGTATAATTGTTCTGTTTGAATTTTAGAACCGCACTAACCAAATATCTAATATTGTCATTTAAGTCTTTTTTACATCAATGTAATTTGCATGAAGACAATTACCACCAATGTAGATTTTGTCCAAGGAGTAGGCCATGTTTGGCAAGTGACACACCAACTTCTGATCTGAAGGTCATGCAAACAATTATTATTATTTATACAGTGAAGGAAAACATTGTGAGGCATCCCAAAACTTAGTTAGCTTCAGCCATATTGTTGACCTGTTCTTTCCTCTGACTAGACTGAATATCTTTGCTGTGTGGTGGAGATGGCTGGGCAAGCCTTATCCATCTAAACATATCCCATAGATCATGGCCCATGGTCTTTAAAATACATTATAGATGGTATATTTAATATCATCTATAATGTATTTTATTGACCTTACTTGTACCATTTAGACTTTGTACAATTCACAGATAATAATTAATAGCTGTTTAGTTTCCTTTATAATATTGTTTCCTTAAATAACAATTTATTATGGAGTGGAATTCCAATGTTTGTTTGTTACGAACTAAATAGGTCATATAAGTATAAGTTATATAGTCTATAAGTGGAAACTTATTAATAGCCACTTATTATTATACTTATAACTATTGTGTATCTTGTGCTGATAGTTTCCCTAAGATGAATAAATAAAATAAATATAATTGTATTTTGCTATAAAGAGGAATTTGCCTATTTTTAAAGTTTTAGTTTTAAAATTTTCAGCTTATATCGTGCACCTGACTTAGAGTCTGGAGAAGAGAAGTTTATAGTCTACAAAGAAAGGATTCCTATATTTATTAAGATTACAAAAGAGGTAAGAAATAGTTAAGATTTTATCTAGTAAATACATACATACATATAATCACGCCTCTTTCCCGTAGGGGTAGCCAGAGACCACTTCTTTCCACTTGCTACGATCCTTACATACTTGTTTCGCTTCATCCACTTTCATTATTCCCTTCATACCTGCTCTACGGTTTAGGGTACTCTTGACCTGGCCCTTTTTGAAAGACATCCCTTATTTGGTCTCGAAATGTCCGCCTATGTCTACCCCTTCCAACACTTTCATTCACACTCGCCTTATAGACTTTTTTATAAATAATAAATAATTCCTTTCTCAAATTTTTGACACTACATCTTCTTTCAGACCACAATGTTTCTTTATCTCACTATTTCTTATCCTGTCACTCAGTTTAACTCCTATCATACTTCTTAACGCTCTCATCTCAACTGCAATTATTCTGCTTTCATGTTTCTTCTGCCATGCCCAACTTTCATTTCCGTACATGAGTGTCGGAACCAACACCCCCTCATGCACACTATACGAGCATTGTTAGACACCTTCCGACTGTTCATAAAGGAGTGCAAAGCTCCATTCACCATGTTTCCTGCGTTCACTCTTCTCTCAATATCACTTTCACACTTTCCACCTCTTGTAAACTTTGAACCCAGATACACAATCTGATTCACCTGTTCAATTTGTTCATTTTATTTAGTGATTCCTACAATTTTAAAGGATCTATTTTTAGTTTTAGATTTTTTTTAAGCCTCTTCAAATAAAGCAGGACGTTCTTAAGTCGTTTGCATTTTTTTATTTGTCATTTCGGATATATTGTCACTGCGGTCAAAGGCTATTGTGATCGCCCCTTAATTTAGTTCATAAAATTTTTACTACTTAGCCCTGCGTTGCTAAGAACCAAAGGACTTTTGTGGAAGTCATTTATTTAAGTCCATCCGGGCTGAGGAGGTATTTTCCAGGTGAATGTTACGTTTTTATGCATCAGCGGTCTCTTAGCAGATGTAGGTAAGGGCGATTCGTCCAACTCCTTACAGAATCGGCAGGATTGTGTGTCTCATAGCCTTAATTTGTACATGTACTTGTTAAGGCTAACCACGACTCAAAGGTTGTTTCTGCACAGTGATCCTGTATAATGCTAGCTAGCTTAAGTTACTCCTTATAGAAAAAACAGCGCACATTAGCACAGATTACAGGACCTAACCTGGCATTAGTGACTTCTGTTACCGTGACTGTTTTGTCACGACGTGACAATCTGGAGATTGTGTGTTGTGATTGTTGATTTTTACATTATTTCGTACTAAACAGTCATAATCTAAGCCTTTGATTAAGTTACGGGTCTTCATGGAAGCCACGATCTTTCTTTTTATTTAGATTGTTTGCAGCATTTTTATAAAAGAGCATTTGACAGATAATAGTTTATGAAAATGCTGTGACAACATAATCAACAAATACTGAGTGGAGGCACTTTTGTGTCAAGTTTCTTCATGATATTTTAATAAATGACTTGTTATTTGAAAAAAAAATCGTAATAATAATATACTAGGTATACAATTTTCTCACATCCTGGTTTCTATGACACACCGGCATAGTTAATTTCGTAGGAATACTACTAAGTGATAACACTATCATAAATTATCTTAAGTGCTTAATTTAATTGATCTTTGAACTCGGTCTCACTGGCATTATGTGTTTATTAGGGCGCTACCTACTCTTCATATAGCACATAATAATCATTTCAGCCAGCACGCACTGCACTTAATGTCATTTAAGAATTTTAATCACTTTCTGTGAGTGAGAGTCTCACAGAAATTAAAATCTCTGTTATAGGCTTGATACATTTGATACCCTGATTAGAACATTAATTTAATCTCAAGATTGCTTCGATCGCAGCCATTCTTCAGTGCATTGGTCTTCTCGAAAAATATGTCGTGGGGAAACTAGTATTGTCCGATTCCTGCTTTTTTATACAAACAATAAACTTTCGATTTATTCTACTCGTAAATGCTATATTTGCGGGAATTACCGTCATTTGAATCTTTTTGAGTTCCCTGATATTTCCAAGCAGTTTCACATACCATGATCACGGATAAACTGAAGTCTATTGCATATACCTAGTGTTCAAATGCACGATAGTTTCAAAAAAATATTATGATGATGGATAATTGACTACTTTAGGGCACAACATATCATGTCTTAAGCAACCACAACCGAAACAGATTAAAAGATTCATTCCGATATAATTCATAATAAATTAGTGTCAAGGCCAGACTGTGGATTAGGTTACAAGTTGGCGAGTTACCGAGTGCTCGAACACAATGGGTATTGGTAGAGTGGTCTTTGTAACTTTCGACAGAGGTTGCAGCACCATAGCCCACAGCCGTGTTGGCCACCCCAAGTTTGTGCCCCACCCTCGGCCACCATTCAAATATGTCCAACTCCACTTGAGTTCCATTATCCTGGTTTCCACATCTTGTCTATCGTCGGATATCATCAAGCTGATTACGTATCTCGCGACAGGTTTGCAACAGGGTTGAATCTCGTGATCAGCGCTGTCAAATGTCAATTCCTTGCTGATAGCTAATAATTATTGATGTCGAGCATGGCGCACTCTATGTGTATCTATGCATCATGCGATCCTACAGTCTTCTGCGTGAGCTCCCTTGTCCATTTTGTGTCAGTATCATCACCAGTCAACTAAGTCCACTGTTGGACTTCGGTCTCTCTAAGCGCTATTACACACGAGCGGCATGTTACCAACGGCATAGGTAACTGCAGCCGTCGACACGCGTCGGCGGCATCCGTTGACGTGTCGACGGCAGCAGTCAATACGTCGCTATAGTTCCACTGCTGCCGCCGACACGTGTCGACGACTGCTGTTGCCTCTGCCGTTGGCAACATGCCGCTCGTGTGTAAGAGCTCTAAGCGCTATTGAGCCCGGTCCTCGGCCACTCTCATCCACTTTCTATCAGCTGCCTTCGCATGTTCTTGCTCCACCTAGCCGTAGTTCGCCATACATCACGTTTACCGATACTCCAGCGGTTGGCGGTTCTTCAGTACTGCCGTGAGTTTTTGGTCTAATGGAGTCTTGTTTAGAAATATTATTGGACGCCTGACACTGGACTCTGAATGATCTGTTCGCCTTGGTAATCATGTGAATTTTGTTGATAATTATTCTATGTAGTTTGATTTTTTGAATATCTGAGTTAGGTCTACATGTCCCTTCAATATTTATATATATATATTTATCACAGCCGTAGGTTCACTGTTGGACAGGCCTCGCTCATGGATCTCTCAAGTACTGATCATGAGGGGTTGTTACCATACTCACCACGCTTGGCAGGCGTGTTGGCGAGCGCAATACGAGATGTTGAAACACGGATAGATGCTGCTGCCCATCTTTCGGAGGTATCTCTTAGAAGATTATTACTGCATCTACGGCCAAGAGAGGAGAGGTAACATTCTACGTTGATTAGTTAATTTATTTTAATTACAGTGCACAGTGGCAGGTCTACAGAAACTCTGCGACACCCTAACGGAGCACCCATCATGGAATATCGCCCACATGGTGGCGCACTTCGGCCTCTTCGAACTCTTCAACCTGGAGGAGGTTCAGAGACACATGGACGAGGTGGATCCGGCTACCGGCATTTCGCCTTTGATGGTTAGTTATGAATGTGGCACCCTATAATTCCTTGGTAGATTCTTACTGCACCACTTGCATGAGAGGTGTTGAACACAGCGCCATCTGTGTCTCAACCACTGCAGTGCATTGCATTATGCCTCTTATTTTCCGATATCACATTACATAATTAGAGCAATCTAGTTAGATTCTTATTACGTAGTTCGGACAGCCGCCCCTAGATAGCGCTGCTCCGAAGCTAGGTATATAAGTGAGATTTGAGGGCTCGGCAGACCTCTTTACTTTCCTCCGTCGACCCAGACACGTTCTCGGCTTGCCCGTTGACGAGCTCACCGCCGATAACCCGGAGGTGACGTTAACCCGTCCCACACTAGCTACTACACACATTCAATAACCGGTCTCGCCGGCGAGGCCGAAGAATACACTCTTCCGTCTTAAGGTGTAGTTTTGCACCTGGACGTTAACCATCATTACATATAAAAATCTGGCCACAGTCCAAGCCGTGGTTCGAACCTAAGTGGTGCCCTTGAGCTTGTTGCTCCAACCTAACTTTTGCGGCTGTGCGCCCTCTGCGCTCGCCATAGTCCGGTAACGTTATCATGGCTGTCTGCGGTCAAAAACATAATATTGTTATTTCGAAAAAAAAACAGCAGACCAACTAGACACCTTGTATCGAAATACTCTTTCTGCATTTTACAAGAGGATTTATTTATTACTAGCGGACCCGGCAGGCGTCGTCCCGGGCGTTACAAGGGCAAATATGTTTTTTTTTGTATAAACTACGGTCAAAATGAGTTCAAAAATAATGCTCCCTTTTTTCCAAAATTTTAATACGAAAAATGGTTACCATGTGACTTTTTTGTATGTATTTTCATGAGAAACAACTCTTCTGTACATCACTTGCACATAACTTCAGTGAGGCGCACACTCCCAGTCGGCATGATTGTGTCCGACATCTTCAACAATGATCGTCATTGTTCAGCTAAATTACACCAGACCTTAATTAATTTTACTTTAAAACCTTGCCCTTGAAACATTCTCTCTGTTGTTTAAAATCGCAAGAAAATCCGTTCAGACGTTTTTGAGTTTATCGCGAATAGACTGTACAGACGCGATAGAGGACTTTGTTTTATAATACGATTTCTTTATTTTTCAGGTGGCGGTACAATCGTGCAACTCTCGAATGGTGCAAAGTCTCGTTTCTCTGAACTGCTCTCTGGACATTATAGACAACGACGGGAACTCAGTCTTCCACTACGCTGCCGCTAGCAATAAGGAAATTATCAATGTAAGTTATACTTACGTGAAATTATAGCCATGTCGCCTGTAATGTGTTTACCCCTAAATGAGTTTTACTCGAATTCATAAAAATATACAAATGTTTATGTCATGGATAAACGTGTAAATTTCATCAACAGTAAATATATCATACATTTTTAAGTATTTTCAGATTACAGAGTGCCATGAATGCCTAGATTTATTTTGTTTTTCTTTGAAATTTGTTCACATCACCGCGAAATTACAAAGACAAATGAATAAATTGCACACCTCCAAATTAAATACCTACATCATCAGTTCATCCGAAACTTTAATCTATTTTTGTTTCAGACACTCGTAGCGAAAAGCGTGTCAAATCTAAACGTGTATAACAAGCAAGGCTACACTCCCCTGCACACGGCGTGCCTGGCGAACGCGCCCGACTGCGTGCGCGCCTTCATGCTGGCCGGCGCCGACGTCAACCTGACGGCCGCCAAGCGCACCGGCTCGCAACCCGGTGAGATACCACTAGCTGTATTACATGTCAGCACTGCACGTGTCTCACAAGCAAGGCTACACTCCCCTGCACACGGCGTGCCTGGCGAACGCGCCCGACTGCGTGCGCGCCTTCATGCTGGCCGGCGCCGACGTCAACCTGACGGCCGCCAAGCGCACCGGCTCACAACCCGGTGAGATACCACTAGCTGTAGTACATGTCAACACTGCACGTGTGTCACAAGCAAGGCTACACTCCCCTGCACACGGCGTGCCTGGCGAACGCGCCCGACTGCGTGCGCGCCTTCATGCTGGCCGGCGCCGACGTCAACCTGACGGCCGCCAAGCGCACCGGCTCACAACCCGGTGAGATACCACTAGCTGTAGTACATGTCAACACTGCACGTGTGTCACAAGCAAGGCTACACTCCCCTGCACACGGCGTGCCTGGCGAACGCGCCCGACTGCGTGCGCGCCTTCATGCTGGCCGGCGCCGACGTCAACCTGACGGCCGCCAAGCGCACCGGCTCGCAACCCGGTGAGATACCACTAGCTGTATTACATGTCAGCACTGCACGTGTGTCACAAGCAAGGCTACTCTCCCCTGCACACGGCGTGCCTGGCGAACGCGCCCGACTGCGTGCGCGCCTTCATGCTGGCCGGCGCCGACGTCAACCTGACGGCCGCCAAGCGCACCGGCTCGCAACCCGGTGAGATACCACTAGCTGTATTACATGTCAGCACTGCACGTGTGTCACAAGCAAGGCTACTCTCCCCTGCACACGGCGTGCCTGGCGAACGCGCCCGACTGCGTGCGCGCCTTCATGCTGGCCGGCGCCGACGTCAACCTGACGGCCGCCAAGCGCACCGGCTCGCAACCCGGTGAGATACCACTAGCTGTATTACATGTCAGCACTGCACGTGTGTCACAAGCAAGGCTACACTCCCCTGCACACGGCGTGCCTGGCGAACGCGCCCGACTGCGTGCGCGCCTTCATGCTGGCCGGCGCCGACGTCAACCTGACGGCCGCCAAGCGCACCGGCTCGCAACCCGGTGAGATACCACTAGCTGTATTACATGTCAGCACTGCACGTGTGTCACAAGCAAGGCTACACTCCCCTGCACACGGCGTGCCTGGCGAACGCGCCCGACTGCGTGCGCGCCTTCATGCTGGCCGGCGCCGACGTCAACCTGACGGCCGCCAAGCGCACCGGCTCGCAACCCGGTGAGATACCACTAGCTGTATTACATGTCAGCACTGCACGTGTGTCACAAGCAAGGCTACACTCCCCTGCACACGGCGTGCCTGGCGAACGCGCCCGACTGCGTGCGCGCCTTCATGCTGGCCGGCGCCGACGTCAACCTGACGGCCGCCAAGCGCACCGGCTCGCAACCCGGTGAGATACCACTAGCTGTATTACATGTCAGCACTGCACGTGTCTCACAAGCAAGGCTACACTCCCCTGCACACGGCGTGCCTGGCGAACGCGCCCGACTGCGTGCGCGCCTTCATGCTGGCCGGCGCCGACGTCAACCTGACGGCCGCCAAGCGCACTGGCTCACAACCCGGTGAGATACCACTAGCTGTATTACATGTCAGCACTGCACGTGTCTCACAAGCAAGGCTACACTCCCCTGCACACGGCGTGCCTGGCGAACGCGCCCGACTGCGTGCGCGCCTTCATGCTGGCCGGCGCCGACGTCAACCTGACGGCCGCCAAGCGCACCGGCTCGCAACCCGGTGAGATACCACTAGCTGTAGTACATGTCAACACTGCACGTGTGTCACAAGCAAGGCTACACTCCCCTGCACACAAGCGCACCGGCTAGCAACCTGCTGAGATACACTTATTATTGATATTCAACGATCTTAAATGTGTTTATCGAATAAGATGATTCGATCGCGCACGGCGGAGGTGGAAGCGCGGCCATCTTGCGGTTCATCATTTCAGCCATAAAACGTCCACTGATGAACACAGGCCTCCCTCATGGATCTCCATGAAGGGTAGTTGCCATTCTCACCACGCCTGGCAGGCGGGTTGGTGAGCGCAGTATGGGATGTTGATACACGGATAGACGCTGCTGCCCATCTTCCGGAGGTGTCCCTTAGCAGGCTCTTACTGCATCCACGGGTAGGAGAGGAGGGGTAACATTCTACTGCCAGCACCCCACGGCATCTTGCGGTTGTTTCTAGAAAATATTACTAGTTACGTAAGCATAAAATACACGGCCGTTCCAATGCCCATACTATTAAAAATCGGGATATGTTAGCATTTCCCGATTTTTAATAGTATGGGCATAGGCAATCAGAAATACATTTTAACTTGTTAAGCTTTCGCGATTTGTTAACATATTTTTTAGTTTTAAAATTACAGGATTTTATCGCGTACCTGTAATTTTAAAACTAAAAAAAGAAATACATACATTTTATTAGTAAAATCAATTTACAGGTCGATCCATATAAATTAGGCATAACCAAACTACTTGTTTTGTTGATTGTCTATGGTATGAGTTCGATAAGCATTTGTAGCCCTCAGCGTGTCGACACTCCAAGTGCTTGGTACTCTGCCAGACGCTTCATAATACTAGAAAACGATAACGTAAAAGTTAAAACTAAACGTTTCAAACGTAATTAACTGCCAGCTGTCATTTCTTCGAATATCAATATAACAATAACATAACCATACTTTATATTTCATCAACAGGAATAGTAGGCGAGCTCCTCAAAGACACCCAACCGAAGCTATACCATCAAGACATGAAACACGGCGGCACACCGATCCACTGGGCGATATCCCGCGAAGTGATCGACGCGTTAGCCGATAAGGACTGTGATATTAACGCGCTGAACTTCGATGAGAGGACGGCGCTGCATGTTATGGTGCTGAGAGGAAGATTGGAGTGCGCGATTGCGCTTTTATTTAGAGGTAACCTAACAAAATGTTTATCTGCTAAACAATCATCGTCCGATTTCGATACTTAATTTGTAATATATAGCGTGTTTACTAAAGTGATCAGGGAATCCAACTGGCTGCGCCAAAGTTGCACCTCAAGTTATCGTATATTGTTAACTAAATTAATCGCGATATCTCGCGAAGTCATCGACAACTTTGATGAGAGAACGGTGCTGCGTGCTATATAGTAGAGGAATACTGAAATGACTATTGCCCTTTTATTTAGAGGTAACCTAACTAATCATTTATCTACTAGATAAACAATCATATCGCGCGTCTACTGTCTACTAGAGTGATCGGAGATTTCAACTGGTGCGCGAATTACAATAAATAAATATTTGTATCTGAATTAAATAAATCTTGAACTATTTAAAATGTTAATATCCAATACGAGGATTATAAGTCGAATTTGTTTGTATTCAATTTATCTCTATTAGTTGTTGACGATTCATCATCATCATCATCATATCAGCCCGTTGACACCCACTGCTGGGTATAGGCCTCCTCTTCAGCACGCCAACGTAAACGGTCCTGTGCAAGTCTCATCCACTGTCGTTGACGATTACTTGATGTAAATGTTATCCTCCGGCTGCGCCAAACATTCTAGGAACGACATTATAATCTTAATAATATGATCTATCTCTTTATCTCATTCCTTCAGGCGCGGAGCACTCCCTACCAGACAAGGACGGCAACACGCCTCTCCACCTCGCCGTGAAACAGTCGAACGTCACGATCGTCCAAGCGTTAGTTGTGTTCGGCGCTAATCTCGAGGCAAAAGAAAATAATGGCTATACTCCGAGACATTGCGTGCCGACTGAGATGTCGAATAGCAATGCCGACAAGATTTTGTATGTTTTACACGCGGTTGGAGCTAAAAGGTGAGGTAACTGTTCAAATATTGCTTAAATTAGAGTACAACACACTGTTTTCTGTAATAGTATTTCGTATGCAAGTTTCCTCGACACAGGCCTCGCCTAGTGAGGAAACTGATAGGTACCTCGTATATGTCTCAGTGTTATCAGTGTAATTAGTTTTAAGTAATGTGTATTATTTTCATCTTGTTTCACTGTAATAAATTATTTTTCATTTTCATTTTCAAATACCCCTCTGTGCTGAGTATTTATGAGCTGTATTCGGCGCGAATCTCGCGACATAAGACAACCGAGAAATTGTGTGCCGACTTTCGAAGAAGTGCCGACTAGTATGGGCAACTGGTGCCTTTTTTTTTATGGTACACTAACGCCACCTTGTTAGATGTGTAGAGTACTTCCATACAAACAATAGTTACTATGGCAGCTCAGCTCTAAAGTACATCCGTCTCGAGTTATGCGCCCTAATCTATGACGCGTATTTAATTAGCTATACTGAAAGTATGAGTTACCTTTAGTGATCCAATACTATTTATTTCACAGTACAAACTCTGTTGGACTCAAGTTGCATCATATGGCCGTAAGTGGCATAGTGTGACATCAAGTCACACTTCACTATTAGCTATGTTACGAGTACTTTATTTGCAAAACTGATAATGTGATTGCTACTTACTGTCTTGGCTTATTTATTCAAAAAGTCGGAATGTCTTTTCTAAGTGTTTAGAAAGCATCAATATGCAAATAATAATCAATTTTTTTGAGTGCATGGTGAGTGTTAAAGCTGTGCAGCAATTAAGACAATGTATGGCACGGCGATTAGCTGCCTCCTTAGCACGTATTTTTTCAAAGAATAGCTCATCTTTTTTACCTAAAGCGACAATTACTTATAAAGTCATATATTTTAGTTAACAGTATTATAAAACTTAAAAACTACACATTATGATTCATCTTCGCTAGAATGATCGTGAATTTCGTTCTCGTTATCGTGACGGATAATTACTGAGTCGAGAAAATCAGCTGGGGGGCTAAGATTTGGTTGATGCCTCCCCCAATTCCAAATCAAAATTCAGTATTCTTTATGGAGCACGGAGTAAGTTGGCGATGTCCGTCGCTTGAATCGGAGAAAAAGTGTAATAAATGTGACGTTTACTGTTCTCAATGTCTTGCCGAGCTAGATCTAGGTAATGCTCCTCACAAACTCGTGACCCAAATGGTATATAAAACCGTTTTTCTCTCAGAATAATGACACGCAGGCGCTTGCTGATCCGTCTGAGATTTCTGTTATCACATATCGAAAATATACACGTCCTAGTGTTGCAAGGTGCACGGGAATATCCTTGCATGGGAAAACGTACCCTCGCCCCAGAAGTGGGTGAGTCATTGACGTCGGGTTGTGGCTCAGCTTGAGCCACTGGTCCGATTTGCGGTATGAGCTCGACTTGAGCTACTTGTCCGGCGTTTGGCATCATCTCTTGGTCCGGAACTGGTACTGGATCGTCTGGAGGCATCAGCGGATTGTTCTCCTCTACGTGATGTTCTTGACGGCGGGCGTAGCGCTGACCATTCCGCAAGCAATTATGACAAATTCTGTCATCGACTGCAAACTGAAGGAAAACGAAAAATCAAACTGTACGGTACTTGAATTTGTAACTTGAAACTGAAGATTTATTGCTGCAGCACGTGCATAGCCCCGGCAGTGGCATATGCTACAGTCTATCTATTATTTATGTAGTAATATTCAAATAAGTATTGTTGTAACTAAGTGCTGAATAAAGGCGTTAGGCGCACTCTGCAAGGTAATTCCTTCACTACATTTACAAAATACTACAAAGGCGTACCGTGCCGAAGCGGAGAATTCAGTATATTGCCACGCGTCGAATAAAATTAGGGTTACGCGAGTGAAAGACATGTAGGTGAATATAAATAAGGTGAATATATAGAGTAGGTAGTAATAGCACTTTTAGACGGTGTGACTGTCTGACTTAAAAACAACAAACAAACACATGTGATTAATATGAATCTATGTTATATTTGTCTGTGTTTCTCTTTGTGAAATTTATGTTTCATAGTGAATGTACAATAAAGAGTTTATCTATCTATCTAAACACACACTTATCTCTATTATGTATATTATCCAGAGCTGTTTTCTAACCCGCAAGTCCCGCAACCGGCTGTGTGAATGAAGCACGCTCTAATAACCTTCGCCAGGTAATATTATCATTATAAGATCTAAAAGAATAAATAATATTGACTTACCTCGTGATGAATGTTCCGCACTTCAGCCAAATAATTCACTAGGTAGGGATTATTTTGCAAAAAATCCAGAGTCAGAACATATGACCGAAGTCGGTGACCACCGATTCGATTCACGCTTCTTTGGCATGATACACATGGTCGAAATCGTTCCATATTAATCACATCAAATACACAAAGCGTTCTCAGAATCCAGTAAACACAGCAGAAGTCACAAAATGTTAGCACACGATCAAAGTCCAGGGAAGAGTCAGGTCAACTTTAGATAAATCAGTAAAATGGATGAAATATACATGCGAACTACGAAAGCAGAATCACCGGTATGAATGATTGCAGCGAGACCGAGTGCAAACAAGAATGCGCCAACGTTGGTAAAAATAGAGCTATTTGATTGGTTATTCTAATAACCCCCGAGAAATAAACAAAGGAGCTTCTCGGAAAACAAAAACCGTGACAGCCGCAAATAACAAAAATAGAGATAAAACTAATTGTCGCCTCAGGTAAAAAAGATGAGCTATTCTTTGAAAAAATACGTGCTAAGGAGGCAGCTAATCGCCGTGCCATACATTGTCTTAATTGCTGCACAGCTTTAACACTCACCATGCACTCAAAAAAATAGATTATTATTTGCATGTTGATGCTTTATAAACACTTAGGAAATACATTCCGACTTTTTAAATAAAGAAGCCAAGACAGTAAGTAGCAATCACATTATCAGTTTTGCAAATAAAGTACTCGTAACATTGCTAATAGTGAAGTGTGACTTGATGTCACACTATGCCACTTACGCCAATATGATGCAACTTGAGTCCAACAGAGTTTGTACTGTGAAATAAATAGTATTGGACCATTAAAGGTAACTCATACTCTCAGTTTTGCTAATTAAATACGCGTCATAGATTAGGGCGCATAACTCGAGACGGATGTACTTTAGAGCTGAGCTCCCATAGTAATTATTGTTTGTATGGAAGTACTCTACACATCTAACAAGGTGGCGTTAGTGTGCCATCAAAAAAAAGGCACCATTTTTGGGCATAGCTCTTTACAAAATAATAGCAATGCCGATAAGTAAATGTATGTATTTATTACAAGCGGTTGGAGTTTTCTATTTTAGAGCAGACTCTCTTCTTGCTAGTAAGTTGACTATGTATTTGTACCGCCTAGCCACTCAAGTAACCCGCGTTGGGAATTCAAATTCAAAATTTATTTATTAAAACCCCATCATCATCTCTGTCTTCCGGACCCCTTTGGGGGTCTCCGGGTGGGGCCTCGAGGTTAGACCTCCTTACCCCGGCTTCTACTCCAGGGGCTACTACCCCTGGGTCAATCGATAATCGCCTTTTAGGCTGATTGCAATTTATTTTTTTATTATTATTCTTCGCCCTGTGTGAGGAGGTCCCGTGGCTGTTGGAGCCACTGACCTTTGTGGTGGGGGGTCTGGCATGCAGCGGGGCGAGGCCGTTGAGGTGGGCGTGCGGTCCGTTGTCGGCGCGGTCGAACATGCGACGCGCCGTGTGGATCACAAAGTCCTCGATGGCTTGGATCTGCACGTCGCGGGCGATGACGTCATTCCTGACGTAGCGGCCCGCGCCCGTGCAGATCCGCAGCGTGATGTTTTGCTGAGCCTGGATGCGCTTCCGGTTGGTGGTGGAGGTCAGCGCGTACCACGCTGGTACGCGCCAAATTAAAACCTTTACAACATATTAAAATTAAAGCCTTTACAACATATCACATATTTACCGCAACTTTCAAGACGTTACCTCCCGTGCTAGTTAAAAACTGTTACGGCAACGTAAGGTCTATCAAACTACGAGCACATATAAAAATACATCACAAAATCGCAGATACTTATACATAATACTAATTCATAAAATAGATACATAATATAGAATACTATAACACAGAATACTATAACACAGAATACTATAACACCTAAATACAGTTAGGTCATCAGATTAGACACGTCGCCGATGTGATGACGTGTGCGCGGTGTCTAGTGTCAGGCGTCCAATGAACATTCGAAACTACACCTTTCGGCCAAAAAACAGCGTCCATGAAGGAAGCGAGGCGTTGGGTTGGGACTCTCACCACGAAGGAGTTGAAATTCACTTCACGGTGAGTTTCCAACTTTACTACTCTCAAGCTAAAGCCAGCCTTTCTCTTAATATACTCGGCCACGCCCTTGCCTGTCACGGCGCAGTGGACGCGCGAAACGTAGAGTCGGAGCGGCAGTGCCGCACTGATTGCGACAAGTGGTTTTTCTCTTCTTCCTCTACGAGAATAAAGCCATCCTTGTCGCATCGGTCCTTCTCATGATGCGGAGACAAAGCGCTGCGCATAGGGTCGCGGCGATTCTGCTTGATAACCTTTGTAGGTTGTCGCCCAGGCTTATTTTGAGTGGCGGCGACGGTTGCGAAATCACGTGTCGGGGTTGAGGTGACACTTGACGGTGATGGCTTGACGGATGCGTCCGAGGATGGATAGTGAGCGGGGGCGCGGGGGCGGGTGTGCACGCGCCGACTCGCGGTGATTCCACCGACGATCCCGACTTCCTGTTAAAATGGGTCAAAGCCTTGGTTGCTCTTGAGAAAGAAGCGAAAGAACGGTGCCAGGAAATATATGAACTCTAACCCTTCATCTGGCTTTGTGTGATAATATCGTTCGATAACAATTTATGGGCCGAATATAAGTTACGCTAAATAAATTTTATTTTCTGTCATCAAAGTTTAGATTGGTCACTAATCTGCATTATCCTATTTAATGTAATTGTTCTTAAAATAGTAGATCTGTCACTAATATTGAATTACCAAAAGTAGATAACCTAGGTTGGTACAGTGCTAGAACCAAATCCTACTTGGTGATTTAATTTTGGTGACAGATCTATTTTAAAAACAAATATATTTTTTAGGTGATTGATAAAATCATACCCAAAAGTTAAGGCCAGGTTACATACATTTCCTCGCATAGTTCTTAGATAGCCATTGAAGGGAGTACCAAAATTGGCATAGTAGTTTGTCACGTCTTCATCAATTTCTGTTGTTTCCCCAGATGTCCCACCGAGTGGTCGAGCTGTCCGCCGAGCTGCGCGGCCCGCGGCGGCTACAACGGCGTCCCACCCCCACCGATGGCCAAGTTGCCCACGCGTGAGATCGTCAACCAGATGCTGGATGTGGCGGCTATGGAGCTGGCGGCCAATGTGGACCCCAAGGAGAAACGTGGACGGTTCGTTACAAGATGATAAAGTTGTTGCAAAAACATTTTTTTTTGTGAAACTTAGGATGATCATTTTGAAAGCTCACGCCCATGTTGTTTGAATTTTTTTTTCCGGTAAGCTGTACTATAGATAATATGGTACTTAATTGGTGTGTACCGATTCCTCAAAGAACAACCGGATTTTGAAATAAAATTAATCAAACATAAAATAATATTTAGGTAACTTATTATATTTCGTAAATATTAAAGTTATTTACAGTTCTATCACGCAATACATGTAAAAACTATTAATAACGTATATTTTTTTAAATTTTAATAATAATTATCATGCTATTATCGATTCCTAGTTCTATGAAAATAATATTCGATAATCGAATAGGTTCGTTGACGATTATTCACTACATCCTAATGTGAGCTGTCAAAATTATACACCTAAATTTGACAAAGTATATATATTTCACACAGCGCGATCTTACTACACCGTGTGGATCTCCTTCGGGCATGCTCATGCCATTGCTGCCAGTCCTTCTGCGGTATTTTATGGAGTTGGCTAGGGTCGGGGTATTGTCACGGGGGACAATCCACAATACAGCGTCGAAATGTCGGTGCAGATCTGGCATCCTCCCGAATAAGAATTATATCTGGTATACTGAAGATTCTGGTATATTCTCCAAATGAACTACCAACAAAGGTGCCGAGATCCGATAAGTTTAGAAATGAAACGAAATGTTTATCTATATTTACATACATAAATATTTAATACAATATAAAGTAAGGCCATTTGCATCTATTATAGATAATTTATACAGCGTCAGCAACTGGAAATCATGCTGTACGGGACGCTGCAGTGCCTGGGACATTGTTAGATGGATTAGGCTAGCCCAGTACCTATACCATCCTCTTAGCTTCAGACGTATTGATCTGTTCTTTCCTCTGACTAATAGCTGACTTAGCTGGGAGGATGGTATAATATAATATAGAGTTTGGATAAAATATATGTAACACTTAGAGAAATGCTTAGTGCTACACCGATTTTCAAATAGGCCCTTGTTAGGTGTCACTGTCCATAGATTTAAATCGTTAGATGTGCCCTGACACCAAAAACTATGCTTTATCTTTATAATTATGTGTGTCAACAATAATGCCGACGCACGCACACTGATTTTGCCAATAAACCAAACTATTATTGTTACTATTTATTGTGCAATCATATTGCACGAACTTTCGTGAAAAAAATAACACACCTCGTCCGGCTAACACTGTGTTCAGAGGTACTCTGATTCCAAATGAATGAGCTCACTCATTTCGTGTGCATAAAAAACGGTGCGGTCTCGTTACGTTAAGGGCGTATCTTATGATATAGGTCTTTGTCACTGTCATTGAAAAATAAGCTAGGGCGCTGCAAGATGTCCATTTAATTTACCAAGTGTCCCGTAACAGTGGGATAGTTTCGAAAGATATCGTTTGCTTTGTCCATCGAGCACATAATATCCAGTAGAGGGGAAATAAGGTCATAAGAATTCCGTGCAATGCAATGACAACTGTCTCTCGCCTTTGACAGTACAGCGCCAATAGCCGACCTGTGTACTTTTCCGTAGAATTATGAAATACAAGCATTGGTACGGGGGTATCAGAAAAGGGGGCGAAGGTTTCCGAAAAATGCCATTTTTTACCTTTGGTGACCTTTTGAGGTCACATTAACTCCGGTCCCTGTGACTCTAGGGTCACAAAATCAATCAGTAACCTTCTCTCATTAAGACAGTGCTAAAAAAAAAGTTTCATGTAAATCGGTCAACGCACGGTTGTAATCGTGTCATGCACAGACAGAGGCAGACATACAGCGCTATCCATAATAGGGGGCTTCGCGCCCTTAATAATTTTTGGCGGTACTGTTGTTTAGACAAAATAAATGACATTCCCTCTCTATTGGGCGTGTCCTCGATAGCCTTGTCAGTAATGAGCATATTTGTATCATCCCGTTGTAGTTTGCTCTGCCTCGACGGCGGCGGCATTCGCGGCCTGGTGCTGGTCCAAACGCTGCTGGCTATCGAGGAGATGACGGGCCGCCCCGTGGTGCAGTGCTTCGACTGGATCGCCGGCACCAGCACTGGCGGGATACTGGCCTTGGCGTTAGGTAAGGTTCGTGTTTGTAGTGCCGGCAGTAGAATCATGCCCACGGCGCTCGTAGATGTTTTGTTACTGCAAAAACAAAACAAAAAAAAGCTTTTTACACATACTTAACCTGCATACTTGTTAAAAAAAATCTGACTGGTAAAATCCACACACAACTCACACTAACCAAAAGGACCTATACACACAATCTTAGAGGAATAAGAATAAGCTTGCACTACGAACACCGAGGACTGGATACGGAAAGAGAAGCATACCTTTTTTACATTAAATCTCAAAATAAATAAATAAATAAATACCTATTATACGAAGGTGCTCAGCTTGCCTGATAGTATTAAAAACTGTTTACAATTATGCACACTTTTAAAAAACGGCTTAAACGTCACATTTTTGAAATACCTCTATCCCGATAACCACTTATCGATACCGATACTTTAGATACTTTTACTACTAAGCTAGACATAAGTTAGATAGATAGATAGATAGATAGATAGATAAACTCTTTATTGTGTAAATCATACAGAAAAAATAAAAACAAAAATAACTAAAATTAACTTAAACTACAAAAACAACAGAAATACACAATGGGCGGTCTTTAGTTAGTTTAGTTAGTTATAAGTTTTATGTACCTACCTTACTCATTTAAGTGAACCATGTTCTTTATGAGAAATAAATGCTTTTTAAACGTTACAATCTGCAAAAGGGATACATCCGGAAATTCAAATTAAAAAAATAAATACTTTATTCAGTGCGGCCCCATGGACAATATTGACGCGTCGCAAATTACAAAATAATATAACGCAATTAATTGAATAAAGCACATAATTGAACCTGTTCAGATGACACGCGAGTTAGGATAAGAAGCGAACAGAATAACCTAATTCAGTCGTTATTGTCATCATTTAACAATTTTCTTTTGTCTTATGTTATTATACGTTTGAAGGAGTTGAAGCAGATTCCTTCCCAAGTTGTTTTGTCCTCTAGGTTATCTGATATTTTATATATTACAAAGATTGCGTTTGATAACGTTTTTAAATTGATTCAATGATAACTTCTGCAACTCACTGGAAAATAGACTGCAGCGTCTTTCCGTGCATCACCATCCCGCAAAACTGCATGATTGCATGCGTGAGTATGGCAACAACTCCCTTCTGATCAGTACTTGGGGGTCCATGAGGGAGGCCTATGTCCAGCAGTGGACGTCCGCCGTACAGCTACATCACCATCGGCCTATTCTGCCTATGAAGTTTATTTTTTCTCTATCAAATACTTGATAAAATAATCTGACTCGCACTTATCCGCTTTTCTTTGTATAACAAATTTACGCCGCTCGTTGTACCCGGATAAAATGTAGCCTATGTGTTAATCCTGGTCAACCTCTAAATGTGTGCATAATTTCAGCTCAATCCGCATATCCTTTTCTTTCCTTCTACTCCATCCTACCTTAAAGATCGCTTTGAGTTCCTTCATAGTTCCCATCCTCGATCCCTTCGGTCCTCTGACACCCGTCAACTAAAAACTCCTCTCCATACTTCCGAGTTCTATGGTGATTCTTTCACCATTCAAGCTGCTAGACTCTGGAATGCCCTTCCTTTTTCCATTCGACATGCCAAATCCCTTCCTATCTTTAAAAGCATGGTTCATAAATTTTATCTAGAGTCCCTGGATAAGTCCTCGTAATTTTGTTATAGTAGTATCTATTAGTTTATTTATATAAAATATATATGTACTTATATCTGTATATATTTTGATAACATCTCTCCTTAAATCTCTCCTTCTTAGTGACCTTTAAGTACGCCACCGTCATTATATTGTTGACTCTTTCCTGTCCATCCAAAGGTTGTCTGGAAGAGATCGCTCTTAGCGATAAGGCCGCCCATTGTGCATTTATATCTATTTTAAGTTTTCATATTGTATTTAATTTTAGTTTTGGTGTACAATAAAGATATATTCATTCATTCATTAATTCAATCCGTAGGCTAGTTTTTGCGTGAAAGAGTAAAAAACATCCATACATACAAACTTTCGCGTTTATAATATTAGTTGGATAGAAAATTACATAATAATATATCAAGTGTGAAAATAAAATAACATTTCGCTTTCAGCTTCCGGCAAGAGTCTGAGAGATTGTCAACGACTGTACTTCAGAATGAAGGAGTACGCCTTTGTAGGCATGAGGCCTTATCCTTCGGAACCGCTGGAGAATATCCTCAAAGATTGTTTGGGTAAGAATCACTTCATCATTTCAGCCATAAAACGTCCACTGATGAACACAGGCCTCCCTAATGGATCTCCATGAGGGGTAGTTGCCATTCTCACCACGCTTGGCAGGCGGGTTGGTGAGCGCAGTATGGGATGATAATACACGGATAGACAGCCTGCTGCCCATCTTCCGGAGGTATCCCTTAGCAGGCTCTTACTGCATTAATGGGCATGAGAGGAGGGGTATCATTCTACTGCCGGCATCCCACGGCGGAGAAGAATCACTTATCATCAGTTTATTCTAACAATACATACAAATACCATACCTATTTCTGCCGCCAAGCAGTATACTGCTTGACTATACTGACACTATAATGTCTGCATTGCTGTGTTCCGGTTTGAAAATTACGGGCACATGAGACCTTACAACTTTATGTCTCAGGGTGACTTGTCTCGTCATTTAGTAGTATAAAAAAATATAGCCAACTGATAGACGTCGGAGGCAGCGGGTTCGATTTCTTTCGATTGCTACGCACGTGGCGAAGTAAGTCTCAGTAATGCTTCCTCTTCTTTTATTATTCCTTGCAGCCAGCTGTCAGGCTGACGGCTGACAGTGATGGATATGTATTTATTTTATGTCCACTTTTTTGTAATTTTTATGTAATATTTAAAAATACAAATGATTTTTTGTACTCATTTTAATTATATGTTTATATACAATTCCCTGTTTCTCCCTTCTATAATTGGCTTATGGTATATATTTGTATTTTCTTTATGTGTGATGTAACCCAATAGGAACAGTCTGAAAACCAGCGTTGCTCCGCCCTACGCTTAGAGTAGAGTAAGATTAAAGCTGAGACTGTTCCTTTTTGGTTCGCAGCAGAGCAGACAGTGGCTCTGGTAGCACATAATCTAAGGTAGGTTTTAAATGTTGTTTAGCTGTTGACTTTTTAGTGTGTTTTTCCTGTAATTGTACCTACCTTTTATCTTCTTTTGTTTTTTGAATGTACCAAAATGTGTATATGGTTTTCTGTCTGTGCTGTTAATCAAATAAATCTATATTCTATTCTCTCCTTCTATTCTATTTCCGCTACAGGACAAATGTTTGCCATTGTTTGACGAGCTCTGTGGCGCAGCGGGCGAAGGTCCGCCTGCGACGCAAGGGGTTGCGGGTTCGATTCCCGCCTCGGGACAAATGTCTGTACGATCTGCAGATATTTGTTCAGGGTGTTCTGGGTGTTTTTCTATACATAATAAAAAATATATATGTATATCTATGTGTTTAATGTATTAAGTATATCAGTCATCTAGTACCCATAACACAAGCTCTGCTTAGCTTGGGGCTAGATGATGCTGTGTGATTTGTCCAGCATTATTTATTTATTTATTTTATTTATTATTTATTGTTCTGCAGATATTTGGCCCAGGTTGTGAAGCGATCAATCACTCACCCCTTAACATTCGTTTCGATAATACACGCACGGCAATCACAGTTTGATCATTTGTTTAATGTCCACGTGACTTAATTATACGGATAACGAAACGAGACGCGCTTATATGTATTTATAGTATTTGACCAACTTGTGATTTCTTGATTCTCCAGGTCTGTGCGCGTCATCTAACTGATTCATGTATTTCAGGCACAGAAACAGTTATGGCGGACATAAAGAATCCCAAACTGATGGTGCTGGCTATTCTGGCGGACAGGAAACCAGTGGACCTCCACATATTTAGGAACTACAAGTCTGCGCAACACATACTGAATGAGCACAATAAAACTAGCAGTAAGTGTTTACTCTTGTTGGTGTCGATTCTGTGACGTGCGTGATCACCGCGGTACAGTTTAATAGGTATGTAAAAGGTACATATTATCACGTATAATTTCTACGTGATAAATCTTAATATTATAACAAGTCACGATTATGCGTGTATAGCAATAAGCTTCCTATATAATTATGTAAGTATTGTTTAATAAATCAGTTGTGATCAGAATTTAACTGGAGTATCATTATATAACTCCAACAAGGTACATGTCACAGTTGTAATTGGTAGAGGTTACGCTTACCGTATAAGCTTCTCTCTGAGGCGACCGAACTATCGATTCATAGGTTTCATCATCATCATTCCAGCCGTAAAAAGTCCACTATTGAACAGGCCTCCCTCATGGATCTCCATGTGGGTAGTTGCCATACTCAACACGCTTGGCAGGCGGGTTGGCGAGCGCAGTATGGATGTTGATACACGGAAGACGCTGCTGCCCAACTTCCAGATGTATCCCTTAGCAGGCTCTTACTGCATCCACGGGCATGAGAGGAGGGGTAACATTCTACTGCCGGCACCCCACGGCATATTATTAAACACTATTCATAGCGTTGTAGCGTTTTCCTCTATTGAATAAACAATTATTGACTTTGACTTTAACATTAGGTGGGCTTTCGGCTTGTATCGTCGTTTAGTTAGCTCTAATAATCTGAGTCAACGATTCGGTCGATGGCAATAATAGGTACTGCTCAAACTTTCAGGTCCAAAAGCAGAGGCGGGTGACTCGTGCACGATAGTGTCTCTGCCCGACCCTCCCTCGCCGGAGGAACAGCTTGTGTGGCAGGCGGCGCGGGCGTCCGGGGCTGCGCCCTCCTACCTTAGGGCTTCGGGAAGGTAATACTTTCGGGTCCAAAGACGGAGGCGGGTGATTCTTCAACGATAGTGTCCGGCCTTCCCCTCAGTAACAGCTAGTTTGAAAGACAGCGCGGGTGTCCGGCAGGGTGAATACGTATCTCGCGACAGGTTTTGCAACAGGCAATTGACAGCAATATTGCTGTCAAATGTCAATTCCTTGCTGTTCTTTAATACAAAATTGACATTTGACAGCAATATTGCTGTCAATTGCCTGTTGCAAAACCTGTCGCGAGATACGTAATGACGCTGCCGGACACCCTGCGGGGCTGCGCCCTCCTAGAACGCAGGCAAAAGCGAAAAAAAAAACTAACATTCTACCGGCTTTGAGAAAGTGCCTAATATAATATCTTAACCTCGGCAACAAAAGGCGGACTAAATATAATTTAATGTTTCATACACGCCTAATTAGACTAAAGCAATTGTTGCCGCCGCCGTGGGGTACCGGCAGTAGAATGATACCCCTCCTCATGCCCATGGATGCAGTAAGAGCCTGCTAAGGGATACCTCCGGAAGTTGGGCAGCAGCGTCTATCCGTGTGTCAACATCCCATACTGCGCTCACCAACCCGCCTGCCAAGCGTGGTGAATATGGCAACTACCCCTCATAGAGATCCATGAGGGAGGCCTGTGTTCATCAGTGGACGTTTTATGGCTGAAATGATGACACCTATGTATATATCTAATTCATAGAGTTTGTATTAATTCAGCGATAAGAGTAAAAACGCGGGCAAAGCCGCGGCCAGCAATGTGTTATGAATCCTCAATGTTCTTTATAATATAATAACATAAACACGGGAATTTATCGCGTAATACCTTTGATTATTCCCGACGTTTCGACTGTGTTTCAACAATCGTGGTCCCGGGTTGACTGGAGGTTTCATTGGAGTGTCCATCAAGAAGCGATGGTAGTTTTGCAACTACCCTCACTTTGTCTTCAGAACTCGGTAAGGCCGCGTTTACATTGCGGCACACAATGTCCTGTATGTACGTTCTGTTTGTAGGTATACGTCATACTCATACCTCAATGTTCTGTTGGTAGGTACCTGGACGGAGGTTTGATGGGGAACAACCCGACACTGGACGCCCTGACTGAGCTAGCTGAGCTGAGGCTGGCGTACCAGGCCACCGGGCAGGTTGAAGCCGCTGACAAGGCCAATTTGAAGGTCGTCGTGTCTTGTGGCACAGGTAATTTACCTTTCTAGGTACGTATTTAGACGTTGGGCGCACGTCTGCCGTATGCCAGGAGAGCTGTGGGCAATGGCACCCAATACTAAAAAAAAACTTTATTGGATTGTGTAATACCTTATATTTAAGATTTAGATTGTATTATTGTTCTGTGTGTTTTCCCAAATAAACTTAAATAAATAAATACCGCACGGGAACAAACCCATGGATATGGCGGAACGAATTAGACAAATTCCTGGTCGGAAGAGGATCGAGTGGTCTAGACAGAGCAGGAGAGGCATTAGAATGCAGTAGAATGTTACCCCTCCTCTCGTGCCCGTGGATGCAGTAAGAGCCTGCTAAGGGATACCTCCGGAAGATGGGCAGCAGCGTCTTTCCGTGTATTAACATCGCGTACTGCGCTCGCCAACCCGCCTGCCAAGTATGGCGAGTATGGAAACAAACCTCTCATGATCAGAACTTGAAGGTCAAAAACGGACTACAAGATCTCGTAGAGTCATGCCGTTCTTCTACAACATATTCATTACCTTTGAGGATGCGCATGGAATGCTGCAAGCGGCCCCGAGTCTTCTGATATTTCAAAGAGTAGGTCGGGGTAGTATCAGGTGTCCCCTGATGCACAATACATAGTGCAGAATTTGAGTACTTGGAGATCCATAAGGGAGACCTATGTCAAGCAGTGGACCACTGGATTAGTTATAAAAATATATCAATTAAACTGGGTTTGACGACTTTGGTCCAAAATAAAAAATTACAAGGTATAATAATGTACATTTGTATAAAAATGTCAATGTGTAAAAATGCCAACAATACATTTTGTCAAAGTAGAAAATTGCCAAAGTATTAATATTTAGGTCTTTGTGTAAAAATGTCGAAGTATAATAATGCCCACTCTGCCATTTAAATAATGTTGAATTTATTTAATACTTTGTGCAAAACAATGTACAGAAGAGAACTTAATTCTAAACCTCTCTACTACAAGTCATTAATAGCAAAGGTGTGAAAAAGTTTATAAATAATATATTATAAATTAACATAAAAATATATATAAAAAAAATATCTCTTATCTCTCAATATTATATGCCGAAAATTTCATTCGTTTATTTTGTCACAAAATATAACATTAAATATCAATATAGTGTGTTTTTTTTAATGAAACAACTGTGTGATTGTAGGTAACAACCCGGTGCAAAGAGTGAAAGACTACGACGTGTTCAAACCGGAGAGTTTGTGGGACGCCGCGAAACTCGCCTGGGGCGTGTCGGCCATTGGGAAACTTCTGGTTGATCAGGTATTGTGTGCTTTCTCAACAACAGTCTGCATCCATTGCATGATTCTAGAGTTAATAGTAGATGATATTTAAGACATTCCTCGATACTCAAACTCAAAAAATACTAATTCAGTGCGGCCGGCCGCAAGGGCCTTTTCGACGCGTCTATACAAAATAAAACAATACAAATTAAAAAAGGAAAAAGCGCATAATTTAATTTGTTCCCTTCAGATGACGGAAAAGAAGCGGACCTAACTCGGTCATTATTGTCATCATTTAACAATATTATTTTTGTCATAAATTACTTTTGACGGGAGTTGGAGCAGAATCCGTCCCCAGAGGTTTAGTCCTATTGCGATATTCTTATGAGTGTACAACAGGTGATGAGAACCAAATAAATGTACATATCATCATCATTTCAGCCGTAAAACGTCCACTACTGAACACAGGCCTCCCTCATCAATCTCCATGAGGGGTAGTTGCCATTCTCACCACGCTTGGCAGGCGGGTCGGCGAGCGCAGTATGGGATGTTGATAAACGGAAAGACGCTGCCGCCCACCTTCCGGAGGTATCCCTTAGCAGACGCTTACTGCATCCACGGGCATGAGTAGGGTAACATTACTGCCGGCACCCCACGCCCAGACACGTTCTCGGCTTGTCCGTTGACGAGCTCACCGCCGCTAACCCGGAGATGGCGTCAACTCGTCTCACACTAGCTGCTAGGCACACATTTAATAACCGATCTCGCCGGCGAGACCGAAGAATACACTGTTCCGTCTTAAGGTGCAGTTTCGCACCTGGACGTTAACCATCATTACATATAAAAATCTGGCAACAGTCCAAGCCGTGGTTCGAACCTGAGTGGTGCCCTTGAGCTTGTTGCTCCAACCTAACTTGCGGCTGGGCGCCCTCTGCGCTCGCCATAGTCCGGTAACGTTGTCATGGCCATCTGCGGTCAACAACATATATTGTCATTTCGAAAAAAAAGCTACATCCGTGCTCTGTCCAGGCGACGCAGTCCGACGGGCGAGTGACGGAGCGGGCGCGCGCGTGGTGCTGCAGCCAAGGCGTCCGCTACTACCGCTTCTCGCCGGCGCTGTCGTGCGACGTCGCCATGGACGAGCGCGACGACGCGCGGCTCGTCACCATGCTGTGGGAGGCGCAGGCGCACACGCGCCAGCACGCCGACAAGCTGCACGAGATTATATCGCTGCTGGAGGACTGGTGAGTGTGCACGTCCGCTACTACCGCTTCTCGCCGGCGCTGTCGTGCGACGTCGCCATGGACGAGCGCGACGACGCGCGGCTCGTCACCATGCTGTGGGAGGCGCAGGCGCACACGCGCCAGCACGCCGACAAGCTGCACGAGATTATATTGCTGCTGGAGGACTGGTGAGTGTGCACGTCCGCTACTACCGCTTCTCGCCGGCGCTGTCGTGCGACGTCGCCATGGACGAGCGCGACGACGCGCGGCTCGTCACCATGCTGTGGGAGGCGCAGGCGCACACGCGCCAGCACGCCGACAAGCTGCACGAGATTATATCGCTGCTGGAGGACTGGTGAGTGTGCACGTCCGCTACTACCGCTTCTCGCCGGCGCTGTCGTGCGACGTCGCCATGGACGAGCGCGACGACGCGCGGCTCGTCACCATGCTGTGGGAGGCGCAGGCGCACACGCGCCAGCACGCCGACAAGCTGCACGAGATTATATCGCTGCTGGAGGACTGGTGAGTGTGCACGTCCGCTACTACCGCTTCTCGCCGGCGCTGTCGTGCGACGTCGCCATGGACGAGCGCGACGACGCGCGGCTCGTCACCATGCTGTGGGAGGCGCAGGCGCACACGCGCCAGCACGCCGACAAGCTGCACGAGATTATATCGCTGCTGGAGGACTGGTGAGTGTGCACGTCCGCTACTACCGCTTCTCGCCGGCGCTGTCGTGCGACGTCGCCATGGACGAGCGCGACGACGCGCGGCTCGTCACCATGCTGTGGGAGGCGCAGGCGCACACGCGCCAGCACGCCGACAAGCTGCACGAGATTATATCGCTGCTGGAGGACTGGTGAGTGTGCACGTCCGCTACTACCGCTTCTCGCCGGCGCTGTCGTGCGACGTCGCCATGGACGAGCGCGACGACGCGCGGCTCGTCACCATGCTGTGGGAGGCGCAGGCGCACACGCGCCAGCACGCCGACAAGCTGCACGAGATTATATCGCTGCTGGAGGACTGGTGAGTGTGCACGTCCGCTACTACCGCTTCTCGCCGGCGCTGTCGTGCGACGTCGCCATGGACGAGCGCGACGACGCGCGGCTCGTCACCATGCTGTGGGAGGCGCAGGCGCACACGCGCCAGCACGCCGACAAGCTGCACGAGATTATATCGCTGCTGGAGGACTGGTGAGTGTGCACGTCCGCTACTACCGCTTCTCGCCGGCGCTGTCGTGCGACGTCGCCATGGACGAGCGCGACGACGCGCGGCTCGTCACCATGCTGTGGGAGGCGCAGGCGCACACGCGCCAGCACGCCGACAAGCTGCACGAGATTATATCGCTGCTGGAGGACTGGTGAGTGTGCACGTCCGCTACTACCGCTTCTCGCCGGCGCTGTCGTGCGACGTCGCCATGGACGAGCGCGACGACGCGCGGCTCGTCACCATGCTGTGGGAGGCGCAGGCGCACACGCGCCAGCACGCCGACAAGCTGCACGAGATTATATCGCTGCTGGAGGACTGGTGAGTGTGCACGTCCGCTACTACCGCTTCTCGCCGGCGCTGTCGTGCGACGTCGCCATGGACGAGCGCGACGACGCGCGGCTCGTCACCATGCTGTGGGAGACGCAGGTGCACGCGCCAGCACGCCGACAAGCTGCACGAGATTATATCGCTGCTGGAGGACTGGTGAGTGTGCACGTCCGCTACTACCGCTTCTCGCCGGCGCTGTCGTGCGACGTCGCCATGGACGAGCGCGACGACGCGCGGCTCGTCACCATGCTGTGGGAGGCGCAGGCGCACACGCGCCAGCACGCCGACAAGCTGCACGAGATTATATCGCTGCTGGAGGACTGGTGAGTGTGCACGTCCGCTACTACCGCTTCTCGCCGGCGCTGTCGTGCGACGTCGCCATGGACGAGCGCGACGACGCGCGGCTCGTCACCATGCTGTGGGAGGCGCAGGCGCACACGCGCCAGCACGCCGACAAGCTGCACGAGATTATATCGCTGCTGGAGGACTGGTGAGTGTGCACGTCCGCTACTACCGCTTCTCGCCGGCGCTGTCGTGCGACGTCGCCATGGACGAGCGCGACGACGCGCGGCTCGTCACCATGCTGTGGGAGACGCAGGTGCACGCGCCAGCACGCCGACAAGCTGCATGAGATTATATCGCTGTTAAAGAACTGCTAGTAGTGACTATGTCCATTGGCTTACTTACGGTGCGGCGGTCGGAGGCATCACGTCCGGGAGCGGTTCTGTTGTTCGTTGCTGGCTTCCTCTGCTGTTGCTTGTTTCTAGTGTATTGAGAAGAACGAAAAGCCGGTTGCTCCTAAAGGTTGCCTCGTAGAGGCGAAACACGTGTCGAATTATTTTTTATGATTATGATGAGACACTTTATTAACACATATTTAACCGGGTATTTATCGCGTTATTTACCTTTATTATTGCCCGACGTTTCCGACAGGATTGCACCCATCGGGGTCCCGGGAAGACTCGGGCAATAATAAAGGTAAATAACGCGATAAATACCCGGTTAAATATGTGTTAATAATGTGTCGTGATCGCGTAAGTTTAAAAAAGATGAGACACTTGTTCAAAAGTTGTTTATTTTATTCTTAGGCAGTTACAGTTTTAACGAAGACTGTTTTTTTACTTGTTACAGATAATACCATCACAGCACACAATCGCACAATTCACATGACTTTACTAAGTAAGTGAACATAACGTTCAATATATTATTTATAGACGTACGTATGTGTATAAAAGCTTACGTCCACTGTATTGTGATTCAAATGTTTAGCTTTATTAATTAGCAAATCTCGGATTAAATGTTATACTGTTTACATAATGCCTTACTAATAATGTATTATTTAAGCAGCACTTAATTGGTATTTGTCGGTAGTTTTAAATTAAAATATGTCTACGAATCGTCAATGGGGTAGGGAACTGTTTTTTTGATTGCCTTCGTGGCTCTAGTAAGTCTAATAGTCGACTTATTTAGAATTAAAAGTTATCGTGAGTCCCCCATACATTTCAATCAAAATCAATCAAAACTTAGAAACATACTAATCAAAGGGAAAAAACAAAAAAAAAGGAAGAAACATTTTACTCAGTGGAGGATTTTTTTAAATATGGAAAGAAGCCAAATTTGCTGTCTCTTATTTATTAGTGTTATTATTATTATTATATATATGTTTTCTATCAATTCTCTGATTTTCATAGTACAAGTATAATTTGCTTATTTTGGGACTAGATGGTGTAGTGTCCAGTATAATTTTATTATTAACTTTGAAAATTTACGTGAGATTTAGTATTCATTTTATAAATACGTTGTCCCGACACGTTTAGATTTTTTTAGATAAAATGCCCCGCGAGATCACGAAACAGGATGGCAGGAGGGGAAACATTCTACTGCCGGCACCCCGCGGCCACTTTCTACTAAGGCTCATTTTGCGGGAACGGGATGTAGCTTCCCCACCCTCAGATTTGAAGACGAGCTCTGTGGCGCAGCGGGCGAAGGTCCGCCTGCGACGCAAGGGGTTGCGGGTTCGATTCCCGCCTCGGGACAAATGTCTGTACGCTCTGCAGATATTTGTTCAGGGTGTTCTGGGTGTTTTTTCTATATATAATAAATATATCTATCTATGTAGTAAATTGTATTAAGTATATCAGTCATCTAGTACTCATAACACAAGTTCTGCTTAGCTTGGGGCTAGATGATGCTGTGTGATTTGTCCAGCATTATTTATTTATTTAGATTTTATTACAAACTATCTCAAAACACTACTTACCGTTTACAATTATGATTGCTGTTGAATGAAATTCTCTTCTATTTCGTATAATAATAGTAAATATCTTTGTTATCAACAATTCAGTCACCAGTCATCATCCTTGTTAAGTGCTGCTTAAATCTAAGTAGCGTTTATAAGAAGACTTTATATATCGGCTGGCAATATGTAATAATTGTTTATTTATTTTTTAAAGGAACGCCAACAGTATATACATATATAACACATTCAACATTGAAATTGCAAGGACCAGTTCTTATATAATGCCAAATAAAGGCGATCGCAACATTCGTTAAACTTATACTAATATTAAGTAACAAAAACTATATAGCTATGTAATACTACGATTATGTAATAAAGAAGAAATTAAAAATATGCAGTATCTTGCATACTGTACCAAAAATATGTACCTATGCAAAAATAATTTATTTAATTTAATACTTACACCATTGTCAATGTTTTCAACAGACTTATTACTTGGTAACTTGGTATTCTAACATGAATTTATAATAATATTGATAATAAACAAATGCCTTAATTACACAGATGTATTGAGTATAATAGATACTTATATAATGAAGCATTCATTATCTATTTATATTCGTAAGAACATTATTATTCTTAAATTCTTTATAGTATACAAAAGAACATACAAACAAAACAAGATACTTTAAGGTTATATACTCGTACAAAGGTGAGCTTAACACTGCAAGAGTTTTATTACAGGAAACCTTTGAAGTCACTTAGAAACATTTTGCATAATAGAACAAAAGATGAATACTATTTGGTTACCTTATCTCAGAATCTTAAGTTATATTATTTTGTTAATAAAATTATAGTCGTTTATTTACATGTTTTATTAAAGAAACGTACCTATTTATTATGAACAGAGATATGATTTATTATAGTATGATTTGTTGTAGTTAAGAAAATTTGATTTATGTTATGTTTTTTTAGTGTAAAAAAATCAATACTACTTGGTTACCTACCTTATCTTAAGTTATACAGGGTGTATTATAACACGTGTACTAAGCCGAAAGGGGGTGATTCTGACCATCCTAAGGAACAACTTTTGTTCTACGACTTTTCAGAAAAGTGATTTTCATTCAAGGAGACCAGGAAAGTTAACTTCAACAGCTGATTATACGATAATGACCTAAAAGCCAGCTGATTCTTAACAGGGTCATTGACCTCCGCGAAGAGTTGCCGTACAGGTTCAAAAAGAGTGACCTACATATAATTACAAATAGGTTTTTTAAAAACAGTAAAAAATAAAAATAAAAAAAAAACCGATTAGGATCATTTTTACATCACACCATCTAGTAAAATTATAAAAATAAATAAAAAAATAATGAATTCCCGAATGTTTCTCCTTCTAAAATTACATGTTTTCATGGGCTGAAACCCCCCCTTTCGGGTTAGTAAAAGTAAGGCCTTTGCATCTATTATAGATGGTTTATACAGCGTCGGTAACTGGTAATCATGCTGTACGGGACGCTGCAGTGCCTGGGACATTGTTAGATGGATTAGGCTTGCCCAGCACCTATACCATCCTCTCGTCACATTCGTTGGGTTAGTACACATGTTATAATACACTCTGTATTATTGTGTTAAATTATAGTAATTTACTTACAAGTTCCATTGAGGAAACGAGTACCTACATATTTATTTAGAACATATATAATATGTGATTTGTTGTCGTTAGAAAAATATATTTATGTTATGTTGTTTTAATGTAGATGTAAGTACGCCGTAATCGGGTGACGTGTAGTGCATTACACACCCGGCCATACATTTTACACATCGACCTTTGAATATTATGATAATATTAAACTATTTTGAACTGTGTCTACCATGAGTTGTCACTGTTAGATCGCCTGCCGTTACTACAAGCAATAAGTAGGTTACTATGACATCTGTCAGATTTGTAACTCATGGTACCAAATTCTAAAGCAAATGAAGGCCAAACTACATTCGCTGTAGACATACTTTACTGCGTATTTTAGTACCAAACTATCCGCTAGAGGCGCTGTACAAGTTTTCATACATTTTTTAACTACAGTCGCTAGCGAGTTATTAGTATTAGTTATTAGAGATTATGAAAACTTATCGTAGACCTACAGGGCGCGACCGCGCTCTATCGGACTTGAACAACGACTGACCAAATGTCACATAGGACGTTTAGGAAGTGTGCGACAGAGGTAACGCTCTACGGAGCCGGAATTAGCTGATTGTTTCTTTAAAGGTCAATGTGTAATATTTATCGCTGGGTATGGTAATGGTATCGCTTCTCATACAATAATCTACACTACACTAGTGTAGATTATTGTATGAGAAGGTTACAAGGCTATTAATCAAATAATGTATTAAGCATTAAAGGCCACCTATTATATAAAATAGCATTGATATAAATTGTAAGATCACACCAAAAATTCTGGCATTGTGATTAATATACTTCCGACGAATGCGCAACACGCCACACGTACCGAAAAAATTGTGTTATCTCTTTTTCTACCACATTATTTGCAAAAACTACTTTCTCTTTCTTGCACGAGTGAGCTCACTCATATCGTTTGGAAACACAACGGCGCGATCTCAGTACGGTGAGGGCGTATCTAACGATTTATATCAATGATCTATAGATTCATATAATCGGCCAAGAGCGAGTCGGACGAAAGGTACAATATTCTGGGAATATTTCAAGCGTCTTCTTGTTGTCGTTATTAATATCGAGCAAAAACGGCATTAAATCACGTTTGTTGTATGGGTCGCTTAAATATTTATTTTATTCTGTTTTTAGCATTTGTTGTTATAGCGGCAACAGAAATACATCATCTGTGAAAATTGCATCTGTCACGGTTCATGACATACAGCCTGGTGACAGACAGACAGACGGACAGCGGAGTCTTAGTAATAGGGTGCCGTTTTTACCCTTTGGGTACGGAACCCTAAAAAGACATCCCATTTATAAAATTATTTAAGCGGAAATAAAAACTAATTTCGAAACAGCTGTTTTGATTACATAATTCGTTGATGTGAAATTGCAAAATATGTGACTATGAGAAGGGCATCTTGTACAGTCAGCGTCAAATTGATATGAGCGTCTAGAGTAGTCAAAATTATCTGAAAAACATAAAAGCAGTTTGATATACGCAGTTCGAATCATCATATTGTTGCAAGCACCTAAGGTATTCAAAATTATCTTAGTAAACAAAGCTCTCAAAGTTATCTGTGCATAATAATAACATATACGAAATTAACCAATAATTATTTTAATATTCACGTTTTATTTGCAACAGTGACACTAAAATAACTGATTTATCAGATAATGGTTATATCTATGATATTTCGAGATTTTCAAGTATCTATGACATTTCGAAAATTCACTCAAAAGAGTTTGCATACTACCTTTGAGAGCTTTGTTTGCTAAGATAATTTTGAACACCCTGACTGCTCATATAAATATGAAACAATGAGTAGTAAGATATTTTGAACACCTTAGGTGCTTGCAACAATATGATGATTCGAACTGCGTATATCAAATTGCTTTTATGTTTTTCAGATCATTTTGACTACTCCAGAGGCTCATATCAATTTGACGCTGACTGTACCACTAAAATTTTGGAACATTGTTACAGGATGGGAATTACAAAAAAAATACTTGTTACATGGTGTCAAAGTGGAAAGTCAATAATTTACTTAAGTTTTGAAAAATTCTTGCGGTATGGCCTCCCATTCTTCTACGATCGCCTGTTGTAGCTCCTGAAGACTGCTCGGGGCAGTGTCTCGGGCCCGGACTCTTCTATTAGCTTGTCCAATAAATGTTCGGACTGAAGTCCGGGCTGCGAGCTGGCCACTCCATAACGGGCACAGCAACCTCTTCAAAGTACTGCATCACAATGCGAGCAGTATGCGGTCTTGCATTATCTTGCATGAAGATGAAGTTTTCTCCGATGTATCCCGCGAAAGGTACAACGTAGTCCTCGAGTATCTCTTCGATTTACCTTTGAGATGTGAGTCCTCTTGATCGGCGGCCAGAATTCGCTCCGGTGATGAAGACAAGATCAGTCTGCCTCCAGTGATATGCCTCCCAGAGAACATGCATGATTCACCGCCGTAGGAGACTCGTTCTTCAATGCAGCATTGTTGAAATCGCTCTCCTGGCCTTCGGTAGACTCTTCCTCTTCCATGTAGGCACATCCTGCACTCGTCAGAGAACAGGACTGCGCTCCATTGATCTTCAGTCCATTCTAAATGCTCTCGAGTGAACTGAAGACGGACTTGTCGGTGGGCTGGGGTCAGTTTCGGTCCATTTGCTGGTCTGTGCTCAGTCAGATTCCCTTCCCGAAGTCGTCTTCTAACTGTCCACCGGCTGACTTCGACTTCTCGTGATTCGACTTGGGAGGTGCTGTCCCAATTGAACTGCATTCAAACGACGATTGCGCAATGCAGTCGTCACAATGAGACGGTCGTCGCGCCGTGTTGCGGCACGGGGTCGGCCAAATCCTTGGCGCCGTTTGAAGCCGCCAGTCTCTTGATACCTCTGCCACACTCGACGGACAGAGAACTACTGGCTTAGGTTCAGTAGTCTTGCCACTTCAGTTTGGTTCTTCCCTGCTTCAAGTAGTGCAACCACTTGAGCGGCTACTTCTGGCGTGGTACATTTTTTTTTTATGTGGTTTAAGACGTAATCGGTAAAGGACTGTTCAAGGTAAAAGTTGATGTGCGAATGAGGCCATCACCCTCAAAATGCACCCTTTTATAACTGCGACAAGTATTGCCATCTGGTCTACCTGGAACGAGCGATTTCGGGGTATGTTGTTGTATTGTTTTTATAGGTTAATGGCCACTCCATATGTGTCACTCAAAAGGTGTACATTTTAATTTCGTGGTAGTTACATTTTTGTAGCAACGATAAAATCAAAAAAAATAAGCTCAAAGCTAAAGTGTTGCAAAAGTGCGAATTTTTTGCACCTGAGTTTATATTTAAATATATTTGGAAACAGCATTATATTATGTAGATATAAATATAAAGATTAAATGTGCATAACAAATAAACCCTACAAATAAAATACACACTCATGCTTTAATAAACATGAAGTTGAAATTAAGAAAATTGTGTAAATCAATGTCATTGTAATCTGTCTTAAGTCTGTAGAATAAATAATAATCATAAGAAATAATAAAGATGTAACAAAAACACTATGATAGAGATCACAATATGAAACCTGTCCCGCTTTTCTCTAGAAATAATGAATTAGTATCTACTAATTAGCTTTTGAAGAATAAAAATTTGCTACTGCATGTGCATTCAAATTTTTATTTTTTATTATTATATATTTATTATATAATAATAAAATAAATATTATTTATTATTACCGTGCCGGTAGGAAAAATAAAGATTATGTACAATTTGGATATTTTCAAATCAAGGGTAAACAGGAACCTTCTAGGCAAGCGTGTGTCCTATCCTAGACTACCAGTGCTTAGCATCAGCAGGCAAGATGTGTCCAGTCGGTTTGCACGATAAATACCCGGTAACTTGTACATACATTAATACTTTGACGATATCCTTCGGTTATTTTAAGTATATGTATTTTGTTTCCATACATAATAAGAATGGTGTCGATTCTGTTGTTGCACTCCCTAAAGCTAGCAGAAGAAAGCTTATAAATTTTATTGTATTGAGTATTGATCTTTCGTTTTGACATAAGATTGGCACAAATCGAATAGCTTAACGTCATTTTAGTCCATTTTACGCAATTTTAATTAGCTTCAGTTAGGATCTGTGCAAACAGAATCGACACCAGTATCTAGTTTATTTAAAACATTTTAACATCTTTCTAGATGATCATCTACCAACACGTCATAATACTCTCTCAGATAATACAGCATCCCGCGCATGTATTTTAAGTTACTGACGCCTGTATAAATCATCTAGAAAAAGGTAGGCTTTTTCTTCTATTGTCCCCTTATACCACGATAAAGTGGGGCCAATGTTCTGTGGTGGTTTGGTGTTATATATTTAAGAATAGTTTCTATTAGTACTGAAATTATCTTTACTTCTTTACATAGGTATATTGAATAGTGAGATTTTAGTTTAAATTTGTAAGTTTAGATATTTTTTTCTTCTATAAAATTACACTATAACATGATATCTTTCATGTTTTCAAACACAAAAACTCAGAAGACCTTTTTCAGTACTTACCAGATTTATTTTGTTGATGCATATAAGATATGTCTATGTAAATCATAAACATGTAACGGAACTTCTTTAACAAATCGCTCAGGTACTGTAGTTACATACGTAACCAGTAAGTAAAGAGGATTGAGTCAATTTTGATTAAAACGAAATGCATTTTAAGATATACCTAGGTACTTTAGTTTTCTTAATAGTTGTGTTGTGATACTTGTGCTGTGTTGTTGGTAAATGTATAAATAAATGTGATAAATAATGTGCAGTTGTTTTAATACTAAACCATAATGACCTTAGCGAAAGATGTCCGTAAGAATTGAGTAGCCACATCAGATTTTAAATATCTGATATCACCATTATTTAGCAGCAATGTAGCTGATTCTGCAGCACGAATTCTAGATTTAGCAGCAAAATATATCACTAGTTATATTTAATGCAAAGTGGCTCCTCAATCTAAACGTCTGAATTGAGGAGCCACCTGGAACTCGTTAAGTAATAGATGAATATTTTTGAAAATTTTGTATCATTTAGCAGCAATGTAGCTGATTTTGCAGCACGAATTCTAGATTTAGCAGTAAAATATATCACTAGTTATATTTATAGTATATTTTGCTGCTAAATCTAGAATTCGTGCTGCAAAATCAGCTACATTGCTGCTAAATAATGGTGAGATCAGGTTTTAAAAATCTGATGTGGCTCCTCAATCCTTACGGACATTAGCGAAAGCACTTTCGGCTTAAATTTATATCTAAGGATTACAGGCGAACAAATAATGTTAACATTACTGCAAATATTGCCTTGGGGTGCTGGCAGTAGAATCTTGCCTTCTCTTCCTTCCTCTCTTGCCCGTGGATGCAGGAAAAATCTGCCAAGGGATACCTCCGAAAGATGGGCAGTAGCATCTTTCCGTGTAAGAACATCTCGAATTGCGCTCACCAACCCGTCTGCCAAGCGTGGTGAGTATGGCAACAACCCCTCATGCACTTGGATCTCTAAGTCAATGAGGGAGGCCTATGTCCAGCAGCAGATATCTTACGGCTGTAATGATGATAATGATGAATCAGTATGTTCACTCAAGATTGCACCCGTCCTCTAATCCTTCTAAAATTAACATATTAATAAAATACGATTCATTTTGCAAAGCAGTTTATTTTTCATTTTTATAATAAACTTTTACTAATCACTAATGGAACTTATACAAAGACTCAATAATATCACATTTCTGATGTGGATATTATCAATCCACGACTATTCTAATGGTATATCTAACTACAAGCTAAGTACCGACATATAAGCCAAATTTATTTAACCCAAGTGCCTCGAAATATATTAAAAAAATGGCTAAGATTGTCCAAGCACTTTAAGTACTATAATGTCAAAAAATAAAATGAAATTAAGTAAATTTATCAATTTTAATCTTAAGTACCTTTTACAATGTGAGATTCTACGAATAGAAAGTACAGTAAGTTAAATTTTAAATACAATAGGCGTAAAACCCCTTATTATTTTAATCATATAGTTTTACTTGTTATTTTGTGTGTATTTCAAGAATTATATAACATTTTCCAAATGACATTATTTCTGTGTTGAGGTACTTTTTTAAATAATGTTACATTTATAGGAACGTAATTCATTAACCTAAGAGAAATCCCCACTGAAAAATGTAGTGCTTTTTCACATATGCCACTTTGATTACTTCTAAGTGGGTTTCCTATTTAACTCAACCCTTGCAAATTCATTAAAATGAACTGAGACAAAACACTGAGGTACAAAGTGAAAGTACATTTGCAATGTTACATTTTCTAAACTTAAAATCGAATAGAAAATAGAAACATTTAGTTCTCACTTTTAAACACCTCTTCAAAAACATAACCCCTCACATAAAACACTGATTAAATTAAAAATTCCGTTTTTTCACAAATTTTCATACGTACCTGTCAAAAAATCTGTCAATTAAGTGCCGATTAGTTTAATCAGAGTTTATAAGCAAGAGGGTTAGTTCTCACTTTTAAACACCTTTTTAAAACACGGACAACGAACGTAGTTTCACTAAAATTTATAACTAATAAAAAAACAACCTTTCATCATACTGAATCATTATTGTTTGCTATCCCGGAGTTAACGAGTTACATGTTTGATATCTAAAATAAAAGTACATTTTAGATTTAATAATATATACATTTAATATACATTTTAGATGTAATAAAATCATATATATTCATAAACAACAAAATAAGCCATTCAGCTCCAGGATAGGCACAAGTTCTCTCACTCAACCGAATGATATAAATAGTTAACAAGTCTTTTCCGATTGTATAAGCAATTTTAATGTTATTCAGCCAAAACGACAATACAACATTCACTGAATCATTTTACTACACTTTAACGGAACAGACATATTTAACAATCAACATGAAAGTTTCAAGGGTCTAATTCTCGTGATGATGATAAAATATCACAATAAACAAATATCGTAATAACTGTCAAAATAAAGTTGGATTCAATACATACAAAATTTGACATTTTGTATGATATTTATCTATTGTGATATTTTATCCCCAACTCGAGAATTAGGCCCCAGATGTCAAAACGATAGAAATTAAATTATATTATTTTAAATATTTTTTGGATCGTGACACAATTTTGGTAACGCTCATTAAATATAACTAAATATCTGTACACTTTGGTACACCTTTATAAATGCTCTAGTATATTTTTCGAGACATATTCGCATTGCAAAGTAATAACGTTTTGGCACTGATAACGAAATTATGTCCACGAAAAATAGGCAGTACTATTAATCAATTTAAAACAGGCTAAAACTGCCATAGTAACTTAGCGATTTGGTAACAAAGTAGGTACTCGCACATAGTTAAAGCAGGACATATATTGACCGTATATCGATAAAAACGATTCAACCCAAGGATCACACACAGGTTTATTCAATATAAGTATTCAAGTTTCAAAATAGTCAAATAATTAAGTACTCCACCAAACATGTAGGATGGTACCTTAAGTAGAAAAAAACACTGCTTTTATACATTTTGGCTGTTTTCGTGATATGGAAGTTAGGACTTTAGCGCCTTTTAGGTATTTATTTATTTATTAAAGGGCATCCAACAAGAAAATCACATAACATGAGTTAATAATAGGTTCTAAAAATATTGTTGACTGTGTGTTTCCTCAATTACAGGTTGCCACAGCGTGCACAATTTAGCGACTTAACAGTTTACTACCGCTTACAAACTCAAATCTAAATAAAATTAAAAAGCTGAGTAGTTGAACCAAAAACTTAAGTCAAAGCAAAGTTGTGGGATCCTTTTCCTTGATCCTTTTCATGGATATACATCCTAACAAACTCTATAGCGTAATGTAGATATAATTTGATCCCCTTGGTGTCATTAAGGTAAGATCCTGTTTTAACTACGACGCAAAAAACTGAAAAGGTCATCAAATCAAGTTCTTATTGCTTTATAATTTCAAAAGGCACGTGGTGAATCTACATGTACTGTAGCATGATTTTAGCGAGCAGGTTTAAGGTTTACGTATAAGATATGTCCAAACTCAAAATAAATAAACAATCCATTTCACATAAGATTTTAGCAGAACACAGCCCTGTGACCCCATTGCACTGATAGTGAGATGCGTTGATCATTCAGAAGACTTAGTTGTAGACCAAGTTACCTTTTACATTGTGAGATTCTACGAAAACAAAGTACAGTGCCTCTAAATGGTCTACGAAACGTCAGCAAAATGATAATTCGTTAGGTGCGCGGTGAAAGCCGTATTATATTTATTAAGAGTACAGTAAGTTACTTGTTATGTATGATAGGCGTAAAACCCTTTCTTAATTGTAGTCGCAGCAAAGTGTCATCAAAATAAAATGGCCGTACACATCTATTAGAAGTGAATACAACGTCAGCAACTTGCATTCATGCTGTTACAGGCTGTGTAGTGCCTAGGACATTATGCCTTTACCCTCAGCGCCCAAACCGTTCCGCCGATACGATCCTAGAACCGCAGGCTTATGTGTCTTGGCACAGGCGTAATTCTCGCGGTCTCGCTGTGAAACGTCACTTCCTTTCTGTTATACCTACACAATTTGACAGCGAAGCCTGTGGATGCGGATCGTTGGATCAGATCGCAAGGGTCTTTACACTGGCTCCGATCCGTTCCTTTATGTATTAACACTGGACTATCAAAGCAACATTATCATTTACCTAGTATTGAGAATGATCAACGCATAAGTCGCATCTTATCAGTATTGGGGTATTCTTACCAAATATCACAATAAGTAAACCTTTGGTACAACTTACAAAGAAATAAGAACAACCTTGTATTCTAATGATACGCATTCGATATTTCCTCACTTCTACAATGTGTATTACGTGTTATACTTTGTGACAAAATTCACTACGAAAGTGATATTTTATCAGTCCGAATGCAAAACGCGGAAATCATCGAATCCTTTATATTTTGCTGATTTCACGTGTGTAATCCACTTTCACTATTCTGATTGAGTCGCGGAGTAACTAACGACAGTGAGATGATGGTATTATCTTCCTTCTTCGTGAACAGAGTCGGGAACGGCAATGAATGCTGCCCACATGGAGGGTGAGGACGTGGTGGACCTCAAGGTCTACCGAACGAGCGACATCACGGGCGTGGATTCTATTGATGTTTGGAGGAAGGCGCTCTCACAGGTGAAATTGAAGACCACAGGTGAAACAGAGCAATGGAGGGCGCTACGTCTTCCGAACGAGCGACATTATTTCTTTTACCGAAACCAATTTCGAAAGAAGAAAAATAATTCTTATTTAAGAGCTGGTTTCGAATTTTGTGTTTCGTAAGTGGCCGAAGGGGACATTACGGGCGTGGATTCTTTTGATGCTTGGAGGAAGGCGCTCTCACGGGTGAAATTGCAGACCACAGGTGAAACTGGTTGTAATAAAGTCCATATTCCTTTGTAATTGTACCAGGGATATTTTGCCGAATCATTCATTTTACACGGGTTTGTTGTTTAAAAATCGTATTACGCTTTACGATTTAAAATATCGTCTTGTAGTTTATCGCATAAGGTGAGCGCAAACGGGCAACAATAATATTTATAGGTATTCTGTTTTAAGAAGCCAAGTTTATTATTTTATTCAGTTTTCGAATGTCCTTTCATGATAAAGCTAATCGTCACCGACAAAGCGTCGTGCTAAAAACAGCAGTCTCTTAACTACAGTTGGCGAATCCCTGTTCAGTCAGTGGCCCGTTTGCGTTACCAAAAATGCGAAAATTAGACCAAACCCACCGTTTATTTATATTTAATGACCGTTCAGAAGTCGTCTGGATACTCCATGTTCGTAATAAGGTTTTTCTTCTCCTCTTTACCCGGCTTGGAATCCAGCAGTGTTGGTCGTATTGTCGATCTGGGCTCGAAACAAGGCTGAAACAAATGTTACTTTATAGCTGGTTGTATAATGAAAAACCGGGTCCTAAAGGCATTCTAACGTCCAAAACATATAGACATGTACTCTGATTTATTTATATATTTTATAACTTTGTTTGGCCGTAATCTCATCTGACGGTGAGCTTCGGTAAGCATCGATGTGGCTGACGATCGATGGACCACGGTTTAGAATACACCTTGACTTGAATAGGTATCTTCAGTCGAGGTTTCGTGGAAAACAGAAGCCGAGAGCCAGATTGATTCGACAATGTTTCCGTTTCCGACGGTAGCCACGTCAGGACCCGGTTTGTAGAACAAGGACTCGTTCCTAGTTTATACACTTTCAAGAAACATTTTACGTTTTCTGAGGTATCCTAAATGTTTGGTTAGTTGTAAATGATAAGTAATGCACCTAGGTATTTTATACAGTCGTACTTAACCTTAACCTTTTTGTGCTGTTATAGATTTTATAAAGAGTCTTTAGTAGGAAATAACTGTTGCCGGCTCGATATGGCGTTATGTGTGGCTCGGTATGTGTTTATGATTGTATTTATTGTGTAATGGGTATGTTGCTGGAATCTGTCTCATGTGGTGTTATTAGTCCAAGACCAAGCATTATTGTCAATTGAGAAATAATCGACTGTTTGTTATTTTTATTATTAGATAAGTTATTTTTATTTGTCTTTATACCTACTATATTATTTTATTACCTATCTTAAAGATTACATCGGTGTTTTTATACTTTATCATTTAAAATGGCATGCATTCAAAGAATAAGATATAGTACCTATTCAAACCTTCCTAATTTATTTTCGTTAATTTAATACTAATAGACTTACACAAAGGGTTCCCATCCTGTACCAGTAAAATCTTGTACCACTGGCACAGGACGGGAATTACAAAAAATGTCTTGCAATGTGTACCACTGGTACACGATGGGAACAAATTTATAAAATGTATTCCCATCCTGTACCACCCAACCAAATTGGTATAATACACAATATTTACTTCTGCTACAAAATATTAACTCTATTAAATAGGTTTCAAACTCATTCTACTTAGTGGTTAATTTATTAGGTATTGCAAAACGTTGATGACGATTTGTGCAGCATTATGTAAAGCTAAATAAATACAAAATGTTACTGAATGATAGAATGATGTAAAGTTTACTTTGGTTTGCAGAACAGTTCATTACTTTTAGTTTACAAATGTTTTGCGAGTATTTTGCATTCCAATAAGTACAAGAATGTACAGTTGCGCACAACATAATTAACCAGATGTTTTTCAGTCACATTTTTGAGCGGATGCCAAGCGTAACTTTATGAATTAACAAAACGTGGGACAAACTATTCATTTTAAAAATATAAGGGTTACTCTATATATTTTCATGTCAGATTTTAATTCCGAAAAGTTTAGATTGTCATAAAAACCATCTTCATAGCGAATAAATAGACAAGTTACTGGACACCAAACTGACATCCGACTTTAAATTATTTCAAAATTACTTGTTTTATAAATATTATTTATCTTCAGAATGCTGTACATAGGTCACCACAATACTACAGTCAGGTGTCTAGACAACTCTGTATCTGAGACACCATACATAAATATTAGCTTCAGAAAAGGCTGTAGGAATAGCATGGCGTATTTGTTCTTTCCATAAAGCAATTTTGTCTAAATTGAATTATTTTAGCCAATACTGTCCCCACTGCAGGAAAAAGGCCTCTCTTCCCTTCTCCCACTCTTCGTGACTTCAACGCAGTGACAGGCCACGTGCTCAGGTGAGCTCCATTAATTATTTGGGGTGAACGGTGAATCCTTGGGTATGCTAATCAACATTAAATTTAGTCCATAATGTGGTCTATCAGTAAGATAATCAAAAATAAGTAAGTGTGTTAAATGTTATTTTTTAATCAATTAAAACTTGATTAAGCCTTTGTGGCATCGACTGTGGCATGCGCTCCTAAAGCATATTTCGGAATGTTTGGCATTGAAGTTTAGAAGTCATCATAGGTGACATCACATGTCGACACAATGTGTCTCCGTCATTTTCTGAATATCTACGTAAAGAATCAAAAGATACGCGTCCAATATATTTTATATCTACATGGCACACTAACTTATTTTAACTTCTACCCTATTATGTAGATGAGAGACACACTTTTTCTTCGGTTAGGGGGATATTAAACCTTAAAGCAATATGTTTATTCTACCCTGGAGAAGAAACGCCACGCTAAACCGGTACAAAGGTCACTATTCTACAGAAGATGCCTAGATAACTCTCTATCTGAGGCACCGGTTGTTAGTCGCTGTGCACCCTAAGCATGCAGGGTAGGCGATATTTGATCAAAATGTGAACCTTGTCAACTGCTCGACCCAAGCTTTAACGCTGAACGCTGGTCAAAGCATAATCATCCTGTGTGAAAAGGTTACAGGCACATCTCATAATTGCTTTTGGTAAAATCATAGCCAGATTTTCAATCATCAGACAGTAATGTAAATGTTAAAACGAGTAGGAATCTATTGTTCTGTTGTTGCGCTTACTAATAGCTAACCTTACTAAATTGACGTAAAATGACTAAAACTTAAGCCGTGGGGGACGTGGGGTGCCGGCAGTATAATGTTGCCTTTCCTCTCATTCCCGTGCAGTCTGCCAAGGGATATTGATCTGCTTCCGAATGAAGGGTGCTGCTCTTCTTCTTGCATCATTGGGTGTATCAGCATACTGCCACCAACCCGCCTGCCAACCGTGGTTAGTATGGTGAAAACCCCTCATTATCAGTACTTGCAGATCCATGACTGATGATGATGATGAGGTTGACTAAAATTTTTCACTTGCATTATGTGTGCAACCACGGAAGCACGATTATAGCGCGATTTATTGTTCCACAGCATTCGCTAAGTGGTGGCCATTTTTGTTACCATATTTTAATGTATGCATATGCTGTACTGTGTAAATTAAAAAGGGTATAAAATAGATTTTCGTTGACGACTCTAATTTTAGAAACGTCATATCACTAATTATAATTAACTGAGGTGCAACAACAGAATCAACACCATTGGAACTGTATTAATTTGATAGGTCAAAAATCAGACGCCATTGCTAAATAAATACTTCTCATGATTGAACAATTTTGGCAAAATGTAGTTCATCAACGCAAATTAACAGCTTACTTAAATCAAAGTCCAAGTCAAAATATGTTATATAGAATTTATTTATTTGTTCAACTTGTGTGTCTTGTGTGAATTTTACCTTTTTTGTATTATTTTTCTTTATGCTCAACCCCATTGCTTTATTGTTAAAAATCTTGTCGAATAAACAGACGAGACGAGAGAGACTAATAAAAAGACGAGAGTGGTGGAATATCTTTCCTGTGACACACGCCATTAAATAAAGAAGAAGAAGAAGAAGTTTATTTGTTCAGTTACTCAAAGGATCCTGTAATCTGTGCCTAAAGTTCACGTAGAAATTACAATTTACAAAAACATACAAAACACATTTAAATTGAATAAAGCACATACCTAATTGAATTCGTTCGCTTCAGAAAACTTTTTATTCCCAGTGAGGGAAAGATGGAAAAAACTAACTTCTTCTTCAAATAAGCTGTTAAATAGCGTCCATAAACTTAGTTAAATAAAAGTGCATTATTTAATTGCTAAACATCGATGCAATAAAATAAGCATTAAGTAACAAAACATTTTTTTTATGCTTTTAAGTCTTCTTAGATGCCAAAGTGAAATAAAGGTGATATCCAAAGTTTTTGCTGTTAAATTAAATGCAAGTTCACGACTACGTGCACGTGCTAAAATACATGCAGAAATAAATAAAACCGGACAAGTGCCAGCGCCCACCGAGGGTTCCGTATGTATGTATAAACATAATAATTATTATACACCGTGCCTGTTAATAACCCGAAAGATTTAAGCCAACGATTCTAGAGCCTAATTAAAGTATATAAAATTATGTAACATATAGTCCAAAAACCCATACATAAGGAGATATTAATTATTTAAAACAAATCACAAGTTAAAAAATCTCCAGTCTAACACACCCTAAAAGCAAACATCGTGCTAGACATAACTTGACACTTCTTGTCATAGAACACAAGTCACGGCACGCTCGCTCTCTGTTTCGCTACTTGAGTTTCTCAACTAAAGACTTGTTCACAAAGAAGCGGGCAATTAATATGATTTAATTGTACTGAAATAGTAGTTTAATTAAAACAAATAATTAGACCCATGTTGATATAATATTACTTACTCGTATTGTCGTCAGAAATACGTGATTTAAATCTTTCGGGTTATTAAGGGCCACGGTGTTTATTAACTGATCTGATTAAGTAAAAATTTTAAAAATGCAGAAAAAGATCGGTCACCCATCCAATTTATGACCGCGCGTAGGGTTGGTTAAGAGAGGCCAATCCAACTTACTTTTCATACAACCGCTCGTACGTAGGTGTCGTCGTAATAGATATTTCTATGAAACTTGATCTAATAGGTTTCTTGTGCACTATATCTAGGTTTCTATCCAAACAAAAAATCAAAATTTGGAGAAACAAATTTGTGTTGCAAATGTGTGTGTTCGTGAGTGACTTGCTACTGTCTTACCGTCTCACAGATGTTCATGTTACAGCAGTTCTCTATCGTGATCTCGCACTGGTCCGGGCGCGCCGTCATCGGCGTAACGTTCTTGTTTACGATGATCCGTTTCTTGATCCTGTAATCAAGTAAAAAGGCCTTTAATCGTGATGTTTTAAATGTCGTGTGGTGCTGGAAGTAGCCTGTTGGAATGTTGCCTCTCCTCTCTTCCCCGTAGATGCTGTAAGAATCAAGAGACACCTCCGGCAGCAGTGTTTTTCCGTGCCTTCAACACCCTATACTGAGATCCCTGGCCCGCCTGCCAAGAGCTCATGATTACTACATGTGTGAGGCACACTCCCTCCCATGAGGGGAGGCTCAGCAGTAGACGTCCTATTGCTGAGATGTTTTATGCAGCGTGAGCAACTGGTATTCATGCTGTACGGGACGCTGCAGTGCCTGGGATATTGTTAGATGGATTAGGGTTGCACATGCACATCACCTATACGATCTTCCCAGCTTAGTCGCCTTTTGGTCAGAGAAAAGAACAGGTCAATACGTCTGAAGCTAACTTAGTCGCGGGTCTCGCGGTTTTTTCCTCCACTTAATGATGAAAAGTGCCTCCAAATAGTTCGTGTGATACACAGGGCTGTGACCGCGTTATCACTGATGGAACTGTTCGCTGACGGGTAACTTTGCTGGGCACACTGCCGCGTTTCAAGACTACGTGAATCATTGGATTAAATTCTTTTTTTCAAGGCTACCTTGCATACGCTAACAAAACAGCAAAAGGAGGAAAATAATCATGAAACCTTTGCGGAAGTTTATTTTGAAACTATCAAATGAATTACTTATTAATAATGAAATCAACTGTTTTCCTCTCTTGATTAGATCCAACTAAAATGCGGGTAACCTTAGCCACATAACCATGCTATTGAAGTTCGTGAAACTTAGCTTGATCGCTGCGGCAGCTGTCATCGAAATCCCGCCCCATCAAGTTCTGCATTTTGTAACGCAGCGTCGTACTTTATGGGTGGGATTGCACGAATAGTGATGTGCGTTGCTGATAAGTCATCGTAATCAACATTATATACGGTCATATTTACAACATCTTTGTTTATTTATTTAATTTAGGACATCCAACAAAAAAATCTTCAAATGAAAAGGTTCAAAATTTTTGTGAAGTTACTAGGTCATGTGAGGTATTATATGAAAGGTATTCATTTGCACATTAATAAACAGTTTTTAGTTTTCCTTTAAGCTTGAGTAATTTACAAAAATGTTGACATTTCATGACCAAGTATAATAATCCATCTATTACTTTTTGGGTTCTGTAATCTGTGGTTGAGCCGTAAGTTGGTAACTAGTACCTAACTCGCACGCGACACGCGTCATCTCGTCCGATCGGTTTAACCCTCCACAAAAGATGTTTCACATCAAAAATGAACGTATCCCATTACTCATAACACGAGCTCTGCTTACTTTGTGGCGTAGTGTGAACAATGTCCAGCATTTTTTATTTATGTGTGTCAGATGAAAAATATGTTAGATACACGTCAAAAAATTAAGTGCTGCTTTTTAAGTTAATGGCGGGCTTTAGCTGAGTTTTACGGGCTTATTTATTTATTTATTTAACACTTTAACACATAACAATTGTGTAAGGAGGACTTAATGCTAAAGACTTAGTGCTTATCTAAACCAGTTAGTCTTCATAATGTGGACGGGGCTTCTATCTTCTGCCGATTGAAATGGCATACCTATAAATGCTAAATAAAGTGTTTCAAAGTAAGGAGTCCGCATTTATCTACATAATTACTATGTGTATGTACATATGTTGTCTACCTATCAACAAAACGAATCGAAGATTGTTCACGCACAATAATCAATCACTACTTCCTTGCAATACGCAGAATTTAACAATCGGTTCTCACTTTATGTCAAGTATTTTCCCATGCCTTGAGCCATAAATAACCCAGGCACAAAGTCAAGGTAACATGTTTCTAATAAGCAAGTTCATACAGTACTGAGTTATCTTCTTCTTATATGACTGCGTATGAGTATTTAAAATTCTTAATAATTCTGTGGTTGTTACCTTTATCTAAGAGAAGAGCCTACCTACCTAATTAGATGACATTTTTTGATATCTGTCCAAGTTTTCTTAATACGAAAATACGTGTAAATGTTAAACCTGTATTATGCTTAGGGGCCGTCTCCACGAGCGAAGGAATCGCGGCGATGTTATCGTCGTTGCCACGTATTTCAATACTCTCTTAGAGGCCGTCTCCACGAGCGGGAGAATCGCGACGAGTCCGCGCTATAGGTCCGCGTATAGAATCACCACGATTACCTCGCTCGTGGAGACGGCCCCTTACGATTTAAAAAAAATGGCTTCACAAAAAAACGGTTAATCTTCATCGGCTGTTTTTAGTTTATGAGAAATATCTGTCTTTGTTTCGCATTTTTCCCTATCACAATTTTCCTCTGAAGCGAACAAATTAAAAATTAAACCTATTATTAACCGACTTCAGGCTAAAAGAGGAGGTTCTATGTTCAACTGTATATTTTTGTTGTGTTGTTAACCGATTTTTCCGTACTTACATTGTGGACCGATTAAAAATATATTTTTTTATTCTAAAGTGTGCACTTTCTAGTTGGTCCCATCCCATGAACCAAGTAATGTTTTTTATTGTTGAAAAATTAAATAATTTTGAAGCTTTCATTTAACAACTATACCTACATGTTTTTATGTGTTTGACGTTCATTATCATCAAGTGGATTTATTAAATCATTAATTTTGATTTTCAGTTAAAACTTACCTAGGTCTTTTCTTCAACTGTAGAATCTTCGTGAATAGCACCACACACGTCAGGACCAGCAGCCCACAAGTGATCCCTAGCACCATGATAATAGGGTCTCTAATCGCATCCCAGCCGTCGTTACAACTCGTCGGTAAGACGAACTCGTCAGTGCTGTGTTCAGACGAGTACAATGACAGCATTGTGGCATTTGACGTGCAGCTGAAAATGAAAACCTTCATTAAGAATACGAAAAGTTTTGATGCCATCCAAGTTGCTGAGACGCTGAGAGAGAGAAATGGCCGCCAACATGGCATTATTTATAGAAATCCAAAATGCAATCAAAATTTTGTCTCCGACGGGACTCGAACCCGTGTCCCGAGGCGTAAAACGTCCACTACTGAACATAGGCCTCATGGATCTCCATGAGGGGTAGTGGCCATACTCACCACGCTTGGCAGGCAGGTTGGCGAACGCAGTACGTGATGTTGATACACGGAAAGACGCCCATCTTCCGGAGGTATCCCTTAGCAGGCTCTTACTGCATCCACGGGCATGGGAGGAGGTGTAACATTATACTGCCAGCACCCCACGACCTCACTGATTTGATCTCATAATGATAGTGACGAATTCATCGTAAATTATCTTTCAAAACTTACTTGCACTCTGTTGGTGCGACCACCGGAATGGAAGGTGGTGGGCATATGGTTCTCTCAACCCTCGCTTCAGTTGTTGTAGATAACACCTTTTCACTCTGACACCTCGATCCTTCGTAGTTTACGGCACAACTGCAAGTACACACGGGTTCAGGCAACTATAGGTAAGTTCTTGTAACTGTTAAATACTTAATCTAAGGCCCATAAAATGTATACTTTACAGACTTATACATAAAAAAAAATATCCTAACTAAGTACACTCGTACATTCGCGGTGTCAGCATAATGATTTGGGGTCAGGCGAACGATGAACCGTCGAAACTTGACTTCGGCCGGCCGTAGCAATGGAGCGGAGTAGGGGGGAAAAGAGTGGAGCTGACCAATGGAATTGCTTTTAATCTCCGCTCCATGCAATTCGTCCAATCTTTTGAAGTGTCAAGGCAGGCTAATTAACACATAAAAGAAAATTACAAGTAAGTGGTACAATGGCTCCGCCAAGACAACCTTTTGATAGACACAAATGAACGAAGACGAGAACACGGTGGCTTACTTTAGAATCACAATTGCATAATGCAATAATTAAACAGTATTTTTTGAGTATGCAAACTAGCCGGCCCTGTCCGTACAGTTAAAGCTTCAATGATCAGTTTCACAATGGATTTACAATAAGATAGCGATCTACACGTAAATTCGAGGTTGTTTTTTCTCTTACATATTTGCAAATCAAAGTGAAAACTGAATAGACATACTTGCAAGAGGGCTTTCCATCATCCGTGACGCTGCAGTCTCCATGAAAGCAGAAGTTTTCACAGACCGATATCTCACATCTATGCCCGATGTAGCCGGGCATACACTTGCATTCCTCCTTATTGTGCACCTTGACTCCATGTACACAGAACAGACCCATTTCAGGGGGCACACTGAACGAGTCGTTGATGGCTATCTGTGTCATAGTCCTTAGAGCCTCGCAATCGAAAACACCCTCAGTTTGATCCTGGATCAGGTAGTTGGCCGCGATGCCGAAAGGCTCGTTTTCAAACTCAAGATAGACCGTTGGTTTCGCGGGTGTAAGAGTAGCTTTCGGCAGCTGCCAAACCTTCTTTAAATCCCAATCCACCCAGTACAAGCTTTCTTTGGATACGGTCAGTGAGTTCGGCCTGTGCTCCGTTCCTTTGTACAGTACAATCCTATTACTTCCATCAAGATTGGAACTCTCGACTGTGAAATGGATTCCTTCCTTGTAGTCCACAAAGTAGAGTTTCTTGGTGCGTTGATCGATTGCTAAACTCACCGGTATATTGAGATCTTTGTCTAAAATAACTCTTCTGTCGGATCCATCAAATCGTGCTCTTTCTATTGTTGCCTTTGAAGTGTTTACGTTGGTCCAATAAACGTAGCTGCAATTTCAAAATACATATTAATATTTTGTATAATTGGGAGAGAGCAATTTGTTAGATATTACAAGAATGTACATTACCCTCTACAGCTGTCAACAGCGATACCTCTGGGTATCTCATCATCCATTTGAAGCCAGAGATTACCGTAAGCGGAGTTCTTGGAACCCTGCTTCAAGGACATCGAGTAAATGGTTCTGGTCAGGGTGTCAGTCCAGAACAGCAGGCTTTTGACGGGATCGAAGGCGATTCCATGGATGCTCTCTGAAGTCCTCTTTCTCACTAAGTACTGGAATTTCTTTGTGGCTATATGAAAACTGAAGATAGAGGCGTTATCGTTCTGCCTGTCGACGAACAGAAGCATGTTGTGAACGGCGTCGAACGCCAAAGCTGTGAGGTCCGTGAACTCTGACAACTCTGGGACTTCATTAGATATTTCATTTTGGATATTTGTTCCGTTTTCGTAAAATTTCAATTGGTTCCCCGTAGCCATTGCTATGTCTGTAACAAGAGATAAATGGGTTTAGTCGGTAACAAGAGATAAATGGGGTTAGTCGAAGTTGAACACAAATTTTGTTATTGACCATCAACATCATATCCCTGCCCTTATCCCACTTCATGTGGGGTCGGCACAAAATGTTTTTATCTTCCACTCTCCTCTCTCAGTCGTTATTACTCATTCATTTCCTTCTCATATCTTCTTTCATACAACCCACCTTATTATTGCTTAACCATTCATCCACATGCATTCCTAACATTCTTCTGTCTATATTCGATTTATCTCTCCTACCATCACTCCTCCATCTTTTCTACATGCTCAAGTCATTTTTGCAAAAGTTTATTTTGTTTACGATAATATTACAGTTCTGTTTGTATAAGTATATTTCGCCGTACTTTTATGCATAATTGTAGAACGCGCTATCGATGAGTTTTAGGAAATAAGGTTTACCAGGAGTATAACTTTTTTGCACACGTTACGTTGTACCACATACGTTACTTTTACAAATCTTGTTATTGCCCATGTTTATCAATTAAATAAATCGTTTAAAGCAGATACCATTACTATATCACAAAAACTTTGCGTAACAAGTGACTAAAATCTGCATTTAGTTTATTTCCATTACATAAGATAACAAGTGCCAAAATGTTTTTCGCACATACTTTGGCATCTATTCGGTTTGATCGTTGTTCAAATGATAGGCATCCAATCGATATGAGTTAGGTACATCCAAATCTTACATTATATTGTGTAGATTATGTCATTGTAAGATTCATCATTCCAGCCGTAAAAACTCCACTACTGAACAGGCCTTCCTCATGGATCTCCATGAGGGGTAGTTGCCATACTCACCACGCTTGGCAGGCGGGTTGGCGAGCGCAGTACAGGATGTTGATACACGGAAAGACGCTGCTGCCCATCTTCCGGAGGTATCCCTTAGCAGGCTCTTACTGCATCCACGGGCATGAGAGGAGGGGCAACATTCTACTGCCGGTACCCCACGGCTTTTATTGTATTGTAAGATTAAAGAACCTTAATACCTGAATACTTAGACATTCTCTTGATGGGTCTTAGTGAAATTTGATGCCAGTTCACTGTTGACCACTTACAACGGTGAATCCATGGTTACTGGGGGGTTGAGTGAACAAAAGTAGAACTGCGTTCTTAAGCTGTTCGTATTCGCTTTGGTAATTTACATCCTGTCACTCACTGTCACGTACAAGCCAAATGTTTCGTGATCCATGTTAGTGTCACCATGTCTTTCACGCACTTTTTTATACGTTTAGGACACGCTGCGAGTGGCCGCTGTGACTGCATGACGGCTACTCACTATTGCTGTATCCGCGTCCTGCCGCCACGGGCCATACGATGTTAAGAACTTTTTGATTTCCACCATTGACTGCGGCAGACGGAGGCTGGTGGCTAATTTGTAAGTGCTTTAAATACCTTGATTTAAATACTTTTCCCTTGATCTATTCTAATTTCGACCTTCAGTTCATCATCTTCGCGTTTAGTTACAATGAAACAAAATCTGTCATCGATAGCGAAGTTCCCTATCTGTATGTTTTGGATGACGTCATACAATTAGCAGTATCAACATGGAATGCTTGTTGCCGGGCTCTCGACATTACACACAGTGTTTCGTTTCATTGAGAACTGGCTTTGTCTCTTATCTATCAGGCTATTTACGGGAACAGGTAGCCACTGATGCAGGAATGTGTACTGAGGTAATGCCTAAATACAGGGAGTATAATATGTGACTAAGCCCAAAGGATTCTCACCACTCCAAGGAACTACTTTAGTTTTACGACTTTTCAAGATTCGATGATTTTCATTCAAGAAAAGACCACGTAAGTTTAATTTCATCAGCTGATTGTACGCTAATGGCAACTCAAACGCCAGCTGATTCTTGACAAGGTCACTGGCAGAGTTTCCGTACGGGTACAAAGAAAAATACCTTAAACCACATAAACGTGTTTTTTTTTCACTAGTCTATTCTGTCCCACAGCTGGGCAAAGGGCTCCCCCGTTTCCCTCCATTTGTCCCTGTCCAGTGCAATCTCCCGCCAGCTCCCATAGAACCCGTCTAGGTCATCGCGGCTTTTGTTTTTTATTATTATTCAACATTATTTATTTGTAAACTCATAAAAATATATTTTTTACTATCAAGAAATATAAAAACAATCTACAGTAAAAAATATATCAAAACGGTGAATCATCGGCCGCAAAGCAAGGCTAAGGCGGTCGGTGACTAGGGCTGCAGGGAGAGGAATCTCCTTACTATACGTGCCGAGTCCAGGAGTACTGCCTTTTGGATCTCGCTCTTGATCCAACTGCCTAGCTAAAGTCTCTCGAGATGTTGATCGAGACTCTTCACTATGAGTCCGTTAACGGAAACGAAAACGACTATCGGAACAATAGCCGCTAAGTCAACATCCCACATGGTGGCAATCTCGTGGGCTAAATCAAGATATTTGCTGAGCTTATCTTTCTCGGCTTTGACTAGATTGGCATCATGTGGATTGGTGACATCAACGAGTATTGCTTTCCGCTCCAACCGATCTATCAGAACGATATCAGGCTTATTCGCAAGAATAGTCCTGTTCGTAATTATAGATCCCAATAGAGCGTGGCAAGGCCATTTTCAAGAACCGGCTCCGGTGCGTATTTATAATACGGAACTTCAGGGCCCGTAAGGCCATATCGAAGAGCAAGTTGCTGGTGAATGATCTTGGCTACTTGATTATGTCTGTGCAAATATTAGAGTTAGCAAGATGCGAACAGTCCGAAAGTTAATTCAGCACCAGGGTGGTGACATGCCTGACATATGTCAATTGTCCCATCTTTCATGATGTACTTTCGGTAGTTGTGCGTCTTGATTACCTCATCCATAATTGCACAGACAAACCCTTCAGTTTCTCCGAAGAGACCACCGAAACGTTGCCAATTCATTGACGCTCGGAGATCTACATCAGGCCCCATAAAGGTCTTATAGAATTTCCCATGTAACTCCTTGCTCTCCCATATTGCTCTACGATCCTGAATGCTCATCACCGGTGGTTGGCACCAGTTCTCTTTAGCTAAGGAGAGAACTAATATGAAAAAATCCCAACATTACCTAAGGATCATCTTTACTTTGCTCAGTAAAGTTATATTATTATTATTACAACGTAAAAAAAGTAAAAGATGATCCTTAGGTAATATTATGATTTTTTCATCTTCACATCATACCAGTAACATTGTAAAAAAAATTGTATTATCTATGCACAGACACAAAGATGTAATATTATGAAATAATAAAATTCTAGAAAGTTTAATTTGGCAAATACATCCAACGTAAGAGAGCGTGAGTATTTTTGTGGCATTGTTGAGATATTTTCGTCACTCACGTGAGCAAATGTGATTGGGTTACGTCAAAATGTCTCATGATTTGATCGTCATTGGATTTCATAGAGGAAAGTCGGACAGCGCTTGGGTCAAACATAGTCCGCACTCCTACCTCAAAATGTATTGTGCACGTTTAACGGTACAGGAAAACATCGTGACGCATCCCGCGGCTCAGTTCTTCAGATATTTATTTTTATTTAAGTTTATTTGGGAAAACACACAGAACAATAATACAATCTAAATCTTAAATATAAAGTATTACACAATCCAATAAAGTTTCCACTAATTTTTAAAACTTATATACGAAGAATTGGTGGAGTTATACCTACCTAAACAAAACAAAAAAAGTGTCTTATAATTGTGTGACTAAAGAAGGAATATTATATAATAACAGTATTAAATTTAAAATAAAAAAAAAAATTAAATTAGAATAAGGTTACACAGAATGCGATGAGAGTAGTTGATTTATAACTGCAAGCTTAAATTTAGAAAGAGAGAGGTCAAAAATATCTATATCAGAAAACATGTTATTGTTACAGTTCATAGATCGGTTCACAAAAGTATTAGACGCATATTTAGTTCGGGTTGTGGATGGCTGAAACAGTTGTTTATTCCGAGAACTGATTCGCGGGCATCTAAATCTTACTTTATTTAAAAGATATGGCGTGTCTATATGTCCATTTATGACTTTATATAGAAATGTTTGATCACGTAGAGTTCTTCTTTCACATAACGAAGTTAAAGAAGGTAAGGGTAACTTATTCATGGCACATCTATATACTAAATGTTTGTAAAATTTGTTTTGCAATCTCTCAATTTGTTCATTGTAAACATTGTATTGAGGATTCCAAACAACAGAGGCATATTCAAGAGTCGATCTCACAAAACTGTTGTATAAAGTAATTAAAGTAGTGGTGTGTTTGAAGTCTTTACTAACTCTTAAAACAAAACCCAGCATACGAAAAGCTTTTTTAACGATTGTATCTACATGGACGTCAAGCAAAAGCTTGGAGTCCAGGCACACACCTAGGTCCCGCACCTCATAAACTCTAGCAATTGGTTGTTCATTTAAATAATAATTGTACTATATAGGCTTTTTCTTTCGAGAAAATGTGATGACGTTACACTTTTTTGTATTTAGATACAGCCGATTGTCCTCACAATAGGCGCATAAAGCATTTAAATCTTTTTGAAGCTCTGCGCAATCGTTTGGAGTTTCGACTATTTTATAAATCTTTTTGTCATCAGCGTAGAGTAAACATTTTGAGTGCTTAAATATGAGTATAACGTCGTTTATAAAAACATTGAAAAGAAAAGGACCAAGGTGGGAACCCTGCGGAACGCCAGAGGGAACAGGAATAAATGAAGAGCAGAAACCTTTGACAGTTACTGCCTGACTCCGATCCCTCAAATACGAATCAAGCCAGCGTAAAAGATCGCCATGTATACCGATACCGAAAAGCTTTCGCACTAAAATATCATGACATATTTTATCAAAAGCCTTCGAGTAATCGGTATACACGACATCAACTTGAGCGCCATTGTCCATTGCATCATATACATAATCTAAAAGCTCACATAAGTTGGACTCCGTTGACTTCTTACTCAAAAAACCGTGCTGTTGTTCGACGAAATGAGGTCTAACCATCGCAACTAAGTTATCGTAAACAATGCGCTCAAATAATTTAGGTATAATACTAAGCTTGGATATTGGCCGATAGTTTGTAACGTTGTGCTTATCTCCATTTTTGAATATGGGCACAACAAACGATCTCTTCCAGATTTTAGGCATATTGCCATGTCTAAGAGATAAATTGAAAATTTTATAAAGTGGGAACGATAGTTGCTCAAAACAATTACGAATAAATAAAGGTGGGAGGCCATCAGGCCCTGCTCCCTTGTTAACATCCACAAGCCGTAAGTATTTGCGCACAGTAGCAAGGGATAGTTGCACTGATGACAAATTAATAGAGCCTTGGGGATTGTGGATATCAAAAGAAGGAAACACTTTAGCAACATTAAAATCGAAAGCAGAATTAAAGTACGCATTAAACATTTCACATATTATCATGCCATTCGAAGAAGAAGTGCCACTGTAGCATAATCTTTCAGGAAGTTCGGCAGATTTTTTCTTAGATTTAATAAAACTCCAAAATTTTTTGCTACACTTAAGAATGTTGTTTTCTGCTACTTCAATGAATGAGTCATAACATTTGGATTCAAGAAGTTTTTGTCTTTCGCGAAGCATAGAAAAGCAACTGTAATCTTGAAACTGGCCGTATGTTTTCCACTTTCTATGATACTTTTTTTTCTCTTTTACAACCTTAACTAAAGCTGGTGAATACCATACGGGAAACTTTGGAAGGTCTTTTACTATTTTTGTGGGCACATAGGTAGAAACTATTTTCTCTAGAATGGCATGAAAGGTAGTTGCAGCAGCTTCTACACATGTATTAGATAAACAAACGTCCCATTCAATTTCAGACAGAGCTTCATGTATGAGGTTGTAATCTGCTTTTTGAAAAAGACGCACCAAACGAGTAGGTGGTTTTAAAACATCATTAGCTACTGAAGTCATGTCGATTTCAATTTCAATAGCAGGGTGGTGTTCATCCTCTTTTACCAATATTAGTTCCGGATGAGTGACTACACATTCAGAACTTGCCATAACTAGGTCGAGTTCTCTATCATTTTTATTAGCAATTAAATTATATTGTTGAAAATTATTAAACGATATAAAATTGGATATTAGCATAACAAGGTTACTAGGTGTTTCAGAAGAGAGACGAGCGGAATAGCTATTTTCTATGGGCACCCATAATGCGGAACGAATGTTAAAATCTCCCAAAATAAGGTAATGATCGTCAGGGAACTGGACTACAGTTTCAGACACTTCCTCATAAAATTGAGCCTGCGAGTCATACTGTGTGGCACATTGCGGAAAATAACAACAATAAATGCGATACTGTCTGATATTATGGCCGAAGGTAGTAATGAAACGCAGTGAAATTATGTCAGCGGAAGAGTTTCCACAAGATGGTGCGACAGAAACATCGGTAACAATGATTCCTTTTCGGATCGCAATTAATACGCCCCCACCTTTCCCGTCGACTCTAGAACTATAGTCTCTATCACAGCGGTAGACAACAAAACGACTATCAAATAATTCTGAATCATAAATTCCTGGCAGTAGCCATGTCTCACTGATACACACAATGTCGTGGTCAGACAGTAATATGTTTTTAAAGAATGGGATGGTTTTTGTTCTAAGACCACGAACATTTTGGTAATAAAGTGTCAGTTTGTCAACCATTATAAAGAGAAACTGCAATATAACATTTAAATCTAACTATATCAATAAGATAGTACCCAACACAACCAAACAACAGTTTCAAAATAATAGCCATACCAATCATGAATTTTTTAACTATGTAAATAAAGTAGCTAGGAATTGTAACCATACCACAACCGAACCGTGACAGTGCTATATTGTTTTTGTGCAGAAAACTCTTATTAAATCTTAAGCTAAACAATTTAAAAAGATTAAGTTTTTTATAAACCTTGTCATGTGAAAAAATATTATTCTTAAGAACAATACCGATCACAAAGCAAAGATATATTGACATGTTCTTTCCTCTGAATATAAGCGACTCGTTTAGGATATTGTTAGCTGGATTAGGCTTGCCCATCATCTATCCCATCCTCCTAGATTAGTTAGCTATTAGTCAGAACTTGCACATCATCTATACTATACTATCCAGGAGAAAGCTAGGAAGCTTCATTTTCATCATTTCAGCCGTAAAACGTCCACTACTGAACTAAGGCCTCCCTCATGGATCTCCAGGGTAGTTGCCATACTCACCACGCTTGGCAGGCGGGTTGGTGAGCGCAGTACGGGATGTTGATATACGGAAAGACGCTGCTGCCCATCTTCCGGAGGTGTCCCTTAGCAGGCTCTTATTGCATCCACGGGTAGGAGAGGAGGGGTAACATTCTACTGCCGGCACAACACACATATGAAGAACAAGACACATTTAAATTGAATAAAGCACATAATTGAATTCGTTTGCTTCAGATAACTTTTTTCCAAGTGAGGGAAAGAAGCGTACAAGAAACCTCACTCTTTCACTACTATTAATTGTTACAATTTCTGTCTTAATATTATGCTTAATTTAATGTTTGCCAATTATTTTGGATACTTTGCTACTGAGAACATAAATCTTCATAGAAATATAACTAGCTACGGAATGCTAATACACGTAGGTTAGGTAAGTTACTTAGGTTATTTATGTGAAAATATCTTGAGCGTTTATCTAGCTAATAAGTTATTATTAACAGGTAAATACTCGTTACACGCAATAGCTACAAGGCAAGTCAGTCATCATCAGCATCAACATCTTGGGTACTTATACTGCTCGGAGACGTAATTTTATTTTATTTAAGTAAGTAAGGCCTTTTGCATCTATTATAGATGATTTATACAGCGTCAGCAACTGGTAATCATGCTGTACGGGACGCTGCCTGGGTCATTGTTAGATGGATTAGACTTGCCCAGCACCTATACCATCCTCTCAGCTTAGTCAGCTATTTTATTCAGAGGAAAGAACAGGTCTGAAGCTAACTAAGCCGCGGGTTTCCTCACGATGTTTACTTCACCGTTAAAGCACGTGTTAAGTGTGCACATATGTACATTTTTCAAGAAAGAAAAATGCATTGGTGCACGGTGCATTTATATAAATAAGTATATTAATAACGGCAACAGACGCTAGAAATATTCAGACTAATGGTACTGAACCCTTTGTGCGCGAGTCCGACTCGCACTTGGCCGATTTTAATAGTTATTGTATTGCGAATCTGTCAAAATCGAGTCTTTGATCGGCCATTTTGAAGCTATTATAGCAGACTTAATCCCCTGAAGTCATTTTATATTACGTCGCGTCGTTAGGATAATTTATAGTGAGTAAGGTATTAAGCAATTAATAAATAAATAAATAATTCTGGACTAATCAAATCACACAGCATCATCTAGCCCCAAGCTAAGCAGAGCTTGTGTTAAGGGTGCTAGATGACTGATATACTTAATACATTATACTACATAGATAGATATTTTTTATTATTATAGAAAAACACCCAGAACACCCTGAACAAATGTCTGCAGATCGTACAGACATTTGTCCCGTGGCGGGAATCGAACCCGCAACCCCTTGCGTCGCAGACGGACCTTCGCCCGCTGCGCCACAGAGCTCGTCAAATTAATGCTGTGTGAATAAGTGCCTTCATTTTATAGCAATTTTATTTTATAACCTGTTATTTTTGAGTGTTTACCATGTGCGTCGTGTTAGGATTGCTTTTCTAATTAAATAAGTATAATACCACAGATAACACAAAATAGTAATACCACGAATTTACCCTAAACGGCTACCTACGTCATGTGAATAGTACCAGTAGGTCTTTGGGACTTTACAAGCATTAACTTCGTCATCGGAAAGCCAAACCATAATATGCTAATCTCAAACAGGTAAGTTAATAAGCCCGCAAAATACTGTTATACGTAAAATCCCACCTGCGACTGTGAATGAATAGGGGAGAGTCGGCCAAGACGAGGTTCCGTGTCTTGCTGGTCAGTGTCGATCTTGGGCGTCACTTGAAAACGCATAATTAAAAAAATGGTGTAATATTGAGGGGGCCAAGCCCCCTAATGTGCATAGCGCTGTCTGTCTGTCTGTGTGTGTATTGGACGATTCCAACCGAACGCGTTGGCCGATTTACATGAAACCTTTTTTGTTAGCACTGTCTTAATGAGAGAAGGGTACTGATTGATTTTGGTGACCCTAGGGTCACAGGGACCGGAGTTATTGAGACCTCAAAAGGTCACCAAAAAAATAAGTCTTCAAATGGCTGAAAACGTCCAAAAATGCCATTTTGACCTTTGGTGACCTTTTGAGGCCTTCGCCCCCTTTTCTGGTAACCCCGTACCAGTGCTTGTTTGAATTCTCTTTCGACGTTTTGGTAACTTATAATAAAAACTCACTTATGTAAAAAGTCCGGCAAGTATCTGATTTACTTACTTATGTGACAATATTGTTCTAGGGATATCGTTTTTAAAAGTGATATTTTTTTATTAGGTACCAATGACTATATTACTCTTAGCTTATTCAGCCGTATCCAGAGCGAAGAACAAGTCAGAATTTAACTATTCTTCCTATCCTTTTCAGCTAATAAATCACGTAAAAAACATTAAGGGTACATATTTACTAGGTCTAGATATCTTATACCTATTGTTTTAATGAATTATTTATAAGTACTACATAAATCATTCATAAAATATTTAATTGCCACGGAACTATACGTATCACTGTCAAACGTCACTGTCTGACGTTTAACGTTTTATAATAGTTGTTCTAGGTTCGAGTTAAAGTCAAAACCGGATGTCATTTAAATAAGGGAAGTGCAAATTTCGTAAGGTCGGTCATTAACCGACATTAACTAAAACAATACTGCGTTGTATTAACTAGTTAAAAATGAGATAAACAATCTTGTGATAAAAATCGCTAACTACTAACTGATCACCCATTTTATAGAGCTTCAGTCTACGGGTATTTAGAAGTATGTTGATAAATTATAAACAAGCATTGGTACGGGGGTACCAGAAAAGTGAGCGATGGCCTCAAAAGGTCACCAAAGGTCAAAAATGGCATTTTTGGGTTTTTGGACGTTTTCGGCCATTTGAAGACTTATTTTTTTTGGTGACCTTTTGAGGTCACAATAACTCCGGTCCCTGTAACCCTAGGGTCACCAAAATCAATCAATCTTCCAAAATCCCTTCTCTCAATTAGACGGTGCTAATAAAAGGTTTCATGTAAATCGGTCAACGCGTTCGGTTCTACATACAGTCCTATACACATACAGACAGACAGCGCTATGCATATTAGGAATGCGTCACTTGAAGGGGGCCGAGCCCCCTAATATATGTATATTATAAATAATTAAGCCTGACGTTAACGTACGTGTCTTATTCTTTCTTATTGAACTAGGAAATACCAGATCTGCACGGACGTCGACTGTCTCAAGCCAGCATACGCCTAGGTCCTTGAAGAAACGAAGAAGCACTCTGGACCTTGGCAGCATTCAAAGAGCAGTGTTGAACGTATACTCGTAGGTGGTCGTAATGATTTTGGATTGAGTTCGAATTTTGGGTGAGATGATCGACATAAAGTTATTAAATACCAGTGACTTTAGTTCAATGTCAAAGTCAATGTCAATAAGTGTTTATTCATTACAGTTAGGAACTTCTTATAATAGTTAATTTTTCTGTAGCAAACATATTCAATGATGTGCTTTATCCAATTAAATTGTGTTGTTTTATTTTGTAAACTGACCCACCTAAAAGGCCTTTGCGGCTCCACTGAATAAACGCTTTCTGAGTTTGAGTTCGAGTCTATGAACAACATATTAAAATGGGTAGAAGCTAGTAAACTAGAACATATTGCAAGATTGTGTTGGTAATGTGTATCCGTAAAAATAAACTTCTCGATGTTTCAGTGACCTAAAAGCAAATCAATGACTATTTTGATTTTAATACAGTCAATAGATTAAATCATGAAAACAATAGGTATGTACATTGTACAAACCTATTATATATCGATTCAAGTAAATACATACCTACCTGTCTTGTTACACATTTGATGTGTCAATTGAGCAGCTAAAAAACTAATTAATGATGTCGTTAGGTGTGTATTTACGTTTTATTTTTAAGTGTTTTTACATCTATAGTAGTATATTTAAGGTACCTACTAATATTAATCTGTTTAAATAATAATAATGTTATAAAAGTACTATTATAGTAAAATAAAGAATATTATGATAAAAGAATATATTCTTTTATCATAATATTCTTTATTTTACTTAATCGGGCTGTCTACCCCGAGATGCGCGAGCTCATTAATGACTTGTTCAAATAATATTGCTGGCATTGACTGACGTTTTGTGCCTTGATTTAAAAAATACAATCAACAGCAATGTAATTTATGACCTCATGCAAATCGCAGTCGACAGTTTGCATAGGCTTTTATTATGCTTGTATGTGGCTACTATACCTGCATATTATTAGAATTATAATTTGTAATTTTGTAAGTGTCTGCCACACTTAGGTAGTTAAATATTTTGAACATTACGTTCAAAAAAATGCTATTTCCGGTTAGAATCCACGTTGGTCAAATCGATACTTGACGCTTTCTTAAGCCCGAAGCTAGACCAACTAAGGTACGGAGCCCTCGACGGGCTGAGTCAAACTTCTTGATAAGATCATATTTGTTATGCACCGACTAAGCGCAATCGACAGGTTACACGACAAGAGTTCCTCTGTAATCTTCCAGGTCATATAATGCAGTTATTGATAAGTATGTAGGTAAGATCTCTTTAATCTCGTATCGCACGCAAAGTCAAGTTCATGAGCATGAATAAAAGTCAATCAAAAATTTTAATTATAAATAAAACCGATAAGATTCTGACAGGAAATAATATTGGGTAAAATGTTGAGGTGTTTTTGGAACATATACCAAGCCCGAAATGCATCTAAGTTGGGGACGTTAAGGAAGTTGCATTGAAAACTTATCTTTTATCATTTACTAAGCTTATTTAACATTTATTAAGGGGGCTGTCTATTGCGAGCTGCTTGACTCATTAAAAACAACTTTTTTTTATACGACTTAATGACGAGACAAGCCGAAGGCCCCACCTGTTGTAAAGCGGTAATACCTTTTACAAATGCAAAAGTATACTTCATATTATTTGGAATAAATAAACTTTTTGTAATGCATTGTTTAATATTTTGAGTCAATTTAGGATTTACACATCGTGGTTTTTGTGGTTGGTGACTAAAATGTTGTTTTAGGTCATTGAAGTATTATTACTAGCGTATAGAATTGACACCCGCGAACAACAAGTTTGCGCCATGAGTTGTTGCCGGCCGGCAACAACTCATTTAGACGGCATTTAGTCGTTCGTCGACGCCCATCGCGGCCGCATGCGAATAAACCCAAATTAAAAATGCCGTCTTGCGTGTTAGAAACGTGTAATTAATCAATCAACTGCGAAGAAAAAAGATAGTGGCGTGACTTATCATCGGAAAGTAAACAGAATATCAACTAAAACCAACTAAAATTAATTTTTGTACATTATTTTCTATTGTACTGACATTTTGTTTGAAAATCATAGATTATGAAAAGTGATTCGTACAGATGGGATGTGTAGGTACCTACTAAGGGTTGGCGACAAAGGTTTAACTGATTATTTTTAACTCATATTACTCGCCCTATGCCGTCTGTCTGATCAGTAACAGTAGGTACTCTAGGTACCTACTGTAGGTATCTTTTGCAATCGTCATTACTTATAAACTGAAGCTGTATTATACCTATATTGTTGCCTGAACAAATTCTTAATGTAATAGATTGACGACCTCTGTGGCGTGGTGGGCGAAGGTTCGCCTGCGATGCAGGAGGTGGGTTCGATTCCCGCCTTGGGACAAATGTTTAGTGATCGCTGCAGATATTTGTTCTGGGTGTTCAGGTCATTTTCTACGTATAATAATAAATAAATAGGTATTTATGTATTGTATTTATTATATCAGTTATCTAGTAGCCATAACAAGAGCTCTGCTTAGTTTTGGGCTAGATAATCATCATCATTTCAGCCAAAAAACGTCCACTAATGAACAAAGGCCTCCCTCATGGGGTCTCCATGAGGGGTAGTTGCCATACTCACCACGCTTGGCAGGCGGGTTGGCGAGCGCAGTACGGGATGTTGGTATATGAAAAGACGCTGCTGCCCATCTTTCGGAGGTATCCCTTAGCAGGCTCTTACTGCATCCACGGGCATGAGAGGAGGGGCAGAGTGAAATAAAGTGTGGGGTCTAGTTAGTCTAAGTACCTACCTACCTATGTACGTACTTGTTGGATAAAATACCAATTTATTTAAAAAAAATGACTAAACGCTTAACGATTCGTTTTAATTTAATGTACTTAAATATTTTTACGTTTTGAAATATAATATTCATAGGTACCTACTGCATTAACATTACTGCATTAATAGCTGTCTGAAGTGTCCCTTCTGCGGTGAAAAAAATCTATTAGAGCGACATGTTGTTACACTATGTTGAACGAAACGTGTAAGCGCCACGAAATTCACGGGGCGCTTACGACGTTTTGGTCGCGAGAAAACTATTCTCTATTAGCGATCTAGCGCTGCATGTATTGATGGTATGGATAGACGACATTCTAATCGTGTAGCGCTGCAGCGAATACTTGTGTGCGGGGGCGAGCGCGCCCCGCGCAGGCACCCCCGCTGTCATCAAGTTGCGACACGTTTTTTGTTTGGTATAGCTACTCTAACTATTTACAACTCACTGTTTTAGGTAAATTTTTTTCAGTTAACCAATCAACCTAAAGCTGTGGGTTTGATTCTTGCACACAAGTGTAGGGCGTAGGTACTTCGCGAAAGCAAACTAGTCGCGAGATCCCTGATTAATGTTTTTTTATTTATTATCATTGTTATGATATAAATGGATAAATCAACTAACAAACTCGAAAATTATACTTATAATACAATTATATTATAATTATAATATACAAAGCCCTTCAATAACATTAACATTACATAAAGAAAAAATTAATGCGTGACATTCAACCCAACACCGACTGTTGTCAAGACTGAGTAAGCAGAGCTTGTGTTAAAATATAAGATATCGATGTAGGTACCTACTAATACTATTTTTTTGCAAATCAGTCATGCATCATTCATCCATCATACATAGAAAAACACCGAACTTGTTTCGTCGTTCAGGTGGCTGATACAATTATGGAAAACTAAAACCTACTACTAAACTAAAATCTTGAATCTAGGGTTTTAACGCTCTTATCAGCATTAAGCTTCACCCATTGCTATCAATCATGGTACACATACATTCCAGGGTATAGGTACCTACTAGCCATGTAGGTATGCTGCGGTGTGGCCTACGTGACTTACACAACGTCTAATTTTGGCTTCGTCTTTCAATGAGCTTGCTGTCTCCAATTGCTATGAATAAGTACCTACATTTACGTACTTGATGGTATTTGATGAACGATTTGTCAGTTCAGGTCCTATTGCATTGAAAGAGTTTCATGTTTCAAGAATTATGTCTTTTTTTATGAACGAGTACCTACTACCTACCTAAGTAGAAGGTAAAACGTAATTTGGTCAAGTTTTGGAGAATAGACTGTGATGACAAGGGTCTCTAAAGGGTTCTGTTTTAACGAATCCACTCTCACCTGACAACCTAAGACGCAGATTTTGCACGCAAATTTATTATGTTTGTTTTGTTTAAAACTTCTGGTTATTTATCTCAGTCTGTCAGTGAAAAGCAAACTATATAACACGTGCATTCTCCCTTGTCTCACGTATGGGTGTCAAACCTGGCCTGCTACGAGTGAAAATTGTAAAAAGACATTGAACTGGTATTCATTGGTCAGTGAATTAAGGGTTTTTTTGATTTGATTTGATCTTAGCCTTAAAAATTTATATTTTCATATTATTATTTTAATTTAAAGTCCTAATTTAGTGCATACACTTAAATATAGTTGTTGGTATATTAATGGTAAGAGTGGCGTCTCCGAACAATTTTAATTTTTGATTTTGGAGTTTTCTTTCATGTTCCAATTTTCCCGCTCCTCCCCTTTTTAGTACCCAAAGGGTAAAAACGGGACCCTATTACTAAGACTTCGCTGTCCGTCTGTCTGTCTGTCTTCAGGCCGTACTTATCTCATGAACCGTGAAAGTTAGACAGTTAAGATTTCTGTTACCGCTAAACAACAAACACTAAAAACAGAATAAAATAAGTACCTATGTATGTATTTAAGAGGGGTTCAACAAACGTAATTTTTTGCCGTTTTTTGCTCGATCTTAATAACGGCAACCGGTAGAAGCTTTAAATTTTCGCAGACTAGTACGGAACCCTTCGTGCGCGAGTCGACCCACACTTGGCCGATTTTTATAGACTACTAATAAGGACGACGCATCGACGATAGCGGTATTGGCGTCAGAGATTAAATTCTTTGCAGCAATTAAAAAACATTCGGAATTTATATACACAAATTCAAAACAAAGTCATTTATATGCCTCTAAATTTTCCGAACTTATACTTATGAAAGTTATATAATATAATATTAGTGGGATAGGTACTAACTCAAGTTACATCTATTCTATGTTGTCATAATGTCGTCTGTAATAAATAATAGAAATTAATTACAATTACAATTAGCCATAAGTGTCCCACTGCTGGGCAAAGGCCTCCCCTCCAACTCTCCATGCATCCCGATCCGCCGTCAATTCGACCCATGCGCTGTTATGCCGGTCTAATTCGTCACGCCATCGCTTCTTCGGTCTGCCGCGGCGCCTCACCGTGTTGGGGCTCCACTGAGTGGTGATCTTTGCCCACAGGTCTTCGGGCATTCGGCAAACATGACCAGCCCAGCTCCATTTAAGTTTTGCAACTTTTTGAGCTACGTCGATAATTTTAGTTTTGGAGCGCAGTGCTGTATTACGAATACGGTCTATGCGTTTTACTCCGAGTATACTGCGCTCCATTGCCCGTTGGCAAACCTCGAGTTTGGACCTTTGTGTGTTGGTGAGTGACCAAGTCTGCGCGCCGTAAGTGAGTATGGGGAGGATACACATGTCCATAAGCTTCTTTTTCAAGGACATTGGAAGAGTACCCTTCATAAGATCTTTCATGGACCAATAGCTCCTCCAGGCATTATCCGTGCGTCTGGCAATTTCTTGCTCTTGTCTGCACTGGAAGGAGACTATTTGGCCCAAGTAAAGGTACTCGCTGACATATTGCATATCCTCCCCACTGACGCGAATTTTGCGCTTGGTGGTGTTCGTCATGATTTTGGTTTTTGTCATGTTCATTTTTAGTCCAATCTCGAGGCTTGCTATGCTCAGATCTTCGAGCATACTTTGTAACTCATGAGCAGATGAAGAAAAAAGAACAATGTCATCGGCAAAACGGAGGTTAGATAGCCTCGCTTCACCGATGCATATGCCCTTCTCCTTCCACCCAGTTGCTAGCTTCCTGAAGACTTCCTCAAGTGTGCTGTTGAAAAGTTTTGGTGACAGCGGATCGCCTTGTTTAACGCCCTTTTCTATGGTAAATGTTGGGCCTTGGGTTTGTTGCAGTTTAATGGAAGCTGTGCTATTTTGGTATATAATTCGAATCAGATTAATGTAAACTGGGTCTATTTTTTGGTTTAGTAGGGCGGTGAATATGGCACTGTGGGCTATTGAATCAAACGCCTTCGCATAATCTATAAAGGCGAGGTAAAGCGGGATTTTAAATTCTGTGTGTTTTTCTATCACCTGATTTATGGCGTGCAGGTGGTCAGTGGTAGAGAGGCCTCTTCGAAATCCGGCCTGCTCAGGTGGCTGTTGCAGGTCAAGTAACCCTCCGATTCGATATTCAATTACTTTTATAAAGGCCTTGTACAGATGGGAAACAAGACTAATTGGTCTGTAATTGTTGACGTCAGACTTATCACCCTTTTTATGCAGGAGTATAATGTTAGAGTGGCAAAATTAATATATAATAATTAAATCTTTGAGTGTAAGAAGGTGCTTGCGCAAAATAATGTCTTTATTTTGTGTACGTGCGCAATATGTATCATCATCATCATCATTTCAGCCGTAAAACGTCCACTACTGAACACAGGCCTCCCTCATGGATCTCCATGAGGGGTAGTTGTCATACTCACCACGCTTGGCAGGCGGGTTGGTGAGCGCAGTATAGGATGTTGATACACGGAAAGACGCTGCTGCCCATCTTCCGGAGGTATCCCTTAGCAGGGTCTTACTGCATCCATGGGCATGAGAGGAGGGGTAACATTCTACTGCCGGCACCCCACAGCAGAAAAATTTGGATAGGTGAGATAGAAAGGTAGGACCTATTTTTCTTAATTCTATTTATATCTTAACTTGTTTTTGCAATCATTTTGCAATATTTATCAAAGCGTGAAGTTTTGGATATAACTTCACGCCTAACCTAGATAATAATGATAGGTCGATAAAAAAGATAATTTTACAATATCGGTTTGGGCCATTTGGGCGCCGTTAGATATGCGACTTAAAATTAAGATTAAAAATGTACCTCTATGTACGAGTCTTAATCTGTTTCAAAGATGTTTATAACTGTTTTAAAAAACACTGTTTTTAACTACAATAGCAATATATTTTTAAGGCTATCTTTTTTATTCGAAGTCAAAATCATTTAGTGTATATTTAATAGAGCAGAAAGCTACAATAGACTAGTAAATTTACAAAATCATTACTTACCATTTAAATTTAATAAAGCATAATACTTATTTAATTCGTCCGCTTCAGAATTTTTTCATTCATAGCATCATCAAGCCCCAAGATAAGCGGAGCCTCAAGCAGAGCTTTAGTTATGCGTAATAGATGACTGATATTATACTTAATACAATAAACTACATAGATAAGTACTAGATATTTTTTATTAGATTATTAGATACAAAAACATCCAGAACACCCTGAACAAATGATCTGCAGATCGTTACAGACATTTGTCCCGAGGCGGGAATTGCTCTTGCGTCGCAGGCGGACCATTACCCGCTACGCCAGGGTTGTAGTACGCCGAGGTTGTCAAATTATCTATTACGTCGGATATCAAATTGGCCAATTTTAGGTAACCTTTACATAAAACTAGATGCTAGACATTCTTTTGTCCGCGTTTAATTAAAAAATATATGCCACGGTCAGTGTATCTAAGTGTCAGAACACAGAAAAAATAAAAGGTTTTTTTTCCGTGTGTCAGAATAATAAAGTACGTAAAGAAAAGTAACTATTAAATACCAGCAAAGTCGGTCTTGTGCCCATTTTTTGCAATGATATTTGGCACTTACTAGGTCTTTGGCTCGTCTGTACCTTCATGGTCATAGGTTTGTTTAAACCCACCCAGTCAATAACTAGAATAACAAAAACACGGTAATTTATCGCGTAATACATAATATGATTATTCCCGACGCGACGTTTCGACTGTGTTTCAACAGTGGTCCTGGATAGACTTGTCATTATAATAACAAACATCGCGAATATTCCCGTGTATTTGTTATTTTATTATAATGAATTGTGCTCGCGAAAGTTTACGAACAAAAAAATAGTCAGGTCTAGTAAAATTTTATATTTTAGTGGTACAGGTTGGGAACCCTTCAATAATGATAACATAGTCGCAGGTACCTGCTTAATAATTTATTTTAACCTGTACCTGCTTAATAATTTATTTTAAACTAGCTGTCCCGGCGAACTTTGTACCACCAGAATCCTACTACACACAGTTCCGCCATTCTCGTGTTTTAGTTTCAGACAAACGATCAGCAATTCATTTATACTGGACACCATCTGGGGTCAAGAAGATTTAAATCTTTGGAGTCAAGTTTGATAATGCAATGGCGTTATATTGACCGATCATTAGTTCGGTCATTTTAACATCATCATTTCTGTCTTCTGGAACTTCGGGGGTCTCTGGGTAAGACTCGGTTAGACCTCCTTACCCCGGCTTCAACTCCACCCCTTAGTGCCTTACAGGCTGGTATTATTGTTACTGAAGAGTAACAATAATACCAGCATGTACGCAGGGAGAGGAGGAAAACTAAGGAGATAACATCTTATCTCCTTAGTTTTCCTCCTCTCCCTGTTCTAGGAGGTCACGATTTTAACGTCACTGCTAGGTACAGAGTTGAGAGTAGACTAGGTAGATACCACTCGGCCAACACAGCTCAGCCTCGAGCTGTGTTGGCCGAGTGGTATCTACCCTCGATTTTCAATCCGAAGGTAGCTCGATACTGGCCGTGCACCAATGGACCTTTCTTTCATGAAAAAATGTATGCGCACATTTAACACGTGCTTTAACGGTGAAGGAATCGTGAGGAAACTAGCTTCAGTTATTACTACTATTAGCTTCAGACGTATTGACCCGTTCTTTCCTCTGACTAATAGCTGACATACCTGAGAGGATGGTATAATTATAGTATGAATATATTGTTATTGTGTATTATTGTTTTTCCTTAGTTGTGATTCTGAAATTCCAAACAAAAACCGACTTCAAATGATAAAATCCTTGACTGGTTGCTGAAAACACCCAACCGCTAATGTACGCCTATCATGTTTGAGTATTTCCCCTTGATATATCATGGATCCCATCATCAGAACTGGTTGTAAAAACAAGCAAACATTATGAAGTGAAACAAAAAAACCCAACCTCAAGGTGTGATTTAGGGCATAGAACTATACCTTGAGGGACTCCAGTGTCTACTATTACAATTATTTAATTCCTCATGGAATACGCCTGTATTTATATTTTATATCCCTTCAGAATGGTCAACAAAATTGAGCAATTTATGTTTATTTATTTATTTGTAGATATACTTATTGTATGTATTATTATTTGGATATTTCTTTTATTATGCTGTTTATCTTATTATGTATGTATCTTTATGTTAATTTTTATTTGTAAATTACCAACTCAAAATCATATTTATTTCTCGCACCACCACAAAACTCTGCACTACACAAAGGTTAGCTGGAAGAAAATGCTAAATAGCATTAAGTTCGCCTATGTACATGTTTTTGTGCAATAAAGAATTTTCTTATCTTATGGAACCCATCATCAGAACCGAGTTTTGAAAGTGGGACCACCTCTGCGACATGCCATCACCTACCTTATATAGAAATAATCATCAAAATCTATTTATTATTGGCGGAGCAATCGCGTAATAAAATAAATTTACATAAAATAAAATTCAGTCGAATTGAGAACCTCCTTCTTTTTGAAGTCGGTTAAAAATTATACGAACACGACCAAATCGAAAGGTATATTTTGTTATTATTATGCGAAATCGCCTCAAGACCGTGTCGAGTTCAGTGACCGTCAGTGGACACATTCACCCAGTTTAATATTAATAAATTACATGCCACGTCCATGTAAAAAAAGTTTAGGCAACTAGATTGCCGTGGGGTGCCGGCAGTAGAATGTTGCCTCTCCTCTCTTGCCCACTTCGGGCAAAGAGTTGGTAAGAGGGATACCTGCGGAAGATGGGCAGTAGCGTCTTTCCGTGTATCAACATCCAATACTGCGCTCGCCAACCCATCTGTCAAGCGTGGTGAGTATGGCATCCCCTACAACCTAAAAATTACTTTCTGTTGTTGTTTATATATCTTTCTCAATTATTGGGGCTTTGTGATCACTCCCTTCAATATACATTTGTATTAACTCGGTCAAAAAACCAACCCTCAGAAAGCAATTCAATTTTATTAAGTGTACATGTTTGTTTACAAACATTCTACATCTTTGGCTGAAGTAGGTGTAGGTCAAGAGTCAATAAGTGCTTAGAATAGGTGTAGGTAAGTCAAGAGTCAATAAGTGATTATTCAATAGAGCAAAAAGCTACATAGAATAGTCAATTTACAAATTCAAAACAAAACAAATTTAAATTGAATAGAGCACATAAGTAATTGAATTCGTTCGCTTCGGAAAACTTTTTTCCATAAGATGGCGTAATCAACAGGTACCTACTGGATGGGCTTTAGCTCTCGTAATCCCGTTTCATTTCTGACGTCATTTATGGCCGTACAGTGCATGTACAGTGTAGCATTAGATGCTTTGTTTCCGATAAAAAATAAAATAATTAAACGCATAAAATATCATTATAGAAAAATATAACATATTTAATTCCCGCTGGTCACTTAATAATGGAATTGTCTAACTATTATTAAGTGACCAGCGAAAGCCTTGAAATCTAATGCAAGGTTCCTTACCGTAACTGTCACGAAATAGTTATTTAATTTCACCTGAGATGCAATTAGGGTTGTCACTTGTCAGTTCTACTTCTACAAGTATGTTAAAAAATATATAATACATAAAATTCACAATTGATTATCTTAAGGATCTACGTACACAGTTAACACGTGAGACGAATTTACTCAGTTCAAAAAGTATTTAACAGTTTTTTTTTTTTTTTTTTTTAACAAATCACACAGCATCATCTAGCCCCAAGCTAAGCAGAGCTTGTGTTATGGGTACTAGATGACTGATATACTTAATACATTAAACTACATAGATAGATATTTTTTTTATTATAATATAGAAAAACACCCAGAACACCCTGAACAAATATCTGCAGATCGTACAGACATTTGTCCCGAGGCGGGAATCGAACCCGCAACCTCTTGCGTCGCAGGCGGACCTTCGCCCGCTGCGCCACAGAGGTCGTCAAACCTCAGTACCTCAGACAGTACCTCAGAAACAACCGACTCGGCTGAGATAATGGGTCTATTTAGTACCTATACCTAGATATACCATTCAATTATTTCAGTCATCTTGACGACAGAACTTAGGGAGCACAGGTCAAATTATATAATGATGTCCTAGGCACTAAAGATACTGAACTTTAGGCTTAATATCTTAAAATTGTTGACAAAGTAGTAATGTAACATTTTCTAGGATTACGCTGTTTCCGCACACGTGGCCTCAATTTTCAATCTATTTAAGGCCTTTATATTTATTTATTAAGGACATCCAATAAAGTAAACAAAATAATGTTGTATGTGTTATATTTAGATAAACTGACTTCCTTGTATGTTTATCTGGTTTTGAAGAGTGGCACTTTCAGTCAGAGAAAAAACGGACGAGACTGGTTTTTTTTTTGTATAATCTTCGTTACCTTATAAATCCGTCGATTATAATATGAACCGATTTGGAAAAATCTCTTTGTGTTCGTATCAAATAAAAAAGCAAACACTTGATTTGATTTTGAGTTCGAATAGATACAATACATTTTCAATTAGGTTCCAATTTTTTTCAAAACTCAGTTCTGATAATGGGATGCACGAGGAATCGATGGAACTCCTCAAATATTATAGGTGATTTTATAGCGATTTTGATATATTTAGTGAAAGATTAAGAAAGTATGATTTGTTAAGGTGAAACTGATGAAGAAGGCCACAGATGGTTATCGAAACTATTCAATGGGTATTACAAAATTCACGGCATCGAAAGATGGCTAAGATCCTTATGCACTAATTGTATTTCATACTTACAGATCATCATTATCAGAATCAGGGTCAGGGTCCTTTAAATGAAATTAAATAATGTGTGTGGAGTCCCTCAAGGTATAGTTTTATGCCCTAAATTTAAAATTGCTGTTAGGTTTTTTGTTTCATTTAATAATGTTTGCATGATTTATGGCGGTTTGGGTATTTCCAGCAAAATTTTATATACTTAATAAATAATCATTAAAGTTATTTTTATGTTGAAAAATTCATGAATATTTACATCTTCCATTCAGTACAGTTAGAATTCTGGATCATTTTAGATAAGCTCCAGCCAAGTGGTAACCCTAGCCGTAATTATAGAGAATGAGACAATGATATTAAGAGGAAGAGACGGTCAATTATCCTTCTCAAGAATTTCATTGATAAAATTCTTTCACTACCAATGAATTGACCCTCGTGAAAATCAATGTAACGCCAAGTCGTTATCTCGGCACTACACTTACAAGACACTTACAGCTAAACTATTATTATCTGGTATGACAATGGAGAGGTTACAATTAACTTGTGCGCAAGTCAATGTCAGGGCCAAATATCAGTTACATTTACCTAGTTACCGCGTCAGCACTCTATTTAAACATGCTGTGCTTTGTATCGGTGTACATACCGTTCATAAAATTACGAGACTGACGAGCTCTGTGGCGCAGCGGGCGAAGGTCCGCCTGCGACGCAAGGGGTTGCGGGTTCGATTCCCGCCTCGGGACAAATGTCTGTACGATCTGCAGATATTTGTTCAGGGTGTTCTGGGTGTTTTTCTATATATAATAAAAATATCTATCTATGTAGTATCATGTATTAAGTATATCAGTCATCTAGTACCCATAATACAAGCTCTGCTTAGCTTGGGGCTAGATGATGCTGTGTGATTTTTCCAGCATTATTTATTTATTTATTTATTTTATACATAATACTTAATTAAGTAGTAAATAGATACCCAAATGCTTTTTCAACTGAGTATTTTTTTGTAATTATAAGAAAACAACGATTAAGTTACTTTGTTTATGTACCTGCTTCTTTTATTGATGAGTAAGAAAAAATATTAAAATATAAAGTAGGTTTTCCTAACTACTTACTCAATGCTGTTTTAATAAATATGTTAATCTTACTACCTACTTGCTGATTTTTAAAAACATTGTATTTAAGTTTAAAAACATTATTCTGTTTTGCATAGGTACGTATTCATCATCATTTCAGCCGTAAAACGTCCACTAGGTAGTGAACACAGGCCTCCCTCATGGATCTCCAGAGGGGTGTTGTGTGTGGATCTCCCTCCATGATGTTGCCATACTCACCACGCTTGGCAAGCGGGTTAGCGAGCGCAGTACGGGATATTGATACACGGAAAGACGCTGCTGCCCATCTTCCGGAAGTATCCCTTAGCAGACTCGTACTGCATCCACGGGCATGAGATGAAGTGCAACGTTTTACACCATCTTGCAATTTATTGTATGTTTGTGAGTTTCATTTAGGTAGGTACAGTATACAACTTACAATAGGTAGATACGTAGGTACCTACTAATAAATAACAAGTGTCTTCGTGGTCTTCACAACCATAAGGCGATCATCATCATTTCAGCCGTAGGACGTCCACAGCTGGACATAGGCCTCCCTCATGGATTTCCAGTTATTGCGGTTGGAAGCGATCTGCATCCACCGTCGACCTGCGGTCTTCACCAGGTCATCAGACCATCTTGTTGGTGGACGTCCTACGCTGCGCTTGCCGGTCCGTGGCCTCCAATCGAGAACTTTTTGGCCCCATCGGCCATCTGTTCTGCGAGCTACATGGCCTGCCCAGGCCATAGCTTCAACGTGCTAATCCGCTTGGCTATGTCGGTGACCCGAGTTCTTCTACGAATCTCCTCATTTCTGATTCGATCCAGTGAAGAAACCCCGAGCCCCGAGCGTAGCCCTCTCCATAGCTCGTTGAGCGACTCTGAGCTTATTCATGAGGCCAATCGTTAATGACCACGTCTCGGTTCCGTATGTCATCCATCACATCAGGCGTAAAAGGTTTGAATTATTATATATAAGGCGTTAAAAGGTTCGAATTATTAAGTACCTACATACATATAATTATGTATACGTAGTAGGTCCTTTTGAATAAACAGGCACGTAACCTATTTTTTATTTTATTATTTAGGTATCGATAATAATCTATTTAGAGAATTATTTACTTATTTATATAATAACATGTAGGTACCTTAGGCTTAAGAAGAAGAAGAAGTGGAGGAAAGCCTTTGCCCAACAATGTCCATGTAATGGGATTATGATTATTCGGCCTTACCGGTTACATACTACTTACCTACTATTATTATAATTAAGACACTTGTTCTTTATCAATTACCTACGTATCGACTAATCGACTAAGGCTAGTTATTTACAAAAACACGCTTTCAATTTATATTTGTTGTACCTAATATACCTACTTATTATATACCTAGTACGTATTGTGTAAATAAAATATGCGTTACGCGCACGAATCTGTAAAGGTTATATGAAAGACAATCGTACACAGGTGCTTATTTTATTTACGTGTCCTAATATAACCAACTTAAGGTATATCAACAAAAAGCTAAACATTTAAAAGCACGAAGCTTGATTTCGTATTTAGTTTTTTTTAATAAGTCCAAAAAGTCGGCATTTTTCGCAAACACAGTTTTCTCACGCTTTTCCACTATCTGTAAGGCAGCCCGGCAAAATAATGTTAGTAACGAGACACTCGCAGTTTCCCAGAAACAGCGCCTGTTGAAACTGGCCGGGTTATCGCGGGTGGCCTACGTGACGAACGGTCCCCTTGCAATGGCGTCGTGGCGCCAAACGATTGCAGACCTTATCGACATTATCACCCTAAAATTTAACATTCAGATAATCATTTCCACTACCTATCAATAACACATATAGATCACAACAACCGTATCACAATCCGTTATGTAACAGCAAAAAAAACACGTGTCAAGGATCAGCTGATTTTTATAGAACTCACCCCAGGATTGAGCGACGCCGAGCAAAAGCCCGAATATGGCTAATAAACACTGTGCTTTATACATTTTAATTCATCTATTTTGTGTTCTAAATTCAAACAGGTCACTTCGCGTGAGAGTTTTAGAATAATGAAGGGGTGCGCGCGTAGCGACCGCGCTGCTCGCGGTGTTCGCCGAAACTAAATAAATGCCGGCCGGGCGGGCAATTGACGCCGACTACGCCGAGCCGAAAACTAAATAGGTTGACTTCATTGAAAATTATTCCGCACTCGCTGCTGCCCGCGGCTTCGCATGTGTTTTGTTAACGAGAACTTAATACACGTGAAGTCGTAATGTACTGTACCGCACGCCAGGGGTTAATAAAATACCTATATTGGTCTACATTTTCTCCGCCAATAATTTTATGAATGGAAGTTAATGAATTTTGTCTATTAAAATGTTTCAGAGGTGGTCCCATGTTTTTACTCAATTCTGATGGTGGGTTTCATGAAAAATTAGATAATAGTACTAGTAGACACTGGAGTCCCTCAAGGTATAGTTTTATGCCCTAAATTACACCTTGCGGTTGGGTTTTTTGTTTCACTTTACAAATAGTTTTTATGATAGGATCCACAAATACAATAGGCGTACATATAGCGGGATAGGTGATTATGCAACAAGACAAGGATATTATTAGTAGAAATCGTTTTTTTTTCTATGTATCATGATAAGCGAATCATTTGTACTTCATATGATACCTAATTGAAGTTCTTTAAACTTAAATTTTAGGTTGCAAATGTGTCAGTGATTGGCTGTGATCAAACATTTTATAGCCATTACAATAAACGTCTTCAGTCCCATTTTTTTAGGTGTGGAAATCATCTAGAAGAAGAAGAAGAAGAAAATCATTTATTTTTGACACACACACAACATATACAAATTACAAAGAAAACATAAAATAATCAAATTAGGCTTACACTGTTAAACAAAATTTTAAAAATATGTACAACCAATGCTGCGTGAGGTCAAAAAATGGACACTCCCTAATGACTTATCTAATGACTTATCCCGCTCTGGGCGGAGCGGGAGGGCGTGTCAGTGTCAGACTTCAGCCCCTGGTAAACGTATCTTGTCCAGAAGTGCACTCACTATCCGAACACGGCTTGGGATCTATAAATGCATGGCTTGAGGAAAACCTGCTCACATTAAACACTAAGAAAACCATGTACTTGTGCTTTCACAAAACAGCAGCGTCTGCTCCAGATGCCTGTGCGCAAATTCATCTGCACTCTAAGACATGTTTAAGATTAGGCACTTGCAAATGTGAACAGATAACCCGCACTGAAAGCATAAAATACCTTGGTGTACATATAGATCAAAACCTCACCTTTAAAATGCACATAAATGTTCTCTCAGCCCGTATAAGAAAGGTGGTAGGCATCATGAAAACCTTAAGATATGTAGCATGGACTGACACACTATATTCTGTGTACTACGCATTATGTCAATCGATCATTACCTATTGCATAATCTGTTGGGGTAGCGCAGCTCGGTCTACAATCATTCAGGCGGAAAGAGCGCAGCGCTCTGTTCTGAAAGTAATGCTACGAAAGCCATACAGATATGCCACTTCACTACTCTATAAGGAAGCTAGAGTACTAACGATCCGACAACTTTATGTTCTTATAAGTTGTCTTGGGGTTCACAAAACTGTAATTTCATCCCCTAACTCCGTATTTTTGTCCAACCGTCGAGTCTACAGACTAGCTACTCCCTCCGTTAACACGAGATTCGCTCAACGTGTAGGTAACTTTGTGCGTATTCATGTCTACAACAAAGTTGTTAAGCATTGCAACATTAAAAATAAAAGTTTAATTGAGGCAAAACACATCATACAAGACTGGCTCTTATCATTAACGTATGACAATACTGAGGAAATTTTAAGAACTATTACATAGTTTTTAATTTTTAATAATACAAACCTACTGTATAATAAAAATATCTGCATGCAATAAAATAATATAAAAAAATTATATTTAACTTAATTTTTATTTATTTAAGTATATATTATTATTTTTGTAAGTAAGTAGATACCTAATCTAATATATATGTATGTACATATATATGTATATATATTTCTTATAAGCATATCATATCACATAAACAAGTAGCATTTTTGTTCTGTATAAATAGTAATGAACAGGTTTCCTCGATACAGGCTTTGCCTAGTGAGGAAACCACTAGATATAACATAATTTTAAGTATAACTTTTCATTTGCTAAATAAATATTTTTCATTTTCATTTTTTCATTTTCATCTTTACAAAGCTTCGCATTTATAAAGGCGAGGTTATTCCAGCGCAGTCTATTCAAAATATGTTTATTCATTCAACAAAGACATACAAATTTGCACTTATAAATAAAATTACATCAAAAACACACAAAATAGGCTTTCAAGTTCATCGCTACTTCCCTCCCCGTGATAGATAGATAAAACATTTATTTATAACTGTTTTATCTATCTATCAGATAAAACAGCAGTGACTGCAGACACACATACAAAGAAACGAAAGCTGAATTATATACATTACAACAGAGATAACATTAACAAAGTACAACATTACAATACAGCAAATAAACACAAAATTTAATAAAATATGACAATATAATAAACAAACAAAATGTTATGTGTGTGCTGCAGCACGTCAAAAGGTCATGGCTCAGCGTAAGATATGCTCAAGGAGCAAAGGCTGATTTTCAGCCATTGCCTGTAGAGTGCAAGCAGAACGAGACGCAATCCATGTGTTTGTGTTGTGTACCTACATTATTTAAGTGTTATACAGATGGTAAATAGATATTAGGATTGATAGCATGTATTGTGTACCTACGTTTTTAAGTGAAATCGAAGCCTGTTATTGTGACGTTTTGAAGAGGTTGTAGTCTTATTTTTGCAAACGAAGTGTTTAGGTATACCTTCAATTTGTTTTTTCAATAATACCTGTTTAAGTTTAATTTTAAAAGTGTATTATAGAGGAATACCGGTGGAGGAATATTGTTCCAACACTTCGTTGCCAAATATCTAAAGCTACGCTTGAAGGACGCAGTTTTATGATCGTGGTTCAAAAGCACAGATCGGATAGAGCGTAGAGAATTTTGATAAAGAGCAAAACGGAGTTTCGAATGCAGGTATTCCGGCTTTTCAAATTTAAATACGTCGAAAATCAGGCCTCCAAGGTGCAGCATTCTTCTAGACTCTATGTTCAACATAGCCCTGTCATTTAGGTAAGGTGTTATGTGGCTTCGAGGAGGAATATTGAAGCAAAAGCGACAACACGCGTTTTGTGCTCTGCACGGCTCGCTGGGTTCGTGAAAGCAATCTTGGACCATAAACCATATCTCCATAATTTAACTTGGACATTATTAGAGATTCACATAAAACAATACGGGATGCTTGAGACAAATAGTTTGTAATCTTATAAAGGATCTTCAAACGGTAAAAGCAGGTTTTGACCAGGTTCAGGACATGCTTCTCGAATCTGAGTTGTCTGTAAAAAATGATACCAAGATTTCTCGCTTCTTCAACTTTATCAATTTTAGACCCATGGATCGAAGCGTCAGTTTGGAATAGAAACTGACGTTTCGATCCATGGTACCCAAGACCATACACTGCGACTTAGTTGGGTTTAACACGAGAGCATTTCGCCAAGACCAGTCAGCAATGACATTGTATTTCTTTTGGATTGGGCACGCCATAATCATGGCGGTAAGTCCCCTCTTTGAGGAGTGGTTGGAGCGGCAACACGGCGTACTCACCTTCCGCATGACGCAGGTCCTCACCGGACACGGCAAGTTCGGGAGGTTCCTGCATCGGATTCAGGCGGAAGAATCGCCCGGGTGTCATCATTGTGATGATCGCCCGGAGGTGGAGCATACGGTGGAGGTGTGCCCCGCTTGGGCGGAGCACCGCCGTGTCCTCGTGAAGGCAATCGGTGGCAGGGACCTCTCGCGCCGGGCCCTGGTTCAGGCTATGGTCCGGAGTGAGGAGGAGTGGCAGGCGGTCGCCTCCTTCTGCGAAGCAGTAATGCTAGCGAAGGAGAAGGCAGCTTGGGTGAGGGAGCGAACGTCCTCACGCCCCAGCCGCCGAGATTCCGACCCCGACTACCAGCCACGGTAGACGCGGGCTTGCGGACGCCGAGCAATGGGTAGCTCGCCGTCCGGCTGTCCGGTAATTGACCAGACCAAGCCCAGTCGTCAACAGCGCGTAGTGTTCCACGCGCTCCTCAAAGAGATGCTACAAACCGTAGGGGCCCAACAGGGCCGATGCCCGCAAGCTAGGACCGCGGGGACTTTCTGAAAAGGAAACTCGTAGTCCTAGAACGCAAGGGGCAACTGAAGGACACAGGTGTGGTTTTAGTCAGTAAAAGTCTGACACGCCCTCCCGCTCCACCCAGAGCGGGAGGAGTTATTAGATGATTTCCACACCTAAAAAAAAAAAAAAAAATGGCATTGTATTTAGCTTTTGCACAGCTTTCTCTGATTTACTAGACTCCTCAGAGACACAGATTTGAACATCGTTAGCATAACAGTGAAAGTTGGAGTGCTTAATTACATTAGATCGGATCAGTAAATTATAAAAAGAAATGGACCCAGTATGGAACCCTGTGGGACCCCACGAACAATTGGCATTGGTTTTGACATCACTGTAGCTCCATTATCCTTAACCAGCTTCACAGTCTGACGAATTCAGACGATTTGTCAAATAACTATTTAACCACTTCACTGACAACTGCCCGTAACCCGTGCAAACGCTTATATTATATTCTAAAATTACTCGTTTTACGAAACTAAAAAGTGGTTTTGTCAAAAACTATCCATTGAATATTCTTCGAAAAGTTTTGACTGACATGTTTTTAGAGAGTAAAACCACAGATTACAGAAACTAACAGATACATCACTTCAATACAAAAGCGAAAATACCTACGCTATAATAGCCTACAAAATTGTATTAATAATACCAGCAGTTCACAGAGCGAAAGAGTGTACCCGCCTCACTTACTTGCAAGTAATCTGTGACGCGGCATCGAATAAGTGGCTAGGGTTGCTTCTACGATAATTTTTATAATAAAACGAATGTGGTGAAAAAAAAACAGTTATTTTTACAACCTCCTCTTTTTTTAAGTCGGTTAAGAAAAGCAGCGACCTTTGTATAGGGAGTTAAGGACCTACCTACTCTACGTACGCAGTATAGTAATAGGTGTACTATGGTAGTAGTTATATTCTTTGACATAACGAACTAGGACATAACACCACACTTTATCTATAACCTAGGTATTCAAATACTTCGCCAGCAAAGATTTGAATCTTTGTTCTCCGGTGGGTACCTACTACTTTTTGGCTTGATTTAAATCAACAACAGTCCTAAGACTGTTGTTTTTAAAGCCACAGTTTTACAGGCATATTTTGTGTGTGATAGGTAGCTATTTTTTATACAAACAATACTGTTTTAATAGCTGAACTCCTTTATTTACGAATATTTACATAGTACCTTCCTACGTTCTGAGCATTTTTAGAGGAAAGAGAAAAAATGATTCTAAAAACTTAAGATCTAAAATATCTTTGAATATAAAGAAAAAAATGTCAATTTTTCATTCGTTTTTTTACTTTGACATCCATCCACTGCACAATAGTTACGCGGTCTCGGCATCTAAAGAAACGTTTTAACATTTAACGTGCGTGCGCTCAAGCGGGCGTGTGGCAGCCTTAACTACTGGCGTATCGCGGACTGCGCGCAAAGCGGTAGGCATTTAACGCGTGCCCTTGAGCGAGTGACGGACGCCTGGTAAAACGTTGATACACTAAATCACAAAAACTTTCTTCGTAATTTTTTATCATCTGGTGAAGTGAAAAATATAGTGTTTTGACCCGTAGATTAATCAATAATGTTTTATTATTCTACGGTTCTATTACATACATTTGTGCCCGATTTAAACCAAATTTATTTGATTGTTTAAAATTCAATTGAAAATTGGCTCATTTTAATAATCTGGCCTTAAATTAGATTCCTAACAAAAAGTATTTCGCACACATCAGTTTCATAAAAAATAGTACTAGTGTCTTATATTATTTATATTATTTGTGGTACCGCTTATCATGAAATCTTTGTTGCAGCCTTGTAGTCGTTCCGTAGGCACACCTTAAGTGATGATTACGATAAGAATGCACTCCAGTTATGATTATATACAAGTAGGTAATGATAATGTCGTACCGCGAGGTGCCGGCAGTAGAATAATGCCTCATCTGTACGGGACGCTGCAGTGCCTGGGACATTGTTAGATGGATTAGGCTTGCCCAGCACCTATACCATCATCATATATGCCTCATATGCCTCATCTATACGTACCATATCAATATTATCAAGCTGAAGATTTGGTTTGTTTGGTTGAGCATTTATTTAAGTGCTTGATAGACCACTTTATCCCAAGACATTTAAAACACATGCAAATCCGCGGACAGAGGCCAGTCTTACTTTATTATCCGTAATCGCAATAATTAAGAATAAGAATAAGAATAGTTTTATTGTTAAATTGTGTAGGTACAAATATGAAAGTGCCATTGTTAAAAATAACCCGATCATTCTTCTGTTCATAGATATTTATCAGCAAAAGTAGGCCATAGATAATTTTTAAGGATTCGCCGTGCAAGTAATGCCTACTTGCAATTAGTTAATTAGCGGATACAATAATTAACACCCGAAGGTTAAAGGTAGGTGTATATATAGTAGGTAGCGCAAAATAAGTTTCTCCACGGTTATGATTATACAATATATAAGATTATACAATGGTAGTTGACGAGCTCTGTGGCGCAGCGGGCGAAGGTCCGCCTGCGACGCAAGGGGTTGCGGGTTCGATTCCCGCCTCGGGACAAATGTCTGTACGATCTGCAGATATTTGTTCAGGGTGTTCTGGGTGTTTTTCTATATATAATAAAAATATCTATCTATGTAGTATAATGTATTAAGTATATCAGTCATCTAGTACCCATAACACAAGCTCTGCTTAGCTTGGGGCTAGATGATGCTGTGTGATTTGTCCAGCATTATTATTATTATTATTAGTTTATACAATACGTCATTTTGTCTGGGAAATTGCTTCTCATCAATAAGACCGCACAACACAAAACTTTCAAAATGGCCGCTGCCCACGACGCAAATGTATTTCTTTGTCAATGTTTCTTTGTCAATTCCCGTGATATAAATAACTATTTATCCATCAATTTTATTATCAGGTACTAAAAATTTGATTTTTAACATAAACCCTTTTTTTAAAAAGGTAAATTATAATATAGTGAATATACTGAAGTGAACAGATTCAATTATGTGCTTTATTCTATTTATTTGTGTGTTTTATTTTGTAATTTGTGACGCGTCAATAAGGTCCATGCGGCCGCACTGAATAAAGTATTTTTTGATTCTTGATTCTTGATTCTATTTATAGTAATAATAATATATATATATATATATATATATACTATATATAGGTATGTATAGTTAATAATAAAATTAACCATCTCAAAATCATCAAATCCAATTAATCAAATTATTCAACAATTTATCAGCCGCTTTTTATCATACAAAACTCTCAAAAATCCGTCAATTAAGTGCTTAATACTTTATTTGCCGTTTATAAGTAAGGGGGTAAATGTGTACTATAGTAATTATTGCTAAATAATTTAGATTTGTTAAATAATGTCAATCGTGTCGACTTCCGGCCTCCGGTCACGAGTAGCCATTTCCTGCCAATCCGATAGTTCCGTTTCCTATTGTAAAATAATTTAATTGCAATAAAATGCACAGAAATTATGCCAATCTCACGATCAAGATATACGGCCTATCGTGACGGCTTCCGAGACTCAGAGGGTATAAATAATCCATCGTCACCAGCCGTAGGACGTCTACTGCTAGACATGGGCCACCTGGATCCCAAGAATTGATAATGAGGGGTTTGTTGCCATACTCACCACACCGGCCAAGCGCGGCGGGTTGGCAAGCGCAGTACGGGAAGTTGATACACGGAAAGACGCTGATGCCCATCTATCTATTCTACGCGCGAATTTTAGGTATTTTTCCCCACAACTAATTAAAATGTTATTTAAAGAAACGTTACAAATAAACTGTTCTTTAAACTAAATAGTTATTTAGTATTTTGACCTCGAAATGTAAAACGTACGTAGTCTTGATAATAGGAAACAGAACGGGTTCCAATTTCAATGAATTGGCAACACGACACGACACTGCGTATTTAAGCTACCTACGAGTATTAGCTAATTATTATATGAACGGAAAATCACCATATACCTGTAAAGAGGTTGATTTGTGATCTTCGTTGCCCTACGTATCTAGATTGCTTACTTTTAAACATACTTATTCAAACTATTTTTCAATAAAATAATTCTGATTCTGATTACGTAGTATTTTATCTAATTTTTCCCCTGCGGTTCCACGTTTCTAAACGTTTTAAAAAGTTGTAGTTCAAAACAGAATACTAAATTTTATTTTCCTACAACCTGTCAGCTGTGATGAAATATTAAAAATTACGGTTAACTTGCCTAATACTAACTCAGCTGGATATGATGAGCTAACGACAAAATTGATAAAAAAACAATATGCTATTTAATTGAACCATTGACATATAATAAAGCTAGACTACCACTCACTCACTCACTGACTGACATCACTGTTCTCCCACTTCCAGTTGGAATATCGAAAATCTGTAAACGGGGTTGTATAGAGGGTGGGGGGTCGAGTACGAGAAAAATACTAATAATAAATTACCCCTTTTCCACCCTCTTATTTTTTCTTTTTTTTTGTACAAAACTTCTCTGCAGCTCGCGCACAACCCACCCTCGACTATTTTAAAAATACCCCCTCGTGCTGCGAAACAGCTCGCGCACAACCTACCCTCTAGTTGACATATACATATAATTAATCTATCCCTTGAAAATGGAATTTTTTCCTAAAACTTTAAAATTTTCTCTTGTAAAACCTCTCTTCAAAACAGGAAATAAATTAGATATGGGAAATTATAGACCCATAACATTAATACCAATCTTTTCTAAAATTTTAGAAAAGGTCATGAGTCAAAGATTAATGAAATTTCTGGATCACCAAAATATTTTATGTGACCAGCAAAATGGGTTCATCAAGAACAAATCGACCGCATTAGCATGTTTTAAATTAATGAAAGAAGTTCTCGAAGCTTTACATAAAAAAGAAATCCCTGTAGCTATATTTCTTGATATGAGTAAAGCTTTCGACACTGTATTCCATGGTAAACTAGAAAAATTAGAGCGATATGGAATTTGAGGTCCTGCTTATACATAGATCGAAAGCTAATGAAGCTAGTCAAGAAATCCATCGGTCTTCTTATAAAATAAATAGGTATGGTGTCCCACAAGGGAGCGTCCCCTACTTTTTATTATCTATGTCAATGACCTACCCAAATCAACTAAACAATATAGGTACTGTTCTTTTTGCAGACGACACTACCCTATTAGTCAAAGAAAAACAGTGAAGTACAACTGTAGACGTTGCAAATAAAGCTCTGTATGACATAATTGACTGGTTAGAGACTAATAATTTAAAAATAAATTTAAATAGGTAAAACAAAATGCATGAGATATTTGACATATAATAATAAGAATGATTTAAACTATAAAATTGACTTAAAATATAATTAATACAAATGACATCGAGGAAGTTGATAGCACTACATTTTTAGGAATAGTTTTAGACAAACATTGTAACTGGAAACTCCAAATTGATAAAATATGTAAAAAAATTAATAAATGTGTATTCGCTTTAAAAAGAATTAAAAATATAACGAATATGGAAACAGCTCTAATGGTTTATCATAGCCATGTTTGTTTTATTTTAAGGTACGGCATCATAATATGGGGAAATTCTACAGACATTCAAAGAGTTTTCATTGCTTAAAAAAAATGTATACGATCAATTTTTGGTAAAAAAATGGACAGACTCGTGTAGACCCTCGTTTAAAGAACATAAATTTTATTACTGATACTTTCCTCACTATATAAATATATTTGAAATGATAAAGTTTGTTAGAGAAAATGTAAATTTATTTGAAAAAGATGATAAATGCTTATCAAGAAGGAAAATAGTGCAGAAACCATTAAAGGTACCTAGATATAGACTGAAATTATGTGATAAAAACTGTTATTCAATGGCAGTCAAATTATATAATAAGCTCCCAAATGACCTGCGGTTATTAAATAACAATATGTTCAAAAATAAAATGTACAATTGGCTTAGTGACAAATGCTTTTATAATATTGACGAATATTTAAAGTATAAATTTGAAAATGTTAATTAGTTAAATTTTTATATTGTTGTTCTATTTAATAATTAAATAGAACAACAATATGAAGTTGTACAAATATTTAAGTTAAATTTAGTTATCAAAATAATTACAATCCATTTAAACATTAAGCCAAAGATTTAATAATATCATAAATAATAATAGGTCCAAGTCAATTTTAATAACATAACTTAAATATTTGTACAACTTCATAGTTGAGTGCAGTGATACCCTTTGTAAGACCTTCATACCTGTATTTATGCAAATAAAGTATATTTCATTTCATTTCATTTAGGGTTCCGTATTTTAGATGCTTATTAATATGTTACCGTAGTCGTAGAGGTTATCGTTTTTCCATTTCAGTACAGAGCAACAATTTTAAACACAGAGGAGATACCATTATAATCTACTACAGGTAGTGTCATCTATCGGAAAAGTACAGTACTAGAGCGACAGAGAGCAAACGACGTAGGTAGAGCAATGTCAAGAACTGTGGTTGATGTAGTTACTACATGATCCGATAGATGGAGTACTAAGTAATGAAAATTATTTATTTATTACTAGCGACCCGCCCCGGTTTCGCTCGGGTGCAATGCTGATACTAAATATACTACAGAATATACCTTTTTAAGGTGTACAATACTGTAGTACATTATTTTGATATATCTCGTAGGGTTTAGCCAGAGCGTTTGCAATGTGAGCGCAAAAAAATGTGTTTATTTACGACCTCACATTAGAAACGTCCAAAATGATCAGTGTTTCTCTACTATATTATGCATGTATTATACATACAAACCATCCTCTTGAATCACTCATCTATTGAAAAAAACCGCATCAAAATCCGTTGCGTAGATTTAAAGATCTATGCAAATATAGCGACTAGGAAGCGACTTTGTACTATGTATTTTATTTGTTTTCACTATGTATTGATTTCTTGCGTTTTTACACATGGCTCTTAGTACTTATATTATTGAATTATATGGTCCTGATGTTCGACCATCGGCTCGGTTTTGTTTGCTTTTCTTTTGTAAGGCAAAATTAAGGCAAAAAAACTGAGTAGGTATAGGGCCCTTAATTTAGCCTCTCAGCCTCTCTTATTGGCAAGTTCATCTTATTTAGGTTATGTAGTTTAGAGTACGGAAACTCTCAGTTAACTAAATAACTTTGGTCTTTAAATTTTTATTCCTACAATGAGATGAACTCTTCAAGCCATAGAACTAGTCGTTCACATATGAGCATAGCATAATAAAATAGGGCAAAAGAACCCTCATTCCTTTCCACCCTTAATGACGGCTAGTGTACCTATATATTTTTTTAATTGAAGGGCGATGATATTAACTATAAAAAAATAACTTACACAGGCGTCGACTTGCATAGATAATGTGACACTTGTCCGACCATCCCTAGTGTTGGCTGTAACTACATAATAAAGGGGTTGCATTATCCCCGGCTGTTGAACTGAATGCAGATGCGAGGAGCCATTCTGTCTAGGGCCCACGGGGATTTGAGTATGAATAGAGCGTAGTTGCACTTCTATTAAATCGTGTGTGGATTTTGTACAGCAGAACAAACCACAGATAAATGATTAAAGGCTCGAGCAGACCGGATGCGTATGCGTAGACGTGCACGTACCACTGAGTTGTAATGTATGGAACTGTATGACGACGCGCACGTCTACGTTACGCAAGCGGTGTGTCCTGTCTCATACAGTTCCATACATTACAACTCAGTGGTACCTACGTGTACGTCTACGGTCTGCTCGAGCCTTTATACTCCCTATATATTTCATCATCATCATCATCATTTCAATCGTTTTTTTATGTCGTAACACGTCCACTACTAAACACAGGCCTCCCTCATGGATCTCCATGAGGGGTAGTTGCCATACTCACCACGCTTGGCAGATGGGTTGGCGAGCGCAGTTCGGGATGTTGATACACGAAAAAGACGCTGCTGCCTATCTTCCGGAGATATTCCTTAGCAGGCTCTTACTGCATCTAAGGGCATGAGAAGAGGGGCAACATTCTGCTGCAGGCAGCTCACGGCAAATATATTTATTTTACTTTAATAAATATCTGTAAAGTCAATTTAAATGGGAAAATTTTAGGCTCTCTTTCGTAGCAAGACCTACAGCGTCTACGAGTATTCTACGCAAAAGACTCCCCGTAGACGCACTACGCTGCGGGAAAATCAATTACTTAGTAAAGAAAATATATATTTTTTTCTTTTGAAAATTGAGTTACATGTTCTAAAATGCATTTTCTTTCTTGTATGTCGTTATTATGTCGATAGACGTAGCCATATATGTATATTTTACGCGAACGGGGGTGATGCAGTAAGGCCCAAAGGACCAGAAAATAGACAAATTTTATTGCGAATTAGTTTGCTTCTAGGAACGCGATTCAGCAAAAGAAGTGACAAGAATGTTACCCGTTAATTTTTGGTCTAAAAAAATAGTTATTTTTTATTTATTTATCGAATAAAAAAAAACAGTAAAATAACAGTCAAATACAATTTACTTGAGTTAAATAGGTCAGCTCCTAAAAAAATATTTATAAGACAAGACACAATGTTTAATAGTCTTACAAATGAAAATATAGGTATGTAGGTTATATAATATGTTTTGGAGTGCCGGCAGTAACATGTTGGCTCACATCTCTTGCCCGTGGATACAGCAAGAACATGTCAAGGGATAACTCCGGAAGATGGGCAGCAGCGTCTTTCCATGTATCAACATCCAGTACTGCCCTCGCACTCGCCCGCCAAGCGTGGTGAGTATGGCAACAACCCGTCATGATTAGTAGATTCATGCCTGTATCTGCAAGTAAGTACTGCACAGTAAGCAGTGGACGTCCTACCACTAAGATGAAGGTCCGCCTGCGATGCAAGAGGTTGCGGGTTTGATTCCCGCCTCGCCTCGTCTGTACGATCTGCAGATATTTGTTCAGGGTATTCTGGATGTTTTCTTTATATAATAAAAAAAATCTATGCAGAATAATGTATTAAGTATATTAGTCATCCAGTAGCCATAACAGAAGCTCTGCTTAGCTTTAGGCTAGATGATGCTATGTGAATTGTCCAGCTAATGCTGGACAATTCACATAGCATCTTAAGCATAGCATTATAATATTAGTGGGATAATCCCACTAATATTATAAAGCCGAAAGTTAGTTTGGATGGAGGTTTGTTACCTCTTCACGCAAAAACTAAGCTACGGCGGATTGAGCTGAAACTTTGCACAGGTATTGATGTTGACCAGGACTAACATAGGCTACTTTTTATTCGGGTACAACGCATGCGAAGCGGCGGGCAGAAGCTAGTTAGTCCAACTAATAACCTCTTTACGCAAAAACTACCCCACGGATTGAGCTGAAACTTTGCACACGTCTATACGTGTTTGCCTTTGTGTTAATCCAGACCTACATCTATATGTAGGTCTGGATTAACACAAAGGCTACTTTTTATCCGGGTACAACGCGTGCGAAGCGGCGGGCAGAAGCTGGTTATTTATATATCATAATTATTGTGATATTTTATACCCATCACGAGAATTCGTTTCCCAGCCCGCAAATATTATAGTATATCCACGATAGGCTCAATCTCGCCTCGACAAAAGCACTTTGTGTGCAAAGTTTGCTAAACGACTGTAGTTGGCCTCGAAGCCTTGTACAGCCTGAAAAATGGTGGCATTAGCATAAGGACACAGTTGGCACGTATCTCGTATAGAGGGGAAAGAGATAACGGTATCTAGAAACTGCTTTAAAATCTTTATGGGTAACATGTACCGGTAACATATAGGCTCAACTATCATCGTCATCAAAAGCTCTTAGATAAAAAAAACAGTTAACAATGTTACTCCTTCACGCAAAAACTAGCGTACGGATTGAGTTAACTTAAAGCAGAAGCACAATGGGCGGCCTTATCACTATAAGCGATCTCTTACAGGCAACCTTTGGATGGACAAAAACAACAAGAAAGTAAAAGCACGGTTTCGTCATAGTATAATTAAACTAGAGTACATATGTAATAGCTATAAATATATACTTAGCTAGTATAATTACATATTTAATAATAATAAACAAATAAATAATCGAATGTTTATAAACTACATACATAAATAATAAGAAATATAATACATAATGCATAAATAATATATATATATTATAAACTGATAGGATATAATTATGATGTTAACTTTGTGACAAATAGTGGTCGAACACTAGCTTTTTGAAGATAGGCAGAGATTTAGCTTTCCTGATGTCAACCGGCAGAGCATTCCATAGTTTGATCGCTTGTACCGTGAACGAATTTTCATAGAAAATTGAAGAGTGAACAGGAGTTTCTAGTTGAAAAGTCTCAGAAGAGCGCGTTGCACGATCATGAGAGAGATAGAGAAATTCAAAGCGCTCCTTGAGATAGGGAGGAGAGGAAGGATTAAACAGGACATTGTACAAGAAAGAAAGAATATGAGCATATATAGACCACATTTTATCCGGGTACAACGCATGCGAAGCGGCAGGCATTAGCTAGTATTTCTATAAAGCACAGCTCTATATGTCGATTATTTATTTATTATTATTTTGTAAGTAACTCTTGAGTAGTTACTACCTAGCAATAACTACACGATATCTACATCTAAACTGATAACAAAGAGGAAAGATTTGATTGTTTGTTTGTTTGTATGCATTGAATAGGCTCTGAAACTACTGGATCGATTTGAAAAATTCTTGCACCATTAGAATGCTTCATTATCCCTGAGTAACATTGGCTGTATTTTATTCCCGTATTCGCACGGGAACGGGAACTGCGCGGGTGAAACCACTGATTGCGGCTAGTCCCACTAAAATTATAAAGCCGAAAGTTTATTTGGAGGTTTGTTACCTCTTCACGCAAAAACTACCCAACGGATTGAACTGAAATTGCGCACGTATACATGTGACGTCACTACTGAACACAGGCCTCGCTCATGGATCTCCATGAGGGGTAGTTGCCATCTCACCACGCTTGGCAGGCGGGTTGGAGAGCGCAGTACGGGATGTTGGCACACGGAAAGACGCTGCTGCCCATCTTCCGGAGGTATCCCTTAGCAGGCTCTTACTGCATCCATGCGTATGAGAGGAGGGGTAACATTATACTGCCGGCACCCCACGGCGTTAAGATGTTATATTTATGCAATATTTACGGGGTATTTTTGAGTTTCCTGATATTTTGGCAGTATCACACGCCACGATATCGGATAAACCATTTAAAACCAGTAAAATCCAATAAACCAGTAAATTCAGTTTATTCGTGATCATGGCGTGTGAAACTGCGCCGAGATATCGAAAAACTCAGAGATTGAAGTCTACCATGATAGTTTCAAAAGTTATATAGTTAGGATGTTAGTTGTTGTAAGATTTTGCATAAGTTTCGATACAAAATGCTTTTTCATATTTATAATTTTAATTGATTTTAACCGTGTTTCAACGTGCGCAGATGCCAGCCACTCTTAATAACAAACAAACAAACTACGGAACCAACGACAAACTTTACATACTTATTACGAAAAATTCCATCCAACTCAATTTTAATCTAAGCCGAATGAATTTAAAAAAGAAAATTACATTATTCCTTATTCCAGTCTCGTAAGAATTGGCAGTAACTTGAGAGAGGCATGGCATAGCAAAACGGTACGATATTATAATAGTACCTACCTAGCATCCTTGTAATTTCACCCTTAGTTTACTATCGGCCCGAGTTTGGCCTAGAAAGTTCGCAATATTTCGATAGTTTAAGGATCTTGTTTGTATTACAAAAAGTAACAGTCTTCGAAGTTTGTTTGTTATTCTCGTTCTTAAGATTGAGGAGGTTATAATAAAAATGAGAAATCAGCTGTAGAGAAAAAAATATATAAGAAAAAAAATACTTCGCACTGCGATACTAGCCATAAATAAAATTTTCTCCTTAAAAGCGTTACACTCTTGAGATGGAAAAATGGCCGCCTACAAGGCCAGCCAAATAACATAATAATTTATAAATTAACTTGACACTGGCAGAATTGTGTAAAACAAGACTCTTGAGATGGTTGTGATTGTCATGTCGGTGTTGTCGCGCGCCTAACAATTCTGCGCCAGTCATGATGGAGGCTTTTCTGGTGAAAATAAATAAAATATGGGAACCAAATAACTGATGAAGTAAAATAGATAGGTGATTATAAATATTGCTGGACATTCACATATTTTTTTTCTGTTGTAATACCTCCTAGATCATAGACATAGAATTTTACTTATGAGTCGGTTCCGGAATGTCTACAGGTCATAAAGAGGTTATTATGGATCTGTGATCTAAGACGATTTTTTTACTTACTTAATATCCCAAACTCCGTTTGTCTCTAGTATGTTATTTATACCTCTATATAACAGATACAGATAAATAAAATTTTCAAATCATTTCATATTTTTGTAAATTCAATTTATCTTGAACAAACCTAATATTTAAATAAAAACTCTCGAAAATTCCCAAGAATTAATTGATATTGCAAAATAAACTCGACTAATGAAGGAGTTCTGACTTTTGTAAACAGAGTTCTGAGCGTCTTGATGTTCGGAATGCCTGAAGCGATTCCACTCAAGCTAAGTGGAAGTTCAAAATTTTCCCATTTTCCAATTTTAGAATTGCTTTGATTATAAACTAGCTTTAGCTCTTGGCTTTGCACGCGTTGTAGCTAAATAAAAAATAAAACAGAGGATATTCACATATGTAAGTCACACATCATAGCGAGGAAGCCCGCGGCTCAGTCAGCTTCAGAAGTTCCTGTTTTTTCTGCGAAAAAAATACGCTGCAGTAAACATGAACATCAACATTGTTAGATGGTTAATCTTGTCCGGCAACTGTTCTATCCTCTCAGTACTCCTCTTACTTAGCTCTGAGGAATGAACATGATATGAAGCTGACTAAGCCACGGGTTTCTTCACGATATTTTCAGAAAGTAGAATCACTTACTGTGTATAATATCAATTCTGTTTAAACTCTATTTTTAATCCCCGACAAAGAGAGGGGTGTTACAAGTTTGACCGCTCGACATCCATCTCCTCTCCTCGTCCTCCTTTCACAGTCTACTGCTGAACATAGGCCTCCCTCATGGAGCTCCAGGTATTGCGGCTGAAAGCGGCCTGCATCCACCGCCGACCTGCAGACCTTACCAGGTCGTCGACGCATCTAGTTGGTGGACGTCCTTCGCTGCCCTTGACGGTCCGTGGCCTCCATTAGAGAACTTTGCGGCCCCATCGGACATCTGTTCTGCGAGCTACATGGCCTGCCCATTGCCACTTCAACGTGCTAGCTAATCCGCTTGGCTATGTCGGTGACCCGAGTTCTTCTAGGTACGTATCTCCTTATAACTTATTCGATCCCGAAAGAAACCCCGAGCATAGCCCTCTCCAAAGCTCGTTACATTATATGTATAAGAAAATAATATCATTATTAGGCGGTTATCACACTGCCACGCACCACGCTGCATGTTGCGTGTCGACGCACCTACGCACGTACTTGCGGGAGCGCAGATCTGCATCATCTTGCGGGTTTTTCATGCACTCACGCGCGTAGTTGCGTTTTGTGGATTCACGGCGGCTCTGACTCATTTCATACAAAGCTGTTCGCTAGACTGCGGGACTCTTAATGATGGGATTTCTTATGTTAAATTTGACATCATATTTATTTATTTACCAGTTACATCTAGGTTTAAGTACATTATAGATTTTTCGTATTTCTTTTGTGCACTACCTAAGTTAAATTTACCAACTTGTTTTTCCTAGTGGGTTACCTGAAAGAAATTGCTTTGAGCAATAAGGCCGCCAGTTTGTAATGTTTTCTCTTGTTTTATTTCTATTATGTGTGTGTTCTTTGTGCATTAATAAAGTGTTAATTCATTCAATTCATTCAACTCATGCAACTCATTCAATTCATTCATTCAACTCATTCAATTCATTCATTCATGGGCAGCTGCGTCTTTCCGTGTATCAACACCCCGTAGTGAGCTCGCCAACCTGCCTGCCAAGCGCGGTGAGTATGGCAACTACCTAAGAGGCCTGTGTAGTGGACTTTTTACGGCTGAAATGATGAATGATAAATTTTCTTATAACAATTACCCCGAGTTTAATACTCAGCGTCCCAAAGTACCTACTATACTTTCTCACCAAGATAAAGTCCTACATTGGTCCTACATTCAAGACAAACTATCTTACTACATTGATATCAATGCTTACAACTACCTATTAATCTATCTCTCAACATTCAACTTCGTCGAAGTGGTTGAATGAATGGGTAACAAATCTCCTTTGAAATTAATCCGACGCTTTCCGACGCAGATCTTTCGAAACAATTGTCCAGAGTTTAATACTCAGCGTCCCAAAACACTATACTTTCTCACCACGACAAAGTCCTATGTACAAATCAAACTATGTCATAACTATCAGGGTTCAAAAGCCATCCAACTTTGTCGAAGTGACGAATCTCCTTTGAAATTAAACCAACGCGGATCTTTCAAAACAATAGCCCAGAGTTTGATACTCAGCGTCCCAAAATACTATACTTTCTCACCACGACAAAGTCCTACGCACAATTCAAACTATATCACAACTATCAGGGTTCAAAAGCTATCCAACTTTGTCGAAGTGAATGAATGCATGTGCAACGAAATGCAGTTTTTGGGTTGTAGCGCGTGTTTTGTTTCCGTCCCTGTCTAGCACAGCAGGTTTGATTGGGCGTGAATGAGCGCGAGTTATCAGGTAGATTGTGTAAGCCAGTGTTGGATTTTGTAGTATAATTATACTATTTGTACCATTATTTCATTATGTGTAGTATGTAGTATATTTAAGCCAGAATACTACGCGAAAATACCATAATTTTACCTTCAAGCCGATTGACAGCTTTTATTGGTTGAATCATTTTGCTTTTTATTATTTATCCTACAATTTCGGGAAGTTCTGTATCTATGTACTGTATGTATGGTAATATCGAATCAGCCAGCGATTAGTGGTGGCTAAAAGAACAAAGTATCCAAAGCCGAAAATAAGCGACAGCGACAAGCTTCGGAGAATCCCCGCGTAGTGTTGTACTTTATCGGTCGTTCTAACAGATGGGTGTGATGGTCGGTGCTGAGATAAACATCTAGGTACTTGCCTCAATTTGATTGATTTGTACTAACTGTAATAAAGAAAATTTCACTTACATAAATGCATTTTAATATTGAAATCCACGAAAAACAAAACGTAGTATAATTTTCGACAAGTAGTATATTTTTAAATTCCAAAGACAATAATTTTTTGAGGGTCTGAATCCAACCCTGGTGTAAGCCTACGAGCGAGCGTAACATGCCAGTGTGATTTTGACGTTTGAGGATGTGAGACGTGTTTTCGTTCCAAAGTATTAAATTACGTATTTACAAACTTTGTAATGTTTTGTTAGTGACATCTTTCTATGGCGACTTGTGACTAGCTGCCGTTATAATAGACATTAGCTACATTGTTTATTCCCAGTGCTGTGCTTACCTTGTGTGTTGAAGTGAGTTAATTTTGGAGCGTATGATGTAACGAGGACTGAGGTTCGATTCCCGATGCGACCGGGTTGCTGAGGATATGCATACTTCTATGATGATGGTGAGTGTACATAGCATAAGTAAATACCAACATGATGACTAGTTATAAATAACTATAACGAGACTGGTAAAACGCTCGAAGAATGTCAAGGAGATTTTTATCAACTTCACTTAACCTTGCGTTGCATTTATAAATTAAGTACTAAATTATGAAGTGAAGTTAAATGAGTTAAAACCTAAAAGAAATCGTGTTGTGTTTTTTAAATAATGTCACAAAATAAAAATCCAGATAAACAAGTAAATTACAATTTGTACATGAATGTTTGAGAACAAAATAACATTTATGTAACGCGTTTAGGTATGTATGTATGTTTTTAGGGTTCCGCAGCCAAAAAGGAACCCTTAAAGATTCGTGGCTGGACTATACACATATATATAGATTGTCGGTTATGTGTCCCCTCGAGAGTGGCTAGCAAAACCGAATTTTGTTTTAAATGTTCTATTCTTAGAATAAAAACACTGTTCTATTGTATGGCGCACAGTGCAATAGGCCACTGTTATCGTAGTTGTAGGTGTAGGAAGGTTTTGGACGGATCTTTCTAATAAAGCGTTTGGCTGTATTGTAGGCTTACAGGCTACTACTAATCAAACCCAATGGATTTTCTCTCTTTAAAAATGTATGTGCACACTTATCTCGTAAAGCACGCACAAAGGAAACACCGCGAAGAAACCCGCGGCTTAGTTAGCTTCAGACGTATTGACCTGTTCTTTCCACTGACTAATAGTTGACTAAGCTGTGAGGATGGTATAGGTGCTGGGCAAGCCTAAGCCTAACAATGTCCCAGGCACTGCGGTGTCCCGTACAGCGTGATTACCAGTTGCTGACATAGGGGTAGCTGCCATACTCACCACGCTTGGCAGGCGGGTTGGCGAGCGCAGTATGAGACGTTGACACACGGAAAGACGATGCTGCCTATCTTCCGGATGTATCCCTTAGCAGGCTCTCACTGCATCCACGGGTATGAGAGGAGTAACATTCTACTGCCGGCACCCTACGGCAAGTCCTAGTCTAGTGTCACGCGGAAAACCTAAAACAAACGTTCAAAAACTGTTTAAAAAACGAGTAATTGTACTGATTCGTCTGAATCGCAAACAATGGAGTTGTTTGCAAAATGTGTGCCGCCTCAATCAGTATATGCGAGCGCGTCCCATACATCCGTAGTTTCAATTTGTGGTATGTGTATTTATGGAAGATGAATTACGGAACTGAGACGTGGTCCTTCACTACTGGCCTCATGAACAAGCTCAGAGTCGCCCAACGAGCTATGGAGAGGGCCATGCTCGGTGTTTCTCTACGGGATCGAATCAGAAATGAGGAGATACGTAGAAGAACTCGGGTCGACGACATAGCCAAACGGATTAGCACGTTGAAGTGGCAATGGGCAGGCCATGTAGCTCGAGGAACAGATGGCCGTTGGGTCCGAAAGGTTCTCGTATAGAGGCCACGGCCCGGAGCGCAGCGTAGGACGTCCACCAACTTGATGGGCGGACGACCTGGTAAGGTCTGGCAGGTCGGCGGTGGATGCACGCCGCTTCCAGCCGCAATACCTGGAGCTCCATGAGGGAGGCCTATGTCCAGCAGTGGACGCTGAAATGATGATGATGATGTGTATTTATATATTTTGCAAATGCTATTTGTCCACCAATAATTGTTAATCTCAGCTTCAGTACGCGATTCTAATATTATATAAATTAAGGAATTTAATAAGGTATGATTAGGGAGTGTTTTGATTAAAAATTTTCGCTGTAGAATTTGTAAATATTTTTTTTTAATGTTCAATACATCTATGCAACATCTATTTAACTCTTAAATACATAAATTGTGAAAGAAGAACGAGGACATGCTAAAGCATAAAAAATATCTATGTACATGTATTAAGTATATCAGTTATCTAGTACCCAGAAGACAAGCTCTGCTTAGCTTGAGGCTTAATGATGCTGTGTGAATTGTCCAGCATTATCAAATTAAAATCTAGTCAAGTAAAATTACCAGTGAGCTTTATTCAATTCGTTTCTTGTGTTCTGTGCTTGTTTCTTTTGTAACTTGACATTTCTATGAGGCCTATGGGTCCGAATAAATAACCCTGTTTGACTTTAACGGAGCTTTAACGGTGAAAGAAACATCGTGAGGAAACCCGCGGCTTAGTTTACCTTCAGACGTGTTGACCTGTTTTTTCGTCTGAATAATAGCTGACTAACCTGAAAGGATGGTATAGGTGCTGGGCAAGCCTAATCCATCCTAAAATGTCCCAGGCACTGCGGCGTCCCGTAAAGCATTATTACCAGTTGCTGACGCTGTATAAATCATCTATAATAGATGCAAAGGCCTTACTTTTTTATGTATCCAGCCAGTAACAATTTGGTACCTAACAGTTTTTCGGCTAACTGTTAATCCGAATAAAATAAAACATAATCAGCATCATCATCTCAGCCGTAAAAAGTCCACTACTGAACAGGCCTCCCTCATAGATCTCCATGAGGGGTAGTTGCCATACTCACCACGCTTGGCCGGCGGGTTGGCGAGCGCAGTACGGGATGTTGATACACGGAAAGACGCTGCTGCCCATCTTCCGGAGGTATCCCTTAGCAGGCTCTTACTGCATCCACGGGCATAAGAGGAGGGGTAACATTCTACTGCCGGCACCTCACGACCGAATTACAATACGGTTTGCAATTTTGTGTGATTGAAATGTTCGTATTGTTGTTTCTGTGACAGATTTGCATTGCAATCCAGTGGACTACTTTTAATTGTTTTGGTTGGGAACAAAGGCTTTTCAGATCCATTCAGATTTTTATCCCATTGCCGGAAAACGACTCATATTTCCTACGCCATGTGAAATTAAATAGGGCTTAAAGTAGCATTTGAAAAAGCATGGGACCGTAAATACTCTTCTTTTTTTGAGGTTGGTAAAATTATTTCATAGTTAGCGTACACAAGCCAAGTCAGCGGAATCTAATACATACCAATACTGCTTTCTATTTAAAATGTGATGTTTTTTTATTTAGTAAGCGTTTTAGCCAAACATTGGCTATATCACCCAGTAAACCAAATTATCTTATACAAGCCGGACTCCGCAGTTTCACCCGCGTAGTTCCCGTTCCCGTAGGAATACGGGGATAAAATATACCCTATGTTACTCAAGCATAATGTAGCATTCTAAGTGTAACACCTTGACTCCCTGATGAGGGAAGGTGGTGTCGGGGTCGACCGAGGAAGCGTTGGCGGGATGAACTTGTTACCTTTGACAGAGGATGGTGGGAGTCTGCAAAGGATCGGGATGGTTGGAAGACTTTAGGGGAGACCTTTGCCCAGCAGTGGGACAACATAGGTTAAATAAAAAATGGTGAAATAATTTTGAAAATCGTTCCAGTATTTTTTGAGTTTATTCATTACAAACATACAACATACAAATCTTGCCTCTTTATAATATTAGTATAGATATATTCATATCTTACAATTTAAGTAACATATAAAAATCTACCTAATCTATGATGTAATTTCTAAGTCATTCATCATTTCAGCCGTTAAACGTCCACAGATGAACACAGGCCTACCTCCCAGATCTCCATGAGGGGTAGTTGCCATACTCACCGCTTGGTTGACGGGTTGGTGAGCGCAGTACTGGATGTTGATACACTGAAAGATGCGGCTGCCCATCTTATCCCTTAGCAGGCTTTTACTGCATCCACGGACAAGATAGGAGGGGTGACATTCTACTGCCTGCCGGCAGTACGTCTGCCCCCACGGCAAAGTTGAAATTTCTAAGTAACTTAGATAAAATGTGATGTTAAAATCAGTAACTAATTATTTTTTAAGGGCTTTAGACATGAATTAGGCTTGACATCCGTTTATTCCGAGCGTCGCATTTGCATAAAATTAGCATAATTGGGGTAATTAGCTCATTGACACTAAGTTGGGTGACAGACAGCCAGACAGGCCATCTGTGCTAATACTGTATATTATAATGGAGGATGTACCTACGCACTTTTAAATTAACATACATTATGCACAGAATCGTCTCGTTTCGGATATAATATTACATTAATAAATCATGTTTATAATTATATAAATATTATATAATATAATATATTAGTTACTTAGATATATGGTATTTTCAGAGGTTAATAATTATTATTTTTTGATTATTATATACTTGTTATGTTTTATTGTTCATATCTTTAATATTTCTTACATTGTTTAGATTAGTTTGTTTAATCCTTGTCATTATTTACACAATAATATAATTAGTGACTTATTATAAGGAGAGGCCTTGGATCTCGAAACACAGCCTAGGCTAGTTCAAGATCCTAAGGAATCAACAATACAATTGTAATATTATGTGTCAAATAAATAAATAAATATACATTTTAATGAGAATTGGGTACTTATAAGTAATTATTCGCTGGGGTTGTTGCCATACTCACCACGTTTGGCAGGCGGGTTGGCGAGCACAGGTACAGGATGTTGATTTACGGAAAGACGCTACTGCCCATCTTCCGGAGGTATCCCTTGGTAGATTATTACTGCGTGCACGAGCAAGAGAGAAGGGGCAACATTCTACTGCCGGCACCCCACGGCATAGACGAAATGCCGGTGTAAAGCCTGTATTACATTACACGGTATTCAGGGACCCTTACCCTAACTAAGAGTGGTGTAATAAGAGTTAGAGCGTAAGGGACCCTAACTAGCGCGACCGCGGCAAGCCTTGCTCCCTAATCGCCCTAACTACCGGGCCCTGAATACCGTGTAGTGTAATACAGCTTTAATACATATAACAGAACAGACGGTAATGGTAGGTACATAGGTATTTATACGTCTAGTCTAGACTGCGTCAGAAGTTCAAGGGACATTTATATCTCTTCGCGCCTTCGCATTGTACTCATTGAGTGCCTGGCTACTTATATTTATCTTGATAAAGGAGAGATACGTCTTCATTTAGCGGAAGGGATATTTTAAGAAGATAAACGAGAAAGATTTATGTGATTCTGAGCAAAGATTGCAATCGCTAGATGTGCCCTGACAACAAAATCTGTGGCATCCCACTAATATTATAAAGCCGAAATTTTGTTTGTATGGATGTTTATTACCTCTTCACGCAAAAACTACCCTACGGATTGAGCTGAAACTTGAGACACGTATTGATGTTAACCAGAATTAACACATAGGCTACTTTTTATCCGGGTACAACGCCTGCGAAGCATCTATAAATAGTTGTCTATAAATGTGTTAACAATAATGCCGACGCAAGCACGTTGGTTGCCAATAAACCAAACTGTTATTGTTATAATTTATTATGCAATAATATTGCACGAACTTCTGTAAAAAAAAATAACACACCACGTCCGGCTAGCCCTGTGTTTAGTAGTACACTGAATACATATGAGCGAGCTATCTCATTTCGCGTGGAATAAAAACAGCGCGGTCTCATTACGGCGAGGGCGTACCTATCTAACGATATAAATCTTACCTTCTAAGTATAAATTTTTTCTTCCAAATGTTTTATTGCTAATGGAGCATTACAAACATTTTCAAACGTGTCTCGAACTGTCAATATTGTAAAGAGGAAGATTTGGATTTTGTATGTTTGTAATGAATAAACTCAAAAACTACTGGACCGTTTTTCAAAATTATTTCAATGTTAAAAGAATTTTGAAAAATGAATGCTACATTATCCCTAATTCTTGATATTGTCTTTGCAAAAAGTTTACAAAAAATAAAAAAATAATAAACCCCCGAGACTTTACCTCGTCTCTGAGGTAACCTAATTTTTACCCTCAGTTTTGCAATCTACACATCATGCCCTTTCATTTGATACCACACTTTGGTATATTGAAAAAAAAGATCAACGGCTGAACAGATTTTCATGAAACATGACTATGAACACCCGGAATAAAATTATCTATATCACAAAAAAAACTAAACGGAAATCGGTTCATTGGTTTAGGAGCTACGATACCACATACAGACACGTTAAACTTATAACACCTCTCTTTTTGCGTCGGGGGTTAAAAGAATACCAACCGAAATTAAATAAAACTACACTAGGAATTTGTATGTTAGTCATGGTCACCGTGGTGATGAATAACGTGTGGTTTTATTAAAATAGGCCATATCTTAACCCCGTATTCTCACGGGAACAGGAACTACGCGAGTGAAAGTGCGGCTAGTTTTTTTTTTAATTTATTTATGTATTTATACATAAATAAATTAAAAAAAAACTATAATCTATAAAACCTCTCAATTAGTTAGATTATATAGTGCTAATAAACCAATAAATTAATTAAATTTATAATCAATCGATAAGAGCCAAAATAATGCACTTCAATTTTACATTATTAAATTTCGCGCGTAGTGACGATAACGCCGGACGCAAGTGGACGCCATATTTCTCTGTAGTCATGACGTCACTTAGCGTGAAAACAAATGCGCCATTACTAAAGCCTCAGATTATAGACAAAGTGCGGTAACAGAAGACATTGACACTTTAATTATATCGTCGTATGACCTAATAATGAAGGAACATCGCCGTCCGTCGTGAGGAAACCCGCGGCTTAGTTAGCTTCAAACGTATTGACCTGTTCTTTCCTCTGACTAAGAGTATAGCTGACTAGGCTGAGAGGTTGGTATAGGTTTAGGTTTTACCAGTTGCTGATGCTGTATAAATCATCTATAATAGATGTCGTAATAACAAGGCGGCTACCACAGAATACAGTGTTCAAATACACTAGACAAATAAATAGACTAAAACAAAGTCATACCATAAGAGTTACTTTTTACCGTTTTGGTCCGGAACCCTAAAAACTGAAAATTTCGAATTTAATCTTGAAATTTACTTTGATATTTTATGAACTAAAACTAACCATTTTTCGTCTGCTTTTTGCCTAAGCCAAGCTTAGCAGGCGGTTTGGCGAGCGCGGTACGGGATGTTGATACAGGGAAAGACGCTGCTCCCATCTTCCGGAGGTATCCTTTGGCAGATTCTTACTGCATCTACAGGCAAGAGAGGAGGGGCCACATTCTACTGCCGGCCCACGTTTACTAAGTATTAATATTGTGACAAAACTATAACATTTATCATCATCATCCCATGACAGTAATGTTGATTGTATTTGCTGATTATCACAGCGTTCACAGGTGGCCTACACCTACACGCATTATCTGATTATCACAGCGTTCACAGGTGGCCTACACCTACACGCATTATCTGATTATCACAGCGTTCACAGGTGGCCTACACCTACACGCATTATCTGATTATCACAGCGTTCACAGGTGGCCTACACCTACACGCATTTTCTGATTATCACATCGTTCACAGGTGGCCTACACCTACACGCATTATCTGATTATCACATCGTTCACAGGTGGCCTACACCTACACGCATTATCTGATTATCACAGCGTTTACAGGTGGCCTACACCTACACGCATTATCTGATTATCACAGCATTTACAGGTGGCCTACACCTACACGCATTATCTGATTATCACAGCGTTCACAGGTGGCCTACACCTACACGCATTATCTGATTATCACAGCGTTTACATGTGGCCCACACCTACACGCATTATCTGATTATCACAGCATTTACAGGTGGCCTACACCTACACGCATTATCTGATTATCACAGCATTTACAGGTGGCCTACACCTACACGCATTATCTGATTATCACAGCGTTCACAGGTGGCCTACACCTACACGCATTATCTGATTATCACAGCGTTTACAGGTGGCCTACACCTACACGCATTATCTGATTATCACAGCATTTACAGGTGGCCTACACCTACACGCATTATCTGATTATCACAGCGTTCACAGGTGGCCTACACCTACACGCATTATCTGATTATCACAGCGTTCACAGGTGGCCTACACCTACACGCATTATCCGATTATCACAGCGTTCACAGGTGGCCTACACCTACACGCATTATCTGATTATCACAGCGTTCCTGTGAACGCTGTGATAATCAGGCCTACACCTACACGCATTATCCGATTATCACAGCGTTCACAGGTGGCCTACACCTACACGCATTATATGATTATCACAGCGTTCACAGGTGGCCTACACCTACGCGCATTATCAGGCATTCACTTACAAACACTGTTATGGGAGCCTTATCTTTAAAACCCAGTAAAAATATTTTTTATACGTTATGTGAAATATAGCTCACGTAGCTCGGTCGAGGCCTATTCCGAGAAGTTTCGATTATTCTGTTTAAAATAACTTTTTAAAAACAAGCTTTTATTACTTGTTAATGAAAAGAACTAAAAATTTAAATAACACTTAATTACTGAGTTCCTTCATCATCCGACCCTGGTTACCATCTAGCACCAAAGTACTCGTCAAGACGAATCAAACGAGCCCAAATTCGTTGGGGTAGTGTCGTTTAACTGCCTAGTTCATATGGCCACCTTCCGGTTCCATCATCAGAGCTCCATGTCATAATCATTTTTCATTGTCATCCGATTTACCCAAGCATGCAAAATTTCAGCTCAGTCGGAAACCGGGCAGTGGATCAAGTTTAACTTGCAAGATTTGATTACAGACAGACATCAGGTGAAACTAAATAAAAGCTTGTAAAAATATGTGTCATGCAGATTTATGTAACACACAAATTGTGCAAGGACGTATGATTAAGCATTCATATTTCCGTTTTAAGTTCTACGAAGTTTTTGCTAATACTTGTTAATTATATTATTTCTAAACAATAGCATAATAATAAACGTATCTTAAGCCTTTACGTGCTCTTATCTTAATGTAATCGAAAATTCTTTGTGCCAACAGGAAAAATAATTGAAAAATTCTTAACAATTTTATCTACAATCAAACAATTAAAAGCTATTCAGATTTGCAAAGATTATAACTGTATTTTGGCACGGAAATCATATTCCCATGTTTATTTAACATGCAATTAGAAATGGCTTCTGACACGAAAGTTCAACGGTTTTGCAGACACTTGCATAACACGCCTGCGATAGAATCATCATCATCATCATCATCTCAGCCGCAGGACGTCCACTGCTGGACAAAGGCCTCCCTCATGACCGAGTACTGATCATGAGGGGTCATTGCCATACTCACCACGCTCGGCGGGCGGGTTGGCGAGCGCAGTAACTGTATGTTGATACACAGAAAGACGCTGCTGCCCATCTTTCGGACGTATCCCTTAGCAGGCTCTTACTGCATCCACGGGCATGAGAGGAGAGGTAACTTTCTATTGCCGGCACCACACGGCATAGAATAGTTTAGTTGCCGTGGGTGCCGACAGCAGAATGTTGCCCATCCTCTCTTGCCTATAGATGCAGTGAGAATCTGCCGAGGGATATCTCCGGAACGGACGACAGCGTCTTTCCGTGTATGAACATCCAGTACTGCTATTTTTGTATTTAAAGTGTATAAAGAAATGAAAAATGCAATCGGTTCGAAACCGATAAAGGCAGTCAAGATTTTTGACCCGGCGGTTAATTGCTCCGTAGCCGAATGGTAAAGGCAGCCTGCGTTAAAGGTGTTCGTATGCACGTTACGGGTTCGAGTCACGGGACTCATTTGATTTATAATAGATGTAGCTTACCTACTTATCCATCAACAATGTCCCAGGCACTGCAGCGTTCATCATGAGTACCAGTTGCTGACGCTGTATAAATCATCTATAATAGATGCAAAAGGCCTTACTTTTACCTACTTATTTGTGTCGTCCGTAGTTGTAAGTCTGTCTGCTATTTTGACACACAACACACTGCGCCATTACTGCTAGGACAATTATTTTTTTTTGAGTCAATTGGCTTTATTCTTCTCAGCTGGACACCATAACCTATCACGTGATACTACGTGTTAACGATACTGCGAAAAGTGCTAGTGAGCTTTAGCTAGTTAATGCAACTACAGAATCCCCACCAGTTTTTTTTTTAAATATGTTTCTTATTAAGTAGATAATGGAAAAGCGAACTAAACCTTTAATTCTCATGCTTACATTACCTGATTAACGATTATGAAAATTTTAAATAAAAACCGTTAGAAATGCAAATAGAATAAATAGTTTACATTTAAATAATTCCCATTTCATCCACGGACTGTAGTTAAGCAGTGAGATGAATATCTGTCTGATGGTTAACGGTATGTTTCGGCTGTTTTTTTTGTGCCAACATATAATTTCAAGGCAACAGCCGATGAAATCAGAACTTCGACAAAAGCCCGTTCAATTTCGCTCAGTAGCTAAAGCGCTACCAGGTTAATTATAGAGTTAACGGCGTTTACACGAACTTGAATTGTTGGTGAGGAGACCGTCGTTTCCTGCTACTTAATTATAAAGGTTTCCGAACTAGAACATGGGTAGTTGCAGTTTTTGTGGGAAGTGAATCAAATTGAGTATTTCTGTCGTTGAATACCGTTATCGTGCATAAAATAAAAGAAAAAAAATTAGCCGTCACGGCATGCCTGGTAGGTGTTAAACATTTTCACCGCAGTGCCATAATCACCACAGCCGCTACAGTAGCCCCAGTTATCATAGTCGCCCAGTCGCTACAGTTGCCACAGTCGCCACAGTAGCCCCGAGCGCAACAGTCGCCACAGTCGCCCCAATCGCTACAGTCAACACGATGCGCACGATGGACGAATGGCAGTCGCCCTAATACTCGCACATCTCCAAGCGTCACGCGTCACCCCTCGTCCGACTGGTTTTAAAGAATGTTTAACATTAAAAAATATTTTAGTCGTTACACCATCTACTCCCAAATACAGCAAATCTAGTACAATAAAAAATTATACAACACTATACTAATCTTCAATCGCTCTCCAAGAAGTTCAAACATTAAATCTCGCAATTTCAGAACTACTTCAGGTAACTAATCAAAGCGCAATCCAATATCAGCATATTACAAATGTTTTAAAATGTATGCTGATTAGTTTGATACAATCAAGAATTCAATTTCGTGATTCTGGTACCTGCTTCACAGTCTGTTTAGGTCGTGCATCTACGTATTCAAATTAGCGCTTTGTGATTCGCTAGTCATGTTCATTGCATTATGTCTGCTAAAGCAGTTATGATCAGAATGAGATATTGACCTTCCTTTTTTGCGCTTTGTACATACACACCTACCTACCCATGATGAATTTGGTGTATGAAGTCTGACTGGAGCGTAAAGCTTGCAACCCATTACAGATATTAATTTGATGCTTGGGAGAACAACCTACAGTCTAGTTAGGTATTAATAAATAAATAATGCTGGACATTTCACACAGCATTTAGCTCCAAAATAAGCAAACTTTGCCGTGGGGTGCCGGCGGTAGAATGTTACCCCTCCTCTCATGCCCGTGGATGCAGTAAGAGCCTGCTAAGGGATACCTCCGGAAGATGGGCAGCAGCGGGTTGGCGAGTGCAGTACGGAATGTTGATACACGGAAAGACTGCTGCCCATCATCTGAAGGTATCCCATGGTAGATTAGTACTTAGAAAAACGTAATTATTATGTGTGAGTGAACTCCCCACGCTGTCTATTTTGATTTGTGATTTGTGAGGCTCCTTGGAGGAGCTGAGAAACTGTTTAAAATCGTGACGCTGTTTTGGCATGGTGTACTAACTTGTCATATTAAGATTTCAACATCTTTCGGCACACAAGCCAACCTCAGCGACTCTTAGCTAACAGACTGTTGAATAATAATTTGGTAAAAGTATAGTAGTGTGGTCAATAAAGTCAAAGTCAATAAGTGTTTATTCAATAGAGAAAAACACTATATAGAATAAGTCAGTTACAAAAGAAGAACAAGACACATTTAAATTGAATATAACGCATAATGGAATTCGCTCGCTTCAGATAATATTTTTTTCTATGCGGGAAAGCTCACTTTTTCACTTCTATTAATTGTAATACACACTAAAAGTGTTTAAATAATTGTAAATACTCAGATCAACATTACACGCGCGATAGGTTTTTACATTTAAATAATGTAAAGTAACGTCAATGACTTACAATCTGTGTTGCCCTTGACTTAGACTTCTTAGAACAACCTTAACAATGTCTAAGTTTACTCAAATTAATGAATGGATTAACCATTCATTGCAGCTATTCATACACAGCTGGAAACTATTCCATACTATTTTGTTAAACATTAATTATGTACCACTGTTAGCGTGGTTGGGTCGTAGTATAAAATCAAAAGGCAAGCATTGAATGTAATTCGACAACCCCTCGAAAAAGATGAAAAAACATGTGTGCCGATGGGCAGACGGCTAAGAGCTATAATTCAAAGGCCATACAATAGTATTTGTCCCCTGGGTACGATTATCCATTGATAAAATATAAACCCTACTGAGGGTGGGAAACATGGTTTAAATGCGCGGTCCAGACGAACACATCACAGCACAGATTATATGCGTTTAAGTCTAATAATAGTCTAATATAGTTTAGTCATTTGTTATCACTTTATTGGAATATCTGGTATTTATAGTGTAACGACCACGACCAGGTGCGATCCGGTCGAAACGTCGAGATAAAATAAAGGGAATTATGCGATAAATACCCGATAAACCAATATCTTAATAATGTGTTGTGATCGCGAAAGTTAAAAAGAGACGTTTGTTTTTTAATAAACAATATTTTTTATTTATTTAAATTAAAGCATCTAGAAATACCACATTTTATGCATAGTAGTAAACAATTTAAAATCCAGTTCATGATTCTTAAGGATTTTTACGAGATTTCTATTTAAATTTCAGTTTTTTGTGATGTCATGTTTATGTCAGTTAGGAAAAGTTCTTTCATGAAACTCCCAACTAATGCTGAGTTCCTTTATCCCCATAGCATTATGTTTTGCATCCGCATAGTTGTGTCGTAAGTCATAAGCATAACATAACCTCTAATGTCACAGTTTTGTCAAAATTCAACTATCCGTAGACAAAAATAATAGTTTTCAAAACATAGGAACGAACGACAATTTGAATCGTTAGATACGCCCTTACCTTACCGTAATGAGACCACGATTTTTTTTATTTGAGCTATTTTGTTTTTATAAACCCAGTGTTAGACGGACGAGGTACTTATGTGTTATTTTTTTCACGAAAGTTTGTGCAATATTATTGCACAATAAATGGTAACAATAACAGTTTGTTTTATTGGAAAAACCAGAATGCGTGATGCGTTCGGAATTATTGTTAACACACATAATATATAAAAACAATGCCACATATTTTGGTGTCAGGGAACCTCTAGCGATTTAAATCTTTGGTAAACAACTGTTAACTGAGTTTAACTGAAGTAAGTTTCAAATAATTTGAAGAGGAATGCGATTGGTGGGACCGGCGTATACACCGTGCATTGCTATATTCTCACAGATGTTAAAACGGAGAATTTTCACACCAGACGTGTCTGCTCATTCATAATTCTGAAGAATGTAATCCCGAGCGGAGTGAAACAACTTCGGAGATATTTAGCGTACAGCGAACGAGATATTGTTTACTTAGTACGCGTTTTTGATCTTTGCATTCGTAAAACATTCATGAGATTAGGCTTTAGGTATGAATTACGAAATTTAATCTTCTATCCTCGTAAATAACATTAATAATTTATTCGCGGTTTCGAATCTCACTAACAATACAAATCAGAAAGTACGGACGGATGCTTGTAAAATAAAATCTATAGTTTATTTCAACAAGCATTGGTACGGGGGTACCAGAAAAGGGGGCGAAGGTCACAATAGCTCCGGTGTCTGTGACCCTAGGGTCACCAAAAATCAGTCAGTACCCTTCTCTAATTAAGACAGTGCTAACAAAAACAGGTTTCATGTAAATCGGTCAACGCGTTCAGTTTTAATCGTGTCATGCACAGGCAGACAGACAGACAGCGCTATGCATAATAGGGGGCTTCGCCCCCTAATAACATTAAAATATGTTTAATGTTTATGCTGTAATGTATAAAAAATCGATTTAACCGATATGCTCCTTTCCGGAATTTCAACTAAGCCTCTCAAGGGTTCTGTAGCTTAGTCGGCTAAAGCATTTCTGGCTTAAGAAAGGGTCAAGGTCGGAGGGAACCCACTCGGTCAAGGGATCGATTTAACCCACATCATAGATTGAACCCCACTGGAATCGAGAAGGAGGTCAATCGTCGAATCCAACTCGGATTTGGGGAATATCGCAACGTCTTTGTCCAACATACCTTGGTGCCTGAAAACGAACGTCTTCAATCAGTGTGTGTTCCCAGTGATGACAAATGGAACCGAGACGTGGTCCTTCACTATTGGCCTTATGAATAAGCTTAGAGTCGCTCAACGAGCTATGTAGAGGGCTATTCTCGGGGTTTCTCTACGGGATCGAACCAGAAATGAGGAGATACGTAGAAGAACTCGGGTCACCGAAATAGCCAGATGGATTAGCACGTTGAAGTGGCAATGGGCAAGCCATATAGCGCGCAGAGCGGTTGGCTGATGGGGCCGCAAAGTTCTCGAATGGGGGCCACGAACCGGCAAGCGTAGCGTTGGACGTCCACCTACTGATGAGTGGACGACTTGGTAAGAGCCGCAGGTCGGTATTGGATGCAGGCCGCTTCCAACCGCAGTACTTGGAGATCGATGAGGGAGGCCTTTGTCCAGCAATGGACGTCCTACGGCTGATATGATGAACCCAGGTTTTGGCTACAGCGCGTGCAAAGCCGTGGCAGAAGCTTGTACAACACCAATATTTATGAAGTTGTTTGTCCTTCATTCGGTCAATTAGGCACTATACTCAGTCCTTTGTCATTGACCATTGAAGCGAGCTCAATTAGCATGTAGTTATCAAGTCACTAACCTTACACAAGCAAGTTTTGAACACTTGGTACCTACTACTGCCGTGCCCACTACAATACTTCTTTCCCTCACTTGGAAAAAAAAAGTTATCCGAAGCGAACGAATTCAATAAGGTGCTTTATTCAATTTAAATGTGTTCTGTTTTTTATTTTGTAAACTGACTATTCTAAGTAGAGTTTTGCTCTATTGAATAAACACTTATTGACTTTGACGTTGAAATTTCTCCTTGCATTGTTTTTATTTTTTATACGACTTAATGACAAACCAAGCCGAAGGCCCATCTGATGTTAAGCGGTAACCTCTACCTATTACAATTGCAATACCGCGGTGATCACGTTCACTAAACACGTGACCAACGCTGAATTGCATTGCGCCCGTCACCCTGAGACAGTATGACTGAGCATCTAGTAAAGATGTAAACAAAATAATAATGGTACCTAGTTTAAAAACTAAAAAAACACGCCATATATTGTATGTCATTGGTCCTTGATATGAGTCTTCTTCTTCTTCTTCTCCCTCTTATGCCACACCTCTTATGTGGAGTCGGCCGGCACAACATGTTTTCCTCTTCCACTCTCCTCTCTCAGTCGCAACTCGTCTCAACACTCATTCCTTTTTTACGCATATCTTCTTTTACGCAATCCATCCATTGCTTCTTTGACCCACCTCTCGCACCATCTCCATCCACATTAATTTCTAACATTCTTCTTCCTAAATTCGATTTATCCTCCTCATCCGGTGGCCATACTATGCATAATCTCCTCCTCATCTTTTCTACCACTGGCGCTACTTTCACGCTTACTCTTATATTAATTTCCCATCCTGTCCATTCTCGTCACTCCACACATCCATCTCAACATCCTCATCTCTGGTGAATGTACTTGATACGAGTAAGTGTACTTTTCAATTTAATCTGATGTCTAGGGGTCTGGCAATACAGAAGTTATCTTCTCGGTGCTACAAAACCGATAAAGGCAATCAAGATTTTCGACCCAACGGTTAGTGTCTTCGTGGCGGAAATGGTAAAATCAGCGTTAAAGGTGTTCGTTTGAACATTACGGGTTCGAGTCCCGTCGGAGACAACATTTTGATTGCTATTTCGTTTCTATAGAAGTTACCTGTAGTGAAAATAAAAGCAAAATAAGAAGAAAGCTAATAAAAATAACTAGATTTAAAAGGAACAAGAAGCTTCGGTGTTATAATAATTCATAGCGCCTCGACTCCCAGAGCGGAGTTAATAATGGCTGTGTTCGTAGCTATTGTGCCCAGGGAAGTTTACACAGGAAACAGGGAAACTGTTTTAAACCGACTTCAAAAAGGGAGCAGGCTCTCAAGGAGTTCAATGGTGGTTCAAGTGGTTTGAATTTTTGAGTGGCTCTGCTTACTTTGGGGCTGCCGTGGGGTACCGGCAGTAAAATGTTGTCCCTCCTCTCCTGCCCGTGATTTAAGTAAGTATCTGCTTAGGGATACCCCTGGAAGATGGGCAGCAGTGACTTTCCATGTATCAACATCCGTTGAGATGATGATGATGACTTTGAGGCTAGATGAATGCGGTGAGAAATGTCAAGTATATTATTATTATACATTAGTTAATTAAATTATACATAGTTTTAGAAACATGTTTAAAACAACCGAGTATAGTATATATGAACTTAACTGTATCTGTTTCTAGATGTTACCTGCGACTTCGTACGCGTTTTGACGCTCTGCTCGTATACTATTTAGTTGACGTAGTTTAAATTACTAGCCGCAGTCCGCGGTATCACCCGCGTAGTTCCCGTTCCCGTGAGAATATGGGGATAAAATATGTATAACCTGTGTTACTCATAAAGGGATAACTTAGCTTTCTAATGGGGAAAGAATTTTGAAAATTGGTCGTGTAGTTTTTGAGTTTATTCGTTACAAACATACAAAATACAAATATTTCCGCTTTTTAATAGTTGTAGTCTTCCTTGATATACCAGCTATCTAATACTAAGATTTTTTGATTCGAGCTATTATAAACTCTTTAGCTTTATAATATTAAAATAGATTAGAAACTTTTAAGTAACCTGGTTTTTATCTCAATTTGTCCCACATTCAGGCATCAGGGTTAAAAGACTCTTGGTATGAATTTTTAAAGTATTTTACTTCGTGAACCCGAATTTCAGTCATTTAAATTATTTATAGCAAGCGCCGATAAATGTTTGATTGTCTTAGCTTAGGTGAATATTTCTAATTCAAGTAAAACCGTTTCACCTGATTTGAGTATTACTCTAATTCCTAATTTTACCCGCCTGCCAAGCGTGGCGAGTTTCGCAATCCTCTCATGATCTTGGAGATCCCTGAGGCTTTTATGTCCAGCTGTGGACGTGGACAGCAGTCCAGAGATGATGATGACATAGAGAAAAAAAAATACTTCTGCTAATCACTTCCACTGCTGGACATAGGACTCCCTCATGGATCTCCAAGATAATGAGGGGATTGTTGCCATACTTACCACGCTTCTACTAATACCTAGTATATATAGTCCTCCTTATGGAACCGAGACGTGGTCCTTCACTACTCATTCGCTCAACGAGCTATGGAGAGGGCTATGCTCGGGGTTTCTCTACGGGATCGAATGAAAAATGAGGAGATACGTAAGAGGGTATGTAAGTATTAGCCGTGGGGCGCCGGCAGTAGAATGTTGCCCCTCCTCTCATGCCCGTGGATGCAGTAAGAGCCTGCTAAGGGATACCTCCGAAAGATTGGCAGCAGCGTCTTCAATATATCAACATCTCATACTGCGCTCGCCAACCCGCCTGCCAAGCGTGGTAAGTATGGCGACTACCCCTCATGGAGACCCATGTGGGAAGCTTTTGTTCATTAATGGACGTTTTATGGCTGAAATGATAATGATGACGTAAGAGGGCGTGGCAGGCCATTTAGCTCGAAGAACAGATGGCCGATAGAGCCGAAAAGCTCTCGAGTGGAGGCCACGGACCAGCGAGCGCAGCGTAGGACGTCCACCAACAAGATGGGCAGACGACCTGGTAAGGTATACAGGTCGGCGGTGGATGTAGGCCGCTTCCAGCCGCAATATTTGGAACTCCATGAGGGAGGCCTATGTCCAACAGTGGACGTTCTATGGCTTAAATGATGATGATGATAGACCTCCTCATCGGTTTCGCTGTGACTGTAAACAAATGATTACCGAATATTTCTTAAATGAGCCCTGATATGGCTAGCTAGACCTTGGTTTTAAATACCCTACGACACGTGCGGCAGTACAGTTGGCCCGCGGAGTTAAACGTGTATACGAAGGAGGGCTAGTACAAAAATCGGCCAAGTGAAACAGGGCTAGTACAAAAATCGGCCAAGTGAAACTGGCGCATGAAGGGTTCCGCACCATTCATCATTTCAGCCGTAAGGCGTCCACTACTGAACACAGGCCTCCCTCATGGATCTTCATGAGGGGTAGTTGCCATACTCACCACGCTTGGCAGGCGGGTTGGTTAGCGCAGTACGGGATGTTGATACGCGGCAAGACGCTGCTGCCCATCTTCCGGAGGTATCCCTTAGCAGGCTCTTACAGCTTCCACGGGCATGAGAGGAGGGGTAACATTCTACTGCCTGTACCCCACGGCCAATATTAAATCACCACCATTATTAAATCAAAATCACGTTTGTTGTATGGAAGCCCCCCCTAAATATTTATTTTATTCTGTTTTCAGTATTTGTTGTTATAGCGGCAACAGAAATACATTATCTTTGAAAATTTCAACTGTCTAGCTATCACGGTTCATGAGATACAGCCTGATGAGATGACAGACAGACAGACGGACGGACAGACGGACAGCGGAGTCTTAGTAATAGGATCCCGTTTTTACCCTTTGAGTATGGAACCCTAAAAAGTATGGCTACGCCTTTAATTCTATCACATGACGTAATCCGATAAACTAACTGAATGCTGTTATCAGTCGATATTGAGTATTTGGGCGAGCGAGGCTGATAAGACGTCTACAAGGACGCGCATGTAACCGATGTCTTTTGTTTCCATATCCGTGCAATAAAGCTTATTATAAAATATCAAATTACCTAGAGGACAAAACCACTTGGGACGGAATCTGCTCCAACTCCGTCAAACCACAGATTACAGAAACGTCAAACGTAACATAAGACAAAGGAAAAATTGTTAAATTACGACTATAACGACCGAGTTAGGTTCTTCAGTTCGCTTCTTTTCCTAACTCGCGTGTCATCTGAAGTGAACAGATATATGTGATTTATTATTAATTTGTGTTGTTTTATTTTGTAAGTTGTGACGCGTCAATAAGGTCCATGCGGCCGCACTGAATAAAGTATTTTTTGATTCTTGATTCTTGATATAAAACTGTGGCAGCAATTTGACTTGTCTCAGCACGCTTGGCAGGCGGGTCGGCGAGCGCAGTACGCGATGTTCGAGAAGTATCTATGGGTGGATTATTACCTACTACTTACCATTTTTCACGTTTACGCACTACTTACCATACATACCATACCCGGGAAAAATATCTGCAGAATAATTTACAAACATTTGCTCCGTGGCGGGAATCGGTCCCCAGCGTATCAGTCGGCTATTAATCCAACTAAGCCACGGAGGCAGTTAAATCTATAAAGTCAGGAAGCGATTGCCCTTGTACACACATTTATCGCAGCTGTGAATAACAGGAGCATGGAACGGATGCGCGTGCGCATGTGTCTGCCTAAAATTAAAACCTCACGTGGAAAACCCCAGTGTTTGTGTAAACAGAGTTGCAATGTTATAATTTTGGAGGATGAGATGTTTCATGATTGCATAATTAGCACTGCGTTTTGTCTGTATGGATGATTCCTTAGGACGGAAAGAACTGCTACTTAAACCTGCGCATGCGCTTATTTGACGACGATTGTCTGTAAACGACAGTCAAAAATCTGGACAGATTCGCAGTGAAGTCATTTCGAGTTTTATAATTTTTTTTAAGTATTTTATGGCGCAGTATCAATGAATGAATAAAGCAATTAAGTTATGTATTACAAATATCTTTTTAATTTAATAGTAGTTTGACGAAAAAGTCACTATAGCAGTTCAGTGCTATTCACTACACACAGGTATTTATAAAAGAATACCTGTGAAAGCACTTAGTAAAATTCAGTTTATTTTGACATTTGTCAAAAGAAGTTATTAGACCCACGTTCTCAAACAACACCCTCACCGCGCTAGATAACTTCTAGTTCTATAGTCGCCGACAGGAAGTTTATTGTTGGTACGTTCGTCGAGTACGTTCATCCTACATCAAACAGTGTCAGATTCACGAAAACAGCGGCGACAGTCATATAACAGACGTAAAATTCATGAAATAAAAAATTTCGATCGGAAGACTTAGTGAGAGCATGTACTACACGTAATTCGGTACAGAGTTAAATTGAGATTTATTAAAAACATTGTACAAAGGTACATAAGAATGTTTCTCAAAGTTAATTCTTTCCATTATAAAAATATTTTCTTAAATAATTGGAATATTCGATAATTTCTGTTATTAATTCAGGAGGTAGTGCTAATGTTAAAATCATACGATTCCGTTTCAGACAAAGAACATTTATTAGTGCAATTGAGCACTAATAAATAGTATGGCTATTGAGCCATCACCGATAAGACATAAAATTCAACAGCCTTCTTGCGGTTAGAGAAGAGGCATTCTTCCAGATTGTATAAGTCTAGTGTTAGTATTGCAATCGCTTTATAAACCAAGGGCAATACAAATAATACTCAATAGCGACCACCGCCTACACACAAAACATTAAAGCTATCTTCCAGATCCGCGCAGGCGGGCATGCAGAATGCCTCTGTTTACGTGACATACGAGAAAAGGCAATAAAATGATTTAATCCAGACGATTCAAATCAGGATAATGGAATTAAATCATTGTGTACAAATTATTGTATTGTCATTGGTCCTTGATAAGTCCACCAAGTTTCAATTAAATCTGACCGTTTTGGTTTTGGGTTTTCCGTGGGTTGCCAGCAGTAGAATTTTGCCTCTCCTCTCTTGTCCGTGGATGCAGTAAGAATCTGCTAAGGAATACCACCGGAAGTTGGTCTTTCCGTGTATCAACATCTCGTGCTGCGCTCGCCCACCCGCCTGCCAAAGTGGTGAGTATGGCAATTACCCCTTATGGAGATCCATGAGGGAGTCCAGCAGTGGACAGCACTCCTAAGGCTGATACGAAGTGGGTCAAAATGGAGTTCAAAGGAATATGATAGAAACATACAAGTGAAGCTAATAAAAGCGTGTTAAAAAGTGCTTCTATGACCGCTCAATAACGTCCACCGCTAACACAGAGAACCCCAAAGCATTCTTCCAGATGGTACAATACTCTAGTGCTAATGTTGCAATCATTTGGCAAGCGCAGGCGGTGGGAACTGAGTGAAGATCCGCTTACAACTCAAAACAACTCGACTCTGTTTATCTTTCACCGGGAAATGGCGGTTGAGCCAAGTAAAGGGGTATTTTGGGTAGATCGGTTGTTTCACTGAACAATGGCCTCGATTTTGTTGCTGTATGTTTCTTAATTGCTTCGCACTTACCTAAAATTACACTCAATTCTCAAATGACGTTCCAGGGGCTTTATAATGAACTCATATAATCCAGGTCAGAGGTATAGACAGTAGTCTAGCATATTCTAAAAAGAAAATAAAAGAATAACTTTATTTTGTGTCATAAATCAGCATCATCATTTCAGCCATAAAACGTCCACTGATGAACACAGGGCTCCCTCATGGATCTCCATGAGGGGTAGTTGCCATACTCACCACGCTTGGCAGGCGGGTTGGTAAGCGCAGTATGGGATTGATACACGGATAGACGCTGCTGCCCATCTACCGGAGGTATTCCTTAGCAGGCTCTTACTGCATCCATGGGCATGAGAGGAGGGGTATCATTCTACTGCCGGCACACCACGGCATAAATAAAATTATACAATAACTTTCAAAACAAACCAACTAAACTCAGCATGTGCAAATATAGATAGAGAACTTAAAATAGTAAGAAAAAGGATCGTTTATTTGACATTTCTTACCATGTTTGTTTGTCAATTTTTTTGAATATTGTATGTATTTTTAATATTTTACCAAATAGTTTTTTCCGACTTCCTCTATTCTGTCGTTCCTTCATTAATTAATTACTGAGAATCGTCACTGTTTTGTTTTTCTTATACTGTTCCTGCTCTTTTGTTGTTTGTTTGTTTTTTATTCTCTTAGCCTAACTCTTTTTTCTGTGTTTTGTGTGTTCAAAAATAAATGTACGCAAAGATTTAAATCTTTGAATGCACATAACATTATATCTTATTCTTCCTCCAATTGGCCCTAAACAATAGAAATTTTCGTATTACTTAAACGAAATAGAACCTTTCAAATGAATTGATTTTGAACTTGTATGGAATTTGTAAGGTTACAACACACCTGGATAAGACATTTATACTAGAGTCGTTACGTGACTACTTCAAGGTTATCTGGTTATGGTGGTGATTGCTACAAGGGCAATAAGTGGAGTGTATCAACTCTATTATTTTTTCAATTTGGTGTTGCATTACGTGACTTCGGTAGAGGGTGCTATCATCAGTTGACATGAATGAATGAAAGAATGAATATAACTTTACTGTACACCAAAACTTAAATTAAATGCAGTACGAAAACTTAAACATAAATGCACAATGGGCGGCCTTATCGCTAAGAGCGATCATCATTATCATCATCCACAGCTCGATTTCGCCCACTGCTGGATATAGGCTTCGCTAAGTTTGCGCCGTGTGGTGCCGGTAGTAGAATGTTGGCTCTCCTCTCTTACCCATGCAGTAAGATTTGCAAAGGGATACCTCCGGAAGATGGGCAGCAGCGTCTTTCCGTATCAACATCCTATACTGCGCTCGTTAACCCGCCTGCCAAGCGTGATGACTGATGAGTATGGCAACAACCCCTTATGATCAGTACTTAGTGATCAATGCGGAAGGCCTTTGTCCGGCAGTGGACGTCCTACGGCTAGGAGAATAAGGAAAAAGAGTTTGATTTTAGGTCACCAGGAATTTCTACGTGAAACAAAATCATAACAGTTCCTTTTGCCCCTACCGCAGTCGGGTAAAAACCGACAAATGCCATGAATATATTTCAGTCTACACTTTCGTAAGCTTTGTTTTGACTTCAGTTTCATACTAGAACTGGGCGCCTACTCTAGAAAACAATCTTTACGCGTGGGAGGGATCGCTACCTGTAGGGCTATAGTTGTCGCTGATTCAAATGTTTAAATTATACTCTCTAACGCAAAATGCGATGAATCGAAATCGTAATCATGCCAAACTAACTCTTATGGCCGCATGACCTCATGATTATTACGAGTTATTTGATGTCCTAGAGTTTGGCATGATTACGATTTCGATTCATTGCAATTTGCGTTAAAGAATAGGCCTACTGAAATGTAAACATCTGAGCCAGCGACAACTATAGCCCTACAGGTAGCGATCCCACGCGTGACCTCATGATTATTACGAGTTATTTGATGTCCTAGAGTTTGGCATGATTACGATTTCGATTCATTGCAATTTGCGTTAAAGAATAGGCCTACTGAAATTTAGACATCTGAATCAGCGACAACTATAGCCCTACAGGTAGCGATCCCACGCGTGACCTCATGATTATTACGAGTTCGATTCCCGCCTCGGGACAAATGTCTGTACGATCTGCAGATATTTGTTCAGGGTGTTCTGGGTGTTTTTCTATATATAATAAAAATATCTATCTATGTAGTATAATGTATTAAGTATATCAGTCATCTAGTACCCATAACACAAGCTCTGCTTAGCTTGAGGCTAGATGATGCTGTGTGATTTGTCCAGCATTATTTATTTATTTATTATTTATTTAGTTATTTGATGTCCGAGAGTTTGGCATGGTTACGATTTCGATTCATTGCAATTTGCGTTAAAGAATAGGCCTACTGAAATTTAAACATCTGAATCAGCGACAACTATAGCCCTACAGGTAGCGATCCCACGCGTGACCTCACGATTATTACGAGTTATTTGATGTCCTAGCCTAATTAGGAAGTACTGATGATTCAATGTACCACTCAAGGCAACTCAGTAGTTGTCAGTATGTGTTAATTTGTTGACACAGGGTTACAATAGACTAGATAGTGATGGAGAATCATCGATATCATACAGTATCATATATATAATCATCATCATCATATCAGCCGTAGGACGTCCATTGCTGGACATAGGCCTCCACCATGAATCTCGAAGTAAGTACTGACTCCTGTTGCCATACTCCACGCTTGGCAGGCGGGTTGGAGAGCACAGTATGGGATGTTGATAACGATACACACGGAGAGGTGCTGCTGCCTTTCTTCCGGAGGTACATATCTCTCGGCAGATTCTTTTATATTTTCCTATTATTGTACTTATATTCTTTATTTTTTAGCATAGTTTTATCTGCCTTAATAATACTTGTATTATTTTTTATTTTATTTTAGTTTTAAGTTATCTTGTGTTTTTGTATTTTTTTTCTTTCTTGTATGTAATTATTATGTTTCTTGTATATATTTTTATATCATTTTATCTAACGCACAAATGGAACATTTAATGTGTACTTTTAATAAATAAATAAATAGATTCTTACTGCATGAGAGGACGTGGACGTGGCAGCAATGTCCCAGGCATTACAGTCGTACAGCATGAATACAAATTGCCATTGGTACCATTGGTACACGGCCGGTATCGAACCCACGACCCCACTCTCCCAGCAACCTACACCCAACATCTAGGTACATACGTATAGTGTACACTTTATATACATAGGTGCTGGGCAAGCCTAATCCTTATAACAATGTCCCAGGCACTGCAAAGTCCCGTACAGCATAAATACCAGTTACCATTGGTATACATTGGTATTGAATTCACGACCTTTCGATCGAAAGGCCGGGGTGGTAGGTACTCTGGATCATCAAACTGAACGCATGCACTTACGCCCGATATTAATATTCAATCCATTTTTTCCTAATCCATTTTTATCTATCTAAGATTGAGATTTCAACCCCTAATTAGGTTAGAATGTGTCAATAATCTATCGACAGATTGCGATTACTATCTGTAAATGCAAACTATCCATGGGATCCTATCCTATCCTATCTATCTCAGATTACGGATTGACATCTGTTCCTAAATGACAGTTCGAGTGTATCCATAACCAATCTGTCAAGTTTGACGTTTCGTTCGATCGGTGTTTTGATCGAAATTTGCAATCCTTCGCATTTCTCGGTTTTGTTGTGGAAAAATGGCGATACCCTCTCAAGCAGTGATAGTAGTGATTTGGAGAACCTCATGTCCGATTCAAGTGATGACAGCGCCGAGACGCTCTTCACGGAGGATGAGAAGAGTAAACTACATGCAGAGCCTCGATGACGCAGACTTTACTTTTAGATTTAGGTTAACCAAGCCTGCATTTCAGTTATTATTAGATTAAATAATGCCCTATTACCGTGTAACTTCGTCAAGGTAAGTTAAAAACGAGTCCGCGATATAGAAATACGTGGCACGACGATAACATCGCCGCGATTCCCTCGTTCGTGGTGACGGCGCCCTAGTGTTGCAAGATCATCCAAATAGCCCACTCTAAGACCTATGAAACTGAGATCGGCGTCGCGTGCCAAATGACCGCTAACTTTCCTTATGATCGTTGCAAAATGAAAGCCAATGTTTGCGATTCATTGCACTTTATCATCATGATCTCAGCTATAGGACGTCAACTGCTGGGGATAGGCCTTCCTCATGAATATCCAAGTACTGATCAGTTGTTGCCATACTCACCACGCCTGGCAGGCGGGTTAGCGAGCGCAATACGGGACGTTGATAGGCGGAAAGACGCTGCTGCCCATATTCCGGAGGTACCTATCCCTTGGCAGATGCCTACTGTCTAGCATAAATATTATGTCAAATAAATTTTCTAATTTCGGAACCCTTAGAGTTTTAATTATTACCATGGAATTCCATCAAGAAGCAGCAAAATAATGTGTCTAGTACAGTTTAAATGTGATATTTTAACATAAGCTTTTTCTTTTCTGCAGTCCGAGAATCTGATTCCGAGCATAGCGGCACTTTTATTTAGGTATTTTAGAATCCGAGCAAAGCGGGACTCGTGCATAGCGGAACTAACCCCCTTAGAGCGCCAGTGTCTTGTCTGCCTTATTTATTCTAACGTTTTACTCGTCTCATAAAACTATTATATCATCCGAACAACATTAACCACGTCCATTTTGAACCGCGTTCCAAATCAAATACGGAATACCTCGCATTCGTTCCAAATAATTGGCCATAACTCTCCCATTCCCGTACCAACTACAACCAAATCTGTAGCATTCTTCGAACGTTTCACACAAACTACCTAATAATCTGCGGCATTTCTTACTAACTATTAGTTTTTAACTGTGGCGTTTCTATACAAACTATTGGTTACTCTGTACCTCGTCACGGATAGTGTCTTTAATCTTTTCACTGATTTCGATTTCACTGAACGCGTGCGGAGAAAACGTAAACTTTACTTATAATGTATGAATGTGTGAAGCATACTTCATTGTTGGAATAGTTTCATTGGATTTGATAAGAAGAAATCATTGAATGAAAGATTGTTTATGAGGAATAATCGCTGAGTGAGTTTGCTTCCTAATTCGTTCTAAGAAAATTATTTAACGATAGAAACTCCAGTATTCTCCAACTATACTACATATAACTCTAATGGATAAGGACGACTGGTTTTATATTTATTTGATTGTAGAAGTACCGACTCATTTATTTTTGTTTGTGAGTAAAAAAAGTTTATTTTTGTATTTTTTTCTCACAACAGTTTTTAGAGGTAATCTACAAGTTCTTAAGGTACTGTTGTAATTAACCTGCATTGTGAGAGACTGGTGCCTGTGTTAAAAAACTGGTGTTAAAAAAACCTGTGTTACAGATATACTTACAGCAGAATATACAGTAAGAATTGTATAGAGAAAGAAATATTTTTTTTTAACTATGTCACATATTTTAAGGTGTAAAGCGAGCTGGACTCGCCCACCGAGGGTTCTGTAGTGTTAATACTCACGGCTGAGATGATTATTTTGGTATACTTTGTTGGTAAAAGTGATTAAACCTATTATTATTAATTCAGGTCTTAAATTATATTTTGGTGCCTACTTTTTGTATGAACATATAATTTCGGCAGCACTTAAAACTCGTTTGGAAAGTGCGTGACGTCACAAATTAAGCTTACACATACGTAAGTGCCTTTTAATTTGACAACTTAATTACTATAAATATGTCCAATTTGCTTCAATCTACATCATCATCATCATTTCAGCCGTAAAACGTCCACTACTGAACACTGGAATTCCAAGAGGGGTAGTTGCCATACTTACCACGCTTGGCAGGCGGGTTGACGAGCGCAGTACGGGATGTTGATACACGAAAAGACGCTGCTGCCCATTTTCCGGAGGTGTCCCTTAGCAGGCTCTTACTGCATCCACGGGCATGAAAGGAGGGGTGACATTCTACTGCCGGCACCCCACGGTAATACTACATACTTATTTGCAACGTGAAGTCTATTGAACTGTGACGTGCCGTCATAATTAAAATAATGATCTATCAAGCACGACAATAATTGAAAGCAGGGGAGATTTTACTAAATCGTACAAAGGGAATTATACAGTACAGCAGTATTTGTCTAAATTCGACATTTATGAGACGGAAAACCAACAACCCAACAAAGTCGAAGGTGTCAAAGAAAACGATTTGAAAGCCATGTCCCTGAATTAAGTCACACCATAAGGGTTCCTTATTACCATTTTGGCCCAGAACCCTAAATTATTTTTTATATGTACATACTGGTACGGCTTTTACGAACATTATGAAAATAACTATAAATATTTGGTGGCACTGTTCTTATATGTATTTCATGTGCCGGAAAAATAGACCAGATTAGTTTTTCGAAAAAAAAACACTCAATGCCAATCTATCTAAATCTAAATAGCCCATCGGATCCCACTGCTGGGCAAAGGCCTCCCTTCCCTTTCAAATCAATGCCAATGACATAACATAATATGCACCATTAATAAAGACTGACATTGAAACCTTGAAGACTGAAAAAAGGATTTGCAATCAGCAAATCCTTCAAGGTTATTAAAATGAACGACCCCGCGCCGCTCGCGCTGGACAGCCCGCTTAATGATCGCGTCAAAATAAACGAGTGATGACAAATACAAAAGTAAAAGAACAATTAATAAGTAAATCATGCTGGACATTTCACACATCTCCATATTCCTAAAGTAAGGAGAATGTTATGGGTACCAGATGGTTGGTAGAATACGTAAATACTTTTAGTAGTAGTAGACATTTTTGTGAAGGGTTCATCCGGGGAAGTACTACCACCATACCTATTTCTGCCGCCAAGCAGTAATGTCTCCATTGCTGTGTTCCGGTTTGAGGGCAAGGGGGCCGGTGAAATTACGGGCACATGAGACCTTACAACTCTGTCTCAGGGTGACGGGTGCAATGCAATGCAGCGTTGGTCACGTGATTAGTGAACGTGATCACCGCGGCATTGAAATTGTTATGGGTAGAGGTTACCGCTTAACATTAGGTGGGCCTTCGGCTTGTTTCGTCATTTAGTGGTATAAAAAAATACTTTGTTTTTATAAATACATAATTATCATTATAGCACGCCAACCACACTCTAGGCTACTATGTGGCTGCTTTAGCATTAAGCCCATCTTTTGTAATTGTGCATTAAAGTATTAAAAAAATAATAATCATACATAGAAAAATACCCATCAGGGACAAATATCTGCAGATCAATTAAAAAAAATATCCCTCGGTGGGAATTGAACCCGCTTCCTCCTGCGTATCAGTCGGCTTTCATACCAACAGCCACGGAGGCAGTCAAACGAAAAAATATATAAGTGACATGCAAAAGTATCTATAATTAACATAGCTCCCCGGTGTCCCCTGCAAGTGCCCGCTTGTCCCCGCTCGTTTCACGCTAGTTAAGCGCTGTAACTCATCTGTTCCGATTGGAAAGCTGTGGTACTGCTTCCTTGAACTTTCGATTTTAATAGTCTTGTACTGTTTTTTTTAAACACGACTTGTTTTTAGGGTTCCGGACCAAAATGGTAAAAAGGAACCCTTATAGAATCACTCTGTCTGTCTGTCTGTCTGTCTGTCTGTCTGTCACAAGTGGATATCTCGAGAACTACTGATGCTATCGACTTGAAATTTAAAATGGTAAAAGACAACACTTTTTTACTAATATAGCATATATGAAAATGTTAAAAAATATTCTTATTTTGATTGCAGGGGGGCGGATAGGGGATCTCAAAAATTTTAAGTGAAGTTACTAGACCGTGTGGGGTATCATATGAAAGGTATTAGTTTGCACATCAATAAACAGTTTTTAGTTTTCCTTTAAACCGTATCGTTTTTGAGTTATTTACAAAAATGTTGAAAAAACGACCGTTCCCCCCCCTTATCTCCGAAGTTTGCAAAGATAAACCCGTGATACTTTTATAGCTAATAAAAGTGTATGTAAACTTTATAGGAAAATTATAGCTAACTCTCTAATTTGCGTAGTTTTTTAGACAAGGGGGGCGGAAGGGGGGTTTTCAAAATTTTTGTGAAGTTAATAGGTGATATGGGGTATCATATGAAAGGTATTCATTTGCACATTATTAATCAGTATTTAGTTTTCCTTTAAACTGTATTGTTTTTGAGTTATTTACAAAAATGTTGAAAAATTGACCGTTCCCCCCTCCTTATCTCCGAAGTTTGCAGAGATGAACCCGTGATACTTTTATAGCTAATAGAAGTGTATGTAAACTTTATAGGAAAATTGTAGCGAACTCTCTAATTTGCATAGTTTTTTAGACAAGGGGGGTGGAAGGGGGGTTTTCAAAAATTTTGTAAAGTAAATAGGTAATGTGGGGTATCATATGAAAGGTATTTATTTGCACATTAATAAAAAGTTTTTAGTTTTCCTTCAAACCGTATTGTTTTTGAGTTATTTACAAAAATGTTGAAAAAACGACCGTTCCCCCCCCTTATCTCCGAAGTTTGCAGAGATAAACCCTTGATACTTTTATAGCTAATGGAAGTGTATGTAAACTTTATAGGAAAATTATAGCGAACTCCCTAATTTGCATAGTTTTTTAGACAATGGGGGTGGAAGGGGCGTTTTCAAAATTTTTGGAAAGTTACTAGGTGATGTGGGATATTATATGAAAGATATTCATTTGCACATTAATAAACAGTTTTTAGTTTTCCTTTAAGTTGTATAGTTTTTGAGTTATTTACAAAAATGTTGAAAATAATAGCGTTCCCCCCCCCTTATCTCCGTAATTTGCGGAGATAAACCTCTGAAACTTTTATTGCTATTAGAAGTGTATGTAAAGATTAGAGGAAATTTATTACAATCTCTCTACATAGCATACTTTTTTAGAAATCATCGAAAGTGTAAGAAATCTACATTAGTTCCGCTATCAGACAAGAGATGGCGCTGTCAAGGTTCTCCTACAAATATAAAACCGCCTTTGTCATATATTATATTGTATGATGGCACGGAACCCTCGGTGCGCGAGTCCGACTCGCTCTGGCCCGGTTTTATTTAATTTCGTATAGGCTTGCGTTTGACCACATCTTGCCTGATGTAAAGCATGATATGGTCTAGGATGGGATACGCTGGCCTAGAAAGTACCTGTTTAGCCTTGATTTGATTGTCCCCAAATGTTGGCTGCTGACTTTAAAAGGAAAACGATACGACATACATTATTTTAATGTACTATATCCTGTCTTCTACAAACTAGCTATTTGTGGATACCAAGCGAAGAATGTATTTATGTGTGTGTATTCTTGTGTATGTGGCATCGTAGTTATCTTCAGCTGAATCGGGTTTAAATTAGTTTTATTTCAAAAGATTACAACTACAACTCAACCTGTGGCATTTTCCGAATCCGAATCGATTTTAGATACCATACAATTTGTTTGTTTGGTATTTTAAAACTTTAGTCAAACGTACATACTGTCAAAGTGTTATTTATTTGTTTCTGTAATCTGTGGTTTTATTAAGAAAATGTGTATTGATAGTTTTGATGTTGTTCTAATGTGAAATCCATTTTTTAGGATTCCGTAATACAAGGAACTCTTATAGTTTCGTTTAGCCTGTCTGTCTGTGGGTTAACGAAGAGACTATTACTTCTACAAAGCTGTAATTTGGCATGGACACAGAATATTGACGCCAAGATCGGTACCTACGATAAAAAAAATTCAAAAAAATAAGTTTAGGATAGATAGATAAAAATACTTTACTGCACACCTTAAATATAAAAATAACAACAGAAAGAGAATTGGTGAGTATGGCAACAACCCCCTCATGATCAGTACTTATACATGAGTGAGGCCTAAGCACCATGTTTAACAGGCGGGTTGGCGAGCGTGGTACAGGATGTTGATAAACGGAAAGACGCTGCTGCCTAACTTCCTCAGGTCATCATTTCAGCCGTAAAACATCCACTAGTGAACACAGGTCTCTCTTATGGATTTCCATGAGGGGTAGTTGCCATACTCACCACGCTTGGCAGGCGGGTTGGCGAGCGCAGTACGGGACGTTAATACACGGAAACACGCTGCTGCCCATCTTCCGGAGGTATCCCTTAGCAGGCTCTTACTGCATCCACGGGCATGAGAGGAGAGGTAACATTCTACTGCCGGCACCCCACGGCCACTTCCTCAGGTATCCCTTTGCAAATTCTACTGCCGGCACCTTAAGGCAATGATGATGAGTATTAAGCATAAAGGCGCAAACTAAACAGAACAAAAGCATACCCACAAACAGATACTACATACAATCAACTCGTCAGCACAGACATCACCATGTTTAACAGGCGGGTTGGCGAGCGTGGTACAGGATGTTGATAAACGGAAAGCGGTGCGCGGCACCCCGTGCCCGGCTCTCTGTAGCGTTGCTAACCCAAACGCCCGGCGACAAATACTTAGCACACGTCGCCGTGCCCCGCCGTTTTTACGCCTGCGGCGCGTGGGCCGGCTTTCACGCAATCGTTACTTGTGACTTAATTTGTTTTAAAAGATTGTCAAGTGTTATATTTTTTATGTTAAATCTGAAACTAGCTATACAATGTTATCTTTTGTTTCTCAGATTACGACTCTGGTGCAGAGTTATGCTGTGCTGAACTTGAGATAGCACGTTTTAAAGCTCGTCTTGTATTTAAAAGCTCATACCTCAATAATTAAAGCGTTGACGTAAAGTTTTGAATCTTTAATTACGTTACTTATAAAATAAATAATAGGATAAGAAATTAAAACGTACACTTGTCTATACATATTTATTAATTCACACGCCTCTGATTCCACACCATTATCTGGCGCCGCGCGGCGTAATTTATGTTAAACGTGACAAGGCATATCATGCACAAATATATTTTTTAGGCATAAAATGAAATCAACACTAAATAAGTAGTCTTATATTATTTTAAAACAAACAAAAACCATAGGGATAGCATTCACCACTTCTGAGAAATATGAACATTTCTGCAACAGTTCCCATGCTCTCAGTAAAATCACTTAGTTTTACTTTCACTCGAAAAAGTCAAATCTTATGTTTGATGTTGGAATTTTTATATTGACGTGTTAGTTATTTACATTTCTTGATTAACATAATAAATCTTGAAGAACAAAACTAAATTTCACAAGAAAATCAGCAGAAATAACGCACACATCTAACACATCCCGCACCGAATCAACACTCAATGACAAGATTGACAAGGAACGTTTTTTTCTTACTTTCTTTTCTTTTGTCTATGGCTTGGATACTCGACTGTGATTAATTATGACGGGAAATTTAACGAAGAAACGAGATAAATAATACAAACTAAGCCCTAGAGCGACAAGGACGAGTATATTTCACTTTTTCGACCGCGAGGTCATGTTAACTACAGGTTGACACGGGCATTTTGGCATGGCGGCGTCATGTCAACTACTAGTTGACAAGGGCATAGTAGACTGAATCGCGATGTTAACTACCAGTTAACATGGACATTTTAGCGTTGTGCGTTTTGTTAACTACTGGTTAACACGGGCAAGCGAGCGGTTAAATTGCGTGACATACAAGATATTTGGTATGTGCCATCCTAAAATTAAAAGGATAAATCATCAATAATTTGTTGACATTATTTTATTTATTGAATGACGAGTTTATTCATTTATACATCATTTTACTGTTTTATTTGTATCTATTTGGTTGACTTAAGATATTTTGTATAGAGGTAATTGCTGTTGTTGTTACCAATAAATTGATTATTCTGATTGTTCTGATTAAGAGATGAAGTGTAACTTAGAAGATATAATTTTTTTTTGAAGACGCTACTTGCCAGTAATTCCATAGAGTCAGTTACAGTGTAGGTCAGTAATCAGGTTAAACCTAACAAGCTAACGTATGACTTCCGCTCTGCTCTAGGCCAGTGCATTGTTAACTACGACAAGTTACTAAGACATACTAACATCTTTATAAAATCAAATATTAATAGTAACAATGTGTAGGTACTCTCAGTTTTGTATTTCACATCATTTCTTTTATTTGATACCAAACTCTGGTAGATTTGGAAACATTCGATTATTTATCCCCTCTTTGACTCCCCTACCTTGAGAACTTCTTAACTGATTTTGATTAAACATGTTTAAGAACCACCGCTAAAAACCTGTTTTGAAATCAAAAATACTGCATGCAAATCGGTCCACTCGTTTAAGAGCTACGGTGCCACAGACAGACACACACAACACCCCTTTTTTGTCGGGGGTTTTAAAATTGAAGAGTTCTTAAAAGTGATAAATACAAGATAGAGCAATGTTAATTTTTGCATTAGATAAATAAGTGGTTCGCCCCGAACTTAGAACGAGTGAGGTTAACTTATTTCAATAAAGTCCCATTTCATTTAAACTTGACTTAACGTAGCGTTTTAGACTGGACTGCTGGAATTCTCCAAACACTCCTCAAAACAATCTTTGGTTGGACAAATAACTTGTAATTTTTCATCAAAATAAAATCTTTATCGTTATCATGGGGACTCATCGAAAGCACCCAATTTAATCAATTCGTATTCATGTAATCTCCTTATAATTTTATTAAGATAAAGAATATTATTAAGATCTGATGATCCATTCAAGAGTTATCTTCGAACAAGAATTTGATTAATTCCCCCATCAATAAAAAATCCTCAACGAAACTCGATTTGTATTGATGTAATCTCGTTATGTTTTAAATGTTATCAAAATAAGATAGAATCCTTCTCTCTATCTTCGGATAAAAATATCCTTTTAGCCCTATAAAACTACCACTCATTTATCCATATATCTGACAAACTACCCCATTTATCGAAAATCCCACGCGACAATCGGTTTGCATTAATGTTATCTCCAAAAACTATCCCATAAATCAAAATTCCTCCACGACAATCGATTCGTATTGATATCCTTATGTTTTAAATTTCGTCAAAATCTGATCATCACATATATACATTCAACCGAAACGCCTAGTTGCCACTAAGAACTTCATTTGCTTCGCTTACTTGTTCGATAAATGAAGAGAAGAATTACAAATCAAACAATGGTGTCAATGTTGTTGGCGCCCTAAATCTAGAAGCGTTTAGGTACATTAATTTATAATTATATAACAATACGTCCGCTACTGAACACAGGCCTAGCATGGATCTCCATGAGGGGTAATTGCCATACTTACCACGCTTTGCAGGCGGGTTGGCGAGCGCAATATAGGATGTTGATATACGGAAAGACGCTGCTGCCCATCTTCCGGAGATATCCCTTACCAGGCTCTTACTGCATCCACGGGCATGAGATGAGGGGTAACATTCTTCTGCCGGCACCCCTCGTGAGTAATTCAATTAAACTGCACTATCGTAAAGCACCTACACGTATTGCAGTGCAAATGCTTTCCCTAGCCGTCTGGTGCCTAAGTAATTAGTACTAATAATGTAGTAAGTTTGTTGCGCACATAAAATAAGACCTAGTTACATTACGGGGCACAGGTAGCCGCCTCGTAAACCTTCGTGCACACCCTGTAATGGCAGCCATTATTCCTCCCAAGTTGAAATAATTTGTAATAATTACTTGCTGCATTTAACGATGTTTTTTAACCCTCGACGCAACAAGCGATCTTATACGTTAAACATGTATCTGTGTCTTTTGTGATATCGTTGCTTTCAAACGGCTGTGATAGTAATGAATGAAACTAAAACCATTTATTAGACACAAACTAAATTTTGTAACTACTAGCCGCACCCCGCAGTTTCACCCGCGTAGTTCCCGTTCCCTTGGGAATTTCGAAAAATCCCTCCTTAATGCACCTCTAGGATACTCAAGGTATATGTGTGTCAAATTTCAAGTCTCTACGTCCAGTGGTTTAGGCTGTGCGTTGTCTGTCAGTCACTCAGTCAGTAACGGAAGAGTTTTATATATATTGACTAGTTTTTGCCCGAGACTTCTTCCGCGTGGAAGTCATAAAACGTAAAATCCCCTTTTTCACGCAAAGCCACTTTGATTCGAAAATATAAATCCCATTTATTCCCTATCCCGTGAGAATTTCGAAAAATCCCTTCTTAGTGCACCTCTAGGCCCAGATAATGTAATGTCCAGAATCGTCTGAAATAGACGCAAAGGCCTATGATGATGATGATGTAGGAAATCCCGGGCAAATGCCTATTTTTATAACAAAATCACTTTTACCAAAACGATTGTGCCGTTTGGTATCTCGGTAACAAGATAATGCTGGACCTAACCCATCTCTTTGGATCTCCAAGTACTTATCATGAGGGGGTTATTGTTGTTGCCATATTTACCACGCTTGACAGACCGTTTTTAAATACGTATGCATTGATTTTAATCGTAGAAATAAATTTTGATTCCAACATAATTCTATTACAGGGCTTAATATAATGTTGTTCTATCAGTTCTAATATAAAATGAAATTTCGTTCTTAGTAGAGCATAATCTTGTCAATTACAACCGTGTCGAATGGCATTATGTCATTCTCATATGCCTTTTACCAAGAATGTCGATAGAGAAGACCTTCGCATCATCCTCAAAAATGAACTTTATCCCACAAAGGATTCAGGTCAATGTAGTACTTTGCTCAAACGAGTAAATTACTATATTCCATATTAAACTAGGGCTGCCAATCAATAAATGATGAAGATAGTCTGCAAAAGACGCACACAGTTAAAAACATACGTATTATTAGTATTTTATTTTCTATTTTGAGGAAAACTTACAGCTTACGCCTTGAGAATAGTTTATTTATTTTATTTGTACAGCAGATTAAAAAACATTACAGGAAATAAACTCTAAGACGTTAAAAATCTTTATAAAAAAATCCTTACTTGTAAACTAAATAAATTTAAATAAAAATAAATTAGCAAAAGTACACAATATCATGGCATTTTGGAACATAACGTTAAACAATAATTTTAAAGAAATACATGAATTGAATGAAAAACAACAAAAAAAAAAGTTACCACCACTTTATGAGCACTGCGGGCCAATTATAGGTTTCCTCAAATTATTTGCATGTGATTTAGAAGGTAGGGCAACCAATGCTATTGCTACCGATAATAAATACGTTTTGGGGAAAACATGTTAAATCGGTAAATATATATTTACGCATTTCATTTCTAAAGCCATAATTAACCGAAATTGATATGGTTATCGGCGAGGCTACGCTTGTAGGTTGTATGACTATGGCAATGTGTGATTAGGTTACAGTTGAATTTTAGCAGGATGGGCAGAGGACCAAGAAATAATAAGTAGGTAGGTACCTAATTCGCAAAAAGGCAACATAAATTTAATTTATAATCTGTCAAAAGTATTGTGTAAAATAAGACCGCCAATAAGTATAATTGTTTTTGTAGTAGTTAATTTAAGTAATGTTCCATTTTCTGTATGCTTCTATGCAATAAAAAATGCATCTGTACCTATATCTAAAATGGATAAACCTTAATATAATGTGAACCTCATTTAGGTGATTCGATGTAAGCAATAAGCTAACCCATCAAAATATTTCCTACACGAAATAAATCCTATTTCAGGACCATATGGTTTTATTCCTTCAGGCGCGACAACCCTAACATTGTAATAACACCGTGTATAAAGTTATTGCACAATATTGAAATACTTGTCGCTAGAAAACCGGCGGAAAGGGGGAAGGCCGTAAGAAAATTGTAGGGTAAGGTTTGCTGGTTTTTCTCGGAGATGTGACGCATAATTACACGGTAGAGATGTACGGTAAAATGTATATTGAACTTCAAAGTCGTTTTATGGAGCCCGACATAACTTTTATACTACTCTGGGGTCATTCGAAGAACCTCATTTAAATATCAGTGTCTTAGTTCAAGATACTGACAATATTTGTGTTAAATGTTTAAATTTATAAAAATAAATTTATAGGACATGAAACTATGCCTTTAGGGACTCCAGTGTATTATAATTATTTATAATTATTTAATTCCTTATGGATCCCATCAAGGTTTGAGTTTTGAAACTCAAACATGACAGACCTACCTTATTAAAAAAGAACATCAAAATCCATTCATAATTGGCGGAGTAATCGCGTAACAAACAAACAATCGAATTAAGAACCTTTTTAATTCAATAAAAAAATGCAACAACCAAACCACAGAATGTTCAGAATCGTCTAAAATAGACGCAAAGGCCTATAATGATGATGATGTAGGAAATCCCGGGCAAATGCCTATTTTTATAACAAAATCACACGATTTGTGCCGTTTGGTATCTCGGTAACAAGATACATTGGCAATCTGTATACTGAGTGTTTCTACTCTGCAAAACGATAAACGATACCCACTATTTTTGATCTGACATCTCTGCGTACGATCGACAAGATGTCGTTCCATTCGTTTGTACAGGTGATAATCACTTGTAGCGAAATTACTTAGCAAGGTCACTTGCTAAGTCATTTCGCTGCAAGGGAAATGGCAAACCCATGATGATGGAGAAAAACGATAAAATTAAACCTACTTTTATACTTGACACTGGCAGAATTGTGTAATACCAAACACAAAAAGCCATAAAAGGTGAAGAAGGATATTCTTAGTACCCTCTCTTCCTTCTATACCGTTTAAAGTAGGTAATGTAATTAATTGCAATTGTGTTCGTCAGAAACAATAAAAAAAATATACACAAAATCACACTCCTTGCCCGTGGACGATGATGAATCACAATATTGCCAATGCAATAAGGTATTTACGACTGCCCCGGGCTTCGACTGGATATGAGCGAAATGCAAATTCTGTGGAGATTCCCGATGTACCGCACATTTACAGAGTTGGCTTTCGGTATTATGTTTTATCAAATAACAAAACGATGTTGGTAAAATATTATATAAAATTATCATAAAAAAGTAAAGATTTATCTCCTGGCGAGAATCGAACCTGCTGCGTCTCAGCCGGCTATAAGAACAAATGCCACGGAGGTCGTCAATCTCAAAACAGTTTCAGCATTTCCAAAGAAACCAGCGAATATCTTCTATCAACATCACTAGCTTGTAAAGCTGAATGCCGACGTTAGCATAGAGAGTGCAAGATAGACAGATTCAGCGTCTTATACTTGCTCTAGACTACATAACTATTGGACAGAAAATATTTTCTCTTGAAAATGTGTTGGCAGTAGCTATTGCATGAAATGGAATTCTTAGTGCAAAACTTGAAGAAGGCGCTAGTGGGATAGCGGTCAGCGATTGGGCCCCGCTTTTGGCGCGCATTTATAAAAAATCGGCCAAGTGCCGACTCGCACACGAAGGGTTTTGTACCATTATTTACTTAAATTTTGTTTTGTTTATACAAAAAATATATGTATAAACTATGAACTAAAAGCATCTCAAAACCACTCGGATAAGTAACATCGTACTCCGCGTCCAGAACTTATATCTCCAACTGTTTACCTCATGCTATTCTCCGGATAAAGTTTTCTAGCATTTGAAGAGGGTCTCTGCGAATTCTCGTGGATCTTCAGTCCTTGTTGTTTTTCTTTCTGTGATTAACTAACTCGCTGTAAAGTTTGCGGAATGGGATCCTTTTTTATCTGTGCTGCAAGTTGACATTGCCGTGAGGTGCCGGCTGTAATTGTTACCTCTCCTCTCATGCCCGTGGATGCAGTAAGAATCTGCTAAGGGATACTTACGGAGAATGGGGCAGCAGCATCTATCCGTGTATCATCACCCGTACTGCGCTCGCCAACATAGTAAAATAAATAAATAAATAATGCTGAACAAATCACACAGCATCATCTAGCCCCAAGCTAAGCAGAGCTTGTGTTATGGGTACTACTACTAAATGACTGATATACTTATCAAAATATCAAAGATAGTAAAGTTATTTTACTTACAGTTATTAGTTATAGTCTCAGCAAGCTGTGAGTAAGGAACTAATACTTTCGTAGTAAATAAGTTAATGGAATATTTTTTTGTAAATACGTTATTATAGGATCGTTAGAACTGTTAGTTATTGTTTATTTATATAAAAAAGGGACGCCAATAGTATAATATAATAACAAATTTCAATATTGAAATTTCAAGGACCAAATTGTTAGAGGAATTACACTAATAACCGCCTTAGTTCCACATGAACATGGTACATAAGTGGCACACTACATGTATGTACATACCCTAATGTCCCAGTTAATTATACATCACTGTCTAAATTACAATATTTCATCGAAACCTTTCATTAGGTAGTTTCGTGATATGATTAATATCAGTAGGTCATTTTCGTAATTTCAGCCGTCTGGCACTGCTGGACATAGGCCTCCCTCATGGAGCTCCAGGTATTGCGGCTGGAAGCGGCCTGCATGCACCGCCGACCTGCAGACCTTACCAGGTCGTCCGCCCATCTAGTTGGTGGACGTCCTACCGCTGCGCTCGCTGGTCCGTGGCCTCCATACGAGAACCTTTCGGACCCAACGGCCATCTGTTCTTCTAGCTACATGGCCTGCCCATTACCACTACAACGTGCTAATCCGTTTTCTATGTCGGTGACCCGCAGGGTGATTGATTACGTATCTAGCGACAAGTTTTGCAACAGGCAATCGTTCCTGTCAAATGTCAATTCCTTGCTGGCTGTTGCTAATACAAAATCGTCCTGACACTGGCAGAGTACGCGATAAAAGCCTGTGTTTTAAAAACTAATAATATGTTAACAAATCGCGAAAGTTTAACAAGTTCTACTGCTACCTTTAATGCTATAAATACTAATAATACAATTGTATATATCATCATCATCACAGCCGTGGGACATCCACTGCTGGACAAAAACCTCCCTCATGGACTTGGAGATCCAAGTACTGATCTTAAGGGGTTGTTGCCATATTCGCCACGCTTGGCAGGCGGGTTGGTGAGCGCAGTATGGGATGTTGTAATATAATGTTAATTTAGATAAAAATAAAAGACGTAAAGACAAAATTTATTTAACACAATCCTGTAAAACTGCCTTCGCCCACAGACATTTCAACTTTCTGGCTCCACACCTTTTTAACAAAATAAATAAAATTATAACCATTCGTGATACAACACCCTTTGAATGTAAGAATAAAGTGAAGAAATATCTTCAAAGCACTAATTATTTACAAACAGAAAACCTTTTAAAAATCTCCCAATAATAATCTTCAACTTTTACACAACTTGTCGAAATATAGAATATAGGGGTTATACATGTATAACTCCACTAGTATACTGAAAATTCAAGACGTTTTTCAGGACACTTAAGACTGCAACTCGTGCTTTTATGGGAAGTATAATTCCGTTAGTGTTATTTGTCTGGCTGCAATAGAAATAGATTTAAATATTTTATTATTTTAGGAAAATTATAGAGTTAAGTAAAGATCCTTCTCTAGAGGTCCTTCTGATATTTTTTAATTAAATTATTTTTGTTTACTTCTTTTTACATATTTCTGCTTACATTTAAGTGGATTATGAATATAAATTGTATATGCTTATCCCTATTCCTTAATGGGACAATTAATCTATAATAAACACTAAAACTACAAAACCTATGCTAGCTGAGGCAGAGCCACTTCGTGTCTACATACAAGTATTTACTTAGTTAGAGCGAGGAGTATTATGTCAAAGTACACATAGGTTTAGTTCAAAGTAGTTAACGTTCAGAAGTACATGCACCCCCTGTAATTAGATATAAGAAAACTACATTGTAAACCTAACTGAATAAAGAATTTATTATTATTATTATAATGATACACGGAAAGACGCTGCTGCCCATATTCCGGAAGTATCCCTTTGCAGATTCTTACTGCATTTACGGGTAAGAGAGGAGGGGCAACATTCTACTAGGATTGTATATAATCTTTTTTAGATAGAGTCTCCCCGCGACCACGACCAGGTGCAATCCGGTCGAAACGTCGGGAATAAAATAAAGGTAATTACGCGATAAATACCCGATTATCCCATATTTTAATAAGGATTGTATATTATGTATACCTAGTAGACAATAGAAATTTATATAATTATTTAAGACGTCCTACACGTCTCGGCACGCGCCGATTTTGGTGAAATTTAGTGTGTTTGACTGGATCTCCTGGTAGATAGATAGATTGATAGATTAACTCCTTATTGTGTAAATCATACAGAAAATAACAACAAAAATAACTAAAATTAACTTAAACTACAAAAACAACAGAAATACACAATGGGCGGTCTTAGCGCTATGGCAGGTCAGATTCAAAACTGGATCCGTTCGCGCTGCTATAATAGGGGTTCTTGGACGAAGTCGCGGCTTACAGCTAGTATCCTACAGCTTATTTCGCATAAAAATATCAGAATCTGGAATCATTTCTATACAACTGATACAACTTCAAACAATTCTTCAATGTAGTTAGTCTTTTACCAAAACAATGCAAGTATTGTAGTTACAATAATTGACATCGACAGTCATGCGTATGGAAATGTATGTAACGGAGACAACATCACTTCCCTTATTGCTGACAGCTTACGGTCCAAAATACCTCAGCAAAGTATCGAGGACAGGAACTTCCTGTCAGGTCTGCGATGGTTATTATCTAAGTAGTTTACTGTGGTACATAGATTACTGCTTTTCATACAAAATACGACCTTATCAAGAGGGTTATTCGGTTTAAATTGGCCCTTAACTACGCTTTTGCACGATGGAACAGGTGATCCTTTTAACATAAAAATATTTATAACTACTATTGGTACCTCCGACTTTCAATCCGAAGGTCGTGGATTCGATACCGGCCGTGCACCAATGGATTTTGCTTTCTTTAAAATGTATTGCATATCAAGGACGTGCTGTAACGGTGAAGGAAAACATCGTGAGGAAACCCGTTAACCTGTTCTTTCCTCTACTAGAAAGCTCATGTCCAACAGTGGACGTCAGTTTCAGCCGTCATTATTTTATAGGTTACTAGCTTTTGCCCGCGATTTCGTCCACGTGGAAATCCCCTTTTTTACGCAGAGCCACTTTGATTCGAAAATATAAATCCCATTTATTCCCTATCTCGCCCTATTAACTTTGTGACGACTAAACAACAACATCTGATAACTAAATCAAAATTGACGCTCGATAGCGATGATCACAAGATCCGCGCCTGTTGCAAACCTGTCGCTAGATGAGCTACTGTCGTTGAATCTATTTCATACATTTTGTAGTATTTTTGGATGGATAAAGGCTTCTTTCTCTGCAATGCGACAGAACACACTAAATTAAAGGTTTTGAAAAAAACACTAAGTGCTGCACTCAAGGTATTTTTAGGGTTCCGTAGTAAAACAAGGAACCCTTATACGTTCGATTTGTCTATCTGTCCGTCTAGAAAAGATTTATTATTAGTCCTAGAAAGCTGTAATTTAGCTATAAATCTATATATATATAAAATTCAAAGTCCTGACTGACTCACTGACTGACTGACTGACTGATATATCAACGCACAGCCTAAACCACTGGACCTAGAGACTTGAAATTTGGCACACATATACCTTGAGTATCCTAGATGTGCACTAAGAAGGGATTTTTCGAAATTCCCTCGGGAACGGGAACTACGCGGGTGAAACTGCGGGGTGCGGCTAGTTTAATATAAAAGTGACAACATCTCGAAAATTCTGTTTAAATAAATAGCTACTAGGTCACGCTAGCATCATACAGCAGTGTTCGTAAGTCTCTTGCGTGCCTATTGTTTAGCCACTAAGGAATTCTCCTTTTGTTATTTGCGAGTAGATAGCCTATGTGGGTCAGCCTTTTGTTCTTATCACTAGTTTATTTAGCTCGCTTTTCGATAACTGGTGCCGAGATATTGTTGTGAGATGATACAGTTTCTTGGACAATGCGATATCGCTTCTTTGCAGATGTGAAAGCTTAGATATGACTTAGCTATCGGCAAATATGGCTTTTTTAGACAATCGGAAAAAAATGTTACGGTTTTTAAGCAAATAATCGGCAATTGGTCTTTTAATGTTACCCTCATGAATAAGCTCAGAGTCCCTAAACGAGCTATGGAGAGGGCTGTGCTCGGGGTTTCTCTACGGGATCGAATAAAATGAAGAGATACGTTAGAAGAACTCGGGTCTCCTATATATATACGGATTGGCACGTTGAAGTGGCAATAGGGAGGCCATGTAGCTCGCAGAACTGATGGCCGATGGGGTTAAAAAGTTCTCGAGTGGAGGCCACGGACTAGCAGCGCAGCGTAGGACGTCCACCAACAAGATGCGCTGACGACCTAGTGAAGACTGTAGGTGGTCGGTGGATGCAGGTCGCTTCCAACCGCAATAACTGGAAGTCCTAGAGGATAAGCCTTATGGATTTTCAGGTATTGCGGTTGAAGGATCTAGGCTAGTACATATGTATATCTCTACGACAAATAGTATACGAGCAGAGGACCAAAACGCGTACGACGTCGCGGAGAACGTCTAACTAACTAGAATCCTTTTCACGGAACGTGGAAGAACATTATAATAATGTAAATGATAGAAAAGAGTCTGTCTCGCGTATTGTTATCATGCTTTGAGCACTTTGAAATGTTAGCCCTAGGCATAATTTAATTAGAAACTGCTGATTAAGTTAATCTTAAACTTTTAACAATCCCCTCCCTCATGATCTTGGAGATCCACGGAGGCCTATGTCCAGCTGTGGGCGTGAACAGCAGTCCTACGGCTGTGATGATAATGATAACGAAGATTAACCTGAAGGAACATCGATTTTCGTCAGATGCAAACCCGTGACATTATCATTAGAACAACAAACCTCTGCAACATCATACAACATAACGATGCTCATTCTGCGCCCCTCATCAAAAACCAGTAGCCATTACTTCAAATACCCAAACATCCGTACCGAGTACCGTAGGCTCAATTTATGAATATTGTAGCAGCAAGCCGTCACTTCAAAGGGTCTAATTTATGCAGGTGAGTCTCGCGGTTAGAGCTAGGACATTTATTAGGATACCTGATGAGCTGGTCTACTCATAAACTGACTCGTAACAGCCTAGGCGTGGCTTGTTTGGGCGGAAAAAGCCTATTTTATTGGTGATGAATTTGATTTGCGTAGCCTGTTATGTTTTTAAAGTCTACTGTACCGTCTTAAGAGTTAATTTGACCTATCTTATTTTACACATTTTAGTCATAGGACGTCCCCAACAGTGGACGCCACAACATTATGCCTCCGTTCTGAATCTCGAGACACATTCGGAAATAGTTATCGAGGCGAATTTCCAGGGATTATAGCGTCATGTTCAGATTACATTTACAGTTGCTGACGCTGCGCTGTAAAGATCATCGTTTTACAAGGTTTTATTTAGCTTGCCCTGTATGTATGTATGTATGTACATAACTGTAAGATTCCACCAACAAACGTTGGTGGAATCTTACAACTCAATTTTGAAGCAGATATCTTCAACCAATTGAGCTGAAATTTTGTATACATGTTTTCTTTGGATGACAATGCGTACTGCGCTCGCCAACCCGCCTGCCAAGCATGGTGAGTATGGCAACTACCCCATTATGGAGACCCATGAGGGAGGCTTGTGTTCTGTAGTGGACGTTTTACGGCTGAAATGATGATGATGACAGGTGCACAGGTTAATCTCGCAACAAGCTTTTTTATTACATAATTTGTGTAAAGACGTTTTAAGTTTACATTAAACTTTAATGGAAAATGTTTATTTTATTATATTTAGTACGTTTTAATAAAAGCTTGTTTGTTAAAAAGTTTTTTTTTACTTTTAGTTTATTAAATGTGAAAGATCAAGTGCAAATCTTTCGAAAGTGCACTTACATTGCTTTTAAACAAATGCGTCAAAGGTTCGACGTACCTTTCCAGAACTCAGTTAAAAATAATATACCACTACGAGTTACTAAAAAATACAAAATACTAATGCCAAATACTAATGCTAAATAAATACTAATACCAATTTTTCCAAGTTACCCTTACTTACATCCGACCTATTTTCATTTCCAGCCGTATTCCGTAAAATCTAATATTCAATACACACAGGCTGTAATATTATTTTTCGTACAAAACGGGGGTCGGATCTGATACCAACTCCGTCGTAACTTTTAGGACAGAATGCAAGTAAAAAGTTTTCTTCTTAGATGTTTTCAAAGTTATTTTTCAATTTTTTGTCTGGAGGTTGTGGAGTAACTTTGTTTAGGAAATAAATTGTTTGGTCCGTTAGTTATCTTTATGATAGCCATTGTCCGAGAATGTTGCATTAATTTGACGGATTCTTATCTTAAATATTCTTATATACTTCAATCCTGAGTGGGATTTTGGGAACTTTCGGTATCCTTTTTTAGAATGTTTACGACGTTACTGTTGGACTTTTTGTTATGAATGCATATAACTATCCTATGTTCCGCAACGCACTCGATACGTTTTTGAGAAATAATAAGAAAGTAAGGCCTTTACATCTATTTGATTTAGATAATTCAGAAAAGGTCCCAAATAATATAATTTTAAATAACCAGTATTTTTAAGTAAGTCCTAGACATCAGAAGACTCTTATTCCACGGCAGCATTCGTAAGTCTCAAATACCTGGGTTTTCTTACAATTTGGGAATGAGCATTGAAAGCAAACAGATAAGGGCGGCCGTTATCTTTATAGAAGGAGGCGAGTAAAGTGTCCTTATCACGATAGTGGCCCCCACAGGACTGTCGACGGCGCGCGGTCGGAGTGCTAGCAATGGTCATAAGAAGTAACTTGAGTTTCTGTAGCACGAAAGTATGTGATGTTGTGCACGAATCAAGGGATAATTAAGTTGTTTTAAATACATTGAAATGCATGTTTTATATTTTGTTGTTCAGCTATTTTTTTAAATTTATTTCTAATCATTGTAATTTTTGTTACAAGTTTTGTCGACGCTTAAAACACCTATATAGTGAGTGACCTGATTTGTTGCGCAAACTTTACACCTCTGAAAAACTTTACAAAAAGTAATCTTGTTTTTATGCCCCACTGAGTTGGTGGTACATTATTTCATTTCATTTATTTATTTGTCAGAATGAAGGTTTACAATGATGTCATACATAATACTTAAGTTCTATTAACATTCTTACCAGCGAAGGCGTACAATCAGTCGTGGTCGTCCACGATACTTTGCAGGATCATCGACAGCGCGCGGTCGCAGTGCTAGCGAGGGTTTGAGGTAAACCTTGGCTTTTTAGGGATAAATAAAATATTTTAAACACATTACGACATCTGATTTCATTTCGATGTTTTTGATTTATTTTATTATTTTTATTTTTGACTAGCTCTTATTTCGACGAGGTCTGTGGCGCAGCGGGCGAAGGTCCGCCTGCGCTGCAAGGGGTTGGGGGTTCGATTCCCGCCTCGGGACAAATGTCTGTACGATCTGCAGATATTTGTTCAGGGTGTTCTGTGTGTTTTTCTATATATAATAAAATATCTATCTATGTAGTATAATATATTAAGTATATCAGTCATCTAGTACCCATAACACAAGCTCTGCTTAGCTTGGGGCTAGAAGGTGCTGTGTGATTTGTCCAGAATTATTTATTTATTTATTTTTGACCCCAATATCTACGGCTTATTACCACAGCATCCACATATTAACAATCACCGTCTCCTCTTTGTTATACAGATTCGTCGTGGCAGTCATTTATATCATCCATACATCTATAGGAAGGCCTACAGCTTATTTAAAGCAAAACAAGAATAAGGTTAATATCTTACGCCACCGTCTACTCTTCTTCACCTATTCGTGTCTATCCAAAGGTTGCCTGGAAGAGATCGCTTTTAGCGATAAGGCCGCCCATTGTGCCTCATTATGTCTTTTTGTTAATTTTCCACTGTTTGTATTTTTTGTGTATATGGTGTACAATGAAGCATACTCTATCTCTATCTATCTATCTCTTACCTAAGCCACAGATAACAATTATAAACTAGTTAGAAAAAAACATTTACTTGTTTAAAACAAACAACAGACAAGCCAATAAGTGTACTTCACGACTAAAAAACAATATAGATAAAACAAAAACGCTAATGCATTCGTTACTGATTAATTACAAACAAATAAGAAAAAAAATAAAAGTATGTGCTTACACCAAGTTTCTATTGTTTACACACACATCTCTTCCAATGTATCGATACACACACAATAAAAGGCCGTGACGTAACTTAACAATCTTATCTCTCCAGCAGGGCTAGCATGGGCTGGGGATGAAACTTTTGTCCGCCGGTTATTTACCATGCTTGAAGGGTGGACAAAATTGACAGAGGGGAATAGTATTTTGTCCTCTCCCCGTGGATAAAATATCTCCGGCCATGCTAGCTCTGCTGGCGTCGCGTATCGCAGCCCTGGTGCATTCATATAGTGGATTCAATGTCTTGATTTGGTTGGTCCGTCTCATGGGCTATCTGCCACTTGCTCGTTTGCCCTCAACTCGACCTAAAGCACAAGGCGTTCTATGTCTACAGCGTTGGCCCAATTAATTCGTAGCAATTTTGATGCTACGAACCGTATTTGGTCCGATTAGAGCCTTGCGGAAAAGGGGGCCTGCAATAGCAGAGAACTAAACTCGCTGTCAGAACTGGGCGCCTACTCTAGAAAATGATTACGATATTATCGACAGATTGGCAATCTTTACGTAATGGCCATAAGAGTTAGTTTGACTTGATTACGATTTCGATTTATCGCGATTTGCATTCAAGAGTAGGCCCTACAGCATACAGAATATAGTAGTAACTATATTATGAACTAGCTTCTGCCCGCCGATTCGCTTGCGTTGTACCCGAATATAAAGTAGCCTATGTGTTAATCCTGGTCAACATCAATACGTGTGCAAAGTTTCAGCTCAATCCATAGCCTAGTTTTTGCGTGAAGAGGTAACAAACCTCCATCCAAACAAACTTTCGGCTTTTTAATATTAGTGGGATTCAGAATATAGTAGTAACTATATTATGTATTATATATTCAGCCGTGTTGGCCGAGTGGTATGTACCCCCGACTTTCAATACGAAGGTCGTGGGTTCGATACCGGCCGTGCACCAATGGATTTTTCTTTCTTGAAAAATGTATGTGCACACTTAACACGTGCTTTAACGGTGAAGGAAACATCGTGAGGAAACCCGCGGCTTAGTTAGCTTCAGACGCATTGACCAGTTCTTTTCTCTGCATAATAGCTGACTAAGCTGAGAGGATGGTATAGGTGCTGGGCAAGCCTAATCCATCTAACAATGTCCCAGGCACTGCAGCGTCCCGTAGAGCATGATTACCAATTGCTGACGCTGTATTAATCATCAATAATAGCTGCAATGGCCTTACTTTATATTATGTATACAGAATATAGTTGTAACTATATTATGTATTCTGTCTTAGGCACCCTGGTCAGAAACACTGATCGCCACCGCTTATCGCAACAGTCTGTGTTTGAGCGTATAGAAATGAGCCATAACAAAGCATAGTCGATCTTTTTTTTTTAATAGCAGCACTTTATTTGATAAGGTTATCTCTTTTTCCAGGTAAGACCAGACCCTATTGCAGAACGCTGTTGATTCAGCAGTAGATGGACGGCGTCTGAAGGTGCTAACGAGGATCGGTAAAGTCTATACTAAACATAGATACTAGGTATATAGTATAGTACATTGAGATTAGTAGATTCAACCTAAAAAAACTTGAGTCCTTTAGAAAATGTAGGTTTTTCTCCGACCGTTAACGAGGAGGCCCTATTTACTTAGTCTACGTATATATGTAGGTGAAAGCCCCATCAACTTCAGCCTTAAAAAAACTCAAGTCTAACAAAGTTTGAGGTTATTACTTCTTATTCTCCTAGAAGCGTTGAAGAATCGCTAGTTATGCTCTACCTGTATCATGTCTTAATTACAAGTAAATAATTCATAGAGGTTGTAGCTATTTAGGTAATATAAAAATGACAGGCAAGTAACTTCAATCCAAAATCGTCTTAAGGATGAACGAGTCGCCCATCTTTCCATACATACGTGGAAGGGTAACTCCACTGTTTGACGTGGGTCAACACTAAGGATTATATCAATTTATCTCGTCATAATCTATGTTTGTTTACACCCCAAACCGTAATAAAAGTATTTATTTCAAAAATACAAGCTTCTAAAATTTCGTATATCAACACTGATTTTAGCCCAACTTTGGACGAATCTAAATAATATAAGGAGAAAGAAAACTCAAAAATAAACGCCGTTCCGACATAGTTTAATTATTCAAAAGTTAAAATAAATGTTATTTTGAAACGATTACACTCAAGTTTTTCTATAATAACCCTTGTGCTAAAAATCTATTCACATATTTTTGCGCGGTCGGTTTAGGAATTAATCATTGTGCATTTCATTCTAGCGCGCAGGTAAACACACTATGTCAGGTATACATTTTGTATACCTGACATTTCAGTATACATTTAGGCCGCGCCCACTGACGACTTTGCCTCCGCGACTAGTTGGACCTTAAGGTTATTCTCCCGACTACTCCCAAGAGAAGTTAGGTTAGGTTATACGAAATAATTTTATATTCAAAACAATTTTCGATTAAATTTTAAACGATCAAATTATACCTTGTTTTGATTGGACAAAATATATTATTATGTTGTAGTTGGATAAACATTATTGATTAATCTGCGGTTCAAAACACGATATTTTTCACTTCACCTAAAGGTGGGTGACCACCGACCGGTGTTACGAGGTGTAATGTAACACCGGTATGACCACCTTTATGATAAAAAATACAATGAAGGATAGTTTTTGCTCGTTTTTGATGTTGTACTTTACGTGTATCAACGTTTTACTCAAAAATATGTGTGAAAATAGGAAACATCTTTGAAAAGTATATTCATAGGTTACTTTTTCTCAAAACCTTATTTTAATTTAAAAACAATGATTAGTTAGACAAACTCATACCCATTATCATTAAAATGAATTGCCAGCCGCAGTTTCTATAACTGTAAAATTGTAATTCCCAAATAAGGTTAAACAAAAATAATTGTATCTTAACATCCAATGTTATCCAACAAGCATTGGTACGGGGGTACCAGAAGAAGGGGCGAAGGCCACCAAAGGTCAAAAATGGCATTTTTGGGTTATTGGACGTTTTCGGCCGTTTTCACTTAGGAGTCCAATTTTTTTGACCTCTTTATGGGACTCCTGGGATATCTCCTTTCCAACAAAAAAACATCAAAATCGGTTCATAAACGACGAAGTAATCTGCGAACACACATAAATATATATATACGGTCGAATTGAGAAACCTCCTTTTTTTCGTCGGTTAAAAAAGGACATAACTCTTAAACGTATTATTGAAATGAAGAAGTAAAAGTATTAGCAACAATTTTAAGAAAATCTCTCGTAAACTTTTACTTTGAGCCGATGCTGGAAACATCATCTAATCGCATTGAAAAACTTAAACTTAAGTTTGTTCTTTACATACTACAAATAGAACCATCTTCCTTCTATAATTTGTTTCTTTTATAGTGTTATACCACAGTTTGGTAGAACTTTTTAAGGAAATGAAAAGTCTTATCAAACGATTCAGGTGGGTTTCGTACCGCCGGAATACATACGAATCAGTAGTCACTAATTATTAAGGAATTTACCTTTATAATTATCGGTGCTGTGGGTAGCCGTGTGAATCCGGCAGTAGAATGTTGCTTCTCCTCTTTTGCCCGTGGATGCAGTAATCTGCCAAGGTCTGCCAATTTGACGAGCTCTGTGGCGCAGCGGGCGAAGGTCCGCCTGCGACGCAAGGGGTTGCGGGTTCGATTCCCGCCTCGGGACAAATGTCTGTACGATCTGCAGATATTTGTTCAGGGTGTTCTGGGTGTTTTTATATATAAAATAAAAATATCTAATAAATAATAGTATAATGTATTAAGTATATCAGTCATCTAGTACCCATAACACAAGCTCTGCTTAGCTTGGGGCTAGATGATGCTGTGTGATTTGTCCAGCATTATTTATTTTTTTAAGGGATACCTCCAGAAAATGGACAGTCTTTATGTGTATCAACATCCCGTACAGCGCACGTCAACCCGCCTGCCAAGTGGCGGGAGGGCTATGTCCAGCAGTGGACAGCATTCCTACAACTGAGATGATGAATAATCGGTGCTTCCGATATGATCTTATCCAGAACATCGACTCAGCCGGTCAAGTTTTTATCCGGGTACAACGCGTGCGAAGTTGCGGACAGAAGCTAGTCTGAAATGAAAGGTACCCAGCCCAACGTTACTATACACAGTACAATTGTCTTAAACTAAGTGCAATCAGCTTAATGGAATCGCTTAACGAACCGTGGTGTTAGGTTACCCCTCCTGGTTTCGTAGCTTAATGGATCTTGCTGAATCGTAGACGTACGGATTCATCTATACTAAATATTGTAAAGCTGATGAGTTTGTTTGTTTGGTCGAATGCGCGACCACTACTGGCACGAGTCGAAAAATCTTTAATGTTAGGAAGCTGATTTATCGGGCAAGACTCTTGGCTGTACTATATAACTCGTTGACAAATCGTATACGAGCAGAGCAACAAAACGCGCACGAAGACGCGGGAACATCTAGGTATTTGTATCGCTAAAGGGCTAAGCTAAGAGGGTATGTGATGAGAAATAGGAAAAGTTTATTTTGTGTCACAATATTCGTTACATAAAAAACAATTAACCCGTTAACTGTTGATCGATCGCGATGTCAAAAACACGCATCTGTTGTGACCCTGCTTCTGGAGATCGATAGGTCATCGATTTTGATTTCGATTTGCACATTTTGCAAATATTAGTCGTCACTCAGCATTTCAATAATGGATAGATAGATAAAACTCTTTATTGTACATTCACCATAAAACATAAATTTTAAAAATGTCCCATGCATCGTCTCGTACAGCATAAATAGTTGCTGATGCTGTATAAATCATCTGTAATAGATGTGAAAGGTCTTGCTTTCATTAAAAACCACGTATGAAATACAATCAGGGTCAGCAACTAAGTAAGAGGAGTTGCCTGTATCAATATAGTACCACGGCCAGCGCAAAGCCGTTGGTAATCCACGACAGCAGTCGGGAATGCCACAATCGTGCCCAAAGTCAAATGCAATTGGGAATTTCCTCTATCATTTATCTACTTTCTTCACACACTTGTGCAATCCAGCCATGCACAGATCAAACATAAGGAAAATCATGCAAGAAATATCCAATATGGTATGTGTTCGTAGTTTGTCGAACACTTGGGTTTAATTGACCAAAAAGCCTCGCTAATTTCTCCCTAATATAATGAATGCGTGTTATGTATGATCCTCTATCAACAAGGCCACAACCATCAATCACAATTTAGACCCTTCGGCCCCTATTGACCGATTTAAAACAACCAGCATAACCTGAACTCCGATTTCCACCACACAGCAGACAACTAGTAGTTCCGTGTATTTTACCCGGCCAGTATTACATTGGACTCTGTTTTCAAATACTGCAAACTGTATCTTGGGTCTACATGTTTTGGATGCTGTTTCTAATACATATTTCTATGCATTGTTATCACCAGGGTAACCTGAGCTGTTTCTTCCTTGATTTGTGTAAGACAGCGGGGTCTATTAGTTCTGGTGTGCATCACCAGTTCTGATAAGATGATGGAATGCGGTTTGTCCTTTGCCTATCTAAAGTAATTAGTTTGATTGGTGTTATGCCCTCTTTAAATTTATTGTAACACTTATTTAGGACTAATGTGTAGAGTGAGGCAGTTTATCAATATATGTATATAATATAAAATTCTTCCGTTACTGACTGAGTGACTGACAGACAACGCACTGCCTAAACAACAGGAGACTTGAAATTTGGCACACATATACCTTGAGTATCCTAGAGGTGCAGTAAGGAGAGGTTTTTCGAAATTCTTACGGGAACGGGAACTACGCGGGTGAAACTGCGGGGTGCAGCTAGTATTGTAGAGGTATATGATTGTTAAGTGATGTAAGAGTGTAAATGACCGGATTCGTTATTACAAGGTAACAACCGCTTACTTAGCAGTATTTCATCATCATCGGCGGGTTGGCGTGCGCAGTACGGGATGTTGATATACGGAAAGACGCTGCCGCCCATCTTCTGGAGGTATCCCTTAGGATGTACTTACTGCATCCACGGGCATGAGAGGAGAGCATTATGTTAATCTATTTTCCTTAATATTAGGTCGTTACATATGAAATTGGCGTTTTGTATGAGTAGAACATAAAGTCGATTTTTTTTTTAAATATTTAATTAATCAAAGTTTCTATGTACTATTGCTATCTAAGCACTTTTGCCATCTTATAGATAGTTCTTGATCCCTTTACTAAAAAAACCATTCGGACGGGAATCAATAAAATCTTTGAAGGCGGTTTGGACTGTCCCATCGGAGTTGAATTTTTTCCCTTGCAAGAAGTTATCCAAATTTCGAAAAAAATGGTAATCTGTTGGAGCAAGGTCCGGAGAGTACAGTGGATGTCTTAGACATTCCAATTAAAGCTCCGTTAATTTGGTAGGCATGATTTGGCTGGTTCGCCAGGGTTCAGCCATTGCGCTTCCGATTATCGTATAGGGTCAACTTTTCATCACAGGTAATGATTCGATTTAAAATCCCTTAATTATTGTGCCGGTTGCGTAATGTAACGCAGCAGTCGACGCGCGTTTGTCGATTCGCTTCACTCAATTCGTGAGACCTTTCAAGCTTTTTCACCTTCCCAATTTGCTTCAAGAGGATTAAAATATTTGTGTTATTGTTATTGTATATTTGTGCGACACCGCCGCCATACACATCATTAATCCTTCGAGCCGTTTCTGCAGTACTGGTGCCACGGTGAAACTCGTACTCGTAAAGATCGATATCGATATTTCATGTTTTCCATTTTGTAAACTGAGTGACGCAAGAAAAAATACAAAAGAGGAAAAACAAAATGAATTATGGTTTTCGAAACACAAATGCATGAGTAAAGCTGTTTAATGCATGAGTAAAGCTGTATAAAGAATTTGGAATTCCTCTACGACAAAAATTATATGTAACGACCTAATATACACTGCCGGCCAAAAGTTTGAGACCACTTGTAAAAATCTTTGTAACCACCAAAATATTTCAAAAGTACACATGATAAAGAGCTAATTTGAACACCTGCGTATTCTATTATTATCAAAGAATTTCTGAGAGTCATTTTTATTGTATATTTTTAAGTTATCATCCTTTAAAGGTCTATTGTTTCAAAACATAATGAGTACCGCGCGCTTACCAGGTGATAGAGTCATTGTTATATTTTTTATGGCCTGCTCATTTTTAATTATTTTGGTTTTGTTTTGCGGTAACCGTACTTCCGGATTATTTTAGCTTCCTTAAACATATTTTTTACCTGAGTTTTAATGGAGTAAATTTTTCATTATCTTAACTAGTCTGAGCTCGTCGTTGTTACAGTGAAGACATCTTAAAATGGGAAAAGTGCGCGAAATTAGCACTGAAACTCGTTCTGCTATAGTTGTTTTACACGGCGAAGGCAAATCTGAACGTGCGATTGCCTCTCAACTTAAGTTGTCGAAGACTTGTGTTCATAACGCAATAACCCGATACAAGGAGACTGGCAGTAATCAAGATCGTTCGCGATCGGGGAGACCGAGAGCTACCACTTCTAGCGAGGATAATTTCATCGTCGTTACCAGCAAGCGGAATAGACGCCTAACCGCACCAGAAATCCGCGCAGAAGTGAACAAATCCCGATCAGAACCTGTGTCATTGACTACAGTAAAAAGACGATTGAGAGATGCTAAGTTATTTGGTCGCGTCGCCGTTCGAAAACCACTACTAAGGCCACAAAACAAAAAGAAACGGATGCAGTGGGCCCTTACCCATCGAGACTGGACTGAAGAAGACTTTAAAGAAGTTCTTTGGACAGATGAATCCAAGTTTGAAATATTTGGTTCAAAACGACGAATTTTTGTTCGACGTACCGCCGAGGAAAAGATGATGCCAGATTGTGTGGTGCCAACAGTTAAGCATGGTGGTGGTTCCATTATGGTCTGGGGATGCTTCTCGGGCCATGGAACCGGAGATTTGGTATGAGTCGAAGGAATCATGAAAAAGGAGCATTATAAACGAATACTACAGCAAAATGCCGTTCCGTCTGGTTTAAGATTAATTGGAAATGGATTTTTTTTCCAACAAGATAATGATCCTAAACATAGTTCAAAATTATGCAGGGGTTATTTAGAACATAAAGAAACAGAAAGGGTGTTAAAAAACATGGTGTGGCCCCCTCAGAGTCCGGATCTCAACCCCATTGAGCTATTGTGGGAAGAGCTTGACAGAAATGTGCGCAGTTGTTGTCCCTCCTCACAAGAAGACATGTGGAAGGCTTTACAAGAAAGCTGGAACAATATCTCACAAGATACAATTGATAAATTGATTGCTCGTATGCCGAGACTAGTGAAAAAAGTTATAAAATGCAAGGGAGGCTTTTTTGACGAAAAATCCGTTTAATGATTTTATTAAATATGAACGTCATTTTTAACGTAAATGGTTGATATTTCTTGATTTTTTTTTCTTCTTGATGAATGTGTATTAGTAAATAAGCATTTTAATTAATATCTAAACCTCTTGATTTATATTTTGAGTTTTATTTCATTTTGCTACTTAGATGTAGGTGGTCTCAAACTTTTGGCCGGCAGTGTATATTTTTATGTATATTACCTAGAATCATTTTTGTTTCAACTATACCAGGTAAGACCATTGGTCTCCGAAATACAATTATGTATATGATTAGTTCGGAGCCATTGGAATCAAAAATGTATTATTGTTAAAAAAACCTCGTGTCAGCTGTTAGACCAACCGAGCCACAAAGGTTGTCAAATACTTTATGTTAAAGATGTACCCATTTTCAAGTAACCTGCAAAGTTGGTTTGTGACCGGTTTGAGCGGGTCGCCACTTTCGCTTGGTTTGATGTAAAATCGAAAGGAATGTTTGTCTTGTAAAGTGGGATTGGACTGGGTGTCGTTTTTTATGTAAAAGTAAGCAGCTGTTTTTAACGGACTTAAAGAAGGAGGTTTTCAATTCGACTGTGTGTTTGTAAGGCCAATTATACCGCGTGTATACGTTTCTGCTACCCCATTCCGCATCGTACATCACATAACTTATATCTCTTCATACATAAATGCCCATGGTTTTCTCAGTATGTCATCTCGCAGATCGCTCCATTCGCCACTCTTCGTTTTGGGATCATAAAACACCAGCAGCCCAGTTACTTGTTTGATAAGCTTCACTTCTCAAACCTACATATCCGTTTTTCCACCCGACTTATATGTATGTCTGAGGCATAGAACGGCTGCATTTCGTGGTAGTTTTAGATATGCTGCCACGAAATGCTGGAACAACTTACCTCCACCTTTGAAAAATTGTACAACAGTTTATTATTTTAGTAAACATTAAAAAATACTTATTAGATTTACAAAAAAACTCTACTTACATAGCGGGCAGTCGTTCTAGGCCTCGGATGAAATAAACTTTACCCCATAGAAATGAAAATTATCGCGTGTTACAAGAAAAAGAAATATGTAAAACGATAATTAAGATTTTAATATTGTGATCCCATGTTGACTATGAACATAATAATATTGTATATTTTATATATGGTTACTTACCATAAAATCCTATAGCCCTTTTGCTGTTAAATGTGTTTATCTATGAATGTTATCGTCTCTGTACTTGATATAATTATTTTTTGATACCTCTATACTGATGGTGGGATCCATGAGGAATTGAATCAAGAATCAAAAAATACTTTATTCAGTGCGGCCGCATGGACCTTATTGACGCGTCACAAATAATTGTAATAGTAGACACTGGAGCCCCTCGAGGCATAGTTTTACGCCCAAATTTAACCTTGCTGTTGGGTTTTTTATTTTACTTTTTAATGTTTGCTTGTTTTTACTTTTACACCCAGTTCTGATGGTGGGATCCATAATAAATCGAAGGAAATAAGTACTCAAATAAAAAAGGCTTATTTATAATGGTTTGGGTTTGCTGAAAAAACCTATAGTATTTTATAATTTCGAGTCAGTTTATTTGAAAATTTTAAGAATAATATATTTAAAAATAAATATCATTTGACTTGACACAAATGCTGTTCGCCAGGGTACAGGGTCCCGGGAAATAACAAGGATATGAGAAACTAATACTTTAGGTCCGTATATAAAAAAAATCCAAATCATTTATCGGTTAACACGATTAGGTACGAAGTCTAATTGTAATTATACTATTAGCCGTTAGGTTAGAGTTATCCATGTATGTAGTGATTGTTGCAAAAGCCCTTAGTATGAGTATAGAGCGCTCCATTCCGAAAATCGAATTTCAAAATTTAAAATTCAACATTCATTCTTTTTTAATATCAAGAAGCACTGTCATTTGTAACATTCTACCCTCATTTCTCGAAAGCATTACCAGATGGCAACGTCTCCAGAGGAAACATTTTTATTGGAGTGACCAAAATGAAGGGACGTTAGGTATTCAGTAACGCGGTCTCTAGAGCGAGAACTAATCTACATAGGGCAGGAGCGGCGTGAAACAGCCCTGAATAAGTAAAGGGCTTTGGAAACTAAGGTAGCTCGTTTTAATGCCGAAAATTGCTTGTTTTACTCCACGGTGCTTAGTAAAAAACGAGCTCAGGGCATTTGGACTTCATTCTATTGCTTCTTACGCTTAACACACGTAGGGAAGTTTAATTCATTTATTAAAATAGGAGTACCAACACAGGTTTACACGTACTATAACAAGATAACTTATACTAACATATAGCACGATAAAAGCTATGGACCTAAGTTGTTATTAAAAGCTGAACTTAGAAGCGGAAACTGCATTTCGTATTTATTTTTTGATAAAATTTTATTTTTTTTAATTTTTATGTTCATGTTTGTAGAGGATTTATAAAGGAAAATATTCACTGATAATGGAATTAAATTACTTAAATGCGTTTTGAATTGGTTTGCTTCAAAACGAGAGGCAGATTCCTTTTTTTAATATTACCACAAAACGGAACGGCACCGCTTGTTGACAGAAACACGATTACAAAATTCTCTAAGAATTTATTTTAGTTGTCTCATTGGTAAGGCGACACGAATGCGTTTTATCATTTTTTAATTAACTTTGCGCGTGTCTTTTGTTGCTTTTTAAGCCTTCTGTTTCAGTAGGCGCTAATCTCTAATTACAAGAAACTTTCAATTAAATAAGGCGTATCCTTAAACAAGAATAATCGTTAAAATAGTTTTCTACAGTCCAATAGATGGCACTAATAATAGTGCGATAAACACAATGAAGAATGTTTACTAATTTAGAATTTTATTCGTAATATCTGTTGCAAATAAAAATATGTACGATTAAAATTTTAGTCTTTCGATACATTGTTTAGTTTGCGAATATGGAATTTCAAAATAAGTGCACGACGCGGGATTCCCTGCGCTTGATTCCGTGACGTCACTTTAGTGTACAAAGCCCGTTTAGTCAACGCGCTCGCTCTCGTAATGCAGTTACGGCAGCGTTGGTTGTTGCCGAGCTGTGGAACGTGACGTCACTCTATAATAAAGAGAATTTTAAATATCTGTTAAATCATAGAACTATTTTTGAACGAAACAAAAAGTAGTGTATTTGTATTGTAGGTACACAAGCTCTAGTAAGCATATAAAAACAGCTCTTCATGTATCTTTCAGTTTTGTGTTTTTACATCATTTCCTTTGAGTGTATCAAACGAAAGGAACATGAAACTTGGGTAATATTTGGAACCATTCGTTTATTCATCCCCACTACCACCATATCTTGTAAACGTCTAACTGTTTTTGATAAAACATGCTTGAGAGCCACTAACAGAAAACCTGCTTTCATATGAAAAAAAATTGAGCCGTATCACGCCTGGCAAATGATAAACATTTTCACCAGTCGCCATAGTCACCATAGTCGCCACCGTCGATACAGTAGCCCCAGTTACCATGGTCACCACAGTCGCCACAGTAGCCCCAGTCGCACAGTTGCTCTAGTCGCCACAGCCAACACGATGGGCAAGATGGACGAAGGGCAGTCGCCCTAGTAACTAATTACTAGGGCAGCCGCCCTAGTATTAACGCATTTATTTTTTGATTTGCACATCTCCAAGCGTCACGCATCACCTCTCGTCCGATCGGTTTTATCCCCCGCAAAAGATGTTTTATATCAAGTGGACCGATTCGAAATTTAAACTGCATTTAAATTTCGAATCGGTCCACAGTTTGAGAGCTACGGTGCCACAGACTGACTCAGTCAAACTTAAAATATAATACTTTTTTTCCGGACCTAAAAACAAACAGCCCTCATTTTGCGATGGAAAATATTTGCAAAAACAAAATGCAATACATTTATTTGCCCCGTGTAAATTGTATTCAGGTCATTCCACTCCAATGTTTTCCGCTTGTTGCGATGATAACATTAATATTTAAAACATAAAGCCATCACTCGCTGTGGGCAGTCGTATATTATATTATTATATATATTGATATAATTTGGCGAGCGCAGTAGTAAAAGACGGAGAGACGCTGCCCAGATTCATATTTATTTATTCATTATGAAGACCAACAGCATTAACATAGTTTTATAAATAACTTATATAAAGCAGTGAGCCAATTAGAGGTCCTCACAGATATAAATAAAGAAAAATAACATAACATGAGAACAATGAAAAATGCGATACAAATAAGTACTAGAAAAAATATGAGATAGGTAGTAAGTTACAGTTATTTTTGGATAAAAAATTCTCTGCTCAACAACTTGCCTAGCCAATAAAACGCTTGTGCAGTATAAATCTAAGTCGCTTACTGACTACAATGGAAATATTACTTGCCCGTTTTATAATTAATAGAATCAGGCGTTACTTTGCGGAAATTCATGACAATAAAATGCAATGAAAATATCTAGTTTTAATTCCGCTAATGCTGAGATGCATAGCACCACCCTCCCGCCCGCTAATTATGCACATGCAGGGAGAACTAGGTTGTTAGTGCAACATGCATACCCAAACCCACACGACGACACGTGTTTCGCCTCTCCCTCACCTGAAGATGCCTCGCGGAGAGGCCCCACGGCAAAATTGTATATCTATACAAATTTACCAGTATTATGTTCCGCAGCGGGAATCGAACCTGGAACCTTCTGCATCCCAGCCGGCTAATAATCCAACTATGTCACGAGGTCGTCATATTTGTATCACACATATTGATTTATCTCGCAGTAAACACGTGTTTCAAAGCCAGTTTGTTCCATACAAGTTTCTTGCTTTTACCACTCTTACCTCCTTACTACAAAGTAGGTTACGTCGCTTTTAGCGTAAACTTCGCATAAAAATAGCAACATCGCGCAACTAGAGAATAACAGCTGCTTTCCGCGCCCTTACATGGCAAGCTGGCAGCACTGCTGCGTGCGCAAAACCCTCGGAATCCAGTGTTGCCATTACCGCGTGTAAATTGGGAGATTTCGATGGTAATGTCGGGTCTGGCCCGCTTACCGTGAGAGAAACAGAGGAAATTATAGTCTTGGAGACGTTTTTACCTTCTATGCTACGTACGGTACGTTTTTCTTAAGATTTATGTTGTAAAACAGATGTTAGAACAGGTGTACTCACCTCTCCTTAGAATGTAAGTATAGAATCGCAGTAGTCGTAAACTATGTGAAGCATCTTTGACAAATTGTCATTGTTTTATTTATTTATTTTTTTCAACGTCATCATCTTAACCGTAGGACTGAGTGTATGTAATGATAAGTAAATAATAATAAATAAATAAATAATGCTAAGCACTTCTCATAATACTAACTAACAGAGCGAAAGTTCCTTAGTAAAAGTTGTTCATATTGATGAGTACATTGACCCTCCGAAGTTTTCGGTAGTCGTCATTTTACACCCTGTATACACCCAAACTAAGCAGAGCTTGTACTATAGAAACCAGATCATTAAAATAATACGTAAATACATTTTTTACTTTTTATAAAATACTTTCATCACATACTTTCTCACCCTTTTGTAAATTTAGAATTTTGTGGGAATCATATAAGATGCCTGTTGACACGATCGTCTGGTACAAGCTCTAGTACCGAATTATAAGTCATTGTAGAAGAACATAATTTATTTTTGCATATATCGTTATCATTTACACACTACTTTTTTCTAAATCATAATTTAGTCTACCTCATAATCGCACAAGCGACAAAGCTTTTATTATTAAAATAAAAAAAAAAGATGCCACGGTCCTTCACGTTCCATACCGCATTCCACCAGAGTCCTAAAATATTGAAGAAAGGTTTACCAAAAAAAATCAGATAATCACTAATAATCAGATGTTAGGTTTCTTAATAAACAGGTCAACTAATACGAAACCTAACACGCTATAGAGACACCAACGCTCCTACTTAAAAATTGCATGAAATTGTAAAAAAAACCGCAACCTGATTTAGCTGCAGACATGACGATACACCCGGCTCATATTGAACTCAGATTCCAGAAATTTTATTATCAGTCTAATTCTCACATTGTAAACACCATTGCTATTGGAGAATCAATCTTAGCAATGGTGTTTACGTCTCATTATCGTGAGTTATGGATCTAGTCCAAGGTTCAGTGATGGCAAAACCATTCGAAAGATGTATCTTCGGTTGAATTAAATTGTTTGAATTGATTCTTTTCTTTTATTAGGGAATTTCGGAACTTCAAGGGAATTGGAATTTGAAAATTACCAAAGCGGCGAAAGCTGAAAACATTCGTTATATATAAGTAGCGCATTGATTTAGAGTTTTATTTGCCGTTGTTATTTGCCTAATGGACGACATAGTCAAAGGCACTGTTGGAGAAGCATAAGACCAGTCTGGCAATAGCGAAATAAGGCCTATACCCAGAAGTGGGGGAAACCGCGCTGAATCATTATGATGATGAATGTAAAAAGAACTTTTAATTAAGATTTTTCCTAAACTGCCCTTTGTCAAAAATATCCTTTAGATTCGGTTTAAAACCGCTTATTTATATAACATTAAATATAAAGTTTATTCTGATGATAGCACTACGTTACTATCATTGTTCCACAAAGATACACTTGGTCCCAAGAAACACATAAACGTTTGATTTTATTAGCGCAAGTAAACAAATAAAGGAAACGTCATAGCCCTAAATAAAGAAAAACATTGCCAGGAAATTTCAGGTAAGCGAAAGTACATCTATTTAGGGAACGTTGTTTACTCCACTATTTTATTCAGAAGTTGGTAGAGCGCAACACTACGGGCAAATGGGAACAGTAAAAATTTAATACCCACCCGACACTTAGGGTAGTGTCTTATTTTACCGAGAAATAGGGAAAATGAAATTAAATTGGGCAAGGTAATTGGGTAATATTTTGGCTGAATTCTAAAGAGGGCGAAAGAAAACAGGTGATATTCCTAAAGTGAGTTTCTAAAAATATCCTAAATTTTATCTAAATTTTTACTGTTTGGTTACGTCTGAAAACCAGCGCTGCGTGCCGTTCTAAACCCGAATGGCTCGCGGTAATATGCTGAGACGGGGCCGATTTAGCTCACACTGCACTACGTGGTCTAGCTCTGCACCTAGTTCATTTTCAATTGTATTTTCTTTTTTGGTTCATGTTTATTGCATGCTCTAGGTTATATTAGTCTAAGTTTTACTGATTGTGCATGTGAGATAGATAAATAAACGCTTTTTCTTTCTTTCTTCTTTCTTCTATCTACAAGAACTGATAATAATTATATAAATAAAACACAATAGAATCCATTTTCATAAAAAAATCGTTCCGCAAACTCCACAAAGGCGCTAACTGTACAAAAATTTAGGCTAAAACGACCCGATACAGATAATTTAAATTGGAATTTATTTTATCGGCGAGCGCGGGAAAGTTTTTTGATTTATTGGCGCCGAGTTCGAATGTCACGCCTCGGCTGCCCGCCATTTTGAACATTTACAAAATGTAAGTAAATGTTCAAAATGGCCTCTCAGTTTGTTTACCTTGATTTTACTAAGAAACGGTAAAACAAATAAAACGAACGAAGACAAATTATATAGACACTTCAAGGTAAGTTTACCTGTTCGTAAAATATTTTTCTGAGTATTTATTATGTTAGTTGTGTACATATTAAATTATTTATAGGTAAGTATTTTATTTTTCAATAAAAAAATATCTTATATTTTGGACACATATCGCCTGTGATTTTATTGAGCCTGTGACATTGAAGAGTTCCGATGCCCATCTGTGGTCTTCTTTATCAGTTTTAGTTCACCAAATCATACTTTGTGAATGCTTGACTTGTTGCTGAAAATACCGAAAACGCTTGTACGCCTATATTATTTGAAGAGATAGGGAACCTAGTCACTAGTGAGATCTAGTCAAACCTATTAGCCATTTAATGAAAATCTGACAGAGTCAGTCACACACGTCAAATCATTATGCATTTGTTAAATTAATCTGGATTGTGTAAACGGCAGGGTGATTACGTACCTCGCGACCGGTTTGCAACAGGCGTAAATCTCGCGATCTTCGCTGTCAAACGTCAATTCCTTGCTGTTGCAAACCTGTCTTGAGATACGTTATCAGTATCAGCTTGCGTGCCTTTTGTTAGGAGCCTTAAATGCGTTCAGCGTAACAGTGTGGTAACAGTAACGAAGGGTCAATAAGTACAAAGAATGTACTTTAATTCTGATTAATTTTATAAGGCGATTCTGATTAATTTTGTAACGAAGGGTCAATAAGTACAAAGAATGTAGTTAATTTCTGATTAATTTTATAAGGCGATTCTGATTAATTTTGTAACGAAGGGTCAATAAGTACAAATAATGTTGTTAATTTCTGATTAATTTTATAAGGCGATTCTGATTAATTTTGTAACCAAGGGTCAATAAGTACAAAGAATGTAGTTAATTTCTGATTAATTTTATAAGGCGATTCTGATTAATTTTGTAACGAAGGGTCAATAAGTACAAAGAATGTATGTACCTAGTTAATTTCTGATTAATTTTATAAGGCGATTCTGATTAATTTTGTAACGAAGGGTCAATAAGTACAAAGAATGTATGTACCTAGTTAATTTCTGATTAATTTTATAAGGCGATTCTGATTAATTTTGTAACGAAGGGTCAATAAGTACAAAGAATGTACCTAGTTAATTTCTGATTAATTTTATAAGGCGATTCTGATTAATTTTGTAACGAAGGGTCAATAAGTACAAATAATGTTGTTAATTTCTGATTAATTTTATAAGGCGATTCTGATTAATTTTGTAACCAAGGGTCAATAAGTACAAAGAATGTAGTTAATTTCTGATTAATTTTATAAGGCGATTCTGATTAATTTTGTAACGAAGGGTCAATAAGTACAAAGAATGTAGTTAATTTCTGATTAATTTTATAAGGCGATTCTGATTAATTTTGTAACGAAGGGTCAATAAGTACAAAGAATGTATGTACCTAGTTAATTTCTGATTAATTTTATAAGGCGATTCTGATTAATTTTGTAACGAAGGGTCAATAAGTACAAAGAATGTACCTAGTTAATTTCTGATTAATTTTATAAGGCGATTCTGATTAATTTTGTAACGAAGGGTCAATAAGTACAAAGAATGTACCTAGTTAATTTCTGATTAATTTTATAAGGCTGTTGGAGCATACCTTAGTTTTTTTATTGACAATAGGCGTTTGGCGACCAACTTAGAGACAAGTAGAGATGTGGCCAAAGATGGAGCACGCTTGTCTAAAAATAACCTATAACTAGCCTTAGTATACAATTGTAGATTTTGGTCCCTCTAGAATAACTATCTATAATACAAAATACTACGAAATACTTCTCAAAATAATAAATGTTATGTGTAAAATGCGTTTACCACCCTCGCTTATAAATCGACGCGATAAAGAAAAAGCCAGCGAAAATAAAAATTTTACTGCCAATATTGATAATCTCTCTCGCATCAATAACCTAAGTGAAACTAATCTACGGAGATCAGACATTATCCAAGCTACCGGATAATACCTGTCATCAATTCCATACTCCGTATCCCATAACACAACCTAAAGCTATGGTAGTAAGGTTGGAAATCCTGTGATGCTAACAACTTCCCGCACTTTCACGATCGACTTCGTGTGACAATCCTACGTTTGATAATTGCAGAAGCAATGTATTGCTTGCTATGAAACAACTTAGATAAATTGGAAAAAGATTAAGATTTTGCCTAACGCTTTATTTCTTCTTCTTCATTTTCAGAATACAAATTCTTCATTTTCAGTTATGAAGAATACTTACTTAGTTACTTCGTCGTACTTACTTAGTTACTGGCCTGGCGCACCGACCCAAAGTGGATCTTGATCAACACCAGAGGTCGCCAGCTAGGTCCTTTGCCGTTTTAGTTTAGTCGACGACATCCATCTCTTGCAGATATCTTTCTATCTCGTCGTTCCAGTGGTACCTCGGACGCCCAACTGGCCTCTGCCCACTAGGTCGACCCACAGTGCTCTCTTGACCGCTAGATCCTCCCCCATTTGAACTACGCGCCCGAGCCATCGAAGTCTGGCCGCTTTAGTTTCTTCTATGATGACTAACTGAAGGTCGTAGCCGTCTAGAAATGTTTTCACCGAGGTCATTATTAGCTGCTTCCACACCACTCCGGCTTGTCTCGTCGGTCACTACGGAAGACCAGCGCTGTGGTACGGACCCGTTCTGCCACAGCATATGCTAAGTAATGACAATTTTTTTCACGTTTTTTTTTATTTTTAAACCTTATTATATTATTGTACATGGTTTAATTGTAATTTGTGTGACAAAATATACGTATCTTTCTATCTATCTTTATCTTTGCATAGTGGTGTGGGTCACGTTAGCGTCTTTATCACTGACACAAGCCGAAGACAGAGTGGTGTGGAAGGAGCTAACACGGACGAGCGGGTGGGTGGGTGTTCGTCCATGTGGTCCCTTTGCTAATATTTATATAGACGACCTTCTTGACGCACCAGGCGAAGGTCCGCCTGCGACGCAAGAGGTTGCGGGTTCGATTCCCGCCTCGGAACAAATGTCTGTACGATCTGATGACGTTTGACAGCGATGATCGCGACTTTTACGCTTGTTGCAAACCTGTCGCGAGATACGTAATCAGCCTGCCGGATGCAAAAAATGTACTAATATGTACGAATTATTAAATTATTGTACGAATTGAATTGCATTTTATTTTATGTAACAACAAAATAATGTATACCTATTTAGGTTACATAAATGACTTTTTAGCATTTTTAGGTTGAGTCGGGATTACTGTTTGGTATGGAATAAAGAAGAATATACCTAATGGGATGAAACGCCATAGGATGAATCCGGAAGAACCCACTTTTGCGTTACCTTTAATTAATCCTGACATTTCAGCTGTGTTGCAAAACTCTTGGTCCCTGGAAGACTAGAGAATACAGAATGCATCTGGTACTACAACGTGTGCTCGACTCGCACTTGACCGCTTAATTACAGCATTGCTTTTTGCAGCATCGGCCTTAAATCTAACACAAGTACTAGCCATAAACATCACAAGGCAATCGAGACGCAAAGTTGAACGGCATGCATAATGCAATCCAAATTACTGGCTACGTAATAATACTGGCGCCACTGCACCTGGGGTCCTAGTCTTCTATTGCAATAGACATGCAGGCTGTCCACTGCGAACGGCTCGGAGTTATCACTGACTTTGCGAGTCATAAAGTGTAAGCCTTAAGTAAGGCCTTACATCTTTTATTTTTAGGGTTTCGCAGTAAAACAAGAAACCCTTATAGTTTCGTTGTTTGTCTGTTTGTCTGTCTGTCCGGCCATTACCGGCTTTGCGAAAAGACTATTAGTCCTAGAAAGCTATAATTTTGCATGGACATATAAAATAACATTGCCGAGATAACGCTACAAAAAAATCCTGAAAAAATAATTAATTTAGGGTACCTTCCATACACATAATGTAAGGATGAACTTTTTTTTATTTATTTCCCATCGTGTGGGGTTAATACGTTTTGGTAAACGTAAAAAACATAGATACGCTAACTTCTAAAAACAGTTCTACGGTTAACTAAGAAACCCTACAAAGCGCGTGGCCCGACACGCACCTGGCCTAAATAATTTAATTAAACTCGCGATCACAACTCATTACTAATATACATTTATCCGGGTATTTATCGCGTAAATTAACTCTATTATTTCCCCACGTTTCGCCTGGATTGCACCAAGCATCGTCCCAGGGAGACTAACGTCGGGAAATAATAAAGGTAATTTACACGCTGAATACCCGGATAAATGTATTTTTATAATGCCTTTTATATCTATTCTTCATTTCAGCCGTAGGACATAGGCCTCATGGATCTCCAAGTACTGGGCACAAGGGGTGGTTGCCATACTCACTACACCATGAGTGCAGTACGGAATATACGGAAAGACGCTGCTGCGCCTATCTTCCGGAGGTATCCGGGGGTATTATGTAAAGTCATTTTATCGTCTATGGTGACTAAGTATATTGAAAGACTCACGTTACAAACGTTTAATTGTAGAAGATAATCAAGGCTAACTCTCTGCATTTGCTACATCAGCACAAGACTAGCTTGACTGTTGATTTTAGTATATAGAAAGAAGAAAGAAAATGTATTTAAAGCTGTATTACACACGGTATTCAGGGCCCGGTAGTTAGGGCGATTAGGGAGCAAGGCTTGCCGGGTCCGACCGGTCACCCAAGTTAGGGTCCCTTACGCTCTAACTCTTATTACACCACTCTTAGTTACTCTTAGTTGGTCCCTGAATACCGTGTAATGTAATACAGGCTTTATTAATCCACATACTTACAAACATAAACAACAAACATAATTAATATAAAAATAAATATAAAAAAACATTAACTGTCCGCGTTGTGGACCAAAAAAAGGTCCTGCCACAGCATAATGTTGATCCATATAATTATAATGGACTAACGCTGGTATTCTGGCATATAAGCGGTTGGTGCTCTCACTACTTACCCAAACACAAATATTAGCTGACACATGGAGTCATAGTCCAAAGGGCCCAGTTATTCCCGTCAGCAGTTATAAATATCGCGGTAAAAAATGCAAGCCAGCGGAAAAACAAACAACAATGTAGCCATACGTACGACATTGGGATGCAGCAAACAGCTGTCTTACTCCCTCATGATCTTGGAGATCAATGAAGGATGTCTATGTCCAGCAGTGGACGTGAACAGCCAGTCCTACGGCTTAGATGATGATGATGATGATGATACATACATAACAAGCAAAAGCAGCTTGTTCTCAACATCATTTTGTCTATACAGTTAGTTGCTGCAACTACAACAAAATGTAACTTGACTATTCAAACGGGCTATCTACTGCGATATGGGTTAAAATGACTCGGGTCATCATCTCAGCCGTAGGACGTCCACTGTTCAGCAAATGCCTCCCTGATGGACCTCCAAGGACTGTTGCATTACTCGCCAGACTTGGCAAGCGGGTTGGCGAACCCAGTACTGGATGTTGATACAAGGGAAGACTCCGCTGGTATCATCTTCCATCTTCCGGAGGTATAGAGGGCAACATTCTACTACGACTCGGTTCATAAATGTCTCAAATTCCAAGAGACACGAATGATTTAGCTATTTCCCTCTGAGCTGCGAGCAACATGACGGCGCGCCATAAAATTGAGCTTAGTGTCGGAAAACGCCAACTTGGGTAATTCATAAAACCCGCATTCGACCCGCCCTCCTTCCTTCATTTGGTTTAAGACCTCTTGATTCGACCCCTCCGTTTTTAGATCTTGAATGGTAGAGTAGCATAAACTTTCACATACGATACACACAAAATATGAGCCATAAATAAAGACTATATTTTCTGTTGACTTTAGATTTGTTCCTAAAATAGTACATAAATCACCAATAATATCAAAACTAGTAATTCCCCCCCCCCCCCCCCCCCCCAAAAAAAAACTAGGTCAGGTTCTGGTTGCGTTGCAACACAACGCACGAGCCGAGCGAGCAGCGGCCGGCGAAGTGCCAGAACCCAATTCATTGAAATGAAATTAGGTAATTTAAAATAAGCCGAGGATTGCCTCTCCTCCTGCCCGTGGATGCAGTAAGATCTACCAAGGATATCTGCCTTTCGGAAGATGGGATTTTTTCGTGTTACTAGTAATATAGAAAAATCTCATGATCAGTACTTGCAGATCCATACGGCCGAGATGATGATGTGTTGAAAAGTTAGGTGACAGATTTACAATTTAAGAAACAAATACCTACATAATATTATATAGGTAATATACATATCGTATAGGTAATTTGTAAAATTTTCCTCCTCCACCCCCCTTGTCTAAAAAACTATGCAAATTAGAGAGTTCGCTATAATTTTCCCTTGAACATACTCTTCTATTAGCTATAAAAGTTTCACAAGTTTATTTCCGCAAACTTCGGAGATAAGGTCGTTTTTTAAACATTTTTGTAAATAACTCGGAAACGATACAGCTTAAAGGAAATCTAAACACTGTTTATTAATGTGCAAATGAATACCTTTCATATGATACCCCACATGACCTAGTAACTTCACTTAAAAATTTTGAGATCTATCCTGCAATCATAATAAGAATATTTTTTAGCATTTTCATTTATGCTTTCTTATTAGTTAAAAAGTGTTATCTTTAACCATTTCTAATTTCAAGTCGTTAGCATCATTAGTTCTCGAGATATCCATTTGTGACAGACAGACAGACAGAGTGATTCTATAAGGGTTCCTTTTTACCATTTTGGTCCGGAACCCTTAAAATGGACTCTGCCTCAGTATTACCGCAATCACATAACAAGCTACGCGGTTGCGGCGCCGATTTTCAGGCAGTGTAATTGCGTATTGCGCATTATTTATCTTCCCGCGACCACGATAGGTACATTCCTGTCGAATTGTGGCGATAAATACCCAATAATCCATGTACAAGTAACTCTGCCATGATGATTGTGATCATGCCATACCATAAGATTTGCAGCCGCGCATTATCATCAGCAGGACACCATAACAGACCATTGATGCACAAAAGCCTCTTACAAATGTAAGGTTTATAATAGCCCTGCCTTGAAGACAGCAATGTAAACAACAGTAAAGTGCTGCCAATTCTGGTTTACGAAGGTCCTAAAACGTATGCCTGTAAATAAAACATTTGACGCCTTGTAAAACTCCGCGGAAACGACTATTTCGTAATATGCTGGTCACCCCGATTTTTTTATGGTAAACCTTATAAGAGAGAAGGATTATCATCATCATCACCACAGCCGTAGGGCTGCTGTCCATGTCCACTGGCAAGGCAAAGTCCACAAGGCCTCTAGGCAGGAATGTATCTCTAAAGATCATAAAGGAGTTTTTAGTCAATTCATCATTTCAGCCGTAAAACGTTCACTACTGAACATAGGCCTCCCTCATGGATCTCCATGAGGGGTAGTTGCGATACTCACAACGCTTGGCAGGCGGGTTGGCGAGCGCGGTACGGGACGTTGATACACGGGAAGAAGTTGCTGGCCATCTTCCAGAGATATCCCTTAGCAGGCTTTTACAGCATCCGTATCCGTATTCTTTCCCAGGCGACCCTAATCACCTGTGCCAAGTGATTTTAGTCTAATTTTTTTTTTTCATACTATCTTAACTCACCTAGGATACCAATCCATATATCGGGTTCCTATAAACAATTATATGGCAGTATTGTACCGGCACAGAGCAGTAGTAAGTTAGTAGGTTCGACCATGACATATTCAGTAACTCGATCCCGAGAGGATTGGAATGCCCGCTGAGGCGATTCGTTGTGAAATGACATGTGATGTTTATGATTGTAATGAAACTTTAGCACTTGCTTTAATAGTTATATTTATGTTTATGATTATAATATGTTACATGGTAGGATTGAGGACGTTGTAACAAAGATTGACCCATCCTCAACAACAGCCTGAAGCTTTCAATTTTACAAGCTTTTATTTAGCTTGCCCTGTATGTATGTAACTATGTTCGCGGAATATTGCAACTCAATTTTGAAGCAGATATCTTCAACCGGTTGATCTGAAATTTTGTATACATGTTTACTTTGGATGATAATGCATGGTCAGGTATGTGACGTCACTCTGAATCCTACAATTTATCTGAATCCTGTGTCCTACTGGTTGGATGTTATTTTACGCGGTAGATCACACATAATCCAGATCGCTACGTAAAATCATGGTTCAAATGCAATGGGACCTCATTGAAAGAAGTCGCTCGATCGTTCTATGTTCGTGCGAACAACTAGTTTACTATGTTCCCTTCATATAACTTTTTTGTTCCAAGTAAGGGAAAGAAGCGAAAAAGAAACCATAATTGTTGTTTTATAAGGCCTTTGTATCTATTTTATAATATAATAATAATATAATATAAACTTTATTTCAGACAACTATAGATAAGTAACAAGATGTACATAAAGTACTAAATCTAAGGCTCATATAATATATACCTTACAGACTAACATACATAAAATAATATCTTATCTACTAATTTTAAACTAAAGGTACGAGTATTATGCAATAGTAGGTCGCTTATCATATAATTTTATGCTCTTATATTGCTTGAACTATAAATTCAAGTTTGGCAAACCACGGAAACTCGTACAATAAGGTCAGAGGAAAGCATAAAAGCTCAATACTTGATATCCTTTTTCTGATATTCCATTTCCGCCGTTTCCGATTGTATTCGATTTTCGAAATACGGTTTTCTAGAAAAGCTATTTTCTATTTTCAAAAGCAGTTTGTTTCTTTACTTTATGTACCTACTAGCTTATGCCCGCCGCTTCGCATGCGTTGTACTCGGAAAATGTAGCCTATCTGTTAATCCTAGTCAACATCTATAAGTGTGTAAAAATGTCAGCTCAATGCGTAAGATAGATAGATAAATTCTTTATTTGCTACTTCAGCACACACATACAATTTTTACAACGTAAGCTAGTTTTGTAACAACAAGTAACTAACATCCATACACTCATACATACTTTCGCGTTTATAATATTAAACAGATGTATTTACTTGTATGCAATTTTTTTTCCATAAATGTACATAAGTGTTCATATTTGAAGGTCATATGTTAAGGCTGGCCTCACACAATCGAAGCGGAATTGCATTCAATGTTTCAATTCTCCACACATGCTGATTATTCATTATCATCATCATCATCATCTCAGCCGTAGGACCTCCACTGCTGGACAAAAGCCTCCCCTCATGGATCACTACGTACTGATTATGAGGGGTTGTTGCTACACGGAAGCGCTGCTGCCCATCTTCCGGAGGTATCTCTTAGCAGATTCTTACTTCCACGGGCAACATTTAACATCAAACATGGGCAGCAGTGTCATTTTATATAGCAACATCCCATACTGCGTTCGCCAACCCGCCAGCCAAGCGTGGTGAGTAAGGCAAAAGGATCACTCTCAGTAGATCCAGTCAACAGATCCAGTTTTTAGAACAGCAATAGTACCTACATGAGATTAGAACCAAACAGTAAACAATCAGACCTTACTGGTCTTTAATGAAGTTACGCAAGTATTACGTACGCGTATGTGTGCCAAAGCCAATTGTAGGGAATATGGAGCATTGCTCAATGAAAGATTATTGGCTTCTTTTTGTTCGCGGCACCCTGAGAATAAGCGCTAATTACCGATAACTGAGCTAATATCGCGGGCACCTGTCATACCAAAAGCCGCGTTAGCCGTGGGATCGAAAGTCGTGGGGATACGGTGATGTACATATAGCTATTGAGTATAGCTATAATATAGGCCTCCCTCATGGATCACTTTTTTTATTTTTTTTCGAAATGACATTTTGTTGTTGACCGCAGATGGCCATGACAACGTTATCGGACTATGGCGAGCGCAGAAGGCGCCCAGCCGCAAAAGTTAGGTTGGGGCAACAAGCTCAAGGGCACCACTTAGGTTCGAACCACGGCTTGGACTGTTGCCAGATTTTTATATGTAATGATGGTTAACGTCCAGGTGCAAAACTGCACCTTAAGACGGAAGAGTGTATTCTTCGGCCCCGCCGGCGGAACCGGTTATTGAAAGTGTGCCTAGCAGCTAATGTGGGACGGGTTGACGTGACGTCACCTCCGGGCTAGCGGCGGTGAGCTCGTCAACGGGCAAGCCGAGAACGTGTCTCGGTCGACGGAGGAAAGACATGGATCACTATGTATGCTCAATGAGGAGTTGTCGTCATACTCGCCAAGCGTGGCAGGCGGGTTGGCGAGCGCAGTATACACGGAAAGACGGTGCTGCCTATCCCGGAGGTAGCAGATTCTTACTGAATCCACGGGCAAGAGAGGACAGGAAATATTCTACGGCCGGCACTCCGCGGCAATATGTAAAATGCTCGATGTAAAATCCATCTGTGGATAAAAATGCGAGGAAAATTTGCCGTTGAAACGGGTATAAGTACAATATTATCGAGAGCTTCCGCGCGCCCGCGCCATAGCCTTACAAGTCATTTATTTCTAAAATTAATATAACAGACCCATTAGAGGGCTTTTAGAACGCGCTGAAAGAACAATGGCAACTTCCTGTACATAGCTGGTACAATTTTTCGTGAAGCTTTACGATTTGGCTTGAAATTCATAGCACTTCTGGATTTCTTATGGTATTTGTATGTTAGGTACGCGTAGGCAAGATGAATTTTCTTGTGTTCCCACTTTGTTAGGTTCAATTTATGTTGTTTTCATAAATATATACTTACCTTATTCTCTACCGGATTTTTTCTCAGTGTAAACATTGTTTTTAGATTGCTACTTGGCAGGGTATGACAAATCAAAACTGATAATACCAATAATACAACAATGTTAGACGCGTATTTTTGCTTTTTCAAAATAATGAGAAGATACTTACATAAAGCGCATTGAAATTTAGGAGTCGAGCTAGTGACGCCAGAGCATAGGCATAAACTGTACCAAAACACGTCGGCGCGTGGCGTCACGCTACATCTCTACAAACAAAACGAATCGCCGTTTTTTTTTGGATTATGTTAAAAAAATATATACGTGTCTAATAGTTTTTGTTTATCTATAGGACATACTAAAAAATTAAATTTAGTCTATTGGTAGAATTACCCTTTTATATTATATGCCTTTTTTTCTTTGCGAGACAAACTTTTTAACGATTAAAAAAAAATACAAAAAATAAACTTGATTTCTTTTGTTTTTATTATTTTAGGGCTGTTAACCAAACGTTTTATATCTACTTTAGTCATCTGACCAAACCCACTTAGCGTGGGATAGAGGGATCCTGGCCAAATATCTGAGCTTCTGTACTCTGCAGCTCAGACAAACAATTATCGCGCGGCGGGAATCGATCTCGCTACCAGCTTAGCTGGCTACTACTGTGTAGTGCTACGAAGGTCTTCATTGTAATAAAAAAACGATGAAAACTATGATGTTATGAGGCAAGCAAAAGCGCTACAATCATTATTGACAAAAAATCCAAACATAATTAATTTTATTTTAATGTAGTTATGAGGTATTTTGAAATAAGCGAAACGCGACTCCTTAGGGGAATTTTATTCGCGTCACGCAAGCTTCCTAAAACGTAAAAAGGCAAAGGGGCTTCCACACAGATTAATATTTGTCGTTGCGTTTACAAAAATACAACACAAACACAAATAAATGGGGAAATTTAATTATATATTCAACATTCACGATTAAAAGAAAACACTCGCGGTCATCACAGTGAGCCGTTTTTAGTAAAAAAAAAGTGTTTTCTACTAAACCTATCAGCCTGGCAAGCGGAGAAAGCAAGTTTGTGATTAATCACAATTGCTGTCATTGTCAAATTGTGTTTCCTTCCAGTAAACAAAAAAGTGGCCGCCAACATGGCCAGCCAAATAACATAAGAATTTATAAACTTGATACTGGCGGAATTGTGTAAAACCAAACACAAAAAGCCATAAAATAAAAAGACAAGACAAGAAAACTACGCCAGGTTCGAAGGAACTATTTTTGAAGTTTTTACTTTTTAATGAAAACGCTTAATTCTGCCATAACAAAAATAATGATAAATTTTTTTGACATTTTCGCATCATCGTTCGCAGGTCAAAAACATTATAAACATGTATTTGTAATACAGTTTTAGTTATTGTTGATTTCGAAACAGGATCTATTAATATTTAAAACTTTCACTATATTTATAATTATTTATTGCTGTTCTAAAAACAGGATCTACTGGGAGTTAAAACTGATGATTGACCAATATTTTATTATTGGATCAATCATCGATTAAATCAATTACCCTTCGCTAGGTAATAATTATAGTGTATTTTATTTACGAACGGATAATGCTATTTTAAAAATTGGTTGTGTTTATGAATGCACTATTTTATTTAGCCATTACTGTCCCACTGCTGGGCAAAGACCTCCCTTCCCTCTTCCACTTTTCGCGACTTAACGCAGCAATAGGTCATGATGGTAAATGGGCGTCAAGCTCGTCACACCATCTCATCCTGGGCCTTCCATGTCGCCTCCTAGCATTTAGTGGCCTACTCTGTAGTGGTCTTCGCCCACAGATCGCTAGACATGCGAGAAACGTGTCCGGCCGGCGATGGATTGTTTTCTATTAGTAAGTAGAACTCTTCTTACTAATAGAAAACCATTCATATTTCTACATTAAATTCCGATTTGATGACTTTTTTATGAGAGAAAATGGATAATGAGAATCTTTGATGAGCCTGAGAACATTTATATTCTGTCAGAAGATCCGATATCTTTCTATTTTCTCTAAATTATTACTTTTGATCATTCTCACTATAATGTCTGAGTTTATAATTTTCTAAAAGTTCAAAATAAAATAAAATTTGTCATAGTTCTTTTTTTCAATGCTGTATGTCTGTCTGTATTCTAGACCTAGAATCTCGGACAAAACCACAAACCTGAATATTTATAACCAATCAAAAACGAATGGAACGGTGTAACCGTACCTTAGTTAAGACGACCAATTTAAAAACCCCATCCAATCAAAAACTGGTATCTTGCTCAAGTGGGTGTCCGTCGTATCGTGAGCTCCTCGATTTATCAGGCTATTACGTGCTAGGGATGGCGGACACTCGGAATACTCCGAAAACTCCGAAACTGACCTGAAGACGTCGCGACGCGTCGCAAGTGTTGCAACTTGCACGCATAGACGTCGTTCGTCTATTGAGCGTCGTTCTGAAATACTGAACTTTGGTCAAAAATAAAAATATGTCAAATAAAACCGGGCAAGTGCGAGCTGGACTCGCATACCGAGGGTTTCGTAGGTATGTAGGAACATAATTAATTTTAGTAAAAGTTTTGAAATGCACAAAAATATTCGGTCACTTATCGTAGGAGGTCGAAACATGCGTTTTTTGCGACATAAACGTCCGTATCTGTTTTTCAGGTTAACTTAGAATATTGATTTTTCACAGCTTAAAGAGCCTGTAGATTTGAGTGTATGGTTTTAATTTCAACTCGATACCTTTACGCGTACTTGAGAAAAAGGGTTTTGACAGTTGAAAACAACTATCTCTTTAGAACAAAAAATTTAATTGACATAACACTGAATCTAAGTATCATACTGTTTTGGATTCGTTTTATTCAGATCAAATCAAATCATTTATTTGCAAACATGGATCAAAAAGATATTGAGTGTTTATACAGGCTCCAGACATGTTTTACCATAGGGCATGCAAATTCATAACTTAGTAGATACTATTACATAATTAATTAATACACAAATATTGTAATGTCAAAAATGCAATAGTTAATAAGTAAATTATACAATGTTAAAAATCAATGATAGTATTCATTTATAATTTTGTCAATTTGTATGTCCTTATCTGCTAGAAGTTCATTTAAACGATAATAACACTTTGATTTTAAAAAAAAATATTAAGTTTATTTTTAAAAATTGTCAAAGGCAGTATTTTAAGGTTATTTGGTAAATGATTATAAATTTTTGGTGCCATTCCATAAAAACTTTTTCTAAGCAATGCTGTTCCTATTAAACACAAGTGGTGCTCGTCACGTCTGCTACGCGATTGGCTGGGTTTTTCAAAAAGATTAGAATTGCTTTTAACGAAAATAGCCATTTCATTTATGTAGAGTGCTGGGATTGTTAGTATTTTTAATAATATGAAGTAAGGTTTACAGCTATCGGTAGTCTTCAGGCCATACATTGAAGTCAGTGAAATAACAAGTGAGTCCATCAGTGACTTACAGGCTTTACGAGTATCTAGTTATCCCATAAGAATGAAAACCATCTGTTTAATTTTACGGACCTTTTAGTTTAGTTAACTGCTAGAGTAGAAATTAAACTATAAAATTAAAAACTGAAATCACAATCCGATAAAAAAATCGGAATATTCAAATAGTGATTCTATTTGAATATAACGATTCTATAATCGCTTTGTGATTTTACCCCATCACTAGTCAGCTCCGGGGAGCTGTTTCGCGATGCTTGCGAAATCCAATTCGGACAAGGTATAGGTACTGCCAGTCGATATAACAATGGATCTGGCAAGTTTCGGCAAAGCCATCAGCGCTTAGAGATCTTGTCTCGCATATACTGTAGTTTCATAATTTTGGGGATTGCCGAAACGAAAGTTACGACGATTACCTAAAGACTCGCTACCTACGCTTCTTGGGTTAAAACTACTATTTGCACAAATATTAGGAAGAAACTTTTGCCATCTCCGAAACAACTTACCCGCTTTCGCAATGAATTTCATCAAAGGTCATTCGGGATGGACAATATGGACATGTGTTTTTATCCGGGTATAAAGTGTGCAAAGCCGCAATCAAAATTGATGTAGAGTTAACCAAATTTATACTTCTTTTGATAGTTAATGAGATAATCAGCTGTGACTATAAATCGAACCCGCTGCGTAACGGATATAACATAGTTATTTATTTATCGAAGGGTTGTATGTATACACTCAACTTATCGACTAAGATATAAGACTAACTCAGTCGCGGAGGAAGTCAAATTAAATAACTTAAGTTCCCAAACTCTTGTTGTAGGAGCACAATGCAGCTAAACAACAATACAAGGAGTTTATTGGATAATACTTAGGGTTGTCCATCTTGAGATACATATCCAATAGAGGGGAAATGAGGTCATAAGAATTCCGAAACACATTAGTGCTTTGCACTAATGCAAATGACAACTGTCTCTCGCCTTTGACAGTACAGCGCTAACAGCCGACCTGTGTACTTTTCCGTACAATTATGAAATATTTTTAGCGGAATTGTTGTTTAGACAAAATAAATGACATTTCCTCTCTGTTGGGTATGTCCTCGATGCATCATAGGCCTATATTATTTATCTATCTAATTTAGTTATTTAGCAAATTATGATTTAACAACAACTGTAAGCCTTACCTTTCTAGCCATTGAGTCCATTTTCACTTTCTTCTTGTAGCCACCGCATCCTTGTATGGAGACTTGTATCAAGTCCGGTTACCGGGGTCACTTTCCCACATACATTAAGCTTACCCAACCCACCCTTCATGTCCTTGCTTTAAAGAGGGTTGTTGGTAATTAATTAGGTAGTCATTATCGTCCCCTCGCATACCTGTGATAGATAAATGTGTACTATTTAGAGTTCCGTAGGTTCCGGGTTTGGTTTACTCAAGCGCTAAGGTGTTTATTTTAAATTTTTATGGTATTTATTTTCAACAGTGGGACGAGATGAGACGACGACAAATAACAAATAATATGAACAGTATTGGTGTAAATCAGACATGCCGTGGGGTGCTGGCAGTAGAATGTTGCCTCTCCTCTCTTGCCGTGGATGCAGTAAGAATCCGCGAAGGGATACCTCCGGATGATGGGCAGCAGCATCTATCCGTGTATCAATATCTCGTACTGCGCTCGATAACCCCCTGGCAAACGCATGGCAACAACGCCCCTCATAATCTTGGAGATCCATAAGGGATGCCTTTGTCCAGCAGTGGACAGCTACGGCTGAGATAAATAGATGAAGACACGTCCTTAGCGACGTAGCTTAGCTTACCTACATATCTCAAGTGGAATCGTAACCAAAAATAGGGCGCGCACTATACTTAACCTATAAATAACTTTATTTCCAATATTTCTCCTTTCAATATAAATTACAATTTACTAGGTTAAAAAACCGACTCTTAAAAGCAGTTTGTTTATAAACATTCTACATCGGAAGCTATCCCATTAAAGTGGAAATTCGAATTGTCATCTAATTTGTTACTTTTACTTGTTTCAGGTAAACATTCAAATTACTTCAAAATGGTGTCTGAAAATAAAACAATGCGCACATCTTCAAGAGACGAACCGTAAGCATAAAAATATTAAACATATAAAAATACACTACGCCAGAAATGTGGACCCTATATATATTGACTTAGAGTTGTGAAAGGACTGTTGACATGCTTTTTCTTATACAGGGCACTTTCTTTAGTAATTGGCGTGAAGTCGTAGTTTTTGTGCCACAAGTTCTTATTAATTAACAGTTTTTAATTAATTAATGCTGTTTTTTACCCGGAGGCAATGACCTGAAAATGAGTGTCAGTTAGAAATAGTCGGAATTAGAACATCTCATGATCTATTGATTTATCTCGTCTAAATCATCTTACCAGAAAAACAGGTTACCAAAAAAGAGATTGACCATTCTCAGGCAGGTTCATCAAAGTTTTAGTTGAACAGCAAGTAAATGAGGTTTAAAATTATTATTTTTATACAATGATAAAACGTCACTGAAACTTGTCAGTTAATAATATGATAAAATAAAATGAAGTATCTTGACATCCGTATTCTTAGCAGACTCAAGCAAGGACTGGTTGTATATTTTATATTGTATCCTCTGGTATAAAATATCTACAACAAAATAGACAGACACTTTTTAAATTTTGCATTTAATTTCACTTTCAAAATTAACGTAAAACCTCGTAATGTTTATTGTGAGCCTGAAACTATTTTTTTAATTGTTATGATAAGGTAATCAAAAGTATTTTACAAAAGCAATCGTAATCTGAATCAGTACTTTAACTCCTTGATAGAATACAGAGAGGACGGTGGCGTCAATATTGACTTTTAAAAACCATGTGTTATCTATGGTAAGATTTTAGCGGGTTACGAAACAGTCAAAAAACTGCCGTTTTCTAGATAGGTTTTTGATGACGAATTGTGAAATTTGATCGTTACTTAGTATTAACATATTATTGTAGAATTAGCCATATTCTCATTATTATTATAAATATGAATGCACAAAACTACAAATGTTTGTCTTGCGGCGATAATCGAACCGACGGACTTCTGTCTTTCAGCGTGCTATGAACCAACTAAGCCAAGGAGGTTGTCATAATTATGCATCTCTGTTTTTAGTTCGAAAAAAGTCGTAATATTTTATTTTATCATTATGTCATATTTAGTTCTTATCGTAATCTGTTTTTTTCTGCATATTACTTTTACAAAATAATGTCGATGTTTCACACCTGCCAGGCGTCTCGTGACGGCTCACAATTTTTTTTGAGAACTTCGATCCAACATTTCCGCAGACTGACAAGTTTATCGCAAAATTATGTTTACAGATTTTTAAGTTCAAGAGTCGACCTTTAATGTAAGACATATGTATGTATTTCGTTGATGTGTAACAACAATCATAGTGAACCTAATCGCCATAGTCACTTGGGCATTGTCCTTTATATCGTAAAAAAGTATTACTTAGTTTCTGTAATCTGTGGTATTACTTAGATTAGAAACAGATTAGAACCAGAACAAAAATATTTTTACCATATATAAGTGTTAAGTAGTAGGTAAGTCGTGGGGTAACGACAGTAGAATGTTGCCTCTCTTGCCTGCAGATACAGAATAAATCTGCCAAGGGATCCCTCCGGAAGATGGGCGGCAGCGTTTCCGTGTATCAACATCCCGTACTGCGCTCGTCAACCCGCCTTTCAAGCGTGTCGAGTTTGGCAACAACCTCTTATGATCAGTTCTTGATCCTTGAGGAAGGCTTATACCCATCAGTGGACGTCCTACGACTGAGGGCTGAGGTATAAGCCAGGTTTCCCTTAGTTTGTGCCATCCGCTGCGATCCTGTGCTAGTCCGAACTTCGCTTGCCTACGACTTTATTAATGTAGCCTGCCCATCTTGCAGCCGGTCGACAGACATTTCAAAATTCGTTCCACCATTTACCATTCCATTCTGAGTTCCAAAATCCAATTACCAATAACATACTATTAAAAAGGTAAGTTATATAGGTGTATATAGCCAAACAAGTCGTGATCGTGTTCTAAATCGAGTAACATTAACACATTCGTCACGGATTCAATGCCACAGTCCAGATGGTGGATTCTATACCTACATTTTACTACTCTATGTACCAATCTGTTGCGAAAATAGATGTAGATAAATAGATTAACTGATATAGTATAAACTAGTGTAATAAATAACTATTCTGACTAAATGCATACATACAATAATTTGTTTTCTTTAATTAAGTGTGATTGGTACCATGTATCGTTCTTTTACTACAACGTGAAATCAGGCGATTTCGCATTTCTCTTGTTGTAACTGAGTAGCCGAGTTGGTTGTGGGTTCGATTCCCGCCTCGGGATAAATGTCTGTGCGATTTGTAGATATTTGTTCAGGGTGTTCTGGATGTGTGTCTATTTTTAATAAAAAATATCTATGTAGTATAAATTGATATACTTAATAGTATATTAGTCATCTAGTTCCTATAACACAAGCTCTGCTTAGCTTGGGCATTATTATTATGATTAATTATTATTATATTTATTTATATACCTTCGACTTACGGTCCGGGTTCGAAAACGGCCGAGAACCAATGGATTTTTCTTTCTTGAAAAAAAATATGTGGACATTTAACACGTGCTTTAGCGGTGAAGAAAACTTAATGAGAAAGCTAAGTCAGCTTCAGAGGTTTCCTTTCCTCTTACTAATGACCTAAATGAGAGGATGGTATAGATACTGGGCAATACTAATCCAACTAACTATGCCCCAGACACTGCAGCGTCCCGTACAGCATGAGTTCCAGTTGCGGAACCTGTATAAATATTCTTTAACAGGTGTGTAAGGCCTTACTATTCTGCATTTCATCAACAAACTTATAATCGCATGGGTTCTACAAAAGTCCTAGTATCAATCAATTAGCATCAAAAACACGAAAATTTGACAATTTTAAAGGCAAGAAGTCAATTTACTACTCTACATTTTCTCAAGTCTACCACGATGCGTACAAGTACAAGTCATAATAGTTATGTCACATAGTGGTTCTACAAAGGCCCTAGTATCAATCTTCTTCTTCTTCTTCAACCTATTTCTACCCAATGCTGAGTATATAGGTCTCATGCATTGTTCTCCAGATTATGCGATCTCCAGTTTTGCGCATCCAATCTTTCCCAGTCGTTTGTAATAGGTCGTCGATCCATCTCGCTGGCTGTCTTCCTACATTTCTGCGCCCAGTTCGTGGTCTCCACTCTAGCACTCCCCTGCTCCATCTTTCATCGGACCTACGGCATATGTGGCCCGCCCCCTTCCACTTCCTTCTGGCTAGTATCAATCAAAAAGCATCAAAAGCACGGAAATTCGGCAATTTGAAACGCAAGGAGTAAATTTTCTACTCCACATTTTCTCAAGTCTAACACTACGCGTACAGTACAAGTATTAAAACATAGTTATGTCACATTCACATTGTAGGTAGGTTGGTCCGTGGCGAAGTAATCATAGTTACGATTGTTATGGTTTACACTTACTCGATAAGTATACTCATATTGCACAGGGTGCCTCGTTGAGATGAGGACATGGAGGAAGGAAGGTGATTTTATGAAGTTGCTAGTGATTTTATTGATAATGTTGTTTCGTGCCCTAAATTTAAACTTGCGGTTGGGTTTTTTGTTTTACTTAATAATATAATTAATGGAATCAGGCGTTACTTTGCGGAAATACATATTATTATGACAATAAAATGCAATGAACATATCTAGTTTTAATTCCGGTAATGCTGAGATGCACATGCACCGCCCTCCCGCCCGCTAATTATGCACATGCAGGGGGAACCAGGCTGTTAGTGCAACATGCATACCCAAACCCACACGATGACACGTGTTTCGCCTCTCCGCGAGGCATCTTCAGGTTAAACGCCGAGATGTTGACTGGTCGGCGGCTGGAACAAAAGTACTTTCGTTGACTTTATTGTCACTATATTGTACTTTTATTGTCATAATATTACTTAATAATGTTTGCTTGCTTTTAAACCCAGTTTTGTCGTTTATTTTAATTTCCTGCAATCGATCTTGTTTGTTTCTGAAATAACGACGGGGCTCTTAGGGAATCACAGATTACAAGACAGTGCTATTTTTAAGAGTAACTATCATAATTTTCTGACGATGTTTCCTTCACCGTTAAGCATGTGTTAAATGTGAACATACACTTTCTCAAGAAAGAAAAATCCAGTGGTTCACGGCCGGTATCGTGCTTAGCGGTGAAGGAAACATCGTGAGGAAACCTTAGAGGAAGCTTAGTAGCTTCAGACGTATGGACCTGTTCTTTTCTCTGACTAACAGCTGACTAAGTTGAGAGGATGGTATAGGTGCTGGGCAAGCCTAATCCATCAAACAATGTCCCAGGCACTGGAGCGTCCCGTAGAGCATGATTACCAGTTGCTGACGCTGCATAAATAGATGCAAAGGCCTTTATCATAATTTGTTAAAATGGTGGAATTCTTCATAGGTGGTGAAATCATGAGGATTTCCCCTTATTGACTCATTCCAATGAAACATCCTGTATCCCCCCACCGATTGCTTAGTACGAGTAAGTACACGAGTTGAACGACTTGTAATTGTTTATCGTATGATATGATTTATAGACAGCAGAGTAGGTCTGCCTCTTACAAAAAGTGTAATGGATTGATTGCAGGTGTTGTTCAGAGAATGTAATTAATGAATCGTTGTTATGTAGAGTAGAGTTAGTTATAGAGTTATTTTAACTACCTAAATAACTGATAAAAATACTAGGATATTTTTATAGGCACTTCAACAAGGCCATATTACATTATGTAACAACTAAGCTCGCCAACCCGCCTGCCAAGCGTGGCAACGGCCTATAGCCTTTTGATCTTCGAGAGCCATGAGGGAGGCCTTTGTCCAGTTGTGGACGTGGACAGCAGTCCTACGGCTGAGATGATGATGATGATGGGAGAGGTCTATATCCAGCTGTAGGCTATTATAGAGACCAGTGATTATGTTGAATCATTATGGCTTTCTTCTCATCACTTCGCATGGGAAAGTGAAGACCTGGCAATAAAGGAAATCTACAACCTGTGTCTCTTCAAGTCAAGAGTGAATCGATGTCTTCTAGACGTTTGTCATTGATCGTCGGCCACATCGTCACTTACCATCAGGTGAGATTGTGGCCAAACAAACGTCTATCAGTTATTAAAAAAAACCTATGCATCAAAGCTTCAACGAGTGCATCAAGCTTGACTTTCCACAGGGCATTGCTATCATCTTATCTGCAATCAGCAGCTATCGTTCATTGGGTTTCATACGGATGATCGATAGTCGTTAACTTTCTGTAATCCTTTGTTTGGCTTGGTTATTTGTATTTGCTGACCACTTAAATAGTTTACACTATATGCAGAATGACATAAAAATGTGGTCCAATGGTCACTAAAATATGAATAAAAAAATACTATAATAATGCAATATTTACAGGGTATTTAATACGATTATTAAATACCCTGTAAATATTGCATTAGATAGACCCTACTTATGTCAATAAAACATTTTTTACTTTTTTTAATAAATGCAATATTTTCCATGTTTATCCGTGATAAAGGCGTGTACAATGCCCCGCAATACCGGGAATCATCAATCAAATCGTTGAGTGATGATTAAAAAAAGTAAAAAAGTAAAAAATGTTTTATTGACATAAGTACGGTGTCACAATTATTAATGAATCCATAGGCTCCCGAACTAGTTAATAACTGTGTTTCAGGAGCCAGTGGCTTCTCCAACAATCTGTGATAATAATTATGTCTAACTTAGGTAGATCTAAACAAATTGCTTAAAAAAATAAATATTGCTAATAAAAACACCTTTAAACTAACAAAAGAAAAGAAAATAAATATTTTAAGGAATAAAAACAAAAACAACAACTATTGTATCAAAAAAAAAATATCAATATATATAACAAAATAAAAATTGTCTCCTTCTTGCAAAAACAAATAAATACGAATATAAGAAATTTTATAATATAAACATACATATGTATATATATATATATACATATGTATATATATACATATATATCAATATATGTATATATATTGTTTCTCCAAATTTTGATTTTTTGTTTGGATAGAAACCTAGATATAGTGCACAAGATACCTATTAGATCAAAAGTTTCATAGAAAGATCTATTACGACGCCACACCCACGTACGAGCGGTTGTATGAAAAGTAAGTTGGATTGGCCCCTCTTAATAACCGCCGTGGGGTGCTAGGTGCTAGAATGTTAGCCTTCCTCTCCTACCCGTGCAGGTAGTAAGAGCCTGCTAAGAAATACCTCCGGAAAATGGGCAACAGCGTCTTTCCGTGTATCAACATCCCGTACTGCGCTCGCCAACCCGCCTGCCAAGCGTGGTGAGTATGGCAACTTCCCCTCATGAGATCCATGAGGGAGGCCTGTGTTCAGTAGTGGACATTTTACGGCTGAAATGATGAATGATGATGTTAATGATATTGAATAAGGGAAACGTGGTTAGTTGGTCTAAAAAGCCGTATTGGCTGAGTGGTATGTGCCCCGGACTTTCAATCCGAGAAGGTTCCATCTGGTCGCGCATGTTTGCAGCGTTCTTTGCTCTGACTGATAGCTGACTAAGCTGCGAGGATGGTATGTGGACGAGCAAGCCTAATCCATCTATTTCCCTGGCACTCAATCTTAAATTGATCCTAAGTTATCATTAATAATCCTATCCTACTTCCTACTAAATATATATAAGCGAAAGTAAGAATGTATTTACTTCTTTTCACATCAAAACCGCTAAACTGATTTGGATGAATTTTATAATAATATATAATATATAATAATAAATAATGCTGGACAAATCACACAGCATCATCTAGCCCCAAGCTAAGCAGAGCTTGTGTTATGTGTACTAGATGATTGATATACTTAATACATTATACTACATAGATAGATATTTTTATTATATATAGAAAAACACCCAGAACACCCTGAAAAAATATCTGCAGATCGTACAGACATTTGTCCCGAGGCGGGAATCGAACCCGCAAACCCTTGCGTCGCAGGCGGTCCTTCACCCGCTGCGCCACAGAGCTCGTCATCGCCTCGAATAGGAGTAGATTAGACCATGGAGACGGACATAGGCTACTTTTTGTTGCGTAAATTAGTAGTTGTAGGGTAGTTGTAGTAAGAAGTTGCAGCGGTAGGTGCGATACAAAGTTCGCCGGGACTGCTAGTCTATTAAATAAGTTTCAAGATTATCTACAGAACTAGCCGTCATTTAGATCTCTACTCTGTGGGCGAAGTAAACAACAACAACCACGACATTCTAAATATTGAACTTCGCTCCCATTTTCACATTATGTTTTTGGTAGGATGTATTATTCATAAAGAAGATACATTCTTGCCCGAAACTATACATCTCCACCCCATACTAAATTCCATTCCAAATACCCTTTCATATTCAAATCCATTTATCGCCCATAGATTTTATGTATGAAGTTATGAGCACTATCCGGTTTCCGAGGAATGTATAGTAAGGCATTTGCATCTATTATAGATGATTTATGCAGCGTCAGCAACTGGTAATCATGCTGTACGGGACGCTGCAGTGCCTGGGACATTGTTTGATTGATTAGGCTTGCCCAGCACCTATACCATCCTCTCAGCTTAGTCAGCTATTATTCAGAGGAAAGAACAGGTCAATACGTCTGAAGCTAACTAAGCCGCGGGTTTCCTCTCGATGTTTCCTTCACCGTTAAGCACGTGTTAAATGTGAACTTACACTTTTCAAGAATGAAAAATCCATTGGTTCACGGCCGGTATCGAACCCTCGACTTCTGGATTGAAAGTCGAGGGTACATACCATTCGGCCAACACGGCTTTTTAGGAATCTATACAAATAAATAAAGAAGTGTCTGTTAGTAACATTACCAACAGACACTTCTTTATTTATTTTTATCCTACGACTGAAATCATGATGATGATTGTGTAGACATCTAAATAATCATCATGATTTCAGCGTCAGGGCTACGGTCCACGTCCACTGCTGGACGTATTTATATATTTTACTAGCCGCACCCCGCAGTTCCACCCGCGTAGTTCCCGTTCCCGTGGGAATTTCGCAAAATCCCTTCTTAGTGCACCTCTAGGATACTTAAGGTAGGTATATATGTGTCAAATTTCAAGTCTCTGGGTCCAGTGGTTTAGGCTGTGCGTTGTCTGTCAGTCACTCAGTAACGGAAGTATTTTATATATATTGATAAGGGAGGCCTATATCCAGCAGTGGACGACCTACGGCTGAAATGATAATAGACGAAGAATCATCATTATTTTTCATCATTTTAGCCGTAAAATGTCCACTACTGAACTAAGGCCTCCCTCATAGATCTCCATGGGGGGTAGTTGCCATACTCACCACGCTTGGCAGGCGGGTTGGTGAGCGCAGTACGGGATGTTGATATACGGAAAGACGCTGCTGCCCATCTTCCGGAGGTGTCCCTTAGCAGGCTCTTACTGCATCCACGGGTAGGAGAGGAGGGGTAGCATTCTACTGCCGGCACCCCACGGCTAAGACGAATAATAACATCGATATAATAAAACTCCATCAAATGCACTATCGATACAACGTCTTCATCATCTCAGTCATAGAATTGCTGTCCACGTCCACTCCTGGACATGGGCCATCATTGATCGCCAAGATAATGAGGGGGTTGTTGCCACACTCGCCACATGGCTGGCTGGTTGCCAAGCGCAGTACAGGATGTTGACACACGTAGATGCTGCTGCCGGAGGTATCCTTTGGCAGATTCTCACTGCATCCTCGGACAATATAGGGGCAACTTTCTACTTCCAGCACTTCAAGGCAACGTGTTCGATGATGAGTAAATACGCGCAAACGATTTCGGGAACCCGTTTGATCGTTCTTTCAAACAATCGTATCATATGTCTGTTGTGCATTTTGGCACTCGTATTGTTTAGCACATACATAGGTAATCGAACTATTCAATCATATGAACAGCCATGACCCCGAAGGGTTCCGGCTAATCTCCGAACTGATTTTGACGGGACTCTCTGATAGATTGCTACTATTCAAAAGAAGTGACATGGGCTACTAACATTTTAGAAAAATAATGAGGGTTCGACGCAGGTAATATAAGCACGGGCGAAGCCACGGGCAGCAGCTAGTAATAAATAAATAACAATAATATAAACATGTTCGGTCGTCCCGTCATCCCGTGATCATACCGACCACGGCGGGACGAGACTAATGAAATCCGAAGAGTAACAACATGGAACTAGGGCTTAGAGTACTAGTGGTACTAGTGTATTATATTATCTGAGGTATAACCTTAAAACTGATTAACGGGACTTGAACGGAACTTGACTTGGGAGATGGCGGACTACTTATGTTTAATGTACTCCTATAATATGGGTATCAAATGAAAGAGCTTGCTGAGAATAACTTAAAAAATAAAGTGATATCACTCTGAATCCAGCATGGCGGTATACTCAAGATGTCGGACTAATTCGAAAATTTAAATAACGTCACTCTAAATCCAATATGGCAGAATACCCAAGATGGCGTACTAGTTACTTTATCAATGCACTTTTACAATGTAGATATCAAATAAAAGGGCTTGCTGAGAGTTACTCGAAAAATTATATGACATCACTCTAAATCCAACATGGCGGGCAGGAGATGAACAGACAAGAAACCGACTGTCCAGTTATAACAAAAAAGTAAAAAATAAATTAAATGTAAAAAAAAACTTTTAACAAACAAGCTTTTATTTAAACATACCAAAAGTAATAAAATAAACATTTTTATTTAAACTTTAATGTCGACTTAAAACGTTTTTACACAATTTATGTGATAAAAAAGCTTGTCGCGGGATTTAAGCAGGTACTCGTATGTATTGTTTAAAAAAAAAATATTAGTTAGATCAAGTTACAAGTACACAGGTTAATCTCGCGACAAGCTTTTTATCCCAAAAAAAAAATTGTGAAAAGACGTTTTAAGAGTTGACATTAACTTTAATGTAAAATGTTTATTTTATTATTTTTAGTGTGTTTAAATCAAAGCTTGTTTGTTAAAAAGTTATTTTTACTTTTAATTTATATAACGTTTGTTTTCTTTTAAAAAAATCTGATTTACTAGTTGTGTTCGGAAATATAACATTTTAACGAAAAAGTAACAACGGTGTATGGTTTTAGCCTAAAGAAAATAACATCCAATATTTCTAAGGTTTTTTGTATCCGGGAATAACAGCTGCTTTATAACGTGTGGCGAAAGAGCTTACATGACAATCAATAAATATTTACTTTCCTTGTCATAATTTATCTGAACTTATGTGACTACCTTGAAAAATGTTTGTGCACATTAAATACATGCTTTAACGGGTAAGGAAAACATCATGAGACTCTATCGGCTTCATATGTATTGACCTTTTCTCTGAGTTAGCTGGGAGCTTGGTGGAATTTTTGGCTTGAGTAATTAAATCCAGTGATTGGTACTGAGTCTACTATGTGCTCTGCTATAGCACTTGTTTATTTCTCGATTTTTCACCGGAGCTATGTGCTCCTTAACACGTTCGGCGACAGTGCGCTTCGTTTGGCCTATGAAGGAACGCCCACAGCTGCAATCGATCTTATAAACACCAAGAACCTGCAAAGGTACTACATCCTTTGGCGTACGCAGATGCTTAGCCACTTTAGAGAGTAGAGTATTAATAGACTATCGAAAACTTCTTCAAACCCCTCGTCGCCGTGGGTGCATATGGCGCGTCGGGGGTTAAGCCCTGAAAATCTTTCTATGGTCAGTTGCTATGCCTCTGGTATTGTGAAAAGCAATATCGTTTGATCACGTAGGTTTTTGCCGTCCATGCTTTCTATGAATTCCGCGCATAACTTGTTATTGCGTACGAAATATTGTGAAGATCATTTCCACTGAGCCCGTGGCTAACAAAAAGGCAGATATCTCATTGTTAATGTAGAGCGGCCGCTCAGCTGGCTACACAGTACACCCAGCAATAAGCTGCAGGGTATGAAATTCAAAATTCTATTAAGACCGTCACTTAAATACAAAAATAATAGACACGTATTTTATTCCTTTTTAAAGTAATGAAACAATACTTAAATAAAGCTCATTAAATAGTGTGTGTTTAATCAAATTTTAGGGGTGGGGACTTGTTACGTCAAAACATATATCGACCTAATGAATTGCCGTATTTTTGGATTACGTTAAAAAAGAAAAATACTTGTCCAATAGTTTTTGTTTATCTCATATCTATATCTACATGATGGGCCGGTAGTAGAATGTTGCCTTGGAGTGGCAGTAAAATGTTGCTTCTCTTATCTCGCTCCGGAACATGGGCAACAGCTACTTTCCGTGTAACAACATTCCGTACTGCTCTCGCCAACCCGCCTGCCTAGCGTGGCGAGTATGGCAAGAACCTCTCATAATCAGTACTTGAAGATCCATGGTCTATGTCCAGCATTGGACGTCGTACGGATAATATTGGACGTGGCCACACTAGGTGGGGTCGTTACAGCACGTTTTTCTCTTTTATTATCCTCTATAATATGTCAACTCAACACTCCTTACTAATAACATCATTCACACACTCGATCCATCTTCACTTTGACCTTCCTCTCCCTACATCATCATTCATCATTTCAGCCGTAACACGTCCACTACTGAACACAGGCCTCCATCATGGATCTCCATAAGGGGTAGTTGCATATCAATCAACAACACAAAATAACAAAACCTTATGTCACATTTTGTTGTTTTGTGCCGTGGGGCACAGCAGCAGAATGTTACCTCTCCTCTCATGCTCCGGATGGATACCTCCGGAAGATGGGCACCAGCGTCTTTCCATGTATCAACATCCTTTACTGCGCCAAGTCGCCTGACAAGCGTGGTGAGTATGGAAACATGGAGATCCATGAGGGAGGCCTGTGTTAGTAGACGTTATACAGGTTAAATTTGAATGACATTTTGTTATCACAGGATGAACGAATCAGCAGTTACTTTCATTATCATCATCATTTCAGCCGTAAAACGTCCACTACTGAACTAAGGCCTCCCTCATGGATCTCCATGAGGGGCAGTTGCCATACTCACCACGCTTGGCAGGCGGGTTGGTGAGCGCAGTACAGGATGTTGATATACGGAAAGACGCTGCTGCCCATCTTCCGGAGGTGTCCCTTAGCAGGCTCTTACTGCATCCACGGGTAGAAGAGGAGGGGTAACATTCTACTGCCGGCACCCCACGGCTATACTCTATACACGGCAGTTACTTTATATGAGTTTAAATATTTAAAACGGCCCAAAAACGAGCTGGGCCACGCCGTCACGGAGCCGGCTAGGGCGCCTACTCTAGAAAACGACTACGATATTATCGTCAGAATGGCAATCTTTACGTAATGGCCATAAGAGTTAGTTTGGCTTGATTTAGATTATAAAATGCAATAAAAATATTGAGTTTTAATTCCGCTTATGCTGAGATGCAGGAGCACCGCCCTCCCGCCCGCTAATTATGCGCATGCAGGGAGAACTAGCTTGTCAGTGCAGCATGCATACTCAAACCTATATGACGACACGTGTTTCGCCTCTCCGCGAGGCATCATCAGGTGACGACCAGTCAACACCTACAGCGTTCACCTGATGATGCCTCGCGGAGAGGCGAAACACGTGTCGTCATATAGGTTTGAGTATGCATGCTGCACTGACAAGCTAGTTCTCCCTGCATGCGCATAATTAGCGGGCGGGAGGGCGGTGCTCCTGCATCTCAGCATAAGCGGAATTAAAACTCAATATTTTTATTGCATTTTATTATCATGGATTTCCGCAAAGTAACGCCTGATTCCATTAATTATATTGATTTAGATTCATCGCGATTTGCGTTCAAGAGCAGGCCTACAGAGCACAATGCCTATTAACTCGCGCGATTTCAATGTCGCTAACACTCATAGGTGTTAAATAAAATTATATAGTTTACCTCTCGGCAGGCACTGCAAGATGGATGGACGCTATAATTGCCGTACAGGAAAAAGACCTGGATGCAAAAGACCCAGAGTAGAGTTGTTTGGCCGTTAGGGAAGGAGGCAGGAGGCCCAGCAGTGGGTCACTACAAGCTGACAATGATGATACGGTTTAAAGGCACATTTATGTTCTATAAGAACTACTCAAGATGTTAAATTAACTTCTTTTTGTATATGTTACCTATATTAACACTTTATCGGTTAAAATAAAGAATATGAGAAAAAAGTTAACATGTTATCCATCTATAAAAGATATCATGCTGTCGTGGACTTGTTTGTAGATATAAATAAATAAATAATGCTGGACAATTCACACAGCATCATCTAGCCCCAAGCTATGCAGAGCTTGTGTTATGGGTACAAGATGACTGATATACTTAATATATTATACTACATTGATATATATTTAGGGGCGAAGCCCCCTAATATGCATAGCGCTGTCTGTCTGTCTGTCCGTCCGTCTTTCTGTCCGTCTGTGTATTTGACGATTACAACCGAACGCGTTGACCGATTTACATGAAACTTTTTTTGTTAGCACCGTCTTATTGAGAGAAGGGGACTGATTGATGCAGGGTCACAGGGACCGGAGTTATTGTGACCTCAAAAGATCACCAAAAAAATAAATGTCTTCAAACGCCAAAAACGTCCAAAAACCCAAAAATTACATTTTTGACCTTTGGTGACTTTTTGAGGCCTTCGCGTCCTTTTCTGGTACCCCCGTACCAATGCTTGTTTTATTATATATAGGAAAACATCCAGAACACCCGGAACAAATATCTGCAGATCATACTGACATTTGTTCCGAGGCTGGAATCGAACCCGCAACCTCTTGCGTCGCAAACGGACCTACGCCCGGTGCGCCACAGTGGTCGTCAAATATATTTAAAAGAAACAACACAGAAAAAACATTATTATATACATCACTTGCAAATTCTTGTACAAGTACATTCAATGGTTTACGCGGCGCACGCCGAAACAGCCCTTTAGTCTCATCTCTTAGCCAGATTTGGTAGCTAGCTACGAAATCTCCCAGTCATCATGAATTTTTCCGACATCTTAAACAATCATCGTCATAATTCAGCCAACTTGCAGCAAACCTAAATGAATTTTACGTTAAAACCTTCCCCTTAAAACACTTTCCATATGCATGAAAATCTGTTCGGGTTTTTCGAGTTTATCGCGAAAAGACATACGCGGCGGAGAACTTAGTTTTGCATAGATTCGTTTCTACTACGGAACTAAACAAATATTGGAATTTAAAGGTATCTACTTAAACTAAACAGGGCCTAAAAATACCATTTGCATATGCATGAAAACACTCTTTCCATATGAATGAAAATCTTTTCAAATTTTTCGGGAGTTTATCGCGAACAGACATACGCGGCGGAGAACTGAGTTTTGCATAGATTAGTTTCTATTACGGAACTATTGGAATTTAAAGGTACTAACTTATGCTAAACAGGGCCTAATAATACCATAGCAAACGCCTAATCAGTAGTCAAATCTACACGAGCATAGTATACCTACTAACCCAGTACCCCAGGACGAGGTTGTACGCGTGATCGGCCTGCAAACCTCTATTTTAGGCTCAGGACGTGATCCGCTGTGCTTCGTTTTTCCTGTTGTTTCGGGTTCATTTGTTTTGGAGTTGTTTTCATGATTGATTGTAAGCTTGGTGGTCTGTAAATAACATTCTATAGAACAAAAATTGTATTGAGTTGAGTGAAATTACATAACAGTTTTGAGAATGATTTGAGCATTGACGGCACGACGGAATAATGTTTGCCCTATATTATCAGGTAAAAAACACATCTTCGCTCATTGATTTTACAGTTTCCTTGGACCATTTTTGTACAATAGAATGAATGCGTTAACCGACATATTTTCTCTTAATTTTAGTAATTGTAAACTTGTTGTTAAAAACTATCTCCAAAGTATGTCATATGACGATACAGAGAAGTTATTAGCTGTAATAAAGTAGGTATAACACTTTATTTTTACAAACTTGCATAAATAATGTTAACATTAGTTTAAGCTTAACCTGTCACTGTTGTTTTAATTATTTTTTTCTTTATGCTATTATATCAGATCTATTAAAATTTTAGTGTGGTTAAATTTATTTGCTTGCGACCTAGTTCTTGCCTGAAAAACAGGATCACCTATAGAAATGAAAAATGCAATCAAAATTTTGTCTCCGACGGGACTCGAACCCGTAACGTTCAGACGAACACCTTCAACGCAGGCTGCCTTAACCGTTCGGCCACGGAGCAATTAACCGTCGGGTCGAAAATCTTGACTGCCTTTATCGGTTTCGAACCGAGTGGCGACATCTAGCTGAAATTCTTAGAGATATTCTAGCCCACTGTCCGACAACCAGTAGTCAGTAGCAGTGAAGAGATGTCGCTTTAGTTAATTTTATAAGCAATGTTTTATTTAAAGTGTAAACCCACACTAAGGTATCATTATAGAAATGAAAAATGCAATCAAAATTTTGTCTCCGACGGGACTCGAACCCGTAACGTTCAGACGAACACCTAACGTTCAGAGGATCACCTAGTTCAGGCATACGCTAAGTTCATTAGGTTTATTTGATTAAATTAGATATAAGTAATTTGACGAGCTCTGTGGCGCAGCGGGCGAAGGTCCGCCTGCGACGCAAGGGGTTGCGGGTTCGATTCCCGCCTCGGGACAAATATCTGTACGATCTGCAGATATTTGTTCAGGGTGTTCTGGGTGTTTTTCTATATATAATAAAAATATCTATCTATGTATTATAATGTATTAAGTATATCAGTCATCTAGTACCCATAACACAAGCTCTGCTTAGCTTGGGGCTAGATGATGCTGTGTGATTTGTCCAAAAAAAAAAAAAAAAAAAAGTAATATGTACTACTTAGCCGTAAGTTATTTCAATAAAAAATATTATTATTATTGAGGTATTTTTTGTTAAACGACTGAATGACGAGACAATGATGCTATACGCAAATTAAATCCTTAGCATTTGACTAGAATAATAGCAATACTCTTCATCATAATTTTATGCCATGCATTTCCTATGCAAGTTCCTACATGTACGTGACCGCACTTTAGAATAGTTATTTACTCAGTTATATGCTTCGGTATGTATCTACTATTGCGTGGACATGGACAATGACCATGCATTGAATCCCTTTGTAGTCTATCGTTATTAGGAACCACCAGGCTTATAATAAGCTATCACGACCATAGACAGGAAGAGCCACTCAATGTTTTGTTAGGGTTCCGAAGCAAAATGGTAAAGGGGGACCCTTATGGCTCTTACTTCGACTGCTTGTCAATTCTATGGTTTCAATATTGTGTACAAAAAAAAATTATGGCCAAGTGGTATGTACCCCTGACTTTCAATGCGAAGGTCGATACAGGCCGTGAAACAATCGATTTTTCGTTCTGGAGAAATGTGTGTTCACATTTAAAACGTGCTTCACGGTGGAGGAAAACATTGTGAGGAAACCCTCGAGTGGAAGTGGCATTAAAAAATTCCACGTATATGTCTATGGGGCCGAGGGCTGCCGGCAGTAGAATGTACCCCTCTTATACCAGGGAATTCAGTAAGAGCCCGCTAAGGGATACCTCCGGAAAGATGGGCAGCAGCGTCTTACCTTGTATCAACATCCGGTATTGCGCTCGCCAGCCCGCCTGCCAAGCGTGGTGAGTATGGCAACTACCCCTCATGGAGATCCATGAGGGAGGCATGTGTTCAGTAGTAGAAGTTTTACGGCTGAAATGATGATGATATGTCTATGAAAGTACACATAAGCCCGTTCTAAAGGGCTCCTCCAAGGTCCCGTCTCAAATCCGGGCCATTGGAGCTGACATTTGGAAATGTCTGCGAGCACGTGCCCGGAATCACAGCCACGTGAAGGTACGGATTGCTACACTTGAATCACCTAAGCTAATGCAATATTTACGGGATATTTACCATGATTTGAGTCTCATGATAGCCGTGAGGTGCCGGCAGCTGAATGTTGCCCCTCCTCTCATACCCGTGGATGCAGTATGAGCCTGCTAAAGGATACATTACGATACGTCACCAAACGGCTCTGTCGGAAGACCAGCGTTGGTTGTTAACATAACCAACTTATGCTGAGACAGAGACCTTTTTGTGACTCAAGCACTGCAAGCTTTTCTTATTTTTGTTATAAAATGTTCATTTGTATGTGAATGCTTGTTGTTACAAATAAATAAATTATCTTATCTTATCTTACCTTCGGAAGATGGGCAGCAGCGTCTTTCCGTGTATTAAGAGTGACGAGTATGGCATAAGCTTGGACATCTCTGAGGGAGACCTATGTCCAGCAGTGGACGTGAACAGTAGTCCCACAGCCGGGACGATATACATTAAAGTAACTCGGGTATATTTGGAAACATTTATTATTCATCCCCTCTTTCACCCCCCATATCTTGTAAACTGAACCGATTTTGATAAAACATGTTTAAGAACCACCGCCAGAAAACCTGCTTTTGAATAAAACTGGATGCAAATCGGTCCACTCGTTTAAAAGCTGCGGTGCCACAGACAGGCACACACATAGCGGTCAAACTTATATTGCCCCTCTTTTTTGTAGGAGGTTAAAAAATAATTTATACCCTTATCATCAAAAACCTAAAAATAATTATTATTTTCTGTTTAAATTTTAATGTTATTGAATGTTATTTTGTGTCTAGAATTTATAAATTATCTTGAAAAATAAATAGTTATACACTGTAGTTTTTAACGTTTATTCAAATTCACACCAAAATATACGTCCAGAATGGACAAGCTGTTGAAACTTGTACCTGCCTAGCATTAAGAACCTTTGTACAAACAGATTAACAATAAATTATTTCCGATTCTGATTCCTGCAAAATGATTATTACACTGATTCCTACGAAAATAACAAGTTCACGGGCGTCATAAAAGTCATAATCGCATAAGCGAGAAAGCCCTTCCTTATGATTAAAAAAAAACAAGTTACAAAGAACAGGCGCAAGAATTTAAAAGCTATTTGGTGGACATCTACGCTTTCACTGCGCATGCGCGACGCGTGTGAATGCCAATGTCAGTGATGACGGCCATGTTTGAATGCCCATTGTCATCGTGGGACGTCAGTTATTTGCTGTTTTTATTTGGATTGACACCAATTCTTTATTACTGACACAGAAAGCATTGTCGGGTTAATATTGGCAAATTATTGTAAATGAGTGTTCTTTTTTGAGTTTACAAGTGTTACGCCAATTACCATTTTTAACCGACTTCAAAAAAAGGAGGAGGTTTCTCAATTCGACTGAATATATGTATGTTTTTTTTAGTCTGTTCGCGGATAACTTCGTTGTTTTATATAATATATTGATATGTCATAAAATTCGTTCTCCATTTCCTTCCGTGGCTCAGTTGGCCTATAGCTGACTGATATGCGGTAGAGGGTATGGTAGGGTCGGGAGAGTATGCGCGATATGATAGAGGTCCCGTGGCGGGATTCGATTCGAACCCGCTACGGGACGAACGTTTGTAATTGTTTTGCAGATGTTCCGGGTATAAGTATTTTCTATGTATGCTGGTACAAAGAAACATTTTACTATTCTACGAGTATAATCATCTGGCACAAGCTCTGCCCACTTTGGGGCTAGATGGTGCTGTGAAATGTCCGGCAATATTAAATTTATATATATAATAAACCCTTTACTTAAGTTACCATTTATAAAGTAGGTAAGTAGGCTCCATTTAACTGATAAATAATGCAACATCTTCACACGTACACATTTAAATGTCGATACAAACCGCACAGCGACTCGCTAATTCCGATCGATAATCCACTGGATTCCAATTAAAGATTGTTTATCGTCGACTGACATGTTTAACTGTAGAGAATAAATAAACAGAATAGAAGCCAATCTTGTAAAGAACCAAACAAACAAATAGTCTACTAAACGCCCACTCCAGTGAAATCTTTTAAGGGTGATCTTTTTATATTCTTGTCAAGGAAATCTTACAGAAAATTATTCACGCTTGGTTTTGTAAATTTCTTTATGACAGCAAGATCTTAACAATCCATCCTAACCTACGGTGCGATGGTCACTGACCAAGTTGCAAAAGTCCAAACTCAAGATCTGCCAGAGGGCAATGGAGCGTGGCATCCTGGGTTTCCGGCGAATTGATCGCGTTAGGAATACGACGCTACGCTCTCTAACCGGTATTGCCGACGTTGGAGTCAAGACGGCCAAACTCAAATGACAGTGGGCTGGACACATCCGTTGAATGAACTCAGAAAGATGGGCTAGTCTATCAACAACATGGGTCCCACAAGAAAGTCGTAGTCGTGGACCTTCCGAGAAGATTAGTGGGACATCGCTGTTGATAGGGACGAGAGGAGTGAAGGGATTTCGGGGAGGCCTTTGTCCAGAAGTAGGACAATATAGCCTGACAAAAAAAAAGCGAGATCAATATAGAGATAGATAGATGCTATATTAGCGAGCACTACACTGCTGTAGGCAGTAACATGTTGCCCCTACTCTCTTGCCCGTGGATGCAGTAAGACTCTGCCAAGGGCCACCTCCGGATGTAGGCAGAAGCGTCTTTCCGTTTATCAACAGACGTATCGCGCTCGCCAACCTGCCTGCCAAGTGTCTTGGAGATTCATGAGGGAGGCTTTTGTGGACGTCCTACGGCTAAGATGATGATACCTTGATGAACAAGTTTATAAGATTAAAAATTTTATCCCCCCGACACTTTACCTTGTCTCGGAGGTTACCCAATTTTTTTTGTAATGTGTATCCTCAGTTTGGCAATCAACAAATCATGCCCTTTCATGTGATACCACACTTGGGTATATTTGAAAACATTCGATTGTTCACCCCTACTTGCAATCCCCATATCTCATGAATGGCACGACCGATTTCTATATCATCATTTCAGCCGTAAAACGTCCACTACTGAACTAAGGCCTCCCTCATGGAGATCCATGAGGGGTAGTTGCCATACTCACCACGCTTGGCAGGCGGGTTGGTGAGCGCAGTACGGGGTGTTGATATACGGAAAGACGCTGCTGTCCATCTTCCGGAGGTGTCCCTTAGCAGGCTCTTACTGCATCCATGGTTAGGAGAGGAGGGGTAACATTCTCCTGCCGGCACCCCACGGCAATTTCTTTATAATTCTTCTCTATATCGTCAATTTCTATATACGATTTCTTCACTTCACCTCCATTTTCTTTCATTTTATACCAAACTGGGGTATATTTGGAAACATTTACACCCAAATTTGATAAAATATGGTTAAGAACCGAATGAAAATCTGCTTTTAAATAAAAGCCACAGACAGACACACAAGACGCGGTCAAACTTATAACACCCCTCTTTTTTCTCGGGGGTTTAAAATACATAGACCACACAGATATCGACCCACTGCGCCTACCTATAATTCTGTGACACCTCACGTGGATTTAACTCCTTTACGCTCATGTTTTATTCAGCGCGTAAATTACGTTTAGGCGGAACGTCTAGCGATTTTGTATGATGCGAAGGAATTTTTGTTGATTCGTTAGAACTGGCAGGTGCTTTAAAGAAGCATAGTATTATGGATTCAGGAAGCTTGGGCCGTAAAGTCTTTGCATACTAAAATATTAGTTGATTTGAGCTTTATGTTCAATCTGCTTGTTTGTTTTGGTACATAGTCTGAAAAGTGAGTCTAGCTTAGAAATAAATAAATCATCATTATCTTCCCTGGGGTTATAACCTAGATGGTTACGCCGACAGCATTGCGAGCGTAACTTAATTTAAACGTTAGATAAACGACATTGCATAGTTAATTATCTATAGGTAAACTAAGGGTTGGTTTACTTTTCTGGGAATTTTGTGTAATCCCATATTGGGCTATTACGCGATGTTCCTACGTGTCCGTGTGTGCGTACACTATAATCCACACGACGGATATTTTGCTGCGTATGCACTCTGCATTTTTTCTAATGTCGGTCACCTTGACAAGACTAGTTGCAATCAAGACGCCTTGCAGGACGGTCGCACGCACTCAATTATTATCCCGCATATGTCTCTGTCGCGATTCGTTCTTTGGAGTCGCGGGACACTTATTACCGAGTCCCATAATATATTTGGGAAAGGTCGCATTACCACAAAATAGTTGCCAGCCAAAGGAATTCGCCTCTCTGTGTAGTGAAGTGAAAGGATTCCCGCGCAGCCCTGGACCCTCAGAGATTGCTGGACTTGCCAGGTTAGTAAGCCTTCCTAATTACCTAGTGATTTTAGCCTGTGCAACGTCGTTATAATTACTATACGCATCTTTGAGAAACCTAGAATTATTGGATTTCAGCCAGCCCATCCCACCTTGGGAAACGCTTATTAACCCAAATGATATAATCGGTTAGCTTTATGGTCTATCGTACCATGCATCGCGGCATGCGGCCGGTTATATCTTCCATATATTTGGTCCTCACGAACCGGATAGAAATCTAAAATTCTGGGTTTATTACCACGTGTAATTGCATATAATCATCATAGGAAACTCGTCCTTATTGCGTTACATGTAAGGTCCATTGTGTGTCCGCACTTGTACACGAAGTCCCGTTATAAAATTATTTAAATTCGCATTTTTCCTAACTGATTCACAAATAGGTGTGTATAAGTTATTTACTACTTTAGTGTTTCATGTTGTGAAATAGATTTTACGTTAAATTGCGTTAATTACGCTAATTTTTCATTATTTTATTTAATTGACGGTGGTTTCGTGGAAAGTTTCGTGGCACAAAGATTGGTCTGGTTAACTTTGTTAGCGAATCCAAGTAAGGATCGCCACTATAACATCTTGTTGGTTTATTTTTAACCTAATAACTAAACATTGAGTTTATTTATTTACATCGCAAAAATATTACAGTCCACACCGCATTTATTGAAGAATTTTAGTAGGTTCTGAAGTAACTTATTTACTAGGTTGTTTGTTCTTAAGACAAGATAAATTATTTCTCACTCTTACGTTCATAAGTACCTATTATTTCGCATGCACAGCAATTACGCTCGTGCTATCTATACTGTTCCTATATCGTGCCAGCTTGGTCAGTTAGTGCCTATCTATACTTACTAACGCTGCTGGTAGGATAGGTATTTATTTGTTTTATCCTTACGCGTCGTATTGCACGTTCGCTAGGGTTCCGCATGGTCGGGAAAATAGTTCCACACCTATTTATTTTTTGTTTTACCCGTGTGTCGCGTCGTATTGTACGTCCGCTTTATTGCTTGAAATAGAGTTCCGTTCTATATACCATATATAAATCATATAAGTACCGTTTGTTTTTACAAGTTTTTTTTTTTATTTTTCGATTTCGCCATTGTCGTGTCGTATTGAACACACGCTAGGGTTTCGCATGATTGGAAAATTGGTTCCGTACCTACCTATTTTTTGTTTTTTAAAAAATATAAATATTTAATACTTTGTTTTGCATCCATTAGCTTAGGCTGGAATTTCGCTTGGGCGGATAAGTGGTTCCGTACCAATTTTATGTTAAAGTTTTTATTTTTTTTATTTTTAAACACAAATTTTTAGTTTAAAATGGAAGACTTAAATAACAAACTTAAACTTTACGAAGGCAAATGTGCTTCATATTTTGGTCGCGTTCAAAAAATATATGATTCAATTTCAAATCTCAATGACGAAAGGTCGAGAAATACTTTCATTGCGAAAGCCAGAACAGTCGATCAAATTAGAAACGAAATTATAACTACAATTGATAATATAAATATTTTGTCAATGAAAATTAATCCCGACTATGAGGTTAATTACAACACGTTGTCGGCCTTTGACGATCTTTCGTGCGAAATTAAAAATGTATTGAGTTCATTGACCCCAGCTCCCCCTACTAAGGATTATGCTATGAGTAGTACTAATTCGACGAGTAGTAGACTCGGTTCAAGTTCAGGGTCATGTCATATCAAAATACCGAGAATCGAACTGCCTACCTTTGAGGGCGACATTCAAACTTTTCCGTTTTTCTATGAAACATTCAAACGTGTAATACATTTAAATCCCGATTTATCGGACTCGGATCGTATTCACTATTTACTAAGTCATCTCAAGGGCAAGGCTCAAAGTGTTGCCGCCGGTATTGTCCCCGCTGCAGAGAACTATCGCGTAATCTGGGACGCGCTTATCGCAAAATATCATGACACGCGCGCATTAGCAGTTAGTTATCTCAATCAGCTGTTTTCTATAAAATCAGTTGGTACTTCGCCTGCTAATGTTGAACAGGTATTTGATAAATTCACTGCAATTGTGGCAGGACTCAAGCAATTGAAAATAGATAACATGGATGATTTTATTTTCACGTACGCGGGTCTTAAGTTATTAGACTCCGACATCGCAAAACATTACGAAATGTCGCTTCGCAATTTGAAAGATCCTCAAGAGGTAGATTATAATTACTTCGTAAAGTTTGTACGCGAACAAATAAAAATATTATATCGCACCGCGCCGTCGAATGCTGAAAAGTCGACCGCCGGCCGCAGTGGCGCCAGTGCGGCGTCTGCTACGTCTTCTAGGGCGCATGTATCTACATCGCCTAAATGTTCGCTCTGTCATTCATCGCATATCCACTTATATAAGTGCAGTGCCTTTTTAAAATTAAACGCGAATGACAGATTTAAATTCATTAAGGAACACAATATGTGTGTCAACTGCCTTAGTGCGCAGCATACAGCGTCTAAATGTCAGTCTTCTGCCACTTGTAAGAAGTGCCAGGGTAAACATCATTCCTTGTTGCATTTCGAACAAAGGCCACAGAAACCAGCTGCTAGTGTCAGCACCGCACCGGCTACTAGTGCCGAAGAACCTGAGCCATCGCAGGAACGGGTTTCTTTTTGCACGCACTCAGCCACGGTTCAAAGGTCGTCGCGCACTACTGAAGTGCTAGCTACTGCGAAGGTATTAGTGGTAGGTAGGAAGGGCAAGGATGCTGTTATTCGCTGTCTTCTGGACCCAGGTTCCCAGAAGAACTATATAACTACTCGATGCTGTCGTAAGCTCGGGTTACCTATCCGCGAGGATTCGGTGGTTACCGTCAAAGGTATTGGTGGTACCTCTCAACCAGTACGAGGTTCAGTTGAACTCAAATTTAGTTCGCGTTTCCGTGTGCAGCCCAAGTACAACATCGACGCTCTGGTTCTCGACGAGATAACGGGTCAGCTCCCGTTATGCCCGATAGATGTCGCTAACTTCAATCACATTGATTCGAGGCTACTTGCCGACGATACTTGGGCTACGCCGGGGAATATTGACATTCTGTTAGGAGTAAAACTTTTTGCTAAGTTATTGCAACCAGGTCATGTATCTTCTACCGCGGGATGTCCAGACGCATTAGAGACAGTGCTTGGCTATATATTAATGGGAGACGCACCTGTCTTAGAACGTCCGAAAGCCACCCTGTCGTTTTTCGCTACTTCCCCTTTGGAAAGCTGCGACTTGCGCAAGTTTTGGGAGATAGAGGAAGTTCAACCCTCTTCTATCACTAGCGTGGATGATAAATACTGTGAACAGTTTTATTGTTCCACCACTACTCGCACCCAATCTGGCAAGTATGTCGTTGCTTTGCCATTGAAGACAGACGCATCGGCGTTAGGTAATTCTTTCGAAATTGCACGTCGTAGATTTATTAGCCTCGAACGAAAACTTAAATCGCATCCTAACGTCAAATTACTCTATGATGACGTCATAAGAGATTATCTAAAAAATAATTACGTTTCCCTTGTGCAAGGAATTATTCCTGGCGAGGTATCTTACTACATCCCGCACCATGCTGTAATTCGCGAAGACAAGGCAACCACCAAGTTACGCGTGGTTCTTGATGCGAGCGCGAAGACAGCCAATGGTACATCACTAAATGATATTCTCTACGCAGGTCCAGTTCTTCAGTCGGACCTTTTTAATATTCTTTTGAATTTAAGATTCCACGCTGTAGCTATAACGGCTGATGTTAAAGCTATGTACCTCAGAATTTCAGTACGTCCTGAAAATCGTCCTCTTCAGCGTATACTATATCGCTTTCACGAAGACGAGGAATTGCAAATTCTGCAATTTTCCGTTCTTCCCTTTGGGTTCAAATGCTCGCCCTTTGTCGCCATCCGCACCATTCAACAATTGTGTAAGGATGAGGGTCAAAATTGTCCTCTCGCAAGCGAGATTCTAAATAGAGATATTTATATCGATGATATCGCTAGTTCTATTCCTAGCATTGCGCTAGCAATAGATTCCGCTCACCAACTGATTAAGTTGTTTTCACTTGGTGATTTTGAGTTGACTAAATGGTCAAGTAATAGCCCTGAGGTTCTTCAGGCTATTCCCGAGTCATTGCGGCTCGCGCACAGTGTCGATCTAAGTAAGGATCCGACTCTAAAGGTTCTTGGGCTTCGTTGGTTTCCCGACGAAGACTATTTCGCATTCCAAGTCAATTCTGACAATCGCCCTTGCACGAAGAGAAATATTCTGTCGTCTATCGCTCGCCTCTTCGATGTTCTGGGTTTAGTCGCGCCCATGATCTTGTACGCCAAGCTATTGATCAAAGATCTTTGGCTTGTAAAAATTGGATGGGATGATGTCCCACCCAACCGCATAGTTCGTCTGTGGCAGCAGTTTCAAGATGAACTGCCGCATATTTCGCAGCTTAAATTCACACGCCACATTGGCGTAATTGAAAACTGTAAAGTTTCATTAGTTGGGTTTGCAGACGCTAGCGAGAAAGCCTACGGTGGTGCTGTCTACGCCCACGTAGTTAAACCAGATGGAGACATAACCATCTCGCTAGTATGTGCAAAGTCCAAGGTCGCTCCTCTTAAAGTTATTTCGCTGGCTCGTCTGGAGCTATGCGCCGCATTGCTTTTATCAACTTTGATAAAGCGAGTTTTTGATCTTTATTCCTCCCGATACGCCATTGAGGCTGTCGTAGCATTTTCAGACTCAACGGTAACTTTGAGTTGGATCCACTCTTCGCCACATCGCTGGCACACGTTTGTGGCCAATCGCATAGCCAAGATTCACGAAAATCTCTCGGCAAAACACTTCTTCCATGTAAAAGGATCAGATAATCCTAGTGATTGTCTTTCCCGCGGTTTGACGCCAGCCCAGCTTATCCATCATCCACTGTGGTTGACTGGACCGCCCTGGCTCAAACTACCCCGCCACAAATGGCCTATAAAACCATTCGTTCCAGGTGAGACGCAAGAGCTTCCCGAAATGAAGCCAGTGGCTCTACCTGCTTTATCGCCGGCAATGTCAAAGGTGAATTCTCCTGCCGAAGACATTCTGTATAACCTCTCCAATAGGTTTCCCTCCTGGAAAAAATACTTGAAAACAATTTGCTTTGTTTACAAATTTCTAAAGCGGCTTCCTATAGGCCCAATAACCGCGCTCGATTTGAACTTTGCTGAATCAGTTGTGTGGCGAACTGTTCAACGAATTCATTTTGAATCCGATTTAAAATCGCATCTTCGTGAACTCTACCAATTCTTATCGCATGAATATAGCACATATTGGGAAAAGGAACTGGCGGATGATAACTCGCGACCGCTCTACGCGCTTAGCTCCGATCCGTCAGAACCCGCCGCATTAACTCCTGCACATTTTCTTAACACGAAACCACTCGTCTTTTTCCCTGCTCGCGAGGTAACTGAACCGCGCTTACATCTTATTTCGCGACAGGAACTAAATGATCAACTTGTTCATTCTAAATGGAACACACCTGCTAATCCTTTACGGACTGGTATGGTTGTTGTTTCTATGCAGGACAACGTTATGCCTCTACATTGGCCGATAGGCTTAGTGACTGAAGTCTATCCGGATAAGAACGGGGTAGTTAGAGTCGCAACGATCAAGACTCAGAGTGGGTTTTTTCAACGGCCAACAGTTAAGTTGTGCCCTTTGCCAACACAATAAGTTTTGGTATCTAATTTTTATAATGCAGAAGTTAGGTTTAATTAAATTTATTAACTAGTTTATAAAATTCCTTCATAAATTTAGTTTCTTTCATAAGGTAGAGTTTTCATGATGATAATATGCAATTGTTAATTGTTGTTTCCTCTTTTTTGTTTTGAAAGATTAGGACCTTTCAAGCCGGGGAATATGGTTACGCCGACAGCATTGCGAGCGTAACTTAATTTAAACGTTAGATAAACGACATTGCATAGTTAATTATCTATAGGTAAACTAAGGGTTGGTTTACTTTTCTGGGAATTTTGTGTAATCCCATATTGGGCTATTACGCGATGTTCCTACGTGTCCGTGTGTGCGTACACTATAATCCACACGACGGATATTTTGCTGCGTATGCACTCTGCATTTTTTCTAATGTCGGTCACCTTGACAAGACTAGTTGCAATCAAGACGCCTTGCAGGACGGTCGCACGCACTCAATTATTATCCCGCATATGTCTCTGTCGCGATTCGTTCTTTGGAGTCGCGGGACACTTATTACCGAGTCCCATAATATATTTGGGAAAGGTCGCATTACCACAAAATAGTTGCCAGCCAAAGGAATTCGCCTCTCTGTGTAGTGAAGTGAAAGGATTCCCGCGCAGCCCTGGACCCTCAGAGATTGCTGGACTTGCCAGGTTAGTAAGCCTTCCTAATTACCTAGTGATTTTAGCCTGTGCAACGTCGTTATAATTACTATACGCATCTTTGAGAAACCTAGAATTATTGGATTTCAGCCAGCCCATCCCACCTTGGGAAACGCTTATTAACCCAAATGATATAATCGGTTAGCTTTATGGTCTATCGTACCATGCATCGCGGCATGCGGCCGGTTATATCTTCCACTAGAGCTAAGCTATAATGCGACCAAAACAAATGTCAATAGTAAGCATGCTATCATTTGATATTAGCAAACTATAAATAATTATTTAATTTTTCGACAAAAAGACCCGACTTCATTAAACCTAATGATGGTGCTGATGATGATGATGAATAGGTAGATGTGACAATAGATGGATAGGTAAACATCATAGAGCTTTTTTTCGATTTTCAAACTTTTAACATTGAATGTTTTGGAGGTCCATCCAAAATCTTCAATTTTAAAAGAATCTTGCCATGTTTGACGACCCCTGTGGCGCAGCGGGCTAAGGTCCGACTGTATCAAGTATATAATGTTAATGTATTAAGTATATCTGTTATCTAGTACCCATAACACAAGCTCTGTTTAGTTTGGGGCTAGATGATTATGTGTGTGTTGTTCAGCTTTATTTATTTATCTGTGGTCTTCTAAATCAGTTTCAGATACCAAGTCTTACTTTCTGCAAATGCTTGACTTGATGTTTATGTAGCTACGCATCAATTTTTTAGACACATTATTACTGAAATGATTTATGAACAATCGTTAAATCAATAACATCAGATTATTGGCAGTAAAAAACTAATTTAATAAATTATTTATCACCTTAACCTAGATCTCTGCATAGTCCGGTAACGTTGTCATGGCCATCTGCGGTCAACAACATTATATTGTCCTTTCGAAAAAAAAAACTAGATCTCTGTTTTGGCCTTAACTAAGTGAATAACACTGTTTAGAACTGGTCTGCCTACTTACTCGTACATATTGTTGTGGAATTCATTCCATATATTCTCGTTCCGACTTTCACTGAGTCATCAATTCGCAGATATTTGTTTAAGATATGGGAATTTTTAGGTATGCCGTAGGTCTCTCTACTGCCGGCACCCCACGGCACATCACACAATACATCGTGTAATAAAATTAAATGAACCTGTATTTTAAAAGAAGATTTGCAGAGTTTAATTTGACAATTACTCATCGCCATCCTCTTCGTACCCTAATCCCACGCCAGGTGGGGTAGGAACATGTTTTACTCTCCATTCCCCCTCTCACTCCTTTCTTTCCCACATCCTCATTCACAAAATCCATCCATCGCTTCTTAACCTACCTCTCACTCTCCACATCTTTATTTATTCCCATCATTCTTCTTGCTGTTGATAAATTACACAATCACTAACAGCTCAATTTATCATCCAGTTAAGTCCATTAAAATCTATTGTGGCTTTATCAAGCAACCTTGCGAGATATCCGCTAAACCCACCTCAAGTGTCAACCTGACAGCTAATTGACAGGACGGCCATTATATTGACAGTGACGTTTCGATATTTCAATAGCTGTACATGGTTTTTAAAGAAAATGGCGGTAGATTATTAATGAATAAGATGAGGAGGAGACATCATTATTCGTGATATAAGTAATTAATGGATTTTATGTGCAAGTCAAATGATTTTAGCAATTTCGTATGAAGTAGTACATACTTTTGAACGAAGCAGTTTATTATAATCAAACTATTGACCCGCCCCAGCTTCGCACGAGTGTATGGATGAACAAGTCAGCGGTTACTTTGAAAGAAGATAAAAAAAAATTCAAAGACGTATGACAAAAGTTATTCAGATGAAGTTGGTTGATATCCGCTAAATCCACCACAAGTGTCAACCTGACAGCCGTTGACAGTGACGTTTAGATATTTCAATGGGTTCGCGATTTTAATAGAAAATGACGGTAGATTATGGTTGAGGAGAAGACATTAATTTTTCGTGAGTTTAGTAACGATGCTCTTCTCTAAAATATAAAATTTGTCGCCGTGGACGAAATAGGCCTGGAAGATATCATTATGATCACACAAAACTAACTACTATCTACAATTATAGTTATTACATTGCATTCCAAAGTTGTTGAAGGACTGTTTTCATATACCAAACTCAAACTACACGTCGTACCAATCAGCGATGGCTACCACCGCGTGATATTGCAGAACGGTGATCCGAATGGATTGTTTCACCCCGATTGCGCCTACAGCGATTTTGTGCTCGTATTCTAAGATTTTATCCATCAAAACATTTTTTGTGCCATATCCAACTAATTTTAAATGGGTATCATTCTAGCAGCAATAATTTTAGGTACCTAGTACGAATTTTTTTTGTGCACAGTAGAGATTGATACCTAAACAATAATCTCCTTATAAATAATTCATCTTTGTACTTAGCCATGAACAATCTGATAAAAACTTCCATACAATCAACCAGTTTGCTTTTTGCCATGAGTTTTTTGTTTCTGGTGTTTGCCCTTGCGGTTCATCTAGTACCTTATTTGGTACTTCTTATCCACTTAAGATTATTACGGTACCTACTTATTATGCTAAATAAGGCACGCTTCAGCTATTCATTATTTCATAGTTAATTTATGAATGCTGTTAGAATTACGTGAAAAACAACGTAAATTAAAAGTAACTGACGTTTTAAAGTACCTTAATGTCTACAGCTTAGAGTTTGTTCGCTTTAATTTATACATATTAGGTGGCGAAGCCCCCTAATGAGTTGTTGATACACGGAAGGACGCTGCTGCCTATCTTCCGGAGGTAATCTCGGCAGATTTTTACAGGATCCACGGTCAAGAGAGCAGGGGCAACATTCAACCGGCATCAACCGTAATGTTTGACCCGACGTGTTAGTTATACAACCAATTGACACCACTTAAAGCACTAATATAGTCACAAAAACAGTATTTTACCAAATCACTCACGAGTTGTCTCAGATTTACCGAACGATTTTAATGGATGGCTACCTCCGCCCACATGGTCTTGACCCTTTCAATGTCAAGGCAGCCCAATTGGTTAGCTATGGTTATGGAACTCTTGAAATATTTTTAGGCGCTTTGTGTAAACGGAGTGTTGCATACTCTTTGGCTTTGTATACAGATTCCCAACTGATATAGGTTTCAAAAAAACAACCGTACTGTGGCTTTCTTTCAAGCTCTGTTTTATTTTCAAATGCTCCAACGACTACGTAAAAAAACTATTGATTTGACTATATTTAAGGGCGTCATCTATTGAATTCCCCTAGAACCTTTTGCTTAACTAGTAAGTATTTTATCCAACTTCTTGTTTAGTCATTACACACTTTGTTATTGCCAAACATACAGAATTTTAGAATCTTTATAATCAGCGATTTAGAAATAACTAAATATTAGGGTTTATTTAAATTAAAGAGATGGCGATAGTGTTCGCCGAGAGGTATGAACCCTCGACTTTGGATCCGAAGATTGTGGGTTCGATACCTGTCGTGCACCATGAATTATACGTTCTTGAAAAATTTATGTGTACATTTACGCGTTTTAACGGTTAAGTAAAATATCGTAAGAAACTTTCGAACCGCGGCGCGGCGACGACCAGCTTCAGACGTATTCGGATGATTTCATATCAGCGGCGTATAACAAATGTTGTACGTACAGCATGCTGTGTGCGTATATATGTATGTATTTTATTTTATTTTTAGTTTATGTATTATGTACAGTACACACCCCCTGCCTCTCTTGCTTCCATATTTCTTTCCATCCAAAGGTTGTCTGGAAGAAATCACTTTTAAGCGATAAGACCGCCCATTGTACCAATCTTGTTTGTAAGTTTTTTTTTCTGTATTATTTTGTTAAGGTGTGCAATAAAGTGTTTTGTATTGTATTGTATTGTATTGTGCCCTGGGAATTGATTTGATTGCACTTAATCTGAAACCCCTCATCTCATCCCTGTGGATACAGTAAGAACCTGCTAAGGGATACCTTCGGAAGATGGGCAGTAGCATCTTGCCGTGTATCAACATCGCGTACTGCACTCGACAACCCGCCTGCCAATCGTGGTGAGTATGACAACTAGTGGTGAGTATGCCGTGGGGTGCCGGCAGTAGAATGTTACCCCTCCTCTCCTACCCGTGGATGCAGTAAGAGCCTGCTAAGGGACACCTCCGGAAGATGGGCAGCAGCGTCTATCCGTGTATCAACATCCCATACTGCGCTCACCAACCCGCCTGCCAAGCGTGGTGAGTATGGCAAACTACCCCTCATGGAGATCCATGAGGGAGGCCTGTGTTCATCAGTGGACGTTTTATGGCTGAAATGATGATGACAACTAGTTACCACAAAATTTTTCAAAAAGCTTATTCCTACACCCAGTTCTGATGATGGGATCCATAAAGAATCGAGGGAACACCTCAAATCTGTAGGTAAACATATAGCGATTTTGGCATATATAGCTTATGCTCGACCATGCATTCAGCATTAATTTCATTTGCATTCAGAAAGTATGATTTGGTGAAGTGGAAGTGGTGAAGAAGACCACAGATGGTTATCAAAATTCTTCATTGATAGCTAAGATAGTATACTCTATCCACTAATCATCATACTTACCATACATATGTATACCTACATCATCATACGCATCAGGGTCATGGGAAAGAAATTTAATGAAATGAAATAATGTAATAGTGTGTACTGAGATATAGGATATATAGAGATATATATATATGACGGGGAGGGGTCCCGAGGCCTGCCTTCCGGGGCGTCAGACATGTCTCGAGATCCAAACGAACAAATGCAATGTGAATTTTTAGGTGTTTATTCGTCAATCACAATCACTTTCGAAATTAGTCTTATCACTAGGTAGGTAATTCTAGAAACGTGGCAAGTTCAACACAGAGGCTAGTCGGGACCAGTGCTCTGCTCGAAAGTCGACGATAAACTGAGACGACTGCCTGTTCAACCCAACCGAACTAGCACTCTGCCTTGACCTTGCCCAAGTGACACTGACAGTTGTCAACTTGACGTTTCCTACTTTACACTCTAATCGATAACAGATGGCGTTGGAGACCGGAACGGAAGTCGAACGAGTCAATGCAGCGACTCGATCTCCGACACGGCCATCTTGACCACTCACGCGTCCTCGCGTGGAGTTTCTGGAAAGAACGAGAATTCCGCAAAGTAAAATGTCATTTGTTCGGCCTTTCCTGACCAGGCCAGTGAAAACTCCATTTATCGGTTAAGACTTTATTTAAATGAAGCACATAGAACTAATCACAATAAATTTACATCGATAGTTACAAAAGTAGCAAGAAACACTAATCATTAAAATGGAATGAACAAACGTTCTTAATTCGGTTTTAAACGAGCCTGTACATAATCTAGTACATAGAGTCACAGTCAAATCAATAGTCTCAGTCCCGTCATGTCGGTCTAGTTGTCTCCATCTGACAACTCTGCGAAGCTTCTATCCAGCTTCCGTATACATCGTCTAGTCACTTCCATCCGGTGACTCTGCGACACCTCTCTCTGGTGTCCATAAACGTGATGGTCCATCCCCATCACCTTCACACTGATATCGGTCACCACGTGATGGTCCATCCCCATCACTTTCACACTGATATCGGTCACCACGTGATGGTCCATCCCCATCACCCTCGCACAGACGTCGGTCACCACTATCTAGGATATGCGTGTCATCTTCGTCAGTGACCTCGTTCGTGGGCATTTGTCTTAGTCTATCGTGTGCATACTTGTAAGTCCTATTTGAGTTTAAAGCTTTAAGGACATAACGATTACCCTCTAGTACCTCTGTTACCTTGAATGGACCTCTAAACTTTGGATCGAGCTTGGTTTGGTTACGCTCTTCATTTTGTAGTAAAACAAAGTCGCCAACGGAGAATGGGGTTACCTTAGCTTTAGTTTTGTCAAAACGTACCTTATCGTATGAAGCGCTTTTATCCATATTCTCTACAGCTTGAGCTCTTACTTGCTCAATGTCAACTTGCGGTTCCTCATCTCCAGCGAGTAAAATATCTAGAGGCCTTGCAACTTTACCAACAAGTAGTTCCAGTGGACTAGCTTTCGTGACTCTGCTCATAGTACAATTGAGAGCAAGCTGAACATCGGGTAGAGCATCCTGCCATGAACGTGAACTTGTCTCGACGGCTGTCAGCATGTTCTTCAAGGTACTCATGACCCGTTCAACCTGACCGTTAGCTCGCGAGCTACCTGTTGCGATTAAGTGTAACTTGATTTTAACGGACTCACAGTATTCTTTGAATTCTCTACTGGCAAAACAGCGACCCTGATCAGCGATTACACGGCTCGGCGCTCCAAAAAGAGCAACACTAGCCTTAAGGGCTTTGATGCTGCTAGCTGTATCGATGTGCAGAGTATGTTGAAGTAGCACATACTTGGTGAAGGCATCAATGAGGACGAAGACGTATTCCTTCTTGTCGTTCTTACCACTAAGTTTACCTGTTGCATCAATGTGTATAGTGTGCCACGGGATTGCTGTTTTCGGTATTGGGTGCATCTCGGCCTGTACCTTACCAGAATGGCTTTTGGAGACGTTGCATGTGACACAGTTCTCTGTAAATTTCCTAACATATTTGGACATATTTTCAAACCAGTACAAGTCATAAACCTTTTCAAGTGTCTTTTCCCATCCTAAATGCAGCAAACCTTCGTGCACACTGTTTATAATTGACCAACGAAATGACCTAGGTATTATAGGTAAACAGCGAGTCTTACCGTGCCTTTGAATTTTCCGGTGGAGTACACCCGAGCGAAGTTCGTAGGTCTTTGATACCACGTCTGGAATAATACCTCCCTTCATGTCGGACATTAGTTTTGAAATTTCTTCATCTCTCTGTTGCTCTGCCATCAACCAGTTGCTGGTGATTTCCGCCAAGTTTATCTGTTTTAACTCTACCTTCGTGAAAGGGACGCTCAGACAATAATCTTCAGATGCAGCTGGCAAGGGGTTCCTGGAAAAGAAATCGGCATGTGCCATGCGTTTACCACTGCGATGGACAATATCAAAATCAAATCCTTGCAGGAACGCCCACCATCTGTGGACTCGCGGGGTGAGGTCAAGCTTTTTACGTGTCGATTGAAGTGAACTGCAGTCGGTTATCACATCAAACTTACGTCCATGCAAATACTGCCGGAAGTGTTTGACTGCATTCACCACAGCAAGAGTCTCCAACTCGTACGAATGGTACTTGGACTCTGCATCTGTCGTACGCTTGCTGTAATATGCAACTACATGAGAATTACCGTTTTTGCGTTGAACCAGTACTGCCCCGTAACCGACTGCGCTGGCGTCGGTATGTAGCTCCGTCACTAGACTAGGATCGTAAATTGCCAGTATCGGCTCGCTCGTTAAAATACGGATGACTTGTTGTCTTATTACCTCGTGTTGGGGCTCCCATTTTATTTTACCATTACCAGACGTCAAGGCATACAAAGGTGCTAATATCTGAGAAAATTTAGGAACGAATTGACGAAAGTACGACGCCAGACCAATAAACTGTCGCAGTTGAGTAACTGTGTTCGGTGGCGGTAAAGAAGTAAGCGCTACTATTTTTCGTGGGTTTGGACGAATTTGACCTTGGTGAACTTCAAAGCCTAGATACTCTACCTTTTCTTTCAGGAAAGCGCACTTTTTAGGATTTAGTGAAAATCCCTTTTCAGAAAGAACCTCGAGTACTACCTGAAGTCTTTCAAAAGCTTCTTCGATGTTACTAGCTACAATTAGCACGTCATCCATGTACACTATGACGTACTCGTTCACAAGATCACCTAAAGCACGTATGAGAGCTCGCTGAAACACCGAGGGCGCGTTCTTTAACCCAAAGGGCATGGTCACATACTCATACTGACCTTCCGTGGTTACGAAAGCCGTACGCTCGATAGATTCTGAATCGATAGGTATTTGGTGAAAACCTGATGCTAAATCTAGTATCGTGAAAAAGTGCCCTCCATGCAGCCTAGCAATCTGATCCGATATGAGCGGCAATGGAAACCGATCAGCGATGGTGTTGTCGTTCAACTCTCTGTAATCAACACACATTCTGTCCGATCCGTCTTTTTTTTTTACTAAGAGTATAGGACTCGCGAATGGAGAGGAACTAGGCCTAATAACCTTAGCCCGAAGTAGCTCGTCAATCTTGCTCCTAACTACCTGACGTTCGTCTTGAGTCAACCTGTATGGACGTCGACTTACCGTCCTATGGGGGTCTTTAAGACGTATCTGCATCGGGTCGGTATCAGCGGGTGAAGTAGGAACACCAGTAACGAAACTAGGCTTAAAACGTCCCAAAATTTCTAGTAACCTAGGTCTGTATTCAGAGGTAACATCGGTATCTATCATTTCAAGATCAATGCCCACGTTCGAAAGCACATCGCATGATTCCACTACATTTACCTTCTCAAAACGTATCATGTCTGATGTCATGTGTACAGTCAAACCGATAGCCAATACTTCACGTCCAATCATGATACTGTGTCGCAAACAATAGTCAGGTAGCACATGAAGAAGTACCTCCATGTTAATATCATCAATCTCTACACGAGTCAAAATTTGCATAGTCGAGACTACATGGGTTTGCCCTATACCTGTCATAGTAACATTATCGTACAAACGCTTACCACTAAATTTACAAGCAACAGATTCTTTGACTAATGAACACTCTGCACCTGAGTCATACGTGAAAGGAAACAACTCACCAGAGTGACGCAGGGAACCCGAAGGCGCATTCACAATGCACACGTCCACTCGTTTCTCCTTGGCTGGACCAGAACCAGCAACTCCAGCGCCATTGCTCCCCTCCTTGGTCTTCCGCTGCGGGCAGTCAGATGCGTAGTGGCCTTGTTCCCGGCAATTGAAGCAGGTGATGTGGTCAGTTCTCGCTGTAGACTGGTTGCTCGAGGAAGTAGATTTACGATCATCTTGCGTCTTCAAATCGCCTTTGCTGCGGCATTGAAAAGATTTGTGCCCTAATTTTCCACAATTGTAGCATTTGATAGTCGCCGTTGATACACTGGGTCGGTTCCTTTTAGCGTCAGGTCCATTCGAATCGTTGCTCGGCGGGTACGTTCTTTTCAGGAACGAAACAGCCTTCAGTTCTTTCTGTAGGTGATTACGTGTCTTGATGTCAGTTGTTATAGCTAATCTCTGAACTTGCGGCTCCTGCTTTGAGATATGAGCCAAGACAGTGGCAATCGCTATCTGTTCTGTAGTCATCCCGTTCCATCTTGCCATTAACGATGTCATGAGGGTAGCAGCGTAAGAAGCTAGGCACTCATTATCCTTCGGTTTCTTATCGTGCATGTTGATGAGAAAAGAAGCAGCGGTTTCAGGACAGTCATACCTTGCCACAAATAGTTCCTTAAAATCGCCCCACGTCATACCAGGAAACGATATTGAAGACAGCCAGGATGATGCTTCGCCCTTAAGTGCGTGGCTCAAAGCAATCATCAGCGATGGTCCTTGGCGGTGTTGGTCGGTCACACACATGTCTGCGGTTGTAATCCATCCATGCGAATCGATGTCATTTTTCTCCGGGTCAAAATCAGGAAGGCGAATCGAGCTCGAAGATGAGGGTAGTTTAATAGCTTGCACTAATTCCATAAAATTCCGATTTTGTTGCTCGAAAAGTTGGCGCCATTTTTCTTCACTCGTGTCACTATTTGAACCACGTGTTTGTAGGTTATTTCGCTCACTCTCTTCTTCACGTGGGTTATCCGGGTTGCATCCCACTTCTGATGACGGGGAGGGGTCCCGAGGCCTGCCTTCCGGGGCGTCAGACATGTCTCGAGATCCAAACGAACAAATGCAATGTGAATTTTTAGGTGTTTATTCGTCAATCACAATCACTTTCGAAATTAGTCTTATCACTAGGTAGGTAATTCTAGAAACGTGGCAAGTTCAACACAGAGGCTAGTCGGGACCAGTGCTCTGCTCGAAAGTCGACGATAAACTGAGACGACTGCCTGTTCAACCCAACCGAACTAGCACTCTGCCTTGACCTTGCCCAAGTGACACTGACAGTTGTCAACTTGACGTTTCCTACTTTACACTCTAATCGATAACAGATGGCGTTGGAGACCGGAACGGAAGTCGAACGAGTCAATGCAGCGACTCGATCTCCGACATATATATATATATATATATAGATCAAGGGATAGTGTCTTAAATTTAAATTTAAACGCCTTACTGCCTTAAATTTAAACTTGCACTTGGGTTTTATGTTTCACTTAAAAATGTTTGCTTGCTTTTAAACCTAATGCTGATGTCAAGGGAAATATTCAAATGTATGCATATAACGTTTTGAATATTTTCAGCAACATTTTAGATTTTTTTCATTGATTTCGGTTTTTTTGTTCACAAATGATACAATTATAATTATATAATCCATAACTCGGTACTGTCCAGTTTTGCAACATAATAAACATAACATTTGCCGGACGACAGTGGATGAGACTTGCACAGGACCGTTTACGTTGGCGTGCTGAAGAGGAGGCCTATACCCAGCAGTGGGTGTCAACGTGCTGATATGATGATGATGATAATGAATAAAATAAAAATAAAAATAAATTAGGTTTATTTCAGTAACTTAATCTATACATTACATTTTATGCATTGGAAACCCCCTTTTAAGTAGATAGATACCTGTGTTAGTGGGTATCGCTTTTGCTTAGTAAGAGTAACTAAATACAGATTAAGTTAATTACAAAAATTATCAACTTAACAACTACAACATAAACCTGATAAATATGATTTCAAACAAAGCGTCAGGCGTCCCAAATCTGTTAAATTTATTCACTGTTTATTACTTTTCTGTTAACAATAGTTATTGTAGTGACGAAAAGGCCAAGTCACATATTTTAATAATAATAATAATGCTGGACAAATCACACAGCACCATCTAGCCCCAAGCTAAGCAGAGCTTGTATTATGGGTACTAGATGACTGATATACTTAATACATTATACTACATAGATAGATATTTTTATTATATATAGAAATACACCCAGAACGCCCTGAACAAATATCTGCAGATCGTACAGACATTTGTCCCGAGGCGGGAATCGAACCCGCAACCCCTTGCGTCGCAGGCGAACCTTCGCCCGCTGCGCCACAGAGCTCGTCAAATTTTGACACAGGTGTAGAGTTTGTGAAGTTAGGGCTTGAAGAGTTGTGTAGGTAGTGTAAGAAGCTTGGCTCTACATGATATCTGATAACTTTTGGACAGTGTGAGCCACATGGCCTCATCTTTGCAACATTTCACATAAAAATGTTTTTTGTAGAAGGTCAATCAGAACTACAATAAAGCCTTGCGTGAGTGTTGAGATGGCGACTGAGAGTGGAGAAGAGGAAAACATGTGCCGACCCCGCATAGAGTGGGATAAGGGCAGGGAGAAGAAGAAGAATAAAGCCTTGCGCGTCTTTAAAACACACGGATATACATATTTTTATTACATCCTAAAAACAAATCTTAAGAAAAAAGAACACGTATAGAGTTACGATTTCCAGCTCTCACCGGTTGAGCTGATTAAATCCAGTATTTCAGCTCCGTGCCCGGAATACCAATAGAAGTAGCGCTGGTTATTTGCATCCGATGGGATAGTGTTCCTAGTAGATTGCAGTTGCAGGGCCAAACGTACAACGAATTAGAATCGATAAATAGTTTTATCTATTCTGTTTGTCTGTTGCCGTGGAATCTGCAATCTTGCCGTGGGGTGCCGGCAGTAGAATTTTGCCAAACCTTACACTTATTACCCGTGGATGTAGCCCTGCTGCCCATCTACGGCAGCAGCGTATTTCCTTGTATTAACATCTTGTACTGGGCTCGCCAACCCGCCTGCCAAGCGTGGCGAGTATAGCCACAACACCCCCTCGTGATCTTGGAGATGTGGGGACTTGCGACTATGAGGGAGGCCAACGTCCAGAAATGGCCGTGGATAACAGTTCTACGGCTGATATGATGATGAATCTGGTGCTTCATGCTTTCTTGAGTATTTGTCACTATTTCTAACATGCACGCTCACTTAACGAAAAAAAAATCGTTTAAAGGATTTAAATACTAGAATGAAATCTCTGTAAATCGAGGCTGCTGCTATGCAATGCTTTCAGAATGACAATACCCACATACTTTTCGTGCCAAACATTCGCGCATTCATCTTACGAAGCAAATCAGCATAATTGAGATGCCAAATGGGCTCATAGCCATAGCCAGCTTATCTATGCGGCAGTTCGTAAAACTTGATAGCTATCGTTAGGGACTTGCGGCGTTCTCAGTATTTTTACAGAGTTTAGCTTACGTAGCGCAAATAACGAAATACCATAAACTCATAACTCACAGACACACGGACCCCCACACTATTGAATAGTTTTTACGTGTGATATTTTGCAGTAGATGGGAGCAAACATAACGATTTTGTCATGTTTGAGTTTACCTTTAAGTTTAACTCGTAGGAGTCGTAGGTAGCACGCTTTAAACTGTTTTTCTCCGTATGTGGTATGTCAAGGAATACCTTCGGAAGATGGGCAGAAGCGTCTTTCCTTGTACATCCCGTACTGCGCTCGACAACCAACCTGCCAAGCGTGGCGAGTATGGCAACAGCCCCTCAAGATACTTCAAGTTCTTGCAGGTCCATGAGGGAGAACATGTTCAGCAGTGGACGTTCTATAGCTGTGATCGCTTGATTGGAAGGAATCTAGCGGCATAGTCTGCGCTAGACATTCTAAGGTCTTGAGGTAACGTCTGGTATACTAATTCTATTCACTGGACATGGGCGACTAAGCTAAAGGAGATGGTCAATATCATCTCCCTGCAACTTAGCTTGCTGTATGCACTGTGGGCAAAAAATATGAGTATTTCAGTCAAACTGGGTGTAAAAACAAGCAAACATTGTAAAGTAAAACAAAAACCAAGCAAGTTTAGCAAATTTAGGGCATAAAAAATATTTTAATTTTGAAAAAAAGGGGCCGAATTCATAAAGATACTAAATTGCACACAAACTTAAATTAGGGTAAAATTGGTAGACAAGTAGGCCTTACTCAAAAATAATTGTCCAAACCGGTTCATATTATAAACCGAACTCAAAAAGAAATGTTCAAACCGGTTCATATTATAAACCGGAAGACGGTTCTGAGGTAACAAAGATTAAAAAATAATGCACACGATTTCAGAACCTCTTCCTATATGTACGATGTAGTTTTTTATTAATAATCTCATGTTCTTTCATCATCATCATCATCCACAGCCTGACTTCACCCACTGCCGGGTATAGGCCTCCCTTAGTTTGTGCCATCCGCCACGATTCTGCGCCAGTCCTATCCATCGTCTGCCCGCGACTTTATCAATGTCGTCTGCCCATCTTGCTGCCGGACGACCATCGTTTCTGTATCCTTGTCTCGGCCACCATTACAAGCTATAACAGCTTGTTCTTTACCTCTTTAGTATTCCGATGTTACGTAAATGTTTACATTTCCAGCCTTCATTGGGTGATTGTTTTAATTGCCGGCCTGTGCATGTTGCATAAATATTGCCCTTTCAGTTCTTAAAGTATTAATATCAATTCAATATTACACAGTTAATTATGCTGCTGATTGGGTTTTCGCAACAATTCGGTCATTTATTTAACTTTTTTATGATCACGTTGAAAGAGTAAGAGCATTAATAAATATCAATTTCAGCAATATTGCTCTTTAAACAGGACGCAACATTTGGCTCTTAAGTAACATGCTTAGCAAAATTATAGTTTTAGTATTGGATCATTAAAGTCTTGGGGATATATTAAAAAAATTGATAGCGTATGAACCGCATGACATTTTCGCTCAAAATTAGTGATCTCAACCCATCGACACGAATGATGAGTCAAACGAAAAACTAACTAATCATTATGCCAAATAAAAATTGACAGTTGACAGTTGACAGTGAAGTCATGCGAATCATACGCGAGGCTTATAATTTGGACTTTTAGGACTTTTTATCCAGAAATCCCCTTACGGTCTCCAAGGGGAAGCAAGGGGGATTTCTGAACTAAAGTTCTACAAAATATATATGCTTAAAATCACTCAAGATCTGAGGTGATCACCTACGAAAAAAAATCGTGCTATAAGCACTTTTTCAATCCTTGTAACAAAAATGCGTTATATTGCGTAAAAAAATTGTTTCATTATAAAGACAATTTATATCCATGTATGTACGTCACACTTTCTCCACATCCGTCAAAAGTGACTGGAAATGACAGCAATGCAACTTATCTAAATTCTGATAAATTTTTATAAATAGCGTATTACCGCAAAGTCCGTATATCTCGGTCCAGGAATAACCATGATACACGCGTGTCTCGTCTAGACTGCGCGTTTAGTCACCGTCTGGCGACAGCGATTATTTGTTTAGGGAAATAGGTACGTGGATTATTCACCGTTGAAATAAATATAAATATAATAATAAATCACCGGCCTGCCGAGCGTGGGAGTGTGGCAAAAACCCTTATAACCTTAAAATCAATCCTTTAAGATCAATGAGGGAGGCCTACGTCCAGCAGTGGGCATGAAAATAAAGTATTAGGACGACGCATTGGCGATGTTGGCGTCAGGGACTTCAACTTTTTAAGCAGTTTAAAACATTCCGATTAATATTTAATGTTTTGAATTTTTCATGTTTATTTTCTTCAAATTGGTAGTCGGAAGTAAACGATTGTTTACCTATTTATAACAAGAGAAAAAAATCCAACAACTGCTCTATAAAAACAGATTTTCACTCAGCGAAACGAAACTGATTTATGCCTCTAAATTTTCTGTTCATACCTTCGTAACCCTTACCTTAAAATGGTGGATTTTACATAGTTACCAATATTTTTTATTTTAAACGAGAATTACTGGTTGGACGCTTACGACTTTTCATTTGAAGCTAGCTTTTCGCGTCTGTTTGTATGCAGGCCTCAGTCGCGTACTGCCATCGGAATTTAAACAGTTACATTTATAATATTGTTTTTCAATGGTTCGTCTTAATACTGCTGCTCGCCCTTATATTTTCTATTTTTTGCAGCCTAAAGTCCTTATTACATCAGCTATCTGCCAGTGAACATTCAGTTATAATCAGTCCAGGCGGAGGAGATTAGCTGGAACGATTAGACAGACTGATAAATATTTTAAAAATGTATACTTAATGTAAAACTCATCAGATTTTTTTCCCAAATGTTAACGTTTATGTACATATATACCAACGTTATAGAAACTAATCTTTACTAATATTGTTACAGGTACGTGGATAATTATCTGCTAAAACGAGGTATTGTTACATACAGAAGCTGCTGTCTGAGCTCTATAGATGTTTATACGGTGATCGGCTCTTATTATGTACTGGACGATAGAACCGAGTTTTGACCAAAAGGCCTTAAAATAATCTTCAAAATGTTCTGATGTTACAAAGCTGCCCTGTGTGCTGGCAGTAGAATGTTGCAAGCGTGGCGAGTATGGCAACAACCCCCCCGTGATCTAAGAGATCCATGAGGGAGGCCTATGTTCAGCAGTGGACATGGTCGGCAGTACCACGGCTGAGACAAAAGATCGGCGATTGAGAAGCTCTTTTTAAGTCGGTTAAAAACAATCCTCTCACTAACATCATTACATCGCAATCAAGAACAATGCCCCGACATTCCTCCGCAGTGATTAGTCAGACGACACCTCGATTGCGATGCTTCTCAGAATCAACCGTACACCGATAGCGGATACTTTCTATGTAACTTGGACTTCCGATGGCTAATGTGCACATTCTTGGAGACAGCTATCATATTCATCGAATAATTTGCCTGGAAAGAGATTGCTTTCAGCGAACTTTTTCGCTTTTGCATTGCCTAATAATCTTTATTGTTTCTGTTCGTTGTTGTGATCGATAGAATATCTACATATCTCTATATAGATGTCGCTACCTTATAGAAGAAGAAGAAGAAGAAAAAAATATTGACAGGTACCTCTACAATCCAAAGTAAAACTATGAAAAATATAAGGTAACACATACTATGTATTTTTGGACCAAAAGGTTTCTACCTCAGCATAATGTTAATCCTTAGGAATATGGATCAACGTATTATGGCACTATGGAAACCAGATGATTAATACTCATACTCATTTATTTCACCATAGGAACATATAGTACACTTGGCTATGTCACAGAATCTAATATAAATGTCACTTCTTAATAATAGTAAAATTCTAAAATAAAAAAAATGGTAAAAATAAATAAAATCCTAATTCTAAGTTCTATTATTATAGCTGGCCGTACATGGCCATTGTCAACAAATAATTATATTAAAATAATAAAAGTATAATTAGTTCAGAAAAGTAAAATAAAGCTGCTGAATGCGCATTGTCAATGTGTTATTAGATGTTAGAATACATACATACAAAGTTAGCAAAGAATTGAATTTTCCATGGAGCATAAGAAAGGAAATGAATAAATGAATGTAATGTCATAAATAAATTAAAGAAAGCTGCCATGCGCATTGTCAGGATTATTTATATTTTCAATTGTCATTAAAAAATTAAGTTATTAATAATAAATTATAAATTTGGATCAGTCAGGTCAAAATTCAAAACAAATAAACAAGTGAATAGTCAAGAGATACCTTACACTATGTTGTTGTCATCTAATATGTCCTGTAAATTGTAATAGCTTTTTCTAATTATTATTTCTTTCAACTTCTTCATAAATAAGTCATAATTAAGGTTTCTTAGATCTGATCCAAGTTTATTAAAAAATTTTATTCCATTGCACAAATAACTTTTTGACAATTTCGAAAGCCTGCAGCTTGGGAGTTTAATGTTGCCACCATGTCTTGTGCTATAAGTATTTAAAGCTCCCAACGTTGGTAATTGTAGTTGTTTTTTTTACATATTTTACACATTGGAGTATATAGGCTCCTCTAAGGGTAGCTATATTTAATTTTCTAAAAGCCTCACGACAAGTGTCCCGTGGCTTGACTCCTAAAATGTACTTGACTGCACGTTTTTGTAAAACAAAGATTCTCTGAGACTCCGCTGCATTTCCCCATATTAGAAGCCCATAGGTCATTAGGCTGTGGAAGTATGCGAAGTATATATAATAGAATACTTAAATCCATTTTTTAACTTATGATACTTATGAACTTATGAAGGTTTCAAACCTTATTTAAATTATTTATTCTAGAAAATCTAAAATATACGAAACAAGTAATATTAGTTTCGGAACGTATGCCAAACACACCCATAAAGCTATAAACCAAATATATACAAGAGCCATCAGAGAACATTATATCATTCAGTATTCCCAATAAAACAGCCGCCGTGGTGACGCAAAATTTTACTGACGAGACTACAAAACTACCTTAGGGCGCCCAAATTAACATTAATTGATAGATATATAGCTTACGGCTAGCCATTTATTTATGGCCATGGGACGTATTCAGGATAAGAAGCGGTAGATTTACGGGGTAGGCTTTCCGAGGCCTGAAAAATTTACAATTGTTTAGGCTATCCGCGAAAATGTGTGGTATTCTTTATACAACGAGCGATAGTTAAATGGAACTAGAAAACTACTTTATGGCGCCCAAATTAACATTAATCTACATCTATCTACACTAATAATATAGAGGAAAGATTTCATTGTTCGTTTTTTTAGTTTGTATGCATTGAATAGGCTACGAAACTACTGGAACGGATTGAAAAATTATTTCACCATTAGAATGTTACATGTTATCCCTGAGTAACATAGGCTATATTTTATTCCCGTATTCCCACGGGAACGTGAACTACGCGGGTGAAACCGCGGAGTGCGGATAGTTGTTAGCTTACCGCTGGCTATTTATGGCCACGGGACGTAATTAGGATAAGAAGCGGTAGATTTATGGGGTAGGCTTTGCTATGCCTGAAAAGTGGACAATTGTCACAACTGAGTGACAACTGAGGCCTGTAAAATAGACGATTGTTTCGGCTATCTGTGAAAATGTGTGGTATTCTTGATACAACGAGAGATACATAGTTACATGAACTATAAAAATACTGTAATTCATTGAGAGACATATAGCTTGTCGTTGGCCATTTATTTATGGCCATGAGACGTAGTCAGGATAAGAAGCAGTAGATGTACGGGGTAGGCTTTACGAGGCCTGAAAAATAGACCGATCAGTTGTTAGAAATTGGGCTTCTCTAAACTTATTTATTCTTGATAAATAAGTTTAGATTACAACCAACACGACATCGACATGATTGTTTTTACAATAAAGTGACTTACATTTTTAACATTAATAGTAAAAGACTTGCTGGATGGAGATGGAATCTTGATCTACTTTAAACGCATTTTATTTCTGGTTATATATTTTAAGAATTCATTTACTGCTTTGTGTCATAGAAAAAATAAGCGATCTATATCGTAAAACCTTAGTCCTGCCCCCCGTAAGCCTGTCTGAGTTCGTCCACGTACACAAATAAATGGTTAAGTAAGCCTCGTGATTTTCCTCTGTACATCACTTAACCTTTGTATAGAACTAATTCTGGGTAATAAATAAAAGTTAAGTTGCAGTAGGACTTTTACTAAGCAGGAAGGATTAATACATTAATATTTTCAACGCTTTCAAATTTCAATTTATATTTGCTGCTGCACACAGCTTGTCCGCATAGTACATTTTGAATCGAACTTAGGTACAAACCATGGGATTTTTTTGCGAGGAACCCTAATTATCTTTCTGCTATAAGATACTCCTTAAAACATCTGCTAGCTAGCCATTTTATTAGGATGAAAGTCCCGCCAAAATACTAGCCGAAACAAGCGTACAGTATGCACAATGATGCAGTAAAAATCTGCCAAAGGATATCTATGGAAGATGGGCAACAGCGTCATTCCGTATATTAACATCCCGTGCTGCGCTCGCCAAGCCGCCTCCCAAGCTTGACGAGAAGGGCAACAACCCCCTCATCATCTTACAGATCCATTAGCCATGGAAGTTCTACGGCTGAGATGAGATGAGAGATACAAAATGTATATAAAATTAAGACATTATACTCATCACATCAGTCTCGCAAAAGCATACCGACATAATGCCTTCCATTCATCCGCAAATATATATCAGGGTTGGTTGCATACATAAAAGTATAATTTTATGAAAGCCGGCGTCAAAAGTAATAAGCACGTATAAAACTTTGTTAGACGTTAACTCAGCAAGGTTACTCATAGTTTGGTTGCACTCGCAAGTAACTCCTTAATTTGGTAATATAAGCTGTTTTGCTGATTATCTGTATACGATCACGTGTGAGGAAATTTACGGCTTGGTGAGCTTCAGACGTATTGACCTGTTCTTACCTCTGACTGATAGCTGGCTAAGCTGAGAGGATCGCATAGGTGCTGGGCAAGCCCCACCTAACAATGTCCCAGGCACTGCTGCGTCCCTTACAACATGAATATCAGTTGCTGGCGCTGTATAAATCTGAAATGGATGTAAAAGACCTAATACGATAATTTTTGAGGTATGTTCAGCTTCTTATTCATGTCTCCTTGAATCGGAAGGAAATGAGACCGAAAGGGAGGGATCACTCTCACTAGATCAAGTCAACTGATCCAGCCTGGATCTAGTGAGAGTTTTCATTTTAGAAAACTCTCACTAGATCCACTATTTAAAGTTTTTCGAAACACTAATTCACAGGTCCACTATTGCACCACACTCGACATCAACTTGTAACAACTTGTAACAAACTTTTAAATAGTGGATCTAGTGAGAGTTTTCTAAAATGTAAACTCACTAGATCCACTATTTAAAGTTTTTCGAAACTCTAATGCCCTGTGCATTAGAGTTTCGAACTATTGCACCACACTCGACATCAACTTGTTGTGTCTTGTGAAACGACTCAAGGACGATAAAATAAATTGGAACTTATTTGTTTGTATTTTATTGTAATTTATTCAAATGCTCAGTCTAAATTACCATTAAGACTTAAAGGACTTAGAAATTAGAATTAGAAAACTACACAAACTCATTGGCATATTATAATTATCCTGATAATAGCACAGTATTCATAATTATCTGTGGTCATAGGTTGGTTGCACGGCAGCTGATGTTCATGAGGTTCATTGATAATCATCATCATATCATCATATCAGCCCGTTGACACCCACTGCTGGGTATAGGCCTCCTCTTCAGCACGCCAACGATAATAAAAAAAAAAATTGATTCATTGACAGACACCTAATATTCTCATGAAGTAATAATATTCCTAAGCGTATTTGTTTTTTTTTTTAATTTTGATTTGACGAGTACGATCGTAAAAGCACTAAAAAGTGTTCTACACAAGTGTGTACACAATCTAATCTAATCTAATCTAATCTAATCAGCCACAAAGTTAACACAAACAAAAATTAACACAAGTGTTCTTAAAATAAAATATTACAATGCTCGCAAAGGGCTTGATTTTACGAATCTTATCGTCTCGATTAGATCCAAGAAAATTTCAAAATTATCCAATAAAACATTACTATCCTAAAGGGTTCACGAGGCTTCGTACCTATAGCTTTATACTGAGGTTGTTACAAGGGCTTAGATAAGGTTTGTTGCTTCCGTAGTGAAATGGTCGCTAATATGTAAAATGTAGTGTTCGTTCCAGAATATGTTCAATAGGTTAGCGTGTTTTGGGAAGTGAGCAAATAAGAACAAGGCATGCTTTTTTACGAAATTTGGCTTTGTCATGTTTTATTTTGCATGTAGATGATTTCTGTTGTTCTTGCATTAGTAATGTTTGATCTAATTATTGGTCAAGTTCCTGGTGACATGCACAAGAATAACATTATCTTCTATTATCTCGGCGTCATTATATTATATTATGTTCATGCAAAATTACACCTTTCATAGGACTAATAAGTAGTCTCTTCGTAAAACCGAAGACAGCCGTAGAGAACTAGAGACAGACAGACAGTTAGTACAAATCGAAACTATAAGAGTTCGTTGTGCTACGGAACCCCAAAAACAATATTTTCAACTGTAACGCTTTGCTTGATTGCATGTCGGTTCGGTTGGCTCTCTAAACTCTATTATTTACTAAAAACTACATATATCTACCAATACCGCAAACTACAAAACTTTGGCTCTAAAGCTTTTACGGTAAGACCAATCGTTGAATTGTCGAATGCGGTATGCGTTTGACTACAGATAGACAAAGTTAACTTAACTTTACCTACTATTAGGTAGGTAAAGTTAGCATAGTTAGCTAAAAAAATAGGTACATTATATTAATATTTTATAATTTTTTTTTGCAAAAATCCGACTTATTATGATCAAACCTTGTTGCTGAAAATATTTAAAGCAGCGGTGCTATTCGTTCCTGAAAAATGTATGTTCACATTTAGCACGTGCTTTAACTGTGAAGGAAAACATCGTAAGGAAAGCCGCGGCTTAGTCAGCTTCAGACGTATTGACCTGCTCTTTCCTCTGACTAAATAGCTGACTAAGCTGAGAGGATGTTATTAGTTCTGGGCAAGCCTAATCCATCTACATTGCCCCAGGCACTGCAGCGTCCCGTACAGCATGAATATCAGATGTTGACGCTGTATAAATCATCTATAGTAGATTTAATGGCCTAAAATGCGGCATTTCACACAACGCTCCATTTAGCCCCAAATTAAGCAAAAATACAGCATCACAGTGAGGATACTGCTCCGTTGTATATGGAGCCTCAAAATGTTGTAAAAATTAAGGAGGCTCTCGCGGTAATAGATACTAAACCCAACCTTTTAACCCTGTGTATATTTTTACGGTAATATGTGAGGAAACTGCTTAACTTAATATCATACTTATACTCTTTAAAACTAGCTCGTAATCTTAGAAAAAGGGCACAGAATCGCAGAAGCCGTTGCCGCAAAGGAGATGAAGCCAGATAACTTTTTTTTTTATAATGCTGGACAAATCACACAGCATCATCTAGCCCCAAGCTAAGCAGAGCTTGTGTTATGGGTACTAGATGACTGATATACTTAATACATTATACTACATAGATAGATATTTTTATTATATATAGAAAAACACCCAGAACACCCTGAACAAATATCTGCAGATCGTACAGACATTTGTCCCGAGGCAGGAATCGAACCCGCAACCCCTGCGTCGCAGGCGGGCCTTCGCCCGTTGCGCCACAGAGGTCGTCAAATCTTGGTGAATTGTCAAGATTTAATTCTAATTCTGCTGGGGATACCAGATCAGATTGCTATGGGCACCCCCATGGCAATCTGATTCACTGCTGGACATAGGCCTCCCTCATGGATCTCTAAAACCATAAGGGGGTTGTTGCCATTCTCACCACGCTTGGCAGGCGGGTTGACGAGCGCAGTACGGGATGTTGATACACGAAAGGCGCTGCCCATCTTCCGGAGGTATCCCTTAGCAGGCTCTAACTGCATCCACGGGCATGAGAGGAGGGGTAACACATTCTATTGTCGGCACTCCACGGCAAAGGGATTGGAAGGTTCAATTCATTCGCAATCTTTACTTCACTTCCTAAATCTAAGAAATATGACTTCAGCAAAGTTATGTAAGGGGTCATTTGCAAGCGCGACCAATTCAAATGGAACGGCCCATAGTAAGTTTATTGCTGGACCTTTTTGGAATTCACTAAACGGAAATAATTTTTCCTATATCTGTTACGCGTTATACCTAAAGCTTCTGTCACAAGAGTCTCTCCATACATTTTAGCTTGTTAAAAAAACATTGCTATACTTTAAACATAAGCTAAACATTTAAAGTATGTTCTTTTGATATCCATATTGTGGAGTTCGATAAAAAAATACCATCCATCTTGCGTAGGCGGCCATTTTGAAAGCACTGAGTTGCAGTTTAGTATTGTCACCAGAAAGTAGTTCTGATTTAGCTTATAAGATTTAACCGGGAACGTGCACAGATGCCTTGCTGGTTGCAAACTGGCTTACCTTCTGACTTGTAGAGGTAAATTAAATAAATGCTAAAAACAGATCTGCTAATGGGAATGCGGTTTTTATCCGCCGACACAACAGTCACTAAAAGGATTTAACGACTCTTCAAATTAATATACATATATACATATATTGTATATGTATATGTCAAATATATATATATATATACATATATAAATTTGACGAATTATTTGAATTAAATAATCCTAAAAGCATTAAAGGATCCTTGTGCAAGTCGACCTTAAAGTTCTTATAAAATTGGGTGACGAAAGGAGCTCGAAATGATTCCTGTAAATATAATCGAGCTCTGTGGCGCAGCGGGCGAAGGACCGCCTGTGAAGCAAGGGGTTGCGGGTTCGATTCCCGCCTGTGGACTGTCTGTACGATCTGCAGATATTTGCTAAGGGTGGTCTGGATGTTTTTCTACATATAATAAAAATATCTAGACTTTGTTCTATTCTAGATTAAGCGTTACTTAACTTATTCATAAGTGTTATGGCGAGACCATAATAAAACCATATTAGTTCAACAACATGGACTCAATAAACTATTGAGCTTTGAACACCATATATTCATTCGGTATAGTCATTTCCGTGGGGTACCAGGCAAGAAAGTTGTATCTCCTCTCTTGCTCGTGGATGCAATAAGAAGAGGGACAGCAGCGTCTTTCCGTGCATCGACATACGGGATGTTGATGCACGGAAGGACTGCACTCGCCACCCACCTGCCAAGCTAGTGAATTTGGAAACAACCCCCTCATATACTTACTTCCTCATGTACTTAACTTACAGATCTATATTTTTTTTTCAAAATAACAAAGTCGCAACATTTTGTAAAGAGCACATCGAAATCTACAAACAAGCATTGGTACGGGGGTAAAAGAAAAGGGGGCGAAGGTTTAAAAAAAGTCTTCAAATGGCCGAAAACGCGAAATTTTGGACCTTTAGTAACCTTTTGAGGTCACAATAACTGCGGTCCCTGTGACCCTGAGGTCACCAAAATCAATCAGTACCCTTCTCTAATTAAGACGGTGCTAACAAAAATGGTTTCATGTAAATCAGTCAACGCGTTCGGTTGTAATCGTGTCATGCACAGACAGACAGACAGACAGCGCTATGCATAATAGGGGGCTTAAATAATTATATATACATATATATATTCCGAAGCTTGTTTGAATGTATCGTATTTATCGGATTCCTTGATTTAAATATGATGTAATAATATCTCGATTCATAGAACTGAAATCACACAGGTAGTTCGACTTCGTCTCAAAGAATTTCCATATCTAGCGTCCCACATTTGATTTCGTCAAGACAATGAGACCTGACAAGGTATTGTTAGTACAGTCGAATTTTAAAACGCTAAAAGTATTATGACTTACTTCTAACGGCACTAGAACTTTCAATAATCCTCTTTAATCCAGAGTGCGCAACCAATTCGGTCACGTACATTCGGTTAGTTCAAGAAAAGCATACACTTAGGTATGTTTTCTTTATCTGCGTATATTTGTCTATCTCTATTTATATTATTAAGCTGAAGAGTTTGTTTGGTTGAACGCGCTCGTCTCAGGAACTACGGACTCGAATCGAAAAAACATTTAAGTTTTGCATATCTTATGAAACGAAGGCTTGCAGCTATAACCTATAACTCTACGACAAATAGTATACGAGCAAAGCATCAAAACGCGTACGAAGTCGCGGGAACATCTAGTATATGCTAAGCTACAAACAAAAAAAAAATAGTATTCCATTAACTATATGATGCTGTGTGAAGTGTCTGAAAATGCATATTTTATTTAGGTATATTATACGACCTATACACAGATTCTTTCAAACCTTTTTCAAGCACCAATCTCCCACAACACAGGTTTATGTAAGATACATAACTAGCTTGTTTACTACCTAGAGGTATCTAAGAATTAATAATTTGTTGTGAGAGAAAAATAAATGTTTATTTTTTTCATTCTATAAATGATAGATTTGATTTTATACATAAATTATCAACATCAAATTTCCCCCGGACTGTACCCATACAGCGACCAACCACTGTTAGTGATTCAGCGACATCTGTTACACTGTATTGTATGCAAATACGTCCTCAATCTGCGCCATTTTAATGGATTTTTAATAACTGAGATGTGTGATATGATTTGTAATCTGATAATAGTCATTGGAACCTTCCAATCCATACCTAAGAACACTATAATTTGGTTTGAATTCGTTTGCATTTGTTTTTTTTTTACACGTGGATACAGTAAGAATCTGCCAAGAAATCTGGCACGCTGATCAATCAGTGAAGTATGTGAAGCTGACTTACTTATCCTAAAACCTTTCTACCATACTTCTGGCAAATAAACATTTGCATTTAATTTCAAAAGGGATACTTCTGGAAGATGGGCAGCAGCGTCTTTCTAAAACCTTTGTACCATACTTCTGGCAAATAAACAATTTTTATTTCATTACAAAAGGGATACCTCTGGAAGATGGGCAGCAGCGTCTCTCCGTGTATCAGCATGCCGTACTGCGCTCGCCAACCCTACAACAACCTCATGATTTTAAATTGAGTATTACTAATGTTGCAGTACCGTCCAGATAAAAATATACAGCCTGTGGCGAAGCGGGCGAAGGTCCGCCTGCGACGCAAGAGGTTGCGGTTTCGATTCCCGCCTCGGGACAAATGTTTGTACGATCTTCAGATATTTGTTCAGGGTGTTCTGGATGTTTTTCTATATATAATAAAAATATCTATCTATGATTACATAGCAGAGCGTGTGTTGTAGGTACAGATAAATGATATGCTTTACATTAATAAAGTATATCATTTATCTGTACCTACAACACACGCTCTGCTTAGCTTGGGGCTAGTTGATGCTGCGTGAGTTGTCCAGCATTATATATTTATACATTTTTAAGCCAGCGCAGTAATAAGGTCGCGAGCTTTTTCGGGTTCGGTAATGAGTTTTACTTTTATTGGAAGGGCAGAATACTAAGTGATAACATTAAACGGACTTACGTTAATCGACGTAACCTACATTTAAGTAAGACGCCACTTTCGACACTAAACCCGGCTAAAATGGTGAGTTCAGGCAATTGGTTAAAATTGACTTTAGCTAAAGTTTTCTTCTTAAGGACTAATTTGTTTCTGGCCATTGGCTAGTATTTAAGTAAGGCCTTTAAATATATTGTAGAGGATTTATGCCGTGGAGTGCCGGCAGTAGAATGTCCTCCTTTCTTGCCTGCGAAAGCAGTAAGAATCTGCCAAGGGATACCTCCGGAAGATGGGCAGCAGCGTCTTTTCGTGTACGTACATCCTATACTGCGCTCGCCAACCCGCCTGCCAAGCGTGGCGAGTATGGCAACAACCCCTCATGATCAATACTCAGAGATCCATCAGGGAGGCCTATGTTCAGCAGTGGACGTCCTACGTCTGAGATGATGATACAGCGTCAGAATCTGGTATTCATTCTGTACGGGACGCAGCAATGCCTGGGTGATTGTTAGACGGATTAGGCTTGCCTAGCACCTATACTATCCTCTCAGCTTAGTCGGCTATATTCAGAGGAGACAACATGTCAATACGTCTGCAGCAAATGACACCGTGGGTTTCCTCATGATCGTTAAAGCACGTGTGCACGTACATTTTTCATTTCATTTGTTTATTAAACTTTTCAGTTCATCATTTCAGTCTTAAAACGACCACTTCTGAACACAGGCACTCATGTGGTATAATCACCAAGCTTGGCAGGCGGGTTTCCATTGCCATTCTTCCTGAGGTATCCCTTAGCAGGCTCTTACCGCGTCCACGGGCATGAGAGGAGGGGTAACATTCTCCTACTGGCACCTCACGGCATTTTCAACCATTAAGTTACATTTTGGATTTAGACTTAGGCAGCTTTGGTTATTTGGTCGAGCCCAAATAGGCAAAAATCTAACCGCTTACACTTTGTAACTTTATGGTACTCTACATTTTTTGTTTCCGTCCCCTAATAAATAAAATAAAAATAAAAAAGCCTTTTATTTCTTGCTTAAATTACAAACGTTATCTTATGTACTACATAAGTTAGTTTACTCTACTTAAAATTATTTGTTTAACTATCTTTATCAATATTTCTTAAACTTACCGTAGTTTTACACTTTCTTAATTTACTTAAATTGTGTTTATGTATTGTTTACTTATTTCTATTTATTAATTTCTTGCTTCTTCAACAAGAACCCCAGGTCGGGTGAAGGCCTCCTCCAAAGATGCCCATTTGTCTCGGTCTTGTGCTGTTGGACTCCAGTTGGGGCCGGCGGTTCTATTAATGTCGTCTTCCCATCGTGTTATTGGTCATCCTCTACTTCTTTTTCCTTGTGGGCCTCTCCATAAGGTTACTTTTGCGGTCCATCTCTGCTCTGTAAGCCTCGCTATATGCCCCGCCCATTTCCACTTAAGCTTTTGTGCAAAAGTCAAGGCATCTGTGGCTTTTGTCAGTGTTCGTATTTTCCGTTTTTCCGTACCCTACCATAATAAATTCATGAATCCCTTATTAGGCATTGCAAATCCCCATACACTGAATAGTAATCGCGGGGGCTGCCATAAATCTTGGGGTGCAACTGGTGATAAAGTTATGAAACAACACAAGTCTCCTAGTCAAATGCAGATAGCTAGGTTACTCACATACGAGAATTAGGACACGCAGAAAATCAGCGCTCAGTGGCGCCATCGCTCGTGCTGAGCGAATTAGTATTTTGTTTCCACACCCGTAAAACTGCCTATTATTTTTACAGTGTGAAGCAATCAAAACGCTTTTACATTATGTATCTTACGGCGACCGAGTCGCAATTATTTTATTTACTAAAGCTTGCTAGCAGGGAATCCTTTGCCTTGCAGTAAGAAAAATCAATGAAAGCTTATTGATCAAATTATTGAATTAGGTCAGGTGCGTGTCGGGCCACGCATTATGTACCCTACTTTCGGAGTTAACTGTACATGTGTTGTTAGAATTTGTTGTATGCTATTTACTTCTACCAAAACATATCAACAGGAATTAATTGAGTTTTCGGTTTAAAGTATTCCGGTATGTTTGCTAAACCCTAAAAAGCAATATAACTATATATATATGGTGAATGTACATTATAGAGTTTATCTATCTATAACTTGTAAAATATAAGGTTGTATTCTAAGTAATCTGATATTTTATAATAAGCTTTATTGCGTTTGAAAACCTTTTTTTAAATTAATTCAATGATAACTTCATGGACCCCGTGAGGAAAATGCTAGCTAAATTCCCGGGACCGCGATGGGTGCAATCCTGTTGAAACTTCCGTCGAGCAATAATAAAGGTAAATAACGCGATAAATACCCAGTTAAATTCGTTAATAAAATGCTTGCTAGTTGCAGATATTTTGTTTTGCGAGGCTTTCCTTTTCATAGTATCTCCAGTTACCATTCTTACTTGACGTATATTAAACAACGGCTAACTAGCTAATTATACCTTCCAAAACAGCATCTGAATAAAACATAGCTTTGTAAACTAATTAACACGGTAATTATGTATATGTAAGATTTATGAATGTGAAAGTAGACAACTGTCCGGTGGCTGCTATGTGTAATTAGCTTGCCGAATGTAAACTCACTAACGTGTAAGAACGTCAATTCATACTTGCATTTCTATACAAATATTTATAAGTGAACGAACGAATAATGAGATAAATTATATCGAAATCAAAAGAGTTTTTTACATCATTTCTGTACAGTGTTAAATGTGTTAATTCACAAATGTCTGAGAAAGTTTTCAATACATTCTCTAAATTTCAATAATAATGATCAACAAGCATTGGAACGGGGGTACCAGAAAAGGGGGCGAAGGCCTGAAAAGTCACCAAAGGTCAAAAATGGCAATTTTGGGTTTTTGGACGTTTTCGGCCATTTGAAGACTTTTATTTTTTTGGTGACCTTTTGAATAACTCCCACCAAAATCAATTAGTACCCTTCTCTCATTAAGACGGTGCTAATAAAAAAAGGTTTAATGTAAATCGGTCAAAGCGTTCGGTTGTAATCGTCTCATATTATTTTATTATTATTTTTATTTATTTATAGATGACGTGACCTTTAAGACGTTTGATTAGTTTAGAAGCCTTGGTGGCACACAAAATCGTAATGTACTCATCAGCTTAGTTAAGTTTAGTTTCGGTAGCCAGTAAGAAATCGTAGTAAACTTTATGGTAACATTTTCATTTTATTTTTTATTTTTACAACATATTTTTTTATATATATTTTCATCATCATTATCATCATCATCTAGCCTTTTTCAACCCACTGCTCGGCATAGGTCTCGCATTTGCTTTTGCCATTCGCCTCTGACGTTAGCTACTGTTGGCCAGTTGCTAAGTTGTTGATATATTTTAAGAAGAATAAATCTCAGTCAGCTAAGGTTTACGAGAGTTACATTATAATAAACCATATTACAAAATCATTAAAAAAATATTCCTTCGCTAAAGTAATCTAGCTGTTCTCTTTCGCCTAAATCCATAGGCTCTTGAAGAGTTAAATTTATGCGGCCTCATAACCTATATACTGTAACAATGTGTCTACATAACTAATATTTAATAGCTTCACTGTTACTTGTATGTCGTGGAATTGGAATACAATAAGCTTTGTTCCTTCTCTTAAAAGTAATTACTAATTTAGTTTTGTTGATAATGTAATACGATGGCGGCACGCGCTAGGTGACACAGTTACCGGCTGTTGTAGTGGCACATGGCACTTGAGAATGTATCCCTCTTACTTATAAACACTACATAAACTAAGGCAGCTCCATATTGAAAATACCTTAGTAACGACATTTTCAATGAAATCATTAATTAAATCGGTACTAAGCAGATAGTTAACTAGGTAGCATCGACATTAATTAACTATGGCGTGACTTTTCTGAATACCATAATAACTTAATGAACAACAAATGTATAGTAACAAATCCGGTAACTTACAAGTATATGTAATGAGAGCTTGAAGAAAACACTCAAAAATAATTCGACACGCGATTCGCCTCTACACAGGAAAAATCTTGTAGAGAGGCAAAACACGCGTCTTAATCTATTTGAGTGTTTTTTTCAAGCGCTCGTTAGATAGCGGATTTGTTACTATTATATTCATTTGGATATTAGGTAGCATCGGTTAGTGTTTGTTGCGCATTATTATGTCGGGTGAAACAAAAATAGACATAGAAAAATAGACATCCGACGTTTCGTAGACCATTTAGGGGCCATTCTTTATGAGCGCCGTTCGTGGCCGACTCCGAGGGCCGCGAGACGAGAACTGAACGGAGTCGGCCACGAACGGTGCTCATGAAGAAGGGCCTCTAAATCGTGTACGAAACGTCAGCAAGATGATAATAAGTTAGGTACGTGGTGTAAGCCGTATTATATTTATTAAATGATGTCAAGCCACGATAATTTCAATTCAGTGATTGTCCTGAATGTGCCATTTTAACATCCTTGCACCGTAGTTGTTCTACGATTGATACACATGCTGTGGCGATATTTAAACGAATTCTGGAAAAGTTGTGATGAATTTATGAGAATGAGAATTAAGATTAGATATCTATAATCTATGCCGAGAAGTGCCGGCAGTAGAATGTTGCCCCTCCTTTCTTGCCTGTGGAGGAAAGGCGTCTTTCCGGGTATCAACATCCGTACTGCACTCCCCAATCCGCCTGCCATTCGTGGCGAGTATGGCAACAACCCCTCTTGATTAGTTACTTGGAGATCCATGAGGGAGTCCTATGTCCAGCAGTGGACGTCCTAAGCTAACATAATGATGATCTATAATTTACGCATAGCTAACTAGTAACTCATAATTCTTATTAATTTTTTTTAGGTTGGGTTTTTGGTTTCACTTTATAATGTTTGCTTGTTTTTGCACCCCGTTCTGATGATGAGATCCATGATAAATCGAGGGAAATACTTCAACAAAATAGGCGTATCTACACATAGCGGTTTATGTGTTTTCAGCAACAAGTCAAGTATTATATAATTTGAAGTCGTTTTTTGGAGAAAAATAAGAATTAAGCTATATAAATTCCTTCCATTCTCTCCGGGCATACGCCAACGGGATTCCCACTACTTTTCCTTTTCTTTTATTAGTAAGGACTCTTTTTTTATTTGTAACATTGTCCAAATTTGTCAAACATTGGTTTAGGAGCCGGGCGCTGTCACTGCTACACAGTAACTAGCAATGTGTTTTTTTTCGACAATAAATACTTTATACTACTCTCACAATGACGTCCGACCATCTCTTCCATTTCAATTCCACGAAATAACAATACGTTAAACGAAAAAGCAATTTGTCATACAAGAAAAATTATGCCGTCGAGGAAAAATTCCTTCATCACGATGCAATCTAAATAATTCAGCAAACATTCTAAGATGTATTTTAATATTCCTGAGAGATCCGCAATTTACGAGACAAGTCCGTATTAAATCTAAATTGCTTATAATGAGTTGTTTTTACAAGAATTGCCTTATTCAAAGGAATAAAGTTAATGATCATTTCCCTTTGTAAATGAGAGCTTTTGCCGTACCTAAATAAGGCGGAAGGAGGTTTATTTCAGATTTGCATTTTCTTCTATCGCTGTTATTCGCTTCACTTGAAAGAGTTGGTACTCGTAAGCCAATAAAACAACCGGATTCATAAAAAAAATATAAGTTTTGAATTTCCTTTAAATGTTCCACCAAATTATGGTTAAACGCTATAAAAATTATAAATTATGTAAATTAAGCTGACTAACCAATCATAATTTACTTCATGTCTAATTCTAATTTGACGTCCATGGCTTGGTTGGTTTAGTAGCCGCTTATTCTATTCTAAGTTTTATATAGACCACTGCCCCACAGGTGTATGAATAAACCAAGCGGTGGTAATTATGTATAAAGGGTTTAATAATTTAAGTGTCTACTGTACCTCTACATATACAAGACATTTTTGTAGGTTTTATTTTTGTACCATCATACGCGTACGTTTGCACGTCACTACATGCCCGGAAGCCAGCACACGCCTAGCTGCGGAAGGGCCGACATCATAAGCCCATTAGCTCTAATGCAGATGCACTTAAGACTGCCATTGTTTTTTATGGGTTCCCTAATGGTGGACATAATATGCAACACAGGTGTAACGGAGCATTCAACAAAACAAATACTTTCTTAATTGACGAACAATGGGATATTTATTTTTTAAACTTTCGCGATCACAACACTTTATTATATAACACATGGATTAGATAGATAGATAGATAGATAGATAACTCTTTATTGTACCCAGCTTAATTCTAACACAAACAATATAATAAAGGAAGTATAGTATAATTAACGAAAAGCAGAAGCACAATGGGCGGCCTTATCACTGTAAGCGATCTCTTACAGGCAACCTTTGGATGGACAGAAACAACAAGAAAGTAAAAGCACGGTTTCGTCATAGTATTTAAACTAGAGTACGTAATAGCTATAAATATATACTTAGCTAGTATAATTACATATTTAATAATAATAAACAAATCAATAATCGATTTTTATAAACTACATATATAAATAATAAGAAATATAATACATACTACATAATAAATATATATATATATATTATAAACTGATAGGATATAATGTTGTTAACTTTGTGACAGATAGTGGTCGAACACTAGCTTTTTGAAGATAGGCAGAGATTTAGCTTTCCTGATGTCAACCGGCAGAGCATTCCATAGTTTGATCGCTTGTACCGTGAACGAATTTTCATAGAAAGTTGAAGAGTGAACAGGAGTTTTTAGTTGAAAAGTCTCAGAAGAGCGCGTTGCACGATCATGGGAGAGATAAAGAAATTCAAAGCGCTCCTTGAGATAGGGAGGAGAGGAAGGATTAAACAGGACATTGTACAAGAAAGAAAGAATATGAGCATTCCTGCGGGATCGTATTGGCAACCACTTAAGCTTACTGCGGAATTCTGAGACGTGATCAAATTTTCGAAGGCCAAAAATGAATCGAATACAGAGATTCTGCAGGCGCTCAAGCTTGTCAAGAAGGGCTTCAGTTATATTAGAATAGCAAACGTCGGCGTAGTCGAGTATAGGAAGTAAAAGAGATTGTGCAAGCGTAACCTTAGTGGATGTTGGTAAGAAGTTCCGTAGCCTCCGCAATGAGGCAGCCGATGCAAACATTTTCCTGCTCAATTCGTTGAGATGAGGTACCCAAGACAACTCTCGGTCTATATGCACTCCCAGGTTTTTAACTGTGCCACTGTATGGTATCGAGATGCTATCAAATACGACTTGTGAAATAGTGGACCAGTCTATCCTTGCAATCATCCGAGAACTGCCTACAACAATGGCTTGGGTTTTTAGAGGATTTACTTTAAGTCCAAAAGTTCTACTCCACTCTAGAATTCGCTCCAAGTCACTGTTTATTATACGGACCGCTTCATTTAGGTTGGTAACCGGTGTCTGCGTATAAATCTGGAGATCATCTGCGTAAAGGTGGTAGGACGAAGATAATGACAGAGAGATAGAGTTAATGAAGATGGAGAAAAGAAGAGGAGATAGCACGCCGCCTTGAGGTACACCGGCAGACAAGTCGCACCAGGAAGAGTAAGTCTCATTCACGCGAATGCGTTGCCGGCGACCGAAAAGATAACTATGAAACCAGGCAATAGCTTCCTGAGATATATTAAGCGAGCGGAATATACCTAGAAGAATGTCGAAGTCTACATTATTAAAAGCATTGCTGAAATCAAGCAATAACAGTAGAGTCACCTGTCCATTGTCCATACCCAGACGAACGTCATCCATTATTTTGGTTAAGGCTGTAGTCGTGCTATGACCACGGCGGAAACCAGATTGAAAAGGGTTCATAAGGGAATTTTTATTAATAAAGGAACTTAATTGTTTGTGAACGAGACGTTCTAAAACTTTTGATAAAAAAGGAAGGATGGATATGGGACGGAAATCTGTAAAAGCGGAAGGGTTGGACTTTTTAGGCAAAGGAATTATCTGGGCATTTTTCCACACACTAGGAAAAAGACCAGTGGATACAGAAAAATCAAGAATGTGTTTTAGGACTGGGATGACCTCGTCGAGTATGGGCACCAACATGTTGCGACTAATACTGTCATTACCGATGGCATTGGAGGAAATAGAAGAAATGCTACTTTTAATGTCGCAGTCCGAGAAATTACTAAAGTAGAAAGATGGAAAATCTTGGGGTGGAATAGATGAGAGATTTTTAAGGGTATTGAGCTTATCATGTCCATAGAAGACGGAAGAAGAGGAGAAGTGCTGATTTAAAGAGTCAATATCAAAAGATTTAGGTACATTATTATCGGTTTTAGATTTTCCAACCCCTAGTGTCTTCAAGAATTTCCAGACTTTAGCGGAATCATCATTTTCCACAGATTTATGAATGAATCGGCGTTGTGCATCCCTACACACCTTATTGCAGTGATTCCGGTGGTCGACATATTTATCGTGGTTGGCCTTCGATGGACGACATTTATACCTAAACTTTGCCAGATTTCTTTTGTGCATAGCAGCTTTTATATCGGTTGTGAGCCATGGTGCTGGAAGGTGTTTAATTTTGATGGCTCTCAGAGGTGCATGCTTGTCATAGAGAGAAATAAGAGCAGTGTTAAACAAAGAAACCTTGTCATCGACGGAGCAAGCACGAAAAACATCATCCCAGTCTATATTCGCTGCATCCTCACGAAGAAGATCCAGATCCATGCCACCAAAGTTACGCTGCATGATGATTTGAGGTTTAGCCTTAGGGGCACGGATTTTATATGAGAGAAAAATTAAATCATGAAATGAAAACGCATCTGCAGTGTATTGACCATGTTTGGAAACATTATTAATGGATGAAACAAGTATCAAATCCAGAAGAGAGGAAATACAATTTGGGAAATGATGGGTAGGAGAAAGAGAAAGAATTGATAAATTACTGGCTTTAACAATAGATTCCAACTGTGCTGAACGGGAATCCCTTTTAGCAAGGCATGTGTTAAAATCACCTAAGATTATTGTGTGGGTAAAAGCTGGAGTGAGGTCTTCCAAGAGCTTTTCAAATAACGGAAAGAAGTTCAATTTAGAGGAAGGGCAGTAATAGACTCCGAGTAGTACCTTGGTATGCCTGAGTGTAACCTCTATGAAAAGGTGTTCAGCTAAGCCGGCTGGTTGGGGAGACATGCTGATTACTGAAAATGGAATGTGAGAGCGAAGGTAAATAGCAACGCCTCCTCCAACTCTTCCGATTCGGTCATTGCGAATGAGAACAAATCCAGGCAGCGAATAAGATGTGGAGGGTAAACAAGGTTTAAACCAGGACTCGGAGACTAAAATTGCATGAATATTTTTATTGTCAAAAGACGCCAGCATATCAGGGTAGTGGGCAGGAATACTCTGCGCATTTATGTGGACTACGTTAAAGTTCTTGGGAACATCAGCAAACTGCGACACAAGTGTCTCAGAAAGCGAAGCGATACTACAGAAGCTGTCCGAGCTCGGCGGATCATCAGAAGAGGAACAGGATTCAAAAAGCTCATCTTCACTGTCACTGTTGGGAAACAACATTGAATAAACTTAATAACATAAACGTACTTCGATAAAAATATATATAAATATATCTATATTATAAAATAAATAAAAAATAATAAATACCTAATAATAAAACCTAGTATAAAAGTACCCCACAGGTACTTACTGACTTTTTGCATCCACCCGCCAGTTATGTTAAGGTAAGAGACAATTTATATTAATAGGTATGGAAACAAAACATAAAATAAAAATAAAACAAAAATACCAAAGCTAGCCTGACTATACGCCTACAGTACAAAGTAAAGAAGTAACACAGCTCACATAAAAAAAAAAAAAAATAATAATAATATTAATAAAACAAACAACTATGTACTTAATTTGTTTTCTACCTATTTTTGCTCTCCAAGTTAGTGGCATGGCAATTGTGAATTTCATTAAAAATAAACAATGTTATCTGCCCCAAATTTGACATTGACTTAAGACACTTTGAAGTGTCACCAATGTCGCCAAGCAAAAATAAGAAGAAGAGACGTCTGTCAATTGTCACGTGACTTGTGTGTGACTGACTTATCAGTGTAAACAAAGCAATTAGAAAAAATAGGAAAATTGTGAGACTATTACACGGTAGTTCGGAAATAGAAAGAAATTAAAATTGTGTGGATTACGAGAACTACATTGCAAACGTACACAAACCTACGAGCTTGTACCAAGGGACAGACAAGCTTAGCACTAAATACCGGACACTGACTGAACTACTTTCTTGCCATTTTCACCATACGCTTGGCCCTTGGTTCTGCTGCCTCCTTAGTCACTGCTTGCGGCTTCAGGGAAGCCACTGGTGGCTTTGGAGAGGACGCTGTTGCCGCCGACTCCACCTGCGATGGCTCCACTATCTTATTGAGGTCGCTCATCCAGTTTACGCGTAGCCTATTTCCAGCAGGCCCGATGACATACACATTGCCTTCAGTCGTCCAACATTTTGAGATTCCAAAGCGCTGCCTGGCGGCCATGAACACTTCATGTCGAGATTTTGTCAGAAATTCTGACAGTGATACTCCAGAACTCTTTAAATTTGTCTTGGAGGACCAGACTTTATCTCGCACAGCAATGTCACGCAGTTTGAAGAGAATGGGACGGGGCTTAGTTGTTGAGGCCCTACCCATTCGGTGGCAACGACTTATGTCAATACTGGAGAACTGTGACATCTTCAGCTTCCCGGTGACAACTTGTACTACAACCGATGCGGTCTCTTCCTTCTGCTCTTCAGGGACTCCATGGATCAGAAGTATTTTCCTTCTACTGCGCATCTCTAGATGATCAATGGACCGTGTTGTGAGCTCAATTTGGTCTTGAATTGTACGCATTGCAGATAGAGTGAAGGCCTTAAAGCTTGTGAACTCAGCAGCCAGAGATGAGAGGCTGGGTGTCTGTGCCTGGTCAAGACCTTTACGGAGTTCACCTTCAAAATACTCCATTCGCTGGCTGAAATCACTAATCATCTGCTGGGCTGAAGAGGGATATGCAATGTTGTCCATGGTAAAAGTGAGGTTATGTTTTGAAAAAGTTTCACAAGTAGTTGTATTGAGGAAAGTGCTTGGTAATAAGAGGAGATAACACTTAGTGGCGGGTGACTTGTGTTAGTGATGCATTAGAGGCATAACTTAAGTATGTAAGTAGACTTGTACTATTTTAATTAAATATATTAAAAATATTTAAAAAACTTGATGTTCTATATATGACTACCCGCACACGAAAAAAACATTATCGGATATTTATCGCGTAATCGTAATTACCTTTATTCTAATCCCTTTAATTGGCCTTTAAAGGTACGCGATAAATACCCGATAATCAAATATAGTAATAATGGGATATTTATTTAGTTTTATAATTACAGGATTTTATCGCGTACCTTTATTAGTATTTTCCTGACGTCGCGTCAGTGTCTCCCGCGACTAAGAACGCTGAAATTTGTTCCAAACGTCGGAAAAATAATATAAAAGGTACGCGATAAAATCCTTTAATTTTAAAACTAAAATACCCCATTGTTCGTCAGTTATAAAAGTATTTGTTTTGTTGAATGCTCCGTTACACCTCTGTAATTTTAAAACTAAATAAAATGTTAACAAATCGCGAAAGTTTAACAAGCTGTCATTACAGATTTGTTAACATTTTATTTAGTTTTATGCACAATTTTTCATGACAGAAAAATTCATTGGTGTACGGCCGGTATCGAACCCGCGACCTCGATAGTCGGTACATGCCACTCGGCCAACATGTTGTGCACATTTAACACGTGCTTTAACGGTGAAGGAAAACCTCGTGAAGAAAACTCGCGTCTTAGCCTCAGACGTATCGACCTGTTCTTTCCTCTACTGACTTAGCTAAGGGATGGTATAGGTGCTAGGCATGCCTAATCCATCTATCAATGTCCCACGCACTGCAGCGTCTCATACAGCATGAATACCAGTTGCTGACGCTGTATAAATCATCTACATAGCAAAGGCCTTACTTTTCTTATGCACAAACATTTTTTTGGACAGAAAGTCGGGGAAAGTCGATTAAAGGTCGGGGAGACATACCACCTGGCCAACACCGCGCACTAATCATCTCAGCCGTAGAGTGTCCACTGCTGGACAAAGGCGGGAGGCCTTTGTCCAGCAGTGGCCTCATGGCCAAGTAGGTACCAACTGATCACGATGGGTTGTTACCTTACCCGCGCACTCATTTTCTTACAATAGCGCATTTATTATAAAATATATAAAAACCGCCGTGGGGTGCCGGCAGTAGAATGATACCCCTCCTCTCATACCCATGGACGCAGTAAGAGCCTGCTAAGGGATACCTCCGTAAGATGTGCAGCAGCGTCTATCCGTGTATCAACATCCCGTACTGCGCTCACCAACCCGCCTGCCAAGCGTGGTGAGAATGGCAACTACCCCTCATGGAGATCCATGAGGGAGGTCTGTGTTCATCAGTGGACGTTTTATGGCTGAAATGATGATATAAAAGCATTCATCATCATCTCCGTAGGACGTCCACGTCCGCTGCTGGACATAGGCCTCCCTCATGGATTTTCCAGATCATGACAGCGATGTTCCCATACTCGCAACGCTTGGCAGGTGGGTTGGCGTACGGGATGTTGATACACGTAAAGACGCCGCTGCCCATCTTAAGGAGGTATCCCTTAGCAGATTCTCACTTCATCCAAGGGAGAAGCGGCAACACTCCGGTACTGCCGGCACCCCACGGCCATGCATTATTCATCATCGTAATGGGAACTATCTGTAGAAAAGGTACGAAATGTCCACCAGTGCCTTTGTTCAAAGAACAATGCCCGAGGACTAGTCCATGACTTGCCCTTTTTAATTAGAACTTAACAAAAGAGCCTCAGGCAGGAAATAAAGCAGCAAGTGACGACATTTCTGTTTTTACAAAAGCAGTTTCGATAACGTTTTAATCTTAGAACAGCACCAACAGATAAGTTACAAATAATAAATGAATAATGCTGGACACTACACACAACACCATCTAGTTCCAAACTAAGCACTCACCCAAACTAACGCTAACTAAAATTGCATAAAATGGACTAAAATGACATTATATCCTCATAGTTGGTCTCATAGCTGACTGATAGCCGCAGCGGTTCCGATACCCGCCACGGGACATACGTCTGTAATTGTTCTGCAGATATTTGTCCCCGGTCTGGGTACTACTAAATAATATTACATAATAAATTAGTAAAGAATGTTGTGTAATGTGTAGTGTCTCAATAAACGCATTTTATCGTTTCATTTATCCCAACAGTGGATGAATGTGGGCTGATAGATAGAAATACATGAAACAATGCCTTGCCCGCTTGGCGTGCTACCGTACTCTCAAATTACATATGCATTTTTGCAATAAAACACATTGCGGTGATAGAACTGCTACATAAATGGTTTTTATATTTTACAAAAGTACATTTTACAAAGTATAAATAAATAAATTCATTAAACAGATGAACTAATTAGGGAAGAACATTTTTAGAAATACAATATACTCTAAATGCTATTAAAGGACCTTTCTACCGAATGAACCGTAAAATGAATACCATTATGTTACATCTGCAGATCTAATGCTATGAAAATGCCATGGAGCAGAAGTTATGGGATGTCGTAATAAGGGTTTTGGTGAAGCTGGCATGAAGCGAGAAAAAATACTTTTAAGTATTAAAAATAATATGTGCGTGTATTAACCGGGTATTCGACTAGCTAGACTATCAGTCTTCCCGGGACCATGACTGGTGCAATACCGCCGAAACGTCGAAAAATTATAAGTTGTGACGTGATCGGGAAAGTTTTAAAATATACCAATGAGTAGTTATAGATACTCTGAATTGCTTAAATGCACCAGAACGCACGTTGAAAACATATCCCTATCTATCAACGATGATAAAACTAATCAGTGAATAATTAGTATTTTACACATATCCTCATCCAAAACCATCAAAGAACCCTCAATTAAGTGCTAATTGGTTTTAATAAGTGTTTTTAATAATGTTTATGTTACACAGTGGTTAATGTTATGTTTTGGTTTTGTTTCAGGTAATGGCAAGTTCCTATGAAAATAAATTTAAGTACGCTTAACCAGAAACAAATAGTAAAATAGTTTCGAGTGTGGGTCGAAATAGTGGATATAACAATACTGTTTCAGAAATGAATATGTTATAAATAAAATAATGTACCAGCATGAATCTGAATGAACTTTTGATTAAATTCAATGTACCCCCATGAAACAAGAAATAATTCTGGTACATTCCTTTCATACATATAATATGTATATACATTTCATTAACAGTTCCGCCATTCTGACCCACACAATGTAGAATCCTCAGAAGTGCAAAACTCCGTCTAAGTCTAAGCAAAACAAACGGAAACTATACAATTATAGTAGGTACTAAATTCTCAGAGGCTCTTTTTAACAGACTTCAAAAAAGGAGGAGGTTATATGTTCGACTGTATATATATTTTTTTATGTATGTTCACCGATTTCTTCATCAAATGTGGAACAATTTTCAAAATTATTTTTATTCGAAAGAGTGCACTTCCGAGGTGTTCCCATTTCAATTTGGTCCAGTTCTGACAATGGGGTCCATGAGAAAACCATATGTCTTAATTTCATTAAGTATTTTAAAGCAATACAATTTATCTCATTAAAGTCGGTTTTTTTTTGTTGATGAATTAAATAATTATATCTCCTCTTCTTATCGGCTCTTCGTCAACTTTCGGCATCGTTGCATTTAAGATTTCGACCGTTAGTAATAAAATCGTATTTCAAACGTCAATTCCTTGCTGGTTAGCTACCATATTCAAAACCCCAAAATACAAAATATACAAAATTGACGTTTGACAGTGATGATCGCGAGATTTACGCCAGTTGCAAACCGGTCGCGAGATACGTAATCGGCAGGCGAGATTGCTAACTGCATCTCTTTACGCTAGACTTTTATAGTAGATTCAGAACCGAAAGTGTCCGATTATACCAACTTTCTTCAATGCACCGTCGTCATCATCATCATCTCAGCCGAAAGACGGCCACTGCTGGACACAGGCCTCCGTCATGGATTTCCAAGTAATGACTATATATCGTTTTTGTCATTCACACCACGCTTCGCAGGCGGGTTGGCGAGCCCAGTACGGATGGTTGATACACGAAAAGACGCTGCTGCCCATCCTCCGGAAGTATCCCTTGGCAGATTATTACTGCATCTAAGTACGGGAAAGGGTGGAAAGGGAACATTCTAAATCCGGCACCCCACGTCACGGTACAAACCGCAAAACCAAAACATGCACCGAAAATGAAAATCGTTTTCCGCAAGCAAATGTTGCTTTCTGAGATTCTCGAGTTGCGCGCGTACCGGCGATATTTCGAGATGCCGAAAGCATCCCGCTTCACGATTCGTACGTGCACTTTATGATATTGCATTGCATTTGTTGGATTTACGGGAAAATGCTAGATTTATTTCCTCCGTGAATGTTTAATCTGCTTGCAGAGATTTCTTGGAAAATGCTTAGCGCAATGTTATTTTCGAATGGAAACAAATCTTGGATGAGAATTTTAATAAAAACCTATTAGGTATTTTCCTCTTTCAAAATGCATGGGGCAGTGTGTAAAAAGTAGGTGTAAGGTGTAAGTAGTAAGTGTAAAAATCATCTAAAATAGATGATTTGTACAACTAGTATCCATGCTGTACAACAGCGTCCCGCTGTTGTGCTTGGGAAGATGTCAGCGATAAGTTCCAAACTCAAAGTTTTTCACACTATATATTTTCCGATTTCTTTGTAATAGGTACGTAATCTGTCTAAATTATCTATGGAGTAGGCATGCCCAGCACCTATATCATCTTTCCAACTCTACAATTGCCTTACAACCCTTAAACATAACCCTTTATGACCCATAATATCGGTTAAAGCATGACGTAGGCAGCAATTTACGGGGTGCGGACATTTTTCGCGTTTTATAATGTTACGCCATAAATCATTATAATCCGACAATATTGCCGGGTGGAAACACATTTCCCGTCATTTCTACGCGGTGGACGGGTTTAGTTCCACTTGAAGCGACATGTATTTCGAACACGCGTAGAATTACACGTGTATGTCTCAGGGTTACGGGCGCAATGCAGTGCAACGTTGGTCACGTGCTTAGTGAACGTGATCACCGCGGTATCGCAGTTGTAACAGGTAGAGGTTACTGCATAACATCAGGTGGGCGTTCAACTTGACTCATCACTTAGTCGTTAATGTCAGCTCGAATCATCCCATTGTTGGACAAAGACCTCCCTTTACTTTTTCCAGTCACTACGATCCACGTATTATCCACTTAGAGCTTATTCCTCCCATGTTTTATGGAACTCATTAGTCTTAAAGAAAAAGCTTTCCTTGTAATGGTAACCTAACTGTCATGCTTGTATTGTCCTATTGGTAGGCTCCCCCCATTCCCGTCGCTCTTCACGATTTTGCGCCACCCTTTGCCAGTCCCTCTTGGCAGCGTCCAGCTCGTGCCGCCATCGTCTGCGTGGTCTACCGCAATTTGGTCTCACTGTCTATGCGCAAGGTTATTTTGAACCACAGCGTATCAGGCATGCGGCCGACATGAGTACCTAACACATGCAGTAATGCGAAAGATATGTTCAAAATCCACGGTTAGCGATATCGAAAGAGCTAAAACGTATACCAATCCATTTGAGTACTTTCAATTGTGTTTCCATAAATAAATAAATAAATTTATCGTCGCGTAAATATCAACCCGTCGACAGCTTGGCCACACCGTTACTAGGCCATAGCCCAGTCTGACCTAGCCTAGTGCGTGTCGCCACACCTCTGTGTGCTGTATAGGGCTTTCTTTATCTACTAGCCTTACTAATTGACTGGACACATGACAGTTCATAAAGCATAACTGTAACATAACATTTATTACGTACTTATTGCACTTCAAGAGGGAATGTGACGTGTTGGCCGAGAGGAACCCCCGACTTTCTTTTGGTTGCGAATAAGGTAGAGCAGAAACAGTGCAAACAGAAGCGAACAGATTCATTCATGTGCCTTATTTCCTGTTAACATAAGATTAAATATGTTTTTTTTATTGTAAGTTGACGTGTCTATGTAATTGCAAACTATGGAAGTAAGAACTACAAGAGCTCATAGACTCATGCCCTTCTTCTACAACATTGCATATCCTTCGGGAATGCTCATGGGGAATACTGCCAGCGGCCCAGAGCCCTTCTTCGGTACTTCAAGAAGTTGGGTTGACTCGGTTTGGGGTAGTATCACGGGGGACAATCACTCCAATGCGGGACGTCAGTGCAGATCTGGTTACCTCAACCAGAATTAGAGTTGGGCAAAGAGCAGTAACGGACAAGGATAAAAAGAATTCTCGGGAAATCTACATCCACTTCATAGAAGCTCCCGTAGAGCATGGTTTATCATTTCCTGCCGCTATATAAATCACCTACATACTGATTTACTGTGTATAGATAGACGTAAAGGGCCAATTAGTCGTCTTAGAAAAAAGTATTTACTAGTGGACCTTATAGGTGGAGCTAGCGAACGGAGCTATCGAGGTAAACGTAAACTATCACGGCAGAGATATATGATGTTGCGTTTTCGAAAAAAAAATCATTATAATTTCAGCCATAGGTCGACCACTGTTGGACATAGGCCTCCCTCGTGGACTTCCAATTAATGCGGCTGGAAGCGGGCTGCATCCGCCGCCGACCTACAAACCTTACCAGGTCATCCGCGCATCTTGTTGGTGGACGTCCGACGCTGCGCTTGCCGGTCCGTGGCCTCCACTCGAGAACTTTTCGGCCCCATCGGCCATCTGTTCTTCGAGCTACATGGCCTGCCATTGGCACTTCAGCTAATCCGTTTGGCTATGTCGGTTACCCGAGTTCTTCTACATATCTTCTCATTCGATCCCGTAGAGAAACCCCGAGGATAGCCCTCTCCACAGCGCGTTGAGCAACTTTGAGCTTATTCATGAGGCCAGTAGTGAAGGACCACGCCTCGGTTCCATTAGTCACTGGTAACACACAAAAATAACACGAAAAAATACTTAAAGAATTTATTTTTTAAACAGCATTCGTTTATTTACAAGTAGGCTTTACGCAATAGCTTGACGTACCTGATGATTGTTACAAAATAAAACGACTTATTACCACACAAAGAAACAGTGTTTTCGTGTGAACCAATATACAAATAAACAATACGGTAATGATAGGCTTCCAAGGATAGTAGCTTCCAAGTAGTGCTATCAAAGATGGCGGTGATGTATCGCTGTGGAGATACCAGGTGGTCTGGTTTGGCGAGTTACGTAATACTTATGTATGCCTTTGTTTAATTGCTAGCACAGATTCGTTAATGGATCCGGTTCGAAGTCTTGAGACGAGCACTTTTACCTCTTACCTTACACTCCTTTTGGGGATGGTTGGTTGGACCGCTGGGCATACGTCTCCTTCACTAAACTCCAATCATCTCTACTCTGGGCCTTTTGTATGCAGGTATTGCCCTGCATTTTTATTGTATGTGTTATCTATCCTCATTGCATAACCCCCATATCTTTAGTCGTTACCTCGACCTCGACTCAACCTTTACTCAACCTCCAAATGCGTTTCGGTATGCTTGATCGTAAAAAAATCCTCCACTAGCACCAACCTCAGATTTTTTTCTAATACGAGTGGAGAAATGAACTGTCATCTCGAGGTACCTTGCGACCTACCTTGAATGCTCCTTGAAAGTTCCTCGAAAGTGTTTGTTGTTGTTCATTATATATTGTGTTATTTAAAATGTATTTTGGAGATTTTCTCAATTACATTTATGACAATTACGACGATGAAGCCTACAATTACCCATCACGGAGTGGAGTTGAGATTTAACCAAAATAACGACTAAGCATTAGCCTAACTCGAGTATGTTTTGGAGGAATGCTCGAGGCACTCTCCATCGAGTTTGAGTGGAGGAGGAGTTGAGGAATTATCTAAAGATAATGGGTAAGACTGTAATAGTTCCGAGTGATTATACCAGTATAGTTTCAGTGATACCTGATTGTCAAACCTTATTGAAAATTAATACTTATTATTATATTATTATATTATTATTATGTATATTAGTCGTGGGGTGCCGGCAATATGTTACCCCTCCTGTTATGCCCGTGGATGCAGTAAGAGCCTGCTAAGGGATAACTGCGGAAGATGGGCAGCAGCGTCTTTCCGTGTATCAACATCCCGAACTGCGCTTGCCAACCCGCCTGCCAAGCGTGGTGAGTATGGCATTTATCATGGAGATCCATGAGGGAGGCCTGTGTTCAGTAGTTAACGTTTTACGGCTGAAATGAAATGATGTTGTACAGATATGTATAGATATAGAATAGGCGCAAAATATATTGAATATGATTATTCCATTAGAAAACAACCCGCAAGCCAATATTGTTACAACCTGCTACCTACTTTCTATAGACAAACACTGTTATTTAGCCACTTTTACTAGATATTGTATACTTACTTTAATTCTAGTAATTTTCGCCTACAAGCATCTCGTGATAGAACCCCATTACCATCTGTCGTCTACGGGAACCATCATAGCTCTAAGCTATTTCCTAAGTATTATTTAGCATACGATTTCCATCAAGTCAAGCATTTTTGACGCCGTAGGGTGCTGCCAGTAGAATGTTGCCCCCCTCCTCTCTAGCCCGTGGATGCAGTTAGAATCTGCCAAGGGATACCATGGGCAGCAGCGTCTTTCCGTGTATTAACAGCCCGTTCTGAGCTTGCCAACCCGCCTGCCAAGCGTGTTGGAATCGAACTTTAGTCAATCAGTTATCTATCGCTAACTAATCATTACTAAGCAGGTTCATGATATTGTAAACAAAGTCACGAGCATAACCTACAAAAGCCCAGTAACGCGTTCATTGTCCCAAAAACAATTCCCTATAACTCGGACATTGTTCCGAAAACGCCGGGATACGTTCCCACATCGAGCTTTTATCGCCCACGTATTGGCATCAGCTGTTACATACCGATCGATGGGCGTACTAACTGTTTCTATATTCTGTGCCGTTTACATACTAACTGTTGCGGTAATCTGTGGCCTTTCAATACTAACTGATGGTGTATTCTGTGGTGTGATGTTAGAGAAACTAGGGGTCATTGACACGACCTTTTTCTATCGTGTTGGTAGATAGTAAAATGATTTCAAGAACTGCTAAATTACTTTAGTGATTTATAGTTTAAAATAGTTTAATATGTTTTATTATTAGACGTCGGGTGCCGGCAGAATTTTGCCCCTTCTTTTTGCTCATGGATGCAGTAAGAATCTGCCAAGGTATACTTCCGGAAGATGGGAGTAGCGTCTTCCCTTGTATTAACATCCCGTACTGCGCTCGCGAACGGTTTAATAAAATGTAATACGGCTTTCACCACGTACCTAACTTATATCATCTTGCTGACGTTTCGTAGTTTTCGTTCGTTTAAGAGGCTCTTCTTCATGAGCACCGTTCTGCAATCTCTTCCACATGCTAAGAAAGCTATCATTCAGACTTTAATGTCTAATTCCATTCTAGGCACATAGTGACGCAATCTTTAATATTTAATTTAATGATAAAAAACTATGTATAACGTATTTAAAATGTAATACAATTTAGTGATGTATAAATGCTATTTTGCCATTACAGATCGACACTTAAATTTTATTCATTTGTATAAATACTCGCAATGTATGTATTAGTTGGTAGGTACTTACTTAACTTTTTCGGCGAATGTTAGGGTCAAACCCATTAGTTTGGTACTCAGCAAACATCCCTGACGCACTGCAGAAACGAGGCAGTCCCAGCATCGTCATCATTTCAGCCATAAAACGTCCACTGATGAACACAGGCCTCCCTTATGGATCTCCATGAGGGGTAGTTGCCATTCTCACCACGCTTGGCAGGCGCGTTGGTGAGCGCAGTATGGCATGTTTATACACAGATAGACGCTGCTGCCCATCTTCCGGAGGTATCGCTTAGCAGGCTCTTACTGCATCCATGGGCATGAGAGGAGGGGTAACATTCTACTGCCGGCACGGCTAGTCCCAGCATCATCCTAAATATATTATTTTACTGAATTCGTAGGGTAGCTAGCGACTTTTTGGTATGTTTGACCCACAGGTTTACAGTGTACATTATTTTGGCATATACATATATGTATATATATAATACATCCTGTATATTAACTTGCCTAGGCCCAGTCTTTCAATGAATGTAAATAAATGAGTTCGCTCCACCTGATTCACAGCTGTGGAAATGCTTCCGTCGTTAGTTGGTCGAGTAGTTGAAGGACTTACACTCTAATTGCGGAGCTATAATGGGAATGGATGGAAATTAATATGGTACTGACTTCCGCCTCCGGCTTTGCCCGCGTTTACATTTTTTGGGTGGAGCCCTAATTATTATTCTAAAACATTCGTAACTCTTTATAACAACTCTGCCCTCCTTATCATAAACGCAATAACTCGATTTGTGGGGCCTACAGAGTTATTGCGTTTATGATAAGGAGGGCAGAACTGGTGAAAATCCCGTCAAAATTGGACAAGGCGTTTCAGATGTTAGCCGAAACGAACGGACAGACGAACATATAATTTAAAAATAGGTTTTTGGATATAGGTGTCATATGCACTTAAAAAAACAATTATTTTGACATTACAAACAGACATTTCTATTTTATTTATTTATATAGGAGGAGGTGCCGGCAGTAGAACGTTGCCTTTCCTCTCTAGCCCGTGGATGCTAAGAATCTGTCAAGGTATACCTCCGGAAGATGAGCGAGTGGGTGGCGAGTACGGCATCAACCCCTTATGATCAGTACCTCCTTGTAGATTCATGGGGGAGGTCTATGTCTATCAGTGGACGTCCAACGGCTGAGATGATGATGACGATGATGATGCTATAGGATGGATTAGTAAACACTTAGCTACTATTTCAAGGCCAAATACGAATTGCTACCTTTTGAGGGTGGGCGCTAATGCCTATCACACAGGATACTCTCAATCATAGTTTAGGCAATTAGTTGTATCACTAGAATTAGTCAATCTAACAACCTTAGGCCTATTTTTTAATAAGACTACTTGTAAAATGTAATTATTAAGGTGCAAATAAACATTATTATTATATTATTATTATGGATTGCGATAGCCATTCAGCTTCCCAATTAGACGGGTTACTCTTGCTTGTGCATACTAGGTCGTGCCGCGTCCTATTTCGCACTGAAATAACTTTCGGCCTGAGTTGGTTACGAACGGTTTGGTTTACTAGTTAAAATTCTAGCTCGCTTTACCTTTAAGTCGAGTTAAAACCTAACTGCTTTTAGTTTTACTTTGAAAAACCTTACCGACAAAAAACTGAGTGTTTATTGCAACCTGCGGCACTGCTGCCGATTTTATTTTAACAAGCTTTTATTAATGCTTTTATTATGAACTAAGTGTTAAAAGTTTAGGCTCGATAAACTTAGATACCCGTCATGTTATTTCCATATTTTTTTTTTCTCTGTTTAATGTTTGCTTTTATTAGTTTTGATTATTTTTATTAGAATAGTTTTTATTTTCCTTATTTTAATTTTAATTTTGCACAGTTTGTAAAGCACGCTGTGTTCACTGTTTTTAGAAATTACGCCGTAAGAGTTCATTTTTTTTTCTTTCAGTTCATAAGTGTAGCGTAGATTTCAATTTATGCACCAAATAATTAAAAAAATAATAATAATAATGGAAGTGGTGGTTGAGGAACCTATTCTCCCGACCCCACAGCATGTGATAGGGGAATTTATTGAGAGCGAGTGGTTAAATGGAAAGCGAAGTATAAAGCATGATCTCGGCCGTAGGACTGCTCGCCACGTCCACTGCTGGACATAGGCCTCCCTCATGGAACTCCATCATCATGAGGTTGTTGCCATACAGGCCACGCTTGGCAGGCGCGTTGGCGAGCGCAATACACAATGCTGAGTTGGGGACCCATTTACCCGCGCTACATCCTTTTCTTCCTGTCCGTATTTTAATGTTGAAATTTATTTGTGTTCTTTGTTTGTTTGTTTGTATGTGTAATTTTTATTTTTATTTTCTTTGTGTTTATATGATTATATATTATAGGATGTTGATATGCGGAAAGACGTCGCTGCCCATCTTCCGGAGCTATCCCTTGGCAAATTCTTATCGCATTTACGGGCAACATTCTACTGTTGGCACCCTACGGCAAATTAAATAAAAATTAATAAATAAGCTGGACACTACACGCGGCGCAATCTTGCCCCCACCTAAGTTTTGTTTAAATACTTGTTATTTCTAAATGTCTTATTGTTTACCTACCTAACTACATAATTATATATATATCTCCCCAAACAACTTAATTTACACAAACCATGAAACCTAATGCCAGGATCCTGCCCGGGCCTCGAACCCGCTACATCCGGCTTCTAATGTACATTAAAGCACATTATAGTTTCAAATAACCGTCATTTGCAAGAATCAATGTTATGCCGTTATGCTTAAGGATTTGAAGCCAAGTCAAAATCATTTTATAAAAACGGGAATTACTCACGTAGTATTCAAATTCAAATTCAAATTCAAAAAATACTTTATTCAGTGCGGCCGCATGGACCTTATTGACGCGTCACAACTTACAAAATAAAACAACACAAATAAATAGAATAAAGCACATAATTGAACCTGTTCACTTCAGATGACACGCGAGTTAGGAAAAGAAGTGAACAGAAGAACCTAACTCGGTCGTTATAGTCATCATTTAACAATTTGATTTTGTCTTATGCTACGTTTGACGGAGTTGGAGCAGATTCCGTCCCAAGTGGTTTTGTCCTCTAGGTAATCTGATATTTTATAATAAGCTTTATCGCACAGATTGCGTTTAATAATGTTTTTGAATTTATTTAATGATAACTTCTGCAACTCACTTGGGAGTTTGTTGTAGAAGCGTATACATTGCCCTTTAAAAGATATTTTCACCTTATGGAGCCTAGTAGTGGGCACAGCGAGTTTATTCTTATTTCTTGTATTTACATTGTGATTGTCGCTGTTTTTCTTAAACGAAGCAATATTTTTATGGGTGTACAACAGGTTCTCATAAATATATTGACAAGCTACTGTCATTATATTTATTTATTTAAATTTAGTGCGAAGTGATTCTCTGGGACCCATATTGTAGATAGAACGAATAGCCCTCTTCTGCAGCACAAATACGGTGTCTATATCTGCAGCACATCCCCACAGCAGTAAGCCATAAGACATAATGCTGTGGAAATAGCTGAAGTAAACAAGTCTAGCGGTATCTACGTCTGTAAGAAGGCGGATTTTTTTGACTGCATATGCTGCAGAACTAAGCCTACCCGATAGTTGTTCTATATGCGGGCCCCATTGAAGCTTATTGTCCAAAGTTATGCCTAAAAATACAGTTTTTTCTACAAGGTTTAAACTTTCACCTTTCAATTTAATGTTGGCATCAGCCTGTTTTACATTCGGGAGAGTAAATCTAATGCATTTTGTTTTATTTTCATTAAGTAATAGGTTATTGACATTAAACCAATTAACAACTTCTGAGATTGCATTATTCACCTCGTCATAATCGGTGGTACATCGTTTCATTTTGAACAAAAGTGAAGTGTCATCAGCAAACAATACAATCTCATGATTGTTTTTGACAAGATGAGGTAGATCATTAATGTAAATTAAAAATAGAAAAGGCCCAAGAATTGATCCCTGCGGTACACCCATTGTAACTACAGATCCCGAAGAACGTTTTCCATTAACATCAACTCTTTGTATCCTGTTACTGAGATAAGAATTAAGTAGATCTAAAGAGATATCTCTAACACCATAGTGGCGCAATTTCCCGATCAATGTTTCATGGTGTACACAGTCAAATGCTTTTGAAAGGTCGCAAAAAACACCTATAGCGTCTTGCGACTTCTCCCAAGCATCATAGATATGCGAGATTAACTCTATACCGGCATCAGTAGTGGAACGACCGCGTGTAAAGCCAAATTGCTTGCAGTGAAGCAACTTGTTGTCGTTAAAGTGCTTAGATAGCTGATTTAAAATAAGCTTTTCAAAAATTTTACTAAATGTCGGCAGTACTGATATCGGCCTAAAGTTAGTGGGATCCGACTTAGAACCTGATTTGAATAAAGGTATTATTTTACTGTGTTTCATTAGATCAGGAAATACGCCACAGTCAATGCATTCATTAAATATAAAAGCCAGTTCAGGTGCGATTGTGTCTACTAATGGTTTTACAATGTTTACAGAAATACCCCAGAGATCTGCAGTTTTCTTGACATTTAACATTTTAAAGGCTTTAACTATATCGCCGCTGTCCACATATTGGAATTTAAAATTACTATCACATTTAGGTACATTTTCGCTAAGTAAGGACTCGGCGATCAGGTGAGAAGAGTTTAAAGACTTTGTGGTAGAAATTGGAATGTCAGTAAAAAATGTTTCAAATGCTTGGGCTACATCTTCATCACTTTTGTAGGTGGTATTATTATAATTCAATTTGAAGTGGTTGTTAAAGTTACTCACATTTCCAGTTTCTTTGTTTATTATTTTCCAAGTAGCTTTAATTTTATTATCACTATTTTTAATTTTTGAACTTATATAATTAGACTTAGCAATATGGCAGACTTTTCTAAAAATTTTTGAGTAATTTTTAACCTTTTCTTTAAATTCTTCACTAAAATTATAATGTTTTTCACTATAAAGATCATATAATTTTTGTCTACTTCTATGTATACCCACTGTTGCCCACTCATTAAAGTTATGTTTATCTGTGACCATTATCGACTTTGATGTAAATATTGAATTATTATTGTAACGTCGAAGATTATTCCGACAGGTTTCGTTACGTGAGTAATTCCCGTTTTTACAAAATTAATAGTAAAAATATCTCACGTTAATTTTGAAAGTAAAACAAGTCAAAATCATAATTCATAATTCGTTTTGTCGACTCGATGAGGCAAATTGGAATTTTAAATTTACATTATTTTTCTTTTAGCTTCTGTAAGATATGAGGCGACTGAACTATCGATTCATAGGTTTAAGCTCTTTATTAAACAAAATCTGATAGAAAAAGCTTATTACTCCATAGATGATTATTTGAATGATATTGACCCTTGGCCGAGTGTTGCTCGGTTCAACCACGATAAGAAATAATGTCATCTTGCAATATCCAAAGTATCCAATATCCTTGCGAACATTAAATTAAGCATAATACCACAGTATGGCAACTACCCCTCATAGAGATCCATGAGGGAGGCCTGTGTTCAGTTGTGGACGTTTTACGGCTTAATGATGATGATGAGATCTAAATCTGTCAGTTACCAAAACTATATCGTGTTCCACGTTACCAACAATCTGATATTTTAATTAAGTTTAATTAAATCCTATAAATACTACCTCTAGTATAGGACGCCTTAGGTTAATTAGCGAACGCATTCAAGACTATTGTTTGCTGCACGTGGTCTGCTGGCGTCAGAGGAAATGACGTAGGTACGTTCCATTTTGTTTTTGATATCGCTCCAAATAGAAACTTTCATTGTTGTGTATATGTATGAGTGTATTTATTAAAGCTCTGAATGTTTTGAAACAAAGTAGTTCAGTTATAGACAGAAATTCTTTGTGTTTTTATTGTATGTATAAGAATGTGGTTACATCCGTGACAACACTGTCGGTTCTGGCGGAAGATCAGCGTTAGTTGTTCACGCAGCTAACACAATGCTGAGCCAGGTCCGATTTGTGATACCTGTTTGTTATATTCTTATAACTGTGTAAAATTTGTATCACAAATAAACAAATTTTCATTTCATTTCAAAATTGCATTTATGACAATCAAGATCTGACGTTTACATAATCATTGTATTATAATGGAAGCGATTCTGTTGTTGCACTAAGCTAAAGCTAATTAAATTGACGTAAAATAACACAAATCTATTCGGTTAGTGCCGTTCTAAAATTAAAACAGAACAATTATGGACTTTACGCTAACAGCTATAATTTTAGAATCGTCATATCTCTGATTATAATTCGTTACTGGAGGTGTAGAACTGAATTGAATTCAATCTCTACTATGGGTACTGTTATTATAATAATGAATAGTGGTACTAGCTAGGTCTTTAAGTCGCCTAACCCTCTGAAATATCAGTCAGGAAAAAAAATAATAACTTTCCCCGGTCTAGGGGAAGGATTAGTAAGTATTTTCGTGATGTCTCCCCTAGGGGACCCATTAGGGGAGACAACAGATGAAGGTTTGTTAGATATATAGATAAAACATTTATTTACCACGTGCACAAATACAATCACAGAACTATAAGCTAACAAAACAGGAAAACAAGTGAAAATATGTTTAAGTAATAATGCGGACAGGAAGGGATGGCGCGGGTAAAAGGGTCCACAAGTCAGCATTGTGTAGCACCTGGCAAAGTTGTTGTCTGTATGTCCATTTGAATTTAGTTAATTTTAAAATATAGTTTTTATTTCTATTATTTTACAAGACTAAATAGAGGAAGCTCGATTTAGCGCTTAATATTAAGGACACTTTCAAATAAATTAATAACCTTATCAAAAATTTAAGGGTTCCCGTGGGATTTAAATTTTAGATAAAATGTTTGATAGGGTTATTCATTTCTTTGAAAATGTTCTACCTAAGTGTGATTAAACACTATAAAAATATTAAGTACACTGTATTAGAATTATTATTTTATTATGCAATAAGAAAGACATCCTGTAGAATTAAGTTGCTTAGCTGCACGTGGTCTGACGTCACAGGAATACGGCAATGACGTAGTTTCCCATGGTGTTAACTTTAGACGCATGGAGCGTGGTGTTATTGAGTAAGTATGTATTGAGCAATACATGCTGGCCTAGATTATAAATAATAAGTTAAGAAGAATTTTGTAGAATTTACGTCATCATCATCATTTCAGCCATAAAACGTCCACTGATGAACACAGGCCTCCCTCATGGATTTCCATTGTAGGTGAACTAACTACATAAATACATAAACGTTATGATAATATGTAGTTAGTTCACCTACATCACTCCCTTCCCAGAGACTGACTAAGGTCGATAAAAGTCTGGGAAATGCACACGCCGGCCAGATCGTGTCGTCCTAACGGCTTGATCTTGAGGCGGTGGATCTGGAGGAGATGGGATGGGAGGCAAAGTGTCCTTCTGGGGCGGAGCTATGTCGGGGGACAGTATATAGGCCGGTTTAAGGCGGTCTATGCTTACCGTCACATCTTTGCTCACGTCGCGGATGATAAATGTTTTAGCACCTCTCTTTAGCACTTCATAGGGGCCTTTGTAGGCGGGCTGGAGTGAGCCGCGTAGCACTTCTTCCCGAAGAAATACGTGACTACATTTGGCGAGATCCTTGAATATGAAGGCTTTCCGAGTATTGGAGTGGTGCTGTGGTGGGACTGGGCGTACCTTCTCGGCAAAAGATTTCATACGGGCTGAAAAATCGGTGATGTCGGTGGTAGTGTATGCTTCGTCATGGCCGAAAAATTCGCCAGGGAGACGAAGGGGTTCACCATACATCAGCTCAGCCGAAGTCGTTTGGAGGTCTTCTTTGAAGGCGCTCCTGATGCCGAGGAGCACGAGTGGAAGGGACTCTATCCAGTTGGCGCTGTCATGACAGGTAATCGCTGCCTTCAACTGTCGGTGGAATCGCTCCACCAAGCCGTTGCACTGCGGGTGGTATGCCGTCGTCCTTCGATGATCGAAACCGATGGATTTGGACAGCTGCTGAAATAATGCCGACTGAAATTGTCTGCCTCGATCGGTGACGATCTCGGTGGGACAACCAAATCGTGCCACCCAGCAGGATATGAACGCTTTGGCCACTGTTTCGGCGGTGATGTCTGTAATAGGCACGACTTCCGGCCATCGCGTGAAGCGATCAACGGCTGTGAGGCAGTACCGAAAATCACCAGCTGGCGGCAGTGGGCCGATCAGGTCCAAATGGACATGTTTGAAACGCCCTGAAGGTAAATCGTGCTGACCTAGAGGTGATGCGACGTGTCTAGTTACCTTCGAACGCTGGCAAGTCAAACATGCCTTCGCCCATTCACGGCAGTTTTTCCGCATCAGTGGCCAGACAAAGCGTTGGGCAACGAGTTTGGCAGTGGCGTTGGCACCGGGGTGGCTAAGCGAGTGGAGGCAGTCGAAAACCTGTTTACGCTGTTGCTGCGGTACGAAGGGTCTGGGCGTCGGTGTACTGACGTCGCAGTACAAAACAGCACGACTCCCAGGGATGGTCGTCCTAGCTAGGCAGAGTGAGGTGTCGCCTCTAAGGTGGTCTGCGAGCTCTGGATCAGTGGCTTGAAGTTGGGCCATCACTTCGAGGTCAACTGGCATCTGCAGTTCTTCGATGCGCGACAGAGTATCGGCAACCAAGTTGTCTTTGCCGGCGATGTGTACAATGTCGGTGGTAAACTGCGAGATGAAGTCGAGGTGTCTATACTGACGCGGCGAACAGTTATTTTTCCGCTGATGAAAAGCGTAACAAATCGGCCTGTGGTCGGTATAGACGGTGAAGTGAGTAGCCTCAAGCATGTGCCGAAAGTATTTTATGCTCTCATAAATGGCAAGGAGCTCGCGGTCGTACGGAGAGTACTTGGTCTGCGATGGGCTCAACTTGCGAGAGAAAAATGCTAGCGGCTGCCAGTCTCCATCCTTCAGCTGCTGCAGGACTCCACCTATCGCTGTTTCAGAGGCGTCAGTGACGAGTCCTAACTTGGCTTGCGAGTCAGGGTGAGCTAAAAGGGTGGCATCGCAGAGGCTCTTTTTACACGCTTCGAATGCGATTAATGCATCCCCCTCTATGGCTACAGGATAGGAAGCTTTCACTGACCCGGTCAGCAAGGCATTGAGCGGTGTCTGGATTTTGGCCGCATTGGGCAAAAAACGTCTGTAAAAATTTACCATGCCCAAAAATCGTCGGAGTTCTCGAGCGGTTTTTGGGGGGGGAAATTCGGAGATGGCCTGTACCTTGCTGTTGAGTGGTTTGGTGCCCCTTTCAGATATTTGGTAGCCAAGGAACGTTACCTCTGATACGCCGAAGACACACTTGGCCGAGTTGACGAGTACGCCATACTTACGCATGCGTTCAAAAAGCTGGCGTAAGTGGTCCTCGTGCTCGCTCGACGATTTACTGTAAACTAAAAAATCGTCGAGGTACGGGTAACAGAAATCGAGTCCACGGGTCAGCTCATCGACAAATCTCTGAAAGGTTTGGCCAGCATTCCTTAATCCAAAAGTCATAAATGGGAATTCGTACAAACCGAAAGGCGTGGTGATGGCTGTCTTAGGAATGTCTGCTTTCTCGACCGGTACCTGATTGTAAGCCTTGACCAAATCTATGACTGAGAAAAAATTACAACCAGACAAACAATGTGAAAAGTCGTGTATGTGACGAATAGATCGTGATCGGGAATAGTTCGCGCGTTAAGTAGCCTATAATCGCCACAGGGACGCCAGCCGTTATCTTTTTTAGACACAAGATGCAAGGGTGATGCCCACGGACTGTCAGACGGACGTGCCGTCCCAGTGGCTATCATGGCATCGAACTCCTGCTTCGCAATTTTTAACTTGTCTGGGGCGAGACGACGTGGGGAACATGACACAGGTGGACCAGGTGTAGTGCGAATGTGGTGTGTGGTGTTGTGCTTAACGATACCAGGAGTACCAGCAGGGCGCGTTATCTCCGGGTATTCAGCTAAAATTTTGTGGTACCTGCCGTCACCACCAGTCGCTACCTTTACACTAGATACTAAATCTAAACTTATGTCTATACTGGCTACAGTGCTAACATTGGTTAGGCTATCGAAAAGTTTTTGTTTGCTGACGTCAACTATGAGGCGATAGTAAGATAGAAAATCTACACCTATAATAGCTTTTGTTACGTCAGCAACAACAAAACGCCACGGAAAATCCCGACGAAGGCCTAAATTCAGGTTAAGCTGAATGTAGCCGTATGTATCGATAGCCGAACCATTGGCAGCACTGAGCTGATATGACGTTCTACACCGACGCTCACGAAGCACGGAAACCGGGTTAACACAAATGTCACTTCCAGTGTCTATTAAAAATTGTGTGTGGGTACCGGGGTCCGTGATGAAGAGGCGACCTGTGCTGGAACTGCGGCAATCTTTGGTCGCCATCACTGACTGCCCGTCGCGCTTCCCGCCTCGTAGTCGCAGGGCTTGACACACCTGCGCGCCTTGGATCCGTGCGTGGAGTGGTACCAGCAAAGGGGCCATTTCCGGTAGCTGGACTGCGAGCGACGTGATGATGAACGTGTGCGTTGTCCTCCTCGGCGTTCTGTTGCCCGTGAACGATGCTGCGACTGCGCAGTCAACGCGCTTACTTGCCGCGTTAACTCGGCTATCTCAGCTCGTCAGCACGTCAATGGGTAACGCTGTTGATGATGGTGATGTTGTTGCGGTCGCCGCTACGTAGTGCGCTGGAGCCGCGAAGTTGTGGATGCGGTCAGCGAACTCAGGGCCAAGGAGGAGTCCACGGAAAGGAAGTGATGTAGGTGAACTAACTACATATTATCATAACGTTTATGTATTTATTATTAATCACAAATACACATACATACACACATAATATATAACATTATTATCTACATATTTATTTAAATTATAGAATAACACTTTACATACATCACTCACAATTCACATGTTCAAAGCACTAACTTCACAAATAAATTATTCACAAGCATAGCCGCACGATACCAGTAGTATGCAGCAAACGCTGAGTTGCAATACAGCCTCGGTACCTCTCGCTGCCGACGCGCGCCTTCGGGAGTGCTCGGGTCCGTTCGTGCCGCGCCGAGCCCGGCGCCGGCGACCGCCCGATCGATCGGCCAGTCGATACAACTACCAACGCGGAGCGCACGCCTCACATTACTGTATCCGCGTACCGTGCCCTTGTCGCGATCTATTTACTTATGTTTTATTTTATGTGTCTACTAGTCTGAACTAAGATAACTTCTTCTACCTACTCTAAGTGCTTGACTTTCTGTCTCTTCTTCTGTATGTTTTGTGCGAAGCTTTAATTAAACTCTTACCGTGATAAATGTACATACTTGAGCGTATAATTGCAACCCTACCTAACTACCAAGCTTCTAAACCATGAGGGGTAGTTGCCATTCTCACCACGCTTGGCAGGCGGGTTGGTGAGCGCAGTATGAGATGTTGATACACGGATAGACGCTGCTGCCCATCTTCCGGAGGTATCCCTTAGTAGGCTCTTACTGCATCCATGGGCATGAGAGGAGGGGTATCATTCTACTGCCGGCACCCCACGGCGGAGTAGAAGAAGAAGTAGTAGTAGAGCAGAATTTACGTACTTGGTGCCAAAGATGTAACTTTCAACAACAACATCCCCTCATGATCAGTACATAGTGATCCAAGAAGGAGGCCCTTGTCCAGCAGTAGACGACCTACGACTGAGGGTGATAATTTAACTTTTGCTCTTTGGTATATGGTAGATCTCATGAGCGAACTGTCATGTGCTTGTGTGCCCTCAACTCTACCCTGCAAACAAAGCGTTCTACGAACTCTCCTCGTCGCGACACGTGGCCAAAGAAAGTGAGAATGCTGATGAAGATGCCGTGAGATGCCGGCAGTAGAATGATGCCCCTTCCCTCTTGCTCGTAGATGCAGTAAGAAACTGCTAAGGGATACCTCCGAAACATCCCGTAATGCGCACGCCAACCCGCCTGCTAAGCGTGGCGAGTATGGCAACAACCCCCTCAAGATTTTGGAGATCTATGTGGGCCTATGTCCAGCAGTGGACGTAAACAGCTGCGGCTGAACTGATCATGATGATGACAGCAGATGAAAGACGCTGTCGAGTTCTTGGAGTATGAACTGATTGGAGTGGAACTCAGTCCACGAGACCCCAAGCATTCTTTTTTAGCACATCTTGAGAGCATCTATTCTCTATTTCTCGCTCTCTCGAAGACTCCCGTGGCAGACACATGGGAGTCTAACGATAGAGTCTCTTCGAGAGAGCGTAAAGGTATAGCGTACACGAACGCACTTCTTATTCTCTTTAGTAAATATTTAAACAAATGTCAAAGAACTTGCTTCACTTTGTAACCTGTTTTTATCAGCTTCCTTATCAGGTGTACAATACGGCTTCCTAGTTTACAAAGCAATTTGGCTGAGATAAAAGTTGCACAACGGACGCCAGATAATCTTAAGGCGACATACCATAGACTATGTCGTGGCAACATTTACATTCTAACTTAACTTTCTGATTTAACTTGGCTTGTGAAGCTTAAATATTAGTTATACCTGCATGGCTCAATTGGTATAAGTATTTAAGTATTCTATAAACCACCTACCATGGGGTTCTTGCCCTTCCTGTCTTGTCCGTGGATGCAGTAATAATCTGCCAAGGAATAACTCCGGAAGATGGGCAACAGCGTCTTTCCGTGTATGATCATCCCCTACTGCGTTCGCCAACCCGCCTGCCAAGCCTGGTGAGTATGGCAACTACCCCTCGTAGAGATCCATGAGGGAGGCCTGTGTTTAGTAGTGGACGTTTTACGGCGTAATGATGATGTCATCATCTAAATCTATCAGGTACCAAAACTATATCGTGTTCCACGTTACCAACTAACTGACATTTTAAGTATCGCAACAACCCTCATTATCAGTACCAAGAATGAGGGAGCCCTGAGATGATGATGGTGATCTACCACCTGGTACCGATAACACAAGCTCTTGCTTACTTTAGGGCGATAGTGCTGTGTGTGATGTCCAGCATTATTTATCTATTTGGTTCTGCAATACAACAAACATTAGCATCGTAAAAGCACAACACTTGTAAGAACAAGCACTCACTAAGTACTTTAGGTTTAAAGAACTTTATTCTCATAAGAACACAAAACCAACACAAGCCAACCCGCCTGCCAAGCGTGGCGAGTATGGCATCAACCCCCTCATGATGACAACACAACAAAAAACCAGGCCCCGAGTCCCCGGCGGCCCCGCTAATCCTGGCTACGGTAGCAGTCACGGTAACGGCGGGGCTAGGGGTGCTAAGAATCCCCGGGAGACGATCGGCTACCAACCCCTACGACGACCACTGGCCCTGGTAACACACAACATCCGCACTTTGAGGACAGACGATAAGATTGTTGAGCTGGAAGAAGAAATTAGTAGATTACACTGGGACATTTTGGGGCTATCAGAAGTCCGTAGAGAGGGCGAGGACACGATATCCCTTAAGTCCGGTAACCTACTATACTACCGGGAGGGCGACCAACAGTCCCAAGGTGGTGTCGGGTTTCTCGTTCACAAGTCACTCATTAACAACATTGTCACCATCGACAGTGTGTCGAGCAGGGTCGCGTACCTAACACTCAGAATATCTAAGCGATATTTGCTGAAGGTCGTTCAGGTATATGCGCCGACCTCGTCACACCCAGATGAAGAAGTAGAGTCTATGTATGAGGACATCAGTAGAGCCATACATACGAACAACACTCACTTCACTGTTGTAATGGGGGACTTCAATGCAAAGCTAGGCATGAGAAGCGATGATGAGTTGAGAGTGGGGCAATTTGGGTATGGGCAACGGAACCCCAGGGGACAGAGGCTGGCCGATTTTCTGGAGAAAGAAGGACTCTTTATGATGAATTCTTTCTTCCAGAAGCCGCCTCACAGGAAATGGACCTGGATGAGTCCCAATGGTTCTACGAGAAATGAGATTGATTTCATCCTGACCAACAAGAAACGAATATTCAATGATGTCTCTGTGATTCACAGGGTGAAAACCGGCAGTGATCACCGAATTGTAAGGGGCACATTGAATATAAACGTTAAACTTGAAAGGTCCCGTTTGATGAAATCTACGCTCCGACCCACTCGCGCACATATCCAAAACCTCGAGAGCTTTCAACTCGAACTCGCAAATCGCTTTGACTGTCTAGGAGTAGATGCATCGGTGGACGAGATCAATAACAGGTTCGTAGAAACCGTCCATACGGTGGGGTCCCAGTTCTTTAAGACCCCCCGTACTAATAGACCGAAACTTTCTGATGACACCCTAAACCTCATGGCTGAACGACGTTCTTTGCGACTGCAGTCTCCCGATGATGCTCAGTCACACAGGCAGCTCAATAGACAAATTTGGAAATCCTTGCGGCACGATATTCGTACCTTTAATACAGCCAGTATTAAAGCTACGATAGAGCGGAATAAAGGCTCCAAAGTGTTCGCGAGAGATAGTTCTATTGGGCAGAGCCAGATGACGAAGCTGAAGAGGGAAGATGGCAGCATAACGTCAAGTAAAGCAGAAGTGTTAAGGGAAGTCGAAAGGTTCTATGGACGGCTCTACGATTCGGTCACGAAACCTGTTTGCAGTGCGGCCAACGACCCAAGAGCTAAACTGACCCGACATTATACCGAGGATATCCCGGACATCAGCCTGTACGAGATCAGGATGGCCTTGAAACAGCTTAAGAACGACAAGGCGCCGGGTGAGGACGGAATCACTTCAGAGCTTCTGAAAGCGGGTGGATCACCGGTACTTAAAGTCCTTCAGAAGCTATTTAATTCCGCCTTGCTTGAAGGTACGACGCCAAAAGCATGGAACAAGGGCGTGGTGGTTCTGTTCTTCAAGAAAGGTGACAAAACCTTACTTAAGAATTACAGACCCATCTCGCTGTTGAGCCATGTTTATAAGCTGTTTTCAAGGGTCATCGCAAACCGTCTCGAACGCAGGTTTGATGACTTCCAGCCTCCCGAACAAGCCGGTTTCCGAAAAGGCTACAGTACCATAGACCACATACATACGCTGCGGCAAGTCATACAGAAGACCGAAGAGTATAACTTGCCGCTATGTCTCGCGTTTGTGGACTATGAGAAAGCCTTCGATTCGATCGAAACATGGGCGGTGCTTGAGTCTCTCCAACGATGCCGAATTGACTATCGGTACATCGAAGTGTTGAAGTGTTTGTATACAAACGCCACTATGTCAGTCCGAGTACAAGAACAGAGCTCGAAGGCGATTCCCTTAAAAAGAGGCGTAAGACAGGGAGACGTAATCTCTCCGAAACTGTTTACGACCGCTTTGGAAGATGCCTTCAAGCTCCTGGAATGGAAAGGGCTGGGCATCAATATTAACGGCGAATACATCACTCACCTTCGATTTGCCGACGATATTGTGGTCATGGCAAAGTCGATGGAAGAGCTCAGCACGATGCTCGAAGGCCTCAATCGAGTCTCCCAGCGGGTAGGCCTAAAAATGAACATGGACAAGACGAAAATCATGTCAAATGTCCATGTCGTGCCTGCCCCAGTTATGGTTGAGAACTCGGCTCTTGAAGTTGTCGACGCGTACGTATACCTAGGACAAACAGTCCAATTAGGTAGGTCCAACTTCGAGAAAGAGGTCAATCGTCGAATCCAACTCGGATGGGCAGCGTTTGGGAAACTTCGCAACGTCTTTTCGTCCAACATACCTCAGTGCCTTAAGACGAAAGTCTACAACCAGTGTGTGTTACCAGTGATGACATATGGAACCGAGACGTGGTCCTTCACTATTGGCCTTCTGAACAAGCTCAGAGTCGCTCAACGAGCTATGGAGAGGGCTATGCTCGGGGTTTCACTACGGGATCGAATCAGAAATGAGGAGATACGTAGAAGAACTCGGGTCACCGACATAGCCAAACGGATTAGCACGTTGAAGTGGCAATGGGCAGGCCATATAGCGCGCAGAACAGATGGCCGATGGGGCCGCAAAGTTCTCGAATGGAGGCCACGGATCGGCAAGCGCAGCGTAGGACGTCCACCTACAAGATGGGCAGACGACTTGGTGAGAACTGCTGGTCGGCGGTGGATGCAGACGGCTTCCAACCGCAGTACTTGGAGATCAATGAGGGAGGCCTTTGTCCAGCAGTGGACGTCCTACGGCTGAAATGATGATGATGAAGAACACAAATGTTTCACTTAAAATGAGATACATGGAATTACTTAATCTAAGTTTTAAAACTCTTCTTTACAAAACCTCTGGTGCCTGGTGTTATGTATAATCGTTTTTAATCATAACTTAAAAATGTAACTAAACAAATAAATCTTAAACAATGCTAAAGTTCCTACATATATCTTGTAACACAACAGACGCAAGCTAATACTTTCAATTACAATTCAACAAATACAGCTAGTATTTCAAGTGTTATTTCAATTTTTCAACTCCGCTCATAATAATTCTCGTTTTGTTTCTCAATTCACTTCGGATCGGAGTGAGCTTTGAGCAAAAAAGTTTTTGCAAATTTACACGCACTTTCCATTATTGGAGCAAGCCGCGTGCAATAACAGAAAGCTTTTATATTGAGGTCTAGAATTGTAATAGAAGCGCCGCAGAAATAAGTGATTCTGAGCTTGGTCGCGGTTAATGGAGCTAATCAAAATATAGGCACCAGACGTTGTTATTTGATAAGAAACATGTGTAAGTGTTTTTTACAAAAACAAGTAAACTGACGAATATTAGCTTAAAATTTGTAAAATAATTGTAGTTTTGAGTCGGATTTGAGATTTCCATTTGGTATGGCTATTTTTAGAGAGCACTTATTTCATATTTTTTAGTGATTGTTTCGAATAATGATGATGATGGTCACTAAAAAGGTGTTAGCGTTATAAAACCCCTGTATTAACTATATTCAAGAATAAATACAAAACACAAGAATTACAAATGTAAAAAAAAATTACGGTCATTTGACCGTAAAGCAATTTTGCTTCCTAAAATTCCTTTTTTTTCGTCTGTTAAAAAACTAGTAAAATTACTAAATAAGCTTGATTGCAGCAAAAATTTATTTTCAACCCGTACCGCAAAAAATATTTATAAATTAAAGCACGGTGTGTGGTGTGTTCGTCTGTGAGTCTGTACCCCAAAGTTTTCGAATCATACCGATCCTTCGCAGGGTCCTACAGCGAAGATTTAAGACATAAAAAAGTGTGTTTATAAAAAGTGCTGCCATCATAGTTGCAGTATAAATCCTGCCAAAGCCGTCATATATATATATATATGTTCATAGTTGCACAGACTCGTATACTTTGGCACACTTAGAAATAGCGTACTGTTTCATCTTCTTCTTTTCTATGGCTGATGCTTGCCACGATTCTACCAGCATCAGGTAGATGCAAGTGTCCTAAACTTGTAATTCAAATGGCGAATTATGCAATGTATACATGTGAATTTTAGAAAAGAAAATGATAACGCCAAGACAAGGACTCACAAAAAAATAAAATTCTTAAAAAGAAACCCACGCTATTTGCTATTTGGTTTAAATACTAACCAAAAAGATGCTTAACCGATATGACCTTACCAAGAAATTTATTAGTGCTCCACTGGCGTAAGTTTTTGAGCCATGATATTCTTCTGCGACCAGACCTCCTGTCTGCCACTTTTCCTTGAATTATATGTTGAAGGACTTCTTGGTGTTACGCATCACATCTTCAAGAAGATGACGAAACCCGGCACGGGTTCCGTAGCTAAGTGGTTAAAGCCCTTTCGGCCTTAGGAAGCGTGAAGGATCGATTTGACGGATGTAAGCTAATTTTCTTTAAAACATTTTTTCCAAGTGTGAATTAACACTATAAAAATATCAAAGTAACCAAAAATCCAATACAATTGAGATAATCGGAAATGTGAACTTTCCCAGCAGTTTTATTGAGTAACCCGCGCTCCGGATGCGTTCCTTAATGGAGATATTAACGAACGCGTCCAAAATACTAAACATTGTAATAAAAAGTGTGAATGAGATACTTTAGTGTTAACGACACGACCACAGAAAACTGGTAAAGGGACGCGAGAAACAGAACCAAGGTTGGTTAGGTGGTGGTATATATATCATGAATGAAACATTAATTCTTGTGATAATCTTATTTACTATTTGATATAAAGAAGGCAAATTATAAATGACTGGTTGACTAACGCTTTAGACCTAAAAGTGTGGAAAGAGGGAAGGGAAGCCTTTGCCCAACATCCAACGGGCTGATTAGATTAGAAATTATAAATACATTTTGCTCAGTTGTACCGTAAGAGAATTTATTGAAAGGGTTTAATTACTCAAATGTCTTTACTTTCAGTCGAAAGTAGATATATTTTCGATATCGTATTGGGACGGAAGCAGAAAATCATGACATAAAAAAAATCGCAGTTGTATATGGCACTTGTCAGCCGAGTTTGCTCGGCAGGGTGAGATTACGTATCGCGACAGGGTTTGCAACAGGCGATCGTTGCTGTCAAATGTCAATTCCTTGCTGTTCTCTAATACTAAATTGACTTTCAAATGACTCGTGAGTTACACTATTCATTGTTATGTTAAACGGGTTTTCTACTCACGTTAATTATTCGTTGAAAATAGGTATCCAACGTGTTCAGTTCCTCCCAGGGGAACTTTACTTCCCCATGCTCTAGTGCAACGCGAGCGCGTGAGAGGGAAGGAGACGGTACCGCGTAAAAAAGCTCCATTCCCTGACGAAAGTTGCCCTGGGAGGAACTGAACACGTTGGATACCTATTTTCAAAGAATAATTAACGTGAGTAGAAAACTCGTTTAATATAACAATACTAAATTGACGTTTGACAGCAACGGTCGCCTGTTGCAAAACCTTTCGCGAGATACGTAATCATCCTGCCGTTTAGAAAATCAGTCATTTCGGGAAAAGTTATTTTTGAAGTACGTACGTTATATAGATCAGAGTACATTTTGACATTCAGACCTAACCATCCGTAAACGGAACTCGGAACACTCTCGGCTCGGAATTGATGATGGAACGTCGTGACGTGCCCAATTTTTTAAAAAACGTGACAATTGTCAGTTAAAATATATTTCCATATGGAACATGACGTCATCGGACAGAAGATATTTTTTTGTTATTTTGTATTATGGCACATGTAATACTTTTATTTCTCAAATTGTTCTGTAGGACAAGGTAAACAGGAATTACTTAAGATTATCTTATCAATAATACTGGCCTCTAGAAAATAATATTAATTTATTGTAGCACTTGTCAAAGTTGACCTGTTTGAAAAATCTAATTTGGAAAATGATACTCATATGGCAATAAAACTCGGGTGCAAAGCTAGAATGTAGTTCCATAGAAAACATTGGAAAGAGAATGTGTCTATCAGTTCAATGACGTCATGTTCCATAGAACAAAATGGGAACTACCCATACATCCAAATTGTGTCGGAAAGTATAACTCAGCCCCGGCGGAAATTAGTAGTTGTATGTGACAGTTGTCAGCGTTTGACAGACGCATCTGTCAAAGGCGTTCGCTCCGTCCCGTCGACTCGGGATTGATCGTGGAAACATCGTGACGTGACAGGAAAAGACGTTGTTGGTAAAGCTCTTGAGTTGTCTTGTCTTTTTATTTTATGGCTTTTTGTGTTTGGTTTTACGAAATTTCGCCAGTGTCAAGCTATTTAATAATTTTAAATATATTTTATTAAAATTATTTTATTAAAATTACAATAAATCAGTCATGACAAAGCTTGGGTTTTGGCTATTTAGGGTTTTTTGTTTTTTGTTCGAGAATGACAACGAACGAATAGTGGGCAAACCATTGCTTTGAAGGTCCTTTTGGTAATCGGATTTATTTGGTTCAACCCGTGTTGGCTAAGTGTATATACCTCAGCTTTGAGACCGGCAGTGGACCTGTAGGAGTTGTGATCTATATTATTACAGTCTGGCTCGACAATGCCCCCGGCGGCCGTGGTAATCGCCGTATTTGTATTTTAACTCACCCCAAATTGACCGATTCTACACACATAAAACGTTCATCATTCCCGCCCTTTTGGCTCACATGACAGTTCTCATGGTGACAGTGACAGTTCGCAAACCAATACCCGTCAATACATAGGACACACGAGACAGTGTATGTATGCAATAGTATCTACACTAATACACAATAATCGCATACACTACAGCATCAATGGAATTTTCTTTCAATAAAACTGTGGACATTTAACAGTGAAGGAAACCCGCGGCTGAAATAGCTGGAGACGCATTGGCACGTTATTTCCTCTGAATATGTACATAGCTCTCTTAGCGGAGAGAATGGTATAGGTTCTGGACAAGCCTAATTTAACAATGTCCCACACAGCATGCAGTACAGCTTGAATGCCAGTTGCTGACGCTGTATAGATCATCTAATAATAGTTATGAGTGCCAATTTTAGTAAGATTCCACGAGTCTAATGTTCGGATTGTCTGTAGATATCTGGACGTGTTTCTACGTTTCTTTCTTGTGTTAACCTATCACTAGGTTTCTATCGATCTATCAGCCCACATTCACCGACTGCTGGGCATAGGTCTCCTATTTTTCACGCCATTCTTTCCGACCCTGCGCCAGCTGCATCCATTGGCTTCCCGCTACTCTACACAAAAAATTGTTATAAAAAAATTGTAATTAAATAATTATGTACAATCTTTTGTGGGTAGCCGGCAGTAAAATGTTGCGCCTGTCTTGCCCGTGGATGCAGTAAGAATGTGAATGGATACCTCCTAAAGACAGGCAGCAGCGTCTTTCCGTGTATTCATATATTAACATTCCGTATTGCGCTCGCCAACCCGCCTGCCAAGCGTTGTGAGTATGGAAAAACCACCTCATGATCACTTGGAGATTCGTGAGGCAGGCCTACGTCCAGCATTGGACATTCTACGGCTGAAATGATGATGATTATGTACCTATAATTATAAAGTCGCAGGATGAGGCTAGGCGGAGCTTTAGGAAATGAATAACATTATTTATAGATTGCAAACCCAGTTGGATTATGGATATTCAAGGCAAAAGGAATACATTAATATTATAAAACTCTCGGCGTCAAAGAAAAAAACTTATTTCTCTTGGAAGTAATAATAAGGTACCAGCCAGTTCAAAACAAAAGCCTAACAAAGTTATAAAGTTTTTACTTTGGTTTAACTCGTTAACCCCGACATCATCATATCAGCTGTAAAACGTCCACTACTGAACACAGGCCTCCCTCATGAGATCTCCATGAGAGGAAGTTGCCATACTCACCACGCTTGGCAGGCGGGTTGGCGAGCGCAGTACGGGATATTATTACACGAAAAAACGCTGCTGCCCATCTTCCGGAAGTATCCCTTAGCAGGCTCTTACTGTATCCACGGGCAAGAGAGGAGGGGTAACATTCTACTGCCGGCACCCCACGGCAATGTTTATTGTCTCCGTGTTTTGTGTTTATGGTGTGCATACATTAGAGTTATCTATCTGTATTTGTATAATATCTTATAGAGGTAGGTATATTTACCTTGTCCATAAAACAATTTCATCAAATCTCAAAGTATTACCTACATGTTCCATAGTAGAAAACAAGCATTGGTACGGGGGTACCAGAAAAGGGGGCGTAGGCCTCAAAAGGTCATCAAAGGTCAAAAATGGCATTTTTGGGTTCTTGGACGTTTTCGGCCATTTGAAGACTTATTTTTGTCACCGAAATCAATCAGTCTCCTTCTCTCATTAAGACGGTGCTAACAAAAAAGGTTTCATGTAAATCGGTCAACGCGTTCGGTTGTAATCGTCAAATACACAGACAGACAGACAGCGCTATGCATATTAACAAAAAAATATATTATTCTGTCCGATGACGTCATGTTCCATAAAACAATAATTATATGGGAACTACCCCAAAAACTTCAGCTAATTAAAAATAAACATAACACCAATAAAAAACAAAATTTAAAACATCTGAAAGGTCTTAATTCCAAAGCGATCCCATTGTGTTGATCTGGAACATTACATCACACTTCTGGACGAAGCTATTTCGGTTGCGTGAGGTGATGACAGAACGATACTGAACCGTGCGTTTTGAAAGCTTTATTAAAGATTTTCGTAATATCCTGCTAATGACCATGCTGACGGATTGAAGAACAACTCTTGGAGAATATTGAATCGAAAATATATGATACATTATTCTCGCAATAGCAGGGTGCCGGCAGTTGTAATGTTGGCCCTCCTGTCATGCCCGTGGAAGCATTAGGAATCTGCGAAGGGACACCTCTGGAAGATGGGCAGCAGCGTCTTTCCATGTATCAACATCCCGTACTGCACTCGCCAACCCGTTATGGTCATAACCCCTTCATGATCAGTATTTCAAGATCCATTAGAGAGGAATGCCCAGCAGAGGATGTCCTACGTCATCTGGATCATCCTTGCATATAAAAAAGCAAATGAATACTTCTTCAACAGAACACTCATTTCATTTTTAGGGTTCCGTACCTCAAAAGGAAAAAAACAACCCTTTTTTTCACTTTGTTGTCTGTTTGTCTGTCCGTCTGTCTTTCTGTCAAGACATTTTATCTCGAAAAAGTGTAGAGGTATCGAGTTGAAATTAAAACCATATACACAAATGTACTAGCTTTAAGCTGTGAAAAAACAATATTCTAAGTTAACCTTAAAAAGCTACTTACTGCCGCTTATGCCGCTAAAAACGCATGTTTCTCAACATTCTCAAAGGAATCAAAATTCATAGGGTACTTCCCGTAGACTAAGAACTATGAAAATTGGCAAGATATATCGTCTTATACTGTAGATACATAGAATAATACAAAAACTATACATTTAAAATGGAATCATAAAAAAATCGCCCTCAAAAAAGTACGAAGCCAATCATCGAGGTTAAGCAACCCTACGCGCGGTCATAAATTGGATCGTTCTTTGTTTCTTCGTGGACCGAATCTTTTGTGCATTTTTAAAACTTTTACTAAATCAGATCAGCCAATTTATATTAATTTTTATGTTCATACCTACGGAACCCTCGTTGGGCGAGTCGAGCTCGCACTTGTCCGGTTTTATTCTCATCTCATTTTACGAAAACGCACCGAATGCAATATTTATGTGGGAGTCTAAAGAGCATTTGTTTTACAACTGTTTTATGAGTTCTATTCATATCCAGGGATTTCATATGATTGCCACTAAATAAAGATTTGGGAAAGGGGAGTGCGGTTTAGTATGCGGTCACATAAATATGTCATAATATTATGTAACATAAGCTCGATTTTATTATGATTGGGTGCATTTAAATTATTTGATTTATTAGGCTTCTGCGTGTGGTTTCTCTTTTGGGATACTAAGAAGGATAAATATCTCTTGCTCTGTATTATTATCATCTGAAGAAAGCACATAGTTCATTGCTGCCAGTACGAGGTTTCATAGAAAATCTTCTAAAAATAATAGGTCTTTACCTATGAAATTGCCGTTCTTCAGTACTGGTAATTTCAAATAAAAAAAAAATTGACCTGGCTTGGTATTTCAAATTTAAATTAATTTTGTTTTAAAAACATGACATTCTTTTTACAAACTCAGTCTTTTGTGTATTGATTAGTGTTGTATTTTCATTACATTTGAACATTTTTCGTCATAATGGGTACCTTGAAAAATCGTGTAATTATGGAATATGAGTTCCGTCGTGGCACCAACGCGACACAAACGGCACGTAACATCAAACTCGTTTACGGAGAGAACTGTACAAACGAACGCACAACCCGTTAAAGGTTTTCCCGGTTCCGTTCTGGAAATGTTGACTTGAAAAATGAAGCTCGTGGCCGTCCGAAGACTATTGTCAACAATGATGAATTAAAGGCGATTGTGGAAGCTGACGAAACTCAATCTACAGCTGAGCTAGCAGCAGCTTTTGATGTTAGCATCAAAACAATATTGATCCATTTGCGACAAATTGGCAAGGTAAAAAAGCTTGATAGATGGGTACCCCACGAACTTAGCGCTGGTGAGCGCAACGTACGCGTTGAGACCTGTCTCGCGCTGCTCAACAGACAAAGAAATGAAGGAATTTTGAACAGAATTGTTACGTGCGATAAAAAATGGATTCTGTTCGACAATCGAAAGCGCTCAACAAGTTGGTTAGATCCTGGTTCAGCACCAAAGCAATACCCTAAACCAAAAATTACCCCTAAAAAGGTGATGGTCACTGTTTGGTGGTAGAACACCAAAAAAAACACCACAGTTTTTTTTAAAAAAACGGCATGAACATTACTGCAGATGTGTACTGTAAAGAACTGGAGACAATGATGGAGAAGCTTGCATATCTGCAACCAGCTTTGGTCAATCGGTCGTCCCCACTGCTCCTTCACGACAACGCGCGACCCCATACTGCACAACAGACCAGTTTCCAAGCTGCAAGAGCTGGGGTTGGAAGCTCTCCCTCATCCGCCATACTCACCAGACCTTGCACCTACCGACTATTACTTTTTTCAAAATTTAGACAACTTTTTAGTGGGTAAAAAATTCAATTCCCGAGAGGCAGTACAAAATGCCTTTGAAGAGTTTATTGCCTCCCGTGCAGCTGATTTTTACAAGAAGGGCATCAATAAACTACCAATGCGTTGGCAAAGATGCGTCGATTGCATGGGGTGTTACTTTGAGTAATAGAAATAAAAAAGTTTGGAAAAAAAGTACTTTCATTTATTCCATACAAAACGGCAATTTCATAGGTAAAGACCTAATATTTTCAACCAGAACTTGTTACAGCTACGATGGGTTTCGAAACCTTATAAGCGATTGGTCATGTTCACTCAAGCTCAAAGGTTTTTAATCATTATCATCATAATTTCAGCCGTTAAACGTCCACTACTGAACGCAGACCTCCCTCATGGATCTCCTTAAGGGGTATTTGCCATACTCACCACGCTTGGCAGGCGGGTTGGCGAGCGCAGTACAGGATGTTGATACACGGAAAGACGCTGCTGCCCATCTTCCGGAGGTATCCCTTAGCAGGCTCTTACTACATCCACGGGCTTGCGAGGAGAGGTTACATTCTTCTGCCGGCACCCCACGGCTAAATGTTTTTAATATTGATTTGTAAATATAACCGTGTTTAAGAAAATAACTCCTTGAACTGGAACCTTGTTATTTTTAAACTAAACCAATAAATCTATCTACCAAAAACTGATATAATGCACCAAAGACAACGTACTCGTATAGCACAATTTGTTTAAATGGTTTACAACTTGTCAAGGCTAAAATAAAATGGCTCTACCTTGTTACCCCCAACTGGGAACTATACCTTATATTCTAAGCCTTAAGGTATTTTCATCATCATTATCTCAGCCTAGGACGTCCACAGCTGGACATAGGCCTTCCTCATGGATCACCAAGTACTGATCATTAGCGGGTGATGCCATACTTACCACGCTTGGCAGGGTTGCGAGTACACGGAAAAATATTCTATTATATTAGATATTCGCTTACAAATAAATAGAGCTGACCGACCATACCTCAAATTCAGTGCGTAGGCATGTCACAAGTGGATAGCACCCGAAGTGCTCCGGTGGTCGGACTTAAAAATAGCACGTTTGAAATCCGTCCCATTTCCAACGAGGCGTATAAGAGCGCGCCCTTAGTCCAATTAATTATAATTCTGAGCTCATAAGTCATATGTGTTTTAATAGCAACGAGTTATTTTTTTTAATAAGGTATTATCAACATTATTACTAACGCACGCTGGGGCCGTAGGAAGCCCAGAAAGAGAAGGCGTGCCAACGCCAATCTGATCTTTGGCCTGTAAGGCTGCGGTCACAAAGTCAGCGGCGCGGGGAGCGGCGGCGGCGACGGCGCGGGGCCGATACTTTCAATGCCAACATTTACATGGTATATGGAATGTTGTGAGTATGACAACAACCCCCTCATGATCCTCGTGATACATGAGGAAGGCCTATGTCCAGCAGAGGGCGAAAACTATTAGAAGTAAATGCTAGTTTCAAGTAACCACGATGCGTCCAAGATCATAATGGAACGAACATCCTCTGTGTAACCATAGAAAGACAATTTCTACGTTTATTTCTAGCTAAATCACCTCAATAAAGCAATTTCCCTTAATTATATTTATCATATGGCTTGCATTGTACTTAATTTTAGTGAGGGTATGCTCCATGTGAATGCAAAAACATTGTTTGTTATTATTGATCATGAATGTGAGTACCTAGACAAACCTATAAAGTTTTTTAGGTGCAATACTACAAAAACCCTGTAAAATCTTCTAAAACAAATACAAAAAAAAAACAATCAGCCGTAAAACGTCCACTACTGAACACAGGCCTCTCTCATGGATCTCCATGAGGGGTAGTTGCCATACTCACCACGCTTGGCAGGCCGGTTGACGAGCGCAATTCGGGATGTTGATACACGGAAAGACGCTGCTGCCCATCTTCCGGAGGTATCCCGTAGCAGGCTCTTCCCATTATATATAATATCCCATTCCTATTCAGATTAAATGATTGTGGTTTTTTTTCAATTAACCCTTGAAAGATACAACACAAGGTTCCCACTTAATTATATCCAGACGAGTTTTTAAGAAAATTAAACCGCTATTCTACCCAATCCATCAAGCTGAAAAAGATCTCCCCAGGAAATTAATTAGAAGCCCGACATCCATCCGTTCAATGTATTTTGAGAATCGGCCATTTTATAGCACATTCTATCCGAAAGCTGTCTTGTCTGTCACATCTAAACAAATTAGCCTTTACCATACTGATTTGATTTCTCCTAAAGCGTAATTAAGTTCGGTTCTTCCGGTAATTGGACGTTGAATGATAGGTGCTTATAAACATAGCTTGCAAAAAAGTTTTTGAATCTGACTCCTGGTTTTTTACGATTCGTTAAGATTATTTCGGTGATATATTTTAATTATGAGCGTGATATATTCCACTGCAGAGCAAAGGCCTCACATAACCTAAGATTTTGTTTTACTAAAATTGTATATAGGTAAATGCGAAAGTAACTCTGTAAACCCTCTGTGGTTATAGGTGTTTTTATTTATAACTGTACGCAACCTGTAACTCTGCAACGGTCAATGACCCTATCAAGAATCAGCTGGCGTTAATGTTGTAAATATCGTATAATCAGCTATTGGAGCCTACACCAGCTCAGAATTACCAATAACATATGGAATTCCGCAGGGCTCTATAATCGGACCGACCTTATTTGTGCTCTACATGAACGAAATCTGCAATATCAAAATAAAAAATTGTAAAATTATTGCGTTTGCTGACGACACAGTCCTACTATTTCGAGACAATACTTGGCAGGGGCTATTTAAACAAGCACAGGATGGCTTTGATCTGGTTTCGAAGTATCTTTACAGAAACATACTAACTCTAAACGCCACTAAAACGAAATGTGTTACTTTTTCACTTCGCAAGCCAGGACAGCCAAGTTGTTCGGAGCTTAAAATAATAGCACACACAAACCATTGTCTCGAATTACCAAGTAAAAGCTGTAGCTGCCCTGTTATTGAAAGAGTTTCTGCTATTAAATACCTTGGTGTTACAATTGACCAGCATTTGACATACGACCATCACATTAGATCAATAACAGGAAGAGTTCGGAAGCTAATTGCCGTATTTAAACAAATAAAACACGTAGCAACGGATCATCAAATAAAAACCACGTACTTTGCGCTTTGCCAGTCCCTAGTGCTATATTGCATTAGGTCTTGGGGAGGTGCCGCGAAGACGCGCCTTCTCCTATTAGAGAGAGCACAGCGGGCTGTGTTGAAGGTGGCATTTTCCAAGCCATACAGATATCCAACAACCCTACTATACAAGGAAATACAAATCCTCTCGGTTAGGAAAATGTTCGTCCTACAGCTTATCCTTCAACAACATAAAAATTCACCTCACTTTGAAGTCTTAAACAAGAGACGACCAAATAAAATTTACCTTACAAAATTTTGCAAAACATCATTTGCACACCATCACTCACAATTTTTAGGACCATATCTTTATAATAAATTGAGTAAAACAATAACCCTACATCAGAGAACTCAACTTGATTGCAAACGTACTGTCACATGCTACTTACAAAACTTAGACTACTCCCAGGTAGAGCACCTGTTGGATATTGAATCTTAATTCTGGGCTATATATTTTATTTTTAATTTTATATTTAATTTATACATAATACTAATAGTAGGTTAAACATTTATTCACTTCGGTTTTTCTAGTAGGTATATCTTTGTTATTAATTAGGATCAAGGTTTATTTAAAGCAGTTTATATAAAATTAATTAGGTTTATCTGTTGTTCTCTTTGCTGTAACTTAACTTCTGTTATCTCGATTAATTGCGAACCTTTAAGAAGCCAGAGGATTGAGCCCTCGTGTCTAAATACAAGTGCAAACTTAGTTAGAGCGAGGTGTCATTATCTTTGACCCTAAAAGGTTTAGCACAAGTAGGTATCTACGTAATCAATCACACACTATTAACCAAACTACATTATTAAATATGCAATAGATTGTAAGTACCTTCTTTGTAAACCCATCTCTGAGAATAAATATTTTTATTATTATTATTATAATCAGCTGTTAAAGTTAAAGCTTTCGTGGTCTTTTCATGAATGAAAATCACCGAATCGAACTAAAGTGTTCCTTGGGGTGGTCAGAATCACGCCATTTCGGCTTATTTATTACACATATTAGAATACACCCAATATTACTGAAACAGGTCAAAGGACATGAAAAATATCATGTCACCAAAAGTTATCAATGAGCGACAGTAGCGGATTTTATAATTTCCCGCCAGTAGCAAACTATTTAGTAATCTGTGCCAGTAGGCTATTAAATTTTTGCCGCCTCTAGTTAAGATAAGATAATCATTTATTTGCTGAATGTATGTAGGTACATAAGATCTTATAATAATAACAACAATTTCCAATACATTCTACCTCGTAAGGGCGTGCAAAATAGAATATAACAATTATAAATTAAGATTCATGCAAGATAGGTACTAAAATTAACAATTATTTACTATTTATGGTCATCGATTTAGTTAATGTCAAATAAAATAAAATTAATACAATGTCAACATTTATAATCTAAATATGCTTTTATGTCATAAAAACATTTGTCATGTAGCCAATATTTTAATTTTAATTTAAATAAATTTAATTGCTAATTTTTTATGTCACATGGGTGTTAATAAATTGTAATTGCCTGCTGATAAACATTATTTTTGATAAGTTTTAATCTACAATGTGGAACGTAAAGCCTGTCATTATGTCTTGTTTGTCTTTCCAACATATCTGAATTGGTTTTAAAATAATACGGATAATTAAGAAATTAGACATAAAAATTGCAACTTTCTGATTTGTGCTCCATCGTCCTCATTACATCAGCTCTTTTCCGTGATTAGTAGGTATGATTATGATTTTTTTGTAATTTCCGAGACTCGTTCTTATGTTTTGTTTCTCTAAGACTAAAAAAGAAATAGTCTAAGTTTGCCGCCCCCTAAAATCTGCCGCCCTAGGCTCCAGCCTGCTCAAAAAGGTAAGGCCTTTGCATCTATTATAGATGATTTATGCAGCGTCAGCAACTAGTAATCATGCTGTACGGGACGCTGCAATGCCTGGGACATTGTTAGATGGATTAGGCTTGCCCAACACCTATACCATCCTCTCAGCTTAGTCAGCTATTATTCAGAGGAAAGAACAGGTCAATACGTCTGAAGCTAACTAAGCCGCGGGTTTCCTCACGATGTTTCCTTCACCGTTAAAGCACGTGTTAAGTGTGCACATACATTTTTCAAGAAAGAAAAATCCATTGGTGCACTGCCGGTATCGAACCCACGACCTTCGGATTGAAAGTCAGGGGTACATATGTACCACTCGGCCAACACGGCTATTTAGCCTACTCAACCTATTGGGAAATCCAGCACTAATGAGCGACCGTAGATAACCACGTTCTATAGCTGGCAAGCTTAGCCAGGGTTAACACAGTTTATAAATAAGAAAGCTAATGATGTGTTGTATCGAGATCCAAATATAAGCTGTGGATGAGTCAAGTGCACGAAGAATGTAACACAAAGCCGGATACACACTTAGCACACGCTACGAAACGCAACATCCCATGAGATGAGACTAAACTATGGAACCAAGGACGTCAAAGTTAAACCATAAACCTAGATTGTGGTACAGTCTGTGGGCGTCATGGAAACTACAGGATTTCGTTGGCTTCAGAAAACTTTTTCCAAGTGAGGGCAAGAAGCTAAGAAGAAACCTCCCTCTATCACTTCTATTAGAGTTAAAAGTTACTACTAAGACTTTTAAAAGTTTTTTCTATGTACGTAATTGCGCGACTACTAGCATAATAAAACTCAAAGGAAATGTGCCTGCCAACAACACCTGTGCCGTAGGCTACCAGCAGTAGAATGTTGCCTCTTCTCTCTTGCCCCGTGTATACATTAAGAGTCTGCCAAGAGATACCTCCGAAAGATGGGCAGCAGTCGCTCCGTGTATCATCATCCCGTACTGCGATCGCCAACCCGCCTGCCAAGCATGCCGAGTATGGAAACAACCCCTCATGACCTGAGAGATCTATGAGGTAACCATATCCAGCAGTAGACGTGGACATCAGGCCCACGGCTGAGATGAATTAATGAATGAACGTGAACAAGTGAACATTACTGAAAGACCTGATCAAGCTCTTCGTAGACACGCACTCATCTGAACTCATCTTTATCTTACAAGATGTAGGTACGGTTTGTTGATAGGATGCGAGGCCGATGCTATTTTTCATGGGATAATGAAGTCTTTCGGGATCAAGTGGTTTATTTTCGGAGCATCCTGTGATATATACATTTGTCAACATTATTTTAGCTGATGGGTGATAGTTTTAATTTCGTTAGTGACACATTTTTTTTTCTTAAATTGATGTTGATTTGTAACTTCAGATTTCAAGGTGCCATAATAACCATTCTTCTTGGTCCTCATATTGACTGCGTCCATGCAATTTTATAGAATTGTTTTGCTTTTCAGTGTCCTATGACAATGGTTTTAATACGATTTTAATAATAGGTAAAAAAAAATACATACGGCAATCTTTGGATAGGACTAGCTATTTTCCGAATATTCAGAATTGTCATTCACAATTACTGAACTTTTGAGGGTTAACAACATTACATTTCAAATTTAAACACACCCAACACCTAACCGAACATTCCATAATATCCAAACGGCTGAACCGATTTTGATAAAAAAAGTCAGACTGTCAGAAAATCGGCTTTTAAATAAGAAATTAAAAAAAAATAGAAAACTGCGTCTAAAACGGTTCAGCCGTAAAGAGACAAACACACATAGTGGTCAAACTTTAACACCCCTCATCTTGTGTCACGCCACAGTGCCTGGGACTTTTGCAATTGTTAATTTAGGAGATAAAGACCGATATACGTATTACTGTCTATTCACACAACAAACAAAGAACTAAAGATTCCGTATAGCAAAAAAAATGGCAACCATTGCACGCAACAAAAACAAACTATTCCCAGTGCATTTATGAAATAAAAATAAAGCTAGCGTCCCGTTTATAAATAACTGGATTTGTAGAGCGGCGGGAACGCCGACCGTTTTATTATATATGTAGATGGGGAAAACAAGGTTTTAACCCGACTCTGCTTAGCTCTTAGTATAAATAATAATGTATTTTTTTTTCAAAAAGGTTTTACTTATAAAATATTTTATAACAGGCCAGTTTACATATAAAAGAAATCCCAATATAAAAGATGTTCCCAATTTTTTTTTCATGACATGTTCCCGCGTGGTCCCGGTAACTTACTTATTAAACTTGTAAAAAAAACAAAAGCGAATCATAACCTTAATTTATACATGTTCCCAATTTTCCCAGGTAACTGTGAAAATACTGTACTGCTCATACGTCTGTAGTATTCTGGAATACTGTTCGCAAGTTTGAAATCCACAATATGGTATTTACAAAGACAGACTTGAATCTACTCAGCGTAGGTTTATGAGATATCTGCAGTTTAAGTGCAAAACTTTCGACCCTGGTTATGAGGCGCGGTGCAGAAGGCATCATATATTATTACCACTTGCTGAAAGGAGAAACATCTCAGACATACATACATATGTATATTTCTTAGTTATATTAGCACAATCTCTCATAGATTCGCCATCTCTTCTCTCAACCTTACAGTTTCGCGTACCTACTCGTTCCGTAAGAACTCCCTTTCCACGTACCGCACTGTGCCACAAATTACAGGCAAAATTATTTTTTTGTTAGTTCTGCAAATTCCTATAATAAACATTTAATTAACTTTCCCGATTTGGATTTATTTGTTACAAAGCCCTCAGCCTATAAGCGCGTTCTATCCGATGACTGGTTCAGCTTCGTTTGATTATTTATTAATTCTATCTAACCCATCTGAATGTCACTGTTAAGTAGAACTTTTACTAACAAATATTCTAGTTTTTATATGCGAAAACATATTAATGGTATTTAGTCTTAGTTACGTTTATATTTTTTATTAAAATTGTATTGTTTGTTTTCCTAAATAAATAAAATAAATAAACAAAAAAAAACAGAATTGAATAAAAACCTTAGTTGAATTTATTGGTGTATCTGACACGCGAGTTGGGTCAATGAGCGAACAGAAGAATCTAACTCGATCGTGTAGTCATCCTTTAATAATATGTTTTTGTCATACAAGCTTTATAGGTGTTGAAGCAGATTATGTCCCAAGTATGTAGATCACCATTATAATAGCCATTCAATTGTTATAACTCCACATGTCTCGTAGTCCCGTAGAGGGTCAACGAATTTATTTAAAAAAATAAATTGTACTTTATACACTTTTTTAAGTCTTATTGCATCGAATTCAGGTTAGACATAAGAGTAGGTACATTTATTGCAAAAAATTGAGTTTTATTTTTACAGGTGTATTATCATAAGAGTTATGGATATTAGTCATCTATTAGTCAGAGGAAAGAACAGGTCAATACGTCTGAAGCTAACTAAGCCGATTACCAGTTGCTGACGCTGTATAAAACATCTATAATAGATGTAAACTTTAGTATTGATATTATGCTCGTCTGTTTTTGGACTGGCTTGTGTGTGTGACATTCCTCTACGCGTTCATGAGGAAAGGGGTAATAAGTTTAAAATTATTAAAAATATTTTTATTATATGATGTAACTAAAAATGTACGGTTTTTGCAATTTCTCCTTTATCTGTGCTATAAGACGTTGCTTCGTACCAAATTTCAAAATTCTGAGTTCACGGGAAGGCCTGTGGGTTTTGATTTCCTTGCGAGTGTCGAAAATTTGCGGCATAAACAGCTGTATCTTTTGATTGCGTTGGCTTAGAAGTTTGATTATTTCACAGCTCCAAGAGACAGTAGACCTGAGTATTTGATATAAATTCCAGCTTGATACCTCCACGCGTTTCTGAGAAAAAGGGTCTTGACAGACAGACGGTCGGACAAGAAAGTGATCCTATAAGGGTTCAGTTTTTTCCTTTCGAGGTACGGACCCTAATAAGCAAGTACTTAACAATTATACGATAATCATAACAACATCACGAATGCGTAAGAGTTCCCAAAAAAGTAACACAATTAATATCCATATAATTATCATTATATTCCAACTCTGAGCTTACTCGCTGTCTATAATTATAGACAGCTCCAATTAATATTAGACAGATAGACGCACATAAGCACATGTGCTCGCATATATCAAAACTAAACCGAGATATAGCGAGACGCGTGAGTCGAAACCGCGCCGCGTCTGTGCGCATACGCATATAGCGCACAGAATAAAAATACGTTTATTAAATATTGAAATAATAGAATTACGGTGTGAATGTGTCAAAATATTTCTAAACAATAAAAGTGCAATAAAAATGTTTCTCCATGTTATAAATAGATTTTTTGCGTACAAGTGTCGAAAATTTACTTGTTCTGGGGACCTACTTGAATGCAAATTGCGATGATTCGGTGTCGTAGTCAAGTCAAACTCTTGTGGCTATTAGTAAAAAATTCCATTCTGACGATAATATCGTAATCGTTTTCTAGAGTAGGCGCCCTGTTCATGTGTGACTGACTGAACAATAACTTTATGTTTAAAAGTAATTAGGTAGTAACGACTAATTAACGGTGTCATAAAAACGAAAATAGACATAAATATGGACGTAAAATGATTCATACACCATGAATACCTGCTAAAATTATCTGCTCAGTGAACGTACTCGGTGCCAGATATACAAGTGTAGGTGTTACAAATATTTGTGATAAAAATATAATATAATATTTGTGTTTTAAAAATGGCGGTTGTGAGCGAACGCAGTGGGAACGAATATTTCAGTTCTTTTTTACCTGTAAGTCTACTTTCATTGAAATAATTAGGCTGTTGCTATTCTGTTTACACAGGCGCATGCCTGTCACATCTATCATCATCATCATAGCAGACAGCTGTCAACGTCCGCTGCTGGACATAGGCCTCCCCCATGGATCTCAAAGTATATTGATTATAAGGGGGTGTTACCGTAATCAGCGCGTTGGCGAGCGTAGGACGTTATGTTGATACACGGAAAGACGCTGCTGCCCATCTTCCGGAATCCCTTGGCTACCTAATGCAAGGCAAGAAATGAGTGGCAACATTCTGCTGCCCCCCATGGCAATGAGTAAAAAATCATTTTTTTAATTGATTTATTGTAGAAACAAGCGAGCTAATCCACATATGTATATATTGATTGAAACTGTTTTCATCATCATCATCATCTTCCTGCCCCTATACCACGCTAAGTGGGGTCGGCACAACATGGTTTCCCCTGCCACTCTCCTCTTAGTCTTCAAGTTATGACTCTTATGTTATGACTGTTGCATTCTATACTAATATTATAAAGAGGTAAAGTTTGTGAGGTTGTAGGGGGTAATCTCTGGATCTACTGAACCGATTTTCAAAATTCTTTTACTAATAGAAAGCCACAGTATTTGTGAGTGTCATAGGCTATAAATTACCGCCCAACGAAGTGGGCACCGGTTCAGCTAGTCTGTTATAATTATGTTATTTTATTGCAAAGTTTGACCGACAAAATTTGTTTACATATTTCAGCAATTTAAAGTAGGCCAGTTGTTATAATATTGATAAGCACACATGGTGTGAGAATCGATATTAAACAATAAGTATCTTTATAAACTATAATTATTTTTCGTTCGTGTTAGGTACGCCAAGGATTAAGTAAACACAACACTATGGTACAAAAATATGTATCGTCAATTATATAGCCTATTTCACGTCCCACTGCTGGGCACAGGTCTCCCCCATTTCCTTCCGCTTCTAACGGTCAAAGGCCAATTCATCACCTTTCTCATTACATTCATTCACTTGTTGAAGAAGGCATCATCTCACGTTGATACACGGAAAGATGCTGCTGCCCATATCCAAAAGCAGAGCATACCCTTAGCAGATTCTTACTGCATCTACGGGCAAGAGAGGAGAGGCAACATTCTAATGCCGGCACCTCACGGCAGTAGTAGTAGGTAGTAATAGTACTTACTACCTACTAACACTCAAATAAGCCAAAAATATAAACAGCTTGAATTTAGGTTTAAAAAAATAAAAGGAGTAGGTATAGTACAATATGGGTTAATACTTACTTGTATGGTTGCTTTGGGTCACACTTATCTCAATTTGGATGAAGAGTGTATCAAGAGTTATTTAATTTTTTTCGCCAACATCATTTGTTTGACCTCAGTCAACAACAAGTCAATTTCCGTGTTATTTACATATAGTAAGATAAACAACTTTATCATTTGGTTAAGTTTGTATCTACGCCTACTCAAGTTTTTAGTTAAGGCGTCTAAGGTCTTACTTACGATTATCTTTGATTCAGCCTTGAGGTGCCGAAATACAAAGGGCTCCATTGTGGAATTTAGTATATACAAAAGAACAGGCTTGAGGAAATTTTTAGGTGGTTTTATATACATATCTGCGCCTCAGGCCCTTTGCTACGAAGGTCGCATAGCTGAATATAGACCACCTTAGTCATAATTCTTGCTAACCGACGTTATGTGATTCCACAAAAAAATTGCCAACATATCCCTAACACCTCATAACAACAAAAAAATTGAGGCAACGCCAAGTGTTTAACCTTGAATAGTTTCGTTTGTAGACAACGAGGCAATTTTATCTCTGTTCCCAATTTACGTTCAACCACAACAATGCTTGTTATAATTGAGTTTGTATAGGGTCTATTGTTTACATAACAGCAGAGCGAGGAAATATAGAAAACAAAATAAACGTCGCAAGACTTCATAAACCAAAAACCAGCATAATATAAACTTGTTACTGTAGGAATTCTCAGTACAAACCTTGGTTTATCTTAGAATAGACGGTGAAAGCTTACGATCTCTTTAGCATCGACACACGTGAGCCATTTGATATCACAAAATGTCAGGGCCAATTGTTTCGTACCTGTTGCTTCTCGTCTAATTTTAACTTTACTTATTTCCAGGCTGTGAATTCACCGCTGGTTCCCCATCGGGACGTGCCATCTACGTACCGACCCTACACCGAAGACTATGCCACCGTTCAGCGACGAGTAGACCGACCTACCCCCGAAGCTGACGCCGAGCGCAAGAAAGACAAGAAGTGGTCCATCGGTAAACTTTTCAGAAGAAAGAAAAAAGATGAAGAATCCTCATCCTCTGAAAGCGATGAAGGCGTCAGCACGAAGTCCCCATCAAAAAGAAAATCAAAGTCAAAGTCTATGAAGAAAAGTGTCAATAACTTCGATCATATAGTCATCAGGGACACGAGACGTGCCCAAAGTCTCGCAAAACCAAATATCAGAGACCTAACTGACGATGGTGTCCTCTCGGACCCTTCAGCTGGTTTCATCAGCTACAGAGCTAAAGCTCAAGAAGTTTATGGCAATTCAAAAGAATCCCTTAGTCTTAGAGACGACAGCACGAGCAAATCAGGAAAAACAGTATTAGAAACCACGAAAAAAACCAGAAAGGGTCGCTTGAAAGCTCGTGTCGAAGCCCTCAGGAACAGCTTGCGTGGAGAATCCAGCAGCGATGAGGATTCTCTCAAATCTTCAAACTCCTCGTCAATGATAAGGTTTCGAAGTGAAGACTCTTTGATGCGGTCAAGAGACAGTTCTTTGAACAAACGGTCAAGAAGCGCTAGAAACGAAAGGTACATCAAAAGGTTATCACGAGATGAAGAGCTCCAACTTAACAAGGAAGCTGAGCTCTTACAGCAAGGATATACGAAGGCAGAGGTTGAATTGCTGACGCGAACGCCTACAAGTCAGAGCAGCGGCTACGGCACCTGCAAACGTGATCAAACTAACAAACCCAGAACAGAAATTTACACCAATGACACAAACCGAAGACCAATGAAGTCCGAGTCTATATCATCATTTCCATCTACGACGCAAAGTTACCCATCATCCATTAATTTTAACGCTAAAGTTAACAATGAGCATATTAACTATTCCATACAATACCCGAGCAATAACACCAGAGATAGAGATTCACTTTATGCAAATAACGTTAGAGAAAGGAGTGTCAATAGCAATCAATATGAGAGTACTGAGAACGTAATGTGTGTCAAATTTCCATTGGGAAATGTTACTAATGTAAAAAGAGAAGAGAAAGCACCACCAGTACCACCACCAAGAGATATGCAGCGAAAAGTTACCACCCCTTTATCTATGTATCACGAAAACAATCCTATTATCACTGAGAGATTGAACCATAGCCAAAACGCTGTACATGGCGTGCCAAACAATGATTTTGAAAAAATAATGAGGAGAAGCCAGGAAAGGTCTCTACAAGGCTTTAACGGGTTACGGAGACCCATTTCAAATTCAGAAGATCACATAGCAATGCAAAATAATGAATATATACAGAGTTTTCAAAGTAAACCTGAACAGCCTAGAAGGCCTGCTTCCGTTTCGGCTGAACCAAATATGTATGGTATGTATATGAATGCATCACCATGGAGAAAACCAAACATCGTAAAACCTGATCCTGTGCAAGCAAAACATGATTACTTATACTATGCTGATCAGAGCCCCAGATCTCGAAGGCCAATAAGCGTCAAAATGGGCCAGAACGGCATTGAAAACCAATATCTCAGTGATTCTCAAGCATCTTTGAATATTGCTGATAACGGCTACAGAAAACCAAGAAATGCATCAGACTTTTGGAGGAAAATTGATGATACCGAGAGACAAAAGAGAAACCAACATATTTATGCCAATAATAGAAGCAGTAGTGATTTTTATAATAATACACAAAATAATAGAGCTTCGACCTATCTCGACCAAAATAAATTTAAGCAAGATAAGAATGATATTATAAACAAAAATAAACCTATGTATAAAACATCCATTGATACAACAGACGATGCTAAAATATGGAAAGCAACGACTGAATACAAGAGGGCCATCACAATAGAGCCTCAAAAAACTGTGACATCTCCAACGCCTAAAACTCACGTACGACATAAATCTGACACCTACATTCCTGTCACGTACCAAATGCCATCCGATGATGAGAAAAACACAGAAAGGCGAAAATCAACAAACCTTGATGACGCTCTTAATGAATTAGAAGCGATATATAACAGCTTAGGTCTCGGCGATGAAGACTTATTGGACAGAGCGGAACGTCGAGAATTAATGACTCCCAAATTTAACGACCATTTCAATGACTGGAATGGAAACGATGACGAAGTGCAACTGCGTAGCCAGCCGACTACACCTCTGAGACGTGTGCCAAGAAGGTCAACGCTACCTGACAAATTACAAGATGATATGGCATTCCGCAGATTGAATTCTTTTACAAAGGACAAGCCAAACAACAAAGACGCTCCGACTGCACAAATAAGTTACATGTTAGCATCTCCCGTGTACGTCCCTTATGCGTCAGACGATGACAGACATTCGGAGCGAAATGAGCCCGACATTGTTTACGATGATGTTGTTTACAGAAATTATAAACAAATGAATAATAGATTAAAGACAGCAGATCCTCAACCCTTTGGGATACCAATTGGTCCAGTTTCACCAGCCCCTCAGAGTGATTATTTGCACGCCGTGCCAGATGGTAAGATTAGGTCAAGGTTCGTACCAAGAAGATCTCCAGATATTGTGGCCGATGACTTAGCTTTTAGAAGCCTGAGGAAAGATAATCGCCACTCAACTCATTTTAATTATGATGATATAAATGGTCAGCTGAATAACAACCCCAGCTACAACGAATTTTCTCCAAAAGAATCAGCCGCGACGCTCAAGAAAAAGAGGGCTGTCAGATCTCTCTCTGCCAATATTTTTACGATGATTCAGAAAGAAATTGATGAAGCACTTAACATGAGCAGTAAACCGACACCAATTCAAAAGACAAATAGTAACAGCGATGTAATGCGACGTCTGCGAGACACTTTTGAAAACAACGACACTGAAAAGGATCACTACCCCCGTAACAAGGTAAAACAAAGACACAATACAGTCAACCTCTATGTCAATAACATACACGCACCTTCTCATAATTTTGCAAAAGATGATTCATATATTTACGATGATAGACACCTTGCTAAACCTCCATCTTGTGATAAGTCCAAAAGTTCATCTCCATCAAATAGATCTCCTCAGGCATCAAAACGCTCATCCAAGGACGAATTTCAGCATGTTCTCAGTTTGCTTGCACAGGAAGCTATGGATACTAGTAATAAGCTTGGGGTAGCGCTAGCGGAATTAGATAAGAATCGTAACAACGAGAACGAGAAGAAATCGGATGTCCAGTCTAAAATATCCGATAGTAGGCTTAGCTTTCTCAACGCTTTGACCAATAATAAATCAACAGATGAAAATGCAACACCTGAAATCAAAGTGGTTAGCGTGCACTCTGAAGTAGTGAACAAGCCCATAGCAGAGCATGATGTAATAGGAAATAATGACAAATCAATGGGTAAAAAAACTGAAGATAGTCTCCTAGCTATCTCTGATCAGCTACATCGGGTTGAAGATCAACTAAAGCATAGTATTGAAAAGGATCTTAATTTTGAAGACGAAAGCCAAAAAGTATCGAATTATACATCACTAAATGAAGAAAAGTTAAAAGCCAGTGAAACTACAGTACTGTTACCAGATAGAAAATTAATACCCGATGTTATCCCAGTTTCAGTACAAAATGATTGTATTTCTATTGTCCCTTGTGAAGCTGTGGATAAAAACATTCAATTAACCCTAAAACCACTTGAGATTAAATCAACAAATCCTTTTCTGGAAATGGATAAAGACATAAACGAAACAAATGCTTTCAAAGAACTAAAAGACGGAATATCAGACTTACTAGCAGGCATATCTCAGGTGAACGAAAAACTATTCTCGTCGCAAGGAAATAATATGAACAAAGTAATAAATGATGTTCCTCCAAAAATATCAGGTATGACCGAAGCCAGTGAAAAGCTTAATCAAGTACAGACAAAGCAAGAAGCACAAAACAGGTCTTCTGTTAACCTATCAATATACGAAGATGACTTAGAATTAAAGAAAGACGTGACTGATTCCACAGAATATAATTCTTCGGAAGAACTGGCCACCATATTCAAACTAGACAAAACTAAGAAAGCTACCAATGAAAATAACAACGAAGAGAAAACTCGTGAGGACCTTAGTTCTCCAAAGCTTGTGCAGACGATGAACAAGCATCTAAGACGGCTTTCTGTAGACCAAACGGACGATACTCCTAGTCAAAGCAACTCACTGCCAAATAACGCTGTGCCGTGGAGGAAACGGCAAAATCATTCACAAAATGATCATAGAGGTACGTGGGCCATTTCCATGCATGGTGTTTGGGTTTCGCTTTGACCATTTTGCATGCTTTTTCACCTTTGTGTTTTCTGTTATGTAACTGTAGTCAAACCCGATCTTTCAATGATTCCCTGACTATCAAATGTCGCCTGGAGATTCTTTTACATAATTAGAGAGATCTCCGATTAGAAAGGAGTATTATTTATTGTTTATCTCTTGTAGATAAAATCTCCAAAGCGACAATTACTTTTCATGTTTGTTTAGTTTCCCCGTAACCACAGTTTTCTTTGAATGGCGTGTTTATTTGCATTGTTTCGACAGATAGCCCAACGAAACCCGATTGGCGTAACAGCGGCACGCTGATGTTGGCTTGTACGTACACGCTAATGTTCTCCCAGCACCTGGCAGACTTGGATTGGTTGACGCTACTCGGCTTGCTGCTAGCAATCGTGACGATAATCGCTATGCTGATAATATAACATGACCCCTGAGCTATCGGGAACGACGACAGCTGGCTTAATGATTTAACTTTACTTGAGACTGTGCTGCGAACTGCAAAAGGTCAATCAAGGAATTGCCTGTTGTTGAGCGATTAGCAAATTGTGTATGATAGTTTCACTTAGTTACTCTAGAACTCGTGGCTCGATGATTTCTTCCTTCCGGAACCCACCACCGTGTGGGATGAGAAAGAAAGGGGTAATTGGTAGCGTGGTCGCTACTTCAATTCTAGTTTGAATAGTTCCTGTTTCAATGATAGAAGAAGAGAATACGTTCCGTGCTAAGTAAAAGCCAGCTATCGTCAGTTTCCTAATACAATAACTTGTAGCAGTATAACCAAGGCAAAGGTTAGATTGTTATCTCAAAAGGTTGTTATTTATTGTTTCATTGTAAATGTAACCGCTGCCTTAGTTGTACGAATGGGTCTGCTAATTAATTCACGTTATCCGGATGTTTTTTTTAAACTGTAAATAATTATGGGATTTTTTATTCCCATCCAATAAAAAATGCCGCAATTATTTGCCTATGATCGATTGCTGTCACACTAGCAGGTATTTGGAGACACGTAGAGTACTACCGATGTAGCTGTTTAATTGACATAGTAGTGACCTTGTATATAACTGATAGTAGAATAGTATCAAAAAGTCTTAAGTACCAAATTCTTCCACCCGCTGATTTTTTTTCAAGTGCGTACATTTTCTATAATTGAGGTATATTTTATTATTAAGCACGCCATGGTCAATAAGAATATTCAAAGCATATTTAGAAAGCAAGATCCGATCATTGGCTTCGTGAAATCATATTACCTGAAATTCAAACTGGTGGTTACATGGGATTTCTGGATTTATTCAGGTATTATTTTTGACACAACCGGATACTGTGAATAGAGCTAAGGGCCTGAACATAGCATTGCGGTGCGGTGCGATTTTAAACGCATTTTCATCTATTTCTTTACCCAGCCGGTTTTGGCAATGCTATGCGTAGATACCACCGCAATGATATGATACGGTCCATTTTATAACATTTTGTCATTCAAACATATTAAATCGTACATAAATAATAATCACAAATAAAATATTATAATCACAAAAGAGTTAGACCATCTGTCGTTTTAAAGTTACTTTATTTAAAACTATTTTTAAGTACTTAGAATAAGTATAGAGAAATGTAGCTGTGATGTTCGTCTTATTTTACTGTAAATAATTATTCATATTTACCTATTGGACATTATATTATCTAAATTCTTACTTATTAACTTTATTGTTACCGAGAACGGTACTGACATTTTCTTTTCTTTTATTAATAAGACATTATTAAATTCTATTATCTATGGTTCATGATGATCCGAGCACAAATACTTGATTAAGTGGGTTGATTATTTTATAAAATAAGTGCCAAAATATATTTTTATACAGTATGTAGGTACAGTATTTTGTACAGTAGGTAGGTTGTTGCTTTCTCAAACCTTCTAATTTCATTTATGTTCGTAGATTGTCGTTACTAAATGTAGAGCATGAGTTTTGCACTACTTATTATTGCTGCATGATATTGTAGTGTTTTATTATTTTATGTAGGAAAAAATCGATTGCAATCAATGTATTTCTTAGCATACGATTTAGTAAGGGGAGATAATAGTAGCAAGTAGCAAATTTGCATCCCCTCAAACGGTATAAAGCCTTTGAACAAATTTAAGGGACCTACCTAGTTACATACATACTTACTTAACTAGCTATCTACTGTGACACCGAATTATTGTAATAACTACACAAATAAATTATAAGAGTCTGAATAAATGTTTTCAATTTTGATAGCAAGTTATTTAAAAAATAATGTATACGATATACACTGGCCTACAAAAGAAGGTATTTATAACAGTTTTTAAATTATTTCTCCTAAACTATTATACTTAGAGACTTGAAAATGAAAACAACTTTACTGTTAGAACAGTAAAAAAATATTTTTTTTGAATATAGTAGTTTATTTTACTTAACTTAATGTTTTTAACATGAATGAACCATAAAAACAAACAGTAGCCATTTTCACTGAATGGCAAAAACTTAAAAACCCTGAAAAAGGTATTTGTAGTCTTAAAATTAACATTTTTAATAATTGGACAGGAGGTCGTCTGACCAGCCTTCCGAGCTCATCCCAACCGTGTTCGATCGGGTTAAGATCGGGACTTCATGATGACCAGGCCATCAAGTTGATACCAACCTCCTGAATGTACTCTTTTACGACCTGACTGGTGTGTGGCTGGGCGTTAGAGAGTAGATCTTGCATTAGAATTGATCCATCACCCATATTTACCAGATATGGTCCTGCATACTCATTAAGGATCTCTTGAGCATATCTCCCCAGTCAGAGTGCCATTTTCTATGGCCACTAACTGTGTGCGACCTCCGAAGAGATGCCAGCCCATACGCGTTCAGAGCCCTCGCCGTATTGGACTCTTTCTGCAAAGCAGGCTTAAGCGTATCGCTCACCAGGCCGCCTGTAGACTTTTCGCCTTCCGTCGTGAGTGAATAATGAGAAACGTGATTCATCCGTGAACAAGACTTTTGCCCATTCTTCTTCACCCCACACTGGTCACACGGTGGTCACGAGCATACCTCATTCTGTTAACCCGATGCCTGCCTCAAGTTTGGGACCATTTGCTGGCTTGTAGGGCTTCAGGTTTACCTCAGCAAGTCTTCTTCTGACCTTGTTCCAGATGTGCCATAATTCTTGCACATTCTTCAGGTGAAAGAGACATGATAATTAATGTTTACGTGCTGGAGACACCTTGGCTTTTGAATCAAATGTAAATGATCAAAAAACAAATGCGAAAACAAAAGCAGAAAGCTAAAAGTAAAAAATTACAGCATTTGAAAAGGGAGCGTTTATCTTTTTTGTTTAATTTTTCAGCCATCTTTTAAAAGGAGGTTGTCAAAAAGGAGTTTTTATATAACAAAACAAAGTTTTCTACATAATGCTTTATATTTCAAGTTTCTAATTTAAATAGTACAGAAGTTATCGTCACGTCTATGTATGAGTGTTATACCTTCTTATGTATAGTGTATTTTTGTTAACATAATTTTATTTTCTAGGTGAAAACTGATTGCCACATGCCATCCAGCTGCCAGCGATAGGATAAACTTCGTAATTTTAAGTTACCTACTTATACTACAAGCAAAAAAGCTTTCACAACTGTTGTCGCAACAGAACTTAATTTCAGATGCGTTTGCGTTGCGGTGCGACGATGTGTGTAGTGTAAGCCTTTATCTTCCTACTTCTGTATTCTATTTTTAAATTTGTACTATGTTTCTGTAGAGGCTTCCAGTTACGTTTAAAAGAGCGTTATTTATATGAGAAAATTTATGAATAATTAAATAAAATTCATTTTAATGTTTTCGTGTGTTTTATTAATATTTTTCTAATAAGAAGGATGCATTTTCTACCATCAACCTTCTCATCTATGAAGCTGAGAATATGATGGGCAGCAGCGTCTGTCCGTGTATCAACATCCCAAACTGCGCTCGTCAACCCGCCTGCCAAGCGTGGTGAGTATGGCATCTACCCCTCATGGAGATCCATGAGGGAGGCCTGTTCAGTAGTGGACGTTTTACGGCTAAAATGATGATGATTACCTAATCACAAACACGTGAATAAAATTAGAAATATTTTGGTTACAAAATAAAAACTTACAAACTGAAATAAAATAGGTAACTTTCTTTTCTTTCAAGTTTTTTTAAAAACTAGTCGCACTCCGCAGTTTACCCCGCGTAGTTCCCGGTCCCGTGATACGGGGATATAATGTGTATTACCACAGATAATATAATACACTACTCAGGGATAATGTAGCATTCTAATGGTGATAGAATTTTGAAAATTGAGTTTACTCTTTACAAAAACATACAAAATACTAATCTTTCCTTTTTATAACATTAGTATAGATAATGATGTTGATAATACACATATTTAAAGTTGAAGTTTAAAACAACGCGTAATAAAACGCAACCTTGATATTTTAACCAACCAAAACGTAAATGTGAATATGGGAGCCAAGTTCAATATTAAGAATTATGTGTCGACTTTGCCGACAAAAGAATTGAGATCTAAATGGCTGCCAAGTTCTGTAAATAATTTTGAAATTCATTTAAAAGAATAGGTCATTGAAGAGCTCATAAGATAACTTACGAGTAAACTCAAGAGCCGTTTTCAGTAAAAAAGAAAAAAGCTATTCCTACTTAACCAAGTAGATGAAGCTGGCAAGCGGAGAAAGTAAGTTTGTGATTAACCACAATTGCTGAAATTGTCAAAATTGTGTTTCTACTACTACTACCTATTTTTTAAAGTTTTTACTGCCTCACGCAAAGATTTCAATTGATCTTTGGCCTTACGGTTCAATTCTACTATCCTTGAGTCCCATTATCACATTTTTGTTTTTCTATGGACCTTTCTAGCTTAGTTGGGTTTCAGACAGAGGAAAGAACATGTCAAAACGCCTGAAGCAACTAAGCCGCGGGTTTCCTCAGAATGTTTTTCTTCACGTTATTAAATAAAGTCAAAAGTCAATAAGTGTTAATTCAACAGAGCAAGGAGCTACATAGAATAGTCGCTATACAAAATAAAAACTACGTTTATGTTATTTTCAGTTATTTCCTACTAAAATAAGCGGTCCAATGTCCACAAATAAATAGATTTATAATATGATAATGCCAAATGTGGTACACATTTGGTTAAGTAAACAAGAAAAAAAAAATATAAAATCCCTTAATAAAGAACGCTGATTCAACAGTTAATTAGCGGTTTTTGACACATTTCATACAAAAAGTCAGTCAAATTTCATAAATTAAGTGCTGATTAAGTTTAATCAGCGTTTATAATTAAGGGGGATATTAGTGTTTATTGACTGATTAATAAATTTGGATAACCATTCGTGAATCAGTATATTATAATTTTAAAGGTACCTAAGGCAGGGCTGATAGTTCTGTGCAGTGGCGCCATCTCTACTTTTGATAATAAATTAAAGAACGTTTCTAGAGGAGTCAGCGCCATCTTGTTGTTAAATATAGTACTCTTATTAAAACTCGTTCATAAGTTTGTTAAATATTATAAAGATGGCGTTATTCTACTGCAAACGCTGTCAAACATAACATCTGTCACTGTCACATTCTGTAAATTTCATCAACTCTAGTATTGCCAACAAAGCAAATTTTCTGTCAGATCTAGTTGTTTTTTTTTCTATCATTTAACTTTACGTAATAAATAAAACAGTTACTATATGTGTCTGAAAACCTTTCTACATATAAACAACTGTTTATAGACACGTTTACTTTATTCTCACTTTGTTTTGTGATATTTCGTTGGATGGACATCCAACCCAATAAATAGATATGACAAAAAAAGACAAATGAAGAAATATTTATTTACAGCAAAAACAATGTGAGTATCGTAATATTAAAAAAAACACAAGTTAAAGAGCATAGAATAGGTATACAGTTGTGGATACAAAAAATATTATGCTGGGCACTTATTAGCTAGGTTTGGTAATATATAATAAAGATAAAGATAAAGATAAAGAAACGTTTATTTTGTCACATTTTTACAATCAAATAAAAAAAATCATCAATTCGGTTTTAAAACTAGTGACAAAAATGGTCACTACTCAGCATGTGCTGTGGCAGAACGAGTCGTACCACAGCGCTGGTCTTCCGTAGTAACCATGATGTGCGGTTGGTAACACACAGAACACATTAAAATCGAATGAAAAAGAAATACAAAATAAATAATATAACAGTTTCACAAAAAAGGAATATAAAATTACATGGATAATGTAAGACACAAAATAAGTAATTAAACAAGAACAATTTGCACGCAATATAATATACAAAAAATAAAAAAGATATCACGGATCTATACTAAATATGAAAACTAAAGGTAAGGCACAAAACGACTTCTTATTTTGTTCTATCTTTTGAGTATGTAAAAGGTACTTCTTTAATGAATTTCTAAAAGACCAAATTGAAGAGGAGTTCCTAATTGGAGGTGGCAAGTTGTTCCAACATTTCGTGGCAGCGTACCTGAAACTGCCACGAAAAGCAGTCGTTTTGTGCTTGGGGCACATAAGTCGAGTGGCGAATCTTACGTGGCGATCCGAAAACTGAAGCTTCTCATACAAATAACGCGGTAATTTATTATTAATAATCCCAAAAAGTAATGTTGCAAAATGAAGCGACCTTCGTGAAGTCATGTTAAGCAAGCCATGGTGATTAATATAAGGTGTTATGTGAGCTCGTCGCGGGATGGGGAAGCAAAATCTAACGCATGCATTTTGCACACGTTGTACGAGTCTTTTTGAACGAGCCAAGAGACATTCACCAATTACATTGTCGACGTAATTAAGTTTCGATAAAACAAGAGAATCACAGAGTTGGATGTTCAGTTCTGTACTCAAGTAATTTCGTACTCGATACAGTACTGATAACCTATAAAAACAATTGCGAACAGTTTGTGTAACGTGATTTTCAAATTTAAGTGTACCATCCATGAGATCTCCGAGATTTCGAGTCTCATTTATCCGGTCAATTGCGGCTCTCCCCACGGTAACATCTAAATTATTTGATAAAATATTAGAAATCATAATTTTCGATCCAAGCACCATAAATTTAGATTTATCTGGATTTAAAACTAAACAATTTGCTTTTGACCATTGAAATATTCGATTCAAGTCTTTGTTTAAACTCGAGACAGCTACATCTACATCGCATGGTTTGAAAGAGATCAACAGTTGTAGGTCGTCGGCATATAGATGATAGTTGCAGTGTTCTATGTTTCTAATAATATCTGCACAGTAGAGTGTAAAAAGTATAGGACCTAAAATGGAACCTTGAGGTACCCCACGCTTCACAGCCAAAGAGACAACACGGGAACCGTCCTCTTGACGTAACTCAACGAACTGTGAGCGGTTACTGAGATAACTACTAAACCATTTTATTGCGGATTTAGTAAAGCCGTAGTAAGACAACTTGGAAAGTAAGAGTGTGACATTAATTGTATCGAAAGCACGAGAAAAATCAAGCAAGGTCAATAATGTACCTTCCCCAACATCCTGTGCCGACAAGATGTTATCTACAACATCCATTAGAGCAGTCGTTGTGCTGTGACCTTTTCGAAACCCAGACTGTTTTTCCGGTAAGATGTTGTTTTGTGTTAAAAAAATTATGAGCTGTGTACAGATAATCTTCTCTACAATTTTAGACAGAAATGGTAAAATACATATCGGGCGCAGGTCTTTTAATAGTACGGGGTTGTCAATTTTAGGAATAGGTCTTACAATAGCCGTTTTCCACGAAGCAGGGAAGGTACCTGTCTCTATGGATGCATTCACTATAGCTGTTATAACGCCAAGCGTTTGAGGTAGTGTTAATATTATCATTTCCATTGAGATGTCATCAGTACCCATTGCATTAGAAGTGATATATTTAATAACCTTACCTACTTCTCCTTCGTCAACTGTGTGTAACTTAAACACTGCTGAGCTGTATCTATGGAATTCGTAATAGGTTAGATCTGATATTCTAATGCTGTCATTACCAGGTAATAATAAAAAGTGGTCGTTAATACTGTTTGGCTCATTAAGATGTGTTGGAAGAATTGAACATTTAGGCTTAAAATTAGCTACGGTTTGCTTAATATTCTTCCACATAACACGAGGGTTGTTAAAATTTGAATTAATATTAATCTTGAAGTATGCAATTTTTTCAGTATGGAGCGCACTGTTCACAATCGATTTCAGGTTTTTGTAGTAACTGTTGTGGGTATCAATATTTGTCTTACGGTATCTTTTAAAGGCCTTATCACGCGTGTTGATCATTTCTCTTATGTTATAGGTAATCCAGGGATATGACCGTTCTCTTATTAAAGTTTTTTTCGTAGGAGCATGCTTATCAAACAAATCATGTATAGTAGAAGTAAATATAGCAACCATTCTGTCTACGTCATGAGTAATGAAACTATCCCATGGTGCATTATCAAGATCTAGGTAGAAGCTATTCAAATCAATATTTTTGATTGGACGATAAACTAACCACCTAGGTGGAGGTTTTTCTCGTTTTATTTTTAGTTTACACGATATAAAACAATGGTTACTGAGATCGGGTATGTGGTCCACTACAATATCTCGAATACTAATATTAGCACACAGTAAATCAATAAGAGTTTCGCTGTGGCTCGTAAAATGGGTCGGTGAATCAATGTACTGATTAAGTCCAAGAATGTTTAAAAAATCTAGTAGCTTTTTGGCGTCGGAATGTGATTGTAAAAGATCGATGTTGAAGTCACCGGTCAATATAATATGATCATAGCCTGATAATGACGACACTGTATCCGTGAGACCGTCCAAGAATAAATCTGCATTTTGCCAAGGTGGGCGATATGCTGTTCCAATCGCCAATTTAAGTCCATTGATGGTCATGCGGAGCCACATTTGATCTATTCCTGGCGACTCCGGATGGTTAATAAGGCGTGTACAAATACCATGTTTTATATAAAAAGCAACGCCGCCGCCGCGTTGGCGACCACCGACGGCACTGCCGTAGCGGCGCGGTATGTGCCGCAGCCTGTAGCCCGGCAGCGCGGCCGCACGCGCCTCCTCACCTTGCCGCAGCCACGTCTCATTGATGGCCATAACATCGACCGGGTATCGCAACATGGCGGCCCCCAGCTCGTCATGCCTGGTCCCCAAAGACCCCTTGTTCAACAAACCCAAAGAAAAGTATTTATTTTTGATGAATTTTATAACAAACGAGTATATTATATCGTCATACTTACAATTTGTGACGAAAAGTCTGAGGCACGACACATGTCTTTCATCAATTAGCTCAAAAAAATAGCCCTAAAAAGGAAAATGCGAATCTTTATGTTATCCCCATTTATCCGTGCATTTGCATGAGAAGCTTCATTAAACCATGTTACAAAAATCAAATAAAAAACTTGCAATTTAAAAAAAGTACTACTATAAAAATAATTAGAAATTTTCAAACAAACATTGTACATACTAGGTACTCTAAAAACTATTAGGAACGTAAAACTGAGATCTAACCGTAAAACTAAGCAATAACTAAAATGTTTTGTAAACTTTAGACTATCACATTGCACTACATTGTACATTATAGTACTCGTACCTAACATATTACGTGAGAATATTACTGTTCGCCAACTAGTTGAATTCCAAAAACCTTAGAAAGATCTCCCTCCGTACGGATGCGTAGTGCAGGTTCATCTTGGTCGCGGCGCACGAAAATGGCTCCGTCCCGAGTCCACGCGAACCTCCACTTCAGCCGGCGAGTCTCCTCCCGAACGCGCCAAAACAGTTGTCGGTTGTTACGCGTTAAACGTTCGTTAACGTAAAAACGACGTGCGGGCCCTGAGAGGCCCAAGCCTGCACTGTCCACACCGCGTCGTACTCGCGCCGCGCGCAACATTTCGTCCTTAATGGCTCGTCGCGCTAGTCGCACCACTAGCAGTCGCGGTTCAGCTGAAAAGCCGTTCGCAGCAGCAGCGGCAACAGCGGGGGGCTCAGAGGTAGGGGGCGCACGGGTGCTCGCGCCACCACCACGCCGAGTCGCGCCGACTGCACTGGATGCAGGGTCGCGGCGTGTGCCGATACGTACTGCGCTAACTACGTCGCTTTCGGTGATCTTGACTCCAAGTTTACTTCCGACTAACGTAACCAGATGAACAGGATTTTCGCTAGACATCTCAGATATTCTAGAAATCCCAATTTCATTGGCTAAAAGTTCCTGTCCTTATCGTTGAGGTCGCTTTTCAGCCGGTCAACAGTTTGTATTAGGTCATTGACCTTTGCGTCCATTTTTTCGTCGAATCGTTTTTCTATGCATTCAATCTTAGCCTCCATTTGGTCACAGCGCTTATTAAAATCTGTCATAGATAAGGCAAGCGTATCAATTTTCGCCAACAGCTGTTGTGTGAACGAGGACATCTGTTGCGCAATATATTCCTTGATTGATGCTGTTATAACGAGTGCGGAATTCCCTTGCAAGGAACCATTATCATCGCCGACAGGGCAGCTACTTACCCCCTTACAAGTGTTGAAAGTCCTGGTAAATGGGACCTGGCCATCACATGCGTTTGATAGCGGAGGCAATGGGTCATCACATCCATCGGATACCAATGGCAGATCTTTGGAAGTAGTCGGCTTTGGAGCCGAACGATTGGTTATTGCGACTGGTGGCCTAGTCTGATGGGGGGTAACGTTCTTATTTTGATTATTATAATTCTTCTGCAAACATACATCGCATTTCCATGCAGCTTTCCGTTCAGCACTAAGCAGATAGAATCTTTTTTCATAGCCTTTACATTCAATATGAAAATGCAGGTTACATTGAGAGCATAATAAGAAAGTCCTTCCTTTCACCAAGCCATTGCATTTTCCACAAGTTTTCGAAACAATTGGTGATCGATACATCTCTTCAGCTGTTCGAGTTCCGAATGTTAGTAGATACGCAGTAAGCCGAGCCGATGTACATATGTAGGTACGCAATCCACACGACGTTCATCCACAACGCACACAACACGGGAACGAAAAGTTTGAAATGGTATAAAATTATTTGTAAAAGAAAGTATAGGTACGTATAACGTTGATTCCAAAACGCAGCGGGGTCAAGAGTTCACGCGCAACACCACAGATTATCGGAAAGTTTCACTGTTACCTACGCGATGCGCTAGCGCTATATAGTGCTATTAGTTCCAAGGTCACGCGGCCCGCGTAAATTATTTCACCAAAAAAAACACTTGTCTATTTATTAAACACTGGGACTGTTTTGTGTAAGGAATTATGACTATTATTGAAGAATTTCGTTTTTAAAACACGTAGTTAAAAGATAAACACAAAAATTAAACTTAAAACAATTTTTCGGAATTATTTTACAAGAGAGCACGCACTAGAGCTGTTGACCGTTCCGCGCGGGCGGGGGGAATCCTATAAATCTAATAAATAATGCCAAATGTGTACCTACATCGCAACTAATTACCTATTTAGGGTCAAAGGCAAAGGAACCTTATAATTTCTTGATCTCTATGTATATGTTTCAATTTTTATTTATAGGTTAGCTTAGTCAAGTTAGCTCAAATAAATTACAAGTAAAACGTAAAATAAATTACAAGTAAATGCCACGAAATGTTGAAATAATATTCCACCTTCATTAATTAACTGCAAGTCCATTTTTCATTCAAACGATTAATAAAAAAATATTTATTACAACTCCAATTATTTTTTTCCAACCAAACAGGCAGCCGTTCTATGCCTTATTCTACAATTTGATTATTATGTAAACCTAACTTCGAACCAGACCTGTTTTTGTAATTTCATCCATTCTGTTAATATCGTGTTATTTTAAAGTTTGTTATTATTTAGTAGTGTTTTACTAAAAAATATTTTTTGCCATTTATGTTATCATATTTTTAAGTAGGTGGCACCTACTTTTCTGTTTTTTTTTCGTTTGATTTCATGTACTTTCGAATCGTTTGTCTGTACTTTATGTTTAACTGTAACAAAATAAATTTGTTTTTATCCTTATCTTTATAATGAGGCGTTTTCATTAAAAAGTAAAAACTTCAAAAATAGTTACCTCGTACCTTATAGATGGCGTTAATTTTCTTTTACTGGTAGGCACAATTTAACAAATGACAGGATTAATCACAAACTTGCTTACTCCGCTTGCCAGCTCCATCTGTTAGGTTTAGTAGAAAACTCTTTTTGTTTTGTTACTGAAAACGGCTCATTTTTATCTGTCACAGTTTTGGACACTATTTGTTTCTTTGTTGGCAGCACCATACAGAATTCTTGGTAGAACAAAAAAAAGCCAACTGTCAGAATTTGCAAGCCTGTAAAGATAGAACGTTTGTGTGTTGTGATTCTTTATTTTTCAAAAAAAATTAGCTAAAACGTATAATAACTGAATAAATTCGTTACGTTTATTGTTTTGTGATAACTATATAATGTGAGAATTTTGTTGTTGTTTATAAAAGTTTTTACGCCTTGCACGTGTGATATTTGTGAGACCTAAACAGATCAACCTGCTTTGTTCCTGTTTTTGACCTGCCTCGAACTGTGATTGTTTCAAAAGGTAACGGTTTTGTTTATAAATAAACAAGCATATAATTATGTGTGTATTGAAGTGATTTATGATTTAGGTTCGTGTGTAAAATACCGTTGATTTGGCGGGGCGATCACGTTGAGATATCCATCAACTTTTTGAAAGTTTGTGCCTAACTTTTGAACTGTTCATTCTATTGACCTCAGTGACCTGTGTTTACTCTAATTACCTGGTTAATTTTTACCTATCAAAATAAGAACTACTAATCTTTAGGAGCAATTAAATTAAAATCATATTAGTGGGACACAATGTGTACCCACCAATGACCAACTTATTTTCCTGTACAGGAATCAAACTGACATGCTTATTTGGTTTTGTAAAAAAATGTGCTGCTTCTATACCAAGCCTTTCATGAACTGTTTAGGTACTCTTATGACAGTTATGAAGTCAGTGTTTCATCCATCATAGTAAAAAACTTCATAAAATAGTCAATTTTCAAGAAAAAAATAAAGATTTAAATTAAATAAAGCAAATAATGGTTGGAGGAATCTGGAGGAGACCTTTGCCCAGCTGTGGGAAGAGCAAATAATTGATTTTGCTTGCTTTAAATTACTTTTCTTCCAACTGAAGGAAAGATGCAAATAAAAAATCACACTCTTTCAATTCTATTCATGATTACAATTATTTTTTTCTTAATATTTTCAGACAGTTTGCAACACTCTGCCAAGAGTCAATATCATTAAAATAATCACCTATGGAGTAATACACTTTCTTATCAGATATGGTTTTATAAAAACACCTATAAATTGATAGTTTGTTCTTTTTTTAAAGATGGAAGATTACTGATGAGATTAGAAGATTGCCCACATAGATTCCCATGAATAATTTATTGACTTTTTGGAGTCTAAATTTAGGGATGTGCAATTTATTTTTGTTTCTTGTAATTCTGCTGTGTAGTTCACATATCTTGATAAAATTAGTACTATTTTTGTGTTAATACATGATTTGCATAGCAAACAAGAAGTTTTCAAAAATATACTGCATCTTACAGTGTATCAACATCCTGTACTGCGCTCGCCAACCGGTCTGTTAAGCGTGATGAGTATGGCAACAAACCCATTAGATCATTACTTAGTGATCAATGAGGCCTTTGTCCAGCAGTGCAACCTGACTTGACTTCTCACTTGCTCGCTGAATAAACCAATATCCTTATCTCTTTCTAATTTGTGTAAAATAAAACATATTTTCCGAAATTTAATGTATGTATTTATATTAAACATGTAAGTGGAACCAAATTATATGAAAATGTCATTCATGTAAAACATAACCCAGCAGTGGGTGAAGTCAGGCTGTAGACGATGTAGTACACATTCATAATTGAATGTAATGTAGTAAGGAAGTCTAGTGGTAAAGTAAAATAAAGAGGTTATCTTCGTAATTAGGTAGCCTGAAGAGGAAATAAGAAGGGGGAAGCCAAGAGATAAGGATATTGATATCAACTTATGATGATTATGTTACCACCATTTGGCATAATCATTCTTTAAATGAGTCACAAGGTTTCATTTTCAAAAGCCAATAATTGTATGTTATTGACCATCCTTCCCCATAGCATGATACCATACGACATCACACTGTGGATGCAGCTAAAATAAACCAGTATTGCTGTAGCTTCATCAGTTATAGTTCTTATAGTTCTAACTATATAAGCTGCTGAACTAAGCCAACCTGCAAGGGCATCAATTTGCAGTTTCAAGTAAAGGGTGGAATCTATATGTTTGCCTAAAAATATGATGGAAAACCAGATTAAGCATTTCTTCACCCAACATTGTTTATGTAGGCTATTCTTTTACATTTGGTAAAATAAATGAAAGTTTGGTACACAAACTTTTTGATACATTTCCTTTATTTTCGTCATACAATGATGGTTACACCGTCTGACCATCTTGCAGCTAGACAGCCATCATTTCTGTGTACCTACCCAATATCATTAAAACTCTGGTAAGTATATTAGTAACACATATCCAGCCTGAACTTTTCTGAATAATGTGAGTCATCAGAAAGGGCAAGTCCTCTAGATTATAAAATTCTTAGCTGTGTTATTTAATGTGCTATAAAAAGATGTCTGGGAGAGATAAGACTGCCCATTATACCTTTAGTTGTAATATTTTATTGTTTAAACATCCCATCCTGCGCTCACCTACCCAACAGTATCTGAGTATGGCAACAGCCCCCTCATGATCTGATCTCGGAGCTGCTTGAGGGAGTCCTAGGTCCAGCAGTGGATGTCCTGCGGCTGAGATGATGATGATGGTATTGGTTGCATAAATACAGCCTGTATTTATTCTAATAATGTGTGTCATCATGAAGGGCAGTCCTCTCCGTAGTAGGAAGTGATAACTCATCATGATAGTTTAGACGGAGTGGACAGTCTATTTTAAGACCTTCCTGGACCTATAAAGCCAAATCAGTTATGTTTGTATTGCCAGGTGTGTACTGGTTCTGACCAGTCTTGATGGCCAGTTAGTTATCCCTTTAAGCCTGTATTACACTACACGATATTCAGGGACCCTTACCCTAACTAAGACTGGTGTGATAAGAGTAAGAGCGACCGGTCGGACCCGGCAAGCCTTGCTTGGTAGTTAGGGCGATTAGGGCGCCCTAACTACCGGGCCCTGAATATCGTGTAGTGTAATACAGCTTTTAGTCCATGGGTTCCGAACCAGAGGTACACCCTCGCGCCAGCGGAAATCAGCTTCTGGGGGGGTAGCAAGGAACCTAGTACCTAATTAAGACCTTATCTTACTAATTTGTTCTGTGGTATCGATGTTTTCACAACTGTGTAAGCAATTGGTAAATACTGAACCAAATAAAATCACATTTGTAAATTTCGTGGTTTAACTGATGTATCTATTTCCAGACTGTATTGATTGTATTATAACGCTTTAAGATCGGGGTTAAATCAGTTTTTCTAGTAGGACTTAGGGGTCACAATATAGACAAGGTTAGGAACCACTGCTTTAGTCGTTCTTCTTTTGCGATCAGAGCTATTATGGTATAACTCCTCTTTCACAAGTTTTCTATGTATATATGCCAAATGGTGGTAACATAATTATCATGAGTTGATTTCAATATCCTCATCTTTACTTGGCTTACCCCTTCTTATTTCCTCTTCAGGCTACCTATGGAGCCGTGGGGTGCCGGCAGTAGAATGTTGCCCCTCCTCTCATGTCCTGGATGTAGTAAGAGCCTGCTAAGGGATACTTCCGAAAGATGGGCAGCAGCGTCTTTCCATATATCAACATCCCATACTGCGCTTGCCAACCCGCCTGCCAAGCGTGGTGAGTATGGCAACTACCCCTCATGGAGACCCTTGAGAGAGGCCTTTGTTCATTAGTGGACCTTTTATGGCTGAAATGATGATGATGAGGACTACATCATCTACGGCCTGACTTCACCCACTGCTGGGTTATGTTTTAAATGAATGACATTTTCATATAATTTGGTACCACTTACATGTTTAATACAAATACTTACATTAAATTTCGGAAAATACGTTTTATTTTACACAAATTAGGGAGGTCTATTCAGCGAGCAAGTGAGAAGTCAAGTCGGGTTGCACTGCTGGACAAAGGTCTCATTGATCACTAAGTAATCTGAGGGTTTGTTGCCATACTCACCACGCTTGACAGACGGGTTGGCGAGCGCAGTACAGGATGTTGATACACTGTAAGATGCTGCTGTCCATTTTCCGGAGGTATCCCTTGGCAGATTCTTAATACATCCACGGTCGAGAGAGGAGGGGCAACATTCTACTACCGGCACCCCACGGCACCATGTTTACTGTATAGCTATTGAATAGCTTTAGCTATAACTATGATTAAAATAATATAATAAATGATACCGGCCCGTATTACATATCTAGCGACAGGTTTGCAACAGGCGCAAATCTCGTGATCATCGCAATCAAACGTCGATTTTGATTTAGTTAACAGGTGTTGTATTGTCACAAAGTTAATTCACGAACTGATGTTACACAGCGATGATCGCGATTTACGCCTGTTGCAAACCTGCCGCAAGTTACGTAATCAGCCTGCCTACTAAGGTGTATGGCGCAGGCGGGCGGGATCTTAGCAGCGCCGAAAGTAAGGGGAAGACTTACATTATGTATTGTTACGAGCTGGGGGTTCGGGATTAAATAATGTAGTCGTATTTTTTTTTTTTTTTTTAGGTAGGTTAGCTCTTGATTTCATCCTTGCTATCGCAAGAATGAGATCGACGATGGAGCGAGCTTCCCTAGAAAATGCCTATTAACTCTTTTCTTAAACGTAATCGGGTCATATGTAGATAATATAGATCTTAGGACTCTTTCGGCCGCTCGCACACCGGTGTGCGAGCTAGTAGTAGAGCGAGAAGTAGCGAAAAATCCAGAAAGGACCGGTCCTTTCTGGATCTTTCGCTAACTTACTAGTTAGCGTTTGCGCACGGCGCAACCGTATCATTTCTATCTACCTACGTAGGAAGTCAAACAACACCATGCACAGCCTAAACTCCCCGCAAACAAACTGTATGAAGCAAGTTGATCAAATTAAATTTCCCTGAAGACTGGTCAGTCACATCACATCGCATGTTTGCTTAGGGGTTGATGGGAAGTAATCCCTTACGCGAAGATTTATTACCCTCCGACTTTGCTGAGCTTTATTGACGTTATGATTTTTTTTCGGAGCGTAGATTGAATAATCTTCTTTCCTTAGCCAAATCCGTTGGAATCACACAAATGTTATTAAATGTTAGTAAACCTTAACAATCCTAATATTAAGATAACGTAAGAAACCTGCATATAGGTTAGTAGGTATTTATGTGTATTTTTGTAGGTTTATAGAATTTTTTATATAGGTAGGTTTAAGTAGTTATGTTTTTACAAGTGTCCACTTTTATATTGTAGACTATTTCTATCAGTGAAGACCTGTAATAGGCTTTCTGATGCTATTGAAAATATTTACTACCATTTACTTTAGCTGTTGGTTTTCCTTATATTAAATAAATAAATATGAAGTTTGTCTGGTGTATCTACCGGCGGAAACTAGATAAATATTTTAATATTAGTAGTTTAAATTAACATGTAAAAAACACGCCGATTATTGCATGCAAAGTTTCAATGCATACTGCATCGCTGTCTCTATAATCATTAAAAAAAATATATCATCATCTCAGACGTTTGACGTCAACTGATTGTCAAAAGCCTCTTATGGATTTCCAACTTCTTATACTGTTGGGTTGTTGCCATAATCGCCACGCTTGGCAGGCGGGTTGGCGAGCGCAGTACGGAATGTTGAAACACGAATAGACGCTGCTACTATCTTCCGGAGTTATCGCTTAGCAGATTCTTCGTTGCATCCACGGGCAGAGAGGAGGGCAGTGCCTGATTTGCCAATAGGCTGAGTAGGCTGGAGCCTAGGGCCCTGTAGCCTTTATTAACGCACTTGAAAATAATCTTTAAAATTATTTGAATAAAGTGCATAAATGCTTGAACCTGACAAAAAATGCTCGCGCGTCCTCGAAGATACGCGGGAATCCGCTCGCGGCTTTTTGCACTTTATTTTAATAATTTTAAAGTTTATATTCAAGTGCGTCAATAAAATCCTCTCCGTTGCGCTCCGTTTTGTCTGCGCTGAGCCTAGGGCGGCAAATTTAGGCCATTTCTTGTTTTAGTCTTAGAGAAACAAAAAAATATTATACATATAAGTAGACAAAGGAAAACAAGTCTCGGATAATATGATGTAATGAGGACTATAGAGTACAAATCATAAAGTTGCAAGTTCATTGTTTCCAAATTTCTTAGGTCAGTCGGGGCAGCAAAATTTAATACGGGCGGCAAATTTGTAAACCACTAGAGGAGGGGCAACATTATACTGCCGGCACCTCACGGCCAACTTCCGACACCGCCATGGTCATCTGATGGATTGAACGGAATCTTTAAACTGCCGGCATTTATCGCGTAAATCACCGTTATTATTTCCCGACGTTTCGCCTGGATTGTTTGATGAAGATCGAGTGAGGATAGTTCAACAAACGTCTACGCATGCTGCGGTACCTCCAATACGTCATTCTTCCCGGGAATATGCCTGATGCTCTCCAGGCGAAACGTCGGGAAATAATAAGGTAGGTAATTTACGCGATAAATTCCCGGTTATATGGTATGTTAATAATGTGTTGTGATCGCGAAAGTTTTAAAAACACAACTACACAGACCTTATTTAATATCAAATACGAGTAGGTAGGTGTATAAAAGTGGATGCAGGTAATTACCTAATGTAAGTACTTTACGCACGAGTAAGCCTGCCTTGGCTAGATCGATTTCTCTTTCCGAACTCCACTAAACAGGTCATCACTACAGCCGTAAAACTTCCACTACTGAACACAGGCCTCATGGATCTCCATGAGGGGGGTAGTTGCCATGCTCACCACGCTTGGCAGGCGAGTTGACGAGTGCAGTACGGGATGCTGATACACGGAAAGACGCTACTGCCCATCTTCCGGAGGTATCCCTTAGCAGGCTATTACTGCATCCACGGGCATGAGAGGAGGGGTAACATTCTACTGCCGGCACCCTACGACAACTAAACGGCACTAAATAGGTACTTTTACAAAAACAGCTTTAAAGCTCTTCAGACCTTATTTAATATGTAGGTCTCACGTATCGCGGATCCATATTGACATGACTTATCCATTTTAATGAAACTTGCGCTGAATCTTCTACATCTTAAGAAGGTTTTAGGAAAATGTACTAACATTTAATACTCCTGGACAATGTATGTAGAGCGTCAGCAGATGTTCATGTTCATGAAAAACCTACTGTACGTATACGTACATACGTGGGTTTTTCATGATGCTGGATAGCTGGGAAATCGTCAGATTCATTTAATTTGAGATATGTAGATATTTGTTCAGGGTGTTCTATCTCAAGGAGCTCTGCTTAGCATGGGGCTAGATGATGCTGTGTGAATTGTCCAGCATTATTTATTTATTTATTTATTAAAACTAGACGATCAGAACAACATAGCGATAAGATAAGCAGACCTTTACTATGTATCTGACGCTATCTGACATCCCGAGTGTGGAGATAAACGGAAAATGTGAATCAGTTAGCCAGATATTGTACATATATCGCATCGATTCAGAATCAGGTCAGACCCAGATATATTATTGAAACTCAAAGTTTAACAAGTTTATCCCACTAATAAGTCGAAATATTGTTTGTATAGATGTATGGATGTTTGTTACCTTTTCACGCAAAAAATACCCTACGAATAGAGCTGAAACTTTGCACACGTATACATGTTGACTAAGACTAATACATAGGCTACTTTTTAACCGGGTACAATGCATGCGAAACGGCGGGGAGAAGCTAGTAAAATATTTGTTTCTAAGTAACCCTCGAGACTATCTGTCTTCGTTTTGTAATAACCTGGGTCTGTTTTGTAATATATACAAAATTATACATCATTTGATACCATACTCAAACATACCCGGTATTTGAAAAACATTCGATTGTTCGTCCCCACTTTAACCCATCATATCCGGTAAATGGCTCAACAGATTGCTATATAACTTTCAGTTTTGCGTTCTACACACCATTTTCTTTGGTACCGAACTTATTATATTAGGAAACATTCCCCACTTTCATCCCCATATCTTGTAAAAGTCTTATTATACAATTTTTATAAAACACCTTTAAGAAATATGTAACTATCTATGAGCTGAGATGAGCAGCAGCGTCTTTCCGTACTGCGCTTGCCAACCTGTCTGCCAAGCGTGGCGATTATGGCAACAACCCCATCATAATCTTGGAGATTCATGAGGCCTATGTCCAGCAGTGGACGTGGACAGGTAGTCCTACGACTGAAATGATGATGATGATGATGCGGACGATAATGGTCAAGGTTGAGGCTGGGTCAGAAGCGTTTAAGTTTGTGGGTAAAGAATGAATGAATGAATGAATATAACTTTATTGTACACCAAAACTTAAATTAAATACATTACGAAAACTTAAAATAAACACAAATGCACAATGGGCGGCCTTATCGCTAAGAGCGATCTCTTCCAGGCAACCTTTGCATGGACAGGAAAGATTAAACAATATAAAGACGGTGGCGTACTTTGAGGTCGATAAATAGGAGAGAGATTTAAGGGGAAATAATATAGAAAGAAAAAGTAAAGAGGTCTTAACTCAGCAGGAAGTGCTGATAATAATATAATAATGAAAAAAATAAAAAATCCATAATAATTACCACTTACAAAAGAATACAATACATTTAAATTGAATCGAGCATATTATTATAGCATTTTTCATCTTCTTTTCAACTATCATGATGATTTAACTAACTTAGGGGTCGACCATTAATCATACAAATATATTTATTAACCTAAATCTAACTTACTATAGCACTTATTACTGCGATGCTGCTTACTGGCGAGAACTAGCGCAAAACAGAGAATCCTGGAGAAGTCATGTATCGGAGGCCAAGATCCACTCTGGGTCGCTGAGCCAGAGAAGCACTTATTACTAATGGTGCGTTACAGTCTCGGGAAACCGTGATTTTTTAAACACCCTCCTCTCCCCTCGATTAAGTGATACGTTATGAGGTTTAGGACTAACACCCCTCCCCCGTTCCCTGAAATCACGTGTATTTTTTAGTACAAAGTATCATCAAAATTTTCAGAATATTCAAATATGTACAGGTAAACAAAATCTTATTTAGGGGGCATTAAGGTGTTACGTAACGCAATATTTTAAGATTTTTGTTGGCTTATGCTTTTTTTTTAACCTACATTGTCATACTGCTGGGCAAAGGTCTCCCCTCTTTCTCTCTACACATCGCGGTCCATTGCAACCACCGACCACGTGCACTCAAATTGCATCCAGGTCATTTCGCCATCTCTTTCTGGGTCTACCGCGACTTCGTTGCCAGCCTGGCACCCAATGTGTGACGCGATTGGCCCAACGTCCTGGGTGCATTCGAGCCACGTGGCCTACCCAATCCCACTTCAGACAGGCCGCCTTAATGCCTACGTCTGGTCTTTGCACGTAGGTCGGTGTTTCTGACGCGATCTATGCGTTTGACGCCGAGCATCATTCTCTCCATTGCTCGCTGGTATATCTTGAGTTAGGACTTTTGTGATTCGGTCAAAGACCACGTCTGAGCTCCGTAGATCAATATGGACAGGATACATACGTTTATGAGCTTTCGCTTTAGTAAAATAGGAAGGAAACCCTTTATAACCTGCTTCATGGACCTCCTCCAGGCGTTCAACGCGGCGACCAATTTAAGTAAAAATAAAACAATGTTACTTAACGCGTTGTTCGAAACCCCCTTCTTCCCACTCTTCCCTCTAAATTCCGTTTCGTAATACTTGAAAGCCCCTTTAGTTCGTTAATGTCACGCCGCTTTTCGCATAAGGTGTGTGCGAAAAAATGAATACACGAGATATCTCCACGAGATCTACCTCTACATCCCGCATGCGATATTTATTAGATGATCAAACGAACTTACTAAGTGAAGTTCGATCGCTATTATATGAGTCACTTCATTCGAAGATATATTATTAACAAAGTAGTATCGATTTATCCTACTTGGCAACGCACTTTTAGAGTAAGGAATCGATTTCAATCGAATCCATTTTTTTTTTTGTTGTTGGCACTCTTGTGCTATCTATCGGCCCATCCGTACTTTATCATTCCTTTAGAGAGGAAATTAAAATTCATAAATGGTTGTGGGTTATGTTTTTGGGAGGGTGATTTTTATATCTTCGAATGAAGTGACTCATATAATAGCGATCGAACTTCACTTAGTAAGTTCGTTTGATCATCTATTAATATATCGTCACTTCATTCTTCAGATATATTATTAACAAAGTAGATGTTTAGAGCACCTATTCAATTCATGGATATAAAAATCATAAAATTTTAATGAATTTTTTTTTTTGACAAAAAACTAACCTTAGGTTAGTACATAGTTTTTATAATGTTTAGTTCTTTAATAAGAACTTATCAATTTCATAATAAATTAAATGGTTGTAAAACATTATTTCATCATTAGCAAACAAGCAAATAGTTCTTGCAAACTTGTTGATTATAAATAATAAAGCAAAGCAAATGTTTGAGACAAGCTGGTCCAGCCGTCTAAATAATTATGTCAATAGAAACCTCAGAAGAGGCGGTCGCACAGCAGAATATGGTCTTGTGCTTTAAGCACTAAGAACGCCGTACATCTACTCCTGTGCTCAACTTAAGCTTTATATAACCACATATTGATGGACAAATTAAATTAAATGCTTCATTAAATTATTTTGTGATGTATTATTTTGTTAATTGACGACCACAAAGAACCCTTGCGGTCGCATTGAACTGCATCTTTGAGTTTAAGTTTGGTCAAAAATTGAGGGTTTCTTTGCCTTATAAGGAGAGGCTGGATATATTTATAATCATCTGACGGTGTGGCTAAGAATATTGCGAGGTTTTTTCATTTTTTATGAATAAAACACTGTTACTTCTTGCCTCCTGATATACGATTAATTATAAGAGAATTGAAATCTGAACATATAATTATAGTAAACACCTTTTAGTAGGGATAATAATATAGTCCTTCGAGAAAAAATGTTGAGAACTATTTGAGGATCTTATTTTAAGGTATTTAAGAATACAATGCTTTTGTTTTAGAATGTCACCTAGTAGGTAGACATTTTAGTTAAACCATCATAATATCCCATTTTACTTACTGATTTTAGCAAAAAACAGTGTTAATAGATGTATGTTAATAATGCTGTACGAGGTCTTTCGATAGTGCAGCTCTGCAAGAAATAATAATCCGTTTGTAAACTGAGGCGTTTGGTAAGGCGGAGGTTACTGCAAAGGTGCCTGGAAATTTGTATGACATATAGGTTGCCTCAGAAGTATTGTTTTAAACGTAAGATAGCACCAAATTTAAAGCTAGTAATAGAGTTTTTGTGCTGTGTGAGAAGTCCGGAGAGATTCGCGACTCTCAGGGGAAGGTGCGGTGAATACAATGCCCCTGTATAAGGTTTAAAAATATGGAAATAAGGTACACCTTCAGTAACAGACCTGTAACCCGATCTAGTTTTTCCAGTATAGGAAAAAAAGGACCAAGTATGCCAGTGGTTTGTAGGAATTTGCAAAATTGATCATTAATTGTGAATGGGACTACCGGTGAACCGGCTAGGTCTAGCTTACATAAATTTACTTAATTTAATTAACATAAATTTCACCTATGGTCTAGAATAGATACCTATTGGATCTGTGTCTGGTTGAACTCAATAAGAAGGCCTAGTATGATAGTTCTCATACTATGTTTTTTGTATAAATATATCTATATAACGATATATGATACAAATAGCTACAGGTTTTATTGTGTTGTGGGAGTTGAATCACACCTACCTATACGATTAATATAGTATATAGCATAACTGATATTGTATTAGTAACGCGTGATAATATTGCAAAGCTGAAAGCGTCACAGGAATACAGCAATTAAGTAATCGGTGGAAAGTCGATATCTTTCCATCTAACTACCATTTACACTTTTAATACCGTGGTACGAAATGGGAAGCCCATTTCGTTTTAAAAGCATAATGTATATAAATCCAAAACGCGTCAGGCCTCTTATATTATGACATAATGCATAAATATTTTGCTATTATTATCATAAGACATTTACATTTTTGTGGGGATATTGTTGATATTCATCTGTTAATAATACTGCTAGCCGAACCTACCAGAGATGCTGCTACCATTGCAGTGTATCCCAATGCTTTTCCATGGTGAGAGATTTCTCTCATGGTGCAAGTAGTTAAAAATGATTGTTGTTATTATCAAAAATACAGAGACCTATAAAAAATAGGCGTTTTTTTTTTTTTAATATTAATGTTAGGTTTTACGCCAATCTATAAATTTTGCTATTCTAAAGAGCTAGTTATGTTTTCATGGAGTTTACATGATGTACCTTTAATGTATGAAATATCGTTTCAATAAATATCGACTTATTCTTGATAGTGTCTTTGCTTTGTAAAAATAAAAGCAAAACAACAAACAGTTTACATGATGTACCTTTAATGTATAAAATATCGTTTCAATAAATGATCGACTTATTCTTGATAGTGTCTTTGCTTAGTAAAGATAAAAGCAAAACAACAAACAATGAAATAAAACTCCTCTTTACACTAGGAATTATTGCCTTAAATTAAGTCGCTTATAATTTTTGTAATAAAATTCTAGAGGATGTCATTGTATAAGTAGCCAATTAATTTGGTTTCAATATTAATGGCGTCAATACGTATAAAAAACTGATTTTGTTAAAAACATAACGTAGGTAATTATTATAAAACTGCAGAAGCAGCTATTGTTAAATATAGGCCGATTTGGTATCGATAGGAAGACAGCCGCCGTATTTTGGTTTAATTTCAAAATACTCTTTACATTAGAGTGTCAACTTAGTAGAAGGAATTCAGTTTCTTTCGTTAAACGTCTACTAAGGAACTAACAGTTCTCTCATTTTTCTAAGAAAACAGATAATATTTTTTATCTGCGACGATAAGTTCGTCTTATAATGCCTACCTCCCCCCCCCCCCCCCTACTGGCTATGGCTATGCCTAAGCCTGTTCTGTGATTGAACCCGACTATTTGTAAGTCAGACAGAAAAGGTAAAAACAATAAAAATTGCAGGCGGGTTGCTATATTTGCAAACCCCGTTTTATTGAAAAGCCTGAGACTAAATGACAGAGCGAAGGAGGACTAAAGGCCTCAATTTATTCGGACAGTTTTTGTCAGAACTAGGTTCCTATTTGTACCATGACTCATGTACAAAAAAGATCTTAAGACATAGTTTTTCGTCAGAACTTTTTTACGAGCGCGTCAGACTCAATATGGTGAATAACGCTATGAGGCAATTAAGTTCACATTAAAAAGTGATGTAATCTCTCTTTTCTCGCCATTCTCGAGGAACAACGACTGTCGACTTCTGTAGTCGATAGTAATGTTGAGCCATTACTTAATTAACACGGTAATAAACAATTACATTCATCGTGCATGACCGTTATGTCAGGGGTTGAGATTATAAACATGCCTGAGAGCAGTTTTCAGATATATTTAGCAAGTACATCCGGATGTAGATCCAAGACTTTTCATTTTTTCGTAGGTATCTTCCAGAGGAAGGTCCACGAGAGATCGACACAGACTTGCGACAAAGAATGTCATCGAATAATAGTAAAAGTAGTTGTGAAAAACTCAAATTAGCCATAAGACTAAAATTATGTTAATGTTTATGCTTTAGGAAAAAACCCCACGAATAATCTTCATACGTAAGATTATTCTTGGGTTATGTCAAGTTGGTTCGCAACCAACATATAGGCCTTGAATTGGCTTGCAATTACTAACTGTCGTAAATTAAGCGTGAATAGAACTTTGTGCTGACCTTTAGTCAACCTCTAATTCAGAAAAAATAATGGTTCGTAGGTAGACAGTTAATTTTTCTCCTATGCTTTGCGATAACCTCATGCATAATGTTAATTACCATCGGGATGAACTTCTGTCAACCTCCAGGCTCAATATTATAGTTACATATTTTTTAATAGGTACTTAGTGGTTTGTGACAAGTTATGAAACGCTTAGATGGATCATCCAAGCGTATGATAACTACCATATTATAGATTATTTCCATCGTAATGACCCGCAGTCACCATCCAGGTTCTATAATATAGGTACTCGTATACATGCTTTCAAATGCTTCGAGGTACCGTCTGGCTACCATCTCAGCATAGAAATACGTATTTTACAGGTTTTCGTGAGGGCTCGCAGCCAACATCTAGACCCTATAAAATAGGTATACATGTTTACAAATCCTATTTATTGCTTCGAGGTACCGTACGGCTACCGTCTTAGCATAGGAATATTTCTATAATATAGGTTTTGCCATCGTGGAGGCTCGCAGCCAACATCTTGACCCTATAATATAGGTACGAGTACACATGTTTTAAAATCCTATTTATTGCTTCGAGGTACCGTCTGGCTACCATCTTAGCATAGGAATATTTCTATAATTATAGGTTTTGCCACCGTGTAGGCACGCAGCCAACATCTTGACCCTATAAAATAGTTAAACATGTTTCCAAACCCTATTTAATTATTCGTGAATACCCTCGGTTAACATTTAGCATGTGATTATAATAATGAATTACCACTGTGTTGACCTTCAGACAACCTCTAGGTTTAAATTAAGTTTTTCACAACACTTCTAAAAGAATAACACTTGACTAACCTGGAACCGATGATTTAATGATCCATTGGAGCCGTTTGTATTCTTTCACTTCCGATATTTCACTTTTATAACTAGGATGTTCATTTTAGGCATTCCATAAAACTAAAGTATAAGCAGATATTAGGTACGTAGGTATATTAACTGGTGAGCAAGCGAATGACGCCCGCCCGTGCGCTGCCACGCACGAAAAAAGAATGATAAAGTACGGATGGGCCGATAGATAGCACAAGAGTGCCAACAACAACAAAAAAAAAAAATGGATTCGATTGAAATCGATTCCTTACTCTAAAAGTGCGTTGCCAAGTAGGATAAATCGATACTACTTTGTTAATAATATATCTGAAGAATGAAGTGACGATATATTAAATTATATTGCGATATTTTGTGATTTTTCCGGACGCCTGGTGCCCCCCCTCTCAAGTCACGTGATTAATGGACAATGCCTTAGAAGTAGAGCCGTGGTTTAACACACATTGAAGATAAGCAGATCTATTATTGTAGGCGTATTACTAGTACGTTTTCCATCATGTTTCATCCTACCCCGCTCAGAACTTTCAACGGAAAGGAACATCCATCTTCACATCCCTTCACTCTAGATAGGGTAGGCGCAACATGTTTTTCTTTTCCACTTTCCTCTGTCTTTACCTTATAATAACTCACTCCTTTCTTTCTCATATCCTCGTTTCTTAACTCATCCATCACCTTTTTGGTCTACCTGTTGCACTTCCTCCATCCTCATTCATTCTTAATATTCTTCTTTGCTTGCAATTAGAAATTATGAGATGGGATATATCAAATATGGGAATATTTGATTTATCCCATGTCATCATTAATTTAATACTGGTCAAACAAATTACACCACTATATTAGTATAACTAAGTAATATATTCGTATCAGTTAAACGAATCTTTACGACAATTTAGTATAATTAATATATTGAAGACTGCAATACGTTTGAATATATCTTGTACGACAGCGAAATCTGCTGCAACGGCAGAATTTGACTGCTTTGTCACTTCTATTTGCAAGCAATTTCCGGTTCATGATTCTAACTTCCTTTCCTTTCCTTTGAAACAGGGAATCTTCACTCCTGCCTACAAGCGTGACACGTTTTGTTAGAATTACATAGTCCTCTCGATTCGTAAATAGGCTGGTATAAGTCTGAGTCGGAGTCTGCAACACAGTCTGTGTTGCAGACTCCGACTTGACCCTTAACCCTTAAAGACTTAATAAAATTACAAAATTGTTCACATCGAACAGGTTGAGATACCTATAACACCTTATTGATCACCACATGAAACATAAAATATACCGAGGTATTACAACAAACAGAAACACAATTTGTCAATTTTGGCCAATTGAACAGGCGGCTTTATCGCTGATAACAATTTCTTCCAACCAATTGATTTAAAGAGGCAAAGAAGGCGGTGGGCTAAAATCCCTAACAGGAAAATGGTGAACTTAGTGTTAACAGCTCGACCCTGTTATATTAAAAGGCTGCAACCCGGGTTACAGCGTTTTGTGACAATAGAGCTTAAAATAATCTACTCTATGTGAGCAAGGTACTTACTCGATCCATAGTTTAATACATAGTGCCAATACCAAGATATTCTATGTGACATTTCACAGTAACCTGAAATTTCGATCAAATATTTTGGCAAAACGATGCAAGACACCAGATTGCAGCATTTTATCGTGATAGACGATACGAGTCGTTGGACGTGCGTGTGTGGCCGGCCGATTGAGCGCCTTTGTATTTTGGTAAAACATTGCAAGCTTAGTTTGCTGCGTTTTGTCAAAATAACGAGTGCGCCTTTTAAAAAAATACTTGTGTAGCTGATTCATTTTATTATTAATCTTGCGCTCGAGGTAGTGCACGTGTTTAGTGATTATCAAATAATTATTTCTGTCAGAAGTCAGAAGTGATCAATGCCGAAATATGAACGAATTAATAGGATATGCAGTATTGCACTTGGGAAGCATTTACAAAATCAGGTAAGCAGCACGCATTGGATGTTTCTTTTTGCTTACTTTCAGTCGTCCAGAAGATGCAAATGATATATATACCTGCAAAAAAGAAACGTATCAGAGATCCTGGAGAAAGACTGAAAGTAAGCAAAAACAAACATCCAATGGGTGTTGCTTGTAAAGATAACTGTATAAGAAAGTGTACCTACGTGAATGATAACTGAAGAACAAAGAGCATCGATTTGGAATAGCTACTGGGACATGGATACACAAAGACGAAGAGATTATATTTCACGTAATGTAGAAAATAATAAAATAGCGGTCAGTTATTCTAAATCCAATAAAAGAAACCACACGTATACATATAAATTACTGGAACAACGTGTATGCAAAATTATGTTCCTGAGGACTTTAGGATACACGAATGATCAAGCAGTTACTGCTGTAATGAAAGCAAATTACAAGATTCGCAAAACTACAGTTTCAGCGTCTGTATCAGCAGCACCAGATTTGAGAGATCGACACAAGCCAAAACATGCGTATAGTGTTGAATATTTAGAAGAGATCGATATGTTTAGTGAACTATTCCACCCATCATCATCTCATTATAGAATAGAACATGCACCCAACCGACGATATTTACCATGTGGACTTACTCTTTCTCAAATGTTTCTTTTTCTGAGAAACCATCTAGAAGTAAAGGGTAAAAAACCATATTGCTGGGCTACATTTCACAAGAAGATCCAATTGAAAAATATTTCAACTCAGCAACCTATGCCAGATAAGTGTCCAAAGTGTGAAGCTCACGATGTTGCTCACCCTAAACCTAGAATACCGAGAGTGTCACAGTCATAGACCATTCATGCAATGAATGCAATTGCGAAGTTTGTGTTGAGTACCTATCCGCAGCATTTAGACAATAAAAATGTATCAAGAGCTTACATGAATGCCGACAACGAAGATGCTGTAAAAGAGGAATTGGGAATAGCGATATTTACTGTTGATATGCAGAAATGTGTAACCATGCCACAATTGAACAATAAAGATTTTTTCTTTAGCCGAAAACTGAACTTATTTAATGAAACCTTTGCTGGTATAGGTAAAGGAAACAAGCCGGTGACAGCAATGTTATGGCATGAAGGCGAATCAGGTTGCAAAGGGCATGATGTAGAAACAGCATATGTTCTTTTCATAAAAACATATTGTAGGGATTATAAAACCGTAATCTTTATGCAGCAACGCGCAAAAGAGTAAAAAAAGAGCTTGACATACCTACTGACGTTGAAACTCAAGAAAGAACTTATGAAAAATGCAAGAATAGAAGTTGATATGTTTATAAATATAGCAAGAAAAACTGAACCAGAGGGTATTTTCCAGAAAAAGAAAGATGAATTAATGAAACTTCTGAAATTTATGCCAAACTCCAGGCGTCGGTTTTATGAAAATTTTATTGTAAATGGAAACATCACTGAAGATTTGGACGAATCTGCTCCTGAAATTCATACATAAAGTGTCTTACGCTTTTCCACAATAAAAGTAACAATTTTATTACATACTACTTGGTCTCTATTTTTATTTTAATATTTTGCCCTACAAATACCTAATAAGAAATAGTTTTAGAATACATAAGAATTTAGTAATATAGGTTTTTTTACTAAATATGCTCCATGTTCTTTATATACTATATGTCTTAATAATATAAACTATTATGTAACTATTAACTATAAATATAGTACACTTATGCTCATAAAGTAAAATCAACACATATGTATGTAGATAGACAGATATAGAAAACATAAAAAAGAAGCATATGCTCATAAACAATCGTTATAATGCTTCTTCACTAGTATACTGTTATTCTGTTGGTATGAGTCCATGACGCCAAGTACAAAAAACAAGTAAAAAAATAAAGTATATCACTGCAAAATGCTGTAATCAAGGATTGCATCGTTATGTTACAACCAAGACAAATATTGCCTAGCTACATGCTGTCGTCACAAAACCTATTTCATTACTTTGTGAAGTTTCTATCAATAATATATTGATATGATGTTTGTATGAAAGTAAGCTAATACTATGATAAATAATTATAAAAAACAATTATCCCTGTATCTATTCTAGATAAAATTATAGAACGACCAAATCAATTTTATAAGGTCAAAACCTTTGGACCCGTTTTTCTCAAATCGACGTCATTCAGATTGCAGCGTTTTGACTTAACAGGGTCGAGCTACTTAAACTAAACATCATACATTATTAACTTAACTATAACTAATAAAACAAACTAATACAATAACACATACTAAAACACCATTATAAAACATGAAAGAACAGGTTAAGAAGACATGGTGCTTCGTGAAATGTCCACCATTCTTTGTTTTATAAATTCATTTGAATTTTTATTATCTTCTACATGAGTTCATTCATTTACGATAGGGAAATCGGCTTTCATGACAGAATTTCGTTGTTTGTCACTAAACATTCTCAAAAGCGGAAACAAGCCGGTTCATCTTTTCATCTACGCCTAATGAGGCTAGCAAGACTGGTTCACAAAGACTCCTTTGAAACAGGGAGTCTTCACTCCTGCCCTTAATCCAAGCTAAGTACTGCAGATTGTGACACATTTCGCTTCAATGACATACGCCGTATCCCCGTACGCGTAAGTGGGCTGGTGAACTGTTCCAGACTATCAAGTAGGTATATTTTTATGTGCTGGCAGTATAATGTTGCCCCTACTCTCTTGCCCGTGATGCAGTAAGAATCTGCGTCTTTCCGTGTATCAACATCTCATACTGCGCTCGCCAACCCGCCTGCTAAGCGTGGCGAGTATGTCAACAAGCCCCTCATGGTCTTGAAGATCCATGAGGAAGGCATAGGCCTTCCTGTCCACGTCCACTGCTGGACGTAGGTCCAATACAATTGGCCAGAATTTATGATGGGATCCATGGGGAAATTAAATAATTGTTTAAGTGAAATACCTCAAGGCTTAGCAACTTGGCATGAATTTTAAACCCGTAGTTGGGTTTTGTCTAATTTAATAATGTTTGCTTGTTTCAAACCCAGTTCTGATGATGTGTTTCATTATAAATCGAGGGAACTACTCTAGTTTAATAAATAGGTCATAATATTTTTAACAAAAAGTCAAGATTTCTAGAAGTCGGTTTATTCAAAAACCAATCCCATTCGACCTCCCTTAAAATTTAAACATATTTGCAAATGCTCCCTTATAACAGCTGCTTGTAACGGTGCAACGCTCGCGATGGCCGGCAGACCGTAAATATAAATTATACGTCCATACATATACATCTACTACAATAATTGAAGTTTCCGTTAATGGGCTATTTAAGTAAATTTTAACTTAAGTCCGTCGTGTAGATTTACAAAATTATTTTTTATTTTTAATTATTTTTGGATTACGTTAAATAAGAAAAATACGTGTCAAAAAGTACACGTATTTTTCTTATTTAACGTAATCCAAAAATAACGGCGATACATCGTGTCGTAATGTAGCGTGATGTACAGTTTTTGTCTATGCTATGACGTGCCCGTCACGAGCCCCTCTCGCTAAGTATTGTTTCCAAGCAACTGTAATTAGGGAGCATTTACGAATATGTTTATATTTTAAGGGGGATTTATTTTATTTATTTATTTAGGTACACAAAACAAGCAATACAAAAATAATAATAAAAACACTGAAAATGATCTGGCTTGAAACGCAACTCATGTATACACAACAAACTTAACTTTATTACCAACTAAGAGCTCTTACACACGAGCGGCATGTTACCAACGGCATAGGTAACTGCAGCCGTCGACACGCGTCGACGGCAGTCGTCGACGCGTCGGCGGCAGCAGTCAATACGTCGCTATAGTTCGACTGCTGCCGCCGACGCGTGTCGACGGCTGCAGTTACCTATGCCGTCGGCAACATGCCGTTCGTGTGTAAGAGCTCTAAACCTTCCACAAGGCTTTCATATTCATATGGACCCCCCTATCGTGTTTACATATTCTAACTAATATTAAACATGCGAATGTGTCAAAAAAATCATGAAATTCGTGTGACGTAAATAATTAATTATCACAAGAGAATCACCTGGTTTTTGCTAGGTCTAGATAATGCTTGCCCTTTTTACGCACGCACGATGAAGTCAAAATCGGCTCCTTATGTTATATAGATGATTATTCATCATCCAGAGTCCATCCACAATCGATAAGTGACAAGGAGAACAACAGAAATTTGGCTAGTTGCGAAAGGTTTCGCACTTATGTAAAACCATATTGCGTACCTATATTTACCGCCATGCAGCAACAAAAGTTAAGACAGTTTCGGTTTAAGGGTGTGGGTACCGGACGCGGATTGTTGAAGACCACACAATGCGAAGCCGATAGCAAAAGCTAGCAATCAATAACGGACAGTATTGGTTTCTGATTGGTATTTTACAGCAACTTGTCTGGTATTGCAATGATTGATTGCTTTACATACATACATATGTGTCATAAAAACACGAGTGCCAGCATAAAGTGGGTATACGAGAATCATAGTTGACGCGCGCCGTTCCGAATTCCGGGTCACGCAAGGTATACCATTCGTATTAATTTTTTTATGAGCCTGTACCACCCACTGCAGGACAAAGGGCTACCTTCCTTGCTTCCACACTTCTCTATCCTGAGCTATTGTGGTCCAGTCTTCTAGGTGATTGGAGTTAGTCTCTATAGACGTCTTGGTCTGCCGCGAGGTCGATTATTACCTTGTGGGATCTATTTAGGATTTAGCCTATGACTCATCTGGCCTGCGCGGCAGACGTGACCCGCCTAGTCCCATGCATATCTTTGATATAATTATTATGATGCTGAACGATCATCACCCGACAACACCACCAAGCTGGTGCTTGTTGGTGTTGTCGGGTGATGTGTTTTTACAACCAAGTTAATTATACGGTTATAATCCTAACCGGTTTCGGCAACGGCGTCTTTTTTCTGCCTTAGAGTGTGGATGGACTCTAACAAGACTTTGGCTTTAAAGTATGTGCGCAAATAGCGCAAGTATTATCTAAACGTATGAAAATCATTTCATTGAGAGAATAGTTTTTATTTGTAAAAGCATACCTACTTAAAAGTAACGCCTTTGCATCTATTATACATAGATGATTTATACAGCGCCAGCAACTGGTAATCATGTTGTACGGGACGCTGCAGTGTCTGGGACATTGTTAGATGGATTAGGCTTGCCCATTACCTACACCATCCTCTTAGCTTAGTCAGCTATTATTCAGAGGAAAGAACAGGTCAATACGTCTGAAGCTAACTAAGCCGCGGGTTTCCTCACGATGTTTCCTTCACCGTTAAATCACGTGTTAAGTGTGCACATACATTTTTCAAGAAGGAAAAATCCATTAGTTCACTGCCGGTCTCGAACCCACGACCTTCGGATTGAAAGTCATGGGTACATACCACTCGGCCAACACGGCTTTTATAAATATTTTATAAATTTTATACCTACTTACATATAAAGAAAACAGACACCGAGACATAATATACTTCCTGCGTCTCAGCCAGCTAAGACCAAGTGAGTTACGGCGGCGGTCGTAACATTTTCGATTTCTTCGGGATTCCGACCGACCCGCATAGACTTCAAATCCTTCCTAAAGTCGGTAATGCTTTTTAGAACTGTTTACAGTTAAGCTAAATAATTCTATGAGGTCGTCCCGAAAACTTGATGTGATCGTAATTATCAGTTAGGCACCAATTTGTGTTAATTTAAACGTAACAACCTTAAAATTTAAAACTATAAGCTACTTACTCTCAAGATAATCATTTATCAATGTCCGAGGGACTACAGGGTCTACAGCATACACAGCCTTAGTGAGCTGAGACTGTCGCGGTATAAATTATTTCGTTTCAAAATACAGGATTTTATCGCGTACCTGTTTTATTATTTTCCCTACGCGAAAAGGTACATGATGAAATCCTGTTTTCAAAACTAAATAATATGTTAACAAATCGCGGAAGTTTAACAAAGTTCTATTGTAGAAATTGTCTATAGAATACCAAAAGAACCTAAACCTGCTATGTATATTAGGTTTCCTAGAAATTAATTTCAAAGATAAAGTTGTCTATTGCATTACCAAGTTAAACTTCAACTTGCGAATTCCCAATTTGCTGATTTGTGTCGTGTTCAATAACGTATTAACTCTCTACTCAATTCCAATAGATAAAATGATTTATGACCAAATGTAAAAACGTTATTTCTGCTAGAAAATCGTGTAAGTACGTTTGATTCTGCTTTCACGTAATTAACTAAATGAGTGTTATTATATTATTGTAAGCAGATGTTTTCTCTCGGCTAATGATGTGTTATCTATCGCCTCCTTGGCCTTGTTCTATAATAATAATTCGGCTATTAACTTGATCGATCCTGTTTTATTTTATCGACTCTGAATCCACTGTCTTCTGTGATCCGTAACGACATGGCACGCTATCTCGTACTTATTCACTATAATCGAATTACAATAGAGTATCAATTACATGCATTATTTATTTTTCTTTGAGAACTTGCATTGTCTCTGTTAAACTGGAGTATAAGGTCGTGCTGTTCTCCTTAGAATAACAGAGGAAATAAAATCGGAACATGGATTTGACCTGAATTATCTTGTTGCGAGAGAGAAGCTTATTGTTAGAATAATTTTGGCACACGTGTATTGTTAATTCACGTATCATCTCGGATCACGTACATCTGCGTTGCGGCAGTTTAAAATAAAAAAAAAAAAACCTTTTTCGTGAAAATGAACAATTTGAAGCTAACTTACTCGTATTTATGAGATAGGCTATGTTCAGTCGAACGAATTAATTATGTGCTTTATTTAGCTTAAATATGTTTTAATATTATATTGTAAATTGACATTTGTATGTCGCCTTTAGGTCCAAATGATCAAACAATTTTTGACTATGACATAGAAGAAACTTTCCTTATAATACCGTACCTTCTCCATTGTATGAAGTATGTAATATTTCGCATTTTACTATGTTTAAACGGCATTTAGAAACAGGCCAAGTAGGAATTTCAATTGAGTAAGTTTCCGCTCCTAAGTGGTAATTCTTCTGGGTAATTGCTCTTAATCGCACCATTTGCCGGTTATGTAATTTCACTTTATTGTCGTAAAATAGGCCTGTAATTCGGGGTTGGAAAACTCATGGGATTAACACGGAACTGATACGAAACCGCGATGCTCAATCGAACTGGATACGATGCTAATCATTTTCTCGTTCACTTTTTTTTACTAGACAGCCATACATTTTAGACTTTATATTGCTTAGTTATTGCCGTAGGGTGCCAACAGTAGTGTTGCCTCTCCTCTCTTGCCCGTGGATGCAGTAAGATTCTGCCAAGGGACATCTCCGGAAGGGCAGCAGCGTCTTTCCGATTATCAACATAATATCCCGTACTGCGCTCGCCAACCCGCCTGGTAAGCGTGGCGAGTATGACAACCACCCCTAATGATCTTGGAGATCCATGAGGGAGGCCTAGGTCCAACAGAAATTAAAGAATTGTAACATAAACTTAATCTGTTTCTGCATTTCATTGGCATTCCAATTCTGGTGGGGAGATACCAGATCTGCACCGACGTCCCGCGTTCGTTAGGGTATATTGTGCTCTGCCCCCGTGGCACTACCACCACGTCCCTAGCCATCCCAATCCTTTAAAATATCGGATGAGGGCCTTGGGTCGCTGGCAGCGTTCTACGAGCATCTTCGGGAGATGTTGTTTTTGGCATTCTTAGTCAGTTTGAAAATTAGACTCACAATAACCGGGACGCCAATAGCCGATAAGCGTGTCTAAAAGGCCAGGGAATGGTGGGGTTTACGACACAAGCAAGATGTCTCATCCATCAAGAATTAATGGATGAATAAACACTTATTTTACCACATTAAATTTAAGTTATATAATAAAGGGACTCCTGTATAGCTAGGCCCGGATGAAGGGATCTAGGGCCCCCCTGCCTTACAATATTTTCTACATGCATGCGATTTAATTTATTTATTTATGAATTTTCCGCCATGCCCCTAGGCTTGGAGGGCGCCCCTGGGCTCCGGCCTTGTGGGCCTAGGGGCTAATCCGGGCCTGTGTATAGCGTGTCGCGAGTTGGTTGAGTGATACTAAATCGAATAGCAGATTTGTTCAGACATTGACACAGTTTTATTGAACAGTCAACATGCGATATCTATTCTTCTTTTCTCTATTTAGTTTTACTTGTCATGCCTTGTTAGATTTTCTAAGTATACATTACTAGCTGTTGCCCCCGGTCCGCAAGGCTGTACATTAAAAATAGCTAATTCCTAAAATCATCTAAATTTAATGAATAAAAATAAATCGCCGAAATGTATGTCATGTACACGCATAACTTTAGATCCACTGCATCAAATTGAATAATTAGTTTTTTGCTGTGTGCGTAATTGTCAGGACTAGGTTTGTAGTAGTAGTATAGTAGTTGAGTATAAGTAGTAGTAGAGTTGCAGAACAAGAGAAGTAGTTGTTGTAGTAGTAGGGCGGTACAAAGTTCGCCGGGACAGCTAGTATTATATAGATGTTTATTTTAAATTAGATGTGTAGTTTGACAAATGAATTGAAGACAAAATTCCGACCTACAACTAAGTTTTTCCTCTTTATAATATTAATATAAGATGGACGATATTCGCTACCTTTTACATCCTTAGATCTTTTATATGCGATTAAACTTACCTATCGTTATTTTTAAGTACCCGAGGCATATCGTATAAGTTTCGCGGAGGAATATGTTTCAACTCGACATGAAAGATAAATTGAATATCTTCGAGAGGAATGTCAATATTTGACAAATACTGCGTTTATTTATTCTATGGGCATTGAGACTTGGGGTACTTACAGTGATATAAAATTCAGCTTACTTTAACGGAACTTACAAACAAAATTTGATCATAAATAATACATAATTAACAAGTTGGAACATGGGTAATATTATTGCAAAATAAATGAATTTGTATTGTATTTGTAAGTGTGCGTGTCTATGAAACGGAATCCAGCCCACGTAAACCAGGAGGTGTATAAGTTTGAATGGATTATTAATTTTAATATAACATTTATTTTTTATTTCTAAGCAAAATGTATTTATTTTTGCTATAATTTGTTAATAATGATTGGATCATCTTGGCATGGTCAGTTTTTGTGGTTTGTTTCAATATTGAATTCACCAAACAATAACTCACTGGCACATAAATGATTGGTTTGTTTTTGGGACCTTCAGGAATAAAAATCATTATTTCTAATGTTAATGAAAAATAAAGCAGAATAGACTAAAATTTGTCTTATCGATGTTGCATCACGTTATTTATGGCAGGAAACGTATAGGTTCATACCAAACACTTGTGTGGGATGATTTCAGAGCGGTTCGAGTTGGGCGGGTTTCCCCTGCTCGTAATATTAAGCCCTTAGTAAAGCGTCTCACGTACGCATTGTAAATAAAGTACGATCCTTACAGACAGGTATTGTACGGAACTTCTCTGTTCGCATGCTATACCTTTTGTGTTAATCGGGTGTTTATCGTGTACTTTAAAAACCATAATTTATACCCAACGCCGACGTTTCCACTGGTTTGCACCAGCTGTGGTTGCGGGAAGACTGTTTCCTGCGACTATAACTGGTGCAATCTAATGAGTTGTGATCGCGTAAGTTTAAAAAGTAAACACTACCCATACTTTATCAAAAATAAGTGTTTTATGCTCACAGTAAACAGTATGAGACTTTTTAGTCTAGAAAATATAAATAATTTTTTAAACCCACGAATTTTAACACGAAAACTGAAAGGGATACGATCAATTTTGTTCAATTATAAATTAACAACAACCGCTGCTAAGAAATGACACATTATATCCAGGAGGCGATACGCCTTCGTAGTCGCAGATACAAGATGGTATCTCATAATCCTATGCTATTTGGGATAGTTGAACCGAAAAGCCTCTTCGTTAATAGTTTCCCAGACATATTATCTTGCTTTAGCCGACTCCGCCAACCTGTTTGGATGTCTCGACCTTTACACCCCAGCCATCAGGTGGAGGCATTATAGCCAATTAATTTCTTCAAAGAAAGTCAATAGTTTGCATTTGTCTGAGCCCACATTTAGTCAAAACCTGCTATGATAATTTAGATAAGTTCTCGATGCTTTTGTACCAGTTGTTAGTTGAGCACTTTCTCCGAAATTGTGTGCTACTCTAAATTCTAGGTGAATCTGTGTCGTCTAAATCAAAGCTCCAAGTCTAATTTCAAAGCCCAGTTTCTGAATTTCAATTGATAATTAATTTCCACGTCCAAAGCTAATTGGGGTGTAGCTAAACGGAATATTTAAAGGCTATTCCAACTTTTTGTGTTCCTATTGTCTCCTCGCAGACGACGCTCGAATACTAAGCTATAGTTTTGGTTTTGAGTTTTACATCGACCGAGCAGCCCAAGTAAGTTCTAACCCGTAATAGTCGTAGTTGTTGCCACCAGCCTGGTGGCTAATTAAACATTTTTTCAAAAGAAAGGACCTTCGAAAGATCTTTCGTAATTTAATTTAAAAGTATACGGACTCGTTTCTTCAATAACACAAAAGTCTATAATTTTTCATGAACATGTTTTGCTCGTCTTTTTTTTGTGTTCCCGTTCCGCAAAATGCATCTTTATCGCGGTTTTCTTCGAAGACACGAGAAACCTGCTTCCGTGTGACGTGTCCGCGCGACTAATCGGCCGCGTCGCCAGTAACGCCCGCCGCGTCGCGCCAACAGGTGCTGCCTCACCTCCTGTGTTGTTTTGCTGCCCTGGTACCTCGCCGGGTAACATAACCTTAATACGGACTTGTACTGTGCTTGTGCGTGAGCCAATTTGCTTGCTGTGGAAGTTTTATTTTGCATAAAGGTGGGTACTTTAAGTACACAATTTGCAATTCACAAAATTATGCTTTTACAGTTTTTTGAATAAGTTTTTTTTAGAAAGCTGCCTGAAAAAGTTTTCTTACAATTGTAAAAGTGTTGTTGTGATTTTGACCATATTTTTATAAGTTGGTTGTTCAGTTTTATACTTCATAAAAAGCTTAGTTCATGTAAAAGGTAACTGAAAGATTTATCATAATAGTCAGACTGAATAATAAATTTCTGTAGACCCGGTCGGTCCTAAAGGTTGCGAATAAAATAATGCAACCAAGACGTCGGGTGTACTTAAATAGCCGTGTCATTGAACTTGATTGTAAGTTGATGTATGTTTAACATTTATGCTGATTATTGCTCGTAACTATTAGTTAAAATAACTTATACCGGTACTGCACTTGTAATGTAATTTTATAGGGACTTGGTTGCGAAAATTTATCAATTGCTTTCTAGCTATTGAAAATATTAATAATTGGAAATCTTTAGTTTTCTGTCGTAATAACTATAAATATTTAAATTACTAAGCGTTGTTGACATCATTGTCTTCGGTCATCTGATTATCTTTCCGATTTGACCCGTCTTTGCTATGTCGTCGACCTATCTTGTTCGTCCGAGGCTGTTTTGTCATCGTGTCCTACTAAAATAGCACAGCAAATCTTTTCTTGGTAATATAGTGAAGTGATATCATGCGTGCCGATATAGTATGTAGCCATAAAAGCGGTATACAGGTTTCTCAAGGAGTCATAGTGACCAATCGGATTAATTCTGATCCAATAAAAGCTTATTGGACTTTTATTGGATCAGAATTAATCCGATTGGACGACCGAATCGGGATCGATATTGTGTAATACGGTAATTAATGGGCATCAAGATTTTTACCGTTTTGGTAACCAAGAGTGTCGTGAACTTTTACCTGGCAACACTTTTGGTGTTTAATTGATTGAGATCAGTATCAATACATAATAATGAGCCTGTCAATTACATACATTGTAGTTGCAAGAACTTTTTGAATCAATACATTCCTATTTTTATTGGTGATCATTAAATGTTAAATTGACTTTTACGGTTAGATGACGAAGCAGCCGCAGTCCAAACTAGAAATATGTACCTATAATATTTGAACATGCGAATATCTTTCTATTAATATTCGTGGTTTGTGTCAAGCTTATTAACGAGCCCATGCGCTGCAAAGTAGGAATGACCCCTTGAGCCTTTCACTCTCCTCAAAATAATAAAATAAACACTGATCTATACAAATAATAAATTAAAGTGTTTGTTTGTTACGTTAAAATAACAGTATAATACGACACTGAAAACTGTAAAACTATTCTACAAACCGATTTTGACGGCACTGGCAAATAGCTATTTTGTATGGAGTAAATTAATTAAATTTAATTATGTTCATGAAACTTAGCACGATCGCTGTGACAGTTGTTATCGAAATCCCGCCCATCAAGTTCTGTATTTTGTAACGGTTAAATGACCTGTGGCAACGTCGAACTCACTCGTAATGGGTGGGACTGTGATTTGCGATGACAAGAAGGTAGTCAACAAATATAGAAAAGAAATACAAGAAGATTGGGAGTGCGATGTTCACTTGGATAATTATTGCAAGCAACCAAGAGTAAGTTATCTTATCACTTATCAATCAGCAAGACTGCTCCAGGTACTTTGATTCATATTTCGACGACAACGATTTGGCTTGTGCCTTTGAGATAAAAAATCATGTAACCAATATAACTCGTGTTCAATATAAATCCTTTCCTTCATTATTGAACTAAATTAATTAAAAATATTAAATAAGTATCGATTATCGATTATAGAGTATCGTAAGCAACGATCGATAATTATAATGGTATACTTTCAACACCGTAGCCCTAATCGTGTCACTTGGCATCTGTCGCAGCGATCTAGCTAAGTTGTATGAACTATAATTTATTAAAAACTAGCTTCTGCCCGCCGCTTCGCATGCATTGTACCCGAATAAGAAGTAGCCTATGTGTTAATCCTGGTCAACATCAATACGTGTGCAAAGTTTCAGCTCAATCCGTAGCCTAGTTTTTGCGTGAAGATGTAACAAACCTCCATCCAAACAACTTTTCGGCTTTATAATATTAAAAAAAGTTGCGCAAAAAAAAACGCGGGCAAAGCCGCGGGCAGAAGTTAGTTGCTAATAAACTTAGTCATATTATTATTATATTGGGACTACACGTGAGTGCTTAATGAGGGCCCGTGCAAAGTATATTTTGATACTGTTTGACCTGCTAGAAGATATTTTAATGTCGCGGCTCCGTGCTATATTTAGTTACTGCGAATACAATGATGATTCATGCTTTTCTCTGATGCTTTCGATGTGGTGTACAGTTGTTAATTTCTTGGAAATTAGATGAAAATGCAGCAATACTGCGCGCAGATCAGAACAATTTCTGAGTAAACTTTATGTTGCATGACGGAGCTTGCAAAATGTGTGAAATGGTATATCACGACTAAGCCCAAATTGGCCATGTAAAGATGAACGAATTGCCTTTTAAGATGTTTTTGGCTTTTGTACTCGCTAACAATAGAATGAACATAATATTTATTGCCAAAACGAATTAGGTATCGATATAACATACACAGTTATTTTCTCATTCAGTGTCTAATAATAACATAGACATTATTTTGTGGACCTAAACTAGGCGCGTTTTGCATAGTCTCAAAGAAATGTCGTAAGGTATAAAATAACAAAGACCGTGAAGTGATATAGTGCACAAACATAAGATGGTATTATATGATTCTATACCCAGCAGTGGGTAAAGTCGGCCTGCGGATGATGATGATGTTGGTGATAAGTAACAAGAAGTGGGTATAGCAAGAAGTAACACCAATGGAAACATGCAATAAATTCGACATAAAGATTAATGATATAAATCTATAATTAATTTTGGACAATTACCTGAGTCAATATAAAGTAAAGAAGTATTTTCCTTAAACGTTGGATCCAATACATCGATACCTAATAAAGCCAGCGGCTCTCAATGTCGTGTGCCAAAAAAGTCCGGTCTTCAAGCAGCGGCTTACCGTACATTGTTCATATATTGCGTACATACATATAACATTGCAAATTGCTAGTATATCCAACGCGATTCTCCAAGGTGAAGCTGGCTTCGTCGAAATCCGGTCCGCCGTTACTTTTATTTACCTGAATTTTCTGCCCTCATTGCGGGTAAACAGGAATATTGGATACTTTTGTGCTTTTTGCTGGAACGTTCAGTGACAAACATTGCTTTCTCTGGTTTATCAACATACTATTGCCAAATATTTAGACCTTATGAAGTCCTTTTTATGAACATAACTTACAAATTGCTGCGATAATTTCCTCGATTGTACAATGTGATATTATGTCTGTGATTAATTTACATAAACTGTTCTTGTATAAACTATGAACATAATGCGGTGATTAATATGAGAGTGTTATTTTTCAACTTCGTAACGCCTTAATAAATTACTAGCATTAAGCTTTGTATAATTAACATAATATATGCAGTGTTTGTTGTTGCTGCATTGTGACTATGTTAATGGATTTTATATATCATAAACAAAGTAGCCCAGCTCAGTAAAACCTTTGAGTTACGATGTCCTGTTTTCTCCATGCAAAAACCTGAGCAACAAGTTGTACTGTAGCTGTGACTCATTCCCTCGAGATCATGATCTCCTCGAGCTAAGATTTCACTCCTTGATCCTTATCAATGTTATTTTACTATAATTACTTTCGTGGTACTTATCGAATTCATATTCATTAAGAATAAATAGAAATTCGATAGGTACAACGAAAGTCTTATTAATCATAAATCATTATTAATAAGCATTATAATTTTGCTATTTGGTAAGAGCCGTGGGGTGCCGGCAGAAATGTTACCCCTCCTTTCGTACCCGTGGATGCAGTAAGAGCCTGCTAAGGGATACCTCCGGAAGATGGGCAGCAGCGTATTTCCGTGTATCAACATCCTGTACTGCGCTCGCCAAATTGCCTGCCAAGCGTGGTGAGTATGGCAACTACCCCTCATGGAGATCCACGAGGGAGGCCTGTGTTCAGCAGTGGACGTTTTATGACTGAAATGATGATGATGATTATTAATAAGAGGGAATGCTCACGTACTTTAAGGCTTCTCGCTTTGTTGTCGCATCGTTGACACTGCTGCCTGCCAACAGATTATTTAGCTATGCCATTTGAGCTGGGTTATATCGCCTCATCGAGGACATACCCAATAGAGTAAATGTATTTTATTTTATGTCTAAACAACAACTCCCCCAAAAATATTTCATAATTGTACGGAAAAGTACACAGGGTACACAGGTCGGCTGTTGGCGCTGTACTGTCAAGGGCGAGACAGTTGTCATTGCATTAGTGCAAAGCACTAATTTGTTTCGGAATTCTTATGACCTTATTTCCCCTCTATTGGATATGTGCTCGATGTACCGCCTTCAACCGGTGAAGGGTTTTGATAAATATCGAAATAATGTTACCTTAATTTATTTTTGCTATTTGCTAAGAGCGCCTGCTAGCTGTTTTGCACATTGTGATCGGTTAATAGCATTAGTGTTTTCCAGCTTAAGAAAATAAATAATGCTGGACAATTCACACAGCATCACCCAAGCTAAGCAGATCTTGTGTTATGGGTAATAGATGACCGATATACATAATTCAATAAGCTACATACTTACTTACTCCGCTGGCTCAGTGACCCGAAGTGGGTCGAAGAAGACGCCATTTGCTCCTATTTCGAGCTAGCACGCGCCAGTCCCCGTTGTAGATCTCTTGTAGCTCTCTCTCTACTATATCCCTCCAGCAGTACCGGGGACGCCCTATAGGATAGCCAAGATAGGCACTCCGCACCATACGATCTTCTCCCATTCTTTCCGAATGGCTAAGCCAGCGCAGACGATGAGCTCTGAGTCTCTCCAACGATGTTGTGTTCTGGCCCGAGTTCTTCTACCTCCAGGTTAGTCCGGATCCTCCTGCTCCGTGAGTATGGCAACTACCCCTCATGGATCTCCATGAGGGAGGCCTTAGTTCAGTAGTGGACGTTTTACGGCTGAAATGATGATGATGATGATACATATATTTGTCCCGAGGCGGGAATCGAACCCGAAACCCCTTGTGTCGCAGGCGCACCTTCGCCACAGAGGTCGTCAATTAGGTTTATTTCCACTTTCATCCTAATATTTGCCTACTTTAATTACAATCCGTTCAGCTTACATTGGTGACAGTGTCACAACTTATCTTTACTTCGCACATTTCGACTTTAAATGTTCAAATATGAAGAAGATTCAGTTTTTCTTTAATGTGTTCAGTCAGGACCTCATTTATTTATGTGCAATGTCCATAAGTCATCGTAACCAACATTACCGTCGTATTTTCAACATCTAGTTCCAGCCCTATTCGTGTCACTAATATTTCGCAGGGATGAAGCTAAGTTTTACAAACTATAATGTGTATCGAAACTAAACTCAAAACTCAAAGTCAATATGTAAGGCCTTTGCATCTATTATAGATGATTTATACAGCGTCAGCAACTGGTAATCATGCTGTACGGGACGCTGCAGTGCCTGGGACATTGTAAGATGGATTAGGCTTGCCCAGCACCTATACCTCTACCATCCTCTCAGCTTATTTTATTTATTTTATTTATGAGCCTGATTCTTCCCACTGCAGGGCAAAGGCCTCCCTTCCCTCTCTCCACTGGTCCCTATCATGTGCTTTCTGGTGCCAATTTTCGCTGTAGGAGTCTATCTCGTCCCTCCATCGCCGCCTAGGCCTTCCACGTGGTCGTCGTTGTTGGGGAGCCCAATCAGTCGTTGTTTTTGCCCAGAGTTCTGGGGGCATACGACTCACGTGTCCAGCCCAGTCCCACTTGAGCTGGCCTGCTTTATACGCTACGTCAGCTATTTGCGTTTTTGAGCGCAGTATCGTGTTTCTAACGCGGTCTGTGAGTTTGACACCCAGGATACTGCGCTCCATAGCTCGCTGGCATACCCCGAGACGAGACTTTTGGCATTTTGTAAGTGACCAAGTCTGGGCACCGTATGTGAGGATGGGGAGAATGCACATGTCCATTAGCTTCCTTTTTAAGGATAGCGGAAGAGGTCCTTTCATGATTTCCTTCATGGACCAATAGCTCCTCCAGGCGTTTTCAATACGTCGTGTTATCTCTTGATCTTGCCTCGCCTGGAAGGAAACTATTTGGCCCAGATAGATGTATTCATGGACATGTTCAATCTCTACACCCCCGACTTTTATTTTCCCCTGCGTGCTATTGGTCATCACTTTTGTTTTTGCCATATTCATTCTGAGTCCCACTTCGAGGCTTGCTGTGCTCAGTTGTTCGAGCATTAACTGTAGTTCTAAAGCCGATGAAGAAAACAAAACTATGTCGTCAGCAAACCGGAGGTTCGATAACCTCTTCGAGCCGACCATGATTCCTTTATCTCTCAGCTTAGTAAGCTATTATTCAGAGGAAAGAACAGGTCAATACGTCTGAAGCTACCTAAGCCGCGGGTTTCCTCACGATGTTTCCTTCACCGTTAAAGCTCGTGTTTAGTGTGCACATACCTTTTTCAAGAAAGAAAAATCCATTGGTGCACGGCCGGTATCGAACCCACGACCTTCGGATTGAAAGTCGGGGGTACATACCACTCGGCCAACACGGCTTTAGATAAAAGTCAATAAGTGTTTATACAATAGAGCAAAACGCTACTTAGAATAGTCAGTTTACAAAATAAGAACAAAATACATTTAAATTGAACAAAGCACATAATTGAATTCGTTCGCTTCGGAAAACCTTTTATATCGAATGGATTTTTGTTATTAAAAATCTTATTTGCTACCTGAAACTCGAACAAATTGTTGACAAAATCATTATCATCATTGTTTACTAGTCACTAGTTATATTTAGAGAGATGTTTTACTTTGAAATTTAACATCGACAAGAGTATTTGTAAACAGATAACGTAAATTTTCCAATTAGCCTGTTTTATCTCGTTACTAATTGCTTCTAAATAGATTTGCTAGTAATTATCGTTAATTATATACGATCATCAGACTTAATGAGTAAGTGTTTGCTATGTTATCCTCTCCTTAACATAATAGGCCTTGGCCCTGCTGTGGAACACAAATGGCTTAAAAATAATAAAAATAAACAAATAATTGACATAATGGGTTAAAAATTAAAGATTTCATTGAAATCGAATTCCATTACAGCAGCACCTTTATCAAATGGCACCAGTTCTATAAAAAGGTAGTCCTGTCTTATAAAATACACTGCAAAAAAGTTATTAATTACATAAACGATTTTAATAAAACAAAATTTTAAGTCACTGTATTATATATAATCGTTTATTTCATTTATAATTTTTTACAAGCAATAAAAGTGACAAAAAAAATTACAAGAGACTTACCCGACATAAACGTTCGGGTATAGCCGAAATGTAATTCACTGCTTGATTTTAACATTTTTTCATCGGTATTTTTTTAATTTTAATGTGATATTGTTAATATAAGAAGAACTAATTCATAATTCATAATTCATTTATTGTTTGTGAATCAGGTACAAATAGTTAGGTGGTAGGTGGTAATACATTTCGTTCTCTAGATTCTGCCACTAGGGCATACAAACATTAACAAACACAATTCATAAGATACTTAAATTATTAGAAACAGCATGCATCAATCATTTAACTATACAATAAATAAGTATTATTAAAATGTGATACCTATTATAAAAAAACTTAAAATTTAATTTAATTTTAATAAAAATAGATATAAAAATGTCAGTTTGAATAAACAATGTCAATAAAATCATAATTAGAACTGGAATAATGAATATTTTATTTTATAAATAAATCTAATAAAAGGAAATATTTGTATGTGTTAGTTTGTATGTTTGTAAGGAATAAATTAAAAAACTACTGATCCGATTTTCAAAATTCTTTTACTATTATAATGCTATATTATTCCTGAGTAACATAGGCTATATTATAGACGAGCTCTGTGGCGCAGCGGGCGAGGGTCCGCCTGCGACGCAAGAGGTTGCGGGTTCGATTCCCGCCTCGGGACTGTGGTATTCTGTATTAATAGTGTTGCGGGTACACCGCTAATAAATCAGTTGGTTTGTCGATCCGGTCTTTCTCTCATTGAGTTCCCTAAATATTACAATAAATACGACTGGCGACGAGATAAACTGCGTAAAACTACGACTAATCGTGATATTATAGTGTCTTTATCAAGTTCACACAAAATGCCGATCGGAAAAATTGAACAATTTGATATTTCAAGTAAAAAGTGGTCGGCATACATTCGACGCGTGGAACAGTTCATGGCGCTCAACGGAATCAAATCTGAGTTACAAGTAGCTACACTGGTTACATTGGTTGGCGAAACAACATATGATTTGATGTGTGACCTTTGTGCGCCCGACAATCCGGAGGATAAAACTTTTGCGGAATTGGTAAAGACGATCGGCGACCATCTCGAACCAAAGCGCTCGGAAATAGCCGAGCGGCATGTTTTTAGACAAAGACGTCAATATGGCGGCGAAAGTCTCGGCGATTACTTGCAAGTTCTCAAGCATTTAGCGAGTACGTGCAGTTTCAAGAATAATCTCGAAGAGAACCTGAGGGATCAATTCGTGTCGGGGTTAGCGAGCGATGACATGAGGTCACGACTTTTCGCCGAGCCCACGTTGACGTACAAGAGGGCGGTGGAGCTGGCGTTCGCACTTGAGGCAGCCGACCGGCACGCGCAGGCGAGCGGGGCGGGCAGCGCGGCGGCGGAGGCAGCGGCGGCGCCCGAGCCCGTGCACCGGCTGGCAGCGAGGGGACGCGGCCGGCGCCCGGCGGGCCCAGGCGGGGCTCCGCGCGCGCCCGCAGTGGCCCAGCGCGCGGACCTGGCCTGCTGGAGGTGCGGGAAAGGCCACAAGGCTTTGCAGTGTCGTTTTAAAAATTATACGTGTGATTTTTGCGGAAAAAAAGGTCATTTAAAAGTAATGTGCAAACGTTCGTCCCAGCAAGATGCAACGCATTTGTCGGAACGCGAACAAAACTACATCAACAGTGATAGTGATTCGGAGATCGATATGTTCAATCTCAATGTGTGCAATAATAACGATCGACCGTATAACGTCCCAGTGAAAGTGAACGGTAAGGTGATAATGTTCGAGTTGGACACTGGCAGTAAGTTATCAGCGATAAATACTTATTTTTATAATGAACATTTTAAGCAGACGCCGCTAATTGTCAATAACATTTGTTTACATTCGTATAACGGTACTCAGATCGAAGTGGCGGGTTATATTATGGTAGATGTAGCTATAGGTACGCACATAGCGAGGAATGTTAAACTCTTTGTTATCAAGAACGGCGGACCGCCTTTATTGGGCCGGTCTTGGTTAAGTCAGTTGAACATTGATAAAATAAAAATTAAGGAAATGATTTTAAACTTAGCAGATGATAATCTAGTTGAAAATCTGCGAATTGAGTTCCCCACCGTGTTCGCCCCAGGTCTCGGGACCTGTACTAAGCAATTTTCATTGAGACTGAATGATACGAGTCCTATTTTCATGAAAGCGAGATCCTTGCCATTAGCTTTACGTAATCCGGTTGAACTAGAACTACAGCGACTCGAGGCAGAGGGTAGTATACGTAAAGTGGAGTATTCAGATTACGGAACGCCAATAGTACCGGTCATTAAAAAGTCAGGTGATATACGTATTTGCGGGGATTACAAAGTAACTATAAATCCTAAGTTGATTCGCGACCCCTACCCCATGCCTCGAATCGAGGAGTTATTTGCAGCGCTAAGTGGTGGCGATAAGTATTCTAAAATCGACCTAACGAACGCTTATCAGCAATTATTTTTGGATGAAAGTTCTCGAGCTTATAGTGCTATAACGACTCATTTAGGTACTTATGTCTATAATCGAACGCCATTTGGCTTGACATGTATCCCGGAAAAATTTCAAAAATTTATGGAAGAAACACTAAGAGGCTTAAAAGGTACAGCGGTATTTTTGGACGATATAGCGGTCACGGGGAGTACTCGGTCGGAACATATCGCTAATTTGAAAGCTGTGTTGTCTAGGTTACGTGAGGTCGGTTTGAGAATAAAAATGGAAAAATGCAGTTTTTTGCAAGATAGCATAACCTATTTAGGTTTCATAATCGATAAGCAAGGTTTACATCCAGATCCGAATAAAATTAAAGCCATTGTAGATGCGCCTCCTCCAGAAAATATAACTCAGCTGAGATCTTTTTTAGGCTTAATAAATTATTACGCCAAGTTTATACCTCGCTTGAGTACTATTTTGCATCCGTTGCATAGCTTACTGCGCAAAGGAACTGATTGGATCTGGTCAAAAGATTGTATTAATGCTTTTAAAAAAATTAAGACAGTTATTCTAAGTAGCAAAGTGTTAGTACACTACTCCCCCGAACTGCCTTTAGTACTAGCGGTTGATAGTAGCTCATACGGCATCGGCAGCGTGCTATCGCATCGTTTCCCGAACGGCGACGAGCGGCCTATTTGTTTCGCGTCGCGGACATTAAACGCGGCCGAAAGAAACTATAGTCAATTGGACAAAGAGGCACTCGCTATTATTGCCGGTGTTAATAAACACCATCAGTATATTTATGGCCGTCATTTTATAATAAAGACGGACCACAAGCCTTTAACTTTTATATTCGGTCCGAAGTTTGGTTTGCCTATAACGGCAGCTAGTAGGTTGCAAAGGTATGCCACTATTTTGGCGTCTTATGACTACGATATCGAGTTTGTTAAATCTAAGGAGAATAGCAATTTCGATGCGTTATCGCGTCTGCCGCTGCCGTATCAGCATAAGAACGGTAATGGGCCGGATTCGGTATCGTACGTCAATTATGTCGAGGAATCTTTTCCGATAAGTGCAAAAGAGGTGGCTTCGTGGACGCTGAAAGATGTTACACTTAACAATATCAAGAACTACCTAATCAACGGTTGGCCTTTTCAAATAAAATCAGTCCTAGAGAAACCTTATTTCTATCGTAAAGATAGTCTTACTATTGATCATGGTTGCATCTTATATAATCATCGGGTCATAGTTCCTGATCGTCTGAGGAAACAGGTGCTCGCTGAACTACATGAGGGTCATTTAGGTGTCGTTAAAATGAAGAATATAGCTCGCAGCTATGTATACTGGCCTACTTTAGATAAAGAGATCGAATCCATCACTAGGGAATGTAGTGCTTGCTGTCAACAGCGGGACGCGCCCCCGCGCTCCTTGCTCCACCCCTGGGAGTTCCCGGCGCGGCCGTGGCAGAGACTACATGTAGATTTTGGTGAATTTCAAGGAAAACACTATTTGGTATCCGTGGACGCCCATAGTAAGTGGATTGAGGTACAGAAAATGACAGGTACCAACGCCGCATCGACCATTGGCAAGTTACGAGAACTTTTTGCGCGTTTCGGTCTGCCTTCGCAGGTGGTCAGCGACGGTGGTCCGCCTTTCGGTTCCCGGGAGTTCGCGGATTTTATGAAGAAAAACTTCATAACGCACACAATAACGAGTCCGTATAGACCGGCGGGAAACGGAGCGGCGGAGAACGCGGTAAAGTTGGTCAAGCGGGCCATGAAGAAAGCCGCACACGAGGGGGTCGATGTCGATACGGCGGTCTCCAAATTTCTTTTTCAGTATCGAAACTGTGAACATGCCACCACCGGCGTTCCGCCGGCCGTGGCTATGTTGGGCAGGCGTCTGCGTGGCCGCCTGGACGTGCTGCGGCCCAGCGCTGAGCGCGCCTGCGAGGCGGCGGCTGCGCGGTCAGCGCGCGCGGCGCCCGGCACAGAGCGCAGCGCCGCGCCCGGCGACGCGGTGTTGGCGCGGGATTACAGCGCGCGCGCCGACAAGTGGGCGCCGGCTGTCGTAACCGCTAGGGACGCACCGCTCACCTACAAAGTACGGTGCTCGGATGGACGCGAGTGGAAAAGGCATATCGATCAGCTGTTACCCGTTAGAACTTCGCATTCCACGTTGCGACACTCCACAGTCGCGCCCCCGTTGTTTGAGCCGGAAAAATCTGATGATGAATTCGATGACGCGATTGGGGAGGAGGAAACCCAAGAGGGTGTGAAAGGTTTAAAGTCCACCGAAGTCACCTCTAACGCATATCAGTTACTATCTCGAAAAGTCGAACCGAACTCGGTTCAGAATCCTCAAATAGATGAAGCAAATAAGCCTCACGAACGCCCGAAGCGGGCCTGTACTCTTAAAGAAAAGAATTATAAACAGTAAAATATGTCCAACATATCAATACGTCTTGTCATGATAAATAGTTCAATAATTATATATATCTACCTATTTAGTCTTAGTATTGTCAGCATAGCATTTTGTGAACACCTGTTGCATTGCATTGTTTATACGATGCCTACTAAAGCTATGTGTTTATGACTGAATATCGCTTTGTTAGCGATTTTAATATAATTAGGTTAGTACTTATGCTTAAAGGTATAATTTGTAGACATTAAGTTGGATAAGTTTTTGCCTTTGTTTTCTGTTTTCTACTAAGAAAAAAAAGAATTATTATTATTCTTTAGATAAGAAATGTTATTTGTAAGTGTAATTTTTTTTAATGTTTCTAAGGGGGGGGCGTGTGGTATTCTGTATTAATAGTGTTGCGGGTACACCGCTAATAAATCAGTTGGTTTGTCGATCCGGTCTTTCTCTCATTGAGTTCCCTAAATATTACAATAAATACGACTGGGACAAATGTCTGTACGATCTGCAGATATTTGTTCAGGGTGTTCTGGGTGTTTTTCTATATATAATAAAAATATCTATCTATGTAGTATAATTTATTAAGTATATCAGTCATCTAGTACCCATAACACAAGCTCTGCTTACCTTGGGGCTAGATCATGCTGTGTGATTTGTCCAGCATTATTTATTTATTTTTTATTTATTTATATTAATTCCCCGTTCCCACGGGAACGGGAACTTCGCGGGTGAAAGGAGTGCATTTGTATTAAAAAAAATAAACAAACATATTATAGTAATAACTGACTTCCAGATTAAAAAAAATATTTTAATAACTATAGTAAATCCGATTTAAAAGAAATAAATCTTATTATTTTCATTTCTTTTATAAAAAATCATGTGTTTTTTATCAAGCCTGCTTTGGTGTAACAATATCATTTTAGTGCTGTTGAAATATTATAGAAAACTCATCTCATAAATCGTGACTGATTTTGCTTCCACTTATTCCTGCAATCTTTACAGTGATGATAATACAATAATACGCCATACATTTTTAGGGACTGCGTAATAGATGTCACAATGCATGACAAAAATAAATGTAGAACTCGATTCATCTATACTAATCTCTCAATATCAATCTCTATAAAGAGGAAACGATGATTTGTTTGTTTGTAACGAATAAACTCAAAAACGACTAAACCGATTTTCAAAATTCTTTTATCATTAGATAGCTACATTATCCGTGAGTAACATAGACTATATTTATTGTATTCCCAAGGGAACGGGAACTACGCGGGTGAAACTGCGGAGCGCGGCTAGTATATAATGTATCAGATAACATAAGTTGGGATGTGGAAACCAATACCCCAATTCGCGTAATCGTAATAGTGTGCACAACGGATGTATCAATTGAAGAATTTTTAGTCGTCCAACCAATTTACATCCATCAAAGCTTGCTCGCAATAAAAGCGGCATTCATCAATCTCATGACATCAGTTCCGATGCATAATTTATTGGTCCAATAACTGCCATTTCGGATCGCAGTGATTCAATAACCGTTTTCTTCTACCTACCATATAAAGTGAGCTGATTTTAATATGCTTGGGGCCCATAATAATGCGATTTTTCGAGAGCGTCGACGCGGCGTGAATGGTGATTCGTTTCATTAACCGATTTCATCTCGGTCGGCTCAGTTTTATTTTATACGGTACAAATACCTCTTTGGAAATGTTACGGATCAATAATACGCTTTTGTTTAGGAGGGTTAGCTTTACGCTCCTACCTTTCCTCGAATAGATCAGTGGTTTCATGTTGGTCGGTAATTTTCCCAGCAGATCCTGCAAAGCTGTATTATTTATAATGCTAATTTTCCTTTGTAATATATATTTACGTGCGTGTAAGAAACTATTATGTAGTTGTATATGAAGTTAATATGCCTAAGGAGAAACAATAGAAGAAAGAAATCAATCACGTAATTGTAATCAAAGAAAATAGGTCGAATAACTCTTGCTTGAACGTACTTACCTCCTTGTTTGGTTTGAAATTGTAGTAAGTTGATAAGTGTTCTGTTCTGTTTCTCAATTTAATTGGGTTTGAGCTTGAGCTTTAATCCGGCATTTCAGGGATTTATTTGGTAAGGTGTCATGATTTTAATCAAGTCAAAATAATTTATTTCCTCTTTGTGACTAACGTCGTATTCTCATCTTCATAATATGGCTATTCACGTGCGCCGTCTAAATTGGGATTTGATTGATCGCTTACCTTTTCCCCCGTATTTCAATACATGTTTACATTCATATTGCCCTTGTAGCAATCAGGGTAAGTGGTTTCAGATTACAAGGAAAGAGAATCTGTCTTCGATTTGTTTGACAAGTCTCATTTGCCGGATATAACAAGTGCGTGCGTTTTTTCGTAGCTCGGCCCGCTATGTAGATCTGGTGCATATGCTGCTGTCGAAGCATGAAACTTTATCACGACCACCAAGTAAACTGATTTTCAATGACAATAATAAAGACCGTTAAACTTAAAAGTAGAAGCTAAATAATTTAATTAATTTTGTATGTTGTCTCGTTGACTGTTTCAATTGGACTTCAAAGCTTATGTTGTATTATTATTATTCTCTCGTAAGCCGTAAATGTTTTAGTCTTGCGAAAAGTTTGACAAAGCCAGTCTTTTAGTACTGTTATTTTAGAAGACCTACTGTCTATTTTAAACTTTAAGCATAAGTACAAGTTTTAGCTTCAATATTTTGGCTAAGCGTTAGTCAGACAAGGACCACCCTCTTTATAATATTAGAATAGATGGGTTAGGTTAGCACTACAATTATATTTCCAAACGAAGGTCGAGGTAGACCTAGGTCAAGATCGAAAGATGTAGTGTTAAAGGATATAACGGAGGGCCAAGCTTTCGAAGACGGTGTCGAGGACAGATCGAAGTGGAGGCGATACATAAGTACGGGCCATCACCATGTGGAACCCCTTGGAAGAGGGAGAGATAGAGGGTTATAGCTGTTCACTTCTGAGGCATAGTTTAACTTAAGTTTGACTGCAACAATGGACTTAGATCTTGCGGTAACCGCTCGCACACGTGTGAATCAGACTGCGCGACGCACGCGATCGGGTTGTTTCGTTCACGGACCACTGGACTTAGTTATTATGAGGACGTGCTGGGTTTTTATTGCACTCTTGACTTCTTTGTCCCCATGATAGCTATAAACTTTGATATTATATATCCCAGTCTTCTAAAATAGTCTATGGATATTGTAAGGTTTCTTCAAATATAAGTAAATGATTAGTGTAATCGCACTGTAGTGCGCCAGATGCTGACAACTGGGCTGGCGAGCTTAGTTATTACGAGGACGTGCTGGGTTTTTACTGTACTCTTTATTTAACCTCCCTTATTTAACCTCCTTGATAGCTATAAACGTTGACGTTGTAAGGTAAACATAGGTCTTATAATGCCTTAATTTTCTAAACCCACTCTAAATTTTGTTTACGATATCGAGTGGTAATTTCAAGGTCTTTTGATATGAACATGATATGGTTTCTACAGAACTAGACATAAGGCTTCAAAGCATATACGTATTCAATCTCCATAATACAAGCTTTGCTATGTTTGGGGCTGGATGTCATAGTGTGTAGTCATTTCAGCCGTAAAACGTCCACTGATGAACACAGGCCTCCCCCATGGATCTCCATGAGGGGTAATTGCCATTCTCACCACGCTTGGCAGGCGGGTTGGTGAGCGCAGTATGGGATGTTGATACACGGATAGACGCTGCTGCCCATCTTCCGGAGGTATCCCTTAGCAGGCTTTTACTGCATCCACGGGCATGAGAGGAGGGGTATCATTCTACTGCCGGCACCCCACGGCGGCAGTGTGTAGTGTCCAGCATTATTTATTTTTATATGTTCGAAGCAGCAGCCGAAAACGTCTAAGTGGAAACTTATTATAGTATCAATGCACGAGCTGATTACTACCCAGCTTAAAATAAACTAAGCGAACGTCATGCTTTTGCTGTGTCTTTGTAAGTACATGAATTAATGCATGAATTTGTGAATGAACACTTTATTGTACTTGTACGCAGTGTAAATTAAGAGCTTTGGTGCGTGTTTTCTCTGTTCTGGATAAACAAAAGAAAAATTAACAGCTACCTTGAATCTTTGAAACCATTTTTAACACAATGTCAACCATCGGATAACTTTTTTTTGTTAACCAATTTCGTCCCACTTTTTCGTTCGCAAAGGTGTAATATTAAAATAATCTAACATTTTTTTAATGAAAATTATTGCAACCACATGTATAAAATATGTATATGTATGTATATGTTAAAGGCAATAAATAAAAATTTGCTTCTTCACACAACGCGAGTGACGCGAGTCGGATTGTAGTTTTTTTTCCGTGACCGTTTAATTTATAGATATATAGGTACATTAAAAAGCAAAATGTAAGTCTATATTAGATTTGTGTTTCATGTTATTTATTCTTTCTGAATTGATTCTGACGTGGATAATGTAATTCAACTCGAGAGTTCTTTTAAATGTGCGAATTTTATAGTTATGGATCACGTTTGTGCGAAACCGCTATCCTCTGTAAGTTATACGTTCCGTACGTAAATAAATATAATCAGCAAAAAGCAACAGCAGATGCCTGTTTCTTTGTGATGTCAAAATGTCTGCGAAAATTCAGATCAGTTATTCGTTGACGTTATCTCGAATGAGCGAAACACGATTCTGGGGCACTAAGTAAACGAACCGTTTTCCTTTTTAAATCGGTGACATCATTTCGCCCACTCATGTCTTTACTGTCCAGCATCTGATGCGAGTCGCTCAGAGTTGAACTTAGGCCCTTACGTGTCAGATCTAATTACACACACAAAGCCTTATCAGCTATCTTTAATCATCATTTCAGCCGTAAAGCGTCCACTACTGAACACAGGCCACCCTCATGGATCTCCATGAGGGGTAGTTGCCATACTCACCAAGCTTGGCAGGCGGGTTGGCGAGCGATGATCGGGATACACGGAAAGACACTGCTGCTCATCTTCCGAAGGTATCCCTTAGCAGGCTCTTACTGCATCCACGGGCATTAGAGGAGGGGTAACATTTTACTGCCGGCACCCGACGGCATTAGCTATCTTTATTCACTCTTAAATTACAGAATACATACTATAAGAAACGTAGATGGCGGGTTGAACTAGGTCTACTAGACCTGGTCGAACGGGGGAAAGTGGACCAAGATCGAGATGCTTCGAGGGATTAGGGGGAGGCCTTGGCCCAGCGGTGAGACTCAAATGGCGGATAATAATAATAAACAAAAAAATGAAGAACTGACTGACAGACAAACTTTAGTTTCCGAATGGACCCAGAAGTCTCTACATGGTAGACATCGTCACGATTTGAGCCATCCTACCGTCGACATGCAGGCGTCGAACGAGTGGCTCCATCGCGGCGAACTCTTCCCTGAGACTGAAGGGTTCATGATTGCCATCCAAGACCAAGTCATTGAAACCCGAAACTACCAAAAACACATCATGAAGGTACGCAATATCTACTCTGACTTGTGTAGGCGGTGCAACAGTTCATCGGAAACTATTCAACACATTACAGGAGCTGTAAATCAATTGCACAAACGGACTATAAGTACAGGCACGATCAGGTGGCGAATATCATACACCAAAAACTGACACATAAATACCACCTTATAGAATCGTCATCTAAGCCAATTCCGTACTACAAATACACACGGAATTCTCCAAACGCTCCTAATAAGAAAAGGTTCGTTGTTTTATAGTAGGTAGTCGAGTTTCATGCTTTCAACGTGCGATCATGGATTCCTTTTCTCATCTTGAACTAAACCATTAAAGTTACGACGCTATAACAACAAATAACATGGCAACGCTGCGCGCTGGTCTAGAGCAAAGCTTCCTATCTTGTGGGATTATTCAGCAGTAACTCCACTTACTCTTATATATAATGTAAATCCGTTATTGGTCGTAGGATACATATGTAATTTAGGATAAGGTAGATTAAGGACTGTGGATTTTGTTTAAATAAATAAAATAAAAATAAAATAAACTCCGAATAGAAGCGACTTTGTGACAAAGCTGTCTAGACAACGCTATGTTAGCTTATTAAACCTCCGCCAGGGAATGGTTACTGCGAAACTAGACTAATAAATGTGAATTGGATTTCACATTTATTAAAAAAAATGAAGTGTCCGTTTGTTCTGTCAAAATAGCTGCAGTCACATGAAAGTATGTTACGTACGACACTGATATAACAAATTCAACCTGAAATATTCTAATTAATAATTAAAATATGTAAAAAAACTCAGTTTGTTCCGGCTAATGTCCGTAACAGCTGGACTGATTTAACGGAACTTCTCATTGTAGATGTTATTAGGAGAAAGTAGGATACTTTTTTTATGAGCCTGTACTGTCGCACTGCAGTGCAAAGGGCTCCATTCTACCTTTCAAACTTCTCTATCCTGAGCTATTGTGGTCGGCAGACCTAGACGTCAATGGAGAGAGGAACTCGACGCACACCTCGAAGACCACAATAGCTATACCACATAGTACATTAATATTAAAACAAATATTATGATTCTCCGAAATTAATTGATATAGTGTTGCCTTTTCGACAGAGATAGTCTCTCCCTCTCTCACTCACTATATATTTCTATATATATTTGTTGATAATTTAGTTATCTGATTCTCCGCAAAATACCAAAAAAGCGGGACACCGCGCCGACAACGGTCCACACCCCCACCTAAATGGCCTCGCACCCCTCCACGCCCGTCCGCCGCACCACAAAGGTCAGTGGCGCTCACAGCCACGAGACCTTCTACATACCTCATCAAGCGAGGATAACTAACACGCCAAACTGAACGCCAGCCGTAGAAGGCGCTATCGAATGACCCAGGGGTAGTAACCCTTGGAGAAGAAGCCGGGGTAAAGAGGTCCCACCTCGAGGCCCCACCCAGTGACCCCAGGTAGGGGTACTGATGACAGAACGACGAGAGCAACTGGTATTCATACTCTACGGGACATCGCAGTGCCTAGAACATTGTAAGATGGATTAGTTTTACGTGGAAGTGGAACGTACGCTATCGTAATAGAAGCATTTCCTGATGGAAATATGTCTGGCAAATTCTAGAAAATGTGCATTACAAAAAGTTTTAAGCTGCATAATGGAATTAATTTGCATTCACGATGCCAAAAATTCTATTGGAAGTTGGCAGCATTTTTATACTTATACCTAACTATCGTGGAGGTATTTTAAGTAGGCATACGTACTTTTACTAACATAACAACAGTTTTCGTGGCGGTATTTTAAAACCGCATTAGACACGTCTAATTCAATATTTAAAACTACTTAATTTATGGAATAGTTTTAATCCTCAATAGCAAGCAATGCACCATGCATGGAATCACCAAAGATGTTTTTTTTAAATTTTATTGACTTTAAAATATACACGTCAACTTAGTGTTAACTGTGTTTGTATATTAGATGCAAATTTTATTTGTAACACAATTTTATCATAAAAATATTTATTAAGGTTTAGACGCAGTTAGATTTTTGACCCAGCAAATTTTTGGTTTCTATGACCGAATGTTTAAGGCACCCTGGCTAGAGGGTGATTGTATACTCCTGCAGGTCCAGCCGAAAAGAAAAATTTGGGGGAGGCAAGAGTCAGCAATATTAAATTGCTGAAGAAATTAATATGCATCTATTATTGTACATTCATGCTAACATAACTGAAGATACAGCTAAACCTACACTTACCTGATAGGGGATACAAATTACACGTGTACACGTAACATTAAGTACAATGTCAATGTCAATTATAGTACTGTCCTAAGCCTCGAGGTCGACTTGCCGCTCTCACAAACACTCATATTTAACTATAATAGCCTTTAGGATCATTTACATAAGACTTAGTTTTGCATCTCCACTTGACACAGTTACGGTATCATGATTCAAAGTCTGTACACTACGAGGGAGGATTACAGTACTAATGCAGTATTATACATCTTTTCCGTTATTTATAAAAACTTTCTTAGTAATTTATGAGTGATTCAATCTGCCGGGATCTCACATAGGAATAATGAGGATCAATTATTAGCTTTTTCTAAAGATCGAGCCTGGGTAAGCCCACTGACTATAATGATCATATAAAAAAGCCATTGTCCTACATGGCTTTTTATATGATCATTATTTGTGTTTTTATGTTACCTATTTCGTCCTACTGGTAGACAAAGATAACTCCCAAAGTTTTTATCAACCGCCCCGTTTCTTCGGAGAATGGTTTTATTGTCTTCAAAATATTGAGACAAATAAATGGTTTGGTCAAAATAAAACAATATTTTCCCCTATATTTGATTTTTGCTAAGGTCTTTGGTAATAGCTTATTACAATGGAAACTTACTACAATAGTTATCTAGCACTGGGCAATGTAAACTATCTATTGTTTACGTTTAATATGTAAACAAGGTGATGCACCAGATACGATATTCTCTTATCAGCACTTGAGCAGTTTTATTTGTTAGTTATACATTTTTTGGGTTACATATCGACGATATAGAAGAGGCATGAAACGCAGACGTAGCGCAGGCGACGCACCTGAACCTTATCGCTTCAATACTTGGTCATACAAATTATATTAAAACGACGCGTCGCTTCGCTGCCCTGCCAGTGCCTTATCCGTTGGACGCCTGTGCTTAGTTGTGTAATATGTGCCTGTGCCGCGACTTCGCCTTACGCCGCCGTTGCTGTGTGAATCACGCCTTACGTGTGGTCTGGTTCATCTGTACGTCTTTCAACCGGGACCCCTTCAATACACAATATCCTTACAGAAATTAAGTAATATTCATTTCAATTGTCCACGTTTATCCTCGCGTAAAAAGAATACTTTCTGGACACCGACCTCCAAAACTACTTGACTACCTTTAAAAAGAGAAATTTTGAAGGAGCTTTGCCACAATTTAGTCTAATTTAATTTATTTAAGGTCTCGTTTACTGCGTAATTTAATGTCTCTAAAGTTGTATTGTATCATTTAATTTTTTATTTTTCTTCTTTTTTACTGTTCACCTGCTGTAACTGTACAACTTAATGGCGGAAACTTTGCTGGTTTTAGTATTGTCTAACTTTATCTCTAGTCTTAAGAAATATGTACTGTTTGTTTCCCTAATAAATATAAATATAAAATTTATAAATAGAAATAAAGCAGTTTAAGGACTTGATCAAATCTCTTAGGTACTTTCTTTAGGAAATCATGACAAGATGGTTTAGGCAGGCATTGCACGGCACGATAAACGGTATTGGTACCGGTGTTTACTTATGCAACCCTGAATGTATATAAATCACTTAAAACGCGGTGATCAGGCCCAAAAATACTTAGTCAGGGCTCTTCTTGTGTTGTGTTTTGTTTCTCATCTCAGGCATGATGTATGAAAATCTAATTCTGTTTAGTTCGTCAGTTAGATACCTAATACAAAAATAATAGACACTTATTTTTTGTTTATTCAAATAAATAAAACAATACTTAGATAAAGCGCATTAAAGTTCAGGAGTGACGTCGTCGAGTGACCTCGTGACGTTTTACATACTTACGCAGTCATAAAGTTACCAAGGCGGTGCGTGATGTCACTCTATACGAGTATGTATATCATATTAATGTATCGTCGTAACTTTTGGATTACGTTAAAAAAAACTATGTGTTTAATAGTTTTTGTTTTTATAATTGACGGATTAATATTCTGCAAATCGATGACCGCTGAAATAACACCTAGATTTTGCAGAACAACCCCAAGACTTTTGTTCCGACATATTACTTATTATGGATTACGGGATGTATTCAACTTTAAAGTTTTGTTAAACAGAGCCAGCTTGCGAGCCAGCTGTCCTGTCCAGCTGCAGATGCTATTCACTACACACGGTACGTTAGTGAATCACAGCTACGTCTAAGCTAATCTTCCCGTGACCACGATAAGTGCAATCCTGTCGTAACATCAGGTACTAACTAGTAAAGGTAGGTAAATAACGCGAAAAAAAAATGTGCACTTTGAATACGAGCTTTAAAAGTAAAAGAAAACATCGTGAGGAAACCCACTCCTTAGTCAGTTTCAGACGTATTGACATGTTCTTTCCTCAGACTAAATAGATAGATAACTCTTTATTGTACACCACACTGAGAACATAAACAATTAAGAAATAAAATAAGATATTAGACGCTAAATCGTGGCGTAAAATTAAGAGATTACAGGGATCAAACATAAATAAACAAATAAGTAGTCATAGATTAGGTACAAAAGGGTTTTTCCGAAAGTATAATAAATAGATAATATAAATAATAAATTAAATACAAAATAATTATAGTGATAAATAATATTCATATTATTTGATTATCATATTAATTGGCAGAGATTTTGCAGTTCTGAAGACCTTACGTTGTAAGAAGAAAAGTTACCAGTTGCTGACGCTGTATAAATCATCTTGTGATCGTAATAGATTTTAATGGCCATACTTTTTATGCACTTCTATCAAAGTAGGTATTAACTGAAATCGCCACTTCTGTTATCTTATATCTTCTGCTGCTGTTGATGTTGATGTGGTTTTTACCGGACGCGGTTAATTATTATTTGTAAATTGTGACCAGTCGAGTCGACCGACTATCACGAAGAGATATAAGAGATATATCGTCTTGGGACAGTAGCTCTCACCGTGTATCAAAGCCATACGTCCATTACTGTAATTAACAAGCACAGATAGCGGGGTCGCCGTATAGATAACTGATTATAATTGCTACTTCATAATTGCATGGAGAGGCGAGGTAAATTTCCTACTGAGGGCTCAGATTGAATAAACTACTCGTACTTTATTACTATGTGACTTAATTAATGGAAGTGTGCTAGGATCATAGCAATAGAAAGCTGTATGTACTCCTTTGGGAAAAAGCACGTTATGTATGAGTGAATGTACGTGTACCTGCAATGAATTTGACGAAGGAAGGTACAAAGTCAGTCGTTACTTTATTAAATAGCTTGTCTACGACTGGTTCTGATACAAGTTTCCAAAATATTGTGCCGAAAAAAATTTTGATATAATATATTTTTTTGCAGTTAAGCTAAATGTAATAGACATTAAGTATGTAAAATATATAGGTATACATGTAAAATAAAGAAAAAAATGTTATCAAAATAATACTAGACATGCATTATTTATTAGCTTCAGAAGAAATTCACGTGTTTAAAAAAGTTAGTTGTGATTAAAAAATAAAAGTCGCTACGGTGACATAGCCTAGACCCCTTTACCACCCAGTCTCACCCCATGCAACTTTTTCTTATGGAAATGTCTCAAATATTGCGCATGCGTTATCATTATCAACAATAGACCACATTAAAATATCCGACGAGTGATTGTCCAGATCAGCTTTGCAAGCGAGTTTTCGCCAATATGAAGGAAATATTTCAATAATGTTTACGGCTAGAAACCGCGCCATTTGGGTAGGGTGGTTTATAAAACTAAAATCTATATAATTTTATGTAAGATAGTAAATATATGATATGACTGTGATGCATGTTTTTATTTTAATATATTATTTTAAGCAAAAAAAATGCCGGCGGACACCTTGTATAAAATCATCTTTGGTCTACCGCCTACACTTCTTCCATCCGCATAATTTGAACGTCTGTAAGTACCTTACCAACCGTAATAACGTAAATCGTCATTGTACTGAGATGTTCTCATCCCTTCATTTATCAAAGCAGATTGTATAGCACTTATATAATCTTATTTAATTGCGCCATACCGATGGCGATGTTGTGATGAGACCAACAAAAGAACAAAGCTGAGTTGTCGATACAACATTCCCGTGAAGCGGTGCATTAAACATCATTGTCTGTCATCATTCCTCTGACCTTTGTGCTGTAGGTGTTCCGTGAACTGTCCTCCTGCTAAGTTTACAGTTAGCCAGGTACTGCGGCTCAGGTTATTCTGTTGTTTAGCTATAATAACGCATTTATTTAAGAAACATGTATATGGCTGTCCATTGAGCAGCATAATGTGCTATTTTTAGTTAATTACTGTTTGTTTTATGTCGTATTCTATTCTATATAACATAAAAAAAAAACTTGCGAGTTACTGTATTTATTCTAATGTTGTGTGGGTTTCCACGTTAATTGTACGTTTAAAATAGTTTTTCAACTTGTTTAGTTCGGAGAGGGTGCCGCATACTCCACAAGTCCACAGCAGGTCAATACGTCTGAAGCTGACTAAGCCTCGGGTTTCCTCATAATATTTTCCTTCACAGATAAAAATAAAGTAAGGCCCTCGTATCTATTATAGATGATTTATACAGCGTCAGCAACTGGTAATCATGCTGTACGGGACGCTGCAGTGCCTGGGACATTATTAGATGGATTAGGCTTGCCCAGCACCTATACCATCCTCTCAGCTTAGCTATTATTCAGAGGAAAGAACAGATCAATACGTCTGAAGCTAACTAAGCCGCGGGTTTCCTCACGATGTTTCCTTCACCGTTAAAGTACGTGTTGTGCACATATGTACATCTTTCAAGAAAGAAAAGTCCATTGTGCACGGCCAGTATTGAACCCACGACCTTCGGATTGAAAGTCGGGGGCACATACCACGGCCAATACGGATTTTAAAAATATAAATATGACTAGCGATCCGCCCATGCTTCGCACAGGTGTACGGATGAACAGGTCATCGGTCATCTTGTATGAAAAGTTAAAAAATGTATGATTTTCCAAATTGTTCAGGTTGCTGGACACAACAATTTTTGTTACAGGTGAACCCAGACATTACACAATTTAATGAAATAATTAATTTCATACATTGCTTCTATAGAATGTATTTAAATACAATGTTTAGAGCTGTTTTTTATAAGAAAATTATTATATATTAAACTCGAGAAGTTGGCATGTGTCGTACATGTGAAACCCGCCGCGGCGTCGCAAATAATGCATACTTTTTAATCAAAATTTAAATTAGTTTATTTTACTGTGCCGTGGGGTGCCGGCAGTATAATGTTACCCCTCCTTTCATGCCCGTGGATGCAGTAAGAGCCTGCTAAGGGATACCTCCGGAAGATGGGCAGCAGCGTCTTCCCGTGTATCAACATCCGTACTGCGCTCGCCAACCCGCCTGACAAGCGTGGTGAGTGTGGCAACTACCCCTCATGGAGATCCATGAGGGAGGCCTGTGTTCAGTAGTGAACGTATTACGGCCGAAATAATGATGATTTTTACTGTGAGTTATCCATAAAAGATAGAGATATGCTGTCGCGGACTTTTTTCTAGGCCTTTTTAAAAAGGAACAGTTCTTCATACATCACTTGCACATAAATTCAATGGTTTACGCGGCGCACGCCAAAACAACTCCCAATCGGCATGAAATTTTCCGACAACATCAACAATCTTTATTTTAATTAGACAGACAGACAGACGCGGGAAGCGACTTCAATTTATACTATGTAGAGATAGAGATACTAATGTATAGCAAGTTTTGTATGTCGTATTATAATTAAAGGATATTTTAAAGAAGAGTTCGATTAAGCAAAATAAAACAAATGTCTCAGATGATCTATTAGGTGAATATCATACGAATTGCACAGAACGCGGTTGCTGGTTACTCTATCTTTGGCATATTAAAGGAACACGAGTTAATACCTCTATACGTTGGCTTTGGAGTTAACGAGGACGCTCTGGAACATTTAAGAGACGGTATGAACTTGGTTATTGGTTCTCTATAACCATCCTATTTTTTTTTTTTTTTTATTCTTATTTTAATGACCTTTGAACAACATGTTCATGTCGGTCAGATAATGTAACACGGGTAATTAATTGAACATAAAAAAAAACAAAAAAAGTTACTTCTACAAAAGAAAAAATAACAACAAAACTAAAATAATTGTAAGAGTACGTACCTAATAATCTATCTAACATTAACTAAATTATAAAGCAATAAAGCTTCTTTGCTTACGGGATATGACAATATCTGATGAAAAACACCTAAATCCACAGTATTAATTTTGAGTTCAGCTAGAACTTGCCGCCTCTCGGCTTCGTTCCGGGCACACTCCGTCAGCACGTGGTACGCATCTTCCGGCTTATCGCAAATCTCGCAATTAGGTGACGACACTTTGCCCATCAAATGAGCAAACGCCGCTAGCGGCATGTGCCCGGAACGAAGTCTGTGAGCAGTCACAACATGTTTCCTACTTATATCCCCCCCAAACCACGGCAAACGAGGAGGTCGACTTTGTATAATTTTATACCAAATTCCTTTAGTCTTCGAGCGTTCATCAAAATATTCCCGCCAATTATCTTTGCAAATTTTTCTGTACTTTGGTAATATTTCCGGATATGATGGTAGAATGAAAACCTCCGCTCCATCTGAAACAGCTGACCTAGCTAATCGGTCGGCCTCCTCGTTCCCCGACAAGCCTATGTGAGACGGAATCCACTGGAGTATAACTTTGACGTTGTTTACATTAAATTCTTCCAACTTTCGGAGAATGTCATAAGCTATCCTTATACCTCGATTTCCAGATATGCAACCAATAACATGTTGTAGGGCACCTTTGCTATCGCTAAAAATTACAATTTCTAAGTGAGTGTGTACATAGTATTTAATATAAGTCAAGGCTTCCGATATGGCAAAAAGTTCCATAGACATTATACACACGCTAGACATGTTCTTATAGCAAACTGATTGCTTTGAAATAGAATCATAGAATGCCGCACCAGATGCGTCGGTGCACTTTGACCCGTCTGTATATATTTTAAACCAATTCCTGTATTTAACATCCAACTCGCACAGTATGTCATTTTTTAATAAATTTTGATCATAATCTTTTTTAGCTTTTTGAACACATTCTAAACTATCCTTAACTACGTATTGTAAATTAATCTTTGATGGCCATATTTCAAGAGAAAACATTGCTAATGGGTGAGACGATGATATTTTTTCTTCCTTTACCAAGTTATATGCATAAATCAACAAAGGTTTTTTTCTATTTGACCAAAATGAATTGTCGCAAAGTGCACCGAGCGTTTTAAGACAGTCTGTAACTATACCATTTGTCCAAGATTTAGCTTTAAGACAAAACTTAAAGGCCAGATATTGTCTCCGTACAGCTAGTGGAGGAATGCAGATCTCGCTTTCCATCACATGTATCGGCGTAGTTTTTATGAATCCACCTATGATCCTAAGGGCCTGGTTTTGGATTTTATCGATTTTACACGTATGGGTTTTAGCGCTGTTGTCATATAGATAGCTACCAAAATCCACACGACTTCTTATTAGATTAATATATAGCCTTCTTAAGTGTTTGGGATGGACTCCCCAACCAGAACCAGCCAAAACTTTTAAAACGTTCAAAAACTTTAGAGTCTTTTCACAAATCTCATTTATATGCCTACCCCACCGAAGTGATCGATCTAGCCAAATACCCAAGTACCTAATATTTACATCACAAGTTAGCGGTGTATTATTAACAATTAGTTCTATTTGATGATGTCTGCGACCCCTACTATATAAACAGAACTTTGATTTATTTGCCGAGATATCTAATCCAATATCAATTAAAATTTTAACAATGCTATTCAAGGAATGTTGTATAGTAAAAACGCAATTTTCTACTTTCCTATCACTCACAAAAACAACGAAATCGTCCGCGTATTGTGCAATTTCAGAAGACACATTTTTACATATTTCAAAAGTTACAATATTAAATAACAGCGGAGAAATCGGATCTCCTTGGGCTAGACCCTTGGAGGTCCATCTCACCATAGATGAGTCATCACTAAAATCATCCTGTATTTTTAAATGCCGTTCACTTAAGAATTCCCACAGATAATTACTTATTTTCGCTCCAGCATTCAGACGATCAAGAGTAAGCGTAACTTTGTCAACAAGTACATTATTATAGGCGTTCTCAAGGTCAAGGTAGCATGCAAGCGTAGGTATGTTTTTAGTGAGACCTACTTGTATTGTTGACACTAATCGGGCTACCGAGTCAAGGCACGATTGAGCTTTTCTAAAACCCGATGTGTACGGTGATAATATGTTATTCTTTTCGATGAACCATTCCAATCTTTTTGCTAACATCAAATGAAATATCTTACACAAACATGATATCAATGATATAGGTCTTAACTTGACATCCGAAGGATCAGAATTGCCTATTTTTGGAATAGGCACAATTTTTATATTCCTCCATTGTTGTGGTATGTACCCAGAATAAAAAATATCATTGTATAAATTGATTAAATATGATTTTCCGACTAAAGGTAAATTAAAAATCATGGAATAAGTTATGTTATCAAACCATCCTATTGGAACGAGGATAATAATATAGTATCATCATCACTATCTCAGCCATAGGATTACTGTCCATGTCCGCTGCTGGACATATGCCTCAATTATGGATCTCCGAGATCATGAGAGGGTTTATTTATTTATTTAATATGGACATCCAACGAAAAAATCACAATGAACACTTAAAATAACAATCATGGTCCTAAAAACTATGTGTTTTTTTATTTATAGGACGTCACAGCGTGCACTACAAAATAGATTCAATCTAAACAAAAGCTTATAGTCTAAAGATGAGATCAAAATTAACTAATTAATATATAATATATATTTCAGTTTTTTAAATTATTCACTATTAGGTAAAATGTAATAAAGTATAAGAAAAAACAAAGAAAAGAAGAAAAAATATTACATACGAAAATTAGGTAAATAAAGATAAGGTAATTCCTTATAAATCTTTTAATAGAAGGGATTTTAGGTCTTTATCAAATTTTTGAAGGGGGTCACTTAAATCTAGTAAACTATTCTTAGATATGGAATTAAAGTGTCTGCAGAGTCTTGGAATAATGGCGTTTTTTCCCAGGTTGGTCCTCTTATATGGGACATGAAACAGATTATACCTTAGGCCTTAATTCTGGGTAATCTTAGAGGAGCATTTATTACTAATTGGTTGTTAAGGTTTATGCAATCAATATTACCGTTGAAGAGTTTAAATAAAAATAGTAAGTCAGATCTTTTTCGTCGTAACGTCAGTGGGGTAATTTTGTAGTGTCGTAGTCGTTTAACATAGCTGTTACATTTTTTGGCCAAGTGGTCACCATATGAAAGGTGGTATAAGAATCGTTGTTGTACATTCTCCAGGCGTTTACTATTTATCTCATATTGGGGATTCCATATTATAGAGATAATAAGATAATAATAATAATGTATATATAATTCTTTCTTCTTGCTATACTCACCGCTATACTAATTGTGATGCACTAATAAGCGACTAGCATCTACTTGCGGTTTCGCACGCTTATTTTAAAGTAGCCAATACGTAATTTGAGGCTATCTATCTATACATCACTGGTTTGTGTTATTCATCACTATTTAATTGCCTTCTAAGTAATATCAGCAAATATCCGCTCATATTCCCATTCTCTCTTTATAATATTTTTACGATGATGTCATGGCTGAGTTCGACCAAAGCGACTGTTAGATGCTTATTTGACTGAGTGTTTATGTAAGGGCAAAGTTGTTCTAAACTATGATGCCGTCTGGTGGGTACCATCTTATTAGTAGTTCTGGGTGTTTTTCTATATATAATAAAAATATCTATCTATGTAGTATAATGTATTAAGTATATCAGTCATCTAGTACCCATAACACAAGCTCTGCTTAGCTTGGGGCTAGATGGTGCTGTGTGATTTGTCCAACATTATTTATTTATTTATTTATTTATTTAACTAGCAGCACCCCGCGATTTCCCGTTCTCGGGGGAATACGGTGATAACTGATAACATACATATATAGCTTGTTTCTTGCTGATAATATTCATTGGTGAAATGATTTTAAAAATAGGTTTAGTGGTTTAGGCGCAATTTTTTTACACTTTGGATTACATTATTAATGTTTTAGGAGCGATCCTTAATTTTTCTAGTTTTAAATAATGTTACTCAGGGATAATGTACCATTCTAACGGTGAAAGAAGTTTTAAAATCGGTCTAGTAGTTATTGAGTTTATTCGTTAATACAAAATCCAAAATATAATTATTTCCTCTTTATCGAACGAGCGATAATTTTAGTATAGAAATCACGAGTGTATATAAAGAATGAAATACATATTGAACCTGCACCTGCATACATATTGCAGGGTACGCCTGTGCCGGAGTCAACAAACATCTTTTGGCGTTAAAGTTAACCTTTCTGGCCAGTCCGCTAACAATGACACTTCGACATAGTCCAGTGTTTAAGGAGTTCCGTGTGTTTAACCGCACGTACGATACGCGGGATAAGGGCAGGACAATAATGATTCACACTAACCGTTTCCATTTCCTTATTTCCAGGTTGACTCGCCAAAGCCTTAGCCTGTGTTCTTCGTTGCCAAGTGTTCCGCCCAGCGGCGCGCTAGATGCCGCGATGCTAGAACAGCTCCAAAGTTATAAGAGACACGCGCATACGCATCGCAAGCTTGAGAAGTGGCGCTTGTGACGTCATGAGCCCGTCCCTAGATAAGGCCCGCGCGGCCAGGATACAGAAGTATAAGGAGGAAAGAAGGAAGCAGCTGACAGCGAAGACGGCAACGCTCTTTTCTGCCAATGTTACTGATAGGTACGTTACGACTTGATCCTTAGATACTGATAGCTTTAAGACGCAGCATGATAGGAGGAGACCGTTACCTTTAGAAGTGGGGTTTGTAACGTCATGAGTCCGCTTGTGACGTCATGAGCCCAACCCTAGATGACGCCCGCGCGGTCAGGCTACCGAAGTATATGCAGCAAAGGAGGAAGCAGCTGGCAACGCTCTTCCAACGTCACTGATAGAAATATTTTAGATACTGATACTGCATGATGAAGAAGATACCGTTACCTTTAGATACTTCTTCCAGCTAGCGTTTGTGACTCCAAGAGTCTGAGGTTTAAGAGACAAATACGCATCGCAAGCTTGAGAAGTGGCGGTCGTGACGTCATTAACCCGTCCCAAGATGACCACTACGCGGCCAGGATACAGAAGTATAAAGAGGCAGGGAGGACACTCAATACAACACTCTTATCTACGTGCTAACGTCACTATAGCTTTAAGATACTGGACGATGGAGAGGAGACGATTGTAATGTTACTTAATGTAATTTTTATTTATTTATTCTATACTATTGGGTCGTCATTAGACCTTTTTTTAAGATTTACAAACGATAGAAACGAAAGAGAATTAGTACAGAGTTTCATTCTGCAGTACGCTAGAAGTTTTAATTTACATACATGTATGTAGATTCCAATTAAGTTATCTCTAAAGAATATTCCATGTGGTTAATTCTTAATTTTTTTCAATTCCAGGCGAGCGAGAAAAGAACGTACACCAGACGAGACTGTCCACCTTAAGTCTTCATCGGAGCTGAATCTGACCACAGCTTCGACCTCAGTGCCTATTAGAACAACTCGTGCTTCGCGCTTAAGAGCCGCCGCCGCAAATACTTGTGATTCCTCTCCTTCTTCAAGAAAATCTAATCGAAGCACTTCCGCCCAGTCTCTCCTTGATGACTGCAAAACTAAATCATCGAAAATCATCGAACGTGACAAGAAAACTACAAGGCAAAGCATCGACGCGAAGAGCGCTGCAACAATCGATGGTGCTAAAACGAAATCGAAACATTCCATTACATTAGAAAAAGACAAAAGTAATTTTACGACTAGTCCTAAAGGCAACGAAAAACCTAGTTCTAAAAATTCCAATGATGGAAAACCTAACATTAATATACACGTAAACGGTGTAGAATTATTTGACGAAATAGTTGGTGACCATAGTATAGAGAAGGAGAGGATTGACGATTTGTTCAATGACCTTGTGGCTGGACAAAGCGGCGTTGAACTTAAAGTCGAAGATACAGGGCTCAATAACCGTAGTTTTATTCAGAATGTTAAAATTGATAGTGTAGTGCCAAAAGTGGATGTTGTGACGGGATTGCTCGGTGCTGTGTGTGTTAAGAAAGTGGAGAGGTTCAGTGAACTCCTCAGCAATTTATGTTCGCCCTGCGATGCTGATGTGCTTTTCGAAGATATCTTGGTGGAGAATGGAATCAACGGTCACAGTGGTTTGGTAAGTAAATAAGAAGGGAAACTAAGATCACATGGCAGACCCGGTGGTCAGACGACATGGTAAGAGTAGCGGTGGGTGAATGAGGGCAGATAGAGCGTAGCCTGAACCGTCTTTAAATATATTAAGGTAGAATTCCATCAGTGTGCGGCACAAATGTTTGAATGCTAGAAAAGACCAAAATGTGCAGGCACTCTTCGAACTTCTAACGGCTTTCACCACATATCTAACTTATTATCATCGTGCTGAAGTTTTGAAGACCGTTTAAAGGACCTTCTTTATGAGCACCGTTCGTGGCCGCATCCGAGGGCCGCCGGTCGAGAGCTGTCTCTAAATTTTACTTAATACATACTATATGTATGTGAAAAGTTGGTTATCTTAAACTGCTTGAGTAGAAACATTATCTAAGCGCAGTGAAAGCTTTTATATTTATGAACATAAGCCGCATAATAATGGAAGAAATCAAACCACAATTCACACCTAAAATTGCTAAAAAAATTAGTCATCTATGCATTGAAATGAAATTGCCAATCAAAATTTGCATGATTTTTACTTTCTATTCTTGTTAGTCCGTGTGTTTTACCATAAGGAAAATATTTGTTGAAATACTGGTCACTGGTCCGAAACGTCGAAAGTTTTATTTTTATTGAATGACGCTCTGTAAAAATTTTAGTATCATCATCATCATATCAGCCGTAGGACGTCCACTGCGGGTCAAAGTCATGGATCACCAAGTACTGCGGCTGGAAGCCGTCTGCATCCACCGCCGACCAGAGGTTCTCACCAAGTTGTTTGTCCATCTTGTAGGTGGACGCTTGCCGGTGCGTGGCCTCAATTCGAGAACTTTGCGGCCCCATCGGCCATCTGTTCTGCGCGCTATATGGCCTGCCCATTGCATTGCCATTTCAACGTTTTAGTATAATAATTTAAATTTCGCGTTTTTTTATATTTGCTCATCGCATCGTATTCCTCTAGCTGTATGCCGTGGGGTGCCGGCAGAAGAATGTTACCCCTCTCTTGCCCATGGATGCAGTAAGAGCCTCCTAAGGGATACCTCCGTAAGATGGGCAGCAGCGTCTTTCCGTTTATTCCGCTCGCCAACCAGCCTGTTAAGCGCGGCGAATATGGCAACAACCCCCTAATTATCTTAGAGATCCATCAGGGACATGGATTTCCAAGAGTATGAGATGATAGAAAAGATGATGAGGCCTATGTCCTGTATGCTGATCACATGTTGACTATAGCAGGTGGTTGCCCAAAGCGTCTCAATTTAACTGGCCGTTAGCAAAGGAAGTAATATGTCAAAAAGTAAAGTAAATTTAACTATATAAATTTTTTGTTTTTGCACGATTGCGTAGGTACGCGTAATAAACAATTATTTCTGTAGTTAAGTACAAAGTCTCTGAACCCTGACTGAACCCTTAGTCAAGTGGCGTTACCATAATCTTGTAATAAGACCGGCTAAGCGTCAAAGTATTAGCAGATAAATCACTTTCTAGAAATAAGGTTTTTATCTATGATATATCTATGTAGATTATCATTTTTGTGAATTAATTGGGTGAATGTCGGAGCGATGAATAATTAAAAATGGTAGACATTTTCCAAAGCAAGCAGACCTTGTGTTACGGGTACCAAATGGTGGTAGAATACCTGATTTTTAACACGCTTTTATTAGCTTCATTTGTATGTTTGTATCATTGTAGCTGACTCCTTTGAACTCGATTTTGACTCTCTTTAAACGGTCAGATTTAATTGAAACGTAGTAGACTTATCAAGGACCGATGACCAAACAATAATTTGATGATTTTATTCGATTGGAATCGTCAGGATTAAATAATTTCTTTGTATAAATTCTACGGATTTATTTTGTTCAGCCTGTGAAAGTGACATCGACAAATACATACATTTTTTTCAACTCATTTACTCATTCAATTACTTAGTCCACGCACAACACAACGACATTATTTTATGGAAAAGACGGGCTTATTATTTTAAATTAGTTTAAAAACGTGACCGGTATTTTAATTTAAGTATCAAACTCATTACCTAGAAGGTTTTTGTAATTTAATTTTGTTTTCCTTGAAAGCTTTTCGCATCTTCCTCGATGTTAATGATACTTACGGAAGTACACTTTGCATAAACTTTTTACATGTTTCTGGTACGTCTGATGTTTTCAATTTTAGCGTAGCAAACATCGCAATCAAGGTCAGAGCTATTGGAACTTGCAGCCTTTTTAAACCGACTTCAAAAAGAAGGAGGTTCTCAATTCGACTATATGTTTTTTTGTATATTTGTTACGCGATTACTCCGGCATAAATTATAATGGATTATTATGGATTTTGATGGTTATTTCTATATAAAGTATGGCAAAGGTCCCATTTGCTGAGGAGCTCCTTGAGGAGATATTTTGGTGATGAAGTCCATGGGGAATTATATAATTGTAAAAGTAGACACAAAGCGTACGTATAGCGGTATGGTATTTTCAGCAACAAGTCAAGGATTTCATCAGTTGAGACGGTTTTTTTTTCTATCTATCTAACCAGCCGGTTACACCCAGAGCAGGGTAAAAGCCTATTCTCTTTTCAAATAAAAGTTTTTTTTAAGCTGATATCTCATAAGATATTTATACCTCAAAAGTAATGCATCCATGGAGAAATAATTAATTATCATCATCATAGTCTGTGCGGAAAGAGAACCACTATAAGATTTGAGGACGCAGCTGAGTTTTATTACCGTGTTTTTAATGTTGAGAACACTTTTATGCCATTTAAATGCGACTGTAACATTTAGATATTACTAGCTTTTGCCCGCGACTTTGTCCGCGTGGAAGTCATAAAACGTAAAATCGCCTGTTTCACGCAAAGCCACTGATTCGAAAATATAAATCCCATTCATTCCCTATCCCGTGGGAATTTTGAAAAATCCCTTAGTGCACCTCTAGGATACTCAAGGTATATGTATGTATGTACATATGTGTGCCAAATTTCAAGTCTTTAGGTCCAGTGGTTTAGGCTGTGCGTTAATATAATATCAGTCAGTCAGTCAGTCAGTCAGGACTTTTAATTTTATATTTATAGAATATGATTTAGTCCCTTAAAATAATATAACAACAATATTTTTTACCGCATATAGGTAACACACTCTGCGTAAAGCCGACGACAGACAGACAGGCAAAGCAAAACTCCAATGGTTTCGTAAGTTTTTAGGATTCCGTAGTAAAAAAAAAACTCACGATTGAATAACAGATCAACTAGCAGATAACTGAAGCAAAGATGCTAATCTTTACTATTTTCTTACTTACCTCCTAGCGGTTGGTTCAATAACTAGCTGTCATCGTAAATTCTAAATGTATAATTGGACTGGTCTAGACTTTAGAGTTTTGAATGGAATGCTAATTAAGTTAAATTAATACTGGAAATCTAGTCTTGTCTGGCGGTAGACGGACGGTCTGTTCACGCAGATTAAAATTAAAAATTAAGATTATGTGACCGGTAAAGTGGAACACCTAAGACGCAGAAGGTTGTCTGGTACTTCCGTGACCACAAATCCAATTTATATGGGAACCTAACACAATGGCATTAATTTACTACCTTTTTAAAAATCATCTACAAAATAATAAAGGCTTTACTTTTCAATAAATATACAAATCTTATGAAAATAAACTGAAACACTTTGTATTCCTGGCAGGGTTAGATTTCATATAAAGCTATTCACGAAGACACAAATATCCGAGACAAATATCTGCAGAACAGCTAACGTTGCTCCCCTGCGTGGATCCAACCCGAAAAGGCGGCTATCAAACCAAATACACCACAGGGGTCGTCAATAATGAACGGAGTAGCAGGAAACGGCTTGACAAATCTTACCATTTTCGCAGACAGCTTTTGCATGCAGGACCTCGATACAACCGTAGTTGGTGTGGAATTGCGATTCGATTATTTACATGCAGTTTCATGCAGCCATATGCGGCGGACTTGACCCGGTTACATGATATGAAATAACAGGCCAGTCCCCGTCGACGTTCTGTTAAGGTTTGGTCAGGGACGAAGAGAGTTATTCGTATTCATGGAGATAATTATTGATTATTTAAATTGCTAACACAGATGTAAGGTTCTTCAGTTTCGGACTTACTTCTAGAGCATTTACTGCATTTGCAGCGGACGCTGTTATTCTGCGTAAGTCTTACATTTCATTGTTTTGACTTGGCCTAAGTATATGATTATGATAGGTGTATGATTGATTACATACAATAATAAAAAAAATCCGACTTTCAATCCGAAGGTCGTGGGTTCGATACCGGCAGTGCACCAATGGATTTTTCTTTCTTGAAAAATATATGTGCACACTTAACACGTACTTTAACGGTGAAGGAAACATCGTGAGGAAACCCGCGGCTTAGTTAGCTTCAGACGTATTGACCTGTTCTTTCCTCTGAATAATAGCTGACTAAGCTGAGAGGATGGTATAGGTGCTGGGCAAGCCTAATCCATCTAACAATGTCCCAGGCACTGCAGCGTCCCGTACAGCATGATTACCAGTTGCTGACGCTGTATAAATCATCTACAATAGATGCGAAGGCCTTACTATCTATGATTAGATATTCTTCTAATGTATATTGCAATAGTGTGATGACGATATTGCTTCATTGGTACCTATGTCATGTAATATCACTTCATATTTTAAAACAAAGTCCTCCGCCGCGTCTGTCAGTCTGTCTGTTCGCGATAAACTCAATAACTACCGAACGGACTTTCCTGCGGTTTTCACCAATAGTGTTTCAAGAGGAAGGTTTTAAAGTAACATTCATTAAGTATTGGTTTAAGTTTGCTCTCAACTATGACGATGATAGTTGAAGATGTCAGAAAAATACATGCCAACTAAGAGCTGTTCTTGCATGCGCCGCGTAAACCATTGAAGTTACGTCCAAACAATGCAAATAGAAAAGATATTTCTTAATAATAGATCTTCCAAATCAGCGGGTAAGACGGCGTCTGCCGGGTTCGATGGTACGATATAAATTAATTGCCACCTTATTTAAAACTTGTTCTGATGCCGCACACGAATAAAAAGTTATAACTTATTACAGCTTTTTATAAAACTATTGCCGTGTTGGCCGAGTCGTATGTACCCCCCACTTTCGATCGGACGGTCGTGGGTTTGGGCGTTGGAGAACAATTGAATTTCATTTGGTAATCAAATGAAAGGGCATGTGTAGATAGCAAAACTGGGAGTACATTATGTACTAAAAATAACCCATATACACTCATTAGTTTATTCATCTATGTAGGTTAAAAGAAAACGCTAGACTATTTCACACGCCATCTCAATGTATTTACGATAGGTACTTACCTAGATAAATTATTATTATTATTATTTAGCCTGCACTGTCCCACTGCAGGGCAAAGGCCACCTTTCCCTTCTTCCACCTAGATAAAACAAAAAACATTTTGTAGTATGTTTTTCAGTCTATATGTCCGTCTGTCAGTTTGTTTCGGGTAATCTCCGAAACGGTTGGACTGATATTGACGGGATTCTCAATGGTAGATAGCTGACGTTATAAGGATCATCATCATCATTACAGCCGTAAGATATCCACTGCTGGACATAGGTCTCCCTCATTGACTTAAAGATCCAAGTGCACGCTTGGCAGGCGGGTTCGGGATGTTCTTACACGGAAAGACGCTGCTGCCCATCTTCCGGAGATATCCCTTAGCAGATTCTTACTGCATCCACGGGCAGGAGAGGAGGGGTGACATTCTACTGCCGGCACCCCACGGCGTTATAAGGATACTTTTTAGCATTTTAGAAAAATAACCAGCGTTTTGCGCAAATATAACATAATTAAACGCAGGCAAAGCCGCGGGCAGCAGCTAGTTTATAAAATAATCCATCATCAGCGCATAAACGGCATGACACTTAAATTACCCAACGCTTTTTTGCGTTAAACCAACATCAAGATGGGTATGTTAATGAGCATTTACATCATTCATACATACGTTGTAATAACAATCGTCTTTCAGGGTTCCGGTAGCCGGTTATGGAACCCTTATAGTCTTCTTATGTCCGTCCTTTTGTATGTTTTTCCTTCTGGCGTGCTGTGCGTGTTGGTTGGGTGACCAGTCTACCTAAAAGTGCCTAAAAGGTGTAATTCCGTAGAAACTTTGGGAATAAAGGTAATTTATGCGATAAATACATATATTAATAAAGTCTACAGCCTGTTCATCCGTCTGGTCTTATGTCAGTTTGGTAAGGTTTTTAACCCCCGACGCATAAAGAGGGATGTTAAATAGCTCGGTTATATAGCTAATAGATGCGGTTTTTATATTTAAAAGTAAGTTTTAAGCGGTGTTTTAAGATAATACGTTTCAACTTTTTTATGGTCACAAGCTCATATTTTAGTTGTAGAATACTGATCAGCCTGGGTTGGGTGTCGGGTTTATTTCAAATTGTAATTTTATGATGTGTTCTGGATGATAGCAAAATAAAAAACGTGTCTCCCTGATGACGGAAGGCGGTGTCGGGGTCGACTGAGGAAGCATTTGGCGGGATGAGCTTGTTACCTTTGACAGAGGATGGTGGGAGTCTGTAATGGATTTGGATGGATGGAGGTCTTTGGGGGAGACCTTTGCCCAGTTACTTACTTACTTCTCAGCCCGGAATCACCCACTGCTGGGTATAGGCCTCCCTAAGTCTTTGCCAGCCTCCTCTGTCCTGTGCAACAACATAGGTTAAATAAAATTAAATGTGTCCAATTCCATAGCACGGCCTCTCATCCCTCCATAGACCACGGCCCGCCGTCAGTTCGACCCACGCGTAATCTATACTTAGCTTAACTCATGCTATATGGGTCGACTAGCTTAATCCTGCGACTTCGTCCGCGTGGAAGTCATAAAACGTAAAATCCCCTTTTTCACGCAGAGCCACTTTGATTCGAAAATATAAATCCCATTTATTCCCTATCCTGTGGGAATTTCGAAAAATCCCTTCTTAGTGCACCTCTAGGATACTCAAGGTATATGTGTGCCAAATTTCAAGTCTTTAGGTCCAGTGGTTTAGGCTGTGCGTTGATAAATCAGTCAGGACTTTGAATTTTATATATATACATAGATGTGGTGGTGCCTGGCATATTTATTCATCATCATTCCAGCGGTATAACGTCCACTACTGAACACAGGCCTCCCTCATGATCTCCATGAGGAGTAGTTGCCATACTCACCACGCTTGGCAGGCGGGTTAGCAAGCGCAGTACGGGATGTTGATACACGGAAAGACACCATCTTTCGGAGGTATCCCTTAGCAAGAGCCTGCTAAGGGACTGCATCCACGGGCATGAGAGGGGTAACATTCTACTGCCGGCACCCCACGGCAATACGGCCTGGCATATGCTTTATTGAAGTTAAATTACCATCCTCTCAGCTTAGTCTGTGGTGTTCAGAGGTATGAAAAACATCTGGAGGGTTTCGTCATATTAAAATGATGCTCTAATGTCACGAAATATTATTGAAAATGTAAATAACGAAATATTCGAGCAGTAATTACTTCCAGAAGCAGTAAAATGTTCGTTACATTTTTCATGGCCAATGTTGATAATTGTTGTGTCTCGTCGGTTCTTATAAACCCATTCGTCGTTGTACGACAGAGTGCTATAGTAACAAAGACAAAATAAAAAATACAGACGACTTAAGAACCTCCTATTTTGAAGTCGCTTAAAAATTGTTGTGTATTGTTGCAATCATAATTAACATACTGTTATTGCTACGGAACCTAGTCATAAGTGTCTCTGTTAAATAACTCGTTTTACGAACGGTTCCATTGTTCGTAACTCGCCCACCTTGATTTCAGAGACCTTTTCTGAAAAAGAGCATCAGGCAAAAAGCAAGAAATGCACCGCGTATTTAACCAACACGACCAGGATATCAAAAGCTCCACGCCAATGATCGATTGACACTTAATTACGTAGCTAAAGACTCCATTTTTGAAAGCCTACATAATGCTGCAGGTCAGTTGATGCTGGTCTTGTTGAACAACGCCTATTTTGGTAGCGATTACTAGTATTGACTGTATTGTTGCCGCCGCGTTTTGGTTTTGGAGATAAGCTGGCGACCTCACCACCCCGTGAGGACTGAGGACGTATTTGGTCATCGAGGCTACAGCCTTATAACGAAGGATATGGCGAAAATATTTCGTTGGCTAGTACTTTTACATCATTGAACAATATACGTGTTCACGTTAAAGAGCCCCTTGGTTTTTTCAACCGTTAAAAGTGGATGGGAAAATCTATTGCTTAGGCTGGGTGTTTAGGGACCATCACCATTTGGCAAGATTGACTTCTTTTGTTCAGAGATTCGGATAATCAAATTCCATCTTCGTTTTACTACGCTTTGCCCGTTGACTATATAATGTTACAGTATTTTCTAAAATGTTAAATAGTTCGCTTCAATTCAGTTAGGTGAATTATTTTTTAGGTAAGTATATCAGTAGCAGCTATAAAAATGGATGTATGATATTCGATTACAATGTATCTAAAAATGTACTCAAAGGTAGGTTGTATTTAGTCTACCAGCAGATATAAATTATATTTTATTTACAATCGTTAAGGGCACGCTCTGCTGCTCAGCTCTACGTAACAAGGTCCAAAAGTCTAAAGTAGAGTCTTTGTAAACTATTATCTAGGAGTATCTTGGTAATGTTAATAGATCAAAGGAAAATGAACTCCAGTCTTTTATACTAACGCCTACTGAACACATCACATTGGAGGGATCGGTACGCCAAAAAAGCCGTGTTTGCGGAGTGGTATGTACCCCCGATTTTCGATCCGAAGTCGTGGGCTCGATACAGGCAGTGCACCAATGGATTTTTCTTTCATAATAAATATATATGTACAATTAACATGTGCTTTAACAGCGAAGAAAAACATCGTGCCAACAAGAAAGCCCGCGGCTTAGTCAGCTTCAGACGTATTGACCCTGGTCTTTTCTCTGACTACTAGCCGGTTATGCCTGGAAGGTGGTATAGGTGCTGGGCAAGCCTAATCCATCTAACAATGTCCCAGGGACTGTAGTGTCCCACATCATGAAATCCAGTATTTTTAACTGGATTGCACCAGCCATGATCGGTCAAAGAAATTTACGCTTTTTATAAATTAAGTAATAATATTTTTTTGAATATTAGTACCTACGCGATCACATGTGTATTTTATATTACTAGATAAATAATTACGCAAGGTCACGCCTGAATCAATCAAATATTTCTGCCAAGATCCCCGATAAATTTCTGTTGAAGCGTTTCCATGAAAGAAAGTGCATTAATTTTAATGACTGCACAATTAACAGAAGTCGATATATTTCAACGGGTTAAGTAACATGAAACGTCGGTAAAAACTATTAATCAAATAACCATTAATGGTGACGTGCCTTACGAGATTTCGCCACAGAATAACAGAGAAAAACCCACAGAAGATTCACTTAAAACCGCCACTGCACTCTAAAATAATTTATTGTCTAGTCCATGGGGATCTTGAATCATCCATCACGTATCTTATGTATTAGTATAGCAGACTAGGCTGAAATAAAGTCTAATCCATCCAGCAATTATACAGGCACTGCAGCGTCCGTACAGCATCAATATCAGTTGCTAACGCTAAATAAATCATCTTATAGATAAGAAAGGTCAATTTACGGATGTCTAGTCCTCAAGATCAATCAGTATGTAAAGTCCTCAGTTTAAAATCTGCGTCTAAGTAGCATTGACTTGAAACCCACTACAGTACTATCGACATTCGCTGCATCTAGTGACCATGGTCAAATCCACGTTAGTTTCAATCTAATACCACCGCAATAGAACGCACTTTACCACCAAAGTGGAATGCAAGTGAGCATCGCGGTGATATCGTGCCGAAATCAGCAAAAGTGAAAGAAGTTTGCGGTCGCACGACATAGGCCGATTCTCTGTAGTACTCGGCTTGCTGGCTTCCAGTACGGGTCTATCGGTGATCATTTAGTTAAATTACGAACAATTACATTTACACATGTCTCCGGGTATTTCTCCCGTGAATCACCTTTATTATTTCCCGATGTTTCGACGGGATTGCACCAGCCATGGTCCCGGGAAGACTTTGAGAAGACTTTTAGAGTCCTCTCAGGACCATATCTATAATCGTGTGTTTGTTGTGTGTTATGATCGCGAGTGTTAAAAAACACTTATGGGACGAGTGTGTTTTGTGACGATTAAAATAGTATTATCTTCTAAAACCAATGTGTCACTTTATTAAGCAAAGAATTAAGATTATAAGTTCTAGAAATTCAAGAATATTTAAAGAATTTTATTTAGAGGTATTTCTCATAAGAACAGTACAGTTCACTTAAAATGAGATTATAACTAATTATTCATAATAATATGGTACGTCCGTACTAGTGACGGAGCATGGAATAAATACAGTTTTTTGCAACTTACATTGAAACAATCTGTAGAAAGACACAATCACAACAGGTTCACAAAGAACTTGTATAATCTTTTACACTAAAACATACTTACGTTTACATTTTAAACTTGCGTTTATACGAATATATATTCTCGGTAATACACGGCTAGCTGGCTTCCAGTTTGGATGTATCTGTGATGATTTGGAAGTATTTGGCAGGTATTTGTTTTATGACCTGAGTGTCATCATTATAGCACCATTTCTTCGCTTTAATATTTACCCGGCGTTTCCCGCTACCATGGTTGTCAGAAATACTCGAGTTCATTATGAGTTGTGCGCCATCGCGTTTGTTAAAAAAGTTTTTAGGGTGTCGTATTTAAAGGATTTAAATCTCCTATTACCTAGCCGTTGAGCGTAGTTGTAGATGTAGATATCTTGAAGACGTTTCTGAGTACAGGATTTTTGGGATATTACAGAGCAATCAAAAACATTAGTTCCATTTACAAACACATTGTAACATTATTTAATTTCCTTTTATGATCGCATTGGAAATTATGCATAACCAATGAATGTTTTGTCAAATCAGCTTTCATATTGCGGTTGAATCAACAAGTTTGATTGTTTCCTTCCAGCCAGTCGTCTTGGTTCGATTATGAAATACTTTGTTACAATAATACATTATCTGTTGCGATTTTCCTTTTATCTATCAGTTGTTTGTAACATATTAAGATCTTGTTGTATATTTTTTAATTTTCGTGCTTATTTCGTGATTTATATACCTAGTTATTACGGTAAAGGAAAACATCGTGAGGAAACCCGTGGCTTAGTCAGCTTCAGATGTGTTGATTTTTTCCTTTCTCTGACTAATAGCAGACTAAGCTGGTCGGATTGTATAGGTGTTGGGCAAGCCTACACCTAACAATGTCCCAGGCACCGCAGCGTCCTGTGTACCATGAATACCGTTCATATTAGATGTACAGGCCTTACTCTACTTAGGTTTTCTGGTCGATATTCAGTAGTATGACAGTAAATTAATCTAAATACGGGTGCATAATGAGGAAGTGTAATGTAACCTCGTGAGACAAGCCTTGTATAGTAAATTATCCTTATAGACCCTATTATTCTATGATGAATCGCCTAAGTAGCATAAATGTATAATGGTTATCGATTGACGTGGAGTAGGTCGAGCAAGACCTGGTTTATTTAATAGGTTACTGTGTCCTTATCAGTATACAGTGACATTATGTTTTGATGCTGTTGCATGTATGATTTGTTTACGTCATTGAACATGTGTCTATTTTCTCTTAAAATAAAATTAATTAATAAGGCTGTGCCATTCACAGCACCACCTCGGTGACTACGACCTGACGACCAGTCGTAAACTAAGCAAAGCTTGTACACCAGATGATTCATAGAATGTTGATGATGCTCTAGTATGGAAAAATAAAATAAATATAATACACAATTAGAATTTATTTTCATTGGAGATGAGATCTAAACAAATCTTTGGTAACAGTAACTCTCAATAGACAGGAAACAATGATACGATTCCTACAAATTTGGAAAACTTCGCACAAAAGGACTGACACGATGAAGTGTGAGTGGTGAGTTGGAATTCTCATCAATTAGCTGGCAAATGAGCTCGGATCCCTACGGAGCAAGATTTATCCATTGCAGATCAATTTGTTTGCGCTTTCAATTAAGTACGGCTTTAAACATCTATTTCGAAGTTGGTCAATTGGTAGCCAACCCATACGCAAGGGGTTGCGGGTTCGTCTCCGCGATTGACAGAGTACCAGACAAATATCTGCAGTATATGTATCTGTAGAAAAGCTTATTTAATGTAGAATAGATATTTGTCTCGTATTCTATGAATAATCTGGTACCTATAACATAAGCCCTGCTTACTTCTAGGCTAGATGATGCTGTCTAAAAAGTCCAGCATTATTTATTTATACAGCGTCAGCACCTTGTATTCATGTTGGAAGGAAGGCTGCAGTGCCTGGGATATTGTTAGATAGATTTGGCTTGCCGATGGGATAGCCTAGTACGAGTATACCATCCTAGCTTAGTCGCTAGTCGGCTTCAGAATTAAGAACAGGTCAAGTCTGAAGCAGACTGAGCCGCGCGTTTCCTCACGACGTTTTTCTTTACTGTTTAAGCACGTGTTAAATGGGCACGTACATTTTTCAAGGAAGAATAATCTATAAGGTCACTGCTGTGCTGGTATCGAATTCACGACCTCTGCCAACATGGCGTTTTTTATATATTTTACAAAATAGTCCGAGGCTAGGTGGTTTTTGGTTTTGTTTCACAAACTGACAAAAAATCTTAAATTACATTAAGTATTTATTTTAGGCACTAACAAATATTCTGTGGAAGTGTGGAAGTATGAAAAAGCTTTATGAATGGCTTTAGTTTAGTAAACAATACCAATTTAAATTTAATCTCAGTACTTTCTCAAAGCCACAAGTTTTTCTCGGAGCTTTGTACACCCATTGTCCGCAAAATGGAATTTCTGAGTAAAACTTCAGCTTGGCTTAGATTTTCTAGTATAATACTAGTTAGATAATTTAAATACAGCTCCAGTTTATTTATTGCTTCGCATTTGAATTATAGTGCAACGAATTTACATTGCGTAGGTTCTTGGGTTACCTAGATCGGACATTCTATCTGCCCGTTGAAGGCTGCTTGTCTGCTGTGACCTAAAATCGAGTCTCTAATGTTTGCTACGTGCTTGCGGTTTCGTTAAGGCTGGTCTCTACTGGAATCTGTACCAAGGCTGTTATGTTTATACTAACCTCTGCAGCAATAAAAGGAAATATTTATCTTCTTTCCTTTAAGCAATTGCTACCCAATGCTGAGTCTTTTCTATAACTCACCAGATTGTGCGCACTCCTTGCAATTCATTATTTGTACTATTCAGTTATGTTATGCATGTTTCATAAGTGCCATAAATCGCTTTATGTCATTTATATCGCTTGTGTTTTCTCGTATCTTATTAACATTCTTCGAAATAGTTTGATCAACTATTCAGCCTACCTTTCTCGGTAGACGGAGAAACTGATTCAATGTATAGGTTTTTCTGCGTATGCTTTTGTGTTCTCACTCTCAGAACACTCAAAGCTGTGCAATTGGCTAAACAATCTGGAAAATCCATTTGAAAAGGCCTAAAAGCGTTGACTTATTGAACGCTAGCCTTCCGAGTCTGCCTGTCTCCAATGTTATTCTAAGATTGGGTCGAATGCTTTTCGAAACTTGCGAGAATTTACGTGTCTTGGAAATGCTATCGCGTGCCAAGTAATAAGTTTATGTAAGCTCAAATATACTTTTTCATCAGCTCTTAACTCTACTGGCACAGTGTAAACTGAAGTCGCTTTTTCTGTTTGTTTGTTTCCTTAAATCTTTCAAACTAGGTTGTTATAGTCTCACTGTCCCAAAATAAAAAAGGGGGTTTAACCAATATTTATTACAAATTGTTTTACTAATATTTATTAGTTGGAAACTATAGTGAAACAAAATGGATTACAATCGTATTCTGGTAGGTTTATGTGCGAAGCTCATAACGTGGGAGGAATTCGCTAGTTACGAAAATACCCGTTGGTAATTAGGTTAATTATAGGTTAATTAATTACCTATGATTTTATATCTCAACTAACGCATCCTATTTTCGCAACCCATACAACAAACTCAAAACAGTGTTTATCCAGCGGAAAATCAAAGGGTCCCTTAGATAAGTCAAAGTTATCGTTTGATGTGCGCCAAATTCCAGATAGAGAAAAGTTTCTCAGCTTTAGAAGTTCGACAAACGAAATAATTTGTGCAAGTGTACATTGAATTTAAAATACTCTTGGTTTTATGTGTTGTCATAAAATTATTGAGTGTTACCACAATGCGTGTTTACTTCAAAGAATACTATGCCTTACTGGTAAGTTATCCAACACTTATAATCGGTCAGTAACATTTCTACCTTGCACTTGATTTTTGCTATATACCTAACTTTAACGGTTAAAGCTATATAGATTCCACATACATACATACATAGGTAAAAGTTTAACCTATCGATGTGTATGATTCTATCGTATGCTTTATCAATAGACACTATTCAATTTACGAGTATTGCATCAAAGAGATTTATCATTATGAATTTCACCCCTGACCCTCCTCTCTTGCCCGTGTATGCAGTAAGAATCTACCAAGGGATACCTCCGGAAGATGGGCAGCAGCGTCTTTACGTGTATCAACATCACGTACTGCGCTCGCCAACCCGCCTGCCCAGCGTGATAAGCATGATCAGTACTTGGCCATAAGGGAGGCATGATGGACCTTTGTCCAGCAGTGGCTGAGATGATGATGATTATAAATTTCATAAGACAAAATTACTAATTAAATATTGTTTAATTATTAATTAAATATTGTGTTATGGGTTCTAGATGACTGATATAGGATATACCGTGTACATATGTAGATAGATATGTTTTTATGATTTAAAAGAAACATCCAGAACATCTTCAACAAATATCTGCAGATCGTACAGACATTTGTCCCGAGGCGGCAATCGAACCCGCAGACTCTTACGTCGCAGGCGGACCTTCGCCGGCTGCGCTCCAGAGGTCATGAATCATTTACAATTCATGCTAAAGGTCTCACACATGGATGGATAGGCGATGATATTCGTTAGGCAGAGGGCAGGGATTGGAGGAGGAAAGCTGAAGATCAAGCTCAGTGGGGTACCATGGGAGAGGCCTATGTCCGGCAGTGGACATCCTTTACTGTCACTTTTGACAGATGTCAAAAATATGTCACGTATAATGTAAAAAATAATTTTACTATAAACCATCATCATCATTACTGGACAATTGGCCTCCATGAGAGGTCGGCGAGCGCAGTACGGGTTCATACACGCCTTTCTACTGCCGGCACCCCACGGCATTAAGCCATATCAAAAACAAATTTCTATTGCAAGGATTGAAGTGCTTTTTGTACGATATTTTTTATAGTAGGTTATTTAAGTTTAAATAAATGGATAAGGGGGTTTGTGGATGCTGCCGATCTTTTAGAGTATCTTCTAGGGCAGCCCTTGGCAGATTCTCACCGTATACACGGGCTAGAGAGGAGAGGCAACATTCTGCTACCGGCACCCCGGCTACCCAAATATAATAAAGAAACTTGTTTTCTTTGTACAACCACGTACACCATGCAAACAGCTGCCATCCACAATACCTGCAGCACTGACCTAACCCAACACTTAAACACCACGACATAAGAATTTCTGCTAGATGTCGCCACTCGGTTCGAAACCGATAAAGGCAGTCAAGATTTTCGACCCGACGGTTAATTGCTCCGTGGCCGAACGGTAAAGGCAGCCTGCGTTAAAGGTGTTCGTCTGAACGTTACGGGTTCGAGTACCGTCGGAGACTAAATTTTGATTGCATTTTTCATTTCAGGCATATCATGTTTATAAAAATCGGTTAAGAAGTTACAAGACAGGGGAAAGAGGGGATGGATGTTTCTAAATATACTTGAGTTAGATATCAAATAAAAGGAAACGATTTGTGTAGAATGCAAACTGAGAGTACCTACACATTAAAAAAAAAATAAGTCGTGGGTTACTTAAAAAAATGCTTCCTTAAGATCTTGAACTCATGTCAACTATTCCTTTCCAGCAAACAACCCCGGAATGCACGCCGCCATGCCGTCGCGCCGTGCCATCTCCTCGTTTCTCGGCATCCATTACGCCGAAGCGATCACCTTTACCCGCCGCTGTCGTCAACGATTCTGCCGGTGAGTTCTTAGACTTCTAAGTTGCATTTTTCAAGGATATGAAAAACTTATCAAAAATTACTTATTTATTTATTTATTCATTCTCCTTGAGGCCGACTGCGAGACCTCTTGAGCTTTTATGCTAGCGGGTACAAAATGTCTCATGTCTAGACACGCGGTAGCGTGTCCAGCCAAGTTCAAGCTAAGCGAACGGGTGACAACGCAGCAGTGTGTATTTTACACGAACCATTTGGAGGCACTTTTGGGCCCTTCATAACTCAAAATCTATTAAACATAAACACGTGAAATTTGGTTCATTTATAAGCGCCATCAGACTCTTTTATTAGCGCCGCAGACTAAGTAGTTAGTTACTACCTAGTTACTTACTAACTAGTTATACTACTGAAATTTGGGCTACTAGTGGCAGTAGTAGCCCAAATTTCATTAGTATAGCTCAAACGGTTTTAGAGATATCATACATAATCTAAAAATCGACATTTTTTGAGATAGATCAAAATTCTAGCCCACTTCTACATGACCTAGCAAGTTCAAATTCGGCATCCAGCTTGGTAATTGTGTGTATACAAGCAACAACATCAGAAAACTATAAATTTTTAAGATGGCGCAGAACTGCTAGGCGGGCTTTGACACCGACATGACAACCACGACCACTCTGTCAAGAGTGTAAAGCAATGGCCAGCCAAATAACATAAGAATTTATACACTGGCGGAATTGTGTAAAGCCAAACACAAAAGCCATAAAATAAAAAGACAAGACAAGCAAATAATTATGAAAGTTCAATATTTAGAATGTCGTGGTTGTTGACTTCGCCCACAAAAGAATTCAGATCTAAATGACGCCAAGTTCTGTAGATAATCCTAAAACTTATTTAATAGAATATTGATTATTACTAAGGATCAAATTCCATAAAAGGCTTGCGGTTTAATTTGCCTCCTTCTTATCAACTATTTAAGAAGTGATTGATAGCTCCAAATATTAAAACAGTAACTTGTGAGTTGTGAAAAATAAAGAAAGATGTGAAAAATTCTAAATATTGAACGTGGCTCCCATTTTCACATTTATGTTTTTGATAGGAATATACCTGAATCGGATCTACAATTTTCTATTATTATTATTAATTCTAGAACATACTCTAGCAGCAATTTCGAAGCTATCCAGACCTGGCACAGTCATCTCCCTTGACATTTGGATGCAGTCGAACTTTCATCGTCAGAAACGATAATTAGGGAGCGAAGCCCCCTATTATGCATAGCGCTGTCTGTCTGTCTGTGCATGACACGATTACAACCGAACGCGTTGATCTATTTACATGAAACCTTTTTTGTTAGCACTTCTAGTCTTAATGAGAGAAGAGTTCTGATTGATTTTGGTGCTAGGGTCACCAAAATCAATCAGTACCCTTCTCTCACACATACAGGACAGGGACAGGAGTTATTGTGACCTCAATGTATTTAAAATTTAGAAATTTATTTTTTTTGGTTTTGTTTTTCGGAAACCTTCGCCCCCTTTTCTGGTACCCCCGTATCAACGCTTGTTGAGCATTCATATTGGTTGTTGACTCTGAAAACAGTTGAAAAACGACTAACCAAAAATTTCACACAGGAAATTGGTACACGTACCTATGATTTCCATATCTCAGTTTAAAGTCGGGATACATAATGGCTTCACCTTTAAATATCCTAGGAATAGTCTCCTCCACTCCAGTAAGGTTGAGGATGATAGCCCAGCAGCCCACGTTATTAAGCCATACATTAACAAGGAACGGGGGAAAGAAACTTGGCCTTAATTGGGAGTTGGCTTTTCTTACAATTTATTTCAATGAGCGGTGACTACATTTGCATCTCTTTTAAACCACGAAACGTTTCTATCCAGATAGATCTTGGTGTAATTTAGGACAAGTTCCATCTAGAATATATTATTTCTGAAGCAGTTTTTATACGTACAAAGCGCTGTTATTTGTAATTTCGAGATGGCCTTTTGCCATTACATTGCAATTTTTTGTTTGGCTTTTAATATAGTGCAAACGCTTACTCTGGGTCTAGGAGGTGCTTTGTGTAATGTCCAGCATTTTATTTTTCCTCAGTCGCGTACCAATATCGGTGCCGATACGAGTCTGTTTGTTATCCATGCGGTCTATAACTATTTATAATTGTAACCGGCAATGACCGTAAGCCCTTATGCAAGATATATCGATAAATCCTTGGCAATCGTCATTCTAACCTCGACTTGATTTTAGTATCATTGTAACATCTTAGGCCGTGGGGTGCCGGCAGTAGAATGTTGCCTGTTGGAGACAGTAAGAATATCTTACTGCCTCCATGGGCACAAGAGGAGGCCAAGGGATACCCCTGAAAAATTGACAGCAGCGTCTTCCCGTGTAACATCCCGTACTGCGCTCGCCAACCCGCCTGCCAAGCGTGGTGAGTATGGCAACAACTTCATTATGATCTTGGGGATCCATGAGGGAGGCCTATGACCAGTAGTAGACGTGGACAGCAGTTATATGACTGAGATGATGATGATTTTAGTAAGGTCCTTTTGTACGAGTGTGGTTCACTAAAGTTCCAATAACCGATTATTTTGTACAAACCAAAAACTTCACGGTAACGCCAACTAAACCGCAATGATTTTCCAACAGCAGGAATCAAACACTCAATCCTGCAAGCACCCCAATGGGTTTAAGATAGAAGCCGCAGGTTCGAAATTGTGTCACGGTGACTTTCAATTTTAATTTGAAATTATTCTAACGGATTTTATTTGTTTGTTTTTTTTTTACTTTTGCGATCACGACACATTATGAACACATCAGTAATCGGACATTTATCGCGTTTTTACCTTTGTTTAAATACCGCAATAAATACCCGGTTAAAATGTGTTAAAAATAGTTGTTTGGTCGAAACATTGTTTTCACTATACATTTCCTAATTATAAATGAAACGTAACAGCAATTATCTAATTGTAATGAAAATAAGCGCCCGCGCGTGTTTTGTACAAGATTAATATCAATTATTGCCTCGTATCGAATGTTTCAAGAAAAAGTGAAATCTGTCTAGTACGTCACACACAAGCGTTTCGTTCTTGCATCGCTTCCTTCCTTGCGATAGCTAATGCATGGCTATTCAGAAGTTTTAGCTATGCCTTAACCATGTATACTTAGCTAAGGACCAGTACGCGTACATCGGTTTCTAAATGGTGAAATTAATGTCCAGCCGTGCTGGCCGAGTGGTATGTGCCCCCAACTTTCGACACCGTGTACAAATGGATATTTCTTTCTTGAAAAATGTCTGTTCACATTTAACGCGTTCTTTAACGGTGCAGAAAAGCATCGCAGAAAGGAGCGGTCTCGTCAGCTTCAGGTGTATTGACCTGTTCTTTTTGTTCCTCTTACAAATAGCTGGATAAGCTGGGAGTATCGCAAGCCGACTAACAAGCAAGGCAAGCATTATCCATCTAACAATATCTCAGACACATGCAGCGTATCCTGAATCTCACGCTGTATAAATCATACGTTAGATGCAATAATATAATTTAATTTTAATATATTTATAAATAATAATTTTAATATAATTTTGCTTCTTACTTCTTAATGGTTTTCATACGTATATGTGCGTGAATATTCAAATGAGGTGCGGGGTGGATTTCCGCGGCGAGGTTTTTTTACGGTCTGCTTGTTTTTTTTACGTCATTATTTTAATCCTGTCCTTACACGCTCTACGCTGCAGTTGCGTCTGCATCATCTTTGCCTTTGCCAAGCCTTTGCGTGTATTTCATAATGCTGTTGTTTGGGTGTTGCCTCTTTTTCACATGAAAATACAGTCTTATTAACTCCTCTCTCCCTACTACCCACTACTACTTACTCGTGTCACCTTTCATCAATCCATCCAGCGTTTCTTAGGTCTACTCATTATTGTGTTTATAAGACCGCCCATTGTATGTTATATTTGTCTGTGTTTCTCTTTGTGAAATTTATATTTTATTGTGAATGTACAATAAAGAGTTTATCTATCTTATCTACTGTTGAATTTCGATACGGTTTTTCAGAGCAGGTTTAACTCTTGCTTTCGGCGATATATATAACTCTTACTTGAATAAACCCAGCGTAATGCAGCCTCATTACCCGTTAAATTATGCCATTGCTGGCTGCATCTATGAATAGTAATATGTATTAGAAGCTAATGGCATTATTTATGATATGGACTACAGGTTAATCATCATGAAAGTGGCTAAACATGTTCCACTTCAGACTGCCTCCGTGGCTGTGTTGGTATAATAGCCGACTGATAAAAAGGAGGTAGCGGGTTCGCGAGACAAATGTTTGTAATTTTTCTGCAGATATTTGTTCAGGGTCTGGGTATTTTTCAATGCATGATAAGTATGGATTTACAAAAAAAAAATGCATTTAATTATTCTATCTATCATCTGGCACCCATAACAGAAGCTCTGCTTACTTTAGGGTTATTTCGGCAAAAAGGCGATACATTATTTAAATTGCCCCAATTTATGGGGCAGGTGAAACGTCTAGTACCAGGCTAGCAGAATGTAAACAGGGTTCTACTTTGACGTTGGTTAGCCTGAATATTTCAACGGCTTTCATGTAGACTACTGGGAGCTGAATTATATTGGACGTGGTTGCTAACGTTAGCAAGGCTGTGTGCTTGAACACGAGAACGTCAAGTTGTATGTTGTATTTAGTTTATTTTTACATGTGCAAAATAAACTAAAGATAAACAAATTTAAAAAATTGAGCCACCACGGGACGCCTGGCAGATGCAAAACAGTTTCACCACAGTCGCTACAGTAGCCCCAGTTGCTATAGTCACCACAGTTACTACAGTAGCCTCAGTCGCCACACTCGCCCCCCAGTCGCCACAGTCATCACAATGAGCACGATGGACGAAAGTGTAGTCGCCCTAGTACTAACTCGTACATATCCAAGCGTCACGCGTCACCTCTCGTCCGATCGGTTTTACCACCGCAATAGATGTTCTACATCAAAGGTATATAACGATATACGTACATAATCTATCTAGCTCGAGATTTTTTTAATACGTCTGAATGACGAGACAAGCCGAAGGCCCACCTGATGTTAAGCGGTAACCTCTATCTATTACAACTGCAATATATTGTGCATGCATTGCATTGTGCCCGTCGCCCTGAGACACAGAGTTGTAAGGTCTCATGTGCCCGTAGTTTCGAGATACAGTAATAATTATGTTTGTAATTCACTAAAGCGTTGCAAAGTACCAGATTGCAATATCTCTGTCATAAATGTTGTTTTATGTATGTTTTAACGCTACCATCTTAATGTGATTGGTAGCCACGCAGGTATGCTTTTAATGGTTAAATATGACTTCATAGACTTACAAAGCTATATACGGACGGTCAATCGATGTTTTCTTTATTTTTGTTTTCGAAAATTATAATCTCCAGCTAGTAGCTATTAGTTTATGGTTACCGTTAATAATAAATTACATTCATTATTTTCAGAACAAATTTGTAGTACCATACTATATACACAGTAGTGGACGTTTTATGGCTGAAATGATGATACTATGCAACCATGGTTCCTGCATTAGCCGCAACTGTTTCGCAGATACCATTGCCCTCCTCTTAAATATTTAATAGAAGTTACACCTTGGTACACTTTGTTTGTTATCAATTATCATATTTCTTTAAGGACGCATTTACGCGCTTGTATTGCATACTGACCATTCATTCAAAATTATCATTACTTTATACACCAAACATCAACAAAGACAAAATATAGTCAACCTTATTTCTTAGACAATACGCTTTACGTTAATTAGCAAAATTTTAGAATTATGGTGGAATATTAATGATTTATTTTTGTGGTTTATGTGAATATTTTTGGATTTTTTTCCCATGAATTATTGTTTGATGTTTCTTTTTTATCGTAGTATATTTTTTATTATTTGAAATCTTCGTGTTATTGAGATCTATGCACCGAAAGTGGGCCTATTTTCATAGTTTTTGCGAGAAGAGGCTACGGAAAACTATATTTTTTGAATTAAATGTATTTTATTTTGAAGAAAAAAGACCCATATTCTATAGACACCGGTTTTCTGGTTCATTTGGTATGCTTAATATATGTCAAACTTCGACGGATAAACCAGAAAATGAACCGGAACTAGTCCTATTTTCCTAATATTTTGACGCGTTTCGTAAATGCGTCCTTAAATATACCACCAAAACTATACCCTTCGCAGTTATCTCACCTCTCTTTAGTTCCACGCAACTTGGCAGCGTAAAGAGCAACTGTCTTTGATGTGAACCCAGCTGGGGTCACCTCAAAGTGTTACCCTTATGTGACACGCTAGTGAGCAACCCTTTAAGTCTCAGCTAAGTCTATGAACACGGGACTAGTACAACAATTTATTTCTTAATTCATTGCGCGACACGTATTTAAAGCGTTATTCCTATACTAGCCGCACTCCGCGGCTTCACCCGCGTAGTTCCCGTTCCCGTGGGAATATAGGGATAAATTATAGCCTATTTCACTCAGGTTTAATTTAGCTTTCTAATGGTGAAAGTATTTTGAAAATAGGTCTTGTATTTTTTGAGATTATTCCTTACAAACATGCAAAATACAATACAAAAAATACAAATCTTTTCTCTTTATAATATTGTATGATTGGATTATCGGTTACCAGACTTCCCGTGACCGCTACCAGGTGCAATCCGGTCGAAGCGTCGGTCAGTATTGACCCTGATCAAACAATTGCGCGAAGATAGTAATCAAAAAGTGACCTACAAATCTTCAGAATAACAGCTTCGAGTCTCTTCGAATGTATTCGAATCCGATTAAAAACAGTACATACGAAATTGCAAAAAGTCTTCGATGGGGAATTTTCATAGTAAAAGAACCTTTCATCATCATCATTTCAGCCTTGGCAGGGGGGTTAGCGAGTGCAGTATGAAATGTTGATACCCGGAAAGACGCCGCTGTCTATCTTCCGGAGGTATTCTTACTGCATCCACGGGTGAGAGAGAAGTGGCAACATGTCACGGAAAAATGAAAAATGTATTTTATAAATTAGCTAATGCAGTTACAAATTTAATTTTAATATAACGTACAAGGACCAGGGCTGAATGTCACGGCCTTGGCCCATTTCTAGGAGTCCGGCGGTTGACCTCGGGGACTTTACCCCGCTCCCGGCTCCAGGCTAGAGGCTGGAGGTTTAAGGTCAGGGTCCGTGCCAACAGCAGGTGTAATGAACGAACACTCATAACAACTGTTAGATATATAGATAGATAGATAAACTCTTTATTGTACGTTCACCATATAACATAAATTTCACAAAGAGAAACACAGACAAATATAACATACAATGGGCGGTCTTATCGCTAAAAGTAAAAGTAAAAGCTAAACTGTTAGTTTAGATTAGAGCGAATGAGTTGCAGTGCTGCACTGTGAACAGTGATCTTGGCTTTAAATCTAAATAACGCTGGAAGAAATCGCTTTAAGCGATAAGACCGCCGATTGTGTATTTCTGTTGTTATTATAGTTTAAGTTAATTTTAGTTATTTTTGTTTTATTTTCTGTAGGATTTACACAATAAAGTGTTTTATCTCACGCTGGACACTACACACAACTGTCGCAAATTAAGCAAAGCTATACTTAAACACATTTGTTTTATTAATAAAACAAATATCTTCTAACAAATATGTTTATATATCTATAGTTTACAATAATACGACAAAATACCCAGGCGCGGGATAAATATCTGCAGAACAATTACACTCATTTGTCCCGTGGCGGGAATCGAACCCTCCTACGTATCAGTTGGCTATTAAACCAACTGAGCCACGGAACCGACTTGATAACCTACTCCTTTTTTTTGAAGTCGGTTAAAAAGTGGAATCATCAGATTTAAATATGTGACAAGCTTTTTTATTAAGTTTGAGAGTTTGGGTCCAGGTATTTTATTTTTATTTTTTTGCTGGACAATTCACACAGCATCATCTAGCCCCAAGCTAAGCAGAGCTTGTGTTATGGGTACTAGATGACTGACATACTTGATACATAGATAGATATTTTTATTATATATAGAAAAACACCCAGAACATATGTAGGTATGTTCATTAGGTAAGCATGTAATTGTACAGGTACATGCTTACCCAAATATGATTATTATTTTCAATAAAGCAAAATCCATCATTAACAACCTCCTGGAATAACCGACTGAGGTTTTGCGGGATCGATTCCCGCCGTAGGACAAATGTTTGCCTTTCCGCTGATATTTCTCTGGGATTTTTCTATGTATAATAATAACTTTTTACAAAAAAAAATGCTCTAACAATATTCTGGATCCTAAAACACAAATTCTGCTTACATTGCGTCTAGGTGATGCTTAGTAAAAAGGATAATTTATTTATATTTTTAAGTTTTCAGTCCCCGTAAATTCGTTTATACTCCAGACGACGTACACGTTAGAGGTCGCTCCCGCCAGGGTCGGAGTTCAAGGTCCAGGTCGTTGGAATGTACGGCTATTGAACGGGGCGGGGCGTTATCTGGGCCATTACGTCACTGTTTCGTTAACCCCTGCTGCACAGCTGAAGATGGCTTCGTGACGATGCTAAACAAATGAATAAAGGTACACTACACACAGAACCATCTAGTCCCAAGCAAAGCTTGTACTATGGAAACCAGAGAGTTGACAGAATACTTAAATACATTTTCCTTTAGTAGTTCGTTTAGTTAGTTAGTTTCCGTAAGTTTAAACGCCCCGCGAGGAAATTTTACAAAGCTTATGTCAAAGGCTTTGGTCGCGTAACGAGTTAATGTCGTAATATATTATCTTTCTATTTGAGTCACGTGCGCAGTATCAAGAAAATTTCATAAATGCCTGAGGGAAATTGTTAAAAGAACAAGAAGATTCATGTTTTGTTTCGATTACAAATTAATAAATGTATTCCCTTTGCTCGGGGGTATTTTGCGACGGTCTTTCTATGCTCCGAGGACGAAGCAAATTGATAAAATACGAGTACCTACCTCTCTGATATTTTTGTCGGGCCGTTTGAAAATTATATTAATTAAATGAAATCAGAGAACTGAAAAACCTCATAGAACTAATCAAAAATGTTCACAAGGTTTTTTCGTACTACCCTAAAGTTTGACACTGTATTATTTATTTATTTACGAGCCTGACTCTTTGTATATATGACAGCCGTAGGACGTCATAACATAAATCTCCAAGTAGATATGTAGTTATATAGATAGACAACTCTTTATTCAACACCACAAAAGTCTGGTCATGAGGAGATTCTTGCTGTTCTTCTGGAGATGTACCTTGGCTTTTGACTGCATCCACGTGCAAGGGAGGAGGGGCAGTTCCACTGCCGGCACCCCATGATAAATTATATGAAAAGAAAACATTATTTGAAATTTTTATCCTTTTCAGATTAATATTGCACTTCATGAAACCTTTATAAATTCTGACTCGTTGAATTTTATTAAAGTGATAAAAAGGCTTTAGCATTCGTGATTTGTACTTGAATATTTTAAATATCTCATTTTAAAAGTTCGTTGACATTCTGATCTCCAAACTAGACTGGTATTTTAAACCGACTTCAAAAATAAAAAAAAAGCTTTTATATTAGTCTTTACACAATAAAGTTATGTGTTTGTCCACGTATTATATTCTAATCTACTGATTGGTTTTTAGCATTAGATTGGTTGATATTTTTTTTTTGTAAAGACATACTTACCATACATATAAAACACCCAGACACGCAAATTATCTGCATAAGCAAACATTTTGTCCCCCGACGGGAATAGAACCCGTAACCTACTGCGTCTCAGCCGGCTATGAAACCAACTGCGTTACGGAGTGTATTGATTTACATGTTTTTCTTCATGGGAGGTGGGTATTTTTGTTATCTATGCACTGTCCGTTACCCGACACATGTTTTCGGCGCGTGCGCCAGTTAGAACAGTCAGTACGGTACGGTACGTTGGGTCGCTTGCGCATCCGATCTAAAAACTATTTTGATTCGATACGATTATTTGTTTTGTTATTGACGCAGTCGGTACCCGATTCGACTATAAATATTACAAATCAAATATCAAATTACACAGCATATTTTACGCTCTAAACTAAAAAAAAATTCTGGCGTTTGGTTTGAAAGTGAAGTAATACGGTTCAAAGGATCTACAAGTACAATGCTCGATTCAAATCCAGTATGTGCGCAAAACAATTGACTAATTAAACAAGAGTAATTTATTGTTTTTGGAAACGGCGCAGGCGCATGTGCCAAACGTTAAACGTCGATGACACCTCGCGTACGTCTACCCCAAACTGTTTTCGTTTTCGCACAGTGAACATTGTTTGCGCGTCTCCTAACTAAATATCTTATCCATAAAATTGATTTTGCTTCTAATAAATATCTTTAATCGTCGAGTATAATTAATCTGCCGCGTGGTCAAGTTCGTAACACATTGTGTGGTTCTCATTTAGTGGTAAAATTTAAATGTAATGTTAATGAGTCGCGTAAGAAAGTTTGAAAAACAGTGTTTGGCGTCAAAATGTTACTAGTGCAAGACGGGCCCATCGTGATCTCCTGGATTTTGTTCTTGTTTCTGATTTGTAGGTGCTACTATCAGATTGGTTCTATAAACGTTGCTGGTAAGTAAAACTTTAAAAGTTCATCATCATCTCTCTACCCTTATCCCATTCTAGGTGGGGTCGACCCAACATGTTTTCTTTTCCACTCTCCATTCGTCAAATGTCACCACCTACTTCTTTCAAATTTTAAAAGCTATTTGTTATTAAAACTACACGGCGAAGGCCAAAGAAGCGCAATGACCTAGGGCGGACTCCATGAGAGCTGTCTGCAGATTGCAGGGATCGGAGAGAACAGGGGCATAATATGGAGAGAAACGGAGGGCTTTGCTTAGGGACCGCGGCGATGTTATCGTCGTGCCACGTATTTCTATACACTCTTAGCATTTGTCTCCACGGCGATAATATCGCGGCTATGCGACGTGTGGTTGAGTGCGCGCGAAACGCCATCACATCGCGGCGAGTCCGTCGCGCGCTCGTCAAAAAGTATTCTATGTGTTTACCCTGGTCAACATCTATACGTGTGCAGAGTTTCAGCTACATCCATAGGGTAGTTTTTGCGTGAAGAAGTAACAAACATCTATACATTTATACGAACAAACTTTCGGCTTTTAATATTAGTGAGACTATTTGTTCGCCACGAACATAGAACAAGCAGAATGGAGGCATTTGAACTTGACTTGTAACGGGAATAGAACCTGCAACCTCCTTCGTTTCAATCGGCTACTAATATATGTTCAAGATTTATGCTCGGACAAAAATACATCGATTACTAAATCCCCATAACTCACCAACTGCACCACTTGTTAAAAATCCCTCACGACAATCGATTTGTGTTGATGTAATCTTCTTTAGTCTTTTAAACTTTCGCGATCACGACACATTATTAACATATATTTAACCGGGTAGACCAAGTGAGGGTAGTCTGAAAAGACGCCTTCGCTTTGCTGCGGTTACCTCTAACATGTCAGTCTTCCCGGGACCACGATGGGTGCAATCCTGTCGAAACATCGGGCAATACTGAAGGTAAATAACGCGATAAATACCCGGTTAAATATGTGTTAATAATGTTCTTCGTTTATTGTTCAGAAACATAATTACATAAATTACATATCTCAAAAACTACGCCATAAATAAACGTTCCCCCATGACATTCGATTTGTATTGATGTAATCTCCTTAAGTTTTAAATTTCATCAAAATTCAATCATGTGTTCAAGAGTTATCCTCGGACAAAAATTGCGGACATACACATACATACAAACAAACATTCAGCTTAAACGCCTAGTTGCCACTAAGAACTTTCTTCGCATCGCTCACTCGTTCGATAATTTATTATTTTAAACGAACTTTTGTCCGTCAGTAAGAGCTTGTTCAATTCGTAAGGTATTTGGCAGAGACAGAAGTTGCTATCACACTTTAAATACAGACTCAGAGAAGGTTAGGTTCATTTGTTTTTCTGATGCCACAACAAGTTATGTCTACCAACTATTGACATTTTGCACTGACATGCTAAAAGCCCATTCGTTAGAAGGTTGACACGTTAAACTGGCTTCATCTCGTATGCGCCTACTGCGATTCTCTGACTTTTATTCTAAGGTTCAATTCTATAGCTATTTTGATTAAAAACAACCTATTCAGGGCACAGCTGTTATAACACAATCAAACAGGCGTTAATCCAATATGGTTGAAAACAATCGACCATCTAGTCTGCGCACATTTCCAACGATGTTTTAAATGCAAACACGTTCTACGCGTTCTATTTTGGCAATAAATAAGCAGGTAATTGACCGGTTTTTACATATTTTCAAATAAAGTATCAAAGTAGGTTCTTAAGTCGTTTGTACTTTTAGTTATGTTTGTCTCAGAACTGTTGTTTGAAATGGATTTGAAAAAAATCTTTGGGTCCGAAAGAATACTTTTTGAAATTGGTCCCATTTCTTCAAACTTAGTTCTGATAATCCATGAGGAAATGAAGGAACTCTATAAAAATATAAAAAAGCGCAAGCAACTGGAATTCATACTATATGGGATTCTCCAATACCTGCGACATTGTTAGATGAATTAGGCTTTCCCAGCACCTATACCATCCTCTAAGCTCAGTCGAAACCGTATGAAGGTAAAATAATATTCACGCTGACTGTTGTTGCTCTAATAGTCTAGGCGTAACACATGTCCATTTATTATAAACACCATTCAATTAAATTCATTTAACTTTTGCCGGTTGATGTATTCTTTTCAACATTGAATCGTTCGTTTCATTGTCATAGAAAATATTTTTATTCCGATTGTTTGAAAAAAAGTGAATACGAATCTGTAACGTCGATACTATTTTGTAAACCTAGGGTAGGTTTACAAAATATTCTTTTTCATACAGAGCCATTTGTGACAATGTTGGCGCACCTCCTTTCTGTTTATGGTGTACGTACAGAACAGAGAGAAACACAGAGTAAATCTAACTGACGCTGACTAAAACTAAGTCAAATGGACAAAAATGATCGCTTGGTGCCGTTATTAGGGATCCGTACCGCAAAAGGAAAAAAACGAAACCCTTATCGAATCACTTTGTTGTCCGTCAGTCTGTCGGTCTGTCAAGACTCTTTATCTCAGAGTTGAAATTAAAACCATGTACGCGAATAATCAGCCTCTTTAAGCTGTAAAAATCTCAATATTCTCAGTTAACCTGAAAAAATGATACGACCGTTTATACCGCAAAAACGCATGTTTCGATATCCTCAAAGGAATTAAATTCATAGGGTAATTCCCGTAGACCTAGAACTATGAAATTTGGCAAGGTATATCGTTTTATCCTGTAGATACAGATAAAAATCTAAATACTATACATTTGCAATGAAATCATAAAGAAAATCGTCTTTAAAAAAAGTGCGAAATCAATCATCGAGCCTAAGTATCCCTACGCGCGGTCATACATTGGATGGGTGACCGCATCTTTTTGTGCAATTTTAAAACCTTTACTATCAGATCAGCCAATTTATAGTAATTATTATGTTCCTACATACCTACGGAATCCTCGGTGAGCGAGTCCAGCTCGCACTTGCCCGGTTTTATATAATTATAACCGAACATTTTTACCTTATTTTACGTTGACGGCTCTAAATTTAGAAACCTAATAACTAATTATAATTTGCTTCAGGAAGTGCAAAAACAGAATCGACGCCATTATCATTCTTTATTTTAAAGTTTTGCTGGTAAACTTAACAAATTCAAAAAGCGCCCACCTCCAGCCACTTACGATGTAGAATGTTTCTCAAGAAACTGTCGATACTTAACCTAAAAGTAACTTTCTTTCTGTTTTTTTTTTATATTATATTTCTCAATTATTGGGTATTTGTGACCACTCCCTTCAATATAAATTATACTATTAACTCGGTCAAAAAAGCAACCCCTAGAAAGTAATTCAATTTTTAGTTTGACTGTTTGCTTACAAACATTCTACATCGAAGGTGGCTGGAGTATTAGGTGCTGCTGGGTGTTGACCTCCTCTTCAGCACGCCAACGTAAAAGATCCTGTGCTAGGCTCATCCACTGTCGTCCGGTAACCTTGACTATATCGTCCACCCGTCGGTATTAACTCTGTTACCGCCTAATTTGAATAGAAACCTTACCATTCAATGGCTTTGGTTGGATTACTCACCAACGTAGCCTTAATTAAGTGTTTAATGTAGCACAATGAAAACCGAATTTCACTAGTCGTTGAATTTCACTAAGAATGTTCCCGGAAAGATTAGACGTAGAAATAAACACATATTACTAGCCATTCCACATAGTACCATGAAGTACCATCTAGTCCCAAACTAAGCTAGGGTTGTTCATTCGAAACCAGATAATGAATACCTAAATATACTTTTTCTTTCGTAAATACATACATACCTATTATATATAGAAAACACCCAGATCCAAGACAAACATGTCTAGAAAAAGCAAACATTTCCCTCGGCGGGTATCATATACTTACTTTTGAGAATAACACGAAAAACTTTTTCTTTGCGAGCAAGGGGTCCAATTTCCTTTGTTGTTTTGTTGCACTGCTATCTAGCTGAATTCAGGTAACATCCGGGTATCGATCGTCCGATTTTCATTTCAGGGAAACTCGAGTCTAGACGAGTCGGTGCGGCCAATGGCCTTTGTGGACTGTCAAGTGATTGTATTTTGAGCCCCCACACAAATGGAGTGATATAAGTTTGACGTGTATGTGTTTCTGTAGCATCGTAGCACCCAAACGGCTGAAGTGATTTATTTTTTGTTTTTTTTTTGTTTAAAAGGAAATTGAGTGTTCTTAGCTTTGAATCAAACCTACGTCCTACGCTGCGTTTGCCGGTCCGTGGCCTCCACTCGAGAACTTTTCGGCCCCATCGGCCATCTGTTCTGCGAGCTACATGGCCTGCCCATTGCCACTACAACGTGCTAATCCGCTTGGCTATGTCAGTGACCCGAGTTCTTCTACGTATCTCCTCATTTCTGATTCGATCTCGTAAAGAAACCCCGACCCCTATAAAACCCATATAAAACAGTTACCTATCGGTAATCATTTTCACCCACGCGCTGTCAAATATCTATTAATAAATCGATCAAGCCTTTGTTTCCTCATATCGTTACAGTCTCTCACAATGACAGAACACATTTGTTTACGCATGTGATTACCACGTGACTGGCTTGCCGAAATGATGACCTCTGTGGTACAGTGGGCTTTATCGTCGGCTGGTTCGCAAGAGGCTTTTCTGCTAATATTTGTCTCGTGGTCTGGGTATTTTTCTTCGTGTAATAAGTATGGATTTACAAAAAATATCTATTAGTATTCTATCAATCATCTGGTACCCATAACAAAAGTACTGCTTACTTTGAGACTAGATGGTGTGAAATTTCCAGAATGTAGCTAAGAGTAATTTTAAAAGTATGGCAAGTACAAACTGCTTCCGCAAGTTGATTCATACTTCGGAAACCATATTTTATGTACTTTGGGTCGTTAGAAATAGTTGGCTTGAAAACTGCAACACAGCAAAAGTACGGTTACGAGTAGGAGTAGTAAGGATTCGCCGGTTCTAGATAAATCTAGAACCGGCGAATCCTTACTCGTTCTCCGGTTCTAGATGAAGCGGTTCTGCAGTCGTCCAGTGGCAGGATCGCCGCCTAAAAAAAAAAAAAAAAAAAAAAAAGTTTGGTATCAAATTGGGGGTTTTGGCATACGCCCGATCGATTGCACTTGTCCATTTTAACGTATCTTAACTCATTCCAAAGTTACAGAAAACGATTAATAAAACTGATTATCACCTTCAAAACTAATTACTAATAGCACTTCGCCACTTTCATTGTGACTAATTAGATTACTCGCTTAAACATTACCTTAATTACCTCGGTGATTAGGATGTTGCACATAAACAGTAAACATTTTTGATTTTATTCCATATTTTTATTTACCTTAAAACATGTATTAAATAACTTAGACAGAAATATATCGTTTTTCAGCTTACTGCTACCAAATAATTTTACAAAATCCATCATACTATTCCCGTTATACTTGTAATATAAATATGTTAGACAATACTCTCCACAAACTGAAGTCAAATCATGCTGTAGCCTGTACCTATTGAAATCCCACTGTCTTGTGGTTCGATTCAAGAAACTTCTATGATTCCCCGTAGGTGGTCGTCCATAAGAATCAAAATACTGGCCAACTCCATTTCTCTCTATGTGAATGGCTATCCAATGAGAGCCTGGTTCACTATCGGGGTCCAAATTACTTATTATGCATGTTGGAGTGTTAATTTGTAAAGGTAACCTGTTTGCTGCATAAACATGTTTTTGTAACGTAGGATGTATGAAATGCAAATATTTTTGAATTTCAATTGTGTTCATCATACAGTTGTGACACATTCAATTTTCAAACCAAGAATGTAAATCTTGGTAGGCTGAACTTCTTTATAAAGTATGGAAGGAAATAAAAGGATTGGAATATGTTTTGATGTTTTTTATTTCGTATTTATAACTAGGTTTATACAATGTGAACTTAACTACTATAATCTACGGTTACATTACGGTTCATATCTATTTCAATAACATTATCAAATTCTGCATAAACAATACAGTTAATTGTCTGAGTAAGTGCAGATTCAAATCGAACTTCCAACCTAACACTACCATGTTTTATAAGGTTCCAATGGGTATTTGAATTGGAACTGAGATCTGCTGTTAGATCAAAGGCTAACAAACAGTATCCTTTCGCATATTGTTCCCTAGATATCCCATTACCTTCATTGAGAAAATGTATTCCTGTCCCCGAAAAAAGTGTGTGATAGGCTGCAGTAAAAATATTACTCTCAAACGATGTTTGCAAAGCTTTTGAAGGTATTTGATGACCATCAATGTATAAACAAAATGTATTCAAATCAAAGTTTTCAAAATTAAATGGGTTTTTAGTCAAACTCCCATTAAATGCTGCATTGTTTACAAATCCAATAATACATCTTTTAGGGACTTGTCCTAGAAAAATATTATCGAGAGTTTTGCCCTGAATACCTGAAGGAATGGTTAACACTTTGACTTCTGCTCGAGTAATAGGATATTTAGCAGTTGTTGAGGCTAACACTTTTTGATGAGCTAGTAATACAGTTGGATTGATTCGTGCTCTACGAACAATAAGAGTCGCATCTGTAATGCATACCTTAAATTTTAAATCTGCTGAAGAAGCCATAAGATTAAATGTATCTCTAGAGCGAACTAATTTAACCATCATTTCAACACCGTTAATTAAAAACTTTTCTTGGTTAAATATATCACCATGAAGATGACCAATCATTTCTATTTCTTTACTATCACATGTTAGCTGTTGTCTTTGAATAAACCCCTCATTTTTTTCATCGGTTGAGTTCATTTTTCCAGCTGTATCTTGATACCAAAGTGCACAAGTCAAGTGAGAATCTTTTGCTGCAGGGGCATAGTTTAACAAAGTTTCTATGTAAGCACGATAGGCATATGTATTGTTTGGAGGTGATACAAGCTTTTGATTTAAATAAACATCTAGTTGACTGAAGAGCGAATGAAGCCAATTATTAACAGGGGCTACAGTGGTTGATGCTAATATATTTGTTGAGTCTTGATTGGATATTTTGGCTTTTATGTGTAACAATGTGTGGGATAAATCCATATAGTCATCCCCTGTCCCCGATACTTGAAACTCTATGGGACCATCGTCAGCAAGAGATGAAATGGGTTTGTAGTGTATCCATAATCCACTTTCTATGCTGGTTTGCGTAGATGGTAAAGCGAATAAATCCAACTCTGATTTTATACACTCACAAGAATGACTATGTAAAAACGACATTTTCATTTAATTTTATGTAAATATATCTTTCAAATTGTCAGCTCTTGATTTTTTAGTAGCTTTCACTTTGACATCTGGTAGTAGACTGCGTGAAGATAACTGTTTCCTTTTTCTTTTATATCCAGAGCCAGACATATTTAATCTATCTATTTTATTATCTGCTTTTCTTTTCAGGTTTGAACTTGCTTCTTTAAGTCGAGATCTTATTGAATCCTCCATGGGACGAGCGCTTACCATATCTGATAGTAGACCAACACCAGCGTTTAAAGCCTCTTTGCCTATAACTCTAGCTCCACTAGAAAGTAATGGTAGAACAGATCTAAACAGCCCACCTAAAAAACTACCGATGCCATGACCACGCTGGTAGGGTGCTCCTTTATAAATCACCCCAATCCCAGAACCAGCTTGATGTGAGTAATAATGTTCATAGGGACAAGTTATATTATCGCGAGGATACATTATATTTTTCTGAAATGTAGCTTAACACATACTGTCCCAAACTGGAATGGGATTTTTTGACCTGTGCTCGATCTTATATCTACATCAATGGTATCAAACTCTCTACGCATAACAGGTAAGTAGTGAGGAGGTGAGAAAACATGCATTTTATTTGCTCCATAAATATACTTTGCAGGATCCAACGGTATAATTCTCAATAAAGGTGTCATAACATCTCCTACTATCTGAGATTCAATAATATCACAGTAAACAAATAATTGATATGGTAACCCTAAATGTAAATTTGCAGGACATTTACCTAAACCATTACCCACAAGATTTCTGTTCGGTTCAAAGCCTAGTTGTAAACCTAACTTCTGTGATAGTGTCAACGATTTAATAGATTCATCCATAACAGAGACAGACACAAACTTTGATATTTCATCATATCGAAATTTAATTTTCTCCTTTATATTATTTATCGCTGTTAATATATGATTAATATTATCATAATTTGTTGCTGGAATATGTGTTTTATAATACACCAATGAAGGTTTTTCTTCGTTTGGCATCAACTTTACTTTTGATATATAAATTACATTTTCATGGTCTTGTACAGTATACATCGTACAAGGATATTGAAATTCAACAACTCCAACTGACCATTCTCCCTCAAGTTTTATAGATTTTGGTAATTTTGTTGAAAATCGTGTGGTCATATTATCTGGAAAATATTCCATGGAACTATTACTAAGTAATGTTAAATAAAAACTTTTTGTCATCATATTGTTTTCAACTCAGAAACGTAAATCCAACTGTTAAATTTATCTGGATAACCTTTCCACTTCACTAACACCTGCTTTCTGCTACCAGAATAGCGTGAACTAATTATTTTATCTATTTTATACTGCGTGGTGGGGTCATATATTACTTTTTGTAATTCCTTTTCATAAAACGTTCCAACTATAGCTTCTTGTTTTAAATCTTCTAAGGTGTACACAACAAATGGAGATCGTTCTGTTATTGAAGTTATCATAAATATTTCATCGCTCCAGTTGGATTCATAACCTTTCTGAAATATATGCTTATACTTCGTTATTCTTACATAGTCTCCAATGCGAAGTTTTGGTAAAGCTGTACTTGTAAAACTTTGAACTTTTTTTCTATCATATAAGTTATTCCATACAGTCATTATATTATTTGTATTTACATCACATGGACACATCTTAATACTTGAATGATAGCTATGGTTATATGCATATAATAAGTCTTGTAAAATATCAATGTATTTAAACGTATTTTTATGAGTGAAATAACGCCACATTCTCATCTTGAGTGTTCTTTGAAATCTTTCAACAATGCTAGCTTTGATATCGGGGTTATTTGTTGTATAGTAATTAACATTTTTTAATTTGAAGAATCTTTGAACATCTTTTGATACAAACTCAGTTCCTTTGTCTGATTGTATATGAGTTGGTGTTGTTTTACTCTCATTAAAAATGCTTTCAAAACATGCTTTAATAGTTTCTGAATTTTTACTTTTCATAGGTCGAGCATATGCATATTTGGTAAACACATCAATAACACAAAGAATGTAATTATAACCATTATTATATTTTGAATAAGTTCTCATATCACTTAAGTCAGCCTGCCAAAGTTCATTAAGATTAGATAAGATATACTTGTTTCGTGGAAAGTTTCTGTGAACCGTTTTATGTAGTGTATAGGTTTCTTGTGATTGTAACCATCTTTTAACATCTTCTCTATTCATTTTACCTTTCATAGCTCTAGCTAGTTTATCAATACTAGCATACCCAGCAGGGTGTGACGGGTTATAGTAGATATTGTTTATTTCTAATAAGGACTCCATTTTTCCCAATCTATCTTCTGTTTGACTCTTCTAGCAACTGGTGTTGAAAACACTTCCTTCTCCTCTTCCTTGTGTGGTGTGAATTCTTTAAATTCGTTTACCTGAAGCTGATTCATATAATGGAGTCTTTTTGGATTTCCAATGTATATAAGTGGTATTTTAATATCTTTCAATGCTTGCATGAATTTTTCCCATCCTATTGGATCATTTCTTTTGAGTGGTCTCAAAGAATCATTTACTAAGTCAACAATATTACTTCCAGGAATTGTTTCATTGTCTACAGTGATTGTACCGTCATCACCCCAATGAATTTTGTTTTTATTTGAAGATAGCAAATACAATAATCTCTCACCCTTTGTTTAAATATGTTTTAGGTATCAAGCTGAGTATATGTTTAGGAGAGTAAATCGATTTTCTACTTAAGCCAGAACTTTCCCCCTGTTCCTCTTCTTCGTTTGATGTCTGATCGGCAACTACTTCTTTGACATCAAAATTTTTGTTTTTACTATCCATCATACCATCATCTGATACTTGACCCCCTCTTTCTACTCGTGGAATATTTGAAACTATGGGAATTTCCAGAGGTTGGCGTCTTTCTTCCGAAAAATGTAAGTATCTTTGCAAAATTTGTAAATATGATATCCATTTTTGTCTATCTTCCATATCACTTTTTAAAATGTTTTTCATTTCAGTGTCTAACCTTGATATAGGGTTATCAACAGAATCATGTTGGTTCATTTTTTCAATAACACTTGGATCAATTAATAACATTTTTTTAGCGTGTTCCATATTTTTAAACAATAGAGCCAACTAATCCACTCAAAATTGACCCCAATATAAGAGGTAAAAAAGATCCTCCGGTTTGAACTATCAAACGTTTGCGAACTTGATTAGTACTTTTTCGCACTAGTTTTCGAAGTAAACCTTTATATTTCTTTAACTTTTTCTTTACCTTTTCTTCAAGAGGTACTTTACCCTGTAAAATGTTATGAATGCATTCACAAATGCAATTAATTTCTTTTTCATTACATGATTTTAGAAGCGCTTTCTGATATTTTGGTTTAAGTGTATGCAAAGCACTAAGTAAATCTTTATGCGTCTTTAGGCTTTGATACATTATTTATGAATGACAGAAATTTGATGATTCTTCGCATATTTATAAAGTTTCGTTGGAACATAAACAGTGCAATATCTATCTGAAGGAAATATTTTAGTTTTAAAACGACAAATATCACTTGTGTCTTGTTTTAAATCTATCATCAAATATCCGTGAGCGTCCTTAGTTGCATCCTTGTATGAATCTTCCATAAACTTTGTATTTTCTGGTGATACTTGTCGTGCTAAATATCTAATTTGAGTTTTATCACGAGGATTTTTAAAATAGATGATATAACCAGAGTTCAAAGATATATCCCTCTGACCTTTACCTTGATGAAATAAGTTTTGTGTTATATAAAAGACACTTAAGTTTCTATGATGACTACCTTTTGTAAATATATCAACAATGCGTCCATCGGATTCTCTCATGAGATCATCAATGATTACTAGTTGAGCATCCTTTCCATCAAACATACTGAGATCTGGTATTCCTTGGCAATAGTTTATATTTTTGAGGTTATACAGCGGTTGCATTTCATCAAAACACCAAGTAATTTGAATAAATTCAGTGCTACAAATTTCTTTTGCATACTTTACAAAATTTGTTACGAATTTAGATTTTCCACACCCACTTGGACCTGCCACTATTGCTGTGAATGGATGAATAAAATGAAACATTTTTAATATTATATGTTAACTGTGTGAGGTTTATGAAAATAATGAGACAAATATGCAAATATCAATTATTTATATTTCATTAATAAGGTATACAAAACTAACTAATCTAGTTCTTAAGTTTACATGACAACATCACAAAAAATATAGGTAGGTACTTTTTACAGTAATATCTTATTAGTTACTAATACTTACTAAACGATTTTACAAATTTATATTTCATTAATAAGCGGTATACAAAAATAACTAATCTAGTTCTTAAGTTTACATGATAACATCACAAAGATTATAGGTACTATTTACAGTAATATCTTCTTACTTATTAATACTTACTAAACAATATTATAAATTATACTATATTCAAATTTATTCCTTAAATTATTAGTTTAAACTTAATGTCTAAAATACATTAGATATCTTATCGTAATTTATAATGGCCCCAAGCTAATGTGCCAACATTATTTGGTAAAATAAATCTCTTGCTATCATTATAAGATAAACATATTTTGTTTACTTGCTGAGTAAATATCTTATGTTTAAGTGATTTGAACAGAGACATGGTACCATATTGAATATTTTTATCAAATAGACATGTTTTATAATTCTCTATTTTCATATTTTTTGTAACACATTTTTTTACACCTTTTGCTTTTGAAATCAATTTACTTTCAACATCTAACGCATACATTTTAGATCTTAATCCAACAAATTCCCGAAATATTTTACCATTGTTTTCATCTTTAAAAAAACCTAACTTCTTTTTGTTTATTTTTGGATAACCAAATATGTTGTCATCTGGGTAATCAGATGTGTCAAACTTTGAAGAGAGATCTGGTTTAAGATCTTCATACAAATTATTTGTGAATACATGATATATTAAACTGTCAGTATCAGTGTAAAGTAATTTAATGCTATTGTTAAACTTCTTAAGCATAAAGTTATAGTGAAAGTCATACATCAAAGTCTTTGAAATATCCAAGATGCAAAAACCTAAGTAAATGGGTTTGTTGTGAAGCAATTTAATTTTTCTTAACTGAATTGCAACTAAATTCTCTCCAAATATGGCTAAACTATGAAATTCAGGTTTCGCTACTAGATCCTGCGCACCAAGAACTTTACCTCTATTTTCCCAGTGTGTTAACAGTTTAACGTTTACCCTCTTTTCAATATTTTCCATCGTCTTTCCAAATACAGAATTATTCATTAATTTGTAAAAATCTTTTTCAAAATCAGATTTAGCAGATGTTCGTAAAATTGTGTTTAAATCTATGTAACGTCTTAACCAAGGATGTTGTTTGAATTTCAAAATCCTATGAACTTTTGTTAATTTCATACCCATTTCAATGCACTGTTTCAAATTTCTATAGTGGATTTTATATTTTGTTTTATTATTCAGGTTTGGAACTAATTTTGTATCTTTGGAATTTCCAATTTTAATGTTTTCAGGGCACAAAGGCAAATCTGAATGCAAATCATGAAGCTCGTCAGGGTACTCTAAATCTACTTCTAAAATGAAACCGTATTCTGCATTTTCAGATACATCGAAGTTTGTGTCAACATTTACCCATTCAAAACCACCAACTGGGAGATATTGAGACATAGCCCAACCGTAAAGATTATTCGCATCAAAATAGGTTAAGTATGATTTCAACTTACCTTTATCATAATCTTCCATGAACTCATTATTAGCTTTTGCATGGCGATTACTGCACTGAGATACACCTCCCCGTATACCAGCCTTAATAAAAGCAACCATTTCATAATCAGTTAATAGCTCTAACTCTATTTTAGTGTACTTTAACATAGCATCCCAACTTAACCCAGGTGCTGTATAGTAATGAGCTGGATCCAAACCATATGTTTTTAATCATAAAGTTCTAAAGCTCTCAAAAACATCTGTTAACAATAAAACATCAGTTTTGAGATATAGATTAGAATAATCTAGCATAGTGCAACAGCAAAAGTGCTGCCAAATATCTTTGGCATGATTGTAATCATCATCTGATACATGAGAATCGGATAGTGAGCTATAAAACTGATCTTGGGTAGGGAGTGTTGTTTTTCTCAAGCTGTCTTCAGATGACATAAATTCATATGGGTATATACCTTTCTTTCGAAGACGTTTAAAATCTTCATTGTTCGGAAAGTTCTGTTTTAAAGTCTTAAATTGCTCATTGCATAAGTTTTTTGCTAGTTGATCGAGACTACATGGTAAAAATTTTAAAGAATCTACAAATCTCAAGCTAATTTTTTGATTATTTACATTGATAGTTTTTGAAAATGAAATATATTTTTCTTTGGTTTGAGGGATAACATCAATTTTACCTTCAACAAAATTTAAGGCGTGAACAATGAAATGAGCGTCATAATTGCTTAGGTTATGAAAGAAAACTGGAATATGACGTGGTGACCGAAACTTTGTTGCGCATACTTGATGTGCAATTCCTCTAAAGCGACCAGTTTGCCAATCATAATCGATAGTATTCTCACCATCTAAATGACTTTCACAAATATGACATACCGTCGCATTTAAAATATCATTCTCCTCTTTAACCGTCAGTGGCTTAGGAGAAACTTGAAAACTGATTTTCCTACATATTTTTTTTAAATCTTCATGTAAACGATTCATAAATTCTTGCGCGCAATTTTTTCCACTATAAGTCTCATATTTTGATAAGGTATCATCATATGAACATTTGATATAGTAACCAAAGCTATATGGCTCGTGTTCGTGAGTATTGCTTGTATATGGTTTTGATGGATTGTTACAACATGATTTAATCGGTTTTAGAAAAGCTTCAAAATCAGCATATATAACAAACGGTATTTTTAACTTCTTATTGTATTTATCAAACTTCAATTTATCATTAGATGTTGGTAGACCATACCAATCCTTTGACGTTTTGCAACTATTTGGTAATTCTGTTGCAATGTGAGCACAGTCATGCTGTTGATGATCAATTAACCCTTGTTTTGTAGGAAAGTGTAGTAAACATCCATCACAAATATGAACTGCGTGGTCATGATTAGAAATTTGTTTACTTACAAGGCGCGACATGTTTTTAATGTAACAATAATGATTGTTTGACCCGTTTGAAATGAGTAATAAATTAACGTGAACGTCTTTGCGAGATTTTGTTAAAAATAATGGTCCGACTACATTATTACACTTTTTTTCTTTTTTAAACTCTAAACCAAACACGTTGATGCTAATACTGTTTAGTTTTTCAACTTTTGGTATATCAGATAACTTTACAGGAAAAGGTACTCCGTCAAATTTTAATTTATTAGAATTCTTAGTGTACGATGATACTTGATTCACATTTTCGTTTACCGGGTACAAAGCAGAAAGCAATGCCCACTTAAAACATAAGTTATCAGCATTTTTAACGTTAACTACAGCTTTTTTTGTTCTAATATCCTTTGGCAACTCAATGTATGAAGTACCACGTAGCGGATTAAATTTATTTACATTCATATCAATTGCTCTTATTTCTTTAAGACTCCAACCACTGTCTTTTTTTTCAAAAGAACTGATTTTACATGCCATAGTGTCACACAAAGATGAAAACAATATATCCAGATCATCCCCCCGAAAAACTATGTAATTATACGTTTGAAAATCAAATGTTTGAAATGAATCTTCTTTAGTTTGTTGAATGAAATCTGCGTGCAAAACAAAGTTAACTTTAAATATAGTATGCTGTTGAATCGATTCTTCAATTAATAACAAAATCTCTTCTTTTATGGAATTCAAAAATAATTCTGGTGTTACAACGTTTTTTGTAGTTATTTCATTTTTACTATGAATCTTATAAGAAATTATTCTTTGACCAAAAGCTGATTCAATGACAGATACATTTTTTAAAGAGTTGTGAACTTTTTTAAGTTTATTTTTATGGAGATTACTTTTCAAATGATTTGCTAAATACCTTTTTTTAACTAAAACATGACATGTGCTACATGTCACCATAACAGCATCACCTCCATTGTCGTTGATAGATTCAGTTGTTGATTCACCGTTTACACTGCTAGATCCTGCTGCATTAGTAGATGATCCAACTTCATATCGTGCTCGTTTTACAATGATGTCATCATTTTCAGTGTTATGCACTCTCTTTAGAGCTCCTCCATCTTGTTGTCTACAACAATGAAAAAACGTTATAAGACACAATCCTGGTTTTAAATCAAAAAATTATAAAAGCGTTGGTATAGTTATGGATATTACTTACATTATATTTTCCTCAACAACGGCGCAAATATTGTATAGTTCCTCATCGTATTCATCTTCAAACGTCATACAAGTATCTAGTTTTTCACATAACTCTTCTTCAATTTTAGAATCAGTATTGAAAAAGACACTAACACAGTTCACATTCGCCATTTTCTTCAAGATATAATAATCAGAGATACTTCACAGTTATAGATTTTAAATTCAACTGATGCTACCAATATGTCTGTGTGTACTATTTATATGACAAACATGTAAACTTTAATAAGTACCCCAAGTGATTACTTTATGAGGGATCATTGTTTCAAGTAAATAAGTAATGAGTACCTTATCTACAACTAAAAATTTGTTGATTACTTGGAAGCAAATATAACATAAAGTAAGTTTTAAATAAAATTATATCATAAAAATGAAAAAGATTTAAATTATTATCTACCTATTAATTTTTAAAATGATATTTTTTACATGTTGGAGCTGCAGCGATTTCTTTAGTGACATTAAACATTAATTTTTTTACACTTTCATAATTTTGATTGGTTTCAGTAGTAAAATATTTAAGTCTATAATTTGCATGCTTCCATTGTTCATTTGAAGCCACTTTCCTAATCTTTTGCATGTCGTAAACCTCAATTTTAATCATAAAATTAGAGTTGGGACCATCGTCCTCATTGGTAGATATAAACACATTCCCGCCATCCCGGTGGGCATGAGAAACTGTTGATGATAACTTTTTCTTCTTTGATTTTGTGATATCAAAGAGTGTGTCCAAGCTTTCTGATGATTTTCTTTTTATCAAATTCTGTAATGGCCAATCTTTTGCAATTTTCAACTCCTGTGTAGCATCATCATCATCATCTGAACAAGTGTAATAGTACTGTTTGAATGTGTTTTCTTCAGTCAGATTGAATGAGTTCTGCAAAATCAAAGTTATAAAAATTAAAGCTTTTGAAACCATAACTATGATTTATTTTTTTAACATACAGTTTAAATACATAGAGAATAACTTACCTCCATTGTTTTCTGTAGATCACTTTTAACACACAACACAATTCACTAAATATAATCTAATGATTCACAATGCACTAGCAATAATATGAACATTTGAAGAAATGCGTGACTTATATACCAAGTATTTCAACGATATCAAGATCATTAGTACCTAATTACTCCTAATGTGATTACAAAGCAAAGTTCAAATGTGATTGCTTGAGTACACATTCCTTGCATATCTTTATAACCAGTCTTTCACCACTATCAATGTATAAACCTAGTTATAAATACGAAATAAAAAACATCAAAACATATTCCAATCCTTTTATTTCCTTCCATACTTTATAAAGAAGTTCAGCCTACCAAGATTTACATTCTTGGTTTGAAAATTGAATGTGTCACAACTGTATGATGAACACAATTGAAATTCAAAAATATTTGCATTTCATACATCCTACGTTACAAAAACATGTTTATGCAGCAAACAGGTTACCTTTACAAATTAACACTCCAACATGCATAATAAGTAATTTGGACCCCGATAGTGAACCAGGCTCTCATTGGATAGCCATTCACATAGAGAGAAATGGAGTTGGCCAGTATTTTGATTCTTATGAACGACCACCTACGGGGAATCATAGAAGTTTCTTGAATCGAACCACAAGACAGTGGGATTTCAATAGGTACAGTTGGCAGGCTGACTTAAGTGATATGAGAACTTATTCAAAATATAATAATGGTTATAATTACATGCTTTAATAGTTTCTGAAGGTAAAGAAAAAGTTAAAGAAATATAAAGGTTTACTTCGAAAACTAGTGCGAAAAAGTACTAATCAAGTTCGCAAACGTTTGATAGTTCAAACCGGAGGATCTTTTTTACCTCTTATATTGGGGTCAATCAAGAATGTAAATTAAGCGAGTAATCTAATTAGTCACAATGAAAGTGGCGAAGTGCTATTAGTAATTAGTTTTGAAGGTGATAATCAGTTTTATTAATCGTTTTCTGTAACTTTGGAATGAGTTAAGATACGTTAAAATGGACAAGTGCAATCGATCGGGCGTATGCCAAAACCCCCAATTTGATACCAAACTTTTTTTTTTTTTTTTTTTTTTTTTTTTTTTTTTTTTTTTTAGGCGGCGATCCTGCCACTGGACGACCGCAGAACCGCTTCATCTAGAACCGGAGAACGAGTAAGGATTCGCCGGTTCTAGATTTATCTAGAACCGGCGAATCCTTACTACTAGTAGGTACCTTTATGATTACATTCTTCGCGTCTACGTCCAAAAGCCATAGCTAAGGTTTCCAACCCTCGTTATACAATCTCCGAAGAAATTTGCTTATGTGTCATCAACGTTCTATTAAGTTACCGATGCCACCTCAAATTGGTCGTTAGCATAATTTGATACAAGCTAACTCAGTCAAACAAGATTAAGATTAAGAGGATTATTCAAGGCTAACTCATCTTCCTTTCTAATTAGAATAATTGAGAAGAATGAGATACAAAAGCCTGTTGTATCAACTCCACTTAGCGTGCGGCAGAATGATGAAAGGGTAAACAAATTCAGTGTGGTTTAAATAAAAAAGTTTAAATAAACAAGTTTTATGAGGTAAACGAGTTCTTGAGTGGTAAGCGCAGGACGTCCACCAAGTAGGTGGAGTGACGATTTACAAACGGCCGCTAGCAGATGCTGTATGCGGAAAATTTCGGATTAGCCGTGGTGTAATACAGACTTGTACATGTACAGTTGAACAAAATATTATAATAACCTCAACAGAAATGGCTTTGAACTCTTTAAATTCATAGCCTTCACACTACCCATCTCAGTCGACGCGATCCGTCAATCGTTCATCAATATTATTATAGCTAACCTACTTACGCTAGTGATAATCGTCCTAATACGTTGCTGGCATATCGTTACGCGCGTCATTTGCACGTCAAATAGGTTAGCACGTGAGCTAAGTGGTAACTTTGTACATCAGTCTAGGTTGGCTAGCTGCATTAATTTGTTGGATTATTGGACATTGGAAAATCGGAACTGATCAACTGAGCTTATTTTACAATATAGAAGAAGGAGGGCTTATTATTATTAAAAAAGTTCTAAAATATTCTCGAATTCATTCGTATTATGACTTCCTTAACTCTAACTATATATAACGTATTATTAATTCGATAAATAAATGCCTACTAATTTACTTAACTAAAAACTACTAAAAATTCAACACGCGCCGGAGATAAAACACTCAACATATCGACTAGTCAGTCAGCCAGGGAACTCGTCCAATGTCTATATACGTAATTTATCGAAATGGCGTGGGGTTATCAAAATGCCGAGGGGTGCCGGCAGTAGAATGTTGCATCTCCTCTCTTGTCTGTGAAATGGGCAAAAACATGCCGTCTTTCCGTGTATCAACATCTAGTACTGCGCTCAACAACCCGACTGCCAAGCGTGGTGAGCACGGCAATAAGCCCCTTATGATCAGTACCTACTCGCAGATTCATGAGCAAGGCTTATGTCCAACAGTGGACGTCCTCTAGGGCGTGCAAAACCGGAAGGTTTTTAAAACCGGGAATTCATTTCATTTATTCAGGAACAATTTACAATTGTATTTGAATGTTCTTAAAATTAAACACAATTAAAAATAACAAGCATCAATATAAATAAACAATAACAAACACCTTTAAGAATACAACTACCATGCATGCAATTATGGAAATTATGACTTAAGGAAAAATTTATACGATATTTAGAAATGCTAGAAGTCATCCAAGGAGTACACGCACTTTTCCAACAAAAACGCTTTTAATTTGTATTTAAAAATATACGGACTGTCAATGAGTTTTAGGTCAATCGGAAGCGAATTAAACAAGGAACCGGTGTTAGCCCCGGTTTTGGCAACATTTTATATTTTTTTATGTAGTAGATTTTGAAGAAGAAAACAATATTCTTAGATACCCACAAAACCTACAAATAAAACAAATTTTATGATACACCTTTAATCCACCACTTATACCTACTATGTAGACCACATTAATTGTTTAGTTAACATGAACTTAAAATAATATAAACTTTTAACTAACTGAGATCAAATTAACAACAAGTAAGAATCAAGAATAATAATTATCAAGAATAATATTTTTTTAACATAAAAAACGTAGATATTATCTTTAAAAACTAAACACAACCACAAATTTTAAACACACAAAATACAGTAATCATTTTAATAAGATTTCTTGAATCTGGACTTAATAATTACGAACCTATTAACATCATTATTAAAGGATTTATATTTGGCTATAAAACGAGATCAAATCAACTGTGTACAGTACATATTTAAATAAAAATAATCCATATACATATATCTTGAGTGCGTTCGAAAAAATAGATTTAAATCAAAATTTTAATAATTAACGGGAAAGCCGGAGTTAACTCCGGTTTCGTCTCTCAAGGTTTACAGCAAAACTGGAAATCAGGTTTGCACGCCCTACGTCCTACGGCTTAGATAATGATAAAAAGAGAGAATGATTATATATAAATGTCTGCTGCACGAAGGCGCCAGTAAACGAACCCTTTTCATACGCTCGCCAAAAAAAGGATAATATCTAGTACCGCGAATGTGGATTGCTTACAGTTCGCCAATTATATATCTTCCATGTTATCCAGACTACACATACTAAGACACCCTTTGTACATAATTATAAACTCAATAAAAGAACCGTTAATAGAATCTCTCCAGTTCCTATCTGCTCCACAAAATTTGTTTCCCATCAATGTTATTTTCTGGGACCGTATCTTTATAACAAATTAAATAAAACACTTCACTTCTATCACATGACCTTATATAAATGTAAACTTGCTGTAAAAATATGGCTGCTTAACTTGGATTACACTGAAACAGAAAATATTCTGATAGTATTGGCATAATTTTAATTTTAAGTTTATCCTTCTTTTTAATTTTATTTTATCTAAATTGTCTTACAGTACCTAAATAGTGTGTTTTAATTTTTAATATATTTTTTTTGTATAGTTTACTCGATTAAAAACCTATTTCATGTATATTTTATGTCGGGCGGAGGGTATAGGTGCGCCATCACACAGGTTATCCTAGTTTGGGCACCTATGTCATCCACACAGGAAATACATCTTGATTCTAAGCAATCTATGTTTATAATATGAAAATTGATGTTTGTTGATAAACAATAAATTATCTTAATTATCTTATCTTATTTATTTAATAGAAGGAGAAATTATATATTCACCGCATGACTCTAATCTCGTTTTCGCCACGCCAGAGGTGACATGAATGGCATCTAGCATCTTGACGTGCGAAAAATGTCGTAAGCTTCCAACATCATAGGTCGGTCGGTCACCGTCACCGTCTAAATAGATGCATGACAGCATGACCACGTGCTGATCCAATTATTCAACTATGACTGCTACGTTAATGATTATTTTGACAGGATGCAATAAAATTTACGACTTAACTGGAGAAATTACGGTTATGTGCCTTTGTGTGAAAACACAGCTGCTGTGTTGAGTTTTGACCAAATGACTTGGCTCGTAATGCTACTTCCTATTTTAAATCACCAAAGAAATCACATTCAAATCAAATGATTCAGATGCGCTCAAAAACTATTTTGAAACCGCGTTAAAAAACTGAAATTTATGACAAGATAATCGTGCTTTATATGCTGAAGACGATCACAAGTCAAATAAATAACGTTTTATTGACTATATTTTCTTATTTTTTTTCAATAAAATGCAATAAAAATATTTAGTTTTAATTCCGCTTATGCAGAGATGCATGAGCACCGCCCTCCCGCCCGCTAATTATGCACATGCAGGGAGAACTAGTTTGTCAGTGCAGCATGCATACCCAAACCTATACGACGACACGTGTTTCGCCTCTCCGCGAGGCATCATCAGGTGAGACGTTGAGGTGTTGACTGGTCGGCGGCTGGAAAGATTCCAGCCGCCGACCAGTCAACACCTCAGCGGAATTAAAACTAAATATTTCCATTGCATTTTATTGTCATGGATTTCCGCAAAGTAACGCCTGATTCCATTAATTTTATTTTTTTTCCTCAGACTGATATAAGAGATATGTGCAACGTAAAACGTATCCAACGTTTTACGTTGGACATAACTCAGGAACTAAGATTAAAAACTTAATTGCGATTTCGTTTCGGGATAAATGCGGGTTATGCTTATAGTTATTGCTGTAATCGAAGCATTGCAGACATTAAACTAAATTCTGGCTGTTTTGAAATCTTATTATTTTAAATAAAAGGTTTAACGATCTTGGATCTTTTCAACACTGCTATTTCAAACTGATTTGAAATGAACACGCTAATTTAAATCGAACGAAAATTGAGTTCTGATTTTTTTACGAAACTAGCTTGTGCTTAATTTCAGCCTTTCCTTCTACATATTTGCCTCGTTTTATCTATAGTCAATCAGTATTTCTGCTATTCAGCAGACCAAGGCACCAGGTGCTATGACCATTGTCCACATTTATACACACCATTTCCATTTACCAGCTTTTTATCATTATTTGTACATGTTTTAACACAAGATGTGCTCACGTTCGCGTCCCACCTGACCTACTGTGCCAGACGTCTTGACGCCCTGCTCAGTTCAACGGCTTCGATTCTGTATAATTGCAATGTAGGTGCTAATATAATTGTATTGACCCGAGACCGTGGACCAATTACCTTTATCTAGACAAATTGCTTTAGCCGCGGGGCGTTATTGGACTATTCTAGCGATTGTTTGTAAGTTATTTCCAATTGGCGTAGTATTTAATCGCTTTTCAGTTAAGTTAGTATCTCTTTTGTACTGCTGGAGTGAATTGAATACCGTCTTGTTGTTATTCGAGGTAGCTTAGAGGTACTTTATTTTAATGTAGCTCTTTTTGACTTGTTACATTTTAATTTCGTGGCTGACTTTTTTGTAATTCTAGCTGCCTGCCCAATTACAGATGCTGAAAAAGGGCTACTGTTAATGGGGAATCTTGCATCTTCTGTTAAATGCAAAGCTTTATATCGTTAGATGTGCCCTGACACCAAAAACTGTGGATTTGTCTTTATAATGTGTGTTAACAATAAAGCCGAAGCACGCACATTGGTTCTGCCAATAAACCAAACTGGTATTGTTACCATTTATTGTGCCATATATTGCACTAACGTTCATGAAAAAAATAGCACACCCCAATTCCAAAAGAATGTACTGTACACTAATTCCAAATGAGCGAGCAATCTCATTTCGTGGAAACAAAACGGCGCTGTGTCATTACGGTAAGAGCGTATCTAACGATTTAAATCTTTGATTATATAATAGTAAATAATAATGGTGAACGCTGCCAAAGCTGCCACGTGTAGTGGCAGCTTTTTTCCCAAAAATAGGCAAAGCTTGGACTATGTAAACCTGAATTGATGGAATGCTTTTTTTGTGGCTACTTATCAATCATACATAGAAAACACCCAGACACGACAAGTGAAGTTTATGAAGGCTTCACATATTTCAGAGTAAACGGAGGATGACTGCGAGCAGTTGCAAACAAGGTCACATCCGTGCACAGCACTGCAGAGCCATAAACTCTCGGAAGAGGTCTTAACTGTTTTCCAAGAGACTGCCTTTGCTTGACAAGGGAACAGTCTCAAATGAGCACCATCCTTTATACAGGCAGTGCATCAAATTACCCGCAGCACAGCTTATGACACGATTTAGCTATTAAATAATCGTAAAAAAATCATTATGTATTTTCATGCTCAACCTTCTTGTTCTAAGCTACTTTATTATACTTACACTAGGGTATCATTTTTAGCATAAAAATGCAACCTGGCTTAGTAGAATTATTCATTCTACCATTACGTTGCAATGTTATGATAGAATGTTAGAAAATATTTGAATCGTAGCATTGCTACGGCAGAATACCAGCGCCTAGCTACCTCCCAGTGGTTAGGCATTATGCTGAGCCGTGACCGATTTGCTACTGTAGCACATAAACACAATACCTTTTTTGTGTAATATATGTCTATGCGGCGATCTCCTTATAAAAACCTGCAAGCAATCATGCGCGTTTGTAATGACACTTTTATGTAGTTGAGATGCATTATGTTCTTTCATATGCTTTGCCTTTCGCCGAAATTATAAAAACTAATTAAATAGATGATGAAAAGTACCCCTTGAAAAGGGATTTTAATGTTTGTGGTACAATAAAATCCTGGCGCAGGAACGTGGTGGATGGCACAAACTAGGCAGGCCTATACCCAGCAGTGGGTGAGGTCGGGCTGTGGATGATGATGATAAATAAGATTATTGTTCACTGGTCTCAATTAATATAATAAGTCTCATAGTCTTCTTTAAACAAACTTCGTATCAGTACAGGACAGGTTGGGTTTATAAATAATCTTCCACTTCAATCTCAACCAAAAGTAGTTCAGTTAGGTAGTGTCGACTTTAGTAGACTTAGACTGTTATTTACTGTACTAGAAACATGGCAGTTATCCGAACGATCATACTATTCTCCATGTCCTACTGTGATCCCGCCTTCTTTATAGAGTGGTCCAGGATGTAGGTGACCCGCTTTGACTGCTCTTGCAACCGATGTGTATTACAGAATTGCATACTTTGAAGTTGCAACCTCGCATCTTGTATGTGACTTGGCTTTATTTCTGTTGAACTTTGCTGCAGTTTCCAGATTAATAATTTGTTTTTTGAATTTGTACGTTAGATGTAATGCGCAAGAACTAAGCAGAATATATGGGGACGTAGAAGATAATAATAAATAATGCCATAACACACATCACCATAAATCCAAATGCTTACTTTGGCATGAGTACCAGATGATTCATACATTTATCGTAATTTGTGAATCATAGTTTTTATTAAAGCTAATTCAGTTTAAGTAGAGCGTATTGTTTATTCATAACAAATTTATGTGAAAATCCCCTTTTCCTAAATGACCTTGTGTCCAAATTTGCAAAGGAACGTTTTTATGGACCATTTGGAAAATCCAAAATATTAAATTCTACTTCCTTAATTGCTACAAACGTAAACATATGTTGCTAAAAGCGATAGATTTTCTAGTTTCTCTCGCTAGTTCTAGTTCCTTGTTAATAGATCTTTGGAAATCATAAAAATGCTGACCTGATTTCAGGCACTACGTGTTAATTCTTCAAGTACCCTTTACGTAAGCTCAGCATTTTCCGGAAAACCTTTTGACGAAAAAAAGGTTTAAATGCATTGGAATCAGCACTTTGGAGCTGAAAGAACTTTATAACGATGTTACACTCACAATCTCTTTTGCTATGACTGGTGTGCAAAGATTTTTACGTTCCTATTGTTTTTTTCAGGTAATTAAGTTTTTGACTAATAAGTCAGTTTTTTGCTATAAATGTTTTCTATCTATCTAATTTAAGAGCACGTTGAATTTCATTGCTAACTTTCTCACTCTTTATCTTTTCCATTTCTCTAACTTTTTTTTGTCGTCAAAATCAATTTTACCTCAAGGTTACAAAACATACTCTACAGAAATTGCCATTTTCATTTCGTATTCATGTTCATGAGTCCATACCTAGTGCTAAGGTTGTTTAGCTAAGTTCTCTTAGCAGTTACTGTGCAGCAGGTTAGCTGTTTTGATAGTGTCTTGTGCACCGTTTAGCACCTGCTGAGACAGCTATAATTTACCACCCATCTCTGTATTTTGTTAACTGTTGTAGTTCCTTCCTTTGTGACTTGAATGTCGATTAGTTTCAGTTATGTACGGTAGAATAACTCTCGCGGAATTGTTTATAAAATGAGCAGGTACGTTTTAATGTTCTGGGCATTTCAAAGTATTATATGAATGAGTCATTAAATAAACATACAACTATTCTCTCTCTGCTGCTCTCTGCTTAGTTATTAGTATTATTTTAGAAGTAACTGGAGAATTCACACATGTTTCTCCCCTTATCTATATAAAAAGCTGCTCTTTTACGCCTATAAACGAAATGTCAACGCCGCTTTTACATTTCAGAATGTATTTTTTTATCGCATTTTAATGGCTGAACGTTTGTTTGCGACCTTACCAGCCTCTGAAGCCTCATAACATAACTTAACAGAGTCCATCTACTCACTCCACGGCGTACGTGCTCCAGAAGTATACATGGGATGTATACTTCTGGAGCACGTACTCGTGCTTCGACTCTTAGTAATAATGTATGTCAGGTAGTACAGGACACGTCCACGTGTTTGCAATAACACTTTTATAGCTAGCGTGCAGATAGGTCCATTTTATAGAGTGCATTTTAAAACTAGCTTCAACTGCACAGAGAGCAAAGTGGATACGTTCTATAGGAATAGATGGATGGATGGATGGAAATAAATGATGTTGGAAATGCGATTGAAAGGTTGTATAAAATTCCTATATGCTTGTGTTTGAAACGATAATGGTTCGCGGTTTAATTGGCTTTAAAATTAGGCTCAAAATATTTCGCTAAATAAATCGATATTAATTTAAAAAAGTGAGAAATAAATCGAGTTTGTGATGATTTTAATTTATAATTGCATTATTGTTCCGAATAAAGGCAAACCTATGCAAACTTAAAAAAAATAACCGTTAACTTAATTATCAAACAAAAAACCGAATTAAAAGAATAATGATATCTAACCAAAAAATATTCTGTTAGATCGGTTCATAAACAACGGAGTTCGGAGGTAACGAGAACTCCAATTCTTAAAGTAGTTTAAAAAATATATAATGGGCCATTCAAAATAAACTCTTCGTCATATAACTGTGAATATACGGTCTACGTTGTAGTCACGTTTCGATGGCAACTATACTTAAACAAACATATTCTAATGTTCAATTAGATTAATCATACCAACGGTCATTTGTCATATTCAATCATTTGGCAGCAGTTCAATCGCCTTGATCATAATTAGATGGACGGCTTGACCGTTCACTATCTAAGCGACCTTTTCGATAAAATTCCTGCAGTCATTGCGATTGATACATGATGGGTTTGACGTCAATCATGTCATGACTACTAATGTTAGAGTTTATAGTTTAACTGGCTTGACTATTTATTATGCTTTTTTTATTTACTCGTACATGTCATTACTGAGCTAAAGCTTTTGCGTTATATTTTGGCACTTTTATAATAATAATAAGACAGGTAACAGTATAAATATCTAAAAAATCACTAATGAAATAACTGTAACTGCAACTGTAGAACTTAACTTTAAGATATTAGAGAAGCCTATGTTCAGCAGTGGGCTGGAAAGGGCTGATGGTGATGATTTAAGCCGTTTGGGTGCCACTGCTAGGAAAAGGCTTCCCTATCCATGCATCTCGATCTTGGGACACGTCCTCAAGTCGACCATGTATTGATTTAATTCGGCCCGCCATCTACGTCTCGGTCTGCCGCGTCGACTTCTTTAACTCAAAAATTATTTCACTTTATTTCCATTGTAATTACAAAACAGACACTCGCGATGCTGACTAGACCAGGCGGCTTAGTATTGAATGCATATCGCGATGAATCGAAATCGTAATCAAGTTAAACTAACTCATATGGCCATTTTGCCGTGGGGTGCCGGCAGTAGAATGTCACCCCTCCTATCCTGTCCGTGGATGCAGTAAGAATCTGCTAAGGGATATCTCCGGAAGATGGGCAGCAGCGTCTTTCCGTGTAAGAACATCCCGAACTGCGCTCACCAACCCGCCTGTCAAGCGTGGTGAGTATGGCAACAACCCCTCATGCACTTGGATCTCTAAGTCAATGACGAAGGCCTTTGTCCAGCAGTGGATATCTTACGGCTGTAATGATGATGCTCTCTTATGAGCTCTCTTATCACAGCTCTGGACTTATCATAGCTCTGGACTTATCATTAAACTGGGTGTAGTATTTGTAAGGAACTTGGTTCATTAAACCTTATAATTTGCATAAGATTCTTGCTGTTTATAATAGGAACTAGGAAGGAAACTCAATCATCCGATTTATAATAGAAAGTTCAACAATATAGTCGTAATCGATGCTCGTTTCTTGTATGCTAGTGAAAGGATACTTAGTTGTTTTTTTTCAGAAAAATTGTGGTCGCGACTATTTTGAAAGACTATAATTAAATATGAAGGGTCCACTGCAATAATGATGAATGTCATTGCAATCTAGTTTTGAGATATTTGAGTTTAAAGGTTTTAATTGGATAATACAAAACTCCAGTAATAGGAATAAAAAAAATGGATTTATGAACTTTTAGTAGGTATACATATGAGAGTATTATTTTTTAATGTTTATAAAAAAAACGTTCTTATAATTATGTTAAAATTTTGATTATTAGCGTTGAAGTCCTATAAATTCTGCACTATAATGATGAATGTCCACACTTTTACACAGTCTAAAACGATGGTTGTCCAAAATCTTACGTCCTATTAATCCCTTCGTTTTGCTATATTTGCAGAATGCGGAAGCTGATCGTAATGGAATATGTAATTTCCATGGAATATGAGGTGAAATGAATGGACATTTATCATTATAGTTCTGAACGCCTGTGACATCCATCGTTCTAGTCGTGTAGCCATTTTTTTTTAATCGATGTATCTCGGGACTGCCTGCGTTATTTAACAGTTTGAAAGTGCGAAAATGTACTATGCAGATCAAGGAATCGAATGGCTTTGGTTTGAATTGGTAAAATTTTGGATATTCAGCATTATTGCAGTGGACCCTTCATATGGAACCTATGGAATTTTCCTTATAACCAATATCTCCGTTGTGGATGACCAGCGGTTTTAGACAGTCATGCAAAGATCTCATTATTATAGTGAGAAGATCCAAAAAATCTGACGAATAACCTTTACAGTTAACCTTTGATGTCACAGGTTAAAGAAACTGTTTGACAGTTGTGTGTAACTTACAAGTTTACTAAACAGTTTTGTCAGTAGTGCAACTTCCGCTTTGGCTGTGACGTCACTCGGCCTTCGCGGTCGGTCGTTGACCCCAGCGAGAAGCACCGTTAGCAGTGCAAATAATTAGGTATGATTAATTTTATTTCAAAGAAATGGTTACTTGCACCTTTATCTATATAATTCGATGCTATACTAGTAGTATTTCTTTTCCGATAAGTGAAGTTCTAATCTCACTATCAAGGTTTACATGTATTTAACAGGTATAATAATACATAAACAAGCATTGGTACGAGGGTACCAGAAAAGTGGGCGAAGGCCTCAAAAGGTCACCAAAGGTCAAAAATGGCATTTTTGGGTTCTTGACGTTTTCGGCCATTTGAAGACTTTTATTTTTTTGGTGACCTTTTGAGGTCACAATAACTCCGGTCCCTGTGACCCTAGAGTCACCAAAATCAATCCGTCACCTTCTCTCATTAAGACGGTGCTATGCAAGTGAAAGACGAAGTATATTTGGATACTCTAAAATGTTAAATGTAGGACAATGCAATGAAATATTATCGTCACCTTTGTCAAATAAAGCGGAAAAATTATATGAGCTTACAATGAAATACTTGGCATCTCGAGAAAATGTCTGATTTGTGTTTCTAATTATTTTTATATACAAAATGTTATTTGATTTTGATTTGAGATTGTTTGTTTATGTTTGTTAAATTGTTTTTTTATCTTTATAGGGCGATATGGTCGCTAAGCGACAAAGACCCTTTAAAATAAATAATAATAAAAAATAAAACCGGGCAAGAGCGAGTCGGACTCGCGCACCGAGGGTTCCGTGCCATCATACAATATAATTTATGACAAAGGCGGTTTTATATTTGTTGGAGAACCTTGACAGCGCCATCTCTTGTCTGATAGCGGAACTTATGTAGATTTTTTACACTTTCGATGATTTCTAAAAAAGTATGCTATGTAGAGAGATTGTAATAAATTTCCTCTAATCTTTACATACACTTTTAATAGTAATAAAAGTTTCAAAGGTTTATCTCCGCAAACTTCGGAGATAAGGGGGGGGGAACGCTATTTTTTTCAACATTTTTGTAAATAACTCAAAAACTATACGACTTCAAGGAAAACTAAAAATTGTTTATTAATGTGCTAAAGAATACCTTTCATATGATACCCCACATAACCTAGTAACTTTCCAAAAATTTTGAAAACACCCCTTCCACCCCCATTGTCTAAAAAACTATGCAAATTAGAGAGTTCGCTATAATTTTCCTATGAAGTTTACATACACTTCTATAAGCTATAAAAGTATCACGGGTTTATCTCTGCAAACTTCGGAGATAAGGGGGGGGGGAACGGTCAATTTTTCGACATTTTTGTAAATAATTCAAAAACAATACGTCTTAAAGGAAAACTAAAAACTGTTTATTAATGTGCAAATGTATACCTTTCATATGATACCCCACATCACCTATTAACTTCACAAAATTTTTGAAAACCCCCCTTCCACCCCCCTTGTCTAAAAAACTATGCAAATTAGAGAGTTTGCTATAATTTTCCTATAAAGTTTACATACACTTCTATTAGCTATAAAAGTATCACGGGTTTATCTCTGCAAACTTCGGAGATAAGGGGGGGGGAACGGTCGTTTTTTCAACATTTTTGTAAATAACTCAAAAACGATACGGTTTAAAGGAAAACTAAAAACTGTTTATTAATGTACAAATGAATACCTTTCATATGATACCCCACACGGCCCAGTAACTTCACTTAAAATTTTTGAGATCCCCTATCCGCCCCCCTGCAATCAAAATAAGAATATTTTTTAATATTTTTATATATGCTATATAAGTAAAAAACTGTTGTCTTTTACCATTTTGAATTGCAAGTCGATAGCATTAGTAGTTCTCGAGATATCCATCTGTGACAGACAGACAGACAGACAGACAGAGTGATTCTATAAGGGTTCCTTTTTACCATTTTGGTCCGGAACCCTAAAAAGACGGTGCTAACAAAAAAGGTTTCATAGAAAGCGGTCAACGCGTGCGGTTGTAATCGTCAAATACACAGACAGACAGAGAGACACACAGACAGCGCTATGCATATTAGGGGCTTCGCCCCATAAATATTACTGGATGCCCCAAAATAAGTAGAGCTTAAGTTATGCTAGATGATTCATAAAAAAAAATTACGTATTTTTTTGGTAAATACAAATCTACCTATTTATATTTCGGAAACCAACCAGTACTTCAGTACTTTTCGTATTAATTATCAGGAATGTTCACGTACTTGTTGGTGGAGGTGGATCATTGTCTCCTGGACTTATGGCGACGCCGAGAAGTCACGATAATTATTGTTACAGTAAAAAAGTACCTACTCATCATGCATAGGCATGCATCATGCACCCGAACCGGGATATCTGCCGAACAATTACGAACATTTGTCCCGTGACGGGAGTCGAACCCGAATCAGTCGGCTAGTTATTTATTAGACCAACTGAACGGAGGCAGTCATACATAACAATCATATTTATAAAATTTATAAGCTTTATTAATTAATTTCGGTTAGGCTAGATGCTGCATGTATTAATTGTCTATTTTCAGATTAAATTCTATAAAAAGAATACATAAAATAAACATAATTTATATTGAAGGGAGTCACCATAAATCCCAAATAATTGAGAAATACACGTAAAACCAACAGAAAGAACGTTAGTTTTAGGTGAAGTATTGACTATTGGTTGATAAATATCGAATCCTGCTAGAGTGGAGGGTTCTGTTTAGCAAGTTAAGTCAGTTTTACGTGCAAGCAACGAATGATAGGATATCATTACATTAACAGCTGCAGTAATGTCAGAGTATTCATTAGACCTCTCTCATCTACGTGACTCTTTCACAACTAGATGTCTGGCAGATAATGCATCTTCTCCTCACAATTGTTTTAAAGTGTTAAAAAAATAAATGAAATCGAAACTATATATAGGTATATGCCGTGGGGTGCCGGCTGTAGATGTAGAATGTTACCCCTCCTCTCCTACCCGTGGATGCAGTAAGAGCCTGCTAAGGGACACCTCCGGAAGATGGGCAGCAGCGTCTATCCGTGTATCAACATCCCATACTGCGCTCACCAACCCGCCTGCCAAGCGTGGTGAGAATGGCAACTACCCCTCGTGGATATGAGGGAAGCCTGTGTTCATCAGTGGACGTTTTATGGCTAAAATGATGATGGTGATGATGAAGCTATATAGATGATTCACACAGCGTCTCAGCACCTGGTATGCATGCTGTACGGGACGATGCAATGCCCGGGACACTGTTAGATGGATTCGGCTTGCCCAGCACCCACCATCCTCTTAGCTTAGTCGACTATAGTCAGTGGAAATAACATGTCAATACGTCTGAAATTGACTCATCCGTGGGTGGCGTCGGTGAAGGAAAACCTGTATAAACTGTGCTAGAACACTATTATGTTGATACAGGCAGCATTCCCTCGGGATAAGTCACCACGGAATCCCACCACCATCCACCATCACAGCCGTAGGACTGCTGTCCACGTCCACTGCTGGACATGGCTCATACATCTTCAAGATCATGAGAAGATTGTTGCCATACTCGCCATGCTTGGCAGGCGGGTTGGCGAGCGCAGTTTGGGATGTTGATACACGGAAAGTCGCTGCTGCCCATCTTCCTTAGCAGATTCTTACTGTATCTACGGGCAAGAGAGGAGGGGCAACATTCTACTGCCGGCACCCCACGGCGACGGCGAACAACAGAATCCGCAGACTGAAAAATAATCCTTGTTCGTTGGTGCCGTAATATGATATTGTTGTTGATGAAAAGTTATCTTTATGATAATACGAGTAAACATGTCCCTCACATGTTGACTGTCAGAAAGATAACATTTTTTTGTGTATGTGTACCTACTTTCTATGAAAAAAGGATGAAGGATGTAAAAATATTGGAGGACACTCCTCCAATATTTTTACAACATCCTCTTTAAAACCTTCATTGCTAGTAATAAATAGATCAGTTGAGTCAAATCTCTTATTGTAAACTCTATGAATTCTGTTAACTAATGAGTTTTGTGCATAATTAGTAGATGAGTGCGAAACTGCAAATAATTAATAATAACATTTTAGAGAACTCCCTATACAGTATAATTATGAAGAGCTTTTGTCAGCGGAATACTGAACACTTCAATAATACTAGGTATTGCATAAATAATCATAAGAACATCCTGGGAGATGCACAGGAATATAAATTATATTACTTTCAGTTGTTTTAGTACTTCCATTTATTTGTTTACGAGTACTAAAACTGGTGAACGAAAACATGTTGAAATTACTCGTATTGCGACTTTTTAAGCTAGATAAGCTTGGACGCATAGCTATGTGGTTTACTGAAATTTATAAAATATTGCATTTAGTAAATAATACCATAACATAGAATAAAATACTGTATTTTTTTACCTACTTGTATGTAGTGTTTGACCCCCGACACAGAAAGAGTTATTATAAGTATGCTATGTGTGTATCTGCCTGTGGCACCGCAGCTCATAAACGAGTGGGTCTATTTGAATGACTGCATTCACCCCCCTTAGTTTCTGATAAGACATGTTTAAGAACTGTCTTAAACATGTCTTATCAGAAACTAGGGGGGGGGTGAAAGTGGATGAATAATCGAATATTTTCAAATATAATTATGTTTGTTACCAAATGAAAGGGCATATGTAGATTGCAAAACTTAGGGTATCAACATTTAAAAAATGTATAAAAATTAGCAATAATTGCAGTGTTTTCGTTCAAAAGTGGTTATGCCGCGGCTTAACCTTATTATCGCCGAAAGTAGGTTAAATGCTCATCATAATCCCTTTGTTATGCAACACAGCACCAGATTTTCAACACTTTCCTCCTTGTTCAATTAACCACTTTATCCTTGCAAAAATTGAGATTGGATTTCTCAAGAACATTGAGTTCAGTGCTAGTTGTGATTTCAGTTATAAATTTGTAATTTTTGAGTCAAATATTATCTGTTTTCTAGTTCAAACTTTTAGTGCTATAGTGCAGGGCTAATTTTGCCGTCAGTTTTAAATTTGTATATTTTAAATTAAAAATGGTCTGCTTTCTATGCCAAATGGCATACTCAAGAACTTATTTAGTGATAGTTGCAGTGTTAATGCCGTTTAGTTTCACGTTTGTATCTTTTTAGTTCCGGCTCGGTCCCAAGTTCAAATGAAACATTCAAGAATTCATTCAGACTGGGTCTTATTATAAGCCTGTAAATCTCCTAGGAACCATTCATACTAGCGACTAGCAATGTGTTCTACCCAAACCATTTGTACTGAAATTGCAAATTCCACTAAAGCAACGGGCTTATAAATTATGGGCTTATTCTTGTCACTTCTGCTTCGTCTATTTATAACGGCTATTGCTTGTTCTGCGCTGGGCTATATTTTAGGAATCTTGCTGCATTCTGCTGCACGAGCATTGAGTTTGTTTTGTCTGCGGTTTTGGATGTCTCGTACCGAATGCTCTTAGCATCACTCGGAGAATTTGTAGGATTCATTTTGAAATTGGAGTGACTTGACGTTCGTAGGTGAATAACAGAAACCACGAACATTGAATGTAATGGGAATGGGATTGTATTTCTCAAGATATACCAATTGTAAAACATCTTGTCTTGATTTAAAAATAATAGTACTCATACATAAGCGATCAAGAGTTGATGTGGGTTGTTGGGTTAAAAAGTTTGTTCAATCAGAGTTTTGGTTTGTCTGATTTATTTAGAGAATTTAAAGTAAGCAGAGGTTGTGTTATGGATACCACGTGGCTGGAAAGAATACCTAAATACATTTTTTTTTGTAAATTTATACGTATTATACATAGAAAACACCCAAACCCGAGACAAATATCTGCAGATAAAGCAAACATTTATCACCCGATGGGAAACGAACCTGCATGTTATTCTAATACGTTCAGTAGTTGACCTGAATCCCCATAAATTATAATTTAAGAAAGCATGTCACAGAACTTCGCGTGCATCCCGGAAGTCCCAGTGAACGTACGACTTTCTTTATTTCGGGACGGCTCGTGCTTTGCCCTATTTAATTTATAGACGCCGTAACTGCCATTTAAAATGCAATATTGTATCCTCATTTTAAAATCTATGCCAAGTGGATGTATCTTATTTTATTGACTCAAATAAAAAATAAACAATTATATTCAACATTATTCAATAAATATACATTTATGTAAATAAGTCCCCCTTACGTATCATACATGAGTCTACATTAGACTCGAGACAAATGTATGCAGATAAAGCTAACATTTTATTAACATACATATAACCGGGTATTTATCGCGTAAATTACCTTTATTATTTCCCGACGTTTCGCTTGGATTGCACCAAGCATGGTCCCGGGAAGCTAACATTTGATCCCCGGCGGTAATCGAACCCGCAACCTCCTGCGGTTCAGGTTCAACATTGACCCTCCCTAATACAATACAGTCATCACCATCATACCAGGCGTAGGACGTCCCTGCTGGACAAAGACCTCCCTCATTGATCTCTAACAATACAATAATATTGCAAGATTGTAAACTTTATCGTTGAACGGATTCCATGCACTCTATTATTGCATGGCTATCTTTGTAAATAAATCATCCTAATTATCCCCACTTGTGACTGTTGCGGCCGTGCCATCTTCATTCACGTTTCAAAGGAAGAACTTTTCTTTATTATAAGGTTTTCTTAAATATTGTAGAAATTCAATTGAAACTCCTCTTAATGTTACAGCCAATCCAGCCTTCGTAATGTTCACTTTTAACTCTTTTATTTTATTACCTTCTGAGATAATTAAAAAGGTTCATTTTTATATAATTAACACTCCCGACGGCACGTGTACAACTGTACAAACGTATGTAGGTAATTAAAATACTCGGAAGTAAAATTAATTTATACAGCGTAACTCTTTATTCCATCCTATGTAGGGCGTTGGAAACGTTGCTCAGACGAATTCCTACTTCTAATTTATTTTTGCTCACTGACATATCTTATGACTACTTCCATAATCCCGGGAAAGACACAAGTATACCAAAGTCCAAAAAAACTTTCGAGCGTAAAGCTTCTAGGCGTAATAAATAACTTATAATATCAATAGTTCGCTTTATTACAACTTCTCTGGCCTACGGTTTTTTTGTTCTCGCCGCCTACAGACGAGATCTAAGATAAACACACAATACCATTTTTGTCTCACGCCGTACCTCATGTTGCGTGTATACGAAGATAAGTTACGATGACACATGGTCTACAGATCGCAAAACAATATCGATGATCCCACTTCCTTATGATTTATTAACGCCCCTATTGCTGAATCGATAAGGTCCTTTTCATCCCATCTATTCGAAAAGGACGACTTGGTTCGCCTTTAAGTGCACCCAAAGGTGGTGTTTTCTATAAGAAACTTAGCGGGAAGTAATGAGTTTTTAATCCTCTTTATAAGTGCGCCGCAATTATGTTTGCCGCGCACTATTTGAATTAGTGCGCCGCAATTATCTTTGCTGCGCACTTTTTGAATTTGGAACATATTAGCGTTCAGCGCCAAAGAAATCGAACGCAAATATTGTTTGAATAAAGACTGCCTGGTACGACGGCGCATAGTCGCGCAGCCGGCTGAATAAAAAACAAAGAAATCAAATTAAAAACGCGCGAACTACAGCCCGCGTTTTCGTCAATTTTCACGGATTGTTAGAAATTCATGGTTTTGTTTTAAAAAATGAGTTCGTCAAGTGACAGTGAAAGTATAGATAACTCCTGAAAGTATTAGAACTGACGCAAGAAATGTGATGGATAATCTATTACCTGCAAAATCCCGGGAGAAATATATGAAAGGTTGGCGTAGAAATACTGTATAGAAATAAAATATAATTTGATTTCTTTCTATTCTTTACGTTAATTTAATAAATAAAATTGTTCCATAAATAAATTTACAAACTTGAATTAGGATTATTTATTTTTATTCAAGAATCAAGAATCAAAAAATACTTTATTCAGTGCGGCCGCATGGACCTTATTGACGCGTCACAAATTACAAAATAAAACAACACAAATAAATAGAATAAAGCACATAATTGAATCTGTTCACTTCCAAATTAATTTTTTTTTTCCAATTAAAATTTTATTATTTTTTGTTGTGATTGCATGATGTTTGCATTTATAATTAAGGTGACATTTGGTTTTAAATTGTAAGTAAAGATATATGTATTTGATTTTGTTAATGTTCACTTTGTTAATGCAACTTATAATAAATAAATAAAGCCTATGGTAATTTTATTGAATGGAGAAATGCAAGAGGCGCCAAGAATTTTTCAGAATCTATGTTTTTGGCCTACTTCCAGTACTTAGCCAAAACTAAACAACCTTCCACTCTTTGGAGTACCTAATAAATGCGAAAATCAACAGTCAGTTCTAACCTTTTATTTTCTCATAGAGGGTGATGAAAAGTAGAGTGTATCACTCGGGCGCAAAATATATTTTTGGCTCGGGCGACGTACTTTGAATCCCTCGCTACGTTCAGGATTCTATTAAAGAATCCCTCGCTTCGCTCTGGATTAAAAAAAACGCCCTCGCCGTATTAATATTATTTTGCTCCCTTATGATACAATCTACTATTCCTTGTCACTATAACTTTCTGTTAATCATTGTTTGAAACATTTTGTAAGTTTTATTTATATACACGTCTGAATCTGTTTTACATTGAATCAAAACAAAGCAAACTGAATCAACAAACTGTTTTTGGTTTAAAATTGTTGGGGTAAGACAACAGTGATAAAGAAGGATTAATCTTTCATTTTCGTTCTAATTATGTTATTCTAAGAAGTACCATGGAAATGTAATGACAATTATGGATTTCTGTAAATAAACTTGCAATGTTCGTTCACCAATGAAGTTTAAAAAAGTCAAGGTATTTTCATAGACGCAGCTAAACTACAAGCACAGTGCGTTCATCCCACATGCACTGAGAACAATGGTTCACTTATTATTTAGGTCAGGTCCAACGACAAACTTGTTCTCAGACAATTTTACTACTCGTCTGTTTCTGCGTACGATTGTAACATTTTCATTGGCCAACTTTGTGGGAAATAAAACTGGAGATGTGACACAGAGCGTGTATCCTCTCTGCTTACTCCACGGCTGAACATATGTAATTTGGGTTGACGATACCTGTTAAATGTACTCAAATGTTTACTACATAGTCATTTCACAGTGCATATTTGTCTTGGGATTGGGTATATCTAAGTATAGATTATAAACAAAAAATATTATAAATATAGTCTTCCTAACTGGTTTCGACTACCGCCACCTTTTTCTGCTTATGAGTGTGGATGGACACTAAGATGACTTACAGTTTGAGTATCATATACAATAAATATTATATCTATTATCTATATCAGCTCTGCTTATTTCAGAGCTATATGAAATGTCTAGCAATATTTTTTTTTAGGTTTTACCTATAAAAATATCAGAATAGACCTAAGAATCAACCTCAATCCTAATATATTTTATCTGCCAAGAAACCACTTGAAGTTTCGTCTAAAATCAGGCAGGTTTCTCTCGGATTTATCGAACTTCGTTGAACTCGATACCAGAATCCCCTTTGGTACGAACTCCTCTGCACTTGATACGAATTGTTGCCGTAACTTCTTCAGTTGCAACTTAACTTTACTTGCCGAAATTCTCGCATGGCCAAAACCGATTGGCTACCGCCACTTCAAGCCGAAGCCGGCTAGAAGTTTTAAACAAATATCGCCATGCAGCAGGAGGAAATTTGCTCTGTAACTTGTTCCCAACTTATATTGTTTTGGAATGTGCGGAAGAAAGTAGGTTCTTGTTTTAATGTTTGCTTGTAGCAGAATTTTAACGGCAGGAATCTTGATGAGCATAATTATCCATATTGGTGTACCCTACGTCATATTATTACACATGTAAAGAAGGATCGAGAAACGAAAATACAGTTTAAATAGGGTATGGCTAGACAGCAGATGATGAAAAATGAAAATGAAAGAAAACAAATGGCAATAAGGATTAGAAAGATAAAGGACAAGTACCAACCGATGTTTTAAATAAAGCCAGAACAATGCAACACGAAACATTCGCGGCACGTGTTGTTATTAGCGCAGAATCCCATAAATTTACTTAACGGCTACACTAGGGCCACAAAGACAGTAGTGGGAGCTGTGGCTGACTATTATTGTGACAAATGTTTTGAGAACTGTGCAAGATTGACGATGTGTGATCGTGAATGTTTGTTATGAGGTTTTGAAGGTGCAATTTGTCGTTACAGTGTTTGACTAACTAACTGCAAGGTGAATATGACGCGCAATAAAATATAACAGGTTATCGTGCAAATCAAACTGATTTGTGACCGGCAATTAGCTTTTCGTATATCCAACGTATGACAATTCATTATTGAGTTGTAAAACTGTGTGTGTGCAAACTCACTGTCACAAATTCACCGCCACCATAACAACAATCTTCTGAGCATAAAATTGCGTTCAATGTTCTAAAGGACCCGAAAACTTTAACAGAATCTTAAGTCAAGTGCAGCCGTATACTTAGATAAAGTCCAAGTTTATAAATAGCTAGAGCGTTTTATTTCAGCCATGTTTGGATGCGATCTGATCTTTCTTGATTCAAGATATCGCCCACTTACCAGAAATAAACGCAAATCTCTCGATGTGAAGTTAAAAATAAATTGGTTGGCTAACTGGTTAGAGAGTGGTTGGCTATGGTCGAGTAACGACGGTCGCTTCTATTCTATGGCTTTTTAACTACTGGAGTATACGTTAAATTGTTTTAAATTGGTTTATCATAAAATATTAACTAACCGAGGAATCAATTGTTAATCTTCTTTTGCGATTTGTTAACATATTATTTAGTTTTTCTGTCAAACCGCGAACAAGAACTCGTGTTGGAAACGTCTGGAAAATAATAAAAATGTTCGCCGTAAAATCCTGTAATTTTAAATTTAAACTATACTCGAGAAACCATCTTCTCTTCTTCTTCGTTCGGGTTTTTGGTTGCTTCAAAGTGCTTTCCGATGCGGAAAGTAGTTATATTTGGAAACATCGTGTGAAACGGGGTTAATTAGATATTTGTTTAGTTCTCGTGTCTTTAGTAAAAATCCACGATTTTATATCAACACATTGACGCTGTTCAACGGCCTTCAAGTTATGCTAACCAAGTATTTTTTTCCTGTTAAAAAAAGAACATTGAATGTCGCTCATTAGACTTCTTTGTTTTTTGTGTACCAGATAACTTTCCTTCCATAAAAACTAAGCTTTTCGCAGACAATATTCCAACCACGTCAACCTAATTGGAGGTGCACTCGGCAGCCCCATTACAAATTTAACAGTCTAGTGACTGAGTAAAACCTAATTGAACCGTGGCTTTTGTGCCTCGTTTTTATTGTCAACTGTGGTTAAGAAGTTAAGGTTAACAAAGTAGCGCTAATTTGAAAAAAAATAACTGGACTTATCACGTAATTACCTCATTCTTATTGCTGACCAATTGTCTTTGTTTTGTAAAATTACAAAGCATGGAAATAAATCGAATCGTCGATAGAGTCCTTTAATTTTTTTTATATTTTTTAATATATTAATTATTACCTTATCTTAAACAGTGTAAAGTTATGTCTTTTAAAAAGTACTATTCTTTGTGGAGATTGTGCCTCAGCTTTGTGTCAATATTTTATACCTACATGCTTGACCAGCAAAAATACATTTTATTCCTAGATGAGACGTTGAGACTTTCTAAATTGTTCTCCTGACATTGATAGTCCTTTATCCCATCACGAAATTGTGGTTTATGCATGTGCAACGGCCGTCTCCGCCCTTGGGCTCGTGTTGTTACCTAAATCTATTTACTAACTAAAACATTAGCTTGATAATATATAATATAATATTAATAATATAAATATATAATAATATGATATTATAAGATCAAGGTCTAAATTACCACGACTTTTCGGAAGTTTTTGTTAGTAACCTGGACCGGAATTGCAGTCCTACAACTATTTGGCTCTTGTCTAGTACCTAACTCATACTCTGTTAATATCAAATATACTTATTAGACTATTCTTCATACGTTATGCTCAACAGTATTACGAAATGAACACCTGTGTCAAATTATATTATGCTAAAACACAACGCATACGTTATAATATAATTGCTTCAGTTAGACAATGTTTACTCGTCATCCGCTTCAATCAAGTTTGTTTACGAATGAACGAAAGTTACTTGTGCCGAAATATCATTAGGGATAATGCTTTTAAATTGGCAAGCTGTTATAAAAGTTTAAACACGCAGTCGTCGACATAGATATTTATTAACTTTGTAGATAAGCATCTGTCGCTCCCGAACTGTGACGATTGAAACTCGTTGCCGCTTGTTACATACAATACGATTTTATCGTCATCGAATTCCGAATTTAAAATTGGAACAATTACATGGCCAGTGTTTTACCTAAACAAGCCGTTAAAACGTTCGTGTTTAATTAGTATATTATGTCACACAGTTATGGGTTACTTTATCCAATGTATCATTCGATGCTACATCAATTTAACCCGCCACTCATATAGGCTCTTCGTCCCACCTGATGGCTTTGCACTCGCGTACATTAAACTAACCCAGCCAGTCTTCGAGCGACCGTTGTTGGGGACGCACGTCGCCCTTTGTCCTCCGATTTGACGAGATCCTTTTAAATCTTTAAATATTTTTAGTTTGCGGAAATCGCGTGCTGGTTTTGTGGTGTCCCATTTTAGTGCACGGGCTTAGTTTGTGTCACGTATCGAACGTTCTGTGCGTCGATGTTTCATGTAAGTTGAGTTTTGTTTATACTCGTGGCAAGATCAGCTGTGCATTGTCGGCGCGTCTCAACTTTGCTGTTATTGTATTCGGTGGGCATAGTTATGGAAATTTGGACTTTAGTTACGGTTTGAGTGCGCCATGACATGAAACCAGTTTAAGCCCCCATTCTCGTGTATTTGGTTCATGAATATTTTGGGATTTTCATGTGTGACAGGATTCAATTTTTGTATTATATATAACAGTATAATAAATAACTGTTAGTTACATTTCTGAATAATTTTAACAGCGTTTTTTTACAGTGTATTGCGCTCATCTACGTATTATAAAAATACTATTCTGAATTTTGAAATTTTGCATTGGTTTGGTTTCTTTATGTCTGGTGTCTGCAAATGCCATTCGCAATGTAAAATTCTTAACTATTTTTGTTTTGAGCGCTTCGTTGATACCGACTTTGGTCAATATAAGATAGTCCATCAGCTATCTTATCGACATTATTTTGCTGTTCACCTCAATGCAGTTTATCTTTATTGATGTCTTATTATCTGAATGTCAGATTTGGCAAAGTGTCGGAATAATATACATTCCTATATCCAATATTATATCAGTCTTGGCCGATTTCGACCACAGCTACTGATTTGGACTAGAAAGGCATTTTAACTTTGAGAACTGTTGGTAGAATATAAGGAGGGTTGTTGCCATTGTAGTCCACCCTTCGGTGCACGCACTCTCTGGTGGCCTGCATTCCCGTGTTTCTTGGTAAAGGTACGAGCGAACTTTGGGCATGCTAATACCCCGCTGACATAATTGTAAGATATGGCCACTGGTGGTCGGGCCTTGAGCTCATCACGCTTTTTATCAGGCTCTTTGTGGTGGTCGCTTTCAAATGTGTTAACTTTTTCGTTATATCTATCAGTTCAGAGTTCATATCACCCCCTGTTGGGTATAGGCCTCTTTATCACGCCATCCCATAGCGTATCACACTAAAATTGCTTATGTAGGTATAATCGAAGGTTAATGTATTATCCTGTCACGGCTATAATAATAAAATATCGTAAAAATATAAAATTGAAATATGACACTAGCAAAGTCTTGGACAGAAACTAGTTTTGAATGTTCAAAACAATTAAGTAAGTGCATGATTTGTTGTTCTGTTTTTTTTTCACCTAAGCTTGTAGGTTTGTAATGGTTTCGGCACATTACTTAATAACATTTTATTACTCTAAAGTTCCCTAGAATTGTAAAACTTTTATATTTTAATACAATATTTATTTCTTCTTCGATGGTATCGGTGCGGGCAAACCAATAAGATGGAATACCATCTAACAATGTCCCTGGCACTGCAGCGTCCTGTACAGCATGATTACCAGTTGCTGACGCTGTATAATTGATCTGCAACCGATGTAAACGCCTTGAATTCATGTTTCCTCAGTATATTTTCAAACCTTATGGAGACCTGTCGCTCCATAAAGCGCGTCCGGGGTTAATTACAATATATATTTCTTCTTCGATGGTATTGGTGCGGGCAAAACTATTCCATCTTACAATGTCCCTGGCACTGCAGCGTCCCGTACAGCATGATTACCAGTTGCTGATGCTGTATATTTGATCGACAACCGATGTAAACGCCTTGCAATCATATTTCCTCAGTACCTACCTGTGTTTGTCATCTAAGTCCTACTAAACGGTTTGACTGAATTGGATGATATTTTGTTTATATATTTCATATAATTCCTGATGGTTTGAAAAGACCATTGGACCCGGTAGGTGGCGCTGATGTCAGTATGTCACGAAATTGGCGGGCAGGACGACGTCCGCCCGGTCCGCTAGTTTATATATAGGTAAAATAAAATATCTTAAAAAAATCAAAGAATATAAATATAAAAACACGTATGCAGTCTGCATTTTAAAACAATGCTTATCAACCTATACATTATCCAATAAAGTCTACTACAAAAATACTTATACCTCACAATTATCTCATGTTATCAAATCAATTAATCGCTGACTACCTGGTACGCTATATGTTGATCTCTAGGAAATTGTTACGCCACTGAAGACGTTACCTATGCTTTCACTGCATCACTACCCAACAATCTTTATAGAAATAAGTCCAGCCGTAGGACATCCACTGCTGGACAAAGGTCTCCCTCAGGAACCACTTTTTAATGATCATTTGGGGTTTTTGCCATGTTCACCACTTGGCAGGTGGGTTTGGCGAGCGTATGGATTTACCACTGCTGTCCATTTCCCGGAGGTACTGCATCCACGGGCAAGAGAGCAGATGCAACAATCTACTGACCGCACCCCACGGCGCGGCGTAATGTTCATACTTCGGAGAAAAAACCATTTTAAATCTGCGCAAGTTCGTACACCCGTTTGTTTTCGACTTTCAAAACACTCATTAATTTACACGATTCATTGTATTCGTGAGGTGCCGGCAGAAGAATGTTGGCCTTCTCTTGCCCGTTGATGCAGGAAGTATCTGCCAAGGGATACCTCCGAAAGTTTTTCCGTGTATTAATGTCCTGTACTCTCGCCAACTCGCTTGTCAACCGCGGTGAGTGTGGCAACAACCCCGTCAAGATCAGTACTTGGAGATCCATGAGGAAGGCCTAAGTACAGTTCAGTTCCCTGTGTTGTTTGCTTAAGTTTAATCAGTGTTTATAAGTAACTGGATAGTGGTATCCGGTGTCGATTGTGTTGTTGCATCTTTTGCAGATAGGTAATTAAACTGACGTATAACGGACTAAAATAACCTAAATAGATATTCGGTTAGCACCGTTCTAAAATGAAGATGGATGGATGGATAAGAATTAAATTCAATTTACCTAAGTTTACGTATACAGCTCTAAAATTAGTGACGTCTACTTATAATTAGCTTTAAAACACTAGCGACTGTCAAGCACATACCACTAAAAGAAATATGTTAGAAAAATATGTATACGTATGGAATGATTCGTACCAAGAAAAAAATTTTTTCGTAAGTTATGTGGACGATGACGTATGGACTGCGTACTAATATTATTATTATTGTACTGAAATCTCCTTCCATCTTGCCGTGGGGTGCCGGCCGTAGAATGTTACCCCTCCTCTCATGTCCGCAGATGCAGTAAGAGCCTGCTAAGGGATTCCTCCGGAAGATTGGCAGCAGCGTCTTTCCGTGTATCCCGCCTGCCAAGCGTGGTGAGTATGGCAACTACCCCTCATGGAGATCCATGGGAGGGCTGTGTTCACTAGTGGACATTTTACGGCTGAAATGATGTGATGACTTGATTCTCAAACATCTGAAGAGATGTAGGTATTCGATAACCAATTGTTTCGAAGACTGGTTGGAAATTGCAATGGCATGGTGAAAGGAAGTTTTTACTTTGCTTGTTTGCGTGTAAAGCCGCCGGCAGCAGCTAATAACAATATAACAAAGAATAATTCCCACGTGTTTATTACCGATCGGACGATCCGATAACCTCATTCTGGTACGTACATAGTTTACCTCATTGCAGAAGCAAATCTACCCGCCTCTGCAGGGCTAGCATGGCCGGAGATATTTTATCCACGGGGAGAGGACAAAATACTATTCCCCTCTGTTAATTTTGTCCACCCTCCGAGCATGACGACATGGGTGGATAAACTATTCACGGTGGACAAACCAGGGGAAACGCTTGTCCCCGAAATTATAGGCGGAGGGTGAGTATCCACGTCTTATGTCAAAAAGTGATATAATTCTCTTTCCCCCTGTTGCCGTGCTTTGGCAGGTGGATAAAATAATTTTATCCCTTGTCAGTGGAAATGACCGGTGGACAAAAGTTTTATCCCCAGCCCATTCTAGCCCTGCTGGTTCATCATGATCATCTCAGCCGTAGGAGTGCTGTCCACGTCCACTGGTGGCCAAAGGACACACGCGGACCTGCAAGACCATAAGGGGGTTGCCATGCTGACTATGCTTGGCAGGTGTGTTGGGGAGCGCAGTGCGGGATGTGAATACACGGAGAGCCGCTGCTGCTTATCTTCCGGAGGTATTCCTTGGCAGATTCTTACTGCATCCACGGGTAAGAGCGGAGAGGCACGGCTCTATTGTTATTGAGAGTTAATTATTATCATCTTCATAGAAAATATTTGCATTCCATCTGATTTCATTCACAGTTGGGTATATACATATTATGTACTAGAAGTCGCCCGCGGTTTCACCCGCATCTTTGGTTACTGCTCCGCTCTTGTAGGTCGTAGCGTGATGTTATATAGCCTATAGCCTTCCTCGATAAACCTTGCTCCACCTGTCTTCACCACGCCTTGAAATTATCAATTATTTATCAAACACAGTTAATGTAACAAAAAAAGTACCTAACATAAGTCTACTTGCAGGCCAATCACGTATCTCGCGACAGGTTTGCTACAGGCGTAAATCTCGCGATAATTGCTGTCAAACGTTGCTGTCTAATAAAATATTGACGTTTGACAACTATGATCGCGGGATTTACGCCTGTTGCAAACCTGTCGCGAGTTACGTAACCAGCCTGCCGTAGTATATGCCTCGGGGACATTGCAAAAGACGTTGTACAAAATCGTAGCACAAAGGTTTTCTTAAGATGAACTGAAAAGCTCCATTATAGATTGATATAGCTGAACTTCCTTCTTTAGAAACTTCCTCTATGCGTTTTTATTCTTTACGGTAAAATGCAATTTTGCTCTGAAGAAAATCATGTCTAGCCTTGACAAGTTTTTAAAGTGTCTTCAACACAAAAGGGTTATCATCTAACTCGTCGGTCGTCCACTGCTGGGCAAAGGCCTCCCGCAAATCCCTCCATACATCCCGATCCTGAGCCACTTTCCTCCAGTCCACCATGTGGTGATCGAGTTCGCCCCGCCATCTGCACTTTGGTTATATTATATTTTTTTAAATGTTTAAGTACATATTGAAATATTGTTTTTAAATTAAGAATTTTGTAGTCAATAATTATCATCTTGTGTTGCATACAGCAGCCGCTAGTGCTCGCTAAATAGATACGGAAGACCAGCGCTGTTGTAGGATGTATTCTGCCTCAATTTACGCTGAGTAGTGGCCATTTTCGTGTCATTAATTTTAAAATTTTGTTTGTTTTCACCCTTACAATGTACTTACATGTAATATGTTCTCGAAATAAACAAATTTTTATCTTTACCTTTAAAAAAATCAGTGAACGATGTAACGTTTGTTATACAAGTCATGATATCGACTGCTTTCTGACCTTTGCTATTTCAGAATGTCAACCAAAGTTAAAACATATCACGAACAAAGCTCAATATTTACATACAAGTCTGCAAACCAAGGTTGTGTTCTAACTTGTGCGGAAACTCCCCTTAGTCAATTACTGCCCACAACGCAAGTGCAATCTAATTACAAACTCAATGATACTTGCATTGTCAACATTGTTGGTAATAATAATATATTAGGCCAGGTGCGTGTCGGGCCGGGGTAGTGATCCGTAGTTCTGTTGTTAGAAGTTGGTGTATGTTTTTTTACGTTTAACTAAACATATTGGTATTGTATGTATTCAATGAGTTTTCGGTTTAAAGTATTCCGGCGTCTTTGGAAATCCTCTTAACTTATTTAAGCGACAATTTCACAGAAACTAGTTAAGCTAGCTTAACTGGTATAGTTTTTTTAGAAAGTTTATAGTTACAACTACATTCACGATTTTTTTCTTCTTTCGTTAACGTCTTTGAACCTGTCAAGAATTGGCTGACGTTAAGGTAACTATTATCGTATAAAAAGTTGTTGGGGTTAAAACTTTCGTGGTCTTTCCTTCCATGAAAATCACTGAATCCTGGAAAGTCAAATAACTAAACTTGTTTCTTGGAGAGCTCAGAATCACCCCCTTCCGGGGTTAAAAAAAGTTGTATCGTTTTTTAATTATTTCACTGGCCTCCATGATGGTATCTAACACTAGGGTGTTAGATACCATTTTATACACAATATTAGGATACCTATCATATTGCTGGACATTGTTAAAAGTAATAGCATCTTCCTTAAAGCCTTATTTTCGGAGACGCGGGGCGTCGTCGCGTGTTGCGTGTGGCACGACAAACTTCTCCGTAAACGCACTCTACTCGCACAACCCCATGTTTAATTTAAACTCAGTGTCGGCCGCGCGCCGCCCCGCGTCTCTGTAAATGAGGCCTATGGCTACATATGTTGTAAATATTAAGCATGTACCATCACGCAGTAACACACGCCACTGGATGGCGACTTCAAACACACCATCAATAAAAGAATCAGTCAAAACTCCTCCGGTTTTGATTTCAAACATTACAAATCTTGCAGTATTCTAATCTCACGCCACTTGCGTAGGATTACTTGGTATTCGCTTCAAAAATATTATGTAAAGCAGCATCAGCCGTTCACTGGCCATGCCATGCCATCCCAGTCGTAAAAGTTTCTCGAGTGGGATCCTCCAGCGTCGTTTTTAACCTAAAATTATTATTACTTGTAAGAGATTCTTGTTTTTTTCTCAATTCATGCAGAAGTTAGTACAAGGGTATATTGGATGTAAAAGGCCAACAAATAAGTGATGCTGCATAACTCACACGGCATTATCTTGTCCGAAGCTAAGCAGAGCTTTTGTTGTGGGTACTAGATGACTGATATACTTAATCATCATTTCAGCCGTAAAACGTCCACTACTGAATTAAGGCCTCCCTCATGGATCTCCATGAGGGGCAGTTGCCATACTCACCACGTTTGGCAGGCGGGTTGGTAGCTTAACTGGTATTTAAATGATAGAAACTACATATGTAGATATATATTTTATTGATAGAAACTACATAGATAGATATTTTTTATTATATACAGAAAAACACCCAGAACACCCTGAACTGATCTGCAGATCGTACAGATATTTGTCCCGAGGCGGGAATCAAATCATCTTGCTTCGCAGGCGGAGCTTCGCCCGCTGCACTACAGAGGTCGTCATAGAGATAAGATTTGTTTATATTGTGAAATCGGAGTAAGTTACCGCTAAGTGGTTTGCCAAGTGAAATTTAATAAGACTATAGTTTTGAACCGGCTGTTACGGCAATACTCAAACAAAGGAATTTCCTTCGCAGTTATTAATAAATAACTGAGGATTCCTTTAAAGCTAGAGTAATTTACCGTCTGACTGATACCTACTAGTTCAAATATTACATCGATCCTATGAACTACTTAATTCAGCATCTTAGGGTATCTTAGGGTAACATCTTACTTGTAACTTCGGGAGCTGTAAGTCTGCGTAACAATCATCTATACAAATAAATACAATTGAAGTGTTTGTTTGTAATGTCAAATACCAGTGTTTTATTTAATTCGTATAAGAGTATTATACACAAAGCAAATAAAAACAAAATGTTATCTACACTAATATTATAAAGAGGAAATATTTGATTCTTTGATACATTGAATAGGCCCTGAAACTGCTTAACCGATTTTCAAAATTCTTTCACCTTTAGAATGCTACATTATCCCTGAGTAACATAGGCTATATTGCTTATAGTGTTCACAGCCATGATAGTTTGAAAATTTATGAATAAAATGGTATTCATTTTTGCCTGTCTGTCTGTTTCGGTTTTTTATGCGTCTTGCACTGCCAAATAAAAAGATAAAAAGCTGCCTTTATAAGGAGTACATTAGTTACACTAGTAACATCGATATAAAAAGGGTAAGGGGTCCGTCCAAAAAAATTAAAACGCGGGCGAAGCCGCAGGCAGCTCCTAGAGGTAGATAATTTTAGTACGATTCGCATCCGTGTGCCAATTGCAACGGAAATGTCGGTGCACTAGGTATGCCAAGTTTTTGTTTTATGATTGCACATGCTCCACCGTCTACGAGTAGCCTTATTATTGTGTTGTTGCTAGTATATTGTGGATCATAAATAGCTTCAATTGTTATGGGTACGTATTTCTTTTTCTCTAACCTATGCTGTCCCACTGCTGGGCAAAGGTATCCGCCAAGTCCTTCCGGGAATCTCGCTCGCTTGCCAAGTCAATCACTTAAGTAACGTTATGTTTTAAAGAACCTTATTGTGATGTAAAATCACGTCAAATCTTTGTTCTCCAGACTTGATAAGGCACGTAAGGATAAAATTACTGATATCTTTGTATTGTTGCCATTTATAATAAATGACGAAGAGGTGACTTGATGAATCTTAACAAACCTTATTGTATGAACTTTAAATGATCTTGAATTATACCTTTTCTTCTAGTTTCTTATAATATAAGAGTAGTATAGAACATTTTGTGAAGAATTTATCCGGGGAAGTACTACCACCATACCTATTTCTGCCGCCAAGCAGTAATGTCTACATTGCTGTGTTCCGGTTTGAAGGGTATGGGAGCCTGTGAAATTACGGGCACATGAGACCTTACAACTTTATGTCTCAGGGTGACGGGCGGAATGCAGTACAGCGTTGGTCACTTGCTGAATGAACGTGATTACCGCGGTATTGCAGTTGTAATAGGTAGAGGTCACCGCTTAACATCAGATAGGCCTTGGGCTTGTCTCGTCATTTAGTCGTATAAAAAAACAAAAAAATTGAAGTATTTTTGTATTAAGAAAAAAGAGGTAGCTTATTTTGTGTCAGCAACTGTTAAATCATGCTCCACGGAACGCTGCAATGCCTGACAATGTTAGATGGATCAGGCAAGAGGACGGCGCTGGGCAAGAAATAATTAGGTATTTTTATGCCGTGAGGTGCTGGCAGTAGAATGTTACCCCTCCTCTCATGCCCGTGGATGCAGTAAGAGCCTGCTGAGGGATACCTCCGGAAGATGGGCAGCACCGTCTTTCCGTGTATCAACATCCCGTACTGCGCTCCAACCTGACAAGCGTAGTGAATATGGCAACAACCCTCCAAGGACATCCATGAGGCAGGCCTGTGTTCAGTAGTGGACGTTTTACGGCGGAAACGATAATGATGATGACCTAAATATTGATCCAAAATGTTCTGCGCAAAAGAAAATCTCAACATAATCTTATATCTCATTCTTAAAAATACAGTATGTTGATTATATTATGTAAGAACGTGAATACCGTGTCACCAGAGCGTGTTACGTACACCTCATTCACTCAGTCTTGTGTTATTTTTAATTTTATAATTTCACGGCATTGCACACATTCTAATTAGTTCTATTACACACTTTGCAATTCATCATATATATCTCTAGTTTTATTCTATACATATACATTTATATAATAAAGTTTTTTGCGCGCACGGCTTATGTTTAGTTATTTTGACAAAACTAGTTTTTACAACAGGAGATAAATTAAGGGAGAATGAAGCAACGCTTGGATCGACAAAAGTGGAACTCTTGAACGTTTTTCTTCATATAATTACATTCCTATATGCATCAGTTTCTCATATACATTACAATATAAAATATACATTGTAACCGTTTTTGAGAGAAAAGAAGAAAGGGCTGCTGCTCTCGACTTCACGCGCGTATACATTTTGAATCGCATTTTATTCACAATGATTTATAATAGCCTATCGAAAAATGGGCTATCCAACACTAAACTAATGCTTCAATTCCAACCGAAAGTTCCTGCGATAAGCGCGTTAAACCAAACAAAACAAACTCCTAGGCTGTAAAATATTAGTATAGAACAGAGAACTTAGGACGAATTCCGGCGTTATTTGCTTTACTACTTTCAACTTTACCATTACCAGAGTGCTTTTTAACTCTTTACTCGCACTCTTCGTGGACGTCGCGTCAAATTTTATTAAGTGCTTTGGCGGGCACCATCTTATTAACTGTTTACTTGCTCGACTACGACTGCCGCATTTGGTTTAAAACTCGACTAAGACGCACAGGTTCAATTCTCGCCGCGGGACGAACGTTTGTCAGTTTTTGCAGATTTGATCCCGGGTCTCGGTATTGTATGATAATAAGTATCTATTTATAAAAAAAATATAATTTATAAATCATCTGGTACCCATGATAAAAATATGCTGTGTAAAATGTTATTTATTTATTTGTTTTATTTATTAACAACTGGCTATCCTGGCGATCTTCGTACCACACCTACTCTACTACAACTACACTACTTCTACTACTAACGTTTAATATAATTTGTTCTTAATAAGACAAATATTACATGTCACTTACTTAAGAACAGGTTTTACTTAAATTTAATATTCTATAAGTCGTTCTAGTTAAGGTTCCTAAGCTACTCATTTTACACATTTTTTGTTATTCCAAAAGTGAATAGTCTGGAATTATGCGATGTGCTAGTTTAGATTTAAATGCGTTAAATGAGCTTACATTTTTACTACTGCAGGTAATTTACTACTATTACTCTACTACATCTCTACTACTACTCTTCTACAACTACTACCGTAATAAGCCAAAAATATAAACAATTTGAGTTTGTGCTTAAGTTTAGTCACAAAATAATAATTACTGAACGCACCAAAAAATATTTGACAAACCAAAAATGAAATTTTCTCATACATGTATTATTAATGTTTCTGTGAATTTTTGCGATGTTTAATCACTCTATTTTAACATATAGGGTGATTAAACATCGCGAAAATTCACAGATCTGATCCCGGATTTCAGGATCAGATAAATCTAAAACATTCTAAGATCATTGAAATCGGTAAGTGTTGTAATTAACCCGACTTTGTTTTATAAATATAGATTTACTTGCTCACAAGCTAAGCCTAATCCCAATCAATGTCCCAGGCAATGCAGCGTCCGGTACAACATCAATACCAGTTGCTGACGCTGTACAATGGGAAAGTCCTTAATCACTCATCATCACAGACGTAGGACTGCTCACCAAGTCAACTACTGGACATAGCCCTTCCTAATACATCTCAAAGACCATGAGGGGAAAGTCTTTTCTTGCTCACAATATCTTCTCTACATCGACGTATATATGAAGATATGTTTATTTTGTCACCAATAACAAACAATCTCATCCGTTCCGTGGAAGTTTCCAGACGACGTTGGTTTTTGAACTTTGCGAAATGGAAAACGTAATTGAAATTACATAATGCTTTTGTTTTTGGACTGGGGTTGAATGTTTTGATTAAATCAGCTACATTCCTAATAGTCTACAAGTCATATTTTTCTGGCTGGAAGGTGACTGTAACTTAATTAGTTGAATTTAATAATCTTAATAGATAATGCTGGACACTTCACACAGCACTTTCTAGCCCCAAATGTGATATAATTCTTAAATATGCTTTTTCTGTAAATACATAAATCGTGTAAGTAGAAAAATACCCAGACTCGAGACATATGTCTGCAGAAACGCAAATGCAGGTAATCGAACCTGCTGCCTCCTGTGTAGTCCGTATCAGTCGGCTATAAGACCAACTGGGCCACGGAGGCAGTCTAAATCTTTAAAGTCTATATCTTTACTTCTTTATGAGCGTAATAAGGCCGCAAATAAACAAACTCGCTTCCTCGCCCCTAAAAGGGTACGAAGGATGTAAAAGCACATACTCGTAACTAATAAATTCATTATTGCTTTTACCCCGCATCGTATGAGGTGGGTACAACGTGTTTGTCTCTTCCATTATATCTTTCCATTATACGATCGATGGTCATATGTAAATTCGACACTTACTTCTACATCCGTGTTGGCCGAGTAGTATGTACCCCCGACTTTCAATCCGAAAGTCAATACGTGGGTTCGATACCGGCCGTGTACCATTGGATTTTTCTTTCTTGAAAAATGTATGTGCACACTTAACACCGCCTTTAAAGCATAAGGGTGAAGGAAACATCGTGAGGAAACCCGCGGCTTAGTTGGCTTCAGACGTATTGACCAGTTCTTTCCTCTGAATAATAGCTGATTATGGTGAGAGGATGGTGTAGGTGCTGGGCAAGCCTAATCCATCTAACAATGTCCCAGGCACTGCAGCGTCCCGTACAGCATGATTACCAGTTGCTGACGCTGTATAAATCTATAATAGATGCAAAGGCCAAAATTTTTTACTTTTCTTTGATACTTTTTCTCAGCCTTAGGACGTCTGCTGCTGGACATAACCCTGATGGATCTAGAAGTACTGATCATAAGGGAGTACACGCATCCACGGGCAAGAGAGTATGCACTCTATTTATTCAGAAAATAACACAGCATTACAGATAGATATATCAAATAGCAAATAGAAAAATAAAATAAAGAACGTTACGTAATACCTGAAGGGGGGCCTGTGTCCAAAAGTGGATGGCATGCGGCTGCATTGATGATGGAGAAGAATAAGGCACGAGTGTTAGTGAATTTTTACCTTAATTTTATCTTGCATCATTTATAGCTTTTTTGTTTGAATTCACGTCAATATTATGGCTTTCTATAATCCAGTCTTCATATTATTTTCTGTAATATGCATATATAATATGACTTACCAGAAAGTTTACTCAGGTATCTATTCATATTTTCCAATTTACTCATGGAAGCTCACTTTCTAACAATTTAGTCGATCCCTTATGTAAATTTAGTTAGCCCTCACAAGTTCTGTATAGGCCATTTTGTTCGCAGAAATCTTATCGGGCGCCCTTCGTAAATTTCAATAGATGGTACAAAAGCTAAGCGACTCCCGTACCTATTATTAGGTACCTGTTGAAAGGCTTTCTATTGTTCCGCATACAATAACTTTTAGATTATCATAAGTTAGTAAAGCTGGTTTACTTTTAGCTTTTACTCAGTACACTCTGAAGCTCTCTAGGGTCTTTGAGAAATGTTATGGTTTTTTTGCTTTTGAATAATCTGTTTGAATGTTGTTTTTATTTACCGTTTAACTTTTGCTACGTAAATGTTTTATAAAATGTATATTCTCGAATGTTCTTGATGTTTGACCTACTTACTAATGAGACTTTTTCTTTTATTTTTCAGGTAAGAACTTGAGATTGGTTGATGTTGGTAAGCATAGCAGGTAGATGATATTTTTCACATTTTTATGTTATATTATTTCCTACGTATAGATAACGTAGATGCCCTTTGCAAATTACGAATTCAACAAATGTTGACACTGATAATAGTACACCTACGCAAAGTAAACACAGTTTATAGTTCTGCTAGTTCAGAAAATTTTCAGGTGTCCTTGCACGGGTTACGCGTGATATAATAATAGGTAGCAGAATTATACTTAGCTAAATTTACGCCCCTAATTACCTTTAAGGTTAGGAAGAAACTTGCTACTAATGTTCTTTTAATTAGGTTTATTTTGAATTTGCGCTTATGGAAAATTATAGGTAAATTAGGCCAGGTGCGTGTGGACTACGCGCTTCGTAGGGTTCCGTAGTTAACCTCAGACCAATTTTGAATTGCCGTTAGGAAGCAAGATTTAATTCCTGCTTAAAATGATAATAAAATAATAGACGTACAGACGATTAAACAAGCGTAATAGACGAACCCGGGGAATCCTGGAACTGGATTGTGGCAAAAGAGGAAGCTTTTACTTAACAGTGGTTGAAATCAGGCTGCGGATGATGATGAAATCTAGTTGCAAAAATAAAAAAATCATAAGTTTAATTATTAGGATCGAGAATGTCTGGAAGAGCTGAAGGCGCACATGAAGGCAGACCTTCTATTGACACTAAAGCGCAAACTTCTCGACATGTGTATTCTTTTCGTCCTAACTTACGGTGCACAGACATGGTCTCTGACTGAGTTATAGAACTCCAAGCTCAAGATCTGCCAGAGGGCAATGGAACGCAGCATACTCGGATTCGAACATGTTCACCGAGTACGCAACACCATGCTGCGTTCTCTTACCGGCATCGCCGATGTAAGAAAACTGCCAAGCTTAAATGGGATTGGGCGGGCCACGTGAGCCAGATGCAACCTGAGAAGTGGGCCCATATGGTGACATCATGGACTCCTAATGGCGGAGGGCGGCGTCGGGGTCGGCCGAGAAAGCGTTGGCGGGACGATCTCGTCTCCTTTGACCGAAATTCGTGGGAGACTGCGAGGGATAGGGATGGTTGGAGTAGTTTGAGGGTGACCTTTTTCCAGCAGTGGGACAGAATAGGTTAAAACAAGTTTAATTTTAACTAATTTTAACTAAAAACAATTAAGTTATAAATCTTGACGTTTTTTAACCTCGCGAAAAACATCAGTCTTCCCTGAGCCACAGATAAAGCAATAGTTGATAGCTTAGCTACAACGAGAACCTTATAAGACAGGTTCAAGTTTTAATTAAAGCTTGGGTGAAATAATGGGCAAGACCTTGGCTACCTTTCTGGTCTATATTTGAGCAGAAATCTTTATATTTTGTGACTCCATAAATCGGCAGACCCAGAAGACAATGGAGAGGCGAACTCGACGCAAACCTCGAAGACTAGACAACAAGAGCTCAGGATAGAAAGTGTGGAAGGAATAAACGGCCTCCCACTTTCTTCCCTTTGTTACAGGCTTATAAAATATGCATATATAGAGGTATATATTAAAAAACGTTCTGACCCGAAGCAAATATCTGCAGATCTTCGAAATCTTTGTCTTGCGGCGGAGTTCATCAATGAACAAAACGCTTGTCAAAATACTTGTTCATTACAAGTATTTTGATGAGCGTTTTGTTCACTGTGTCTTGGCCCTGGCCATGAAAGGTACCTTGTTTTAAATAAAACCAGGGAATCCCGTGTAAAAACGAAAGTTATTTGTATCAAAGATTGTCCTCTGCGTTACAAAACGAACAAAATAAGCAGCGACATCTAGTTCGTACATAGCATTAGACAAACTTATTCGTCCTATTTGTAATGGAAATACAAGATAATCGTGTTCTACATCCAAGGATTATTCCGTGGAAGCTTTTATGCAAAGTTAATTAATTACTTTCGTATAAAAGGAAAGTATATGCCTTTGAAGGCTCTTAGTTGGGTTTAACAGGTTTAACCCACCCTTTGTACTACATTCATTTATATCTAGGTATAACAATGTCCCTTAGAAATAAGTTGACGTTTAAAAACATTTATAAGCCAGTTGATTGGATAACTGTAATATGGGTTTTAAGAAAAATATATCATCTTGTGATAAGTCTTACGGATAGTATTATCTCGGTACACCGAGTTTTTGATCACCATCTTCTCACGATAGGGACTACAGACAGTAGACTGCGTCGCGGGTGTCTTAAAGCAGAGGAAATAGTGAAGGATGTGCTAATACACTGCATTGACACAAATGCGCTTCTTTTACATTCCTACGGGGATGCTCTTGGAATACTGCCAATGACACAACACTTTGATCTGACTAGGGTCAAGCTAGTGTAGTGCCATGGGGGACAATACACAATACACCAGAACGCGGGACCCATCCTACCACTCACTCTTTTCTTTCTCAAATATCTCTATTCAAAGATAAATAACTAGCCGCACTTCGCGGTTTTACCCGCGTAGTTCCCGTTCCCGAGAGAATACGTTGATAAAATATAGCCTTTGTTACTCAGGGATAATGTAGCATTTTAATGGTGAAATAATTTTGAAAATCGGTCCAGTAGTTTTTGAGTTTACTCGTTACAAACATACAAAATACAAATCTTTACTCTTTATAAAATTTGTATTATTAGAGTAGTAGGTGGGTAGAAGTAGAGTAGTAGTAGAGTAGAAGTAGGGTAGAAGTTGAGTAGTAGTAGCGTAGAAGTACGGTAGAAGTAGGATAGAAGTAGAGTAGTAGTAAGGTAGAAGTAGAGTAGTAGTGGGGTAGAAGTAGAGAAGTTGTAGGTTAGAAGTAGAGAAGTAGTAGGTTAGAAGTAGAGAAGTAGTAGGTTAGAAGTAGAGAAGTAGTAGATGTAGAGTAGTAGTTAGAAGATGTGGTACTAGGTAGTTGATTATGGGCGATTCAAAGTTCGCCGGGACAGCTAGTTGCAAATAAAACTAAAACCTGTAAAAAACAAAAGAAGTTTGCTATTTTGCGTTGAAGTGACGCACTACGATATATTCATATCTAGGAATCTACATTTCACTGACCATATCATAATAACAAAACATCACTAAAGTACGTTTTTCCATCCAATCCGGGCTTTTTGTGAAAAACATGAACTTCAATTTACATGCCATATTTGATTGATTAACATTACGTATTTCACTATCAACTGCTTCCAATTACCCTTTGTAAACTAGTAATGTATTATGTAGAAATTTCCGAACCTTGAACTTTAAAATACAATATTTACTATTGTCGCGTTACATTGTTTCAAATAGCTTTAACTGTTCTATTATTTGTTACGGCACAATAGCCATTAAAGGTATGCTTAATATGTACCATTTTGCTATACGTGTGGATTACGTGAGGATAACCGTGTTAGTTATTCAGCGTTGGCAGGTCAGGCACGTGCAGTAAAAAATGTAAGAAGTAGTAAGTAAAAAGTATCCTTGGATAGCACAATGTAATTGGCAAAGCTATTTTGTCACCTCATAACCGTCCCATTTTGTGAAGTAGCCGTCCATAGTTCTAACAATAAAGGGATACGTTTTCTTGAGATGACTTCGTGCCGGGTTTCCTCGCGATATTTATCTTGACCTTTAGAGCACCTGTTCCAGGTGGCACAGATCAAATATCGCGATAGATAAATCGTAGATAATCGTAATAGGTGTCAAAATATTCTATACATATTTTGAATTTTTTAATGATGTCAATTTGATGATGCATATAAGGGTCGAGGGAAACCAAAAAAGTATGGGTGGACTGAAAAGGTAAGCATGGGAAATGTGAGGGCAAAATACATGCAGTGCCGACCCCATAGGTGGGATAAGGCCAGAAGAAAGTAAGAAAGAGCTATCGAAATTATTTATCTACTTCACAAAGATAAGGCTCCTGATATAACTCTTGAAACTATCACGGTTGTAAACATTTTATGCGGAAATTTACCATGATTTGAGTGTTTTTGAGTTTCCGATATTTCGACGCCATTACACACGTCATGATCACGCCAAACCATGGTAAACATCCTGTAAATATTGCATTATAATTTTAGGCTCCTGGTAACGTACCACCTTATTGAAAATCAGTTCCACTACGTGTCACATCTGCGCTAAAGATCTCCGCTGCTAGATCTCAATTTTTAATACAGAACGAAATGGGGCAATACAAAATTAAATTTATTAAGGCTAAACTTGTTCGTTTGTTGATTCATTAAAGTTCATTACTCTCCGCTCATTGCAGCAAATATTTGCAAAGTGCTTCTACCAAGCGATGAATAAATAAACTGCTCTGCCCTAGATTTGAGGCCAAAAAAAACAAAAAAAATCTTATTGTGTGGGTCCAAAGTGATTCACATTGAGATGAATCATAACTCGTAAGGCTTATACGTAAATCATCGTTGACAATACCGTTACACGGTTGATAAGTTAACAAAATCTCATCATCATCATCATCATTTCAGCCGTAGGACGTCCACTGCTGGACAAAGGCCTCCCTCATTGATCTCCAAGTACTGCGGTTGGAAGCCGTCTGCATCCACCGCCGACCAGCAGTTCTCACCAAGTCGTCTGCCCATCTTGTAGGTGGACGTCCTATGCTGCGCTTGCCGATCCGTGGCCTCCATTCGAGAACTTTGCTGCCCCATCGGCCATCTGTTCTGCGCGCTATATGGCCTGCCCATTGCCACTTCAACGTGCTAATCCGTTTGGCTATGTCGGTGACCCGAGTTCTTCTACGTATCTCCTCATTTCTGATTCGATCCCGTAGTGAAACCCCGAGCATAGCCCTCTCCATAGCTCGTTGAGCCACCATAGCTGAGTTGAACAAAATCTAGCTTGCATTAATTTGATGAAAAATTATGAAAAAAGATAAAATTTACGATTTGGTGGAATGCTAGGCGCAACCTAGTCTCTGTCATCATGATAATGCCAAACATAATTTACGTTATTTAGGGTCAGACCCCCTTTCTAGTAGTTTTATTGAAAATAGATTTTCTGTGATTAATGAAATACCTCCTATTCTATTGTTTCGGAGGCTTAGACTCCACTTTGGGTTCGTAGCGCCAGGATAGTAAAGAAGTAAGTAATTAAATACCTAGAGAGTTGAGATACTTATGAATACTGACATCAACAAACTAGATACGTATCTAGGTTTCTAGATACGTATCTGGTTTCTACGCTTTTACTAAATTGGGAATGAACCATTGGAATCTTAAGTGGGCTAATTAGGTCGGCACTTACGCCGCGTTAGTTTCCGAATTTAAATATTTTTTCAAATGCTATGTAAAATTTTAACGAAAAGAATGAAGGAGTGGCAACAATGTAAATTGTCCCTTTAAACATTTTTGATTGTAAATATTTATGTACTTATATCTGTATATATTTAAATATTATCTCCCCTTATATCTCTCTCCTATTTATCGAACTCAAAGTACGCCACCGTCTTTATATTGTTTAATCTTTCCTGTCCATGCAAAGGTTGCCTGGAAGAGATCGCTCTTAGCGATAAGGCCGCCCATTGTGCATTTGTGTTTATTTTAAGTTTTCGTACTGTATTTAATTTAAGTTTTGGTGTACAATAAAGTTATATTCATTCATTCATTCATTCATTGTGACGTGGTGTCAATAAAGTGTGATAATAGTTTACTCTAGGTGCTCTGCATTTATTATTCCCATTCTGATCTTTACCGAAGAGCTCTCTACGCCTAGACCCGGGCAGGTTCAGCTAAGAATGATATTTTTATTGGTGCTGGGCAAGCGTTATTTATCTATAAATGTCCTAGGCACAGGCAATGCTACAAGTTTTAACAGTTGCTTTGCTGCTATATACACGATCCTACCAGTAAATCACCCGTATACTTATATATTTTTTTGTTACAAGGTGCTCTCAAATACATATAAAGATTCCTTTCAGGAGGCAAAACCTCGTTCCAAATTATTCCTTGTTTAGCCAAGTAGTAACTACTATTACTTACTCGTAGAGGTGCCTTTGGCGTATAAATGATTTTTATTAGTATTGTTACTGCATAGTTGTGTTTATAACGCGCGTAGTACACCTATACAATAGTTACCGAGAGAGTCTGCTTTACACCAAAATACCTGAGTCCTTTTAAATATAAATGTTACCGGATATTTTTATAAGTTATTAATAATTAACGCTAGACACTACACACAGCACCATCTAGTCCCAAAGTAAGCAAAGCGTGTTCTATGGAAACTGTATAATTTCAGCCGTAAAACGTTCACTACTGAACACAGGCCTCCTTCTTAGATCTCCGTGAGGGGTAGTTGCCATACTCACCACGCTTGGCAGGCTGGTTGGCGAGCGCAGTACGAGATGTTGATACACGGAAAGACGCTGCTGCCCATCTTCCGGAGGTATTCTTTAGCAGGCTTTTACTGCATCCACGGGCATGAGAGGAGGGGTAACATTCTACTGCCGACACCCCACGGCTATTAACATACGAGTAAGTGAAACTATATCTCTGAGTATATCTCTGACCAGCATCTTCAAAGGATTTTCATCGAAATATTTAACGATCTAAAGGGGTTTATGATTGCGTTATATAGGTATATAATTCATCTTCTGTTGACGAAACGGAATTATAGCTGTCTTTACAATATGTTACTGTTGGACAAAGGCCAATTACATTTTATAAAGTTAACGATCGGACTATTTATGTAGAAACTTTTTGGTTTATTTATTAACTAGACGTGTCCTTTGCTGACTGGTCTTTACAATATGCTACTGTTGGCAAAGGCCAATTACATTTTAAAAAGTTAAAGTTAATCGGTCTATATATACAAGTAGAAACTTTTTGGTTTATTTATTAACTGCAAAGCTAAATTATCAGGAATAACTATTTTCTGTCCACGCGGGAACGGGAAATGAGGCTTCCGTCGATTGGGACCGGTAGGTATAGGTACCGCGGTCCCATTCGCCGGATTGATTAAATTTAATTATTTTTCTTCCGGCGAAAGGGACCACTCTCGGAATGTTCGAAAAAATTTATTGTTCAAGACAAATAAAGTACAGTCAAAGGAAAAAGTAGGTATAGAAAGTAATATTAAAGAACAAAACTCTTTGTATGAAGACATTATTTATTAAAAAAAAAAAATATCTTAACTAAAGCCATACATTCGGCATTCATTTATTTATATTACTTTTTACATTGTACATTTAAGAATGTCAATTTGCATGACATAATAATCTTATAAAATAGGTCATTTATATTTATGAATTTTAATTACACAGAAAATACAATTATATTAACAAGCAAGAAAAAAATAGAATACTAAAATAAATAGCAGATAGTTTACCAATGGTGTTATGTTTTATGATGTAAAGTGAACAAATATAATTTTTTCATAAAATAACATGATTGCCGTGGGGTGCCGGCAGTAGAATGTTACCCCTCCTCTCCTACCCGTGGACGCAGTAAGAGCCTGCTAAGGGACACCTCCGGAAGATGGGCAGCAGCGTCTATCCGTGTATCAACATCCCATACTGCGCTCACCAACCCGCCTGCCAAGCGTGGTGAGAATGGCAACTACCCCTCATGGAGATCCATGAGGGAGGCCTGTGTTCATCAGTGGACGTTTTATGGCTGAAATGATGAACATGATAAACCTTAACATTATGGTACGTGGAAAACACAAGTGTTGTTGTAAATACTTTAATTAACTTCAATTTAGTCTATTCTTAAATAAATAAGTCAAGAATCAAGAATCAAGAATCAAAAAATACTTTATTCAGTGCGGCCGCATGGACCTTATTGACGCGTCACAAATTACAAAATAAAACAACACAAATAAATAGAATAAAGCACATAATTGAATCTGTTCACTTCAGATGACACGCGAGTTAGGAAAAGAAGTGAAACGTGAAACCGCGGGTCGCAGCTAGTAATAAAATAAACCATTTACGAACAAAAGAGAACAAACAGAGCGTTAAGTTCGTTAATATTTTTCAATACAAATGTTTATTCAATTTCTACAGTATCTGTGAACTTTTGAATCTCAAATGATTGGATATATATAACCAGACGTTTGTTTGCCAGTTTTGATTGAATAAGTTTAAATTTGTACGCAAATAACTATGCCTAACTAATTTTACATTGATAGTAAATGTTGTATCTCACTAATATTATAAAGAAAGTTTGTATAAATGTAGTATGGATGTTTGTTACCTCTTCATGCAAAAACTAGCCTACGGATTAAGCTGAAATTGTGCACACGTATATATGTGGACCAGGATTAACACAAAGGCTACATCCGGGTACAACGCATGCGAAGCGGCGGGAGCAAGCTAGTCGTTTATATTAACGGCTATTTATCGCTTATATCTTTATTTTTATTCAGACGTTTCGACTGTATTGCACCCATCGTGGTCGCAGGCGGACTGACTTGTTGGAGTAAACTGATGCTAAGCGAAAGCGTCTTTTCAGACTACCCTCACATGTTCATTTTGTAAAAACGGAAATCTTTAAGCGTATGAAGGTTGTAGGCACCTTTATACGCTTAGGTCTTATGCAACAGTGCAAAATACTTTTTTCGACAAACTGGGAACTTTAACTTAGTAGATTTTCTCAGATTTTTTTATCTATTTTTTTTTTTACTTCAATGTGTTTATTTAAATCCAAACTATTGGCCGGCCGATTATTTCCGGTAAGCTTGTGCTGACCCTATATAGCAATAAAAAGGTTTCTGGAACACCGAATTCCTGTAGCATCACCGAGACGAAATACGTTTTAACTAAGAAATAATAACGCTTCGTATCAAGTAATAATTGTTATATTTTATTGGCACTCTACTGCGGTTGAGACTAGAAAAGCCTTTACCAGAAATTCAAATGAAACGCCAACCACTACATAGGCGGTTGTTTTGACTCAGATCCAATATAAAGACCACGACATTTCGCTCGCTCATTTCGATTTAATTGGATACGCCGTTTCAATATCAAAGTTGATTACGGAATAATTTTTATCTGGAATTATGCTCGTTTGCCTTTGAAATTGAAAATAAGATGTTGCTTAGAACAGGTTAAAGACAATACTCGTTGGAAACGTAACTGCATTTTCCGACTTTCTCGGGTTGTTTGCATGATCGACAGGTAGGAATCGGTACCGTATCTAAGTATTTTGACAAACAAAAGCATACCTAAAAAAAAATTAAAACCCCCCGACACCTTCTTCTATTATTTAAAAACGGCTAAATCGATTTTGTTTATAAGAACCACCATTAGAAAATCTGCTTTGAACCAAAAAATAAAACCGCATCATAATCGGGGCATTCGTTCAGGAACTACGATGACACTTATAAAACACCCCTATTTTTGCGTCGGGGGATAAAAGTAACTCAATTATCAGGCTTTCAAAAAACTTGAATATGAACGCTTCGTGAAATGTCCAGCTTGTAATGTATACATGTATTGCTACAATTTTTGATGCAATAAGTTTTTAGTATTTCCTGGTACCAGAGCAAATGCAAGACTACGGTTACCAATTCCATTTTATTATCCGTTTTATTGGTGGCCCGTTTTTACTGTTTGTTTATTTATCGATTTACGCGTCTTCTACAGATTGGCGTCTGTTTAAGTCGCTGGTTTGTTTCTGCCATCTGTACTATTATAACATGCTTCAAGAGTTGATTTTCTGTCCGTTAGTTGGTTTATGTATGTACCTTGATTGATTTCTACGTGTAGGTTCTACCTAGAGGTAAACGAATCTCGAAATCCATAGGCCATCGAAGCAAGGTCGAACAAAATACGGGTTTTTTATACTAATAGTTTTTATTTATTAATCTACATCCTACATCACATAAATCAACTATTAGTAACAATCTTTATTAAACAATGGTATGTATATTATAATATACCACTTCCTTAACAAAATAAAGGTAGGAACTTACAATTTAATACGTCTATTGCGTTTGAGGGATTTCATATGCCTACTTTTGTAGGCGCTTGTGACTAGTAGTACCGACTTTCCTCAAAATACCGGACATTGTTCTGTCCGGTATGACCATTTATTTTTTACCGGACAGGCCTCGAAAATACCGGACTGTACGCTTAAATACCGGACATCTGGCAACCCTACTTGGGACCCTAACAACACACGCGCGACCGAAGACGCACGCTTTTTCTAGTCTATAATTAAACCAGCATCTATGTATTGTATATACAGTCCACTCTCTTTAATTTCACCTGAGACTCCAACAAAGACGATGAGTAAAATACCTCTAAGTGAGAGAGACTCCTTGATAAGTATGGTCTGTAATGCGTCCTTTGAGTGATGAGATGACTTATTCAATCTCCTATGTACTGCCTACGTGAACCACAAAAGCACAAATCTCTTGCAGTTTATGTATTCTGTGTCCCATAGGGCCAGTTGATTGGGGTCTGCGTCGGTCGGTTGTGGTAGTGTAGCCTACGAGTTATCGGCACGAGAATTGAATGTTCCACGTAGGAAACTAATACGTATTGGATCTTTATGTTTAGGGAGGGAAGCAAATTTAAAATTCAGGTGTCTTAGTCTTTTTAAAACTTTCATGATCTCAACACATATATATTTATCGCTTTAGTTATCTTTATATTTGCCGTTTCGACGGGATTGCACCAATCGTGGTCGCGGAAGACAAGCGTGTTGGAGTTCGCAGCAATAAATACCAAGGTCAATATACATATAATTATAGAGAGAAGATATAGGTGTCTTAGAGTGAATAATATCAATGCAATTGTTTGCCCGTACCTAAATTCGCGTTGACAGCCATTAAATTCGACCGTAGTTGTAGTTTCAATTATAGTTTAAAACGCAACATGCAAATTAATATTATCGGGCAAAAGTTGCGATTGATGTCGCTGTAAAATTTGACGGATTGTACATCCACTTCCAGGTATTTGGAGGTGTGCCAAAAGCACCAGAGACTTGTTTGCAAACATTCGTAGTTCATGGCGCGATTCGCCTTTATTTATACAATTAAATAAAATGTGAGTGTCTGTTTGCAAGGTTTTTACTAAATGCATATGAAATAATATACGATACATATAACCAAACACCCTATACTATACATTTTTTCTCCGTCTGTTTAATCCAGCTAGTCTCCGAAACGGCTAGACCGATTTTCACTGATAGGTAGCTGTTTTTATAAGGAGTAACTAAGGCATTCTAGAATAACAATTAGGATTCCGCGCAAAAAAACGTGGGTGAAGCTGCGGGCAGCAGACAGTACTGCGTTGGTGGTTTATGCTCTGCTTTACGAGGGCTATAAGATAGCTTTCCAAGGTTCATCAGCAAACTGCGCTGCATTTTGCAGAGCTGTGCCATGCCCTATACACGTAGTTGACTTGGAAGTTATAATAGGTATGACGGTGTTTCATCTTTTATACAGAATGGAGCGATAATTTGACGATGCGCACTGGGAAGCCACCAAATGTGATCGTTCGATTTTCGTATCTTACTCTCGTAGGTTAGGACTTTGACACGTCTTTCAGAAATATAAATATTCATAAAGAAAAGCGCGATTAGAACACATTATAAGTACACATGACATTGGTATCTCTTTATAAAATACTGACGGATTCATATTTAAGTAATTTTCAATTTCAAAATATGCAATTTATTTTATTTATAGATTCTAGATAACTATTTCACGTGTAAATCATAAACTTGATAAGGAATTTTTCTATACTCATTCCAAAGCTTTTATAGGATCGTAGATAACCTTCGTCGAGAATTGGAAATAAAAACGTATTTACCCATATCCTATACATATAATAAAATTGTAAACCTTTCGCGTCTTTACATTAAATATTTTTGCAAATAAATAAGTGTGATACATGAAGAAAAGGTAATAAAACGTTAAGAAACTATTTTTGAAATTTTTGTCTGTTTGACTATTTGTCTATTTATCTGTTTGTCGGTTTGTTTGTTTGTTCGTGAGCGTAACACGCAAAAAACACTTATTCGATTCAATATAAAATAACTGAAAAATGTCAAGCATTATTCTAAATAACATTTAGTCTCTACTCATCAAAATCGACTCACAGAATCAAAAGTTATTTAGCTTTTAAGTTTAGTTGGAAATCTCATACATAACACTATACCGCAGCCGCGTAGGTAAGTGTGTCAAAAACTGGTTTGTATTCTGGTCGGTCTTGCTATTGTAGGCTGGTGGAGAGTACTTTCTTCTTTGTTTTCAAAGAAAATATTAAAAAAATATATATAACCATAGAACACTTTATTTTATTTTCGTAATATTTTCTGAGTATCTTACGTACATGTTGTTTCGGAAATTAACAAACTAAAAATACTTACTTGGCTCTCGCTCTGACTATTCTTCGAATTTTCTGATAATTATGTGCTTATATTACGGTCACTATACGAGTACTCGTATTATACGGCTTATTTATTTATTTATTTATTTATTATTGGATAAATGGTACATTTTTATTTGGTTTTAGTGTCCAAAAAACCTATATTAGGTTTGTCCAGGACACTAGGTTCTCGGTTGACTTACAAGATTACTTTACTACATCTAAGTCCACGCAAACGAAGTCGCGGGCACAGCTGGTACATAAATAAGACACTTTGCTGCGACGCTATTCCAGTTGTCCCTAGCTCCTTGAGTATATCGGGTTAGGTGCATATTTCTGGCACTATACGCGCTGGGAGCAAATATGTACCGTTTGTAAACATGTGCGTAGCGTGTAGCCATTTACCGGTAAGGTCACTAGATGTCAAGGGCTGGTCGATTTATTGACACTTCTTTATAATGTCGTATTGACTTAAGGTAATTGAGTTTTTTCCGGTATTCTCTTACGTCATATGGTTTGCTGGAGTTCTTTTTTAAACTTTCGCGATCACAACGCATTATTAACATACATACATATAACCGGGTATTTATCGCGAAATTCGAAACGTCGGGAAATAATAAAGGTTATTTACGCGATAAATACCCGGTTATATGTATGTTAATAATTGCTGGAGTTCATTAGTTAGACTGGGAGTTTTATCTGTATGTGGCATCAGCGGCTGATTGGAGGCCTCTTAAACACCCACAGTTTCATTCTTATCTTGTTCTATCTGACCTTGAGGCGTGGTTGTGTTGCGTTTATTTTAAAAGATGGACCACATCATTGCTTATGCATTGACAGACTGATTCAAAAAATCCAGAAAAGGCAATGAGTCCCTTACGACCGAGTCCACTTTTATTTTTTTTATGACTTCTATTTTTATGATTCGCTTGCAAATATATAGCTTTTGGATTTTTCTCTGTATCTACTGTATAAGACGATATACTTTGCCAAATTTCATAGTTCTAGGTCCATGAGAAGTACCCTATGAATTTTGATTCCTTTGAGAATAAAAACATGCATTTTTACGGTATAAATCGAACCAACTGGAGAAAAAGTTCACGTACTCCGATTGATCGAACCATGCAGTCGAACCACGTTGCCAGAAGCGTATAAACGGCCGTATCTTTTTTAAGGTTGACTTAGGATGTTGATTTTTTCACAACTTAGGCTGTAGATTTGAGTATGTTTTTAATTTCAACTCGATACCTCTTCTCAAGATAAAGGGTCTTGACAGACCGACAGACATACATACGGACAACAAAGTGATCCTATAAGGGTTCCGTCCTAAAAAACTCGATAAATACCTGGTTAAATATGTGTTAATAACCCATCAGAAGAAGTCAACATAGACCCCTGTAACCCCAGCCAGAGTCAACATTTTGTATGCGGCCTACCCTTTGACATTTATAAAATAGTCGAGTGGATGTTTGAAACTTAGTAAAATTCATGTCAACCAACTCCTCACAGCATTCACAAATAACGAGGCCGTCCAACGAACGTTTTGCACACTGAAAGCTGTAACATATTTTTAGCTTTGATTGATATTGTAGTTGAGCTTCATAAAGAATCTTGAGAGTTCATGATAGTTCAGAGTACAGCCTCCGTCTGGGGCGATGACACTGTTTCATTTAAGGACGGAGTGAGGTTTTTGATTCAGAGCAGATCAAGGGTGTTTCATATGAATTTAAAAAAGGCAATGTACTATAATTGTAACAGTGGGTAGATGCCGTGAGGAAAGCATGATTTAAAAAATCTTATGATAAACATTATCATTATTAAAGCACTGAAAAAAGGTGAGATATAAAATAATAAAAATAAATAACCTTTGGCACTCCCAACTAGCCCCAAAGCAGGCAGAGCTTGTGTTATGGATACCTACCAGATGGTTGTCAGAATACTTACTCATTCCAGAAATCCCCTGCAAATAGGATTACTGGAAATCTTGTCCAAAAATCCCCTTCCGGTTCTCAAAGGGGACGCAAAGAGGCTTTCTGGTCAAAAGTTCTACAAACCAGATATTTTTTTTGTTTGTATACATACATATGGTACATAAAAAAAAACACAGACCAGGGACAAATATCTGCTGAAAAACTACAAACATTTGTCCCTCGGCAGGGACTGAACCCGCAACCTCCTGCATCACAGCCGGCTATAAAACCTACTGCGCTACGAAGGACGTTAAAAAGTCTGTGTCCTCACAGCGGCTGCCCCGTTATTTCCACAAATCCACTCTAGCAATGTTATTGCGTTGTACTTCGTCACTGTAACAACAAACCCGGTGTGATTAAAAGAAATTGCGGCTTCCAGTTTGCTGTTCAAATAAAAGCTGCATGCTTTTCAACACGCCAGCTCGTAAATGAAAATATAATCGTTTTTGTGTTAAGTAATGTGTCAGGCTGAGGTGGAAACATTTGCTGGTTTGGCTTGCCTGTATAATTATACCGATTCAATTGTGTTCCTTGTGTGCACGTATATTTAAAGCCAAAATTGGTTTCGCCAGTCATCCGAGGGCTCACCAACGTAATGTAAATTAGCGGAAACGATGTCGCCGCAGCCTTGATTGATGTTGTAGTTGACGATGCCACGTCAGTACGGCGTTGCCACAGGTCATATAAACCGTTACAAAATTTAGAACTTGATGGGCGGGATTTTGATGACAGCTGTCGCAGCGATCTACCTGGCTAAGCTTTACGGTCAATATTTTGTGCCACACCGATGATCTGCGTTAAATCTGGAAGGAGGTAACTTGACTTTCACTAAAATTGAAACTATTTTGCAACCTCAATAACTTCACTGTCCCATTACCAATTTTGTTCGAACAAACTTAACATTTGATACTATACTACCTGCCTTGCTGCTAAATTATATGAAGATACAATCAAGGTAGGTTTATATATACAATTCTATAGGATATTTCTATACAAATATAGTCTTAACGTAGTATATTAGAGCCTTGTTTTTAAGGGTTCTGTACCCAAAGGGTAAAAACGGAACGGCATTGAATACTAAAAACAGAATAAAATAAATATTTAGGTGGGGCTCCCATACAAAAGTGATTTTGATTGAATGATGGTACGGAACACTTCGTGCGCGTGTCCGACTCGCACTTGGCCGATTTTTAACTTAATTTTACGTTGTATTTATAAGACGGCTGAAACGTAGGAGGTTGCGGGTTTGATCCTCGCCGAGGGACAAATGTTTGCTTTTGTGCAGATATTTGACTCGAGTTTGAGTGTTTTCTATGTATGATAGTAATGTATGTATTCATATTCATTAATTTATTGCATAATGTATAAATTATACTGACCAAGACGTCGATGGAGGGACGAACTTGACGCACACTTGAAAGACTGGATGGACCTCAGTAGATTAAGACAGAGAAATGACCACAATAAGAGAAGTGTAAAAGGAAGGTCTTTGCCCTGCAGTGGGACAGAACAGGCTCTTAGGGGCCGTCTCCACGAGCGAGGGAATCGCGGCGATGTTATCGTCCGTGCCACGTATTTCTATACACTCTCTTAGTGGCCGTCTCCACGAGCGAGAGAATCGCGACGAGTCCGCGCCATAGAATCGCCGCGATTCCCTCGCTCGTGGAGACGGTCCCTTAGTAATAAAATAATAATTAATATACAAATAAAAAATGTTATTAACACACATTTAACCGGGTATTTATCGTGTTGTTATGATTATGCATATCGCTGTCTGTCTGTCTGTCTGTCTGTCTGTGCATGACTCGATTACAACCGAACACGTTGACCGATTTACATGAAACCTTTTTTGTTAGCACTGTCTTAATGAGAGATAAGGATAAGGAAGGGTACTTACTGATTGATTTTGGTGGGTCACCGGGTCCGGAGTTATTGTGACCTCAATGTTTTTGAAATTTTAAAATTAAAATTCTTTTTTTTTTGTGTTTTCGGAAACCTTTGCCCCCTTTTCTGGTACCCCCGTACCAATGCTTGTTTGCTTTATTATTGCCCGAAAAAAAAGACTATTAATAAATAATGTATTTAAGTATTCGACCTATCATCTGGTTTACCATGGATTTTCTTAGTTTTGGACTAGATGGTGCTGTGTGTAGTGCCCAGATTTGCTTATTTTGGAACGTAAAACTAAAAAAAAAGACTTGAAAGCTTATTCTAACCAGTATTCGAACTTCTGACCTTTTAACATTATGTGTGATAGCTATCGCGTATCTTTAATGTTTCTTTTAGTTCGCCTTGCAGAGGTCTTTAAGATGAAAAGCTCTATCCTCAACGCCGTACTGAGGTCATGTATCATGGATGCAATCTTAATTTTATGAAATGCTGAACTTTTTGCATTCGCCAGCGGCATGCCCGACCTTCTGCTTTTAATGGCGATACTTATCTTTAAGCTCTTTTATATAAAGTGCAAATTCACTTTGCATTTCGGTGCGAGCATTATGCTTGAGAAAAGTTGTTGGCGACTTGGCGTGGTGCATTATCTAAATAGCTGCAAACCTGGGAATATGCGGACTTCTATCGGTCTACGTGAGTTTATAAATTAAAATCAGCATGTTCTAAAAGCTCTGTCTGCTTTCTACATTCACATCATCATCATCCGCAGCCTGACATTACTTAGTGCTGGGTAATAATAAAATAATATTATATATAATATATAATGATATATAAAAAAAGCCTCCGTCTTTTTGTGCCACTCCTCGCGGTCCTGTGCTAGACTCGTCCAAGTTCGTCCCTCGCCGGCCGTTATATCGTCTGACCATCTTGCAGCCGAACGGCAGACATTTTTGTACCCAGTTCTGGGACATGTACTTACATTCAACGCTAGTACCTATATGGTGCTCTGCCGTGGGGTGCCGGCAGTATAATGTTGGCTCTTCTTTTTTTTTTTTTGTACGTTAGGTTAGCTCTTGATTTCATCCTTGCTATCGCACGAATTTCTCTCTCTTTCCGTGTATCAACATCCCGTAGGTACTGTACTAATCAACTCAAGGGACCGGAAAGAAGGGTATTAAAGAGCCGGTCTTACTCAGCAAATGGGTGCAAAACAAGCTGATACAATGATGATGATGATGATGAATAAAATTGATATCTTTTGGTATTGATTTATCCTTAACCTAAAATGAAAAATGGGATAACAAAACAAACGCAGCGTGTGTTTGATCACGAAAGTTACCTTAAAAATCTGTTAATTTACTCAATTAAGTATAAAATAACTGAATAAATAACTTTTTCCAGTCCCGCCTAATTATTAATTGTAAAGAAACAACATATTTTTCAAATAGTGAAAGAAATACGAGTATATACCAGAATTAATTACAAATGACCCAATATTCCACGGCTAAACCATGCGCATAACGCTTTAGGTATTTGTCTGCGCGATATTAGACTTATAGAGGTGTATGAATATGTATACCTATCCGGCTTTTTGAATATACAATGTCAAAGCAAATTCCTGCGGCTGCGTTCCCGTGATCCCCTGGGAAATACCTAAAATCTTTTCGAAGTACACCTCTCACTGGGGGTACCCAAGGAATATATCCCACAAATTTATCTCATTCGTGCATTACCTATCTATTCAAAGTTAAGTTTAATAATATCGATGCAGCTATGTAAACTAAATTCTTGTTGGTCGCTGATATTATTTTAGTTTCTTTTATTATAAACATCATCGTCTCACCCCGGGATCATGTTTGGTAAAGGTCTTTCTCAAATTTTGCTGGCCTTCTCCTTACTACGCCACTAATATACAGACAATTTAAAATTTTCTGTACAATTTTCAATGTTTTTTAAGAAATTAAATCGTATGAAAATCAAAATAAAGTTAATCTACGATCTTCGATCAAAAATCGAGGGTATACACTAGGCCAACACGGTATATTTTAGTAAAAACTAGTGTCCTAAAATTACAAGTAAAACTGAAGTTTCCGACTTCTGGATATACATACCTAGCAACCCTATGTAAAGGTCACGCGTGGCCCGTGGGCGGACCTTTATCCTTTCGTTAGAAATTGCGTAACCCAGTACGCCTGAGCAATTTCTCTTGATTCCTTTATCTTTATCCCTAATTTCTTTACTACTATTCGAGCTTTAGCGAATTACAATTGTAATCAAATTATAAAATACAGTATCTAAAGTAGAGTAAAAGTAAATTGACCTTCAACGTTTATTATTAGGTGATTTAAACAACGATAGCAACTGGTATTCATACTTTACGGTACGCTGGGGCATTGTAAGGTGGATTCGGTTTGCTCTGCTCCTATCTCGCAACCACCTGTCACCCGACTCTTCCTTGTCCCATGCTCGGCCCCCGTTTGGTTGATGCTTTGCTCCACCTGTCATCACCTCACCTTGCAACGTCCACATCCTGTCCAAATTCACAAAAGCTGCATTATCTTGGTTTGACATCATGGACTTTTGTCCGCCCCATCGCTACAGGACTTGTCATTCTCGAAGTTCATCTTTAAAAAGCCAAGTCAAAAATATTTTAGTGCACGAGCTCAGTTATAGGACCGTTATATACCACCGCTGGACATATGCCTCCCTCGTGGATCTCCGAGATCAGGAGGGTATTGTTGCCATACTCGCCACGCTTGGCAGGCGGATTGGCGAGCGCAGTACGGGATGTTGATATACGAAAAGACGCTACTGCCCATCTTCCGGAGCTGTCCCTTGGCAGATTCTTATTGCATCCGCGGGCAATAGAGGGAGAGGCAAGATTCTAATGCCGGCACCCCACGTCAAATATAAAGGCGTAATCAGATATTTATTTAGGTGCATATTCTGATTGTATTCCGGTGGCGATGGTACAGTCGGCCAAAAATGTGGTCTACCACCCTACGGCTGAGATTAATTTGAATGTCATGAAACAACAAGGTCGATTTTCCATTGCATCTCTTACACTTAGTTAGAAAAGTCAACCGTAGCGATAATTAGATCTCACAGAAACTTTTGTCAAAACTGCCAGTTTTGTAAGTTTTCTTCTTGGACCACTCTCTTGGCCCACCGTACAATACCATTTTGTATTCGGGTCATACATAGTTGCCCTCATTTTTTCGACCCTAAGCGAGTTTTGATGACCGATAACATGTTTCGACATTTATGGTTGCACGCATTTCCGTTTCTATGTTCTGATATTTCGTGAAGAGCTATTTCGCCGTCACACAGCAACATAGTTACTTTGCTACTACAAAACTACTTTGGTGACAGTCTTTTTTAAACTTTCGCGATCACAACACATTATTAAAATATGGGATTATCGGGTATTTATCGCGTAATTACCTTTATTTTATTCCCGACGTTTCGACCGGATTGCACCTGGTCGTGGTCGCGGGGAGACTCTAAGGTAATTACGCGATAAATACCCGATAATCCCATATTTTAATAATACTTTTGTGACTCTGCGGTCGAATACCCCGGCTGAGACGTGAGAAAAAGCATTTTTACACTCTATATTATTGGTACATGTAAGAAGTATGCTATCAAACATCAGTACCCATAACACAAGCTCTGCTTACCTTGGGGCTTTATGGTGCTTTGCTGAGGGGTGCCGGCAGTAGAATCTTGCCTCTCCTCTGTTGTCCATTAAATATCTGCAAAGGGAAACCTCCAAGGACTGCAGTGTCTCCGTGTATCAATATCCCGTACTGGTCAACCCGCCTGCCAAGCGTGGCTAGTGTGGCAAGAACCCCCTTCTGATCTTGGAGACCCATGAGGGGGGCCTATGTCCAGCAGTCCTACGGCTGACATGATGATGTGATGCTGTGAGTTGTGTCCAAAATAATATATTTGGGGGCGAATCCCCCAAATATGCATAGCGCTATAATTAATGGAATCAGGCGTTACTTTGCGGTAATCCATGACAATAAAATGCAATGAAAATATCTAGTTTTAATTCCGCTAATGCTGATTGCATGAGCACCACCCTCCCGCCTGCTAATTATGCACTTGCAGGGAGGTGTTGACTGGTCGGCGTCTCACCTGATGCCTTGATGCCTGATGCCTTGCGGAGAGGCGAAACACGTGTCTTCGTGTGGGTTTGGGTATGCATGTTGCAACAACCTATTTCTCCCTGCATGTGCATAATTAGCGGGCGGGAGGGTGGTGCTCATGCATCTCAGCATTAGCGGAATTAAAACTAGATATTTTTCTTAGTTAGCTTCAGACGTATTGACCTGTTCTTTCCTCTGAATAATAGCTGACTAAGCTGAGAGGATGGTATAGGTGCTGGGCAAGCCTAATCCATCTAACAATGTCCCAGGCACTGCAGCGTCCCGTACAGCATGATTACCAGTTGCTGACGCTGTATAAATCATCTATAATAGATGCAAAGGCCTTACTTTTTTATGCATAGCGCTGTCTGTCTCTGTCTGTCTGTCTGTCTGTCTGTCTGTCCGTCCGTCTGTCTGTGTATTTGACGATTACAACCGAAGGCGTTCGAATCTGTGGTATTAGGTACCTTTATTTGTAGCTCTACGGCAACTCTACATGAAGGTCAATGACCCTGACAAAAAACGTTTAGTTTGCCATTATCGCATAATCAGCTGTTGAAGGTGAAGGACGGCTTTCGTGTTCTTTTCTTGAATGAAAATCACCGAATTCTGAAAAGTCGTGGAACAAAAGCTGTTCCTTGGGGTGGGATCTCTCATCTCTCAATATAATAAAGAGGAAAGATTTGTATGTAGTATTTTGTATGTTTGTAACCAATAAACACAAAAACTAATAACCGATTTTTAAAATTCTTTCACCATTAGAATGCTACATTATCTTTGACTCATCATTTCATCATCATTTCAGCCGAAAAACGTCCACTGATGAACACAGGCCTCCCTCATGGTTCTTCATGAGGGGTAGTTGCCATACTCACCACGCTTGGCAGGCGGGTTGGTGAGCGCAGTATGGGATGTTGATACACGGAAGACGCTGCTGCCCATCTTCCGGAGGTATCCCTTAGCAGGCTTTTACTGCATCCATGGGCATGAGAGTAGGGATAACATTCTACTGCCGGCACCCCACGGCAATCTCTGAGTAACATAGGCTATATTTTATCTCCGTATTCCCGTGGGAACGGGAACTACGCGGAAAAACCGCGGAGTGCGGCATATGCCATATAATTTGTGTTAAGTATAGCTGAATTATGTTTGTTGATCTGTCGTCTGATAGAGGAACTTCTGTAGATGATTTATGATACTGTGCTATTAAGTGAGTTAGTTTTAATATTCACGTAATCTTTACATACACTATCAGCAAAAAATTGGGGGGAGGAACGTTATTTTCTAACTTATTTTTTCAGTGTTTTACGTTTTTTTATATTTTATCATATAGGCTTGCGTTTGACCACATCTTGCCTGATGTTAATCAATGATATGGTCTAGGATGGGACACGCTTGCTTAGAAGGTACCTGTGTACTTTGTTGTTTGATTTATTTGTTATTTGTGTTTGACTTGTTTGATTTGTAGATACCCAAATTGTACTTATCGGGGAATACGGACACTTGAACAGGTTAGGATTCCCTAGCAGACCTCATTCATTACCTTTCAAAATTTCAAGTTGATAGCATTAGTAGCTTATCCAGCTGTGGCAGACAGACAGAGTCACAACAAAATCACACAAGGTTTTCTATTTCAAAATTGATTCGGTACTCTAAACACGAAATTATTTCCATAGAATGAACAAAAGAAACAACCCCGCCGCATTGCATTAATTACTCAGAACTTTAATACCTAGGTGCTTAGAAGCGGGACAGCGTTTCTGGGAAACAGCAACTACTGCTATTTCTACATAAAGTTGTTGATGTCATAACCATTACCTTAATTATTGCTAAAATGTACAATACAGCTAGAGCGGCATAGAGGTGCATAAAACATGCAATTATGAATTTAGAATTATGTTTACAGCACATACTCGCAACAAAGAATTCCCGATTTTTCTCCCAAAACGACTTGTTTTTATGGGTTCAAACACCCTCCTCCCCTTTGGGTTAGTACACATGTTATATAATAACATCCTGTATAATTAAAGCTTGCATAAAAACATAGCCGTGGGGGGTGCCGGCAGTATAATTTTACCCCTCCTCTCATGCCCGTGGATGCAGTAAGAGCCTGCTAAGGGATACCTCCGGAAGCTGGGCAGCGGCGTATTTTCGTGTATCAACATCCAGTACAGCGCTCTCCAACCCGCCTGCCAAGCGTGGTGAGTATGGCAACTACTCCTCATGGAGATCCATGAGGGAGGCCTGTGTTCATTAGTAGACGTTTTACGGGAGAAATGATGATAAAAACAATAGAATAATTATATTCCGCTAATGGATTACCGCAAGAACCATGTGACGTCATCAACGATGAAAGTGGGACGAAATTCGCGTGACCCACTACAGGAAATCCTATAAAAGACTCACACGTTTATTAACCTAGCAAGGAGCTATTATTTATTATTATTATAATTTGTTTATGGGCTGAGTTAATGGTGATTTGCTTTCAATGTGTTAAAGTGTACGCAATGCCACTATCAAAATGTTGAAGTGAATTGCCTTGTCAAACTTACATTTTGTGACGTAGGTGTGGGAACTGATTACTTGATTGATTTTGAATGGGTGTTTTTCTATATATAATAAAAATATCTAGATAGATTATATACTTAATACATTATACTACATAGATATGTAGTATAATGTATTAAGGATATCAGTCATCTAGTACCCATAACACAAGCTCTGCTTATCTTGGGACTAGGGGTTGCATTATCCGATAAATTTTCGTATCCGGATAGTTCGGATAGTAGTGAGCCTTACTATTCGGATATCCGAATATTACGGATAATTCGGATACTTTAAAAATATACATACAATTTCAATTAAAACAAGGAAATTGGTTCTAAAAGTAGGGGTAAAGGGATATTTATTAATTTATACTCAAAAAAGTTAGAATTAGTAAAAAAGTTCTACACAAATAACAATAGTATTCGCATATAAACTGAACTGATACAACATAGATATTAAAAGTAAGAGTATCGATCAAATTGGTTGCAAACTAAAATATCTATGCAATAAAATGGTTTACTTCATTCCATCGAACTATTTTTAAACATTATTAAAATCCTTGCTCCATAACGTAAATCAACCTCTTATTTTAATAGGTACTCTAAAATGATTATAACAAAGAAACAACACAGTCATGAGATCAAACTTACGAGTAGGTACACACACATTTATGTGTGTGATATATCAATCAAATTAAATAAACATCTCAAAACAATTAACATAATAACAATAACAAACAGTTACCCCACTAATTAATTTCTAAAAATAATCAACTTATTGGCGAATGCTACACCCTCGATATGTATCGCGATATTTAACGTGATATTTATCTAGTAAAATTTTGGTACCTATACTACAAATACGATACGAATCGCGTCAGTACGACGGTAAATTTCATTGAGTCGTTCGTACGTTTCGTATTTCAATAAATAAAGCTATGATGAGTGACAATATAAATAAAGCTTGCGTTGCTATTATATTAGCGATAGCATTGAAAAGACGTATAAAATGAAAAAATGGGCGAAATATTGGTTTCAAGATAGAGAAAAATCTACACATCTGAATTTATTTACTCAGATTCGGGAATACCAAGAAATGGACGACTATAAAAATTATTTTCGCATGCCCGATGATCGCTTTGAACATCTGCTGGAGTTGATTACACCATACTTGATTAAAAAAGATACATTAATGAGAAAGGCTATTACTGTGAGAGAAAAGAATGAATACTGACGCGATAAATATCGATTAGAGAATAGACGCTCGATATTTATCGACTATACTACATAAAAATAGGAAAGGAGGCCTTTGCCCTGCAGTGGGACAGTACAGGCTCTTAATAAAAAATTCATTGATGCGTTTCCAGAAATGCATGTTACTAAACAAAGGGTAGGTGACCAACGAAGGGCAATAGTTCGCAACAATTTACTCAATGATAATACAGTTACCAAAATTAAAGCTGAAGTAGAGTCATATTTACAAAGACCAGAAAATCAAACATCAACAACTATTCCACATACACCACACTCTTCAAAACGAATGCAGTGGACTGCAGAATACAATGAAGCTGTAATTAGGGCATATTTAAGAATAACTGAATTAGAAACTAATAAGACATCGTATAGGAAACCCTTGCACGAAAGTTTCATTTCTGTTTTCCCTCACCTATCACACCTAAGTGAACAGAGAATTGCAGATCAAAGAAGGGTAATTATTTCGCATAAATTAATTGACGACCATAGGCTTAGTATTATTCGTAGTGAAATCGCTAATGAATTAGCCGCCACCATAAACGTAGAACTAAATTCACAAACCCCAGAAGACCTTAATGCAACAGTTTGGTATGATGCCATAAACAGCAATAACATAAACATCCCTGATGACATCAATATCCCAACAACGTCAATACCTGCAGAATCGTTTAATCACACTAATAATGAGCAAGAGAGGGACGCGAAAATAGATGAAATATATGCAAATGCTATACAATATTTTACTAATATACATCCAACAGAAAGGCCATTTATCCCAAAGCAGAGGACATCCAGAAAATTTGCAAAGATTGTTAGCTACCTAAATACTGTAGTACTTCCTGAATATGTAAACATCAACACTAGTTTCGAAACCCTCCAAACATCTATTTACTGTGTAGCGTGGACTGCAGCCAAAATGAATGGTTCAAAACTAAATCTACCACCTGAACCACCTGCTAGCCAGGCGAAACGAGGTAAAATAACTCCTAATTGGCAAAAACGCCTTGAACGTAAGATGAGCGATCTTCGGAAAAAGATAGGGCGCTTAACGCAACACATAAACGGCAATAGAAGTAGAGTACTCACAAAACATATTAATAAGATATTAGAACAGTATAAGACACACACAGTACATGAACTACCGAACACTGATCTCACTCACTATTTGGACACCCTTAAACAGAAACTGGCTGTTGTCAGCAGCCGCTTGAGAAGGTATAAAGACTGCACTTTCCGCAAGACACAGAACACCCAGTTCAGGATCAACGAGAGAAAATTCTATCAAACTCTTTCTAGCACATCTAACAACGCAACGCTATCACGCACGGCTTCTGGTAATAGCCAGAATAATAACAATGTCTTAGACTCAACAGAGTTGCGACAATTCTGGGCCCGTATATGGGAAGACCCAGCCGACTTTAATGACGCAGCTCCCTGGATCCAAAACGAACGCGAAAGATACACCGGACTGATACCTATGGAATACGAATATATTCCTATAGATGTATTTCAAAACGTACTTCGAACAACGCACAATTGGAAAACCCCTGGGTCTGACCACATACACAGTTTTTGGTATAAAAAGCTTACTCACATTCATCCCTATCTCCATAACCATATAAACGACTTCATCAAACATCCCGATTCACTACCTAGCTACATCACTACAGGAATCACCTATATGATAGGCAAGGACAATAATGACACTTCGAATCCTGCTAAATACAGACCGATCACCTGTCTGCAAACTTTATATAAAATAATAACAGCTAGCTTATCCCAATTGATATACAAACATATAGATGATAATTCAATCTTAGCAGAGCAGCAAAAAGGTTGCAGAAAATTTAGCCAGGGCTGCAAAGAACAGCTCATCATCGACTCAGTTGTTCTACAGCAAACACAAAAATCAAAACAAGACCTTTACAGCATCTATATCGACTATAAAAAAGCTTTTGACTCGGTCCCACACACATGGCTCATCAACATCTTGGAGATTTATAAAATACATCCACAGGTTGTTTCTTTCCTAGGAAGCGCTATGTCCAAGTGGACAACACACCTACACACGCAGACTTTCAACAGAGCGGCCCTAACACCAATTAGAATAAAGAGAGGTATATTCCAGGGAGACGCACTAAGTCCGCTATGGTTTTGCTTAGCTTTGAACCCTCTATCTAACACCTTAAATTCGATGAACCTAGGCTACCCACTTGAAAACACAACCGACAGACAGACAGACCAAACAGTATGTACGCTCAACCACCTACTGTACATGGATGACATTAAGATATATGCTTCCACTCAAACTGACCTTGAACTGCTAATCCAAGTTACAGATCAATTCTCAATGGATATAGCTATGGAATTTGGAATAGATAAGTGTAAGATCAACTCAATCAGAATGGGAAAATGCCACGAACAGTCCTACCTAACACAATCTGGTAAAGTAATTGACTCCCTACATGAAAATGAGACCTATAAATATTTAGGTTACCATCAATCAAATCAGATTCATGTCAGAGAAATAAAAACACAGCTCACACAAAACTTCAAACACAGGTTAAATTCTATTTTAAAATCTCAACTTTACTCAAAACACACAACTAAAGCCATAAACTCTTATGCTATTCCAATCTTAGCATACTCCTTTGGAGTAATTGACTGGACTAAAACGGAATTAAAGAATTTGCAACGTCTAATAAATGTTACTATGACGAAGAACCGCAAGCACCACCCGAGAGCGTGCATTCAAAGGCAGATTTTGCCACGAGTAGATGGGGGTAGGGGCCTAATAAATGTAAGTAACTTACACAACCGACAAATTACCACACTGCGAACATATTTCCATAAGAAATCTGAAACATCAAAACTTCACAATTCAATAACTGAACTAGACCGCAAATTTACACCTCTTAACTTACAAAATCGTAATAAACAAAAAAATGAAGAACTGACTGACAGACAAACTTTAGTTTCCGAATGGACCCAGAAGTCTCTACATGGTAGACATCGTCACGATTTGAGCCATCCCACCGTCGACATGCAGGCGTCGAACGAGTGGCTCCATCGCGGCGAACTCTTCCCTGAGACTGAAGGGTTCATGATTGCCATCCAAGACCAAGTCATTGAAACCCGAAACTACCAAAAACACATCATGAAGGTACGCAATATCTCCTCTGACTTGTGTAGGCGGTGCAACAGTTCATCGGAAACTATTCAACACATTACAGGAGCCTGTAAATCAATTGCACAAACGGACTATAAGTACAGGCACGATCAGGTGGCGAATATCATACACCAAAAACTGACACATAAATACCACCTTATAGAATCGTCATCTAAGCCAATTCCGTACTACAAATACACTCCTGAAACTGTGCTGGAAAACAAAAACTATAAACTCTACTTCGATAGGGCCATTTTGACAGATAGGACAACACACTACAATAGACCAGACTTAACACTTATTGACAAAACCAACATAAACCAAAATCCTATAGGTCAGTGTGAGCGCGTGTGCGTGCGCGCACTGGTCTACGCCACTATAGAACAAAGCCTTATTTATCTATTCTTGGAAGTGTGTGTGCGTCACTGCTCACACCGCACTACAAATATTTTTTGCATTCATTGTTTTTTGTTGCATTTGTAGGTAGTTTAGATAGTTATAAGTTTATTAGGTAGTTTATAAGTTAATTAAGTAGTTGTGTAAATTACATCGAGAACTTAGTGTTTAGATAAACCTAACATAGGATTTAAAACACTAATAACAAACATGTAATATTCCTGTAATTAATAAATAAAAAATAAAAAAAAAATAAAAAAAAAAAACAAAACAGCTGTTTTAATTGATATAGCTATTCCAAACACCCATAATATCCAAAACACAATAGCAGAAAAACTTTCTAAGTATGTCGAACTCAAAAATGAAATCACTAAAATGTGGAGATTACAAAAAGTATCTATAATTCCCATAGTTATCTCATCAACCGGAGTTATCCCCAACCAGTTATTCCAATCCCTGACTTTACTCGACCTACCTAAAAACACATTTGTGCTACTACAAAAAGCAGTTGTCTTGAACACGTGTCGCATTGTCCGAAAATTTTTGCAAACTGACATTTCCACCATCCAGCCACTGGTCACTAGTTCTCGCAACCCAACAAATTCTTCTAGTACACACTTGGCTTAGGCCCGTGTGTATTAGTTATTTCCCCGACCTTTGAGGTCGAGCAGATGAACGTCTGAAAATGGATAATAATAATAATACTACATACAGATCGTGGATTTTTGGATTTCTAGAAATCCAGCGATCCATATCACGATACGTGATACGCTATACCTACTACACAGGATCACGATATTTATCAAGTACCTAAATATCGTGATCCTGTGTAGTTCTTACTTGATTGATTATAAGTTCAGAGACACGCACGAATCAATACATGTATATTTTGAACTGCATAAAATATTGTATTATTAGATGAATCCTCAAGCGATACGGACTGAGGACAGGATTGTCTATAAAAGCCAGCGCAGGGAGCGGAGCGCGCGCATTTTCTCTTCAGCGTTCGACGACGAAACAACTCTCTGGCTAAGTCTATGTTTATTTCGTGTGAGACACGTGAGCCATTTTTGTTTGAGTGATTGTGATGTGCATTTTAGGGTTTTTCTTGTTAGTTTTGTGTTAAAGTCGGATTGTTCCTTTTTGGTTAGTTTTTGATGATTTTGTATGAAGTTAAAAATAAAGTTAGGTTTTCCAATTGTTATTTTTTTTAATTAAAAACCACTCCTGGTTCTAAGATCAGAAGTGGGATTACTAGCCTACGATAAAGCCCACAAAGAGTGCGCCAAAACGGAACAAGCCTACCCGCATTGGAATTTTTATTTTGGAAATTTTGTGATTTATTTCGTGGTGTGTTTTGCGTAAGTACTTTAAATTGTTTTTTCTAAAATGCCATCACGTGGTCGATCGAGACATCGTTCAAAAAGTGGCTCGCGTGTTAGGACGCGACGCCGTTCGCGAAGTAGTCGTAAGGGTAGTTTGCGACAAAGTAGGCTAGAATCTTATTCAGGGGATTCTTCTAAGAATCGAGCGACTCATTGCATTAATAAGGATAAATCTAGGTCACGTCATAGGTCGCGTTCGCATTTAACAAATGACGAACGTTGTCGTGGTCGCCGCTCGCGTTCTCAAAGATCGCACGGTGACCGAGACTGGAGAGGTAAAGATCACGGTCGCCAATCATCAGATCCTCGGCGACGTAGACATGATTACTCCCTAGCTCACAGGCCATCTGCGATGAAGCGTAAGAGTTCAGCTTCCAGACAATCAAGCACAGCCCCCTCAGTTACCCAGCCAGCTTCAACAGCTCATGAGGTTCGTGGTCGTTCTGTCGAATCCGTCCAGCGTTCTGAAGCCGCTTACTTTGCCCAGGCTCTTGTAGACACCTTACGCACCCACATTAATGAAGGTAATGTTCTTGTGTATGTTGACGATGTTTTGATCTTAAGTAATTCAGTTTCTGAAGGTATAGCCTTACTACGTCGGGTGCTGACTACTCTTACCCAAGCGGGTTTTTCCATAAACCTGAGGAAATGTACTTTCCTCACCGCTGAAGTTGAGTATCTAGGAAGGGTGATAAATCAAGGTCAGGTGAAGCCGAGCCCTAGAAAAGTGGAAGCTTTAGCTAGCACGACTCCGCCACAGAACGTCAAACAGTCTACAGGAAGGCTGGCTCCGGGAATGCGCGGTCCCTACAAGGTGGTCGGCATACTGCCGAGCGGTCGCTATGAGCTTACACTGTTGAGTGGTAGCTATGGCAAGACAACGCAAGCCGCGGCGCAGTACATGGTGCCTTGGCGAGGCGAGTGGTGTCCGGAGACATGTGCTGCATTCTTCGGCGGTGAGTGCTAGATCATTTCATCTTGGCCCTAAAACATTTCATATTTCTCTGTCGGTTGCTATCCTTGTCATGACTAGGAATTTACACGCTTAGAAATACCCACTATTGTCATAGGTTACTTACACTACACGAACTTAACTACACCTTGAGAAAGTTTACTTAGGATATTTGCTAAATCAGAATGTAGTGGATAGTGATTGACAGTTTAATATGTGATGAATGGGTTGAGGTGGATAAATCAGCACGGTGTTCCACTGGCGGTGGGTAGACGATGCGTCGTCGGCAGGGAGGTGCACACGAGTGTGCGCTGACCTGGAGTCCATGCGGACTGGTCCGAGCAGTGCTATGCACTCAGTCGGACGGCACCCTGGTCTGGGTGGTTGCGCGCAGGCGGATCTGCGGACGGCACGGCGGTGGCGACGCGGATCTGCTGGCGGCACGGCGGTGGCGAGGCGGATCTGCGGACGGCACGGCGGTGGCGACGCGGATCTGCTGGCGGCACGGCGGTGGCGAGGCGGATCTGCGGACGGCACGGCGGTGGCGACGCGGATCTGCTGACGGCACGGCGGTGGCGACGCGGATCTGCTGGCGGCACGGCGGTGGCGAGGCGGATCTGCTGACGGCACGGCGGTGGCGAGGCGGATCTGCTGACGGCACGGCGGTGGCGAGCCGTATCTGCTGGTGGCGAAGAAGCTGCTTCATGGGATTCTTTGAGTAACAGGGCCCTCTTTCATTATTTTGAGACGTCTCTAAGGTGATGATTGCAAGATGGGAGAAATGTTGACATGATATGTTGTGAGATGAATGAATTAAATGAAAGAGCTATAGTGAAAAGAATAAGTTTCACCAATAGGCAGGCAATATTGAAAATCTGAATGCTTTTATAAAAAAAATGTTTAATTCTTTTACAGATGATGAATCTGATGAAACACAAGAAAACTCATCGGTCGCAGCACCAGGGCCAAGTGAACAGCCTTCCATGCCGCTGTTAGGTGACGATCTCGAGACTGAGATACCAAGAGCCGTTGTGTCGCCGGCCCAAGCGGCACCACACCATGTTCCCGGGTTGAGGACAACCCTTTGTCAGGAGAGGCCGTATTAGATGAATCCTCAAGCGATACGGACTGAGGACAGGATTGTCTATAAAAGCCAGCGCAGGGAGCGGAGCGCGCGCATTTTCTCTTCAGCGTTCGACGACGAAACAACTCTCTGGCTAAGTCTATGTTTATTTCGTGTGAGACACGTGAGCCATTTTTGTTTGAGTGATTGTGATGTGCATTTTAGGGTTTTTCTTGTTAGTTTTGTGTTAAAGTCGGATTGTTCCTTTTTGGTTAGTTTTTGATGATTTTGTATGAAGTTAAAAATAAAGTTAGGTTTTCCAATTGTTATTTTTTTTAATTAAAAACCACTCCTGGTTCTAAGAGTATGCATAAAATATAATATTTCTAAAATGATGGACGCTGTAGTGTTGTGAATTAGAAAAATCAACTAGGTATCCGTATTATTCGTATTATCCGGATAAAGGAACTTACATTATTCGGATATTAAAATTAGCGGATATCCGGATAATTCGAATATCCGGATATCCGGATTGCAATCCCTACTTGGGACTAGATGATGCTGTGTGATTTGTCCAGCATTATATTATTATTATTATTCCTTTAGCTGCTTTAAAAAAATCATAAAACTCAACGATAACCATGTTGCGTAGTAGCTAGTTAGTACAACATTCAAGTCTCCAAATAAATATATACATTATGCTGGACAGACCGCGCCATCTAGCCCCGAAGTAGAGGGAGCTCGTGCTATGGACACTAGATGATTCATAGAATAAGTAAATATATATATGTATATATATATACGGTCGAATTGAGAAACCTCCTCCTTTTTTTCGTCGGTTTAAATGCTGTAGAAATGGCAGTAGAATGTTGCCTCTCCTCTCTTGCCCGTGGATGCAGTAAGAATTTGCTAAAGATCGTCTCGGCAGCAGCGTCTTTCCGTGTATCAATATCCTTTACTGCGCTCGCCAACCAGCTTTCCAAGCGTGGTGAGTATGACAACAGCCCCTCATGATCTTTGGATCCATGAGGGAGGCCTACTTCCAACAGTGGACGTGGACAGTAGTCCAAGGGCTGGGATAAGATGATGAATATAAAAGTGCCGCAAGCGCAGCGTTAGGACGTCTAGCAGCAAGATGGGCTGATGACCTGTTGAAGACCGCAGGTCGACGGTGGATGCAGATCGCTTCCAACCGCAATAACTGGAAATCCATGAGGGAGGCATATGTCCGCCAGTGGGCGACTTACGGCTGAAATGATGATGAAATTATGAATCTAAAAGAGGGTAGTAAATGTCAAAAGTATCAAGTGTTTCTTTCCAATTAACATACGAGTACCTGTTGACACACCAAACCACATCATAATCGATTTGACAGTACATTAAAACCTTATCTTACATCTAGTGTTAAATACAAACATTATCAGGTATCAGGTGTCCTCGCTAATGGACCAAGATAAGCTGGATGGCGGAAACCTTCTGACATTTTCACCCACCTTATTTTCAGGTTGAGTAATGTAGCGAGACTTCGGCGCAGGCCTTATTTATGCTGATTCGTGATAGATTATACTTAAGCCAAATTCCACTATTAACTTGGACAAAAAACGAATCCTTAGGAAGCAATTCAATTGTAAGTGCGTATGCAGTTTGTTTACAATCATTCTGCATCGAATTTGGGTTAAGTATAGATAATTCGATCCACTCCATTTTTTAATAGTCTCCTGTGTTCGTCTCTCTTTTGTGATCGCAAAACAATAGGAAAGACTACAATAACTTCGGCGTTCTGTTAATTATTACCTCTTTTTAATTAGTGTTATAGGAAAGAAAAGTGTTACTATGATTTATAAATATTGGCTGTTGCCCAGCGTTGCTGCACGCCTGCATACCTGGATACCCTACCCTATTCTGTACCACTGATAGCGTTTATGCAAAATTTCACGATGATCGATTGAACGGTGATATAAACAAAATATTGGTTTTTATATCATCTCATACTCCGTAGGACTGCTGGACATAGGCTTCCCTGATTCATATCATCCAAGATCATGAAGGGGTTGTTGCCATATTCGCTTACCAGGCGGGTTAGCGAGCGCAGTGAGGGTTGTTCATACACGGAAAGACGCTGCTGCCCACCTTCCGGAGGTATTCCTTAGCAGGTTCTTCTGCATCCACGGGCGAGAGATGTAACATTTCACTGCCGGAACACCATTACATGATGTTATATACAAATATTGCCCAATCTAAATAATGCTTCTACATCGTATCCATACCGTTTTTGTGAATACCAAAAATAAAAGCCGAGGTTTAATACATTTCCATTGCAAAAAAATCGAGACTGGTTTTGGGCTTACCCTAGAATTTCCTCTAGCTCAGATTTTATTTTAAAATGTCCTGTAATAATGTCGTAGAGTTCTTTGGAGCTGTCATTGTTTTCACTCTATCACACATCCAGTGATGTGCTTTACAGGATACGTAATTTGATAATACTAACCAATTTTCAAAGTATGCGATTGTTCTGTCAATAATCCTTAGTATTGGCAGAAGTTGCTCACGTAATTAATTTCTTACTCAAGTAACTACGTGTATTATCCGTATTCCTAAGTTGAAAGTTTGAAGAAATATATATTACGCCAACCGAGTTACTACGGCTTTAATTTTACACACAAATTGTGATTGATATTCACGCCGTTGTAAGTTTTGGGTCATATCTGCCCTTTACATCTGCAAATCCATAAAATGTAGTGCGTAGTTTGTAGGGTACGAAATTACATGTCCGATGTGTGCTCACAATTGGATTAGGACTCAAAGTAATCTCGTAATGTTTACACTACACTACTTCCATGTTAATGTTTTTTTGTAAGTATATTATTTTATTGGGGAAAAGAAACAAAACAGCATTGCAATATAAATGTTGAATATAAAGTAATTAGTTCACAATCCAATTTATGGTCCACTTATTTAAGAATGTATTGACGAAGAATTGGTAGAGAATAGGACAAGTCTCATATCTCTAACATCCTAGACACTGCAACGTGAATTCACTGTTCACGATTCTGTATAAATCATCTTTCTCTAATAGATGTGAAAGGACCGATGTACTTTGCAGACATTATTATATTCGAGTAAGTTAGGATGGCTAGACTTACCATAGTATGAACGAACGTTGAACATTGTGTGCGGTCATTTTATTACTCCAAAGGACAGCAATGCCGATAAAATTACAAGCACATGCAATGAAACTGTCTCGGGTGACGATCGGTGGGGAATATAAAGTAGTGGGTCACATTGAATTTGCCTTTGTTTGAGTATATTTTTCTGGTGAAAGTATCTTCTCTATCTGCCTTTGAATTGGTTAAAGCTATCTTGACGTCCGTCTATTTGCCACATTTGTTTAAGTTAAAGTTCGTAAAACTTAGTTTGATCGTTGCGACATAATGCCATGTAAGACGAATAGGGCTGGGTCGATGTTGAAAATATGACGGTGTAGGTTGTTTACGATGACTCATCGGCAAAGCATATCTCTTCCTATAAAGAAGAACGTTGCTATTTGTACCGTTATATAATATAGAACTTAATCGGCTGTATTTGATGACAGCTGTCACAGCGATCAAGCTAAGTTATAAGATCTATATATCTTTGTGTATTATGTTAATGAAATATTCCGATTAAAGTTCTTGGTATTATCAGTATTATATTGATTTAATTAAACATCAGCACATTTTTTTGTGTATTTAATTTGAACGGTGAACCAGTTAAACTAATTAATATTATTAGAAAAAAAAATAACAAATAAATATTACCATCTAAAATATGCAAATAAATAAATAATTTAAGAAAAAAAGCATGAAAATCAGGTTACAACTTTGACGCACAAGTGGATTGCATGAATACTTACTTCATATATTTTTTACGGTGCTCTATTATTATCCTGAGAATGTGGTCAGGCCCTCCGCCATCGGTAGATAATTGAATCCCGTACATGTTTCTCTTGCGTTCCTTGAAACAAATCGGATGAGCTCGCCAATGTGCAATTTAACCGCAACGACCGCAGCCCTCGGGTTCCGTTTCGCACGTGATCGTACATTGTGTAGGCAACAAATACGAAACCCGGCAAAATCTATGAAACTGGTGACGTACAAAGGCAGTTTTGAATAATTACCAAACAAGAAGAATGATTATAATCCAGATTCAGCCCGTTCGTTAGAAATCGTTGCTTCAAGTTTTAGATATATACCGGAAAAATTTGGTAATTTATTGAAGGCACGCGGAACTTACGTTATCTGCACTCGTAGCCGTGTTTCAGAGAACGATTACTCAGTAATTATCTAAGTGTGAGTAGGTTTTGCCACCTAGAACACTGTTTTATGAGCATTCGTTACCGTTGAGAATCTCTTGCATACAATGCATCACCTACTTACGTTAACAATGGCAGCCGATACCATATCGCGCCAAATGTCACACGAGCCTGCGCCCGCGCAGTCACTGAACTCTCATAGAACAATGCCCACGTGAGGGTCAACTGTTCCTACTTCCGCTCAAGTACCGTAATTTCGCAATGTTTTTATATCAACTTGTTCTAATGTTTGCATCTTCTTGTTACAGGAACTGTCGCCAAGACGAAAAATCGCCGATCCCTCGAAACTACACACCTCAAGACTGAAAGCACACTGCCGTCTTCCAAAACATCACCTAATCATCTTAAACCTACTATAAGCTCATCTTTCGGAATCAAAACAACCCATCTAAAAACCTCGCCTTCGACTTCAACCCCTCAGAAACAATACGAGAGGCGAAGAATAAACGATTCCAACTCTAAACCCAGTTGTATACCCCTATCCAAAAAATCAACTGACAAAAACCTACGCACGTCCAAGTCTCCCGTCAAGCCGGACTTGACGAAAGACAGTCCACCAAAACCAGAAAATAAATCGAAACTAGAATCGCCAAGAACCATACCTGTTCGGAAAAGTCCCGAGAAAGCAAAGAGTGACACTGAAAGTTATCGTACTAATAGAAGAAATCGAGCTCAAAAGGATAGTGAAAGTCTTAGCGAAAAATATCATTATTCAAAGAAAAGACTGACTAGTTTAGAAATTAATTCTCCAAGAGACACGAATGGTAATAGGAACGATTCGCCTAAGCATTTTTTGAATGGTGGTTCTAAAGCAGAGAGCAAATCTGAAGCGAAAACAGATCTTACTTCTAGCGTAGAAGAGAATAAAGCGACAATGAAAATGTCGACGCTTCATGAAGTAAGGCCGCACACGAGTAGGCTTTCTCAGGAAATGGATAGCTTAACAGCGTTGACGAAACAAACTTTAGATAGGGTTAACAAATTGTCAAGCAACTTAACTAGTAATAAATTAAATATAGAAACGCCTGAACCGCGATTTGAATCTATATTTGCAACAAAACCCGAACAAAGAAATAATAATCGAGCTATAAATTACGGTCTTATTAACGATAGATCTTTCCAACCCAGAGGAGTTACAGAAAGACTGAGGGATATAGATACCGCTGCTCAGAGACTAATCGACTTTGAAAAACAGACTGCAATGTTTTCTGATCTCAATAACGACGCATCTAGTCAGAATCGCCGTCTAGAAAATTTATCCACGTCATGCAGTCATACCCCTGTGTCTATTCTGAAGAGGAAGTCCATTCATGAAGACAATAATAACGCTAACATTTCAAACCAAGCCATCGCTTCTCCACCAGTAACATTCTCGCCCAGTGTTATTGAGCCACGCAACTGTCGGTCAGATAGCAGACAACGCGCAGGTATATTAAAGAAACGTCGTAGCTTAGATGAATCGCAAGTCGCTAGGAGACGGTCTTGCAGTCCAGAAGTTTCTTTCGCTGATGATGGTTCGCCAGATACAAGTAAACCTATCTTAAAGAACAGAAGATCGTCATTAGAGGATATCATCCGAAATAGATCACCTGATGGACAAATTCAGGGTATATTAAAGAGAAAAATGAGCAGGGAAGAGGATCTTCATACAGAAGAATTATCAAACGGTTCACCAGAACCACATAGTATTCTAAAACGTAAATCTAATTCGAGCTCCAGTAGTAGTACAACATCATCACATGTATCTATTGCTCAAGCAGTTTTATTAGCAGCCGCAGGAGGCGCTGAATTAGTGGATGAGGAAAAGGAAACCGTCAGACCTATTTTGAAGAAAAAGAGCTTCTCTGAAGAGAGACCAAGTCCTGATATAACTCATTTTGAAACCCCAAGACCGATTCTAAAGAAAAAATCGACCGAACTCGACGATTACGATCATGAACTTCCCAAAAAGCCTTCGATCTTGAAGTCATCGAGAAACCGTTTGTCCGGCGACGAAGGACACGCTTCTAGTTTCGATTTGAGCGAAGACGACCGAAGCTCCAGAAGACCTTCACTTCTTCGGTCGCGAACATCAGACCACTCGGGTTCGGAGTGCGAAGCAACAATGAGACCTATTTTAAAGCAGAGAGGTTCGAGTCTGACCAGGGAACGTAGCCAATCGCCGCGCCCACGGCTCTCGTTTTGCGCGGATAGCAGCGATGCGAACATTAGCGTGACGAATTTCAGTGCAGACGCGATCGACCTGTTGGCGGCTGGACCGCGACGGTTGAACCTCGCGCCCGAGCCCGAGCCCGAGCCCGCGCCCGACCCGGAACCCAGCTACCCCAGTGCCGTGCTCCGCCGCAGAAACCTAAGGCCCAAATCTAACCCGCGATCGAAATCCCTCGCCTGTGACGTAAACGACGAACTGTTATCGATTCTTAACAACAGAAGGTTAAAAGTTGACGAGAACTGCAAAACCGGACGATACGATTGGCCGCGGGACAAACAAGGGGAACCCGATACCGATCAAAAACCCTTTCCATCCATAGCGTCTCGTATCAAATCTATGGAACAAGCGTTGTCTCCGCGAGACCAGCCGTCTACATCAAGAGCAAAAAACCGAGACAAGGAACGCTACAAAACACAACCAATCACCGTTGAGGAAATGAGGTCGATCACTTCCAGGTAAGAACAATACTATTATGCTCAAATATGTATTACTAAGTAATATTTTTACTACAAAGCATGTTTGAACGCGTGCATTTAATTCTGCATTGCGTCTGGCGCGATTCTATTCCGTATGCTAGACTGAACAAATAAATTATTCATTACATACGTCACTGTGAATGAATTTGATGTTCTAAGCGCAGTGCTTTCATTGATCTTCTCTGACTGAGATGGATTTTGCCTGCCCAACTGATTATTTTTCGCTTGACCGGCTAAAAATTATTTTCATTGTGCAAAGGTGATTGTGCTCTGTGCCGACCTCTGATGGTTTGTTGCCGAAAGTTGGCTGCTCGCCATTATTTTGATGGCGTGCGGTGTGGGCCGCCCGACGCTAAATATTTTGTTCTCTCTGTACGATTTCCTGCTTATGTGCATTGTTTGTAAAAGAAAGCATAGGTAATCTATGTATTAAGCTTTCAAAGCTGTTTTTAGAACAAATGAATGCGTTGCAGATTTGATAAAAACTTTTCTTTTCTTGATCATGATTCAATCATAAACTTCATTAGAAATCAATTAAAACTAGTTCATAAACGGTAGCGAACGCAAGGTTATTCCATGAATGAAATTTCAATTTCTTCATAATTAGCTGTACCGCAAAGTACACACAGCTCAATGTTCATTCTTGTTTTCGTGTATCTGACATCATCTGATTTCCCTCAGTTTATAGTTTGATCATCAAACAAGCGGAGTTATTTTCAACAACACCCGCATTATCTGCTATAACAACATTAACGCTACTTTTTTGTGAACGTAAACCACTCAGCAGCATATGAAGTGATGGATTCTTTCTTCGTGGATTGGCCCATTTTCGGAATGTAAGTAATCCGTCACTTTGCCTAGGACATCTAGGTCATTGTTGTTCGTTCGCTTGAAAGGTGATTTAGGTCGTTCGTGCAAATGGACGCAGTAATTTAATATACTTACATTTGAAAAACTGCAAAAGGGCTCTAATTTAGGTCATAAAGTACAATGTTTATAATACGCGACCGTGTCGTAATCTATAGAGTGATATTTCTATTAGACGGCTTTTTTCTTAAACAACACGTTAATATTTTAAGGCTACACTGGGGGCGATTCTGTTGTTGCACTAACTAGCTAAAGCTAATTAAATTGACGTAAAAATTATTAAAATGACGTAGGTATAGTAAATATTATTCAGTAAGTGTCGTTCTAAAATCAAAACAAAATAAATAAACACAATTTTACGCCGACAGCTCTAAATTTTAAAAACGTTTCTTTAATGCCCTTACTATTAAGGGTCAACAATTCTCTCTGGGGGGTACTGACCTAAGAAAGCAGTGTTTTTCCGATGGGCGTTATGTTATATATATATATTAATATGTTGACTAAAGTTAATAGAATAATTAAATACTTTTTTTATAAAAACATAAGTACACAGAAAATACCCAGACTCTAGACAAATGTCTACAGAAAAGCGAACATTGGAACTCGTATTAGACCAACGACCAACTGATACATTGAGTACGTTAAAATGTCCATAATCTTCGATTTTCCAGGAAGCGCTGCTATGACTGCATCTCGATAATGTATCTTAATCTGTAAATGCAGTGTCGGATGTATAATAATCACTAGCTGATCCTTGCGGTTTCACCCACGAATAGCCAAGACAAACATTCTAATTGGTTATTTTGTCGAAACACTGTAAAATATTTTGTCATCAATGTGCTATCTCTAGTCTGTTATCTATGTATGTATTTCATTAATTTTGTTTGCGACTGTCTCTACTTATAAAAGTTATATTAAAGTTTCTGTAAAACGTATTGTGATAATGTAATCCATTCGTAGTGCGGCGGAGAATTCCCCATAAAGCGATTACAACACGTTACATATAACGTCGCAAAAGCTGCGGATGTATTCTCATTTATAAAGCGAATTATAGTGATTATTTCTGGGGTGTTCTGCCATTTGTTTATCTCAAAATTTCCTTAGGTCGTACCATCGACGGCCTTACCCATGCGATAACAGTATTACGATACACTTAAACACCTTCTACTATCGAATTGCGGCGACTCGTCTGGATTTTGTTGGCGCTGTACCAGCAGCTTCCTTTGGGGGCACCGCTGTTGTTCCTGCTTTAGATGCTGCAACAACCGTCGGTAGTTCCGCTTTGCTGGTGATGCGATGTCGATTTCCATCAGGGCCGAGCACACCAAACCGCTTGCGCGCCTCCATGAACGCGTCGTGCCTAGACTTCGTAAGGAACATTGCAAATTCACTTGCTAGGACTGAGACATCATGGACTGGACTCTTCGACCGCATCAGTTTTTCTTCAAATTCAGCCATTGTGTCACTGAACATTGCACTCATCTGGTCCAAGGAACTCTTGATGTTGTTGGGGTCCATGTTGAGAGAGTGAGGTTATCTTTCTTAGTGCTGTGACATCACAGCACTAAGAAAGATAACCCACTTCACATGAAGTGGGAAGTGTGTTTACAACATAAATAATTGGATATTACAGCTTGTAAATATTATTTTTGTATTTTATAAAAGTTTTGTTCATGTAACAGGTGTATTCTTTTATACTCCTACCGCCCAAAAAAAAAAGGCAAAACAGGTGTATTCTTTTATACTCCTAGCGCCAAAAAAATATAATGCATGACTAATATTCTCCTCCGAGCCCTTGTACCCAATTACGTAAAACACCGTCACCGCTGTCATCCCATTTACGTTTCTATGCTCTGTTCCGTTAATCTATCGTAATTAGCATCAATTCTGCATTCGCTCGTGTACATTCGCTGTCCTGATGACGGAAATAAGCGCTCCAGCCGCTCAGTGGGTCAAGCACTATTTCTGGATCTGTTGTGCTCTAAAGCACGCATGATGGCTTTATGAGCGCGATCTGGTGCGTCGATCTCCGCTGCCCTTAATGGCATCGATCCTAATGCATCTGTTCTGTTGTAATCGAGACTGATCCACTCCTCTTTGATTGGTTCTTACAGTTAAAGGCATTCTGGGTCGCTTCAGATTTGTTTCTTCCATTTGTTATCCTATTATGTTTTCATATTACCAAAACTCTCTATCTCCACAAAGTGTCTTTCAGGAATTATTACTGCTTTTACCCCACCGATAAACTGTTTTACGATAGAAGCTTTTAATCGATAACTCCGGAATCGAGAGCAGACGTTTAAATTTAGATTATACTACTGATGGTGTCAAACTATCCTAAACCGATAGTTCGGCGTCGCAAATCGAATCATTCGCACCATAACTCATAGAAGTTTATGTACGCGTACTGAAATATCTACCGTCTCTGTCTTATGTACGGCGGCGGGCTACAATAACGCGTTTCTTTTCTCATTTCGCAGCTTGGAGCCGGGCCAAGCGAGTTTCCAAGCGTTCGGGCAAGCGGGCTGTAGTTTTCCGAGCAGTGCCGTCGAGTCCGGTGTTGCTACAGTCGCCAGAGTCGCTTTTCCTGTACCTGGAGAACCTGAGAGGGATCCTTTTGCTAAAACGCTGGATTCGCCTCCGTACGGTGCAAGTTTGTTCAGCCTGAAGTCTCCTACGAGCGTCAGTTGTTTGTCTGACGGCGCAGGCGCCAAGGACGACAGCTACGGAGAGGCTACCTTTCTTGACTTTGAAAACATCGCCGCCGACGCTGCAAGAAAGCAATCCACGCTAGACGAGATTGAGCTGGAAGTCAACAAGGTCCGAAACGCGCTGGATGAAGACAGTCGTGCTCTGGAGGATGATGATCGTCACCAAGCGGAAGCCGACAACTGGAGTTTAAACGTATCCTGCGACAGTGGCGTCTACAACCGAGCATCGTCCAGGGATTCAGGACCCCATTCCGGTCAGTACAGAATTCAAATTCACTAATCACTCTGCTTTATTAACATCATAAACTTATTTTTATCTGAACGGACGCGTATGAACTGATCATTTTTAGTTTAGTCTTTATTTAGTGAGCACGGTCAACACCGGGTACATGTGAAACCAATCAGAGATTGGTTTTCCACTTGCGGTTTGTTTACCTTATGTTTGGTAAATTTAGATTTACGAATGGAAATCTTATTATGTCGGTTTTGAAAATAAACACTGCACAACCTTGTAGAATGTCTCTAGGCCCATTTATTTGGGTCAATGTGATGAACGTGCTTTGTTAAACCGATGTTTTTCATGATAGTAAAATATATTGGATATAGTGGTGACAATGTAGAGTAATCAAGGAAGTAGCGAAGAGTGTGCTCTTGCCAAATTGCCTTTGTTGAGCATGAGCAGATGGTCATGTTTTGTCTCTGGCTGCCAGTAAATATAACATAATGGACGGATGATGATTCCAGTGTTCAAGGTTTATTTATGTTTGAAGACGCGAGCTGTATTTATGATATCGTTGAAAACCGTGACATTCAGTTTCAAAGCTGCATCAAAACTCGCAGTATCTTGTATTAACGTTTCCGTATTATGCTTATCCATCATCGATACATCTGCCAAGCAACAGGTTTCTTTAAATTCTCATTTCATTTTCAGGTGAAGAACTAGGCCTGATAGACAGCCAGGAAATCCAGGAGAATCACGCAACTAACAGCAGCAGCAACGACTGGTCTTCGCCGACCATCGAGAGAAACCTCATCAACATGGACCGTGCGAGGAAGTCCACGGAGTGCGACAGGAATCCCGAGGGCAGTGATGATGAGGAGAACCGCAGTGCCTTCGCACTGGGGCTGGTGAAGAGTAGCAGTGTTGTTGCCAGGGCTAGCATGTGGCAGCAGTTGCAGCAACAGGCTAAAGGTTAATTTCTTCCATAGTTAAACATGCATCTCGATCGACAAGGTATTGATCCAGTTCGTCCCTTTATCTATATCTCGTTTTGTCTATTAGAATTCATAGAGGGAATAAGGAAAGGCCTTTGCGCAGCAGTGGGATCCAGACGGCTGATTAATAACATGTCAAACAAATTATGTCCTAAATGTATGACTATGATGCGAAGAATGTACACCACATTCTTCCTACGGTAATGTACTGTGAGAGCGAATGAAAAGGTTATCATCATTATCATCTACAGCCCGACTTCACCCACTGCCGGGTATAGGCCTCCCTTAGTTTGTGCCATTCGCCACGATTCTGCGCCAGTCCTACCCATCGTCTGCCCGCGACTTTATCTGTGTCGTCTGCCCATCTTGCTGCCGAACGACCGACGTTTCTGTGTCCTTGTCTCGGCCACCATTCAGTTTTAACTCTCAGCTTTACTCCACCTGCCAATCACCACGCCTCGCCATGTGTCCCGCCCAGCTCCATTTGAATTTAAGATAATAAAAATAGAATCATAGCTTTTTATCAAAACACTAGAAGACGCCCGCGGTTTCACCCGCATCTTTGGTTACTGCTCCGCTCCCGTAGGTAGTATAGCGTGATGTTATATATATTATTCTTCTATTAGCCTTCGTCGATAAATGGGCTATCTAACACTGAAATAATTTTTCATATCGAACCAGTAGTTCCTGAGATTAGCGCGTTCAAGCAAACAAACAAACAAACTCTTTAGCTTTATATATTAGTAGAGATTGCAATCATCAGATTGAGAAGTCTAACTAAAGTTAAAGTTTAACGAAATACATCAAGTCCCTAACTTCACTAAATGGTATTTAAGAAACCTCTTTAACTTTAACCTCATCGAATAGAACCATCAAAAGTGAATACACATTTTAACAAAATATAATTTTAAACTCCTTTGGCCGTGGGGTGCCGGCAGTAGAATGTTACCCCTCCTCTCATGCCCGTGGATGCAGTAAGAGCCTGCTAAGGGATACCTCCGGAAGATGGGCAGCAGCGTCTTGCCGTGTATCAACATCCCGCACTGCGCTCGCCAACCCGCCTGCCAAGCGTGGTGAGTATGGCAACTACCCCTCATGGAGATCCATGAGGGAGGCCTGTGTTCAGTAGTGGACGTCTTACGGCTGAAATGATGATGAATTTTAAACGTGACTTAAAAATAGGAGAAATTTTAATGTTTTAACATTTTGTGCCATCTACCACTATCCTGTGTCAGTCGCATCCATAAAAAATATATTAGTCTTAGTAAAAAATCATTTGTAATAAGAATTTGCATGCCAACTTTAAGGTGGTAAAACATATTGATTCATATTACCTATGAGTTATTAAGACCCTTATTTATATCTACCTATGTTTTTGCAAATAAATATTTTGATTTGAACCGATTCTACGTGAATTCCAGGACAACCAAAACCCCTGCTGCGCCACAGCCGTTCCAAAGCAAAGGACGGACCAGCGGTGACCGATCGGTTCAAAACCCAGCCGATAACCTTCACCCCTGAGCCGAAACCAGTGGAAACGCCCGACTCTGCCCCTCTCGCTCAGTCTAAGAGCATCGCCAACGTGCTAGACAGGGATGAAGATGGTGAGTAGTGCCCGCTTTTAAATACGTCCTAAAATACGGATAGAGCTCTGTCAGGACCATGGACATTTTGGACAATGGATTAAATGAATATCTTGACCAACATTTATCTTGTCGGTAGGGTAGTAGACGAAATTTTAATTGTAAGTCCATTATGTAGGTTTTCATTAAATATCTGACTCGATTATTATGTAAACAAAATAAAACAGCGATACAGTGAGCCCAAATGTCGCGTGACGTCACAGCTTGTCAAAGTTTAAGCACGTTTTGACTTTAGTCAGCCTCTCCTAAACTTTAATGCAAAGCTCATCTAAGTCTCAGTAATTTTTAATTCTTTAGCAAAATTTAAAGTCGATTTTTTAGGGGGCGAAGCCCCCTATTCTGCATAGCGCTGTCTGTCTGTCTGTTTACACTGTCTATCTGACACGATTACAACCGAACGCGTTGACCGATTTACATGAAACCTTTTTTGTTAGCACTGTCTTAATGAGAGAAGGGTACTGATTGATTTTGGTGACCGTCACAGGGACCGAAGTTATTGTGACCTCAAAAGGTCACAAAGGTCAAACAATTCATTTTTCGGAAACCTTCATCCCCTTTTCTGGTACCCCCGCACCAATGCTTGTTTTATCATACTGGTCGACTAAATAGACATTTGATTTTCGCACCCTGTCAACATGTCTATTGTCCTGGCTTGGCTATTGGAAACATTATGCCAAATGGAGATGGAAAAACCTTCTAGACATAAGCGTACTATGAGATGAATATTTGTTTGTTAAATACATGCATATTTTTGTTGCTGTTTGTAAATTTTGTTTTGCCATAGTTTTCGCAACTGAACTCCGGAAGGGGGTGTAAGGCGTCTAAGATGTTTTAAAGTAAACTTTTTTATTGCACATAATTTATTTGCTTCGATGACTAAGAAAAAAAATCTATGATTGAAGTGAGTTAATAAAGTAGATTATTACTGTACTTTTATTTTGTAGACTCTCTTGGCAAGAAAGGCATGTAAATTGCATAAAGTATTTAGACGAAAAAGCTTCCTGTCTTATGATTGTCGGCTTCTTTTTTTGCATGTCCTCGTGTATGTCCCGGTTCGCACCGCACTTGTATGTATATACGCACAAACACGGTGGCAGCTATCTTAGACGAGGACGACCCAGCGAAGATGTCGCTAGGCGACAAAATGAAGATGTTCAACGCGAAACTGACCCACAAACCTCCCATGGCCGGCTTACCGAAGAACAGGGACGAACGAGTGCCTAGAACGTCCAGGCTTCGTACCATGCCGGTGTTAGCCAGCCAAGTTCAAGAGGCTATGGAGCAGAACGAGAGGCTTACGAAGTCGTTGACGCATGAGGATGTGCCGCGGAATCCTGACTTCCAGTTGAAAATGGAACTCTTTCGTTCAGCGAGCGCTAAGAACACGTCTCTCGAGTATCTTATGCGGCAGAACTCCAAGTTTAGAAGCTTAGGTCTGATATCTATTTTACGTTTGGTTTGACGTTTGACGTTTTCGCTTGGGTTTCGCTTGGTCGGTACTAATTATGGCGTGTTTTGTTTCTACGATACTATGTTAGTAGCTAATTCTGTAGTGCAGTATTTTAAGTACTTGAGATGTTCTGTTGTAATGTAAATAGTATCGTGCGAACATAACCTACGTAGTTTGAGGCATGCTTGTATATTTTGCACGAGAAAGATATAATGACATTCGAACTTGAATACTTGAGGCCTATCGTCTCGCAGGCCATATTAATGGTATTTTATCAGGATTTTACTCAGACCTCTCCAACGTCTTACTACGCCAACTGTTATGGCGTTATTATGATCGATAACGTGTTCGGTTTCGACAAAAATAAGTGATTGGGTAACAATTATGATGCCTATTTCAATATCAAATTAAGGCTGCGGAATTTCTGTCTCGATTATCAGAGCGCAAAAGTATACGGCGTCTTCTTCGCACTTTCAGTAGGTTCTCAAGTTTGAAAGTCAGGATAATGTGGCAAAAAGAAACGTTTCGAAGATCCTTATTTTCGCGTACATCGAAACTGCAAGAGTATAAATCATGCTTGTTCAAACGCCGGAACGTTCCAGTAGTGAGTTGTGTTTGTAATGTTTATTTTCAGCTCGATAGGCTAGTTAGTCACTCGTTTGGGCGGTGTTACTCATGGCTATTTAATGATGTTTTTTAGCAACTTTATATGATGTAATAAGCCGTTGCCCGAGTGGTAGCTACCCCGACTTTCGATCCGTAGGGCGTGGGTTCTAACGGTCGTGTACCAATTCTTTCTTGAAACGGTTAAGAAAAACATCGTGACGTAACCCGCGGCTAAGCCAGCTTCAGACGTGTGATATCCTCTGAATATTGCGGACTATGCTGGGAGGATGGTATAGGTGCTGGGCAAGTCTAATTTATCTTAAAATGTCTCAATGCTGCGTCCCGTACAGCATGAATACCAGTTGCTGACGCTATATAAATCACTAACTTGTAAAAAGAATTATACACCTAAATGTATAATTTTTATTTGAAAATTGTAAAGTTGCGAATCAAATACAAAATACTAAAATTGAATTTAACGTTTCTACAAGGTATAGATAAGTTGTCAGTTAATTGTATATTTTGTATTTAATTTGCTAATGGCTTATACAATATTATACATAACCCTGTAAATTGTTTGTACATTGCTGTTGGTGAATACTAATCTCACTAATATTATAAATCCGAAAGTTTGTATTGAATAATGTTAAGTTATGCGAGGTTCCTGGAAGGACTTCGGAATACCTTTACAAAACTGTATTGGATTTTATGTTAATTGTTCGTAAACAAAATTATAATCAGTGAGACAGCATACGTTAGAAATAGTCATCCATTTTGTAATTAGACCTTAAATGTAGGACCGTAATTTTTTTTATAAAAAAATAACCAAAACGCATGTAATATTCACAATTCTTTGCAGTGATATTTAAGAATGTTTTGACAGTGTTGTAGTGTCAAAGGGTGCTTATTTACCAATTACTAACTTTAAGTACCGTTCATTAAGTTTAGTTATGATGCTTACTAATAAATACTTACCTCATGTACACGTATACAAAATGTCTAACCAGGTAAATTAGGTTAGCAAAGCTAGAAATTGTGGTGTGTATAACTTTACTTTTAACTCCTATTCTAATTTCAGTGCTACAAAAACAGGCAAGGAAAATTAACGATAAAATCTATAATTAATCTATTCCCTTCCGCACGCTCCGAACATCATATGCTAGTACGGGATATATTGAAAACGCTTGCATTTTACTCCTTATTCTTTTTTTAACCCAAGTTCTAAGCGGGATTCTTTATAAAAAGCCTTATGTGAGAGCAGTGAATGAATGCCTTAAATGGAAACCATTAGGCAACTAAAATTGAAATCCAGCTTTTCAATCATTATGTTCTAACTTTAAAATAGCTATAGAAGCTAACGTCACACAAGCAACTCGGACCTTACAGTGAAATCCGTCTTACTTCACCGCGTGACGTCACAAATGCGCGTCACGGAGATTCTCAGTCGTTCGGCATGATTTTTGCAATTGTTATTAGCAAAAGAGATAGATTATCCGTTCGCTCAGTGTGATATCTATTTGATCGGGCAAGCTTAGCTTTAAATCGCGAAGAGTGGAAGATTGCAGTTTAACAGTGGGCTAAACAGTAATTGATAATTGACGGTTTTCTTGTTAATCGAAACTTCATCACCATCTCAGCCGTAGGCCGTCCACTGCTGGACATAGGGCTCCCTCATGATTGTCTAACAGATCAAGAGGGTGTTGTTGCCATACTCAAAACGCTTGGCGGGTGGATTGGCGAGCGCAGTACGGGATTTTGATACGGAAGGACGCTGCTGTCCATCTTCCAGAGGTATCCCTCGGCAGATTCATACTGGATCCACAGGCACGAAATAACAACATTATACTGGCGGCATGTTATCCGACTTAAAATGATTACGTGCGTATCCACGTATTTTTTCTAAATAATAATAAGAGACAATATTGTGTTAGTAAGACGTATTTACCGTTTGTTCTTGTTAAATCACTTTTTTGACGACTTTATTCAACAAGACAGGCATAGACTAGCATGACATAGGGGGCGCTACTAACTAATATTTTGTTACCAACATTATACCAGTTCTGAGTATCTTCAATCTTAAGTGTGGTTGTAATATTCTAAATCTTGCAGACCTCGATGACGATTCGCCGACGGACCGAGCCCAGCGTATGATCACCCCGGAGGTCAGGGGTATTCTGAAGTCTGGTTCGACTGTGGTGCCGAAACCGAAGACGCTGGCTAAGGGGGAGAGTTCTGAGGTAAGGAAATCATCATTATCACAAGCTTTGGGACGTCCACTGCTGGACATCGGCCTTCATAATGGATTTTCGTCTCTTCAGTACGGATCGCGAGGGGGCTGTTGCCATACTTACCACGCTCGGTAGGGGGTCGGCGAGCGCAGTACGGAATGTTGGTACAAGGGAAGACGCTGCTGCCTATCTTCCGGGGGTTTCCCATGGCCATCTATATCGTCGTCCTTTATTTTACCGCGTAATACCACAGATTACAGAAACTAAGTAATACGCAGACGAAATGATGGCAGGGTGATAACGTATCTCGCGACAGGTTTGCAACAGGCGTATATCTAGGGATCAACGCTGCAATAGGCGTAAATCTCGCGATCATCGCTGTCTATGGTCAATTTTGTAGTATTTGAAAGAAAAAAAATAAATTAAAAATTAAAAAAAACAAAAAAAATACATTTGACAGCGATAATCGCGAGATATACACCTGTTGCAAACCTGTCGCGAGATACGTAATCACCCAGCGTGGTCAGATAAACATTTATGACCTTATTTTATTTCCAGGGACTAAAAGACGAAGGCATCGACAGCTCCTCAGACGACGAGACCTCAGCGTCCACCGTCTCATCATCAGAGAAGAGCTGCACATCGTCAGACAGCTCCGAGGAACTGCCCGATCCAAAGCCCAGGCGATTCCGCAAGAACAACAAGCTCAAAGCGTCCAGAACGGAGTCAGATATACCGAGACAGAACGCCTTCCCTTGCAAGATCCAACTACCGGCGGCGAACGAGTTCAAGGAACGGTTGAACCAAACCAAGAATGCTGATGTTAAGATACCCATGCTAGCGAAACTTGGGCGGAAACCGTCGGTAGAAGCAAAAGTCGAAGACGATTCAAGGTTCGTTGTTGGTCAAAATATCTATCACTATCTCAAAAAAATCTCAATCTCTATCGCCGGCACAATAACTTTGTGCCAGATTGAGAGATTGAGATTTTTACTAATATTATAAATGCCGTGAAATGCCGGCAGTAGAATGTTGCCCCTCCTCTCTTTCTTGCCTGTGGATGCAGTAAGAATCTGCCAAGGAAACTTCCGGAAAAAGGGTAGCAGCGTATTTCCGTGTATCAACATTATGTACTACGCTCGCCAACCCGCCTGCCAAGCGTGATGAGTATGGCAACAACCCCCCTCACAACCTTGAAGATCCATTAGGATAGCTTATGTCCAGCTGTGGACGTCCTACGGCTAAGATGGTGATCAATCCGCGTTGGCCGAGTGGTATGCACCCCGACTTTCGATCCGAAGGTCGCGGGTGCACCAATGGATTTCCTTACTTACTTTACTAACTTTTAACGGTGTAGGAAAACATTGTTAAAGAACCCCTGACTTATTTTTATACGACAAAATAACAAGACAAGCCCAAGGCCCATCTGATGTTAGGCGGTAATCTGTAACCGTTACAACTGTTACTAATGAAAAATGAAACAAAATTAGTAATTAAAGCTGCTTTCGTAAACATTGCATACTACATATTACACACCAAATTCAAATTTGCAACAAACCATTATACACGTAAAAAAGTACTCTGATTATGTCAGAGGGAAACAGTAAAAAAAAACTGTTACAACTGAAATATCGCGGTGATCACGTTCACGAAGCATGTGACCAACGCTGCATTGCATTACGCCCGTCACCCTGAGACGTAAAGTATCATATGCCCGTAATCTCACCGCCCCTTACCCTTTTAACCGGAACACAGCAATGCAGACATTACTGCTTGGCGGCAGAAATAGGTATGGTGGTAGAACTTCGCCGGATGAACTCTTCACAAAAAGTTCTACTACTACTTAGTCAGATTCGGACGTATTGACATGTCTTGCATCTGAGCATACAACGAGTACCTACTAAGCTGACAGAATTGTATAGGAGTTGGTCCTAATCCATCTAAGTATTTTGTCATTGTGCCGTGGGGTGCCGGCAGTAGAATGATACCCCTCCTCTCATGCCCATGGATTCAGTAAGAGCCTGCTAAGGGATACCTCCGGAAGATGGGCAACAGCGTCTATCCGTGTATCAACATCCCATACTGCGCTCACTAACCCGTCTGCCAAGCGTGGTGAGTATGGCAACTACCCCTCATGGAGATCCATGAGGGAGGCCTGTGTTCATCAGTGGACGTTTTATGGCTGAAATGATGATGATTTTGTCATTTATTTGAAGATGCAAAAATATTTATCTAACCTACCGACTTCATAATCATTTATAATCAAAGTGCCATTTTGATTAATATTTCGATGGTTTCACTAACAGGTTCAGGAGGATAGTCAAAGAACCGGTGCAACTTGGCAAGCTGAGAAGGCCGGTGGACAAAGGTCTTGAGGAGTCACCGCCGCCGATGATGAAGATATCGCAGCTGAACCAGGCGGCGAAGGCCAAGTTCTTCGGCGTCAGTGAGCCGGAGAGAAAGGAGAAGACGGTGGATGAGCTGGCGGCCAGTGTCAGGAAGTTTATAGCGCCGGTTAGTTTAGCTGTTTGATAAGCCAACTTCTTTGTAGAGTAAATACCTAAGCGTTTCCTATAGGAGCGTAGGTTCGTATCCTACAGTCTGCGCCGAATACGTTAGCGTTCCCTATAGGAGCGTAGGTTCGTATCCTGCCGTCTGCGCCGAATAAGTTAGCGTTCTCTATAGGAGCTTAGGTTCGTATGATACATTATTGCTATCTCTCGTATTCGTGTAACATAGCCAAAACTATCTCAAGTAATAGCGATAGGTACATTATTATAACTTCACTTCACCATTTAAGCTACCTAGGGCCTCTAGATTTAATCTAATCACTGTCACCTCATCAAAGTCCAATCTTGGACGTAATGCTCCTGTAAATAGACTTGCCCGAGAAGGTATGTACAAACTTATTCTGTTTTTCGCAGATGAGCAAATCCATGTCGAGTCACGTGATGGAGGTGCAGGGATCCGGAAGCGATGGTGAAAGCAGCGGAGGGCGGGAGGTGCGCCATATCAACAGCAGAGTTAGACACAGGTTAGTTTCTTCTACTAATAATATAAAGGTCTCCTAGATATATAGATTATCCTTATTTGCACAAACTTAAAAGCACTGTACATAGGCAAACTTAATGAAAGTCTCGATGGACATCTCGAGAGACTCTCGCTAGGCAGTTGGATCAAGAGCCAGATCCAAAAGGCAGTACCCCTGGACTCGGCTCGTATAGTGAGGAGATTCCTCTCCCTGCAGTCCTAGCCACGGACCGCTGGAGCCTTTTTCGCGGCCGGTTATTCACCGTTTTTGTATATTTTTCACCATAGAGTATTTGTTTTTATATATCTTTATAGTAAAAAAATATAATAAACGATGTCGAATAATAATAATACGTACGAGACCTCAGACTTCGTAGACCTAAAAAACCAAATCAGTCGAATGTGGCGACTCCACAAGGTTATCATTGTTTCCATAGGTTTGTCAACAACAGGTTTTATTCCAACACAGCGCTTCTAATCTATGGACTTACCAGACTTACCGTCAAACATGTATGTGCTTCTGCAAAAAGCTGTTGAACAGCAATCCTGTAGGATTGCTAGGAAGTTCCTACAAACTGAGCTGCCAAAAAAGTTCGGTACACTTAAAGATAAAGATAAAGATTTATTTACTTAACACACACGCACGTACAGAAAGGCAAAAAGAAAACACACAGAACAGGTATAAAATACACAACATTACAAAACATTGGTCTTTCCCGAGTGCGCGGCTAAGTAGGTTCAGCCTCAGCCAAATGTCGCTACCGCACCGAGGGCGATACCGACGCTGATTTTCAGTCTGAACCTCAAAACATTACCGAAAACGAACCAGGTTTATGAATAAATGATAATTATTAAAGTCCAGAATCTATAACAAAATAAATAAAAATATTCAAAACATTATAAGGCGTATCGAATTAATAATTAGACAAATTAGGAAGATCAATAAATATATTTTATATAAATATGTGAGTAGTTTATGTGTATATAATTATAAATTGTGTTTTTGTGGCATGCAATAAAGCAATAAAATAGAAGGTAACAAAATTATCTAAATTCCTGTATTTTACATGTATATTCCACATCTAAAAAACCAAATAGTAAAAAAATAAACCTAAATTACATGTTATTGTATGAAATTGGATGTATGTAGAGAAAGGCTTTCCTTAGATACTTTTTTGTTTAAATAATAATATTTTCTTAAGTTTAAATTTAAAAGCATTTGAACATTTAAGAGCACGTAATGGGGGTGGGAGATTGTTCCAGCAGTGAGTGGCTGCATAACGAAAAGATCCTCGGAAAGCCACTGTTCTGTGCATCTGTGTCAGAAAGACAAGCTTCGAACAAGACCTGCTAGGATACCCAGAATCATCGTCAGCCGCCAATTTAAGCTTATTGAAGAGGTAGGGGTGTGATTTAGATTTTAAGACTCCGAACAGAAGATTTGCTAAGTGCAAATCCCGACGAGCCTTCATCTTCAACAGATCTGAAGAGTTCAAAAATGGCGTAACATGTGATCGAGGCGGAATGTAAAAGCAAAAACGAGCGCATGCATTCTGGACTCGTTGCACTAGCTTATCAGTTCGACCTCTTAAATACTCCACTTAAATGCATCTGGCTTAGGGCCGTAAGTTTCAGTAAGCACCGCTTCTTAGTGAGCAGATATAAATCTACAAATCATCATTCCAGCCGTAAAAAGTCCATTACTGAACAGGCCTCCCTCATGGATCTCCATGAGGGGTAGTTGCCATACTCACCACGCTTGGCAGGCGGGTTGGCGAGCGCAGTACGGGATGTTAATACGCGGAAAGACGCTGCTGCCCATCTTCCGGAGGTATCCCTTAGCAGGCTCTTACTGCATCCACGGGCATGAGAGGAGGGGTAACATTCTACTGCCGGCACCCCACGGCAAAACAATATCTACAAATAATTAATAATAATTATTTATTTATTTATTTAAACAAAATCCACAGTCCTTAATCTATTCCTATCACAGTCATTATCCTAAATTACATCTATATCCTACGACCAATAATGGATTTACATTATATATAAGAAAAAAATTAAGCAGACAGTTAAAGCAAACTTAAATTAATGTTAAAAATCAAAACAAAAGTACTTAGGGTGAAAATAAATCTTGTTAAAAACAGTTTAAGAAAACTAGAATTCATTAAAAATTTACTATGAAAAAATAAATAAATAATAATAACAAATAATATCTATTAGAAATATATTTATTTATTTCCATTCATTTTAGAAAAAAATTACATTTAGAAACATTTTACAAAGGATGTCTTCCGAAAAACTAGATAGTTTCACCCCTCCATCCTCGCCTGGGCCAAGCGGTCTTCGACTTTTGGAATAGTGACGTGATGCATTCTGGAATATATTTATAGTTAAGTAACTGATAAATACATTTAAAAAGCGTACCTCCTGGATTTCCAAGATCATGAGGGGGTTGTCGCCATACTTACAACCCTTGGCAGACGGGTTAGCGAGCGCAGTACGGGAAGTTGATACACGGAAAGACGCTGCTGCCCATCTTTCGAAGATATCCCTTGGCTGGTTCTTACTGGATCCAGCAAGAGAGTAGCTACATTTTACAGCCGGCACACCACGTATACTTGGAAGTATACTATCCATTCACATCATTTCAACCCTAAAACGTTTACAACTGAACACAGGCCTCCCTCATGGATCTCCATGAGGGGTTAGTGTACTATACGTCCCTTAAAATCCCATCTTATAATAGGAAAACAATCTGTTAATAGGTTACAGAACACAACGGAAGCATCCCAGTGCAGTGACCCAAATACATACCAATTAGCAGTGCAGTGACCCAAACATTGTATTACCAACTTACTGTAAAGCAATTACGGCACAACCAAAAGTGAAAATAAAACTGTAAAGAAAATGTCAGCAAGTGATTTAATGCACGGCTTCACCCGATTTCTCAGCTCTCTGTAATTGGTGACTTTCCTGCAACCGCGGAATACCTACTTACCGATTTTACTTTGTCCAGTCTGAATTATGTGAATAGATACGAAACTCCCTGGTAGTGCTCGTAGTTATCTCATGTTACTTTGAATTTACACGTAGAAAAAGGAAAAGATTACCATTTATAATTTTTATTATTATTACCTCTGTAATTTTTAACCCCGACGCAAAAAGAGAGGGAAGTTATAAGTATAAAGTGTCTGTATGTGTATCTGTCTGTGGTATCGAAGCTCCCAAATAGATGAACCGATTTTTGTTTTTTTTTTGTGTCATATATAATTTTATCCCGAGTGTTGTTAGCCATGTTTCATGAAAATCTGTTCAGCCGTAGCCGTTTGAAAGATCATCAGCTTTTTTTTTTCAAATATACCAAAGTGGTGTGTGTTATTTTTTTACAAATGTTCGTGCAATATGTATGGACAATAAATGATAACAATAATAGTTTGGTATATTGGCAAAACTAGTGTGAATGCGTCGGCAGTATTGTTAACACGCATTTAAAGACAATGCCACAGTATTTGAGGTCAGGGCACATCTAACGATTAAAATCTTTATAATTAACAGAATAAATAACGTCTGCCTGAGTTGCTTTTCCATGCACTCGATATTATTCAATGTTAATACTAATCCTGCTTTTCTAGCTATTCTGTGTCATTGGTTTCAACAACTGCTTATTCTGTGTACAATGTAAATTATTCCATAAGTGTGGAAAATGGTAAGCTCCAATGAGTATGCTAATCAAAACTGATATGTATGATTTTATGGGTAATCAATATATATAAAACTCTTCCGTTACTGACTGAGTGATTGACAGACAACGCACAGCCTAAACCACTGGACCTAGAGATAGAGTCTTGAAATTTGGCACACATACATATGTATGTATACCTTGAGTATCCTAGAGGTGCACTAAGAAGGGATTTTTCGAAATTCCCACGGGAACGGGAACTACGCGGGATACTGCGGGGTGCAGCTAGTAAATTAGATAGATGATGATCATCTCTTGGTTTGAAACCTGTGCTTTACCCGCAATCATTTACACACGATGAGTATATTGATTGTTTTCTAATACGTGTTGTGGTTCGAATGTACGTAAATATACAGATTTCAACATCGAAATACATAAATAATTACAAAAGATGACCAAGCATCTGACCGTAGCTTTGCGCGCGTTATATCTGGATAAAAATACGCCATTATGTTAATCCTGGTTAAGATCTATATAATGTGCGAAGTTTTATCATATCTGTTCGGTAGTTTTTGCTTGAAGAGGCAACAAACATCCATACAAAACAAACTAGGGTTTATTACGATCATGATTTTATCAAAAGAAAAGCATTTATTAATCCACAGTACATTACAAATATAAAATGAAGAAAGTAAGATCGATTATCAATCGCCTGATAAATACATTTGTTCCTAAAGTAATAGATAGTCTGTTGGTTTTTGTATTTCATTATTTTTTTGTGAACGCTCAGTCGCCATGGCCGAAATCGGCTAGGAAACATCATATTTGTAGTTATTTCATTATTAGTATGTATTGCCGTGGGGTGCCGGCAGTAAATTGATACCCCTTCTCTCATGCCCGTGGATGCAGTAAGAGCCTGCTGAGGGATACCTCCGGAAGATGGGCAGCAGCGTCTATCCGTGTATCAACATCCCATACTGCGCTCACCAACCCGCCTGCCAAGCGTGGTGAGTATGGCAACTACCCCTCATGGAGATCCATGAGGGAGGCCTGTGTTCATCAGTGGATGTTTTATGGCTGAAATGATGATGTATTCACAAAAAATGTATCCATAGTACAAGCTTTGCTTAGTTTGGGACTAGATAGTGCTGTGTAGTGTCCAGCATTATTATTGTTATATAATACTATATAATATATCGTGAAGAGTGGAGGGAATAGGGGGAGGCCTGTGCCCAAGTCATATAGTGTTAGGTAATGATAAAGGAGGAGTAAAAATCGTACTTTCATTATGTAGATATTCAAGATTGGAAAATAAACCACTCGGAGTTTCAAACAAAAAGTGACAAATTATCCAAAAATTAACAAACTTGAACGTCTATAATAATTTCACGTTCACTGTGCTAACAGTGATTTTAACACGTGGTAAAAGTTTACAATGCGCGTAACATGTTGTCGCTTTTTTACGTTATGATAAAATCCATGTTAATGGATTAAGGGGAGATTTACACCGTCATACCGCTCACTTGTGAGTAATTTTCTTTACCAAATTACCGATTTGAAAGCAGTTTTTTTTTTATTTTAAAGATTTTTTTGCTTTATAGTGGTGGTTCTTAAACATGTCGTATCAAAATCGGTTAAGACTTTTTCAAGATATGGGGGGGCCCCTTCAAATCTTTCAAATCGGTCCTCTCGTTTTAGAGCTATAGTGCACAGACAGACACACGTGGCAATCAAACTTGAAACATCCCTCTTTTTGTGTCAAAGGTGTAACATTTATCGCACCTTTAAGAAAAATACCTTGCCGTAACGCAGTAAGTATTATAAATAAAACGTTCCGTGGCGTTAATCGAACTAATTCATTATATTTGTTTAAACCGTACCCGTAACCGTTGGTTATATTTGTGTTAACCCTCCATTCCGATTAAAACATTTGTCCCTTGGAATCGAACCCACTGGCCTCATCGCGTATCAGCCGTTTTTTAGACCAAGTCAGTCCCGGATCTAGTCGATTGTTATAAAGAGCTGTATATTTATGAAATTTGGGCTAGTAGTTAGTCTAATGCTAATATGGAGCTTAATAAATAAACCAAAATTCACGTGTTTGTTTTAAATATATAGTAACGAAGGGGTCAAAAGCCTACAAATGGTTCGGGTAATATAACACAGGGCTGCGTCGTCGCCCGGTCGCTTGGCTTGAAATAAAAATGAAATGCATCAATGAGCTAAGCATACGTCCAGCAGTGGCGGTCATACGACTGAGACGACACTCGTACAATTAGCTTGATACTCAATTTGATCGTGCAGATAAAGCCTTACCGTAAAAAAGTACCGCATTTTTTATGATCAACAATCACGAAACTCACGAGTATGACCAAAAATGGTCATTATCTAACATACATTTTAACTCACTGCAATATCGTTCTTATTACTGTAGACTTAGGTTTGATTTAATAGTGTAGGGAAGTGGCACAGTTCTACTTGCGAAATGGTTAAGACTCGCCCGGTAACCATGTATGGAGAACGCAATACTTGTAAATTTGCTTCATAAGTTGCACATGTCATGCCTTATGCCTGAGGGAGATATGGTTCAACGATTCTGATATCGATTTCAGGTCGATTACTTAGTGCGGTGAATTTTTATGCTTTAGAAATTGCTGTGTGAACGACATTTCACACAGGACGAACTAGCGAAGTAAGGAGAGCTTGTGTCGGCAGTAGGATGTTGCCCTTCCACTCTTGCCCAGTAAGAATCTTCCAAAGGACACCTCCGGAAGATGGGCAGCAGCGTCTTTCCGTGTATCAACATCCCGTTCTGCCCGCTGCCAAGCGTGGTGAATATGGCAACAAGTATTGATTATGAGAGGGATTTCATAATCAGTACTTGGAGATCATGAGGGAGGTCCGTGCCCAGCTGTGGACTTCCTGCGGCTGGGATGACGATGAGATGATGAGAACCTAGATAAATACGAGTAAATGCAGAAAAGCTAACTACCCGTCACCGTTTGCCTATAAGCAGAATCACTGAGGTTGTCTTTCATAAGTCTAGTAAAATCTCTAAATGAACAACAAATATTTGGTAACACATCTATATTTATAAAATTCAAAGTCCTGACTGACTCACTGACTGACTGACTGACTGATATATCAACGCACAGTCTAAACCACTGGACCTAAAGACTTGAAATTTGGCACACATATTATACCTTGAGTATCCTAGAGGTGCACTAAGAAGGGATTTAAGAAATTCCCACGGGATAGGGAATAAATGGGATTAATATTTTCGAATCAAAGTGGCTCTGCGTGAAAATAGGGAAAATTGTGTTTTATGACTTCCACGCGGATGAAGTCGCGGGCAAAAGCTAGTCCAGCTAGTAGTAAAGCTAGTAGTAAAAGAATTCCACTCTTGTTTCGCCTCTACAAGGCACCTTCAGGAGAAATCAGCTCCCCGTTCGTCACGGAATACACTAGAAACAACGAAGACGCAGAGGTAGCTGCCCAATAACGAACAACACCACCGTTCCCTGGACGTGTGGTATCCTCGAAGGCAGCAAGTGCTGTGTTGTTGTGGGTTAAGGTTCAAAATTCAATAACTGCAATATTATAAAAAGTAGTTTCAATTCAGCGACAGTGATAGGTTACCTCGCAAGCGCTGCATTGTGAGCATCCACCGAGTCGTACTTGACCCAGATGCCGTAATACGATAGTGCGGCTTTGATTTACTACTTGCGTTATACTTAAACGGTGGAACTAGATATTTGACGTGACTAATGGAATTCATTTCGAGACTCTTGCCCATGGAGGCAAATCGGCGGGGAGGTACCTCCGGAAGATGGGTAGCAGTGTCTTTCCGTGTATCAACATCCCATACTGCGCTCTCAAACCTGCCTGCCAAGCGTGGTTAGTATGGAAACAACCCGTTGATGATGATGCTGATGATGGAAAACAAAAATACTACATTTCTTCATTCTCTACATCGGTCCACCATGAGACTTAAGAGGTGGAACACCGCGACACTTAACCTTTGCGTCAGGCAGAGGTCAAAACGTTGTAGACCTACGACATTACCTCAAAAAGGTTAACCCTTTGCTGACAACCGTCTCACTGACGTCATGACTCATGACTTTTATTAAAACATACTTTTTTTAAATAAGCATCGCACGGCCTAACTCTACGCGCTACATTCTTCCTTCATCTTCTTGCCGCTATAGTCGACGCCGCGAGCTCGGCATGAATACTAGGCATCCGTTATCGTTTTGTTAGTTGCTGAAGTTATACGTCTGTGAAACGTTACCGCGCCGATAGTGATACGTTTAGACCAGGTCGTCAGCCAAGTTTAACCTTCCACGTTGACCCAGAGACGTTGTAACCACAAAACTGGTTTCAACCGTAAGCCGATAAACCTATATTATTTTTGTTAGATCCTGAATTTATACGTCTGTGAGACGTTACCGCGGCGTTAGTGATACGTTTATACCAGGTCGTTAGCCAAGTTTAACCTTCCACGTTGACCCCGAGACGTTGTAACCACAAAACTGGTCTCAACCATAAGCCCATAAACTATTATCAAAGCAACAACAGGTGCTGTTTTGTAATCGTAATCGATAAAAAGTTGTATAACAAATTTTGTTACGTAAATTACTTAAGGTTTATTTAATTGCTTTTGAGTGAAAAGAGTTTTTGTTGCGTGATTTATTGTATTGATATTAGTTTCCTCATTATAAGGTAACGCGGTAAGTTCCGTTACATTGCATTTAATTAAATTATGTTTAGTGATTTGCAACAGTTTGAAAAAGTAATATTACTAACATGCTCTATAGTACTTTCATAGACGATATAAAAAACAAAATAAAAATGTTTGACCGTCTATCTGTTTGTTTGGGATAATTATCGGAACGGCTGGACCGATTTTTACGGGACTTTCAGTGTCAGACAGTTGAAGCAAATAAAATGATTAAGTACCGCGCAAAAAATAAAAAGCCGCAAAATAAAAAGGGGCAAATCCACCGGCAGTAGCTTCTATCAAACATAATCCATATCGAGTGAATAAGTCACTGAACGCTCTAGTTAAGCCATAGGCATACGAGCAGCAAGCTTAAGTTCTGACTTCCACCACTAATGGAGATCCATGAGGGAGGCCTGTGTTCTGTAGCGGACGTTTTGCGGCTGAAATGATTTTGATGATGAATGCTACTAATATTATAAACGCGACTGTTTGTGCGGATGTATGGATGTTTGTTACGCGCTGAAGATGGCGATAGTGAACTGAGTATTTTACAATTTCATTATTGTACTCTGGAAACCACATGATTGATAGAATACATAAATAAATTTTGCTAATTTATACTAACACGTAAATATACAATACTGATCATACACAAACACATTGTATTAAAACAAACACTTGTCCCCCGGCGGGGTTCGAACCTTATGACCTCCTGCGTGAGACGCAGACTAACCAACTGAGCCACAGTAGTCGACAATAGTCCTAAAACTGGTTATCGAAAGTCACTGAATCTAAATACACTCGCAAAGACCTTGAAATTATAATTAAATAAAATAACCATGCACTTTCGAATTGATTTACCATGCAAAAACTTTCATGTACGCTTGTAACAATTTTAGCATTTTATACTTGTAACATCATCATGCAGACTTGTTAGTGCAGACTGTTTGCTGCAGTGCCTGAGACATATTAAGATGGATTGGGCCCAGCATCTAATACCATCCTTTCAGCAAAGTTGGCTATACTTATGAAAGAACTTGTCAATACGTCTGAAGCTGACTAAGCCGCGCGTTTCCTCCCTGTGTTTTCCTTCACCGTTAAAAGACGTGTTGAATGAGAACATTTTTCAAGAAAGAAAAATTCCATAGTTCACTGCCGGTATCGAACCCAGGACGTTTAGATCGAAAGTCTGGGATACATACCACTCGGCCAACACGGCTGACGCTGTATAAGTCGTCTAATAATATATGTGGAAAGTCAATTTACACCACATCATCCGTACATCGTGTCAGACAGACTGACCTGTCGATTTATGCTTTAAAACGTTTACAATAGGACTTCTGATGAGTTGAGTTGTCATAACTTTTCACTTTCCTCTCAGCTCATTTGCAGGTTATATCACTGTAAATCATTTCGATTTCTCTTTGAACGTGCATCAGGTATAATTAACAATGCATCAGTGTAGAAACGCAGATAGTCCAGGAAAAGTTCTAAGTTATCATTTTCACATTAAAAGGCTTAAAGAAAATAAAAGAAAACGGCTCAAAGAATATACATAGACGTTTTTCAAATAGTTTTTTCTAAATCAAAATGTTTTTATCATATAAATAAATTACTAGCATATGAGGACTTACAAATTCACAAAGTTATAAAGTACTATCATTTAAGTTTTGACATTGTATAAATTAGGTACGCATTAACAATTATTTCACTTTAAGATTAACTAAATATGTGAAAGTAGCTACTAAGTTAAACTGACCTGTTAAGAATTTGCATGCCCTGTGGTAAAGATGTCTGGAGCCTGTTTAAACACGTAATTTATTTTTGACCCATCATCATCACAGCCGTAGGATGTCCACTGATGGTCAAGGGCCACCCCCTCATGGTCGTGGAGATCCAAGTACTGATTATGAAGGGTGGTTGCCATACTCACCACGCTGGGCAAGCGGGTTGGCGAGCGCATTACGGGATGTAGATACACGGAAAGACGCTGCTGCCCATCTTCCGGAGATATCCCTCAGCAGGCTCTTACTGCTTCCACGGGCATGAGCGGAGTGGCAACATTCTACTGCCGGCGCCCCACGGCGAATTTATATAATATTTTAACCCATGCTTGCAAGTAAATAATTTGATTTGATGGCACGACAAAGCCAGCACTTATTTCATTAATCACAACTGGGCCGGCCCGGTCATTGCCGTACGTCTCGGAATTGGGTCTAATTAACTGCCAGTTCAGGTGTATAACCCCAAGACACTGAGTCACACACGACATGACAGCCGGTAGGAAATTAAATGACATACATACAGGAAAACCTTGGTATTGTAGGATAGGTTATCACGGCCCTGTTTGGAGCTAAGCTAACATTGGCCCGTAACGTGCCTTACTTTTCATACACTGAAAAAAAAACTTGATAACATTGATAAAAAAAATGTTTGCAGCTATCAAGGAACTTGTTTATATACGAGCACATAAAGTAATACGATTATGGCAATAAAGTTATGTTGAATAAGCAACAGACAAGTTGTCTTGATGATATAAAACAAAGTAATTGTCAATACAATCAAGTTTGGTTAACATGCCAATGATTTATGTTGATTGAATTTACAACGAACGTGGTAATGGTTATCAAGTATTTTAGTAGTTTCAGTAATGTATAATGCTTAATTTTATAAGGTAAAGTTAAATATAATATAATATAGCGGGTGTGAGCGGGATTTCGTCAAATGAGAGGGCGTGAAGATGGATAAAGAACATTTATTCAAATTAACCAAATTTAACTGTATAAATAATAAATGATTTAATAAAAAAAAACAAATTTTACTACTCACTACAGAGGGTGTCTCAGCTTTCAATACGCTAGTTCAAACAAGGGATGAGAGCTGGGTACGTGCCCAAAGGGCACGTACCTAGCTTCATCACCACGTCAAAAGTTTGGTAAAGAGATAAGTTCGAAATCAAATTACAAAAAGTTGGACCCGAGACCTAAGTAAATGGGTGAAACACTTCGATAGCGCGTTCTAATTTTTCTAGTTGCGACATCTAGTTCTGTTAAATGTAAACACTGAGAGGTAGGGATCTATGAGTGTTATTTTGTGATTCTACAATCAATGGACCTGATTACTGTGTATTGGTAACTTGATTAATTTGATTTTGTTCGATACTCGAATCAAATATTTGTATGTTTACATTTACAATAAAACCATGTTTATAATAACATAATCATGATATCTTAATTCCTTTTCTGAAGTGAATGTTATAGAAAAGTTGATAATTTCACCTTTATTGTGACAATAAATAGTGATTAATGTATTTTTATATGTTTTTGATTGTTTCATTCATTTTTTTTCTATCAAGCAAAATGTCATGCTTGATTGGCTGGATTTTTTTCAGTGTAGTTATTTTTTTGTATTACTTCATTATTCGTATCTAAATATCATTAAAATTCAGTAAAACGGTTAATATAAGTAACCATTTAAGATATATGGAAAAATAGTTTTTAAGATGTAACCAATTTACTAATTAAAATTTTGATAAAAAAGTATGCATATTTGCGAAGTCGTTTAATGTACATGGTGTGAATATATATCCAAATAAGTTTATTTAACGTCTTGTGTAGTTCTTAAATAACATATTTGCTCCTTAAACCATATAATGTAAATCAATATCTGACGAGTTATAGCTAAATTAAAACTCCCGCGCGACTTAATAATAACAGCGGCGCGGGCGTACGTCTCACTCCTAAACAGCTAGACCGACACAATTGAACGCAGTAGAGGGCGCTGCTGTCAGTATGTCTCCAAATCAGCGAGCGATTTTTAATAAAACCTAACACATTTAACACGTTTTCTATAGGCTTATTTTATTCTGCAACACATCGTGCAAAGCCCTCAGACAAGTAGCTTTTATGCATGTATAATTCAATTTACCTCCGAAAATGTCATAACTCATAACATAACCTAGCTTCTGTTTCACGGTTTCTCTCGCACCAGTTAGCAATCTAGTTCATTGTGCCAGAATTGAGCAATACCTTGCATTGTTCGCTTTTTAACTCGCTATTTGTCGTTGAGTCATTCGTGTTATCAATCTCAAAATGCCATATTTTGCTTGTTTTAATTGGGCCGTATGACTTATGTCTTACGTGTGTTTTGCGTAACGTGAATTAAGGTATAACTGAGATTAGACTCTTTAGGGTCGTTGTCCGATTTAAGAAGCGTTGTTTTGCTTTGGGAGTAGTTTTAGCTTACACACTACGCAAAACGAGGAGTGTTATACATCTGACGAGTGTGTCTAACTTTCTCAACGTAACACCCAAAGCGCTGAACCGATTTTGATTTCGATTTTTGTGTTTAATCGAGAGGTTTCTAAGATTAAAAAAAATATTATTTGAAAATCATTTATGGCATAATATTTTGTTATAAAATTAAATAAATACGAGTGAGGTCTCTGGAACTACTTGCGATCCAAAGATTAAACTTAAGGTAACATTTTACAAGACGATCGTAAAACGGGAGTAAAGAAGATTTCACGCGGCGGAGATGCGTATGTTTAGATATATGTGTGACTAGAATGCACAGTATTAGAAATGAGTACAGAAGAGGAAGCTTGAAAGTTGCACCCATGACAGAGAAACTAAAGACCTATTGTAGGATGACGTGGTACGGACATGTTACGCGGAGGGATGAATGTCATGTTACGAAACGAGTGAAGGATATAAATGTGGGCGGATATGGGAGCAGAGGTAGACAAAAGAAAATAAGTATAAATAGATACTAGTATGAGCGGCAAAAGAGTAAATGTCAATTTGACGTCCGACAGAGATGATTCGAGAAGGAAAATATGATGCATCGACCTCACGTAATGACTTACCCCACCCCACGTAATAAAGGCAATGATGATGACGAATTTAGTATAAAATTTAAAGCAAATAAATGTGAAAAGATGGTATGTCGACCGTCGTTAACTATGTGTCAAATGCAAAAAAACATGGCGTTCCAAAAATAATTGTCTATCTTGCTAAACGTTCACATGTGCTAATGTAATTGATCATCTGGTTGTATTAAACATTTGCGCTCAGATAAACATAGATCTGTTCAGATAGTGTATGTACTTTAAACATAGGGCGACAAACTCAGTTATGCGCTTAAATTTGCCGAATAAATTAGTAAAATTGAATCTTCTCCTGCATTAAAACAAGCATCCTTGTCTGATGTTCGCTAACTACTCGAGAGTACGTAGCAGTGTTACAAAGATCAACAGTTCTGCATCAGAATATAATTAAATTTTATATATCTAAAACACTATTAATAAGTTTAAGTAAAGATAACAAATATTAGAAATACTAAATAGGGACGTCATAATTAAGAGTGTACGTGGGGTCAAAAAATGGATTATATTGCCACAAGCACTTAGAAAGCTGTAAGGTTGCGGCGTTGATTTTCAGGCAGGTCTATGTGGTGACTGACCCGTGGAGTTAAAACGGCATCTCTCGTTCCCTTAAAGGAAATCATATCTGCCTTCGTATTACCGTATTAAATACTGGTAAGAGAGCTTGCTAGTATTGCTCATTGTCCAGTAATTGCTGTATATTTTTTAAAAAGTCAGCTTGTTACTATGTTTAAGTCAGCATCAATACCAGAACCAAGCCGAACCAGCCATGCCTCATCTTGCTGGCGGAACCATCGATTGCACAGCACTAGCAGCAGTACACAAACGTATGATACAACACAATAGAACGACCCACAAACCCGGCTTTTGTCATGCTTCTAGCAATTACACTGATTTGTATCAGCCGATGTTTTGTTCTGCACGCTAATTGTGAGCATGCTGCTTAGTTGTTTTGAAATTGTGTTGTGTAGTAACATTTGTGAATAGTGTAAACCGCAGTCCGTAGCCCGACTTTACCACTGCTGCTGGGTCTCCGTATGTTTGTGCCATATTTTACGGCTTTGTATAAATCTAATCCAGGTGAGCTCTGCGACGCTTGTGATGGCTTCTGCCTATCTCAGGAGGATTGGTTTACTTCTGTCTATATTAAAATGTCACGGTTTGAAACTGGAAGCTTTCGTATCTCTAAGTAACTCGTGTCTAGTAAGATTATAACTAACTAGCTAACGGAGGTATTTTTCACAAAGTTATTGCCGGGTAGACAATAATAATAATAAAACAAAAACACATAAGTAGCTTATTATTGGTTTGTCTCCTTATGTTTTTTACTTCCTATGTACATAATATAAAGAGTTCTTATCTATATGAATTAAATAGTAACTATGACCATAGCGTTTAATTAATACTCGATTGAATATTTACAACTTTGTTTACACAGAATTTGCTTTTATAACTAATAATATTACTTGAAGGTTTCTGATTAAAGGCTTGTATGTGGGTTAACCGAGCTGATAATTATGATGAAACAAGTCATTATTAATACGATTAATTACTATCGTCATCACAGCTGTAGGACGGCTGTCCACGTCCACTCCTGGGCATAAACCTCCCTCATGGATATCCAAGATGATGAGATGATTGTTACCATACTCGCCACTCTTGGCTGGCTGGGTTGGCAAGCGCAGTACGGGATGTTGATACACGGATACACGCTGTTGCCTATCTTCTGGAGGCATCCCTTTGCGGATTCTTACTGCATTCACAGGCAAAAGTGGAGGGGCAAAATTCTACTACCGGCACCCCATGGCAATTACCATAATAGTTCCAAAAACTATATATTTACAAAGATATAAACTAGGGAGAAGGGGGTAGTAGTTGATTGGCCCGTCTATTTCTGAAACCCTTAAACGGTTAACTCTATAAGGTTATTAACCGCAGGAAGTGGTATCACTTAGTGAAGTTACAGAATAGTGTCAAGTCTCGAGATTTAATATCACGCCTGTTTGCGAGATAACGGAGAGGAAATCGCTTTGTTTTTCGATACAAAACCAGTCACGCGGTAACTTATCTAATTACTTAACCTCTGGCCGCAGCTTCGCACGTATTGTACCCGGATAAAAAGTAGCCTATACAGGGTGTCCCAGAAGTCGACGTCAAGCCGGGAGCGGGTGACAGGCCGAGTCGAAAGAGTGAAAAAAAAAATAAAAAAAAATCTAAGTTTTGTTTTTTTTTAATTAACTATAGGTATTTATTAAATTTCGGTAAAATCTAAATTTCAGGCAAGAATTTACAGAAGCATTATTCAGGATTACATAATTAAAAAAATAATTTTAAAAAGTTAAAAATTGTAGGAATGGGAGTAAAAACACTATCACAGGGTGTAGATTTTACCGAAATTTAATAAATACCTATTTAAAAAAAAACAAAACTTAGATTTTTTTTATGTTTTTTTTTCACTATTTCGACTCGGCCTGTCACCCGCTCCCGGCTTGACGTCGACTTCTGGGACATCCTGTATGTTATTCCTAGTCCACATTTATACGTGTGCAAAGTTTCAGCTCAATCCCTATGGTAGTTTTTGCGTGAAGAGGTAACAAACATCCATACATCTATACAAACTTTCAGCTTTATAATATTACTGAGATTTATAAACATGAAACAATTTGAAAAAGGATGTTTGATGCTGCTGAACGCCGTTACTTGTAAATTTTGCGAGAATTGTATGAATAAAAAAAACCGGCCAAGTGCGAGTCGGACTCGCGCACCGAGGGTTCCGTATGAACCTGTACGTATATAAGACCTGAGTATTTGATATGAATTTCAATTTAATACCTCTACGCGTTCATGAGGAAAGGGGTAGTAAGTTTAAAATTATTAAACATATTTTTATTATATGATGTAACTAAAAATTTACGGTTTTCGCAATTTTTCCTTTATCTGTGCTATAAGACGTTGCTTCGTACCAAATTTCAAGATTCTGAGTTCACGGGAAGTACACAGTAGGTTTTGATTCCGTTGCAAGTGTCGAAAATTTGCGACATAAACGGCTGTATCTTTTGATTGCGTTGGCATAGAAGTTTGACTTTTTCACAGCTCCAAGGGACAGTAGACCTGAGTATTTGATATAAATAATAATAAATAAATAATGCTGGACAAATCACACAGCATCATCTAGCCCCAAGCTAAGCAGAGCTTGTGTTATGGGTACTAGATGACTGATATACTTAATACATTATACTACATAGATAGATATTTTTATTATATATAGAAAAACACCCAGAACACCCTGAACAAATATCTGCAGATCGTACATACATTTGTCCCGAGATAACAAAAATATCAAACCATGAGGCTTCTATGTTAATTCGAAGTACCTATTACAATAACACGGCAATTTCAAGCTTTAATCCCTATTTATATATATGTCTATCTATCTATCTAACTTACATAATAACTGAATGGCCTGCATAGATGTCCGGTTTTTCTTTCCCTTCTGAGACACCGTACATTAACTTCTTTACGAGCCATAAAACATAGTGCAAGCTTGTTCATTACATTATTGGCTAGACATGTGACCGCATGTTGTGTGTGATAGATTAACGATCGCAGGTTTCTTCCGTTATGACCATAATCAAGTAGGAAGTGACATTAAATGAACCGACATTACCTGACTCTGTTAAGTATGATGACAAAAACTTTCAAAGTCAGTTTGCGTCTCACAAAAGAAATCGCTAGTAAAAACATCGTTAGCGTGTTCTATTTAGTTAAGGTTTAGTATACTGATATATAAAATAAAGCGATATCATAAGTAGTTTGAAAAAGTCTGCATAGTTTCGATGTTTCGGCCATCTGTTAGTCTTCTTTATCAGTTTCACTCCTGCTGGACTTGTTGATTAAGATGATAATACGAAAATCGCTATGCACAGATCTAGTATTTACAATTTTGAACTTGAGCCTGTCCTGAAACTTAATAGTTTGGCCCTATTCTCCACACTTAGCGCCTGCCAAAAGAATTAACTTACCCCCAAGTCTCAAGTGTCAATATAGGTAGAATGTGCGTAAATCAACCTGTAGAACCACCAAATCTCAAGTGTCAATTTAGGTAGAATGTGCGTAAATCAACCTGTAGAACGTAAAGAAGTAAACAACTGCTTGCATAGCTTGTAAACAAAGAAACTCTGATCTTAATTAATGCTTTGTTGTTTAAACTGTTTGAAGCCCTTCAAAATACTGAACAGAACCATTCAAGACCAAACAATTCAAATCAAAATAAACACATCACTTTCATTTACTCGTTACAAAGAAACACTCAACAGATGTAGTGCACTCACTGGGTTTCATGTAATGTCTTTGTAAAATAAATTAATAAATAATAAATAAATAATGCTGGAAAATTCACACAGCATCACCTAGCCCCAAGCTAAGCAGAGCTTGTGTTATGGGTACTAGATGACTGATATACTTAATTCAACATACTACATAGATAGATATTTTTTATTATATATAGAAAACATCCAGAACACCCTGAACAAATATCTGCAGGTCATACAGACATTTGTTCCGAAGCGGGATTCGAACCCGCAAGCTCTTGCGTAGCAGGCGGACCTTCGCCCGCTGCGCCACAGAGGTCGTCGAAAACGTAAAAACAATTGAATTGTGTACCAAGAAATAAACTTTTATCTCACTGACCCTACCTTGCGCCTTGCTTGTTGGTATCTTGCGCGAGGATACCAACTGACATCTCTAAATGCTTAGCCAGCTATTCTGTCTATACCGAGAGGGCTAAATAAAAAGTACAGCCTCAAAAATAAACTTTTTAAAATAGCATCAATGTTTTCAGCCGTTTTTATTACGAACCAAACCAGACGGCTCTTGATCCATATTTTATAGGCACGGACTATCGCAAGCTACAGCTCAACAAAAATAGTGCAATGGGAATTCTAAATTTGCTTTTAAAAATGCATGCATGTTGTAGCTACTATTTGCTATTCATCATCATCAAATCTGAATAATAATATTAATGCTGAGTAATATATGTAGGCCTCTTTATAATTCTGTCATTCTCCCACCTGATTATTTATTGACCATGTCTAATTCTTTTCTTATTTCGTCGATCCAATAAACTAAGGATTTGCAAGGGCCGTTCTTGGACTAACCGTTCCTCTCAAAACGCATAAATTCAAAAAGGTTCGTACCAAATCAATAAATTCGCCAGACCCCTCAAGTCCACTGAAAGCGCAAATCCAAACAGAAGCTGGCAAAGGTCCATATCCCTGACTTCCAGACAATTTCATCGATCTACCGGGAACCCGTACCCGCGAAATCAAACGACCCTCCAAACAAAAACGTCTAGACGAGGTCTAGACTGATTTCATTAAAGCAAAACAAGTCTAGCACACAAAGATTAAGCGACAAAGAGTTAGGGTTGGGCCACACAGGTAAACCGTCTGCATTTCATTTACCTTGATAACTGATACCGGTTTTCAATAAGCAAATTTTTTATTTGGTTTCGATTTAACAACTGCAGCCATAATCGATGAGATTACGTTTATCCTACGTTTAGCTCGTTTTAGGAGTAATCACGTAAGATTATATTTTTAACCGACTTCAAAAAAGGAGAGGTTGTTCGTGTGTGGTCGTATAATGCTGACGACACAAATGCCATTATCACAGCCTCAAAGATAGAAGAGTTGACTTTTAAAATAAATAATGCTGAAAGCTTTTGACAAGTGTTTTCATGCTAATAATCTAAAATGGACTATTATTTAGGACGACTGCTAAAAAACAAGATACTACCTCTATATAAATACTATGAGAGACGGAATAAAAATTAACTTTAATAACCATGTAAAATTTCTAGGTGTATATATTGACCACTCTATTAATTGGAAACTTGAGCTTGACGCAATCGAGAGTTCCATTACCTCCACGTGTTATGCGTTAAGAAGTCTGTTAGAGGAAGTTAGCACAGAGCCGTTAAAAACTGTATACTGCTCTTGTAGAGTCTAGTGTACAATTTTGGGGCAAAAGCTATGTACACAACATAAACAGGGCTTTCATAATACAAAAACGTGCAATACGAACAATTGCGAATCCCTCCATGGGAATCTTGTAAGGATCACTTTAGGAATCTCAAAATACTTACCCTTCCTAGTTTATATATTCTAGTGGTCTTCATAGATGTTGTACGGCATCCTTTCAAGTACGAAACACCAGAGGGAAAAGAAATTAGGCTTACTACTAGAAGAAAAGATTTGGGAGGCCCCGATGAGTTGAAGGCTAACCGTGACAAAGCATGGCACTAGGTATCAGGCAGTAAAGCTTTTTAATATTCTACCAACTGAATTGAAAGCAATTGACAGCCCAAACATTTTTAAAAATAAATTGCGAAAACTTTTGTTGGAAAGGTGCTTTTACTCAGTTTAGGATTTTATGAAACATTAATTTGAATGAAAATTTATTGGATTATTGTATTACTATTTGTTATTGGAATTATTATTATTATTTTGTATGTTGTGTGTGTTATTTGCAATTAATTTAACAGTTTAATACAATATTTTTGGTTTAACATAGTATTCATTATATTTATAAGACATTCAAATACGATGTAAATTGTTTATGAATAAATGAAATGTATATTTTTTTTTAATATATGTTCAATGATTTCTCCGTCAATTGTGGACCGATTTTCAAAATACTTTTTTTATTCGAAAGAGTGCACTTCCGAGGTGGTTCCATTTTAATTTGGTCTAGTTCTGACAATGGATCCATGAGAAAACCATATAAGTCTTAATTAAGTATTTTAAAGCAATACAATTTATCTTATTGAAGTCGGTTTTTTTTTTGTTGACAAATTAAAGAATTATTTATCTCTGTGCGTAATTTACTGTTCTGAATTTGTTTGTACATAATAAACTATTTAATAACCTATTATGGTTAATGGGTTTTATTACTAATTGTTGAAATGTTGATATATTGCCTCATAAATTCTATTTCAGTCACATTAGATAATAATTATTGAGTTTTGATAGCTATATTGATTTACCATTTTAGGCATTTTCTTATAATCTATCGTTATGCGAATGAAACATCTATTTGCCATCATGGTGCTTTTAACAAGTTTCTTGTTTTATATCCGTTCAGCTACTAAGTCCCGGAGGTTATCTAAGTTTTTCTTTTATCACACAACTTTCATTCGACCCCGCCATTCGACCCCGCATGAAAGCATCTTGCTAAAGTATTGTTCTGACTAGTGCACTGGCATCACGTACGACGGGAGAGATGAATTCGAATTTCCCCAGACTTCCTATTTGCATTTTGATGTATCTCTGTCTGAGAAGGATACATCTCTGTCCAGACACCTCACATTAAACGTATTTTCCTATTACTGGAATGGTGGATATCAAAACGATCTATTTCCAAAGGATTTTTTTCATACTGCTTTGTTAGGATTCCTACTGCCTTTTTAGGGTTCCGTAGTTAAGGAACCCTTATAGTTTCGCTTGTCTGTCTGTGGCTTTACAAAGAGACTATTAGTCCAGAAAGCTGTATTTTTGTAAAAAATAATAACGCCGTAATAACCAGTACAAAAAAAAAGTTGAAAATATAATTAATTTGGGGTAGGTACCTCCCATACGTTATAATATAAGATGGGGGTGAACTTTTTCCTTGATTTTTCCATCGTGTAGGCATTGAAAAGGCATTTTAAGACCATTTAGGAGTTGCGAAGACAATTTTTAGATTTAGGGTTACGTTTGCGAAATAATTAAGTTTTATATTTATTTTTGAGCGTAACCATGGATGTATTTTTAAACATGTACTTTCTAGGAATACTATAACGTTTAGCTAGCTGTTTTAGTTTCGGCGCGATTGTCGCTTAATACCTGTTTTAAAGTAAAAAAACAAACACCACAGGTCTACGGGTAACCACGGAACCCTAACAGCGCGTGGCCTGACACGAACCTGGTATAATTAATTCTTATTATATTCGAATTATGAAATAGCTATGATTCAATTGGTCATTACATCATTTCCCGCAGGTAATCTTTGTTATCTGCTTCGTAAGTGACAGTATCGTAATTAGAAAAGTTTACAACTTTCGGTTTCAACAGCGCTGTGCGAAGCGTAAACTAAATGCCCCGAGTGGGTGTCACGCCGCAGTCGCTTTAGAAATAGGTTAATGTATTAGATAGGTTACATGAATAATTCGGCTCTTTAGAACACCAAAGCATTGGATTCGGTGCTCATAAATGTATAATTTATGATGTTTTATATAACTGTTTTGGTTTCAGGTATGTTTCTTATCATAATACGCAGTTAAGCAGCCAGCATAGCGTGTGAAATCAACTTTGGTAAGTTCGTCAGTTTACGATCCTTTTGTAATGCTACATCTTCGTGAGAACCTCGAGATATGGACACGTATCGCCATGCGCTGAATTATATTGTGTTTTGACATGTTCGATAGTTTGGATTTAGTTTTACCGGATAGATAAAAACTCGATCGTGACGCTGTTTTGTGTCATTATTACCCACGCCTTTTTCCCACGACTATCAGTTGCTTGTCTTTAAGTCACGACCTTTTTACGGCAACCAAATCACTGCTATGGTGTTTTTATGTAGAACGTGAATTTATCAGGCAGACATTGAAGAGAAGGTGTTTTGTCGTTCCTTGAATTTGAATTTCTATTTGAATTACGTTTTAGTTTTGTAGCGTAAAATTCAAAGCCAGTTGCAGACATCTCAATATCTATATCTATAGCGTTCAGTGATATAACTTCTTGCTGTTAGTAATTCTGTGGACGTGTTTTGAAGTCCCACGTGTTCGTGCAAAGGTCACTTTGAATAGAAGCGCTCGGCAGATGCTCCCCGCACAATAGATTACATAATAAGTCGTATATCTTAGGCGTACGCAGCAGTGAACTCATATAACATGCTGCAATTTTCATAGAACACCTTTATAACACATTTGCTCATCCTTTATTCATAGTGAATGACGTCTTCTTCTAAGACTGCAGTGCGAGAGTTGTCTATCAAATGCTCGCTCGCATCGATAGCCTTTGCCTTTGTTCTTCATTCATAGCTCTAAAGGGCCTTTTGTTTTGGTTATATATAATATATCAAGCTTCGGGATGTTAGATTATTTCTTAATGTTTTGACAGGCTTGGCAAGCATAACTTCCGTTTGCCCTTAATTATTTCGGTCATTACGATCTTGACTGGTAGGTTGTAAGTTGGTATACGTAATCATATACTCAGCAAAATGACGCAAAGGTTTTCAATTTGCCTGCGAAATTGCTTTAGCTTTACGAAACCCCATGAGATTTGGTCATTGTCGCTACTGTTACCAAAACCGGCCATTCTTGTCACAATAATGGCCTCCGTCCGTTACGTTGACCCTAGTCATTTTATCATGCTGCTATGCGAAATAATTCTTCTCGCCTGACTTTGTTCCTACTTTCGTAAATTAATAAACGTAGGCACTGTTTTAAAAAGTACCGTTGAAACACATCAAAGAATGACACATACGAAACTCATGAACTACTTTAGTTCGTTCCAAAAAGTCGAACAGAAACAGAACGACACTGAGATAAGAAAATTAACGAACTCAGTCATTTACGTGAAATGGAACAATTATACCGTTGCATATCGAGCGCGAGAATTGAGCGTGTTGTTTGTTTACTTATTGGTGTAGTAAACCCATGTGTAGGTAACGGACCGAGATCGAGCCGACCAGACAAGACTTCACCTACCTAAGCAGTCGCGCGCGGAACGTCCGCCTGTTCGGTCGTCCTGTACCCGCACGAAGCGCAAAACAGCTGTTTTACCTCGCGTATAAACAAACATCATCGCAGAAAACATAATCTATGGCCTTAATAACATGGCGATGATGTGGTAGACGAGACAGGCTCAGCTGATGCGGCCAAGCGCCCGATCGATATCCCAAAAACAGCCGCGGTCCTTCGACCTACGCGAAACAGAGGCCCAGCAATACTCTGCATAAACAGCTGCTTTTGACTGTGAAACCTAGTTTTCTTGCTCTTGTTTAAGTGCAGTGTGTGATGGATTTTTATTGATAAGTTTAGTGATTTTGGTGTCTCTTCGAACGAGAATAGTTTTTTCGTGAGTATCTCAATCATTAAACCCACCTACCGGTTTTCGGTGTTTACAATCTGATATTCATTAGAGGCTACGCTAGGATCGATATTATCATCAAATTCTTAGAAAAACAACACTGAAGCATGAATCATGCTATTAAGTATATATAATTCATGGTTATCATTGTGATAATAATTGCTTAGGCGAAATAAAGGTGATTGCTATCGTTCCTAAATCAATGTTCACAACGCCTCAGAATGTCCTGACAATGTAGGAATCTGACCAATATGTAGAGGATATTCTGTCACCAAATTATTTTTCGGATTAAATTCAATAAAAATCAACTGCAAATGAGTAGATTGTTATCATCTTACCCACCCTTTCGTATTTCGACTTTGATTTACAAATCACGCACATAGATACTCCCGACGATATTGTAGAGGGTTTTGCGCTAATCAATTCAGCACATTTCCATTGTACTGCCGGGATCTTGGTGTATGTGTGTGTCGATGCCTTCGCACACCCCTGGCGGCGGCGCGTCGCGACCTCCCCAGGGCTGCTTGTGAACTTGAGGGGCGCGTTACCCTCTCGCCTGTTTGAGTGCAGCGCACTGCGGTCATCCAACTTGCGCAATACTTCAAAATCACTCTTGTTTCCATTTCAACAATCCAAGTTCACGCGCCAGATCCTTATCGTATATGCACGTTGGTATTGTAATGAATAGTTCAAAACGTTACATCATATCGGCACGGTTCGTAAACTTTGAAATAGGTTTGTAATATCGCCGTATTATAAATAAAATATGAAGATCAAATATATGTGTTATTGCAATTATTTCCTAATAATACGGAGATTCTGTGAATGAATCTACTTGTATTGAGCAACTTTGGCATCCCATACAGGTTCTGACGGACACAAACTTTCACTATCGGCACGTTTTACGTCAGTAAATGGACATTTATTAACTCTGCTTACCATTACGACTCATTCTGCGTAACCAGATAAATCAGCTGCTAAGATTGCTCGTTGTGATATTCACAATATTATCATCTCCGTCATCTGTGTGACGAACTACTTTGATTGAGATCAGGAACTTTCACTGCTTCCTTGAGTTGCGCTGAACGGTATTGACTGATTCAAAGTTCTCTGAAACTTTTTCTGTTTTTGGGCATATGAAGTTCATCCTTCTCAAGAGTCTTATGAATATTAATATCCTTTTCAAATAAAATCACTGACAAGACAAGGGACCACGCGTGAGCATCATACATTACAGTCGTCAGATCTTTAGGATCTATCAAGTTTCACCTCATTCTGTATTCCGGGAAGTTCTAAAGAAAGTATTTTCTGTAGATAAAGTATCTTGAAAGCATACATACTTAAATGTATGCTCGCTTCCACCTGTTTCGTCATTAACCACTTATGTTTATTTATGACTTGTATCTGTTTGGTGATCGTTTGTTTAGTTTACATTACCGGTCTTTCAATATTCTGTGCTCGTGGTTTTTAAGCGTGACGCCTCATTTTCCACTCCAAAGAGTGAGGCCAATATCCCACTAATATTATTAAGCCGAAAGTTTGTTTAGATAGAGGTTTGTTACTTCTTCACGCAAAAACTAGGCTACGGATTGAGCTGAAACTTTGCACACGTTTTGACCAGGATTATGGACATAAGCTACTTTTTATTCGGGTACAACGCACGCGAAGCGGCGGGCAGAAGCCAGTAATTTATAAAATAAAGTTGCACGGTCTAGTAGGGTTCCGGACCGAAATGGTAAAAAGGAACCCTTATAGACTCTGTCACTCTGTCTGTCGCAAATGGATATTTCGAGAACTGATGCTATTGACTTGAAATTTGAAATGGTTAAAGGTAATATATGAAAATGTTAAAAAATATTCTTATTTTGATTGCAGGGGGGCCGGATAGGGATCTCAAAAATTTTAAGTGAAGTTACTAGGTCGTGTGAGGTATCATATGAAAGGTATTTATTTGCTCATTAACAAACAGTTTTTAGTTTTCCTTTAAGCCGTATCGTTTTTGACTTATTAAGAAAAAAATTAAAAAAACGATGGTTCCCCTTTCATCATTATCATTGGGGTGGAAGGGGGGTTTTAAATTTTTTTGTGAAGTTACTAGATCATGTAGGGTATCATATGAATAGTATTAATTTGCACATTAATAAACAATTTTTAGTTTTCCTTTAAGCCTTATCGTTTTTGAGTAACTTACAAAAATTTCTCCAACAAATATAAACCGCCTTTATCATATATATTATATATAATTGTATGGTGGCACGGAATCGTCCGTGCGCGAGTCCGTCTCGCTCTTGCCCGGTTTTATTTTTCAATGAGTTCCCTCTAAGTAGGACACTAATAGTCGATAAATTTATGTGACTTGAGTAAGTTCCGAAGGGTTAAAATACTGCTGTGACCTTTTGTTTATTCATTAGCGTTTTTGTTCGGCATTTAATGTTGTTTCTACAAACAACTTTTCCTATATCCTTATAAACATCTTCGTGAGAATGCCATTTAATTGCATGAGCTGTTCACTTGTCTTATCAATTTGTTGCTTATTAGTTTCAAGGTTATTCCGCAGGTACTTTTGCTTCAGGTATTTGTTCTGTACTCTGGAGTGTCGTGTTTTTGTTAGTGGTGGTGCAAGTGCTATAATAATCCACGTAGCAAGGTTGGTCACGTCTCCGATCGTAGATTGTAATTATGCGGTGATTGTGTTTATTTACCTTCGTGCACTAGTGCTTCGTCTAGCTTGCTGACATTTTAGATTCATTCCAATTTGGTATATTCGTAAAATCATATTACATCGCAGTTTAAGTAAAATTTTTATAAAATTAAGAGCCGAAATCAAATTACATTTATCTCGACCCATATATCTGCTAAAGTTATAGACTTATCGCAAATATCGCTATCTTGACCTGTCAGCGATTGACCTTTCGACATTCCCTATCGACCTTCTGACATCTAATTTGCTCGCCTTCGATGTAGGCTTTGTTCATTTCTATTGCCTTAAATAACACATCAATGTTAATTAATTTAATTGCAGTAGGTCCTAGAGCGTATTTAAATAGGCTTTTAGTGGGAAATTGGTGGTAATTGATTGTGTGCAGTATATATAAAATATACTGAAAAGAAACTCAAATGCATCTCAGGTGATCATACTCTTCAAATTAATATATCCTTCGGGATATTCATGAGTTTGTTGTTTATTTTTTCTTGTATTGTATTATCTTAACTAATTATCTAGATCACAAACTTGGTCCTGATAACAATAATTTTATTTTTAACGGAATTAAAAAAAAACGGAATTGTCATGTTTTTTTGTATGTTTGTTGCGCGTTTACTCCGCCAATTATTAATGGACGATTCTTACCTACTTTATAAGGTAGATCATAACATTTTCAAAAGTCGATTCTAAAGATGGGGTCCATGAGGAACTAAATAATTTTAATAGCAGATACTGGGGTCACTCAACCTAAAGTAACAGAAATTATAAAAACTTCAGAAATTCATTCATTTAATTCCATATAATTTCATGCCCTAAATTTTACCTTGTGGTTGGGTTTTTTGTTTTACTTTATAATGTTTGCTTGTTTTTACACCCAGTTCTGATCATGAGATCTACGATAAATCGAGGGAAATGCTTAAATATAGTAGGCTTACATATAGCGGATGAGGTGTTATCAGCAACAAGTCAAGAATTTTTTTAATGAATTATTCCCGGATTTTTAAATAAATGTTTCCATACTTTCCATTTCCATTGTCTGAATTCGACTAGGTCTGATTATAGTTACTACTAGTCTGGTTATGATAATGAATGCCGGAATTGTCACAGCAATTAACGCCACGCCGCTTCCGGCTCGCTTAGCCGACTGCTTTATTTTTGGTTTTGTAGATTGATAGGTGCAGTTCGTGCGAGGGTAAACTATTTTCGGTAATGATTCTAACCTGAAATAACTTTCGTTTGGGTAACAAATAGCGAATCGTTAACGTTCATTTTATCACTTTGTGTAAATTTTGTCATGAGGCACTCCAACCAAGCAACGAAAAACCAGCTTTGTCTATAAATACCACATCTATCAATTCCCAAGCAGTTTTGCTAAGCATGCTCGATAAAATCTTAATTAGAAGCATTTCCAGTTTGAGAATTGGCCAACATTGCTTTTTCTGTTTTTTTGCTTAAATCTTCGCAAATATTTTTCGCTGCCAGTAATGGAGATAATGAAGACATTTAGAAGATCACTGAATCAGATCGTGCTCTACCATAATTGGCATTAGTGGTGTGCTATTATCCAAACGTCACGCGAATAAATGGAGAGAAATGTCATTATCGATGGCCGCCACGCCTACCGCGTGTGCGTATGTTACGTCTTGATTGTTCTTCAATTGCTTCTTTAGAAATAACCGGTCTTCTGTAAATTTATTTACATGTAATCATACTTTGTTCATATATTTCTGCATTATTTTCGTATATTACATAAACAACTTTACAAATATCCATAGATATATCATGTTTGGCATGACTAGCTACCAACAGTTCACTAACATGTATTTAGAGACAAGGTTATGTTTGTACCGCATTAAAATTAAAGTTTAAACTTGACATTAAACTCTTACCTTCCCCGTTATCCTTGTTTGAACAATAGGTAACTTGCGTGTTATATCGTTTTTGGTCTTGTATCGCACTTGCGCACACATAACGTCATATTGATTGAAGTCCGTCGCAAATTGTCACGGAAATAATTCTACCTACATTTCTATAGTCTTGTACGTCACATATATATCCGTAGTATGCGTTTATATTATATTCTAGTCTGTAATCATGCCATGAAATAAGTTGCGTATATTGATATTATATTACCCAAGATAGCCAAGGTCAACAACTGAATATCTACAAGCATGACTAAGGCGGTTCTCCATTTCAATGTTACTTAATTGAACAATTAGACCTTCACAGCTTACGTTTTTTGTTTGTTAAAAGTTATTTTCTTTTTTATTACTTAGTTGGATATTGGCTTGTTCAATGCCATGTCTTATTATCCTTTTAAGAAGTTCAAGCCTTGAAGATTACTTATATGATGTGTACTTAATTCATCATCAATTATTATCTCAATAATTATTGCTACATCTTTCAATTATTTTAATGACAGCACCGGCAGTACCGTTGCAAAGAGAAAAAAATATTTTGAGTTCCTTTCGAGTATTCAACAACAGAACATGCAAATGAAATGCGTTAAGAAAAATATATTCTAATGTGTAATGTTTATTGGGTATGTAGCGAAGGTGAAATGTTTGAAAACTGTACTGACAGAACAAAAACTATATTGACAGAACAAAAACTGTGTTGACGGAAAAGAAAAGCTACTTTACATTATTATGTATCATTTCTATATTTATGCACTGGTTGACAATGAAACTAAAGCGTTTTGTTTTATATCCCGACGTTACTGCTTTCTTTTATATACAAAATAGACTACCATCAAGTCTCGGAACCATCACGAAGCAATATAACTGCGATATGACTTCATAAAATGCAATCTTAAATAGCAAAACGTGACTGGAAAGCAAACATCCTGCGGTTTACCGGCTCCACTCAAATGTAATCATGATTCTGTGAATAACATTTGGTATTTTTATCCACAGGTTGCTGTATCACTCATGCCAAAAGTCAAACAAGATGTATCTTAATTTAGTTGACCTGCGCTTTTTTAGTCTCAATGCTGCTTCAAAAGTCACTACATAGAGATCTTTAAAACACAATATTATAAGAAGCCTATAGTTAGATATATACACACATAGTTTGTCCTAAACTTTCAGAATTGAGTAAACTCGTATTCCCATTGCAACATACGAACTAGTACATATAATATGATCCGACTCGGTGTGCCGCACTTTCTGCCGGATCCAAAAATATTGCTTTTATTACTCCCTGATAATGTAGCATTTTATAATTAAAATATTTTTGTCATCAGTTTTGCAGTTTTTGAGGTTATTTATTACAAACAAAAATCGAAAAATAAAAATCTTGTCTCTTTATAATATTTTACAACAAAATTTTTGCTCAAAATTTTAGAAACCAAACATAAACTTCTATCCAAGCTTTCAATATATATGAATAGTGGGTAACAATATTACAAAGTATCATATGACCTTCAAAAATTCACATCTGCATTTTTGTTAGCGAAGAATGTAAGATAAGAAGTAGTTGAACGCTTTATCGTTATTTTATTCTTGTTAGTTTTTGTTCGTAAGTACTAAGGGCATAATTACCGTCGTGCAGTAAGTAGGTAGGCTGTCTATTACAGGAACAGGAATCTGCCTCATTTTCCTCCATTCTACCGGTTCTACTAGTTATCATATACGTTTGGAATATCTTTCATATGATATTTATTGGCTTACTGCACGGTACTTTGACTATGTGCCCAGTGGTTCTCGTATTATTATAGTTCTATTTTCTTTAAAAGAATTTTAATTCTCCGTTAAGAACGTTCAAAAATATGAGATCGTACAATTATGTCTGAATTTTTTACATTTCAATCTCCGTTAACTAAAAATATGAGGTTATTGTTATATTTATATTTGTTTATCAGTTTATATAATTGTCTATGCACTATGGTTTGGAAGGAGGTCATAGACCTGCATTGGTTTGTGTCTTCTTAGACCCGCCTATAGGAACTATGCTGATCTCAATTTTATATATAACGGTTGTGTTTCTGTTCAGCACTGAAACAATAGTGGAATTCGCGGAGTTCGTTACAGCTGATGTAAACAAAACAATCTAATCTTATCTCGCGCACTGCAATCTGAATCAATTACGATCAGGTCACCCAGCGGCATAGATAATAATAATGGCAACGGTAAACATTTTTATTTAATTTTTTTTTATTATTTTTTTATACATAGTTTTGATAGTAGCTCTACTGTAACAACCAAAATGCTTACTATCTAGGGTTACAATCTGCATATAAACACAAAAATATAAAAACATACTAAAAATCAAATAAAATGTAGAGTCATAACAAGACTTAGCATCTGTCAATGGTGGTCATAGCGCATGCCCGTTTCTTATCCGTTGTCACACCAGATTATCACACCAGTATGACAAACAGGATTTTTTTTCTTGTTTGTGCCAGTGTTTAATTATATTATTTCCCTGTGCCCCACGAGGGCAGCAGGGGACTCTAAACGTTGGGAAATAATAAAACAAGGTAACTACGCGATAGTCCCGCTAAACAGTTTGAGTTGTATAAAGTCCTCAAATGTTATTTTGGGGAGTTTTTTTAATGATTAACTGATGATATAGCACACGTTTTATATATAAATAGACACAAAATCAATTTAATATGAAGTTTATCATAATACCAGTAATCCTATAATGGTCTAAGAATATACCTTTGTCATTGATCTTATAATTTGGTGCTGTGTCTCCAGCATTATTATTATAATAAATCAATCACAATCATACTTCCAAGCAAGATGATGAAAACAAAATCTGAAAATCAGTTTTGTGTTCATGATAGAAATCGTGGGTTTAGACTAAAGGATTTCAAAAAAAAAGTGCACGTCCATTTCTACACTTATACTAGCAGCGTCTTGCGGTTTCACCCGCGTAGTTCCCGTTCCCGTGGGGATCATCATTCCAGCCGTAAAAAGTCCACTACTGAACAGGCCTCCCTCATGGATCTCCATGAGGGGTAGTTGCCATACCACGCTTGGCAGACGGGTTGACGAGCGCAGTACGGGATGTTGATACACGGAGACGCTGCTGCCCATCTTCCGGAGGTATCCCTTAGCAGGCTCTTACTGCATCCACGGGCATGAGACGAGGGGTAACATTCTACTGCCGGCACCCCACGGCATCCCGTGGGGATAAGTGGATAAAATATTCTATAAGTTACTCGCTGCTTTCGATTGGTGTAAGAATTTTTTTTATTGGTTAAGTGGTTAAGTTCTCAAACGATAACAAGCAAACAAACTCGCATTCGCATTTTATTATATTAGTTGGGATGTGAATGAGCTGAGCTGAGGTCGTCGCAAATAAAAGGCTCAGTATATCATGTGAAAGTTGCTTTCACTATATCATGTAGTGCTGTTTTGATGTTGGGGTCAAAGGGTTCTGTGTCAGCCTATATTACATTGTTATTCGGCACGTTTGTTCTGTTTCTGTCTGTATTATTTCGTTACAAGTACGTAGTAGTAGTTTGTAATTTTGACAGTGTATATCCACGCTTTGTAGCTGGCAGATTGGTATAGGTGCTGGACCAGCTCATCCATCTAGCACTGCACTACAGCGTCCCATACAGCATGAATACCAGTTGCTGACGCTGTATAAATCATCAAAAATAGATGTGAATGCCTATGTAGAACATTTCAAGTAAAGACAACCAAAAAAGAAACCTTATCAAACATTTAGATCCCGGCAGGATTCGAACCAAGTAGAAAAGTAATTTTGTAAAATTACTTTTCTACTTGGTTCGAATCGAAATTTGACGAGCTCTGTGGCGCAGCGTGCGAAGGTCCGCTTGCGATGCAAGGGGTTGCGGGTTCGATTCCCGCTTGGGGACAAATGTCTGTACGATCTGCAGATATTTGTTCAGGGTGTTCTGGGTGTTTTTCTATATATAAAAAATATCTATCTATGTAGTATAATGTATTCAGTATATCAGTCATCTAGTACCCATAGCACAAGCTCTGCTTAGCGTCGGGCTAGATGATGCTGTGTGATTTGTCCAGCATTATTTATTTAAAATGCAGTGCTGTGGCATCCTTACGCTCGGAAGTTACTCATTTAAACCCATGAAGATGCTTTTCTCGAAACTTATCCGAATAAGCTTTGACGTTTTAATACGTGAGTAATTCCCGTATTTAACAAAATGAATAGTTAGAGTATTGGTAGAGATAGTTTTCGAGAGCATATAGTTTTATTAAGTTGATACTTCTTTCTATGGTCGATCTCTCAACGATTCTTCAAGGATTTTTTTTAATGTAATTCTTGTTGCTATCTTAGTAATACGCGCTACAAACTAACAATATAAATAACTTCATCATCACATCAGCAGCAGTCCAATATACATAAAGCAATTATTTAATACTTTTTCTTACGATTTCGTACCTGACTGCACAGTTGTACGTTACGATATAATATTCCCACTTAAATTAAAAACTTACTTTAGAATTGTTTATTTTAGTTTTTTTGCTTATTGTTGCTTTGTTATTGTTACGCGTATCAATTGCCTGAATTGGTTTCTCTTCGTTCATTTAAGGCTCGAGCAGACCGGATGCGTATGCGTAGACGTGCACGTACCACTGAGTTGTAATGTATGGAACTGTATGACGACGCGCACGTCTACGTTACGCAAGCGGTGTGTCCTGTCTCATACAGTTCCATACATTACAACTCAGTGGTACGTGCACGTCTACGCTTACGTCTACGCATACGCATCCGGTCTGCTCGAGCCTTTAAGACTACATAATTAGCATCCTTCGTTTGTTTTATTACATTTGTAGCTGTCTATATTTCCGTCTTAATTTCGTTCCATTGTTAAGTTTTATTTTAGATTTTTAAATAGCAAACGGTTGGTATGGTTTAATATTCAGCTACAATTCACTATTACTAATTGAGTTTCTTTATGTGATGTGTCCTTGTATTTTAGAATGCAATGACACGCAATTTTTTATTCTGTTCCATAGCTCAGTTTCAACTTTTTCGTCATAAACTAGTTATCATGTGTATCGTTAACCTCAATATTTTCACCTTGACCATAAAGGAGCCATCATAACGATATTATGGTTGCTGTGACCACTAACACGATGGCTCGTTGACCTGTCTATGCAAATTAATCACGTTTATTCGTATGCATTCGCTTACTTAATTGATAGCCAAGAAATTTCTTGGTAGCGATTAAAGTGTACTACTAGTTAATAACGGTTACTAACTCAGTTCAATCGGTCACGTTGGAATTTTCTAATATTTTAAGTTCTTTTGCTTTGTCAACCTACGACCTAAAATGTTAAGTTTAATGAGTATTGACCGAACCGATTAGTCAAATTCCTGTATCATCATCATTGTCATTGGTGCGTCTATTCCAGACGGTTTAGGTAATTAATGACTGCGGTTTCGGTATACATATATAATGTAAATTGTTACGTATTAAATGTTCAGTTCAATAAAGATAATAAGTACCAGACCATTCATCCATCCAAATCCTCTTCATCCAAAGGTTGTCTGGAAGAATTCGCTTTATGCGATTAGATCGCCCATTGTGTATTTCTGTTGATTTTATAGTTTTAAGTTTATTGTACTTATTACTCTCTGTGTGGCTTTAGGCAATACAGAATTTAACTCTTCGGGCTAATGTGATACACCCACCGGTGAATGGATAATACTGATGCGCTTCGAAGCCCATTAAAACTGTAAATTTTAATTATCATTTTCATATAAGCAATGACACGACAAAATTCCACTCTCAACCTTAATCACTAAAAACAATATGCAAAATCTCGTAATCACATCCAGTCAGCTGGAATCGCTCGCCTCCGCGGCCTAAGGCAATCTATCATGTCGACAATAGGCTGTTGTTGTGAATGCCATATTGTGTCTGTTGTATTACTGTTTATGTATGTAACCGGGCTGTTGCGTATAGATACATAGATGGTATAGGTAATTAAGGTAATGTCCGTCGTCCGTCGTGTATTGTTCTGGTATGCTAGTCATAAGCGTTTAGTTCAGGCTATAATAGTAAATCGTGCTTTAGTAACACAAATATTTAGATGCAATTTTTGACGATGTCTAAATCATTCTTTATCAACAACAACGGGTTGTTCCGTATTCACCCTAAATGATGTCTCATCCCATTAAGGATACTATTCTTTATTCATCCCAACTTTATTCTTAAGTCAACCGATAATGTTATTTTTAATAGATATTCTTAACTCAAGCGAAATGTATTCCTACCACGTAAGTTTACACAAAGTGGTCAATCGGAGATTTTCTGTTCGGCGGTCAAAGAGGCAACAGGTGAATATGTATGGATATTGATAAAACTACTTTGTCAACATTAATAGTGTTTTCTGTGAGGCTCCGTTCTTTTGTCATGTTAGTTTTGACACGTCCAGGGAGCGATGGTGTTGCTCGTTTCTAGGCAGCTACCTCTGCGTCTTTGTTGTTTCTAGTGTATTCCGTGACGAACGGGGAGACGATTTCTCTCAATATGCCTTGTGAAGAGGCGAAACACTTGTCGAATTCCTTGAGTTGTAAGCGCTCATAAGATTTGTGACTCTATATTCGTTTTTCATTAAGATATTAGAGGTATAATAGATATCCGCCGGCAAAGTCACGCCTGTATCAATTAATTTCTTAATATCTTGGCTTTAAGTGAATTTATGGTTATGATTTTTTTTAAAGACCAACAGTACACGAGTGTAACGTTTGTTTAAATAGTTCAGTATCAGCTTTACAGCTCTTATAGGTATTTCCGTTGTGCAAGACCTACATATAAGAAGGCATGTCTCCCTCATATATCATCGAGATAAGGTTGAGGCGGGTTGGCGAGCTACGAGATGTTGATACACGGAAAGACGCTGCTGCCTATCTTCTGGAGGTATCCCTTGACAGATTCTTACTGCATCCACGGACAAGAGAGGAGGGGCAACATTCTCCTGCCGGCACCCTACGGCAAGCAAGCCACGTGCCAGTGTAGACTGGAGTGTACTTATACAGCAGAGATGATGATGATGGAATTACTAAAATTGGTGTGTTAAGTTGAAGTCATTATGTGAAGTTATATTTTGTGCTGTTTAGCTAACAGCTGATAACCTTCTTAGCACTGTGCATATACTCATACTCATACTCATTTATTTTTCCATAGGGACACTTAAGAACACTTGGATACGTCAAAGTTACACAATAAATTAAAAACTAAAATACAAAATTCATTTAAAAGCCAGTCCAAAAACAGACAAGCCAAGCATAGTATCATATCAGTATAAAGTAAGACTTACATTCTAAATAAAAGAAAATAAAAAAAAATCTGCTGTAAAGGGGCATTGTCAAATAAAACTTACATTAAAAATAATATGCTAAAATAAAATGCTTAGTTATAAGGAAAAAATAATAATGGTGTTATGTCTAAAATAAAAAATAATAATAATAATATGATGTCTAAGATAGCTGCTGTAAAAGGGCATTGTATAATTTTCTAATACATTTTGCACGTCAGATTGGTTAATAAATAATTGAATTGAACTACAAAAAACAACAAACAACAACATAGATCTATAACTAAAATGGTACATCAGGCAATGCTTTCGTCGTCAAAAGCTTCTCGTAAAGTGTAGTAACTCTTTTGAGTTATTATTTGTTTAATTTTGTTCATAAATAATACACAGCTTAAATCTCTAACTTCTTTAGAAAGTTTGTTAAAAAGTTGTATACCATTGCAGAGGTAACTTTTTGACACTCTGCTTAGCCTACAATTTGGACGCTGAATGTTGCCACCATGCCTAGTATAATACTCATGTGATCCTCCCAATGTTGGTAAGGTATAGGCTATGCTTATAGATTATACTATAGATATGTATTGCTTCATAGTTAATAGCCATGTTAGTGGCAAAGTTAACTGTAACGTTGATAAGTGGTAATAAGCAAAGCTAAGAACAACCGGGAAAATTTAAAAAAAATGGACGTATCGTACACTATCCTTTCAAAATGTTTTCTGTAAAAGCATTTTTGAGGAACACAAAAGTAAGTTTACCAATTCCAAGGATAAAAAATTATGGCCTCGTGGGAGAGCTTTTCAGTTTTGTGCGCATAAATTACCTGCTGCGTGCAAAGTTTCGGGCTCAGTACTCAGTACTTATCACCAAAACAGACACTCAACATGTTGACGGAAACACCCATGAAGGTTACATAACACAAACAAAAACATGCAATTTGTAGCTACTAAGCATAACTAACGCATAGTTGTAAAAGTCACGGGCAAGTTTGTTATTGTACCCGAAACAGATCTCAACAGGCCCTCAATGTTGTCGGAAACACCCACGACTTGTAACATACAGGCAGGTTACATTAACGCAAACGAAAACCCGCGTCCGGTAGCTGCACAATGCACTAAGTGCTGCGAAGTGATGTACATATGCCGAAGTGGGAGGCCGGCGTCCCTGAGCTAACGGTTTTAAGGGAACTGTACTTTTCCGTGTTGTTAAATGTGCGACTAGTGTTGACTTAACGTCGTTTTTCTTAAACTTTTGCGCTCACGAGAGTGTGCAGTCTTACTGTGGCCATGAGAGCCAATACGGGCGATAATAAATGTTTTTTTTTAAATAACTAAAAAAACACGCCGAATCATTGTATTGTATGCATAGTGGAACAAATGTTACATACTGTATCCCATTTCTTCCGTTAATGGAACAAAATAATGGAAGAAATGGGACTACGCCCATTGGTTTAAGTATGCAATTTATCAATTTAATCTGATGTCTTAGAGTGAATAAAACGTTCGGAGCTTCCGTTACAGTAACATAGTCGTATGTACACGTTACATAGATGCGATTTGTTAACCTTTACGTTAATTACTCGGGATGGCGCTACCAATGAGGTTAATAAAGAGTTCAAGAGTGAGACAGTTATTGTTTTTCTTAGCCTATTCATAACCACTGCTGCACAGGTTCAAGCTTCATAAGTTTCTTTTTCATCTTTTTAACTATCTTAAAAAACAAATACAAAAATTAATCATAAGAATAGCACAGGTAAACCACTAAGGTTTGTATATGTTACCGGCCAAACCCGATTTCAGGACAAACTAGTTTTGCCTAGGCTAAACTAGTTCTTCCTATATACAATACCGAAGCTATTTAGGAAATGTATAAATTAAAAAACACTGCCTGTGACAGAACCGAGATGGAGAGACAGTAGGTTATTAGGAAAAGAACTAGTTTAGCCTAGGCAAAACTAGTTTGTCCTGAAATCGGGTTTGGCCGGTAACATATATGTACATACTAAAATTATTAAACGGTCCATTTTCCGTATTCTAGCCACCTGGTTTCCGTAGTTCAAGTTGTACTCAGTTTGGGACTACACTGCAATGCGTGATGTCCGGCAATATCTATTTATTATAGTTTTTTAGTATATGCTAGTAAAAAAATATAGTTCTTGTTCCCACGGTGAAAAATATAAAAATAATTTCTCAGTTACTCCTTCGCTATGTACGATTAGCGATACCTGAAACCAGTTGTATAATCCAGCCACCTGTCGAGTTGACTTAGAAAGATTGATGATCACATAAATACCAGGTAAAACTGGCTATTGTTTATTACCTTGTTACTAGCTTCCTCCCAACCTCCCAATACCCTGGGACCTATGCACCTTTAACAGTAACTATCACTGGTTTCCGGCGGTGGGTTCTTATGCGGTAGATAGATATACATTTATTTGGCAACAAAAAGAACAGCACAGACAAAAAACAGTACATAAAAAACAAGTTAAACAATTAAAATTTATAAAGAAAAGAAAAATTATAGAAAACACACATGATAACATTACATAAAGAAAAAGTTAGTTTCTTATTTATTCTATAATTACTGTTTGTAATGTTTCACCTATTTTTATGTGCGACTTTTCAGTATTAATATATAAACTACCCAGAACAAAATAGGGCGCACTCAATAAAATAGTATATAAATTAAAATAATAAAAAATATGAAAAAAAAGTTCTGTTTTTTTTAGAAACTGGTGAGACTTGCCTTTTCTACTCCCGTATATTGTAAAGTTTAAAATGCGATTAAAATGTAGCACAATCATATGCGTTTCGAGTAAATCATGTTTAACATATTCCCACGCTTATGTTTATGGCATAGTACTGCCTTTCTATTGTACTTTATCATACCCACGGCTCATCTCGTGCATTGCAACAGAGCATGCCTCCAGGACTCGTTTGCATAACCCCGAGACCTATTCAAAGTTTATCGCCTATTCTATTGAGACATCGACATTAGCACATATCGGGCCTCATAATTGCCTAAAGGGATCTTATCTCTCTCTTGCGAGTGTTAACATACAATAAGGCTTACTTATTATTGTTATTATATATCCCTCATTGTACCACTGCAGTGCAAAGACCTCTTCCCTTCTTCCACTCTCCGCGGCTTGACGCAGTGACAGGCCACGTGCTGAGGTGAGTGTTCAGTTCGTCCCGCCATTTCTTTCTAGGTTGTCCGCGTGGAGCATGCATTTTTTCTTTGACGCCTCAGTCAACCGGCCAACACATTGTTAAATCGCTCCGTAATCAAAGTTGAGTTTTTTCACGTTAAATACGTTCCGCGTGTGAAGATATTTACAAGGATTATTATAACCATAAAAAAACACAAAAACAAGTGGAACAGTGCTACGTTGTTCTACTGCCGGGACCCATGTCATTTAGACGCATGCATACATGCATTTATACATATTATCACCATTTCAGCCATAGGAAGTTCACTGTTGGACAAGGGCGTCCCTCTTGGATATTGCGGATGGAAGCGGCCTGCATCCACCGCCTACCAGCATACCTCTTACCAGGTCGTCTGCCTTAATACATAATTCTAATTATATCTGCCTAAAGTATCGTAACTATGTTCAGCAGTGAACGTCCTACGGCTGAGATGATGATGATGATGAACTACCTAAAATACCTAGAATGTGTTTAGGTGTAGGTTGCTAGCCTAAATACAAGTGTTTAACCCATTATGCTCATAGACTTGCAAATAATCGAAAGGCACCTGTTTTGTCGCAATGTGTCGTCGCGTGGGAGACCACCTTCGTTGCGAAACGAACATACCCTTTGAATAGACTGGTTTGTTGATTGATTTCCAATTAGTAGTGCTTTAGAACCCGGCTTCTATTTCATAATTGAGTTGTGGAAACAGCCGCATTCTACGTTAAAGTTAGGGGTTATAAACAAACTGGTTCCACGACTGTTGCTCTATCTGGCAGTGCGAGTAATGTATAAAAAGATTTAACTGTATAGAGCATTTATTATCATCATCTCAGCCACCAGCTTTCCTCCGTCGACCGAGACACGTTCTCGGCTTGCCCGTTGACGAGCTCACCGCCGCTAACCCGGAGGTAACGTCAACCCGTCCCACATTAGCTGCTAGGCACACATTCAATAACCGGTCCCGCCGGCGGGGCCGAAGAATACACTCTTCCGCCTTAAGGTGCAGTCTTGCACCTGGACGTTAACCATCATTACACACAAAAATCTGGCAACAGTCCAAGCCGTGGTTCGAACCTAAGTGGTGCCCTTAAGCTTGTTGCCCTAACCTAACTTTTGCGGCTGGGCGCCTTCTGCGCTCGCCATAGTCCGGTAACGTTGTCATGGCCATCTGTGGTCAACAAAATATATTGTCATTTCGAAAAAAAAAAATCTCAGCTACCAGATGTCCACTGCTTGGCCTCCCCTTTATGGATCTCTAAGTACTGATTATGTGGGGGGGTTGTTGGCATACTCACCACGCTTTGCCGGCGGATTGGCGAGCGCGGTACGGGACGTTTATACACTGCGTCTTCTGGAGGTATCTCTTGGCAGATTCTTACTGCGTTAGAGGAGGGGCAACATTCTACTGCCGGCACCCCACGGCTCTTGACATGTTATGGTCTAATAATGCCTAATATAATTGATCCGCTTGACGGGTTACCATTAATGTTTGAAGAGATTATCCTGCTTAAAATTAACAACGCAATTACGAACTCAAATTATGAATGGTCGCACGGTTGTAATGTAAAATGAAAATACAATTAATAATGCCAGACATTTCACCATCGGTTTTAGCCAGAGAGAAGTTCTTCGACCCCCGAAAAATTCGTGAAGCGATCGAAATAAGCCGGCATCCGAATTTTAACCGAGACCAGGTGTGGGGTATATCACCTTCTAAATGGTCTACGAAACGTCAGCAAGGTCATAATAAGTTAGGTACGTGGTGAAAGCCGTATTATATTTATTAAACGATGTCAAGCCACGATAAATTCAATTCATCATCATCATCATCAACCTGATTTTCAGCCCGTGTCAACACACTGCTGAGTGTAGGCCTCGTCTATTCTTTGCTACTTCCGGTGTTAGGCCGTTCCCATCCAGGTCTTGCTGGCGACCGATGTCCTAATGTCACTACTTAATTAAAATATTTTTTACAAGGAAAGTTACTTATGAAAGCGTTGTAGCTTTATTTGCTCTTATAAAACTGTATTATTTGGCCATTTTATCATCATCTGGGCATTACTCTGATTACACATCGCATTAGTCATTCTCTGAGTAAGGCTTTCAACTCGTCATTCATTCCTTATCTCGACCTACTTGATTTTATCAATTCGCAATGAGGAGGGCTATTAGTTTAATGATGCAAGACTCAACTTTAACTTAATCCCTTTTTCCACACTTGGATTATTACGGATTAAGTATAAAAGTGCAGTGTAGTACAGTAGTGTCTGTAGATTATCAAAGATTGCCTTCAAATACCTTGAAAATAAAGATAAAGATATATTTATTTGCTTGAACACAAACATATATAAGTTCTAATGTAGTTCTAATTTATCTGTTTCTAATTATGTTCTACCTTAATTATTAGCATGCAAAAGTATTAATATAATATAAAAAGTTTTATTATAATTTAAAAGAAATAACAATGTTAATTTATTAAATTCATTACAAAATATTAGACATAACCCCAACTTGTCATCTAAAATTTCGTGAATATCATAATAACAATAGCTTACTAATGATTGTCTCAATTTAGATTTAAATATTCTCATTTTGGTTTTATTAGGACGTTACTTTATTATAAATATTTAGTACCATACAGACTACACTTTTTCGTAAAAGTGCTGTTGTGCGGTTGGGTTACGAATCCTATTATTGTCTCGTCTGTTACGTGCTACAACGTCAATCCTTGCAAGAAAATTATAGGACCTTTCGATACACAGACAAAATGCTAAAGCCGTTTTAACGTTAGAGTCATCTTATAAATCAACAATTGCAATTGGATCTGTCTTACGAGACAGCGTCACATAATGGTTATTTATATTCAATCTTCAATTACCAAACCTTCCATTACACATTTCTTTGCTTATGCCTATAACCCAACACATTTTGATGCGACTTTCCCCTCCAGATACAAATTAATTGTAGATGGAGGTTAAGGGCACCATTACCTACGCTAAGCCGTTGGTTAATGGCTGATTGAGCTTGTCAAATTGCTCCTCGCACCTACTAGTATAACTAATCACCTTGTTTCTATCGTAAAGATTTTATGCACCGTAAACGATCAAGGCTGTGTATGCTTGCATTTACGCTTCTATTGCGAGAACACGTCTTAAATGGTAAATGGGTTCTAAGTATAATTTACGGATGGTAAGGCGATGTTGAATTGCTTATTTCCGCTCGCGCGATTGGTCGGTCAATTTTCTTCTTTAATTCTTTTTGTTTTGCGGTCTAGCAATACTTTAGAAATTCAAACTGTTTTACCTCTATGAAAACCTCACTTAAAATACCTGTTAAAGAAATCGAATTTATAAACGATTTCTTTAACAGATGACATAAATAAACGTTTTCTATTTCTATTTGGTGGTGATCATGATAAATGGAATAATATAGGAGATAACATTTGTTTTATTTAAAGGGTTGTAGGTTTCGCGGATCATAGAGGCATATTTATTTCTATTCTAGTACTACTGATGACTCCGACTCTATTCTTCTTTTTATAAATTCCTAAGAATGTGTTATTTGATAGTATTTAGATAGGTTAACCTAAGAATTACTCGTTTGTACACTATGGTAATTGATTCTTGGCCAATTTCGACCACAGCGACTGCTTTACAACTAGATACTCATTTTAGCATAGTGTGATGTGTTAGTATAATGATTTACCTCGTAAAATGTGTGAGTAGTCTTTTTAACTAAGTTCAAAACAGAAGTAGGGTCGGTAAATACGTGGTGTATTAACCGACCATAGTTATTTTTAAGCTTGCAATTTCCCACCGGCAGTATTAACGTTTCTTCTTTCCACTAATTACCATTTTCTGATCATCATCATAATCAGCCCGTTGACATCCACTGGTATAGGCCTCCTCTTCAACACGCCAAGTAAACGGTCCTGTGCAATCCTTATCCACTGTCGTCCGACAACCTTGACTAGGTCCGCGCATCTGGCAAGTAGTCTGCCTCGAGGCCGTCTCGCTTCCATCGGCAACCACTTTTGTCATACTAAAACTGTGGGTAAATATTCAAAATTGTTAATTTTCTAAACGGACCGATTATGCTCAATACGTGCCTGTTCAGGTTGATCACGCGCGATCTCGAATTGTAATCAGCTGCCGATTCGATTCTGTGATGAAAAGTGGATCCTATACGATAATCGGAAGCGCTCATCGTAAAGGCTGAACCCTGGCGAACCAGCCAAATCATGCCCCAAGCGAAAACTGACACAAAAAAGTTACTTGTGAGCGTTTGGTGGACCAGTGCTGGTGTCGTCCACTACAGCTTTCATAAATCTCGCCAGACGATTACGGCAGATGTCTATTGTCAGCAACTGCAAACCATGATGGAAAAGCTAGCTGCTAAACCACCGAGCCTGATCAATCGCTCTAGGCCACTGCCGCTTCAGGACAACGCTAGACCACACACTGCTCAACAGACGGCTACCAAATTAGAGCAGCTTCAATTGGAATCACTAAGACATCCACCGTACTCTCCGGACCTTGCTGCAACAGATTACCATTTTTTTTCGAAATTTGAATAACTTCTTGCAAGGGAAAAAATTCAACCCCGATGGGGCAGTCCAAACTGCCTTCAAAGATTTTATTGATTCCCGTCCGAATGGTTTTTTTAGCAAAGGGATCAATGAACTACTAATTAATAATAACTAATTTCATGCAATGTATTTATATGTAAGAGTTAGCTCTAGAAATGTTAAATTTAAGTGTTGTGTTATCTCTCATGTAAGTGAATTTTATTCTTATGAGAAATAAATTATCCTAAACGAGACCTACGAGATGGCAAAAGTGCATAGATAGCAACGGTACATACATAGTTTAATTAAATATTTTATTTATTATTTATATATATATAATATTTGATTTAGAGCACATAGGCCTTCCTCATGAATCATGAGGTGGTTGTTGCTATACTCGCAACGCTTGGCAAGCGGGTTGGCGAGCGCAGTACTGGATGTTGATACACGGAAAGACGCTGCTGCCCATCTCCCGGAAGTAACTCTTGGCTGATTCTTACTGCATCCACGGGCAAGAGAAAGGCAATATTCTAATGCTGGCAACATTCAAAATTACTCACTTCGTATTTATTTAAAGGTCAGATTTTTCCTACGCGTTGTGAGAGTGTTGTGTGTGCGAGATCCTTTCCACTGATCTGATTGATACTGACAAAATCAACTGCCTAAATGACGTTAGCCTGTGCCAATAGACCTGATAATGCTTCAACGCCCGTTCAGATTAGCCGACGCGTGATTTCGAATTGCCATCAGCCGCCGTATTCGATTATTAGCTCTGGACCTCGTCTCTACTCAGGCACCCGCCCCACAGTACAAATTTAATTCAGTAGGTCACTTATTTAATTTAAAAATGGAAGGCTTTAGATTATTTATTCAGTCTTGATTGGCTGAGTAAGGAAACATAGCTTTATTTCATAGACATATTCAGTCTAATGTACATATATCGCATACTTCTGAACAATCTGTTCTTACTGCAAACTTCATAATAACCTGCGTAACATAGATAAAGTTGACTTACATATGCAAATATGTCCTTTATGTCCGTATAAGATGGCATAACATTGCATACGTAGCTTGCATCGGACAAGATTTCTTGCGTTTCTTATGACACATTCAAATTCATATTACTTTGGCTAACATTTGCAGTAGCAATTTGTACTGTGACCTGTACTGCTGTATCAGCTGTGCCTGCTTATTCCATTTTGCGGTCGCGCTGAGCACGGCTTGTCGGCCACTATAGGAAAATAGCTGGAAAACCGTCGAAATAGCCGCCGCCGCTTTCGAATAATATCGGGAACCGATAATAGGGTTATGATGACGTTTGCATAGTGCTACAGTGGAATTTTTTACTTGGTAACTGTACGAACGTTGATGATTTCTCATTAGTAACATAAATATGGAGATAACTTTAGTAACATTTTTAGTTGCAATTCTGGATTACATTGTGCACTGTGGATGTGTACTGCTGTATCGTCTGTACCCGCTAATCTATTTTGCGGTCGCGCTAAGCACGGCTCGTCGGCCAGCATGGGAAAATTGCTGGAAAACCGTCGAAATAGCCGCCGCCGCTTTCGGATATCGAAAACCGATAATGGCGTTATGATGACGTTTGCATAGCGCTGCTATTAACCTGGTGTGTGGTAGCCTGGTAGTAAGTGAGAACCACAGAGATCTATTTTTCGATCGATCTTTGTTTCTGATATCTGTGGTGAGAACACTTGTAGGAATGAGGGTGGAAAATTTTAAAACTGATTTATTTATTTATTTTATTTATTTAAACAAAATCCACACACAGCCCACACAGTATAGCGTCATTAAAAGTTAGCGATCTAGAACCATTGGTAAGTTGCGGGCAATCACTGAGGAAAATTGCCTAGTTTATGATACAAGTTTTCTGATCATTAAGTCGATAGCTATACCGGTGTATTCAAACCTGATACGAAATCAAACTAAGAACCTTTACAAGGGGACAAAATCATATAGAAACCTTTATGCTGCATTTTGCTTTGATTATGCGCAGGTTATTAGACTCAAAGAAGCTGCTATAAACTATTGACAGAGTGCTGTCTGCCAATGCTTTCGTATTTTTTGGGGTTTCTCAAAAGGAAAAAAAAACGAAACTCTTATAGGATCATTTTGTTGTCCGTCTGTCTGCCTGTCCGCCTGTCGGTTTGTCAAGATCCTTTATCTCGAGAACGTGTAGAGGTATCGTGTTGAAATTAAAACCATATACTCAAATCTACCTCTTTAAGCTGTGAAAAAATCGTATTTTATTATTTTTTAATAGATTGTGGTATCAACCCAACCGCAAAAGCAACTCATTTGCTAGACAGTCTGCTTCTAAACAAAATATTTCTCGCTTTACAACGCCCATGCGTAGAAAAGGGGTATGCAGCATGATCTCCTTCCAAACGTTTCTAGTTACACTTTTCCGACTTCGTCGTTGACGTCAGTGTAACTGCTAGTATGTATCTCGTATCGGATTACAACTCAAGCGGATATCTGCACGTACTTCCGTTAAATAAAACTACAGTGTATAATTATAATTAGCAAGACTCATAGTAACATTGCAATTGCATTATACGGGTTTCGCGATACTGAAGCCGCGTAGCGTTAGACAAGCGGTCGTCGGGGTTCGCTAAATGATTAGAAGTGCATGTCATTACTATATTGGATTATCGGGTATTTGTCGCGTTAATTATTGCCTCTATTTTTATTACGATGAATCGATAGGTGCAATTCTGTGTTGTTATCGTAAAATGTAAAAAAAGACAAACTGTATGGGGACAGACAGAGGAAGTGTCGCGAATCGTTTTAAAAAACGATAGCTTTTACAACTTATCTGCGCTTTATGTCTAGAAAAATAAATTGATCACGAAATTGCCTTAAACTACTATTTATGTGTGTCTCTAGAAAGTAAAAGATTTTGATTGTGTGTATTGCCTCGGCTACAGTCTGCATTTAGCCTTTCTGTCAAAGTATGATGACAAAATACTCGTAAAAAGCGGTGTATTTTTCTCCCTACATTGATATCGATATCCACATGGACGTTGACTTTATTCGCGTTTTATATGCGCTAATGGACAAAGCACTTGTCTAATCCATATACGATGAGCGATAGCACTTTGCACTCGAGCGGGCAAGGTGAAAACTACACCCATGTGACTGCACTGCACCCAGCGGCGTCAGGTTTACAAGAAATGAGGAAGCGATTATAGCTTAAGGAAAGCGCTAAGACGCTACGCTGTTTAACGAGTTAGATGATGTGCTAATTCTAGTTGATCTTACGAGTACGCACAGGTCAACGCTTTCGTGACTAAGCTTTGTAGCAATTGAAGAAAATGAGACCGAGAACTTTGCTAAGTTGAAAAGCACGCTTCAAAGCGCGTTATTGTGAAACTGCACTCTTGGAACCTGCACTCTTGGAACCTGCATCAAGCGGTGCCAGGTTTCAAGAAATAATCAAGCGATTATAGCTTAAGGAAAGCTTTAAGACACTACGCTGTTAAAGTGATCCTATCGACAGGTCAACACTTACGTGACTGAGTTTGAGAGTTGCATTTAAAATAGAATAGAAATAGGAACTTTTCTAGGTCTTGTCTGGTATTGATGACTTTGAATAATAAGTAAAAGCGGAGGATTTTTTGACATGGCTCGCCAGGGTGTGGTTGCCGTAGAAAAGTGTGACGCTACTAGTATATGGAAGCCTCTTGTGTTTCACAAGTTGTATAATGTCATGAACATAAACGTAAATCAATGAACAATACCCAAACATCTATTGACAAGTTCCATTCAATATGATTTTAACTACCGACTTGTCCCAAAACAAGTTCAAGTACCAACTGTTACGGTTGTCAGTTCACAACTTAACAATGTTCCAGTTGAATAAAAATAAACAGACAAATTCACAGGTCGGCGATCCGTAACGCAATTCACGTGAGATTCTGCCCATAAAGTCGCATGTATGAGAATTGAACCCTCATTGTGACTTTACAAAGAGATGAGTATCTCTACATATCTCATACATTGTAGGAACACTACAAGTGTACGCGATCACAAAAGGGACATTACTGTTGTATTGTTCTCCTTGAAATGACGTCATGTGATGCACCAATAACTGGAATAAGAGAAGTTACGGTTGGATCCTTTTCGAAACAAGTTTTACTCTTAGTTTTCGATTGACTTTTCTCATATCTCTTCACAAAATGGGATTGTTTACCACATTTGAATGAACCTATACATCGGATATCTTTCCTTAAAAACTAGTTTATTTCTACTTTATTTAACATAAGAAACAAGTGAGAGAACCTATTAAGCAGTCTAGATAAGCAAGTATGGACAAGTATTTTATACCTCTAAAGGAAGAAAAAACCAGTAGTCACGAGCTTTTTTATTTCCTATTTCGTGAATGATGAAATAGGAACTTAGCGATGTAAAACTGACTTCTGATCCTGACTTGAAGTGCAAAGAATTTACAACAGTGGGTATATTGCTTTAAATTAAGCATAATATATTAAGACAAACATCTAAATATTTAAAAGAAGTGGAGGTTTCTTTTGCCTTACTTGGAAAAAAGTTATCTGCAGCGATCAAATTATTTGTTATTTCTATGATCTCTGGGTCCGAATGAATAAACTCCTTTTGACTTAAAATTGATTCAAAGACTTATCTTTTATTCGTTGTTTCAGGTACGTCCCCATGGTATCCATAAATGGAAGTTGCGAGACTTTATCTATTCAGGATTTGAGGTAAGCTACTTCGTAAATAGAGAATTTTGCATGCTTTATGTAGATATGCCGTGGGGTGCCGGCAGTAGAATGTTACCCCTCCTCTCATGCCCGTGGATACAGTAAGAGCCTGCTAAGGGGTACCTCCGGAAGACGGGCAGCAGCGTCTTTCCGTGTATTAGCATCCCGTACTGCGCTCGCCATCCCGCCTACCAAGCGTGGTGAGTCTGGAAACTACCCCTTATGGAGATGCATGAGGGAGACCTGTTTTCAGTAGTTTTCAGATGTTGAATAATGAAGACAATAGCTTAATTTATTTTACTATGTACCATCTTTTGAGTTTACCCATTTTCGCTAAATAAATTATATTTATATACCACTTTGCGTGTGGTAAGGAGAGGTGTGGCAGCCGTAAGACATCCACTGCTGGACCATAGGCCTCCCTCATGGATCTGCAAGTACCGATCATTACGAGTTTCTGCCATACTCACCACGCTTGGCACGGTGACACGGAATAACGCGGCTACCCATCCTCCGGAGGTATCCCTTGGGAGATTCTTACTGCAGCCACGGGCGAGAAAGGAGAGGCAACATTCTACTGCCGGTACCCCACGGTAGATCATGGTTTTGAAAACAACATGTACTTAGAATTGAATTCCACTCTTGATTGTGTTTCAAGAGCATGAGAGCGATTGAATATTATATTTTCCTTTTACTCAACTCAACATTCTACTGTAACATGTATATATCCACTAGTTTGGTTACGGGAAAATAATTTTTCGACCCTCAATTGGTTTGCGTTTTGGCGGGAAAAACGGCGGGCGCTCCGCGTCGGCGCTAAGTGGATACTGGCTCGGTTTTTACAATGGAGCGTATCGTGGTATTTACGCTCTGTGGAAAGGGATTGAATGAAGCTTGTCAGTACAATCATTCATAATTTAGTCTGTGTTCGGGATATATAGCGTAAAAATTATTTAATGCACTTTGAAATTGGAACTGTAAAATCTGCGTCGAAAAATGCCGTCTCTGGATCATCACAGCTGTAGGACTGTACTATCCATATCCACTGGACACCTGCATCTCCAAGATCATGAGGAGAGTCTTATTCTCTTATTCTTATTCTTGTGGGGGTAACTAGATCTGCACTGACGTCCCGCATAGGGGTGTATTGTGCATTGTCCCCCCTGATGCTAGCCCGACCCTAGCCAGCCCAACTCCTTAAAGTACCGGAGAAGGACTCTGGGCCGCCGGCAGCATTCCCTGAGCATTCCCGATGGATATGCAGATGTTGTAGAAGAAGAAGGGCATGACTCTATGAGCTCCTGCAGTCCCGTCTCCGATCTGGCGTTCTTTGTTTGTTGTGAGGAGAGTGTTGCCATACTCGCTACGCTTGTCAGGCGAGTTGGCAAACGCAGTATGGGATGTTGATGTATGAAAAGACGCTGCTGCCCATCTTCCGGAGCTATATATACCTCAGGAGATTCTTACTGCATCGACGGGCGAGAAAGGAGAGGCAACGTTCTACTGCCGGCACCCCACGGTTATAAAACTAAATTACATTTAAATCAGTAGTATCGACCTATACCTACGGATCGCAGTAAACACAAAGGTAATTCTCGATGAACAATACGAACTGCCAATATTAGTTTAACGTTTTTGCACAGAGTCAATTGACTTGTTTCATGGGAATCAAGCGTGCAAATAAAACGATGTTTTCGCTTATTGAAACATGAGATCGAGTAACCTTGTTTGTTTGTACTATTTGACTAATATGCCGGGGGGTGCCGGCAGTAGAATGTTGCCCCTTCTTTCTTCCTCGTGGATTCAGTTGGAATCTACCAAGGGAAACTTTACGGAAAATGGACAGCAGCGTCTTTCCGTGTATCAAAATTCCGTATTGCGCTCACCAACCCGCCTGCCAAGCGTGGTGAGTGTGGCAACAACCCTCCCCATGATCAAGATCCATGAGAAAGACTCATCCAGCAGTAGTTGTCCTGCGGTTGAGATGATGACGATTTGACTAAAACCACAGATTACAGAAACTAACTAAAACTATGAAAATAGTCTTAGAGCTCTATTTTATTTATTACGTGATATAACAAGTTGTCACGTAATAAATAAGCACAATGAACGTAACACAAAAGAACACATAGTTCTGTAAAAACTTGACAAAAGCAATCAAAGTCAAAAACTTGGAACATAAATAAGAAAATTGACATTGTCATCACTACTGAATGAATCATTTCAGCCGTAAAAACGTCCACTACTGAACACAGGCCTCCCTCATGGATCTATGAGGGGAAATTGCCATACGCTTGGCAGGCGGGTTGGCGAGCGCAGTACAGGATGTTCATACACGGAAAGACGCTGCTGCCCATCTTAAGGAGGTATCCTTTAGCAGGCTCTTACTGCATCCACGGGCATGAGAGGAGGGGTAACGTTCTACTGCCGGCACTCCACGGCTAACTAACTGAATAAATGTCTGCTGTATTTAAGTATGTCGAGATAATATCAAAATGTATGTTGCAAAATCATCAAAAGCCTGAATATTTTCCCATGTTTTCTAGTAATCGAATCAAACCACCCACGATGACTCACGCCCTACACAACCACGTACGGAATTAATGCGTGCAATAGCTGTGCGGTTGTGTGCATCCGGCGTGCCCGCTTATTTTGCAACTTCCGGTCAGGGTTTATACCGCTTTTCCCGCAGCGCTAGTCAATTGAGAGGCTTTTTAATTACAAGTTTTACAAGTTACTAAAATTAAATATTTTAAGACTTTACCTAGTCTCGGGGGTTACCTAATTTTTTGTAAAGTGTATCCTCAGTTTTGCAATCTACACATCATGCCCTTTCATTCGATACCACTCTTGGGTATATTTGAAAACATTCGATTGTTCATCTTTCCTACCCCTATATCTTGGTAAACTTCTTAACCGATTTTGATAAAACCTGTTTTAAGAACCACCGCCGGGAAACCTCCTTTTATATAAAAAAAACTGCATGCAAATCGGTTCACCCGTTTAAGAGCTACGTTGCCTCAGACAGACACATAGGCGCACACATAGCGGTCAAACTTATTAATTGTACAAATTTTCCTCTTCACGACTATTTGCGTCGCCTTTTGGATAAATATCTAAGACAAGAAGATATTTAAGCATCTCACCATCAAACTGCTATTATCATGTTGGCCCGCGTACATTACAACTACGGAGGCTTTTTAGTCAAAAAAAGTACTAATTTGCCCTTTTACGACTACTTGAGTCGCCTCTTGGAAGACTTGTCTAGGAAGATATTTGAGCATCTCACCATCCTTAGTCTTTTTTATACTTTAGCGATCACATTATTAACATATACATATTTAACCGGGTATTTATCGCGTTATTTACCTTTATTATTGCCCGACGTTTCGACAGGATTGCACATATCGTGGTCCCGACGATGGTAAATAACGCGATAAATACCCGGTTAAATGTGTGTTAATAATTATCATCCTTATCATATAAGCCTGTTTACACCCCCTGCCTCCTCGTTAACATGCCTACTTAAACGGTCCTGTGCCAGCCTCATCCATTGTCGTCCGGTAACCTCGACGATACCGTCCCATATCTTCATTTCAGTATATCATCATCATTACAGCCGTGAAACGTCCACTACTGAACACAGGCCTCCCTCATGGATCTTCGTGAGGGGTAGTTGCTATACTCACCACGCTTGGCAGGCGGGTTGGTGAGCGCAGTACGGGATGTTGATACACGGGAAGACGCTGCAGCTCATCTTCCAAAGATATCCCTTAGCAGGCTCTTACTGCATTCACGGGTAGGAGAGGAGGGCAACATTCTACAGCCGGCACCCCACGGCAAATATGTATTATCATCATAGTTGGTAGAGATGTTACCTCTAGTATAACAAATATGATTGGATACTTAGCTCATGCTAGCCATTGATCGAGAAAATGTTCAGCTCAATATTTCCTATCCATATTTAATGGAGCTCGTAGCGAGCTTCGTCTTAAGAGCGATCGAACTAAGGATATATTCCTAAATTCGGTAGAGCAAGGGGTTTTAAAATTTTGTATCACCAGCACTAGAATTTATCTTGCACCGGCTCTAACGGTCGAAAAGGGACTCATCATCATCTCAGTCATCTCCGTAAGACGTTCACTGCTGGACATAGGCCTCCTTAAAGATCATGAGGGGTTATTGCCATACTCGCCACGCTTGGCAAGCGGGTTGGCGAGCGCAGTAAAGGATGTTCGGAAACTGAAAGAAGCTACTGCCAATCTTCCGGAGGTATCCCTTTGCAGATTCTTACTGGATCCACGGGCACGAGAGACTTTCCACGGAAAACGGAATAAATAAGGAAAACTACGCGATAAATTCCCGTGTTCGAAGTATAAAATATCACGGTTAGTGTTTTCAATTTCCGATTTGACGGTGGTAGTTTGGATAGTGTCTAGTCTAGACTGTTTTGCGAGCTCACAAACGCATCCAGCCGTTCACTTCCGGTCCGTCGGAGCGCGGTATATCAACTTATCTGCCTGACGGGTAAAGTACAGGGATGTACATAGTTGCACCTGTAGCTGTACCTTGTAGTTAGCTGGTGCGTACCTTTAATAGCGTGTCTAGATTATTTCCTGTTACGTAGCGAAGTTCTTCTTCTGCCCTTCTGCGACGTGCAAAATGGAGATAACTGTCTAAGGTTCGTTATGTTTATTATGTTATATTCGTTATATTTTTTTTTGATTCGTTCGTTGTTAGCAGTTGAATATTTTAGCAATTGTGCTGACCGTGGTCGTCCCAAAGCGGGACAAAATTTATCTTACAAGCATGTGTCGGTAAATAATGTGTCTTATCTAAACAGACTACTGGATGACACAGTTGGGCCTTACTGCTGGCCTTACTCTTCCACTTAAATTCTAATGATATCAAAGTTATACCTGTTTCGACAAAAAATACCATAATTCTGTCTGGTGAGTTCGTTAATAAAATAAAATGGTTACCCCATTATTTTTAAAAGGATGCAAAACTCAGTAAGTTAAGTATCTTTAAGACACATTTTCATCCCCTCATACAAATGTTGCAATTACTCAAGAACATGCTTCACTAATCTCTTCCGGAAAGGTGCAGTCCTTTCAAGAAAGGACACACACTTCAGACGCCAGACGATGCTGTTTTAATCTCGAGTTTCCGCATTCATGGTAGCGATGTCTTAATGAAAAGTCTTCAGGCTGAAAACCGCTCATGTGCAGTATTGCAGACAGAAAGCTGGTAGTACCGGCGCGGCGGCGCCTGATTTTACCAGTTACTTACATAAACTAGTTAAAAAATTTAAGTAACCTCTGACATTTTACCTAGTCTCGGAGGTTATCTGTTCTTTTTTGTATGTGTTCCCTCAGTTTTACAATCTACACATTATGCCCATTTGATACCAAACATGAGTATATTTGGAAACATTCGGTTGTTCATCCCCACTTATGCCCACCATATCTTGTAAACGTCTTTAACGATTTTGATAAAACAAAAATAGAAAAACTGCTTAAATATAAAAAAAAATCATTCAAATCGCTCCACACGTTTAATAGATAGACTTTCAATTACATTATAGTAAAATCCCCATTCCCTGCTTTCTGCGTTTAATACTGCGCACAATATTCACGGCCTGCACATATTTAAGTGGAATGTCCCAGAGATATACCGGAAGATGTCTGGGAGACGAAAGTTTTCGCTCGGCGGTGTTCAAATGAAAATGATACATTCCTTGCATGGAATTCAACCTCATATCACGTACTCCAAACTGACCACCAAAGTTTAATGAGTTTTTGAAACCTGCAACTACATTTGAATTTATAGTTTTTGTCTTTATACGTAATAGTTTACAAGTTTTTGATAGCTTCATAAGATTTAGCGCAAAACAGAAATTTACCCTATGGTCGTCGATATAATACATTTCTGTTCATAAATGATCAGTAGTAGTAGTATTAGTTTGAAAGCTATCGATACTAAAGCTTTCAAAGGATTTTTTCATATATTAAATTATCGTGATCTTTCTGAATTAAATACTTGTTGGCGTGAGGTCTTACCAGGGTTGATGAGAATAAACTGATCATAGCGGCAGGCATTTTGATAAAATGCACGAATGTTTCTACATGTATTGTCCATTTGCCGCGCTGGGACGCAGGGTACGATTCTTGCCATGGACCAAATGTTTGTATGATCACCGAGGGTTTCGTAGGTGTGTAGGAACGTTATAATTATTATCAATTAGCTGATCTAATTTAGTAAATTACATTAAAATGCACAAATATATTCGGTCACCCATCCAATTTATGATCGCACGTAGGGTTGCTTAACCTCGATGATTGATTTCGTACTTTTTTTAAAGACGATTTTTTTATGATTCCATTGCAAATGTATAGTTTTTTCAGGTTAACGTAGAATATTGAAATTTTGAAAGCTTAAAGAGGCAGTAGATTTGATTTGATACCTTACGTTTTCGAGATAAAGTGAGACCAAGAGAGACCGACAGACGGACAGTCATACAGAGAGACGGATAACAAAGTGTTACTATAAGGGTTTCGTTTTTTTCTTTTGTGGTACGGGATCCTAAAAAGATATACGTATTATATCAGACACCTGCTTTCCATTGTACAAGCTTTGCTTAGTTTAGGACTAGACGGTTATGTACTGTACTGAATGAAAATCACCGAATCCTGTAAAGTCGTAGAACGAAAGGTTTTCCCTGAGGTGGTCAAAATCACCCCTTTCGGCTTAGTACACATATTATAATACACCCTGTATATAAAATATAGCATTTAGAAAAAAAAAACAGTTAAGTATGAAAGTTCTAAATATGACATATTGTCCAGCATTATTTATTTTTTCCCCCAAAATGACCACTCAGTTTCCCCTAAATAACCGTGTCCGCCCTCTGTCCAAACTGATCCCTGTCGGAGAGTCCTGTTCTTATGCGGCACGCTACTTTCTTTTAATTACGCGTTGCGGATACCCGTGAAAACAAACAGTTACTCCTGATGGGTTGTACTCGTTATTCCAGTTGGTAGTTGTAAATTATAACCGTGACTAATACCCATCTTACGAGCGGTTGGTTGCCAGACTTGCCGGTGATAAACTAAAGTACAAGAATGTGTCTATAAGTGAAAAATTCCCAAAGGAAACTTAGCCTTAATTAGAACTTTATACATTTACTTTGTTTTTTTTCTTTTTTATATTTTGTAGGAAGTTAGTTGGCTATTTACTATGCGCTATGCCTTAAAATTGCCTTAACAAAAAATGCACGGTCCGGGAAGCCACATGCTCAGCTGCACTCGTCTAATTACCAGAGTTTCTGAGCTGAGAATGTGAGAACAGCGCCTATGTCGTTTTCATAGCAACCGGTTTGTCTGCGCTTTCATCACGTGGTTTAAAGTGCTAGGCGCACACAAGACACGTTCTATATCAACACTAAGCTTGTATAGCTAGTTATCATTTTAATTGTAGCTTGCATTTTAGAATGACAACTACGTATCCATTGCCGTGATACCGGTAGCTAAGTGGTATTGGATATGGTGTATACTGGGTTTTCTCGTCGTTAAATAAACACTATAAGTGTATTTGAGCCCGGTCACCGAACGTGAAGTCGCAAACATTATCAAGTCACAGAGTAATAAATTACGTAAGTGCAGATGAGATACCTACTAATTTAGATAAAGAATGCGTATATGAACTTACGTACCCACTTAGCCTGCTCATATCAATCATTTGACGAATGATCCTTCCCAGATAAACTTAAGTTTGCGAAAATAACCCGTTCTTAAAAAAGGCGGCAAACCAGAAATTGCTAGTTGCTAAAGACCAATAGCTCTTTTATTTTTTATCTCAAATATCTTTGAAAAGGTCAAAACAAGCAGAATCCACAGATACGTAGAAAAATATAATATTCTAAGTACTAAGCAATTTGGCTTCAGGAAAAAGCGCTCAACCACGTTAGCTGTTTATAATTATGTCCAAGAAATATATAAACTAATAAACGAAAGGAAATATGGAATAGGATTATTCCTTGACATGTCTTAAGATGACAGAGTAAACCACCAGATTCTATTTCAAAAACTTTACGGGTATGGTATATGAGGAATGGCGTTTAAATGTTTCTAGTCGTATTTAAAAGACCGTAAGCAATTTGTGCAAACTTATTACCGGGACGAAAACTCGCAACAGCTATTAAACGCTGTATCTGCCACACTAACTATAAACAGCTCAGTACCACAGGGAAGTGTTCTAGGATATAACCTGTTTCTCCTGTGCATAAATGACCTACCTACCGCAGTCAATAAATATACACTGTGTCCTGTTTACGGACGATGTGTCGCTTATCTTTGGCAGCACTTTGAATATAGACTATTCACTTATAACCAATACCTTTAATATTATGCCATAATATTGTGGAGTGAAAATGCCGATTTTGACAAATTGTTTATAATGCAAAAAAAATGTATGCGAATACTTATGAACATTAAAAGACGAGAAAGCTGTAAACCATTATTTATAAATAAACAATTACTAACCCTGCCTTCAATATACCTTACAAGCAGCGATCTTTGTAAAAAAAATAGAACACTCTTTGTTTCCAACTCGGAAGTGTTTAAATACTTATATATAACAGACGCCATAAAAATAAATTTCCCGCCTCCAACCTTCATATTATAGGTAAAAGCGCAACATACAGGCTAGTAAAAAATTATAATAAATTACCCGAACAATTAAATCACATCAAATTACTCAATATTTATAAATAAACTGAAACAAATGTTATTAAAAGAGGCATATTAAGACGTAGAACAATTTTTATCTGTCAAATTAAACAGCGTAACTATTATGTAGATAGATAGGACTCAGTTGGTAGTTAGGCATCCTTCGACTTTAACCTGACTGACCTTGGACTGATTATAATAGTAATAGCATGTAAACAAATAAAATTTCGTTTTGACATCTGAATAAGTTTATTAAATACATATATTTTTTAGTTAGATTTAATAATTCAATTTTTAATTTTGATACATTTGACATCATATCTGTTTCAATGTTATTAATTATATTTTAAATTTAAATGTTGCTACGCCCTTACAGGGTAAATGTACGTACCTATAGCATCTTAGACCTAAGCTAATCAATTTGTACATTATGCAGTAAATAAATGAATATGAATATAACATACCCTAGGTTACGGGCAAAAGAAGGTTACCCATCTCTTGCCCCCGTGGATGCAGTAAGAATCTGCGAATGTGGTGTGCGGGGGACCCCCGGAAGATGGGCAGCAGCGTCTTTCCGTGTATTAACATCCCGTAGGTACGCTCGCCAACCCCTGCCAAGTATGGCAACAACTTCCTCATGATCATTCCTCGCAGAATCATAGGGAGGCCTTTGTCCAGCAGTGACGTGCTACGACTGAGATGATGAAACACTTACAACAGCATCTAGAACAAAATTATGTAGAATTGGTGGCATGGTTATAAGAGAGTTGATAACATAACATAACCTTATTTTTTACCCGATGAAATAACGCAGGAGGTTCTCAAGTCGACGCGTATATTTTTTTTATTTGTTTAGAGCTCATATCTATGTATGATCAAGCATAACTTTTTACGGAGTGGTCCGATTTTGATAATTATTGTTTATTATTTGAAGTCGGTTTTATTTAATTAAAAAAAACTTTTTTTTAACCTGCAGTTAAAACAATAATTTTGCGCGGCGACTATAGAACTCACAACTTCTTGCGTCTCAGCCGGCTAATAAACCATTTGCGTTAAGGAAGTCGTTTATTTATCACTTATATTGATTTATTTTTAAACATTACAGACTCCAATTACTTACCTACATTATGTTTGTAGTAGGGAATGTGTTCCGTCGTACTCTAAACTAACGAGCAACCAAAAATAACAAAAACAAATTCTCATTATAACGAATTTAGGAAGAGTAGTTCCCCCTCGTGAAATTATATTTTTCTTCCATTTAGTGCTACCACTAGTGCTTTTAAGATTTTTGTAACATCAGTCTAGACGTGGGGGGAGGGGTGGGGATTATGTTTCGCTGAGCCTTCTGTTTGCAGCGTCATATTATTTCCCCGAATAAAACGGCTCTTTCCAAGTTTTCAGTTTCGCGTTTCGTTTTGTTTGTTTTGGTTCACTGTTTGAGTTCGTCTCGATTGGTTTATTTTTCAATTCGAGTACCTACTGTTGTTGTCTTCATTTGGTTTTTTGGAATCTGATCTGCCTGAAATAATTTCTTTATTTTATTCGCTTAAAAACTGTAATTTTATGCAGCAAAAGTTGTAACTTCAAATTTCTTCTAAGAGCCATATATCCATCGTGTTACAACAATTTTTGAACTTTTAGCAATGTTTTGGGATGAAACGTCTTACAAAAAGCTTTTGGACGTGATTTGAAGTTACAACAGTCGTGTAATTTTAAGAAAAAACCGTTCTGAGATATATATTTTCTAATCTTGGATATAACGGGACGACCTCCGTGGTGCAGTTGGTTTGATACTCGGCTGTGACGTGGTCTCGCGTCTGGGTGTTTTTCTATGTATGATATTTATTTAGAAAAAAGATAATTTATAAGTATTCTATCCACCATCTGGTACCCAAAACACAAACTCTGCTTGCTTTGTGGCTTGATGGTGCTGTGTGCACAATGTCCAGTATATTTACTATATAAATATATGTAACTGACTATTTAGAGTATATTAATAATCATGTGCATTAAGCATACCGCCATTTAGTCCCAAACTAAGCAAAGCTCGTAGTCTTGGTGTGGTGACTACATCCGTCAAATTACCTCATGGGCAGTTTAACCTGAGTTTTATCGTTTGGAAATACTGATACGTTAACCCCGGTATTATAAACCACAACCAATAACTACGCAGGCCCTATAAATAACCTCTATTAGGTGATGTAAAGGAGATAGGGCGCAGATATTTATGGACAATACGTGGTTTTCTGTCGTCGTTGTACACGCTTATATATTTACAAGCTTAAATTATCAGAATTAAAATTTTACCCTATCGTTAACAGCAGTCGATTTCAATGACTGTTGGGTATCTTTACGAGTATGTACGGCGGGATGGCACAAGGATAGAGAGGTTTTTAGAGGCATCCGTCATGGTCGTGTGCTAACCTTCTCTAAGACCCATCATCATCTTCGACGAATTCATCCACGGCTAAGTATAGACCTATCGATACTTACAGTCAACACGACAGACGACGTGCTTAGAAAACAACATGCCTATGAACGTTTCACGTCACAACTTCGACATAAAGGCCTCCCTTAGTTTCAGCCTTTCGTCACGATCCTGTACTAATCCATAAAATCATGGAATTAGTCCATGAAATCATTGAATTACTGCAGTTTCTACATTACCTCCAGACCACCAAACATACAGTCAAAACGACAGACGGCATTCTTAGAAAACGACTTGTCTATGAATGTTTGACGTCACAACTTCAATACAAAGCGCTTGAGAATGCCACCGCCAGTTGAAAGCGCGTTGATATTTCCGCCGAGAGAAAAGACGAGGGAAATGGCATGAAAGCCACTGGTTCTGTTATCTACGACTCAATAGAGCCTGTGACTTGCCCGTGGCGTGTTTGTGTAAATCGTGTATTTGATGCGACACGCGCTAGACGTGTTTATTGTCGTCACGCAGAACCTTTGAAATTATTTTTGTTTGTTGGTTAACATGTTATATTACAACAAAAATATACTTGTTCTATATACCTACGCCTACTGCTAAGTGCTGACAAACTAACACTACTTAAACCATTCGTCAAGGATGTATAATGGGACGTGAATTAATGATCTAATCTAATATTTATGACTTTTAAATGTTGCTTGTTCATTCTGTTAAAAAGTAAGGCCTTAACATCTATTAAAGATGATGTATGCAGCAACTGGTAATCATGCTGTACGGGACGCTGCAGTGTCTGGGAAATTGGTTGATGGATTAGGCTTACCAAGCACCTACCTATACCATCTTCCCACTTTAATCTGCTTTTTGTCAGAGGAAAGAACTGCTCAATATGTCTGAAGAGAACGTATTTAATTTACACATGCATTTAAAAAGAAAAGCCATTCGTGCACGGCCTGTGTCGATCCCAAGACCTTCGAATTGAAAGTCGGGAGTGCATTCAACTGGGCAAACGCGACCCTCTGGTAAAAACCGCACTAATAAGTCAACGGTGAAAAACACGGCTACTTGTCACCACATCCAAACACGGCTACTTGTCACCACACCCAAACACGGCTTCTTGTCACCACATCCAAACACGGCTACTTGTCACTACACCCAAACACGGCTACTTGTCACCACATCCAAACTCGGCTACTTGTCACCACACCCAAACACGGCTACTTGTCACCACACCCAAACACGTCTACTTGTCACCACACCCGAACACGCGGCTACTTGTCACCACACCCAAACACGTATACTTGTCACCACACCCGAACACGGCTACTTCTCACCACACCCAAACACGGCTACTTGTCACCACACCTAAACCCACATCATAAGCCCCTTCTCTTGCTGATTAAACTCATCACTTAATTGACGGCTTTTTTGTTAGAGTTGTATGAAAATATGTCAAAAAACCGCTGATAACTGTTTATTTCTTTATTATCGTAAAATAAGAAATACATGTTTATATATTGTAATATGTAATAGCCTCAAATTAAACCAGCGGATATATTGGAAATTCATAACAAAACCGTATAGGCTACGGTAAAATAACAAACCCACTCTTACATATTACCCTACCTAACCAAAGAAAACAAATAATTATAAATAAGCAAACGTGTAATTACCAGTCTACTTCCCCTACTCACTGCCATCCATCAAGTCCCTTCGTTAGCATATGCGAAGGGAACATGGTACTACCGTCGCCCCCAGCCAATAACTTTGAAAGCTCTTTTGTATAGGTTCATGGCGGAGAAAATTAGAGACATGCCCTGAAACATACCTAATATACCTATGCTGCTTTTTGTATCGTTGCCTCTTCTTATGAAGGTATAGAGTAAAATATCCTGAGGCATAGTCCTGAGGACCGCATTAGAAGACGTTTTCAGTACTTTTATTTCAATATTGTCTGACTGACTGGAAAAAAATAGAAAACATTGTCTGCTGGGACAATAGCTTGCCAACTTTGGACATAATTGTGTGCAGTTGCAGTTATTTTTTTAAAAACATAATCACTAACTATATAAACAGAAATGATCATAATAAGCATAGACATAATTTTCAAAATCGTATACCAATGATTTCTTATCGAAATCACCTGATTTTTAATCTAGATAAGTCATCATATATTTACTGGAGAATGAGAGTTATCATTTCTAGCCGATAATGCTCATGCATTTTCAAATTAGTAACTTCGACAAAGCGTTATCAAAACGGTCATATACTTTTGTGGGGTACACATTATCTTTGCGATTTCAATTTTGTATTAGTTTTGTTGTGTGTGTTGTGTGACGCGGTTATCACGGATAAAACAAAAGTGATATGAACAGTGCTACTTAATACATTTAATACACAATTAAAGTGACGTATTTTGGAAACAAGAGCTCCTTAAACTATCCCAGTTTAAATAATTTATTAAAAATTCGTGGGTAGGCGTCCTTTCATATATGTGTTACGGGCTGTTAATGCTAGAAGATTGAGTAAACCTAGGTTTACCGAAGTAGTTTGGGTAAAGTCCGAATAATATTAAATCGACGACTTAATATTATTCGAATTACTATTTCTGTGTAAAGGGTTAAAAGTAACCTAACCAAACCTAACCTCGGGGTGCCCTTAGCTCGCTCTTGCATTGATTAATAACATAATATAATTATAATTCGGACTTTACCCAAACGCCTTGGGTAAACCTAGGTTTACCCAATCTTCTAGCAATACCCGTAACATATATACGGTTGCTGAAAGAGTGTGAACTTCAGAAGTTAAACGCGTGCATTTCAGATCCTCAATAAATTAGTTTCGGATTCATCTGGATTCGCTTGTCAGAGCTGCATAATTACCCTGCCAAAATGTAGAACTAAAACCCAGCTCTATTTTGAAAACAACTAGCATACAATCATCGAATACTATGTACAGAAGTGATTCGTGTCTTTACGCGCATTACGTTCTAAATAAAGCACAAACATCTTTGATATGTTACAAATATATAGCGGATTTTTACCACACGTACCTAAATTCTGACGTTTCGTAAAGCGTTTAAAGGCTCTTCTTCATGATCACCTTTCGTGACCGCATCAGAAGACCGTATATTACGTATATAACACAGTATATTAATAAATGATATCAAGCCATGATAATTTCAAGTCAGTGACGTAACAACCACATATTATATGATTTGGTTAAACCGCATAGTTTGCTTGAATGGTTGCATAGTTTCAGTATATAAATTGTTATTAACAATATATCAACTGCATTAGACACGCTACATTGAGATGGTACATATATCTTAACTAGACAATTTATCTTTATAGAGTGTGACACAAGTGAAATTGGAGGTTTGTAGAGTAACGTCTTTGATCTTGGTTGTGGACAGCTCTGGGCAAGCATCAATACGAGTGCAGCCTACCAATATTTATAGACAGGGTGTATTCATTCAAGAAAGACCACGAAGGTTTAAATTTCAACAGCTGATGATGTTGACAACCTTAACGCCAGCTGATTCTTGACAGGGTCATTGAACTCCGCGAAGTGTTGCCGTAGAAGTACAAATAACAAAATTCAAAGTCATTCTCACAACATATCGGGATTCTTCTTTGACAAAATTATTAACTTAATTAATTATCAAGCATTATTTATCTCATAGATGAATGAAGCCAAAGTATTTTTTAAACTTTCGCGATCACAACACATTATTAACCCATATTAAAATATAAGCGAGTTCTCTATAAGAGTGAAATTATTATAAATATTACTTTGATTTTTCTGATGGATTTCATTAATTATGCGAATCATTTACTGTTGTAATACCAGCACTGTAGATGTTTATCATCCTGTAAATGCATTGTGTGCTACTAATAGAACTGGCACACCCCCCATTTAACTGAGGTTCAAATTAATGGGCACAATCATAGACGCTCATGTACGTGTCTAGAGGCATTCATAAATAACTATCGGTTTCAATTACCACTAACGCTTTTATTGAAGATATATACGGGATACGTAGAAGGGTTTGAGATTGTCTGAACTGCTATTGTATCATTAACACATATTTAAACGGGTATTTATCGCGCTATTTACCATAAGGTAAATAGCGCGATAAATACCCGTTTAAATATGTGTTAATAATGTGTCGTGATCGCGAAAGTTTAAAAAAGACTATTGCTATTGTATCATCATCATCATCATCATTTCAGCCGTGAAACGTCCACTACTGAACTAAGGCCTCCCTCATGGATCTCCATGAGGGTAGTTGCCATACTCACCACGCTTGGCAGGCGGGTTGGTGAGCGCAGTACGGGATGTTGATATACGGAAAGACGCTGCTGCCCATCTTCCGGAGGTGTCCCTCAGCAGGCTCTTACTGCATCCACGGGTAGGAGAGGAGGGGTAACATTCTACTGCCGGCACCCCACGGCACATTGCATATATGGCTATTGTATATATGTATCTATATAAATAATGTAGCACACTACACGCGCCATCTATTCCTAAACTATGCAAAGCTGCGGAATACAGACGGTTGAGATAATAATATTCTTTGTAAACAATTAGGTACAAGACGTCTGCAGATACGCCAACATTTTTGTCCCCGGCGGGGATCGAGCCCGCGACCTTCTGCGTCTCAACCGGCTATACCACTAACTCAGCCACAGAGGATGTTGGATAAATTCATCAACTTTCGGCTGCGGTTACTTGTCTCTGATTCAATTTGTACACGTAGGTGTAGATGCTGTAAAATTTTGATGAAAAATGACTAATTTAAATCGTATTTACGATAATGCAAAAGGACTTCCGAAAGACTATTGAGATTGTCATAATAAATTAATTGAAAATTGATGAACCCTTTAAAATAACTCATTGTAACAAGTGTCTTTTCTTAGATTTTATAAGTGTAGGTAAGAGTTTTATAAAAAGCATAGTCGAATTCTCAGCGAATTATGCGAATATTTTCCGGCACTAGACGCTAAGAAAATGCTGAACTTCTGATCTGAATTCATGACATTTGAAAAACTCGCAATCAAGCCGTGATTCCCAGCGTGCCGTTGGCCATCGCATTCTTCGAAGGCTTTATAAAACGAGCCTCGTTGGCGCCTGTATTTCATATATAGACCCCCAGTTCAAGGATGGTTAACGTTTTATCTCGCTGAATTTACATATCAAAAGCCTAATACTGTTAGGTTCGAAGATGACTGGGAAATATGTATGTTTTATTTGGATTTTTTTATCGCAAGGACGTGGCGTGATTAGATACGTATATTACTTTACTACTAGTATATTACTCAGATCTGCTACCGGCTGGTAAAATAGATAATCAATTATCGAACCATTATTAACGATTGCAATTTGTCGATTTTTTACATTTTTTAGGAAAAGGTCTTACTTTTTATTATTATTTGGTTAATATCTATATTTTTGGCACTAAATAAACTCCGCGCACACTTTACTATTCCTTCTAAAAACTGATCTGATTTCACTTACTACCCAGTGCCAAAGGTTTACCCTCCCCTCCCTACCTAGACCACGTCTTGTTTATATAGACACCCCTTATAATTTATAGCCTTAATGGCCGCTCGCTGGTGAGCGTCCTCTAAATCCAGCGGACGAATCTGAACGGACGTCGGAAAATTAATGTGATATTTCGTGCAGCCGAGATATTAGAGACCATAATTTTCAAGCAGGTTCCGCGTTTAATTATCCGTTATCTGTACCTAGTTTTAATGGCTGGAGCTGTTATCGATAATTGTCTGTAAAATGTTATTGCTATCACTTTTATGTGCTTGCTATGGAGTCCAACTTGGAGTTTCGAGAATGTAATTGCTAAACAAAAACTCTTGGTTGGATTCGATAATCCAAGTGTTTATAAAAAACAAAAGACAGGCTAATTTAGAACCTCTTCCTTATTTTGAGTAGGTTCAAAAGCAAAAACTAAATTGAAGTTCAGTTTATAAATAAACTCCTTAAGAGTTCCACACATTTTATTGATTTTTATCCAGGGAAGCCTCGTTTACCACTTTGTTAAAATAAACTCCGAGTTTACATAAAACAGATCAAAATGCGCAATATGGCAATCGCTAATAAACGCTTACCTAATAATAAGAAAAAAAAAATCGCTGAGTGCGATGGCCAACGGAACGCTGGAAACTACGGCTCTTTTTCAAATGCCATAAATTCAGATCAAAAGTTCAGAAATTTCCTAGCGTATAGGATCGGATATTAACTAATAAAAAAAATCGAACGGATAATAAATGAAGTAGAAATTCATAGATTCGGGAAATGTTCAACATAAACATCGTCTACCATATCCGCATAGAGGTATCGAGACGGGCGATGTCCTTTCCTACGGGGTTGTTTGAACCCCCACACACGCAACCCTGCGGATGTACGAGTGAGCTGTCGTCAGCTACATTGTCTAGCTTGTGGATGGCTGGAACACTACCACTACCACCACCACTTATAATGTTGATCAACAAACTGTCAATACTTAGCCTAAAAATAAATAACTTTCTTACTGTTGTTTTTATAAATATTTGTCAATTATTGCGCATTTGTGACCAATCCCTTCAATTATTATAAACTCTGTCAAAAAAGCAACCCATAGGATGTTCAATTTCAAGTTCAATTTTAAGTATCACAGTTTGTTTACAAACATTCTACATCGGAAGTGGCTGGAGTATAGATTTAAGATAAAGCGTTACTGCAATTGCTCAGCACTTTCGCCAGTTTTGTCGTTTGAATCAAAGTAAGTTACAAAAAGTTCTGCTTATATTTATCTCATCATCATCATTCCAGCCGTAAAATGTCCACTACTGAACAGGACTCCCTCTTGGATCTCCATGAGGGGTAGTTGCCATACTCACCACGCTTGGCAAGCGGGTTGGCGAGCGCATTACGAGATATTGATACGCGGAAAGACGCTGCTGCCCATCTTCCTGAGGTGTCCCTTAGCAGGCTCTTACTGCATCCACGGGCATGAGAGGCGGGGTAACATTCTACTGCCGGCACCCCACGGCTATTACATATTTATGTAGCGTTCATAAATATAATATATTCTTCCTCATAGGTTCCGATGACGCCGACCCTAAATTATTAGATACGAATTATTTCTGCTATGAGCCCGGATATAGCTTGCTTGACCAAACTTGGTTTTAGATATCCTACGACACTGTGTGGCAGTAGAGTTGGTCTGTGTATACGTAGGAGGGCTTAGGTACATATCTCTTAACGTTCATAAATAAGAGGTACAAATAAACTCACATGACAGTTGATTCCATTCAACCAACACTAACCCACCGCTGGCTAATAAGTCCTTTCTCTGCGACTCTATGTTTGACTGCGCCAACTGCACTTATAAAAAATACAATTGCACACTTTTAAGCTGCTAATATTCTGTTTAAAGAGCTTATTTTGGAAGTAGTTACCCATGTACAAAGGTGCATCGAAGTGCTTAAAGATTTAATTAAGGATTTAAAAGCTCTATGCTAGTAAGAAACTGGCCAATTGAACGATACAGTGTAATAATGATCTAGCTGATACCTCAAGACTGTGCTACTTGTAACACCGTCGAAATTGATAGTACACCTAGATTGGTATACCTGCATTATTTACTGGATATACTGGAAATTTCTTGTACCGTAAATGTTTCTGTTCAATTTCACTAAAGTTTGTGTTTGGCGAATAATAAATAGCTATACAAATGATTAAATCGATTATGTTGGCTAAGCCGCTTTAAAACAAAAAATATTACCTGGATACGGCCTAAGATAAAAGAATGGTAAAGGTGCTGTGCAATCCTAATCCACCAAGCAATGTCCTCAGGCACTGCAGCGTCCCTTACGGATTAACAGTTGCTAATGCTCTATAATTGCCGTGGGGTGCCGGCAGTAGAATGTTACCTCCTCCTCTCATGCCCGTGGATGCAGTAAGAGCCTGCTAAGGGATACCACCGGAAGATGGGCAGCAGTGTCTTTCCGTGTATCAGCATCCCGCGCTGCGCTCGCCAACCCGCCTGCCAAGCGTGGTGATTATGGCAACTATCCTTCATACAACCCGTAACTAGTGTCCAGATTTGTCTTGTAAGAAAACATTAATCCAGCTAGCCGGTGTAGTGCATTAATGAGGAAAGGAGCTAACAACCCCAACTATTGTTTGAGCACAATGCCGTCTGAGTGTACAGCCGACGGCGAAGTTTCGCATCTAATATCCTGAAAGAGCCGCTTCTGCTGTAGACTTGTGTGGCGAGCTGTATTTATTGACACTATCACTGAGTTTTGAATACTTCGTTCATTAGTAAGCGAGAAAATTGTTTAAATTTACTTGCTACATCTTAGATCCTTATATTAAGTTTAAATGAGCAAATTGTTGAATATTTTTTTTACGGATATATGTATCTTTGTCTTTTAAGTATGTTGCTATCAAAATTGTATACCAATGCAGTATTTAACAAATATTATCCATCAATAAAGCCTATGCCTATTTGCCATGGAGTGCCGGCAGTAGAATGTTGTCTCTCCTCTTGCCCATAGATGCAGTGAGAATCTACCGAGGGATAACTCCGGAAGATGGACAGCAGCGTCTTTCCGTGTATCAACATCCCGTACTGCGGTCGCCAGCCTGCCTGCCAAGCGTGGCGGGTATGGGAACAGCCCCCTTATGATCTTGGAAATCCATAAGGGAGCCCTATGCCCAGCAGTGGACGTGGACAGCATGAAAGCCTATTCTTGTGACCACAGTGGATACCAAATTAAACATGTTACTCGCTATTTTACTCTACGAGAATGTCAACAATCTATTTTTATTTGTGTACAATCAATTCGATAGCTTGCGGTAAATACCGTAACAGATACAGATTAAGCCTTTTGCTACAACTCAACTATTCTAAAGACATAACATCACGGGAATTTGTTTAAATTATAGCCAATTCGTCCCATCTATCAACTAGTTGTTCGAGACAATATCGAGAACACACCATAGCGCTTTCCGCCCAACGAGTAACGACAACCCGCCCAGTCTCCTTGTGTTCACCGCGTTGGGCGGGCGTATACAGCCTTCTGGCTGTCTTACCGTAGAGTAAATACAAGACCGCGTGCTTGTGCATAGCTTACGGTAAATATGCTTTTAATTTAGTGCTCACGGAAAATATGCTTTTAATTTAGTGCTCACGGAAAATATGGTTTTAATTTAATGTAATCAGAGTTTACGGTTGGAATAATTAAGATGACCTTCTGTAAGTAGAATTAATGTTTGGAACTTATAAAAAAGCGTTGGGAATAGGTTATTTGTATAAGTTGTTAGTTAGTTTGTTAGAATTTTGAGTATTTTTTAAGGATTCTGGTGATTTATACAACATATCAATAGATTGATTTTTTAATGAATGAAAAGCTTAAAATTTATACCGGGAAATATATATCAAGGTAAATACGGTTTTAATTTTGTGCAATCGAGGTGTTAGGTAAATGGTTGGAATAATTTAAATAAATTGTGTAATGTATAATGTACGAGTTAAAATGTTTGTAAAATACCTAGTTTATTTAAACAGGAAAATAAAGCCTGAAGTTTAAGAATTTTCCTCAAGAGTAATATGTTGTTTTGGTAATATAAATAGTTTGCCGTGATGTAGTTAGTATCTACGTATCTTTAATATGTCTATGGAGTTTTGGTTAACCATACCAGGTTATAAAATCGGAATCGGAATCAGATACGTTTCCTAATTCCAAAAAAAATACAAAATAACTTATTTGGTACACATTAACATATATTTTAAAGGAAACGATGGTCAGTGCATAAGTTTAAAAAAAACTGTGACGCAGTCACCAACGCCCACCTCCAAGAATTTAGGATCGGCTATTATAGTTGCTAGCAAGCATTTTCTATCTTATTATGCCCCGGACCCTCCAGAGTACCGTGCTAGTGAGGAAGAACTACGTTTTAAGCCTTAGAATTAGGGTTCATGGGATTATGTGAAAATTCCCTATCGCGGCGAGTACGGTTAACATTGTTTGCTAATGGATTCCATTGACATCGTATTGTCCTTTAAATTGAGGCTCTATTGTTTAAAAAGCATTTCTGTGTTTTTGCTCACAATGTTAATAGTAGCCAATGTTAATAGTGTAAGTAGTAGTAACCTACCGACAAATCTTTTTATAGTGCGGAAAAGCCTAGGTAGAATGGTACTACACTAGAAAAAAAATTTGCCTGTGAAGAAACAATGCAGTTGGAAAACTTCAAAGGAGATCTTTGTACAGCAGTGGGATGAAAAAGGTTAAAAAAAATATTTTTTTATTTAGCAACAACATAATGAGCTTATGATAACACAAAAATAGTTCTTTCAGTTAATAAATAACATTCTATAAAAAGATAAATAACATTCTAAAAAAAATTTCAAAGTACTAAAAAAATCATCATAGTCTCAAAGACCATACAAAGCAAGTCACAAATGTGAACAAGTTTTTGATCACGGATTGTTCTCACTACATGTCTATAATAATTGTTTACAACTTTGTTATCTTTAAGCAACCTTTTATGATGATGACATAAGGAAGTGAATTTATCATTTGCTCGTGCATTTCGTTACGACTGAGTAATACACCGCCCTAGATAGAGCTTATTTTAAATCAACATTATGTCATTGTGTAGTAAGTTAATAACAATTCGGAGATCACTTTGTTTCCTATACATCTTATCTCAAACTTTGTATAACAGCAAAATCTAACGTTTAAAGAATCAAAGCGAAAATAAAATAAATAAGCAAAATTCTAGATATTACACACAGCATTATCTATTCCTAAACTAAGCTCAGCTTGTACTATGGAAACCAGATGAGTGATTTAATGCGTATATGCATTTTTTGTAAATTTAAACACCCAGACCCACATAGATGTTTAATTTAGAATGAAAATAATTATAAATATATAAATTCATCATTTATATTCCTCCAAACGAAAAAATCTTTATTTTCTAACGTGTCTTTAAAGTGTCTTCGATTTTTAAGTTAAACGGGTTTTTCTACTCACGTTAATTTTTCGTTATAAATAGGTAAGTATCTTCGAGCTTAACTAGGTCAGGTAGACCTGAATGCGTAGGTAACTTTTGTCCCATTTACTCCATGAATCACGGTAGATAATGTGAGTTTGCAGAAGTTAGCCGCTCGGTCTACACCCGATTGATCCATATTGTTTCCATTGTTACCACAAAGGTATCTTATCAGTTTCGTTGGAAACGGAATAATTCAAACTCTTCCCTCTGTCAGTAGTCAGTCAAACACGACGCGACGCCGACGGACGTGACTAACCTAACACTATTTTACAATAATTTTACCGATAACCAATATAAAGGAACTCTTGTTTTAGAATTACGTTTATGGGGTGTTTGTAATAGTTTATTTTTTAGTTGTTTTCGGTGAAGATTAGTTTGTTTTGTAGTAGTTTTTAGATAAGACAAAATGTTGTCTGTACGAAGTACGTTTGACGATCGACTGTTCAACTTTAAATCTCTGAAGGAAAAGTTCGAGGAGCCTAAATCCAGGTAATTCCACGATGTGTAAGCTAACTTTGGAGGCTTTATTTCATAAGAGACTACGAGCAAGTTTAGATTATACTTTCACTGTGATATGTTTTTCAATAAAACTGAGTGCCTCTTAGGTAGAGTAGGCGTGATATGAGGGTCTTTCATTTCATAAACCAAAATCTACCTGCAATGTGTAAACAAATTCGTGTTAGCTGATACAAAGATCTTGATTATATAACACTTTGTCGTTTAAATATTAATCCTTTCCTAGTTTTTTGAATGTTTACTCTATTTTATATTTATTTGTGTATTGTGATATCTTTGTTCGGTTTTAAACTTTGTCTCTTTCTTATAAGTCTTCTCATGTTTCAGTCCTATTGCGATATATTCATCGTAAACATTTCTTTACCTTTGTCCCACACGTGGGATCGGCACATGTTTCTTATTTGTGTGAAATGGAAATGAACCCACACTCTTTTTATTTATTTACGGACGTCCTACAAAGGAATCACCGTAAACTAGAAACATAAAATTAATTTGACTTAGGTCTACTCGTATGTGTTTCTCTACTAACATGTCAACCTCTTGTAAGACGTCGGATAATATTCGTTTATTCGGGTTTTCTCTCAGTATGCTCATTTTTTGTTATTGGTGTGTTTGTTCATGTTATGTTTTGTTGTTTGCAGGCTCGGTGGCGGCCTCCAGCGTAGCGCTACGCATGCCGACATGCCACACCGCGGAGGCACCATTGCCGAAAGGTAAATAATGTTCTACATTATATACAAGGAGTCCGCATGGAGATAATAAGGGGATGCCGTTACTAAGCAGATAATTATCATCATCATCATCTCAGCCGTAGGTCGTCCACTGCTGGACATATGCCTCCCTGGGGGGTTGTTGCCATACTCGCCACGCTTGACAGGCGGGTTGGCTAACGCAGTACGGTATGTTGGTACATGGAAAGACGCTGCTACCCATCCCAATTTCCCATTTTTTAAAACTCGATTATTGTAATGGGATCCATGAGGAAATAAATAATTGTAATAGTATAGACACTGGATAAAGATAAAGATTAAGGGTAAAGATTCATGCCCTAAATTTAACCTTGCGGTTGGGTTTCTTGTTTCACTTTATTATGTTTGTTTGTTTGACACCCAGTTCTGATGATGGGATCCATATACATATATAATAAGCGTACATAAAGTCGTTTGGGTGTTTTTAGCAACAAGTCAAGAATTTTATTTATTACATTAGAAGCCATTTAATTTTTGTTGTGTTTTATTCATTTGTTTAGCTAGAAAACGAAAGGAGGCGTAAACACAACTGTCATGAAACAAGCCCAAATCCAACGATGAAACTGTTCTTATTTTATGCAGTATGGAATTTCGTGTAATGAGTTTTTAAGAGCGGTGTTTAATATGCTCAGTTATTGGGATCACTGACCATGCTTATCTTCTTACAAAGTGTTGGAACTACTAAACCTTACTATATGTACTAACTGTTAATAATTATATTAGTCCAGAACTAATGACAGGAAACAGAGTCAATAAATATTTGACTGATTGGGAGCACATACAATATTGTTGTTGGCTTCGTAATTAATTGGTATCGATAAACGTTGATAGCTATATGGTTTGTGAGTATGAAGCTATCGTATCCTTGAATGTTCTAATGAAATGTCATAAATAAATAGACGAAAGTAAGACATTTACATATTAATTTTTTTAGAAATAACTACCAAATAACATAAAACTATTAAAAGTGAAAAAGGACATGTCCTGTCGTCCCCAACCGAATTGATCACAGGAGGTTAAAAGTAAGGAAAATGAAGCAACTGGTATTCATGATGTACGCTTCAAAGCTTGGGACATTGTTAGATGGATTAGGCTTGCCCAGCACCTATACTATCCTCCCAGTTTAGTCGTCTCCCAGTAAATATGTCCGAAGCTGACTTAACCGCGAGTTTCCTCACGATGTTTCCATTTTCGTTATACGCATGTTTTTAAGAAAAACAATCCTTAACCACCGGTGCGATCAATTACTCTGTCAATAACTGAAATAAAAACACAAGAGCTTTCCAACTTAGAAACACTTTGTTTAATTATTTGGCTGTGTTTTTATAACGGACCGCCGCCTGACGTTAACGTATTAGGCCAAAGCACTGACGGCGCGGGACGGCACGGCAGAGCGTGCTTCTGCAGCTCGAAGGATGCCGCGGCACTAACAGGAAGCCTAACCCTTCTAATACTTTTTTTTGAGGTCGCATCTTTTATTTTGCAAGAGGAACCACGAGTCGGTGAGGTATGCCGTGGCCCCGATTATTGTAGGCCTAGTAGCATGATATTTACTGGGATGTACTATAAACCCCTTTTTATTGTTTCCAGGTTGGCAGCATTGCAGGCGGCTGGTGCCAACGACTGGCGAGCCAGGGTGTGCAGACTGAGTCCTGAGAAAGAAGATTCAAAGGCTATTGAGCGAGCAAAGAACAGAATCAATGTGAGTACAAATCAATATAACTTCGCATTACATACAATACTTAGCTTTAGCTGTTACTGTCCAACTGGTTAATGGTTTTTAGATTCCAAAAATTCTGTTGGGGATACTAGATCTGCACTGACGTCCTGCGTTGAGGTGTATTGTGCATTGTCCCCCGTGATGTATCTAAACCCAGATCTGATAATATCTAGACCCATCACATTACGGAGATGGGCTCTGGACTGTTGAGCATCTCTGAAGGGGATGGAGATATTATAGGTTAAAAAGTGTTATAAACACGCACCCTCGTGTTACGGAGGATCAAACCTTCCATAGACGAGCCGTGTTCATCTTGCCATCTCAGTCTGGATCAGATGTCTTGTTATTAGAGCCCACTCGTTATCACGATGACTCGGCATTTAGACGTGTCCAGCCCAGTCCCAATTCAGCCTTCGACTGATGTCTTAAAAAAGGCATCCTTATAGATAGTAGATGGTAAACTATACTACATTTACCATTGCTACTTATCCTAGCCGTTACGAGCCAACGGGTCGGTAGCATCTTTTCTGTATTCGCTTTCAACTGATCGCAGTAATAGAAGTTGTTGAAAGGATTTAATCAACTTTAATTATGTGTGGTGATGAAAAGGTATCTATCGATCTATGGCTGATAGGAATACAGATTTCATTTGATAGATTTGATACAGACACGGCCTGAAATGGTGATATGAAAAGAAAGACACGCTTTCATTAGTTTCACTATGTTTGTGCAGCGTTCGACGTCTCGCTTATAAGAATTAGCTAGCTGATGTGGTAGTTGGCTAGCCACATATGCCGAAGAACCGACAATCGATGGAATATACGGGTTCTTGAGTGGACCACAACCACGACCACAAATTGAACTGAGAAAGGCGGACGGCAAAGGATGAGAGTAGCCAAAGGCCGGGCACAGTGGCACTTATTAGGAGAGACCTTTGTCCAGCAGTGGACTAACGTGAGCTGATGATGATAATAAGTGGATGCACGTAACGGAATCTTTGAACGTCATTTTCACGTTCAAAGTTTCCGTTCATGACGTCAGATTAAGTTTAAACTTTGCACACTTATCAAGGACCGATACAATACTATAAAAAGCGTGTTTCTTGTGACACACAGGTTTCACCGTTCTAGATTTTATGAGAAAGTTTTAAGATATAAGATACAGCCGCTCTCGCCTAAATGTCAAGAGCTCGACTCATCTCCCGACCTTGTGTTGTATTCACGCTCGTGAAAAGGGATCATTACAACTCAGCTTTTCAGCCAAGGTATTATGGGCAAGTCTCTAAGAAAAAGAAAGAAATGCGTTTTCCTCAAATGATGCCTTTTTACATAGTGCTATCCATTGTGATCTAGACTTTTGTTCAGCTCAGAAACAGCATAGGTTAATAAAATAAATTAAATGTGTGTATTTAAGTTTTTATTCTTTTATTATGACGACCTCTGTAGTGCAGCGGGCGAAGGTTCGCCTGTGACGCAAGATTCGATTCCCGCCTCGCGACAAATATCTGTACGATCTGCAGATATTTGTTCAGGATGTTTTGTATGTTTTACTATGTATTATACACATGTCAACATGTGCATTTTGAGACAGGAAACCAATGATGGGGAGCCCCCGTTCAAAATGCGGCCTTTCCAGGCTGTACGAACGCCTTTCCTCCCTCCTTTGGTAAAGATGTGTGGATGCATGTCTGTTGAAAGTTTTCGTTGTTTAACTAACACTACATAACTCAACTTACCTTATTTTAGTTATCCTGAAAGTATTTCGTTGTAGGATTCTTTTTTTATAGATTATAACGTCTTGTGGTGTATAACCTTTTGATTTCATACCTACTGTCCAATAAATATATAATTAACAATAATAATTAACTTAAAGAAAATTAATTCAGGTGACTGATGTTTTTTGTTCTTGGCTTGTGAATTCGCTTTTGTCGTGATCGCGAAGGTTTATAAAATACGATAGTAATAGTATCGACAGACGTCTACACTGCGGTACATCGTTCAACCAGATGGTCATTAAAGTATTCATGATAATAATGATGGTGAAGTAATAGCTCTATTTCCGTACAAAACCACACCAAAACATGGAATCAAGGTATCGATTTGACAGCCCTAAATGGCCCTGCAAGGTCGCAGTGCGCGTGATACCCAGTGATATCTCTGCACGCAAAGCATTATCTACTCCGTCTTTATGAACATCCCTCAATATTAATAATGTTAAATACAGCTTGTACTAAATAACAGCTTTTAAAGCGCCTTGAAAGCTTATTTTTATTTTATTTTATACAATCATTATTCATTAACAAGTCTGTGCTAGACCGTTATGAAAAATGTTAAAAAAATATGTTTTTATTAAGTGTATAGCTGGCCAATAAAAGCGTACAATCGAGGCGAATGGCAAAAGCAAAATGGTTCAAAGGGGCTGATGTGATAACTTCCCTAATATAGAACTCGCGAGGGTTTGCTAGTTTTTGAAGATAAATATTATCATTTATCTTAAAAAACTTACAAACCCTCGCGAGTTTTTAATTATCATACGGAAAAGGCTGTCACATTAAACACATCAACGTTAAACTAATTTATTCGCGTAGTTAAAACAACATTTCTCTGGGTGCGACTAGGCGTGTAGAATATAAATGGCGTCAAGGTTCAATTTCGCGTTATTGTGTTTTGCCTTGATTAAATTCAGATCTCAGGTGCTTTGTAATTCGGGTTTGTCTCTATGTTATGCTGCTAAGAGGTAATCACCGTTTATCAGTAAGGCTTTTCTCCAACCTTTAAGAGGTATAGAGAAAAGCTGACACTGTTTAAATAAAAATTCTGTAAGGACAATTTTGTTTAGACATATAACAATAAACTAAGGACATTTAGTCCTTTACTCTTATTTTTTTATCTATAAACAATGTAAAGCTTCCTCTTACACATATATCGTCGTATACATGTTAACGAAACTCGGTCATCGACCCTTACCAAAGTCGCGCACGTGTCGTAAAACTGAATTACCTTCTGCGCTCGTGCGAAAATGCCTGAGGTTGTGATTTTTTCCCTGCAAAACAAACCGGAACATGCAAATTTCCGTTGGATTGGTGGTATATTGAAATAAAGATACTTCTATAAAGATGCTCGTATGTTATTTTGTCACCAATCACTAAGAATGAACAAAAAATAATGGTCTTTCATCTATCTATAAAAAAAATCTAGGTACAAAAAGTTAGTTATGTACTGTTTTATAGAAACCTGTGTCATTCAATTCAATTCATTTATTTATTTCATTCAAGCACATAAATAAACTTACACATAAGTACATAATTATTTATTTTAGGATACAAACAATGGCTTGTTACACAATTATAATTTAGCTTAGCCCCTATTTTCCTTCCAAGTACTAATAAATTCGTAGCCATTTTAATAAGAGTAATTGAAATTTTAATTTGAATAACATTAACATATTTTAAGTACATGTGCTATTAATTTAAGAAATATAATAATCATAATCAATTAAACTATTAATAAAAATAATAGATAACAATTTAAAATTAAAATGTTATGATATGATGGACTGGTGCCTGCAATAGGCTTAACCTTATACCTCGCCAGGCTCTAGCTCCGCTGATAAATATACAAATAAGTAGGTGCGACATGGATTAATTACAAAGATAACTCGATTCCACCATCATCATCTCAGCCGGTAGACGTCCCGGACATAGGCCTCCCTCAGGATTTCCAATTGAAGGGTTTGGCATACTACGCGCTTGTCAGGCGGGTTAGTGATTGCAGTACAGGGTTTTGATACACAGAAAGACGCAGCTCATCTTTCGGAGGAGAGCTCACCCTTAGCCGGCTCTTACTGCATCCACGGGGAGTAAACTCAAGTTAGTAAGGCTTCTGTTTTCATTAAAGCATCAAGAACCCAAATCTCCCTGTTTGTTTTCCTTCCCATCAGTCAAGTTATTGGCGCTATAATTAAATTTGGCTTATTTATGTTTTACGGGTCACTCGTAATAATATTGAATGTCCCAATAACGCTTTTAAAAGCCTTGTCAAAACAATCATGTTTACGTAAGTTGTCCTATTAGGAAAATAATTTCGCAAACGATCTGATGGTTTTCTTATAGAACGGGTTTCTCTTTCTTATTCTGTCATTTACTAGCTGCTGCGCGTTGCTTAGCTCGCATATTTATTTTTTTGTGCGAAACCTTTTTTTTCATGTTATATGTATCAGCTACCTACGAGTGAAAGTCCTCTCAAAATACATCCAACTGTTTCGGAGATTATTCAAAAAAAAAATAGACACAATTTTCAAAAATAATTTGTTGTGATAGATATCGCATATCTTTTTATTAAGCTTTTAGGTAAAAACTAAACATAAACTTTAAAGTAAAATGGCGATTCAAATTCATAATGATCATACCCACGGCCTTCGGGTCGAAAGTCTGGGTTACTTATCACTCGGCCAACACTGGTCTTTGTGGAAATGTTCTGATAGCGTATGGTCGAGTTTCTAAGATGATAGTGAGTGGGGTGGGGTGTTACTACCGTGGGAGAAGACGTCAGTGTGTCTTCTCCCCCACGCTGCCCTGTAACGCAATGATTAAATACTTTATACACTCTTCGAACCTAAAGGTTGTATCAAAGCCTTGTATCTAAAGTTCATTCTATTTACGTCTCCCTATAATCTGATATTTATTGTATCGTCGAAATAACGCATTGACCTTTCAGGCTCTTGTTCTATCTTTCGACGGAAGGTTAATCGAAGAGCCCCTTAAATATCAGGGTTCACTGGAATGTCCAGTCACAAGCAGCAACCCTTTCTCGCAACAATGAGGCGTTTTCATAAAAAAAGTTAAAACTTCAAAAATAGTTCCCTCTATTGGAAATATTTTTATTATAACTAGTCTGTGTTACGTGAAAATGATTTTAAAGTCAAAATTAGATTTTTTATTTTTTTTATAATTTTAATAAAAAAAAACCTCTGTGGTTACAGGTATTTTTATTTGTACCTGTACGACAACTCTTCGCGGAGTTCAATGACCCTGACAAGAATAAGCTGGCATTTAGGTTGTCATTATCGTGAATGAGCTGTTGAAGTTAGAACTTTCGCAGTCTTTTCTTGTATGAAAATCACTGAATCCTGAAAAGTCGTAGAACAAAAGTTGTTGGAATGGTCAGAATCAATAAATCAATTTAAATGGTTCTTTATTATCACATAAAAATAATAAGTTACAGTTCCAGTTTACATGAAATCCTAGTACTATAAAAACACATGAAATAAACAGTTTTTGAGCTAACAAATTTCGGCTAGATAAGAACTTATGAAAGAATGCAATTGCAATATTAATTTAATTTAAATGACATAATGGTATTTATATAATAATAAACAGTTACTGATAAATAAAAACGTGTAGGTTTTAGTACAACAACACACATAATAAAATCACCCCCCTTCGGCTTAGTACACTTGTTATAATACACCCTGCAGATGGCGTTAGTTTTTATTTAGAAACAATTTGACAATAACAGAAATAAGAATCAAAAAAAAAATTGCTTTTTCCGCTTGCCAGCTCCACCGGTTAGGTTTAGTAGAAAACACTTATTTCTTTTTTACTGAATATGGCTCATTACATATTAGCTATGCCACAGATATGCTCCTCAAATGTAATTGTAAGTGAATCTTCGAACGTTGTTTCAAGCCACTTCAAATTCAATTTAATTTGGATACAAAGTTTCAATTAAATCAAGGACTGATGATAATACAATAATTCGATAAGTTTGTTCCAATATTCAGCTATAGTTTGTTTTAGGTATCACCACCTCCCACATTTTTGTATTATCTTTTTACACTTTACTGTTTTAAAAGATCCTCTAAAAAATATTTCAAATGACCCTTTAGTTCGACTTGCTTAAAAGCGTGTTGTTTTCATTTATTAAACTTTTATTTTTGCTCTAAATTTTTTTGTTGTTGTACAGTTTAGGTTTCTTCCAGGCATGCAGTTATTCAATTCAGTTTTTATCAACGGAACTGTTTCTTTCAGTAGTGTCACGAGCTCAAGCAAATTCGATTTCGAAGGAAATTCAAAACAGTAACGTCTTATTATCTACATTTTTTCATACGTTAATTTTCAGGTCTGACAATTTTCTTAAGCGAATTCTAAATACGCCTTATACCCAAACCCATTACGAAAATACGTATTACCGTAAAGAGTTCCCTCCGTATTTTGCGACGCGAGAAATTGAATTTACCTAGCCCTACGTTTTTATTAGATCCAGTCAGCGCCATCTCTGTTTGCCGGCGGAAATTAAACGACCTTGCCGCCTCTAGCGGTGACAAAATTGGACTTAGATATTGCGCGGGAATATAAATGTGCGATTTTTAGTTTACTGCGTAATATTATTCTGATATTCCTGTTACGTGTGATTTACGTACGTGTTTTGGTGGATTTGTTGTTACTAGCTTTGTCGATTTGATCGGCTTATCTCTGATGATCTGAGTCAAATCTTTTCCTAGTGTTGGTTCTACAGCTGCTGCCTTTCTTCTGAATTTGCCTTGTGCCTTAAATAACCTAGTACTTGCTATAGAGCCGGGCGCCACTACTGTAGTACTAGGTAAGTGTTACGGCAAAAGCGAAAACTAAAGTCCACAGTACAGGTTCTCTATTTAGTTTTATAATAGCAACGCCGCGACTTCACTGGCGCGGGCTTTACTCTACTAGGACATATTAACCAATGCCCGAATGAGGGGTCTTTTTTTTTTAAATAAACACGTAAAAATTTGCTCGGCCCAATAATAGATGGCGCTAGTTTTCTTTCACTTTAAGTAAACATAAATGTTGACAGGACTATTGTTACCTCGACTTCTCAACATATCCTCCATCTTGAGGTTCCCTAATAAATACTGTTTGTAAAGTTAAAGTTCAAAACTAAATTTTATTTCTTATACTCTTTACATCGTCAAAGAATAGGCATTTAATCAACCAGCCCATAGACATGACATTTCCAGCGATTTCCTTCGAGCCTTCATTAAGTGCAGCTTAGGTGCATTCTAGGCCACGTTTGTCTGCGTTGTTCTAAAAGGCAGCACGCACGTCCTCAAACCCATATATGGCTTTGTCGTGTAACCTTTTTAGAATTGAGAGGCAAAGCGTACTGCCATAATGCTTTCTATGGAAACTCATTCATTGGTAATGAAATAATCATGGTTAGCGCTGGGACATTATTCTTGTAGTTTTACCATTTTATTGTGTTTTTTCTATCCCTATGTATATGTTATCGTGATCCTTTTGTTTATAATATACTGTTTAAATGGAGATTCTAGCTCTTTTCAATCAAAACATCCCTACATAAAGTAGTGAATGACGTTTATCCTATGAGTATCATATATATGTACTTTATGTAAATGTAACCGGGTATTTATCGAGTTATTAACCATATTTGAGTCCTCTCCCGATCACGTCCCGCCGAAACGTCGAGAAATAATAAAGGTACATTAAAAATACGACATTTTAATTATGATGCCTAATGAATCATTGTGATTTGCAAAAAATATCAACTAAGCCACATATTAACTACTGACGCCCACAACCTTCTTAACACAACAACTCTAAAGATACCATCCATCTTCCGGTGACCTTGACAAAATCGTATGATCGATTAGGATCAATGAATTCCCTGGAGCACCGGCAGTAGGTAAAATGTTACGTCTCCTCTATTGCCCTTGGATGCAGTAAGAGTCTACCCAAGGGCGCTGAAGCATTCGGATCCGGAAGAGGGGCAGCAGCGGCTTTCAGTGTCTTAACATACTGCACTCGCAACCTGCCAAGCGTGGCAACAACCCCCGCATGATCTTGGAGATTCCTTTGTCGTGTGGACAGTGGAAGTGGACAACAGTCCCACGGCTGAGATTCTATACTGATTTCAAATCATCATCATTTCAGCCGTAAAACGTCCACTACTGAACTAAGGCCTCCCTCATGGATCTCCATGAGGGGTAGTTGCTATACTCACCATGCTTGGCAGGCGGGTTGGTGAGCGCAGTATGGGATGTTGATATACGGAAAGAGGCTGCTGCCCATCTTCCGGAGGTGTCCCTTAGCAGGCTCATACTGCATCCATGGGTAGGAGAGGAGGGGTAACATTCTACTGCCGGCACCCCACGGCTGATTTCAAATAATTTCAAGTAATCATTATAATTATCGACGGAATCTGCTTCAACTCCGTCAAACATAACATAAGGCAAAAATAAAATTGTAATATTAAATATTAATTATCACGACCGAGTTAGGTTCTTGTGTTCTCATCTTTCCTGACTCGCGAGTTAACTGAAGTGAACAAATCCAATTAAGTGTTTGTTTTTCACAATTAAAATGTATGTTAATTGTCATAGGACAATTAGAATCATTTTAATTGAAAAAAAAAACAAAACCCAACCCAAAATCATTGCTCTATGTCTATATATAGAGCTATGATTTTGGGTCCGAATAAATAAACGCATTTTGAGTTTTCTAACTGACGCCTTTCGAGCCCTATCAATCTTCTATTAACCTTGATAATATTGTATGATGTAGCTGATGGGATCAATGTATTGATTATAAAGATAATAAAAATATGTAGGCGGCGCAAAAAAAGCACGTTGGGCTGGGCGTCTGCTGTGACAAAAAGTTAAGCTATTAATTAAAGTTGGCACTCTTATATAGTTGAAAGGCTAATATACTACTCTACATACGTTGAATTCAGTTTCATCTGTTGGAAAACTGAAAAACTTCATGTTTTTCAGTTTTCCAAACTTTTTTTTTAATATTGATGTTGCTTATTCTATTGTATATGTATGTATATGCAAAATTTTAACTCTTCGAATGTCAGGAAGTGGTTCCAATTCAGCTTGCAAGATCTTACCTAAACAAACAAACAAGGTCCCTTCATATTTTTATATTTTTTGTATAATAATAAATTTAATAACATAACAATATTTTATTTTTGTCTCCTTGCGTTATTTCTGTTTATTGTGTACGTAAATAAACAGTTAATCTATCTATCTTTATAATGCAAAATACAAAGCTCGCAAAATTGAGCTAACTCTAAAGAAAGTATCTTTCGTTGTTCAAGTAATAGACAATAGTAAAATATTGTAAATACTCGAATGCAGGAACAATGCGAATTTAATCGCGGCCGCGAGCCCTTGTAATAACATGCCTACAATAAACACGGTGTCGGGTAAACCTGTTTGCAGTCGTGATTCTTATACAAAGTATCTACTACTAGTCCTACAAAGAAATTGTCAGATGATAGATACAGGTCCTTCAAATCAATAGTATTTTTTAAACTATCGTGATCATAGTACATACAAATTTCGCGATATTTTTTTTCATTTATTTATACTCAAAAACTTAAATACATGGTTATTAAAATCAGTGCCATAAAAACCGGACGAGGTTTGTCTTGGCACATACATTCGTCCTTATTTAACTTAATTACTATACATAGTAGAGAGGCAGTACACATTGTTTAAATAATGGCAAACATTTGGGTAGCACATTAATAATTTCCAAATAAAATTAAGTAATTACATTAAACAAGTACACTATGACGTTGAATGAAGATGAAAGTAAATAATTGCGCAGTAGGTTAGGTTATCGCAATAGTTACGAGTATTTCTAAGGTGTAATGTTGTACCTGTGGTTTATGTTTATAATAAAAGTTAAGTTAATTGTATACATACATTCCTTGAAACCAATTTTCTGTTATGGATCTAACATATGAAGTGACGTTCCTTGCATTTATAATAACACTGTTTTCCTTAGCCAGTTGAATTGTTGTTTTTTGTTTTTTATAATAAAATCTATAAAAGTTAGCACATTATACTTTCAGAGTAGGACTTTAAACATATTAACATTGTCTTTAAAACCCATCTGAATTGTTGTTTGTTTTGGATTTGCACTTCATAGCTAAATCGTAATGCTTGTTTTATTGTTTTCTTTTTAACGGCCTTTGATCTAAGGATCTTTATTGGCCTTTGTTTTAAAAACATTTATTTGAGAACAATACTTTAGCATTTTCCTTTTTTTAGGCAGACAATGTGTGCCGTGGGGTGCCGGCAGTAGAATGTTACCCCTCCTGTCATGCCCGTGGATGCAGTAAGAGCCTGCTAAGGGATACCTCCGGAAGATGGGCAGCAGCGTCTTTCCGTGTATCAACATCCCATACTGCGCTCGCCAACCCGCCTGCCAAGCGTGGTGAGTATGGCAACTACCCTTATGGATATCCACGAGGGTGGCCTGTGTTCAGTAGTGGACGTTTTACGGCTGAAATGATGAGGCAGACAATATTGCCAATAGTGTTGTTTATGTCAACCATTACCTCTCCTACCCTAAACATGTTATGCAGACCCAACCTAGATGACAACCTGGGTAGGGTCTGCATAACACGTTTTGTGTCTTCCATCCTTCCCTATCACTCGCTAGATTTGCATTCTCAACTATTTTTGCCTTATCTTTTTTAACGCGCGCAGTCCATCCACACGACTTATTTACTACTTTTGACGCGGACCTATCTACCATTCCTTACTAGAACCATTAAAACAATTTATCGCTTAGTATAGGCCTCCCGGAGAGCTCGATTTGAATAAATATTCTAACGAACGTAATTGATATCACCTTCTAAATATCTAATGGTGATTAATGGAGTCGATCTTTGATAATTAACCAAGGCTTGGCTTGTTACTATCTGTACCGTTTGGTCAAGGCTATTTTGCAGCCAAAACTTTAATCATATAAAGATACAATCGTGTCGTGATTTACAACGGCCTACATACTCAATATAAGCCACTGGATATAACTGGATAAAATATATCTGCATGGAAGAAAATATATTTATTTACTGGATTTCGCCAGCCATACTCGCGGGAAGACGTTTCTTTGTTCCGACATTTATGTTTCTGCAGGGCTAGCATGGGCTGGGGATAAAACTTTTGTCCACCGGTTATTTCCACTGACAAGGGATAAAATTATTTTATCCACCTGCCAAAGCACGGCAACAGGGGGAAAGAGAATTATATCACTTTTTGACATTAGACGTGGATACTCACCCCCCGCCTATAATTTCGGGGACAAGCGTTTCCCCCGATTTGTCCACCGTGAATAGTTTATCCACCCATGTCGCCATGCTCGGAGGGTGGACAAAATTGACAGAGGGGAATAGTATTTTGTCCTCTCCCCGTGGATAAAATATCTCCGGCCATGCTAGCCCTGCTGTTACGATTATGTTAAAGCGCTTTCAAAATCTAAAGGTTTATTTCAGTTTGCTTACTTCTCGCTAATAAGATATCTTTGATGAAAATAAGGATATGCGCTTTTCAAGGCTTAATTATTTTACTTTTATGCAACCTTTGTGATAATTGCAAGATAACGTAGCTGCTCAGTACTTTTTGATTCAAGAATGTGTACTTTTCTCACCGCTGCAACTCCTCATATGCGCATAATGAGTCATAACTTACTTCGTCATATACAGAAATATCTACATTCTTGGGAACATAACGTTCACTGTACTTGGCTCTAGTAATCTTGGAATTGAACGTACCCAAGATAAAATAATACTAGAATTAAATTAATATAGAATTCACAAGTCTTAAATTATTAAATATTTTTTTTACTTGCCTATGAATTAATAAACGGAATGTAATATGCATCACTAATTAGTAAACAATCTAGAACCATATTTATATAAAATATTACAAGTATCCGCCGCTGTGTCTTATTTATCCTTCCAAGGATACGGTACAATATAATTTTACAATTTAAAGTTTTATTTTATATTAGCCTAGGGTGCCTTCAGGACCGATGGCTACCCACCCCCGTTTCCTTCCATCGTTATATATGAAATTAACAATTCTTCTTAAAATACTAAATCATTTAACAAAGTTAATAAGGCAAAACCCTAAAACAGTAAACCACATATTTCATTGACATCAGTGCATAGACATCACAGTGCCTAATTACTAATTAGTCAGCCGGTGGGCTTTTTTAACTCGTCCATCATACAGTGCCAAACGGTCGTATTTCTGAAAGTGCCCCACTTAATAAATTTGGCTTTAGAATTGGTTCTAATTATAATTTTGGCCACGGCAGAGTTGGTGAACTGCTGCTGGAACGAAAGATATGCAACCTTTGTGTAGCTATAAATATAATTGTAATACACACACACACACACACACACACACACACACACACCCACACACACACACACACATATTTTTGCCCTTACATTTATAATTTATCGAATCGCATTTGTTAACGCAAATCGCAATCACAGGAATGTAATACTTGCTTTTGCATCGTATGCAAATATTTGTTTTATGGAAAACACAAAAGTCATCGTTAGTAGAGCATTGAATACTGAACGAAGATATCTTTTCTTATATCGTTCATCAAGAATTAGTTATTCTCGTCGCATTTCTGTTGCGATAACAGTGTGCTGAGGTGAATATCAAACATTAATCGGATACTCGTTTTTGTTTAAAAAATATTTTACTTTCACCGTCAAAATAGCATGGATTTTCGCACGATTGTTTCTTGTTACTCTAGCTTACTCTAGCCTCGGAAATCAAAAGCAAATTCTTACGAATACGTCAAACTTAACCTTTGTTGAAGTTAGAGTTCAGTGTCAGTAAAAATGATCGTACAGGCAGTTTGTTGTATTCAATACACAGGTATGCATTTGCCAATGACCCACCTGGCCAGCGATACGCACTGGCACCGTCAGTTGTTTTGGCAGGCTCAAACTGCGCGCGCGCCTCGCGATTAACAATTTTCAAAATTCAGCTTTCACCAAAAAGAACGCTGATCGCGGCAACAGACACATCGTTCATTTAAGTTGTTAATTTTTTTTCCGCTGTAATTGATGCTGTTAACTTTCGTTCGACGCTGTTTAATTGCATGTTGTGAATTTGTCTTGATTTTTGTTTATTGCTGTGTGAAATTCTCGATATCGCCTGAATCTATTGCAATAATGTATGTTTATCTGCAAATACAAGTGTTTTGCTGTTCAAACAGTTGATATATTCAGTCGAGTCTAATATCAGTGAACTGAAAAATGAAATTGATCTCTAGGTGAACTATTGTTTCCACTAAATTCTTTACCATTCAATTATCATCTGTTATCATACGTTTATCTTTGTTATCTATGTCTTTGACCTTGTGATCTGTTGTAGTAGGTATGTGTTAAATCATCAGTTTTCTAAATCTAATAACTGCCCTATAGTAGTTTGGTGGCAGTAATAACTTTCGCACTACACGTGCGGCATCTATTTTAGTTTGTTTTAATTTGTACTCATTGTTCGTACGTCTAGTAAATATTTTGGTCCTCGATACGTCGTTTATATTCAACGCAAGAATACAATTTCGATGTTCAGTGTTCTGGTATCATTTGAATATATTGTAATTGTGATGGATCTGACCCATATTGTCCTTTGCCACTCTCTATTGATGTTTATTGCTCCTTGATTGGAGATGATGGGTCTTTAAATTTATTTCCAGACTTCCTTACGTACCAAATTTGACTATTTCAAGATGAACACCTTAGTTTATATCTCCGAAATAGACTCGGAAGATAAATTAGTATTTAGTTTTTGTTCCGTGCCTTGTAAGGTGTGGACAAGTATCTTATTTGGCGTTCCGTGTGTCGTCAGTTGTTATTGCGTTTAAGTATCGACGGTATGTCTCTTTGAATGCGAGGATAACAACTTTATGGTTTTTCCTTCTATATTTTACTAATATAACAATTTCAATACGCAATGGTTGGATATGACTTTACGTACTCGTATAAATAAGCGCAACAAAATGTACACTTACCGACAGAAAATAATATCGGGTCCTATGTAGCTTTTAATTTATTTTTCCCTTTATAGGATCACGCTATTTACTTAAATATTTTGGCACCTGTTCTACCGACCGAGAACTCGATTGGTACTCTTGAAATCGATTACTGTTAGGTCAAGGCTAAGTTCAAAGTTTTCGTACTCGGCACTCCTATATCAGCGTTTTTGACAACTTCGATGATGCGTCACTATTGCTGCTACTAGTTAATGTTTACACACATTCTAGGGACCTGCGTGTGAGTCATTCTCAGTGTCCGCTACCAGATGATAATGACGGCCGTTCTGTGATCCTTTAGTTCGCTTGTGTCTGTTGTAGCGCGCAGTTTTCTGCGCTTTCTGTGTTATTGTTTTAAATTTTCCAGTATCATTTATAGTTTTTATCGTAAATAATAGTGATTAAAGTGCAATAATCATGTTAAATTGTTTTCGTAAATAGGTGCTGCTACCTTTAAGGAGTTATAAGTGTTACACAAATATGTGATTGAACTGCAATTGAAAATGTTTTACGAGTCGATTATTGGTGTTTGCGTCCTTGCGTATTTGCTATGGAAGTTTCTGTTGCCTGTCAAACGAGAAGAAATTCAATTAGTGGAATCAATACAAAACCATGAAATAAAGAACAGGAACGAGAGTAAAAAGAAACAGATTGATGTTCCATTGGAAAGCTCTATTAATTTGTCGCAAAAAACACAAAACGAAGTAGAAGTTCCTGTAACTGATACTGTTAGTACGGTAGAAAATGTCGCCGTTTTGCAAAAAACAGCGCAGATTGTGGGAAATAACAATACATATTTAATTAACCCGCTCGTTATTCACCAAAACCATAAAAATACGGAGCGCTCTTTGTTCAAAAATGAAACTAAAAGAGAGAGTCCGCCAAAAGAAAGGTTTGCAGAGTTCATTGAAAAAACGCTATGCGACAATAAAATACAGTCGCTTATTCAGAACCTATCTCTAGATGACGAGCTTTTTAAATGCAATGAAGCAAACCAAGAGAATAATAAAGAAAATAAACCCGAATTGCAATCAATTGTTGAGAGTAACCATATAAGTGAAAAAGCTGTAAAGCTACAAAACTCAATTGACGAAATTGCTGATAAGATAAAACTGTTGAACGATACACAATTAACTGAAGATAACGAACCGAGCAATGAAAGTCTTATTCTACCTAGTTCTATTAAAGCTATTATTAACAAAAAAACATCTGAACAAGCGGCTGAAACCAGAACAAATGATAGTCAGCTTTTAAAACGTGTACAAAAACAGGCCGGGCTACCCACAGGACTCAATTTCGGATCTCTTATCGGAGAGTTGAAGAACAAAACAAAAAATGCCAGTAATGGCAACTTAAAACCAGTCTTTAAGAAGTTCGACACTGATTATGATGCTGTGGATGCCAAGGTACTAAATTTCAAAATAGTAGCTCCTAACTGTATAATCCTCGTCTTAGTAGAGTTATACATGTTACTTTCAACTGGAAAATGCGAAATGAAGGATTGCAAAATCTTTTGCATTCATTATAATATTTTGCGATATAATCAAAAAGTTATTCTTAATTACTCTTACATCCTGTAATGAAACTTTATGTTGGTATGTATATCCGTTGCATACGAATATCTGTTTTGATGGTAGCTTACGATACGAAATAACTCGTTAAATATCACTGCATGACATCAACACAACCAAGGTTTTATTAATAACTCTAGTGTTATTACACAGTCTTCGCATATTCTTGATATGTGCAGGGCAAAGGTGGGGACTACTACTGAATAAATCCAAAGACCTAAATGCCTAACTGTGAGTTATCGATGTAATAAAAAGATTCTACGAAATAGTTTTATAAAATCTATGTTTTTATGTCAACACTAGCTATCCTGGCGAACTTCGTATCGCACTTACTACAACCACTACTTACAACTTACCCTCCGACTACCCTACAGCTATCCTACAAATATCCTACAGCTTCCCTACAACTATCCTACAACTACCCTACAACTACTAATTTACGCAACGAAAAGTAGCCTATGTCCGTCTCCATGGTCTAATCTACTCCTATACTAAAATTAATCCAAATCGGTTCTGCGGTTTTGCCGTGAAAAGGGATCATACATACATACATACATTATTACTTTCACTTTTATATATTATTAGTAGGATAGGATGATTAGCAAAGATGATATAACAATGCTGAGGGTGGGTATGTGTAACAATAATTCTATACAATTACCTCCACGTATGCAACTTGCATGACAATCAACCGATGCGTGTAGTGTATGTGGATCAGGTAACAAACCATATGATATCTGTTTTAAAACAATAATACTCTAGACGGATATCCGTATCAAACCACGTTTACATCTATTTTCTGGTAATGATGGAAATATCTTACACCTTTAAAAAAAAATTTATGTAAGTTAGGTAAGAACTATATATATAGGTATATATTTATTTATTATAGCTGTTTAATGTATGAAATTTAGTTTATGTTGTATTATTTGAGTAATTAGGAAATATGTATTATATTTAAATATCTTTTTATGTAACATCTATATAGTTCCTTTTGTTTCGAGTACACGTACATACTACTATTATCAGCTTTCTCTATCCTCAAAGGTTTGCTGGAAGAAAACTCTTTTTAGGGTTAAGCTCGCCTTTGTACATGCCATTTAGTCTAGTTTAATTTAATGTATATATTTACTGTGTGTACAATAAAGAATAAAGAAATTTGCCGAGCAGAACGAGAGCTTTGGTTATAAATATGTTTTTTGTTGTAATTTCGTTTGAAATTAACTAAACCGGACGATAAAATTACATCTGCGAAGAATGACGGAATAATACCAATATTTATATTCTTGACTGAACAGATTTTTTTTTTAATTTTGCAAATGTTTTTTTAAGCATGGACTGAAAAGTAGAATTAAGGAGTTGTATCAGCATTTATTTTATGTCTCTGAAACTAAAACGGCTATGTGTCAAATTTACTTCGAGGGAGTAAATGTAGATTGATCAAACTGATAAAAACGTGAGGCCATTTATAAACCAAAAATTAAATGAGCTTGTCATTTTAGAAGATTGGACATTAATATAAGGATTACTTTAAGTTGTAAAAATTTAACATTAGCTTTTTAACGCATTCGACTTACATTATTTAGCTTATTTTTGTAGTGTTTCGGATTTTCAAAGTAACTTTAACACACCAACTCATAAAAGTGTTGTCTCTGCTATACGTGGGTGAAACCACGCGGGTCAGCTAGTTATTTATATAACCCACTTCGTAACAAAATGTCTTATTGTTATACGGAAACGACGTTGCACGATTCTATCATATCTGATTCTGTATACGACAAGTTTTTATAATCGCCGCATTGAAATCATCAGATAAAATTTCAATTAGTTATGTGGATGTAACTATAACTGTAAGATTGTCTAATTAACTTCTATGGCAACAGCTAATATCATCGCCGTTTTTGAAATCCGGTTCTGCTTCTCGGCACATACTAACAAGCTACTCTGGTGGCGGTCTTAATACAGGGTGTTCGGCAGAACGTTGATTGAACATACGAAAGTGGCAGATAAGTGAGGTCGTCTGCTATCTACCCAGCCCAAAAGATTTGACCTAGGACCCATAGATTTTTTATTTTTATTTCTTTTAACCGTATTTCATGAGTTTGAAAACTTTGATTACTTTATGAAGGATAGACGAAACTGGCAACACTTTTTTGTTTTTGTCTCGACTGTTGGTAGATTCTTCTGGACCTATAGAATTTTTATTTTTATTTATTTTAACCGTATTTCATGAGTTTGAAAACTTTGATTACTTTATGTAGGATAGACGAAACTGGCAATACTTTTTTGTTTTTTGTCTTGACTGTTGGTAGATTCTTCTAAAATTATTGTGTGGTGCAGATAACGGCCAGACTCAAAGTTATGAGCCTTCATACATTACAAAAAGGGGTAAAACATGATTTTAAGCTTTGCTTTGCATTAAAAAAATATATCATAAATTATTAATAACTATCGCTATTTAATTTTTACCAAGATTACATGATGAATTTTGCAAAACATTTTACATGTCACAAAAATCGAATTGCATCAGAATTCCTATTTCGAACTAAAATTGGTCAATAACTAATTTTTTTTTTAAATTAAAGAAATTAAATACCTTTGGAAAGGCCATTACACCAAGGATGTTTCGATGAAATCCTAAGTCTTCAATCATTTTTAGTTTTTTTTTAATGCAATGTAAAGAAAACCTTAAATTCATGTTTTACCCCTTTTTGTAATGTTCGAAGGCTCATAACTTTTTGTCTAAAATAAAAAAATCTATGGGCCAAATCATTTGGGCTGGGTAGATAGCAGAAGACCCCACCTATCTGCCATTTTCGTATGTTCAACGTTGTGCCGAACACCTTGTATATCATATATCAATGCGTGGCTTATCCCACTAATATTAAAAAGCCGAAAGTTTGTTTGTATGGATATTTGTTACCTCTTCACGCAAAAACTAGCCCACGGATTGAGCTGAAACTTTGCACGTTGTAGGTCGATGTAGGTCTGGATTAACACATAGGCTACTTTATATCCGGGTACAACGCGTGTGAAACGGCGGGCAGAAGCTAGTTGTCTATATGCCCTTAAAAAAATCGATATCCGGGTACAACGCGTGTGAAGCGGCGAGCAGAAGCTAGTTGTCTATATGCCCTTAAAAAAATCGATACCCATGTTTTGTTTGCCAGAATACTATCGTTTTGTATAAGGTCTTATATCTAGTCTAGGATCTGTATTTAAATTGCTGGGAGGCATGCATATGGTAGTGCATATTATTTCCCCTCTAACCATAAATTAAGTGGTTTCCTTTATCATTATCATCAATTCAGCCATAAAACTTCCACTAATGAACACCTTATGGATCTCCAATTCTCCATGATATTATTGTACCTTTTGTGGATCCCCGTATAAATGACTCGTAGTCTCTTCCCAAAACACTCAATTCCATGTCTCTGGTTGCAGGAATCTCTGAACACCGTAGTCGATGAGAAGAAGACACAGATCGAGGACGAGCTCGGTGCTAACATCCTCGCTGACAGGAGGAACAAACTCGAGACAGCGGCTCAGGTGAGATCTAGAAAAAAAATATTGTCTACTTTGTAATAGACATAATTTTAAAGCTGATTAACGGGACTTTATCATGTAATTACCTTTTTTTTATTATTTCCCAACGACGACGTTTCGAGTGCCTTGCAGCGCACGGGTCACCACTACCAGGTGAGGCATTGTGCTGAACCGTGACCGTTTACTACTGTAGCACAGAAACACATTTTTTTTGCCTTGTTTTTGCCTTTGATTTGTTTTAGCATACCACGACACAAACGTAATAAATAAATAATGGAAATATACGCGATAAATTGTCTCTGTGGACGCCCTCTGCCCTCGGGTATTAAGGCAAGTAAGTCAATACGCGATAAATACCCGATTAATACCCGATTAAATGTATATTAATTATTATTATTGTTGTTTATAATTGTTGTTTCACTGTGTCATTATTTTATGTGTGCTAAGTAAGCAAATTAACGGATGTCTTTGTGTATGATGTACTAACGGAAAGCCGGGAAATAATACCATAAAGTATGTACTCGTAATTACGCGAAGAAGTCCTGTTAATTAGTTTTAATATTGATAATAGGTACTACTAGCAGCACCATCTAGCCCCAAAGTAAGCAGAGGTTGTGTAATAGATGATTGATTGTATACATAAATACATTTTATTTTCCAAAAAAGTCAGCCAGACCTAGGCATGTTCAGTTCAGTCTTACCGGGATCATGCCTGGTGCAACCCAGTCGTAACGTTGGGAAATAATAAGTTAGTATGTGCTGTGATCGCGAAAGTTTAAAAAAAAACAAAAGATGCTAGATCCTAAACCTGCATTTTTGTTCAAACATCAGTCCTGAATCGATCCCTGCTCCAGCATCTAAGCTGGTTGTTAGACCAACTGCGCCACAGAGTTCGTCCAAAAATAACCTTTATACGGGAGATTTTGCCAAAACTCGCAAAGAATCCAGATATGAGTAAGGCTCGGAGTATTTTCCCGAAAACAACGTTACAGCTTGTCGTCCCGCAGTTTATTTCGGAAGTGTGACTTCGTCGCCGTCATATCGTAGGAATGTTCCAAAACATTCATCAACAACTGTGAAAAATTCTATACCTTTATCACTGCCACAGGACCGACCGTGAGGAGTGGCACAAAAAGGAGGAGGCCTATATATACCTATAGCAGTGGGTGAAATCAGGCTACGATGATGATGATGATGACTGCCTCCGTGGCTCAGTTAAAGGACTAATGTTTGTAATTGTTCTGCAGATATTTGTCCCGGGTCTGGACGTTTTTATATGGATGATAAGAATGTATTTAAGTATTCTATCAATCATCTGGTTTACATAGTACAAAGCTTTTTAGGTCGGGACTTGATGATGTTGCGTCTACACACATGTGTCTAGCATTATTTATTTATTTACTAGCAAGGTTTACGTTGCATTTTGTCAGTGGGTTCATGAGTTTAATTAATACGAATGTTAGTACAGTATTTACCACTATCATGTTGTAAATAACCATTAAATGCCGTGGTATGCTGGCAGTAGAATGTTCATAGAATGTGAATAGTACCCAATTGAAATGTTATTTTCATATTAGAAGAACATGCTTGCAATAAGATTCGCTTTGTTTGTCGCTTAAATGAATGAATTAACACTATTTTCAAAGAAATGAATAACCTTATCAAAAAAATTACGGTTCCGGTGGGAATTGACACTATATTTATGCACAAAGAAACACAGATAATAAAAAAAACAACAGAATTGTTGTTCGAAGATGTGGTCTGTCGTGAGAACTCTTCGGTTTGACGCGTTTCTAGGCGTTTAACATTTAATTGTAGGTGAATTTACCTACTCAGGTATATAAAATGTAGATAGAACCCAAACAAAGAAAATTAAAACCCACAGCCTACAGCTATATGTTTAAAGTAAACCTTTTAACATTGTTTTACGAGTAAAGCTTTTACGGTCATTCTCGTAAATCTCCTTGATGCGCCAATGAAATGTCAGAGTTCAGTACCACGAGACAATCCATTGCGCAAACGCATTAAACGTTAAATGGTGACCACGGTTAAATAACACTGTTGCCTCGTTCAAGACCACAGGAAATGTTTCAAAATTAGTATGTGCCATAAATAGAAGTTAGTTACGACACAAATACCAGGATTTTTACATGAAATAAATGCGTGTTGTATATATACCTATGTCTTGGTTTTTATTGGTTAACAGGATATAAATATAAACAGGAAAATTTCCTTAATACTTCGATTTTTTTTTACGTTACGAGTTTAAACTTGAACTAAAATTTAGTTCATTCCTCAAATGTCAAATGCACACCCGGGTGTGCATGAATTGTACTAATATGGCGGAGGCCGGCACGCGAAGGGTGAGCGTTTTTGCATTAAAAGCTCGTGTTGCGATAACTTTGTCATTTAAGTATCGCTAGTTGAGGAAACTCCACACTTGACCACGAGGAAGACTTGTCGTATTACTTAGAATTGAACACAATCAAAGTGATACTGGATTCGATTTTCAAAAGTTGATCAAGAAAAGCAATGAAACAATAAACTTACTGAACTTTTTGTAACTATCAAAATTGTGAACACTGAACGTTGTATATCCAATGGTATTTTACAATTTGTGCTTTTTTGTACAATAAAGTACATATGTGTTGATTTATTAATTGCATTCAATAATATCTAAGAGACATTTACCATTGTTTTCGTTTTCCAATATAACGACACGCCATGATGACAGAAAACAGAAGCCTAAAATCATGATTGCATAGCGATGCAAACAGTCGGCTGTCAATAAATACTCAACCAATTGTCACTGTTCTCGTAATAATTGATTTGGCAGTACACAATAAAACTGGCCAATTATCTTCGATCGCCAGTGAACTTGGCTTGACCTCTCCGAAGCGAGGCTTTAAACTCTCGGCTTATGTATTTACACAGCAATAAACGTCCCATTACAAAGATCAAGGGTACGTAAAGCCAATTTATTGCCAAGGTGCTGAGGGAAGTGGTAAAAAGCTCTTGAGCAATTAATCGTGATCTTTTCCCTTCCGGTTCACACAAAATAAACAATACCTTGAAAGGGCATATAAATGCTCATGGAAACTGTCTCTTAACTGATGATCAACTGATAGACATATAAACTCTCTAGAGATTAAGGTAATAGATGACTATCATAGAAGGGGGCTACATTTTTATCTTTTTAAATATGAAGAATATTCGTGAAATGTTGGTAGTTGAAAGCAATAAACAGGTTTTCGTCTTGAATTGTTTCCTATCTACTGGTGTCTTAGAAGTCATCACTTTCTTACTCACGTCAACTGTGTGTGTCAACACAAACCTTCTTTAATTTCCTTGGCCTGCGTCCAGAAAACCCACGATTAAGTACGAATGTTGTCGTACTAAAATTTTTTGTCAGCTTTTTCTGTCCACTCAGTCGTTTCGCGGAAATAAAATCAGAAGGACGTGCAAACATTTACCTTTTTTATTTATGTATGAGTAACTGGATGCCCTGTGGTGTGATTCAGTGACCGCAACGTCGTAACAAAGCCACAAACCTTATTAGTTCGCACTTTGCTGATAAACTTTATCATATCTATCTAGGTTTCATAGAAGTTTTTGTTTGGTCATCTTTATGTAGACATCCAATTCTGAACTAAAATAACGTTTATTCATAAAGGTCAGAAATTGTACAAAACTATCAATGTTGTATATTTTAGGTTAACCTATTTATATTTTCGCTAAGACCTGTTTGTGTTGCTTAAATATCGAGCGTCTCGTTCTCACTAAGCTCTAGGCTTGTAAAAAGAACCGAGCGATCACTGCTTCGCCACAGTGAAAACAAACTATGTTGTTTTTAATGCATCCTGGAATCCTTAGTAAAATAGAAGCAGAAGTGGCAAGCGGGATCTTAGTCCCTATCAATTGATCATTTGAAATGGCTTACTTTATCCTCCTATTTTGATTACATATTTTTACAATAAAATTCCTAGTGAAATTCTAGAGTTAGGAGGACAGCAGTAAAAAAAATGTATGTAATGTATGTAGTAAAGTACATAAATGATAAAAACGTGGTCCGCGTCCGTTTCTGCGCTAGTAAATCACGATAAAATAGAATGTTATAGGAGTTTTGACGTGTTTAAATATATTTACCACATGTGACATTCTTAAATTTCATAATTAAGGCCTCTTTACAACTACATATAAATTATTATTATTATATTTTGGTAGAAATAATTTTGACATGGCATCACTTTTATCCGACATTTGCATTTACATTACTTTGTAATGTATTGTTATTTGTTGTGTTAAAATATTGTTTTCTTTAATCATCATTCCAGCCGTAAAAAGTTCACTACTGAATTCCTCCCTCATGGATCTCTATGAGGGGTAGTTGCCATACTCACCACGCTTGGCAGGCGGGTTGGCGAGCGCAGTACGGGACGTTGATATACAGAAAGGCGCTGCTGCCCATCTTCCGGAGGTATCCCTTAGCAGGCTCTTACTGCATTCACGGGCATGAGAGGAGGGGTAACATTCTACTGCCGGCACCCCACGGCTCAACGGTTTTCATTAATAGTAGAGTAATTTAATATAACATTGTCACCGTATTAAGATATGTTTACACAATAATTGTTAAGTAATTAACAACTAACAAACATTTTCTTCATACGATGTTTATTAAATTTCCTAAATGCATTTAGGGGCTAAACACAACTACGAAGTGTGAAATCGTTAGAAGCAACTTTTCTGTTTCTCGTTCTTGCTCCATTACTTAAGATGTACAAATAAACATTTGTCAATCATTACAGGGATGGCGAAAACGCGTACCTCAAACGGATGCCTCCAACTTCACCGTCGCTGGGCGGTTGGAGCGAGACAAAGTGATCTCGACACCACCTTTGACGCCGCCCACCCCGCCACCGGTCTCAGCTGGTCTCGCTTCTCCCGGTGTCATCGCTTCACCGGGAATTCCAGCACCGAACAAGTTCAGGTAACAAATCGCTAGAAATTATTCAAGATAGATATATGCATTTGTTTCGCAAACGCACGACCCTGACAAGGCACTATTTCCTGTTCACTCCTTGTACTTACGTGTTTAGTATTAATACTCATTTTGCGGAAAATATAAGAATACCAGCCACTCCCCAGTTACCTGGGGGAACTTTAATTGCTAAAATCTCCCAAAACGAAAGTTTTGGGGTTTTGCGTTTTGAACTATGTTTGCAGTTTGGCAATTATATATATATATATAATTGCCAAACTGTCAATGTCAAACTGACAATATATATATAAATATTTATATATTATCCTGTATTTTTTGTATTTATACTATTGCATATAATATTTACCACCTAAACAGTCAGTCACTACCATGAGTAAACAAACTATTAGTGAAATTCTCTAGCTTTTAGCGGTTCACCGATGCCAGTCCATATCCTGTCTCGAATCGAATGTCGTTTAAACTGCTCCAAGTCAGTTTTGGAGACGTGGATACATATATCCATCTCTTGGCTCATACCTTGTCTCAATTTACAGATCTCGCAAACAAGCATCGCCTACCAACGGCTTTGCATCAGGGCCCCTTCGATCGGCGTCTTGCGCGGTCGTCAGCCAAGTCGCGGCGGAGATCAAGCCCAAGGAGGCCCCGAGGATCGATCGGGAGTCCTTCAAACGCAGCCATTCTGTCAGCGAGAGCATCAGTCGGGCTGATGAGAGTAAGTGCTGATCACATAAACAGCTAGATATTGTGTCTCGATAAGTAAGGGTTAATAAAATGGATTAACCTTGCCTAGTACCTAAACCATCCATGTAGTCGGACATATTTAAATTAGTAGAGAGAACCAGGTGAATACGTCTGAAGCTGACTAAGCCGCGGATTTCCCCACGATTTTCAGATCAGGTACATATCTTCTTGATAAAATGGCAATTCTCGAACTCTGTGTAAAATTGAGCTACATAAATATTTCATCATAATTTAATTACAGCAGTCAAAGAATTCGTTACTTTTGGCGTATTCTTGGCGGAAGGGAAACCGCCGCCATGTTAGGTCCCTTCCTCTATGAATTTACGTAAAACACCTGGCCTAGCCAGTCTAGCCACATCCTGATTTGTTTGTCCTCTTTACCAAGAAGATGTGACCGTAACACGCTGTACGCAACTGTTTACGATATGCTTACTGTTAGAAGAGTCCTAACAGTACCTAAGCATATCGTAAACAGTAATGTGGAATGACAATTATCTTTTCACATGACAGGGACCTATTATGCTTCCGTAATAGTGTCATAATGAACTTATAACTTTGAGACAATGGCATTGGTAGACGAAAACACCAGGTCGCGACCAAATATCCGTATTGATATTGCAAAATAGACATCAGTTTGCATTTCGATCTAAGATGCATTTTTGCCCAGTATGTTGTTGGAAATGCAAAAACACTTCAACAGAAAAGTGCAAGAAGCAATTGTAAGTTTAAACTAGGTTAACTAAGTTATCTAAGAGGTAACTTAAATCTTTTTATCAAGGGATATATTTTTTTTATATTTCAGGCGCATAATTATCAACTACAAATAAAGTTTAACTTCACCTCTGAATCTTAATTTCTTAACTTTAACATCAAAGATTTGGACCAACAGAAGACGACGCATCCCCGGGCGCCGAGAAGACGGGAAGCGCGGTCCGGGTGCCGCGAGCTGATGATGAGACCTTCCACGCGTTCTTCGCGCCTCTGCAGCAGGGCAGGAGCGAGGGGCTGGACGTAGACCTGGATCTGGACGCCATTGACAGCGCGGAGAGACAATTGTAAGTAATGGACTAACCCTTTCATCATTTTAGCCGTAAGACGTCCACTAATGAACACAAGCCTCCCTCATGGATCGCCATGAGAGATAGTTGCCACTCACCACGCTTGGCAGGCGGGTTGGCAGGAGCAGTACGGAATGTTGATATACGGAAAGACGCTGCTGCTCATCTTCCTGAGGTATCCCTTAGCAGTCTCTTACTGCATCCACTGGCATGAGAGGAGGGGTAACATTTTACTGCCGGCACGCCTCGACGACTAACCCCTTGAATGATGATAATTCATCAAACGTAGTATCAAAGATAGATAAGGAGAAGTCTAAGAAAATCCTGAGGATCGGTAGTCTTTCAGACGCAGTCTTCAAAGCAAGGCACATCATAACGAACACCTATTTGTACGTGTTTACCTATTTATATTTTAGTGGTAAGTTTATTTGTGTACAATAAAGTGTTCATTCATTAATTCATTCATAACGGACTCATCATGAATCGGGTGGATGAAAGTAAATTGTTATTCGACTTATGTTTTATATTCTAAACTAGTAGGTTACAACTCATTGTAATGTTAAAGGGGTTTTATTAAGAGGCCTATTACAAAAAAACGCGAAATTGCTCGGTTTCCTCGTCCAAATTCTATGGTTTTCGGACGTTGTTTAAAATCACAATTACTTGTTTATAATAGTTCGTTTTCTTCACTACAATAATAATAGAACAAATTTTAGATAACTTATTTGTTTATTTAGTAATAAACATTCTCCCGATACATGTTTCGGGAAAAACGCTCGGAGACCTGTTTTGGAAGCTTTAATTTGTAGATTCTATTGAATATAGACCATCCAAATATTTTTTTTCATGTTACTAATATCCTATACTTAAATAATGATAGAATACATTTTCGTTATATGCTTTTAATGTAAAGAAAGAAAAAACTGAACCGAATTCAATATCGACCGAAAAGGCTTCGAAACAAACCCCAATACCTCCGAAGTTCTAAATCAATTTGACATCATATTTAAACCAAAATAATCACCAACTTTTGCTTAAACTACAATATTAATTTTAATGTTTAAATCGGTATTATAATTTTTTTATGAATTAAATAAGAGTACTATATATTTCATTGCGCCGGCGATCTGCCCTCAGTACCGCGCGAGCGCTTGTCGAGGACGGACCTATGTCGGTTGATTTCGCGCCCCTTGCCTCGTGTTGGTACTGTCGATTGCTGTATAAACGCTGTTAGTGTGCGTGCGAGAACATCGTAAACTACGACCGAAATATTTGATCGTTGTAAGTATTTACGTTCGTATATTATTATATTTCAATTAGTATTATGTTCGTACTAGTTTACTCATTATAGTTATTTTTATTGTAGCTGAGCTTTATTACAAGTCGGAATGGGGAAAAATAAATACAAATATCAATGCGTCACTAAACGTAAAAGAAGAAATATTCTATGTCTGGAGAAAGCAAGAGAAGCAAGGTAAGGTATTATTTAAATATAGGTTAACACCTGATTTTTGATCATTACTGTTTTTTTTTAAATCGACCAATTCTATGTGAACATAGCTTTTTTACCTATCTCTCCAATCTTTTCCCAAAAACAAAGATTCGATATAGTTATAGTTTCAGACTAAATCGATGGTGTAGATTACGAAATTGGGGTTATTCTTAAAGCCAGCATGGCGGTTTTTAAATTCCAAATTTTGATCATGGCTATCGCTTTCAACTAAATCGAGGGTGTAGATTACTAATTTGAGGTTATGTTTCAAATTTTAAATGACGGTTTATTATTTTATTCTAAATTTTGATTTTGACAGGAATTTATTGATATTTCTTAAATTCTACATGGAGGATTTATTTATTTTAAATTTTGTTCGGGGAATCAATTCTTTTTATGCGCGGTGGGCGAGGGTCCGCCTGCGACACAGGAGGTTGCGGGTTCGATTCCCGCCTTGGGACATTATGTTTGTACGATCTGCAAATATTTGTTCCGAGTGTTCTGTTGTGTGTGTTTATATGTATAATAAAAAATAACTATCTATGTAATATATTGTATTAAGTTTATTAGTCATCTCAGTCAAAAAATTTTTTTTTTCTTAATTTCTCTGTGTCGCTTTATTTTCTAACTTTAATCTGTAAGTAGATATGTCTGTATTCTGTGCTGTGTGTATACCAAATAAATGCTTTATCTATCTGTCATCTATAGTACCCATAATACAAGCTCTGCTTACCTTGGGGCTAGATTATGCTGTGTGGATTGTCCAGCATTATTTATTATTTATCGTATTAATATCAATGTTTATATTAAATCTGGTCTATTATTTCAATTCCTTTTACCATTTTTTTTTAAATAATCGTTAATGATTATTAATTATTTTAGAATGAAAAAACGAGGTAATTCGGAGAATATAGTCGCTTTAACATCAAGGAACCTCGCCGAAACGATGGATATGGTGAGAGAATTATTATATAATTATGATTATTATGTTTAGTGGTGGACGTTTTTAAGTCTGTAATGTCTGTAAATGTCTGTGTCAACATTTGATCAGATAATCACCTTATAATGCTGAAAAAAGCTAATCCAAAAAAATATGAATTTTTTATGTACATATGTCCTATTTGGCTAATTTTTTATTTTCAGAATCCTGACACAGATAACACACGCTCTGAAACAAGTATCAATTATAAATCAGATGAATCTCTAAATGATTTTATGGTAGAAGTAGATGAAACCCTTGCTTCATGTGATGAAAGTATGGTGAGTGCGTTTATGAAATGCTCTTTATACATACTTCAAAAAATGGATAAAGTGTTAATGTTTGTTTTTCTTTGTTCATAGATTGATTCAGACATTCAAGGAAGAAGAATAATTGATTTTAGGTACTTCATGGAACAATTATATACTATTGACGCACATAGCCAAAAATTTGGTTGCAAACTCAATCAATTGAATTTTTTAAAAGAAAAACAGTCTGGATTAATATCTAAGTTTCATATTAAATGCACCATGTGTGGATCCATTTTTTATTTAAAAACATCTAAAGAAAATGATGACATGAATGTCAATTTAAGTGCTGTTTCTGGGGCAATAATAACTGGCATTGGTCATTCCAGTCTCAATGAACTGTCTGCATCTATAGATTTGCCTACCTTGCCTTTCCGATTATACACTAAATGTCATGATGCAGTAGCAGAAATGTGGAAAAATACTGCCGAGGAGACAATGCAAAAAGCTGCTGAAGAAGAAGCTGAAGCTGCAAGGCTGCGTGGTGATGTTAATCATGCCGGCATTCCAACAATATCAGTTCAAGCTGATGCATGTTGGAGCAAACGATCGTATAAATCCAATTATTCCGCACTTTCTGGTGTCGCAGCCATAATCGGAGAGCATTCAGGAAAAGTTCTGCATATAGGCGTTCGCAACAAATATTGTGTTATTTGTATACGTGACAAAAAAAAAGGAACAACTCCACGAGCCCATGAATGCACGAAAAATCATTCAGGCTCCTCAACAAGCATGGAACAGGCTATATTAGTGGAGGGTTTTAAAAACTCAATACAAGAAAAGAATCTCATATATAACACGTTAATTGCAGATGGGGACTCGAGTACGTACAAAAATATACTTGAAAGTAGACCTTACCCTGATGTGCCCATTCAAAAAATTGAATGTACCAATCATTTATTGAGAAATTATAACGGCAAAAATTTTAAATTATTAACTGACACATCAATCCCAAACCCGGAACGTAAATTACTAACTCTAGATCGTCAAACCAGATTACGCACAGCCATTCGCTCTGCCATCAAATACAGAAAAGCAGAAAACGGCACACTTGCACAAAAAATTCTTAATCTTCAAAAAGATATACTTAACAGTCCTCGGCATGTTTTTGGGGACCACAGAGAGTGTGAAGACTACTATTGCAAGGATGAAAGAAAAAATGAACGCAATTTAACCTCAGAAATACCAACCTTGATTTTGAGACTCCAAAAAACTGCTGCGCAACTCGCACATAACTCAAGGAGCTTGTTACACTGTTCTACAAACAATCGAGCAGAACAGTTCAATAGCATCGTAGCCAAAGTCGTGGGTGGAAAACGAGTTAACTTTTCATTGAAGAACTCATATGAAGCTCGCTGTTACGCAGCCGTTGTGGCATTCAATACGGGCAAACCACAATATACATTGTATAAATCTAACTGCCAGAAAAGTCCAGGAAAATCATTAAAACGATTAGAATTTATAAGAGAAGCCAAAAATACCCGTAATTTGATGAAACCAACCAAACGCAGTCGCAAGTGCATTAATTTTAATCAAAAAGATTACGGTAGCCAGTGTCAGCGCCCAGATATGACCACTGAAGATTATGACAATGGAAAAACACTGTTTCTAAAAAGTCTTCAAGATCACGCAGCCAATCGTCACGAAATAGAACGTGCCACTATTTTACAAGCTGAAAGCGCTTTGTGGCTAGAATTACGTCGATGCATTGTTACGGCATCAACATTTGCAAGAATATGTAAAAGACGGCCTAACCAAAATTCTGCTCCTCTTGTTAAAACTATTTTATATAGTTATAATCTAGACAATGTCCCTTCCATCAAACATGGTAGGGGCAACGAGTCTATAGCATTGGAACAATTAAGTAATCAAGAAAACATTGATATAGAAAAATGTGGTCTATTTATTGACCCAGATCATTGTTATTTGGGGGCTTCACCTGATGGTTTATACAGTGAGGGTCTAATTGAAGTTAAATGTCCTATTTCAGCTTTCGGAATAGACTTTGACACGGCCCTTCGAACTAAAAAAATTAAAGGTTTTAAATTAAGTGATTCACGTGTAACCATAAATCAAAATCATGACTGGTTTTATCAAATTCAAGGCCAGCTTCACATAGCAAATAGAAATATTTGTATACTTGCCATATGGACTGGGCCAGATCATCCAGTAAAAGTGTTGAAAATCCACAAAGACGAACAATTTTGGAATTTCAATATGTTACCTAAGTTGCAAGCTTTTTATGAAAAATGTATACTACCTGAAATTATCGATTCTAGAAAAGCTCGATCAATGCCGTTGCGGGAAATATTTTTATAATTATATGATAAATGACTGTACTAAATAAATAATTATTAAATGCATTTGTATATTTTATTTATATAAACAGGTTACAACCGTGAAATCCATCCACCGAACTCCATTCTAAGAAAACTTATATTACGGTGGATCAAGATCATTTAGACGCCATACTCGTCGCAATACCATGGCGCGATCGAGACGCGCGTAGCTCGCCGCTTGCTCGGTGTGTAAAATACCTAAATTAGCGTAACATCGAAATGTAAGAGGGCTCTTAAAATGTACGTTGAAAATATAATTACAACGTGTTCAGTTCAACCATGGGAACTTTCGTCAGGGAGGATAACTCCCTCTCCCTAAACAGAATCGAAGAACTGAACACGTTTGATTCTTATTTTCAACGCACAATACTATGCAATGGTTCTGTAAACATCTTCTTACAGAAAAGTATTTTATTCATTTGACCGGTTAAGTCTTTACTATGTTACTGTTACTGTTAGCCTATATCATCCCATTTTCAGGCAAAGGCCTCCCACCATTCCCTCCACTCTTCACGATTTTGCGCAAACCTTTGCCAGTCCTTCTTGGCAGCGTCCACCTCGTCTCGCCATCGTCTGCGTGGTCTACCGCGTTAATTTATTATTATTATTTAGCCTCCACCGTATCATATCTGCAAAGCAAATGCCTCCCATCCCTTCTTCCACTTTTCGCCATTTAACGCCGTGTAGGCCACGTGCTCAGGTGATTGTGAAATAGTTGAAAAATGCAATGTGCTGTTTCATTTCCAGATTGACCAACGAATGGGCTCGCAGAGCGAAACGCGAGAGAAAACACGTCGCCTCACGGAACCCCCTCAAGGCTCTGGCTGCCAGAACTGATATCAGGGAGGAGTACATCGCGCAGCATACCACCGGCCTGAAGGAACAACTTATTAAGGAGAAAGGTATTGATAAATTACAATTTGAACTTCCGTGGCGCAGCCGGCTTTGGACCGTTCGATCCCCGTCGGGAGACAAATTGTTGCTTTTCTGCAGCTATTTGTCTGAGGTGTTTTTATGTATGACAAGTATGTATTTACACAAAACAAAAATATGTATTCCATCAATCATCGTGTTTCCATAGTACAAGCTATGTTTAAAATGGTGCTGTGTGTAGTGTTCAGCATTATTCATTATTTATTTATTATAATAAATAATGCATAATGCTATACACTCCCAGTAATATACAAAGCGCTGTCTGTCTGTCTTTCTGTCTGTCTGTCAGTCTGTGTATGGGACGATTACAACCGAACGCGTTGACCGATTTCCATGAAACCTTTTTTGTTAGAACCGTCTCATTGAGAGAAGGGTACTGATTGATTTTGGTGATCCCAGGGTCACAGGGACCGGAGTTATTGTGAGCTCAAAAAGTCACCAAAAAAATAAAAGTCTTGAAGACTTAAGCAAACGGGTGACGACGCATCCGTGTGTTATATAACACGAACGCTTTGGAGGCGTACATTTACTCTAACTAAACTCTTCGTCTCACAGCAACAGCAAACTGCGGCCTGGCAGCCGAGGCGTTGGCAGCGTTGGCCACCAAAGAGGACTTCTCCAACGTAGCCCTCCGCAGTACGGCCGCCGCTGCCCCCGCCGCCAACGGAGTCAAGCCAGTTATGCTGCTTCAGGTTAAAGGCAGACGGCGAGTGCAGGTAAACATTACTTCTATCTAATATTATAAACAGTCCGTTGGATCCTACTGCTGGCTAATGAATAGATCTCTCTTCTCTTTCGCACTTCCACGTATGCTTGTTTAGGGCTTCCGTCTAGCAGACGGCGAGAGCAGGTAAACACTATTCTTATTCTGCTGGGGGACTAGATCTGCACTGACGTCACTCATTTGGGTGTATTGTACATTGTCCCCCTGATACCACACGGACTCTAGCCAGTCCAACTCTTTAAATAGGTGCCATCCATAAAATCCCCCCCCCCTTCTTGTCTCAGCTAGTCACATATTTTCATATCTAAAATAACAATAATTGAACAACGCAAATCGTTTTATATATAGCATAGGGTAATATGCAATAGTGAGTTATGTATGACTCTAAAACTGTGTTCTGGTCTACAGTAAAGTTCTCGTTTCAGACTCGTCTGGTAGAGCCGGTGCATTCGAGCGTGAACCGAGGCGACTGCTTTGTTTTGGTGACGCCGGATCAGGTGTTCCTATACATGGGACACTATGCTAACGTGATTGAGAGGTAACTGCTTAGACGTTTTAAATATCTAAGTGTACAGTCTTGCCTGTTAGATATAGATACAGTCTAAACTGTTAAGTAGACGTAGATTTTTTAAGGCTTGTGGAGGATCGGTTGAAGTTTCTTATACTGCTGAATATAAAAGTTTAAAAGCATTTAAATGACGATTATTTATTTCCAGAAACCGCAGTACTGACATAGCTCTCCACATTCACAACACCAAAGATCTCGGCTGCAAAAGCTCCACGACCGTCACCAAAATTGACGAGCAAACCAAAACCTTCACAAACAAACAGTGGAACCAATTCTGGTCCCTACTCGGGGTCACGGAAGGTGCAGAATCCTATAAACCGGCCGAAACGGGCCACTCTGACGAAGACGAAATCTTCGAGTCGTGTATGGTGCAAACTAACATGTGCTATGAGGTCATGGACGATGAACTAGTCCCTATAAAGGAGTATTGGGGCCAGCAGCCTAGAATAGCAATGCTGAACCAAGCGAAGTCAATAGTTTTCGACTTCGGCTCAGAAATGTACATTTGGTACGGGAAAAACGTACCTCTTGAAAGCCGAAGGCGCGCGGCACAACTAGCCAAAGAACTCTTCGAAGAAGGCTACAACTACGAAGAGTGTCACATCAACCCGCTAAATGCCGCCACTCACCAAGGCGCCAGAGACGAAACCGACACGCCCACCAAAGTAGCGAAGACCCGACCCGAATGGGCCATCCTCTCCAAAATAACACAGCACATGGAAACCATCCTCTTTAAGGAGAAGTTCCTAGACTGGCCCGACTACACCCGGGTCATACAAGTGAAGCAACAGGAGAACAAATCCAACTCCATCGAGATAACGCCTTGCGACGCGGAGGAAATGTGGTCGAACGAGTACCAAGACCCAGATCTCATGCTTGAAGGGTCCCACGTCGGCCGCGGCACACACTACTACGACAAAGAGAACATGCGACACTACGACATAAGAACCAAATCCGTTTGCAAATGGGTCATCCAAGAGTACGATTACCAGAAAGTCGACAACGACGTTCAAATGTCGGAGTTCTTCTCGGCAGATAGCTACATTATCCGCTGGGAGTATCAAGTCACAGCGACGGGCAGGGAATTGAACGGGAAACCGTCGAAACACAACGTCACCGGCCGCGATAGGTGTGCGTACTTCTGCTGGCAAGGCAAAGACGCTTCGTCGAACGAGAAGGGCGCTGCGGCGCTACTCACAGTGGAATTAGACCGAGAAAAAGGTCCTCAAGTGCGAGTAGCTCAAGGCAATGAACCGCCAGCGTTCCTCAATCTATTCCAAGGCAATCTAGTTGTGCACCAAGGGAAGAAGAACACCGACAAAAGCCGATACAAGCTCTTCGTCACACGTGGAAACCTTTCCAACGAAGCGTATCTTCTCCAAGTGCCGTGTTCGGTCAGACAGTTGAGATCCCGTGGGTCGCTGCTACTGGCTGATACGGAGAAAGGGTGCCTTTACATCTGGCACGGAACTAGAAGTCTGAAGCATACAAAGAACATAGCCATCGAATTGGCGAACAAACTGATCGCTAGGAAGCCTAACTATCTGTTTGAAGTCAGCGATATAAATATAACGGAGATCAAAGAAGGGGAGGAGCCTAAAGGGGTGCTGGAAGCTTTAGGGGTTGCAAACAAGCAGCACTACAACTCTGTTCTGAATGGGGGGAAGGACTGCGGGGGGGATGTGAGCCCCCGCTTGTTCCATTTCACGGATTTGGGGGGGCAGTTTGAAGCGCATGAGGTGCTGTCGCCGCTGCGTCACCAGCATCTGGTGACGCCCTTCCCGTTTGAACAGAAGGAACTGTACACGGATTCGCAACCAGGTTGGTACAGATTTTGTTTCACTTGATTTTTTGGTATGCTTACACTTGTTATGCGAATACGACTCCAAATGCTCTTCATATAAATCCTAGTGAGCCCTTGATCTTACTTAGGATCGGAACAATTATGTATGTCCTTGTCGTTAAAAGATGTCATGGTGTGTTACTTTTTGATTAAATTATTTCATATAACCGTCACTTCAGTTATGTAACTCCCGTTTTTTGAAGTAGAATCAATTTAATTAGTAGAAGTTAATATAGAGATTATTTTTAATTGCCACTGAGCGCTATTTTGCGCAACTCTCAGCGAAAACATAGTCGCGATAGTCGTTTTAACTTCAACAGTTGATTATACGATAGTTGCAAACTAAACGCCAGCTGATTCTTGACAGGGTCATTGACCTCCGCAAAGAGTAGCCGAACAGGTACAAATAAAAATACCTAAAACCACAAAGAGGTTTATTTTATTAAAATACTAGCTTGTGCTCGCCGCTTCGCATGCGTTGTACCCGGATAAAAAGTAGACTGTGTTATTCCTGGTCCACATCTATACGTGTGCAAAATTTCAGCTCAATCCGTTGGGTACTTTTTGCGTGAAGAGGTAACAAACCTCTAACAAACTTTCGGCTTTATAATATTGGGATTATGACCACAAGCGCATGATGTGAACATCACACCATTTTGTATAACTCAAAAAAAAAATTACGATATCCTGATTTTTTTTGCCCTCTAAAACTACTTGTTTTCATCATGGGCTCAGGTTTTTGTTACTACTAAATGACGAGACAATCCGAAGGTCCACCTGTAGTACACATATTATAATACACCCTGAAGATATACATTAGATATAAGTTTATAAGGGCCGAAGTTTGTATGACAACATTTTGCACTAAATATGTTAGTACAGGGGTGCCGGCAGTAGAATGATACCCCTCCTCTCATGCCCATGGATGCAGTAAGAGCCTGCTAAGGGATCCCAGCGGAAGATGGGCAGCAGCGTCTATCCGTGTATCAACATCCCATACGGCGCTCACCAACCCGCCTGCGAAGCGTGGTGAGAATAGCAACTACCCCTCATGGAGATCCATGAGTGAGGCCTGTGTTTATCAGTGGACGTTTTATGGCTGAAATGATGAATTTTAACAATGTTTTATTATTTCTAGCTCTTTTCCTACTGGATGACGGAGTGACCGTGTGGCTATGGCAGGGCTGGTGGCCTCGGGGAGAGGACGGCGAACTAGAGCCGGCTGAAAGGAACGCAGGTAATGTATTCTACCTATAATTAGTATCGTAATTTGCGTACTTACTGAAAATACCCACGTAAAGGTTTAAAAAAAACTAAATTAATTAAATTTCATTCCATAGTTTGTAATGTAGGCTTAATACGTTTATTCTCAAAAGGGCTCATTGCGTCACTTACTTGAGAACAATATTGTGCTTATTTATAGACTAAGGGTCAATTTATACTAGCGCAGAGTCGAAGCACATCGAAGCGTCACATTCTTTACAACTAAAGCGAAGCCGTACGAATGCGTTGTTCACGCGCAGATGCGCGAATTCCGAAGAATGCGCGCGTCTTTTTAAAATCTCAGAAGTAATGTGTGCGTTACGCTTTGTATTTAAGGTTGAATTTGTTATGTTCAGTTTTGGATAGACGCTTCGATGCGCTTCGACTCTGCTCTAGTACAAATTGACCCTAAGTCGTTCTTACAAAAGTTATTTTAGTATAGAACATGACCTAAATATTATAACATTGATTACAAAAGGTATCTATACAATAAGTAAGATTTGAACCATTCAGTGCATTTTTATCTGCTTAAAAGTGAATTATCCGATAGGAAGTCAGCGTGTTTGGTTTCAAATGCACTGAATGAGCCAACACTTTTTATTTCTGATGGTAGTTTGTTTAATTACAAAACATAGACACGTTTGGTTGTGGGTTTTGGTGGTAAAACTGAAAATTGCTGCATGTTCGTATGCATGCGACTCACATGCAAACTAATTGTTCGTATCAGGTTGTCTTTTTTCAACTTTCGCGATGACAACACATTATTATCATACATATGTATAACCGGGTATTTATCGCTTAAATTATCTTTCCGGGACTATGCTTGGTGCTATCCAAAATATCGTATCATCATTTCAGCCATAAAACGTCCACTGATGAACATAGGCCTCCCTCATGGATCTCCATGAGGGGTAGTTGCCATTCTCACCACGCTTGACAGGCGGGTTGGTGAGCGCAGTATGGGATGTTGATACACGGATAGACGCTGCTGCCCATCTTCCGGAGGTATCCCTTAGCAGGCTCTTACTGCATCCATGGGCATGAGAGGAGGGGTATCATTCTACTGCCGGCACCCCACGACGGCAAATATCGTATAGTCTGGAAATAATAAAGGTAATTTACGCGATAAATACCCGGTTATATTGTATGTTATTATTATCTATCAGGTGTTGGCGCGTTCGCTGGTCGCTGGCAAGCGATGCGCGCGGCCGCCCTGCAGACCGCCGAGGCGTACTGGCGCGCGTCCCGCCCCGCCCCGCCCGGCGTCGGCGTGGTGGCGGCCGGCCTGGAGCCGCGCGCCTTCACCGACCTCTTCGACCACTGGACGGACCACGACGCGGCCGCCGAGGCCAACATCGCGGTATGTAGACCGTCCATCAAGTATCACGCATTACAGGGTCGCTTTAGTGCGACGATGATGATCAAGCCTTGTCTATCTAAGAATACCCCAGACACTACAGCATCCCGTGCAGATTTGGTTACCGACCTCTTCGACCACTGGATGGATCACAACATCAAGTATCAAACTACAGATCGACCAACGAATGTGATAGCAGATTAAGGCCCCTGGTCAAAGAGTAAGGTGTAATTAATATGCTTACCTGTATAAAGAAGTACGGGAAATCGGATTTCCTTTAAGGTTTTTGGAACACTGCTTAAACTGGGGTCTTGTCTATTCGTAAGGGTTGCATCCCCGAAGTAATATTTTGTTGAGCAACATATGCAACACGACGACAATATGTAACTAGAAGTGCTTTAACCAATTAAGCTACGAAATCCTTCAAAGGATCATATCGGTTGAGTATCGATTAGACCAACGTGGGAACTCCACCGCAATCGAATTCCTTTAATAAGATTTTTTAATTTTCCTTGAAATATTCGTTTTACCTTAGTGTGGTCACTAAATTACAAACAATACAATATGTAACTATTATAAAAAATTAACTCGTTTTATGTCATGTTCAACAAAATGTAACTTCGTTGTGGATGCATTATTTAATATGATTATGTATATTGCCAACTTCGCTGTACCTACTACGCAAATGTAATGTTTCTATGGTTTATGGTATTACAAAATCTTCTGCCGTCTGACCGATTACAAAGGGACTTTGGAAATTGACATTTTAAACCAAAAATACACAAAGACTAAATGTGCCAGATATCTATTTATCGACTAAATGTGCCAGATATCTATTTATCTATGAGATAACATTATTTATTATCAATCAAAGCTTTCGTACCTTCTCTCATAAGATTGGGTATACAAGTCGCTTAAGAGCATACGAAAGGGTCCTATCCGAGAGAAGCCTAATTGCCAGTTAACTAGCTCAGTGGATTTGTCACGTTCGATTTAAACGCCAGATTCAGTATCTGACAAAATGCTTAGACCCTGTAAAATTAAACGCGCGTTCACAAAGCATGGATGCCAGTAAGAATTCGATTTTTGGCACTCATATGGCTAACGTACCTACCCTGTTTTAGCGCGAAACGTGCGCGCACAAACATTTTCAAGTTAGGGTACTGTTAATGTAGTTGTAATTTAATGTAGTAGCATACTCCTCATGGGTTTCGATGACGGTGACCCTAAATAATGAATACGGCCTATTTCTTACATGAGCCCTGATATAGCTCGCTAGACCATATATTGGATAACCAGGTATCAGGTTCCCCTAACACGCTTTGCACTGTAAAAACACCTGCACTGTACATTCCAGCACGGGTACAAGGCCGGAGAGGTGTTGTCTGGCGCGTGCGAGCTGTCGCGCCTGTCGTGCCAGGACGCCGTGCTCCCGCTGGCGGCGCTCCAGCGGCGTCCGCTGCCGGACCACGTGGATCCGCATCATTTGGAGCGGCATTTGTCCTCTCCTGACTTCCAGGTATATATTTAGAAGCTTAAGGGTAGCTTTATGTTTAAAAAAGAGTAATGTTATTTTCTGCCAGGTTTAGATTATAGATACTTTGTTAGTGGTGGTTCTATTCCGCATTTTGTAAGTAAGTCGCCATCTTGCAGCGGCATCATTTCGAGGCATTTTTCGAGGGCCATTCGAGCTTGCATAACTTCGTCAGTTCTGCATGTAATGTAATGTTGGTTTTTTCCTCCTGTCGTTTGAAGGTGCCATCATCATTTTACCAACCTTTTAGCAGATTTTGCTGCCTACTATGAAACAGCTAGTTGATCTTCTATATCGGATCTTCTGCAGTGGTCCTCTCCTGACGTCCAAAAAAAAGACTTCTATATCTGATCCACCAGAGATATTTCTGTAGGGGTACAATACGGAGTAGGGTTGTCGGGTTCGTGCGAGCTAGATGGTTCCGCTAGATGGGCTCCAGCGGCGTCCGTTGATGTCCGCCGATCCGCATCATATAGAGCGGCAATACTCCTCATTTTTGTTGACCATAGCGTTTGGCCACCATCTAACTTGGAGACGACTGAAGATGGAGCACGTTTGCCTAGAAAGAACCTATGTACTCTGGCCTTAAAGACTCCAAAGTTATAGCGATCTGGAAAAACTTCCAGGTACTACTACTAAATATAGCAATGTTGGTACTTTCGTGCAATACTAAAGAGAGTAGAGTTACCTCTAGCGTAATTTGGAACGACATTTTTGTCCCCTGACTTCCAGGTTTTAATCATTCAGATCAGTGCCGGTTCTATCCCGCTTCCTATGCTAAGTCGCCATCTATCCCCTCGATACTTCGAGGTATATATTTATGTAGACCTATTATCATGTAGTATCAGTTATTTTTATGATCAAGTCTCTTCTGTTTCCTGTCTTGTCAGGTCGGCTTTCTTCCACTAACTTACTTGCAGCGTCGTCATTTGAAGCATTATTTGTCCTCTCCTGAATAAGAGGGCATTTAGTCATTTTTCTGTGAGCCAGCAGCTTTGTAGCGTCTTCCGCTGCTACTTTAGTTTAGAGTGAAAGTTACTCTTCTCGAGACTTTCAGAGGACATCAACATCTGAACTAGGATGTGTTATTGTATATATCATACATAGCCTTTTCAGATTCGAAAAGGTTGTTTTGGTGTGTAACAACATTTTGGAAGTACCATTGAATCTTGGGATCGAAGTTATGTAAAATTCACTAATGTAATTAAATGTGCTAGACAACTCTAGCTATCTTTTCAATGGTGTGTGAGATTGTAGTCTAAACAGACAGATAGGATGCTACGGCGTAGATCCAACTATAGATAAACACTCTATTGCATAAAACCTTACAGAACGTATAACATAACTAAGTTTTAAGTGTTAAACTACACTAAGGTTTCGTTTATAGAAATGATAAATACGCGTATAATCAACATTTTCGATTCTGCTGGCGGTTGCTATAATCGAAAAGCAGTTAAGATTTTCCACTTGATGGCTAGTGATTCTGTAGCCAAACGGTACCTATAGGCAACCCGCGTTTGTCAGTGTGCAGGTGTCCGTCTGTGCACGTCACACACGTGCACAGACGGACACCCTTAACGCGGGTTCGAATGCCATCATACCCGTAAATATTGATTGTATTTATCATTTATATAAACCTATAGTTTGTTCTTAATTGTACATCTCTCTTCTCGCAGCACTTCGGTTAAGGTAGATGTAGGTTTTATCACAGATATGCGTGCACATACTTGTACATAGAACGAGTGTTGAATTTTCATTTTTTTAACGTAACCATTTATTGTTCGTGTTTCAGGAGGCTTTCGGCATGCCCAAAGAAGAATTCTCAGCTCTCCCCGCGTGGAAACAAACTAACATGAAGAAAGACGTTGGCCTGTTTTGAACAACAACTTTACACCGTCGGAATAAGGCACCTTTTTGCACATTGAAGGCTCTGAAAACCTACTTTGTGATATATGGTTCTAAACACAGAGGTTGCTCTTGAAAATGTAGAGGTAACCAGTTCATAGTGACCCATAAAGTAGCGACGTATTTGCCTCACATAGAATAGTTTTATACGAACGCATACCTTTCGTACTTTTTTACTGAGTAAAGGATTTGATACAACGTAAAATTAAGTGCACGCTTTAAATTTTTCTATAGTTATCTTAAAGTATTTTACAAGAATTCTAACCGTATATAATCGAACGAAATATTTTGATAACCTCTGTTGGTTATTTTCCTGTTACTACATACTAGTTGCTTTACCCCAGTTGAATTATATAATTATGTGTTCACACATTCGTTAAAATGTAGCTCAATTTTTGTTCCTTATTTGCGGCGCATGTACTTTAAACATTTTTACAATGAATAAAATTAAAACGCTCAAACTGTAAATGATTTTTGTAAATTTTTGGAAGACCCGTCTTTTTGATTGCGTAAACCTCAGTTTAATTTACAATACTAGTATGTAGTAGTAGTAGTAATAGGTGACAAAAGCTGAAAGGATTTGTAGCAGGAATTGTTGGTGGTAAAGTCTGTCGCACCGTAGCCGGGGCTGTCTGTAAATACTATTTATTTCACGCATATTCATTTTAAACCCTATGTAATTAGCATTAGAGTATTGTTTAAAACGGACGCGGTGCGACTTAGGACATTCGTGATATTTTTCGATAGAAACCCCCGTTTTATACACAACGTATTATTGTAGAACTGTATAACCTTTGGTGCTACGCGACCAAATTAGAATACCTGGGGATATCGTCAGTCAATTTCTTTTGGTCGTGTTATTTGCAGTTGTATAGAACGGAGGGGTACGTTTATTAGTGGAATATGTATCTGGTCAAATAATATTGTAATGGTTATTTGTTATACTAGATGTACACTTGTATTCGCTTTAGTGTAGGCTTTCTCTGTGAGCGGTGGAACTCTATTCCAAACCAATGGAGCTCGTTTTGCAATGCGTTCAGTGTCTTAAAGTGTGGTAATACCATAGAAGTTTCATCGCCGCAGATAACTTAACACATCGCATATCTACTCATTGCTATATTATACTGTGCGTTGGGTGGACCATAATATTTTGATATAAGTAATAATTGCTTTAGCTTCATTGTGGATGTAAACTGACTTATAGGACTTTTGGTTGCCAAATTATAAAATTAAACTGACTAAATCTTTCATTGTTATAAGGTGCTCTGGTATCGTGACTTTTCACGACTTTGTACTTCAATTCGAACTTGTTATAAGTATTCGATTTTGTACAATTTAGATGTTTATTTTTTATACCTAGCTTAATGCTGGCGACGGCATCGATATTGCCAGTATTTTAAGATTTTTACTGCCAATGAGTAGATTTATCTCTTACAAGTCACATCTTTCAAATACATGCAAAAGTAACCTCTAATATTATTATATACGATAGCATTTACGGAGATCCTAGGAACTACCCTCGTAAAGATGTACTTCTCAAATTCAATGTCTAATGATTTTGCTTTGGTTGTGTTACTATAACTATATTATTATCGTATTTGAGATTTATTTTGTATGATAATGATATTACATCTAATAAATTGCTAAAATTTAATACGGATTTTATTTTCCCCCCTATAACAAAAAGATTGTCATAAAGATATCAAATCTTATATTACATTATGATCTATATAATTTAACAATTCTATATAAGTACGACATATTCTAAGAATTATTTAACGTTTTCTTGAATCAAAGATTTCAAGTTGATGTTGCCATGGGGGGCAGCAGAATATGCTGAAGCTCCTCTCTTGTCCGTGGATATACTAAGAATCTGCCAAGGGATACCCCCGAAAGATGGGCAGCAGCGTCTATTCGTGTATCATCCCGTACTGCGCTAGCTAGGCACCTGCAAAGCGTGGCAAGTATGGCGACCACCCCCTCATGATCACTTGGAGATCCATGAGTGCACGTTTTACGGCCGAGATGATGATGACGATGAGGCTGATACTAAGGGTTAAATTTTTAATCATAAGGATAACTTTCGTAACAAAAATTGTTACAGAAATACAATTCGGAAAAAGTTTTTTCCAACAACAATAGCCTTAATCCGATGGGGCCCTTTCAATCAACAGATAAATTTTTAATTACTTAACCTTTTTGAAATAATGCTTAGATTCCTTTAAAGATTACTTAACGTAATTTTGTTAGATTTGGTATCAGAGAATGAGTCCATTTATTTTCTACTAGCTCACCCACGCGGTTTCGCCCGCAATAAGACACGTAAACTGGGAAGGATCATGATTGTAGCAGTCTATGTAAGTAGGTTTATTTACGGCTCCCGTATTATGAATAAATGGTCAATAGATTCGTTAATATGTCTAGGCTACATTTTAACCAACGTCATTTCATCTTCTAGACATAAAAAGTAAGGCCTTTGCATCTAATAAAGACGATTTATACAGCGTCAGCAACTGGTAATCATGCTGTACGGGACGCTGCAGTGCCTGGGACATTGTTAGATGGATTAGGCTTGCCCAGCACCTATACCATCCTCTCAGCTTAGTCAGCTATAATTAGAGGAAAGAACAGGTCAATACGTCTGAAGCGAACTAAGCCACGGGTTTCCTCACGATGTTTCCTTCACCGTTAAAAGCACGTGTTAAGTGTGCACATACATTTTTCAAGAAAGGAAAATCCATTGGTGCACTGCCGGTATCGAACCCACGACCTTCGGATTGAAAGTCGGGGGTACATACCACTCGGCCAACACGGCTTTTTTAGACATAATATTTCAACTAAATAATGCTTTAGGTATATTTCAACTTAAGCTTTGATATATTCTGCAGCACGTATTTAATTATTTTATTTCCCAACGTTCGTATCACATTAGTCGTAGGAGTGCTGTCCACGTCACTGCTATGTGTAGGCTTCCCTCCCTCCCTCATGTATCTCCAAGATCATGAGGGGGATTTTGCCATACTCGCCACGCTTGGCAGGCGGGTTGGCGAGCGCAGAACGGGATGTTGATACACGGAGAGACGCTCCTGCCCATCTTTCGGAGGTAGGTATCCTTTAGCAGATTGTTACTGCATCCACGTGCAGGAGAGGCAACATTCTACTGCCGGCACTCCACGGCAGGGGATGATTTAAGAAAAATGTTGAAACATGTTTGAATATTTTATTTGTCAAAGTTAATACCAATTTTCAAGGATCTCATGTAAAAAATTATGTTTCCCACACACATAGTTTCATCCCCTATATATACACCCAGGGGAAGAGCTGATTAGGGCGGGTTCAGTGAGTTATAAATCCTAATACTTGGTCTTAAATACCTACGGGATGGCGCGCGTGGCAGTATAGTTTGCTTTACAGAGCACACAAACAACAAGATGAAATACAAGTGATCGTTCGATAAGTGATAGGTGATAAAAATTGTTTTTTGGCACTTAATCTGTTTGACTTTTTTACTCGACCACAAATCACACAATGAATGTAGAAAATAGGTCACGACTTACCACTGTGTTAAGGCGCGTAGGGAGAGCGCGGAGTTTTGCTGTTCTTCAGATGCTTCCCTCTATAAATACAGGTACCTAGTGGAAAATAACTGAAAGGTCCCTAAAAATATTCGACATTTTATGTTTAAAGTCCCCGTTTAAAATTTGGCTTTAACGTCGTATTTACTTCAGTATAAATAGGTACTCAAAGAAACCTAAAAAAAAACACAAAACTTTTATCTTCTAAAGTTACCATTGTGTCCACTTTGTAAGGCGTGGTAGGGAGCTGATCGCGGAGTTTTGCTGTTCTTGAGATGCTGTAAATACAGGTAGTGGAAAATAACTGAAACGTCACTAAAAATATTCGACATTTTATTTTTAAAGTCCCTGAATAAAACTTTGCTTAAACGTCGTATTTTTTACTTCAGTATAAATACTCAAAGAAACCTAAAAAAAAAAATATCTTCTTAAGTTATGGTCTGAAGTAAATACGACGTTAAAGCCAAATTTTAAACGGGGACTTTAAATATAAAATGTCGAATATTTTTAGGGACCTTTCAGTTATTTTCCACTAGGTACCTGTATTTATAGAGGGAAGCATCTGAAGAACAGTGCCCGTAATTTTTTTTTTTTAAAATATAACTGAAACTATCATGAACTATTGCAAATACGACCGTGCGCAAGGATAAAACTTTAAACGCAACGGGCATGAGGAACGAAACTCTTAAAGATTATTGGCTCACAGTGTAGACGCTGTGAACACAGAACTTTGCCTGTTTGTACGCACATCACGCAAAATCTACTACATGAATGCAATTTTGACCAATGTATTGCAAGAGAGCTAAATATAAAAAATAGGCTGTATTTTATCAAGAATTAAAAGCGGGGATAAAAGAGGGGATCGAAAATCAACATGAGAATAGATGCGTCATTTCGCAACGTTACGCTCCAATTCACCAAGATTCACCAATTGGACCAAGCTGCGGGTGTACAAGATGTACATCCGGTCACGTCTGACTTATGCCGCTCCTGCATGGTATGCTCTTCTCTCCGCTACCAACAAATCGGCCCAGCAAAATATCACGCTGCGAGTTTGCACGGGCGCGGGCCGCTATGTCAGAAATGACAGCGCGTCACATGTTTGACCGCGCGAACAGTGGGCCACGTACACATCTGAACGACATTGCACCCCTACACGCCCGACCTCCAGACCATAAAGGTAAGTGGCTATCACAGCCACGAGACCTACTTCAATAGGGAGCGTTGAAGGAGACCTCACCATCACCAACCGCACCTAAGGACACCAGCCTTCAAGGCATAGTTCACATGAACAAGGGGTTGTAACCCCTGGAGTGGAAGCCAGGGTAAAAAGGAGAAACCCCACCCAGTGACCCCAACAGGGGTACTGAAGACAATGACGACGACGGCTCCAATTCACTTATGCAAAGGCAGCTTATGTGAGGCATTCGTCCTGGAGACCCTCGAAGATAGCTTGTTCTTTTTAGCTATAAATTATAATTCTATTTTTATTTTATTTTTCATGATATCACTTCAATATCCCTTCACGTAAAATGCCCCCTTTTGTTTTTCGTTAGACGCTCGAGTTGTAAGAAAGATTCACAGATGACACAGTAGTCTAAATAGAAAGGAAATGAAAAAAACCGTTTAAAGCATATTGCATTTACTCACTCATAAAATAAGCATATTTACAAAATTGCACAAAGTGATCACGTATTCATACAAGAATAAACAGTCATTATCTAAAATTAAAAGTCAGCATTTCCAATAAACTTGCGTTTAAGTTCACGCGAAAAGACTGAAAAGTCTGTTGTAGAATCTCTTTCTGATTTCTTCGATTTCCTCGAGTTGTTCTTCTAGTTCTTCGGCCTCCTCCTGCCTGGCTTCTTCGGATTCTTCGCTATCTTCAATTTCTTCGGGAGACTCGATGTCTTCGATTTCTTCTTCATCGAATTCATCCTCTGTAATGTGCCTCTTTGATCTTTTCTTTAATTCTTGAGCTGCTTCTTGTCTAATTTCCTCTTTAATTTCGTCTAATTCTCCGTCGACCTCTTCTTGCCTCTTTGCTTCTTCATGTCCGTGGTCAGGATCATGATCGTCGTGGTCATGATCGTGTTCGTGGTCATGGTCGTGATCTTCGTGATCATGATCATGATCAACATGTTCGTGGTTATGTTCGTGCTCGTGATCATGATCATCTCGTTCGTAGCTGTGTTCGTGATCGTGGTCATGTCCGTCGTGTTCATGGTCATGATTGTGTTCGTGGTTGTGTTCGTGGTCATGACCGTGTTCATGATCATGTTCGTGGTCGTGGTCTTCGTGTTCATGGTCGTGGTCATGATCATGTTCCTCTTGTCTCTTAAGTTCTTCTCCGTCGACCTCTTCTTGCCTCTTCGTTTCTTTATGTTCGTGGTCAGGATCATGATCGTCGTGGTCATGATCGTGTTCGTGCTCATGATCGTGATCTTCGTGGTCATGATCATCATCTCGTTCGTAGTTGTGTTCGTGATCGTGGTCATGTCCGTCGTGTTCATGGTCATGATTGTGTTCGTGGGTGTGTTCGTGGTCATGACCGTGTTCATGATCATGTTCGTGGTCGTGATCTTCGTGTTCATGGTCGTGGTCATGATCATGTTCCTCTTTTCTCTTAAGTTCTTCTCCGTCGACCTCTTCTTGCCTCTTTGTTTCTTCATGTTTGTGGTCAGAATCATGATCGTCGTGGTCATGATCGTGTTCGTGGTCATGGTCGTGATCATCGTGATCATGATCATGATCGTCGTGTTCATGATCACGATCAACATGTTCGTGTTCATGTTCGTGGTTATGTTCGTGCTCGTGATCATGATCATGATCACCGTGTTCGTGGTCATGGTCGTGATCTTCCTGTTCATGATCATGATTATCATGTTCGTGTTCATAATCATCATCTCGTTCGTAGTTGTGTTCGTGATCGTGGTCATGTCCGTCGTGTTCATGGTCATGATTGTGTTCGTGGTTGTGTTCGTGGTCATGACCGTGTTCATGATCATGTTCGTGGTCGTGATCTTCGTGTTCATGGTCGTGGTCATGATCATGTTCCTCTTGTCTCTTAAGTTCTTCTCCGTCGACCTCTTCTTGCCTCTTTGTTTCTTCATGTTCGTGGTCAGAATCATGATCGTCGTGGTCATGATCGTGTTCGTGGTCATGGTCGTGATCTTCGTGATCATGATCATGATCGTCGTGTTCATGATCATGATCAACATGTTCGTGTTCATGTTCGTGGTTATGTTCGTGCTCATGATCATGATCATCCTTGACATGATTGTGTTCGTGGTTGTGTTCGTGGTCATGACCGTGTTCATGATCATGTTCGTGGTCGTGATCTTCGTGTTCATGGTCGTGGTCATGATCATGTTCCTCTTGTCTCTTAAGTTCTTCCTCTGCATCATCTTCCTCCTCTTGTCTCTTACGTTTTACTTCTTCAATATCCTCTTCAGCCTCGATGTCTTCTTGAGTTCTAATGACTTTAGCGAATCTCTTTAATGTATCTTCTAGCCATTGATCTCCGGAGCCCTCCTCAACATCCTCTTCTATAGATTCGGGCAGAGGCACGATTTCCTCTTCCGGTGCTTGTTCTAGTTCAGGTTCTGTTTCCGGTTCCGGTTCCTGTTCTGGTTCCGGCTCTGCGTCTGGTTCTGGTTCAGGTTCTGGCTCCGGTTCTGGGTGAGGGTGGACATTGCACCCCGTCGGCGGATCACGGAAGTCACAAACCTGAAAGGGTAATTTAGTTTATTATGTTCGGTACCTTCGTTCTGACCCTACATTTTCAAGATATAGGAAGGATGTTCAGTTAATTTTAATTACATTTTGGGCAGTGCCACTGCCACTGCCCAAAATGTAGTTCTTGTACATGTGACTCTTATTCCTTCTCATCTTTTGTTCATTATAAACGTGCTTAACTAATTTTGCTTCTATATTATGACAATTCTGAAAGAGCATCATATCTTCAACTTAAGAAAGTTTCCTTGGATCGTTCAATCGAACCATCACTGTTGGAAAGATTTTCTCTTCAAGCTCTAGATTTGGGGGCTAATTACATCCGTAGATGTTACCCTAAGAGACCCTACACGAGCCCTCTGCGCGGTGCCAATTGTAGCTCAGGTGGTCTTCGACCGTGACTTGTCACTACTCTCCGATTATCCCATCCCGTGAAGTGATCCCGTCGTGTTTCGGAATGTGGTCCGAAGTAGGCATCGTGGTAATCTACGATGCCTACTGACAGGTCTGCTTTACACCCACACATCCACACACACTCTTATAAGAGTGAAAAGGTCTCATCTAGACTTCTGTTACCTATCACCGGCCACATCTTCGCTTCCCAACATGTGAGATTGTGGCCAAACAAAGGTCTTAATATCTTTAGTATGTGTGTTTGTTACCTAACTCCTCCTGGCAGGACGACGTCTGCCGGGTCCCGCTAGTCTATTATAAAAAAGTATCTCACCTGTTCCTGGTCATTGAACCAGCCGTGCGCGGGGCAGGTCATGAGGTAGGCCCTGCCGGCGTAGCACTGGAAGTAATCGCGACAGTCGTGCACGCTCACTATGCGCAGGAAGTTCTCCTGGCCCATGCAGAGAGTCTCCGGGTCCTGCCTCATGACAACTGAGAAAGCGGAGGCGCTGACCAGGATGGCCGCACATGAGACGAGCCATATGGCTGCTAGAAGAGAAAACGGTTATTAAAATTCCTTGTGTAACTTGGCATTTTCGTTTTTATCTATCATGTTTATAGGTAGACGCTTGTAACGCTTCTATAATAGGCTTCCTCTTCGTTATCCCATACAAAAAGCAAATAGTTCCTTGTTGCGTAGTCACAATCAATTTATCTCGCTTTTACAATAAAACCGATAACACACATGCATAGGTTCATAATTATGAATTACTTAGTAAACAGAAAGTGTATGTCCCTATCAGGTTTCGTAGGTATATTCCCACATTCTACTTGAAAACAGTATCTACCAACTATCGGTGTAATTCTTACTTATGGCAGGCCTGTGACGGTTTCAGTAAACAATATACTTCTGTGGATTTGTTCGACTGTAGCGTGGCAGGGATGAGGTGCTTCTTGAGTTCTGGTTTCTTTGGCTGAATTGAACTAACTTTATTTAATCAGTCTTGTTAACCAAGCTTTTAATAAACAAAGGTGATTTACACCTTTGTTTATTAAAAGCTTGTATTTACTTTCGTGCTCCATTTCTATGATATTTCTAATAGTGAAGACTTGTTATTAGCCATTACTTATATATCGTTAGTCGGTGTTTTAAGATAAGTATGCAGTTTGGTAGGGAATTGAATATTCTTTCCAAAGCACTAATGATACAACTCAAATTTCGGTTCTAATTGACAGAAAACTACTTATTCCGGTAAAGAAAAATAGATTTTAGTAATCTCTTTGTAACTTCAACCCTCAATTACTCAGAACAGTATAATTTTGAAATGTTCCATTACTGTTTCCGACCGACGATGTATTATGTTTGAATTGCGCTGTTAGTCTTCCTAAAAATTATAGCAATGGAAGACCAGCGCTGTGGTACAACCCGTTCGCCCGCAGCTCATGCTGAATAGTGACCATTTTTGTCACTAGTTTTAGAACCTTATTAACATAATTATATTTGGATTGCTTGTAATATCTGTAATGTGACAAAATAAACGTATCTTTAATTTGATATATTAGTTAATGTGTAAAACGCAAATAGTTGAAATAATTAAATTTGAGCGGTATTAAGAACCCACTTCGGTAAGAATACACACCCAACCAACATTTGTTTTAGTCAATAAGATATATAATAAATAACCGGTAATCTAACTTTCTTATGAAATAATTATCTTTTTGTAAGAACCTGTATATTTATACTGAGTTTTGTTATGCGCACATTATCTCTTAACATAACACGTCACGTACGAACCTTCATTATTTGTCTAGACAAAATTAAAACTTTATCCACGTCATTATATTACGTGACCAAAATACTTGTTTTACAAAATTGAGACAGTACTAACGAACGACAGTAGTAACTTGTATAAATAATGAGGTTTATTAAAGTTACAGATAATCAAGAACGCACAACTAAGCCAGTGGTCGACGGTACCTACTACAGACAAAAAAATTGTGATCGGCAGAGAAAATCACAATTTATTGATTGAAACAGTTCTAAACAATCCTTCAAATTTTGAATAAATAATAATAATATGACTTAAATGACAAAAATCCTAGACTTGTTGCTGAAAAAACTCAAACCGGTATATTTATGCCTAATTACATTTGAGTAGTTGCCTCGATTTATCATGGATACCATCATCTGAACTGGGTTTTAAAACAAGCAAACATTATTATGTAAAACAAGTCGATAGCATCAGTAGTTCTCGAGATATTCATTTGTGACAGTCAGACAGACAGACAGACAGAGTGATTCTATAAGGGTTCCTTTTTACCATTTTGGTCCGGAACCCTAAAAAAGACCCAACCGCAAGTTTAACAAGTAACTAAGCCATGAGGCACTTCAGTAGACACTATTAATTCGTCATGGATCCCATCACCAGAACCGAGTTTTGAAAATAATGGGACCAATCATGAAGTGTATCTATTTGAACCCAAAAAGATCGGTTCATTACCCACGGAGTTCTGAGGTAACAAAAATATAAAAAAACAGATGACTTGAGAACCTCCTCCTTTTTTTGAAGTAGGTCAAAACTCGATCTACAGTTTCACTTATCAGTTATCACAACTTAGAAATTATTATATGGGCTTCAACAAAGAACACTTGAAGCCAAGATTAAACACAAAAAATATTTAGATTAAGTATTTTTAATTTCAATCTACATAAAGAGAAAATATGATACCCATATAAATATCATGATTCTAAAGTGTAAAATAGAAGATTTAGTTAATCTTACTTCACAAAATAACGCACCCATGCAATTCTGTGATCCAATTCATAGTTAGATAAATAAACAATATCTTAAAATCCATCGAAATACGTCAAACATTTCCAACAACCTGCAAACGATATTCAAACATTGAATCTCGCGGTAAGCCCCTTACAATCAGCTGTGATAAACGCAACCTTATTCCGTTTTAGCTAATATTGACGGAAAATTCCAAGGAAAGCGCAGCATATGGCGTAGCACGTAGCAAAGCCGTAGACGGTCTACGAAGCTCTACAAGGCTCTTCGAACAATTTTTGCAAAGTTTTACTATAATAATGCGTTTCTATAAAGGGTTGCTATTTGATTCAGTAAATAAATTTTCAAATGAAATGTGTTTGGAATAGAAATTGGTAGAGCTTTAAAAATACTAAAGTCTCAAAAAATGCGTTTTAATAAAGAATTATCGGATAGGTGAACTACGTTACATTATAATTATTTACGTCATGATTTTAGATTTATCTGTCACTTATCGGAACTTGAACTTTTACGCAGTACAGTGCAACACAACACATGTTTTAACTCATTGTAAACAAGACAGATGATCTTAAAAATCTTTTAAACTATGCCAAGAAGAAATAAGGTACGAATTAATGAAGAAAACTTAACTTACAGTTCATTTTTCCCGCACTGCGTGAATGCCGGTCGAATCCACTATGAAAGTAAGACAATAGCTGGAGAGCCTTCTATTTTATCGAGATGTAGTGATTATGATAACGCGGGGCTAACAACGAGATAGCCGACAGATATTGTCGATCAACGGTTATCTTAAACCGCAGTCTCTGTTTGTGATACAATAGGCAAGCGCCTTAACGGTGAAGGAAACCATCGTGTGGAATCCCGCGGCTTAGTCCAGCTTCAGGCATGTTCTTTCCTGTGACGGAGGCGACTAAGCTGAGAGGATGGTGTTGGGCAAGCCTAATCCATCTAACAATGTCCCAGGTACTGCAGCGTCCCGTACAGCATAAAAACCAGTTGCTGACGCTTTATAAATCACCTACGATACATGTAAAAGCCGAAATCATGTTGACAGCAATAAATCTAAATTCTATGTTATCCGTCAGTTGATAATAAAAATATATTGTTCTTGTTTTTTTTTGTGAATCCGTAAATACTAGAACACTCTAAAGTTTGAAGCGAATGGTCGTGACGTCATTTATTGTTTTAAACTACAGTCCATGACGTCACGCGACACTTCAAGTCTACATGACGATCTAAAACTTAAATACTAGAGTAGACTAGTCTACGAGTGTAATCGTTCAAATCAATTAAAGCCTTTCAAACTAATTGTGCTTGCAGTGCTCCAGTGCATTAAATCAGTCGTCGAATATAAATATCGGTATTACCTTAAAAATATAACACTTCTCAAAATACCTATATTAAGTACTACTTAAATATTATTTTATATTTAAAGTAATGTACAGACAGCATCATATATAAGTATCCCCTTGTACCCACAAGACTTGCCGTGGGGTGCCGGCTGTAGAATGTTGCCTCTACTCTCTTGCTCGTGGATGGGGTAAGAATCTGCCAAGGGATAACTCCGGAAGATGGGCGGCAGTGTATTTTCGTGTATCAACATGCTCTACTTCGCTCGCCAACCCGCCTGCCAAGCGTGGCGAGTATGGCAATAACCCACTTAGAGATCCATGAGGGATGCCCATGTCCAGCAGTGCACGTGGACAGGATTCCTACGACCAAGATGATGATGATGTACAAGACACCCAGCTTCAAATCTCTATGGCGGGTAAGGCTGGGGGGTTACTTAAATGTGTCGCCCACTCAAACACAAACTCAAAAAATACTTTATTCAGTGCGGCCGCATGGACCTTCTTGATGTGTCAAATTATAAAATAAAACAACGCAAATCTATATATATATAAAATTCAAAGTCCTGACTGACTCACTGACTCACTGACTGACTGATATATCAACGCACAGCCTAAACCACTCGACCTAAAGACTTGAAATTTTGCACACATATACCTTGAGTATCCTAGAAGTGCACTTAGAAGGGACTTTTCGAAATTCCCACGGGATAGGGAATAAATGGGGCTTATATTTTCGAATCAAAGTGGCTCTGCGTGAAAAAGGGGATTTTACGTTTTATGACTTCCACGCGGACGAAGTTGCGGGGAAAAGCTAGTTAATAATAAAGCACATAATTGAATTTGTTCACTTCAGATGATACGCGAGGGAAAAATGCGTAAAAAGGGGAAAGAAGCGTACAGAAGAACCTAACTTGATCGTTACAATTTTCCATGTAACAATTTTCCTTTGTATTATGTTACCTTTGACGGAGTTGGAGCAGATTCCGTCCCAAGCGGTTTTGTCTTCTAGGTAATCTGAATTCTTTTTGATAACGTTTTTGAATTTATTCAACAGTACTAACTACCCAAGAACCAAGTTAAGAACCATGTCACTTTTATGTTAGCTAGGTCGTCGACCGTTTCCTAAACGCAGATAAGCACACTTTAGTTTAAGTTACTAAAAAGTAACAACAATATTATAACATGAAGTTTACATTATCAGATTCAACCAACTACTGCGTAATTGGAGTCAGTGCCAACTTCTACATAATTAATATTACTATTCTGACTCCCACTAGATAATATTATTAAGATAACGTTATTTCAGTTGCTGCTAAAACTTTGTGTTGCTTGTAAACACAGCTTAGGAAGCATGGTTTACAAATTGCGATAGCTAATTAATAATAAACCGAAGTGAACGGATACACTTTCGTTAATTATGCACACTATAGCATAATTATTTACCATTAGTGGCAATGTTCTGACTGACATATACACATTGAAAGCTCGATACAATTAAGCTACGACAAGTAATAACACAGTAGGTCTACCATGAGTTTTCACAATCTATATTCGCTAGCGGCTGTAGTAAACAAGTATAAAAACTTGTACAACGCCTCTAGCGGATAGTTTGGTACTTAAATACATAAGCTACACTACAGCGACTGTTGTATGGGCTTCATTTGCTTAGAATTTGGTACCATATGAGTTACAAATCTGACAGATGTCATAGTAACGTACTATTACTACTGTAGTAACGGCAGGCGATCTAACAGTGACAACTCATGGTAGACACACAGGTTCTCCGAATGTTAGCGTCTTTACAATGAAATAGTTATTTACAGAAAATATGTATGTTTTGCACTAATTAAATTAGTTATTATGTTTTAACTGACTAAACATGTTATAACTTTTTAGCTTTGGCACCTACTTATAAAATTTAATTTTAGTTCCTGTTACTTTATGTTTTTTTTCAACGAATAAACTTTTATGATTTTATAATAAGTTTATCCACTGCGTGATGTGCGAGGTAATAAAAGACTTGCAAGCCTTACATAGCTAGCATTGTTTGTAATTTTTCGAACCAATGCGAAGAATGCCAATCATTGCAGAAATGCCATTCAAGCATCATCACACAAGCTCTGCTTTCTTTAGGGCTAGATTGCTGTGTTAAGGTCCAACTAGTCGCAGAGGCAAAGTCGTCAGTGAGCGCGGCCGAAATGTATGCTATCTCACCTGACATAGTGTGTTTTCCCGCGCGCTAGAATGAAATGCACAATGATTCATTCCTAAACCGACCGCACAAATATATGTGAATAGACTTTTAGCACAAGGGTTATTATAGAAAAACTTGAGTGTAATCTTTTCAAAATAACATTTATTTCAACTTTTGAATAATTAAACTATGTCGGAACGGCATTTATTTTTGAGTTTTCTTTCTCCTTATATTATTTAGTTTCGTCCAAAGTTGGGCTAAAATCACTGTTGAAATACGAAAGTTTAAAGCTTGTATTTTTGAAATAGATACTTTTTTCCGGTTTGGGGTGTATACAAACATAGATTATGACGAGATAAATTGATATAATCCTTAGTGTTGGATGGTTAACGTCAAACAGTGGAGTAGTTACCCTTCCACGTTTGTATGGAAAGATGAGCGACTCGTTCATCCTTAAATGTCCAGCATTATTTATTATTGTTAATACATGCGCTCCAGTAGCCCTTGTGCTGATGTAGAAAATGCCGAAGGGTAGCCCTATTGTTTTCACTTTTATCGTTATCTGTACGTACATAAAGATAATAATACCACTAAGGTAAGGATACACTTAGGTACCACTAAGGCTTAGTTGGTAGCCTTTTGTGCGCGACTGTACTATGTATGTGATTGCGATTATATTTTTTTTCTATTTATATAATTGACGTGTAAATTGACGACGCAGGCCGGCGGTGGATGCAGGCCGCTTCCAGATGCAATACTTGGAAGTGAGGGAGGCCTATGTCCAACAATAGACGTCCTATGGTTGAAATGATGATGATGATGATGAATTGGCTTAAAGAAAAAAACAGCTACACGAAAATGCAACACGGGAGAAACGGAGCTTCATGTATAAACACCGCGCGGTATTTCAGTCCGCTAAAATAATATACCGTATGAGGAACAGTTCTAAACGTTCAGTGCGAGACCACATTACGAACTTTTGCTGCTTGTCCGTTCCAGATCTACCAGCATTTCTATACAGGGTTTGCAAAGGGTAACCAGAAATAGTAACCCAGTTTATCGAAAAAAATATTTAACACTGTTATATAAAATATTTTTTTCAACAAACTGGGCACCTTAACTTTTAGTCGATTTTCTAATTTTTTTTACTTTGATGTGTTTATTTCAAACTATAGGCCGGCCGATTATTTCCGGTTACTCTTTGTTAACCCTGTATATAGTCCACTCTCTAATTTCCACCTGAGACCCAATTCTTAGCTTAGTCGGCTGTTTTGACACATGTGCTGTAAATAAGCATTACATGGCGCACTTACATGGCGCACAATTGTTATTGAAGCGCTTGTTTTCTGCTGCGCTAAGTATAGCGCGTGTTGCGGTGAGGTGCCGGCAGTAGAATGACGAATCTAATCTATAATCCTCTCTTGCCTGTTCCAGGTTATTATGTTCGAACACGATCAAACCATTGGAAAAATAGATCTTGACCCTTGCTAAAGCCGGAAGTGCTTAACCAATTAAACTGCGGAATCCTATGAGACTGTTATGCATTAAATGTGCTACCTAAGTGTAGATTAACACTTTAAAATTAAAAACCAAACCCGGTATGTAAGCAATTTACTTCTAGTGCGGTAAATAATAACTGTCCGGTATGTATTAGTAAACATAGTGTCTACCTAGCCACGTATAACCTAGTTGTAACAGATTGTGTGAAAGGAAATAAACAAATAGCCTAAAAAGTATTCATTCATCTAATATTCATTAATATACGCATAGTTTCATGATATAAAGCATGTGTACATGTGTACAAACCCAAAAGGGGGGTTTCAGCCCATGAAAACATGTAGTTTTGGAAGGGAAAAAGATCGGGAATTCGGTTTGTTTTTTATTTTTTTAAATATTTTATTTATAATTTTACTAGTTGTAGTGTTATGTAAAAATCATCCTGGGGTCAAAATTGTTTTTTATATGTTTATTAAAAAAATACCTTTTTGTGGTTCCAGGTATTTTTATTTGTACCTGTACGGCAAATCTTTGCGAAGATCAATGACCCTGACAATCGAATTCAAAATTATCGTATAATCAGCTGTTAAAGTTAAAACTTTCGTAGTCTTTTTTTGCATGAAAATCACTGAATCCTGAAAAGTCGTAGAACAAAAGTTGTTCCTTGGAATGTTCAGAATCACCCCCTTTCGGCTTAGTACACATGTTACAATACACGTTGTTTTATATTGCTTTAATTTAAAAAATTAAATTAAAATAAATTTGGAGAAACAAATTTTATACTGAATAGAAGTACTATGCTCTGGAATGTCCAGTAGTAAGTTTTCGGAAGATCTTAGCTGTCTGTTGTGAGTGTCAGTGCGAAAACGGAACCGTGTCTTGAGGTAGTCGGGAGTGAAAGGGTCTTCGAGAACAGAGAAGAGTAAAATAGGATTCTGAGATTTCTGCGTTGTCGAATGGGAAGCCATTTAAGTTGATTTCCCCATGGATTTCCTTTAAATCTACAACATCATGGCAAAAAAACGCGAATCTCTTGCCATATCAAGGTAAAGTCGGTTTTAATACGAACTTGTGGTGTGCCGCAATGATTGTGTTAATTAAGGTAACTTTTTACTAAACAATATTTAACTGTGAACTGTAACTGTTTAACTGTGAAAATAGATTAAAACTTTCGGCAATGAAATGACGTTCCCAAATTTATTATTTTAATTCGATGTAAATTAAACAAACTTTCCCCGGCTGAAATGCCACGTTTTGTTTTACCTACATTATACCAAATCAGCCTTTTCTATAAAATAAGATGATTTATACAATCGTCCCGGGCATGATGTACGGGATGCTGCAGTGCCTGGGACATTGTTAGATGGATAAGGCTGCCCAGCACCAATATTTAGCTTGTCTTAGTGTTGGAGACAAGTCGCCGCTTTGCGTCGCCACGCGATTTAGCGACACGGCTACACAACACACGGGTGCAGCCGGCGCGGGGAAGAGTCTACCTGCGACCCACACTCCTTGGGACCCTACCACGGCGCTACATGTGTCCGAAGACGCTCGCTTTTTCTAGCATTTTTATATAGAAATGGTGGTATAATTCAGACTAGAACTAAAAATAAATAAAAAAAAATTTTTGTTTTGTTACAGAATTAACACAATATTATATAAAAATAAAATGCAATAAAAATATTTAGTTTTAATTCCGCTTATGCAAAGACTAAATATTAAATATTTTTATTGCATTTTATTGTCATGGATTTCCGCAAAGTAACGCCTGATTCCATTAATTATACAATATTATATTCTTGAAACTAATTAAGTTTAGGTAGAATACGGTGACAAAAAAGCCACTACTCAGTATTTGCTGTGGCACAACGCTGGTCTGCCGTAGTTACCATCGTTTGCGATTGGTGGTAACCGCAGCACACGAGCTTAATATGCAACAGATTTTACAAAAATAGAACAGATGTTATAAAATATTAAAAAATAATAGTTTAAAAGCCATTATTTATGGATGGTCCGAGGCCTAGAACAGCGGCCTAGAATTTCCACGTGAGTCTTCAACACTTAGCTTAGTCGGCTATTTTGACACGTGTGCTGTAATAGGCGTTACATCGCGCACAATAGTTGTTGAAGCGCTGGTTTTCTGCTGCGCTAAAAGTAGCGCGTGTTGCCGTGCGGTGCCGGCGGTAGAATGTTGCCCTTTCTCTCTTGCCCATGGATGTAGTAATAACCTGGCCAGGGATACCTCCGCAAGATTGACAGCTGCGTCTTTTCGTGTATCAACACACCGTTCTGCGCTCGCCAACCTACTTGCCAAGCGAAAGATCCATGAGAGAGGCTTGAGTCCGGCAGTGGACGTTCTACGCCTGTGTTGATGATGATAAAATGTAGCGCGACTCAAGATTTGAACGCTCTTCTATGAATCATCTCAAGAGACGCCTATCTAAACAATTCTGCTAGACCTTGTCATGTGAGCACACCGCTATCACGGACAATCATATTTACCTGCACGGCGAACATTCAACATAATGTTAGAATTATATCGGAACGTCATAACTTTAAATTATATATACCCATGATTATTGTGAGGATGAATTTGAATGAAGCACTTTCTTTCTTTGTGTCTTATGGAAACAACGGAACTCCATAGGATCATTATACGACATACACGTCGGTTTGTTTGTGATGATTTCATTTTCATATAGATAAATTAGTAAATAAATAAAAATGCTGGACTTTTTACACACAACACCATGTAGCGTAAGCAGAGCTCGTGTTATGGGTAGTAGATGGTTGATAATGAAAATAGAATACTTCAATACTTTTGTTGTAATACTGACTTAACTCGTTACGGCTTATTTGTATCACGGCATCAAATTAATGATCACCGCCTCCACGCAAAATAGATAGGTACAGTCTATAAGCAAATTCGTATTTAAACCTACCAGGCGACCATAATAATATAGGAGGTTCTAAATTACATATCAACTTGCTTAAATAAAACAATACCGAAGTCGATAAGAGCAAACGATGGTGTTTCATAGAAAGCTTTATACTAAATACTAAACAATAAATGTTACAAGTACAGGATTTTCTAAATGAAAATCTTTTGACAAAATAATACTTTTCTTTTAATTCTTATTACATTTAAACAGTTTTATTTTTCTTTTGTTTTATTGAATGATATGATGTTATACTCGTATCTAAATGAACGACATAATTATGTCCAAGATTATGTTTACCTGGGCCAAATAGTCTCCTTCGAAGACAGGCAGAGCAGAGAAATCGCACGGCGAGCTGATAATGCCTGGAGGAGTTTTTGGTCCATGGGAGACATAATGAAAGGGGAACTCCCTCTATCTCTAAAACGAAAATTAATGGCCATTTGCATCCTCCCTGTTCTAACATATGGTGCGCAGACTTGGTTTCTGACCAACATTCAAAAGTCCAAGCTCCAAGTTTGTCAGCAATTATCCGTGTTTTCGCAAACTCTCTTGAATTTTCGCGATTATTCGAATTATCAAATAATCCTACGACATATACATAGCAGACACGTACCACGCACATTTTACATGCTCAACCAGTAATACCCACTTTAACATCTCAAGATAAAGTTTAGAGTAACTTCTCTATCCTTCCGAGCGAGACCGATTATCGCGTTCCATTGAGATTTTTTTTCATTGGATGTTTTTACATGCGCTGGCAAACTGGACACCGTAGTATGTGACCATGCAAAGGTTGTCTAGTTGATAGCCCTCTACAGAGATAAGACCGCCTTTGCTAATCTAATAATACAGCAAATTAGTCTTCCTCTGTAGTAAAGTAAATTTATTAATTTATTCTGAGATGCCGTGGGATGCCGGCATCTCATGCATGGATGCAGTAAGAGCCTGTTAAGGGATACCTCCTCAAGATGGGCAGCAGCGTCTTTCCATGTATTTATTTCCCGTAGTGCGCATGCCAACCCAAGTGAGTACGGCAACTACCCCTCATGGATCTCCGTGGGGGGCGGCCTGTGTTCAGTAGTAGACGTTTTGCGGCTGAATCGATGATGACGATTCTGGTATTCCATCATGAAAATGCAAGCAACCTGCATACGACATAATTAAAATTAAAAATACAAAATCATTTATTTGCCAAAGTACAAGTAAATGATTTTGTATTTTTTGTATTGACAAGCATGATTTTTTTAACTGATTTACTAACTGAAATTTTAACTAAGATGCTCAGAATTACAGAAAAATAGATAAAATAGTATCTTATGTTACTACATAATACATATAAAACGTATTAGGGTAGATAGTAGTAAGTAGTTGTAGTTGTAGAGACGTATTTGTTGTTCTTGAATAGTAGTCAGTAGATGTAGTAGAAGAGAAGTAGTTGGTAGTAGTAAAGTAGTAATTAGTAGTTCTAGTAGAAGAGTTGTAAGTGGTTGAACTTAAGGGTTTACAAAAATCGTAGGGACAGCTAGTATAAATGATGCTAGGATACATGATTATCAACATCCACAGCTCCATTGTAGTCACTGCTGGATAAAAAAATGTAAAGCCACGACTGACTGGTTAAAAGATATTATATATGCTTTCTTAAGTAACTCAAAAATATTTCCTTATAACTTGCCAATGATCAAAAGCAAATTTTAGCTAGTAGATGTACAAAATAAATGTGCTATTATTTGCGAACCCGCAAATAGGAATACCAGCTGTCTGTGTTAATGACAACTTTAACATATTGCCTCACCACACCTAACTATTTTGAAGGGTGTCCTAAAATACCAGTGGCCTTCGCTACGACGAAGTATTGTTGTATTTTCGCAGGTATTTTGTGGGATCATCATTTTAGCCGTAAAACGTTCACTACTGAAGACAGGATTCCCTCATGCACTCCATAAGGGGAAGTTGTCACACTCACCACGCTTGCCTGGCGAGTTGGCGAGCGCAGTGTGGGATGTCCGTACACGGAAAGACGCTGCTGTCCATCTTTCTGAAGAGGTGCCTCGGAGAACTGGATGTAGAGCAGTGCAAATATACTTTTATTCTTATACGCCGTATTTTAATTGTTTTATATACGGACATAAACAACAAAAAATAGTAAATTAGTATATAAAACAATTAAACCCTGAGGTTGTAACTATAATTCATTTGTTTAACCACTTAGATACGTCAAAATGAAGGGTCAGCAACTGCTATTTATGCTGTATGGGACGCTGCAGTGCCTGGCACATTGTTAAAAGGATAAGGCTTTCCCAGCATCTATACTCAGAGGAAAGAACAGGTTATTACGTCTGGAGCTAACTAAGCCGCGGGTTTCCTTACGATGTTTCCCTTTCAATTTTATTTTATTAGGAACTAAATCTCAAAGAGACGGCATCGGAAGGCATCACTGCAATGAAAATCCTCGTCCGCCAAAACTACGGTCGCGCATTGAGTTCAAGGATAGGATTGTTTAATTTGACTTAACTTCACAACCCTTTGTTCGTGTTTTTCGTGTGCACTCGATACATTCCTTTGCTAAAATAGCTGCTGAATTACCACGTACGGAGGTAAGCTTCGATCGGCAACGTTTAAATTTGGCTCCCTTTCTTTTTGTTTACATGTTTGAGCTCACAACATGAATACAAGAGTTTTTAGGCAGCTGAATATGAGGGAAAAAATCGGAATTCCATATCTGGCTGAAATATGGAATACCAATGCAATATTTACGTCATAGTCATGTACGTTCATACAGACGTACACAAATTGATTAAAATATTGACAATCTGTCAATGCTATTGGGTGCCTTAAATTCCTACTAGGTAATCTACCTTCAAGTGGGCATAATAACCTGTTCAGATTATAAGCTGAATGACGCTCGCTCTTTGCTTTCCGCATCCGGCGTCGCTGACGCGCAGGTTTGGCCGCAGCTTTATCTATACTATAATATTATAAAGCTTTGTTTGTTTGCTTGAACGCGCTAATCTCAGGAACTGCTGGTCCGATTTGAAAAATTGTTTCAGTGTTAGATAGCCCATTTATCGAGGAAGGTCATATGCTTAGCGTGTAACATCACGCTAAGAGTAATAGGAGCAGAGTACCAATGAAGAATGTTTAAAAATCGGGGTTATTTTTTTCCTTTTGAGAGCTTACGTTGCGTGCACTGCGTAAACGGTTAAAGTTTCTCAAAAATCATATATAACAGAATTGTTCCCCCTTAAAAGATCTGAAAAAAAGTCAGCGACAGCATATATCGGGTTGCCTGGAAGAAATTGCTGTCAGCAATAAGGCCGCCTATTTGTACGTGATTACCTATTTATATTTTATTTTTAAGTTTATCTGTGTACAATAAAGTGTTAATTCATTCATTCATTCATTTATATCTATCTCTTAAGGTTGGCTCACTATAACCTTTTTATGCTAACCAAATTTGTTCTAAAATAATACATTAGGTATTTGCAAAGGTGTTTTATATACATGATATTAATCCTTATCCAAATAAATACGTTATTCGTTACAAGTATTTAACTTAAAACAAAATTGCCTCGTACATCATTTGATTTCAATTAATATTTTAGGAGATAACGCAGTTTTAAAATAACATCGCAGCAAAATAATTATCTCTAAATCCGAGTGGCCGTCCCCCACATTCACTTACATAAATAACTGGCACTCCAATTGTGTTGCTAAGAAACCTTAAACCACCAAATTTATTCAACGGAACCAGACCTTAAGTAAAATTTCTTCGCAATAACGTGATAGGTGCTACAGTTTTGACTGGTCCAGCGGTGGCATCCCTATGATACCAACTAATTTGCTTTCTAACTTAAAAATAATTCAATTTCCGGTGAAGGTATCATTGGTCCAGGGGCCCATTTAAGCACGTAGGAATAGGTTTACGATATGTTGCCATATCGAGATCTGGTTCTGGTGAAAATCAATATCGACTTCTGCCGGAAGAAAACAAAACTATTTAAAAATATTATCACCTTCTACGTAAACGAAGTCGGGTTAGCGTTAGCCCAAAGTAACTATTCCACGCGGACGAAGTCGTGGGCAGAAGCTAGTTTCTAATATAGACAAGGATTTCACAAAGGCTGTCATTTGTCATCAATCGCAATCTCAGGAAACATTCGTGGAAACTCCATTCGTCGCCGTCGTTCAAATTCGCGATAACGATTTCGTTATCGTTTCAACATTGTAGCGGCGTTACAGACTCGTCAAAAGTAAGTTGAAGGGAAAATCCTTTGCGTACAACGTTGTTTTTTCCGTTTAATCATTAATCTTTTTCGTTAGGTACCTGTGTATCTTAGGTGTCTGTATCTACGGCTCATGCAATATATCTGTTGAAGTGCTTCTGATATCTTTATCGTGCGATAACGTCAATCAATGCATTCGATAATGACATTGAATGGAATGTATTGCGCCTAAAGATTATGTTTAATAACTCCTCTGTAACTTGTCAGCTTAGTTTTTTTATTTGCGTCAATGCTTGTAACGCTTACATATCGGCTTCCAGATACCATCGTAGTTATCATCATCATCATCATCTCAGCCATGGAGGTCCACAGCTGGACCTCCTTCCGCATAGATCTCGGTCCCATCGGCCATTTGTTCTGCGCTACATGGCCTGCCTATTGCCACTTCAACGTGCTAATCCGTTTGCCAAAGTTGGTAATCGGAGTTCTGCGTATCTCTTTATTTCTGATTCGATCCCGTACAGAAACCCCGAGCCCTTTCGAAACGACGACCACGTGTCGATTTTCGTCCTCAGGCAATGACTTATTTTGGACGAAAAGACGTTTCAAAGTTCCCAAACCAGTTGCGCAGTTACCTATTCGAGCTCAAAAAAATTACGGGATATTTGACTAAAACTACAAGCAAATTAAGCAATCTAGACGCTATTTTATTTATTATTTTATTTTACTATGTTTTTTAAACTTGTTGGACTCCTGACTATTTTACACTTAGGTCGACGTACTAGATTTTTTTTCACCTTTATTCATTTATTGATACATACTCGTAGTTCGGTTTTAAACAGGTGTCACAAACTGCGGCGTCAAACATCGTTCTCTCTGATGTAATTTTTAGGGTTCCGGACCAAAATGGTAAAAAGGAACCCTTATAGAATCACTCTGTCTGTCTGTCTGTCTGTCTGTCTGTCACACATGGATATCTCGAGAACTACTGATGCTATCGACTTGAAATTTAAAATGGTAAAAGACAACACTTTTTTACTAATATAGCATATTTAAAAATGTTAAAAAATATTCTTATTTTGATTGCAGGGGGGCGGATAGGGGATCTCAAAAATTTTAAGTGAAGTTACTAGGCCGTGTGGGGTATCATATGAAAGGTATTCATTTGCACATTAATAAACAGTTTTTAATTTTTCTTTAAAACGTATCGTTTTTGAGTTATTTACAAAAATGTTGAAAAATTGACCGTTCCCCCCCCCTTATCTCCGAAGTTTGCAGAGATAAACCCGTGATACTTTTATAGCTCATAGAAGTGTATGTAAACTTTATAGGAAAATTATAGCGAACACTCTAATTTGCATAGTTTTTTAGACAATGGGGGTGGAAGGGGCGTTTTCAAAATTTTTGGAAAGTTACTAGGTAATGTGGGGTATCATATGAAAGGTATTCATTTGCACATTAATAAACAGCTTTTAGTTTTCCTTTAAATTGTATAGTTTTTGAGTTATTTACAAAAATGTTGAAAAAAATAGCGTTCCCCCCCCCTTATCTCCGAAGTTTGCAGAGATAAACCCGTGATACTTGTATAGCTCATAGAAGTGTATGTAAACTTTATAGGAAAATTATAGCGAACACTCTAATTTGCATAGTTTTTTAGACAATGGGGGTGGAAGGGGCGTTTTCAAAATTTTTGGAAAGTTACTAGGTAATGTGGGGTATCATATGAAAGGTATTCATTTGCACATTAATAAACAGCTTTTAGTTTTCCTTTAAATTGTATAGTTTTTGAGTTATTTACAAAAATGTTGAAAAAAATAGCGTTCCCCCCCCCTTATCTCCGAAGTTTGCGAAGATAAACCTCTGAAACTATTATTGCTATTAGAAATATATGTAAAGATTAGAGGAAATTTATTACAATCTCTCTACATAGCATACTTTTTTAGAAATCATCGAAAGTGTAAAAAATCTACATAAGTTCCGCTATCAGACAAGAGATGGCGCTGTCAAGGTTCTCCTACAAATATAAAACCGCCTTTGTCATATATTATATTGTATGCTCCTCTCCTGCCCGTGGATGCAGTAAGAATCTGCTAAGGGATATCTCCGGAAGATGGGCAGCAGCGTCTTTCCGTGCAAGAACATCCCGAACTGCGCTCACCAACCCGCCTGCCAAGCGTGGTGAGTATGGCAACAACCCCTTATGCACTTGGATCTCTAAGTCAATGAGGGAGGCCTATGTCCAGCAGTGGATATCTTACGGCTGTAATGATGATGATGATATTGTATGATGCGAGTCCAACTCGCTCTTGCCCGGTTTTATTTTTTAATTTATTTAAGACTTTGTCGCTTAGCGACCACATCGTCCGTATAAGAAAAAGAAATAAAACAAAATAACAAAAAATAACAAACTTAATGCTTAACTAATCCTAAATCTAATAACTTAATCAAAAGCTCTACCTCTTCACAACTAGGGTTGGATAAATGCTATTTACATTATCTACATCTAGTTGACGGATCTTATTTACAAAAGTGGTTCTAAATGTTGCGTTAAGGACACATTCCAATAAAATATGCTGGAGATCTTCGAGCACACCACAATCATTACAGTTTGGAGATGGTACTATATTCATGGTTACTACGGAAGACCAGCGCTGTGGTACGACTCGTTCTGCCACAGCACATGCTGAGTAGTGACCATTTTTGTCACTAGTTTTAAAACCGAATTGATGATTTTTCTTATTTGATTGTAAAAATGTGACAAAATAAACGTTTCTTTATCTTTTATCTTTATCTTTATCTTTAAAAGTAAATTTATTTGAAGGGATGTGTCCAGATCGCAATCTAAGTACAGATTTTAAATTATTTAGCATGAACAATGTAGTATCAATCCAAGGATGTTCGGCTATCAGGGGTTGGATGGTTTTGTACCAGATTCCCTTTTCCCGTGATCTTTCATCAAAATACTCTTGCCAAACATCAGCACACTTGTTTTAACATGAATGATAAAATCTGAAAACAGAGACAGCTGGTCTAATGGAACTCCATCTGCAATCGCCTGCTTTGCAAGAAGGTCTATTTGATCATTTTCTTTTTGAATATGTGCAATGTTAAATTTTAAGCGTCAAAACGATTTGATATAGGTACATCTCAGCTACAACGTCTGCAAAGCTGTGGGCATAACGTCATTACAAATAAATACATCAAAAAAAAAAACTCAGATAACTTCACCAATCTTTCCCAACGTAATAGGGGATCAATAGCTTTGTAGTTAAGATTATACCGATAATCTTCTTTGCGAAGTTAAGCCAAGACCCTCGTCACGAGTGTCGAAGTACCCACAACTCGTTACTATTAGCACAGATATTATAATACTATACAGATACCACAGCGCATACAACAGATAAGCATGGAAAGTTCTGGACTTGTTTTTAAGAACGGTTCCACTGTTGCAAGATGGGAATTTATCTAAGTATTTTATCAATGATTTTAAAAAGAAAAATATTCGTTTCTTTTGTTTTTGAAGCCAGACTGAATATAATTTTGATTGACATAGGTACTTTATCACATGCCTATTCAGTTGTATGGAGTGAGGCTTCTGTATGACATTGTTACATCTGTGATTTAAGCTCGTAAACTACTCGTCCAATAAATGCACGCGTCGTTGCTAATGAGATTGCACTCGCCGGCAATTATACAACTCACTTTAAAGTATTGATGCTGCGTTTCCTTGTGCTATTAGCATATTAAACGGAGTAATTGGGATTTTACTATTTACGTAGTAGTAGATAGTAAGATCCCAATTTTTTTAGCCTCTGGTGGCTACAAAAATTGCAGCACCCTAAAATCTGCCGTCCTAGGCTCCAGCCACAGAAAACAGAGTAGACTAGAAGCCGCAAGTGTAACTACTTGGTCTGTCACTATTACGAGACGATCTACAATCATTTTACTTCCGTCATTCAGTCCGCCCTCGGTCATCTTTGAGACATCGTCAAAGGTAAAAACGAAAAAAAAGCCTTATTGTGCCGTTAGAACTGCAAAAACACTTCAAAGAATGTTCATCGAGTGGATGGAAAGATTTCGTTTCTTCGGTGAGTACTTTTGTTATTAAATTACTTATAGTTTATATAAAATCCAATGTTTTAATTTTTTTCATTATTTTTGCATAGCGGCGTAAATCTTGCATGCTTGTCATCCATTGCGTTGTTTGTTTGGCGTGTGATACGCATGGTGTCATGATAACACACAAAGTACATTTTTTTATCAATATCTACGGCGGCCGTTTCTCACAATACCTCTACATTGTCAAATTTTGTTACAAAATCTCGATAAAATCGATTGATTTTGATAAATTTAAACGAAATTTTAATCAATTCGTATATATTTTTTGCTCAATTAAGGGATATATACAGGCTATCAGTATATAATTTATATTTCTAAGTGGTGGCAGTTTGAAATTATGACATCCAGCAAAAAGTACCTACATACTTAAAAATGTTCACCATTAATTTTATTCCTAAAATATACCTCTACATTTATTACAATGAAGAACATTCATTTTATTTTATTTGTATTTTGTATGACTGTTTTAACTTATTATTTCATAATAACCATCATCGAATCGATCAATCACTTTGGATAATACGCGGCGGTCGACATATGTCCCATCTCTAAATGTTCACTTGACATTACTAGTTGTCATCAAAACTGGTTTCCCAGCGGGTAGGCCTTAAAATTAACATGGACAAGACGAAAATCATGTCAAAAGTCCATGTCGTGCCTGCCCCAGTTATGGTTGAGAACTCGGCTCTTGAAGTTGTAGACGCGTACGTATGTACATATACCTAGGACAAACAGTCCAATTAGGTAGGTCCAACTTCGAGAAAGAGGTCAATCGTCGAATCCAACTCGGATGGGCAGCGTTTGGGAAACTTCGCAACGTCTTTTCGTCCAACATACCTCAGTGCCTTAAGACGAAAGTCTACAACCAGTGTGTGTTACCAGTGATGACATATGGAACCGAGACGTGGTCCTTCACTATTGGCCTTATGAACAAGCTCAGAGTCGCTCAACGAGCTATGGAGAGGGCTATGCTCGGGGTTTCACTACGGGATCGAATCAGAAATGAGGAGATACGTAGAAGAACTCGGGTCACCGACATAGCCAAACGGATTAGCACGTTGAAGTGGCAATGGGCAGGCCATATAGCGCGCAGAACAGATGGCCGATGGGGCAGCAAAGTTCTCGAATGGAGGCCACGGATCGGCAAGCGCAGCGTAGGACGTCCACCTAGAAGATGGGCAGACGACTTGGTGAGAACTGCTGGTCGGCGGTGGATGCAGACGGCTTCCAACCGCAGTACTTGGAGATCAATGAGGGAGGCCTTTGTCCAGCAGCGGACGTCCTACGGCTGAAATGATGATGATGATCAAAACTGGGCACGCTCGGTTTTATAGATTTTGACAAGCTTACACTCTCTAGTTATTATGCAGCTCTGTGGCTCCAGCCATCAACTCAGCCGAGCTGGGGCTGCTGTCCACGTCCATAGCTGGACATAGACCTCATGGATCTCCAAGACCATGAGGGGGTAGTTTCCATACTCGCCACGCTTGGCGGGTTGGCGAGCGCATTACGGAATGTTGATACACGGTAAGACGCTGCTGCCCAACTTCATAGGTACCCCTTGGCAGATACGGAAAGAAGTCAAAGTAGCTGTCTCTTATTTATTAATTAATGCATGGATTTTTTTTTAATTTAGTAGTGACTTTATTTTTATGTAATTTAATTCAAATACGATTGTAAAATTGTTTTATGAATAAATTATATGATATGATATGATTCTTACTGCGTCCACGGGCAAGAGAGCATTCTACTGCCAGCACCCCACGGCAAGCCTACTTAGTGTACTGGTAAATCCGTCACTGGTGTTAAGCATTGTGTAATACATTAACAGTACTGCTAGTACATATCAATGTATTAACACAGAGTACATACAGAACCTAAGTATTAAGCTGTGTATTGGACAAGTGCGGTAACTAGATTTTATCAGTTTTGATTTATTTTCAGTGTTGAATGACATTGTACAATCAAAACATTAAAATGTTTCCAAAGACTTTTTTTTCAAACTTTAAAATGTTTCAAAATTGTTCGATTCCAGTGGGCAAAAATATGATAATGTTTTAAAAAAAAATTATAAGGTTTTTAATATCCTTTTTATGTTCTACCTAAGTGTAACACTCTAAAAAACAAAATGTTTAGAACAATCGCCCTGAAAATAATAAAGAAGGAACGCGATAGAATTCTGTCTATCAAAACTTACAAATTTTATACTAAAATTTTTCTAAATGACGATATTCGGCAGGCGTACGTATTGACGTACTAGCTAGTAAAACATAGGCAGTGTAAACGAGGCATTAATGTACAAGTGTGTTTATATTAGTTACAATCATGTTGTGACTGCGACACTGGGCTTAAAGAATAGACCCTTTTCTATACCTAGTTATGTAGGTAGGTATCTTAGGCGTATAGACTAAGTGAAGCTAGTATCACAACTGTAGATAGAGTGTCATAAAATGTTTTGTTAATTTTTAAATACATAGGTACTTGCTTTAACGGTGAAGGAAACATCGTGAGGAAACCCGCGGCTTAGTTAGCTTCAGACGTATTGACCTGTTCTTTCCTCTGAATAAGGGGGATTAGGGCAAGCCTAATCCATCTAACAATGTCCCAGGCACTGCAGCGTCCCGTACAGCATGATTACCAGTTGCTGACGCTGTATAAATCATCTATAATAGATGCAAAGGCCTTAGGTACTTACCGATTGGGGATACCATCTACTGGGTGTAATTAAACATTTGCCTGCATTAAACAATTTGGGTTAGTACCCAAAACGGTTTACCGATAGCACCCGACTGGTAAGTATAGATTCAAAAATGAACAAAACATCGTATGATGCTCTCTTCAATACCATATATAAATGGTCCATACCCATCGAAAAAAATATAATTACGTTCGTAATTATATGTTTTATTGCATTTTGAAAAAAGAAATACCTCTATATGGTTTTAGGTATTTTTATCTAGCTCTACGGCAACTCTTTGCAGATTTCAATGACCCATCAGCTGGGTCTACGTTGTCATTATCGTATAATCAGCTGTTAAAACTTTCGTCATTCTTGAATGAAAATCACCGAATCCTGGAAAGTGGTGAAACTAAAGTTGTTCCTTGAGGTGGTCAGAATCAATCCCTTTCGGGTTAGAACATATGTATATGATAATCATTTTTTGAGTGAGCTGCAATACTTTACTGTGCTGAGAATACAAGCTTTTTTACACGCGGCTTCGATCGTTGTACCCCCAAAAAAGTATCCTATGTGTTTACATAAGTTTCAGCCTGATGTGCTCAGTAATTTTTGCTTGAAGAGGTAACATCCATCCAAACTTTCGGATTTATAATATTAGTAGGATTTGTCGAGGATAAAGTGGTCCCTGTTGCCCGAGGATGCAGCAAGAACCTACCGAGGGATCCCTCCGGAAGATGGGCAGCAGCGTCGCAGCGTTCCGTGTATCAATATTTCGTACAGCGCTCGCCAACTAGCCTAACAAGCGTGGTCCGTATGGCAAAACCTCTTTATGATCAGTACTTGAGACCCATGAGAGAGGGCTATGTCCAGCAGTGGACGGGTACGGTTGAGATGATGATGGAAGTAGCTTCGCTTTGAAGTTCATTACGAAATCTCAATTTGAAAAACAAAGAGACATTCAGTTACTGAATTAAAATAATTTGTCTCTTACACACATGGCTGTAATTAATGAAATGTGTGCCTTGAGAGATTTGTAATTAGCTAATTAGTCAAAAATGGCTAAATTGTACTACGAGTTAATTAACGAAATAACAGATGTCACGTGCAATTTAGTTTTTAGGGCTCCGGAGCAAATGGGTGAAAAGGCGGGTGCATTAGCTTAATAAATAAAAAATAAATAAATAATGCTGGACAATTCACACAGCATCATCTAGCCACAAGCTAAGCAAAGCTTGTGTTATGGATACTAGATGACTGATATACTTAATACATTATATTTAAGATATATATTTTTTATTATGTACAGAAAAACATCCAAAGAAATTTTTCCAGATGCGGGAATCGAATCCGCAACTCCTTGCGTCGCAGGCGGACTTTCGCCCGCTACGCCACAGAGCTCGTCTAATTAATGTACCTAGGTGAGCTCAGTGAGTGAGTAAAGCTCAGGTGCGTCAAGGCACCCGAAAAGTACCTTTATGATGTGACTTTGTCTGTCTGTCACAGCTAAATATCTCAGGAATTACGAAATTTCGAATATCATTAGTTAACGCTTATTCATTAATATTGCAAATATAAAAATTAAAAAAGATATTCATATTTAAATTGAAACCCAGTTCACCCTGACGAAGGCCCTCGATAAGGGTCGAAAGAGTTGGTGCCTCCACCAACAATAACAAGTACGTGAATATTCCCGCTATTTAATATGAATGAAAGGGGAAATTAAATTAAATTTAAGGAGGGTCTTAAAACTTTAAAGTGTATTTGCTAGGTCGTGTAATATATCATATGAAAGGCATTTGTTTGCACATTATAAAACAATTTTAAGTTTTCTTTTATCGTTTTTTAGAATTCATCGAAAGATCCAAGGATAACACAATTTAATTTGTATTGCACGGAACCCTTGGTACGCGAGTCCGATTCCCACTTGGTCGGTTTTATTTCTTGTAATTTTCTTGCAGGACGTTTGTAAAATCTAAAGAGTATTTTGTTTCGCGTACTTTCTTTTTACCCAACACGAAATGGAAAAGGTTTATGTGTTCAAAGCAGGAGTTGTTTCGTTTGTGTGTTTGTGCACACATTTATGTACCTAATCGACGACCCCTTTGGCGTATTTGGTTGGTTAAATAGCCGGCTGAAACGCAGGAGATCGATTCTTGTCGCGCGCTAATGTTTTCAAGTATTCTGCAGATATTTGTCAGGGTTTGCGTATTTTCTATGTATATTATGTATGTATTCACAAAAGAACGTATTTAAGTATTCTATCTACCATCTGGTAACCATGTCACAAGCTAGATGGTGTTGTGTGAAATATCCAGCAATGTATAAATATTGCATAATAAATAAATAAATCAAGTTGGAGATATTGATTGATACATAAGTATCTCCAAAAAAAAAAGCCGTGTTGGCCGATTGGTATGTACCCCCGACTTTCAATCCGAAGGTCGTGGATTCGATACCGGCAGTGCACCAATGGATTGTTCTTTCTTGAAAAATGTATGTGCACACTTAACACGTGCTTTAACTTTGAAGGAAACATCGTGAGGAAACCCGTGGCTTAGTTTAGCTTCAGACGTATTGACCTGTTCTTTCCTCTGAATAATAGCTGACTAAGCTGAGAGGATGGTATAGGTGCTGGGCAAGCCTAATCCATCAAACAATGTCCCAGGCACTGCAGCGTCCCGTACAGCATGATTACCAGTTGCTGTCGCCGTATAAATCATCTTAATAGATGCAAGGGTCTAGATGCAAAGTATCTCCAACTTGATTTTGATGCAGCTGTAAAGTCATCATCATGTTCTCAGCCGTAGGACGTCCACTGCTGGTCATAGGCCTCCTTCATGAACCTCCAAGTAGGTACTGATCATGAGAGGTGGTTGCCTTACTCGCCACGCTTGGCAGGCGGGTTGCAAGCGCAGTATGGGATGTTGATTTGATAAACGGAGAGATGCTGCTGCCCATCTTCCGGAGGTATACCTTAGCAAATCTCACGGCGTCCACAGGAAAGAGAGGAGTGGCAACATTAATTTACCGGCACCTTTCGGCAATTTTTCTGTGAACTGATGACGATCAATCCGCATTGCTTCTTAGACATGCAGCAGGCGGGTTGGCGAGCGCAGTACGGTATGTTGATACACGGACGGGCGCTGCTGCCCATCTTCCGGAGGCATCCCTTAGCAAGCTCTTACTGCATCCACGGGCATGTGAGGAGAGGTAACATTGTACTGCCGACGCCCCACGGCAATAACGTATTACGCGACAGGTTTGCAACAGGCGTAAATCTCGCGATTATCTCTTTATGTTTTAGAAGTAGCATTATTTGTAAGAAGTAATCCACACATACATATTTCCACGTATGTGTGATAAAATAGTCCGCAACAGACGCAATAACACTATGTTGTATAGATTCCCATCTAAAACTGCAATGTTAGGCAAAAGTGTTATATGCATGGCTCCTATTATTTACTACATAATTCCTAATATTAAAAAGAGACGCGTAAATATGGCTTGGAACAAATTTTGGTGTTTCAAAGAAATCCTGAAGTCCAATACTTCAATTAAAGCAAAGAAATTGATACTAGACTCTTGCATCTTACCCTCGCTTACCTACGCGTCACAAACATGGATTTTCAACAAAAAAACCAGAGACAAAAATAATAACAACACAAAGGGCCATGGAACGGAGCATTCTTAATCTGAAATTGAAACATAAAAGAAACAGTACATGCATAAGAAAAACAACCAAACTGATTGATGCTCTGGAGCACAGCAGAAAGTTAACATGGAAGTGGGCCGGCCATGTTGCACGAATGAGTGATGACAGGTGGGCTAAAAAGATAACTTTATGGAAGGGACCCACAGGAAAAAGAACCAGAGGCAGACCGGCGGAGAGATGGCTCGACGAAATTTTAAAAGCAGCAGGAGAAAACTGGTTTGAAAAAGCAAAGGATAGAACTACGTGGAGGAAAATGGAGGAGGCCCTTACTCTATGAAGAGGTCCTTAATAAACATTTATTAAAACTAAATTGTTTATATAATATAGAATAAGTATATATTTAAAGTGCATGCTATAACAACATGCTGTGAATTAAACATATTTCATGTAACTACTTACTTATTAAGGAAATAAACAGGCTTTATTATTATTATTATAATTCCTAATATATATAAGGAACTTAATGATAGCTTATTTAAAATTAAATTTAAAAAACTGTTGACCTCAAAATGCTTTTTATACCATTGACGTATTTTTTTTTTTTTTTTTTTATTCATCTTTTTATACGGGACTTTGAGTCAATTGATTGACTATGTCAGCCCCATGAATACAAAACAATAGTAAACAGACAAATCAAATTTACATACATACACTTAAATATCACTAAGTAACTTATACATTTTTATAGCCGCATCACACATCGGAGCGGCTAGAACAAGTTGAATAGCACCAGTCTCCACTACATTAATTCCATACACATCAAATAAAATTGACCTCATTGACGCGCTCCTCTCACACTCCACCAGATGATGGTAAACGTCTTCTGGGACCCTGCAAGTGTCACAGTTAGGGGAATCGGTTTTTTTCATCAAAAAATTGAATTTATTAAGAGGGATGTGCCCGGAGCGTAGTCTATGAGCCAACACAATTTCTTTTCTTTTTAACTTACAATTCACTGACCATGGTAGAATAGTAGGGTGTTGTTGCAAAACTTTATACCAAATTCCTTTATTTATGGATGTCAAATTAAATTCAGATTTCCATCTTTCATAAATTTTGTACCTGTATTTAGTTAAAATCTCTGACACTTCTGGCATTAAATAAATTTCAGACCCAATTTCAATAGCTTCTTTTGCTAATCTATCTGCTTCTTCATTTCCCTGTATACCAACATGCGATGGAATCCACTGCAGTCTCAAAGTCACGCCATTTTCCAAAAGAAATAAAACTTTCTTAAGAATTTCGTACGCTACCGAAACACCTCGTATACCCGAGGCGCATCGAGCGATGTGCTGCAGCGCACTTCTGCTATCAGTGAATATGACTACTTTTCTATAACACAAAGTGCGTAACAACGATAATGTCTCCGAGATAGCGAGCAACTCCACCGACATAATAGAATTTGATTTAGACACAATTTTAAACAGCTCAATTGTTTCATTTCTAGGATCATATATTGCCGCACCACAGCCATCATTCATTTTGGAACCATCTGTATAAAATTGCTGCCAGCCCCCATAAACAACGTTGATCATATGTATTGAATTTAATTTAAGAACTCTTGGATCCGATTCATGTTTAGCCTGATCTATGCCTTCCACATTCGTTACAATAAAATCAGTACTTATTCGCGATACCCAGACCTTTAGCATAAATAAACCTAGGGAATCTTTAGTTAGGATATTTTCTACTCTTGTCTCATCATAAACCGATGCTAATACGGGTTTTTTTCGTCTCGTCCAATATGCAGATTCACGCAAGTTGGTTAGTTCTGCAAGAATTTTAGAGGTCAAGGAGGAAAAAAATTGTGCCCTTAAACAGTACTTTGTAGCTAGGTACTGACGCCGCAAGTGTAATGGATGTATGCCTAACTCAACCTCCATGACGTGAATTGGTGTGCTTCTAATAAAGCCTCCAATTACCCGCATGGATATATTCTGTACTTTATCCAATTTATATAGATGTGATTTGGCAGCACAGTCGTACAAAAACACCCAAAATCTATTTTGCTACGTAAAAGAGCAATGTACAACCGCCGAATATGCTTCGGATGGAGACCCCACGAGGCACCGGCTAAAACTTTTAGGAGGTTTATAGTCCCAGTAACTTTTTTGACTGTTTCGTTAACGTGTTTCCCCCATGTCAGGGCTCCATCGAGCCACATACCCAAATACTTGACGCATGGTACTGTAGGTATATTTATCTCATTGACCTTTAGGACTGCAACTTCTCTACTTCTCCCTCTCTTAAACTGACAACAGTGAGTTTTCGTAGCTGATACTTGCAACCCTAGCTGCTCCAGCGCTCTTACAACTGAATTTAACGCGTCTTGAAGATGTACGGCATTTAGTTGTGTATCTTTGTTTTGTGTATATATAACAAAGTCATCCGCGTATTGTAAAGCGCAAGCATTGATCAGCTCTGATCCTACTTTACAGGTAGCAATATTGAACAAGAGGGGAGATATAGGATCTCCTTGTGCTAATCCTCTTCTAGTCCACCTAATCTTGTCGTGTGCTTCTTCATCACCACAAATTTTAAGAATTCTATCATTTAAAAAACTCCAGAAATAATTACAAATGAAATGTCCTACTCCTAAGTTGTCCATCATAATAACAAGTTGATCTATAAGAATGTTGTTATATGCGTTGTCCACATCTAAAAAAACTGTCAATGTAGGCATTTTTTTTGAAAACCCTATCTGTATCTGCGAAACTAGACGAGATAAGCAGTCAAGACAAGACTGATTTTTTCTAAACCCAGTAATGATTGGGGGCAAAATCTTATTACATTCAACAAACCATTCTAACCACTTACATATCATTAAATGAAGTGTTTTGCATATGCAGGAAATTAACGAAATCGGTCTTAGCTTGGTCACTGAATTGGGATCGCTATTTACTTTAGGGATCGGACATATTTTGATTTTACGCCATTGGTCTGGTATGCGTGAGAATGCAAATATGATGTTGTACATTTTAAGTAGGTATAATTTACAACCTTTTGGTAGATAATATAACATAGAATAAGTGATGCCATCTTCGCCGGGGGCCGTGTTTTTAATTTTTAAACTCTTTTCTAGTTCTTCTAATGTAAATTCAGAACTCAAAAGAGGATTCCTAGAGGTAAATACTGGTTGAGATGTCTGTACAAAGTCAGTTCCTAGTGCACATAAAAGTTCCTCCTTACTTTCCTCTGGGATGTAAACTTGCTTTCTCTTAAGACCCTTCATCCACCTCATTTTCTGCCACATAACAGAGGGATTTATGGATTCATCAACATTGTTACAGAAAGCCTGCCAATTTTGTGATTTTATTTGCCTATGTACCCTTTGTGCTGTCGTAATTTTATTTTTTAGTGTGTCATAATTAGATGTCGTTGGATTTCTTCTAAAGGTTTTGAGTGCTAATCTGCGTTCAGCAATGGCTTGAGAGATAGCAGGGCACCAATAAGGCTTAGGTATGAATTTTTGAATTGGTCCTGAACTATTATTACGTATAAAAGGTATACTCTTTTCTGCCGCGTCGTTAATCCCACTGATAAATATATCGTAGCTCGCCTGAACTGTATTTTCGTTAATTTCAAAATTATTAAAACCATCAAGAGCCTCTGCATAAAGTTGCCAATTGGCTTGTTTGAAATTTCGACGTCTTACATATTTACGAACATCGTGATATTTTAAAGTAAATATGACCACTAAATGGTCACTACCTAAACTTTCCTGTGTAACTTTCCATGTAAAGTAAATTGCTATATCAGATGTCACAAAAGTGACATCCGGAGCAGATTGTTGTAAAAACCCCCCTACTAATTTAACCCTGGTATAATCTCCTGTGTTTAACGTAACAAAATTATTCTCTAGTGATGCTTCTAAAAGTTGCCAACCCCTTTGATCATTTTTGTAAGACCAATTGGTGTGGTGTCTGTTAAAGTCTCCTGCTATTACGGTTTTAGTTGAGAACTTTGAAAATATCCTTTCCCAATCTAGTTGAGATGTTCTTACTGAAGAGGGACAATAAATGGCTACCACGTGTTCTAGGTACTTACAGTTAAAAATCTTTAATGACAATATTTCTATTCCAGTATTTCTCACTTCCAATGAATATGTTTGTGCCTTAATTGATTTATGAACTATTATTGCTAAACCCCCATATGAGTCTGATCTGTCGTTTCTAAAAATGTTATAATTACTGATGTTTAAGCTAATATCTGAATTTAACCACGTTTCACTAATAATACAAATTACAATTTTACTTTGATTTAAAAGAAGCTCGAAATCGGACCGTTTTGGCATCAGGCTCTGGGAGTTCCATTGCGCCATGTTTAAGCATTGCGAAACGGAACCCGCAGGGTCCGATGCCAGCCTATCGGTAATGTGATTACTGGTGCTATCCATCATTAAATAGTCCTATAAGCTTACTAAGAACATCTGCTTGACTTAGTGCTCTCACACAGAATGCCAATAGTTCTTCAAAAAGTAGTTTTAGAACTCCTTGTACCTTTTCTTCAAAGTTATCACTTGACAGTACACATTCTTTTAGTTTTTCAAAAATTCCACGGCAGCTAAAACCTTCTTTACATGTCTTGCTTCTTTCACTTTTCTTCTCTTTCTCACTTCTTTTCTCTTCTTCTACAGTTTGTGAAGCAGATGTTGATGCCATGTTACTCCTTGTTTGTAGTTTTAAGTGTTTTTCCTTCTTCTTCTTCTTTTTTCCCCTTATTGCATTTTCTCCTGTTGTCGAACTTTCTACGTTACTACTTTCACTTTCTGTTCTCGATATATTATCTTTCTCATTTTGTACTACCCTGCTGTACATGGTTGACGTAGTTGGTTCGTTCCTTTCAAAAGCGGGGATAACGGGAAAATCTTTCTGCAAGTCTATTCGTTGTTCGTTTTTCGTTTTGTTACGTTTGTCGTCTGTGTATTTCATCAACGCCATCTTGTACGTCATTGTTTGGTGGGACATAGTTCGGCGAATATCTTTTTCCTTTAAAAAGATTGGGCAGGTTTTGCTAAACGCAATGTGCTGACCTTTGCAATTTACACAACAGAATACCGTGTTCTCGCAATTTGCATGGTTTCCTCCACATTTTGGGCAAACTGTCTTTCTTGATGGACAGCTCCGAGCTATATGTCCATACTTCCAGCAGCTTGAACATTGAGATACTGGGAAGGTGTATGGATCCACCTTAAATCTACACTCATAACCGTATACGTATGCAGGTAAAATTGTACTCTTAAACTCGAACCGAACAGTTTCACTATTGACCCATTCTTTATTTTCCGCCAACCTCTTCAATCTTTTAACAGATAATATTTTGCAGTCAGCGCTGAAAGATTTCATTATTTCTTCAGCTTCTAAATCTAATTCCACGAATTTTACTACGCCATAAGTGAGATCTACTTCATTTGTAAAATGACAGCGGTACCCATTTTCAATTAATTTCTGGTTGTTAATTAATGCTAAGGCATCTTCTCTTGTGTCGAAACAAACAAAAACTTTGTAAGCATTTTTATACTTAATGGTAGTTGCATTATTAATTCTTTCCTGTTTAAATAACTTTGCCAGACCTACTTGTTTCGGCAACAGCTGATGTGAAGATAATGACACCTCATATTTATTGTTAACGATTTGTTTTTGCATACTTCCCGAATTCATAATCTGCTTGGACTTAGATCTGCTTTGTACAAGAGTAAAACCTTCATTATCACTTCGCTCACGCTCGTCACTCCCAAGGTCAACAAAGAATCGCTTCGTCGGTCGTTTGGGTAATATCGCCGACCCGGGCGACTCGGCGCCGCCGTCCTGCACATCACCACATTCCATAATTTCTTCTTCACTCATGTCTACAACACACTTTGAGCCTTCGGACTGAGGTCCGGGTTGGACCTCGTCCATTGTTTATAATCAATCGTACGTAAATAAACAAAAATAACTCCGCGATCGATGAAACAAAGCGCACTACGTGCACTCGGTATAATACACCGCGCGCGACTGGAGTGACGTATTTTTAAATGACAAATTATAATATCATGTTAATTCATGTGATTATTTCCTCTGACTAATAGTTAACTAAGCTGAGAGAGATGGTATAGGTGCTGGGACAGACTAATCCATCTCACAATGTCCCAGGCACTGCAGCGTCCCGTAGAGCATAATTACCAGTTGCTGACGCTGTATAAATCATCTATAATAGATACAAAGCCCTTACTTTTTTTACAGTGACATCATATTGTAGTTAATTAATATTTTTATGGACTTGTTTTATAGCATGCCACACTTTAATTTTGTACGCCTGCGAAGGTCATTTAGTGGCAATAAAGCCCCTGGACTTGATAACCTAAGAGTTTCGGATGTTATACGTGTAGGAGATGACCTAACAATGGCTATAGCTAATTTAATCAACTGCAGCGTCAGCTCAGGCATTTACCCGGATGAACTGAAAGCTGGTTGCATTCGACCAGTTTTCAAAAAAGGGAAACGTGATGATTACTTTAACTATCGTCCTATCACGCTACTGTCATCTATTGATAAAATAATAGAAAAATTCATTTGCGACCAAATCCAATTGTTTTATACAAAACATAACGTCATATATGAAAACCAATTTGGATTTCAAAAAGGTAAAAGTGCAACCAGTCTCATTTCCGCCCTTATTAATGAAGTAAACATGTACTTAGATAATAAGTATCATGTTCTGGTACTATTTGTTGATTTTTCACGCGCCTTTGATACACTTGACCATAAACAGCTAGTAGATAGGCTAGATAAATGTGGAATCAGAGGTCCCTTACTCCGCTGGTGTGAAAATTATCTGCACAACCGACAATCCCGAGTTAAAATAAATAACACTCTTAGTGATCCCCTGATTGCAACGGAAGGTACAGCACAAGGGTCAGTTCTAGGCCCCCTTCATTTTTTGTCATATGTAAATGACATGAGTAGACACATTAATTACGCAACCTGCTATCAGTTTGCAGATGACACATGCCTTATCACCGCTGACAAGGATCCTCAAAAAGCCTGTAATCTGTTACAGACAGATTTTACTAATCTTTTGCGTTGGTGCCACGATGCTGGGCTGGCCTTGAACGTACAAAAAACAAAGCTACTTGTTATTAAATCTCCCTATATTAAGTCTACACAAATAAATAGTTTAGTCGCACACAACCACAGTTGCCTACACACGCCAGCAGTTAACTGCAACTGTCCGTCCATAGAATTTGTAAACAACTATATTTACCTTGGCGTATCAATGGACAATAAATTCAATTGGTTTAGTCAAGTGGATCGTGTATGCAATAAACTGAGACAATTTCTAGCTAATTTAACTTTATTAAAAAACCGCATCCCGTTTAAGGTAAAGTTAATGCTTTATAATTCATTAGCCGATTCACACATCCAATATGGACTTACCAGCTACGGACGTACATACTTTACATATCTAAACCAAATTTATAGACTTCAAGTTAAAATCCTAAAACTAATAGTTTCAAACAATATTCAAAATAATCTTCTCAATAACGAACTTGCGATATTTAAACATTGCCATATATTACCTATCCACACTCAATTTATCTACATGACCCTAAAAGAAAACTTTTTTGAAGAATCATATAAACACGAAATCAAGCATCCTGTATACACCCGTGCAATAGCTCAAAACCGATTGTTTACGCCGCGCGCTCACAATGCATACGGCGAGCGAACAGCCAGCTACTTAGTCCCTCGACTTATTAATGACCTCCCAAAGGAACTTGTTAACAATTTAACCCCAAAAAATATCAAGGTCAAACTTAAAGCGTATTTTGTTTCGAATTTAGATAAATATTTTGTCACATAGTTTTGGATTGCAATTATTTCACTCGTAATTTAAATATCTTAGTTGTTAGCTCCTACTATTAGTGTATTATTATCAGTGCTACTTACTTAGACTCCGATAGCTCATAAAACAAACCTTAGTGGTTTACCTGTGCTATTATTATGATTAACTTGTGTATTTGTTTTTTAAGAAAGATAAATAAATGAAAAAAAAAAAAAAAAAAAAGGTAAAACATGTTGTTACAAATTACTTATTTTGTCATCCTAGCTTACACATGTTTATGCAAATAAATGATCTTTATTAAAATATGGGATTATCGGGTATTTATCGCGTACTAATAACCTTTATTTTATTCCCGACGTTTCGACCGGATTGCACCTGGTCATGGTCGCGGGGAGACTGGCGTGCTGAAGTTAACGCGAAGGCATCTTTTCAGACTACCCTCACTTGGTCTTCATAATTAGAAATTTCAGATTTAAGGCCGGTTCACACTGGAACAGCACACTACACTCTAAATGATCTTTATCTTTATCGCTGTCAAACGTCAACTTCTTGCAGCTTTACAAAATTGACCTTTTACAGTGATGATCGCGAGATTTTCGCCTGTTGCAAAACTGTCGCGAGATGCGATAGTCAGCCGGCCGGATATCTGCCGGACCCTTGATATCAATACCTTGTGGCTTATTTAAGATGATATTAAGAGTTATACCTTTACCTTCATAAATAAATAAATAATGCTGGATTCACACTAATCTAGCCCCAAGCTAAGCAGTGCTTGTGTTATGGGTACTAGATGACTGATATACTTAATACTTACATTGTACTCAATAGATATGATCTTTATTTATTATATTTGGAAAAACATCCCGAACACCCTGAAATATAAATAATATTTTATATATTAATATATTTATTTAATTTATTTATATATTGAATCATCTGCAGATCGTACAGATATTTGTCCCGAGGCGGGAATAGAACCTTCAACCCCTCAATCACGCAACTTCTTGCGTGGCAGGCGGATCTGCTTCGTCCGCTGCGCCACAGAGATCGTCAATAAAGATTTTTAAATAAACTTTAAAACAGTTTTATTACTACAAGGTTGGAAACGAATCAAAGCAGGCATTTGTACGGATTATCAACTTTTTAGAAGCCAGATATAAAAATATACTGTAGACTCAACTTGTTTTACTAAATGTTATCAAGTTGCGAAATACATTAATACGGTAAACTTACACCTAGGTTCTCGACAGTGAACGCGGGCCATAAACCAAGTCACCATAGTTAAGCTTCGATAGAACTATCGACTCACAAACTTTTATGCGGATTTCTTTTCTTAGAAAGTTCTTAATTTTATAAAGTAGCTTTAGTCTATAAAGGCAATTTCTTGCAATATCCTTTATGTGGTTCTCAAAGCGAAGAGTATCATCAAATAAGATACCAAGATTTCTAGCCTCATGTACACGTTCAGTACTTTGGCCATGATCATTGATATTTGGCAAATGCCCCGAAATGCCTTCTACTTATTAAAGCCCGACGTTTCGACAGTCTTCTCGGGACCACGATGGGTGCAATCCTGTCGAAACGTCGGGCAATAATAAAGATAAATAACGCGGTAAATACCCGGTTAAACATGAGTTAATAATGTGTCGTGATCGTTAAAGTTTAAAAAAAACTATAATTACAGTTTCACATCGTTATCATCGTTATTTATTAAGCCCTAAGGCGATGTTGCCGTAAGTAATGTTGCCGTGGGGTGCTGGCAGTAGAATGTTACCTCTCCTCTCATGCCCGTGGATGCAGTAAGAGCCTGCTCAGGGATACCTCCAGAAGATGGGCAGCAGCGTCTTTCCGTGTATCAACAACCTGTACTGCGCTCGCCAACCCGCCTGCCAAGCGTGGTGAGTATGGCAACTACCCCTCATGATCAGTACATAGTGATCAATGAGGGAGGCCTTTGTCCAGCAGTGGACGTCCTACGGCTGGGAGAGAGAAGGCGATGTTATATATCTATGTAATTAACTAATATATTTGGTCTAATGTAACATGCAATATACAATAAATACACTAATACTAATCTGTATACAATTAAGGTAAATATGTTATATGTTGTGAAGGTTTTAATAAATAAATGACTGAATCACAAGCTGTGCCATTTCCATGGCTTTTCTATGAATATATCTATAGTTTTAACCGCGCGTTTGTATGAGTTTTCATCACTTAGTACCAGTGGACTAATCCACTGGTACTAATAAGTGATGGCGTTCTTTTGTCTAGAAACAATGTGGAAATTTCTTTGTTCGTACTCGTATCTCATACTGTTACCGTGTCGCGTGGGTGCTTCGGTCATAATACACTAAGTAGGTTACTATACCTAATCAATAGTTTAAGTTTCAAAGATTATTTTTGCAGTTGTGTACATTTTACTAGCACGGTATAAGACCAACTGAGCCATTGAGGTCCCGTCCCTTCCAAAAAGTACACAAATGCGCAACGGAGTTCGTCTACTAAAAATTTATTTTAATTATTTTCACTAGAAGATGTACAACACGTGTTGACGGAACGCCAGTGAAAGCAATACATATTTTGGTTTTTCTAGGATTCCTATCGTTGGCAACGTAATCTTAGCGTCTAATTAGCGTAGCCACTGTCCGACAAAGCTGAACAGTTGTATTCACCAGCTGCTAGGTGTTTTTTACTCAGAAGTAATTATTTATTTAGGTACCTATACGTTTATTTTGTTTCTTTATTGATTTGTAATATTGTAATATTTTTAGTAGCTTGTGTTTTTGTTTGTACTATATGGTGATATAGGGTGATATGGTCGCTTAGCGACAAAACCCTCTTTTTTATAAAAAAAATATATATTGGGCTATGAGACACAGAGACAGTAGAATGAGTTATCTCCTCATCTTTCTATAATAACCTACAATTTGCAATAATTTGTTTTAAATAATAAAATAAAACAGATTAAGTTCTCTTTTTATCATAATTCAGGTTTGGTAGAATACTAGGCGCGACATAGCCTCTGTGGTGATAATGCAAAACATATTATGTTATCTATGGTCAGAAAATATTTAAGACGTTTAAATCTACAATTTAAATCTTTGCGGTCAGGCAGCTCTGCGGCTAAAAACTTTTTAATTATTTGTTTTTTTTATGTTGATTATTTAAAGAAACAAATTGTTGAAAACTGTAATCTTTTAATTGTTTTGTTCTAACTCGGTTGTTGATTATTTGTGGCTTTTTACTACAAATTATTAAAAAGGAATAAGTAGGTACTTAATAATTTGCTCATTGTTTTATTTATCCAAACATTATTTAAATTTTATATTCTGTGTTGCGAGATCCAACACTTTTCTGTCTGACTTTTTTACGCCTATCAAAACAGAAATAACCAGGTATTATTCTTCGGGCCAAGTCTAAGCGGGCCGAGTGGGCCGTTTAATTTGTGGTACTCCCAAAACCTAACGAAGTTTTCGCATATCTCCTAAGAAGCATTTCCTTCAAAAATATAATTCAGAACAATTAATGTAGGGTACACATCCTACCTTTCATTTCAATTCATTGTTAAGAATATTTATCTTGGCTGGTGTTTTAACATTTGCCTTGAAACAAAGCTTCGTAAACTTGACTCATATCATCTAATGCGCAACATCACATGGGATAGGTAATGCTGAATTTGTAGAAACAGACGATAAAGTAAATTCCAATTGCTTGCTTGGTATAACATTGTTAACGGTATCTTGTGTAAAAGTATAAGTGAATTAGAATCCCCTAATAATATTATAATACCTAACTCTTTATGTGATATAACAAAAGGTAGGTATATAAATACTTTGTGTAATGATGCCTATAAGGATGAACGAGTCGCTCATCTTTCCATACAAACGTGGAAAGCCACTCCACTGTTTGACGTTAACGATCCAACACTAAGGATTATATCAATTTATCTTGTCATAATCTATGTTTGTATACACCCCAAACCGTAAAAAATGTATTTATTTCAAAAATACAAGTTTCTATACTTTCGTATTTCAACAATGGTTTTAGCCCAAATTTGGACGAAACTAAATAATATAGGGAGAAAGAAAACTCAAAAATAAATACCGTTCCGACATAGTATAATTATTCAAAAGTTGAAATAAATGTTATTTTGACAAGATTACACTCAAGTTTTTCTATAATAACCCTAGTGCTAAAAGTCTATTCACATATTTTTGCGCGGTCGGTTTAGGAATAAATCATTGTGCATTTAATTCTAGCGCGCGGGTAAACATGTGATTAAGTCGTAAGAGTGTCTTAATAAATAAATAAACACACTATGTCAGGTGAGATAGCATACATTTAGGCCGGGCTCACTGACGACTTTGCCTCCGCGACTAGTTGGACCTTAAGTTCAAGAATTGGGTCATAAAAATGTCCAGCTACGCAGCTTCTACATAAGTATGAAGTTTTAACACCTCGGAAAAGAAAGTTACTGAAGAAACTGATTAAAAGTCAGATATAAACAATTAAAAATGGTAACGTAACTAAATAGTTACCTGGCTAAGCAATACATGTGTGTGTTGCAATATGTCAAAAAGGTCAGTAATAGTTTTTTTTTGATTTATTAAAATTACCGAGTTGTAGAATAATGTATAAACAATATCGATACAATTTCACTAGTCGACCCAATCACTACTTTTGATGTCTTTATGTTGGTAGAATTGATTGTGGTTCTGTAAAGGTTGTATTGGTCCTGACATCATATTTCATAGATCGTTTTTTTGTATGAGAGTCCCGTCCTTCGGGGGTTATCACACTGCATGTTGCGTGTCGACGCACCTACGCGCGTACTTGCGGGTGTGCAGATCTGCATCATCGTACGGGTTTTTCACGCACTCACGCGCGTAGTTGCGTTTTGTGGATTCACGGCGGCTCTAACTCATTTAATTCAAAGCTGCTCGCTAGACTGCGGGACTCGGTGTGCCATACCTTGCGTCTCGCCCCGCACCTACGCGCAACGATCGCCTGTTGCAAAACCTTTCGCGAGATACGTAATCACCAAATCAAAATCAAAATAAATAAGTGTTTATTCAGTAGAGCAAATCGCTACTTAGAATAGTCAATTTACATAAGAAGAACAAGACATATTTAAATTGAATAAAGCACATAATTGAATTCGTTCGCTACAGATAACTTTTTTCCAAGTGAGGGAAAGAAGCGAACAAGAAACCTCACTCTTTCACTTCTATTCATTGTTACAATTTCTGCCTTAGTATTCAAGAATCATGAACCAAGAATAAAAAAATACTTTATTCAGTGCGGCCGCATGGACCTTATTGACGCGTCACAAATTACAAAATAAAACAACACCAATAAATAGAATAAAGCACATATGTAATTGAATCTGTTCACTTCAAATGACACGCGAGTTAGGAAAAGAAGTGAACAGAAGAACCTAACTCGGTCGATAACGACTATAAAGTCATCATTTAACAATTTTATTTTGTCTTATGTTACGTTTGACGGAGTTGGAGCAGATTCCGTCCCAAGTGGTATTGTCACATATTATGCTTAATTGAATGTTCGCAAGGATATTGGATACTTTGGATATTCCAAGATGACATTATTTCTTATCGTGGATGAACCGAGCAACACTCGGCTAAGGGTCAATATCGTTCAAATAATAAGCTTTTTCTAGGAGATTTTGTTTTATAAAAAGCTCGATAGTTCAGTCGCTTCAGATGGAAGCTTATCATACATAGAAGCGCACACAGTTTCCCATAAATTATTTATTTATTTTCTGGAGTCTAAATTTAGGGATGTACAATTTATGTTTATTTCTTGTACATACTTATTAATGCTATGCAAATCACATCTCTTGATCACCCACATCTCCCTGCCGGAACACTGCCAGGGCACAATTAAATTTCACCTGCCTACTTTGACATTAAAAGGAATAAATAATTAGTTGAAAATGGTATTTCGCAGAACTTATACCGGCTATAAATATTTATGTTACAATGGTTCTTAGCTGGAGCACAGTTTAAGTAAAGTTACATCTAGTTACAAAAGCAAGGAGCTGTAGAGATGATAAAGCTTTTTAATTAAATCGCATAAATCAAAATTTTCATTTTATGTTTTCCTTAGTTCTTGTTTCTTGTATTTCGTTTAATTTGAGTTCAGTAGCTACAGTTGGAGGTGTAGTGTTTAGAAAATTCATTGGACGTCTGACACTACATGCTGCGCACACGTCATCACATCGCCGACGTGTCTAATCTGATGACCTGACTATATAAGTGTATTTAGGTGTTATTGTATTTTATACCTATTCTATTTATATAAATAAATAAACAAATAAATAATTCTGGACAAATCTCACAGCACCTTCTAGCCCATAAATCATATACATATAAGTATTATGTAATGTATCTACAACCTTGTTTGCATGTTTACATTTAAAAGTAAAAGTTAGGTTGGGGCAACAAGCTCAAGGGCACCACTTAGGTTCGAACCACGGCTTGGACTGTTGCCAGATTTTTGTATGTAGTGATGGTTAACGTCCAGTTGCAAAACTGCACCTTAAGACGGAAGAGTGTATTCTTCGGCCCCGCCGGCGGGACCGGTTATTGAATGTCGTCGTGCTGTCATCAGTACCCCTTTCTGGGGTCACTGGGTGGGGCCTCGAGGTGGGACCTCTTTACCCCGGCTTCTTCTCCAAGGGTTACTACCCCTGGGTCATTTGATGGCGCCTTCTACGGCTGGTGTTCAGTTAGGCGTGTTAGTTATCCTCGCTTGAGGTATGTAGAAGGTCTCGTGGCTGTGAGCGCCACTGACCTTTGTGGTGCGGCGAACGGGCGTGGAGGGGTGCGAGGCCATTTAGGTGGGGGTGTGGACCGTTGTCGGCGCGGTGAAACATTCGACGCGCCGTGTGGACTAAATGTGTGCCTAGCAGCTAATGTGGGACGGGTTGACGTCACCTCCGGGTTAGCGGCAGTGAGCTTGTCAACGGGCAAGCCGAGAACGTGTCTCAGTCGACGGAGGAAAAAACTCGTGGGCAATGGTTCTATCGGGTATACGATGGCATTGCCGAGCCAGTGTGCCGTTATTAACTGGCCGCACCCCGCTGTTTCACCCGCGTAGTTCCCGATCCCGTAGGAATTTCGATTCCAGTTAGTTTAGGCTGTGCATTGTCTGTCAGTCACTTAGACAGTAACGGAAGAGTTTTATATATATTGAAAATTGATAATCCTTCTCCCATAACATTGAGAGGTATCTAATTAAATGGGTAATATTAATTAAATGCAAAAGATTTTTTGAACATTTAATTTAATTTCTGTTCAGAAAGGTTATATGAGATTCAATAGCCAGAACCACTCTATGTTAGTCATAATCTGAAATAGATTCCTCAACCTAAATACGGAATTATTTTCTCCGAGAGAAATCTCAGGGAAGCTGTGAAACACTCGTATTGCAAACAACTGCTTCTTTGAAACTGGAGAATCCCGTAAAGCGATGCTTTTATTACTTCTAACTTGCTTGTGGAGTTTCCACTACTACGACTATTACGTTCATAAATTTTATGCTCGCGTAAATTAAATAAAAGAGAGATAGATAGATAGAAAATGCTTTATTGCACACTTTAAACTAAACAAATTAACAAAAAAAAAGAGAAACACTAAACATAAAGTGACAATCGGCGGTCTTATCAATAGCGAAAAAACAATCTGTGCAAACCTTTGTATTCCCATTCACCCATCAAATGACCGTGCAACGTAACATAAAATACTTAATCCGCACCAACTCTACAAACAGGGCTTTAAAATAGGCCCATAGATTTTTATGCACGCGTGCTTAATCCACAACTCCACAAAAATGTGACCACTTTATTTAGGGTTAAAATATCAGTTACTTTAAGATATAGCATCAAATTCAGACGTATTACACACATACAGCGATAAAATGTACTTTATAATAAGCTTAAATTAACCCTTTACTACAACCTTTTACAATTAACCTATATTATTAGGATGCCGTGGGGTGTTGGCAGTAGAATGTTACCCCTGCTCTCATGCCAGCCCGTGGATGCAGTAAGAGCCCGCTAAGGAATACCTCCGGAAGATGGGCAGCAGCGTCTTTCCGTGTGTCAACATCCCGTACTGCGCTCGCCAGCCCGCCTGCTAAACGTGGCGGGTATGGAAAATATCCCTCATGAATCTATGAGAAAGGCCTGTGTTCAGTAATGTACGTTTTACGGCTGAAATCTGGCTTGAAAAGGTAAAATTATTGGTGACAATTATAACACCAAAAAAATCCTGAAAACTGTGTTATAAAAACATAGATTTTCACTTTATGAGTGACTAAATTTTCTGTACATAAGTGTTATAAGCCTATACACCTTTTCAAGGAGTGTGCACAGTTACCGTAAGCACACGCGCGCTCATGGATCTCGGATTTTTTACCCCCGCTATTTCGATCTCGGCAGCGTATTCTTAGAATACGTCGGTCGAGCTCGTCCCCTCGGCCGATCACGTCCGCGAATTTTTGTGGAAGTGTTTGGTGAGGTGCGTAGAAGACCATGCAGCAGGAGGACGTTAGTGGCGGACGGGATCCTCCGTACTCCGGCCGTCCATCAAAAGATCGCGCGTTGGTATACGACCCACGGATGTATGCCGAAACACCGAAGGCCCAGCGGCGACTGAAGACGTCGGACCGCAATAGCCGTTCGGGTTTGCTCGCCCTTGGAGGCCGATCACCCCGCAACGGCTCCGACAGTGAGCGATCGCTGTCCACAACTACGACCAAGAGGTCCAGCCCGAAGGTGCCATCACCACCCAAGACGATGGCCCCCCCCTGCCCTACCCCCGGTGAAGCCGCCAACTGCCGCACGCTCGCTGTCTCCTAAGGCAGCGCACTACGTTGATATTAACGTTAACACTTGACTAAAGTTGTTGTGTGATTAAAGTGTTAATTTTGGTTTAATTGGACTACATTATTTAATCCCGAACCCCCAGCTCGTAACATTATTAATCCAGTATCCATGGTACTATGTGCTAGTATCTAATAACTCTAAAGCAAGTATAAAATAACGTACAAACAAAATAACAAAAGTATTACACCTACCGTTTACATTAATCCCACTGAAATTCTTAAGGTACTAGAGCGTTAACACGCAATTTTTTAGAGTCTTGTAATATGACTTCTAACAATGAACAGGAACGTTCATAATAAAAGATTTTCACGACAATGACTTGCCCTGCGGTGATAACTTGTAAGTAACAGAGTGATATTAATCTGAACACGTAAAGAATTAAACTTCTTTAAAAATAGCTGCGGCTAAGATTTGTTAAGTTCACGCCTGACGCCGGGTTCAAAGTTTCATCTCAGCCGGAGAACTGCTATCCACGTCCACTGCTGGACATTAGGCCTCCTTCATGGATCTTCAAGATCACGAGGATCGTTGCCATACCAAGCTTTTGATACACGGAAAGACGCTGCTGCCCATATTTTTTTATTAACTTTGTATACACAAACGTACCTTTAAGATTTTATTTGTTTATCCCGTCCAAGGGGCGAGGGCGTCATGCACACAGCACTATCTAGCCCCAAACTAAGCAGAGCTTGTAAATATTATGGGAACCAGGTAGTTGATATAATACTTATTGTTTTTTTTGTAAATAGACATAGACACATTCATTTATTTACTAAAGAGCACACAATACATTTTAAAACACAACGAAAACATTTACATTTAACATTTATACATAGTTTTTATTACATACTTAATATACATAGAAAAACATCCAGACGCAAAAGAAACATTTGCGGTTCGCGCAAACAATTCTCCCGCCGCGGGATTCGAACCCGCAACCTCCTGCGTCTCAGGCGGGCACACGCCCGTCCAGCCAGAGGGGTCGTCGGTGATGGTCTTTGTTGCCTGATATTCTCTTCGAGTTTCTTGATATCCGTAGATACTGCACTATTTTAATATGAGCACTGCGTTTTTACATTTTTGCAGAGACGCGTGTGCACAAAACCAGAATGGGGCATTTCAAATTATCTAGTTTTAGTGTGGGGTCTGTGTAGACTCGATTTTTTACTCCGAGCTTTTAAAATTTACTATAGTTCGCCTGTAGAAAACAGTTATTACCTAGTTAAAATACTATAATTGGAGAGTGAATTGACGAAAAAAGACTAAGTGACATTGGACCAGGCACTTCTAGTATATTTCAATCAATCAATATATATAAAACTCTTCCGTTACTGACTGAGTGACTCAGTGTGGTTTAGGCTGTGCGTTGTCTGTCAGTCACTCAGTCAGTAACGGAAGAGTTTTATATATATTGATTGATGATAAATTAAACTATTTCATATTGTATCGGATTATTTTATTTTCTCGCAATCATAGTGAAAAGTATGTTGCTTGTTACCCGAGCCATAAATAATGAACTTAATAATTAATTATTTATGGCCATCCAAAGGTTGTCTGGAAGAAATCGCTATAAGCGATAAGACCGCCCATTGTGTATTTCAAATCACACTCAGTAAATCCAATAAACCGATCTAGTCTGGATCTAGTGACAGTTTTCCCTTTAGAAAACTCTCACATATCGTATTCATTACCTGAAAACAAAAAAATGTAACGAGAACTTCTTATAATTATGATCTTGGCAGCCAAAAATAAGTCTATAACCACTGATATTGGCTAGAGAGATAATTTCCAAACCCTTAGAGTAAGTAGAAATTTCAGTTTAACGGCTAAATTTAACATTTGTCTGTTAGAGAGATCACATACTCAACAGTATACGGAACGCCACTTCACGTCATTTCAAAGGTTTCGTTCTAAATCGTTGTTTATAGTTACTAACTACATGTGATATTTTCATGGAAATTAACTTTTAAAAGATCTTTTGGATATAGGTTTGTTGACAAAAAAAGGATATATCAATTTAAAAAAAAAATTGTACGTCGTTTTTTTAAATTATGTTTTATCTAAAAAATGTAAGTAGATATATTTTTTCCGTCATAGAAGGCTGTAATTTTATAACAAATAAAACTAATAACGCAGAAATAACGCTACAAAAAATGCTGAAAAAATTATGTACCTCCACGTAAAGTGGGAATAAACTTTTTTTCTTGATTTTCCCATCGTTAAACAGGTATTTTAAAATTATTTAGGGGTTGCGAAGACAATTTTTTGATTAAGGGTTCCGTTTGCGAAAAACATTTTTCGAGCGTGTCCCCTCGCTCTAAAATCTAAATTGCTAGCTGCTAACATATGAAAAAAACATGAATGTAGTTTTAGTCACGAAATTTGTAGGAAAACTATAAGGATCTTTCAGTATCTCAATCCCCTGTACTAGCCAACCCGCCTGCCAAGCGTGGCGAGTACGGCAACAAACCCTCATGGTAAGGACACAAGGGCCGCTTCCAGCCGCAATATTTGGTGGTCCATGTTCTAAGGCTGACATTATGATGATGATGCCATGGAAGATTCCATGGTCACTTTTTTGGGTACAAGGTACAAAGCACCGAGTGATTCGAAATTAATCAGCTGACTTAACGATCCGTAAACCAAACCCGGATTCGTCTAAGTACTTAATTAAAAAAACTTGTACATGAGAAAACTTGTTATTAACCCTCGGTCCATAACTAATTTTCTAATTAAAAACTATATTTTTTTGCATGCTGAAAAGCTGACCATGGTTTTGCCACTGATGGGTTGTGCTCTAACTTTTAAGGCTCGAGCAGACCGGATGCGTATACCTAACAATACCTAACAATAAACATACAAATATCTGTGTAAAACCATACTTGAGGCAAATAAATTATTTCATTTCATTTTCATTTCTCATGGATCTACACGTTCATAAAGGTTTTGTTGTCGTGCTCGCCACTCTTGACAGGCGGGTTCAGGATGTTGATACACGGATAGAAGCTGCTGTTTATCTTCTAGAGGTGTCTCTCAGCAGATTCTTACTGTATCCAGGGGCAATAGAGAAGGGGCAATATTGTACCCCCCACGGCAGTATTTCATAGTAAGCCCGGAACAGGCGTGGGTGTAACGTGGGCGCCATCTCGTTGTTTAACTTTACTGAACTGCGTTATTGGCGTTGAACAATTAAGTATTACATGGAAAAGTTACTTCAGAAGTTAGTTGATAATAAATGTTATTATAAGATAAGAGTTTTTGTATTTCTTACACTCCATCTAGTAGGAGGTCAATGAACGTTACAATAATTATGTTTAAGTATATTATACATGGAGGGTTTGAGAACTTAAACGCAACGATGGCAGACCACCTGCTAGATGGGTGGATGATATCGTTAAGGTCACCAGCAAAACCTGGATGCGATCGGCCCAATACCGGAAGAAGCGGCAAGGAATGGAGGAGGCCTACACCCAGCAGTTGGTTGATACTGACTGAAAATGATGATGATGATAATTTTATACATAATAGTGACAAAAGTTTTATGGCAAATGCAGATTATAAATCAGTTTGTGTACTGCGGTTGCCACCAAACGTAAGAAATGGTAAAAATGATAATGGTGCTCTGCCACAGCCCATGCTAAGTAGTGGCCTTTTTTGTCAGTCATCATCATCATCATTTCAGCCGTTAAACGTCCACTACTGAACACAGGCCTCCCTCATGGATCTCCACTTGGGGTAGTTGCCATACTCACCACGCTTGGCAGGCGGGTTGGCGAGCGCAGTACGGGATGTTGATAGAAACGGAACGACGCTGCTGCTCATCTTCCGGGGGAATCCCTTAGCAGGCTCTTACTGCATCCACGGGAATGAGAGGAGGGGTAACATTCTACTGCCGGCACCCCACGGCCTATATTTTTGTCAATATTAACCGACAAAAAAGGAGGTTTCTCAATTCGACCGTTAAATATTTTCTACCTCTATGTGTGTTTGCGGATAACTTCGTTTGTCGTTTGTGAACCAATTTTGATGATTATTTTTGTGTTGGAAAGGAGATTCGACCCCTAAGTGGGTCAAAATTGGGTTGAATGATGAAATGAACAGTTATTCTGAAATCTTGTGTATATAATATTTCTACTTAAACAGAGAGTTAATTTATCATCATCATTCATCATTTCAGCCGTAAAACGTCCACTACTGAACTAAGGCCTCCCTCATGGAACTCCATGAGAGGTAGTTGCCATACTCACCACGCTTGGCAGGCGGGTTGGTGAGCGCAGTACGGGATGTTGATATACGGAAAGACGCTGCTGCCCATGTTCCGGAGGTGTCCCTTAGCAGGCTCTTACTGCATCCACGGGTAGGTGAGGAGGGGTAACATTATACTGCCGGCACCCCACGGCAAATTATACAATCAATAATTATACTGCTAATATACCAAGTGCGTCTAGCGTGACCCTGCACAGTGCACATGTCGTCGCACTGCACGTTGGGACGCCCGAAGTAAATTATTATATTAATCTGATTATACTTATAGGTAGACCGGGATAAGCGTAGGATGAGAAGGGAGGCTCTGCACCTTAGCTCGCCCGGAGTAAGTTATTACATTATTCTGATTATACTGTAGCCTATAGGCCTATATAGCGGGGGTGCTGGCAGTAGAATGTTGCCCTTCCTCTCTTACCCGTTGAGTAAGAATCTGCCTCTGGGATACTCTGGAGGTTACACCGCAGCGTCTTTCCGTGTATCAACATCCCGTACTGCGCTCGCCAACCCTTCTGCCCAGCGTGGTGAGTACGGCAACAATCCCTCATGACCAGTAGGTACTTTGAGATCCATGAGGGTGGCCTAGGTCCAGCAGTGGACGCCCTTCGGCTGAGGTGATGAAGGTGAGTTAATAACCTAAGTTAATATCTTCTTATGTCTTAATATTCACCTGTTTACGATCTCATATCACCCAAATATAGCACTTATTAAACTGAGTAATATGAGTTGCTGATAATTAATATTTTTACGATGAAATGTGAAGGTTATTTATGGGTTTCATTCGGTGCCTACACGTGAAAACAAACACATGCTTCGAAGAACCTTACCTAATGCAAAGTAAAGTAAAAATATTCATTTGGATACAATTATATAATTGTCACTCTGTTTTTCAGTGTTTCTTGTTATCTTAACTTTAGTTTTGAGGTGTGCAATAAAGTATTTTCTATTCATCTATCTATATACATATCTACAAGGTTGCTTAAACAATTTGCAACGTTGCTGCGAAAGATAAAACTGTGTTGTAGAGCCAGCGCCCAGCCTCGATTTAACTAGTTTACCTACATAAGAATACGTGTAGTGGTGCATGAGGTCATGCATTTATCTGAGTATGCAATAATGACCTACTAATTTGCCAGATGTGTCACAGCTAGTAAAAGCTTCCTCCTTATAAAGGCTCTAGTCTCATCAACTAACAAGATCCATAATTTATTGCTGTTCTTAAAAACTAGATATATTGAGAGTTAAAACCAGTTAAAACTCTCACGAGGGAACCCTTCCATGTTAAAGCGATAACTAACTCGTAATTAAGTATGTAGGTAAACAAAGTATTATCAACATTCAGCCGTAATACGTTTACTACTAAACAAAGGCATCCCTCATGGATGTCCATGGGGTAGTTGCCATACTCACCACGCTTGGCAGGCGGATTGGCGAACGCAGTACATCTTCCGGAGGTATCCCTTAGCAGGGTTTTGATGCATGCACGTGCATGAGAGGAGGAGTAACATTCTACTGCCGGCACCCCACGGCAGTAAACAAAGTATAGAAATAATTAATTTCAATTAAGTTAATGTGAGTCTAAAACTCATCAGTCAATTACTGTCAACACTTACCAAAGAAGTTCAGCAGTCTAATTTCGTAACCATAATTTATGGTGATATCTGTTGCCATGCAGCAGCTTATTAAAATGCCACTATGTCAAAAGTTAACTTTTGACATTTACATATTTATTATTCTTCATCATTTATTTGCAAACTCATAAAAATACGTTTATTACTTTGAGAAATATAAAAACATTTACATATTTTTTATTCTTCATCATTTATTTGTAAACTCATATAAATACTCATAAGATACATATATAAAAACATACAAATACATCTACAGTAAAACATATATGTAACGGCAAATTAAATTATTATTATTCTGTAAGCCAAAAGTTTTTTAAAACGAAGTTTAAATAGCCTAATGTTAACCCGGGCTCAGTTAAATCCAAAACATCTAAGATCGTAGAAATCGGTCCAGCCGTTCTTGAGTTATAAGTGGTGTAAAAAGCCCGACTTTGTTATTAACCCCCGAAAAAAAAGAGGGGTGTTATAAGTTATAAGTTTGTCCGCTATGTGTGCGTATCTCTGTATTAGGGTGTCTATCTGTGGCACCGTAGCTCTTAAAAGAGTGGACCGATTTGCAGTTTTTAGGGTTCCTGACCAAAATGGTAAAAATTAACCCTTATGGTACCACTTTGTCTGTCTGTCTGTCACAAATGGATATTTCGAAAACTACTGATGCTATCGCCTTGAAATTTAAAATGGTTAAAGATAACACTTTTTTACTCATATAGCATATATGAAAATGTTAAAAACTGTTCTTAGTGTCATTGCAGGGGGGCGATTACGGGATCTCAAAATTTTTTATTGAAGTTACTAGGTCCTGTAAATCATTATGAAAGGTATTCATTTTCACAATTACAAACAGTTTTTGTTTTTCTTTTAACCCGTATCGTTTTCGAGTTATTTACAAAGCTCGTGAAACTTTTATAGCTAATAGGAGTGTATTTAAAGATTACCGAAATTATAACCAAACCTCTAATTTGCATAGTTTTTTAGAAATCATCGAAAGTGTAAAAAATCTACATAAGTTCCGCTATCAGACAAGATATGGCGCTGTCAAGGTTCTCCAACAAATATAAGCCGCCTTTATCATATATTATATTGTATGATGGCACGGAACCCTCGGTGCGCGAGTTCGACTTGCTCTTGCCCGGTTTTATTTATTTAAAAGCCGGTTTTCCGGCGGTAGTTCACTGTTAGTTTAACATGTTTTATAAAATCGGTTAGGAAGTTTACAAGATATGGGGGCCCGACTTTGGTAGAATGCAAAACTGACAGTTATATAGAAATCGCTTGGACCATTCATGAGATGGTCCAAGCGATTGAAACTTTAAGGGGTTGAAAGTAGGGGTGATCAATCAAATATTTTCAAATATAAGTGTAGTATCAAATGAAAGGGCATTATGGGTATATTAAAAAACTGAGGGTACATATTACAAAAAAAATCTCAGAGACTAGGTAAATTGTCGGGGGGTTACTTAAAAAAAAATACTTTTATTCTTGTATTTAAGTAGATAGATCACCGATGTCTTAGTAATTTCCTTATTCAACTAGATAGGAACATTTAAAGTCAAAAGCAATAATAATAAACCAAAATTAATTTACAAGGGAGAGGGACAGGAAATTGAAATCGGGCGTGTTTGCATCGTTCTACAGAAAATCCTTTATCGTGAAGTGACCGGGAATTCCATTAAGTTGTCAATTTTCTAGTTCTAATTGGGACACTAGTAGATTTTTCTTTTGAATTGATTTCTCTGTTAAAAAATATATGTGCACATTCAACACACATGTTCATTTTCACACGTCATAATTTCAGCCACTAAACTAAAACGCCCACTACTGAACACAGGCCTCCCTCATGGATCTCGATGGAAGTGACCGGGAATTCCATTAAGTTGTTAATTTTCTAGTTCTAATTGGAGCACCAGTGGATCTTTCACCGTTGAAAAATATATGTGCACATTTAACACACATGTTCATGTTCACACGCCATTCATAATTTCAGCCATAAAACGCCCACTACTGAACACAGGCCTCCACATCTCCATGAGGGGTAGCTGCCATACTCACCACGCTTGGCAAGCGGGTTGGTGAGCGCAGTACGGGATGTTAATACACGAAAAGACGCTGCTGCCCATCTTCCGGTGGTATCCCTTAGCAGGCTCTTATTGCATCCACGGACATGAGAGAGGTAACATTTTACTACCGCCACCCCACAGCGGTCATGTTCACACATGACATGTGAATTACCTCTGAATTTAGACTTTTCGGCAAGCCTAATCCATCTTACAGCACAGCTTGAGACTTGTACTTGTAAATCGGTGAGTGAGCTCCCTCATGGATCTCCAAGTACTGATCATGAGAGGGCTGTTGCACGCTGCCCATATCCCGAAGGTATCACTTGGTTGATTTTTACTGCATCCACGGGCAAGAGAGGACGGGCAATATTCTACTGCCGGCGACACACGGCAACAGTTGCTGACAGTTGCTTTGCTGCAAGAAGGTCTTAGCCAGTGAGGAGTCACTCGCTGACTAAACCTGAGTTAGTATGTTATGTTAAGGGTAAATAGAAAGTTTTAAGGGACACTTACCAGTCAACCACGGCATACTTTTGAGAGAGAGAGTCTTTGTCAAAAAATATTTTAGAATATTAAAGTATTGGGACCACATTGGGTTCATTCAACAGACTGCTCAAGCGAGGTCACCTTACCCGAATGGGAATGGGCTTACTGTGTTCTAAGCTGCTACTTCCAAAAAAGTCTCTATGTCTATGGATATTATGGAGAACGCTTCCGTGCGTGACTTGTGAGGTGATGCTGGATTATTAACTAAAAGGTTATTAAGCAGCTCATAATAATTAAATTTTTAAGGGTTGCAGGGTGAGCTTAGGTTATAGGGCTGATAATATTAATAATTGTCGATAATTTAGAATGATATAGTTATCAATGAATGACTAATTTTAATATTTTAGCGGGCCGTCCACTGTGAGTTGTTGACTGATGAGCGTGTTATATTATTTGGATGGCATAGATGAATACTTGCCCAGCGCCTATAAATTTATATATATAGCCTATAGTTTAGATAGATTAAGTATTGTACCAACCATACATCTAGAATGTTACGGTGCGTGGCAAGATAGAAAAGGAAAGCGAATCTATTGCCACGGCACTGTTTTTGTTTCACAATTTTGCACTTTATTTTATCAGAATTTTGTATTATTTTTTCTTTCTTTTATGTACGTATATGTACGTTTGAGTGCTTCCTCGTTCAACCCACAATTTTTCTACGCAACCTTATTTTTCCTCGTTCAACCCAAAACATATGCCCCGTTCTAACCAATCCAAAAAGCTAAGTCACAGTGTATTCTAAACAGTACAGACACTGTATTATTAATAAAAAATCGAACATGATGCAATTATTACTCACAGTAGCTTCAAATTTTGTACCTACTACATGGAGGTAATAATATTTTATGCCAATGTTTATGCTCTTCATACAAATGCGCGTGCAATTCCTAGAACTAAGTAAGTAGGCGGACTTATTGTACAATAGATAATCCAATCAACTACGTTAAGGACTACCATTGTTTTTCTTATCGATTGGGGTAAGTTTATGCCTATCCTTTTCTTTTATCATTAGGTCTACTCCTTTATCTTACCTGTCACACCTGTCAGTAGTTCCAAGACCTTCTAACCTAAAAGTTCACATCAAATATGGCGGAAAACGAAGCGAGTCCAAGTTCGAATAGTGAGAACAATTTAAATTTTTTACAGTCAAACCGTGGCGGATTAATTTTAATGCACGATAAATACCTATTGGGTAGAAAAATCTTGGGTTGAGCGGGGAAGCACTCGTACGTTTGTATATGGGTACGGTTTACGTGTTCAGTGAGAGTGTCAATCAAATTAATGTTCCAAAAAGTGGCATATTACTTAAATCAGTTAGATACGTCATTTGTTAGATATATCTAGACAGCGTCCAAGTGATTTGGCGACGACGCAGCCGTGTGTACCTTCAAAGAACAATAGAAACCTACACCTAGATCCTCCAAGTATTCCTTTCACAGACAGTATTAATTACCGATCAAGCACATAGAACTTTCAGTCTGAACTATCTCCAACCCAGCTTGGTGTATTACGTACCTTCGTGTTATTATGAAATTCCAACGTGACGTCACCTTCTCGCAGGGAAACAGTTATATTGTGGAAGTTGCTGCGACAGATCTGAATTCCATTGTGTTACAAAATTTCTCACAAATTTCAAAATAAAAAAACGACACATAATATTCACATTTGAAAGTATTAAAATAAAGACACTGATATTAATACAAAAGTTTTTTATTAATACATTTCGGGTTCGTGGATTAGGCCCCCATTGGTTGATGCCCCAGACTCTAATAAATTGAGTGTGTTTTTAAAAAATGATGATAGATGGTCAGCACAGACGTGGTGTTATGCTCCCCTCAAAGCATAACACCACGTCCGTGCTGACCATCTATGCCACGTGAGGGGCGGACACTTGCATCGAAGTGACTTAGCGAGTGACCAAAAGGGCAATGGCAAACCCATGTTGATAGAAAAAAACGATAAAATCAACCCTAATTCTAATTCTAGGGGGGTTACCAGATCTGCACTGACGTCCCGCAATGGGATGTATTGTGTATTGTCCCCCGAAGTACTGCCCGACCCTAACCTAACTAGCCCAACTCCTTGAAATACCGGAGGACTCGGGGTCGCCGGCAGCATTCCATAAGCATCCCCGAAGGGTATGCAGATGTTGTGGTAGAAGAAGAAGGGCATGACTCCATGAGCTCATGCAGTCCTGTCTCAACCCTACTTATGATACTTTACACTGGCAGAGCTGTGTAAAACCAACCAAAAAAGTCATAAAAGAAGAAGAGTGTATTTTTTTGGGCTTTGGCACTTAGTAGAGTAAATAAAAATAAATCTTAAGAAAATTATATTATTATGTATTATGTATGAGTCAGTGTGCAGCAGTATGAGTGCAGTAATTAAAAATTAGAATAATGAATTTTCCAGTGTTAAAAGTTATAAGTCTTTTTCTTTTTTTCTTTTGATTAGCAAATGTCAAAAAAAAAAACAATGTCAGAAGAACACATTCACTGTGCCCCATCGATAGTGCATTTTGAGTAACTTTCCCCATTCTAATTGAAATGAGATGAAATGAAAAATTGCATTGCATGAAACAAAGCACAGCAAATAAAAATTAAAAAAAAAAATGTTGACGAATTTCTAAAGGATAAATTTTAATTGTTTTTAATAAATTTTTAATATACCTATTGTCAAAATAATATTTATAATTTATGAACGCATGAAAATGTACAACACATGTTTTTTGCAAATAAATGTCTTTATCTTAAAAAAAAACATAAAAACAAAAGAAATTGCACAGAGGGCAGATCTAATTTTAATTCTGGTGGTGGTGGTGGATACCACATCTGCACTGACTTCCCGCATTGGGTGGGCATTGTCCCCCGCCCGACATGACACCCCGACCCTGACCAGCCCAACTTCTTGAAGAACCGGAGAAGGACTCGGGCCGCTGGCAGCATTGCATTCCACATGTATGGGGCACGAGTCCTTACAAGTTTAAAGGCTTGTTAACTAAACACGTGCGAGTTTATCTACTTTTGTCTTTTCAAGTAGTGCCTTATCGTACTACCAAATGGGTGACATTTTCCACAATTTACGTTTACACGAACAGGGCCGTCTCCATTATCTTAGCTACACAGTTAATCTCATGTCGACCTCTTTGGCGCAGCATGTCGAAAGTCCGCCTGCGACGCAAGAGAGGTTGCGGGTTCGATTCCCACCTCGGGTTAAATATATAATATAATATTTATAGTGAATATAATATATTTAAATATATAATATAAATGTCTGTACGATCTGCAGATATTTCCTCAGGGTGTTCTGGATGTTTTTCTATATATTAAAAAAAAAACATCTATCTATATAGTATATTGTATATTAAGTTTAACAGGCATCTAGTACCCATAACACAAGCTCTGCTTAGGTTGGGGATCTAGCCCCATTCATCCAGGGACGCTGTCTGGGAATTGTCCACCATTATTAATATTAACGTGTTAAGGCAAGTTATAATGAGTCATGAATGATCCCGCACTGCTCGCAGTGGACGGCCCGCTTCATAAAATAAAATAAAAATAAAATTCGTTTATTTCAGGCAGTATGACCCATATTACAAAAAAACAAATTGAAAAAACACAAAATCAATGAGTAGGGTTCAAATAAAACTACCGTATCAATACCCGATATTATTTATTTCTTACGTAACTTTGACAACAAACTAGTTTGGGTATTCAACATTCATTTTAGAATAATTACCATCTAATTAACTTTAATTACATGTATGTATGTAGAGAATTAACGGATAGATTGACAAGAATTACCTACATCTTTCTAAAATTGGACTTTGGAACAAAATGTCAGAGACAGAAAAAAGAGGCGTTATCATTTAAAAGGAAAAACATTAAAAATAGTTCCGCAGAACATAACATACACTTATTGACTTTCACTTTGACCAAATATTAGGTTCAGTACTAGCTGAATAGTTTTCCTAACATCCATTCTGTGGATGGAGGAGTTGAGCTCTTGGTAAAATGTTTGTGTTTGATCGAAGCCTTTTTACGATTAATTTACTTTTTTTACGATAGGATTACGTTTCACTGGCACTGGCAGTTAAACATAACACAAGAAACCATAAAAAAGAAGAAGAAGTTTCAGTAATAAATACTTTTTTCCTTTTTAACTGAAAACGGCTCATAGCGAGTGTCAAAATCTTAGAATAATGACATAATTATTCTCAGGACAAAATGAAATTCAAACGCTGATAAACGCCATTCGCATGCCACCCTGTCGCTCTGACATTTTTGATACAAAGTGTACATAATTGAAATAAGAAAATTGACATCTTTAATCTTCCCAGCCAAAACATTTGAGTATTAAAGTCGCCTTTTCTCCTAATATAAATAAAATCCAATAAATAATATCTTTGTCATATCCATAGTCATTTTTCTAAAATAAACATCAGCTAACCTCATCTTTCAAAATGAGCTGCGGCCTAAAATTGATCACAAAACAATGTTATTTTACCAAACACTTATCAAATATACAATTACAATGATACAAAAGACAATGTTTGGCAAAAGAAAGGTATCTTCTCTGAGGGAAAGAAAATAAACAAAAAAATCATTCAGTTAACTTCATTCCCAGCGGAGTGACGAAGTAGCTAAGGTAATAGGAAATGAGGTTTGAATCTCAATATTCTTAAAAACAATTCACCAGTTTAAATAGTATTTTAATTCGTATTATTCTAAGTATATGTTTCTTTTCGTGCAATATTAAATTGTTACCTTAGCTATATGTTTGAGCTGACACTTTCACTTTGACCACTTTTAATTAAACATTACATACCTATGTGCGGAAACTTTTAATAAGCCGTCAGAATAATGACATGGTGCAATCATGTCATATTGTTTAGCATGTATTTATATGTACTTATGAGTTTTCATAAAACTGTTAAAATAAAATAAAAATATTATTATATAGTGTGGTAGATATGGTATAGTCTAGATTTTCAATCTGTTACATAAATTCAGAAACCAAAATGAACTACCATTGTAATGTTAACCAATTTTAGATTTCTAGACTTCCGGTTTCCGTGTAGGTTAAGTACAACATTAAATTTAAAATAAATGCTACCAATTACCTATTTAAGTCTTTACCTCTTAGATTAGTTTCATGCACGATACAATAGCTATAGAAGAATAAAGACAAGACTACTCCAAAATATAAACTTAGTTGCCTGTAAATAGATAAACTTTGTTGTTCTATTTAATAGATATTCAAAACCAGACGGATTCTTAATTTTCTCGGAAAGGGGTACAGAAAGGATCAATAATTATACTATACTTAGAATTTTTCTGTTATAAGAGCAATTTGAATTTCTATTCACAATAAATGAGTAAGTAAGCTGATATTTTAAGGTACCGCATACGAGTAATGTTATCTACGTTAGAACAGAGTAATGCTATGGACAGACAAATCTTACGACATAAAATATAATTATTTACAATGCTATGTTTCTTTAAACTTGAAGAACAATCCATACTAAAATTTTATTTTATTTAAGGATGGATAACATTTAAAATTAAGTATATTTTTTTTTTGAATTTTATTTCCGCTTGCTATCAGTTCGATATCACAGTAACGTTACAAATTCTTAACAAATTATGGTTGTCAATAAATATTTTTTTTATATTAATTACAATAAAATAACTGGCCTGAAGGAATAAGAGTACCTAATTATTAAAGAATGTATTTATGCTACGTTCCTGAGTAGTTCTTCCAGTGACAGCATGCCATCCTAGAAAAGTAAATAATAATTTAACACCAATTTTAGACTGAGCCGCTAAAATTACGAGAACGGTAGCTCGATTATTACAAACGATGAAATAAAATCATTAACTTTAATGGTTATGCTAACTTTAAATGTTCCAGCCTATTATAATAAAGTTGAGTTACACTTGAGATGTACCTTTGAAAATTACGCCCCTTCCTATACCTACACGAGGACGGGGATAGATAGATAGATAAACTCTTTATTGTGTAAATCATACAGAAAATAAAAACAAAAATAACTAAAATTAACTTAAACATGGGGATTTACCTATAATTATTAATTTTCTTGAAATATCTTAACGTGTCGTAATAATCTTCGACTTATATGACGGGAATAATCTCGGCCGCAGGACTGCTGTTCACGTTCACAGCTAGACCCCTCATGGACCACCAAGTTCATGTCGGGTTGTTGCCATTCACACTACGCTTGGCAGACGGGTTGGCTAGCGCAGTACGGGATGTTGTTACACGGAAAGACGCTGCTACCCATCTTCCGGAGGTATCAAGAGAGGCAAGAGAGGAGGGGCGATTCTCCTAACGGCACCCCTCGGCATTATTACGTGAATAATTCCCGTATTTTACAAAATGAATAGTATGTACCTTGTTAACATCGATAAACTTGCGCACCACAGATCGCGTGAAGTCAGGGTTGTTCATCATCTCCATCACAAGAAGGTCCAACGGCATGCTGCGAAACAAATAGTTCTGTTAGAATCTAATCCTCTAATTTTCAACAGAAAAAACCGAATTCAATGATAAAATCCTTGACTTGTTGCCACTATATGTACGTCTTTTGCATTTGAGTATTTCCCTCACTCGCCTTAAAAAAATAACTGCTTCATCAATTTTATCTATCACTGTAATTTTTACAATTATGTATTTGAAAGAATGTAAATCTACTCTATTTTTACGTATGTAGGTATGTTTTATTTCCCTTGATAGTACCTGTGTGACTTATGACTATTTGTGTTTGACTTATAATTTGCGGAAAATATCTAGTAAAGGTTTTTATAAATAAATGATTTGATTTGACTTCCCTATTCTTTTAAATTTACGCCACTGTCTATATCAATTTATATTTCCTGTCTATCCCAAGGTTGTCTGGATGAGATCGCTCATAGCAATAAGGCCGCTCTTTGTACTCCTGTATATAAAGGGTGTTTTTTTGTATTGTTTTTCATGTGTTTGTATATTTTTATTGTGGTGTGTACACCACAACATCAATAGATCTATCTATCATGCTTAAACCATATCTTAGGTGCTTGTACCACTAACTTTCGATTTTAGTTTGGCTCCCAATGAAATTGGCTAGACATCTGTGATATCAACCTTACTGATATAAACAAGAAACACTTCACATTTTGTGACTGTGAATTCTGTCATTTGTCATAGCTAAGCAATGCCTACGGGGCTTATTACCACAGTACGTCAGTACGTCATGTCCTCTGTAGAGCCACGTGACATTGCGATAACGCAATAAAAATTATATGACACTATCACCCTCGTCCTACTATATATTTTATATGGTGAATACTTAGTCACCATACTCACTTTGGTTACAATCTCTATTCAATTCACCGGCCTTTCTCTCTACCGTCATAATGCACACATGATTTACGAAACTTGTATGTACGGACATTGGCAGAATAACGGCACCTAGTCGTCCAAGCCGTAAATAAAGAAAAATAATAAAATAGTTGACATTCCATCCTATCACTTCATCATCATCATCATCAGAGCGGAAAAGAGCAAACATAAATGGCTAATCCATTTATGTTTGCTCTTTTCCGCTCTGATCCAGTGATTAAATGTACAAGTATCTGCGCAAAAAGTTTTTACTCGATCTGTTTGGAAGTTTTAGTGTGGTTTTAGCTAGAAAATGTAACAAACTTTTGGATTTATAATATGCGTGGGATACCAAATATTTATCTAAACATAACTTAGCGTATATCAATAAACTGAAAAGTAAGATAAACTCCACTAGTGAAAATGAACACGATATAGATAGGTACTTTAATAAACTCAAAAATAACACAAACAGAGAGGGCGCGCTTCAAAAGTTTAATTTTAGTATGAATTCAAAGTATTAGTAGCTATATTACAAGCTCTTATTTAACTTGCTTGACGTCCTCCGCAGCTTAGTTGGTCTAAAAGAAGGAGAGTATAATTTATTTCTTGATTCTCTAGTCTCAGCTAAAAATAGAGTAAAAAAATGTTTTTAAATACTCAATTTAACCTGATTTTTTTGTGTGTGTAATTAAATTTTTTATTTATTTTTCCTTCCTACATTTAATTATTTTCCTAGTTTATATTATCTTTTTTTTTAGATTGTTCGTTACATGCATGTTGTATTCACTGTAGTTAGAAATTACACAGACAATGTTATTACATACATTATTATTTAGTGTGAGCTTTAGTGTATATTTCAAGTTGTGAATCAAACAATAAAAAAATAAAAAAAAGGCGGCTGAAACAGAGGAGGTGTATATAAAGTAGTTTGTAAAGTGACTTTGTAAAACAATCTCAGAGTTGGTCGATGCGAAACAATTTCATAAGTAAAAAGTTATTAGGTAATTCGCTAAAGCGGACTGGTTCCCTAACCTGCTGTAATTTAGTTTTAGTGCGTGTTTATACCTAGGAAGGAAAGAAAAAACTTGTCATTTACCTTTTATAATATATTTGATATATGGGATGTTCACTAGTATATCACGCTTATTATTCTTATTATTATTCACCATATCATGCATCAGGCAAGATGTGGTCAAAAGCAAGCCTATACGAATAAAAAAAAACTAGTATTATTTCTCTTTGGCCCGCTGAGTGAGCTGTTTTCGGTCTTTTTGTACCATACTCCTATACTTTTACGAGCTCAGGGCGAAGGTCCGCCTGCAACGCAAGCGGTTGCGGGTTCGATTCCCGCCTCGGGAAAAATGTCTGTACGATCTGCAGATATTTGTTCAGGGTGTTCTGGATGTTTTTCTAAATATAATAAAAAATATATATCTATGTAGTATAATGTATTAAGTATATCAGTCATCTAGTACCCATAACATAAGCTCTGCTTAGCTTGGGGCCAGATGATGGTGTGAGTTGTCCAGCATTATTTATTTATTTATACTTTTATACTATTTAACTAAAATAATTTATATAATTATCTCATAAATGCATAGTAAAATATACGAACCTTTTAATGTTTTAACAACCTATTTGTTCATTGTTATTATAGTGTTATAGAAGACAAAAGCTATTTTTATTATTTTATTAGTCGCATCAACAGATGGAGCAACTCATCCGAGTCTACTTAAATTTTTTGTCCTTTGAGTTTGTGTCATTTTTAGCCGACTTCAAAAAAAGAAGGAGATTATAAAGTCACTGTATTTTTATTTGTTTATGAACATTATTTTTTTAACAAGTAAAAAAAAATAACTCGGGAGTTCAAAGTACAACTAAATTCCACACGCAGCTTCGCACGCGTTGTAACCGGATAAAAGGTAGCTTTTGTGTTAATCCTGGTCAACATCTAAAAGTTGGATATTTCAGATTGTTTATTTTGGTAGTTTTTGCTTGAAGAGATTGAACAAACATCCAACATGTCCATTCTCATTTAATAATATACAAAGTATAATATTAAATGAGATTAGACATGTTCCTACTCTGAGAGATCTGCGTTTTCGGGTTTCTTTGCACAGATCCTTAGATAACCCGTAATAGTAAAGACGAAAGATTCAAAAGACGTGCTACGCCGTAGCTTCTCTACGAGGCTACGACACTACGGACCGACTTTAGAGAAACAAAATGTTTCTAAGGATGGCTAGAAAAGTATAAAGTTTAAACAATAATCTTGGTTATTAATCGATCATCGCCTTCATCGTTATTTATTTGAATTTCTGAAATATTTTACTTATTTTCTTAATCAACTTAATTTAAATTCCTATAAATGTTTTTATAAAACAACCTAACTTCCTATGGGTCTTTAGTCGTTTCGCACCACATGCGATTCGAACCGCAGTGGTTACGGCAGTTTGAAGTTGCAGTGTCAATTATGAATAGGCTCTCAATAATGCCTAACGCTGAGCTATCAACCATTGATCGTTGAATCCGGAAATAACTAGACCGAATTAGGTATTAATTAACTGTGCGTCAAACTCAGATATATTACGGGAATACTTAGGTAATCATAATGTTCTGTCTGATTTATGTTACAAAATGTGTTCGAATGGATCTGAAAATTGAAATTAGTTTATTATGAAAGTTGCATGAAGCATTGCAATTAATGTTGTTTAATCTGTACTAAATTTATTAAACTATGTTATATTATATGATATTATACAGTGTTTCACATTTTATTCAGTTGAAATATTGTAATTTTTTAGCTTTTATGAATTACAGAACAATAATTTGAAACATGTTACAAAAAACAGACTAAAAAAATAGTACAACATTTTTAGTTTTACGGTTGTAGAACGAATTCGAATCTGTGGTGCTGATTTTACGAAACCCCGGAATTTAAAAATGGTCTTTCATTTACTTGAAATATTTAATCCATCATAATCATCATCATCATCATTTCAACCATAAAACGTCCAATACTGAACACAGGCCTTCCTCACAGATCTCCATTAGGAATAGTTGCCATACTCGCCACCCTTTGCAGGCGGGTCTGTAAAGCGTGGCGAGTATGGCAACTATTGGTGAGTGCAGTACGGGATGGTGATACACGGAAAGAAGCCGCTACCCATCTTCCGGAGGTCCCTTAGCAGGCTCTTACTGTATCCACGTTTCATCCAGGTGTAGTCTAATTCTATAAAAAACTCTTTTATATTTATAAAGATTACCTTTCAACGTTCTTCTCTTCGCCAATCTCGAGTTCCTTCTCAGGTGTGGAGGCCAGAGTCTCTAGGAAGTCATCCATGTCCACCACTGTAAACCAAAATTTGTGTTAATAATAAAAGCTGGCAAATTTTAGTTGCCTAGTTTCTAGTAAATCCCTCATGATGAGATAATCAAAAAATATCAATTGCGTAGAAATGTTGCGTGACATCACGGCGTGTCTGTGTATATTGAAAAAGTTTAAAGTATGTACCTATCCATTATTTTTTTTATTTTCCAACTTACGGACTAAATATAATTTTAAGCCTTATACCCTGTCAACATGTCTGTTTATTTATATTATTTATTAATAAGGCTGGACAAAACACAAAACATTATCTAGTCCCAAAGTAAGGAAAGCTTGTAAAAGTATTATAAGTAAGAAAAGTCTGACTTTTCTTTATGTCATATGTAAACAAAACTGATACTGAAACAGAATGGTTATGTTTATTAATAAATAAATTTAAAAAAATTGGTTTCAATTCATGCTCCCTTTTATTCATATAATTCACTTTCAATATTCCCACTCAAAATTTATAAATATTAGTGTAGCATTTACCGAAACAAAAGCACAATATTTGCATCATTTTACACAACACAGGCACATTCTTTAAAAGGCTTAAAATTACTTAATTTCTTAAAAACTAAAGACTTACCAGAGTCATAAATTCACATGACAATTCTTACATAACATTTTAATGCAATGCTAAAGCGAATGCCAGTAAGTATCACTTGAATACCGTATACCACTGTTACAATAAATTCACTTCACAAAAGCCAAGATTCAGATTACGCAACAATTACAAGCTGGTAGTACTCACTCTTACCTTCACCCTAATTACTTCGACGAATTCAGTATAATAATATATTTAGGATGATGCTCGTTTCTGCAGTGCATATTGGGGGATGTTTGCTGATTACCAAACTGATGGGTTTGACGCTATCATTCGTCAAAAAACAACTTTCCTGGTCCGCAGAATAATATGGGACTGTAGCAATATCATCCTCAAAACACTTTCTGACAGATATTCATCATTGCTATGGGTAAGCCTTCAGGAGTGTTATCTAATATAATGTTCATGTAATTTTCATTATGGAAGTAAGTAGTTTATCCGAAATAAACAATTTATATTGTATTTGTTTATTTATAATGGAAGCTTCAAATATTAATTTCTGGTGACCCAGGGGGGCACCTAGTCCTAGTCCCACTTTTGTCAGTCGTATTAAAAAACACATTTGAATTTCAAACAGTGCTGATATGAACGCAACCAAATACCTTAATTAGAATGTCGAAACAAAAGGTTTATAAGCTGACCGATACTTATATATTATATGTCATACATAGCCGACAGGGTTCCCACATCCCAGGCGTGCGTTGGATGGTGGATCCCAACGCACGCCCGGGACGTGGGAGGCCCGTGGTGTAATTTGTCCACAAATCTCTTATACGACACTTGAAGTGGCTCCCAACGCACGCCGTACACGCCGGAAACTTAAGGGACCTAAAAGAAAATGGCGTGACGAGCTAGATGGCCATTTAAGATTGGCTTGGCCTGTAAGACGTGTTATATCACAGAAGGTGAAAGAAAGGAAGAAACTATTTTCCCGTGGGACACTAATTGCTAAAAAAATATACCGCAGGTTAAAGATGTAAGATTTACCCGCGCTAGAATTTATATCCTTGAATCTTTGAATGTGTAGGTCCTCCTTAACTTTGTTTCTCGCATACTGAACCCAAAAAACCCACAAAAATCTTCCTCAATGAGAGCTCACATCAGTATGTACGGCAACGACCCTATAAAAGTAATTGTTGCAGAAAACGATATACCTTTTCCTGTAGATAATTCAATTAGTTGTTGCCCTGATGTGTGAGCCCCCGCATTTATTACCTTTGTTGCTCACAGTCTTTGTCGATGCCCATTCACAATGACTAAACGACTTAGTACGAGTATTTATATGGGTATAGTGCTTCAAACCCCAAGGAGGTTTTATTCTCGGTATAAATTGAAAGCTCTGTTTTAGAATAAATATGTATTGCTAACGAATAAAGTTAATTCCTTTTGTCTGGGTCTTTCTTTATAAATTTGCTAACGAGGACGTGGTTGTTATAAAGTTTGATTCATCAAGTCCATAAGGACGACCCAAATGCGTCCAATACCTCTCTCAGTTAAATATTTATTGTCGATATTTTGCTGCTGTTAAATGTGAAGTTAACGTTTTGAAAGTGAAATAGTTATTGAAGACATCATATTTTGCTGGAGTGTGTCCACAACAATCATTTAGATAATTTTGTTGTTATTGTTAATTGTATAATAATAGCTGACCCTACTAGTGACGAATATTACCAATTTGATTCAATTGTACAAGCTAGGCTTAGTAAAGGATTGATTTAAGTTGTTTTTGCTATTGTCTGTTTTGCTTTCCTTTTGTTATCTTTATTGGGCAATGTGCAACTGCTTGGCGACTAAGTCCTTAAATAAATTAATGTAATTAATTTAAAAAAATGTGACGTATTTTTTTGTTTTAAATACTGGTGTAAAACTAGTTTTCGTATAACTTTGTAGGTAGTACGAAGTGTGGTTCAATTAAACAGTGCTCGAATTCGATTTGTCTATACTACTCGATGTGTTTATACTACTTTTTTATGGCGTTCGCATGTTTCACAGTATTGCATGTGAAATTACCAGACCAATATGTCATGTCTTCCGAGTCCCAGTGGCTTTGTCTATGCCTACTTAATTTATTAGAACGAACTTTGGAAAAAACATCACTTTTCGGTAAACAGGCTTTTCTAAAAATATTCAACAGCGATATTAAAAGCAGTCACGTGGATTGAATCATTGAAAAAAACGGTAATTTCCTAAATACACTGACGACATAATGTGATCAAGCAATCAATCATCAAAGTAAACATAGCATAGACAATATACAAGAAGCGAATGGACGCCATTGTCTGTTACGACCATCAAGAAGATACCAAAACATCACCTAGTTTTGGTTGACAACATATTAAGTAAAATCTCCAGTCTATTTGTGTTTCCCAAATCTGGTTAGGTACAATACTTATTCAGCCAATCGTCTTCAGATGTATGTGATGCGATCCTTGTCAGAACCAACACATTTGAAAAGCTGTTACACCTTACTTAAAAATGCCGATTAGCTTTAATCAACACTTAATTGACGGATTTTTGATAGTCATTTATGAGAAATTTACAAAAAATGTGTTAATTAAGTGCTGATAAACTTAATCAACGTTTATAAGAAGGGGGGTTAATCTTTTGGCTGTCTTGATACCTCCGTCTTCAGAGCAACAATCCCCAGCGGGGACATGATATTTGGGTTGATCTCGCTTCCCCCACCCCCGCGCGATCAGAACCTTTCCACTTGGCTTGAAGGTCCCCCTTGTCACCCTTATTTCCACTTCTGTGAACGCCAAATGTTATAAGCGATTACTAAGCTTGCAATACGGACATAAATCTTATTTTTAATCGACTTCAAAAAAGGAGGAGGTTTTTTTTAACTATTTCTCAATTCGACCTTATATATTTTTATGTGTGTTCGCGGATAACTTGGTCGTTTATTAACCGATTTAGATGATAATTTTTTGTTGGAAAGGAGATATCCCATGGTGGTGTTATGATACGGAAACCAGGAGCTGGCTTACCAGAGATATCAAGGGGAACAAAAATTAAAAATTAGTTTCCTGTTTGAAGTCGGTGTTCTTTTGTTAAAGTTATATTATGATATGTTACGGCTACTGGTCTAATTTTAATCCAATCTTAATACTCAATCTGTTTATTGTTTGCGTTATGTAGTTATAGGTGGTAATGTTTAAGCACAGTTTTTATTACCATTACCTTTACATGTTTAGTAACTCGTTTCACAAAAACTGGCTGGAAATTTATTAATAATTTGTCTTTTCTATTTTAGCGCAGAACACGTGTTTGCACTGTTCTGAAGCAGTTTAGTGCACTGAATACTCGTTTGAAATAACTGTTATAAGAACAATATTTTGTAGCTGTTATAACTTTATAAAAGTACTAAAATATTACTCACTAAAAAAATTAAAAGGACTGCTCTTTTTAATGTCCTAATACTTAAATTTATAAGTAAATAAAATTCACTATAGCCGTAACATATTGCCGATTACGTTATGTTAGTTCTAAGAGCTGGCTTTTCTATCTACATAAAAGTGGTCTGTACTGACGATCTGAACACGTTCTATAAAACAAAAATGGACACACACGCACCAATACTCATAAAACCTATTTGTTTCCTATCTTTATAAGGACAAAGATCTTGATTATGATTCTTTGTCTATTAAACTAAGATTCATCAGCATTTCAGCCGTGAGCCTGCTGTCCACGTCCACTGTTGGACATAGGACTGAGGCTGTTGCCATACTCACCACGCTTGGCAAGCGGGTTGGCGAGCGCAGTACGAGATGTTAATACACGGAAAGACGCTGCTGCCCATCTTCCAGAGGTTCCCTTGGCAGATTCTTACTCCAATCAAGGCGGAGGCAACATTCCGGCAATCTCAATCTTGGGGCCGGCACCCCAAACCTGAGATTGTCTGAAATAAAGTTTATATGAATATTAAAACTTGAAAACGTTTTCTTCAGACCATCTATACAGACCACCATAACAAAAATAGGCGCTTCTTCATGACCTACAGCGACCTTACATCTATGCTGTCAAGCGTTTGATTAAGCACATTGAATACGTTGGCTCAAGAAGTATTTATTACTCCTTTACCTTCGTCGGTGTAATCATAACCACTCCGCTTTCCAAAGTCAGCAGCTACATTTAGACTGCTTTTGGGTCTAAATGTTCTGCGCGGAGCGCCGACGTATGAGTCTGTTGTGTGAAATGGGTATGTGGCTTAGTTATTAGGTATAGCTAAGTGCCATACATTAATGACGTCACACACATATCATGACAGTTGATCCCTTGTCACAGCAAGTACATATGTGAGACTCCCCCCACCCTGACGTCACATACTTTTCAACTTCACATCTAGAAATTATGAAATAAAAGAGCAGTTCTGAAATTAGTTTTATTACCATTAAACAATATTTTTTGAAGTGTGACGTCACAAACTATAGTTTAAGTTTGTTATCATCAGTTTAAACTTATAAGAATACGTTATTTGTAGACTCATTAAATTGAGAGTCACTTATAACAAATAACATAATGTCTCATCATACTCATCAAGTAACAATGCGATGATATTGGCTTACTCAAGCACATAACCGTTTTTTAGGTCGTGAAAAAATTCAGATACATAAGCATTTATAACATAAGCAATAATTAGTCACGATTTAAATTATAATTTATTAAGATACAGTGCTAAAGATAGAGTATTAGTACATAGGTTATATATTGAAAGTAGAAGTAACATTTCATAGGTGTCGACGCTGAAAACACGTAACATTTTGTCCTCAATTCACTGAAACAATAGCACACGTACGCCTCCCCAGCCGAGGTAGGTACATTCATATCTTGCTCATTCCAAATCGTGAAACAGCCTACCGTATCGTATATCACATTGTCAAAGCAACTGTCAAATTAACTAATGGCTACTAATACTAATTTATTGTACACATCGCGTGTGGTTTGGACTTTGGATTCTTTGTGAATATATGACTTGTTATCAGTCCGTTCAACTGTACATACCCAATAGAGAGGAAATGTCATTTATTTTGTGTAAACAACCATTCCGCCAAAAGTATTTCTTATTGAATCGTTTTCATTAAAAAGTAAAAACTTCAAAAATAGTTCCCTCGAAACTTATAGATGGCGTTAGTTTTCTTTTACTGGTGGAAACACAATTTGACAATGACGGCAATTGTGATTAACCACAAACTTGCTTTCTCCGCTTGCCACCCCTTGTTAGGTTTAGTGGTAAACACTTTTTTCTTTTTTACTGAAAACGTCTCATTGTACGGAAAAGTACAACAGCCAACAGCCGAACTGCTGTTAGCGCTGTACTGTCAAAGGCGAGAGGCAGTTGTCATTGCATTATTGCAAAGCACTAAATGTGTTTCGGAATTCTTATGACCTCGTTCCCCTCTATTGGATAGGTGCTCGATGGTTCAACCTTATTTTGTTTTCGATTACATTGTGCAGGTAGAAATATTTTTTAAAATCTAGCTTACCTCTATTTTAACATCGACAAATAATGCTTTCAGGTTAGAACTTACGAAGTACAGACTATAGTAAAGCAGTTCTTACAATTTACTTCAGTCAGATTTCAACTCAGGTTTTTTTTATGCAGTTCGTTGGTTCATTTTATTTAACGTTTTCCGTCTTTAGTTTTTTTCATAAGTATTTCCTTAAAGTTATTGATTTATCGTGGGTTTTCAGCTAATTCAAGGCTGAAAACAGAACCATTTGATAGGTAATTTTAGTTTTCCTTTTTGGTAGATCTAGGTAGATTTTACAAATGCTTTTCATGGTTAGCTGAATTATAATTATTATATCAATTTCGTTGAGCTAGTGTATCGATACGATAGCTTGTTTACGATAATTGGTGTACCGCGCAAGTATTCACATTTGGCTCATGCCAAAAAGGGGATCCAGAAGTGATATGTTATGAAATTAATATAGTTTATGAATTTTAGGTTTATTTAATAATACTTACGATATCTTGCTTGGGTATGTTCTGCTTTTTGGGAATTTATCATGCATGCAATTTCAGGCACTTATTTGGGAATACATGCACAGGTTAAATGAATTCAGTTTTACCGTAAATACGGACTATATTGTTCCCAAGATTGTTTAAAATACAATTTCAGTGCATTGGATCCCCTCTTCGTTGTTAATAATAACACCTTATAAATAAGTTTGACACGATTCACATTTTTTCCAGACACGAAGCAGCCTTTCCGTAGCTCAAGGCTCAACCGATAATAAGCTTAGACCTTGTACAAATAAAGGCGCATTCTCTATACCTTCGTTTTCGCCAACAGGTGTTCTTTTACCGAAATCTCTGGCAACCTTAACAGATGGACTTTTAAATGTTGGGGAGCTTCGTTTTCGTTCTTCAGATGCTTGTTCTACGTCACCTTGGGAATAAGTTTGGTATGGGCTTAGAATAAATGCACAAAATTGCAGTAGTTGCAGACGGGGGAAGCCAGTTGAACCTTGACTAATGTTTTATCTTAAAAATTGTGCTTTTCATTTGTGCGTTCAAGCTTGTTAGTGTCCACATCAATCATCGGTGTATACAGCTATCGGTAGGGCTTATAAATTAACAAAACATTGAATGACACTCCAGTCCAGACTCTATAGTGTAAGGCGAAAAACACTCAACAAACAGTGCACCGGGCTCCGGCGCGGGGCCGCAGAATTAACAATTTTATGCAAGTATATCAATTTGTATAGATAACACATCTAGGACAACACTGAAATCGCGCCTGTGAGACCAGAGCGCTGATCTGTTGCACCGCGCACCGTGGCGCGTTGCCAGTGTTTCATCCACCTAAGTATTTATTTTCTATTTTAAACAGCGTGGCATATACTTAATATAATTTCTTATTATTGCGTATTTTTACAGCAGTAGGTAACATAAAGTTACATATTTTACGAAAAAAAACAACTATTGGGATAAAAACTGTTATATTGTAAATCTGTTTTAGAGGAGAGAGGAAAAACTTGTAGTCATACTTAAAATTTCTTTGTTAAAATTTTAACTACTAAACATCCTTGTGTAATGTTATAAATTATTAATTTATTCAGTTTGCATCACAAAATTAATATGAATAACAAAAAAATAACGCTTATTTGATATATAGAACATTTAAAATGCAATCAAAATGTTCGATTCCGACGGGATTCGAACCCGCCCGTTCAGACGAACCTTTTCGCAGACTGCCCCGACCGTAAAACACTGGTCCTAAGGTCAAAAATCTAGAAAAGATACCTTTGTGTGTAAACACCAAAAAAAAATAATAGCTTACAAATATTTGATTGTTTAGATTATTATTCTAAAAGAAATGTTTAGTTAACCAAGACGAAACAAAAACTCTGCTCATCCAAGCGAATGTAAACTGTAAACATGGGTAAAAGCAAAAGATAATATTGTACCCTCTCATACGCAAATTGATAGCAATTTTCCACGTGTACAAAAACCCACCTGAAATTTTCATATAAACGGGAAAAAAGGACTGAAAAGAGAACATATTCATAACAAATTATCCGCGCTATTAGGCACAAAGTTACTCAACTGTACAGGGTAAGCAGCTACGAAACGTTTCCCCCGAGTTTTCTTCTGGTGGGTGTTCAGGTTAGTTTACCCACTTATTGTTAAGTTGCGTTGCGTTAAGTGCGACACAAAAACTTAACCATATTTTTAATATATGTATATACTATATCGTTTATTAAAACTGGCTTTTGCTCATGTCCCAGGCACCGGGGTCCTGTACAACCAGTTGCTGACGCCGTATAAATCATCTATACTAGGTGTAAACGCATAAATATAAATTATATTTCCTACAGTCTATTAAATGTTTTTGAGGTGCATTTCCGTGAAATATCTTTACCGACATTTTATTATACCTAATATTACGGACAAGGCCTGCGTTTATTTAATCCACGCATGAATCCTAATATTGTAACATGTAGGTACTTACTTGAAATTAAAAAGCGTCATATGCTTCAGCTATCTTTAGGTCGTGTAACTTATCTTTGACTTTTAATGATAATGTATAAAATATGACAAATAGATTTAAATACATACTTGTCTTTATTTTATCTAATTTACGAACTCAATAGAATTTTGATTTACAACCCTATCATCTTCTCTATTCCGAACCATTGCGTATGAAGTAGATTAAATTAGAGGACAGAGGATAAGTTATTTTCTATTTAAGTCCAACCCTCCAATTGTCTACACGAGGCAAATCAAATTCATTAGCCAAGGCCCTGGCTATTACGCAAATTAACTGTGGTAGTTCCGATGTCTGGCACGCTCGGTGTCTATAAACGGACCTTAACTGCGAGCTGGGGACAAACTCTGTTGCTATTTCAGCACCACATAGTAAAGAAATAATGCTAGACACTACTCACCAGCTAGTCCTAAATCAACCAAGGTATGGAATGAAATCGAGACTATGGAAAGAAGATTATTGGTAAGATACAAATAATCTTCTTTCATAATAAAATAAAAACACCCGTATTTGAGGCAAGTATCTTCAGTTGGTCTAATAGCCGGCTGAGACGGGGGTTGCGGGTTGTAATTTTTGTAACGGCACTTTTCACTATTATGGTTTTTCATACCACAAACTGCGCAGACATTGCAACGTTGGTCGCCGGCCCCGCCGCCGCTTCCGTTGCCGTTAACGCCACCACGACCCCGACCGGACTGGCCCTGGAATCCTGCGCGATATATTGGCTCCTCCTTTAACAAACTAACGTCGCTGGTGACGCGGAAATTGAGCATGACCTTAGCTTCTTTGGCACAAGCCGCTTGCCGCCATTTCAATAGGCCGCGTTAACGTCAGCGACGAAGGCCTCTGTTCGAACAACTTGTCCCTTTCGGGACCGGCAATCAGACCGAGGACGAAACGGTCTCTAAGGTTCGTTTCCAAGGCAACACCGAAGTCGCAATATATAGCCAAACCTCTTGACGCCGCCCATTCCCCCAATGTTCCGCCTGATTTCCTGGTAGCACCAAAGAATTTTGCCTTGTCGACGAATGAGCACTTCTTAGGCTTGAATAAACCATGGAGTAAATCCAAAAGCTCGCCGAATGTTAGCGTTTCTAATTCCTTCGGATACGCTAGGTTGATTACGAGACGGTAGGTCTCCTCCGTGCAAGTGAGTTAGCAAAATTCCACTTTTCACTTCATCTTCTACACTGTTGATTTTTAAAAATGGGTCAACTTGCTTTTATAAATTAACCGTTCACTTATTTTGAATTCAATTGCCTGTTGCAAAACCTGTCGCGAGATACGTAATCACCCTGCCGCTTAAGCTGACTAAGTCGCGGGTTTCCTCACGATATTTTCTTATAATAAAAAAAATACGTGATCATTACCGGTAATTAATACATAAGCCTCTATCTACTAAGAAGTATCTTAGGCGGAAGCATTGCACACACGGCAAGACACAATTTTAATTTAAACTTTCTTGAAACTTTAGCCCTTTAACTTTAAAGATAGCTTATTACTAGTTTTCGGTCGGGCTTCGGAACTTTGTAATTATAAGACCAGTGTGATTGCGTACGTTGTATGAAGTAGGTTAAAAAACAACAGTTAACAGTCATAAGCCATTCAGTTGTACGCCGTGCATGCAGTGCGTCCATTACATAAAAAAATCCATTAAAGTTTTAGAACTTGAGAAAATTAATAAATACTATTTTAGACCCAAATTTATTACTTTATAATATAACCTTTAGCTATGTCAGGTTCTTTAATTTATGTAGTACCTACCTATCTACCGTAGTACCTACCTATCTACCGTAGTACCTACCTAGTATCTACTTATGGAAGACCAGCGCTGTGGTTTAATTTACTTTGCCACAGCACAAGCTGAATGGTGACCTTTTTTGTCACTTTGACTTAGTTCTATGAATAATTTTATAATTTTGTTAACTTTTCGAAAAAGTGACAAAATAAACATATTTTTATCTCTTTTTTTATCTTTATCTTTATCTATCTTTAGTTTCACTTTATTATTCGCCTAAAGGTTAACAAAAGAGATTGTTAACTACTTGAGGAAAAGACTAGTATACTATTCCGAAATGAACATTAAAACTAATACTAAGAAACAGTGTCTCAGTGTATAGATTTCAAAAGAGTACTGAAGAATGCCTAGGGCTTGGCTTTAATATAATAATTTTAAATAATTAAATACAAAAGTTGAAATTTTCACAGAAGTTGTATTTCTGTTGCCGCTAGAACAACAAACACTAAAATCAGAATAAAATAAATATTTAAGGGGGCTCCCATACAACAAACGTGATATTGATTGAGTAATGGTACGGAACCCTTCGTGCGCGAGTCTGACTCGCGCTTGGCCGATTTTTTTATCCACGTTAAATATGACAATGATATGAATGAATGATGCCAGCCATGTGATTCGAGCGAGTGATAAGCTTTCTCACCTCGCAGTGACAGCCCGCTTTAACGATCATTGAAAATTGCTTAAACGTATTTTTAAGTTTTAAAATTACAGGATTTTATCGCGTACCTTTTTTATTATTTTCCCGACGTTTCGAACACATCCAAGAACGCTGAAATGTGTTCGAAACGTCGGGAAAATAATAAAAAAGGTACGCGATAAAATCCTGTAATTTTAAAACTTAAAAATATGTTAATAAATCGCGAAAGCTTAACAAGTTATATTGCTTAAACGGACTGTGAAAGTACATATTGTGCAAATAAAACAATATTTATGTAAAGCAGTGTGACATTTACAGTGAGATAAAGCACCATTTCTCCCGTCACGTATGTTCCCCCGAAGTAGATTACGATGCGATTATGATAGGGTTTCCACAAGCGAGGTAATCGCGGCGATGTTATCGTCGTGCCACATATCACACTCTTTTAGAGGCCGTCTCCACGAGCGAGAGAATCGCGACGAGTCCGCGCTATAGGAATACGTGGCACGACGATAACATCGCCGCGATTCCCTCACTCGTGGAGACGGCCCCATAGTAGAATAGGGCTCTTGGGCTTTTGTTATTTCCAACGAGTCACAGTGTAACTCGCTTTAAGTATGACACGCTGGAAACCCTTTTTTTCGGCATTTACAAACTGTCAAAACTAAACAATGATCATTTTATTGTTTTATTTTTGTCTCCTTGTGTTATTTCTGTTTCTAGTGAACGTTCAATAAGTTAATCAATCATTCAGCATTGTAGTCACACTAGGGCCTAGTTTAACCTAGCCTAATTTTAATCATTTAGGTGGAGTATCAAAATATATTAGACACGTGTTCTTTATGTAAAGTTTACAGCAATTTATGACGTCACGGGCGTCTTAGAATAATTTGAAAAACAAAAAATAGCCTGGAAGAGATCGCTCCTAGCGATAAGGCCGCCCATTGTGCGTTTGTGTTTATTTTAAGTTTTCGTACTGTATTTAATTTAAGTTTTAGTGTACAATAAAGTTATATTCATTCATTCAAAATACTTGTCTATTATTTATTTTCTCACTTACGCATTAAATGAACAACCCTGTCTACGCGTCTAGGTACACTAAATATTTTACACTTTTACTGTCCAGGCTGTAAACTTGTGGAACGCATTGCCTGTATCCATCAGGCGTGCTCCATCCCTTCAAGTTTTCATATCTATGGTTAAGGAACACGATTTGTCCTGTTGAAATTAGCTGCTTGAATCATTGTCAAAATACATAATTTGTATATTTATTTATTCGTTTGTATATAAGTATTACATACATATATAATTATATATGTATATTCTATAGGGTATTTTTTATATTTACTTTTCTTTTAATTTCACACCATTTTACCCCATCTCATTACCACAATCCAATCCATCGAAATGTTGTCTGGAGATCGCTCTTTAGCGATAAGACCGCCGATTGTCACTTTATGTTTAGTGTTTCTCTTTTTTTTGTTAATTTGTTTAGTTTAAGGTGTGCAATAAAGCATTTTCTATCTATCTATCTATGTACACTTGCGTTGGAAATATCATAATCATCTATAAAAGTCCACAGCTGGATATAGGCCTCGCCGCGCCATTTCACCCTGTCTTGGCTTGCCACATTTAGGGTTTTCCAGCGACCGTTCGCAAATCATCACTCCATCTAGCTGTTGGGCGTCCTACACTACGCCTACGGAGTCACGGTTTCCGCTCAAGGACTCCCCTGTCTTCAGCTTGCCCTACCTAGCGCCTTCGAGCGACAGGAAATGTATTATCTCCTAAAACTTACGCTCAGCCCTGGAATGGGTCCGGTCGCGCTTGCCGAAGCCCCTAGCGGTCATCATCTCAAGGTTCTTGAAGCCGCGCGTGGGACGCTGCTGCTTCCTAGCCACCCTGCCGTCGGGAGCGCCCTCGGACAGGCAGAGGCACGCCGCTAGCACCAGGAACATTTGCATGGAGATGTTCATGACTGGGGACAACAGATTGTAAAATTAATATTACTTAATAAAGGATCGGCAAGATCAGTGTGTGTTACCAGTGGCCTTATGAATAAGCTCAGAGTCGCTCAACGAGCTATGGAGAGGGCATGCTCGGGGTTTATCTACGGGATCGAATCAGAAATGAGGAGATACGTAGAAGAACTCGAGTCACCGACATAGCCAAACGGATTAGCACGCTGAAGTGGCAATGTGCAGGCCATATAGCGCGCAGAACAGATGGCCGATGGGGCCGCAAAGTTCTCGGATGGAGGCCACGGATCGGCAAGCGCAGCGTAGTACGTTCACCTACAAGATGGGCAGACGACTTGGTGAGAACTGCTGGTCGGCGGTGGATGCAGATAGCTTCCAACCGCAGTACTTGGAGATCAATGAGGGAGGCCTTTGTCCAGCAGTGGACGTCCTACGGCTGATATGATGATGATGATGATGAATAAAGGATCGGGATGGTTGGAGGACTTCTTTACCCTAAGGGACAAAGTTGGTTCATCATTCATCATTTCAGCTGAAACACGTACACTAAGAACACAGGCCTCCCTCATGGATCTCTATGAGGGGTAGTTGCCATACTCACCACGCTTGGCAGGCGTACCCGTACTGAACTCGCCAACCCGATACCCGGTGTGCGATACACGGAAAGACGCTGCTGCCCATTATCCGGAGGTATCCCTTAGCAAACTTTTACTGCATCCACGGGTATGAGAGGAGGGGTAACATTCTACTGCCGGCCCCCACGGCACGGGACGTTGGATAATAGAAACAAAAAACCTTTTTAGGGTTTCGGTTAGGGACCAAGATGGTAAAAAAGGAACCCTTATGGTAACACTTTGTCTGTTTGTCTGTCACTAATGAATATCTCGAGAACTGATGCTATCGATTTGAAATTTGAAATGATTAAATATAGTAATAATAAAGTAATAAATTAAATGGCATGAAATTAAAAAAAAATATTGAGATACATCAACATTCTACGTTCATTAAACTTACACCAGATCTTCATGAATTTTACTTTCAAACCTTCCTCTTGAAACAAATGGTTAATTGGTGGATAAACCCGCAATAAACACCGTTTCGTTCTAATTTAGGAGGACTAAACGGCCAAGCTGGCAGACAGACGCGAAAAGCGATTTCAATATTATACACGTATGATGTTAAATGATTTTAGAGTGTCAAAAACAATTTGGATTCCAGAAAGTAATATTATATTCCTTTTTATAATTCTAACACAACCAATAAAAAGGCTATACTTTCATTTTATTTTTATTTTAACTCAGCATCAGCATTCTTCTACGAAACTCTTCCTGTCCTAGCGTGAAGTGGCGAAACGCTCTAGCTAGATGATTCAATAATTAAAGTTCTTCATTATTTTGTTTTTACTTACCACACTACCTTACCTAGCCTGTGAGATCTCAAAGTGTAATGGATACAAATAACAAAGTGCTACATAATGGTAGCGCGCCATTACTTACTCATTTTACGAGCACGTTCTAATTCTAACTTGAATTAAAACCAGACTAAAAATAATCTTGTTTAATCGAAGTAGTGGTCACTTTAGTTTGCCGATATAACTTCTTTTCAATTATTATCAACACAATCGTAGGACGTCCAATAGACCACATAGCACGTTTTCGATAGGTTTGTATGTTAAGCGACAGAATTAGCGACACTTTCATTGCATTTTATGAAAGCGTAGTGAAGGTAGGTGAATTACCTGTATTGCCACGCTAAATGGCATCGAGTATAGAAATCTTTGGTGTATTCTTTCGAATAACTATCTAACAATTACTCCTTTCTTTTAAACGCCGATTAAATTTATTAATTACTTATTAATTCAAACATAATTAGGGTTCCGGACCAAAATGGTAAAAGGAACCCTTATGATATCACTTTGTCCGTCTGTCTATGACAAATTGGTATCTTGAGAACTTGTAAATTGGTGCTATCATCGGCTTGAAATTTCAAATGGTATAAGATAACGCTTTTTCACTAATATAGAATCTATAATAATGTAAAATATTCTTATTATGATTGCAAGGAAAATAAATGGGTTCAAACATTTTAAGTGAAGTTACTATGTCATGTGACGTTTTATGAAAGGTATTTGCACATTAATAAACAGTTTTTAGTTTTCCTTTAAGTCGTATCTTTTTCGAATTAATTACAAAAATGTTAAAAAAATACCGCTTTCCCCTCTTATCTCCAAAGTTTGCTGAAATAATACACCTTTCATAATACGTCACATGACGTAGTAACTTCACTAAAAGGGGGTCTCAAAATTTTTATTGAAGTTACTTGGTCATGTGGCGTATCATATAAAAGGTATTTTTGTGAATATTGATAAACAGTTTTTAGTTTTGCTTTAAGCCGTATAGTTTTAGACTTATTTACAAAAACGTTGACAAAAATAGCGTCCCGTATCTCTGAAGTTTGCGAAATAAGCCTCTGAAACTTTTATTGTTAATAGAAGTGTACGTAAAGATTACAGGAAAATTATAACTGACTCTCTAGTAAATTAGACAGTCAGTTATAATTTTTTTTTTAGAAATCATCGAAAATGTATAAAAATCTACATAAGTTCCGCTATCATACAAGAGATGGCGCTGTCAACGTTCTCCAACAAATATTAACCGCCTTTATCATATATTATATTGTATGATGGCACGGAACCCTCGGTGCGAGAATCCAACTCGCTCTTGGTCGGTTTTATTTTAGTTGGGCTTTAGCAACGTCATTTTTTATAAGTAAAAAAGGAGGTTAGTGTCAATGTCAACCCTATAATAAAGTAGCTGTATTTAAATAGTCATCAAAATCATCTTAGGTTAGTTTGGATTGGGAGTAGTGTTATTATTGTAATATAAATATGTCATCGGTGGAGGAGATCAGTATAATGATACCCTAGGGTAAAATGATTCAGTGGAATCATTTTAGACTAAGTGTAGTCTTGCCGAATCTACTAGTCCCATGATAAATGGGTTTAAAGCACTTGCAATAATGGCGGAACATGCGCTCGCACCGGTACAAAGTTTTCAAAGAAAAATTGGATTTAATGTTTTTTTATAAGGAAATATTTTTTTTCTGTTTCGACTAGTCTATTATCTGTGTTTACATGTTTTTTAACTCCTCATGGAGATCCACGAGAAAGGCCTGTGTTCAGTAGTGGATGTTTAACGGCTGAAATTATATTTTTATTTATTTTAATAATAATTTAATCAGAACGGTCGCTTAATGACCACTTACACTGATTATTTATTCAAACTTTATCCACTAATAATAAAATAAAACTAAGAAATAATAGAGAAAGGAATAATATCTATAACTAACAAAATAAACCATCAAATGAAATAAAAATAACTTTAAATGTCAAATTACAATATGAAATAAAATATAAGTTTAACTTACAAAATTATATTTATTTTGTAAAAACGGGAATTACTCACGTAGTATTGTAACGTCGAAGATTATTCCACACTGTCAGTGTCGTGTCGGCCACACGCGCGGACGGGCATTCAACCCATGATGATGATTTTCTTGAAAAATCGAAACGTGTCGGAATAATCTTCGACGTTACAATACTACGTGAGTAATTCCCGTTTTTACAAAATAAATATAAGTTACTAATGTCAAATAATTAAACTTAACAATATCAAATTTAAATATCAGTCATTCATCGATCTTACAAAATCTCATGCATTCATACATAATCTTTGTTGTGATCTAGTTGATTTATTCGATTTCATATTATTTGAAAGACGCTGCTGCCCATTTTCCGGATACATCCCTTGGCCGACTGAAACAGCATCCACGGGCAAAGAGGAGAGGCAATATTCTACTGCCGGCGCCCCATGGCAAACCACTTAAATAGCATAAACAGACGCAGTCGGCATTACAATTTTTTTTTAATCCTCAAGTGGCTTGTACAATGAATAAAATACGTTTTCCTTAACTTCTTTTGTGCCGTTTCAGTTCAATTTAATTCTGTTGTACTTTAATCGGTTTGATTATGCGATGGACTTTGAATTCGAAGGACATTTGGAGTAATTTTGTGGAAAATTCAATTGTCTTCGACGAAAGAAAAATGTTTATAGCGCAAAAAAAATCTTATTAGTGCACTATTTAGGCAAACATTTCTGTGGAATTCAATTTGCTCAGTAATTACAAGAATACTGGTATTTTAAAAATAATACATTCCACACAACCTTTCTGGCCCCAAAGTAAGCACACCGTGTGTAATGTATGAGTGACAATTTTATTTAAAATTTTCATATTCATTTTATTGTTTTATAATTTTGAAATGTAATTTATTGGAATGCAATATATACAGGGTGAATTTTTGAGACGGGACAGTAAGGGCAGGTACCTTAACCGTTATAGTTTCAAGAAAACGTTTTTAGAAGACTATCCATAAATTTTTAAGATATTCTGAACTGCATTATTTACTTAAGTACCAACATTCTTCAGCCAGTCTTCTTAATAGCGGATTATAGCGGATCTACCCATAACAAAAAGTTTGGCTAATTTACCGAAATGTATGGAAAAATATGGGACCCATGAGAGAGGCCTTAGTTCAGTAGTGGACGTTTTACGGCTGAAATGATGATGATGATGAAAATGATGATGGAAAAAGTTTTTTGAAATTTCTGACATTTCTAGTACTCAAACCTCAGTCGGTCTAGTAGAGACTTTTGATCCTAATAAGAAAGAGGATCGATTGCCATCAAAAAAAGTTTTTGTGTGACTGACTATTTTCTTGCTGACTGTACATTTTTTCCAATATCTGTAAATGCAGTTTAAAATATCTTAAAAATTTATGGATAGTCTTCTAAAAACGTTTTCCTGTAACTATAACGGTTAAGGTACCACCTGCCCTTACTGTCCCGTCTCAAAAATTCACCCTGTATATATATATATATTATTTGCTGACATGTTTTTTAATGTTCTTTTTATTGTTTTATAATTTCTCTGTAATGTTGTCTTGATATTGTTTATTGTTGTTCTAGAAGATGCTGTGTGATTTGTCCAGCATTATTTATTTTTATTTATTTTTATTGTTGACATTTTCGATTTTATTAATTTATAATTATTATTAATTTGAAATCAGTATTTATTTCTATATTATATTGAAGCTCTTTTAATGTTACTGATGTAAAACATATTTTGCGGGGGGTAAAGCCGATCGGTGACGCGTGACGCTTGGAGATGTACGAGTTACTACTAGGGTGACTGCCCTAATAACTAGATACTAGGGCGACCGCCCATCGTCCATCGTGCACATCGTGTTGACTGTGGCGACTGGGGCGACTGTGGCAACTGGGTCTACTGTAGCGACTGTGGCGAATGTAATGACTATGGCGACTGGATCTACTGTAGCGACTGTGGAGACTGTTATGACTATGGCAACTGGGTCTACTGTAGCGACTGTGGCGACTGTTATGACTATGGCGACTGGGTCTACTGTAGCGACTGTGGCGACTGATATGACTATGGCGACTGGGTCTACTGCAGCGACTGTAGCTACTGTAATGACTATGGCAACTGGGTCTATTATAGCGACTGTGGCGACTGTAATGACTATGGCGACTGGGGCTACTGTAGCGACTGTGGCGACTGTAATGACTATGGCGACTGGGTCTACTGTAACGACTATGGCGACTGTAATGTCTATGGCGACTGGGTCTATTGATTCTCTCAGACTATTCAGAACGATGAACAATAAACTTTCGCATACAATCTACTTTGTTTTTGGAAATTAATAAATTGAATTTGAAATTGAGTACCAGATTGTCAAGATGATTTTTAAATACTTACACTTTTATTTTATTACTGCACACTTACCGACCGGAGGCATATATCTGCAGATAAAAGCAAAAAAGCTTGTCCCCCGGCGGGGATCGAACCCGCAACCTCCTGCAGCTCAGCCGGCTACTAAACCAACTGCGCCAAGGAGTCGCATTAAAACCAGCACGACACAAGCTTTTTTGCCGTGGGATGGCGGCAGTAGAATATTGCCCATAGGCAGCAGTGCCTTCCGTGTATCAACATCCCGTACTGCACTCGCCAACTCGCCTGCCTAGTGGTGAGTATGGGAAAAACCCCTCATGATCACTACTTGGAGATTCATGAGAGAGGCCTGTGTTCATCAGTGGACGTCCCACGACTGAGATGATGATGAAACAAAACTTTTAAAGCGCCTTCCATTTTATAATTTAATCAGAACATATGCAAATGTATAATTTCAATATGCAAAATTTCAGCTTATTCGGTTGCTGGGAAATGAAAATATGATTTCGATTAGCAACCGGAAAGATACATAATAGCTACGCACCTTGTGGGGAACCTTATGAAAATTCGAACGAGGAGGGATACAATGCATCATTTGCAAGACGCTACAGGAAATAAGATCTCATTTGTGTGTCTCAAATGTGATTCCGATGAAGACTGATTTCATATTTTACCTACGTCAATCAAAATGCTAATTACTTAAGAAGTTCAGACTTTGTTATAAATGGCTGTGAGCCTAAAATTCCTTTATAGTTTAAGAAAGAACATGTTTTTGTTAATTTTTGATTATTTTTCTATTAGATTAAGAATAAAGTCTAAGTTTGTTATAACGTGCCAAGGTTTATATTGCTAAAAACGCTTAATGAATCAAGTCTATCAAGATATTTCTTTTTATAACTAAGAGTTTTTATTTGAAACGAGAATCATTGTTTTGGCGCCTACGACTTTAATTTCAAGCTAGCTTTTCGCGTCAGTTTGCATGCAGGCAGTCCGCGTTTTACCATTGTCATTTAAACAATGAGCCGTTTTCAGTAAAAAAACAAAAAAGTGTTTCCTATTAAACTTAACAGATGGAGCTGGCAAGCGGAGAAAACAAGTTTGTGATTAATCACAATTACTGTCATTGTCAAATTGTGTTTCCTACGTAGTAAAATAAAACTAACGCCATCTATATGGTTCGAGGGAACTATTTTTGAAGTTTTAACTTTTTAATGAAAACACCTAATTACATTCAACTAATATCCTCTCTTAGGTACTGATTATCCTCTCATAATCATAATCAATCATTTATTTTCCAGAATACATAAAATATCACAGTAACAGATCATAGTGCTAAACGTCAGTACATGTATTCGGCCTGCATGCAGGCGTGCAAATACTAATATAATTTAATTTATTTAATAATCTAAATATTCAATTATGTTATAAAAACAATTACACATTAACCAATCATTAATTTTTCTCTTAAATATATTTCCATTTAACACCTTAAGCTCTTCCGGTAATTTATTATATATCAGTATACACATATTATAAACATTTTTCTTATATATATCTTTATGGCGAGGAGGTTGATACAATAAGTTTATAAATTTGGCTCTCTTCTGTCGGGTCACAACTTTACTCCGTCTTTTAAAATGGATGTGCTTTCATAAAAGTACAAATTTATTTTATATACATACATACATGCAAGCGGTAATATATTACATTTTTTAAAAAGAGGCTTTCAACTATCTAAGAACCAAGCATTGTTTAGAACTCGGATACATCGCTTTTGAACCTTAAAAACTTTTTCTACGTCTAGAGTTACCCCATAACAATATCATACCCGTGGATGCAGTTAGAACCTGCTACGGGATACCTTCGGAATATGGGTAGCAGCGTCTTTCCGTGTATCAACATCATAGCCTGTGTTCAGTAGTGGACATTCTACGGCTGAATTGATAATGATGAATTGTTTACCAATGCGTCACCTTAATCCACCTGAGCATAGCCAATGGCGGGCGCTAGTTCTCTTAAATCTTACAAAACCAAGCTTGTGATGTGATTGGAAAATTCCAGTCAGAAATCCTCGAGCACAATAAAAGAACTCATGTTATTAATGTGCGTCCGATCATGATAAACGGATTGCAATCACTTACAAATTTTTATCTCCGATTATTTTATGTGACTGTGCACGCGACACAGTGCGACAGGCTGGCGCTGCGAGCAGACATTGCCGCCTGGCCCTAAGGTATTTGTCCGGGACATGAAACCGTAACACCTAGTTGTGTAAATCAGGTGCGTCTATGACATTCCTGAACACTTTCAATACACCTGATATAAACACAGATATAATTTACACATGATTTCCTTTAGTTTGATACCAAACTTGGGTATATTTGGAAACATTCGATTCGTCATCCCCACTTTCTCACATTATCTTGTAAACGTCATAACCGGTTTAGGAACCACTGTTAGATAATCTGCTTTTAAATAAAAATAACGCCATTTTAATCGGTCGAATCGTTAAAGAGAAACAGTGCTACATATAAAACACAACTTAAAAACCCTTCTTTTGTGTCGGGTGTTAAAAATGGACACAACTTACTGCGTATATTTTATTTTATAGTAATTTTATACTTCATGACGCCGCGCAGTAGCACAAACTGGCGTCACTGAAAACCAGCGCAATAGTGGTATATTATATATATATAATATACCACTATTGCGCTGGTTCATTATTACAGCAGGTATTATTCATCATTACAGCCATAGGAAGTCCACAATCGGACATAAGCTTCATATACTTCCATGTATTGCGGCTAGAAGCGGCCTTCATCCACCGCCAACCTGCATACCTTACCAGGTCGTCCGCCCATCTTGTTGGTGTACGTCATACGCTGCGCTTCCCAGTCTGTGGCGTCCACTTGAGGACTTTTCGGCCCCATCGAAAATCTATTCTTATAGCTAAATGGCCACTTCAGCGTGCTTATCCACTCGGCTATCTTATTTTTTATGTTTTTGTTGACTAAGTGCAATTGCTAATAGCACAAACAAACTTTTTTCATTACTATCACCCCCTCATCATCATCATCACAGCCGTAAGTTATCCACTGCTGGACATAGGATCATGGACTAAGAGATCCAAGTACTGATCATGAGGGGTTGTTGACATTTTCACCACGCTGGCAGGTGGATTGGCGAGCGCAGTGCAGGATGTTGATACACAGAAAGACGCTGCTTTCCATCTTCCAGAGATATCCCTGAGTAGATTCTTACTGCATCCACGGGCAAGAGAAGAGGGGTGACATTCTACTGCCGGCACGCCACGGCATTATTTTGCTCTATATAGGCATCAGCCCCCATATAGAGCAAAATAGAAGCGTCATTACCAATATGCGTATGTATTATTCTCACATCAGAGTTATGCAAAATTTTAAATTGATCTATTCTGTACTTTGGGTGTTTGGGTTTCTTGTAGTCTTTAGAGCCTTTCGAAGTAAGAACCAATAGGTAAAAAGTTTGTGATGAGTTGATAGATTACCTTTCATGATAAAAATTATTATGTAAATAAAGTGCTAACAAGTTTCTTTGATCGTAAACTTGAGACAGTAAATAAAGCTAAAGAAAGTTATTTTTATTTTGTAAGCCAATTTTAGACTAAAGTCGTCAAACCCGCTAGAAAGCCGTTTGTAGATTTTCAGATTTAAGTTTTTACATACCATGGTTAAAAAAGGAGAGAGTCAAAGATAATTCAAATTTACACTATCGTAACAAAAGAACCGTGTTGGCCAAGTGGTATGTAGCCTGACTTTCGGTCTTCTGATTCTTCTTTTTTGTTATTGTACATTTAACGGTGAAAGAAAAAAGAAAGGAAAATAAAAGAAAATGTATTTATTGATCCACAACAAAAAATTACACAAAAATAAAGAAAAAAACATAATTTATATAAAAAAAACATTTATAGTTAGAGTTGTGGACTAAAAGGTCCTGCCTCAGCATAATGTTGGTCCATATAATAATAATGGTCCAACGCTGGTATTCTGGGAGGACCTTTCGTGCGTGTCGACACGTTATAATAATCCACACTTTTAAAACTAAATACCAAGTTATACAAATAAAAAAACACCAAGAAAACATCCTGAGTAAACCCGCGGCTTAGTCAGGTTCAGAGATATTGACCTGTTTATTATTTTGACTAATAGGGAGGATGGTATAGATGCTGGGCATGCCTTATCCATCTAACAATGTCCCAAGCAGTGCAGCGTTCTGGCCAACATTGATATCAGTTACTGACGCTGTATAAATCATCAATAAGGAAATACGCTAAACGATTAATCTCTGCACCGCTTCTGATCGCACATTCTTTCCTTTCCTAACTCAAAGCTGATTAACCTAGGGGGATGGTATAGGTGCTGGGCAAGCCTAATCTATCTAACAATGTACCAGGCATTCAGCGTCCCGTACAGCATAAATACAGGTTGCTGACACTGTATAAATCATCTACAATAAATGTCAAGTCCTTATTAAGTTATCGCGCTGAATGAGTGCAATTCTACATTCGTGAAACAGGAATAGACGACTGAAGCCTTATTCGCTAATCTTAGCTGGAACAGTACATCGCATTATCCAGTTACGTATGTACTTAGGATATTAAATGAATTTGTATGAAGTGCTGTGAGACCTATCTATTTATATCGTGTCTATTTTTTATTAACCTACGTTGTCCCACAGCTACGCAAAGGTCTCTCCTTCCTGTCTCCACTTGTCGCTGTCTATTGCTAACTTCGTCCATGTAGACGTAAACTCATCCAGGTCTTCTCGCCATCTCGTTCTGGGTCTATCGCGACTTTGTTGCCCGCTTGGCACCCAATGTGTGATGAGATTATGATGAGATTGGCCCATCGTCCCGGGTGCATTCGAGTCACATGGCCTGCCCACCATGACGCAATCTATGCGTTTGACGCCGAGGATACTTCTCTCCATCGCTTTCTGGCAAATCTTGAGTTGTGTTATGAATTATCTGAAGGATTTTATATCCTTTTAGTTTCCATACTCTGTCATCATTGATGACGAAACTCTTTTTAGCCGACGAAAAATAAATGAATGAGGTTCCCAAATCAACACGTGTCACCGTGTCTATTCAAACTTTGTAACGTAAGTAACAGTTTTTTTAGGCTCGCGAAATTACGGGCACATGAGACCTAACAACTCTTACCGGGCGCAATGCAATGCAGCGTTGGTCACGTGCTTAATGAACGTGATTACCGCGGTATCCTAGTTGTAATAGGTAGAGGTTACCGCTTAACAGCCCACATGATATTTAGTTTTAGGTTAAAGGCACAATCGGTTTGAAAAGTTGTCACTCACTTTGTCAGACTTGAAATGGTTTAACTTCGTTTGCTGTTCTGCGATTCTATGCCTTATAATCTAAAGGTTCTATCGTTCTTTTTCAGAACTAAAAATGTGATTTAAAACGTAGCGCTTCGGGGTTGTTTGCTCACTACTTTACAGATGGCTTTCACTCTATCGTTCGTAGAAAAACAGTATCCCTGAGGAGCTGAGTTCGGAGCAGCCTAAAAAGCATCCTGAAGACTAGCAGAAAATTAGACATCTCCTATATGGAAATGCTTTGTGTAAAAAATGATTAGTGAAGGAAAGTATTTTCCGTGGTGATCATTCTTTGTTCGCTTATCATAATTAAATATAATATATAAAATATAACTTTTATCGTAGAAAATATGGCCTGCCCTAATAAAGCTAACGTTATTTTTTAATTATTTTAACTGTTCCTATTTGACGGCATATTTATTGAATTGTATTTTTTTTTTATATCCAAATTATAAAACCTTTGTGAGCTAAGTTATTTAAAATTAACTTTTGAATGTTTTGGATTGTTTAGTCAGTAAGTTCAATTGTGTTTATTTTAAATAAATAATGTGAGATATTTTAATTATTTATTTATTTAAACTTAAATCTACGCTAAGGTTTTGGCTCTCTTGGGTGATTTTCTACAAGTTTTTGCTCTTTGTGTGAAAAGACATTTGTAGGCCAGCTGTCGCAGAATTCCATAGATTTCCGACACGGCTATCTTACCGATCAACCTGAAAAGCTGCTGGCTATTGTGCTAAAATGCTTCGTGGAACTGGTGTTATCTGAATGTTAACCTATAAAATAGTTTAGTTATAATCTACTAGCAGCACCTTGGCGGTTTCACCCGCGTAGTTTCCGTTCCTGTGGGAATACGGGGATAAAATATTACGTTTGTTACTCGGTGATAATTTAGCTTATGGTAAAAAAAATTGGTTCAGTGGTTGCATAAAAGCGTAACAAACAAACAAACTCACATTCGCATTTAAAATATTAGCTAGGATTATAAATCGTCGGTAGATTTATCGCGGATGCCCTATTGACTGGGAAATTTTGCGTAGACGAATATTAGTTTATTAGAACAATTGGAATTAAACTAATTATGTAATTGTCAAATTGTAGAACCGTTTAATTTAATAAAAACACTTCAGATCAGTCACATTTCAAACAATAAAAAAAAATTGGTTTATCTGTTCAGGAGCCACGGACAAGATGCAAATTTATTAAAAAGTGTATTTTCGATTGAAATACCCAGAGGTCATTATTTTTTAGTTATTTTTAACAGAAATTCCACAGATAGCCATTGAGAAATTGGTTTTGAGGTTCGAAAGTAGCTTTTCATTAAATTAATTTAAACTTGTAATTGATGATTCTTTTGAGAACTCAATCGGATGGAAATCCTCGCGGTCCGCATTTTCGTCGAAGAAAAGACCGAGTTAGAGTGTTCATTTTGAATTCTATACTATTTAGAGGTATATTGATGATCTGAAAAGGTGGTTACAATCTTTAGCGTTTCCAAAAATATGCGTTTAAACTATGATAAAGATTGTTGAAGTCGTTGGAAAATTTAATGCAAATTCAGGGTTATTTTGACGTACATATGTATGCCGCGTAAACGTTTGAAGTTATGTGCAAGTCATCATCATCATTTTAGCCGTAAAACGTCCACTACTGAACACAGGCCTCCCTCATGGATCTCCATGAGGGGTTTTTGGCTCTACAACACCGTAATTAGGCCGTCACTAGTTTATGGTGCCCTAGTATGGTGGCCCAGAACTAAACAGATAACCACCATAAATCAGATGCAGAAGTTTCAGAGACTGGCATGTGTGGCGATAACAGGGAGTATGAGGACTGCCCCCACGGCAGCACTCGAGGCCCTTATCGGATTAACGCCCCTACACCTTCACGTGCAACAAGAGGCAGCTGCGGCTGCCTACAGACTCTGGGCTCTAAAACTTTGGGAACACAGTACACAGTCACACCACACCACTATCATAGAAGAGTATGCAAGCGGAAACCCACTACTTCTCTCTATGTACGATAGGGTACCCAAAAAACACCTATACTCTAAAAGCTACACTGTACAATTACACGAAGAGCCCAGTGATAGCTCAAATACCAAAGAGGTAAGAATTTACACAGACGGCTCCAAGATGGAAAAAGGAACTGGAGCTGGTACGTTTTCGGAAGACCTTAACATCCACAATACAACAGCCCTGGGTAAATATAACTCCATCTTCCAAGCGGAATGTATTGGCATAATCCAGGCTGCAAATGCAGTGCTACGGAGAAAGGTAAATGATTATAATATCAAAATCCTCTCAGATAGCGCTGCCGTACTACAAGCCCTGAACAGAAGAGAACACAACACAGGACTCACCATACAGTGTCACCATCTGTTGGAAGAAGTAAGTAAGTCCAACAGAGTCACTCTCCAATGGATAAAGGGACACAGCGGATCCAGGGGAAATGACGAAGCGGATGCCCTGGCGAGGAGAGGCTCGGAAATGCAACCAGCAGGACCGGAGCCAATTGTTCCCCTACCTTTTAGTCAACTTCGATCCTGGATCCGACAGAGAACTGGAGAACTACACCAAAGCTATTGGACAGGTACAAAAGACTGTAGACAGTCGAAGGAGGCCTTCCCGGTTCTTAACCAAAGATACTCCCGAAAACTACTAAATCTAAACCGCGACAAACTTCGACGAATCGTCGGTATTTTCACTGGTCACTGCTCACTTAACAAACACCTTTTTACACTGGATATTACTGATAGCCCCCTTTGTAGGGGGTGCATGATAGCAGAAGAGACGGCCGCGCACGTACTTCTGGAGTGCAGCAGCGTGGCGTCTCAGAGACGACTACACCTCGGGGAGCCGAGGACGCCCAGGGAGGCCTGCGCCGACACTACCAAGCTGCTGGCTTTCCTGGAGGACATCGGATGGCTGGACTAAGCAGACGCCGTCCGTCACGCAAAAAGGGCCCATCAGCGGCCTAGTTGCGGAAACCAGTCCGCTCACCAAGTGAGGGGTTTTTGATAATTTGTTTAGTTTAAGATATGAAATAAAGCATTTTCTATCTTCTATCTATCTATAATTTCCATAATTTTCATTGTTATAAACATATGTGTTATAATAATTCTAATTCTAATTCTTGGGGGGGTCACCAGATCTGCACTGACGTCCCGTATTGGGGTGTATTGTGCCTGGTCGTGGTCGCGGGGAGACTATAAATATATAGACTATATCTCTGAATATATGAATATGAATATATCCGTGGTCTCCCCGCGACCACGACCAGGTGCAATCCGGTCGAAACGTCGGGAATAAAATGAAGGTAATTACGCGATAAATACCCGATAATCCAATATAGTAATAATGTGTTGTGATCGCATGTCCAACACTGGATGTCTTATGGCTGATAACGAACTGAGACTCCACCTCCTCTGTCGGTCCCTCACTGCTGAACACCGTGAACTAAGTCACACAGTTTCGGATGAACGTGGGTATATTGGTATGAAAACATAAACAAACCAGCTAAAATTGTATAAACTTGTTTTTACATTAAATTATTCGCGGTCGTACAAATTTCAGATAAATTAACCGTTTTCTAAAGTTTTCTTCTTGTAAGGTTTTAGTTACGAAATTGTTCGAGTTTCAAATTTTATGGTTCTTAGAATAAAACTTGGATCGGTAACATTTTTTGTATAGGTAATTCTCAATTTATAATCGACAGTATGTCATTGTGGTCGGTATTTAATGGTTTTTTTTTCTAGAAAAATGTATGTGTAGATTTCCCGAATATTAAAAAAACAGTATTTTCCATAGCATTTACTTTTATAGCTGACAAACTTAGTCAGCAAGGATTTTCCAGAATGGTCAGTATTCGTTATATCCATTTATTAGATCCATGATAATTTCAAAAGTTATATAGCGTAAACGTCGTTTCAAACTCACGCTTATTTCCTGATTTGAAACTAAGTTAATTACCAAATTTTTTGAGTAAGTTAATTAGAATTTTTAATTAATCATTAACTTTTAGAAAAGTTTAAAGTAAAAAGTTTTCAGGAAATAAACGTGAGTCTGAAAGCACGTTTACTAATTAATCATGGAAATTATCATGGCTGTTATCATTATATGCAATATACGGGATATTTAGCAACATTAGGGGGCGAAGCCCCCTAATATGCATAGCGCTGTCTGTCTGTCTGTCTGTCTGTCTGTGTATGGGGCGATTACAACGGAATGCGTTGACCCATTTACATGAAACCCTTTTTGTTAGCACCGTCTAATTGAAAGAAGGGTACTGATTGATTTTGGTGACCCTAGGGACATAGGGACAGGAGTTATTGTGACCTCAAAAGGTAAAAAAAATACTAGTCTTCAAATGGCCGAAAACGTCCAAAAACCCAAAAATGACATTTTTGATCTTTGGTTGATTTGGGTGGGGACGAGGGCCTCAAAAGGTCACTTTTGTGGTCCTCGAACCCTTTTCTGGTACCCCCGCTTGTTTGAGTCTTTCACAGTCACGTTTACACTGTACATAATATTGTTAGCAACACTAGTGAAAACCATATTATAAAATTATTGTATTATTTTAGGAATATTATTTTTATCAATTGATTACGTATTTATAAATTTTGTTGATTATTAAAAGACACCAAATTGTTTCGAGTACTAGTATTGACTTGCAAGTACTAGCTGCCATAGTGAGTCCGCTCTTTTGACCAATGAGTATTGTTTTTGGAAGGGATCATAGTAGTTGGGAATTTTGGGGAGAAGGTCGGGCAGCCTCGCTCTGCAGTTGAATTTCGTTTCTTGTACTGTATGGTTAAAAGTGTAAAGTGGAAATTAAGTACAAGTAAAGTGAAGGAATAAAGTATATTTTGTGCAAGTAAGTACCGTCTTCTTATTTTCTATAAAATTACTTAGTGAAAGCTAACAGTATAATAACCTGACTTCTGTTCAGTAAGTTTTTACGTGTTTATGTAGTTTGTATAGTTTTAAAATCCCGTGCGTAGTTTTCGACGAAGGTTCTTACTTTGCTTTTAAGTTTATTATTATGTTAGTGATTATGTATGTATTTATAAGCTTCTAGTTTAGCTTCTAAGATATCTTACAAATACGTTGTTGATAAAATGGCAGATTGATTTCTATCATATCCCTTTGCAACAATAAAGATACCTTCGCATTGTTTTACTCGATTTCCAAGTTTGCGAGCTGTCTAGCGAAACCACGGGGTAGATATTAGTTTCAGGTAAATTTAATAAAGCACTTTACCAACCTCAAAATTGGTTGGAATATAGGGTGGCCCACAACATGCTGGTAGCCGGTTAATTTATCGTTTCATAAAGTTATGTTAATTATTATTTATTTGAAATTCTTATCAAAAGCCTAAAGTTAAAAAAAATCCAGAACATGTACGAGTTTGTCTTACATTTTGAATTTTTTTTAATTAAATGCTTAGACAGACTTTGGAAGCCCACTATGGATTTTTAAACAGTTTTTTCGTAGCTGGTCAATAACCATTATATGATTCACGTTTAAAACAAAATGATAACGATTGAGTGTGAACAAATGATTGAGTTTGTCTTACGCTACTTTCGAAAGTTCTCAATATAACTTGAGTATATAAGGTAAAAGCACCTATCATGGACAGTTTTTTAAATTACCACCAAAATTAAGCAAACGTCATGTTTTTTTTCGAATGACAAACACTAATCAGTAGTGCCAATAATCTAGTTGTCAATCACACTTTGTTTGACAGCTGACAGCCATTTTGTTTTGGACCATCATTTGGATTTTTAGTTACGCGGGGACAGTTGGTGTGGAAAATCGCAATTTATTATAGGAATCGCCATGCAAGTGAGTAGACTAAGTTATTTATTTTATGGGTTTTGTATCGTTGTTGTTATTTACTAATTTACCATATTATATACCATATTTGAAAATTTATGTTATTTACTGATTTACCAATAGTAGTGACTTATTTTTTTGATATAACCTAATCGTCATTGGAATTATAACCTTAAAAATTACCGGTGACCATAACTGGATATTTATTCGAGCACTTTTACCAATTATGGACAGAATTTCCATAAAAATAATTTCTTATTTTATTTTTTTACGTATTTGACTTCTGTTTTAGTTTGTCTATAAATCGGTAATCAATTAATAGTCTTTCCAGTTATGAACATTCTGTCCATGACTAGGTGTCCATAATAGGTTCAGCATATTCCTAATACAAACATTTTATTTTGTCCTAGACATGACACTGAGAAAAAATATACGAAAGAACAAATGGCTAAGGCTATCGAAGAAGTCAGAAGGGGGTAAAAAATATCTGTTGCTAAAAAAAATGTTATACCTTATTGATTATTTATATGTCTTTAACTGGCAGTCCATAATTGGGGATAATGTCCATTATTGGGGACCCCCAATCACTGTAAAATTACTGTCCATGAATGGTGGCTGAGTAAAAGTGTTGTAATTGGTTATTTTTTTACTGCACCGTGTATTAAACTAAAATTAAACCTCGAATACTGATTAAAAAAAGAACTTGTCATTTAACTCCAAATCCCAAAGAACGTGTATCGAAAAATAAAGAAAAAAAATCGCTTACACTGTCCATGACTGGTGATTTTACCTTTTTCAAGTTATATTGAGATGTGTAATAAAAACATTATAATTATTTTATTTTTTAAATGAGATCGATTTTTCGTATTGTATGTGGACTTACCTTGGCATTAATTTTTGACAAGATACACCGAGAGTCGCTCTGTAGTTTCTACACAGTTTCAGTAACTTGTCTTGAAACAGGTCAACCTGTACTCCCCCGTATAAGATTCGATCTATTTACGGCAAGGCACTTTGCAACAATAACCGACTCAAAAACCTTTAAAGGTTAAGCTACAGTCGTGACTACAAATCAGCAAAGTTTTCTCTTTACATTTTATTAGTAGTATATAAGATAATATCTTACCACTATGCTTATTGACGTAGTGGATAATTATTATCCACTACGTCAATAAGCATAGTGGTATACTCAGATTTTAGTAATATTAGTAAGCATTTGCGCGTACCTTTTTATACAAGTATAAATACGATTAAAACCTCTTTGTTGACTAAGTCTTTAAAGAGACAGTGATCTATACATTTTTAGGTAAATGATAAAAAAATAGTTTGGATATCGAATATTGTAAGTACATTACTATATCTGCGGCCAAAGTCTCTAAAATAAGACACAAACTTTAATCGGATATTTATTTACGAACCACCAAAAGTGAAAAACCTCACGTTTTTGAAGTCGGGTAAAAATTTAATAATAAAGCCTATGGTCAACAGCCCCAGTATGCACTAAGATAATACTTACGACTCAGTTTATAACCGAACATTTTTGTTATGTTAGTTTTAGGATAAAAACATGAAGAAAACAAAACTATCAATTTCTTAAAATCCAAACATCATGATATTCTTACTTCTTCACTTTCTTCTACTTACAAGGATTAGGTACGTGGGTAATAATCGTATTTTTTTATATGAAAAGATTTACGTTAGTTAAGAAAATGAAATGCACATTTAAAATTAGGATATATTATTGGATCGAAGGGTTCCCATTCTGTTCCACTTAAATCTTGTAACACTCTTGCACGGGAATTACATAAAATGACTTCGCAACGTGCTCCACTGGTACACAGTGGGAATAAATAGGGCAATAATAAAGGTAAATAACGCGATAAATACCCTGTTAAATATGAGTTAATTATGTGTCGTGATCGCGAAAGTTAAAAAAGACTATAAATAGAAGTCTACGGATCACATTCTAACGTGCTTGTAAATAGGGCACTAAATAACGCGATATATAAATACCCGGTAAAATATGTGTTAATAATGTGTCGTGATCGCGAAAGTTTAAAAAATACCTCTAGTATGAATAGAAGTCTACGTAGAACATTCTAACACGCTTATAAATAGAACACTAATTTAAACACTATAGAATAGATAGACCGTACCCTGATCCTGCCAATGACAAGATGGGATAAACGTATTGGCAGTTCTGACACTAACTTCGGCACACGTGTACTACGGAAACAGTAATGGTAAATAAACAATAGATCCCCGGCACGGTGATTACGTATCTCGCGACAGGTTTTGCAACAGGCAATTGATAGCAATATTGCTGTCAAATGTCATTTCCTTGCTATTCTCTAATACAAAATTGACATTTGACAGCAATAATGCTGTCAATTGCCTGTTGCAAAACCTGTCGCGAGATACGTAATCACCCTGCGGATCTTATAAAGTTGTACAATGATATGACGATTAAAGGCTTTAAACTGACAATTTTATGTTATTATCGGAGGAGAAGTCTGTATAGTATTTAAGAATTTATAAGAATGCATTGAATAGTAAAATTGACCTTTTACGTCTATGAAACATCAGCAACTGGTACCTACTCATTTTGTACGGCAGGTCGGCAGGCTAGTTATGTACCTCGTGACATGTTTGCAACAGGTGTAAATCTCTACATCATTGCTGTTGGCTATTATAAAATTGACGTTTGACAGCGGCAGCGCCGGAAATTCTTGGCTTAGCAAAGCACAGGAGCGGCTTATGGCGTTTACAAAAAGAGAGGCCTGACCCAGCAGTGGGAGCTACCTATGGATGATGATGAAGACGTCCACTGATGGACAAAGACCTCATGAATGTACTCATCATCAGGGGTTGTTGCCATACTCACCACGCTTGGCACGCGGGTTGGCGAGCGCAGTACGGGTTGTTGATACACGGAAAGACTGCTGTCCATCATCCGAAGGTATCCCTTAGCAAATTCTTTATGCATCCACTGGTAAGGGAGGCAACAATCTACTGCCGGCACTCCACGGGGTGCTGATAGTTTATAAAACTTGCGTAATTTTATTCCATACAAGAAGAAAAACTTAGAAACGAGACGTGCAACTTTGGATTTTGTACGGCTTGCCGAGACCGACCTCAAAGGCATTCACTATATTGATTAGGGTTCCGGACCAAAATGGTAAAAAGGAACCCTTATGGTATCACTTTGTCTGTCTGTCTGTCACAAATGGATATCACGAGAACCACTAGATGCTATTACTTGAAATTTGGGGGTTTAAATTTTTTTGTGAAGTTACTAGGTCATTTGAGGTACATATTTTAAAGGTATTCATTAACACGTTAATAAACCGTTTTTAGTTTTGCTTTAAACCGTATAGTTTTCGACTTATTTACAAAAACGTTGAAAAAAATATCTTTCCCCCCTTATCTCTGAAGTTTGCAGAGGTAAACCCCTAAAACTTTTATTGCAAATAGGAGTGTATGTAAAGATTACAGGAAAATTATAACGAATTGCATAGTTCAGAAAAATTCGAAAGTGTAAAATATTTACAAAAGGTCCGCTATCAGACAAGAGATGGCGCTGTTCTCCAACAAATATAAACCGCCTTTATGACATATTATATTGTATGATGGCACGGAACCCTCGGTGCGCGAGTCCGAGTCGCTCTTGCCCGGTTTTATTTTATATTAATTCTACTTATAAACACAAGATTAATTATTTATTATTTTATTGATTTTTTTCCATCTAACATTGTCCCAGGCACTGCATCGTCCCGTACAGCATGATTACCAGTTGCTGACCCTGTATAAATCATCTATAATAGATGCAAAGGCCTTACTTTTTTTTAAACACAAGAAATATTCTTTACCTACCTTATTTTATGTAAAGTAGTGGTAAAGTACCCGAATTAAACACTTAACCCGTTCTACAACCGCTTTTCAACAGTTTACAAGTTTTGGTGTAGTGCTAAGAATGTAGAGTCAAAGAATGGTATGTTTTTTTAACTTATTACGATACAACCTCTGCGGCTCAGTTGGTCTAAAGACAGCTGATACGTATGGTTCGATCCCCATCGGGAGCAAATCCATGTTTGCTTTTCTGCAGACATTTGTCTCGAGTTCGGGTATTTCTCTATGTATATGAACCTATGTATATATACCTCATCATCCTCAACGTCAAACAAACATCTAAATTGACTTACTACTAGTCTATATTATTATACTCAATGTTTATTTAAATCGTATTTACGATAATATTTAACAAGTTTTTTATTTTTATTTTATGTTATATACCTACTTTGTTCACCTACATTGATCTCCTAAAACATAATGGCTTAATCACAGAAACAATATCTTTATTAACAATTTATAAAACTTAAAAAAAAACATTCATTTACCTATACCTAATTATTTCTTATTGTACTGCTTTTAGACTCTCTATTTGAAAAGTGTGTTTTAATTTGTGAATAACGCTGTGGGCTACATTATTAACTACTTAAACATTCCAAGAATGTACCTGAAACATATAATGTAGCTGTTTGTGGTTCCTTATTAAATAAAATAAATAAAATAAAATACTTATATTGGCTTATTCGGCTTATGGCCCTTATACCTCATTTTATATGTATATTATTTTATTCTTAGGTCCTGACTGAGAACCAGCGCTCCCTTGAATTTATCACCTATGTGGGGGAGCACAATGTTGAGTCAGGTCCTGTTAGACCCACCCAATCACGTTGTTGTCACGTGGGATGGTACCTGTGACAATATTCGCTTGGCCCGCTGAGTGAGCTGCTTACCTTTCGTTTTTAACTGCCATTGTACCTTTTTAAGTTTCCTTTCTCTCATAATATGTGTTTATAATTTTATTATAATATAATAAGTCATAAATTCATTTTATTTACCTATATGTTTTTTTATAAGCCGTGGGGTGCCGGCAGTAGAATGTAAACCCTCCTCTCCTGCCCGTGGACGCAGTAAGAGCCTGCTAAGGGATACCTCCGGAAGATGGGCAGCAGCGTTTTTCCGTGAATCAACATACTGTACTGCGCTCGCCAACCCGCCCGCCAAGCGTGGTGAGTATGGCAACTACCCCTCATGGAGATCCATGAGGGAGGCCTGTGTCGACGTTTTACGGCTGAAATGATGATGACGATATGTTTTTACGAAAAAGAAAGGATTTTTCACTATTATATGTAATAAAAAAATCTCATCTACATTTCCTAACGCAAGCTCTGCTTACTATGGGGTGAAGAGTTGTGTGTATTATCATTTTTTTGTTTCTTAGAAAAAGTACTAAGTATAATGATAATTTTGGTTTGGTATAAATATGAGCGGAATGAATGGGCGGGACACATCTAGAGAATGGAAAACGATAGATATTGTCCAAAAGGAAATTGAATTAGTACCCAATACACAAGAAACGAAGAAGAGGTAGACCCGAAACGATGGTATCATAACAGTGGCAGTTAAATCATGGAGTCGCTTGAGACCAAGAAAAAGGAAAGCACTGGAGGAGGCTTTTACCGCTGAAAGCGGTCCTTACATAGAGCACTCTATACTACAAACACAAAATAACAATTAACATAATCAAAACCAAATTTTAAGAAACAAATAGATTTCACTTTCAAAGTCAACGTGAGATATACTATTCATTTTGTAAAAACGGGGTCTGCTCACGTAGTATTGTAACGTCGAAGATTATTCCCGACACGTTTCGATTTTTCAAGAAAATCATCATCATGGGATTGAATGCCCGTCCGCGCCTGGGGCCGACACGACACGGAAACGTGAAACGTGTCGGGAATAATCTTCGACGTTACAATACTACGTGAGTAGTCCCCGTGAATATATAGATTTGTTGTTGATTGATTATAATTATTCGAATACTTAAACTTTGTCACGAAAATAAAGCTTATTATTTTATTTTATTTTATTTGTAAAAAAGAGAACAATTTGTCTTATATATTATAAATTCAATATCCTATTTCCTATTCCTATTTTAATCGACGCTGGGTATTTTGTCCCTAATCATGAGTATTGAGTTTTGGAAGAGTGGGTACCTCACGCAAAAATCTAGGGACGTTTAATACAGATTCGACTATTTCCACACATGAGTGGGTTGTTGCCATACTCACCACGCTTAAATTGGCAGGCGAGTTGGCAAGCGCAGTACGGGATGTTGATATATGGAAAGACGCTGCTGCTCATCTTTAGCCCATTTTATTCCATGGCAGACTCTTACTGCATCAACGGGTATGGGCATCATTCTACTACCGGCACCCCACGGCGAGATGATGATTGTAATAATCATAATCATAATAATCATTTATTTATTTGACACATAATATTACAATTGTATTGTGTCTTACATACTTAATCCGATTGACTTATCTGTTTAACCGATGGATCATTAGATGATTAGATTAGATTATTGATAATGAAGCCTTATAATAAGGGGCGGTGCTCAAAGGTAATTAACATGGCATTTTCCTTTGACACATAGTATGTCAGATTAGGTGTAAACCACGATCTGTGTAGAGCCGGCGATATTTAATTAATTAATAATTTTAGAACCTTTTGTGAAGAAGTACAGCCACCATACCTATTTCTGTCACCAAGCAGTAATGGCTACATTGCTATGTTCCGATTTAAAGGATAAGGGGGCCGGTGAAATTACGGGCACATGAGACCTTAGAATTCTATGTCTCAGGGGCCGTCTCCACGAGCGAGAGAATCGCGTCGATGTTATCGTCGTGTCACGTATTTATATGATGACGTATTTCTATATTTATTATAGGGTGACGGACGCAATGCAATGCGTGCTTAGTAAACGTGATCGTAACCAAATCAGGTGGGCCTTCGGCTTGTCTCGTCAATTATATGAGTTAATGTTATTATTAATTATTTTATGTATCACATTGATAGCTCTAGAATAATTTAAATAATTTGAATACTGTAAAATTAATTATTATCTATATCTCATTTTAAGCGAACTATTGTTGTGTTCTTATGAGAAATAAAAGTTCTTAAACCTCAATTAGTGGTACAAAAAAAACACGGAGATTACTCGCGTACTATTATATATAACCGAAGTGTAACCATCGAAGTTTGTTCCGACACGTTTCGATTTTTCAATAAAATCATCATATTGGGATTGAATGCCCGTCCGCGTGTGAGGCCAACATGATACTGGCTGGCTCACGCGTATCGCGCCCAGCGCGTGATGATTTTATTACGAAGCGTGTCGGAATAAACTTCCGACGGTACAATACTACGCGAGTTCGTTTCAGCCGCAAAACGTCCACTACTGAACACAGGCCTCGCTCATGGATCTCCATGAGGGGTAGTTGCCATACTCACCACACTTGGCAGGCGGGTTAGCGACCGCAGTACGGGATGTTGGTACACGGAAAGACGCTGCTGCCCAACTTCCGGAGGTATCCCTTAGCAGGCTCTTACTGCATCCATGGGTATGAGAGGAGGGGTAACATTCTACAGCCGGCACCTCACTGCGAGTAGTCCCCGTATGTGCAAAATGAATGAACCCATACCAGCCAATTAACGTGGTAAAGTCTCTTTAATACATACTTTGTTTAAAATGAGCTAGTCTTCTCTATATTCAGATAATATGTACCGTACACAGTCTCGACACCTGCCATAATAATTATATTAGTGGTTGAAATAGGGTTGTTGAACGTGGGTTAAACATTATACAGCCCTTATTACTTTATTAAAATTTAGTATGGTTGACTATCTTGTACAGATTTAAACTACGGCTTTATACCACATTAAACTAAATAAATAAATAAAATAAAAACCATTTATTTCAGACCATAGAACAAAAAAAAAATTACACGCAATATTATTTGCCAACTAAAGATCTCTCAATACCTTTTTACGTGTTTGTACTTGAAATTAATTGGCGTCAGGGGTGACTTTGCGGAAATCCATTATAATAATATAAATGAACAATAAATATTTTTTGTTGTTCATTTTACGGTGTTGTTCTTATTGGGCAACTTCCTCTGCGTCATTACAAAACAATAACATTGAAGGCGAAGCGAGTGTGATCGTCATTGTTTTGACAAACAAATTTCAAGCACACATAAGTACAAATTACCCTTTCGTCTATGAAAGTACCCTCGGGAAATCCATTGTTGAATTTTTAGGTGCGTCCAAAATGTAAAAGCTCTATTTAATTAAAATTAATTCAGAAGGGAATAGAATGTTTTAGAGTTAAAGGATTAGTAATTATGGATTATATTTTAGTACTTATTGTGTCTAACAGCAGTGGGGCGCTGGCAGTAGAATATTTCCTCTCCTCTCATGCCCCTGGATGCAGTAAGAGCCTGCTAAGGGATACCTCCGGAAGATGGCCAGCAGCGTCTTTCCGTGTATTAACATCCTGTACTGCGTTCGCCAACCCGCCTGCCAAGCGTGGTGAGTATGACAACTACCCCTTATGGAGTCCCATATGGGAGGTCTTTGTTTATTAGTGGACGTTTTATGGCTGAAATGATGATTGTGTCTTAAAATATATAAAACCAAAAAGTATGGATGGACTGCGTGAAAGATGATATGACCAGGAAATGTGTAAGATCATCACACCTAGTCCTGAAGTAAGCACAGCTTTTTTATGGTGTACCAGATGAGTGAGAGTGAGGTTTCTTGTTCGCTTCTTTCCCTCAAATGAAAAAAGTTTTCCGAAGCGAATTAATTCCATTATGTGGTTTATTCAATTTAAATGTGTTTTGCTTTTATTTTGTAAACTGACTATTCTAAGTAGCGTTTTGCTCTATTGAATAAACACTTATTGACTTTGATCTTAGTTTTGGAACGCAGCGTCGTGTTCTTTACGCGGCGCGGTCAGTTAGTTTGATTCCAAGAATGCTGCGTTCCGACGCCCGTTGGCAAACAAACCTTCAGTTTGTATTTTTGGATGTCTGTCAGAGACCAAGTTTGTGAGCCGTAGGTACAAACGGGAAGATTGCACATGCCCATTATCTTGCATTGGTGTCTCATTGGAAGGTCGCTTAGATCAATCATTAAATAACATTGTATTAAATAAATTATCATTCATTAAATACTGCATGTATATTTATTTAATGATATATGTAGATGCATGAGGGGGGCCTTTGTCCAGCAGTTTCATCATCATCTCAGCCGTAAGCCGTCCGGCTTACGGCTGAGATGATGATGAAATAAAATTATCTCTAACAGAAATCGAAATTACGGCAGAAATAGACGAACCCTTTCCTGAAGAGCTCAACTAACTTTTCTGAACACGAACATAAATAAAGCTATGTATTTTAGGAATTAAATAAAGGTGCAAATAAAATTTCATTTCGTTCATTGAAAATGTATTACAGTACAATTTTATTTCGAGAAATATAGTGCCATTCTACCAAAATACGTAATTATAAGTACCTTGGGGTGACAAGAGTAGAATGTTGCCCGTGGATACAGTAAGTCTAGAGGTGCCACCAGAAGGTAGGCAGCAGCATCTTTCCATAAGTCAACATCCTGTATTGCACTCGCCAACCCGCCTGCCAAGCGTGGTACGTATAGCATGAAACTCATGATCACTTGGAGATCCGGGAGGGCTACGTCCAGCAGTGGCATCCTACACTGAGATGACGTTAATACAGGGCTATCAAAAACACGCAAATTGACTGAGGATTTCCACAACTGTTGGTTATTATTATTTAGTTAGGTACTCTTACTAGGCAAGAGCGATACCCCCTAACACAGGTACTTATCTACTTAAAAGGGGGTTTCCAATGCATAAAATGAAATGTATAGATTAAGTTACTGAAATAAACCTATTTTATTTATTTATTTTTTAATTTTTTTTATTAAGAAATATTTCTGTATTTCAAATAAATAGTTGCGTGTTAACCTTTCAAATGTTAATTTTCTAAGTGTTGAAATTACTTTAAAGGAAGTTAGCAAGTTCCCTTTCAAGACGTTAAATTTTTAATTGAATTATTAAAAAGTAGAAAACATAAAACGTTTTATGTTTTAACCGGAAACCGTAAACGTTTTACGTGTTTTAATAGTAAAAATGAAAGGTGTACTTGTTAATAATTCAATCACAATTTAAAGTCTTGAAAAGGAACTTGCTAACTTCCTTTAAAGTAATTTTAACATTTAGAAAATTAACATTTGAAAGGTTAACACACAACTATTTACATACAGAAATATTTCTTAATAACTCACTTCAAAATACTTAAAATAATATTAATGTAATCACTTTAGAAAACTAGCAATTGTTGTCAAGTAAAATGTTTATTATTTTTTAATTATTTTATCATGTTATAAACTAGAAATTCAGCGGGTCCCGATATGGGTTCTGTAGCTTAGCGGTGAAAGCACTCCGGCTTAAGGAAGCGTCAAGTATCGATTTGACGGACGTGGGTTCCAGCCCCACCGAATCGTTAAATTTTTTAAAGGTTATTCATTTCTTTGAAAATGTTCATCATCATCATCATCATTCCAGCCGTAAAAAGTCCACTACTGAACAGGCCTCCCTCATGGATTTCCACGAGGGGTAGTTGCCATACTCACCACGCTTGGCAGGCGGGTTGGCGAGCGCAGTACGGGATGTTGATACACGGAAAGACGCTTCTGCCCATCTTCCGGAGGTATCCCTTAGCAGCCTCTTACTGTATCCACGGGCATGAGAGGAGAGGTAACATTCTACTGCCGGCACCCCACGGTTATTGAAAGTGTTATAGATGTAAAAATTAACGGTCTATTTGTTAATAATTAATAATAAACTAACAATGGATAGTATTTTGAGTTTTGTAAAGTGACGCGGGGTTAGACCAATTTGGGGCATTCCTTTTTAGGGTTCCGTACCCAAAGGATAAAAACGGAACCCTATTACTAAGACTCCGCTGTCCGTCTGTCTGTCTGTCTCCAGGCTGTATCTCATGAACCGTAATAGCTATACAGTTGAAATTTTCACAGATGATGTATTTCTGTTGCCGCTCTAACAACAAATAAAAACAGAATCAAATAAATATTTAAAAAAGAGCTCCCATACAACAAACGTGATTTCTTTGTCGTTTTTTGTTCGATCTTAATAACGGCAACCGTAGATGCTTGCAATTTTCACAGGTACGGAACCCTTCGTGCGCGAGTCCGACTCGAACTTAGCAGATTTTATTGGGATTTCATCAAGTAAAGACCTAATTATAAAAGTATAAAACTCTGTACTTGAGGAATTGATACTTCGATTGAGGAATGATCTTCCCATTCATAAGTGCAGGTTAAGGTCGTTTATCTTACACTAGCCGCACACCGCGTAGTTCCCGTTCCCGTGGGAATACGGGGATAAAATATAGCCTATGTTATTCTAGGATAATGTTGCGTTGTAGTGGTCAAAGAAGTTTGATAATCAGTCCAGTAGTTTTAAGTTTATTTGTTACAAACATACAATATACAAATCTTTCCTCTTTTATTATTGAGTTATAAAGAAAACTCAAATCTTATAAACGTGCTTCGCGAAATTTATAAGTCACTTTTCAATGACCAAACGCTTTTACCAATATCCAATTTGATTCACTAGTTCTAACATAAATATAATCCATGATAAAAGCGATCTCTAAATCAATACCTACCGAAATAAAAAGCGAAATATCATAGTCATTTAAACTTACAAATCCCCTGCTATCAACTTAAGCTTGTAAGATCATAATGAAATAACACTCGATAGAAACGAAATTCGGTAAATTTTTACTGAATTTGATAGATCTACCTCTATAATGAATTTAAAACTCTTGTTTTCATTGGTTAGGTATAAATCTGCGTAGAAGTTACAAATAAAAAGTTATTTGGTAGGTAATAATTTCACTAAACAAAATTTCGCGGATTATTTGCATTGGATTATTTGTGCGCTGTCATTTTGGTGTAGGTAGCCAAGCTGTAAGTCGCAGTACGTGCGTTCTGCTACACGGTAAACCAGATAACCTGGCAATAATAGGGTTTTGTTTTGTGTACACGTACCCGGCTCACGTAAACAGCTTTTCCTATCCTCAAAGATTTGCTGAAAGAAAACTCTTGTTAGGATTAAGCTCGCTTTTGTACATGTAATTTATTTAAACTTGTGTCTGTGTATTTACAAATATATACAATAAGGAATTAAGATAGGCATGATGTCAGGGCATGGAGATCAACATTATATTTACCTGCTACCTCCTGCATCATCATTTCAGCCGTAAAACGTCCACTACTGAAAACAGGCCTCCCTCATGGATCTCCATGAGGGGTAGTTGCCATACTCACTTCGCTTGGCAGGCGGGTTGGTGAGCGAAAGACGCTGCTGCCCATCTTCCGGAGGTGTCCCTTAGCAGGCTCTTACTGCATCCACGGGTAGGAGAGGAGGGGTAACATTTTACTGCCGGCACCCCTTCCTGAGCCACGGAGGCAGTCAAAAATAAATAATAGCTAGCATCTTGCAGTTTAGCCGTGGGGTGCCGGCAGAAGAATGTTACCCCTCCTCTCATGCTCGTGGATGCAGTAAGAGCCTGCTAAGAGATACCTCCGGAAGATGGGCAGCAGCGTCTTTCCGTGTATCAACATCTCATACTGCGCTCGCCAACCCGCCTGCCAAGCGTGGTGAGTATGGCAACAACCCCTCATGGAGATCTATGAGGGAGGCTTGAGTTCAGTAGTGGATGTTTTACGGCTGACATGATGATGATCTTGCAGTTTTATATCTACCTCAACATTATTTTGCAAAATGCTGCTAGGGTCAACCCCTATGATTGAAACGTTGAACGATATTCGAACGTTTAAACTCTGCAGAAGATTCCGAAAACCTTATTACCATAATACTCAATTTTATATGTCACTGCTTTTGGGGCCAGCGATAACTTGACCAGACGATCAACCTAGCTATGACGATAGGTAATTTGAGAACTAGGTATCTTCTCATTGGTTTATTGTCATAATCCCCACTAAGAAATCCCCACTAGTGGGGATTATGACAATTCACTAGTGGGGTTATGACAATAAACCTTCTCATTCGTTCTGTATGTTACTTGTTATAGGATAGGTACTTGAGTGAAATTTATTTTTAAGTACAACATGAAAGTTAAGAAAAACTACTAGACATGTTTGTCTATTTTTCAACGTAATTCAAAAATAACAACGATATATTATGTGGAAATGTAGCGTGACGTCACCCGCCCACGTGTTTCGTTACAGTTTATGACTATGCTCTGACGTCACGAGCCCCCACTCCTAAACTTCAATGCGCTCTATCGAAGTATTGTTCTATTAATTTTAGAACAAGCCAAACATATGAGTGCATAATTTTTGTATTATGTTTTTTTATATGGCTAAATGACGAGACAACCCGAAGGCCCACTTGATGTTGAGCGGTAACCTCTACCTATTACAACTGCAATACCGCGGTTATCACGTTCACTAAGCACGTGACCAACGCTGCACTGCATTACGCCCGTCACCCTGAGACGGAGTATCTAGCAGCGGACTAGATAGAACTTTGATTTCCATACCCTGTCAAGTAGCCTATAGCTGATGACATGCACTTGTTGACAATGGCTCAATGATGACTTATTGAGCCTTTGTCAAACAAGTTTATAAAACTTTAAAATTTTAAGTAACCCCTGACGCTTTACCTAGTCTCGGAGGTTACCTAGTTTTTTTGTCTCAGTTTTGCATTCGACATATCATTTACTTTCATTTGATACCAAACTCGAGTACATTTGGAAACATTCGATTATTCGACCCCTCTATCATCTCCCATATCTTGTAAACTTCTCTACCGATTCTGATAAAACATGTTTGAGAACTACCGCCGGAAAACCTGCTTTATTATAAAAAAAACTGCATGCAAATCGGCCCACTAGTTTAAGAGCTACGGTGCCACAGACAGACACAAAGACACACACATAGCGGTCGAACTTATAACACCTCTCTTTTTTGTCGGGAGTTAAAGAGAGTATTAACTCCTAAACCTAGCAGATGGAGCTGTCGAGCGGAGATAGCAAGTTAACAACAGTTCTGTCATTGTCAATTGTGTTTCCAAAGAGTTTTGTTTTCATTCTTTTGAAAATACCTCATTCTTTTCTATTATATCTTCTTCTTTTATGGCTTTTTGTGACAATTATGTCAGTGTCAAGTATTATAATCATATCGTAAAAAAGTAAATTAATCGTAAAAAAGTCCAATTTATGGTTACAATAATAATTGGTAATCGTAACATTTAATTTGACCACGAACCAAATGAGGGCCATTTTTTTAAAAAATAAAAAATGAGCTTCAATTTGGTCCTAAGTTATCAGTAGGTAATATTCTATTAAATAAATTCCAGGATTATCTACAGAATTTGGCTTAATTTAGATCGCAATTCTTTTTTGGACATAGTCGACAACCACAACATTCTAAATATTGAACTTGTCTCCCATTTTCACGATTATGTTTTTGATAGGATAAATCGTTACCATCGCCTTTTATTCGGAACGCTCTCTACGAGTAGGCAACTACCTAGTTGTTGATAGAGCATTGTTTGCATCCAAGTTTTCTTTGTCGCCTCTCGCATTGTAACAAAAGAATAACTTGTAAATTTCAAAGAATGTGTAATGAAAAATGTCCGAGAAGCTGTAAGAATTAGTCCTGAAACAATATCAAAGAACCTGTGTTTTATGCACTGGTTAAACAGTAAGCTGCAAATACATTGCAATTAAAAATAGATACGGACTACCTGTTTATTGTACGTAGAGACGATAAAAGATAAACATTACTAAAGGAGAATGCCCAAAAATCTATGGTCAAAAACCCAGCGTCGATTATAATGTACGAATGTAATGAATTTGTAAGTCGAGATAGTTGCCAGAATCACTACGCTTGGCAGGCGGGTTGGCGAGCGCAGTACGGGATGTTGATACACGTAAAGACGCTGCTGCCCAATTTTCAGAGTTATCCCTCTTAGCCCCCTAGCAGGCTCTTACTACATCCAGGGGCACATTTTTTTTAAAATATATTATATTAGTCAAGATGTAAATAAAAAAATACGTATGCCCGATTTTTTTACCAAACGACTTCATTTAATAGGCTGACCCTTTTCGGGTTACTACACAACTCGTTCCGTGGGGTGTCGGCAGTAGAATGATACCTCTCCTCTCATGCCCGTGGATGCAGTAAGAGGCTGCTAAGGGATACCTCCGGAAAATGGGCAGCAGCGTCTTTCCGTGCATCGTGTACATCCCGTACTGCGCTCGCCCACCCGCCTGCCAAACGTGGTGAGTGTGGCAACTGCCCCTCATGGAGATCCATGAGGGAGTGGACGTTTTACGGCTGTAATGATGACAAAACTCATATTATAATATACCCTGTAGGTGAAACTAAACCCCAGCTTTATCTGCATCATCTCAAAAAGTCCAGTCTATTTATTATTATTTACACTTGAAGTTGTCATGACGAAGACAGCCGTCTTCGTCATGACTAATTCTGTTTAACAAATGAATTAATATTCCTTTGACTTAATTATGAGTATCTTTGTAGATCCGAGGATTAAATGTGTTAATTAGGCTGGATGAATCTGCTATGAATTGTTGTAATCTGATAGTTTGTATAAGGTTTAATAATTTTCTCTGAGGGGTTTCTGCTGTACAGTTAAGTCGTGTTAGCTACACCACTTATAACTCGAGAACGGCTGGACCGATTTCAATGGTCTTAGATTTATCTGAGCCCGGGTTAACATATCATCATCATTTCAGCCATAAAACGTCCACTGATGAACACAGGCCTCCCTCATGGATCTCCATGAGGGTAGTTGCCATTCTCACCACGCTTGGCAGGCGGGTTGTTGAGCGCAGTATGGGATATTGATACACGGATAGACGCTGCTGCAAATCTTCCGGAGGCATCCCTTAGCAGGCTCTTACTGCATCCATGGGCATGAGAGGAGGGGTATCATTCTACTGCTGGCACCCCACGGCGGAGTAACATTTAGCTATTTAAAAATCTTAAAAAACGCAGAAAATATAATTATAACGTGAATTAATTGTCCTATCACATTTTTTACGATTAATGTGATGTAATTTTTTGGTTGTCAAATATTGAAAGGTTCGTTCAGAAAGTTTATATTGTGATTAAACTTAAACTCAATCGATATTTATATTTTAGTAGTAGTAGGAGTATTAAGTTTTCGTAGTAATAGGTGCGATACGAAGTCAGCCGGACCAGCCAGTTGAGTATAGCTTTGTGTTTGATCAGTTCAATATAAATAAATAATTGTTTAATATATCAACAAATAAACCAGACTTCAATGATAAAACCCTTCACTTGTTGCTGAAAATACCCATACCGCTTCAATGTACGCCTACAAAATTTGGGTATTTCACTTGATTTGTCATGGATCCTATCATCAGATCTGGGTTTGTACACCCAGAAAAATTTATTAAGTGAAATATAAAATAGAACCGGAAATTTAAATATAGGGTATCTCTGTGTCTGTATGTCCCAGGCACTGTAGCGTACAGCATGATTACCAGTTGCTGACGCTGTATAATAGATGCAAAGGCCTTACTGTGTCTTGTACGTGTCTTGACTCTAACAGTATTTGTGTTAATCTAACGATGTTAGGACTCTAGTAGGCACTATTCAGTTTGTTTAATTCCTAATGGGACATTAACAACACCTCTATCCACCAACAATTTATTTATGACTGCCTCAGTGTTGGTCCCGCCTTGGAACAAATGTTTGTAATTATTGTTGGATTGATGTAGATTGCCACCATCCCCAAAAACAACTTTAATTGTACGACTTTCAAGTATTCAGTGATTTTCATCCATCGTCAGACCACGAACGTTTTAACTAAAAACGCAAAAAGCAGTGGTCTAATATATACTGGTGTTGATGATGATGTTATTACTTTTGTGTAACGAACCTACGTTCATACTAATACAAAATTTAGTTTGTTTCTGTGACTTTGCAGAGCTCCTAAGACACCTAGCTTAAAGTCTAACTTTACCTTTTCAACGAATAAAACTTCTGTTCTTCATGGAATTGAGGTTCAGTCGTGACACTAAGCCACCTTTATATAAATCTTTTTCGCATAAACTCAAAGCAGTTAATGTTACAAATATTAGTAAATCATGAAGAGAAAGAATGCTTCTTTCTCTTCTTGATTTACTAATATTTGATGATGAAAGCTTCTGTTGTTTAAATAAATAAGAAGTAAAGCTGGATGTTTCACACAGGACCATTTAGTCCCAAAAAAAGCAGAGCTGTGGGTACTAGAGGTTGATAGGATATTTTTTGTATAAGTATAATACAAATATCTGTAGTAAACAAACATTTCACAGTCGGCTATTAAACCAACTGCGCCGTGGTCGTACAAATAGAAAAATTACTATTAATCTACCAAAACCTTAAAGTTTCCTAGCATTGACTATCTGTTAGCAAAACAATGCATTATTCATGAATTTATTAGTCAAAGTCAACGTCAATTTAAGTATTGTAACCACGTTGAGATATGATGAGATGTTAAAAAATAAAAAGTTCCAAACATGGACCTATATGGGCGCGACAATAAGATACATAACAATTACTTGTACGTACCCAAAATTTGCATGCAATAATATGCAGAGTGGAAAATTGTTATATAAGATTTTATATAGCTAAGTTCCTTGTACAAATAATTACAAACAAACGAATTATTGGCTTTATTATACATTTTGATCGAAAAGTTAGCAAAAACTATAATAAAAAACTTTATTCAGAACTAATATTTAAGTACCTGAGTTACATAACATTGAAGAGACTACAAAAGTGTTTAGCGTAAATAGAGTCATAGATTACTTTATTTTAACGTAAAATCATTATCTATCTATCGATTTTCCGATGAATTTTATACGTATGATGTGATGTAATTTTTTGTAATAGTAGAATATTAGTAGAGTTGTAGAATAGTTGTAGGGTAGTTGTAGAGTAGTTGTAGAGTAGTAGATGAAGTAGTAAGTGGTTGTAGTAGTAGGTGCCATATGAAATTCACCGGGATAGTTAGTTATATCTAAATTAAGCTTTCTGGTTTTTTATATTAAGTCAGACAACGATTAAACCTAAGTGTACCGCACTTCACCTTTGTACAGTCCAAAATACCAATATCACCAACTCAGCTCCAGCCGACCGAAGTTTCAATTAATAAAGGTGATATAGCGTTTACTTGAGAATGTTATTAATGAAGCAGTGGCTACAAAATGAATGGACTTCCATTTTGGGTCCATTCATATCATTTTGGGAGGGCAAGTGGGCTCGAGATTATCTGATAACCGATTTTGGAAATTTCCAGAGAATTTCTAAGTGAAATTGTCAATTACCAAAGTTTTTAATGAACCGCGGAATGGTGGAGGCGTAAATCAAGCCCGGTATATAACTATGATACAAAATTATTTCGAATTAGGTAACAATGCCGGAAAACAATAACATTCATAGCTATGAATATATAGTCCTATACAGCTGTATAGGACACCAATATTCATCCAGTGCTGGACATAGGCCTCTCATGCATCTCCAAGTAGTGATCATGAGGGCGTTGTTGCCATTCACCACGCTTGGCAAGCGGGTTGGCGACCCACAGCGCATGACACCAACATTTATCCAACGCAAACTTTACATAAAAATCTTTCATGATAGCATAACTAAAATTTTGATGAACCTGAGAATGGTCAATCTCTTTTAGGATAACTACCAAAACTGTAAAATGGGGGTGAACTGTTTAATCTCCATCCTATCGTGTGTCTGTATCGCTTAATTAATTAAATTAATTCAAAAACCATTTAAGGGTTCCAAAGATAATTTTTTTTAATTTTGGGTTCCGTTAATATTTTAGTGGAACAACAAGTACATTTATGCAATGTTTAAAATGTCATTAAAATGTTTCAGTTAAAAATATGATAAAATAAAATAAAGTATCTTGATATCCGTATTCTTAGCAGACGCAAGGACTGGTTGTATTCTTTGTATTGTATCCTCTTTGGTTATGGTTATAAAATAGACAGGGAAGAAACGAGGCTTTTTAAAAAAAGTTGCTAACTATTTTACGTTTGTTTAATCCTTACTATTATATTATAATATTATAAAGAGGTAAAGTTTGTGAGTTTGTGAGGTTGTAGGGGGTAATTTCTGGATCTACTGAACCGATTTTCTCAAATTCTTTTATTATTAGAAAGCCCCAGTATAAATTACCGCCCAACTAAGGCTTACATCAATGAAGTTGAATTCGTTATAATAATGCTTATCTTAACATTACACCTACATTATTCACCTTAGAAAAAGCAAAAGGTCTAAAAATACTGCCATTTTAATGATTTTAACATACAGATATTAATAACATAAACCTCTACCTAATAAAATCATACAAAAAAAGTAAAAGTAAGGCCTTTGCATCTATTATAGATGATTTATACAGCGTCATCAACTAGTAATCATGCTGTACGGGACGCTGCAGTGCCTGGACATTGTTAGATGGATTAGGCTTGCCCAGCACCTATACCATCCTCTCAGATAAGTCAGCTATTATTCAGAGGAAAGAACAGGTCAATACGTCTGAAGCTAACTAAGCCGCGGGTTTCCTCACGATGTTTCCTTCACCGTTAAAGCACGTGTTAAGTGTGCACACACATTTTCCAAGAAAGAAAAATCCATTGGTGCACGGCCGGTATCGAACCCATGACCTTCGGATTGAAAGTCGGGGGTACATACCACTCGGCCAACACGACTTAGTAATCATACAAATATCACCGAAATCCAACACCAACAAAGTTTGGTCATTATATTCTTAAGTTAACACTATAAATTATAATTAACAAAGCCTATGGGCAAATAACCCAAACACATTAAGTTCATTTGTATCAAAACCGCCAAAAGTAGAACAATGGACAATGTGTTTGCATTTCAGCTTTGGAGGATAAAGGATTATAATTCGATTTAGAACCTAGCGTAGATCAGCGAAAATGCAATTTTTAGACATATTAAATATTAAACACCAATTTTCTTTACAGAAAGGTGTTGGAATTGGCAACCTCACCCATAACTGCATCATCCGAGGGGACCAGAACCTAGTAAGGCCTTGGCATCTATTATAGATGATTTATACAGCGTCAGCGACTGGTCATCATGCTGTACAGGACGCTGCAGTGCCCGGGACATTGTTAGATGGATTAGACTTGTCCAGCACCTATACCATCCTCTCAGCTTAGTCAGCTATTAGTCAGAAGAAAGAACAGGTCAATACATCTGAAGCATAATTTTTGGGTGTTTTTCTATATATAATAAAAATATCTATCTATGTAGTATAACGTATTAAGTATATCAGTCATCTAGTGCCCTTAACACAAGCTCTGCTTAGCTTGGGGCTAGATGATGCTGTGTCATTTGTCCAGCATTATATATTTATTTATAATTACTAAGCAACGGGTTTCCTCACGATGTTTCCTTCACCGTTAGAAGCACGAGTTAAGTGAACATACTATTTTTTAAGAAAGAAAAATCCATTGTTGCTTGGCCGGTATCGAACCCACTAACTTCGGATTGAAAGTCGGCCAACACGGCTATTGATCGCCGGGATTTAGAGTAGTTATGCAAAGCAAGTTAATGATCATCATCTTCACCCGCCTATACATATATTAGTCAACCAAATACAACCAAGCGTGGCGAGTATGGAAACAACCCGCTCAGGCCTATACCAGCAGTGGACGTGAACAGCATGTAGGACTGCTTTTTTTTATCATCTCAGTTATCAGATGATAAAGAAGTTACAAGTTACAAACCTATTTCGACCCCAGCGTGTGATGCCGACACGTCGTTCGTACATGCTACGTATGCACGGTATCACCCAGGAATGTTAGGGGGCTTCGACTCCGAAAGACATTTAGACATTTATTTATTAAGAAAGATAGTAGCTTACAGTAATAAAACCAAAACACTTACTATCAGGTCAAACTAAAGGTCTGAGTTTCCGATTGATTTTACACCTCCGACTTCGACTTTAGCTCCGATTTGTGACGCATCAATAAGGTCATGCGGCCGCACTAAATAAAGTATCGTAAAGTAAGTAATATCGAATTGGAAGTTATACCGAAAATCGAAACGCAGCTACCGCGGCCAGAATGCTCAAAGCTCTTTTTTGAGTGCATTACATCTTTCTAATACTCATATTAAATGCATAAAGTCGTATAATAAATTCCATAACATTATTTTCCTAATTGTTTAAGAAACATTATTATTATGACACATATGTTTATAAAGATGAAAATTATGCATAAGGAACATGAGGATAAACAATCTCATTATTAATAATATTTTAAGGGACCATAATATTATGGATATTTCGGACACACTTGTTATTAGTGGTGATTTTCGGGCTATCGATTTTCGGAGATGAATCAGCTGGCTATTAGGGATGTTACGGAGGAGGGTTGTGATTTTACACCTCCGATACGACTTCGACACATCAAGTTTAAAACATTCGGCTCCGAGTCCGGTAAAACCGCTTCTGTAACAACCCTTGTACGAGTATCAATTAAAAAGCCTTAATTTTGCCGTGTATTTTTTTCGGTTGAATAAATTAGCTATTGAAACGAACTTCAGTGTCACAAACGTTTATAAAATGAATTAAATCTGCATATTCGATTAGTACGCCGGGACTGTATGTATACGCAGATTTCATGTACAAAATAAAAATAATAAATTATCGAACGAGTGAGCGAAGCGAACGAAGTTCTTCCGAGGATAACTCTTGAACGGATTGTCAAATTTTGATGAAATTTGAAAATTTAGGTGATTAAATAAAATTAAAATTATTATTGTATTTTAACTACTATCTAACTACTTTTTTAAGAATTATATAATATTGAATTGTATGTACCGTTTCCTTCATTTGACCTCTATATGTTATTGTTTGTGTTATTATTATTGTAATGTTATTTGAAATGATCTCAACACGAATCAATAGTTTTGACTTAAATCCGTATTGTTCTTAATTAACTTGACTTAATTTGAATCTTATTTTATCTATGACGTCTTATTAAATACCCACTGAATGTGTACTCACTATTTATTGACATAAAAAACAATGTAAATTATTTAATGATCTAATTTATTATAGCATATGCTTGAAAACTGACTAAACTTGCAACGCCCTAACAGGGTTCATGTATCTTACTTATAATAATTATGTATTACCTAGATCTAATGCAAACCATGTACATGAAGCAATGAATAAATAAATTACAAATTCCATCGAAACAAATCGATTATCGTGGGGATGTTTGATTTATGGGGTAATTTTTGAGATATGGGGGTTTAATAGTTTATTTTCGTCCGAGGATAACTCTTGAACGGATTATCGGATTAAATTTGAAACATAGAAGATCACTCGATTGTCGTGGGGGATTTTTGATTAGCGGTGTACTTGTTGAGATTTATGAGGATTTATTCCTCGATGTTTTTTGTCGAAGCTGATCTCCTTAACATATGCCCGGTTCTTAATGAAATTTAAACATAAGGATTTACTAACACACGGTTAGTAGCCGATTGAAACGCAGGAGGTTGCAGGTTCTATTCCCGCCACAAATCAAGTTCAAATTAAATGGAACTTCATTGAAAGAAGTCGTTCGTTCTAAATTCGTGGCGAGCATCTAGTATCTCGTCGTTTCAGCCGCAAACGTCCACTACTGAACACGGACCTCCCTCATGGATCTCCATGAGGGGTATTTGCCATACTCACCACGCTTGGCAGGCAAATACACGGAAAGACGCTGCTGCCCATCTTCCGGAGGTATTCCTTAGCAGGTTCCCCACGATCATGTATATAATAGAATTAATAAGAATATATAAAATACTCGACCGATTTAATAAATCCGGTTACTAATAAAGTGCTGCATTATTAATAAGTAGCATTATTAATAAGTAGCGTTTTTAATTAAGTTAATTAACGGATCTCAACGAAATCCCAAGAGGTCAAATTTTTCCCTTGTTTGCGACATTACTTGAGAACGATTTACAGATTTTAATGATTTTTTTATAGATGGTTTAGATTTACAATTGGACCCGGTAGGTGAAACTGCAATAGAGGTGCGTAAGTTTGACAAGTCAGCTTGTATTTTATAAATTTTTATGTACATTTTACTTAAAGGCAAACCCCGTAACAAAAGCTTCTTATCTTGATACTCTGCTACTGCAAAGTATCGAGGTTAGTAGATCTAACTTTGGTCCTGATTTCTAGATAAATAAAAGTTCTTCTTGCAATCTTGTCTGAGCGGAACTCATTTGCTAAACACAGTGTCTCGTTACAGTTTTAAAAGTTCATGGTACAACGAACAAAGCTCTTTGAAGGAACTGTGGAAACAATCTCCTTGACTTTTGATATGGTTGAGAAATAACAATTTTAAACGTTGCACCAGGTTACCGATTTTGCCAGCTTGTGGAAACAAATATATTGCTTGTAGGTATGTGTAAGATCCCATAAGACAGATGGACCGATGAAATAAAAACGTAGCGCGGACGCGCTGGATGAAGCAGAAGACAGAAACACGGAAACAGATGGAGGAAGCCTTTACCCGAAAAGGGCCTTAACTTATATTTTTATTTCATAATACTTACATAGTACGAAGGAGGCCTTTGTCCAGCAAAGGGACAGTATAGGTTACAGTATATATATAAATACATAATAGCCACCTAATGCATGTTTTTTTAAGGTTAACGGAATAAATGTTTTTTTATTTATTTATGTGTAATGTTTATGCACCTATGTATGTTGATTAACTCACTTATCTTCTAAGTGCTCTAAGAAGATAAGTTAGTTAATCAAATCACAATGTTGTACAAAACACAATTCCCCTGAATTATGAGATAACAAGGTGCACGTCCAAAGGTAAGGTAGGTACACTTATTTCCTTTTACTGGGGACCGGAAACGTGACATACAAATATCTAATGGAGTGTCTAATGGAGCATTTTAGTGAACCTACTAAAGCGGCCTGTCCACTGCAGGGCGAGGTCTTAAATTATAAATAGCAAACCACACATCGTTTTTTACATTTTCGCATTGATTAAAAATAAAACCGTACTTATTTTAAGGACGATTTTTTTAATGATTCCATTTCAAAAATTATCGGTATCTATGGTATAAGATGATATACCTTGCCAAATATCATAGTTCTAGGTCTACGGGAAGTACCTTATGAATTTTGATTCATCTGTGAATTTCGAAACATGCGTTTTTAGTGGCATAAACGGCCGTATCTTTTTTTTAGGTTAACTTAGAATATTATTTTTTTTATAGCTTAATGAGACTGTAGTTGTGAGTATATGGTTTTCATTTCAACTCGATAACTTTACACGTTCCCGAGATAGAGGGTCTTGACAGACCGACAGACAGACGAACAACAAAGTGATCCTATAAGGGTTTAGTTTTTTCCTGTTAAGATATCGAGGTTCAATGTGCCATCTTGGACCCCGTTCCGTCGAATGCAAGGGGTAGCTTATCGGATTTTTTTTATATTATAAGTAGGGAGACGAGCAGATCATCAGGTGGCTCTGATAGGAAGTGGTTACCGTCACACATTGATATCTGCAACATCAGAGGCGAAGCTGATGCGCTGCCGGCTTTTGAGGAGGGAGAATACCCGCCTTTTAAAGGACCCCATATTGCAGCTCCGAGGGAATACCGCAAATGGGGTTCGTTCCACAGCTTGATCGTCCGCGGCAAAAAAGAGCGCGAAAAACGAGTGGTTCTGGATAACCAGCTATCCAGATGGTGCTGATGAAAATTCGCTTTATGGTGAGTAGTGCGGTGATGGAAGTTAGCTGCGGGTATGAAGCTGAATAGTTCTTCAGAACATTCCCCATTATACAGACGATATAGCACACACAGAGAACCTACGTCTCTTCGAATGCTTAAGGGCTCCAGATCGTCTGTAAGTTTGGAATCGCCGACAATACGGGTTGCTCTGCGTTGTATCCGATTAAGTGTAAGGAGTTGGTATGGTGGCGCGCCTGCCCAGAGGTGGGAGTTGTACTCCACGTGCGGTCATACTTGCGCCTTGTAAAGCATGAGTTTTTGGACCGACGTGAAGTACCGACTCGCCCTGTTGACAACGCCAAGTTTTTAAGAGGCTAATTTGGCCTTACTTTCCAAATGATCATGGAACTGGACGCTACTCGAAATGTCGACACCTAGGTTTCCAATACTCTTGGAGATATTAAGAGGAATATTCTGAAACCTCGGAGCTTTGTCGGATGGGGTTTTTTTAGTGCAAACTTGTGTCTTAGCGGGGTTAAAGCGAGCAAGGACTGAGACCAGATCCCCCCAGACTGAGACTTGCTCCATAGAAGCCTCGATTTCAGACACAAGGTTGTTGCGAAAATAGAGGCCTATAACCCAGCAGTGGGTGACACCGGGCTAAAATTATGATGATAAAGTGTAGTCACAGTTTGAAAGGGTTAACCTCGGTTTATAAGACCTTTCACATTTTAAGGATCAAGTAAAATTATCCAAGCGTGTATTATATCAATGATCTGCTGAACATAACAGAGCTCTGCTTACTTTAGGGCTGGGTGGTACTTTGTGTCAGTATTATTAATTTATATTTTTTTTAGCTCAACTCAAGTAATAAAATATACCATATTCCTCGTACCTAAATCCTTAACATTTAACCGAAAATTTGCTGCCCACTTGTACTCAGGTAGGTACTTCATTTGTGCTCTAAAGTCACTTTGAAAGCGCTCTAAAAGAATGCAGAATGTCACTTCAAAGGGAAAGTTTAAGCTTCCTAAGTACTCCTAGTCAAAGAGTAAAATTTTTGAGAGTGAAATAAACTATTCATCATAATTTTATGTCTGTTTTGTTTTTCGAATACACCAAGAACATCTGGCTTTGCACGCGTTATACCCAAATCCAGATAAGAAGTACTTTGTACTAAGAAGTATATCTCTCTCTCTCTCTCTTCAATCGGTCCCTCATTGCTGAGGATCGTGATTCCGTTTGATTCCGTCTACTAGCTGTCTCCATCGTTCCCGTTCTGTAGCTTGGTGGAGTGCGTCGGTGACAGGTATTTTTAGTTCCTCCGCTATCTGGTCCGACCATCGTTTGGGACTTCTACATATAAGAAGTATATCACCGCATCTTAATACTCAATTATTAAACAGCATCCAGAACTTTTAATAAGATTTTTTTATTAAACGTTCTGGATGCTGTACGAATTAAATATGACTCACGCAGGATACACGCACCGTGTCGTGTCCGAGCTGAGTGTTGGCCGTAGCACGGTCAACTAATTATACTATATATATATATCTATCTATATAAATAAAAATGAATCGCCGAAATGTATGTACGCGCATAACTTCCGAACTACTGCACCAAATTGCATGATTCTTTCTTTTTCGTGTTTGTTATTTTTAGGACAAGGTTTGTATAAATGAAAAATATTTTTTTTTTATAAAAATCAGATTTTATAAAACCTCATAATAAAGAAAAGTGAGTGAATGAGACAGAATGACGTTCAGTTGTTCAGCCAACGAATGACAACTTCAAACAGACCATACGTCATAACATAATGTCAATCACAACTACTGCTTCTTTCGCAACAGAAAACGGTTTTTCAAATGGTGTTTGCGTTGAGAGGTTTATCGTCGTAGAGTAGTAGTAGAGTAGAAGTAGGGTAGAAGTTTAGTAGTAGTAGAGTAGAAGTACGGTAGAAGTAGAGTAGTAGTATCTTAGAAATAGAGTAGTAGTATCTTAGAAATAAGTAGGGTAGTAATCGAGTAGTAATTGTTGTGTAGTAGTAGAGTAGTAGTAGAAGTAGAGTAGTAGTTAGAAGATGCGGTAGTATGTAGTTGATTCTGGGCGGTACGAAGTTCACCGCGACAGCTAGTATCCTATCCTATCCTATCCTGCTAATCCTATCCTACTATCCTTTCCTATCCTATAATATATGAAAGTTAAAGTATGTATGTATGTATGTTCCCTTTTCACGTCAAAACAGCTGAACCGATTTAGAAGAATTTTAGTATAGAAGTAGATTAGACCATGGAGACGGACATAGGCTACTTTTCGTTGCGTAAATTACTAGTTGTAGGGTAGTTGAAGGTTAGTTGCAGGGTAGTTGCAGGGTGGGCCCGACGGGATTCCAGGTCGGGCTTGGGTGCTGGCTCTATCCGCGGGGCTGGGGGACAGAATGAGGCGGTTATTTGACAGCTGCCTCCATTCGGGTGTGTTCCCCACAGGGTGGAAAGAGGCTAGATTGGTCCTCTTGAAGAAGGAAGGCAGAACCGCGGACTCTCCCTCTGCGTACCGTCCCATTTGCCTGCTGGACGAGGCCGGCAAATTGTTCGAAAGAATAATTGCCGCCCGTCTATGCACTCATCTCTCGCGGGTAGGTCCCAACCTGTCGGATGACCAGTACGGTTTCCGACGGGCGCGTTCGACAGTGGACGCGATTCTTCGTGTCCGTACACTGTCGGACCAGGTGGTGTCCCGAGGCGGGAGGGCGTTGGCGGTGTCCTTGGACATCGTTAATGCCTTCAACTCCCTGCCTTGGAGGGCGATCAGGGAGGCGCTCGTGTATCACGGAGTGCCTCTCTACCTGCAGCGCCTAGTTGGGTCCTACCTCCGCGACAGATGTGTGCAGTATGTGGGCAGGGACGGTACTACTCTGCGGAGGGAGGTCAGTTGCGGAGTTCCACAGGGGTCTGTCTTAGGACCACTCCTTTGGAACCTCGCATATGACGCGGTTCTGCGTGTTGAACTCCCCGCCGGCGTACACGTTGTCTGCTATGCAGACGACACTTTAGTGTTCGCCGGCGGGGACTCCTTCGAGAGGACCAAAGGGCTCGCCGAGCTTGGGGTGGCATGCGTCGTGGATAAAATCCACGAGCTGGGTCTTCGGATAGCGCCTCATAAGACCGAGGCGCTATGGTTCCACAAGTTCCCGAGGGGAAGGGAACCACCCATCTTGTCGGTTCGCGTAGGTGACGTTGACGTCCAGGTGGGGCCGTACCTTAAGTACTTGGGCCTCACCTTGGATAGTCGCTGGGGCTTCGAAGAGCACTTCAGCCGCTCCGTCCCCCGGATCCAGAGGGTAGTGGGTGCTTTGCACAGACTGCTACCCAATCTCGGGGGACCAAGGGAGGGCGTTCGCCGCCTCTATGCGGGCGTCGTGCGGTCGATGGCACTCTACGGAGCGCCCGTCTGGTCCAAAAGACTGACGGGTGTTAGGCGCTGCAGGGCTATGTTTAGTAGCCTGCAGCGTTCTATTGCCATCAGAATCGTTCGCGGTTACCGCACGATTTCGCATGAGGCGGCGACATTATTGGCGCGGCTCCCGCTGCTCGACCTCCTGGCGGAGATGGACGCACGAGTGTACGTTCGTCTCCGGCAGGAGAGCGAGGGTGGGGCTGCGCCAGCTGAAGTGCGGCAAGAAGAGCGTAGACGTGCGCTTGGGAAGTGGCGCGAGCGGCTCGAGGAGCCGAGGAGCTCGCGCCAACGCGCCGTCGACGCTGTTCTGCCTAGCTACGAAGCCTGGCTAGGGAGGGAGGGAGGTAACGTCACCTATAGACTTGGTTGCTTCGGTGAGTACCTGAGTAGGATCGGACGCGAACCGACACCGCAGTGCCACCATTGTGGGTGGGGCCAGGATTCCGCCCAGCACACGCTCGAGGATTGCTCGGCGTGGTGCGTGGAAAGGCGGAATCTGACCCTCAGGATCGGGCAGGATCTCTCTCTGCCCAGCGTAGTTGCGGCTATGCTGGCAGATGAGACGGCGTGGAAGGCGGTGGCCTCTTTCTGTGAGACCGTAATGGTTCGGAAAGAGGCCGCGGAGCGGGATCGCGAGAGGGCTGATCCCGCTCGTAGAAGGCGGCGGCGGGGTGCAGGCAACGGCCGCCCCGCGCTGCCTGCCCCATGAGGCTACGGCGTCATGGGGCTGCGGCATCCCCTATAGGGGACCATCTGGGTCCGTAGGGTAGTCAGAGTGAGGACTTTGGACTATCCCAGACGGACCCAGGGAGGGCGATGGTGCATGATATGGCTATGCACCATCGTAAGTTCCGCGAGACGTAGGGGGCGTTAGTTGTGGACGCCCCCGGGACGTGCTCAGGCAAGGTGCTATAGGGGTTCCGGAGTGTTCTTTATGAGGAACCGGAGCCCCTAGTGCACCGAGGCCGGCCATCGGGGTGGTTTTAGTGAGTCGTCAGGAGACAACCTCACATAACCATGCTGTGCCCTTAACGCAGCATGGTATCTGACCGAGCAGATTTCCACCCCGTCACCAAAAAAAAAAAAAAGGGTAGTTGCAGGGTAGTTGTAGAATCGCTGTACGGTAGTTGTAAGTAGTGGTTGTAGTAGATGCGATACGAAGTTGGCCGGGACAGCTAGTTACATACATTTTGTATGGACACACTCACGCTATAGCGAGCGGTAACCAAGTAAAGTCGCGCAATGGACCACGCTCTGAAAAATTGCTCGGACTCGGCTCGGACATAGCACGGTCTAGCGTGAGTCATCCTTTAAGGTCTAGTAGCTGGGATTCCGTGGGGTGTCGACAGTAGAATGTTGCCCTCCTCTCTTCTCCGTGGATGCAGTAAAAATCTAGCTATGGATACCTGCGGAAGATGAGCAGCAGCGTCTTTCCGTATATCAACATCCCGTGCTGCGCTCCCCAACCCGCCTGCCAAGCGTGGCGACTAGTGGCGAGTATGACAACAACCTCCTCATGATCTTGGAGGTCCATGTGGGAGGCCTATGACCAGCAGTGAACGTGGACGTCCTACGGATGCGTTGATGTGTACGAACGTTGGGAAATAACCGACTAAGTTGGAAGCATGGTATACTTTTAGCATTAAGCCCACTGTTTGTACAATATTATGTAATGTGCGAAAAGTTGTTTTATCGACAACCCCTTTGGCGGCAAACCAAAGAGGCCGGGATGTTGATGGATGGGAAAAGAACTAAAGGACGACAAACGAAACGCTGGGAAGATGACCTGAGAGGAGTTTCTGGTCCAGAATGGATGAGAATAGCGAGAGACAGAGAGAGACGGAAGTCTTTAGAGGAGGCCTTTGTCGAAAGACAAGCTTGCGAAACGACACCAATAATCAGAGATAATTCTATATTTAAATTGAAAACATTGTTAAACAGCAATAAAGGCTTATTTTATTTTATTTATTTTATGTAATGTGCAATGAAGTTTTTAAATAAATAAAGGCATTACTATGTATAACTAGCGCAGTTTCAGGTACACATACAACTGCGTAAATACCAGGTAAAGTGTATATCGCACCACCGTTAGTAGCTCATCTGACTCCCTTGGAGAAAACAAAAGCATGTTATAAAGCACCTCTGTTGGCACATGCATACGACATGAGTATTTGCTGTTAAACAAAGGACCCTTTGAACGTTTTAATAAAGACTCCTTCATTCGGAACACCTTCTTTAAACGTTATTAAGATTACCGGTCGTGTTTCGTGGCGCCATAATTCCCATTTCTAACCCCTGACAATAAATACTTTTTTTATTGACAATATATCTGCAGATAAAGCAAGTACGGTTCTACACAGTTCCTATAATCTAAAACGCTTGAGTACATAATCAATAGATAATTATGTAAATAGCTCAACCAATTATAGTTACTAACTAACCAATAGTTTACCAAGAGGTAAAGTTATTCTTCAATTAACCTGTAGGCGGAATAACAATTTTCGAAACTGGGAAAGCAAGTAGAGAGCAATAGATTCACAACGAGATATTTTAGGATGGGAATACTTTGATCATCATCACCATCTCAACCGTAGGACGTCCACTGCTAGACATAGGCCTCATAGACCTCCAGGTATTGCGGCTGGCAGCCTGCAACCACCGCCGATCTGTAGACCTTACCAAGTCATCCGACCATCTAGTTGGTGGACGTCCTACGCTAGGCTTGCCGGTCCGTGGCATACGAACTTTTTGGCCCCATCGTCCATCTGTTCTTAGAGCTACATGGCCTGCCCATTGCCTCTTCAACTTGCTAATCCGCTTTGATATGTCAGTGACCCGAGTTCTACGTATCTCCGCAAACTTTGATCGAAATAAACTTAAACTTAAGAAATAAACAATTTAGAAATATTGAACACGACGCAGACAAAGTCGCGGACAACATCAGATGTATTAAAAAAAATTATAAACATTATAGCTGAGTTACCAAAAACAGATAATTTTGTATTCAAATTTTAAACGATTACCATCTTTTTCCATAGGTTCTAAAAATACTGAAAATTCTAGAATTTGTTATAGATTTTTGCTTCAGTGCATGGTTCTGGAGAACAACTGGAAAATTAAAGGCACCAACTTTGAACCCCGTTTTAAAACCCTTAGAGTTCGAATTTCCAAAATCCCCTTTAAGAAGGGGATTTGATAAGAAGGGGAGTACTAAGGTAGCAAGATTTTTTCCCCGGCAAAATTACTTCTTTTCATGGGATCAAACTTCCCCTTTTGGGTTAGTAGATCTTGTATAGATAAGTTTATAATACAAAATATACGCGTATATAAGTTTTTTACTTGAAATTTTTAATTTACTCGGTAACTTTACCTAGTCTCGAAGGATACCTAACTTTTTTTGTAATGTGTTCCCGCAGTTTTGCAATCTACACATCATGCCCTTTGATTTGATACCACACTCTTGGTTATATTTGAAAACATTCGATTGTTCACCCCTATTTTCGACCCCCATATTTTTAGAAATGTTTACAGTTTTTTCAATGTTTTTAACCTACCTAAAGTTATATTAGATTCCTACCTACAATTTTCTCATTAAGTACGATTAAGCTAATTAAAACTAAATTAACGACTTCAGAAGCATCCAGCTAACTCATTGTATTTTACGCTGTACGCCTGCGATTGCCTCACTTATCTCAATCCTACTGGATTGAGATAAATACCGCAAGACAAAGATACTTATAGAAAACTTTATTGTTAAATTGTTTCAATTTACATGTTACCTACATACATCTAAATTGAAACAATTACCTACATGTAAATTGAAACAATTTAACAATAAAGTTTTCTATAAGTATCTTTGTCTTGCGGTACTTCTCTCATGAAGATCTTAAATAAAATGTAATTAGTATAAACAATTTATCCTTTTAGGACATACAGTAGAAGTACACAGTAAATACAGTCAGATACGATCCTTTATATCCATTATTATGTAAATTATTTGTAATATAATTACAATAATAATATGTTTTCTTTCATCGTAGCGAATTTTCTCAAGGCAATTTAATTTACTTGTATGTAGCGACTAGATAGTAGAGCTTGTGTTTTGGGTACCAGAGTATTTTTTTCTCGTCTCAGCCGTTGGACTGCTGGTCATACCTAGGCCTCCCTCATGGATCTCCAAGGTCTAAGGGGGTTGTTGTAATACTCACCACGCTAGGCGGGCGGGTTGACGAGCGCAGTATGGGATGTTGATACGAGGTATCTTTTAGCAGACTCTTACTCCATCCACGGGCATGAAAGGAGGGGTAACATTTTACTGCCGGCACCCTACGGCAATATCTGTACGATCTGCAGATATTTTTTCAGGGTGTTCTGGATGTTTTTCTATATAATAATAAAAAAATATCTATCTATGTAGTCAAATGTATTTAGTATATCAGTCATCTATTTAACACAAGCTCTGATTAGTTTGGGGCTAGATGATGCTGTGTAAATTGTCCAGCATTATTTATTTACTATTATTTATATATTTTATTAATTGACTGTGCTTTTAGTTCTTTCAAACGTTTTGACCAACAATTAGGATATGTAATATGGATCGTACGCAATCTCAATATATGTATGTACATATATAAATTGCCGTGGGGTGCCGGCAGTATAATGTTACCCCTCCTCTCATACCCATGGATGCAGTAAGAGCCTGCTAAGGGATACCTCCGGAAGATGGGCAGCAGCGTCTTTCCGTGTACCAACATCCCGTACTGCGCTCGCTAACCTGCCTGCCAAGCGTGGTGAGTATGGCAACTACCCCTCATGGAGATCCATGGGGGAGGCCTGTGTTCGGTAGTGGACGTTTTACGGCTGAAACGATATAAATCTCCGATTGTGTGTCCCATAGGCTGATATCGTATCTCGTGATAGGTTTGCAACTGGCGTAAATTTCGCTATAATCGCCGTCATCTGTTGAGCGATGTAGTCGCTCGGCGACTAATACCTTAAACACATTAAAAAAAATCACTGTCAAAGTTCAATGGTTATATAACAGCATTGAATTTGTTTTTTTTTTTAATTAAGAAAGGCACAAACATCTTCATTTAAAATCTTAAGTTTTAGAGTAAGATAGCTATAATTACAACTAGTCGCTAAAGAGCTAACCTATTAAGGACTTCTTTAAGGCACTTTAGAAACTTGGGATTGACTATATGGGAATTGACGTTTGACAGCGCTGATCGCGATATTTACGCCTGTTGCAAACCTGTCGCAAGATACGTAATCAGCCTGCCGCTTTGATTTATTTTCTTTTCTCTTTTCTACATGGTATAAATTTAAGTCGCTGCTCGCATCTGTCAGTTTAGCTTACTCTCTTCCTAAACAACGCAACGGATTTTGATGCGGTTTTCTCCAATGTATCGTGTTTCAACAGAAAGGTTTAGCAGTAAAATTTATTGAGTTCTGGTAAAAGTTCGCTGAACTATGATGAAGATTATTGAAGTTGTCGGAAAATATGTATTTGGTTCAACCTGAGCGAAGCAGGGGCGGGTCGCCAGTAAGAAATAAATGGTCACTTTATACAAATGTCTAGCAAAATTCTAATAAGGTTATCTTATAAGGGTATCCTCAAAGTCCAAACTAATTCAATCTTGTTTGAAACTTGGCTCTGTTAGTTTAGTCAATGAGCTTCAGGCTAGCTAGAATCTAGATCATAATGTTATAGGTCATTTAGCACCCCTGTGACATCTTTGTGTTTGAAGTTGCTTATAATATCGTCACCTGTGCATTAAACTTTTCAATGTAACAATAAGATTTTAATAATAATACTGACTACTATACAAAAACTTCAGATGGGCAGCAGCGTCTTTTCGTGTAATAACATCCCGTTCTGCGCTCGCCAACCCGCCTGTCAAGCGTGGTGAGTATGGCAACTTCCCCTCATGGAGCTATCTATGAGGGAGGCCTGTGTTCAGTAGTGGACGTTTTACGGCTGAAATGATGATACAAAAAACCATCCAGTACAAAACTGAGCTTTGTACTATGAAAACAAGATGATTGATAAATACTTAAATACAATTTTTTGTTTATACTTACATATCATTAATCTTACTAATATTATATGTACAAGAAAGTTTGTGAGTATGTATGAATGTATGGATGTTTGTTACTCTTTCACGCATTTACGTAGCCTACGGATTGAGCTGAAATTATTGACCAGGAGTAAAATAATACATTTTATCCGGGTACAACGCATAGGATGCGGCGGGCATAAGCTAGTAACCAATATATAAAAGCATTTATAATTGGTATTATTAAAATTCTGAAATTCTTTAAAAAATGTGAAAGTCTTGGAAAGGGCTTTATCCAACAGTGTACGTTCTTTGTTAGTGTTGTGGGTTGTTAGTTTTTGTTGTCATTGTGCAAATGTTTAATTAATACCTAATCATAGCTGAATTAATATAAATAATTTAGTGTACACCAAATACAGAAAATAAACTAGTTCAATATATAAATATTTCAACTCGACGTACAGTGGACGGTCTTACCACAGATAAGCAAGTCTTTCATCATGGATTTCCGTCATGGGTCTCCAAGATCATGTGGGGGTAGTTGCCATACTCGCCACTCTTGGCAGGCCAGCTGGCGAGCGCCGGAAGTTGATACACGGAAAGACGCTGCTGCCCATCTTCCAGGGGTATCCCTTGGCAGATTCTTACTGCATACACGGGCAAGAAGGAGAGATGAAATTGTACTGCCGGCAACTAATGGCAAGCAAGCCGTTATCTATTAAAATAATCATCATCAGTTCACAAACTCAGACTCAAGATATCCTTAAGACCTCTTTCTTATGTTTTAAGAAACAGCTTTACTAGAAGTTGTAAGGAAATCGTTACAAATATAAATAAAATGTTGAAATTAACTTAAAACAACGGATTTTTACGACATGTACTTACGCACTACGACGTGAATTACGGTACTAAAGTCTACTCAGAATTTAGTACCAGACACACACACACACACAGTACAGAATTTAGTAGTAGAATATAAAAAATGTTTATCCAATTAGGACATACATATTTTATTTAATGTCTTAGTTGGATAAACATTTTTGATTATAGTAACAATATTTTTCACTTCACCTGGTGACAAAAAATTACGAAAAAATCTATGGTTTTTGCTTGCTTTACTTAAAATGCTTGATGTATTTTGCGTTTGTGTTTTACTCTCAAAAAACAAGTCAGAAAATTTAAAACGACGCGACGGATGTTTAGATATTCTTCAAAACGTCAGTGTTAGGGTTCCGGACCAAAATGATAAAAAGGAACCCTTATGGTATCACTTTGTCTGTCTGTCTGTCTGTCACAAATGGATATCTCGAGAACTACCGATGCTATCGACTTGAAATTTAAAATGGTATAGATAACGCTTTTTTACAAATATATAAAAATGTTGAAAGATATTCTTATTATGATTGCAAGGGAGGAGGAAAGGAGGTCCCAAAAATTTAAGTGAACTAGGTCATGTGGGGTATAATATGAAAGCTATTCATTTGCACATTAATAAACAGTTTTTAGTTTTCCTTTAAACCGTATCGTTTTAAAGTTATTTGTAAAAATGTTGAAAAAATAGCGTTCCCCACTTATCTCCGTAGTTTGCAGAGATAAACCCCTGAAACTTTTACAGATAATAAAAGTGTATGTAAAAATTACAGAAAAGTTATAGCGAACTCTTTAATTTGCATAGGGTTTTAGAAATTATCGAATGTGTAAAACATCTACATAATTTACGATATCAGACAAGAGTTGGCGCTGTCAAGGTTCTCCAACAAACATAAACTGCCTTTATCATATATTATATATATATTGTATGATGGCACGGAACCCCCGGTACGCGAGACGACTCACTCTTGGCCGGTTCTATTTGTTTATGGTTAGATTTTCTTAATATCTTTATTCAATTTTGTAAAACGAATAATTATAGAATAGGTACGCCGCGCCCGTACGCGGAGGGATGTATTGTTTAAAGCCTACTGCGCTGGAATAACCTGGCCTTAAACAACTAAACTTTAACGGGGCGTATTTACGCACTATGACGTAAAGTACGCCTATTCAGACTTTAGTACCACTCAGATGATATAAAAAGCGTCACTCATATTCATCAGATTTTAAACTTTCAATAATAATAGTTTTCCTATACGGTTTTGCTCCGGAGACTTTGTTTCTGCTAGATTATTCTACCTCAAATTAGGTAAATTAGTCCAGCTCTATTTGATTTTAAACGATCATATATCCTTTATTTTAATCGAAAAAATATATGTTTATAGTTGGATAAACATTTTTGATTATTCTACAGTTACAATTATCCTATTCTAATAATTTAAAGAAAAGTCATCAAAAACTGTAAACTATTTTAGATAATTCAAAAAATAATCAAATGTCTTTAAAGTATGCAGAGAAAATTACGATTAGTGAGGAGATCACTTATATTTATAATTGATTGTTATTGTGTGTGTTTTAAGGTGAAATAACAGTAAAGTTAAAAACTTCTTAGCAAATTATTTTCCAATAATAATGAAATGATTACGATAAAATTTTGGAGTTAAGTTTCGTTAGGCTGCAGTACTGTTTTTTTCTTTTCCAGTTGTTATAAAACTGAAAAACTAATTTCGAATACTAGCATTCACTAGAAAAAATCGAAGGTACGTCAAAGGGAAATTCAATTCCCAATCACCCTACAAAATCAACTTATCCTAAACTTACCTTCAACTTTTCACAACACTTCACTGGCCACGTGTTCCCCGCTTCACCGTCAGAACTCAAATGGACATCGGGATGGCAAAACCCGTTTATATACCCTGTGGTGAAGCCATACTAACTTGCGCTTGGTTTGACACTGGTTGGTTGCTGCTGGATCCGCCCAAGCGTAGGCGTGCGTAGGCATAGCGTGCTAATTAAAGATGTGCCAACACGGCAATGGGTTAGGGGTTTTTTTTATTATTGCATCTGATCGTGGTCGCGGGAAGACAGTCATCCGGTCGAAACGTCAGGATAATAGTAAAGGTAATGAGACAGCGATGATCGCGAGATTTACCCCTGTTACAAACCTGTCGCGAGATAAGTAATCAACGTCACTTATAAACCTACACACATACAACAATATTGTAAGTTTTGTAATTTCGAATGATTATAAATGGTTTAGCAATCTCAATGGTTTAATGCAAAAATGTGTTTCAGGGAAACTGAGAAAGAGGAGAGGATGAACCTTCATAATTGCAGCCATCAAACGTCCTTGATGAACACAGGCCACGTCATGGATCTCCATGAGGGGTAGTTGCCATACTTACCACACTTGGCAGGCGGGTTGGTGAGCCCAGTATGGGATGTTGATACACGGGAAGACGCTGCTGCCCATCTTCCGGAGGTATCCCTTAGCAGGCTCTTACTGCATCCATGGGCACGAGGGGAAGGATAACATTCTACTGCTGGCACCCCATGGAACCTTAAATGCTTATTAATGACTAGCTTCTGCCCGCAGCATCGCACCTGTTGTTTGAGTAATGCAGCATAATGTTTTAAATGCCGTGAGGTGCCAGTATTAGAATGTTTCCTCTCCTCTCTTGCGCGTGGTAGCAGTAAGAATCTGCTAAAGGCCCGCTCTGCTTAAGAAGACGGGTCGCCACGCTTGACAGGCGGGTTGGCGAGCGCAGTATGGGATGTTGGTATAGGGAAAGAAGCTGCTGTCCATCATTCTTCTACTGCCGACACCCCACGGCAATGCTTATGCTCAATAAAAGTTAATTATAACATGTAGTGCCAGGAAGGCAGCCATCGTCCAGACAAATTATTTTTTTTAATCATAAAGCAGGGCATTATCCCTACAGACAATTGATGTCCAGTGTTAGTTTTATTGATTAGAGCCCGGGACGATCGCAATCAGGTTTTGATTCTCATTCCGTTCCAGAGGCGGCGTATTCACTAACTAGTGTCGATAATGTCTCAATGTTGCCTCTTCGACCGCCGAACAAAAATCTTTCTGTTAGGCGGTCGAAGAGGCACTACGAGTATATGTTACTAATATGTTTATTGTTCATTTAGAACATTATTATGTTTATTGTTCATTTAGTTAGATCATTATTTTTATTTATTATCATTTAACACGTGCTTAACGGTGAAGGAAACATCGTGAGGAAACCCGCGGCTAAGTTAGCTTCAGATGTATTGACCTGTTCTTTCCTGTGACTAACAGCTGACTAAGCTGAGAGAATGGTATAGGTGCTGGGCAAGCCTAATCCATCAAACAATGTCCCAGGCACTGCAGCGTCCTGTACAGCATGATTACCAGTTGCTGACGCTGCATAAATCATCTATAATAGATGCAAAGGCCTTACTTTACTTTATTATAATAGATTACCATTTATGATTAGGAGCCTGAACTGTTCCATTGCATGGCAAAGACCTCCTTCCTTTCACAATTTTTAAAGAAGAGAATGCATTTATTTAACACAAAGCCCTACCTTACGTGTATGGGAGGTACCCTTCATTATTTATTTAGCATTTTTTGTAGCGTTATCTCAATGTTGTTATTTTATATGTCCATGCAACATAACAGCTTTCCAGAACTATTAGTCTCTTCGCAAAGCCGGTGACGGGCGGACAGACAAACAGACACAGCGAAACTGTAAAGGGTTTCTTGTTATACTACGTAACCCTAAAATGAACTAAGGTGTTACACTCATAATCACGAAATAATTAATTAATTATCGCGACAAATTTTCTTAATATTACTAACTTCCCTATTCTGAGCTATTGTGGTCCAGTCGTTAAGGTGTGCTTGAAGTTCGTATCTCCATAAGATATGCTACATTTTGTTATCTATATATATAAAATTCAAAGTCCTGACTGACTCACTGACTGACTGATATATCAACGTACAGCCTAAACAACCTAAAGACTTGAAATTTGGCACACATATACCTTGAGTATCCTAGAGGTGCACTAAGAAGGAATTTTTCTAAATTCCCACGGGATAGGGAATAAATGGGATTTATGTTTTCGAATCAAAGTGGCTCTGCGTAAAAAGGGGATTTTACGTTTTATGACTTCCACGCGAACGAAGTCGCGGGCAAAAACTAGTTAACAATAAGGGTTTACAGAATGCGTCATATGAGTAAGGCTTACATACAAGACTAAAATAGTTTATAGAAATGAAAAATATAATCAAATTTCAGAGGCGGTTCAGAGGCGGCTCGCAGAGTGCGGTCTCAGGGCGTATCTAACGATTTAAATCTTTGGCTCTTCTAATACAGTGGGCGTGCCGCACCCACGATTTGTAAATACGCACCGCGGTGACGGATAGCACGTTGCTCATTGATTGGAAACGTGTTACTATTAGTAGATAGTAAACTTTCCCCAATATTGTCTTGAAACAGTCAACTACTATTGTTTGTAAGTGTATCATCATCATCATCTCAGCCGTAGACATGCACTACTGGACGTCATGGATCTCCAAGTTCTTGAGGGGTTGTTGCAATACTCGCTTGGCAGGCGGGTTGGCGAGCACAGTACGGGATGTTGATACACGGAAAGACGCTGTTGCTCATCTTTCGGGGAATTCCTTGGCAGACTCTTACTGCATCCACGGGCAAGAGAGGAGCGACAACATTCTACTGCTGGCACCTTACGGCAAGAGGTAAGAGTATCCACTATAGTTTTTTATTAAAGTATAAATTGATGCGTTTATTTTGTAAACCATACAGGTATTAATTGAGTTTTTTGAAGTATTCCGGTATGCTTGGTAAACCATATCACTTATTTAATCGACTATTTCTCTGAAAATAAAAAAAGCTAGCTTAACCGTCTCTGCAACTCCTCAATGGTTTAAAAAAACCTATTCAACATGTTGGCAATGATGATAAATAAATTTAAAAATCATTCTCATCTCACGTCTATGGAAGGAACCGTAAATTGATTATTTTGCAGATTCTTTTTTAACATTAACTCGAAGTGATTATTCTATATGTCCTTGCGAAACAACAGCTTTCTAGGGCTATTATTAGTCTCTTCGTATACTCGCAGCGGAACCCTAGAAATTCCTTTATAACTGGTTGGGTTTAACAAAGCAGATTCATTAAATCTGTACATAGATTCTGACCCCTTTGAGCTAAAATTACGTGTTTTTAACATTTACTCCTTGCTTTTACTAAAACTCGTTTTCAGTTTCAAGTTTTTATTGCACACAGTTCGTTGTTCAATAGGCATAAATTCAAGTTCAGTCATTATCAAAGACATTTATGACATGAATGCATCTGAACCCCGTAAAAACACCAAGCTATTAAATGTCTCTGAAGTTTTTTTATACATCAGGGATTTTATCTTCCATCCCCGTTGAATAATAGATGGCAAATACATACATATGTATATATGTGATGTTTCATTAGGACCTCTTTAATAATAAACTAATTTGGTTGACCTGTTATTTCCTCTGACTAATATCTGAGTAATCTGGGAGGAACACGGATCAAACTAATCAGCTTGACCTGTTTCTTTCTCTGACTGATATCCGAGTAAGCTGGGAGATATGATAGATAGATAGATAAAATGTTTATTTACGACTGCAGACACACATACAAGAAACAAAAGCTGAATTACATACATTACAATAGTGAAAGTTGATAAGGTTTACAGAAGGTAAGATCAAGGTGACAGACATTACGCCGTGGGGTGCCGGCAGTAGAGTGTTACCCCTCCTCTCATACCCATGGATGCAGTAAGAGCCAGCTAAGGGATACCTCCGGAAGACGGGCAGCAGCGTCTTTCCGTGTACCAACATCCCGTACTGCGGTTTACCAACATCCCGTACTGCGGTTTACCAACATCCCGTACTGCGGTTTACCAACATCCCGTACTGCGGTTTACAGAAGGTAAGATTAAGGTGACAGACATTACGCCGTGGGGTGCCGGCAGTAGAGTGTTACCCCTTCTCTCATACCCATGGATGCAGTAAGAGCCAGCTAAGGGATACTTCCGGAAGATGGGCAGCAGCGTCTTTCCGTGTACCAACATCCCGTACCGCGCTCGCCAACCCGCCTGCCAAGCGTGGTGAGTATGGCAACTACCCCTCATGGAGATCCATGAGCGAGGCCTGTGTTCAGTAGTGGACGTTTTACGGCTGAACTGATGGATTAATATTAAGATTGATAGCATGTATTGTGTACCTTTTTAAGTGAAATCAAAGCCTGTTGTTGTTACGATTTGCAGAGGTTGTAGTCTTATTTTTGGCAAACGAAGTGTTTAGGTATACCTTCAATTTGTTTTTTCAGTAATACCTGTTTTAGTTTAATTTTAAAAGTGTATTTATTATTTACACGAACCGGCGGAGGAATGTTGTTCCAACACTTCGTTGCCAAATATCTAAAGCTACCCTTGAAGGACGCAGTTTTATGATCGTAGTACAAAAGCGCAAATCGAATAGAGCGTAGAAAATTTTGATTAAAAGCAAAACGGAGTTTCGAATGCAGGTATTCCGGCTTTCCAAATTTAAACACGTCGAAAACCAGGCCTCCAAGGTGTAGCATTCTTTTAGACCCTATGTTCAACATGGCCCTGTCATTTAGGTAAGGTGTTATGTGGCTTCGAGGAGGAATATTGAAGCAAAAGCGACAACACGCGTTTTGTACTCTTTGCACGGCTCGCTGGGTTCGTGAAAGCAATCTTGGACCATAAACAATATCTCCATAATTTAACTTGGACATTATTAGAGATTCACATAGAACAATACAGGATGCTTCAGACAAATGGTTCATAATCTTACGGTAAAAGCAGGTTTTGACTTGTTTCAGGACATGCTTCTCGAAACTGAGTTGGCTGTCAAGAATGATACCAGGATTTCTCGCTTCTTCAATCTTATCATCTTTAGAACCATGGATCGAAACGTCAGGGTCACAGCTCAGCTTGCCAATTTGATGTTTGGATAGGGAGGATGATTTCGATGCTGGGCAAGCCTAATTCATCAAACAACGACCCAGGTACAGCAGACAAAATAAAGACCAGTTTCTGACGCTGTATAAATCATCTATAATCATCATTTCAGCCGTAAAACGTCGACTACTGAGCAAAAGGATATCCATGAGGGGTAGTTGCCATACTCACCACGCTTGGCAGGCGGGTTGCCGAGCGCAGTACGGGATGTTGACGGAAAGACACTGCAGCCTATCTGCCGGAGGTATATAATAAATATAGAAAAAAATCAAAATATTTATTTGCAAGCCAAACAATTCAAGGACAAATTTACCAGCGGCCTCCACACTAAGCAAAGCCTGTATCGTGAAGGGCAATCAGAGACTTTAATATTTACGGAATTCCGGACTACCTACATATATAAATATTTTAAAATGTATGCTACCCACATTGAAGTATTATTACTAGCGTATAGAATTGACACCCGCGGACAACAAGTTTGCGCCATGAGTTGTTGCCGGCCGGCAACAACTCATTTAGTCGTTCGTCGACGCCCATCGCGACCGCATGCGAATAAACCCAAATTAAAAATGCCGTCTTGCGTGTTAAAAACGTGTAATTAATCAATCAACTGCGAAGAAAAAAGATAGTGGCGTGACTTATCATCGGAAAGTAAACAGAATATCAACTAAAACCAACTAAAATTAATTTTTGTACATTATTTTCTATTGTACTGACATTTTGTTTGAAAATCATAGATTATGAAAAGTGATTCGTACAGATGGGATGTGTAGGTACCTACTAAGGGTTGGCGACAAAGGTTTAACTGATTATTTTTAACTCATATTACTCGCCCTATGCCATCTGTCTGATCAGTAACAGTAGGTACTCTAGGTACCTACTGTATCTTTTGCAATCGTCATTACTTATAAACTGAAGCTGTATTATACCTATATTGTTGTCTGAACAAATTCTTAATGTAATAGCTTGACGACCTCTGTGGCGTGGTGGGCGAAGGTTCGCCTGCGATGCAGGAGGTGGGTTCGATTCCCGCCTTGGGACAAATGTTTAGTGATCGCTGCAGATATTTGTTCTGGGTGTTCAGGTCATTTTCTACGTATAATAATAAATAAATAGGTATTTATGTATTGTATTGTATTTATTATATCAGTTATCTAGTAGCCATAACAAGAGCTCTGCTTAGTTTTGGGCTAGATAATCATCATCATTTCAGCCAAAAAACGTCCACTAATGAACAAAGGCCTCCCTCATGGGTCTCCATGAGGGGTAGTTGCCATACTCACCACGCTTGGCAGGCGGGTTGGCGAGCGCAGTACGGGATGTTGGTATATGGAAAGACGCTGCTGCCCATCTTTCGGAGGTATCCCTTAGCAGGCTCTTACTGCATCCACGGGCATGAGAGGAGGGGCAGAGTGAAATAAAATGTGGGGTCTAGTTAGTGTAAGTACCTACCTACCTATGTACGTACTTGTTGGATAAAATACCAATTTATTTAAAAAAAATTACTTTAAACGCTTAACGATTCGTTTTAATTTAATGTACTTAAATATTTTTACGTTTTGAAATATAATATTCATAGGTACCTACTGCATTAACATTACTGCATTAATAGCTGTCTGAAGTGTCCCTTCTGCGGTGAAAAAATCTATTAGAGCGACATGTTGTTACACTATGTTGAACGAAACGTGTAAGCGCCATGAAATTCACGGCGCTTACGACGTTTTGGTCGCGAGAAAACTATTCTCTATTAGCGATCTAGCGCTGCATGTATTGATGGTATGGATAGACGACATTCTAATCGTGTAGCGCTGCAGCGAATACTTGTGTGCGGGGGCGAGCGCGCCCCGCGCAGGCACCCCCGCTGTCATCAAGTTGCGACACGTTTTTTGTTTGGTATAGCTACTCTAACTATTTACAACTCACTGGCTACCCAATACAAAAAAAAAACACCTCTAAATAAAATCGAAGAAGCCATTTGTTAATCAAACACCTTGCCGCATACATGTTCATATGAACACGTTGTATTTACAAGCTTTCAGAAATACACGTTATATGAAACACATCGCTACATACATTACAACCCAAACCTCTGTATATTGAATTGCATTATAAATGTATCCAATTACATTCTTAATTAGCTATAACAGCTGTGTTACGGTGTGTACACAGCCTACCCGAGAGAAATCAAAGTAACACTTCTAAGAAAACCAAATCAGGTTTCATTGTTTATTACAATGTATTATTAAACGTAGGTATATAAATAATTCAGTATACATACATATTGCCGTGCGGCACCGGCAGTAGAATGTTGCCCCTCCTTACTTACCCTTAGTTAGTTTCTGTAATCTGTGCCCTTAGTAAGAGTCAGCCAAGGGAATTGGGAAATCTCCGGAAGATGGGCAGCAGCATTTTTCCGTGTATCAACATTTCGTACTGCGTTCACCAACCCGCCTGCCAAGCGCAGCGAGTATTGTAACCACTCCCTCATGGCTAGTACTTGAAGATTTATGGAGGAAGCCTGTGTCCTGCAGTGGACGTCTTACTGCTGAGATAAAATAACATAAAAAAGAAGTCGCTCTAAGAAAATCTGCAGAAAATTGTTACTTAGAAAACAATTGACATTCATTCATATTTTGTTTATTTCTTGAATGAATGGATTCAAGAAATAAACAAAAAATGAATGAATGTCAATTGTTTTATAAGTAACAATTTTCTGCAGATATTTCTTAGAGCGTCTTCATAATTATGTTATTATATTAGGTCTTTACCTATGAAATTGCCGTTTTGTATGGAATAAATGAAAGTTTTTAAATAAAATAAATTTTTCCAAACTTTTTATTTCTGTCACTCAAAGTAATCACCCGTGCAATCGACGCATCTTTGCCAACGCATTGGCAGTTTATTGATGCCCTTCTTGTAAAAATCAGCTGCACGGGAGGCAACAAACTCTTCAAAGGCATTTTGTACTGCCTCTCGGGAATTGAATTTTTACCCACTAAAAAGTTGTCTAAATTTTGAAAAAAGTAATAGTCGGTAGGTGCAAGGTCTGGTGAGTATGGCGGATGAGGGAGAGCTTTCAACCCCAGCTCTTGCAGCTTGGAAACTGTCTGTTGTGCAGTATGGGGTCGCGCGTTGTCGTGAAGGAGCATTGGGGACGACCGATTGACCAAAGCTGGTTGCAGATGTGCAAGCTTCTCCATCATTGTCTCCAGTTCTTCACAGTACACATCTGCAGTAATGCTCATGCCGTTTTGTAAAAATCTGTGGTGAACCACACCCGCACTAGACCACCAAAAAGTGACCATCACCTTTTTAGGGGTCATTTTTGGTTTAGGGCATTGCTTTGGTGCTGAACCAGGATCTAACCAACTTGTTGAGCGCTTTCGATTGTCGAACAGAATCCATTTTTCATCGCACGTAACAATTCGGTTCAAAATTCCTTCATTTCTTTGTCTGTTGAGCAGCGCGAGACAGGTCTCAACGCGTACGTTGCGCTGGCTATCGTTAAGTTCGTGGGGTACCCATCTATCAAGCTTTTTTACTTTGCCAATTTGTCGCAAATGGATCAATATTGTTTTGATGCTAACATCAAAAGCTGCTTCTATCTTAGCTGTAGATTGAGTTTCGTCAGCTTAATCGCTTTTAATTCATCTTTGTTGACAATAGTCTTCAGACGGCCACGAGCTTCATTTTTCAAGTCAAAATTTCCAGAACGGACCCGGAAAACCAATAACGGGTTGTGCGTTCGTTTGTACAGTTCTCTCCGTAAACGTTTTTAATGGTACGTGCCGTTTCTGTCGCGTTGGTGCCACGACGGAACTCATATTCCATAATTACACGAATTTTTAAGGTATCCATTATGACGAAAAATGTTCAAATATAATGAAAATACAACCCTAATCAATAAACAAAAGACTCAGTTTGTAAAAAGAATGTCATGTTTTTAAAAAAAAATTAATTTGAATTTAGAATACAAAGCCATGCCAAACTTTTTTTTATTTGAAATTACCAGTACTGAAGAACGGCAATTTCATAGGTAAAGACCTATTATATCAGCAGTAAGATCGCTCCATCTAACAATCAATCTTCTGTCCACTGTATGCTTATTTACGGAGGATGCTTGATTTTTTTTGCCACATAGTTCGTAAACCCGGAGACAACCTCCAAAAAAAACATTCAAACTCAAACTCAAAAAAATATTTTATTCAATGCGGCCGCATGACCCTTTTTGATGCGTTAAGCATGCGGACGCAAAATAAAACTACACAAATTAATAGAATAAAGCACATAACTGAATCTGCTTTTGATGTTTTTTTTAGCTAACCTTGTGTTTCCCCAATTACAGACATCATTCCAGCCGTAAAAAGTCCACTACTGAACAGGCCTCCCTCATGGATCTCCATGAGGGGTAGTTGCCATACTCACCACGCTTGGCAGGCGGGTTGGCGAGCGCAGTACAGGATGTTGATACACGGAAAAACGCTGCCGCCCATCTTCCGGAGGTATCCCTTAGCAGGCTCTTACTGCATCCACGGGCATGAGAGGAGGGGTAACATTCTACTGCCGGCACCCCACGGCGCAATTACAGTAAAATGTATTAAATGTATTTTGAGCTGTGGATATTGTTCAAAGTGTTCAAAACCACAATAACTTTAAAATATCTATATCTTCATACTTAGGTATAGATATAGATATTTTAAAGATAAAACTAAAAAGTTTTTGAAGAGCATTTCAAATTATATGCATACTATTCATTTTATAACAAACATATTGCAAGTTTGCATTGTAAAAACAAAACACAACATGACTATTACACCAGTTAATGGTTATGGTTAACAGCAAGTGGGTATGAGTTATGAGTTAATCACTATAAAACGGTTCCCTGCTTTTGACCCTCTGTCGTTCAGTGGATGAGAAGCAAGAGGATAGGGTTTGAGTCCCGTTGCTGGACAAATGTTTGTATGACCAGTGTGATATCACTGATTATTTATTATTTATAGCATTTCAAATTCAGAGTCTAGAATAATTGTAATTTATTTATCGATTCCATCAAAAAATCATTGAAGGTTTTTATGCGTGTTGTGGCCGCATAGGTACTTGTTGCGAGCAAAAGCTACAATACCGATAATACCTATTCTATATTACTCTCCTGTTTTTATTATTTAATGCGGATTATGTATTCATTGTCGATGGTCCATAAGTAATATACATAGTTCGAATTATTTCCTTAAATGTTTCTAAACCTTTTAATAACATAACCCATTAAAAGATTTACAAAGCTAATTGTTACCCATCTTCTATTCGAACTAGAGTGAAGAATATTTCCGATATTGCAGAGTTACTCGTAGGAAGAAAGAAAACAAAATAATATTACCTACAATATTGAATATGATTCCGCCCTCGTAGCACAAATCTACGTCGTAGTGGTTGCGTAGCCGCGTAGCACTTCGTAGCTGTTTGGTGAACAATTTTTGCATACTATTGTTATTTCCTGTGTGCGAATAAATGTTTAACAAGAATATATATTATTTGTTGGGACTGAGATGTTGATAACAAAGTTAAATTATAAACTTCGTTATTATACTTAGTAACTTATTACTTAGGATTATTTCTATCAATTCAGTTTGTTAAAACTGAACATTCTTGACTTTATCGATTTATACCATATTTGGTAATTATGGTTAAAATATTTCTCACTCTGAAAATTTGCTCATATATAATTTAATTAAATTCAATTTTAAAAATTTGCATACCATATTAGCTGGTAAGACATCGGATGGAACCCAAAATTATTTACCAACCTTTGTAACCCGTTGTTTGCAAATAAATATTTTGTATTTGTATTTGAACAAAATATCTCTTAATTATTCATGTAGGTGTGTATAGACCTACTATGAAACGTCAATGTGCGATAGGTAGGTGACCTTCAAATGATCGTGGGTCGCACCTAGCCAAGCATAAGGAACGAAAGTGATGCCCAATAGCCCAAGTGCCCAAGTTGAGAAGGGATGGTGATACATAGCCGAAAACAGACAAAAAATGAATTAAGCCCGTAATCTACATTACGGGCTTAATTAATTTTTTTGTCTGTTAATTAAGTTAATATTTTGGCTAGGTGCGTAATCTACATTACGGGCTTAATTAATTTTTTTGTCTGTTTTCGGCTAGGTTATCACCATCCCTTCTCAACTCGCTAAAATAATCTACATTAACACGTACTTTTATTCGTCGTTGTTGTTTTTTTAGCCTAATCATACCAATGCTAGGCTTTGAAGGCTTCAACAATGTTAAATCAATAAGAATTTTTAGTTTAATTGAGTTTACGGTTTAAAGTGTACGTGTGGTAAAACCGTATCACTTATTTGAGCGACAATTTCTCTGAAACTGAAACAGCAAGTTTTACCGGTATAATTTTCCTAGAAAGTTCATGGTTAAAACTACATTCATGATTTTTTTTCAGATTTTTATAGCAGTTTAGATTTTATAGGAGGGGAAAACGCTCGAAAAAAAGTTTAAACTATTATTACTACATACTAGTATTTCGCAAACGGTGCCCTAAATCGAAAAATTGTCTTCGCAACCACTAAATTATTTTAAAGTACCTATTCAACGATACCCTACACGATAAAAAAATCAATTAAAAAAGTTCATCCCTCCCCTTACGTGTATGGGAGGTACCCCAAGTTATTATTTTTTTCAGCATTTTTTATAGCGTTATTTCGGCGTTGTTATTTTATATGTCCATACAAAACTGCAGCTTTCTACGACTATTAGTCGTCTCTTCGCAAAGCTGGTGACGGACGGACGGACAGACAGATAGACAAAAAAAGTGAAACTATAAGGGTTTCTCGTTTTACTACGAAACCCTTAAACGAATCGAGCTAATATAGAATTCCTAAAATAAATATTGTTTACAAATTTTGACTGATACAACGGACACTAGGCTTTATTATACTGTTTGTCATACAATTTATGTCGTCACGACAAGTCACGAGCCTCGAAACTTTAATGTGCTTTTAAGTATTTTTTCGTTAATATGAAAATAGCTAAAAATACGTGTTTATATTTTTTTAATTACTGACGGACTAAATATAATGTTGTTTTTTCATACCCTGTACGCACCTCATGAAAACAAGGAAACACATACAAAACCCAGATTTTCAGGTAGATTATATATTATAGATATTAGAGTATAGTAGGTTTGAGAACAATATAGACGTAAAACAGTATTGTTGACACACGACGATTTTCATTAGGCGTGAAGAAAATAATAAGCCCATGTAAGTGTCACGTAGCCTAAATTAGGTGGGTAAAGTAAATAATCTAATATTTGAGAAGATAAGAGGGAAGTAAATATAAATTGTGTAATTTCGCCGGAACTCACGTATTGGTCCAAGTTTGGCCTGTGTGCGGTGTCATAGTAGGGAAGGTAATATTTTGCTCGAACTTTTCCCCTTTTAGCTTTCTTACTAGTCTTGACCTTTAAGCACTCAGGTACCATCAAGAGTAAGTCTTTTACCTACTTTCGTCTGAGTGTTTCGAAATGGTAAAAAGGAACCCATAGTTGTAACTATGTCTGTCTATCACAGCTAGTTATCAAGCTACTAATGCTATCATCTTGAAAGATCAATGCCCAAGTTACTATAGCGACTTTAGGAGTAAAACCGATAATGATGTATCCTAATCCATGCTTCTGTTTCGGACCTATAGCAATATCAGTTAGCTCTGCTTCTGCTTACAATATTTATTTATTTATTTTGAAATTTATTTTAAATTTAGAACACCAACATAGCTAAGTAGCACTAAAACATTTTTAAATAAGTGTAAGGAGATACATTTCGCTGGTTAAATGCTAAAGTACCACAAATCAAAAATCGTGAAAATCGTGTTTATTGCAAAAATGTGATTAAAAATAGTAGTTCTATAGTATGAGTAAAAGACACTTTTTATTTTCGCATTAAAAACTACCGAAAAACATTTGTGGCTGTTTAGCATTATTACACTTTGGCGCCAAATTTCAGAGCCAAACAGCCATTTTGTCTGTTGTGGTTGAGCGATCTGCGGAAGCGCACTTAAGTTTTATGCTAGACGACCATATCTCAAAAAAATAAGCGTATGTTAACTGAAATTTATACTCAAAAGTACCATATTTTGGAATGTGGTCATTTAGAACATAGATCAAAGTCAAGATACAATTATTTTTTGGTGCCAAGGTAACACATTTTGGAATGTGGTACCTTAGCACGATACTTTTTAATTGTTATTGCATTGCGTGTATGTTCAAAAGTGCCATTTTTGAAATACGTTTGCTTTGCACATAACTTTTATGCGAACTTAATCATAATTGCTTGGAGCGTAGGTGACATTTTTTAAATGCGTTTGATTTGCACATTACTTTTATGTGAACTCGATCATTGTTGTTAAGGACGTTAGTGTAATTTTTGCGATGAGTTCGGTTTGACTATACATTTACTTGATTTTTATGTACTGTTTAAATACCTATTCAATATTAATTTAAATAATAAAATAAATATAGAAGTAAACTTTGACATCCACAAAACGCCATCTAGTCCTAAGCAACGTAATGCTTGTGTTATGGTGATCAGTTTTTTTTTTGTAGATTCATTCGTATTATACATAAAATACATAGTAACATTTCATAAGGTTAGGCTGTAAAGTTTGTTTCAATGATAAGAAAAATGAAATACTTATAATTTAAGTGTTTTATCTTAAACTTTTTAATTATGTTAATTAAATGTCAGTCTTGCTAATTTTTACATCACAATAATGATAGTGTTTTTTACAGCGTGTATATTTTTCGAATTATTATAAAATTAATTGCCTTCATTAACTTGCAAAATTATGTTGCCTTCGCTAACGTTGAAGATAAATCATCACTACAAGAGCAGTACGACCTACATCTGAAAGAAAAATGTCTTGCTAGAGCGGAAAAGGAAAAAGATAAAAAAGATATCAGTGACAGTTATGTAGTCGCAGTGTATGACCTTCAAGCTGTGATGCCTTGTCCACAAGGCGAGGTGTCCAGTTTCTATTATATCTCCAAAATAAACCTACTAAATTTTATTATAACTGAACTCGGCACTAAAATACAATTTGCTATGTTTGGCATGAAGGAGAAGGAGCTCGTGGCGTAAACGAAATAGGATCTTGCGTGTTTATGTACCTTGAAAGCTTGAACGAAAAGGCAACAGTCGATTTTGACGTTGTGTTTTATAGCGACAACTGCTGTGGTCAACAAAAAAACAAATTTATGTTAGCAATGTACTAGCATGCCGTGAATGTCCTACCTAAACTCAGAAGGGGACTCTGTTTATTCCAATATTCAGAGAAATGTTACTAGAGCACTTAAGTCCTCTCCCATATTTGTCCCTAATCAGTACATTACATTGATCAAAACGGCCAAGAAGAAAGGTACCCCTTACACTGTAAAAGAGCTTACACATGAAAGCTTTTTTGACCGATTTTTTTATCGACGGAACAAAGCTAAAATAGTCAAATATCATTTTTGTTTATTTTTCTTTGTTTATTCATTTAAAAGTGTGTTTTTTTTAAGAATTTTATAAAACTATGTTAGAGAAACATAAATATTACTAGGTTGTGATTAAAAACTTAACTAAGCCTTAATTTTGTGTAATAAACCGTATTTTTTTTATGAAATGTGGTTTTTTATTGATAATTTTTAAGAACACTTACAGTATTTTTTATATGCGAAACTCACTTATCTAGTTGTATATGACTTCGGGTTAAAGTTACGGAAAAACTATAAATGCACTTTAATTCTTATTAAAATTACGCTTCGATTGATAGGTAATACATAGATATCAAAAGAAAGAGTTGCTAAAAAATTGAAAAAAACCCTTTTAAAACTTTGAATGGCTGTACTGAAAAAAGGGAAATTTTGGAATGTAGTAGTTTAGCATTTAACCAGCGATTTGTTAAGTGCAAGTATAATTAAAGGTGTAGACAACATGCATAATGTGATAACTTAAAACTAAAAAAAATAAGTATTATAGGTACCTATATCACGAATAAAGATGACCACTGCTCAGTATCAGTCGATGCTTTACGATCGGTTTGCCCTACGCATCAATACGCCTAACAGCATTACGCATATGCATAACTTCTCAGGCACACATTTTTTGTCTTGTCTTGCTTTGTCTTTTTATTTTATGGCTTTTTGTGTTTGGTTTTACACAATTCTGCCATGTTAAAAAAAACCACAAATTTTTTATCTTGTCATTGTTGTTATCTATTGGTAGCATAATGACACGTTGACATAAAAAATATGCATACATTTGCAATGCTGAATATTATTTTATTCATATTAATAAATCCGCACACAGAATATATAAAATCTACAAAACGTACATCTATTATCTTATTTTTCAGTATTCTAAGTACTCGTAACTATAGTATGACATAACAATATGTGAGTATGATTTTATCAATTAATTATTTAATATATTTCCTCCTAAAATAGTAGCTTTATCACATAAATTGGACGAGGAGCGGAGTCTTAGGTCCAGTTTTTACCCTTTGGGTACGGAAGCCCTAAAAATAACCTTTTAGTCTAGAATGTCCTTAACCTAATGACCTACCCGTTTTGTTTTACGAAAACAACTTGTTAAAATCACGTTTGTAGTATGGGAGCCCCCTCATATATATGTTTTATTTTAATTTCATTACCAGAGGCGGCTCTAGCCCTTGTGGCGCCAGTGTGCCACCAGTACCCTGGCGCCCCCTAGTAGGAGCGGGGTCAAGATGTACTTACAGTTATATTTTCATACGAAAATTCGGGTGCAAATAGTGCAATTTTAAATGATGTCAAGAAGCTTTTTAGGAAGGAAGGAGTTACCCTGCTCTCCCATCGAGTATTTGAGAGTAGTTTTAGACTTAAAGTTGGCACTTCTTTAGCAAGTATTTGCCAACGTAACATAAATAAATAACATATAACATAAATAGTAACCTAAATTTCTTGCACAATTGAAAATAAATTTAATATTTCTAATGAACCTTTAGCACAGCGGAATTATATAGACAGTGTTCCAACTTCATACAAACGGACGAAGCGCGAGCTATACCTACGCGCCTCGATCTCGGCCCTTTCTCGGCATCTAAACAGTCGCGACTGTGCCACATTGACGAACGGAGGTGTGTTGTTTTTTTAACAATAACCGCGCGATTTTTTCTCAAAAAATAAGTTCAAGTACCTTCCTACGTATTTAATATGTCGAGTAGGATATATTGTGCTGTTTTTGGTTGCATGAAATCTTCAAGAACGCATCCAGAGATAACTTTTTTAGATTACCTGGAAACTCTGAAAAGTCTAAGACTTTAAAATAATTTTACTTACTACATAGTAGGTAGGTACGTAATGTGTGTCTTTTTAATGGACAAGTATTTCCTTTTATCTCCCGAAAAAAAAGATGTCTGGATAAGAATCCAGACATCTTTATTTAAGAAAATAAAGTGAATAGAGTAAAGGAAAGTGATTGACACGAGTGAAATAGGTAGTTATAGGCGGTTCATGAATCATGATACGATAGGTACGCTTGTGTAAAAACCTCGGGGCATGTGTGTTTCGTTTTGTTAGTTTGTATAATTCAAAGTGAAGACGTGGTATTTTATTTATTATTAACTAGCTTCTGCCCGCGACTTCATCCGCGTGGAATAGTTTTTTTGGGCTAACGCTAACTTTTACCCACGACTTCGTTTACGTAGAAGGTGAAAATATTTTTAAATAATACCTAAGTTGCCGCCGTGGGGTGCCGGCAGTAGAATGATACCCCTCCTCTCATGCCCATGGATGCAGTAAGAGCCTGCTAAGGGATACCTCCGGAAGATGGGCAGCAGCGTCTATCCGTGTATCAACATTCCATACTGCGCTCACCAACCCGCCTGCCAAGCGTGGTGAGAATGGCAACTAGCCCTCATGGAGATCCATGAGGGAGGCCTATGTTCATCAGTGAACGTTTTATGGCTGAAATGATGAATACCTAAGCGTAATTTTAGGTAGGTACCTACATCACGCTTTCATCAGTAAGAGTGGAACTTTAAAACGTTAGGTAAAAGTACTGGGTCTTATAATCTTATATCATTTAGATTGTAGGTTATTCTAATAATTCATAACTATGTTATTTTATAGTACTTCTGCGTACACTATATTTTCAATTTATCTATTCAATTCACAAAGTATTATATTTGTTTATATAAAAAAAGTATATTTACAATCACAAAACTAAATGGAAACACAAAGTAGGCAAATTTAATTAAAATGCTGGAGGCGGGCAGCCCTATCGCATGTTTACGTACCGCGCGGCTGTAGGTATTTATTTCAAAAATACGGCCGAGTTAAAATTCTGTATAGATAACTATTCTGTGCCTTTAGCAGCGTATTCACTACCAAATTTAGGCTGTGTGTCGCACATGATACATAAAATGCGCGCGGGTTTATATCTGAAATTCGTTTTTAAAGATCTATATTTTTCCCTTTCATATTTGCACCATTATCGTAACCTTGACGACCACGCATATCTTGTATGCCAATTTCGTTTGAGATTAAAAAATCTAACAAAAGTTGAGTTAAACCCTGGCCAGTAGTGTCTGTAATAGGAAAAAACCCAGAAAGTGTTATTTTGCCTTGTTGGTGCTTGCATTTAAAAGAACGTACCGTACGACAACCGATAGTTTTGAATAAGGGCAATGTGTTCCGCAAGCGCATTATCAGAATTAGAGGTGAGAGATTCAACCAGCTTTAAAAAGTTACCATTACCAAAATCGTAGCTTTTTCAGATCTTCCCCGAAAAGCCAGACATTGCCTAGCTAAAAAATGAATAATGTTAATTATTCGTTCGAGTACTGCAACCCAACGTTTTTTTTCCCGTTCATCCGGCACGCGCCTTTGGTAGTGATGCGACACTACGCCAATATAATCATTAACCTATAATCTGTTGTGTCACATTAGATGGCACTCGGCGCCCCCTTAGACCCGGCGCCCGTGTGCGCCGCACACCCTGCACTATAGGTAAAGCCGCCTCTGTTCATTACTTATTTTTAAAGTGAATATACAACGTTAATATTCTGTAAATATTACGTCTACGTCTTTTTTGTTTCGTCTACGCCGTTATTAATATCGAGCAAAAAATGGCAAAATAATCACGTTTGTTGTATGGAAGCCCCCCATCTGTTTGGGTATCGCGGTTCATGATATAATATATTATGATATATAGCCTGGTGACAGACAGACAGACCGGACAGCGGAGTCTTCGTAATAGGGTCCCGTTTTCACCCTTTGGGTACGGAACTCTAAATATAGGGTATTGCAGATGTGACATAAATCTAAACTGGATATCATAATCGTTCACTATGTCGTGCAGGCCGTGGAGGTGGTAGAATATCTACGCAAGAAGACAGGATTCGAAATTAAGGGTCGAGAAGTTGGATTCTAGCCATAATGTGAGTTTTAATTCACTTGTGGTGAGAGTTCCGACTGAAAAGCTATCGACCTTTTTAAATTCGGAATTATGGCCGAAGGACGTCAAGTTTCGTCGATTCGCGGGACGGCTGCGACGCGATCCCGCGCAGCGACGGAGTGAGACACCGTGTCTGCGTCACTCGTCGCCGCATTCCCAACGAGTGTCTAGTAATTAAGATTTATTTTTATGTATGTTAGTCTATAAGGTATATATTTATATGGGCCGTAGTTTAAGTATTATAACATCTTGTACTAAGCTAAGTTGGTTACCTGAAATAATGTTCAAGTGTATATTATATAGGCCAAAAAGAATTAGGGCTAATAGGTATGGCAAACAAAACGGCATGCCAAAACATAAATGCCAAATAATCATTATGCCCCTTTTGGTGTCAACAAACCGGTTTCCGACATCATAATGCCAAACATTTATGCCCAAATTAAATAGGAACACAAAAATTATGCGAATCAATGGGCACGACCTACGTAGGTACCTGTTCCAGGTAATCGCTAACGCCGCAAAGGTCCGGAGCGTGCACTCGCGTATCGTCGCCGTCGTCGTGGGGTGGACCCACAGTGGACCCATGGTAGGGGGAAGTGCAATGAGGCAGCTTCTCGAAATCCCAACGCAAATCGACAGCGAGTGAAAAACATTTTGACCTTTTTTTAACTACCCGGTATCACAGACGTGTGGCGGATTTCTGTTAGGTAGATATAGGTAATGTTCTTGACGTATTGCTCCTTCAATGGCTTTCCTGGCTCTATGACACTGAATAACAGCTGAACAGCACCGAGCTTCTGTGTTTTTTCGAGTTTTCTGCTAAACTTAATTATTAATTTTGAGCCCCGAAAACTATAAAAAAACTTTGACTGGTCGACTAACGCCTTAGACCGGAAAGTTTGGAAAAAGGGAAGGTAGGCCTCGGCCCAGCAATGGGATTCAACGTGCTGATTAGATTGTATTAGATTAGAGCCCCAAAAACTTTTTGGGTCATCCTTAAAAACATTAAGCGCTGAAACGTTTTAAAAAAACATTGACTGACATGCTGAAGTTTAATGCCCACTGAAACGCAATAGGCAGAGTCAAAGAGAATAATGGAACACTCCGTGGTACACTCAGACGAGATTTATCTCGTCCATCGAGCACGTCATATCCATCCATGGGTATGTTCTCGATGATCTCGTCTAAGGTGGTAGGTACAGTGTTGAAAAACTAAAAGGAGATTCAGGGAGATTTCAGTGATGCCAGTGACATCTGTTGGCTAAAGCGGAAACTTCTGAGGCAGAAACCTCTTACGTCTTCTTCTTCTTCCTTTGAGGGAAGGACCAGACCGAGTAGAGGTCGATAATGCGTATTCCACAGTGGGAATCTTGCAGGGACCACTTTAAAAAACTAAAAATTTTGACCGTTCCATGCCTGTATATTCTAATTACTCTCATGAAAGTACATAAATATCCCCGCACGTATGAATCCCTAGAAGATAGAGAAACTAGATTAAAAACACGGCGTAAGGATCTTGATGCACTTCTACAGCCTGAGTTAAATGTTGCAAAGCACGGTTCTAGTTATCAAGCTGTTAAACTCTTTAACTCACTGCCTGCAGAATTAAAAGTTATCGAGAGTCCCCATACTTTTCAATCAAAACTTAAAAACATACTATTGGAAGAAACATTTTACTCAGTGAAGGAGTTTTTAAAATACGGAAAGAAGTCAAAGTAGCTGTCTCTTATTTATTATTGAATGCATGGATTTATTTATTTAGTAGTATTAAAACCTTATTTTTATGTAATGTAATTGAAATACGATTGTAAAATAATAATTGTTTTAAGATTTTAATGCGATATGATGTTGCGATATGATTGTGAGACCACCATAGAGAATTTAGCATGTGGAGCCGAAAAGTGGTAACTGCTGCCAACATAAACTCACCAATAAATTTACTCTATTGTCTAATCCTCGATTGTAATTGGTTGGTTATGCAGAATCCAATATGGCGTCGTTCTGTCATATCCTGTTGTGTGTTAGGTAGTGCATGGCCTCGACGTCGATCCCATTCTAAAATTTTAATCATTTTGCCGCTTTGATTTTTATGTGGAATTTGCGGCACTAAAATTCGTGATGGTGCTCCATAAAAGGCCATGGATTTCATGAAAACGGTAAGCACAAACGTTTTCTTGCTAACAATACATTTTGTTTGGCTTTTGTTTCTTGTTTTGGTGATATTGAAACTGGCCATTACATTAGAAAAAATCTCTTTCCAGAATTTGTGTGCACGTGGGAGGTAAGTGATTCTAACAAACAATAAATAGATGGTGTCCAGTTTCGGGTTTACGCAATTAGAGTGCCCTATAACACGATTTGTCAATACTTTGGTGGCACCCGGCAACCGAGCGTTGTTACGCCATCTTATAGTCCTCCAAATGTTCCGCATATTTTGCAGCTTAGCGTTAGTGCAAGAAAGAATTAGACGCTGAAAATCATGCTTTAAATCGAAAGGGATCCAATGGAAGTCGCTTGAACGATCATTGGTAATAGGTATGTCACTTTTGTCTACTGCATCGCATCATGACTTGACAAACCACATGTGGTATGGATTTGTTGTTGTTTTTAGCTAGTACCGACATTATTGCATAATCTTTTTTTGCACGGTAGATGGTTTAGTGCACTTTTAGTAAGATATAGTATCTCCTCTGCTTCTATCTAGTGCTTTGACTTATACCTTGTAATATATAATTTGTCAGATAACCTATAAGTTTGACAGTCCTCCAGTCCAATGTTCATAGAATGTCACTTGTCCATTTTGCAGAAATAAATTCAAGGTTGTCTTTTGGAGATTTCCTGGCTGATGCAATATTTTCAAAGATCACTGTAAAAAGTGTTACTTACAGTACTTTTGAAGAAAATAGTTATTATGTGAAAAATATAAGTACCTACACCTACCTTTAATTTCATTATTCCATAGGTACTCAAAATTATTAGAAACTCCATGTGATAACAAATAACGAACTTTATTATTAATGGTATGCCCAAAACATCTCGGTAAATCACACAGATTCCCTATAAATGCTTGGTAACTCTGGTGCAGTTTGTGATGCATTCTCATGGTCTCCTATCATTTATTGCTACAACATTCTTAAATTATATTTAACTAGATAGAACAGACAATAGGAATAATTAAATTATAAATAAAATGTTAATGTTGCAGCAACATTGTGTAGTGTTGACTAAAGTAAAATAATACATTATTGCATTTGCTCAACAAACAATCAGTCATATTAATAAACACTGATTGAAGGTTGATGGTACCTATTATATTCAAGTTTATAAGCTCTTGCTCATGAATAGGGAATGATTGAACATATGTATGGGAAATATTATTAAGTCTATAACTGCTTTTTGTGTGTTGTTCATGTTGGAGCAGGCTTAATGTAAGATGTTTCCCTGTGCCTTCAAGATAATTAATTCTATACAGAATCACTATAAAAAAAACAAAGAATGCATTTCTGGTGCCTTGGTAGTGGTGTAAGGAATCTGTGAAATCAAATCACAATGTATTTACAGTAAGTGTCAATAGGTAACTCTTCTTTCCACATTCTACCTGGACTATTTCACTACTTTCTTAATAAATATAAATTAATACAATGGCTGGTCATTTAACATTGTTCAGCTTTTAACCACATATAATTTTATAAATAAAGATAGCCAACTCCGTACAAATGAATTTGGGTAGTTCTTTGAGTTTTTCTATGCTACTACTCCTAGGTTTGCCGTGGGGTGCGGGCAGTAGAATGTTGCCTCTTGCCCGTGGATGCAGTAAGAGCCTGCTAAGAGCTATCTCCGGAAGATGGGTAGCAGCTTCATTCTGTGTATCAACATCCCATACTGCACTCACCAACCCGCATGCCAAGCGTGGTGAGTATGGCAACTGCCCCTTATGGAGATCCATGAAGGAGGCCTGTGTTCAGTAGTGGAAGTTTTACGGCTGAAATGATGATGACTCCTAGGTTAAGTCTGATGTATTATCAGGGTTCGAAAAAATCCAGTTTTTATAATAAATATCTAAAATCCGATTTTTTATATATATCCAGGCTAAGCCTTGGGGTCCCGGCAGTAGAATTTTACCCCTCCTCTCATGCCTGTGGATACAGTAAGAGCCTGCTAAGGGATACCTCCAGAAGATGGGCAGCAGTGTCTTTCCGTGTATCAACATCGCAAACTGCGCTTACCAACCCACCTGCCAAGCGTGGTGAGTATGGCAACTACCCTATGGAGATCCATGAGGAAAGCCTGTGTTCAGCAGTGGACGTTTTATGGCTGGAATGAATGATCCAGGCTAAGAAAAAGAAGCGAATTTAATTCTGTTAGTTCGTTTGTCATGCTTGGGGGGATTCCCTAGAAAGTGAAAATTATTTACGCTTGGAGCACCAGGAAATCCCCATTTTTTTAATACCTCGCAAAATAAAACTTATATGGTAAGAAGTTAAGATTTTATATTTCAATAAAAAGCTAGCCATACTGGTAAGTTAAAGGAGATTTCCCTAACTTTAAATGAGGTTGCCATTTTGGGAATCACTAAATTATTCTGAATTGTAGTTTTTCGCTACGTGTTGCCAGGGCAAACATTAATCTCCAAAATTTTTAGTTCAGAAGACAGGAAAAAATCAATTGATATATATATATGTATATATCCGCTGATATATATATATATATATATATTCTATGATGAATGTTGCGTCCACTATGGGCTTTTTTACATCTAATGTGACGTCCACCTGCTTCTGACGTCCGATATACGGAAGTCAAATAGGAGACCGGTCGTAATCAATTCCCCTTACGCTACTGATCACAGAAAAAAAAAATAAAAACAATAACATGGAGGTCATTTGTCTTCCATTTTGACTGAATTGAATATTTCCGTAGTTCCGCGCGTTTTTGTTGCCAATGTCGGTGGCGCTGTTGTCTTCAATCGCAAGTTCAAAGTGAGCCGCATTTGGCGTCCGTCGGTGCTTGCTTGATCACGCTCGCGCATTCTTCAAATTGCGACGTTGCCGCTCTTATAATTTTTTGAGTTTCTAAGAGTTCATCTTACTATATGCAATTTGTGATGTGTATACCTATACTTTACAAATTACAATTGAAATGGCGTCTTCGAAGAAAAGAAGCCACCGTTGCTCAACGACGAGTAAGTTTTTGAATTCCTTTTCATTACCTATTATATTAAGTATTACCATTATATTGTGTCTGTAAGATTAATATAAAGTAATTATAAAAGTTGATAACATAGGTACGAGTAAGTACGCAGGTAGGTACAGTCACTTTTAAAAATATGTGCACATTAAGGAACTTATGTCAAGGGAGAAAGGTTCAAAATTGCATCAGTTATTATTTTCAGATGTGACTGTAGTACCTACTTAGGCGTTTTCGCTATGTGATGCAAAGTATTCTTGCTGTGGTAGGCACTGACTGTCAATCGATAATAAATAATAGGTTCCGACTAGAAAGAGAGCTGATAAGAGATGATGCAGTGTCGTTATAAGAGAAAGACGTTAAGTAGGTGCATTGCCAGAGTTGGAATTTAAACGTTGATGATAATATCCTTAAGGTTTAAAGTAAAACATGGCATGCCAGACAATTGACTCCCTGCATCTTTTGACACAAACTAAAACTGTATACCTAGTTCGTGAGATCTGGTAGTTGTCTACCTACCATTTGTCTACAGACCCTGAGAGTAATGCGGTTAAGATCAATAAATAATTAATCTTCTTGTAAATCGATAGACCTTATATTAATTGCAATAGGGGTCAGTTGTTATGCTGGATCTCGCGCACTGTAGTTATTTTTACGTGTGTGTTTTTGTATTAGAAAATACAGTCATATTCTTTTGTAGGTAACCATGTTAGTGCATTGCTTTAGAAAAATACACGGATGTTGAATATGGGGTAGCTTAAATGGTATATACAGTTAACTGATGTCCGTTATATAGTTTTGCGGTAGGTCAACCCACGTTATTAAACCAATGAAGGAAATAAGCACTATCGGCCAGTTCGGTGCTCTTCGCAGTTTCAAAGCCGCGCGACACAAATACGGATGTCGGTTTGACGCGTACTATTCATAATGAGTGAAATTTGACGTCCATATATATATATATATATATGAATCTATGGCACTAGTTTAGAAAAATAATCGGACGTCGAATGTTGTGCGCCATGAATAGTATATACTGTCAACTGACGTCCGTATACAGGGTGTAATCGTTAAGTGTGCACAGGCGATTATTCCGTAACTATTGCAGATATCAAAAAACTTTAAACTGATATCGAAAGTACTTTACCTAATGAGTAAAATGACATTAATAACTTTTTAAAAATAAAACGAGAAATATCCAAAAAAATTACATTAATCACTCCCATACATTTTATTTCTTAGTAAGTACAAAATTTTGTGTTCAAAGCATATGTTCGAAGTGACGTCCTCCTTGTGCAATACAATGACGAGCTCTATTTACAGTTTCTAAATGAACTTTCCTTAACATTTGCGGAGTAATTAAAGCAATTGCACGACGTACACGATTCTGTAACTCTTCTAGGCTGTGTACTCTCTCAGCGTACACGTGGTCTTTGACAAATCCCCATAGGAAGAAATCACAAGGCGTGAGATCCGGGGATCTGGCAGGCCAAGGGGTTGCACTATTATTGGCTATTAAGCCATTATAATTGTTTCGTAAGAAATTCATTACAACATTTGTATTATGTGCAGGTGCTCCATCTTGTTGAAAAATTATCGACCTTCTTTCATCGTCTGGAATTGGTTCTAAGAGACTTGGCATATCGTTTTGTACAAAGGAGAAATATCTCTGTCCATTTAAGGTTCCACTGTAAAAATATGGCCCAATGATCCGATCTCCAAGAATACCACACCACACATTAATTGAGAATCGCACCTGAGCTCTAACTTCAGTAGTTAAGCGAGGATTGTCAATTGACCAATAATGCGAGTTTTTTCTATTGTAAATGCCGCAGTTTGAAACATTACTTTCATCGGTCCATAAAATTGACCTTACATTGACATAATTATTGACTAGCCAATTGCAATAGACCAGCCGACGAGCAGGATCATCATTGTGCAGCGTTTGAGTAGGTTTTATCTTAAATGCTTTGAAGTTGTGTTTTTTTAATAACTTGTGTACATAATTGTGGGACACTGGAAATGATCGGGCCACTGAACGCGTTGATTCTTGTGGATTATCTACTACGTAGTTAATAATATTGTTATCTAAGTCATTATCAAATTCCGGAGCTCTTGTTCTCGAACCTTTTTTTCTGTTAAAAGATCCATAATTTATCAAATTGTTATCCAACTTACGTAAATACGTACCAGAAGGAACTTCTCTATCTGGGTACTCTCTTCTGTAGGCGATAATGGCCGCCCTATTGTTACAATCATGTTTGTAGTACATTTTTAACATGTCCCTCTTTTCTGTATTGGAATATGCCATTTTTCAATCAATAAATGCAACAATCACGATTATTAACGCAAATTGAAAAATACAATAAATTGGCGGGAACGAGAACCCGCGATAAAGAATTTGAATTTAGAACGAACACCAAAGAGTATCTTTCTTTTTGTTTTTATTTAGTATGTTGCTTTTCAGCTAGTTCAAATCAATACAATATGGAAACAAGGTTTATTATAAATTTGAAGTGGTAAGATAATTAATCTACACGTGTATCTACTTGAAATTCATTAATACCTTCATATCGTACATAATTATAAAATGACAAGGGTAAAATGAGTAGGTACTATTCCACTTAAAATAAGGAAACTAAAACCTTTCTACTATCTCATACTAAATGTATGGGAGTGATTAATGTATTTTTTTTTTGATATTTCTCGTTTTATTTTTAAAAAGTTATTAATGTCATTTTACTCATTAGGTAAAGTACTTTCGATATCAGTTTAAAGTTTTTTGATATCTGCAATAGTTACGGAATAATCGCCTGTGCACACTTAACGATTACACCCTGTATAGCTTCAAAGCTGCGCGAAACATATTCGGATGTCGGTTTGACGCATACTTTTCATGCTGTACGATATTTGACGTCCGTATACATGAATCTATAGCACTACTTTAGAAAAATGATCGGACGTCGAATGTTGTGCGCTATGAATAGTATATACTGTCAACTGACGTCCGTATATAGCTTCAAAGCTGCGCGAAACATATTCAGATGTCGGTTTGACGCATACTTTTCATGCTGTACGATATTTGACGTCCGTATACATGAATCTATGGCACTACTTTAGAAAAATACACGGATGTCGAATATGGGGCGGCATGATAGTATATAGTAAAGTGACGTCAGTATATGGTTTTAAGACTGCGAGACACATCTAATGGATAGATTTATAAGGTCAGCCAAACTGAATTTAATCAGCAGATTCTTCATGTTGAGGTTACGAAAGCCTGACCTGATCTCTTTCTGGAAGGTTTTTATTTTGCACCTAGACTGATGCAGTGATGTAATTATTAGGCTTCATTAACATTAACAGGTTTAACCTGTGAAGTTCCGTGATTAGTAGTATTATTAATAATAAAAACTTTATTTGCAGCAATGAGGATTCTGTTGAATCCCGTATAGAGACCAGGTCTCGAAATCGATCTCGTGCTGGCCGAGAACAACGTCAAATGTCATTGGTGAGTAAATTTTAATTTTTCATAAGTCGATTATCATACCTGTTCAAAAAAAGAAGTCGGTAAAACATGTAAAACAATTTGCATTTGATTATTTTTCGCAGAGACCCAGAACTATTCATCCACCATATGCGTCACTGGAAAGCAGTTTATACAACTCAACTGATACCACTAATGAGAAGAACAAAGATGAAACCTACATGCCTAGCACAGATGATGACGACGAAAATTCATCACTTTCGAACTGCAATACTAATATTAGGTCTTTACCTATGAAGTTGCCGTTTTGTATGGAATTAATGAAAGTACTTATTTTTCCAAACTTTTTTATTTCTGTTTCTCAAAGTAATCACCCATGCAATCGACGCATCTTTACCAACGCATTGGCAGTTTATTGATGCCCTTCTTGTAAAAATCAGCTGCACGGGAAGCAAAAAACTCTTCAAAGGCATTTTGTACTGCCTCTCGGGAATTGAATTTTTTACCCACTAAAAAGTTGTCTAAATTTTGAAAAAAGTAATAGTCGGTAGGTGCAAGGTCTGGTGAGTATGGCGGATGAGGGAAAGCTTCCAACCCCAGCTCTTGCAGCTTGGAAAGGAAACTGTCTGTTGTGCAGTATGGGGTCGCGCGTTGTCGTGAAGGAGCAGTAGGGACGACCGATTGACCAAATCTGGTTGCAGATGTGCAAGCTTCACCATCATTGTCTCCAGTTCTTCACAGTATACATACATCTGCAGTAATGCTCATGCCGTTTTGTAAAAAAGTGTGGTGAATCACACCCGCACTAGACCACCCAACAGTGACCATCACCTTTTTAATAAAAAATACCGCGTCGGTCTCCAACTATTACTCCTCCACCGATAATATCAAATTCTTCCCCTACTCACAATGAAAATGATTCCCTTAGGTCTAGAACATTTAAAATCACGTTCGCTGTCCCCGGGTTTACATTGCATTACTAGAAACGCAGATTCACAATCTTCTGTTGGCTTTAACTCTGAATAACAATAATATAATTATATCATTCATTGAGTATAATAATATTTTTTCAATTTAATCTTATACTTTCAAACAATTCAATTTAATCTTATTCTTTCAAACAATAATTCAAATATGGAATTCAACATCCTCAATTATGTATTACGCACAACGTGGCAACGTCGCATGCTAGAGGACCTGCTATAGTCGGTAATGTAAAATAATAGGACATGATATTCGCCGGGTGTCTAATGGGTCGAAATATGGAGGGGGGTTACCATAGCTATTATTGTGCGAGGTGATATACATATATTTGTATATCTATATGAGTTACTTTATGGAAAAATTAAGTAACACACTATAATAACAGGTAATTTAGTAACTAGTATTCACTGACAGAATCGATCTAAACCTGTTAATAATGGTGGACGTTACAATAATGCCAAATGAAAGGACGCGAAATCGCTACCTGGATGTATATATATATATACATATATATCAATATCCGCATATATATATATATATCCGCTGATATATATATTGGCGAATCCTGTGTAATATATCTCTGTCTGTGGTATGTTTAAATTATAATATTATATTCTTTGCTCCAATGCATTCAGATAAGCAAAGCCTTGGAGTTCAAGAATCACCAAATTCTGATGTATGGAGTGAGGCATCTCATAATATATATAATATATTATATATATATAATATTATATTTGCCATAAGCACAACTTGTGTTATGGGGCTGGTAGAATATGTAATGTGATAATCAAGGTTTAACAGAATATGCATTCTAAATCGGTTTTACCTATTGATTTTCTTTACTGTACATGTACTGTACATTGTATAAATTATTTAGTAAATGATATGCATATTGAAATAGGTTTTAAATTCAGCTCATAGCTGTATTTCCCTATAGAATATTTCCGAGCAAGCAAATTTGCAGGTAGCAAACATCCAGCATCATAGTCATAGAGTTTTATAAAGCCAGTCAGCATAAATGTGAGCTTGTTACAGCATTTGGATGAATATTTGCTTGCTCAGATTACCAAACATCAATATTTTTTCTAGATTACAATGTGGTAGTTATTGAACCGTTTTGGCATGTGGTGGTATATCCATATTATGTTATCATTATAATTAATGAGTGGCGTATTTCAGGAATATGAGTTCCTAGACTTGTCTGATGTGAAAGAAGCGGACCGAAGCTGCCTGCAGAGTGCCCTCTTCAAACAGACTGAAGGACCTGAGGCCACATTCAAAATTGCTGCGGCCGAGTCAGTTGCAGGTGAGAAGAATAAAAACGTTTAATGGAATTATTAATTGATGATTGTTGTTCGAGCATAACATCAGAAAAAGAATCAGTAGTTCCTTTGTGTTTGCCATACATCTTTTTTTATCGGTATCTAACCCGCAATTCTCTTATATGCAATAATCAGATCTGTCGTCGAGTAGTGGGACCGCGGGCGCGGGCGCTGTGAGCGTGTCTCGCAGCGTGGAGGCGGGCCCGGGCGACATGGCGCCGCACTCGCCGGCGCGCGCGCCGCCGCACCCGCCCTACGCCGCGCCGCCGCCCGCCTACCCCCCGCCCCACCACCAGTGGCCGGTCGCGCCGCCCAACGTGTACGTCAGCCAGGTCACCGCCAACGTCAACGTGCACGGCTACATGGGCCAGTACTACCAGCCGCAGCCGCAGTACGGCCCACCGCAGCCGGCGCCGCCGCAGGACCGCGCCGGCCGCACGCACCGGCGCGACCGCCGCGGCAAGCGTCCGCCCTCCCCTCCGCAGCACCCCCCTTACTACCTCCAGTACCCTCAGTACTACCCCGCGGCTCAAGCTCAGGGCGCTCCCCTCTACCATCTGCCCGTCTACCAGCCTGTCGTGTACGGACACTACCCGTACCCGCCCTACTACCAGGAGTACCCGATGCCCGTGGAGGGCGAGCCCGACAAGGGCCCGGAGGAGTACCCGCCCGAGGTCGTGATGGAGCAGGAGGCGGTGGACGCCTACTACGCCAACGCGCACTACGCGCCGCCCTACGGCCCGCCCGTGGACCCCGGCGTCGAGTACATGCCGCCCGTCTACATGCCCCCGCCGCCGCACCTGCAGCAGCAAGTCCCGCAGCACCACCAACACATGCCGCAGCCGCAACCCCAGCCTCATCAGTTCAACGTTCACGCCAAGAACTTCGTCCTGGGACAGGGCAAGTCTTACGTGCCGCAGGATAAGCCGACGACGCCGCTCGAGGCGCCCACCGTGTCCGCGGCGAACGTGGAGTCGCTCCCCATGAAGGATCTCAAGATCGCTCACAAGGGCCCCGGCAGCCCGAAGCACAACGAGCGACCCGTCGATGTCAATCAGAAGGCGATTCCGTCCCCGACCGACAAGCCCAAAACGATAGATCAGACGAAGCCTGCGTGGGTTCCGGAGAACAAGGTGGATCCTAGCTTCGTTCATCAGCAGCTGGCCGCTAAACCTTTTGTGCCTCCGTCGACAACCGCTCAGATGGCGGCGAACAAGCTTCCCCCTGCGGCGGGCAAGCCCATCAAGGGTCCCGCAGCGCCTTTCTCCGGCAACAAACTGCCCCCGAAGCCTTCCGTCCCTCAGACGATCGTACCGGTGCAGCAAACCGCTACTACTCCTAAAGCGCCTTTCGGTAACAGACAAAAGCGAGAGGGTACCGCCAATAGATCACCCTCGAGCGAGCATGTGGATAACGGAGATCGTTCCGCCGAGCACAAGCGTGAGCCACCGCTACCGGCGAGCAAAGCTCCTATGCCGATTTCTATCACGCTTCCTGCCGCGGGGCAGCCTTTGATCGTAGCCAACAAACCTCCATTCGGACACTCGAGGAAGGCTCAAGTGCCGGAGCCTCCGCCGGTGCCTCAGCCGCCGCCGCCGGCGCCTACCGCGTCCGACTTCCCTCCACCGCCTACTCCCCGCAACCGAGGGGAACTACCACCTCCAGTGGTCGCGCCCCAGCCGCAACCGGCTTCCGGCAAATCCTGGGCCAGTCTTTTCTCGAGCAAATCTAGTATTGCTCCACCTCTGCCCACGCCGGCCTCCATCCTTGCTGTTGAGGAGCCTCCGAGCCCCACGACCGCTGCCCCACCTGTCGCTAGCATTCAGAAACCGGTAGCAAAGGTCCAGCCTTACGATGCATCGCCACTACAGCAATCGACTGAGAAACCCTCGCCGCGAACTTCTATGCCTGCCTTGCCACCAGTGACAGTCGCTCCTGGTATCTCCTACTCGGAGAAGGCTATTTCTTACTCCGAAAAGGCTATTTCCTACTCCGAAAAGGCAATCTCCTACTCTGAGAAGACTTCCGCCAATGTCAGCCCGGCCGCGTCGAGCCCGGTAGCGCACGCAAAGCCCTCGGTGGTTCAGCCCGAGCCTAGGGAAGTCCCCGTTCAGAAAGAATCTACACCTGCGACCCCAGTCCAGCCGTCGCCTTACTGTGATGACCCCAATTCTTACAGGATGGGAGGTAAATATTATTTATTCTTTCATTGTTAAAAAGCCTCCGTAAATCGTTGGTAAATTTATTGTTTTTTAACAATATTTTGTGAATTACCAAAATATAATATCGAAATAAAAAAGTACCTTGTAACCCGATTGTAATATAGCGTTTTCAATTTCAGAGTTCTTGTCGAAATACCAGCTCGACAACAGAGCGGTGTCGGTCCTGCCTCGCGGCCTAACGAATCGCTCTAACTATTGCTACGTGAACGCAATCCTGCAGGCTTTGATCGCCTGCCCTCCATTTTACAACATGCTGAAGGCACTGCCCTACCAGACTAGGCGCGGCAAGTCTAGCACGCCCGTTATCGATTCTATGTAAGTTGTTTTTTCTATATTATTTCTCAGAGCTCACTAAAAGTATGCTTTCTACAAGTAAAATGACTTGCTTTTATGCTTTAACAACCTGATCACCAAATTGTTTCAAATTGTTGTGTGTTTTACTTAGGACTCTTTTGGATTTATTAAGTTGAAAATTACTACTTCATTGGAATTCATTTTTAAACAGAAACACAAATGCTAACTTCTCAAATAGAACCATTCAACATGTTTTGTAAATACTTTTTCACAATCACTTTCTATTCCTAATAAGGACTAAGATTAATGCTCCTTACACAATAATACAAAGTTGTTATAGGTTTAGTAACAGTAGATAATATAGCCAAACGGATTAGTACGTAAAAGTGGCAATGGGCAGAGGCCATGTAGCGTTCGATAAACAGATGCCACGGACGTCCTCTAACAAGATGAGCGGACGACCTAGTAAGTTATGCTAGTCGACGGTGGATACAGCGCCGCTTCCAGCCGCAATACCTGGAGGTCCAGGGAGGCCTATGTCCAAAAGTGGTCATCCTATGGCTAAAATGATGATGAAGATGAACACTAGATACAATTTGGTAAAAACTTGTTTCAATTGCAGGGTGGAGCTATGTTACGAGTTCAGTCCCCTACCCACCCCGCCTAGAAACGCGCGCGGCGCCGGCGCCCCCGCGCCTCAAGTACCCGCCGGGCCTCCGTTAGAAGGAGGCGCTGGACTCCGGGTCCTGCGAGCCCTGAGACCGTTCCCCGGCTCACAGGAAGGCAAGCAGGAAGATGCCGAAGAGTTCCTGGGTTGTCTGCTCAATTCACTCAATGATGAGATGCTTGAGGTATTTATATATTCTAAATCATTATGGAATGGTTGCCCTCCATAGCCGAGAAGATACTCCTGAGGAATGATAATGGTTCGCTGCCTTCGCTGGAAAGCGACGCTGGTCTCCGGGTCTTGCGAGCACTGAAACCTTTCCCTGACCGACAGGAAGGATTCCGCTGAATTCAGTCGTGACGAAATGCTTGAGGTATTTATAGGTTCTCTATATCATTAAAGAATGGTTGCCCCCCATTTACAAGGGGATACTTCTCAGGAAAGATAATGGCGCTGGATAGTACATTTTAAAAGGCTGCTGCATCAAATGATCTAGGCGGCATGGAGGTTGCCGCCAAGTAGAAATCAGGGTCGTAGGACTCTCCCATAAAACATACCATACCTCTTCGTTCCGTCGTGAGTAAGTACGTCACGTGAAATCCGCTAATAAAGTAGAAAGAAGAGAAGAAGACCTATGTACCAATACCAGACACCTTGATTTGTTACAAAAATAGATGTTTTCTAACGACCTACGCCAACCTTTATATAATAAAATATAAGAGTTATTTACTATACCTATAATACTCCCACGTAAACAAGACCATGCTGTTGTGAGTATTTTAATTGGATTGCTTGTGATGAAATTCACCTTAATCAAACTTTTACCAGAAGTACTTATGAAAGCATTACAGTACATTCCAATCAACTCAACAACATTGAAGTTTCAGAGGTTGAAGTTCGGTTTTGTAGGTTTTCGATTTCTTTATAAGTTAATTTATTGCTTAACTAAACTTGGGTAAACTTGGCTCGGTAGTTTACGTGAAATACGTAAGTAATTAATGTAAGTTTGACATGAAAATTACGTAAAGAATTAAAAATTCCATGATGGTAACTTATTTTTCGTCTCTGAAAGTGTTAAACACTTCTATGTGGTCAATCAAGTCTGAGCAAATTGAATATACCTAGGGTTATTCAATATTTTTTTTATTTGCTCACACCTTCGTTTACAAAGATTAATTCTCCTTACAGCTGATGAAGTTAGTTGAACCAGAAGAGCCGAAAGAAAACGCACCTGCTCAGACCAACGGCATTATTACTCCTGAGAAGACTAACGAAGAGGATGACGATGACGAATGGAAGGTAGGATTCAACGTCTTCGTGACTAACTATTGGCGCACGACTTGCTCAAACAGATAAAAGTTGTACTGTTTTGGTGAACTTACTGTTGGTCAGAGATTGTAGAATATGCTGTGAAATGTCGAGTTATTTAACATAAAGAAGAGGAAAACATGTTATACATTCAAATCATCTTTTTTTTTATACTTCTTTCTTGTATATCTACTGCTGGTGGCTCAAATAAATAAATATAGAATATGCTTTATTGAAACGACATCAAACAAGTCAAAAAATAGGGAGAAACTAAAAATAAACACCATAATTATATGCACACTATTTGTTTATGTAAGTACTTCTCTCTTAGATAAAATATGCTGAAACAAAATAAAACAAGATAAAAGACCGACGGAATCTAAAAATATATTATGCACAATGTGCCCTTTATAATATGCACAATGTGCGCTATTAGTGATCTATGCCAGGCATAGTATTCGGCATTTATTTATCTGATGAAACATTTAGGAATAGCAGATTGTTTATATATCTAAAGGAAAACAATTAAAGTAAATGATATGCGCAGAGGGATAGTCATCTACGATGCTGTCTGTACATTGGGCGTCACTGTTAAGTTAATCCCCAGCCGCACCCGTAGGAATCGAAGCTGGGAGTCTTGTGCAGGGGCGATACTTATCTATGACCCTGTCCGTACATAGGTAAATACCCAGACAGTGTCAAATACCTGCAGATAATTTAACATTTGACAGACTAATAAGACTTAATTAGCCATGGACATCGTCATTGATCATGATCACATATTCAGCCATGTCTGACCAATTCGTAACGTTGTAGAATCGTGCGTATCGTTAGTTTAATGTATCACCACATCAAAATAACATTTCATAATAGCATATCAGCTAATTTTGCATTAAAAGTAGTTCGAAATTTACCGCACTAGTTTTGTTGTCTTCAAAACCGGTTTCCGTTAGCTTGCTTTTTGCTGAACCTCACACATTCGTAACGAATTAACTTTTTGATTTCTCGTTTCCTGCTTACCTTTATTCACACACATTCGGACATTTTGAAGACTGATGCTAAAGTAAGGAATCTTTCATGATTATTTTATTCTCTATGTCCGGCGGTTTTCTTCAAATAGACGATGTATTTTTTCAGGTTATGGGGCCTAAGAATCGCGGGGCTGTGGAGCGACGTTGGGCGGCCCGTCGGACGCCCGTCTCGGATATATTCCGAGGCAAGACGCGTGTGCGTTTGCATCGCGCCACTCATCATGACGTCACGGATGCCGTGCAGCCTTTCTTTACTCTACAACTTGATATTGAGGTACTTGTTTGATAAACTTTGATCCGTTTGTATATAAAGAGATCAATGGACGAACATTTTATCATGTCTCTTTTGGAGTATTCATGATCTGTAACTGATTTTATATGATTTATTTTTTCTGTTTTTTTTTCAATTATCGTACATATATATAATCTAAATTTCATATGAAGGACTCAAGTTTCTAAGGGAATTTTAACTGTCTTTTAAGTGTAATTGGTACTAAGTACGTTCTTATTTTAAAGTAAAAATAAATAGAAACGAAGAATCTTGAGAAAGTACATTGCCTAAGAAGCTTAATCATCTTAAAAAACTTAAATGTATGTTATTACCAGGAATGTTTTTTTTTATTTATTTTACACCAATACCAGTAAAGCAGATAAGTAAGTGAAAGTTGTATGTACAGAATTATAACACTGATTTTTTCTGGTAACAAAGCGAAAATTAACTTGAAGCTCTAATAGTGGCAGAACATAAATTATGCGCATTTTTTTGGTTATTATGTGTGAACGGCTACAACATTGTTTATTCTGTTTATGCATTTCAAGTCAACTAATTTTTAAAATGATGGTAACTTATTTTTCGTCTCTGATAGTGTTATCATTATCACTGTGAGGACATCCAAGTCTGATTAACCCAACACAATACAAAACCAAACCGCTGTTTCCCACCAATCCTAACCCGACCCGACCTATTCATTTCAGCGCGCGAGTAACGTGAAAGACGCCTTGGAACTTCTAGCCGGCAAGGACACGTTGGAAGGAGTGAATGACGCATGGCAACAGCTTTCTGTCGAGCAACTGCCGGTCGTGTTGCTGCTGCATCTCAAATGTTTCCAACTAGACTCTGATGGGCACACGGCGAAGATTGTGAAGCCTATCGACTTCCCTATGGACTTGAAGATGGATCCTAGTAAGTGATGATTATTTGTACTACCCGCCTGCCAAGCGTGGCGAGCATGACAACAACCTCATGATCTTAGGCCACTCCCTCATGTATCTTTACCATGTACTAAGATCATGAGGTTGTTGTCATACTCGTCATATTATGTCCAGCAAAGGGTGTGCACAGCAGCAGCATTATGGCTGAGATAATCATAGATCATTGCCGTGGGGTGCCGGCAGTAGAATGTTACCCCTTATGCCCGTGGATGCAGTAAGAGCCTGCTAAGGGATATCTCCGGAATATGGGCAGCAGCGTCTTTCCATGTATCAACATCCCGTACTGCGCTCGCCAACCCGCTTGCCAAGCGTGGTGAGTATGGCAACTACCCCTCATGGAGATCCATGAGGGAGGCCTGTTCAGTAGTGGACTTTTTACGGCTGGAATGATGATGATGAATCATACATCAGCCAAATTCGATGTGTAATGCTAGCATGCATTGATTTTTCGACCTAATTGATTACAATTAACATTGATGGGAGATGTTTACAATTAATAACAATTCTGTAAGCTAATGATATCTAGGTTACCGGCAGTTTGTTTACATTTAGTATACATCCAACTTGGCTATACTTCATATAGCTGAAGCTGACTCAACTTGACATGTCCAAATCTCATAGAACTTCCGGTTTTCCAAAACTTCCTAGTTTTCTAGGCAATTTATCTCTCCATACAAAAAATAGCCAAATTGGTCATGCATTTCATTTTTATTGGTATTAATGTGTCCTTAAATAATACATCATAAATCAAAAAGGTCTTAAAATATAACATCAATGCTAATTGTGACGTAAATACTATTTGCCAGGTATAATGTGAGGCAGATTTGTGTGGATTTTATTTTAATGATGTTCTTATTTTTCGTCTCCTACAGTGTGAATTAATTTCACATGAATGAGGTCAAGTTAGTCTGAATACTATTTATATATTACATTTCAAAAGCTTTAAGAAACAGACGTTACAAAAAGCTTTTATTTTCAGAAATCATGTCATCCAAACAAAAGTACACAAGCAAGCAACGAATGTACAAGTTGTTTGCTGTGGTGTACCATGAGGGCGTTGAGGCAGTGAAGGGCCATTACGTCACAGATACCTACCATGGACAATCGGGATGGATCAGGTAACTTGAAATTTGATGTAGTTTGAGATAACATTTGTTTACTTATTGATACATATTTGTGTGTACTAACCCGAAAGGGGGAGTTTCAGCCCATGAAAACAAGTAGTTATAGGATTTTTTTTATAATTTTATAAGATGGTGTAATGTGAAAATGTTCCTGACGTCATAATCGGGTTTAGATTTTTTTTTTACTTTTTAATAAAAATAAAACCTATTTGTGGTTATAGGTATTTTTATTTGTACCTGTACGGCAACTCTTCGCGGAGGTCAATGACCCTGTCAAGAATTGGCTGGCTTTTAGGTTGTCATTATCGTATAATTAGCTGTTGCAGTTAAAACTTTCGTGGTCTTTTCTTAAATGAAAATCACTGAATCTTGAAAGTTGTTTCTTGGGATGGTCAGAATCACCCCCTTTCGGCTTAGTGCACGTGAGGTGCACTAAGATACATAGTTGTATACAACATATTCCAACTAAACTACACATAATCAACTAAATTACACATAATCAACTAAATAAATTTTAAAATAATCAAGAGTATATTAACATTTACAACAGAATCACACATGTAAACCTAGTAATCTTGTATTTACTTTTAATTTTGTTCAAATTGCAGCTGTGGTCTTAGAAATCACGAATTATTTTCAGTTACTATAAGGATAGCCTTTACTTGTGCAAAATTTAAGTATGATGTTATTATTTTTCGTCTCCAAACGTGATAAAAATCACCCGTGTGGACAACCTTTACTGAGAAAACATAATACCTCCCTTTTTGTCGGAAGAAGAGACGAAATTGCTGACATTGATTATATTTGTTCAGGTACGACGATGCAGTCGTCACGCAAGTGAACGACGGCATGGTTCTCAAGGCCAAGCCGCCGCGTATGCCCTACCTCCTCATGTACAGACGCCAAGACACCTTGCCCGCACACCGCGCCAAGCCGGAGTGAGGACGAATCACGCGCGCCGTGTACCCATACGCTTGGTATGCCCGTGCTTTAACCAAATTCTGCGGCAATTACATCTACAGTGAATGGTATAATTGAGTTATACCGTTGTATAGAACTGTTGGTGTGAATTACTTGTGCGAATAGACGCTGAGTTCTGTGTTATGTGGCCGTTCTTTTTTTTTGTTTATTGTGCTGGTCTTCACCAATGGCCTGTCTACCAAGCTACACTTCCGCGATATTATTGACAAGTTATTTTTAAATGTTAGACAAAATATCTCTTGGTAGATAGTCGTTACGTTAATATAGTATTGCTTGTTTGTGTCAGTGATGTAAATATTGTGGTTTGAAAATTGTGCAACGATAATAATAATAGACGAATGTTGTCTGTGATTGTATGCAACCTGTAAATACTATTTGGATGTAAATATTTTCTCATTAAATCACCAGGCCCAGTGTAAAATTGTTGGAAAGTTATTTCAGTTTTCACTTTCATTAATGTGTCAAAATTCTGGCTGCGTAAAATATAATAACTGTTATATACAATAGTTTGGATAAGGTTTTAGATTTACTTGTAAATGTAATTACATTGCTTTTACTAATTTTATTGTTTATAGAGAACAGAATAAAATTATGACAATGCTATTCTCAGTCAATTGCAAATAAGATTACCAATACATATTGTATAATTGTATAATAGATATGGAACCAGTGTAAATAAATATCATTGTATTACAGGGAGAACTTGAAAATTCTAAAACAAATTGTCAGAAACAATACCTCCCTGACGCGCTAATGGTAAATCGACAATATGGAATTAAGAAACGATAAAATGTAAAAAAAAAATTGCTGTAAAATTAATTCATGATACATATTATTTCCTAAATGTTGTAGAAGATATCGGCAGGATAGTTTGAATGTAGAGTACAAAGATGCGATATTGTTGTGATATTATTGGTCTGGCGAGGTGGATACGGCTTGTATTCGAATGGAAAGGCATTAAGACTGTGAAGAAAAGAATATGTAACTTGAATTGTAAAAAATCGTCCTAGATTTTAAATTGTATGTTAGAGTAGTAGGAAATGTTTGGATGGTAATGAGAAGGTGCTTGCATGGACTGACGAGGCAGACTTGCCCTTGGGCATTTGATAGGAATGAAGTGGGTGATGGCGTAGCTGATGGAATAGTAAATGTAATATTGTTATAAATGATAAGTGTTAATTGTATTATCTCGAGGTTGGATGATGTTTTTAATATTAATATTATTTAGGTTCATTGAGCTGTTTCAATTTAAAATCCAATATTCTGATATATTTCACCAAAATTTGTATACCTATTTATCTAATTGAAATGGTAAATCTCGAAATCGAAATTATATGGAGGGTTTTAGTACTACACACATATAGTGACATTTGCGCAAATATGATTTGCACTGCCAAAATATCATTTATAATGTTGGTATCTGTAGTGGTTCCTCGGATATCTAAAAAGTGTCTTGATTATGTATAAGGTAGGAATAAAAATGCGCTGTGTGGATCAATTGATATAAAATGAGAAATTACCGTTTGATCTCACATAATATTGTTGTTGTTCGAAAATATTATTATCTGATCATCATCATGGATGTGTACTTTCTTTTTGAGGCAATAACATATCATGCCTTACTTATTCAAGTGCTATTTATACGAAATTGACCAAATATTGTTTGAAAAATTGCTTCTAGCTTTTCTACTTCAGGTGTTGAAAATAATAAAAAAAATGTAACACCATTTAGATTATAATATAATGTATCTTGCACTGTGGTGGTCGTGTCCAGTTAATGTAAGTTTTAAAATTAGTCAATTTATTGTAACGATTTAATAGATTTAGTTTGGGAGATAATGACTAACTTTTTAAGCTTATGTGAATAACTTAGTTGTTGTTATTTCATTGAATTCGGAATGTGGGTAGTTATATTTTACAGTAGATAATATAGTAGCTGTAACCAGCAATTGAATGCAAAATAGACAGCAAAATCACGACACCAATTTTTGAATTGGTTCTAATACAATAATTTAATGCATAAACTGCATTTTTTATTAAAAGCAATATTACCTACTTATGAAAACAGATACAAAAAAAACCGAATTTATACTCGACGCTTTTAGTCTTGTCTGTACAATGTAACAACAATTTCTGTATACCTACTATTTGACAGTTATGAATAAAACTCCAAAACTGCACAAAATACACATAGCCTTATTATAATTTAAATGTTCCTTGTATTATAGTAGGTAGCTATTTTAATGTTACTGAATGTATGTCTTCGAATGCGTGCTCATGATAATATTAACATTTTTATTGACATGTTTTTATTTATTCACATTAGCGTAGTTTTTTATCATCAAATAGGTCTAACAAACAAGTCCTATTTTTGTTAAAAATTCTTACGTATTCTAACATTCATGCATGTGTCCATCTTTCATAAAATGCTGATTGCATTTTCTAAAAGTTGGACACATGCATCAATTAGAAAATTACTACAATTTTACTCAGAACGAATAATAAATATGGCTGTACAAAAGATTTGTTCTCAGATTCGCAAACGATATCGAACAACTGGTTAAGTCTAAAGAAAATAAACAAATTGCGACGATAATTTGTAGCTGTATTGAATAAAAGACTCGATTCATATTACATGTCCTTATTTTTATTAACTTGTCCTATGTCGGGCTTAGCGCATAGCGCGCGACCGCCCACGTCGCGTCGGAGATTTCGCAACTTGCGCGGCGCGGATTCACGCGTTTAATAAAAATATAATTTAAACATAATTTTGAAAATATTATCATAAAATGTTTTGTTTTTTGTATTTCAGTATTCTTATTTGAATTTAAAATCTCAGCAATGTGAACACATACTCGAAGTTTAACACTTAACTTTAACGCGTTAAGCCCATTCTTAGACAGCGTTTCAGTTGTGGCGGAGATAATCGTTTTGCGACGGATTTGAAACACTGTTGAATACTAATTTACATACTGTACCAGTTGTTAGAACGAAACCTCCGTCACTTTCGCGTGAGAAAAAAATACAGAATCGAATGAATTTGTATAGGACTTGCTTATTACAAACGATCTTTAGACAAGAGCAAAGTATGTTAAGAATGTGCGCCAAGAACGAATGCAAACGATATATTTTAAGATAAAAACTACGCTGCCTTTTAGATAAGTTTATGATGCTTTTTTATATTTATAATAATGATAAAGTTATCTCATAAATCTGGCAACCTTAAAACATCTAGCAGGATAAAGTTGTAAGAGTTTAATCAAAATAAGAGTTAGTGATTGTTGATAGATTTTCATAAAAAAATAATTCTACATTTTGTTAGTCTAGTGTAAAACTGTTACATCATTACCTATATTAGTTTAGTGTGCTTGTTCATTTAAATCGTTCCTGTTTTAGTTTTAAATAAAAGGATCAAAGTGTGATGCAATTTCTGAATTACTGGCTAGCTGTTGGAATTGTAATAAATATTTAAGCTCACAATGGAATAATTGATATTAACTACTAAGTCATTCTTAGAAAAGACCTCATTTCGGTTTCATGAATCCTGTGGGTCAACTTTGCAATTTTGTGTCATCTAGTCCCCCCAACAGAATTGTTTAAACTTGGCTTAGCCCATTCTATCATCAGGCAACGAAAACTTAGTCATTTCGTGTTAGAATGGTCTCTCTAAAATCATTTTATTCTGCTAAAAGCAGTATCGTTTCCGTTATCCTAAGATATAAAGTGGCCTATGTGTTAAAAAGTCGTGTTGGGCGAGTGGTATGTGCCCCCGACTTTCAATCCGAAGGTCGTGGGTTCGATACCGGCCGTGCACCAATGGATTTTTCATGAAAAATGTATGTGCACACTTAACACGAGCTTTATCGGTGAAGGAAACAAAGTGAGGAAACCCGCGGCTTAGATTCAGACGTATTGACCTGCTCTTTCCTCTGCATAATAGCTAGGCTGAGAGGATGGTATAGGTGCTGGGCAAGCCTAATCCATCTAACAATGTCCCAGGCACTGCAGCGTCCCGTAAAGCATGATTACCAGTTGCTGACGCTGTATAAATTATCTATATTAGATGCAAAGGCCTTACTTTTATGTCTTAACCTTATATCAGGATATTTTCAACATTATTTGACAATCAGTAGTTTCAGTATTCCGTTCTAAAATATTCTTATGATAATGAATTCGCTTATTAATATTAAGTCCAGTTTAAAGGTAGAGGGAGTCATTCTATACACATCATATTTTAAAATCAGGTTTTGAATTATTTTTAACCAGCCTGCCTTTTCAATCGACACATAACACGATATAATTTACAACGTTTTGGCGGTCTATTTACTTAGATTTGTAAACTGTTAGAGATGTTTGCTTATTATTTTTATATGAGAAGTTCAATATTTAAGTTATTTTTAATTTAGGAATAAGATCCAAGGCTGTATTAACAAAGGAGTGTTTTTTCCTGGATAAAACCGTATGCATATTGCTGTTTTGTAAAATTGAGTGTTATAGTGAAAAAATACTCCTGTTGATCTTAATAGATGATGTTTATTAAAAGACAAATATAAAATTGTTTGAACCTACTACATTGTCTATTATTGTCAAGTTGTTGTAGGGTAAATTACTTTACAAACCAAATACAAAACACTTCACCAAGACCGAATTTTGTTTGCGTTCGCATCACTGGGTTAAGTTTGGTTTATATCCACTTAAATTTACACGAAACATTAGTTTTGCCTTGATAGGTGTTTAGTAATTAGTTTGCGATTAACACTAATGAATTAAAATTTGTTACGTAGGTGCACTACGTAACAAATTATTATGAAGAAAAAATCTGAATTGAATAAAATATGGTGTCATAAAAAAAATTGGTTTTTAATTAAAACCGTTTTTCAGTGATATATTCAATATTATTCAATAATTAACATAATTAAGGCACATCGATGATTTGAGACGAGCATTTCTATTTTCCGTTGTCCACAATATTCTGAAACAAAACAAATTATTACATTCAAAGGAACAACAAATATAGTAAGTACCAAATCGGCTAACCACCTATCTAATAAATGTTTGAAAAACCTCTCGAAAAGAATTCGACACGTGTTTCTCCTCTACAAGGCACCATCAGAAAAGAAATCGGAAGTCGGTGCTTTGTGGAGGCGAAACACGTGTCGAATCTTTTTAATTAGACCATCATACTTCTCGACCTCTGAAGTCGACGACTGATTTAAGGTCATAAACCATTAAACTCGCTAGTTAGGTCATTTACCAGATATCTACAGCACCAGTAATTGTTGTACGACAATAATTTATTTTCAAGAAATTACGCCTGAATCAATTAACTTCTTGAAAATAAATTATTGTCGTAAAACAACTACTGGTGATTATCTGGTTAATGACCTAAGTAGCGAGTTTATTATGACCTTACGTCAGTCGTCGACTTCAGAGGTCGAAGACTGATGGTCTAATTAAAGAGTGGAATACCAGTTTCTGACACTATTCCGTGTATCAACATTCCATACTGCGCTCGCCAACCCGCCTGCTAAGCGTGGTGAGTATGGCAACTACCCCTCATGGAGATCCATGAGGGAGGCCTGTGTTCGTTTAGTGGACGTTTTACGGCTGAAATGATGAATGATACAATAGATAGAGAAACATACCCTGACGCGACATTTGAAGATCAAGTAGAGCGACATCACAGCTGCGATAGGCGTTATGCTGAATAGCACAGACAACCAGCCGGCTAAGGATTCCGGAGACGACCAATCTGAGATTCCAACAACAAACATGATCTGCGGGTAGAAGAGCTATTGTATAAAAATTTGCCGCGACAGAATTACAAGAATTTTAAAAATAACTAGCTCTCCGCCGCGCGGTTTCACTTGCGCTGTTGAATACGGGAATAAAGTAAAAAGTGCACATGGTTTCATGTCCATTTCTCCTCAACATAACATGCGATCCCATCTTGCACCTGGGCGACTCGGATTTCTATGGTTTAGCCGCGACCAACTATGTTTACGGTCTATTTCCCTTCTGTCAAACCTCACCAGTCCTACGATGATGTTTCCAGCAGTCACTGCAGGAAACCTCCCTTATAAATCTCATCATACTCACCACGCCTGGCAGGCGGGTTGGCGAGAAGCTTGTTCGGGAAGACACTGCTCATCTTCCGGAGGTAGATTGTCAGTTTCATACTGCATCCACGGGCAAGAAAGGAGGGGCAACCTACTACCGGCACGCCACGGGCATGAGAGGACTTACGAGCAGCAAAGCCGGCGAGACAGCCCAGCAGACCCTTACAAGCACATTGGGGTACTCCCCCGTCGTGAAAAACACATCCTCGCAGAAGGCAGTCTGTCCGTAAAGGTAGGACGTCGCTGCCATCATCACGAGAGCGATGGCTGTCCGCGGCTTCGACACCGGCCAGTAGAGAAGGAAGTCGAGGAGGTATTGCCCACCCTGCGAACGAAATGCAAGAAGAAATGAATAAATAACAGTGAGGCAACATCAAGCTGTGAAGGAAACGCAAGAAAATTATGAAATTCATTATTTAATTTTGTTATCTACCTATCTAATCAGCCGGTAACAGCCACTGCTGAGTAAAGGCCTCTTCGCCACTCCTGGCGGTCTTGTGCCATTAAATTAATTAAAATTCTAATATGTGAAGATTTGCCGTGGGGTGCCATCAGTAGAATGTTACCTCTCCTCTTTCCTGTGGATGCAGTAAGCATCTACTAAGGGACCTCCGGAAGATGGGTAGCAGCGTCTTTCCGTGTATCAATCCTTTACTACGCTCGCCAACCCGCTTGCCAAGCGTGGTGAGCAGGGCAACAGCCCCTCATGATCTTTGGATCCATGAGGGATGTCCAGCAGTGGACGTGGACCGTAGTCCAATGGCTGAGATGATGATGATGATGCGAAAAAGACGGTAAATAAATCAATTATTGTAAGCGACGCGATAGATTGCTCACGGATTTTAGTAGGCACTCAAGGGTGCGTAAATGGCCCGTACGCGTGGTGCGTACGCCATTATGTTTGCTAATTGATTTTATATCATTTGTGTCTTTGCATGTAGGCACTCTTGTTGTATTTACTTCCTATATGTCGTGAATAGATTTTTATTGTATTATTGATAAGTTAAATCTAAATTATCTGTGGTATATAACAATAAATCGAGTGACGCGCGAAGGGAGAATGAAATACCGCGCCGAGCGCGGCAAATTAGTATTCTTTTACGCGACCCAGTGACCGCACGTTTGTTAGGTGCATTCCTTAAAGTGCATTCTTCCTTCCGCTCGCCACTCTTCAAACTAAGTTTCTGTGTATGATTTTACCAGCCCTATCCTGTCCCCTACATCAATATAATGCCGGACACCAGGTAATCTAGTCCCAAACTTAGCAAAGCTATGACCATGGAAGCCATATGATTGATGGAATACTTAGGTAGGTACATAATATGTTTTTGTTAATACCTGTGTGCACATCGTGATGACGCCAATGAAACAGAACAGCAAACAGATCAGTATCAAGAAAGCCCACGATATCTTGCGTATCGAGCGACCCGTGAAAATAGACATCATTGTTTGGACCAGCAATCCCTGAAATGAACAAGGTATTCATTTTGTGAAAACGGGAATCATATCTCACGTTAATTTTGAAATTGAACAAGATAATATTGGCGGATACCGATTGGACTGATGACGTCCGTGACGCTTTGGGGTGTATTGTGCATTATCACCTTAACACTACTACCCCGACTCTAGCCAGCGCAACTCCTTAAAATGTCGGAGTAGCATTCCATGAGCATCCCCGAAGGAGACGCAGATGTTGTAGTTAGATGGACCTGTCTCGATAGTTTAGTAGATAGTATTTTTAGGTTTCCGGACCAAAATGGTAAGTGGTGTTTCAAGTACCTATCTACAACAAGTACTGTCACAGATAATAGTAATAAAGCGTTATTTTAAACCCTTCAAAATTTCAAGTCGATAGCATCAGTGGTTTTTCAAGTATGGGGGCGGAAAGAGAATTTCAAATTATAATTTGCAGTTTCTTTTTAATCATCGAAAGTGTAAAAAATCTACATAAGTTCCGCTATCAGACAAGAGATGGCGCTGTCAAGGTTCTCAAACAAATATAAACCGCCTTTATTGTTTATTAAATTATATAATAGCACAGAACCCTCGGTGCGCGAGTCCGACTCGCTCTTGTCCGGTTTTATTCCATGGAGAATTCCTAAGTACTTAAACCTGAAGAACCTGTTTTTCTTTTACAACAGGCGGCGAAGATATCCATGATCTATGAGTAGGTACATACAAAAAACTACCCGTCGAATGGAGAACCTTTTCCTTTTTTGAAGTCTCTTAATACAATCAGTAGGTAACATACCGCAGTAGACAAAGACAGCACGAACAGAGTGAAGAAGACCAGCGCAGACCAGAACTGACTGCCCGGGGTCCGCGCCACCAAATCAGCCCACAGGATCAATGAGGCTGACGATCCTGGAATCATCAGTAACGTTATATTAAATAATATGAATGCTGGACTTAACACACAGCACCATAATGTAGTAGCCCTAAAGTAAGCAGCGCTTGTGTTATAGGTACCAGACGGTTGAATACTATTTTTTGCTTTTAACCTAGGGTCTGGATATAGGTGTGCTACCGAATATTCCCTTGCTAACTTTCGGACAAGAACTAAGGGCCCCGGACGATGTTAAGAATGATATCCGCGTTATAATCCAAGATGAGAAGCTCAGCGAAGAGATCACTCCGCACCTACTTATGATGGTTAACACACTACTTAAAGCCCGCGAGGTGCAGGAGATGAAAGAAGAAAAACGGAAAGAATATTTTCATAAGATGAGAAGGCCTTGTCCAAAATATGAAATAGGCGACCTTGTTTTAGTTAACAGTCATACTCTGAGCAAAACTAGTCAAGGGTTTAGCTCATAGGGTATAAATAATATTTTATAAGATATGTATCTTATAAAATATTAAGTACTTATACTATTATTAAATTGAATGTATTATAGTTTTATATATTTATGTATATTATTTATTTATTAGGCATATTTATTTATTGTATATATGTATGTATTTTATTTTATTTTTAGTTTATGTATTATGTACAGTACACACCCCCTACCTCTCTTGCTTCCATATTTCTTTCCATCCAAAGGTTGTCTGGAAGAAATCGCTTCTAAGCGATAAGACCGCCCATTGTACCAATCTTGTTTGTAAGTTTTTTTTTCTGTATTATTTTGTTAAGGTGTGCAATAAAGTGTTTTGTATTGTATTGTATTATACCCTATGATACTTATTACCCTATGCTCATGAGCATCTTGAATAAATCCTACACCGAACAAGGTGCGATTTTCCCGTGACTTGGGTAGAACAAGGAAAGTAGTGAAAACCGAACGTTGGTTTAATTTCACCGGTGCCTTGCTGATGCTGCGCCAGACGTAGCGGGGGTGAGCGGGGTTTCGCCAAATGAAAGGGCAAGTAAAAAAATTCGATCTGTCTGCCACCACAATAGACACTACGTTTTGAGTATTAGGCTATAAAACTTCTATACACCTCGTTGATAAGATCTAAATTAGAGTCAAGTTCATGCGTCTGGAGCCCTTACGAATCCACCTATAGCCTTATGATAGAGAGAGTGCAAAAGCGTTTCCTTAGATTTCTGTACCGTAAATCTTTTGGGTATTATCCCTACATGTACCCAACAAAGTTTATAATGGGCACACTTGGTTTCAACTCCTTGGAGACTAGAAGACTGTTCGACCAACTGCTCACTGTATGTCGTCTTCTGAGAGGTAAACTGGACTGTCCATCTCTCCTCAGTGAAGCCAGTCAACTCTGTGTGCCTGAAAATCGTATCCGCTTCCGCTCTGGCCGTGTACCATTATTTGAGCCAACTCCTCCTAGAACGGTCGCACGTCAACAGGCTCCAATAGGTCGAGCACAAAGAAATTTAAACAAGCTCCTTACCCAAAATCCTCAGCTTGACTTGTTTGTGGATGGATGGATGGTGATTGAGCGTGCCCTTCTTAGTTACTGTGAGAATGTCTAGTGCCTTTATTTTATTTTGTATGTCCTGCCATGTTTAAGATTATTTTTATATATTGTGTAACCTTATTTGAATTTTAACTTTCTCGCCATGTTGTTAAAGTAATTTTTTGTTAATTTCTCTGTAAATATTAATGTACGTCGCACTATAATAATTATAAGTCTCTTAGGTGTTTACACAAATATTTTGATTTTTATGTGCTGTTTTTTTGTTTCCTGTTGTCAAAGTTTAAATTATATAAATATATATGTATATTTAAGTTAGTTATATTAATTATTGTTAAGTAAGTAACTTTAGTTTTTTTAACACATTTTATTGTTGTTTATTTTTTGCATAAACTGCATTAAGTTAACATGCATAGGTATTTAAGTACTTCATATAACGCAGTGGATTATTATTATCTGTAATGTTATAATGATTGTGTAAATAAATAAATTGAAATTGATTGGTCAAGCCAAATTAATCTTAGGGATGAGATTAGTCATGGATTGCTGTTGGAATATCTAATTTGTTAGGCAGATCTGTTGATATTCGTCCGTCAAAAACGTCAAGATTTCGATGAATTCGCAACTAACCGTTCGGTAAAACGACTTTGTAATCATAATCCTTCTGCAAAGCCGCGAACGCCGCTGCCAATGTGAGGGAAGAAGCCAGGCAGGTCAGTTTGTTGACCGCCAGCCCCGCCACTGCAGTGGCGCCGAGCTTCTCGCCCTTGGGACAGTGGGCGCCGAGCATCGCCAGGGAACCTTGCGCCACGCACATTTGCACTAGGGAATACTCGATCGCTTCACGCCACATCTGACAAAATTATTTGATAACAAATCTTATCATAATCTCGTTTAAACTGTGTAACGGCAAGGTTTCAACTTATTTGTATGTAGTTCATGCACATATAGTAGGTAGATATTGTGCATGTAGTTGAAGAGACCTGGCCTTGCCTTAACACAGTTTTTAATTTGCACGGGAGATAAGGTCTTGTATGTTAAGGTTTTAATAAATATTTTGATTGATTGATCATCATGCACAGCCCAGAGGTTCCCCCTGCTGTGTAAGACTGTAGTGTAGGCTTGCCTTTGTGAATGCAACTATGGCGGTCTAGTGCTGTGTTAAAACCTACTGAAACCAATTTATTTAATTAAACATAAGGTTGAATTGAGAACTTCTTTTTGAAGTCGGTTAAAAAATAACATCACTCCCGGACTCACTCAGAAACCATAAGGGCTATGACTCTGAAATTTTGCATTAGAGTTCCATTTATGACGTGACCTTGTGATTTCGTGGAATATAACTTCTAAGGGGTTCTCATTTGAAAGTATAGGTAGGTACATGTCAGGTGGTCATGTTTTATGTGTTGACCTGATTATTCACGTGTATCATTATGGGCGAAGCCGCAGCAGGCCCACTAAAGTAGGTACCTACGGCCAATGAGAAGCGATACCAAATGTAGACAAAAGTGACTCGGCGAAAGATATAGATTGTCAGTTTCGCAATTGTGTTTGAGGTGTATGACCTTCTGCATCGCATTTGTCCTTATTCTAGTCCACCGAAATATTAACCTGAATGTCATCAAATAGCGCCCCCCAATCGCACTTCCTGAAGACATCTCCGGCGCCGTCGAGCTGCGTGGCGCCCACAGAGCAACAGAGCAGCACGATCATCGTGAGAATGTCTTTGAATAGCACCACCTGGAAAATGCGAACAATAATAATTTGCGACTGCCCTTCGTTTATCGTGCCCATCGTTTTGATTGTGGCGACTGTAGCGACAGTTGTAACTATGGAAACTGGGTCTACTCTAGCGTTTGTGGTGAAAATGGTTTACATCTGCCAGGCGTGTGCCAGTGATGGCTCAATTTTATTTTTTCTTAGCGATTTTTGGTAAGAATGAAAGTGTGGAAGAGGGGGGTAAAAAATTGGCTAATAAATTACATGGGCGCAAGTATTATAATGTGCCGGGCACGAAGGGTTCGTCGGGTGCATATACCTTGCTATAGCTGTAGATCCGTTTGATCGCGATGAAGTAAATAACTACCCAGCAGATCATGTAATATATGGCCAGCTCCCAAACGACACTGCCGAGGCCGCCTTCTAAGCCGTCACCCTTCATGTGCAGTATGAAGTTACTGAAATAGAAGTATGGGTAAGTAAGGGATGATGCTTAGAGCGTCAGCAACTCCGCTTAGTCGGCCATATTCCGAACAGAGAAAGTTAACGTACATGATTATACTTGTCGTCATACTCTCATAGAATTCATATCTTGCTAGCCTCCTCAGTCTTTTAAGTAGGTACCATGCTTACAGTGAAGGCCAGCACCATAGACACGAGCACTATTAATCTAGACACTGGATCATTTCTAGACACTTGAATAACCTTCTAGACACTCGCTCATTCATCTACACTCTCAGATGTTCGTTAGACTACTTACAGCAGTTGGAGTCTCTAGTGTGCCTACAGTGTGCTCACTGGTATGCAGAGGCGAGGCGACGCACGGTGGCTGCGCGAACCCGGCGCTGTGCAACCACGGTAGGAAGGCGTACCAGGTGTGCACTAGGAAGGCCAGCGCCCAAGACACTCGCACCACCCATCTCTTACCGCAGTTGGAATCCTGTGTCTCTGGTATAAATTACCTGTGTGCTGGTACGCTGAGTGCGTCGGCATGTGCCCTCGGGCCATCATAAAGACGTGCCAGTAGTGCAGTAGGAAGGTTAGCGCCCCAGACACTCGCACCAACTAGGTATCTAGACACTGTTAGTTGTTGGTTAGAACCTCTTACCGCGTTTGGAATCATGTGTCTCTAGTGTAAATAACTTCTGTGCTCACTGGTACGCAGATTACAGCGGAGCGTGCCCTTTGCGCAACGAACAGGCGTGCCAGGTGTGCACTGGTAAGGCCATCGCCCTAGACACACCCACTATTCATCTAGACATTCCCAGATGTTATTTAAACCCTCTTACCGCAGTAGGAAAACAGAGCCACGATAACACGAGCACCATCATGACATCTAGGCATGTGCATTCATCTAGACAAAAGCACCATTCATCTAGACATGAGCGCCATTCATCTAGTCACGATCATCTATCTAGACACTCGCACCATATATCTAGTCACTGTCAGATGTTGGTTAGACTCACTCCTGAATCCAAATTGAGAATCCTGAATCCTGTAGAATCCTGTCTCTAGCTGGTATGCAGAGTGCCCTTGAGTCGGCAGGAAGGCGTGCCAGTAGTGCACTAGGAAGGTCAGCGGCCGCACCATCCATCTAGACACTGTCAGATGTTGGTTAGACTCACTTACCGCAGTTGGAATCCTATGTCTCTAGTGTAAATAACCTGTGTGCTCACTGGTACGCAGAGTGCGGGGGCGTGTGCCCTCGGGGTTGCAGGGGGCGATGCCTCGCGGCGCACGGCGGCTGCGCGGACGCAGCGCAGTGCAGCCACGGCAAAAAGGTGTGCCAGGAGTGCACTAGGAAGGCCAGACACCGAGCGCCTATAGCACTGGCCGATACTGCTGTGAATCCACAGCAGATAAGCATGGATATACCTACACCTGGAAACAATGTCAACGAGGTATTTATAGGCACTCAAGACAATTATGATCAGAACAGAAAAAGATGATTGGCCATCTTAAATACGACGTAACCAGCCGTAACATACATATACATACATGTGTCAAATTTCTTCTGGAACATAGAGGGAAAAGTGAAATAAAATGAGAAGTAGACCGAAGACCACATGTAGAATAAAGAGCCAGGTGAAGGAGATTTATAGTTACTTTTATGTTTGTTTCTTATTATAAAAAGCAGTAAAAAATATATTTTTACCTCTAGCCATAGGCGCTAAGTCCCAACAGTTCAGCACTCCTTTCCTGGTCACGGCGGCCATCGCAAGTTCCAAGTAAAAAAGGGGGTAGGCCACAATGATACTGAACACATTGTATAGAAACAGAAACGGGACCAATCGCCGTAGATCGTGGATGTAGGGAATCCAGCACAGCTGATAAATGCCTACGCAGGAGGACGTTACGAGATGCCGGTATGTTATGTTGTTGCTCCATCGATCTTCGATCTGTAAGGAAGGCATGTCTTTGAAGGAACTATCGTGGTTGACGTCAATTCGTTTTATGGGTATTCAGATTACTGTTAGGTTTCTATAGGTTTGTTAAATACGGCTGGCTGGCATCCGTCTCTCGCGCTGATGAGAATATGAATGAGACAGATAGTGAGTACATAGTACCTACTGTAAACGTGTTTTTTTGTAACTCTAGTTCATTATCGTCTTCATCGCAGCCGAAGGACTTCCACTGCTGGACAAATTCCTCCCTCTCTGGATCACCAAGTACTGCTCATAGGGGGGTTGTTGCCAGACCCACCATGCTTGGCAGGCAGGTTGGCGAGCGCAGTACGGGGTTGATACACAAATGGCGCTGCTGCCCATCTTCCGAAGGTGTCACTTGGCAGATTCTTACTGCATTATAGTATATCAGAACTCGCCTGAGAAATTGGTATTGGTGTTAGGCAAGCCACTAATATCTAACCATACTCACCAAGCTTGGCAGGCGGGTTGGCGAGCGCAGTACGGGATGTTGATACACGGAAAGACGCTGCTGCCCATCTTCCGAAGGTATCCCTTAGCAGACTCTTAATCCATCCATAGGTATGAGGGATCGAGCGGGCTGTTAAAATTAGATTTGATTTGCTAGTCATTGTAAATCATGTAAGTTGGAAGGACAATGATTAGGTATAATCTATTGAATCTTTCGATTAAATGTTGGAACGCAGCATCTTACCACAGGGTTCTCTGAGTTGGAAGAAACATCACTATCGCTCAAACTTTTAGTTCGGCTGCTCTGAAAACAAAACAGAGAACTCATTGAAAATAAAACATATGAACTAGGTAGATCAGAGATCGATTTTAGCATAAGGCCGCTTATTGTTCCACTTATTTGTAATGTTTGTGTCTATTTTTTTCTGTTATGGTGTAGGTACAATAAAGCATACTTATTCTATCTACCTAGTTGAGTTCCTCAATATAACCACAGGTACAGTAGGCGTCACAAGTAATCGTGCCCGACGTTGGGATTTGAAGCTAGGTGTCTTGTGCGAGGGGGATACTTATCTTTGACGATGTCTGTACCGTGATATCGAATGGTGGTCGTCGGATGGCGCGATGTGTAGATGACATTCGCCAGGCTGCAGGAAATTACTGGCTTTCCCCATTACAGGCGTGGCGTGTACCCAGCAGTAGGCACCTGCTGGTGCCCACCGACTATGGCTGTGGATAATGATGATGACCGTGATAGAGAATTATGTTACTTACCTCGCTAACACTCATTTTTATCTATCTAAAACTTTTAATTATCAAAAACAATTATTTCAAAATATTTATCACAAAGCAAAACATTACAAAACAATTAAGTACGTCAATTTGATTTTGCCGTGCCGGGATGGTTTTCGAGTTGTCACACAGTTTGACGTGATAGAAGGAGTATTCATTTTAAAGCAGGAGAGTGTTACCACGTTACCATCTGTGGTTACCATTCACTTACCATTTACTAATGTCATCAAAGTTTTGGGTTAATTTCCGCAAAGGCGGAGCGGGGCTAACTTGACCAATCACAATGTTTGATCGGCACGAGATTGGAGGAAATGAGCGTTGTGATTGGTCAATTAAGCCCCGCTCTGCCTCATTAGAAACGGAAAATATAAGGGTATGCTGCTACACATAATTATTTTCCTACGCCAATATGCACCATTTCGGAATGTGTCGTACGTACCTACACTAGCTATTTTTTATATTTTCATTATGTATACCTATACCGCCGTGGGGTGCCGGCAGTAGAATTTTACCCCTCCTCTCATACCCATGGATGCAGTAAGAGCCTGCTAAGGGATACCTCCGGAAGATGGGCAGCAGCGTCTTTCCGTGTACCAACATCCCGTACTGCACTCGCCAACCCGCCTGCCAAGCGTGGTGAGTATGGCAACTACCCCTCATGGAGATCCATGAGCAAGGCCTGTGTACAGTAGTGGACGTTTTACGGCTGAAACGAATATAGGAATGTCGTTCGTCCTATAGCGAGATGGGACGACAGACGACATCAAAGGCGTCGGAGGCTGACCTAAATTAAATTGGCATAGGACCGCGAAATTTGACACAAATCATCTCGAGTTCTGTCCACATCCACTGCTGGGCATCTGCCTCCCTCATGGATCTTTAAAAACTGAGGCATTTGCTCCAGTAATGAAGGGTTGTTGCCATACTCACCACGCTTTGCATGCGGAATATTGTACGGTATGGGATGTTGATACACGGAAAGACGCTGCTGCCCATATTCCGGAGGTATCCCGTGGTAGATTCTTACACATCTACGGGCTAGAGAGAAGGGGCTTCTTACCGGCACCCCACAAATTGAAGTTTATTTTACATTACTGAATATCAAGGATTCAAAATAAAATCAGCCTTTAATATAAAAAACATTATATTCAATAAAATAAATCTAGCTATAAGTACATGGGCTTACAATGCTTGCCTACTAAACCTAATCAAACTAATCTATTTGAGTCGACTAAGTGAGCTCGACAAACGGCAGGCTGATTACGTATCTAGCGACAGGTTTGCAACAGTGTCGCGATCATCGCTGCCAAGTCAATTCGTGAATTACCTACCTAACTTTGTGACGAATATACCTACAACAACATTCTGTTAACTAAATCAAAATAGACGTTTGATAGCGATTATCACGAGATCCGCGCCTGTTGCAAACCTGTCGCTAGATATGCACATTAATAAACAGTTTTTAGTTTTGCTTTAAGCCGTATAGTTTTCGACTTATTCACAAAAACGTTGAAAAAATAGCGTTCCCCCTCCTTATCTCCGAAGTTTGTGGAGATAAACCTCTGAAACTTTTATTGCTATTAGAAGTGTATGTAAAGATTACGGGAAAATGATAACGAACTCTCTAATTAGCATACTTTTTTAAAAATCATCGAAAGTGTAAAAAATCTATAATATAACTTCCGCTATCAGACAAGAGATGGCGCTGTCAAGGTTCTCCAACAAATATAAACCGCCTTTATCATATATTATATTGTATGATGGCACGGAACCCTCGGTGCGCGAGTCCGACTCGCTCTTGCCCGGTTTTATTTCTGTTGAGGTACAAAGATTGAACATCATCTGCAAACATTACACACAAATGCTTGGTGATGTCTGGCAGGTCATTTATGTATAAAAGGAATAGTAATGGCCCAAGGATGCTTTCTTGTGGCACACCTAGTTTTATCTCAGTAAATTCAGAATTAATTTTCTCTACTGTCTTATTTTTCGGGTTATAACTATCTAATATGGTAGATTGCAATCTGTTTGACAGATATGATTTTAACAGATCTAAAGCTGTTCCCCGAATAGCATTTTTCTCTAATTCATTACGTAAAATTTTGTGAACTACACAGTCAAAGGCCTTTGACATATTTTGGAAGATCGCAACACCAAAGGATTTATTATTGATGTCTTACCATATTTCTTTGAACAGTTTGAAAATAACTAAAGTTGTATTTTTTTTCTTTTTGAAATCCAAATCATTTTTATTGATACTTAATCTTAAAAGAATAAGAATAAGAATAAGAATAAGAAAATTTTATTGTTAAATTGTGTAGGTACATATACATGAAGGTCTTAAATAAATTTAGGTATCAACAATTTTATCATATCTATGACATACAATAATAAATTTGCAATTTAATTCTATATTGCACAAAATTATACACAAAGTTGGATTACAACATTTATGAAGGCCTATACTTCTGAATACCAAATTAGAACAAAAATCAACCTACATGACTAATTATCAAAAAATTCCGTTAGGTTATAATGAACTCTATTTACAAGCCACTTTTTCAATTCAATCTTGAACATATTTCCTTCAAGTTGTTTAATAATTAATGGTAAATGATTATAAACTTTAATAGCTGTGATATATGTGCTTTTGTGGTACATTGAGTTATTGACTTGTGGTATACACAGGTTATATTTATATTTATTTCTCAACTGATCCGATCTGGTTGATTTTATATTGAAGAAAGAAGAGTTATTTTTTGCAAATAAACATAATTCTAGAATATATATGTCCGTAAGGGTCAGAATATAATTTTCTTTGAATATATTACGTAAAGATTCAGTACTTTTTAGGTTATAGATGGCTCTAATACACTTTTTTTGCACAACAAAGACTGACTGCATCTCAACCGAGTTTCCCCAGAATATCACCCCGTAACATAATTGAGGAAAAACGTAACCATAATATGCATTAATTGCTATAGATTTTGATGAGACATTACTCAGTATGTGTAGAACATAACAGTACTTAGATATTTTGCCATTTATTTTACTAATGTGAGATTTCCAATTTAAATATGTGTCAATTTTTATTCCTAGAAAATTGATTTCACTGACTTCTTCTACAATGCTCCCCTTGTTATGTATATATAAATTGAATGTAGGTGTTTTGTAATTTTTGAATCTTATAAATTTAGTCTTATCGATGTTAACTTTTAAATTTAAGACGTCTAACCAATCTATTATGTCCCGGAGGGTTTTATTAATTTCATCTTCAAAGTCTTGTCTATTATTGTTTACTTGGGGTATAAATACTGTTGCATCATCTGCAAACATAACGCAGAGATGTTTTGTGACATGTGGTAGGTTATTAATATAAATCAAAAAAAGAAGTGGCCCCAGTACACTACCCTGTGGTACTCCTAGTGGCATGGTTTCAAATCTAGACTCAACGCGTTCAATAGTTTTATTATGTTTATTATAAATATCAATTACAGTTGATTGTCTTCTATTATCTAAATATGATTTAAAGAAAGAAAAAGTAAAGTTAGTTAAGAAAGAGAACAGTTTATTGTTTAATGACTTTTCGAAAAATTTGGAACAACAAGGCAATATGGCTGTTGGACGGTAATTTCCCATTTCAGTTTTGGATCCTTTTTGAAATAAAGGTTTGTATCGTACATATATTTGTACAGAGGCGGGAATCAAACCCGCAACCTCTTGCGTGGCTGGCGAACCTTCGCCTTCTGCGCCACAGAGGTCGTAAAAAATGTATAAGGCCTAGACTTAAAATAAGATTTGGATTCGACATTACTTTTGACGACCTTTGTGGCGCAGTTAGTTTATCAGCCGCATAGGCTCGATTCCCACCGCGGGACAGATGTCTTTAGTTTTTCTGCGGATATTTTCCTTAGTCTGGATATTTTTCTATGTATCATTCATAATAATAAGTTTAAAAAAAATATTTAAGTAATCAAGCATCTGGTTTCCATGTTAAATATTTGCTTAGAGTTAAATATCTTAAATTAAAATAATTTGTATTGAATCCAATGTTATTTTGACAGTTACTACGATATATGGCCGTAGGATGATTTGATAATTCGAATTTAACATTGTCTAATTATCCGTGTTTTCGCTAAATCTCTAGCGCGTGTCGGGAAATTAAGATTTAACTAAACTTAAATCACTGTAAAACACGCTCACAATTCGATATTGTTTTAAAACTGGTTAGGTATTTGAGCTTGCCGCTACAGCGACGTCACTTTACGAATATGAAACAACCAATTGAAATACTTGGATTTAGAAGTATGTAATAATTGAACTTTTATTAGTAATTCTTACAATTATATTTGATACATATTTAAAAACATAACATTACTATTTTATTGTTGAAATTGTTAAATGTTTGTCAAAGAAGGACGGCTGTGACGTCTTTCCGTCTGATTTATTAATGTTCTTTGTGTTTACTTTGTTCTTTACTAATGTGATAATCATGAATAATCATAACTATAATAATAAGTTAATTACGTATATAGTTACCCTATAAAATAATGAGTTGTATATAAAATGTATTGTTATTCGACTAAAAAGGGCTGTGATTGGTCCACGCTGTACTGGCTATCGTCGGCTGTTTTATGACGAGTTGTAAATAACGTTTTTATTTTATAAGCAGTTGCAAGTGGCTAGTTCAGCAGTGCTGTTCCGATTACGAGGCGACAAGCAAGTTAAGTACATTGTTTCTTATTGTTATTTCTGCTAGGTTGTTATATCTGATGATATTGTTATGCAATGTAATTGTAACGTAATAATAAAGATGATGATGATGATGACGATGTTATTTTCGGGTTGTTATTTATTCAGTTTGTTGGACTGTATGATGCTAATCTCTTAGTGTGTAAATTATGGATTAAGTAATAGAAGAAAGTATAATAAATGATTATAATGAATAATTATCTTTTTTTTTTATTAGTATAAATCTATAACATCAGAAGTGTGGGATATTATGCCATGCCATATACATAGTTAAAACATGTTTTTACTTATTTTCAGGATTTATGACACCTACGGTACCAGAAGGTCTTTTGAAGGCCAAACCTGCACGATGCTGTTTCATCAAAGCCACAACAAGGTCTTTTGAAGGCCAAACCTACACGATGCTGTCTCATCAAAGCCACAACACGGTGACTTCGCGTTACAAGTTTTTGATCCCGGAAAGAGCGGCAACGGCGCAGCCACGTGGATTAAGAAGATCAAGACAGTTGGTGCAGAGCAGAACTGGAGTGGAACATAATAAACTGTTAAGACTGGTAGGTCCCTACGGGGCACTACTATAAACCTAGTTTAATTTTTCGTATTTTGACACGGACGGTTATAAAATATTTTAGATATACCTACTTCCGAGAGAAAAACAATATTTCGTCAGAACGTTTAACGTTGATTAAATAACTTACGTTTTTACTTAGTAGTAAATATCAGTTAATCGAGTAGATAGGTAAAGTTAGCTTTGCTCGTTTGAACAGTTTCATGACACCGGCTAAAGCAAAGCCATTGAGTTACCATCAAGAGAGGGTAGAATTTTTAAACTGAAGATAATTAAGACACTAACAATGTGGAACGATTTGATGGTAAAGAAAATGTAAAATAAGGTGTGAATTTATAAAAATGTGAAACTATCTGATGGTTAAGAAAATGTAAATTAAGTTGTGACTAAAATAAAAATGTAAAACGATTTGAAGGTTAAGAAAATGTACATTTTAATGTGACGATAACACTAATGATGTGAAAAACGATGTAGTGTAGGAATGATAACTATTTGAAATCAGGTGTAAACAAAAATGTCCACTCAATGTGAGGAGTTGGATAGGTAGTAATGCTGAAAGTGATGTCACTGAATGTGAGCAGTGGACTAGTAGCAATACCGAAAGTCACTTAATGTGAGAAGTTGACTAGTAGCAATACTGGAAGTTACTCAATTTGAGGAGTAGGTAGACTAAGAAAACATTCAATGTATTCGATCTAAGACAAAATGTATTGTTCTTTTTAGAAAATTTAGTACTTCGGGAACGAAGTAATTATCAGAATGGCCGTGTCGGGAAATTAAGATTTAACTAAACTTAAATCACTGTAAAACACGCTCACAATTCGATATTGTTTTAAAACTGGTTAGGTATTTGAGCTTGCCGCTACAGCGACGTCACTTTACGAATATGAAACAACCAATTGAAATACTTGGATTTGGAAGTATGTAATAATTGAACTTTTATTAGTAATTCTTACAATTATATTTGATACATATTTAAAAACATAACATTACTATTTTATTGTTGAAATTGTTAAATGTTTGTCAAAGAAGGACGGCTGTGACGTCTTTCCGTCTGATTTATTAATGTTCTTTGTGTTTACTTTGTTCTTTACTAATGTGATAATCATGAATAATCATAACTATAATAATAAGTTAATTACGTATATAGTTACCCTATAAAATAATGAGTTGTATATAAAATGTATTGTTATTCGACTAAAAAGGGCTGTGATTGGTCCACGCTGTACTGGCTATCGTCGGCTGTTTTATGACGAGTTGTAAATAACGTTTTTATTTTATAAGCAGTTGCAAGTGGCTAGTTCAGCAGTTCTGTCAGGCGTCCGTCACTCGCTCAAGGGCACGCGTTAAATGCCTACCGCTTTGCGAGGAGTCCGCGATACGCCAGTAGTTAAGGCTGCCACACGCCCGCTTGAGCGCACGCACGTTAAATGTTAAAACGTTTCTTTAGATGCCGAGACCGCGTAACTATTGTGCAGTGGATGGATGCCAAAGTAAAAAAACGAATGAAAAATTGTCATATTTTTCTTCATTATCAAAGATATTTTAAATCTTAAGTTTTTAGAATCATTTTTTCTCTTTCCTCTAAAAATGGTCAGAACGTAGGAAGGTACTATGTAAATATTCGTAAATAAAGGAGTTCAGCTATTAAAACAGTATTGTTTGTATAAAAAATAGCTACCTATCACACACAAAATATGCCTGTAAAACTGTGGCTTTAAAAACAACAGTCCTAAAATCAAGCCAAAAAGGTACCCACCGGAGAACAAAGATTCAAATCACATTCGTTTTATTATAAAAATTATCGTAGAAGCAACCCTAGCGACTCATTCGATGCCGCGTCACAGTTTACTTGCAAGTAAGTGAGGCGGGTACACTCTTTCGCTCTGTGAACTGCTGGTATTATTAATAAAATTTTGTAGGCTATTATAGCGTAGGTATTTCCGCTTTTGTATTGAAGTGATGTATCTGTTAGTTTCTGTAATCTGTGGTTCTGTTCCGATTACGAGGCGACAAGCAAGTTAAGTACATTGTTTCTTATTGTTATTTCTGCTAGGTTGTTATATCTGATGATATTGTTATGCAATGTAATTGTAACGTAATAATAAAGATGATGATGATGATGACGATGTTATTTTCGGGTTGTTATTTATTCAGTTTGTTGGACTGTATGATGCTAATCTCTTAGTGTGTAAATTATGGATTAAGTAATAGAAGAAAGTATAATAAATGATTATAATGAATAATTATCTTTTTTTTTTATTAGTATAAATCTATAACACGCGCTGCCGACGCATGAAAGACGTTGCTGCCCATCTTCCGGAGGGATCCCTTAGCAGGCTCTTACTGCATCCACGGATATTAGAGGAGGGGTAACATTCTGCAGCCGGCACCCCACGGCGGTTTTGCAATTGATATTTTAACACGATTTAAATCTTTGATCTAGTAAGTGCCCAGTTTTGTCGCACAAGCGTTCATCGAACCTCTGTTTGTCAGGCACACGTCAAGGACTCAATTTAGGTTACCGTATATTTTGTAAGGATTTACAACATCCACATTTTAAACAATAAAACAAACAAGCACTGAAAGGTAAATTATTAGGTAGGCCGGGTACACAATTGAGATACTTTTGTTTTGTTATTTTATGTAATTAGCTTCAGTGCTTTTCTGTTCAAAAACTTTACAAAGGTGATATACAAACGAACAAAATATGTACGTTATACTTGTGTACAGCTAAATTAATAGTAACTAGGTATATTTTAGTCTTACACACATACTCAAAAGATTATGAATTTCTGACAAAGGTAGTTCTAGCACAGATTACAGAAACAGTTCTAGTCTATAATTAATTATAGATGGATAATTGGATATACATTTTATAACAAATGAATTTAGAGTGACTGTCGCAAGGTCCTTTAAATATAGGTATCCATATATGTACATATATATATATAAAACTCTTCCGTTACTGACTGAGTGACTGACAGACAACGCACAGCCTAAACCACTGGCTGGACCTTGAGACTTAAAATTTGGCACACATATAGTATCCTAGAGGTGCACTAAGGAGGGATTTTTCGAAATTCCCACGGGAACGGGAACTACGCGGGTGAAACTGCGGGGTGCGGCAAGTTTAGCATATAAACACAATCGAAGTGTACAATCGTTGGAAGAAATGTTGTTTTTCTTTAGCCATAAACGCATATAATCCTTGCGAAAGTAACCCTTGGCAAAAGTTATCAAGTCCTGTTGTTTTTTTTTGCTTTATTAAAGCAAAAAAATAAGACTTGGTTGGTTGGAATAGAATTTACCGGTAAATTATAAGTATCTCAGTAAAATCAATGTACCTAGGTATTATACAAGCGCGTCCGTTTTAGGTTACTTGTACTTAGTTTGAGCTTTAAACCTAAAATTAATTTTAATTTCCTTTGTTTACATAGGTAAAGAACACATTATTATGTAATGTCACGAAAAAAATCAGTTTACACAATCCTAATTAAATAACAACATCTCACAAATCGGTCAAGCCAATTCAACCACATCGACGCTTACCATCAGGTGAGGCGTAACCAAAACCTTTACCAGATATCAAAAAAACTTTTAATAATATAACGAAATCTCGTCAAACAATGTGCGTGCATACGGTGCAAAACAATATTTAGGTACTTACCTAAATATATCTATAATGTATCTAGGTATAGTAACAATACCAGTCACTTGACTTCCAACGTAGGTAATAAATTATAATTCTACCGGCGGATATGTTTTTCTAACAATCAGTGTATGTTACCAGTGATGGCATATGGAACCGAGACGTGGTCATCCATGATTGGCCTCATGAATAAGCTCAGAGTCGCTCAACGAGCTATGGAGAGGGCTATGCTCGGGATTTTTTTACGAGATCGAATCAGAAATGAGGAGATACGTAGAAGAACTCGGGTCACCGACATAGCTAAGCGGATTAGCACGTTGAAGTGGCAATGGGCAAGCCATGTAGCTCGCAGAACAGATGGTCGATGGGGCCGAAAGGTTCTCGAGTGGAGGCCACGGACCGGCAAGCCTGACCGCGCGGACAGTGGGCCACACACCCATCTGAACGGCATTGCACCCTGACACGCCCGACCTCCAGATCATAAAGGTCAGTGGCTATCACAGCCACGGGGCCTACTTCAATAGGAGGCGTTGAAGAAAACATCATCATCGCCAACCGCACCTAAAGACACCAGCCCTGAAGGCATAGTTCGCATGACCCCTGTAGTGGAAGCCGGCGTAAAGAGGAGAAACCTCGAGGCCCCACCCAGTGACCCCAACAGAGGTACTGAAGACAACGACGACGACGGACCGGCAAGCGTAGCGTAGAACGTCCACCAACAAGATGGGCTGACGACCTGGTGAAGACAGCAGGTCGACGGTGGATGCAGATCGCTTCTAACCGCTATAACTGGAAATCCATGTGGGAGGCCTATGTCCAGCAGTGGACGTCCTACGGTCGAGATGATGATTGTTTGCTAAGATGACAAGTGCGTCTAGCGTGACCCCGCTAACACCCGAACACCGGGAGTATTCATTACGTTATTCTGATATACTTCTAGCTATACTCTACAGATACACTAACCACAGCACTAACCCTTTTTACCGGTACGTTAAACACGCGTTTATTTAATATCGCCGTTAATTATGTCTAAATTAATATGTTAATTCTTTAATGCTGTATTACACTACACGGTATTCAGGGCCCGGTAGTTAAGGCGATTAGGGAGTAAGGCTTGCCGGGTCCGACCAGTCGCTCTAGTTAGGGTCCCTTTACGCTCTAACTCTTATTACACCACTCTTAGTTAGGGTAAGGGTCCCTGAATACCGTGTAATGTAATACAGGCTTTACCTAAATACGTACGGGCAATTATATATAATTTAGACAGCGTCAGCAACTGGTGATCATCCTGTACGGGACGCTGCAGTGCCTGGGACATTGTTAGATGGATTAGGCTTGCCCAGCACCTATACCATCCTCTCAGCATAGTCAGCTATTAGTCAGAGGAAAGACCAGGCCAATACGTCAGAAGCTAACTAAGCCGCGGGTTTCCTCATGATGTTTTTCCTTCACCGTTAAACCCGTGGTAAGTGCACATACATTTTACAAGAAAGAAAAATCCATAGGATGCACCTATGGTGGCCGGTATCGAACCCACAACCTACGGATTGAAGGTCGGATACATTCGGCCAACACGGCTGTGACTAGGATCACTCACGTAGTATTTTAACGTCGAAGTTTATTACGACACATTTCGATTATTCAATAAAATCATCTTCAAGGAATTGAATGCAGGTCCGCGCGTGGGGCCGATATGACACTCATTATAATTTACTAACTACGTAAGTAAACATCCCCGTAATTAGAAAATGAATAGTACCTAAGTAGGTACATATATCACGTTAATTTTAAAAGTGAAATATAGATACTTAGCACGTATTGCAATATTAACTTAACAATGATATTAAAAGGTAGAAGAACTAGACCTAGGTTAGTTCTATAGGATTCAGACTGCTTACTAATAAAACTACAGAAAATTCCAAGCCTTGAAGCAAGCTATGAAGACAATATTGAAGCATTAACAAAACTAGTATTCAAATATGAATTGTGACTTAAGTTTCAATGGTGGCTATTGTCTGATAATTTTTGTTATTGTCTGAAACTTAGAGAGTTATTCAAAGGATTACACAAAACATTTTACATTATTAAATATAATAATGTAAAATGTAATAATTTAATAATTTAATAATAATATATATAATATAATAATATAATAATATAATATATTTAATATAATAATAATTTAATAATAATTTTTTTAAATATAATAATTTATTAATGATACATTATTACACAAAAGCTTCCAGAACACAATCGTAAAATATCACAAAACCCTAGATTTACTTTACTGCTTATATGTAAATCTCTTATCATAAAGCACAGATAATATAATACACTAGGTGCTTAAGAGAGGCCTTTGCATCTATTATAGATGATTTATACGCTGCAGTACACTACTTATAGAAACAATAAATCCGTTAGGTACTTTAAATATTAGTGTAGACCTACACTAATATTTAAAGTACTAGTTAGTAGTAGTTCTAGTGTGCGGTAGCAGCAACTTGGATGTCATAAAATATTACCACGTAATGTAAGGAAACCTAAAAACTAAATGGTTCTAGAATGTTTAAACCAACGAACAGGCAGCCTGTAAAAAGATTTTAACATTCTAGAACCATGTCGCTTTGAGGTTTCCGTTCCGTGGTATGCTATGATTGTATTACATTCAAGTTTCTGCTATCGCACACTAGAGGCGCTGTTTGTATACAAAATTGAAACGGAACGGACAGCCTCCAATAAGAATTTAACATTCTAGAACCACGTCGCCCTACGGTTTCCTTATTCGACAGCAGAGTTACGAAGCGCTTACTGATAGTAGGCACTCTTTGGTGTGTATAATTTTAGATGGTCATACGATCCATGAGTGTTGTTGCCATTACCGCCACTCTTGGCAGGCGAGTTGGCGAGCGCAGTACAATTAAATTGCTGCCAATTTAAAAATAGAGCCTCTGGTAATCTAAATATAGCATTAAACATACATTTTTTACAAAACGTACGCCATTAGTTGAGATTGCTAGCTATGCCTTTTGTATCATGCCGCTAAAATACAAAGAATTTCAAAGAGCTTAATATACTGCGTTCAATGATACCGTTAAGTCAGTAAAGTTTAAGATCTTTTGTTAAATTGAGCTTAGAAACAATTGTACGAATGAGATGTTTTAGTTCAAGAATGTTATATAAAGTGCCGTAGGGTGCCGGCATTAAAATGATGCCCCACCTCTTCCCAGGGGATGCAGTAAGAATCTGCCAAGGGATACCTCCGGGAGATGGGCAGCAGCGGCTTTTTGCATATCACTATTCCGTACTCCGCTCGTCAACCCGCCTGCCAAGCGTGGTGAGTATGGCAACAAACCCTCGTGGAGATTCGTGAGCTTTGCCTATCCAGCAGTTGATATCCTACGGTTTTTTGTTGAAAAATTAAATACTTATTGTAGGTTAGGTCGTCGGTTTTGCCAGCATAAAAAAAACAGAGTCAACATTTTACATAAATACAATTTATTAATTTAAGGTTTTCAACATGTGTATGGAGAACATTGAAAAACTTTCATAATGATTATTTTTACCTATATATGTGCCTTAGAATTAACTGGGCTATCAAAGAGGTAGTCCAATTAATTCGGCACAATTATAGTAGCACACAAATAGACATGGTACTAAGTACAATCCATGTCTATGTATTCTCCATTAAAGGCTTACAATCTAACCGCGTTCATGACACAAATCGATTTTAAACAATATGGTTCCAACTAATGTTTTACACAATATATCCTAGGTCCTAAAAATCCGTAATCATTGAATTATTAGTAACAATGCGCAAAATAGCTAAAGGTAAATTATGTCATTTTTTTATTACATTGGGATCTAGCATGCATCTCTTTCTGTCATTCTAAACGCACCATGCGATAGAAAGAGAGGTTGAACGTTGATACAGCTTGCACCTTACGGATCAATTTCCTATCGACTGAAACACACTATAATGGAGAGCATCAGAAGCAATCGGCATAGCATGTTAGAAACGCGATAACAGTGTTGTATTATGTAATGTGTTTTTAACAATAATAGGGCTAATTATTTACAAATATTTAATCTAGTACACACGTTTCAATATGTGTTAATAATGTGCCGTGATCGCGAATGTTTAAAAAAGATTTATATTAACGAGCTGACAATAGAACTGCATAAAAACTCCGCTCCGAATGTTTTCACATTTAGTATGGTTAGAACCGAAATGATTCTTTATTAACATACATAGGGTTATATGGGTGGGCATTTATCGCGTAAATTACCTTCATTATTTCCCGACGTTTCTGAAATGATTCTGACGCGATATAACACAGCACGATAGCGTGGTTCAGTCATAAGACGATTTAGAATAGATGTCAAAGTGATGTCAAGTTTAAAGAAGTTGCAACTCAACTAAAAGCTTAATTAATTTTATTTATAATTAATTAATTTTAATTATAGTCCGCCGTGTCTATCAACAAAAGCAATTGGACACGTATATTATGTTATATTTGTCTGTGTTTCTCTTTGTGAAATTTTTGTTATATGGTGAATGTACAATAAAGAGTTTATCTTTCTATATTGACTTTTTAATACTGCGATACATGAAGTCGAAATCTCGCGACTTCACGTCTTGGTATCATCATCATCACATCCATAAGACGTCCACTACCGGACATATGCCCCCCTCATGGATCTGCAAGAACTGATCATAAGGTGTTTTTATTATACTCGTCACGCTTGTATAAATTGCCATAAACTACCAAGACCCGCCGTGGGGTGCCTACAGCAGAATTTTACCCCTCCCCTCTTGCCCGCGGATGCAGCAAGAATCTTCGAAGGGTTACCCCCGGAAGATGGGCAGCAGTGTCTTCCCGTGTATCAACCCCCCGCGAAGCGTGGCGAGCATGGCAACAACCCGCACATGATCAGTGCTTGGGGATCCATGAGGGGAGGCCTATGTCCAGCAGTGGACTGAGAGAAATGAGAAGTAGCATCCAACATTAACCAAAAGCGTTGCAACTCTTTTAAACGCGTGTCAAAAAGGGATATGCAAATGAAAATCTATTTACTCAGTCAGTTAGACATTACTAAAATATTAAGTATTTTATGCTTTTGAAACAATACATAGGATAAATCGAGTTGCAGTGTAGGAGGGCTCGTGACGTCATAACACTGTACCGAGGCACGCCGACGCGTACCAGCGTGTGACTTCACGTGACGTCGATATAATGTATCACGGTTATAAAAAGAAAGAATACGTGCCCAATAGCTTTTGTTAATCTACATTACGGATTAAATGACAAAAAAAATATAGCCATCTATAGTCTGTTCGCCGTAGGATGGGTTCGGTGACGGCAGAATAGAGCAGGATAGTTATTAGAAGAATTAAGAAGTGCGACAGAGACCAAGCAGTTGTCCCTTTTTCGCTCATCGATTTTTGAATTATTCTATCCTGCTGTCACCGAAGCCATCCTACGGCGAGCAGGCTATAGCCTATTATAATGTTACTGAATGTCAACTTATCCTAGATGCTGAAGAGGTCGCCGGCAGACGGTAGAGGCGCCAGCCCGCCCGTGACGTCGGGCAAGCGTGATACGTCGGGCAGGTTCTCTATGTGGGATTTCACCTCGGCTTTGACTTCGTAGATCTTTTGCAGCTTTATGTTGTATTCCTGGAAAGATGTGTCCGTGTTAGATAAAAGGGTACGCGCTTGGCTGTGTGTATGAATGTCTGTGTGTGCAGTTGGCCGTTATGTGCCGGGGAATCCTAGCTTGGATACCAATGTTTTTCTACATTATTATATATAACAGTGTAAGCACTAAAAGTAATGTAACTGTTTTTATTAGACGACCTCTGTGGCGCAACGGGCGAAGACGGGTTCGATTCCCGCCTCGGGACAAATGTCTGTACGATCTTTGTTCAGGGTGCTCTGGATGCTTTTCTGCATATAATAAAAAATATCTATTTATTATTTATTTATTTAAATTCTTTATTGCACACAATTTACAAAAAACAGTATACAAATAGTGGGCATAATGCCGAAGGCATTATCTTCTACCTGCCAACCAAACAGGTCGAAGACAGAAAGACAGGCATTTATACATCTATCTATGTAGTATAATGTATTAAGTATCTCAGTCATCTCACCTATAACACAAGCTCAGCTTGCTTGGGGCTAGGTGATGCTGTGTGAATCTAACAGTATTATTTATTTGTCTGTGTTTACAGCCGTGTATGTTTTGTGCCCCCGACTTTTAATCGGAAGGTCGTGGGTCGATACCGACCGTGCACCAATGGATAATTATTTATTTTTTAATTAATTATTTATTTCAGACACAAAAATGGTCCATAATATTTAAGCACACAAAACTTATCACTAATATTATAAAGCCGAAAGTTTGTTTGTATTATAGATGTATGTATGTATGTTTGTTACACGCAAAAACTAGCCTACGGATTGAGCTGTTGCACACGTATTAGAAAGTAGACCATTATTAACACATAGGCCTTTTATCCGGGGTACAACGCATGCGAAGCGGCGGGCGCAAGCTAGTACTTAATAAGACACAAAAATAAATAACAAAAGACTTGAGATAAGGTAATTGACTCAGGCTTAGGACATGGGCTACATTTATATATACATACATGCGAGCATGATCATATTAATACTATGTATTAATAATGTATTAAGTACATCAGTCATCTAGTACCCATAACACAAGCTCTGCTTAGCTTGGAGCTGGATGATGCTGTGTGATTTGTCCAGCATTATTTATTTATTTATAATAAATAACACGTGTTGTTAATAATATAAACGGGAAGACTGAATCGTCTTCCCGGGATCATGACAGGTGCAATCGAAACGGGATATAATAATAGTAATTTACGCGATAATTGTTCTACGACTTTTCAGGATACAGTAGTTTTCATTCAAGAAAATACCACGAAAGTTTTAACTTCAACAGCTGATTAGACGATAATGAAAACCTAAATGCCAGCTGATTCTTGACAGGGTCATTGAACTCCGCGAAAAGTTGTCGTACAGGTACAAAAAAATACCTGTAACCAGAGGTTTTTATATTAAGGAATTTCGAAAAATCCCTTCTTAGTGCACCTCTAGGATACTCAAGATATTGTGTGCCAAATTTCAAGTCTCTAGGTCCAGTGGTTTAGGCTGTGCGTTGTCTGTCAGTCACTTAGTCAGTAACGGAAGAGTTTTATATTTATTGATTGATAAAGAAATAAATCAATTTTGTATCTAGGATCATTTTCACATAACACCAACTAGAAAAATATTTTAAAAAATTAAAAAAACTACGAATTCCATGAAACCACGTTTCACATGATCATGGGCTGAAACCCCCCCTTTCTGGTTAGTACACATTAAAAAAATAAAATGCAATGAAAATATTAATTAGTTTTAATTCTGCTTATGCTGAGTGAGATGCATGAGCACCGCCCTCCCGACCGCTAATAATTATGCACATGCAGGGAGAACTAGGTTGTCAGTGCAGCATGCATACCCAAACCTATACGCCACCTGATTCCATTAATTATAGTACACATGTTAATACACCCTGTACACCTACGTATTTTTCTGTAATTTTTTAAGGTGTGCAATAAAGTATTTTGTATTGTATTACATGGGCATACTAATACTACACAAATACTAAAAAAACTTAATAGAAGTTGACTAAAACAAAAATAAATTTACTCATTCGTTAATGTTTTTAACGTATAGAAAACACATATTTGTAACACGTACCTACTTATCATGGTAAATATCTTGTTATTTTTTATCAATACTTGTTCCTATCGCATAGAAAACACTTTTCACTTTGACTGTCCAGGTAAACAGTGTACTAACTGCCCCAAAATTTTTATTATTTGCATAACAAATGAATGTACGTAGTGCCGACAACCCAATAGATTATGGGAAACACAAAATATAGCTTGGCTGTTAAACGTTCTGTATGTGTCTGGTGAATGTCTGTGTGTTTGATTGTTATAGGTTAGTATATCCGCCTGTGTGCGTGTACTTATGTGGTCGATGAATGTTTTTTTTTGAGCTCCTTAAGGGTCGCGTGTTCGACTGACTTCGTAGACTTTTTGCAGCATTACGTTGTATTCCTGGAACGATATTATGTCCGTGTTAGGTGAAAGTTGCGCGCTTGTCTGTGTGTATGAGTGTTGATTGCCTGTGTTTAATTGTTATAGATTTGTATAGACGTTCATGATCATCATGATCATCTCAGCCGAAGGACATAGGCCTCCCTCATGTATCTACAAGAAATGACGACGAGGGTTGCCATACTCACCACGCTTGGAATGCGGGTTGGCGAGCGCAGTACTGGATGTTGCTACAAGGAGAGACGCTGCTGCCCATCTTCCGGAAGCATCCCTTAGCAGGCTCTTACTGCATCCACGGGTATGAGAGAAGGGGTAACATTCTACTGCCGCCACCCCACGGCGAGATATATGCCTGTTGCGAACCTGTCGCGAGATACGTACCTAATCACCCTGCCGGGTACCAAACCAACCGCACCAAAAGGCCGCCGTCGAAAAAACAAATGCGTTTGTGTGCGTACATATGGGGCGTTGAATGTGGTATTTCTGTTCACCAGTCTCTACGGGTCGGGTCGTATTTATGTCATGGCGCTCGTGTCTCCGATAGGGGCGGAGCTTAAATGCAACTTACACAGATAGTTCGACAGTTACTATGTACGGTGGGACTGTGTGGTCGACCCATTTTATATGCATCGTCCACAGATGTTTTAGCTATCTAACGGTGTCGGTATAATAGCGCGAAGGGTCGGCTACCTGCGTTTTGTTGGTAGATAGGCAAGCTGTGAGCCAATGGAGTTATTTTGTGTTTAGGACCACGTGTTGCTTAGGTAAGGAATGCCTATAGATACAATAATAATGTGGCCACCGACCTTAAATCAAATGCCTCTTCAAGTCTGCTATGGCCACGGTTTAACAATTACTTGTTTTTGATAGTTTTAGTACCGTATGTATTTTAAGCCGTGGGGTGCCGGCAGTAGAATGATACCTCTCCTCTCATGCCCATGGACGCAGTAAGAGCCTGCTAAGGGATACCTCCGGAAGATGGGCAGCAGCGTATAGACGCTGCTGCCCACGCTGCACGGATAGCCGTGTATCAACATCCCATACTGCGCTCACCAACCCGCCTGCCAAGCGTGGTGAGAATGGCAACTACCCCTGGAGATCCATGAGGGAGGCCTGTGTTCATCAGTGGACGTTTTTATGGCTGAAATGATGATGATGATGATATCATTATATACCTAGTGAGTCTGATTATCTATATATGATACTTAAGTATCTACAAAAATTATATCATCACTCCCATCCTTATCGATTAGTTAGGTAGATAATCAATTCTCAAAAAAACAATGCTTAGAGTAAGCATTCAAAAACGCCTAGCAGTTTGTTTAGAGGTTGTGTACTCATCGAATTTGGCACATGTAAGAATCGAGACGAGAACGAATTAATATTATGTGCTTATCCAATTTAAATGATTTTTGTTTGAGACTATTCTAAAATGTCCTTTACTCTAATGATAAAGGGACCCTTATTGTCTGAGATCCACACTTACAATGGGGCAACTTAAATACCACGCATAATTATTCATTTAAATAAATAGATAGGGGCTAGATAATGCTGTGTGATTTGTCTAGCATTATTTATTATTTATTTATTTTTAAATAACCACGCCTCAAGGGCGTGTTGCAAAAGTATAACAGACTAGCCGCAGTCCGCAGTTTTCGTTCCCGTTGGAATAAATAAAATATAGCCTATGCTACTCAAGGATAATGTAGCATTCTAATGGTGAAATAGGTAATATTTTAAATCGGTCCTAGTTTATTCGTTTGTAACATACAAAATGCAAATCTTTCATCTTTATGATAATAATATTAGTATAGATATGGGCTGCAGCGTTCAAATCTTATAGTGCAGGTACAGAGATTCTAGATAGCCGATCTTACAACATTGTCTTAATGTTGTTTACTTTTTGATATGATCGTAGAATTGCCACTTCAAAGACGGTAGCTTTATCTACACTAATAATTATAAAGGGACAAGACTCGTATCTTTGGTTGTTTGAGAATTAATAAACCCAAGAACTACTAGATCGTTTTAAAAAATAGTTTTACTCAAAAAATGCTACACTATTCATCATCATTCCAGCCGTCTTACGTCCACTACTGAACACAGGCGTCCTTCATGGATCTCCATAAGGGGTAGTTGCCATACTCACCACGCTTGGCAGGCGGGTTGGCGAGCGCAGTTTGCGATGTTAATATGTACGTGTATTAACATCGCAAACTGCGATGCCGTAGGAACTGCCGTGGGAAGACGCTGCTGCCCATTTTCCGAAGGTATCCCTTAGCAGACTCTTACTGCATCCACGGGCATGAGAGGAGGGGTAACATTCTTCTGCCGGCAACCCACGGCTACATTATTAGGGAGTGATACATAAGGGCTATATTTTGGACCCGCTAGGTGGGGGTGCGGTGCGGTACGAAGTTTTGAGAGTCAGGGAAGTCAGTTAGTAAGGGAAGTATTTTTTTGTAATTCCCATCTTGTACCAGTCAGTGTTACAAGATTTTAGTGGTACAGGATTCAAATATATATTTCACCATGCGAAAAGAACAAATGGCATGCGAGGTAACACCAGCAAAGTCGATTCCCGGCGGGACGAAACTAATCTAATCTAAAGTTTGAAGGGTTCTTGCCATAGTCGCCACGGTTTGCAGGCGGATTGGCGAGCACAGTACGGGATGTTGATACACGGAAATACCTTGGTGCTCATCTTCCGGAGGTATCCCTTGGCAGATTCTTACATACATGGGCAAGAGGAGTGGCAACATTCTACTGCCGGCACCCTTTAAGTTTGTATCAAAATCGAGCACGAAGACCTTTGAGTGTTCCTCTGTTCTTTTATTTTATACAAAGAGTTGTTGGTATGTTACTGTTATAATTATTATTACATCGTTTTAGATCATCCGAAGGCTGGTTGCGGGTTCGATCTACGCCGGGGGACAAATTTTTATCATTTCGTTTATTAAGTGTTATGTTACCTCTAGTCTAGACTCTGCCTGCTTAGCGAGGTCCTTTTGCGACTGCGCGAAATCCCTCAACATGGCGGCAACCTTTCTTCGCTTCTCCAATTCATCGGAAAGCCTCAAATTATATTCCGCTAGCAGTTCTACCGCCGAGTTGACGATGGAGCTTAAACTTTGGGCTGACTCCTTATCTGGAAGAAGAAAGAACCTTATAAGCGGGTGGTAAGGTTGAAAGTTGTCTTTTTGAGGTAGGCTGTTAAGACGCCAGGCGTACATTTAAGATTTGGTGTCGGTAGATCATCTACGTGAAGACCACGTTATTGATGGTAAAGGTACCCATACTCCAGCCAAACTCAGTGTTCAGAATTTAAGCAACAGCTAGTACTAAAAATCACTTTTTCTTGATGACTTTTAAACAGATTTATTTCAATGTGTTTGGTTGATTGCCAATGTACTTGCAGTTTGCTTACATTTTTTACACCTTGTATTTGGCTGTAGGTATTAGGTGCGGATTTATTGATTTAGTTTAACAAACTTTTCTTCACTTAAAAACTATATAATCGCTTCCTAGAAACCACCCGACAGCAACCAGAAATCTATTGTAAATTAAACAAGACACTACTCCAGCTTTAATGTGGACTAAACAGACAATCATGTAAATTGTATTGTTATACAGAGATCAACAGAAAAGTGCTCTTTGCCTTTTACGTAAAGTTGAAAATAGCTTGAAACTAATCGTCTACCTGACCTAATCGTAGATACCGACAAAAACTTCATGAAAAAATCAAGGGTCCCACATGAAGACGTTTGGTAGTTTTCTGAAATTCCTCGTCTAGCAATATGTAATAATATTAAATTATTTCGAGTTATATTTCCTCGCAATAAAGTTCTTATTTCAAGAACTACACGGTGACGTGAGTAAGATGGGATGAAGTATATGGGACCCGACATTTATCCCTGAGCCACCACACACTACATACGTTCTACAAACTACCATACAAATATACCTTCCTAGTTCTAAGTAGATATGTATAGGCGACACTTAATTATCTTTTCTAAATACGAATACTTCAGATAGTGACTTAGTAAACGGAACAGCTAATTACGGACAGACAAATTAGGGACAGACAGATGGATGACCATCTATTACGTTACACAGGTAGGGGGGAAGGGGGCTTTCGTAACTGCTGATAATTCTTAATTTTATGGATTTGAAATTGTAAAATATGTGACGTCACACTAGAGAAGGGGAGGGGGGGAGTCTCGCAAATGTAAACAGCTGTGACAAGGAGGGGGAGGAGTCAACAATTTATGAAATTCGTGCGACGGTAGGTAAGTTATGGATGACCCCATATTACGCCAATCATAAACTAATTATCGCTGTAGATACGATTCGAATACTAGGTACCTACATTCCATAGTTGGTAGGAATCCAACTGGAACGTTACTCTCCCTTTCACATTAATAGTTTTTGACTGACAAAAATGTGCTTAGAAAAAATTGATTTATTGCCAAATTGGCATTTACATTGGCCACAATCACTTGTTCAGTTTAGGCCCTTTGCGGTTCATCCTAATTAGATCTTGTATTTTTATATAGAAGGGTCAAAATAGTACGTATTCTAATGGATGATGACTTAGTAAAATTTTACCATCCCAATTTTTGAAATATTTAAATGTAGGTAGATGCTAAATAATATTACAAAGATGTAAAATATACAATTCAGAGAAACATCAATTGGAACCTTAACCTGTTAAAAAGAGGAACTTGGCGATTTTGTTTTACGAGTCTCAATAGAAAGCGAAACTACTTTTTCGTCTATGGTTCATTTTCCTCGAAAAAAGTCATTATAAGTCATTTATTTAGCTTTACAGAAGCTAATTACATTTATCTTAAGCTTTGTGTTTGTCTCAATGTGTGTAGTGCAGGGTTATTTTTTGATAGGGCCTAAACTGAATAAAGAGAATTATGGATACATATTCTTTATTGCTTAAAATCTTATTCTAGAATACATGAGATAAAGGACAGCCATTGTTGATCACAATCAAATTAAAAATCACTAATAAACATATCATAATCTTAAAACTAAGGTTTACAGATTTTGCTTGAGCAAAAGTGGATGTTCACTTCACTATTTGAGTATTGGTGATACCTTTAAGCATTATTTATAATATTGTTGTATGTGCTATTATTGATACATTTTTACAACAAACTATCAGTCTATTCAAATTACATTATTACTATTACTATAAATAAAAATATATTGTTAGTTCTCACTGAAAATCACAGCAATGCCATATAAAATTAAAATACATTCTTTAAATAAATTGGCGTGTTGAGTTGATGATATTGTATGTCACGAATATTGTAAATTGTTGATACTATATAATGTGTAAGATCTTCATGTAAACCTACACAATTTGACAATCAATAAATTTTTCTTATATTTCTTAAAGCAGCCATATTTCTTAGTGAAATATTTGTTTAACAATACCTATATTATTCACGTTATGATTTATCAACTCTAACCACAGCCAAAGAACACAAATTGACATCAAAAAAATAAAATTTTAACACATCATTCAATTTAAATAATCATGTCACATGTATAAAACACAGTTAAACACGCTTACATCTAGAAGCAGTCAAATTCTAACATCTAACTTTTAATTAATAACACAATATGTTTTGGCATAAAATTGTACCATTTTAACTAATTGGGCACCAAACCAATTCAAGTTGGATTACCGCACACAGCCTGGGTTCCCTTAAACTAAAAATAAGGCAGTCAAATCCTTATACTATTTTAAATGAGTTAAACAAGAGCTCCACATAAATTTAAAAAAGAGAATGAATACTCATGGCATGTAGTAATAAAGGAATGGTTTAGTAACTGTTGCGAGATATTAAGAAAAAAGAAAATATGTTTACATGAAGGTAAAGCGAATATTATTGGACTGTATGGAAAAATAATAGGTTATGTCAAACCGTAATTATTTTTGCGTATTTCGGCATTATAATAAGATATTTAGATAATTAAAAATTTACCATCCCTTTATCAACAGGTTTAGTTTGTAAAAAAAATGCCACCTGAGTAGGTCCTCTGTCATTTCATAGAAATAGCGCAGATTTTAGGGCAGCCATATGAGCAATATATTTACAGCTTGCTCCTCTTGCTCTTCTCAATGCATCTACATGGCGGTGGACGGTTTTCCAGGAACCAGCTATACCGTGCCTTCACTTGAAAGACAAGAGCTATGGCTATATATCCATCTATAATGTCAGGTGTCAGTTTACCTTCTAACTTAGACAATAAGGACACTTCGGAGACTTCTGGGGGGAGTGACGCTATGCGCTCCCTGACTGCCTCGTCGCTTGAAGCGCTGTGCTCCAGTTCCAAAAGTGCCTGCAAGAAATAGCTTGTTAGAAAGTGCTGCTTGTATGCATATCATGCATTTTATAGTCTAGTTAGCATATATATTAGTCTAGTTAGCATATAAAATATATATTTAAAGTCAGTTTATCAAAAAAAATCGAACACATTTTATAGCTGTTTGTGTAACGGCAATACATTATGTGTCTCAAGTCTATGGCACGTTATGGCCCCCCTCCCTAAATTTCAATGCACTTTATTTAAGTATTTAACATAAAAATAAGTGTACACCATTTTTCATTATCTAACTAAGGGACTAAATAGAATTTTGGTTTCATACCCTGGCAATTAGCCTAATGGGGGAAACTAAAAGTGCACTCATTTCCTGCATTGGAGATTTATTGTGCCGTGCATTGTCCCCATGATGCTACTGAAATGCTAATGAAATAACTGACAAGGATGGTGCCCTCTGGCACCTATCTTGTTTGATAAAAAATACAATTAACGTGGTGGTCAACATTGGGATATTTATTTACTCAAATAAGCATGTTGCAAGTCTGAATTTTATAGCCAAATTGATTGTTACAAAACATAAAATAAATGTCATAGGGTTTACACATATTGTATGAAAAAACCCTATCATGATTTTAGTTATTCAAGTCAATTATTGTCTAAAAATATACCTACTTGATACTCTAATAATCAGAATGAAGATCATTAAAAACCAGCACTAATTTACTAACTAGTTTTCAATTTGATAATGAGGTAATTAAAATCTAAAAGCAATAATATAAAAAAAAATAGTTACAACAATATTATAAGTAAAACACAAGATTCTGGTTACGGAGTTGAAATTCGTACTTTTTTAAATTATTATTATGACAAGTAGTCGAGGGCTAGTTAGAGGCTTTTATACTGCAATTATTTGGTGACAGCCATAGTCTTTAGATGGCTCATTGTGCATGCATCTCCATCAGTAAGAGTGACAAAACTGTCACTAGTGTGACTTTTGCTTACCATGGTTCAATAAAATAAGGCATTTTCATTAAAAAAAATCCCTTGAACCTTATTTAGTTCTTTTAATGGTAAGAAACACAAGTTGATAAACTTGCTTTCTCTGCTTGCTAGCCCTCATCCTTTTTTCTTTTTTACTGAAAACGGCTCATTGATATGAAATGTCAAACAACACACCTGTGAAGAATATAAAAAATATGAAGAGATTAAGCCTAGAAAGATGAATCACTTACCTTGACCAGCTCATCAGATTCTGGTGGGTCACCTGGCGGAGTCTTAGGGCTCAGCGTGGTGTGTGTCTCAATGATGCCATCAACTTCCACTACAGTCTCACTTTGGCGTCGCTCATGCTTGGATTCAGACTTCTTCCTTTTCTTTTCAATTTCTCGGCTATCAGGGTCATTTGCTTCGATGACAGTAGCCTTGCGCTTGCTACCGTTTTCAACATTCTCATTAGGCAAGGCATCATTAGGATCCACTGAAAATTACCAACATTTGTAAATAGTTGCTTAAGAGATTTGAATTCAAAGAAGACAAAACGAATTTGGATGTTCTGATAAAGAGGGTAGTTTGAAAATTCTAACCAGCCACTTTGAAATCCTGTATTTTTTGTGCATCATAAACTCCACGCTCCTGCCAGATGTTTAGGATTCTGTGCAAAGAATGCTTGGTCTTAGTATTGATTCCTGTTTTTGCCATGTGTTTGAATGACTCTCCCAGCACTTCACCATACTCTTTTCCATACTCCGGCCCTTTTTTTTTGCTATTCTGTATGACATCATTGGCTAGATACATGTATGTGAGCTGCTTGCTATCTTTTACTGCAACAAATAATAATATGTATTTATTGTTAGAAGCAATAGAGAGACTATCCTAAAGTACTGCTGAAACTGTCTTTCGGTGAATTCTGGTTTGACAGGCAGATTTGAATTAGTGGAATGGTAAAATACTCGAATACTTACCATCAATGCTTTGAGACTAAATACAGTGAGGTTGAAGTTCTAAAGTAATAAGTAAATTTGAACAAAAAAGGTACAGTTGAACTACTGACTTTTAATACTACCCTATAAAATTTAAAATATATCTCGTAATTCACAGAAAGAAACCACAACGTGACGTGACATAATTATTTATATTTTGATGAGGAAGGTAGGTATTTTAAAAATTTAAGATGAAGGAAATTTTATAGGTTAGTTCGTCGTTTTACCTTTCATGAATTCCTTGAACCAAGTCTTCACAACGGCGGCATGATGTTTCCGATGATGAATTAACCACAAGGACAGAGTCTGTATACTTTGTTGGCTTGAATTCAGCTCTTGAAGCTTGCGGACTAACGCATTCTCCGTAAACCCAGCCATGTCTACGATATCAATGTAGTCAATTTACTTGGCTGAGAAATGAATGTGCAACAATTAAATTGTTTAAAAAACACTCCACGATTAGGATAATAAAGACTGATCTCGCTAAATTGCTAAAATAAGCACAAACAAGCTACACCAGCGCCATCTTGAAATCGAATAATCGCTTCAATCAAATGCTGGGGGGGTGGGGGGGGGGTGTGGGTAGGGGTGGATGAGGCGGAGGGAGCGGAGGGCATTTTTTATTTTTATTAAGGTGGCGACACTGGTTGTAGACTTTTTTAACTATGGATGCCACAATGTGCACATTATGGTCTGTGGATGGTGCACATAGCATGCATAGAATTGAAAAAGAAGATATCGTCGCTTTACTTTCTCAAACTCATAACATAAAAAACACAAGTTTTCAGGAGAGTGATAAAACTTGATAACTTACGTAATAATAAGAAATTGTTCAACTTGTTAATGAGGAGTTGTACGTAAATATATAGGCTTTTAATTTAGCTGAAGAAAAAAATCAAATAATGCAAACCTTTGAAAATACATGAAATTTTAGTTATACGAGATAGTTGTACTAAGGGTACATAGATATTAAGTTACTGTGATGCTTTAGATACGAGATTGCTGCATTATTTATTTTATCTTAAAACTATAGATTAATAGATTAAAGCAATTAAAGTCGGTTATTTTTATAGGCTATATATTTAAAAAAAATAGTACAAAAATTTTTAGCTCACGTAAACGATACCGATTCTACGATAGTTCCGTTCATAAATAAGTAGTACTACCTACTCATGAACTAAATTATCGTAGAAGCTATGGTAATCCACCGGGATCAATCTCTTTATATCTTGAAGATCATCATATTTTCTTTTGGTGATTGCCAGTGGTTGGCCATACAGTTTCGGTATAATGAGACTTGAAGCCAGGCGAGTCATCTTCGTGTGGGGCAGCAGGCTCCAGTTGTCGTCATAGCACAGTTTGTAGTAAGTACCCGAGTCAGGCGTGTACTTTATGGCTTTAATGTCGACAACACACGGATCGCCTTTCTTGAATCCTGGCCTTATGGATTTCATGTAACCCAGCGAAGAAAAATCTCTGAAAAAACTGTGATTTAGGTATCGCACATCGTAAGGCTGAGCTTGCCTAGCCTGTTTTATAATGGAGGCGAAGTCCGCTGGTACAAAGAGTTCCTTGCCTTTCTTTTTTCTTTCGATGGTTGCGTGAACCGAGTCACACTCCATCTGAGTATGACCTACGACTAGATATTTTTGGACAACCACTGCCCCGTTAGTAACAGCGAAATGCTGTAGCGTATTTGCTAGCGTGACATTCCTATTTTGGGCACTGCACCCATCGCTATAGATTATAATAGGTTTTGTCTTATCAAGCCTTTCAAAGTAATCTAGAAGGCATGAGGCAAAAATGTTTGCCCCTACACCACCTTCCCCTTCGTGCCAGACATAGCACACTACGCTTCTATCGTATTCATTGTAGATAGTGAATTGATGGACGCACAATTTTAACTTGAAATACTGGGCTCCTGCCAAAATCAAAGGTATTGACTGCACTGCCTGTAAGTCGACAGTCAGCATCTGCAGTTCTCCATCTAGACACTTTAATTTATCAGCCTCCTTTTCCTTTCTGGCACGATCTCTGGCCTGGATGTGACATTGATAATCCTCTTCGGATACGTTCTTATTTTTATAAGCGTAACAGAGATCGCACTGGTCTTTTTTCGGATGGTAGATGCTTATATCAAGTTTGTGTATTATGTCCAAAAAACATTTATAAGTAGGTTTCTCTACATCGGGAACGTTATGGTCTTTCAAATATCTTTCAAAGTCACAGTAAACTTCAGCCCAAGTTGTGTAATTGACATCAACATACTCTTTAGAAGTACTTTTCCGACAATAATGTGAAGGCATCTTTGGCAAAGCCGTGAGAAATTGAGTCACATGATCTTTTTTTATTATGTTAATTTTCTTCTGTCGCCTTACAGGACTATGTTTTTTCCGCATGCCAATATCAGTGTTCGTTTTCTCAGCCTTCACCCAGTTCAGTACAGACCATTCCCCTAGGCACAAAGTACTGCAAAACATTTTTTTGCACACTGGGAGAATTTCCCCTCTAACTTTGAGTGAGTACTCTAGAGTGTTATGTCTTCTGGAGGGAGGTCGATTTTTAGTAGCTGCTACTGGTTTTACTGAGACTAAGGCGACTACATACCCTTTTCGCTCTTCCCACGTAAGGTCCCAATAAGCATTTAGTATAGTATTTCTTTCAGTATCAGAAATTTTGTGACATTGTTTGCCAAATCTTTTTTTGCAAGTTTCCGATTCACATCTGGGCTGCAGAGTCCTTTTTTTTCGCGTTTCGGTTCCTACTATTCCCTCATTTTTCTTTCTCTTAATAGATACATATTCTTGACCTTTCATGCGTTTTCGTTTAAGTTTGTTCCTTGCCCAGTTATTCTTATTTCCTTGTCCTTTACGCGCTCTTTTTTTTTTCATGACTCCTGTTGACTCGTTCAAAGTTTTAGTTTCAGTATAATCTGATACTTCGCTTGTTGTACTCGACTCACTCGGAGCGTATTCAGTTCCACTGTCTTCAAAATCTGATTCTGATAGCTGATGTTGCTCTGGATCAGGAGACTGCGATGTGCATGCGAAGAGTACCAACTGTCCAGTTGTTTCGTTCAAAATGGCATTTGAAGAGAAAGTTGGTACGTTTATGTCATTGGTAGAGTCTTCGTCCACTTTACGGAAGATAAAATAACCGCTTTTTTCATCAAGAATAGGAGTTTTCTCTTCAATGATTTTGATGCGCGGAGTCTTTTTAAACGGCGCATCAGCAGATTCAATTTTTTGGTTAAGAGCTAGGCTCACTAACTTTTTACTTCGATGATTCTGCATACTTCATTTACCTGAAAACATAATTTTTCGTTTATAACAGGTAGGTAGGTACGCAGGATGAACAGGTGAGATCTTTCTGTTGTTTATGAAACATTAGAAAGATAAATATCTAACACTACATTAACCACCAACAACGGTTAGTACTCGGTACATACCTGGTTTAGGAAAGACCATAAAATAAAGAGTAAGTATCTTCATAGTCAAAATCAAGTAGGTAGGTACCTAAATAGAAGTAAGTACCTACCTACCTAAAATTAAAATTGTTAACGTTCTTTAGCTATTCATTTTTACAAATCTAAGCCAATTCATAAGAAACAATACAAAATCATAGTAGTACCAACTTACCTAATTACGGAAAACTCGCAAGTACTTTCGATGTGGACACAATATTCACGCAATAATTAAAAATTATAATGTGTAACTTCCAGCATCCAAATTTCAAAACCACTTCATTCAAAACTTTCGGAAACATTGAATTTGCACCTAACTTCGCAACGTAAAAGCGGCAACCTCGCATCTTAATGCACATGGTTAGCGAAAATTTACCTTCGTACATTAAGTTTAGAGTTCAAACCTCGTACATGGATATAAGAGTTTGTTGCAGTAATTTATAATGTGTTTTACAACGAACGAGGATGTTACACTACTGATTCGTCGCTAATTTCATTCTGTATGAGTTACGAGATTTTTGCAGTTAATAGATGGTAGTACGAGGAATAAATTGGCAAAATAAAAAAAAAAATGAAATTTTTATGATACGAGTGTGAGAAAGTAAAGCGACGATATAGTTTATCAAAGATAATAACACCACTGGCAGAGTTGCGGCAAGTGGCATGTATCAGCCATTATCAAGAAGAAGATAATAACACCAGTTTCAAAATTATGCACGGGCGGTTTGTTCTGAACTGACTTTGACTGAACTCACAACTCGCGGATCGCGTGACGCCATCCCCAGATGACGTCACGCGATCGCTTAGTAGTGTTTACGCGGCAATTTTAGCCATTTGATTTATGGTTTTGGGTACAAATTAAGCTAAATTTAATTAAAACTATATTTTTTGTGACAATAATTAACCATGAGGATTAATAAAAAAAACTTTTTCAAAACTTGTCCGGTCCCCTAATGTGATTAATCACAAACTTGCCAGCTACATCTGTGTAGTGTACCGAAAACGGCGTATCCAAAAATTATTTTTTAAACGCCTTTAGGTTGATTGTTTTTTTTACCTATGCTTTTTTGTATATCCTAGGTATACTTTAAAAAATATGTTTATTTCTAGCTCCATCTGTGTAGTGTACCGAAAACGGCGTACCTATCCAAAAATTATTTTTTAAACGCCTTTAGGTTGATTGTTTTTTTACCTATGCTTTTTTGTATATCCTAGGTATACTTTAAAAAATATGTTTATTTCTATCACTACAATATCGTGGCTTTGGTATAATCAAAATGAAAGCTGACTTTATTTTGTAATATGTATGGTGTCTATGGGAAACATAGTTTTTTTTTACTAACGTGTTAGTTTTAACTTAGTTTTTCAAGGAACTAAACAACCATAACAAAAAGTATAAATTCCTTGTAAACTGAAAGTTGAAAAAATATAATGAATACTTAATAACATATCGTCGCTTTACTTTCTCACACTCGTATCATAAAAATTTCATTTTTTTTTTTATTTTGCCAATTTATTCCTCGTACTACCATCTATTAACTGCAAAAATCTCGTAACTCATACAGAATGAAATTAGCGACGAATCAGTAGTGTAACATCCTCGTTCGTTGTAAAACACATTATAAATTACTGCAACAAACTCTTATATCCATGTACGAGGTTTGAACTCTAAACTTAATGTACGAAGGTAAATTTTCGCTAACCATGTGCATTAAGATGCGAGGTTGCCGCTTTTACGTTGCGAAGTTAGGTGCAAATTCAATGTTTCCGAAAGTTTTGAATGAAGTGGTTTTGAAATTTGGATGCTGGAAGTTACACATTATAATTTTTAATTATTGCGTGAATATTGTGTCCACATCGAAAGTACTTGCGAGTTTTCCGTAATTAGGTAAGTTGGTACTACTATGATTTTGTATTGTTTCTTATGAATTGGCTTAGATTTGTAAAAATGAATAGCTAAAGAACGTTAACAATTTTAATTTTAGGTAGGTAGGTACTTACTTCTATTTAGGTACCTACCTACTTGATTTTGACTATGAAGATACTTACTCTTTATTTTATGGTCTTTCCTAAACCAGGTATGTACCGAGTACTAACCGTTGTTGGTGGTTAATGTAGTGTTAGATATTTATCTTTCTAATGTTTCATAAACAACAGAAAGATCTCACCTGTTCATCCTGCGTACCTACCTACCTGTTATAAACGAAAAATTATGTTTTCAGGTAAATGAAGTATGCAGAATCATCGAAGTAAAAAGTTAGTGAGCCTAGCTCTTAACCAAAAAATTGAATCTGCTGATGCGCCGTTTAAAAAGACTCCGCGCATCAAAATCATTGAAGAGAAAACTCCTATTCTTGATGAAAAAAGCGGTTATTTTATCTTCCGTAAAGTGGACGAAGACTCTACCAATGACATAAACGTACCAACTTTCTCTTCAAATGCCATTTTGAACGAAACAACTGGACAGTTGGTACTCTTCGCATGCACATCGCAGTCTCCTGATCCAGAGCAACATCAGCTATCAGAATCAGATTTTGAAGACAGTGGAACTGAATACGCTCCGAGTGAGTCGAGTACAACAAGCGAAGTATCAGATTATACTGAAACTAAAACTTTGAACGAGTCAACAGGAGTCATGAAAAAAAAAAGAGCGCGTAAAGGACAAGGAAATAAGAATAACTGGGCAAGGAACAAACTTAAACGAAAACGCATGAAAGGTCAAGAATATGTATCTATTAAGAGAAAGAAAAATGAGGGAATAGTAGGAACCGAAACGCGAAAAAAAAGGACTCTGCAGCCCAGATGTGAATCGGAAACTTGCAAAAAAAGATTTGGCAAACAATGTCACAAAATTTCTGATACTGAAAGAAATACTATACTAAATGCTTATTGGGACCTTACGTGGGAAGAGCGAAAAGGGTATGTAGTCGCCTTAGTCTCAGTAAAACCAGTAGCAGCTACTAAAAATCGACCTCCCTCCAGAAGACATAACACTCTAGAGTACTCACTCAAAGTTAGAGGGGAAATTCTCCCAGTGTGCAAAAAAATGTTTTGCAGTACTTTGTGCCTAGGGGAATGGTCTGTACTGAACTGGGTGAAGGCTGAGAAAACGAACACTGATATTGGCATGCGGAAAAAACATAGTCCTGTAAGGCGACAGAAGAAAATTAACATAATAAAAAAAGATCATGTGACTCAATTTCTCACGGCTTTGCCAAAGATGCCTTCACATTATTGTCGGAAAAGTACTTCTAAAGAGTATGTTGATGTCAATTACACAACTTGGGCTGAAGTTTACTGTGACTTTGAAAGATATTTGAAAGACCATAACGTTCCCGATGTAGAGAAACCTACTTATAAATGTTTTTTGGACATAATACACAAACTTGATATAAGCATCTACCATCCGAAAAAAGACCAGTGCGATCTCTGTTACGCTTATAAAAATAAGAACGTATCCGAAGAGGATTATCAATGTCACATCCAGGCCAGAGATCGTGCCAGAAAGGAAAAGGAGGCTGATAAATTAAAGTGTCTAGATGGAGAACTGCAGATGCTGACTGTCGACTTACAGGCAGTGCAGTCAATACCTTTGATTTTGGCAGGAGCCCAGTATTTCAAGTTAAAATTGTGCGTCCATCAATTCACTATCTACAATGAATACGATAGAAGCGTAGTGTGCTATGTCTGGCACGAAGGGGAAGGTGGTGTAGGGGCAAACATTTTTGCCTCATGCCTTCTAGATTACTTTGAAAGGCTTGATAAGACAAAACCTATTATAATCTATAGCGATGGGTGCAGTGCCCAAAATAGGAATGTCACGCTAGCAAATACGCTACAGCATTTCGCTGTTACTAACGGGGCAGTGGTTGTCCAAAAATATCTAGTCGTAGGTCATACTCAGATGGAGTGTGACTCGGTTCACGCAACCATCGAAAGAAAAAAGAAAGGCAAGGAACTCTTTGTACCAGCGGACTTCGCCTCCATTATAAAACAGGCTAGGCAAGCTCAGCCTTACGATGTGCGATACCTAAATCACAGTTTTTTCAGAGATTTTTCTTCGCTGGGTTACATGAAATCCATAAGGCCAGGATTCAAGAAAGGCGATCCGTGTGTTGTCGACATTAAAGCCATAAAGTACACGCCTGACTCGGGTACTTACTACAAACTGTGCTATGACGACAACTGGAGCCTGCTGCCCCACACGAAGATGACTCGCCTGGCTTCAAGTCTCATTATACCGAAACTGTATGGCCAACCACTGGCAATCACCAAAAGAAAATATGATGATCTTCAAGATATAAAGAGATTGATCCCGGTGGATTACCATAGCTTCTACGATAATTTAGTTCATGAGTAGGTAGTACTACTTATTTATGAACGGAACTATCGTAGAATCGGTATCGTTTACGTGAGCTAAAAATTTTTGTACTATTTTTTTTAAATATATAGCCTATAAAAATAACCGACTTTAATTGCTTTAATCTATTAATCTATAGTTTTAAGATAAAATAAATAATGCAGCAATCTCGTATCTAAAGCATCACAGTAACTTAATATCTATGTACCCTTAGTACAACTATCTCGTATAACTAAAATTTCATGTATTTTCAAAGGTTTGCATTATTTGATTTTTTTCTTCAGCTAAATTAAAAGCCTATATATTTACGTACAACTCCTCATTAACAAGTTGAACAATTTCTTATTATTACGTAAGTTATCAAGTTTTATCACTCTCCTGAAAACTTGTGTTTTTTATGTTATGAGTTTGAGAAAGTAAAGCGACGATATGTACCGTGAACCAGCTACGTGAAGTTGGCAGTAGTATTCCTACTTCAAAAAGGAAAAGTTGCCATTAATAAAAAAAACAACAAACTTTACTAATCAAGTGCGTTTTGTAAGCTTTCGTGAAATTTGGAAGATATGGAAAGGAAAAAATATCGTTGGTGTGTTGTACCTCAATGTACGAACACATCTGAAACTACATACTCCAAATAAATTATTTATTGATGTACCTTGAAAAGCCGAAATAAGACAAAAATGGCTGGCGTTAGCAAGAAAAAACAGCGAAGGAATGTCTGTATGTAACTTCACCTCAACATGATGACATCATACACAAATGACGTCACGCGCTGTGATTGGTGTTTCGTTTGACATGCGAAACAGATTATAAATATCGTAATTATTAAATTTTGTTTTTTGATTTAAAAATATAAATCGTTATTTATTTTAAGAAAATTTAAGTAGGAAAATCGTAAAATTTTATGAACATTTTATGTAACTATATCTTAGATTTTTTTTCAATTACTGTCCGGTCCCCTCTTGCTGTCATTGTCAATAAAATTGTGTTTCCTACCGGTAAAAGAAAACTAACGCCATCTATAAGGTCGAAAGAACTATTTTTAAAGTTTTTACTTTTTCATAAAAATCCCTCCTTGTTAAGATTCAGCTACTCACCGACAGGTGGCGTTAAAAATGCTGTGCATAAAACTTAACATGATCGCTGTAACAAAATGCCAGGTGACACAATTACTGCTGAGCTTCACAATAGCTTCAGAAATTAAGGAGTCATATAAGATTAATAATATCATTTCTGATTCTGATTCTGAAGAACCGATTTGGAAATTCTTTTTGGATTCGACTAGATGTATGTAGGTACCGCACCGCACCACTATTGCAGCGCCACCTACAAATATTTAGCATAAGTTACTCCCTGATACAATTTACCTGTGGCAATTTAATAATTAATCCATATTTAAGTACCTACCAATATTATATACTAATATTAAAAAGTAAAAGAGTTTGTTTGTCAGTTGTAGATATCTTATCTATCGAGAAAGGCTATATAGGCTAAATGTCGCTCACGTTAAGACCAAAAAGAGCAGTACATCGTTGAAAAATGATGCTTAAACGGGGAAAATGTATTCCTTTTGAGAGCTTCCGTTGCGTACGCTGCGTAAACGGTTAAATAAACGCAGCCATCATGGCAGATTGGTTCCCCTTAAAAAGTTCTATAAAAAGACTGCGATAGCATGTCTATGTTCTGAGGTTGACTTACTTTATCAATAATAGTATTATTATTTGTTCTAAAATAATGCATTATCTGCGAAGGTGTTTTTATAAACATAGTATCAATCCGTATCCAATTAAATACGTTATTCATCACGAGGATTTAACTTTTACACCATTTGAATCCAAGGAATACGTTAGATGTAAGTTTATGTGTCAGAGTTTTACCGCGCGCGCATTAAGTGGAATGCAGTGCGCCGGCGGTTATAAATCTTCAAATAATTACAATTAGCCATAAGGGTCCCACTGCTGGGCAAAGGCCTCCCCTCCAACTCTCCATGCATCCCGATCCGCCGTCAATTCGACCCATGCGCTGTTATGCCGGTCTAACTCGTCACGCCATCGCTTCTTCGGTCTGCCGCGGCGCCTAACCGTGTTGGGGCTCCACTGAGTGGTGATCTTTGCCCACAGGTCTTCGGGCATTTGGCAAACATGACCAGCCCAGCTCCATTTAAAAATATAACGAAACAAAAATAAAAAAATAAACTTAAAAACTTATAAAATAAACTTCAAATAATATAACGAATTTTTGTTTAGTGGTTATCAAGAGGTCCGTGGATAAAATAAGGAAACTTTCAGCTCTTTTAGATTAAAATAAAGTGTCTACGACCAACGCTCACTCTTATGGGACGCAGACGAAGTTGCGCGGGACAGCTAGTATAATAAGTACGGTATTGCAGATTAGTGACAAATCGAAACATAGGTGACAGAATATACAGTTGCCTATCATTGGCAACTATATTTTCTGTACTATGTTATAGTCATTGTTCTGTATTCAAGACCATGTTTTCTCCGTGCCATATTTATTTTGTATAATAGGTAGGTATAAAACAAATATTCCTACCTAGTAAGAGATGCAGTATGCCACTGCCAGTACAAGTCGTCCCTGCCGTGTTTGAAATTCAAATGCTTCCTTGCCACAGAACACTATTATCCTACGGATTATTATTGTTCCTTGCTCAGTAAGGGAAAATGTCTATTCACTGTTTTTGATGAAACAAGTTCACCTACGATTACCTACATTCATCCAGGGAAGTAGGTACTATTACCGTTTATTTCTGCCGTCAAGCAGGTAATGTCTACATTCCTGCTTACTTACAACTCTATGTCTCAGGGTGACGGAAACAATGCAATGCAGCGTTGGTCACGTGCTTAGTGAACGTGATCAGCGCGGTATTGCAATTGTTATAGGTAGAGGTTACTGCTTAACATCTGATGGGCCCTCGGCTCGTCTCGTTATTTACTCATATATGTACATATATAAAATATTTATTGAGGGGCAATGGCCCTTGCCATGCAGTGGGACAGTGGAGGCTTTACTTATTGCCGCGGGGTGCCGGCAGTAGAATCTGCCAAAGGATATCTCCGAAAGATGGGCAGTAGCGTTTTTCCGTGTATAAACATCCCGTACTGCGCTCGCCAACCCGTCTGCCAAGCGTGGCGAGTATGGCAACAAACCCCTCATGTTCTTGGAGATCCATGTGGGAGGCCTATGTCCAGTAGTGGACGTGGACAGTAGTCCTAAGGCTGAGATGATGATGATGATGAATGGCCCTAGCATTGCCCCTCAACAAGTTTATTTGTAAGTCACATAAAAATCTGTAGGTACTTGCTAGTTAGACAACGGCTCGCGCGTTGATGTCTTTTGTATCAATTTTTAGACAAAAAGCTTCCATACTATTTACCGCCATTGTATGACCAAAAATATATACAGAATTTTATTTTATTTTAATTTATTAATTTTAAATTATTATATAATTTATATAATTATATAATTTATATAAATATATAATTTATTTGAAAATTTACTACTAATAATTTTTACTAATAATAATAATTTAATACTAAATTATAATCTAGTTATAAGCAAAATGCTTCAAAGTATCAGAGGGCCAATTACAAGTTTCCACTTTTAGTGTAAAAAAATTAAAGTTATCGTGGACAACATAACATCATTATTACAAAAGAAAGAAAAAAACACAAATTCAAATTAAAAACAAAAAAGATAATAATAATATTTAACTAGGTATGTAATTAGGAGAGAAAAATATTTATTATGATTAAAAACCTAATCTAACCTAAATAAATCGCTTGCCAGTAAACGTTTAAGCTTGCCAGAATGATTTGCCTTTATGGGATTTGTAGGTAGATAATAAATAAATATTACTTTATATTATTATTATATAATTGCATTTTTATTATAGCATAAAAAGGTTATAGTAAGCCAACCTTAAAATATAGATATATGCTGTCTCTGACTTTTTTTTAGATCTTTTAATGAGGAACAATTCTGTTATACATGATTTTTGTGAAACTTTAACCGTTTACGAGGCGCACGCAGCGGAAGCTCTCAAAATGAAAAAATAACTCCGATTTCGAAACAACTTCATTGGTACTCTGCTCTTATTACTTTTAGCGTAATTTTATATAGCTTATAGCCTTCCTCGATAAATGGGCTATCTAACACTGAAATAAATTTTCAAATCGGACCAGTAGTTCCTGAGATTAAAGCGTTAAAGGAAACAAACAAACAAACTCCTCAGCTTTATAATATTATATAGTATAGATAAAGTACTTTAGAATAAAAATATAAACTAACTCTTAAAAGCATTTATTTTATTTGTATGTTGATCAACATTCCGCAAAATAAAAAGATGACACTTGTATGTATGAAAATGACGACGACCGGTTCGCGCGTTTTTCAATCGAGATGATCGTCTTTCTAAAGGCAAGCACCTGTGCGCGCAGCCTCCAGTGCAGACTAAACACGCGCAGAGACTCGCGACCGCGCCGTTCATTCCCGCGCGCGAATCGACATCGATCTAAATTCAAATCTTGAAATAAAAACAAAATTTAAATTCCAAAAAAGTTTTATTACGAATATAAAAATCGATTTTTTGATTGAGTGATATATTTTTAAGTGTCCAGAATGAAGTTAGTTTTCAATAACAACTTGCAAAGTATTTTGTTGGTGTCATTGGTGCTGCTGGCCAATGCCCAAAGATCTTCTAACTTCAAGGATGTCGGTAAGTATTGGGGTTAATGATTATGCGATTTATGCAGGTGTCATGACATTTTTTATTAAAGCTTAACTTATAAAAAACAAGTTGCAAAAAAGTCGCTTGAATTACTAATTTTGCAAATGATAAAATAACTTTTCTCTTTATAAAATTACTTTATGACGGCACTTCCAAAATTGAAATAGATCACGTAAAGGTAGAATTCCGGAGTGTTACCGGTACAGAATTGGTACTTTACCGGCATTTTAACTTCACTTAGATACCTACTATAATTATTTGCTCGGTGCTACAACGTTAATAAGATGTAGGTACCCTACGATTCAATAGTCCACAAAAATTAGGCATGACAGTTAATCGACCTGTTTAGTCGTCAAAAGTAGAGCAATATATATATATATATACATAAGTGTAAATTTATGTAAAGAAAATAGGAAATTAGTAAACGCAACCAGGTTTTCAAATCAAATTAATGTTTATTCATAGAGGCAACCTACAACGTCCGATGAAACCCAAAGGGTCTTACGTAGTTATGATCTAAATGCTAATGAATTACTATTATGACGCTCTATGAGCTTTTGTCTCGCGATATCACTCATAAATATAATAATTAATGCAAATTATTCCTCCCATTACTAATGATATTGATAAGCCACGAAATTTCCACGAATTTAAAATATGTATAGTAACGTAGGTAGTAAATTAGGCTAAGTATAATTAACTAATTAGAAATTAGTAGGTACGTTAGAAACTTCGATAATATTCACAAGTAATCGCTATAATCCGAATAGGATCAACAAACAATCTTCTTACTACTAAGCACTATAAAGTAACTCTTAGAATCTGCTACCGTTTTTACCGGTACAACTTAGACATTGTGACTAAAGTAAGTAAGTACCTACCTACCTGAGTGCATACTAGAAAGGTAGAGTAGTTTTCAATAAAAGCAACAAACAATTTTAAGTTATTTTATTCCAAAAAATTACAAAATGACACCTAGTCACCGCATTGTCATCTTATTTTATTGGCTTCTTTGTGACCTTCATTTTTGCAGGCATATCACTGTCAAGTTTAAATTAATTAATAGGAAGGTGACCCTAGTCACGATGCATCAGGCGATTTTTGTAGAAAACAAAGATGTTTTTTTTATAAATTTTATAGTCTTGACTAAGGTGATATATATTTGACATTACCTACTAGATATTTGTGATAGCTATATAAACTCTTTTTTTAGAGCATATTTAGTGCGAACTTATTTATTTTCTTTTTTTTAGGAAAACGCTAAAAAAATTCCGTAGACGATAACTAGTATAACAATCTTAGCATTAGAATTGCTCCCTTAGATGACCTTCAAGAGATAATTATAAAACTGCAAATAACTCATAAACTGCAATTACAACGTACTACGGAGCTATGAAACATAAATAAAAAAGTTTGGGATGTAACGCAGCTGACCACTTTTACTTTCTTATTTTTTACTCAGTGTCGTCGCGACACAGCCTTAAGTGATTTCTCTTTGGCTTCTTAAATCAACACAGCCACTGATATGTAATACATTTTAGGGTTCTGTAGGTACTCGGTTTGTTTTTGGTACGTAAATATGTCTACAATCTACATAATGACAGTCCTTCCTACGCATTCTTGTTTCGCCTCAGAATGACAAGTCTATTTGCTATTGTGTTTAAATTCGTTTGTATTTAGTAGGTATAATTGGGATTTACTCGTCATCAACAGCATTCTAGATTTTTAGACATTTTTAAGTGGTCAAAAGCCGTGTTGGCCGAATGGTATTTACCCTCGACTCCTGGTCTGAAGGTTGATTGTTCGATACCGGCCTTGCACCAATAGATTTTTCTTAGGTAATTGAAAAAAATACGAGCACATTTAACACGTGTTTTAACCGTGAAGAGGAGGTTAACATCGCGAGGAAACCAGCGGGGCTTGATCACCTTTAGATATAAGTTATCTGCTCTTTCCTCTGATTAATAGACGACTTACTCGTAGCTAGAAGTGTTGTTAAACACATCAGGTGGGCTTTCGGCTAGTCTCGTCATTTTGCCGTATAAAAAAGGCACTACAGTGTCTCGTAGGAATACTGTTGCTGACGCTGACGCGATTAATCATTATGTAAAATTACATAATACAATATATAAAATGTGAATAGATAGATATGTTAGATTATTGATTAATATCATAATAAACACTTAGTTTGTATTTAACATTGATACCTACAACATTTTAAAATAACTGACTACTAAAATATTTAAATATTAGGTGTTTTTCTTATCCCACATTATAGGCATTATAAATTAAAACTAGATAGGTACCTAAAAGTGAAAAGTCAATGTCAGTTCAAGGTTGTTTTGCCTGAATATCAAAAAACTACAATGAACCTCAATGATTGAATCGCTTTGGTATTTATGAATATTTAACATGTGAAATTATTAACTACGATGCATACTGTTAACTGTTGCAATATATTAAACGCTATGGCCTATGAGATGGGAGAAGATGAGAAAATGTTGGTGACAACTGGCTACCGCAAGACCTACCTACAAAGAATAAATCAAGAAAAGAAGTCCGCGAAGCTTTGTCTGCTGTCTGTGCATGAGACGATTACATTGAAGTATTATTACTAGCGTAAAGAATTGACACCCGCGAACAACAAGTTTGCGCCATGAGTTGTTGCCGGCCGGCAACAACTCATTTAGTCGTTCGTCGACGCCCATCGCGATCGCATGCGAATAAACCCAAATTAAAAATGCCGTCTTGCGTGTTAAAAACGTGTAATTAATCAATCAACTGCGAAGAAAAAAGATAGTGGCGTGACTTATCATCGGAAAGTAAACAGAATATCAACTAAAACCAACTAAAATTAATTTTTGTACATTATTTTCTATTGTACTGACATTTTGTTTGAAAATCATAGATTATGAAAAGTGATTCGTACAGATCGGATGTGTAGGTACCTACTAAGGGTTGGCGACAAAGGTTTAACTGATTATTTTTAACTCATATTACTCGCCCTATGCCGTCTGTCTGATCAGTAACAGTAGGTACTCCAGGTACCTACTGTAGGTATCTTTTGCAATCGTCATTACTTATAAACTGAAGCTGTATTATCCCTATATTGTTGTCTCAACAAATTCTTAATGTAATAGATTGACGACCTCTGTGGCGTGGTGGGCGAAGGTTCGCCTGCGATGCAGGAGGTGGGTTCGATTCCCGCCTTGGGACAAATGTTTAGTGATCGCTGCAGATATTTGTTCTGGGTGTTCAGGTAATTTTCTACGTATAATAATAAATAAATAGGTATTTATGTATTGTATTTATTATATCAGTTATCTAGTAGCCATAACAAGAGCTCTGCTTGGTTTTGGGCTAGATAATCATCATCATTTCAGCCAAAAAACGTCCACTAATGAACAAAGGCCTCCCTCATGGGTCTCCATGAGGGGTAGTTGCCATACTCACCACGCTTGGCAGGCGGGTTGGCGAGCGCAATACGGGATGTTGGTATATGGAAAGACGCTGCTGCCCATCTTTCGGAGGTATCGCTTAGCAGGCTCTTACTGCATCCACGGGCATGAGAGGAGGGGCAGAGTGAAATAGAGTGTGGGGTCTAGTTAGTGTAAGTACCTACCTACCTATGTACGTACTTGTTGGATAAAATACCAATTTATTTAAAAAAAATGACTTTAAACGCTTAACGATTCGTTTTAATTTAATGTACTTAAATATTTTTACGTTTTGAAATATAATATTCATAGGTACCTACTGCATTAACATTACTGCATTAATAGCTGTCTGAAGTGTCCCTTCTGCGGTGAAAAAAATCTATTAGAGCGACATGTTGTTACACTATGTTGAACGAAACGTGTAAGCGCCACGAAATTCACGGGGCGCTTACGACGTTTTGGTCGCGAGAAAACTATTCTCTATTAGCGATCTAGCGCTGCATGTATTGATGGTATGGATAGACGACATTCTAATCGTGTAGCGCTGCAGCGAATACTTGAGTGCGGGGGCGAGCGCGCCCCGCGCAGGCACCCCCGCTGTCATCAAGTTGCGTCACGTTTTTTGTTTGGTATAGCTACTCTAACTATTTACAACTCACTGGACGATTACAACCAAACGCGTTGACCGATTTACATGAAACCTTTTTTTTATTAGCACCTCCTTAATGAGATAAGGGTACTGATTGATTTTGGTGACCCTAGCGTCACAGGGACTGGAGTTATTGTGATTTCAAAGGGTCACCAAAAAAATAAAAGTCTTCAAATGGCCGAAAACGTCCAAAACCCAAAAATGCTATTTTTGTCCTTTGGTGACCTTTTGAGGCCTTCGTCCCCTTTTCTGGTACCCCCGTACCAATGCTTGTTTGATGTATTGTAATGTTCTACTTTGTTAATGTTATCTCTGTTGTAATGTAGGTATGTAATTAAGCCTTCAATCAGTGTGTGTTACCAGTGATGACATATTATGGAACCGAGATGTGGTCCTTCACTATTGTCCTTATGGTATAAGCTTAGAGTCGCTCAACGGGCTATGGAGAGGGCTATGCTCGGGGTATCTCTACGGAATCTAATCAAAAATGATGAGATACGTAGAAGAACTCGGGTCACCGACATAGCCAGACGGATTAGCACGTTGAAGTGGCAATGGGCAGGCCATAAAGTGCGCAGAACGAATGGCCGATGGGACCGCAAAGTTCTCGAATGGAGGCCACGGACCGGCAAGCGCTACGTGGACATCCATACCTACAAGATGGGCAGACGACTTGGTAAGAACCGGAGGTTGGCGGTGGATGCAGGCCGCTTCCAACCGCAGTACTTGGAGATCATTGAGGGAGGCCTTTGTCCAGCAGTGGACATCCTACGGCTGATATGATGATGAATGTATGTAAGTTAGCTACCGTTTCTTGTATGTGTATCTGCAGTCGTATATAAACTTTTTATGTATCTATCTTCAATTTTCATATCCTATCAACAACTTGATTTATGTGAAACCTGGCTCTGCTGAAAAGTTGGCAAGCTTCAGCGTTAGTTTCTGGGTTCATTGACCGGTTTACGTGCTGCATTAGCTCTGTAGTACGGCCAACGAGATGCGATATCAAATGTCAACATACTGCCCTTACTTAACCCAAAAATTACTTTGTTGTTGATTTTTTATCAGAATTTTTATTTATTGTAGGTTGTTGAGCACTCCCTTCAATGTAAGTTGTACAATTCTGTTAAAAATAAATGCTAAGTTGCTATGGGGTGCCGGTATGAATGTTGCCGCTCCTCTTTTGTCCATGGATGCAGTATGAGTCTGGTATACCTCCGGAAGATGGCAGCAGCGTTTGTCAGCGTGTATCAACATTCCGTTCTGCGCTCGCCAACCTGCCGAGCGTGGCGAGTATGGCAAAAACCCCCTCATGGTCTTGGAGATCTATGTCCAGCAATGTACGTGGACAGAAGTCGTATGGCTGAGATGATGATGTTGACATTTGGCATCGCTTTTCGTTGACCGTACCTACGCGAGTCCGCGCCACCACCTGCAGTGGCAGGTGGCGCGGACTCGCGTAGGTCTGGCAGTGGCCAGACGTGAAAATAGTGCGATCGTACGACCAGCTCTAAAAAAATAAAATGATCGTACGTAAAATAACTTCTTTATTAAAGGAATACAAATTAAAATTGTCTTTATTATAAAAAAAAACACTAAACACGTAAATAAATTCTCGTACCTCTCACTCACTGTGAGAATAACAAGTTAGTTCAGTCTATTTTTTTTAACAAAAGCAGGGTAAAACATGCCAAGGAAAAGCAAGCAATTGTCAACTTTATTTTGCTACCCCCGAATCACATAAAAATATTATACTACTCGACCCCCCGAATCCCTGATAATTTATTGTATCATGCATGTGATACAATATATTACCAGGGATAAATATAATAATATAATAATCATAAAACCTATTTTATCTAGTACATTTTTACTATGAAACGAACATGCTAGTAATATCAAATGAGTCGTATGTTTGTCGTACAATTTTAGTCTCACGATCGTTTTTTAATAAAATAAACAAATGATCGTAGGAGTACGATTTAAATCGTACATCTGGCAGCACTGGCCACCACTGAAGTCCGATAGGCGCTGCTTTCATAGACTCCAGACTGTTCTGTAGAGTTTAGTTCCCGCTGATTATTGTATTGTATTGAGGTTGTTGTAAGTTATTATTTAAACCCGTATTACTTTATTAATTTTGATTATATTTGTTACACCGTGTGTGTGGTCTGTGCTTTGCATAGCGCTACGGCGCCACCGAAAACCAGCGCTGCGACAGCATTCGTGTTGTTACAGCAAATGCTGAGTGGCGACCGATTTGTGTCTTATTTTATTGTTTTTTTTATTAATTATAATTATGTGTACATTGTTAAAATAAGGTGCAAATAAATATTTTCTATTTCTATTTCTATTTCTTTTCACAAAAGCAAAAGCGAACTAAACTCAAAAGGGGGAGTAGTAGTACCGGCTACTTATAGCCGGTACTACTACTGGCACTGCAGCACAATAATAATAAATAAATAATGCTGGCCACTACACACAACACCATCTAGTCCCAAACTAAGCAGAGCTTAGTATATATATATATATATATATGTGTACATATATAATATATTGTATAATACTTAATTAGTTTTTTTTGTAAATACATACATACATACTTGTGATACATAGAAAAATACCTACCCAGACCCGGGAAAAATATCTGAAGAACAATTACAAACATTTGTCCCGTGGCGGGAAACGAACCCGCTACCTCCTGCGTATCAGCTGGCTATTAGACCAACCGAGCCGTGGAGGCAAACAATGTAACAACCTACTTTCTAATATGTTTACATTTCGTACGAATGTCTATAATGTCTATGGATTTTCTCTATTTCGTTTAAAACATGGCAATGTTAGCTATTAGCTAATCAAACGTGAACTTAGCGAACTCAGTGAATAGTGATGGATTTCGCATAACTCACTGTATATTTTGCGCGGCCATCAATTTGTTATTGTTCTTTCTGGGAGATGAAAAACTATAAAACATTGAGATTCATAATTTCAACAGTTGCAAAAGAACGATAGAGTCAGTTTTAGAAAGTAATAATAATTGGCTTTGAAATGTATTTTAACGTTTTCAGTAATAAATAAAAGAGATAGATAGATAGATAGAAAATGCTTTATTGCACACCTTAAAACATACAAGTACAAAATAAAAAACTAAAGAAACACTGATCATGTGACAATCGGCGGTCTTATCGCTAAAGAGCGATCTCTACCAGACAACCTTGGGATGGATTGGATTATTATATGCAACATGGGGTTCTATCGATGTAAGATGTACATACGGTAATAGTAATAAATTTGAAAATATTATACCATACATAATTATATACATACATAGGTACTTGATAAACATACATAAATATAAAGACAACTGTTATATTATATACTAAAATACATATAAATATATACAATGGTGTCAACGAATCAAGCAGTTAGCGACAACAGGACAAATAGTGTTCCTTAACCATAGACTTGAAAATAGGAAGAGATGGAGCACGCCTGATGGATACAGGCAATGCGTTCCACAGGGTAACAGCCTGGACAGTAAAAGATTTGTGGTAGTAAGACGAGTTATGCACAGGTGTCATAAGTTGAAATGTCTCAGAAGACCGAAGATATGTGATATAGATAGAGATAGATATGTGATTACAATTTACTGTTATTACAATCAATATAATCCTGGTTCCAGGACGTTGCCTCATTTAGTAGATAATAATCATCAAGCATTATCTATTTTTATGTTCTAATCGTGAACATTCTGACTTTCAGAAACATCTTCTATTGATTAATAATGTTTGTTGCGAAATGCTCGATCCAAATGATAAATTGCCAAATCTAGATAATAGTTGCCAATTTTGGTAATAAATATTTATTGTTCTTTGTTTCAGGTAAGTTTGGGCATGACTGAGGTTGAGGTGCTAAGTATAAATTGTAAGCAATAAACTTGTAGGTACCTACTTTCACTTTCTTCACCTTTCCCACTCTCTATCTCTTCGGTCTTCTGAAACTCTTCAGCTTAGTACACCTGTGCACAACTCGTCTTACTACCACAAATCCTTCACTGTCCAGGCTGTTACCTTATGGAATGCATTGCCTGTACCGATCAGGCGTGCTCCATCCCTTCACATCTTCAAATCCATGGTTAAGGAACACTATTTGTCCTGCTGTCACTAGCTGCTTGCTCCACACATAGTTTATATTTATTATGTATATATGTAAGTTTATGTATTTATATATTACGTTTGTAATATTTTATGTAGGTATATACGTCTTGATATTATATAATGTATGTATGGTATATATGAAAATTTCTTATAACCTTTCGTACATCTTTAAACCCCTTGTTGTATCCACAAATCCAATCCATCCCAAGGTTGTCTGGTAGAGATCGCTCTTTAGCGATAAGACCGCCAATTGTCACTTTGTGTTTAGTGTTTATCTTTATGTTGTTATTTTTATATTTAAGGTGTGCAATAAAGCATTTTCTATCTATCTATCTATCTATCTACTTAAGTAAATTGTGTCAAAGATAAAATAACCTAACGCTGCCTGTTTCGTAGTAGGTATACGAATGCAGTCAATAACAGTAGTAACAATAACATAGACTTAGAAAATAATCTATTAACGACTCATAGGTTCACAGTTAAATTGAATGAACACTGGCCTCCCTCATGATCTCCATGAGAGGTAATTGCCATACTCGCCACGCTTGGCAGGCGTGTTGACAAGCGCAGTACGGGATGTTGATACACGGAAAGACGCTGCTGCCCATCTTCCGGAGGTATCCCTTAGCAGGCTCTTACTGCATCCCCGTGGATGAGAGGCCTTAACTGGTAAGGGTACTTCAATTGGTAAGGGTATATTTACTATTGCCTTTACGTAATGATGTTAAACTTAGTTTCTGTAATCTGTGTTGTAAAGAGTCTAATCTAATACAATTAGAAAAAAACATAAACTAACATGAGTAGGTACTCCTCGAGTAAGGAGCTAACCGTAGAATAATACAACGACATTTTGTCTGTACAAGTTGTTAAATTAAAACTAATAAACAAATAAAAAAACCGTAAATAAATAAATAATGTTGGACATTTCATACAGCACTATCTAGCCCCAAACTAAGCAAAGCTTGTATTATGGGAACCAGGTAGTTGATATAATACTTAAATACTTTTTTTTTGTGAATACATACTTAATATACATAGAAAAACATCCAGACGCGAAAGAAACATTTGCGGTTCGCGCAAACATTTCTCCCGCCGCGGGATTCGAACCCGCAACCTCCTGCGTCTCAGCCGGGTAAACACCCGCCGAGCCAGAGAGGTCGTCTGAAATTGTTTATACTCGTAAGTACATTCCTATTTCAAAATGCATGAGATCTTTACTCCACTACGCAATTCTACAATTTACTGTATCCTTTCAGATCGCTTCTGTTCAGATACGTTCAAGATAGTTTGACGTAATTACCACAGTTTCGTTTGCTTGGGATATTTTAGATTCTATAACTTACGCTATAAAGTCTGAAATTGAACGGTGCGAATTTAAAATGTAAAGTATGCTGTACAATATAGCATCGCGGTGGGTTGACGTGTTTTCAAATACAAAATACAAATACATTTATTGTTAAAAGAGAGAACAACGTAATAAAAAACATTAAAATAAAAATTAGACCCACACAAAGACAAATGGAGTAGACTCACTCATCACGGGACTGAGTAAACTACAGTCTACTCAGAACTGGTTTTTAGTCCATCTAAGGGCTCGTAAAAATGAAGTAGATTCACTCATTAGTCAATACTGGCCTGGGGCCTAATTCTCGTGAAGATGATAAAATATAACAGTATATCGTACTCGTAATAACTGCCAAAATAACATTGGATTCAAAACATTTGATAGTTTCTGTGATATTTATCTATTGAGTCGAAAGTTATTAATGTAACAGCTGGTAAAAAATATCAGTTTATTTACATAATATGAGAAGGTTTAATAGAGGTAAAGGAATTTTTACATAATAATATAATAGGTATAGTGAAATAGTAATTTATGAGTGTCAGGCTAACAAATTACGCTATGATGGTTAAAATGGCTTCGCTAATAATGGAAACTTCTTTTTCATCAAATTTTATTAAAATGGTTAAGTAATATGAGATGACATTATAGACATTCTTACGAAATGTAAACTTATTAGAAAGTAGGTAGGTACATTGTTTGCCTCCATGGCTCGGTTGGTCTAATAGCCGGCTGATACGCAGAAGGTAGCGGGGTCGTTTCCCGCCATAAAATATATGTGTTAATAATGCTGTTGCATACTTTATGAAGATCTGATTTTACTGAAATAATTATTTTTCCTACCGAAACAAAAAATAGTAATAAAAAGTTTAGTGGATAACAGCCTTTACGCGATAAAAGTATTGAAGCCGATAAAATATCTGTCAGGAATCTTACAAGTTACTCCAATGTTTTTCCCAGAACTGCATGTTCACTATCGTTCAATTTTATGGCCGGAAGATATTTTAACAAGATATTGTACTTAGTCCGGGGGTTCCGGTAGCAGAATGTTACCCCTCCTCTCATGTATGTGAATGCAGTAATGGCCTGCTAAGGGATACCTCCGTGAGATGGGCAGCAGCGTACTCCCGTGTATCAACATCCCGTACTGCTCTCGCCAACCCGCCTGCCAAGCGTGGTCAGTATGGCAACTACCTCGTCATGCTCAGTACATGGAGATCAATGAGGGAGGATATGTCCAGCAGTGCACGTCTTATGGCTGAGACGATGATGATAATGAACCAACAATTAAGCTTAATCATAATGACTCTTATGATCTTTTAAGCTGCGGAGCGGCATTAGACATACTATTGCATACATATATTTATTTTTATTATTTAGGGACCTTTTCCCTGCAGTGGGACAGGGGGCGACTTAACCCTGCAACAGGCCACGTACTCGGTTCCGATATCTCCTCTACACTCGAAAAATATAACCAAAAAATGTACAGGGTCTCCGGACCAGAATAACTATTTGAACTTAAATTGGGATACCAATCGAAGAAGTTACTACACCTAAGTACAATAATTTCAGCCATAAAACGTCCACTACTGAACACAGGCATCTCTTATGGATCCCCATGAGGGTAGTTGCCATACTCACCACCCTTGGCAGGCGGGTTGGCGAGTGCAGTACGTGATGTTGATACACAGAAGTGCGCTGCTGCCCATCTTTAGTCTTTCTCCGGAGTTATTCCCTTAACAGATTCTTACAGCATCCACGCGCAAGACAGGAGGGGCAACATTCTACCGCCGGCACTCCACGGCAAGTAGTGGGTTAGCTAAAATTTATAACAAAATAAACTATTTTTTTTTAAACTTACGATGGCTGAACCAATATTTATGATGAAACTAAGCTTAAGTATTCTGTAAGCTTATAGGCTGTATACACACCGTAAAGAATAGGTCAATACGTTACTCAGGTATTCAGTAAGATTTCATTTCGTTATTGCAATGTATTAATTTACTTAAATTATACAGTTTCAGACAGATAGCAGTAATTATGTACACTGTTTAAGGGGTGAGGCAATTTTTAAGTGCTTAGCGTAAGAGTAATGTAACTGATACATAACTCTTGATAAGTGACAGAGGCAATCGTAACTCTTATAAGCCGTCTACTGCGAGATGTACGGGGTTATTAATGAGCTAAGAAAAACCCTTACATTTGCGAAAAATTACAGTTGATGCTCACTAAACTCACTAGAAGCCGGAAGGTGCCGGCAGTAGAGTGAGCCCCTCCTCTTGCCCATGGAGATAGTAAGAATCAGCTAAGGTATACCTCCGGAAGATGGGCAGCAGCGTCTTTGCGTATATCAACATCCCATACTGCGCTTGCCAACCTGCATGCCAAGCGTGGTGAGTATGGCAACAACCCCTTATAATTTTGGAGATCCATGAAGGCCTATGTCCAGCAGTGATGGTGAATGCAAACTAGGTTCAACCTCTAAATATGATTCTGGTGGGGGATATATTACCTGCACTGACGTCACGCATTGTTGTATATTATGCATCGTCCCTTGAGACATCACGTCAACCCTAGCTACCATAACTCCTTGAAACACCGGAGAAAGGCCCAGAGTCGGCAGCATTCCATGAGCATCCCCGAAGGATATGCAGATGTTGTAGAAGAAGGGCATTTTTTTATCCGACTAAATGACGAGACCAGCCAAAAGCCCGCCTGATGTTAAGCAGTAACCTCCCTATAACAACTGCAATACCGCGGTGATCACCTTCACGAAGCACGTGACCAACGCTGCATTGCATTACGCCCGTCACCCTGAGACTAGGAGATATAAGGTCTCATGTGCCCGTCACAAACCGGAACACAGCAATGCAGATATTACTGTGTTTCAGTTTACACAGGAATAGGTATGGTGGTAATACATCCCCGGATCTATGCAACTCTTCAATAAAATTCTCCTGCTCAAAATGACTCGATGAGCTCTCGTAATCACATTTAAGCCTGATCCTGTATTGAGGAAAAACTCAAAGCTCTAACACTAACAAGGCCTATGCACTTATTATAGATGATTTATACAGCGTCAGCAACTGGCAATCATGCTGTACGGGGACGTTGCAATGCCTGGGACATTGTTAGATGGATTAGGCTTGCCCAGCGACTATACCATCCTCGCAGCTTAGTCAGCTATTAGTCAGATGAAAGAACAGGTCAGTACGCCTGAAGCTAACTAAGCCGCGGGTTTCCTCACGATGTTCCCTTGTTAACGGTGAAGGAAACTCTAACAAAGCGCACAAACACTCAAGCTGTGAACCGTTAATGGGGTTGATAATGATGATCACAATCTTCTGTTCGCAAGTCAATTAATAAGATTACATACTACGTAAGTGTGCGTACGGGTAATTTATCATCCCATGCAATGATCATGATTGGCGCATTAGGTTCACGCACAAGCCTAATGATTGATGCATTTGGTATTTTCAGACCAGCTCTACCTCTAGATCCTCGTGGCAAAATTCTTGTGCAATCAACACAGTGTTTGATATTCGTTAGGTGCATACGTTCGATCCAAGTGTTTGATGTTCGGGTGCACCATGTTTTGTTCGTTCGTGCGTACACGGCTTAGAATTCTTGCACAAGAATTTTGCCACGAGGATCTAGAGCTGGTCTGAAAAAACGAAATGCATCAATCATTAGGATTGTGCAGTGGGACAGGGGGGCTAAATAATACAAATAAATATATGTATGTAATAGTATGTCTAATGCCGCTTTGCAGCTTAAAAGGTCATGCATAAGAGTCATAATCATCATTTCAGCCATAAAACGTCCACTGATGAACACAGGCCTCCCTCATGGATCTCCATGAGGGGTAGTTGCCATTCTCACCACGCTTGGCAAGCAGGTTGGCGAGCGCAGTACAGGATGTTGATACACAGTAAGACGCTGCTGCCCATCTTCCGGTATCCCTTAGCATCCATGCGTATGAGAGGAGGGGTAACGTTCTAACGCCGGCCGGCGGATTTTTAGAGAGATATTTTTTTTTGTTTTATTATTTTTTAATTCGGGAACCAAGCGGTCGGCTATATTCTAGTGTTGCCTACACTCTAGTGTCTATTTTTTATCATTCTAGTGTTGGCTTTATTATAGTGTAGGTACTTTTGAACCGACTTAAAAAAGGAGGAGGCTCTCGAGTCGTCTGTATTTTATCGTTTATGCACCGTTTTGGAAAATTATTTTCCATTTCGAATGGATACACTTTCAATTAGGTCATTATGGATTGTAATCTGTTCTGTCAATAAGCAGATTGTTTACAATGTGAACATCATCTTTGGCTGAAATATAGACCTTTTCTTCATAAGGTACATCAATAAATTATGTATTTACTGAGTCCACTGGTTGACAAGCGTGGTCTTTTGTAAGTCGTTGCTCCGATTCCGTCGGGAGCTAAATTATTAGTGTACCTAGAATTTATCTCCATGTTACAAGTTGAAAGCATCCTATCTGTTCGTTCTCGCCATTCTAATTACAATATCGGTATAAACTGAACCAATCGCGACAAAATACAGAGCTTCAAGCTTTCTTCTAGGGCTGGCTCTCTGTATAATATTTTATTATTGGTGAATATGCCAAGAATGCCATACCAGGAATGAAGAACTCATAACATATGTATATCATGATCTTTGTACCTAATTACATATTATTTGTAGTTATATTAGTTTTTGTTTGAGATAATTATGTAATTATTAGGTTGTTACCTGTTGTTACTCAATATAACTTCAATACTTACTAGATACTACCCTTAGTACCTATTTTTGTTGAGTTGCGATTGAACTTCTGTTTAATTTTTTTTAATTTTTTTTAAATTTGACAATGCTTTTGCTGATAAGATTAGATTAAAGATTAAAAATTATTTAATTCATACCAAAAAACACAAACATATTTTACAAGAGAAAAAAACAAACAAAATCCTTACAAACTAACTAAGCTAAACAAAAAGATAGAAAATAATAATTAAGTCTAATAAAATAATAATAAATGAATAAAAATGCATAGTGTTTAATGGTAGAAAAAAAAGGACCTATTTCAGCTTAAGTAGCCTTAATATTTATTGCTATGGTTATTTGCATTACCTCGAAATTTTGTTTCTTATTGTTAGTAAAAAATAAAAAAAGATATATGTATATTTAGTTACTTTAAGAAGTAGGCGCCGTGGGGTGCCGGCAGTAGAATGTTACCCCTCCTCTCATGCCCGTGGATGCAGTAAGAGCCTGCTAAGGGATACCTTCGGAAGATGGGCAGCAGCGTCTTTCCGTGTATCAACATCCCGTACTGCGCTCGCCAACCCGCCTGCCAAGCGTGGTGAGTATGGCAACTACCCATCATGGAGATCCATGAGGGAGGCCTGTTCAGTAGTGGACTTTTTACGGCTGGAATGATGAAGAAGTAGGCTTAAATTAAATTTTGTATTAATCTGACTTGTCCAAGAACATGTAATTTGTCAAAGGATATTAATAAATGAAATACATGCGGAGTAGCAATACTTTTTGTAAAGAGTTAGTCCAGGGAAGTACTACCATCATACCTATTTCTGCCGCCAAGCAGCAATGTCTGCATTGCTGTGTTGACTCATGTCTCAGAGTGATGTGCGCAATGCAATACAGCGTTGGTCACGTCCTCTGTAAACGTGACCACCACGGTATAACAGTTGTAAAAGGTAGACCGCTGTGCCTTCGGCTTATCTCGTCATTTAGTTGACCAAATAATGATGTCAAAAAAAACATATTTTTGGCATACAATCGGACCTCAATCTTCTGCACTATTTGCCAGCCCTAATCCAGCTATATAATCCTCACCAGGAAGCGGCGTTACGTAAGGAACTGGAGCAAAGCCGAGGACTGAAGGCTGTACATTCTAATGCTCGGAATATTTTCACACGCATTGTTCACTTCATAACTGCAGGTGTAGGTCCTTATTTAGGTTACCCGACGCCATGTTGTGTCCGGTGGAGAAAGAATAAGCGAGTTAGGTTTGATTTTCTGCAGTATTTGTCTCGGGTCTTTGTGTTTTCTGTGTATTAGGTCGTTACATATGAAATTGTCGTTTTGTCGTACTGGCCACTTTGATCTCAAATAACTCCTCTTTGGTTAGGAAATCCAAATTTAAATTTATACAGCTAATTTATGCATTTAGTGTTTCGAAAACCATAATTCATTTGTTTTTCCTCTTTTGTATTCTTTCTTTGCGTCACTCAGTTTACAAAATGGAAAACTTGAAAAATCACGTTATTTACGAGTACGAGTTCCACCGTGGCACCAGTGCTGCAGAAACGGCTCGAAGGTTTTTAGCTAAAGTTCTAGCATTTGCATTCAAAAAGTATGTTTTGGTAAGTGGAACTTATGAAGATAATGATGATGGTGATAATCATCTCAATCATCTCGTCTCCATTAGGAAGGAAAAGGGAGAATAGGATAAAAATAGCAATCCGTAAGTAAAATTAGGAAAGCCATAAAATTATATAGCTTAACTAGCCGCACCCCGCAGTTTCACCCGCGTAGTTCCCGTTCCCGTGGGAATTTCAAAAAATCCCTCCTTAGTGCACCTCTAGGATACTCAAGGTATATGTGTGCCAAATTTCAAGTCTCTAGGTCCTGTGGTTTAGGCTGTGCTTTGTCTGTCGGTCACTTAGTCAGTAACGGAAGAGTTTTATATATCGCTGCTTCCCTGCAAAACAGCCTTAAATCAAAAATGTCCAAAATCGTTTTTATTGAATAAATGCTTCTTAAATTGTTCGGTTTATGCTTTGCAGAAAAGACACCTATGCTTTTAGCGATAGATTTTACAAAAACACACAAACGCCCCTTTTGTTCTACCCAATTTAGTCAGTTAGTTCGGAGCTACACGGCCATTTTGTTAGTTGCAACCAGGACGTCGTCGTGTGCGCACGTCACTTATGTGCTAAGGGGTCACATTCCGAATAATTATAAGATTTTATAATGAAAACTATAAGCAAAAGTGCCGTATTTTGAGGTGTGACTGCTTTGATCCAAAAATTCATGTAAGTACCACAGTATTTTGTTCTACTAAGGGGCCTTATTTCGTGACGAGACCGCTTTGTTTATAAATGCTAGCAAGTATGTAATGACTATTTTAAATCAATAGTGTCATTGTTGAATGTGGCCGCTTTAAATATAGAATATTTGGTAAAATCTTATGTTTTCCTAATCAAAAGAGTTATTTTTGAAATGCTAATGTGTTTTGTATAATAGTAATAGTACCGTAATTTAAGGAATAACTCTTAAACCTAAAATGGCTATTTAAAAACTCAGAAGTATAACCCATAAATTTTTGATTAAGGGACACACCCAAAATGAAAGGGATGCTGTATACTCCACTATACAGCAAAATATCAAAAATGCGGTTAAATCTTCGCCTGTTTATGTACCAGACCAGTACATAACCTTAATTAAAACAGCTACAAAGAAGCTCACATCTTACACTGTTAAGGAACTGGCACACGACAGCTTTTTCGACCTGAAACCCTTAGCTGTTGGAAACTACACCACTAACGACAATGGAGATAAGATAAAATGGGCAAATATAAAAGTACTAAGAACTGAAAGGATACCAAATAAGTTTTTTTATAAAAACTCCTATGCCGATGAAGAGTTTCAGTCAATAAAAACATTGAAAAAAAGGGCACGATCTTCAAATGCACCTGCATTTGCATCTGGCAGTGGCTTGGCGCTTAGGAAACTTTATGCACAAAAACTAGTTGTGTCTGAAGCTCAGAAACAGGGTATCTTGAAACTGATAGAGAAAAATATCGTGCCAAAGTTTTATGAATCTTTTTATGTTAACCTTTAAGGTGGTAAAGTATTATTATTTTAAAAAGTGTTGACATTGCTAAATTTAATATGAATTTGACTTAGTTCCTAAAAATATTATAATATTGTGATAACTGACGTAACTTAAAAATAATAACATGACTGACCATTAAGTACGATAAGGTCCATTTAGGAACTAAAAAAGATGATCTCATTGCTTTATCATTACAATTACACGAATAAACATTTTACTTTTGTAGTTTATGGTTAATTTATCTTTGTCTTGTGGTTATAAAATATTACTTGTAAGAACTAATTACATTTTTGTTTAATTGTTAAACGTTTGAAACCAAAGTTGATTTACTATATCTTATAACTAATAGTTAAGTAAAAAGACTAATTCTCAAGGTAAGATTATATTTTGTAACTTATTATAGAAAATAGGACTTTTCGTGATGCCTGGTTGATTAGCTAAGACAAGCTTTTAACCATTTTTTATCTCTTTTTATTAATTATAATGCTCCTTTCCTATTTGTATTAAAACAAAGAACTTAAACAGGAATTTTCGATCTTAAAGTTTGATTTAATTAAAGTTTTGAACTGTTGTTATTAGAGGATGATGTCTGTAAGACTTAGTAACAATTTAATAATAATAATTTTTCATAATGTACCTTTCTTTGACTCCTTTTTTGAGTACGTAATATTTATTTTTCAAAATAAACCATTTATTTCTTGTTACTTGCGTCGTTTTATTTGATAATTTCATCAAAAATACTAAAAAAAAAATATAATCTATACAGACTTATCTTACTTTATACGTGTTTCAAATAAAGCTACTCTAAAATTAAAAATACGTAATGGTTAAGGGAAAAACTACGCAGGTAGCGGTATACTTCATTTGTATAATATAAAATCAAAATCATCCGAAAAATTAAAAAAACATGTTGCAAAAACTTTGACAGGCTCCCCTGAACAAGCATAAATTTTGGTTTGAGGCTGTTTTGCAGGGAACCAGCGATATATTGATTATTGATTGACAGGCAAAACTTAAACTTAGGCGATAAACCTAGATATTTGAAAGTTCTATAGAGTTGCTACAGGATATAATTTGCCTTGGGGTGGTGGCAGTAGAATGTTGCTCCTTCTCTCTTCTATCAAAATTCCGTACTGCGCTCGCCAAGCCACCTGCCAAGCGTGGTGAGTATGGTAACATCACGGTCATGATCACTTGGAGATCCATGATGGACTGCATCCTGCTGTGGATACAGCCGTAGGAGGCTAAAATAATGAAATAAATAAACAAGGGAGTAAGTTATTCGTCAAATGTGATCTTGCATTTAATAATAATTCAACTTTAAATAAATTAATATACAAAGGAAGTTATTCAAATATCCTTGAACTCAAACTACATTCATACGCACGCATATGCCCAAATTTCTTAATCACTATTGATTCTGTAATCCTTAACACCCTCTTACATGTCACAAAGTGGGTCAAACTCGAAATAATCCGGTTTTAACAGGTAATTTCAACTTTTACTGACCTTGGCGCCCTTGGTAGCATTATCACCACCTTATTTGATAAAATTCCAATTTCCGAAATATGTTTATTGAATCGTTAAAGGTAGGTTATGAACTTACCTATTACGCGTTATTTACAGTCGATAATTGTATTGTTTTAATTTTATTGGAATTATTTGCATGGGAAAGAGATAAACATCATATATGACCGATGCCGATTTGTTTTCCATCTATAAAAATATTGTTTTTATGCGCCACAAATTTTAGCAACTTAGTAATACCTTAACATCTGTTGTAGATAATTTTTACAGCGTCATCAATTGTATCCATGCTGTACGGGACGCTGCAGTGCCCGGGACATTGTTAGGTACAGTAAGCTTGCCTAGCATCTACACCATACTCTGAGCTTAGTCAGCTTTTAGTCAGACGAAAGAACAGGTCTGAAGCAGCGGGTTTCCTAACGATGTTTTCCTTAACAGTTAAAGCAAATGTTAAAGGTGCACATACATTTTTCATGAAAGAAAAATCCATTGATTGGTCGATATCGAATACACGACATACGGATTGAAAGTCAGGGTACATACCACTCGGCCAACACGGCTTTTAATTTTAGTCAAATATTTATGTTTATTCATAATAATTTATTGCGTATTACATTAAATATGATAACAATGCGCCATGCAACAATACACATAAAAGTAACAACGAAATAACAAATTAGAAATAGAGGAACATATTTAATAGTGTAGTTTCAAATTTAATGACGTCATCGCCCGCGACGTGCGGATCCAAACTATCGAGGCCTTTGTAACACATACGGCGCGTCGTATGTTCGACCGCGCCGACAATGGGCCCCACGCCCACCTCAACGGCCTCGCCCCGCTGCATGCCCGACCCCCGGACCAAAAGGGTCAGTGGCGCCAACAGCCACGTGACCTCCTACACAAAGAAGAAGACGAAGACTAAACCACAAGGACAGCCAGCCAGAAAGGCACTTTTCAATTGACCCAGGGGTAGTTGCCCCTGGAGTAGAAGCCGGGGTAAGGAGGTGTAACCTCGAGGCCCCACCCGGAGACCCCCGAAGGGGTCCGGAAGACAGGAATGATGAAGTTTCAAATTAATAAAAGTTAAAAGATGGGCGTGGAAGATGTTAATGATTTAAAAAGAGATTTACAATTAGTTTTTAGGCAAAAATATATAATTAATTAAATCCACAGAGCTGTAGAACCTGTGATCTGTGTTTTTACTATCTGAACCAATTCATCTGCCAATAGCACTCTAACAACACTTAACTCTTTTTAACGATAACCCTAAACACTTATTCATATATCACATAACAGCACGAAGCATACAAGACAAGCGTCCACGTCGAACGCTAGCACGATTGCTAGCAGCAGCAAATGAGACATTTAGGGGCAAAACATCTAGATCAAACCGCGAAGGCTAACCAAAACTTATCTAATAGCTCTCGGACCATGTATGGCCAAATCAGAAATATTTTGGGCACATCTTTATGCAACTAAGAGTATCGTTATACGCTTCTTGACTCTACCTCATTGTACATGGAAAGTGGAGCATGAACATAATTTTGGATGTTGCAGAGGCAAAGTTACGTATCTTGGTTTAATATGCGTTTATTTAGATATTTGTAGAATGTGCTATAATTGGTTTAGAAGATGCTTTGTCATCAGACATTAAAAATTAAATGATACAGTATTGAGAGTCTCATTTTAAAGGTGAGTTAGCTTCGCAGGTTAATTAGCTTTGAGGGGAAGGAAAGCCCACCTCACATTTTGTATTTCACTTTTTAATTTTCAAAAAAATATTATTATATTAATATAAATTATTTTATAGACGACCTCTGTGGCGCAGCGGGCGAAGGTCCGCCTGCGACGCATGAGGTTGCGGTTTCTATCCCCGCCTCGGGACAAATGTCTGAACGATCTGCAGACATTTGTTTAGGGTTGTCTGGATGTTTTTATATATATAGTAAAAAAAATATATCTATGTAGTTCAATGTATTAACTATATCACAGTCATTTAGTACCTATACTCTCTCTGCTTACTTTGGGACTAGATGGTGCCGCGCGAAATATCCGGCATAATTTTATTTTATTGTTAATTTTCAATTACTTCTTCTATATGGTATAGTGTTTTATATCTACTAACTATAGGCCTGTTCTAAGGACACCTTAAATAAAATAATCTTCACGTACTTAGATCCACGTTACGTAATTATAAAGGACGACACCAAAAAGCTGAAACTCTAGGTCCATAATCGAATCTGTTCGCACGAGAGGTTTGACCCACGTTACGAGATTATCGTTTGACCTGCCTGTGACACGGAATGTCGGTCAAATTGTGTTACCCACCGTATCATGGTTTGGTGACATGGTAAGTGGAGTCGCGAGTGCACGGTGCGTGGAGTCGGTCCGACTATTTCAGTTTCAAGCTTAAACTCGGTATGTTGACTGGGAATCTGTATGTAAACTGCACGGGTTTAAGCCAAGTGAGATATATTGAGGCGGACTTCACTTTATTATAAGGTTTCACTTATTGTGGTTAGACTTGACGTATTGTGGTTTCTAGTTGCTATTTTATAATAAGATTATAATATTTTTTGTAAATGGTAAATCTTAATTTGTTCCATAAATGTGGTGTCGGTGGGAAGTATTTTCGACCGTCTAGTCTCACTAGCTCTTCAACGCTCGCATTCCAAATCTATACTCGTAAGGTAAATTGCATCACAGCATTGCAAACTGTCTTTAAATGGTTGCAAAAATGGATAAAATAGTTTTTAATCGCTTAAAACCTAACTAAGTGTCTTTTGGTCGTTTACGATGTAATATTCATTGATATGTCAAGGAATCAAAATTATTTATATTGAGCCAGTCATCAATAATTCCACTTTATTGTCTATTTTTTACAATAAGCCGCGGTCAAAGTACATTTCTGACCTCCGCATCCCAACCTTGATTGGATATATTCTTATAAAGATTACACGGTTATTGAATTCCAATGTTACTAAATATTACCAGATATTACTTACCAGCTGCTGCGGCTTCGCGCGCTTTATACATTCAACTGGCAAGAACGGATGATTTTGAATCGCATTTTATTCACAAGCCTCTTTCGATATATGGGCTATAAAACAGTAAAATATTTTTTCGATTCAAATCAGTAAGTTCCTGGGATTAGCTTGTTCCAAAAATCAAACAAACTCTTCAGCTATAAAATAATGGGAATTGTTTGAGACGTTGTAAAGAACGGACGTGCGCTTAGATTAAAATGCACAAATAATATTTTTGCTGCATCGTGACCTCATTCCCGCGACTAACATAATCTGTGTCACAGTATTTACACAAAGTTGTATATTTGTGATATAAAGTGAATCAAGAAATGGACTATAGAAACTAGCTGATTCTACATGGACAGCAGTCCCTTTAGCCGGAGCGGGAGGACGGTGCGCAGTCCGCCGCCCACGCCCTCCGCGCCGGCGCCGCGCGCCCCGGACCCTCAGCAAGTAGGCGAAACCATGGAATGTGTCTCTACATCGGAGTTACAAGGCTGGATGACGACCATAGATCAGTTTCTTAATGAAATGAGCACTATCGCAGCGGAGAGCAAGATGAATACGGAACAAAAACTTCGAATTAGTACTCTGTGCAGAAAAGTATCGAGTGGGACATCGCAGATGGCGATGCACTACCAAGGCCTCAAGGCGAAAGCTATTCGCTCCTATTCCGCTGTTCAAGCCCTCCGAGAGCAACTGGATATCTCGCAACAGCTACAAGACCTAAAGCAAAGCATTGCCTCCGCACCTCCCACCGGGAATTCCTTTGCTGACATGGTGAAAAGAGGGAGCAGCTTCATCAAGCCCCAGAACACAAGCTCTTTGGCCATATATCCTTTAGACAAGCTAAAAACGAGCGAAGAAACCAAAAACTTGGTTAAAAAAATTATTTGCCCAGAGGAAATGAAGCTACAAGTTAGAGGCCTTCGTAAAACAAGAAACGGAGGAGTTATCATTAGCACTGAAACGAGGGGTGACATAGAAAAGCTCAAGCAGTCTATGGAAATTTCCAACTCAGCCCTGATAATTGATGAGCAACTCAAACGGAAACCCAGAGTCGTTGTAGTAGGAGTGCCTTCGAATATGCAAGAGAAGGAAGTTTTCACCTGCATCTACCACCAAAACCTGGCTGAAACTCTTCAAGACCTTTCTCTGGAGAAATTCCTGGGCCTCATTAAATTAAGTCACAAATCAGGTAAAAAGGACGCTGAAACTTGTAACTTTATAATAGAAGTTTCTGCAATAATTCGCAAGGCCCTTATATCGAAAGAAAGAATATACGTGAACTGGTCATCCTGCCCTGTAAAAGACTTCACTTTTGTCACACGCTGCTTCAAGTGCCAGCAATACGGACACGCCGCCAAGACCTGTCGAGAGACCACCACCACCTGCAGCCACTGTGGACTTCAAGGACATTCGTTTAAGGACTGCACAAAAAAGGCCGAAGATCCTCAGTGTGCTACATGCCTTCACTACAAAAAGCCTTGCAAACACATAACAGGTTCTGCTGAATGTCCGGCAAAGATGATTGCGGAAAAAAGATACATCAACTCGATAGATTACGGGGCCACTTAAGATATTATAAACTTTAAATCCTAATCATTTTATTGTACTGCCTAGTGACTAAAAACGACCTTGATGCACTTAATTTCAGTAAATGTTGAAAGTAACACCATCAGCAACTTTGCCACCGTCCTACTTTTTTCTGCAACTCATGAGTTCACACATTGCGGTTATAGCATTGAAAAAGATTTCGCTCCAAGATTACCTACCTATTCTATTATTAAATACACTGTTTGATTATATTAAATGTTATGTACGTATGTATGTATGATCTAGATTAGTACCTTTGTTAAATAGTCAGTTCACATTAATTTATACTTAGCATTATTACAATAAGTTTACAGATTTTAGATTTACTAGGTACCTACTATCATTATAGATGTTCGTCTCTTTGTAGTTATTTCTTGACCTTGAAAAATGCAGCCGTAACAGTGCTTATATTTTATTATTACATAGTATATGTTAGTCTGTAAGGTATGTATTAAATCTTCGTAAGGTATTTTTATATGTGTGCGTGATTGGATAGACTTTACCTTGCCGTAACACAGTTTTTAACTAGCACGGGAGGTGAGGGCTTGAAAATTGCGCTTAATATGTAATACTTTGTAAGGATTTTAAATAAATAAATGATTGATTGAATAGACGAGCTGCTGCCTACGGCTTTGCCCACCTTTTTTTGCGTGGAAGCCTAATTATTTTTAAGTTAAAGAAGAAAAGAAGCTTATGAAAACAGCTATCCGCTGAATGTTCCGTCGAAATCGGTTCAGCCGTTTCTAAGATAAGCGTTAACAAACAGTCAGAAGAAATAATAAAAATAAAATATGTTTATATTATCATATGTTTATATTTGCCGTGGGGTGCCGGCAGTAGAATGTTACCCCTCCTGTCCTACCCGTGGATGCAGTAAGAGCCTGCTAAGGGACACCTCCGGAAGATGGGCAGCAGCGTCTTTCCGTATATCAACATCCCGTACTGCGCTCACCAACCCGCCTGCCAAGCGTGGTGAGTATGACAACTACCCCTCATGGAGATCCATGAAGGAGGCCTTAGTTTAGTAGTGGACGTTTTACGGCTGAAATGATGATGATGATGTTTATATACTTTTATATGCATATAGTAAAAACCTGTTATCAAGACATTACAAACAGACACTTCACGCTTATTCATATGTCGTATAGATTGTTATAAAACGATTCACAACGCAATACACTCAGTGATTCTCATGTAGTAACAAACATAATTTGGGTAATTGTACAGTGACGAGACCGTATCGCCCGAGGGCGCGACGCTCACTTTCTCCGCTCAAAACCGGAATGACACTTAACATTGACGATTGCTCCTATATAATAATGATACTGGGCTAATGCTCAAGGACACCACACAATACTATCTAGTCCCAAACTAAGCAAAGTTTGAACTATATATTACTACTAGCATGTTAATATATATATATATATATATGTATATATATATATATATATGTATATATATATATTATATATAAATATATATAATATATTATATATATTTATGTTACTATTATTACTACATTTATCGCTCTAAGCGATAAGACCGCCCATTGTGTATTTTGTTTTTGAAGTTTAAGTTAATTTTAGTTATTTTTGTTTTTATTTTCTGTATGATTTACACAATAAAGAGTTTATCTATCTATCTAGCTTGTGCCCTCCGCTTCGCATGCGTTGTACCCGGATAAAACGTAGCATATGCTTGTTTTAATCTAAGAGCATATTTGTTAATCCTAGTCAATATCTATACGTTTGCAAAATTTCAGCTCGATACGTGCGCCAGTTTTTGCGTGAAGAGGTAACAAACCTCCATACAAACAAACTTTCGGCTTTATAATATTAGTGAGATTATGGAAACCAGATGGTTGATAGAGAACTTAAATACATTTTCTTTGTAAATGCTTACTTATCATACATAGAAAAATACCAAGACCCGGGACAAAAATCTGCAAAACAATAATATTTGTCAAGGAACCATTTTTTTTTTTGTAAATTATTCTTAACTTACTACATTACGAGTAATATCTAAGTAAGTTAATTTTATTCAACACAGTGAGAAATGTGGGAAGTTTTTCAAACTAAAACATAATACCACCCGTACTAAGTTTCAGTTCGAAAAACTTCTCAAAATTAAAAAATCTATCTAAAATAGGAAGGATTATATTATATCCTTTGCAAAGGTGAAAATAGTACCTACTTATTCCGTACCCGCGTGGTCACAATGTCGACTATTCTATTACACTATTCATCATTTCAGCCATAAAACGTCCACTGATGAACACAGGCCTCCCTCATGGATCTCCATGAGGGGTAGTTGCCATTCTCACCACGCTTGGCAGGCGGGTTGGTGAGCGCAGTATGGGATGTTGATACACGGATAGACGCTGCTGCCCATCTTCCGGAGGTATCCCTTAGCAGGCTCTTACTCATCCATGGGCATGAGAGGAGGGGCATCATTCTACTGCCGGCACCCCACGGCGATTACCGTTAAACTATTTCACTATTACGCCAACATAAAAAAGTATTTATTTATACAGCGGTAGGAAAAGGGCAATGTATATTACAGTTTAACCACGAGCCCATGTTTGTCCTGGTGGTCATATAGATATGACAAAATAGTATGACCACACATAAGCTAAATCTATCTGCGCTGTTTTCTTATGCATATTAATTGGCCTTTCGTCATATTCTATGACATAGATGAATTATACAGCCCCAGTAACTGGTATTGTACTGGACGCTGCAGTGTCTGAGATTTTGTTAGAGCGATGGATTCGCTACTTCCGAGTTGTCATACTATTCTGTCATATCAATATGACTACCAGGACAAACATGTGCTGGTAGTCACACTGGAATATAAACTAGCTATTTCCTTCCCCTGTATAAATAAATTTTCTGTATGTTGACATACTTATGCCATAGAATTTACGTTTGCCCAGTACCTGTTCTATCATATCAGCCTAGACGATTATGTTCAGAGGAAAGAACATGTCAATAATTTTAAACTGTTAAACGGGACTTTATCGCGTAATTACCTTGTTTTATTATTTCCCGGCGTTTCCAGTGCCCTGCTGCCCTCGTGGTCACGGGTAGAAACCGCAATTAATTAAGGTAATTACGCGATAAAGTTCAGTTAATCATTATTATGTCTATTTATTGCGAAAGTTTATTTATTTATTTATTTGAGCCACCAACAGAAGATACACAAAAAATAGTTACAAAAGTAAAAACAATAAAAAGCATGGGCTAGTGTTCTCCCAATTACAGGCAGCTACATCTAGGTTACAGATTGTAGGTTCGCAAAAGTTAACATTTAAGCATTACTTATATTTGTATTGGTTCTAACATAGAATTATGACGTAGAACTTTTAAACATAGGTAACAAATATAACAAATACTTATATAGCCGTGGGGCAGCAGAATGTTACCCCTCCTCTCATGCCCGTGGATGCAGTAAGAGCCTGATAAGGGAAACCTCAGGATGATGAGCAGCAGCGTCTTTCCGTGTACCAACATCCCGTACTGCGCTCGCCAGCCCGCCTGCCAAGCGTGGTGAGTATGGCAACTACCCCTCATGGATATCCATGAGGGAGGGCTGTGTTCAATAGTGGACATTTTTCGGCTGAAATGATGAAGGTGATGAACAAATATATTTTGAATGTACATAGAAAGGTATAAAAGAAATAATATGCATAGCGCTGTATGTCTGTCTGTCTGTCTGTGTATTTGACGATTACAACCGAACGCGTTGATCGATTTACATGAAACCTTTTATATATCTTTTACATCTCTACTAAAACTTCAATAATGTAACCCAAGGTATATATTACATGTATTTAATTGTTAAACTTTCGCGATTTGTTAACATATTAATTAGTTTTAATAAAATAATAAAAAAGGTACGCGATAAAATCCTGTTATTTTAAAACTAAATAATATGTTTAAATACGTCATGGCCCGTCAATAAATATATGAGCTCCTCCTACATTATCAATCTCATTACATCTTCATATTACATTCCACTAAATAAAACGCGTATTAGTTAGTGCCTGCATGTAAAATTTTGCGAGGTTACATTCACCAAAAAAAAGAAGTTAGGTACTTATCGTAGAGGTGCTAATTATTTTGTAAATAAGATCCGGGCTTTCTCTTTATCTTTCACGTCAGGGCCACACCTAGGCTGCATATTATTTGCACAATCTTCTGATAAATACCGGAATAATTATTTAATACCGCAACCTGATTCAATTATTTTTTAAGGCCTTCATTTACTGAGAAAGTTATCGCGTGAAATAACCTCATTGTAATTGGCGATTTGCCGCGGAATGCCGGCAGTAGATTGTTGCCCCTCCTCTCTTGCCTGTGGGTGCAGTTAGAATCTGCCAAGTGGTACCTACGGAAAATAGGCAGCAGCGTATTTCCGTGTGTCAACATCTAGTACTGTCCAACCACCTGTCGTGGTGAGTATGGCAAAAACCATGGCAAAACATCATGATCTTGAAAATCCACGAGGGAGGCCTATATTCAGCATTGGACGTGGACAGCAAAGAGACGAGCGAAGGGCTTTAATTTTAATTAAAGCCCTTCGCTCGTCTAGCCTTGGTCATACAGTGATTTTATGTATTATGCCTCTTTGTTAAGCCAGAATAAACGCAATTGTAGCGGTAACAATATGCAATAAGTCAAATAGAATTTGTTGTGTAAGTAGCAAATAAACTGCATATTTTTACTATGAGAATCAGTTATCTTATTTAAATGATTGACATAATACCCATAAATATACATTTAATAGAATTTAACTAGATAACAATGCTGTCCGTCAAATCAGTCGTTATTATCCATTTTGAAAGCCTTTACCTGTTCTTGATACATCCTGTGTTTTTCTTCTAAGTTCCTCAAAGCGCTGGACGGTTTCACTCCTCCCATATTCACCATCAAGTTTATGTGAACTGGTGGAATTTCAGTAGACATTCTTTCAGTATTGCTACCTATATTTCTTGTGCTGGAACGGGCTCTCGAACCAGTTACTGTCTTTGACCTAATCATAGATTTAGTTGACGTTGCACTAGGCTCTAAAATCTTGTTTGAGATTGCCCTATTTGCTGGTTTATTTTTAGCCGTGGAAGTTTCAACTCCAACTCTAGTTCTTCCTAGTCTGGGATCCGCAGACTTAGCTTTCGCGTATAGTCTATTGAGTAAATGTGTCTCTTTATTTGTTGATTTGTTTACTAAATACGAAGCATTTTGATCACTTGCCACTCGCTGTTCAGGCTTAGGTTTTCTGTTGTTTGCTGACGACTCCCTTTCGACTTTCTCATTTTCTACTTGAACAGATTTTTTGTATATTTTAAGTCTGTTTTCCATTCTTACTTTTTCGGAGTACCTTTGTAGGCTTCGAGTTCTTTCTAGCCTTGGTTTGATTTTTTCTACATCAGGTCCAAGTCCGCCGAGTTTTACATACTGAATAGGTTGAATTGTGACTCGTCTAGCTCGTCTGTTAGATTGTGGTACTTCGGACACACTTTTTAAGTTTTCAAGAGCAAGATCTTGCGGGAATTTTATGTCAGGATCTAGGTCGTTGTGTTTATTTAATGCGTCTTCGTAGGAACTGTAGTTTTCTAAATCTTGATTGAGAAGTTTCTCATAATACATCTCATTGTATGCTTCTGTGTCGTAAAACTCTGTTGCTGGGTTTTGGACATCACCACTGAAACTTTCTATCTCTGTGTCCCCGACTTCTGGTGATAAGGAGCGTATCGTATCGTTAACTGGTTTCTCTTGAGGTGATAATTGTTTACGGAACATCTCCAAGTAAGTATTACGCCTCGACTTATGTGTGTCTTTATTGACTAGGTAACTCTTGTTGAGCGGTTCTTTCCTTTCCTTTGACTTATCTGGTATCGGCCTGGTAAGATTTTTTTTCTTTTCTTTTGGTACTTTTACAAGAACGTCCTTTTCGTAGAATGGCACTAAAATAGTGTCAAGTTCATCAGAATTGCCGGACGGAGGCGTGCCTTTTATAGATGTCTTCTTTTTAAAGTCATCTTCTAGACTGTCCAGTGAAAAATTACTTCTTGATAATTGTTTTTCCATCTGTGATCTGCATTTTTTGTTGACGAATAAAAACTTTGAAGTCATGGCCATTATCCATCCCTAATTTACCTATCCATCATGTGGTCATTCTGTCAATCACTTTGACAAGTAGTTTGACAGTAATGGCAATGTGCTTGAAACAGGTTGAAGTAGAAGGTTCTAACCACAATGCATTAAACATATAAAAAGGCTTGTCATCTTTCGGATATTCACACCGAATTATAGTGTAACTCGAAATAAGCACAAAAAATATTCTGAGTTGTGTAACCATTTGTCCAATACATAAATAATATAAATCAAATTAACAAAAACAGCTGAAAACGTTACCTTTCCTTTTGAGTTTGCCGTTGTCTGGTAAAAAAAATTTTGCCTTTTAAAATCATTTCAGTCTACCAGCGTACCAAAACTTGGCGAAATAACTAAATTCAAGGTTGCCAAAAGCGAACACGCTACGCGTAGGGCTGGCAACCCGCCACGAATCGAGAGCGCAAATTGCTAGCTTCGGGCGTTAGAATAGTGTTCTTTGCAATTTGGATTCTGCTAAGGAAAGCTTGAACGGCATTTTGGCAGTCTTCCTAGACGAAGTACTTAAGAAGTAAGTGGTAATGTTTGTTGTTAATGCTCTTTGAAATGTACAGGTACTCATCCGGTTTATTTAGTTTTATACGTATAATTCATTACCATCATATTCTCAGCCGTAGGACGTCCACTGCTGGATATAGGCATCCTCACGGGTCTCCATGTACTGTTGCCATACTAACACGCTTGGCAGGTGGTTGGCGAGCGCAGAACGGGATGTTACCAACTCGGCAACTTGCTGATCGCCATTTTCCAAAGGCCTTGGCAGATTCTAAAAATAAAATAAGAAATAAATATATTTGAAAACATTCGATTGTTCACCACTTTCATCCCTCACATCTTGTAATCGGGTAAACCGTTTTCTATGAAACTTTCAGCTTTGCATTCTACGAGTACACATCATTTCCTTTTATTTTATACCAATATTGGATATATTTGGAAACATTTGTTATCCATCCCTACTTTCACCCCCCATATCTTGTTAACGTATATTAATAAAACATTTTTAAGAACCACCGCTAGGAAACCGGCTTTCAGATCGGTACTAGTTCAAGAGCTATGGTGCCGCGAACACAGAGCGGTCAAACTTATAATAACACCCCTCTTTTTTGTCGGGGCTTACATTGCAAAAAATTATCTAACATTTTTGTTAAAATACTTTGAATCTGAGACGGACGTCCAGTCAGGTTTCAAAAGTTTATTTATAACTAAAACTAGTTTTTGCTAATTTACAATAAATATTCTAAAGCTAAACAGAGCGCGCTTATTATTCAATTAATTCACGTTATTGACACTAGGTGGCGCTATTTTGTTTACACTCAGCGACAACGGCTTTTGCATCTATTGTAGATGATTTAGACAGCGTCAGCAACTGGAATTCATACTGTTTGGGACGCTGTAGTGCCTGGGACATTGTTAGTGTTGGATTAGTCTTGTCCAGCACCTATATCACCACATATACCTATATCACATCATACATCCTCTCAGCTAAGTCAGCTATTAGTTAGAGGAAAGAACAGGTCAATACGTCTAAAGCTGACAAAGCCGCGGGTTTTATCCATTTTGCACTCAACACTACTCGTAATAACTCATCCGTAAAAAAACCTAGTCTCGGGATGCAGGCTAGTACTGAAACGTATATATAAGTAGGCTTCCCGTAAGCCTAATTACTTGTGGTCTTGCAATCGGAGCTATGCTTACTTTAGGGCTAGATTCTGTTTGGCAATGTATTCACTTTTACCATAACGTTTGTGTATTAATTACGGAATAATATAACCTTGATAAGAGTCATCAGATTACCCGATATTTCGACTTAGTTACACACGCCATGATCACGGATAAACTGAAGTCATTTGCAAGAAGGTAGGTAGAACAAGAAGGTAGTCATTGGCAAACAAAACGGGTTCGGTTCGTTGTCATCTGGTCCCGTATTCACCCGGTTCGTTCTCCCCCGATTTGCTTTAGCTACGTTACATTTTATCAGAAGCAATTTTTGATGAAAAGTACTGCACCCCCATATCGTGTAAACTTATTAACCGATTTTGATAAAACCTGTTTCAGAACCACCGCTGGAAAGCCTGATTTTAAATAAAAAAATCGGCAATGTGCAAGTCGGCCTCGCGCGCGAATGGTTCCGTACCATTATTCTGCAAAACAACTGCTATATAAACTTATATACCTACAAATAAATATTCTTTAAATATTTCAAGCGTCTACTCGTTGCCGTTATTAATACCAAAAAACGGCAAAACAATCACGTTTGTTGTATGGGAAGCCCCCTCACATATTTGTTTTAAGTCTTAGTAAGTCTTTGTTGAAGTCTTAGTATAGGGTCCGGTTTTTACCCTTTGGGTACGGAACTCTAAAAAACCGCATGCAAATTGGTCCACTCCTTTAAGAGCTACGGTGCCACAGACAGCTACACAGCCATACACACAGGTACACAGACGCACATATAGCGGTCAAACTTATAACAGCCCTCTTTTTTAGTCGGGGGCTAAAAACCGACATAAACTTGAACACGTAAGTGCAATAAGCCTAAAGCGTATGTAAAATGCAACCCGTCTTCACAAAAATCGAATTCCTATTTATTTATAACATCAAAATATGAAAATCCTTAGCCTCTTCCATGCGGCGCATATCCTGCTGTTGACTGAGCCACGTTCACGATAAAAGCAGGTTGTCGGCGCTGATTTGCCTGCGCTTGTAAATTAATGACACAACATTGCACACTGCGTCGTCCAAACTAAATAAAGTCCGTATTATGAACCCAGTAAAGTAAGATAATACTATGTTTACTTTAAACTTCAACTCCCGAGGAGGAACAAATGTTCGTATGAACTGCAGATATTGGCCAATGAACATAATTATTCATTATAATTAGCATAACTGAATCTTGATTAAATCGACCAGTTATGACAATGAAAACTGTGTTTCCGGCAAGAGACAAAAAAGTCCAAACCTTAACGGCACCAGCTTGAAAACACAAATGAAAAATTATATTTTAACCGATAATTGGTGTAAATTAAGCCGAAGCTTACAAGTAGTAGGGAGTAAACTTTATATCAACGTATAGAGAGTTCAATATTCACTTGCGCCTTTCAAGGGCCGACATCGGCGCCGATATCAATAGATATTCCAAGGGGTCTAACCCTATTCCTTGAGCGGCAACGGATATACATTTTTAAACGCTGAAATTGACAATTTGCTTGCCCTCCAGCTAGGTCGGCCTTTTCCGGTCGTCAATTATGCATTTCCGTAGCCAAATGAAAATAAAACACTTATATATAAACTATGCACCCGTTTGACTAAAAAACATTAAATCATATTTTTAGGATATAGAAATGAACTACCGAATGGCAGTCAGACCGATGAAGCGATGACGGGACGACCTGGGTACATTTTACGGATATCGGTGAAAGACCTTTAGGAGAGAAATGACTGGAGAGATTTGGGTACAGGTAAAAAAAAATAATTAAAGAACATAGAATGGGCATGATAAAGAGGAGGCCTATAGGCTTCTACGCTGGGTGTACCCAGCAGTAGGTAAATGTGGGCCAATATAAAGATATTCCTATTGCTGCCCAATGCTGAGTATATGTCTCATTCATCTCCAAACTCTCCAGATTGTGCGGTCTCTAGTTTTGCGTATATTTCCCAGACTTTGAACGAGATCGGTCGGCGTTGGTCCATCTCGCTATCTGTCTTCCCATACTTCTGTGCCAAGTCCGTGGTCTCCACTCCAGCGCTTTCTTGTCGCATCTTTCATCGTACCTGCGGCATTATGTGGCCCGCCCACTTCCACTTATTTCTTACGCTATAGATTGTACATAGATCCTAATATTATTACTTAAAGTTGTTTCTAGACGTGAAAACCTCTAATTGGCCTTCTGTAATTTAGACTAAAATATTATTGCTGTTGGTTTTCCTGCGAATAAATAAATACTTAAATAAAAGTCACATGTTGGTCGGTGAGTCGGGTTCTTCACGGATCTGGGTATTCTGAATCCTATAGTGAGGTTTTACGGATTACTTTCGGTAAAATTTGCATCATAATCAAATTGTCAAAATGATAAGTAAGAATGTCAGCAACTGGTAATCATGCTGGACGCTACAGTGCCTGGGATATTGATAGATGAAGAAGGCTTGCCCAGCACTATCCTTCCAGCTTAGTCGGCTATTAGCGCAGCTATTAGAGAAAAGCACAAGTGAATATGTCTGATGCTGACTAAGCCGCGGGTTTCCTTACGACGTTGTTATCATTTGCATGCTTTACAATATACCAATTAGTAGTAAAATTATTAAGTTTTCACTGTCCCAATACAATGGTGTGTTTAAACAAAAAATAAATCTAAACCTCTAAATCGGCTCACAAACGACAGAGTTCTGAGGCAACAAATAAAAAGAATACGGGCGACTTGAGAACCTTCTATTTTTGAAGCCGGTTCAAAATCCTACAGAATGCCTGGCATTAATGCTTCTTGTAGCTTTAATAAATTATTACACTAAATAGTCGAAAAAGAAAGTGGGAGTCCAATGCGATCCCTTGGCTGCTTGCCAACGTCCGGAGATAAGGCATTGGGGTCATCCTATTCATTATGTACGAATTTCTGTACGAAAAGTGCATTCTGAAACAATTGTGTCGGCGGATTTTATAGGCCTTTTGTTCTTTGGGCTGAATGGGATTCAAAAAGTTTGTATTGGCCACGATATTCCAAATTAGCCAATTTTCGATTCAATTTCAAATGATCAAATATCCTTTGTTTTATCGGAATAAATATAGGTTATAGTTTAATTAACGTTTTTGCGTATTTAACGGTTCGAAACACGATATATTTCACTTCATCTGATAATAATAAATTATGAAGGAAGGATAGTTTTTGCTTGTTTTTGTGTTGTACTTCAAGTGAATCAATGTTATACTTTCAAAAAACATCTCAGAAAATAGGCACGTTTAGAAGAATATTCAATGGTTAGTTTTTCTGGAAACCTAATTAAAAAAAATTAAATGAGCTTTTATAGAATTTAAGCAGACCGCGCCCGCGCTCACTCCTTCAGAAATTCGCCGCTGGAATAACCTGGCCTTAACTAAAGTGTTGATATTATTACCGCGGATTTGCACGCTTCGAACCCACATACAGAGTAGATAGAGCCTTTGGTTTAAAACCAAAGTAGGTTCATTCTACAATCTTGTAGTAGATGCTGACTATAAAGCACTAGGTTTTGCCCGTGGATTTGTACGCTTCGAACTATCGGAATGGACAAAGGCAGCATCTGAAGACAGTGTTATTCTAGATATTGATAAAAACGAATTAATTGTTTTGGTAAGTTTCCCCCGACACACCCACTTATGTACATTCATAACCTTTTGAAAACTTGACCACGAACTTGTCTCGCGATGTGAAAAAATTGACTAACATTTTTTTGTAAATTAATATTCATCTCAAAAAGTAAAAAAAAATTCTATGATAATCAATTAATGTTATCGCTTTACGTTTAAAATGTCATCAAAATAGGACCAGGACAATTATTTTTATATATTTGCTCCTTAACAATTTCCGTTGATAGGTTAAGAAAAACTCAGATTTAGCATATTTCAAGCGATCCCAATGCACTTATATGTAACTTCGCTTTACTAATATTTTAATTTTAACCCACATACATACCCGGTGAACCCAACTATGGCTCTAATAAGTTTTTTAACCAGGTATTAACGAAACCAACCACTGAACCAAGTGGCCAATGTGACCACACCTATGATATTTTTTAATCTCTTACACCTTTAAATCGAGTGTATTATAATACGTGTACTTACCCGAATGGAGATTATTCTGACCATCCCTTTATTCAAGAAATGACTCAGAAAGCAGCTGCAACAACTGACTATACGTTAATGAGAACCTCAACGCCAGCTGATTATGGACAGGGTAATTGACCTACGCGTAGAGTTGTCATAGAGGAACAAATAAAATAATCTAAAACCCTTAGACGAAAAGATAAAACCACAGAGCGCTATATTTTTTTAAAAATCGATAAAAAAAATAAAAATCCGATTATTGAATATAGATCATATTCACACCACATCAACTAGTAAAATTGTAAATAAAAATAATAAAAAAACCCGCTCTTCTCCTCTCCAAAACGACATGCTTTCATATGTTCAAACCCCCATTTTGTGTTAGTACACATGTTATAAGGTGGAATATAATATATATATATGGTAGGTATATATACATAGGTAGAATATAGGTGGATATAAGGTGAAGGACTTTATGTTCTCTGTGGAACGATTTTGTATACAGAGTGTAGTGTTCTACATAGAACATACATTCCATCACCTTTATAAAATTTTAAGAAATCTTTTTACAACCTCCGTGGCTCAGAGCCTAGCCGGCTGATACACAACCGGTACGGGTTCGATCCCCGCCGGGGTGATAAATGTTTGCTTTTCTGTGGACACGATAAAAAATATCGTGTCTGGTGTTTTTTATGACGCATATTTAAAAACTAGTAAAGAATGAAAGTTAAAAGTAACTTTCATATCTTGCTGAATCCTAATTAGCCACTGTGCTTGTAAAAATACCACCTGTCTACAGTCACCACAATATTAGGTAACAGATTTTGTATGATCTAATGCCTGCTCTAAGATACATACTTACCTAACCCACCTATACCACCAAAAGTTTAGTTACGGGTATAAAGGACTTCACATTAGAAAAGGCTCATTAAAACATGAAAATAACATGCTGTACGAAGGCTGTAGTAACTGGGACAATACTTACTAGGCACTAAAACCTACCACGGCACATTGTTAGATGGATAAAGTTTGGCCAGCCCCTATACATGTTCTACGGGAGGCTGTAGTAGTCCAGCACCTATTAGGGGCTAAAACATACCATGGGGCATTTTAAAATGGATAAAGATCGCCCAGCACCTACACCGTACGGGAGGCTTTAGTAACTGGGACTTTAGCGTATTACTTACTTGCTTGGGACTAACACTAACGTCGAGGGTAGATCGCGCCCTGAGAAAGTCTAGCTTTTTACGATATATTTTAATTATAAGAAATTAATAGCTAAACATGGAAGAAAAAATTGATTTAATGTTTAAAATGATCCAAAATCTCCAAGAAACAATGGACAGTGCAAAATTAGCTGAAACATCTACGATCATCAAGAGTTTGTCCAACGAAAATAAAGTGTTGAAAGAGGAGCTACACAACATGCAGCACCGATTTGATACTGAAGTGAATTCTAAGAGAATTGTACTATATGGACTTCCCGAATACTACAAGGAAAATCCAAATGAAACAATAAAAAGAGTGAGTGACATATTCTATGACCTTTTACAAATCGATATAAATGGGTATGTAGACGATATCAAACGATTCGGAAAATTTACTCCAACATATAAAAGACCACTCGTCATTGAATTCCTGAGCAAGCGAATGGTTAAATACTTATTGAATAATAAACAATACTTATATAAAAGTGGTGTTCGTATATCTCCGTTCCTGACCAAAGAGCAAATACAACAAAGCCGTGCCCAAAACCAGCGACCCCAGGGCCGTATCTCTTTAGCACAAAACGACAATGAACAAAATAGTCCTGAAAGGTTGAATAAGTCTTTGAGTTCAAATAACACCCAGAAATCAAAGAATACAGGAAACTTGTCCCAGTCTTACGTCAAGTTCAATAAAAATGGTGATGGAACTGGTAGTCCATATTCCACGCCAAGTTCAAGCCCGGAGACACGCAAATCGTCTGCTGATTACAATAATTGTCACTTACCTACGAAATCCAACTCGGAAGATAACACAAACATCCAACAACGGCTGAGAAGGACTGTACGAGACAAAACTATAAAACCTTTAAAAACTTTTCGTCGCTAACTTCACCATACTATTCCAGAACATGAGTAGTGTTAATAACAAAATACACCTAATCGAAGCTTTTCTTGAAGATGAACCTACACTACAAGCACTTTGCATAACCGAAACTTGGTTAAATGAAGAAAGAATTAACTTTTTCCGTATAACTGGATACAACCTCGCGGCATCGTTTTACCGGCGGAACTACGAAGGTGGCGGTGTATGCATCTTACTGCGTGACGATATAGACTACATTGAGCGAAGTGATTTATGTGATCTATCAGTGGAATATGTTATTGAACTGTGTGCGATTGAAATACCTAATCTTAATTTGCTCTTGATTACACTATACTGGCCAAATAGTAACAGGGAGACTGAAATTTTTTATACAAATTTAGAGAAATTAATGCTAAAAATACAAAATAAATATAATAAATTGAATATTGTTATTGGCGGAGATTTTAATGTAAATGTTTTAATAAACTCAAGCAAATCTAGCAGACTTATAAACTTAATGCGATGTTTTAACTTTAGACAAATAATAAATGAACCGACACGATGCACTATTACAACTGCCAAATGCATAGATCTTATCTTCAATAATTTTTCCTTACAGAATCAATCAGCTTCAGTTCAGAATTATGGCTTTTCAGATCATAAGGGTGTTCTACTGAGTGTTCCAGGACAACACATACCAGCTAACAAGAACTGGATAACAAAGAAAAGAATTTTTAATGATTCTAGCATCAATCATTTTAAAACCTATATACAAAATATTAATTGGAATGACATTTTTAAACCTACAAATAATATAAACGAAAATTACAATCTATTTAATAAAATACTTATTAACGCTTTAAATGAATGCATACCAAAAAAATGCATTAAAATAAAAAATAAACGATCAAAAGCGTGGTGTACACGCGGAATTAAAAAATCATGCACCCATAAACGTCTTTTGAAATTACTTACAGCCCAAACAGACAATGAAATATTAAAAACACATTATAAAACCTATGAAAAAGTATTAAAAACGGTAGTAAATAAATCTAAAAAAATCCAATACATTAATAGAATGAAAAAATCAAATAATGTTATAAAAACAATGTGGCAAATAGTTAAAGAAAGAACAAATAAATATAAAATTAAGACTAAGAAAAATATTCAGTTAAAGATAAATAATATTCTAACGGAAAAACCGGCTTTAGTAGCAAACTCCTTCAATAAGTTTTTTGCATCCGTAGGCAAAAGCGATGTACACGCCGACGGCTCAGTGCGCTCCGAGCCGCGCGGCCGGCCTGTTGTAAACACTACCGAAAACACTATGTACTTGCGTCCAGTTGATCAGCGCGAAGTATTAACGATTATAAAAAATCTTAAAAATAAACATACCTTTGGCATTGATGAGTTACCGCCATTCTTAATAAAACATTGTGCTTTAGAGTTAGCTATGCCATACTATATATTAATCAACCAGTCTTTTCAAGAAGGGGTATTCCCTGACCTATTAAAAATATCAATAATAAAACCAGTTTTTAAAAAGGGTGACACATCAGATCCTTCGCAATATCGTCCAATTGCGCTGCTTTCCACTTCTTCTAAAATATTTGAAACTGCCATGTGCAAAAGACTGTACTCCTTTTGTGAAAAGTATTCAATTTTTGATGAAAGCCAGAACGGTTTCAGGAAACGGCGTTCGACGGTTCTTGCTGTTTATAAATTCATTCAAGAAGCATTAAATATAATAAATAAAAAGCAATATGCTATCGGATTGCTCCTAGATATGAGCAAAGCATATGATAAGGTCTCATATCCAATATTGCTTAATAAGCTTTATGGCATAGGAGTAAGAGGTACCGTTCACGCCTGGTTCACGTCATACCTAAAAGATCGTGAGCAATACGTTGAGGTTGAAAACTTTAATAATGAAACTGCAACTATACGTAACTACAGGTCAGCCAAAATTGTGATGAACAACTCAATACCACAAGGTAGTGTTTTAGGATGTATAATGTTTTTAATTTATATTAACGACCTACCAAAAATACTAAATGAATTGTGCGTATTATTTGCTGATGACATTTCAATACTTTTACCAAGCCAAAATAATGTGACAAATTTAAATAAAAAAATACATGACACTTTAGACAAAGTAGTGGGTTGGCTTGAAGAACACAATCTACAAGTCAACTTTACAAAAACAAAAATAATACAATTTAGACCGAGGCAAAAAGCAAAAATTGACATTAATATGACATTTAAAAATAATCAATTAGAATGTGTAAATAACTTGACATTACTAGGTTTAGATTTAGATACAAACATTAATTGGAAATCTCACATAAATAAAATCAAATCAAAATTAAGTAGTTTTACATACGCCTTACTAGAACTGAAAAAAACCACCTCCTTAAAAATTGCCCTGTCATCTTATTATGCGTATGCACAAGCCTGGATCCAATACGGCATTATTTTGTTCGGCAACAGTACCGATATCGAAGACCTGTTCATAATGCAAAAAAGATGCATACGCATCCTAGCACACATCGAAAGTACGGAAACTTGTAGGCCCCACTTCGTAAAATTAAATATATTAACAACTACATGCATTTACATATTAGAGGTGTGTAAATTTGTTAAAAAATATTCAAACTTTTTTATTACAGCAAAAGACACATATACAGATAATCTAAATATTAATCTAAGACACAGAAACCGGTTAGCGCTTCCAGTTTCTAAATTGGTAATGCATAGTTCTAGTCCACATGTCATGGCAATTAAGATTTTTAATCATCTACCAAAACTTATAAAAGATTTAGAATCAGAAAACATATTTATAAAGAAACTCAAACGCCACCTTGTTCAAAAATGCTATTATAATTTGCAAGAATATTTTGATGACAAGTGCACAATTTTGTTATAACAATCTGTAAAGGAAATTTCAGTGCCCCAATACTCCAATTTGTATACCTTGTAAATAAGACGTAGTACATCATTTTTTTTTCATGACAAATTGTTTATTGTAAAGTTAAGGCTATAATCATTTTAATGACAAATTTTCTAATTCAATAATATTTAACTGACATTATCTTGCATGATACCTTCTTATACCTACATTTTAGATTTTAGATTGCAGTGCCCATCAGGGTTCCATTCTGTACAATTTACTTATGTTAAAGACCTATGTTTACAATGGAAAGCAATAAACAACTGAATACTGAATACTGAATACTAAACCTACCATGTGTACGCGCGGCTGTAGTTATTGGAAATTCAGCCTAGTGTCTTTGTTTTGTAATTACAAACTATGGAAATAAATTAATGACATTCTGAGTACCTATGTGGTAATTAAAAGCTACCATGAGACATTGTTAGGTGGATAAAGTTCGCGTAGCACCTATACTATCCTCTCAGCTTTGTCGGCCAAATACAAAGGAAATCGAATGAGAACACACCCGTAACAAATCGTTATTAATGAAATTGCATTCCATGTAATGTAAATGTTATTAAATACCAATATGCGATAAATTAGATCACTGCCCTAGGTGATGACGACGAACTAATAAGTTTGTCACGCAGTAACAATATTGAACTTCAAACTATCAATCAATGAATCATTTATTTATTAAACCTTAACAATTATAGTTTAAAAAAAGTAAGGCCTTTTTGCATCTATTATAGATGATTTATACAGCGTCAGCAACTGGTAATCATGCTGTACGGGACGCCGCAGTGCCTGGGACATTGTTAGATGGATTAGGCTTGCCCAGCACCTATACCATCCTCTCACCTTAGTCAGCTATTATTCAGAGGAAAGTACAGGTCAATACGTCTGAAACTAACTAAGCCGCGTAATCCATCAAACAATGTCCTAGGCACTGCAGCGTCTCGTACAGCATGATTACCAGTTGCTGACGCTTCATAAATCATCCATAATAGATGCAAAGGCCTTACTTGTTTTTTGATTGCACAAGTGAATAAAAAGAGAGATAGCCGATGAAGACGCCTCAATATACGCCGCTAATTATAACAAGTGGGCCAAGGGCAAGGCTACAATTGCACTCAGGTGCCTACGTACCGAGTGTCAATTTGTTGAACAAAGAAGTCATGTCAGAGTTGTTTGAGCTTGCGCCGTACGAAGATGATACCCACGATCCGTTCACTCACGAGGTGAGCTCGTGTATCAAAACTAAAAAAATCGGTAGTACCATTATTTGGCAAAAATCGTTTGTTGTATGGGAAATGGAGGATGGCCCTTTAATATTTACTAGCCGCACCCCGCAGTTTCACCCACGTAGTTCTAGTTCCCATAGGAATATCGAAAAATCCCTTCTTAATGTACCTCTAGGATACTCAAGGTGTTTCAAATTTTAAGTCTCTAGGTCCAGTGGCTAAGCGTTGTCTGTCAGTCACTAAGTCAGTAACGGTTGTATATATTGATTACTAGCTGTCCCGGCGAGTTTTGTACCGCCCAGAATCAACTACCTACTACCACATCTTCTAACTACTACTCTACCACTACTACTCTACTTCTATCCTACTTCTACTCTACTACTACTCTACTTCTACCCTACTTCTTCACTACTACTACTCTACTTCTACCCTACTTCTACTCTACTTCTACTCTACTACTACTCTACTTCTACTCTACTACTACCCTACTACTCCATTTCTACTCTACTGTTTTTTCTTCCATAAGAACCTTCTCCTGACAATAACAAGCCGTGACCAAGGGAAAGAGGGATTAGATTAATAAATATGAATAAATAACAAATTCCGGAAAACAGGTAAGGTAAGTGTAAGTAAAGTATTTCTAGGGATACCTCCGGAAGATGTGCAGCGGCGTTGCCGTACTCGCCACGTTTACGTTTCACGTTCACGTTTTGGCGAGCGCTATACGGGATGTTGATACACGGAAAGACACTGCTGCCCACGGGCAAGAGAGGGAGGCAACATTCCACTGCCGGCACCCCACGCCATAAAGGCTATTACTATTCCTACGCTGTCTGTCCGTCTAATTATTCCGTCTGTAACGACTAATAATTTTTTAGAGGATTGGCAAGTGTTGCTATGAAAACAAAAATAACCAAAAGATAAATATCGATAAAAGGAATTAATTATGAAATGAACTACATGAAACCATTATCCAAAAAAATAAAGTGTAATGTGTACACATTAGGAAAGAACATTTAAAAAGAAATATGATTATTATTTTTTCATAATAAAACATAATATAACGTGAAAAATAATTAGTTAGATGCACCGTTACGGAATCCTCCTGCGCGTGTCCAACTCACACTTGTAAACTTGCTTTATTTAGTGATATCAAATATCATCATAGGCCTTTGTGTCTTTTCCAGACAATTTAAACAGTGTCTGTTTGAGAAAAAGTCTGTTTAGTGATAACGTTACATCGAAACGCCTTTAACCCCTGAAAACGCAATATAATATTAAGCGGCTTAGCTGAAGTTAATGAAATTCTGTTTACTACCTGAAGGCTAGTCTGTTTATCAACTGACTGTTAACTATCTACAAAGAGACATGATTGTCCTTGGTCAGTTAAGGTTCTACCGCTGATGTCACGACATTATAAGCGTGTCCTGTACATGGAATTGCAATATATTTTTGTAGGTCAAAGTGTTTGTTCGCATTACATGAATGAGGCAGATTTCAACAAGATACTCGTGTTATCAGAATATTACCCACAGCAAAATCTAACCGCAAAGGTTACAGGGCTTTTTTTGAAAATACGTTGTATATCTTAAATCAAAAAATACACTAACCCGAGAGCAATGGGATTTGTGGATTTTTTGTCCAGAAATCCCCTATGCGTCCCCTTTGAGAACAGGAAGGGGATTTTTGGACAGAAAGTACAATAATCTCCTTCGCAGGCGATCGTCGCAGGGCATTCACCCGCATTCCTGGAATGAGCCGATAAATATATGCAGAATAAGGGTAACTTAAAAATACCACTAAAATACGATTAGATACTTATATAATAACAAAAAACTATTGACAGCGAAAAAGCAGCACTCCTACTTAACCGTTTTTAATCAGAATTCCAGCATAGTATATTCTTATTAAAACTTTATAAAACATCATTAATAGTCTCTTGTCAGAAAAACATCGTCATAAAAGATTTTTAATCCAAAGTACCTACTTACACACCGTCAGATTAGCAGCCTAATTTACAGTTGCTCAACAGTAATACATCACACTTGAACTTGAACTTTTGTGTGTGTTCCGTCTTATCATTTTGTAACTATGTGAAGCTTATATGGATTATGTATCACATTATTTGTACATAAGCCTATCGGTACATAAAGGTCACTTGATGTTGGTAAGGTAGGAAGGTAATATATTTGTAGGAATCTTAATTTATAATGAATGCATTATGTATGACTAAGGGTCAAGACACGATAAAACGTTAATTAAAGTGAATATTATAACTCACTTAGGTAGGTACTTATGAAAATATAATAAAATATATAGATAATATGTAAGGGATATGAGTGGAGACGCTTTAATGGTAAATAATTACTTTCATAGATAAGATTTTTAGTTATTAAGTACTGTTTGTCTTCCAACAATATAAAAATAAATAAATTTTTTTTTTTCTTTTTTAAGGACTTAGTCGCCAAGCGACTACATCGCCTATAAATAAATAATATTTCATATAACATTCATGATAGTTTCAAAAGTTAGGTATAATAAAATACCTAAACAGAGAGGCCAATATCTTGTATGCACAAGTTTTTTTCAACATTCCCTCTTGTATAAATTCTACCTACAGTGTCATATGTTATTTAATTTCGATGAACATATAGGATATTTAGTAAGTACCTAAAAACTATTCTGATATTACATCTAGTTCTGATACAGCCACTCAATATCTAAATAAAGAATATTCTTTATGTAAAGCCAATCAATTCATTGTCATAAAATGAAGAGCTGTTATGCCTGAATGAATGAAACAATTTGTTAAATGATAAAATGCTCTCGTCATTTCGAAGAATGAATTCAATGAAGCATCGTTGCAACAGCCAGTTTTGTATGCTCCATTTAATACTTGTAGAACAATGCGTCTACAAATTGTTTGATAGCATCAATGTTGCAAGCTCTTCATTAGTGGTCTCGCAAATGTCAAACTGCCTGATTAGGCCTGATACGGATGAACAATGGGCGGTAGCATTGACATGGCTTGAAATTGTTGTTCATACTTGTGCGACATTTGCCCAGTAGCCCAAGTAGGGCTGATGGACAAAAGTCGTCGTAGATAACCTTGGATAAGACGTTAAAGGTATAAAGTTAAGGTAAAAAATTATTGACATATTTAAGGTGATACAATTATCAATGAATAGGCTCCCGAACTAGTTAATAACTGTGTTTAAGAAGCCAGTGACTTCTCCAACAATCTGCATTAAGTAGTTATGTCTAATTTAGGTATGTCTAAATAAAAGCTTAACAAAAGCCGACGATTGACCGATTGATGATTAACGAAATACGTTGTTATTTTTTTTAAACGAATTAAAAAGTCGCCTGTATATTGTGGTTGGGTTCGGTTAGACACTCTTTCAGATTTGTCCCATTTCAAAAAAACTCGGTTTTGATAACGGGATCCAAAAGGAATTAAATAATAGTGTCTACGGGAGCCCATCAAGGCAAAGTTACTTGCTCTAAATTAAAACTTGCAGTTGGCTTTTTTGTTTCACTTTTAATGTTTGCTTGCCTTTAAACCCAATTCTGATGATGGGATAAAAATTATATAGTGTTTTGAGTATTTACAGCAAGAAGTCAAAGATTTTATCATTGAAGTAGGTAGGTGTTTTTGTTGAAAAATTAAAGAAAATATTAGCGCCTTCGTAAACAAAATAAGCTGATTTATTATTGCGCGACATTTTTAAAAGTAAATTAACTTTTCATTTATGTAAAAGTTTTAACTATTATACAGGGTATTTCATTAAGCACTTCCTATCTTTAAATTTAAATAAAACAAAAAGTGTGTAAAAGTAAAAACGAATAAAAATATCATCGAAAATTTTTATTCGTTTGAAAGACCTCCATCATCCTCTTCTTCCGTACCCCCTTCGGGGTCACCGGGTGAGGCCTCGAGACGTACGTCTCCTTACCCCGGCTTCGTCTCTGGGGGCTACAACCCCCAGGTCTCGTATCTTGTAGCCCTTTGAGTGGGCGGGCAGCAATGGTTCTCCCGGGCGGAGGTGCGGTGCGGGAGGGGCCTATGCATAGAAGTTTCTACGCATGGCCTCCAGACCCCGGACCGCCACCTCACGCGTGTCCTCGCCCGTGGCGATGGCCATCAGGACCTCGGTGAGGATCCCCATGAGTATCACGGGGGCCTCATCCGGTCCGACGGGCCGCTGTTCAGCCACAGGCGCGGTGGGTGCGCTTTCTGAGGGGGGGTTTCTGGCGCTGTAGCCACAAGTGGCCACAGGGATGGCCGGCGCTGTTGCGCCGATAGGTGCCTGCGTCCGTGGAGCGGGACGCGGCAGCGGGTGTCCCGGCTGGGACGCCGGGACTGAGGGTTGGTGTTCCCGCTGTCCTGCGGGTACCTGCGGTGTGGAGGAGGTGAGCGGCTTCCGCTTTCTCCTACCTCCACGGGCTCGCCTTCTTGGTCGTGTTTCCCCGGCGGTCTGCCCACTCTGTGGTGGGCGACTGGCCGGGGGTGGGGCTGTATTTGGGCGAAGGTTGGTAGCCGCCGTGTTGCCGGCGGGAGGGGGGTCGGGCGACCCCTCCCGTCCCGCGGCTGGGGCTACGCGAGGTGGCGGGATGGTAACCCCGCGCTTCCTCGCCTCCTTTCTGAGGACAGGACACTGCCGATTGTTGGCGGTGTGTTCCCGCCCACAGTTGGCGCAAGTCGGCTTGTCGGTGATTGGGCGTGGGCAGTCGGCAGCTGCGTGTTGCCCGCCGCACCGCACACAGCGCGGCGGACGGTGGCAGTGCGCCGAGGCATGCCCAAACGCCTGGCAGCGGTGGCATTGCGGCACTCTGTTGGCCGCGCCGCGCCAGTGTTCCACGCACACGCCCGGCATGTAGAAGAGCTCGGTGATGCTGTAAAGCCTCACGAGCTCCTCCGAGGACATGCGGTCCAGTTGTACGTGGAATAGGCATCCAGCGCGGCCGTGTTTGGGGCGGATAGGCTTAACAAATCTGACCGGGAATTCCCGATCAGTGAGGGCGGCAGCGATATCTTCCGGGGATGTGTCCCACGGAAGGCCTCTGATGGCCACCTTCGTTGGGAGCTCGGCGGAGACCGAGTAGCTGTACCAGCTAATCGCAGGGTCCTCCGCCGAAGCTTCGACCAGGTGGCTCTGGATGGTGCGGTATTCCTCCGGGGAGCGTGGGGTGAACCGGACCCCTTTGCCGAGGGGTCGGGCGTTCGGCGCGTGCCCCAGCTTCTCCCGGAGGGTGGCGAAGTGCCGTGCCCAGTTGGGCAGGCATTCCACCACGATGGGTGGATAGCTCTTTAGTAAGCGGGCGGCGCCTTGATCCTCCACCCGAGGGTTTGTGGGGGCGGCAGTAGTCGCTGGGTCCAGGCCCGCGTAGGATTCGCGGGTCGTGGGGCCAGCTGGTTGCTGTCTGGCGGCGGTACCTTCGATGAGGCCCACAACCGCCGGTTGCATGGGTCGTGGTGCTCGAGCGGCGGGGCCTGCATTGGGCAGGCGCACTGCTGGGACGGGTCGGCCTGCGGGTACCGCTAGGCGGACAGTCGGTGGGGTATGCGAGTGAGACGCAGGCGGGGCTTGAGGCGGCGGTGAGGCCACTACCCTTGCGTATGAGGGCTGCGCTGGCTGCGGTGGTAAGGCGGCGTATGAGGAGGACTCGTCCTCTGACGCTTCCTCCTCGATGGCGGCGACGACTGGGGATGAGGCCACGCTCGACGACACCGAGACGGTCTGTACGTCGAACGCTGCACCCCTCGGAGGCGATGGGGAAAGTAGTAGGCACTGCAGTCTTCCTGGGCCCGGCGTTTCCTGCGGCTGCGGTGAGGATGGGGACGGGGGGGCAGAGGGGGTCCGTAGACGCTGCCTCTTGTCCTCCTGCGCATCGTCATCCTGGGAGAGGTCAATTCCTCGACGTCTGGGTTGGGCCCTCGGTCCCGATGCTCCGGAGGAGGGGCGGGGCGGAAACTCAGTTCCGCCAGCGCACGTCCCGGCCGAGCTTTCGGGGGGCAGGGGGGCGTTTTCCGACGCTGGTATCCGAATTGGACGAAACCGCGGCGCACTCACAGGTGGCGCGGTGGTCGCCCTATCCAAAACAGCCTCGCGCCGCGCGGATCTCCGCACGGGAGGCTTTTTCCCCTCGGACATAGTGCTCCGGGGAAGGAAGAGAAATGGAATGTACCCCGAGTAGGTGGGCGAGAGGTTAGTAGGGCGAAGAGCCAAGCCGGGTGAGATCCCTAGGGAAGGCCCAGCTTAGGCAATTCAGCGGCGCTTACTAACCTAACTCGCCGACCGGAAGCAAGAAGAAGCGTAATAGGGTGTTACTGCACTGGAGGTTTTCAATAAAACCCCAGACAGTGACCGCAACACAAGGTGTGGACGAGGGTACAAAATAAAAAGTCCCACAATGCACGCGAATCGCACGAGGTACTCGCCGTAGAACGGTCCGAGCGGCCAAGTGCGATTGGTGGGGTTTCACGGCACAACACAAACACTGGAGTCACTATCTCAACACAAAACAATATCACAACGCGAGCGACACTACAGTCCAACGCGAGCAGATCCTGCGGTCTCAACGACGAGTCGGACTCAAGTCGGAGACGGCAGGAAGCTCAAGCGCGGTTGAGCGGGGGACGCGGGGGGAATCGCTATGCGGAGCGGGACTCGCGTGCGCACACTGCGGCGCGAGGACGGCAACTGAAAGACCTATCGATGCCATTATGTATGGAATACAACATCATTAAAATGTCCGCCAAGGCTTCTCTGGGTGGAGCGCATCCGAAATGTCTATTTTTCCATGACTCTGGCGCATAAATCAGGCTGAATTTGACCGATGGCATGGGTAATGTTGGCTTTGAGGGCCGCTGTGGTTTGTGGCTTATTCGCATAGACCTGAGACTTAAGAAAACCCCACAAAAAAAAAGTCTAACGGGGTCAAATCGCACGATCTCGGTGGCCAGTTGACATCACCTCCACGTGAGATGACCATACCCTTAAATCGCTCGTGCAGAATATCCAATGTGGCGTGAGCTGTGTGGCAAGTAGCGCCGACCTGTTGAAACCACATGTCGTTGGTGTCCAGATCATCCAATTCAGGCCAAAAGAAATTGGTATTCATCGACCTATAGCGCTCGCCGTTGACAGTGATGGCCTGACCAACGTCGTTCTCAAAGAAATATGGACCGATGATGCCGCCAGCCCAAAATCCACACCAAACAGTGACTTTTACGGAATCCATTGGACGCTTTCGGATCTCATGTGGATTGGTATCGTCCCAAATTCGACAATTTTGTTTGTTTACGAACCCATTTATCCAGATATGGGCCTCATCACGGAAGATGATTTTCCGATGAAAATTAGGGTCAGTTGCTAACTGCTCCAGAGCCCATTCAGCGAATAGGTACACGTCGTTGTCTATGGTCGTTTACCTTCAGTTCCTGGGTCAGTTGAATGTTGTACGGGTGCAGGCCCAAGTCATGACGCAAAATTCGCCAAGTTGTGGTCTGCGAAACGCCGAGTTCTTGTGAGCGACGCGAAATTGGCTGCCTCGGATTCTCCTGCACATCTTTTCCTTCTTTTTCCGAAATGACAATATATGTTGTTGACCGCAGATGGCCATGACAACGTTACCGGACTATGGCGAGCGCAGAAGGCGCCCAGCCGCAAAAGTTAGGATGGGGCAACAAGCTCAAGGGCACCACTTAGGTTCGAACCACGGCTTGGACTGTTGCCAGATTTATGAATCTACTGATGGTTGACGTCTAGGTGCAAAACTGCACCTTAAGACGGAAGAATGTATTCTTCGGCCCCGCCGGCGGGACCGGTTTTTAAACATGTGTCTATCAGCTAAAGTGGGACGGGTTGACGTCACCTCCGGGTTAGCGGCGGTGAGCTCGTCAACGGGCAAGCCGAGAACGTGTCTCGGTCGACGGAGGAAAGAACTCGTGGGCAATGGCTCTATCGGGTAGTCGGAGGGTAGTCCCGAGATTAACGGATTGGAGTGTTCCGCCGCCACTTCATAAAAACGCTTTGAAGCAGTTTTAATAAAGTGTTCGATGGACTCGAGTTTGAGATCTCGGTGGAGGTCTACATTGCGCATGTACCATGGGCAACCCGTGGCCCTGCGCAAGAAGTTGTTTTGGACTACCTGAAGGCATCTAACGTGACGGGACTGGCCAAAGACGACAGAGGAATATGTCATTATTGGCCGTACAACTGTCTTGTAAAGTGTCACTTTATTTCTAAAGGACATTTTACTTTTCGAGTTGAGAAGGCTGTTTAACCGGCTAAGCACGAACTTGGCGCGATTAGTGACAGACCTTATGTGGGGATAGAAGGTGAGACGTCTATCTAGGATTACTCCTAGGTAGCGAGCTGACCTAACCCAAGGGATGGGTTTGTCGAAGAGGAGGAGAGGCTGGGGCAAGTAGGGACTCCGAGTGAAGTACACTGCTGCACTTTTCGTCGGATTCACCTCTATGCGCCACTTTCTGAACCAGGCACCTAGGGTGTCTAGTGCAGCCTGCAGCCTTATGCGTACGCGATTCCTGTTCTTATCGGACGCGGGATTCTCCTGCACACTCTCACGGATAGCAGCGATGTTTTCGGCAGATCTTGCGTTTCGTCGACGTACGGGTGTTGGTCGATCGTTTACTGAATCAGTGGACTCAAATTTATCCACCACACTGCGAATAGTCTTCTCGGAAGGACGATTATGGCGACCTTAAAATGGGCTAAGCGCGCGGTACGTTGCCCAAACAGAACACCCATTTTGATAAAACAATTTTATTATTTGCACGTGTTGTTGAATGCTGGATCCGTCCATGGTGATTTGGCAAAACAGACTCAATAAATGACAACTAATTTGACAGATGTAGCTTCAACAAGATGGCCGCTATCAACTGTCAAAGTTCGGAAGTCCTTACTGGAAGACCCTTTAGCTGAACTTAAAAAAGCCTACCCAAGTTATATGGACACATTTAGACGTCTAATTTGCACTTGACCTACATCCGGTGTACGAAGGCTGAAGACGGCGGTTGGCAAAGTGAGTTCCACCGGATATTGCATCGCCCGCGTTAAACGAAGCAAAGCCGATCTTGTTACGGATCCTCTTTGGTGAACTACGGAAACGGAAGTGTGTACCAGACTATTTAAATTGAGTTTGAAAATAGATCGTTCAAAATTGAAAGGAGTTATTTGTAGAAGAAACCGGAACATTTTAATATTATGTAAAGTAGTGTAAGTAATTAAGTACTTTGCTAAGTTACTTCGCTTAACGAACTGGACACAAGCAACAACTGGCAGGTTTCTTTTCTGACAGGAATAAAAATTTATATTCGCAGTCGTAGACAACATACAAGGGCCTGGCCGGGCCGCAGTAGTAAAATCGCCCCTGAGCCAGGGCTTCGTTGATCCTAACTAATATTTTTGAAAAAAATATATGTAATAGAATATTAAAATGTGTATATTATATCAAAATATGGTAGGTGTCGCTAACTTGCAAGTAAGAAAAATAAAAAATAAAAACGTAAACAGCCAAAAGTTTTGACTTCAAAAGACGCTAGGACCTTAATTTAAAATAAATGTATCTTAAATACATGTATAAAATATCCAAAGGACATGTCAATCGATAAAGTAGTTTGGCTAATAAAAATTAAAAACTGTTTTTTTTTAATTATTTCGCTTATTTTAAGTATTAATAGGCTTAATATTCAGCAAAATTATATGTTATAATAAAACAAATAAACATGCATAACGCTATTTCTAATTCAGCCAGGGGCGATTTTACTACTGCGACCCGGCCAGGCCCTTTTACGTCCTGAACAGCTTAGGTTATATTATAAAAATCTGTCAGATGTCACTTAAATTATTATTCAATTGGGTTATATTTATCCCATAACGTATCTTATTCACTAGTCATCCCAAATTGTAATCTGTCACAACAGAGTACTTAAATATTTTAAAATAAGCACCTTCACAGAAAAAGCTAATTAAGTTAATACTTATTAGGATAAAGATTATGTTTTATTATGAAAAGGACTATTTTACGTACAATAAGTTAAATTACCAAAGCAAAGTATCAAACGGAAGCCAGTTAAATTAAATCATAATTCATTAAGCAAATAACACTGCCAAAACAGCCATTAAAATAGTTCACCTTCTCTAGTCAGGGGTTTTATATCTCTATTACAATAGCAGCAGGACCTAAAATTGCTTGATTCATCTCAGCCTCAGTACATGTGTAGTAAATGAGGTGTCTAGAGAAATATAACCTTAATTACAAAGAGAGAGTGCTCCTATTATTGTAGGAAAGTGGGTGCGGACTTAACGATCAGCTGGCACGAGACATTCGATATTTACACTTACAATGTTTTGGTGTTCATCATCTTGAATTTCTTCCTCCTTACTCAATATAGATATGAGCCCACATTCACTCGTTGCTGGGTATTGGCATTTATCACGCAATTCTTTCCGACCCTGCGCCAACTGAAACCTTTGGCTTCCCGCTCCTCTGACAATGTCGTCTGACCACCTGGCTGGTGGTCTGCTTCGTGATCTACCCTTTGCCGGGCCACCATTCTGTCACATATATGATGTTTAAAAAAATCATCAGCTATTATGCTTATGGTTTTTTGGCATATTTTCTTAAAACACTGTCAAAAAGAGTCAATCAGATGATGATTAATTTAATCAGCATTTATTAGTAAGAGTAAGAAAATCTAATTTTGAATCGCTCGTATGAAACAACTAGCCGCACCCCGCAATTTCACCCGCGTAGTTACCGTTCCCGTGGGAATTTTGAAAAATCCCTTCTTGGTTCACCTCTAGGATACTCAAGGTATATGTGTGCCAAATTTCAAGACTCTAGGTCCAGTGGTTTAGGCTGTGCGTTGTCTGTCAGTCACTCAGTCACTCAGTCAGTAACGGAAGAGTTTTATATAAATATTGATTGCTCGAAGTCTACAAATTTTCGTTACACTTTCTACGTTAGAAGCGCATGGTTGAGACCACTCGTTTCTTGAGAAAATTTTGTCACACTAATGCCTAGAAAGTTAAAAACTTATGAACGCTGTATCACGAGTTCTCGTCGCCATACAAGCGATAATAGAATAGACCCTGGTCTAAGCTCTATGCATTGTTTTTATCACCTTAATTAATAACTATCTTCGTCAGCGAAGACTTTGTGACAGTTCATAGTAGAGGCTACATACATTTAATCAGGTTGTTTGGTAGGTAAACCTAAAACATGCAGATGCATATCAAAGTGGTTAGCATTTCATTAAATTTACGATGAGAACTTCAAGTAATATTAATTAAGGGTGACATATTAAAACCACTCGAAGTTTTAAGCTTTCTCCTAATACCTGCATTTTTTTATTGCTCTTCTATAGCATAGACAGTGCTTTAACGTGGGAACCTGAAATAGAATCTTTATCATCAATAGACAGAAAATTATATATTTTTTTAAATTGAGAAATTCTCTGCTTCAAATTGCCTGAAAACTACGAGTACATATTGTGCTCTCGCTCAGTCTATATTCTCAGCCACATATGTGGTTATTGGAATGGAATATGTTAAATACCACATTAAAGGTAATATTAGTTATAAATGCTTCATAATTCACGCCTAATTACGTCATAAATAAGATGATCTTACCAATTTCAGTGGAATGCAGTATCATCACTTGCAAAGGACACGGCCTTAAACAGCTGTATATAAATTATTAAAAAAACAGGATTTTGAGAAGTTATGCACATTTTAACAATAATTTATGGCGTATTGAAATAACCGTTTTCGCCACAAGGTGTAGGTAAAAAGCCCTTTTATTTATTGCTTTTCTGCAGATTTTTGTTTTGGGTCTGGGTTTTATCTATGGATGTTATGTGATATATAAGTATGCATTTACAAAAAAGTACATAAGTATTCTATAAACCATCTGGTTTCCATTCTGAGTTTGGGACTATAATGGTGCTGTGTGTAGTGTCCAGCATTATTTATTATTTATTGATGCCGTGGGGTGCCGGCAGTAGAATATTACCCCTCCTCTCATGCCCGTGGATTCAATAAGAGCCTGCTAAGGGCCGACCTCTGGAAGATGGGCAGCAGCGACTTTTCGTGTATCAACGTCCCGTACTGCGCTCGCCAACCCGCGTGCCAAGCGTGTTGAGTATGGCAATTGCACCTCGTAGTGTAGTCGTCGTTCAGTAGTGGACGTTTTACGGCTGAAATGATGACGGTGATGATGATTGATGGAGACGGGGAAGTTTTCTACTCGATTTATGTCGCGTGTCGGTGACCTCCTATTTAGAGATATAACAGTTATACAGATTGAATGACAATAAATAACACTTAAACCATTTAATTACAAGAGCACTTAAACAATTTAACGAGAACAAGTTTTATAAAAACTTGTGTACAAGTCAATAACCCATTTAACTTCTAATTATACACCAGTCAAGTAGCTAATGTCTATTAAATACTAAAATAAATGAAATACTGGACATTTCAGCATCCAAACTTTTTCTCCAGCCGTGGACACCCACTGCTGGACAAAGGCCTTCTTGACCCAAATTCCTGATCATGAGGGGTTGTTGCCATACTCACCACGCTTGGCAGGCGGGTTGGCGAGCGCAGTACAGGATGTTGATAGACGGAAAGACGATGCTACCCATCTTCCGGAGGTATCCCTTGGCAAGTTCTTACTGCCGGGTAAGAGAGGAAGAACAACATTCTACTGACGGCACGGCACCAAAAGTTAAGCAGAGCTTAACGTTATTGACAATTTGGTAACAAATCTACTACTTTAAGAACAAATATAATTACATTAAATTATTAGGTGGTGATAAAATCTAACCCTTTATTATTTTAACATTCAATTGAAGTTTAAAATGAGTTTAACGACTTTGGTATAAAATGAAAAATTACAAAGTATAGTAATCCCAACAATTACAATATAAAAACGTCAACATGAAAAAAATATAAAGTATAAAAATGTCCACGTGAAAAATTACCAAGTATAAAGATAGTTTCACGGAAGTAAGCAATACAGAAGCCCAATTAAAAGAGGCAATCCATGGACCTCATAACAGACAATGCAAGGTTTCGTTTGCTAGTCGGAGCATCCTGTTAAAACAATAATTAAATCCGAAAACGCCTTTGTTCTTCCGGACATTCTATTTAGGAAATTTAAATAATTATTGCGTTGGTAAGTATAGGGATATAAAATAATGTATCTCTCCGTACGATTGTAGATAGAAAAAACAATAACAATAAATGAAAACACACACACAAATATACCTACTTATAAAATAAGTAACATGTCAATAGGCACAGGGTGTAATTTATCAATGCCACCTGGAGAGAGAGTAGTACTAATAACAATAATAACAATTTTTTTTTCGTCGTACGACCGTCAGTAAAGCAACAGCTACGTTAGTTCGCTCCGCGGATTTTAAATTGCAAAAGTGGTGAAATTCGAAGTGACTCAGTTGTAACTTATATTACTGTGTAGCCAGTGTAATACCCGATCCAGTGACGTTTATAAAATTGTAATCGGACTAGTGGTGCAGTAATAAACTGAGAAAACATTTGAAAAAGGTGGTGTAACCGACCATTTACTATTGTTCGCGCGGGTGAATCATCGCTAAGCGGCCGGCCGGCTGAGGTACTTAGCTAAACGCAACTCGCTGCAGTACTACTATTGAAGCTGTGGCGCGGCTTGTTTCACTTCGTTTGGAGGATTATAAGTAATGTCTTCGACTGCAAAACTTAGTGCAGTGTGTTCAGGATGCAAAGTCCAAATATCGGACAAGAGTTACTTGGTTTGTTCTAAGTGTAAACACACATACGACCTTTTATGTGCAAACATAAAAAAGAGCGACTTCGAAACACTTACAACAGAGTATCTAAGCTCCTGGATTTGTGCGGAATGTCTTAGCAAAATTCCCAAGAGTGGAAATACGAATACACCAGTACGCGGAAACGATCATCTATCGTCAAAGACTATTTCTAACACACTAGATGAGGAATATGGAAATGTTACTGGACGTACGAAGTATCTACAAATTAAATTACAACAAACACCTATCTCTTCTCCTACTCCTCCTCCTAACACAACACAGTCGAGGATCGGCGATTTGGACGTCCGCGTCCGTACTATGATGGAAGTGGAATTGCAGAGGAGCACCGATGCGCTGTATGAACGTCTAAAGACTACTGTGAGTAAAACAATAGCGGAGCAGTTTACGACTTCAGTGGATAACAATTTGATCGTAATAATGCTGGCTCAGTTTGACATACTGAACGAGAGATTAAGTACCTTGGAGAATAAATTGAGTTCTTGTAAATGTGGAGAATCACCAGTCTCAACTAATCCTTGGCCTTCCGAGCCAGCCAAGACAACCTCTCCTGTATCAAACGCACAAAAGGAGGGCCACGGGTACCAATTAGAGCCCCAAGGAGATAAATCTGTTGAAAAGAGTAAGCACATTAGTAGAGACTCATCAGACCGAAAAAACAAGCCAACCGAATCGCCCAAGCCAACCGAATCGCTTAAGCAGGCCCATGTTAGACAGGCGCATGCTTCTACTAGCAGACCTCCTGCAGCTACTTTACGCACACCACCACCACCACCACCACCACCACCGAAGGCTCCGGTACCCGAGGAAGATGATTGGATCACGGTCCGCAAGAAAAATACGAATAAAACTGAATTCGTGAATAGGACAGTGGACAACTCCAAGACGACCACAAATAGAATCAACCACGGGCCTTCAAGAGGTACGCAGCCAGCTAGTACTACTAGCATTGTAAGTAGCATTAGAGGTAGAGAGAGCTTACAACCTAAAATGGTGAAGAAAGGCCGGAACTCTAATATTTTGGAAATCCAAGCAATGGAAGTAAGGAAATATCTTCACGTATGGAAACTGGCGATCGCAACGTCAGTGGAAAGTGTGACGGACCACGTAAAGAAAGTATGTGGCACAGAAGCCAAGATAAAAGTTGACAAGATCAAGCATAAGACTGAGAGGGATTATGCCTCCTTCATTATAACGGTGCCGCAAAGAGAGTACGAAGTAATTTGCCAGCCCGACGTATGGCCTGTAAATTCTGAGTTTGGCGAATGGTTTTGGTTTCGGAGACAGGCAAATAGGCCAATTGAAGAGAAATAGAGCCATAGAGGTATACTACCAGAATGCGAGAGGGTTACGGACAAAGTTGGATATGATTTGTAACAACATCGAATCCTCAGGTGCAGATTTATTCGCAATCACGGAGACGGGTTGTGTAGAGTCCATTCACGATGCCGAGATAGTACCTCCGGGATACCAGATCTTGAGATGTGACCGAGCGGACGGGCGGAAGCAGGGGGGAGTGTTCCTGGCGTCGTCGCACCGCCTTCAGGTACGACGAGCGAAGGTCCCGGACGGCGTGGATATTGACGCCTGCGCGTTCGAATTAGTTGGCGCCGTAGTGTTTTTAAAAGAGAAGTTTTTATTTTTTTGTTGTGTTGTTTATATTCCGCCTAATAGTACTGAAAATGATTATTTAAATTTATTCCAAATTTTAGAAAAATGGTGTCCTAAATATAAGTCATGTTTAGTTATAGGGGATTTTAATTTATACTCGTGTAACGATAATGTTTTAAACTATTTTGAATATTTTGTTGCCTTTTGTGAATTCGCTCAGAAGAACGAGGTGAGAAATTGTAACGACAGGTTACTAGATTTAGTGCTGGTTTCTTCAGAAATGGATGAAGTGCACGTGTCCAGGGCCGACGAGGCGTTAGTGCCTGTGGACCAGCAGCACCCGCCGCTCGAGGTGACGGTGCAGCGATGCGCGCACGCCGAGCCCAGCCCGGCCCCGCCACCTCAAACCATTCTACCGAGCTGGAACTTTCGTAAGGCGGATTACCACGCGTTGTATTCCTCAATAGCGGTAGCCGATTGGAGCGCTCTTTACCAAGTACAAGAGCCCGAAGAGGCTCTAGATTATTTTTATGATATCCTGAAGGAGATTTTTGACAAATGTGTTCCAAAAAACGTACAAGTAAGGTAAACTCAAGATATAGTTACCCCAGATGGTATACTGTAGAGATCATTCGAGAAATAGAACTCAAGGCGAGGCTGCATAAAGTGTACAAGGCGAGAGGGTCGAAAGAAAACTACCAGGCCTTTTCAGAATGTAGAGCGAGGGTCAAGGAAATGATACACGTGCAGCATCAACATCATCAGGAGCGAGTGCAGAGCCGACTAGCGGAGGACCCAAGGGCATTCTGGGACTATGTTAGAGAGAAACGGGGTGCAGTAGATCGAAAGAAAATAACTAAAGATGGTAGTACACTTCCGGAGGCAGAATGTGCAGATGAATTTGCTAAGTATTTTCTTTCGGTATACGGCACCAGTACAGCGGCCCTCAACGTGCGCAAAGCGGAGGCTTTTAGCAGCGCCGGGAGCTCGCGCGTCCATGTGCCGCGGCTAACAGAGGCAGAGGTATGGGCGGCACTCACACGACTTAAGCCAAAACAGTCTGCAGGTCCAGACGGGATACCCGTGTTTGTGATGAGAGACTGTCGGAGGGTTCTGGCGGAGCCTCTCGGCCATATATTTAACATATGTTTGGAAGGCTCTTATTTCCCGGAGCGCTGGAGGGTTACCCGAGTAATCCCCATACCGAAAGGTGACGGTGGCTCGGAGGTAAACGGATTCAGACCTGTGGCGATCCTTTCGACACCAGCAAAAGTGTTCGAGTCGGCGGTGCAGCGCAGTATACAACACCAAATATCGGCACATCTCTCGGATGCTCAGCACGGCTTCAGACCAGGGCGCAGCACGACCAGTAACCTCCTCAGCTCGATGTCGTACATTATCCCGAACGTGGATGCAGGGGTGCAAGTCGACGTCGCCTACTTTGATTTTAAAAAAGCTTTTGACATGGTCGATAACGACATCTTATTGACAAAGCTGGCAACGATCGGCTGTACCCCCAAACTGCTGCAGTTCTTCACTAGTTACATGAAGGCAAGGCAGCAGTACGTGGAGTACGCGGGATACAAATCCGAGCCTTACTTCACGAGAACTGGGGTGAGTCAGGGTAGTAACTTAGGGCCGCTGGAATTTATCGTAATGATTAACGATCTCCCTGAAGTTGTAACAGCGGCCAAATGTCTTCTGTTCGCAGACGACCTCAAGCTGATCTTGCCGATAAAGGAGGAAGGAGACTGCGTCCGTCTTCAACAAGACGTGGATAGAGTAGTGGAGTGGAGCCAGAGAAACAAGTTGCAATTTAATGTAGACAAATGTTCCATTATTACATTTAGTAGAGCAACAGCCCCACTACACTACAACTACCAGATAGAGGAAGCGCAGTTGAAGCGGGTGGATTCGGTGAGGGATCTTGGGGTTCAACTGGACACAGAGTTGAGGTTCAAGGCCCATGTTGTGAGCGTCTGTAAAAAGGCGTACAGAATTCTAGGATTCATTTTACGTCGTGCAAACGGTTTCACGAACATCAGGGCTCTAACAGCAATGTATGACGCCCTGGTCAGAAGCCAGATGGAAAGCGCAGCTTCTGTATGGGCTCCTCATGAATCTAAATATAGTCTCATGATGGAGCGCATACAGAACAAGTTCACCCGATATCTTTATTGGAAGAGATATGGCGTCTATCCCTTCTATCCCTTGATGTATCCAACCTTATTCGTTTTAGGTATGGTTGGATATAACAAGTTAGAAATTAGGAGAGATATGGCACTTGGTCTGTATGTGGTTAAGGTGTTCCGGGGGATGATTTCAAACCCGACTATCTTGGAGATGATGAACCTGTGCGTGCCGGATGAGTACGTGGGGAGGCGCAGGCGGCCGCCTCTGTTCGTAATGCCTCGCGGAAGAACTAACCTGCTGAACAAGGCGCCTCTGACGAGCACCATAAAAGAACTAAATCTGGTAGCGGCAACCATTGACGTTTTCCACTGTTCACAGAGCGAATTCGCAAGGGCTTTACTATTTAATTTGTGTTATGATAAATAACTACTTAAGGTGTTTTGTTTTTTTTTTTCAATTATTTTGGACTTATACTTGAAATATTTTGCTAGAAGACATGTGTATCTATTAATTTTATTTTGCTTATTGTGTTTTTGACTAATTCATTATTTTGCCTGATAATATATATATTGTGGACTACTCTATTGTATTAGGTCATATCCTGTAATAATAGATGTAAGTGTTTTCAATAAATACAATACAATACAATACAATAGAAATAGCGAATTTTACTTAAAGGAATGATTCCTGAATTTTTGGAAAGAAACAAAACTACATTCACAGATTTTATTAATACGCTTTCCACTCGCGCCATTAACAATAACAGAGAAAATTCGGAAAAACAACATTCTGTACTTTTATGGCATCAATTGAAAATCTTATACATCGAATCTCACATGGAATATTAAATGAAAAGAAAACAATCCTCCTAAGAATTCCGTCGGATTTAGAAAAAATCGTTTTGGGTTCGCGTGTCATCTGAAGTGAAAAGATTCAATTATGTGCTTTATTCTATTTATTTGTGTTGTTTTATTTTGTAATTTGTGACGCGTCAATAAGGTCCATGCGGCCGCACTGAATAAAGTATTTTTTGATTCTAGAATAGACAATCTTTGAGATTGATCCGATAACGGGATCCTTAGCTTCGCGTAGGCAGTAGTTTCAAGTAGTAGATAGCTCTTATGGAATAAAATAATTGTAATAGTGTCAAATAAAGACTTCTCAAGGAATAATGGACGAGCTCTGTGGCGCATCGGGCGAAGGTCCGCCTGCAACGCAAGAGGTTGCGGGTTCGATTCCCGCCTTGAGACAAATGACTGTACGATCTGCAGATATTTGTTCAGGGTGTTCTGGGTGTTTTTCTATATATAATAAAAAAATATCTATCTATGTATTATAATGTATTAAGTATATCAGTCATCCACCCATAACACAAGCTCTGCTTAGCTTAGGGCTAGATGATGCTGTGTGAATTGTCCAGCATTATTTATTTATTTAATAATAGTAATTGCCCTTAATTTATACTTGCGGTTGGTTTTTGTTTCACTTAAATAATGTTTAGTTGCTTTTAAAACCAGTTCTGATGATGGGACCCATGATAAATCGAGGGAGCTTCTCAAATATAATAGGCAAACATATATAGCGGCTTGGATGTACATATTTAGCAACAAATCAAGGATCTTATTATTGAAATTAAAGAATTATTGGATACACTGTTCTAACAAGCCTCGAGCACTCATCTAATTATCACGAATATGGCGGATAGACTATAAAACCTTTTTTATTTTGTTCAACAAATTCTGTGGGGTGCCGGCAGTAGAATGTTTCCCCTCCTCTCTTGCCCGTGGATCGTAAGAATCTGTCAAGAGGTACCTCTGGAAGATGCAGCGTCTTTCCGTGTTATAACTTTCTGTACTGCGCTCACCAACCCGCCTGCCAAGCGTGGTGGTATGGAAACAATTCACTAATAAAATACTTCAGTTGTGTTTTTTTTAAATCGTTATAAAAAACAACTCAGCCATACCTCTATTAGTGTAAAACAGGATAGTATCGGTTAACGAACTAAATCTTTATGATCAAAATCTCTGGATCATTGACACCATATTCTTATTTATTGTCAATAGCTCTGGATCATTGACTCTTAAGCCATTTGAATGCTTAATTTAAATGCCTATTTTAAATCGGGTTTGACATGGTCAATGGCCGAAGTTGAGGACAAGACTCTCTACTCGTGTAGCCGCTATACTTTTTTTATTATTTTGGCGGTAAACCTCAGAAAATAAATTACCAAAAATCTTTAAATAATCAACAAAAAATAAGGTCCCTAAAAAACGGCGCCAATGATCTTGATGCTGATGATGAATATATCGGTGCGATAATAAATAGATAGGTATACAATACATCATAGCTACCTTTCGATATTGTCTCCGTGAACGTGAATTTTACTGTCTGTAACTGTATATTTTTTAAAGTCACTTAAAAAGTAAAAAAAGCATTTTGAAATAAAACGTTTTTACACAAACTAATCGATTAGGCGATAAACCTTTACAAAATAATATGCGTTAGATAGGTACTTAAAGGCATTTTCTACTTGAGCGACGAACTGTAAATTAGACTAAGTTGGTATATTTCTCATGTAAGTGACTTTTGTCTTGTTGAGAATAAAATTATATTAAACCTAAAATATAGATATCTGGTTGTTAATCATTGCATAGAATATTTATATAAGTAATTTTATTTATAAAACACATTAAAATTCTTATAGGTACAAACCGGTCAGTAGTTGGGGTTTATATGCTTGACGACCTATGTGGCGCAGCGGGCGAAGGTCCGCCTGCGATATAAGAGGTTGCGGGTTAGATTCCCGCCTCGGAACACATGTCTGTACGATCTGCAGATATTTGTTCAGGGCGTTCTGGATGTTTTTCTATGTCTAATAAAAAAATATCTATCTTTGTATTATAAACGCCTTTGCATCTATTTTAAATGATTTATACAGCGTCAGCAACTGGTATTTATGCTGTTTGGGACGCTGCAGTGCCTGGGATATTGTTAGATGGATTAGGCATGCCCAGCACCTATACCATCCTTGCAGCTCAGTCGGCTATTAGTCAGAGGAAAGAACACGTCTAAATCTGACTAAGCCGCGGGTTTCCTCACAATGTATGTGCACATTTAACACATTCTTAAGCATGCACATACATTTTTCAAGAAAGAAAAATCCATTTATGCACTTCCGGTAGTGATACTACATATAATATTGGACAGAGTACATTATAATGAAAGTACTTTTCATATTTGGCCTATATGGGCTTTTGCATGGTCGTGTAGATAAAGAAAAACGGAACAGGCAATAAATATCACTCATACTAGTCTAAGGAGTTCAAGTTTAAGTATTTTATTTCATCAGACACTTAAAAACGTCAAACCTTAAGTAGGTAAACATTATACTATCATTGAAGTAAAAAACCTTTTTTATATTTGCTTCACATGAAACGAGGCAAAGAAGCTAACAATATATTTAAAACTATTTAAAGCGAACAAAAGACCCAAAATAACTTTTAACAACTAAATTACACATTACATACACAATACATTAAACTATTAAAAGACCAAGCGGTCATAATCATTTTTCCCCCAAAGAGGAACTCAGATAAAAATGACGTCACCACCAAAATTTACCTTCTCCCTGCACCTGACAGGCAACCATTCGAAAACCTTTGACAAGTAGTCATTTTTATCTGCCTTCCTCTTCACAGGTATCGAAGAACTGGCGCGGCAGAACAAGATCACCAAGCAGATCCTAGAAGCATACATCCAGAAGAAACTCGGTCTCCGGAACACGTTCATAAGACCGCCGTCGATACACGATATCCTGCCGGCGATGAAAACGAAGCAGAAGACTGAGGTGCTTGAAGATCCTGAGGAGGAGAGCCAAGAGCCTGAGAATCCTGATGCAGGATCTGATTTGGAAGGGCAAGAAGGTCAAGAAATAGACAAGGAGTACAATGAAGATAGTCTGCAGAGTGTGGAGAGCGAGCAGATTGCCTCCATCTATGATAATGAAGGTATTTTGATCTTTATGACGCTAAATGTCCAAGTTGATACAAATTCGTAACACAGCTGATTTTTAGGGTTCCGTACCCAAAAGGTAAAAACAGGACCCTATTACTAAGACTCCGCTGTCCGTCTGTCTGTCTGTCTGTCACCAGGCTGTATGTCATGAACCATGATAGGTAGACACTTGAAATTTTCACAGATGGTGTATTTCTGTTATATTTGTTTTATTCTGTTTTTAGTTATAGCGATATTACTAACGGCAACAGGTAGAAGCTTGAAATATTCACAGAAAATTTAAGTTGTTTTGCCAAATAATGGTACGGAACGCTTAGTGCGCGAGTCCGACTAGCATTTAGCCAATTTTATTATTTTAAGTTGTTATTTATGTTGTCATGTTGTTAAATCACTTCCGGATTTAGAAAGGGTCAAGTATCGATTTGACCAACTAGGAATGGAACATTTTTGACAAGGTTTTTAATTACCTTGACATCCAAAATGGATAAAGAAATTTTAGGCGACGAACAATTCAAATCTAATTCCGTCAAATAAAATATTGGCAAATCTTGTAAATGAGTTTCGTGCAAGCATTGAGCTCGCGTGCCGAATTTGGGTGGGTCGAGCATGCAAGTGGGCAATGACTAGCAATTTCTCGTTTTAGGTACTGCCAAGAGACGTTTATACCGCCTTATGAACACACAATTTCCTATACGTCTTACAAAGTATTCTTCAGATCTAACTTATTATTATGTCTTTGGATTTAAGGAATAGGCCGTAGACGTAAGTAGGTCGTGTAGGCTATGGATGGGGATTAAGTAAAGTAGGCAGGTAACTAATAATAAATAACTACAAGACTCAGCTTAGTCTCTACTCTAGCTGGGTCCTTCCATTACACATTTACTATAGTGCATTCTAGAACAAAAACAGGTCAACGTCTGATACCTGATGAAATGGCGGGCTTCCTCAGGATGTTTTCCTTCATAGTTAAAGCACTCAAGGAAGGCGTAACTGATAGTTGAATGATGATATTGTATAAAACGACCGGTTTGATGACCTTCTTGATAGATATGTAGTTGATTTGTTCACTGTACTACAGCAACGATTTAGATAAAAGCTTAAAATAACACAGACTGAATATGATAGCGCTTATATAATGGATAACTCTCAGTAGATCCTGTTTTTAGAACAGCAATAAGTTATGGATCTAGTGAGAGATTTCACTCTCAGTAGATCCAGTTTCGAAAATTACAAAAATGTAAATTGTACATATCTATGTAAATGCGATTATTACTTGAACCCTCAAGTTCCAAATTGATTTTCGTGACAGGTATCAAAAATGACAGAATCTGTCAAAAATTACAGATTTTGTCATAAATTACAGATTTACCATCGATACAAAAACCTATCAATATAATACATTCGAAAGTTTGATTGGATATTTGTTACCTTTTCAAGCAAAAACTGCCTAACAGATTAGGCAGAGTCTTTGCACTCACATGTTTAACATACATATAACCGGGTATTTATCGCGTAAATTACCTATATTATTTTACGGCGTTTCGCTTGGATTGCACCAAGCATGGTCCCGGGGAGACTCCTAATAATAGAGGTAATTTACGCGATAAATACCCGGTTATAAAATATATAAACATTATGTTAATAATGTGTTGAGATCGCGAAAGTTTAAAAAAGACAAAAATACATATCGATATAGACGAGGACTAACACATAGGCTACGCGTGGGATGCTGCGTGCAGAAGCTAGTTATGTAGAGGTATAACTTAGGTGAGTAAGCCCTGTCTAACCAATAGCTATTGTGTCGAATGTGTCGAAACATCGAGATGAAAATTAATTTAAAAACGCGGTAAATACCTGTAATCATTAATAGATAATGACGTGTTGCTTGTGATCGCGAAAGTTTAGATAATTAATAATAAATGTATTATTAAATCATTATAAAACGTCATACTTTCTTCATCTCCCTGCCCTTATCCCAAGCTAGATAGGGTCGGCACAGCATGTTTACCTTTTCAAACCCTCCTCTCTCAATTATTATCTTACCAAAATTATTCCAATTCTCACACTTGATCCTCTTGCATTTCAACTCTTCATCATTTCAGCCGAATGTCCACTACTGAACACAGGCCTCCCTCCAATTGGGGGTTCACCACGCTTGGCAGGCGGGTTGACGAGCGCAGTACGGGATGTTGATAGACGAAAAGACGCTGCCGCCCATCTCCCGGAGGTATCCCTTAGCAGGCTCTTACAAGCCCATGGATGCAGTAAGAGGAGGGGTAACATTCTACTGCCGGCCCCCTACGGCAAACTCTTCAACTCTTGCATCCACATTAATTCCTAACATTATTTTCCAGAAATGGAACTTCATAGTTAATACGTAACATAACATAAGTCAGTAATTTTACAATCTTGTTTAATGTTGCCTGTAATAAAAATACAAGGTTAATAAATATTAATTAAGTCATACCGTGAAATGTGCGTGTTCTTATAACAAAAACAAATATTCGCTTGAGCGAATTAAGCAACTAAGACCACAGAATGGCCTAAATTATGATTTTGAGTGTAAACAATGTCAAAATCCAAAGGTTTAGTCAAAGTTTGCATAGCCGTAGCGTAACTTTGTCTACACAATTGCGCAAAATGAACGAACTAACACGAGTAAGGAAAACACAAAATTTTCACAAAGATGTGATAAGCATTTACCAAGACAAGGTCAGGTCATGTGACACCTACACACCAATATGCAAAGAGACGCAACATAATAATTTTTCATCATTTCATTATTCCAACCGTAAAACGTCCACTACTGAACATAGGATACTACTGAACACGTCCACTACTGAACCCTCATGGATCTTCATGAGGGAAGCTAGACCACAAGCTATAACATCATTATTAATCCTTGTGTTATGTACACATCTTTATAACTTGCAAAATGAATACATGAAATTAAATAAAACAATAATAAGCTTAAATACAAAAGGTCAAACCAAAGCCAATAACCATCATCATTATACCTCGGTATATTTTTTGTTACATGTGGTGATCAATAAAGTGTTATCTATCTATCTATCTATCTATCTATCATAAACCAGACAGGTACCTTAAAGACCACTTCAGTGTTTATAGTTGTAAAATGATTTACCGTTTACCTCCAAAACAAACTTTGCTAATTAATGATTTAATGCCTAGGTAGGTAAATAATTATTTAATTTTTCAACAATAAACCGACTTCAGTTATTAGAATACAAAATGTTGCTGAAAATACCCAAAACGCTTATTATAGGACATTGCCAGTCTTTGTATGGGATTTGGTCCAAATGCTGCCCAGATTTGAGGGTACTAGCGATGGATTCCTTGAATCAATTGATAACTTTTCTCCAGAGACCCCGTTAGATCGGTCCTGGGGTTTCATCAGTAAATCACTTTGAAAACAAGCTTCTCAGGGAACTCTACGTAATGTACTCGTATAAGTAATCTTATTATAATTGTAGTATCGAGTAGAAACTCGACGAGTTTACGTCATTAGAAAATGTAGTGCAATAAAGCATGTAGTCATTGAGCTGATCTCATGTTGGAGTCAGGAGATGATGAGTGGAACTTCTCAGCGAAAAACCCATCGTGTTTAGGCTCAATTGACACGTTTTGCATATTCCAATAAAATGCACTAGGTGACGAAGGTCTGATAAAGAAGCCAGGCAAAGTTTTGGAAGTTTTCCATGTTTATAAGTTTACTTCTCGAGCTAGGATTCATAAAAGTAGGTTTGGCGATTCGATACATCGATCTTCAAAACAAGCATGCACAGCATCCATGTCCCGTTTTTCCTCGGCGGGAATCCTCCTGCATCGGTCATCATGGAGATTGTCTGATATTGAAACCGTCTGATTTGGATATTCATATGGTTATTAACTGCATCCATCTATCTACTCTACTCAAGCCACGATTAACCTTGAAAACAGCTTATAAACATGACTCAAAAGCGAGATCGGTCTGTAGTTCTTAAGCAAGGTCTTGCCACCTTTCTTAAAGAACAGTACCATACACGCTTTTTTGGCGTAGTACCTGAAAACGAGTCGAGTAAATACGGATTTGAAGAGTTTCTGAAGGTTATACAATACAATACAATACAAAATACTTTATAGCACGCCTTAGAAAAATTACAGAAAAATACTTATATTACTAAAACTGGTATAATGGGCGATCTTATCGCTTAGAAGCGATTTCTTCCAGACAATCCAATTCCAGTTACAAGTACCCGTGATCCAACAGCTTTCAGAAGCTCTAACGTGATTGCGTCACACCTGCCGCTTTGTTGTTCTTATGCTGTTTCAGCGCCCTCCTGATTTCGTAGAGGCTGATGTCCGAGTTTAATATCGGGTCACTTTGGCTCACTGCAAACAGGTTAAGTGACTGAATCGTAGCACTGTTCATAGAGCCTTTTGACTTCCCCTAACACTTCAGCTGTACTAGACGGCATACATCATCTTCCCTCTTTAGTTTCGGCATCTGGATCTGCCCAATAGATATACCTCTCGCTAACGCTTTGGTAGTTTCTGTTCCGCTCTATCGTATCCTTTAATATGAGCTGTATAAGAGGTACGAATATCTGTCGTTGGATGAATGATGGATGTTGCGTGTTACTAGAGCCAGTTGTTGTCGTAGGGGTTGGTAGCCGGACATTCTTAGCATCCCTAGCCCCACCGTTACCGTGACTGCTATTAGCGGAGCCCCGCTAATCGTGGCTACGGTTGGTGTGAATTGTCCAGCATTATTTCTTTTGAAAAAGTTCTCGACATACCAAGGTAATTATATGATTGGTAAACGGACAGGTCCTCGCACCTTTGTTTTCGATATCTTCACTCGTGCCAAAACCCGATTTGTAGAAAGCGAAGTATAAAGAACTGTTCCTTTGTAGGTGGGAGGTATGCAGACTTCAGAACGAACCATACTTATTTGTTGTCTCTGTACGTAGTACGCAAAAAGCCAAGTGGTATGTACCCTCGACTTTCGGTCCGAAGGCCGTGTGTTCGATACCGGCCGTGCGCCAATGGATTTTTACTTCTTGAAAGATGAAAGAAGAAGCACATATAACACGAGCTATAACGTTAAAAAAGCAGTGCAGAATTTTTCGAACGTTATAAACAAACTGACTTTTTGACGAATTTAAGGTTGAATTGAATGCTTAAAATTTTTGCTTCTCTACATATTCTTGAAAATCAAGAAATGCCAGGATCAGTCGTGTTCAGGGCAGGGGTGGATCCACGCAGGTAAGCGCGTTAGCTCCGCTGAGAAACATAAAACAAACAAAAATAACATTTGCGTACCCTTACGTAGTAGAGAAGTAGACTGTAACAAAAAAGTGTCAAACTATGCCTAAATCTCATTTTTGGGGTTCCGGACCAAAATGGTAAAAACGAACCCTTATGGTTTGACTTTAGTTTTCTTTAATAATAATAATAATAATTTATTTATTTATTCAGACATCATAGTCCAATTTTTGTTAGTAGAACTTATACCTAGGTGTTAGTACTTATAGTTTAATACAGATTTGGTCCTCTGAATTAGTTTGAATATCAGAGGACAATCAAATTTATTTGCTATTGCAGCTAGGATGGTGTTGCCGCTGGCACGGGTTCTGCTAAGCAGTGAGGCTGTCTTTTTCCGCCAGATAGCGTCGAAAGCTTTAAGGCCGTTTGGTTTTTTTGACAAAAACTTTTATAGTTGATAGAAATGTGTAAAGATTAAAGGAAAATTAAAACAATCTCTCTAACTCGCATAGGTTTTTTATCATGTTGACCGCAGATGGCCATAACAATGTTACCGGACTATAGCATGGGTTTTTTATAAATTATATAAATTTTATAATATTTTCATAGGTCAGCTATTTCTTAAAAGCTGTTAGGGTTCTCCGACGAATATGATCCATAGGAGGTGTAAATTGTATGACGGCACGGAACCCTCTCGGCGCGCGAGTCCCACGCACATTTAGCCTCTTTTATTTGTTTTTTGACTCTAGAGGAGAAACGCCTTGCTAGGTCTGCACAAGCAGCCTGTGGTTCACATATACGAAGAGATCCGTCAACGCCCTCCGGGTCCAATATAACAATGCGTTCAGGATGCTGCTGGGACTCCCGCGGTTCTGCAGCGCGTCTGGCATGTTCGCGCAGGCGCGCGTGGACGGGTTCGCCGCCTGCTGCAGAAAGAATGCAGCCTCACTGCAAAACAGAGTGCGCGGGAGTACCAACACCATCCTGAGGGTAATAGCCGATACGTTCGATGAAGTGATGTACAAACACTCCATCACTATGTTGACGCAATATTTTTTTATTTTTTATTTTTATGTGCACGTAATATAGCCCTGAGTAATTTTTGTACTAACATATTATGAATCTGTGTAATCTGAAAAATAAATGAATTATTATTATTATATTCTTGAATAGGTACAATGATATCTGAATCGTAAATAAATTGTTTTTCTTACAAAATAAAATAAACAACAACATGTAAATTTCTGTGTTTATTTTCATAGTTTCGTCTTAACATTTGACTGGTTCTCCTTGGTGGGGTCAGTAATAAATAAATAATAAATACCGGTCTATCTAGGTAAAATATCTAGGCAAGAAAAGATAGTTTGATTGGTCAAGAGGCAGAACCTACCCGAAACAAACCACTTCGAACTTTGGCGCATACTGAGCTGCAATTGCAGTATGTGTTTAGTTCTGAGAATTGAAAGGGTGCATGTACATTTTGGTGTTTTCTAGCATTCAAATATTTGTGCCGCACACTGGTGGAATTCTACCTTAGAGTGAGTCCAAAACTTTTTTTTTAAATTTATTTGAAGGACTTATTTTAACTTCTGGGTTGTTTAGTGAAATCAGCACTGCTGTCTAGAGGTTTGCTTTAGGTTAAAGGTGGGGGTAGATGAACAGCAAAAAGGTTTTAATCATCATCATCTTAGTCGAAGGACGTCCACTGCTGGACATAGCCTCCTTCATGGATCACAACACATAATGAGAGGGTTGTTGGTTTACTCACTACGCTAATAAGCGGGTTGGCGAGCGCAGTTCGAGATCTTGCTACACGGTAAGACGCTGATGCATCTTCCGGGGATATCCCTTGGCAGATTCTCACTGAATATAGGGCTACATTGAACATACTAGAAAAAAAATATACACAATTAAACAAAATACAACTATTGAATAGGTATCGTGTATGTAAGAATGTACATTACATTTTATTTTTTTAATTCATAATAACATGTCTTCATAATGACATTTCACATAGATCGTATTTTTTTTTCGAAATGATTATATATGTTTTTGACCGCAGATGACCATGACAACGTTTCCGGACTATATATATCCGTAATTTACAATCTATACCATGACATCGTTCAAATCTTGGTGGAGGGAGCAATATTGGCATCCATTTCAAAACGATTTGTTAAGAGCAAGTGTGCGATTGGCTGGAATAAACATGTCAGCCCAGCACACACAGAGGCTAGAGAAAAATTACATCTGAATATGTTTTAAGTATATGTAATTTTTCTCTAGCAATATTCACAGGATATTTACCATGATTTGAATATTTTTATGTTTCCCGATATTTAGACGTTTCACACATCATGATCACGGATAAACTGAAGTTTTTAGTCTTTGGCATCGCGTCGAAATATCAGGAAACTAAAAAAGATTCAAACCATGGTAGATATCCCGTAAATATTTCATGTAATGTTCACAACCATGATAGTTTCAAAAGTATCTAATGTAGTTACTTAAAATCATCAGGGACGTATTTCCAACCCCCGTAAAATGTAAATAATATGTAGAATACAAAACTGAAAATTATATAGAAATCGGTCGAGTCGTTCATGAGATATAGAGGTAGAGGTTCAAAGTAGGGGTGAATTTTATAGTTGATAGAAATGTGTAAAGATTAAAGGAAAATTAAAACAATCTCTCTAACTCGCATAGGTTTTTTATCATGTTGACCGCAGATGGCCATAACAATGTTACCGGATTAATTAAATTATATAAATTTTATAATATTTTCATAGGTCAGCTATTTCTTAAAAGCTGTTAGGGTTCTCCGACGAATATGATCCATAGGAGGTGTAAATTGTATGACGGCACGGAACCCTCTCGGCGCGCGAGTCCCACGCACACTTAGCCTCTTTTATTTGTTTTTTGACTCTAGAGGAGAAACGCCTTGCGAAACGCCTAGAGGAGAAACGCCTTGCCAAAGTAGGGGTGAACAGTCGAATGTTTTTAAATATACCCAAGTGTGGTATCAAATGAAAAGGCATGATGTGTACATAGATTAAAAAATTGAGGAAACACATTACATAAAAAAATAGGTAACATTCGAGACTAGATAAAGTGTCGAGGGTTATGTTAGGTTAGGCCTACTTATAATTTTTAATTTTATAAACTTGTAGTTATTTTTACAAGTACGTAAAGTAAACTATTATTGTTTATTATTCTTATCATCCTTAATATCTCATAACAATAAGATTTTCCATCACAAACATCGAACAATTGAATGGAAAACGGTTTGCCCTGCGCTCGGCTGGACATAAAGATAAGACTGCTTTCACGGCTTTAACTAGCCGATTTAAGAGGATTCCATCTCCATGCTGTTTAACTGCCAATTCCGTTACTGGGAGCTTGAGGCGAACATTCAACTCGGAATAACATAAGACTTTTGTCTATGCTAGCATGTGTCCCCGTCTTCGCATCGTTTTATCCGGATTAAAATAAATATAATTGTCAAAATACTTATATGCGCTTTTCTCTACATCAAACAACTAGATAGAAAAACCCAAAAGAAAATAATCATAAGTTAAAATATCTCAAATTATTGTTAATTTGACTAAGCAGGGGTGCCGGCAGTAGAATGTTACCACTCCTTTCATGCCCGTGGATGCAGTAAGAGCCTGCTAAGGGATACCTCCGGAAGATAGGCAGCAGCGTCTTCCCGTGTATCAACATCCGTACTGCACTCGCCAACCCGCCTGCCAAACGTGGTGAGTATGGCAACTACCCCTCATGGAGATCCATGAGGGAGGCCTGTGTTCAGTAGTGGACGTTTACGGCCGAAATGAATTATTAATTATTCAGACTATTAAGACTATTCTATTGCATTGTTACGTCAAAATACAGAATAGCATTTATTTATACAAGGGAAGGAGCTATTGTCTATTATTACAGTATGACAATCAGACCATGTTTGTCCGGGTGGTCATACTGATATGACAAAATAGTATGACCACGCGGAATTAGCGCACCAACTTCTTAAGGTTGACATAATCTACTGACTAAAATTAACGTTTACTAGTTTACATCCCTGCGCTAGAGGCTTTCCAATTAGCGCACCGAGACGAACCGCCCGAAAGTACTGCCATGTAGTGCACCAGTCTTGGTGCGGTTCCTTTAGTAGGCGAAAATATTAAACTGGTTCTTGGTGATAAGGGGTTGTTGGCATGCGCGCCACGCTTGGCAGGCGGGTTGGCGAGCGCAGTATACAGTGTTGAGATACGGAGAGACCTGCTGCACATCTTTCGGAGGTATCCCTTGGCAGGCTCTTACTGCCCCACGGGAATAAGAAGAGGGGTAGCATTCTACTGCCGGTATCCACGGCTACATCTGCATATTTTTTTACTACGATTGATGATCTGGCAAACTGAACCATGAAGACAGTCTTGTCTTACAATGTGTGCCTATAGTACCCGAATCCAACTTTAATTCTAAGAAACAATTAGTACCTTAATATCTTAGTAATGCAATAGACAGATGGATATATAATAGACAACGGGACACACCTTGCAGTAACTGGCCATTGGCGGCATCGTAACATTCTTGACTGAGACACGGCGTTGGTTTTTACAATGTCACGAAATCACGATCGAACTCTAGTTTATAAAAAGACTGCTGTGACATTCGGTGACCTACCCAACCCATTGCGGTGATAACTTTTCTAAACCTCCCTAGTTTTTCTTTTATTTTAAAGGTTTTTTATATCACACAAAAGTTCAAGGTTTCTTATTTTGAATAACTGTCGAGACATATTCGTATGACTATTTGACTAGAAACGAGTGCTATCATATCATCATTTTAGTCGTAAAATGTCCACTACTGAACACAAGCCTCCCTTATCCACTCACCACGCTTGGCAGGCAGGTTGGCGAGCGCAGTACATGATGTTAATACACGGAAAGACGCTGCTGCCCATCTTCCGGAGGTATCCCTTAGCAGGCTCTTACTGCATCTACGGGCATGAGAGGAGGGGTAACATTCTATAGCCGGTAATCCACGGCAAGGTATCATATATTCATGCCTAAATCAAATAACACGGAGCTTAGTGCCACATCTACTTTTCGGCGTGCCTTGCTGTAAAAAGACGTTGACAAAAAATGGAGGAAGCATAGTCGGTGCACTGACCTATATCCGGATTAATCCGGAATGAAGATTTTACAACAAAACAGGCGGGGTTGTGTAACAGCTGAACTAAAATGGTCGTTACAGACGTTTATAAAGGAACCTATCCTACATACTCGTATAAAAGTACCTACATAAAAGTCTTCAACGAGATAGTAAATAAATAAACGCTTAGTTAAATGGTTAAAGGTAACATTAAGGTTTACCAGTGGGTACCTATTTACACCGTGCTCACAGTCAGTACGCATGATGGTTGAAACCGATTGGACAATGTCAAAGAACAGATCCTTCTTCTTGTATCATTATAATGATTTATTAATAAATACCTTAAGAACATATTATATATTTAGCGAAATTTTCAAAACCTTACCTCCCGTGCTAGTTAAAAAACTGTGTTACGGCAAGGTAAAGTCTCTCAAACCACACCTACATATAAAAATACCTTATTAAATAGTTAATTTAAGGTATATGTTTTAATAGGTCCTAAAACATATACCTTACAGACTAATAACTTGTATCATACAAATAAAATTAATTTGGTGAAACTGGTCTAGCTATGTAGAATCGTCACCTGATCGTACAAAACAATTTCTTCATCATCATCATCATTTCAGCCGTAAAACGTCCACTACTGAACTAAGGCCTCCCTCATGGATCTCCATGAGGGGTAGTTGCCATACTCACCACGCTTGGCAGGCGGGTTGGTGAGCGCAGTACGGGATGTAGATATACGGAAAGACGCTGCTGCCCATCTTCCGGAGGTGTCCCTTAGCAGGCTCTTACTGCATCCACGGGTAGGAGAGGAGGGGTAACATTCTACTGCCGGCACCCCACGGCCACTGCCGGCACCCCACGGCTCGTCTTGCCTTGTGTTTTTCCTTTGCGTCACTCAGTTTACAAATTGGAAAACTTGAATTACGTTATTTACGAGTAAGAGTTCCACCGTGGCACCAGTGCTGCAGAAACGGCTCGAAGGATTAATTAAGTGTATGGCGGCGGTGTCGCAAAAGAAAACACAGTGCGTTTTTGGTTCCAAAGTTTTCGTTCTGGAAATTTCGACCTGCAGAACAAGCCTGGTGATCGGCCGGAGACCAAAGTTGATAATCAAGAATTGATGGCTATTGTGGAAACGGATCCATCGCAAACTACGTCCGAGTTAGCTGCTGGCTGCAGTGTTAGTCATAAAACTTATTTAATCCACTTGAAGCAAATTGGGAAGGTGAAAAAGCTTGTAAGATGGTACCTCACGAATTGAGTGAAGCAAATCGACAAACGCGCGTCGACTGCTGCGTTACATTACTCAACCGGCACAATAATGAAGGGATTTTAAATCGAACCTATACGATAATCGGAAGCGCTCATCGCAATGACTGGCGAACCAGCCAAATCATGCCCCAAGCGAAAACTGACTCAAAAAAAGTTACTTGTGAGCGTTTGGTGGACCAGTGCCGGTGTCGTCCACTACAGCTTTCTTAAATCTGGCCAGACGATTACGGCAGATGTCTATTGTCAGCAACTGCAAACCATGATGGAAAAGCTAGCTGCTAAACAACCGAGGCTAGTCAATCGCTCTAGCCCACTGCTACTTCAGGACAACGCTAGACCACACACTGCTCAACAGACTGCTACCAAATTAGAAGAGCTTCAATTGGAATGTCTAAGACATCCACCGTACTCTCCGGACCTTGCTCCAACAGATTACCATTTTTTTCGTGGATAACTTCTTGCAAGGGAAAAAATTCAACTCCGATGGGGCAGTCCAAACCGCCTTCAAAGATTTTATTGATTCCCGTCCGAATGGTTTTTAGTAAAGGGATCAATAAACTACCTATCAGATGGCAAAAGTGCATAGATACTCGTAGCAATGGTACATACCTTGATTTATTAAATATTTTATATTAAAAAAAAAACTACTTTGTGTTCCTCTCATACAAAACGCCAATTTCATATGTAACGACCTAATATTTATTGTATGTACTGTATACCCCTGCCTCTCTTGCTTCCATATTTCTCTCTAGCCAAAGGATGTCTGGAAGAAATCGCTTCTAAGCGATAAGACCGTTGTACCAATTTTTATTTTAAGTTTTTTTTTTCTGTCACTTCTTAAGGTGTGCAATAAAGTATTTTGTATTGTATTGTAACCTCACGTGGTTATTCTTGTTGATGAAAGTATTTTTTTTACTTCATATAATTCTATACGTACTCTATCAAACGATAAAACAAAAAAAATACAGTATTTTTAAAACAGATTTGCCTATAAATTTTGTCAGTAATCTACCATTGAGAAGCCATTGCAATAGCAGACTTGAGCTTTTGGAGTTTCAATTGTACTAAGCGTAGCTATTTTCATTACAAAGAAGTTGAGCTTCCAATTAAAATATCTTGCATGGCTTGTCCCAGTAAATAAGTTCCGTCCTTTTATTACAAGAAGCAGAGTTGTTGTCTGCCATATCTAGAGAAGCGATTTCAAAAACCTACTGCCGATATGGAAGGAATTTGATATCACAAATGGAAGGAGCTCAGGAGCTTAGACGAGGATTTATCTCGTCTAAGCTCAGGAGTCAGCTCCTTCTATTTTATATTAAAATTCCTACATACAGGTAACTCCAGTTTGGAATTCAGAGCTAAACAATTATTTTTATACGACTTAAGGACGAGACAAGCCGAAGGCCAACTAGATGTTTAGCGGTAACCTCTACCATTACATCTACAATACCGCGCTGATCACGTTCACGAATCACGTGACCAACGCTACATTGCATTACGCCCGTCACCCTGAGACATAAAGTTGTAAGGTCTCATGTGCCTGTGTAATTTCACTGACACCCTTACCCTTCATACCACTCACATACTTGTTGATATATAATAAAGTTTTGATTTTTTGGTTTGATTTTGAAATTCAGTAGTTTTGACATTTGACACTGTCAAAAACATACAAGATTGTAATATTAGCATTTGACATAACGTGCTTTAACGGTGAAGGAAAACATCGCGACCAAACCCGCGGATTATTCAGCTTCAGACGTACTTTTACTTCAATTGGTAATTGATATTCAATTTGTAATTGGTAGTTAATTTACACGATTGGTTAACTATGACAACAGAAAAAATAACTAGATTAAGCTAATTAAAATGATATATTACGGACTAATATGACTTTATAGCTATTTGGTTAGTGCCGTTCTAAAATGAAAACGGAACAATTTTAACCAGTTTTACGCAGACAAAATCATATCTCTAATTATATAATTATACTATATTTAGACTCTTCATACCTCTAATTATAATTAGTTTTAGGAAAACAGAATCAACATCTTTGTAACCTCAAATCACCGTACAAATCTGTTGTGACTTTTAGGTTATAATATAGATAGATATAGATACAGCTTAGAAAGAATGATGGCAAGTAAAAATCAAGTTTTTGCTTATTATCGGACTAATACCAATCGATGTATTACTGTAGTTTAAAAAAAGTATTTACAGTCAGAAAAATCAAATCTATAAACGAAATATCTAAAAAAATATTTGGTCTAGCAATGTATGCGTTGATTTTCTCATTTATTATTGTTTTTATTCTCTTCCTTCCCTCACTTGTTAAAGTGTTATCAAGTGAGTGAATTCAGTTATGTGGTAAGTCAGTTATCGGCTTAGTCAGTTTCTAAGTAAATAATAATTCCAAGGGCCTTTTATCCAAATGAATAAACAATTTTTGACTTTGACTAAATATACGACAAAACTAAAAAAAACCTTTATATTACAGGTAAAAAGAAATACCCTACACCACCCTACGAACCAGAACTGGAGCTACCTCGCTGGAACCGTAAGAATATTTACTCACTGGGTTTTCAAAGTCATCAACGCGACACTAATCCTATCAGGGAGAAGTCAACTGCCGTAGCAGATGGCGGAAGGGTCAAAATTAATATTAAACTGCTTTTTTATATTAAAATCAAGGGAATTTATTGCGTTATTCCCTTGATTATTTCCGACGTTTTGACTGCGTTACACAGCCGTGATCCCGGGTGGACATTTTATGGATTTGATGTATTTTACTGTTTCGTATTTGTCGATCTCCGTGTTACAGCCGGCTGAAACGCAGGAGGTTGCGGGATCGATCGATATAAATAAATAAATACATTTCTTTACTTGGGGCTAGATGGTGCTATGTGAAATGTTTAGCATTATTTTTATTTTATATCTTCCATGCCCATCGGGCTCAAAAAAAACAGTTACCCAGTGTAAATCTAGTAAGAAATGATGTCATCTTGCAATATCCTAATCATCCAATATCCTTGTGGACATTAAATTAAGTATAATATCAAGAAAAATATTGTAACAATGAATAGAAGTGAAAGAGTGAGGTTGTTTGCTTCTTTCCCTCACTTGGAAAGTTTTCCGAATCAAACGAATTCAATTATGTGCTCTATTCAATTTAAATGTGTTTTGTTCTTATTTTGTAAACTGACTATTCTAAGTAGCGTTTTGCTCTATTGAATAAACACATATTGACTTTGACTTTGACTCTGATTGGTGGACTTAAAACAACCTGCCTATTCATTTAAAAAAACCTGCAAAATGAGGCTATTTGGTAGTCTCATTTTCATTTTAAAGTAACATAAGATGTGTACTATTTAACAGTAGCCGAGTGGTATGTGGCACCGATTTTAAATCCGAAGGTCTAATACCGGCCGTGCACCAATGGAGTTTTCTTTTCACGTGTTATGAAAACATTGTGAGGAAAACCATGTTATAGTCAGCTTCAAATGTATTGTTCTTCCTAAGTACTATACTAAGGTGCGGGGAAATCCTAGTTTAACAATATCCCAGGCACTGCAGCGCCCGGACAGAATGTATAGGTACATCCTCTTTAATATAATATGTAAAAGTCCTATTTATTTTATTATTTTAGAACTTACAGGAAAACTTACAGCTAGCAATTTAACAATTAAAGAAATAGGTACAGAAAGCCAATTACAAGTTTCCACATATGGGTAGAAGAATACAAATATAAAAAGTTGACAAATAAACAAATACTAATATAATATAAGTTATGAATTAAGATATAAAGAATAAATTATTACACATATATTTAAAATTAGAAGGAGAAGTGTTGTAAGTCAACCTTCTGGGCCACTGCATTGTAGTGTCTGCACGCTCGTATAATAAATGAGTTCTGAAAGTCTGAAGTCTATGTAAGAAAGGTTACTAGTTATGTACAGAGCAAACTATTGGACCACCTTATTGTGTGACATTTGAACCGTGTCTCTGACCCAAGGCCAAAACTGCATTCTGCGCGTATCGAGTGGCAAGGTTTGGGAGCTCGAAGGAGAATGCAAGTCCTTATAAATCTTGTGTTCGTTTGAAAAGAACCGAAAATAAAACGGAATGTTCGCCTTATTCCTACAATACTTCGGCTTTCAAAATTAACGTGAGATATACTATTCATTTTGTAAAAACGGGAATTACTCACGTAGTATTGTAACGTCGAAGATTATTCTGACACGTTTCGATTTTTCAAGAAAATCATCATCATGGGATTGAATGCCCGTCCGCGCCTGGGGCCGACACGACACTACATCAGTAGAATCGAAACGTGTCGGAATAATCTTCGACGTTACAATACTACGTGAGTAATTCCCGTTTTTACAAAATTAATAATACTTCGGCATATTAAAGGTTATTTTTCTTGAATTGGTTGCCATTATAAAGACAATCGAACGAGTGAGCGAAGCGAAGTTCTTAGTGGTAACGTTTCGGCTGAATGGTATGTGTCCGCAATTTTTGTCTGAGGATAACTCTTGAACAAAATCTGCACATGTTACATACATGTATGTGCAAATTGTGTCTGTCCGAGGATAACTCAAGAACGAGATAATCGGATTTTGATGAAATTTAAAACTTGAACATCAATATAATTCGATTGAGGGATTTTAATTAGTGATGTAGTTGTTGAGATATGGGGATTTATTAATCGATGTTTTTAGTTCGAGCATAACTTTTGAACAAATTCCCGGATTTTCATAAAATTACGGTTAGTGCCGATTCAAATGCAGGAGGTCGCAGGTTCTATTCCCGCTACAAATCAAGTTCAAATTCAATGGGACTTCATTGAAAGAAGTCGCTCGTTCTAAGTTCGTGGCGAACAACTAGTATACATAATTCTTGATAAAAATCATCATAGTTATCGACATAAAGTTTGTATTGAAAATAATATGTTGATTTAAAACTGCTAAATAGTATAATCGTGAATCTAAGTCATTCAGGACCCTAATGTAGAGTCCCGTCTGAACGGTATTTTGATCCTGTAATTTTATAGGAATTTAGCTATAGATTCATGCAAATAATGGGCCAACCCACAATGTTTTTTTAGCAAAAATTACTACTAATTATTAAAACTTCTCTTGGTCTATTGCGGAGAGTAGGTTACTAATGCGATCGCTTGCAATTCGTCTTTTAAGGCATATAGAGATGCCAGGAATTGACGTTAATCCAATTACCTTAGGCTACCTCGTTAAGGCACACGTAGGAGTGAATTCCCCTATTGCAATGGTTTGAAAATTGCCGTGGGGCAGTAGAATGCTACCCCTCCTCTCATACCCATGGATGCAGTAAGAGCCTGCTAAGGGATACCTCCGGAAGATGGGCAGCGACGTCCTTCCGTATATCAACATCCCGCACTGCGCTCACCAACCCGCCTGCCAAGCGTGGTGAGTATGGCATTCAGTAGTGGACATTATACGGCTGAAATGATGATGATGAGTGATTTGAAATACGTAATGCTTTCGACAGATTTTGGTTATGATTGGCCATTCTGATTTAATGTGATGTCCCGCGATAAAAACTAGAGAAATATAGTTTATCCGACTAGGTGGTTTAGGTGTTAGGCAAGCCTCATTCGTCTAATAATATCTCAAGCACTGCAGCGTCCCGTACAGCAAGAATAACAATTGCTGACACCGTAAATCCGAATGTCGAAACGATACCGGCCGCGCACCAATGGATTATTCTTTCATTAAAAAGTTACGTGCACGTGGTAACGGTGAACGAAAACATCGTGAGAAAGCCCGTGGCTTAGTCAACTTCAGACGTATTGAAATGTTCTTTCCTCTCAATATATCAGACTTTGCTGAGATGCTGGTATATAGGTGCCGGGCGGCAAGCCTAATCTATCAAAAAAAATAAAAAGTAAGGCCGAGATTAACGGGTTGAGGTGTTCCGCCGCCACTTCATAAAAACGCCTTGAAGCAGTTTTAATAAAGTGTTCGGTGTTTGAGATCTCGGTGGAGGTCTTTATTGCGCACGTACCACGGGCAGTTTCTGAAGGCATCACGGCTAAGCACGAACTTGGCGCGATCGGTGACAGTCTTTATTTGGGGAAAGAAGATGAAACGTCTATCAAGGATTACACACCTAGATAGCGAGCTGACCTAACTAGGTTTATCAAATAGGTGGAGGGGCTGGAACAAGAGGGAACTCCGAGTAAAGTACACTCCTGCACTTTTCGTCAGGTTCACCTCTATGCGCTATTTCCTGAACCAGGCACGTAGGGTGTCTAGTGCGGCCTGCAGCCATATACGCACGTGACTCGAGTCCTTATTAGACGCGTACAAAGCCGTGTCATCGGCGAAAAGGGCAAGTTCGACATGCAGGTATCGGTCGACGTGGCTGGTGTACAGTGTGAAAAGAAGGGGAGCAAGGACGGAGCCTTGAGGAACTCCAGCTCGGACGGGTTCGGGGTCGGAGAGCGTGCCTTCCACGCGGTAGCGAAAGCTGCAGAAAGCTGCGGTTTGACACGTAGTCTCGTAAGTTGAGTACGAGTCTGTCTGGCACTGCAAGCAGGAAAAGCTTGTAAACCAAGCTCTTGTGCCAGACTTTGTTGGAGGCTTTCGCCACATCGAAGAAGACAGCACCCGTGACTGTTGGCCAAGTGTGTTGCCACTTGGTTAGGATGTGATCCGTGATGCGTAGCACCTGCTGAGGGCAGGAGTGAAAGCTGAAGCTTTGCACTTGATGTTGACCAAGATTAACACATAGGTTACATTTTATTCGGGTACAACGCATACGAAGTGGCGTCGGTGGGCAGAAGCTAGATATATATAATAGAGGTGGAAGGCCATTTTACTTTTACAATAACGGTAGGTAAAATATGATAAAAAACAGCGAGTTTAAGGGAACAAAGTAGGAACGAAGTTAAAATGAGAATCCTACGTACAGCATTTTAATCCCCGACTGTCCTTATTTTATATAAAACTTTGTCTTCGTCACATGATAGACTGAGTGGGTCGCAGGCACCTCTGACACGTGCACGCGCGGTAAAACTGTGATATCACAGCTATATATATATATGGTATATGCTTATTATACTTGAATTCAAATGGTGTAAAAGACAATTCAGTTCAAAATTTAATACTTTTGATAAATAACGTAGTTATTTGGTTATGGAATATTGATACTATGTCATAATGAGAAATGCTCGTCGAAGACTTAACCAAATGGCAGTAGATATATTAAGATAGACCCCGTCAACGATATAGCTTTAAAAAAATATATTGTCTCTTAATTAACTACAATTACACATCGAAAGTTTTATCACCTCTATAGGTAGGCAAATAAAGACTTTCGTTGTCAAATTAAATATATTCCAAAATGTCATATTCAACTGCACAAAATCGAGAGTTGTCAGTTCAGCAAATATTATTATAATTCCCATCTTCCTTATTAAGACTATAAGTGAAACATGATTCATAATCAGTACATATATGTAAAACTAAATTATTTCTAGCGCTGTTTGCCACATCCGCAGTCAAAAATTAATTCCTTAAGTTAAGGACGAGTCTTCAAATGCGTAACATGCTAATACGTGTAAAAAACAAATGAGGCTATGTGCGTGTCGGGCCACGCACTGTGCAGGGTTCGTGGTTACTCGAAGACTGTTAGAAGTTGTTGTGTGTTTTTTACGTTTACCAAAACATAATAACAGGTATAATTCAGCTTTCAGTTTTAGTATTCTGAATGTATGGTAAGCCGCATCACTTATCTTATAGTTTCCAAAAAGCTAGCTTAACCCTTATAGTTTCCTGGAAAGTTCATGGTTGAAACTAAATCCAGGTTTTTTCATTTTTTAGGGAGAGGACCATATTATTCTGCCCCACGGTGTTAGAAGGTTTTAGTGGTACACGACTTCATTTCAATTAAATGTTCTCTCATCATAATTATTTTCTGACCGCACCTCTTTGTTTGTTTCAAGCTAAATAGGAATTTGGCTTGCGTGTAGAAGTAATGGTAAATCGCACATTCGGTAAGGCGATTCAAAATTTAATCACTAATCGATTAGTAATATTTACAGCCTTCACACGCAACGACTTTCACCTTTGTTGATGACACATGATGACTGTACAGGATAATTTGATAAAGAAATTGTAGTATGTATAAAGGACATAAAAATATTGGTTTCTTCTTCGCTTCCTTCCCTCAGTAGGACAAAAAGTTTTCTGAAGCGAACGAATTCAATTATGTGCTTTTTTCTTCTCCCCCATGGATTTACAGTTATTGCGGTGCGACCTGCATTCACCCTCGACCTGCATTCACCAGCCCACATTCTTGGTGGACGTCCTACGCTGCGCTTGCCGGTCCATGGCCTCCACTCGAGAACCTTTCGGCCTCTTCGGCCAACTGTTCTGCGAGCTACATGGTTTGTCTATTGCCACTTCAACGTGCTAAATCCTTTTTCCTGCTAACATAAGATAACATATGTTTTTTTTATTGTAAGTTGACGTGTCTATAACTATATAAATATATAATATAACTATATAAATAAATAAATGAATTTCTGAATTTCTTTCGTCATAAGGCACTGAGGAATCTTGGACAAAAAGACGTTGCGTAGTATCCCAAACGCTATCCGCGTTGGATTCGTCGATTGACCTATTTCTCGAAGTGGGACCTCGGTAGTCCTACAGGTTTCGTGGCCCGACACGCCCTTGGCCTAATTTATTTGTGTTGAATTATTACTTCATACAAATCATGTTAACTTTTCTACATTAAATTGTCTGTGCAAACTACTTTTATAGGACTTATAGTTACAAAAATTACTATAAAGATAACGTGACATTTTTTTTATAAAATTTCATTATTTTTTACTTAATATACTGGATAAACTGCCTAGTAGGTATACCGGATAACCTTTCCCTTTATCAAAGACCAAATAAATACTTACTACTAAGTGATGTTCTGGTTCTAAAGAACTAAGCCTTAAACACCGCTTGCTTACATTGTAAGAATCTGGATTGCAACACCGGTGACGTTAATTATAGCTGTTTATAAAAGTCAAGGCCGAGATGCGTCAAAAACAAGCTCTATGTAGCTTTCGTGGATCCAAGGAATAACTTTTCGTTTTAGGTAGAGATTCAATAGGTTACTTGAATGAAATATAAGTTTGAGTCTGGCATGTGGATTATTAAAACTGTTGGACACGTAATACCTTTGATTATTCCCGATGTTTCGACTGTGTTTCAACAATCGTGGTCCCGGGTTGACTCACGATAACGATAACTGATAAATTCTCGTGTTTTTGTTATTTATATATTATAATGAATTGTAATCGCGAAAGTATACGAAAAACTGTTGGACACGTATTTTTTCTATTTTTACGTTATCCAACAAGTTTATATAAAAATTTTAAGTAACCCTTACATTTACGTAGTCTCGAAGGTTACCTATTTTTTATTATTTGTTCCATCAGTTTTGCTATCTACACATCTTCCCTTTGATTTGGTACCACACTTGGGTATATTTGAAAACATTCAATTTTACATCCCCAATTTCACCCCCCATGTCTTGTAAACGTCTTAGCCGATTTCGATAAAACATGTTTAAGAACTAACACTGGGAAACCAACCTTATTTTTAATTAAATAACTGCATTCAAATCGGTCCACTCGTTTAAGGGCTACGATGCTACAGACAGACACATACATAGCAATCAAACTTATAACACCTCTCTTTTTGTCGGGGTTTAATAGCGGCGATACATTACGTCCAAATGTAGCGTGACGTCGCGAGATTGTGTGTTTCGGTAAAGCTTATGACTATGCTCTGACGTCACAAGCCCCCACTTAGGTTCAATGCACTTTATTTAACTATTGTTTCATTTATTTTAAAACCAAGAAACACGTGTCTCTTATTTTTGTATTATTTAACTACCCAGTGGGACAAAATCGGATAAGTAAAAAAAAAATTACTGACAGATTCAATAAAATTTTGATTTGATAGGCTACTTGAACATACACGGTCAAGCAGACAATCAAATATTCATTTAATATTATAGATATAACTTAATGGAATTATCCAATTGGTTTTATCTCGATGTTATAAAAAAAGTCCTTTCATATCCAATTAAAAATATTAGAAAATTATGTGGGTACATAATAAAAAAATATTAAAAGATAGCCGTGGGGTGCCGGCAGTAAAACGTTGCCCCTCCTCTCTTGCCTGTGGATGCAGTAAGAATCTGCCAAGTGATAACTCCGGAAGATGGGCAGCATGCAGCGTCTTTCCGTGTATTAACAACCCGCATTGCGCTCGCCCACCGCATAAGCGCCAAGCGTGGCGAGCATGGCAGCAACCCTTCATGATCAGTAATCCGCAGTGATCCATGAGGCCTTTGTTCAGCAGATGTCTTACGGCTGAGGTGATGATTAAGAGATGTAAAATGTGACAAAAGTGTAAACATCTTCTATACATCCAAATACATGCAACTGGGGATTAATTATTGTGATAGATTGTTATCTTTCATGCTGTGTAAGCGTGTTTTGGGATTCAATCAATAAGGTAAAAATCCTTTTTAGGGTTCCGGACCAAAATGGTAAAAAGGAACCCTTATATAATCACTCTGTCTGTCTGTCTGTCACATATGGATATCTCGAGAACTACTGATGCTATCGACTTGAAATTTGAAATGGTAAAATACAACACTTTTACTAATAAAGCATATATGAAGATGTTAAAAAATATTCTTATTTTGATTGCAGGGGGGCGGATAGGGGATCTCAAAATTTTTAAGTGAAGTTACTATAACAGTTATATAATTATAAACAGTTTTTATTTATTCTTTAACCCGAATCGTTTTTGAGTTATTTACAAAAATGTTGAAAAAACGACCGTTCCCCCCCTTATCTCCGAAGATTGCAGAGATAAACCCGTGATACTTTTATAGCTAATAGAAGTGTATGTAAACTTTATAGAAAATTATAGCGAACTCTCTAATTTGCATGGTTTTTTAGACAAGGGGTGTGGAAGGGGGGTTTTCAAAAATTTTGTAAAGGTAATAGGTGATGTGGACGGAGATAAACCTCTGAAACTGTTATTGCTATTAGAAGTATATGTAAAGATTAGAGGAAATTTATTACAATCTCTCTACTTATCATACTTTTTTAGAAATCATCGAAAGTGTAAAAAATCTACATAAGTTCCGCTATCAGACAAGAGATGGCGCTGTCAAGGTTCTCCAACAAATATAAAACCGCTTGTGTCATATATTATATTGTATGATGGCACGGAACCCTCTATGCGCGAGTCCGACTCGCTCTTGCCCGGTTTTATTATTTAAGTCATATCGTTTTTGAGTTATTAACAAAAATGTTGAAAAAAATAGCGTTCCCCCCCCCCCCCCCCCCCCCTTATCTCCGAAGTTTGCGGAGATAAACCTCTGCAACTTTTTTTCGTATTAGGAGTGTAGGTAAAGATTACAGGAAACTTATTACAATTTCTCTACTTAGCATACTTTTTTAGAAATCATCGAAAGTGTAAAAAAGCAATATAAGTTCCGCTATCAGACAAGAGATGGCGCTGTAAAGGTTCTCCAACAAATATAAAATCGCCTTTGTCATATATTATATTGTATGATAGCACGGAACTCTCGGTGCGCGAGTGCGACTCGCTCTTGCCCGGTTTTATTTTAATTTTTCTAATGTTTTATATTGATTTCTGTTTTGTATACCAATAAAATAAAACAAAAAATAATGTTGTTGAGTTTGCACTGAAAACTAATATTACAAAGTAATTTACTCAAATCAAAAAAAATAAGGAAATGGATACAGTGGAAATCGAGTAACTTCTCAATTTCTAAATCAAAACTTACCTATCTCTCTTACATAATTTATATAATATCTTATTTATGGTAACATTGTTGCAACAACACTGAATTCAACCAGTGCATCTCTCCTGCCAAATATATTCCATACCAGAATTTTTAGTAGTAAGGTTTAACAGTACTATTGGAAAATCCGATTAAGCAATGTAATAATTATTAGGTACTTGATTATTACAATAGTAAATTACCAAACACTTAAAAAAAATCCCGACCGGCAAAGGCAAAATGAGATTAGAATTTTGAACGGAGCAAGGGTTACTAGATCCGAAATATTTTTTTTTTCACGAGCCAAGGTATCTCCTTTTTATCATTGACTGCGAGAAAATAAATAAGACAATGTACCTACCACCAAAACTAAAACGATAAAAAATTGGCAGGATTATTCCAAAAATGTAGAACAACGACACAAACAATACACGAACAATAATATAGGCAACTGTACAATTCCTAGGCCAAATATTTTCGTTGAGCTTTCATCATCATCATCGTCATTTTCAGCACGTGTCAACCTACTGCTGGGTGTAGGCGTCCTCCATTCCTTGCCACTTATTCCGGTGTTGGGCTGATCGCATCCAGGTTTTGCTGGTGACCTTAACGATGTCATCCACCCATCTAGCAGGTGGTCTGCCAGCATTGAGCTTTACACACAGAAAATCATTTTATTTGTGAAATAAATTTACAGGTCATTAACATCGGTTTATGATGAAATTCTCAGCAATTGTTAAATTTATGTCCGTCTGAAATTGTTTAGCTGCAATTACTCGCATGTTTCTAAATTGGCTGAATTATTTATTTTTCATATATTCTTCACCTTCCTCTTCTTATATTTTATGACACTTTTAACTTGTTGGCTATTAGTCGTGTAGCGTTTTTACTAATTTCATAATTCCTGACCCGGCAAGTAGTGTAGTTAGAATCATTGAAAAATTAAAAGCCAAAGAAAGATAAATCACGTAAAGATCTATATTGAACTGACAAACGGACGATCGAGCTGCGATCCCTTATATATAAAACAGACAAGTGCGAGGGAGACTCGCGCCTCTAGACAGTCAGACAAACGATTGATACTATAAAGGACTCTGTTTTTCCCTCTTGAGGTTAGGAACCCTAAAAATATGAAGAATTCAATTTTCGTTACCCTCGATCCACGACTATATTCTCCACGAGTACCTACCTAATTGGTACAGATTCCTGTGAAGCCAATAAAAAGTAAATAGCAAGGATAATCGACCTGCTTGGTCTGGACTCTTTGCTCTATTTTTAAGACCTTGTCCTTTAGAGTGCGTTACTTCGTACATTGGCTTCAATTGTGGGCTATTATTCCTTGTCCATGTCATTTTGTTATTAATCCCTCTCAGGGTTAAGAGGTTTATTTATACCCGACAAAGGATGATACTTCGCTTTTATCTTAGTAGCCTCAGCGGCCGTAGGGTTTCTTTGTTACATTTTCTACCGTAAAAAATGCAGGTCCTCACATCACCTAATCATCTTGATTACCGCATCAAATATGCGATATTTTGTACAACATGCCATGCAAAAGATATTTTTAGCGTTTTGACAGCAAAATTAAATCTAGGTCTATAAATGAAATATTATAATTAAGCAATAACTTCAGCATGTTAGTCTCCTAAAAGTAGCAATATATTTTTGCTATATTGCAATGATGTCATATAATATATCAAAAATAAATATATAATTTGAAGTGTTGAAAAACTATGTCGCGTAATTAATAAACTTAGAAATGTCACGAGGACAAAAAAAACTTTGAAAGAATACTTCAAATTGAATAAGTAATTTATATTATGAAAGTAAGAAAAGGAAAAAAATGAAGGTAATTCGATCACGGATCGGACAGCTCAATAACGTCCTTCTAACGTCACTGTCAATCTAAAATGCTATTCGTATAAATTCAGCTGGCACACATCCTAACTAAAGCTAACTTAAATGGACTAAAATGTCATATAGCTATTCCGTTGGTGCCGTGCTAAAATTAAGTCGGACTAATTTGAACTAATTTTACATTGACAGCTCTAAATGTAGAAACGTCAATTCTCTAAATATAATTAGCTTTAGTAAGTGCAACTAAAAAAACTGCAGAAGCGACACCATTTTTGTATTTAATGCAGTGTATATCCGTTTAAAATTTGTAACTTAAGATTGATTGCAATAAGATATAGGCATCTAAACTAGCACATTGTAGCAGCAAAGAAAACCAGTTTACGTATTTATATTTGAATACAGGTTTAGAACCATCCCAATAATAAATTATTTAATTTCATGATGAATTGAAGGACTTAAAACCAGCAAATGCATAAGCAAGAAAAACCTTACGCTAAAGGTCATCGTCAAATAAGTTTGTAAATAATACTTAAAATAAAGATTGAAGTTGGTATATGATAAACTTAATTAATCAGCTAGCAGAGATTGAAAGGAGATTCTTTTTTCCCACCCAGTTTATAACCCAGACGTAAGCATGCAAAAACATATTTAATTTATGAAAAGGTCAGTTGAATCATGTTCTGGCTAAGGCATGCGGTTTGCGCCATCTTCGCAAAGAAATAGACAGAGCTTGACCACAAAAACGCTTACAATCTGAAGGTTGCATAAACTGCTTATTTGAACATCGCTTCTTAGTTTACCGGGTACGTTCGCTCGAACGCAACGCGCGCGCAATTCGTTCCAAATTTAAAACGTAACTATTTGCAATATTTATTTATCGACCTTTCGCTGATGGGGTGTACGTGTGAGTGAAACAAACAAGTGTTTTCTAAAGTCAATTGACTGTTTTTTAAACCTGATTTTTTAAATTATAATTTCATACGCACGGGGACATTATTTCGTATTCGTAATTTGACCTTGGAGAGCTCGTTTTAAATTTCGAACCTAATTAAGAAATTTTATTTGGACTTTTTATTTTGTAAGAAACTCACACATTGGAGTTTGAATATGGTTCTCATAATTAATTTTATCGGCACTGCCCGAAGAAGGGCTATACTATTTACATGTAGAAAATAATTAGATATATATTAAAAATATTATATGTAGTAGATACCAAAATATGCATTGACCGTTTCCGTAACATTCGTGCTAATTTTCCAAAATGTTATCGTAGTTGACTAAGATGAGCGAAATAAACGCATGCCTAATTCTGAGATTTATATTTTTAGAAATATCGTGAAGAGTAAATGATATTAATCTTAGTAAATCAAATGTCCAACTTTTATCAATAATAACCATATAAACTATCAATAATACTTAGAATATACAGCTGTTTCGATCGTTCGGAGGCGCGTTGAAGTCTTTTCCATAGAGGCATTGTTCGTCAGCTAGTCGTAGCAATATTATTCTAATAAATAAACTAATAATGCTGGATATTTTGCACCATCAAGCCCCAATGAAGGCAGAGCTTCAGTTACGTGTACTAGATGAACGATAGTTTTTTTTTATTTGTAATTCCATACTGAAGAGGACGAATTCAATTAAGTATGTGCTTTATTCAATTTAAATGTGTCTTATTCTTCTTTTTTAAATTGACTATTCTGTGTAGCTTTTTGCTCTATTCAATAAACACTTATTGACTTTTGACTTTGACTTATCAGATTTATAAAATATCTAGGTCAAATATCTGCAGATCAATTTCAAACATTTATCCTGAGGCTGGAATCGAACCGATCTGCGTATCAGTCCGCTATGAGACCTACCTACTGATCCACGAAGATATAAAATGTCTATTAGTTTCATATTGACGTTTAAATTTTCTTTTAAACACTTACTAGGTGCAACATAACTTGACCTTTAATTCGTTTACATAAGGTGAAAGTCAGCTTGACGATAATATTGACAGAATAACTCTGGCTTACCTTTGAAGCATGCAGTTATGTAATGAATGAACTCTTAAGTTGCATATTTTACACTCATGTGCTTATTGTTATTAATTGATTTTTTATTTATTTATATCTAAGAAAATTCTGGCTAAGGATCTTGGCAGATGGCATAATATTGACAAAAAATCTAGGAGAATGGATGAATGTACAGTTTATTGTACACAATAGTTAAACGAAATTTACTTTTTTTTAAATATAAGGCGGCAGGTGGCACAAACTAGGGGTTAAATTATCACATAAACTGATCACTCTCAAGATCACCCTAAAGATCCACTCTAGATCTAGTGAGAGTATGTAGTCTCCGTAGATCCAGTTTTAAGAACAGCAAAAAATATGGATCTAGTGGAGAGTTTTTACTTTCAGTAGATCCAGTTTCGAAATTTACAAAAAAATAATCTGTATCTATGTGAATGCGATTATGACTTGAATCTTCAAATCGAACTTTTTGACAGATGCCAAAACTCTATGTCCATGGGGTCCTATAACCAGCAGTGGGGAAGTCGGGCTGTGGATGACAGTGATTATAGGACATCTTGCGTTAATTTATCATTGAGTGGCGAGCCTGTCATAAATTGAATGAAAATGCTTAATACATCATTAAGCTCCTTGTTGTATCCACAAGTCCAATCCATCCCAAGGTTGTCTGGTAGAGATCGCTCCTTAGCGATAAGACCGCCAATTGCTGCGTGCTCAGTGTTTCTTTTATTTTTTGTTCAGTTCTTATCTAAGGTGTGCAATAAAGCATTTTCTATCTATCTTACGGAATGCTCTACCAGTCCTTCATGTTTATTATTTTTCAAAAACATTGCGTATCTTCTCAAAAATGGTTCAAATCAAATGAAAATCACATATTTTTAAAAATTAAAAAAAAAATACTAAAATTGAGGTTGTCTCAAATGTTCTGATTAAAGACTCTACGCACGAAAAATACACAGATTTTGTTTAAATTCCACTGATTGGCCACATATCAGTTTCCACTTTTGGATTAAATTACATCTGCCAATCACGGGCGGACACGTTAATATCCCGTGGAATGGGACCGGATGCCGGCGCTGTGTCGGATTAACTTGCAACATACGCAATATTTGCTTGATGGCGTCCATGAGTGAAATGTCCCGCAATATTGATCACCGTCGCCGTGGGGTGCCGGCAGTAGAATGTTGCCCTATCTTGCCCGTGGATGCAGTAAAGATCTGCCAAGGGATACCTCTGGAAGATAGGCAGTAGCGCTTTTCCGTGTATCTACATCCCGTACTGCGCTCGCCAACCCGCTTGCCAAGTGTAGTGGGCATGGCAACAAGCCCATCATGACCAGTACTTGTAGATCCAGCCTCTGGCAGCGGACGTCCTACGTTTGAGATGATGATGACGAGGATGATAGATAATTTATTTTCTCATTATCTACTCGGCTGCTACCTGCGGCTTTCTATTAAAAATGTTCTATAATCAGTTAATTCAAAATCAATACTTATAAAATTTTTGCGCGCGTTTTTATGTATTGGGCTAATTGTTTTCTATAATATTAATAACCTACGTTCTATTAAAATGTTCTTTATTCAGTTTTTATGTTTTGGGTGGAACCCTAATTGTTGTTCTCAATATAAATAACCTATGTTGCACCATATGATGTCAGCTGTCTGCCAGTTGAAAGTCCTGTCAAATTTGATCTGCCCGTTTCGTTAAATTAGCCGAAATAAATACACAGAACTGAAGAAAACATATTTAAAGCTTGTTTTTTTTGGCTTAATGTATCACTGTACATTTATTTATTAAAAAGCTGCTATAATGACATTAGGTACAAACACACTTAAATTGTATTTATTTGTAAAGATTTATTTTTAATTATCGCTTTCATAACAATAATAAAATTATGATTTAGGTATAATAAAAAAACTAAAGTTACCGCGTATATCGAGTATGGTGTAAGGGAAATCCAGCCGAAACGTTAATAATCTAAATAATTAACAGAGAGAAACACCCGAATAAATAAAAATATTTTCATATTAGATATTTTAGACATGATAGTGACAGAGGCCTTGCTTTAACTATAAAAATACTTTTGCTAAAAAGTGTAGCTCTTTTATACATGTGTTTTATATATAATTATTTATTCATCTAGATAGATAGACGGGGCGAGTTATGTAAAAAAAGTTGCAAGAACTTTAAAATATATTTAAAGCACTAAATTAAAATGTCTAGAATTATACATAAGCTAACATTTTTCTCATCAAAATGTCTTATTACCTTTTTTGCCTACGCTCGAATCGTTTAAATGTCAACCAAATGGTAAAACTTTAGGTAGGTAATGAAATGACATAATAAAAATGTGGTATGTGATATTTACGATAGGTTGGTATGTTAGACACTAGAAACCTAAACTTTTTTTTTTTTTTTACTAGGTGGGGCCTTGCTGATGTCTGCGGATACATAAAGTGTCCATTAGCTTTTGTTATTCATATAACAAACTATTTTTACGTTTTTACAATAGATTTTTCTTCCAACGCTCTGCTTGATTCACCGAGTTATTTCAATAAGTAAGGCCTTTGTATATATATATATATATATACAGCGTCAGCAACTGGTATTCATGCTGTATGGGACGCTACAGTTCCTGGACCATTTTTAGATGGATTAGGCTTGCCCAGCACCTATACCATCCTCTCAGCTAAGTCTCTTGCCAGTAATTTCAAGAAGACAGATCTGTGTTTATACCTTCCATGCATATGCATATTGTATATACCACTAACACATATGGCACGCAGATCTAACATGCATCAAAACATCTTGGGATAACGTATTCGTATCTTCAGTTTCTGATCCTGCTTTTTCCGAGTTCGTATCATAATCACTCTCTTTCACAGTAAATTTTGGATCAATGACCTCGGAGTTAGATTCGTAGCCATCGTTTCACCATTCTACTAAAATGACTTAATAGTCCCTATTTTCGGGCCGTGTTTATATACGTCTTACTTACCAGTAATTTAGAGTTTATGCTAGAGAGCCTAGCTTGTTCATTGTAACCTTTAACAGAACATAAAAGAAAATAAAGATATAATCTGAAAAATTCTCCTCCAAAAAAAGTTACACAAGTACCACGGACTAGTCGCCATCTTATAACAGTAAAATCTCACCGAAATAGGACGTTCCGGCACTACTACTCTGCACAAACGCTCCCGGGCTGCTGCTCGAGGGGTAGAGAGAAGCACGGCGGGATACGACTACTTTAACATAGGTGTCCAGACAATACGAAAGCTAAAGAGGTCTGTTGGACCATGGGTCGGTACTTAAAGGTTAACAATCATTTAAGCATATTACAGCTCAAAACATATTAAAAGGTATTAATTGAGTTTTCGGTTTAAAGTATTCCGCTAAGTTCCTTGTTTAAGTACAGAACCCTAAAAAGCCAAAGAATAAAAGAGCTCGGTATCTGTTCAAATAGATTTTTTAATATAATTAAATAAAATGAATCGCCGAAATGTATGTACGCGCAAAACTTCCGAACTACTGCACCAAATTGGATGATTCTTTCTTTTTTGTGTTTGTTATTTTTAGTACAAGGTTTGTATTAAATAACATAAAATATTTTTTCATTTAAATCAGAATTTATAAAACCTCAATAAATAAAAGTGAGTGAATGAGACAGAATGACGTTCAGTTGTTCAGCTAACGAATGACAACTTCAAACAGACTACGTCATATCATAATGTCAATCACAATTACTGCTTCTTTCGCAACAGAAAAACGGTTTTTCAAATGCGTTGAGAGGTTTATCGTCGTGTTATTTATATATAAAAAACAATCCCTATTTCCCTTGGTCATGGCATCACGCGTGAACGGCTAGACCGATTTCGCTAATATTTTTTTTTTGTATCTGTGTCAGGAGAAAGTTCTATGACAGAAAAAACAGAAGAGTAGAAGTGGAGTAGTAGGGTAGTAGTAGAGTAGAAGAAGAGTAGAAGTAGAGTAGTAGTAGAGTAGTAATCGAGTAGTAATTGCAGAGTAGTAGTTGAGTAGTTGTAGTTGTATAGGATAGTTGTTGATTAGTTGTAGCGTAGAAGTAGGGCAGAAGTAGCCTGACCTAGCAGATTTCCACCCGTCAGCAAAAAAAAAAAAGGGCAGAAGTAGAGTAGTAGTAGTGGTACAGTAGTAGTTAGAAGATGTGGAAGTAGGTAGTTGATTCTGGGCGGTACAATGTTCGCCGGGACAGCTACGAGTAGGAATGACAATAACAAGAACTGAGTCGGTTCTTATCATTTTCACTTTTTTACTTTTCTTTGACTGACACGCGTTTTATCCGAGCGAACTTTTTGAAATAATGTACTCAGAAGATATGTTCATGTATTTTTGTCTAGTCAAAGTCAAATGTTAAAATAGTGTGTTCAATTCAAATTTGAAAGCAAAACCACGGATAAGTGACACAAATACATTCTTTAGGCGATGCAATTCTCGCCAGAATATATCCGCATTTAGATTGCAAGTGAGTCATTGGATCTCACTTTCATTGATTCTTGACCATGGTCAAGCTAATTCAAACCTTAATGCAAGGTCATACAAATCGTAATCGACAGATACTATCTTATTAATACTACAACCAGTTTGCGGACCACAGATGCATGTAATTTGTTTCTAATGACTACGAGTATGTATCTACTCTATACACTTTCGGTTTTCTTTAGAGATTATAGAGTTCTTTCAACAGACACATGGAGTCGTATAGTCATCATTATCATCATTCCAGACGTAAAACGTCCACTACTGAACATAGTCCTCCCTCATGGATCTCCATGAGGGATAGTTGCCATACTCACCACGCTTGGCAGGCGGGTTGGTGAGCGCAGTTTGCGTTGTTGATACACGGAAAGATGCTGCTGCCCATCTTCCGAAAGTATCCCTTAGCAGGCTCTTACTGCATCCACGGGCATGAGAGGAGGGGTAACATTCTACTGCCGGCACCCCACGGCTAGGGTCGTATAGTAAAAAAAAATATTCATTTAATGAGGCCGTGGTGTGCTGGCAGTAGGAGGTTACCCCTCCTCTCATGCCCGTGGATGCGGTCTGCAAAGGGATACCTCCGGAAGATGGGCAGCAGCATCTTTCCGTGTATCAACATCGCAAACTGCGCTCACCAACCCGCCTGCCAAGCGTGGTGAGTATGGCAACTATCCCTCATGGAGATCCATGAGGGAGGACTGTGTTCAGTAGTGGACGTTTTTTTTTTTACTAGGTGGGGCCTTGCTGATTTCTGCGGATACATAAAGTGTCCATTAGCTTTTGTTATTCATATAACAAACTATTTTTACGTTTTTACAATAGATTTTTCTTCCAACGCTCTGCTTGATTCACCGAGTTATTTCAATAAGTAAGGCCTTTGTATATATATATATATATATATATATATACAGCGTCAGCAACTGGTATTCATGCTGTATGGGACGCTACAGTTCCTGGACCATTTTTAGATGGATTAGGCTTGCCCAGCACCTATACCATCCTCTCAGCTAAGTCTCTTGCCAGTAATTTCAAGAAGACAGATCTGTGTTTATACCTTCCATGCATATGCATATTGTATATACCACTAACACATATGGCACGCAGATCTAACATGCATCAAAACATCTTGGGATAACGTATTCGTATCTTCAGTTTCTGATCCTGCTTTTTCCGAGTTCGTATCATAATCACTCTCTTTCACAGTAAATTTTGGATCAATGACCTCGGAGTTAGATTCGTAGCCATCGTTTCACCATTCTACTAAAATGACTTAATAGTCCCTATTTTCGGGCCGTGTTTATATACGTCTTACTTACCAGTAATTTAGAGTTTATGCTAGAGAGCCTAGCTTGTTCATTGTAACCTTTAACAGAACATAAAAGAAAATAAAGATATAATCTGAAAAATTCTCCTCCAAAAAAAGTTACACAAGTACCACGGACTAGTCGCCATCTTATAACAGTAAAATCTCACCGAAATAGGACGTTCCGGCACTACTACTCTGCACAAACGCTCCCGGGCTGCTGCTCGAGGGGTAGAGAGAAGCACGGCGGGATACGACTACTTTAACATAGGTGTCCAGACAATACGAAAGCTAAAGAGGTCTGTTGGACCATGGGTCGGTACTTAAAGGTTAACAATCATTTAAGCATATTAACAGCTCAAAACATATTAAAAGGTATTAATTGAGTTTTCGGTTTAAAGTATTCCGCTAAGTTCCTTGTTTAAGTACAGAACCCTAAAAAGCCAAAGAATAAAAGAGCTCGGTATCTGTTCAAATAGATTTTTTAATATAATTAAATAAAATGAATCGCCGAAATGTATGTACGCGCAAAACTTCCGAACTACTGCACCAAATTGGATGATTCTTTCTTTTTTGTGTTTGTTATTTTTAGTACAAGGTTTGTATTAAATAACATAAAATATTTTTTTTATTTAAATCAGAATTTATAAAACCTCAATAAATAAAAGTGAGTGAATGAGACAGAATGACGTTCAGTTGTTCAGCTAACGAATGACAACTTCAAACAGACTACGTCATATCATAATGTCAATCACAATTACTGCTTCTTTCGCAACAGAAAAACGGTTTTTCAAATGCGTTGAGAGGTTTATCGTCGTGTTATTTATATATAAAAAACAATCCCTATTTCCCTTGGTCATGGCATCACGCGTGAACGGCTAGACCGATTTCGCTAATATTTTTTTTTTGTATCTGTGTCAGGAGAAAGTTCTATGACAGAAAAAACAGAAGAGTAGAAGTGGAGTAGTAGGGTAGTAGTAGAGTAGAAGAAGAGTAGAAGTAGAGTAGTAGTAGAGTAGTAATCGAGTAGTAATTGCAGAGTAGTAGTTGAGTAGTTGTAGTTGTATAGGATAGTTGTTGATTAGTTGTAGCGTAGAAGTAGGGCAGAAGTAGCCTGACCTAGCAGATTTCCACCCGTCAGCAAAAAAAAAAAGGGCAGAAGTAGAGTAGTAGTAGTGGTAGAGTAGTAGTTAGAAGATGTGGAAGTAGGTAGTTGATTCTGGGCGGTACAATGTTCGCCGGGACAGCTACGAGTAGGAATGACAATAACAAGAACTGAGTCGGTTCTTATCATTTTCACTTTTTTACTTTTCTTTTACTGACACGCGTTTTATCCGAGCGAACTTTTTGAAATAATGTACTCAGAAGATTTGTTCATGTATTTTTGTCTAGTCAAAGTCAAATGTTAAAATAAAGTGTTCAATTCAAATTTGAAAGCAAAACCACGGATAAGTGACACAAATACATTCTTTAGGCGATGCAATTCTCGCCAGAATATATCCGCATTTAGATTGCAAGTGAGTCATTGGATCTCACTTTCATTGATTCTTGACCATGGTCAAGCTAATTCAAACCTTAATGCAAGGTCATACAAATCGTAATCGACAGATACTATCTTATTAATACTACAACCAGTTTGCGGACCACAGATGCATGTAATTTGTTTCTAATGACTACGAGTATGTATCTACTCTATACACTTTCGGTTTTCTTTAGAGATTATAGAGTTCTTTCAACAGACACATGGAGTCGTATAGTCATCATTATCATCATTCCAGACGTAAAACGTCCACTACTGAACATAGTCCTCCCTCATGGATCTTCATGAGGGATAGTTGCCATACTCACCACGCTTGGCAGGCGGGTTGGTGAGCGCAGTTTGCGATGTTGATACACGGAAAGATGCTGCTGCCCATCTTCCGAAAGTATCCCTTAGCAGGCTCTTACTGCATCCACGGGCATGAGAGGAGGGGTAACATTCTACTGCCGGCACCCCACGGCTAGGGTCGTATAGTAAAAAAAAATATTCATTTAATGAGGCCGTGGTGTGCTGGCAGTAGAAGGTTACCCCTCCTCTCATGCCCGTGGATGCAGTAAGAGCCTGCTAAGGGATACTTTCGGAAGATGGGCAGCAGCATCTTTCCGTGTATCAACATCGCAAACTGCGCTCACCAACCCGCCTGCCAAGCGTGGTGAGTATGGCAACTATCCCTCATGGAGATCCATGAGGGAGGACTGTGTTCAGTAGTGGACGTTTTACGTCTGGAATGATGATAATGATGACTATACGACTCCATGTGTCTGTTGAAAGAACTCAAACAGCAAAGGGATACCTCCGGAAGATGGGCAGCAGCATCTTTCCGTGTATCAACATCGCAAACTGCGCTCGTCAATCCGCCTGCCAAGCGTGGTGTGTATGACAACTACCCCTCGTAGAGGGAGGCTTGTGTTTAGCAGTGGACATTTTACGGCTGAAATTATGAATTTGGCCGCAAGGGTCTCTTTTACAAGCTGCAGGAAAATGTTTGTAACCTTTCTGCAGATATTTGAACCAGATCTGGGTATATTTGACAACCTTTTATTTAACTTGCCCTGTTTGTTAGTGTCGGTATAATCTTGAAAAGTAAATAAGGAACTACTTCTTGACGCTCGATTGGACTCAAATCTATATATATATATCACGCGTGAACGGCTGGACCGATTTCGCTAATTCTTTTTTTGTTGTGTTTGTTATTGTCAGGAGAAGGTTCTTTTGAAAGAAAATATTGAGATAATTGCGCTGGAAATTAGATAATTTAAGAATACATAAACACCATATTAAATGATTTATAATGTAACCTTAGCGTAGCGTATTATCACGGAGTCACTTGGTTGTCAAATATTTATAGGTGCGTTCAAAAAGTTTATTATGTGACTAAACTCAAAAATAAATGATTTTCTTCTTCTTCTTCTTCTTCTAAACTTACAAAAAATACAAAATATTATTACAAAATTGACGATCTCTGTGGCGCAGCAGGCGACAACCCGCAACCTCTTTCGTCCGCTGTGACGAAAGAGGTTGCGGGTTCGATTCACGCCTAGGTACAAATGTCTGTACGATCTGCAGATATTTGTTTAGGCACCCTAAACAAATATCCGGATATTTTTCTATATATAATAAAAAAATATCTATCTATATATCTGTCATCTAGTACAAAAAGTACTAGTAGTAGTAGTAGTACAAAAAATCAAAATTTGGAGAAACTAATTTTATACTGAATTTGTTTCTCCAAATTTTGATTTTTTGTTTGGATAGAAACCTAGATATAGTGCACAAGATACCTATCAGTCAAAAGTTTCATAGAAAGATCTATTACGACGCCACACCCACGTACGAGCGGTTGTATAAAAAGTAAGTTGGATTGGCCCCTCTTAGCTGTGTGATTTGTCTGCATTATTTATTTATTTAATAATAATTTATTCACGCAACAGTTCTTACTCGTACAATTGACACGAACAAGGCTATTGAACGAGAGCTTGTTATTTATACTCGTATTATGGTTACCAGTACTTTCACCATTGAACTAACGGAACATTGAATTGCCACCCACTTAACATCTTGCAATTGTAAACTAAAATTACCTACATATTTTACATACTGATATTGTAAGAATCTAAGGATTGAACGTAAATCATAAGGATTATAAATCATACAGGGACTCACCTAAGCAACCATTACTTTCTCAACTTTGTTTTACTATTGTCGTAAATAAAAGTACCTACATAATTGCATTGTAGTTATGTATCAAATCCACTTTACCATGTCCCAGGCACTAAAGCGTCCCGACAGTATGAATACATGAATACTATCATTTTCTTCTTCTTTTGTGGCTTTTGTGTTTGGTTTTACACAAATCTGCCAGTGTCAAGTATCTTTAGAAAAGTCAAATTAGAGGTTTAAATAGATTTTTTTTAAAATATATTTAAGAGTTTGTCGTTTAGCGACCACATCGTCCGTACAAGAAAAAGAAATGAAACAAAATCACAAAAAATAACAAACTTAATGCTTAACTAAACCTAAATCTATTAACTTAATCAAAATCTCTACCTCTTCACAACTAGGGTTGGATAAAATGCTATTTACAATACCTACATCTAGTTGGCGGATCTTATTTACACAAAAGAATAAATTTAGAAATTAGAATTTCATAATTCAGCCACTTTCGATGTAGAATGTTTGTCAAAAAACTGTCAATACTTAACCTAATAATTCGTATTTCAAAAAAACAAATCCGACTTGAAATGATAAATTTCCCCGGATTCCACCATCAAATCCTGACTTGGTTCCAATAGGACCACCTCAGAAGTGCACTCTTTTGAATAAAAAAATAATTTTGAAAATCGGTCCACAATTGAAGGAAAAATCGGTGAAAATACATAAAAAAATATACAGTCTAACATAGAACCTCGTCCTCTTTTGAAGTCGTTTAAAATAACTTTTATTGTATTTATTGGTCTTTATATATATATTTCTCAAGTTTATTGAATAAGGCGTGATTGCGGAAATCCATTATAATATCTTAATGAACAACAAATATTTATTAACAAATCCGCTAACCTATATCTAGCTTGTGTCCGCCGCTTCGCATGCGTTGTACCCGGATAAAAAGTAGCTTATGTGTTAATCCTAGTCAACATCTATACGTTTGCAAAATTACAGCAGACAAACCTCCATACAAACAAACTTTCGGCTTTATAATATTAGTGAGATGAGCGCTTGAAATAACACTCTAAAAGAATTTGACACGACGTGTTTCGCCTATTCAGGAGAAATCGGCTCCCAGTTCTTCTCTGAATACACTAGAAACAACGAAGAAGCAGAGGTAGTTCCCCAATAAAAAACAACACTATCGCTCCCTGGATGTGTTGACTCTTCGACCGCCGAACAGAAAAAAAAATCTGCAGAGAGCACTAAATTGCTATCTGCAGAATATTTCTTGTGTGACGTTTTAAGTGTGACATTTTTTATGTAGGTTAAGTAGTTGTAGGTAGTTTAATAATTATAAATTATGGTTGTTTTTGTTATTTTTAAAATATTTATATGTTAAGTTATGGAGGTGACAAAGCCATTATACGGCAAAACTCAAAAATAAATAATAAATACAAAAATATGTGTTCGGAACAAAAACACTTGAGTACAGTTAGACAGTACAGGCAGTTATTAGGGGTCTCATTGGTCACCTCATTAGCGAAACCAGGTCTCAACCAGTTAGTTAACCACAACTTTATCAAGTCATTGATCGATATTTTTTTATTTCTTTTGTTTTATTGAAAAAGACACGTGCGTGAAACAGATGGCAACCTTCATAATTAGATGTTGGTAATGAAAGCCTAAGTTGTAGACCAAGATCAACGAAGATTTTGCATTTTAGTTACGTTTTAGTTTTGTTACGTATTCGCGTATCTAGGGCTTATTGGCAAACAACTTTTTCTATTTTATTTTACTGAATAAATACTATGTAACAGAGCGAATTTTTCTGATTTTAAAACGGTAATTTTACAGAATACAGATTTCAAAATTGAATACGAATTTCTACCGAAAAATCGAACGCAAACTTTTTAAAGTCACTCACAAATGAGTTGGTAACGAAAAAGTTTCTAGTGTTTGTTTTACCAAAGAGGTTATACTCGTTAGTGCTAGAATAAATACATCTAAAGAGGTTACAAGTTTTGGACCGAAAAGTGATCAAAATGTGGCAAAGAAGCGCGCTGTTTGCAGTTGTGCTCGTAATGAGTTGGATTGGCGATACGAGTACCGTTACTTACCACCAGACATCGCTGAATAATATTGGAAAATCAGGTAACTATATCATTTTCATCATTTCACCCGTAAAATGTCTACTACTGAACACAGGCCTCCCTCATGGATCTCCAAGATCATGAGCAGGTTGTTTCCATACTCACCACGCTTGGCAGACGGGTTGGCAAGCGCAGTACGGAATGTTGATACACGAAAAGACGCTGCTGCCTATCTTCCGGAGGTATCCCTTAGCACGCTCTTAATGCATCCACGGGCATGAGAGGAGGGGTAACATACTACTGATTATTACTACTGGGTATATACTAGGTATAGTTTATCATTTCTATTACATAGTATGTACCATAGAACACAGGGAAGACTAGAACCTGCAAGTGTACCTTTGCGGCACACGTATGCATCGATCTACAAACATTGTACATCCGTCATTCAGTCCGCCCTTAGAGCAATAGCGCACTAGCGGCTAGGCCGCAGCGGCCAGGTCGCAGCGGCTAGCGAGATATATACATTGGTATGAAATCGCTATGGAGCACGCGCACCTGGCCGCACGCGGCCAGCGAGATCGAAGCGACGCATTTGCGGCCCTTGTTCAGTCGCTGGCCGCTGCGGCCACTGAGATCAATTTTAATGTAGGTAAAACACCAATTTGCGCGCACTAGCCGCGGCGGCTGGACTTGTTGTGGAACTACAGCGTGATTTGTGCTCACGCAATGTCGTTCGACACGGAGAGATTTATATCTGAGATTGAGACGAAGAGAGCGTTGTGGGACATGTCGTGTGAAGACTACGCCAAACGAGATTAAAAAAGTTTTTTTTTTTGCAACTGACCATTGTACCCGCGGTTTTGGCCGCATTGCAAATCGCAACTCTTGCGGCCGGGCCGCGCGTCCTGGCCGCGCAGCCAGGTCGCTAGTGCGCTATTGCTCTTAGTCATCTTTGCGACAACGTCAAAGAAAACACTAAAAAAATGGCCTTTAGTACCGTTGCGAACTACAAAAACACCCCAAGATATGTTCATCGGGTGGATGGAACGGATTCTTTTCATCATTTGTTATTACTTGTTACTTTATACAAAAACCATGATTTTTTTTTTCACTTTGACTATGTTTATTGCATAGCGGCGTAAATGCTAGACACTTGCCATCCATTGCGGTTTTTGTTTGGTGCATGATAGGCATATGATGTCATGATAATGTACATTTTCTTTATCAATTTATTCGACCGATTCTTGTCACATTACATTGTCAATTTTTGTTAGAGTTGCACCCGTCTTGTTCGATAAAATTTCGATAAAATCTGTCAATTTGATATATTCTATCGAAATTCTAATCAATTCGATAAAATACAATATTTGGGCACTTTGGCGCTGCTGTATAAAAAAGTAAGATCTTGCGACCGATGTTTTTTTGGTAGGTTGAAAATCAGCGACCCGTATATTTAATTACTATTCTTACATCATCGCTCTATGATAATCAGTAAAAATGATTAGTTAATGTAGAATTAAATGGTTCCGTAGTACATCAAGGTAGTTTCGCTTTGCCTGTCTGTCTGTCCGTCGCGTCGTCGGATTATCGATAAAACTATAACTCCTAGAAAGCTATTTTTCATTTAAAGTGTAAACCCACACTATGGTATCATTATAGAAATGAAAAATGCAATCAAAATTTTGTCTCCGACGGGACTCGAACCCGTAACGTTCAGACGAACACCTTCAACGCAGGCTGTCTTAACCGTTCGGCCACGGAGCAATTAACCGTCGTCGGGTCGAAAATCTTGACTGCCTTTATCGGTTTCGAACCGAGTGGCGACATCTTGCATCGACCCGACATGAATTTATGGTACCTCTAGACACGTAAACTTACACGTAAGATGGGGATAAACTTGTTTTTCTTGATTTTCATCGCGTGGGTATATCGTTCCGTTTGCGAAATAATAAAGCAATCAATTTTTTTGCGACCCCTCCCCTTACCCTAAAATCTTAACTTCTCAAAGCTTTACAAAAAAGCCGTATTGGCCGAGTGGTATGTACCCCTGACTTTCAATCCGAAGGTCGTGGGTTCGGTACCGGCCTTGCACCAATGGATTGTTCTTTCTTGAAAAAGTTATGTGCACACTTAACACACGCTTTAACGGTGAAGGAAACATCGTGAGGAAACCCGCGGCTTAGTTAGTTTCAGACGTATTGACCTGTCCTTTCTTCTGACTAATAGCGGACTACAATGGGAGTATGATATAGGTGCTGGGCAAGCCAAATCCATCTAACAACATCCCAGGCACTGCAGCGTCCCGTACAGCATGATTACCAGTTGCTGACGCTATATAAATTATCTTTATTAGATGTAATGGCCTTAATTTTAGCTTTACAAATCTGAAAAAAATCGTGTTGACTCTAACCATGAAATTTCTAAAAAAATCTAAACGGTTAAGCCTAGCTACTTACTCGAAACTTTCAAATGATTCGTGAGTTACACTATTCATTGTTATGTTAAACGGGTATTCTACTCACGTTAATTATTCGTTGAAAATAGGTATCCAACGTGTTCAATTCCTCCCAGGGGAACTTTCGTCAGGGAATGGAGCTTTTTTTTTTGAACACGTTGGATACCTATTTTCAACGAATAATTAACGTGAGTAGAATACCCGTTTAAGATAACAATTACTCGAAAGTTTCGGAGAAATTGTTGCTTAAACAAGTCATACGGTTTTTTTATTCCCATAATAGAATTTTATCTTTATTTTGTTTTATTTTTATTTTTTATGACTGTATTCGTATTCTCTCATACATAACATTCATAATACGCGGCGGTCGACGTATGTTCCCATCCCTAAATGCTTACTTGACATTAATAGTTGTCATCAAAACTAGGCACGCTCGGTTTTATAGATTTTGACAAGCACTCTCTCTAGTTATTATACAGCTCTGTGGTGTGTAGATCATTTATTTTCTCAGCTCTCACATTAGGAATACATAGGATATCATTTATTTTCTCATTGTCTGTGTTGTAACTGCTTACGATTAATTTGTTTAACTAGTTATTGTTTACTTCGTATAATATAGGCGTTTTAAATTATTATATTACCAGTCCGGCATTCCAACAGCCTGGTAAACGATTAATTGAATATCTTATTAGTTCTAGTTTCATTCACATATTGTTATTCTGGCATTCTAAACATCTATGCCAATGTCAGCCTGTTAAAACGATGTTGTAAATAATGACAAACTGACGGTGGACCAACAGGCGGTTTGTAGAATTTGGACAACATAGAAATCATAATGAACTCATTATTATTGGGACCAATATCATCATCATATTATTATTTTTTCAAATAAGGTTCTTCTCAGACGGCGAGAACGCCTTTATAGCATTTTGATTCGTGATCTCCCGTTGGGTTTACTAGCTTCTTTATTATAATTTATATCTAATCTCTAATCTCTAATCGTGAATTTTTATTTCGATTATGATTGATGATTTATATATATTTTTTAAATACCAACGCAGGATATATTGACTTTATAAAAGACTGCTAGATAAAGAATAAAATACCATTTTTTTACTCGGAGAGCAAACAAACAGAAACGTATCATATCTGAGATAATAACATAGCTGGTCTGTCTGATTGCTCTCCGAGTTATTAAAAACATTTCATTCCTTAATCATCTATAATTTTAAACAGTATGTTAATGTTTAAAATTGGCGAAACATGTTACCATGCGATGAAAGAACAATGCTTGACTGGTGTCATGATGACATAACATGCATGTAAATTTAATAAATTTCAAGTTATCAGAATATTTGAATATACGCAGTTTATACTTTTGCATTGCCTTTGATGCCAAGTAGTCTAAGTTCTTTATTTTAGTTGCCTAACTAACCAAATTTCATTTCTCTTAAAAGCTTTTCAGTTCGGTTACCGGCAGGCTGCGAGATTTACGCCTGTTGCAAACCTGTCGCGAGATACGTAATCAGCCTTACCTAAACACTTACAATGATATTTTTTCACAAATCGATAATTTTAATCTCTCTTTTTCCAAATATAGGCTCGCTTTTAGCGTGGAACTTTGTAGGCGATCAGCGTCGTAACTTGTGTGACTAGTTTTTGTTTTTATTTTTTTGTTTAGCTACATTAATCATAATTTCGAGTCCTTACAGTCTATAATTGTCCACTTTTTTTCTTTGATGTGTATGTGAAATTTATTAATGGAAAATCAGGTGGATTAAGAATTATATGTTAAGTTTTATCTATAATTTATATTGTTCGGTTTGTTTTACCAAATAAAGTAAAATAAAATCATCAATAATAAATAAATAAAATTATACTAAAGTATAAAATTATATAATTGTATATTTAGTTGGTATTTTTTAAATAGCATGGCCATAATCACATACAAATACCATTAGATTAGAGTGACGGCCATCGCATGTTCAATGCAATTTTCGATCACCGGATGTTGTAACCTATCTTCTATAAATTATTAACCTTTTCAAGAAATAAAGAGTTTGCCAACACACCAATTTGTTATGAATTATTCTAATCTTGCTCAATTATTGCGCGAAGATTTAAAACTTTGGGTCATCATTATCAGCCGTAGGACATCCACTGCTGGATAAAGGCCTCCCTCATTGATCCAAGTACTGCGGTTGGAAGCCGCCTGCATCCAACGCCGACCAGCGGCAGGGGTTCTCACTAAGTCGTCTGTCCATCTTGTCGGTGGACGTCTTACGCTGCGCCGGTCCGTGGCCTCCATTCCAGAACTTTGCGGCCCCATCGGCCATCTGATCTGCGCACTATATAGCCTGCCCATTGCCACTTCAACGTGTCAATCTTTGGGTAATTAATAATAAATAAATAATACTGGACAATTTACACAGCATCATCTAGCCCCAAGCTAGGCTTGTGTAATGGGTACTAGATGACTAATAATACTTACTAGAAAGATAGATATTTTTTATTATGTATAGAAAACATGCAGACATTTGTTGCGAGTCCGGAATCCGAATCAAACCCACAATCTCTTGCGTCGCAGGCGGACCTTCGCCCGCTGCGCCATGGAGGTCGTCAATAGACCTCAAGTAGCAGCTATCACAGCTAAACACTGAAATACATTCAATGTTTTGTTATATTTAAGTCAATCCGATATAGCTCAACTGCTAGTGTTAACACCTACAGTGATTATGTGGTTTGTCGTATAAAATTGTCCTTCGTCTAGAAATCAAAATCAAGTTGATCAAGTCATCTTGCTGTCTAGAAATAGCCTTGACCAAGCATTTGCATTATATTAACATAAACGACATAATTTAATAATTAATTTTTATTTGCCCATTCGTTTCCACACTCCTTGCAATGCACTTTTTATTATATAAAATTAAATAATGAAAGGCCAAGATAGTGCTGAAATGTTTATCACAGTAAAAGTAATATCACAGATAATATAATAGGCTACTGACGGGGTATGAATATCAACATTATTTTTAGTCTGTCATGTGTCAGTAAGATAATACAAAAATAATAGACATGTATTTTTTCCTTTTTTTAACGTAATCCAACTTCCTATTTATCCTACTTTAATAATATATAAAATGAAAGTAAGAATGTATGTATGTATGTTCCCTTTTCACGTCAAAACCGCTGAACCGATTTGGATGAATTTTAGTATAAGAGTAGATTAGATCATGGAGACGGACATAGGCTACTTTTCGTTGCGTAAATTAAATCAGAAGGGGTTAAAATAGAGGATGAAAGTTTGTATGGAAAAATCGTTATATTTCACTTTAAAAACTTGAAATTTTACATAGTTGTAGGGTATAGTTGTAATGTAGTTGTAGGGTAGTTCGCCGGGACAGCTAGTGAATAAATAAATTAAGCTTACTAAAGTTTAGGAGTGGAGGCTCGTAACGTCAGAGCATATTCATAAGCTGTACCGAAACACGTCGGCGCGTGTTGTGTATTGTTATGTATTGCCGATATTTTTAGGTTACGTTAAAAAGGAGGTTGCTTATTTTTGCATCGTGCACCAATTTTAAAGATTTTCTAATAACAGTTAAACATAAATATAAACATATATACGACGATTTCGTACCTGCGACAGGAATTGGCGGGAATCTGCGAGGGATAGGAATGTTTGGAGGAGTTTTAGGGAGACGAGAGAAATTTATAAAACAATAATCGTAATTGTACACTATTTAATGGAACTATATATCGCTTAATTAACTTTTACTATTAGTATTACCCGCTGTGTCAAGAAAGTACATACCAGTCCTCTTAAATAGTGAAACATATAAATATTGCTTAAAGTAAACATGAAATAAGTTTTTTTCAATGAAATGAGTAACCTTATTAAACATTTTCCTTTCCAGTGGGGTTCGAACCAACGTTAGTAAAATCGATACTTGACCCTTCCTAAAGCCGGAAGTGTTTTAACCAAGTAAACTACGGAACTCTCGACGGGCTAATTCGATATACTTGATAGGAACATATAGGTTGAACACCGACTTCTACTCAGTGTGGTTTAACACTAGGTACTAAAATTAATAAGTTTATGTTACAATCTTGTAAAGCCCTATCAATTAATACCAGATATATATCACCGGAGCTAAAGATATGTGCAAAATTCAGATCCATCGGATTTCAGTAAGCGGTTTTTCAGCTTGCAAAGAAAAGAGACTAGGGCAACGGAATGTTGGAGAATAAGGACTGGACAATGCTGGAGAATTAGGACAGTGAATTTTGTAAAACAGGGATAGGGAAATTTTGTAAGACAGGGACAGGGGAATGTTATGGAGAATATGGACAATGTTGGAGAATAAGGTCGTAATATTTTTTTATTGTTTCAGAATGCTCAAGTTGCGGCAATGATGATGAGCTCGGCGTAACACGGTGGACGATGCCACTACTCAAGACTGGCGAGAAGAGATACTATTTAGGAATATTTTTCAAGGTAAATATGTTTTTTAAAATGGAAAAAATTAACTAATGGTGATAACCATGTTTTATAATTAAATTTACTTTTGTATCAGCATCATCTTAAACGTAGGACGTCCACTGCTGGATTATTAGGGATGTATATCTTGACATACTCACCACACTTGGCAGGCGGGTTGGCAAGCGCAGTACGAGATGTGAGAAGGTAGCTCTTAGCAGGCTCTTACAGCATCCACGGGCAAGAGAAGAGGGGCAACATTCTACTTCTAGCACCCCACTGTTATATAATATCAGCTAATTAGTCTTGAGACCTATTCAGGTAGATATTCATTTTGATTTCGTGATAAATGGGTATTCATTTAGAGGTTAGGTAACCAGTTAGAATTCTAGCAAAATCAAATTTGCCGAACAGCCAAGTCTAGAATAATCCTTTCTTACCTTATAAACAAAGTCCATCGCCACATCTGCCTGTCTGTCTGTCTGTCTGTTCGCGCAAAACTCAGAAACTACTGAACGAATTTTCATGCGGTTTTCACTAATAGCTAGTTAGTGCGATCCCGGCAGACGCCTCTTGAAACACTCTATTCATTGGTGAAAACCCCATTAAAAACCGTTGCGTTGTTTAGGAGTAAGCGGTCAAGCAGACAGACGCGGGAAGCGACTTCAATTAATACTAAGTAGAGAGGTGTTCTGATCGCAGGAGTAAAAAAAAATTAGCACATTTTTCACAAAAAATAATTTAGGACTTAGTCATCTCATGTAAACATGAGATGACTAAGTCCCTAAATTGTTTTTACACTAGCGACTTTCCCTGGCTTCACACGGGTATACGGATGAACCAATTAGACGCGACGCACGTCAGAACAGCTCCCAGTCTGCAACTTACACCAAACCATAGCTAATTTTACTTTTAGACCTTTCTAATGAAACACTCCATCCATTGGCAAAAACCGCAACAAAATCCGATGAGGAGGAATCAGTGATCAAACAGACAGACAGATGCAGGAAGCGACTTTGCTTAATACTATGTAGAGATAAAAAAACAATGAATTTGAAAGCTAATAAAGAAAAAAGTTAAATTGGTAATTCCACTAATAATTGATCGGTGTTTATGCGTAATCAATTAAACTTTTTGTTATCAACAATACCCGATATCTCAACGTCGGATAGTTTCCTTTCACTAGCGTTGTCATGAATAGCTGCTTAAAATGTTTCACTTTCTTATTGCTGTGCACGTGTGATAATTTCAAGCTCTTTTAAGGTTAATATGTTGCTGACTCTGTATTGAATCATCCAATATTTCTAAAGTTAAACGAATAGACTAGAGTCTAGATTTAAAGGATTAAATATGATGGACATAATACTTTAAATAAATTAAAAGTAAAAAAACTTTTCAACAAACAATCTTTTATTTTAACGTACTAAAATGAATAAAATTAACATTTTCCTTAAAGTTGAAATCCTTAAAATGTCAACTTAAAACGTCTTTACACAATTTATGTGATTTATTAGCTTGTCGCGAGGTTTAAGCAGGTACCCGTTTTTACTTTGTTTGAAAAAAAATAAAATCAAATAAATCCAGCTATTTAATTTACTTATTTATGTACAGCACCATCTAGCCCCGAAGTAAGCAGACCTTGTGTTATAGCTCTAGTGCCCATAACACAGGCTCTATTTGAATAGTTGAAAGAATGATATTTTTTTTTATAAATAATACATACTTATTATACTGAGAAAAATACCCAGACCCAGAAAAAAAATCTGCAGAAAAATTACACATTTGTGCTGCGACGAGAATCGGACCTGCCATTTCTACCTCTGGCTCAGTTGCCATAAAGCTGACTGATACGTACAGTCAGCTTTATGGCAACTGAGCCACCGAGGCAGTCTGACGAAGGTATTTAGTTATCGACGTATCATTATCTCAGGCTTAGGACATTAGGTCTTTGTACTAATCATTAGGGGTTTTCGCCTTACTCACCAGGCTTGGCAGGCGGGTTGGCGAGCGCAGTGCGGAATGTTGATACACATAAAACACTGCTGCCCATCTTCCGGAGGTATCCCTTAGCAGATTCTTGCTGCATCTACGGGTAAGAGAGGAGGGGCAACATTCTACCAACGACACCCCACGGCACGTCTGACGAAGCTGAAAAGTCGCGTTATCCGAAGCTCTTCACATCAATCATAGCAAGGCGAGGTGGCATATCATAAAACATTTTCAGCTAAGTTGTCCGTTTCCACGAAATGGCCATCAAAACCGATGGATCGGAAGTAATACATCCTCTGAAAGTGGCCGTGAACCAGTTAATATCGGTTTGCTAGTGGACTGAATGTTAGTGGCGAGCTCTCATAGATTAGCGGTGTAAGGATGAAGTTGTATGTTGTATTTCTTGTGGACGTGGTGAGTGATCTTCGTATTGATAAAAGCGTTTATTGCATGAAGGTGCGATGCGAGTTCTTATGTCACATACCGACTTAAAGTACTATTATATAAGCTATGGTATTCTATGGAATGCGCTAAGATTGCGATTACACTACTTTTAATAAAAAAAAAATTACGACTAACTTCATAGATTTTTGACTGAGAGTAAATACTCCCACTAGAGTGTTTTAGAAACTGGATCTACTGAGAGACTTATTATTACTCTCACTAGATCCAGACTGGATCGACTGAGAGTGATACATTTTGTAATTCGTGTCTTAGTCTATCGCATAAAATGATTTGTGTCATTTCTAAATGTCCATAAATGTTTTGATAATTTGATTGTTATAATTATTAGACATTGCTTCATCTGCTGGGAAAAGGCTTCTTCTTATTGCTTCTAGTGTCTGTGGCACAGTAGCTTTTAAACGAGTAAACAGATTTGAATGCAGTTTTTCTAGCGGTGGTTTTTTTTTTTTTTTTTAATCGGTTAAAACATTTACAAGATATGGGGGGGTGAAGGAGAGGATTAATATTTGAATGTTTCCAAATACAGGTACCTACCCAAGTTTGGTTTCAAATGAAAGAAAATGGTGTGCAGAATGCAAAACTAAAGTATATAAAAATCGCTTGAGCAATTTACAAGATTAGGGGTGAAAGTGGGAATGGATATAACAATCCAGTTGTTTCATTTAAACCTATTAAGGTGTGGAATCAAATCTTCATTTGAGGCACCTTCGTGCATGATGTGTAGATTGCAAAACTGAGGGTACACAAGACAAAAGACGAGGTTACTTCCGAGACTAGGTAAGTGTCGGGGGCTACTTCAAATTTTTAATTTTACAAACTTGTGGATACTACTTAATTATATGCATAATACTGAATTTTTGTTTCAACTTCAGTCAATTTAAATATCCCTCTAATATCGAATCAAACATGTTATAAAATTCATGAACACCATAATCCTGACTAAAGGTTCAGTGTAAGATGCCTAGGGCTTATTTTGAGGCTTCTACTCTTTGATAGAGCAATTTTAACTTTTATTTCCAAAGAGATGTGTCTTATCAACATGACACACCGGCACCCAATTCCGATAAAGACAACACGACACGCATACAAAGCAACCTGGTTGGGCAAGCGACCGCGGAATTTCAATCTCCGGTTGCTTCACGCGTTTGCTTTGAAGACTGTGGTTGCCTCCCGGTTCTCAACAGGCTGATCCTTTGCGAAATGCTATTAAGTTCAAACATTTAAAGTTTATGTTTGTCTTTATGCATATAAAGATCGTTGGGCAAGTTAGCCCAGGTGTTTTCTTTTTGTGTTATTTTTTTTTTTAAATATAAGTATTTTTTTTCTTGGTATATTATTATGTTCTTGTCTTAATGCAAGACAAGGCCTTTACATTTATACAAAAGGTAGTTTGAGTAGTTTAGGTATACAATTAACTTTACCCACCTATCATAAGAAACTCTAATTACACCGTTGTTTTAGCAATACATAACATTATGTTTAACGCTTATACATTACAACGTGTTACAAAATACCCCGTAAAAAATATAATTAATTATCTAAGCCAAAATATTGTCAACCCTAGTAAGCTGTCATGTCAGGGAACCAGATTATTTAAACGAAAGGCCTACGTACCCATTTTACCTGATATTTGTCTACTTTAATAGTTTTTCTATTTTTCATTCATAAATGTTTGCTATCTCAATACAAGGACTCAAGTATTGGCTTCAAAAAATGTCAAGTTGGAAAAAAAATATGTTGTCAATTTCAAATCTTCTAATCGATATCCTACAACTGTTTCGAGTTTTTTTTCCAACATGTTTTGCAAAATAACGATGCTTTCTAACTCGGTATATTACGATAATTATGATGTTATACGTAGGCCATGAAGATAGCAATTTAAATAGTGCTCGCGAACTGTATCGGCAACGAAAACGTTTATTATGAATAAGTAAGTGTTCGTTTAGGTTGTTTCGTTAGCTTAGGTTTTTTAAATTTTTTGTCGTTCCGCTAGAAATGTCTGCGTAGTTTTGCGTAGTTTACTCTTTAATTTTACTGAAATAAAAAGGTAGCACATCAGTGAAAATATTTTTTTTGGGGTATGTTATACAGCGTTACTACGGTTCTTGAATATTGTGAATGGACTCGTTATAAGGCCCCATGTAACCTCCTTTCGGCTTTACGGGTAGTTTTGTAACACCCCGTATATGTATGTAATGACTTTAATAACACTATTGTTATAAAATTGATGAAATTTTACAAAGATTCCCACCGTAGACTCGCACTTTCTCGTAATGATTGGAAAAATGATTATACAATACCAAACTGATTAACGACATGGTAGAGGAGAGATTTTGGTTTATAATATTTTTTATGTATGATATTTTTGTTTAAAAAACCGGCTACAATGATAAGATCTTTGACTGTTTGCTGAAAATACCTAAGCCGCCTTATGTACGCCTATCACGTTTGAGTATTTGCCTAGATTTATCAAGGATCCCATCATCGGATCTGGTGAAAATACAAGCAAACATTATTAAGTGAAACAAAAAAACCAACCGCAAGTTTATATATAGGGCACTATGCCTCGCCGGGCTCCAGTGTATACTATTATAATTATTTAATTCCTCATTAATCCCATCATCAGAATCGAGTTTAAAAAAATAGAACCAACTCTGAAACTTGACCTAAAAAAAGGAATCATCAAAATACATTTACTATTGGCGGAGTAATCGCGTAACAAACTTATAAAAAGAAAAAACATACCTATAGCCGAATTACGAGCTCTATCTTTTTGTAGTCAGTTAAAAATTATAAGCTGAACATCTGTTGTTCTTTGTATAGAGGAAAGTTATGACGCAATCAAAACATCTGCTCTCATATAGAAAAGCAATCATGTGTTCAGCTTCCGTTACAATAGAAAGAAAACACCCACAACCAGTTTCAAATTTGTTATTATTTAACAAATAACAATCGCTCTGACAGCGAAAGTAAGAACGATGAACTTGGCCACGCTTCAACGAACTACCTGACATAATAGTAACGTGGGTGTTATTCGTGTCATATTATGTATGTTGGTATGATAATTCTTACTTACTTCCATATGCGTGCGTGGTGCAAACAGATTGGAATTTTCGTGATGTTTTTGCAGTGTTAGTATAAAAATATTGCAGCTTACTTTTCACTTTGTTTCAAAATTGAATCAAATGAAAAATAATTATTTAATCAAATGGAGAATAATAATTAAGCAGATGGAAAATAATTATTTAATAAAATGGAAATTAAGAATTACGTCAATTAAAAATGACTTTTTTAATCAAATGGACAATAACCTTAAAATCTAATGGAAAATAATCATTCAATCAAATAATTTGCTGGCCTTAGCAAGCAACCTACCAAACATTCTCATTATCATACAATTTTGGATCCAATCTTGGATGTAATGAAGAAAAAAGTTCTTATAATTGGATCGATCTAATAATTGTTTAGCCCAAATACTACGTTGATTTTAAAACGCTTTATAACTGCACAGTTCACTTATTTATTAAGAACTAAATATATAAAAAATAATTCTTTAATTTGAGACATCAATTTATTTATTTATATAATACTCATACATAATTATAACATTACAGAGCTTATTCTATTGCGTTATATTACAACACTTTCTTAATAGTAATATGATAAGTTAAACATCTAAAAAGAAACTCTAAATAGGTACCATATATACCTTCATCATCATCATCATTTCAGCTGTAGGATGTCCACTGCTGGACGTAGGCCTCCCTCATGGATTTCTAGTTACTGCGGTTGGAAGCGATCTGCATCTACCGTCGACCTGCGGTCTTCACCTGGTCGTCAGCCCATCTTGTTGGTGGACGCTGCGCTTGCCGGTCCGTGGCCTCCACTCGAGAACTTTTCAGCCCCATCGGCCATCGGTTCTGCGAGCTACATGGCCTGCCCATTGCCACTTCAACGTGCTAACCCGCTTGGCTATGTCGGTGACTCGAGTTCTTCTACGTATCTCCTCATTTCTGAATCGATCCCGTAAAGAAACCCCGAGCATATGCCCTCTCCTTAGCTCGTTGAGCGACTCTGAGCTTATTCATGAGGCTAATCGTGAATGACCACGTCTCGGTTCTATATGTCATCACTGGTAACACACACTGATTGTAGACTTTCGTCTTAAGGCACTGAGGAATTTGGGTGAAAAGCCGTATGAAGTTAATTTTTCTAGAAGGATATTGTTATCAACAATGTCAAAAGCTTTTCTGAAGTCTAAATAAATTACATCGACTTGGACACTTTCATCTATTCTTTTGAAAATATAGCTTGTGCCCGCCACTTTGCATGCGTCATGCAAAGTAGCCTATGTGTTAATCCTAGGCAACATATAGGTTTGCAAAATTCCAGCTCGATACGTACGCTTGTTTTTGCGTGAAGAAGTAACAAACCTCCAAACAAACAAACTCTCGGCTTTATAATATTAGTGAGACTAGTGTTAAAAGGTTGGTGTTAACTGAACGCCCTTTTCTGAATGCGTGCTGAATGTCACTTAGATATGGAGACTGTATATACTAGAGTGAAGGAAAGTATTGTGAAGTTGAAAGTTTTCAAATATCTTGGAAAAGGCTGATAAAATAGCAATTGGTTGACAGTTGTTTTTAATCAAGGATAAAATACTTAACTTGTTGCTGTAAATACCCAAACCGCTATATTTACACCTATTACAATTTGAGTATTTCATCTGATTTACATGTTTAAGTAAATAAAAAAACCCAACTACAAGTTGCGACTGCAACTGAAATTTAGGACATCTAAATATGCTTTGGGGCGCCGTGGGGCACCGTGGGGCGCCGGCAGTAGAATGTTGCTCCTCCTCTCATGCCCGTGGATGCAGTAAGAGCCTGATAAGGAATACCTCCTGAAGATGGGCAGCAGCGTCTTTCCGAATATCAACATCCCGTACTGCGCTCGCCAACCCGCCTGCCAAGCGTGGTGAGTATGGCAACTACCCCTCACGGAGACTCACTCATGGAGACCCATGAGGGGAGGTCTTTGTTCATTAGTGGACGTTTATGGCTGAAATGAATGAATGAACTATGCTTTGTGGGATTTCAATAGACACTTATTTAATTCCTCGTGGATCCCATCATAAAAATCTTAAAACTTGAAAAATTATATATATCATTGAAAGTGTATCTATTCGAATATAAAAAAAATCCTAGTTGGCTCATAAACTACCGTGTTCGGTTACCAAGAATAAAAAAATATAGACGACTTAAGACTTTCTCCTTTTAGGGTTCCGTACCCAAAGAGTAAAAACCCTATTACTAAGACTCCGCTATCCGTCTGTCATCAGGTTTATATCTCATGAACCGTGATAGCTAGACAGTTGAAATTATGTTGCCGCCATTACAACAAATACTAAAAACATATTTAGCAGATAGCAGACTAAAATAAATATTTAATGGGGGCTCCCACACAACAAACGGGATTTTTTTGCCGTTCAATTTTAACAACGGCAACAGATAGACGCTTAAAATATTCACAGAATATTTAGTTTTATATTCACTTTAAAAATAAATAATTTAAAAAAATAAAACGAATATTTTAGGGGGGGTACAAAAACGTGTTTTTTGTCATTTTTTTTTAAGTTTTTGCCAAATAATGGTGCGGACCCCTTCATGCGCGAGTCCGACTCGCACATAGGCGATTTTTTTTAAGTCGCTTAACAAACAGTGAAGATGCGCATGTTTATCTCTGGAATAAGAACGAAATAATGAACCAACTGATAATTATAACTAATGCAAGCACATTATATTAATCTGGTTTGTTCCATATGGATGCGTAACTGTGATCATTATGATTTTATGGTATAATTTATCCATTGTGACTATTCTTAGCTCATCATTTGAACTATTAAGCTGAAAAGAACAGATACTACACTATGATCTTAGCCAAAAGGAGCTCATGGAGTCATGCCCTTCTTCTTCCACAACATTTGCATACCCTTCGGGGATGCTCATGGAATGCTGCCGGCGACCCCGAGTCCTTCTCCGGTATTTCGGAGTTGGGCTGGTTAGGTTAGGGTCGAGGCAGCACCTCGGGGGTCAATGCACAATACACCCCAATGCGGGACGTCAGTGCAGATCTGGAACCCCCCCCCCCCCCCAGAATTAGAATTAGAATCATTTGAACTACCCTCGTAATAATATATTTATTTCCTATTTCATAATGCGTCCTCTTCTAATGTCGCCGTTATTTTTTGATCACGCACAAAGAGAAAAAAAACCTGTTCAACATTTGTTGTTTCATCTACATTCTACATGATGAGCCAAAGTTTAAATTAAGTCATCTAGCTTAATGAGTACATCGAGATGGCATCTTAAAACTATTATGTTATAGTTCTTATATCACTTATCAGGTTTTGTAACACTTTACAAAATGGCAGTAACATTCCATCGTGGATATGGCGGAACCACAGTCGTACGTGCAGTTGGATAACCGCAGTGTAACCCAGTTAGCACGCTGTGACCGATCTGTGACCTAGCTACACCACACAGGTGGACTAAGGTTGGTAATACAGAACTATTAGCCGTGTGGTGCCGGCAGTAGAATGTTACCCCTCCTCCCATGCCCGTGGATGCAGTAAGAGCCTGCTAAGGGATACCTAAGGAAGATGAGGAGCGTCTATACGTGTATCAACATCCCGTTCTGCGCTCGCCAACCCGCCTGCCATGATGGAGATCCATGAGAGGGGCTCATGGATCTCCATGAGAGTTAGATGCCATACTCACCACGCTTGGCAGGCGGGTTGGCGAGCGCAGAACGGGATGTTGATACACGTATAGACGCTGCTCATCTTCCTTAGGTATCCCTTAGCAGGCTATTAGTTAGTTGTCAGTCTGTGTTCAGTAGTGGACGTTTTACGGCGTTTTTTTATATCAAACATAAAATTATCCTCCATTTATCAAAAATGCCTTCAGACAATACAGTAGTATTGATCTAATCTTCAAAAGCTCTCAATTTTATTAAAATACTAGCCGCACCCCGCAGTTTCACCCGCGTAGTTCCCGTTCCCGTGAGAATTTCGAAAAATCCCTTCTTAGTGCACTTCTAGGATACTCAAGGTATATGTATGCCAAATTTCAAGTCTCTAGGTCCTGTGGTTTAGGCTGTGTGTACAACTAACCTATTTTAACCCCTTCTGATTTAATTTACGCAACGAAAAGTAGCCTATGTCCGTGTCCATAGTCTAATCTACTTACTCCTATACTAAAATTCATATAATCGTTTCAGCGGTTTTCACGTGAAAAGAGAACATACATACATTCTTACTTTAACTTTTATATATTAAGTACGAAGTAGGATAGGATATTAAGGATTTAAAATTTCGGAGACAAAATAGAGAACCTTGTAGCGCTTATAACTCGGCTTCATTCAGTCGAGCTCAGAGTCAGAGTCGAGGGTTTAATTAAAATATTTATTCAGGGCAAACATCTAGAACAATTTACCAAAAAAATATTTTTAATTGACTTGTTTTACCTCGTAGATTACTTTCTTACGTATATGATCTAAAACCGACTGGAGAGAATATCACAAGTAATAAGTAAGTAATATATATATAAAATAAAACAAGCAAGTAAGTATAAATACGTAATGCTGGACAATTCACACAGCATCATCTAGCCCCAAGCTAACCAGAGCTTGTATTATGGATACTAGATGACAGATATACTTCATTCAATATGTTTTAAAACCAACATGTTTTGACAGTTATTCTTTCGTGATATTTTATCCACCTTCCGTATGCAAGCCAAGTTTCGGGTGTACCTTCGTTCAAGATCAATGGCTTCGCTGGTATGGCCTCGGCGCGGTCAGTAGGCTGTTCTGTTGTGCCTTAGTTTTAAAATTACGTTACTGTTTATGTTAAGTAATGCAATAATAAGGTACAGATTAGAATCAACACGTAAACATTACGTCAGAAGTGGGAAAAGTTATCATTAGGTTGAATGATCGGTTGTGATGGTAATACAAATTGTGATATTCTATAATGACAAAAGAAACTGCCGTTTTGTACCTACAACAATATGAGAAACCAGCCAAGTGCAAGTGTAGCTCACGCAATAAGGGTACCGTACACTAACACCAAAAGTCCCCTTCGCAGGGGATCAGCGCAAGGGATTTCTGGAATAAGCCTTAGGTCGTATTTAACGGTATCAGATTTTCACTTATAAATTATTAGCTTCTGCCCGAAGCTCGCACGCGTGGCACCTGAATAAAAATTTGCCTAATGTGCTATTCCTGATCAACACGTGTGCAAAGTTTCAGCCCAATCCATAAGGTATCACGCATACATCCATACAAACAAACTTTCGGCATAATACTAATGATGAGATATAATAGTTTTTCTTAAACTTTCGCTAGAAACGTCGGGAATAATCAATCCTATCAATAACATAAATGTGAAAATGGGAGCCAAGTTCAATATATTTAGAATGCCGTGGTTGTTGACTTCGCCCACAAAAGAATTGACATCTAATTATGACGTTAAGCTCTGTAGATAATCCTAAAACTTAATTAATAGAATATCGCAGATAACTTAGGATCAATTTTCAGCTCACGGTTTAATTTAGCTCTTTTTTAACAACTTATTTAAGAAGTGATAGCTCCAAATTAGAACACTAATTTGTCAGTTGTGAAAAATAGCCAAATTGAACCATGAGCTTAAATTGAACCATGAGCTTAAATTGAACCATGAGCTTAAATTGATCCTTATTTTTCAACAATAATCTATTAAATAAGTTTCAGGATTATCTACAGAACTTGGCTTCATAATTAGGTCTTAATTCTTTTGTATCATTTTTCGAGATAGATATTGCTCTATAACTCCCAGCTTGGCTGTCACAGGAAAGAATAGGTCAATACGTCTGAAGCTGACTAAGCCGCGGGTTTCCTCACGATGTTTTCCTTTACCGTGTTAAATGTGCACATGTTTTTATTATATTGGACAGCCGGTGTCGAACCTTCGGATTGAAAGAGGTAATACTATCCGGCCAACACCAAACTCGGCTTTTTGAAGTTTCCAATGTTCCTTCCTATTTAATATGTATTCCTGATTGGTATATAATATGCACACCCAGTGTGGTCGGTTATGTAAGCAGAGGTGCAGAAACCTTGGTGGAAAGCGGTTATTTTGCAACGCATGGCCGTTTTCTCGTGTGCAACTTAATTTTCCTAGGACGTGTTTCAAAATAAGAACCTATGTATTTATTCTAAACAGTGTTATAAAGTTTTAGTACTCAAGAATACAAAGGCCTTTCACATCTATTAAAGATGATTATACATCGGCAGGAAATGGTTTAAATGCTGCACGATACTCAGCAGTGCTTGCCGGACACCTAAGTACATAACATCACGTCAGCTTAATATATGTACACAGCGCCAGTAATAAATAAAAATAATAATAAATATATATTTATTTTCTCTCATAAAGGTTACAAATAACAGTAAACAGATGTACATTGATAATGTGAGAAACGTAATCCTAACCTTGTTATGAGAGACTGGTGCTAGTTAAGTTATAGGCTCATAGCCTGTATTACCACAGTTATAGTAAGAGTACGAGTATTCAACTGTGTACGCTTAGATTATTATTCGAAGTAAATCCAACCTTTTATTAGTTGTTATTATGAACGGACCTTCGTCCGCTGCACCACAGAGGTCGTCTAGATAAGATAAAACAAATACTGCCTACGTAGCGCCTAAGTTATCACTTCTGTAGTGCGTCCCGAGACGCACACGCTTTTTTATTTATTTATTTATTTATCTTTTGTTTTTTGAAATAATTGTATTCCTTCATCTTCAAACTGTTTTTGTTAATTTAATTTAAAATAAACGGGGCCCTTTATCTTATCAATGCTCGTATCCCGTTGTTCCAGGCGAACTGGTTCAAGGCTCAGCAGTACTGCCGGTTCCACGGTATGCACCTGGCTTCCATATCCTCGCAGCAGGAAAATGACAAGCTGGAGCAGTACGTCAAGGACTCAGGTTAGTTATTACTTCTCCATGTCTCTAATAAATAATCATCATCACAGACGTAGTACTGTCCACGTCCACTGCTGGACATAGGCCTCCCTAATGGATCTCCATGAGGGGTAGTTGCCATACTCACCACGCTTGGTAGGCGGTTTGGCGAGCGCAGTACGGGATGTTCATACACGGAAAGACGCTGCTGCCCATCTTTCGGAGATATCCCTTAACAGGCTATTACTGCATTCACGGGCATGAGAGGAGGGGTATCATTCTACTGCCGGCACCCCACGGCTTCGTTGGTTGATATTGATGTTTAGAATAAAAAAAAGATAAAAGATAAAAATAAGTTTATTTCGTATTTTCACGCTTACAATGTACATGTATAATTACAATCGTGTACATTGTAAAAATTAATGACACGAAAATGGCCACCACTCAGCGTAAGCGGAGGCAGAATACATCCTGACACAGCGGTGGTCTTCCGTGGAATACAATTGCAATTACAATTAGCCGTAAGTGTCCCACTACTGGGCAAAGGGCTCCCCCCATCTCTCCATGCTTCTCGATATGCTGCCAATTCGACCTATGCGCTATTATATTGGGTCCTACTCGTCACGCCATCGTTTCTTCGCTCTGCCGCGGCGTCTTATGGTGTCGGGGTTCCACTGAGTGTTGATCTTAGCATGGATAATGATGATAAAAATAAAATAAAATAAAATGTAATACGCAGGCCTCAGATGATTAAAATGGTGATATATGCAATCTTTAGCGATAACTCGATTGAATGTTAATAAAGAAATACTGTTATGCCTGATAAGAAGCGATAAGCTAGTAACGAGTATCCTTAAATAGTATTAAGGTCGTTCGGCCTCAAATAAGTATCTAGTAAATATTGCATATTGTATGTACCTACGTATTATGCCATTATTTTAATAGATAATTATATTTTCTGTCACCTAAGTTTAGATTTAGAGATCAGTTAGAGAACGTTAGTCACTAATCAGCAAAGCCCTGTTTACAAGTATTTTTGTTCATAATATAGTAGATCTGTCAATTAAATTGTATATCGCCAAGTAATTTTAAACTCCTCACAAAAAACTAAGTTTTAGGGTTTTGCTGCAACAATAACGCACGAGCCGAGCGAGCACAGCGAGCGCGCCGCGGCAGCAGCCGGCGAAGTGCCAGAACCTAATTGTACTTGGTAATTCAATTTAGGTGACAGATCTACTATTTTAGACACAAATATATTATGAGGTAATTGATACTTAAGGAACATTTGACCGAATCATACTTATGTTTATTATTAGGTGACTGATAACACCATATCCATTTTAATATCGATAACATATTGCATTCTGTGAAAGGCAATAAGATCTCCGAAGAATTTATTATTTAATAAATTCTATATATATTATAAAATATGTATTACCGCTTTCACCGCCTATGTTCTATATAGGTATATAATATTTATTATTATTATATATATCATATAGGTCAAATATAATATAAACTATATTTCGCTCCATTCCAGGATACGGTAGGGAGCACTTCTGGACATCAGGCACGGACTTGGCTGAAGAGGGCAACTTCTTCTGGCTGGCCAACGGGCGGCCTCTGACCTTCGTCAACTGGAACGCGGGAGAACCAAACAACTTCAGATACGAGAACGGTGAAGAAGAGAACTGCTTGGAGTTATGGAACAGAGACGACAAAGGCCTTAAATGGAACGACTCACCGTGCTCGTTCGAAACGTACTTTATCTGTGAAGTGCGAACGGATTGATAGTGTATGTAACATGTAGTCTATGTATCTATGAGTAAGCTGGGGTTTTGTTGCAGTGAGAACGAAGATTTTTAGATACGTAAAATTGTTACCAACATGTTATAGAGTAGGAGGAAATCAAGAGTACTTACAAATGTAACTGGGACAGCCGTGAAGCCTCTCGAATTTGTAATTACAATAAAAGTTATCGCAATGAACAGTTCTAACTGTGTAACCTTATGTCCCTTGTTATTGCGAAGTCCGCAAATCTCAGCATTTAATGGCTAAAAATGACCCAAAATACCCAAATTGAAGTTTAATTCTGTAACGCTCTACTCAGTAAGTAGTCTTGGTCACGCAATACTTGCAATACAATATTATACCATCATTTTGTCACGAATCAGTTATTAACAATTTTTTTACTACAGTAGTGTAGTTTAAATCTAATTCATGAACCATTTTCATATATGACTGTGTTAAAACGAAACCCGGGAACACGGCTATACCACAGTCGAAACGTCCCTAATAATCAAAGGTGTTGCGCGACAAATACCTTTATTAGGGTTTCGTATTTTTTATGTGAAATGTGATGGTAAATGTTCAAGAAATACAACGATTTTCATATTTTTGGCGTTTGAGACGAGAAGGGGTTTCTTCAGCTACCTACTTTGTTACTACTCATTTTTTAAGATTTGCATAATACTCACTAATAGAATTAAGTAGGTGCCTAACGCAAGTTCAAAAAACTATTATTTTATAGACTCAATTGCACGACGAATGTAGGTTTTGGTCAGTTTATTATAAGGAAAGTTATTCATTTGTATGCTTTGTGGCATTTTCATACAGTTGGTTATGCCAATACCTAAGTAATTAGCTATTACAACGCGTCTTTGGCCTATCACATATGTGTAGATGAACTACACTGTCTCAGAAATTGTTCAATCACATGCTGTAAGGGACGCCGGAGTACCTGGGAGATTGATAGTGGATTAGGCCAATGCATCACACTGTCCTCTATCATTATCGGCCTATATTGTTGCACTGCTAGACGTCATCATCATCTCAGCCCTAGAATATGCACAGCTGGGTACAGGCTCCCTCATGAATCTTTACAATCTGATTATGAGTAGGTTCTTGCCATACTCATCTCGCTTGGCAGACGGGTTGGCAAACGCTGTACGGGATGTTGATACACGGAAAGTCGCTGATGCCCATCTTCCGGAGGTAACCCTTGGCAGGTTCTTACTGCATCAACGGGCAAGAGAGGAGGCACAGGCCTCCCCAAATCTGCACTATTTCACCCAGTGTTTAGCTTGCCGCATTCAGCGACCGTTCGCACATCATCACTCCATCTAGGTAGAGTGGTGGAGTCTACGCGTTGAGTCGCGGTCTCTATTCAGAAACTTGATTTCCCCGTCGGTTATCGGTTTGTCCACTCAGCTTAATCGGCCTTATTCAGATAAAATATTGGTCAATTTTTCGTTAAAAATTGAAGCCTAGTACCATGATTTGGTTATTTATTTATTCTGAAATTTAGAGTAAAGTTATTTCAGTTGTTAACGCGATCACTGCCTTTTTAAGGTTTTAGCAGACAAGCTTAGCCTGGTGATAGTGATCACCAGGTAAACCAGAAGTATCTGGTTTGCCCGAGACATCTACAGTACCTTGTAGTATGAAAAGCGATCGGATTAGCTACTAAGTATAATATTTCAATAACCACATTATTATTTTTATTATCAGCCACTTTCATCCCACTGCAAGATAATGTCTTAAAAACAAAAAAACAATATTTCAAAACTTAGACTTATTTATGTATACATTTTTTTGTAATAACTAACTCCCGTTTGCTTTGCTTGAACTTGGCTGGAAACTAACTAAAGAAAATATGCCCGAAAACTGGAAGAAAAGTGGAAGTAAAAATATATCCATAAAACATCTCCTATTTCACTCTCTTCTTTAAAGTTAACGAATAGTCTCCACTGATTACTTCTGTTCTGCTATCTTTAAGAATATTAGCTCTAGCTATTCCGATCACAGGTTCTGTACGAGTGATCATCAGTGTGTCTACTTGAAGCCTTATTTATGATCTAATGTAATATGTAGTACATACTAGTATATAGCGGTACTCCCATATAGAAATGATAGACGGGTTAATTATAACTATATTCGATAATCGGCTATTTATCTGCCCGTTACCTAGATAGATAGGTGCTGCTGAAACGTCGGGATATAAATAAAGATAATTACGAGATAAATACCCAATAATCAAATATACTTAAAAAATTAACTCTGTAATGTTCTGTGACTCAACCTACACTGACTATCGTTTTATTTTGTATGTGGCAGTGCTTTACGACATTTTCTATTAAATTCCTGAACTTACAATAATATAATGTCCAAACTATAAAAAAATACGCATGATTTTAGGTTAGGCGGTTAACATACTGCCACGCACCACGCTGCATGTTGCCTGTCGACGCACCTACGGCGTTCTTGCGGGAGTGCAGATCTGTTGTGTTGGACTGTGCGTGTTTTCTATACGAACGGAGATACTTACAAGCAACGTTAGAATATGCAGCATGCAGCGTGGTGCGTGGCAGTGTGTTAACCGCCTTAGTATTACAGAACACAACTCAGACTTATGTAACACATATGTGATTTTTTTGCCATTGTTTCAATAAAAAAATTAAATAATTGACGTCAAATACGAAGCATCGGTTGAACGTTGCCGTTCTGAAAAACTGGCCTGATAAAATGGAATTTACCAGAAAATGTCCGTAATACTGATAAACTTCGGGCCCTTGACAAGCATCTTGGGTCCACAGTCAAATAGCGATAAGCAAGTTACCTTAGTGTAATGTATGGCGAAATATAATGTTTAAGCATTTTCTTTGTCTTTTCTTAAAACCCTTCTAAATATCTGATAAAAATGTTGGTTTGCTTAACCCAATATTACGACGCATAACTCTAATATGAAAATACATTTATCTACAACATAACCTATACATAGACTAAAATAATAAACTATAGGTTGCGTCCGTAAGTTGCGGCTAACGGACGTGGCTTTCTTTTATCAGGATAGTACAAAATACACTAAACTGCAAACTATGGGTCTAGCGTACGGACATAGAGAGTTGTTGTAGGATACCTATACGGCTTAGATAGCATCACCTTCAAAACAGAGCGCTGAGCTCTGTCAGCCTGCAGAATAAATGTTTTTGCGGCACTGGAACCCCAAACTTAGTTATTAATTTAGTTATTAATAAGTAAATTGGCCTTTGACAAACATTTTATATAGTATCAGCAACCTTTATTAGTCGATAGGGCTTGCACAGCAATGTAGGCAAAGGTATGGTACATGTTGCAAAACTAAATATTCCGAAAGGATAAGTATATAGTAATATATTATTTGGGTAGATCATATTTTATATAGATCTACATTGTTCTCACAATCACCGCAATTTTTCATTTTAAAATAAAGTTATTTTGTTACGAGTTCTATTGAATTAGCAGACTGAAAACTCAGGTTTAGGTATAACATGGCCGCTTCCTGAAAATGTCATGCCTCCATAGGCCGCGTTGAATGCAAATACGAGAGGAGAATGGGACGGACCCAGGACATGCAAAGTTAGGCAACTGCAAATCGAACTATAAAACTAATAATGATATGTTTATTTTGTAACCCATAACAAATAATAGAAATAAAATAAGTAATATAATTGTTAAAACTCGATAAAAAATACTAAAATGGTCACCATCTAGCTTGTATTGTGGCAGAGTAAGTGGCACAGGATCTGGTCTTCTATGGTCACCTTGTATAAGATCTAAAAACGGATTTTGAATAACCATTTTTTTTAATTTACGTATGGTTTGACCAGTTCAGTTAATTATTACAATAATAAACCCCGAATAATTGTAAGATATCCTCGAAATCAGTCCGGGTAAAAAAGTTCACTGATGGACTCTCCTAATCTTCAAACGACAAAACCTCTGTAGTGCAGCGGGTGAAGGTTCGCCTACGAAGCATGAGGTTGCGGGTTAGATTCGCGCCTCGGGACTTATACATGTACGATCAGAAAGGTCGTTTTAATCGAATGGTCAAAAAAGTCGTATTAGCCGTGGGTTGCCGGCAGTAGAATCCCTAGAAGAGCCTGCTAAGGGATACCTCCGGAAGATGGGCAGCAGCGTCATTCCGTATCTCAGCCAACATCCCTCACTGCGCTCGCCAACCCGCCTGCCAAGCGTGGTGAGTATGGCAACTACCCCTCATGGAGATCCATGAGGGAGGCCTGTGTTCAGTAGTGGACGTTTAACGGCTGAAATGATGAATCGAATGGTAAACATAAATTTAGTTAGGGTGTTGTAACACTGATCCATCGCGTACCAAAGCTCTCCTGCTCTTTTTGGCTGATTTCAAAAAGCCCCAACGTACGTCCTTAATCCGGCCATAGCGGGGCGCGCCTTAGTGCACGTTATTAATACACATGTCACGTTTGAACCCTCTGGGCAGAGGTCAGCGATTTGTAGGGTGCCCGCCTATGTATCTTTCTCTACAAAAATTTAGTAGAAGTTGAGTAAAACCATCTCTTTAAACCTTACAATTAAGTTCACATATTAAACCCGCGTTAACGTCTGAAGATAAGGTCAGACGTTTTGACATAACTATAGATAACATATAAATATAGATAACATACAACTCCATCCGGCCCCAAAATAAGCAGAGCATGTGCTGGGTACCAGATGGTTGATAGAATACTTACATATCACAAGTCTAGTACTTAGTACGAGCGAGGTGTTGAAACAGTAAGAGTAGGTTTTTCATACATGTAAGACCTTTCTGGTGATAAACGTTTTTTATTATTATTTAATATAGATATATTTTAGTAAATACAATTTCATACATAGAAAAATACACAGTAAATCAAATCATCATCATCATCATCTCAACCGCAGGACTGCTGTCCACGTCCACAGCTGGACACAGGCCTCCCTCATAGATCTCCAAGATTATGAGGGGGTGTTGCCATACTCGCCACGCTTGGCAGGCAGGTTGGCGAGCGCGGTACGGGATGTCCATACACAGAAAAAAGCAATAAGGCTTGCATGTTAATGAGCCATCTGATCTCGCAGTGGACAGCCCGCTTGAGTAAAGAACTCACCTGTATATTTTATAAAAATCCACCTGTGTACAACCTGCACGCCCTTATAATATATGCAATTGTCCTATGAATTATTTACAAAGGTTCGGTGCTTAGGGAAGATTGGATGATCTTTGACCCTTCGATTTATACTCAAGTACTTTCTTGTCTTGCTATTCGCTTTCAGTTAGGTGTTTTAGAATTGTATTATTTAAATTGGAAATTAAATTCGTTTATTAATTCAGATTACAAGATCCATAGATTAGAGAATTCAATGTCGGACAGTTCCGTCTAGTCATAAAATGTATAAGCAATACTAGCTGACCCGCGCTGTTTCACCCGCTTTCAGTTCTGGATATACCACGTTACCAAGCAGATTAGCACGTTGAAGTGACAATGGGCAGGCCATCGAGTGGAGGCCACGGACCGGCAAACGCAGCGTAGGACGTCCACCAACAAGATGCGCTGACGACCTGGCGAAGATCGCAGGTTGACGGTGGATGCAGATCGCGTCCAACTGCAATAACTGGAAATCCATGACGGAGGCCTATGTCCAGCAGTGGACGTCCTGCGGTTGAAATGATGAAAATGATGATGTCACCTGTGCTTTCCCAAACTTTCATCCCCTAATAAAAGATGAAAAACACGTGTTTAATATTTCAATGAAATGTAACGTGTTTAATAGTTTTGGTATCTTACTATTTATGCGAAATTTCAAGTATGTTAATCGAGTGCAAAAAATGTACCGCAAACTTTTAATGTCCTTTATATTCACTAAGGGGATGATTTCTGAGAAATTCTGAAACATAAGTTTATTAAGTTTTAAATTAATAAAAAAAATTACTTTGAGGGAAAGATAACGATTTTTCTATACAGACTTCCATCCCCTATTTTAACCCCTTTTGGTAAAAATAGGGGTTGTAAAAACACAAAATGTAAAAAAGGACTCGTAGGATATATTTACAAAAAAAAACTATATAAGTATTCTGTCAATCATCTGGTTTCCATAGTACAAGCTTTGCTTAGTTTGGGATTTGATAGTGTTGTGCGTAGTGTCCAGCATTATTTTTTATTTATTTACGCATAGTAAAACCCAAAACAAATATCTGCAGATAAACCAAACATTTTGTCCCCCGGCCGGGATCAAACCCGCAGCCGATTAATTACCAATAGCGCCACGGATGTCGTCAATATTTAAAGTTTTTTACTTATCGCATTTACCGATAAGAGCGCCCAGTGTATGATTTTGTATCTTTGTGTTATTAAATTTATATGGTTTATGTACACTGAAAACTTATCTATCTATATTTTGACCGGGTTTAAATTACTTTAGTTACTTTAGATCTGCTCAGCATTTTTTAAATAAAACCAGCAGACATACTTGTATCTTACAGCACCCTAGTACACAGCACAGATAAAATAAAAATAATAAAAATAAAAAATAGGAAACATGTGTTTAATTTCTTTTCCATATAAACTTTCATCCCCTATTTTTAACCCCTTCTGATTTAATTTACGCAATGAAAAGTAGCCTATTTCCGTCTCCATGGTCTAATCTACTCCTATACTAAAATTCATCCAAAGCGGTTCAGCGGTTTTGACGTGAAAAGGGAACATACATACATACATTCTTACTCTCACTTTTATATATTAGTAGGATTGTACAGATTGTTGGATTGTTTGATGTATCGTCGTTTTGCATATTTTGAATAAACTATTTCATTAGAGGTAACCTTGACCTCTCTTCTCTTCGTGAGTTTAGTTGGATCATATTTTAATTGAATAAGCAGTTTTAAAACAGCGTGTAGTATGTAGAGCTTTCTAACCGTCAAATTACCAGTATTGGAGTATAGCAACTCTGTAGGGTAGCGGTAGGGTCTACAGAAAGTTACTTTTAAGAGAGATCTTTGTGCTCTTTCTAATTGAAGGAATTTTGTTTCCGTAGCTCCGCCCCAGATTGGTATGCAGTAGTTCAAGATTGATTGTGCTAAACTTTTATAGGTCTGTTCTAGTAGTTCTTTGTCAGCTACTTGGCTGAGTGTTTTGAAAATCCACATAATTTTTCTTGTCCTGTTCATTAAGAGCTCGAGGTTAGCATACCAGGAGAGCCTTTGATCAATCATGATACCGAGATATTTTGTAGTTGTGACTTTTTCTATATTTGGACAGTTGCAATTTATTTTGTTACTATGGTTATTATGTATTTGAATACAACAATCATCTGGGGGCTGGGAATAGTTGTATCTTGTGTAGGGTAAGTAAATTTGTTTTTAAAATGTTTAAAGTTAGTAAGTTAAAGTTGAGCCAAATATTTGTTTTTGCTAGTACTGTTTCAGATTTATTTTTAGTGTCACTCCAAGATGTTCCAGTAAATACTATAGCAGTATCATCCGCGTATGAGATCACTCTACTAAAAGGTGTTTCGAGGTTGCATATATCATTAATGTATATCAAAAACAATGTTGGGCTTAGGACGCTGAAACACACAGATGAAAGGTCTATATTAAAAATATTTATGGTATTAAAAGTAGTTTAGTAAAACCCTTAAACTAAAAAAAATAACTAAACTACATAGTCAAGTTATTATTTTAGATTATTATTTTTTTTTCATTTAAGTTATTATTTTAGAGAGTAGATCCCCTTACTTATTATTAAGATTAAATTAAGTAGTCTATTTTTTGTGTTCATTGATTTATTTAGTATTTTAACATCAGACAATTTTTATTATTTATCACAGAAACAATTTAAAAATGAACTTATACACATTATAGTATGACTAACATTTATCAACCATATTCATATTGTTTATATATATTTTCATAAAATGGAAGCGAAGGTTCCGGAAAGAATTGTATATGAATACATCTACGCTACAGAATTGCACCTAAAATAACTTTAAATTACTGAAATACAGTTCAAGATACAAATTAAAACCTACGCAAGTAGGCACCTAACATCAGATCCCTTAGACGTTAGGATATCTAATCTTTATTCAAACGATTTTGCACTTGGTTTATAGTGTAATTATTTGTTACCGAGGTTGCCACGTAACGTGTCACTCCTCTTCGAGCTCTAGAAGCACCGCTGCCACGTTTTGCCACGGCTTTCCTTTTTTTTGTAGGGCAGTTGCTCGACCAATGCCCTTTCCCAGAACAAGTGAAGCATGTTTTATTTGGACAATCCGTGGAAAAATGCCCCTCTTCTTTGCATGTAAAGCAACAATATTTGTCATGTTTATGTATCTTGTTACAGTTACTACAGATCTGTCCGGTTGTGGTGATAAACACATTATTGGACACTGAAGGGATTATTGAGGCTAAAGTCGCTGACGTCATCTCACTCGACGCAACCGCACTGCTTCCGGAATTAAAACTGAAAGCAGGATCCATGGTGCTTGATCCAGGAGTTATAAACAGATTGTTACATCCAGAAGAATTTGCTGAACCTTGTGATAATGATAAACCACTTGCATCACTATCACTTCCAGCAGAGACAGTGGTACTCGTGCCACCAACTGATGATATCACTGGTGCGCTCAATCCTGCATTGTGCATCCTCAACGCAATGGCACACGTCACACTGAAACTATTCGTGCTAGGAAGCTTAAGCAGCTCCTCCCGTATTTCATCACTTCTGATCCCAAATATAAACTGATCTCTCAAGTTGCCGTCTGAACATTCCGCGCAGAACTCACAAAGTGACGCCGACTGTCGAAGGTTATTGATAAAGGTTTCGAGGCTTTCTTCAGCTTGCAGACATTTTTTGAACTTGTATCGGTTCAGCAGTCCAGTAGAAACCATTTTGGGAATATTATTATAATAACTGTTTACAAAGAACGGATATTTATACGTTGAAAGTTGTCAATCGGTTGACACAAGGACACAGTACGGCTGTTGCAACCAGACTGAATACTGATAACAGCTTTAGAATGCTTAATCATGTTGCAAATATTATACGTAGGTACCAATTTTATGTGCGTCATAAAGCGGAATGACCGATTGTTTGTATTTAAAGCGCAAGTTTGGCAAGATTGCTAATTAAACCCCAAATTAAACAATTTTAAACGCCAGCAATCGATGGCGTTGAACACATGCCTTGCCTTTTAAGCGACCTAAAAAATAAGCAGGAGTTTCTCAAGTGGTTTGTATTATTTTTAATCTTTGTTATCTCCGGTCTCTGTCAAAGTCAATAAAAAAAGCAAGGCCTTTGCATCTATTATAGATGATTTATACAGCGTCAGCAACTGGTAACTTGCGTCTACAGCTGCTGTAGACGCGAGGGTTCTCTACTTTCTTCTTTCATTGTGCTGCACAAGCCACGAGCTTAGTTAGAGCGAGGTGTCGAAACTAAACATGTTACATTAGGTCTATTATTTAGCATTTATTTGTTAATTTAGGCTTTACAGAAACCAATATTTTTTATATTATCTTTATCTTATCTAGTTATAAATATGAAATAAAAAACATCAAAACATATTTCAATCCTTTTATATCCTTCCACACTTTATAAAGAAGTTCAGCTTATCAAGTTTTACACTCTTGGTTTGAAAATAGAACGTGTCACAACTTTATAATGAACACATTGAAATTCAAAAATATTTGCATTTCATACATCCTACGTTACAAAAACATGTTTATCCAGCAAACAGGTTACCTTTACATATTAACACTCCAACATGCTTAATAAGTAATTTGGACCCCGGTAGTGAACAAAGCTCTCATTGGGTAGCCATTCACATAGAGAGAAATGGAGTTGGTCAGTATTTTGATTTCTTATAGACGACCACCTAGTACGGGAATCATAGAAGTTTCTTGAATCGAGCCACAAGACAGTAGGATTACAATAGGTACAGACTACAACATGATTTTACTTCTGTTTGTGGAGAGTATTGTCTAACATAATTTATATTACAAGTTTAACGGGAATTGTATGATGGATTTTGTAAAATTATTTGGTAGCAGTAAGCTGAATAACGATATATTTCTGTCTAAATATCATCACTCTAAATCCAACATGGCGGGCATGAGATGAACAGACAAGAAACCAACTGTCCAGCGATAACTAATAAGTAAAAAAATTTTTTTTATAAATTATACTGTGTCCCACTGCTGGGCAAAGTTCCCCCCATCTCCTTCCACTGCTTACGACCGCCGGCCGCTTCCCACCAGTCCTCCTGGTAGGCATCCATATCGTCACGCCAGCGTCTTTTGGGCCTGCCTCGGCGTTGACGCCCGTCTTTAGGCACCCATTTAGTGATGACTGATGCCCACCTGTCAGGGTGCATTCTTCTTTCGTGGCCCGCCCAATCCTACTTCAACCCCCCAAATCATGGACATACAAAACATTTATTAAAAGTAAAAATGAACATTTTCCATTGAAGTTTAATGTCAACTTAAAACGTCCTTACACAATTTATGTGATAAAAAAGCTTGTCGTTTGTGTAAATGTTTATTATTTTTAGTAGGTACGTTGAAATACAAGCTTGTTTGTTAAAAAGGTTTTTTTTACTTTCAATTTATTTCACGATAGTTCGTGATAAATTAATGTCCAGTAAATGGTAAAAATAACAGTTTGGTTTATTGGCAAAATCAGTGTGCGTGCGACGGCATTATTGTTAACACACATAATAAAGACAATCCAACAGTTTTTGGTGCCAGGGCACATCTAAAGATTTAAATCTTTGGCCACAATACCATAAGTCACCCAGATGGCAATTCAAGTGGAAAACCGCCCATTAAAGGCCGATTCACCCCAAGAACGGCGCACTAACTGGTGCCTTCTAATTATAATTCCTGTGCGACCCGATTTCCGCTTGCTACCCTTTTACAGTTAGCTGCCTTTTTAAAATCATTTACAACGTACCGAGACGATGCCGTGACGTTGCTCATGTCGCCCTATGTAGCGGATAAACGTTGGCCGAGTGAAGCCAACGCCTGGACAGGCTTTGCTTTGCATTAACATTGCTTGGCTAGCTGGCTAAGTGTGAACGAGCGCCACCAAAATAGATACAGCGTAGGTGAGTTATATCATCCAGATGTATCTGATTCATCTGGATGATAGAGCTCGCCTAACGCTCAGCTAACGTAAAGGAGAGTGACGACTTTAGTCTAAAATAAAGAAATGGTGCTGTTATGTTCCTGCGACGACGATATAAACCTCCTACAACACAATAATATTGTGTGTTGGCACGGAACCCTCGGCGCATGAGTCCGACTCGTACTTGACTGGTTTAGTGTACACGAAGCCTTAACACTTTACGGCTAATGAGTTAGGAAGCTTCCTAACTCATTAGCCGAAAAGTGGTAAGGCCCGTAAACGTAGCAATTTTTACCGGCAAAAGAAGTCCACTTGGTTTTGCCTTGCTTGGAGGCTGTTATAAGATGAAACGGCCAATTAGTAATTAGTGTTCTTTTCAGCAGTTTTTTCGCACAAGTCGGTATTCATTGCTCAATGGGTGTATACATTTAAAATATGTTAGAAAGCGGAGTTAAATCTATATTGAAAAAAGTTTGATTTTGTAAAGAAAGGATGATGGCTGTTAGATTAATGGTGCCAAGCAGCCATAGAACATTTTGTTCACCTTATAAATATCTATCTAATGATACCTAAATTTAAAACACACTGCGGACCCGGCAGACGCGACGTCGCGTCGTCCTACTGATTTGGAGACATACTTAGTTTCTGTAATCTGTGGACATACTGACAGCAGCGCCATCTACCGGATTCAATTGTGTCGGTCCAGTTGTTTAGGAGGAGTTAAACGTACCACTCACTCGTACGCCCGCACCGCTGTAATTATTTAGTCGCGCGAGAGTAATAGTTTAGAAATAGTTTAATTTCGCTATAACTCATAACATATTAATTTAAATTATATGGTTTATAAAACAAATATGTTCTTTAAGAACTACTCAAGATGTCAAAGAAACTTATTCGGATATATATTCTCACGATGTCTGTTTAGACATAGACAGACATAGACATTCGTTTATTTGCTTGTATAGCATACATACATAAACAATAATGACAGTGAAAGAACAATTTATCAGTAGTAGATAATCATTTTATGCTAAACTATCTCGGTCACGGCTCAGCTTAATGCCTAACCATTGGAAGGTAGCTAGGGGCTGGTAGAGTACCGTGGCCTTGTGGTCCATAGACCCTGCGAGAGAACATCAACGATTTGTGAAGTAGAAGCTGAAATAAAAAAGACTTAGGTGTGTGTGCATGTGTGTGTGTGTGTGTGTAACTATAATTCAAAAAGAAATAATAGAATAATATCATAAATAAGCATAATAATTAAATCATAAAACATATTGATATATAATGTCCATTACATACACAAAATTATAACATTAATAATAATATGGAGCAGCTAAAACTTAACAAGTAAAAGGTGCACTATAGTAATTTACACCCGACCATCCAGTCTTTTGTTGATCCGGTAAAAATGCTTTGAATTTCTTTTTGAAAACGTACTTGGATTTGAACAGCCGGAGTGGTTTTTACCTACTTATAAAAATGGTTACAATAGGAACAAAAGATGGACATTATGCTGACTTTTTTGTAGACCTTTTTAAGAGAAACAATTATTTTATTAAAGGGTTCACGCGGCGCACGCCAAAATAACTTACAATCGGCAATAAATTTTCCGACCATGTTCAACTATCATTATCATAGTTCAGCGAACAGCATCAAATCTTTATAAATTTAAATGTTTGCTTTTCTGCCGACCTTTATATCGGGGCTGGATGTCTTCTATAATTGCTGTAAGGTGCCGGCAGTAGAATGTTCTCTTCAGTAAGATTTTGCCAAGGGATACCAACGAAAGATAAAAAAGAACATGTATTGCTTTAGAGATAACATTAGATTACAATATTATAAGAAGGTACGTTTAAATCTCACTGATATTATAAAGCCGAAAGTTTGTTTGTTACTTCATCACGCAAAAACTAGCCTACGGATTGAGCTGAAATTTTACACACGTATAGATGTTGACCACGATTAACACAACCGCTACTTTTTGTCCGGGTACAACGCATGCGAAGCGGCGGGCACAAGCTAGTAAATTATAATAGGTCTAAAAGCAAAGGGTGTAAATTCAGCCTGGTGGGAAGCATAGAGGGGGTTGTGGCCATACTTGCCACGCTTGGCAGGCGGGTTGGCGAGCGCAGTAAAGGATGTTATTACACGGAAAGACGCTGCTCCCAATCTTCCGGAGGTATCCCTTGGCACCCACGGCAGACGGTATCATTGAATAGAGCTTATTTGTCAACACCTCTATGTATGTATAAAAATTTACTAATCCATTAGAATCCAATGGAAGTTAGAACAAAATGCTGTAGGTACGTATGTACCTATGGCCACGCAATTGCAAAGCGACGCAAAACACAGAATGGAAGCAGGAGTGGTGTTAGTGCTCGCCACCTACAAAGGCCGCCTTATTCTGTTTTTCCAGTAAAACCAACTCAATATTTGACATTCAAAGTTCTTTATACACTTTAGGTTTTATTAAATTCAATTCAATACGTTTATTTCAGCTTAGAAATACATACACAGGTACACAACACAGATACATATTTCAGCCATAGATTAAATAATTAAATAAAAACATCTTAAATTAATGACACATACGATCTTCATAAGCGCGTGGCACTATGTGTGCGCGTCCAATGCTTCATGAAAGCGCAGTCCGTGTCCAGCCTTCTAGCTATAAGTTTCAGATAGCTACTAGTACCGCTCCTGATCCGACGCATCAGGGATGCTGTTCTGTTGCGGATGATTGCGTAAAAGTCATCAACGCGGGACTCAGCAAACATCCAGGACGCGTTACAGAAGCGGGGCAGTCCCAGTATTTATAAGATGGTGAAAATAATTGCAGTATGTACTATTAACGGCAATACTTATTTTTGAAAAAAATCAGATGTAAGTATGACAAGACAAGTGAAATTTTTTGGTGGTGCTCTACCACCCCTTATTCGTTTTGGTAGTCGTCTTTTTACACCCTGTATATTTGTCTGAAAAACAAGTTGATTGAATCTATTTACCACTAGGAACACTTTTGAATGTAACAATGTATGTAACAGTGTTTAAAATGTACAAATCAAATTGTAAATGCCCAATGAAAATAAACCGAATATTCGACTAGATTGTACTAGCGACTTCGCTTGCTATTTATCCGATCTAAAAATAGCTATACAGTATCAGAACAAATTCAGGTTTCCTAGATTCATTCTCACTAGCCACCCTAGCGAAATTGAAATGTGTCTTAGTGTAAGTAAGCTTGGCCCAGCAGTGGGACTGTACAGGCTAATAAAAATATATACACAGTGAATAGGAAACTTTTCGCTCCTCCTCCAATATAAAATACTATATATATATATATACTACTAAATATATTTAAAATTTTCTATTTTATTATATTAAGATTATTATGTCATGCAAATTGACATTCTTAAATCTACAATGTAATTAGTAATATAAATAAATTAATGCCGTTTAATTATATGTATAGCTTTAGTTAAGATAAACATTTTTTTTTAAGACAGTAATCACTATTGGAAGGACCTGACTCCTGACATACAGGTAACCCTAGTTTAGGAGTCAGAGCCAAACACACTCTGTTAATTTGATTTTACGCAATAAATGAATTTTTATTTATTTTTTTATTTTTATTCATCATCATCATTTCAGCCGTAGGACGTCCACTGCTGGACAAAGGCCTCCCTCATTGATCTCCAAGTACTGCGGTTGGAAGCCGTCTGCATCCACCGCCGACCAGCAGTTCTCACCAAGTCGTCTGCCCATCTTGTAGGTGGACGTCCTACGCTGCGCTTGCCGATCCGTGGCCTCCATTCGAGAACTTTGCGGCCCCATCGGCCATCTGTTCTGCGCGCTATATGGCCTGCCCATTGCCACTTCAACGTGCTAATCCGTTTGGCTATGTCGGTGACCCGAGTTCTTCTACGTATCTCCTCATTTCTGATTCGATCCCGTAGTGAAACCCCGAGCATAGCCCTCTCCATAGCTCGTTGAGCGACTCTGAGCTTGTTCAGAAGGCCAATAGTGAAGGACCACGTCTCGGTTCCATATGTCATCACTGGTAACACACACTGGTTGTAGACTTTCGTCTTAAGGCACTGAGGTATGTTGGACGAAAAGACGTTGCGAAGTTTCCCAAACGCTGCCCATCCGAGTTGGATTCGACGATTGACCTACTTCTCGAAGTTGGACCTACCTAATTGGACTGTTTGTCCTAGGTATACGTACGCGTCGACAACTTCAAGAGCCGAGTTCTCAACCATAACTGGGGCAGGCACGACATGGACATTTGACATGATTTTCGTCTTGTCCATGTTCATTTTTAGGCCTACCCGCTGGGAGACTCGATTGAGGCCTTCGAGCATCGTGCTGAGCTCTTCCATCGACTTTGCCATGACCACAATATCGTCGGCAAATCGAAGGTGAGTGATGTATTCGCCGTTAATATTGATGCCCAGCCCTTTCCATTCCAGGAGCTTGAAGGCATCTTCCAAAGCGGTCGTAAACAGTTTCGGAGAGATTACGTCTCCCTGTCTTACGCCTCTTTTTAAGGGAATCGCCTTCGAGCTCTGTTCTTGTACTCGGACTGACATAGTGGCGTTTGTATACAAACACTTCAACACTTCGATGTACCGATAGTCAATTCGGCATCGTTGGAGAGACTCAAGCACCGCCCATGTTTCGATCGAATCGAAGGCTTTCTCATAGTCCACAAACGCGAGACATAGCGGCAAGTTATACTCTTCGGTCTTCTGTATGACTTGCCGCAGCGTATGTATGTGGTCTATGGTACTGTAGCCTTTTCGGAAACCGGCTTGTTCGGGAGGCTGGAAGTCATCAAACCTGCGTTCGAGACGGTTTGCGATGACCCTTGAAAACAGCTTATAAACATGGCTCAACAGCCATATAAATATTTTTATTAATGAATTATAATCTCCACTCGCATATTAAGCAACCAACCCGTCAAAAAAATTGCATTGACCATAAAATAAGTAACTTTCGAAATGCTGTCGGAGAACTATTACATTTGGACATTTCTGACCACAATACAGCACAATTGTTAAGTGTTCCAATTAATACTAAAAGTTTGATAGTGGAAGAATACTATATTTACAAAAGGGATTATAACACGGACAACATTAAAAAGTTTAAAGAATGCCTGCAAAACCTTAAGTTTCATGAAATCTATGAACAGTCAGAGACTGATTCAGCTTACAATACCTTTCACGACATTTTGTTTTCTTTCTATAACTTATGTTTCCCTGAAATAAAAATCCGAATCTCACATAGCACAAAAAAATCAATTTGGATATCTAAGGTATTGAAAGTTAGCTGTAGAAAGAAAAGACAATTGAGATATCAATACTATAAAAATAAGTGCAAAACAAATAAAGAAAATTATAAATCATATTCTCGTATTTTGAAAAAATGTATCGAAAATTCTGTAAAATTGTCAAACGATAAAATAATCAACAATTCTAAAAACATTTGTAAAACAGCATGGAATTTAATCAAACAGGAAACAAGTAACTTACTAGGTAGCATAATATGTGAAATAAAAAAAGACAATCATTTAATACATAGCCCTACTAGTATTTCTGAAGAATTTAATAGGTATTGGATAGATTCTACAAACATACATAATAATATGATTGAGGTTACTCAAAAAACTTACATTAACAATAGCATTTTCCATAAGCCTTTTGATTGTCCCGAAGTAAAGAAAATTGTTTTGTCATTACGAAATACCAAATCTGTAGGACATGACGGTTTTTCAACTGATATTTTAAAAAAATGTGCAGACGAAATCGTTCCTGTTTTGACTCACCTTATTAATATTTCTTTTGCGGAAGGTTGCTTTCCTAGTTTATTGAAAGAGGCTATAGTTAAGCCACTTTACAAAAAGAAAGAAAAGACTAGGGTAGAAAACTATAGACCTATCACCTTACTCTCGGTCATATCAAAAATATTTGAACGTGCCATGCAAAATCGCCTTTTACCATTTATTAAAAAACATAAAATCTTAATCCATGAACAATTTGGGTTTCAAAGAGGTAAATCAACAACTTTAGCATGCTTTCATCTAATGAAAAATGTTATTGAGGCTCTAGATTCGGGTAAAAAAGTGACAGCCGTTTTCTTTGACATATCAAAGGCTTTTGACTTCGTTTCCCACCCATTACTATTGGACAAACTAGAAAAGTACGGTATAAGAGGCCCGGCTCTTAGATGGCTGGAATCATATTTGTCCAATAGACTGCAGTGTGTCGAAATTGCGAACATTAATGCGCAAAATGAGCTAAAATCTTTTCGATCAACATATAGAGTTAATAGATACGGCGTACCGCAGGGCAGCGTCCTAGGACCTCTTTTGTTCCTGCTGTATATAAATGACTTACCAAAAGTAACCCATAATCAATGTACACTATTCGCGGATGACATTTCTATTTTATTTGCATCGAACTCTGACATTAATAATTACAATTCTGACATAAATAATACAATTGAATCCATTATTAGATGGCTCAAGGCAAATAACTTACAGGTGAATCTGACAAAGACGAATTTTATGCGTTTTTCCAATTCTTCAAAACATATCGAAGAACTTAATATTAATTATAATGACCATAAGATAGAAGCTGTGAAAGAGACGAAGTTTTTAGGTATAATACTTGACAATAAATGTAACTGGAAAGCGCATGTAGATTTTATTCGGAAAAAAATAAATAAATTTGTTTATGTCCTTTACAGACTTCGCAAAACTTCTAGCCTTCAGACCGTTCTGACTGCGTATCATGGATTCGTTACCTCTAACTTAAATTACGGACTTATTTTATGGGGTAATTCAACAAACATAGATATTGCTTTCATGGGACAAAAAAAATGTGTACGCGCAATTGTCGGCATACCACCATGGGAATCGTGCAAACCTGTTTTTACAAACCTAAAACTTTTGACATTGCCCAGTATGTATATTCTAGAGGCTGCTAAATTTGTCAAGGAGCATTCGAATTTATTTATAAAAGCTAGCGATATATACCCTAGATGTGTACGAAACCCGAACAGAATTGTTCTGACTAGAATTGCTAAGACCACTTTATACAGAAAAAACTGTCATGCCATGTGTGGCTCTATATTTAATAAAATTCCAAATGACATTAAAGATTTACCTATGAGATTGTTTATTAAAAAGTTAAAATTGTGGCTTATTGAGAAAGCGTTTTATAGTATTAAGGAATTTATGGACATTAAATAAATATTAAATAATTAATTTAATTGACGTATTGAATCATGATCGTTATCTAGTGACATCTAATAACTTAATTTATTTTGTGTAATTTTGCATGCCATGTACTGGTGAAATATGTAAAACTATCCCTAAATTTAAGATAATAATTGTAACCATATTTCTCGCAATAAATGATTTATGATTTATAATCACTTTTCTTGCGACAGTTCATACAATAAGTAGTTCTAGAATAAGCCTTCGGTCCCACATAGCTCCCGTTTCATTTGCACATACATTTGGACCCTTGCACGACACACTCGCGCAGAACTGTGTCGATGACGCCGATCGTAATGGAGTGTGTCGCACTGTGTGAAACTACACCTTTTATTTATGAAAATACTCTCTTTCCAGCCGTAGAACAGCTGTACAAATCCACTGCTGGACATATGCCTTCCTCGTGGACTTCCAAGATCATGAGAGGGTTGTAGCAATACTAATCTGGCGGGTTGGCATAACTGTATGTAGATGCAGTCAAAATCTGCCATGGGATACCTCCGGAAGATGGGCAGCATCGTCTTTCTGGGTATCAACGTCCCGTACTGCGCTCGCCAATCCGCCAGGTTAGTATTGCTACAACCCTCTCATGATCTTGTAAATGGATGGATCGATGATGCCCGTACGGGCAAGAGAAAATGCAACATTCTACTGCCGGCACCCCATTGATATTTTACGTTTTAATTTTTTTAAGTTATTACTTCAAATTGGTAGGTAGTTTACACGATTGGTTAACTATTTCAACAGAAAGGAACCGATGCCTCTAAATTGTATGTACATAACACTTGTAAGTTTATACACCGTTTTCGAAAAAAATATTGTATTTTACATGCTTAATTACTAAGTCTTGATTTTAAACGAGTATTACTGATATGGTCCTTACCTACTACTTTTAATTTCAAGCTAGCTTTTCGCGTCAGCTTGTGTGAAGGCGGTCAGTCCTCGTTATACCATAGTAAGTTGAAAAATTACATTCAAATAATTGCTTTTATATGCCACGCCTAAACACGTAGAACTACGGTTAGGTAGGCAACAACTTAAAATTTTATGTTTATACCATAGCTCGTGCAGTGAACACGAAAACTTTAGATATGCACCGCCGCCGCCGCTTCCTAACGCTCGGAATATAAATTCTCAAACAGGATCTCTTGTTTATCGTCCACTCTACATAAAATAGCTTTATTTACATATGTGGCTGCAGAATGTTATCCCTCCTCTTATGCCCTTGGATGCAGTAAAAGCCTACTAAGGGATCTCTCCGGAAGATGAGCAGCAGTGTCTTTCCGTGTATCAACATCCCGCACTGCGCTCGCCAACCCGCCTGCCAAGCGTGGTGAGTATGGCAACTTCTCCACATGAATATCCATATGGGAAGCCTGTGTTCAGTAGTGGACGTTTTACGGCTTAAATGATGATGGAGGATCTTTGAAAAATGAACTTTCTAACGCAGTACGGAATGTACACAGATAGATCCTGCTTCCCATCTTCCGAAGGTATCCCTTAGCAGCTTCTTACTGCGGGCAGGAGTGAAAAGGTAACATTCCACGGCGGGCACCCCACGGCACACGCTACACGTTTTTATCTTTACGTGCTTTATTCAATTTAATTGTGTTTGGTTTTTCTTTTGTAAGTTGACTATTTCATGAAGCTACCCATGACTAAAACTTAAAGTAAGCAGTCTTTTGGAGCAATAGATGGTGCGGTGTGTGTTATCCAGCATTATAAAAAAAACAAGCAAAGGTGAGCTTAACCAATTCATAGCTTGTTGGCTGAGCCTAGCTCGTAAGTACTGGCACACACACACACAATGGTAAGAAAGCCAAGTACAAAAGCCGACTCGCCGCGAGCGTACATACAATGCCGCACTCAGCATATTGGTTGGCGGTTGCAAAAGAACAAACACTCATATTTTACGCTACACGCCAGAATATCACTTCTAAGAATGCTCTCGAAGGCTTTACAGGTTATTTGCCTTGAAAAATGTGATCGGCGAGTAGTTATAATCTTTAAAGTTTGATGTCATAACGGAGCATCTAGTGTTCATGACGGAGCATTAGATTCGGGACGATTACAATAGACAATCTTGACGTAATGGCCTTATGAGTTAGTTTGGCTTGCTTACGATTCATCGCGATTTGCATTCAGGAGTAGGCCATTGGATTGAGCTTCACGATCCTATGATATCCGCCAATAAACAATATACTACAGGAGAATTATATGTGATGCAATCGAGGTCAAATAAAAAGAACAAGTGCGAGTGAGATGATAATATTTGATAACATATCTATGCTAGGTAGTTCACCGTTAGAGCACGTGTTAAGTGTGCATACATTTTTCAAGAAATAAATATCCGTGGGTACACGGCCGGTACCACCCCCGGAACCCACGACCCCCGGATTGAACGTCAGGGGTACATACATACCACTCTGCCAACACGGCTGTTGATGTAGCAAAATGGTAACATGAAGTCCCCTTCATTCTGTTTATTCTCCCAATTCAGACATACGTATTTCACTTGCATATGATACCTACGGTTCCTGCACCTTTTCAAGTTTGCTGTCACACTTATGTTGAGCATGCTGTCGGAAAGCAAAAAATTCCATTTTTAGGGTATAAAATCTGTTGTTTTAAGGGTTCCGTACTTCAAAAGGAAAAAATCGGAACCCTTAGGATCATTGTGTTGTCCGTCTGTCTGTCGGTCTGTCAAGAACATTTATCTAGAGAACGTTTAAAGATATCGAATTAAAATTAAAACCATATAATAGAATCTACAGCCTCTTTAAGCTGTGAAAAAATAAATATTCTAAGTTACCCTGAAAAAAGTTACGACCGCAGAAAACGCATGTTTCGATATTCTCAAAGGAATCAAAATTCATAGGCCCGTAGACCTAGAACAATGAAATTTGGCAAGGTCTTAATATCATCTTATATTGTAGATTTAGAGAAAAATACAAAACCCATTTGGAATGGAATCATAAAAAAATAGTCTTTAAAAAAGTCTACGCGCGGTCATAAGTTGGATGGGTGACGAATCTTTTTGTTTTTTGACCAAAAGTTTTATTATTATATTTTTATTTTTTATTTTTTTATTTATTCATTCGAAAAAGGATAATCCACGCTAGGAATAGGACGATAAATGTAAAACTTGCGAGTTATTAATCTATCTCACACAGAAACGCACACAGTTTCTCATAAATGATATATTTACTTTTTGGAGCCTAAATTTAGGATTAAAATAATTTTCACATTTTTTGTTTCTTGTATTTATGCTATGCACATCAGATCTCTTGATCAAGTTAGTTATATTTTAGTGTGCGTACAGTAAGTTTTCATAAATATATTGCGATAGAACAGTAAAAATGTTGATTTCCTTAAATAGTTCTATAAGTGAGTCGCGAGGATTCATTTTGTAAATGGCATGAATCGCCCTTTTTTTTTAAAAGACAAATATTGTCTGTATATCGGCCACCCTTCCCCAGAGGAGAATACCATATGACATCACACTATGGAAGTAGCTAAAATAAACCAGTCTAGCTGTAGTTTCAGATTTTGAAAACGGCCCTTCCACCCCCATTGTCTAGAAAACTATGCAAATGAGAGTGTTCGCTATAATTTTCCTATAAAGTTTACATACACTTCTATTAGCTAGAAAAGTATCACGGGTTTATCTTTGCAAACTTCGGAGATAAGGGGGGAGGAACGGTCGTTTTTTCAACATTTTTGTAAATAACTCAAAAACAATACGGCTTAAAGGAAAACTAAAAACTGTTTATTAATGTGCAAATAATTAACTTTCATATGATACCCCATATCACCTATTAACTTCACAAAATTTTTGAAAACCCGCCCCCTTTGTCTAAAAAATTACGCAAATTAGAGAGTTCGCTATAATTTTCCTATAAAGTTTACATACACTACTATTAGCTATAAAAGTATCACTGGTTTATCTCTGCAAACTTCGGAGATAAGGAACAATCGTTTTTTCAACATTTTTGTAAATAACTCAAAAACGATATGTTTTAAAGAAAAACTAAAAACTGTTTATTAATGTGCAAATGAATACCTTTCATATGATACCCCACACGGCCTAGTAACTTCACTTAAAATTTTTGAGATCCCCTATCCGCCTCCCTGCAATCAAAATAAGAATATTTTTTAACATTTTTGTATATGCTATATTAGTAAAAAAGTGTTGTCTTTTACCATTTTAAATTTCAAGTCGATAGCATCAGTAGTTCTCGAGATATCCATTTGTGACAGACAGACAGAGTGATTCTATAAGGGTTCCTTTTTACCATTTTGGTCCGGGACCCTAAAAAGAAAAACTATCTTTTCATTATTCCTAAAAAAATATTAAAACCTATCGTTATAACTAGGTATCGATACTTTATGGTTACTTATATGAGTAGTATCGTAAAACGATATGAGTACTACTGATATGAGTAGGTATCGATACTTTGATGGTATCGGAACATCCCTACTTGCAACTCCTGCGATGTACAGAGCGGTAGGCATTTAACGCGTGGCCTTGAGCGAGTGACGGACGCCTGATACTACACTAAGATATTGCTACTTGTATCATCATAATTTCTAAGGCCTCCCTCATGGATCACCATAAGGGGTAGTTGCCATACTCACCACGCTTGGCAGGCGGGTTGGTGAGCACAGTATGGGATGATGATATACGGAAAGACGCTGCTGCCCATCTTCCGGAGGTGTCCCTTAGCAGGCTCATACTGCATCCACGGGTAGGAGAGGAGACATTCTACTGCCGGCACCCCACGGCTGCTCGTATATAATGCCATAAATTCTAAGATCTCTATCCTGATTAATCTTATACGTCTGTCAAAGGTAACAGAATTGAGTTACTGGTTTCCTTTGATTCAATCCGAATCTGCGACCTTTTAGTAATCTGTGCTTTTAGTTCAAATGCCAAAATGACAGACAGACTTTGGAAATAAATTAGATATTATTTTTAGACATTCTATTCCAGTAATGTTAAGCGGTGAAACAGCGAGTTGGGTTATATATAACTCATTTGCAAATCAAATCGCTCGGCCTAGTGGCATGGTTTTGCCAAAGCCACTAGTTTAGGTTCAATGCACCTGTATACGAGCATTTATTTTTATGACTTAAATTTCTAACCGACTTCGAAAAGAAGGAAATTCCAAAATCGACACTTATGCGGTTGATTTAGTAGGTACCTATGTCCATCGATATTGAACGACATGGTATAAATTGGCCCAATGGAAAACACCCGGACCAAATACGATTATCTGCAGACATTTGTCCCCCGGAAACGAACCCGCAACCTTCTTCGTCTCAGCCGGCTATTAGACCAACTATACTTATACTAGAAACTTTCTAAAAGTCTTCTCTCCTTCATCTATTCGTGTCCATCCAAAGACCGCCTGGTAGAGATCGATATGCGATTGCCACTTTTGTAATTTCTGTCTTTTCCTCTATGTCCTTTATAGCAGATACATCATGTTATTATTTTATAAATAATAACATTATATTTATTACAATTACATGTGTGTCGCATATCGGAAGAAATGTGGGCAAAGATAGCCACCGAGTGGGTCCCACATGCGGTACAACGACCGCGCAGCCGGCCCAGGCGCAGATGGCAGGACGAGCTGGACATGTACTGTGCTGACTGGTCGACCAACGCCTTGGACCGGGAAGTATGGAGAGAGGAAAGGGAGGCCTTTGCCCAGTAGTGGGATCCTACAGGCTGATTAGATTAGATTAGATTATTACCCAACAAATTTTTCGTAAACTTTCGCGATAACACTTCATTATAAAAACACACTTCATTACAAAACGTCGGGAATAATCAAATGTATATATTATACGCGATAAATTCCCGTGTTTATGTTTTTAAATGTACATTAACGCATACTTCTAACTATCTTCCTGCAAATAGCGTCAACTCTTATCATCTTTATCACCGGCTCATAAAGTATCAAATGTTTAAAGGTCGACCAAATATCACCCCTAATAAAATGGAGTTGCTGAAAGGTTAACGCTGCCTCGCTCTGACCTTTGCGTATCCGCAGGATTCCGGGGGCTAAGCATGATGGCGAGGAAGACGAATGTTAGCACATTATAAAAAAAATAGATGTTAGTATTCTGGTACCTACTTATAGTACAAGTTATAGGTATATATATATACTTACTACTACTTAACCACACTACGTAGAACATTTAATGGTAATTAAATTTTAAGAAGTTAAGAATTGCCTGTGGGTGACGCTAAATTGGTGCACAACCGATAATATGATCTTTTCAGGATTTTCGAGCGAGCCTCATAAGGTTCTGTAGCTTAGTTGGTTAAAGCACTTCCTTTGCTGACTTTATCAAGGATTTCGATCAAACGAAAATTTTGATCAGCATTTTAATTACCATTGGAACTAGATCAGTGTTTCTCAAGCACGTCGTTTCTGACATTATGCACTATTGACGTGCTTAACGCACGATGTTTTTTAAAAGTTACTTTTTGCCAAGTTTAATCAATAATTTAATTGATCTTGGGGATTAGGTCCGAAAAACATCTTACAGCAATCAATCCATCCGCTACGCTATGGATTACCGCGCTAGCGGTACACCTTCGTTAACAGGCAATGGTATGACTAAGTTTAACAATCATTCCTTGTGTAGATTCACGCCAGATCGTCATAAATACTGAGCTATTAAGTATAGCTATAAGTATGATCGGAATAATAAATAAATAAATAATAATAAATAATGTCGGACATTTCACACAGCACTATCTAGCCCCAAACTAAGCAAAGCTTGTATTATGGGAACCAGGTAGTTGATATAATACTTATACACTTTTTTTTGTAAATACATACATAATATATATAGAAAAACATCCAAACGCGAAAGAAACATTTTCGGTTCATGCAAACATTTCTCCCGCCGCGGGATTCGAACCCGCAACCTCCTGCGTCTCAGCCGGGCACACACCAGCCGAGCCAGAGAGGTCGTCAATAATATAATAAATGAGTCCGGTATCCTAACGTAGCGGGGGCGGGTCACGCTAGGTCACCTGTCATCTGACCGGCGCCGACGGCAGACGTGCACTATCCATTGCATCATTTATTACCCTATACTTACTCGTAAGTAGGACGTCGTAGGATGTTACAAATACAACCCAAAAAATTATGGTTAAAAAAAACCTTTAAAATAATAAGCAATATGATGTTGTGGTAAAGAGATCGGCGTGGTGATGTCTCTGCTGAGATAACTAATAGCTCTTGGCGTATTATTTATTTCATTTAATATTGTTGGCTTGTTTCGAAACCCAGTTCTGACTATGGGATCTTTGAGAAATTGAGGCAAATACCCCAGTATAATAGGCATACATATTGGTAACGGTTTAGGTATTTTCAGCAAAAGTCAAGCATTATTGTAAAGTTTCTTCCCTACACCTTTAGATGATATTGATAGAGAGATGATAAGTGATAGAGATTAATTTGATTACTTGATTTATTGATAAATTGATAATGCTATGAATACGCGGGACGGCGGTCGAACGCGCACTGAATGCATTTTAGGCTTAGGTAAGTAAAATGCACCGCTTGCAAAAGTGCAAATGTGCGGTTTATACATAAATCGTACATGCTCCCGAGGGAGAAGAATTTAAAATGATTAACAAAATTATAAAAAATGATACATGTAAAATGATAAAAACAAAAAGTAAAATGTATGTATAAAAATTTCTAAATTAAAAGCAAAGTCTCTAATAATGTCCAGCTTATGATATTTCAATTCACTGCACTTCACTTTTAATGAAACGATTTAAGAAACTAGGCGAAGTAGTTGCGTCAACACAATCGGAATTACTGCGCGCACTTCGATTCACTAGATTGTCGATGATGCTGGTGCTCACTGTTGCCGTCGGCGCCGGAGTCGTCGTGTAGTGAACACGAATGTTGGGGTGCTCGCTGCGAGGCGCCGGCGCAGGGGCCGGCGCGGGCGGGGGCGAGATTCGCGCAGAGCAGCGGAGGAAATATAAATGTCGTTTATACTAGCCATACTAATCAGTAATTTGCCTTGTATATACGACGTCGTCTACGATAATAGTGCCTGGTGCTAACCCTACATATAGTTATACATACACACACCTGTCCTGTATATAAATACATGAATTACGCGTCTAAAAGACGTTTACGCTAGCCATAATGACCATCATTGCGCCATGTAATCGTCTACGCGAGCCATAATGTATGTTATTGTGTCTTGTATTCGTCTACTCTAGCCAGAGTAGTCTCATGCTCACTCAGTCATTCTAACATCATCATATCAGCCATAAAACGTCCACTAATGAACAAAGGCCTCCCTCATGGGTCTCCATGAGGGGTAGTTGCCATACTCACCACGCTTGGCAGGCGGGTTGGCGAGCGCAGTATGGGATGTTGATATATGGAAGACGCTGCTGCCCAGCTTTCGGAAGTATCCCTTAGCAGGCTCTTACTGCATCCACGGGCATGAGAGGAGGGGCAACATTCTACTGCCGGCGCCCCACGGCCTTCTGCATTATAACAATATGTCCATTAATATTTAAAATGTCAACTATGCTAGCTATAATATGTATGACTTGTAGTCGTCTAAGCTAGTCATAATGTATATCGTTGTGTCTTGTAGTCGTCTAAGCTAGTCATAATGTGTATCGTTGTGTCTTGTAGTCGTCTACGCTAGCCAGACTTGTCTGATGCTAACCCTAAACGTACAATTGAACACACACCTGCCTAGGTAGGGCAGCCAGCGCAGACTGGCGGGTGTTTGGTGCAAGCGCGGGCGAGCATGCGCAGTGGCCACCACGCTCGCTCCACCCCGCAGTAGCCGCCGCGCCGCCGCCGCGTCGAGGTCTGTCCTCGCGTCGACCAGCCCCGGGTGTGGTCCGTGTGATGATGGTGGCAGGGTAGCGGCCGCGGTATGGCGTCCGCCGTCCGCGCCTATCGCCCGCAATGACGGACCTGCAAGCGACATTCGAGTTCTCTGTGGAGCTATACAAGTTCTACAATGTGGACCTCTATCAGAGAGGGTAAGATCATGCTTATAGTGTACCGAAAATCCTAGTAGTGAGAATCAAAAGTATTGTATCTTGAAACATTCATCACAGGTTACATTAAAATATACACGAGGATATAACATATCGAACTCTTTTAGAGTGGGTAAGCTACCAATCGTTTATCAAATAACCCCAAAAAATTATCTAAGATTTGCTGAATAACCTTAGTAGGAACTTAGTGTGAAATCTAAAGTAGGTAGATCTCATCTTGAAAACACTATTATTATATGGGACCATATTGTCTTCTTTACAGAAGCTGAGCTCATAACCTGATAATAGAGTACAGAAAAGCCTTAGAAGTACCCATAGTGTTAATCCGAAACTCAAAGCACCGTGTTATCTTGAGTACATTTTAACATAAGTACTCAGTATATTTCTCTAAGAGTCCTTAAGCTCATAATTTGATAAAAGCGTAGGTATCTACTAAGAGGTACTGAGTATATTTCAAAGTTTTTACTAAATGAAGTATTGAAATATTTACGAGTACATAAAAATATTCAGAATATATTAAAAATATTTAAAAGTAGTGAATGCGATACCGAAAAGTCTTTACTGGAACTGGATTTATGGTGGAAGTCCTCAATATTCATCATCATCTTAGCCACGGGACCACTGCTCGACAAAGAGCTCCCTCATGGATTTCCAAGTAATGCGGTTGGAAGTGACCTCCATCTACCGCCGACCGCGATCTTGCAATCTTCACCTGGTCGTATGCCCATCTTGTGTAATAGCCATTTAGTATGAAAACTATATATTAATTTATCACAACCAAGTCAGCGATTGCTGAAAAGTCAGTACAAGTGATTAGTTTCCCATAAGACGTACACTTTCATCAGTTAAATAATGAATATGTACCGAAAATGTAGGCTTTTACAACCTGCCAGTTATCAGTATACTAAATACTATAAACGCGTGAAAAACTCACGGTTTTCTTTCAAATCGCTGTATCAATGTCAGATAAACATGCTGAGTAAGGGCACAGCATACAACTACCCTACAACTATCCTAAAACTACCATACAAGTACCCTAAAACTACCCTAAATCTACCCTACAACTAACCTACAACTATCCTACAACTACCCTACAACTACCCCACAACTATCCTACAACTACCCAAAAACTACTAATTTACGAAACAAAAAGTAGCCTATGTCCGTCTCCATGGTCTAATCTACTCCTATTCTAAAATTCATCCAAATCGCTTCAGCGCTTTTGACGTGAAAAGGGAACATACATACATACATACATAAATACATTCTTACTTTCGCTTTTATATATTAAGTAGGAGTAGGAAAGTATAGGAAGTAGGATTATTTTTAGTACGCTCATTATGTCGAAACCCTACAAGGACCATACCCAATAGTGAGGAAATGTCATTTATTTGGTCTAAACAAAAATTCCGCCAAAAATATTGTACGGAAAAGTACACAGGTCGGCTGTTGGCGCTGTACTGTCAAATGCGAGAAACAGTTGTTACTGCATTAGTGCAAAGCACTAATGTGTTTCGGAATTGTTATGACCTTATTTCCCCTCTATTGGATAGGTGCTCGATGTCAAAACCTATCAATTAGCGCTGCTTATTTTCGTTATATTACTAAAAGCATGTAAAAAACTGTGTCTTATTTCCCTTGCTTCAAAGTTACTGTTCTAGAGAGGGTTCTCTGGGTATAGCGATTCCAAACTTAACGTGCCAAGTTTTGGGGCCGGAGATGGGCTACTGACGTTAAATAGACGTTATCAGTAGCGAAGAGATTGTACTTTTGCGATTCCTTCGTTCATTTAGTTTTACATGAAAATATCGATAGCTGAATTAGACTGTAGAATGGGCGGCAAAAAACTGCTACATAATCATGTAGCAGCATTTTGCTAGAATTTTCTAAATAAAGATACTTCGTTAAGAACAACCTTAGCTTGTTACAGAGTGATAACAATTCGATAACATGTAGATCTACTCTTAAATACTGCTTATTAGAATCGTATCCGATCACTTTATTTGTAGTAAACATTAACTTCATGAACGACGTCATTCAAAGCTTACTATTTCCGATTAAGTTAATAATACCAAACGTGTTCATCGTGTGTTTTTAAGATAAAGCTTAAATGAAAATCATGAATAATTTCGTAGAAATGACATTGTTTTCAACAAATTCTCTCTACCCCAAGTGTAGACTGAACAACTATCGATCAATCAAAGCCAGACATCGAGGGTAGCCGCGTAGGCCCGCTACGCGCCGTAGAGGTACAATAGTGTACGCGAATTGCTACGAAGCTACGAAATTTATATAAGCCTTCGTATTATAAACTGAAAACATGTTTTTTATGTCATTTTCAGATGATTATTGTGAAATATCATTTGAGCAAAACCTTAAAAAATTGTAATAATGCTGGTTTGTGTAAATTATGATTAAAACTAGTTGTTGTATATTTTGTCACGAAAAAAAGGATATGCTTAAGAGCTGGTCCTGTACGTGATCCAGGATTATTTATTTATTTATTAGAATAATTTCTTTTCGAAATCTTTTTTGTTAGGATTTCAATACATCATCATCTCAGCCACAAGACGTCCACTGCTGGACATAACCTCTCTCATGGATCTGCAAGTACTAATCATGAGGGGCTATTTTCATACGCATCACAATTTCAACACTCTTACCTACAAAGCCTAGTGAGCCTAATTCAAGTTTAGAATTACTAAACTCAAAAAACTATTTATATTCCGTTTTGTAATGATACATGTGTTTATATTTGATGATAAACTAGATATTTAACACACGAAATCCCGACACATACCTAACCATTATTATATTTAGCCAAATTGGCCTACTAACGTCATGTGATATCATGTTACCGTAAAAGCTGCTTGAAATGAAATGAAATGAAATGAAAAAGCATTTATTACAGCAAAAAGAAAAAATATAAAATACAGCGAAACTTATGCTAAAACTTAAAAAATTAACATCTTTACTGTTTAAACATTGTTTCCTTTTTTGCTGAGGAATTAATTGTTATTTTGTTTTATTTTGTTGCTTACTTACAGGTATTGTCTAAAAATATTATCATAACCTACTTTTGTAAGATAATGAAATATTATGAGACATTAAAAGGTCGTGGACTTACAAAAGCTGTTTTTAACACAGCTTTTAGACAGAGTGTAATTTATTGTTTTGTAAATTAAAGTTGTGAAGGCGCCTGAAAGAAACCTCTTTGGAATTTTATTAATCATATCTATCATTAGATGAGTAATCATTAAATGAGTACTTGAGTGGAGACCGAGACTCAGCAGGCGTAGCGCAGAAAGCCCACCAGCAAGATAGCAAGCTGAAAACAGGGAGAAATGGCGCAGATTTGGAGGATTTTGGGGAGGTTTATGTCCAGCGAGGACTTATATAGGTCGATGCCGATAAAGATCTTTATCTTTTTAGCTCTCTATAACGTCAAATAATATAGTCATAATGATAATACGAGACCTTGACACACCGGGCGGGCGGCTGATTACGTATAGAGATCATCGCTCTCAAACGTCAATTCCTTGCTGTTATATAATACAAAATTGATCAACACTGAGAAACACCAAGGCGCTACGCGAGAAAACACGGTTTTGGTCCCAGGACGGTGACATTAGCAGCATCGCAAATGTACGCAAAATGACGACGATTACACACCATCTGTATTGTAAAAGGACTTTTGTTCCTTTCGTTTCAAATCTCGGACCATCCCGATAAAGCATGAAATACATCGGACACGATGTATTTCATGCTCTAAATCTAGAGACATCTATAAATACATATTATTAGACTATTACCCATTTGCTACTGTTGCACATGGATGATACATATTTGTGGTCTTTGGTTTTTGTCGAAAAAGGTTTTTTGTATTTGTTTTTATTTCTAGTATTTTATTTTTATTACCTAAGATTGTTTGTAATTAATTATATTGTTTGTGTGCTCTGTAGCATACATTGGGGGTTAAAAATTTGATAACATGAATTACATAAAATCATTATGTAGGGTTTAGTATTAGTAAGTTTATCAGATAGGCTTCATCCAGTAAACAGTTTCCAAGTTATATATTTGTTTATTCATCTTAGGGAAACTATCAGCACAAGATACACTGTAGTGCTTAGTTATATCTTAATAAAAATTGAATAAGTTAGGCCTTTCACATCTATAAAATATGATTTATACAGCAGCGGCAGCAAATGATATTCATGCTGTACGGGACGCTGTAGTACCTGGTACCTTGTAAGATAAATTAGGCTTTTCCAGCACCTATGCTATCCTCCCAGCTTAGTAAGCTATTAGTCAGAGAAAACAACAGGCCTGAAGCTGACTATTTCGATAGCGTACGAGAACGTAATTTCGATAGCGTTGAAAACGCTTCGTGCTTCGCTCTCAAACTAATTGGAAGCTTCAAAAACACTGCAATCCACTTATGTACGTTCAGATTTAAGTCGAAATTCATTCGATCGACGTGACGAGATTTCGTTTAAATATTTTTATTTACCTTTTACAGTATTTCTTCGCAGTTAGTTGGTGTTTTGTTGATGATCCAACATCTTTTTGTTGAATAATAAAATGAAAATACTGGACGGAATATCTGGAAACTAGGTATATAGTTTCTTAGACAATTATTTATTTATTTAACACTTTAACACATAACAATTGTGTAAGGAGGACTTAATGTTATGAATATTACGTTATTATTCTAGTTCTATTAGTATATTTAGTACACCACACTAAGACGAGGATTTATCGGGTTTGAAGTCTTGGTCTAAAATGAATAAAACCAAAAACAACCGCGCACCGAAGATTCCGTGCCATCATACAATATAATATAATGATAAAGGCGGTTTATATTTGCTGGAGAACCTTGACAGCGCCATCTCTTGTCTGATAGCGGAACTTATGTAGATTTTTTACACTTTCGATGATTTCTAAAAAACTAGGCCAATTAGAGAGTTCGCTATAATTTTCCTATTAATTGTACATACACTTCTATTAACTATAAAAGTTTCACGGGTTAATCTCTGCAACTTTGGAGATAAAGGGGGGGGGAACGGTCGTTTTTTTACAATTTTGGAAATAACTCAAAAACGATACAGCTTATATATATATTAAGTTACAGGTACACAGGTTAATCTCGCGACAAGCTTTTATATTTATTACATATATTGTGTAAAGACATTTTAAGTTGACATTAAACTTTCATGGAAAATTTTTATTTTATTATTTTTAGTGGGTACGTTTAAATAAAAGCTTGTTTGTTAAAAAGTTTTTTTTTACTTTTAATTTATTTACAGTAATCTCAGACCAGACAAACCAGAGCTAGTAACGTTATTGTTAAGGCGTTTCCAATTAAGTATGTGGGCAAAACTAATTGTTGCCCGAAATTATTGTTTTTACATCAATACGACTCAACACACCAACAAAACAAACTCATGGGCTTGTGATGAAATGAATACAGAATAAACTCACAACAGGGAATCTGAAGTTATTTAATTTTACACCAAAATTCATTAAACTATAAAGTTCATTTTAGCAAACTAGTTTTCGTTCAGAAGTTGGGCTATTAATTCGAGAGGATTAATGCTCGGATCGAGGATTTCAATTTGTTTATGGACTTTTGATACTTGCAAATGTAATCTGCTGGGAGTTGTGAGTTTTATTTATGGTGCGAACAGCTTTAACTTTAAATCCAGATTTAAGATGAATTATAAATAACAGTCGTGGGGTGCCGGCAGTAGAATGTTACCCCTCCCCTCATGCCCGTGGATGCAGTAAGAGCCTGCTAAGGGGTTCCTCCGGAAGATGGTCAGCAGCGTCTTTCCGCGGATTGGCGAGCGCAGTACGGGAAGTTGATCATCCCGTACTGCGCTCGCCAACCCGCCTGCCAAGCGTGGTGAGTATGGCAACTACCCCTCGTGGAGATCCATGAGGGAGGTCTGTGTTCAGTAGTGGACGTTTTACGGCTGAAGTGATGAAGTGATGATAAATAACAGATTTAAGGTTTTTACCCGACTACGGCAAAGATTTTAGCAGTACATGTGGCAAAGATTTTAGGAGTATTAGACTGTAATAACGTATGTTGCACCGTAGCGCCTGCAGTATTAGTTACCTAAGGCCTTTAACATCTATTAAAGATGATTTTATGCACCATTAGCAACCGGTATTTATGATTTATGAAGCGAGCAATGCCTGGGACTTTGTTAGATGGATTAGGCTTGCCCCGCACCGTGCTCCCAGCGTAGTCCGCTATTATTATATAAGTAAGAGGAAAGAACAGGTCAATACATCTGAAGTCCGGGTTCCGGGAAGGGTTCCGTAGTTAAACAAGGTACCCTTATAGTTTCCCTTTTTCTGTCTGTTAGTCAGTCAGTCAGTCAGTCACCGGCTTAGCGAAGAGACTGTTAGACCTAGAAAGCTGTTATTTTGAATGGACATTTACAATAGCAATGCCGAGATAACGCTACAAAAAATGCAGAAAAATATATTAATTTGAGGTGCCTGGATACACGTACGGAATCCTGCATAGCGCGAGGCCCGACACGCACCTGGCCTAATTTATTTATTACAAAATAAATAACAGTGTTTTACTACGAAGCCCTAAAATATATGAATATTTTTAGTTTTGTAAAGACCTTTTAGATTACCAGCGACTTACCCGTGTAAAGAAAATGTTACAACCTAATTAGGTTACGTTTACGTCTATTATTACAATACATTTAAAAAAAAATATTTTGCCTTTGTAAATATCAGGCAGAGATAATAAAAACAATGCTTACTCAAAATGTATCTGGGTCACAAAATAGAGTGTTTTAAAATTTACGAAATTTTGTTACATATTTTAATTAATTAATATTTTTTCAAGAATAACGTCTACTTACCCCTTACTTACCCTAGTTTCGTTTTTTAATTTTAAATAAATATACAAAACACCTTTCTTGCCCAAACAGAACGTTTGATTCCTTTGGTGGTTTAATAAACAGACACGTTTAAAAAACGGTCCCTAGTATAGGTACTTACGATTTCTTACAAAAATAAAAATGTCGAATAGGAACATTTATAAATATCAACAAAAGTTTTACGTTACGTTTCGTTCGAAAGAGAATACGTAGTAGTAGTATCGACGGTTTAGCAAGGTCGCGGCTTACGGTGTTAAAGCTAATTTTAACCAATTTCTGTTCGTGTGTACCTACTAACCTAATATTTACCTGAGTGTGTAATACTATAAGTGCATTATTGTTACGCGGCCAGGTTCTACTGTAATATACTCCTATGTATATCTTACATTTTAACTGGGTATTTATCGTGATATTGTGGCTGAGTTGGTCTCATAGCCGCTGGAAGTTAGGAACCGATAGAATGTAGGAAAGCCATTCACTGCTTTCCTGAAAAGTAGCGACTGTACCAGATGCCGCCATACTGTGACATACAGCCCGCCGATCGCCGGTCCCGGCATCTCGATTAAGGATGAACGAAAAAAATACAAGCTTCTAAACTTTCGTATTTCAACACTGATTTTAGCCCAACTTTGGACGAAACTAAATAATATAAGGAGAAAGAAAACTCAAAAATAAATACCGTTCCGACATAGTTTTATTATTCAAAAGTTGAAATAAATGTTATTTTGAAAAGATTACACTCAATTTTTTAATTTTATTTTATTTTGTGTTTAAAAAAATAAAATAAAATATTTTTGCGCGGTCGGTTTAGGAATAAATCATTGTGCATTTTATTCTAGCGCGCGGGTAAACATGTGAATATGTCGTAGGTGTGTCTTAATAAATAAATAAATAAACACACTATGTCAGGTGAGATAGCATACATTTAGGCCGCGCTCACTGACGACTTTGCCTCCGCGACTAGTTGGACCTTAAGTATTCTATTTATTATTAGTATTCATTAAGTGTTATATTTGTCTGTGTTTCTCTTTGTGAAATTTATGTTATATGGTGAATGTACAATAAAGAGTTTATCTATCTATCTATTCTTGCCCGCCCATCGGCGTTTTCGGCATGAAGCTGTAGATTTCGACGTGAACCGTTTGATATCTCCAATTGACATGTACTGTACCGTGTGAAAAGCATGTATGTGTAGTTTTCTGCGATATTTGTAGCAAAATTGTGACAGTTTTATTGGTTTTTAGCTGAAATAGTAATGGAGCATGAAGGTAAGTCATAACTCGAAAATCATACAAACCTTTGTGTCAGATAAAAATTAAGCTAATATTTATGTAAAGAAATCTAAAATGTCTTTAAAAAGCCAACATTAAAGGGCTTTTATAAAAAATCAGGTGTCTGCAACCTGGTGGTGTCTTGTGAAATTTCGCAAAAGGTTTGTGACTCCTGAACAAGCGTTTTGGCCGCCCATGGGTGGGCTCGGCATGCAAGGTCAGAATTGACTTTTTTGAAAACCTAAGGTACCTGCAGGCCATTTTGGTTACGAATCAATTTTGGTAAAACGAATCATTCCACAAAATCTTCCTTTTCTCAAAAGGTTTTTGGCTAAGATATCGGAGTTTGAAATCCAACCGCCCATGGGCGGGTTAAAAAGTTTCACGCGCCGATGGGCGGGCACGGCACTGAATGGGTTAAGAAAGATAGAAAAACCGTTTATTTGAAACTTAAATAAAATTCAAGATGTATGCATGTACATATGTACCTGCAGAAAAGGTCTATCCTTATTTTTAATTTCTCTCATGATTCCGGATTAAACATCTCTTGCAGTTTTATCCAGGGAAATGAATAGAGCTTTTGACTGGTCCACACCATGTCGTGTCATGACACGAGTTATATCAGGCGACCGTTTTATAGGTCGCCCTGTAAATTGATTTAGGTCGGGTTCAACACGAAAGGTGTAGACTGTAGATGAATTGAGTCGTTAAAAGATTTGTTATGCGGGATACACGCGATCGAGATGAGTGGCCGGTGGGTTACGGAAGGTTTATTTTTTCAGATTTTGTACGAATAATGCGGGTTTTTACAATCGGAGTTACCAAAGAGTTTAAAAATAACATTTGAGTTTAAAATTGTTCAATAGATAAGTTGTTTCATATTATGTAGGATAATTTTTGTTTGATCACAAACGCTGCATGGCGATCGAACTACACCATCATGATGATAAAGAAGAAGAAGAAATACATTTTGTACATGTATTTTGACACACACAACACATACAAATTATTTATGAAAACGCAAAAAGAATCACAAATCACCATCTAGTCAAAACAGAGCAAAGCTTGTATCATAAACACCAGATGATTACTATCCTTAAATAAATATCTACTTATTTGTAAATTATGTATGAGTAATCATATAATTGAAAAAACACATAATAAATTAAATTTAGATCAGCGGCGGGCAATAATTCCTATGCCCTAACCCCAACTACGTGGGGTGGGCACAACATGTCCTCCGCGATTTACGTTTAAATTAAGACAATTTTGTTGAAAGATTTGGCTATGTACAATTATGTCCGGCCACCCAAATGACGTCAACCCACTTTGGGGATTCTTGTTGAAATGTGTCACATCCTCGACTTTTAGCGCGAAGAGAGGGTAACAGGATGATGATTACTTGGGCACCGAAACATGTTGTTGGCTTAACTGAAGTTTCAGGCAATAATCATTTCAGCCATAAAACGTCCACTGATGAACACAGGCCTCCTTATGGATCTCCACGAGGGGCAATAGCCATACTCACCACGCTTGGAAGGCAGGTGCGCGAGCGCAGTACGGGATGTTGATACACGGAAAGAGGCTGCTGCCCATATTAGGGAGGTATCCCTTAGCAGGCTCTTACTGCATCCACGGGCATGGGTAACATTCTACTGCCGGCACCCCACGGCTTCAGGCAATGATATCTACTAATTCTAATGGGACAGATCAGATCTGATCTAACGTGTGCCTTGGAGTGTCCATTGTCCCCGTGATGGGCTGGTTAGAGTCGGGGGACTCTAGCTATGTTTCTTCACTTTGAAATAACATCCCCAAAAATTCATATGATGGATATTAGGTTATTTCCTTCAACAGGTTGTACCAAGTACGCGTGGGCCTTCGCGTCTCACCGAAGGTGCCTGTACACATCGAGGCCTCCGTCTCCAGCAGCAACAATGCCGCACGCACCGGGAGGCCAGCGGCAAATGCCTCTCTCATCGGTGGCCTCGCAGCCTCCAGGCCTTTCCAGATCTTGTATAGGAACGAAGAGGTCTCCTTACGAGATAACGTGCATTTTCGAGCTCATCTGTTAGGTAAGTTTATTACTTCTTGTTTTCTGAAGCGCTGGGCCCAGGGAACAACAACAGCAACCAGCTGCTAACGCCTCTCTCAGTGGCACCCCACTGATCATGCATTATACCTGAAAGCTGGAAACGAATCATCCTTGCACGAAAACGTGCTATTCCGAGCTTATTTGTTAGGTAAGTTCATAGCTTCTTGGTTAAATGGACCCTAGGCTGCTATCACAAACATGTTAGTCTATGGTTCAACAAAGCAACGCGCACAGGGCGGCTACCTGCTTCTCTCTCATCGGCGGTCACAAAGCGAGAACATTCAAGACATATGTATAGAAACGAGGAGGTTTCCTTACTTTTTACGTGCGTTTTCAAACTTATTTATTAGGTAGGCTGCCTGAAGCGAACCAAGTGGATAAGGATTTATCAGTTTATATAAACTGACCTAAGTCTAACAATGAAACTCAAAAGTAGAGGTCAATTATCGCAATATTGCCGTAGGGTGCCGGCAGTATAATTTTGCCCCTCCTCTCTTGCCTGTGGATGCAGTAAGAATCTGACAGGGATACCTCAGGAAGATGGGCAGCAGTCTTTCCGTGTATTAACATCGAGTACTGCGCTCGCCAACCCGCCTGCCAAGCGTGGAGAGTACCTATGGCAACAACGCCTAATGAACATCCATGAGGGAGATATTTCGTCAGCACTAGACGTCCTACGGCTGAGATGATGATGATGTCAGAAAAATAGTTTTTGTCAATTGTGCCATACCAAAATATACAACATGGAAAGCAGATTATCTGCTTTGCTTAAGTAGGTATCAGTCTGGTGTAACTCGTTTGTAGGCTGTTGGGTACCCATTCTTGAAAGTATAATCTTCAAGATATTAATATAAATCTCCGACCAGTTCTCAAGCACTTTAGTCTAAGAACAAATTGCCATCACTAAGTCTAGTTCCGTCATAACGTCAGCTGCTCAAATTTTACTGCATTCATCCCACAAGTTTGGTTTCAAATATATTCATCTCTACAGTGGACAGCCGAAACTTGAAGGAGTCATTAGAACGAGCGGAATGGAGCCTTGCTGTGGAGCTGTGGTGCAGCGAAGGCGCGCAGTCCAGCACCCTCACTCCTGTCACCGTGCGGGTTCTGAAGCTGCACTTCCAGCCGGCGCAGGGGCTGCATTACCACCTGCCGGTCCTCTTCGATTACTTCCATCTGTCTTCTGTCTCCATCACAATACACGCCAGCCTTGTTGCTCTACATCAGCCTTATATCAAGTAAGTTGAACCATGAGTTTGCTTCTTCGTTGATGCAAAGAAGTAGAAGTTAGACTAGTCAGCTTGATGATCATTCTTCTTAGATTTTATGTCCAACGGTGGGCAAATTGTATGTCTGTTATCGAGTGGGATAATATTTCGTTATCAGATAGCAAAATTATCATAATCGCGAGAACGGTTTCGACTTGGGATATACCATAATATTAAACGTAGATTGATTTCAAAGAGTTGTTTCTAGTCAAAGAATCTTCTACATAATATTTTCGTTAAGACCAGTTTTTGTTTTAAAATCTGGATCTACTTTAAAAATTTGCATTCAAAAGTCACTATGCTCACAAAAAGTTATGGCATAAGAGATACTACTCCAAATGTCGAAAAAAAAATCATGGCCCATTCATGAGGGCTTTGCGAAGTATTTCTCGCAAATAAAAGATTGCAATACCACAGGCAATACCGCAGATTACGGGCTGAGTCAACACAGAAATGAAAGCTCTGCAAATAACACTTACATTTTCTAGAAATTCCGATATGACAGGTAGAGTCTGTCCTACATTTCCCTTTTTCAACACACGAAGCCAGGTATTACCGAATCCCCAAAGGATTATATGGTAACGAATTGTACGTTTTTCAAATGACGTGATTTGTTTTTCCATGCTGCTAAAGGAAAAGTATCATGAATTATGTACAAAGTTGGTGAGTAGCATTTGCATCATTATCTCGTATTTTATGTTTTATCTGTAAAGTCCGGCCATTGTACCTACAAGTTTTAGTGATGTAAGTATTTTTTCTTTCATTTTTAAGGTGTACAATAAAGTATTTTGTATTGAGTTGTGTCCGGTTAGCCCTCGTGGACTGTGATGTTTCTTGAACAAAGAAATTATACCTACTGAAGAGATCCTGTGCAAAAATGGCACATCATAAAGCCACTTAGGTACGCAAACTGTTCATCATACTATGTTTAAAGTATGATACTTTGTTAATTCGCCGTGGGGTGCCGGCAGTAGAATGTTACCCCTCCTCTCATACCCATGGATGCAGTAAGAGCCTGCTAAGGGATACCTCTGGAAGATAAGCAGCAGCGTCTTTCCGTGTACCAACATCCTGTACTGCGCTCGCCAACCCGCCTGCCAAGCGTGGTGAGTATGGCAACTACCCCCTCATGGAGATCCATGAGCGAGGCCTGTGTTAAGTATTGGACGTTTTACGGCTGAAACAAACAAACAACTTTGTTAATATTACGACTAGGGATCAATACTTATTACATTAAACTACATGTGTTTTTTTTATTTCAGTGCCCCAAGGTCGAGCAAGCAATGGGGGAAGCTGATGAAAGGTGCAGGCAATTTCAACACCACTGGAAGTTTCGATAACGTTCTTTTTGGATCAGCATCATGCTCTGGCGGGAACTCAAGCAAGATCGCTCATGCTAGGTAAAGTGCATGATTTATCCGGTTGCTCTTGTTACAATACAATATTTTTTGAGTTATTTCCTAAAAACATTTCATAAATTACAATGGTCTTAACTAGTGCAAATTCCCAACTATCATGCATCCTTAGTACAGGTCTGAGATGGACCAAAAGCAAGTTTCTCGAGTTCATAGATTTAAGGTGCAAAGCTGATTCAATTCTGCATTGGTTTTTATAAACTTATTGCTTATTATTTGATTATTATTAATTTATTGCTTCGAGTTTATTTACTAAACATTATTTTCTATATGTATTAAGGATAATAATGATAAGGATTGACTCTTGATTTAATGGTTTTTGCTCTATTTTCAGTCCGGGACACTAATAGCTAACCTTGTTTCAGGCAAGTACATGCGGAAGTATGCGGCATCCTCCTTGGTTCCTTAGAGGGGCTGCAAAATGCACTGGCTATCTGTGGCTCCACGGGAGTCATGCTTACTCCAGAGGATTCCAGCTCCAACTCGGTGGTTGGCGAGGTCGCGCAGAGGATAAAGGACCTCAGCGATTTTGGGAAGGTGATGGTTCTGTACTTCTGAAATTTCTTAATTTGTTTAATTTTTTTTTTTTTTAAGTTAATTGGTTAAATTCGGTAGGAATAATAATGTTGATAATTTACTGTGACTGACGTTTTGGCTTGGGTCCGTCAAGATAACTTACTATCATATGTATAACTACTCTGAAATCAGCTTTGGCAGTGAAAAATTAAGTCGATACTCGCTAGGGCTCAGGGTGGTTTATCTAACTTCATAGGAAAAAAGTTATGATCTGATCATCTAAGAACAAAGTAATCATCTTCTAGAACTACCAGAAGAGCACATGCGAGGAGGAGGAGTGGGCGATGAGTGCAGCGCACGACATTGCGCGACTCTGTGCTGAAGTGACGCTTCGGTGGCGGGCCTTTTTGCACCATACCGTGGACAGCCCTCATGTGCACCTCGCCCTGGCGGCTAGACATCACGCACTACGGTAAACAGTACAAACATCCCTATGCTTCGCCTACATATATTCAGCTCACTGCGCGAAAATCTCCCTTCTCATGGTACTTAAAGCTGAACGCGGAGCGAGAAGTGGAAAATAATGTAAACACTTCATTGCCCTACATGCTACCTACGGCAATAATTCCGGCAATATGCTAGCAGCGCGAGTAGCCCGAGTGGTTGAAAGTAAATGTGGCAGTAATAAGTTGGACATACTAGGCATTTAGTATATGTTTTTTTTAACTTACCCACGTTTTCCCACTGCTGGGCAAAGTTAATTTCTTTCTCCACACGGTACATTGCCACCTCCAGCCACGAGGTTTCAAATTCATCCAAGTCATCTTGCCATCTCTTGCTGGGTCTACCTCGACGTCGTTGCCGTTGAAAATGAGAAATGCTTTTCGAATAGTAAATGCTTATAAAAATTTTCGTGGTACTCCAATAAACTCCAATTAGTGGGATAACCTTTGCAACCTTCCAGCATCAAACGCTTCGCGGAATGCTTCTTCGTGCTGGACAACCCTCGGCATTCCCTAGCCGGCTGCTACGACAGTAACTACCAGTCGTATCAGAGCGTTGGCGAGGTGGCTCGCAGGTCGAGGTACCTGGCACTACTGCCGCCTCTTCCGGTTCACTGCATAGCGCTGGATGGAGACCCGCATATCATGCCCATCATCTTTGAAGATAGGTAAGACCCTAAATACTATGTTCAATCGGTTAATTTGTTCTAATTGTGATGCACTCACGTATGAGTCACATTAATTAATTCAAATTTAAAAGTAATTCTACAAATATCGTTCGTCACTCGCCAATCAACTCGATTGGTTGAGACCACTCGTTTCAAGTGAAAAGTCATTGGGCTGAGTAATGTTGGTTATGTTGTACGTAACTCTAAGCAACTGAAAACTGAGCTATTGGCCCTCGCAGGTATCAAGACACGGCTGAGTTTGCGCGACGTCGCTCGTTCCTGAACTCCAATGGAAGCAAATCTGGAAGTGGTTAGTATTTACTTTCAATAGATTCGGTGAAAAACTCCAGTTTTTTGTAACATCTGTAAAATTACCTTTTTTCCTACAGATCCATTTTTGTGCTCGGAGCCGATGGATGACTGTGCTTGTAGTGTCAGCTCTCTTATGGACTCCAGAAGACCCTCATCTGAAGCTTCGCGCGTTACACTCACACTCCCCAAAACAATTTTAGCTGATGTCCTCGAACCACAATTCAACACCCCAAGCAAATCCACCTCTAACATCGTCCAAGCCACGCTAGTGTTAGCGCCCCAGAAATCTGCCCGTGGCTCACCAAAAAGGTCACTTGTAAAGCAAAGCGTTGTAGAAATGCCGAAACCTCACAACAAACAGCTTGAACTAACCAGCAGAAATAGATACATTGTGCAGAACAATCAAATAAGCGAAATCCAGCTTCCGGCAAACAATGCTTTTGCCTCGTGTCCCATTCAACAGGGACAGCAGATGTCAAGATATTCCACCCCCACGTTACTAGACATAAACGCTTCTAAAAGCAACATCAACGTATCTCGTGTCGGCAAAGAAAAGTCTGATCCAAACGAAGTTTTCCGCCAGAAACATGAAATCAGCAGCGGAGTTAGCACGTTACCTGCTAGGCACAGCAAGTCTTTGGATCAATTGCGAATTTCCCAGATGACGCCGCTTAGTAATGCATCGACGCTTACGAAGCCGGTTCGGAACGGTTCAAACGCCTCCGTCAACTATCCACCAAAGCCATACGTACCACCGCCACATCAAATGAAACCCACCACTCTGCCCAGAAGTGTTGCCACAACAGCCTATCCTACGAGCACAACAACTCGCTGTGGGAACAAAGGAGAAGACTACAGAAGAAATATTAGTGAATTTAGGGAAAAATATAAAAACCCGTGCAGCCTCGTGAACCCACACGCGATGAACAATGAAGTGTTTCATAACGTAGGATATAATAAGTACGACGGAGTGATGAAGTCTAATCCTAACCAGATGTACGGCTACACATTCGGTAATCAGGGTAATATGCAAGTGAATAATGTAATTCGTAATCCGTTAGAGTTTCAGAGAGGCTACAGTGTAAATTTACCCCGTCCTATGTTGCCTCCGCGTAATTCTTACCCACCAGTTAGTGGAAAAACTCAAGTGACTGATCAAAATAACTCAATTTCTAATAAACACGTTCATCGATCGAATTCGACGCACGTATTTCAGCAAAACAACATGGAAAATCAAAACATTGGCGATATAGAAGCAGCTCGGAATCATCTGAGGCATGAACTTAACTATTATCTTCAAAAAGGAGACTGGAGCTATGATTTTAACACTGGAAGTCTGATACAAAACTACCACCAAAAGAAATCGAGCAAGAGCAGTGACGACAGCGGGTTTGTGATGAATTTAGATAGAAGTAGCGATGGCACATCAAAGTCGACATACTCAAAAACTCCTCCGTCTACACCACATTCCACCATGACTTCGGTAAGACATAAGAAAAGCCGATCAAAGGAATCCAGATTAAATAGTTGTGCAAAAGAAAAAACTAAAATTAATTCTAGTCGTGATTCATTGAGCAGTCACCACTCGATAAGATCAAGAGATAGCAAATCTGACCGACATACTTCAAAATCAGATCGTAGTACTCCTAAATCTGATAGAAGCGGCCCAAGATCCGGCAAAGCTACGCCAAAATCTGGAGGTATAACCCCAAAATCGGGCTTAGCGACTCCTAAATCAGGCATAAATACACCCAAATCTGGATTGGTGACACCAAAAAGTGGAAGATCTAGTGGTAAACCTGAAAAGCGCTCTAAACATAAACCTTCCGAGAAAATGACACAATTAATGTCCGAAGCCGCGTCATCATCAAGCAACGAAAGCATTCCTTTTGAACTGAGACGCCTAGAATCATCAACCAGCGTTCCATATAGCCTCGACCACGGTCCCGAATTATTACGGCATTGTAAGAGCGCTGCATCCGTTTTAGACGAACCTAACCTAAATAATACTTTTGGTTCCGAGTCGCTGCCAAACTTGGCACCACCGCCAGCTTTTGAGTCGCCTCCACTCGATATAGCGGATAAAGATTTCAAAATACTACCACCGGAGAATTTCTCTAATAAAGAAGATAAAGGTAGCAGAAGTAGCTCTACGTCCAGTCTGAGTGAACAAAGTGGTTGGGTATCGAGTGGCCGTAGCTCGGGCCCATCCTCCCCGGATAATGCCAGCAGTCAATTAAATCATAACTTTACTCCTACAAGTTCAGCTTTGTCAAAACTATCAAATAAAACCAAAAATCAAGACTACGAAGTCCCTAGAGAAATACGAAAACCTGAAGCGGAAACTATTAGCGATTTTAAAAGAACCGTTCTCAACGGCGAGCAGCTGAGAGAGCGGCTTCTAAAATTAGCCGTGAAAGTAGCTCAGAATAACTCCAATGAGAAAATAGAATGCTGTGATAAGGAAGTGTGCGAAGAGTGTACTATATGCAGTGACTCGATTTGCACAGATAGCCAGTGTGAGTATAATAAGTTGATGCACAGTAACGGCGGTGATGCAGATTGCAATTCCGACAGTTGCACAGCTAGCTGTTTCCAACAAATGTCCGATTCAAAGCCCCATCCAAAAATGAATCAAAGACATAATTCGTTCAGTGCAGTTCAGGGTAAAATTTACAGCTCCAACTCAAAATCGAACGAAGGGACTGTAAAGAAATCGCAAACAATAAGCGATAACCTACATCCGTATATCCGAAAAGAGATCGCCCCTAAGCCTCAACCTGCTTCTAAAAGTGGTTCCTTGGACAAAAGCAAATTAAAAGATCGAATACATTACACAGAGAAGTTAATTGCAGCTGAGATATTGAACCTAGCGGTAGACAGTAATGGCAGGGCCTGCAAGAGTCACGTGGTTCCGGGGCCCGGCGGGAAACGGCAGAGCAAGGCCAGATCTGAAGTGGACCTGGCTCATTTCGTTGGAGACAGTGATTATGAGCATTTGCCACCTCCACAGCAGTTTAGAGATGCGCCTCCCCCGCCAGACCAGTTTAAGGTAAGACATTAGAATACAAGCGTCCAGGACAAACTCATCGATAGATTACTAATTCCGGAAAAATCCCGCTCTGTGGTGAAGCGGTGAAGTGGCTAGATTCAAGCGTTACTAGTTTGTTGCGTGCGGTAACCATATATATAGACCACATATAGATAGGTAACACAAATTAGAGCTCTAAGTTATGTTACCTATCTATGGGTATATTCTCTAAAAAGTATTAAAATGGCCTTGATGCCATTAATAGTTCACAACCCAAATTCGATCGATCACTAATATGAGGTCAGCCAGGATTAGAAATAGAGCTTTTTATGATATTGTATTCTCTTTCTATTTATACACAATAAAAGAACTCATTTTGCATCCAGGACCTGCCATCAAAGTCTCCCAAGCTGAGTAGACAGAGTAGCAAAGCGTCTACGCCGTCGAAAACTCCGCGAAAGCAACCACTCTCGACTTTGCAACTTGATAACCCTTTATACCACGTTTGTGAAGGTAAATATAGACATAGAGTAAAAATATGACTTACTTAAGAAATATAATTATGAATTAGAAATATGATTTTTTTATTTTTTTTAAAAACGCATGATAAACTAACCGTAAATCACCGCTGCCACGCATGCCCCAAGCCTCGTTAATTTTCACTTCAGCATATTGTGCTTAGAGGCGTTATCCAGCTTTAACCAAAAACAAGAACTTAGACGCTAAAACACTGACTGGGCTGTAAATAACTCGTATAAATTTTAGACTGAGTGCTCACGTGACATACAATTATAGTTGTAGAATAAAAATCGGTGGTGCTCACTTGGGATCCCAAGCTAGTAGACTACCTGAATAAAATTTTAAGTAAACCAGTGATCGACAGTAAGTATATACATATATCCTGAGATTGACCATTATTTGTGTTATAACAGTGATATCACAATAGACCCCCTGGAAGCACCGGATTTACCAATAAGCTGAGTAGGCTGGAGCCTAGGGCGGCAGATTTTAGGGGGCAGCAAATTAAGACCTCAGATTTAATTTTTAGTCTTAGACATACAACAAAAATATATATACACAAAGAAAACGAGTCTCAGAAATTTGACATAATTTTCATAATCATATTCGTAGCTACAAATAACGGTTAATAGCTGATGTATTGAGAACGATAGAGCACAAATCATAAAGTTGCAATTTTATTGTTTCTAATTATTTAGTCAGTAGGGCAAAAAAGCCGTGTTGGCCGAGTCGTATGTACCCCCGACTTTCAATCCGAAGGTCGTGGGTTCGATACCGGCCGTGCACCAATGGATTTTTCTTTCTTGAAAAATGTATGTGCACACTTAACACGAGCTTTAACGGTGAAGGAAACATCGTGAGGAAACCCGCGGCTTAGTTAGCTTCAGACGTATTGATCTGTTCTTTCCTCTGAATAATAGCTGACTAAGCTGAGAGGATGGTATAGGTGCTGGGCAAGCCTAATCCATCTAACAATGTCCCAGGCACTGCAGCGTCCCGTACAGCATGATTACCAGTTGCTGACGCTGTATAAATCATCTATAATAGATGCAAAGGCCTTACTTTAGGGGCAGCAAAAATGTAACAGCCTACTGGCGGAAAATTTGTAAATCCGCCGCTGCCCAACTGGCCAGTTAGCTTAGTATAAGAATGTCTTGTAGACCTTAAACACGCTGTAAAACGCTTATTCACGGGTTGGGCAGACCAGCAAAGCTTACGCAACTAACACTGTCATTGCTTGGCTTAGGGATCATCGAGCGCAGGAAGCAGCGGCCCCGTCTGTCGAGCTCAGGGTCCACCACCGCCACAAGCACTCTCAACAAGAGCCAGAGTACTGGAGAACTCGCCAATAGGAATGACAGTTGCAATGGGAAAGGTAAATACAGAAGACAATGGACATGGACATTGGCCTGTTTAAGTTGGCGTGTAAAGAGAACTATAGTGGGTGTCAACAGGCTGGAACGATGATGAAGTTCAATACGTTTTGTTTAAGCAGGTTATAAACCAGCAGGGTTTCACTAGGGCGGGTGAAGATTTACAGAGGTTTATGTAGCACAATTTCAAATGAACCGTTTAACATCACCATTTAACCGTAGGTTCTATTTACCCATTGTCGTTATTGATATCTAGATAACTCATTCATTGCCAAAACTAATACAAGTTCACCAGCTTATCACACACTTCTAGTTCATTTGTACATACATAGATTTGGAACCGGTAAAGATGTATCCATACTCATACTCCACATTACGCTTTCGCGTTTTTGTCACTTCTCGTTAAGAATGTCTTGTGTCCGTGACTTCAGCAATTACTGTTAATGTTTCAGTACAATTGACATTAAAAAAGGTATTCTATCAGTCATCTGGTTTTGTGTAAACAAATTGCTTTTCTACTTTTTTTATTTTATTTTATTTTATTTTATTCGGCAGACAAACAGTTTTATTAAGTAACTTAATAAATATACACGAATCAATTATACGTCTTCGCATAAAAAAAAAAACTGAACATATGTAGCTTGCTGAATATTACTATCAAACTATCACTAACAAAAAAAATATATATTTAGAAAACAAAAACTAAAAAGAAAACACAAGATAAATACTTATTAAAAAAAATAATTAAGATGTTGGCACATCGAGCCAGCGATCCGACAAGATGTTTTTGACCTTTTGTGCACTTGAATTAAAAACATCTAGGTCGGGGAGTTCCGCCAAACTGTTGTATGTAGCTACAGCTCTACTGAAAAAGGCATTTTGTCTGTAGTTAGTTGCGCTAAAAGGCATTTCTAAAGGAATGGGTTGTCTGACCGATCTATTTGGAACTTTGATCTTTATTTTTTCTAGAAGCTGTGCAGAATCAACTTTACCTAGGGCAATGTTACAAAGTAGTGCAACATCAGCTATTTTACGTCGTTCCTTTAAAGGGAGTATATGATTATGATGCCATTTACACCTGGCTGAATACTCAGTATCAAAACAGCCACATTTAAATTGTAGGTTATTATCGTTATCTTAGAAATATACGTTGAATACACTCAATCCTGTAAATGTAGGTTTCATTATTGAGGGTTTCTATATTTGTGAACAATATTCTAAGATGCTACGCACATAGGCACAGTACAAAATTTGTATTACTTTTATACAAGAAAACTAGGCCTAGATGGAAAGATTGTGCTGTGTGAAATGCTGAATGCAGAAAATATAATGTAACATGTCTTCTTTCAGAACAACGTGAGAGCAACCTGGTCAGCATCTTTGGTCTCGCTGAATCAGAGCGCCTCTTCGTGAAGTGTCGGGAAGAGTTCCGTCAGAGTGTGAAATACCCTGGAGCTATCTACTCGGACTTCCCACCAGTGGAGAACCCCCTCCCTTACTTCCACATCAGTGACGAATATCGCATGTTCAATCCGGAAGGTAAGAAGTGACTAAGAGAAGCTGTCACGGCAGGGGGTCTCATGCAATGTTTTGCTTATTTATGAGGTCATTACTGTGGGGTGCCAGCAGTAGAATGTTACCCCTCCTCTCATGCAGTAAGAGCCTGCTAAGGGATACCTCCGAAAGATGGGCAGCAGCGTCAGCATCCCGTGCTGCGCTCGCCAACCCGCCTGCCATGCGTGGTGAGAATGGCAACTACCCCACACGGAGATCCAAGAGGGAGGTCTGTGTACAGTAGTGGACGTTTTGCGGCGGAAATGATGATGATGAGGTCATACATGGTGAAGGAGATGTCCCTGACAATATCTTTATTACTGGGAGCTCTATTTTAGGAAATAATACCAACGCATCCCATTCTTCTTATCGAAGGTAAAAATTAATTTTCGTAGTTTCGGCAAAACTGTTTTGACCTATAATAACAGACAATTAGTTTGTTAGTTCCTGTATTGTATAAGAAGTGGAATAATAAGTAGGTATAGGGGTTTATTAAACATCTTACACTATGCAGAAACTATGAAACCATCATCATTTTCCTGCCCCTATTCACACGATTCCCATAAATACACATGGGTATTCACAAATTAGTCCCGTAATATACTAATTCCAGGGATACACCTGATAGTCTGCGTGCACGGCTTGGACGGCCACCCTGCAGACCTTCGCCTGGTGAAGTCGTATCTGGAACTGGGCCTGCCGGGCGCTAAACTGGACTTTCTAATGTCCGAGCGGAACCAGGGAGACACCTTTTCGGATTTCGATATAATGACGGATAGGTAAGAGACATTTGCATTGATTTTTGGGAACAATGATGTTAAGTGGACAAAAATCTCAAGGGACCGTAAATCATGGCGCATTAAAAAGAAGGCCAACAAACGTGCTGAAATCATGGTGTTGAATAATATTATCGATTATCTTGTAAAATTATACAAGCATTATTGTTACATTATTACGCCAATAACAATACAACATACGCCAACCACAAGCTTGGCAAGCGGTTGGCCTATGTTCAGTAGTGGTTGTCCTACGGCTGAAATAATGAACAATACATTACTCCTTTTTGGAAAGTAGGTAAATATCGACTACATTTGCCGTTGCCGGGAAAACTGAGATCTGACTTGAATCAATATATTATATTAACTCTTCCGTTACTGACTGAGTGACTGACTGACAACGCACAGCCTAGACTTGAAATTTGGCACACATATATCTTGAGTACCCTAGAGGTGCACTAAGAAGGGATTTTTCGAAATTCCCACGGGAACGGGAACTGCGCGGGTGAAACTGCGGGGTGCGGCTAGTATACTATATAGATAACATCATCATCTGTATTTTGCAAACAATCCAAATTACATTTTTAGCACTATTTTCTAGATAGTAATTTTGTATAATGCATAATTTTTGTGTAAGAACTCCTATCTGCGGTATTACCTCGGAGCATACATGGTACAAGGTACATGGGGTCCTACAAAAGGCGGGTATTTTCCTTCCTCAAAAGCCGGCAGCGCAACAGCTTCGTCCATGGGTGACGATGTACCACTTCCCATCAGGAAGCCCGTCTTTTCGTCTTATAGTTTATAACATAAAAAAATTGCGCTTTAGTTACGCTTCTCTACAATAATTATGTTCTGTTATTCCAGACTAGTCCAAGAGATCGTGACGCACATCCAGAGTATTCAGAACGTCCAAAACTCGAGCGAACTGGCTCGGATCAGCTTCGTCGGCCATTCCCTCGGCACCATCATCATCAGGTACCTACAGCATGAATCATCATCATAATCACAATCGTAGAAGTTCCACTGCTGGACAAACGCCTCCTCCTTGGACTTGGAGATCCAAGTACTGGTCTTGAGGGGTTGTTGCCATACTCACCACGCTTGGCAGGTGGTTTGGCGGGCGCAGTACGGGATGTTGCTACACGGAAAGACGCTGCTGTCCATCTTCCGGAGGTTTCCTTAGCAGATTCCTACTGCATCCACGGGCAAGAGAAGAGAGGCAACATTCTAACGCCGGCACCCCACGGCTAGAGCTTTGGCCATATATCAAAGAACCGATAACCGATAGGGCTAGCGAGTTTTTGAGTGGATATCGCAACTCTGCATCTTAGTGCGGCCTATCTTAGTGTCAGACGCCCGCCAGCAGATGGGGTAATGATTTACGAACGTAATTTGTAATGTTTTAGTGTAGCACAAGTTCTTACAATAATATCTTTTCAGTCAGTTAAGTAATAATTTAATGATTGAAAACTGTTCTGGCCGCCCCATCACGACTGCTGTAAACGAATAAAACACCATGATACACAACAAAACGCCGAGGACGATTTTCTTTTTACTGTACGGGAGCCACTAAAAACCAGCGCTCTAGCAGCCCTGTGCTGTTGTAGCCAATGCTGACGGGTACCTAGATCTATTGTTGTCATAATATCGTGTCTAATTATTAAGCTGTGATTTATATTTTGTGATAAAAATAGAAGCATTTGTATTGTATTCTTAGGTCGGCGTTGGCACGGCCGCAGATGAAACCTTACCTTGGGAAGCTGCACACATTCCTTTCGCTCAGTGGACCTCATCTCGGCACATTGTACAACTCCAGTGGACTTGTCAATGCTGGTAGGTTTTATTGATATTTTAATTACCTAATTTGTTTAAATATTCGTTTAGGACAGACGTTGGAGATAGTTTTACAAAAAAACCTTTCGATATTTTTATCTATTGATAACGCCACAAAAAAAAGTAAGGAGTTTTACAAAAAAACCTTTCGGTATTTTTATCTATTGTTAACGTCTCAAAAAAAGTAAGGCCTTTGCATCTATTATAGATGATTTATACAGCGTCAGCAACTGGTAATCATGATGTACGGGACGCTGCAGCGCCTGGGACATTGTTTGATGGATTAGGCTTGCCCAGCACCTATACCATCCTCTCAGCTTAGTCAGCTATTATTCAGAGGAAAGAACAGGTCAATACGTCTGAAGCTAACTAAGCCGCGGGTTTCCTCGCGATGTTTCCTTCACCGTTAAAGCACGTGTTAGCGTCACAACACGCTTTGTATTTTATTAATCACAGACTTTTTCCAAACCATAATTTCACCGGTGCAATTTCCAGTAAACTAACAAAGACCGGCCCCCGTATTACGTACGTATCTAGCGACAGATTTGCAACAGGCGCGGATCTCGTGCGTGATCATCGCTAAATTACTTTGATTTAGTTTTCGTATGTTGTTGTATGTTCGAGAGGAGGGGCAACATTCTACAGCCGGCACCCCAGTTATGGTCGAGAACTCGGCTCTCGAAGTTGTCGACGCGTATGTATACCTAGGACAAACTGTCCAGTTAGGTAGGTCCAACTTTGAGAAAGAGGTCAATCGACGAATCCAACTCGGATGGGCAGCGTTTGGGAAACTACGCAACGTTTTTTCGTCCAAAATTCCTCAGTGCCTTAAGACGAAAGTCTACGATCAATGTGTGTTACGTGATGACATATGGAACCGAAACGTGGTCATTCACGATTGGCCTCATGAATAAGCTCAGAGTCGCTCAACGAGCTATGGAGAGGGCTATGCTCGGGGTTTCTTTACGCGATCGAATCAGAAATGAGGAGATACGTAGAAGAACTCGGGTCACCGACATAGCCAAACGGATTAGCACGTTGAAGTGGCAATGGGCAGGCCATGTAGCTCGCAGAACATCGGCCATCTGGCCGATGGGGCCGAAAAGTTCTCGAGTGGAGGCCACGGACCGGCAAGCGCAGCGTAGGACGTCCACCAACAAGATGGGATGATGACCTGGTGAAGACCGCAGGTCGACGGTGGATGCAGATCGCTTCCAACCGCAACAACTGGAAATCCATGAGGGAGGCCTATGTCCAGCAGTGGACGTCCTACGGCTGAAATGATGATGATGATGATGATGATGTTGTATGTTCGTCACAAAGTTAATTCATGAATTGAGGTTTGACAGCGATGATGGCGAGATTTGCGCCCGGTTGCAAACCTGTTGCGAGATACGTAATCAGCCTACGGGTATTGACCACAGAAAACATACCTAATGATTTGTATTATTTATGGCAGAGACAAAACTGTCACGTTTGCAGACGACAGTACAATTTTATTTACTGGAGATAATAAAAAAGTACTTGGAGAAAAAAAGGGCCGCCAACATGGCTGGCCAAATAACTTACGAATTTATAAATTAACTTGATACTGGCGGAATTGTGTTAAACCAAACACAAAAGGCCATAAAATAAAAAGACAAGACAAAAAGTACTTGAAAATGAAGTGAAAATGACATCAATCTTACCATAAGTAGGTAATATTATTAATTTATTTGACTAAAACAAATTTACTTAATGGTTTTCAGAAATAGAGCTATTAGAATAAGCGACCTTAAAATAAACTATTTAGAAAACAAAATTGACCACATTGACTCAACGAAATTCCTAGTTATACATATCGACAGTTAACTTTAGCTGGAACTTCCATATAGATTATCTAATATCTAGCCTTCAAACTGAGCCAGCAATCCTATGCTCTCTACGTGCTTTCTAAAGTGGCAAATATTGAAGCCGTCCTCTCGGTATGCTATGGATATGTAGCATCTATTTTAAGATACGGAGTTCCGTTCTAGGGCAATTCAACTGGGATAGAATCGGTATTTAGAGCACAAAAGAGATGCGTCAGGTCAATATGTGGTATTTAAACAAACAGAACGTTGTAAACCTTTCTTTGTTGAATTAAAGATCTTAACGATAACGTCCATTTACATCTTTGAAACTGCAGTGTTTGTCAAATGCAATCTGAACCTGTTTAAAAAGTTAAAACGTAAGCGACATTATTTAAAAATTTGTCAACCGTATAGCAAGTCGACATTGCATTAATTTTTATAATCACTTACCTAAAGAAATAAGATAACATGCACAATAAATATATTCAAATGTAAATTTAAAAAACTTATAAAATTGAAAAGGCCTATTAAAAGCTAAATTTCTTATTGACAAATTTTGACATTAAAATTTAATACTTTAATCTTTATATTTGGATTTTATGAACCTGTGATTTAATTTGACTATAATAATGTAATATTTGACTGACAATTTTATATGATTTAGTTTTCGTTTTGTTGCTGTGTGTTTGTTGTAAATTAACTACCATGAATTATTTTAATAATATTATATTGTAACTGTATTTGCATGCTAAAAAGCTGACCATGGCTGTACTATAAGCTCTAACCCACACCATCTTGTAACCCATGTTCGCAAAATAAATAAAATTTGAATTTGAATTAGGAAGGTGCGTTCCATCTAGCATTCTACCCAACCATAGGCATCCGCTTATTAACGAGTTTTACATTGCTAACTAATAATGTGGACTACATTAAAATTTACTAAATCCGTCCAGCTGTATTAATTGAAGCATACCTAAGTTAGTAGGTAATTTTTAACTTAATGAACATAATTTCCTTTTGATTGATGAACGATCTCCGCATGGTTTGTCTAATTCTTCTACTTATATATAATGAAAATATCTATCTATGTAGTATAATATCTTTATATACCGAGTGCCGTGACTTGCGAGAACGAACCTATACCTTGTCCGTCGTTTGGAATTGATTATTAAAGTATTACTACTTACATCGCGTTGTGTATAAACCCATTAGTTCGGCTATTGTGTAGTGCAACTGTTGAGTGTTTGTACGCGTGCCGGGACACCTAGAAAGCTATCACAGGGCAATAAAGTCTAGAATTATTGCTAATTTTTTTGCACTAGAGGGTATGTTTGTGCGTTTTACGGATAAATACTGACAGATTGTGGTGTAATCGAGAACAAACTTAATCAGTGGCGTCCCTGGTGTTAAGTAGCGGAACCTTGGCTGGAGTGCAAAAAAAGTGTGACGTTGAGACACTTTTATATTATTTTTATGCCATCTATTGAACATCGGAGTAAACTTTGCCATTGCCACCTCACTGCAAGTAGCGGAACCCACGTCTGATGCAGCTACACTAGCGCCATTTGGTACAGATTTTACTTACCAAGCAGCGCCATCTCTCAGCAAGTAGCGGAACCCGCGTTTTGATGGAATAAGCAAGTGCAAATTTTTTACGTTTTTACTTGGCAATTAGCGTCATCTATGAGTGGATAGCAAGAACTTTACTAACGACATCTTCCACGTACTGCCTGTACTACATTGCTTTATAGGTTGCATAAATCAAATATCAATTATTGAACCCAAGGATGGCGAAGTGCAATGCTTGCGGCAAATTCTTATCTGCAACAGGTGTCGCTGCCTGCATCTGCAGCAAATGTTCGGGCCTGTATCATAAGGCCTGTGTATCATTACCAGAGGTGCCTCCGGTTGGACAAGGATGGGTTTGCCCGGAGTGTAGGTCGCGAACGCCTAAGGGAGATAATACCCCGGTGAGACCGGCTGCCGCACGAGATGCCCAGGAAAACTTACAGGGCCCTTTGCCAACTGCCTCGACGACTATGGTGCCTGGCTTGGACATGATGCGAAATGAGTTCTCTGATTGGATGGTGGAGATGAGGGAGTTTCGAAAAGAGATGGTTGAACTCAGGGCTTCTTTGCGAGGTCTAACCACTCGTATGGACTCTATTGAGAATAGATTGGATGCCATCGAGAAAAAACATGATGGACCCCACGTTGAGCTTGCCAATCTGCAGACCCAGGTCTTGGCATTACAACAGGAGCTGAACGAACGCGATCAAGATGCCCTGCTATCTGATCTTGAAATCGGTCAGCTACCAGAGGAAAGGGGTGAAAATGTGTTTCATACCGTAACCGTTCTGGCGACGAAGCTTGGCGTAGCGATAGAAGAACGGGACATTGTTTTCGCTGAGCGTGTGGGAGCGGTGGCGCAAGGTACAGGACCGGGTACTCTGCCTCGCCCCCGCCGTATTGTGGTGCGCTTTGTACGCCGTGGTCTTCGCGATGAATTTCTGCAGGGTGCGCGTACTCGACGCACACTGAGTGCAGCGGATGCTGGTAGAGCTGGTAGCGCCTTGCCTCGCATTTTTATCAACGAGCGACTCTCGCGATATAATCGTCATTTATTTTACCGGGTACGGGAGGAATGCAAGAAGGCTCAATGGCGATTTGTCTGGACCAAGCGGGGACGCGTATACATCAGACAGGCGGACGGTAAACAGGCGTATCCCATTCGAACGGAGGCTGACCTGTCTCGGGTTTTTGGTATATAATACAGTTTGCTAGTTATGTCACCGGTTTATTAAAGTTAAATAATATTAAAATTATCAGTTTTATGGCATTAGTTGTATGTTCCTTTGCCTATAAGATTTTGTCTGATGTGTTTCTTAAATTGTGTAACAATCTGTCATTAGCTTTTAAAATGCGTTGTATTCTTAACAATATTTTATTAAACTACTTACTAGGTTTTATTAGGTTAGTAGGAAATATTGGTCTTTCCATGCGTTGTAGTTTGATAAATACATGCATAAGAGGGCTACTTTTAATTTTAATTTTTAACGTATTTAGTGTAATTATAAATTTCACATATAAACTATTTATTTGTATGCTACTGTATGATTCTGCATGTACAAACAATACAAACGTACTACTCTATTATATATATTTATTAAAAGACTGTTACATGAATCCACAAATAAAACCAGTAAATTATGTTTCTGATTGCTATTGCTATCATGTAATAAATTTAAATACACTGTTTTTATTTTTAAATGGCTGGTGGTATGATATTGATAACTTTGTGGCTTTTGGTTTTTTGTTTTACCTTTTACAATTCAGAGCTAAAGTATGTGTAAGCCCTCTTGCAATGTTAAGATTGGTTTTAAACTTTTTTTTCCAATTCACATGTAATCATTATTTCGTAAGATGGCTGCAAAATATTAAAATTAAATTATTTTTAAATAAGATCTCCTAAATTAAATCTTAAAGTTGGTTTCTTCAACGCTGGGTCTTTGAATACCGGTCACGACGAATTCATAGTAGCCGTGGATCATACAAAACCTGACATAATGGCTATTAATGAGTCTTGGTTGAGGCCAGGCCAAGAAAACTGTGCGCCTAAACTCTCGGGGTATCGATTGTTCCTATGCCCTAGGCCTGATCATATAAGGCAAGGTAGAGGCGGTGGGGTAGCGTTTTACGTTAAAAAGGGCATGCGAGTTCAATTACTTCACTATCCCTCGGCCTCTACTGTAGAGCAGATGTGGTTGAGGTTGAACGTCTGTGGTAAAATAATAATTATTGGCACAGCATACAGGCCGCAATGGTTACAGGTTGACACACTTCTAGATGCTATTGCTGAATCTATTTCTTCTTTTCTTAATTGTGATAATGTTATTCTACTCGGAGATTTTAATATTAATATGTTAGAGGTAAATGATAATAAAACTAAGTTGATGCAGCAATTTCTAGATGGTATAAATCTTAAACAATTAATTACGCAGCCCACACACTTCACGTCTCATAGTCAAACTTTAATCGACTTGGTTTGCTCTGACGCTAGAGTGACTGATGTAATGGTGAAGCATACCCCGGAACTAGGCGCTCATGCGATGCTTCTAGTACATTTCAAAATAAAAAAAGATAGGCCTAGTTCTCGGTTTGTCACTTATAGGCCTTTGAAAAATATATTAGTGGATCTTTTCAGAAATGACTTAAACGGGGTGGACTGGACCTATTTTCAGCGTCCGTTGGGGATTAATAAATTAATTATTGACTTTACTGGCATCATAAATATATTATATGACTTACATGCGCCGCTTAAAACTAGACAATTTAAAGGCTCACCGCATCCGTGGATAACAGATACGGTCAAGGATATGATGGCAATTAGAAATGAATATTATGATAAGTATAAATTAAATAAATGTGAAATCCTGAAAAAATGCTACTTGGATTTAAAACATGTTGTAATCTCGGCTATACAGAGTGAAAAAAAAGCTTATTTTTCTCATCAAATCAATAGTAATATTAATGATTCAAAAAGGTTATGGAAAAACTTAAAAACTAATATTTTACCTAATAAAAAAGAGGCTGATGAGCTTCCTTCCCAGTTTGATAATCCAGATAGTATAAACGATCATTTTCTGGATATACCAGGAAATGGTTCTGTCAGTATTTCGCAATTGACTTTCTTTGAACACCATAGATTTTGCACGGAATCAGTGACTTTCGCCTTGAGCCCGGTCAGCCAAGATATGGTTTTAAAGATAATAAAAAGCCTCAAATCGAATGCTCAGGGTATTGATGGCATCAGTTTAGATATGCTTTTACTAACTCTACCACAATCCTTAGAAGCTATTACTGCAATCATCAATTGCTCTATTATAAGTGGTACTTTCCCAGAGAGTTGGAAAGTGGCAGTCATCAAACCTATACCAAAGAAAGGTATCCCCGCGTCAGTCACTGACCTAAGGCCTATTAGTTTACTTCCTTGCTTATCTAAGGTTTTGGAGAAAGTGGTCAGTTTGCAGCTTGTCAAATATTTAGAAGAGCATAATATCCTGCCGCAGTACCAGTCAGGTTTTCGAAAGGGCCACAGCACTGCAACTGCCCTTCTTGATGTGGTCGATAATTTGTTGTCTGCTCAAGATCGTGGCATGTGCAGCATACTTGTTCTGCTGGATTTTTCACGGGCTTTCGACTCTATAAATATACCGCTGCTCTTATCGAAGCTTGCATTCTACGGCTTTGATGCTAACACAGTCAAGTGGTTTGATAGCTACCTCAGCGATAGAAGGCAATGTGTTGAGTTGAAAATTTCGGATGGAAAAACTCTACGATCATCCCTTCAGTCAGTGCCTAGAGGAGTTCCCCAGGGATCAATCCTTGGCCCTTTGCTTTTTATCTTGTACAGCGCTGATATAATTGGTAACATTTCACACTGCAAATACCACCTATATGCTGATGACCTTCAGCTCTACCACTCTTTCCCTCCATCTAGCTTTCTGTGTGCGGTCAATGAAATTAACTTCGATTTAGAGCATATTTATCAATGGTCCCTCTCTAATTCACTTGTATTGAACCCCAAAAAGTCACAATTTATTTTAACAGGATCCAGATTTAATCTACTTAAAATAGATAAGGACAAATTAAAAGTTGTAGTGGGTGGAGAACAAGTGAAGTATGTTTCTGAGGCAAAGAGTCTGGGACTGATAATTGACGCTCAACTTAGGTTTGAAAGTCAAGTAGCAGAAAGTGTGCGTAACTGCTTTTACAGGTTGAAAACCCTTTACAAAATTCGTCCATACCTGAGTGAAGCGATCAGAATTACTCTATGTGAATCTCTTGTCTTGTCAAAGCTTAATTACTGCGATGTAGTATTTGGGCCATGTCTTCTTGGCCGGACTGATAAGCTAGTGCAACGAGTCCAGAATGCATGCGCTCGTTTTTGCTTTTACATTCCGCCTCGATCACATGTTACGCTATTTTTGAACTCTTCAGATCTGTTGAAGATGAAGGCTCGTCGGGATTTGCACTTAGCAAATCTTCTGTTCGGAGTCTTAAAATCTAAATCACCCCCCTACCTCTACAATAAGCTTAAATTGGCGGCTGACGATAATTCTGGGTATCCTAGCAGGTCTTGTTCGAAGCTTGTCTTTCTGACACAGATGCACAGAACAGTGGCTTTCCGAGGATCTTTTCGTTATGCAGCCACTCACTGCTGGAACAATCTCCCACCCCCATTACGTGCTCTTAAATGTTCAAATGCTTTTAAATTTAAACTTAAGAAAATATTATTATTTAAACAAAAAAGTACCTAAGAAAAGCCTTTCTCAAGATACATCCAATTTCATACAATAACATGTAATTTAGGTTTATTTCTTTACTATTTGGTTTTTTAGATGTAGAATATAAATGTAAAATACAGGAATTAAGATAATTTTGTTGCCTTCTATTTTATTACTTTATTGCATGCCAAAAAAACACAATTTATAATCATATACACATAAACTACTTACATATATGTACATAAAATATATTTATTGATCTTCCTAATTTGTCTAATTATTAACTCGATACGCCTAATATAATGTTTTTAATATTTTATTTTTTATTTTGTTATAGATTCTGGACTTTAATAATTATCATTTATTCATAAACCTGGTTCGTTTTCGGTAATGTTTTGAGGTTCAGACTGAAAATCAGCGTCGGTATCGCCCTCAGTGCGGTAGCGACATTTGGCTGAGGCTGAACCTACTTAGCCGCGCACTTGGGAAAGACCAATGTTTTGTAATGTTGTGTATTTTATACCTGTTCTGTGTGTTTTCTTTTTGCCTTTCTGTATGTGCGTGTGTGTTAAGTAAATAAATCTTTATCTTTTATCTTTATCTTTATATATATGTATATATATATATATATATATATATATATATATATATATAGTATAGTATCTTTTTTATATTGTTATAAATAATTACCTATAATACCTACTCTGGAACTATTTTAAACTGTATAACCTACATTCTTATTAAGCAAAGAACATGCCTTCTCTAAGATACTTATTTAATAAATGTTTTATGTTGTAGATTTCATATTAGCTAGTTTATTTTTGGTTTATACTTCAAATTATTAATTTTAGATATTCTAGCCTTGTTAGCTGAGTTGCTTTTTATTTGTGCGCACGTTGTGGCCGCCTCTAATTGAGGGAACACTAGCCCTAAGTACCTATTATTATAATTAAACCTCATTATTGTGTATCTCTTGTTGGTAGCCCAAATAAATAAATAAATAGTGTATTAAGTATATCAGTCATCTAGTAGGTACCCATAACACAAGCTCTGCTTAGCTTGGGGCTAGAAGGTGCTGTGTGATTTGTCCAGAATTATTTATTATTATTTATTTATTTATTAATTGCTGGCTGAGCCGCAGGAGGTTACGGATACCCGACGTGGGATAGTGCTTGTAGGAACTGGAGCTATTATCTTCTTTTCCCTGCCCTTATCCCACTTTATGTGGGGTCGACATAGCATTCCTCTTCCACTCTCCTCTCTCAGTCGCCACTCGTCTCTACACTAACGACTATTTTTCGCATATCTTCTTTTACGCAATTCATCCATCGCTTCTTTGGCCCACCTCTCGCACCATCTCCATCCACATTAATACCTAACATTCTTCTTCCTAAATTCGATTTATCGCTCCTCATCAGATGGCCATACCATGCTAATCTGTTACTCCTCATCTTTTCTGCCATTGGCGCTACTTTCACATTTCCTCTAACTGGAGCTACTAAATATCCCAGAAAAAAAATCTGGTTTTTAATTTGTTAATGTCCAGCATTATTAATTCATTTATTACTCGTTATTCCAGGGATGTGGTTCATGCAGAAATGGAAGAAATCCGGCTCCCTTCTCCAACTATCGCTCCGAGACGCATCAGACCCGCGTCGCTCGTTTCTGTACCGACTCAGCGAGAGGTCCCAATTGCACCAGTTCAAACACATTCTGCTCTGCGGATCTGGACAGGACAGATATGTCCCTCTGCACTCCGCTAGACTGGAGCTGTGTAAGGCAGCCGCAAAAGACACATCGCTACTGGGACAGGCATATAGGGAAATGGTGAGTGAATTTGAGGATTGCGAACTTGGAATCTAGTTTAGCAACCAGGTTATTTCTAAAAATTACTTTTTTAATTTAGAATCAAGGTCAACCGAATAAATATATGATAAACCCAACGCTTAAAATAGAGAACTGTGTGGCACTCTACCCGCTCTCAAATACTTTATAAATAATAATAATATTAAAATTTGTGTTTACTAAAATATATTGAATATTCAAGTATTTACCAATTATAACAAAATAAAACCGGACAAGTGCGAGCTGGACTCGCCCACCGAGGGTTCCGTAGGTATGTAGGAACATAATAAATATTAGTAAAAAAAAAAAAATGCACAAAAAGATTGGGTCACTCATCAAATTTATAACCGTGCGTAGAATTGCTTAACCTCGATGATTAATTTCGTACTTTTCATTGCAAATGTTTAGAGAGGCTGTAGATTTGAGTCTATAGTTGTAGGATTTTTCTTTGTATGTACAGTATAAGACAATACCCTGCCAAATTTCAGAGTTCTAGGTCTACGGGAAGTACCCTATGTACCCTACGAATTTTGATTCCTTTGAGAACGTGGAAACATACGTTTATTGCCGTATTATCTTTTTTCAGGTTAACTTAGAATATTGATTTTTTTCACAGCTTAGAGAGGCTGTAGATTTGAGTCTATGGTTTTAATTTCAACTCGATACCTCTACACGTTCTCGAGATAAAGAGTCTTGACAGAACGGCAGATAGACGGACAACAAAGTGATCCTATAAGGGTTCCGTTTTCTCTTTTTGAGGAACGGAACCCTAAAAATATCTGATCTGTAAAAAAATAATGTACAATATCAAAAAGTGTATCTGTGCCCTAATTTTGGCCTAGATGTTACGAAAAAAGTGTTATGGTCCAGCATAATTTATTTAATAATCTTTTATAATCTTCTACTCCAGGTGCACAACATGGTCTCCCCGCTCGCAGCCCGAGCCTCGACAGTCTCCGTGGTCCGATACGACGTACAACACGCGTTGCCAAACACAGCCAGCGCGCTAGTCGGCCGAGCGGCGCACATAGCGGCCCTAGACTCGGACCTATTCATAGAAAAGTTCTTACTTGTCTCTGCACTGAAATACTTTCGATAGAAAACCATAGCGACCAGCATCTTTCAGCATCATTTTACTTTGTTAGATATACTCTTTTTTCTCAACCAGTTCAAAACTCAATTTTTATTATGTTGCATTACGAGTATAAAAGCAAATAAGGTTTATTGAATCTAGTCGGTTAATATAAAGCAGCCCTAGGCTCAGACTTATTCATTCATGAAGAAGTTTTTCTCTGGTCGTTTCACTGAAATACATTCGATATAACTACCATCGTAGTGACCAGCATTTCTTAGCATTTTATTTCGTTACTAATATTCTCCTTTCGCAACCAGTTACGAAACTAAACATAATAGATGTGTTGCATTATAAATACAAAGGGAGTTAATTACATTTTTTGGGGCTGGTCGGTCGACCTGTGCATAAATAAGTCCTAGGCTTACACATACTTATTCAAGGAGAAGTTTTTACTTGTCGTTTCACTGAAATTCTTTCGGTATACAATGTAGTGACCCTCAGTGTCACTTTATTGTCTGATAATTGCACAGAGAAATGCCTAAATTAAATAGACTTCAAAAAAATATTCTATCAGATGACTTAACCTACTTAAGTAGAAATAAGATGGATCTTTACACCAAATTACACTAAGACTAGTAGCAATCGTTGATAAGTGTAGATAGATGTTATTTGTTTGTTGTTGTATCCATCAGTCAAACCCTACGGCTTCCAACCATCTTTACCTTTAGAACACAGTAAATCAATCCTAATACCCAACAGAATAACTCATAAAAAACATTCTCAAATAACTGTTTCATTATTTCATTTTCAAAATATAACGTGAGATATTTTAATTTTGTAAATATGGCGATTACCTACTTAGTATTATAACGTCGAAGTTTATTCCGACACGATTCGATTTTTCTGGATTTTTCAAGATAATCGTTAGGCGTTATAAATACAACCTGAGTAATCCTCGCATTAACAAAAAGGAACTGTTTAATTATTTTCCGGTATATTCGATAATTTATAGATAGGCATCATTTTACAGGACTCTTTTAATTGTCTTTATCTAGGGCCTCTATTTATAAGAATTTTAACATTTCGTGCAGGAACATCATAGCACAATCGGAATAATGTATATTATAAAGATGTCTAATTATGAGTATTTTTATGTTCCTGATATAAAATTAACTAAGGCCTGATTATTTGGCCATACCTAGCCTTAATAAATATTGAATGTTAGAAAAGATGTATAAATTTTTATCGAATGTTAGACTGATCTTAATAATACGATCGATATTGACTAAGTTTCATAATAATGTTTTATTTATCGTAGCAAATTACATTTTTGGCGTTTGTCTTGCTCTGTCCATTTGTCTATTGATCTGTAGCTTTATGTTTTATACCAAGGCTTGGATACTTTCTAGCCTAAATGCCTGTTTTCTAAAAAAATGCACAAAAACAGTTTTTATTAACCAATTTGCTCATAGAATGGCTTAGGGGAGGATGAGTTAAAAAATATTTCTTATCTCGCAACTGGTTATGAAACTAGAATGATGGTGAACAACTATCACTCTCCCAACAAAATTAAATTATTGGATTACCAAGGTAGGTAAGTGAATGTGTACGTAGGTACCTACACGAAAATGAATTTTGTAAATAGAAAACTATAAAATTTTATTATTTATAAATTGTATCTACGTGTAATGGCAATGCGTCGATGTTATACACTTTAATATGTAAGTAAATAAATTTAATGCCTAAAATAATCTATGAACTTTTATTACTATATACCTACTACTACTACATACCTACCTAAGTACTTGTCATGAGGAGTTATTGCCATACTCACCACGCTTGAGTTGGCCGAGCGCAGTACGGGATGTTGATACACAAGAAAGACGCTTCTGCCCATCTTCCGCAGGTACTCGGCAGATTTCTAGTGTATCTACGAGAAGAGAGACAACATTTTACTGCCAGCACCCAACAGCATTATCGATAGTAATATTTTCGATAGATTTAGCCTATGTTCAGATGACCGCGCGGCACCGCGCGGTTGACTCGGCGCGCGGTTTGAGATTGTAACAAATCAATGTTGTTGTTTACATGACCGCGCGGCACCGCGCGGCGACGCGCGGCTTAAGATCTACAAACCTGTATCGAACTGTTCAGATGACCCGCGCGGCACCGCGCGTTCATCTGAACATAGGCTTAAGGCAAGCATGAAAGTGATGAAAGTACTTAAGTACCTACATATAAAACATTTCGATGAAATAATTATTTAACAAAATTATGCAAACTATTAATAAAAATATTTATTTCTTCAAAATCCAAAGTCAAAATTCCATCACTAGCACACGCATACCTAGGTACATAGAAATATCAAATTTGGTTACACAATATCGAGCTGTTTTTAACCCCTGACAAAAAAAGGGTTGTTATAAGTTTGACCGCTATGTGTGTGGGTCTGTGTGTCTGTCTGTGGCACCAACCGTACCTCCTAAACGAGTGGACCGATTTGCATGCAGTTTTTCCGGCAGTGGTTCTTAAACATCAAAATCGGTTCAGAAGATTACAAGACATGAGGAGGTGAAGGAGGGGTGAATCATTCAATGTTTCCAAATATACTTACACGAGCTTGGTATCAAATGAAAGAAAATGTTGTGTAGAATACAAAACTGACAGTTAAATACAAATCGGTATGGCAAAACTGAAGGTACACATTACAAAAATAAATTAGACAACCTCAGAGACTAGGTAAAGTGTCGGGGGCTACTTTAAGTTTTTAATTTTATACAGTTTTTGCCATCAAAATTATAAAAGATAAAATAAAAAAATAAATAAAAATTATTAGGTAGGTACATAACGAAACGGAGTTGTTTTCAAAAATACAATGACTTCCCGCGCTTTTTTTTTAACTCTCCCATTCTAATCTCTCAACCATAGATAATGTTAATGATACTCACTCATCTGAAGTGAACAGATTCAATTATGTGCTTTATTCTATTTATTTGTGTTGTTTTATTTTGTAATTTGTGACGCGTCAATAAGGTCCATGCGGCCGCACTGAATAAAGTTATTTTTTGATTCTTGATTCTTCTTGACTACATATACAAATCCTGTGACACAGGTTAGCTAAATTACCTTAGAATAACTACGTTAATAATCTGAGGTACAATCAATCAGTTAGTTTCTGTAATCTGTTGTTCAGACTTTGACACAGGGCCAAAGAGTATATAAACACTACGTTTTACTCAGGTCTGCCCAAGGACGTTTTATTTGCTTATAGGTCTGCCAGATAAAGATCGTACATCTACGATTATTTTTTGTCTATTTTATTAAGTACGATCGTGAGACTAAGATCATACGAGAAACAAACGTCGTGCAACATAAAGGTTTTAATAAGGTTTAAATCCTAAAGTTTCGACAATTATTATTATAACATTGTTTCTCAGCAAAAATCTAGGAGGTCTAAGTTATACAGCTCCCAACGGCTAAGTCGCCTTTTTTGTGTAAAAGGTGAGTGTTCTTAGCAATAAAATTAAAAATAACAGATCAGCCGTTTGAAAAGTAACAGCAAGGTAACAGCTCGCTCTTATAAAGTTGTGTCGGTGGTTTATTCTTTTATACATTGTTTTTAATAATTTATGGATCTCAAAGAGCGTTTTCATAATAACGTCCTCTAACAAGGTGCGAAGACAACCGATTTTTATAAGCTTGCGAAATAAACCACATCGCCCTGGATTATTAGTTTCTCAGTTTCCCAGGAGATGTCATTGCGTCGTGTGGTGATCTAAATACTAAATATTATGCGTTGGTGCTGCCAGCTATTCAAAAGCTACATCTGCCAGCTATTTAAAAGCAACATAAGCATACAAAAGCTCGTTTGGCATTTGCGATTGCGCTAATGCCAAACCAGCAGTGGGAAGACGCATGCTCCGATAATAAGGATTGCGCAAAGAGAGGCATGGCAGCTTTTAACATCAAGCGCACTGACTGAATTTACACGAAGGTCTTAAACACCACGACCAAACCTGGTTTTCGAGCGATACGGCACCGGCAGGCAGATACATCCAACCAGGCTAAAAAAGCAACCAAAATCAATCATTCTGTACTATTTTTACTTAGGACATTTTAAAGGAGCTACAAAGAGGTAGGTACAGATGTATCTTACAAGGTTGGCGTAATTAAACAGTCAAATGGTACTAAATTTGGTTCTACTTAAGACGTTTAAGATACTAAATTAAAACTTATCTAAAGAATCTCTAAGCATTCTTGCAATATGTGTAAGTATGGCGTATGTGGTAAAATACTGCAAGTCACATATATCACGAAAAGAAAATACGGACAAGTTGGTAACTTTTCATCGGTGAGTTTTTCTGTAAAAGCATGAATAAATATGGTTGGAACATTGTTGCTATCTTCTCAAACCGACTGACTTTAGAGCAATGTTCCGACACCCGCTCTTTTTATAGAAAATCTAAGATGTAAAGGCCTTACGTGCTTCCTATGCCAGTGAGGATTACACTGTTTAGAGCGTATTGTACTTAATTCTACACGTGCAAACTGTGGGTCAAGTACTTAAACGCAGAAATCCTACAACGCCCTGCGAGTCCAGCAACGGCTGCAGGATGCTGTTGGGGCTGGCGCGCTATTGCAGTGCATCGGGGATGTACGTAGAGGCACGCATATACGACTTCTATGCAATAATGTGGAAACGTACTGACTCCCTGGTGAGTTATGTATATGCGCAGGAGCACCAAGGTCTCGGGACAGATGTTGCCAGTAACGTATTTTTTTAATTTTCTTATCCTATAATTTATTAATTTTGTGTGGTAATTGTAATTTTTCCTATGGATCATTATGGTCTGAGTAAATGGTTTTTATTAATTTGATTTGTTTCTTATTATGTCGAATAGGGTTAAGGTGTGATAATAAATTTTAAAAAAATGTTTCAGAGTTCTTTATTGAATCTCAGGAAAACACAACAGCGAACGATGCGAATTACTTGAATCGTCTGAAATAGACGCAAAGGCCATTAATGATGATTTCCTATTATATAACATAGATACCATCATCAGAATTTATAAGCAAGCAAACATTAATAAGTGACACAAAAAACCACAAGTTTAAATTGAGGGCTTTTATCGATGCTTTGAGGGACTCCAGTAGACACTTTTATAATTTTTTAATTTCAATTACCCTGATGATGTTGATGGTAATTATGATGTGTAGGTAAACATTATGATAAGTGAATTATTATTCTCTTAGCCATCTTTCGATATTGCCAAAATCGCTAATATCACATTACCTACAATTTTTGAGGAGTTATGGATCATCAGAATTAAGTCTATGTTGAAAGGATTGGAAATTGGATTCAAAGGAAAGGATTTAATTGAAAGTGTATCTATGCGAACTCAAAAATAATGTTCCAAATTATTTTATAAACGACGGAGTTCACAGACTCCGACGGAGTTTTGTGTGTTCACAAAGATAAAAAAATTACAGACGACATGAGAAGAAGATACAGGCACTTTACTTATTTCGCAGTTGGCAGCACTTTTGCTGTCAAAAAAGTATGAAATGTCAGATAAGTATGTCTGTCTGACAGTTCTTCACCAAAATTATAGGGTGGAGGTCGACTGTGGAAATTGTTGCAGCGGTTATTTGTAAAATTATTAAAATAAAAGAATCTGTCAGTCGTGTAGTTAGCTAAACAATTAGAAAATCCAGTGTAATTATTAATTGAGTGTCGGATTGTAAGAAAAGTGAATTAACTCCACATTCTACCAGGCAATGCATTGCTCGTAATAAATTTTAAAATAATAAACCCGCTTTATTTTCTTTGTTGTAACACAATATGGGGAAGCTGCTGAGTTTGTTGTCCCGTGACGAGTCCAACTGCTGTTCTTCGCCGCGTTACGATATATTCCTGGATTTTGAGCACGCCGCGCCCACGGACACCGAGCGAAATGTTTATGAGGACGTCCAGAGGGTTCTACTCGACTCTGAGCAGATACTGGAAGAAATACAATGTTATAAAGGAGCTGGAAGGGAGATAAGAGAGGCTATAGCGGATCCGTCGCGAATATCACAGGAGCGAGCCTGGCGAGCTGTGAAACCGCTTGTGGATAAGCTGCTGAGATGTTATAACCATTCTTTGGAGCTGCAGCGGGTGAGTTATCTTTATTTATTTCGACCACCAATACGTGATATATATATATATATATATACACTATAACTTAGATAAAAGGTACCAAGTAGTGCTAGGTAGTGCTCCCTTAGCTAAAAGTTGTACACAGCATGCACACAATTAAAAAACTCAAAACTAGGTATATAGATACAAGGTACTGAGGAGGGTGCCTATGAGTAACAGAATGTTCAATAGTTTATTGAGAACTTCCTGATTTTATTACTTTTCAGGACTGCTGAAGTGCTCCTTAAACTTTTGTTTAAGGCACTTTCAATAGGTCGAATCTAGTCAGTTGCTAAATTACCCTTGAACTTTATTGAGTGTCACAATATATAGCATCAGTAATGTTTGATTAGCTGTGGGCTGCCAGCAGTAGAATTTTGCCCCTCCTCTCATGCCCATGGATGCAGTAAGAGCCTGCTAAGAGCTACCTCCCGAAGATGGGCAGCAGCATCATTTCGTGTATCAACATCCCATACTGCGCTCGGCAACCCGCCTGCCAAGCGTGGTGAGTATGGCAACTGCCCCTCATGGCGATCCATGAGGGAGGCCTGTGTTCAGTAGTGGATGTTTTACAACTGAAATTATGAATGTTTGATTTGGTTAAATAACACCCAAATTAAACTGCATACATTGCCCACAAAATTGCTAACATCAACCAACATCATATTTTTGCTAAGAGAAGAAGATTAGGACAAAAAACTTAAATATAATTCTTTTTATTCCATCATTAGTAGAACCTAAAACTGAATGAAAAAGGAAAATAATTCAAACTATAAATAAATTTAGAATAATGTCTTGTGATAATGTAGGTACATCTCGAATTTCATACAAACATTGCAACATGTCAACATCCATCCATCTGATAGTCTTGTGATAAGCAAGTGATAAGATTGTGTGATGTCACTGATAAATTCTCACATAAAGAACAATAGCCTTTTTATCAGTTCCAAACTTTTCACAAAATTAGCACTTGCATCATCATTTCAGCCGAAAAACGTCCACTAAATACACAGGACTCCCTCCCATAAGGGGCAGTTGCCATACTCACCACGCTTCTTTGCGAGCGCAGTACGGGATGTTGGTACACGGAAAGACGCTCCTGCCCATCTTCCAGAGGTATCCCTTAGCAGGCTCTTACTGCCTCCATGGGTATGATAGGAGGGTTAACATTCTACTGTCGGCACCCCACAGCAATAACTCGCATATTTTTAAGGTATTAGTTTTATAAATTCTAAATAAAATGCAATTCAAATACACCACTTTAAATCCTAATACTACCTACTCTACTGAAGAAAACCCAAAAAACCCATAGTAACTTAAGATTGCATATAATCATTCTGATAATTTCTCACACACATAACATTTGAATCAACTGTTATGCTGTTCAGTAAATAATTTTAATATTCTTCTGCTGATTTCCGATAAAAGTTAGCAATAATTCCATAGTTATAAAAATATAACATCTCTTAGGGTGAGAAAGACAGCGTTATTAATGTGACATTGAAAAGGGCGGCAAAAGGTCTGCTATTTATACTTTACACAAGTGTACTAACATAATACCCCCAGCCCCAAGATTAATAAGGCTTCAATGATTTCACTAGTGTCTGTGTAAATATCATCATGTGTTTATTTATTTATTAAGACACTCCTACGACATCTTCACATGTTTACCCGCGCGCTAGAATGAAATGCACAATGATTCATTCCTAAACCGACCGCGCAAAAATATGTGAATAGACTTTTAGCACAAGGGTTAATAAAGAAAAACTTGAGTGTAATCTTGTCAAAATAACATTTATTTCAACTTTTGAATAATTAAACTATGTCGGAACGGCATTTATTTTTGAGTTTTATTTCTCCTTATATTATTTAGTTTCGTCCAAAGTTGTGCTAAAATCAGTGTTGAAATACGAAAGTTTAGAAGCTTGTATTTTTAAAATAAATACTTTTTTTACGGTTTGGGGTGTATACAAACATAGATTATGACGAGATAAATTGGTATAATCCTTAGTGTTGGATGGTTAACGTCAAACAGTGTAGTAGTTACTCTTCCACGTTTGTATGGAAAGATGAGCGACTCGTTCATCCTTAAGGGCAATTGCCATACTGACCACGCTTGCCAGGCGTGTTGGCGAGCGCAGTATGTCATGTTGATACACGAAAAGACGCTGCTGCCCATCTTCCTGAATAATCCCTTGGCAAGATTCTCACTGCATCCATGTGCAAGAGAGGTGTGAACATTCCAGTGCTGGCACCATGGCATTTACCTAGCAAATATTGATATAAATCTACCTATGTGACCATTTTCTTAGAGATAACCTGTTAAATTACCTACCTACAAAATTTTATTATTAAAATGTTTATTTAAAGTTAATCATTGAAGTACCATAGATAATTATTCTACTACCATTTGTAGATAAACAAAAGCATCCTTGCAGATGGGAGATCTCAGAACACCATTGAGCAACTCAACATTATCTGCCTTACATGCTTTATCTATATCACTCACAGTAGAGCTAGATGAACCCATATTCGCGACTAAACGAAAATAAAAGCCATGAAACATTATCAAGGTTCCTAAAACCATACTCACACGTCAGTCGTGACATAAAAAGCTACCTTGCTTACAAAGAATAAACATAACAACAGTACCCGGGGCCCGGGATGGAAGCCCGGAAATAGACAATTGTTCTGTCGATAGCTCGATCATCATCATGATGTCATAGGAATGCTGTCCACGTCCACTGCTAGACATCGATCTGACATCGACATGGACATGCCAGATTCTCACAGCATCCACGGGCAAGAAAGGGCGGGCAACATTGCCGGCACCCCACGACAATGCGTAGTAATACTAAAACAATCCGCCGTGGGGGCACCCCACGGCGGATTGTTTTAGTAGAATGATACCCCTCCTCTCATGCCCATGTAAGAGCCTGCTAAGGGATACCTCCGGAAGATGGGCAGCAGCGTCTGCGTCTATCCGTGTATCAACATCCCATAGTGCGCTTACCAACCCGCCTGCCAAGCGTGGTGAGTATGGCAACTACCCCTCATGGAGATCCATGAGGGAGGCCTGTGTTCATCAGTGGACGTTTTATGGCTGAAATGATGATGATGACTAAAACAATTGGGAACGCGAAAGTTGATATAAACTTTTTATTTTTAAAAGAACACAACACTCTCGTCACAGAAAAAGCAACCGTGTTTACAAAGAATAAACAAACAGCAGGTACTTACTGAGTAGTACCCGGGTATGGAAGCCCGGAAATAGGCAGTTCGTCTGTCGATAGCTCAATATGCTAACGTTAACAATGCGGTATTCCGGTTTATATCTGTGGAGTACGTGCGACTTCCGGTCGGAGTCAGGGACATTGCCTACCCGAACACCTTTATTGAAGGAATTATTGAAGTGCTTTTCCGTACCGAGATTATATTTCCTTCTTTCCCGAGGGTATCACTGTTGCATTACAAACCTACTCATTAAACAATACGGGAATTTATCGCATACCTAAATTAATTTTCTTTAATCACGATGGTATGCCGACGAAGTTTGCCAGTTTTGAGACAAGAGTGAGATTCGCATTTATATAATATTAGCTAGGATATCGACGACACGAGAACACTTAGTTATCTGTAATAATTATCCTTTTTTTAGGTGGTAAACCTTGCCTCAGTTTGTACCAAACCTACTCCTTTTAAACTAGGAAGCTTCATTCCTGGCTTCCTATTCTTATTCAGGCTCGTAACGTTCCGTACGTTACATTCGGAAACGACACTTGCTGAAAACGGGTCTGCCTTTTGTAACACACTTTTTCATCTGGATATTCTGAGTGCCACTATTCTTCCTAGGCGTCTTTTGTATGACGCTAAGATTTGAATGAACTACTCTTTTCTATGGAACTAGACTGTCTAGTTTCCTGAAGACTATGTACCTACACTATGCGTAGGAAAATGGTATGATTCTAATTTACCACGCAAAATTCCATGACTCACAAGGACATGCTACATTTATTTATATATGAATCTGACCGCATTTAGTGTTATTTCCTTTGTTGTACTGTTACAACGTAATTCTATTCAGATAAGCAGTTCAAGTTTATTTTGGTGTAAATAAAGCTTAACTCCCTCCTTGGCAACAATTCTAAAAAAGTAAGCAATCCACCAGATTGGTGGATGTTCAATCTTTGTGTTATTTAGGTATTTGGCGTCAATTATTATATTACATGATATTATTATCCCATATGTCGTCAGCAACTGTTGTTTATGCTGTACGGCACGCTGCAATGACTGAGACATTGTTTAACAATCTCGATAACACATCGATTAAGGTAAGAAATCTCACATTGAGAGGCTATAGGTACAATTAATAGTTTAACATAAGCACACCGATGGTAAAATAAATATTTTATTTTTAGATTTTTCAACAAAAAAACCGACTTAAATGACACCGATGACGATGGTGATGGTGATGATAATGCGTAGGAAGGTGCAAACATAAATGTATCGGTATACCTAAACCTTAAGAGGGCCCAATCCAACTTACTTTTCATACACCGCTCGTGCGTGGGTGTGGCGTCGTAATAGATCTTTCTATGAAACTTTTGATCTAATAGGTATCTTGTGCACTATATCTAGGTTTCTATCCAAACAAATAATCAAAATTTGGAGAAACCAATTCAGTATAAAATTTGTTTTTCCAAATTTTGATTTTTTGTTTGGATAGATATAACGCCACCCGTGAATTTTTGACATTGAAGACTTTCGATTAGTTTCGATACCCGTCTGTGGTCTTTCTTCATCAGCTTCATACTCTGTCAATGCAAATGCTTGATTTCTTTCTGAAAATACCAAAAAAGCTTACTAGCTTTTTTGGTATTTTCAGAAACTCATCAAATATTATAGGCATCTTGCCTATAATATTTGACGAGTTTCCTCGTTTCTTCGTGGATCCTATCATTAGAACTGAGTTCGAATGGAACCAATCTGAAAGTGTATTCCAGTAGTCGAACCAAAAAAAAAATCCAAATTGCTTCATGAACGACGGAGTACTGAGGTAACACAGATAAAAATACAGACGGACGGACAGCGGAGTCTTTGTAATGTGTCCCGTTTTTACCCTTTGGGTACGGAACCCTAAAAAAGATACGACATTTAAGTACCTAGGTTCTTCTAGGTATGCCGTGGGGTGCCGGCAGTAGAATGTTACGCATCCTCTCATCCCCGTAGATGCAGTAAGTGCCTGCTAAGGGATACCTCCGGAAGATGGGCAGCAGCGTCTATCCGTGTATCAACATCTGTACTGCGCTTGCCAACCCCAGGCGGGTGAGCCAAGGTACCAAGCGTGATGAGTCTATGCTCACCACGCTTGGCAGGCGGGTTGGCGAGTTGCCATCAACTACCCCTCGGAAATCCATGAGAGAGGTCTGTGTTCAGTAGTGGATGTTTTACGGCTGAAATGATATCTGAATGAACTACAAATATTTAGTAACAAATCCGCAACCTATATCTAATGAAAAAATTACCTGGCTGAATTGACGACCTAGGTCCTTGTCCTGACAACTATTTTCACGTTATTCTTTTATCAACAGTTCCGTTTTACACTCATTCTGTTATGGCATGGCAATCATTCAATCAGCACAATCACAGCTCATAGCTCGTGAGAAAATAATGGAATCACTGCTTAGGGGCAATGAAACAATAAATTCGTAAAATAAAGCATCATGCTTCTAAATTTAAAAGGACCGTAGGATGTTTTTGGGGGCGTGGGGGGTCTATTTTTTTCTTACGTCAGATCACAGAAAGAACAAAAATAATAATTTGAAAACGCGAGCTCATTCATTTTTGATATTGGCTCTGAAATCACCTTTAATAAAAGGTCCCTTGCGATTCTTACTCCATCGGTTCAATTTGCACAAATTGTTTGAAAACTATTCTTGAAAGTGAAGATTGAAAAGGTAGGGGGAGAACCTACCAATGAAACGAAATGGTTTCTATTCACTTATACATTTGAAAAAGTAATAAAATAAGCCATGAGTATGAGAGAGTAATAGTAATTTACAGTACAAACATTTATAAAAAGAAAATCAACAGATCATCTAGCTAGAGACACTTTGAGGCCGATCATTCCAAGAAATTGATCTTGAGCGAGAGCCCTACCCCCGTTACTACCTAAACTAACTGTTAGAGGAGAGCTGTGTTTCATAGACAAGGCAATATAAACAACGTTGAGAAACCAGTTACCATCCTATGTAATTACAATTAAATTAAATACACCTAATAATTATAACAATTAAATGTTAAATTCGTGATATTCTAATCAGACTGCTGATATATTTTATTATTTTAACCTGAAATATAATATATCAGCAAATGTATATAGACAATAAAAAAGTTATTCCTTTTCGATATTGAAATGTATAATTGTTTTCTAAAAAAATCAAAAACCACTTCCGAGGTAGCTAACTTTTAAAAGGTAATGCATAAATCACCACGGATTTAAATCCCCTTCTAATGCACATACTGTTTTCTAAAATCCGAATTAACTCCTATTTTTTTAAATTTTTGGACTAGTGTCTTAAAAAAAAACATTCCAAACATTGTCTATTTTACTACCTTTAATAGCGGAGTTCTCACAATTAAAAATGTTTAACATCTGCCCGGCAATAATATAAAGGTCTTGTGGGACAGACACCTCAATATTATTTATAATGAGTCTCAACATTTGAATAGATCGTAAACTATTCTAGATCGACGAACTACTACTACTCGATAACTATAATAGATCGTAAAATAACAAGAATAGATGTAAAAACGATGAGAGTACTGTTTTATAATTACGCTTCTATTTTTTGTAGTCTTTGACTAGTGTACATTACCTATACAACGGAAACATTCCACACTGTCTTTTTGTATAACTTAAACAAGGGAAAGATTACAACATTACCTATTTGAATGTAGGAATGAAACAGGAAACATTTTCCACGTCCAAGGGTGCAGTGCGACGTATTGCGGTAGTGCTGAGTTTCGCAACCGATCGTTGTTCCTTTTACGGTGTCCGCATCATGTCTCATACAGCTTGCGTTGTCGATTATCCCTAGCTTGTGTTCTAGTCTTATTTGTCTGCTATGTAGATTAGGGCCTTCTATCGTTTTTGCAGTACGTTAATTCTAAAAGTGAAGCCGCCATTTCTGTCTGTTGCCTTATATCTTTTGAACTACACAATTATTTTAATGCAGTTTATGATGGATCAGTTCTGTTTAGCATCTTTACCATCCTCTCAGCAAAGTTTGCTATATTCAAAGGAAAGACATGTCAATACGTCTGAAGCTGACTAAGCCGCAGCATTATAATGTAATTTAATACATCAATAATTACAGAAATGAATACTACACCCAGCTGCACGTATTGCTAACAGGTGCCGGTAGCATCTTTTGAAACCTGTAACCAAGACCTTGAATGGTCTCTTGGACAGGTGCATTACACGCACATAAATACTCATAATTATTATCGAGTATTGCTTCCATTCCGTTTATATTATTGGCTAAAAAAGCCGCAAGTCCTTGTGAATAAGGTGGTTGGCATCCGAGTAAATTCCAAGACCCACTGTTTTTTTTTCAACTGTTGCACTTATTAAACTTTTAAACGTTATTCACAACTTTAAAATGTTATTCACAACTTTAAAATTTTCCTTGTTCCTTCCAACTACATAATAATGTTTCGTATTCATTATCCGGGATATAAATAGGGTCTGACGCTTCAAAGGATAACCGATGTTGTAGTCATAAATCTAGTTGTGTTCACAGCTAGATTTAATTATGGTAGCTTCTCTCCGGGATGAACATTTAATCCTTTTAAACACCCACGTTGATCCGACAATCTGTTCCTACCAGGATTCCTTTCTATGTTATGTTATAAGCTTTTTGTCCCACAGTGGGCCAGAGCTGTTGGTGAGACGTTGACAACAAAGGACTTGCGAACTTAAATAATCTCCCGGGTCTTATCTTGGTGAACTCAAAAGCTTTTAGCGTGATTCTAATTTAAAGTGCCAGAAGCAAGATGACGCATAAAAAGGCCCTTTTTGCATATACAAAACTTGTTTTTTCTTCAGGTATCAAGTAAGTTTCCATGGCAGCATTGGTAGTTTAAAAACCAAACTTAATAACTCTTTCTTCGAAAAGTTTAAAACAGATGCGAATGCCTAATTATATATTAGAGGTATATGATCATTTATAAGACAATGTGGAATTATGTGGATCTATTCGGGTATGTGTGAATTACTAGCCTACTATTGTTAATTTCTTTTAATTTGTACTTTGTAAACCACTACTGTGTATCTATAAGTGGAAACTTATTAATAGCCACTTATTATTATACTTATAACTATTGTGTATCTTGTGCTGATAGTTTCCCTAAGATGAATAAATAAATAAATAAATATGTGAAAGTTTGACAACGTTACGGCACAGACGCAGTAAAAGTCCTGCGAACATGTTGTGGACATAATTTATGTAACACGTTCGAGGATCGAGCGTGCCGTCCGAATTTCCAACTTCAACACGACATGTTGCCGTTGAGTAACATACTCGTACACTTGGGTTTATACTATGGATTTTAAAGGGTTGTCGGAGGCGGTTACACCATTTTAACACGTGTATCTCAGTGAAACTCAAATTCTTTGGGTAAAAATAGTAACGTACCAGCCTCCTAATCTGCCATATACCTAGCCAGCCTCAAGTTCAACGACTTTTGGATTTGAAGGTATATTAGATCGTCCAGTAGTTTTCTTTCAATTGGTTTCCCTATGGCATCTTTGACAGTAAAATAATGACGATAACGATAACTTTTCAACTTCAATGATAATGAGTTTGACTGGATTTATTCACTTAAGTTGCTAAGAGAAATGCTAAGTAGCCAAGTTGAAGAACATAATATGCTCGACCCAGTTGTGTTCATCATAAATTTTGCATTAACTACTCCATGGAATACATTGTGCTGAGCGTACTCTCGTACAAAACTGTCCAAACTTTGCTAGTATCGAAGTTGGGTTAAAATGGCATAATGGCATTGTATGACGTCAACTTGTGGGTGCAACCGAATACCTTTATATGTAGATCGGTGGGCGGAACGGAGCGGTATGGATTCAGCCAAGTTATGTGACTCGTGAGGACTGGAAACCGGCCTTGCTTTGAACGTAACACTCCGTATCGTTTTTCACTTAAGGTGACCTACACAAAGACTACTTGTGCTACAGACAACGGTTTGTATTTTTTTATACTACTAAATGACGAGACAAGCCGAAGGCCCACCTGATGTTAAGCGGTAACCTCTACGTATAACAATTGCAATGCCGCGGTGATCACGTTCACTAAGCACGTGACCACGCTGCACTGCAATGCGCCCGTCACCCTAAGACGATGAGTTGTAAGGTCTCATGTGCCCGTAATTTCACCGGCCCCCTTGCCCTTCAAACCGGTACACAGCAAAGAAGACATTACTGCTTGGCGGCAGAAATAGGTATGGTAAGCGGCGAGCGTAAGCACGCGCGGGTGACAATGCATTATTTATTTATAGTCTCAATGATATTTAATTAAGTGAGGGATAATCCGGCCTTCGTGGCCGATCTTCCCCGGATGAACCTTTCTTAAAAAGCTCTACTAGAGGTACTACTAAAAATCGTATAATCGTCATTATCATCATTATTCTTTGTCGGCGTCTACCGTTTACCTTCTTGTTTCAGTTTCTGCTACTGTCATCATCACATCATCACCAGCCTATATTAGTCAACTGCTCCCCTAATCTCCACCATTAACCTGTCTTCGGCTTGCCGCATCCAAAGTTTAGCAGGTGGCCGTTAGTAAACCATCACTCCATCTAGCTGGTAGGCGTACTACTCTACGCTTGCTGAGTCTTGGTTTCCACTCAAGTCTTTTACCCCCATTGAGCTACTGATCTTTATTTAATTTAGATAATCAACAATATTCAAGCAATTCTTCTAATAGAAACCAATGATGCTCAACACTCAATCGTCTGGCAACGTGCTGAGTGATGTTAATGATGTTAATGCGTGACGTGGAACCAAAGTTAATGGTGCGTATAGGACGATGCTCTCGGATCTTTTGCGTGCTTTCTGTGCTAGGAACCTACTTACCCACTCAGGGAATTGACATAATGGTGATATCTACAGTGATGCATGGCTATTTATGTGACAAGCCGGTTCGAAGAAGGCCGAACGAATTAGGTGAAAGGAATGCTTTAAATCTATTTGATACGACTATTACGGTGCTTGTTATCTTCTTAGTCCAATTTTCAATACCTTATTGGCATATTGTGAGCTCATTATGTATATATCACATAACAACTTTTAATGGGAATTCCGTAAAAGATGGATTGTTTCACATTTCTAAAACCCTGTTTAACGCTAATGGAAATGTGATCAGCCAGGTTTACAGACTTCATAATACGAAATAGAAGCCATTATTTGATTTTCCAATTGTTTTTGCTTGTTCTTGTAAGCTCATAGTATCTTGGTTCCAAAATAAAGTATTTACCCGAAGATCATTGGCCACGAAGGCCGGATTATCCCTCACTTCATTGAATATCATTGAGACTATAAATAAAGGCATTGACACCCGCGCGTGCTTACGCTCGCCGCTTAACATCTGTCTAATTTTATAGCTGAAATCTCGCAATTGGTCCCTAAGTGGCGTTAATTTAATTACCCCCACTGCTGATGAAGCGAGCCGGTTCAGTAGTAGATCTACGTCTGGTTGAACTGTTTATGTAAACTAGAGCTACACGTATTGTAATCGTCATCTTGCGCTTCGTCTTATTGGTCATCACTCGCAGTCACTTGTGCAAAAATGATTCTTCTCAACTTTATCATTCATTTGTCACCAACGAGATCTTGACTTGCACAAAAATGGTTCTTCTCAATCTTATTGTACACTATTCTAGGAACATAAGGTTTTTATTCAATGTCGAGGTTTTTTTTGTATAGCGCTTCGTTACACTTACCATCAACTTGCACTAAAAATGGGTTTTCTAAACTTTACAGTGCGATCTCGATTTAAACAATAAAATATTTACGGCTTTATCGTTTACTAATTTAAAAACTTAGCTTTTTATACATGTTCTTAGCATCCAGGGTGTCCCGTATTTGAATGAACGGGCCTAGCCCTGCTAAACCTATAATCTAATTGAATCCCATCTCAATGTCATCTTGCTTCCAACAGGCTTGCATGTAGCTATAACGGAGGTTCTTATCACCTTTTGGTGCTAAACCACAAAGTGTGAAATAATTCCAGACCGTTTTGTTATTTATGGATGGAATAGTAAAGCTTTTATAAATCATACTTGAACGCATGCATGCTTACGCTTCAACGATCTATCATCATAGTAATTAGGTAAATATACTGATAGCTCATCGAAGTGTGCATAGTTAGGTAAACCTAACTGGTTCTGCGCTGGATGCTATGCATAGCAAATGTGGAATGGACTTTCTAGTGAATATCCAGAGCGACTAGGCATTGGATCTAAATTTTAAACAAGATGCCCAATTGTATTGTAAAACAATGGAGGTAGGCGCTGTATGGGACCAAATAAATGGGGATTAGATACTTCGTACGAAAATTGGACGCCCACGTTCCGCTGAAATAGGGAAGAGATAGGGTGTCATATTAATTAATAAAACCGGGCAAGAACGAGTCGGACTCGCGCACCGAGGGTTCCGTGCCATCATGCAATATAATATATGACAAAGGCGGTTTTATATTTGTTAGAGAACCTTGACAGCGCCATCTCTAGTCTGATAGCGGAACTTATGTAGATTTTTACATTTTCGATGATTTCTAAAAAAGTATGCTAAGTAGAGAGATTGTAATAAATTTCCTCTAATCTTTACATACCTCTACACTTCTAATAGCAATAAAAGTTTCAGAGGTTTATCTCCGCAAACTTCGGAGATAAGGGGGGGAACGCTATTTTTTTAACATTTTTGTAAATAAATCAAGAACGATACGACTTAAAGGAAAACTAAAAACTGTTTATTAATGTGCAAATGAATACCTGTCATATGATACCCCACATCACCTATTAACTTCACAAAATTTTTGAAAACCCCCCTTCCACCCCCCTTGTCTAAAAAACTATGCTAATTAGGGAGTTCGCTATAATTTTCCTATAAAGTTTACTTACACTTCTATTAGCTATAAAAGTATCACGGTTTTATCTCTGCAAACTTCGGAGATAAGGGGGGGAACGGTCGTTTTTTCAACATTTTTGTAAATAACTCAAAAACGATACGACTTAAAGAAATACTAAACTGTTTATTAATGTGCAAATGAATATCTTTCATATGAGACCCCACACGGCCTAGTTACTTCACTTAAAAAATTTGAGATCCCCTATCCGCCCCCCTGCAATCAAAATGAGAATATTTCTTAACATTTTCATATATGCTATTTAGTAATAAAGTGTTGTCTTTTACCATTTCAAATTTCAAGTCGATAGCATCAGTAGTTCTCGAGATATCCAGTTGTGACAGACAGACAGACAGACAGAGTGATTCTATAAGGGTTCATTTTTACCATTTTGGTCCGGAACCCTAAAAACTGTACAGTGGAGGATATAGACTGACATTGAACTGTTTGAAATCTACAAAAAATTAACAGGTCTGCTGAAATTATAATTCGATATTATACAATGTCAATAAACAAGTGTATACTGTATACACTTATTTATTACATTGATTCTGTAAATATTTGTTTAAGACGACTTAACCTCTGCTGTGTTTAGTCAAGGATCCTGTACAGTACCGTCGTATGCCTTGTCAAGGATCCTTGTTAGAACGACCATCGTTACTATTTGTTGAAAAATAAACTCTAAGTATAAGAAAAAGGGCTGTTTGTTTATTTTTGCCAACAGTTACTGAACAAATGAACGATAAAACGGGGTTAGGTCAATTGACCATACTGAAAAAGTTCACTCCCAGGCTCATTCAAACTTTCGAGTCCGTTGGGCACCAGCCTAGAGAATTAGTGTGTAGATTTTAACGATTATTTGTGAAAAAACCATTATAAGTTAAGTGATGATACATTTAACTGGTTATTTAGTAAATTCAGAACACCTATTGTTTATTGGTAATGCGTAAATACTGTTCAAATTACCAAAATTTACTTTTCAAACTTACTAATAAGACCGTTAGGATGCCGCAACTTTTTTCTTTCAAAGTATTTCTATAATTTTCCAAAAGTTACCCAAAGAGTTTAGTATCAATTTGAAGCTAATTTTATCCAGAATCTAAAAACATATGTATACAGTTACGCAAAATAAGTCAGTGAATCTGTGAAAAACTAAACTTTTCAAAACACTGTTATGAATTGCACGCACACAGACGCAATAATATTTGCGCGCGGCGAGTGTACGTACACGCAACGGCAGCCATGCATTTTCGGTATTGCCCAGGGTGTTTCTTTTTTGTAACAATAAGATCGAATCTTACTTGCTACTACCTGCTTGTCTTTTTATGTTTATGGTAATATTATTTAGTCTCCCCCTACGAAATGTAAAGTTTACATATTGTAGGTAGGTAGATACATTTACTTACATATAGATTTCTTTAGTTTTTTTTACTACGAAATGAAACAATTAACAGAATAAATTTTCGCCGAAAATTACCTATTACTCAAATAATAAGTAGGTATAGTCTAGATACTTAGCTATTTCAGATATCAAGAGTATGATTTTTTCGGCCAATTTAAAATTTCGCCGGCTTTAGCTATGCTTACATACCTACCTATTTATGTAGATGAATACCTACTCCTAGGTATTTATCTACATAAATAATACGTAGCTACATACTTGTTATAGTAAATTTAGGCAATAAAGGTATTAGGAATCTGATAAGTAGGGAGGTTGTACCCACCTATTGAGTGATGTTAGGAAAACAACATGCTGTATGTTGATACTACACTGACTTGGACCAATGATGGCGCTTTACGCAGTCACGTGACTACCAGGATCCTTGACAAGACATACGAGTAATCAAACATGGACGCAAATGGCACTCTACGCGGTCACGTGACTACAAGGATCCTTGACAAGACACACGAGTGACAAAAAAATACACGCACACATACGTACTAAAGCTTCAAATAAACGATTTTGATGACGAATTTAGATTATCGTTTGTAGATTTATTTTGTATCTGTGATACACTAATGGATAATTTGAATGAAAAGATTTATATTTTTACTCTCTGGTAGCATAAACACATTGTTTACAAGACAACAACCTAGGCCAACAAGTGTTTTCAAATATGAATGTCCTTACTACGTCATTTTGCTTTCTTTTTAGTAAAAATATAATTTTCTTTATTGTAAACGGTAAAATAACAGTGTTTATGACTTGTTTAGTATATTATCTATCAAAATAAGTAACAAGAAGCAACGTAGGCAAACTTATTTCATTACGAGTGCGATACAAAGTTGAGTGATGAAACTGGACGAATGGCGGATTTTGTGTAACCTATCCAAATTTTTAAACTTGTATGTGCAAATATTATTATACCAAGTAAGATGTTTTATTTATGTTAGAATGTCATTTACTTATTTGTCTGTATGAAATAAAGTAATTCTTTGGGAAAAAAAGAAAACAAGTATACTATATACGTTTATATTATTAGGTAGGCGAAAGTTGGCACGTAAGTTGGATTCATCGCCCTGTAATATAAAATCAAAACAGAATATAAGTAAAACAAATGGTATAAAATACCCGTAAGTTATCTGGCTTTCTATGACAAAAACAATAAAAAGGTCATTCAAAGCAAAATTTTGAAATACTTTGAAATAAAAAATCATCGAGAACCGCGCCGCGCGTGCCTTAAAAACCCGGGCACACGAGGGTATCGCACAGCGCGCAGCTTGGTCATCCCAGAGGTTAATGTCTTGTTTTATTTTCTCCTTAGTTTATATCCATGACTGTACTCCAGCTTCTGTGTATTACCTTGAAGCTGTATACATAGACCGAAACTTTAACGGCTGTTTTGATACCGCAGACGACGACCCATATACGAAACACATGTCTGTTTTTAAAGTTCCCATTAAGGCGTATTTTTTATTATTTCCCATCATCGAAAACGTTGTCCCAGAATTATTGTCCTTAGTAAGACTAAAACGTTTTGCTATGTTGTGAAATGATTCACTAAAATTTTCCGGCCAATTATGATTCATCTCAAGCCGTGTTGATAGGATACGGATATTAAAATTGTATTTAGCCCGTAAGTTAACTAATAAGAAAATAAATTAAAAGTAAAGTTGTCACAGATTAATCTCGCGACAAGCTTTTTATTACATATATTGTGTAAAGACGTTTTAAGTTGACATTAAACTTTATTGGAAAATGCTTATTTTATTATTTTTAGTGCGTACGTTTAGGTACTACCTACCTGTCTAACTTGATCTAATTGATTTTTTTTCAAACAATGTAAATGTACCTGCTTAAATCTCGTGACAAGCTTTTTTATTACATTGTAAAGATAGAGTATATACATACAGGGCAAGCTAAATAAAAGCTTGTAATCATAGACACGTATATTGTGCTTATTCAAATAAATGCAAAAATATTTAGATAAAGTGTGTACACTACATAAGGGACTCGCAACTTCATAACGTGGCCCGTGAAGTGAAGCGACATTTCGTCACAATTCTAGAATACCCTACATGTCCAATATTTTTTGGTATCGTACAAGACAGGCTAAAAATTTAAAATCAATTAGCCTATTAATTGTCCTTAGTCTTCTTAAACGTCTCGTCTCGGCTAGTTGCGATATGATTCACCTTGCCAGTCCGATTATGATTCATTTTAATTATGCAGAATGTCTATGTTTTAATAGAAAAAATAATTCGCATTACGCACCACCAATAATTGGTGGTGTAGTTGTTTATGGTATGGGTGTCGTTTAGTTTTGTTAAACTGTGTTAAGTTTAATTACCATTTATTAAACTACGCTACATCATCCAGCTTTACTGGGGTATTACAATCATACGTATTTAATTATCAATACAATGAAGTAGCCGTATAGTCTTACGTATGATGCATTATAGCCCGATAACAGCATGATAGCATTGAAAGCATGATTAAACTTTTTATCTTGTTTTCTTGTAATATAATGTAAATTATTATGCATAGATGTCGATTTTTTTATACGAATTTCATGCTACACATACACTGCCGGCCAAAAGTTTGAGACCACCTACATCTAAGTAGCAAAATGAAATAAAACTCAAAATATAAATCAAGAGGTTTAGATATTAATTAAAATGCTTATTTACTAATACACATTCATCAAGAAGAAAAAAAAAATCAAGAAATATCAACCATTTACGTTAAAAATGACGTTCATATTTAATAAAATCATTAAACGGATTTTTCGTCAAAAAAGCCTCCCTTGCATTTTATAACTTTTTTCACTAGTCTCGGCATACGAGCAATCAATTTATCAATTGTATCTTGTGAGATATTGTTCCAGCTTTCTTGTAAAGCCTTCCACATGTCTTCTTGTGAGGAGGGACAACAACTGCGCACATTTCTGTCAAGCTCTTCCCACAATAGCTCAATGGGGTTGAGATCCGGACTCTGAGGGGGCCACACCATGTTTTTTAACACCCTTTCTGTTTCTTTATGTTCTAAATAACCCCTGCATAATTTTGAACTATGTTTAGGATCATTATCTTGTTGAAAAAAAAATCCATTTCCAATTAATCTTAAACCAGACGGAACGGCATTTTGCTGTAGTATTCGTTTATAATGCTCCTTTTTCATGATTCCTTTGACTCGTACCAAATCTCCGGTTCCATGGCCCGAGAAGCATCCCCAGACAATAATGGAACCACCACCATGCTTAACTGTTGGCACCACACAATCTGGCATCATCTTTTCCTCGGCGGTACGTCGAACAAAAATTCGTCGTTTTGAACCAAATATTTCAAACTTGGATTCATCTGTCCAAAGAACTTCTTTAAAGTCTTCTTCAGTCCAGTCTCGATGGGTAAGGGCCCACTGCATCCGTTTCTTTTTGTTTTGTGGCCTTAGTAGTGGTTTTCGAACGGCGACGCGACCAAATAACTTAGCATCTCTCAATCGTCTTTTTACTGTAGTCAATGACACAGGTTCTGATCGGGATTTGTTCACTTCTGCGCGGATTTCTGGTGCGGTTAGGCGTCTATTCCGCTTGCTGGTAACGACGATGAAATTATCCTCGCTAGAAGTGGTAGCTCTTGGTCTCCCCGATCGCGAACGATCTTGATTACTGCCAGTCTCCTTGTATCGGGTTATTGCGTTATGAACACAAGTCTTCGACAACTTAAGTTGAGAGGCAATCGCACGTTCAGATTTGCCTTCGCCGTGTAAAACAACTATGGCAGAAGGAGTTTCAGTGCTAATTTTGCGCACTTTTCCCATTTTAAGATGTCTTCACTGTAACAACGACGAGCTCAGACTAGTTAAGATAATGAAAAATTTACTCCATCAAAACTCAGGTAAAAAATATGTTTAAGGAAGCTAAAATAATCCGGAAGTACGGTTACCGCAAAACAAAACCAAAATAATTAGAAATGTGCAGGCCATAAAAAATATAACAATGACTCTATCACCTGGTAAGCGCGCGGTACTCATTTATGTTTTGAAACAATAGACCTTTAAAGGATGATAACTTAAAAATATACAATAAAAATGACTCTCAGAAATTCTTTGATAACAATAGAATACGCAGGTGTTCAAATTAGCTCTTTATCATGTGTACTTTTGAAATATTTTGGTGGTTACAAAGATTTTTACAAGTGGTCTCAAACTTTTGGCCGGCAGTGTAGACTTACAGAAACAAAGGGCTATCAAATACCTAAGGCCGCCAATTGTCACTTTGTTTTCATTTCTCTTGTTATATTATGTTCAGTGTACAACCTTGTGCACTTAAGTATTTTACAAGCTTTTATTTCATTTGCAATGTTTGTATTTTTGGGTCAAATCTTGCTAGTTATAAATCTAAATAATTGCTGCCGCCACAAGATGATGTTTTTTGTCAAACGCCGTAATATAGCCATTAAATAAAAGTGCTTTATAAGCTTCTCTTTATGTTTTTTTTAACATAAACTTATTCTATCTTAGGAAAAAATACTTTAGGAGCCTAAGACAGTTCTGATTCTTAGATACTCCATAAAACGTACCGTAACGCAGGAAATTCCTGAAATCCTAGGAAACAATTTCGGAAAATTACCACGGGATTACAAAAACAAGCCGAGCAACAAGAACTTATAATTATTTAATTATACACCGCAAACTTCTCATACAAATACCTTGTTGAAAACAATCGAGTTAGTTATATATTATATATAACATAATCTTCGAACAAAACTCAAACTAGGTTAAAGTAAAAGTAACTACCTACTTTTTCAATTTCAATTTTCAAATTATTAATGTAATTAGAGCGGTACAGAACCACTTAAACTAAGGTCAAGCGCACAGGTCCTTAAAAGACCTGCCTGGTTTAATGTTTTACTAAGCCGTCTTCGCACGAAAGTCGAGTGATATTTTCGCCTGCTTAATATTTTATGACAACACCTACATTTGAGAAATATGAAAACTACGTCAATTCATGCATTCATGTGCATCTTTTTGATGTGATCCCCTTTTTGGCTTGATCAACATCAGAATTAAGTGAGGTATGTCCATACCTCACTTAATTCATATCAGATCAATCTAACCGACTAAGCTAAGAAGATGGTGCATATACGTAGGACTTTAACTTATTTTATAAAGCTCAGAGGTCCCTAAAAGGCTGGCTGGGTTAATCTTTGCACGAGTGATCTCTTCACTTGCTAAATATTTAATAGACAATATTATTTGATCCTCTAAAAACTAATTAATCTTTCCGGTCCTTGCTTGGTTTGATGTTGGTATGTCCATACCTCGCTTAATCATACATGATTTCGAATCGTCTATCTGAGTCTAGTCCTCCTAGTTTAGGCAGCTAGGAGGATGATATAGGTCTTAATTACTCTTAAAGCTCTGAAGTCTCATAAAGTGTAGAATCCGGTACATCATGCATGAGTGCCTGTTGCTGACGCTGTATAAATAATCTACAATAGTTGTGGAAAGCCACAAATAAACTTTTAACTTATTTGGATCCGATCAAAGAAAAAAATCTGATAACATTTCAAAAGGAGACAAAAATAAACAAAGCCTAATAAAAAAAACTAATATTTATTACTTTGTAGTAGCCTTATACATTATCCACAATAAGAGTAAGTTGATGTTGAAAATAACCTTATGATAGCGCCTTGCATAGTATTTAAAACTGCGTATTTATCGGTAATTATCGCACCGATTAATCTTCAAAATAAAAACAGCCACGAGTTTCCATCAGATAATGAATGTTCCGCTCGCGTGCCTGTCGAGTATGGAGGTTTCTAGGTTCTAACTTTTTAAATAAATAACTACAACTACTTACTTATTAAAAAAATATTTATCTATAGTATGTATATATATATATATATATAGTAACTTAATCTAGATTATAACATCAGCTATCTACTAGCATAAATCTCGTTAAAATCGGTCCTGCCGTTTCGAAGATTAGCCGGAACAGTTAAAAATTTTATAAATGTTTTATTTGTTAAAGTTATCGTTTTTTTTTAAGAAGTAAAAGCTGTTATTTTGTCATTACAAAGATACACTTCAATTGTATCTGCTAAGGGATATCTCCGGAAGATGGGCAGCAGCGTCTTTTCGTGTAAGAACATCCCGAGCTGCGCTCACCAACTCGCCTGCCAAGCGTGGTGAGTATGGCAACAACCCCTCAAGCACTTGGATCTCTAAGTCAATGAGGGAGGCCTATGTCCAGCAGTGGATATCTTACGGCTGTAATGATGATAATTTTATTCTGAATGCGCGTAACTACGGCGGTATAATTTCATTGGTTTCTACTGTAACTTTATACCTACAATACATTTGCGTTTAGAATTATGTTGATTTCACATTAGCATACTGTTATGCTAGATAACGCAAGAGGGTTTCTATAATTAATTATGTAGTATACCTAAAATCATAAATGACCATAAACTAGAAATGTAGTATTTCTCTCTGTTACAGGATTAATCTACAGCAGAACCACAATAGTAAATACCGATCAAATAAAACCTAAAATGATGTACGTTAAACGTACATAGTGTACATAAAATATTACCGTTGTACGTGCAATAGGTATCGGGATAATCGGAATTAAAAGTTTAAAAAGTTGTCTTTACGTGTACCACGTGCCTAGGAAATACAAAAGCTTCCTGGTTTTTAATGTAAATCGATGTAGGTACTAGTATTGTACATTGTGTATGTGTTGAAAAATTACATTACCTATATGATAGCGTTCCTATGAATTTTAACAAAATCTAAATGTTCTGTGTGAGCAAATGTTTTTCAACACATGCCTATGCAGATCTGATCCTTGATGACCTATCTGCCTAGGGATGCGTCTGAGGAGCATGCTCCCCAGCGGTGCCAACTATTTTTAATTATTATAAAAACTAATATGTTAACACATCGCAAATCATACCAGCGTCAGCAACTGGCATTCATATTTGCGGGACGCTGCAACTATTAGCAACTATATCATCCTCTAAGTTTAGTCAGCTCTATTTAGGGGAAGGAACATGTCAATACGTCTAATGCTGACTAAACCGCGGGTTTCCGAAAGTCTACTATGTTAGTTCCAAAAGTCTACACAGTTGGCACGGGAGCTAAGGTCTTGAAAATTGCGCTTAGATCAATAGGTATTTAATAAATATTTTAATTAAACAAATGATTGATTGAGATTGACTTCCTTGGCCAACATGGCGTTTTCATTAATAGTAATATTTTCGTGGAACTCATGCGTTGCAATATTTAAATGTTAAGGAATACAACTACTGCAGGTTTCTCGGAACTAAACTTTTGGTTACTTTGAATAATATTCAATAATTTAGTTGTGAATCACGTTTATAAAACAGTCGCTAACAATACAAACGCAGCGCAGACGAATTGATTGTTTAAATCTAAAGTCTCCATGGGGTCATACTTTTAAACACGGGGCGTGGTCCTCGATGACGATTTCAGTGAGTTTATGGATGAAATCATATGATAAATAGCGGAAAGCGTTTCACTCAGAACTTTTAGAGAGTTTTGCCATCAAAATTAGAAAAGATAGGTATTACAAAGAAGCTAAGTCGTTTCCCGGACAACAATGGTTTTTTTGCCCTGCATTAATTTCGATCTCACGTGCGACATACAAAACAAATTTCGAATGACTCCGATAATCGGAATTGCAAAGATAGACAGTCAGTCACCACCCATGTGCTTGGTTTGTCGGAAGTTAGGTTATAAAACACTGCTTGTTTCTTCTATGATGCATGCTACTGAGAGTAAATTAGTTTCGAAAATGAGCGGCGGGGTCAGCTGAAGGCCCGTGCACACAAGCTGACATCCGGTAAAATAACTTCAACGGGATAGTAACGTGCCAAAGTAGTCTCGTGCCTTCTCTCGTAAGATTGAGTTTACAATTACAAGTCATCTAAGAGTACACGATATTGTAGAAAACTAAACCCTTTTTATCAGAATTAAATAAAACCGGGCAAGAGCGAGTCGGACTCGCGCACCGAGGGTTCCGTGCCATCATACAATATAATTTATGACAAAGGCGGTTTTATATTTGTTGGAGAACCTTGACAGCGCCATCTCTTGTCTGATAGCGAAAGTTATGTAGACTTTTTAGACTTTCGATGATTTCTAAAAAAGTATGCTATGTAGAGAGATTGTAATAAATTTCCTCTAATCTTTACATACACTTCTAATAGTAATAGAAGTTTCAAAGGTTTATCTCCGCAAACTTCGGAGATAAGGGGGGGGAACGCTATTTTTTTCAACATTTTTGTAAATAACTCAAAAACTATACAACTTAAAGGAAAACTAAAAATTGTTTATTAATGTGCAAATGAATACCTTTCATATGATACCCCACATAACCTAGTAACTTTCCAAAAATTTTGAAAACACCCCTTCCACCCCCATTGTCTAAAAAACTATGCAAATTAGAGAGTTCGCTACAATTTTCCTATAAAGTTTACATACACTTCTATAAGCTATAAAAGTATCACGGGTTTATCTCTGCAAACTTCGGAGATAAGGGGGGGGAACGGTCGTTTTTTCGACATTTTTGTAAATAACTCAAAATTTTTATGACTTAAAGAAAAACTAAAAACTGTTTGTTGATGTGCAAATGAATACCTTTCATATGATACCCCACATCACCTATTAACATCACAAAATTTTTGAAAACCCCCTTTCCACCCCCCTGCAATCAAAATAAGAATTTTTTTTTTAATTTTTATATATGCTATATAAGTAAAAAAACTGTTGTCTTTTACCATTTTAAATTGCAAGTCGATAGCATCAGTAGTTCTCGAGATATCCATCTGTGACAGACAGACAGACAGACAGACAGAGTGATTCTATAAGGGTTCCTTTTTACCATTTTGGTCCGGAACCCTAAAAAGGAGGAAGGAGGTTTTCAAGTGGACTGTATTTTATTTTCTTTGTTACCACAGAACTCCTTTTATAAACCGATTTGGAAAATTCTTTTAGGGTTTAAACACTTTCAATTAGGTCCCATGGTTTTTCAAAACACGATTCCAATGGTGGTCTCCATGAGTAATTGAATAATTGTAATAGTGTCTACTGGACTAAGGTATAGTTTCATACCCTAAATTTAAATTTGTGGTTGGTTTATTTGTTTCACTTTATAATGTTTGATTGTTTTAGACCCCGTTCTAATGATGAGATCCATGATAAATCGAGGAAAATATTGAAATGTATTGTAAAACTATGGCGGTTTCGGGTGTTGTCTGCAACATGTCAAGGATTTTATCGGTTTTTTTTTGTTGAAAAATTATAGAATTATATTGAGGTAAGATCATTATCCGAATATCCATTCGCCATGACCGAAGGCGACTAGGTAGTACATAATAATTGTCTTTTAAAGCCAAAATTATAGAATCGTACTATAGAATAGCTGTAAAAGGCAAAAGTTATATACCTACCTAGGAACAAAGAGTCTAAACATTTAGATTGGATAACTTTATGCGTAAGTCTTACATTAACATAACGATGTAATAGTCTGCTTTACATCTACTTTTGTCGCTAGATCAATTTAAAACGTGTAATAAATACTTTACTAACAATCTTGATTTATTTACAAATACAATGTGCCCGGTTACCGGTATCAGAGCCTTTAGAGAAATACCTTTGATATACTTAACGATCAAGATTACAATAAGGCCCATTACTTAACAACGCTTATTTATTTGACATCGGCTCATGTATAAACCACTCACGATATCTGATATTCGCAGACGACAAAAAAGTTTACCTTAAAACTAATAGCCAAGAAACATGTGCTAAACTTCAAGATGACATTAATAATCTCTCTGCATTTATGTTCAAAATAGGATTACTGTTAACACTGCCAAATGTCAGCAAATCACATTTAGTCGAAAACCTAAACCAATCGTTTTTAGCAATAAAATATTATAGCTAGTATGTTATACATACTATAGTATGACACCTTAATAACCATACTATATTGAAGGTTCAGTCGGTTAGAGACTTAGGTGTCATTGATTACAAAATGGTACTAGCTGAACATGTAGACGTAGTTGTCAATAAAGCTTATAAACAGTTAGGTTTTATCAGAAGAGTCACAAGTCCGTTTAGAAATATTGATTGCATTAAAACTTTATATTATTTATGCCTACGTCAGAAGTGTACTGGAGTATGCCTGTTTTAAAGACCCTAAGTTATTTGATTCATACGAAGACGCTTGCAAACATTATCAAACAGATTCCCTAGAACTTAGGCGACGCCAATTTGATATAGTACTTTTACACGATATACTTAATGGCACCATAGACAGTAGCGAGTTACTAGCTAGCATACATTTCCGTGTACCAAATTATCGTACAAGGCATACCCCACTTTTAAATGTTCCCCATGTTTCTAACAACTATGCACAAAACTCCGTATTGTGTCGTGCTGCAAGATCATACAACAAAAATTACTATGACCTAGACTTATTCAATTGTACCAAAAATGTCCTGAAACGAAAAATCAAGATCTTACACTCTTCTATGCATATATCGTTGTAGGTATGAAGATTATTTGAAAAACACACACCCTTACCTTCACTCACACACTGATCACACAAGCTCACGCTAACACTTTTTCCGGTGGGGTTCGAACCCACCCAAATACAACTTCAGACAATGAGCAGAACTCTAGTACTTGTAGATGGCGCTCTAATCGGTCCTCAAACCGATATCACCTCAAGAATTTCAGCGGTACCCGACATGGGTATAGCTTAGTGGTTTTAGCACTTCCGACTTAAGGAAGCGTCAAGGATCTATTTGACGGACGTGGGTTCGAATCCTACTGGAATCGTAAATTTTTATAAGGATATTCTTTTTTATGAAATGTTCTACCAAAGTTTGGTTAAAAACTATAAAAAATACAAACTACCTGAATGTTGAATTGAATAATTAGGTAAAGGACAATATTATTTTTCCTTAGGTGATGGTATTAAAATAACAACACGTTTAACAAAAATGAACTATATACTAAATGAAAGATGCCGTCATACTATACTGTATTGATGTTTCAGTTCTTATGGGTAATTAGCATTCGCATGATTTAATTTTATATATTTTGTTGGGTTTCCGACTATAGTAGCCTTTTTAAAGATTATCATAACCAACAACACAGTATAATTTATAATGTGCCAACAATGTGTACGGTATAAATGCTAATAATTGCAGAGAAGGAAAACGAGGCCAATATTGTTGACAATTAATTCATAGATTATTAACCAACAATAATAATTAATCATTCAGGACAAATCACATAGCACCATCAAGCCCCAAAGAATGCAGAGCTGTCTCAGGGTGACGGGCACATGCAGTGCAGCGTTGGTCACGTGCTTAATTAACGTGATTACCGCGGTATTGCAGTTGTAATAGGTATAGGTTACCGCTTAAGGCCAGGTTATTCCAGCGGCGGGCTACTGAAGGAGAGCGCGCGGGCGCAGCCAACTAAAATTCTATTAAAAGTTGTTTTTTAATTTTTTTTATTAGCATTTCAGAAAAACTAACCGTTAAATATTCTTCTAAACGTCCTTGTCTATTTTCTGAAACGTTTTTTGAGAGTATAACATTGAAGTAGCACCACAAAAACGAGAAAAACTATCCTTCCTTCATATTTTTTTTATTATCAGGTGAAGTGAAAAATATAATGTTTTAAACCGTTAAATAATCGATAGCGTTTGTTCAACATATTTTTCACCAAAGGGTATTTGATTATTTATTTTTGAATCAAAAATTGGCTAATTTGGAATATCTTGGCCTTAATCATGTGGGCCTTGGGCTTGTCTCGTCATAACAGCTTTCGTTATGGTTACCAGATTATTTAAAGAGTACCTAATGCCTATCATACATAGAAAAATACCCAGAGACCCGGGACAAAAACCTGGATACATGTTATTGTCCCGGGTCTCTGTCCCAATGGGAATCGAACCCGCAACACCTTGCGCACAGCCGGCTACTAGACCAACTGAGCATCGGAGGTCGTCAATCGTGGTGGATAGAGCTATCGATATGGCTTCAACAATTAACAAAACATTGACTCATCATCACAGACGTAGGACTGCTGGACATAGGCCTCCGTCATGGTTCTCTAAGATCATGAAAGGTTGGTTGCCATACACGCCACGCTTGGCACGCGGGTTGGCGAAAACAGTATGGGATGTTGATACACGGAAAGACGATGCTGCCTATCAGGCTCAAAAACCTTTTATTCTAAGACTGACTTTTTGTTACAGGTAGTGCCACATCTACTGGGCTCCCTAGTCGGAGGCACCATGAGTCCAACGCAGCACTTAGAGCAGCAGCAAGCCCTAGTAAAACAATTTGCAGAGATATTGGAATTCGTGCTCAAGTTTGATGAATATAAAGTAAGTAGTCAGTACCCCTGCCCTCGTTCGTTTAAATAGGTCAACTCGACGTACCCTTTGATTATTTTCCTTGTAAATAAGAGTACTTACTTGCAGTGCTGAGTTAGTTCTTGCCCTGTAATAGCTTTAAATCGCGAAAAAGAAAATGATAACCTTCAGTAAAAAATCAGTTAAAATAATTAAAAAAATATATGATAAAAATATAATAATTTTCTTTAAATTATGATGAGGGCAAGAATAGAGGCTTTGGACTGCAAGGGACTGTCATAGCTGTAATCAATATATATATAAAACTCTTCCGTTACTGACTGACAGACAACGCACAGCCTAAACCACTGGACCTAGAGACTTGAAATTTGGCACACATATACCTTGAGTATCCTAGAGGTGCACTAAGGAGGGATTTTTCGAAATTCCCACGGGAACGGGAACTACGCGGGTGAAACTGCGGGGTGCGCCTAGTATTATTTTATGAATGAACTGTTTAAGTGTGCTTTAGGCTTTACATAAAATTAGACAATCGGTGTTTACTATATGGATAACCAAAAAAATTAGGATACATAACTAGCTGATCGTTACGCGAATCTTCAAGCGCATAGATACCCTAAAGTAACCAGAGCTTGTTTTACCAGATGGTTGATGTATTTTTGTAAATACATATTTATCATACATAGAAAACACCCAGACTCGAGGCAAAACATCTGCAGATAAAGCAAACATTTTATCCCACTGCGAGTGCGGGAGTTCATCCCGCAACCTACTGCAACTCAGTCGGCTTTAAAAACAATGCGCCACATAGGCCGACATTTTTGCAGGTTAGATCTTGGCCTTGAATGCAGCGTTGAATCGAAAAAAGTGGAAAAATAAAAGGCCTTTTCCCTGCAGTGAGAGACAATATTGACGGAAAAATTAATCAACAGTACTTAAGCTTCCAATAAAACGTATACCATAAGACAATAGCCCTCTTACTCATAAACGCCACAGAAACAATTCAATTACCTCGTAGATACATAAACATATGGTACCAAAATTTGCCACCACCCACATTAAATTATTATTATTATTCAACAGTTACATAATCAGCGGTTTTTTTTACATTCTTTTATACAAAAATGTAAAAAAGTCCGTCAATTAAGTGCTGATTACCTTATCTACTCTGATGACCACGACCACTCTCATAAGAGTGTAACGACCTAGAAGAAGCATTAAGACCAATACCGTCCAAGGTATAGGCTATACCATCCTCTCAGCTTAGTCGGTATTGACAAATGGCTTGCTTGTCTATCCATCACCTATGACGTATAGGTGACGGACAAGCAAGCCTGATTCATCTAACAATGTCACGCGCACTGCATTTTGCAGACGCTGTTATAATAATATAAATAAGATGTAGATGCAACCGGCAGGGTGATTATGTATCTCGCGACAGGTTTTGCAACAGGCAATTGACAACAATATTGCTGTCAATTGCCTGTTGCAAACCAACAAAGTAAAAACAAAGAAAAAGTAAAAAAAAAGTAAAGAAATAAAAATAAAAAAATAAATTATAAAAATAATAAATAAATAAAATAATAATAAATTAATAATAATAATAATTAATAAATTTTTTTATAATTAATAAATTATCGAATAAATTATGTCCATAATTCAATGAGCAATTGCTCAGGCCCTTTTGACCTCAACCTTGTGCTTGTGCTTGCTGTGTCGTTGCACCGAGACCCTGCGTGTGTATTTATAGTTATATATGTATACCTAGAGTAGTTTGTATGGTCTCGAGTTATCGGAACACGCTCGTGTTTCGCACTGATTGCAGAAAATCTGTTCGCTTTGCATAATATAGCGGTCACTGTTTCACATACATTATACGAATTATTGTGCTTCACGTATTTTAATTCAATATAATGACGTGATAAATATAAATGATTGAATACATATAGCGGTTACTGCTTCACATACATTATTCGAATTATTGTGCATCACGTATTTTAATTCAATATATTAACGTGATAATATAAACGATTGAAGAGAAAAGATAACCCTTCTCGTGTTGAGTCCTTTTTAAACATTACAAGACATTATAAAGGAGAATGTCAGCTATCCATACATGAAATTGTCGGGGACAAAAAATGGGAGGTCAAAATATTGGAAGACGCAGGTTTAGTCCTAGAATTTGAAATTTAAAGTATTTTCTTTAGGGGAAGCGGAGAAAAATAGATATAGGATTTTAATTATTTTTAGGTTTTGTTTATTTCATCTATGCTAGCAACCAACCTTCATGTCAATGTTTTGTCTATGCAAGTAGATCGATACCCACTAAATGGCGATTTTTCTGTTTGAATGACACACTCAATTCGTTCGTTGCAGTTGTACGGAAATGTCCATCAGTGTCTTTATTTTTCATGATTTACACTCCACTTAAAGATTAAATTGCAAATACTGGTACAATCGTACAAAATCATTTAAATTCTCTTGATATTCATTTTACTTTGGTTATTTATATTAGATTATAAAATAAAGGTAATTACTCGAATAAATACCTATATAGCGTATATAATGACCTTTATTAACCCAATACGTTCGCTGTCTTTGTATGGTGTGGCGGTAAGACTGAAAGCGCACACTGCAAGTCTTTAATAAAGTTTTATTTAGTTTAAATTAAGGTAGTTATGTGATAAATACTCTAATAAACCGAGATACCTTGCCGTAACACAGTTTTTTATCTAGCACGGTTGGTACGGTAAAGTTTTGATAATTGCACTAAACATGTAATATTTTTATAAGCAATTTTTTATTTAAAGTGTAAACCCACACTAAGGTATCATTATAGAAATGAAAAATGCAATCAAAATTTTGTCTCCGACGGGACTCGAACCCGTAACGTTCAGACGAACACCTTCAACGCAGGCTGCCTTAACCGTCGAAACCGATAAAGGCAGTCAAGATTTTCGACCCGACGGTTAATTGCTCCGTGGCCGAACGGTTAAGGCAGCCTGCGTTGAAGATGTAATATTTTGTTAATATTTATGAATAAATGATAATGATTAAAAATTATTATAAGATAACCCTTACCCAACGGTTCGACGGAAGTGGTAGACTAATTATCTATTTACATTACATAGTTATTTAGTTTAAATTAAGGTAGTTATGTGATAAATACTCTAATAAACCGAGATACCTTTGCCGTAAGACAGTTTTTTTAACTAGCACGGATGGTACGGTAAAGTTTTGATAATTGCACTAAACATGTAATATTTTGTTAATATTTATGGATAATGATTAAAAATTATTATAAGATAACCCTTACCCAACGGTTCGACGGAAGTGGTAGACTAATTACCTATTTACATTACATAGTTATTTAGTTTAAATTAAGGTAGTTATGTGATAAATACTCTAATAAACCGAGATACCTTGCCGTAAGACAGTTTTTTTAACTAGCACGGATGGTACGGTAAAGTTTTGATAATTGCACTAAACATGTAATATTTTGTTAATATTTATGGATAAATGATAATGATTAAAAATTATTATAAGATAACCCTTACCCAACGGCTCGACAGAAGTAGTAGACTATAATTACCTATTTACATTACATAGTCATACAAAGGATGCTAACAAACGTGCAACCCTATCATACAAACACAGGCTATCCTAAACCGCGGCTTGTGAACGACTGCCATTCCCACTACCTACTTGTAAGTTTAAATTAAATCTTATCCAATGATAATAGTCACATATCAGATCTGCAACTAAAGATGTCGGTGTATTAATATATAAAAATAAAACCGGGCCAGAGCGAGTCGGACTCGCGCACCGAGGGTTCCGTGCCATCATACAATATAATATATGACAAAAGCGGTTTTATATTTGTTGGAGAACCTTGATAGCGCCATCTCTTGTCTGATAGCGGAAATTATGTAGATTTTTTAAACTTTTGATGATTTCTAAAAAAGTATGTTATGTAGAGAGATTGTAATACATTTCCTCTAATCTTTACATACACTTCTAATAGCAATAAAAGTTTCAGAGGTTTATCTCCGCATACTTCGGAGATAAGAGGGGGGAACGGTCGTTTTTTCAAGATTTTTGTAAATAACTCAAAAACGATACGGTTTTAAGGAAAACTGAAAACTATTTATTAATGTGCAAATGAATACTTTTCATATGATACCCCACACGGCCTCCCCCGCCCCCGGTCCGCCCCCCTGCAATCAAAATAAGAATATTTATTAACATTTTCATATATGCTATATTAGTAAAAAAGTGTGTAAACTGAAGCTAGAAAATATGTAAAAAAAAGAATTTGTCATAAAAACTTTATTGAAAATATTTATTTCAATGTTAATCAAAAAAATCGTGTCGAGAAGCGAGCGATGATTCAAATGAAAATAAATAGAGTTTGAGCTAAAAGGTAATCCGAGTCAAAACAAAAAGAGCCCAAAAAAATATTCCAATTCCAACGAGAATGTGGTCTACGTGTTATTGCATCGCGTCCACTCGCTGACTAAATGATAAGACTCACGTATACTGCAGTGGCTAGGTGGTTACCTATACTGCAGCAAAGCTATCAATCAATCTGGAATGCTGGTAAGCTTTGGCAAGAAGTACGCTGCGCATTCACACTTTGCTATTGGTGCAGGTATGTAGATTGGTTCTCAACAAAGATACCATCGAGCAAACAAACTCAAAATTATCTTTGTAATTTTATGGCAAAGCAAAATTGTGTTTTATTTTGCTTTGCTTTACTTTGATGTTTTTCCACCCATTGAGTTAATAAAATGAGTACTAGACCAGTCGATGAATCACAATCGGTTTGCAATAGACAGTCTATCGTGAGATTACGAGAATGCATAAAGTTCTTTTTCATAAATCGATTTTGAGCGTTTATCACTCTTTCCATTACAAGTATAGCTACTGTATCCAAAGAAAGCTCGGCTTCGAACTGAACTTTAGCCACTGCTTTAACTAAATTACGACCAATAGAATAACCTACACTTTATCGGTAAATGATAATAATTAGGTAAGACAAATAAACGACGACTGCCCTTTCCATAGTGAGTTCCTTAATGTCATGCTTTCGCACCATTAGATGGACGTAACAAAAGTTATCGATCTCACATCCACACCCTTTTTCAATCAATCATCATTCATCAGACAAAGTGGTTAGTCACCGAGACGAAAAAGGGAATCAGCGAATTCCCATTATAAATAAATAAATAATGCTGGACATTACACACAACACCATCTAGTCCCAAACTATGCAAACATTATGCAAAGCTTATACAATGGAAACCAGATGATAGTTTTTTTTGGTAAATAGGTACATACTTATCATACATAGAAAAATATCCAGACACGGGACAATTATCTGCAGAGCAATCACGAACATTAGTCCCGTGGCGGTAACCGAACCCGGTACCTCCTGCGTATCAGTCGGCTATTAGACCAACTGAGCCACTGAGGCAGTCGAAGGCTGATATTTGTTTCGAGTCTGGGCATTTTACTATGTATGACTAGCTTTTGCCCGCGACTTGGTCCGCGTGGAAGTCATAAAACGTAAAATCCCCTTTTTCACGCAGAGCCACTTTGATTCGAATTTTGATTTCGAAAAGTGCACCTCTAGAATACTCAAGGTATATGTGTGCCTTTCAAGTCTTTAGGTCCAGTGGTTTAGGCTGTGCGTTGATATATCAGTCAGTCAGTCAGGACTTTGAATTTTATATATATAGATAAGTATCATCATCCTCAGCCTATATTAGTCCACTGCTGGACTTAGGCCTTCTGCGCCATTTGACTTTCTTCGGCTTATCGCATTCAGCGTCTGTCAGCGATCGTTCGCAATAAATGTATTTACAACAACAAAAACAAAGCATCGTATCAATCCTCTGGTATGGTACCCATAAAACAAGCTACGGTGAGGCTGGATGGTGCTGACTGCTGTGTAAAATGTCCAGTAATATTTATTTATTAAGTGGTTACTGGTTAGTCACCGAGACGAAAATGGGAATCAGCGAATTGCCATTGTGATAGAAAGCATATGACCTCGCAGCACGGGCCGGGCAAGTGACTCATACATATCTGGTCTGTTGTAAGCCAGATTCGGTTTACTTGTTTTACACTCATATCTCATAGCATTTCAAGCTCGTAAAGTTAAACATAGTGGTATTGCGGCGGAGGTCTGCAGGTTGGCGGTGAACATAGGCCGATTCCGGCTGCAATACTTGATGGTCAATAAGACAGCAGTGGATGTCCTACGGCTGAAATGATAAGGATAATACCGCCCCACCTTTTAATATATTATACATGTATTCCAACCACTGATTTAAACTAATAAACACAAGAATGTAATCCCGGAAACGCTGCTAATAAAATATCTTGTCCTGAACTATAGCTAAGTGAACAAATCAGATAAATTGTGGCGGGTTAAATCGGTCACTGGGTCTCGCAAGAACCGCGCGCTATCTAGATTTATCCCAGTCTCCGCTCTGACGTTTTACTGTAGCTTAACTCTATTTATTACAACTATCTTGGGCCGAACTCACACAGTAAGCGATGTCTTGTAAACCCTTGGACTGACGCTTCAAGAAACGGGCGGTATCTTTTGACAAACAGGCTAAAGCTTTATTAGCGTATTCGTTATAAGAAAGACAGCTCTTAGGCTGCAGTCACATATAAAGTGATCATCAAACGTTAGGGTGCCCAGGGTACCCAGGCACATCGCGATGGGCCGCCGCCGACAACATAATATAGATCTTTAGACTCGGAAATCAAAAACCAGGTCCGGAATATGTAAGCCAGGAAACACAGCTAATAAAATATCTTGTCTTAAACGCACACTACCTAAACTCCGGCGCCGCGGCGGGTTAAATCGGTCACTGGGTCTAGCAAGAACCGCACGCTATCTAGATTTATCCCAATCTTCTTCTAGATTTATCCGCTCTTACGGTTTACTGTGGTTTAACCTTAGGTATTTTTATCGATTAAAATCTTTAGGGTTTTCCCCACACACGTTTTTTTTAATGTAAACAAAATCCAATTACGCCCTCAGGATCAGCGTGTCCAGCCAAGTTCAAGCAAAGCGAACGGGCGACAACGTGTAATTTACCCGAACCATTTGGAGGCGCTTTTGGTCCCTTAAGGGACCTTATTATCTATTTGTCTATTTTGGACTTAAAGTTATTAATAACTCAAAATCTTTTTGACACAAACACGTGAAATTTTATTAAACCCTGGTTATAAATATAGCTCAAACGGTTTTCGAGATATCAACATATAAAAATTGGCAATACTCGAGATAGAATAGCTAGCTAGCTAGAGATAGATCAAAATTCTAACCCACTTCTACATGACCTAGAAAGCTCAAATTTGGCATCCAGCTTTGTAATTGTGTGTATACAGAGAAACAGAAAACTGTAAATTTTTAAGATATGAAAATTTTTCGAAATATCGTATTTTAATAACGAGTTTCTGAGAATTCAAAATCCTGTTTGGGTCAAATTTAGGAATTACAATTTTAACCCTTTCTGTTGATCGTTTGATCAGGACTTAGGTACACATCTTTAGTTCTGATGACCAAACATTTATCATTTCAGTATCATAGTAAAATCAAAATGGCCGCCACCACAAAATGGCGGATTACATTTTTATCATCTTTCTCAATATGGGAATCAAATGAAAATGCTTGACTAGTAGAATACAGTACATCATAAAAATCCAATTCAAGATGGCTGCTACCACGAAATGGCGGTTTTCATATTTGCTTCAGTACCCTTAAAAGGGGTATCATCTAGCCTACTGTAATTTTGCTTTCTAAGATTTCTAAGAAGTTGGACACGCTTGCTTGCACAGGTAGATCTATCAATCTACTCAGACTCATATTCTGTTTATAGCTGTATTGGACCGTAAAAAGAAAATTTCTGCATTAAAAAACTTTCATGATAAATCTAACGCATTATTTATTTCAATTATGATGGAGAATATATACGACAACTTGGGTGTTAATGTTTAATGTTATTTTTAGAGCAGTGTTTGCTATACTACGATCTGTTTTGACACTGACCATGTCTGTGTATGTATGTATGTTTTGGCCGTTTATAATCATCACATAAATTACATTTGTAATCATCATCATCATCATTTTTATGGAGCTGGAATTTCGCAGGTACTTGTAAGTACCTATGGAAGAAATGTACTTCTTCTTTAATAAGAAGTGTACTTCTTTTAGTTCCGGTGACAATTATAATATGCAACACTATGAGTGTCAAAACGGCTGTTGCCACAAAATGGCCAATGATATACTTTTTGTCAACCCCCAAAATTGTATAAAAGTGTTCAAAGCACAGAAACGTTTTAGTACCGTACTAGTCTAGAGTAAAACACTAATTACTGCACTGTTTACAGATGAAAACGCCAGCAATACAGAACGACTTCAGCTACTACAGAAGATCAGTTTCGCGAGGCGGGCTCATAAACTCTGACTTGCCACCGGGGGAAGAACCGCATATAACAGCAGAAGTAGCCAATCGCATGTCTCTATTCTACGCCCAAGCCACGCCAATGCTCAAAGTGCTATCTGAAGCGACCAGTCAGTTTGTGAACGACAATCAACAGGACTTGGAGAACACGACGGAGACGCTAAGCACGATGGCCAAAGTCTGCCTTAGAATGTTGGAAAACCCGTAAGTACTGACAAACTTCCGAATGAATCAAGTAATAAGGCTTTATTTAGAACAGACACAGACATACATTTTATATGTGAAGGATCTAAGTGAAAGACAGGTAAAGGAATTTCGTAGGTACACACAAAAAAATAAATAAAAACAGTAGCCAACAATTATACGATAGTCGTTTTACATTACGTAGAAAGCTAAGTTTTTGGATCACTTTATTGCTGATAGCCCCGAGGATTCACTAGACCACTGTCAGATGGATGGACGACATAGTTGCCTTACTCACATCGTAAGACCTGGATGCAAAGGCTAGAGTGGAGCTGTTTGCCGGTGAGGAAAGAAGGCTTGTGTCCAGCAGTTGTGTTGCACACATCTTGACAATAATTGGTGAAAGTGCTGATGACATAGCATTTATGATCCTTCTGCTTGTTTTGGCTAAAAAACACTCTTCGCGTCCATTACTGTCACGGATTAATTGACAAGTTAAACTAAATTAAGGCCTGTGCATCTATTATAGATGATTTATACAGCGTCAGCAACTTGTAATAATGCTGTACGGGACGCTACAGTGCCTGGGACATTGTTAGATGGATTAGGCTTGCCCAGCACCTATACCATCCTCTCAGCTTAGTCAGCTATTATTCAGAGGAAATAACAGGTCAATACGTCTGAAAGCTAACTAAACTGCGGGTTTCCTCACGATGTTTTCTTCACTGTTAAAGCACGTGTTAAGTGTGCACATAAATTTTTTGAGAAAGAAAAATCCATTGGTGCACGGCCGGTACCGAACCGACTTTCGGATTGAAAATCGGGGGTACATACCACTCGGCCAACACGGCTTAAACTAAAACATTCTACAATATGGTATTGTAACTCAGAACCATGCATTTTCAGCTGTTTGCATCGTTGCTTGCCAAGTTTACGTCCCACCATACATTAACGTTGTGGCATTTTGTGACTCCGGCACTTATTCTGTTCTCTATTTATTTTTAAACTTTTATTAGTATGCCTATGCCTACCTTCAATGAGCTAATTGACAAAGTTTAGAATTTAAGTTTGTCATGTACCTCTAGTCTAGTTTATCAAAATACATACATACATATGTAGTTGGAAGGTCGCGTGACGTCGCAGATGTTTACAGTTTGAGGCAATTTATGACGGTTGTTCCCACTCCTAAACTTGAATGGTGTTTATCTAAGTATTGTTTTATTGAAAAAGTAAAGAATATACTCATATTATATTTTTTTTATTATAGTACGAACGAACGGACTAACTAGAATTTTGTGTTTCTTATCTTGTCAACATACTCGCATCTATTAAATAGCTAGCAACAATTAAAGACCTCAAATAACTACGGGCACTGCGTCATATCTCAGGACTTTACCAATAATAACCGTACCTATGTATCTAATGTAAGCATACCGTTTTGCGTCAACGCTTTCGCATTTAATATCAATCTAATTGCACATTAATTGTTATCAGCCGTGATTTCATTAATAGGACATCCGGATGCAATGTTGTGTTGTGAATGAGTAAATAAGTTTTATTGCGCCGTATTATTAGCAACAGTTGTGAAAATTAACAAGTAGGAAAAGGTAAACAAAGTCTTCCCGACCTGAGTTTTAGCGTTAATGTCGTACCTTTCCAAATAAAAAAAAAATATCGGTATCTAAATATTGATACTTGGGTCTTGAAGTCGCTTAAAATGTAGCATAATTGATTGAGGATGATCATATCGCGATCCTCAAGATAGATGGGCCGATGAAATAAAAAGTAGCGGGGACGCACTGGATGGAAAAAGCAGAAGACAGAGACGCATGTAAATGTATAGAGGAGGCCTTTACCCGAAAGGGGCCTTAACTTATAATATTTGTTTGGTTTACTTCATAATTATTTAATACCTGTTAGGTTAATGAAATGAAAGGCTTTTTATTTATATCGCGAGCGAACATATTCAATTATTTGCTTCATTCTAGTAAAATTTGTTGTTTTATTTTATAAATTGACTCATTTATGTAAGAGGCCCTTGCACACACTGAATAAACGCTTTTTGAGTTTTAGTTCCGTCCGGACCATAACGAGACAATGCATCATACGTAAATATACAAGTGCATACGTACGAGTACCTACATGACTTAAACGGCTGTATCTTTTGATTGCGTTGACTTAGAAGTTTGATTTTTACACAACTCCGAGGGACATGAGTATTTGATATAAATTCCAGCTTGATACATTTTGATGACAGACAGACGGACGGACAACAAAGTGATCCTATAAGGGTTCCGTTTTTTCCTTTCGAGGTACGGAACTCTAAAAAGATTCAAGAACATATTCTTGATTACAACCTTTAACGAGTTAAAACAAAAGTTTAGAACAAAAATTGCGAAACGTTTCGAGCATCCTAAAAAGGGAGAGTATTTACAAGACTGTCGAGCTAAGCGTACAAATAAATCAATGTGTTTCCTGAAACAGGATTTCCATACTTGTAAGATATATTTGTTAGGGTTGTGCCGCAATGAATTTTACATACATACATACATATAATCACGCCTTTTTCCCGTAGGGGTAGGCAGAGACCACTTCTTGCCACTTGCTACGATCCTTACATACTTGTTTCGCTTCGTCCACTTTCATTATTCCCTTCATACATGCTCTTCGGTTTAGGGTACTCTTGACCTGGCCTTTTTTCAAGACGTCCCTGACTTGGTCTTGAAACGTCCGCCTAGGTCTACCCCTTCCAACACTTTCATTCACACTCGCCTTATACACTTTTTTCGTCAATCGTTCTTCATTCATTTCATGAATTTTCAGGTCAAGGAAATTCTGTATTTCAGGTTTTAGTTTGTGATTTGTAAGTTAGCAAGAAAATAATGACTACATAATAACATCTCGTTATTGTCAGTCTGCCCGTGACTACGATAGGTCCAATCCTGTGGCGATAAAATAAAGCGAATTACGCGATAAATACCCGACAATCCAATATAGAAAATAGAAGATTGTATCCTATGGGAGCAAAATAATATTTTTACGGCGAGGGTGCTTTTTTGAATCCAGAGCGAAGTGAGGGATTCTAGAGAATCCTGAACGTAGCGAGGGATTCAAAGTACGTCGACCGAGCCAAAAATATATTTTGCGCCCGAGTGATACACTCTACTTTTCAGGGTGATGAAAGGTAGAGTGTATCATTCGGGCGCAAAATATATTTTTGGCTCGGGCGACGTACTTTGAATCCCTATGAGAAAATAAAAGGATACTTTCAGGAGTTAAATGCTATACTTTCACTGTCACTTGAAGAACTCATTTTGGCAAATTTTTCTTATCTTCTTTTCGAGTTTTGTGGTTTTTAACCCTTCAAAATCATTTTAATGTGAATGTGAAAATGAATGGCTTATTTTCACAGTAACTTTAAGTCATCAGTTTTGATAAAAATGGGAGCAATCTGAAAGTGAGTCTATTCGAACCCAAAAATAATTTCTTGAAATCGATTCGAATAATAAACGACGGAGTTACTTGGTTAACAAATATTTAAAAAATACAGACAACTCCAAAACCTCACTCCATTTTTTAAGTCGGTAAATAAATAATGTACTTATACACTACACAACACACAGAACCATTTTGACCCAAACTAAAAGCTTGTACTATGGAAGCCAGATGTTTTATAGAATACCCAAATACATACTTATCTATCAGTTTATCAATTATCATACATAAAAATAATTAAAGCGTGTGTCGGACCACGCGCTATGTAGGGTTCCGTAGTTAACCGTAGACCAGGTGTTAGAAGTCGGTGTATGTTTTTAACGCTGCCCAGAACATATTACCGAGTTTTCGGTTTCAAGTTTTCCGGTATATTTGGTAAACCGTATCACTTATTTGAGCGAAAATATCGCCGAAACTAAAAAAGCTAGCTTAATCGTTATAGTGTTCATGTTTTTTCAGATTTGTAAATCTAAATTAGATTTTGGTTACGCTGAAAAAAGGTTTAAAACTACCCCCCAATTCATATTTTTGGCGGTACCCCCAATTCATATTTTTTTTGTACCTTTGTCTCTACGTGATTAATTTACTAGTAACTAGTAATCTCTTCGTAGAGCCGACGAAAGACGAAACTATGAGAGTTCCTTGTTATACTATGGAACCCTAAAAACACCCAGAAACGGGACAAATATCTGCAGAAAAGCATTTGTCCCCGGCGGAGGACCTCCTGCGTCTTAGCCGGGTATTTAACCAATTGTGCCACGCAGTACGTCAGAGGAAAGAACAGGGCGCCTACTTTACAAAATGATTACAATATTATCGTCAGAATGGCAATCCTTACGTAAGGGCCACAAGAGTTAGTTTGGCTTAATTGCGATTCCGTTCCTCAATACGTTGCGACTTGCGAATAACGCATCTACAATGCATTACAACTTCTCAGGTCCGCATCCTTGTAACGAGGGCGTATTTGTTACACAGATCGTGTATCACCCACACCTATCTGTGCGCTGTAAATACTCGCTATAGGTGCTTCCATGGAGTGTAAACAAATGAATCGATTCAAGTGTTTTGATATGCTGAGTGCCTGTTTAGACGCCTGAATATGGATAACTGACTGTCTTCCTGTTTGGAGTGTTAATGCGGATCTACTCATGCAGTTTCACTGAGAAGGCTATGGCACAAATTTAGCATTTCTATCCTAAAATGGTATGACGAGTAAGGTAGGAACAAGCCTAGTCAACGTGTTTGAAAAATCAAATCAAAATGGGTTTGAAATGGCTTCGAAATAAAAAGAAGGTGTTTCATTCAACATGATAATCCATGTCGAATTTATCTTGAGCAAAATATAATATAAGACTCCTACAGCGAAAATTGGCACCAGAAAGCACATGATAGGGACCAGTGGAGAGAGGGAAGGGAGGGAGGCCTTTGCCCTGCAGTGGGAAGAATCAGGCTCATAAATAAATAAATAATAAATAAAATATAATAATAATTATTTAATTTTTCAACAATAAAAACTACTTCAATAATAAAATCTAAAATGTTGCTGTAAATACCCAAACCGCTATAAATGTATGCTTATTGCATTTGTGTATTTCTCTCGATTTATCATGATTTTATGCCTACATAAACTACACTTTACTTCATGCACATTTCCCTATCATCTTCTGATGACTGTTAGCAAGATGCTTTAGTGGGCAGGAGCATTCTGCTTTTCAGGATCAACATAGCCTTCCTGTTCATCAGGGGTGTGCGGCCAGAAGCTAGGCTTGTTCAGAGGATCGAGAGCATGTTCTGGGAAGGAATCACGGACATCTTCCATTGTCATCTGGTCGAACGGCAAGAGACTCTTGGTCTGAGCGATTTCGCTTTGTTACTTGGCAATGTTAGCGTTCGAGTCGGCGGCAAAAGCATCGATAGCCTTGATTTCAGTCCATTGGGCATCGGGATCCCATTATCAAATCTGTGTTTAAAACCAAGCAAACATTAGGTATTAGGTGAAACAAAGAACTCAACCGTATGTAAAAATTTAGGGCAAATATAACTATGCCTTGAGTTAAATTTAAACTCCAGTAGTCACTATTACAATTGTTTAATTCCATTTTATTTCATTTCAATTACCCTGATGGTGATATGATGTGTAGGAAAGTACAATGATTAGTGGATAGGGATATATTATCTTAGGTATCTTTCGATGTCGTCACCTGTGAATTTTGTAATATTGAAGAGTTGTCATAAACATCTGTGGTCTCCTTCATCAGTTCCTCTTCACCAAATGAAGGGTCCACTGCAATAATGCTGAAAGTCCAAAATTTCACCAATTCAAACCAAGTATGCCATTCGATTCCTTAATCTGCATAGTACATTTTCGCACTTTCAAACTGTTAAATAACGCAGGCAGTCCCGAGATAAATCGATTTTAAAAAAAATGGCTACACGATTAGAACGATGGATGTCACAGGCGTTCAGAACTATAATGATAAATATCCATTCATTTCACCTCATATTCCATGGAAATTACATATTCCATTACGATCAGCTTCCACATGCTGCAAATGTAGCAAAACGAAGGGATTAATAGGACGTAAGATTTTGGACAACCATTGTTTCAGACCGTGTAAAAGTGTGGACATTCATCATTATAGTGCAGAATTTTTAGGACTTCAACGCTAATAATCAAAATTTCACATAATTATACCGAACGTTTTTTTTTATAAACAATAAAAAAAAAAATACTCTGATATGTATACTAAAAGTTCATAAATCCATTTTTTTTATTCCTATTACTGGAGTTTTGTATTATCCAATTAAAACCTTTAAACTCAAATATCTCAAAACTAGATTGCAGTGACATTCATCATTATTGCAGTGGACCCTTCAAATGATACTTTCTGAAAACAAAATTATTATGCCAATACCGCTATACCTACAATGTTTGAGGAGTTCCTTCGATTCCTCATGGATCCTTTCATCACAACTTTTTCATTGAGTTTTGAAAACAATACGACCTAATTTAAACTTTAAAATATTTTTCCAAATCAGTTCATAAACTAAGGCGTTCTGATGTAACAAAGACAAAAAAATACAGACGACTTGATAGCCTCCTCCTTTTAGTGATTCTACTATCTTGTCTGCTAAATTATTCGTTGAAAGTATTTTCAGAGTAATCAACGTTAACGTAAAAGTCATATTAGTGATTGTTTTGTTAACCGGTGATGCTACACGTCCACCGGTCGCGTCTTACGTTTGATCATAGAAATAAGATGAAACAGTGTTTAAATACCAAGGTCTGTCTATATCTTCACACTTCATAATCTAAACTGTGTAGGTGGACTAGTTATGTATAATGGCCGCTTATGCAATAGATGTTGCTTAATTATTACATAGCTGTTCTGGCGATAAATTCGTAGAATAAATAACGATTACCGCAATTTTCCGTGCACGAAAAGGGGTTTGGCGAATTTCTGGATCAATGTTCGGTCTAATAGTAAACTGCATTATAGAACTTTAGGAATCTTGTTACCATAACAAAACAGTGTCTTTGCCCTGCAGTGGGACAGTACAGGGTCATACAACTAATTGTAGATACATACTTCCCCTATCCCTACTAATATATAAAAGTGAAAGTGTGTTAAAATAGGGGATGAAAGTTTGTATGGGAATAAGTATTTTTTTTCTTGATTTACTTAAAATTTTACATAAATAGTTAGATACTAAAATTAATAACTTGACGACCTCTGTGGCGCAGCGGGCGAAGGTCCGCCTGCGACGCAAGAGGTTGCGGGTTCGATTCCCGCCTCGGGACAAATGTCTGTACGATCTGCAGATATTTGTTCAGGGTGTTCTGGGTGTTTTTCTATATATAATAAAAATATCTATCTATGTAGTATAATGTATTAAGTATATCAGTCATCTAGTACCCATAACACAAGCTCTGCTTAGCTTGGGGTTAGATGATGCTGTGTGATTTGTCGAGCATTATTTATTATTATTTTATTATTAAACACAATGATTCAGCGTTTCTCAAAAATCACCCCTGGGTGGCAAATTAGGGGATGGAAGTTTGTAAGGTTAGAAAATCATAGTTTTTTACTTGATTTACAAGAATATTTGCATAAATATTGGGACATAAAAATAATCAAACGTATATCAGAATATTTCACAAATCAGCCCTTCCCTTGGGTAAATAGGGGATGAAACTTTGTATGGGAAAGATAATTTTGTACTTAAGATCCTTGAAAATTGGTACCAACATTGTCAAATAAAAAATTTAAATAAACACGTGTTTCGACACATTTTTCTTAAATCATCCCCTGCCGTGTAGAGCCGGCAGTAGAATGTTTCCTCTCCTCTCTTGATGCAGTAAGAATCTGCTAAAGGATACCTCCGGAAGATGGGCAGCAGCGTCTTTCCGTATATTAACATCCCGGTCTTCGCTCGCCAACCCACCTGCCAAGCGTGCCGAGTATGGCAACATTCCCCTCATGGTCTTGGAGATCCACATGAGGGAGGGAGGCCTAGGCCTCCCAGCAGTGGACGTGGACAGCAGCCCTACGACTGTGACAATATGTACGAACGTTAGGAAATAAAAAACTAAATACGTGCTGAAAGCTTAAGTTGAAATACATATATACCTAGGAAATGAAATGACTTTGGTTAAAATGTAGCCTTGACATATTAACGAATCTATTGACGCTTTATTCACCAAGATACGGTAACCGTAAATAAACCTACAAACATAGACTGCTACAAACATGATCCTTCCCCTATTAACGTTGTCTTAATGCGGTTAAAAACGCGCTGGTCAGCTAGTTTACAATAAACGAAATCAAATGACCGAATAGTACTTTTTCGGTAAAAACATTTGTGTTAAACCAGTAGTTAAAGATGATTCTGTAATAAAAATGCGCGTGGCTACTGAGCTTCTTTTGACGTGTTCTTTACTCGGATTATGTCTGTCTAAACTATAAATAAATAATGCTGGACAAATCACACAATCATCTAGCCCCAAGCTAAGCAGAGCTTGTGTTATGGGTACTAGATGACTGATATACTTAATACATTATACTACATAGATAGATATTTTTATTATAAATATAAAAACATATAATCATATATTATCATTTGATCTCTAAGTCAATGAGGGAGGCCTATGTCCAGCAGTGGATATTTTACGGTTGTAATGATGATGATAATAGAAAAACACCCAGAACACCCTAAAAAATATCAGCAGATCGTACAGACATTTGTCCCGAGGCGGGAATCGAACCCGCAACCCCTTGCGTCGCAGGCGGACCTTCGCCCGCTGCGCCACAGAGCTCGTCAAAAAAAACTGTAAAGATAGTATAGATATTGGGCAAGCCTTATCCATCCAACAATGTGCCAAGGCACTCCAGCTCGTACAGCATGAATACCAGTTGCTGACGCTTTACTAATCATCCGTAATAGATGTGAAAGCCCAATATACGTACATTGCTATTATAACTATAAATTATATATAACACATCTCTAGTGCTTATAACGGAAACACTCTAAATTCGACGATAGCAGTTTCCTGCACCAACGGGCCCGACACAACACTAGTATTGATAATGCTTTGCGAAGATCCTGATATTCACAGCGATATTCACAGCTACATTTATATAGATTAAATCAAATGTTCGACCAAGCATTCCACTACTGGTAGTATTTTGTCAACTTACCTTATATTTCATGTTTTATTTTATTGTATTTTAATTTTTTTTATCGTCTTGTGACTGGATGTTTTGTTTTATTTTATGTTTGCAAAATTTAATTTAATAGTATAAACTATTTTGTATAAGCTTTCAAGAACTAGAATAGGTAATATAAAATTGTGTTAGTTATTTGGGTGAGTAAGGTTCCAGAGGCCTATTATTTAATTTTACATTTGTGAATCTCATTATAAGTGGACCTTGTAGTTCTTATGAAAAATATTTTTTTTTAAACCTAAATCAGTTATTTCCTAAGCTTTGACATACATTCGGGGTTTTGTAACTGTTACGTATCCGCTGAGGAAAACAAAAGCAGACCATAAAATGTCCGTGATGGGTAGGTACCGGATGATTGGCTAAATACATTTTTCTTTCATCAGATGGGGGCTGAAAGTACAGAAACAATTGAATGTTTTCAAATATACCAAGTTTAGTATCAAATCAAAGGGCATGAGTGTAGATTGCAAAACTGAGGGAACACATTTAATTGCAAAAAAATTAGGTTACCTCCGAGACTAGGTAGTGTTACTTAAAATTTTTAATTTTATAATCTTATATACATATAGAGGGTGTTCGGCAGAACGTTAAACATAAGAAAATGGCAGATAGCTGGGGTCGTCTGCTATCTATCCAGCCCAAATGATTTGACCTAGGTCCCATAGTTTTTTTATTTTGTTTTTTTTTTAATAACTGAATCATGAATCACTCATGAAGAGTTTGAAAACTTAGAAGTAAGATTACTTTATGTAGGATAGACGAAACTGGCAACACTTTTTTGTTTTTGTCTCGACTGTTGGTACATTCCTCTAAAATTATTGTTTGGTGCAGATAACAGCTAGGTACACAAAAAGTTATGAGCCTTCAAACATTGCAAAAAGGGGTAAAACATGATTTTAGGCTTTTCGTTGCATTGCATTAAAATTGATTGAAGGCTTAGGATTTTATCGAAACATCCTTGGTATATGGCCCTTCGAACAGTATGTAAGTTAAATTTTAAAAAAAAACTTAAGAGTTATTGTGTAGCTGTTATCTGCACCATACAATAATTTTAGAGGAATCTACCAACAGTCGAGACAAAGACAAAAAAAAAGTGTTGCCAGTTTCGTCTATCCTACATAAAGTAATCTTACTTCAAAGTTTTCAAACTCATGAAATTCGGTTGTTAAAAAAAATCTAAATAAATTATCTATGGGACCTAGATCAAATCATCATAGGCTGGGTAGATAGTAGACGACCCCACCTATCTGCCATTTTCGTATGTTCAACGTTCTGCCGAACACCCTGTATACACTTTCGAAACACTCGTGAGTTACACTATTCATTGTAATGTTAAAACGGGCTTTCTACTCATGTTTATTATACGTCGAAAATAGTTTTCCAACGTGTTCAGTTCCTCCCAGGGGAACTTTCATCAGGGAATGGAGTCTTACGTGGCACCTTCTCTCCTTTTCGCGCGCTCGCGTTGGAAACCTATTTTCGACGTATAATTAACGTTACTCACGTTAATTATACGTCGAAAATAGGCCCGTTTATAATTACAATTTTATTATATAGATTTTAATTGGATTTGATATGACGAACATAACCATTGTACTCGTATAAGCATGCACATAACACCACAAAGATATACGCACTGCGTAGCACGTAGGACGTCGCGCCGTCAAGTGAGCACTTCCTCTCAGCGTACTCCAATCAGAACGCATCATTGCAGGTGTTATTGCTGAGAGGATTGATGATTTCATATCGCCCTTCGAATAGCTGAATATCGAGGTGAATGTTTTGAGATGCTCTGTGGAAGTTCGCACTCTACACGTTTCTGATTTTTTATTTTTACATATAAAGATTTTTGTTAATATGTTAGAAACGAACGGGTACCTCGTTTCTAATATATTAACTCGCCCCGCGTTGCCCGACACGCACCTAGTCTAATATATTTATAGAATTTCATATTATATATAGAAAGTAAGGCGAAAAACCTATATAACAATGCTGCAATGTATCTGTTAGAACTCGAGAGATTTAAATCATTCTTATTGCAACAAAAAAAAAAACGTGACATATTTTTTAAATTTCAATTAAGAACGTGATTTCATCATCATTAACCCAGCCGTAGAACGTCCACTGCTGGACATTGGCCTGCCTCATGAATCTAATATTGGGGAATTCCTTTTATGGAATAAATAAATTAGACCGATTGCGTGCCGGGCCACGCGCTGTGTAGGGTTAGATAGATAGATAGGGTTATGTGTAGTAGACCAGCTGTTGTTAGAAGTTGATGTATGTTTTTACATGACCAAAACATACAAACATGACTGTATTAATTAGGTTTCCGGTTTAAAGTATTCCGGTAAACCGTATCACTTATTTGACCTGCTTACAATAGATGCCCACTTGCCACTTGTCTTCATTTATTCAACAATTCTATGATAACGCATATCAATCCATACTTGCTGTTTCGGTTTTAAATGTATTCGCACAAAATTAAAGTAGTATTCAGTGTAGGACACCTTATGTGTAAAGGTAGTTGATGCCTACCTACTCTTTTGCCTTCTCAACCCAAAGTGTAAATTTTCCGTAATTGTGCCGTGGCGATAGGTATCCCCATACCATGATATTTTCTACGTCCATACGTACCTACTATTTTCTTCCGTAGCTACCTACTATTTTCTACGTCCGTGAAAAGGTTTTATTCCCCTCCCCTCACAAATGAGTGTACGAGTATTATTGAATTATTTCACCAACCCTTATTTCATTAGTTGAGTAGTTAGCTAGTTCCTTATTTCATAAATAAATAACAGCCAACTCACAGTAGCACGAATTGTTATCGAAAGTGACATGACAATAGAATACCCTGCCGCGAATACCAAGTGCTTTCGATGGCCAACTAATGTTTTCTGACTCTAAATAAGGCGCCAAAGGCATACCTTTACGTTACCTGACCATTTGGGTCTTGTTTAGCTTAGTCATGAATAGCATGATTGCAGGGTATGGAAATAAAACTTCTACCTAGTTCGTCAGTAGAAAAAAATTGGACCTCTGTATTTTTTGCCTTATTGAATTAATTAAAAATACCGAATAAAGTTTAGGAGTAGGGACTAAAGAAAGGAACGAAAAAATACGTCCTTAATATTTCTTGTTAATCTACAAGACAGACTTATTAAAATTTACCCATGTAGCCAAATTGTCGCCTCTGACTTCGCAATCAAGCTTAAAACTGAAATATGATTCATGTTATAATGAAATATGATTTATTTATTTAATCGCTGTAATAAGCGCGTAACCGGGGAAGTTTTAGACGACCTTCATTGCTTTATTCGTTTTATGATATTTCGCCAAAGATGTCGTATACATATGTTTTATAATAACAAAGTTTGCCTCAGGTTCCAACTCCAACGGCAGTTTATATATAATTAGATAAAATCTTATTTTATTTATTTATTAGCTTCAGATGTAACTATGTAACGGTATCTTCAACGTTGTTTTACCCACACAGGTCATCTGATTTCATTAAAACTTCGCATACTTATCAAGGATCGATGACAAATCGCCGTGTTCTTTAGTTTTTAAACTATTACTATTAAAAACATATACTAACTACTATACTTACTATATTACTATAGTGCCCTAGTTTATGTACGTTAACATTCTGTGTTAAATCTCCGCGTAAATGAAATATCCGCGACCTCGATTCGGCTTCTTACTTCATCCATCATTATTTAGGTTAATATTAAACAAAATATTAAATTAAAGACTGACCCAGTAAACTTTATCAACTTTGGTAGATATTTTTTACGAATGTTGCTAAGTGCATGGGAATCTTCAAATCCAAACTTTATCTATATCTTCCCTTCCTTTAGAATCGTCAACAAAATTGAGCACCTACGTTATTTTTTTTATCAAGCTATATTCTCCCACTTCTGGGCAAAGATCGCCTATATATTTATTTCTTATGTTTATCATATTTTACTTTTCATTATATTTTATTATTCATATCTATTTACGAGTACATTTATCGTTTTGTGCATAGTTCTTATCTTTTGTCCTATTATTTTCATCATTCACTTTTAATTTCGCGCCACCAACAAACTCCGCACTACACAAAGTTTGGCATTTAGTTGTCCATGTACATGTTTTATTAGGGTTCCGGACCAAAATGGTAAAAAGGAACCCTTATAGAATCACTCTGTCTGTCTGTCTGTCTGTCTGTCTGTCTGTCACAAGTGGATATCTCGAGAACTACTGATGCTATCGACTTGAAATTTAAAATGGTAAAAGACAACACTTTTTTACTAATATAGCATATATGAAAATGTTGAAAAAATATTCTTATTTTGATTGCAGGGGGGCGGATAGGGGGATCAAAAATTTTAAGTGAAGTTACTAGACCGTGTGGGGTATCATTTGAAAGGTATTAATTTGCACATCAATAAACAGTTTTTAGTTTTTCTTTAAACCGTATCGTTTTAAAGCAGTGAGTTGTAAATAGTTAGAGTAGCTATACCAAACAAAAAACGTGTCGCAACTTGATGACAGCGGGGGTGCCTGCGAAGGGCGCGCTCGCCCCCGCACACAAGTATTCGCTGCAGCGCTACACGATTAGAATGTCGTCTATCCATACCATCAATACATGCAGCGCTAGATCGCTAATAGAGAATAGTTTTCTCGCGACCAAAACGTCGTAAGCGCCGTGAATTTCGTGGCGCTTACACGTTTCGTTCAACATAGTGTAACAACATGTCGCTCTAATAGATTCTTTCACCGCAGAAGGGACACTTCAGACAGCTATTAATGCAGTAATGTTAATGCAGTGCAAATGTTAATGTAATGCAATAACCTATGAATATTATATTTCAAAACGTAAAAATATTTAAGTACATTAAATTAAAACGAATCGTTAAGCGTTTAGTCATTTTTTTTTAATAAATTGGTATTTTATCCAACAAGTACGTACATAGGTAGGTAGGTACTTACACTAACTAGACCCCACACTTTATTTCACTCTGCCCCTCCTCTCATGCCCGTGGATGCAGTGAGAGCCTGCTAAGGGATACCTCCGAAAGATGGGCAGCAGCGTCTTTCCATATACCAACATCCCATACTGCGCTCGCCAACCCGCCTGCCAAGCGTGGTGAGTATGGCAACTACCCCTCATGGAGACCCATGAGGGAGGCCTTTGTTCATTAGTGGACGTTTTTTGGCTGAAATGATGATGATTATCTAGCCCAAAACTAAGCAGAGCTCTTGTTATGGCTACTAGATAACTGATATAATAAATACAATACAATACATAAATACCTATTTATTTATTATTATACGTAGAAAATGACCTGAACACCCAGAACAAATATCTGCAGCGATCACTAAACATTTGTCCCAAGGCGGGAATCGAACCCACCTCCTGCATCGCAGGCGAACCTTCGCCCACCACGCCACAGAGGTCGTCAATCTATTACATTAAGAATTTGTTCAGACAACAACATAGGTATAATACAGCTTCAGTTTATAAGTAATGACGATTGCAAAAGATACCTACAGTAGGTACCTAGAGTACCTACTGTTACTGATCAGACAGACGGCATAGGGCGAGTAATACGAGTTAAAAATAATCAGTTAAACCTTTGTCGCCAACCCTTAGTAGGTACCTACACATCCCATCTGTACGAATCACTTTTCATAATCTATGATTTTCAAACAAAATGTCAGTACAGTAGAAAATAATGTACAAAAATTAATTTTAGTTGGTTTTAGTTGATATTCTGTTTACTTTCCGATGATAAGTCACGCCACTATCTTTTTTCTTCGCAGTTGATTTATTAATTACACGTTTTTAACACGCAAGACGGCATTTTTAATTTGGGTTTATTCGCGTGCGGTCGCGATGGGCGTCGACGAACGACTAAATGAGTTGTTGCCGGCCGGCAACAACTCATGGCGCAAACTTGTTGTTCGCGGGTGTCAATTCTATACGCTAGTAATAATACTTCAATGTTTTTGAGTAATTTACAAAAATGTTGAAAAATTGACCGTTCCCCCCCCCCTTATCTCCGAAGTTTGCAGAGATAAACCCGTGATACTTTTATAGCTAATAGAAGTGTATGTACACTTTATAGGAAAATTGTAGCGAACTCTCTAATTTGCATAGTTTTTTAGACAAGGGGGGTGGAACGGGGGTTTTCAAAAATTTTGTAAAGTAAATAGGTAATGTGGGGTATCATATGAAAGGTATTTATTTGCACATTAATAAACAGTTTTTAGTTTTCCTTTAAATCGTATTGTTTTTGAGTTATTTACAAAAATGTCGAAAAAACGACCGTTCCCCCCCCCCCCCTTATCTCCGAAGTTTGCAGAGATAAACCCTTGATACTTTTATAGCTAATAGAAGTGTATGTAAACTTTATAGGAAAATTATAGCGAACTCCCTAATTTGTATAGTTTTTTAGACAATGGGGGTGGAAGGGGCGTTTTCAAAATTTTTGGAAAGTTACTAGGTGATGTGGGATATCATATAAAAGATATTCATTTGCACATTAATAAACAGTTTTTAGTTTTCCTTTAAGTTGTATAGTTTTTGAGTTATTTACAAAAATCTTGAAAAAAATAGCGTTCCCCCCCCCCCTTATCTCCGAAGTTTGCGGAGATAAACCTCTGAAACTTTTATTGCTATTAGAAGTGTATGTAAAGATTAGAGGAAATTTATTACAATCTCTCTACATAGCATACTTTTTTAGAAATCATCGAAAGTGTAAAAAATCTACATAAGTTCCGCTATCAGACAAGAAATGGCGCTGTCAACGTTCTCCTACAAATATAAAACCGCCTTTGTCATATATTATATTGTATGATGGCACGGAACCCTCGGTGCGCGAGTCCGACTCGCTCTGGCCCGGTTTTATTTTGTCCAATTAAGAATTTTTATATTTAACGACAGAAATGTTGCCAACGGCTGATAGCTTCGTCTCCGGAAATTTACGAGTGCTCCACAGTTGTTCAATTCCGAATCGTTCGTGGTCGTTCATAATGGGAAGCATAGCTTGCATTAGTGCTTGGATATTGTTTATACAAGCCGTGGTGCCGGCAGTAGAATGTTGCCCCTCCTCTCTTGAATCTGCTGGATCAGATGGGCAGCACCGTCTTTACGCGTATCAACATCTTGTACTGCGCTTACGAACCTGCCTGCCAAGCATAGTAAGTGTGGCAACAACCGCTTATTATCTTGTCCAGTAGTGGACCTCTTACGGGTGGGATGATGATGATAATGATGATGATATTTTATTTGTTTTATATTCGTAGGTACTTATCAAACATGAGTATTGCACATTTTAAGGTAGACAAAATGGATTGCAACTAGAAGGTACCTAGGTAGGTTGTTTACCTCATCATTATTTTAGGTTAATACTAAACTAAAGACCGGCCCAGTAAGCTTAATTAAAAGAGCAAGATTTTCCATATATTCTTTATGAATGTTGCCAACAACAGAAATGTTGCCAAAGCCTGCTTGATGCCTTTATCCCCGGAAAGTTTAAGTGCCCTTCAGTAGTTCAATTCCGAGTAATTCATGGTCGAGATGAGGGAGGCCTATGCATTGCAAATTGCAGTGTAGACAGAATGAATTACAAAAAGAAGGTACCTAGGTTATTTTCTTACCTCAATATGTAGGTTAATAATATTAAACCAAAGACTGGCCCAGTAAGCTTTATCATAAGAGCAAGATTTTCCAGATATTCTTTATGAACGTTACTAACGACAGAAATGTTGCCAACGGCTGATGGCTTCGTCCCCGGAAAGTTGAAGTGCTCTTCAGTTGTTCAACTCCGAATTATTCGTGGTCGCTTACAATGGGAAATAAGCTTAGCTTGCGTTATTGCTTGGATAAATATCAAAATTGATGTGAAACATCTATAGCCGCTCGTAAAACCGATTTCTGGCGTGACGACGCATGCAGAGAAAAGAATGTAGAGAAAAGAATGCAGAGAATAAAGTACAGTACAGTACACGCGACGCGTCGCCACGGCATGCATCGCCAAGCCAGAAATCGGTTTTACGTGTGGCTATAGATGTTTCACATCAAAATATCCAAGCTAAAAGCTTCCCATTGTAAGCGACCACGAATAATTCGGAATTTAATTACTGAAGAGCAGTACAGTACAGTACTCTACTGTACTGACCTGTACTGTACTTTACTGTACTGTACTTTACTGTAGTGTACTTTATTGTACTCTACTGTACCTTACTGTACTGTACAGTAATTTTTGTATTTAATTAAAATAAATGTTTATTAATAAATAAACAGTCATCATTTTCTGGAAAAAAATCTTAATATTTTATTTTATCATTATGTCATATTTAGTTCCTAACGTAATTTGTTCTATTATTTTATTTTTACAAATGCATATTATTTTTACAAATTAATGTCGACGTTTCACATCTTCCAGGCGTCCCGTGACGGCTAACAATTTTTTTTGTTTGTTTACTTGTTGAAATTGAGTAGCTGAGGATTACAGATTGCAATGTGGGCGAAACTGCTTACAATAGAAAGTGGGTACGGTAATTAACTTTATACAATAGTAATCTTAATAATCTATATAAACAAAGATTACACCATATATAACTCAAGAACCGATTTCAATAATCTGCAAATTTTTGGATTTGTCTGCGCCCGAAATAAAATATTATAAAATCGTAAAATTTCACGTTCACAAATTTGTATGACGTACCTAATTTATGAATTGGCCCTAATTTTATGTAAAGTAATTTCTGTCTAATTTGAGATATTAATGATAATTTATGAATAGGTAAGTTTAAAATAAATAAAATATCATTTATTTGCTCACACTTATGTATGAAACTTAACAACTTAAGAAATTTGTACTTAATAGAAATTGCAGAAACAAGGTAGTAATTTGAAGATTTATTATTAGATTATTAGTGTGTAACCTACCTGACAAGTTTCCAGGAGCGGCCTATACACACACACACACACGGTTTATTGAGCTGTAAACTTCCGCGTCGAATCTATAAACACAGTGACCCAAAACTTGGCAACATCCTACCGGCTGTGTGCTGCAAATGCTTACCTAGCCTCTTCCTGGGCTTTTTTTGTAATTATTTAATACCTTATTACCTACTGGGTATTTTCTATGTATGATAAGGATAAGTATGTATTTACAAAAAAAGTGTTTTTAAGTATTCTAAGAATCATCTGATTTCATAGTACCAAGCTTTGCTTAGTTTGGGACTAGATGGTGTGTAGTGTTCAGCATTATTTATTATATTTTATTATACTGAAATTATATTTATTTATTTCAAATTATTGCGAAGTGATTCTCTGGGACCCACATTATAGAAAGAACGAATAGACCTCTTATGCAGAACTAATAAAAAAAATGTATTTATTTACTAAAAGGTACAAAAGGTAAAGGTAGGTACAGTTTACAAAACATAGTATAAATTATGCGCTATTATTAGATTGTTTAATGCTAAGATGTACGTGATAGATAATTCATACCCTGCCTTAGATAACCCCGTATAACCGTTTCTCGTTCTAAAAAGTTGAAAACAAGCATTGGTACGGGGTTACAAAAAAAGGGGGCGGAGGCCTCAAAAGGTCACCAAAGGTCAAAAATGGCATTTTTGGGTTTTTGGACGTTTTCGGCCATTTGAAGACTTTTATTTTTTTGGTGACCTTTTGAGGTCATAAAAACTCCGGTCCCGGTCCCCGCGTTCGGTTGTAATCGTCAAATACACAGACAGACAGACAGACAACGCTATGCATATTAGGGGCGAATATAATATAATATAAATCAAAAAATAAATACGGTGTCTATAATCTGCAGCTCATCCCCACAGCTGTATAGGTACGTTATTTATTACATAATGCTGTAGAAATAGCCGAAGCAAACAAGTCTAGCGGTATCTATGTCTGTAAGAAGGCGAATTTTTAACTGCATTTGTTGCAGAATTGCTTACTTATCAGAGATATTATGTTGCACGAAATTCTTAGTTTGCCAATACTACCTACTCCAACCCACTCGCAAAATACTTCATCGTTTATCCGTCTCCATATTGTATTCATTAGTTTAAACTCTAAACCAACTTCAAACAACTCCATCTGTTACAGAAAACTAGTAGCCCAGTTCAGTCGCGAGGAGACCTCTCTCCTAGTGCTCCGCGTGATGGTGGGCCTCATCATTCTCTACGACTGGGTGCACCCGAGCGGCGCTTTCTGCCGCGCCTCGTCCGTCGACGTCAAGGGCTGCGTCAAATTCCTGCAGCAGCAACCGCCGACGAAGGCAGAACCGCTTCTGAATGCTCTCAGGTAGGATAGTGACTTTTAATGGTAGAACCAAATGTACAGGGCTCGTCAAAACGAATCATAAGAGCCCAAATGCGAGGGATTTGCTAGCAGCCACTGAGGAGATACGCTACCCACCTCCTGGATTCATGGAAGAAAATGGCAATTTTCTTTTCTGAGGTAAAATGCTAGGTACCTACGTACGTCAAGTTCTTGCAGCAGTAGCCGCCGACGAAGATAGAATCGCTCTTGAACGCTCTTCGATACTCACCAGTATACCAGACTCGTCTGTAGCCCAAACTCAGGAGGTTTACTAACAGCCACTGAGGAGTTCCACTACCTACCTTCGGCATCCATCATGACTGCGATGGATTTAGTCCAATTCTCGTATCGGACGAGCCAGGCTCACATGCAAGATACCTCTGGAATGTGGGCAGCAACGTCTTTCCGTGTATCAACTCTCGCTCGATGATGCAACTGTAAAGCGTTTGCCGCTAACAAAGTCTTCCCATTCTAGGTATACGACGAAGCACCTGAACCATCAATCCACGCCGAAGAACATCCGCGCGCTCCTGGCTGCGTGAGGGCAGCACTCCAGCCTTGCGTGCTGCTGCGGGGAATAGACAATAATCGGGGAGCTCTCATCTATGCCTTGTAACTTTACACTTGATTCACAGTATGCCAGTATCACTTCTATACTTGATTATGCACATGCCTATTTAACCTTATACTTGATTCATACTATGCGACTTGCGCAGTATGGCAGTATTACTTGTATACTTGATTCACAGTATGCCATTATCACTGCTATACTTAGTTCAGTACCTTATTCACAGTATGTCAGAATCACTTTTAGGTACTTATTTGAAACACAGTAGGTAGGAATGCCAGCATCAGTTGTACCTATACTTTTATCTGAATCACATTGTTCCTGTGTCACTTGTATACTTGATGCCAATTAAGTTTGTTCGAGGTTGTGATGTGCTCGCATTCTTATTAGGATATTCCGATATTACACGTTTATTCGTATGTGTATAAATAAACGTGTACCTGAAATCCGGGATATTTACCTGATTAGAGTTAATATTATAATTTACGCTTTGAAAAATGGTATTTTAAAGTTTTTAGTAAGATCTGGCGATGCGGACTTGTAAACTGTATACCAAAATTTCGTTTAGACTTTTAAAAGCTCTTATCTAAGCCCGCATATTATATCAGCAGGGCTAGCATGGCCGGAGATATTTTATCCACGGGGAGAGGACAAAATACTATTCCCCTCTGTCAATTTTGTCCACTCTCCGAGCATGGCGACATGGGTGGATAAACTATTCACGGTGAACAAACCAGGGGAAACGCTTGTCCACGTCTAATGTCAAAAAGTGATATAATTCTCTTTCCCCCTGTTGCCGTGCTTTGGCAGGTGGATAAAATAATTTTATCCCTTGTCAGTGGAAATAACCGGTGGACAAAAGTTTTATCCCCAGCCCATGCTAGCCCTGCAGGTGTGAATAAACATAGAACCATTACGTGGCGCTACGCACAAATATTTACATTACTGGCCAAACTAAATCAACACTCCATTAACATTATAGGATTTATATTGTTTTCATTATGTTCCCCAAATATAACATATGATCAAAGCAAATTGAGAAGTATCCCCATTAATCCTTCACATGAAATAAATTCTTCCCCAAATGCCCTGCAAGGCTTCTGTGGTGTTTTCATCATAGAGTTCGAAGGTAAGCAGTCAGGAGTATGAACGAACGAAAATTATGAACATTAGTGCGTTCCACAAACGTGTTTGTTATTACTCCGTGATTGTATATGAATATATAAACAGTCGCAAAATGTAAGTTAGCTTTTATAAACTTATCTTAAGGCTTGCATATGTGGTCACAAATTGATTAAATCATTTGGATAAGCATCGGGAACGTATTTTGTCCGCAGAGAGGTTTCATGCAATTGTTTGATTGTGAGCACAGATGTAAGGTAATGTTAATAGTTTTTAAGGAAAAAGTATTATTTATGTTATCTTGTACTTTAATGAAACTGCCTTGGAATTAACAGTTATCAAATGTGCAATTTGTCCTATAATGTTATTCCCATTGTAAAACCTTTACATGTAAGTTATTACTTATAAGTTTTATTTCTTGTAGTAACCTACTAAGTGTTCCGCACTGTTTTGGGGTATTTCAAAAGTTAGTGTAGTTGGTTGATGCCTTCCTTATTGAGTCCCAGTGTTATGGAAATTATACGGAATGTAAAACTTAGAAATCTTAGCAAATTTGCGATGTATTTTTGAGTTGACAATACGACTTTTTTTATAATAACGCTACTTGTTCCAAAGATAGTAAATTAAAATTGATTTTCACTACTAAAATATGAATTGGAAAAAAAACATTCATATTTTTTTCCAAAAAGACTGATAATAATCATTTCACAATTTGTAATTCACATCTATTATTCAAATCAAGAAGATGTTGGAAAGTAGAATTATCTGTGTAAAATTGTAATATTATTAATCTAAAGCTTGAGGTTAGTTATCCCAATAACTACCTACTTACCTATATTCATTATCTTTAGATCATGTTTATTTACAAGTGTACCAAGTATTTACAAATATTATATTTTAACTTACATTTTTACTAGATTAATTATATTTAAACCGCTGTCTACGCTCAAAAACTTTCAGAGATTTCGGTCTGAAGATGTATACCTTATCTGTTAAAAATATGATCTTAGTGCAGTCAAATATTCAAGTTAATCAATTATTATGTATGTTGTATATTTTATATTACTGTTTGTAACTGCAATACGTTTCTTAGTAAGTTATCTCTTCAGTAAGTTGAAACTCACTTTATGGAATTATCACTTTAGCACAAAAAATACTCTTTTGTGTACTTAGTGTAGATTCGTTAATATAATGACTTAATTAAATTGCACAGTCAGCACAATAATACTTTGTTATAGTCATTACGATAGTATAGCCCTTGTTGAATGTAATTGCAACTAAGCAAATATTATAGGAATTGAGTAAACAATGAATTGAGTAAATTGATTCCCAATGTCACTGCCCAGAATATATCGTATTTTTGTAAGCGATAAATTTTCTAAAAATATTCCAATTTATAAATTACGCCAAATGAACACTCCATGTTGAGTCTAAAGCACGCTTCGAGGTGAAGTGAATGCACCAGGCCTGAGGGGCTATCCATAAATTCGTCACAAGAATTTCATGATTTTTACTTTGTGTCATCCATCACATCACACTTGTGAGACTCCCCCGTCCCGACACATATTTTGCAATCTCACCCACATCTAGAAATTTTGAAACTAAAATATGATTTTATAAACCCCTAGCTTTCCTTTTTGGGGATTACTAGGGATTACTCACGTAGTATTTTTTTTTTATTCAATAAATTCAAAGGACTTTTAGTCGCGCAGCGACTATGCCAGTCTAACGTAGTATTATAACGTCGAAGCTTATTCCGACAAGTTTCGATTTTTTAAGAAAATCCCCCCCCCCCGTAGTATTGTCACAGCAGGTCACATTTGTGAAAACACCTCCCTAGTAAGACGTCACATATAATACTAATGCTAAATTCACACAGCATCATCTAACCCTTGAGCTTGTGTTATGGCTTTAAATTGCAATGTCACAATCAGATATTATAACATCGAAACAGCTGTTACGAAATCGGTTTTTCCATTTAAATATTTTCAGATATGTGACGTCACTTATTGGAAGTCCCCTCCCACCCCTTGTCACACAATGTTACGCTTTGTCAGCCCTTTGCTCTTATCGTGTTACAAAATTTATGGATGGCCCTTGGAGTCGGTCAGATAGAGTAGGCAGAGACTAGATGAATATAGTCTCTGGAGTAAGGCAGAATGAGTTAGGTATTAAAAAGTTTAGAGAAATGTAACTGCACTGTTTTCGATCAAAGTAGAAAAAATATGGAATTTTTGTCATGTATGAAACTAACTAACTTTGGAAAAAATATTCCTCTTACTTTGTCCATTAAAATGAATTTACTTCTTATTGATATGTGAAGTTTAATGATTTGTTACTTAGCAAAATGTTTAGCCAAATCTTCGTATTTAATTAAAATTTATGTAACGAAAATTATTGTTGTTCTTTACATTTATTACAGGTACTTGCATTGTTTATGGTGGTGTTGTATGATAGCCTTATTTTAATTAGTTAACATTAATTTATTGTACATAATAAATACACCAAAGTTATAGGTATAAATAATAAACTTGAATAGATTCTTGTAAGCTGTAGTTTCATTTCCTGTTTCTTATTTTTTATTCTATTTCTTAAATATGCTTTCATAAGTACAGTCAAACTAAATAAAATATACTGTATCTACGAGGGACGTAATTGAAAGCTACATTATCAGCTGCTACATATGCTATATTTTATTCCCGTATTCCCACGGCAACGGGAACTACACGAATTAAACCGCGGGGCCCTGCTAGTAATATTTATTATAAATCCGAATGTTTGTATCAGATGTTTATTTATTACCTCTTCAAGATAAAAACTTAGCCGTGGGGTGCCGGCAGCAGAATGTTACCCCTCCTCTCCTACCCGTGGATGCAGTAAGAGCCTGCAAGGGACACCTCCGGAAGATGGGCAGCAGCGTCTTTCCGTATTGCGTCCATCCCATTTTTTTACATCCCATACTGCGCTCACCAACCCGCCTGCCAAGCGTGGTGAGTATGGCAACTACCCCTCATGGAGATCCATGAGGGAGGCCTTAGTTCAGTAGTGGTCGTTTTACGGCTGAAATGATGATGATGAAGATAAAAACTACCTAAGCAACAGAACCTAACCTAACCGTCTACAGCTGAAACCAAATGCCTCGATCATCATTTCAGCCGTAAAACGTACACTACTGGACACAGGCCTCCCTTATGGATCTCCATAAGGGGTAGTTGCCAAACTCACCACGCTTGGCAGGCGGGTTGGCCAGCGCAGTACGGGATGTTGATACACGTAAATTAGACGCTGCTGCCCATATTCCGGAGGTATCTCTTAGCAGGCTCTTACTGCATCCACGGGCAAGAGGGGCAACGTTCTACTGCCGGCACCCCACGGCATGCCTCTATAGCATGAAGCATTTTAACGACAGAAAAAAACAGTTTAGTTTGTAAATGCAAACATTTAGGGTATTGCAACCCAAAATGGGCGTCATGCGATCATCACTCATCCTAACACTTAACATTTGGTGCATTAACGAACTTTAACAGTACCTATGTGAATAATATCCCGTTTTTATAACAAATTATAGAAACCATGCAAGATGGTGATGATGAGGATGATGTCCTGTTATCCTGCATCAGGGACATAGGGGTCTTACTAATTGTAATAACTTTTAAACAAAGAAACAGTTTATTACTAACTTACAAAGACAAGATACACTAGTTATTGGCAGGTCGCGGTTTCAATATGAGCTTGCCGGTGTCGTCACATGACATGTTGAAGTCATTGAGCACGGAGCGAGTCCGGGCAGTGATGATGCTTGGCGCTACCACCTTTCGATGAACTCCCATCATAAATAGCAAAACTGAAACAAAGAGTTTACATTTTTTAGGTATGTGTTTCCACTTCTTTTGTTTCGACTTCTAGATCTAAATATAAATTTAAATAAAAAATATCTATCTAAGTATAATAGATAAATAAATAAATAATAAAAATAGATAAATAATTATTATAATAAATAAATAATGCTTGACAATTCACACATCTAATTCATACATTTATTATACTTAGATAGATATTTTTTATCATATATGTATAAAAGAACACCCTGAACAAATATGTGTAGATTATACACATTTTAGTACTTTGTAAACTTTCGCGATCTGTAGACATAATTTGAAACTGATTAACGGGACTTTATCGCGTAATTACCTTATTTTATTATTTCCCGACGTTTCGAGTGCTTCACATCACCACCCTCGTCACCTACAATCTGTTGTTTCCTCCCTTACAAATAGAGCGTGCGATCTATGTGACCCTGAACATTTAGAAGGCGAACAGAAGCATGTTCAGGAGGTACTAAAACGAAATGGCTACCATGTAAGTAGGAGAAACACAAAACAGAAAAGCCAAAAAGCACCAGAAGCCAGCAGACAGGCTATCTTTTTGCCGTATATGAAGGGGGTGACGGATAAGATTGGAAATATTCTTAAAAGTTTTTCAATAAAGTCAATTTTCACCCCCCTCACAAAAGTGGCTAAATTACTTAGAACACCAAAACATGTCATACCGTTGCAGATGCCTGGTGTCTATAAAATTGACTGCAGTTGTGGCTGTTCATATATTGGACAAACCAAACGGACAACAGCAAGAACACATTGCGGCGGTAAGAAATCGGCAGGTGCTCAAGTCGGCGATAGCGGAACATCTACTGGACTCAGGACCGAATCACTGGATTGAGTTCACGACCCTAAAGTGCTCTCCAGTGAGCGCCACTACTACAAGCGGATGGTCCGGGAGGCGATTGAAATCAAGAAAAACCGGAATTTTAATCGTGAGAATGGTTTTTGTCTCTCGGCCTCGTGGAATCCCGTTATTAGTGCGACGCGAGGCATTCCGGTATTGCCGCATGAAGATACTCTTACTCCTATGTTCCTGATTCTGACGACGAATTGAGGGTAGTCGCGGATTCTGCTCTCAACTTGCGACGGTAGCTCCAGGACATTAGTCCACCTGTGACCACGAGTGCAGCAGGGCACTCGAAACGTCGGGAAATAATAAAATAAGGTAATTACGCGATAAAGTCCCATTAATCAGTTTAAAATTATATACAGATATTTGTCTGAAAGTGGGAATTGAACCCACCACCTACCTCTTGCTTCACAAGCAAATCTTCACCTCCTGCATCACAGAGGTTGTCTTATATATCGCACCTCCAGTTGTAGACTGACTCAATTCAAAATTTGGGTGAATTAAGTTAAGTATACAGAACGACTCAAAATAGTGCGCTCTATCGCCTAGTAAATCAGAAACCGTATTAAATAAACTGTAATAGCTCTCTGTTTCATTTATAGTCAAGTTATAGTGTGATTTATTAAAAACTGTCAAGAACCGAAACACGTTTTCTTCATTTCCCAAAAAACATGAATTTTGGATTGAGTCAGTCTATGACTGGAGGTGCGATATAAATATTAGTATTTTCTCAGCTGCTCTAAATTTAGATGTATAAATAATGTTTCCTTACCTAAGAATATTGAGGTAAATGCAAAGAATGGATGATTCCAAAAGGACTGAGTGAGGGAGACAACTGGAGTTAACGGATCCAGCAGCCAATGGTATGCTGCTATGGCTGTGCACACTGATATCACAGTCAAGAGAACTGAAACAGCAAAAGTCATAAATTTATCTTAGAACATTTATTTCTTATGCCCAGAGAAGTTGTGGTTGTCCAATGGCACCCTGGGTCAGACATTTGCCAGGTCACAGGCATATCCTGACTTAGTACAGCACAGTATTGGCTTATTTGGTGTACACAAAGGGAGGCCTACGCCCAGTGAATACCTGATAATTATGATGAATAATCATTAATCACATTTCTGATAAAAAAACAGCAGTTTTTTCTGTTTGGTTTCCATTCAATAAATTGAATATCCATATAGAAGGAGGTTGGTAAAAGATGCTTGGCAAACTTATTCTTGCAAAGAAATGTTCCAAGCTCTACAGCATCCCATACAACTAACAGATGCTGGGGCCTAATAAACCTATGAAAATCGTCAAACTACCTGTACTCTAGATAACTATGAAAGGCCTGATAGCAGTAATCTTGCTTGGTGCTGATATTCATTAGATATTTTTGTGGTACTTACTCCTCCATCGCATTGTAGCAGGTTGGAGACATCCTATAACCTCGGTGAGGCGACGCTCGAACGCCTTTAAATCTGCAATGACCACTGAACATATAAAATTATACCAAATTCCTAAAGTACTAAAATGTTATCAATACTTTGGTAGAGGAAAAGCCAAGGAATCATAAGAATTAACATCTCACCATCACAAGCGGTTTGCTCCAACGACATTGTGATTTTGTAGTTTCAATGGAAGCTATACTACATATTGTTGAACTCCAGCGGTCTTTAGATATCTTCTTTCAGAGATAAAATAAATAATCTTATTCGTACAGAAAATCTATCATTGCGTTTGCGGCTGTTGGTGTTATTTCTTCTTCTTTTTCGTGGCTTTTGTGTTTGGTTTTACACAATTCTGCCAGTGTCAATTTGAATAAAATATGAATGCAAAAGTATGCTTACTTTTTTTTATTTCACTCCATGTACCGCCTCCTACATCTGTGATTGTCCTTCTTTCCTCATTAGATCCCTGTATATATCAGTGTTTAGATTCATTTATTTGTAATAATAATATCAATATTTCATTTTACATTTGTTACCTATTATATATTTATTCGATTCGATACATCGTACTCCTATAATGAGCCGTTTTCAGTAAAAAACAAAAAAGTGTTTCCTACTAAACTTAACAGATGGAGCTGGCAAGCGGAGAAAGCAAGTTTGTGATTAATCACAATTGCTGTCATTGTCAAATTGTGTTTCCTACCACTTAAATAAAACTAACGCCATCTATATGGTTCGAGGGAACTATTTTTGAAGTTTTTACTTTTTAATGAAAACACCTCATTGTTAACGTAGAATAAACTCCTTCTGATCCTTTTCCTTTTCCCATCCGTTTTATCTCCCGTGATGTTTTAAAATTGATTGTTTCCCTAATGAGCCGTTTTCAGTAACAAAACAAAAAGAGTTTTCTACTAAACCTAACAGATGGAGCTGGCAAGCGGAGTAAGCAAGTTTGTGATTAATCCTGTCATTGTCGAATTGTGCCTACCAGTAAAAGAAAATTAACGCCATCTATATGGTTCGAGGTAACTATTTTTGAAGTTTTTACTTTTTAATGAAAACGCCTCATTTTTACTATACTTATTAAAAAAAAAAACTTGAATATGGCTAATACACAAGCCGTGCAAAGCCAAGAAGAAGAGGAAAAAAAAGACAGTCCAATTTAGTCCAACCAATTCAATCAAAGTCCGAAGTTCACTTAGTGAACTTAAAAAAACAGCAACAAGTAACTTTATTGCCTTGTCTATTCATATCTAAGTTATTTATGTAAGTTACATTTGCTTTTGAAAGATCAAGTCTAAAGTTCATAATAAAATAAATCTGGTTATTGTTATTAGTACATAATCACAAGTTCTGCGTTGAGCTAACAGTGAGATTTGAATTACAGGATGATTCCTGTAAGGAAACTCTTCAGCACTGCCAGGGTTGCCCAGTCTGGCGTAAGAGCGCTGTCAGCCAAGGGACCACTGGTTGATGTGGCAGTCGACGACAAGGGCATTGCGGTGGTGACCATGCAGAGGCTTCCAGTCAACAGCCTGAACATGGACCTGCTGCAATCAATGAACAAGTCATTAGATGAAGTAGCTAAGAACAAGTGTACAGGCATGATTTTAACCTCGGTGAGTTTAAACAATATATTTTCCAGTAAACAAAGTAATTAAAAATGCTGTAACTAGAATTCAAAAAACTAACTAGGATTTTGATGGATTAGAATTTAGTTGGGACACTAACAAACTGTTATGAATGGGTGGTAATTTGTTGTAAAGTGAATAAATAAATAATGCTTGATATAATGAATAATACAAAAAAAATGCTTGATATAACAAACTGGTGCGCTAACTACTTTTATTAAATAAACCAATACTAGGTAAGCAACTTCTTAGTTTCAACAGTTCTCTAAATGTCTTACTCATTCAAAAAGTTGTAGCTAATTTATGAAGGGTTTATAATGTAAGAGGGTAACTGTCTGATCTTAAATTAAACACCAACATTATTTGCAATTTTTCAGGCATCTCCAACAGTATTTTCAGCTGGTCTAGACATCATGGAAATGTATAAACCAGACCTCAAAAGAGCAGAAGAATTTTGGACCACATTGCAGGAAGTCTGGATCAAACTCTTTGGTTCTAACTTTCCTACTGCTGCTGCAATCAATGTAAGTGCAAGACAAACTAAATTTTTAATCTTTGACCAGAAAGGCAGACTCCACCATCGGATGGGAATAAATGCCAAGGAGAGAAAAAGTTTGCTAATCAAACCATCTGTCACTTTCTTTTCTTTCTATTTTGGTACCTATGAAAACTTGATCTATTTTTCTCAGTTTTAGAACATTTCTTTCCATAGCTCATTGGCATGAAGAAAAAGAGGATCATGAATGACTGGGATAAAACCCATAAACAATTATGTTAAACTCACCTACATATCTATACAGAGTAAAATACAAAATGGTACTGTTTGGTGACTTGGTGTTGATTCTGTTGTGTGCTGCACTACCTACCTTATCAGTTATCAGATACCTAAATTATATTTAACATTTTGAATTATTTATATGTAAAACATGTAAGTAAAATGGATATGTATGTACAGTCACACTCATAGTAAAGGATACTACAATGGCTTAGTGTTACCTTAGTGGTATCCTTTACTATAGGTATATGTGTGACTACAAGATTTGCCATAATTGCCACTGAGATTGTAGTTTATTTATTTAGTCTAACTGTTATTTAAAAATTAATTATTTAACAAACATGACTTTGCTTGACATAATAAATAAATACAACAAACTTCCAGGGTCATGCCCCAGCTGGTGGCTGCTTACTTGCCATGTCTTGTGAATACCGAGCAATGGTGACAGGAAAGTACACCATTGGTCTCAATGAAACTGCATTGGGCATTGTGGCGCCTAACTGGTTCATGGGCACAATGACCAACACTATCTCGCAGAGGGAAGCGGAATTTGCACTGACAACAGCAAGAATGTTCACTGTTGACGAAGCTCTGAAGGTAGGTAAACTTTTATTTTTATGTGGGAAATATTTGGGGTTACAAATGAATGTTTCCAACAGCTCGTGTCTCTCGCATAGTTTGCACTGATAACAGCAATAATGTTCACTGTTGCTCCCAACAGCTCTGGCCTTCTCAGTTATTTCAATGATGGGTTAAGGTAGCATGGGGACGATGCACCCCAATGTGGGATCTGATCTGATCAGTGCAGATCTGATGCTCCCACTAGAATTACATAATGACATTTAGGTATCATCTTGATGAAGTTTTGTAGCCATTTCAGTTGGTTGTAACAGTCTAAGAAACATCAGCAAAGTGATAATAAGTTATAGATAATATTATAACATGGGTCTGGTCAGTCATGGTGGCTTTTTCTAATTCCTTTAAAATGCCATAAGGATAGAATAATTGATTTTAGTAGTTTCGATCAGTTTAGCCGATGTCAAGACATGAGCTATTTTTTTTAAAAGATTAAAACTTGATTTTGCCGTGGGGTACCGGCAGTAGAATGTTACCCCTCCTCTCATGCCCGAGGAAGCAGTAAGAGCTTGCTAAGGGATACCTCGGGAAGATGGGCAGCAGCGTCTTTCCGTGTATCAACATCCCGTACTGCGCTCGCAAACCTGCCTGCCAAGCGTGGTGAGTATGGCAACTACCCCTCATGAAGATCCATGAAGGAGGCCCGTGTTCAGTAGTGGATATCTGACGGCTAAAATGATGATGATGATGGAAGCTAGATTTTGGAAATTACACAGGAAAACAGTACACACGGTGGAGTATAACACTTCAAATAATAATTTCAGGTTGGCCTCATCGATGAAGTAGCAAATGATAAAGCAGACTCCATTGAAAAATGCAAGAAATTCATCAGTAAGTTTGCGAGGATCCCCCCACTGGCCCGAAGCGTGACCAAGCAAAAGATCAGGCAGGGGCCGTTATCCTGGATGAAGAAGAACCGCCAAGCAGATACCACAGAGTTCCTAACTTTCCTTCAAAATCCGAAGGTCCAACAGTCCCTTGAGATGTATATTCAGATGATGAAAGCAAAGGCTGCTAAGTAATTTGACTGATTTACAATTTTATCGAATGTTAATTTTTAAGTGTGAATTTTATAGCATGATGTATTGAATAGATGTGTGTTGTATTTACAAATCACTATGATAATCAAATAAAAATATTTTTATGTTATGTATATATCTTATTATTTTTAATTATATCAATAATTAATTATTATATCAGGAGGACAGGAGCTTACCAAACCGGGTTTGCGATTAACACTTGTGCGACAAAACTTTATTTTATTTATTTGTCCAGCATTATTTAAAAAAACTGAACTGTTCTTGTTCTACTACTGACCTTGACGTTGTACCGGTTCTTCTTTGGTATCGGTATAAATTATACCGGTACTTTTTTAGAACCGGTACTTTTAGACTTAGTGGAGTAACGGTAATTACCTCGATACCGGTACTTACATATTAAGTATCGGTAGGTACTCACAATTCAAGTGATAGAGAAAACTTATTAGTAAACTCGCTTGTTGTGTTGGTTGTTTTAGTTTAGTAATAGCTTTCGTACACACGCGTGTTTTAAACACACCCGAAGAGTGCTAAAAATAAGTGAAAATTAAAAGTAAGTACCTAGGGGAGAGGTGAGCACGGTGTATCACTTATTTTTAGGGTTCCGTTCCTCAAAGGAAAAAAACGGAACCCTTATAGTATCACTTTGTTGTCCGTCTGCCTGTCTGTCGCTCTGTCAAGACCCTTAATCAAGAACGTGTAGAGGTATCGAGTTGAAATTAAAACCATATAATCAAATCTACAGCTTCTTTAAGATGTGAAAAAAATCAATATTCTAAGTTGACCTTAAAAAAGATACGGCCGTTTATGCCGCAAAAAACGCGTGTTTCGTCATTCTCAAAGAAATCAAAATTCATAGGGTAGGTACTTCCAGTACCTAGACCTATAACTATGAAATAGATACAGAGAAATAAACAAAAAATATACCTTTGCAATGGAATCATAAAAAAATCGTCCTTGAAAAAAGTACGAAATCAATTTTATTATCGACGTTAAGCAACCCTACGCGCGATCATTTATTTATTCATTCATTAAAATTGGCTGAACAGGAAATAAGGCAGATGAATGAATCTGTTCGCTTCCATGTTTTAAGCACTGATAAGAAGCGATTAGAAAACACAGTTCTTTTTAATAGTTAATTAGTTGTTTCGGAGTTGAAGCAAATTTTATTCCAACCATTTTTGTCTTCTAGATAATCAGATATTTTATAGTAAGCTTTATTGTGATGATATTATTTTATTATTTTTTTAAAGTTATTGATAGAAAAACCTTGTGAGCCATCTGTGGCCGTTACGGTACCTACGTCTTATTAAAAGGTCTCTTCTGTGGCCGGGACAGCTAGTCATTTCTAAAACTCCCATTGTGATTAACTTATGAGTTAAAGACATTTTTTCGAGATTCAGGGTTCCGTGTGCGAAATATTAGATTTAGACCCCCCCCCCTCTAAAATTTAGGTTATGAATGTTATGTTTAGGTAAACGTATAAAAAACAAGCACCAACTTCTAACAACAGGTCTACGGGTAACTAAGTACCTACGGAACCCATCACAGCGCATGGCCCTACACGCACCTGGCCTAATTTATATAAGGTATGTATCAATTAACCGTAGAATAAGTTATTTACCTATGCTCCTTGTAGGTACTTACCTAATTTTCTATTGATGCCTGATAATAAATTATTCGCTTCACAACCACCTTCATCTGCATTTCTGAAGAGCCATTGTTTGTTATCTTCAGTAGGTAGGTATATCCTTCAAAAATTTAAATAACTATGTCTTGTTTTCTTTTGCATTTCTTTATACCTAAAGTCATATAAAAAGTCGACACAAACAAGTCTTTATCATCTGTTAGGTACTTAAATAATGTGTAATGCACCTACCTACTTGTATCGATAATTTAAGTACTATTTGTACCACCCAATCTAATCTGACTTGTGGTGAGGTTAACAATAAAATATTATTTAAAAACAAAGATGTTCGGTCGAAAACTGTTACATTTACTTGTCAAGAGTCCAGCCAGATCTTTGTCGTCAGGACAAAAACTAATTAATCTGAAGTTAGACGACGAAGGAATAGCTTTGATGACATGGAACAGACCGAAAGTGAATAGTTTAAATACGGAGATTTTTCAAGAAATTGGAGATTCTGTATTAGAATTAGGGGAAAATGAAAACTGCAAAGGATTAATCATTACTTCGGTAAGCCTGCTTAATTTTTAATAAAATATACATTATTTTCATTTAATTATACGTAGGGAAGCTATTTTTTGTATTTATAGTGTAAATCCACACTAAGGTATCATTTATAGAAATAAAAATACAATCAAAATTTTGTCTTCGACGGGACTCGAACCCGTAACGTTCAGATGAACACCTTTAACGCAGGCTGCCTTTCGTCGTGCTGTCATCAGTACCCCTTCCTGGGGTCACTGGGTGGGGCCTCGAGGTGGGACCTCTTTACCCCGGCTTCTTCTCCAAGGGTTACTACCCCTGGGTCATTCGATGGCGCCTTCTACGGCTGGCGTTCAGTTAGGCGTGTTAGTCCTCGCTTGATGAGGTATGTAGAAGGTCTCGTGGCTGTGAGCGCCACTGACCTTTGTGGTCCGGCGGACGGGCGTGGAGGGGTGCGAGGCCATTTAGGTGGGGGTGTGGACCGTTGTCGGCGCGGTGAAACATTCGTCGCGCCGTGTGGACCACGAAGTCCTCTATGGAAGTGATCTGCACGTCGCGGGCAATGACGTCATTCCTGACATAGCGGCCCGCGCCCGTGCAGATCCGCAGCGAGATGTTCTGCTGGGCCTGTAGACGGTTCCTGTTTGTGGACGAGGTAAGCGCGTACCACGCTGGCGCGGCGTAGGTCAGCCGTGACCGGATGTACATCTTGTACATCCGCAGCTTGGTCCTTAGGGGGAGGCGGGAGTCCAGGACAGGTCGGAGGAGCGCCCGACTTGCGCGAGCTTCGCCAAGCGCGCGATCTACCTGGGGCTTCATACTCAACGACCTGTCGATCTCCACTCCGAGGTACCTAGCGTGCGGAACCCACGTGACATCCAGGCCACGAAGTTGTAGAGGGGGAAGAGAACATCTTTTTCTTGTGACTAGAAGCGCCGCCGTCTTGCCCACGTTGACTGCGATGCGCCATTTGTCTAGCCATAGTGGGAGGAGATCCAAGAGCTGCTGCATCCTCTTGGCGGCAAACTTGGGGCTGGTAGACGACGCGAAGTAAGCGCTGTCGTCTGCGAAGAGTCCCAGGGTGACGTCCGTACCCCTGCCCGGTTGGATAATCCCTGCCAGGGTGGGGATGTCGTCGGTGTAGAGGGCGTACAACGCGGGCGAAAGGCAACTGCCCTGCGGTACGCCGGCTTCTATACGACGAGTTGATGACGTGGTATCCTCCACCGCGACAGAGAAGCGTCGGTTGGATATAAAGGAAGCTACTACCTTTATGAGGGCCGGCGGCGTGCTGGTCTGCAGGAGTTTGAACACCACGCCCGGGTGCCACACACGGTCGAAGGCCTTCTCTATATCAAGAAAGACCCCTACCGTGGTGCGTCGGGCGTTATGTTCCTCCGCCAGGTGATGGAGCACGCGCGTCAGCTGAAGTGTTGTTGAGTGGCCGCTTCGAAACTCAAACTGTTCGGGGCGGGGCTGGATGGTTGGATGCAGACGTCGGAGGAGGAGTCGTTCAAATAGCTTAGCTACCGTCGACAGCAGGGACATTTTCTTCTCCCCCGCTGAAGTGCGGAAGGCCGTCCTCCGCCTCCGTAAGCGAAAGGCACCGGGATTCGACGGGATCCCCAACGAAGCCCTTGTACACCTCCCCAGACGGGGAATAACATCTCTCGCCAGACTCTACAATGGGATTCTCCGGACGGGCCATTTCCCGGACCTCTGGAAAAATGGAAGAGTAATAGTGCTGCCAAAACCCGGAAAGGACAAGAGGCTGCCTTTACCAATTTGGCTACAGAGAAACTAACCGTCGGGTCGAACATCTTGACTGCCTTTATCGGTTTTGTAGCACCGAGTAGCGACATCTTGCATAAATCTTCAGAGATATTCTTGCCCACTGTCGTCCGACAATCAGTAGCCAATTGCAGTGAAAAGATGTCGCTTTAGCTAAATTGCAGTAAAAAGCCTGCTGATACCTCCGAAAAATGGGCAGGAGCGTCTTTCTGTGTATCAACGTCCCGTACTGTGCTCGCCAACCCGCCTGCCAAGCGTGGTGTGTATGGAAACGAACTCATGGAAATCCATGAGGGTGGCCTGTGTTCGTTGTACGACTGATATGATGAAAATGATTATGTTGCGTAAATATAACGCTTCTTCTTGAATCAGACTGTCAAGTCTGATTTATCTTAATTTATTTTCAGGGTATTCCCAAAATATTCTCTGCAGGACTTGATCTAAATGAACTTTATAAGCCGGATAAAGAAACGCTGAGTAAATTTGCAAAATCTTTGCAGCATGCCCTCTTCCAAATATACAATTCTGAAGTGATCACTGCAGTTGCTATTAATGTGAGTAAGTCGGTATGCACCGTAGTGGGTATGGAATCAGCAATCATTTCGGTATGTACACATTTTCGCACCATTAATTTATAACCTAGGCACCCAGCACTTGGTAGAACACACGAAACAAGTGCTGATAAGCAGAAGCAGATGTTGGAGGAAGTCAAGATAAATAAACTCTTTTATAGTTCCTTGTATTTTCAAGAAATTCTTTGAATCTTTAAATTGCGACAGCTTGAGAACGGTGCTTCGGAGGTAAAAAATATGAATTCCTTCTTTGAAGGTAATTATACTTAATAAGGCTAACTAATTTTTAATATTTATTCCGTCATGTAAATTAACAAAATCTATTGGACGCGTTTTTTTTAACGTTATCCAAATATAGCCGCGATACATTATATCGAAACGGGCCGACATTCCACGGTACAGAATAATGACGTCACGAGCCCCTAAACTTCAACACGCTTTATCTAAGTATTGTTTCATTAATTTGAAAAAGCAAAAAGTATAACGTGTCTACTATTTTTGTATTGAGTTACTGACGGACTAAATATGTTCATACCCTGTCTAATCTGCCTATTATTGTAGATACCATCTACAAACGCTTCCGCGACTATTTTCCAGGAGCTTTCACCGTTCAGAGATATACGTCAAAAACTAAAACCACAGATTACAGAAACTAGCTAAAACTCCTTTTGACGTTGACCTCGGATAAAAAACAACGCACAAGCAGGATTTATGGGGACTTTTGACACAGCATTAGTAATTAGTTAATGACCTGCGGTAATGACGTACAATGAGCTTGTTAAGAACGAATGCATCTTAGCACCTTTTTAACTCTATTTTGATTTGACTGGAACTTTTTTCCAAACCTCAACGTCTTTAAAATAAGTAGTTAGGTTTACTTATATAACTTTGTTAGGTAAATGAAATATACCTATAGGTACCTACACATAAACAATTTATACTTTCAGGGTTTCACTGCAGCAGGCGCCTGCATTCTCAGCCTAATGAGCGACTATCGAGTGATGGTGGACGGGTTTAGGATAGCGATGAACGACACTGCCGTGGGAATCGTACCCTCGTGGTGGGTGTGCGAAGTCATGAATCGAACTATGGGGCACAGACAGGCTGAGATCGCGATCACGTCTTCCAGAATGTACACGGCCGGGGAAGCTTTGAAGGTATTCAATGAAACAAGGTTTAGGAATGCTAAGGTCAAGGAACCGTTTTCTGAAAAGAATAAAATATTTAGGTACTACTGAACCTAATAGATGGAGTTAGCGCGAAGTAAGCGAGATGGAGGTAACAATACAGAACTATATAATTCTGTATTCTATGGTAACAATAGTCCTGTCATGGTCAATTAGTGATCACAAATAGAAAAATGGTTACCGTGGGGTGCCGGCAGAACGTTGCCCCCCTCTTGCCGTGGATGCAGTAAGAATCTGCCAAGAGATACCTCCGGAAGACTGGCAGCAGCGTCTATGCGAGTATCAACATCCCGTGCTGCGCTCGCTAACCCGCCTGCTAACCGTGGCGAGTATGTATGGTAACACTTTCATGATCTTTAAGATCTATGTGGGAGGCCTTATGTCCAGCAGTGGTACTGGTAAGATGATGATGAATATTAGAATGCCATTAGCGCTATCTATGAGACTGTAGGGAACTATTTTCTGACCTTTGTTTTTGTATTTTATGAAAACGCCTCCTAGAAATTAATGTGACACTATGGCGTCTGATGGCGTATCATAAATTATTTTTGTAAAAACATACTTAATATCATAACTAGAGCTAGAGAAACACCCAGACCCGAGACAAACATCTGCAGATAAACCAAAATGTTGTCCCTCGGCGGGGTACGACACGAACCCGCAACCAGCTAATACGTCTCAGCCGGCTATTAGACCAACTGCGACACGGAGGTCATCAAACACACTTAGACTCATCTCAATATTTCAGGTCCAAATGATCGACGAAGTGGCCGCTGACACGGACGACGCCATAGAGAAATGCAAGCTGTTCATACGACAATACGACAACGTCCCTAGAAAAATACACAGCGCGGCAAAAAGGAAGCTAAGGGAACCAGTACTTAAGCATCTGGAACAAAACATTGGGGATAACGCTCTATTACATAATATTCTCAACCCGCACACGCAAAAGCTCATTGGGGAGTATGTTGATCTTATGAAGCAAAAGAAGAAATATAAATGTTAAGGTTTGTTTACTATGTCATGTCAAGTCTCCATAATGAAACCACACAAATGTTACTTCAGTCAGGTGTTGCAATGTACCTTCATAAATAAATAATGCTGGACAATTCACACAGCATCATCTAGCCCCAAGCTAAGCAGAGCTTGTGTTATGGGTACTAGATGACTGACATACTTAATACATTATACTACATAGATAGATATTTTGAACTGAATAAATGTCTATTCTATTCTATTTTTTATTATATATAGAAAAACACCCAGAACACCCTGAACAAATATTTGCAGATCATACAGACATTTGTTCCGAGGCGAGAATCGAACCCGCAACTTCTTGCGTCGCAGGCGGACCTTCGCCCGCTGCGCCACAGAGGTCGTCAAAGTTCATGTGACCATATTATGAAGTACTAGCTGACCCGGTGCCCACTTCGTTGGGCGGTAAGCATTTTTACTTGTGACGAATTTGTGAGTGTGGTTGGGTTAGTACTGAGTGCTACGATTTATTTAAAATTTATTTGCATAAAAAAATACAAAATTAGGGATAATTTATAAAAAATCATTTCCTACAACCTTTATACAACAAAATCAATCGGAAATGAGCTCTTCCATAACCCCCTTTTAAAGAATGTATCGTATTACCAATCACTGTGTGTAATAAAACATCACTGTGTGTATTATAGGTACATATATAAGATATTATTATTTCATTTGTTGGTATATTTTGTTAATTATAGAGGTAGATATTATTTTTTCCCCTATTATTTTCTAATGAACTGTAATTTGTTAATTTTATTTTATTATTAGTGGATACGTTTTGAATAATGAATTAGTGTGGGTAAGTGGTCATTATGCGACCGTTCTGATTAAATAAATTAAATTAAAAAATAACCCCAAAGCCTAAGTGTGACGTTCCCGAGATATTTGAAGGCAAATATCGACATATTTGAAGGCAAATATCGACATACGAGTGCAAGGACAATCATGCCTACTCCATGCTGATGGATGATCCTACACGATATTCGTACCGAATAACGGATTTTGAAGTAGTAAGTGCAGGTTTTTTGTGACGAGACAAGCCGAAGGCCCACCTGATGTCAAGCGGTAACCTCTACCTATAACAACTGCAACATCGCGGTGACCACGTTCACTAAGCACGTGACCAACGCTGCATTGCATTGCGCCCGTCACCCTGAGACATCGATTTGAAAGGTCTCATGTGTCCGTAATTTCACCGGCCCGTTGCGGTTAGAAGGATAAGGTAGGTAATAAAGTAACCCTTATGCAAAAATTACTGTTTGGCAGAATCGTAAGGTTTTTATACACATAGGTACTATGAACTACCCCGGACGAATTCTTCACATAAAGTTCTATTAGGTTACTACAAAAAGTAAAGGTAGATTCGACGAAATTTTCGTTAGATTAATAACTAGCTTATGCCCGCCGCTTCGCATGCGGTGTACCCGGATAAAATGTAGCCTATGTGTTAATCCTGGTCAACATCTTTATACGTGTGCAAAATTTCAGCTCAATCCGTTTGTAGGCTAGTTTTTGCGTGTAAGAGTAGCAAACATCCATCATCATCATCATTTCAGCCGTAAAACGTCCACTACTGAACTAAGGCCTCCCTCATGGATCTCCATGAGGGGTAGTTGCCGTACTCACCACGCTTGGAAGGCGGGTTGGTGAGCGCAGTATGAAATGTTGATATACAGAAAGACGCTGCTGCCCATCTTCCGGAGATGTCCCTTAGCAGGCTCTTACTGCATCTACGGGTAGGAGAGGAGGGGTAACATTCTACTGCCGGCACCCCACGGCTACTGATAATACTCACAAACTTTCGCGTTTATAATACTAGTAGGATTTCTTTCCGTTTAATTCCTCCTCTCCTATTAACGTTACTAACCTAATGTGTTGTCTTCTCTTCACGGTCAGAACTCATCAGCAAGTAAAGCTGCAGTCTCCGGGTCAACCTCTTCGTTCAATCCCATTTGCATTTCTATCCACTGTGCGCGCTGATTGTCGATGTAGTAATTGATCTCGAGGATTCTGTCTCTGTTGCGCTTCACTTCGTTACTGCATAAGATAAAGATAAGATAGGTAAGAGCTTGGTATTTTGTGCCACTGATTTCTATGTAGGTACTCGTAACTTTCAGTTTTACAATCTACATTATCATTTATTTATATCAAACTTAGGTATTTTCGAAAACTTTCGAGTGTTCATCCACACTTTTACCAAACCCCATAGCCTGTCAGTGGCTCGACCGAATTCTATGTAACTCTCCTTTGTAGCCTATACACATTTGTCTCAGGCAAACGCGAAATTAGAAGGCAAGTTCTACGTTCCACATCCTGTACTGCGCTCGCCAACCCGCCTGCCAAGCGTGGTGAGTATGGCAACAACTCCTCATCATCAGTACTTAGTGATCAATGAGGGAGGCCTTAGTACAGCAGTGAACGTCTACGACTGGAAGAGATTATCCAACTCACTCATTGGTCCCTTGCACCAGCTCGTCTCGCCAGCTAACAACAGCTCCTCATGATCAGTACTTAGTGATCAATGAGGGAGACCTTTGTCCAGCAGTGAACGTCTACGACTGGAAGAGAATATCCAACTCACTCATTGGTCCCTTGCACCAGCTCGTCCCGCCAGCTAACAACAGCTCCTCATGATCAGTACTTAGTGATCAATGAGGGAGGCCTTTGTCCAGCAGTGAACGTCTACGACTGGAAGAGAATATCCAACTCACTCATTGGTCCCTTGCACCAGCTCGTCCCGCCAGCTAATAACAGCTCCTCATGATCAGTACTTAGTGATCAATGAGGGAGGCCTTTGTCCAGCAGTGAACATCTACGACTGGAAGAGAATATCCAACTCACTCATTGGTCCCTTGCACCAGCTCGTCCCGCCAGCTATTGGCCCTCGTCACCAGCAAATCCTCCCGGGCGTCAATAAACCGCACGTGGTTGTCCGAAGACGATGCCACCAGGTTCATCATCATGTCTCTGTCCATCATTGCCTGAGGGTGGGAGAGTCGGGAAGTGAATTTAGGCACCATTGAACGTGTGCGTTACGGATTTTTTTTTAAAAACTACTAGGGCACCAATTGTCACATATTACAGCGCACCTGCCCACGAAAAATCATGTCTGTTTGTCCAGCCGTTCCGGAGATATGGAAATCTGCCAAACGTTACTGCAGCGGCAATTGGAATTACCGAAAAACCATAGGACGCACAAATGCCGCTGGCCGGCCAAGGACAGGCACAATTATAAGCTACCTTTTAGGCTACTTTAAATTTGGCTAAGGCTAATAGAAAAAAATCATGCCGCTGCAGTAAGGTTTTCAGGCGTTACTGCAGCGGCATTTAATTTTTTCGAATTACTCTGAAACCTTAATAGGCACTTGTTTTATTTTTAGGGCACATTATCAGGGTATAGCGCTCTAATTTTTCTATATATTTTCAACTTGATCCGAGTCGACATGCCGTCCCAGTAACGCACACCCGTTGAACATCAGCGCGGTGACAGCATTCGCATTACGGCACCACTGAACAGCACTGTGTGTGACAGCATTCGTGTTGTCACGGTCAATGCTGAGGGTGGCGACCGATTTGTGTCTTATTATAAGGAAAAATTTGGCCAGGTGCGTGTCGGGTCCGCGCTATGCAGTAGACCTGTTGTTAGAAGTTGGTGTATGATAATATACGTTTAATAAAACATATCAACAGGAATTATTTGAGTTTTCGGTACCTATGTGGTAAACCGCATCACTTATTTGAGCGACTATTTATCCAAAAATAATAAAATTAACCCTTAGAAGTAGGTTTTCTAGAAAGTTCATGGTTGAAACTATCTTTAATTAGGTAACATATTTGTTTCAGAGTTGTAAAGCTAGCAGTTTAGATTAGAGGGAGGAGGGACGCTCGAAAAAATGTTTAAAACTTTAATATTTCGCAGACGGAACCCTAAATCGAAAAAAAATCTTCTTAAAATACGTATTCAACGATACCCCACACGATAGGAAAATCAAGAAAAAAACACCTTACGTGTATCACACCTAGGTACCTCCCCGAAGAATATTATTTTTTCCATTTTTTTGTTATTTTATTATGTCCATGCCAAACAACAGCTGTCTAATAGTCTCGTCGCAAAGCGTAGCCGGTGACGGACGGACAGACAGACAGACAGACGATAGCGAGACTATAAAGGTTTCTTGTATGAAACCCTAAAAAGTAATTGAGAAAGAAAGGTGAAGCGCCTACAACTCGGTATGAGAACACAACAAACCGTTAACCTAACCAAGTAATGAGTAAGTAGGTACATACATATGTATCGTTATTCATCAGATTTAAAATGTGCGAGGTGCCAGATTAGCATTTAGCCTACTAGAGACATTGGTGTCAATTCTGTTGGCGCGCATGCTAAAGCAAATTAAAATTGCTTAAAATGGACTAAAATTACATAGGTAAAGCTTTTCAGTTTCCGTTCTAAAATTAAAACTGAACAATTTTGCGTTGACAGCTGAGTAAACGTCTTTTGTCACCAGCTTTAATCGTAACAGACCACTTACTACTATTTCAGATAAAATTAATCCTACTTATTAAATTCAATGGTAAATACTAAATTGTTATATGTAGAACTGTTCCTTTTTAGGGTTCCGGACCAAAATGGTAAAAAGGAACCCTAATAGAATCACTCTGTCTGTCTGTCTGTCTGTCTGTCACGACTGGATATCTCGAGAACTAGGTACTAATGCTATCGACTTGAAATTTGAAATGGTAAAATACAACACTTTTTCACTAATATAGCAAATATAAAAATGTTAAAAAATATTCTTATTTTGATTGCAGGGGGGCGGATAGGGGATCTCAAAATTTTTGAAGTTTTTAATTAGTGAAGTTACTAGGCCGTGTAGGGTATCATATGAAAGGTATTCATTTGCACATTAAGAAACCGTTTTTATTTATTCTTTAAACCGTATCATCATTTCAGCCGTAAAACGTCCACTACTGAACTAAGGCCTCCCTCATGGATCTCCATGAGGGGTAGTTGCCATACTCACCACGCTTGGCAGGCGGGTTGGTGAGAGCAGTACGGGATGTTGATATACGGAAAGACGCTGCTGCCCATCTTCCGGAGGTGTCCCTTAGCAGGCTCTTACTGCATCCACGGGTAGGAGAGGAGGGGTAACATTCTACTGCCGGCACCCCACGGCTAACCGTATCGTTTTTGAGTAATTTACAAAAATGTTGAAAAAACGACCGTTCCCCCCCCCCCCCCCTTATCTCCGAAGTTTGCAGAGATAAACCCGTGATACTTTTATACCTACTTAATAGAAGTGTATGTGAACTTTATAGGAAATTTATTACAAACTCTCTACTTAGCATACTTTTTTAGAAATCATCGAAAGTGTAAAAAATCTACATAAGTTCCGCTATTAGACAAGAGATGGCGCTGTCAAGGTTCTCCAACAAATATAAAACCGCCTTTGTCATATATTATATTGTATGATGTCACGGAACCCTCGGTGCGCGAGTCCGACTCGCTCTTGCCCGGTTTTATTTGTTACTTGTTATCCATAATTTGACCTTCCTAAAGATTACAAACTCGACACTGGCAGAATTGTGTAAAAGCAAACACAAAAAACCATTAAAGAAGAAGAAGAAGACCACTTACTTCAAACAGCTCCGGAGGTGCATCGCCCAGCATAACCTTATTGCCCAGAAGCTTAGAAAGCGCCTCAAACTGCCTCATCGACCAGAGTCCCTCGGCCTCGCGCCACGAGCCGAAAGCCATTCGCGAAGTTTCCATTAGCTTTGTTACCATCTCTGTCATGTTTACAGAGAATTGTACTCTAGACTCCTGCAAAAAGGGATTTGGTAACTTCTATATCTGTGAAGTGCCCGTTAGAATAATTTTGCCTCTTCTCTCTAGCCCGTGGAGGCAGTAAGAATCTGCCAAGGGATATCGCCGGAAGATCGGCAGCAGCGTCCTTCCGTATACCAACATCCCGTACCGCTGTACGTCACCAACCCACCCAAGCGTGGTGAGTATGGCAACATGATGGAGATCCTTGACGGGCCCTTTTGTTCAGCTGTGGACGTCCTAAGGCTTTTTTATAATAATCAGTACACATTCTCCCACTGCTAGATATAGACTTCCTCTTTAACACCTTATTCTTCCCGGTTCTGGGCAAACTTCACCCATTGGTTTCCGGCTACTCTTACGTCGTCGCCTGGTTACCTTATTATACCTATACAAGATAAAAAAAAACAGGATGTATTAGACACTAACATCAGGTAGAAAATCTGTTCGAATGTATAGCGCCTTGGTGCTATAATTCATGAAATTCTTAGCCTCAGTTTAGCAGGTTGTAGGTACTCGCAAGCTCGACCAAGTCGAGATAATCATATATCTAAATTTAATTCTTTTCACGCGAAAAAAATAAAACCAATGCTCTCGCATCTTATTCTGGTGGGGCTACCAGATCTGCACTGACGACGTCCCGCGATGGGGTGTATTCTGCATAATCCCCTGTGACACTACCCCGACCGTAACCAGCCCAATTGATGATATAACCGAAGTTGGACTCACTTCACATCTTTCAAAGAGCTCCATCTCAATCGTCATCAGACTCTTCCACAATTCGTGTGTGCAATCGTTGAAAGCGTCCCCTAGCTCCATAAGGATCGGCTCCAACTGTTCAATGGTCGCCTGTTTGCTTGTAAACTTGTTTATGTGCTCTAGTAGCTGGTCCGATAGGGGCTTCTTCTTCATTTCAAATTCTTCTAGCACGCTGAAAGCGGAAGTTAAAACATGGTTATCTATCTAACCATCCTGAAGCACCCACTGCTGAGTATAGAACTCTTCTATAAGAAGAGTATGAAAATAAGGTAATTTGTATTTTAAAGCGAACTTTAAATAAAAATTAAAAGCTGCACATTACCAAACTCTTAGTTACCTATATCCGAAAAAGTCTATGACTTTAGTATTTAATAGGTACATTGTAAATAATAGATATCTGTATAGAGGTAGATTACTATATCTTTCCGAAATGAATATCCTAAGTCGGATGTGCATTAAAATTATATAGATGGAGAGAGACTTACCTAAGTAGGTACGCTTTGTTACCTACGAAGATTACTTACTCGATAAGTTATATTGCTGACATAATAAGGTTACTGTCAGCCCGAATCATCTCATTGTTGGGCAAAGGCCTCCCTCCACTTCTTCCAGTCTCTTCGATCTACTGCTGACTCCTCTTATGTGTTACGGAATTAGTCGAGTTCATCGCGCCACACCGCATTATTTTAGTATTGGTAGAAAAAAATCTATAAGTAGTTATAACTACTTGGTCATTGATAGGTACTTATAGACTTTCCTCCGTCGACCGAGACGAGACACGTTCTCGGCTTGCCCGTTGACGAGCTCACCGCCGCTAGCCCGGAGGTGACGTCAACCCGTCCTACACTAGCTAACTGCTAGGCACACGCACACATTCAATAATAACCGGTCTCGCCGGCGAGGCCGAAGAATACTCTCTTCCGTCTTAAGGTGCAGTTTTGCACCTAGACGTTAACCATCATTACATATAAAAATCTGGCAACAGTCCAAGCCGTGGTTCGAACCTAAGTGGTTCCCTTGAGCTTGTTGCCCCAACCTAACTTTTGCGGCTGGGCGCCCTCTGCGCTCGCCATAGTCCGGTTATGTTGTCATGGCCATCTGCGGTCAACAACAATATTGTCATTTCGAAAAAAAAAGTTCATATAGATAGGTATACTTTTATGATATTACGTCCTCCTAGATTAACGTCAGGGGGCCAATTCTCGTGAATCGTGATTTTGGGTGCTACTTCGTCTTAAGTCACTTCTCAGTGTCTACTCCGAACTTGTCACTTATCTCTAAAATTCTACTATCATATCTTTACCAGTCGATGCATCAGGATTGGTTTGCAATAGACACCTATATTGTGAGATAACGAGAATGCAGAAATTTATCGATTTGAAGCGAAGCCCCAGGCTAGCATTAACAATTTAGGTAGACATTTGGGCTTTGTTACTTATCAAGGCCACATACCCAATAACTAAGACTAGGTACTCAGGTGCAAACCCTGTCTTAGGTCAGTGTTTGGAATTTCTACTGAGCCAAGCACAATTTAAATTCGTGAAATCCAGATTTTACACTCACACTTTACTTTTGACCACACTGTCAGCTAAGGCATTATCAACAAGGTCTTTGAACAGTTCGATCTCCTTTTGCCTCGCATTGTACGCTTCTTGAGCAAACTCCACCAGATCTGCCATCGTTTCTACGTATTGTACTTTGTATCTGAAAATTAAAAGCACAAATTGCTTTGTTTGTTAGAATATTATAATGTGTTTTAAGTCTCTGAATCAGGAACAAATCTGGTCGCTCATTTCCTCCTGAACGAAAACTTGTAAAATAGTTAAGAGAGTTACATCCAGTACCTACTGCTGCCAATGCTACTCAACCCACCACGGAACCGCAGCTGCACGTCAGCGGGGCTTCAAGATGCAATTCTTCTAGCCATTTTACAAGTTACCTTTATCATCAGTAAAACGTTCACTACTGAACGCATTGCAGGCCTCTCCCATTAGGGGTAATTGCCATACTCACTACGCTTGGCAGACGGGTTGGCGAGCGCAGTACGGGATGTTGATACACGGAAAGACGCCGCTGCCCATCTTCCCGAGGTATCCCTTAGCAGGCTCTTACTGCATCCACGGGCATGAGAGGAGGGGTAACATTCTACTGCCGGCACCCCACGGCTACCTATCGTTCAGGAGGAAATTGGCCACCAAAATCTGGTCTTGGCTCGCGGGCAAGTAGAAATTGCTCTCTCTATGGATACGGGTCGCCCCGCGTCAGTTCCTTTCCGTTTATCAACCCTCACTTTGAAATCTGCTTCCATTGACGTGAGTTACGGTAGAATCAGTAAGAACCTCATAAAAGAAAGCACTAACTCTTCATAAAAACCCAAACGTTCCCCGCCAACTTTCAGCAGCAAAGAACCATCTGGATCTTTGGATCACCAATTTGGTTACCTATTCAATGTTCAAAGTTAGTTTCAACAAAGGAGATCATAAGAGTGCTTTCATTGTTTGTATTTAATTTGTTTAGATTGTTATTTTATTTTTATTTCATAATTTATAAATCTTATTTGTTTGTCCTGTAACTCGAACTCTGTAATGAGTCTGCCGCGATACGTGCAAGCTTGCCTCATGCGGGGACCACTGTCAACGAGTAGGTATTATTAAAATTGTCTAAATAAATGAATTTGTATTTGTATCCTTGTGGAACACAGACTCAAGGAGTTTCAGCCCGCTCAAGTATTCCATGAAAGACAGCACGTAGAATTTCACTTTAAGATAAGATAAGATAATTTATTTATTTGTAAAACAAGCATACACATACAAATGAACATTTTATAACAAAAATAAGAAAAGTAGTATTATTATTAGCGTCGTATTTGGATTTGGTTCGGTATTTGTTCCTTTTCGTTTACTGAAATCTACTTTCATTGATACGAGTCGCGACAACGTGTAAAATTCCACTTCAGCGTCGTAGTTCCCTCTGGCTAGAATTCCACTTTAGCGTCGTTTTTGTTTTTGGTAACTCGTTCCTTTTCAGTTATCTACCCTCACATTGAAATCTGATCTTCCATTGATACGAGTCACGGCATAAGCAGTACCAAGACTAAGAACCTCTTGTAAAAGTACTAACTTTTCATAAAAACCCAGAAGTTCCCCCCCAACTTGTAGCAGCAAAGAACCATCTGGATCCTTCTGGAACATGGACTCGAGCAGTTCAGGTCCGCTTAAGTATTCCACAAACGACAACGCGTAAAATTCCACTTTAGCGTCGTATTCCTCTTTGGCTACTCGTTCCTTTTCGGTTATCTCGTCTGCATCATCTAAGTGGCGTAGCAGACCTCTGCAAATTCAAAGTGCAAGTTCAAGATCTTTTAATCAAATGCAAGTTAATAAGACATACTAATAGTGTAATTGGTTAATCCATTCTAGTTAATTAATTAAATAAATAAATAATACTAGTCGAAAGATAAACTGAATTTTCTTATAGTACCTACCTGAGTATCTACTTTATGAAAATTCATAAAAAATAACTATAAGATAATTTGAATTTGTTCGCTTCGGGAAGAAAAAAATTTAATTGAGTGAAAGACGCAAAAGTTGTTATTGTAAAAAGTAGAATTATTATTAAGTAGGTACATAAGAAACCAAATATTTTATGAGAATTATTTTCGACTACCATCAAAACCATCTAAGTATTCAAAAATTCACAGCTTTACAGGCTCACTGAGTGCTTTGTTTACCTACAATAGGAAATTACAATACAAGACTTAATTCTGACTTCGCACGCCTTGGACCTAATAACAAAATGTATCCAAATTTGGAAAGTTAAATCAGTAGGAACCTAAATTCTATTATTTATTTATTTTATTTATTTATAAGGACGCCCAACAGAAGTAGCACATAACATTTTTCTTACCTTATGCATTAAAATATTCGAACTATGTACTATTCTAATTACAGGGTGCCACAGCATGTGATTATCACAATAATCTCACTTCAAAACACGCTTCCTGGCCTTACAGACTTTGGATAGGACTTTAAAGCTACGTAGTAAATTGAATATCATCATTATCACCTAAACAAAGCTTGCCCGTGTTCCCTTTCCTCTTGAGTAATGGTCTTGTAGTCCAAATAGGTGACTTTAACCAACGCCGCCTTCAGAAACGCGTAAGCCAACGGGTCGTCGCAACAGGGGTTGCCCTGGAAGCTCACTGAACGTAGAAAACGGAATCTTCGGAGATATGACAGCTAGAAACCAAGTAGGTATTTCATTGTTAAACAGCAGATCAAAACGTCATTTGATGGCATTTAGGCATAGAACTGATAGAACTCCAATTAGTAGGAAGTAACTTAGCTAAGTAGTTATATTACTTAGGTACCTACCTTTTTAATAGCACATTCGACTTAATTAGACGATGTTAAATGCCTACCCATATTTAATAGCAAGTGGCACTAAATTATTTTGGTTTATTAGGTAGGCATTACTTATAGGGTACATTGTATGCGATCTGTAGACATAATTTTAAACTGATTAACAGGACTTTGCCCTGCTGCCAGTCCACCCGTGACCACGAGGGCAGCAGGGCACTCGAAACGTCAGGAAATAATTAAATAGGGTAATTACGCGATGAAGTCCCGTTAATCAGTTTAAAATTATGATAGGTACAGACAGTACCTACCTACAATAGTGGATGAAGTACCTACCTACATACTGCTCTACCTGTCATGAACTTAAGATAATAAGATTCGCAGCCGACAACACTGTAGTAGACCTTGGTTACTATAACTACACTAACTGGAATTGTTGGCTGCGAATTATTGCGGATGCCATCGATTAGGTTCATTATATGTCAGTCATTCTACTAGCTGCTACGTAAAAACATAAAAAGCTTGCATTTCTGTAAGATTTAATAAAAAGGTATTGTAAGGCTGGTAATCTTACCTCCTTATAATCTTCAATAAAATTGTCACCAATGCTGAAAACCAGCAGTTTCACTAAGCAGTCCATATTCTCCAATTTCCTAATGTTATTATGAAACAGCGTAAGCACTTCCAGGTTCTTAAGCTCATCTAGATTCTCGATAAAGCTAATTTTATTAAATGAAAGGTCTAACTCGTTCAAGCCTTTCAGAAGTTCGAGGTTTTCTATTTTCTCAATAACGTTATGGGCTAATGTGAGCTTGGTTAGGTTAGTAAGCATCCATAGGTGATCTATTCGGAGAATGTTCTGGAATTCTAGACGGACTACCGTGGCCTCATCTAAGTGGACACCTTCTTCAGCGAAAAGTCTTCCTGCTTCTTCGGTTGGACCTGTGTAAGACAGGTGGTTTGACATCGGTTCAATAAATGACACTGTTACTGTTTTTTTTATACAACTAAAAGACGAGACAAGCCGAGGACCCACCTGATGTTAGGCGGTAACCTTTACCTATTACAACCGATTTAAATCTTTGATTACAACTGCAACACCGCGGTGATCACGTGTTGCTTTTAAGTACATTAAATAAATTTTAGCCGAGTGCCAGCATTTGCCTAGCTGGCCAAGAACGGGCGAGCGCTGAAAAGGAAACACTTACGTTCGTTGGTTTGCCGAACGTGTAGGTGGACGGTAGCATATATATATATATATATATATTTATGCTGTGTGATTTGTCTAGCATTATTTATTTATTATTTATTTATTTATTTATATAGATTGCCCTACGCTCGGCTAAGGTGTATTGGCGGCATAACCAGTTCTCCTCTAGAGAACTGCTTTGGTTTGCCGAACGTGTAGGTGGACGGTAGCATATAGATTGCCCTACGCTCGGCTAAGGTGTATTGGCGGCATAACCAGTTCTCCTCTAGAGAACTGCTTATCATAAATAGGTACATAGGTAAATTTTTCCATGTTATTAAAATGTATAAATTTCACTTTCAAAATTAACGTGAGATACATATACTATTCATTTTGTAAAAACGGGAATTACTCACGTAGTATTGTAACGTCGAAGATTATTCCGACACGTTTCGATTTTTCAAGAAAATCATCATCATGGGATTGAATGCCCGTCCGCGCGTGGGGCCGACACGACACTCGGAATAATCTTCGACGTTACAATACTACGTGAGTAATTCCCGTTTTTACAAAATGAATGTATAAATTTAACCCAAAACTCATGTCCACGAAACATTACATCTCTTTATCCTGGAGAATTAAACGCAAGAAATAGAGCTCTTCTTCTCAAGGATATTTACAGAGATGTAATGTTTCGTGAACATGAGTTTTGGGTTATATTAAAAACATTATATTTCGAATAAACTCATTAATTATAATTAATAAAAATTAATCTGGTGTAAGCACACACCACCTCCGAAAAAGTCCTTACCGTATTCTAAAATGCACCGTGTGATCATTGCATTATCAATAACTCCAGGTTCTCTGGTTGGATGGATGATAAAACTGTTCAGTGACCTCTTTACAACTTTCGGTTCTTCCATTGTTTTGAATGTAAAAAGAAACAAAGCTCTTGAAAAAAAATCAAAACGAAAAACTCAACGTAATTAATATTTTTCTTGTCTTGTCTTTTTATTTTATGGCTTTTTATGTTTGGTTTTACACAATTCCACCAGTGTCAAGTTTATAAATTCTTATATTTGGCTGGCCATGTTGGCGGCCATTTTTTGTGGTAATAAATATTTCATAGTTATTTATTTTTTATTTATTGACAAGGAAATAAGTTTCCTGTTGCCTGGATACAGTTTGACTAGAACCAAAGATAATACATAAAATTATACTTGACTACATATTTATAACTAAAATCAATAAATATTTAAAAAAACCACAAATTTTATTATTGTTATTGATATTATTAGGTCTGGAGTGTAATGTCAAGAGTCATTACACTCTAGACCTATTATCAAAAAATATATTTCGGAAAAATGTTTGTTCGAATTTACCGCTACAAGAAAACACTACGCTGGAAATGAACGCAGCTTGTTTCGTTCAAAAACACAACTATACTCGAGGCTATAAGCGACGATATTTTGTATACTCGGCTGATTTATTTTATTTATTACTCATACATACATAATTATAACATTACAGAGCTTACTCTATTGCGTTATATTAAGAAGGCCGCTCTACATTCTCACGAGAATCTCGCGAGAACGCGAGAAACATGCGAGAAACGTGAATGTGGAAGCGATGAGAAGAATACGCGAATCGCTTCCACATTCACGTTTCTCGCATGTTTCTCGCGTTCTCGCGAGATTCTCGTGAGAATGTAGAGCGGCCTTGACACTTTAGAAGTGTTGTAATAGATTTTAAGTCTGAAAGCAACTATGAGCTCCATATATATATATGCGCAAGCCTTAAAAATAAATGAACTAATTATCGTTAACCTCGTTGCTCTGACGGCATCAGGATTACATCCGATACAAGTTCGATTTACATAACCCAATTGATTTACAGACGAAATCATTTAAGTAGTTATTTTTTGGACGAATCATTTTTTGACAAATTGTTGAATCAATCAATGTCATAATTTATTTTTTCATCTGTGGTGACCTCGAGACCTCGAGTCGATCGAACGAATTTCGTATTTCTTCAGTGACAAGAGAAATTAGTGAAATCACTTCGATAAATTCGATTAATTTACAAAGATGTCCTTCTTTGGTGTAGGAAATCCTTTTTCTACGCCGGTAGGCCAAAAAATCGGTAATTATTGTACATCCAAATTGATGAGTTCCCCAAAGACTAGTTGTTGCCGACAAATGTTATTTTGTTGCGCACTTGAAAATCCAAATTTCTCTTTGTTGTTGTGCTATGATTGCTCGAATCTTTATAATAAACATGTGAACAAATTCCTGGATCTCTACTAGAATCTGTACTATCTTTGTAAAAAATCATCTCAGTTCTAAAACTTAGTGGCGATAATTTTAATATTGTTTTGATCCCTGATGAAATTGTTCAATTCCAGAGCAAGCAACCGATGGCGCATTGCCTTCTGAAAACTGGGGCCTTAACATGGAGATATGTGATATTGTAAATAGCAGTGCTGATGGACCAAAAGATGCAGTAAAGGCTATAAGAAAGAAGCTGGCTATGAGTGCAGGGAAAAATTACACAGTTGTTATGTACACACTAACTGTTCTTGAGACCTGTGTTAAAAACTGTAGCAAGGCCTTCCACGTACTGGTGTGCAGTAAGGAATTCATTTCAGAATTGGTAAGTAATGTTTTCATTTAAAGCAACTAATGATTTTCCTGAGTTTTTTTAAAGAGTTGTGTGAGTTTGGCAACTTGTATCTTTTTATTATTTACCTGGAGTGTTGACTAATTAAAAAAAAATTAAAAATCTGATTATGAACTTGTTTTAAATATAATTAAAATTATTGTGACTCTCAAGGGAAAAAAATGTTTGCTTTTTTGCAGATGTTTGTCTGTGGTCACAGTATATTAGAATAAAGCCTAAATCGAAAAATTGTCTTCGCAACCCCTAAATAATTTTAAAATACCTATCAGTGTATGGGAGGTACCCTAAATGAATTATGTTTTTATAATTTTTTGTTTATGTTATAAGTACTTTACTTAATATTATTACAACTTTCTAAGACTAATAATAATAATAATGTAAAGCCGCAGACAGACAGACAAAGCGAAACTATGAGGGTTCCATGTCTTACTACAGAACTCTAAAAATGTATTATTTATTTATTATGGTTAACCAACTGTTGTTACATTATTTCATATTAAAGTAAGTATTATATTTAACATCTGGTACCTGTAACAGGATCTGCCACTATTTACCATTTATTTATTTCTATCTCCTAAGTTTGGAAGGAGAAATCTTAAAATCTATGTAAGTCTTAAAATTGAATCTTCCTAAAATGATATCCATTGCAAAATAAATCAAGATAAATCATCCTTATTGTTTTTATCCTTTCTTTATTTTGTATTTTATTTTTGTTTTCTAATTATTTTTATTCCAATCTAAGAATGTAGGTTTGATATGTTTGATATTTTTGTACATTTTTGTAAAAATTGCATGTGTTTGCTGATGTAGCCAAAAAAGATCTTATCTATCTATCTATCTTTAAATAATGTAAACAACAGACCTACAACTATTCTGCATTATCTCAAATCAGATAACATAAAATATCTACAGTCATTGCACTGAATGGTACTAAAATGACAAAGGGTAATTATATGACTGATAAGCTGCTACAATTAGATATTGCTTTTTTTGCATATTAACAACATGTTACTAACCACTGAACTATTGTGTTACAAATAATTAATGAACATCACTTTATGGTATACTAATATTAATAAAATTACAGGAAATAATAAAATTATAACAAAATACAGGGCTAATGTGCTGAATTATCGCTATAAGCTATCTCTTCCAGGCAATAAATAATTAAATATAATTATAATAAGTTGGATGAAAAAAAGTGAATCTATAACAAATAAAAACATTTAGGGCTAGTATTATAACAAAGTATTATACAAAAGCTAAATCATTTCTAGGGATTAAATTATCTTAAACACATTATTCAAGGAAATTAATAGAATGTTTTTATGATTTTGGTGGGATTCGAACCCATGTCTGTCAAATCGATCCTTGACGCTTCCTAAAGCCGGAAGAACTTTAACCGGTAAGCTACGGAACCCGTGTCGGGTAACGTCGAGATTCTTGATAAGGTAATTTCTTGAGCACCAACAGAGAAATAGAAGAATGTGGAATTATACAATTTTGATAACATTTTTAATTTCCTTGAATTGTTCTACCTAAGTGTGGCTTAACGCTATTAAAATTACGTTAAATATTCAGTCAATAAAACACTAGAAGACTCATCAGTGTATGATGAAAAGTAGGTAGAAATGTAGTGATTGCAAGCGAAACCAACAGCATTATGAAGTTAGTGTCTATTCTAAGAAAGTTTAATATGCATTTACAACAGTGACGGACGGATTTACAAATTTGCCTAGGCTGTTACATATACTGACCTTATAAGAAATTACAAACAATTAAATTGCACCTTTATGATTTGTGATCTATCATACTCAATACATCAGCTGTTTTCGTTATTAGTAGGTATGATTATAAAATTTCCGAGATTCGTTTTCCTGTATATAATTTTTCTTTGTTTCTTTTAGACTAGAGAAATGATCTAAATACACCTCCCCCCCTAGAATCTGCCGCCCTAGGCTCCAGCCTACTCAGCCTATTGGTCAATTCAGCACTGATTTACAACAACATTGTTACACCATATTACCAAATTATGTCATCATCAACATTTGAACTCAGTTATATTACCAACTAGCTTGTGCCCGCAGCTTCGCAGCCTATGTGTTAATCCTAGTCAACATATACTATACGTTTGCAAAATTTCAGCTTGATACGTACGCTAGTAAAGACTAGCGTACGTATCAAGCTGAAATTTTGCAAAATCGATGTATGTCACGCAAAGGCGTGAAGAGGTAACAAACCTCCATACAAACAAACTTTCGGCTTTATTATATTAGTGAGATCAAGATTTAAACGATAACTTGTTTATTTGTTTATGCAAAATTGGTTTTATTTTAGTTTAGTTTAGGACTTTAGTATAGCATAACATTATTTTTGATACTATAGAATAGTTACCTACTTAATATTGCTACTGTAATAAACATAATTTGCATTGCAAAAATTTCTTTAAACCTCATTATTTTCTTCTGATATTCTGCACCTATTATGATTGTCTATATGTTTTGATGGCAGATTATGATGATTATGTTATGGCCTAGGCTGTAAATCCGCCAGTGCCTAAACAAATAAATTATTAAATATACTTATATGGAGGTGAAGGTGGATGTTTTACTGACCATTGAATAACGACTAATTGTTACATTCTCGTCACAAGTTATCTAATGACAAAACTTAAGAATCAAAAGGCGGTATTGAGCCTTTTTGTTCACACAGATGTGAGCAGTGTTGGCGGAGTGGTATGTACAGTCGCGTTCATAGTAAAGGATACCGCTAAGCCGGCCAGTCACAAGTGGTATCCTTTACTATGAACGCGACTGTACCACTGACTTTCAATCGGAAGGTCGTGAGTGCGATACCGGCAGTACCTACACCAATAGATTTTCTTTCTTTAATAGTTTATTTGCACTCCTAACACGTGCTATAACGTGAAACATGAGGAACAAAACGTTAGGAAATCCGCGGCTAAAAGTTTGCTGAATCTGAGAGGATTGTATACCATACGAGGTGCTGGGCAAGCCTACTGCATCTAAGAAAGTCCCAGGCACTGCAGGTAAAGGCCTTACCTTTTTACGCACAGATATAATTACTATGGTGATACTAGCAAGTGTGATATGAAACGACACATTGTAGGTATTTAACAGGTAGCATAATTAATACCTATTAAATTCTGTTGTGTGTTGTTGCATGATGCTAGTTATGAGTCATACCACGGTAATATTATCTATAAAATATACTGTGGTCATACGACGATGCTCGGTACACTCGGTAAACTCCGTTGAGACATGACATGACAATGATATATCAACATTATTTACATAACCTTCTGCTGCCCGCGTACAGTGTACATTTCGAATCGAATTCTGTTCACAATATTCATCTTGTTCCACATAACGCTAACTATTAGTTAATATTTATAGCTAGTGTTAAACATTTGTCCACCATTATAAAAAAAAAAAAATTAATAACTTTAATAACTTAGGTACAACATTTATTTCAAGGAAATATTTTTTTTACTTCACCGCAATCGAAAATTTTTGATAAGGTTTTCACTACCCTAACTCATTTTCTAAAATAAAAGTAGTTATTCCTTATGAAATCGGCTATGTTAAGAGTCCCGTCAAAATCGGTCCAGCCATTTAGAAGATTAGCTGTAACAGACGGGAAAAAATAGATTTCTTCTATAATATGTCCGCCACGGGCAGTAGACAGTAGAATGTTACCCCTCCTCATGCCCGTGGATGCAGTAAGAACCTGCTAAGGGGTACCTCCGGAAGATAGGCAGCAGCGTCTTTCTGTGTATTAACATCCCGTACTGCGCTCGCCAACCCGCTTGCCAAGCGTGGGGAGTATGGCAACTACTCCTCATGGAGATGAAGGGAGGCCTGTGTTCAGTAGTGGACGTTTTACGGCTGAAATGGTGATGGCGGTCTAGGTTATTTTTAGACCCATTCAGTAAAAAGCAGTTATTTTGACATTACAGACAAACACTTTATTTTATTTGTTTTATGAAGGTATTTACTGGTAACTCCTGATAGCTGTTGTAGTTAAACTGAGAAATTTAAGGCATTTTGATATCCGCATTCTTATACTGAAATTTCAAGGTCGATAACTGACCTTCTAATATCACAGCTGTGCAAGGTCATAGAGTTGACCTAGTGGTGGATATGTAAAATTTTAAGCCAGCTGGTATAATTCCTAGCTGTGCACGATTGGTTTTCTACCCGAAACAACTACGCACCTCTATGTGAGCTTTTAACATGTGCGCACATTAACTTGTTCTTCAAGGGTAAAAATAATAAATAAATAAATAATGCTGGACAAATCACACAGCATCATCTAGCCCCAAGCTAAGCAGAGCTTGTGTTATGGGTACTAGATGACTGATATACTTAATACATTATACTACATAGATAGATATTTTTATTATATATAGAAAAACACCCTGAACAAATATCTGCAGATCGTACAGACATTTGTCCCGAGGCGGGAATCGAACCCGCAACCCCTTGCGTCGCAGGCGGACCTTCGCCCGTAATAAACAACTTGTATGACTATGAACTATCCAGCATTACTGATATTATATTTTATTTGCAGGTAAAACTCATTGGCCCAAAGAACGACCCGCCTACAATTGTGCAAGAGAAAGTGCTGAGTCTTATCCAATGCTGGGCTGATGCATTCCAGAACCAACCTGAGTTAGCGGTAAATATAATATACATTAGATATTTTTTGCAAGCCAAGTGATCACGTGGTCAGACGACATTGTGATAGCATTGGTAGCAATTAATTTGACACTTTGTCTTTGAGGGAGGCCTTTGTCCAGCAGTGGACGTCCTACGGCTGAAATGATGATGATGATGATGAATTTGACACTACAAGAAATTGTATAGGTAATATTAGTATATTAATATAGGACACAAGACATTCTATATAATTTATCTTCGCCTTAAATAGAGACAGTAAGAAAAGTGTCATTGGACACATTAAAATATTATGTTATAAAACTATGTTCAAGTCACGTGCTCATTAGCCTGCTTGCTTGGCCAGATTGTAACTTTAATAAGGTACAATGTTTTTTTAAACTATCCCAATAAAAAAAAACAATCCGGAGGCTTATGAGCAATGGGTGTGTGTGGGCTGAATAGATGAATGATCAACGCAGTAGACAATCTTTCTAGTCTTCGAAACGGTCAGACAACAGTGGATCTAACATCCCTTAGGCTGGTAATGGTTATTGATAAAACGCTTGAAATGAAAATGCAAGAAGGACAGTAATTGTATGATTTTTGTAGACGTTATTTCAACATTCGTGAAGTCGCTGGAAATTCTTGGCTCAGCACAGCACAGCACCCTTCTAGAAGTCTGTGGATGATAATGATGAATTTGATATTGATTTTTCAATACCTATCTTAATGTCCTTTTGTAGTCAGTAATGTAACAAACAATGCAAAGGAAATTTCGTAACGTCGTCGTGTCGGTCGTAACTAGTTGAGTACCAATCAAACCGCGAAACCCAGTTATGAAATGTGCTGTCCGAAGGTTTACTTTTACTGCACATTTTCCTACTAAACTGACAAAGTAAGGCCAAATCTAATATAGATGTTTTTAATATTCTAAATGCTGTGGAATGTCGTTGTGTGAGGTGCCGGCAGTGGAATGTCGCCTCTCCTCTCTTGTAAATTACAAGAGAGGAGAGGCTGCATTGCAAGTTGCAATGCAGTAAGAATCTGACAGGGGATACCCCCGGAAGATGGGCAGCTGCGTCTTTCCGTATATCAACATCCCGTACTGCGCTCGCCAACCCGCCTGCCAAATGTTTGTAGACATACATCGGTAATGTAGCCTATTTCACTATTTTCAATTGGACCATAAACTCGATTATAGAAGTGAAAAATGCAATCAAAATTTTGTCTCCGACGGGGCTCGAACCCGTAACGTTCAGCGAACACCCCTTAACGCAGGCTGAGACAAAATTTTGATTGCATTTTTCATTTCTATAAATGATACCTTAGTTGTGGGTTTACACTTTAAATACAAAAACAGCTTATAAAATAAACTCGATTGTGATAACGCTGGTGGCGTACATAAATACATACATGTAAAACATAAAAAAGGCCTTTTTAGCTTTGCCTTAGTCGGGTAATAATAGTAGTATGGCTTGACCTTGTTTTGAGCACAAACACTAGAGTAGATTGAAATATAATAAGCATTTAAAAACCAGTTCTAAATTTAATTCAAAGATATCACCGTTATATTATTGCGACTATCGTCTCACTCTGATAGATTAAAAGCATAGGTGAGTTTGTTTCTTCACGGCGAAATTCTGGCTTTTCTACTATTCCAGTGTGCTATGATGTGTTTCTTCCCCCTTTAATTATTTGTAAACAAACTTAACATAATGTTTGCTAATGTGGTCATGTTTATTTCCGTATATGTAATTAGTGATTATGGAAACTTCCCTGGTTAAGTGGTACTGTTACTTTACTAAATTGTAAGGTATTATATATAGATACATAGAATAACTATTTATTTTACGTACAGTACACCATAGTAAGTAAAAAACATAAGGATACAAACAAATAATAACATAAAAATATGTTTGTTCCTTATCAAGGTGAGGTTAATAAAAATCTGACTCCAATTTAACTGCTCTGTATTGAATAATAAATAGGCCTTTGCAATATTGGAAGTATTACGCGCCCGATACAATAAAAACCTTTTTCTGTGCAATAAAAGATGCGAATTTATAGTCTCTGTAAGCTACTGTCATTCTGGCACACTGCGTCGGAACTCTTGTTTGTTTCCCGAATAAAACAAAATAAAAAAAAAACCACTGCTGGGCAAATGCCTCCCTGAGGCTTAAAGCCATGGAACACGTCTAGGCTGGTATATGATTCTAACACGTTGACATAGATGTCATCGTGTTAGAATCATAGCAATCATCTATTTATGATGATGAACTAATCAAGGCCTTTTCGAATTTTAAACGCCTTTTTCTTCAAACTTCAATGCGTTATAGCGTTAAAAAAATAAAATGATGTACTAAATTTCAGAATTTTGACTTGTGCCACAAGCTCCCAGCATTTCAAATTACTGTCTTGTAAGACTTCTGGAAGTGCCCTAGAAGTGTTCCATTTTTGTACAAAAAAATTGCACTTTTTGCTATAACTGCCAGAGGCAGAACCTTGTTTTTGAATGGCTCCATCTGCCCGAAGACCTTGATGTTATGGTATAAATTTCAAGTTGATACCTCTAGCGGTTTCGGTGAAAAAGGGTCTTGACAGACAGACAATCGAGTGTTATACCTACATATAAGAGTTACAGTTTTTCCGCTTGAGGTACGGAACCCTAAAAGTTTATTAATTTTGAAAATTACTGTAGCTTAGGTGTCGGGGGCGTAAACATTTTAAAAATGTTATAAATTGCCAAGTTAAAGGTACATTTTCAAATTTTCAGGGAGTTGGACAAGTATACGCTGAGCTGAAACAGAAGGGTGTCGAGTTTCCTATGACCGACTTAGACATGATGGCACCAATTTTCACACCACAACGTGTAAGTATTGCTTAAGCTTTTATCTTATTTCATCTTAACGAGAAAATTTATTAATAATTAATAATTAATAAATTAATTATTTATTTATTTTTTTATTTTATTAATTATTTTATTAATTTATTTATTTATTTTTTTTTTTTTTTTTTTTTTATTGTCTTTCGCCCGATTTTGGAGAAGAAAATATCACACAACACTAGGATGTTGTGTGATATTATCGATTTTATCGTAGTCTATACGATACGATAATCGGTGCTGAACCGACAATATGATCTTATTAAGAACTTTGGCTCGCCCCGTCATGAGTCTCGTACTTTATCATCATTTTAGCCATAAAACGTCCACTGATGAACACAGGCCTCCCTCATGGATCTCCATGAGGGGTAGTTGCCATACTCACCACGCTTGGCAGGCGGGTTGGTGAGTATGGGATGTTGATACACGGATAGACGCTGCTGCCCATTTTCCGGAGGTATTCCTTAGCAGGCTGTTACTGCATCCATGGGCATGAGAGGAGGGGTATCATTCTACTGCCGGCACCCCACGGCGGGCTCGTACTTTATAAGTGCGGTTAAAGCACTTTCTACTTAGGAAGGGTGACCAACACGAGTTCGAACCCTTCCGGAATCGTTTTTAGGGTTTCGGACCAAAATGGTAAAAAGGAACCCTTATAAAATCACACTGTCTGTCTATAAGTCACAAGTCGATATCTCGAGAAGTAATGATGCTAACGACTTGAAATTTGAAATGGTTAAATATAACACTTTTTTACTAATCTATAAATATAAAATTCAAAGACCTGACTGACTCACTGACTGACTTTTTTATTATTTGGTTTTTATTAAAATAGCCCACGCAAGTACTCAACGTTACAACTTCCCACAAACCATAATATTTGTGTCTCTGCAAAGTCTCAAACTGAGTTTGCAAATCAGTGATGTATGACACTATGGAAAGCGCTATTTACATTTGTCTACCTACTCAGTAATTAACATTGCCCTGGCCTGGCCTTCAAAGCAGCTACGAATGTTATCGTTTCGATTAATAACAACGCTATGCATTGGCATAGCAAACGAACAAATCTGTGAACACATTCAGTTGGCATATTGATGCTAATACTTGTAATTTTTGTTCATTTCTTAAAGTTTCTTTTCTGTTTTTTATGTTGTGCTATTTACATAATTTAATTTGTGTTGTAGCGGCACAGAAGTACATCATCTGTTAAAATTTCAACTGTCTAGCTATCACGGTTTATGAGATAGCCTGGTGACAAACAGTCAGACAGACCAGACAGACGGACAGTATTCATGAATAAGTAATGAATTTGCTACTACTACGGATTACACCACTGTTGCTTCATTAAACTTTCTGCCTTTTTAGGGTTCCGTACACAAAGGATAAAAACTTAAAACGTCTTATGGTGTTCTGCTCTGGAGAAGGGCGGCCGAAAAACGTCTTATGGTGTTCTGCTCAGGGGAAGGGCGGCCGATAGACAGACAATCTTTGTCCTTCAAAAAAGGGAGGGGAACTATTTAAGGAAATCAACATTTTAACTGTTATAATAACGAAATATATTTATGAAAACTTATTGTACGCACACAAAAATATAATTAATTTAACCAACAGATCTGATTTGCATAGCATAAATACAAGAAACAAAAATAAATTGCACATCCCTAAAACGCTCCAAAAAGTTAATAAATCATTTATGGGAAACTGTGTGCGTTTCTATAACAAGCTTCCCTTTGAGGCGACGGAACTATCGATTCATAGGCTTAAGCTTTTTATACAACAAAATCTCATAGAAAAACTCTTATTACTCCATAGTAGATTATGAGAATGATATTCTTGCGGACATTATACCGTCTTTATATTGTTTAATCTTTCCTGTCCATGCAAAGGTTGCCTGGAAGAGATCGCTCTTAGCGATAAGGCCGCCCATTGTGCATTTATGTTTATTTTAAGTTTTCGTACTGTATTTAATTTAAGTTTTGGTGTACGATAAAGTTATATTCATTAATTCATTCATAATATTATTAAGACAAATATTGTAACAATGAATAGAAGTGAAAAAGTGAGGTTCCTTGTTCGCTTCTTTCCCTCACTTGGAAAAAAGTGTTAGAGACAAAGATATGGCGATTCCGGCATGTTTGCTAGAAGTTTGCTTTACAGTAATGTCGTTTCAGAGTGTACCGGACGGCGCCGACAACCCGATAGTGGGCTCGCCACAGCGCGCGCCCGTCTCGCCCGCGCGAGTCACGGACCCGACTGTAACTGTTGTAAGTGGAAGATACAACAACTTTGTTTGTACAAAACATAGGTTACAATTAGTGTCTGTGGCCAAGGTCAATAAGTGTTTGTTCGTTAAAGTCAAAGGCTACGTTCAATAATCAATTTACAAAAGCAAAAACATTTCATCATCGTCATCATTACAGTCGTAAGATATCTACATAGGCCTTGACTTAGAGATCCAAGTGCAGGAGGGGTTTTTGCCATACTCACCACGCTTGGCAGGCGGGTTGGTGAGCGCAGTTCGGGATATTCTTACACGGAAAGACGCTGCTGCCCATCTTCCGGAGATATCCCTTAGCAGATTCTTACTGCATTCACGGGCAGGAGAGGAGAAACAAAAAAAACATTTAAATTAAATAAATCACACGAAATGCAGTAAAAATCTGCCTAGAGATACCTCCGCAGCATGGGCAGCAGCGTCTTTCCGTGTAACACCATCCTGAATTGCGCTCGCCAACCCGTCTGCTGAGCGTGGCGAGTATGGCAGCTAAGGGTAGTTGGGTGGATATCATGGATACCCACGAGGGAGGCCTGTGTTCAGCGGTGACGGCTGATATGATGATGATGTATCTGTATGTTTTGGAATTTGGAATATTACATTTTCCGTTATCCACAGGCACAAGTGACGCTATCAGAAAGCCAGACCAACAAGCTGCGCGCCGACCTGTCCATGGTGGAAGGGAACATGGCGGTCATGGGAGACATGCTCAACGAGCTCACGGCCCAACCGCACTCCAACCACCACGACAGCGATGTCGAGCTGCTGAATGTAAGTTCAAGTCACCTTATTATAACTAACCTGTAGTAGCAGAACTTTTTGTGAAAAGTTCATCCGGCGAGGTACTACCACCATACCTATTAATGCCGCCGAGCAGTGATATCTGCATTGCTGTGTTCCGCAGGGTGATTACGTATCTCGCCACAGGTTTTGCAACAGGCAATTGACAGCAATATTGCTGTTGCAAAACCTGTGGCGAGATACGTAATCACCCTGCCGGTTTGAAGGGTAAGGCGGCCGGTGAAATTACAGGTAATGTGCCTGTAATTTCACCGGCCGCCTTACCCTTACCCCTTACCCAGGGTCAGCGCAGACAGAACGGAGCGCAGCGGAGAGGATTTTGTTAACGCACTTGAAAATAAACTTTAAAATTATTACAATAAAGTGCATAAATGCTTGAACCTGACAAAAAAACGCGCGGCGTTATGCACTTTATACTAATAATAATCTAAAGTTTGTTTTCAAGTGCGTCAATAAAATCCTCTCCGTTGCGCTCTGTTCTGTCTGCGCTGACCCTTAGACCTTACAACCCTATGTCTCAGGAAGACGGGCGCAAGTTATGCAGCGTTGGTCACGTGCTTAGTGACCGCGGTATTGCAGTTGTAATAGGTAGACTGTTTAACATCAGTTGGGCCCACAGCTTGTCTCGTCATTATGTAGAATAAAACAATAGACTGGTGGTTATTACTATTATTTAGCCTCCATTGTCTCCCTGCAGGGCTAGCAAATAGGCATGTCAAAAAGTGATATAATTCTCTTTCCCCCTGTTGCCGTGCTTTGGCAGGTGGATAAAATAATTTTATCCCTTGTCCCAGCCCATGCTGGGGATAAAACTTTTGTCCACCGGTTATTTCCACTGACAAGGGATAAAATTATTTTATCCACCTGCCAAAGCACGGCAACAGGGGGAAAGAGAATTATATCACTTTTTGACATGCCTCCCTTCCCTTCTTCCACCCTTCGCGACTTAACGCAGTGACAGGCCACGTGCGCAGGCGAGTATCCAGCTCGTCCCGCCATCTCCTTGGTAACAATGCATTTGTTTAATTCCAGGAACTAGCAGACACGCTGAAAGCGATGCAGAGCCGCATCGCCGAGCTGGTGGGCCGCCTGGCCGGCGAGTCGCCGCTCACCGGGGCGCTGCTGCACGCCAACGACCAGCTCAACAACCTCCTGCTGCGGCACGCGCGCTTCGTGAGCAACCGGCACGCGGCGACCGGCGGCGCCACGCCGTCCGCCATACTGGCCAAGGCTATGGGCGTGCCTAATGCTAGTAAGTGTTCAACAACCTCCTGCTGCGGCACGCGCGCTTCGTGAGCAACCGGCACGCGGCGACCGGCGGCGCCACGCCGTCCGCCATACTGGCCAAGGCTATGGGCGTGCCTAATGCTAGTAAGTGTTCAACAACCTCCTGCTGCGGCACGCGCGCTTCGTGAGCAACCGGCACGCGGCGACCGGCGGCGCCACGCCGTCCGCCATACTGGCCAAGGCTATGGGCGTGCCTAATGCTAGTAAGTGTTCAACAACCTCCTGCTGCGGCACGCGCGCTTCGTGAGCAACCGGCACGCGGCGACCGGCGGCGCCACGCCGTCCGCCATACTGGCCAAGGCTATGGGCGTGCCTAATGCTAGTAAGTGTTCAACAACCTCCTGCTGCGGCACGCGCGCTTCGTGAGCAACCGGCACGCGGCGACCGGCGGCGCCACGCCGTCCGCCATACTGGCCAAGGCTATGGGCGTGCCTAATGCTAGTAAGTGTTCAACAACCTCCTGCTGCGGCACGCGCGCTTCGTGAGCAACCGGCACGCGGCGACCGGCGGCGCCACGCCGTCCGCCATACTGGCCAAGGCTATGGGCGTGCCTAATGCTAGTAAGTGTTCAACAACCTACTGCTGCGGCACGCGCGCTTCGTGAGCAACCGGCACGCGGCGACCGGCGGCGCCACGCCGTCCGCTATACTGGCCAAGGCTATGGGCGTGCCTAATGCTAGTAAGTGTTCTGTTCACCACTCTCGTATCGTACTTTCTACAGGCCTGTGATCATAAAGACCATACTTCCTACCGATTCTTACCTTATTTTTCTGTATTCTAACGTGTTTTTGATCCAATAAATGATTAAAAAAATGATTAAATTCTACCCGTCAGCGTCGAAAAGCTAAAAAAACAAAATAAGTGTTCTTGTGTATAAGTAAACTATTTAAGTGTCTATGAAACTTTGACTAGTCTAAAATAGTCTAACCGCCGCTAATTAAACACTGAGTTTTACGACATCCGTGCATGTAAATTTGCTGCTCCAAGCAAATTACCAACTCAAAAATCTTCTGATGCGGTAAGCTCGCTTCGTGAACAACAGACACGCGAGGACCGTGGGCGCCACGCCAGCGCCGTCCGCTATACTGGCCAAGGCTATGGGCGTGCCGTAAGTATTTACCGCTATCTAGGGACCTATTTTATGATCGAACTAGCTTTTGCCCGCGACTTCGTCCGCGTGGAAGTCATAAAACGTAAAATCCCCTTTTTCACGCAGAGCCACTTTGATTCAAAAATATAAATCCCATTTATTCCCTATCCCGTGGGAATTTCGAAAAATCCCTTCTTAGTGCACCTCTAGGATACTCAAGGTGTGCCAAAATTCAAGTCTTTAGGTCCAGTGGTTTAGGCTGTGCGTTGATATATCAGTCAATCAGTGAGTCAGTCTGGACTTGGAATTTTATATATATAGATATGTTAGATATTTTATAAGAGCTTGGACATTTTATTTTTTAGGGAGAGAAGGGAAAAGAGGGGCTTTATAGTATACCAAAAATTCGTATAAAAATGGGGAAGAGTATTTCGGTCAGTTGAATAGAATGTGTGTAATAGTGCCTTCACCAAGACCACATTCACAAAGCGAAGTGTCTCTCACTCTCAGTTTAAGAAGGTGAACAGGAGAAGAGCAGTGACTAATGCGCATTCTGCAGATTGTTGAGGTAAATTGTTTACTAATTTTATTTTTTGTAAACCAAGGCCTGAAGGTAACAAACGGTTGAATTTGGTAAAGGTGTTTTCCTTTAAATTGGCTGGAACTAGCCCAATGCGAATTCCTAGATTTTTCTAAATTATGTTTGGCTATGGAAACTAAATCTTTGGTGTAAGTTGAAAAATTTTTTGTGTTGCCATCCACAATAGCTATTCTAGCTAGGTGATCCACCCGTTCATTACCCTCGATAACTCTGTGACCAGGTATCCAAGCCAATGTAATTCTAAAATTTCCTCATGACAAAACGTAAAATATGCTTAATAAAAAGAGAAATAGGACAGGAGCTAGCGGTTTTTCATGCGGCTAGACCATTTTAGACTAGAGAAAGTTTCATAGACACTTAAATAGTTTACTTAAACACAAGAACACCTAGCTTGTATTAACTGTAAACTACTCTTTGAATCAGAGAAAATTACAGAATCTGAAATATTATTATTCCTTATAAATTTAACACATTCAAGAATGGCCAAGCTGTCTCCTAAACAATTTGAACCATAATGGGTATATTTAAACAACTGAGATAGGTCTGAATTTAAGTGCAAAAATGTTACACCTAAAGGGCTTTGTTTGTCAAGCTTAGAGGCATCAGTAAAAAACATATCCGAATTATACCATTAGGCCGAAATAATTTCGTTGAATTTTAAATTTGAGTTATTAGTATTTTTATGTATGCCTATTTAAAACCTAATATCAGTTTGGAATTTTTTTCATTTGAAGTCAAACAAAAATGCTGGAAGAACTGAAAATCTCTCCATTTTAAACCCAATGTTTGCAAATTTTCTAAAACTTAAATAATGGAGGTAAAGATTTATGTCTCCAATATGGCTTGTTATTAGTATAATAATTTAGCAACCATACTTTAGGAATTAAAGGATGATTTTCGAAAACACTAATATTAAAAATAAACCGGTCTGCCAGATACTGGCGTCTTAAGGTTAAGAGCATTTAACATTCAACTTGAGGTTCTGAACATTCAACTTGAAGAGAATTGATAGGTGAAGATTTCATAGCCCCTATAACAATTCTCAGAGCCTTTGAATGGCATAAATTCAGTTTTTTAATTATAGTTTTGTTTCCTGGAATTAATAGATAGGAACCAAAATCTAAATGGCTTCCAACAAAAGCATTATAAAGTATTCTAAGAGAGAATGTGTGCGCACCCCACCGCACTCCGGCTAAGCACCTCATAATATTGCCACCACTTTCACTCCGTCCCAAAATGTGTTTAACATGAGCAACGCCGTTTAATTTAGAACTAAAAATGTTGCCAAGAAATTTAACTTTTTAACAATAGGTAAAACAGAACCACTAGAAGAAATATTTAAATCAGGAATTTGTCTTTTCCGAGAGAAAACACAAATAGAACTTGTTAAAGCCGAAAGGGAGAGAGAATTGGATTCTAACCATGTAGAAAGAATATCAATCGCTTCTTCTACTTTGTTGTCTGCCTGAACTATAGAATAATCCGCCGAGTAGGTAAGTAAATCGTCAGCGTATTGTAAAATTCTACTTACACCCGTTAACGATCTCTCAATACCTATGGTGTAGGTAGACATCGTATAAAAGAGGACTTAGGACCGATCCGTGCTCCAAAAACCACTCTAAACGATTGTTTATTAAATGTTCGACAAGTTTAGTGATCGTACATGAAAGAGCTATTGAGCGATACGAAGAAGAGTCTAACGGGTCTTTGCCAGGTTTGCAAATGGGAATAATAATTTGATGTTTCCAGTATTGCGATATAAGACCAGAATTTACTATGAGATTAATTATAATCAAAAAATATTTATGAGTATTTTCATTAGCATTAGACATAAACGAATATGGAATTCCATCTCGGCCAGGTGCAGTCTTTGACCTGTTCAAGAACCAATTTTAGTTCAAGATAAGAGAAAAATTAATCAAGGGAAAAGTTAGGGTTAGACGTCTGTGAAATGGGATCATTAGATAAGTAGTAAGGTTTAGGTATTTGGAAATAATTGGGAGCTAATGGGGGAGCTAGTTTATCCATAAAGTCGCTTATCCATGCATGCAGTAGAATATGATGACTGAGAATGTTGTCTACGCGATGATCTGAAACGTCTTATTTTTTCCATTTAACATTTTAATTTTGTACATTTAATTTTTAATAAAATTAACTATTTCATATTGTATTTGATTATTTTATTTTCTCGCAATCGTAGTGAAAAGAAGAGTGTAACACACGGCGCTAAAAACCCATTAAAACTCGGTTTCTATTTACTCCCTCGCTCGGGGGAGCTCGAGAGTAAAACTACCTCGTATATAATGAGTCATTTTAGCTCCTTGTTTATCAATCTACTATTGTTACAGCTAAACCTGAAGACGACTCTCTTATTGATCTCAGCGATGACGTGCCTGATGTTGCGAAACTATGTAAGTGATTATCTTCCATTACTCAAGTTTTGTGATTTGTTACGTACTCGTATTATTTAGTTCTAAAATTACATGATTTTATCGCATATCTTGTTTTATTCTTTTTATTATTTATCTGATAAAGAAATTGAATAAAAAAGTACGCTAAGTATAAAATACTGTAATTTTAAAACTTAATAATATGATTGACTGTTCTCGGAGTCTTTGGTAGTTTTATGTTATGACTTACGTTGTACTTCTGTAAATAAGTTTATTAAGGCATCAGACAAGCACGCCTTATGGTCAACGTTTACTGTAGCCTATAGCACTTATAGTTACGCCGGGAGCGTTAACAATGTCTCAGGCAGTGCAGCCTTTTGTACTGCATGAATTTATCAAAAACCAGCTGTAGAATTCTTCAAAAATTAGTTTAATTTAATTCAAATATTTCATTTGACCATTACAGGTCTTAATTCCTAATTCAATAGTGTACGTAAAATTAATAATCCATTTATATTATAATCTTATTAAAAATTCAATGAAATTAAATTAGAAATCAAAATAATATAAAAAATATGTAAAATCATACAATTCATAACACTGCGTTTTTGAAAAGCACACAATTAAGTCAATTTTATTGGCAACCCGGTTTAATGTATGCAACGTAGGTATGTACGTACTATAGACGTCTTAGAGAGAAGATTAGTTCCGTCTCGCGGTGGGCACCGCAAAAAGTAAAGAAGATGTATAAGGCCGATCATCATGTTATTATGATCATTGCAGCGGTAAACGACTCGCAGCCAGAGAAGTCTCCAGGCGGCAGTTCCAAGGACGAGTTCGACATGTTTGCGCAGTCGCGTAATGTCACTTACGAGAGCTCCAAGACTGGGTGAGTTTATTAAATCAGGGGTATGAATTTATCAATCACCTTATAAATATATTTGTACTTACATAAAATAGTAGTTTTATGATTTATATCACATACTACTTAATTTTGTTTTACATAACATGTATATTATTTATACTATAGGTAAGATACCGTACTTGTGCTTAATTATTTTTTATTAAATTTTAATTATTTTTTATGATTTTTCACTGAAAGGTTCGACGTGTATACCAATAAAATTGATCTGAATTTGACGCTTAAAATAGTATATCTCTCATCAATATAGTAAATCTGTCACCAAAATTAAATCACCAAATCGAATTTGATTCTGGCACAATGCAGCCGCTGCCGCGGCTTCAACTTTGGTGACAGGTCTACTATTTCAGGAATTAGATTACTATTTTAGGATTATTATTGGATGGAATTAGGGTAATGCAGATTAGCGACATATCTATCAGAAAATATAGCTTAGCATTGTTTAACCCCCGACGCGCTTTACGGAGCGGCGGGTCTCTATAAGGATTGAACGCTCCGCGCGCTTAGTGTACCGACAGGTATACATAAGTTAAATCAGGTTAGTTATTTTATGTTTGTGTATGTAATATGCATAGCGCTGTCTGTCTGTCTGTGTATGAGACGATTACAACCGAACGCGCTGACCGATTTACATGAAACCTTTTCTGTTAGCACCGTCTTAATGAGAGAAGGGTACTGATTGATTTTGATGACACTAGGGTCACAGGGACCGGTGTTATTGTGACCTCAAAAGGTCACCAAAAAATAAAAGTCTTCAAATGGCCGAAACGTCCAAAAACCCAAAAATTTCATTTTTGACCTTTGGTGACCTTTTGAGGCCTTCGCCCCCTTTTCTGGCACCCCCGTACCAATGCTTGTTTGGTAATAAGCTTTACAGCTTACAAAGATTGCGTCAAAACAGTGAATATTATTTACGCTATAATAACATAATAGTCTCGCCAGCAGAAGTGTCGGGCGACCAGGGTGGCGAGGTGGGTCGACGACCTGGTTCACATAGCAGGGCGTCAGTGGATGCGACTGGCACAGGATCGTGGTGGATGTCACACACTTAGGGAGGCCTATACCCTATACCCAGCAGTGGGTGAAATCGGGCTGTGGATGATGATGATGACAAGTCTTATAAGGTATTACTTTTTTCAGTGGAAGCAGCTACGCAGACAACCTCGAGGATCAGACTAATAACAGTCTAGCCTCAGCCGCGTCTCAGCGAGCCACACAGGGGCAGCCCTTGGTAAGACTTGCTTCATGTCTGTTATCTGATTGGCTTATTTATATTAATCGTTTCAATGATACTAAATGGTTCGTACAACGAACCTGGTTTTAAATGGGTATGATTGTTTTAATCACATAATAAATATATTCGTTCCTAAAATAGCAGATCCGTCACTTCAATTATCATTAACCTAATGAATATATTTGTTCCTGAAATAATAGATCTGTCACGAAAATTTGATTACCAGCTGTAATTTGGTTCTGGCACTTCGCCGACCGCTGCCGCGGCACGGTCGCAACCAAAACCTAACCTAGTTTTTTGGGGTTATCTAGTTTTGGTGACAGATGAAATATTTTAGTAAAAAATATATTAAATACGGTATTGCAAATTAGTGACAAATCTAAACTTTGGTGATAGAAATATAGTTGCCGATTAAAATTATCTAACGTTCTGAGCTAATTACAATATCTGTATTTGGCAACTTCGACCCTTACCATCAAGAGAGATTGTGGCCCAAAGAAAGACCTATTAAAAACGATCTGGTAATCTGCATAATCTGCGTACGGCTGCGTAAAACCAGTCACGCCACGTCGTACGGGATGTGGCCCACGTGTGCTGCTGTGGACAGACGACCAAACCGTCATCAAAGCTTTTTCTTTGTTTAGCGTACCTATTATTTGGCATCATTATTTATTCTGTCATCGATGATAATATTGACTTTAAATTTTTGCGCGTTCCACTAAGTGGTAAGTAAATAATAAAACCAGCTTGATCGTACACTGTTGTGACTTTGATTTTGTGGCTAACATATGCTCTGAACCCGGAGTTATTGTTTTTTGTTGTTTTATTTTTAATGTTTTTTTTTGGTTGTTTTGTTTATTTTTAATGTTTTCTACAGCCCACTGGGATGGATCAGAGAGAGATCGATGAGATCGCCGCCTGGTTAGAACAGGAAAAGGTGTGTTGTGATGCTTTGGGCCATTAGGGGCCTTCCATAATTTACGGCACACGAATTAAATTTAATGTTTTTTTGATCCTTCCCCCCCCCACTGCCTCCTATCACTCGTCACATTTTTGACTAGTGTCGACACATATTTTGCAATTTCGTATGTACAAATAGGCTACAATGTAAGTTTTAATGTTTAGGTAATTCGTCATGTAGATTAACAAATACTATGGGACAAGTATTTTTTCTTTATCTTATCCAATAATAACGGCGATACATGTCGAAATGTATATGACATCACGCACCAACGTGTTCCGGTACTGAGTATGCTCTGACGCGCCTCATAAACTTCAATGCGCTTTAACTAAATACTTATTGTAAAGCATAAAACACGTGTCTATTACTTTAGTATTATCTAACTGACGACTAAATACAATTCTGATTTTTATACCCTGTCAAGTAGCCTATTCAAAATTCATTTATTATTACAGGTTGTCGTAAAAATATTGAGGGACTCTTCCTTTAAGTTCGAAAAACTTGTATTAGAAGAGACCCTTCTCTCTCAGAGTCTCTTACTGTGACACTATACATTTGTAGTAAATAACTAATTCTATGAACTAGACAAAACATATATACTAGAATTATAGTAAGTAACAAGAAATAAAGTTTACAAATTTAACAAGTATGATTTTATAAGTATAACAATCATATCAATCACTTCATTAATGTTTCTGTTATAGTTTGGTTTAATTTTAAAATTATTATAAAATTGAAACAGCAGTTCCTTAGTTTTATTTGCATTCAATTATTTTTCCAAATGTGACGTCACAATTTCAAACTTCGTCGACCCCCCGTCCCCGTCCTTCCTTAACGTGTAACTTTATTTATGGTTGGCCCCTTATTGTATTTATTTACTTAGTTCACACTCGATATTCACGAGAGCACAATATCGACTTGGTACTATACTAACCCGAGCACTGCTGTGTTGTAAAATTTTGTAACTGTCCTCTTCAAATCACCTAACGTAAAAAGTAAATTTACTTTGCACATAAAGAGGTATATCTCGAAATACGACTATAACAATATTCCCATAATGAAAATACACGCAAATCCAAGACTAAATTAACCTACACTAAATAGTGTAATAAATATTATGAAATGTTTTAGTTTCATCATAATTTTACATAAAATTAAATAATAATGATCACCTTTAACTAACCCGACCCTACTGCATTATAGGTAGAGAAGTAATAGAAGTAAAAGTTATTGATAAGAAAATTATAGGTCACATTTGGTTTTTACGTGGTTACCAATACACATGACAAAATTAATAACGCACGTAATTAAAAAAAACTAAAAAATCTCATTTTATTTTAAAATATTATGGTTCCAAAAATAATTTGAAATGTAATTGTAATTTGTCGCGCAATAATTTCAGGCTAACACAGAAAACGGCGCCCAAGAGAGCGTCACAAGCAGAGACTTCGATCAGTTCCTTGCCGAGCGCGCGGCCGCAGCCGAAAGCCTGCCCAATGCCGGTGAGAATAGAGGTCAAACTCCGCAGCAGACACCCCGCCACAGACAGATCAAGAAGGAAGACCCCGATTCTATGTTCGCACTATAATGTGCTTGATATATCGTGCCTTCGGTGAGATACGGGGATAGCTGCACTTTGTGTTAGTGCCACCTTCCTTCGGTGCGACATTGGCATAATTGGATGTATATCCATGAAAAGGACCCAACCCACATACAGTTTTTTAGATATTCAAGTTCCAAGATAGTTCAATAAATACTCCGCCATACAAACCGTAAAAAATGTTAACGTATGCAAAAAAAATACTATATAATTACGTTTTGCAACGGCAGTAATGTCATATACGCACTTTCATAATAATATGAAAGTATATGACATTAGCGCCTTTTTGGTATTCATCATTTCAGCTGTAAAACGTCCACTACTGAACACAGGCCTTCCCTCATGGATCTCCATGAGGGGTAGTTGTCATACCACGCTTGGCAGGCGGGTTGGCGAGCGCATTACGGGATGATGATACACAGAAAGACGCTGCTCATCTTTCAGAGGTATCTAAGACTCTTGCTGTATCCACTTTTTGGTATACTTAATTGATTTTGGGCAAAGTTGTGGGTTACGACCAATTGACAAAAACATATAGTGCAGTTAAGCCCTTGCCTCACCATCACGTTCTTATGAAACGTTCGTTTTGCCTACGGTGTAATATTGACCACTCTACTAATATGATGATGTGTATAGGACACAAAAAAATACTTAAATGCTTTTCCGAATCAGAGGTTTTTGTAAAAAAAGTGGTGGGTCGATTCTTTGATGGCCAGGATTACCAGTAAACGTCACAGGTATTGAACAAATTGGACCGAAATTTGACATAATAATGTAGAAAATGATCAAGAACCTGTAATATACTTTTTATCCGGCTACACGCAAACGCAAAATATCGTTTAAATCGAAAGATAAAAAAAAAGTAAAGTTGTCTATGGAAAATATGTCAAATCTTTACTTATCGAAGACAAAACGATCCGTTTTATGGATACACAACTTACACGCCACACTTGTGAAAGAAATAGCCGGTTCAGTTATATTTGTGTATATAATAAGAATTTTAAAAGTTTTTTTGAACTTTCGCGATAACAGCACATTATAAATATGTATATTGGAGTGCCGGGTATTTATCGCGTAATTCGGTCTTCCGACCAGGATAGATCTGCCGCACAAAAGATAACCACAGTAATTACAATTTTTGGCGGTATTGAGTTATATAAATATATAACTCAATACCGCATTGGTTATCTTTTGTGCGGCAGAGCTACGTCCATTTCCATTTTTCCCGCCGCCGTGGAGTTTGAAAAAGTTAGTTTACAATTTTTTGCGGTATTGAGTTATATGTTATGTAACTCAATACCGCAAAAAATTGTACTTACTGTAGTTATCTTTTGTGCGGCAGAGATGCAAACCCGTCGCAACTTCAGTATAATAAAAAAGTTATTAGTAATTATGTGATAAATAAGCAACAGGCGTAAATCTCGGATCAGTCAGTTTTGTATTAGCTACTAGCAAGGAATTGATGTTTGACAGCGATGATTGCGAGATTTACGCCTGTTGCAAATTTGTCGCGAGGTACGTAATCAGCCTGCCGGTAATCCAATATTAAATTATTAACAAGAGCATCGTCTTATACCTAATACTACTAAAACTAACTGAATTCTGGTTATTTCATTCACATGTTCGAATATATTTATAAAGTAGCCCTAACCAATGAAATAGTAACACAATTATAGCCATTAGTTTTTTGTTTTTGCGTCGAAGTTGTGTGTTTTATGTTATATACACAAATGCCGTTCGGTGCCTAGGTTTTTCTAGCTATTGAAATATTTTAAGATGATCAATCAAAATCATGGTTATAATTTTTTGAAAATTTCGATATGGTATGCTAATTAGGTTGTTATCTGTTTCAATACAATTTAGCACAACATTAACGTATAAGCTAAATTGTATTAAATAATCTTTAAAAAAATTAAAAGACATTTTATTTAAATTATAAGGTCGTTTACACTTATCAACTTAAAATACTTCAATGTTATTGGTTTTCGATAGCTTTGTAAGTACGAAATTAAGAATGTATTCGCATTATTGACTATGTATTAAAATAGGATTATGATTACTAAAATATTTTAACAACAATTAAACGGGGTGTTGATAATTGCTTTTGAAAACTTTTTTTGTTTAAATCGCATTGCACTAGCTTTATATTTGTAATTATAAAGAGAAACTTAGTTCCCAAAAGCAAAGTTAATTTACCCTGTATATACAGGCTGAGTCTAATCTAAATGTCTCCTGGAGGGAAAGTACTCTAAATACCATTACATATTGAAAATAGCTAATTTTACTTTTACAACTTATCTCACTTTGATTGAGGCAGAGTTTATTGGAGAGATTATTTACTGTATAGGTGGAACCTATTGATCGATTCTATAAAATACTTCATTTAGTATGTTATGATTCCCGACTTTTATTTATCCTTCGCGTACCGGCCTCCGCTATATTAGCACAATTTTTGCGTACCCGGGTATGCATTTGCCATTTGAGGAGTTGATGAAATGAAAGAATGTTTCTTTTGAGTAAAATTTGCTATTTTCAATATTTAGAGTACTTTCTTGCAGGTAGCGTTGCTTCGACTCAGCCTGTATATATAAAAATTGTGTACGAATCACGTGAGACAACGGGAGCATTTATATATTGGCGTTTAAATTTTACCAACGTAATTTTAATGCGTTTTTTAAATATTCTGAGGAAGCGCTAAGGGTCAGGTTTGTGATATAAATGTTTTTTTTTTACGGTAGTATCGTATATATTTATTGCTTTTCGAAATGATATATTTTAATTCACCTTTGCAATGGACGCATTTTTAAAATAATGAAAAACTTGTCGCGTTCAAGGACACGATAAGCGTTGCCAATTCCATTTCTAATTAATTTTTATTCATTGCATTTAAATTTATTTATTAAAATATGCTGTACTTTTTTTAAAAACCATATAGTTTCAGTATTTACCTTTAAATATGATATCTAACATTTTCAAGGAATGAGAGACCCCAGGGTACGATTTTAGGTAGCTGGGCATAGATATTAGATGCACGCTACTTAGAACAGATCCTATTCTCGCACGCATACTAGTAAAAATGTTTATCCCATGCTTGTTATTTTACCAAACAATCTGGCTATTTGTCTATACTAAATTCTTACCAGTAAGTATAACCCATACATTTATACTAGGCGAGGCAAAATTTTGGCACCTTCATGTATCTTTTAAAATTAAATTACGAGTAACCTATGTAAAAGGACAAGAGGTTATTGGTACTAAGTATTACACAATATCCATATTCGATGGTTCTTAAATCATTTTAAGTCAGTTTAACTTGAACTAAGTAAGTACTAGTGCAAGTAAGCAGGTGGTCTAATGTTATGAATGAACAATGAAAATCATTTTTCTTAATTAACTATTGTTAAAAATTACGATTCGAATTGGTTAGTTCTTTCGCGAAGTGTTCTTGGAGGGGAATAGTGTAGAATTTGAGTGTTTTGGCAAAATGTAAGTTCTTAGGCTAACTGCACCTACCATTATTCATAAATATAAAAATGCTATGGTTTACTTCCTAAGAACAAAAGGTTCAAAAGAAAAGGTACCCAGAAGGAGCCAAAATTTTACCCCATCCTGTATATTTTCGATCGATAGTGTGGTTATTTGACATATCGATGGGTATGACATAACCAGTCTATTAATAAACTTTATATCACCACGTCTTTTCAGATCCATTAGAATATGTCTTGATTGATTTTTACCACCAATCAGGTTCATCAAAACATGACATTCATTCTATCTATTTGGAACGTTCTTGAATATTTTTATTTACAATTTATCGCTGGACAGTTACTTGTAAAACCAAACATTAACCCTTTGTACCAAAGTAACAGTCGTTCGTGACATTCAATGCCATTCCAAGTCTCGACTTATATTAGTTTAATGTGATAAGATAACTTAAAAGAACAAGCTTGATGTTAATAATTTTAAAGAGTTATTTTATGTTGTAATCGTTATAATTAAGAGAAATAAATTATAACTAATAAAAACAGTTTGCCTTTTTTATCTGCCCCCTTGTTTAACAGGTTAACTGTCCGGCTCCAGAGCAGGAATGGTCTATAATCCAGTAATGTTTTTATGAAAAGTTGGTATATTTGTGGTTAAAATGTATACTTATGTTTATATATAATTTTTATACTCTACTGAAATATGTTTTTTCAACACAGACCACATACGGTCTGTGGACTGGTATGGAAGTGGCTCTACAGACCATATGTGGTTCGTGGACAGTAAACCTGTTAAATATATTTTGTGACAAATATTCATCTATCCAACACCCTGGTGTTGTCAAGTAACGAGTGAGCGAACTAGGCGTTTCAATGTTTGTAGGTGTATATGTATGTTTGCAATTTTTGTCCGAGGACAAAACTCTTGAACGGATGATCCGATTTTGATCAAATTTTGAAACATAAAAAGATTACATCATTACAAATCTTTGTCGTGGGGGATTATTAACAAGGGGTGTAGTTGCTGATAAGGGAATTTATTAATCGATGTTTTTTGTCCGAGTATAAACTCTCAAACATATGCCCGGATTTTCATGAAATTTAAACACAGGGAGATAATATCAACACACGGCAAGCCGATTGAAATGAAGGAGGTTACAGATTCTATTCCCGCCACAAATCAATTTCAGATGCACACTATTTTTGTTAATTGTGTGAAATTATAAAGGATAATAGTATATAATAGTACAAGATTTAAATAATAATAATAGGATTACACAGAAAGAAGTCGCTCGCTCATTCTAACTTTGTGGCAAACAACTAGTCATACATAAAAGGTATAGGAAAATAAGCAGTAAGGAAAAAATTCTAAGTAATTTTTAAAATTATTTATTTATCAATTTCTGTATCCACAATAGATACATAAGAACCAAATTTAGGCAACGATTATGTGAATATTTACATACATTCGATGGCAAATAAGATTCAGAAAATGTAATATTCAGCCCATATCATGTGGGTTCAATAAATTTGTCAAACTTCATTTTAGGATTAAAACATAATGGTACAAAAATATAACATTCATAACCACGAAAGTATTCTTAGAACATACTCTATTCATGTGATGTAAATACAAACTATTTTAACATAAAAATTATGCCAATTCCTTACAAACAACTAACTCTTGTTCTATGTAACTACTTCTTGTACTAAGGAATGTTAGAAATACCATTATGATACAGAAATTATAAATATCAGTACTTACGCTGCTGGTTTGCAAATAAATAATAATGCGCTCATCACAAATACATTCTGGAAGTATTCACTTAAGAGTATTCCGCTTAAATATCAAGGGCGTTGTTTGACCTAATAACGATTTGGAAAACAATGACAACAGTCTAAAGTACGAAATGCACTTTCGGTGTGTTAGTATAAAAGTAAATTATAAATCTATACAAGTACTACGCTATGGAAGTCTCATGAGAGCGAATAGATCGCGGTGCTTATAACTCGTCCCTTGATGGTGGCTCCTCATCTTCGTCCTCTTCCGTCTGAAACAATTCAATACACTTATTTTAATTACATATTCATAACTAGAGGGTAGCTTGTGCGCGAGCTGCTTCGCAGCACGCGGTTGAGCTACGTAAAACGTAGATTGTGGGCGAGCTACTTTGCAGCTCGCGAAGATTAAAAAAAAAGAATTGGGGGGGTGGAAAAGGGGTAGTTTTTTTTATTTTTCTCGTACTCACCCCCCCACCCTCTACACAACCGTTTACAGATTTTCGATATTCCAACTGGAAGTGGGAGAACAATGATGTCAGTCAGTCAGTGAGTGGTAGTCTAGCTTTATTACATATTCATAATGCTAGACTGCCGTGGGGTGCCGGCAGTAGAATGTTACCCCTTCTTTCTTGCTGGATAGCAGTACGAATCTGCCGTAGGATACCTCCGGGAGATCTGCAGCGTCTTTTCATGTATCAACATCCTGCACTGCGCTCGCCAGGAATGGAAGACGCTGCGTTTAAGTTGTCTATTAAACCAACAGCTGAGCCGTGGAGGTTGTCATAACAGCCTTAATACTACAGCCAAATTCGACGTAGAAAGTTGTAAACCAACAGTCAATTCAATTTTAAGTAAATTGAATTGCTGGGTTCGTTCCTTAGGTTAGGTTTAAAGAACTTTATTCTCATATGAACCCAAATGTTTCACTTAAAATGAGATACATGAAATTACTTAATCCAAGTTTTAAAACTATTCTTTACTCTATTATTTAAACTATTATTTATTCCTTGACCGTGTTAATAGTAATTTATATTGTAGGGATTGGTTAAAATCCCCAATAATTCAAAAATATATAAAAAAACGGAAAGAAAGTAATTTTTAGGTTATATAAGTATTGACAATTTGTTACAAAATTCTACTTTGAATTAGCTTATAGTACGGTAGATGCAAGTGTATGCAGTGTTCACTCACCACGAATGGAGTGGGCTCGGCGGCGGCGCCGTCCGTCTCCACGAACTTGGTCATACCGTCGAGCGTCCTCTCGCCGTTGTAGTCCTTAACCTGACCAACAAAACGGACATTATTAGTAAACATCAGGTGGCGGGATGAACTAGATGACCATAGAGTGACAGGCCATTTTGAGCTATGGCTATTTTTCGTCTGGGTCTACCGAGACGAATGGAAAAAGGGAAGGGGGTCTTTGTCCAGCAGTTCAGATTAGATAGGTTGATAAGTGTTCATTCATCACCACAAAAGTTCAAAAGTTATTTTAGTAATAAGAATATATTTAAAACAGTTGGTAATAATATACAGGCTAATAACAGTATATACAAATAAAAAATAAAATACAGGATAATAAAAATATCATGCGGAATTAAGAAGGTTAAGTTTTAGCTGCATGAAAAATTTAAAGGATAAGAGTTTTCAAGTTCACTTCTTTTCAGATAGTCACGAAATATTTTTTAAATACAAGACTGATAAACAAATCCACGATGAACGTCTCTCTAAGTTGTCCTAACAGAGTAAAATCGCGATAATTGGAAAACTGTGTGACATGATAAAAAAAGTAGTCATCAGTAAGAAGTAACATGGAACTGAAGCGGAGTTGGGCAGCAGGGCTAGCATGGGCTGGGGATAAAACTTTTGTCCACGGGTTATTTCCACTGACAAGGGATAAAATTATTTTATCCACCTGCCAAAGCACGGCAACAGGGGGAAAGAGAATTATATCACTTTTTGACATTAGACGTGGATACTCACCCTCCGCCTATAATTTCGGGGACAAGCGTTTCCCCTGGTTTGTCCACCCATGTCGCCATGCTCGGAGGGTGGACAAAATTGACAGAAGGGAATTGTCCTCTCCCCGTGGATAAAATATCTCCGGCCATGCTAGCCCTGCACGTCACATTGCAAGGCGTGATGATGACAGGTGGAGCAAGGCCACAACTGACTAGCGGCCGAGGATGGGTCATAGATGTCGGTCGGTCGATGGATGCGTCTGGCTGATAGCCGCCGGTGGGAGACATGGGGCTGCGGATAACGATGAAACAAGTGACGTACCTGGTTATCCTTAGTGTACAGCTTGATGGTAGGGAACGAGGTGATCTTGGTGTGTTCCAGCTCGTTGACGGTGGCGTCGATCTTGGCGATGACGACATCCTCGTCGTTGACAAAGTGCTCTCCGAGCTTGTCGTAGATGGGGACGAGCTGTTTGCAGTGGCCGCACCTGTGAACAAGGGTTTACATGAATAACTTTTTAAGATTAAAAATCACTTATAATAGCGAACGGCCGTTGGCAGACGATGGATGCGGCATGCCTAAGACAGGGTAAAATGGTGAAAATTGGGATAATCTTGATTAAAGAGTTTTTTATAAGCCCGATCGCTCATAATTTGGTAAAGGTTCCGATAAAATATCTAAGTAACTTTCTCTGAAGCCTGTTTGTTCCTATAAATATAATAAAATACAAGACATTTTGACACTGTTTTCACTATTACTCGTGCAATTCTTTATAGAGAAGGTTAACGCCGAGCAGACCAGCGCTAGTAAATAATTGAAAATTCACAGATTGAAGCGTCAGTTCCATTCCAAGAGTGTGATCAAGGATTGCGATATAATGCCTATCTATAAAGACACGTCAATAGGTCGTCGAAGACAGTTTTCAAGCTCGAAAAAACAAAACTCCAATTTACATAATCGCAAACATCTTCCGAGCCATTGACTACGGAAACAATGACATTTGACACAATATCCAGACACAATATCCATTAATTACGGCCCAGTGAATGCGACCTAACAAACACTTGTGCAAATTATGATGAAACGACCTTTCTACAGTGACCTGACAACAACGTTAGGTATACTAAAACAACGACACAAATATAACCTTAGTCAACGAATAAATAGAACTAGGTATGGCCATGAAACCAGATCATCCACTGCTTATCATGAAGAGACTATTTTTCTTCGTGTAACAAAGCCTATAATTATGCTATAGATATAGAGCAGAGAAATAACAGTTTTTTAGTCATGAAACGTTTAGATTACATTTATAGTATTTGCATTGCGTAACGGGTAATGTCAATTTATTGACACATGCGGTAGGTATGACACAACACCTACGTAAATACAATGCCACGGTGTCATTGCTTACTGCCTGATCATCTTAAGTATTGTAGTTGAGTTAATGTTACGGATATAACAAGCATATCGCACTAAATGCTTAGATGTTTAGCATTTCTAGTTAGACTTCTGAGTTATCAAATCAAATCATTTATTTGCAAACATGGGTCAAAAAGATATTGAGTGTTTTTACAGGCTCCAAACATGTTTTACCGTATGGCATGCAAATTCATAACATAGTCGATACTATAACATAATTAATTAATTTTAAAGTGCAATTGTTAATGAATAATTTGTAATGTCAAAAGTAAATTATACAATGTCAAAAATCAATGATAGTATTAATTTATAACTTAGTCAATTTGTATGTCCTTATCTGCTAGAAATTCATTTATATGATAATAACACTTTGATTTCAAAAAATTATTAAGTTTATTTTTAAAAATTGTCAAAGGCAGCATTTTGAGGTTATTTGGTAAATGATTATAAATTTTTGGTGCCATTCCATAAAAACTTTTTCTAAGTAATGCTGTTTTTGCAGCTATTAAACACAAGTGGTGCTCGTCACGTCTGCTACGCGAATGGCTGGGTTTTTCAAAAATATTAGAATTGCTTTTAACAAAAATAGCCATTTCATATATGTAGAGTGCTGGGAGTGTTAGTATTTTTGATAATATGAAGTAAGGTTTACAGCTATCGGTAGTCTTCAGGCCATACATTGCTCTAATGCATCTTTTTTGAGACTTAAAGATCCTTTCTCTATCCGTACAATTTCCCCAGAACATTATGCCGTACCGTAATTTTGAAGAAACATAACCATGATATATTGTTTTAAGTGCGTCAAAACTTACAACTTTCCGTAGTTTGTAAAGCATATATGAAAATTTGCTGAGCGCCTTACATACTTCTTCAGCTTGAATATTCCAGGTTAATTGACTATCAATTACCAGTCCTAAAAATTGTGTACTAGTTGCACTCTCTACTGTCTGGTTTTTATACGATGTTATTATTTTGGGCATGAGTGTTCGCTGTGAAAAATGCATCACTTTTGTCTTACTTAAGTTAACGTTTAAATTATTATTTTCTAACCAGTCTATTATCTTATATAATGTGTCATTAATGTCAATTTCATAAGTTTCAAAAGATTTACATTTGACTATAGCAGTACTATCATCGGCAAAAAGAACCATCGGATGTTCAACATGAGAGGGTAGGTCGTTAATGTAAATAAGGAATAGTAATGGCCCCAAGACGCTACCTTGAGGAACTCCATATTTTATAGCTCTCCCTGAGGACGTATATACTAATTCCTTTTTTGCGTTAAAACATATTCTGCGGATCTCTGTATATTGCGTTCTATTATCTAGATATGACTTTATGAGACTCAGTGCGTTTCCTCTAATTCCATATTGGAACAATTTATGGATTAAAATGGCGTGATCCACATAGTCAAACGCCTTCGTCATGTCCATATATATGGCACATATCGGTGTCCGTTTGTCCATACCGCTGATCACTTTGGTTAACAGATTAAATATGGCTAAATTAATAGATTTTCCCTTTCTAAAACCGTTCTGTTCGTTCACTAATATGCTATGTTTTTCCATAAAAGAGTTCAATGCGTTATAAATATATCTTTCAAAAATTTTGGAAAATGTTGAGCTAAGTGCTATTGGACGATAGTTTTTTACATCTTCCTTTCCACCTTTATTCTTGTACAGTGGTTTGACGATTACGGGTTTTAGACTATCGGGAAAAACACCGTCAGCTATGCTCAGGTTCATTATGTAGCTTAGGTGAGGAGATATAGAGTTGCTAACGATTTTGATGACTTGGGTGGAAATATCATCGTAGCCAGTGCTTTTTGTATTCTTTAACGATCTTATAATTTTTTCTATATCAGAAGTAATAGTAGGGGGGATGTAAATAGACATAAGTTGCGAGTTCATTATTTTATAATGATCTAAAGATCTGTTTTGGGATGGATTTATCTGGTCTATAAAATAGTTATTAAATGCTGTAGCTATGTCCATTGGGTCCTTGAAACTATTATTGTTATACGTGATGTTTGAAATGTTTTCCTTTGGTAAATTTTGTTTTGTTTTATTTATTATTTGCCAGATCGTTTTAGATTTGTTTACTGAATTTTGAATACTGTGACTATTTTGAGATAATTGAGTAAGTTTAATGATTTTCTTGAGTCTTAAGGAGTATATTTTAAGCTTTAGTTTACTTTTTATACTTGAGTGTCGACGATACGCCCAAAGAAGCTGTCTTTGTTTTTTTCTACAAAGTTTAATCCCCTTGGATATCCATCTAGGTTTCCTGTCAACTGTAATTTTTATTTTTACTTTTGGAAAACAAAGGTTGTAGAATAGTTTGAAGATGTCAAAAAAATAATTATAAGCGTCGTTCGCATTTGTAGTTTGATACAATTCAGAGAAAGAGAGATTAGAGAGATCAGAGAGTTATGAAAAGTAATTTACTTAAATATGTTATGAAACTTGCGTTTTAGGCAAATCTTATAGAATAATAAGATTTGCCTAAAGCGCAAGTTTCAGGTGAAAACTACATGTGAACATTTGATAAAATGTAGCAAGGTTTCTAGGAAAGCCGCGGATATGTCACCCGCGACTAGCTGGTACCGAGCGTCGTTCTCGCATCGCTGCAAAAGCGCAAGTGCATAGGCGCAGGCGCTGATCGGCAATGCTACAGGGCGTTTTGGTCACAATACAAAACTCCTATCATTAATGCTATGAGAAAGGTATTAAACGTGACTCGGATCTGTATTGGATAACCATTCCTGGTCAGGAAGTATATATTAAGGAGTATATAGGTAGTTTTGTAAGGCTACTTTTGTGAGAAAAGCAACGTGAAACCCTGCAGAATGCTAGATTTAGTTTCTGTAATCTGTGGCTAGATGGCGATAACGCTAAAAAATTGTTAGGACAGTTCGCTAACAATTTTTAAGACGTTTCCTAGAGCTGCAAACTCATCAAGGAGCGTTGAACTCGACGATAACCTCGTTGTTGGTGTCAAAGACGAAAAACCTGCATGAATGCACCAGGCGAAAATAGCGAGAAACTTTGAGGCGAATAACATCTGCCTCCGACAAGACTATAAAATAATGACCATGGCCGCTCTGTCAAGAGTGCCAACGACAAAGAGCTATAAACTCACCAAGTAGCGTAGAACACGACGAGAACCTTCCAGATGGTGCTAGCTAACTCAAATAACTTTGCTATCTCTTTCTGTCGTCCAAAAACTCCATTCACTATTTCCAAGAGCCTGAAACTCACCAAGGAGCGTAGAACTCGACGAGGACCTTCTTGTTGGTGTCAAACACGACTTCATCGAAGTTGGAGGCGACGAGGGTCTTCACGGGCTTGGCGGCCCAGTCCTCTGGCAGGTCCTCGGAGAGAAGGTGCTGCTTCAGGGTTCCGGCGAAGAAGGACTGGATGAATTCCTGGAGACGAGAGGGAGAGGTTGAGTTATGTCAAAGATAGTTTTGTAAAAATTGCAAATCTGGTAGGTATCCACAATTCTAAAGTAATCTAATCAATCCCACTGCTAAGCAAAGGCCTCCCAATTAGAATTGATATAATGTAGCAAGGTTTCTAGGAAAGCCGCGGATATGTCACCCGCGACTAGCTGGTACCGGCCGCTGTTCTCGCATCGCTGCAAAGCGCAAGCGCATAGGCGCAGGCGCTGATCGGCGATGCTTTATTTATGCATCTCCTTAAATTTTCTGTTATCAATACAAAGTTTTGTAACACGGAAAAATATAAAAAGGCGTACGCCGTATTTGGTTAGGCTCGTCGCTCACATGACCCTCATGTGACCTAACTGGTTGTTAGTGTTGCTAGGCGGAACGACAGCCGATGGACCAAGGCTGTAATAGTGGTTGCCGATGGAAGCGAGACGGCCTCTAGGCAATCCACCTGCCAGATGGGCAGACGATATAGTCAAGGAGGTTGCCGGACGACAGCGGATGAGCTAGTTGCTAGACTACAAGACAGGGGGTGACAGCGTTCGGTGACAAAGGGCTAATATGATGATGATGATGATTCGACTTAGTAGGTGTTACATTTTCAGACTACGTGAACGAAAGCATCGGCAAAATAATTACAGTTTTATAAAATCATTTTCCATTTGCCGTTTCGACTATTTACCTCTATACAAAAGTTACCTACGTTATTTATTTTGCGCGGGTGGAATATTTACAAAAGTATTTTTTCTTTATTATTTGACTAAATATAGTCCGTCTATAACGAAAAAAAGGTCATAATGTCATTCATGTAGTCTGAATAAACTGCTGAAAACATGTGATTATCGATATATTAAGCGTGCGATTTGCTCAGTTGGGGGTAATATTTAAGCAGTGTTCCATTACTAGTTAGTGTATCCATTATCTGTAAAACGTTTTTTATGTCGTGTTTTATGAATATGAATGAAGTCAACAAAAATCTATCGGCTGTTATCAGATGTAGAGATCAGGGTATGGAAACCATCTAGAAAATTTATTAGAACGATAACTAATTAATAAACAAAAAACTATTACAAAAGAAACGTATTTTTTTTTTTCAGTTTACAATACGATTAATTTTATCGTAAGAAGCAATTATTAAGCGTGAATTGATAGGCAACCCCATGACCAATCAATTGGAAATAAACAACGTGGTTCTAAAGAATTCAAAGCATTTTAAATGAAAAAAACATTTCTTGAATACACTTATCGTTTGTGTTACGGTTAGCTAAAACATAATTAAATAAATTATATAGGCTGTGAATAATTCATGATTTCCATTGCATTATATGTGATTAACTAACGATATTTTTAACTGAACCCACAAGTATCGTAGAGTTTTACGCTGTTTTCTTTTTAGTTATTTTTAACGTCTTAAAGTATGGTTATCTTAAAAGACTGGTGGGACAAGTGAACTTTACCACTTCCATTAAAGACGGAATGTAGTCTTGGGACATTAACCTATGTATTGACAATACGTAGGTTAACGTCCGAAGATACCAATTTAAGACAAGGGCAGAATAGTTTCGCAGTATTTCGATTTTAATGCTACAGAATTATTCAACAACTACACAGACGGAGTATCATGAAATGAAATCGATTCAAGATCGAATACACATAGTTCAATGAACTTACCGCAAAAACTCTGTAATTTAATTTAAAAGACCTGTTTACGTTTTAAACCCGTTATTGTTTTATTGGCTGTAAACGACTTCGCATTCAAAAATAAAACATTTTATTTGTAAATACGTTTCGTTAACATGCACAGACACTCTTCACACTTTTTTACATCTACTCAAAAGGAGATGTTTCACGAATGTATGGAATCCAGGCTAACTAGGTGTACACGTGCACAAACTTGGCTAAATATTTATTAAACATTTTCCCACTATCAGTTTTTTAATATGTTGCTTCGTTTGATGCATTTTCCTAAAAATAACTAGCCTAAGTCGAGCAACACAAAACTGTAGAACAATATGGCGGACCAATACAGTTGGTGACGTCATTTTGATAGCTGTTGACATAATAGTAAAATGAATGATTTATGATAGAAGCTAAATCAAGTCAACCTGAGGTATTTAAATTTTCGAGTACCTAAGTACCTCAGGCTACCTACGTAAACTACATTGAGAGCCTAGCTACTGTTAAAAAACTTCAAAATCTTCAACTCAAACACGTAAAACCATCAGTCAAAATCATTAGGCAGTGACAGTTACAAGAATTTATTAGAAACTGTCTTGGCTGCCTAGTAAAAATGTTACCAGTGATAATTATGCCTCGTATTCAAAACATTAATAAAACAATCATTTTAGTTTAAATTAAATAAAGAGTATTTTTTCCGAAATCACCGATTTTTGCGCAATTTTTCAGTCTGGGTACATAGACCTAGCCCATTTTGAAACATCTCCTTTGCAGTCAGTTTTCACTACATACAAATAATTTTCTGCGATAAATTATCTTTTAATTTATATCTTTCATAAGGATCTAAATTACAACAGTTATTAAACAATTATTGTGGTTTGTAAGTGCAAAAGTCAATTTATTATCCAGTTTTCTCCAAAATCATAATTGTTGAGTTGTAAAAGTATCTGAGCACAAACCGGGTGAGTAATAACCGGGTTTACAATCTTATCAACCTTTGTCACTATGTGAAACAACTAGCAAGGTGCATTTTACTATCTGCGGAATCAAATCACATTAATACAAGAAAAATGTGTGTTTCCATCGGCACGTTTTCTTTATCGAGATAGCAAGATGTCGATTATAGCTGATAACCTTTTTACAACGTAAACTTGCAAGATAATAGTTGACTGATTCATGGTGACTTAGTCTACGATTATCATTTCGTCTACTATCATCATCTAGTCTACGATTATCAGTAGTGGACTAATATAGGCTATTACTACTGTAAATAGGCCTTCCCGAGTCTTCGCGAAATGACCCTGTCTTCAGTTTGCCGCATCCAGCGTCTAACAGCGACCGTTCGCAAATCATCACTCCATCGCTGGCTGATGGGCGTCTTACACTACGTTTGCCAAGTGGCGGTCTCCACTCAAGAACTCGTTTACCCCAACGGTTATCGGTTCTTCGACAGGTGATTTGTCTACTATAATTTTTCGAAATAATAGCGAAGTATGTGTGATCGAGGATGGGTAATGTTTAATAGTTTGATAGCTACATCATAGCTAAATCGCGAAGAATATATGAAAGAGGATAGGTAGTGTTTAATAGTTTGATAGTTACAACATAGATCAATGTCATATCAAGATAAACTATTTGACGGCTAATGAGCAATTAACTATTGCGCAGGTCTATTTATTAACTGTGTTGCTGTCCGACAGCTCTAACAGTAATGAGCTATTACTTCCCCTTTACCTTAACTTACCTCAATATGTGGAACAAATTCATTACTGTTCTGTAATTAAAAAAATGTGTTGTTTTCTTTTATATATTGACTTTTGGGTCTTAATGAGTAAACGCTTTTATCTTTGAATAGCTCATCGAGTGGTTATTAAACATTTTTACGTTAAGGCCATAAACAAACGCCTTGTCCCCATACACCATTGTCCCTGATGATAAAAAGCGGAGCAGTCGCTGTGAGCCCAATGGCGACATCATCATCATCCACAGCCTGACTTCACCCACTGTTTTAATTATTTAATATATTAAAGTAATACATACAAAATACTATATTTATTATTACACATACACAACCACACGTGCGCGCTAACACACACATAAACCCTCACATACAGACACTCACAATACACATACACAATACGTAATTTACACACACACTAAATATTTGTTATATTGTGTTTGTTTTTTTTTGTAACAGTTGTTTTACATAGAATTGGGAAGGAACTGACTCCCAACATACAGCTAACGCTAGTTTGGGATTCAGGGCTTGCAACGAATTTGTTACCACCTTGTTGTTACAATAAAGATATTTGTTTGTACTGTTATTATAGGCATTTGCATTTCATTTCATTTGCATTGGCATTTCGCCCTTTGTACTCCTGTGTGATTTTGTATATAAGGTTCTTTATTTGTTTGTATATTTTCAATGTGGTGTACAATAAAGAGTTATCTATCTATCTATAGGCCTCCCTTAGTTTGTGCCGTCCGCCACTATCCTGTGCCAAGCCATCGTGTGCCCGCGACTTTATCAATGTCGTCTGCCCATCTTGCTGCCGGACAAACAACGTTTCTGCATCCTTGTCTCGGCCACCATGCAGTCATAGCTTTACTCCACCTGCCCTCACCACGCCTCGCCATGTGTCCCCCAACGGCCACACTTGGCCTTAATAATGTGAATGCTCACCTCAATAGCGTTGGCGCTGAGTTCGTTGCTGGCGGGCTTGTATTTGGCCATGTCTTGTTCCAGGGCGATCAGACGCGCGGAAGGCACCTCGTCCTTCTTCATGCCGAAGAATTCCAGAATTCTGTGGAACAAGTTGTACGTGAGATGAGAATACAAATTACAAATACAATTTTTTTTATTGGGAACAAAAACATTTGATACAAAAACAATGGTAACGTTGAACTACCGCAAAAGTTAAAAAAACTGTGTTGCAGAATCAGCGCCCTCCTCCGAACATGACAGTCATAAGTTCCGTAATCAGAATTTCAGGTGTTTTTTTAACAAACTCAAATTAAGAAAATATCTAATTCAGTTTTTGACGCGTCCATAGGTTTTTTTAATTTTAGGTTCGTTTATAGGTAAGAGGCACTCTGCTAGTTATTTGATGTTAATTTTGCTGTCATGTTTATAAATTTTCTGTTACCAATGTAACATGGTAATTTGTAAACCTAAATTTCTGTTGCTTTAAAGCTACATCTATCTTCTAAGTAAGCGACAGAGAGAAATGTATGGAGGTGAGGGCTTATTCTTTTTAATATTAAACACAAAGCTGTATCTAGTCCCAAACTAAGTAAAACTTGTAATATAGAAACAAGATGATTGACACAATACTTAAATACATTATTTTGAAAACATACTAGAAGACACCCAGACCAGAGACAAATATCCGCTGATTAAGCATACATTCGTCCCCAACGGGAATCGAATCTGCAACATCCGTCTCAGCCGGCTATTACACCAACTGATCTTCAGAGGTATTTGCCCTGCAGTGAGACATTAGGCTTATAATAATAAATAATGCCGTGGGGTGCCGGCAGCAGAATGGTGCCTCTCCTCTCACGCCCGTGGATGCAGTAAGAATTCGCTAAGGGATACCTACGGATGATAAGCAGCAGCGTCTTTCCGTGTATTAACATACCGCACTGCGCTCGCCAATCCGCCCGCCAAGCGTGGTGAGTATGGCAGAAACCCCTCATACAAGATTAGTACTTACTGCAGATCCATAAGGGAGACCTATGGCTTACGGCTGAGATGAAGATGATGATCATCATTTTTTATCATTTCAGGCATAAAACGTCCACTGATGAACACAGGCCTTCCTCATGGATCTCCATGAGGGGTAGTTGCCATACTCACCACGCTTGGCAGGCATGTTGATACACGGATAGACGCTGCTGCCCATCTTCCGGAGGTATCCCTTAGCAGGCTCTTACTGCATCCATGGGCATGAGAGGAGGGGTATCATTCTACTGCCGGCACCCCACGGCGATGATGATGATGATGATGATGAATAAGCAATACCTCTGGTGCTCGTCCTCATCAGCGTCGATGGCGACGGACATGATCTTGTCGCGGTAGTTCTTGGCAACGGGCTTCAGATCCTCAAGGTACTTCTCGAAATCGCCGTTTTTCTGCAGCAAAACAATGGTGCTCAGTTATGCTACGTGAACTTTACAATGAAGGAACAAAGGAAACCTACAGTACGGCCAACGAGACGCGATACTAAGGCGGTTAACACACTGCCACGCACCACGCTGCATGTTGCGTGAATGCGTCTTCTAATGTTGCTTGTACTTACAAGGAACATTAGAAGTTTACCTTAACTTGAGTGCGTGATCTGCATGTACATGCATACTTACGCATGTACATGCAGATCACGCACTCAAGCGCGGTGAAGCATGCACCCACGCGCGTACGTGCGGGGCGAGACGCAAGGTATGGCACACCGCGACCCGCAGTCTAGCGAACAGCTTTGAATGAAAAGAGTCAGAGCCGCCGTGAATCCACAAAATGCAACTAAGCGCGTGAGTACGTAAAAAAAACCCACACGATGATGCAGATCTGCACCACCGCAAGAACGCGCGTAGGTGCGTCGACACGCAACATGCAGCGTGGTGCGTGGCAGTGTGTTAACCGCCTACAAGTCAGCAAACTGCCAGTATGTACCTCTAAACTAATAATCACTTTTTTGTTGTCATCGTCATCTTTTCAGCCGCAAAACGTGTGGACGTTTTGCGGCTGGAAAACCAACCTATTACTAAACACAGGCAGATTCCTCATGGATCTCCACGAGGTAGATGTGGGAGCTATCTAATCTCCCAACTTGTAAATCAAACAAGTTGCTTGCATATACTAACGGAGATAAAAATATAGTTCGTTCAAAAAAGTTCGTAATCGCGTGCCTAGTTTTTTGTTTTATTTAAAACATAATTTTTCAGAGACTAATATCAATATTATCGTATTTATCAATTATATCAAAAGACTAATGCTAAAATAGCAAGCATGTGTTAAGCGTTGACATTCGGTCGATCGCTTCTCGTTTGCTGCATTAAAGTCATAGTTTAATGCAGCAAACGAGATTACTTTTTCTAGACATATATAACTAAGAAAGCTGAGCTAGCCATTTCTGTGTTTAATGCCACATGGCTAATTACTTAGCTAACTTGACAGAAATGGTAAGTACATCTATATTGATGTACTCCGCTATTGCGGACCATCAAAAATCGGTTAACAACCAGGCACTGCAGAGTCCATTCAGTTCACAGTTGCTGACGCTGTACCGTATAAAGACGATTAATAGGCTAACAGTATTCGTTGGTTAACTTGAATTTACAATATACGCAATCGAAGTCTTTTCTAAATTATTTTGTGGATTAAATAACTGCGATGACCACGAGAAGCATAAAATAAGTGCTGAAAAAATCATCAATGCCATAATTATAACAGCAAAACGACTGAATTAATCATTTTATCGGCTTTCGGTAACAACGGATGCAATCTCGGTAGTTGGGACAACAGACGCATAAAATTTCTATCAGCACGCCTACGCAGATTACAGTGTAGTTGGTTCGCGTCTCCATTAACATAGGTTACTGAACTTAGGAAACGGATCACTTGCCTTTGGCGTTTGTTTAACGAAATACTGTTTGAGATTCTAATTCAATAGATTTGCTAACTGCTTTGAATATTTAGTACTTCTGCACGCAGCTTCGCCCGGATAAAGAAGACTATACGTTAATCCTGGTCAACTGGTACAAATCCTGGTACTTTTTACTGGAAGCAGTAGTTAACTCCTGTACAAACTTTTGTATTTATAATATTAGGGAGATAGATAGAAAATACTTTATTGCACCTACACCCTAAAACTAAATACAAGAGAACCACTATATAATATAGTTCAAACTGCAAATGCAAACATTTGAATATTATGGGATAATAGTGGTTAAAATGGAACCTTCTATAGCTTTGGGTAATAGATAATATAGGTATAAAGGTTGACCTATTCTCCAAACTGACGTAATGTGATAAATCGTGGTTCTAAATAACATCCTACTGATTTTACCGATTACATGGCTTAAATCTCAGAATTACTTGTAGAAAATTTCGTATGGCCTACATTATGGTATGATTTGATAACCTTCGTTTCCTAGAAATAGGTACACGAGCTATAAGTAATGAATATGCTACGGTTGTTGAAGCGTGCACATTTTTATTACAACTCCACTAAGACTGATCGGAAGCAAGTTTTTATGAAAGGATTTTCCTGGTATCGTAGAGAACACTTTCCATTTTCTTGAATCATCATTATACATGACATATATGCAGGAGTAAAGCAACCTGTTTTTCGACACAGAATGTACGTATGAGAATCACGAGAGTTAAAACAGAGCATAGACCAGCACTATCGATGATGCTGTGTGAATTGTCCAGAATTATATCACTTAATTTCATGAAACGTAAGGCTCTTCCAAATTTCTCATTTTGATGGACAACATTTATTTAGAGTTAAAAAGGTGATTTCAAATTTTTTTGTTTTATGCTTGATATTGTTATGAGATCATACTGATATAATAACTCAGAGTAATATTATTTTTCTTAAATTCTTAATACGAGTATAAGATGGACATCTTGAAAGATAGTAAAATTATACTAATAATAGCGAGTGAATCGTGATTGACATCGGTGAAAGTTGAACTTTGAACAAAGGTACAGTTAGCGACTGTACTGTAAACCCGACTGACTACTTTCATGATCATCGATGCAAAATCTTGACTCATGTAGGTTCGCAATACCGGTTCTATGAACACTCATCAAGTAAGAGTATGTATGAGCAATATTCTGATATGTTAAGTCAATCGTAGTCTGAGAAGTCATGCAGACAAGGTTCGAGTATGAATCTAGACACGAAAATGGCCATTGTATAAAAAAGCAAATCTATGAAATACAAAGCATTCTTTGAAAAAACTCAGTAGGTTAGTAATACCCTTAGCATACTGTGGGAAAGCTTGAACAAACATCAATAAAATTAATTTATTATGTTTCCTTAAAATGCAAATAGCCATTTGCATTTTTACGTATGATTTATACAGCGACGCTCCTGAGGTAAAATATGTCTGAAGCTAACTGTCAGCTAATGTCTGAAGTTTTCCCACAGGGTTTTCTTCACCGGGTCATATCACTCTTAGTTTAGCAGAAAGGCTAGTATTCGAAATAAATCCGTAACTTGGGGTGGACGTTTGTTACCTCTTTAAGCAAACACTATCAAACATATTAAGCTGAAACTATGCAAAGATGTTGACATGATTAACACATACGTCCGTTTTTTATCCCGACACAAAGCGTGTGTGCCTTACTTTTATGTCTTCTTCGATTGTTTATCGCCAATTTTACGAATCGCATTTTTTATTGTTTTATCATTGACATTTAGTTGTTTAAACTAGCTGTTTAAATGATGCCGTGGCAGAGATAAGTCGGTTGCCGGCCGGCCGCTGTCCTGACCTTGATATCGAAACACGTGGGCAAAGGCACGTTCACTTGCTGACTCACAGTTCGCGGTACGTTTTCGGACATCGCGAATGAGAGATCCTTTACTGGATTCTTGTGAATTTTAAACTAAATGCGTAGTTTTCAATACGAATGCGGAAATTCTGTAAATGTGCCAGACGGTCGAATTAAATTCAAAATATCGCGAATAATTTTGAATTTAATTCGACTTTAATACCTTTTTTTAAAGAATGGGATTAGTATAATACGGATAAACATCTATAGCTTAACCAGATGGTTATTTAAATTAATGGTGAGTCCTATATCTTCAAAGATTGGCAACTTCTGCAGACCATAATTATTATATAGTGCTAAATGTAACTATAACCATTTAATATTTTAATACCTTTTACTAAAAAGCTGATTATTTTGTTAGCCCATTTAACCTTTAAATATCTGCTATAGCAATCAACAGTTTCCTACTTCTTCATGAATCTTGTAGCCTACAAATGCCTAAAATATGAAACTTCTTACCTTGGATAGGAACAGCAGAAGGTGGTATTTGATCTGTCCTCCAAAGATCTTGGAGGCGGTCTCGTGGGAGAACTCAACGATGACGGGCATGGACTGGACAAAGACCCAGGTCTTGAAAGATTCCTCGTTGAAAGCTTCAGTTTCATATTTGACACGCTTCTCCTCGAACTGTTGACAAAGAGAGATACCTTATTTCTTATCCATAGAACAGTTTAATGCAATCATAGAGCAAAAACAAGTTAAATAACTAGATGAGGTTAGGGTTATAAACCCTACAAAATAATGTTATTAGAATTTTTGTACTCAAATGAAACTAAATAGTTTCATATCAAAAAGACCCAATGACAAGTCTCACTCTTTATGACTTACACAAGTCAAAAACTTTCGTCCTTTCGTCCTTTTGGTGCACAATATTGGTACAATATCATGTATTATCAACTTTCTTTTGATATGAATAATAACAAAATATATTACACAGTAACAGTTTTATCTTATCTGTTTAAGTTACACCTATAACCTACTGATTTAATATTTAGTCAATAAAATGAAGTAATCATTATGATAAATTGTTTGACCTTTATAATACAGTACACAGGCACATAATGTTTTTGGCAGAATCCTCAAAACATTATTAGGATATTAATAAAGCTATTCAGTTGTCTGTATATAAAATTTAGTTATGTGTTTGTTAATTAATATTTAGTAATGTAATAAGGGGCCTCGTGGCCATATTCAAGTTTGATGATGACTTTGAAAGTGTGTATGTATGTAAATAAAAACTAAGTAATTGTATTATTATTATTATATTATACTTACATTCTTGAACAGAACAACATCCTGGTCAGCAGCTTCCAATTCAGTGATGAGGGCAGCATCAGACACAAGTGCGAAGACTTGGTCATCAACAAGATCAGCAACACTCAAGAATGCCTTGGCCTTCTCTGTCTCCTGGTCGGCAAAGTAACCGAACACAATGACATTGTTGGCAGCAGTAAGTTCCTTAGCCTGCTCAGCAGATGAGACCTCAATGGCAGGTGGGCCAGTCTTCTTCTTCAGCCAGTTGACAATGTCATCAGCCTGGCGACCACCTATTAAAATATAAGAAATAAGTAAGTTGGCTTTTATTGATAGGTATACTTTCCCAAGATGAATTATCAAACATAGAATTAAGTCAATTAGATGTGAAGGTGTTTTTAAAACTGAAATACTGTGACAATTTTAAATTGCTGTGAAAGTGATGTTTTATCAACAATTTTATCAACTGCATGTAATTGTGAGAACACTAGACCATGCTTTTTATTGATTAAGTATACAAATAAATAAATTACCTGAGTATTCAATAGCGCTGCCGCTCTTGAAGAACTTGAGTGTGGGGTATCCCCTGACGCCGTAGCTTTCAGCCAATTCCTGCTCCTGGGTAGCGTCGACCTTAGCCAACTTGATGGGAGATTCCTCCTCCAACAATTTAGTAGCTGCCTTCGCGTATTCCGGCGCGAGCGACTTGCAGTGGCCGCACCATGGCGCGTCTGAATGCACAAACAATTAACTTAGTTATTTACAGACGTCATCCGACATGCATCGAACGGTCGCGATGTACCGGTCGGCGCAGAGACAGCGTGCCATCTCAATGACGTGTCTTTACAACTCACAAAGAAAAAGCACTAAAATAATCTTAATGACTATGATAAAGGAACAAAGACAGCTCTAAAATACAAGAAAACAGACAAAAACTTACAGAATTCCACTAGGACGAACTTGTTGGATGAAAGGGCGCTCTCGAAGTTACTCTTTGAAAGGACCAACACGTTTTCCTCAGTGGGAATTTCGTCTCCGAGCACCGAACCCAAAAGGGCTAACGCGATGAATAATATTACACGCATTTTATATTTTTCAGTGACCTGTGGTAATCTTCCTCGGAAGACGAAACTTTACAAAATGCTTGAAATTCGCCACTTCATTCACTCGCTGTCTCACTTGACGTGGCAGCGTTGAACGTGTGTTGAGTTCCGATTGGTTCGGGATTTTTTTAATGCCACATAATATCCAACATCCTGTTGAAAGTGACGTCTATCCGAACGTGCTATTAAGAACATTTAGAAACATTAAACATTAACATTATATTTAACTTAGGAACATTTTTTAGTTACAGTATTTTCATTGGATCCTTAATAATAGTTCTACGGAATTTCGGAATCGCAAATCAACATTATATTCTAAACCTTTTCAAATACATCTCATCTTCAAAGTATGAATAGTTTGATTACCTATGTCCTTGTAATAAGATAGCAGTATCCGAACGAACACTTTCAATGTCAATGACTCTGCCAGCCAGTCATCTGTCAAAATGTAATTGTAAATGTCAAACAATTGAAATGTAAACAAAACAAATGGAGAAATCATGTGTTCGTGTTTATCTCTGTAATTTAAATTAGAAATCCCGCTATTTTACCATAAATCACGTCTCCTCCCATACTAAACATCGCGTTAAGTTATGAAGTTTATAAAGATTTATAATTTATGTAATTATTTATTATTTTAATAATTCCAAGTAATTTGCAAGGTTGATTTTCTTTACAATCGGCAGGAACTAAGAGCAAATCCAAATGGTTTCCAAATTGTATGTCCTTTCTAGAAGTTCAAAGCACGTAGCATTACAGTTACGTAGCGTAGGCATAGTACAACAGTTACGCTACTAGGGCCTAGAGTGTCGTCTACTGGAATATACTACTGTACTGCTTGCTTCATTGCTAGAATTCCGAGACATATCGTCATCACCTGTGCCACAACAAATCACATTATCATAAACCTGGCACTCGCTCCATTCACTATTACAGATTTATTTTAGAGTTTAAAAATTGGAACATATCCAATTTTTTGTCACTCTTTCCTCCATAGTAGTGCCTAGGCAGCCACAGGCGTTTTCTAGGTTTATCTAAAAAACTGAAAAATAAAAGGTAGGTTTTGAAATATTAATTTGTAATAAAAACTATTGTTGGCAAGCAGTGAACACCATGTAGTATATTTTTAAACAAATTCTGCATGAGTAGTTATTAATGATAACATGTTTCATTGAATCAGCGCTCAAGATCCATTGGATAATGCACCTTAAACCTCAATGAATTAAACCTAATATTGTGTTACAGATGCCGGAGCTCACAGTCACATCTGAGATTTACGGAGAATATGACTATAGGACCAAGACAACACCAAGTAAAGATGGAAGTTAGTACAAAAATTACTAGTATAGGTACTTATTGCTTTAGTAAGCTTCTTTGTCAGCATAAAGAAGCACCAATAATGTTATCATTTGATGTATAGACTATAAAATGGAAAATGTAAGAAGTGCGTAAATCATATGGCTTATCCACTGCTGGACGTAATCTCTAAGATCACAAGAGGGTTGTTGCCATACTCACCAGCTTGGCAGGCAAGTTGGCAAGTGCAGTATGAGATTTTTATGTATGCAAAGATGCTATTGACCATCTTCTAGAGTTATTGGCAGATTCTTACTGGATCCACAGGCCAGAAAATAGTGGCAACATTCTACTGCCTACAATAAAGAATAAATAAAATTAAAGCATAGTATGCCATCAATCTACAGATAATTTCGCTACTTCCGTATGGTCATACTATTTTGTCATATCAATGCATAAAGTATCCTTTTGTGACAATGTAAATAGCAACTAACTAATCCAATGATTTGTTGATTTCAGATGTTATTTCAGAGTTTCCGTTTCTACTGCCAAAATCGGATGGTACTTCAAGATTTGATGAAGATGACGATTTGGATGTGGATAGACCTCAAAAAGAAGTTATTAAAATTGGTAAGTTTTAAAATATTATAAGTATTAAATTCTTAGGCGGTTCACACACTGCCACGCATCACGCTGCATGTTGCGTGAATGCGTCTTCTAACGTTGCTTGTAAGTATCTCCGTTTGTATAGAAAACGCATAGTCCAACACACCGGAAATGCATCTACGCGCGTTCATGCAGATCACGCGCGTATAGGTGCGGAGAAACATGCACCCACGCGCGTAAGTGCGGGGCGAGACGCAAGGTGTGGCACACCGAGTCCCGCAGTCTAGCGAACAGCTTTGAATGAAATGAGTCAGAGCCGCCGTGAAACAAAACGCAACTACGCGCGTGAGTGCGTGAAAAACCCGCACGATGATGCAGATCTGCACCCACGCAAGTGCGCGCGTAGGTACGTCGACACGCAACATGCAGCGTGGTGCGTGGCAGTGTGATAACCGCCTGAGCTTCCGCCGTTATACCATACTTAAGTAGTGTGCCGGACACCTGCAAATGCCAAGCTGTTGTTATTTTATAAAGTAAGTTAATTGGCCTTTCACATTTTAAAGATGATTTATACAGTTCAAATGAAAAACCTTATCAAAAATTAACAGGAGAACTGTAGTAGATGGCGCTCTATCGGTGCTCAACCAATATGACCTTATTAAGAATTAACAGGAGAACTGTATTAGATGGCGCTCTATCGGCGCTCAACCAATATGACCTTATCAAAAATTAACAGGAGAACCGTAGTAGATGGCGCTCTATCGGTGCTCAACCAATATGACCTTATCAAGAATTTCGACGAAAATCGACACGGGTAAAAACTTGCTGATACCCAGCTGAAATTTAACCTACGACCTTCGGATTTAAAGTCGATGCTACTACCCGACCAACACGGTTACTTAGAAATACAGCGGTAGGTATTTATGTACGGCAAGCGAAATCGATATTAACTTCTAATCCATATTCTGTAAAACCGTATGTATCTACCTAATTTAATAAATGAATAAATAATGCTGGACAATTTACACACCATCATCTAGCATCAAGCTAAGCAGAGCTTGTGTTATGGTTACTTGGTGACTTATATAAAAATAAATGAGCCTTTATTATTCCTTTGAATAACATTGATTTAATTATAAAATAAATATTATCAAAATAGCACTTTAAGGCATCGTCCTAATAGAACGCGACTACGCGATTATCGCGCGAGTAAGCGATGCGACCATCGTGTGGTCGCGATCAAACATTCTAGTCGGTTAGGACCCCTATTTTCCATACTGATATGGAATAGGTGTCCTAACCGGCATTCGCGCGATGCGGACGCGCGACGCGACTAGAATGTTTGATCGCGACCACACGATGGTCGCATCGCTTACTTGCGCGATAATCGCGTAGTCGCGTTCTATTAGGACGATGTCTAAAGGATACCTACTGTGGGTAAAGGTCTTCTCCAACAGTTGCCATGTTTTTCTATCTTTTGCCTTGTTAGTCTATGCCTTGCCTGCAATTTTTATTGTTTCATCTTCCCATCTTTCTGGTGGTCATCCTTTTCTTCTCTCGCCGTAGGGCCTTTCCATATTGTTGTTTTGTGAGTCCATCATATCGTCTGTAGTGCAGATTAAGTGGCCTATACATAATACTCCATAGATAGATATTTTTTTATTATACATATAAAGAAAAACATCTAGAACAAATATCTGCAGATCTTACAGATACCTATTTGTTCCGAGGCGGGAATAGAACCCGCAACCTCTTGCGCACAGACGCAAGAGGTTGCGGTGCGTGTGTGTTGTGATGTGACTGTTATTTATGATGCTAAAACCGCCTACACATACTCATAATCATCATTCCAGCCGCAAAAAGTCCACTACTGAACAGGCCTCCCTCATGGATCTCCATGAGGGGTAGTTGCTATACTCACCACGCTTGGCAGGCGGGTTGGCGAGCGCAGTACGGGAGGTTGATACACGGAAAGACACTGTTGCCCATCTTCCGGAGGTATCCCTTATCAGGCTCTTACTGCATCCACGGGCATGAGAGGAGGGGTAACATTCTACTGCCGGCACCCCACGGCCAAATACCTATTCATAAATCAATTTCAATTGCAGAGCACAGCTCCAAAACGAAGATAGCCTTAGTGGGGCTTCAGGTTTGGCGAGGTGCCTTCCTCCTAGGCGACATGCTGATCCACCTTGGCTTAAAAGGGGAACTTAGAGGCAAGACTGTGTTGGAGCTGGGAGCTGGCACCGGCTTGACCAGTTTTGTTGCTGCATTATACGCAAAAAAAGTTGTTTGTACAGGTAAGTCTAATACAGTATAAGCTTCTTCGCGCAGCTTTGCACGTGATATAACTGGTAGAAAACTAGCCATGTCCTATCCTATGACGTAGACTATTATCGATGATAAATTTCATTAGGATCCAGTCTCCAGATTTAGTCGTTCAGCCATAAAAGCGTAACACGCAAATTAGCATTCGCATTTTGTAGGTTAGTTGCATATGTCGCATATGTTAGTTGGGACTAGGATAGGCGGAAATCGCGCTTTCCTCTGTCGACTGAGACACGTTCTTGGTTTGCCCGTTGTCACACTGACCGCGGCTAGCCCTCTCCGCTTCTCCGCACCCAGTCCTCTCAGCTTATACGGCACGATCGGTCATACAATCGGTTCGGTAGGTACTGGATCATTAATGTAATAAAAAACCTCGGGATCCGTCAGGGGAGACAACAGACCTTCACTAAACCTTCGCATTATTCTGTCTTGGTCCATCTACTTTTTAGTTACCTTAGTTCCACGTTTCAGATATCGACATGGGGGGTATCCTAGACCTGATAAAGCTGAATGCGCGATACAACGCAAAGCTAGTCAAGTCTCCGTTCGAAGTGATGCCTCTCGATTTCACCGCCAGTTGGAGTCAGCCGTTAGAGAATGAAATCAATAATGTCGATGTTATTCTTGCTGCTGATGGTATGTAAACTTAATATAGGGTCGGCGCCACAACTCAAGTCTTACAGCAAAAGCGGGAACTAAACTCTACACAGTACAGTCTGTTGTCTGTATCTAGTTCTATGTTGGTGGCGCGGGCTCTAACTCAACATCTGATGTCACTGCTGAACATAGGCCTCATGGATCTCCAAGTACTGATCATGAGGGGGTTGTTGCCTTACTCACCACGCTTGGCAGGCGGGTTGGCGAGCGCAGTACGGGATGTTGATACACAGAGCGACACTACTGCCCATGTTCCCGAGGTATCCCTTGTCAGATTCTTACTGCATCCACGGGCATAAGAGGAGGGGCAACATTCTACTGCCGGCACCCCACCCAAATATTGTGAAAAAGGACAAAGTTCGTTTTGACATCACCCATAAAGAAATTGAGACCTGACCCATTCAGGTTAAGGTAAAGTTGTTTACTTGTCTATTGTTGTCCTGTCTCTATTGTCTGTGAATCTAGATACTTCGGCGACTAGAATATTCTTTATGTGCGATATAAACACGTGAGCGTGTTTGCCGAGTTTACTAGTTTACGTTTCCGCACGGCGCAACAGTATTGACAGTTGCTGGAGTGGTATTTCACTAGCATTAACCCGCATCGCCTATTTTGCAGTGATATACGACGATGACGTAACAGCGGCGTTCGTTTCAACTATACAGAAGATACTCAACACAAACCCACCAAAAACGCTCTACGTGGTGTTAGAGAAACGCTACGTATTCACGATAGAGCACATGGACTCGGTCGCGCCGTGCTACGAAACATTCCTAACGTTGCTAGATAAGGTGAAGACAGAAAATATTAACGCATCGTGGACAGTGGAACAGCTGCCTATAGATTTTCCCAAGTACTTCACTTACGATAGAGTAAAAGAGCTAGTTTTGTGGAGGATCGCCTCGCAACCAAATTAACTGTGATATAGAAATTAATAAAATTAGCAGAGAATGAATAAAATATTTTTTTTAAGTCTGTAGTTTCATTTGTATAGTTTACTAGCGCCATCTATAGACGGCAAAAAAAATGTATGTGCACACTAACTTATCACGTGCTTTAACGGTGAAGGAAACATCGTGAGGAAACCCCTTAGTCAGCTTCAGTGGTATAGACCTTTCCTCTGACTAATAGTTGACTAAGCTGTGAGGATGGTATAGGTGCTGGGCAAGTCTAATCAATGCCCCAGGCACTGTACAGCACGAATAACAGTTGCTGACGCTGTATATATCATATTCTATATATATAAAATACAAAGTCCTGCCTGACTGACTCACTGACTGATATATCAACGCACAGCCTAAACCACTGGACGTCCACGACGACCACTGGAAGTCTTGAAATTTGGCACACATATACCTTGAGTATCCTAGAGTTGCACTAAGAAGGGATTTTTCGAAATTCCCACGGGATAGGGAATAAATGGGATTTATATTTTCGAATCAAAGGGCTCTGCGTGAAAAAGGGGATTTTACGTTTTATGACTTCCACGCGGACAAAGTCGCGGGCAAAAGCTAGTCTACAATAGAAGTAAAGGCCTACAGACGATACCAAAAACTGAATCTGAATGTAAATATTTTTAATATAATTTTGTTTTCCTAACACCACTACATGTAATAAGATTTAATATAAATTACACAATTATCCATCACTTCAACAATATACGAAATAAATTACAAAACGAATATTTTAATATCCATAACCGGGCCGGGCCCAATATTATCACCCATGACAAAAATCCTCCAATGCTGCAAGTAGGTATACCTATTTTATTATAGTGTGTAAAATAGCCAGCATTATTTATTTCAGCTAATGATAATACCTACATTATAGAGGTATAAATCCCGGTATTTTATTACAACTGTTATATTTTTCAAAATTAGATTGATACAGCGATGATATTTTTAATGGCCTTCGTTTATCACAAGTTAATTAATACTTTACGCCATTAACAGCGACCTGGTATGAAAGGGCGCGAATATTATGATTTCCACAGAACAGACAAAGACAACCAATCAGAAACGGTTTTGTTAAACACATGGCCATTCGTACTTCTGTTACTTGTTACTGTCAGCCTAAATCATCAGAAGTAGGATCAAAGTGACTGGAAGAAATGGATTCTTTCAGACACTTCGATCCTACTTCTGACAGGACCAAAACTCGTTATACTTCGTCAAAAAAGTTTTTCTAAGCTCGGAATTCCTTGCTTGTTGATCTTTCTCTTTGCTGAGTGTCTCTACGCTCTGTCCAACGCAGAGATCACCGGTGAAGTGGATTATCACGACCTGTGTGTTGAAGCTGACACTCTTGTCTGGGATATGTTTGGTGTAGCTGTGGTGAGTGAAGTCCATTGGGAATGGGAGGGTGAGATCGTCTGTTGGAAGAAAGTGATTCTATATTGATTGTTGATTCTGTTTTGTAATTGCAAACTATGGAAATAAATGAATAAACTGAATTTCTATGGATTGTAGCGTAGGCTACGTAAATAAATAGTATGGTTGGGAACATTTCTTACTGATTTTTGTTAGTACCTGGGTACTAACTGTCATAAATCACAACTGTAAATAAATCGGTGTGATGTGATGTAATCTAGGTTACATGAGACCTTTCAAATCGATGTCTCAGGGTGACGGGCGTGCAATGCAGCGTTGGTCACGTGCTTAGTGAACGGGATTGCAGTTGTTATAGAAGAGGCCTAGCATCAAGTGGGCCTTCGACTTGTCCCATATTCAGTTATATAAAAAAACGGTCAGAAATCCATAATGAGTCAAAATTCTGCATAAAAATATCACGAAGAAAGTCTTTTTCAGGTGGGTTTGTTTACAATCGGTTTTGCGCTTTAGCCGAAGTATATCTACGTATAAAACTCACGGGTTAACTGTTCGTCCTGCACAGAGTCACCGGTGCATTCCGGGCCGCATCGGCCGTCCTTCAGAATCCCCCTCATAGTCGTCAGCTTGCTAATAGCCTTCTCGGTTAACTTCGGATCGTTTTTGTGCTTGTCTATGTTGCGGAGAAACTTCTTCATCTAAAACATTTTTTAGTTATACTTGCTGCTTGCGGCTTCCCAAATAAAAAGAGTTCGTTTCTATGTTCATCTAATGTAAAATATATAATAGGGGGTCGTGGGGTACCGGCAGTAGAATGTTGCCCCTCCTCTCTTGCCCGTGGATGCCTATGTCCAGCCGTAGACCTGGAAAGCCGTCCTACGGTTGAGACAGTGGCGTAGCTAGGTAACCAAGGGCCCTGGGGCAAATTAAAAAATGGGGCCCCACTGCTATGTAAACTGATTCATCATCATCATTTCAGCCGTAAAACGTCCACTACTGAACTAAGGCCTCCCTCATGGATCTCCATGAGGGGTAGTTGCCATACTCACCACGCTTGGCAGGCGGGTTGGTGAGCGCAGTATGGGATGTTGATATACGGAAAGACGCTGCTGCCCATCTTCCAGAGGTGTCCCTTAGCAGGCTCTTACTGCATCCACGGGTAGGAGAGGAGGGGTAACATTCTACTGCCGGCACCCCACGGCTCATTGTATAACGCGAAATATCGTGAAAAATTGCAAGTCAGGTGACTGTAGGTACATTAATTCAGGTCCGCGGACAGGAGATCGTTCATGGTCTCCATCGTTAAATGTGGTAACACTAACGGTGATAATTTTTTTTTCCGGGGATTCCCCAACGACACTTTTAGTGTATCATTGTGTTTCTCTATCTAAAAAAAAATATCACCGTTAGCGTTCACTATCCGTCAAAAATGCTATTAATTTGCAAGAATATTTTGATGACAAGTGCACAATTTTGTTATAACAATCTGTAAAGGAAATTTCAGTGCCCCAATACTCCAATTTATATACATATGTACCTTGTAAATAAGACGTAGTACATCGTTTTTTTTCATGACAAATTGTTTATTGTAAAGTTAAGGCTATAATCATTTTAATGACTAATTTTCTAATTCAATTATATTTAACTGACATTATCTTGCATGATACCTTCTTATACCTACATTTTAAATTGCAGTGCCCATCAGGGTTCCATTCTGTACTATTTACTTATGTTAAAGACCTATGTTTACAATGGAAAGCAATAAACAACTGAATACAAATTGACAACACTGCAATGCAAAGACATTTTCCACTGGACACGTTATACTTGCAAAATGAATGCAATCACGTTCAACCAATTTTTGCGGGGTACGGGGGGAGTGATTTTTTGCTGTCTTAGTTACGCATATAGCGCACTGTTTCACAATTCTATAAGATGTTCTATAGTGATCGACGCAATCGATGAAATTCATGAATCAAAATGAATGAATGACGAAAAATGTAGGAGTTTGGTTACTTATATTTCGATTTGAAATTATAGTACCTAAATACGATCGTTTGCCTGTACTTCGTGAAAAAAATATTTTAATAGTGATTTCACTGTTCACCCTCATCCCGATGCTTCAATTGCGTGCACCTAACGCCTTTAATTACTTCAAAATTACAGATTTTCTTTATGAATTCCGACAAATAGGACACTAATTAATATGATTACGCTGAGGTGCAGCCCCGGCATTACGTACGACACACTGATACACAGAAACCAATAAAGAGAAGGTACAATGTTTGCACGCCAGTATAGGAGCAGGAGTGAGTTCGTTTGTTGTCCTCCAGAGGTACAAACAATAAATAAATAAAATTATTTATTTATTTATGTATTACATGACTAGAACTGGATAAAACAATCGGCACAACGTCTGTCGGATCAGATAGTAATTAAATAAACAGAAAAAAATAGTGAACTCGCTACAAAGGTTTATTTATTGTACTTCCCCACTGGAAAATAATTACGTTTGACGAAAATACAGTTTTGGTATGTACCTATAGTTTTCTTTTCTTAGACATATGTACATATTTATTATTAACATTTATGAATATGTTTGTAATGAACGAATGGAAAATGAACGGTATAATCCAGACTTGTTTCGGTATGTCACAAGTTTAGTTAAATTGCATTAAAATTTGAGTACTTTTTAAAATGGCGGTATGAATGCAATAATTACATCACATTTATTTAATTTTACGAAAAAAAAACTGCTTTTATGGGATAAAATTGTACTTACCTATGAAAAGAAACATTGGCGGATCAGTCACTATAATTTTTACAAAACAATACACCTAGTCAATTTTTTAACTAATGTTTGTCCTCGACAACCACCAACGCACTGACAAGACAATTTCGGTCAGTTAGGCTAAAAGGCTGACTGAGTGACAGCGGGGTATAGGGCGAGATCGGCCGAGTAACGCGTCCAGTGGAAAATGTCTTTGCAACACTGCCAACCTACAGAAAGAGTTTAGGGGAATTCCCTAGGCATAACTTTTGAATTTCTCTCAACTGAGTTGTCATGATTAAAGTGGGGTTGCCTGTCATATTTATTTTGAAAATGGGAGAAATTTCCAAAAGTTCAGTTCGATCGAGATTTCTGGTAAGGATTGGAGGGCCCCCTGAGCTTGAGGGCCCCGGGGCACTGCCCCGCCTAGCCCCTGGGTATAGTGCGTTTCATCAAATAGTTCCTATGCCGTCATGTTGGCACCCCTGTCTGTCAATATTGTCAACACACTAAGACGTATCTTCAGGTTTTTCAAAGTTTTATTGGAATATCTTGAGAAAATCATGCCTAAAACATTAAAAAGTGGTGAAAGAGTGATGGTGTTGAAGGTGAAGGACTTTTGTGAAAGAGAAAAACGTAACGAGGGCCCACTTATCCCATTAAGATGTGTACAAGTTCGGGTTGCCGCCATTACAGGTTTAAAAAATAGGGTTACCAGCATCAGTTTGGATTAGGCCCATAATCATATACTTATTATCATATATAAACTACATTCAAAAAGTTTTTTATATATTTACCTATATTATCTCCAGACTCAGAAATACCCATATAGATTATACATGTACACGTACATACATACAGTGTTCCCTAAAGCTATCTCTCCAAAAAGAAATAAAATAGAAACACTTCAGTTTAAATTTAGTTAATACATTTTTATAGTGGTTTTCTTGTACGTTTTCCTATATACTTATGATATAAAAATCAAGGGTATGCTTATAATGTTGGACACTACTGAAACACATTTGAGCACTTGACTGATGTCAAACCAACGAAGAAAATAAGTAAATAATAAACAACGAATTTTGTTTTAGGAATATCTGAAAAAACAGTATCCAAAATTACCAAAGAAGGTGAGGTGGCAGCTTCAACTTCAGAAAATTACAACACCGCGCAAAAGTGGTCCTCGACGAAAAACTCACGAACTGGATGACTTCGAACGGTGTGCCATAAGGTGTGCATAAATACATGAATTTTATGCCGTAAGAAAGGAATTGCCTACACTCGCGAAATTATTGAATGAAATGCGAAATGACATAGGTTATAAAGGGAGTCGCACCACTTTGTGGAGAGTTATAAAAAATATGGGGTTTTATTTTAAAAAATGTAAATCCAAAAGAATGGTTTTGATGGAGAGATATGACATCGTCGCCTGGCGTCATCGATACTTGGAAGAATTGAGAAAAAATCGTCTTGGAACTCAGCGGCCAGTTGTGTGTTTAGACGAGACATACATACATACACTCTACATATTGTGCTGGAAAATGTTGGCAAAGTGAAACTGAAGAAGGTGTTTTATCCTCTGATTCCAAAGGACCACGGTGGATTATCGTTCACGCAGGTGGCGCCATGGGCTTTATACCCAATGCTCAGCTGATTTTTAGATCACAATCAAAATCAGGGGATTATCATGACGATATGAATAAAGTCAACTAAGTGGATTAAAGAAAAATTAATACCAAATCTACCTCCACAGTCAATAGTTGTCATGGATAATGCCTCCTACCATACTGTGCAGATTGATAAGGCACCCACAATGTCCAGTACTAAGTCAGAAATGCAATCTTGGATCACAAATAAAGGACTTTCTTATTTGCCTACGATGATAAAAGCACAGCTGTATGAAATTATTAAAGAACACAAACAGCCACCTGTATATGAAGCAGATGTGATGCTGGAAGAGAATGGCCATAAAGTGGTAAGGCTTCCACCTTATCATTGTGATTTGAATCCTATTGAGCTCATATGGAGTGTATTAAAAAGACGAATTGCAGAAAAAAACGTGGGTCAAGAAGCCAGTAAGATAGTACAAATTACTGAAGAAGCATTTGCGACAATCACTGAAGAGGAATGGAGGAAAGAATGTAGAAAGAACGTAATAAAAATTGAAGAAAAATACTACGCCGATGTCCCAGCTATAGATATTGAAATGGATAGGTTCATAATCGAAGTAGGAGATGATAGTGATACTTCTGATGACAGCGAAGATGAGGAAATGTCAGATGTTGACATTTTAGATGAACACAGTTACTGTCGAAAATAATAAAACAAATAAAATTTAGTTTTTTTTTACTCATTGATCCTATATTTTTAAATTCCCTACTATCTTTCTTATATATTAATGATATATACTAGCTGTTCCCGCGACTTCATACGAGTCTTGTAATAGGACTTTCATATAGTCGACTTATACGATAGTTATGGCCATGAATGGTATCCTATTCGTACAACACAGGTAATAACTTGTAATGTGGATGAAATTTTGAAAACGGACAGGTTTATAATTTAGATGGATATAATATAAAGCTTAATGTTTTAAAAAGATATCATAAAATTCATTACCTAAGGCGCGTATGAAGTCGCGAGTACTACTCAGATACAATATGATCTCCCTGATTTTATGGTAGCACAGAATGGGTAATAATGACAACACTTATTTGCACTACTGCCAACATGACGGCATAGGAACTATTTGATGAAACGCATTCTAGCTACGCCACTGGGTTGAGATGATGATGACGATGATGAAAGTGTAATAGGTCATCTGCCAAATTTCGAAGCGATCCGTTCAGTAGTTTCGCCATTTAGGGGTAACAAACATCCCAATGGTACCGCCCATACCATGAATACCAATAATACTATAGGCAACAGGTATTTGTAGAGAACAAAAATCAATTAAAGTATTGTTCTTTGACGACCTCTCTGTGGCTCAGGTGGCCGACTGAGACGAAGGAGGTTGCGGGATCGATTCCCGCTGGGAGTGCAAATTTTTGCTTTTCTGTAGATATTTGTCTCGGGTCTGGTCTCATCTATCCCATCCCACTAATATTATAATTCCGAAACTTTGTTTATATGGATGGATGTTATTTAATAAATATAATACGGCTTACACCACGTAACTAACTTATTTATTATCATCTTACTGACGTTTCGTAGACCATTTAGAGCAAGATGATAATAAGTTAGGTACGTGGTGTAAGCCGTATTATAATTTTATTATTAAATGATTTCAAGCTACGATAATTTCAATTCAGTGGATGGATGTTTGTTACTTCACGCAAAAAGTACCTAACAAATCAAGAGAAACATTGTATGTAAGTATGTATACATATACAACAAAGTAGGTAGTTACTCTTTTAAGTATTCTACCAACCATCTGGTTTCCATAGTACAAGCTTTGCTTCGTTTGGGACTAGATGGTGCTGTGTAGTGGCCAACATTAGGTATTTATTTAATGTATTTTCAACAGAAATGTTACAATAAGATTGGAAGGGCAAGTAGCAACTAGTACCTAGGACATTGGCCTCTCCTTGATCCCAGTACTGATCATGAGGGGATTGCTGCACCACGCTTGGCAGGCGGGTTAGCGAGCGCAGTACGGGATGTTGATACACGGAAAGACATTACCTACCATTAGCAGCAATAATCGTAGGTACCTATTCGTAAAAAAGCAACAAGCTCACCGTTTTAGAAATTTTCTTTGGTGGGTCCTGATAAGACATCTTCGGTTCCCCTGGATTGCTGCCCATCACATGCATCGTGCTTTTCGGTATATCAAAGTCAGAGTAAACTGATGACTGCGCTTCACCACTCTCCTTTTGCCTAGAACCAGTTGTCGACTTGCTGTTCGTTGGCGCATACGTAGACTTTCCAGCAACTTCCATTTTATTAAGACACTTCTTACTAAGGTTTTTTAACTTTTTTTTAACGGGGGTTTCATTGTCCGAGACACTTTCCTCGGATGTTGAGGGGAATACCTCGTTTAGGCTTAGGATCTCGAGGTTACAATCTTCGAGGTTCGAGGTGCTGTTATGATCGGCAATTTGGCAGAGGTGGTCGGTTGAATGAATGCTTATAAAGGACTTTTGGCCAATGCAAAGCCTTTCGCCGGTTAACGAAGGTTTTTTTGAGATCGTTACTGCAAATTAAGTAGATTTAACTTTAGGTTACCTATACTCTGTTCGGAATTGGACGTGTATCCATAAAAAGGATCCAACCCACATCTTTGGCCAATTAACTATTTTTATTATAGGTACGACTAAATGACGAAACATGCCGAAAGCCCAACATGATGTTAAGCGGTAATCTCTATTATTTGCAATTGAAATACCGAGGTAATCTCGACTTCTCTTCCTGCCGTGCCGTAGGACGGGTTGGCGCAGTACAGGATCTTGTTACACGGAAAGACGTTGCTGCCCATCATCCGGAGGTATGCCTTGGCAGATTCTTACTGCATCCACGGGCAATAGAGGGGCTACTGCCGGCACCGCACGGCGTCTTGACCTAATTATACCAGAAAGGCGCTACTGTAGGTAATATCATTTCATACCACGGAAACCAGCCCTAGAAAAATGTATAAGCAAAGTAGTGTTTCTTCGGCTTAAGATAGATAGAAAATACTTTATTGCACACCTTAAAACTAAACATAATAACAAGAAACACTTAAAAACAAAGTGACAATTGGCGGCCTTATCGCTAAAGAGCGATCTCTACCAGGCAACCTTGGGATACCATACCACTTGTTTGACGGAGTAGGTATTTATTTGTTTATTTGACTATCTTGAAACTTGAATAGGTATCTCAAAACTGTGTGTGAGTTGGAGTACCTCTTTTATCTGTTCTGTGGTTGGAGCATTTTCATAGATATAATATGCTCAATGAGTACTGTTGGAATTGGGTTCTTACCAGCGTAAGTTCGGCTTTCGGTACCGTTGCAAGTTACCAGTGCGCCTACGAAACAAGCAGGATTATTAAACTAACGCACTTAAAATAATACAAATCACTGGTAAACAGATAAGGTACAAATGTATAAAGCACTGGTCTACCTTCGTCATTACCATACTTGTTTGGAGTGTCTGTTCTGTTTTTATTTGGTAATTTGTTTGAATTATCTGTTTGTGACATTATAACAACAAATTTCAGTCGGTGAGCTTTGTCAAACAGATTTCCGTTTTTGTCTTACGTGCATTGACAATTCTAATTTTAATAGTTTTCTACCTTTCATAGACAACTTACTGTCTTAACTAAAAAGGACAAAGGTCCTCATAGGTACATTTTTACCTTTGTTTTTAGGGTACCGTACCCAAAGGGTAAAGACGGGACCCTATTACTAAGACCCCGCTGTCCCTCTGTCTGTCTGTCGGTCACCAGGTTGTATCTCATGATAGCTAGACAGTTGAAATTTTCACAGTTTATTTATCTAAGCAACAATTTACTAAATCAAATTAAACAAAAACAAAAGCAGAAGCAGATGTGCTTCAAAACATCAAATTAAAAAAACATGAAAAAAAGTACTATGTACTATTTAGGGTTAATTGTCCTAAATCGTACCAAGCTTATCTTAATTCGTACTTAGGTTTAATTTGTACGTCTAATCCTTACATTCATCTCAGAACTATATTACTGTATGGCGATTAGCTGTTGAGCAAAGTTCATGCTTCCAGAATTTGTGAATTCTGGAAGCAAACTTGAACATTGTATCATGTTTTCCTTTCGTGTTTCATGGCATATTATATTTTACGAAATCAACTGTCATCATGCTTCTTCTTCTTCACATTAATTGAACATTGAAGTGTTTAGTGAAGTGTGTTGTTATTGAAGTGTTTTTCTTTTCAATATTAAGAAGAAAATCATTTTCAATATTAATTTTCTTAGACTGGTCATCGTCGTGGTCTAGTCGTCTATTTTTTTTAATTTTATTTATGTCTTTTAAATGTCGTCTAAATGTAGTCTTGGGTAGGTACCTACCTATTTCATAAATTCTACAAACTTCATTAAATTTTTAATGGACCCGCCTCGTTATAGCTTCGTCCATGTCTTTCGGTGACCATGCATTAAATTTACGCTTTGGCATTTTGACCTAAAACAAACGTTTTAAAATTATTGCAATGATCGAACTCATCATTCCAAAATCGTACTAGTACGATACCATGGAGTACGAATTAGACGCACACGCGAGTTCAAGTTTGAATTTCCTGTATTTCGAAATGGCGGCCTGTATACCGGGTTTTTAACGTAAAAAAAGAACGATAAATAATCATAGTTTTACTCAAAAATATTAGTCGCCGACGCGACGCACACAAACAAGGACTACATGGAGTACCTACTTACGTAAAACAATAAATTACTGAAAAGTGATCAAAATTCTTACTTTTTATAATTTTTTCGTAATATCCGTTCAACAGCACCCAACTTGTTTTCAAAAAACTCAGCCGACTAAAGTTAACACTTTTTACGACTAGTGGCGCTTGAAAGTATATCAGAGTATGTGTAACACCAACAGTACGGTTAAGGAACAAGTACGATTTAGGCTAGTTTACCCTGTCTATTGTGGCTATAACAACAAATACTAAAAACAGAATTTAATTAAAATATAAGGGGGATTCCCAAACAACAAACGTGATTGTAATACCGTTTTTTGCTCGATATTAATGGTACAGGTAGACGCTTGAAATATTCAGACTAATGGTACGGAACCCTTCGTGCTCGAGTCAAACTCGCACTTGGCCGATTATTATTTTAAAATTTGCTTATATACTTACTAAGGTTTCCTAATTTTCAGGGGTTAAATCAAACAAGAAATATTGAAAATAATCGTTATATTTCATTCCGAGTACGTACGCTACTAAACGTCATGAAATTATATAATTATAAATAACAACACATGAATTGTTTAAAATTTTAAATGAATAAAATAGTTAATGTTAAAGTCGGAAAAATAAAATGGTATTGTTCAGTTGAATACATACATATAAAGACTTGTTTAAATAGTCTGTTGTAATCTGTAACAGTCTTTTAAACGCATAATCAGAGTGCTATGATCCTAGATTATAAATTACTTTACGCATATGCTATGTCCTATTATGCAATTAAGATTATGATAGTTAGCTGAAACATTGTATTTGTGATAAGGCATTGAAAACTCTGCAGTCTTAAGTCGAATTATCTACTCTATTACACAATATTTAAACTATCTCAGTCAAACATTGATCTAATTATTGATGATAAAAAATCAAATAGGTTAAATTCTCTAGATTAATATTCACTACGTGTTCACTTAAAGAGACGTGCATTATATACTGTGAAAAGCTAATGTGGTAAAATATTTTATTTGATATTTTAATTCGCATCAAAACTCATCCTACAACATGCGTGCATATGATTAAAACTTATATGTATTTTAACCATAGTGCTAACAGAAATGGATCATCACAGTAAAATGTATAGTGATGACGATTCAGTTTAAGCTCTCATATGCATTGTAGATTAGAAAAATTAAAATACACGATAATTTAGTAACACAACTTCTTCCATTTCATGGACGCCTTCTTACTTAGAACTAAAACAGTGGGCAGTAACGAATTCACTAATTACCTACTTAAGGCATTACTGGAAAAATTGAGTAACTGAACATTATTGTCACTGTGCCTCAGGTGACAGAATGTGTAATATGTTTATAGTGACATAAAGGTTCTAAAAAAAGACAAACAATTTCATTGACTTCGAGACTATTAAAATCATAAAAAAATTCAACCATGATTTTGTTCCAGCGATTTGAGATTCTGAAAACAGGTAGAATCTCAAACGATCCGCCCTACAACGGGCTGCCGACAAAAAAGACATATCTAATGTCGACTTCGAAGCATTTGCTATACGGAACTCTTTCTCTCCGATATAGAAGAACGTTTGCGACTCTGTATACTTCCAGAGGACATCTTCCGTTTGGTGTCTCCATTGCTCGGTCCGGGTTCAGACGACTTGTTGAAATCTTCTTTCAATCGACTCGCCATTCTGTTAGCGTTCTGCAGATTGGAGGTTTTCCGCCTGACGGATGGAGACGCCTCCACGCTGTTCAGTTTCGCTGTAGTGGTGATAGGTTTCTGTTCTATGATGACGGGTTGCTGGTACTGCCCCACCGCGTTCCAATGCTCGCGCTGGGCTTTGAGCGATTCGCGCATTTTCTCTTTGGCCTCCGCGTTGTCGGCTAACATTTGGTTCAGCATTTGAATAGTCTGGTACATCGCAACCGGGCTCAGTAGCCCAAAATCGTGGAGCGAACTCATGTGGAGTATAAAGTTTCTATATAAATTCTTTTCTAGCAGCTCCTTACCTTTCATCTGTAGGAACATTTGGCAGGCGATTGGTATTTGGCAATCGCCCACATAGTTGTATTTCATGACGTGTAAGTTCCACATTTTCATGAGTTCCTTCTCCCCTTCGTTGACGTCCGTGAATTCGTCGATCATCATCATGGTTTTCTGCTGCAGCCACAGCGGGTCGGTTTCGCCTTCCGAGTCGATGTCGAGCTCGTTCGGGTAGACCGGCAGGCAAGTGATGGTGTGATGGTATAGTCTGCAAAAAAGTTAAACTTCAGTCAATGAATACCGTCATGTTTAGGTATAGAAAAAGACTTGAGACCACGTAATCTGCAGATATTCCGTTTGGGGGAAGGAAGATCTTCAGATTACGCAATAATTGAAATCTCAAAGTTCGAAAGTAAGCTCTACAGATACAGTTTACGGACATCTGTCACCTATCTAGGTGACATATATAAATCTCAGTTGTTAATTCCAGTGAGATAAAGTCTCTGAGCTTCGACCACTTTACCATCATTTAGTTTAAGGACGCGTGGGGTTCGATCCGGGGCCCGGTGCATTAGAACGGCTCTACGCGTGGGGCCCCCACCCGCACCCATGCCTTGGGTGGTTTTGTGCTATCCAGCTCTAAGAACGTGTTGACGAGCGGCGCAGAGCCAACGCATCGGGCCCGCCGCGTTGGACCGGCCCTGCGCCGCGATCATTAGACAAATAGCTTATATATTGTGTCCACTGAGATAGGGTCTATCTGCGCCTCGACCACCTCGCTATCATCGAGATCTAAGGGAGCGTAGGGCCCGTGCCCCCGCACGGGCCCTACGCTCCCTTAGATCTCGATCAGCCCGGCGCGCTGGAGCGGCCCTGCGCCGCGGTCAGTTAGACATATAGCGAGAGAGCTCACCTGTTGTGTCCGGTGAGGTACGGCCGCTGCGCCTCGACCACCTCGCTGTCGTCCAGCTCCAAGAACTCGGCGAGGCTGTGCCGGGGCGCGCGGCGGCGCGGGCGCGGGCGCCACACGAGCACGTGCGTGAGCTCGGTGCGGCGCGTGGGGCCCGCGCGGGGGCCCGGCGCGCTGGAGCGGCCCTGCGCCGCGGTCAGTTAGACATATAGCGAGAGAGCTCACCTGTTGTGTCCGGTGAGGTACGGCCGCTGCGCCTCGACCACCTCGCTGTCGTCCAGCTCCAAGAACTCGGCGAGGCTGTGCCGGGGCGCGCGGCGGCGCGGGCGCGGGCGCCACACGAGCACGTGCGTGAGCTCGGTGCGGCGCGTGGGGCCCGCGCGGGGGCCCGGCGCGCTGGAGCGGCCCTGCGCCGCGGTCAGTTAGACATATAGCGAGAGAGCTCACCTGTTGTGTCCGGTGAGGTACGGCCGCTGCGCCTCGACCACCTCGCTGTCGTCCAGCTCCAAGAACTCGGCGAGGCTGTGCCGGGGCGCGCGGCGGCGCGGGCGCGGGCGCCACACGAGCACGTGCGTGAGCTCGGTGCGGCGCGTGGGGCCCGCGCGGGGGCCCGGCGCGCTGGAGCGGCCCTGCGCCGCGGTCAGTTATACATATAGCGAGAGAGCTCACCTGTTGTGTCCGGTGAGGTACGGCCGCTGCGCCTCGACCACCTCGCTGTCGTCCAGCTCCAAGAACTCGGCGAGGCTGTGCCGGGGCGCGCGGCGGCGCGGGCGCGGGCGCCACACGAGCACGTGCGTGAGCTCGGTGCGGCGCGTGGGGCCCGCGCGGGGGCCCGGCGCGCTGGAGCGGCCCTGCGCCGCGGTCAGTTAGACATATAGCGAGAGAGCTCACCTGTTGTGTCCGGTGAGGTACGGCCGCTGCGCCTCGACCACCTCGCTGTCGTCCAGCTCCAAGAACTCGGCGAGGCTGTGCCGGGGCGCGCGGCGGCGCGGGCGCGGGCGCCACACGAGCACGTGCGTGAGCTCGGTGCGGCGCGTGGGGCCCGCGCGGGGGCCCGGCGCGCTGGAGCGGCCCTGCGCCGCGATCAGGTCGTGCGGTGAGCCCGTGTACGACCCGTCGTATAGCTCGTTTATTGATACGTCTATGCGCGCGCCGCCCGGTATTGGCTGGAAAAAAAATATAGACTATAAAGTCTTCATTTACACCACACATAATTTACAGACACAAGAACATAAACGAAATAGATAAAAACAAACTTATCGCGTGTGATGTATGTGAGCGATCTCTCCAAGCAACCTTGGGATGGACAGGAAAATGAATTCGCGGCGTAAAATTCAAGAGGTAGAGAGATATACTAATGATGGAAATGTTATATCTGGATGTGAGAAAATAGTAGGGGCAGGCTTTAATGATGCATCACCAAACATAGCTAAATGTTTGCCGCTTGTATTGGTAAATGAGTTAAGATTAATTAAGTACTGTGATAAGGGGGGTAAGGGGAGCCAACCTACATCCTTCGGCACCCAAGCCAACCTCACCGGCCCGTGGTACCCCCTGCTAAATAACAGACGAGGCTCTGACATCTTTTACCGGCTAAAGGCGGAATAACCTAGCTTAGATGGCACAGGCAAAACCATCTGGCCGTTGACAGGCAGCAGTGGCAACGGTGCGAGAAGCTGTGCCCCTGCGATCGCCAACCCGCTTGCCGAGCGTGGCGATTATGGCAATACCCCCAAAAATGATAAGAAACAAGAGGAATCGGCCCCCAGTTCCCGGTCGCCCTGCTATTCCTGACCAAGGCGGCGGTCACGGTTACGGCAGGGCAGGGGGTGCTAAGAATCCCCGGGCTACGGAAGGCCGCCCATCCCACCTGACCTTGGCAACCTACAATGGACGCAGTCTGAGGCTTGACGAACATCTGGCACAGTTGGAAGTGGAGCTGGAAAACATAAGGTGGCATGTTCTAGGTTTGAGTGAAGTCCGTAGAGAGGGCGAGGACACTATCACCCTAGACTCGGGCCACCTTTTGTACTACCGCGAGGGTGATCGAACATCCCAGGGTGGCGTAGGGTTCCTCGTTAATAGAACCCTCACTAACAACGTTGAAGAAGTCTCCAGTGTGTCGACCAGGGTAGCGTACCTGGTACTTCGACTATCGAAGCGTTATAGTCTGAAGATCATTCAGGTCTACGCACCGACCTCGGCATACTCGGATGACGAAGTGGAAGATATGTATGAGGATATATCTAAAGCCTTACACAACACCACCAAGGCTCACTTCAACGTTGTTATGGGGGACTTCAACGCTAAAGTGGGAGTCCAGAATTGCAGCGAGTCCCGTATTGGACCGCATGGTTATGGACGTCGGAACCACAGGGGGCAAATGCTTGTCAACTTCCTGGAGAAGGAGGGTCTCTTTTTAATGAATTCTTTCTTTAAAAAGAAGCCCCAAAGGAAGTGGACGTGGCGAAGCCCCGACACTGTGACTAAAAACGAGATCGACTTTATCATGACGGACAAGAAGCACATATTTAGAGATGTCTCTGTGATCAATAGGTTCAATACCGGATCTGATCACCGACTTCTTCGAGGCTCTCTGAATATCGATCTACAGCTTGAACGAAACCGTCTGATAAAGTCCACGCTCCGACCTGATCCACTCCAAATCATGGCGGGCTCCGAGGAGTTCCATAGGATACTCGGAGAAAGATTTGCTGCATCGGAACCCACCGAAGACGTAAACGAGGCCCTACACAATCTGGTCGAAACACTGAGGGGTGAAGGCATCAAGTTCTGCCAAACGCGACGCAGAGGTAAGAAGTCTAAACTCTCGGATGAGACTCTGCGGCTTATGACAATGAGGCGGGAATGCACCTCAGTTACTTCGTCAGAGAGGTCAGACCTAAACAAGCGTATTGCGAAGATGACACGGCACGACCTTCGGAGCTCCAACACACGCCTCATCCTAGAGGCGATAGAGCGAAACCGAGGGTCCAAAGTGTTCACTCAGCAGCTTGGAAGGAGCCACCTGACAAAACTAACGACTCGGGAGGGCAAAACCGTTCTGTCGAGGCCGGAGATTCTCGCTGAGATTGAAGACTTCTACGGCCGGTTATACGCCGCACATGCTCCGTGTCCCCAGCGTGAAGACCATGATCCTCGAGCCACCCTGACACGCCACTACACCGACGAACTACCGGACATCGACCGAGACGAAATCGTGCTGGCTCTGAGACAGCTTAAAAATGGAAAAGCCCCGGGTGAAGATGGAATTACTTCAGAACTTCTGAAGGCAGGAGGAGCTCCTATTATCCAAGAGCTACTGCACCTCTTCAATTCCGTTCTTCACTCCGGGAGAACTCCAAGGGCGTGGAGCGGGAGTTTGGTGGTTTTGTTTTTTAAGAAGGGCGATAAGACTCTTCTTAAAAACTACAGACCCATCTCGCTTCTGAGCCACGTCTATAAGCTGTTCTCCAGAGTTATAACGAATCGTCTAGCAAGAAGACTCGACGAGTTTCAGCCGCCGGAGCAGGCCGGGTTTCGCGGAGGATATGGCACCATAGACCACATACACACAGTGAGGCAGATTATACAGAAGTCCGAAGAGTATAATCAGCCCCTGTGTCTGGCCTTTGTGGACTATGAGAAGGCCTTTGACTCTGTTGAAACGTGGTCTGTCCTGGAATCTATACAGCGATGCCAAGTAGACTGTCGCTATATCGAAGTGCTGAGATCTCTTTATGGTTCCGCCACTATGAATGTCCAAGTACAGAACCAGCAGTCTCAGTCCATCCAGCTGCGCCGAGGAGTAAGACAGGGGGATGTCATATCCCCGAAACTGTTTACAAGCGCACTGGAGGACATGTTTAAGACGCTGGACTGGAAAGGTATGGGCATAAACATAAATGGCACCCACATCTCGCACTTACGATTTGCTGACGATATAGTCTTGATGGCAGAAACGCTGGAGGAGCTACAACAGATGCTGGACAGTCTAGCTTCAGCCTCGCGACGGATAGGTCTCGGTATGAATTTGGATAAAACCAAAATCATGATCAATGAACACATTGATCCGGGACCTATCTGTGTAAATGGCCACCTACTCGAAGTTGTTTCAGAATACACCTACCTCGGGCAAATTTTGCAATTAGGTAGGAACAATTTTGAGAAGGAGGCCAAGCGGAGGATTCAGCTAGGCTGGGCAGCGTTTGGGAAACTACGTAGGGTTTTCTCATCACATATACCACAATGCTTAAAAACTAAAGTTTTTAATCAGTGCGTCCTACCCGTCATGACCTACGGTGCCGAAACGTGGACACTTACGGTACGGCTGGTCCACCAGTTTAAAGTCGCTCAGCGAGCTATGGAGCGTGCTATGCTCGGAGTCTCTCTGAAGGATAAAATCCGCAACGAGGTTATCCGACAGAGAACCAAGGTCGTCGACATAGCACATAGGATTAGCAAGCTGAAGTGGCAGTGGGCTGGCCATATCTGCCGAAGAACCGACAACCGTTGGGGTAAACGTGTTCTTGAGTGGAGACCGCGGCTTGGTAAGCGTAGTGTAGGACGACCACTAGCAAGATGGAGTGATGACTTGCGGGCGGTCGCTGGTAGACGCTGGATGCGGCATGCTGAAGACAGGGTGAAATGGCACAGATTTGGGGAGGCCTATGTCCAGCAGTGGACTAATATAGGCTGATGATGAAGTACTGTGATATAAATGTGGGTTTTGATAGAGCAGCGAGTATAGGGCACCGCAGTCCAGCGAGCACCACGGACAGTGCAGGTCGTCTTGTCACTTGTAGTTCCTCTTGCATAAGTAAGACTGAGCCTACGACCACGTGGCTTGCAAGGGGCTACATATACTCACAAAGTAGGTAAAGTTGAACCGGGAATGGCACAGCTTGAGATGCTTGAGCAGCGAGTAGAGCGCGCCGCAGTCGAGCGAGCACCACGGACAGTGCAGGTCGTCTTGTCACACTGTAGTTCCTCTTGCATAAGTAAGACTGAGCATACGGCTACGTGGCTTGCAAGGGGCTACATATACTCACAAAGTAGGTAAAGTTGAACCGGGAATGGCACAGCTTGAGATGCTTGAGCAGCGAGTAGAGCGCGCCGCAGTCGAGCGAGCACCACGGACAGTGCAGGTCGTCTTGTCACACTGTAGTTCCTCTTGCATAAGTAAGACTGAGCATACGGCTACGTGGCTTGCAAGGGGCTACATATACTCACAAAGTAGGTAAAGTTGAACCGGGAATGGCACAGCTTGAGATGCTTGAGCAGCGAGTAGAGCGCGCCGCAGTCGAGCGAGCACCACGGACAGTGCAGGTCGTCTTGTCACACTGTAGTTCCTCTTGCATAAGTAAGACTGAGCATACGGCTACGTGGCTTGCAAGGGGCTACATATACTCACAAAGTAGGTAAAGTTGAACCGGGAATGGCACAGATTGAGATGCTTGAGCAGCGAGTAGAGCGCGCCGCAGTCGAGCGAGCACCACGGACAGTGGAGGTCGTCTTGTCATACTGTAGTTCCTCTTGCATAAGTAAGACTAAGCCTACGGCCACGTGGCTTGCAAGGGGCTACATATACTCACAAAGTAGGTAAAGTTGAACCGGGAATGGCACAGCTTGAGATGCTTGAGCAGCGAGTAGAGCGCGCCGCAGTCGAGCGAGCACCACGGACAGTGCAGGTCGTCGCACGCCTCCGTCTGCTGGCGGGAGTTGTTGTTATATAGGAACTGGTAGATTATCTGCTGGCGGTTGGAGTCGCCGTTCGCTTCCGTTTTGATCTTGTCATCTGGAATTTAGAGGATATAGTAAGCTGACTGTGTTGGGACCGGGTGGGGGCACCCTACCGCCTTAGCACATCAGTCGGCTCAGCTAATTGATATGCAGGGTACACAACCCTGCATATCAATTAGCTGAGCCACGGAGGCAGTCAATGGACAGCAGGTACTTACTTTTAATATCATTACTAGATTTATTTGTTATTCTATCTTTAGGCTCTTTTTTCACGCCATTTTCAGTCATTGGTTGATATAGTTTTGGTCGGTTGACAAGTCCATTGGTGGGCTCTTGGCTCCAGCTGAGTTTAAGCTTCAAAAGGGGCCGCACTTTGAACACATCAAACGGATTTGTTTCTGTTTGTACATCATTTTCCTGGAAATATAGGTTTACATGTAAAAGTGTGTTGGTTAATATTTATTTACACTGAACATCGATAAACTGCGTGTACGACTAGTGGTGGGAGACAGGGTGTATGATTATATGCGTACAAAGCCGAAAGGGGGTGATTCTGACCACCCCGAACAAATTTAGTTCTACGACTTTAACTTCAACAGCTGATTATACAATAAAATCAAAACCTAAACAGGAACTTGTTTTTGTTTCTTGTGTACTTGGCTGAAACCCCCCTTTTCGGGTTAGAACACATATTCTAATACACCCTGTATACAACGTGTGTACTAACTAACCGAAAAGGGGGCCCACGCCAAGAGGTAGTATTGAAGGGGTCAGTATCACGTTATTTTCGATTGGTACAGATACAATGACACGTTTGAAGCTGTTCGTTTCAGCCGTAAAACGTCCACTACTGAACACAGGCCTTGCTCATGGATCTCCATGAAGGGTAGTTGCCATACTCACCACGCTTGGCAGGCGTGTTGGCGAGCGCAGTACGGGATGTTGGTACACCAAAAGACGCTGCTGCCCATCTTCCAGAGGTATCCCTTAGCAGGCTCTTACTGCATCCATGGGTATGAGAGGAGACATTCTACTGCCAAAGCTGTTAGTAATGTGCTAATTATAATTTGAATATCAAGCAAGGGCAAGAGAGGAGAGGCTACATTATTCTGCCGGCACAGCACGGCAATAAAAAACATAAAAGTTAAATAGATTTTTGGAAATGTAATGTACCTGAGGAATAGTTTCCCATTGTGCCATCAGAGCTTTATGAGGAGATCTCGCAATTGTAGCACTTCTCCCTCCCGGAGTAGCATCGTGAAGCACCAAGTCATATTCTCCGTTAGTGAGCAGGCACCGGTTGTATTTGTCGTACACTATGAGCTCGCTGCCATACAGTTTCGTCCACTTGTTATCAGTGCTTGTGTCGGCAGATGATTTCAGGCGTTTCGTTACTGGCTCTGCAAATAAATAAATAAAATAAATAATGCTGGACAATTCACAAAGCATCATCTAACCCCAAGCTAAACAAAGTAAGTTTGGTATAAGCGATACTAATAAGTACTTTTGTCTTTTTTAAAGTTTCCAGATCACATCAACTGGGAGTCATCCCGGGACATCGGGAATATGGTAACTTGCGAGAATAATACCCAGATACATGTATATCCATGAACATTGGACAGTAACAAAAGCTTTGTGCTTTGAAAATCATTGTAAACTGAATACAACTATGAAATTAACACTAAAAAATATGCACAACAAAATATAATGATATACAATGACTGGGTGAAAAGAGAAGGGAGGCCTTGTCGAGCAGAATCAGCTATACTTACTACCAAATAGAATGGACACATGACAATTTCACTTATTTAAACAACAGAAAAGATGCCGGCAACAAAACTGCCACACTTAAATGGGACTGGGCGGGCCACGGGAGCAGCATGCCACCGGAGAAGTGGGCTCTCATTATTTATTTATTTATTTATTAGGACCATCAACAAGAGATACACAGATTCAACACAATTTAAAACTTAGGGACCAAGGGCCTTGTGCTCCCTCTTGCTTATAACAAGGCTTCCTCAAGACGGAAGGCGGCGTCGGGGTCAGCCGAGAAAGCGTTGGCGGGATGATTTCGTCACTTTCGACAGAGGATGGTGGGAGTCTGCGAAGGATCGGGATGGTTGGAGGAAATTGGGGGAGACATATGTGCATGTGCATAATTAGCGGGCGGGAGGGCGCCTAATCCTGCATCTCAGCATAAGCGGAATTAAAACTAAATATTTTAATTGCATTTTACCTTTTTCAGGGTTTTTTAAGTTTTTGCCATTCAGTGAAAATGGCTACTTTTTGTTTTTATGTCATAATTACAAATGTAAAAACATTAAGTTAGTAATATAAACTCATACTCAAAAAAATCTTTTTCAACTTATCAAAATGTTGTTTATTTCAAGTCTCTAAGTTTAATAGTTTAGGAGAAAATTGAATTTAAAAACTGTTATACCTTCTTTTGCAGGCCAGTGTAGATGGTTTTGTAGTGTCCAGCAATATTAACTAGAATTTATCCATCTAACAATAAGATGAGAAAACTAAAATATAATGTGATAAGAACTTGAAGTATATGACAGAGGAAATAAATATTAAACTGAAATATGTGTAAAGTAATCTAATAAAAAGCTAAGCAATAACATACAATGTAAACATATTTTGAAGAGCAACAAATTACGCAAATAAAACATAAATACCATCGCAATCACCGTTGGTGATTTCAGATGTACTAGCACCGTTAGTTCCTGTTCTTGAGACCGTAACCCTCAGCATAAGCATGTAGGACTTCACATTGGGACCCTGGGATGGGCTGAATGTATCACTGGAGATGCTGACTGCGGAGGCCATGGCGGGAGGCTCTGATGTTGAAGGGTTGAGAGGAATGGAGCAGCTGCCAACCTAGAAATGTTTGAAGTTATGAGCTAGTTGCTTCTTTTGTAGATGATATATGGACAAGATCCCACCACTCTTGTAGAGGTCTAGTAGAGGAATGGTTTCTGTATGCTTAATTGTAATGCTTTGTCCACTGAGTGAAACTTTAGAAATAAAGATGAAAATGGGTTTATTTTCTTTGCCTAAAAAATTAGAATTGTGCATAGTGCTATGGTGTTTGATATTTTTTTCCATTTAATGCAAGCCATTTCATTTTTATAATATACCAATCTGGGTAATTATTTGATTTTATTGGACATAAAAGGATAGTGTAAAATTAAAATCTATTATAATAAATATTTTGATAGAAAAGTTAGTTATGGCGTCAAGTTACCTTACTTATGCCTTTCTTATGAGTATTTTTTTTAAGTAATCATTATTATGTTATTATCCAAATGATAGACTAAATATAATTTGGATTTCCATGTCACCATGCCTGTTGGAGTAGTATATTGTCCAAATAGGCGAACAGACAAAAAATTTGGAAAAAATGTTATTTAGAACTCCTCAATGTCTGAACTAACTGTCTGAAGAAAGACTATAATAACAAAAATAGACCAGAATACTACAAAGGTGTAAAAGGCAAGAACAAGAATCAAGACAAGCAGAATCCAGACTTTGTAGGTTATGGGCATTATGATGATATCAATTAAGTTAAGAATGTATACAAGAGAGTAATAAATTACATTGTTACTTTTCACTGTTTCTTTTGTTAATAAGATTAGATAACTTACAGAAACTTCAACTATTGCTGAAGAACTTTCTTTCCTTTTCTTATGGCATATCTTCAACAGCAAAGTCTCCACTTTGACAAGATAATCTCCGGGCTCTTCCAATGTTTTGTCATAGAAACCAAGGAAAGTTAGTGTCATGAAACCACCCAGACTGTTGGGCAGAAGTTCTGTGTTTCTTTTAAGTGTTTTCTCAAGCAGCGAGTCAATTTTAAATCCATTTCGGCCTTTGTTGGTTCTGGACATCCTGCGCTTCATGTATGACAGTGTTCTATTGAGGAATATCGGCTAAAATGTGAGATAAGGTTTATGATTAGGTGGGTCGGTGAATACTTCGATTTTTTACTTGAAATACATACCGATAGCATATTCCGAGTGCGTAGAAATCTGTATATTTGTGTTGGCTCTGGAAATAAACGTTTGAATAAACATAAGAGCTTTTTATTCGCAAGAAATGCTAACATTTTATCGTGTTGGTTTGAAAACACTTACTTTCAAATGCTTGTAAAAATAACTCATGGTCAGCTTGTAGGTGATCAATTTTAGAGTGATTTTTGGTTTCACCGTCTTTATCACGCTTTTTTGGAGGCATTTCGGAGGTTTTGTATCTAATTTACTAGGGAAACCGCCAAGTTCATCGGTTCGTTGACATGACAGCGTCAGGTTATGGGGTGTACATCGGGAACACTTACCAACTCAAACGGGAGCTTTGGAACTACATACAACAGCTGTCCGTCCTAGTGATAATGAATTGACTTAGGCGGTTCACACACTGCCACGCATCACGCTGCGTGTTTCGCGTTCATGCATATCACGCGCGTAGGTGCGGAGAAATATGCACCCACGCGCGTAGGTGCGGGACGAGACGCAAGGTATAGCACACCGAGTCCCGCAGTCTAGCGAACAGCTTTGAATGAAATGAGTCAGAGCCGCCGTGAATCCACAAAACGCAACTACGCGCGTGAGTGTGTGGAAAACGCGGGTTTTCCACGCACTTACGCACGTAGATGATGCAGATCTGCACTCCTGCAAGTACGTGCGTAGGTGCGTCGACACGCAACATGCAGCGTGGTGCGTGGCAGTGTGATAACTGCCTTACTCCATCTAACCTTAAAATTACTTATCTGTAATGTTACTTGTGATAAATAAAGACATTTTAATTTGTAGTTTTGTTTTGTTCGTCTATAGCATATGTTAATATTATCAGTGAATATATTTTCAAGTTCCTACCTTGACGATTACAATAAATTACAAAATAAAAAATAATCATAAAATGTCGGGATGTTTTTAAAACAAGCTGGTAACATAAATTGACGAAACCATAGACAATACTATCTTATCAAACTAGTGAAACCCTGTAAAAAATCGACTAAAACAACAAATGATCGATTTATTGATAAACTAAAACATTCAAATGTCAAAAAAATAAATAGTTTCCTCCGTCTCCGTTCCGTCGTACTGTCAAAAACTTCCGTAGAACGAAAAGTTTTGCAGTTTCATGAAATTAATTAGTAAAAATAATGAAATATTTTAGAAAGCAAAATGTAAATGTGGAGCTGTGAGTTTTTAATATTATCTAAGGATCCAGGCGTACAATGCAACAGTTGGTCTATACAAAAGCAATTTACAGAAGAAAATTGAGGCTCATTCAAAAAACTGCCATCGACGGGGGTCTCAATTTAAAATCACTAAAGCAATATGACCAATTTTACGAGCACAGGACTGAACCTGAGTCAAGAACAAGTACAGGAAAAATTGCAAAAGTATTGATTGGCTTGCTACTCGTAACATTAACTGCATGTTTCTTGAACAGTATTTTGAGTTCAAGATGTTTGCTGTCCAGCAATTATTTAGTGTGGGAGGCGACCCGTCCACTTGCTGATTGCAGCTATTGCGCAAATGTTACGAAACCTATCATCCTGCGGAACATCGCCAGACAGGATTTCTCAGTAAGTTTATTAGTAAGTGACTAAGCGCTGGGTCGCGGGAAATTCCTGGCTCACCACAGCACAGGACCAAAGATTTAAATCGTTAGATGCGCCCTTACTGTAATGAGATTGCGCCTTTTTGTTTCCACACGAAATGAGTGAGCACACTCATTTGGAATCAGTGTACTTCTAAACAGTGTTAACTGGACATAGTGTTATTTTTTTTACAAAAGTTTGTGCAATATGATTGCTCTATAAATTGTAAATATACCAGTTTGGTTTATTGGCAAAAAAGTGGCCTTGCATCATCATCATTGTTAACACACATATAAAGACTGCCATGCCACAGTTTTTGGTGTTGTGGCACTTCTAACAATTTAAATTATTGCACAGGACCAGCTTATGTGGCATACATGAAGGGTGGTCTTTACCCTGCAGTGGGAAACTACAGGCTGTGGATGATAATAATGATCCTTTTTCATAATAATAGTATTTGGATATTACCCTGTTCTGCTCACCATAGGACAAGCACTTTTGTAGCTGAAAGTGTCAAATGTCAATCTAGCATTTTAACTTACCTTAAGTATTTTTTACAGAAGTATGCATATTCTTCATGCCCCATAATAGTAAAGAATGCAACCACCCACTGGAAAGCAGCCAAAGAGTTTAGTTATAATATGTTCAAGAGGCTATATGAGGAGACCGAAGGAAGCTATGAGAGCCTTGATGAAGGATGCCAATTTCTAAATTTCAAAACAGATTTATTTTCATTGAAGGAGGTGTTTAGCATGTCAAAGTCTCGGGAGAGAAATGAACCCGGGGAGGACCCTTGGTATGTTGGGTGGTAAGTTGATAAATTTATTTTATGACTAAGCTTGAAGGATATTACTTAATGTGTCTGACAAAAAGCTTACTTTAACATATACAAATATTAAACTGACAAATTAGCAAGAATTATTAAACTATGCCCACAATTTCCATAAATTTTGTCTGACATTGCAAATACAAATAACTTTGACAAATCTCATTAACTTTTAAGACAAGAAAGGCAGTGGTAGTGATAGACTATCTACTAAAGGAGTGAAATATTCTTAAAACTGTATTCATTACTCAAAAATGATCTTAGCTTCTTTTAACTGAACAAAAATGAGAAAAAGTGTGGGGAACAATGGTTCCAACATTTTGTAACGGACATCTCTATAATTTCAGGGGCAACTGCCATCCCGATATCCTGGCGAAAGTCAGAAATTATTATAGCATTCCTGAATTTTTACCTGACGATGCAGAATATCCAGCAACAGAAAACATATTCTTTGGTTATGAGATTGGAGCAGTTATGCATGTAAGATTTACATAATCATTTTATATTGATTGTATACCTAGTAGAAATGAGGAAAGATCCCTCTAGAAAATAAATCTATTGGTTACTAGCAGGTAGAGCTTCCACTCCAACTCTGATACATCAAGTTTAAAACCACATTATCATCATTCAGCTGATGGATATTCACTGCTGGACACACAGGCCTCCCTCATGGATCTCCAAGTACTGGTCATGATGCGAGTGTTGCCATACTCACCACGCACGCTTGGCAGGCGGTTTGGCGAGCGCAGCATGGTATATCGATACACGAAAAGACGCTGCTGCCCATCTTCCGGAGGCATCCCTGGCACTCTTACTGCATCCACGGGCACGAAAGGAGGGGCAACTGCACCCCACGGCAAAACCTAAATATTTATTGAACATAATCATAATGAGAGCCATAATGCTTACCTATACATGCAATTAGATCTTAATCAAGGATAGTTGACTAAATTTTAATTTTTAGCCTGTCAATTATTAGAAAATACATTCAGGAGTGGGGGTGACGACATGACACGCCATAAACTGTACCGAGTCACATCGATTTGTGATGACACGCTACATTTGGACATAATGTATCGCCAAAATTTTAAACATTATAAAATAAAATATACCTACATGTCCAATAGTCTTTGTTAATCTACATGATAAACTAAAAATTAAAATTAAGTCAACTAACCAATTGTCCTGGAATTATTTATTATAGTTATGTGCTTTCAGTTGGACTACATTCCAAGACTGATGTGGCAGGGCCAAGTGAAGGGAAACAAATCATGGTCAGTGGCCCCTGTGCCTGAGTGCGAACATGTTTGCCATAAGTTTCAGTATTATGTGGAGCCTGGTGATGTTGGTAAGTACTTTAGTTTTCAAGCTTTTTGTTTAATAGTTTAGATCCAAACTCCCTTTGTTCTTTGGAAACAGGCCTTTCGCATCACAGCATCAGTAACTAGTTAGTATGCATAAGACTGCCTCTGTGGCTGAGTTGGTCTAATAGCCGACTGATACGCAGAAGGATTTGATTTCCGCCACGAAACAAATTGTTGTAATCATTTTGCAGATATTTTTCCGGGGTCTGGGTATTTTTCTATATATTTTTTTTTTTTAAATTTTTTTTGTAAATGCTTTCTAAAATATGGGATTATCGGGTATTTATCGCGTAATTACCTTTATTTTATTCCCGACGTTTCGACCGGATTGCACCTGGTCGTGGTCGGCGGTTAACTTCAGCACGCCAGTCTCCCCGGACTGGCGTGCTGAAGTTAACCGCAGCAAAGCGAAGGCATCTTTTCAGACTACCCTCACTTGGTCTTCATAATTAGAAATTTGAGATTTTTTTTTTATTACTATTTTTTTAATTAGATGATTTGAATTACGCGATAAATACCCGATAATCCCATATTTTAATAATGTGTTGTGATCGCGAAAGTTTAAAAAAGACTAATGCTTTCTAAGTATGCATTTGCAAAAAAAAAATACAAGTTTTGCTTAGTTTGGGACTAGATGTTGTTGTGTAGTGTCCAGTATTATTATTATACTGTATGGGATGCTGCAGTGTCATATTTCTGTAATGGTTTAAATAAAAGCTAGACCTAAACTAGTAGATACAAAACTTGCACACCTAAACTTAAATGGTAATAAAATACTTTTTTTCAGTGCTATTGGACACGCGGATTTGGTATCATGCCACCTCTATACCCAAGGGTCAATTTTCCCTGACTGTACAATCCGAGTATGGATAATCTGCAAGTACAAACCAAACAAGTTTGTCTACATATCTCAATGCCAAATGTTTACAATTTTATTTGAAAAATATTTATTTAATTTGATGCCTTTGTAAGTGCCATTTTACAGTAGTGCAACTACCCTGATTAGGTGTAAGAATAATGCAATATTTTGACAGTATTTATGAATTTGTATCGTTTATAAAATTGTATTAAATGTTTTCATAATAAATGGGTGTTTATTTTTTGTAAATGAATAAGCAGAGGTTATCTTAAAACATTGTATTTTCTAATTCTATGATCAAAATATTCTGTGAATGATTAGTTAGGATTTAAAGCATGAGTGTGGTATTTCATGAGTACTGGATAACTGGGATGAACCTACTGTTTGTGGTGCATCCTAACTAATATTTCACTGAACTGACTGAATTATTGTAAAGTTTACAAAGAGATCAGATTGAAATGTGAGGGGACAATAAGGTTATGATAAATGCAGAACGCCTGTGCGTGCACCTACCAATGTATTTACAGCTCAGCTCACCAAAACCCAGATGAGATATGCAAACTTACAATAATAATAAATAATTTCACATGTTGACCAGATTCATGCCAGTTTTCAGGACAATTTTAATTGACATGGCATTTACATTTTTATCACAAAAGAAATGGTACCATTACATTGCACCAAAAATGGACACTGTTACACATTAAAATTCCATATTGCCGCTACCCAACTGGCTCATGTGAAGGTAGGTACATGGACAGAGGTTAGACAATTAGAAGAACTGCCAGACCCCAAGCACAGCATCCTTTATGGCTTCGATATATTGGGCTGGAACCCAATATACCCAATATCGCGACGCCTCTGTAGGTCCTAGTTGGAGACCCTGAAAGACAGATTTCTAGTTGTGATAACTATAATATTTTAGGATTTTTAATTTACAATATATTATAATGCAATACTTACCATGATATGATATTCTTCATGCTCTTTGATGGGCTCTGATGTGATGCCTGAAAATATTAGATAAAATTTAATTCTCATTGTCGTCTCGGCCAACTACCTGCCTCATGGATCTCCAAGGGGGTTGTTGCCAAACCCACCACGCTGAGCAGGGGCTATGTGCGAGCGCAGTACGGGATGTTGGAACACGGAAAGACCCTGCTGCCCATCTTCGAAAAGTACCCCAAGGTCAAGGGAAGAGGTATTTTTAATTGATGTTACCAAAATGGCAGAAGATAACGCCGCGGTATACCCAGACTACGGCGGCGGCGGCCGGCGATAAGAATTTTTACAACATTTGTCCTCCAATAGGTATTTCAATTCCATATTATAGGATTGTAAACAATGTAACAGGCCTTCACTTTGCAGTAGGACAATATTGACCAGTAATATGGTGTTGATTCTGTTGTTGTAATTAGCTTTAGGCTTTTTAATAATTTGGAGATATGACGTTTCTAATTTTAAGGCTGTCATAAAATTAGTAAAATGTTCTATTTGAATTTTATAATGTATAAATTTTCTCTATTTTTGCAACATTTTCATTGATGCTCCGCGCTTATTGGTACCCAAAGCCTTCCTCTGCTATCCAACACTAAAAAAACTCAGTTTAAACTAGTAGTTCCTGAGATTGGCATTCCACCAAATAAATGTAAACATTACATAAAAGTTGCTTACTTTTGATAGATGTCATAGCAAGCTTCTCGGTGCGTTCTTTGGTGCCAAGCCAGAGCTGATCCTGCTCTGATTTGAAGGTCAGTCGTACTTTCCCCCCATGTTTGTTTAACATCCCGCTTAGTGGGACATTTGGCAGTGGCTCCTGTTTTGAACAATAACATTATTGGCATGAGTCAACAACAAGTACCTAGGTTATTATAATGTCATTAACTGAACAATGCAATTGCGATATTAGTTAAAGCTTTGCATATTTTTGTTGGTAGACGTAATAATAGGAAGAGGATACAGTTGAGCACATGCTACTGCACTGTATTGACACAAAGAATGCTAGATCAGAAACGGGACGTACAGAAGCTCATGTAGTTATGCCCGTCTTGTACAAGATCTGTAGGTATATAATTTGGGGATCCTCATAGAGCGGCCCAGAATCCAGTTTTTTTTTTACTGCAAGGAGTTTGGTTGGCTAAGGTCAGGCTAGTGTCATGGGGGACAATGCACAAATACACCCCAATAAGGGACAACAGTGCAGATCTTTTCCCCACTAGAATTAGAAGGCAGAGGCGTATGTCTAGCAGTGGGTGAAGTCATTCTGCAGATAAGTTCAAATTAGATCATCATATCAGCCGTAGGACGTCCACTGCTGGACGTCCTACGCTGCGCTTGCCGGTCCGTGGCCCCCATTCGAGAACTTTACGGCCTCATCGGCCATCTGTTCTGCGCTCTATATGGCCTGCCCATTGCCACTTCAACGTGCTAATCCGTCTGGCTATTTCGGTGACCCGAGTTCTCCTACGTATCACCTCATTTCTGATTCGATCCCGTAGTGAAACCCCGAGCATAGCCCTCTCCATAGCTGGAGGATTCGACGATTGACCTCTTTCTCGAAGTTGGACCTACCTAAAGAGACTGTTTGTTCTAGGTATACACTGCCGGCCAAAAGTTTGAGACCACTTGTAAAAATCTTTGTAACCACCAAAATATTTCAAAAGTACACATGATAAAGAGCTAATTTGAACACCTGCGTATTCTATTGTTATCAAAGAATTTCTGAGAGTCATTTTTATTGTATATTTTTAAGTTATCATCCTTTAAAGGTCTATTGTTTCAAAACATAAATGAGTACCGCGCGCTTACCAGGTGATAGAGTCATTGTTATATTTTTTATGGCCTGCTCATTTCTAATTATTTTGGTTTTGTTTTGCGGTAACCGTACTTCCGGATTATTTTAGCTTCCTTAAACATATTTTTTACCTGAGTTTTGATGGAGTAAATTTTTCATTATCTTAACTAGTCTGAGCTCGTCGTTGTTACAGTGAAGACATCTTAAAATGGGAAAAGTGCGCGAAATTAGCACTGAAACTCGTTCTGCCATAGTTGTTTTACACGGCGAAGGCAAATCTGAACGTGCGATTGCCTCTCAACTTAAGTTGTCGAAGACTTGTGTTCATAACGCAATAACCCGATACAAGGAGACTGGCAGTAATCAAGATCGTTCGCGATCGGGGAGACCGAGAGCTACCACTTCTAGCGAGGATAATTTCATCGTCGTTACCAGCAAGCGGAATAGACGCCTAACCGCACCAGAAATCCGCGCAGAAGTGAACAAATCCCGATCAGAACCTGTGTCATTGACTACAGTAAAAAGACGATTGAGAGATGTTAAGTTATTTGGTCGCGTCGCCGTTCGAAAACCACTACTAAGGCCACAAAACAAAAAGAAACGGATGCAGTGGGCCCTTACCCATCGAGACTGGACTGAAGAAGACTTTAAAGAAGTTCTTTGGACAGATGAATCCAAGTTTGAAATATTTGGTTCAAAACGACGAATTTTTGTTCGACGTACCGCCGAGGAAAAGATGATGCCAGATTGTGTGGTGCCAACAGTTAAGCATGGTGGTGGTTCCATTATGGTCTGGGGATGCTTCTCGGGCCATGGAACCGGAGATTTGGTACGAATCGAAGGAATCATGAAAAAGGAGCATTATAAACGAATACTACAGCAAAATGCCGTTCCGTCTGGTTTAAGATTAATTGGAAATGGATTTTTTTTCCAACAAGATAATGATCCTAAACATAGTTCAAAATTATGCAGGGGTTATTTAGAACATAAAGAAACAGAAAGGGTGTTAAAAAACATGGTGTGGCCCCCTCAGAGTCCGGATCTCAACCCCATTGAGCTATTGTGGGAAGAGCTTGACAGAAATGTGCGCAGTTGTTGTCCCTCCTCACAAGAAGACATGTGGAAGGCTTTACAAGAAAGCTGGAACAATATCTCACAAGATACAATTGATAAATTGATTGCTCGTATGCCGAGACTAGTGAAAAAAGTTATAAAATGCAAGGGAGGCTTTTTTGACGAAAAATCCGTTTAATGATTTTATTAAATATGAACGTCATTTTTAACGTAAATGGTTGATATTTCTTGATTTTTTTTTTCTTCTTGATGAATGTGTATTAGTAAATAAGCATTTTAATTAATATCTAAACCTCTTGATTTATATTTTGAGTTTTATTTCATTTTGCTACTTAGATGTAGGTGGTCTCAAACTTTTGGCCGGCAGTGTACGTACGCGTCGACAACTTCAAGAGCCGAGTTCTCAACCATAACTGGGGCAGGCACGCATGGATATTCGACATGGTTTTCGTCTTGTCTATGTTCATTTAAGGCCTACCCGTTGGGAGACTCGATTGAGGCCTTCGAGCATCGCATCGTGCTGAGCTCTTCCATCGCCTTTGCCATGACCACAATATCGTCGGCAAATCGAAGGTGAGTGATGTTCGCCGTTAATATTGATGCCCAGCCATTTCCATTCCAGGAGCTTGAAGGCATCTTCCAAAGCGGTCGTAAACAGTTTCGGAGAGATTACGTCGTCTCCCTGTCTTACGCCTCTTTTTATGGGAATCGCTTTCGACCTCTGTTCTCTGTGCTCTGTTCTTGTACTCGGACTGACATAGTGGCGTTTGTACATAAACACTTCAACACTTCGATGTACCGATATTCAATTCGGCATCGTTGGAGAGACTCAAGCAACGCCCATGTTTCGATCGAATCGAAGGCTTTCTCATAGTCCACAAACGCGAGACATAGCGGCAAGTTATACTCTTCGGACTTCTGTATGACTTGCCTCAGCGTATGTATATGGTCTATGGTACTGTAGCCTTCACGGAACCCGGCTTGTTCGGGAGGCTTGAAGTCATCTAACCTGCGTTCGAGACGGTTCGCGATAGTCCTTGAAAAACAGCTTATAAACATGGCTCAAAAGCGAGATGGGTCTGTAATTCTTAAGCAAGATGTTGTCACCTTTCTCGAAGAACAGAACCACCACGCCCTCGTTCCATGTTTTTGGCGTCGTACCTTCAAGCAAGGCGGAATTAAAGAGTTTCTGAAGGACTTTAAGTACCGGTGATCCACCCGCTTTCAGTAGCTCTGAAGTGATTCCGTCCTCAGCCGGCGCCTTGTCGTTCTTAAGCCGTTTCAAGGCCATCGTGATCTCGTACAGGCATCAGCCTGTACCAGATCAGGATGACCTTGAAATCAGCTAACATACTAGCATCAGGGGGACAATGTACCCGACATCAGTCCGGGATATCTTCTGTAGAATGTCGGGTAATTGCCGTGGGGTGCCGGCAGTAGAATGTTACCCCTCCTCTCATGCCCGTGGATGCTGTAAGAGCCTGCTAAGGGACACCTCCGGAAGATGGGCAGCAGCGTCTTTCCGTGTTTCAACATCACAAACTGCGCTCGCCAACCTGCCTGCCAAGAGTGGTGAGTATGGCAACTACCCCTCATGGAGATCCATAAGGGAGGCCTGGGTTCAGTAGTGGACGTTTTACTGCTGGAATTATTGTTTACAAATAATGCTGGAAACACCATAGGGTTTAGGTACTGTATAGTGGGTAATTTTACTTTTCTTTTGTAAGGCAACAAACACTGAAAATTACCTTGACTCCTTTGATTCCTGGCATAGCATCTGGGGGGATTCCTTTGTCCAGTACTTTCTTGTGTATTTTTTGCATACATAATGGCTCCTTACTGGCTGCATTGCTTGCTTTTTCAGACTCTAATATCTCCTGAAAACAAACAAATCAACCATTTCATTGTACATACACACAGGCAATTATTACCACATGCATTGACAATTTTTACAAACCTTTGGGGCACTTTTAACTGCTAAAATATCATCCATCTTGGATCCCACAAGCATGACCTTGCCACCTTTTAGGATTCCCGCTTTTCTGAGCGTCATTTCATCTTTTGCCATGCCTCGGATGAGCAGCTTTTGTGCTGATTGGGGGACGCCGCATATTCGCTCCAAATGTGCCTTTAGTTCTAACACTGTCGCATCGTACGCGAATGTGATGTCATGCTTAGCTTTGTTAAAAACTATGGTAAATTCAATCTGTTCTGGGATTTCGCATATAGTGGAGTCTTCAGTGCTTTCGGAGGAGCAGGCCCCGATCTCCGTGGGGGATTCCATGTGCGCATTATCACTCTCCGCTGCTTCCGGGGCTTTAGCCTCCACTGCGGCCTTAGAACCATTCGATACCTTGCTTGGATCAATGTTTTCCGGCGAATCACCCTTCCCTGATGCTAGTAAACAAACACCCAAAGGTGAGTTAGCACAATTTTTAGAACAAAAGGTGTCGATCCGATGGACTACAAAGACTGTCAAACAATGGTACTGTGAACGTTATTTGTGAATGAAAAATCACTTACCTATACACTCCATGGTGCAGGTTCTATTTCAGTAGAAAATGTAAATTGAATAGAAAAATCACCACACAGTTTCTCAGTTGTTTTGAAAAATATTTGTAAATGCAGCCGTGAGCCGGACTGGCTGACGTGAAGCAACAATTTTCTTTAGCACAGATTAAATAAAACAAAAAGTCAATTTCAAGCTAGTGTCGTGCCTATGTTAATCGACTAAAGTCGGTTGAAATGTCATTTGTTTGATGTGATTTTTGTCTATGGATAGGGAATATCCGTTTCCTTGGCAACATTTTTGTAAACAATCAAATTGTTTGGAATTTTGCGAAAATAAGCCTGAAACGGATACTTAAATTGTTACACTTTTTAGAACTAAAATGAGTTTCAACCTTGATGATCCGCTAGCCGGCATTTTAAGCGACGGAAGCGACGACAGTTTCTTTGATGATGATGTCTTGGGCAAGAAGAAACCTGCAAACAAAAAGAGCACGCCTATAGGAGGAAAGAAAAATGCCTTATTTGATTTAGGGGAAACCGACAAGCCGAAAACTTCTGGTGTATCAGATAGCAAGAAAGATGTTCTCTTTGACCTCGGAGGTGATACTAAAAAAACAGTAGAACCAAAAGCTTCTCCAGCTCCAATAAAACGGAATCTTTCCAAAGATTCGTTTAAAATTCCCCAAGCAGAAACAAAGCCTAAGCCACTAGAAACCAGTAAATCACCAGCTAAAGCTAGAGTAAGTGCAAGCGCCGACAAAATAGACATTCTTGGAGAACTCGGCAGCGAATCAATCCCTCTATCCAAAGGCAAAAGTTCTCAATCAATATTAGACATTCTTGGTGGACCGACCAAATCAACTCCAAGTACAAGGCCAGCTACTACTGCAAAAAGCCAGGATTTTGACTTCGAGTCGTTCCTAGGGAAGTCCGATCCTAAACCGACAAAAGCTGCCCCACAAAAGCCCAGCGCCAAAATTGAAGCTCCTAAAGAAGTTACAAAGAAAGAAGAAACAAAGAAAAAATTCGGCAGCGATTGGCTTGGCATATTTCAAGATGAACCAGAACCCGAAGAAGATAACGCCGAAATGCCTTCGTGGCTCGTTGGCGGAGACTCTAAAAAGAAGAAACCTGACGAAAATAAAGATACTAAGAGCGTACCCGTAAAAGAACCGCCAACTATAGCTCAAACAAAGAACGTAGAAGAAAAAGAAGTCAAAGCACCTGTAGAGGAATTCTTAGTCCCTAAACTAGTAGTTCCGAATATTCCCGCAATGCCAAGTGTTCTTCAAGGGAGCACTGAAGATATAACTGCCGAGGGTGCCGCATTGTATTTGCAGCAGCAGGAGTCACAGCTGATGGTTGCTATGCAGCTGAAAGCACAAGAAGAGAGGCTTGTAGCAATGCAGAGTAAGTAATGACATCACCATCATCATTATAATCCGCCCAATGACACGTACTGACTGCCTCCTTGTAGGTATAGGCCTAGATCTTCAACACGCCAACGCCACTGTCGTCCACCAACCTTGACCATATCGTCCACCCATCTGGTAGATGGTCTGCCTTGAGTCCGTCTCTACAAACCTAATCATCCTTTTTTTTACTTAGCCTATTTTGTCCCACTGCTGGGCCTTAAAAATCATCATATATTTTTTTTTATTTGTTAATTATTTATTAACTACCCATCCCAAATGATTTGAACCCAAAGATTTTTTTTGAACCGATTTTCATGTGTTTGAAAACTTTGAAGTCCTATTAGGTACTTTATGTAGGATAGACGAAACGAAACTGGCAACACTTTTTTTTGTTTTGGTCTCGACTGTTGGTAGGTATATTCCTCTAAAATTATTGTTTGTTGCAGTTAACAGCTAGACAAAAAGTTATGAGCCTTCAAACATTACAAAAAGGGGTGAAACATATTTTAAGCTTTTCTTTATATTGCATTAAAAAAAAATTAAAAGTGGTTAAAGACTTAGGATTTTATCGAATCATCCTTGGTGTATGGCCTTTTGGACGGTACATATGTAATTTGTTTATTTAAAAAAAAAACTTAAAGAGTTATTGCCAATTTTAGTTCAAAATGGGTATTTCGATGCAGTTCGATTTTTTTATTTTTTGTTCAGTTTACCAAATGGACAATTTAACTATCAATACACTATCGCTATTTATTTTTTTACCAAGATTACATGATGAATTTTGCAAAACATGTTACATTCAGTTTCACAAAAATCGAACTGCATCACAATTCCCGTTTTGAACTAAAATTGGCCAATAACTTAAGGTTTTTTTTTATGAAACAAATTTACCTACATACCGTTCGAAAAGGATGTTTCGATGAAATCCTGAGGCTTCAATCGCTTTTAGTTTTTTGTAATGTTTGAAGGTTCATAACTTTTTGTCTAGCTGTTTTCTGCACCAAACAATAATTTTAGAGGAATCTACCAATAGTCGATACAAAAACAAAAAAAAAGTGTTGCCAGTTTCGTCTATTCTACATAAAGTAATCTTACTTCAAAATTTTGAAACACATGATATTTGGTTATTAAAAAAAACTAAATGAAAAAATCTATAGGACCTAGGTCAAATCATTTAGGCTGGGTAGATAGCAGACGACTCTATCTGCCATTTTCGTATGTTCAACGTTCTGCCGAAAACCCTGTATACTTATAGAAAAACATCCAGAACACCCTGAACGAATATCTGCAGATCGTACAGACATTAAATGTCTGACAAATTTTGTCCCGAGGCGGGAATCGAACTCGTAACCTCTTGCGTCGCAGGCGGATCTTCGCCCGCTGCGCCACAGAGCTCGTCACCATCTCAGCCGTAGGACATCCACTGCTGGACATAGGCCTGCCTCATCATGAATCTACAGTGATTGTGGCCATACATACTCACCGCGCTAGGTAGGCGGGTTGGCGAGCACTGTACTCGATGTTGATACACGGAAAGACCCTGCTGCCTATCTTCCGGAAGTATGCCTTGACAGATTCTTACTGCATCCACGGGCAAGTTAGGGGAGGCAACATTCTATTGCCGGCACCCCACGGCATACAAACCTAATTAATATCTAAGTAGAATGTACGAGATGTCTCTGGTGCGTCGAACAATATACTCTTGAGCTTCGCAATAAGTTTTTATTCCCACTGGGACATACACATTAGTACTTACCTACTTTATAATCTAGGTACTTGAATGCTCATCGTAAAATGAGGATCTATTTCTTTATTTAAGACTCGACGGAACAGAATGGCAGGCCTACCTAATATCATTACAGCCATAAAACGTCCACTGATGAACACAGGCCTCCCTCATGGATCTTTATGAGGGGTAGTTGCCATACTCACCACGCTTGGCAGGCGGGTTGGCGAGCGCAGTATGGGATGTTGATACACGGAATGACGCTGCTGCCCATCTTCCGGAGGTAGCTCTTAGCAGGCTCATACTGCATCCACGGGCAAGAGAGGAGGGGCAACATTCTACTGCCGGCACCTCACGGCAGTACCTAATATGCTGCCCAGATTTATCAGCATGCAATTCTTTTAACGCATATTACAGGAGGTTAGCAAGATTTTGCCGTTGACACGTGCATTTTATTAGCAAAGAAAACATAATGCACATTAACAACTTTTCGCTAACTGCGGTTACTAATATTTACCAACGTGATTTTTCATGCACGAACGTGGTCATCTCAGAACAATAAGCATCTCCTTTCCTACCTAACCAGCTCGTCAGAAAGAAAGTCAGCGTGTGCAACGCGAAGCTGCCCTGGCGCACCATTCACAGCTAGACGCCATGCTGCAAAAGCAAGCCGAGCAGAGGCATCAGATGCAGTCCATCATCGCGGCGCATCAGCAGAGGATCTCGCAGAGAATAAAGGTGGGTAAACTTGGACCTTTTTTAAGATTCTTTCCTATAGCTTTTTAAATCTTCTTGACTTGTGTTTATGTGTTTTATTTTATCGATTGTAACTCGGTTTCCTCTCGGCCGCGAGAGAGGGGGAGTCACTCACTCAGTCAGTAAAGCAATTTAGGTCTTCTGCGGATTCCAGCCTAAATAAATCGGCCTGATCCGTCAGTCTCCTGTCGACCAATATTATCGTCCACCTCAGGCAGTCACTAGCAGACTTAAGTGCGTGTTATCTATGTAGATCCGGCTAATGTTAGCATGGCAATATGTCATCATCAGCACCGGCCTATATCAGTCCACTGCTGGACATAATCCTCTCCAACTTGCAACATTTTACCCTGTCTTCGGCTTGACGCATCCAGTGACATCATCATCATAATTTCAGCCGTAAAACGTCCACTACTGAATGCAAGCCCTCATGGATCTCCATTATGGGTAGTAGCCATACTCAACAAGCTTGGCAGGCGGGTTGGCGAGCGCAGTACGGAATGTTGATACACGGAAAGACGCTACTGCCCATCTGCTTGAGGTATCCCTTATCAGGCTCTTACTGCATCCACGGGTAAGGGAGGAGGAGTAACATTCTACTGCACCCCACGGCAATTTAGGTGACTATAATTATATTTCTCTAGGAACTCTTGGGCACCGCAACAGTTCCGGAAGACGCTGCGATCGCCGACGACATTGATCTGACTGACACCAGACAGAACATCGAGACCCCGCATTCTAAAGAAAAGAAGCAGTTGCTACAGCTCGTGCGATCGTTGCAGGAGAATCACGACAAGGAGATTGATTTGATAGAGACTTCCAACAGGTAAATTAATTAGGCTCTTACAAGTACGTATACGATGTTCTAAATACAATTTGAAATAAGTACCTAAGTTTGGCCAGCACTTAAATTATTAAAGAAGATATTGGTGTAAATCCTAAGATCACAGGATTAGTGCCATTCTAAAATTAAAACGGTAAAATTTTACCTAATTTTAAGATATAATTAATTTAGAAACGTCGTATCTCTAATTATAATTAGCTTTAGGAAGTGCTACAACAGAATCGTTCTAACAGATTAATAGAACATAGGGTCGTATAGGCCGGCTTAGTCGTAAGTATAGCTCTACTGCTAATTGCACCCGTCCGCGTCATGCGCTTACGGGCTGTTTTCTCTTGCGCTAAAAATGGTTCACGCTATCTCTGCGTGATTGTGTTGGAATTGTGTGATGGGTTTGTTTTGAACTTTTATTTTTCTACCCTATTTTTACAAGATATTGGAAACATTTGGACTTTGGTAATTATTTTTATTTACAGCTTTAATATCAGATTACATTCATGCCTCATTAAACTATTAAGATTTTATAGGAATAATTTTATTACAAACTTTGTCTTTAACTTTTATCTTCGTACAGTATTTTTGCAACTAATTGGTAACAATTGGACATTTTTAATTTTTATTTGCAGCTTCATTATTATACTACACTTGTGCCTAATTAATGCAGAAAAAAATTATAACATTAATTTCATTTTAAATCACTTGAAAAGCTTACTGCAGCTATTTGTAAAGCTATATCGCTACTTATTTTATAGATGTACATCCGGTCAAAATAGTGAACTTTCAAAGTCTTGTTTCAGCCATTGTCTTATAAATAATAATGGTTTCTAATCTGAAAATTTATTATCAGAATACAAGAGGGCTACGCACAAAGACACATACATTTAAACGTAACATTTATCTAAATTCTTATGATGTCATTTCAATTACTGAGAGCTGGCTTTTGGATGGCATTTTTGATGACGAACTTATTGATGATAGGTACATGATTTGGAGACGCGATAGGGATTACGTAAGGACGAGGCAACAATATGGGGGTGGCGTCTTTATGGCAGTCCGCAGAGATCTTTGTGCAGTGGCTCGGCCGGAATGGCACTCTTCTGCAGAGGATATTTGGATCACCGTAACCACCAAAAATAATGATCGAACAGTCAATAAAATTCACTTTTGTACCTTGTATCTTTGTAATGAAAATTTGGGAAATTCTTTTAACGCACAACTATATAATTTTGCTGATAAGCTGTCATCTAACATTGCGTCTTGTCCTGATGATGTTTTTGTAGTTTTGGGTGATTTTAATCTACCAAATATAAACTGGCTAAGCAGTGGAGGGACTTTTTACCCTACCGGAATTATAGGTAACAGTCAAACATATTTCTTCGACACTCTATCAGCATTTAATTTAACTCAATACAATTTCAATTGCAATTTAAATAATAGAATATTAGATTATGTAATTAGTAACGTAGATTTATCAGTCACTGTTAGCACTAACTCATTGGTATCAGAAGACGAACATCACAAAACATTACTTATAACAGTTGATAATTTAAAAAGTGAGCCACTCACATCAAATCCACGGTTGAAATACATTTACCATTCAGGCGATTACGATAGTATTAATGCATGTTTATTACACAACTATGACTGGGATTCTCTCTTATATGAAAGTACTATAGATGATTCCCTCAGTAACTTTTGTAATATCTTGTATGATCTTCGTGCCAAATATATACCTCAAAAATATTTTAACGCCTCCTCCTTCCCTCCCTGGTATAATTCGCCTCTTAGAAAAATGCTAAGAGAAAAATATAAATTTCTTAAAAAATATCACAGATACGGAAATGTATCTGACTATGAATCATTTTCCATTCTCAGAAAAAGAGCTAAGAACTTAGAAGGTCAGTGTTTCAAATCATATATTTTAAACATAGAAAATGCTATAATTAAGCACCCAAAACACTTTTGGTCTTTTGTAAAATCACAAAAACGTGGTGCTAACTCTTACCCTTCTCCCTTATATTTTGAAGGACAGTCTGCTGAATCTGGAGAGGGGATCTGTGACTTTTTTTTCTAAATATTTCCACTCAAATTTTCAGTCTCAAAGCTCCACCCCGTTGCATCGTGACCAAAGTTACAGCTCTATGGAAAATGATTACCCAGGTACCATAGGCAATATTGAAATAGAACCAGCTAGCATTTTTTATTTGCTTAAGAAACTAGACGTTTCAAAGGGGTCGGGTCCGGATGATATTACTTCATTATTTATTGTAAAGTGTGCCGAAAGTTTAGCCTATCCACTAAGTTTACTTTTTAAGCGCTCTATTGAGGAAGGCACTGTGCCTAGGATTTGGAAGTCGGCCTATATTACTCCTATACACAAGAGTGGCAGCAAAAGTGAAATTATAAATTACAGACCGATATCAAAGTTGTGCATATTTGCGAAAGTTCTCGAAAAAATTGTTTATAAGGCTGTTTACTCAACCCTCTCGACTTCATTCATCTCAGAGCAGCACGGCTTCTTGCAAAATCGTTCAACTACTTCCAATCTCTTGTCTTTTAACGATTATACCACCTTGAACATGGATGCTGGAGGCCAAGTTGACGCTATTTTTACAGATTATAGCAAAGCATTTGACAGAATAGACCATCAAATGCTGTTACGGAAACTATTCAGAGCAGGAATCCATGGAAATTTGTATAGGTGGTTTACCTCTTATATTGAAAATAGATCGCAAGCTGTAGTGCTCAATGGGTTTTCCTCCTCATCTGGCTGGGTGAATATCCCATCAGGCGTACCCCAAGGTTCCTTGCTCGGTCCGCTTCTATTTTCTATTTTTCTAAATGATATTAGTTACTGCTTCACGTACAGTCAATTTCTACTATATGCAGATGACGTAAAAATTTTTAAGCGTATCGATAACATGAGTGACTGTTATCTCCTGCAGGAAGACTTGGATAGATTTGAGCTTTATTGTCGACGAAATAAGTTGGACTTGAATGTAGCAAAATGTTACTCCATAACATTTACGCGCAGTCCACAGCCTTTTAAATATTTGTATAGCCTTAAGGGGACTCCTCTGAAAGTAGTAGACGAGATAAGGGACCTTGGAATCATTCATGACAGTAAACTTGCCTATGACAAGCACATCGACGCCATAATTAAGAGCGCTAATAAAGCATTAGGCTTTGTCATTAGAACCAGCTCCCAGTTTTCTTGTATAAAGGTAATAAAAATTTTGTACTGTGCCTATGTGCGTAGCATCTTAGAATATTGTTCACAAATATGGAACCCTCAATATGAAACCTACATTGACAGGATTGAGTGTATTCAACGTAGATTTCTAAGATACCTTCAATTTAAATGTGGCTGTTTTGACACCGAGTATTCAGCCAGGTGTAAAAGGCATCATATACTCCCTTTAAAGGAACGACGTACAATAGCTGATGTTGCACTACTTTTTAAAATTGCCCAAGGTAAGGTTGATTCTGCACAGCTTCTAGAAAAAATAAATATCAAAGTTCCAAATAGATCGGTCAGACATCCCATTCCTTTAGAAATGCCTTTTAGCGCAACTAACTACAGACAAAATGCTTTTTTCAGTAGAGCTGTAGCTACGTACAACAGTTTGGTGGAACTCTCCGACCTAGATGTTTTTAATACAAGTGCACAAAAAGTCAAAAACATCCTGTCGGATCGCTGGTTCGATGTGCCATCATCATGATTGTTTTTTTTTTAATAAGTATTTATCTTGTGTTTTCTTTTTAGTTTTTGTTTTCTAAATTTATATTTTATAATATGTTAGTATTAGTTTGATAGTTAACTTCAGCAAGCTATATTTAGTTTTTTTTATGCGAAGACGTATAATTGGTTCGTGTATATTTAATAAGTTAACTATTATGATTGTAAAACTGTTTGTCTTCCGAATAAAATAAAATAAAATAAGTATTAAGAGAGAACAAAATAGATGGTGCAAGAACAACCTCAATAAAGAAAGTTTTAACTAAATGTCGATTGGATTGGTAGTAGGGGTTTATGATGTATGAATCCGCCTTAAGGGCAAATTTGAAAGCTTTTCTTTCATCCTTCTAATACTTTATATCGGATTTGGTGCGCGGGACTTTTGTGTTAGCGGCAGGGTGCAAATCAACGTGGTCACTGGTAACTTTCAAACACTGAAGCTAAGTGTATTTGGATTGGAATAATCGTGCTTATATAAAAGTGTTCGTCACTGATGATATTATTTTCAGACGTCAACTAGTTTTCCTCGAAGTATCCGTCAACCAAGCCGAAGAGCGAATGAAGGAGGAAAGTGACAAACTAGTCAAATTCTACTCGGAGAAGATTCGATGGCTCGAAGAGCACCATAATTTATACAAAAGCATGGCTGAAGATAATCTGAGCTCTTTGACGGAGAGGCATAAAGCTGAGAATGAAATGGCAAGGCAACATCATTTGGAAAACCTAAGGGTTTTGCAGGAACACCATTCCGCGCTTATGGAGAATATCAAGTAAGTGAATGTGACTTGTTAATAACCCCTATAGTATTACTGTCTGGTGTGGTAGCTAACATTACAGGTTGAGATTTTTGAAAGGTGGTAGAAAAGGTTACACACTATGTTTCTGGTCAGGTCCCATGTACATGTTACGTCACCCTGAAACATAGAGTTGTAAGGTCTCAGGTGCCCGTAATTTCACCGGCCTCCTTACCCTTCAAACCGGTACACAGCAATGCAAAAAATACTGCTTAGCGGAATATATAGGTGTAGTGGTAATACTTCCCCGGATGAACTCTTCACAATGTCAGTGTTTATTAAAGAATTAAGTGAAATGTCGGATTTCAGAAATGCAGTGAAACAAGAAAATGCTCTTATTCAAGATTCTGCAGGCTTTTCTTCAGATCTGCACCAACTCGTGACTGATGTGAGGGAGAACAAACTTCATTGTCAGAAACTAGCGGATAAAGTGGAGACATTAGCAGAGGACACTCATCGGGAAAGAAACAGGGGCTTGCAAGTACGGGAAACACAGATAAATGGTAAAACATAGTTGAATAGGTTTGAGCCTGTAGAGAGCAAGCTGAATTTATAGGTTTATTGTAAATAAAATGATCTAGCACTGATACCTAAAAATAGAAAAAAAGGATCGTTGGACCAATTCGACGCTCGCGACGACGCAAGAGCAAGATGTTGTGATGATGGTAGAATTCTTGTAGGTAACGGTAAAATTTTCAGATACAGATTTACATAATATTTGCAGAAATGCTGCAGCAATTAAAAAGAGAACGAGATAATTTCGAAGCCGAGAAGACGGAAAATAAGGACATAATAAAAATGCTGGAATCGAGATTGAAGCAGATGACAACGGTATGTACCTTTATATTATACCTATGGATTAACTAACGACGTAAGGTGACCTATTTAATCTCTTTGGATTTTCAGATGATTGAAGAAGAGACAACAGTATTGAAACAAAAACGAATGGAATTTGAGTTTGAAAAGGCAACCTTTAGTAAACAAACTGAATTTGCGAAGAACATTCTAAAAAAACAGGATGAGGAAATTAAGGTCAGTGGAAATAACGAAGGAACTTTATTATATATCTATAATTGTAATTTGAATTGATATTAATTTCTAGACACTCAGGGAAGATATTGAGCGAGAATATAATGAGAACAAAACTAAGAATGATGAAGAGCGAGCCAAGACGCTGAAAGATATTGCTGCAATCGCTAAAGAAAAAGCTTCGGTGCAAAGTTTAAAACAGGACTTAGAGGTAATAAAATTTAATTATAGATAGACAACTTTTATGTCTTTGTTTGGTAATCTTTTTATAAATAATTATTTCGAACCCAACCGACCTCAATGGTAGGTTATTTAAATCTATAAATAAAGGTTGCTAAAACTAACCAAACCGCTTTATGTATGCTTATTTATTACAGACTAGCTGTCCCGGAAAACTTCGTATCGCTACTTACAACTACCCTGCTACTACCCTACAACTATGCAAAATTTTATGTTTTTAAAGTTTTTCCATATAAACTTTCATCCCCTATTTTAACCCCTTCTGATTTCATTTACGCAACGAAAAGTAGCCTATATCTGTCTCCATAGTCTAATCTACTTCTATACTAAAATTCATCCAAATCGGTTCAGCGGTTTTGACGTGTAAAGGGAACATACATACATACATTGTTACTTTCACTTTTATATATTAGTAGGATTAGTAGGATAAGTTTTCCCTCGATTTATCATGGATCCCTAAAAAGCAAGCAAACATTAATATGTGAAACAAAAAACAAAATCGCAAGCTTAAAATATGTAGAGCATAAAACATACCTTGAAGGACTTTAGTACACACTATTACATTATTTAAGTCCACTTTGTTTAATTTCAATGACCTGATTCTGATGATAGATAGAAGATAGGTAGAAGATAGAAAATACTATATTGCGCACCTTAAAACTAAACATAATAACAAGAAACACTGAAAAACAAAGTGACAATTGTACATAATACCATAGATACAATAAAATTTACTTAATATTAAATACAATGATAATGTTACGAGCTGGGGGTTCGGGATTAAATAATGTGGTCCAATTTTACCAAAATAAACACTTTAATCTCAGATCACACCAAAACGAATCTCACAGCAGATTCACACAGGAACACTTCTTCACTGTACAACACTGAACACCACTAAAACACTTGTTCACTATAGCACTTGTACACTGTTCACTGATCACTGTATTCACTTTACTGTCGCTCCGAAATATCGCACTGTTCGCTTCCGTAGCCAAATCAAGACTGTCCGCTCGGTAAACACATCCGCGTATTTACATATATCCCACATAAAGACGATTCTCGAAGCCGATGTTTCTAGATTGACACACAATAGAGACAGGACAACAAAAAAAAACAAGTAAACAATTTTTTATAACTTTTTATAACTTTGTTTACTACCCGAACCATTGTCTCAAAACCGGTTTTTCTAGAAACTTCACTTGTTTGTGTTCAAAACAAAAGAGTGACCTTGGACTCTTCGGCCGCACAAACACCGGTCCTTTCTGGATCTTTCGCGAACTTACTTGTTTACGTTTGCGCTCGGCGCAACACTAATAATATTTTTTTAATTTTATTAATATAATGATAATTTTGTGATGATGTTATTGAAGTATGATGATTAGTGGAAAGGAATATTTTCTTAGCCACATATCGATGTCGTCACCCGTGAATTTTGTAATATTGAAGAGCATCTAACCATTTATGGTCTTCTGCACCAGTTCCACTTCACCAGATCATACTTTCTAAATGCAAATGCTTGACTTACAATTAATTATGCCAAAATCGCCACATGTTTACCTTTAAAATTAGAGGAGTCCCTCGATTCTTCATGGATCCCATCATCAAAACTAAGTTTTGACCCAATTGAAAGTGTACCTATTTAAACTCGAAAAATAATTTTCCAAATCAGTTCATAAATGACTCAGTTCTAAGGTAATAAAGATAAAAATAACTATAAAGAAATTAAAATATAAGCAATGTTCGAGTCCCATTACAGTGAAAATTTTGATTTGATATAAATTATATTGATATTTTAGAAAATGAAAGCAGAGTTACAAGCTCAACTAGAAGAGGTGACCGAAGAGAGATCCAAATTGAGTGTCGAGAAGCAACAGATGCATTTGGAGGAACAAAGAATTCTAGCCAAGTGAGTAAGAACATTTATGCGTAACTAGGTCGTACACCTGTTTATTATACCTATTTATATATGTATACCTATTTGAATTTTAATAGGCATGATGACATGCCTATTAAAATTCTGACGCGATTCATTGATGTGCTATTTAGGTGTTATTGTATTTAATATTAAGTATATTTTATTGTATCTATGGTATTAATGGTATTTTGTATATGTATAACGACCTTTGTGATGTATTTTTATTTGTGCACATAGTCTGAGAGACCTATCATGCCACTACCACAGATAATGTAATTACACTATTAGCCGTTACATAGTTTTTAACTAAGAGAGGAGGTCTTGATAATTGCCGTAAACATGTAATATTTTGGAGGTAAATAGATATAGTATAAGTATAAAATACTACCAACACTCCTATGTAACACGTACAGCATATTGATTACATACACAGGTACTAAGGTGAACTGATAAATACTAACATAACATAATCAAATATTATTTGATTGCCAACAGGAGTAGAGATTACGATCTGTTAGCCAAAACGACAATAGACAAACAATCGCAAGCAGACAAAAAGTATTCCGAGGCGGAATTCCTACAGCGCAAATACGAGGAAAGAATCCGACGCATACAAGAGCACGTGGTATCATTGAACGTGAGAGAGAAACAGATCGCTAAAGAAAAAGTTGCCTTGTCTCGGGAAAGATTGAGCTTGCATAACGAAAGGAAACAATTCGAGAATCGACAACAATGTTCTTTATGCAAGTCTACGCAGAACATACCAGATTATATGCATTCTTACGCTCTGCCTGAACCAGTCTACAATGCGCCAGTTTCTAGAGACTATAGGAATGTAGATTCTGCAATGCATAATATTGAGAGGGACATTGCTAGTCTTATGAGTAGGAATTTTAGTTTGAGACATAGTGCTGACACTGGCCAGAGCGGTGAAGCCAAGTTTCAGAGTGGAGATAATGCTCAAGCTGAATCTGAGACTCCCTTCAAGGTAAGTCCTCTTCATCATCGTCATTGTCAGCTTGTATTTACTGAGAATTTGCTCACAAGTTCCCTAAAAATGCAAGGTACGAGTGTTACACAAATGTCTTAGAACTATTTTAATACAAAGTTTATGAACAAGTTCTTTCAATCTACTATTAGTTGGGATGACGTTTCATTCGATTTGAAAAATATAGTTTTTGTTTTCTTTATCTATTTCGTCCCACTGCTAGGCAATGGCGCCCTCAAACTCCATAAACATCCACCATCGTTTAATTATTTATTTAAAATGTTTACATTTAATTTCAGGACTTGATGGATCCTAAATTCATGATGCTAAGATTGGATGTACAGAAAGTTTTAAGCAATTTGGATAACAGTAAAAAAGGAAACACTGATGATATTGACGTGTTTGAAGATAAAGGAGAACTGGATTAGAAGGAATATAAGAAATATTATAATGTAAGTGATATTGTCTATGAAATAAAAGACTGAACTGTATTAGAATTCATTTAATTTCATGACTATCATACAAGTTCCATATTTCGTTTTACTTTAAATGTTATCAAAATGTACACAAATGCCTACATAGCTACATGCTAACTTACATAAATATCTCAAAGTAAAAAATATAGGTACACAATCTCTTAAATTTTTATTTCTATATAAGACTAAATTTAGATATATAATGGCTTTATTTTGTTTTATACAAAGTCCTCCATCGATAAAAATGTCACTATCGACTTTACCATACATATTCATAAAAATAATAATATTTTTTCTGTAGCGATTTTATTATTATAACCAAAATACATTTTCATTTTATTAACGCAGTCTTTAATACATTTTAAGTAGTGGTCATGTATTTAGTAGTTATACATAATATGGACGGCCTGGCCTTACATAGTATTCATTGCATTAATTCCCACTGCTAGTATCTCATAAATTATCATTATTAAATTAATGACAGATCTTTGTAAACTAATAATTATCAGATTTCTACATTTATATGTTTGGTTATACAATCTTATACATTAAAATTAATTTTTATTTTTAAATATTTACAATAATTATTTCAAGATTTGTTTAAAAATATTCTATGTATTTTGAGCCTTTATGTAAAAGGCAATGTATTCATCGTTTCAAATTATGATCGACGACGAACAATTAGCTCTTGATTCAATTTGTGGCCTAATAATTCAATTATATATTTTCTATCACAGTAATAACTTAGTTTTTTATACATCAAAACATTAAAAACATCTAATTGAAATGGAATTATGATATAAGTACTATCGGAAAATAAAATACATTATAAAATTGGGACTATGTATCGTCCACCTATTTGAAATCAAGTTTTCTGAAACAATGGCTTCCCAGCATTATATTCTGGCTGCTTCTTTTTGATACTTAACTTCCAGTAGTTGCGGGTAGTTTTCGACAATAGTCAGTAATATTCCGTCGATGTAATGTCTCAGTTGAACATTCACATCTTGTTGTTCTTTCAATGCTTTCTGTAGCTGTAAATGTACATAACACTTATTTAAAAAAAAACAGTATACATAGTTTCGATAGAAACACACATAAAGATCAGTGTTATATGCGTGCGATATGAGTTTGTGAGACAATTATAATGGATGATGAGTTAGATGAAAAGTCAGTAAGGTATGAAAAAGGTACATGGAACTTAGGTTCATATTAATACAGTCAAAAGCATGCAACGTTAGCTGTAGACAAAATTAAAACATGCAAGTTAGTAAAAATATCGTACCTTTTCCATCTCTATGCTGAGATCGGATTGTGTTCTACCATCGAGCTGCAAAAATGCATACATGATAATATAAATGCGATGAGTCAGTAGGCTACAAATAAAGCTAAGCTGATATCTCGACGATGACCTTGCTTGTATAATCTAGTGACAAGAATTTGAATCAGGTTCATTATCAAGGTCTGATTGAATTAGCGTAAAAGCATTAGTTTTCCTAGATTAACGACTTAATCCTAATCTAAATTAACGACTAGTTATTTTGTAGCACGTTAAAGCCACCTGCTGCGGGCTCACAAAGACAGTAACACTATTAGTTGCCACCTATCAAGCTTCTATGGTAAAATAATATTGCGTCAAACTAGCGTCTGATGGTTTTAAAGATAATTTTGATTTGGAATATTATCTTAAATTAGGCATGTGTATCAACCCTATTTAAGGTATTGGAAATCAGTTTGGTGGTATTTAAGAACTCTGTATATAGCAGACAGGGCATATCTGCAAATAAGTTGAAAAGTAATGTATCGGAAATCAGACCGCTGATATTTTTACGTAATTTTTAATACCGCTGCAAAATCGAATGGCACAAACTGCAACATGGATGATTGTGAACTATGCTGTACAAAAGGCAATATGCGTGACATGTTTGTAGTCCGTGATGTGTTTAATATTGTTTCTTACCTCGTCATCGCTCATCTGCGATAGCTCGTGTGCTAGAGAGTTGCCGGCGACGAGAGGCCCACTCACTCCGTCCAGCAGACTTCGGCCTTCCTCAACGCCGCGTGTTAAGATCTGGGCTTGCAACTCCTCTTGAGCTTCTGATAGGGCTGGAAGAGGGTATTGTGCATTAAGGTAAAGGTACTAATAATACACGGTTAACTTTTGCCTTTCAGTTTAGATTAGGCACTCAAATTGATTCATTAAATTTAGAAGTGAATCATTCAATGTCATTGAATGTCATTTCTTTCTTTATTACTACTCCATTCAACCAAAGTTAACTAATTTGGTTGAATCGTGTAGTAGTACAAAGCGAGGTTGGTGTAGGTGAGTATGGCAACATGGCCTATGTCCAGCGGTGGACGTGGACTACAGTCTTATGGCTGATAAGAAGATAAGAAGAGTAATACCTAATCCTAAATGATTTGATGGGGTCAGTTGACCCCATCAAATTCTAAGTCAAAAGTTAAATTATTGTTTGGTTATGGGTTACTAATAATAATATTCGGTTATGATTAGACATGGGATACGTTTATGGGGCCTTTAACTCGTAATGACAGCAGAAAAATGTGTTATTGCACATGAAACGTATCCATAATGTAAGACATATTTTCTGTGTTGACCATATCATATTTAATTTGTTTGACTGGTTTAGTGGAAAGACTGGTTTCAACAACAGTAAATATTTTATTATTGCCGTGGGGTGCCGGCAGTAAAATGTCACCCCTCCTCTCTTGCCCGTTGATGCAGTAAGAATCTGCAAAGGGATACCTCCGGAAGATGGGCAGAAGCGTCTTTCCATGTATAAACATCCCGCACTGCACTCACCAACCCGCGTGCCAAGCGTGGTAAGTATAGCAATAACCCCTCGTGATCAGTTCCTGAAGATCTATGAGGGAGGCCTATGTCCAGCAGTGGGCGACCTACGGCTGAGATGATGATGATGATGAAACATTTTAAGACGAATTTATGATATTCAGAAAACTTACATTTATTCTGAGTCCTCAACAAAGTGAGCTCGTTCCTTAGTTCATCGAGCCTTGGATCAGGTGGCGGTGGCGGCACTTCTCTCAGCCTCTGCAGTTCTGACTTCGCCGCCGCTAGCAGTGCTGTGGAAGACGTCACTCCCTCGCGCTCCCTCCTCTCTGCTTCCTTAGCGGCGCTGAGCTGGGCTGATAGCTCACTGATCTGTTCTATGGCCTCGCGATGGGCTCTGGCTGTTGCTTCGTTGTTCGCTCGTAGGGTTTCTGCTACGCCGCGGAGTCGTCCGACCTGATATCAAATGATAATGAAATATGGGAGTAACTTAATGACAGTGGCACCGCTAAGATACAAAATTTTGGTTTAGAAAATAACAGGTTACAACAACATTTTAGTATCTATAAATATTTTTTCAGATATAACCGTCTTTCGGCGTCCCAGCCAACCTTACCGGCCCGTGACACCCTGCTTCCAAAAAAAAAATTCCCATAATATGTCAACGTCAGGTAAGCGGCCGGTTATAAAAATATACATATATCCGAATGTACCGACCTCATGTAATGTGGTATTCCTCACGTAAAGGCTGGTAATGATAATGGGAGCAAAAGTGATGCTCTGTGTTTTGAGAAACAATAATCATATAAAAACAAAATTTAAACACAAAAATAATGAAACCTAGAAGCAAATACCCGACACGTCCAGATTCATTAGGAAATTTTCACCAAGACGAGCAAGGGTGATGGACCTTGCGTATGCGCTCAAATCCACATGGTTTTACATTTTATTAACCAGAGTGTTTTTTTAATGTTACGTGAATTCTTACCTCTTGTTTGAGGCTCGACGCTTCTTGCTCGGCTACAGATAGTCTGTCCGTAATGGTGGCGAGTTGCGAGTCCCGGTCACGCTCCACTCGTGAGATCGCTTCTCTACTTCTTCGTTTCTCCTCTGCTACGCTCTCCTCGCATCTGCATTCGATCTGAAGAAGTATTTTAATCGTTTATTGAAGAGGAAGGCTTGGCTCGGACGAACGATGGAAAGATATGCGAGTAATAAAACATCTTAAGTAATATCAATTATAGTGTTTAAGGCCAACTGATTCCATTGCAATCTAAGATACGATTCACTGTTATGATTTACATAACCTATCGCATAATTTGTCCATCATCGGACATCTTATTCAGCATAAAATTACTGAGAGCTAATTTTAGCTTTTGAGCTTTCTCCTCTTTGTTATCTTTAAATTATGTAGTGGCGTCGTTATTAGCAAACTTAAACCCAATTAAAACATGTGCCGTGGCAACTGTTTGTTTAGCCAGTTTAGTAATATTTATTATCATACTGATTTACGTTATCTAACCAATTGTTTATAGTTATATATTCTAATTCAATTTATATACATATACGTTTAAACGTTTTCTATATACGCGTTGTCAGCCTTTGACCTATCAAGTAGCGGTCGTTGCTGGTGTTATGCGTGTCTGCTAGGGTCGTCATTTAGTTACTTCTTTCTCTGATATTGGAATTAACCTCTCTCTCTCTTCTTTCATACCTACAAAGGTATGAAAGAAGAGTGACACACTTATCTGCTTTCTTTGTTTGATGCTCTTACCTTTTCAAGCGGTTCTCTAACATATTAACTATTGTTGCAGCATCACGTTGTAGGCATTCGCTCTCAACTCTCCACTTGTTTCTTAATTCTTTCTCTGATGTTGAATCTAATCTCACTCACGTCCTTTATTCGTTATGTCACACACTTACATATATCGGATTGGGTATCGACGGCAACCTTGTGGTGACTGCCACAAGATGTGATTCATCTGACAGAAGCCAATTTAGACCAGCTTGGCTACACTGGTTTACCTCGGAGGACTGACCCCACAAGTCAGTCTTATCTTCTTTCTTTCTTTCTTTGCTGTTCTTACCTCTCTTAGATGCTCCTCCAACATATGCACCCTCGCTTGCAGCACTGCGTTGTCGGCCTTCGCCCTCGAGTAGCGATCGTCGCTGGTGCTCTGCGTGTCGGCCAGGGTCGTTACTTGCTGCTGCAGTAGTTGCACCTGGAGGTGAAATTTAATTGTTAGCCTTTTAAACGGTCTTATTTGGGTCTTATTTCTAATCAAAACTTAAAATATGAAAATTAATGTTTTAATTGTTTTTTAAAACTGCTTTGTGCGTCTAAAACATAAGGAACTGGAAAATCCAGGCAAACGTCACTGTTTATTTCAAAGACTTAAAATAATAAAATGTCTTCTATTTCGCACGGAATCACAGTAGGCGAAGGTGTTTTCCCTGAATTAGATTGTCATGCGTTAAAATAGAGAAAATATTTGTTAGCTATCAAGAGATTTTCCTGTGGCTTTAATTTTGATTCAATATTGTTTAATATGAACATTATTGATTCGTATTGAGACGCAAACAGAGGTAGCAAAACTGAAGCTCTTACAAGTTCGCAACAAGTAGGCAATAATACCTTAGAAAGATTGTTGTAAAACCAGATACACCAGCAATTTTTTAAAGAACACTTACCTTGTACATACTTTTATGGCATATGGTTACATACTTTAACTAACGATTTCGATTCCCAGTAGTTGTTAGAAATATCAAGCAGATGGTGTACTCTACTCTTATATAAAAGAGGTGGGTACTTTCAATGTCACATAAACAGATTAAGTGACGATAATAAGGATTGTTTGAAAGATGTTTTTAATTGTGAAATGTTGATTTGACGACCGACCGAGGAGAGTGGATAGAGGAGGATTCATAGTGCTGGCTGACCTCACATAATGTGATATTATTAAAAGGAGGAAGGATGTTGAGAAAATCGTAATAATATGCAATATTATTAGTAAAAGCCTGAAACGAATCAATAATTTAAATCTGTTAATCAAACAAGGTCGTAAAGACAGTAAAAATGTGATTATGATCTCCTAATAATAAGTCAGATCCAGAAACGAATCAATAAAATAAATCAGTACGTCAAACAAGGCGTCCTTGAGTCCTACAAACAAACTCTAAATAATTAGATACCGTGCTGATTGTTTAAAGTACCTCTGCAATTACTTGTCGATTGCTTATTCGACAACAGCTCTCGATTGGATTTCTACATCGGAAGCATCTAATTTGATACGGAATTCGAATTTTCTTTTGCACTTCAATTCGTATTTATAGCATCCGTAGAAACCTACGTTTTAATCATAATAGTGTTTTTAATTAGATGTCTTTTCCAATAAAGCGTTTGTAATGTAATTTTATAAAATTAAAATTGAAAACAAGTTGTTTTGGAAGGTAATAAAATCGGATATTCGTGTTTTTGATAAGCTCTTTCTTGTTCTTTTCTTGAATGAAAATCACCGAATCCTGATAAAGTTGTTTTTTCCCTTTCGGCTTAGTACACATAATATATAGAACACACCCTGTTATTACATAAAACGATAATTAACAAAACAATCAAATCATAATAGCTACGGCGCGATGTCTAAAAGTGTTGCCACATAGACACTAGGTGCTTGTGGAAGATGTCATCAGATATGCATGTGCACCTAAGTAGGTACTATAACTCAACCAATAATCGTTTGAAATTCTATAGAGTTAGTAACTTTTTAATTTACCATTTAAACTCCAACTAAACAAACAAATCATACTAAGATGACTAAAGTTCCGACAGAACACTGATTCACATCATTGACGACAAAACGACTAACAGGAAGTGTTAGTAAGGAGTAACGAACTATGATACACGACGTTAAACGTAAAACATGATGTTTTGTGCTTATGCAATAATATCTAATATGGCTCGGGAAAATAATATCTAGGTACTATTATCTAATAAAAACAAAACATTAATAACAATATGCATTGACAGAAAGAAAGTAAAGCAGTAAAGTGTCAAGTGGAAAGAGACGAAATATAATATTTACAGTGAAAATATAAATAACGATATGAAATAACTTGCATCAAGTAAGCAAAATACTGTTGTTATTCTTCATTTATTCGTGTTCATCGTACAATTTTCATAAATATTAATTTGATCTTATAGTTGAACTTTGTTGATTGTGAGCCAGATATACTCTACATAATAGTTATGGTAAGAATTTGCGAAGAGCAAACACATTTTTAGATCGGTTTAAATAAAACATAAATAAATAGTACCAGCTGAGGGTTGCTTCTTATCAAATTCTAAAACCTGTATTACGCGGTGTAGGACTCGTTATGCTAATCGTTATCGCAAACATAATAAACATAAAATTTCTTAACTTTCACACAACGCGCGGGCCCGCGTTAGTGAAGTTATGCATCGGAAACTTCGGAAGTAAAATATGTAAACAAAAACTCAGAACCTATTATGGGTTATTTACGTATTGAATCGTTTTGGTTGACTGCACAGAATCATCTTTCGGAAGTAGGTAGTAGTAACATTGCCGACGTAGATTTAGTAAAACTATACGTGCAAGGTCTCTTTTAGTAGTTAAACGAATCTTTTGTGGATACACAACCTGCCTTTACGATGTGCAATGTCAAATACACTGAATAGATGTTCAGGCAATCCAAATGATTCGATTCTCAGTAGTGTGTAACGCAGGTAAGTTACATATAGACATACATTTAATAGATTGACAGACCAATAAAATATATAATAAGTACATAATATTACCAGTCTATTCAAACATATCGCACTTAAATACTTCAATATTATGAAAATATTTAATGATATAATTGAAATACTAGGTACCTAACTAAGCATACTCCGGAAATATGTAAATGAGGTTGCTAGCATGATTTAAATTAGGTACATTTCAAACAATACCTAGGGTCAACCAGTTGTTCAGGTAAAAAAGCCTGATGTATCTTTTGAATACGAGTCAAAGTAAAAATCTCGAGTTTTAATTCCTAATTCAACTTAAATCCTCTCGCACGAAGCGTAACGCACAATTTTTGGTGTATATGAAGTACCTACTGTACGAATAATAAACACAACCTGGCTAGATAATACATATGTATAGTAGACGTAGCTACATGCATGACTTTCTTATGTAACAAGAGTTTAGATAAAAATCTTTGCATTGTGATATCGTGGGAATAAGCTAAAACTTTACAAGGCAAGAGAACTAACCCGAACCAATCGAACTTTCGATCTAAGCGCAAAAGTAGCTAGGCTGTTACTTTTTACTTTTGTTAGAGTTCAGACTAGTTTCTCTGGCCATATCCAGCAAGAGATGGAATGCAACAGGTTTACTGTACAGTATAGTAAAAGTTTAATTATATAACTGAAAGCTTGGACAAAAAGCAAAAAGAACGTTAATTCGAAAACTAAATTTAAAAAAAGATGGTGATGATGGAGGCAATGAATTGACGATAAATTGATTTTCAATGCAAACTGTACTGAGCGATAACCTTAATTATATTTCTTTAGCTTCATTTTTCAGATATAAATAGAATAGGTAAACAATGTAGTACTTTTTTCAAGCTACTAGGCAACTCGCACAGTTAAAAAGTAAATCGATTAATCGATTTGAAAACGAACGATCATTCGTTATCCTACCCTACGATATCCGATCCAAGCTAAGCGCTCTCATTCTTTTTTTGTGCGAGGCAACGGTAGCACGTCTTCTACGGGCTTTATCATTTACTTAATCTACTTACCTAGTAAAGTGTAACCTGTGATTTTGACTGGACGATAATGCCAAAAAGAAGAAACGAAGATAAAATTAATTACTATGAAACGAAGATTCAAAAGTTGCGGGACAAACAAAGGCCCGCCTCAATTACACGCCGACGGTGTGTAATCTATTCTGATTCTTCCTCGGAAGAAATATCAGGTGAGTGAAATGATCACCTTTTACTTGTGTAAAAGTTACAATTTTATTCCTTTATTCATATCCTGGGTATTGGCCGCGAGTCAATGCGAAGGAAAGTCAAAGCCGGGGTGCTGGCCGAGAGTCATCACGAAGGCATTATTTTATGGTTTAGGTGTCGGCCGTGAGTCACACGATAACCTTAGTCAGAATTAAAAATTTTGAAAATTTTTTTTTTCAACTACCCTTAAAAATTAATAAACGTTTTACGTTATTGCAGACCAAGAAATAACGAATATTGCTGAGAAAATATCTTCTCAGCAAGAATGTATCGAGGTTACGTCGGAACCTTCGAGTATTTCGTTAGAACCACAGAGCGCGGAGGTTCACGTACCTGCTCAAGAAGCTGAACGCCCCGAGGAAGAAATCGATGATGAATTTCTTTCTGCATTGGGTGATTCAACTCAAGATGCACCAATTTATGGTGAAAAAATCCATGAAATTATGGCACAACGTTGGCTACCAATTCTGCGCCGAGGCATTTCTAAAGAGACGAAGGAAACTTTGCTCAAGGAACAAAAGATTCCAGAGAATTGCAAATTATTGAGAGCCCCAGGGCTGAACCCCGAAATATCGGCAGCGCTTATCGAATCGATGCGAAGTCGGGATAAGAAAATAGAAAACCAGCAACAGCAGTTAGGACTCGGCATAACAGCTGTCAGTCGAGCTATGAATATTTTAGTCACTGGCAGTGAAAGCAAACAAACCAAGGTGCAGGCCGTAAAAATCCTTTCAGATGCCTGTCGCATACTATCAGATCTCCACTATATGGAAACAAGATCAAGAATAAATCTGATTACACCAGCATTGGATAAATCATTTATCACACTTATTCAAGATATAGAAAGAGACGAATCACTCTTCGGGACAAGACTTTCTGACAAGATAAAGGCTTCGAAAGTCATAGAAAAACAAGGACTACAGATTAAAAAACCTATAGGGCCACACTCTCAAAGAGCCCCTGCGCCTTCCTCGTCGCAGCCAACACCAACAAACCGAGGTCGCAACCAGGGAAACTGGACAGCTCCCTCCCGGAATCAGCCGTCAAACCGGGGGGGGAGGGACAGTGCTCAGAAGACCCCATATACTCCGCGCAGACCATCGAACGTGACGTCACAGGCCAAGAACACGAAACAACAAGCTCCCCGACAATAACCACGGTATGTCATGCAGGCAGAATTCAATTTTTCTTTGATTGCTGGTTGAAAATAACAGATAATCAACTAGTCTTAAACTGGATTAAAGAAGGATTTTCTATACCTTTTGAAACCAAAGTTGCTCAAACTATGGTTCCTCAAAACAGTTTTTCTACTTCTGAAAGGCTAGACATGATCTCTGCCATAGAAAATCTGCTATAGTTAGGTGCTGTTACCAAATGTGTCCCTTGTAACGATCAGTTTATATCAAAAAAAATTTTTGACACCTAAGTCTAATGGTAGTAAGCGGTTTATTCTTAACCTAAAACCATTAAACAGGTTCATTTCAAAACTTCATTTTAAAATGGAGGACTACAGGACGGTCACCAAATTAATTCCCAAAAACGGGTTTATGGCCACAATTGATTTGAAAGAGGCTTACCTTCTTCTTCCAATCGCGTCTAATGACAGAAAATTTTTAAGGTTCCAATTTCAAGAAATATGACGATTTCATTACCTGACGAAAAACGTGATAAAATAGCTCAACTCATTCAGAGGTTTCGTTTGTTACCGTATTGTTCAATCAGAGATTTTGCACAATTAATTGGTACACTAACAGCAGCTTGTCCAGCAGCTCGTTATGGATGGCTGTATACAAAATCATTAGAGAGACATAAATATCTTGTTTTGAAGAAGAATATAGTTCATTTGATAGTTCATTTGATGCAAAATTTAAACCTTCAGTTGATATTTTGCCTGACCTGGAATGGTGGGCTCAAAACATTAAATCAACACATAACTCGATAGGTATGCTTTCCTTTGATTTAAAGATATTTACTGACGCATCCAGAACAGGATGGGGCGCATTTTGTAATAACAACAGAATTAGCGGAGGCTGGACAGAAAGCGAGCAAAACTTTCATATATGTAAATTATTTGGAACTTTTGGCAATATTCCTGAGCTTAAAATGCTTAGCTCAGGATTTGTCTGAATGCGCTTTGTTATTACGTGTTGACAACACTACGGCGATCAGCTATGTCAATCGAATGGGGGGAATTCAATTCCCTCATTTAAATGAATTAGCTAAGAAAATCTGGCAATGGTGCGAGGTGCGTAAAATTTGGTTGTTTGCTTCCTACATAAACACCAAAGAGAATAAAGATGCAGATGAATAATCAAGAAGATTAGTTAATCCTGACATAGAGTTATCATTATCTGACCAAGCTTTTACAGACATTGTAAATTGTTTAGGAACTCCTGAAGTAGACCTTTTCGCATCTCGCATCAACGCAAAATGCGATACTTATTTTTCATGGAAACCGGATCCAGATGCAAGTGCTGTCGACGCTTTTACTTTGAATTGGAATCAGTGGCTCTTTTATGCTTTTCCACCTTATTCATTAATTTTAAAGTGCCTTCAAAAGATAATGTATGACAGGGCGGAAGGTATTTTAGTTTTCCCGTATTGGCCTGCCCAGCCCTGGTTTCCTCTTCTTAAAAGCATGTTGACTTCGGAGATAATGTTTCTGAGTGACGATGCTCTTCCTCGGTCTCATTACAGGAGGCGCCCACAGCAGGCTACCCTGGCTGCAGCGAAGCTCTCCGGCACGCGTTTTTAAGAAGGGGAACCCCAGGTGTCGCTTGTGATTTAATGATTGCGTCACTTGCTAAAAATACCTTACTTCAATATAGTGTAACGTATAAACTTTGGTGGGTTTTCTGCAAAGAAAAATGTTTAGACACTTATACTTGTGAACCATCTCATGTTATTGTTTTCTTGACTGAACAGTTTAACAAAGGTTCAACATTCGGTACCCTGAATAGCCATCGATCAGCACTCTCCCTCCTGGTAGGAGGCGATGTCAGTACTGACGTCAGAATCAAACGACTTCTGAAAGGCGCCTTTAGGCTTAGACCTTCAGCCCCCAAGTATACAGCAACATGGGATCCACAAGTTGTACTAAACCACATTTCTAACTGGAATCCCAACAATAACCTTTCTATAGAGAAGATTACTAAAAAACTTGTAATATTACTTGCCCTCTGTACCGGCCATAGAGTACAGACTTTGTCGCTCATCAATGTGGAAAATATAATTATCAATCCAACTGAAGTAAGAATTATTATATCTGATTTAATAAAAACGTCGGGACCAGGGCGTAGTCAGCCTGTTTTAATATTGCCTGTTTTCAACGAGAACAGGACTGTTTGTCCAGCTACTGTTATACAAGATTACTTAGAACTCACAAAAGATTTAAGACCTATTGGCTCAAAAAATCTTATACTTACTTGGAAGCGACCTCATAAGATAGCCTCTGCTCAATCCATCAGCCGGTGGATTAAGCAGGTGCTGGCGGACAGCGGCGTCGACGTGTCCGTGTTCAGTGCTCACAGCACTAGGCACGCGTCCACGTCCGCTGCCAGCTCAGCGGGAATATCTTTAGAGGTTATCCGGAAAACAGCTGGTTGGACAAAAGCTTCTGAAACGTTTGCGCGTTTTTATCAGCGCCCTATTGTGCCTGATGAAGGAAATTTTGCAAGGTCAATATTATGTACCTCTAATGATTTAAACTGATTATTGTTTTTGTTTATAGTTCATACTGATTGATGAACACCATATGTGTTATTTTGAAGAAATAAATGTTTATGTTAAAATGGACAAAACTTTTGACTCTAAACATCTACATTGTTTACCTATTCTATTTATATCTGAAAAATGAAGCTAAAGAAATATAATACTATGATCAAATGAACTTCACGGGTGAAGTTCGATCATTATTATATGATTTAGCTTCATTTGAAGATATAAACCCGCCCACCCTAAAACACCCTTTTAAAGTTTGGTCCAAATCTCTGAAAAGAATGAGAGCGCTTAGCTTGGATCGGATATCGTAGGGTAGGATAACGAATGATCGTTCGTTTTCAAATCGATTAATCGATTTACTTTTTAACTGTGCGAGTTGCCTAGTAGCTTGAAAAAAGTACTACATTGTTTACCTATTCTATTTATATCTTCAAATGAAGCTAAATCATATAATAATGATCGAACTTCACCCGTGAAGTTCATTTGATCATAGTATTATAAAGTCAGTGTACACAGTTATCTTGCTGTTTACGTTGCTGAGATCATCTGTCTGTTGCCTGACTGGTTGGTGTGTAATGTTATCTGCGGTCACAGAATTGATGTGAGTTATTCGGTCTGTGTAAAAAAAAAAAACAAGTGGTTTTCGTAATCGAGGGACACTTACAACCGCAATAACTGCATATCTGGGTATCGAACATTACAGCTGGTGTGATAGATAAATGATGTCAGATGTTCGAGTCCACGATATGCCAAACATAAGAAAAAGTAACTTGGGAAGTTATAGAATAAGTAGAAGTAGTAACTAGTTACTACTTCTACTTATTCTTCCCTAGGTAAGACAGAGCCCGACAGAAGCTTCTTGATTCTATCGGGTATGCTTCTATTGGTTTGTTGACTGAATGTTGTACCATGTTATAACATGGTATATAAATAACAATGCTTTATAAAGCACGGGTTATCAACACCAACAACTGAAAAATAATGTATTTAAAAATTATGAAAAATATACGGATTAGTACCTACTTATTCGCGGCTCTAATGCTGACAACATCGGATACAGTTTAATTCACGATTTCATAGTTTAAAACAATTGAAATAACAGATGATCAGGCAAGCAACGCCAGTATTTGAGACAAGTGATCAGGCAAGCAACACCAGTATTAGAGACAAGTGGCAATCAATAGCCACTTTAGCAACAAGCACTTAGTTTGAGCGGCAGTGTTCTCGTGGCTTCCTTACATTTTCTTGGGCCGTCAACTTGTCTTGCAACTTTCCAAATGAATTTCAGTTAGTATCGTTCAATTTACTAATGGATAATGTCTGTGTTAGCTTCCTATACAAAATTATAGTTCGCTGTATTGTTTCTGTTCGGTAAGAGTTGCTAGTTGCGTATGTAACTACACTACCGTTATTTCTTAAACCTTTTTTTACTGCAGTGAATGGAAATACTTTCAAAGAAGAATGTTAGAATATTGAAGCTTTTTTTACTATCTTAGAAAACAATGATGTAAATTCTGTTATTGTACTTTTTGATTTGTCTAATTATATTGCTCGTCTGTATTTTAAAACGGCAAATGTTAAGCCAATAATTATAGTTATATCTTTAGCTCCCTTTATAATCATCCCAGCAGTGGGACTGCCACGTCCTCTGCTAGACTTATTTTTTGATAGCTATGTATGATATGTATGTATTCTAATAAGACATTGGCAGTGCGCATTCAACAGCCTTATTTTATTTTACTTCACTGAGCTAATTACTCTTTATTATTTTAAAATAATTATTTGTTGACAATGGCCATTTACGGCCAGCTATAGAGCTTAGAATTAGGATTTTGTTTATTATTACCATTCTTTTATTTTATTTAGGTTTTTGCTATTAAGTTATTATGAAGTGACATTTTAGATTCTGTGACATAGCCAAGTGAATTATTAATAAATAATAAATAATGCTGGACAAATCACACAGCATCATCTAGCCCCAAGCTAAGCAGAGCTTGTGTTATGGGTACTAGATGACTGATATATTTAATACATTATACTACATACCTCTAGATAGATATTTTTATTATATATAGAAAAACACCCAGAACACCCTGAACAAATATCTGCAGATCGTACAGACATTTGTCCCGAGGCGGGAATCGAACCCGCAACCCCTTGCGTCGCAGGCGGACCTTCGTCCGCTGCGCCACAGAGCTCGTCAAAAGAGCACTATTATGTTCCTATGGTGAAATAAATGAGTATGAGTATGAGACATGGGCCTCCTTCATGGGTCTCCAAGATCATGAGGGGATTTGTTACCATACTCGCCACGGTTGGCAGGCGGGTTAGCGTGGGCATTACGGAATGTTGATACACAGAATGACGCCGCTGCCCATCTTTCGGAGGTATTCCTTGAAAGATTCTTACTGCATCCACGGACAAAAGAGCAGAGGTAAAATTCTACTGCCGGCACCCCACGGCAAGTAGTAGTCCGCTTTACGTCATTATAATTAGGCGTAGATAGTATAAGGCCTTTAACATCTTTATAGATGATTTATACTGCGTCAGCAACTGGTAGGTACTCATTCTGTACGGGACGCTACAGTACTCCATCTAGCAATGTCCTACATTGTTAAATGGAGTAGGCTTGCCCAGCACCTTAACCATCCTCCCAGCTTAGACAGTAGGATGATTGATCCTCGTACCTATAGATAGTGCAACAACAGTATCGACAATTTTATCTAAAATAAGCACTCTCAAATAAAACACTTTAAAATCAACACGATAACTTCGAGAGTTTCCATTTGACGCGGTTCGTCTTAACATAAGGAAACACATTGACAAGCAAAATAGCTTTAAATGTGGTGATCGTGCCGCTAGAGAAACTTAGTAAAGGGTCACCTGGCTATTGAAAGGTCAAGACTGTTTGCGTGACTTTGAAGGGCGGGAGAAAATAGCCTTGTTGTACACCAAACAATCTGATAAGAAGTTATATCGATTTAAGAAAGTTAGGGTTTGGAATATAGTGCTCTAGATTTTGCAGATAAAAGTTTACCATCACCAAGCCCTTGGGTGATGGTAATCTTAAAATTATGATGTAGAACATAACATTTTCTGTATAAAGACATAAGTTTTCAAACTCTTATAATTTTAGTAGGTACACTTTACGTTATTTTACTAAACATACTTTCATCATCATCATCATCATCATCTCAGCCGTAGGACGTCAACTGTTGGACTTACGCCTCATCGATCTCCAAGTACTGATTATGAGGAGTTATTGCCATACTCACCACGCTTGGTAGGCGGGTTGGCGAGCGCAGTACGGAATGTGAATATGAAAAGAAAGCTTTTGGTCATCTTCCAGCGGTATCCTTTGGCAGATTCTTACTGCATCCACGGCATGACTATACAGTAATACCCCGCTTTACGCGACCCCGTTATGCGCGGTTTCACTATAACGCGAATTTCAAATTTCAATACAAAATGCTCTTTCAAAAATTTATTCAGATTTGGACATATTGCAGAGTATAAATAAAATAAATAAATAATGCTGGACAAATCACACAGCATCATCTAGCCCCAAGCTAAGCAGAGCTTGTGTTATGGGTACTAGATGACTGATATACTTAATACATTATACTACATGGATAGATATTTTTATTATATATAGAAAAACACCCAGAACACCCTGAACAAATATCTGCAGATCGTACAGACATTTGTCCCGAGGCGGGAATCGAACCCGCAACCTCTTGCGTCGCAGGCGGACCTTCGCCCGCTGCGCCACAGAGCTCGTCGTAATGTCAGTATAGACATTAATGATGACCGTGTCTTGACCGTGTGTCAAACAATTAAAAACAGTGTTGGGTGTTATGAACGTATTTTACAAGAACTTAAAAAAACGCTACCCAAAAGACAATAGATGTATTTTAAAATAATTAATAGTATGTATGTATTGTTTATAGTAGTCTTAGAATTAAAGTGATTGATTAAAATTATTCGTATTTTTTTGTATTGAATTTTGACTATGTATAATCATAATACCTCTATAATCATATCGACCGAGGAAGCGTTGGCGGGATGAACTTGTTACCTTTGACAGAGGATGGTGGGAGTCTGCAAAGGATCGGGATGGTTGGAAGACTTTAGGGGAGACCTTTGCCCAGCAGTGGGACAACATAGGTTAAATAATAAAAAAAAAATAATAATAATCATAAACCTCGATATACGCGAATTTCAGTTAACGCAATTTTTTCCGGAACGTATCCCTTGCGTAAAGCGGGGTATTACCTATACTTATCAAGGAAGCTTACCATTATTGTTAGTATACGTTTGCAATACAATACTTGAGTCAATGACCCAGCTAACTGCGTTCGATTGACCCTCTTGATTAATAATTAAGTCGACTAGTGGTTAGCTGGCACTAAGTTACACGGTAAATGATTGCTATTTTAAAATAATTTTCTTATGTTTAACTTAGGTACTTAATTTTATTAGCCTAATTTTATTTATCCGCTCGCCACTTAGTTTACGTGTGGACATCATCTTACTACTTTCAACAACTCCTCCGTTTCTTCTTAGGTTAATTTTAAAAGCCACATCTTAAGCTGCCTTTTGCACACAGATTGGTTAAAATATACCATATCTGTTATGTATGGCTCTGTTCGCTTTGTTATAAAGAAGGGGGCCTAAGAAGGCTTGATGGTGTTGTGCAAACCTAGTTTTAGTAATTGGTTTTGCAGCGATAACATCTTTTCTCCTTTTACCATTTGATATGTTATTTATCATTCACGTTAACTTTTTTGTGTTGTGTTATAATAACTTTGTAAATAAAAAGTTTTCTAACACTTAGTACGTCACATTCAATGTAAAGGTCTGCTGTAGGAAATCTATCTAGTCATGCATAACGCATATTACAGTTGTTGATAAGATCTAAGTACAAAAGTAATTATGTATTGGGAACGAATTCGGTTGTCTATAGAAGGATACAATGGCGTTAGCGTTTCAGAAATGTTTACGGTGCCTGTGGTTACAAAGGAATCTTGCAGTTACCCTGACCTGGTTAATCAGGAGACTAGGAACTGATTCAGTGTAGCTGAAGTTCCTATGTAATAAACAATATTTAATCCACAAAAATGCTTTGGAGAAGTGATCTTGAAAATGATAAATTGGCAGGTATAGGTACTGTACCTTGCATTGTAAGATATTATCTGACAGTATGATGATTAAAATTGGCCTTTCGCGTACATATATTAGAGGTGATTTATACAGGCAGTGTCAGCAACTGGTTTTCATGATGAACGGGACGCTGCAGCGCTTGGAACATTATAAGATGAGTTAAGCTTTTCCAGCTCCTATCCCATCCTCTCAGTTTAGTCGTTAATCTTAATCTAACAGTTGGTGAGTAGGAAATAGGTATTCAAAGAACTTTTTCCGCCAAATCTACACAATCAATTCTATTTATCTCGGCCCTCAGAGATAACGCTCGGCAAACGAAAAACCTTATCAATCTAAGATTGGTAAACATTCTGAATACTGAACAAAATAGCAGCGAAACTAACTATAGTCTTTACGACCAGGATTAAATTATTTAATAGTGAAGCTCATATGTACTCAACAAGTAATAGGTTTTTATAGCCACTTACAGGCCTATTAGTACACGTCTCATAAGTTATTTGTTGTGCATGTCAGAAAAGGCATACCTAAGATGTCTTGAAAATTATTTTCCTGAAATTTTTATTACAAAGTTTGGTCGATGAAAATGCTGCATGCTACAAAGATCGCAAACAATCGCGTGACAGAACAACACAAATCAAAGTCAGAGACGGTACCGAATGGTAGCTGACGACAACGCGTTTCGCATGTCGAAAAAATATTGATGTTCTATTTAGCTTTACAGAGGTAATGGCATATGTTGTGTGATAAGGCGTAAGTAAGCAACCGTACGTTTAAGTTGAACATCGAAATCACGCGTGATAACGCCGTAGTATTATTGGATATTCTCTGATATCGGTAGAACGTGGGGTGTGTTAATAAGGCAGTTTCATTTTAGTGATTGTGAAGTGAACTACCATATTGTGCTATGGCTGTAAAGCGAGTACTTCTGAGGTTGAACACTTTAAGGATAAAAACAGGAATATTATTCATGAAATAACCCACTGTTGACGTAAATAAATAGAAGATAAATACAAAATGTAATTATGACGCTAATTGAAAAACCAAACGTGTTGTCACTAGTTACGAAAATCGATTGAACTGGCTTTTTACGTGTTATGCTAATTCTACGATGTGGCAAGGTACATAGTTCGCCCTTGCAATTGAATTAAGAAAGGGCAAATATGGTATATAATATTCATATCAAAAATAATCTCACCTGATCTGATAGGTTGTCACACCAAAGATGAGCTGGGGTCTTTTTGCCTCCGTTTGCTCCATTCGGCAAGTGCGGGGTTAGAGGTCCTCCAGTAAAGAGGTCCTCAGTGAGACTACCATTGGATGTGATCCTGTCCCGTGCCTCGGGCGGGGGATCTTGGGGGCCCACAAAATCGAACTGCCCGTCCCACATATCATACTCCAGTTCCAAACTATCCTCCACCTCAATCTGATCACCCATCGTGCCCCCAGTCCGAGAAAATAAGCCCGATTTAAACATTTAAACACTGGTCTTTACAGTTCTTTGGATTGTTTCCAATATTGCACTATACCTTAACTCCAATAATTTATATCTAATTTAATTCAACAAATTGACTTTGAACACGATTAGAATTTTATACATAAAGCTAATTTCCTCAATGGCACTGTTGATCTAGGACTTCACTCAGTTTAATACTATTAGGTACATCTGACACTGATCCTCCGTTACACAAGTAAGGTGATCACTGAATGTCACATTTTTCACATCAACGGCTTCGTCAATACGCCATTTAACCACAATTAAACAATAGCACAAGTCCCTAGTTATCGTCGTAAACAAGAATTAAAACGTCCGGTAAAAGGAGACTCCGACGCACTCGGTTTAAAATTTTAGGCGGTTGGTGTGGCATTCTCTTGTAGAAGAACTGATCACAATATTGCTGGAGAATCCAGATCGCGTGTGACTGGTTCTCGGAATCGTATCGAGATTGAAACTTGAAAACAACTGACTGGCGTGGAGCTAGAGCAGTTTCGTGGTTGGCACTAAACTAACCGGCAGCGCGCACTCGCCGGCTGCGCGCCCCACCCATTGACATGATTATCAGCAGTCGGACGAAGCCGCGCGCGCTGCGCCGGACAAATAAACTTTATTCACTCCCTGCATGTGCATTGCATGCGCCCGATAGATATGTAGAGCCGTGGCAATAACCCCTTTCCTGAGCTCCCCCAGTCTACACTAGGTACATCTCGTAATTTCACGGGCGAGGGGATCCCATGATTGCATTTTGATGCCAGATGGAGGAGCGATTCAGCGCGACGGATAACTGTTACGACGCTAAAATTATTCGGAAATCGTAATAGGTATTTTGATTCAGGCAGTCAATGAGCGAAGTAATCTAAAAAGTGAAACTTACTCAGGGCCGATAGACAAGAATGATTTATGCCTCAGTTGATTTGTATAAATAAAGCATAGAGTCGTTGCAATTTTCGCGAAATGAAATTAATTTTGTAGGCGTTAGCTGACATTGTTTTTAAAGCAAACGACGTTGATGATAATCTACAAGATCATAATGCTGATAGTGAAACTGTTAAACTGGATATCGAAAGTGAAATGAACATTGTATAAGTTGTGAGCAAAAACTTGAAATCGCTGTAGGTAGGTTAACAACATCATGTATAATATCGAGCACCGTCTGACAGGCAATCACGGGAAAGCACTTGGCTTTACTTAATGTATGTTTGATTATTTGTAGGAGAAACCAGTGAATAATAGATTTAGTAAGTAATTTCTTCTCAAGAACGTTAAACCGCTTGCCCACTCCCATTAAGGTACGTATCTAAATACAGTACATCCAAGAGCTTATATTTGATATTGAGTTAGATGCCATGGCGTAGTAATTATTTGAGCCGTGAGAAATGCTTGCTCTGGCTAAGATTGGTTTGTTTAAAAATTGAGTGAATTCTCTCATTCACGACGAAGATCACATTTTAAGATAACTCTCTTATCTTTAAGATATTTTTTTTAATATCAGATGTTGAAGTTAAAATAACAACTGTGGGGCTTCGGATCCGGTATAATAAACCAAATAAATTGGCCCAGGATCGTGTAGGGACATGCGCTCTGTTGGTACCCAAGGACCTGTTGTTAGAAATTGGTGTATGTACTTTTACGCGTACCAAAACATATTAACATATTTTATTGGAGTTCACGGTACTTGTTTGTTTAGTAAATAGTGCCTCAAAAAAGTTCATCCCCATCTTATGTATATGTATATGAGGTAGGTACCCCAAATTAAAGATCTTTTCATCCATAGCCGCAGATAGATGGACAGACAGGCAGACAGACAAACCGAAATTATAAGGGTTTCTGGTTGTACTACGGAAGCCTAAAAATAACAAATATCGCAGTTGTACGTACAGATTTCACGATTATCTCACTAAAATTACGCAAATTAATCAACCTAATTCAATTCTAAATTAAAGAGTCATAAAAAAGAGCATTGAAATTCAAACAAAGGGTCGATCGGAACTTAGACTAACCTAAAAACAAAACAAAAGTCTTAACACTACGAACAATCGTTAGGGAACAATGCTATCTCATACATTTTTAATACAATTCCTGTGACCGTAGCGTACCGTAAATTGCTTGCAAATTACAAACAAATGTAGCCACTAAGGAATTAGCCGAAGAATTCGTGCAAGAACTAGCAATCGCTGAAGAAGCAAACGCAAACGGTACGACATGCCAACTTCAGTTGTTAAAATATTGAATGAGCCGTGTCAATGTGTACAGTTAGTGTTTTTATAAGTTTTACCTCGATGCCTGCCTACCGAAGAATATAGGTAGGTATTTACTGAGTTTGATGTCATGGATATTGGGTAGAGTAAAAACATTCCAAAAGTTATGGGTTTGGACATGCAATGTTTCCTCGTCGTCCCTCGGTATTCCCCGTAAGTAATCCACTTATTAAGAATTTATGTGGCGTTCAAATAGGGGTGCATAACGAGCCGTCCATCTACTCATTGTATTGGAGGAAACGAACTTAACTGTTACACAAAATCTCTTTTCTTATGAATAAGAACTAGTCAGGTTCACGTGTTCCCTTTTTTCCTGACACGCGTGTCATCTAAAGCTAACGATTTCAAGTATGTGCTTTATTATATTGATTTGTGTATAATGTGACATGGCAAAGCTGTTTTAGTCTTAATTAATATGTATTGATTGAGTGATTTAAGTTTGATTGTATCCCAACAAGATCATAGTAGGAAGGAATATCTTTTACATGGGATGTTGCATATCGGCCTACCTACTTTCTTAGTCATAAAAGGTTCTCTGCCTTTCACCATACTAGATACATGTGATATCAGCCTTGCTCAGGGCGTTGCGTTAGGTCCTATTTTATTAACAACTGACCATCCAATATGTAACTCTTAACCAATGTCTTTATTTTATTTATCAAAACAGAAAAATAATTTATAGGAGAAATAGTCCCATTAATTGCCTATGTAGGTACTTCCATAAACTTCCATCATACCAGATACAAGTTGCGTAAGCCTTTCTAAGGTCATTACGTTAGGTCCTATTTTATAAACAACTGACTTTTCCTCCTCATGCAACTACTAATCAATGTCTTTCTTTTTTAAGCGAGATATAGTCCCATTTATCTCGTAAAGAACTCCAATTTTGTCCAAACAGTTGTTAGTCCTGACTATAAATCTATCAGCATGTCTAATCACCGTCATTGTGGTGATCAGCTTCAGACTCGTATGTCTTTTAAGGTATTTTCGGTTCTGTGGGCGTTAAAATTTAGAGCTCAGACATTAATTACCGGAATAATTGCCTTCATTTGAAAATTTGTTTACTGAATGTTTATTTTTACATTGGAGACAGATAGTAAATTGTCTGATAGGTAAGTTGTTCTAGGTTTATGCCCATCTCTAACAACTTGGGACAGGTAAACTATGTTATGTTAACTTAGCTTTTTAGTTGGTCGTAGTTAAGATCATTATAATAATAATATACCTCCGTGTATCCTCTAAAAGCAGATCCATTGTCGTTGTTTCAGTAACACTGTAAATAATACAGCCGCTATCTTTGGTAATATCTTACTTCTTCCATGAACGCTACAAACGAGGTGCTCTCCCAGATCGTCATGTCATCTAACAGTGTAATTACCGTCTTTACCGCGCGAAACTCCGACAATCTGGTCTAGATCATTTAGAATTAGCCACATTTGCAACGTGTCGAGATCTTTGCGCCCTATATACTGGTTCAATTACTTTCTTACTATCTACATTTAGTTTGTTCTGTACGTACTGTGTCCTCAATTCGTGACGTTGCCCCCCAGACAGAGTTTATTTAGATTTTCTTTCCGTGAAAATTCTTTTAAAGGTCTTCCTGGATTTTTGTGAAACCGGATCGGCTGTAGGTTAGTGCTCCGATATTGTTTTTTTATCTACATGTATTCTAACGTAGTTACGTAAATAGAGTAGAAAAATTTACTTAGGTTTTACGTTTTAGAATAAATAGATTTAAATATTGAAACGTAACGTAATCAATGCATACATTGAGATTACTTTTATACGATTACCGATGCACATTTAATTGTCATTATGTAAGTAGCCAACTTTCACAGTGTTTATTTAAATCAGTTAACGCAAAACGATGTGTCCGATGCTAAGACATAATCAATAGGACGTTGCACTGCACTGCTGCTTTCAGTGGAATGCGTATTTAAATGTAGGAAATAGGTAAACAAAGTAAGGGAACATTTCTTACTTTCGGTATATTATAAGAAAACTAAAACAAATATTTCTTAAAGGTTGCAAAAATGGTGACGAAGTAGACTTATCGAAAGTGAAAGCAGAGGTGACGTGTTAAGCATGGTAGAAAAACCTTAACAAAATTTCTGAAACAATTGAAGGACAGTCGATAAGAAAACAAGAACGAACGGAAATAGAATAAGAGAACTGGCTCATGAAATGATAATGACGATGATAATAGAGTTAAATTAATAAGATAAGAATGCCTGCAGTAATTGGATAAGCTGTAATTATTCTCTGGTGTTACACCAACTCGAAGCGATAGTAAGACTAGCACATGGTGTGGACGGACTCAGGATAATAACTTGGATTTAAAAACAAAAATGTATACAGAAACAGGCATTGGAGTAGACAGATTTTTAGTTACACATACTATTCAACGCACATTATTTCATGAAACGACTTGACAAGACTAGATAAAAATAGAACAAGCATCTTACCTAGTCATTCAAGGTGACAATAAAAGATTTTTTTATTTACGTACCTACTTTAAAATAAAGAGTTTACTAAAGACTGTTATAGAATGGACGTAATGTTCGTGTTATAATAATTTATGACAGGCCTCAACAAGTAATAAAACAGGCCATATTTTAATAAACTATAATCAATTAGGCATGTTATCAGGTACTGTGTCAGCCTAATTGGCTGTGTACAGAATGCAAATAAACTTGAACACTTAAAATTTCCTTGCAAAAAAACAATGCTAAGAAAATTTATATTTTGACCGATTTTATAAAAAAATACATTGATGGGAGTGGTTAAAAATCCACAATTATTAATAAAAGTTCAATATAAAAAAAAGTACAAAGAAAAAGTTGATTTTAAAGATTTTAAAGAAGTAGATAGATAGATAGACATTTATTTGGCAACAAAACAGTAGGTATATGTATATGTATATAAACGGTACATAGACAATTACACATTTATTAGATAATTTATTTATCTAGTCAGGCAGGGCACCAGTAAGTCGGTTCTGTGCCGCTGCTGGCCGAGAAGGATCAGTCTCAGCTATATGCTGCTCCGCACCAGACAGAGGTACGAGTCAACGCTGTTTATTTAGACTGATCCTTAAAAAGTGGTTTTACGAACAAAGTATGGCAAAAAACTGGTAGTTTGTTTAGCTTTTGTTCACATTGAAATTGGCTACAACCTAGAACAGAAGTAACAAATTCCATTGATTTGCGTCTGTCGCAATACTAATCAAAATTGTTATTGTTATGTCGTTGTTTACATTTCTCAAACCTATTTATAGTTGGTGATACAAAGAAAACAGTTCCCTTAGTACGACCAGGAAGCTAAAATCTATTACAATCATCTGCACACAATGAGTGTGTCGATTTTCACACGAGCACGTTCGCACCACTTTCAATTTCGTTGTGTTTTACCTACTACCACTGCTGAGCTAAGAACTGGTAATAAGTTGGATAATGTTGTAGTTTATTGACACTTCTATCACAATTCTGTTATCGACCTGATTCTGATGATTACCTAAGAGATGAATTGAGTAATCGCAGAGGGCCAATTCTCGTGAATCTCCATGAGGGGTAGTTGCCATACTCACCACGCTTGGCAGGCGGGTTGGTGAGCGCAGTACGGGATGTTGATATACGGAAAGACGCTGCTGCCCATCTTCCGGAGGTGTCCCTTAGCAGGCTCTTACTGCATCCACGGGTAGGAGAGGAGGGGTAACATTCTACTGCCGGCACCCCACGACAAAATTGACATCATTGTCTATCACGAAATCACGAGAATGCAGAAAGTTAGTTTCTTATTGAAACGATTTTGGCAGTTTTTTGTGAAATTTATCGATTTTGAGCGTTTATTACTTGGATCACGATGTACGAGAATTGGCCCCCTGATCGATATGCAATTCGCTGGGAATGTTTAAATTGAAAAGTTGTAGGTTTCCTGGTCATATTGCTTTCCTGGTCCTCTTCATATAAAATTACATGACGTAAGAGCTCGTAGCCCGTTAGTTACAAATTAAATGTAACAAGAACGCTGGTCAACTCAAAACCAGCGGGAAGAAACAATATTGAGGTGTCTTTTCCTCATTGATACTGGACAATTATCTCATTAATGCAGATCGTAGAATAATCATGATAATTAAATAACCCTCAATTTGTTCATTTATTTTTAACATTAAAGTCTAGTAATGTTGCTTCTGGGAGTAAAATGATCAGAGTACCATTTATCGACGAAATATTTTTTTCATTCGTTAGATATAGGTTGTTTAATTTATAAAGAAAAAGTTTATTCTTCATTTTAGCTCTCAAGCTAAAATTAAGTACACAGTGGACATATTTTAATAAGTAATTTCAAGAGGACTATCTGTATGGACAAGTGATTTCGCTAGTTTGTTCTGTAGTCAGTCATGAGTACCCAGATAAGTAGGTACCAACAATAGTACTGCAGTGGGTGGGCCACGTGGGTGGGCATCGTAACTCATAACCATGTCAAGGATTGGTTAAATATCTGTTTGAATATTGATAATTAATGTGCACTGTTTTCGCTTTGTTATTTGTCTGTTGGACCCAAACGCGAATATTGACTGTAGGTTGAATGGATCGTTTTAAACGGACAATAACTTTAAAACCATATATTTTGCTCTCTTATGTGCAAGTGCAACATAATTATGCGCTTACGAACGTGCTTATGATTCTTTTGGGTACTAAACAGTAGTAAGAAGATTAGGACTAAAATGTAAAACTAAAAGAAGAGAAAGGAATACAAAATGAAAACGGTAAGTATGTCTCAAAGTACAGTTACCCTAACTATGAAATTAGCAATGCACAAAACTGTCCTAACAGGTAAGCAAGTTATGCAAATAGGTACATTATTTGTTTCAGTTTCTCTATAAACATACCTATTGTCTAGTTGAAACTTTGTAAGTTCTAACGTAAGAATGCATCTGGGAGCCTTACTCCCTCGACATAAGAAACATACGCCACCCGGTAATTGCATCAGAGCCTACATTACTCGTAGTAGAATGTCCACCCACATTAAATCTGAATTCCCTTTCCTGGTTGGATGGAAATGCCGTTTTGGTATGTAATAGAAGGGAACAGGTAACAGTTGGAGCTATAAATCTTTATTGAATTGCGTAAATTGAGAATTTTGCGTTTGCTAAACAGATACAGGCTTTTGGTGGAGGTGGGTTACAGGATACAGGTAGGGCAAGATTGATGATTAGTATTTTAAATCTTACAAGTTTATTGTGAGATCTACTATACTCGATGACGTGATAGAGATGGACCAACTGATCCAAGTTTGGCTACAGACCGCCACGAATCGCATGGAGGAGGCCTACGCCCAACTATAGGTGCCCAAATAACTAGACTGCAAGCCTGCTAAATAACTAATTTATAATACAACCTTTATACTTCAATTTAAAATAATATTCAATTGAAGTTTAATTATGGAATACAACTTGTATTCCTTTCTCTTCTTTTTATAAAAACCAACCTGTTAATAATGCTAATTGTGTATTTTAATTTAAAGTCATTGGGAATAAATACTTTATATATTTATTATAATTGTTTAAATAAACTATGCAACTTAATACAGGTACTTGGCAAAGTGTCAGATAAGTTCAGATAAGAAAGAACTTAGGGAAGGAACAGACTGTTATTGTATTCAAAAGGTCAAGAAAACGATAACTCCCTTAAACTTTAGTTGAATACAGATCCCACTGTTTACATTCAAATCTAATTATGTATGATTTATCATGCGCACGCATATGACCGGAACTGCCGTATGCGCAGCTGAGGGACCGCTTCCTGTGTCCAACAGTCCAACTAGTACGGGACGCCTATCAAATGAACCGGCAAGCCCATTGTCTATGCCCTTTCCTTTGGCGCGAATAAGGTCATTGAACAGATTAGGATGGTGATCACGTGGGTTATATTGTTCCGTAACGACGACATCATGATGGGACGACTGACTGGCCTGATTAAAAAATATATTTACCCCTGTTTGTTGGACTGAATATTCGCCTTCATGATACACTTTCCGTATTTTACGGAATATTTAAAAAGTGTAGATTTATGTACAGTACATTTATTATTTGTATAGAGATACCTAATAGTAATAATTCCTTATCAGTTATCACTCATCTAAATCAAAATATTGGCATGGATTGGTCCTGCCTGATACTGACCGAGTGTTATAGAATTTTATACATCGCTCCATAGGTAATGTATCTCAGAACATTGCCTGTACAGTCATGCTCATAGTAAAGGATACACTAAGGTAAGGATACATTAACGTACCACTAAAGGCTTAGTGGTATCCTTTAATATGAGCGCGACTGTACAAAGATTATTTGTAGTTCCAGCAGTCATGGTTTAATGTAAGTATTTCAGAAGACAGCCAGCGTATAATCCAGGCCTCAGATTTGGTATAAAATAGCATCTGATGCGTAAGTCGCTCGTACAAGTGAAACAACACTAAATACACATGGTGGACGATGCATTGCCAAGAAAATGACTAAGCATATGGGATGAGATCACTGGAAGCAGTTGAAACTGAAATAACGCCGGCGAAATATGTAATGGCGCTTTAAAAATAAGCAAGGATTTTGAGGGAATATTTCGATAGAGTAGGATGCGATCGGCTCAACACCGGCAGGGCGTATACTCCGCGATCATCGCAGTCAAACGTATTTTTTTTGCTTATATACGACAAATTTCACCACTATCGCGACATTTACGCCTGTTGCAGCGTCAATCGCGAGATATACGCCTGTTGCAAACCTGTCGCGAGATACGTAATCAGCCTGCGGAACAAGTGCGGGCCACGCGCTGTTAAGCTACTAGCTGTAAAGTTACTAGTTGTTTTAACTGGTATTAATTGACTTTCAAATCATTTTGAAAAAAAATATATATTCGGCAATACAATAGACGTAAGATGGGATGAGTTTTTTTTGTTTTTTTCCCATCGTGTGGGTTATCGTTGAATTTTAAAACCATGTTTTCCGTTTGCAACATTTTAATGTTTTCAACTTTTTCGAGCATTCTCCTCTAAAATCCAAACAGCTACATTTCCCTTTACATATCTGAAAAAATCATGGATATAAGTAACTTAGTTTTAACCACGAACTTTGTAGAAAAACTATAACGGTTAAGCTAGGTTTTACAGTTTCAGAGAAATTGTCGCTCAAATAAGTGATACAGTTTTCCCAACACATGAGGTAGCGGAATACTTTAAACCGAAATCTTAATTCCAGCTGATCTGTTTTGGTAAATATATAAATACACCAACTTCTAACAGCAGGTCTTACGGCCTACACCGCGCTTGCCCCGACACGCACCTGGCATAATTTATTTTACTATGATATGACTAACGGACATAGCAATAATTGTATATTCCTATTTCCTATTCTATTAATGTTCCAAAGGATAAGTATAGTGCCTAAACACTATTCAATGTGTTCCCTGACCTTCCTTTAATTCTTTCTTATTTATTGAGTAATATCAGAGACACAATACCTGTTTCTTTTTATTTTATGTTTCTTTTCTCTATGGTTTTTTATATATTTTTGATTGCTTTTGTACCTTCTAACTTTTTAATTAGCGTGTGCATTGCGGTAACCACCAACCGCAAATTTTTGGTTCGATCCAATTTTGGTTGCTGTGACCCGTTCGGCCACAGCAGAATAGTCACCATTTTTGTCACTAGTCTTAGAAACTTATTAATATATGTTTTTATTGCTTGTACTATGGACAAAAAATCGTATCTTTATCTAGTTTTATTGTTATACATACATGTTCCTGCTCAAGCGTAAATTACTATAAAGTGCCCATTGATAGATAAGTAGCAAGTAGTATTTTTAAGACGTTACTCGTATGTTATGAATGACTCATTTTACTAGCATCAAATTTATTAATGTCGTTGGCGCTACTCCAACACATGACCTTGCAATGAAAATAACGAAATTAACTTCTCCATTTTTAGAAAATCATTTATGTTGCGTGTAGGTAGGTATATCTTGAGTTTATGTGCACTTATAGCACGTGCTTAACACGGTAAAGGAGGAATCCATCGTGAGGAAACCCGTCGCTCAGTCAGTTTCAGACCAGGTCAATGCACCTGGTCATTTCTCGAAATATAGCCGACTTAGCTGAAAGATGGCAGAGTGCAAGGCAAGGCAAGCAAGTCCCGTGCAGCGGGAATACAAGTTGCTTAGTCAGTATTCATTCATTTCAGTCCTAAAACGTCCACTACTGAATACAGGCCTCCCTCATAGGTCTCATAGGATGAGGGGTAGTTTCCATACTCACCACGCTTGGCAAGCGGGTTGGCGAGCGCAGTACGGGATGTTGATACACGGAAAGGCGCTGCTGCCCATCTTCCGCAGGCATGTTATTTATAGTATGTTTATAAGTTAAATATGTAATATATTATATTATTATGTACGTAGTATTTCAATACAGTTTATGTATGGCATATTTTGTAATTACTTTTAACTCAACGTGCACCATATAACCCCTTGTCGTATTTTTACAATCCAATCCATCCCAAGGTTGCATGGTAGAGATCGCTCTTTAGCGATAAGGCCGCCAATTGTCACCATGTTTTCAAGTTTCTCTTGTTATTATGTTTAGTTTTAAGGTGTGCCATAAAGTATTTTCTATCTTCTATCTATCTATCTTTCCCTTAGCAGTTTTACTGCATTCCCGGACATGAGAGGAGAGGTAACATTATACTGCCGGCACCCCACGGCGGCGATTGAATGGAGTCAGTATTAATCGTCTAATAATACCTACCAAAGAAGTAGATACATAAATAATCTATTTACATCCATGATCTTTGTAATTCCACTGGCTATTTCTGCACCAGATCACAGATAATTTTATGAGGACCGTTTCATTTACGTAAAAACAAGATTTGCAAGCTTCGGAGATTTTAACGATGATGTGATGAAACAATACAAGGTTAAATAACCCTATATAACCTTGCATTGTTTCAGGTATGATTTTATCAATTACCGAATAATTATATTAGTTCCTAAAATAGAGGTATTATCTGTCACCAAAATTATCAATTATCTAATTAATGTATTGGTGCCTAAAACAGGAGATCTGTCACAAATTGAATCACAAAGTACATACATATACCTAATTTGGCTCTGGCGTTGTTGTTGTTGCTGGAACTGAAACTTAACCAGAACGAAACATAGTTTTATGTGAAGTTTGATCTTGGCGATTCCATTTAGGTGACAGATCTACTATTTCGGGAACAAATATTATAAGTAACATAATGTATTGCAGATTAGTGACAAATCTAAACTTAGACGACAGAAAATATAGTTGCCGTTTAATTATAAACTCTGTTAGTAGGTTAGGCTAACCTAACCTAACCAAGCTGATGATTAACGGTTATCGGAAAAGCATTCCAGTTTTCCAAGAAAATGTGAGTGAATCTTGAGAAAATACTAGAATACTGCCTGTAAGATATGAGTCACATGCTATGGAATTATGAGCGTGGCTTGTCCAAGCGGTGTGGCAGGCGTGACATGGCATTTTCTAAAATCTTGTTCAAAACCTTGTCTAGAGGCCTATCTGTACAAAATTTTATGTATCAACAGTAAATCTGGTCTAGATCTCAAAGAATTAAAGTATTATTGTATTTATAAGTAAAAAGAGGCACAAGATTAAGATCACTTTGTTAAGATATTAGATAAACCAAAGATTCAAAATGTTTGAGATAAACATTTAACAAGTTTATCTTATTAGATAACGCTGATTGATCGTATCGGATATCTATGACATCACTGGTTAAAGCATCAATCATCGTACCCAGAAATAGCTCATCTACGTTGGTAGTAAAATAAATCAACTTGATCAAACAATACAAATATTTTAAATTTTACCGCGACTAACTTTTATAAAACCCGCAATCACAAACTTCAGTAGCGTTTGAATTCTTGCGACTGCACGCTTGTCACTTACTGTCTTGTTATTTCGGGGCCCATTGGCCCGTTCTTTCCTCTGACTAATGTGCTTGTAAATTAACAGGATGTTATAGATTGATCCACTGACCTTATAATTGAGTCCTTGGACATCCTCCTCCAGAGAAACATCGGAATACATGTCGTCCGCCGGCTCCCCGCCCGACCCGCAGCCGGACGAGTTGAACGACGACGAACGGTACAATTGGCTGGAACAACGGACAAACAAACCTTTATCACCTTTATTAATGGTAGTTAAAGGTAGGAAACAAATTGACAGTTTTGAATTTCACGCCAGCTAACGCCATCTAGTGCGGCGCGTAGAAAGCCAGCAGTGCCATCTATGAAATTTAGTTTGTACTACTTAGTTAGGGCGAGCGGTGTTTAGCTCAGTTGTTGTTGGAAAGATGGCGCTGAATGGTTAGTATATGAAAATTCCGCAAGAGGGCGGGATCTGTTCATATTTATCTGTGTGTGTAGCAAAATATATTTTTATGTAAATAAAGCTTACCTAGCTAAGACATTAGATCCAAGGTTTTGTGGTCTCTTCGCGGAGCTGAAACAAAAAAACGTGAAATATTAGAATCAAAATTCTGTTTTATAATTAAAATAATATTAATAGCCGACTGAGCTCGAAGATTGTATAGGTGCTGGGCAAGCCTAATCCATCTGTCGATGTCCTAAAGTCTGAATGTCCAAAGTTATTAACGCTGCATAATGCATCTATAATATATGCGAAAGGCCTCGCTTCTTTACTTACTATTCATAAATATTATAATGTAAGTCAAGGTCTTAAAAAAACGTTCGAACGCAAACAAAACCAAAAATTCATGAAATGATTTAAATAAAAATTCTGTTTACATAACTAAAATATTAAATATCATGAGTACCTAACACAATTCTTTCTCATAAACGTATGAATCAAAATCAATTTACTTAATCTGCAATTGATGTTTTCTTCCGTTTATTTTGTGTTTTCTAGCGAAAGAAGGAAGCAACAAATCACTCAGCATGAAATGAAGTAACGAGAACAATTATTATAATAGTGTTACATTACATAATTTATGCACTTACACCAACTATTTGTTGTGTGTAAGTTATATGAACATTACCTTCTAAGTAAATCTTGTTAACATGCGCCCTGTAGTAAAACGTGGTTAATGGAAGTTGATTTGACCATATGATAGGAAATTTGTATTGGCGCCAAGCGAAAGGGAGAAATGGAAGGAGGGATGGGAGGCCTTTGCCCTGCAGTGGGATATTTAAGGCCTATAATAATAATAATGAATTATGCCACTTTTAAAGGTGTGTTTAATATTTATGTATTTTCTCTTTAAGTTAGCTGTTAGTTTTCCTAAGATTTCAAAAGTAAAATAAATCCTAGTTCGGGTTCCAATGTTCTCCTATGGACAATAACAGACGACAGTTAATGAGGCCAGCACAGGACAGTTTGAGTTGGCGTGTTGCAGAGGAGAACTACTACCATTTCAAGGCATTCAAAGCTTTAGGTTAAATTTAAAGAAAATGCTCTTGGAAGGTCAGAAGAAAATGAATGATTTCATTCACGAGATCTCACTACTATGAATCCCATCTCTCTTACTCTATGTTCCTTTCTACCTCTTTTGCTCAATTATTGTTATCCGCACCTTACAATTTGTCTTCTTGCCATTACTATTTTATCTTATTCTTTGTGCTCGTCAGTGTTATTATTATTATTATTTCTTTTTTGTATTTCTCTACGTGTTTTAATGATTTTAGTTCAATTTGGATTATTCTCAGTGTTTGCCAAATAAAGTAGTGTATATGTCGTTATTTATGTTTTAGACCCGTATTTAAGTAGTGTAGTTATTATTATTAAGTAATTGTTTATCTCGTGCGTAACAGCCCAGGTTGGTTTCTGACGGAAGATCAGCGTTGTGGTAATCTTAGATTTACACAACATTTATGCTGAGTCGGACACCAATTTGAAGCATCTTGTTTATTTTATTTTTTGTCTTATTCATTATTGTAACTTTCAGTTTGTCATATTAACGTCTAGTTCTAAGTTTGTAAAAAAATTTTGATGCTCCAAATAAAGTTGATTTTATTCTTATTCTTTATTCATTTACACTCTCTCACAATCTAGAGGTAGATCCAAAGTAAGTAAACTGAGCTCGTGTTTTGGGTACCAGATGGTTTATATAATACTTAAATACAAGTAGTTTTAAACTCTCGCGATCACAATACAATTAGCAGCGACATCTAAAAAATATACTCACTTTTTATTAACATTTTTTTTACCAGATGATTTTATCATTACTAAAATAGATGGCGTTTTGAACTAGGCTATAATTAAATAAATATGCCAGTTAGTTGGCCACTAGACCTTGCACAATTTGCAGCACACCGGTGCAAATGCAGAGCCTATCACTATTCATTCACGGTAACATTACCTTCATGGCACGTCATCAACTGGAACCCTATTATAATTATATATAGGGTTACAATTTGTAAAGAATGCGTTAACCGTACCTCTAAATGTGTTTCACTAATATTATAAAGCCGAAAGTTTGTTTGTATGGAGGTTTGTTACCTCTTCACGAAAAAACTAGCGTACGTATCCAGCTGAAATTTTGTAAACGTATAGGTAGATGTTGAGTAGGTAGATAACACATAGGCTACTTTTTATCCGGGTACAACGCATGCGAAGCGGCGGGCACAAGCCAGTTGATTAATATAACAAAAATATACCGATTGACCTCCTTTAGAACTTGCACAAAATGGGTAATGCCTCGTGAGCCTTTGTAGCATTGGTACCTACGTCATTTAATAAGAACCCTTTAAATATTTAACTGATTTAAGCGTAACCGTGCGGTAATGCACGTTAGAACATCTTCTGACGACTGATAATTAGTAAGTAACCACCACCATTCCAGCCGTAAAAAATCCACTACTGAACAGGCCTCCCTCATGGATCTCCATGAGGGGTAGTTGCCATACTCACCACGCTTGGCAGGCGGGTTGGCAAGCGCAGTATGGGATGATACACGGAAAGACGCTGCTTTCCATCTTCCGGAGGTATCCCTTAGCAGGCTCTTACTGCATCCACGGGCATGAGAGGAGGGGTAACATTCTACTGCTGGCACCCCACGGCAGTTTAGTATTAGTAAGTAACAATGCCGGTAAATTTTACCGGCATTTTTAAAAATACTTCGACATTACAAAACAGCCACGTACATAGCACGTATTCGTATTAATAAGAAATTCGACACGTGTTTTGACTCTTTACTCGAGAATAATTAGTTTTTGGTGAGCTCTTTAATTTAGATGGACAATAAAAGTATTTTTTTGAATAACTTGGACTAGCAAAATATACAGGTCTCTTTGTTCATTAATTGACGACCTTAATAACCTTAAAAATACCCTATCATCATGTCCTTTAAATATTCGTACCTACTTGTAGGTAATAATGTCGACAACGTAACATTAACCTAATTCACTAATTATAGGGCCCCAGATTAGGGTGACGCACCAGGCAATAGCTTTGTAACGGCTAATGAGAATAATTATAATTATTGCGTACTTACATGAGGTAGATTACAATTACGTTCGTTAATTTCGGTTCTAGTGTGCGGTTAATTTATGCAAGTATAAACAGCTTTTTGACGACCTCTGTGGCGCAGCGGGCGAAGGCCCGCCTGCGATGCAGGGGTTGCGGGTTCGATTCCCGCCTCGGGACAAATGTCTGTACGATCTGCAGATATTTGTTCAGGGTGTTCTGGGTGTTTTTCTATATATAATAAAAATATCTGTCTATGTAGTATAATGTATTAAGTATATCAGTCATCTAGTACCCATAACACAAGCTCTGCTTAGCTTAGGGCTAGATGATGCTGTGTGATTTTGTCCAGCATTATTTATTATTATTATTTTTCAATTAGTTTTAACTGCAGCATATCTTTACAATACACCTTTAAACATATTTATATATGTTACCGTACGTACATCCTACTTAGGGACCGTCTCCACGAGCGAGGGAATCGCGGCGATGTTATCGTCCGTGCCACGTATTTCTATTCACTCTCTTAGAGGCCGTCTCCACGAGCGAGAGAATCGCGACGAGTCCGCCCTATAGAATCGCCGCGATTCCTTCGCTCGTGGAGACGGCCCCTAAGAGAGTGTATAGAAATACGTGGCACGGACGATAACATCGCCGCGATTCCCTCGCTCGTGGAGACGGCCCCTTAGAATTTCTCTACCTTCAAAGTTAGTAGCCAGGGTTGTATATAGCAGACCTAGTACCACAGCGCTGTCATCCGTAGTCATACGCAACTGTTGATGAAGGTGTTTAAGGAAGTTTTACAATTAAATACTTACGATGAATAATGTATTTACGTGGATAAGTATTAATACTGTGTATAGAAACACAATCACAAATAATGCATTATTTTAGAAGAAAAATATGACTATTAAAATGGTAACAATGAGTCGACCTTAAAAGATAAACATTTCTATCGCTGTTTTTTATTAAACTTTTCAAGAGGTACAAATCCGTCATACATCATGGTTGTGTAACTTTAACCATTTACGCAGCGCACGCAACGGAAGCTCTGAATAGAATTTTTTTTCCTGTTTTTGCTACATTTTTCATTAATGTTCGTTTCATAACTCAAAAATATTTTTTCAAATCGAAACAGTTTAAAATATTAATATGGACGTACAGCCAAATTATGCAACCTCAGCGCGTTACAAACCTAGCAACTAGACCATAAATCCCCATAGAACGGACATCCGCAGGTGGTGCCGGTGAAATCGCCAGCAAATAAGACATGGGTGCGCGGGCGCCGTGAAATTGTAAGAAAGTGAGCACCATGCACTAGCGAGCCAGTCACAACTGATGGTAATGCTGGATTAGTGCTAGAAAGTCCGAGTTTATTGGTCAGGCTTGGCCACGCAATGCCTACGCCTTAGGTAGGCTGGTATATTCTGTTTATTTTATTTATTACTAGCTTCTGCCCGCGCCGCTTCGCATGCGTTGTACCCGAATAAAAAGAAGCCTATGTGTTAATAGCCTAGTTTTTGCGTGAAGGTAACAAACCTCCATCCAAACAAACTTTCGGCTTTATAATCATCATTTCATAATTTCAGCCGTAAAACGTCCACTACTGAACACAGGCTCATCCCTCCCTCCCTCATGGATCTCCATGAAAGGTAGTTGCCATACTCGCCACGCTTGGCAGGCGGGTTGGCGAGCGCAGTACGGGAGGTTGATACACGGAAAGACGCTACTGCCTATCTTCCGGAGGTATCACTTAGCAGGCTCTTACTGCATCCACGGGCATGAGAGGAGGGGTAACATTCTACTACCGGCACCCCACGGCTTTATAATATTAGTGGGATAATTGTCACTTAGTTTTCAATGTTTCTCTTGTTACTTTGTTTAGATTTAAAGTGTACAATAAAGTATTTTATTATAGACAGTGATAGGTACAGATAAACAGTGGTCCATGCTCTATACATTTTTTTCAATCTGTTTTACTCACTACTTCAAAAGTGTTTCATACCCAAAGTCTCCTAATGTAACGTGTTCAAATAGGTAATAATAATAAAATAAATAGTATTGTGCTTCAAATATTATATCACTCATCCATCAGGCTACAAGCTGCGTTTTCCATACAAAAGACATCAACGCGCTACATAAACTTTTCATACATGGGTCTTTACTAATTATATATGTATAAGCTACTCAAGATATGTAATAACAAACAATGAACTGTTACTGGTAACGCTGATGACGAACTTCAACTCCACCTGTATTGTGTATGTAGATTTTTCAAAAGAAAACGTGGGAATTTATGACGCTGTTCGTCGCCGTGAAATTTCAACATAACGACGATATAAACTTATTGTGCTTAATGTGACTAAATATATTATAGAGCGGTGTTTAGGTTTTTTTACGAGTATTGTTTATTTCTCTCTGGCTCGTGGTTGTGGTAAGAATCTGCCAAGGGATACCTCTAGAAGCAGCATCCTCTTTCGTGTATCAACATCCCATACTGCGTTTGCCAACCCGCCTGCAAGCGTGGTGAGTATGGCAAAACCTCCATTAACTATGATCAGTACTTGGCGACCCATGAGGGAGGCTTTTGTCCAGCAGTAGACGTCCTACGGCTGAGATGATGATGATGATAATTGTTTTTTGCACCGGATAGATCTTTGTTGCCATATTGTATTTACTAGCAGTGCCCTGCGGTTTCACCCGCGTAGTTCCCGTTTCCGTGGTAAAAGTAAGGCCTTTGCATCGTCTGCATAGATGATTTATACGGCGTTAGCAACTGGTAATCATGCTGTACGGGACGCTGCAGTGCCTGGGACATTATTAGATGGATTGGGCTTGCCCAGCACCTATACCATCCTCTCAGCTTAGTCAGCTATTATTCAGAGGAAAGAACAGGTCAATACGTCTGACGCTAACTAAGTCCCGTCATGTTAGATGCCTTCAGGTAGTCCAAAACAACTTCTTGCGCAGGGCCACGGGTTGCCCATGGTACATGCGCAATGTAGACCTCCACCGAGATCTCAAACTCGAGTCCATCGAACACTTTATTAAAACTGCTTCAAAGCGTTTTTATGAAGTGGCGGCGGAACACTCCAATCCGTTAATCTCGGGATTACCCTCCGACTACCCGATAGAGCCATTGCCCACGAGTTCTTTCCTCCGTCGACCGAGACACGTTCTCGGCTTGCCCGTTGACGAGCTCACCGCCGCTAACCCGGAGGTGACGTCAACCCGTCCCACACTAGCTGTTAGACACATATTCAAAAACCGGTCCCGCCGGCGGGGCCGAAGAATACATTCTTCCGTCTAAAGGTGCAGTTTTGCACCTAGACGCTATCCTTCAGTAGATTCAAAAATTCTGGCAACAGTCCAAGCCGTGGTTCGAACCTAAGTGGTGCCCTTGAGCTTGTTGCCCCAACCTAACTTTTGCGGCTGGGCGCCTTCTGCGCTCGCCATAGTCCGGTAACGTTGTCATGGCCATCTGCGGTCAACAACATATATTGTCATTTCGAACATTAAATCAGCCGCGGGTTTCCTCACGATGTTTCCTTCATCGTTAAAGCACGTGTTAAGTGTGCACGTATGTACATTTTTCAAGAAAGAAAAATCCATTGGTGCACTGCCGGTATTAAACCCACGACCTTTGGATTGAAAGTCGGGGGTTCATACCACTCGGCCAACACGGCTTTTTTTCCGTGGTATTACGGGGATAAATATAGCATAAGTTACCTACTCGCTGAAAATGTAGTTTGTCATTGGTGAAAGAATTTAGAAAATCGATTTAGTGGTTTAGGTGTGAATATTAGTTAGGATAGTCAGGATGGAGCATTTACTATTTAATGTTATTGTTTGTTTCTCCCTGAGTATGTTTCTTTTTTCTATGTTCGTCTCTTTGTAGTTACAAACTATGGAAATAAAGTGAATGAATTTCTGAGTTATTTACTTTCTGTGGTGAACTTACTCAAAATTTAGAATTATTATTTTCTACTTACAAGAGTATTTATCCCGTTCAATTTCTGTTACTAGATTTCGTCATTGACAAACATAATTAGTCGCCAAGAATAGATGTTTCAAAATAATTTAAGCATGATGTAATTTCGTGTCTAGATGTTTGGCGTTCGCTAAAACGATGTTCACGTTTTCGGCTGATTCCTTATGCGTGCAGTTACAAGTTACATCACTATAAAATAGTTCCTAGAGTGTTTTGGTTTCATAAGCATAATTTGCGGGAATAAGACATTCCGTTGCACAACATCCGTCGTCAAAAGATAAGTTTTTGTTATCTTTTGTTACGTTTCGTTATGGTATGCACTTAAACTTTTTACGAAAACAAAGTAAACGTGAATAACCTTATCAAAAATTTTACGGTTCCGGTGGGATTCGAACCCACGTCCGTCAAATCGATACTTGACGCTTCCGCTTCCGTGTAGCTTAGCGGTCAATGCACATCCTGCTTAAGGAAGGGTCAAGTATCGATTTGACGGACGTGGGTTCGAATCCCGCCGGAACCGTAAAATTTTTGACAAGGTTATTCATTTCTTTGAAAATGTTCTACCTAAGTGTGGTTAAACACTATAAAAAAATAACAAACTAAAGTAAACATGGCTTTTGAGGTATCTATTATATGCGCATCATAACATCATCATCATCATCAGTAGCACGTTTACTGTTGATTATGAGCCTCACTCATTCATTTCCAAGTACTGATCCTCAGAGCTATATATCTATACAGTTATATTATACTTTATACTAATATAAAGCTGAAGAGTTTGTTTGTTTGCTTGAACGCGCTAATCTCAGGAACTACTGGTCCGATATGAAAAAATCTTTCAATGTTAGATAGCCCGTTTATCGAGGAAAGCTATAGGCTATATAACATCACGCTACGACCTACGGGAGCGGAGCAGTAACCGAAAATGCGGGTGAAACCGCGGGCGACTTCTAGTATATACGTATTTAGTAGTAATAATTATATTATGACGGTACACAAATTATGTAAAACCGGCCTGGATAATTAATACTAATTGGGATCGCCGCACATTCTTCTACATCCTCTATTCACAGCCTTAGACGTGTCCTACAAAATGCTTCTTGTTCAAGTGATTGCCAGTCAAAAGCAAATCTAATTAAAATGTTCACTGAGAGGAAACTGTTAAAAGTAAATTGCAAATAAGCAATTTATTTTATAGTTTGTTAAAATTAAATTAAAAATTAAAATTATTTTTTTGAGTTTATTCAAACTGACAGAGTGAGTTTGTCTCCTAAACTAGGGTTACCTGTATGTCGAGCACAAAAAACAGGAGCAAGCGCAAGGGCACTGGTTGGCTACTCAAGAAGTTCAACATGCAAGAGAGGAATCGAGAGAAGTAGCGATGCAGGAATGGGCAGAAGAGCTAGACATTGCTCCCTATGGCCGGTGGACTATTGATGCCTTGCGTCCTGTTCTAAATGAGTGGGTGCACCGAGAACACGGTGCTTTGACTTTTAGATTGGTGCAAGTACTGTCTGGGCATGGGTGCTTTGGACGGTACTTGCACCGAGTTGCAAAGAGAGAGGTCAACCCTTCATGTCATCATTGCAGCGCCTCTGAGGATACGGCACAGCATACCCTTGAAGAATGCAGTGCATGGGCATCGCAGCGCCAGGCGCTGGAAGCAGTTGTTGGCCATGACCTCTCGCTGTCGAGCTTGGTGAATGCCATGCTTGACAGCGATAGGGCTTGGAATGCCATGGTTTCCATCTGTGAAGATGTGGTTAGGCAGAAAGAAGCAGCGGAGCGTGTCAGAGAGGAAAACCCTCAAGCTGAACCGCATCGCCGGCGGAGGACTGGAAGACGGCGACGGCAATTCCATCGCCTTCTTCCTCTTGATGGAGACTAGCTGGGAGATGGTGCGAGGAGAACCACCCCGGCATTGCACAGGCCTCCAAATGCCGTTGTTCCAACGGGACATGTCTCGACTCAGAGGCGATCAGGAAGGATCCGTCCTAGACGGATGATCACCGACGGGGTAGCGGTCGAATCCGACCGGGAACCCGCAACCCTGTCAAGTGCTAGTGCGCCGCCGAACGAATCGTCTGGTGACGAATGGTTTGACGACGCTCTGGCATTAAGGTGAGTGACTAAATAACGGTGGGTTTTTAGTTGGTATGCCACCGTCTACTAGCAATATGTTAGTAGCCCAGTGGCGAGCCCAACATAATCCTCTGGCTCTCCTCGAACCAGAGAATATGCGTAAAATGCATTTTCCCATCGGAAAAAAAAAAAAAGGGTTACCTGTATGTCAGGAGTCCTTCCAATAGTGATTAATGTCTAAAAATAATTTATCTTAACTAAAGCCTAAAATACATTATATTGTACGGAATTAATGCCGTATAATATAATGTATTTTAGGCTGAGCCACGTGAGCCGACAACAGAGAAATGGGCTCAGAGTGTAGTTGGCTCCCTGATGAGGGAAGGCGGTGTCGGGGTCGACCGAGGAAGCGTTGGCGGGATGAACTTGTTACCTTTGACAGAGGATGGTGGGAGTCTGCAAAGGTTCGGGATGGTTGGAAGACTTTTGCTCAGCAGTGGGGCAACATACCAACATGCCAACAAACAACTATGTATTGATTTTACTCAGGGATAATGTAGCATTCTAATGATGAAATACTTTTGGAAATCGATCCAGTAGTTTTTGAGTTTATTCGTTACAAACGTACAAAATATAAATCTTTCCCGTTTATAATATTAGAATAGATATAGATGTACATATGCCGTGTATGCCATCTATCAATTATTCCTCGAGGTTTAAAGCTAGTTTTTGTATGAGAAGAACTTTTTAGTAAAGCTAACTGTAAAATAACGTTTAATATTTAAAAAAAAAACGCTGCAGTACAGCTGTTTGGCAGTAGTTTGTAAGTTAGCTTAAAAAAGTAAAAAATGTCTGAAAAAAAATGTTTCGTAGGCGCCGGCAATAGAATGTTGCTCTTGGCAATGGATGCAGTAAAAATATGCTGAGGGATACCTAAGGAAGATGGGCAGCAGCGTCCTTCCGAGTATCAACATCCCGTACTGCGCTCGCCACCCGCCTGCCATGACGTGGCGAGTATGGCAACCACATCCTAATGATCTTGGAGATCCGAGAAGGAAGGTCTACGTCTAGCAGTGGACGTGGCCAGAAGCCCTAGGCTGATATGATGTTGACCTACATGGTCTTTTGTTAAACTTAGGTACTTCATTTTCCATCAAACGGTCTTAAGTTGGAAGAGGATGTCTTGTATTGCCGGCACTACATAATGGGTGATAAGGACAGACAAATGAGCACCGATCGATGAGGCTTAGGTACTATGCCTGATTTGAATTGTGTGCGTTTTTTTCATTGATTGTATTCGTCTCTTAATCGAACACGATGATCAATGTTTTGAATAACAATCACTAACTATTTTCAAACAATAATATAACTTACGCTTCTTACAGATACGAATACGTTGAACACTGTTGTAGCTCAAATAATGGGATAGTCAACGGTCAATGTGGTAGATAACGTTACAGCGAAGCAAAACCGTAAGTGCCTTGGAGTTATGTGTCTATTCTAGCAGTACAGAATGTATGAAGAAAAGTTAAAGAAAAGGGTGTAGTTACTTTTCAAGCTTGTCAAAGTGTCGGTTACTAGTAACACTAAAGTTTTGTTAAAATACTGCATGTGCCTATCCGTGAAGAAAGCTGTAGTATTTTTAAAATTTAATCACAACACATTTAACTATATTGGATTATCGGCTATTTATGTCTGTCCACGACCACTATAGGTGCAATCCTGTCAAAACGTTGGGATAAGAATAAAGATAAGATAAATACGCGATAATCCAAGAGAACTAGCTTTTAGAACAAACCACATATTTCCCGGATTTAGGTACCGTTATTTAAACTCGGAATATTTTCAAGCTTTTGTTAGTACTGATAAGTTTTGGGCCTCGAATTTCTTATATATTCGAGCTTTAGTTTGTACTGATAAGTTTTGCTTCCCAGAAATGCGAATTGCATAACGAAAATCGGAGGCTAAAATGATTCGATGAGGCTGTTAAAAAATAGTTCTCGTTATTGTTTAGCACAATTTCATAACGCTTACTTTTGCAAAGTAGCTTTTAACGAGATTATAGCAGCAAAAAGTACAGTAGACTGTTTTGCGTCATTATAGCATCATAACGCGGCTATAGCGAATCAATTGTGCCACCATTTTTTATGGAGGAATGTGAATTTAGTGGCTGCCTTTTTTGTGATTGCTTTTGAATGGGTGATTCATTTCAATGTTATTATCATTATCTTTTGCCTACGCCGTCGCACGCGTCGTTTTTAACCGACTTCAATCAGGAGGAGGTTCTATGTACGACAAAGTTTTTTTTTCTATGTATGTTCACCGATTTCTCCGTCAATTGTGGACCTATTTAAAAAAAACTTTTTTTATTTGAAAGTGTTAACTTACGAGGTCTCATAGGAACTAAGTCAGGATCTGATGGTGGAATCCCAGGGAAATCGAGGGAATCTATCACTGAAGTCGGTTTTTTTACTTGTAAAATCAAAGAATTATTAGATTAAAAGCAGCCTATTATGTTATATTTAATTTCTGCGTAATTTTCATGCTCAATTAGTTCGGCGCAAGTTTCAAAACTCAATTCGCAATACTGTAATACTTTATAAATAGTTTGCATAACTAATTATTAATATTAGATTTTGTCTCCATTTGCCAACATTTTCCTAGCAAAAAGTTTATCTTTGTTTTCCAGTGAGATTGGCCTATTTAACGTTTATATTATACTATACGCTATAAAATCTACAATTTATTTCACAATAAATTATAATGAGTTTTCCTTACGTTCATTCGCAATGTTGTTTAAAGTTTCTACTTTTACTGCTGCAAAATGAATTACTATGCAGCCATTGAGATAAATATATGGGATTTAAATTAATAATGTTCATTTAACATTTTCATACTACGTGGTCTGCCTATCTCTAATCTATTAGTTTATAAGTACCTCTTAAAATTCTCTAGTAACCATATAGAAATTTAATGACATAAGTATACATATTTTATACTTACAACTTCCTGTTAATTTCACGTGAAATTATTTGATACTAAGTATTGCCTGCATGACAACTTGCCATAAAAAAGTTTACTTATATCAAGTATGTTTTAGCTAGATCCATTTTGGATATAATTCTACAGCCGATTAGTCATTTATGAGGCAGTTAATGCGCCGTTATTTTGATTGCATTGATTGTTTCCGTATCCTGTTATTACCTATAAATGTAAAATTACCGAGATTTTTGTGTGAACGAATTTGGTTTTTTATAGACCACAGAGTGTTAAACACTTAAAAATAAAGAATCAAATTTACTTATAGATAGTTAGCATATTATGTATGATAGAAACTAATGCATTATATTAAAACCTCTTTCAAACAAACTTTAAAGAATTAGTAAAAATAATCTCGTTAACAAATTGCAAGATTTGTATCATACCTACAAATCTTAGTGATCTACTAAATAAAGTTGAAAGGTTTTATTAGGTACAAATATCTCTCTAACCTATAGGGCCGCTTTCTGTAATGCATGTAAACACTGTTCCGCTCCAGCTTTACAAATTACACAAACCGAACCGGAATAGTAGACACAACACGAATTTAGCACATCACTTCATTTGCACACCAATTAACTACATCACTAGAATAAAAGAAAAAAAAAAATAATTCAAATTTGAATTTTAAAATCGGAACGCGGCGCGCGTTGTCGTGCGTAGCGAGTAACCGCGGTAACTAACACAGCGAGGAGCTAAGTAGGTACTAGTGACTAGCTGGTCATCGTGTAGCTTCGAATTATTCACGAACAATGGCCGGTAAGTACTGCTACATTATTTAGGAATGCACGACATCCCTAGCCGTAATCAACTAATGCTTATATGTATGTATATATTTTTATTTTTATTTGTGACTAGTGGTCATCGGATAATTACGATATATTCACAGACAATGAAATGGCGGGTACAAAATGATTTATTCCGTGACATTCCCTGTGAATGAGCAAAATAAGAGTCGTTTATAAACTGAAATTATTATTGTTTTGCTATGGGAAAGTCCCACAGGAGTCGGGAGCTCTGTTCGGTTGGTTCACAAGCCGTAGCCGGATCGCTCCGTATTTCTGTTTTAATTGACATTATTTCCTGGTATTCTTTTTACGTCGGCACTCACGGTACTACAAGTGATTGTTGGCGTTTTATAGTGCGCAGTATTGATAAATTTTATAGTAATTTCAGCACCGTGAAAAAAAACAATATTTTCAAGTATTTATATTTTACATTTTACCCTAACATTCACCTTGTAAAACCCTTAATCGATTTTTGAGATATAGATTACTGTAAAAATGCTGCGTTTCAAATACGACTTTACGAGTACTTAACCGTCAAATTAATACAATCATAAAAGTCACCACATTACACCTCATCTAAGAACCTGTATAAGCTAAATCACGAGAGGACCATTAAGGATGTAAAAGCTGTGAGAAGGCTAGCTTGTCAATTGTACAGGTTTCTGTATCCCGTTTAGCATCTTTCATGCAATAAACAATTTTCTTGTATAATAGTTACTCAACTAGACAGGTTATAAGGAACCCTTTTTGCACTAAATCAAATAACATACAGTTATTACAACTCACGTTAAGATAAACTGTCGAAATAACCTAAAGCACCAAGACTAACTACCAACAGTCACAATTCAAATTCATGTAAAACTGACTAAAAATCTCACATACGCTCTAAGACCTACAATCGCAGATACGGGTTGCAACAGTTGTGGTCAGTTCAAATCATTTTGGCCCTGAAAAACCAGCCAAGGCTTCGTCCATTCTGAAATTGTCAGACAAATTAATGTTCTCAAGGTGTCCACACAAAAAGGCGAACCTAGTTCGCGTGACTGTTTGACAGGAAATAGTTCTGCCACTTTTGGTTCTCATATTTACGAGGTTCCGCTAGTTATTCATAAGTTCTTGCATCTAAAGAAAAATAAGTATTTTTAAGTTTCTTTATTTGTTATATACGAGTATGCTTAAAGTTTTAACTGGCTTTTTTGCCTTGTATAATTGTTTTCCAAGTTTCGAGCGTTTGTTGTCACAGTTGAATATTAGATATTGTGGTGCAATTTCTATACATTTGTGAACACGGTCTTGGCACACATCTTACCAGAAAGACAAGCGTCTTGTCCCATTGCCATTATGTAATAAGTATAAATAAATATAAATATAAATAAATATATAATAAGTAGTAATGAGCTAAACTAGCCCATAAATTATTTGTTTATAGATCTGGCGATACCTTATGCAAAAGTGGCGAGAGAGGCCGCATTCAAATATTTATAGTGATTTTAAAGTGTGTTTTATTATAGAACTAGCTACGTAAAAACCCTGATAAAAGCCCAATTGCTTTTTCCAGGTTTGGAGAATAAGGGCATTTGCGAAGCTATACTGTACTCTGTATGTGTCATCATCTTCGAACTATATTGGTCCACTGCTGGTTATAGGTCTCATCAAATCTGCGCCATATCACTCTGTCTTCGTCTTCGCCTCACCGCATCCAGCTGCCAGCGATCGTTCTAGCTGGTGGGCGTCCCACACTACATTTGCCAAGTCGCGGTCTCCATTCAAGAACTTGTTTACCCTATCGGTTCTTCGACATATATGGCCAGCCACTTCAGCTTGCTAATCTTATGTGTATGTGTAATGTAAAGTATTCTATCCAATCATATGGTTTCAGAAAAACAAGCTTTGGATTACTTTAGGGCTAGCTAGTTAGTGCTGTGTGATTTGTCCAGCATTATTCATTTATTTGTAAAAATCAGTTGGGGAGTTTCGGTGTTACAAGAAAAATCTTTACAAATATTCGTGTTATTTGTTATTTGTGGGCATTTCCTTGGCTTCTCTTTAAATAGAGCAGCTAGCTATACTTAACTAGTATATTGCGCTAAAGTAACAGACATTTCATGTCGGTAACACGCCGTTACCGCAGCTAATAGTGAGCTAAATTGAGTGGGTTTCATAATCCTTCCTACTAATACTAGAAACGCATATGTTTGTGAAGATGTGAAGACTACTGAAATGCAAAAAAACGAATGCACACGAACAGAACCACTCCCTTTCAGCTTATTAAACATGCCTAGATGTCTTATTGCATAAGTGGGCTCAGTAGGTATGACTATAAGTGAAAGAGTGACGTTTAATTTTTCGCCTCTTTCCCTCACTTGGAAATAAAGTTATCTGTAGCGAACGAATTAAATTATGTGATTATTCAATACAAATGTGTTTTGTTTGTTGAACTGACTATTCTAAGAAGTTCTTTACGATAATGAATAAACACTTTAGACTTGAATTTTTACCTTAAACATTGAACACGTTATCGGTTTACGACCACAGTGGCTTGGTTGGTCTAATAGCCAACTGTAACGCTGGAGGTTGCTGGTACCATTCCCGCCAAGGGAACAAATGTTTGCACAAACAAAAATCTGCGGATAAACGGCATATTTTTGTCTCGGGCCTGGGTATTTTCTAAATGTACGTTTTTAAAAAATAAAAAAAAATTATCAATGTCCTCTTGAAATAATTTAGGTTTCCTTTGATCAAGCTTTGTTTAGTTTGAGACTAGATGGGACTGTGCCCAACATTACTTAATATGGTACTAATTTTCTCTAGGTTACAGTACAAGCTTGCGCGTGTCGGAGCTGCAGGATCAAATCGTATATCCTTGAGAAATAAAACAACGACGAAGCACCTACCTACTTAAAAAAAAAAACAAAAAGTAGTGAAGCCCAACTTATAAAACTCGATTTATGAAAAATGTCCATTCGGAGATGCCACTGGCAAAAGCAAGTCGCAACGTAAAAGTGGGATAGAAAATTGTATTGTTATGAGTAATTAGTGAAAAATCCGAGCGGGGTGGTAAGTGGTAACTCGGCGCCAGCGAGACGGAACACGTTCACTTTCTTGGTGAGAATCCAGCTGGATAGTAGCTTTTACATTGCATCTAGCAATTACACATAGCTTCTTTTTCTTCGCTACTATTGCAGCATAAAAATAACGTGTAAGGTCAATAAAGTACATCTACCACTACTACTACTAGCTTAGAAAATTGCTGGACTTTCTCATGCAGTAACCATTAAGTGTTTTTAAGCAAAGCTTGTATTTATCCTAAAAAAATATAATCTAAAAGTTCCAGAAAAATGGTTTCCTTTGGTAAGTGCACCACTTTTTAGTGCATCACTATTTAACTAGTCTAAAACTATGCAGTATATTTTAAGGACTTTGATTCTTGTAAGACTCGTGATCCGGCGACAAACGAACGGAGCGTAATAACCAGGATTACCATTAGACATGTCTTCAATGAATTAAGATTCTATTTATATCACAGAAACACTATCGAACCTGTTACCTGAATCCTTACTAAGCCATTAAAAGAGCTAACAAGCAATTCACCGCGATTCTTTCATATCTATAACGGTTATCAGATTTTCTGTGCGTGTTTTTTTCTAACAAGCAAGATGTTGATCTCTTGTATGTATGTATGTAAATAGGGTTTAGGTAATCTGTATAAAACAAGAAACGCCATTTCAACTGTTACTTGCTATTCTAATTATACGTAAAAAAACATCCAGGAACGGGACAATTTTCTGCATTTCATACAATAATGGACTATAGTTCAGTTTCTTCTTCTCAGCCCAGAATTACCAACTGCTGTGTTTAACCAACCAACCAACCATTATAACTAGGTACCTTAATCTAAACATCATCATAACTTCAGCCGTAAAACGTCCACTACTGAACACAGGCCTCCCTCATGGATCTCAAAAGGGGCAGTTGCCATACTCACCACGCTTGGCAGGCGGGTTGGCGAGCGCAGTATGGGATGTTGATACACGGAATGACGCTGCTGCCCATCTTCCGCAGGTAGCTCTTAGCAGGCTCTTACTGCATCCACGGGCAAGAGAGGAGAGGCAACATTCTACTGCCGGCGCCCCACGGCATAACACATATTAAAAATTGTCACAGTCAGCAATCTAAACATATATTTTTTTATTTTTATATACCTAATAGAAAAAAACACCAGTGTCACAGAATACAGCGTAATAGAAAAGATCCTAAGTAATAGGTGTTAATAGTCACAACTCTGAGAGGTGATAGTTTTTGTTGTCAGAAACCTATTTTTATTAAGAGCCTGTACTGTCCCATTGCAGGGCAAACGCCTCTGTTCCTTTCTTCTACACCAATAAATTTTAATTGTGTTGTTTGTTATATTTTGTTTTGTTTTAAGAGATGCAAAATAAACGTTTCATTTATTTATTTAAAATGACCCTCGCGCGTTTCCAATCCTGATACAATTTATAGATTTTCATAAATAAAATCAAAATGATTTGCGTACGATAACACGTTTCATCTTTCGACATTTGCATATAAATAAGATTGGTGTTCTAGACCAATTATAATTTTGGTCAGTATGCAAGTAAATGTAAACACACCTTGTTAACGCCGGCCGAAAATAACACAAATAGTCTAAATAAGTCTGTTAATAAACAGTTATAGACACTGGGGTGTCTCATTCGCATACTGAAAATAGCGGTATTGTTTTCAGTTGAAAGGAATGTACCAAAACAAATGACTTCTTTAGTTATCACACAATTATATACTTTAATTGTGGCTCCTAAAGGAGCAAACTCGCTTGAGCAAGTTTATTAGATAGAGGATCTTGCTGTGCTGGATGTTATTCTTATTAATCCGTTCTTTACATAATATAAACTTTTTGGTTAATCGCAAACTCGTTACTAAGCATATTTTGGCGATTGTAACAGTATAGATATGCATATAGCATACATTTTCTCATATCGGAAAATCGCAGCTATAAGATTTTTTTTTACAAGTATATTGTTGATTCATACTTGAGTGACGATTGCCAAAAAATCAGTCTAAGTTTTGTTCAGTAGTAGAGATCTTAGTTGTTCCTCACTTCATAATTACAAGTCTATATTGTAAAATGCCGTGGCGTGCCGGCAGTAGAATGTTGCCCCTCCTCTCTTGCCCGTGGATGCGGTAAGAGCCTGCTAAGAGCTACCCTAGAAGATGGGCAGCAGCGTCATTCCGTATATCAATCAACATCCCAAACAGCGCTCGCCAACCCGCCTGCCAAGGGTGGTGAGTATGGCAACTGCCCCTCATGGAGAACCATGAGGGAGGCTTGTGTTCAGTTTACGTTGTGTACACTTTACTGTGGGTGTTTTACGGCTGAAATGATGATGATGACGATAATTGTAAAATAACAGATTTAATTATTTTGAGCATATGAAACTTATAGTTACTATCCAGGTTCATGAACAAAAATCGTATTCGTAGCCATATTTTTTTTACGATAAAAATGAGCGCGTTTATGTCTTTTACAGAGAGAAGGCAGGGTCTCTTGTACTTCCCATATTTTGTACGTACAAACAATGCAGTGGGGGAGGTGACCCAATTATTAACAAACATTTAATTTGATATATTTTCGCATATTATTTCTCAAGAAAGAGGAAATAAGACCTTTGGATGTTTAGAAATAATTTACGCTATTAGGTATAGTAATTGGTATTCTCGGGTTTATTGTATGAGCTCACCATATAGTACAGTAGGAATAGATATTGATACTCGAGCTTATTAAGCCCCCAATTATGCATAGCGCTGTCTGTCTGTCTTTGCATGACACGATTACAATTGAACGTGTTGTCCGATTTACATGAAACCTTGTTTTGTTAGCAATGTCTTAACGAGATAAGGGTACTGATTGATTTTGGTCACAGGGACCGGAGTTACATATTTTCGGAAACCTTCCCCCCTTTTCGGGATTCTGGTACCCCCGTACCAATGCTTGTTTCACATTAGCAACAAGAAGAAGACGGGGTCAATTTAACGAACTATAGGGCCGACTATATGAAAAAGGGGCATAGGTACAAAAAAAAATGTATATAAGTCATGTTTCAATCATCTGAGAACCATAAATATAAAACAAACCCTGCTTACTTGTGGCTAGATAGATAATGTCTAGTAATGTTTATTTATTACATTCTTTCCTCCACTATCTCCTTAAGTTTTTTAAAGAAACGATCATGCATTCGGTGGCTCAGCATTAGGTGGAGGAAGTCTGAGGTTAGTGAAATAAACCAAAATAAAAGCTTACTGTCTCATGGAGCCCCAACGACGATGTGGCAGATTCTCCTGATGGCTACGGAAGAGAACACAAAACTTGAAAACAAGCAAACAAAACAAAGCAAAATCAGTAAACACAACAAAATAGTGATGGGTGTAAGATATGCCTGGCAGTGAAATAATCAAACAAAAAATGTCGCAGCTACTATAAAAGATAGTTAGTAAGATCCCGAAAAGGAAAGTACATTTGAAAAAACTGTTAGGTACGTGCAATAGTAAAACTTATATTTAAACATAATACAACTTCAACAATGATTTTGTAGGCTATTTACCTACGGTAAACGCGCTGAACAAAATAGTCAGCTTATTTTTTTCATTGGTTTTCCGATAACCATTGTTATAATTAAAGCAACCGGTCGTTTTGTTAGAAACTGTAACAAGCATTCAAGGTTTCCAATTTATAAAACTCAATTAGAGTGCACATACTGACATTTTTAACCATTCAATCACGTCACCTTGAACTGCGATTTATACAGAATTAAAACAGCGCAAATTAAAGAAAATAATATGAAATACGAGTATACGAGAATACATACAGCTCGTAGATTTTTTCAACGTGATTAAACAGGCAAAAATACTACTACTAAGTGCCGAATGGCAAAATTTAAGTGTGCCCAAAAACCTTCGTTCTGTGTCGCAGATAGAAATACAGAGATAAACATGTTCAAACGCCCAAAAATCTATTCGATTGAATGAAAATTGAGCGGATGGTTTGGCCAACGGACAAGTCTGCTTTAGCAATTGCTTCAAAAACACGTGAATGGTCACTATCACCTCTGCAATAACAGGCCCCCATTAAATTTTGCAAGGAGAAAAGGGTATAATCTTTATTATTATCAGGAAAAACTGTTCGTTCTAAAGAACAAGTACACCAAGAAATTATAATAAAGGATGGGTACCTAGGTGGAGTCCTGCGGAGACTAGTTCTCGTCCAGGAATGCCTGTTCAGCTGGTTTCCGGGACTTCGTGTGCCATTCTCTGACCTGCTAACAAAAAATAATTTTAATTCTGAACTTAATATTATGTATTGGCCGCCTTTAATTGTACATTTTATACATTTCAATTATTTAAGTAAATTTAAAGTATTGTTGTGTACCTACAATAAATATATAATATTGTATAATATATTCTTTGTTTCAGGCAACTATAAAGTCAATTTGCTTTTTATGGAATGATGATGTAACTAGCGCAGAATCGCTATAAATGGGCGAAACGTGGCCAAAATAAAATATGACGACCTCCGTGGCGTAGTTGGTTTAATAACCAGGTGGGATGTAGGAGGTTGCGGGTTTGATTCCCGCAACCTTTGCTACAGCTGCTTACATTTTGTTTACATTGGGTTAGATGGTGCCGTATCTAATGTTGAGCATTATTTTATTTTAGAAAACCCAGGAGTGATTAAAATTACGTTAGAATCACTGATAATAAATACACTAGTTAGTTGAGATAATGAGACATAGTGGTCTTCAGACTCGCGTAGAGTTTGACTCTCGCTCTTTCTTGATTGGTTTAAAAAAGTAAATTATAACGGCAGTAAACTAAACAACAAAAAGTAATCTAATCTTGTTGCACAAGATGTAATAGTGCATCCTAGCATAAACTTTACGATTTCTTATACGACTCTGTCCTACCACCGTAAAAACTTTATGTTCTGAATAAATGGCAAAATTGCTTCTGGATGTGCTGCCGGTCTTTTATCTGGAGATTTTAATATTCCTGGCAAATGGCCCGACACATGCATCGTTGTGAAGCGTGGCGTTGTAATACTTTTAATATCATCAGGTTGAGAAACACCGTCCGGTAACAGTTATAATGGTTATGTTAATATTCGATGTAACATTTTTGCTTTGTTTGTGCAACATTTAGATCTTACTGACTGTAGGTTGTTTAGTATGGTTACACTTGACAGCTGTCACAACGATCAAGCTAAGTATTTTACAAGCTGTATCACAATTTTTCCCTATTAAGAAGTTCCAAATAGGTTGACGTCAGGCAAGGCCTGCCAGTCATAAAAACAAAGTGAAACCAACGAAACGACTTTGTAAACATTCGCGATCTGTAGACATAAAATACCTCCATAAACAAATGTTATGTGTTGAAGTGTCAAATAAATAAATAAATAAATAAATAAAGTACGAGCAAATTCGACTATTCCATTTCGTTGTTTTTTTAACTGTTTAACGTGTCTTTATCGTTTACACGATAAAGGTAATATAAAATATTTTAGGTATTTACTTACCTAAAATATTCAAGGTAATTACGCAATAAATGGTCCAATGAAGCCGACATATTCGCTAATAGTATAAACAAACTCTGTAGATTGACATATTTATTTTTGAATACATGTAATTAATCATTTTAATCACCTTTTGACATTTACATTTTGATCTTATTCCATTCTACTGTTTTTATATTGACATATTTATGAAATTGTATGACTATTTTAACCATATCATTTAATTTGTGTTTGACATTGTTTTTTTTTTACTGATATTATTTGACAGAATTTATTGAATTGTTTTTTTCTTTTTAGTCTTAATTAATTATAAATTAACTTTTGAATGTTTTGGATTTTTAGTCTGTAAGTTCAATTGTGTTTCCATAAATAAATAAAAAATAAAATAAATAAATAAAATAAAATCCCGTTGAATAGTTTTAAAAAACAGCAAAATGGAATAGTTTAATTAACGACTTGTATTTTATTCGACAATATGAATTACCTACACCCATTTTATAGGCATGTTTGTACTTAGGTAAATATCGGTCTGTGCATCGTTTTTTTTCTGCTTTTTAACAGGAAATTTGTTCGGGCCGAGCGGAACCTGGGCTCCATTCGAGCTTTTAAACATGGTGCTAAGTTGCTAAGGGCGAATTACTTTTTTATAAATGTGTATTATGTTAATGTGTACCAAATATTTTTTTTTATTTTTATAAATACAGTTTTATGGTCACTAACGCAGTAGGTGGTGCTTCAGGATCGGCTTCTCCGTAGCACTCGAAGTTTTCCACGTCAGATATGGAGTTTGGACTGGAGTCAGTCGTGGGGTCAGACTGGCTCGATGGGTCAACGCCGTTCTGGAAAAGGAGAGAAGGCCATTAGATAATTAAGCAAATAAATAATTGTGGACGATTACTAAGGCATTCCGCTGTGGGGGCACCCCACAGTAGAATGATACCCCTCCTTTCATGCCCATGGATGCAGTAAGAGCCTGCTAAGGGATACCTCCGGAAGATGGGCAGCAGCGTCTATCCGTGTATCAACATCCCATACTGCGCTCACCAACCCGCCTGCCAAGCGTGGTGAGTATGGCAACTACCCCTCATGGAGATCCATAAGGGAGGCCTGTGTTCATCAGTGGACGTTTTATGGCTGAAATGATGACTGAGGCATTACAGCGTCCCGGAGAGCATGAATACCAGTTGCTGACGTTGCTGTATAAATGGATCTAAAACGTTTTATTTTCAAGGCTTTGGCGGTTATTTATCCGATCGAATGATATTCCATTATTCCACCATATTTCATTATTACTCACATGGTGGGCTCACCTTGTGGTTTAGATAAACAGAATGCGTAGCTCCAGAAGACGTTTTGTAAATGATTAACGAAATTATATTAACTGGGATTTACCATTCCACTCATAAATGTTAACATTACTCAGGTCAGGTGCGTGTCGGGCCACGCGCTATACGCGGTTCCGTAGTTAACCGACCTATAGAAGTTGGTGTATGTTTTTTTACGTTTACCAAAACATATTAACAGGAATTAATTGAGTTGTCGGTTTACCCCAAATATTTTTTTTTGTAGCGTTATCTCGGCGTTGTTATTTTATATGTCCATGCAAAATAACAGCTATTTCTAGGACTAATAGCCTCTTCGAAAAGACGGTGAGATTTTTACAGTTATATATAGTGAAATTACCTGTAGTTTCCTAGGCAAGTTTCCAGGTGAAGATCGTGGAGACTTTCTCTGGAACACGCTAGGCGCCATCATTGCCGCCGGGACCGTAAGTTCTGGAACAGAGGAAAATAGTCATTAACAAAAACCAAATAAGGTTCAAAATTAATGCTTTAGGAATGAAGATATTATATTCTATCTAGCGTGAAGCTATTGTCTACTCAGCTATACAGAGAAAAATAAGTATCATATGAATATCATAGACACAATACTAATCGAACGTCAGAATTATAGATAGAAATATCTGCGAAGATACTAATCATCCTTAAACATAACTACTAAGCTCTGGAATCAGAGGCAAAAAACACCAAACACAATCCTATTACATAAAGGAATGTTTGAAGAATGTAGCATGTTCTGTGAAGGTACTGGATAAGCAGACATAATGGTTAGTTAATCGAGGAATATTGTAAGTCACGCGAGTTAACGTTTCAGAAAGAGGAAAGGTTACTCCACAATCAGCATTTCCATCAACTGCTTGCAGTCTGTGCTATACAAATAAGAATGCTCATATATCGTCACTTCATTCTTCAGATATTATTACTACCAAAAGGTAATTTTTTATATCTTCGAATGAAGTTACTCAAAAATGTATTATCGAACTTCACTTTGTAAGTCTATCGCCGTGGGGTGCCGGCAGTAGAATGTTACCCCTCCTCTCAAACCCATGGATGCAGTAAGAGCCTGCAAAGGGATACCTCTGAAAGATGGACAGCAGCGTGTTTCCGTGTTTCAACATCCCGTACTGCGATCGCCAACCCGTCTGCCTCTAGCGTGGTGACAACCCCCCCTCATGATTACTTGGAGATCCATGAGCGAGGCTTCGTCTAAGCCTCGCTCATGTCTGTTATACAAACATTGTTTTTTTTCAGTGTTAATATAATTTAAGTGTTTTTCTCATAAACCTCACAGAAAAAAAATGTGCTGAAATGCTACAACCCGAATGAGAAAGAAAGAAATAACAAGACTGACAAATAGACGAATGATGAAGCCATTAAATAAATAATAAATAAATAAATAATGCTGGACAAATTATACAGCATCATCTAGCCCCAAGCTAAGCAGAGCTTGTGTTATGGGTACTAGATGACTGATATACTTATTACATTATACTACATAAATATATATTTTTATTATATATAGAAAAACACCCAGAACACCCTGAACAAATATCTGCAGATCGTACAGACATTTGTCCCGAGGCTGGAATCGAACCCCCTTGCGTCCCCAACCCCTTGCGTCGCAGGCGGACCTTCGCCCGCTGCGCCACAGAGCTCGTCATTGCACTAGCAGAATAGGTGATCAGCCTTAGAGCTCTGCCTGACGTCGCTAGCGGCGCAGGCCTGGCTACCTCAAGCGTCCGAAGGAAGCTATGTCGAGTGGCCATGGTGTCTCTACAGTCAGTTATTTTACGTCGATAATACAAATAAATTGTACTGAATTCCAATTTCCAATTCAAAGCTAGCGTCTAAAATGGCGGCCGGCTAGGTGGGCGAGGTTCAGTTTACACGTAAACATTAGTAATATCATCTGCAGTTTGTACCATAGAAAGCAAGATGCAGAGCTCGGTAGGAGCAAGCGAGCGGCCTCATGACGGCCAGCAGCGCCCGCCAGCATGCCTCCAGCAGCCGCAGCAGCCACTCAAAGTCACTCCTCAGCACCGACGCCGCGGCTCGCACACAAACCGGCATTTATACGCACTCATCTAACTTCCTTAGTGAACTTTGGCAATGTTTGCGGTTTTCACCGATGGGTATGAATTTTAGTTTGTATTTGGCCTATTCTATTTCGTGTTTAATCTGAAACGCAAACTGTTAACAAAGTAGTATTTCCGTTCACTGCTCGTTTACGTCACTGTGTTTAGCATTTTTGGGAACTTGTGCTACTCTGCCGGGCAACATAATATTAAATAGTTAAAGTTCGTCCACAAACGTTTATGAGTCCTTAGAGTTATCTTTTCTGTACTTCTTACCTAGCTTCATACTTCTTTATAATTCTTTATAAATGAGCCTATTAACATGATTAAAATATTCGTAGTTTTCATCAATTTATTTCCGTGTTTTAATTTCATTTTTATTTCAGAATTTTTAATCAATGACGTCAGTGTTTAGTTTTATTTTCATTACTGTGTGTAGATATTTTTTGTACTTCATTTGTTTATCAATTTTATTTATGTAATGTAGCAGTGCTCGTTTTATTTTTGAATTGCTTTTGTTTTATTTAATTTTCTACGTTTTGTACCTGTTCTATCCGTTAAATCCCTGTAGCGTTAATACAGTCACTGGATATATGTATATATAATATCTTATAATATATTATATTTATAAAATATAACTGAAATACGTCGGGTTTTTATAAACCTGTGAGCGAAGAAGTTTAGTTAATTTTTATAGATTTATATTATGCTTTCGAGAAACAATAGCGTAGGTATTTAGGTGAGCTGATAAGAGCTTGCCAATTTAGCTGCGGGTTTTATCATTAGAAAGTTGGAGCTGAACAATGCAACAGGTAAATTCTCCGATAAGAGCACTATAGGTACTTGTGAAATGGCACTGATGCTAAATTATACTGCCATCATGTACATACATTACATGTAAATTACATTATAAGAGGGTAACCTGACCAGCTAGTTGGTGACCCTTGCTTACGAGGTTTTAAAAATGTTTAACAAGAAGTCCCAAAGTCAGATAGGTTGCCAAATGTTTAAACAACAAGTCCGTCTCTTTTCAAGAGGATACTTTAAAAAAAAGGGCATGTCATACCTATCTTACGTAATGTTGAAGAAGGGCAGGGAAATGATGAGACAAGACCAAAATCGAAATAATAGGAGGACTAGGAAATGGGCGAAAGACCCCAAGTAGGAAGTTAACACATTAATAATTATCGGTAATGTTCACTAACTGTTCTTGTTGGTGAAGGCACCAACTGTATTGACCCTTAACGAGGGTCTTCTTCAGGGTAAACATCGTCCGATAAATAATATGAATCCAATACGACACGAAAGTCATTATAGTAAAATAGGAAGTAAATAGATTATTATTTCAATTACGCTTTAAGAGAAATTGTTTCTTGCATATAATTTGTGTAATCGTGCAAGTATAATACCTACTTAGACATTCAATTACCAACGAAGATAACTATCAAGGCAGATAATGATGATGACAGGTAGAAATTTCTTGCTCACTGTTCAATCAGCAATCTAAAATAGCAGGTTTGTGTCAGTTTTGAGATGAAAAGTGATCAATCACCAACATGCAAGAACACTAAACCATACCTCGCTGCAAAAAGATTAACCTAAATGAAATGGAAATGGCGTTCTAACTGCATATTCATAAGCGTATTAAGCATCGTAAAAGTGCCAAAGAAACAGATCATCTGGAACTAATTACCGACAACATTGCTTCTTTATAATTTGTAGTACAATAGCTAGTCTAATGGTATCCGATGCATGTGAGTATGTACAAATATCTTTAAGAAGCGATATAAGTAGATAATAAGTACTTTTTTTGGAAAATCTCCGTTTTTGCCCATCCAAGTAATATAAGTAAAGCTTTTCACATATGTACATAGATGTGAAATTATAGATGATTCATACAGTGTCCCTGTAACTGATATGATATGATGTGCGGGACGCCACAGTGCCTGGGGATCTGTTAAATGAATAAGGCTTGCCCAGCACCTATACCATCCTCCCGGCTTGGTCGGCTGTTAGTTAGTCAGAGGAAGAACAATTCATTCAACGCCATTCAATTCATTAAGCCGTAAGTAAGCCTAGAGCAAGTAAAATCAGCAACAAAATATACATTGAACTCGATACAGTGAATTGATAATTGTGTGATGCGGTGCTGACTTGTTCATTTTGTACCTCACGGAAGACCAACTTCTTCTGGCCTTCCTAAATAAGATATTTTTAGCCTTTCTCTTGATTTGTTGGCATTAAACCGCATCACTTTTATGAGCGACAATTTCTCCGAAACAAATAGTTTTACTATAAAGTTCATGAGTTAAAACTACATTCATGATTTAATTCAGATTTGTAAAGCTAGCAGTTTAGGTTTTAGAGGGCAGTTGAGACTTTAATATTCGCAAATGACACCCAAATCGAAATATTGTATTCGTAACCCGAAAATGGTTGTAATAATACCTATTTCACGATACCCGAAACAATAGGAAAATCAAGAAAAAAAAGTTTATCCTCATCTTATATGTGTGGGAGGTACCCTAAATTAGCAATTTTTGTAGAATTTTTTTGTGTACCGTTATCTCGGCGACATTATTGTATATGTAAATAACAAAATTAGGGTCCTCTAGGACGTCTCTTCGTAAAGCCGCTGACAGACAGACAAAGCGAAGCTATGAAGGTTCCATAATGTACTACGGAACGATAATAAAAACGTCCAAAATAGTTTTCTACAGCCTATTAGACGGCGCTAGCGTTCTTTTTCTGTTATTAAACAATTGACAAGGACAGGACTAGTTACCTTTCTTCTATTAGGTTCAGTAGTAAATTATTTTTTCTTTGACAAGTTAATATTGAATCGGTACAGAAAGAAGATTAGGTACGTCTCGCTCTCTGGTCAAGAATCTTAGCAAGCATGGACCAGGTGTTAAATGTTGCATGTATGCAGAGATCCATCATTGCGGCTTTCATCGTAACAAGAATAAATCTACATAATGTTAAGTTTGCTGAAACGTTATTTTTCCACACTTTTTATCATTAGACACAAAATGGATATTAAATGCTTATAAGAAAAATAAAATTGTCTTCAAATTGTAAATCCCTTTCATAGATGATACCTTATGTGATTTAGTTACCTTACTATAATAAGATACTTTAAGTTAAGACCTCCTTTCAGTTCCAATCGCAATTAAAATAAGTTGTTTTTATACATCAATAAAGGTAAGCCAGCTGTAACTAACACTTTTCCAAAAGAAGTAAATATCTTTAGAAGTTCAATTGAGATAACCAGCTGTTACAGACAGAGAAAACAGAACAGAGTCGCACCTTAGGATTCCTTTTACCTCAATGAAACCCTCTATGGATCAATAATCAGCAATCGCTGTTTTAAGTTAATACAAATTATAAAAGCCTTTGCATCTTTTGTACTTATACAACGTCAGGAACTTGAGCGTCAGAAACGTTCATGCTGTATGAGACACTGTAGTGCCTGGGACATTGTTAATACCAATTTTAGGGCAGCCAATTTGTACATGTTTACCAAATTGTATTTAATTATTTGTGATACTTTGTGTTCGTTAATTAAATCCCTCTATTTAGTCTGCTAAGCTGGTATGATAGTACCTATAGGTTCTGGGCAAGCCATATCCATCCAACAATCTCCTAGGCACTGCAGCGTCCCGTACATCATTATTACCAGTTGCTGACGCTGTATAAATCATCTATAATAGATGTAAAAGCCTATTATCTATTTAGTCTGCTCATAGATATCACAAAAAGGTAAGGGAAGGAAGAATGTTATCATACTTAATGGTATTATTATTGCAGCATAGATATTGATCGCAGGTATGTTTGTTTCACAAACAACATTTCTGTATAAACACGCGAGTGAAAATTGTACGCATATTCGTGATTGTAGCCTTATTGTGTCCTTGTAAATATTGACCAACAAATGCATTGGAAAACGAAATTATGATACGGTCTACTAGTGGAATTTTTCAATGGACTGCAATTTTTGTTGGCCAATATATAAATATACTTACAAACGATAATAAATATATAAACTTATAATGTGTTCTAGTAAATATATTATTAACAAGACAAGTCTTATCCATCTAGCAATGTCTCATAGGCACTGCAGCGCGCGTCCCATACCTACAGCATGGATACTATTACAGTGGCTGACGCTGTATAAATCATCTATAGTAGATGCAAAGGCCTTACTGTATATTTTTTTTACTTTGCATTTGCCGCTACGTCCACAGAGCTCATAAAGTTTTGCGCGACCTCGAAAAAGCAATACTCCAGTGAGTTTTTTGCAAAAAGAAATATATATTTTATGCATCACTCTAAGGAGTGCTAAAATCGAATCTTCTCTATTTGATACCGGCAGAAAGATGGGCAATGGGCATAGAAAAATCGTAGGCAAACGATGGAACGGACTAGCACAAGATGGCTGATCGCAAAAATTAAGGGAGATTACCTGTGCCCGGCAGTGGGTGAAGTCGGCTTGTGGATGATTTTATACAAATATTGCCTAACAGTTAAATCTGCCAGATTGTGTTGAACACTGCATACACATCACACATTCGTAAGTTCATATAACTAAACTAAAAGACTGTTTTGATTTCGCATTGCTATCTAAAATAATGTGTATTAGAATCGTTATTACTAAAATAATGTTATTTTTGTGTAGGAACACTAGAGGTATATACCTAGCTGTGCACAGCCTGCGAGAGATTTTGTCACGTTGACAATATTGTATTCGGTAGCTTTCTCTGCACTTCACAAGCACGCGGTTGCAACATCTTTCGTCTGTTTGTTTTTTATAAAACTTCGATTTGAAGTTCATTTTTACATTATTTTTTATTTGTCTTTATCAAACTTTCGCGATCACAACACATTTTAATTGTAATAAGTGCAATCCTGTCGAAACGTTCGGGTTAAAATAACGAAAATAATGCGATAAAGACCCAGTAAATAATATATCATTTGAAATATCGCATTTACAATTACGATATTTTAAAATTGCTTTAGTTTCACATTTCACTATTTTAATAATATTACAACGTAACGAACGATAATAGCTTTGCTACTGTTAGGCCAGTAGGCACTTCAGGTTTTGAACATTCAATCAAAATTTAACACTTGCATAAAAAATATTTGTTTTAAATCAATGTTTTTTTCGCTTATTTACTTGAGAAAGGTTTGCATCAAAAAATATTTTTAAATACACTTTTAAAGTTCATAATTTCGGTTGATTTGCTCAAGGACGGGGTAGGACCCCATGGACCTAACCGGCGAGGTCCACCAATAGACGCAAACTGCGCGCGAGTCGGTCTCACCGCTCATTCATTATGCAAGTGTATTACGGTTATCGATACATTCATAGTAAAATTAGCTATTGTACGATAATGTTGTCAGTATTGATTTATCTGTCAGATTTCATTATAAAAACAATGTTAATCCGTGCCTATATTTTTAGCTGATGCTTTGCCGGACAGTTCAAAATATTTTTTTTATCATTTTGTATGGAAATAAATGTCATATTCATAAATGAGCCGTTTTCTAATAGATGAAGCTAGCGCACAAGCTAACCGAGGTTTCAGTAGTCCTGGCAATGTCAGTTGTGTTTATTATTAGAAAAAAACTATTATTAGCATTTTTCTTTTTTTTTAATTAATACGCTTCATTCGTTGGCAAAATATATCTGTTGCGGTACGAAGTGATATAGAAGAAGCAATAGGTTTTGGGCGTTAATGTGGGTAGTTATCGACATTTACGTATTTTCTGTGGTCCGATGAGTTTGATACTACATCACTAAAGTTAAAATACATAAAATGTCTTACTGTGAATCGTATCGATAACACGATATATATTATTATTCCATACCGGCGTTGATATTATCGAACGAGATGCTCAATGAGCTTTGAGTGTCACAAGCATCGGTACGGGGGTACCAGAAAAGGGACCAAAGTTTTCCGAAAAATGCCATTTTTGACCTTTGGTGACCTTTTGAGGTCACAATAACTCCGGTTCCTGTGACCCTCACTTCTCACCTCTCCTTGAACTTTGGGTCACCAAAATAAATCAGTACCCTTCTCTCATCAAGACAGTGCTAAGAAAAAGGTTTCATGTAAATCGGTCAACGCGATCGGTTGTGATCGGGTCATACGCAGACAGACAGACAGCGCTATGCATAATAGGGGGATTTGCCCCCTAAAATTCTGACAAATTTGGATAAAAAAACAGATAATCTCCCTTTTTAGCGATAGCTAAGTAGAATGAGTAATGTTCTGTAATATAGACCAAACTAAAAGTCTAATCTAATCAGCCTGTAGGATCCCACTGCTGGGCAACGGCCTCCCTTATTTCTCTCCATACTTTACTAGTCTACTTGTGTTTTATATTTTTTAGTTTAATAAAATATAATCTCTTATGACTCGTAACTTACGAGTATGTAGGAGTTAAAAAGAAGATCTTGAAAGAAAGTTGTGTTATTAGAACCTAGTTCCAGTTCTAAGGAGATCTCATAAAACCGGCAGAACGAGGAAGGGTTTGTAAGCATTGAAGAAACACTTTATAGCACTGGTTTTAAAACACGTACAGTTTTATGCTAAATGAGATAACGCGGTTAACGTGAAAACGGAAATGATTTGTCATGTATGTAGCACATACAGCACAAGAAGATGAATTAATTTAATTAAATTTTTAGCGTTTCGTATTAAATTGGTATAAAGAGACCTTTATTGTATGTCTGTCTGTCATAGGCTGTTCATTTCATTTACTTGTATTTAGTACAGCATAAAAAAATGAATTATTTCAGGAACTTCTAATGTTATTTGTCTTGAAAATTTTGAATACCTTGGTTACCTTTGGGCCATTTATAGGGGGTTTCAAAATTAGATTTATATTATTTTAAATTAAAATGGGGTAACTACGTTGAATGGAATATAAATGTTATAAAAATCGCCGTCTGCTAAGCGTGGCGAGTATAGCAAGCAACCACCCCTTATGATCTTGGAGACCCAGATCTATGTCCAGCAGTCCACGGCTGTGATGATGATGATGAAGATTAAACAGTTTATTTAGATTCAGATGCAGATTCAGATTTATTTATTGCATACATTTGTTTAGCTGTATTATATTGAGTTATTATTAAGAAGGTAAAAAATATATAACGGATGACCGTTATACTGGTTATACTTTTTCGAGATTTTTTCATTCTCAAAAGTTTGCAGGACAAATAGCTGAATATTTTACCTATAACATTTTTATACCTTTAAAAATCAAGAAAAAATACTCTTCTTGTTTCGGTTAATTTTTATACTCAAAAATGCTTTTTTTAATGCGGCCGCAGGTTTGTTATGCGTCAATTTACAAAATATAATAACACAAATTAATAGAATAAAACTTTATTAAATCTTTTCACTTCAGATGTCACGCGAGTTAGGAAAAGAAGTGAACAGAAGAACCTAACTCAGTGTTATAGTCATCATTTAACAGTTTTCTTTTGCCTTATTTTACGCTTGACGGAGTTGGAGCAGATTCCGTCCCAAGTGGTTTTGTCCTCTAGGTAATCTGGTATTTTATTATAAAAGCTTTATGGCAAAGATTCCGTCCGAAAACATTTTTGAATTTATTCATTGCTAACTTCTGAAACTCACTTGTTAGTTTGTTGTAGAAGCGTATACATTGTACTTTAAAGATATTTTTACCTTAAGGAGCCTAGAAGTGAGTTTATTATTATTTCTTGTATTTACATTGTTATTGTCGCTGTTGAAGCAATATTTTTATGTGTTCATAACAGGTTCTCATGAATTGACAAGCTACTTTCATTATATTTATTTCTATAGGTACATTACCATGTTCTTAGCGCAGCAAAAATATTTATTTACCGTCCAATAAGTATCAGTAGTGGTGCAACCTACAACAACAAAGTGCGTTTAACCAATGCTACTTATTACCGTTGCATTAGGAAATTACACGAAATAGACCGTAAAACATGTAAAAGAAAGGAGGTGAATGAGCACAAGTTTTAAAACCCCGGTAATCTTAATTACATCATCATCATCATCCACATCTCGACTTGACCCACTGCTGGGTGAACCGACCTTAGTTTGTGCCATCCACTACGATTCTGTGCTAATCCAATCTATTGTTTGCCCACGATCTTATCTATGTCATCATCCCATCTAGCCGCTTTAATTATAATTGATCTATTCTGCACAAGTGTCGGTTCGGCCAGGCAGCGGCTGAACAGAGAATTTTTTGGAAAAAATCCTCGAAATTAGGTATTTAATATGATTAAACATTTTTATTGATTTTAAATTATAAGTATGTTTGTGTGTTAGATAGATAGTAGATTCTAATAATATTACTTAATAGTTGGTTCACATCTGTCACTAGCATGTTTCTAGACGTGAAAACCTCTAATTGGCCTTCTGTAATTTAGACTAATGTAGAGGTATAATAAGATATTATTGCTGTTGGTTTTCCTACGAATAAATAAATAAAAAAATGAAATAAATAATTACATACATAATAAAATTGCTGTGCCGTCAGAAGAATGTTGTCCTTCCTAGCTTGTCCGTGGATGCAGTTAGAATCTGATAAGAGAAACCTCCATACTAAAGTCCCGTACCGCGCACGTCAACCCGCCTGCCAAGCGTTATGAGTATGGCAAAAACCTCCTGATCAAGTATTTGACGATCCATGAAGTAGGCCTATGTCTTGCCGTGGATGTCCTATGGTGATGATGACATAATAAATGAATTTCATTATGTTTTGCCAGGAGACCAAATGTTTGCTTTTTAGAAAAAATTAAATCTTATTTATTTATTTATATATTAAGAAAATGATCGCCAACAGTTTACATATCAAAATTTACACTAAACGTTTACAGGGACACAGTCTGATATGTCAAACCAATTACAGGCAAACACGACATTGGTAGGTTTAAATATATAAATCTTTGCTATACAGCAGATAGTTGTTGTTAATAAGTATTTACAAAAAATGTGTTAATTTACTCTTCCAATCATCTGATGCCCAAAACACAAGCTTCGCTTGTTGCCTTTCATAAATCGCGCGCTCCGCGCTAGCTTACTCCTTGATTTGTCAATGAGCATATTATTTTAATCTTGACAGCGTCGTCTGGTTCTCACCTAGACGAGTGACGACAGCTTGCAATCAAACCAGCCAGTAACCGCGAGTAAAAAAGAGTGATTCCCAATCGATCGCCGCGGTGGCATCGACCTCGCGTTGCGCAACGGTGCAGACTTGCCGGCTTCAAGCTTTTGGAAACTGCCGCAGGCCGGTTAATACGTGCTAAACAAGATTTTTAAAAGCACTTAGTTGACAAAACAACCATCATTCTGTCATCGGAAAGTTTGACAGAATAATGTGGTCGGTCATCGGTCGTAAGACCCCTTATAGATGGTTCGTTCTAGGTACTTCTTTGTCAGTAATAGGATACCAGAGGAAGGTACCTACCTATGAGAAACATCGAGATCGGTAAAACCACAACAAACTAATGAATTACACTATGTAGGTAATTATATGTAGGTATTATATTATACCATTAGATCTTTAGTTAGATATTAGGTAGATGTATTCTGTAACGAGATTAATTTCTATAGATCTTGATGTCAATTAGCACTTTTCGTGCTTGGTAAGTATCAACGTGTGTCAAATTAAGAATTAGCTTGGAGCCTATATCCTTTTCCGCTTCTTCGTGAAATACTTTGTCACGAATACCTACACTCAAGGACATTTTGCTCTTTTTGCATTCTACACTCATCGGCTTCTTTACAAAAAGGCTGTGACGCGTTTAGACCGGACGGATGCTATGTGACTGATTTCCCTTTGTCTTATGAAGTTGTGAGGTATCTACCTATCTTACCTCTCACTGAGCATCTTTGCTGTGCAGCTGCAATTACCTACTCTGTCTAAATCTGACATACATAATAAACGGCTTACTTCTGCTTTCCAAATAGGATGAAAATAAAGACTTAGGAGTGAATCATTCAATGTGATCAAAAGTAATTTCTTTCTTTAATTTCTGCTCCATTCAACCAAAGTAGTTCAATTTAGCTGAACCATATTACCTTAAGCCACAAGTTTCACCACGATATTTTCCTTCATCATTCAATCAATTGTGATTTGTCCAGTATTATTTATTTATTATTAATTTAAATTATATCTCAATCAATGAGGCGTTTTCATTAAGAAGTAAAAACTTCAAAAATAGTTACCTTGAACCATATAGATGGCGTTAGTTTTCTTTCTACTGGTAGGCACAATTCGACAATGACAGGATTAATCACAAACTTCCTTACTCCGCTTGCCAGCTCCATCTGTTAGGTTTAGTAGAAAACTCTTTTTCTTTTTTTACTGAAAACGGCTCATTAAATTAAATCAGTTTTTTTTTTGAAGGATGGTATAGGAACTGTTCTAGTCTAGACTAATGAATCTAATGTCCTTGGTATTGCAGCATTCCACACAGCTTGAATTAGTTGCTCACGCTGTATATATCATAATTATGGATGTAAAAGCTTATTTTATCTCTGCCTTTATCCACATTACGTGGGGTCGGCACAACATGTTCTCTTTTTCCAACTCGATACCAAACCACAGAATATTTTACTTTATTATAAGTAATTAAATATTGCTGGAAATTTCACACTGCACGATCAAGCCAAAATATAAGCAGAACCTTGTTCTTTTTGATACTTGCAATACTTTTAATGAGGCGTTTTCATTAAAAAGTAAAAATTTCAAAAATAGTTCCCTCAAACCTCATAGATGGCGTTAGTTTTCATTTAATGGAAGGAAACACAATTTGACAATGACAGCATTTGTAATCAATCACAAACTTGTTTTCTCCGCTTACCAGCTCCATCTGTTTGGTGTAGTAGAAAACACTTTTTTATTTTTTACTGAAAACGGCTCATTATTTATTTAACACTTTAACACAACAATTGTGTAAGGAGGACTTAATGCTAAAGCATTCTCTGCCAGTCATCCTGGGCGTGCAGAAATATGGTGTGGCGTGTTTTATTAATATAGCATCTTTTGCTAAAACTAAATATAAAATATGTTAATACCAAAAAAAATATTTAATTAAATAAATTAAATTCTATTGATATTTGCACGCCTGCATGCAGGCCGAATACATGTACTGACGTTTAGCACTAAGATCTGTTACTGTGATATTTTACGTATTCTGACAAATAAATGATTGATTATGATTATGAAAATACCCAGACCCGGGAAAAATAACTGCAGAAAACTTACAAACATTTGTCCCGCGACGTGAACCGAACCCGCCACTTCCTGCGTCTTAGACAGCTAATAAACCACTACGGTCGTAAACATGTTGGAACCATTCACTTGCCCAAAATGCTCTCGAACCTTTTCAAAGAAACTAGGTACCCAAGAAGAAAGGTACACAAGCTAAAAGCATAGAGCACATTAGATGGCTGAAAGCCAACACCCTGGTAACAATTAAAAATTAAATGTTACGAGCTGAGTTACCTGTCAAGGCACACAGTCCCTGTGGCTGAAATCTTAGTAAGCTCGATTGACTGTTTCAAAGACAACACTCACCTAATTAAGTCCACTTTTCGTACTAAAGCAACACGCAATCTGAAACAAAAAAAAATGAGTTTTCAAGGCATCTGCATCTGCAAAAATGTATCGTTTGATGACATTTTGTTTCATGATATTCGCGCAAATATTGATTGAAATTGTTCCAGTGAAACTCACGTGCCAAATTATTTGCGGAATGTCGTACAAACAGTATTTCTGTGACGTCAGCAGTGAAAGGACATTACGGTTCAAATTGCGTTAAATGTCGTGGAATACATTCTTCCTTATTTACATTTATAAAACTATAAGCGAAACTAGAGAAAATACTTAGTGAGAATGGTAAAAAGTATATTAGTCACTAGCTGACCCGGCGAACTTCGTATCGCACCTATAACTACAACCACCACTTACTACTTACCCTGCAACTACCCTACTACTACCCTACAAATACCCTACAACTACCCTACTCCTCCATGGTCTAATCTACTCCTATACTAAAATTCATCCAAATCGGTTCAGCGGTTTTGACGTGAAAAGGGAACATACATACATTCTTACTTTCACTTTTATATATTAGTAGGATAGGGTTGGATATGTTCACGAAATAACCCTATTTTTATTTTTATCTTTATCATATCTTCCAATAACGGAAAAATGGGATCTAGATTGTACCATTTGTTCCGTGTTGTTTTTTGTCAGTTGTTGTAACAACATAAGAAAACAAATGGGACTACGCCATGCGATAGAGCTTTTTGGAGATTTTGTTTTTTAATCAAAACGCCTCATTATAAGGTTTAAATTGATTATAGCTTCCTCATAAATATTTATCTAATTATCGCCAACTATGGAGATGTGCGGTGAAATCAAGACACGATTTAACACGCGTGCCCAGATTCGATTTTAGTCACGTTCAGACGTTGTCTAATTCCACAAGTCGTGCGTAAAGACGCCTTTCTTTTTCACTTTTTTATTATCAAACTGAGAAACTGAACTGAAAATAAATGTTTGAAGTGAACCTAACTTTGAGGCGCAGTTGGTTGATAGTTGGCTAATACCTACTGTATGGATTTTGAGATGTGCCCCATCTCAAATGGTTAAACTTATCCTACAGAAAAAAGCTATATATTATACTACAGCAAAATGCTATATTTATAGCTACAGAAAAAAGTCGTTAAGAGATTAACTTAAATACAAGTTTTGATCTGCATTCCAATATTAATGTCATATACCTTTTTAGAAAACAAAAAACAAAATCCAAAACGTTTATTTGGGAACTTAATACATGTCAATAAAACAAAATGATACGTTGACTCTGAAAAAGTTTGAGGAAAACTGCGTAACAGTGTCAACATTATTTAGTTTATACACGTGCCTTTAAGTAGTCAGCTATATTCAAGATGTTATAGTAAAGTACACACACACATTATTTATTTTGTGAGTCATTATCTCGTCTGTACAGCTGTGATGACGATGATGAATTATTTATTTCGGTATTATAGCTACTCTACCGGAAAATGTTTTTAGGAGACTCTCTATATTAGGACAAATTTTGTAAGAGGAGAGAGAACGAGCCGAGGGCAGAGTAGGCGTACTATATGTACATATGTACATAAAATAAAATAAAATAAATAAAATATATACAGGTAGGTATAGTAAAGTATAAACATAATTAAGTTTATAAAAACTGTCCAAGCTACCACCGTTTCGCTGCATTTGCGATCCATGTCATTGGTCTCAGGTTGCATTTCAGTATTTCGTTGCAATGTCGCAACTCGTTTACATCTGACCAGCAAATGAACGCTTTGAACGCACGGCATGAGGTTTTGAAATGGATACTTTGGATATTTCAGGTTGGAATTTGAGCACAGCTAAATAAGGCAGGTATCTAGATTTGCAGGCGTGTGAAATTTCGTAGTCAATCTACTTAGGACTCGGAAGATTATTCTACGGTATATGCATAATATTATGTTCGTGTATTCGAATATTATTTTTAAAATTTTGTTATATACTATTTTAACTATATATTTAAAAAAAATCTATCGACTGCCTGGTACCCAAGCTCTGCTTACTTTTGTTCTTGTATTTAAATATATATTGACGTTGAACATTTCTGTAGTCTGTGGTTGAACGCAATGTGTACCAATTTTTAACTGTAATATCTTAAATCGAAGAAGGAGAATTTTATGGAGAGATTACATTCTTCTGGATTACCTAACGAAGTTATAAATCAACAAAATAAATAACATTAAATTCAAAGGTATGACAAGGTAGTTGTTTGACACACCATTTTTGACACACCAACAACAACAACAAGTATGTTTGACACACCATTTATATGTTAGTATGTCCGGCGCTTGTTTTCCATGTAGGCCATGTAGTTACTAACGTAAGCAAACTACAGGCACTTTATAAATGTTTTATTATGGACTTTAAAGGGCTATCGACCTGAAAGTAAACTAAGTTAATTTAGTGTGCTTAAAGATAGTGAACGACATGACATGACGGCTGCTACAAAACACCAGAGAGGTAGAAGATAGATAGAAAATGCTTACTTGCACACCTCACTATACCTAGGTCAACAAAGAAACAAACAAGAGAGACAATGGACTGAATGAGCGGCTATAGATGGATAGGTGGAAGGACCAAGAATACGATCTAGATGATTGATAAGATCTGAATTTATTTTATAAGAAGATGAAAGTTGTCCGGAGTCGAAACTTTTAGAATCTTATAATAGCGCAATAGTAGGGTCCTTAAAATTATAATAGCTACTAAATTAACTATTAAATAGTTGTAAAGGTCTTCCTTAATTACTAAATTAAGTAAAACCTTTACATCTATCATAGTAGTCAGCAAATGGTATTGTGTGGTATGTGGTAAGCGACGCTGCAGTGCCTGGGACATTGTTAGATGGATTAGGCTTACCCAGCACCTATACCATCCTCTCAGTTTAGTCACTTATTAGTCACAGGAAAGAACAGGCTAGAATTAGCCAATTGTGATTACATTTAAACCTAATATAACCTACTGTCCATCTCGGTTCTGTCACAGGCAGTGTTTTTGGATGGTTAGGAAATCACAATTGTCTATTTATCCGTGTTTTCGCAAAATCACTAGAATTTTCGCGATAATTCTATCAAATCATCCACGACATATACACTAATTACACTTTTTTATGTTGGTACATTTTTCTTTCCGTTGTTACAGTTTCTGTTCCGTTGTTCAGTTTGTTACAGTTTCAACAATAGGATCCTTTCATTCACTCATGAATTGTGTTCAGATAAGAACATTGCTAATTACTCTTGTTATGAAATTCAGTGTCATAATTAACCATCGTTTCGATTCAACAGTATTGTCATAGTAAGTTGTTAGTTTACAGTTCTCTGCAGATAGTATACGGAAGATGTAAGCAGTGCTCTACCGAGCCTAGTTTGCTATTGCATTATAGGATCTATGAAACTATATTGGAAATTAGTTTAAGTGTTGTATTACCTGAGTATCTATTTATCTGCAAATTGTCAAGTGTTTCTCTCATATCTTGTTTTAATTTGTGTTAATATTGTTGTGTTAATGTTTATGTATGTGTTGGTGAAACAAATATATGCTTTATCTATCTATCTAGATCTTCTCTATGTCGATTTTATTGGTTTGATTTTGATAGTTTGACAACTGCTAAACCATCAAAGCGTTTGCATTCTAAAGTGGGCCTTCTACTAGAAGCCGAGATCCTTAAAAAGCTGTTTAATTAACTCTCTACACTAAATGCATATATTTTATGTGCTTTCAGTTCATTTACCAAGAAACGAACGGAGCGTACTCAGTGAGTAAAATGAGGCAAAATTGGCGCTTGTTCATTTCATTTTGTAAATTTTACAATTAAAATAAGTTAGAACTTTGTTGATGGGATGGATGAGAGTAGGTTGGAGATTTAAAACTCACTCTCCGCCACTTGATGGTGGAGGGAAGGACTTGCTTTCGGCCTCATGAGTATTTATCAGGAAAAAAGAGCAGAAGCGATTAGAATTAATGAATATTAAGTATATCAGAGGCGTCGATCGCACCACGTCAAACTCTACAAATAATATGCAGTGTACGACTTTTGATTCGAAGAACGTGGTTTGATACCGGCCTTACACTAACAGATTGTTCTTTCTTGAAAAATGTATGTGCACATTAAAACTGTACTTTAACGGTGAAGGAAAACATCGCAAGAAATCCGCGGCTTAGTGAGCCTCGTAGATGTATCTTTTCGTCTGAATATAGCCGACTACCAACCGACCAAGCGTGGTGAGTATGGCAACTACCCCTCATGCAGATCCATGAGCGAGGCCTGTGTTCAGCAGTGGACGTTTACGGCTGAAACGAATAGCCGACTAAGCTGAGAGGATGGTATAGGTACTTGCTGGGCAAATGTACATACCTACCTAATCCATCTAACAATGTCCCAGGCACTGCAGCTTCCCATAAATGAATACCAGCATGGAAGAAGTCATAGCCGAGGAAATAGCCCTGAGGTTATTCTAATGATAAACTGTAAGTTATGCGACCGTACCTGACACCGCCCGCTCTGATTCACAGTTACTTCTCTCAGCTTTTGCAGAGAATATTTACATGGTCACACTCTACTGGCATGTGTGTCAATGAATTGTGATGAGCAGTGCTAAATCCACAATGCATAACGAATGCTTATTTAATTAATTTTGCAATTTTTGTGAATCAGTATTATTATCTAGACGTGTAGCTTCTGTTTGAGGCTTGTTTCGAGTTGTCCGCAAAAGTTCAGTCAGTTTCATTTTTGTCACAGGAAACCTCTTCCATACTACTACATTTTTTTGATTGTACCTGTTATGATAAAGATCCCAATACCACCCTATACATTGCAATAGCAATATTTAACGAACATTTCTTTCAATTCAAACACACTTCCATGGTAAACTAAAGTTTTTCGCTTTTAGCGGAGTGGTTAAGATAACAATAAAATGGTTGAATCAAATGCGGGATATAACGGGGTCGGTGCAACAACTTCTTTAAGTCATGAGGTTTAGACTTAGGTACCTCCAACCAAAAAGATTCTTTCATTAAACAAACACATCAGCAATTGTACCAGGCTTTTCTGTGCGATCGGAGAAAGCTCATCTCAGCTGTTGCCACATCAGTACCTACGGGATGTTGATACACGGAAAGTAGCTGCTGCGCATCTTTCGGGGGTATCCCTTGGCAGATTGCTTATTATTGATAACTGCATCCAACGAGAAGCGAAGGCGAAGTACGATTTAAAAACGATCTTAACCACTGAGTTTGAATCTGCTAAAATAAGGCCCCGCTCGGAAACGTTTCGTCACTTTCAGAGGCTGCGACGGATTCTCATTGTTGGACGTGGGTTAAAGGTCGAGTTTCTCAAACGCTATAATAAGCCTCAATGGCCGTGAAGCCGAGCTGAAGATGACTGGGAAAATACTTGACGTTCTGAACGCTATTTATTTATTGTACATAATTATCATTAAGAACGTAGATTTTTGCCCTTTACCGGTAAAGACGACGCCGACGACGCACTCATTGGTGATTTTGGCGTCAGGGATTTTACGTTTTTTTACTTCATATTAGTAGTTAATTTACAAGATTGGTCTACTATCTCACTAATATTATAAAGCCGAAAGTTTGTTTGTATGGAGGTTTGTTACCACTTCACGCAAAAACTAGCGTACATATCGAGCTGAAATTTTGTACAAGTATAGATGATGACAGAATTAACACATAGGCTACTTTTTATCCGGGTACAACGCATGCGAAGCGGTGGACACAAGGTAGTTATAATAAAATTACCCAAAAAGTGCTCTATTATAAAATAGATCACTTTACAGGTGAACGAAACCGATCTAGGTATCAAATTTGTCTGTACATACCTACATATAAGTCTGGTACACCCTTTTAAAATCACTGTGGAATCTTACATAATTACCGACAGTTTTTATTTTATACAAGTGTCACTGTTTTAATTTCAAGCTAGCTCTCTAGTTAGTTTGTGCAAGCCCCTGCCGTTCAAGTCTCTCCAGTCTACATTAAAAACAATAAAACCATTTTATTAGTTTTAATAGCTGCGTTTTCTATTTATTTTCGAACATACGTTACTCGGAATTGTCTATATTTATCGCGTCTTTGTCACCTATATGAATGAACATTAACCGTTTCTCATAAACAAAAAGCTAATGAACGCCCCGCTCCCACGACAGTAAAATGAGTAAGATACCTCAAGCTTCTATAATCATGGCGCCTACGATAGTAATTGGGGCCTTATACGGCATAGGACTCGTCAATAGTTATTCAAGGCTCGGCGACTAGTCATGCACGTTGAAAAAATTATAGGCTGTGAACGGATGTTAGGCTGCGAAGTCAATTCAATCTCCCTTTAACTGGTTTCACATCCTTAACGTCCTTAACCAGGTAACTTAATAATTAGCTTTGTGAATGGAAATGATTAATTGAAGATCTAGCAACAGTACCTTTTGTTTGGTAAATATATCACCACGTGCCTAACTCATTATCAACTATCTATATCTCCTGACGTTTCGTAGACCGTTAAGATGCCCTTCTTCATGAGCGCCCTTTATGACCGCATCCGAAGGCCGCAATTATAAGAACTCTACCTTTATAGCTAGCTCGTGTATAGAACCTTCTTGCACGTTCGTCAGTTCCTACACGTCACAGCGCGGGGGTTCGCAAACGTCAAGAGCGATACAGATGGCGCTAGTAGTCGTAAAGTCATTGCAATGAACCGTCCGCGTTTAATACAAATGTTTTTCTAAACGTTGTAACCCTAATTTTATTTGATTATATGGATGTTAAGTAAAACTTCTTTCAGCTTCCGATCCCATCCTTTTGTTTTTCTATCTGGATGTGTGCTTCTATCATTTTTTTTCTATTTGTGGATGACTTGACGGATGAAATTCGTGCAGGTTATTATAATAAATAATAATTCTATCTCGATCGTGACATAGTAAACTACGATTTGTATAATCAAGTTGAAACTTTGCTATGTATGTTATGTAATAAAAAAAAATATTAAAAGTAAAAAACTTTTTAACAAACAAGCTTTAATTTAAACGTAAGTACTAAAAATAATAAAATAAACATTTTCCATTAAAGTTGAATGTCAACATAAAACGTCTTTACACAATTTATGTGATAAAAAAGCTTGTCGCGATTAATATAATAGATTAACCTGTAACTTGATCTAATTGATTTAATTTTTTTTTCGAACAATGTAAATACGAGTACCTGCTTAAATCTCAATGCAAATGATCTCAAAGAAAATGTTTACTTAAAAATTGAGTTGCAACATTCCACCCGAAGAAACATAGTTACACATACATACCATACAGGGCAAGCTAAATAAAAGCTTGTAAAAACAGCGAAATGCGAAATGAGACCATACAACTCTTGCTCGAAATGCGAAATGAGTCTCAGGGTGACGGGCACAATGCAACGTTGGTCACGTGCTTTGCGTGAACGTGATCACCACGGCATTGGAGTTGTAATAGGTAGAGATAACCGCGTAACATCAGGTGGGCCTACGGCTTGTCTCGTCAATTAATAGTAAAAAAAAATGACATGTGGTTAATTACCATATATGTTGTGAACATTGTGCTTAACGTCTAAAGTTACTTACTATGTCGTATCCCAAATGAACTAACACGTTCAGGAATTATAATTAATCTGCCTATTTTCAACTCGTCCGTGATGTATCCCCGAAAATTCTTAACAGTCATAAAACAAAATGAGATTGATACATAAATCTCTGATTACAGATTAGGGTTGTCCTGGCTTGAGAGGGTAAAAATAGTTTTAATATGTCACAGGAATCCATCTTGGATTTTCTATATTTAACCACGAGTGCCGTGGGGTGCAGGCATTAGAATATTGCCCCTCTTCTCTTGCCCGTGGATGCAGTAAGAATCTGCCAAGGGACACCTCCGGAAGATAAGCATCAGCGTCTTTCCGTGTATCAACATCCCGCACTGCGCTCGCTAACCCGCCTGCCAAGCGTGAGTATGCCACAAACCCTCAAGATCAGTTCCATGTGGGAGGGCCATGTCCAGCAGTGGACGCCCTACGTATGTCTGAGTTTTTGCATAAGTTTCGTTATATTTTTTTTATGTAATAAATGCTTTTAACATTTTATTTTCATATTTGTATTGGGTAAGTTTATAACTCCCTCATTTTTAATAAATCAGCATCGTCTTTTACGAAACAAGTAATATGTCTGTCTGTATGATTTTAGCCTCACCTTTTGATAGAAGTGGTCTGTTTGTTTCATTAATAATGTCGTATGTCGAAGTAGAACAATCATAAACGTTGGTGAGAAGCTATATTTAGAAACGGTAAATCGATATGTCTGTTAAAGTTAATGTCATTTGCCTTTTGCACTTTTTATGTTGCTATTATAGTCCTATGGTTTATAATACTTTTTGTACGCGAGAGTTTACTTAATACCTATAAAATGTGAATTATTAACGTTTTAAAAAGACTGATGTTTTTTATAAACTGTTAAGCGCATCTGCATTGCTAAGGTTTGAAGCTCGCTGCCGGCTTCTGTTTTCCCCGAAAATAAAACCTGGGTATCCATAAGTCACCTATTCAGTGTTAATTAGACTTTTGTTGTGGGCGTGTGTTAAGGTTGTGGCTTAACAAATTATACCAAAGGAAAAAAGCAAAATCGGCCAAAAACTCGCGCACGAAGGTTTCCATTACCATTAGTCTGTAAGCAAAAAAACAGGTTGTACGGGTAATCCTCTTAAATATTTATTTTATTGTTTTTAGTACTTGTTGTTATAGCGACAACAGAAATACATCATCTGTAAAACAATCAACGCTATCACGGTTCATGAGCTACAGCCTGGTGACACACACACAGACAGACAGACGGACAGCGGAGTCTTAGTAATAGTCCCGTTTTTACTCTTTGGGCACGGAACTCTAAAAAAGAGATGAAGTCATTCGAGTCATACGCGAGCGATTTAAAAATAAAGCCCAAGTGCAAAACGCCAAAGTTATGAAATTACGAGTAATTAAGCCTGAGTACTATCAAGATCCTTAAGGTTATTATCGATAGGAAAGGCCTCGTTTTTTGTACCTGAGTAAAACCGTGGCATAGAACTGGTCTATTCATATGTATTGATCAGCTGGCACCACTCCAATCTTAGACGCCATATATCACTCAGTGCGAAATAGCCAGAATAAAGGGAACTCGCTAAATCGGGCGGATCGGCGACGGCTGGTCTGCCTGCGTGTTTTATATAATATCATCAATATCAGCAGTAGAACCCTCAAAGCAAGGCCGACACAACAATTCTAGATGATGAATACACTGTCATAAAGTAGTATACATTCAGTACGTGACACTGCAGTGTCTGGGACATTGTAAGATAGAGTATTTTAAGAGTTATCGCAAAATTTTAAGTGAATAAAATCCGACAGACGTACGACGCAGATGGCTCAATTTTTTCAACATTCTTATACCTACATTAATGATGTTTCTTTCGAGCCGTGACCAGCTCATTGATATCGTGGTAGACGACGGATGCTACGGAGCTTCAACTTCGACTATAAAGTCGGAACGTCCGATTGATTTTACATTCCAGACTCCGCCCTCAATACATCTAATTTAAAACCTCCGGCAGACCGATTACGTATTTCGCGACAGGTTTGCAACAGGCGTTAGTCTCGCGAGCATCGCTGTCAAACATCAATTTTGTATTAGCTAACAGATTGACGTTCCTACCTGACACTGGCAGAGTTGCAGCAAGTGGCATGCATCAGCCATTAAAAAGAAAAGAAGAAGAAGAAGATTGACGTTTGACAGCGTTGATCCCGAGATTTTCTCCCGTTGCAAACCTGTCGCCGGATACGTAATCCTAATCACCCTTCCGCTCAAACTCCGACTTCGGTAAAACCGTCTTCAAAACATTTCTGTTCTGAAGTTTGGAGTTAAGAGCTGTGATTTAAGGATTAGAAATTTTTAGTTAACTTAGTGAACGTGATCACCGCGGTATTGCAATTAGTTTGTAATAGGTAGAGGTTACCGCTTTACATCAGGTGGGCCTTCGGCTTGCCTCGTCATTTAGTACTTAGTATAAAAAAATACTGTCTATGACGTACAAGGATAAAAAGGTTTGTGAAAGGATCACAGGGACCAAATATCCTGCTTATATCTCCGACTCAGAAGAACTCTGTTATATTGAATTTTATAGTAGCTCTTTGCGTAAGCAATATCAGAATATAACTTTCAAGGAAGCTGGTATTTCCTACGACGAATGGTCACTTTATAGCTTTGTCTGACCTACTTCACGGCACTAAAACTAACTCGATTATCAAATGTTATGTTTATGATATTGAAACTACAGAGCAGTTACATTTATAGGGGGTAAAATATTAGAAAAAGTTATAAAAAAACTACAGAGTTTGAATGAGTAAAACGGTTTACGAATCCGGTAGCCTTAATCCTTACGAGTATAGACCAAAAATCGCACGAAAAAATGAATGAAAATACTTGAATTTACACAAAATAATGCCGTGGGGTGCCGGCAGTGGAATGTTACCCCTCCTTTAATGCCCGTGGATGCAGTAAGAGCCTGCTAAGGGATGCCTCCGGAAGATGGGCAGCAGCGTCTTCCGTGTATCAACATCCCGTACTGCGCTCGCCAACCCGCCTGCCAAGCGTGGTGAGTATGGCAACTACCCCTCATGGAGATCCATGAGGGAGGCTTGTGTTCAGTAGTGGACGTTTTACGGCCGAAATTAATAATTCTTTAATTTTTAACCTAAAACTTCAGTGATAAAATCTAAAATGTCGCTGAAAATACTCAAACCGCTTTATGTACTTATGCTTATGACATTTAGATAAAGATACGATTATTTTGTCACATATATTACATTTGAGTAGTTCCCTCGATTTATCGATCCCACCACCCATCAATAGAACTTTTTTAACCCAGTTCTGTTGTGTAAGTGAAACAATAAAAGCCCAACCGCAAGTTTAAATTTAGTGCATACCAGTATTATAATAACAGTCTTGAGGGATTCCAGTAGACATTATAAATTATTTCATTTTAATAACCCTGATGATAATGATACTGATGTTTAGGTAAGTATAATAATATCCCACTAATATTATAAAGCCGAAAGTTTGTTTGGATGGAGGTTTGTTACCTCTTCACGCAAAAACTAGCCTACGGATTGAGCTGAAACTTGCAGACGTATTGATGTTGATCAGGATTAGCACATAGGCTATTTTTTATTCGGGTGCAACGCATGCGAAGCGGCGGGCAGAAGCTAGTTATTATTTCGATGACGTCACCACATAATTCTTTTTTTAACAGACTTCAAAAGAGGCAGAAGTTCTCAAGACGTCTAATTTTTTATTAATCTTTGTGGAACTCCGTCGTGAGTTCAATCACCTTCTGTGGTCTTATCTATCAGTTCCACTTCATCAAATTATACTTTCTGAATGCAAATGCTTCATATCATAATTTCAGCCGTAAAACGTCTACTACTGAACACAGGCCTCCCTCATAATTCTATGAGGGGTATTTTCCATACTCACCACGCTTGGCAGGCTGGTTGGTGAGCGCAGTACGGGATGTCGATACATGGAAAGACGCTGCTGCACAACTTCCGGAGGTATCCCTTAGCAGGCTCTTACTGCATCCACGGGCATGAGAGGAGGGGTTACATTCTACTTCTGGTACCTCACGGCATCAATATATTACGACCTTCAGATAAAAATGCCAAAAATTTCATTGAAAAAAATGGGACCTAATTAAAATGACTCCTCAGAATTAAAAAAAAAAATTGCAAATCGTTCGTAAACGACAGAGTTCTGAGGAAACAATGATTAAAAAATATAAGGACAACTTGAGAACCTCTCTGCTTTTTTTTTGAAGTCGGTTTAAAAATTTAATACTGCAAGTCAAGGTACAATGGGCGGTATTTTCGCTGAGAAAAGATCACTTCCAAAATAGTATTCAACGACTAACTCATTAACACATGCAGTCATGTTTATCCTTCAGTTTAATTAAATCGATCACTAGTTTCAATTAAATCAATGACTGTCCCAATAACCATTGTTAGATCGATTCAATAATTGTCTAACTATATTGAGGTTATTTATAGGACTGTGGTTCATCGATCCGCTATCTATGTTAATTGGATAGAAGAAACCCCTGACATTCAAAAGTTAGGGACGGTTCTTTATTCAAAAGTTAGAGACGGTTACTTATTTAAAAGTTAGGGACGGTTCCTTATTTAAAAGTTAGAGACAGTTACTTATTTAAAAGTTAGGAACGGTTCCTTATTCAAAAGTTAGGGATGGTTCCTTACGTTCGCTTACCTCGGTGGTTGCTCGTGGACCCATTTAGAAGAATAAGAATTTAATTTATTTCGGATAATAAAACAAAACAAATTGTTTGTTATTGGGCTCAGAATCATATTAGTTTATTATGATTGAGTACGGCAACAACCCCTCGTGGATATCCTCATCATCTTTCTCTCAGGACGTCCACTGCCGGACATAGGCCTCCCTCATGGATCTTTAAGAACTGATTACGAGGAGGAGCGCAGTACGAGATGTTGATTCACGTAAAGACGCTCCTGTCCATCTTCCGGAGGTATCACTTGGCAGATTCTTACTGCATTCACGGGCAAGGGAAGGGAGGTAACGTTATACAGCTACTCATATACATTAATGAACTGGCATGGACGGTTAGTAACGGAGCTTTTCAATTTCCTTAAATAATCCGGGTTTGTGCAATGGTTAACATCGGTAGCTTTCAACTATCATAAGGCCTTTTTCATTTACGTTACCGTTTTATGACTGTAGAAGCTCACACTGCTGAATGAGTATGTTTTATAGACGACATTTGTATCGTAAATAAGTTTTCTCATTATACCTAATTTGATGATCTGTGAAGCCAACGTTTATCTCCATTGAATGAGTTAATGGAAGTCTTCGAAGTTATTACTTTGATTTAACTCTTCACTCTAGGAGTGTTATTTGGCTCTTGGCAGCCAGTTGTGTGCACTTGTAATCATTTTATTTAACTACTTACAGTACGCGAGTATTCGACGCAGTCTCAAAAGCCTCTTTTGAGGTAAGACCGATACGACATTTCAGTTTTATAAACGGTTACGGTGACTTTGCTTTGTATTTCGCAAGGTCGCGAGATTATTACGAAAACTACGCACTGACTTTCAAAGTTCAGAAATAAACGTTTTTTTATTCATGAGAAAATCTACTTTCCCATTATTGATTTTTGGCCGTGGGGTGCCGGCAGTAGAATGTTACCCTGCTCTCATGTCTATGGTTGCAATAAGAGCCTGCTAAGGGATACCTTCGGCATATAGGCATCAGCGTCATTATGTGTATCAACATCCCGTACTGCGCTCGCCAACCCGCCTGGCAAGCGTGGTGAGTATGGCAAGCTAGCCCTCACGGAGACCCATGAGTGAGGCCGTGTTCAGTAGTGGACCTTTTACGGCTGAAATTATGAAAAACGATGAAACGTTTTTATTTTACGGCAATCAGGTTAAATCACTTTTGTAAAGAGTTTAGATAATGTTTTACACAAGTGTCGCTAGATTGAACCTGTACCCCTACTATAACATAGCACATTAACCTTTTGTGAATTCATAGAAATGTGTTCAATCACGCAAGCATTTTGTAGGGCAAAGACTTAGAATTAACAGAGCTCGACCTGAAATGTACCTTACATTTCAGGTGGAGTTCTGTTAATTCTAGGTCAGCTCAATCCTTACATCATGTTAGATTTACTATAATGTATTGAAAAAACTTTAGAAATAATCAAAGTATTTCTTGATTAATTCCCGTGTTTTTGATTTTTAAAATGTATAGTACCAAGTAGGTGGATTGCATCCTGAGAATTACATCTATTCTACATCTGCATCTAATTTTAAACATTATCTTTAACATCCAACCTCACAGTAAAACCTGTTTATATAGGTATTTTTGTTTTTGTTATGTATGTTTTTTGTATGTAGTTTTTACGCCCTCACTGGTTAGCAATAACACAGATAATATAATACACTATTAAATAAGTAGGGCTTCAAATTTTGACAATTAGAACACATCGTTTTAAGCAAGCGATGTCTATCTTGTACGCCAAAACATTACGTTTTAGGTCGAGCTCTATTCATGAAAATTCTAGGTCAACTCATTCCTAATAGCGGTCTACGGGGCGTGTTACATTTTCTTAGAAAAGTAATTCTAAGAAACTGTAACACACCGTTCGTTGGAAACATACGTCGATTATGTTTTCAATGCAGCAAATTTTAGTGATTCGGGCTTTGTGTCGTTTCAAGCAGTTGAATTTAGAAAGGCTTATAATGATCTTCCAATAAAATTTTTGGTGCAGTTAAATTTAGAAAGGCTGATCTTCCAATAAAATATTTGGGATTTTTTTAGTTGCTGCTGGCTTCGTTGATTGTCTTATATTATAACCCACAAGTACCATTATTTTTGGTGCAGTTAAATTTAGAAAGGCTGATCTTCCAATAAAATATTTGGGATTTTTTTAGTTGCTGCTGGCTTCGTTGATTGTCTTATATTATAACCCACAAGTACCATTAAGCAATAGTCCGTTTTAAATATGGATAACATTAGAACGTTTATTACGTGTTAGAAAATAACGGTAAAATAACTGGATTTCATATTTATGAGATGAGGAGGAATATTGTTCCAACGTTCGTGGCAGCTTAACTATCACCAACTCTTTTATTTACTCCCATTATGAATCTACTACACGTCACCGGATTGTACCAACTGTTACTCTATATCTCAGGGCGCAATGCAGTCCAGCGTTGGTCACTTGCTTAGTAATCATCGAGGTATTGCAGTTGTAATAGGTAGAGGTAACTGCTTAACATCCTACCTGATGTTATGCAGTTACATTTGCTTGTCTCGTCGTTTAGTCGCATAAAAAAACTCTTGTCTAGGCGAAAACATCAGGAAAACATACTCAAAATCTTCATCTAATTGTTGTTACTCCAAGTCGTTTATATCTCATAGGAAAGTCAATGTCACGTTTGAGTAGGTGTTTAGAACGCGATAGATTTGGCACGTCTGTTCTACCTATATCTGCGTCATAAAGATCAAGGTTTACTTATGCTCATTCATTGTTTGTAATCACGATCTTGTTTATTTATTATTATTTATTGACAGTCATTGTTATACCTCTATGACTCTACATGATACAATCATGTTTTTAAAAATAAATTCGGGCAGTATTTAGACTACTGAGTAGGTAAGTCTTAATCTTAAACATAAAGTTTGTTTGGGATATGGATCTGTTATTTGTACTAATAATTATTGTATACTGTTCTTAATAAGTAACATAGACAAAATGACTTAAAGCAATGTATTCGACCTCTGATAAAAATCAATAATGGGAAAGTAGATTTTCTCATGAATAAAACAACGTTTATTTCTGAACTTTGAAAGTCAGTGCGTAAGTAGTTTTCGCAATAATCTCGCGACCTTGCGAAATACAAAGCAAAGTCGTGGTAACCATCTAACTAATTTATAATAGGTTCCTATAAGTACAGGCTGTATCACAGAGGCTCAGAGAACCTATAGCTAGGAAGTTTACGGGTTCAATAAAAAATAAACATTCTATCAGAAAAGTGGTCTATCATGCGACTTAGTGTGGGTTTCATGTTAGCATACTTGCGTGGATGACGTCAATGATCGTGTTATGGCTAAGTTGTTGGTGTATAAATTAGACAGTTTTTATTTACAAAAAACATTGGCTACAAACTCAAAGTGTAAAACATATTAGTAGATTATATTAGGAAAAAACACGGCTAAAATACAAGTAAAATTTTTCACTTTCAAAATTAACGTCAGGTGAAGAATTCATTTTGTAAAATACGGGGATTATTTTTTTTGAAAAATCAAAAGGTGTCGAAGTAATTTGTAATTTTTATAGTATTTAACCACACTTAGGTAGAACATTTCAGCGGTACCCGACATGGGTTTTGTAGCTTAGTAGCACTTCCGGCTTTAGGAAGCGACAAGGGTCGGTTTGAAGGACGTGGGTTCGAATCCCACCGCAATCGTAATTTTTTTATAAGGTTTTTCATTTCCTTGAATTGTCGAAAACAGCTTCGAAGTTATAATAACTACGTGAGTAATCATCGTACTTTACAAAATAAATAGGGTTTTGGCAAAATTTATGTTACTACGAAAACATCGCTTACTACAACACCGTGAACGGCATTAGTATATAAGCTAAACGGGATCTATTGCAACACTGCCATAGATAAATAAGACGTGTATCAAAAACATATAAGAGAATCTCACGAGATAAGATAAACCGGTAGTGGTTAACCAGAGAGAAAAAGTTAGGTTAGTAACATTGCATCACAGAAGATAAAATATCGTGCAGTTCTTAAAGTTACCGCGGGCTGTAGGCATGGTCTTAGATAAACTCTGACTTTGACTCAAACAATTCTTGAAGTAGTTAAAGTCAAGCTCGTGAAAGTTGATAAAATGTAGTCCTTTTACATCTATTGTAGATGATTCAAACAGCTTCAGCAACTGGTATTAATACTTTACTCATGGATCCCATAATCGGAACTGAGTTTAAAAAAATGGAACCTAATTCAAAGTATGTCTATTCAAACCCAAAAATAATTTTCTAAATCTGTTCATCATTCATAAACGACGGAGTTCTGAGGTAACAAAGATTAAAAATAAATACAGACTACTTGAACACCACCTTTTTTCGAAGTCTGTTAAAACAATAAAAGAACAAGTCAGATACGACATTTGACCTGATAATATGTATTGTCGTAGTCACCAGTATGTTACGTGACCGCTAGAACGTATTGAGCGTAACAATTTTGTCATAAAACTCATTTTTAACACATCATAAAACATTATATTATGTAAACTATTGTATCATGCGTTCAATAACAAAGAGAACTAGAAAACATCATGAATTTAACGTTACCCAAATTTGTTTGTTGATATTAAAGTTTCCTGTCTTAAATTTCTATTAGGTAAATATGATAGATAGTAGATGTTAACAAAATACCTATCTCATAGATAAAACGCTTTACCGAATATTAAATTCATAGGTGACTCGAAATAAATGAAGCGTTTTCATTAAAAAGTAAAAACTTCAAAAATAGTTACCTCGAACCTTATAGATGGCGTTAATTTTCTTTTACTGGTAGGCACAATTTGACAATGACAGGATTAATCACAAACTTGCTTACTTCGCTTGCCAGCTCCATCTGTTAGGTTTAGTAGAAAACTCTTTTTGTTTTGTTACTGAAAACGGCTCATTGATTTCGAAAACTATAAACACGTTTCTCTAAATATATGACGTTAGCGGTAGAACAAGGTGTAGCTAATATAAGTGGCCACAAACACAGTTTTAGAACGACTTTCTCATTATCATTTTGATAGTGCAGAATCAATATTTTATTTTTATTTCTAAAGTCTAGTAAAAGTAGGGTAAATTCTCTATTAACTGTGAAAAGCTACGGTTTTCGTGGCAAAGTTATTTGCGTGTTTGTTTAGTGTTATGTTAAGTTATTAAGTTTAAAGTGAAGTTGCACAACTTGATATGTTTAACTTGACACTTTAATTTGAAGGGGTCGTCGAAACATAGTTCAACTCTGCGGCATACCTGACAGAGTACCTACCTGATACGCCTGATAGAGTTACCTATATATTATATAAAACATCCTTTTGCCATTATAAATTATAAAGTAAGGCCTTCGCATCTATTATAGATTATTTATACAGCGTCAGCAACTGGTAATCATGCTGTACGGGACGCTGCAGTGCCTGGGACATTGTTAGATGGATTAGGCTTGCCCAGCGCCCAGCACCTATACCATCCTCTCAGCTTAGTCAGCTATTATTCAGGGGAAAAAACAGGTCAACACGTCTGAAGCTAACTAAGCCGCGGGTTTACTCACGATGTTTCCTTCACCGTTAAAGCACGTGTTAAGTAAATAAATATATAAATTATATATAACACACTACAATATAAAACACATCACTCATAGACTTATATAAGTTAACTCTATAGATAGTGTTTAGTTCAATGTTTTGATAATTTTTGAAGCCCTAGTGATAGCTCTACGCTGTGTCCAACAATTGTTTAACAATTATCATTTTAGAGACCGGATTTTCTGATTTCGTATGATTATAGGTACTATATGTACATTTAGTATATAGTATGCAATTGCATACGCCAGATTATATATATGTCAATATATAAATATATGTAAATATAGACATAATATTTCAAAATTCAAGTGGGATAGAATACAGTCTTTAGGCAGTCTTTTACAGTCTAAGTAATTTGCTATTTAGGTTTAGTGAATGGAAAGCTAAATCTAGTATCTTCCTAGTTAGAACGTGTCGAGGAAATAATTAGCTCATGCGCAGTTGGCATGTCGCGTCACCTTGCTAATTGCCGACTGATATTATTTCTATAATACCTGCTTGCTGTAAGATAAGAGTCTTAACTGATCTCTGTTCTTTTGTTCAAATTTTTTCCTTCAGTTTTAAACTGTCTGGGTAAAATTAGCTATGAATCATAAGAAGTATTTACAAAACAAAAAAACGTATGTTAGTGTTCTATCAACCATCTGGTACATACCTATAACACATGCTCTGCTTACTTTGATGCTGGATGGTGCTGTGAAATATCCAGCATTATTTAATAATTTTACTAAAAAAATAGGAGTTTCTCAATTGGTCAGTTTTTTTATTCTCATTAGAGTAGTAAGTTTGTTCTGGCAAATCTGCCTGACAATAATGTTCTGTGTTTCACGGTTCATGATGATCTACAATTATCCAGCTCATTCAATCATAGTGAAACAGTTGAATCGATTTTCACTTGGGCATTATTAGACATGCGATCGAAACTGCAGTATAAAGCGACTAGTAGACTTAGCTACAAGTTTGGCTACAAGTACAAAGGTAGTCATTATAAACTGAGTCTACCTTATCAAAATTCAAAATGGAGGTTAACATCATTGAAACAGACCATATACGTAAACATGCTAACATGCATCCAAGTAGTTGTTTGATAAGAGACAATAGTGTTTGTGCAGGTGTGAGCCTGAAATGAAGGAATTTTAATGTACCGTAGATACTTCTAAAGACTGATTTATCGATGGCATGTGTTTACAATCCTATTTCTACAGCTTAGCCGTTTATTTGAGTTCAATGCTCTAATAGGTATGTTGACATGGTGGGTAATAAAGTCAAAAGTACATTTAGTCCGTCTGAATATAAAAAAAGACATGCATTTTTAGATTTTTCAAATGAATTGGTTAATACTTTTAGCGCATTTAAGTTTAGGAGCTGGGACTTGGTTCTTCATAACGTGACTATAACTGAGACACGCCGTGACATCATCACTTCACGCAACGTTACGACTCAATCATCATTTCAGCCGTAAAACGTCCACTACTGAACACAGACCTCCCTCATGGAGTTACCATACTCACCACGCTTGGCAGGCGGGTTGGCGAGCGCAGTACGGCATGTTGATACACGGAAAGACGTGGCTGCCCATCTTCCAGAGGTGTCCCTTAGCAGGCTCTTACTGCATCCACGGGCATGAAAGGAGGGGTAACATTCTACTGCCGGCACCCCACAGCAACGACTCAATGTATCGCCGTTATTCTTTAAATACGTAAAAAAGTAAAAAACGGCGTAGGCCCATTTGTTCCATAATACTGTTCCATTAATGGAAGAAACGGTACAACACTTTAACTTATATTTTTTGAATGCACATGCGTAAAACATAAAGACTAAAACTTTACAATAAGGCAACTAGCCTATTATAGATGCCTTTATTAAGTGTCTACGATGCATGCGTTGAAGTAAAAAACACTTAAGAACAGTGACAGTCAGCAATAATAAATTGATGGCAATGCTATTGATGAAACCTTACAACGTCTGATTGATCCACTTATACCATTCTTATTCTAGTAAAACCATCTAAGTAGGAAATCGATGAAGCAGGTACCTACAGCTAGGTTGCTTTTTGCGCTACCACAAAGCAACGGTATCACACAACTACAGCGGTATTTACCAAGATGAGTACCTATCGCGTGACTATCATCAGTTTATGGTATGTGGGCGTACTGCAGCTTCCAATAATGGGCGAGAAATTTAAAAAAAAATCAATGAGTTTGTCTGATCCAGGCTTTGACTAAATAACCGATAGCCGAAGGATCTAGGAAACTGTTAAACTGATTCATTTGACTTTAGCATGTGACAAGCCAGGGCCTCCAGATGGTGTATCGAAGGCTGCCGTAAATCTTTTCAAAAATAACACGTACGATTTTTTCGTTAGGATTTGGCAGACTTCTGCCAAGAGATCACTCATTCGTATAAGATAAAAAGGCAAAGATGGAGCCTTCTATCTGTTTCTTAAGAACTTGGCTAAGGTTTTGGTGTCCCTAAAAGTTCACAATGATCTCCATCAAAAGTTCCGTTGGTATATGGAGCTCCTAATAGACACTTTACATGAAGAATGCTTTAGAATTATCAAAAATCATATAAATATGACGATGGACGCTATTTCGAGATTTTGGTTTCCACAAATTCGCAAAGACGGCAAGAAGCACTTCTACACACGTCTATGATGAATAACCTAATATTGTATAATGAAATTTCTTATTTTTTTATGTTAAATTTTTATAATAGTTAAGCAATAAACTACTTGCTCAGAGTTATGACACCTAGACTAAAGAATGTGTCCAATATCAGAATGTTAAGACTTACTCTGCCGCAGCAAAGGCTAAAATCACCTCAATATGTTTATTGCGAATATGTTGTTACATGAGATCTTAAAAATTAGGTTAGTAGATACAAACATGGACCCTGCTAGGCCATAGCAATATGCAATTTTAGTGACTTTTCTTTAGTTTTGAGATAATCTTACTTTTTTCGTATATTCTTTGTAATTGTAAATTTCGTGTAATTGTAACACACTACAAAGCCGGCGCACGGTCAAGGATCAAATGTTTCTATTTAAAATTTTGAATGGTTTAGTTGACTCACCATATTTACTAGGTCGATTAAGTTTTAAATGCCCTCGTTTAAATGCTCGCAGTACCAATAATCTTTTCGCTTTATATAATCAGAACTCGAATTATGCATCTAATTCTTTCATTCCCAGAGTAAGTAAGTTGTATAATGAAATATTCTCTGATTGTGATTTATTTTCGCTATTTATGAATCAATTTAAAAACAAGTTTTTCTTTTAGATTAGTATTATGTTCTCTTATTAATTTTTGTTTACATTTTGTTTGTTTGTTTGTTTTCTTACATATAAACATAAATCATCAAAAAAACATAATTCTTAAACATATTACTTAATGTCCGCAGTGTATTAAATATTTTTTGTAAACTATTTAGTATTAGTGGCAGCTTGATTGGTGTATCCATAATTTATAATCTTTGTTAATCTTAAGTTTATTGTATACTGTTTGTGCCCTAATAAATAAAATGAAAAAAAAAAATTGATAAAATAAACATAGGTAATCTTTATCTAAGAAATACCCCTACTTGTGTTTTGAGAGAATCTGCTAGTTTGCCATGATTGATACTCTAAGGGCCGTATTGTGCCTCCTACAATCCTATAAATTGTTAGTAGAGTTGTAAGTTTTATAAGTTTGTTAAATTTCACGGTTTCGTACGTAAGTTTAAAGTAAAGCTAATGGTCGCGAGTGTATGCCGTGACGTGTTGCCCAAAGGACAGTTGTCTGCTCTAATTAGCCGTTAAAACACGTCATATCGTAATAAGTATGTATGTATGCTGACCCGCGGGAACATGCAGCGCTGTATGGTATGCAAACCGTACACATACTTTTACTATCAAGGTGCATCATTTAGGTACATTTGATACGTTTGGTACATAATGTGGGCGGACATCGACGTGCCACAGTGACCGCCAGTGTTTGTTACCTTCCTATTTAATTTGTTTATCCGATGATACTCTAATGCCAGATGTGAGTAGGTGTGTTTTGGTATCAGGTAATAAAAATATTCACCGGGTTTTAATTTCACGGATGCGATGTGAACTGTACGACTACATTCTGTATTAGAATTTGTTTATCCATAGGTGACACACCTATGGATAAACGGATAGGGGTAGTGCCTTATAGGTATGTCTTCTTTCATCACATCACATCTACTTAGCTAAGTGTTGAAAGAAGCTGTCAACTCTGAGATGGGGTGCTAAAGATTAATCAAATGGTGATAAATGAGCTGAATACTGCTTCTACGAGTAAAAAGTGATTTAATTGACAAGCAGGTGAGGTATCTTGAGATGAGGCGCGACAGTCTAATCCACTGAAATAGGGAAAATCAAAATAGCAACTCTTAATGGGAAGCTCCGATGCTTAAATGTTAAGAATTAAATCACTCATCATAGAATCATAGAGTTCATAAAACGTCCATCAAAACTGTTACGTAGTTTAGTCAAACCTATTTTGAACTGCAATTTGAGATGATCATAAACGTATTTTCCAGAAATAACACAACTGTACCTAAAAACGTTCAACAAATGTCAAACGTAACTTATGTACACTACTGATGCTCGTGCTCTGATGTTGAGTAGTGCATCTGCGAATCAAAGGTATATTACTTTCTAAATTACCAGTCCGATGTAAAATAAGTATTTGAGGTAGGAGCGATATACATTACATAAAATAAATAATAATAAAAATTAATTAATAATTGTAAATTAATAATTACATAATTATTAATTTTATTTATGTGTTCAGTAGTGGACGTTTTACGGCTGAAATGATGATGATGATACATTATATATATATGTAATGTATCATCATCATCATATACATAATACATATATACCTCTATAGGTAATTAAGTCAGGTGTGTCACTATACAATTAGATACCTATCTACTGACAAAAATACCCTATGATACTATTGAAATTGTTACAAAGGACGCCAACATACCAATTTATCACGAGAAAGCAGAATAGATTTAGGGCTTTCACACACCTACTTTCCTAAAAAGTGTATATTCCTTTTCACAAAGCTTTACCATTCCGTACACTGTAAGGAAAAGTTAAGTCCGTCAACTTTTAATTGCCTAAGTATAGCTTTCAAAAGTTTAACTTCAAAAGTTCTTTAACAAATCCTAACACAGCGACCTCATTATATTAATTAGCGGTATTGTTTACGTACTTGTTATGTTGTTCACCATTAAAGCACGTGTTAAGTGTGCACATACATTTTTCAAGGAAGAAAAATCCATTGGTGCTCGGCCGGTATCGTGCTTTAACGGTGAAGGTAACATCGTGAGGAAACCCGCGGCTTAGTTAGCTTCAGACGTATTGACCTGTTCTTTCCTGACTAATAGTTGAATAAGCTGAGAGGATGGTATAGATGCTGGGCAAGCCTAATCCGTAACAATGTCTTAGGCACTGAAGCGTCCCGTACAGCATAATTACCAGTTGCTGACGCTTTATAAATCATCTATAATAGATGCAAAGGCCTTACTTTTTACTTTTTTTGTTATGTTGGTGGAGGCAATGAATGCGAAGAGTCACGAAAGTTATTTCAATTACGTGTCAAATGGTATGAAGATATTGTATAATTTTGATTATTTATTTAGTGATTGAGCCGTGAAGTGCCAGCAGTAGAATACTGCCGCTTCTCTCTTGACCGTGGATGCAGTAAGAATCTGCCAAGGCATACCTCCGAAAGATGGGGACCAGTGTCTTTTCGGGTACCAACGTCCCATACTGCGCTCGCCAACCCGCCTGCCAAGCGTGGTGAGTGTGGCAACAACCCCTCAAGATCAGCATTTGAAGATCCATAAGGGAGGTGTATGTCCAGCAGTTGACGTCCTACGGCTGAGATAATGATGATGATAATGATTATTATCGTGCAAGCCGATCTGATGTTATCATCAGATCGGCATTTTGTCAGACACACTACTAGACAGACTACATTGACAAAAAACGGGACTTCAAGAGGTAATCGAGTCAAGCCCTTCCTCTACAACACCTGTATCACCTTCGACGATGCTCAAGGAATGCCCAGAGTTCCAAGGTCTCAAGGGGAACAAAGCACGACACACCCCAACCCAGGACGTCAGTGCAGATTTTATGTCCCCCACCAGATTTAGAACTAGAAGCCGACCTAAGACGAGTGTCAGCCCTAAAATAAAGTTATGCATGCCGTCGTGAACACAATTCCGATGACATTTCCATTGTGGAGAAAGCTCGATCGAATCGCATTGGTATTGTTAGAATCGGTAGGTACCAACGCACGCACCTCACACATCTTCACGAGTTCATGCTCTGCTGTATGTGAAAATATGTAAGTATATGTTCACGACTGAATAACCTCTTGAGTCATGTGAGACAAATTTGCCCCATAAGAACTACATTTTCTTATGGGGCAAATTTGTCACACACGACTCACTGTGAAACTTGTATTATCCTAGGATTATTATGAGTTAGCCTATAAGTATTTCCATGCAAAAAGATATTCAATGACCTCAATTATATTTACCCTGAGTTAGGGATAATTTCCTGTGATGTTTTTTCTGACATCAACTCTATTTCAATGTTGTCGAATTGGGCATTTACCGAACTCATACCCTAGTAATATAATAAAGGTATAGTTTTAAATATCTTATGAGCCATATTTTTTTTATAAACACTAGCTCATTGAGACTGGATGGCGCCGTGTAAAACGGCATGAACGATAACGAAAGGGAACATTTGTCGACAAAAGTTCGTACATAGTTATTATCACCTTCCAAGAACAATTGCCAGTAAAATACACGGAAGATTACTGATTATTCTCATCTCAGCCGTAGAACTTCTGTCCACGTTCACTGCTGGATAGGCCTCCCTTGTGAATCTCCAAGATCAAGGGGTTATTGATACTCGCAATGCTTGGCAGGCAAGTGAGCGCAGTACGAGATGTTGATTCACGGAAAGACGCTACCCATCTTCCGAAGGTATCCCTTGGCTTTGATTCCTCCTTCCTCCATCCACGGGCAAGTGGGGAGAGGCAACATTCTACTCCCAGCACCTCACAGCAAATGTAAGAACTGATTATTCATCAAACTGTAATCCCATGTAGATAGAGCTACTTCAAATGCACCCCACAAACACGTGTGCACTCTGCCGCAACTTGCTCTTCCTGTGTGAGTGGTGGTATTTGAGTGTGTACCTGTACACTGTACTCACAGTGTACAGGTACACACAACTATTTTAAGCATTGACTTCATTCTGTTCCATAGGTATTCGATAATAAGTTTACACCGCCTTCGTGTAGGCGTAGGCGAAGTGAAGCATTAACTTGCTTCATTAATAACTAAGATTCTGATAGTTGATATTGTATGTTTGAATGGGGTACTTTACAATAAACAATGTTTAATAATGCTTAACGATTTGTTAGGTTTGAGGTAAGTTAAATTGGCATTTAATAAAACCTTTTAAAGAAGTTGCTCATTAACCACATTAGATGATTTCAGCCGTTGGTGGATTGAGCTATCAGTAAGGTCTTCACATCTATTTAGATGATTGGTTTCCTTCCTCAGACACAATGCGAAGTATTGTATCGATTAAGCACTTGTTAAATTGCTGTTATCGAGCCCACGACCATCCGATCGAAAATCGGGGCATACCACTCGGCCAACACGATTTTTTTTAGTGAACTGACACACTGTTAATTTTAAATTAAAATTACACAGACTAACGTAGCTTAGCAGCAGTGCCGGATTAGCCACGTAGCAAGAGTAGCAAATGCTACGGGCCCCGCGAATTTGAGGGCCCCGCGCTTCAACGCCTATCTGACCGTAATAAAACAATATCAATTTAGATAGAAGCGTAAAATATCTTACATGCCTTAAACGCGAATCGCTTAGGCTATGCTTCACTTCCACTTGAAAATCTAAAACTCGATTTCGTCACGTTAAATCCTAAAAAAGGTATTTTACTAACTTTTTAACGTTAATGTTCTTATGTTTAATTATAATCGATATATTTAGACTAGCATCTATATCACATGTCTACCCTTCAAGCGGCCAGATTTAATTTTTTTATACATTTATTTTACGAGTAGTACGAGTAGCCGAGATTGTATTTATTTAATTGATTTTAATAGATTAGATTATTAGTATTTCGAGAAAACAGGCGAACTATTTAAATTTTATTAACTCGATGGGGTCGTCTTACGAACACACTTAAAAGATTCTACTTCAAAAAATCCGATTTTGAAACGGTTATCAGACACTAGGTGGTCAGTCCGAGCTGATGCTACGGAGGCACTTTTATGTGGTTTTATCACTAATAATAAGCAAGTTTTGGAAGACATTTTCAATAAATTGGATCAACGCTTTTTGATCCACGTTATTGAAAATGAAAACTCTGGAACAGCAATTTTATACACATTTATTAAATAATTCTTTAGAATCGTGTTTCCCAAACATAGAAATTGCCTTGCGCATTTACTTGTCTCTCGTGATCACTAACTGCAGTGGTGAACATCCTTTTTCAACATTAAAACGTATTAAAAATTATTTAAGGAACACGATGGGCCAAGAACGTCTTCATCATCTCACTTTGACGAATATGGAGCATGATTTGCATTAAAGAAGTCGATATTGAAAGTATTATCTCTAAATTTGCCCATATTTAATTCAGAATAGTTTATTTGTATTCAATCAGTGATGACATATGGAACCGAGACGTGGTCCTTCACTATTGGCCTTATGAATAAGCTCAGAGTCGCTCAACGAGCTATGGAGAGGGCTATGCTCGGGGTTTATCTACAGGATCGAATCAGAAATGAGGAGATACGTAGGAGAACTCGGGTCACCGACATAGCCCAACGGATTAGCTTGTTGAAATGGCAATGGGCAGGCCATATAGCGCGAAGAGCAGTTGGCCCATGGGGCCGTAAAGTTCTCGAATGGAGGCCACGGACCGGCAAGCGCAGCGTAGGAGGTCCACCTACAAGATGTGCAGACGCCTTGTTAAGAACCGCAGGTCGGCGTTGGATGTAGGCCACTTCCAACCGCAATTCCTGGAGATCAATGAGGGAGGCCTTTGTCCAGCAGTGGACGTCCTACGGCTGATATGATGATGATGAGTTTATTTGTAACAGTTTTGTTTTATTTAATACCATAAACTTGAGAACCAAAAGCAAACCATGGGCCCCTTGACAGAATTTGCTACAGGCCCCGCGCTAGCTTAATCCGGCACTGCTTAGCAGACACACAAATTACGATTTTATTTGCCTCAACAAAACTCTATCGACATACACTTGATAAACAACTCATCAAACGATTAACTACTTAACCTAGTTCTTACCTTTCTCAAGAAAAAACTCTATTTCCACCCCTGCGTGTTATGAGTAGATTGCGTCAGTTTTTATGAGGAACTTCCGTCGATCGTGGGAACCAAGGGCGACCTTCCCTGACCTTTCCCTCTTTACGACTTAACTGCCATCGTTTAGATTAATAAGCTTCCGAAAGTGAATGTAAATTAAATAGCGACCGACGGAGGGTTAAGTACGTAATATGTATTTCTAATCTACTCTAAAAAAATCCTATATTTTAATAGTGTACACTTGTTTTATGTTACGAAATTAATGCTACATATCTACTTTCGTGCTCTCCTAGAGCCTTTATTAATGGTGGGATGGCTTCAGGTAGGCGGCTTGTCTTAAAACCAAATACAGCGACAACGTCTGTTATCCCATGTTGTACGGGACGCTGCAGTGCTTGGGACGTTGTTAGATGAAAAAGACTTTCCTATATCCCCCGGCTTAGTCGGTCGGCTAAAGAAAATATCGTAAAGAAATCTGCTAGCCGCTTAGTCAGCCCCAAGGAGAGATTGGTATGGTGCGAAATTGAAATGATATTTCCGTTCTAACAAGAATGTAATGGCAATTTTTTATATCTTTTTCTGTGCTAAACGGCCTGACTTTCACCAAAACGTCATTAATTTTGCAAACGACAAACCGAACTTGATTAAGTAACTGTACCATCTCAGATTACGCAACCGATTCAAACAATGCAATCGACTTTACTTACTGACTATAATCTTATAGGGCACGTCTTGAACCACTATAGAGAACCTTAGAATTGGATTCGGTGTCTATTGATGACTATACCTACCTATAGTTGCTGAATAACAGAGATTAAAAAGCCATGTTGGTCGTGTGGAGTGTGTCCCCGACTTTCAATCCGAAGGTCGTGGGTTCGGTCCGAACAGAGCAACAATAAAAATCTTTATTGAAAAATTGAAATGCACATAAACACCTGCTTAATCGGTAAAGGAAAACATCGTGAGGGGCCGTGGCTTAGTTAGCTTACGACGTTTTAACCAGTTCTTTTCTCTGACTAATAAGGCCTCTGAAAAAGCTGGGAGGATGGTAAAGGTGCTGGGCAAGCCTAATCCATCATAGAGGTACAATGCCGGCATCCAATCCAGCACTTTACAGTTACAATAAATAAGTTACGGGCTAGTTCTAGCCTTCTAGTGTGAATTCGCACCGCTTCTTGATTGGATCAAATCAATTTCATCTCAAGTTTATCAAGGTTTTATGAAAAGCATAGCTAATTAGCCTACGAAATAAGCACATGGTTGATCGTCAGCAGTCACGCCATGCGTGCCTTGTAGACTGCAAAGCATATTTCAATCTAGCCGTGTTTTGTAAACCGAAACAGTATTTTGTAAACACGCTGCCGAACTCAAAGGAGATGTGGTTGTGTTTTGCTATAACAATGATCATGTATTTTGAGAGTCGAAGATTTTAGCTTTCAACTCGTCTAAATTATTTAAGGATCACAATTATCTGTTTTCCATTAGTAAGTAAAAGGTCTTACTGCACTACTAAAGGCATCTATTGAAGATGATTTATACAGCGTCAGCAACTGTTATTCATGCTGTATAGGACGCTGCAGTACCTGGGACATTGTTAGATGGATTAGGCTTGCCCGGCACCTATACCATCCTCTCAGCTAAGTCAGCTATTGGTAAGAAGAAACAACAGATCAATACGTCTGAAGCTTACTAAGCTGCGGGTGCCACACGTAACTTTTCATCCCACCTCAGCGAGGAAATGACTAAAAGCAAAAAAAAAAACTATCTTTGACATGAAAAGAAAATGGCGCGCGCAAAGCAGAGACTTGGAACCTTCTTGGTGTACTACCAAGAAGGTTCCGAGTCTGAGTTTTTAAAAAATTAAATAAGGTTGTATGATAAATTCGGCACCATGGAGGGAGAAGTAAATTGGTTTATTGATGTTTTGAATTTACAAACTTAGTGCACACGATGTTCTAAATTCAATTTACTTTATACTCTAGCGGATATAAACGGCTTTAGCAGTCAGATATCGAAGAGCAAAAATACTCTTTCCGAGATGGGGGGATGAAAAAATAATTATTTACCTATTACTTTTTTAACCCGAGAGAAAGTTTGTAAGTTTGGATACCTATATATTTTATACAAAACTAGCTTGTACCCGCCGCTTCGCATGCGTTGTACCCGGATAAAAAGTAGCCTATGTGTTAATCCTAGTCAACATCTATACGTGTGCAATTTCAGCTCGATACGAACGCTAGTTTTTGCGTGAAGAGGTAACAAACCTCCATACAAACAAACTTTCGGCTTTATAACATTAGTGAGATGATAATGCTTTTATAAATATTTAGTATTGGCCACCAAATACTATATATTCTATAACTACCTTCTTTTCTATACCTACCTTATTTTTTGTAACAACTGTAAAATAACAGTTCATAGTAACAATTGGCAGTTTAGTGAGTCTGCGCTCTTACTGGTAAAACACAATGACAAAAAAGGAGAGATGCTAAGACAATAGCACAGGCTGTCTCACAGCTTTCAGTGTCAACAATGCAACAATGCGAAGCGTCGTAGAACCGATTGCCTTCGTTCTGGGTGGAACAATGCGAGTGGTTTACTAGCTTCGTAGAGAAACTAGAGAAACGGCACGGATATTGGTTCCTGATGTTCACTTTTGAACGATAAAAAATATCGTTTCCTTGTTTTAACATACGCATGATAGGACATATTGCTGGTTTTATTTAATAAACAAACAAGATGCATAGGCATTTACATCTATTAAAGATGATTTATGTAGCAACAGGTATTTATGCTGTACTGGACGCTGCAGTGTTTGCGACATTGTAAGATGGATTAGTCTTGCTCAGCAAAGTCGGCTTTGTTTAAGAGGAAAGAACATTGTCAATACGACTGAAGCTGGCTGAGCCGCGGGTTTCCGCACGAAATTTCCACTGCCGTTAAAGCACGTGTTAAATAAATTTACACATTAATATCTCAAGAAAGAAAAATCCATACCAGTCGTGTACGAGTGGTATCTAACCCACTCTGCCAATACGGCTTTGGCCAAACAAAATCCATCGCCAATAGGAAGAAAACATGAGTAGGAATTAAGAATTGAATTCTATCAAATTGGCTAAGTGGTGCAAAGTTATGCTTTGTTGTTGGAACCTGTTTACAAAACTATTGCGTGATCAAATTATCTGCGAAGTTCAACAGCTTACGACTACTTGAATTGTAGCAGAAATGTTCAGATTCAATTGTATTTGAAGATTATGAGATGAAAGAACATATTTTATTATGATGACCTTTTATTGTATTGTCTCCTGAAAAATCTATCAAAAATCAAGAATAAAGAACTCCTAAAAAAAGGTCATTTGACCCACGGCATAAGTAAGATTGAGATCTTTAAGAACGAACGTTTAATAAAAATCTTTCTCTAAAATTCTTTCAGCTAAGTCTTTGATCATCATCATTATTCATCATTTCAGCCCGTTTGCACCCACTGCTGGTCCTCATCTTTAATACGTGATTCTCTCCGCTCCCTTGCGATTTGTGTCCACTGGTTTCCAACGGAACTAACGATGTCATTTGACCATCGGGCGTGTGGTCTGCCTTTTGGTCGCGCTGAGTCCCTTGGCCACCATTCAGTAACGGCTTTCGTCCATCTTCCATTATCCCTTCGAGCCAAGACATCTCCATTTGAACCTGGCTATCCTCGTACCCACGTCCACAACATTTGTGCGACGACGAATTTCGACTAGTGGTCTAGCAGACAAATTCCGAGCATGGCACGCTCCATTGCCCTTTTAGTTACCCGGATTATACATGTATTCCTTTGTGAGCGGCTATGTCTTTGATGATTAATAAAAATTAGGAATCTATCTTCGCAAACGTTAAATCAAAAGTTTCCATCAACATAGAAATTAAGTCATAATCATAAGTTAAATGTTTTAATTGTTGTACAAAAATTAAAACATTAACGATAAATGTAGGATTCGATACTTCGGTAGGACCGTAGCGGTACTCTACTATTTATTTAATGGACATCACTAATACTAGTGTATTATATTTATCTGTGCTTGTACCTACTTAAGTCACAGGTTAGTTATTACATCTAAAACTTCCATCAATATAGAAATTGAGTCATAAATTTCATGTTTTCAAAGCCAACTCAAGACGGAAATCGAACCCTTAATATATTCGGCGGGAAGTCGTTTGCCTCGCTGTATCTATGTAGGTCGTCGAATTAAGTTAATGGATTTTGAAGGGCAGTCTTTATTTAGTCGCAAAATACTCGTTTCTTACCTAATTATGTTATTGTAACTTTAACATACGTGATAAAATTATGCATGTTTTAGGTAGATACCTAATAAGTCTATATTAGATTTAACATGTACCTGACATTTACGAGATGATTTACCTGCAAAGTTAACCTTGTAGTACCTTAGACATTTGTTAGATGGAACAGGCTTACACAGCACCCGTGTACGTCAAAGCTAATAAAATCTAGGTTATCAGTAAAATCTAGGTTATCGATCCCAAAGGTTCAATTTCTCACTTAAGGCTTCCTTAGGACCTAAATTGTAATATCCGCTCATAATATCTAAGCTCTCTAGTTAACTTACGTTACCTGTAAGAACATTCTACCTTAATAGCTCCTAAAGGTTCAAGCTCTTGGACTTGTGAACAATAAAGATAAACACGATCCCAGCCTACGAAGCTTACCTTTCTAATGTATCGTACCTACCTGGTGATGACATCATCACCTTCAGTCGTCGTGAGTCAGAACTGCATCGCGCTGTCATGGTTGGTTGGTTGAATTTCTGATTTATAGAGATTTCAGTACATAAAATATAAGAGGAAAGTAACAAGTTTAACCTTAACTTTGATCTGGTGACATGATATTTGCTTGAAACCATTTTGGCTTGAGATCTGGGATAGCGCCAGCAGAAACATAGGGTAAAATAGTAGGAATGGGATTAAAAGAATATAGCACAGATTTTTGTCTGGCATGGTGACCCACTTCCAATGAGTCCACGCCGGAATAAGTCCTAATGTTCCCCTAATCTTCTTTATGTTTTCACTGAGATGACAATACTGCTGCATTTATTTAATTTTTTACCGCGAGCATTGTTGGCAGAGTTGTCAGAATGGGAATCCAATTTTTATGTAAAAACGAGTCAACGATATTATTATCATAATATTATATCAGTCAGTCAATAGTATAATAGTGAGAGATTTTTTAATTCAATCTTAAATTAAGCCTGCGTACCTATACTATAACTATAACCCTATTTCGGCTATCCAACACCTGAAGCAATCAATTATTTGGTTCAGATTATGGTTATCACAGACTGCCATTGACAACTAACTCGTACTTAAAAACACATTACGCTACTTTTCTATTGGACTGCCATACAAAGAAATGTTTGTACCACGTGCTAGCATTTGTACCATGAGTTACATGATCGAACGCTCAGGTCATGGCAGTGGATATTGTGTTATTGTAGACAATGGTCGCCATTTGCTGCGATATATAGATAGTCAATCACAGAATATCAGAGACCAGACTAATGATAACCAACCCGTGGTTAAAAACACATTAGAGCACTTTTCTATCGTCCTGCCATACAAATCTCAAATGTCTGAACCAAATGGCAGTCCCATGAGTCAACGTGATCGAATACGCAGGTCGCGGCAGTAAATATTAAGTTTTTTGTCAATTTTATTGAATAAAGCAAGTCATTGAATTTGTTCGCTTCACATGACACGCGAGTCAGAAAGAAAATCAAACAAAATAATTTTATTTCTGTCTTCTAGAGCAGATTCCGTCCCAAAACATACAAACACTTTTCTATCGGCCTGCCATACAAATCTGAAAAGTCTGTACCACGTGCCAGCCCCATGAGTCAACGTCATCGAACGCTCCAGGTCACGGCAGTGGATATTGTGTTGTCGGAGACAATGGCCGCCATTTGGTTGTTCTGATTATAGGTTTATTGCCGGATAAATGCTTTTCGAATCGACATATCAGAGAGCATTACCTACATTTTTACATTTTCGTGTAATTGTTACAGCCAAATCTGAATTTATAAAGGCAATACAAACTTTTTAAAGAGATTTTGCAGTTTATTCTACGTATTTCAATTATTTATATTAGTGCTATTGCTGCGCTCCAGTAGAATATAACGATATCGGTTTCCGGAATCCAAATTTATCCATAAAAAAACGCTCTACCTGAAAACCCTGACTCCTTTTTTGCATTTGAGCTATTTCTAATCAGGTACATGATAAAAACTGTTTTAAAAGTTGATAATTATTGAACAGGCTTTAATTACCCTAATTAAATTACCTATCTTTATAATTTCGTCATCTGTAAAAATTGCTAAGTAATTAAAAATTTACTTTTTAATTCCTTTAACTCTAGAGCTTTGCTTTGGTTTCTATTCTTCGTAATCGGAATCATGTCTTTCCAATGGCTTCTCACGTATTCCTATTAAGTTGTTCCTGGTTATACCAGCAATAATCGTTACATGCTAATCCCTTCCCCCACTTTGTTCTTTCACTTTTACTTATTTTACCACCATTATCACAGAAATATTTAAAAAAATGTATTAAATACAGTAAACCCTTCTCTAAGAATCCCTCTACATATTTTCTTAGCAGCTTAGTTTGTTTATGTTAAACCAAGATTACTCTTAAAACGTAACGTAATCTTATCCAGAAATATGATTTCGTAGAACGTGATAAAACTCTAAAGTGGGTCAAAATGGGACTGACAGGTAGAAAGGTACACATTAGATAAGGTTCCCCTTTTAAGCTCACACTTGACTAAGCTCTTGTACGAAGCACCTCAAGACGAATGGGGTAGAATAACAAGTGCATTTGCTACGGTTTCTATGCGTGTCAAAAAAGTTCTTAAAGGCCCTTTTATCGTAGAATTCCCACTAAGATATTTGAATTGTAAGCGTTTTAGAATGTTGTTAGGTTTGTTATAACACCGATTCTTTAATTACCTATTACTTATAGGTAATGTCTTATGAAAAAAGCAAATGAGAGTAGGTACCATTCTCATATGTTTTAAGGATTCCGGACAGCTTTTTCCCTTGTTTATCATAAGACTTTTCATGGTCCTCCTCCAATAATAAAAAAAGTTAAAATCTTTATATTATTATTGCAGGTGTATATATAACTCAGAGGTTCCATTTAGTTTTACCAATTATAGGCAAAATGCATTTTTTAGTCGAGCGTTAATTACATATAATAACTTAAGTGACATCCAAGAATTAGACCTTTTTATAACAAAGGCCCCTAAAATTAAAAATATTTTTTTCCATACGCTGCTCTCAATCCTTCTTTTTTTTGTTTTGTTTATTGCTTTCAATTAATTTTTCTTGGTCTTTATATTTAACCTGATAATTTTATTACCAAGCAAGCTATATTTGGACTCAATATGTGGAGACGCTTTAATGGTAAATAGCTACTTTTATAGATAATTTTTTTAGTCATTAAGTACTGTTTGTCTTCCAACAATATAAAAATAAATAAATAGAGGCCATACCATAGTAACATGAACGTATTTTTTATTTTACCTACTAACTGAAATTACTGTACTGTAAATTACTGTATAAGAAAGCCAGGTTTAAAAATAAACTTAGGAAATATTTAATTAAACATAGTTTCTATACCTTGCAAGAGTTTTTTGATATGAACACATTGAGTTACATAAAAAGGAGGTACCTTTTATAAAAATGTAACAAAAAAAAAAAAGATTACCTATGTAATTATTGTACTAATAATTAACAAAGCTATTATGTATGTTCATTTATCTTGATGTTATAATTTGATATAATTTAGAATAAGGTATGATAAGTACATTTTTTCAATACCTAACTAAGTAAAGTTGTTTTAAATTAGTTAAGTACGAAAATTTTTATGTTACCTACAAACACCTAAATTGTAGTGCCCTTACTGGGCTCATGTTTGAGCTAAATTATAAGACCTAATGTACACATGAACGCAATAAATGATTTGAATTTGAATTTGGTCATAGTAAATTATATAGTTGAATTAAAGCGATAGACGCCTGAGAGATATGGCGACATAGGTTTGTAACGGGACACCCATTGAGTTCGGAACCCCAAAAATGAACAGCAGTGTTTTCCGTTGTCACCAATCCCTTGCCCAAGCGTGGAGGAAGCGTCAATACCATCCAGCCATCTTGAAATAGGTAGGAACCATTGTGGACATGTCCAATAGTGGACTGTTAGAAGGTAATGACGACCTCCGTGGCGCATTTGTTTTAATAGCTGGTTCGATTCCCGCCGCGGGACGTGTCTGTAGTTTTTCTACAGGTAATTTGTTCCGTAAGTATTTACAAAATATATTAGGTACCAGATGGTTGATTTTATCGAAGATTACGACGATTACGAAGGATTATCCATAACGCAAGCTCTGCTTACTTTGGGATGAGATAGTGCCCTGTGAATGGTCCAGCATTATAATTATTATAACCTATTTAAAATAAGGGTATTATGTTCAGATTATTGAGGATAATAATGTTTACATATACATACATAAAAGTGTATTTTCAGGTTCATGGTCGTACCTATACATATAGTTTTTGTTTGTAATGTAGTTAACATTGTTTGCATATACGTTCATTATCTCTGAAATCACTAATAAATAAGACAATAGAGACAGGTGTTATTTATATTACCTTTCACCGAATAAATAAAACTTAATTTACCTTATGCACCTTTTTATTCAGCGCAGGTAGAGGTCATACAATTTTATACAACTCACTTCAAAGTTATAACACCGCCTTGGTCATGTAAAAGTAACTTTGTGTAGAGCTCTCAAAAATCCAAAACTTAAGAAACAACGTAACTTGCATACCTTGACCACCAATCCGGGTAAAACACGACAACTCCGTAAAAGCCTCTAGGACTTCGTAAAGAACACAAAATAAACACAACACACACTAAACACAGCACAAAGACACTTTCTACGTTATATTTGCACGGTTCTGTTTAGTTATTTACGTAAATATCCACAGAACGACACACCTGAGTTATTCTAGTGTTGCGCGGCGACTGACTACGGCGAGACAGAGACAGCGAGATGAGGCGGGAAAGAGACAAACTGATGTGGGAGTGAAGGCAAATTCAAGAACTCTGCTTCGCTCTACTTTCTATGTTATTTTTTGAGAAATATGCCTTTGATAACAATTTTTGCAAGTGATAAATAACTAGAGCTAAACACTGAAGTTCATTCGTTTATTCAGAGACGTACGTATGTGATAGAGCCTTTTTGAATAGAGAAAACTAGTTACGTAAAACATTGATTTGCAATTGTTTTTGAATCTTTGAATAGTTCACTAAAGTTGGAAACTTTCTATAGAACCATAGAATTTAATTAAAACGTTCGGCACGTTATAAAACTCACTGAAAATCAATTCATCTACGAAGCCAAACAACCTCAAATCCAATAACACTAAAACCGGTTATTTTATTATCGTTATTATTTTTACTTGCGCTACCAACTGTTTTCAAACCTGTGGCTTGACTGTAGTAACTGTAGAGTTACCTGTGGTTTTGAGAGGCTGTTTATTGTATTCTGTGGTTAGTAGTAGTAGTTTTGTATTCTATGCCCGTACCTCTCTGTTACCTGGCACCGATGCCCCGCTCACCTCACCGCTTCTACAGAGTTGTGCAACCTTCCAGCAAAGGCCACAATGTGGTATAGTGGTAGGATCTTGATAGATGGGATCTTGTGTTTTTTAAATTAAGATTTTGAACGTAAAATAGTGGTGATAAAATAATTAAAAACAAATAATGACACATTAAAATAAGATTAGTTGAAGTCAAGCTTTACTTTGACACATTTATGGGGTTTGATGTCAGAAATAAAACATCATTCACACTTTCTTGGCAAGAATCACTGTATTGTCATCTGAAAATTGAAATCAATAATCTGTAATTGAAAAATTTCAGCTCAATCGTTAGATCAAATTTTGATTTCATGGTTTAGACACGTACGAAAATACAAATATATTACAACTTTCATAAAATGTTCGTGTTTTCATATTATTTCGCTGATGTGAAATAACGAAACAATTTTGTACTCAAGGATGCCTAGAAGAGATATTTAGCGATAAGCCCATTGTACAATTACTTGTTTTTATTTCTCCTGTATTTCGTGTTATTAGGGTTCCGGACCAAAATGGTAAAAATGAACCCTTATCAGTGATAAGGGTAATAATTAAGTATAAGTTATCACTTTGTTCTATCTGTCACAAATGGATATCTCGAGAACTACTGATGCTATCGACTTGAAATGGTTAAAGATAACACATTTTTACAAATATAGCATAATATGAAAATGTTAAAAATTATTCTTATTATGATTGCAGGGGACGGATAGGTATCTCTTTAAAATTTTAAGTGAAATTACTAGGTTGTGTGCGGTATTATATGAAAGGTATTTATTTGCATATTAATTAACAGTTTTTATATTTCCTTTAAGCCGTATCGTTTCCGAGTTTTTTACAAAAATGCCGAAAAAACGACCGTTCCCCTTATCTCCGAAGTTGCAGAGATAAACTCGTGAAACTCTTATAGCTATTAGAAGTGCAATAAAGCGAATTCTCTTATTTGCAGAGTTTTTATAAACCCCTGAAACTTTTATTGCTAATAGGAGTGTATGTAAAGATTACAGGAAAATTTTAAGTAACCCTCTAATTTACATAGTTTTTTAGAAATCATCGAAAGTGTAAAAAATCTACATAAGTTCCGCTATCAGACAAGAGATGGCACTGTCAAGGTTCTCCAACAAATACGGCCTTTAATATTAAACCGCCTTTAATATTATATTGTATGATGGCACGGAACCCTCGGTGTGCGAGTCCGACTTGCTCTTGTCCGGTTTTATTTTTAAGTTGGTGTTACTTGAGAACTGACTTGATAATCTTTTTTGAAGTCGGTTAAAAATAGGCTAATAAGAATTTCATCATCATTTCGGCCGTAATACGTCCACTACTGAACACAGGCCTCCCTCATGGATCTCCATGAGGGGTAGTTGCCATACTCACCACGCTTGGCAGGCGGGTTGGCGAGCGCAGTACAAATGTTGATACACGGAAAGACGCTGCTGCCCATCTTCCGGAGGTATCCCTTAGCAGGCTCTTACTGCATCCACGGGCATGAAAGGAGGGGTAACATTCTACTGCCGGCACCCCACGGCAAGAATTTACTACTGTTTTATTAGATCTTAAAGCACATATGTGACGATGGCTCACTACATTGCCATGCCAAAAGCCGGCAAGTAGGAGGAACTTAATAGTTATAATTTTTAGCTTATATTAAATGAGTTTTAAAAAAAGTCTAATTACTTTTATACATTCAAAAAGCTATTTTGTTTGTCCTAAAGGGTAAAGTGACGTTGAGACCGATACTTACAAAAATCTGGAATTTATAAATGTAGTCAGAATTCAGTAATGCTAGCCGCAGGTTGCCCAGCCCTGCTCTACAGTCAACCATAGAGTTGCAACACAGTTTTACCACAGAATAACATGTTGCTTCGTAAGTTTTACCGGCATCGGTGGTCATGGTCGATTGGGTAGATCGTACCTAGTTAAAAATAGCTTAGGAAATTTGTATTTGTATCGTAAATCATGATTCAAATTATATTATAATACTATTTTAAATAAATATTCATTTAAAACAAGCATACAAAATGACTTACTTAGTAACTAATGAGACGATGCTGATCGCAAAGAGTATAAAACTGTGTCGCAACCAAGAAAGTCCTCCTCTTGACAGGACGGTGTTTTTCTAAATAAACTTAAGAGACGATACATTTTTTTTTTGAAAAGAGTACTTAAACAATGCTAATGTTGGGATCAGTAACGGCGTTAGGGTAGGGCGCCGGAGATATAAAGGGGCGCCTGCAGCGCCCCTTTATATTTCAGTCAATGAAAGATTTGAACAGTTATATGAGTACTCGGAATATTGGTCTTTTTTGTACAATATAAAACAGATTTCGGAAAAACCTGACCTTGTCAGACTATGGTGATCTCCAATTGAAATTGACTGTAGACTCTAAATCAGATATAGATGGGTGTATGTAGTGTGATGAACTCATAAGTCTGAAATCTTTTTTGCCTGATCAGAATGTGGCTACCCCTGTTTTTGTTTTAAATTTTATCAAAGATCGCAACTTACAAGAACTGTATCCAAATGTATGGATAGCAATGCGCATATTATTAACTATACCTGTAACGGTTGCTAGTGGGGAGAGGAGTTTTTCTAAGCTTAAGCTGATAAAAACCTATCTGCGATCGACAATACTTATCGCAATCCCGATTGACAAACTTGGCAACTTTGTCAATCGAGAATGAAATTGCTGAAAACCTCGATTTCGATAAAATAATAAAAGAGCTCGCCGACAGAAAGGCTAGAAAAGTAAAAATTATTAGTTTTTTTTAATAAATGGTAATTTCATTATATCTTTTTCCTTTTTTCATATGGGTTTGAATTGCAGTTAGGGGGCGCCGTATAAATCTCGCCCAGGGCGCTGGTAGTGCTAAAACCGGCACTGGTTGGGATTAAACAACTAGTAAATAAAATACAATTCAAGTTAAAGGGAACAGTGTATTGCTAAATATGTGTGATATAAGTGATACATTTGACTATTTAATGTGTAAATAAATAAGTAAAAAGGTGATCCTAATCAAAATAAAACTAAAAGATTAAGTTTTAAAAGCGCACGTGTAAATTCTCGTAGCACAAATTACCTTTTTGCTTTTTAACCATAAATCGAATTATGCACCTAATTGTTTTATTCCAAGAGGTGCCGTGGTTGCCGTCGGGTGCCGGCAGTAGAATGTTATTCGTCCTCTCATGCCCGTGGATGCAGTAAGAGCGCGGTAAGGGATACCTCCGTAAGATAGACAGGAGCGTCTTCCCGTGTATCAACATCATGTACTTCGCTCGCCAACAAAGCTTTAATGGGTCATTTATGGGTGACATTTACCAGATGGGTAATAGATGGTAATAGAATACCTACAATCGTTTCAGCCGTAAAACGTCCACTACTGAACACAGGCCTCCCTCATGGATCTCCATGAGGGGTAGTTGCCATACTCACCACGCTTGGCAGGCGGGTTGGCGAGCGCAGTACGGGATGTTGATATACGGAAAGACGCTGCTGCCCATCTTCCGGAGGTGTCCCTTAGCAGGCTCTTACTGCATCCACGGGTAGGAGAGGAGGGGTAACATTCTACTGCCGGCACCCCACGGCTAATACTTACACTAAAATACCTACAATAATACCTACAATAATAATTTCAAGATATGTTAAATTGTAGATATATTGTAAGCAAAATGAAACTCCTAATTATTAGTACATTTATATATATTAATATTCACATGCCTGTAGACAGGCGAGATGTGTGCTCTCTATATAACTGTGTTCTACCAATATATGTAACCATGTCTTGTGTGAATAAATTATCTTTATCTTTACATATTTTTTTCTTGAGAATACATAATTATCAGTTATGTATGACATAGTTGTCCTGCGGCGGGATTCGTACCCGCAACCACCTACGGCGCAGCCATCTATTAAACCTATTACGCCGTGGAGATCGTCATATAACTGTTTTTTTTTCTTTCTTAAATGTGGAATGCGCACGCGCTAAATCAAGAAAAACGATAAACTAGGTTTTTATGAACAATCATCGTCTCAGTGCAGGACGTCCTCAGCTAGGCATAGGCCTCCCTCATGGATCGATGTGGTCATGAGAGATTGTTACCATACGCTTAGCAGGCGGGTTGGCGAGAGCAGGACGTGATGTTGATACAAGGAAAGACGCTGCTGCCCATCTTCCGGAGGTATCCGGAGTATTCTTACATCCACGGGTAAGAGAGGAGGTGCAAAATCCTACTGCCGGCACCCTAATCCATAAAATTACATTATTCATAAAACCCGTTGTAATTACAAGAGCCAAGTAGTTAAAAATGTTAATTATTATATTACGAAAATCCAAACGCCTTATTTAATATTACAAGCAAAAAAACAGCAAGCTCAGAACGTGCCAATATTATAATGTCAGGCTCTACGTACCTCTGACAATTTCTTCAGAGCAAATTAATAATACGCTAAAACGCACATGAATAAGAGATTTTATATCGTAACCTAGGTGGCTAAGTTGGTCTAATAGCCCGCTAATATTTAAGAGTTTGCGGATTCGATTCCCGCTGGGGTACCTTTGATTTTCTGTATACAGTGTGTATTATATATAACATTTGTACTAACTTGAAAGGGGGGGTTCAGCCCATGTAAACAAGTAGTTTCAGAAGGAAAAATGTGGAAATCGTATTTGTTTTTTTAAAATATTTTTATTTATAATTTTATTAGATGGTGTGAGGTGAAAATGATCCTGATCTATAATCCTGTCATAATCGAATTTTAAGTTCATATTTATGGTTTAGTTATTTTTATTTGTACCTGTACAACAACTCTTCGCGGAGGTCAATGACCCTGTCAAGAATCAGCTGGCTTTTGGGTTGTCACTATTGTATAATCAGCTGTTGATGTTAAAACTTTCGTGCTCTTTTCTTGAATGAAAATCAGTGAATCCCGAAAAGTCGTAGAACAAAAGTTGTTTCTAGGGATGGTCAGAATCACCCCCTTTCGGCTCAGTACGGAACCCTGAAAACAAAGAAACCGTAGTTTTAACCGTGGTACTTTACTAAAATACGTAGAAAACCAGACCAGAGAAAAATAGCAGAAAAGCAAATTTAGCACTCCGGCGGAGATCGAACCCATCTGAATACGGCTATTAGACTTACTAAGCCACGGAGGGCATCTATATTGTTTCTTTATTTTCATAGTTGCTTTTTTCTATTGCGATCTCATAGGCAGTCTTTGTGACAATGTGGAGCAAGTGTTTTGAACAATTACATACGCACTTAGTTAAATTACTAGTGTATTATATTATCTGTGGTTAAATTAATATGTAACCGGGTACGGGTTTCTCGCGTTATTCAAAATACTTACAAGAATAAATGAAAACAATTTGTGTGTTTGTGTTCATAGTTCTTTCACGTTTAAAATAAACTGCTGTATTTTGAACGAGAATACACAATGAAAATCTAAGAAAATATACTTCCTTTTGAATTAAGTTTTGACCTAATCCATTTAGCAGTTTCGGTTTCGGTAGCAACAAATTTTTTACATTAATTTACGTTTATAAAGTGAGATAAGATAAGATTTTGTAGAAATTTTGTGTTGGTGTATATACCCGACACAAAATTAATAAAACGCCAGATGAGGCGCAGACCTAGTAAAAAGTCTTTGAAGCTTGGCGCTAACGTAAAAGACCACGAGTCTATGAGGCGTAGCGGCGTAGCCCTAGCGTAGAGGGCTACGCGGCGTAGCCCTAGCGTAGTGGGCTACGTGGCGTATAGTTTAAACGCAGTGAAAAGTCTGCAAGGCCTAGCGGTGTAGTTCATATGCCTGCTAACTCCATTTTAGCTAAAATAAGTTTTTTAGACCTTTCAGGGAAGTGCGGGTAGTGCGGGAACGGAACGCAAGTTCGCATTAACAAAGCTTAAACAACACAAAATTTCTTGGACCTCATAAATAAATAAATAATGCTGGACGTCTCACACAAGACCAAAGTAAGTAGAGGTGGCTATGGCTACCAGATGGTTGATAGAATACATTTTTGTAAATAAATACTTATTAAGACATGTTATTATACATAGAAAAATACAAAAATCCGGGACAAATATAAGCAGAAAACCTACAAACATTTGCTCCGCGGCAAGAATCGAACCCGCGACCTCCTGCGTCATAGCCGGCTAATAAACTGCGCCACTGAGCTCGTCATACATCTGAAGTTCTGAAGTTACCCGACGTGAGATAGATAAGCGACGAAAGTATCCGAGTTCAATTCGCCTGAAACAGGTTTGTAAGAATTTCGCCTGGCTAATACTCGACAGTTAGTGGATCAAACAGGTACTTCGCTCAGTTTGAGGGGCAACAAAGCCGGGAGCGCTCGCCAGTCAATAAATTATGCAATTTATTCTATTGAAGTCAATTGTCACTGCCCGTGTAGGGAGCAAGTAGTGTTATTCAAATATTTACTGATACAGGCCGTGTTTGTGGTTTCTTCGTTGAATAAAGTGTTATTTCACGTTTCTAAGTTTATTGTGATTCTGATGAATATTCGTTTTAAAATATAGTGTCAAGTATTTTTATTTTTGGATATTAGGAGGTATCAAGAGATAGTAGCACGATGGGTAAGTTATTTTCTTTGCAATCGCTATTTAAAAAAAAAACTTTTATTTATTTATTTTTATTTTATTGTTGCTAGGTAAAAAAGTGGCTTAATAAACAAAGAAGTATAATAATAAAAGCCATAAATGGTTTTCACATACATTTTAAAATTAGTTATTTTTAAATAAAATTTTGTTTATTAACCATAAATACATTTTAATCGTAGATTTAGTCACAGTTGGTGATCATGTTATTTGTCTCGACAAGGGAATTTATAATGCCTAATTTACCTTTAAATTATCCCGATTCAGATTGCAATTGCTTTAATTAGCTCTTCCTTCTACGTAAAATCTTCTAGGAATATCTATGATTTTCTATGCCGCGACTAGCACAGTTTTATGGCAGTATGGGCTTCGACTAAATAACCAAAAGTACAAAGAGAATATCAAAAATATGGCGGGGATTGTCCAAGGCGCGGATCCAGGTTCCAGTCTTGTTCATATCAAAGTAAATAGTCAAAGTTATAAGCCCAACCTCATAAGAATAAACTATTTCAGTTTCGATTTCTGTAGAACAATCCAAACGACAAGCAAGAACAAACGTCAAAACTACCACGTCAAGAAGGCGTTATTAGTTCACTTCTCTTACAAAAACATTTCCAATTGACAACAATAAAATTCCGCGCGGTCATAGTTGAATTTCATTGACACCATAAATCTGAATATGTGATGACTCTGATGACACAAATTATACAGAAATGCCTCGAAGATTAGTCTCCGAAGGGACATGATCCAGTATTCTTGGATCATTTGTTCATCCAGCTCTCCGAGTCTGTACGGTAAATACAGTGACTTATCGCTCACGTGTTGTTTATAAAGAAAGACATTACAAACAACTACATTTTAAAACACAAGTTTCAAATGTATATAAGTGCTTCGAATTAATAATAAAGAAGCCCATTGCACTACCTACTAGACTAGAATATTGTGAGGAATTAATTTGAATGGAATTTTCTAAGAAAACTCAGGTTGGGGAAAGACGGGATAAGAACCCCATTCTAAAAAGCTACATATACATGGCTCACATAAGAAAGTAATAAGAAAAAAATCACAAACGCATTTTTAACCGACTCCGTTCAGATGGTAATTTTTTTTTAATATTTCGCGCAGTCCAGGGCAGCCTTCTTGACCTCCCTTAACAGCAGCTTTCTCATTCACCTGGTTTGTATAACTAACTCATGGGGTCGTCTTCTTCCTTCCAAGCTCCCTTTTCCTTATATTATATCCTTATAATTCAGGTAGGGAATACCAGATCTGCACTGACGTCCCGCATCGGGATGTAAGTATTGTGCACTGCCCCCCGTAGGTCATCCCCGACCTTAGCCCAACTCCTTGAAATACCGGAGAACTTGGGGCCACTGGCAGCATTCCTTGATCATCCCAGAAGGATATGCAGATGTTGTAGAAGAAGGGCACGACTCAATGAGCTCCTGTAGTCCCGTTTCTGTTCTCGCTTCTTTTGTGGCAGTGCAGTGCAGTAATACATACTGTCTCCTCCTCTTCAAGATACCTGCGACATAGTCCACCTGTCTGTGGCCCCAGTCTTGAGAGATGGTGGTAGATCACAATGTCCCGTGATGGTACCCACCATCATCCCCTAAGGATGATGGTAAGTACCATCACGGGTTCGTGCCATATGTAAAGTGTTGGTTATTTCTCTAATTTTTCTCTGGGAGCATTAGTTTGGTATTGTTTATATTTTTATCCCTAATATAACTATAAGAGCTAATGTTTATAAATGAGAGCAGTTCACTTCATATCAAGGTTCACTACAGTTCACTGCATAGGTGTATCATATATTAAGTTTACGTAAGTCCTGTTGTATCAAATCAGATTGCGAATGGTTATCTCGAGAACAATGATAGGTACCTCCGATAAGACAATACATGAAAAGGTAATGTTGACATTGACTAAATAGTATTAAGTATTTGAAATAACTCTTCGATAAACGCTTGTGAATCTCGACTGCCTGTTTATAATTATCATTCGGCTTACTCTATATATCATAACTACTTTGATTATATAAATGACGACGACCTTCGTGGCTCAGGTCTAATAGTCAGCTGATACGCAAAAGCTTGCGAGTTCGATTCCCCCCGATAGACAAATGTTTGCTTTTCTGCAGATATTTTTCTCGGGTGTTATTATTATTGTGTATTATGCGTATGTATTTACAAAAAAATAATTTTAGTGGGTATTCTTTCAACCATCTAGTACCTACATAACACAAGCTCTGCTTAGTTTGGAGCTTGATGGTGCTGTGTGAAAAGTCCAGATTTATTATGCGTGGCGTTCTGTAAGTGCAATTTGCGAAAGCGTAACAAACAAACTCACATTCGCAATCAAGCTCGTTTGAGTTTAAAAAAATATCTTAGTCAGTGCGGCCGGCCTTAAGGGCCTTTTTAACGCGTCAGTATATAAAATGAAATAACACATATTTGAAGTAGAATTCTGATCATACATCCCTACTAATATATAAAAGCAAAAGTGTAAATGTAGTTTCCGCTTTTACGTCACTACGGGTGAATCGATTTTGATGAACTAAAGCACAGGAATAGATTAGACCTCGAAGATGGACATATACAATTTTTTTTTGCGAAAATTAAACTTGAGAAAGAGTTGAAATAGGGAATGAAAATTTATATGTATGTTCCTTGTAAACTTTGTCTTAGCGCTGGTGAAACTGCGGTCAGCTAGTAAAATATAAAGCTAATCATATTTAAAGCGCTAAACCAATTGTTTCAGTTATGGCATCCAAACTTTTGGGCTTCTTCCAACGATCACTAAAGAAGAGTCCCGTATTGACCAACTCCACGGTTTATGCCTCCTTCTACTTAGCCGCTGATTTGTCACAGCAGACCTTCAACAAACGGTTTACGGTGAGGCGATTATTAACTTATTTTACCATCTTTTTAGACTAGTAAAACTTTTTGTGGGGAGTGCTACCACAGAGTACTACTGGTACTACCACCCATTTCTGCCATCAAGCAGTAATGTCTATATTGCTGTGTTCCGGTTTGAAGGGTAAGGGGGCCGGTGAAATTACGAGCATATGAGACCTTAAAACAAATTACCTTATAACTAGTAATGAACGTGATTACTGCGGTATTGCAGTTGCAATAGGTAGAGGTTAAAGCTTAACATCAGGTGGGCCTCGGGCTTCTCTCATCATTTAGTCGAATAAAATAAAACTATCATCACCTCAGCCGTAGGACGTGTTGCTATACTCACCACGCTTGACAGAAGCTGCTGCCTATTTTCTGGAGGTATCCTTTTTCAGATTCTTACTGCATCACACAAGAATGTTGCTCCTTCGCTCGCCCATTTTGTTCACATCGAATTTGGTATAGGGTATAAGTGTATAAGGCCGTGGGGTGCCGGCAATAGAATCTTTGCCTCTCCTCTCTTGCCCATGGATGCAGTAAGAATCTGCCAAGGGATACCTCAGGAAGAGGCACCAGCGTCCTTCCGTCTATCAAGATCCAGTACTGCGATCGCCAACCCGCCTGTCAAGCGTGGCGAGTATGGCAACAACCCCCTCATGATGATATTGGAGATCCATGAGGGAGCCCATGTCCAGCAGTATACGTATAAGTAGTCCCATGGCGGAGATGATAGTAGTGTGGTAGTGTACTATATTATCTGTTAGAATTAGTTACTATAATTTTAAATCTCATTTTAAGAAAACTAATAGACGCCTTCCAAATTAAAAAAATCTATTTAATATTAAATTAGAATTATCATCCCGAAAAATAACGAATAATTAACTCGGAAAGTACAAAAAGCTTGGCAGCGGTGGGATTCGAACCCACGCCTCCGAGGAGACTGGTGCCTTAAACCAGCGCCTTAGACCGCTCGGCCACGCTACCCATGTTGCTATGGGCTGAAAATTGGCACTCCTTACTTTTTGCTTTTTATTTATTTAATACTAGCTGATCCATGCCCATTTCGTTGGGCGGTAAACATTTTTACTTGTGATGATTGTCTTTAAGGAGTTCTAACCCGAGATATAAGTCAACTTATAACAGCCCATGGGAAAAACACTGCTTTCTCAAGTACGGGGGGTCCTTGCAGTGTTTTTCCCATGGGCTGTTATAAGTTGACTAGTTAATTTTTAATCCTGGGCTTATTAATCGTGAGGGCAAAGGAGATCTTGACAGGATACTGTAGCCTTAAATAAAAGAATGACGTGTTGTTTAAGGAAAAAGCCGTTTAATAGAAATAACACTCAGTAGATTACGACACGGTCGCGGTTCCATACTTATGTCGTATTATCTCTTTAACCATTTATTTTGTAAAAACGGGAATTACTCACGTAGTATTGTAACGTCGAAGATTATTCCGACACGTTTCGATTTTTCAAGAAAATCATCATCATGGGATTAAATGCCCGTCCGCGAAAAATGTACCTATATCTCACGTTAATTTTGAAAGTGAAATCTTTAACCATTTGTCCAAATTATATGCAGTAAAAGGGAAAAGTCTTTTGTTTTAAGCACTTGAGTTTTGATGATGAATGAATTGAATGAATTTACTTTTTTTTATAAGAATTCATAATTGTCGATAATATTATCAAAAACCATCACCTAACGATTTAAATTATTTATTAAATATAAAAAAAAACTACTTTTTGTAACTTTAATACAAAAGTTAGACATAAGATATCGCTGACTTTTTTGTAGGCATTATTGAGCTCTAAAACTTTTCTATAGAAATCAAACATATGTATATCTCTTACCGTAAAGGCAGCGTTCGTAAAAAACGTTTTCATTCAACCATTTTCCTATAACACTCACACATATTGTGGCTTTCTATTAATAAAAGAATTTTGAAAATCGGTTCAGTAGGTCCAGAGATTACCGCCTACAACGTCACAAACTCACAAATCACAAACTTTACCTCTTTATAATATTATAGTATAGTATAGATGCTCTTTAGTTTAGCGTGGTTTGGCGACCACATAGATGAATAAGAAAAGTGAATGAAAATAATAATAAACTTAACGCTTATCTAAACCTTAATTTTAATCTTATAATCTAACTCTACCACTTTACAAGAAGGATCGGACAAAATACTGCCTGAATAATACAACTTGTATTATTTAGGCAGTATTTTGTATACTGTGATGTTTCCCGCGACTTCGTGCGCGATTTGATGCTCTGCTTCTGTACTATTTTACGTAGGGTTATAAATTATATGGCGTAAAGCGTTCCTCGATAAATAAGTTATCCTACACTAAAATATTTTTTCGATTCCAGCCAGAGTTCCTGAGATTAGAGTGTTCAAAAAAACTGTTTAGTTTTTATAAATAACTTGACAGATTTTATCACCACAAGTGAAATTGAGTGTTGCGTTTCGTAAACTGCTTCATCTTCATCATCCACAGGCTGATTTCACCCACTGCTGGGTATAAGGCCTCCCTTAGTCTGTGCCATCCATCACGGTCCTGTGCAAGTGGTAAACTGCTTACTTGTTATTTTATATATCTCGATAATATTTCAGCCAGAAAAACCCGAAATTAACTATGTCGCATCAGCGAGATTAGCAGGCGTTGGCGGCACTGTCTTCGCACCGATTCTTTATTATTGGTAAGTAACTATAAAATTCTTAAATTTTTCTACAAAAAAAAACTGATTTAAATTCTTTTTTTTCGGTTTCTTTTCGGTACCCCGTGTATATTTCGGCTGTTTTCGTGTTCATTAATTCTTATTCTAACATGTTTTTTTAGTTGAAGATAAAAATAAGTATATATCGTGGACATGTTACGAAATAAACTTATTTTTATCTTATCTTTATCTATATTAACAAAAGACCGAGCTTGTTCAGTTCACGTCATGTTTGCCTATTACAGGTACAGATTCCTAGACAAAAAGTTCATCGGTACAGCCCCAAAGACAGTGTTTAAGAAAGTTGCGGCAGATCAACTTATTATAACGCCGCTTCTACTATTTTTGTTCTACTCAAGTAAGTTGGTAGTCTCGAATGATTTATGATAAGATCATCATTACATCATAATCATTTCAGCCGTAAACCCTCCTCTCATACCCATGGATGCAGTAAGAGCCTGCTAAGGGATACCTCCGGAAGATGGACAGCAGCGTCTATCCGTGTATCAACATACCATACTGCGCTCACCAACCCGCCTGCCAAGCGTGGTGAGTATGGCAACTACCCCTCATGGAGATCCATGAGGGAGGCCTGTGTTCATCAGTGGACGTTTTATGGCTGAAATGATGAGTAACATTGTCGAAGTTCGATTGTCGAAGATAAGTCAGATAGTGAAGGTAAATAAATGTCTTATCTCAGTTATTGAAAATATCGAAAGAAAAGCACCGGCATAGTTTATCAGTAGGTCTACCATGAGTTTCCACAATCTATACTCGCTGACTGTAGTTAAAAAAATGTATGAAAACTTGTAGAGCGCCTCTAGCGGATAGTTTAGTACTAAAATGCGCAGTGAAGTATCCTACAGCGACTGTAGTTTGGTCTTCATTTGCTTAGAATTTGGTACCATGAGTGACAAATCTGAGAGATTTACTTCTGCAGTAGCGGCAGGCAATCTAACAGTGACAACTCATGGTAGACACAAAGTTCCATACGTCTAGCATGTGAATGAGTATATTCATGCATGTTGATTGATTTTTATGGATTGTATGAAATTGCAATATCACATGACTCTACATTTTTATATTTTTTCATTATAACCTCTCTGGATACGTTAAGGATTGATTAGTGGGAGTTGGCGAGCGAGCGAGATTCCTGGAAGGACTTGGGGCAGACCTTTGCCCAGCAGTGGGACAGGTTGACAAAAAATAATAATATGAAAAAAAAAAAAAAAATATTCCACAGTTTTTATAAATATAATAAACTAGCTGTCCCGGCGAACTTCGTATCGCACCTACCACTGCAAATTCTTACTACAACTACCCTACAACTATCCTACAACTACCCTACAACTACCATACAACTACTAATTTACGCAACAAAAAGTAGCCTATGTCCGTCTCCCATGGAGACGAAAGACTAATCTACTCCTATTCTAAAATTCATCCAAATCAGTTCAGCGGTTTTGACGTGAAAAGGGAACATACATACATATATACATTCTTACTTTCGCTTTTATATATTAGTAGGATATGTTAAAAACTGTGGGATACCTTAGTTTCTTACGAAATGAAATAAACTGACAGAAATAACTCTGAAGAACTTTACGTAATTCTATAAGGTATTTTTATTTTAAGTGTAGACCCACACTAGGGTGTAATTTATAGAAATGCAAAATACAATAAAAATTTTGATTCTGACGGGATTCGAACCCGCACGTCACAGACGGACACTTAATGCAGGATGCCTATATCGTTTGTAACTCTTGAATCCAAATCGAAATCGTAATCAAGCCAAACCAACTCTTAAGGCCATCACATAGAGTTGCTATGCTGCCGATGATATCGTAATCATTTCTAGAGTAGGCGCCCAGAATCACTGGTCGTCTGGTCGAAATACTTGACTGCTTAACGGTTATAGCAACTGGTAACGCCATCTAGCAGAAAGGGCTATGCCCAAAAATGGTGCCTTTTTTTTTTTTTGATGGCACACTAACGCCACCTTGTTAGATGTGTAGAGTACTTCCATACAAACAATAGTTACTATAGCAGCTCAGCTCTAAAGTACATCCGTCTCGAGTTATGCGCCCTAATCTATGACGCGTATTTAATTAGCAAAACTGAAAGTATGTGTAATAGTGAAGTGTGACTTGATGTCACACTATGCCACTTACGCCAATATGATGCAACTTGAGTCCAATAGAGTTTGTACTGTGAAATAAGTAGTATTGAACCATTATAGGTAACTCATACTTTCAATTTTGCTAATTAAATACGCGTCATAGATTAGGGCGCATAACTCGGGACGGATGTACTTAAGAGCTGAGCTGCCATAGTAACTATTGTTTGTATGGAAGTACTCTACACATCTAATAAGGTGGCGTTAGTGTGCCATCAAAAAAAAAAAAGGCACCAGTTGCCCATACATTTCAGGCAAAGCCCTTTATTTACATAATTCATTGATTTTTTCAGTATTGGGAATCCTGGAAGGGAAAGAAGACATTTTTGAGGAGATGAGACAAAAATACGTCATGACATATCTCGCCAATCAATGCTTCTGGATCCCCGGACAAACCATTAACTTTTTCTACATGCCACCGCACCTGAGGGTCGTCTATGTCGCTTCAGCATCCTTCATCTGGATCAATGTCCTATGTTTTATAAAACGTCAGAAAATTGATAAGCCAACTGTAGAATAAGTGTAAAATGGAATTAGGAACAAAGTAAAATACCTCAGTTAATATATAAGTTTAAAAAATTCCTTGTGATTCTTTTGTTGGGCGTCCTTTGTAATAAAATTAAAAAAATATGCAACTTTGAAAATATAATTTACTAACTAGGCGTGATTCTGTTGTCGCCTTTATAAATAAAAAAATACGCAACTTTGAAAATATAATTTACTAACTAGCCAAGTTATATAGATACCTTGTAGCTACACTATGCACGATCACAATGTGCTGGCTCTTGTAGACATGATATAAACCTTACCAAGGAATTAATCTTACCAAGAAGCAAAATAAACAAAAATATGTGGTAGCTAAGGGTACATCCGAAATGTGGCATCTACAATTTTAGGACCCCTTGTTACGCAATGTCACACTTCGTCAACCCCCTCACTCCCCTATAACATGGAATTTAATTTATGGATGGCCTCTAAAGGTGAAAGTGGACACTTGTCTTGATCATCATTTGTTTTTCTTGTAGTTAGATAAGTAGTTATTTATTGTCCCAATTGATGTATCCTGGCATCAACTCTTCAAGTTGAGCTTTCAGCTGTAAATTCTCCATAAAGAGCTTGTTACATTTTCTTATCTGAAAACATTGACATATTGTATAACATATGAATAGAGAAGGAGGGAGACCCTGCCCAGCAGTGGGACAAAATAGGCTTAGAAAAAAAATACTACTGACTTGTAGAGCCATGCTGTAGATCCAAGGGAAACCAATGATGTATAAAGGCAACTGTCCACAGCAGCACACGTGGGCCACGCTGCGTACGACTGTTTCACCCGTCAAGTCACGTTACGTCTTTACTTCACCCGTGCCATACGCAGTGGATCAATCACCTCTTGAATGCTAACCTCAGCCATCAACAACGCGTAGTCAGAGTCCATCACGTTCGCCATACTCCTGGAGAACTGATTGTCTAACCGCAGTCGTGCCCGCTCCACCGCCGAGACCACTTCACGCACGCGCCCTTTTAGGAAATCTACCTTCTTCTCGTAGAGGCATACCTAAAACATTCTACTCTGTTATAGGATTTGTTACAGGTAAAAGAATAAGACATTAAGTAGAGTCATTCTTTTGAATTTGGTGCTGGGCGCTTCAGACTATGGCCCTTAGTTTTCGTACCTGGTCGTTCCTCCTCTTCTTTAGCAGCAGGTACTTCTCAGCGATGGACAGAAGAGTCCTATGCGCTTGAGCAAGCTGCGCATACATAACACCTGCGCGTTGTTTCAGCTCCTTTATGGTTTTATCTCTGTTAGTGACGTCACTGCACTTGCCGTTGTACGCTCTGAGGAGGGACTCGTAGCGTTTGGACAGTTCTTCGTACCTAGGGAAAAGATTAAGGTAGGTACCTATATATATGCTATATTAAATTCTATATTAAAGTTCGATACTTGAAGACGATGGATGCACAGATTACAGGACCTAAGTGGAAGTCTGAGAAGGATAGTGAAGGTTGGAGGAATTTGGGGAGACCTTTGTGTCAGAGTGGGAAGAAACAATTTTTTGCTATCACTGAATTGAAATTATCGTGGCTAGACATGATTTAATAAATATAATACGGCTTACACCACGTACCTAACTCATTATCATCTTGCTGACGTTTCGTAGTTCCGAGGGCCGCGAGACGAGAACTCGTCTCGCGGCCCTCGGAGTCGGCCACGAACGGTGCTCATGAAGAAGGGCCTCTAAATGGTCTACGAAACGTCAGCAAGATGATAATAAGTTAGGTACGTGGTGTAAGCCGTATTATATTTATTAAATTTTTTGCTATCAAACAAAACAGAACAAAAAGTCTTTTAGGTAAATACACACCACAAAACCATTGCAATGTTAAAGATCGTTCGTACTAACGGATTTTATATGAATGTGTGCTGTGGGACTGGTGTTCCAATAATATGAAACAACCAAGTAACTTCCCGCAACTCCTCCTAAACCACACAACTTGACGGGGTTGTTAAAGATATCTGAAATGCTCAGATATCTTTAATACATATATGTTCTGGCGTGCGTCGCGTAAACCATTGAAGTTATGTGCAAGTGATGTATGGAAGGATTATTTCTCTTAAATAGACAAAAAAGCCCGCGACCTGTGTAGGGTTCCCAGGAATATGCGGGAAACCGGGCTGGAGTAGATATCTATCTCAGACACCATCGTGTCTGTGGTAGATATTGGCAGGTGGATTTAGGATTTAGTGGTAAACCCCTTCTTTATCAATCTGAATATGAATGGTTTGATACAAACTAACTGGTATTGAAGGCATACGATGCTCATTGTGGACCAGGACTCTGCCATGTCAACTTGGTTATTGGATGCTTTCTTCAAAGCTAGAATAAAAGAAAGAAATGAACTTCTTACTGCCGGGAATAATCTATTGAAATCCTCTAGATATATATTATATTTTTCAGTTCCTTGTTAACCTTTCCACATAGAGCGCAGTAGTCCGGTTCGATAGATGTAGGTATCATGTGTATTATAATTATACCAAGCACCGTATCAACTACAAATATCTTTATAGCTCACTGGTACTTTATTTTTACCGCCACTCCTCACGATTTAGTGACACCACTTACAACTTGCATCTCCGTCTAAAATGCGTCTATGTAATGGCTAACCTTTGGAATCAGACTGAAACGCCAAATCCTCGTCTTTCGAGAAGCCATCATCCCACCATTCATCTGCATCATGTGAATGTGCATGTGTGGTCTTACAGCGCAGCAGTTTCTTCTCGTATACAGAGGACTTGCGAAGGCTATCTTCTAGGCTGTTCAGAATGTTTCTAGCATTCGCAAGGCCGTTCAGGAAATTCTTCTGACGCATGTCATCTGGCTGATGTGGTTTATACAAGACAATTAGACGATAAACCTACTCATAACCTATTATTATCTTAAGTGTAAAACGAAACTAAGGTATCATATAAAGAAATGAAAAATACAATCAAAACTTACCGATTCTGACGGGATTCGAACCCAAAGACGGACGGACACCCTTAATGACCATTTTACCCAAAACTAAATATAATGAAACATAGCACTAACTACCAAGCTATTGAAATCTTTAACAAGTTACCTACAGATCTTAAAAAACTAATTCATCAACCATTAATGTTTAAGAACAAACTTAAGAGCTTCCTTATTAATAAATGCATTTACTCAATTGACGAATTCTAGCGACAAGTACTTAGTTTTATTATAGTTGTTTTAAAATCACGAAACTTTAAAAATTAATCAAATATTGTTGACAACTGTTATTATGGTTTTATGAGTTTAAATTGCAATTTATTATTATTATTATTATTTTATATTTGCTGACATGTTTTGTAATGTATTATTATTTTTATTGTTTTATAATTTCTCTGTGTCTTTCTATGTTTATATCCTTGACATTTTCGATTTTATTAATTTATTATTTTTTATTATATTCTTTTAATCTTAAATCATTAATTAACTATTGATGCTCTTTATGTTATGTAATTTGATTATTGTTATGTTAAATATTATATTAATTTAGATTTCCGCATGCAAAGTATCTTTGTTTTTGGAAATAAATGAAATGAAAAATGAAATGCAGGCTGCCTTTTCCGATTGGCTACAGAATCCCAGACATCAGGTCAAAAATCTTGACTGCTTATCGATTAAAAAAATCTCAGAAGATAATAATATATCCCGCGTAATGAGTGTCCCTCTGTGACATGCGGGTTCGAATCTCATCAGAATCGAAAATTTTGATTGTATTTTAATTTATATAAACCTACCACCACATGTTTCAATCACCATAGGTTTAATCTTAACAAGGATCCTCTGGAGACCAGAACAAGGCAAGCCCTGGACGGGATGAACCCCCAAGGAAGGCGCCATAGCATGGCGGCGATGGGTCATTGCAGAAGCGAAGGCTATAATTATATATAGGAAGATCGGAAGGACCTAGTATATTGAAGCAAATCTCAATGAAGACCGATCGGAATGGCGACGCACTGACACATCTAGGAAAATGAAAAATAGCATTTTCTGGACGAAAGTAAATCTAAGAAGAAAGAAAGTCTTATTCATAAAAGTAAAACCTACTTTTATGAATAAGACTCCGAGATTGTTGTCAAAGATTTCAATCGTAGATACTCCCTCACCGTACTGAGACCGCGCCGTTGTGTTAAATTTTGAACATAAAATTGTTATTAACATTATTAGATTTAAATTAATACATATCTTAGGAGATACCGCAGTTTTAAAATAACTCGATTTAAAATATTTAAACCAAAAAAATGTTTCGTTTAGGTAAGTACATTATTTTGTCGATCTCTGAAGCGTAACAAAGTTGGTGGGTCAGTTAGGTAGGTACTTACCTCCGGTACTTACACATGCCAGAGGTATCCCATGGCAGATTTTTACTGCATCGACGGGCAAAAGAGAAGAAGGAACATTCTACTGCCGGCACTACTGTAATCTGAGATGAGTCTGGTGACCGTACCGCACGCACACTAATTACTTTTTTACTATTGATATAAGAGCATAGATGAGCCCTCACCGTACTGAGGCCGCGCCGTTGTGTTTCCAAACGATATGAGTGAGCTCACTCATGCAAGAAAGTGAAAGTAAGTGTTTGCAAATAATGTGGGAGAAAAAGAGATAACACTATTTTTTCGGTACGCGTGGCGTGTTGCGCATTCGTCGGCAGTATTGTAAACACAATGCCAGAGTTTTTGATGTGAGGGCTCATCTACGATTTAAATCTTTGATTGTTGTAGGTACAACAAACATTAAACTGTGGTTGTTTGCTGATCATGCCATATGCCATTACTTTTAAAGCTGATATTCAAACCTTAGCCCTTCTGCATCGTCATTATGCTCAACAAATCTGCGAGATAATAAATAAACTAAGCCTTGAAGCTTGGCATTACAGGAATTTTTGATAGGAACAGGTCTATTTCTTCTACGCAAAATAACATATAAAACTATTGCAAATAAATTACATACAATTTTTTTACTATTGACTTCGATAGACTTGAAGTTCTCTGTAACAATCAGGTTGTTCTGAATATTAACTTGCATTGCTCTGACTACAAAAGTTCTCTTGGTAATTGTTGTGTTGACTTTGGTTTTGAGATTAAAATATTATAATGTTCGTGGAGTTCGTAGATGAACTAGGTGAGTATGCCAAAGTCACACGTCATCAATGAACAATAGACAAATTCTATTTTCCGGCAATACATGCAAAGGCTAGATCATAGATTGCCTACTGCTACCTAGATAATTTATTTTTAAAACAGCTTGTTGTATAACAACTTTTTAGGGCTCCGTAGTACAACAAGGAACCCTTATAGTTTCGCTTTGGCTGCCTATCTAGTATTAGTTCTAGAAAGCTATACTAATTTTGGTGCTAAAAGTATAAAATAATGAAGCCGAGATAACGGTAGAAAATTATGCTGAATAAATAATTAATTTGAGGTAGGTAGTCGAGGTAGGTAGATACAACTATTTAGGGGTTGCAAAGACAATTTTTCAATTTAGGGTTCCGTTTACGAAATATTAAAGTTTTAATCTTTTTATCGAGCGGTCCCCCTCTAAAATCTAAACTCATTATCAAAAAAGTTCATGGTCAAAACTTCATTCTTCTAAAATCGTGAATGAAGTTTTGACCATTGCCGCATGTCGGACGAAATGTGGGCAAAGATAGCCACTGAGTGGGTCCACATACAGTAGGTACAGCGAGCGGCCGGCCCAGGCACAGATGGCGGGATTACTGGACGTTTCCTGTGCTGACTGGTAGAAAGCCTTAGACCGTAGTGCGGAAAGAGGGAAGGCCTTTGCACAGCAGTGGGATCCAACGGGCTGATTAGATTACACCTACATAGGAAAACTGAGAAAGATTTGATCTGCGAACTATTTGGTACTTATTTACCAAAAATACAATTGTTGTATATTGCAGAGGTTACCGCTTAACATCAAATAGGCCTTCGACTTGTCTAGTCGTGGAAAAAATAAAGACACAAACAACTATGCAATGAAATGGGTATAAATGTAACAAAAAAACAATTTAACGTCAGATGGTTTATTCAACTACAACAAAAAGCATAACTTTTAACAACTAAATCAGTCTAAAAATATTCTCCTGCGTTAGAAACTACTAACATGGCTCAAATATACCATCTATGAAACGATAAACTACCTACGTGCAACAGTATTTTACTGTTTAAGGACCTCACTCACATAGAAAAAAAAACTTACAACTGGTTAATAGATCTGGAAGAACTTGGTTATTAAAAGGAACATAATACCTACTCTTCGACCAGCGAAAAGTGACTATCCAGTGAGCGAGATTTCTTGTGGCGCTTTTACAAGAGACAAGACCGCAAATAAAAGTTCTCTACTTAGTGAATCTTCGTCTTCTTAAAAACAAATAAATTCACCTTGAACTAGTCGAGTCAAGTGTATAAGCACTATTAAAATTAGCTGTACACTTGCATTTAGGCGTGTTTAATACAAAACGTACTGTCACAAAACTTGCTAAAATTATACAAAACAGTGTATAATTAAAACCATATTTTTTGTTGTTTGTTAAAATGACGAAAGATTTCACTTACCGTTACTAGTATTTTTACAAGGTAATGTTACTAAAAATAGTCACGTGCCACTAAATCGTGGTTCGTGTCATACAAACGGCTGCGTCCGTCGTCGGCGCCGTAGCCCGTTCACTTTGCTTGAACTTGGCAGGCCACGCTGCCGCGTGTCTAGATGAAATTAATAATATATCTTTCAAATTACAAATGCAATCCGTAGCAATCTATGTGATATGGGTAGACCAGTCCGATCTCTATTCTTTTTTGCAAGCATTTTAGTGTATGTTTGTTTGTCCAAGTCAAAAATTGCAAGATTTGACATGATTTGAAAAACATATGTACATACATGCTGAATTACATCTTGATATGTTTGTTTGTCCAAGTCAAAAATTGCAAGATTTGACATGATTTGAAAAACATACATACATGCTGAATTACATCTTGATATGTTTGTTTGTCCAAGTCAAAAATTGCAAGATTTGACATGATTTAAAAAACATACATACATGCTGAATTACATCTTGATATGTTTGTTTGTCCAAGTCAAAAATTGCAAGATTTGACATGATTTGAAAAACATACATACATGCTGAATTACATCTTGATATGTTTGTTTGTCCAAGTCAAAAATTGCAAGATTTGACATGATTTGAAAAACATACATACATGCTTAATTACATCTTGACATTTGATTGAAATTTTGCACAGAGTCCACGCCACTGCTGAAGTACGATACATGCGGCGCTAATATCATAGAACTAAGTAAAGACTACAGACTGTACTATAGAGTTTAGTTCCCGCTTTTGCCGTAAGAGTTCAGTGGTGGCGCTGACTCTACAGTACACCTTTGGTTCCGGCGACAATACTCAAAACTTTATTTTTTTAAGATGGCCGACGATACACCGCCACAAGATGGCGGAGTATGTATTTTTGTAACAAATGAATAGCCTTGGAGGCTGCTTTAAACATAGAGCTTAGTATTCGTACGTAATCAAAGGGTGCTAACGGGCCTGGATAATGTACCTAGTAGGAAACTAAAAATCTCCGTCATTTCTTATAAATTCATCAGCCATTATGAAATACATGTATCTTACATATTAATAACTAAAATTCCAGATATAAATAACATGATTGCAATAATATTATCGTTGTGGAAGACACTGTTTATTTGAAGTTTTACATAAATAGTCGATTTTATGAAATCAGTTTCATATTATGGGTAGCTTTGTTGGTAGCAATTACTTGTACAATTAAATCATTGTCTCACGTTATTACTAATATTAATATTTCATAATCATTGTAATTGGAATAATAATATCAATAGTTCTAGTCCAAGATTTGTTTAGTTTAGAACTAGATGGTGAGGTGTAGTCCCCAGCATTATTAATTTATTAAAATTCTGCCGACAGTGAAGAATAATTTTTGGACATTGAACATAAGGCAATATCACTTGATCTTACATCATTTTTAGAAAAAAAACTATGTAAATCAGGAGATGACAATCTCAACCAAGCAATGACAAACATTAAATAAATCAAAATAGCTGCAAGGATCACTGGCCATTTTAAAAGACAACAAACATTGTAATAATTAAATACATCAATACTGATTCAGTAACAATGATAAAATATTTTATTTGTTTTAATAACAACAATATGGCAACTAAAAAATAACAGAAAAACACAGTATAATTCATATTCTTGGTAAGCATCAAAACGTTGCAAGATTTCTGTGTAACAGTTTTGTAAATATATATAACTTTTTTATACGGAATATTTTACAATATGTTATTAATATACATGAAGACCGGGAAGACCGGGTCATAGGACCTTGGCTGGTACAGTCCAGTCGAAACGTCGGCAAATAATACAGGTAATTTACTTGATAAATATCCGGTTGCATGTATATTAATAATCAGCAATGATTGCGAAAATTCAAAAAAAAAATTACAACATAATTTACTTTTAAAATGTTTTTTGGTATAATTGCTTTTGTGATGTATAGAGCACTTAAAGTACAAATCTTAGATTCTATATTGTCTTTTATTTGTATTACTTTTTAAACAGACTGGCTTTTAGCGGTGCATTTAAAACCACTATTTACAATATAACTGTACATCTAAATAAAATTGAATAGGTACCTAAGTATAAAATTTACAATCAAAAAAACTACGATTACGTAGTTACCCAACAAAATTCGGGCTTTAGTTTTGGCTACCATTTTTTGGTTAAAAATACATTGTTCTTTGGTACTATTAAAAATTTCTATTAAAAAACGCCGTGGAGTGCCGGCAGTAGAATGTTTACCCTCCTCTCATACCCATGGATGCAGTAAGAGCCTGCTAAGGGATACCTCCGGAAGATGGGCAGCAGCATCTTTTCGTGTACCAATATCCCGTACTGCGCTCGCCAACCCGCCTGCCAAGCGTGGTGAGTATGGCAACTACCCCTCATGGAGATCCATGAGCGAGGCCTGTGTTCAGTAGTGAACGTTTTACGGCTGAAACGACCGAACTAATAAAAATTTAAGATATATTGCAAAAACAAGTTGTACCTAAGGGCTAAATAATATACTTTGGCCGTGTCGAAAAAATATTTACCACATATAAAATAACATATATCAACGGATATATACTGAAGAAGATGTATATAAAATATATAGCACAGCAATCATGTTGTTACTGTATAAATATATATAACTTATGTGTATCGAAGATTGTTTTTGTAAGAATACTTTACAGGCAATGTGAACAATATTCGAGTAAATCGTGCCTATTGATAAAATATATAATATATAATAACAATAGAAGATGAAAAATAATGGTTTGTGATGATGTTGAGTTTATGTTATAGATAGCAAGATTTTAGCTTTTGGAAAAAATCACTTACAATATGAAATATCTACTGAGATCTACAATCAACTGTAGTTTACTTAATTTACTTCACAGCAGCTCTTTAAATAGCTAAATATAATTTAAGTTGCATCATGTTAATTTGCTAATAAAACTGGTCTTAAAGTGTACAGTGTACCTAATATCCGTATCCTTGAAATTCATAAATTTCTTGAACATACACTGAACCTGTAACTTTTTTTTATTTATTATGTGTCATTAAAGAACTATTTAAATTTAATTAAAGTTTTATTTCGCTGTACAAGAATTCGTTAAATGAACAGAAAAATCAAACAAAGTATTCAATAGTGCCGACTGTCTACCCAAAACCTTTCGTCCTTTTATGGCTTTAAATATTTTTAGGCTAGGTATGTTGAAAGGGTATAAAAAATCTTCACAGTAAAATAATATAAATTTATATGAATGAAAAAATACTTCGATAAAAGCGCATTAAAGTTCAGGAGTCCCCCACTCCTGAAGTCATAACTTTAAAATAAGAAAGAAAGAGCCGCTCCAATGTTTTTTGATAATCTACATGACCAATGAAAATGAAAATTTTGTCAAAGGCTATTTCATATTATTGGCTATATTTATATCTGTATAAATCATCCATAAAAGATGCAAAACGCCTTACAGTCATCATTCCAGCCGTAAAAAGTCCACTACTGAACAGGCCTCCCTCATGAGGGGTAGTTGCCATACTCACAACGCTTGGCAGGCGGGTTGGCGAGCGCAGTACGGGATGTTGATACACGGAAAGACGCTGCTGCCCATCTTCCGTAGGTATCCCTTATCAGGCTCTTACTGCATCCACGGGCATGAGAGGAGGGGTAACATTCTACTGCCGGCACCCCACGGCAACACAGTCTTACAGTACTGCATTTTAATTTGCAGTTATAATTGTGCATAAGTAAATACACTTCTCTTCGCGTCGTTAGTCGCAAACTGTTTGCTTTTCTATTTAAATTAGCATTATGATTCGCACGCAATACGAGCAAAGATCTATCGGCCGTTTCAAGGACGCTATTGGAATAAATAATGTATGATTGGTGGCCATGTGGAGTACCGTGGGGTGCCGACAGTAGAATGTTCCCCCTCCTCTCTTGGCCGTGGCTGCAGTAAGAATAAGGGATACTGCTATTGAAGATGGGCAGCAGCGTCTTTCTGTTGTATCAACATCATGTGCTGCGCTTGCCAACCCGCCTTCCTAGCGTGATGAGTATGGCAACAATCCCGTGCTCTTGGTGTTCCATCAGGGAGGCCTATATCCAGCGGTGGACGCGGACCGCAGAGATGATGAATGTAATGATTTACATTAATAATAATTTATCGGTCTAGCTAGAAACTGGCCAGAACCATCATTTATTTCAGTTGTCTATTGCCTATGATAGAATCATGAAAATACTGGTTTTAACGTTTCAACACATATTTTGATTTATATATTGAACTAAATAATTATACCTATTTGACTAAATTTTGGTCTTGCTATTCCAAACAATAACTGTGACCTTCATAATAGATATTATCGAGACTTTCATATATAATCCGCTGCATGTATTTTTTTTAGTTTAGAGGTTATGTCATAATTTAACTATTTCTTTGCAGGCAAAAAACTCTGTATAATGGATTACAGGAACTCAGTAGTCAGCTACTTACCTATCCTATAGTAAGACCTCTCTCTCTCTCATAAATGACAAATTAAAAGGATGATGCAAATATCTCTCCAATGTGTAATATACCGCTAGAAAGCTATTTTTAATCGAGAGTTACTATGGCACCTCGTTCTAAAGCTTGTTATGTTCCAAATTATGCTGTACCAAAGATGGCAGTTTAGCAATCACCAATAATGTTCTAAAAAATAAAAGTAAGGCCTTTTGCATCTATTATAGATGATTTATACAGCGTCAGCAACTGGTAATCATGCTGCACGGGACGCTGCAGTGCCTGGGACATTGTTAGATGGATTAGGCTTGCCCAGCACCTATACCATCCTCTCAGCTTAGTCAGCTAATAAACAGAAAGAACTGATCGATACGTCTAAAGCTAACTAAGCCGCGGGTTTCCTCACGATGTTTCCTTCACCGTTAACGCACGTGTTAAGTGTGCACATACATTTTTCAAGAAAGAAAAATCCATCAGTTCAAGGCCGGTATCGAACCCACGACCTTCGGATATAAAGTTGCCGTGTTGGCCGAGTGGTACGTACCCCCGACTTTCAATAATGTTTTATCATCTAATATATTACCTATTGAGCGCCTATTTCCACTTAACATTCCTTAAACTTTATAAATATACAACATTTTTTAATATGACAAACTGATAAGGTTTTTAGGGGAGTAAAATTTATAAAACTGTATTAAAAACATTATTATTTTTCGTAAACATACCTAATGTTTATGAATAATAATATATTTTTATTTATGTCTTGATGTATGGAACTACCGCGAGTACAAACGAATACGCGAAAGAATTGGTTCGTAGCTTAAGCTACTAGTATTAATCCACAAAAATCCGATATATGTAATATAAAAAAAACGTTATTTGTTTTTTTATAACTATTTCATCAAGTTGGGAAATAACAGAAGTAAATAAGGCTATTATATATCTCCTTACTGTCATGTTTAGTACAGCACAACTCTGAACATACTAACATTCGAAACTAAATGCGTTAGAAACTTGTTCAGCTCAATAATAGCTATCCAACAATATACACAACCATCGGATGAGGTTGCCAGTCTATACATTTCCTGGCATCTTCAAAATTGTATAAAACTTAGTAAACTACAGGTGATTGTGACTTACGCTATCGTAAAGTATGTTTCGTTCTGCCGCTTAACACTTTAAAGGGAGTTAGTGATGTTTTGGAAGAGGCGTTTGCCCCACCACGTCTCCAGGTCGAATGGCTTGAAGTCGGTGAGGACCGGGCTGGGCGCGTCGTCTTGGAAGTATAGGTAGTTTGGAGGGGCAGGCGATGAGCTGCCGGAATCTGTAACGAACAATAAATATTGATTAGTATTAAAATTAATAGTCTTAACAGTAGTTAATTCATTATTTCAGCCATAAAATATCCACTGCTGTACACCTCCCGAGGATTCCCTTAGCAGGCTCTTACTGCATCCATGGAGGAGGAGTGTAACATTCTGTCGGTACCCCATGGCGAGTAATTTATTGGTGAGATTAATTCCAAGTATGTTTTATACATTTACAGGCTTGTTTAATGTTAAATAAAATAACCTCTCTTAAACTTTCGCAATCACAATGAGGTGTTTTCAATAGAAAGTAAAAACTTCAAAAGTTCTCTTGAACCTTATAGACAGCGTTAGATTTCTTTCTGTAAAGAGTTGTTGAATCTATCTCATGTGTGAAGTATCCAGCATATCTATTTATTCCATTTAAATTACCAACTTCCACAGGAAAAAACTGTACAGCAAAGTACAACAAATTCAAAAAGCCAACAATTTCCAGTGGGCATTTTTTATGAAGATAATTCTAGCAAATAATAATGCAATCACTCATGTCATGATAGGAATTTTTTTACCTCCACTACTCATGTGCAGTTTTTGCTTCTTTGATAATAAACTATGTTGCCCAGCAGTTGGTAACATAAACCAAAATAATGCTGGACAATACACACAGCATCATCTATTCCCAAACCAAGCTAATCATCTGGTTTCCGCAGTAAGCTTTCCTTGAAGGATCATCATCATCATATCAGTCCATTGACACCCAGCAGAAGGTGTAAATGTAGAATCTAACTTTGCAGACCCGTAACACAGGTTAGACCTAGCACAGCTGCTCAGGAAATAGTTAATTTAGAACCCCTAAATAGTTTTAGGCAAGTTAATTTTCTATCACCAAACTTTAGATTTGTCCCTAATCTGCAATACCCTATTTAATATATTTGTTCCTAAAATAGTAGATCTGTTACCTAAATTGAATAACCATAACTATAATGAATATATAATAACCCCCACACCAAACCATTGCCAGTGAAGTGCCAGAACCAATTTCGACTTGGTGATTCAATTTTGGAGACAAATCTACTATCTTTATCATTCTGGTATTTTTGGTTCAACTAACAAAAAAACAAGTTTATTATTTGGAAAAATATCAGAACTTACCATTTGTACTTGTTGGTGTGGAGGGCTCACTTTCACCATAAGCTGATTGTGTCCATGCTTAAAAAATATAAAAAAATAAAAATAATTACCATTCTACACTTTTGTTTGCATCAAAAATATGTTGCAATGTTTCATACTTACTCTCACTAATAAATCTTATAATTTCTTCATGCTGCGGTGTTAATACATGATGCTGTATTCTTTGATGGACTGTCTTTTTGCCATTGGAATGAAAAATAGGTTTGGGCATACTGAAAATATAAATAAACTGGTAGAATTTCATACAAATTTCAATATTTATTGTGTTTGACATCGTAATAAGTTAGCTGGTGATTTAAAATGCTACATTGCATGTCTTATAGAATCAAGAGAGATAGATGCTCAGAGGTTATGTAAAGCAGTGATGAAATATTTGAAATCTTCAGGAAACCATTATGATGATAGTAAACTAACTTACCTAACAATTTCACCATTATCAGATTCCGAAGACTTTCTGTTATAATCTTTGCGACTGTCTAGCCTTTCCAGGTTCTGAGAGAGGCCTGCAAATCAAGATAATAAAGTTCATTATTTATCTCACATGATCTTCAGACCAGTTGTATCATATTTTAAAATGTCGTTTCTGTAAAGATACCTCGTCGAGTTTTTGCAACGATCTTGCTGGGCCCTTTAGAGACAGTGTACATTTTATAAATTTCTATAAAAACTAAAAAATAACTTAAAATTCACACGAATTACGAGACCAACAAATCAACCACACAACCTAGCTGTAGCCTCTCTGAGATGAGATGACAGCAAGCATTGCTGTCAGATATGTCAAGTGTGAAATGTCAATCAGGAATCTTAGCTGTCAGTGTCAGTGTTTGGCATTACATCATGGTGTTGCCCAATGAAGTGTTCGTGCTGCCTCTATAATATTTTTGTGTTTATTTATATAGGGTTTCGTGTGGTTTAATGCACGTTTAAGTTATTGCTGTATATCAACGGCCAAATAGTTTTATTTAAGGTGTGCGAATTGATAGCTATACCTTCGTTCGTTAGTTTACGGGGGTAATCACGAGCCGCTGAGCTCGGCTTGGGTGCCAAAAGATGTGAGTTGGCTTCCTTACCCTCCTTGTAATCATGATTTTGTAACTTATTTAGCCAAGTTTATCTACAGTATTTTCTTTTATTATTGGGCACATTTAGCCTCCGCCCGAGCGTCAAATACGCACGCTACGCCACTGTTGTTTCACTTTTATTGGCACGATGAATAATATTATTAACAGACCTTTATGGGATTTTCCTAAAATTTTCTTACGTTATTAAATTTAAAAAACCTACCATGGCGCTGGTATGTTTCAGCGCAGTAACGCCAGTATATGAGTATTACTGTGGGCCTAACGTATAAACACAAAACAAATAATAATAATAACGAACGGTATTTTTTTCAACATTTTTGTAAATAGGACGATAAATAAACGGCTCGAAGTAAAACCACAAAAATGTTTAATAATGTGTAAATTACTGTGACAGCAAAGTCACACCATAAGAGTTCCGTTTTACCATTGTGCTCCGGAACCGTAAAAATAATTAAGACCTATCTAGGCATTTCACAAACGAAATTCCATATGAAGTAAATAAACAAATAGTAGTAGACATAAAATAATAACCGCTTAAGGTATTTCACATTAGATATACTAACATTACAGGATATAACATCCTAAGACGCTATAGTTTACCTATATATCGAAATAATCACTACCTACTTAACCCATACCATAATCCAGTGTTAACCCATACATAAAAATATAATAATACGAAGACAGAATACAAAAAAAGTAACATACATCCATGCTCTTCAATCTAAACAAAAAAAATACAATATTCAAAAAAACACGAAATAAAAAAATAAACTTAGAAATTAACACATAAAAACATTAAATTAAAATATACACACTTACAGTTTTATCCTAGTAGGTAAAAATATTGGAAACATTTTCCGAAGACGACAAACATGTTTATTCTAATTTAATGATATTATTCGCAAATAGATAAATTTCTCGGTGATGTTTTAGAATCTCATTATGGTGATTTTGCGCAGGGCAAACGGGTGATTGCTGACGTGCTACAGTGCGCGGGGGCATCGGGGCCAGCAGCGGGACTTGCCTCGGGCGAAACCTGCCACGCTGTTCAGGCACAGATTACAGAAACTAAGTTCAGGTACGCAGAGCCGGCAAATAGCTTGGAAAATAATAATATGTACTTATAATAGTTTTTATATCACAAGGGTTTCGTGCTTAGATAGGAAGGGAGTTTTGAAACTTTCACTTATTTATTTTTTTATTATCGACATCCAACGAAAAAATCACATTGAAAATTTAAAATAAGATAAACATGGTCTTAAAAACTGTATTTTTAGGGTTCTGGTAATAGGGTACGAAAAAAAACATAGGATCACTTGTCGTCCGTCTGTCTGTCGGTTTGTCAAGACCCTTTATCTCGAAACGTGTAGAGGTATCAAGTTGAAATAGTACTATCCATGCCGTGGGGTTCCGGCAGTAGAATGTTACCCCTCCTCTTCTACCCGTGGATGCAGTAAGAGCCTGCTAAGGGACACCTCCGGAAGATGGGCAGCAGCGTCTATCCGTGTATTAACATCCCATACTGCGCTCACCAACCCGCCTGCCAAGCGTGGTGAGAATGGCAACTACCCCTCATGGAGATCCATGAGGGAGGCCTGTGTTCATCAGTGGACGTTTTATGGCTGAAATGATGAATGATCTACAGCCTCTTTATGCTGTGAAAAAAAACGCGGTCATAAATTGGATGGGCGACCGAATCTTTTTGTGCATTTTTAAAACTTTTACTAATATTTATTATGTTCCTACATACTACGTAACACTTCGGTGTGCGAGCCCAGCTCGCACTTGTATGGTTTTTATTTTTAATTTTTAAGACGTCACAATTCCGCGCTATATCTCTCAGAATGTTACCAATATTACGTTATTATTATGAGCTATATCCTATGGAATTGGCGATGCAGGAGCAATCAAGTTGACGACCGCACTTTGACAGCTCTTCATAACAAATAGGTACAACTCGTATATAGTAAGTAGCGAATATAGTTAGTAAGTATACCCAACTGTAAAGAGGCAACTAGAAGTAAAGTAAGAGGGCTGAAGTAATGATGAATTAGCTGCAAACTGCTCAACTTCGCGCCACTAGGCACATGCCTAGTTTGCGTTAGAGTTAATCCGCCTCTGATTATTCCTCAGTCCCACGCACGTTGCATCTAACGGACCGAGATAATACGGCCAGATAGAAGCAGCCCAACAGAATAGTCTATTGTGCAGTATTGTGATGCACTGACTCAGAACCAATAATAATACATAATTAGTTTGGTACCTAGCATAGAATAAATGGATCATTAAGTAGGTATCTACCCTTGTAGTTACTTATTTATTTTGTTAAAATGACCTTACAGAGCGTCTTACCACAGATCTTACTTGCTTACAGTATTTTGGAAACCTAAGCAGGTACTGAATGGCCCTTACAGAAAAATAAAAATCGTTAAAAGTGTAATTTTTCAGAGCAAAACTGTCAGAAAACTTTATAACGAGTTGTTGCCCCTCCTCTTTAGCCCGTGGATCCAGTAAGAATCTGCTAAGGGGTACATAAGGACGATAGGGGTCCATCTGGGGAGACAATAGACATACACCCCCCCCCCTCCCTCATGATTAGTACTCGAGATTCATAAGGGGTGCCTGAGTCCAGCAGTGGACGTCCTACGGCTGAGATATTTATTTATTTTTATTTATTAGGGAAACAAACAGTACATATTTCTTAAAACTAGAGATAAAGTTAAACAATACAAAAACCAGCAAAGTTTCCACCATTAGGTTGTACAGATACAGCAGGTGAACAGTAAAAAAGAAGAAAAATAAAAAATTAAATGATACAATACAACTTTAGAGACATTAAATTATGCAGTAAACGAGACCTTAAATAAATTGAATTATGATGTTGATGATGATGTAGACTGTAACTATTTAAATCTTTGGTTACTGGTAGGTACTGTTAGAAATATATATAATTATCTATTCTTGTTTACGAGTCAATTTTCATATTTATAAAGCCAGATACTCGTACTATCAGAGTAGAGCCATTGTTATGATGGTATTGACGTGTAACAAAAAACTTCTGTGCGAACGAGACAATCATAAATTTATTATCATAGCAATCAGGTGAATCAGAGTAAGATGAATAAGTGTACATACAGTGCCTCTAATAATATTTCTTAGCATTTTAATCGACATTTATTAATTCGTAGACATGTAAGCTAATCTTATAAATATAACCTGGCTCCTGGCTAGCATTTTGAGTAGGTGTAGCTAGGTTGTACATTATTGCACTTGCAACGACATGACCGTTATCAACTGCTGCAAATTATTAGGTAACAGGGAAGATACAAGTTATATGATCTGTTGGTACTTAGTAGTAGCACAGATAATATAAGGTGGTATATCTATCTGCGGAATATACGGCCATGGATAGGCAAAAAAAAGCTGCATAAAGGACTCTTGGCCAAGTGTTGCTCGGTTCAACCACGATAAGAAATGATGTTATAATATCCGAACTATCTAATATCAAGAAAGATAATGTCAGAAATGTCATAAGGCTCTGAAACTACTGGACCGATTTGAAAAATTATTTCACCATTAGAATCCAACAGTATTTCTAATGAACATAGGCTATATTAAATCCCCGTATTCCCACGGGAACGAGAACTTCGCGTTTGAAACCGCGGAGTGCGTAAATTGGCTAATCTATGCTAAGAAAGCCATAGGGTTCCGGCAGTAGAATGTTACCCCTCCTCTCATGCCCGTGGATGCAGTAAGAGCCTGCTAAGGGATTCCTCCGAAAGATGGGCAGCAGCGTCTTCCTATATCCTATATCAACATCCAGAACTGCACTCGCCAACCCGCCTGCCAAGCATGGTGAGTATGGCAACTACCCCTCATGAAGATCCATGAGGGAGGCTGTGTTCAGCTTAGACAAGGATTTATCTCGTCTAAGGTGTTCAGTAGTGGACGTTTAACGGCTGAAATGATGATGATGATGCTGAGATTCTTCTTCTTATGTTTTGTCTTCTGTGACTAGCTGTCACCATTCTGCCAGTGTCCGTACAATGATACTTTCAGAAATCACGCCGGACCGTAGAATCGAATGAGAATATGGGCGGTGTTCTTAGAGAGATACATTTTGAACAAATTATTAATCTACATCTCTCGAGTGGAGGCCACGGACCGGCAAGCGCAGCGTAGGACGTCCACCAACAAGATGGGATGATGACCTGGTGAAGACCTCAGGTCGACGGTGGATGCAGATCGCTTCCAACCGCAATAACTGGAAATCCATGAGGGAGGCCTATGCCCAGCAGTGGACGTCCTACGGCTGAAATGATGATGATGATTAATCTACAACACTACCAACATGACTACAGATCGACAATAATGACAAAACTTATATTATTTTAAAGACAGCACAACATTATGAAGCAGAATTATTATAAGATAAATATATTACATTTAGACGCAAATACATTCTTTATTCTTTCATAGGTATCTACAAATTTACATAAAATATAACTAGCTTATGCCCGCCGCTTCGCATGCGTTGTACCCGGACAAAATGTAGCCAATATGTTAATCCTGGTCAACATCTATAGGTACGTGTTCATAATTTCCGCTCAATCTGTAGCCTAGTTTTTGCGTGAAAGACTAATAAACATCCATACATACTTACAAACCTTCGCGTTTATAATATTAGTAGTAATAAGGGACAGAACGTAAAGCCTGTATTACATTACACGGTATTCAGGGACCCTTACCCTAACTAAGAGTGGTGTAATAAGAGTTAGAGCGTAAGGGACCCTAAATAGCGCGACCGCGGCAAGCCTTGCTCCCTAATCGCCCTAACTATCGGGCCCTGAATACCGTGTAGTGTAATACAGCTATAAGTGACAGTATGCATTTAGAGAAAGTTGGACGAGGTAGGTATGTCAGGGGGAGATTATTATATCTAGAGAGAATGTCGAAGTTTTGGTCAGTTGAGGAGTACATTATGTGGGTTATGCTTCCCTCATCCGTCAGTCAAAGAGTAATTCCGAATCCTTCATCATTTTAGCTGTAAAACGTCTACTACTGAACACAGGCCTCCCTCATGGATATCCATGAGGGGTAGTTGACATATTCACCACGCTAGTGCACTACGGAATGTTGATACACGGAGAGACGCTGCAGCGAATCTTCCGGAGATATCCCTTAGTAGGCTCTTACTGCATCAATCTGCGGGTATGATAGGAGGGGTAACATTCTACAGCCGCACCCCATGCCGAATCCTTAGTTTGACCAAAAATACTGGAGTACCTAGGTACCTACACGCGTGGCCCAATCTAAGACGGCGGATGATAAAAGTTGTGACTTTCTTAGCTTTACGAAATGCTGAGATTCTACGTAGCTGTTTGCTCTAATAAACACTTATTGACTTTGACTTACACTTGTCACGACAAAACACTAAGGGTCAGCGCAGACAGAACGGAGCGCAGCGGAGAGGATTTTATTAACGCACTAGAAAATAAACTTTAACATTATTACAATAAAGTGCATAAATGCTTGAACCGGACAAAAAAATGCTCGCGCGTCCTCGAAGATACGCGGGAATCCCCGCGCGGCGTTTAGCACTTTATTTTAATAACTTTAAAGTTTATTTTCAAGTGCGTCAATAAAATCCTCTCCATCGCGCTCCGTTCTGTCTGCGCTGAGCCTAAGTTGTTCGCCTGACACCAACTCAACAGCCACCAGTGTTGCTTAACCCCCGACGCGCTTTATGGAGCGACGGGTCTCCATAAGATTTGAACGCTCCGCGCGCTTAGTGTACCGACGGGTGTACACAAGTTAAATCAGGTTAGTTATTTCTGTTTTGTAGAATATATAAATGTGTAGAAAATTTTAATACGAATCCAATAGTGTATGATTTATAACATATTATTATGTGGTGCTTCCGTGTTAATCAAAAAGTCCCATAATTTTTTTTAGGGCTGTTACGCACCGCTACATTGCAGTTGGTTCTAAATATTTGTTCTAAATATTTATTACCTACTATTGTACTAAATATTTCATTTTGTGACGATAATCGATAACTAGTTCCATTGCAATTATCAGACATTATTGATTTCATTGTTTTGCACTACGTGTCCGTACTACGTGTCCATAGCGACCGCTTTGCTCTACAGCTAAACTACACCATTAAAATCTATAAAGTTGAAGTGTATGTACCCAAAACTGCGTAGAAAATGCCTAAGTAGTGCAAAACACAAATAACCTAGGCTATTACCGCAACCTTAATTGGTAAAGCGATTTTTAGTAGGCTAGTTAGGTGAGTAGGTGAACACCGGGAAAGTAGAGCAGTGCACAGATTCACTGATTCCGTTTCCTGATTTGTTTACTCTGAGTCTCTGACAAAAGCGATCCATCAGTTCGAAACGAAGTGCTTCCGTTTAGATTCAGCTCTTGGTATATAACCACAATCGGCTTCCCGCCAAAAAGTGTGGTAACCGCGAAGTGCATGCTCGCTCAGTCGTCCAATCAAAACGGTTCACGATTCACGCTTAGTGCGTTCGCGCGCGGTTATCAAAACGAGATATTATGATACCTACAACTGAAGTGTACGTTCACTGATTAACAGTCACTTGAACAAAACTAACTTAGCGGTCGATAGTAGTAAACAAACTGCCTGCAACAACGGTTGCGGACAAATCCTCGGTTCAAATCGCGAGAAAACAATTCATATTATTTAAATATAGTTAAAGAAAACGACAAAAACGCCAGTATTCCGGTTTTCGCCTTGTTTCGAGGCCAGTGAAAAAAATACAATCGACCTAAAGAACTCTACATTATGAGTCGATAGCCTGGGTGCATTTTGTATGAAGTTTCACAAAGTTTCTAGGTAAATAAGGGTAAGTAAGTTATTTACATTTTACAAGTGAGACTTATCCTTCTAAAGTTTCGAAAGTTTGCTCGTTGTAAGTAGGTTTGAAAGTGACTAAGAAAGTTTACCGGCCGGCGATACGGCGCATTTAGATTCACTTTCATTCAAGTGAGTAGGTACGAGTAAGTAGTAATATGATTGGATAGATGTATTTGACCTAAATGCTTTGATTATCTTTATCACTTCGTGTATCATGTGTATTCTTAGTAAACGACTGTTATGAACAGTAATTTTTATCTTACTACTGTTGTAGAATTGGGGTACTTACTTAGCATCTGAACTTTAAATAAAAAAGAAAAATCATTTAAGTTATTTCCTTTGTTTGCAACTACGTGTTTTTATCTACTTTATCTACTTCAGTTGGGCCTTCAGAGCGATAACAAATATCAATAAAATGATAAAAATATAGAAAATGTGATTTTATTTCCGTTATCAAATTACATATTTGATTGTTTACGTATTTTTGAGATTATGCTTAAAAAATGTCTAAGCATCTCTGATACAAAATTTTTGTACTTAAGTACATACCTAATAATTTTTGTTGCAGTCGGTCGGTTTATTTAGATTCAGATAAAATATTAAACAGTTGTTGCACGAACATTTGCTTTAGCGGCTGTTCATCATTTGTCAAATGGGTAAGTTCCTACTTAAAACATTATATTTAAAAAACAAAAACGATTACAAAACACAACAAATATCTATGCAAAGAATGTCAATATAAGTAAATTATGTTATGTGTGTTAGGTACACGCATAACATAATTTACTTATATATATATTTACTTATATACTGCGCTCGCCAACCCGCCTGCCAAGCGTGGCGGGTATGGCAACAACCCCTCATGATTGTACAACCAAGGACCAGGACCCGAGTCCCCGGCAGCCCCGTTAGTCCTGGCTACGGTAGCAGCCACGGTAACGGCGGGGCTAGGGGTGCTAAGAATCCCCGGGAGACGGACGGCTACCAACCCCAATGACGACCACTGGCCCTGGTAACACGCAACATCCGCACTTTGAAGACAGATGATAAGATTGTTGAGCTGGAAGAAGAAATGAGTAGGTTACACTGGAACATTTTGGGATATCAGAAGTCCATAGAGAGGGCGAGGACACGATATCCCTTAAGTCGGGTAATATACTCTGCTACCGGGAGGGCGTCCTTCAGAAGCTCTTCAACTCCGTCTTACTCGAAGATATTACGCCATAAACATGGAAAAAAGCGTCGTTGTACTGTTCTTTAAGAAAGGTGACAACACCTTGCTTAAGAACCACAGACCGATCTCGATTTTGAGCCATGTTTATATGCTGTTCTCAAGGGTCATGGCAAAACGTTTCGATCGCAGGTTTGATGACTTCCAAGCGTCCCGAACAAGCCGAGTTTCGAAAAGACTACAGTACCATAGACCTCATTCATACGCTGCGGCAAGTGATACAGAAGACTGAGGCTGACTGAACTAGCCGCTATGTCTCGCGTTTGTGGACTATGAGAAATACTTCGATTCGATCGAAACATGGGCGGTGCTGGAGGCTCTCCAGCGATGCCGCATTGACTATCGGTATATCGAAGCGTTGAAGTCTTTTTATAGAAACGCCACTAAGTATATCAGGTCCGAGTACTGGATCAAAGTTCGAACGAAGCACATTCCCTTAAAAAGAGGCGTAAGATAGGGAGACGTTATTTCTCCGAAACTACATATTTACTACCATTTTGGAAGATGCCTTCAAACTCTTGGAATGGAAAGGATTGGCATCAACATTTACATAATCAGAAACTTCGAAACGTCTTTTCGTCCAAAATTCCTCAGTACCTTAAGACGAAAGTGTACAATCAGTGTGTGTTACCAGTGTTCCATATATGGAACCGAGACGTAGTCATTCACGATTGGCCTCATGAATAAGCTCAGAGTCGCTCAACGAGCTATGGAGAGGGCTATGCTCGGGGTTTCTTTACGGGATCGAATCAGAAATGTAGAAGAACTCGGGTCACCGACATAGCTAAGCGGATTAGCACGTTGAAATGGCAATGGGCAAGCCATGTAGCTCGCAGAACAGATGGCCGATGGGACCGAAAAGTTCTCGAGTGGAGGCCACGGACCGGCAAGCGTAGCGTAGGACGTCCACCAACAAGATGGGCTGACGACCTGATGAAGACCGCAGGTTGACGGTGGATGCAGATCGCTTCCAACCGTAATAACTAGAAATCCACGAGGGAGGCCAATGTCTAGCAGTGGACTTCCTACGGCTGAAATAATGATGATGATGAACAATGATAAAGCCCTAATGACAGATGTTTTAGGGTTGAAATCGAGCACATGAGACCTTACATACATCTCTATGGCTCAGGGCGACGGGCTCAATGCAATGCAGCGTTAGTCATGTGCTTAGTGAACGTGATCACCGCGGTATTGCAATTGTTATAGGTAGACGTTACCGCTGAACATGAGGTGGACCTTCGGCTTGTCGCGGCATTTAGTCGAAATAATAAGGCAAATGAAAAAACATCATAAATTCAGAAATTCATTCATTTATTTCCATAGTTTGCAATTACAAAACATAGGTAAATTACAATAAAAAAAACATATTTAATCTTATGTGAACAGGAAGTAAGATTAGAAGCGATTATAAAACACAGTTATTGTTAATAGTTAGTTTTGTCAGAGTTGGAGCAAATTTAGTTCCAAGCATTTTTGTCTTCTAGAAAAATAGATATTTTATAGTAAGCTTTATTGTGAAGATTAAATGTTATTATTTTTTTAAGTTATTGATAGAAAAGTACTACATTTCTTTAGGAATTTTATTGTAGAAGGGTGTACACTGCCCTCTAAAAGATAAATTGGTATACTTCAAAGCTACGTTCTAGACCGCAGTATCTAACTCTTTATGCGGTGTGTGTGTCTTACTCCAAAGATGCTGCGCTCCATAGGTCTTTGACAAGTTGATATATTTTTAATTAAAACTAATATGTACATTTTTTTCGAAAAGGCACAAAATTAAATGAGAGGAAAACCATATACTAATGATCCCTTAAATTAAACTGCTTTATTTTTTTGAAAGAAATCAATAACCTTAATGTCCACCTTGTAGGTATATTTTTCATGTTTGAGTGACGTACGTGTTCCACCACCCTTTTCATTCTGCAAAATATGGTCATAATATTACAGTTTCATTGAGAGGAAATGACTAAAAAAACAGTTTAATACGATACAACGCTAGTGTAAACTTATTGTCATAAACTGTACCAAGACGCGTGTCGGCGCGTGACGTCACACTACGTTTAGACATATAACGCCGTTAGTTTTGGATTTCGTTAAAAAAAATAAAAAAGTTTATTAATGTAGGTACATGACGGACTAAAATTTTAATTATGTCAAGAATTGCCACTGATGTTATCGACTTGAAATTTTAAATGGTTAAAGATAACGCTTTTTCACTAACATAGCTTATATAAAAAAAATTAAAATTATGATTGCAGGCATCTCAACATTTTTAGGTGAAGTTTTTAGGTCGTGTGGGGTATTACATGAAAGTGCTTCATTTGCACATTCATCATTATCATTTCAGTCGTAGGACGCCCACTGCTGGACATAGGCCTGCCCCATGGATTTCCAGGTATTGCGGTTAGAAGCGGCCTGCAGCCACCGTCGACCTGCGGTCTTCACCAAGTCACCTGCTCATCTTGTAGTTGGACGTCCTGCACATTAATAAACAGTTTTTAGTTTTCCTTTAAGCCGTATCATTTTTGAGTTATTTACAAAAAAAATACTGGAAAATATAGCGAGTTCTTTAATTTGCAAAGTTTTTTAGACAAGGGGGTGGAAAGGCGGTCTCAAAAATTTTAGTGAATTTACTAGCTCATATGGGATATCATATGAAATATTTTTATTTGCACATTAATTAACAGTTTTTAGCTTTGCTTTAAGTCGTATAGTTTTATATTTATTTACCAAAAAAGTTGAAAAAATTGCGTTCCACCCCTTATCTTCGAAGTTTGCAGAGATAAACCCCTATAACTTTTATTACTAATAGGAGTATGTAAAGATCGCAGAGAAATTAAAACGAACTCTCTAATTTGCATAGTTTCTTACAAATAATCTATAGTGTAAAAATTCTACATAAGTTCCGCTATCAGACAAGAGATGGCGCTGTCAAGGTTCTCCAGCAAATATAAACCGCCTTATAACATAATATTATATTGTATGATGGCGCGGTACCCTCGGTGCGCCAGTCCGACTCGCTCTTGCCCGGTTTTATCAATATAACAGCTACTCATTCCGCTGACGATAAAATCATTATAATAATATCGCGTGTTTCGGAAGTCTGATGAACATGCAGTTCCGACATCGTTATTCGGCTTTAGTCATAAACATACCGTGCTTTGTACGCTCGAAGAGAAAATATTGTTTATTGGGTATTTTTAGCATAACTTAGGCAGGAGGGCCCACAAAACGATTAAGATGGAAGCCGTCTTAAGAGTGTATACAAAAAAATAGAAAATAGAGCTGCCTGAGCTAGAAAACTAATTTTTACTCCCCCCCATATGACGTCCACAGCTGGACCTAGGACGGAGACCAGCGCATATTTTATCCATAGCCAGTATGCTGAGTTAGGGCTCTTTTGTAATAGCCGTATTGCCTCTATTATTTTCTTTCTTCCTGCAAATGAACATGGGATGCCGGCAGTAGAATGACGCCTCTCATCTCTTGCCCGCGGATGAAGTAACAATCTGAATAAGAATAATATCTTTATTTGCTAAAATTTGCACAAAGATTTGTCTTAAAATTATTGTTTTCATAGGTCCGATATTTCGCTATGTGTTTTATTTTATAGCATGTAAATGATACTTAAATATATTAAATTGAGGAAACTAATCATTTATACTACATATACATAAATCAATCATTAATAGTGCTGAAACTATGATTTAGCAAACAGGCCCGCAACATCGCCTTGAATTTTATTAATGGCTGTTTTTTATTGGGCTTGTTATTTTGTTATTTATTTTCATACTCATATAAAACAATTATTCTTAAAGAATGCGGTTCTTGGAGTCAAATCATTTACAAGTCTGTCTCCATGTCTGGTATTCTAAGTAAAAATGTCCTTGGCAGTTTAATAAAGTTGAATGTTTTGTTAAACAAAATATGCAGTTTCAAACAGATGAGGGAAGGGTTAATATTTTTAGTAGCTGAAATAAAGGTTATTATAACTTGTTATTTCCAATAAAAAATATAACTATTATATATAATTATTATAATTCTTCTTTGAAAAGGAACGCTGCCAAGTCATACCTGCGGAAGAAGCGCAGCAGCGACTTTCCGTGTATCAACATACCGCACTGCGCTCGCTAACCCGCCTGCTAAGGGTAGTGAGTATGGCAAAAACCCCTTATGATCAGTACTTGCAGATCCATGAAGGAGGCTTATGTCCAGCAATGGACATCTTATGGATGATGATGATGAAATAAGCATAATTCTTTATTTACATTTTCATAATTGGACGATGCGTCCAATTAGTGAGTTATTCATGTCCTAAATCTCTCCTAATGAATAATATCCTAAATGATATTTTAATTTTTAATTTAGACACCAATTGCTTTTCAAAAATGCCTCTACATTATTGAAACTTAGTACATTATTTAGACTTAGTTATTAAATGACCTAAGAAGAGTCCCGCTTGGCAATAAAATGGCCTTGAGAGAGCTATTATACCTAGTTGAGTTGAATTAATGATGCTAAATTACTACCTTGGCATTCAGTTCAATAATTGTTTTCAGTGAATTTTTTTGTCATCACTATCGCTGATATTATGGTTTAAAACCTGTGTTTCTAACCTACAGTTTTTTCTTAGTATAGACCTAGCTAGTTAAATACTTCAAATTTTATGCTAGATTAAATATTTAGCATTATTTATTAAATATGTATGTATGTTTTTTATACACTTGAGAATGCCTAGGTTTTTTTATTGAACCAGATCTTCCTAGATATACAAAAAAGTCTTATTACAAAACCTAGTGTGGAAGAACAAGAGGTCTATCATATAGTGAAAACTAATTGGAACGGTCCTGTGTTTTCATCATCATCATCATTTCAGCCGTAAAACGTCCACTACTGAACACAGGCCTCCCTCGCAGATATCCATGAGGGGTAGTTGCCATACTTACCACGCTTGGCAGGCGGGTTGGCGAGCGCAGTATGGGATGTTGATACACGGAAAGACGCTGCTGCCCATCTTCCAGAGGTATCCCTTAGCAGATTCTTACTGCATCCACGGGCATGAAAGGAGGGGTCGGTAACATTCTACTGCCGGCACCCCACGGCAAGATCCTGTGTTTTACTAATTGCAAAATCTTAATGTACAAACCTATACCTACAACGTGTCCCAAAATTCAATGACAAGCTTACGTATACCTAAGTATTATAAGTATAGTTTTTAGTTTAAGTACTTAATTTTTTGACGAATATCGAATGTATCCTCAAAAATAAACGCAAACGAGTATATTACCCTAATAATATTAATAATATTTTTGAACACTAGGATATGAATGTATTTTCCACACGACTTTACCCGCATATAGGTTGCTATCGCATTGCAATTCAACTCAAGCACGCAACCACCTTACGCAACGGAACGGATGGTAGTCGATGGATATTGTGTTGACACGCTTCCAGAGCTATTGAAACCATAACGTACCTAATTCGGAACAACTTGATGCTCAACAAAAAATTAAAACTAATATTTCGCGGACATTGCCCGATGTTGTACATCGGAAAAATGTCTTCGCAACCGGCCCCTAACCTAGCCACTGTTGTGTACGGAACTTAAAATTGTAGCTGTGTATGTATTTCTGTATCATTAGGAAACGATTGTGGACTCTGCCAGTCGTTCAAAATATAAACGCAAACAAACTCCATAAAACAGTTGCGTGGTTAGGAGTTTGTTATATTTAAGATATTTTAGTAACAAACCATCAATAATCAATAATGAATATCTGTACTTAACTTAAGGGGCGGATACATGGGCAATAAAAATTGCTCAGTTATGAGCAATGATGGTCGATTGCGACGTGACAGAATATCGAGCAAGTTACGGTAGCGGCAACAAGCATCAATTTGGCAAAATGCTTTACAACAACAATATGAAGCGATAAGGAGCAACTCCGAGAAAGTAGAAAATACTTTATTTAATACACGAGCAATTCAGTTTTATTGCAGAAACAATTGCCGCATTTTATTGAAATTGATATTGCTCCTGCAGGTTGATCAATTCATGTTAAATTATAAAATTAAATTATTTAATTATCAATTTATGTTATTCATATAGAATTAAATTGCAAATTTATTATTGTATGTCATAGATATGATAAAATTGTTGATACCTAAATTTATTTAAGACCTTCATGTATATGTACCTACTTACACAATTTAACAATAAAATTTTCTTATTTCTTATTTGCTGCCGAACAATTATTGCTCCCGTGTAAGCGCACCTTTAGTTACCTTGACTTTTTCTTTTCTTTACCTTTCCTGTCATTTGAAAAACTAAAGGTAAGCTAAATCTGCGCGTCCGCGGCGCGGGATGAGGGACGCGAAGCGAGAGAGTCAGCCGCGCGGCGTACCGCGTACGCTACGCTACCCATGACATCTTAGGCGCGGGAGAAATACAAGAGGCGTCGGGCTAGCTAGGGCGACGCGGGGCGCGGCGCCGGTGCAGCGCAGAACAGGCGCGCTAACGGTGTCGGAAAGGCGAGGCGCGGGCGGACACAGGGGATGCATTTGGGGCATTCTTGTGTTTGATTTTATCTGCGGGTGCGCCGAGGCCGAGGAAGCGGCGCCCGCGCCGCGCCCGCGCCCTGCCGTCTCAGTATGTCTCGCGCCCCACCACTTCTATACATTTTGTATGAAATATTAAAGAAGTGGCGCCGCGCCCGCGCTTTACCTCCGCCCGACGCGCGACGCCTCTTGTATTTGTCCCGCAACTTATGGCGCCATGCACGCACATCTTCGCGACCACAACGAGGGACGACCGCGTCGCGCGTCGTCGGCTGAGCAGTAGGGCTACTCTTGAAAACGATATTCGTGATTCGCGCCGTAGTTGCGTAGCTGGTGTGCACCAAAAAATCTGTGGCATTGTCTTTAAATGTATGTTAACTATAATGCCGGCGCACACTGGTTTTGTCAATAAACCAAACTGTAATAGTTACAATTAATAAAAAATAACACCACGCTTGGTAGGCGGGTTGGCGAGCGCAGTACGGAATGTTGATACACGAAAAGTCGCTGCTACCCATTTTTCGGAGGTATCCCTTGGATTCTTATTGCATCCACGGGCAAGAGAGTAGAGGCAACAACTGGCACCCTAAATAATGATTTTTGCTTGTTTCAGATAGCAATGCGATTGTGGATCGTACTAGTAGCGGCTGCGGTTCACCTCGTGAGCTGCAATGAAGAGAACTCCATCGATGACACCATTCCTATTGTCTATGAGTAAGTTTACTTAGCTGACACGTTAATTTTTTAAGCAGGCAGGTAAGTACCTACCGTTTTCTTAAGAGCGGCTTATATTTTAGTCTTTGCAGGCTGATTACGTATCTCGCGACAGGTTTGCAACAGGCGTAACTATCGTGATCGTTGCTTTCAAAGGTAAATTTTGTATTAGATAAAATTTTAAATTGTTTAACGGGACTTTATCGTATAATTATCTTGTTTTATTATATCCCGACGTTTCGGGTGCCCCTGCCTTCGTGGTCACAGGTGGACTATGTACCCATAAAATATTTTGCAAAACACAACAAACATTAAAAATTACAGACGACTTGAGAAACTCCTGCTTTTCTGAGCTACACTGCTTGATAACGGTTAAAAATATAAGTGCCACTTGTCCCATGGGACTAGTGGGACGTAATAGTGTCAGTTGTCCCATGATGGGACAACTCAATGGGACTAGTGGGATAGACTTTTTTGAAGTCGGTTAAAAACATGAAAAATTCTAAACATAACATATCAATTCCAAATTATCTTTTCAGCCGTAAAACATCCACTACTGAACACAGGCCTCCCTCATGGATCTCCATGAGGGCTAGTTGCCATACTCACCACGCTTGGCAGGCGGGTTGGCGAGCGCAGTGCGGAATGTTGATACACGAAAAGACGCCGGTGCCCATCTTCCGGAGTATCCCTTAGCAGGCTCTGCATCTACGGGTATTAGAGGAGGGGAAACATTCTACTGCCGGCACCCCACGGAAATTCCGATTCCGAATGTTTTGTAATAATTCTGCAGTAATAATAATATCGCCAATTGTCATACATAAGGCATCTTCCAACGTAGATGTGGTTATTAAGCTTAATTATTGTTTGAAGGGTCTTTGCGAGTTGTACGTGCACTATGTCGTGCGGAACTAATACCTAAGTCTACTGCGATATGACAACACGATTCACTACACGTTATAGACAGTATGTTTCAGTCTTTAATTTGACTACAGACTGAAACAAAGAAAAGACTGAAGCATTAGGATGAAGACTAAAGATTGAATTACTAAAACATATCTTTAGTCTGAATACTCCTAGTATTCATCATCATCATCATTCCAGCCGTAAAAAGTCCACTACTGAACAGGCCTCCCTCTTGGATCTCCATGAGGGGTAGTTGCCATACTCACCACGCTTGGCAGGCGGGTTGGCGAGCGCAGTACGGGATGTTGATACACGGAAAGACGCTACTGCCCATCTTCCGGAGGTATCCCTTAGCGGGCTCTTACTGCATCCACGGGCATGAGAGGAAGGGTAACATTCTACTGCCGGCCTTTCTACCTTTTTACATTCTACTCCTAGTATTACCGTTGATTATTGCTTATTGCTATGCCCTTGCAGGGTACATGTTTGTTTGAAACTACTTACCTAATTGTCAACCCGGGACTACGATTGTTGAAACACAGTCGTAACGTCGGGAATAATCAAAGGTATTACGCGCTAAATTCCCGTGTGTTTTTTTATTATGTTATAATATTTTTTAAGATCTTATGTAACAACATGTTCATCACCATCATCATGTCAGCCCGTTGACATCCACTGCTGGGTATAGGCCTCCTCTCCACCAACAACTTATTTATTTATTTTATTCGAACAACATGTTCGCAACTAAATAAACATAATAGATTATTAAAATACATATAACCGGGTATTTATGGCGTAAATTACCTTTATTATTTCCCGACGTTTCGCTTGGATTGCACCAAGCATGGTCCCGGGAAGACTTCAGTCGGACAGTCTTAGTTGATCGTGAATGTTTAAAAAAAACATAATAGATTTGAGTATTGACTTAACTTCATGAGATTAACATAATGAAACTTGTACCTGCCAGACGAGCCATATAATGTAGCACATGATTTTATTTTTATTGTTATGTAAATTATTGTGTTACTTTTATGTCAATAAATGAAAGCTATCTATCGTCATCATTATCATCATCTGAGTAAAATATCCAATGCTGGATATGGGCCTCCCTCGTGAATCACCAAGTACTGATCATATTATGATATTATCTTATTAAGATGGTTGTTGCCATACTAACCACGCTTGGCATTCGGGTTGGCGACCCCTCATGGAGATCCACGAGGGAGGCCTGTTCAGTAGTGGACTTTTTACGGCTGGAATGACGAAACAATAGTCTCTACGTGTTTGGGTATGGAGTTGTTGTGATAAATAACGTAAATACAACAAACTGATTGCGTTTTGGAGTTGTTGTGATAAATAACGTAAATACAACAAACTGATTAACATAACAGGACGATGACGATACACGATACATTCCAAGCAATTATAATATTATGTGTGTACGTAAGAGGATTGATTGAATTCTGTTTAGTTTAACGTGTTATAACCGAATTTGATAATTTTATAGACGTATGTTTATTGTGTTAGCTTATATTCTAAGCATTGCAATGGTATAAGTTATTTATTCATTTCCAATACAAAACTAAAGAGATATTTTACGTACGTAATAATCCTTGTCCACAGTGTCGATGTATCGAGCTAAAAAAGCGATTAAAAAAACGGTCCACAGATGCGGCAATTTTCGTAAAATGGCCCCCACATTGAAGACTTCATCGGACAGTGACCGCTTGTTAATGACTCGCAAGCCACATTGCTGGCATTGCTTGTAACTTTTTGAATCAATGCTAAAAATGTCAATGAATGCTAGCAATGTAACTAAAGTGTAAAGTGAGTCATTAATAAGCCATCTCATATCGGTGTATAAACAAATTATGATCAAACTATCTCAAAATCCAAGCAACCTGGAAATAATTTATTTGTACCTTATTCTTAAAAATATAAAAAAATATTTACACATGATGTATCATAAATTCATAACATAAAGCAATTTTTAACTGCTGTGAAAGCAAAGCAAAGTGTGTTGCAGAGTCCTCCGATTTAAATAGTTTACATATGATTCCTCTGCAAACTGGTACATTTTCTTGATATTGTATTTTTTATCGATGGCGAAGTAAGTAGGTCTCAATTTTCTTTTCCAGACCAACATGGGTGTACGAATGCAATCCAAGCTCCGGCTGCGTCAGAACAGAGCAAAGGCCAGCCTCGAGGTACTCAGCGACCATGTTCTCCAGTCTGGACGTCTGTCGGACTGTCTGCGGCCAATTCGGTGGCCTATGGCCGCGGCCAGTCTCTGCAGCTCTGACGAGGCATACTGTGCAGATACACCCCAACTATCTTAGGTGAGATTTGTAAACCCAATGACCAAGGTTTTAGAAGCAGATGGTGATTTCCATCGACAGAGAGTAATATCTATTGGATAGAGTCTGATTTCCATCAAAATAGAGTAATTTCTGTCGACAGAATGAATTCCATCGACACAGAGTGATTTCACCGACAGAGTGTAATTTATAGGTACTCGAGGTAGCCTCGAGGTACTTGGCTACTATTTTAGGTGAGACTAATCTCACCTAAGATAGTGGCCAAGTACCTCGCTCCAACTAATAGGAGCCAATGGCCAAGATTTTAGAAGCAGAGAGCGAGTGATTTCCTTCGACAGAGGCTCTGGCCGAGGCCGGTCTCTGCTGCTCTCACAATAAAAGAGACAACACCCCAGATACACCCCAACTATCTTAGGTGAGATTTGTAGAAGCCAATAGCTAAGATTTTCAGGAACCTGTGAGTGAGGCTTGCCTGTGAATGGTGGACATTGTACACGCAGTAACTCCCAGCCAGATAACTGATAGAATAGTTATTTTTTTAAATAAATACATACTTATCTATCATACATAGAAAACCACCCAGACCCGAGACAAGTATTTGCACGACAATATGCTAGCTAGGCATATTGTTCCCCGGCAGAGATGGAACCCGCAAAGCCGCCTCAGCTGCGTCTGTAACTAATAACTACGTCGAATGTGTGATTTCAATAAACAGGGTCTCGAACTCATGAAGAGTTCGATACGGGTGCAAATAAGGTGATGTAAAATGCGTGTATACCAGTTATACCGATAATGTGCAACAAATGCGATAATGTGTGTTTCTTACTGCGCAGCGCTTCTAATGTGTGATGATGGCAATTAAATCACCGATAAGAAGCGGAACATGGATAATGATTATTAGATTTTTTGTAAGTAAGAGTATTTTACAGTGAGAACCGTGTTGGCCGAGTGGTGTGTACCCCGAAGATTCGATACTTACCGGTTAAAGGATTTTTATTCTTAAAACTCTGCCTGACGCGATCGGTTGGATCGGATCGGGTCGGAAGGAACGTTGGCAGACATTTTTATTTTATTTAGTCCAAAATCTAAAGCTAAAGACATGTCTTGTCTTTTTATTTTATGGCTTTTTGTGTTTGGTTTTACACAATTCCGCCAGTGTTAAGTTAATTTATAAATTTGTAAGTTATTTGGCTAGCCATGTTGAATTATTATTTCATTTTTTTTAGATTATCTCTGACTTAGGAACTTTGGCAATGACTGCAGTATTTTTTATGACTTATCTATCTGTCTCTCTGTCTTTCAAAGTCTTCCTGTGTAACTTGACTTAGGAAATCTGGGCACTCTGGTAGACGCTGTGTTAGCCGATTTTTCTATGACACACCATTCAAAGTCTACCTGACTGTACCTTGGCAGAAGACCTTTTTAGGGTTTCGTAGTAAAACAAGAAAGCCTTATATCAGTATATATATAGTATCGCTTTGTCTGTTTGTCCGTCCGTCACCGGCTTTTCGAAGAGACTTTAGTCCTATAAAGCTGTTATTTTGCATAGACATATAAAATAACAATGCTGAGATAACGCTACAAAAAAATCCGTTAAAATAATTAACTTAGGGTGTCTCCCATACACGTAAGTTGGTAATGAACTTTTTTTTAGTGATTTTCCTATCGTGTGAGCATCGTTAATATATACGAGTATTCGAATAGGTATTTTCTACAGGGCTGCGAAGACCTCTTTCAATTTAGGGTTCCGTTTGCGAAATAACAGTTTTAAAGTGTACTCGGCGTGAAAAATCACCTCAGTATGTGGATACAGTCAGTGTAGTGTGCTGTCCCAGTGGGAACCGGCCCTAATAATTTTTATGAAGATCAAGTGAGGGTAGTTCAACAAACGCTTTCGCTTTGCTGCGGTACCTCCATCACATCAGTCTTCCCGGGACCATGCTTGGTGCAATCCAAGCGAAACGTCGGGAAATAATAAAGGTAATTTACGCGATAAATACCCGGTTATATGTATGTTAATAATGTGTTGTGATCGCGAAAGTTTAAAAAAGACAACAGTTTTAAACATTTTTTCGACCCCCACTCTAAAATTTAAACTGCTCAGAACAGAACATTGTCACTGTGTCTAGTTAACAATGGTTGATTTTACATACCTACCTAGGTACTACCTTAACCTTCTATCTATCTACCGTGCGACCTCAAAGCAGTTTAATTGTAAATAAGTAATGAGATTGGTAGACGTAATATCCGCCGTGGGGTGCCGGCAGTAGAATGATACCCCTCCTCTCATGCCCATGGATGCAGTAAGAGCCAGCTAAGGGATACCTCCGGAAGATGGGCAGCAGCGTCTATCCGTGTATCAACATCCTATACTGCGCTCACCAACCCGCCTGCCAAGCGTGGTGAGAATGGCAACTACCCCTCATGGAGATCCATGAGGGAGGCCTGTGTTCATCAGTGGACGTTTTATGGCTGAAATGATGATGATGAATGAGATTGGTTCCTTCACTAGCCAATTAATCATCATCATCACAGCCGTAAGACGTCCACTGCTGGACAAAGGCCTCCCTCATGGACCTGCAAGTCCTGATCATAAGAAGGTTGTTGCCATACTCACCACGCTTGGCAGGCGGGTTGGCGAGCGCAGAGTGGGATGTTTATAGGTACACGGAAAGATGCTGCTGCCCATTTTCCGGAGATTCTTACTGCAACCACGGGCAAGAAAGGACGGGCAGCATTTTACCGCCGGCACCCCACGGCATATATAGCAATAAATATTAAACAATAACTCCTTTATCGTGTCATGGGTATCATGTATTTTTAGAACCTAGATTAGGTATAAGCAGTATAAGTACATGTTTCATCTAAGGAAACTCTAAAGAGTTTGATTAATATGATCTTATATCTTAGATAGAAAATACTTTAATGCACTTCTTAAAACTAAACATAATAACAAGAAACACATAAAACAAAGTGACAATATTGGTGGCCTTATAGCTGAAGAGCGATCTCTACCAGGCATATCTTAACTGCATTCAAAGCATTACAATTAACATTTAAAATGTTGTATCAAGAAATTAAGAACTTCTTATCCTTAACAAGAACTGTTTTTACAATACGGAGTTTTAAATAGTGTTGTAAAACACTTATCATCGTAAAACGATGAACAATGTCATAGTTCACAGTAGGACATACATCCAATAAAGATTTATGTTGTGCGGAATATTGATATCATATAAACTATAAAGCTATTTTCAATGTTTATACTTTAATTTTGCTATTCGCCACGCAAGAAAGTAAGAAATAAAAGTTTATTATATACTAGCCGCACCCCGCAGTTTCACCCACGTAGTTACCGTTCCGGTGGGAATTTCGAAAAATCCCTCCTTAGTGCACCTCTAGGATACTCAGGGCATATGTGTGCCAAATTTCAAGTCTCTAGGTCCAGTGGTTTAGGCTGTGCGTTGTCTGTCAGTCATTCAGTCAGTAACGGAAGAATTTTATATATATTGATAATCCGTAGTTAACCGTACGGAGCCCTGCATAGCTCGTGGCCCAACACGTACCTGTCCTAATTTATTTACTTAATGTGTCGCCGTTATTTTTAAGAAATAAAATACGTGTCCAATATTTGGTGTTAATCTACGTGACGGCCTAATAATATAATTGAATCAAAATATTGTAATTGCCTCTTGACTCTTTTGCAAATAATTTATGAATGCTGTATAACTTGTTAAACGTCGGGAAAATAATAAAAAAGGTACGCGATAAAATCCTGTAATTTTAAAACTAAAAATTATGAATGCTGGTTAATCTTATACAGAGGCCATAAAATTCCCTGATCGCTAATACCCAATAGAAATAGATGCCGTTGGTGTTACATGGGGACTAAAAATAGACAGACGGACGCGAGACACCTGCAATGTACTATCGTACGTTACTATGAATAGGACGCAGTGCCTTGATATGTTAGAACTGTTACGAAACTCACAGCTCGGGTTTTATGGGGAGAGTAATTTATTGACACGCACCCACACAAAGTAAACTAATGAAGCATGGGAAAAAACAAACACGAATGTAAGGCACCTACAACATAGTAATATATAACCCGAAAGATTTAAGCCAACGATTCTAGAGCCTAATTAGAGTATATAAAATTATTTATTTATTTATTTATTCATCTTAGGGAAACTATCAGCACAAGATACACAATAGTTATAAGTATAATAATAAGTGTATTATGTAACATATAGTCCAAAAACCCATACCTAAGGAGATATTAATTATTTAAAACAAATTACAAGTTAAAAAATCTCCAGTCTAACACACCCTTAAAGCCACCTAACTACGTAGGTACTACTTTTACACGCAGTTTTAACTTGACACTTCTTGTCATAGAACACAAGTCACGGCATTCGCCGTTCGTCATATGATTTCGGAGCGATTCGTGAAGTGTCACGCTCGCTCTCTGTTTCTCTACTTGAGTTTCTCAACTAAAGACTTGTTCACAAAGAAGCGGGCAATTAATATGATTTAATTTGTACTGAAATAGTAATTTAATTCAGACAAATAATTAGACCCATGTTGATATAATATTACTTACTCGTATTGTAGTCAAAAATACGTGATTTAAATCTTTCGGGTTATTATGGGGCACGGTGTATATATATATACCTATGAGTAGGTATTATAATGAATCATGAGAAAATACGAACACGAATATAAGAATAAACCCAGTTTAGTCAGGAGTACGTTCTGAATAGGGATGTCGAATATTCACATACTGAATATAGGTAGATAATTACTATGATATATATATATATAGAGGTATATACGTAGGCTCTTACTGCATCCATGGGAATGAGAAGAGGGGTAACATTCTACTGCCGCAACCCCACGGCGTTCAAATAAATGATCACTAATCGATCATACACAATAATTAAAAAGCTATTTATGGATACGATTCTAATACTTATATTATATCGATATTACAATTCAGCTTAATCAGTCCTTACTATAGAAATAACCTGCTAATATTTCCCTTCATTTATTAGCAGGTTATTTCTATAGTTAGGACATGATAAGATAATTGAAATCGTCTGGAGTGAAGCCGAACGGTTCCTACACATTATTTTAAAAAACGCATAAAAGATAAGTTTTTCTAAACGCTATGGAGTCTGATGAATGACGAAATATAATATCAAAGAACTTCGACTCGGCCCGTCAAGGGTTTCGTAGCTTAGTTTGTTAAAGCATTGCCGGATTTAGGAAAGGGCAAGGATCGATTTGACCGGAATCGCATTTTAGAACATTTTTATCATGGTTTGTTATTTCCTTGAAATAGTCAGAATACTACTCAGAAGCACAAGAACCCAATGAGCCAATACGGTAGTTCGCTGAATGGGAGTTTCCAGAAACACATAAGTCGAGTTTAAGCCGATTCTTAGTTTATTTTTGAAAGGACTTTCTATATCGGTTTCCTTCTTTCTGGGCGATGTCCAAGAGTTTGACACAGTGCTATCTAATATTAGAAAATGATGCTGCTATTAAACAATAGATACGCTCATAAAGATCACAAAACAGCTTGATGACCGATTATTTTACAGCTATTAATTAGGATACTAACTTTTGCTCGCAGGTTTGAGCGCAGTAGGTAGAGATTTGGTATGAAATTGTTTCTTGTGGTTAAAGATATTTAATTCTCAAATAAACAGAGTTCACTTACAGACAAACAACGTTAATAACAAAATAATAATACTAAATTAACAATTGATTCTTTACTACTACTACTATATATAAATACTATAAAGTTGAAAAGTAAGTTGGAAATTCTAACGGCGAAATACTGTCACACCAACGCTTTGCCAAAAATATAATTATTTTTGCAAAATCACCGGAAAACCTAACTTCCATGCTTATAATAATGTTTTAAAAGACATGGGCAGGAAACTTGGTCAGATGATTAACTACAGATGGACTAAAGTGCTGACTGAATGGTAACCGATAGAAGGGATTTCTGTAGAAAGAGGGCTCGTCCACCATCCCGATAAGTCAATGACTTTCGAAAAGCCGTGGGTTGCAGTTTACCAAATATAGCGAGTGACTAAGGCGATGGATAATGGCAAACATATATTTATATAAAGAGCGCATAAATCCTACATGCCGAGGGGTGCCGGCTGTAATATGCATTAATTCCAGAAGCGGCAGCGTCTTTCCGTGTGTCACATTCCTTACTGCGCTCGCTAACCCGCCTGCCAAGCGTGGCGGGAATGGGAAACAATCCCCAAATGATTTCGGAGATCCATGAGGGAGGCCTATGTCCAGTGGTGGACGTGTACCGCAGTCCTGCGGCTGAGATGGTGATGCTAACATAAAGACTCAGAATACAGAACAAACTGTATTCTGTATTTGTTCTGTATTCTGAGCATAAAGAGATACCTATAGAGATACCGCGAGGCCCAACACTGTTGGCGATGATAATACCTTCCTATTTTAAAAATCATTTTTTAAGAACTTGAATGGCATTTCATTGTATTTGCAGCACACATTCATTGCAGTAACATCGTCCCATTAGGAGAAGGATCATTTAGTGTGTGGGAGTCGATACAAGGTCAACGACTTTATAATGATACACAAACTACAGTATTATTATCTGTGCTCAGACAAGCTGCCATATCCTTTTAATGTTTACGTATATCGCGTGCCGCGGGGTGCCGGCAGTAGAACGTTGCATCTCCTCTCTTGCCCGTAGATGGTGCAAGAATCTGCCGAGAGATACCTCAGAAAGATGGGCAGCAGCGTCTTTTCGTGTATCAACATCCCGTACTGCGCTCGCCGACCCGCCTGCCAAGCGTGGCGAGTATGGCAATACCCCTCATAAGATCTATGAGGGAGGCCTATGTCTAGCTGTGGAGGTGGACAGTAGTCCTACCGCTGAGATAATGATATTTACGTATGTTTGTTGTTTGGTGCGATTATTAGTGTGTTATATATACCTAGGTACCATATAAAGTTCCTGAAACATATACCTTACTGAATAACATACATACACTTTATAATATTTATATATGAATTACATATGTATTACAAATGTATACAAATTTTTAAAGGGAATAAGTACATACATTACATACATATGTATGTACTTATTCCCTTTAAAAATTTGACATGTAAATTGGCTTTATCAATAAATTGTATTTCTGTATTAATAAACATACATTTGATATACTAGGTAAATACTACTTTTAGGGAGTATTTATCGTGTTCGCATCCCTAAAGCAACGGTATACGGGATAAAAAACCCTTAACCGATAATATATTTAGGGTTTTTGCAAAAAAATTGTACGTTGCTGCAAAAATACTTGCTATTGTAGGGTTACTTTACGAGAATCAGCGATAAATATATGTTTTCGAGGTGAACGACCAGTGAGTATTAGAAGAGTACCGTGCTGTGAACTTTAAGTTTCCTCGTGATCTCATAGTTCACACCTTGATTATGACAGGAGTGCGTGGGATTGACTTTATTTATTTATATAACGTACAAAACACGTCACAACCTCTACAAACAATGAGGTTACATAATGGTAAATTATTACTTGATTGTAACATAAACTTATGTACGTACTGCTATAATATAAATTTATATCGAGTAAATAGAGTTTTTACAAAAATAGGTTATTGACATAAAATAGAAAATGGTTACATAAATTACGATTATGGTAACTAAAATTAGATAACATGACTGGTTGCTTAGCACGTAACTAAAATTGGCTGTTGGATAATCTGGAGTAAGTACCTACTATTCAATTGACAGTGCTTCATGAGTTCAACAGTATGGCTAATTTTAATAGTATGCAGGTTTCTATTAGAAGTTAGATTTAGACATCACGCATTATAACCTTTCTTAACTTGCTACTTTTGTTGACGACCTCTGTGGCGCAGCGAGCGAAGGTCCGCCTACGAAGCAAGCGGTTGCGGGTTAGATTCCTGCCCATGGACATATATCTGTACGATCTGCAGATATTTGTTCTTTATGTAGTACTAGCTGTTGCCCGCGACTTTGTCCGCGTAGTGTTAAAAAATAAATTTACCACCTTATCGTAAAGTTATCAAAAAAGCATTTATAGTTGCAGCGTTTTTTGAATTTACAACCAGAGTGCACGTTTTTGGAGATATGGCATCTTAAGTAAAAACAACTTTGACCCCCCTTTTGAACCCCTAAGAGAGTGGCGGCGTTAAACCAAGACAAACGTAACCTGAAAATTTCAAGTCTCTAGGATCAGTGGTTTAGCCTGTATGTACGTTGTCTGTCAGTGAATCTGATCGCACACTCTGGGGTTTCACCCGCGTAGTTTCCGTTCCCGTGGGAATACAGGGATAAAATATAGCCCATGTTCATCAGAAATAATGTAGGATTCTAATGGTGAAATAATATTTGAAATCGGTCCAATAGTTTCTGAGCCTATTCAATGCGTACAAACAAACAAACAATAAAATCTTTCTTCTTTATTATTAGTGTAGATAATGTATTAAGTAGGTATATGTCATCTAGTACCCATAACACAAGCTCTGCTTAGCTTAGGGCTAGTCTAGCTATCAAAGTAAAATTTTCTTGGCCCCTATGTTTGATGGTGACTAGACTGGGTGTCACACTGTCTGCCACTGCTATGCGGTTCAATAAGGCACTTATAGTAGGCAATAGTCAATTATGCTAGTTGACAGGGTGTGAAAATCTTAAATTCTGTTCATACCCTCAGTTAGATAATGCGAAAATGATAGTAGACGTAGTTTTTTCTTTTTAAAATTAATGAAACAATACTTAGTTAAGAGGGCACAATCCAACTTACTTTTCATACAACCGCTCGTACGTGGGTGTGGTGTCGTAATAGATCTTTCTATGAAATTTTTGATCTAATAGGTATCTTGTGCACTATATCTAGGTTTCTATCCAAACAAGAAATCAAAATTTGGAAAAACAAATTTTATACTGAATTGGTTTCTCCAAATTTTGATTTTTTGTTTGGATAGAAACCTAGAGACACGGTTGCAAAAAGAATCAAATGCCCATTTGGGCTCTATTTTTAAATAGCTCGATTCGCCTCGCATGACTAATAACATTAGAAACGAGTCATCACATCATCACCAAGTGCAGAACATCCTAATGGATCTCCAAGTACTGATAAGTTGAGTTGCCATACTCACCACGCTTGGGTGGCGGCTCGGGGAGCGCAGTATAAGATGTTGATACATAAAAAGCTTTTGCCCAGCTTCCGGGGGTACCCCTAGGCAGATTCTTACTTCATCTACGGGTGAGGTAACATTCTACCCCACAGCACGGAAACGAGTGGTCGCAACCAATCGTTTCGCTTAACTAGCGATGAGACAAACAAAAATGTCAAGTCATGGGCGAGTGATTAAAACATATTACAAAAGAAATACTGATTAATCGAAAATCTACCTATTTTTCAACGTCCATGACTATATCGATGTGGATCAAGACAATTCTAAAACTAAACCTGTTACTTCCAGATTCGATCTCGTCGACGTGCCAGCGACTGCAAGAGAGTTAGTCGATGCTATGTCACAACTGGTAGGACCGAACCTGCGTGCGGAGTGCGACGGAAACGTTACTGAGGTAGTGGAAACACCTGTTGTGGTTTACGTCTCGGTGAAATCTGAGGTATTAAAGCTTGACTGGAACACTGATGAAGAATACATGCTTGATGTACAGTCCAAAGGTAAACGGTCTTTCAAAGTTTGAATTTTTTATAGACATATATATATAACCACAAGTCAAATTGATCCTTGCACTTCCGGGCCTAGGAAGTGTCTAAGACTTGGTGTACTGCATTTTTCATTTTCTAAAAATGTCTTTCAAAAGTGTTAAAAAAAAAGAAAACTACACTACACACAGCCTCATCTAGTACGAAACTAAGCGTAGCTTGAACTATGGAAGCGAGATGATTGATACATAACTTTTTTATTTTGTACATGTATAAATCATACATTGCAAAATGCTCATATCCGGGATAAATAAAATGCCTGTAGAAAAATTACAAACATTTGTCCCACGGCCGCAATCGAACCTGAGTCTTTTTTATTTATTTATTTTCATATTTCAGGTGAAGAAGTTCAAGTAAAAATAACTGCTGAAACAGTCTACGGTGCCCGACATGCCCTCGAAACACTCACACAGCTGGTCGCCGCCGACCGGCCTGACTACTCCGATCAAACCTACTGTAGCCTTCGTCTAGTCGCCGGAGCCAAGATTAGAGATGGCCCAGCATTCAAGCACAGAGGCTTTGTTCTAGACACGTCCAGGCATTTTATTCCTTTGAAGGATATCAGGAGGACCATAGATGGCATGGCTGCGACGAAATTGAATGTGTTCCATTGGCATGTGACGGATTCTCAGAGCTTTCCATTGGAGTCTAGCAGAGTACCTCAGTTTACCAAGTATGTTTCATCACTTCCAATGCTTGAATTTTTATATGCATGTAGGTGTTATTTAGCGGGCTACTTATCATTGTATATCCTCGAAACATTTACGCAACTTGTCGCAGGCGACCGACCAGACTAGTCCGATCAAACCTACTGTAGCCTTCGACTAGTTGCTGGAGCTAAGATTAGAGATCGCCCACTATTCAAACATGGGGCTCTGTTCTAGACACGTCCAGGTATTTTATTCCTTTGAAGGACATCAGGAGGACCATAGATGGAATGGCTGCGACGATATTTAATGTGTTCCATTGGCATGTGACGAATTCTCAGAGCTTTCCATTAGAGTCCAGCAGAGTAACTCAGTTTACCAAGTACATTACATCATTCCCAATGCCTGAATTTTTAGATGCTGTAGGCGTCATTTAGCGGAGTACTTACCATTGACGACTTCCTGACCTGTTGGTCAAATATTCTGAGGAGGCAACAGGTTGTTCGATTCCCGCCGTGTGACAAATGTTTTCTGCAGATATTTGTCTCGGGTCTGGCTATTTTTCAATGTACGTACAAAAATAAGATTATTAGTCTATCAATCATCTAAAACAAATATTTGTTTCCTATTTCCTATCGTCCAATTTAGTTTACCTACTCTATTTGGGTCGTTTATCTTGTGATTTAGGCACCTAATATTAAGTGAAGCCGGCTTAGCAAAGTGGTATATCCCCTATCTTTAGATATTATAATGTTAAGAATAGAATGTTACCCCTCGTCTCATGGCAGTAAGAGCCTGCTAAGGGATACTTTTGGAAGATAGGCAGCAGCGTCATACATTCCGTGTATCAACATCGCAAACTGCGCTCGCCAACCCGCCTGCCAAGCGTGTTGAGTATGGCAACTACCCCTCATAGAGATCGATAAGGGAGGCCTGTGTTCAGTAGTGGACGTTTTATGACTGGAATGATGATGATGTTGTTTATAATACCTTTATTAGTTCCGCTACCGGACAGGACAAGAGATGGCGATGGGAGAACTCCCATGAAAATAAATATCACTACAACTCCAGAAGATGGGCTGCAACGTCTTTCCGTGTATCAGCATCCCATACTGCGCTCACCAACCCGTCTGCCAAGCGTGATGAGGGAGGCCTGTGTTTAGCAGTTGATGTTTTATGGCTGAAATGATGATGATGATGATAACACAGCACAAATTAAATTGTATAATGGCACGGAACACGTCGTAGCGCGAGTGCGACTAACGCTTGAACTTTTTTTATTTCAGGTACGGAGCATATTCTCCACATGAAATCTACACAACAGAAGAAGTCAGAGAACTGGTGAAATACGCTCAGGTTCGCGGAGTAAGGATGGTCATTGAGATTGATTCACCAGCACACGCCGGCAACGGATGGCAGTGGGGAAGGGTGAGCAAGTAAAACCTAGCATCTTCTCGTCTTATAACAGATAAAAATAGAGAATATGCTCGTATATTATATTCTCTTATGAATTATTCGCATCGTTAAGACATAAAAAAATATTTTCTTGGAATGACACCAAATGTAATGAAAGCCGTTAAAACGCCGCTATAATTCGCGGTCCATTATGTACCTACAGTCCACAATAAAATACTTCCCATTAGTATTTTATGGTAGACTGGCATCCAAACTCATGGAAAAGGCACAGGTTGTAATTATATAAATCCCCATTTATGCGTGCAACAGCGCCTTAGGTTAACCATTTATGAATTTATGATGTCATAATTTTATTATTGTTGTGAAATAAATAAACTAATTTTCCAGGAGTACGGATTGGGAGACTTAGCAGTATGCGTGAACTCACCAGACTGGCGAAAGTACTGCATCCAGCCGCCTTGTGGCCAGCTGAACCCTGCCAATCCAGCCGTCTATCCCGTATTGAAGAACTTGTACAGAGATATAGTGGAATTGTTACCAGAGCCTGCTTTGCTCCATGTTGGTGGTGATGAGGTAAGAGTACTGCATCCAGCCGCCTTGTGGCCAGCTGAACCCTGCCAATCCAGCCGTCTATCCCGTATTGAAGAACTTGTACAGAGATATAGTGGAATTGTTACCAGAGCCTGCTTTGCTCCATGTTGGTGGTGATGAGGTAAGAGTACTTCATCCAGCCGCCTTGTGGCCAGCTGAACCCTGCCAATCCAGCCGTCTATCCCGTATTGAAGAACTTGTACAGAGACATAGTGGAATTGCTACCAGAGCCTGCTTTGCTCCATGTTGGTGGTGATGAGGTAAGATACCAGACTGGCGGAGTACTGCATCCAGTTGCATTATGACCAACTGAACCCTGCCAGTCCAGCCGTCTATCCCGAACTGAGAAATGTACACAGAGCATAGTGGAATTGCTACCAGAGCATGCTTTGTATAGGATAGGATTTGCTCAGTATAGAGCACCTTCAACATGCTGGAGTGCACCTACCTAGGGTGTTAGCCATGCTCTTCAGCTTCTATATTGGTCATAGTTTCTTGCCGGAAGACCTTATGAAAACCATAGTTGTGCCTATAATTAAGAACAAGACAAGTGATGCTTCTGACAAGTCCAATTACAGGCCTATATCTTTAGCCACGGTGGTTGCTAAAATACTGGATAGTTTGCTTGATAAACACTTGGGACAGCATTTAAGTCTGCATGAAGCCCAGTTTGGGTTTCGGCCTAATTTATCGACTGAAAGTGCTGTCCTGTGTCTCAAGCACACTGTCCAGTATTACACCAGCAAGAAAACACCAATCTATGCCTGCTTTCTGGACTTGTCTAAAGCATTTGATCTAGTTTCGTATGATATACTATGGAATAAACTTTTATGTGAAACTAGTGTTCCTTATGACATAGTGAATTTATTTAGGTTCTGGTATGAAAATCAGATAAACACTGTGAGGTGGGCAGGGAAGAACTCTGATGTATACAGGTTGGAGTGTGGAGTGCGGCAGGGGGGTATAAGCTCTCCCAAGCTTTTTAACCTGTATATTAACAGTTTGATCGTGGAACTTAGCAGGACCAATGTGGGATGCTCCTTTAATGGACAGATTGTGAACAATATCAGTTACGCAGATGACATGGTTCTGTTAAGTCCCTCAATCAATGCTCTTACTCACCTGCTTGGAATTTGTGAGACGTACGCAGAGTCCCATGGTCTCAGGTACAATACCAAAAAGAGTGAGTTAATGCTGTTCAAGGCAGGTAGCAAAAGCTACTCTGCTTTGCCGGTTAAGCTATATGGTACTCCTCTTAATTGGGTTAAACAGTTTAAGTACCTGGGCCATTGGGTTACTGATGACCTATCGGACGATATGGATATTGAGAGGGAACGGAGGGCGTTGTCGGTCAGATGCAATATGCTTGCTCGTAGATTTGCGCGTTGCACAGCGCAAGTGAAAATAACTTTATTCAAGGCTTACTGCACTACCTTCTACACTTGCAGTCTATGGGTCAGGTATACGCAGAAGGCCTACAACGCCCTTCGTGTTCAATACAATAACGGCTTCAGAATGCTGCTGGGGTTGCCGCGCTTTTGTAGTGCTTCAGGGATGTTTGCGGACGCGCGCACTGACGGCTTCTACGCGATTATAAGAAAAAGAACTGCATCCCTGGTACAACGCACGCGCCGCAGCGCCAGCAGCATGCTGACCGCTATTGCACAAAATATGTGCTCAAACCTTATGAGGCACTGGATGGCTGTGTTGAAGCCGATCACGTGTCAGGTGTCACAGTAGATGTAGTTTGTTTAGATTTATAAGCCTTACTAACACTAGTCATAAGTAATTACTACTAATAAAATTATGGATCTGTGGTCTGAAATAAATGATTATTATTATTATTATTATTTGCTCCATGTTGATGAGGTATGGTACCAGACTGGTTGAAGTATTCCATCCAGTCGCATTATGGCCAGCTGAAACCTGCCTGTCCAGCCGTCTATCCCCTACCTACTGAATTTATACAGAGCATAGTAGAATTGCTACCAGAGCATGCTTTGCTCCATGTTAGTGGTGATGAGGTATGGTACCAGGCAGGTTGAAGTATTCCATCCAGCTGCCGTGTGGCCAGCTGAGCCCTGCCAATCCAGCCGTCTATCCCGTACTGAAAAATTATACAGAGACATAGTGGAATTGCTACCAGAGCCTGCATTGCTTCATGTTGTTGGTGATGAGGTATGGTACCAGACTGGTCGAAGTATTCCATCCAGTCGCATTATGGCCAAATCACCTTGCCAGTCCAGCCGTCTATCCCGAACTGAGAAATGTACACAGAGCTTAGTAGAATTGCTACCAGATTCTGCTTTGGTCTATGTTGGTGGTGATGAGGTAAAGATACCACACTGGTGGAGTACTGCATCCAGTCGTATTATGGCCAGCTGAACCCTGCCAGTCCAGCCGTCTATCCCGAACTGAGGAACTTATGCAGAGACATAGTGGAATTGCTTTTTTTCTCTTTTTAGTCACGAAATAAAAACTTATGTTCTCTGTGTCACACCAATAAGGTTGTTTTAATATACAGTTTTTACACAAACACGACACGGTCTATAAAGAAATTAAACGTAGTAAGTTTTAAATTTATTATTTATTTTATGACCCTACTGCCGTGCCGGGTCGATGGCATCAACCGACAGGCTGATTACGTATCTCGCGATAGGTTTGCAACAGGCGTTTATCTCGCGATCCTGTCGCGAGATACATGATCAGCCTTCCGGGCCTACTTAGAAATAGGTGCACGTTGTCGTTACTGTCAGTCTGGTACAGTCATGAGGTGCTGGCATTAGAATGTTTCCTCTCCTCGCTTGCTCGTCGTTGCAGAAATCTGCTAAGGATCTGCTCTGCTCTAGGAAGAGAGCAGCGTTTTTCCGTGTATTAACATCCTATACCACGCTCGCCAACCCGCCTGCCAAGCGTGGCGAGTACGGCAACAATCCCCTCATGATCTTGGAGATGTATAACGACGGAGGCCTGTATCCAGCAGTGGATTTGGACAGCAGTCCTAAGGCGGCGATGATGATGATGTCGTTACTGAAACATGGTTTTGATCGCATCAGCATAGATTGGACCAAAAAATGCAAAAATGCAGCAATTATAAAAGGCTTGCGAGTTATAATGTGTCATTGATGCGCCCGGTCCGCTCCTAGTGAATAGCTCCAACCTAATAGAAGGTTGGAACTGAGCGGCAACAGAGAGAGAATCGATTTGGTATGATTCAAATTATAGAGGCTACACCTTCTAATTGCCATCGGCACTTCAACATTACTTCCACGTTCCTTATTTCAGGTATTTTTCGATTGTTGGAGATCCAGCGCTGAAATCCTCCATTACATGGACAAGAAAGGCTTCAATAAAACAGATAAGGAAGGGTATATACAACTCTGGGCCGAGTTCCACAAGAAATCTCTCCAGCTGTGGGATGGTGAAGTGGTCGAGCTGGGTGGAACACAGCAGCCTGTCATGATCTGGTCATCGGAACTGACGAAAGCGCATAGGATACAGAAGTATCTGAGTACTGAGAGGTACGTATTTCAAATAGTAAATAATTAATGATGGACCCACATATCACTGGGTCCTAAACAAAGCAACACACACCGGTGTCAATTCTGTTGGCACACTCAAGTTAAATTATATTGCATAAAATTTACTAAAATGACATATCTAGTTATTCCGTTTGTGCCGTTCTAAAATTAAGTGGGAACAAGTTTACCTTATCCAACGTTGGCAGTGGTCGATTCTGTATGATGTACTTCCTATTTCTAAAGCTAATAATAAGTGATTATGAAGTTTCTAAATTTAGAGCTGTCATCGTAAAATTAGGTCAAATTGTTCCGTTTCACCACCAACCGAATAGCTATCTATCATTTTAGTTCATTTTACGACTACAGTATCGATACAAACTTCTACAAGGATGCTACCTTCCTTGGTCGATAACCCCATTTGTCTTAGTATATTGGCCTCTTACACAGCGTCACCTAGTCTGCATTCATGCTTTACGGGACGGTGCAGTGCCTGGAACATTGTTCAATGGATTAGGCTTGCCCAGCACCTACACTGTTATCTTGATGATAGGAGTCCATACGGCATAGTCAGCTTTAGTGGTATTGACCGGTTCTTTCCTCTGACTTATAGCCGACTAATCTGGCAGAACATATTAGGATATAATAATAATAATATTGGGGACACTATTGGAAGGTGGACAGCAGCGACTTTCCGTGTACCTACATGAATCATCCCGCACTGTGATCGCCAACCCGCCTGCAAAGCGTGGTGAGTATGGCAACACATGATCAGTATATATTGAGGGTAATCCATAAGTCTTTGTCCAGCAGTTGACGTCCTACATCTGAGATGATGAAGATAATGAAGCTGGCGGAATGTTTCTTTGTAATGTTCGTGCTTCATCTGTTGTTTATGACATTTTCTTCTCCAGGTATATCGTGGAAGTCTGGGAGCCATCGAACAATGATCTCCTGACGGAACTGTTAGCTCTCGGCTATAGAACTGTGTCGGTACCAAAGGACATTTGGTACTTGGACCGAGGTTTCTGGGGTAGCACTTCTTATTCTAACTGGCGCAGGATGTACAGTTACTTGTTGCCTAATGAAGAAGGCATGCTTGGGGGAGAAGTGGCTATGTGGACTGAGTATGTTGACGAACAAGGATTAGGTGCGTGCTATTGTTTTTATTAATGTTTTGTCTTCTTTAATTTTAGTTGTTCCTTCATGATTTTTCCTTGTCAACAGTAATTATATTTTTGTAGCTAAACGGCCAGGTTCATCTTAATATGTTTTTTTTGTACTGAACTGATGATTAGTACCTAAGATGAATTTTCACAGTCCTATCAATCAAATGGTTTATAGGACCGTGCTAATAAAATTGTTCATAGGCTACCTATAAAGTAAGGAACCATATTGTAGATAGAACAAATAGCCCTCTTCTGCACCACAAATACGGTGTGTAGTACTTCCCCACAGCAGTAAGCCATAAGGCATAATGCTGTGTAAATAGCTGAAGTAAACAAGTCTAGCGGTATCTAAGTCTGTACGGCAGAGTTTTTTGACTTTGTCTAAGTGTGGCCCTCATTGATTACTTACATTGCTTACTCATGATTTCATTACAGGCTAAACTTATAAACTGTGTGAGTAACCTGAGATCCAGTACTGCACCGGCAGTACTTTGAGATCCTTGAGGAAGGCCTATGTCCAACAGTCAACATCCTACGCCTGGGATGATGATGAATAGGTTATTAACTCTAAACCGATTAACACTTAATGAAATTTTGTCCACAGATACAAGAGTATGGCCACGGGCGGCGGCTGTGGCCGAGCGGCTATGGTCAAACCCTGGCTCTGACGCCAGCCTTGCAGAACGAAGACTGCAAAGGTTTAGAGATAGGTTAGTCAAGAGGGGGCTGCGTCCGGACGTGCTTTCGCCCGGATGGTGCTCGCAGCACGAAAGCAAATGCTTGTAAATTAGGGGAAGTTGAAAATTATATTGATGATGTAATGGAAGATGATAATGAATTTGTTAAACTTTTACCATTTTTTAACAAACTATTAATTATAGTATTTAACAAAGGATTTAATCGTGTAGGTACCGCTACTTATAAGAAGTGTTCAAAAGAGAAAATGACATTGATGATGAAACGAAATCAGATTGAAGATAACATTTGTAAAACTTTTGCGATTTGTTAACAAAGTAATTATTAGTACTACAATGCTCTGCCTATAGGCAGCGTTTAATATCAAGCGCACGGACTGGACCTCACTGGCTGAAACTAGACCTGAATGGAGGAAAAAATTAAACGAAGGTCTTAAACACCACGATCAAACCCGTTTCTCATATCGTTTTTCATATCACAGGAATAGGTTCAGTATTTTGTAATTAAACATTGGTACTTAGTTTCTTTAAGCTTTAAATTTGTTTACAAAATCTACAAGAAAACGTATTTTTCTTCGCATACATTGTTAATTTGAAAGGTCCCACGGTAGGTCTTTAGAGGACTTCAATAATTGCATTGATTGCTTTCTCTTACTTCATTCTCATATCTTTATCATGAGGATAAGTTTCTTTATTTTGTAATTATATGCTCGTAATATTAAGAAAGAGTAAAATTAATCATCATATCGTTGACTTTTGAGTTGAATGCTTTATTAAAGTCGATTAATTTTGTTAGACGTAAATTTATTGCCTTTTTAAAATAAGATGTTTGTCTGTGTTAGGTTCATGTAGACTGATTTTTTTGTTTAATTTTAAAAAAACAATGTGTCCGGTCACTAGTGTCTAAGTATGAGGGGGGTCATACGGTTAATTCTATAACTTGCAATTATTATTCTAGCCTGCGTTGTCCCACTGCAGGTTCAAGGGGATAAGATAAAACTGTTATTTATTCAAATTTACCCATCTCACTTAGGATCATGTCAAAATTATTTATGAGCAAACCGAACACACTGTATATTTTCAAAGAAATAATTCTTTTTCAACACATGTACTGTGATTTCTGCTAACCCTAAACCAATGTTAATGTTTATAAAATATCAATAGTTTTAAGAAGATGAGCTAATATGGGTGCTATTATACAGAAAAATAATTACAAGTTTTTTATTAATGTTGTCAAGTCCAGAGCTTACAGTGCAGATTATTACATTATTATTAGATAATTTATGAGAATCATTACTTGCATGACTATTTCATACATCACAAGTTTAAAACAATAAATATCTACATTCTACGATGTAACATTATTAACTATTGACTAGAAGTTCAACTACATACAAAGAAAATTACAATGCTACATTATTATTCCTACTCATATTTCTATCACTATTCTTTACAGCTCCGAGGCTGAGATCATTTGGTACTAAATCGTGCAGTACAGTATCGCTTCTGAAGATACTTGTCGCTATTCTATTTGCCAGTCTTTCAGACTCTCTCAGATCATCATCCCTGGACGAATGCGAAGTCAAATCAATCTCGGTATCACTATCACTCTCCTCATTTTCTTTTACGTCACGGGGACGACATGCCAAGTTTTGGGGCTCGTCATTTACGCAGGGGCAAGAGTTTTTAGCTTGAATTACTCTCAGGTCAGTTGGGATTTGTTCTTCTATTTGCTGAGGTGGTAACATCATTGGGGGGAAAGGGAATGGCTGTTGCAGCATCCTTCCATCCTCGTTGTACTGCATTGGAGGGGGGAGCTCGTGCTGAGCTGGGATTGGTGGGAGGTTTTCAGGCATGTTTTGGTTGTGATTGTGAAGGTATGGATCTTGACGGGGAGATTTCATCTCACGATTCTCCTTTGGGTTAGGTGGTTCTGGAGATTCTCTCCCAGGAGAGTCTGGGGCTTCGGGTGAAGAATCTGGTTTTCCATGTCCTAGAAAAAAATAGTAATCTGTTGAACAAATAGTTTTTCTAAATTACTGACATTTAATACATCATCTAAACTATTGACTATTCAGGGATTATAAAACGTAGATCATAGACGTTCATCCATTTCATTCCATTCATGTCATTCTGAAACCAGAACCAGAATACTGTAGCTGATGTTAAACGGTAAACCTATGGGGATTCACAGAATCATATCAAAAAGACTCAAATCATGGCAAATATCCCGTAAATATTTCATATAATGTTCACAGAATCATGTTTGCAATAAATGTTAAGCCTTTCCCTTTTAGTAACTTACTGGTTGAATTTGTTTTTATACCCCGACGCTAAAAGAGGGTTGTATTTGTATGCATGTGTGTGGCACTGTAGGTCGCAAACTAATAGCAAGTAACTTCGCTCGCTTACTTCATCTATTAAGTTTATGAAATATATATATTTTTTTATTTATTATTAATTGTTGCAATTCATACTCGTAAATTTTATTTTATGTTTTTTCGCGAAACTGAGATAAAACTTAATTGTTAATCATGCAATTATGTTTAATAAATTAGGCCAGGTGCGTGTAACGTCGATGATAAGTGACCCATGGTCCCTGAGTAATAACACCTAACCAAGTTATTTTAAAGTAGGTAGCTGTCCCGCGCAACTTTGTCTGCGCCACGTAAGTCAAAGTGGGTCTTGAGCACCTATAATACAATTCTAAAGGAGCTAAAACTTTCACAGTTTTATCCCAGGGGTCCTTATTCTAATAGGTTGATTTTAAGATTCATGACAGCCTACGCACACCATTCCGCATAATAAAAATGCACGCGCAGTAAAACTGTGATATCTTCTAAGATATTCCTTAAATCGCCGTGGGGTGTACTGGCAGTAGAATGTTACCTCTTCTCTCATGCCCATGGATGCAGTAAGAGCCTGCTATATACCTCCGGAAGATGGGCAGCAGTGTCTTTCCGTGTATCAACCTCCCGTACTGCGCTCGCCAACCCGCCTGCCAACCGTGGTGAGTAGGTATGGCAACAATCCCTCATGCAGATCCATGAGGGAGGCATGTGTTCATTAGTGAACGTATTACGGCTGAAACGGTGATTCCTTAAATTAAAATGGTGTAGAGAGAAACCTTGCAAATTTTGTCTGTTCTGACCCGCTCCAATAATAACTTGTATTTCTCCTCGTGGGGATCCCAAACGAGTGCGTTTTATTTCAGTTTAGAACGAACGAATACAGAATACAATGCAAGGATAGCACTTCGGTCTTGGAATCTTGATTTTCTCAACAAAAAGCCCAATGACTGGCATGCTTGGCGGAATGTTTCTGTAATATGCTTATCAAAAGTCCATTCTGTATCCAGTGTTAGGCCCAAGTCTAATCTCAGATAGTCGTTGCAGTGAAACACCTGAAATGCTGTAGGTACGGGTGCGTGCAAGTTGACCGCGAGCGTGTAAAAGATATATTTTTACATTTGAATGTGTTAAACTGTAAATAATTCCTCTCGCTCAACGCAACAACTCTATCCCTACTTAGTTATCAAGCTGCAGCGCCTCGCCGCGCGGGGTTTTTTATACCCAAGAACAGTTTCCGATCGTAGATATTATGATGATTAGAGAGTTATGGGACGGTGTGATTGCCAAGCAAAAATGTCTTGTTTATAATAAATAAAAGAGTGACCCACGGTTTCGATTTAAAGATAATTATTATTTAAAAGGTGGAGAAACGAAGGAAAATTTTGTTTCTTCGATCGTTTTTCTTCACGAATGCTGAAATTGCGCTCGTCATGTGAGATATGTGGTTTTTCCTCTTTATTTTACCCAATATAATAAATTTGGTAATTGCGTGTATATTCCCGTATTTACTAATCGCTCCTAGATATTGGTAGCCGCGAGCTACCAATGGCTCGCGAGCTACCGGTTGAGCACTACTGATCTAAAATAAGGAGGCAAGGCAGCCAGCAGTGAAAATAGCCCGATCGTACGATCATCTCTAAAACGTCGTATTCTGCAGGAAAATCGAAAGAAAAATATCGTACGTAAAATAAATTCTTTAATAAATGAATGAAATTAAAAATTGTCTTAATTTTTATAAACATTAAATACGTAAAAGCTTCCATAGATGATTCATAGATGCTTATTTGAATGATATTAACTCTTGGCCTAGTGTTGCTCGGTTCAACCGCGATAAGAAATTATGTCATCTTGCAATATCCTAATCATCCAATAATCCTTGCGGACATTAAATAAGGCATAATATTATTGTAACAATGAATAGAAGTGAAAGAGTGAGGTTTTTTGTTCGCTTCTTTCCCTCACTTGGAAATAAAAATCCCGAAGCGAACGAATTCAATTATGTGCTTTATTAAATTTAGGTAAATGTGTTTTGTTCTTATTTTGTAAACTGACTATTCTAAGTAGCTTTTTGCTCTATTGCATAAACACTTATTGACTTTGACTTTTGAAAAACTCTCGTACCTACCTCTCACTCACCGTGAGAATAACAAGTTATTTTGGTCGAATTTATTTTTAAACAAAAAGGGTAATATGCCAAGAAACCCTGGAATCACAGAACAATATTATACTACTGTACCCCCGATAAAACAATCCTTGATAAATTGTTGCATCATGCATGTGAGCATGTTGGTTTTACAGTAAAATGTGCCAGATAAAACCTAGGTTTAGAATATCAAATAAATCGTATGTTTCTCGTACGATTTTAGTCTCACGGTCGTACATTAAATAGACAAATAATTGTAGGAGTACGATATAAATCGTACATCTGGTAGCCCTGTAAGGAGGTCACACACAAATACGAACTTGGCAATATAAGTATATCAACATACCTGGCATCGGCAGAGGCGGAGATCCGAGTCCGAGGCAGCGCATCCTCCAAGCATCCTGCAGGAGTTGCAGGCGAGCTTGCTTACGCCATTTCGCTCTACGGTTTTGAAACCATACCTGGTGATGAAGTAAAAAGTTATATAAGTATTTTTTTTTTCAAACAAGCTTTTATTTAGAAATTGTGTTGTAATTCTTTAATTTGTCAAGAAAAAAACGACTTCAATGAGAAAATCTAAAATGTTACTTGTTAAGCTTTCGCGATTTGTTAACATATTTTTTAGAAATATCATTTGAAAGTTAAATATTTTTTAGTTTTAAAATTACAGGATTTTATCGCGTAGGTACCTTTTTTATTATTTTCCCGACGTTTCGAACACATTTCAGCGTTCTTGGTCGCGAGAGGACTGAAAAAACGTACGCGATAAAATCCTGTAATTTTCAAACTAAAAAATATCTAAAATGATGCTGAAAATACCCATAACGTATGGGTATGCATTTGAATATTTTCTTTGATTTAACATGGATCCCATCATCAGAACTGGGTTTAAAAGCAAGCTAACATCATTATGTGAAACAAAAAACCCTTCCACAAGTTTAAATTTAGTGCATAACACTATACCTTGACACTATTGCACTATTTTATTCCATTAAATTTCATTCAAATGCTGATTATGATGATGATGATGATGATGATGATGATGTGTAGGTAAGTGTGATGATTAGTGGATAGGAATATATTTTCTTAGCCATCTTTCGATGCCACCAGCGCCGCCCGTGCATTTTGAAATATTGAAGAGCTTTGTTAACCATGATCTATGGTCTTCTTCATCAGTTCCACTTCACCAAATCATACTTTCTGAATGCAAATCCTTGCCCTTGAGCTTAATACGCCGAACTTTAAGTTTACTTGCAGTATTTGTGGAGTTCCCTCAATTCCTCATGGATCCAAACATCAGAACTGAGTTTTTAAAATACGAACCCAAAAACAATTTCCCAAATCGGTTTATAAACGATTGAGTTCTGAGGTTTGCCATGGGGTACCGGCAGTAGAATGTTACCCCTCCTCTCATGCCCATGGATACAGTAAAAGCCTTTTAAGGGATACCTCCGGAAGATGGGCAGCAGCGTCTTCCTTGTATCAACATCCCATATTGCGCTCACCAACCCGCCTGCCAAGCGTGGTGAGTATGGCAATTCCCCCTCATGGAGAACCATGAGGGAGGCCTGTGTTCATCAGTGGACGTTTTTTTTTCGGCTGAAATGATGAGTTCTGAGGTCTCCTCCATTTTTTGAGTCTGTTAAAAAGTGGTTGCCAACTCAGAACTAATGATCTTAAACTCGACGGGATAAACGTGTTCAGTTAGGAGTTCCTATGGCCACTTTCCGACTCAATCATCAGACTGGCTCCAAGGTATTATATATATCATCACATTGTCTTCAAGAATACGCAAGTTTACAAAATTTGAGCCCAATCGAACGTCAGGAAGTTGTTATAATTTAGCTTCCAAGATTCGACCCCGACTAAAAAACAGGCAAGTTGAACAAAAAAAAACAAACTATTTATATATAATTCAAAGTCCTGACTGACTCACTGACTGACTGATATATCAACGCACAGCCTAAACCACTTTACCTAAAGACTTGAAATTTGGCACACATATACCTTGAGTATCCTAGAGGTGCACTAAGAAGGGATTTTTCGAAATTCCCACGGGATAGGGAATAAATGGGATTTATATTTTCGAATCAAAGTAGCTCTGCGTGAAAAAGGGGATTTCCACGCGGACGAAGTCGCGGGCACAAGCTAGTAGGCTATAAGCTCAGAATAGATAAAAAGCGCTATAAAATGACAGCCTCCGTTGGCAATAGCCGACTGGGACGCAAGTAGTTGCGGTTTAGATCCTACCGCGGGGCAAATCTCACTATCTCACTTCTTATATTATAAATCTGAAAGTTTGTTTGTATTCATGTATGGATGTTTGTTACCTCTTGACGCAAAAACGGACGGAGCCGGATATACAGTATACGGATACGGATTGAGCCGAAACTTTGAACACGTATTAGACCAGGAATGTCGGCTACTACACTACGACATATAGGCTACTTTTTATTTGGCTTCAGCACGTGCATAGCTGCGGGGAGAAGCTAGTTTTATTTATGCATATAAAAATACATTTAAGCAAATAATAAAGGTAATTATCGCGAAAAATCATAAAACTCCGGCGATATTGGACTCTGCAATCTCCCGGCTGCTGAGATCCAAATCAGGGTTAGAATGTCTGGAATCTAGGCCATAATTTGATAATCTAGATGATTTTTTGATTTGAGGTGCACAACAATGAATACAACCCTTAGTTTAATAATCACCTTCAAGATATTAATCATCATGTCATCATGTCAGCCATAGGACTGCTGTACACTTCCACTGCTTAACATAAGCCTGCCCTACGGATATCCAAGATCACGAGAGAGTTATGCCTCGCCATGCTTGGCAAGCGGGTAGGCGAGCGCAGTATGGGATGATACACGGAGAGACGCTGCTGCCCATCTTGCGGAGTTATCATTTGGCAGATTTTTACTGCATTCGCGGGCAAGAAAGGAGAGACAACATTTTACTGCCGGCACCCCACGGCAGGAGATATTATAAAACTGGATACATTAAAGTAGTATGTTGAGTTCTCGTCTCGCGGCCCTCGGAGTCGGCCACGAACGGTGCTCATGAAGAAGGGCCTCTAAATGGTCTACGAAACGTCACCAAGATGATAATAAGTTAGGTACGTGGTGTAAGCCGTATTATATTTATTAAATACATTATAGTAGTTTTCAATTTGTATGGTGTTCCACACTTAGGTAGAAACAACACAAGGATCATGGATCGAACTGACCGACATGAACTCGAGCCTCACAATAATCAAACATTTTGATAAGCTTTATGCATTCCTTAAGTTAAAGTAATTAAACAATGCTCTTTTAAATGACCATCTAAGTGCATTGCCAGTATCTAAGGTTGAGAGTAATTTGATATCACCACAGACCAGTTTAAACTTGTTTAAACTGGTCTGTGATGCCACTAAGCCTCTTCTAACCCCCGACAAAAAAGAGGTTTATTATAAGTTTGACTGATATGTGTGTGTCTGTGTTATTAACACACTATTTAACCGGGTATTTATGTGTCTCTGTGGTTTTTTATCAAGCAGGTTTTGTAGCGGTGGTTCTTAAACATGTTTTGTTAAAATCGGTTAAGAAGTTTACAAGATATAGGGGGAGATGAATAATCGAATGTTTCCAAATATACCCGAGTTTACTATAAAATTAAAAGAAATTATATGTAGAATGCAAGACTCATTAGTTTTGCATTCTACCACCATTGTACACAGTACAAAAAAAATGTTACCTCCGAGAATAGGTAAAGTGTAAGAGGTTACTCATTTTTTAAATTTTATAAACTTGTTGATTTCTCACATAATTAACTAAAACGGTACCAGTACCAATTACATTAATTTAATAAATTACATTATAATATCCAAATTCGAGTTCGAAAAAACCCATGGATCTGCGAACAAGTCACATTGAGGGTTGCGATCCAAGTGAGCGTTAAAGGCAGCTGGAGTTCAGTGGTACGGGGGAAAAGCCCCTGCCAAAGTTCGACAGTTTGGGATAGCTAACAGCTTGTGCTTGCGTCTCCGTGTTATTGGGTGTATAAAAACGGCACGGTACATCGCTCAGATCGAGAGCATCAATCGAACCACAAAACATGAACGCTATCACGATTTGGTCATTGGCGCGACGAACTTCAAGTGAGTTGTACCCTAGACATCCTAGGATAAATTTTGTAGGGTCTAAGAAGGGATATCATCCGTATTAAAATTCATAAAGGAAGCTCAGAACCTCTTGGACTTTTTCAGTAAGAGTTCCAAATGCAAGCACTAGATTCTAGCTTAGAGCGGACAAGGGCGTTAAGACGACGCATTGGAATATTGCCGTCAGGAATTTCAACGTTTTTCAGCAATTACAAATCATTCGGATTTGATAATTTATGTTTAGAATTTTTCATGTTTTATACTTCAAATACTTGGTTATTGGTTTACACGATTGGCTATACCTATTACAACAGATTTCCTAAAAATGCTCCACAAAACATAGATTTTCACTTTACCGGTGAATTTAACCAATTTGGGAGTATGTATCTTAATTTAGTTGTTTTATTGTTATTTAAAAGTCTATACACCCTTTTCAAAATGGTGGTTGGATTTTGCATGTATAGCAATAGTTTTTATTTTATACGAGAATAACTGTTTTGGCGCTTAAGACTTCTCATTTCAAACTAGCTTTTCACGTCAGCTTGTATGCAGGCAGATCTACTAATTTAAGCAATTACATATGTAAATACGAAAAAAGGCAAAAGGCCAAGGGTGCCTACTAAAGAAAACGATTACGATATTATCGTCAGGATGGCAATCTTTACCTAATGGCTATAAGAGTTAGTTTGGATTGATAACGATTTCGATTTATCACAATTTGCATTCAAGAGTAGGACCCCACCCCAAGTAAAGCAAATTGACAGTAAGGGAAGGAGGCCACAACAGTGGCCCATTACGAGCTGACAATGATGATGACATTTAAATAATTGGTTAACAATGCGTCGCCTTAAAATTTGTCAATGACTCTACCTCGGTTGGCGGCTACGTAGATTCTCTGATTTATATTCTAAGCTTTCCACTTACTTGCACTCTGGCTTCGGAAAGACTGATCCTCAACGCGACTTCCTCTCTCAGAAACACGTCGGGGTAATGCGTCTTCTGAAACAGTGATTCCAACTCGCTGAGCTGCTGTGGAGTGAAGGTGGTTCTGTTCCGTCGCTGCCGACGTCGCCCAAACATGTATTCTGTGAGGAGATCTCCTGGAAGAGGTGATAAATAAGGACCTGCCATGACTCTTCTATTTCGAAACGATTTTTGTAGATTGTTCTATGGCAATTCGCACATCTTTGATTTATATTTTAAATTATGATGGATTGGAACTGGATCGCTCCAAATATTCGGTAAAATATGTAGGCCAATCACAAAACGAAACTTTCAAACTTCACGTGTTCTGAAACCTATGATTTTGTAAAGAGTGTTGTATCTTTGATGATCGGGCCAAAACTGTTTGAATTTCGAAAATGCCGTCATGATAACCCCCCTAGCTCCACCCCTAGACGTTGCCATGCTTGCTCCCGATTGGCTGATCCCGCTGGGGGTTGCGAAGCTCGCCCAATTGCGGAACGAGATACAGGGTAGTACTTGATAGATGTAGATTAAGTTATGGCATTTTCGTAAATATAAATTTTGTATAAATGCGGTTAGCTCTGAGGAGCCGTTAATGAAGTATTGGGAGGAACTCTTTTAGGAAATTCCGGAAAATACTTAAGAAGTCTGTGGAAAACTGAGATGCAACATGTTTTTTTTTCTTAGTGCAATCATGCTTATTACAAGATGAGATTTATGAAAAGTCGGTCAACACTATTTACTACTAAAATACATTTCCTTGTATTTTTTGTGGTCTTATTTCAACCCTATAAAAATAATAGTTTCAGATTTGTTTTTTTTATTAACATACGAGTTTAAAGAGTAGTTGCTAATTAAAATAGAAAAAGTGATTTATTGGATTTGAAGACCAGTGTAACTACGGGAATTCAGTGTAACGACATGAGTATTATCTAATGGAGTCTGCTAAGTGGGTTGCAGATAACGGAAGCTGCGATCTCGACGAGTAAAGGTTGAGGCAGACATATCAACACTATGTGATGTGGCTTATCTAGGGATATATGTATATATTTCTTAGTATTCTAAGGAATATATTTAAATATTTGTGTGTATGCTAATCAGATACGATAAGTTATTGTACCTATATATTTTTAAAAAGGTTAGGTTTTAAATTTATTGATTTATTTATTGATTTATTCATTGAAAACACACACGAGCTGGGCTTACAGTTAAACCAAAGCGCCCAAAATGTCTAAACAAATTTTCACTATTCGTAATCATACAAAACTAATTTAATTAAAAGAATAAACATTATGTCAAAAACAACAAAATGTCAATAAAACAATATTCTAAGTAAGTATGTAGGTACAATATTAATAAAATAAAATAAAATATATTTTGCAATGTCAAGTTGGTAAATTATTATAAAATAACATTAAAAAAATATAACATTAAATGATAAAGCCTTGTATAGTTGTCAGAAAATATGTCTGCGTAAGCGTTAAAGGTCATTTAAGTTACTAATAAAAACTAATTTAAATGATTTTATTTCGTCATCATCATCATCATATTAGCCTAATAGATCTCCAAGTACTGTGGTTGGAAGCAGCCTGCATTCACCGCCAACTTGCGTTCTAGCAAGTCGTCTACCTATCTTGTAGGTGGACGTTCTACGCTGCGCTTGCCGGTCCGTAGCTTCTTTTTGAGAACTTTGCGGTCCCATCAGCCATCTGTTCCGCGCGCTTTATGGCCTGCCCAATGCCCATTGCCATTTCAACGGGCCAATCCGTTTGACTATGTCGGTGACCCGAGTTCTTCCACGTATCTCCTAGTTTATGATTCGATCCCGTAGAGAACATCCTACAGCCGGCACCCAACGGCACAGAAGGATTCTATGTGGTCGTAAGGCTGCTAAATCTGAGCCAACCTTAAATGAACGCTTCCACCCTTCGCATCCCGTTCTACTTATTAGGGTTGACACCTAAAGAAATTGCTTTACGAAGCAGTTTCAATTGTCGCCCGTGTTCCTTCGCGCATTTAAAGTATTTTGTTTAGTGTAAATCGTAATACTTTTTAACGTAGAAAACTAGGTCGTATTTTTTCCTCGTTTTTTGAGTTGATTTCTGAGAGGATGGTATAGGTGCTGGGTAAGCCAAATCCATCTAAGAATGTCCCAGGCACTGCAGCGTCCTGTACAGCATGATTACCAGTTGCTGACGCTGTATAAATCATCTACAATAGATGCAAAGGCCTTACAACAACTTTGCTCCCTTTACGATTTAACCTAGGAAGCTATTAAATATGAATATAACTAAGATATGTATACCCAGTAGTGGGTGAATGTGGGCTGATAGATAGATACTTAAGATGTTAAATAAAATGAGCAACACGGAACTTACATGACATTTACTTTAGATTTAAATAACACAAGAATTAAGAAATACTTTACTGACTTTCTCGATTTTAATAATAACTAGCTGTACCGGCGAACTTCATACCGCCATAATACTACTACTCTACTACAACTCTACTATCCAAATTACTCAAAAATATGATCAGCTTGAGTTTTACCGTTTAGTCACGCAATAAACTTTTGAATGCATTTATAATTGACAGCAAACAATTTCATCTCATCACCCATATAAAATCCATGAGAAAATAAACTTACGTTATAATAATTTTTTTTGTGAAGTTTTGAATGTTTAAATAGTATATGTTATTCCGCGCGGAGACAAATTCAAAAAATCTATTATATGTGATATCAGTTCAGCCGTATCAGCAAAAGCTGTTTTAATATATATTCCCACTCACTCTTTTATTTATTTTATCTTAAATGTTTATAACAAAAAGTAAATTATTCGTTGCGTCGTTTAATATCTATGTATAATAATTAAATTCAAATAGTGCTCGTATTAACGTATAAACTTCAACGTTTTTTTAATTAGGTATATATACCGTATAATATATACTTTTGAAACTACCATTAAATATTTTCCCCAGCCCTACTATGGCGGGCAGATTCCGCCCACCGCAACGCTAAATGAGTTTCCGCAAACATTTTAATGAATAACACCCCCCATCCCCACCCCCACTGCAATGTGCTAATTAAACAGTCGAGCTATGTTGTTTAACTTACGATGGAGTTCGTAGTTTCCCGGGAATTAATTACGCTTCAGTTGCTTTATTTTTATTATAACTTTGTTTTATAAAGGTTGATTAATAAAATACATTTTATTCGGTCTCAGAGCTACTCTTTTGTGACACACGTAGTTGTTTTTATATTTAGTTCAACTTTGTCTTTATAGAGGTAGGTTGATGAATAATTAAATGCATTTCTTTCTTGAAAAAAATATGTGCACACTTAACACGTGCTTTAAAAACATCGTGAGGAAACCCGCGGCTTAGTCAGCTTCAGACGTATTGACCTTCGTTCCTCTGACTAATAATTGACTAAGCTGAGAGGATGGTATAGGTGCTGGGCAAGCCTAATCCAACTAACAATGTTCCAGGCACTACACCGTTCCATACAGCTGTTACCAGTTACCAGTTGCTGACGCTGTATAAATCATCTATAATAGATGCGAAGGCCGTACTTTTTTCATTCGGAACTTGGGTTATCGACATAGCCAGACGGATTAGCACGTTAAAGTGGCAATGGGCAGGCCATATAGCGCGCAAAACGGCTTGCCGATGGGGCCGCAAAGTTCTCGAATGAAGGCCACGGATCGGCAAGCGCAGCGTAGGACGTCCACCTACAAGATAAAGCAGACGATTTGGTAAGAACCGCAGTACTTGGAGATCAATGAGAGAGGCCTTTGTCCAATAGTGGACGTCTTACGGTTGATTTGATGATGACGATGACAAAGAGAGCATTTTTGTGACATACGCAGTTGTTTTTATGTTTACTTTATCATTTATTTATAAATTCTTTATTGCACAAAATTATAACAAAGATGCATAAAAGGCGAACATAATGCCGTAGGCATTTTCTACCTGTCAACCAAATATTGTAGGAAAATCAACTTGGCGTGCATAAAGAAAAACATTGTGTTAGATAAGTTAATTAATTACTAAATGCATTCGCTTTTATTCTTATTTTAACTTTATGTTGTTATTATGGAATTGAATGGTTGATAAATAATCAAATGTATTGTATTCGGTTACGAACTCAAATGTAGTGTGTCAAATGAAGTTTACATGTAGAGCTGACTTCTACGACAACTTATGCCTGTAAAATGTTTAACTTGGAGAGGATCATAACTCAATTAAAGTCGGCCAAGTGCGAGTTGGACTAGCGGACGAATGGTTCCGTACCATTATTCAATCAGAATCACGTTTTTTGTGGGAGCCCCCTTAAATACTTATTTTATTTGTTGTTATAGCGGCAACAGAAATACATCATCTGTGAAATTTTCAACTGTCTAGCAGTTTCAAGGTTCATGAGATACAATCAGGTGACTGACAGATAGACGGACAATCCGCTGTCCGTCTCTTGAAATAGGGTCTAAGTAAATCTCTTATTGTATGAGGTATAACGCGTCTCATATAATATAATTGTTTTAGGAAAATAAAACTAAAGTCTGTTAAACATACATAAGTATCATCTTGAAAAATAGGTAAGGTCTTGAAAGTTGCGCTAAATATGTAATATGTTGGAAAGGTTTTAATAAATAAATGATTTGATTTGAATGATATCTCGTCGGGGTTGTAATACAAGCGCTTAAAAGTGCTTATTGTCTTCAACTACTCAGTACTCACATACCTATGCAAAACACCTAATACTACATGCCATGGGGTGCCGGCAGTCGGATGTTGCCTCTCCTCTCTTGCTCGTAGATGCGGTAAAAATCTGCCAAGGAATACCTCCGGAAAATGGGCATCAGCCTCTACCCGACCATCATCCCGGACTGCGCTCGCCAACCCGCCAGCCAAGCGAGGCGAATATGGCAACAACCCCCTTATGATAGGTCCTCGGACAATCATGAGGGAGGCCTGTATCCAGCTGTGGACGTCTTACAGCTGAGATGATGATGATGATAAATACCACTTTTAAAACCATTGCTTTACAACAACCCTCACTAAAACTATATTGAATTTTCACATCTATATAAACCAACACCAACTTTCAGCCAAATCGGTTTCGCTGTTCTTGAGATATAATTAGTAATTTAGTACCAGGAGACGGACATAGGCTTTTTGTTGCATAAATTAAATTAGAAGGGGTTAAAATAGGGGTTGAAAGTTTGTATGGAAAAATCCTTATTTTACACTTGAAATTTATAATTTTGCATATACATATAATATTATTATTATTATGAGCCATTTGGGTCCCACTGCTGGGCAAAGGCCTCTCCCAATTCCCTCCATACATCCCGATCCTGAGCTGCTTCCCTCCAGTCAACGATGTACTAATCGAGTTCGTCCCGCCATCTGCGCATATAATAAAATATTTAAATCTTAATGAACCTGTTCAAAAAGCTGCTCAAAAGTGAAAAAAAAATATTGGAGAATATTTTTTTATCTTGATTTACGTGAAATTTAACATAAATAGTTACATATATAGTTACTACCAAAATTATTGAACACATGTTTCAGCGTTAGTTGTAGCGTAGTTGTAGGGTAAGTTGTAAGTAGTGGTTGTAGTATGTGCGATACGAAGTTCGCCGGGACAGCTAGTTTCTTATATAGATGATTTATACAGCGTCTGCAACTAGTCTTCAAGCTGTACGGGAGCATGTCAATACGTATGAGGCTGACTTAGCCGCGGGTTTCCTCACGATTCTGTTTCCTTATAATTAAAGCACGTATTACAAGTGCACAAGAAACAAAATCCATTGACATTGCTGGTATACAACCTACGACCTACGGATTGAAAATCGAGTATAAACCACTCAGCACAACCCTCACTAACTTACTTCTAATTAGCATACCGAAGTAATCAACAAAATGAAAAGGCCTGCACACACAACTTCATATTCAGTAATCTCGGTAATTAGTCGTCTCGTCTGAAAAAGCTTAAAACTGCACTCGGTCCAACAGCCTCAATTAGTTAATTAATCTTTTTTCCGCGTTAAAATAGCATTTATAAACGAGGCGCAAACCAATGGGATCTGGCTCCCCTACGTTACTATTAGGGCTGGCAACTTTTTCGCAAGCAATAAAAACCCCATTAATTTATTTAAAAATGCAAAATTTATGGATTTTTTTCATTCTTCTTTACATTATCACGATCACCAGACTAATAACTGGACATCTTCTAATGCACGTTAAGGTAGATAGTAGGTAATTCGTGAATATTAATAAAAGGTTATTACCTAATTGAATTCTGCACTCATTGAAAAGACTTCAACGCGTTCATTACCTCACTAAAGTGACAATAAGATTTGTAGGTATGGTAATATTTATTGCAAAAAAACTTAAAGTAAATGAATGTTTGCTTTAAACATACAGATGTAAACTATAACACATTTATTATGGAAATATTAAAAATAAGATAACAAAATATACCTACTAGATTGCGTTGAATAACAACATATCAATCAACCAAATATGTATTGATATAATAATAAAGTAAATGCAAGTAGGTAATAGCAGTAGTCTCCATTTTATTTAAGACATTAATGATCTTCTTTTTCTTTAACTTTTTTAAAATCACTCTAAACACACGCCAAGGCCAAAGGCCAGACCTTAGGACCAGACGTTGACCGCCATAATCTTAAAGTTTTGCGCTTTTAATATTGTTTTCTGTCATTGTCAAAATAATGATCATAAAAAGTTTATTTTGTTTTAAAACCAGCCAAACGATGACTAGAGTATAAAGAAAGAGATACATTTTCTTCTTTCTTTAAAAAAAAAATCATTTAGAGTGAATAAGTATTGGTGGCAACCCTACATTCAAGTTAACAGTGTTTACAGCGTCGGTGCATTAGTGTCCGCACATCGGTCTAACTACTGTGTAACCGTTGATTAGATGACGTGAACACTATTCTGCGCCACTGATTAGATGGGATTTAATCAGCGATTACATACAGTACATACAGTACCTACTAGTAGTATTGACATTGCTAATTTGGTATTCATATAAGTTACCATTGAGCTATCTTGCGTAGGTGTCCTATTACAAATAGACAAGGTATTAAAAAAAACACAGTGTGATATCTTTTAACCGAACTAATAATAGAAGGGGGTTTTCAAGTCACATGTGCTTTAAATTTATGTTACCTCAGAACTTTGTACTTTAGGAAACGATTTGGAAAATTCTTGTTGGGTTCGAATATGCTAGCAATTAGTTAGGTACCATTTCAATACTCGGTTCTGATGATGGGATCCACGAAGAATTGAATTGTAAAGGCATCTACTGGAGTCCCTCAAAGCATAGGTTATATTGAAACTTGCGTTGAGATTTTTGTTTCACTTTATAATGTTTTCTTGTTTTTACAGCCAGCTCTGATGATGGATGTCATTGGTGAAAACGGTATGAAAAATCTGGTTGTTTTACAGTTTTGTCGTACAAATCTGTAGGTAGTAAATGACAAGTCAATTTTGCTGTCGTTAGTATCGTCATTTTATCGCGTCATTTCACCTGTGATTGGTCTAACCCAAAAGATGTTTCACATCAAAATATATTTCAGATGATTGAACCGAAAACATCTATTCATTCTGCTTGTGTTACTAGTATTTTTATGTAAATCGGATGACTTAATTAATTACTTACACAATAATAATATTTTTATGTCGATAAGGTCACTATGCAATGTTTTGTTTGATTTTCCTATTGTTTATTTCCTATGTGGCCCGAACCATCTGTGCCCTGAAGGAAGTAATCAGAAGCTTTTGAAACAATAATTGTACCTAAGCCTAAACACTTTCAGACCCCTCAAAAAGACAAAAGCCGTTTTCCATATTAATCAAAATATGTTAGGTATTCTTTACAATTCGCAATATCAAAAGGCTTAATACGAGAGTGCGACGCTTCCTTCCTTTGTCCGAACTCATTCGTTTTGTTTTAACACCCCTTTACACCCCTTTAAAGTTTCATACGCGCACACGGTTCCTCCTTGGGGTGTGCTACGGATTGAATAAACTCCTTGTAAAAGTCGCAAACTTGGACACAATAGACGCTAGCTCAGGTAGGATAGCATGGAGGTATAGAGTAGCGTGGAGGTAGCACAACTCCTGTACACATACTCGTATGTCAGTCAATTGTAGCGTCCGACCGAAGCAAGAATTTCAGCCGAAATTGGGCCTGAACCTTTTGGTTTTGGTCTCCGTTTCGGCTGAAACTGAAACCGAACGTTTTGTATACTATTTAGTAGGTGCTGGACAATTCTAATTGATCTTAAATCGTCTCAGGCAATGCATCATCCCGTGCAGCATGATTACCAGTTTCCTCTCACTGTATAAATCTTAAATAAGTAAAATAGATGTGAAAGGACGATTTACCACCCATTGTAATTTATATAAGTGTTTCTTATATTCCTATTTATCTATCTGGTGGTGTGTATCTACCCCCGACTTTTGAAGGTGAAGAACAGTGAAGGAAACATCGTGAGGAAACCCGCGGCTTAGTTAGCTTCAGACGTATTGACCTGTTCTTTCCTCTGACTCCGTCCGTTGACTAAGCTGAGAGGGTGGTATAGGTGCTGGGAAAGTCTAATCCATCTAACAATGTCCCAGGCACTGCAGCGTCCCGTACAGCATGATTAATACTTGCTGACGCTGTATAAATTATCTATAATAGATGCAAAGGGCGTTACTGTATATATCATTCTACGTTACAATACGTACTATAGTGTTCTCTAGCTTCAGTTTAAAGAAATTTAGGATAAGGATATTTATATTGTAAAGTGGTCTTAATAGCATCTTAATAGAATCAAAAAGGTATCAAATCGTTGAATTCGATAACGTTTATGATTAGGGGGTTAAGTAATAAGGGATAAGTCTCGCGTATAGCGCCAGCGACATGTATTTAGGTACAACTAAGACAAAATTACCGTATTATGACACCAAGATACCTAATAACAATGCATTTGTCTCGAGTCTAGAGGTTTTCTTTGTATAATAAGTAAGTGTTTACGAAAAAATCCAATGATCTGGTTTCCATAGTACAAGTATTGCTTAGTTTCGGACTTTGAGATTTGGGTTGGCTGTGTGTCAAGCATAAATGATTTATTTAATTTCGGTCTACTTAAAACAAACATATAACATTTAAAATGCTCTCCAGTGTGCCCACTCTTAGTCCCCGGTTGATAAATTTATAATTATAGTTCGTAAAACTTAGCTTGATAGCTGCGACATACGTCAAGTGACACAAATATAGGGCTGGGCCGATGTTGGAAATATGACGATATACCTTATGTTGATTACGATGACTCATCGGCATCGCACATCACTATTCGTGCAATCCCACTCATAAAGTATGACGTTATTACAGGTAATTTTTTTCCGCAACAAAATTCAGAACTTGATGGGCGGGATTTGGAAAGCTGTTGCAACGATCAAGCTAAGTTTTACGGACTATATGCTGCGAGTCCTACCTACCTAAAATGGATAAGATAATATGATTAGTAAAATAAAAAAATAAGTAGCTATAATTTAATTTTAGTAAATGGGTTTAGAAATTTATGCGTGATAAATAACTACAAATAACTTTTATATTGACAAAAAATAATATAATTACCTAAATGTAAATTTTTATGTTTGATTTATTTTATTTATTAACCGATTTTCAACAGTCTGGTTGTTTGTTATGTGGGCACTACGCTAAGGGAGCGGTACCCATCAATAAATAACCACATCTGTAGTAAAATTTACCGGAAATACTTCATGGGCGTGAGGTGTCACAATTATCATCCTAAATTTGACATAACATACGTTCTATTTTTTTTCAAAAGAGGTCACATATTTAAAACGTTCTCCAGTGTACCCCACTCCTAGCTCTCGGTTGATATATTTATGATTAAGCAGCGAGTCCACCAAAGCGCGACATTGTCTTTGGAGTCCCTCTGTGGCGCCCCATCCGTCTTGCTTTCACGCCACTTCCCCCTTTCTTTGCAGGCACGAGATTTTTTTAATTATGACGTTGGGCCTTTTTGTCTCTAGTAAACACGGGGGCCGATAGTTCTTGCTGCTGAGTTGTAGGATAGGCGGTTCGATTCCGGCTTGAAGGTGAAGGGAAATACATTTATATATTTGAGTTATTATTATAACTTTTCATTTTCTAAAAACGGGAATTACTCACGTAGTATTGTTACGGCCTCACGCGCGGACGGGCATTTAATCCCATGATGATGATTTTCTTGAAAAATCGAAACGTGTCGGAATACACATGAATTTTTACCGTTTTTTACAAAATGAATAGTATATCTCACGTTAATTTTGAAAGTGAAATATTATAACTTTTCTGTATTTTTAGCTTGTTTTTGAACACTATAAAATAGTAACCGCCATGTTATCAAGTCATACGGCGATGTAAATAAGAAGGTGTCAGTGTCGTGTTTTCAATTATTGGTTGAGACGTGTGCTATAGTTTCACTAGAAATCCATCATCGAGGCTCAGTCGTTGTAGGTCCACTGCTAGACAAAGGTCCAGCATTGGACCTACAACGGCGGTGATGATGAAGAAAATGATACAAAAATATAAATCTTGTACTCTTTATATTATTAATCATCATCACTTCATATACATATTTAATACTGTAGGTATTATTTGAATATATTTATTATATTACTTATGCTGTTTTATTTATTTAATTAACCATGTATGTATATTTTTATATTTTTTGTAAATTACCTACGCATCATCGTATTTATTTTCGCACCACAAAACTCGGCACTACACAACGGTTTGCTCGAAGAAGATGCTAAATAGCATGAAGTTGGCCTATGTAGGTACATGTTTTTTGTGCAATAAAGAATTTTCTCACCTTACCTTATCATCATCTCACTGCTAGACATTGACCGCCCTCATGGATATCTAAGATCATGAGAAGTTGTAGCCATACTCGCCACGCTTGGCAGGCGGGTTGGGGAATAAAATAATATGATAAATTAATCAGCCAACAATCCACAAAAGCTTCTTCCATTTTCCAATCCCACATAAATATCGAACAGGAAGTGAAGCTACGCGGGGCGGCGCGGCGCACGGAAGTTCTGATTATGTAGAGGAATTAATTTTCAGACGCGACGAAACTGTACTGTAGTGCAGGGGGAGTGGGGTGCGGACGCAGCAGCGGATTCAGAACAAAATTAAAATTGTATTCTTATTTTACCAAGTTGTAACCTGAAAGTACCAGAAAGTAAGCCGTGTTGGCCGAGTGGTGTGTACCCGCGACTTACGATCCGAAGGTCATGGGTTCGAAACCGCCATGCACCATTTCTTTTTTAAAAAATCACTTAACACGTGCTTTAACAGTGAAGGAAACATCGTGAGGAAACCCGCGCCTTAGTTAGCTTCAGACGTATTGACCTGTTCTTTCCTCTAACTAATAGTTGACTAAGCTGAGAGAATAGTATAGGTGCTGGGCAAGCCTAATCCATCTAACAATGTCCCAGACACTGCAGCGTCCCGTACACCATTATAACCAGTTGCTGACGCTGTATAAATCATCTATAATAGATGCAAAAGGCCTTACTACGGTAACATAAAGTAAAAAAAAGGTTGCCGTCATCGAAATCGATGAGGAGGGCTATATGTATATATATTTTATTGTTTTGTTTAATAAATCATCATCATCTTCATCTCAGCCGTAAGACGTCCACTGCTGGACAAAAGGTCTCCCTCATGGATCACTATGTACTGAACATGAGGGGATATTGCCATACTCGCCATGCTTAGTAGACGGGTGCGGTGTGTTGATACACAAGACGCTGCTGCCTATCCTCCGGAGGTACTTACTTCTTACTGCATCCACGGGCAAGATAACAGAGGCACCATTCTACTGACCCCACGGCGTATGATGTAATCATTGACAATCTCTTAAATAGTTTTGAATTTTAAAAGTGTTTAAATATTCAAGTTCCCCCCTGCCTCCCCTGATGAAACAAAACTACACCACCGCCGCACCTGAACGTAATAACGGCAGCGTAAACCAGTTTGCCAGAGCCCGGACTGCAAGCGTTTGTGGCCAATTTTCGATACCGCCCACCCGCCTTTTGATGGGGCTTACTTTTATTTTGTGACTTGATGAAACTTTACAATTTCGTATTGTCGCGAAATGGAAGTTGATTTTGTTGTTACATGTTTTCAAACTGTATTAATCTGCCAACAGTTCCATTTTTTTAACTCATTCGCTTTTGGAAGTGGGATACTCGTATCGTAACAAAATGTTTCAAAAAAACGAACAAAGTAACTATATTTTTCTGTTAGGAATAAAATATAATAATAAATCAGATAACTAATAAAAAACTCGTCTTTTTTACAAGCTTTTATTATATGTCTGTAATGCAAATGTACAACAACCCATAAAATCTTGCAAGTTAAAGATCCACTTCCCGGTTTCCGATTGAGCTGAAATGTTGCATGCATATAAATCGAATGATTATAATCCCATAAAATTATTATGACATGGAGCTGATCTGATGATGGAACCGGAAGGTGGCCATAGGAACTCGGTAGTTAAACGATACAACCCCATCGAGTTTGGACTCTTTTGATTCGTTTGATGATGGAGCTGGAAGGGAGCCAAAGGAACTCAGTAATTTAGCGATTTTTATAGTTAATTTTATTAACAAGTAATAAAAGTTCACGACAGCAATGAATTGCTGTCGCCCGATTCAAGATGATTAAATGGCCATAAACAGTGTGTTCACAAGTGAAGGGTTCCCTTTGTGCACACCTCACGACATGCTATTAATACGAAAACAATTCGTCCCTAGCGGCTGCCGAGATATGTTACACTGCGGGACATTATAAGTGCCTATCATAGAGCTCTTCAATCTGGTGTTCGTTTCATAGCCCGTTTTAATTCAATAAAAAATGCTGCAGATATGAATGACAGACCAAATGTATTATATAATAGACTCTATTAGTCATCTGGTTACTGTAACAAGCTCTAAATGTACGTTTTGATTATTGTTTTATTTAAAATTTTAGACCTCATTGAAAATGCAGCGCACACTCAACACCCTCCCTGAGTGGCTCTCGAGCTGAAGGCTATCCGTGAATGTCGGTAAGACACAAGCGGTGGCCTTCACTTGGAAGCACACCGACACACTGGAACACCTGTTACTCTTCAACCGGCCCATCACGCAGTCGAAGTCGGCCAAGTACCTCGAAGTGACAATAGATAAAGGCTTGACAATGGCCAAACAAGCTAGAAATGCCTGAATATCGGCGAAAGCATTAGAATAGCGCTGCGACCGACCAAGACCGCTCCACAGATTCCTTTACGGATGAGGCTTACCCTGTACCGGACGTAAATCCGCCCGCGGCTGGCGTACGCAGCCCCAGCACGTACACGTGGTACGCCTTCACCAGCGAACGCCTGAGAACGCAGGAGAACTTGAGCCTACAGGCAATATTACGAGATATTAGAGCCTATAGGCTCTACCTTCATCCAGCCACAGTTCAAGAAGAATTCTCAAGAAAACCCTGGCATTTTACTTCACTCTCCACCTACCTACCCCGGATAGGACCCAGTCACACATACCGAGTGGCACAGTGTCACCGCTGCCAGGCATTCGGGCATGCCTCGGCACATTGCCACCGCCCACTACGATGTGTGCGATGCGGGGCATAACACGCGGCCGCAGACTGCCCTCGCCCGATAGAAGAGAAGCCCACCTGTGCCAACTGTGGCCGGGACCATACTGCAAACAACAGGAGGTGCCCGGTCCTCAGGAGAGAAGCCCGCAAAAGGGGGGTAGTGATCCCACCGCCCCTCCCAACAACCCAGCAGACCAGACACGTGTCGCCGCCCCCAAACCAAGGGGGCAGGCCAGCAGCCCCATTGAGACGCCCGACCGCTCCAGAGCCCCGCAGCCAACCTGTGAGCTACCGCCTACGCACCGCCCCTCAACCGACCGGTTACCCACTTCCCAGTGGGAGCCAGGCCGTCAACACCCTCGAGGAGCCAAGGACGGAAGCCAACGGCCCCACCCAGAGGGGGGGAACTCTCCCCTCAAAGAAGAGGAAGCGGAGGGCCCGCAATAGAGGCCAGAGACCAGTGGCTTCTTCAACGTTACAGCCTTTGCCGGCGCCCCCTACAGGCGTCCCCGTGCCACCACTAACCCGCCTAGCTCCAGTCCCGACCTACACGTTACCGGGGCCCATGGAACCTCGCCCCCGGCAGCCGCAGGCGCCCACTGGCGCCGCCGCGCCCCCACACCGCTGGGCTACCCGCCCCGCGCCCATTGAATCCTTCCCTTCTGCTGGTGCACCGTCTGCTCCCGCGGCTGGGATGACGCAGACCGGATCGGCCGGGAACCCCATGTTCGCACTCATGGGTATCCTGACCGAACTTCTGGTCGCCATCGTCGCGGGTGCGGACATCCGAGAAGCGGCGATGCGGGGACTGTCTGCCATCCAGACCCTCAATTATGGATAGGCCCCCCGCTCTGCGCATCGTATACTGGAATCCCGGAGGGTTTCGGAGCCAGATGCAACCTCTCCGCCTACTCGCCCAGTCACAGGATATTCATATAATCCTGCTGGGCGAGACCAAGCTTCGACCTATCGACTCCTTGACCGTGCCCAACTACCACAGCTACAGACGGGACGAGGTGTCGCCCACAGGGACGGCCTATAGAGGTACGGCAGTCCTAGTAAGGCGTGACATAGTCCACGAGGAGCTGGAGCACCTCCCATTCCAAGAACTGCGTACCACTGGAGTGCTGATCAACGCGGCGGGCGAAGAGATGAAAATCTACTCGGGATACCGCCCGCCGTCGCCACGCTACAGCCCAACCGACACTGCCGCCATCTTCGCTACCTGCACTCCCACCCTGCTAGCAGGCGATATGAACGCCAAGCATCCAGGGTGGGGCTCCAGAGTCACCAACACCGCGGGTAGCGAACTCCAACGCGACAGCGAGAACCAAGGCTTCGCAGTCCTGGGTCCTGACTCGCCAACGCACATTCCCTCAAACCCACAGCATGCTGCCGATGTCTTGGACATCGTGCTCCACCATCATATACGCTGCCCGGTCCAGGTTGAGGTGCTGTATGACCTGGACACTCAGCACCTCCCTATCCTCATTACGCTCGACCTGGCCGCGGACTTCACTGCGCCGCGGCCCCTGGGCACGAGGACCGACTGGGAAGCGTACTCGAAAGCGTTGGAGTCGATTGACATCGGCCCCATCTCAACGCCGGAAGAGGTAGAATTGGAGGCCACAGCCTTAGCCTCCAAGATCGTTGAAGCCAAGGCGGCAGCAACCACGCCGATCACCAACCGCCCCCAGTTTAAACAGACAGTTTAACAGACCCAGTTTAACAGACCCCACAGGCGCAACGAGCTCCCGAGTCACCTTAAGCGGGATCTCAAGCGGAAACGCAAACTGCGCCGCGAGTGGGCGCGCTCTCGATGCCCGCTGATCAAGACGACCTTGAACAAGGTAACTGCTGAGCTCTCGGCCGCGATACAGGCTTGGCGCGGGGAGACCTGGGAGAATACAATCGACCGGGCCTCCGAACGCGACACCGACCTGTACGCCCTTAACCGAGCGCTCATGAAACAGAGACCACCGGCCTACCCTCTACTCGACGCCGAAGGAGTGCGCCGATTCGCACCTGCAGATAGGGCCGAGATCCTAGCGGCCCATCTGGAGGGCCAGTTCACCCCTCACCCCGTCCAAACAGATGCTCCTCCGGAAGTGGCAATACATCACGCCACCGTCGAAGAAGCTTCCCTGGAGTTCCTGCGTGCCCCGGTGCCGCCGCTCGGTGGGGACTTTTTCATCTCCCCTGCCGAGGTGCGGAAGGCAGTCTTTCGCCTTCACAAGCGGAAGGCGCCGGGGTTCGATGGAATCCCGAACGCGGCTCTTGTGCACCTCCCCAGACGGGGAATAACAACCCTCGCCCGTCTCGTCAACGGGATCCTCCGGACGACCCACTTCCCGGACCTCTGGAAGAACGGGCGTGTCATCGTACTGCCTAAAGCTGGGAAGGATAAAAGGTATCCGGCTAGCTACCGTCCAATTACCCTGCTATCGACGGTAGCTAAGCTGTTCGAACGCCTCCTTCTCCGCCGCCTGCACCCTACCATCCAGCCCCGCCCTGAACAGTTTGGGTTTAGAAGCGGCCACTCGACGACGCTCCAGCTGACGCGCGTGCTCCATCATCTGGCGGAGGAACACAACGCCCGGCGCTCCACGGTGGGGGTCTTCCTCGACATTGAGAAAGCCTTCGATCGTGTGTGGCACCCGGGCCTGGTGTTCAAACTTCTGCAGACTAGCACGCCACCAGCTCTCATCAAGATTGTGGCTTCATTCCTCGCCAACAGACGGTTCTCAGTCACGGTTGAGGAAGCCACGTCTTCCACTCGCCTCATCGAAGCGGGCGTACCGCAGGACAGTTGCCTCTCGCCTGCGTTGTACGCCCTCTACACGGACGACATCCCCACCCTAGCGGGAGTTATACAGCCGGGCAGGGGGAAGGACGTCACGCTCGGACTGTTCGCGGACGACAGCGCGTACTTCGCGTCATCTACCAGCCCCGCCTTTGCAGCCAAGAGGATGCAGCGGCTCCTCAGCCTCCTGCCGTTGTGGCTAGACAAGTGGCGCATCGCCGTTAATGTGGGAAAAACGGCGGCGCTCCTCATCACTCGACGCCGAAAAACTCTTCCCCCTCTGCAACTTCGTGGCCAGGATGTCACATGGGTTCCGCACGCTAGGTACCTTGGAGTGGAGATAGACCGGTCGTTGAGTATGCAGCCCCAGGTAGACCACGCGCTTAACCAAGCTCGCGCTGCTCGGGGGCTCCTCCGACCTGTCTTAGACTCCCATTTCCCGCTCAGGACCAAGCTGCGGATGTACAAGACGTACATCCGGTCACGACTGACCTATGCTGCACCAGCGTGGTACGCGCTGACCTCCACCACCAACCGGAAGCGCATCCAGGCTCAGCAAAACATCACGCTGCGGATCTGCACGGGCGCGGGCCGCTACGTCAGGAATGACGTCATCGCCCGCGACGTGCAGATCCAAACCATCGAGGACTTCGTGATCCACACGGCGCGTCGCATGTTCGACCGCGCCGACAACGGACCGCACGCCCACCTCAACGGCCTCGCCCCGCTGCATGCGCGACCCCCGGACCACAAAGGACAGTGGCTCCAACAGCCACGGGACCTCCTCACACAGGGAGATGAATAATAAAAAAATGCAATCAGCCTGAAAGGCGATTATCGATTGACCCAGGGGTAGTAGCCCCTGGAGTAGAAGCCGGGGTAAGGAGGTCTAACCTCGAGGCCCCACCCGGAGACCCCCCAAAGGGGTCCGGAAGACAGAGATGATGATGCAGGAGAACTTGAGCCTACAGGCAATATTACGAGATATTAGAGCCTATAGGCTCTACTCTCAAAACCGCCTTCATCCAGCCACAGTTCAAGAAGAATTCTCAAGAAAACCCTGGCATTTTACTTCACTCTCCACCTACCTACCCCGGATAGGACCCAGTCACACATATATATACCGAGCCAACGAAGTACATACAGTTCAATGTACTACCATCCACATTTAGATTAATATTTAATATAAGTCCGACCTTCTAATAGTTGTTTTTATGTGTACTTGATAAAATCTGCTCCATCGGTCCCCCATTATTTTGTCCTGCAGTGCAGTGTCTAAGTGATCCCCAAAGACTATGCATATGCGCGCAGCAATCAACGATTGCGCTATTGTACCGCAGATTAAAGTTTAGGGTTCACTCGTAATGTGATTGCACTCTTTTGCCTACGGAACCATCAGATTCGCGCTATTATAGGGGCGGTGTGTTATTTTAATCAACTTTCCGATGTTGATTGGTTTAGGGTGATTTTATGGATTAAAATGTAGAGTTGGTTGAAAGGTTCTTTTGTTTGGGGATCCAGTGACTAGTGCTTAGTGAAGTGATGCGGGGTTTTACTGTAAAAGAGTTGAGTGAATCTTTGCCAGAGCATTCTGTCAATGTCGTTCGGAAAATACTCAATAAGGCGTTTTCATTTAAAAATAAATTAGGTCAGGTGCGAGTTGGTCACGCACTGTGCCCTACCTATGTAGTTAACCGTAGATCAGTTGTTAGAAGTTGGTGTGTGTTTAATACGTTTACCAAAACATATTAACAGGTATTCATTGAGTTTTCGATTTAAAGTATTCCGGTAAAATTAGTAAACCGTATCACATATTTAAGCGAAAATTTCTCCGAAACTAAAATAGCCAGCTGATCCGTTATAGTTTTCCGAGAATGTTTATGGATAAAACTACATTCATTATTTTTCAGATTTGTAGAACTAGATAAGATTTTAGACGCTCGAAAAAAAATCTAACCTTAGTATTTCGCAAACGGTACCTTATATCAAAAAAATATTATTAAGGGTTAAAAATATATATGTAACCCCTACTTGGTTTTAAAATACCTATTATCCAATAACAATATCCCACACCACGGAAAATGAAAAAAAAAACAGTTTTTTCTTCAAGTACCCTAAATTATAAATGTTTTTAGCATGTTACAGTACCGTTACCTCAGCTACTTTAGGTATACAAGGTGTCCCAAGAAGAGTAGTGGTATAATAAAGCTGGGAGGGAGAGGACCTCGAGGGCTATCCGAATCACCCCCATGTATGTACCGCAATATTTCATACTAGTTTCTGCCCGCCGCTTCGCTTGCGTTGTACCCGAATAAAAAGTAGCCTATGTGTTAATCCAAGTCAACATCAATACGTGTGCGAAGTTTCAGCTCAATCCGTAGCCTAGTTTTTGCGTGATGAGGTAAAAAACCTCCATCCAAACAAACTTTCATAATATTAGTGGGGTTTTCGGAGTTACGATACTTTTTTATTTTTTTTACCTACCGCCGATGTACTTCTATAATCTAAATAAATGATTTACTAATCTGATACACTTGTGGACCTCGAAACAGTGATTAATCAGTAAAGATACAACAGATACTGAATCAGAGCATTCATTAAGGTGATGATTGCCCGTATCGCAACTGAACTTGATTAAAAAGCTCTTATTCCCGGCCTGATGATTGGACGCTGTGGATGCAGCGAATGTTAAACTAATTGATTAGTGAAGCAGAGATTTATGACGTTAGCTTCACAAATGAGTATTTTATGGTCATCGAGGACATACCCAATAAAGAGGAAATGGCTGAAAATGGCCGCCAACATGGTCAGCCAAATAATATAAGACTTTATAAATTAACTTGACACTGGCGGATTTGCGTAAAACCAAACACAAAAAGCCATAAAATAAAAAGACAAGACAAAGAGGAAATGTAATTTATTTTGTCTAAACAACAATTCCGCCAAAAATATTTCATAATTTTACGGAAAAGTACACAGGTCGGCTGTTGGCGCTGTACTGTCAAAGGCGAGAGACAGTTGTCATTGCATTAGTGCAAAGCACTAATGTGTTTCGGAATTCTTATGACCTTATTTCCCCTCTATTGGATATGTGCCCGATGTTTATGGTAGATGAAAACCGAGTATCGTGGTACTTTAAATTTAATTGTTAGTAAATTGGCCTTTTACTAGAATGATGAAACAACTTAACATTCTTTTTTAAACTTTCGCGATCACGACACATTATTATCACATATTTAAACGAGGGAAGAGTCTTCCCGGGACCACGATGGGTGCAATCCTGTCGAAACGTCGGGCAATAATAAAGGTAAATAGCGCGATAAATACCCGTTTAAATATGTGTTAATAACTTAACATTCGTCTGCAATGACCCAGGCGCCAATGCATAGTATATATTAAGATCTATCTATTGCTTTTTAACCGACAGCAAAAAAGGAGGACTTATTGTGTTTTTTTTTAAATCTGTGTTACCTTAGAACTACGTCGTGTATGAACCGATTTGGAAAATTCTTTATCTGTTTGAAAAGATAAACTTTCAATAATTTCAAAAGTTGATTCTGACAATGGGAACCATGGAGAATTGAGTAATTGTAATAGTGTATACTGGAGTTCCTCGAGGCCTAGGTTTTACACTCAATTCTGAAGATGGGATCCATAATAAATCGAAAGAAATAGGTACTTAAATGTTATTGGCGTACATATCAACAAGTCAAGAATTTTATTATTGTTAAAAAATTCAAGAATTATTTAATTCTTATATTCAAATTGTATGACTTGTAAAGGTTTCCGTTTGTATACACTGGCCTACAAAAGAAAGTATAACAGTTTTTAAATTCAATTTTCTCCTAAACTATTAAACTGAGACTTGAAATAAAATCAACATTTAGAACAGTTAAAAAATATTTTTTGCATATAAGTTACTTAACTTAATGTTTTTAACATAAAAACAAAAGTAGCCATTTTCACTGAATGGCAAAAACTTAAAAAACCCTGAAAAAGGTGTTTGTAGTCTTAAAATCACATTTTTAATAACTGGTGTTGCCTCCTCTGGCTCTGATCACAGCTTCGAGTCTGTTTGGCATACTGAAGACGAGGTTTCGGAGACGATGTTGGGCAGAAGAATGTTGCCTCTCCTCTCTTGCCCGTGGATGCAGTAAGAATCTTTCAAGGGATACCTCCGGAAGATGGGCAGCAGCGTCTTTCCGTGTAAGTATCAACTTCCCGTACTGCGCTCGCCAACCCGCCTGCCAAGAGTGGCGTGTATGGCAACAACCCCCTCATGATCTTGGAGCTCCATGAGAGAGGCCTATGTCCAGCAGTGGACGTGGACAGCACTCCTATGGTTGAGATGATGATGATGATGATACCTGTCCATACCTCATCATTTTTATTCTATTTGACATTTATCTAACTTGTAAATATAGTTTCCAAATTTTTTTAATGAATATTTTAATATGGCAATTCTTATATTAATAATCTCATTAATTAGAGTAACTGATTTATATTTGTAAGTCATGCTAAATAATTAATGTATAAATAAATAAATAAATACCTATCAAACATAGCCAGCAATGTAAGAGTTGCAAATCATTATTGAACCCATGCCCTAGCCGTGGGGTGCCGACAGTAGAATGTGACCCCTCCTCTCATGCCCGTGGATGCAGTAAAAGCCTGCTAAGGGTTACCTCCGGAAGATGGGCAGCAGCGTCTTTCCGTGTATCAACATCTTGTGCTGCGCTCGCCAACCCACCTGCCAAGCGTGGTGAGTATCGCAACTACCTCACAAGGAGATCCATGAGGGAGGCCTGTGTTCAGTAGTGGACGTTTTACGGCTGAAGATTGAACCCTTACTATAATTTCGTCGCTTCGACTTCTTTTTAGAAATATTTACAATTGTTTGTAGCTCAAAATTTTGCGAATTGTGTAAGCTCCAAATTATTATCTTCAAAGATGGCAAAGATGTTTGATGTCTGAAAACAGAATTATAATAAACATCTGATACCCGATCTCATTTTCACAAAGCTCTCGGGAGCTCGAATGTTTTCATCCTCGCTTTTATCCGGGAATTCATTCAATTCGATGTTTTTATACGTTCGATTCGATATTTTTATACAATATTCAATATTCGATATTAACGTATTCAGCGGCGCCGGGCCGCAATTTTCATTTTGTAATTTTTACCGAGTGCGCATTCGGTGCGCCAGCGATGCTCAAAGTATTCCATGGAAATTGAACAATTTAAGAATAAACTGAGCTAGACACTACACACAGCACCATTTAGCCACTTAGTTTTGTATCTACATAATTTATTTTAGGAAATACTTAAATACTGTTTAATTGTATAAGCAGAAAAAGTTTGTATTTCTTCTGCTGTCCCGAGATCGGGAAGATTGATATGATGACATAATAAGTATGTTTATACAAAAAAACAAGTATTTTATCAACTATCTAGTACACATAGCTCTGCTTGCTTCTGGGTTTGGTTAGGTTAGATTGTCTGTGTCAAATCCAGCAGTATTTTTTATATTTATTTTATTTATCTTGTATATTTGATGATGTGTATCAACATCCCGTACTGCGCTCGCCAACCCGCCTGCCAAGCGTGGTGAGTATGGCAACTACCCGTCATGGAGATCCATGAGGGAGGCCTGTGTTCAGTAGTAGTAGTAGTGGACGTTTTACGTCTGAAATTATGTTGATGATAGTCTTTTTTAAACTTTCGCGATCACGACACATTATTAACACATATTTAACCGGGACCACGATGGGTGCAATCCTGTCGAAACGTCGGGCAATAATAAAGGTAAATAGCGCGATAAATACCCGGTTCAATATGTGTTAATAATATGTTGATGATATATTTATTCTATCTGCGGCAAATCATACGGCGATCCAAATCATATAACGAAAGTTTGAGCTCCTCTCTGACGTAGATTGTTTGCTCCATATAATTTCATAGCCTCGGTATGAGAGGCAAATGAATACGAACGAGAACAAACGCTTAAAATATTATCCCAAACACAAAGGAGACCCATTTACTTAATATATCCCATTCATTTCGGAATCCGATGGCTTTCGGAATGTGCGTTATTTCTGAAGGTTCTTTTATTACAAATTGCTTTTTCTCTGATCATATTTATTTCCATTCTTTTGAGTTCCCTACTTACCTTATCTTACCTACGAGTATTTATTTACCTCAGACTCTATGTACTTATTGCGTAGATTTTAAAGATTTAACACGCTATTTTAAATGAAAAGAAACGGAAAAAGTGCAGGCTGGACTCACCCACCGAGGGTTCCGTACGTATGTAGGAACATAATATTTTTTGTAGATTAGCTGATTTAATTGAGTAAAAATTTCAAAAAAAGCACAAATAGATTCGGTCACCCATCCAATTTATGACCGTATAGGGTTGCTTAACCTCGATGATTGATTTCGTACTTTTTTATAGACGATTTTTTTATGGTTCCATTGCAAATGTATAGTTTTTGTTCCAAATTTCACAATTCTAGGTCTACGAGAAGTACCCTATGAATTTTGATTCCTTTGAGGATGTTGAAACATACGTTTTTTGCGGCATAAACGGTCGTATCTTTTTTCACGTTAACTTGGAATATTGATTCATTCACAGCTTAAAGAGGCTGTGGATTTGAGTATATGGTTTTAATTTTAACTCGTGAACTTTACGCCTTCTCGAGATAAAGGGTCTTGATAGACCGACAGACGGACAGACACACAGACAGACAGACGGACAACAAAGTGACCTCAAAAACATTTTCGGCATTTTTTAGGCTTGTGACTAAAAGCAACAAGATATGCGGGCCTGGTATGTGAATTATGTATCATCATAAAAAAGCTAAAATAATTTACAACGGCAAAGGAAAGAAAACTTACATATATAGTATTTACCTATGTTAGTTTGATTTAATAAATCTCCTAAATTTTAGGCCAATAAGGCCGCCCTTTGTACCCCTGTGTTACACCAACAAATTATTTCTAAATTGTTTATGTTCTAAGTGTGGTGTTGGAAAAATAAATTTTAACCATTATTTCAGCTCAAGGCGACATTGGTGTCAGGGATTTCACCCTACAGAAAAAAAACCCAAAAACTGCTCTATTAAAACATAGATTTTCACTTTACAGTTGAACGAAACCGATTTATGGCTCTAAATTTTCTGAATATGTAGGACTTATATGTCCTTTTCATAAGATAGAGTCCTTTTCATAAGACCAGGATTACACATAATTACCTACGGAAAGTTCTTATTTTCAACGAGAATTACTGTTTTGGCGCTTACCACTTTTAATTTCAGGCTTTTCACGTCAGTTGGTATGCGCCTTTCAGTAAACGAGGACTGCCTCGTTATGTCATTGTAATTTAAACAAAAACAATTAAATAGATAAATAAATAAATAATGCTGGACTAATCACACAGCATCATCTAGCCCCAAGCTAAGCAGAGCTTGTGTTATGGGTACTAGATGACTGATATACTTAATACATTATACTACATAGATAGATATTTTTATTATGTATAGAAAAACACCCAGAACACCCTGAACAAATATCTGCAGATCGTACAGACATTTGTCCCGAGGCGGGAATCGAACCCGCAACCCTTGCGTCGCAGGCGGACCTTCGCCCGCTGCGCCACAGAGGTCGTCATTCAAGAATTACATTCAAATAATCGTTTATCATGCCGTGGGGTGCCGGCAGTAGAATGTTGCCCCTCCTATCTTGCCCGTGGATGCAGTAAGAGCCTGCTAAGAGCTACCTCCGGAAGATGGGCAGCAGCGTCATTCCGTGTATCAACATCCCGTACTGCGCTCGCCAACCCGCCTGCCAAGCGTGGTGAGTATGGCAAACTGCCCCTTATGGAGATCCATGAGGGAGGCCTGCGTTCAGTAGTGGACGTTTTATGGCTGAAATGATGAATCGTTTATCAATGCGTCACCGCCACGATTAGCCCAAAACGCCTGGAGCGGACTAAGTCGCTGGTATCCTACGATGTTTTCCTTCACTGTTTTATAATGTTTATTGTAAAATAATTACAAAAACCAGTAAAATGATAGGTAGCGTAAGAGTTAGTTTTACAGAAACACTTACAATGTCATCATCATCATCATTTCAGCCGTAGGACGTCCACTGCTGGACATAGGCCTCCCTCATGGATTTCCAGTTATTGCGGTTGGAAGCGATCTGCATCTACCGTCGACCTGCGGTCTTCACCAGGTCATCATCCCATCTTGTTGGTGGACGTCCTACGTTGCGCTTGCCGGTCCGTGGCCTCCACTCGAGAACTTTTCAGCCCCATCGGCCATCTGCTCTGCGAGATACAATGTAGCATTGTTTATTTTTGCTGCTCACGTATACGTCCTATACATGGGACAAAAGCTCACTCCTCATTATCTGCTTCCTGGGACTCCGTTAATTATGAGGTGCGTGACGAGAAGTAATCAGTCTTACACCGCAGTCTAAGAGGTAGAGGGACTGGAATAGATAATACGAAGTGATTTTGTATTTCTTAGTTCTTCAAGTAAAGAAGTACTTAAAAATAATCTCACTAATATTATAAAGCCGAAAGTTTCGGATTGCCGAATGTTTATATGGAGGTTTGTTACCTCTTCAAGCAAAAACTAGCGTACGTATCGAGCTGTAATTTTGCGAACGTATAGATGTTGACTAGCATTAATACATAGGCTACTTTATGCTGGAACAACTTGCCTTCACCGTTAAAAAATTGCGAAACAGTTAGTGATTTTAAAAATAAACTAAAAAAGACTTTGCTAGAATCACAGTCAAATTCGACTAGTATGACAGCCCGCTGTTCTAGGCCTCGGACCATCCATAAATAATGGCTTTTATATTGTTATTATTTCTTTTTTTATAACCTACATATTGTTAGAATTTGGAGAAAAAACATTTAAATTTATATTTTAGTATAGTTTAGTTTTCACTATAATAATGTAATGTTCTATTTTTGTATATCTGTTGCATATTAAGCTCGTTCGAAAGAAAGAAAAGGAAAAAATAGATATTAATGTCTCATTTATTTAAATTAGTTATGTCATTTATTAGATATGTCATTTTATGTTAATTAGTGTGCTGCGGTTGCCACTAATCGCAAACGATGGTAACTACGGAAGACCAGCGCTGTGGTACGACCTGCTCTGCCACAGCAAATGCTGAGTAGTGGCCTTTTTTGTCACGGTATTATTCTGTCTATACTTAATTAGTTTTAAAAATATAATATTGTGTTATTTCTGTGACAAAATAAACAATTTTTTATCCATCTTTTATCTTTATCCGGGTACAACGCAAGCGAAGCGGCCGGCACAAACTAGTACCACTAGTACTTTATATAATAATGATAGTTCATATTTTTTTTTTACAAAAAACCGACTTCATTGATAAAATCTAAAATGTTTCTGAAAATACTCAAAGCGCTATAATGTATGCTTATGACTTTTGAGTTTTTCCCTTGATTCATCATGGATTTCGGAACATATTTCAGGGTACAATATAAACTAGGAAACAATGGTACCGTACAAACAAAAGGTACAAGTAAAAACAACGATAAAAGTATGCGAGCATTTTTCCACATTACACCTCACCAAAAGGTACCTACTTCAATATTTTAGGGGAATTACCTGGTTGTACCTGATGCCGTCATTATGAGGTGGCGGCGGCTCCCTAACAAAAACCTTTAAAACTGTTACATCGGGATTTCAGGTAAAAGAACAAAGAGTTTTCAAAAGACGCTTCCAGTACTTGCTATAGTTGCTACCATCACCTTCTCAACAAGTCTTCCTTACACCTTACATACCTACGTAGTGCATTAGTTGATGACGTCACGGGCCGCCACCACCGCATAATGACGGCATCAGGTACAACCAGGTAATTCCCCTAAAAGATTGAAGTACCTTTTGGTGAGGTGTAATGTGGAAAAATGCTCGCATACTTTTATCATTGTTTTTACTTGTTGTCTTCTTTGGTAGGTATTAGTACTTTATACTGTATTTAAGATATTTTCAATAAGTGGGCAAACATTCAATTTAGTTCTCGGTATATTAATATTTACCTTATGTTACTTAAGGACTATGACTTTAGTTGTAGTAATCCAATAGCAGTTTGATATTTTTGAGTAGTTTGATTGGGGCACCGTGAAAACTTATGGGTACAATAAGATAATATAAATAAGATAATATAATTATAAGCACTAAATCCTAGACCTCATTCAATAACGTGCTTAAATTGAATAAAGTACGTTATTGCATTCATTAGCTTAAGAAAACTTTTTTATAAGTCAAGGGAAGTAAGAATTCAAAAGGTTGAGCTCTTTTAAGTCTTCTCACTTGGTCTGTGTTATCAAAACCAAAGAAGTACTTGTCAATCAGGTCTAACAGTAAGAATGATATACAACTACTCCCAGGTATGGTTAAAATATTCCTCCCAATATGACTGTGTGTACATAGGAAAATAATTATACAAACTAAATGAACGAATGGAATGAATATGCAGCTATTGTTGTTCAGCAAAATATACCAATTACGTTGCGGTGGAGGGAATATAATCAAAAGTGATCCTGACGCAGCACAAGGCAAGAAGCTGGTCCAAATCTGCACATGTAAATTTTTCCAAAAATAATTCTGGGTTTTGCTAAAGTAACTCTCGTGATATTCATATCAATTAACGAACTTTTCAAGAACTTGTTTTTTTTTAGTGGATTCAGTCTTCACCCTGAAGTAGGCTCTCGATAAGTACTGAAATATTTCGTGCCTCCACCAAAAAATCAAGTACGTGAACAGTCCCTTTAATTAATATGAAAAATTTTGTTTCCCGGGAACCACAACCTGGGCCAGCCAGACGCGTCATGGCACATAACATCCCCATCAAAATCCCGCCAATCAAGTTCTTGAATTTCGTAACGGCATAAATGACCAGTGGCAACGTCGTACTTTAAGGATGGGACTGCAGGAATAGTAATGTGCTATGTCGATGAGTCATCGTACCCAACCATCGAGCACATAATCCAATAGAGGGGAAATAAGGTCATAAGAATTCTGTAACACATTAGTGCTTTGCACTAATGCAATGACAACTGTCTCTCGCCTTTGACAGTACAGTGCCAACAGCCGACCTGTGTACTTTTCCGTACAATCAATATAATATAAAACTCTTCCGTTACTGACTGAGTTACTGACAGACAACGCACAGCCTAAACCACTGGACCTTGAAATTTGGCACACATATACCTTGAGTATCCTAATTCCCTCGGGAACGGGAATTACGCAGGTGAAACTTCAGGGTGCGGCTAGTTATGAAATATTTTTGACAGAATTGTTGTTTAGACAAAATAAATGACATTTCCTCTCTATTGGGTATGTCCTCGATGTACCCAACATACACCGTCATATTTTCATCATCGTCCCAGCCCTATTCTTGTCACTTGGCGTACTCGTATGTCGCAGCAATCAAGCTGATAATTAGGCAATTAATTTTAATTTAAAGAATTATTGAAATCAAAATGTATTTTTGTTTAAATAAATATGTAAAATAGGTGTAAAGGCCATAATTTTAGAGTGATCTGGCTGACTAAATAATCAGAGTTCCCGAGGACGCAGGCTCGGGGGAGGACGGCAAATGAAAAATTTTAATTTTGAATGCAGTTTGTTAAAGAGCACAATACCGGGAATATTCGCTCGGAGACACAAAAGGGGTTCAGTTTTTTGTGTTTACAATAATTACTTGTTTCAGTGGCTCCTTTGTTGGATTCTGCGGTACTAATGTGGTAAGTTCCGAAATATAGAATCATTTTACCAGCATTTTGCTATTTACAAAGACGGTTTTCTTTGATTGTGTGTATATTTTGTTGACGACCTCCATTACTTAATTGGTCTAATAGCAGGCAATCAGACGCAAGAGGACCAGGGCTCTATTCCCGTCAGGGGACAAATGTTTGATTTTCTGTAGACATTTGTTTCGGGTCTGGGTTTTTTTATGTATAACTAAGCGCACTCCGCAGTTTCACCCGCGTAGATCCCGTGAGAATATGGGGATAAAAAGCCTATGTTACTCAGGAATAAGGTTAAGGCTAAATACTCAGGCATTCTAATGGTGTAAGAATTTTGAAAATCGGTCCAGTAGTTTTTGTGTTTATTCGTTACAAACATACAAAATACAACATACAAATCTTTCCTCTATATAATATTAGTACCTATATTTATTTATTTATTTGAGCCAACAACAGAAGATACACAAAGAAAAATTACAAAAGTATCATGAAAAAATAAAAAAGTAATCATGAGCTAGTGTTCTCCCAATTACAGGCAGCTACATCAAGGTATAGGTTCTATATATAGTATAGATAACAAAAAACTTTGTGTTTTTATGTATAACTAGCCGAACTCCGCAGTTTCACCCGGGTAGTTCCCGTTCCCAATACGGGGATAAAATATAGCCTTTTAATTTTTTACACTTCGTCAGTGAATTTTGATTCACTTCGTTACGTTATTTAAAACGTAGCTCTGAAATTCAGTGAACCCGCTTCCAAAGACCGTCCGCGGGTTTCCCATTTCATTTCGTTTACGGACGAGCAGGAACGAAAACTCTGAAAAAACTACCTCTACATTTGGCGCACCTCAGTCTAACCGGATCCTGTTTGATCTGAGTAATTTCGTTCACGTGTTTCAGTGATCCGATGTTTCCGTATACAAGGTACATGGTAAAGATATTGCCGGAAAAACCAATCAGTCTTTTGCTCTGAACGTCAGACGAAAGTTTTTTCTTTGGTTGGGATGCATCCTATTTACCCAAAGTAATATGCCGTGTTGGCCGAGTGGTATGTACCCCCGACTTTCATGCCGGGCGTGAACTATCGGGATTTCTCTTTCTTGAAAAATTTACGAGTATGTGCACATTTAACACGTGCTCTGCGGTAAAGGAAACCCGCTAAGTCAGCTTGAGACGTATTAACCTGCTTTTTCTCTGACTAATAGCGGACTAGTTGGGAGGATGGTATAGGTGCTGGGCAAGCTAACATCTACTAATAACGTCCCAGATGAGTTTCAATTAGGTCCCATTTTTTCAAAGATTCTGATGATGGGATCCATGAGGAATCGAGGCAACTCCTCAAATATATTTTATATATTTTTTATTTTATTTTTATTATTTTTTCTCATAATTGTATTATCTTTTTCTCTTTTATGTATATTCTTTTATATGTATTTATGTAGGTATACTCTTATTTGTTGTCAACTATTTATGTTCTTGAACTATTTAGCATACCTATATGTCCACTTTTTTGACACTGCCATGCTGTTTTAGCAATGCGTACAAAAGTTAGGTATGCTACAAGCTAGGTATTTTTTAATACTTGTATTGGTAATCTTGTATCGTGTATTGTGTGCACAATATACAATGTATATAAATAAATAAATATTGTATTTGTATATAGCGATTTTGGTATATTTTGCTAAAGGTCAAGCATGTGCATTCCGAAAGTGTGATTTGGTGAAGTGGAACTGATGAAGAAAAACACAGATGTCTATCGAAACTCTTCAATATTACTAAATTCAGAGGTGACGACATCGAAAAATGGTCCTGAATTTAACTTGTTGTGTTTCTTCTTGTGTGCTTGCTTTTTACTGGGTTTTCGATGATGGCATCCATGAGATATCGAGGGAAATACTGAAATGTCATAAAAACCTACGCTTATATGACATTTGAGTGTACTGCACCTACGTACAGTCTGGTGCAGTATAGCGGTTTGGGTATTGTCAGGAACTTTAGAAGTAAGTTTTTGTTAAAAGTTCATGAATTATACTCACTAAATACCCGCCTTTTAAAAAGATTTTTTATGTGGCAAACTTAACCAACTTGCCGTGAGGTGCCAGCAGTAGAATGTTACCCCTCCTCTCCTACCCGTGGATACAGTAAGAGCCTGTTAAGGGACACCCCCGGAAGATGGGCAGCAGCGTCTTTCCGTATATCAACATCCCGTACTGCACTCACAAACCCGCCTGCCAAGCGTGGTGAGTATGGCAACTACCCCTCATGGACATCCATGAGGGAGGCCTTAGTTCAGTAGTGAACGTTTTACGGCTCAAATGATGAAGCTTAACCAAAAACAGGTTATCTAGATTAAAGTTCTTACTGTGAATTAATGTAAACGGTGGAACGTGAATCATTTTTCAACTTTCATTAAACTTCATCAATCAACTTTTTTATTTCTTTTTACTATTGTTTCAAGCCATCAAACTAAGTTAAAGACAACCTGTCCCTAAAGTTGATACAAATTGAAATTACCCATTTCTAATTGCCCTTTAGCATCCCAGCAACGTCATTAAAACACAATGGATGATTAAACAGGTAACCTGGTAACCGCCGTCCACTAGGACTGATGGAACCCGAGTGCCTTTTATCCAGCCCGCTTTGTTAAACGAGTTAAGCATTGATGTTTTAGATTAGGACCGGGGTTTTGGCGTAAATGAAAGTGTTTAGGGAGGCATTCAATCTGTTTAGAGCGATGTTAATTAACTTTAAGTCATCGCTAGCACAGTAAATATATTCGGCTTTTATGTAACAAGCGCCCCGCTACTGCTTTGAACAGGTGTATGTATGCATAAATCATCAGTCATCTTGTATGATTTTTGATTTGATGATTTATAAAGTCGTAGAACAAAAGTTGGTGAGTTTGGTGGACACAACAACCCTGTCATATACATAACTTCAATGGTTTACGCAGAGTACGCCAAAAACTCCAATCGGCATGAAGTTTTCCGACAACGTCTTCTTGAAACACTATCTATCAGTGAAAACCGTATCAAAATCCGTCGCGTGGTTTAGGAGGAGAAGAAAGCCAAACAGACAGACAGACAGACGCTAGAAGTGACTTCAATTTATATACTTCTTAGTATATAAATTGAAGTCACTTCTTCAATAAGTATTTACAAAAAATAAATAAGTATTTTGAGAACCATTGAACGCAAAACTTTCGAGCAACATAGGTATACTTAATAAAATTAGTTAGCAAAAGATGGCATTGTGTTTTGTTCTAAACGCACTACGAACGAATCAATCAAATTCAGATAAATTGTTATACTTAATGATAATAAATTAATATATTCATACAACATGGCCCATGTGGTTAGTATCAAACTTAAATTAGGTTAGTACTTAATAACTAAAACATGTTTGGTTCTCTGAGTGAGCTCCACTCAGAGAGTCACTACATCAAAGGGCTGCAAGTTTAAACAACAAAAAGTGAACCTCTATAGGATCATAAAAAGAAGTTGGTTTGGCCGCCAAAAGATGTTCAGGAGGTCCCTTGGCAGATTCTTACATATCGTTAGGATATAAAAGTTGATGTGCACATTTTAACGGTGAAGGAAAACATCCTGAGGAAACCCGCAGCTTAATCAGCTTCAGACGTATTGAGCAGTTCTTTTCTCTGACTAATAGCTGACTAACTTGGGAGTATGATATAAGTGCTGGGCAAGCCTTATCCACCTATCAATGTCCCAGGTACTGGAGCATCGCGTACAGCATGGCATGTTTACCAGTTGCTGACGCTGCGTACATTATCTATATATATAAAAAGTAATTCAATGTCCTGACTGACTGATATATCAACGCACAGCCTAAACCACTGGACCTAAAGACCTGAAATTTGGCACACATATATCTTGAGTATCTTATATATCTTCTTAGTGCACCTCTAGAGGTGCACTAAGAAGGGATTTAGGGAATAAATGGGATTTATATTTTCGAATCAAAGTGTCTCTGCGTGAAAAAGGGGATTTTACGTTTTATGACTTCCACGCGAACGAAGTCGCGGGCAAAAGATAGTCTATAATAGATGTAAGGGTGTTACTCGTATACTGTTGCGTTTTTTCTCATCGCAAAAATAACAGCTCATTTATACAATTTTAGATTCAATCTTATTAGTTATCATAGAGGCTTTTGCCATAAAAAATAGGTACCTACGCTTTTAGAATTTTGAAATTGAGTTCATGCATTGCTTAGCATAAATATTTCAGTCTAAGCAGAGTTTTGCACCTATAAATAGCTAACCTTATATATCATTGATGCATATACAATAAAATTCTCTCAGCAGATTTGTTGAACTTCCGATACAAAGCTTGGCGGGTGATGATCGAATCTGGCCGCCAGGGGGCGGAGGCGGCAATTATTGAGCAAATGTAATAGCGCCATTGTGACGCCGCTGTGTTCCGTACAGTGTTGATTAGTGGACAAGGGTGCTTAGGAGTCGACTGGTATGCTAAACTTTTGCAAATTGTTAACACATTATTGAGTTTTAAAACAGGCTTTTATCGATTATCTTTTAAACTAGTGGTTCGCCACGGACATAAAACAAGCGAACCATTCAATGAGGTTCCATTGCATTTGAACCCTGATTTTACGTAGCGATCTGGATTGTGTGTGATCTAGCGCGTAAAATTCATCCAACCAGTAGGAAACAAAACAAATTATAAGTACTTAGGCACTCCAACATTATATTTTAAAGCTGTATTACACTACACGGTATTCAGGGCCCGGTAGTTAGGGCGATTAGGGAGCAAGGCTTGCCGCGGTTACGCTAGTTAGGGTCCCTTACGCTCTAGCTCTTATTACACCACTCTTAGTTAGGGTAAGGGTCCCTGAATACCGTGTAATGTAATACAGGCTTTAATGGCACAGGACAGGACGGAGCTGGGTTGTGGACGTCATTTACAGCGTTTTTGTTAGACTATAGACATAACTTTTAAACCTATCATGGTTGTTAAAACTATATGCAATAGTTACTGATATTTATCATGTCGAAAAAATATATAACCTATATTTAGAGAATGTGGTAAAGAATTATCCCATTAAAACTAAAAAATTGAGATCGGAACGTGAAAGTTATGTAGTTTAAAAAAAACACTTAATCCAAAATAAATTATAAATCATTTTTTGTATTTTGCTTGATTCAACTTGCTCCAAACCTTTTTTCTCAAAAATAGAATTAGTTAAATCTCAAATAAAATATATTTATTTAGACAAGAAACACAAGTAACTTAAACAACATGAACGTTGACAGCTGCGAAAGTTGAGTAACTGTGTCGCAGTGTCAGCGCCCGTCCCCTTAACCAAAATTTCTAGTTTCTTACAAAAATAACATTATCTAAACGATCATTTAAAATATATATAATCGTATATATAATGTTATTTTTATGCCATATTTATGCCATTATTATGGTAATCTGAACAATTAAATTATTTACACAAAGCTGTTATCATAATTGCTAGTTATGAACTGGCATGTTACTGGTGTCAATTCTGTTAGCGTAAAGTGTTAGAAGTGTCTAACTAAAGCTAACTAAAATTGTGTAAAATGACATAATGCTATTCGATTATCGGCGTTCTAAAATAAAACAACACATTTAATCTAATTTTACGTTAACAGCTCTAAATTCAGAAACGTCAATTCTCTGATTAAAATTAGCTTTAGGAAGTGCAAAAACCGAATAGGGCCATTATAGGTTGCCATCATTCTTAAAATGTTTTGAAAAATAGCCAAATTAGTCGAGGCACTAGTTAAATAGAGCTCATAAATAAACCAAATTTCATGTTTTTGTGTTTAATAGAATTTGTGTTATAAAGGGGTTAAAAGTGTATTACGAATTTTAACCCCTTTATTACTATAGTTTTATAATATTAATGAAAAATAATTAATATTATGAGGCGAAGCCCTCTATTATGCATAGCGCTGTCTGTCTGTGCATGATACGATTACAACCGAACGCGTTGACCGATTTACATGAAACCTTTTTTGTAAGCACTATCTTAATCATCATCATCATTTCAGCCGTAGGACGTCCACTGCTGGACAAAGGCCTCCCTCATTGATCTCCAAGTACTGCGGTTGGAAGCCGTCTGCATCCACCGCCGACCAGCAGTTCTCACCAAGTCGTCTGCCCATCTTGTAGGTGGACGTCCTACGCTGCGTTTGCCGATCCGTGGCCTCCATTCGAGAACTTTGCGGCCCCATCGGCCATCTGTTCTGCGCGCTATATGGCCTGCCCATTGCCACTTCAACGTGCTAATCCGTCGGTGACCCGAGTTTTTCTACGTATCTCCTCATTTCTGATTCGATCCCGTAGTGAAACCCCGAGCATAGCCCTCTCCATAGCTCGTTGAGCGACTCTGAGCTTGTTCATAAGGCCAATAGTGAAGGACCACGTCTCGGTTTCATATGTCATCACTGGTAACACACACTGGTTGTAGACTTTCGTCTTAAGGCACTGAGGTATGTTGGACGAAAAGACGTTGCGAAGTTACCCAAACGCTGCCCATCCGAGTTGGATTCGACGATTGACCTCTTTCTCGAAGTTGGACCTACCTAATTGGACTGTTTGTCCTAGGTATACGTACGCGTCGTCAACTTCAAGAGCCGAGTTCTCAACCATAACTGGGGCAGGCACGACATGGACATTTGACATGATTTTCGTCTTGTCCATGTTCATTTTAAGGCCTACCCGCTGGGAGACTCGATTGAGGCCTTCGAGCATCGTGCTGAGCTCTTCCATCGACTTTGCCATGACCACAATATCGTCGGCAAATCGAAGGTGAGTGATGTATTCGCCGTTAATATTGATGCCCAGCCCTTTCCATTCCAGGAGCTTGAAGGCATCTTCCAAAGCGGTCGTAAACAGTCACTATCTTAATAAGAGAAGGGTACTGATTGATTTTAGTGACACTAGGGTCACAGGGGCCTAAGTTATTGTGACCTCAAAAGGTCACTAAAGACCAAAAATAGCATTTTTCCCCTTTTCTGGTACCCCCGTACCAATGCTTGTTTAAAACAACTAAGCATTAATTATTGACCAAAGTTTTAACGATTTAAAATGAGGTGGTTGATTTTTTTGAACAGTGCACTGTATAACGTTTCACTTCGTAGCTCGTAGCAGCTTCGTAGCACTTATATATTAAAAAAAACGGTAAATCAATTTATTATTGAAATAAATCCTGTCATCTCCATTGTCCATCCAGTTCTTGATTATATTTGCGACGAGCCACGACCACGCCCTCTTCCATCCCCTATTATACTCCCTTTCCATAACACAATGCCATAACTCAAACAAACCCACAAACTAATAACTACTCTCCACCTTTATCATTAGGGCGATGATCGCCTGGCAAAAATCTTATTATGTAAGCACATAATTCTGTTCTGTTTCGATTTGTCTATAAAATAATACACTTTGAGCTTTGTCAGCGAAACATTGAAAGGCAAGTGGTGTTTTGGCATTCAATGAATTTAATTAATTAAAATCTGCTTTTCGGTGATTCAAATGTTTTTATCTCGTTCTCTTATTGTAAATTTGAATATTAACTGTGTCTTTCATTTCATTCTTTAAATTTTGAATAATAATTACCAATCTACACATTGCCTATTATAGATAGTGTGTAGGTTGGTAATTAATTAATGAATAATCGTTGCCAAATATTTTTTGAAATAATTAATGTTTTAGTAAAAACTATCAATTTGGGATTGATTGTTAGCATTATTGCAAGGTATATTATATATAGGGAAGTACATATATTTCATTAAAACCTAGGTACTTTTTTCTTGCAAAATTAATTTCTTGACTAAAACATTTCATATGCCGCAGTCTAATCAACAAACACGGACAAGCTTATTCCCAACTTCCACTTGAGTACAGAAATAAAAGTCAAAACAAAAGTTTACAATGGCCATCTCAGCACATTCTGCCAAACACAGTATTTTGAGTGCATTGTCCGGCGCGGACCAGCAAAAAGCAACATTTTTAAAACAATGCCTCATACTTATAGAACTGGTGTTGCCCGCTAAGAGTTTCTATTGTTTAATGCCACAATTTGTTGCGAATTCGCCGGATGAAAGAAACTGACCAAGTCGCTTGGACGGTGCAGTAGGTTTGTGTGTTTTGATACTTGGTGGCTGGTATTATTTATGGTTTAAGACATTTATTTCTCAAGAATAAAATTCCATTGCAAGATAAATACCTTATTTAAATAATTTTATATTATATTTACCTATATTTAAAAGATTAAAATATAGGTAAATATAATGAATAGATTAAATATAGGATTAAAAATCCTATATTTAATCTTTATTCAGCCCGTTAAAAACCGATACTGGTTATGTACGCAGAAGCAGCTGCTTAGCCAGCATAAGGAAGGGGCATATTAATTAATTCATTACAACTAACACTTACACATACCTACGTCTATACTTCAGCCAAATTCATACCTACACAATGTATACAAACGGCCAGTACTAAACCTAAAAATCACTTGCTTAAGTTATTTCCAAAAATACAAATAAAAAGTTAAAATCGCGCGGTCAAACACCCCTCTTTTTTGTCGGGGGTTATAAAATTAAGCTTGTTAATGCAACAACAGAATCAGATATATTTTTGTTGTGGAACTGTTTTACAAAAGATCTTTAGAAATAGTTACAGCTGGTCCATTCTGGACATAAAATATTAGTGTGGTTTCTAGCCTACTGTCGGAGATGGTTGTTAGTTATGTTTTTAAATTAATTAAATCATGTATTTAATCGCCACCAATATCTCAATTAGTAAATACCAAAACTATTCGGTCGCTGTGCAGTAAATTTAGGCAAACAACGTGCTACTCGGTATGCCAGAGCGATACCGCCTTTGCCTAGAGCTGGCATCTGCTCCTAGATATTAGAGTTAAGTCTAGAGCATAAAGAAGTAATATTTTATTATTTAATGACAACTCAATGGCACAGTTGGTTAAACCCGGCTGAGACGTAAGAGGTTGGTTTTAACGTTATATTCGTCCCTGGTCTGAGTATTTTTTAGGTAAGTATTTACAAAAACAATGGTATTTTTTAGTATATTATTAACTATCTGGTACCTTAACACAAGTTTTTAATTTTAATAATAATATACATTTATAATCATGGACAGAAGGCGTATAATTTGAGTCTCCACTTCATCCATCGACGCTTTGATCCGCAGCGTTCTGTCCTTTGGGATCCAATCATAACATTACATCGGGCCTTCGGCTTGTCTCGACATTTAGGCGAATAAAAATAATCAAAATATGTTTTACATACCTTTAATAATCACGTGATTTGGCACTCGCCTCTAAATAACAAAGAGAAGTTATCTTAAATCGAGTTGGTCAGGAAAATGGCCGCTGGTCTAAGACTGAGTGATTGCCAAGACCAAACCATAGGGTTCGAGGTCGTCCGAAAGCGCGATGGGTCGACGACATAACAACAATCTGGGCAGAAGGTGAAGAAGAAGTTACCAAAATGTTTTAAAATCAGGAAAACCATAGACACAAGACTGCTCTCTGCCCATCACTACTCATCGCCGGTCAGCTAGCAGGTATGTATTGTTATATTCAAGGCAACTGCCGAAACAATGTTCAATTTAGCAATCACTGTTGCAGAGACTTGCTGGGGAGGCATTGCTTTGGTGCAGGGCTGTCAGTCAATATTATATGGGTATGATCTTACCAATTACCTATCTTATTATCATATTTGTTCCTAAAATTGTTGATTTGTCATCTAAATTGAATTATTAAGTAGAATTTAGTTCTGGCACTTTGCCGGTTCCTGCTGGGGCACGCTCGCTATGCTCCTCGTGCGTTATTTCTGCAACACAACTAGAACCTAAACGATTTTTTTGTGAGTCTAGTTTTGGTGATTCAACTTTAACAGATCTACTTTTTAAGAAACGGGACACGGGACCCGTATTCCTACTACCACTTCCAGATAAAATTAGGGAAATATAGGCTATGTTAGTCGCTGATAATGTAGCTATTATGAAATAATTTTAAAAATCGGTTTAGTAGTATAGGGTGAAAGCGTAACAAACAAACGTAAAAACACATTCTTCAGGATTAGGCTTACATTATGTTCTGATTTCCATGGAGAATCGAGATAGGTCCCAGGAGGTTGGTTCTCAGTCGGGTAATTACGCGATAAATTATAACTATCTTATTTAGGCCTGCTATTCCCTAAGACCTCCGGGAATTCGTTGGTACTAGGCTTAGTGTGGCTTAGTCAGCTTCAGACGTACCTACTGACCTGTTCTTTCCTCTGACTAATATCCCGACTAAGCTGGGAGAATGGTAAAGATGCAAGCCTAATCCATCTAACAATGTCCCAGGCACTGCAGCATTCCGTACAGCTTGTTGCTGACGCTGTATAAATCTCCTTTAAAGATGTAAAGGCATAACTTATGTATTTACAAAAACTAGCTTTGCTTAGTTTGGGATTAGATGGTGCGGAGTGTCCAGCATAATTTATTATTATTGGGTTTTCAGATTCTTATCTGCATAATGATTGGAAGTGCCTTACATACACGGGCCTAAGGCCAATTATATTCAAAGTTCCCAATCACTACCTAGTTCCAATCTAGGTTTAGACTTTATTAGCGGACACATTAGCGGACGCAGAGCTGTGTGGTTAGATATGCCAAACACACAGCCCTGCGTCCGAAATAATACGTGTTTCACATTCACCTACCCTATTGTTATAACGCCAAAAAAGTTCTGCCATTTTTTCCATTGTCCGCCTTTGTTTTATCAACGGATGTGGTTTTTGGAAATTTGCGAAGTTAGGTTTTGCCGATTTTTTGTGTGTCACACTCGCCAGATTGAAAAGTTTTATGCTATTTTTGTAAAGCATGTTTCCTATTTTTCTGTTTAGAATATAGTAATGTTATAGGGGTTTTCTACTCACGTTAATTGGATTTTGTACTCATACGTGGCAAATATGATATCATTACAATTAATTGTGTAACTCTAGAGCGTTTTAAAAGTGAAACGGTTTATATTATTTAGATATTTAGTAATAAATATGGAATTAAATAATGTATTATTTTATTTGCTTAATAGGTAGCTTTACAGATAGGCATAAATAAGTTGTACGTAAGTTGTTTGACCTACCGGTCGTACAAATGTTTAAAGGTTGCTTTTACACAAAGTTACATTATATAATTTAAATCATGCATCAATGAAGTCACTATCCATAAATTTAAAACAAAAATTCCATCAAGCAACTGATATTAGATAAGTAACATGTAGAACAATCATACAGCATCATTTATTTTCACAATATTAAAATAATATAAGGTAATTTTTTTTAATTTAAATTTGAAGAAATCTGTACTTGTATAAAAACATTTTTAGCACAGCCAATAATAAAGTTTCCTTGTAAATTCTAGATCAAGCATCAGGCATATCAAAACTTTTCGGCGGCTTACTGCCATAGCATAGCAGTTTTTGTCTGTCATTTTAGTCTATACCGTGGTACGATCAGAGGTTTTTGTACAATGTTACGTTTTAACTTAGCATTATCGTCTTTTTCGAACACCGAATAATTCTAACAAATTTACCTACACATCTAAAATACACATACACTTAGCAATTTAAGGAATTAATGTCAATGTGTAGAACAAAGCGCAATAAAAACAAATCTGAATAAGTCTATAATAAATCTCAAATCAGCTGTTGAGGGTACCTCGAGAAGTCAGCTGACTAAGGTCGAATACGGCCCAGCTGTTCCAACTAACGACATCCAGGCATGACCTGTGAGACAAACACGGTTGAAAGCCGCTGCTGCGACGGCAGCCCGAGCCACCCGAGCCTCTGATAAGAAGTGTATATCTATCTACATCCATAAGGTTAAAATATATTTTAATACGCTTCTACAACAAACTCCCAAGCGAGTTGCAGAAGTTATCCTTTAATAAATTCAAAAACGTTATCAAACGCAATCTTTGCAATAAAGCTTATTATAGGTAAATTATTAGATTACCTAAAGGACAAAACCACTTGGGACAGAAACTACTCCAACTCCGTCAAACGTAACATAAGACAAAAGAAAATTGTTAAACGATGACTATAACGACCGGCAGGGTGATTACGTATCTCGCGACAGGTTTTGCAACTGGCAATTGACAGCAATATTACTGTCAAATGTCAATTCCTTGCTATTCTCTAATACAAAATTGACATTTGACAGCAATATTGCTGTCAATTGCCTGTTGCAAAACCTGTCGCGAGATACGTAATCAATCACCCTGCGGGTTATGTTCTTCTGTTTCCTTCTTTTCTTATCTCGCGATCATCTGATGTGAACAGATTCAATGAGGTACGTACTTTATTCTATTAATTTGTGTTGTTTTATTTTGTAATTTCTGACGCGTCAATAAGGTGCATGCGGCCGCACTGAATAAAGTATTTTTTGAGTTTGAGTTTATTGGTACATCGTCACCAAGAGTAATGACTAATAAAATACGAGTAAGTGGCAATTATTGTCTTTATTTCCACATTATCAAAATTCCTGATTGGTTCAACATCAACCGTGGGGTTGATGTGGAACGTGACGTGTCATCTCCGAGGCGTGACGTCATCAACTAATGCACTGCCACGCGACCTCATCTGCAGGTGTGCCTACCGCGAAATAATTACAGGCGGGACCTATACCGACTACTCTCTGGACAAGATTTACGGAAGAAGTTATTCTTAGTTTTAGTCTTCTTATTTTGTGGTTGTAAGGACACATTTGCTTGTTGATTAAATTTATACATTTGTTATAAATTAGAAACAAATACCTATCAACATTTTCAAAAGTTACGTGAGAAAAAATAATCGTAAAAAATTATGAATCGATAACTTTCCCCTGAAGACGGTCTTGAAATCTAAACTTGGCGGCATGATATCCGACTTAAATTATTCCCCGAATTTTAAAATGAACAAATTACAACACAGCAGTGTTTTAAATACCTTTGTGTCTCTAACACTGGTTAAACCAAAATCGATATATTAAATTTATGAACTTCAAAACAGTAGCTTACATACCTATAAACGCTGTTTTAACTAATCAGCACTGAATTTGCTGTACCAAAATGCCAAGTTCATGATTTAACAAATTTTCCAAAAACAAATCTAGTATTTTTTTTTATTTGTAGAGAATATTTTTGGGTCCAAGAGCAAATGCTCCCAGACTAGAAAAGATGGAAGCCTTCTCATTATTTAAGATAGTAGACAATGTGTCGTTACGAACGCGAATACGAATGCGCATTTTTTACGTGATGAAAGAATGGCAGGTGTAGGTATGGCTCTGATTCGAAATAGTTTTTCCCTTGAGGTTTTTACGGGTGAAAGATTACAAGAGACAAGTCTGTTTATTTTTCGATATTTTCTTTCGCAAAAATTACAACAAAAGAAGTCTTTTCGGATTTTGTGGCGCATTCGCTGACTGGTTTAATTGTTGGATGTGTATTTCTACTAATTGCTTCACTAAATTTGTCGTGTCTACGTTCGTATGAGCGATTAACTCGAAGATTTTCAGCTGTTCCAATGCCCTCCAAGAGTCCCTGTGTTTCACAGCAGTGTTGAAAAGTTCGTTTAGCATATCCCTAGATTTTTTTACCATGCTAAGGATGAAGCCAATTCTGTAAGGACCAACTTCTCGGTTTGCTTCTTTTAGGCTCTGAACAGATAAAATTTTCTTTTCGGCGTCGTGCAGTGTTTGCTCGACGAGGAATCCAATTTTTTCTTTTATTACGTTATTTTCCTTTGTGTTTTCGTTTTGTCTGAATTGCCAGTTTGAGTCTGCAATTTCTGTGTTCAAACTGTGGCCCATGTCGCGGCGTTCTACGTAACGGGTTTTGGTGTGACTTGACTCTTCATTTAGCGGATGGTAAATGCTACGACGGTTAAAGAACGTTCTGGTGTCTTCTTCGTATGCTTCATCGGAATCTGGTAGATCAACCAGCCTTACTGCCAAGCAGTGCTGCGTCAGCAGACACACTGAAACAAGTGAGTAAAGTGATTGGAATTGTTAAGGGCAAAGCCTTTAGAACGATAAAAGTATGTATATAAATAAGTGAACAATGCTGGACATTTCGCTGTATGTCATGTCATCTAGCAAGGCCCAAAATAAACAGAGCTCGTGTTATGTGTAGAGTCCGCGCCACCACTCAAGTCCGATAGACGCGGCGCTGGTAACATAGAACTAGATTTATGATGAGTTTAGTTCCCGCTTTTGCCGTAAGACGAGTTGTGGCGTCTAACAGATGGTTGACAGAATACTTAATAAAAAAATAAGTAGATATCTGCAAGCATTATTATAAAACAGGTAGGTACCATACTATTTTTTTTAAACATGAAATATTAAATGCCGAAGTCAAGGAAAGACACAATGTCTCATGCATAAATTTTATTTATGTAAGGTACTCACGAATTTGTATTAAATTCCACATCTTACATCGTATTAGGTACTTCGTTTTATCGTGCTCTTTTGTCCGATAAAATATTTAACAACTTGCTTATCAACGAAATTAGCTGTAAAGTAGGTACCTTATAATTAATTAAAAATTATCCAACCAATGAACAAAAAATAACTAGCGTACATTACGTAAGTGTATTTTTTTTCCTATGTATAGCATGGACCAAATAAATACTATTTATTGGTCTCTCTCTTATTTCTTCCAGCCGTAGGCCGCATCCACTACTGGACAAAGGCCTCATATCAATGATCACTAAGTAGGTACTGATCATGAAGGGTTGTTGCCATACACACCACGTTAGCTGGCAGGTTGGCGAGCGCAGTACGGGATGTTGATACACGGAAAGACGCTGCTGCCCATCTTCTGGAGGAATCCCTCGGCAGATTTTTACTGCATCCACGGGTAAGAGAGAAGGGGCAACACACTACTGCCGGCACCACGGCTCTAGGTTTTGGTGTATAAAAAGAGGCAGAATAAGAGCGTGGTCGTAGCTATACCTGTTTGGAATATCAAAGGTTGTTTACATTTTAAATTCAGTGTTAACAGAATATTTACGGCTAAACTATAAACTAATTCAAGAATTATATCTCATAACTATGCTGAAAACCATAGAAAGGCCTTAATATATATGATTTAGACAGCGTCAGCAACTGGTAATCATGCTGAACGGGACGCTGCAGTGCCTGGGACATTGTTAGATGGGTAAGGTTTGCCCAGCACCTATACCATCCTCTCAGCTTAGTCAGCAGATTAAAGAACAGGTCTATAGGTACGTCTGAAGCTTACTAAGCCGCGGGTTTAACGTTTATTCCTCAAGATGTTTACAGTGAAGAAAACATCGTGCTGAAGACCATAGACATAGAAGAACTCTATGCTAAGCACTAACTCTTTGCTCAAATCTAAGAATTCACCAAGAGAACACGTTGTCAGAGATATCAGTCAAAAAAAATCTTAATCAATCTTAATCAGTTTGGATTTTTGAGATTTTTTATAAATTTGCCGTAATGTTGCTACACAGATTAATATTCAAACTTTCGTCAAAATCTTTGTCAGTAACATGCCTGAGGAATTGTTACAGCATGTTCGGTTTACAAGATATTGTGAATCACGAAAAGGTAAACCAAAATAAACCAACCCCAAAGATTGAAATCGTTAGATACGCCCTTACCGTAATGAGAGCAGCGTTTAGTTTCCACACAAAGTGAGTGAGCTCACACATTTGGAATCAGTGTACCTCTTAACACGGAGTTAGCCGGACGTGGTGGGTGCAATTTATTTCACGAAAGTTCATGCAACTTGATTGCATAAGGAATGGTAACAATAACAGTTTGGTTGATTGGCAAAACCAGTGTGCGTGCGTCGGCATTATTGTTAGCACACATTTAATGACAATTTCAGTTTTTGGTGTCAGGGTACATCTAGAGATTTAAATCTTTGACCAACCCTATTAAAGGCTATCAACTTTAAAAAACGAACATTTAATGTTGGAATAGTTACACATACAGTGTATGTATGTAGTATCTAGGTATCCTATGTTTTAATAATTAAGATTTCTTAATATATTTTTTATTAAAGACTTAAAGAAGCCGTAGAGTTCTATGAATTTTCTAAATATAAACTTTTTAACCCACGAAACAAAAAGTGGTGTGTTAAAACTTTGCCCGCTATGAGTGTGTTTGCTGTGTGGCCCCTTAACTCTGAAACGAGTGGGCCGACTTGAATGTAGTTTTTTTTATTATTTAAAAGCACATTTTCTAGCGTTGGTTCTTGTATTTTCTAGCCCTAATGTGTCGCGGCCTCGAGGGTTACATAAATAAAATGATGAATTTTACAAACTTGTGTACCACGCTTGGCAGGTGGGTTGACGTGCGCAGTACGGCATGTTGATATACGGAAATGCTGCTGTCCATCTTCCGGAGGTATCCCTTCGCAGATTCTACTGCATCCAAAGGCAATAGAGAAGGGGCAACATTATACTACCGGCATCCCACTCTCTAAAAGTGTATTTAAACTTTCGGGTTTAGTATGTTATGTTAAGTAGGTACACAAGTAGTCTTCCCAGGACCATAGCTGGTGCAATCTAGAATCTAGTTTATACATACGTCGTGAATGTGTAGGTATTCATAAGGTAAATACGTCTTTCTGTCGTGGTGTGCCAGCACAGAATGTACTACAACATCCCGTACTGCGCTCGCTAACCTGCCTGCCAAGCGTGTTGAGTATGGCAACAACCTCATAAAACCTTGAGAGATCCATGAGGGAGGTCATTCTTCCAGCAGTGGACATCCTTCGGCTGTGATGAGATGATGATAAGCATACCCGGATGCGAAATGCACAGGACAGAGATGACTGGCCAAAACTAAGGGAGGCCTAAACCCAGCTGTGGGTTCCGGGCTGAGAAGAAAAAGAAGTACTTACCTACTTAATTATGTTTCAACTTTCCAGCCGGAGAACTTCATAATAAAACCAGTGAACGCGGATGAGCACAAGATCGCTGTAGATCTGATCAAGAAGCACTACCTCAGTGAACACGTGCTGATCAAGTCCAGGCAGGTGGACTTGTCCAACGACCAGGCGATCGACGAGTACCTCGCGACTGTCTTGAAACAAGGTTGGAAGGGAAATGAGAATTATCAAAAAGCCGGAAGTGATTTAACTGCTAAGCTATGAAATTCATAGGCCTAGTCGAGATTCTTGATGAGATTAATAATTTATTATCGGTCGAGCACGGTGCAAAATGCAGTTTCGTAGCTTAGTGGTTAACCACTTACGACCTTAGGAAGAGTCAAGTGTCGATTTGACCAACACTAGGGTTTGAATCCCGCCAAAATAGTATATTTTTGAGTTGTTGACTTTAGATCTCTTCTTTTAGCCTATAAACAGTTTGCGATTAAGTAATTGGATCGCAAACTTATTCATTAATAGACAATTAATTCAAGATTTTTTACTCCGTCTACAAAACTAGTCTTCTTGTAAGACTTTGGTACAGATACAAAATTGTCTATAATGTTATAAGACATCTATGAAACCCACTCTGTGATGATACCGATTTCCTTCATGAAATACAATTGGTTTGTGTAGGTACTCGTAACTATTCAAGCTTGAGTTAAAATAAAAATAGGTTCTTGCTTTTGTACATCTATCGCCGCGGCCATAGGACGTCTACCTACTGCTGGACAAAGGCCTCCATCGTTTATTTATTTTATTTTGTTTAACCCTTAGGTAATTCCATGTTCGGGAGGACGGACGATGGCAGGATAGCTGGTATCTGCGTCAGTTTCGCCTGCAGTCCAGTCGACCCAAAAAACTTGAGGAATTACGCATTTTATCGACAGGTATTTTTTTTGCAGGCTTTAAATATGTATCTTGATCATGAATTTCTTCTACAAGATCTCCTCTGGGATTGCTCCCTCCAGCGGCCGAGTCCTTCTCCGGTATTTTAAGGAGTTGGACTGCCTTTGGTCGCGGTTGGCCCAATGCGGGACGTCAGTCAAGAACTGGTTCGTTATCATGCTATACTCGATACCATGGAGATTTTTAAATGGGTTGGTTTACACAGCCCTTACACTAAGGGCTGTGTAACCAACCCATCAGTTCAGTTCGAAACGATCGCATTTAGATACTTATTGTAAAGATCAAGGCAATACCTCTGACGCTGAATATGACAAAGCCATTTCTCACAATGAAAATTTCTACCACTAAGCGCACATCTTTATTATGCATAGATAAGATACGACTATTGTTTTGGGTTTTTGATAATAAGTTCTGGCGAGATGCACAGTAGTCTGAACGTCGTAAATACAACCTTAATTAGCAAACGTAGAAGTTAGAATACCTAATGAGTAGGTGTAATGTAAGTATACTTAGTTTGAAAGTTTCAGCTTAATCTAAACTAAGAATTCGCAGGACCCCAACACGAAAGACTTCCTCTACTTCACGGCGAAATTACAAGAAACACCGAATCTCTGGGAACTTTACAAGCAACAGAAAATATTTGAGGTTAGTTTTAGATGTTATTTACATGAGTAATAATAGTAGTTAATAAGCAATTTTGCATACCAGTTTTATCACCATTCACCACCATCAAACATTGTTTAGCTTACTTAATAAATACAAAATAACAAAGAATGCCTGGTGGTTGCTGGCAGAAGAATGTTGCCCCAGGTTGAATCTGGCAGGGGATTGGGCCTCACAAACGTACAAAATACACTAGCCTAAGTTTAAATTTGGATTTCCTGACCAAACACCGGTTTGGTCATTTGACATCTAAGAGACCAGTACAATAAAATGTCGGGAGGTGTCGACAGCAAAATGGGCAACTTCTTACTTGTGTGCCGTACTCGTAGATCATTGATATAAATCGTTAGGTAGATACGCCCTCACCGTACTGAGACCGCGCCGTTGTGTTTCCGAACGATATGAGTGGGCTCACTCGTGCAAGAAAGGGAAAGTGTTTGAAAATAATGTAGGGAAAAAAGGGATAACACTATTTTTTCGGTACGCGTGGCGTGTTGCGCGTATTGTAAACACAATGCCAGAGTTTTTGGTGTGAGGGCTCATCTAACGATTTATATCAATGCCGTAGATATCAGAGGCGGCTCTAGCCCTTGTGGCGCCAGTGTGCCACCAGTACCCTGGCGCCCCCTAGTAGGAGCGGGGTCAAAATGGAATACTTACAGTTATATTTTCATACGAAAATTCGGGTGAAAATAGTGCAATTAAAATGATGTCAAGAAGCTTTTTAGGAAGGAAGGTACAACAATAAAAAATCACAACTTTGTAGTTCTTAAAATATTTAATTTAAAACTAGGTATAATATCATAAAGGACGCTCGTACACACAAATATATACACGCGCAAACACACAAATATATTTACAAAAAAATTACTTTTCATGCTTTTGCATTAGCGAAATCTTTAACAATGTCACTGAATTCAATTTTGATTTCATGTTCAATACTTATTAACGATTTTGTCAATCTACTTTGCGACAATGTTGATCTAAGATAGTTTTTAATTATTTTTAGAAATTTTTAGAAAATGACCTTTCGCTGTGTGCTACCGTGACTGGAAGTGTGAGGTAAATCCTCAATGCTGTGGACAGATTTGGGAATACTGAAATTAATTTATTCGTAAACAAGTAATTTAAAATATCCAACGGCGTAGTGGAATCATCAATAAATAAACATCGGTAATAATTCGATTTCATTAAAGAGCTCGAACTTTTCCACATCTGAAGAGCCAGCATGGCAAAGTTTATTTTCTAAATTAGAACAATGTGCTTTTTAGGGTTCCGGATCAAAATGGTAAAAAGGAACCCTTATAGAATCACTCTGTCTGTCCGTCACAAGTGGATATCTCGAGAACTACTGATGCTAACGACTTGAAATTTGAAATGGTTATAGATAGGTAACACTTTTTTACTAATATATAGCTTAAATGAAAATTCTGAGCAATATTCTTATTATAATTGCAGGGGGCCAACATTTTTATGTTAAGTTACTAGGTCGTGTATCATTATGAAAGATAATTATTTGCATATTATTAAACAGTTTTTATTTTTCTGACTCTAATGTTAATAAACGAGGGCAATTGCAGCTATGGGACGAGAAATGGCTGCATTTATGGTTTACAAAATTTTTGTGAAGTTACTAGGTCGTGTGGGGTATCATATGAAATATTCATTTGCACATTATTAAACAGTTTTTATTTTTCCTTTAAGCAGTATCGTTTTTGATTAGGTATTTACAAAAATGTTGACAAAACGACCGTTCCCCCCCTTATCTCCGAAGTTTGCAGAGATAAACCCGTGAAACTTTTATAGCTAACAGAAATGTATGTAAACTTTATAGGAAACAATTCATAAAGAAGTGTATGTATTCTTTACTTTTCTACGCCAATATAATCTTTAATTATCTGTTTTAAGGCAGATTTCACCTTGAAACAAAAGTAATTGTGTAGAGTAGGTAAAGACGCAGCTTGTGGTGGCGCGCCTTGCTTTGCGCCCGGCGGCATCGGCTGAAACACGGGCGCAGTCTTTGAATGCGCCGGTGCCGCCATGCCGTGAGCGACGCACGCATCTTTGGAGGTGTCGCATTAGAGGGCGCTCGGCGCCCCCTTAGACCCGGCGCCCGTGTGCGCCGCACACCCTGCACTATAGGTAAAGCCGCCTCTGGTAGATATATAGAGTATCTGTACATAATTTGTGTTTGCCTGTAATTGGTTTTACATAGCGGACTGTGTCCGTATATATGTTATAGTATAGTTTTTGATATGTGAACTGTTGGCGATCCTTTTCTTAATAAATAAATAAACCTGTCAAGCGTGGTGAGGAAAGCAACAACCCCCTTATTGGTAAGTACTTGGAGATCGCTGAGAGAGGCCTATGTACAGTCCAGGTGTACGTCCAACGGTCTTTACTAATGTAAAGTTCATCCTCGTCTCAGCCTTGTGATATTAGTCATCTTGGGCTTCGTCTTGCAGATTAAAATGTTGACCGTGCTCCCGGAGCATAGGCGGCAGGGTCTGGCGACGATGCTAGCGGAGAAGAGCAAGGAGCAGGCGTTAGATCAGGGGTACAAGGTCATCCGAATGGACTGCATGAACCCTTTTGAGTGAGTCGATTTGATTTTGTGTTTCAAAAACGGCAGTGGCCTTAAGCGCCACGAATCTCGAATAGTATCCCTGCAGTATGACATTTTTTTTAATATACTACTAAGGAAACAGACAAGCATACGGCCCAACTGATGGATGAGACACCAGAGGAGTCATACTCGCGCTGCTGACCCTTTCAATATTTCAAAACGCCCTTTTTGAAGAACCTCATACTGCGAAAAAAACCGCGGCAGGTATTCCACAACCTAACTGTTCGCGGGAGGAAATTCCTCTGGAACCACATTGGCTTCAAGGTGTGCGGATGAATCGTCTGCCGGCGGCGAGCAGTGCGGTGGTAGAAGGGAGCTGTAGGCACCATTTCAAATAATTCCTCAAAACACAACCCATTTTACAAGCGGTAGACTACATAAACAGAGGAAAAGTCTCTAGAGTTTCAATACCGCATGATAGGTATATACAGTCATCATCATCATTCCAGCCGTAAAAAGTCCACTACTGAACAGGCCTCCCTCATGGATTTCCATGAGGGGTAGTTGCCATACTCACCACGCTTGGCAGGCGGGTTGCCGAGCGCAGTACGGGATGTTGATACACGGAAAGACGCTGCTGCCCATCTTCCGGAGGTATCCCTTAGCAGGCTCTTACTGCATCCACGGGCATGAGAGGAGGGCTAACATTCTACTGCCGGCACCCCACGGCGGTATATATGTACCTCTATAATATGATAGGACATTGGGATGGTCAACAATTCGAACGTCTCGTCTTTGTATCGAATCAAAAGGCCCGAGCTGGTATCCAGATGCTCCTGCCAATTAGATGACAGTAGTACTGGTAGTACTCCATCTGGGGACTTGCGACATATTTGTATTCGCTTGCATTGCATCGCATCAAATTAAGAGATGCCAGGTAAGACGATGGAAATTGTTTGCAAGATTTTTCAAACAGCGCCATCTGTTTGTCATTCATCGTTGAAGGTTGACATGAGTACAAGTCGACTTTTAAAACGCTCTACGAGTAGGTACGTGACATTTTTCTCATGTGTTCATATTCTTCTAATTTGTTGTAAGTACTGTAATGCTATGTTATTTGTAGATCGTTGAAAATATCTGTATTTCATACCAACTTTCGAGTATCCCACAGCGGGAATCAAACCTGCGTCCCATCCAGCGATCCCATTGCGTATGGAGGTCACCAGCAATATACTTGTTTAGATAAAGATAAAAATAAGTTTCTTGAACGTATTACATGTACATTGTAAGGGTGAAAACAAACAAAATGTTAAAATTAATTATACGAAAATAGCCACTACTCAGCGTAAACTGAGGCAGAATACATCCTGCCACAGCGCTAGTCTTCCGTGGGTTACTCTATTTAGCTGGCGCTGTAAGCGACACAAGATGATGGTTACTACGGAAGACCAGCGCTGTGGTACGACTCGTTCTGCCACAGCACATGCTGAGTAGTGACCATATTTGTCACTAGTTTTAAAACCGAATTGATGATTTTTTTATTTGATTGTAAAAATGTGACAAAATAAATATCTTTATCTTTGATTGACTGCAAAACTCTTAATTTAAAAACAATGTTTCAGCTTCAAAGTCGCGGAACGCTGCATGCTTCAGTGCATAGTAAAGTTCCCTCTGCACAAGCTGCGCAGTGCCACAGCGCCCTACATAAAGCGCACTTCAGAATACAACAAGTGCGTGAGAGTCTACGTAGCGAGCGCACTCGTCAACTCTGATACTGTGAAGAAACAAGACCTTGAGAGTCTTATTGAATGACAACTTGAAGATATCAAGAAAATTGTGTGTGTAATCAATTAGTCGTCTTCGGAAGTATTTATTATTCAACCTAATAGATGGAGCTAGCGAGGTAACAACAGTTATGTCATTGTCAAATTGTGTTTTAACACAATCTTTAGAAATAATATATATAGTTTCTTTAGAAATAACGGGTATAATTTTATATGGAATTACTATCTTAATGGTCGTAGCGTGATATTATATAGCCAGCCTTCGTTCGCCTTAAACTTTTGAGATTACAATACATTTGAAATTTTAAATAAATCAGGCATGTCGGCCCACGCGCTATATATTTATTTGTGTTACGGCTGTTTTGTAATGCTGAAAAATGTTAAATATACGTTGTTATTATTTCTTATTTCCATAGGCTTATTTTAACTTTACTACTGCTTTTGTCAATTCCTTTTCAATTACTAAGTAGTAATTGATTTGCCATGGGGTGCAGTAGAATGTTGCTTCTCCTCTCTTACCCTACCTTCAGAAGATGGGCTGCAGCGTCTTTTTTTGTATCAACATCACGTACTGCGATCCATGAGGGAGGCCTATGTCCAGCAGTGGACGTGGTCAGCAGTCATAGGATATGATTATGATGATTATTAACATAAATATAACCGGCTATTTATCGCGTAAATTACCTTTATTATTTCCCGACGTTTCGCTTGGATTGCACCAAGCATGGTCCCGGGAAGACTTCGGGAAATAATAAAGGTAATTTACGCGATAAATACCCGGTTATATGTATATTAATAATGTGTTATGATCGCGATAAATTAAAAAAGATGATGATGAATTGAAAACAACATAGTGGTTACGCTACTGATAATGATCAAACTGACCATTGAAACTAAATAATAATAAGTATAATAGTACTTGAGTATTGAAACCATTTTCTACCTACTGTTGTATTTTATTAATGTTTTAAATTTTATATTATTAATGTGTTGTGATCGCGAAAGTTTAAAAAACATGATGATGAATTGAAAACAACATAGTAGGTTACGCTACTGATAATGACAATTTAAACTAAATAATAATATAATAATACTTGAGTATTAAAACTGAGTGGTTTCCGATGGAAGCAAAATAGAAGATAGAAAATGTCTATCTTCTATTTTGCTTCCATCGGAAACCACTCTGTTGCCGCCTTGGTCCATCGGCTGTCATCTCGCGTGGCAACATGTCCTGCCCATCTCCATTTTAAGCTTGCGATAGATGGTTAAAAAGACAAAACTACATGAGGTTATAGGTATTTTTAGTTTTATTGCCCCAAAATCGCATAAGCTTAGAGCACAAATCATAATTCTAAGATGGTTAAAAAGACAAAACTACATGAGGTTATAGGTATTTTTAGTTTTATTGCCCCAAAATCGCATAAGCTTAGAGCACAAATCATAATTCTAAGATGGTTAAAAAGACAAAACTACATGAGGTTATAGGTATTTTTAGTTTTATTGCCCCAATGTCGCATGTGGTTAAATTATAATAATAATTTTACTTACAGCTATTTATAAAAATATAGTTCATATGGCGTACATTTTTGCGAGTAGAAGCATGAGTATTAGCGGGTCGGTTTAATTATTTTTGATTTAACCATTCTATTACATTATTACGTCATAATACAGATTAGCGTTAATTTATACAGGGGAAGTAAAATTCTAGCGTCAATTATAGTATAAACACCCGGAGAAACATGGTCTCGTGATATGACATAATAGTATGACCACGCGAAAGTAGCGCTTAAGAGGGGCCAATCCAACTTCAAAATCAAAATTTGGAGAAACAAATTTTATACTGAATTTGTTTCTCCAAATTTAGATTTTTTGTTTGGATAGAAACCTAGATATAGTGCACAAGATACATATTAGATCAAAAGTTTCATAGAAATATCTATTACGACGCCACACCCTCGTACGAGCGGTTGTATGAAAAGTAAGTTGGATTGGCCCCTCTTAAAGGCTCGAGCAGACCGGATGCGCGTGCGTAGACGTGCACGTACCACTGATTTGTAATGTATGGAACTGTATGAGACAGGACACAGCGCTTTCGTAACGCAGACGTGCGCGTCATACAGTTCCATACATTACAACTCAGTGGTACGTGCACGTCTACGCACGCGCATCCGGTCTGCTCGAGCCTAAACCTTAGACCATGCACAATGTCTAGAATTTGATTGACGTTTTTACATTTTAAAACACGTTTTGTTTATGAATAATATACATTTAAGCTTCGTATCCGTAGATTAAATCTAGAACTTAGTTCATAAACCTAAAATATATGTATACGCATATGAGCTTTGATAATTCCGCATGAGATTCAAGTGTGTTCATGAGATTCTATTGCCATGAGTCCAATAATGGGTTGGCACGTTCCCTAATTCTCAATTAATCTGTTACCTTCTCTAATTTAACACGTTTCTTAGGCTTTCTTTTCGTTTTGCTGCAAATTAACTGAAATAGTGAATTACGGCCTTACTAATAAACAGTTATTCAATTTCACATTTTGTAAAAACGGGAATTTCTCATCAGTGATTAAATTATTGGCAGTTTTTAGACATATTTTCGTTGTATTGCTGTTGACTATGTAACAGACTGTTAAAATTAGAATCAACTGTTATTGAACTAGGGTTCTTATGTTTAATTTAGTCTTTCTTTTCGACAGTGTAAAGTGATCGAGTCTCACAACATATTTTGTATGTTCTCTTTATATACTTACACTTAAATCTTTTTACCGTTGCGTGGGTGTTCTAATTATTTAGATACGGCTTAATGAGGTTATCTATGAACCATGTGTCGGACATACGCAGGTGATTGCCGTCCGTAGATAGGAATTTCAGTTTACCAGCTTTGTCCATCTTCTTTAGGCCGAGGCGATCCTGAAATAAAGAAAATTCATATTGAAACACGATTCTCATGAACGCCAGTCCCACGCAACTTCGTTTTTGTGGCGCACTAAAGTGGCCAGTTTTAAAGTCGCCGTGGGGTGCCGGCAGTAGAATGTCACCCTCCTCTCCTGCCCGTGGATGCAGTAAGAATCTGCTAAGGGATATCTCCGGAAGATGGGCAGCAGCGTCTTTCCGTGTAAGAACATCCCGAACTGCGCTCACCAACCCGCCTGCCAAGCGTGGTGAGTATGGCAACAGCCCCTCATGCACTTGGACCTCTAAGTCAATGAGGGAGGCATATGTCCAGCAGTGGATGTCTTACGGCTGTAATGATGATGATGAAAGTGGCCAGTACAGAATCAAGAGAAAATAGTATCGCAATGAACGCAACACATTACAGTGCATTTGTACTACCGGTCCTCTGTTATGGTCACTAGTACTACTGGTAGTACTAGTGACCATACGGTGTATCATTTGTACTACCAGTTGAACTACGTGGTAGTACTACGGTCTCAGAGGGAATATAAGCTCTCAAAGTATATTTTTTCCCGCGTATGCAACATTTCTTAATGATACTCCGTGCATATTGATCATAGCTTTATGTTACAGCTTGTTTACAGCCTTCCTCGATAGTTAGTCTATCTAACTCGTCATTATTTTATATGTCCATGCAAAATTACGGAATTCTAGAGGATGAACGAGTCGCCCATCTTTCCATACAAACGTGGAAGGGTAACTACTCCACTATTTGACGTTAACCATCTAACACTAAGGATTATAATCAATTTATCTCGTCATAATCTATGTTTGTATACACCCCAAACCGTAAAAAAGTATTTATTTAAAAAATACAAGCTTCTAAACTTTCGTATTTCAACACTGATTTTTAGCCCAACTTTGGACGAAACTAAATAATATAAGGAGAAATAAAACTCAAAAATAAACGCCGTTCCGACATAGTTTAATTATTCAAAAGTTGAAAAAAATGTTATTTTAAAAAGATTACACTCAAGCTTTTCTATAATAAGTAATAACCCTTGTGCTAAAAGTCTATTCACATATTTTTGCGCGGTCGGTTTAGGAATGAATCATTGTGCATTTCATTCTAGCGCGCGGGTACACACCAGTGTGTGTACCCGCGCGTGCTGACACAGTTGTCAGGTGAGATAGCATACATTTAGGTCGCTCACTGACGACTTTGCCTACGCGACTAGTTGGACCTTAAAAGTCTCTGCGCAAAGCCGCAGACAGACGGACAGCCATAAGACAAACAGAGAGACAGACAAAGCGAAATTATAAGGGTTCCTTGTTGTACTACGGAACTCTACAAAAGATAACGAAATATATAATCATATCCGCTTATGTCATACCTACTCATAAACATCAGTCGATTTTTTTTGTTGAAAAATTAATTCAAATTATTTAATTTTATCGTATTTTGTCGACCATAAGAATGGCGTTTTAGTTGAGGTCAAGGATAATGAGTTGCGTTTCAATTCGGCACTTGTTTACTATTATTGCTCACACAATTCTGTCAGTATTACTTAGAAAATTCAATTAAGTAAATTTAATTAATTATTAAGTGGCTGTTAACTTATAAACAATGAAGACCTATTAAATTAGTAGTAAAATAGTGTCAGAAGAATATCATGACAAGCTATTGTGTCGTGTCCTGTTCATTTCTAGCCAAACTATATATACTAGAAATCGTTGTGACGTGCTACGACAAAACACGCACAGTATGTTTCTACCTTCTCTCATCTTTCACGCAATCATTTTTCTCATGTCTCGCTTAAATGTTCTGGCTTATAATGCAACACGACGAAACACGACACAATAGTTTGTGTCTACCCTCACGCATACCATATTACGACACCACATATCACGCCTAACAAAAGTGTGTCGAGTCGTGTTGTGGTCGTATCGCGTCTACTTTTTCAAAACACACTAATGTGTCGTGTGGTGTTGTGTCGTATCGCGTCTAGGCATCGTGTGTTACATACCTGAATATATAGAGGTGATAGAGGCGACTCCTGCAACGTATAAACCTTCACCGACTGTCCGGGAACATAGAACCCGAACAACTAACAACGATGCCTAACGAACACACAATCTCCCTCGGCTGGACATAGTATCGTTGTTGAACATGACTACTCCCTCCACCTTCCCATGGCCAACCTTGCGGTTATACGGACCGAATCTGTGAGTTATCTTATGAGCCACTCGGGTAGCTCAAGACTTTACAAGTTCCTACGCACGCGTGTCCTGGCACTCTCCCCCTTCTGGCGCATGCTAATCACAGAACGGACTCCATCGCTGGGCAGCTCCCCTCCAGCTCGGTACCGCTGTGCCCCCCTCGTCCCCATTCGAAAATGTGTTCTCCTCAACTCGCCTAGATTTGTGCCAAGTCCTGGCGAACCATCTAAGATGTCCAAAGTTCGCCTCACTACTTACAAGGTCTACGTGGTAAGTCGGTCCCTCTAGCCCTCCTTGCCTTGAACACATGACCAGTACGAAGCTGTCTAGCTTGTTCAGGTTGGATAATGTAAGTCTGGTTGATGGTCAGCTCGGTATAAGTCTTCTGCAAGCGGTCAGTGCCAGTAGAGCCTTGCAAGCCACATAAGGTGCATGGGGTCGGCACAACATGTCATTTTACACTCTCCTCTGTTAAACGTCAACTTTTCCTAACTATATTTCTTAAATACACTATTTGTTTCCCACGACACTTACAACTTTTTCGATACAACTTGAAAATAGTGGCAAGTCTCGCATCGCATCTACTTTTTAAAAACTCACTTTTGTGTCGTGCTGTTTTGTGGTCGTATCGCGTCTACTTTTACAAAACACACTATTGTGTCGTGTGGTGTTGTGTCGTATCGCGTCATCGTGTTTTACATACCTGGATATAAAGAGGCGACTCCTGCAACGTATAAACCTTCTTCGACTGCCCGGGAACATAGAACCCGAACCACTCAGTCTCCCTCGGCTGGACGATGGTATCGTTGTTGAACATGACCAGTACGAAGTTGTCTAGCTTGTTCAGATTGGATATGTATGTCTGGTTGATGGCCCGCTCGTTGTTGATGTCTGAGAGGAATTGGCTGTCGGCTCGGTATAGGTCTTCAGCGAGCGGGTCGTGCCAGTAGGTCGCTTGGACTAGCGCGGCTTGGACCCATCTGAAAAGGGATTGTTTGTTCTAAATACTTAAAATTCTAAAAAATCATCCTGAACATCACTGCCTCGTTTGCTCAATTCTCCACTATAAGCACCATTATTTATTAATTATTATTATTATTAAGAGCCTGTACTGTCCCACTGCAGGGCAAAGGCCTCCCTTCCTTCCTTCCACCTTTCTCTGTCTTGAGCTACTGTGGTCCAGTCTTCCAAGTATGCGTCGAGTTCGTCTCTCCATCGACGTCTCGGTCTGCCGCGAGGTCGTTTCCTGTCTTGTGGGATCCATTCGGTAGTGGATTTAGCCCACGACTTATCCGGCCTGCGGCAGACATGACCCGCCCAATCCCACTTCAATTGGCCCGATTTTTGGGCGACGTCTGCGATCTGTGTTTTGGAGCGCAGTTCACTATTTTTTATCCGGTCTGACAATTTGACTCCTAGGATACTGCGCTCCATCGCTCGCTGGCAAACCCCAAGTCTGCTCTTTTGCAAAGCGGTCAATGACCAGGTCTGTGCGCCATAGGTGAGGATTGGCATAAGCACCATGCCTGAAAAATATTGTTTTTAGCGATAATGCCGCCTGTTCTATTACCAACTATTGATGAGCTCTGTGGCGCAGCGGGCGAAGGTCCGCCTGCGACGCCAGGGGTTGCGGGTTTGATTCCCGCCTCGGGACAAATGTCTGTATGGTCTGCAGATATTTGTTCAGGGTGTTCTGGATGTTTTTCTATATTATAATAAAAATATCTATCTATGTAGTATAATGTATTAAGTATTTCAGTCATCTAGTACCCATAACACAAGCTCTGCTTAGCTTGGGGCTAGATGATGCTGTGTGATTTGTTCAGCATTATTTATTATTATTATTAACTGTTTTTGATGTTATGTTTCTTATTTTACTACTAAGCACTTTTATGATGTTGAAAGAACAGTTGTCTATCTATCTCAGCCGTAGGGCTACTGTGACATCCACTGCTGGACATAGGCCTCCCTCATGAATCGTCAAGAACATGAGGGGGTTGTTGCCATAATCACCACGCTTGGCAGGGTTGGCGAGCGCAGTGCTAGATGTTGATACGCGGAGAGACGCTGCTGATCTACCGGAGCTATCCCTTGCCAGATTATTACTAGAAAAAGAAAGGACAGGCAACATTCTACTGCCAGCACCCCACGGCACGTTTCCCGACCAACTATCATCATCATCATTTCAGCCGTAAAACGTCTACTACTGAACACAGGCCTCCCTCATGGATCTCCCTGAGGGTTAGTTATACCACAGACCACTGGTCTGTGGTTATACTCACCACGCTTGGCAGGCGGGTTAGTTAGCGCAGTACCTACGGGATGTTGATACACGAAAAGACGTTGCTGCCTATCTTCCGGAGGTATCGCTTAGCAGGCTCTTACCGCATCCATGGGCATGAGAGAAGGGGTAACATTCTACTGCCGACACCCCACGGCAACTATAAGAACGGGAGACTTGTTGAAATTTTACATACTTCTAGCTAGAGGAACCCACAGTCCAAGTGGCTTTTTCTACCACCGCCGTAACACTGCTAAACTTTAACAACAATTTTAAGGCTTATAGTTACCAGTGAAATTACATACCAAACGTGTAAGCCTATTCTCTCATATAGCCTCTCTTTCGATGTAGAATGTTTGTCAACAAACTGTCAATACTGAAAAATATTTTTTTGGTTTGTATATAAATTTCTCAATTATGGGGGATTAGTGCCACTTCCTTCAATATAAATTTCTATTAACTCGGTCAAAAAACCAACCTTTACGAAACAATCCAATTTTGAAGTGTGTAATTTGTTTACAAAAGTGGCCGGAGTAAGGCATACTCGTATTGTCTCAAGTTTAAAGATGACGAACGCAATGCATTGTTGGATACGTCTCAATACGAGTGACAAAGCCTTGCGTGACCTGCATTTGTGATTAGTGATGCTTTGTTTTAACTAGGCAAGCCTTTAAGCCTGATATGACCCTGGTGTTGTTAGTAAATAATGCTGGAGATTAGACAGTCTCTGTAACCTAGCCCCAAACGAAGCTTGTTCTATGGAAACCACATCCTTTGGCGATCCATTGGCGACCTCTGTGGCGCAGCGGGCGAAGGTCCGCCTGCGACATAAGAGGTTGCGGGTTCGATTCCCGCTTCGGGACAAATGTCTGTATGATCTGCAGATATTTGTTCAGGGTGTTCTGGATGTTTTTCTATATATAATAAAAAATATCTATCTTTTTAGTATAATTATTAAGTATATCAGTCATCTAGTACCCATAACACAAGCTCTGCTAAGCTTGGAGCTAGATGATGCTGTGTGAATTGTCCAGCATTATTTATTTATCCTGATATAGTACTTAAGTTTTGTACAAACATTTTTCAATACTAACACAGAAAAAATAACGGCCACGTGCGTGTCGGGCCACGCGCTGTGTAGGGTTCTGTAGTTACCCGTAGACGTGTTGTTATAAGTTGGTGTATGTTTTTTACGTTTACCTTAAATATGAGTTTTTGGTTTGAAGTATTCCGGTATTTTTGGAGTGCACTTACTTATTTAAATATGTAAGCGACAATTTCTCCAAAACTAAAAATGCTAGCTCAACTGTTATAATTGTCCTAGAAAGTTCATGGTTAAAACTATTCATATTCATTTATTTGCGAAACATGAGTTACATAAGATGTCAATAGTATTAAAGTATAGTACAGTCATGATGAGCTCTTAAGCATGCAAAAACTAGATTCATGACTTTATAATTTGTAAAGAAATTTAGATTTTAAAAGGCCTATACACTCTAAAAAAAGGTTTAAACTTTAATACTTCGCAAACGAAACCGTAAAATTGCTAAAAAGTTTTAAAATACCTATTCAACGATACCCCACACGATTGAAAAATCGAGAAAAAAACGTCATCGAGGGCTCTTCGTAAAGCTGAAAACAGACTAACTGACAAAGCGAAACTGTAAGGGTTAATTAATATTATACGGAACCCTAAAAACGCGGGTAAAGTCGCTTGCAGTCAATAAATTTGATGTAAGGAAAGATAAAAGATGTTAGTTTCTGTAAAGCCTTATTAACAAAAAGGAAAAAACGAGGAAACCCGCGGCTTAGTTAGCTTCAGACGCATTGACCTGTTCTTTCCTCTGAACAATAGCTGACTAAGCTGAGAGGATGGTATAGGTGCTGGGCAAGCCTAATCCATCTACCAATGTCCCAGGCACTGCAGCGTCCCGTACAGCATGATTACCAGTTGCTGACGCTGTATAAATCATCTATAATAGATGCAAAGGCTTTACTATGTTTTTTATTAACAAATAAATGCTTAGTAAAGACCTAATGTAACATGTTAGTTTCGACACCTCGCTCTAACTAAGCTCTTTAAAGACAATGAATATGCACACGTTTTTTTTTACTAGTAATTTTTTTAATACTTCGAACGTTGTTTATGCGATCTTGCCTTATATTTATTTGCCTTTTTAGGTTTATTTTACGAATTCCCAGTGCACCTCCACATTTCACACGCACACGTCGAAGGCGAAGATAAACAGCACTTACCACAGCAACGGTTCGCTCAAAAAAACAAGGAAAATTGACACATTGACCTTTAAACGCGTAACTAGTTGTTTTAAATGGGACAATCAGTCTTGTAGTTAAGACATTTAGGTAGGTAGACATTACGGACAGACATTTCCTCATGAATAACGCATCTCGTCAACAGCCTTCGTGCCTTGCCGATAGTGAGTAAGAGTTATTACTCTGTACATGATTTATTTGGTCCAATAATCAGTAAATGTCAGGGTGGCTTCTTCCTACAACGCGACAGGAGTGTACGAACAAATTGCTTGGTAGATGTTTTTAGCGATAAAGAATGCAATTTTGCCAATGATTATGTTTCTTTTTCTTTTTAATCGTTTACAATAGCAATCCGTGCCGTGCCCGCAGTAGAATGTTGACCCTCCTCTCTTGCACGTCGATGCAGTAAAAATCAGCCAAGGGATACGAAAAGATGGGCAGCAGCGTCTATCCGTGTGTCAACATCATGTAACGTGTACAGAACGTGCAATGTTTAGGATGTTTTTCAAAATGAACACTTGAATTAGGTGTTAATTTTGATTAAGATTCCATTTCCTTTTTTTGGGTACAGTTACTTAAATTTTCGTGCGTATTTTCATTAAATAATCCCAAATATTTATATGTATATCGTAAAAAAAACGGTTCAATTTAAACACGACCGGGTTGGTCGTGTTTAAATTGAATACAAATACTTAGTCACAACAAAGTTAAAAATTACATTTATCCCAAATGAATTTAATACTTCAAGATAGTGACAATCATCGACAGTTCAAGTTCAAGATGTCAATGCTTATCTAAGAAAGTGAATAACAGAGGAAACAACAGCAAAAATAATTAATAACATGATGCTGCAAATATTGACGATTATAGAAATAACGTTGGTTGAGTAAACTTTTTGCGGGGAAAGTGTTAGGATCGATTTACACAGGTCATTTTCAGATCATTCATTCATTGCGCAGTGTCAGTCAACCTTGCTAACTCAAAACATTAAAACATAAAATAATTGACTGCCGTGGGGTGCCGGCAGAAGACCCGAATGTCCCGCCTCTCTTACGCGTAGATGCAGTAAGAATCTGCCAAGGGATACCTCTGGAAGATCAGCAGCGTCTCTCCATGTATTGATATCCCGTACTGCGCTCGCCAATCCGCCTGCTACGCGTGGTAAGTATGGCAACAACCCCTCATGATCTGTACTCGGCCATTTGTCCAGCAGTGGACGTCCTACGTACGGGCGTATGAGATGATGAAAAATAATTATTGTATATAGATAATTTTAAATTTGTTCGCTTCAGAAGATTGTTTAACCGACTTCAAAAGAAGGGTCTCAGGTTTTTTTTTTAATGTTTTCAGAACTCCGTCATTTATAAAACGATTGGGAGAATCCGAAGAGAGTGCGAATTGAGACACTTTCAATTAATTCCCATTTATTTTTTTTAAACTCAGTTCTGATGATGGGATCCATGAAGAATCAAGGGAAGTTCTAAAATATTGTAGGAAACATATAGCGATTTGGCATACGTAGCTAAAGGCATTTGCATTCAAAAAGTATGAATTGGTGAAGTGGAACTGATTAAGAAGACACAGACAGATGGTTATCGAAACTCTTCAATAGTACAACATTCACGGGTGATACAAGGGATGGCTAGGATAATATATCACTATCCACTAATCATCACACCTACCTACACATCCTCATCATCAGCATTAGGGTCATTGAAATAAAATAGAATCGAATGTAATAGTGTATACTGGAGTCACTCATGGAATAGTTTTATTATGTTTTATTTTTATGCACTAAATTTAAACTTGCTTGTTTAATTTTAGTTTGTTTTAAACTTAGTTGGGTTTTTTGTTTCACTTAAAATTGTTTGCTTTTAAAACCAGTACTGGTGATGGGACATATTGATAAAACGAGGGAAATAAACAAACGTAATATCAAGTATACATAATTATAGCGGTTTCACTATTTTTAGCAACATTTTAGATTTTAACATTAAAGTCGGTTTTTAGGGTTCCGGACCAAGATAGTAAAAAGGAACCCTTATGGTATCACTTTGTCTGTCTGTATGTTACAAATGGATATCTCGAGAACTACAGATGCTATCGACTTGACATTTGAAATGGTTAAAGATAACACTTTTTACTAATATAGCATATACGAAAATGTTAAAAAAAATATTGCAGGGAATCTCAATTTTTTTTAAGTGAAGTTACTAGATCGTGTGGGGTATCATATGAAAGGTATTCATTTGCAAATTAATAACCAGTTTTATTTTTCCTTTAAGCCGTTTCGTTTCCGAGTTATTTACAAAAATGTTGAAAAAACGACTGTTCCCCTCCTTATCTCGGAAGTTTGTAGAGATAAACCCGTGAAACTTTTATAGCTAATAGAAGTGTATGTAAAGTTTATAAGAAAATTATAGCGAACTCTCTAATTTGCATAGTTTTTTAGACAAGGGGGGTGGAAGGGGGTTTTTAAAAATGTTTGTGAAGTTACTAGGTCATGTGGGGTACCATAAGAAAGGTATTCATTTGCACATGAATAAACAGTTTTCAGCTTAGCTTTGAGCCGTATAATTTTAGACTTATTTACAAAAACGTTGAAAAAATAGCGTTCCTCCCCTTATCTCCGAAGTTTGTAGAGATAAACCCCTGAAACTTTTATTGCTAATAGGAGTGTAAGTAAAGATTACAGGAAAATTATAACGAACCCTCTAATTTGCATAGTTTTTTAGAAAACATCGAAAGTAAAAAAAAATCTACATAAGTTCCGCTAACAGACAAAGGGATGGCGCTGTCAAGGTTCTCCAACAAATATAAACCGCCTTTATCATATATTATATTTCATGATGTCACGGAACCCTCGGTGCGCGAGTCCGACACGCTCTTGCCCGGTTTTATTTTATGTTGAAAAATTAAAGAATTATTTTCATACCGATGGCTCTTTGAAGTCATTAAATGTGAAAACAATCATGAATTTACTTCCAAAATTACTCTCAAATAGGTGTACCTACTGATTTTAGAACTTCTGCAGTATACATACTGCAGAACACTACAGGGTTCCGTATCCAAAGGGTGCCAATGGGAACCTAGGAATAATGAGCCTACCTAGGCCTCATCAGACTGTTCCGGTCATTCCAGCGTGTGTCACAGCCCAGGCATGCTTGAGCCACATTTGATGTGGAATGTTTGTAAGCAGACCGTTTATCTAAACCAGAAAATAATTTATAATTTCTGTTGATTTTTATACATAATTCTTAATTATTGGGGGTTTGTTTGTGACTTCATAATACATTATTATCAACTCGGTTAAAATACCAAATTCTACATCAACTTTGGCTAAAGTATAAGTACATCAAATATAGGTAGCAACGCAATTTTGCAGATTTGCGGTTTGGCACCAAATGGTATTGTGGAAAATCGTGGGTGTGTCGATATTCACCTAACCATGTAAATCAGCAGCTTTTGTACACAGTCGCAATTGCGCCATATCTGCCATAGCGCCGCTGCAATGTGCCATGCATAGCGCCGCTGTTTGGAAGGTTAACTACTTGATGTTGGCTGCTTAGAGAGTTCAAGTTCTTATACGTTTTTAATTAAGTTTTATTGTACTATAAAGTAACTCATATACATGGCTATAATATGTTCCCATTGTATGTATGAAAGCTGAAATAAATATTTTTGAATTGAAATTGAATTAAATACTTGCTCTAACATCTCAAATCACTTTTATCTGGACAACGAAAATAAGTGTATAGGTGTCTTTATGTAACTTCAGAAGGCATTGGACACAGTCTCCATACCAGCTTTGCTATCACTCTAGAATTTTGGTGCAAGAGGCATTGCTTTGAATCGATTTGTCGACTGGAGTTGTGGTGGATTTGGCCGGAAGAACATAGCGAGAAGTCTAAAGTCATGTTAGTGATGCTTTATATGCATATGGCGTACCACAGGGAGGTACTCTAGGACCTTCTCTCTTCCTTACCTACTCAAATGACCTATTTAACACTTACCTACTGGTCGATACCTGCTCATGATGGAGGAAGGGTATGAAGTAGATTATGAAGGGTATCTCTGTACCTTATTTAATGAGAAAATGATGGGTGTCGATACTCACTTGACGTAAGCAGCATAGTTCAGAAGCTCTCGCACATAGTCGCAGCTGCGGTGCGTCATGGCGCCGCAATTCGGAAGGCCGTAAACACCCTGATGCTGGCCGCCGAGAGAGATCAGGTTCTTTATCGAGGGCAGGGTGTGCCCACATCTCTGTACCACTGCTCGGCTGCAATAAAAACTCTTTTTGACCTGACTTTTTAACCCATCGTCGTAAAATGAGTGGTATTATCACTGAAATATAGACACGTCATACACAGGTATTGCGTTGGAATCATATTTCTTCTCTTATTATTTCAAAACTTGCGTGTTTTTAATTGGTCTTTTTTTATATACTCCGACATCATTTTCTAATCAATTTTCGCTTACAGCCAGGGATATGGGATAAATAACTGAATTTTGTTTTGAGGTATGACATTGTTCTAATAAAAAAAGTAAACTAAGTAAAACAAGGAAACTTGATGTAATAATTAAATGTAGTAATTAAATTAATGAACACTATAATTATAAAACTATGAATTCTATAGCTGTAATTAAAATAAGCATAACATATGCAGTGGATAATTCACCTAAGGAAATAACATTTAAACTGGTACATTATTATTAGCTGCAGTACCATAAAGTGACAACTTAAAACAAAGATTCAAGGATAACTATTTTAAAGTAGGCTAAGGTACTACATTTTTCATACAAATGTTGAATATGATTCATAGCCATTATTATTTTAAATAGCTGTGGTAACTATTTAGAGGTCACCATCATCAGCATTCTGCCTGTAACACCAAACTAAAGAGGCATAGCTTTTTGTTTTTTTACATCATCATCATTATCCATAGCCAGACTTCACCCACTGCTGGGTATAGGCCCCTCTTAGTGCACTAACAGGATGGAGTGCCATCCGCCACGCTCCTGCACCAGTCCTATCCATAAAGATAAAAAACGTTTATTTTGTTTCACACATTACAAATAATACAACAAAATTAAAAATATACAGACATGGAAACAAAAAAGGAAATCGCTCAGCATGTGCACAGTAGCGATGGCGCTCCGTGCGCTGGTTTTCTGCGACACATAGAGTGTGTGAGGCAGCGGTGCGACACACGTTACACATGACATACGAGTACAAAAGAAAATGATGTTATAATCAAGAATGCTGGGTTACATAAATAGTAAATTTGGTAATAAAATAATAGTAAAGTAATAGACTGGCAGAGAATGCTTTAGCATTAAGTCCTCCTTACATAATTTGTTATGTGTTATAGTGTTAAATAAATAAATAAATAAATTTAGGAAGCAATAACTACAACACAATCAGAAAATATAACAGGTGAATAGAAAGAAAGTAAATAAAATATTAAAAATATAACACAAAAGCCAAAATATAATAAAATGAACAAAATATTTAAAAACAATTATTAATATTAATACGGATCGGCTCAGAACGCCTGCTTGTTGTTGGTAATTTCTGTGATCGTTTTCTCGCGACTTTATCGATATCGTCTTCTTATATAGGTACATTTTTTTAATAAACTATTATGTGTCCCGTTGCTGCGCAGACTTCCCTTTCCTTCCACTTCTCACAATCACCGGCTTCCCTCCACCCTTCCTGGAATCGAAGGTCGTGGGTTCGGTGCCGGCCGTGCGCACCCATGGATTTTCCTTTCTTGAAAAGATTAAATTAACATGTGCTACGGTGAAGGAAAACATCATGAGGAAACCCGTGGCTTTATTAGGTTCAGACGTATTGACCTGTTTATTCCTCCAAGTAATAGTTGCTTAGGGGATGGTATTGGTGCTGGGCAAGCCTAATCATAAATTAATATAAATATAAATAAACTAGCCGCACCCCGCAGTTTCACCCGCGTAGTTCCCGTTCCCGTGGGAATTTCGAAAAATCCCTTAGTGCACCTCTAGGGTGCTCAAGGTATATTGTGTGGCAAATTTAATATCTCTAGGTCCAGTGGTTTAGGCTGTACGATGTCTGTCAGTCACACAGTCAGTAATGGAAGAGTTTTATATTTATATTGATATAAATAAATAAATAATCCATGACACAATGTCCCAGGCACGGCAGCGTCCCGTACATCATGAATACTAGTTGCTGACGCTGTATAAATCATCTATAGTTAGATGTAACAAGGCCTAGTTGTTTTATGCAATTAACGTTGAACATAGTTATTGAGATACTTATTTGCAGAGAATGTTAATGATTTACATGGAAAATGTGGTGCTTGAGATCTTGAACAAGCTTATATCTCTCAGTACATAGTATATTAGATAGGTAGATAGATAGATAAAACATTTATTTACTACGCGCACAAATACAAACACAAAATTATATGCTAACAAACAGGAAAACTATACTCGATGCCATTTAGCGTGGCAATACAGGTCATTCACCTACCTTCACTACGCTATCATAAAATGCAATGAAAGTGTCGCTAATTCTGTTACCATACAAACCACATAGCACGTTTTCGATAGGTTTGTATGGTAAGCGACAGAATCGAACGTAACGAAAGATCTTTCGTTCCAGCCGCCGACCAGTCAACATCTCGGCGTTTAACCTGAAGATGCCTCGCGGAGAGGCGAAACACGTGTCGTCGTGTGGGTTTGGGTATGCATGTTGCACTAACAGCCTGGTTTCCCCCTGCATGTGCATAATTAGCGGGCGGGAGGGCGGTGCATATGCATCTCAGCATTAGCGGAATTAAAACTAGATATTTTTCTTTGTTTATCATACTGCTAAACATAGTTAGGAAGTGACAAATTTTATAAAGAATGTAATTTTTATTGCGATAAACTGTTAAACACATTTAAGGGCCCTTGAACTAAACTTTTGTTTTTTATGGTTTTTGATGGTCGCCGACATTCGCCAGGTAGCGGAAAATTCATGGCTTAGCACAGAACTGGTTTAAGCCATGAATTTCCCGCTACCTGGCGAATGTCGGCGACCATCAATACATACACAGCAGCCTATACACAGCATTAGGTACCTACGGGCTGTATATGATGATCTGTTTTGAAACACTGGCATTAGGTACATTTAAACATTGTCAAGTATCAAAGACATTGTAGTTTGATATTACTGGGTATCAACTTATAATCCAAATAAATCTCATCTCAGCCATAAGATGTCCACAGTTTGACAAAGGCCTGCCTCATGGATTTCCAAGTTTTGATCATGAGAAGTTCATTCCATCATTTTTGTTTATTTATGGGCATCCAACAAAAGAATCACTATTAAATATAAACTTATAAATAATTTCACTTAGGTCTATGTGTTGGGATATACAGGGATAGATGCTGCTACCCATCTTCCTTTGCAGATTCTTAATGCATCCACGGGCAAGAAAGGCGGGGAATCATTCTATGGCAGGCACCTCACGGCAACCAGTCCAAATAATTAAATAATGTATAACTTACAAGAACTGAGCTCCTTGAGAGAAACCCATAGCATTGAAACCATTTGTCAAGTTAGTGTCTTTGGACAACATCTCACAGACATAGTCAACTTGCTTGTTTGGAGACATGAAGTAGCCATTTTCCAGGTCCTCTATTGTGTTGTCTCCAACTCTCAATGAATGGACATAGACACCGGGAATTTCCTTTTCTAAAAATGTTTTGAATCCCCCAAGACTGAAGCCAGCGCAACATGTATCTCCTGTAAATACATATAAAATATTAAAATACAAAATTAAATACAGATCCAGAGTCCTCAGTTATTTTAACTTGTACCTTTTTTTATTTAAGTATAACTTATTTTTAATTGTGTGTGTATTATGTGTATAAATTATTTATTTTGTTCCTTTGTTATTACATTCCTACCCAGCTAACTAGTAGCACTAGTAGGTAGGTATACAACTTTTAGATATAACTAAATGGCTTTTTTGTGATCTTGTGTTCTGTGTGGATGTGGTATCCTACACTTATTCGAAGGTAAATAAAGTTTAATGAATAGCTTAAAACATAATTCATGCAAATTTATTAGGTACCATGAATGTATTAAGTGTATTGAAATAAAACAATTCAATTATTGATTTGTGTTGCTTTATTTTGTAATTTTTGTTATTTAAGACGCATCAATAATGTCCATGCGGTTGCAGCCGCAGTGAATAATGTTTTCAATTTGAATTAAATTTAAACATCTAAAAGGTAACAGACTAGCAAACAAAAAATGGTTTCAATGCTATAGATTTTTTTCTCAATTGTTTACTAGTTTGTGACCTTTTAGGTATTTAAACTTCCAATTAGTTCTGAATATCACAACCATCTTTCATGTAAAACAACTGAATCTAAAAATAATGCAAAAACAAAAACTAGCATTCAACTGATTACGAAGTGCGTTTGTGTACCTACATACAGATAAAACAAAGTTATGTAAAAATTACATAAATTATTACTTAATACAGTTTGAAAATAGAACTCATTTCCTTGCTGATAAACCATATCAATTTAAGTAGGTACCATAAATACAAGTATCCATTTTCCCTGATAAAAGTACTAGTTAGTCTACGTACTCACCCATTCCATGCCACAAAACTATCGGAGTAGGACCTGCAAATATTGTTGGAATACTTAGCAGTGAAAATATTAACAGTTTTATTTCCATTTTCATCATGAACCGGCCAAAACTTGATTTCTTTTTCATAAAAAACAGCGATCTCGCGAAAACTTAATAACACTGTCTGTTTATTGATAGAATTTTCTAAAAAGCCAATTACATAGGTGCTGTTTGCGCGCGACAATTCATTTACGTCTTCCTTTCGAGTTTCGCGTGCAAAATAAACAAAACAATTTTCGTCAGCTGGCGGAAATGGAAATTAGTTTTGTTCTGGCGTTAACTTCACTTCACATCACACCAACATAAAGAAACAAATCGGTCAAGTCCAGTCGGTCAGTTGGAGAATTCTTGCCGGTCTATAGTAACAATAACTTACGCTAGATGGCAGTAACATGACATTCTATAGTGTTCTGGCTACTCTCCGGTAGATGGCAGTAATACTGGTTTTTGTTACTTAAAGATGTCAGCGAAAGATTACAAATGCTTGCTAGATTTGTAACGCGAGCGGAGCGATTCAACAACTGTTAAATCGCTTTAAGATTCGAATGGCTTTTTCGCTCAAAACTAATAGTTTTAATCAATTGTGTTGATTGGCGAGTGAAATTTAAAGATAGATCTCTAGTTGGTTTTATTAGCTATACATCAACCAAATTCGATGCAGTATCTTTGAAAACAAACAGTCACATTCTGAATTGGCGGAATTGTGTAAAACCAAACACAAAAAGCCATAAAATAAAAAGACAAGACATTTAATTGCTTCTTGGGTTGGTTTTTTGACAGAGTTAATTGTAATTTATATTGAATGCAGTGGTCACAAATTCCCAATAATTAAGAAATAAATTCAATCCGGAGAAAAAGGAAAAACACGGTTGCACGAAAACGTTTCTTACGAACGCTGCCTTAACGATGGGAGGTATATGTTTGAATTCTAGAGAGAAGTTTTAGAGCTTGATAGTGCCTACAAAAAAGTCAGCCTAGGTATGTCTAACTTTTATAAGAATGTTACAAAGCGTAGGTTTTTATATTTAATGAATAATTTGAATCGTTAGGTGATGTTTTTTGGTCATATTATCGACAATTATGAATTCTTATCAAAATAAGTTTATTTACCTTACCGTCTCAAGTGATATTTCTATTAGACGGTTGTTTTCATAAACAACATGTCAATCTTTATATTTAAGGCTACATACTGTATCCTGTCAAAATCTCTTTTGCCCTTACGATTAATAAGTCCCAGGATCAAAAATCTTATCTTACCGCTGGGTACTTGAGAAATCAGTGTTTTAACTCCTGCAAAATAATCATCACAAATAAACATATTTACCGCCTAACGAAGTGGACACGGGTCAGCTAATATTAAATTACTGGTCGCAAGATTTTAATTTAAGGAAATTTAAGGAAAGAGATAAATAAAACGACATTTTTAAATTCATAAAAGTTCATTATTTTAATGAAAAAACCATCATGATGTATCAAAGTAGAGTGATTAGTGACATTATTTTATATATATTTTTCAAAAGAGTTTTTATGATTGTAACAAAATACCCGGTCTCTTTAAATATTTTTTATTATTAAATATATATACTATATCTATGACAGTAAACCTACTATTCACCTAGATGTTAACAAGAATATAAGCAACCTTCAAGTTATAATGTCCATACATTGAGAAATTCAAAGAACAGTTATAAAAGTTATCACGTCACAAGCTTTGATTCCTATTAGCCGATAAAATATCTGATCGTCTTGGTTAACTTTCTTTATTCTTATAAACTAAAACTAACCTATAACATAATCTATATAAATTACATAATCTATTAAATTATGTCATCACAGTCTCGAGGAAATCACTTAAATTAAAACCACGTTGTGCTGAAAAACTGGAGACACAAATAGTGTTAGGTATTTAAGTACCCCGTACTACTTAATTCATAGTTTAACTATACATATAGGTAACTAAATACCTATTCATTAGGATTTCGTAGAAACATACGAATAGGGAGTTAAAATTGTAGTTGAGGTATACCTAGGTAGGAACCATGACTATATAAATACTTCCTTAGCTAAGTGAAATTATTTAGAACCAATATTTTAACATCTATTTTACCTACCCACAGATAAGTAGGTACCTACCCACCGTTACAATTTGAATATATCCTCATTTATATTGGAAAGAAAAAGGAAGTCCAAATATTCGATATTTGAATAAGTGATCAAAAATGGCAGCCAACGTGATTTTCTAGAACTAAAACTCATAGGCTTACAATTTACTTTAATCGAAGCTACCTAGTAAGGTACAACCTATAATTACACGCTTTCGTACTACTTTCCTTTTAAATTAGAAAGCTGATAGACTATAATCGATCAACAAAACTGGTTGACATTTATTACTTTTTAATGATACTTTTTTACCCTCGGAAATCGAAGAAAATATGCCCTTAAAAGCAAACTTAAAAGCGGTAAATTGTTTCAACGACCTTTACTTCTTTTGTGCATTATGTATATAATAATTGATATGAGCTTAAATATATTTACTAGAAAATTGTACGAAATTGTGCATTAAGTTAGACTTTGGATGCTCATGACTACGACGATTGCCTAACTATAATACTCAACTACGTCACCTAAGACTAATAAGGCCACAGAGTTTACATTACAGCTATACCAGTCACAAGTCATATTTGCTCGATGTTTTGACGAAAACATTGGTCAATAAATCAATCTATCTATGATTTTGTCAACTAAGCTGTAGTTTAACCACGTTTAACATTCTAGAAAATAGTTAAATTTCTGTAAACAGTTTTCTACTTATCATTATCGAGCAAAAAGATCTTTACAATCCAAACTATCAAAACTAGATTATCAGCCTCACTCGAGGTATTATACCACCACCACGGTCGACTTTATCAACAACATTGATCATGAACACCAAAGTTTTCTCATAATCTATTTATAATTTTCAAATTATATATAAAAAAACTTGGATGACTGACGCCAGATGGCGATAACAACGTCAATCTTTTTATTTTAGGTTAAAAAACCGGCGGGAAATATAATATGGCGGATCAATAACGATTCAATTTCAAATCTTTATTGCAAAAAATGTGTTCTCATCGACCGTGTGGTGTACCTCACAGATCATTTTTCCTATAATATCCTCATGGAGTCCGTGTGCTTTAGGATATTGTGCTCTATGCTCCTCTGTTTCCTCGCTTCGAAATACGAATCCGAGTCGGATGAGTCAGATTGTCTCTGGAGGTTGTAAGCCCTGATTCTTCTAGCTCTCGTGTCGGAGTCGTAGGATAGGGTATGGTTATTTTTGGACCGGTAAGGGAGTCTGTAAGGCGTGCTGCATTGCACGTCGGACATCGATCTGATGTGTCTTCTGTCTTTGGATTCCTTTGTGAGGGCGAATGGCAGGCTGTTGGATTCTTCGATTGACCTGGAAATAAAGAAAAGAAGTTTGTTATAATTGTTGCATGATACATCGTACAAACATTTACTTTAATAGCTAGACCTATAGCTAAAAACTTAGAAAAAGCGACGTGGAATGCTTTTTATTATGCTCAATTAGTATAGATGTTTTGAGAGAATTATTATTTAGTACATTGAAGAGAGTCAGAAATCCACTTTCATCGTCATCATCATCATCTTAGACGTAGAGCGTCCACTGCAGGACATAGTCCTCTCTCTTATCCACTATGAATCTTTAGTACAAAAATCCTCAAGGAGAAGGTGATGTAAAGTATTAGCAGTTTGTTTACATCAAATTTGTATTTTTATTTAACTCTAATGACTTTATTGATATTTGTAATGTATTTGAATTTTGTGATTATTTAAAATTTTCTATTACCTACTAACTTACGTTGGAATTGGAGTTATGAATAAATATTGCCAGTAAGGCAATAAGAGGAACGCGTTGATGTCTTTTGTATGTAAAAAAACACTTAGTAGGTATCCCTAACTAAGATAAAGTAAATGTCCATGGTTAATTTTATTATACAGACATAATCTTGGTTAATACGCCGATATGGCCTGAATCAGAGTGTTATAATTTTAAACTGAATAACGGGACTTTATCGCGTAATTACCTTAATTTATTTATAAGGTAATTACGCTATAAAGTCCCGTTAATCAGTTTAAAGTTAGGTCTACAGATCGCGACAGTTTCATAGTGTTATGTCTAGAAGAAATAGTAGAAGTTCTAGCCATATATCATAAAAGAAGAAGGAGATCATTGCGTTCGTGGTGAGAATATACAGGGTGTAAAAGGATAACTACCGAAAACTTCGGGAGGTCAATGTACTCGTCAATATGAACAACTTTTGCTGTAAAAAATGTAAAGGAACAGCTGTTCAATATATTTTAGTAAAGTATGTATTGTACTTTTGTATGGAACAGCTGTTTCTTCACATTTTTTCAATAGAAATATACATAAATAGGAAAGTTCCTTAATAAAAGTTGTTCATATTGATGATTACGTTGACCCCCCGAAGTTTTCGGTAGTCCTCCTTTTACAACCTGTATAATACGAGGGCATTGTCGAACTAGTGTGTAGGTAATATTATAAATCATCAACCTCTACACATATTTTTACACATTTTTTTTATTCTCAGACCTGACGCAAATCCATATAATGTCTACATCTATATTTATCTCTATTCTGGTCTTAAACGTGTCTTATTGATAACAAATACGCAATAGCTGTTTGTATTTCTTAACATTCTAATTCTATAAATCTTCCATCTCATTGTCTAATTGTTGATTTGATAGCGTAATAGTAGTGTAAGCGCTAAATCGATTAGTTTAGATAGATAGATAGAAATATAGATAAACTCTTTAATGTACATTCACCATAAAACATATATTTAGTTTAGCGTTATCAAACGCATTTATTAACATGACGTTGACGTAATTACTTAATCAAATGAACAATATTGACCTTCCGATCACTAAGTAAGTACATAACAAATTAGTTTATTGCAAACAAGCTTCTGCCGATATAAGTTTTTGCCGAGCCAGTGTGTAATATCAATAAAATATCAATAAAAAAGATGTGTAAAAATATGTGTAGGGGACACATATTTTTACACATCTTTTTTATATCAGGCCAGTCGTAATTCCTACATATTTATCTTTGATATGGTCTTAGACGTGTATTATTGATTACAAATACACAATAACTGCTTTGAATCGTGTATTATTTATTATAGTACTCTCATCATTCAAATTCTAGAAATCTTCCACCTCATTGTCTAATTGTTGATTTGATAGCGTAATAGTAGTTTAAGCTCATAATCGATTCGTTTAGCGTTATCAAACGCAATTATTAGCATGACGATGACGTAATGAATGAAATGAACAATATTGACCTTCCGATCGCTGAGTACATAACAAATTAGTTTATTGCAAACAAGCTTCTGTCGATAAGAAGTATTCGCGTGTTAGGAATTTTAATGGTAGCATATGAGCTGTTAGCTATATTATGCAGGCATTCCGTGACGTGAACTGTCATGCAAAAATGTGATAGACATTGTTAGGCAAAACCTTTATCATCACGACATAGAATAAATGGAAGGGAATTACCCTTTGTGCTTTAAAACGTAACATAGCATTACTAGTGAGGCACATCGGTTATTAGTTTGAGAAATATTGACGATGACACATGCCGTTAAAACAAAAAAAGTACTAGCACTACTGTTTTCAGTAAAAAAAGATAAAAGCAATGACCTAACCACTGTTTAACCTAATAGATGGAGCTAGTGATCGAAGCAATAAAGGTAACAATGACAAGAAATGACCAAGAATAAACTAACGCCACCTAAAAAGTTCTATGAAACTATTTTTCACGTTATTTTCTTTTTAAGTAAAACGCTTCATTGAATTTTCATTTCTATAAGGACTAGTTTTTGTTTCTTTGAACTCACTTTCACAAATGGAAGTGAATTTAAGTACACAAATAAATCTACTGCTTAAGATCAGTTTGTTTTTCGAATAACATTTACATAACTGCAATTTAACCACGTCCAATGACATCAATATCAGACGAGACAAAACAAACCTACCGACGACGGACCTTGTAGATTATACAGGGAAGTGCTGGTTAATTTAAGGTCAATGAAGAAACTTGTATTAACAGTTCCTTTGCTAAGTGTTATGTACGAGATAGATAACTAGACTGTTTGATATCAACTGCACGGTAACATGCGAAATAGATCAGACTATAAATAACTACCTGCGACCTAACCTCACATAAATACGTATGTAGATTGTAACTGTACATCTTCGTTTGGTAAAATACGTGACTACTCGTGTAGTATTATATATAACATCGAATCTTATTCCCACAAAATTAATAGCTCATGACCTTACTACGTAGATTTTAATTGCACATCTTCGTTTTATAAAATACGGGGTCTACTTGCTTAGTAGGTGTTATAACGTCGAATCTTATTCCGACGAGTATTTCACAAAATGAATTGTTCATCACGTTGGTTTTGAAAGTCAAATACACAATGTTCAACACAACGAAATCAAGCAGCGTTTTCACTAGAATAATAGTAAAAGTATTTGCTCGCTAATTCGCTAGCTCCATCCATAGCCAAATAGATAGAGCAAGCGAATTAGCGAGTTAACCCTTTACCGCATAGTTACCCATATATGGTTATCTTAGTAGCCATTTTTTTTTGTTACTTATTAAATATAAGGAGGAAACGAAACTTTATTTATATTCATTGTGTATGGTCTTGCTAATGCACAAAAAAAAACTGGTATCCGTGGTCCAACCTCAAATCATTCTACATGCACTTTTTTGTATGCGGGTGTAAAGTTTATGGTGATATGTACGGAAACACTTTTTTCAAAAAGGATTATTGGGAAGATATAGGAAAATTTCTGTGTACAAAAAATATTTTCTGTTGCGTTTGCACTTCCTTGTAGCGTTTGTGAATGAAAATGTAATGGTTCTTTTGCCTATCTACTATTTTGAGAGGTTTTTTTAATGTTATGGTTTTAAGTTTCGCATTAACGTGGAAATCCCTAATCACAGAACATATGAGATTTGAAAAAATAATTTGATTATTTCAATAAAACAAAAATGATAACTTGATAAGTTAATGAGGGGTTTTCATTAAAAATAACCCCACTTATAGATGTCGCTAGTATTAGTTTTCAGTTTACAGGTCCTTTGTAACCTCGCTTACTTCGCGCGCTAGCTACATCTAATATCATCATCCTAATCATCATTTCTGCATAGCACGTCCACGTTTACTTTCTCGATGACAGCTGTCATTGAAAAAGTAGGTATCATCAATGCCTTCCATTTGAACCCTAAACGGAATGTCTAGGCTGAGCAGTTATCGAGTTATGGCAATTTAAAGTTTGACAGCTGTCATCTAAAAAAGACAAAAATTCTGTCAATATCGACATCTGTCAAAAATATCGTTATGGAACTTGAAGATTCAAGTAATAGCATTAACATAGACACAGTTATTTTTTTTTTAATTTAGAAACTGGTTCTACTGATAGTACAAACAAATAAAAAACTCTCACTAGATCCAGTATTCAAAAACAATAAATACTGGATCTGTTGACTTGATCTAGTGAGAGTGATCATAAATACTTAGGTACTTTTTTATTTTTTTACAGAAAACGGTTCACTAAAAGACGTTTGCTCAAAAAGCAATTTTTATACAATTAGCGACTGATGCAATAGCGTATAAACAAATGCCTGATCAAATAAGATCACATGAGATTAAAAACAAATAATTTAAACGTGACGGTCTGGCTGTTGCCCTCATTATCAACATTATCAGGCAATCAGTGCCTCATTTAAATAGTATTTAATGTGAGAGGAAATTCCCAATTTACCTCCTAAAATAGAACACGAGGTAAACATACGTCATACATATATAGGTATATTTGATTATCTACATGACGTTCTTTGATAGGATGCTTTCACTATTTTTGGTAGTAGTATAACTTATTTTGAACAGTTCATCCGGGGAAGTACTTCACCTATTTCTGCCGGAAATACCGGAATAGTTTAAACCGAAAACTCAATTAATAATAAAAACATACACTAACTTCTAACAATATACATATCTATGGGTAACTACTACCTACATACTACAGAGCGCGTTGGCCGATATGCACCAGGCCTAATTTTTTATCATGTAATTAGTTTAAAATAAATACGCTCCAAATTAGAACTTGAGATGAACGAACCCACGTCATAGCTAAATATTTGATGAGGAACATCACGTTCTACGATAGAATGGTATTTACTTTGCAGGTGTATTGTTTATAGAGCAAGGTATTTGTTTAACGTGAAATGATCCAGTCTTTGTTCTATCTAAATTTAGGAATTTTCCTTACCGCGTTCCTATTATAATATATTATTATATAGGAACGCGGTAATATATTATACTACGTCATAGTTATATGTAGTAAGGGCAATTAGAGTTGAGGCGTTTTTAGTTTGGCTTTTACTAGTTAACACTAATAAAAATAAAATGCAATGAAAATATCTAGTTTTAATTCCGCTAATGCTGAGATGCATATGCACCGCCCTCCCGCCCGCTAGTTATGCACATGCAGGGAGAACCAGGCTGTTAGTGAGGTGTTGACTGGTCGGCGTTTCACCTGGAGATGCCTCGCGGAGAGGCGAAACACGTGTCGTCGTGCGGGTTTGGGTATGCATGTTGCGCTAACAGCCTGGTTCTCCCTGCATGTGCATAATTAGCGGGCGGGAGGGCGGTGCATATGCATCTCAGCATTAGCGGAATTAAAACTAGATATTTTCATTGCATTTTATTGTTATGGATTTCCGCAAAGTAACGCCTGATTTTATTAATTATAGTTAACTCTATACCATACTCCTGACTTGGAGGACTATAATGTGGGAAAGCCTAATCTATCTAACAATGTCTCAGGCACTGCAGTACATGCTCGTACAGCATAAATACCAGCGGTGGTGTGCCGACTTACCACGCTTGGCAGGCGGGTTGGCGAGCGCAGTGCGGGATGTCGATACACGGTAAGACGCTGCTGCCCATCTTCCGGAGGTATCCCTCAGCAAGTTCTTACTGCATCCACAGGAATGAGAGAAGGGGTAACATTCTACTGCCCCCATGGCATATCGTCGGTCGGAAACAGTAATGGAACATTTCAACATTATACTGTTCTGAGTAATAGAGTGTTGAAGGTACAAAGAGATTACTAAAATCTATTTTTCTTTACCGGAATAAGTAGTTTTCTGTCAATTATTACCAAAATTTGAGTTGTACTATTAGTGCTTTAGAAAGAATATTCAATTCCCTAACAAACTGCATACTTATCTCAAAACACGTGATTTCGGTAATGAATCCGACCGACGATATGGTAATAAATACTTATCTATTATACGAATCTATCGTTCTCTGGAAGAAATCGCTTTGAGCGATAAGACTGCTCATTGTGTATACCTGTTGTTTTTGTAGTTTGAAGTAATTTTAGTTATTTTTGTTTTATTTTATGTAAGATTTAAACAAAAAAGCCGTGGGGTGCCGGCAGTAGAATGTTACCCCTCCTCTCATGCCCGTGGATGCAGTAAGAGCCTGCTAAGGGATACCCCCGGAAGATGGGCAGCAGCGTCTTTCCGTGTATCAACATCCCGTACTGCGCTCGCCAACCCGCCTGCTAAGCGTGTTGAGTATGGCAACTACCCCTCATGGAGATCCATGGGGAAGGCTTGTTCAGCAGTGGACTTTTTACGGCTGGAATGATGAAACATTTTTTGTTTCATTTTTGAGTTTATCAATCTATCTTATACCTACCCAGTCACAGGACAAACTCTGCAGAAAACTTTTATCCCGCGGCGAGTATCGAACCCAAATCGCAGGAGTGTCCCAGACTAATAACCAACTGCGCCACGGAGGTCGTCACAAAAATAAAATACCTATAATAAATAAATATACCACCTGTGGACCTGTGTGTAGTTGGCGAATTTTATTTAGAATGCTACGCCCACGAACAATCATAAAATCTATCTCTTGATCTTCAACTTGGGTCGTGAAAATGTATGCAAAACGAAATAATACGATATTCTGGCAAAACACCAGAAAGCATTGGACTTTATCGTAAAACGAATTCAGAATTTAGCTTAATTCAGAATGTTGCCTCAACAACAACATTCTACTGCCGGCACCCAACGGCAAAGGTACTTAAGGATCTTTCCTTTTGTAATTCGACAATGTATTGAGTTCACCTTGCCGAGCCTGCTAAGAGACACCTCCGGAAGATGGGCAGCAGCGTCTTTCCGTGTATCAACAACCCGCTGCGCTCGCCAACTTGCCTGCCAAGCGTGGTGAGTATGGCAGCTGCCCCTTGTGGAGATCCATGAGGGAGGCCTGTGTTCAGCAGTAGACCTTTTACGGCTAAAATGATGATGATGATGAACTACTTTCAGTACCAACTGATGATTTTAACAAAATCTTTTTTTTTAATATGTTTAAGAAACATTGCCGGAAAACCTGCTTTAAAATAACATAAAACCGGCCAAGAGCGAGTCGGACTCGCGAACCGAGGTTTCCGTGCTATCATACAATATAATATACATATATACAATATAATATAATATAAAGGCGGTTTATATTTGTTGTGGAACCTTGACCGCGCCATCTCTTGTAATAGCGGAACTCATGTAGATTTTTTAAACTTTCGATGATTTCTAAAAAACTATGCAAATTAGAGAGTTCATATAATTTTCCTGTAATTTTTACAAATACTTTAATTCGCAATTAAAGTTTGAGAGGTTTATCTCTGCAATTGTCAGAGATAAGGGGGGAACGCTATTTTTTTAACGTTTTTGCAAATAAGTCGAAAACTACGCGGTTTGAAGCAAAACTAAAAACTGTTTATTAATGTGCAAATGAATATCTTTTATATGATATCCTACATGGCCCAGTAACTTCACTTAAATTTTTATGACCCCCTATATAGTTTTTTAGACAAGGGGTCTAAAAAACTTGTCTAAAAAACTATGCAAATTATAGAGTTCGCTATAATTTTCCTGTAATCTTTACATACACTACTATTAGCATTAAAAGTTTTAGGTGTCCCTGCAAAGTAGATAAGGGGGGAACGCTATTACTTATTATACGCGTCAATAAGGTCCATGCGGCCGCACTGAATCAAGTATTTTTTGATTCTTGATTCTATTTAAAAAAAACAATTACACTGAGATAACTTATTTGTAATTAATGACTATTCAAGAGTTTAAATAATTATTATAATTACTTATTAAGTGTTATTTATTACCATGGCACAGTTTTATAAACAAAGGAACATGAATTGCTGTAGCGATGCTGCATAAATTAATTTGAGTGTGCAAACTGTGAATAGTTATTCCGAGCCGGTGTTAAATACGCAACATCGTGCCAAAACAAACCTTTGTATAGAGATTTGTATCTGGGCAAAAACCTGATATTTTAGGATACTAAAGAAACAAAAACACGAACATTAAAACACTTCAATAATCTAATAAATATTATAATTCGGCTTACACCACGTAGTAACTTATTATTCAACTTGCTGACGTTTCGTAGACCACATAGAGGCCCTGCGAGGGTCGAGAGACGGGAACCGGTTCTCGTCTCTCGGCCCTCGCAGGCGACCACGAACGGTGCTTAAGAAGAAGGGCCTCTAAATGGTCTACGATACGTCAGCAAGATGATAATAAGTTAGGTACGTGGTGTAAGCCGTATTATATTTATTAGATGATGTCAAGCCACGTTAATTTCAATTCAGTGACTTCAATAACCGTAGAGTACAACGATAGCAAACAGCCGTATTGGCCGAGTGGTGAACAACCCCTTTCGATCTGAAGATTATGGGTTCGATACCGGCCGTGCACCAATGGATTCTTCAATGTCAGGTACACTAGTACTTTAATCTGAGTATATCAGGCAGCAGCTAGCTAGTATTTTTTTTTTAATAATTATGTAATTTTTCAACGAAAAAAACGACCTCATTAAATCTTTGACTTTTGCTGAAACTACCCAAGCAGCTATATTACGCCTATAACATTTGAGTATTTCCCTTGATTTATCATGGATCCCATCATTAGATCTAGGTATAGAAACAAGCAAACATTATTAAGTGAAACAAAAAACCCAAGTTAAAATATAGTACCTACATCTGGAGTCTCCAGCAGACACTATTACAATTATTGAATGCCATCAGAATCAAGTAAATGTGTATCTTCATTCGAGCTCAAAAATATTTTTGCATATCGGTTCACAAACGACGGAGTTTTGAGGTTAAAAAAACTCCTTTGAACAGCAATGAGCAACAGATTAATCAGTTCAGATTGACGTCCTCGTAATATTAATAAAAAATGTTATTATCTTGCAATTTTATAATATTATGTTGCACAATAAATATTCAGAAAAAATAGTGGAAACAACATTCCTAAAAATGTTGTTTTTACTAAAAAAAATAATTAGGTAAAATATTACAGAATATCTAAACTATTTACGCATTTACCATAACCACTAATTTTCCTGTTCTGACGTCATGTATTTTCTTGTAAGATTATTCAATTTCCAGAAATAGCATAACACGAGTATTATTGCGTTTTGTTATCGGAGTTTCTACATTGCCTTATGTATTATCAATTTATCAACATTTGTAGGTTAAGGGTGAGACGAAATGGTTGTGTCCCAGACAAGACAAGTTATAATTATTAACATATTTATGTAAATGCTATGAGTCACTGCTTTGCAATTAATCTTGCTTACATAATCGGTTTACTTGTTAGTGTTTCAGCAATAATTAATTGGCATCGTTCAATTTAGGATTGCAATTTGCTATCTAAAGTTAGATGATAAATAATGCTATGGTTGCGATGATACATGGTGAAATACGTTAAGTATCTAAGTATGGTATGAATTTGGCATTTTAACTTCCTATAAAATTGCAGCTGCGTTTTTTTACCTAGGAAAATACCAAAGAATCCGTTTTGTTACCCCAACTTTTGTACAGAATCGTATGGCCTATGTTGGTAAACTTAGATGGCCTACGGGCAAAAAGTTTACCTATATGATCAATATGGGGCCGCAAAGTTCTTAAATGGAGACCACGTACCGGCAAGGGAAGCGTAGAACATTCACCAACAAGATAGCCAAAGGACCTTGTTAAGACCGAAGGTCGGCGGTGGAAGCAGGCCGCTTCCAACCACAGTACTTGGAAATCTATGACGGAAGCCTATGCCCAGTGGACGTCCTAGACTTAAATGATGATGATGATGATATGGTGCTACTCAGAAATTTAGGTAAACTACGGTACGAATGTGAAAAGGCACATTCGTACCGTAGTTTACCTAAATTTCTGAGTAATCCGATGGTCGTGGGTTCTATACTGGACGTGCACCAGTGGACTTTTTTGAAAATAATTGTATATGCACACATAATGCGTTCTTTATCGGTAAAGGAAAACATCGTGAGGAAACCTGCGGCTTAGTTAGCTTCAGACGTATTGACCCGCAGGGATTACGTATCTCGCGACAGGTTTTGCAACAGGCATTTGACAGCAACGATTGCTGTCAAATGTATGTTGCAAAACCTGTCGCTAGATACGTAGATAGATAGATAGATAGAAAACTCTTTATTGCACACCACATTAAAAGAACATAAACAATTTAGAAATAATGTAAAAAACAACACAGGAGTACAAAGGGCGGCCTTATCGCTATGAGCGATCTCTTCCAGGCAACCTTGGGATGGACAGGAAAATGAAGGAGGCTATATCGTGGCGTAACAAAATAATATAAGTAAAGAAATAAAACTAACATGAATAAATAAGTAAATAATCTAATATTAGGTACAGAGGTATTTAACCCGAAAATATAACACATAATCATCACGTAATCACCCGGCCGTTCTTTCCTCTATCTAACAGCCGGCTAAGCTGGCATAGATGCTGGGGTTAATCCATCTTACAATGTCCACGGCACTGCAGCATGAACGCATGAACCAGTTGCAGACGCTGCATAAATCATCTATATACTCGTATATATAAAAATTCAAAGTTCTGACTGACTGACTGATATATCAACGCACAGCCAAAAGCACTGGACCTAAAGACTTGAAATTTGGCACACATATACCTTGAGTATCCTAGAGGTGCACTAAGAAGGGATTTTTCGAAATTCCCACGGGATAGAGAATAAATGGGATTTATATTTTCGAATCAAAGTGGCTCTGCGTGAAAAAGGGGATTTTACGTTTTATGACTTCGACGTGGACGAAGTCGCGGGCAAAAGCTAGTCTGTGACAAATGTTTAAAGGCCTTAGGTTTTCTTCACACCTACACAAAAGAAATCATCGTCTCCGAACGTGATATTCCGATGCCTTGGCGATATTTTTAAATAGACTTTGAACATGAAAAGTGATTCGTATCTTATAGAGGTATACTATTCAGTCTTTGTACCAGGGGCATTGGTTTATTCCACTTTCTTTTGGCAGATAAATTGTCTATTAGAAAATAATATAAATGAATTACTGCCAAAATTTTACTGCCGTGGGGTGCCGGCAGTAGAATATTACCCCTCCTCTCATGCCCGTGTATGCAGTAAGAGCCTGCTAAGGGATACCTCCGGAAGATGGGCAGCAGCGTCTTTCCGTGTATCAACATCCCATACTGCGCTCGCCAACCCGCCTGCCAAGCGTGGTGCTAAGGGATACCTCCGGAAGATGGGCAGCAGCGTCTTTCCGTGTATCAACATCCCATACTGCGCTCGCCAACCCGCCTGCCAGGCGTGGTGAGTATGGCAACTACCCCTCATGGAGATCCCGAAGGAGGCCTGTGTTCAGTAGTGGACGTTTTACGGCTGAACTGATGACTGCCAAAATTGTATGCTATTATAAATGCTCATGATATATATATATAATTATATATAAACTGAAAATGTTCTTAGGGTTATTGGCTTAATCTTAAAATATTTTTCATTATTTTATTTTGTTTAAACTATACTTAGAAAAAGTTTACATAAAAGAAATGTAAACTCTTTCTAAAATAATATATTTTTTTGTACCTAACCTGAACAATGTAAATTTTATGTCGAGCGGAGGGTATAGTTCTAAGTATAGTTTAAACAAAATAAAATAATGAAAAATATCTTAAGATAAGCCCTAAGAACATTTTCAGTCTCAACGTTATTTAAATTAAGAAGCCATATTTTTAATACAGTTAAACATATGTATATATGTATAGGGTCATAGGATAAAAGTGGAATATTTTTACTTAATTTATTATAGAGCTAAGATCCCAGGAAATAGGAGTGATGGGTGACAAATTTTGTGTAGCATTTAGGAATGGACTGTGCCAGTTTTAGTACTATATTGTGATGAATATTAAAATGCACCGCCGGTGATATCGGCCCCTCTCACAAGTATTCCTGGAAGACTTGGGGGAGGGATTATGAAATTAGGATAATCATTATGTCCATCTCTGTACCCCTAAGAACGTGTGAAAAAATCATACAATAAAATGATGGATGAATTGTTTGGCAGAGCTTTATGTACGAACCTGTACGAACAAACAACAAAACAAACAAAGAATTATAGATTTTTTTATATTAGACTAGCATGTGCCCGCCGCTTCGCATGTGTTGTACCCGGATAAAAAGTAGCCTATGTGTTAATCCTAGTCAACATCTATTCGTTTGCAAAATTTCAGCTTAATCCGTAGCCTAGTTTTTGCGTGAAGAGGTAACAAACCTCCATACAAACAATCTTTCGGCTTTATAATATTAGTGGGATCAGTGGGATTCTGGTCGCGAACGTCATTCTGTTAATGACCAGTTCAAACAAAACGAGTAGTATTCGTGCGCAAATAACCTTAAGGCCTTAGTATTGAATTAATTAAATAACAGTAGCTGGCGCTGTATAAATTATCTATAATAGAATGTTAAAGGCCAATTTAATGAATATATTTTGAAATAATGAGTCCAATAACCTAACTCTAACCTAGGACTCGAGACAAACCCAATATGGTTTACAGTTTTTATTAAAGTTTATTGTTTTTTGGAATAGTAAAATAATAAAAGTAAAATAATCAAAAAATTTAAAACACGCTGGGTATTTATACGATGGTACTGATTCAAATTCAAAGGTTTGTAAAAAGATGTTCTGTAGAAGGCATAATATCTAATTTAAAATTACAAATTCCTTTGAAGTTCTTGAATAATTCCAACTAGTTCATTAGAATTAAGAATAGTTAATTTCGTTTTTAATAGGTTGATTCAACATTAACATTCAATTAACGAGATAAACTTCTACAGTCTAGCGTGTTCAAATTTCCTTGGCGGAATCAATAAATTATACATTTATTTATTAAATGGGTACCTGATAGAGGCTGCAAGGTTTTTCTAGCACGGACGATAAACGATGCTTAGAAATAATTAATTTTGTTTTTTTTATATTAAATTTAAATAGCATTATAAACACTTCTTAGGATATCATCGGTTTAAAATAGTAGTGGAACACATAACAGTTTTGAGAAGAAAAATTGTTATATTATTAATTTCAACTGCCATTTACAATTTGACAATGCATTTACTGATAATTTAAATAACTATTACTTATTCTAATTTAATTTTTTATTTTTATTTTAAATTTAATACTGTTATTATATAATATTCCTTCTTTAGTCACACAATTGTAAGACACTTTTTATGTTTTGTTTAGGTAGGTATATCATAATTTCCACCAATTCTTCGTATATAAGTTTTAAAAATTAGTGGAAACTTTATTGGATTGTGTAATACTTTATATTTAAGATTTAGATTGTATTATTGTTCTGTGTGTTTTCCCAAATAAACTTAAATGAAATAAAAATAAAGAGGCTTAAATTTATTTTTGAACTAACATGTCCAATAACATTGAATTAATATTGAATATGAATAATTGAAATGAAATGAAATGAAAGAAAATATTTTTTATCTACTGGAAATAGATAAAATGGGTATATATTGGATCTAGTTATTTCCTGTCATTAGAAATAAACTTTGAAGTTATTCCAACACTGATTTAACTTATTCCCTACCATTCTGCATATTCAAATCAAATACGTGATTTTGGGTAATATGAAGACGACATTTTTTGTTGAAAAATTAAAGAAGGATCTTATCCCTAGATACAATTATTAAACACTATTAAGGCTGAAACATGAAATCTGACAAACATTTTCAATATTCTTCTTCTTCTTCTTTTCTTTTTAATGGCTGATGCATGCCACTTGCTGCAACTCTGCCAGTGTCAGGTAGATAAAAGTATCATAAACGTGTTGAGAGCGGGTTAGGCAATTTTAAGCCACAATATTATCGGAAAACAAAATGATTAAGCCAAGCAAAAGCAAATAAAAACTAAATAAAAAAAAATCCTACGTAAATGAAAATTAATCATGCTTTGATCAGATTATATAAGATATCAACTATATTACTACAATCTAAGATTATTCATATTTACAAATTTACAAAGGATAAAATTAAATAAAGGAGAGAAAGCAAAATTTTGAAGCAGGTAGGACGTGGGATTTCCTGAGGGAGAACATCATAAAGGGATTATAAGCGAAGTTTAGGACAATTGAAGAAAATGTGGTCTACATTTCCTTCATTTTCAATATTCTTTCACCATTAGAATGTTTGACATTGACATGACATTATCCCTGAGTAACATAAGCTATATTTTATCCCTGTATTCCCACGGGAACGGGAACTACGCGAGTGAAGCCGCAGAGTGCGGCTAGTATCAAATAAAAATAAACAAATACACAAAAAATACATTTAAACAAGTAATGGTTTCTACTCTTTCAAAATTGTTAACTGCTCATGCGATCTCGTCATAACGTACTTCGTTACTTAGTTTACATTATGTTTTGTGGGAGTCCTACGACTGAGATGATGATGATGATGACTACTAACTTAAATCAAAAAGGTGTTATATCAAACAATCACCTTTTAAAACCATTAATGTACTAGAGGTACCTTGAAAACTATTGCGATCTGAAAACATAATTACCTGCATTAAAAACCTGCCCCTAATATGTGTCTGTCTGTCTGTCCGTCCGTCTGTCTGTCCGTCTGTGTATTTGACGATTACAACTGAACGCGTTGACCGATTTACATGAAACCTTTTTTGTTAGCACCGTCTTATTGAGAGAAGGGGACTGATTGATTTTGGTGACCCTAGGGTCACAGGGACCGGAGTTATTGTGGTGACCTCAAAAGGTCAACAAAAAAATAAAAGTCTTCAAATGGCCGAAAACGTCCAAAAACCCAAAAGTGACATTTTTGACCTTTGGTGACCTTTTGAGGCCTTTGCGCCCTTTTCTGGTACCCCCGTACCAATGCTTGTTATAATGAACCATAGCATTGCATGAAAAATCCTTTTTAGCGACTCTGTAGTTGGTATGAGATCGATACTCGTCGCCAATCGTGTATAATTTTTTTATCAGCTCATAGAATGATCCATACATGATCGCGCACATATCTGTAGTTGGTATGAGATCGACAATTTTTTATTCGTTATTGTACACTCAGTAAATATAACATATAACTTAACTAGATGGCATGAACAAAGGCGAGCCTAAACCTAAAAAGAGTTTTCTTCCCGCAAATCTTTGAAGATAGGGAAAGCTGATTAAAGTTGTATACTCAAAACAAAAGGAACGGTACATATGTAAGTAATTCAAATACATATGTATGTAACTAAATATTATACCTACTCGTACTTCCTTATTACTCAAATAATAATAAAGTATTTTTTTTTATTAAAATATGATAATTTTTATACTACAAACATAAAAACAAGTAATCTTAATAAATAAAATTATCATACATAAATACATCAATAATCGTCTTATTTTTTTTATCAGGCCATCAAATGATCCGTTTACTTGTATGTCATGGTCGCGAATATTTATTTTGTCTACGACTTTCAATCTGCTACCTATTTCTAATAGCGGTCACGAGCGAAGATGAAATATAAATATATTTATTGATATTTCCGTCAATTTATCTAGCACTAACAGCGCCCCGCAGTTTTGTTCAGAGTGACCGCAAAAGCCTTTTTGAAAAGTCAATTTACGAAATAAAACAACAAAAAATATTTGAATAAAGCACATTTTTGATGGTTTTTGCTTCAGTCGCCTTTAGTTGCTGACGCTGTATAAATTCAAGGATATTAAAAACTTCATCAATTTATTTCTTCGATTCCTGTGGGGTTCATCTGACCCACATCGGTCAAATCGATTCTTGATCCTAAAAAAAGCCGGAAGCTTTAACCGAATTGAAATGTTCTACCTAAGTTAGGTTTAAAAATTACAAACTGCTGTATAAATTGTCTTGATAATAGATGTAAAAGGCCATTGGTAAGTAGATTATGTATATGTATATATACATATATACATATGTTTACAACAATACAATGTGTTTAATACATAATGGGTACTGCTATAATTTGCATATAGATAACTGGCTATGTACATGAAAGCAATGTCAAAATGATTTCGAAAATAGCTCCCAAGTTTCATAATTTCTTATTTTACTCTAAAAAGTCTTTTTACATCTGCCATTATTAAAGCGAATGAAGTATCTAGCAGCGGCCTGCGAATTTACCCCGTACTTCCCGTTCTCGTGGGAATACGGGAATAAAATATAGCATAATATAGGTTGCTGATAATGTGACTTTCCATTAATATTTTTTTTTAAATTTCGGTTCAGTGGTTTAGACGTGATAGCGTAACAAACAAACTCACAATCTTCATTTATTATTTTGATTAGGATTAGGATAGTCATCAAACTGAAGGGAAAATACCAGTTGACAAAGCAATTTAACTAAGTAAAAAACCGTGTACTAAAAACGGACAGTCGTAATTCTCGAGAAGTACGGCATTGAGGTACTTGTTTACGTCATGCTACGGCACTACGGCACTACGTTGGATTAGGGACATAGCACCGTAGCTAACGGGCCGCATAGCCGAACCACAGACAATGTAGAACTAAGGGTTGCGAACCGTCATCACCATGACGAAGGCCCTCGATAAGGGGTGAAACAGTTGGTGCCTCCACCAACTTAACCAGTATGTTAACATTCCGGATATTTAGTAACAATTTAGAACACAGCCTGTGGGGAAAATACGAATCGACAAAGCAATGAATGAAATAAGTACGTAACCGTGCACATAAAAGGAACTTTGGTAATTCCAATAGAACCACGGTAATTAGGGACTTGTATACGTCATGCTACGGCACTACGGCGCTACGATAGGTTAGCGGCGTAGCAGCGTAGCTAACGGTCCTCAAACAAACATTTCCATCATACATTACATTATGTATAACTCTAGCGGTTCTGGCAGCGCACGCCAGAATAGCTCGTAGATGGTAGATTTTTTCCTACTTACTTGACACTTATCTTTATATTTTGGACAATTCACACAGTATCTTTATAAATTGTAGCCTATGTGTTATTCTGATGTATAAGCTATATTATTGTAAAGTTTCATTAAAATCCATTCAGTAGTTTTTACGTGAAAGAGTAACAAACATCCATCCATACATCCATCTATCCATCCATACTTACAAACTTTCGCGTTTGTAATATTAGTAGGATGTATAATCATTATCATGCAGTATTAATTTGTTAATATTGTAACCGGTACTATGTGGACACAGTATTACCAACTTTGTTATTTGATACCGATCTTTTTCTCGTTAAAATGTTTAACACACAAATAATGTGGTTATATAAATAACCACATTATTTATTCTTGCGAAATGGAGTACTTACTAACCAATGGATTTGTCTTTCTTGAAAAATGTATGTGCACACTTAACACGTGCTTTAACGGTGAAGAAAACATCGTGAGGAAACCCGCGGCTTAGTTAGCTTCAGACGTATTGACCTGTTCTTTCCTCTGAATAATAGCTGACTAAGCTGAGAGGATGGTATAGGTGCTGGGCAAGCCTAATCCATCTAACAATGTCCCAGGCACTGCAGCGTCCCGTACAGCATAATTACCAGTTGCTGACGCTGTATAAATCATCTATAATAGATGCAAAGGCCTTACTATGTGGACACAGTATTACCAACTTTGTTATTTGATACCGATCTTTTTCTCGTTAAAATGTTTAACACACAAATAATGTGGTTATATAAATAACCACATTATTTATTGTTGCGAAATGGAGTACTTACTAACCAATGGATTTGTCTTTCTTAAAAAATGTATGTGCACACTTAACACGTGCTTTAACGGTGAAGGTAACATCGTGATGAAACCTGCTGCGTAGTTAGCTTCAGACGTATTGACATGTTTTTCCTCTGACTAATAGCTGACTAAGCTGAAAGGATGGCAAGCCTAATCCATGTGACAATGTTCCAGGCACTGCAGCGTCCCGTACAGCATGATTGCCAGTTGCTGACGCTGTATAAATCATCTATAATAGATGCCAAGGCCTTTATTATTGTTGCGAAATAACTAAAATTAAAAAAAAAAGAGATTAATGTGGAGTTTAAAATAGTGATGTCTATGAGGGAAGATGATGCTGTGTTTAATGTCCAGTATTTGTTTATATTTGTGATTGATTACAGAGTACCTACACAGTTGAGCATTATCCATCCTTATTTGATATGCATTCAAATAAATAGTTGGAAGAATCTTGTAAAACAACATGTAGGTTAGGTATTGATATTTTTTTTTAATAATCTATTATTTATACATGGTTTTGGATACATGACACCCTTATAGACTAAGGTATTAATATTTATTTTATCTTTTGCCACTTTCGCGATCAATACTTACAAAAGTTAACATCATCATCATTTCAGACGTAAAACGTCCACTACTGAACACAGGCCTCCTTCATGAATCTCCATGAGGTGCCATACTCACCACGCTTGGCAGGCGAGTTGGCGAGCGCAGTTCGGGATGTTGATACACGGAAAGACGCTGCTGCCCATCTTCCAGAGGTATCAATTAGCAGGCTCTTACTGCATCCACGGGCATAAGAGGAGGGGTAACATTCTACTGCCGGTAGGTACCCCTCGGCTCGTTAGGTATATGGTAGATAGGATACATGTTTATAGCGAGAAACACCCACCGTTGACTGGAATTAAGCGAATTAACTTAGTTCATTGAGGACCCAACCCATGATCGATTTCCATCGAACGGTACGTATTTAGGACACCGTCTTTCAAGGTTGATAGCTTCAGTTGAGACGTGAACGAACTTTGTATATTTGGCAATCAATTATTATCTAAGTAGATGTTCAATAGCAACCAACAGTGACGACCTCTTTGGCAGTCTTAGCCAATTTTGCAGCATCTACTCGCCGTGTGGTGCCGGCAGTATAATGTTGCCCCATCTCTATTGCCCGTGGATGCAGTGGGAATCTGCCCAGGGATACCTCCGGAAGATGAGCAGCAGCGGCTTTCCGTTTATCTACATCACGTACTGCGCTCGCTAACCCGCCTGCCAAGCGTGGTGAGTACAGCATAAACCCCTCATGTCCTGAGGGAGGCCTATATCCAGCTGTGGACGTCCTGCGGCTAATGTTAATAACAATTATTGGCCTCTCACATCTATTATAGGTGATTTATGACGTTGAGTTGTGAACTAGACAAACGTGTGGAGGAATGCAGGTAGATAAATAAATGACTTGCGAAGATCAGTACCTATTTTTAGTTATCACTTAGTACTCTTTGTTCTAGTACTTTGATTTCTCTGGTTTTGTTTTGTATGTTACATTACATTAAAATTAAATTACTTAAGGTTAGCAGGTAAGCGCACTAATGCGTAGAATTTTAAATGTTAAAAAACTTTAAATGTTCTCAACCAAGTGAAAGTGAATAATAATGTTCTTATTGAGTAATAAAGATTCTTCAAACAGATTTACAGCGTCAGCAGCTGGTAGGTACCAGCTGCGACGCTGTAAATCTGTTATTCACAGCAGCGTCCTAATTCCTAATTCGGCGGCAACATAGCGGGATAAACAAAATCTTAATATATTTTACATAAATAATTTTAGAAATATTTTTATTGTTACATGTCCCAAGCACAGCAGCGTCTCGTATATTTTGTTTATCCCGCTATGTTGCCGCCGAATTAGGTCGAAACTCAGTTCCGATGATGGGACCCATGAGGAATCGAGGGAACTCTAACGTTGTAGGTAAATATATAGTGATTTCGGCATATTTAGGTCAAGGTTTGCAAGCATTTGCTTTCAGAATGTATGATCTGTTGAAGTTAGGGTTACCACATGAAAAAATCAAAAGACCGGAGAAAAGGCCTGATTTCCATGGAAAAGTCCTGAGATTTTATACAGTTTGAGAATTTTCTCTCAAAAACGTATTATTATCGTTTTATACACAGCGGATCTAGCTCAAGATAACTTTTAGTTTGTTTTACTTGGATAAATACTTGATTTTAACTGTTCAATTGTTACCAAAAGAAGATTATTTTTAGTTGGTTTAACTTTTAATTAAAGAGATCTACAAAATGTAATCTGTGTTTTATTGAAAATCCTGAGATATCACGAGATATGCAAAATCCAGCAGCAATCCTGAGAAAAGTCGAAAAAGCCTGAAATCTCAGGACAAATCCTGAGATATGGTAACCCTAGTTGAAGTAGAACTGGTGAAGAAGACCAAAGTTGGTTATCAAAACTCTTCAATATTACAGAACTCACGGGTGACGTCATCGAAAGTTGGCTAATATATAAATATGTTACAGGCCAAACCCGATTTCAGGAAAAACTAGTTTTGCCTAGGCTAAACTAGTTCTTCCTAGAACCGAGATGGAGAGACAGTAGGTTATTAGGACTAGTAGAAAAGAACTAGTTTAGCCTAGGCAAAACTAGTCTGTCCTGAAATCGGGTTTGGCCGGTAACACATATATATATATATAATCTGTCTTGACCAATTTAGAACACAGCGACTGTATTTTACTGGATGGCTAATATAACATATCCCCATCCACTAATCATCGTACATACCCACACATTATCACCAGTAGCAGGGTCATCGGAATAAAATAATGTGATAGTGTGTACTGGAGTCCTTCAAGGTATAGTGATATGCCCTAATTTTAAACTTGCGGTTGGGTTTTTTGTTTCACTTAATAATGTTTGCTTGCCTCTAAACTCAGTTCTGATGACGACAATCCATGGTTTATCGGGGGAAATACTCAAATGTAATAAGCATACATATAGTATATATTATATTATTATATTTCGTATAATATTATACTATATGTGATTTAGGATAATGTAAATAAGATGATAATGACAATAATGAATAATAATGATAATGACCTGTTCTTTCCTCTGCATAATAGTTAACTAAGCTGAGATGATGGTATAGACCAGGTGCTGGGCAAGCCTAATCCATCTAACAATGTCCCAGGCACTGCAGCGTCCCGTACAGCATGATTACCAGTTGCTGACGCTGTATAAATCATCTATAATAGATGCAAAGGCCTTACTTTAGGATAATGTAGATTAAGGACTGTGGATTTTGTTTAAATAAATAAATAAATAGTGGTTTGTGTATTTTCACCAACATTTTAGATTCTATCATTGAAGTCAGGTTTTTGATAAAAATTAAAGGATTATGGATTTGTAAGTTTGATATCATTTCGACACTCTAGATGTCTAAAATTTTTGATGAGATTAATTTCTTTAAAAATGTTCTACCTAAGTGTGGTTAAAACACTATAAAAATAACAAACTATAGAATAAGCTATAGCGACATCTCTAGTCATTGCTACTGAATGCAACTTCAGAAAATGAACAGGATAACTCTAGCAGTTACCTGTAGATGGCGCTCTTCGGTTGCTCAAACCGATATCACCTTATCAAGAATTTCAGCGGGTCCCGACATGGTCTATTAGCGGTCAAAACACTTCCGGCTTAAGGAAGCGTCAAGTATCGATTTGACGGACATGGGTTTGAATCCCACCGGAATCGTAAAATTTTTGATAAGGTTATTCATTTCTTTGTAACTCGTGGTAACAAATTCTAAGCAAATGAATCCCAAACTACAGTAGTTGTAGTATAGTTTACTGCGTATTTTAGTACCGAACTATCTGCCAGAGGCGCTGCACGAGTTTTCATAATTTTTTTTAACTACAGTCGCTAGCGAGTATACGTTGTAAAAACTCATGGTAAACCTGCATATTGGATCTAAAACGTAATAAACAACCTACTTAACTTCTTTAACTGCTACAGGTATGGAATGAAACATCATTAACGAGGATAAAGTTGTTACTTAATTTAGCAATCGGTAGTCGGTTAATTATCATCATCACTCTCATTTTAAGCATTTTTTTGTAGTCAAAACTGTGTGATCTTTGTTTGTATGAAAGTTTGTTTTTGTGTATGGAAGGAAACATCATTATCGAGGATAAAGTTGTAACTTAATTGGGCAATCGGTAGTCGGTTAATTATCATCATCACTCTCATTTTAAGTATTTTTTGTAGTCGAAACTGTGTGACCTTTGTTTGCTTACAAAGTACAGTCCATCCTATTTGGACTAAATAAAATGATACAATACATAGGTAGATGATTTTCACTTCGTCAGCAACTGGTATTCATGTTGTATGGGACGCTGCAGTACCTGGGACATTGTTAGATGGATTAGATATTATCGTAGCTTAGTCGGCTATTAGTCAGAGGAAACAACAGGTCAATACGTCTGAAGCTGACTAAGCTAGAGTACATAATACTCGACCAACACAACTGTCAGACAAAGTAAACGATTGATGCAAATGTTCTACTAGAGAACTCATTAGGTACTGGGTACCTAATGTAGGCAATTCGTTAAGTAACATGATAAAAATGGACCAACATTTCTGCGGGATGTTCAATTTAATTTGTTTATAGTGCCACGTGTGATTTAATTGATTAGGTTTGAATGTCTTATTAATTAGATAATAAAGGCGATAGTAGGAGTAGGTGTAATTAAATACCTTATTTTGTTAAGTACAGGTAGGTAGATATTTGAAGATAGTGAATTTGTAGAATCAACATCTTATGACGATATACCCATGATATACCTATCGCGTAACATATAATTTATACCTTAGAATGTCCCAGGCACTGCAGCGTCCCGTACAGCATGATTACCAGTTGCTAACGCTGCATAAATCATCTATAATAGATGCAAAGGCCTTACTATTACTAATATGATTGTGGGTATAAAATTACTTCGATATATGTATGTGTTATAAAATACTTATAATAGGTACCTAACTTAGGCACAAGTATTTTTCCAGGGCATATTGAGTTGCATAGATGCATCAATATTTTGTTTTTATTTATAATAATAATAAGTATAAACTTTATTTCAGACAACTACTATAGATAAGTAACAAGATGTAAAGTACTAAATCTTAGGCCCATATAATATATACCTTACAGACTAACATATATTTATGTCTACTTTAATTAGGTAAGTACCTAGAACGATACATGGTACCAATTACACTTAATTAAAGTAACGATGACAATAATTATTTTGTAGAACCTACAGATTGTGTATATATTTCGAGTCATTTTAAATACAAAATAACCATGGCAATAATATAGTATTTTTACAAAACCTAACAAAATGTTAAAATAAAGAAGGCGAAAAGATGCAAAAAAAGTTAAATTACTTTGTTGATATTTTAGTAAAATTGTGTTTTTATGTGTCTACATAGCAATGATAACGCAGATAAGATAGTCATTGCCAAAGTACATCGTATTAGTAGGTTACCTATTGTTACATGGCTGTTACTCAACCGACTCGGAGCGGAGAGTGAGCCTATTGAGAAAATTGGGGAGAGATGGTTACTAGACGTACAACTGTTACTACTTCACTGAGCAGGTTTAAAAAGTGTGCTATATATAATACTCACTTTCCCTTAAAATAGTCCGATATCTGGCTGACTTTCCAGAACATCTGGAACAGCAGCATCAAAATCGTGTGGTTGATCCATGTGTACAATTTGACGCAACTCTCCATTGCGCCCGCGTCGTGTTTCTCCCACATACACTTTGGAAACGACACTTCACTCATTCGACACTTTGCAATTCAGATTGACAGAAACACTGAAATGTTTTTTCTGTGGAGTTTTGTAATCGCTGCGTGCGAAAATAGCATGGGAATATAAATAAATGTGGCGTTATTGGTTTCGACGCGGTGCGGACTTGGCCGTAGCTACTCGCAAACTGACATAAGGCCGTGCGTGAGGCGTCGAACGCGACCACCGCCCGCCACAGTTTAAATGATACGAATCATATGACGAAAGATGACTCAGTGTCGTTTTGTGTTTATTTCTTTGCATTGCGATGTGATATTGGTGAGCGGGGAATTTATTTGTACTCCATCCATTCCTGAGGACAATAACAAGGGTTCAGTCAGTACCTGATGTGGTTCGGGTTAGACCTATGGTACCATAGCGGGGGTTTGATAAAATCTGTTTAGAGAAACTTATTTCTCATAAACAATGATAAATTGTATAAAATTGTTAGAAGAAAGCAAAACATTGTGTTCTCTTGTGTATGAGATTGTGTTCTCATAAACAAGAGAACACTATCTTTATTTCAAATGGCGTTTTTTTTAAAACAAACAAAAAATAAAACTAACACAAATTTAGGAAAATATTCGACACACAGTGATATTAAACAATATTCGACACACAGTGATATTAAACAATAACCTTCCTTTCAAATTTAATTATTGTGAAGACCGTTTGACAATAGGTTATTTGATAAACAAGAATGCAAAATTACTTTTTAACCGCGTGCTCAATTTTGATAACGGAGCAAGCGAAGGATTCTAAAATTAGAATCCTGAGCGATAGGGAAGGAATCAACAGAGCACTAGGTGAAAAATCTTTGCACTCGAGTGCAACACGTAACTCTTCATCCCACCTCAGCGAGGAAATGACTAAATGCAAAAAAACACTTAGGTAGGTACAATCACAAGATACAAACGATACAAAAATCACAAGATAGGAAAAACATTTACAATCACAAGAGGGAGAAGTAAATAGGTTTAATGATGTTTTGAATCATAAAATTAGTGTACATGATGTTCTAAATTCAATTTACTTTATTCTCTAGCTCTAGCGGATAAAAACGGCTTTTGCACTCAGATATCGAAGAGCAAAAATACTCTTCCCGAGATGGGGGGATGAAAAAGTATTTATTGTAATCCGTCATTTGTTTTGTTATTGGTACGCCACAACAACCTAATCCCAAACCAAAGTCTCAAGTTGTTTATGCTCCACTGTGCATTGTTTCGATCAAATAGATGACTTCATAATTAGCTAATCCTTTTGCACTATAGCAATGAAGGTTAGCGCATCGATATTTTATTACCAACTGTATTTTATATTCATGGGAGGTAGGGTAGGTAGCTAGGTTGTTTGGGGGAAGCCCAATTTCCTAAAAGGGGGAAGCGCATTAGGCGCATACAATTTTAATGTGAGCATTAAGCTTGCGGCTGTTTTCGACGGAGTGAAAAACAGTTAAAAACTGAATTGGAACTTGTATTCTTTTCTATTGCAGATTTTTAGGTGTCAATGTAATGCCAACAGTACCTACCTACATATCGATGGTTATCAGCCTAAAGGGGTTAAAAAAGCGGTCCAGTAGTTTTTGAGTTTTTTCACTACCAACAAAAGTACTAATCTTATCTCTCTAGAATATTATTAAAGTTAACATGTAAAAACTAAAGAAGAGAGATAGCTAAAGAAGCTACATACTGGTACCTGTATACATATAGTTAGTAAGGCAATGAATACATAAGGAATACATAAATAAATAATGCATAAGTTGCTACTCAAAGGAACGGAAACCACATTATAGTTGGTATCAAAGTCAATGTGTGAAAGTATAGAAGGTCGATCTCAATGTAGTTTCTCGGTCGATGATCTTCCGCATGGTTTGGTCGATATGGAGACTTATTTTTAACCGATTTGAAAAAGGAGGAGATTCTAGGATTTTAGACCGTATATTTTTTTCTATGTATGTTCACCAATTTCTCCGCAATTGTGGACTTATTGAAAATACTATTCGGATGTTTAAAAAATCTTATAGGAAGACACTTTTGTCGTCCCAGAAGAACCAAGTCCTATGGTGGAAGAACCTAATGGTGTAATCTGAAAGAAGGAAATCGAGGCAAAATAATCATTGAAATTTATTATTTTATTTTGGGAAAGTAAACAGTTTTATTATAAAAAATACAGAAAAAATAGACTGATACAAAATATGTAGATAATGCGGTCCATAACGCTATTCTCAAATTGACATACAATATTAAATGATAAGTTCTGTAAAATCTACTGCATGTAAGCATAATGGAATAAATACTATTTTGTAATAATATTAAGTGTTTAAAATTAAAATTCTTTAATTTTTCGAAAAAAAAAACGAATACAATGATACAATCTAAAATGTTGCTGAAAATACAAAAATAATGAATATTTGAATATTTTCAAGGAAATGAATAACATTATCCATAATTTTGCGGTTCCGGTGGGATTCGAACCCACGTCCGTCAAATCGATACTTGACGCTTCCTTAACCCGGAAGTGCTTTTGATCGTTAAGCTACAGAACCCATGTCTGGACTCGCTAAAATTCTTGATAAGGTGATATCGGCTTCAGCAACTGATTAGAGCGCCATCTACAGGTAACTACTAGAGTTCTCCTGTTCATTGTCTGAAGTTGCATTCAGTAGCAATGACTAGAGATATCGCTACAGCTTATTCTATAGGTTTTGTTATTCTTTTAGTGTTTAATCACACCTAGGTAGAACATTTTCAAAGAAATTAATGGCGCAGCCTGAGAAGCCATGATATGGATGAATTCGTTCACCGTACGAGAATACGGTGAACGAATGTATCCGGCACGCACAACCTCATCAACTCCAGGATACCAGTGTTGTTAGTAATTCCCCGAAACACTTTTAACACATAAAATGCCAGTGCCATATTCCTCTTTACTTCCATTTGATTGCATCCCACCATACCCAAAACACATAAGGTGGGATACATCAATGGATAAAATGGATATACAGCATACATCTTCAGGTACAAGTAACGTGTTAATTTGTTTCGTATCCTTTCAAACATGAGACCATTATTTAGTCTCGTAAGGAGTTCAGATTGCAGCGTTCGACTCTAAATGGCTTCTTGCTAAGGCGTTGTATACTGCCGTTAAGCCGCAATATTTGTGAAGCAGTTTGCCTGTCGAAGTACAAAACCTAAACATTTAAACGCTTTTTTACAGACTTGAACGAACTGTGCTCGAAACTTCAGTTCGCTGTCTAAGTAAACCCCCAAATCTTTTATGGATTCTACTCGCCTCAGACTTGAAACATCTATGTGATAGTTATGGAGAAGTAGCGACTTTGCCCTGCTCAATGTAATTATTGAGCATTTGCTTACATTAAACTGTAGCTTATTTCTCCGGCTCTACTCCTCCACTACACCTACATATGTCTCGCTGCAGACGTCCGCAGTATTCTTGAGACTTATCAGACGAGAGCAGTTTAATGTCATCTGCATACAGCAAGAACTTAGACTCCGATATCATCTCTGGCAAGTCATTAATCATAATGACGAATTCCAACGGTTCCGAATTGCTACCTTGGCTGACGCCAGTTCGGGTAAAACAAGGTTCCGTCTTATGTTCCTCATATTCCACATACTGCTGCCTATCCTTCAAATAACTCTTAAAGAACTGTAGCAGACCAGTAGTGCAGCCAATGAACGTCAAGTTTTTCAGCAAAATGTCATTATCGACTAAATCGAACGCTTCCTTGAAATCAAAGGAGACGACATCGACTTGCACCCCCGCGTCCACGTATAGCATCATGTAGGCCATGGAGTTGATTAGATTACTAGAAGTGCCTCGCGTTGTTCGGAATCTATGCGCGTCTGAGAGCCGAGCTGAAACCTGCTCCTGTATGCTGCGCTGTATTGCCGACTCAAACACTTTCGCCAGAGTTGATAGAATGGCCACCGGTCTGTATTCGCTAACATCTGTCCCAGCCCCTCCTTTTGGTATTTGTACTACTCGTGTTGTCTTTCAACGTACGAAGAAATAAAACTCCTTCAAGCATAAGTTAAAAATACGCCAGATAGGGGCCGCGAGCACCATACGACAATTTCTGACTACGAATACTGGAATACCATCCGGACCTGCAGAGCGTTTTGGCTTGAGTCTTGTCAGCGCAGCACACACCTCTGATAAACTGAGTTGCACATCATTGACACTCGCTGCCTCCGCCGCCTGCACGTCCAAAACCGCCAGCGCCGTACCAAACACCGAGTGGAAGTGCTTCGCGAACTCTGCTACACATTCTTTGTCCGCGAGTATACGTTTACCTGGTGTGATTTTCTTCTGGGATCTTGTTCCTTTTTTTAGATCTAACATAATCCAAAAGCTCCTGGGATAGTCAGCTAGATGATTATGCACTCTCTTTAGATGTTCTTGATTCGCATCACATATAACCTTTACTTTTGCTCTATATCAAGAAAAATCTAGGTAATCATTTGTAGATCTCGTAGACTTGTAAAGTTTGTGCAGCCTTGCCTTTCGTTTTATCGCTCTAATAACTTATTTCGTATACCAGTTTGTTTAATTATATCTAGTGTACACCTTCTTGGGTCGCTTATTTATTAGATATACACTCGTTAATAATAGGAAAGGAAGAAGAGAAAGTGGCGGTGATAAATGTCCCTAATTCAGCATTGTGTAGATCTGGCAGAGCTCATAATGATACGCTGGTTTTCAGTTGGGTAGTAGAGTCACTGACAATTACTAAATAGTAGTAAAGACAATCAAAGCAACACACCTACTCAAACATCCATTTAATTAACTCGTCAAATGTTTTACGAATGTGCGGTGCGAATGAAGGAATGAGGTTCGGGGCCTTGAAACTCGAAACCCTCTTGGAATGTATCGCTCATTTGCGAGAACTATTAAACTACCTACATACTAAACAAATTATAAATAGATATCCGTCTACCTACGAGTGGCGCCTCTTGCCTAGCCTAGACAACTATGAAATCTTTACTTGCTTTTGTTCGCGGCTTTGTATGCTTCCGACATGTTGACTAGTTTTTACGCCGAGAGGATGGTATATGTGCTGGCCAAGTCTTTTAATACATCTAACGATTTCCCAGGCACTGCAGTGTTCTTCAGATAACCAGAAGCGTTGCGCGAAGATTACCTCTTTAGGTAACCCTCGTAGCTATTGAGAATTGAGATATAAAGTGTCATATCAATGTCATGATACCGGTTGTAAATTAGGAGGGGCTTTTTTGAACCAATATTGTATTTAAAACTCTCCATTTCTGCTTTAAAATTCGCATCTCCCATTATATGGCCATAAAATATCACCAGCAACTTCAGCGTATCACAGAGTTATTAATGTTTGCGAACGGTAATTAGTTTGTAAGTGTCATAAAAAAATATAAAATTAACAATGTACTGAGGGACCCCATAATCTACATTTTTACCGTACTAACTGTTACACTATTCATGGAGCAAAAGCTCGCAGAGACCGTGTCACAGGCCTTTGCTAAGTCCAGAAAGGTATCAATGGTACAATTTTTTTAACCGACTACAAAAAAAGATGGAGTTTCTCAAGTCGTCTGTATTTTTTCAATTATTGTTACCTCAAAACTCCGTCGCTCGTGAACCGATTTGGAAAATTCTTTTTCAGTTCGAACAGATACTTTATAATTAGGTCCTATTTTTCGAAACTCAGTTCTGATGATCGGATCCATCAGGAATCGGGGGAACTTCTCAAATACATATAGCGGTTTGGGTCTATCTATCCATCTATAAATTGATGAGACTATTTCGCAAGAAAATAGTTTCCTTGGTAGACATGAAGTCCTTACCTTATTTTTAATGTTGTTGTATCTCTTCAAAAGAGATAAAATAAAAGCCAACGTTATAAATAAACCATTGTGTAATGTACTTGCATTAAATTATTTTATTGGCTGGCGTCCGCCCATTAATAATTTTTACGATCACCCCACTCAGTGTTTATTTCAAGGAGTTTGAAAATGCCTAGGAGAATGATCTGAATAACAATTTGATTTGTTTTATTTCACGGCAAGATCACTATAGAGTTATTGGGTCAAATTAGTATTAATTGGCTTCAAAGTACAGTTTTATAAAGAAATTATATATAGTATAATATAAGATAGGCAATAATTCTTGTTGACGTACCCTGACAAATGAAAATTGCATTCAGGAACAACCCGCTGGTTTCTCTAAAAAAACATTTTTTCAGACGTTGTGAAGCCCGTGGTGGACATTTGTCAGATATCATTTTTCATTCATAATTGCCAAACTTTTCTCTTCGTAATACAATAAAAATTTTAATCATCTTCATCTAAATTATTTGTTCTATTTTGTTTTAGAAAACAAAGTTCTTGTTAAAGAATTTTTTTATTTCATTTATTAAAAATTAATTTAATTAAACATTAAGGTCAAACCTATATTTTCTGTTTTAGTTTTATGAAAAATGGACTACTTTTGGGTAATGTTCGTGAGAGCACCCTTTCAGGATCAGTCTGGAAACCAGCGCTGCCTCGCACCTGTGGTGCGGAGCAGCACGTAGCTGAGACTGGTCCATTTTGGTTAACAGCGGCACAGAACAGACCTGTGCCGTGTCCGACTACCATTGTTAGTATTGTTAGTGATAGGTATGTGTAATCAAAGTAATCATTATGTAATGTGTGTTTTCTATTATTTTTCTTTTTTTTTAATTTTTAATTGTTTAAGTTGTTTTTTTGTACTATTATTGTCTGTGCTGTTTTTGTTGCCAAATAAACGTCTATCTATCTATTTTTTGAGCGCCCCCCCCCCTCCCCCTATAAAATTTAAACTGCATGGTTTAAAGATCTGAAAAAATCTTGAATGTAGTTTAATTAATCATGAACTTTCTAGAAAAACTGTAAGGGTTAAGCAAGCTTTTTTAGTTTCGGAGAAATCGTCGCTAAAGTAAATAAATCGGTTTCCCAAACTTGTCAAAAAAATTGTTTTCGCAACCCCTAAATAATTTTAAAATACCTTTCATAGCATTCAACGTTACTCCACAAAATGGGAAAATCAAGAAAAAAAGCCGTACGTGTATGGGAGGTACCCCAAATTATTATTTTTCATGAATTTTTTTGTAGTGTTATTTTGGCGTTGTTATTTTATATTTCCATGCAAAATTGCAGCTTCCTAGGACTAATAATCTCTTCGCAAAATCGGTGACGGACGGACGGACGCACGGACAGACAGACAAAGAGATTTTCTTGTTTTACTAGGAAACCCTAAAAATATACCGTATACATATAAAATAAACCAATTTCTAACAACAGGTCTACGGTTAACTACGGAACCCTACATAGCGCGTAGCCCGACACGCACCTGCCTTCATTTATTTTATTAAATAAAATTAATTAAGAGTGACCATAAACAATTGACCATTAATAATAATAGTACCTAAACATCCGTCATTTAGTTTAATGTGCATGTGATCAAACCTACATTATGTTTTTAATAATTATTAGTTCACGTGATCATACCTATAATAATAATACGTAGGTTTTTTTTTTTTTTTTTTTAATGGCAACTTATTCCTTTTTGTAGTAGGAATACTACTGCCAACTTCACGTAGCTGGTTCACGGTACAGATAATTTATACAAAGATAATAACACCCGTTTCAAAATTATGCACGGGCGCGACTGAAAATTAAAACTGAAATCTGTTATAAAAGAAAAGAAAAACATAAAATAATACAATCATTTTTTCTAACAGTCATAGATAGTAAAAGAATAAAATAATGAAAGAAATATTATGTATTTAATATAGTAATTATAATACATAACTATAGTTTTATATCATAATATTTTAGAAATTTTATGAGAGCACATGTAGACAATTTATTTTTTAGGGAGAGAAGGGAAGAAAGGTTAGATGGTAGAGGGGCTTTATAGTGGACCAAAAAATCATATAAGGACGGAGACAAGTATTTCGGGCAGTTGAACAGAATGTGCGTTATAGTACCTTCATCAAGACCACATTCGCAAAGCGAAGTGTCTCTCAGTTTATGAAGGTGAACAGGTGAAGAGCAGTGACTGATGCGCATTCTGCAGATTGTTGAGGTCAATTGTTTAATTATTTTAATTTTTGTAAACCATGGTAAGAAGGTGATGAACGGTTGAATTTGGTAAAGGTGTTTCCCTTTATGTTGGCTGGAATTAACCCAATGGGAGTTCCAAGATGTTTCCAAATTTTGTTTGGCTATGGAAATTAAATCTTTAGTGAAAGTGGAAAAATTTGTTGAGCTACCGTGCACAATAGCTGATTTAGCTAGATTGTCCACCCGTTCATTACCTTCGATACCTCTGTGGCCAGGTATCCAAGCCAATGTAATCTTAATATTATCTTCATGGCAAAGACGTAAAATATGTTTAATAGATAGAGAAATTGGACAGGTATAAGCGGATTTCCCGAAAGGGTTAGCTTGTATCAACTGTAAACTACTCCTTGAGTCAGAGAAAATTACCGAATTTGAAATATTATTATTCCTAATAAAAACACACTCAAGGATAGCCAAGCTCTCTCCAGAACAATTTGAACCATAACTAGGATACTTGAACATCTGAGAAATGTCTGAATTTATGTGTAAGAATGCAGCACCTAAAGGGCTTTGTATGTCAAGCTTAGATGCATCAGTGAAAAATATATCAGAGTTAAACCATTTGGCCGAAATAATTTCATTAAATTTTAAATTTGTATTAGAAGTATTTTTATCAATACCTATAGTGAGCCTGATATCAGGTTGAAAAATTTTGGACTTAAAGTCAAACAAAAATAATGGATGTACTGGAAATCTTTCCACTTTATAACTAATATTTGCAAATTTTCTGAAACTTTTTATTAATGGAGGTATGGATTTATGTCTCCAATATGGCTTGGTTTGAATATAAGAATTTAACAACCATAGCATAGGAATCAATGGATGATTTTCAAAAATACTAATTTTAAAAATAAATCTATCTGCAAGGTACTGGCGTCTAAGGTTAAGAGGAGGGTCTGAACATTCAACTTGAAGAGCATTAATTGGTGAAGATTTCATAGCCCCTATAATAATTCTCAGGGCCTTCGAATGACACATATCCAGTTTTTTAATCATTGTTTTATTTCCTGGGATTAATAGAAATGAACCAAAATCTAAATGGCTTCTAACAATAGCATTATATAATATTCTTAGAGAAAATGGGTGCGCACCCCACCACACACCGGATAGACATCTCATAATATTAATACCGCTCTCACTTCGCCCCAAAATTTGTTTAATGTGTGCAACGCCGTTTAATTTGAAATCAAAAATTTTACCTAAAAATTTAACATTTTTAACTATTGGAATAAACGAACCATTTAAAGAAATAGATATATTTGGAATTTGTCTTTTTCTAGAGAAAATACAAATAGAACTTTTTAAAGCCGATAGGGATAGAGAATTGAACTCTAACCAGGTAGATAATTTAACTATAGCTTCCTCAACTTTGTTGGCTGCTTGAACTATAGAATAATCAACTGAGTAGATAAGCAAGTCGTCTGCGTATTGTAAAATTTTAGTTACCTGTGTCATCGACTTCTCAATATCAATTGTGTACAGATTGTATAAAAGAGGGCTCAGAACAGATCCCTGAGGGAGTCCTTTCCAGATGAGTCTGTCAGTCTCATTGACACCTTTAAGTCGTAGTGAAATTTGTCTACCCGAAAATAAATTAAATATGAATGAGGTCACCTTATAAGGAATCTTTAACTTGAGCAGTTTTTCCTTAAGGCTCCAAAGGTCAACGTTATCATATGCAGCCGAAATATCCAGAAATCCAGCAACAACTGATTTATTTCTGCTAAATGCAAGATGTATATCTGTAGTGAATAATGCTTGGCTGTCAGAAATGCTTTTACCCTTTCTAAATCCATATTGGGTATTTGATAAGAGAGAATTATGCTCCACAAACCACTCTAACCGAATTTTTATTAAATGTTCTACCACTTTAGGGATTGTACATGAGAGAGCTATTGGGCGATATGAGGAGGAATCTAAAGGGTCTTTGCCAGGTTTACATATAGGAATTATAATTTGATGTTTCCAGAATTGAGGTATTAGACCACAATTGACAATTACATTAATTATAGTCAAAAAATATTTAAGTGAGTTTTCATTGGCATTAGATAAGAAGGAATAGGGAATTCCATCTGGGCCTGGTGCAGAGTCTCTAACCTGGTTTAGAACTAATTTTAGTTCCTGATAGGAAAAGTACGAATCAAGTGAAAAGTTAGGATTAGTCTGTGAAATCGGATCATTAGATGAGCAGAATGGGTTAGGTAATTGGAAATGATTGGGAACTAATGGGGGAGCTAATTTGTCCATAAAGTCATTTACCCAGGAAGTAGAATATGATGATTGTAAATTTTGCCTACGAGATGATCTGAAACGTCTAATTTTTTCCCAAACAATAGAAGAGGGGGTTTGTGGTGAGACAGAAGAACAAAAGTTGCGCCAGCCTTCTAACTTCTTTTTTTTTAAAAGCCTTTTAGTAGCAGCACTTATGTTTCTAAAATTAAGAAAATTGTCTAATGTAACTATTTGTTCGCATTTAGCCTCGGCAGACTTCCGAAATTTAATTGCGTTTGTGCATGCCGCATCCCACCATGGAGGTGAAGGAATTTTGCCATAAAAGGTGTTCTTTTTTTTAAAACAAGAATTCGCAGCAACAATAATTGAATCTTTAAAAAGCTCACAACATTCAATTACATTAGAAGAATTAGGACTAGGGAGAGCTCCTACTTGTTCATCTAAGGTGACGGAATAATTATCCCATTTATTTTTATTAAGTATGTATGGTAGAAGAGGAGGTAAATTAGGAATAGAAGTATTTTGATAAGGGAAAGAGACAAGAATTGGGTAATGGTCTGATCCATGGGTAATCGGGAGTCTGGACCATGACAGAAGACTAGCTAAAGAAGAAGAAGAACACGATATATCGACATAACTTCGATTTGAGCCAGGAGGGGTTCTACGCGTTGGCGAACCATCGTTCAGAACGCACAAATCAAAACTATCTATTAAGTCTAAAATTTGCTGCCCAAAAGGGTGATTCATGGGGGCTCCCCATAGCTGATGGTGGCAGTTAAAATCTCCTAATAGGACCATGGGAGGAGGAACTGCGGAAAGATAAGAACTAAGAATTGGAATAACAGCATTAACTTTTTTTGGTATATACACTGATACATAAGAGATGTTATTAAACCTGATAGCAACAAAATTAAGCAAACTGCTTGAGTTATTAATGGGAATACGATTAAAAGGTAAATTATTTTTAATAAAAAGGGCAGTACCACCCCATCCATCTTCTCTATCGTCACGGAGAATGGTGTACCCAGGAGTTCTATGAACGGAACCAGGATTCAGCCACGTCTCCGAGACGGCAGAAATGAATGGATTATGAGTGTTAAATAACTGGTGCAGTTCAGATTTATTCTGAACTACACTTCTACAGTTCCATTGTAGGACTACATCCATATTTTGTTACATTTAAAAGTGTAATAGATATTGTATTGATCATGTGTATTGCAACGTTGTTCGGTAGGTCCGCTTGAAGGATTATATTGGTCAAAGATGAAATTAGTTTAGTTATTGTGTCTGGTGACAAGGTTTCTTTCTCACGTGTGTTAGGATCAATGTTATTATTGTTTATGGCACAACCATTAGCAAGGGTCGGCATTTCATAAGATTTTATGATATTTCTATGAGCTTACTGATCATATCCTGGTACTAAGACTGGGCGTGGGCGGGGAGTACGAAGGACGGATTTTTTATAAGAGTAAGTAGCTCCAACTGGTTCCAGTTGAGAGGACAGTGTTACACCGTAGGAGTTATTTGTCGATGGTAATTGATGTGATGGAGCAGATGAGGACTTAAGAATATCAGCAAATGATTTTTTTGTTTGCGGAACTATTTTTATTGCCTCTTGGTATGAGACATTATGATTAGCCATGTGGTGTTTGATATTAACCTGTCTACTGTACCCAGGGCATGCCTTATTGGTAGCAAAATGATGAGCAGAGCAATACATACATATTGCTTCGGATACTTCAACAAGGCATGAGTCTCCTGTATGGCTGTCTGAGCATTTAAAACACTTAGGTTTTGAGCGACATTGCGTTTTGGTATGTCCGAATCGACAACAGTTATAGCATTGAATTGTGGGGAATACATACTGTTCCACAGGTAAAATGGTGTAACAGCAGGTTACTTCCTTTGGCAAATTCTGTCCATCGAAAGTAAACACCACTGTCTGGGTTGGGATCCAGCTGCTACCATCATTTGTTGTAACTTTTTTATTTAAACGACGCGTTTTCAGTATTTTTCCTGTTCCGAGAGGGCATTGTACCGACTCTACAATCTCCTCATGAGTCCAGTCAGAGGGGATACCTTTAACTATTCCCATGCGGGAAATATTGTGAGAAGGGATATAAGTTTTATATTTACTTTTTTCAAGGACTTCACTTTTTAGAAATTGGTTCGCATCTATTGGTGTTTTAAAACATATGGAGAGGCGATTTCGACCTATCTTTTTAATACCATCTTTTAAAATGGAAGTAAAGTTATTTTTGAACAAAAATGAACCAAACTTTAACGGATGTAGAGTATTACCCGTCATACCATCAAATTCTATCAGTTCTACATATATCATGAATGGACCACAGTCACTTGTTTCGTAGTGGTCTCGTGTAACTGAAGTTGGAGTTGGAACTATGTGTTGGCCAGGAACCAAAGTTTGGGTTGAATGTTTGTTTGAAACAACAGCAGGCAAATTTGTTTGGATGGAGGATGAAACTATTTTATTGGGTAAGCGTGGGGAATTGGTTGTCATGTCATTAATTACGTTATTGCTGGAGAGAGCCTTGCTCAAATTGGTATGTATTGGCTTTATCTTAGAAATTGACTTAAGTTTGTCATTTTTTTTAGATCTTTTGTCCTTTTTTTTTGAAACTGAAGACCATTCACTATCGGTTGTATCATCATTTTTCAAGAATTCCGCTCGTCTGTCGCTTGGCGTGGATACAGTTGAAATGTTATTATCCTCATAACAGTCTGACGAAGGCAGCTCTATAAATAGTTCCGGGGACGGAACTATGAAATTATATTCAGGCGGAGGGCCGGGGTCCGGCCTGGGCCGGACCCCGAGCCCAAAATGGACGTCGAGTATGTAGACCCTGGGGTCTACATACTCGACGTCCATTTTGGATACGCATTCGTTCGACTAGGTACCCGTGGGCAGAAAAATAAATACAAAAAACTTACCAACCCGATGTGGGATGATCACAAATATATACAAAAGAAGTTCTTAACTATCTAATTTAACTAAATACAATAAATAATAACAGAATCAGAGAAAATTTACACAACAATTCAAATATTTAGGCGGGAAAACAAAAATCACACGTGAACCTCGCACGAGTCCGATTGACAGTCAATACGTAGGTTAAAGGAAACGAATCCAAAGAACTGGGTTCAGTCAGTGCTACTGCTATATTATCTGTGGTTCAGTCAAACAACAAAAAATATGTTGTCTGACAGAGAATGGTTGTGATGACTCAAATACTCGTAGCGAGGTGGTGATCTAACTTAAATTAATATAGTGATTGTTTAGTGTTTAACACAATAATTTCCCTGGGGGAGGAGTCAGACACGCTGCAGTGTCTGGGACATTGTTAGATGGATTAGGTTTGCACGCACATACCTACAGCTTCTTAGTCAGCCATATTTAAAACTGGTCAAAAAATATGTCTGACTGACGCCTTATGTTGGTTAAAGAAGTTTTCGTTAGAGCATTGTAAATATGCACATGCATTTGTATGTTACTGGTACGGTACGGCTGGGACCAAACCCATTCTTTGGATTGGAGCGAACACGCGAAATTCGGGGAACATGAAACGCGACTTTCAATAAACTTTCATTAGCCGTGGGGTGCACTAGAATGTTACCCCTCCTCCCATGCCCGTGGATGCAGTAAGAGCCTGCTAAAGGATACCTCTGGAAGATGGGCAGCAGCGTCTTTCCGTGTATCAACATCCCGTACTGCGCTCGCCAACCCGCCTGCCAAGCGTGGTGAGTATGGCAACTACCCTTCATGGAGATCCACGAGGGAGGCCTGTTCAGTAGTGGACTTTTTACGGCTGGAATGATGATTATAAAGCCGAAAGTTTTTTTGTAGTTTGTAAGTTTGATACCTCTTCACGCAAAAACTAAAAATACAAAAAGACTTATTTGCATACCAAAGGAAAAAATACATAATTAACAAACCAGTTTTAGTACAAAACATTCACACAATCAAAAATAAATTTATAAAACACATAAAGTAAGTAGACAATGGTAGGCAAAATGGACCTACCGTGCTGGACTATCGTGCGGATTAGGCTGAAACTTTACACACGTATTAGATGTTGACCTAACCTTCCGGACCCAACGCACAACTACTATGCTCAATGATTGTGCCGTCGGTACTTTTGATTCCCTTCTACACAACTAATTGGTAATACCACAGATAATATAATACACTAGTAATACTACCTGCTGAATCACGAGACTAACAGTTAGCACTTCAGCGGAGTGTTAAGTGCGCGGTTTCTTCCGTAAACAGCTGATTACTGTTTCTATGATGATAATTGCACTAATCAGACGACTTCATCTGAGCAAGCCTTTTGAACCTTAAAAGGAAGGAAATGTTTGTGAAATAGACACTTTTAAACTACAGATGTATAATAATGTATAAGGCATTTAGGTACATGTTTTAAAGATGGTTTATACAGAGTAAGCAACTAGTAATCATGCTGTACGTGACGCCGCCGTACCTGGGACATTGTCTCAGCATAGTATAGTCAGAGGAAAAAACAGGTTGCGAAATATAGCTTTCTAGGACTTCGTAAAGCCGCAGACAGACGGACAGGAAAAACTATACGGGTTCCTTGTTGTACTAGGGAACCGTAAAAAGTTGAGTGTTGATATTACTTATATCTAATTGTATACCTACGTACCGTAACTTATGTTGTGAAATTAAGTTAAACTTCCTACCATATAAAACTATGTAACAATTTTGTATTCGCTCACCTATCTGAGATGCAGTATAAGCTTACACCAAAAAATGTCTATACATAGGTACTTTGTAATATTATGATGAGTTTGTATCTTTTTATTTTAATTTAATATTTTTTGTTGCTTACAAAAGTAACCGTAACAGTATTTATAGCTTATTACATAATATATGTTAGTCTGTAAGGTATTGTATCACATCTTTGTAAGGTATTTTAATATGCGTGCGTGATTGGAGAGACTTTACCTTGCCGTAACACAGTTTTTAACTAGCGGGAGGTAAGGTCTTGAAAATTGCGCCTAATATGTAATACTTTTGTACGAGCCCAGAGCTTTTAGTTGAATTAAACCACTGAGTAAATCAATCGCAGTAATAATTATTGTAAAAAGTGTACAAGTTTAGGAAAGATACTCATCCGCTCTAGTCCGCGGTAAAGGCTTAACTGTTCATGTAGGTCGCGGCTAATCGCGGTGTCAGCTGACATAGTTTAATATTTTTGTACGTGAACCGTACATGCTCCCGAGGGAAAAAGTAGAATGAGTATCCATTACAGTAGTAAGTTACAGTAGTAGTACGTAAAATTAAAAGAAAATATAAAGAAATAAAACATAAGAGTAACACTAAAACGGTTCCAATCCATCTAATTGGAATGGTTTCCTAACTTCATTGATGGAAGGGGCTGGTTGTGTCGGCGTTGGGTTATGCATCTCCCGCATTTCAATGCATTCTAGTCCAGCATTGTCCCTTCCCTGCAGTTTTGTATTTCTGTTTCGATTCCTTGCCATTTTTCTTCTGACGAGCCATCTTTTAGCGAATAAGTAAAGTAAGTATGTCGCTATTCCTCCCAATAACACAGAGGTTACCGAATAGAGGTAAATGTCGTGACTTGATATTGATGACGTCATCTGTGGTAATACCTCTTGGCGTTTTTGGTAGTCTATTGCCTGTTGCACTCTATTCGCGTCAGGTATAGTAGTGGTGCCGAGATCAGTGATGTTCAACTGAGCATGTTTCCATCCCAGGTCGAACATGTTGTTGATGGTGGAGTTAATGGTAGGTATCTCTATGTCTGGCCCCATATAAAAGTTGCTGCCCCGCTGGTTGTATGCATATATCGTTGCGTCTCTTTTCTGGAGCAGACACTTCGGCCCCAAGGTTATGACTCCTGTGCCGCTAATGACCGTCGGTGTAACACGATCGTCGCATAGAATTCGTATCAGCTGTTTGTTACACAATGTGAATAGCCACAGATTAGGTTTATGCAACTTCGTCCAGTTTTCTTTACAGGCTGTGTCACTCAGTACACAAGATAAGGAAGCTTGTTGGCTGAAGACCTTTGCTTCACATGGCGCATCTTTATCCTGCACGTTGCATATTGGTTTTTGTGAAACACAGATGTATTCATCATCCCCGTATGAAGTACATTGGCGCATGTCTTGCTCCTCCATGGTGATGTAAGAGTTTTTCGCAAAGTTAAAAGCTATGAAGGTAGAACTTGGTTGAACCAATTTTAGACGTCCCTCTCTCCGGAACGGGATAGGTATAACTTTGTAAATTCTGTAGTCTTCGTCACTCATTAAAGGGATATGTAATTCGAATAAAAAGTAGTTGTTTGTGATTCGAGCCTTCACGTGAATAAGGTCATAGATATTTTTAAAGTCCTTTTCAATGTCCTTCACTGGTAGGGATAAACTTGCAGGAAGCTTTCCCGCGATGATGCGCAGTTGGTTAATCAGTTGAGTAGCAGAAAACAGATGCGTATCGAGATGCCCATTGTAGATGTTGCTTAGAGCATTCATTAGTAAGTCTAAAATTCTCTGTAAATCTTCTAAAATCAAGGTTGACGTCACTGCTGCTGAATTTATGTCATTAACTACATAAAGTATTTGCGCTCGATTCTCGATTTTACTGATTACGTTGTTAGTTCGATTCATGTATGTTTGTATTGTATCAAACTGTTTGTCTATAAATGCAGCGTTTCGGTTTATTATGTTGTTCTCAGCTTCAATTATCAATGTTTGATTTTTTATCAGATGTAGTAAATAGTTATCATTAGTTTGTAGATTTTTTATGTCATCTTCGTATTTTTCAGCGAAATCCGCATCAAGGACGCCGAAGAGGGTTCTTGATAATTTCCCCACGCCGTCGAAGTAGCCTCGTTTTTGTCGTACATGCTGAGATAGCAGTATGGAATTGTATTCCGCCAAGTGACGAAGTTTATGACGTAGTTGGTTGATGACGATTTCGCAAGGCTCATATTCGTGTGACACTCGTTGGCACAAGGAATCTATTTGCTTTATGTAGTTTGTAATCTTGTCTGTCGCTTGCCAGTAGGAAGTTAAGTTGTAGTATATTAATAATGACCATTCATCGTGCATTAGTTTTAGTTTTCCAGCTTCATCAAAATAAATGGGAGGGTCGTCGGGTATCAATGTCACCATCATGTTATTCGTTGTGGTCGCTGAGTGTACCATTCCCGTTATTGATAGTATGGACAGCAGAATAAGTGACAGCAAGTTAGGCTTTGTGGTGCTTCGTCGAATTTTTACCACCAGGACGATGGGCTCTCGGAAGAGTCGAGAAACTTCACCCGGACTTGATTTACTCAGTGGTTTAATTCAACTAAAAGATCCGGTTCGAAGGACCTTGTACGAGCCCAGAGCTTTTAGTTGAATTAAACCACTGAGTAAATCAATCGCAGTAATAATTATTGTAAAAAGTGTACAAGTTTAGGAAAGATACTCATCCGCTCTAGTCCGCGGTAAAGGCTTAACTGTTCATGTAGGTCGCGGCTAATCGCGGTGTCAGCTGACATAGTTTAATATTTTTGTACGTGAACCGTACAACTTTCTTAGATTTTTAAACAATAAATATTTTATTTGATTTGATACTTATTCTGTACGAAATATGTTAAAATTCAACCATCCACCTCGTCGTCCGTGGGTAAAAAACTAACTGCGGGTTAAATATTTGTTTTGGAGTAGGAGCCCAATTCTAAAATAAATTACTTTTCCCTTTAACTTTTGCTTTAACTCGACCATACTTGACGACCTCTTGGCTCTGCTGGTCTATTTGCCGGCTGAGACGCAAGAGGCAGCGGGTTCGATCTCCGCCGGGGGATAAATGTTTGGTTTTCTACAGATCGTACAGTCAGTCAGTACAGTGTCGGGTATATATGTATGTTAAGCAGGTATATCCAAAAAAAATAATTATATTTTGCTTTTTTCGCATCTTTGGGACTAAATGCTGCTGTGTCTAGTGTCCAGCATTAATTATTCTGATTGTACGAACAACCATAACCTTATGTTCAAATATCGTATTAACACCCTGACAATGTGACCATGCTAATCAACGCATGAACATAACAAGCATTAAACGGGGGTACCAGAAAAGGGGACGAAGGTCTCAAAAGGTCACCAAAGGTCAAAAATTGAATTTTTGGGTTTTTTAACGTTTTCGGCCATTGGAAGACTTGTAATTTCACCAAAATCAATCAGTCACCTTTTCTCATTAAGACGGTGCTAACTAAAAAGGTTTCATGTAAATCGGTCAACGCGTTCGGTAATCGTCTAATACACAGACAGACAGACTGACAGACAGACAGCGCTATGCATATTAAGGGGCTTCGCCCCCTAAAAATACAGCGCAAATCCCATAGAACATAAACATTCTGTGGAACAACCATAACACTAAACCTCAGAATACAGTTTGTTCTGTATTCTGAGCACTAAACCTGTCTACCGTATTTTCTTGATTCGTTCATGTAACCCGAGCTATCGTGCACTCCATTAATCAAATAGTTATTCGAGTACAATAATACTCGAGGAGCATTGGAGGTCTCACCGTGTTGTTTCCTCGTCCGACGACGCCTCGATGAAGTCATTCGATCTAGAACTACCTATCATGTTTTTTGTACGATAAGTTTTGAATTTTTTGCCATGAATTTTTTTAGGGCATTATTTAAATGCTAGGTAATCCACCAAAACATGCTCTAAACAGAAGTCTAGAGGTATTATTGTATACTCGTAGCTGAAAGAAATAAAAATCTTCATTCGCACTGCGACGAATTAAGATAGATATTTTTAGAGGTATAATATGTGTATGTACAAAAATACCCAGAGCACCCTGAACAAAAATATCTGCAGGTCATACAGACATTTGTCCCGAGGCGGGAATCGCAACCACTTGCGTCGCAGGCGGACCTTCGCCCACTGCACCACACAGGGCTTTTTTGCAGATGTTTGTAAAAGGAAGAGATCTAGGCATTAAAATCATAAAAGCATTCACATTAATGACCAATGCAACAGTTCTAGGTAAGGGGGATTTTAAAAACGTCAGTAACTGGTACCTTTTCATGCTGTAGGTACGGGACGTTGCAGTGTCTGGGACCAACCTGGGACATGCTAGATGGATAAGGCTTGCCCAGCGCATATTTATACAATCCTTAAAGCCGTATAAATAAATAGTCTGATATTAGACAGAGAAAAGAAAAAGCAAAAACGTCCAAAGCTGACTTGACCGCGGATTTCCTTCCGGTAAAGGAAGTATAATAATGTTGAGTTATTTTAACTTTTATAATACCTAATATATAAAATGTGTCGTATTAAAGTCGCGTTGGTGGCTTTTGTTCCGTCTCTGAACTCCGAATCCACTCAAGGTTAAGCTCAACGAGTGCGATCGGTGCTCATGCACTCGGAGCACCATTGTACCGACGATTCAGCAATTCAACGTATTCAAACTTGCGATTGTTATGATACCAGAGTGAGGATTGAAGATCTCAACGTCAGGAAGGACATTTCAGTAATGTTTCATCATTGTAGTATCATGAAGTAAGCTTTTCAGAAGAAAACTCTGAACGAATAATTCGATGTAAGTACCTACAAGAAACTCGTACTATCAATACAAATCTATCAATAAAAATTGTTGTAGAATCGAAGGTCGAATTTCGATAAATGCGTTATTCATCTAGATATGTCCGAGGATAACTAAAGATGTTTGCAGCTGATGATAAGTGTAGCTGGGCAGTCATAATCGATTCAATATTATGATAAATAGTAAATAAAGTGGCAGCCTTGCGTCTCGTTTCTCTTTCTACATAATGTTTACTGTGGCACTCATTGATTTCCTTGCCTATAAACCTACACTTACTATGATTCATTTAATAGACACGATGGATATGAATGGTCCAATGGACTACAAGCTTTTCCTTTGTCAAGTCAGACTTTTCACGATCGATGAGCGAAGTAGTTTCCTTCTGTCCCCGACTTTGCATGCATTATACTTATGTATCTACCCGGATGAAAGATTGCAAAAAGTGAAATGTTTATGTTTTGGTAGAATGCTAGATGGAAGTGGTTTCCGTCATGCTTGATATAAAAAATACATGTTATCTATGGTCAGACAAGCTCTTGCTAGATTATCCCGGCAAATAGCATCTTTTGAATTAATATAAAATGTATTTACTGTGATTACCTAATACCTACACCAAATCCGCACCCCCAAAAGGTTTTTACCATGCATGGCAAAAATATACATTAGCTAAAATATTTCCTTTATATTTTCCAAGATTCCAACGCTAGTACACACTTCTTTGAAAAAAGGTACCATAGGTTGTTTATGTAGCATAAGAAGCATGGAAAAGTTAGATGAAACTCATTAAAAGTTTTTTGTTAACAAGTGTACCAGTTAAAGCAGGTATGTAAATGAAGGGAAGCAAATTCTTATCAGCTGAGTCAGAACTTGAGCATCGCAAAACTGACGTCACCCGTGCAGCCTTCAACAAACGTGACCGAAGATGGTAAGTAACGTGTTATTTGTTTTATAAAGATAACTTTGTTTATTAGACGTGCATGAACAACACATTAGGTCAACCGTGTCATACGCAAGACAGTGTAATTAGGTAGGTACTTCAACCAAAGATTTCAATCGTCTTTGACTACAACAATATAAAGAGCCTATGAAGTAGTTATTGCTCGGTTCGGATGCTACGCCTCCTTTGCTTTTTATGATTATAGACCAGCTTAAAACTCTTTGGTAGAATGCAGAGTGGTATGTAAGATAAAAATAAAGAAACGTTTATTTTGTCACATTTTTACAATCAAATAAAAAAAATCATCAATTCGGTTTTAAAACTAGTGACAAAAATGGTCACTACTCAGCATGTGCTGTGGCAGAACGAGTCGTACCACAGCGCTGGTCTTCCGTAGTAACCATGATGTGCGGTTGGTAACACACAGAACACATTAAAATCGAATGAAAAAGAAATACAAAATAAATAATATAACAGTTTCACAAAAAAGGAATATAAAATTACATGGATAATGTAAGACACAAAATAAGTAATTAAACAAGAACAATTTGTACGCAATATAATATACAAAAAATAAAAAAGATATCACGGATCTATACTAAATATGAAAACTAAAGGTAAGGCACAAAACGACTACTTATTTTGTTCTATCTTTTGAGTATGTAAAAGGTACTTCTTTAATGAATTTTTAAAAGACCAAATTGAATATGTGGTGTCAAAGATTAATATGTTATCTATGGTTAGGTTTGAGCGGGAAAGATTCCCGACGAGTAAGTTTATTACAAACAAACAAGCCGACTCGGCCTTCCTTACTCCCTGATAGAGTAGCATTTCATAAGTGGAAATAATTTGTAAAATCGGTCCTGTAGTTTTTGAGTTTATTCATTTCAAAGAACCAAGAACACAAATGTCAGTTTATAATATACTAGCTTCTGCTTGCAGCTTCGCACGCGTGGTACCCAAAAGTGAAATTACGGGCACATGAAACCTTACAACTATGTCTCAAGGTGACGGGCGCAATGCAATGCAGCGTTGGTCACGTGCTTAGTGAACGTGATCACCGTAGAGGTTACCGCTTAACACCAGGTGGGCCTTCGGCTTGTCTCGTCATTTATTAGTATAAAAAAACCGAATAAAGTGTAGCCTACTTTCGGCTTTATAATTTAGTGAGATATTAGCTGCTGCCTGCGGCTTTGTCCGCGTTTTTATTGATATTATGTATTTGCGCGAAACCCTAGTTATTTTTATAGAATGTTAGTTGCCTAAGTTACACCTTCTAAACACAGTTATCTGCCACTGAAAGTCCCGTTAAATCGATCAAGCCGTTTCATGTTCCCCGACTTTCTCGTGTTTGTTCCTCGCAGATGGGTTTGATTCCAGCCGTGCCATACCGTAAATTTTTCTTCCCGAAAAATGTATGTGCATATTTACAATCATCATCATTTCAGCCATAAAACATCCACTGATGAACACAAGCCTCCCTCATGGATCTCCATGAGGGGTAGTTGCCATTCTCACCACGCTTGGCAGGCGGGTTGGTGAGCGCAGTATGTGGGATGTTGATACACGGATAGACGCTGTTGCCCATCTTCCGGAGGTGTCCCTTAGCAGGCTCTTACTGCATCCACGGGTAGGAGAGGAGGGGTAACATTCTACTGCCGGCACCCCACGGCAACATATTTACAATGCTCTGATGAAAACATCTTTGAAAAATATAAGGTTTATTCAGTCCGACATATTTTTTGACCAGTTTTAAATATGGATGTATAGGTGCTGGGCAAACCTAATCCATCTAACAATGTCCCAGACACTGCAGCGTGTCTGACTTCTCCCTCAGGTATATTTTTTGTGTTATATTAAGTTTAATACAAAACAATTACTCTAATAATGTTAAGTTAGATCACCACCTCGCTACGAGTATTTGAGTTATCGCAACCATTCTCTGAAAACATATTTTTTGTGGTTTGACTGAACCACAGAAAAACACTAGTACTGACTGAACCCAGTTCTTTGGATTTGTTTCCTGTAAATACGTATTATTATAGGTATGACAGATAACGTGTACATAATAATTATTAAATATAGGTTTGATCACATGCACATTATATCTAATAAATGACGGATGTGTAGGTACTATTATTATTAATTAGTTTTAATTAAAATAAATTTGGGCAGTTGCGTGTCGTGCCACGCGCTCTGTAGGTTTTCGTAGTTACTCGTAGACTTGTTGTTAGAAGTTCGTAGTAAAACAAGAAACCCTATATTTTGCTTTGTCTGTAAGTCTGTACGTCCGTCCGTCCGCCCGTAACCGACTTTGCGAAGAGATTATTAGTCCTAGGAAGCTGTAATTTTGCATGGACATATAAAATGAAGGGTCCACTGCAATAATGATGAATGTCATTGCAATCTAGTTTTGAGATATTTGAGTTTAAAGGTTTTAATTGGATAATACAAAACTCCAGTAATAGGAATAAAAAAAATGGATTTATGAACTTTTAGTATACATATCAGAGTATTATTTTTTTATGTTTATAAAAAAAACGTTCTTTTAATTATGTGAAATTTTGATTATTAGCGTTGAAGTCCTAAAAATTCTGCACTATAATGATGAATGTCCACACTTTTACACGGTCTAAAACTATGGTTGTCCAAAATCTTACGTCCTATTAACCCCTTCGTTTTGCTACATTTGCAGCATGCAGAAGCTGATCGTAATGGAATATGTAATTTCCATGGAATATGAGGTGAAATGAATGGACATTTATCATTATAGTTCTGAACGCCTGTGACATCCATCGTTCTAGTCGTGTAGCCATTTTTAAAAAATCGATTTATCTCGGGACTGCCTGCGTTATTTAACAGTTTGAAAGTGCGAAAATGTACTATGCAGATCAAGGAATCGAATGGCATACTTGGTTTGAATTGGTAAAATTTTGGACATTCAGCATTATTGCAGTGGACCCTTCAAATAATAACGCCAAGATAACGCTACAAAATTATGCTGACAAAATAATCATTTGGGGTAGCGCCCAAGCCCATACACGTAAAATGTTTTTTTTTCTTGATTTTCCCATTTTAACAAAGACAGTTTTTCGATTTAGGGTTCCGATTGCGAAATATTAAACTTTTTCAACAGACAGACAGATAGTAAAAGCGAAACTATAAGGGTTTCTTGTTTTACTACGAAACCCCAAAAAACAGAATGACAAAAACCTACTGAACATATGCCTCCCCCATAGATCTCCATGAGGGGTAGTTGCTGGTGATGGTACTTCCCTAGATGAACTCTTCACAAAAACATCTACTACAACTTGGTACTAATTCCCATGAACTAAGTTATTTGGCCGTGGGATACTGGCTGTAGAATGTTACCCCTCTTTTCATGCCCGTGGATGCAGTAAGGGATACATCCGGAAGATGGGCAGCAGTGTCTTTCCGTGTATCATATCAATATCCTATACTGCGCTCGCCAACCCGCCTGCCAAGCGTGGTGTGTATGGCAATATCTACTTATGGAGATCCATGAGGGAGGCATGTGTTCAGTAGTGGACGTTTTACGGCTGAAATGATGACTTCATCATTTCAGCCGTAAAACATAGCGCATGAAGCGCATAACTTCCGAACTAATGCATAAAATTGGTTGATTCTTTCTTTTTTGTTTGTTATATTTAGGTAGGACAAGATTTGTATAAAATAAATAAACAAAAGTTTTTTTTTATTAAAATCTCGATTTTATAAAACCTCTTATAGAAAAGTGAGTGAATGAAAAGTGAGTGATTTATTGACTATGATAGCGGTTTTGATAATATTGAAATGCAGACTCGTTTTTGCCTGACAGCGTACGCATAGTGTTAAAAAATAAATTCACCAGTGAAAAAAAAATGCATTTATAGTTGAGGCATTTTTTTAATTAACAACCACATGAACAACCATCAAGAATACTGGAAAATGTTTGCCTATTTTTAATGTCAATTTTTAAGTGTCTACGGTTTTGGAGATAACACATTTTTTTTCATAAATCTGCACCTGAATTCACAATTTATGAAAAAAAACTGTAAAATCCTTGAACACGTTGTTGCTTATTTTAAATGAGGAGTCTACATTCAAATTTCTAGCGTCTACCGTGCACTGTTTCGGAGCTATGTCACATTGAGTAGGTATTATTATTAATATATTCATAATTTCTCCATGAGGGGTAGTTGCCATGATTACCACGCTTTGCAGGCGGTTTGGCGAGCGCAGTACGGGATGTTGATATACGGAATGACGCTGCTACCCATCTATCGGAGGTATCCCTTAGCAGGCTCATATTGCATTTGCAGACAAGAGAGGTGGGGTAACATTCGTCTGCCCGCACTCCACGGCAAATATTAGAGTTAAATTAACAAATTCAACAATATTCCAGCGACAAGGTGTTACGTTTACAAGTTGAACAATATTCTCCCTGTTACCGCTGTTACGCTACAATATACCACGAGGGTTATAGTTGATTTTCTTACATAAATAAAATATGTAAGTATATAAAGGTATTGATTTGTTTGTTCCCAGATTAAATAAAAAAGTACCTACTCTTCTACGAGGCTACATAGGATTAGAATCTTAAATCAGACACGATAACCCCGTGAATAATGCATAACCAGCTTTTGAATCTGTTTAAACGTTGTAAAAGTTGGTTTTCCTTATAGTTTGCAGCGATAAGGAAAATAAAAGGACCTTTATCTTACTACCTTTATCTTGTCCAATTACGTTGTCTTATTTATTTTTTCATAATAATTAGCCTATACCTGTGCTTGATTTAATTTAGATACCTAACACCTACCTTAGCCTAGAAAAATATAAATATCAATTAAAACGGTACGGAATTTATTCCCAGATTATGGTTAGTTTTTTAAAGTATTTTTTTGCAGTAAGCGTTTTATCTTACTCGCATCAAAATTACAACCTAGCATTTTTCATCGCGTTTAAGTTACCCTTCGTAAAGCAATATAAGTATTACCCCAGATTACAGAAACTAAGTATTACCTAATTAAAACCATCAGAGTTCTCGAAAATCCGAGAAAAGTCGAGATATCGTGAGATTCATTTTTTATTATTATATTTAATATTCTCGCGATATTTCGATTTTGCGGTCTCGCCTTCGAGCCGGCGACCTCTGTAACTTAGTTGGTCTAATAGGTGCCTGAGAAGATGAAGGTTGCGGGTTTGATCCTTACCGGGTCACAAATGTTTGCTATAATTGCAGATGTTTGTCTCGCGTCTGTTTTATAAACTCAGTTCTTATGGTATTATGTGTTACATTGTAGGTCACATTATTTAACTTAAAATCCAATAAAAGGTCAGTGAGGGCAATGATTAGGGTACCTAGGTAAATCTAGGTAACTTTCAGTAGTATGTAGGGTAGTAGGTAAGGTCGATTTGTAATGTAAAAATAACAACTAAATTCAAGTTAAAGCATAAACTTATACCTTATTATGATACCATAAGCAAAAAAGGATTAGTCTGTCTATTTGTTCTGGCTAATCTCCGAAGCCTTTTTTTCGATAAAAAATGTATAACGAGTGCAAAACCGTGGGCCGCAACTTGTTACGCTAGCCCTGTAGACTGTACCAGTTGCAAAATACCACACACATTGTATACAAACTCGTAGGTGGCGACACACTGACGCGTCAAGCGGTGTGAACTCACCAAGGTCTCCCAGGACCCTCGCACCGAATGCACTTGACTAAATAAGACAATCACAAATTGAGTGCCATCCCACTTCCTGTGCAGTGCAACTGAGTGTTGGTACCAGCGGCTTTATTTCTCATAATAATATTACTGCTTATAGCAAGTAAGTATAGCTACTTGCTTAACCCGTTGGTTCAGGGACCCGAACTGCTCTAGGCAGCGCTCGTCTGGTCTAAAAGACTGACGGGTGTTAGGCGCTCTACTGGGCTTTGTTTAGTAGCCTATATAAATATTTTTCATTTCATTAGCCTGCAGCTTTCTATCAGGCGTCCGTCACTCGCTCAAGGCCACGCGTTAAATGCCTACTTGGCGTACCGTCGGGGATACGCGGCGTATACCCGACGGTACGCCTAGGGGAATCGGAGCATCTTAAGCACCGAGGCCAGCCATCCGGGGGGTTTTATAGAGTCATCGCGAGACAATCTCACATAATGCTGTGCTCTTATGCAGCATAGTATCTATTTGAAATTCCCCCCTCTTCACCAAAAATAATAGTACCTACATTACCTACAAATACGTTTACTACAAAAACAGCTACATGGCTTTGGTAGAGTCGATGTGTGCGGAACTTTATTATATGTCCTCGTAGAAACCCGCACTAATTCTGTTAGTGCCAGAAGTTAGTGTTAGAATATCTTTGTACTAAGGTATTGTTTTGTTGTTGTCGAAACGCTAACTTAAAACTATGTCGAAGACGTGGAAATGGGTAGAGTAGTTAGGTTCACGAATACACAATGAAATAAGTGAGTTATCGTTATCAGAATAACTGTTTTCCGGTGCAAGTTTAGTGCGAACGCTCAGTTCATATGGTAGATTAGATAAGATGAAGCAGATAAGCCTTGAGTAATGGAAAATACTTTGTACTTAATGCACCGATTACTTAAACGCTGAAAGTACGCTTGCCTGGCACCTACATATACCATCCTCTTAGCTTAGATGTAGGTATCTTACGGTGTTGGTAGTAACCTAATGTAGTTAGGTTCTCATAATACAAGCCATGCTTACTTTGGGGCTAGAATGGTGCTGTGTGAAATTCCAGCATTATTATTGTATTAAAATCTATAGTCGAGACACAAAGCGTGGGATACAAGATGCTGGTTGGAACTGTAAGATTAGATGATAATACCTAAAACCACATCCGAGATAACAGAAAACCATTACATCACACTTTAGCGTATAAGATATATTATCTATAATTACCTATATAAATAAAAATGAATCGTCGAAATGTATAGTATATGCGCATAACTTCCGAACTAATGCATAAAATTGGATGATTCTTTCTTTTTTGTTTGTTATATTTAGGTAGGACAAGGTTTGTATAAAATAAATAAACAAAAGTTTTTTTTTATTCAAATCAGATTTTATAAAACCTCTTAAAGAAAAGTGAGTGAATGAGACAAAATGACGTTCAGTTGTTTTGTCTTTTGATTTTATGGCTTTTTGTGTATGGTTTAACACAATTCCGCCAGTGTCAAGTTATTTTATAAATTCGTAAGTTATTTGGCTAGCCATGTTGGCGGCCATTTTTTTCTCTATATGACGTTCAGTTGTTCAGCGAACGAATGACAACTTCAAACAGACCATACGTCATATCACAATGTCAATCACAATTACTGCTTTTTCGCAACTGATAAACGGTTTTTCAAATGGTGTTTGCGTCGTTGAGATTAAATAATTATGCCCATTTCCCTTTGTCACGACGCGGCCATCACGCGTGAACGGCTGGACCAATTTCGTTTGTTATTGTCAGGAGAAAGCGCGGAACATTAGAAAATTTAAGATAACCTAGCGACCATATTAACTTTTCTTATGTTCAAGTGTTTTCTTATACTTACAAACGGTTAGCCTTTTGCCGTTTAAAGTTTTAGGAATTTTAGGTCGTAGAATTAGCAGAGTATTAGTAGTAGAATACTGAAAAAAATGAGTTACCTAAACTGTTTAGGTAATTTCAATCCGGCTTTTAGCTCTTAAACTTAAGTAATCAGTTCCCAAAGCATTTCAGCTAAAACTACCAATGCAGTTTAGTAAATAAGGCTTTAGCTAAATAAGATAAAGTTTTAGGAATGCTTCCTAAAATCATTTATTCGGTATCTACTAGCTAAACAAATGGACCATTTGGTCAACTGTAGTAGTAGAGTAATAGTGTGGTAATAGTATCTATTAGTAGTACAAGGTAGTAAATTTTGAGGCGGTAGATACGAAGTTCGCTGGGACAGCTTGTATCTCACTAATATTATAAATCTGAAAGTGATAACAAAGTTCCCTTTTTTCAGGTTATGTCAGGTTAAGAGACAAGTCATAAATAAATGGTTCAGCAGCCTCTGCCAAATTCCTTTCATAAAGTAAATACATTTCGTAGGTTACGTCAGGTACAGTTTTAAGTATAAGTCGTTACAGTGTTCGGCTACGGTCTGCCTAAGTCCCTTAGTCAGGGCTGGATGTCTGGACTTGGAAAAAATATGTCAAATTAACTGCGCGGGCGAAGCGGCGGGTAAAAGCTAATACTTAGATATGTCTCTCATCTTCATATCTACTTAATACACAGACCACCATTTCCCTGGCAATCAAATAACGTACCTACGTTATCATTTGATTGCCAGGGAAATGGTTGAATAGCCGGGTAATAAAGGAATGACATTGTTGAAGTTGCTAATGTCATTTTACATAATGGTGTAGGTGGAAAAACTTTTTCCTTTTACGTGTTTCGGTGGAATCAGGAAATAAATAAGAATGCAATGCTAGACATTTTCACACACCACAAAATGGCATACTTACCTATTCTGTTTATGTTTTATTTCTCCCTTAAAGTACCTACTTAAGGACAGTTTTTGGGCTGTTTTGTTTTGAGCTTTATGAGAATTTCGTATACGATACTTACTAGGTGCCGTGGAGTGCCGGCAGGTAGTAGAATACTGCCTCTCCTCTCTGCAAGTAAAAATCTGCTAAATACCAGATGATGGGCAGCAGCGTCTTTCCGTGCATCAACATACCGCACTGCGCAACCCGCCTGCCAAGCGTGGTAAGTATGGCAAAAATCCCTCATGATCAGTACTTGCAGGTCCACGAGGGAGCCCCATGTCCAGCTGTGGACGTCTTCCGGCTGAGATGACTTACTAGGTTGAGAGGTATGTACTAGCATAGACCACAGAGTAAATACGCTGACTTCTGGTATTTGTTAGAAGTGTTTAAATAGGTACTTATCTCATAAGAATGTTCTGACGAATCAAAAATAACTTCCATCGTGCCATCTGTTTTGCAACGCGTTGAATAAAATGCGCATAAAAATCTGCGCAGTCTGAATGCCTTTGTTTACACCTTACAGACACAGGCCCTTGATTCAATGTAAATTAGTAAATGGACACCGTCATCTCATTATAATTTTATGTTGTTGTTTTGAAGTCAGATGTACTCAAATACCTTCTTTGTGCACTAAGATGGGGAGGTAGGTATTTTGCGTCCAAAAGGCGAAGCAATCGATTTTCGTTACAAACTCGTAGGTAGGTACCTACTTATGTTAAGGATATTAGGATATAATGTATATAACACACACCACGTCCACGGCTAACACGGCTAACACAGTGTATAAGAGGTACACTGATCCCAAAAGTATCATTCGGTGGAACGCAGAGCTAGGAGGCTCATTGCTGAGGAATATCTTGTGACGTCAAAGCTTGACAGCCTAAGTCACCGTCGCAAGGTATGCTACCTTGTGTATGTACCTAGTGTATATCAGTTTTCTACAAATTATACTACGGAGAGTGCTCGCAGGAACTACATGACTTAATTCCACCATCACCCTTTTTCCATAGAAACTACAGACACACTGCACACTATCATCCTCATTTGGTTGAAATCCCAAAGCTGAGAACTAAACGCTTCCAATCGTCTTTTATAATGCGCACTGCTCTCGACTGGAACAAACTACCATCGTCTGTGTTTCCAACCTCTTATGACCCGATTACGTTTAAGAAAAGAGTTAATAGGCATTTTCTAGGGAAGCTCGCTCCTTCGTCGATCTCATTCTTGCGATAGTAAGGATGAAATCAAGAGCTAACCTATATAACATAAAAAAAAAATCATGACGGTGAAGGCGTATTAACGATTTTTGATTTCTGTGACGCGTCAATAAGGTCCATGCGGCCGCACCGAATGAAGTAAACGAATGATTCTTCATTTATATCTTTGAATTCTACCTCTATTTATATAACTCAATATGCCTATTTTAGCGTTTCAGTAATTTTGTCTTTCCTGTCACGACATAAAATAGTCCCAATTTTGAAATCCCTCAGGAATGAATAATGCTACAGTTATGTATGTTGGATTTAAGTTTTTAAATCAGCTGATGCAATTTCCTTCATGTTATGTAGAGTCCGGTCATATTCGGGAATTACCGGATTTTTTGGTAATTTAAAAACTTATTCACGGTACATAAGTAAGTAGTAGGTACTCTAGGAAAACATAAAACGGAAAAATGATTTTACCATTAATTATTGCATCGTACATAATTTCAATAGTCTACCTGCCATTATTTTATATAATATACAATAAAAAGCATTTTATTACCTTAAAAATTACAGAAATAAAAACTTTGAATACAAAATGCACAATGAGCGGCCTTATCGCGCTAAGCGATTTCTTCCAGAAAGTATCTTCTAGTTGGTTTACTTCCTAATTTCTCTTTTTATTGTAAAGATTATGTAAATTTTCTATTAACTATTTTTTTTCTTTTTATATTCTATTCTGAATGTTTAATTTTACAAGCTTTTATTAGCATCTACCTATCGTCGGCTTACTGCAAGAAGTCATTAACAGCATAAACCAAAAGTTTGGCAAAAGCACTTTTTATCTTTTTATGACTTTAAGAGCCTATATCATTAAAACTACGACAGTTATCAAAATAATTTAAACGCCAATATAGTGATATGTGTTTATTTATATCTATCATCTATTGTGCCGTGATCTATTGTACTTTCTATTCTGCTCCTTCTAACAATAATTGTGTGTGTGACTTGTGGGCCCCATAAACCCGTTGGACTATAACGAACGTAAGTCTTTTTGTTTGTACCTGGACCCATCTCAACCACATAAATTGTGAAATTGTGAAAAGCTTGTTTGTTAAATAGTTTTTTTTACTAAATTTATTTACTGTTTTGTTACCACATTGTAACTCTATTCTTATTTCTTAAATGCCGATAGTATATGCCGTGACACCCTATAATTATAAGAGCACTACATTTACTTATAAACATGTAATCCGATTAATCATGTGTATCTTATGTTGGGAGTCCATATTAAATAAATAAGTTACTGACGCTAACGGTCAAATAAAATTTTTGAATTTCATATCCTGTCCCATGCGTATCGCGAAAATATGGCATTCTCCCACTGCGCAATTAGGTAGGTCAAGTAAGGTACTTACATATGAGCATAACTTTACTGCTAGTCACGGTTGTGCCAATGAGATGTGCAATGTGCATGGCATACCAAAATAATCAGTTGGAATTCTTTTGCTATCTGCGCCATTGTTATATCTGCGATAAATGTTAGGTCACGTGTACTGACGATAACGGACTGATCCCACTGGTTTAAAACTAAGACAACCTCTTGCGCCTTCTACTAGGGACAATTTTGCAAATCTGGTCTGGGTATTTTAATGAATAACTATTTGAGTATTCTGATGATGAGGCCAATTTCGATCACGGCGACTGACTTAACTTTTGTTTGCGGGAGAGTCGGCATAGCTTCGTTTGAGTGCTCTGGTGTATGTCATGCCTGCCTTCTCGCTCTTCACATGTTTTAATTATGTTCTGATTCACCAATCTCCTCCATTCTAGACTCTTAGGATTCCCAATAAGTGCCTGGTCTTCCGGTTTGCGTTTGCCCTCCTGGAGTTCAGAAAAGAAGATGCGCTTCGCCACACTTCTGTCGGGCATTCTCAGGACATGGTCACACTATCGCAGTTTACGCCTCATCTGGTCAACCTCAATTGTATAGACAATAAGCACGACGTAAAATATCTGCTAATACGTAATCGGACAATTTAACTTTTGTGATGTCTCTACTAACTTGTCTAAAGCATTAAGATGGAACCTGTATAACTTACCGACGCAATGCTGTGCTGGCAGTAGAATTTTGTCCCTCCTCTCGTCTGCCAAGGGATACCTCGGGAATTTGAGCAGCAGCTTCTTTTCGTGGTATCAACATCGCGTACTGCGCTCGCCAAACCGCCTGCTAATCGTGGCGCGTATGACAACAAACCGTTTATGATCTTGTAGATCCATGAGGGAGGCCTTGTATGGTAGTCCTAAGGCTAAGAAGATGATGTGTAACTTACAGATTTGCTTACGATTATACACCAGGTGTCCGAGGAATAGAGGAGGCAGGGCGGTACTTACTACGGCTAAATGCACTTTGACTTTGGTGCTCTTAAAGTTGTGTGAGTGGAAAATCTTTTGTCGGAGCTTCCCAAAGGTGTTTGAGTATTCTATCAATTATTTGGTACTCACCCAATGTTGGTTTGTTTGATTCTTGCATGATTAAAAATGAATCTTAGAAGGAATGTTATTTTGTTAAAACTTAAATGCGCGCCATCTACCGATTCTGTGTGCAAACTGTGCTAGGCTGCCACAGAACAGATAAAATGTTTTCTCTGTTCTGTATAGGCTGCAGATCACTGCAGACGCTTAATCATAATAATTTTAAAACGCGCGCACCATCTATGCTTTTGCCTTTGAAAATTAATACTCCGTAAGGCCAGTTACAATTTTTACTGCCCCATCATCCCACTTTTTTTTTTTGAAAAAATTCTAGATACCTTTCTAGATTTTATTTACTTTATTATCTCATCCGTAGGACCGCTGTCCGTCCACTGCGGGACATAAGCCTCCACCATGGATTTCCAAGATCATGAGGGGGTTGTTACCATACATGTTAGATGGGCATCAGTGTATCGACATCCCGTACTGCGCTCGCCAACCCGCCTGCCAAGCGTGGCGAGTATGGCAGCAACCCCTCATGATCTTGGAGCTCCATGAAGAAGGTATATGTCTAGCAGTGGACGTACACAGCAGTCCTACAGCTGAAGTGATGATGACATAGACGTCTCAGACAGAGCCGTGAGTTGAGTACGAGTAATATTGTTGTTAGCGCGCCATCTAGCGGAGAGTAGTAAAAATAAATAAAACGTTAAATAGTTCCCTTCAGCCCAATAGATAGTGTTAGTATCTATTTTTATTCTTTAAAGCTAAGCCTTAGGTCTTAGGTCGTCTCTGCGAGCTAGGGAATCGCGGCGATGTTATCGTCCGTGCCACGTATTTCTATACAGTCACTCTCTTAGAGGCAGTCTCCACGAGCGAGAGAATCGCGACGAGTCCGCGCAATAGAATCGCCGCGATTCCTGCTCCTGGAGACGGTCCCTTAATTTACTACTTTGTTTCTACAACTTGTTTACTTATTTCTTAAGTTTCTTTATATAAGTGTGAGATAATAAATTATATTTATTTATTATTCTGGTAATGTTACCTCGCTTACTCCGCGCATTAGCTCCATCTATTAGGTTCAGTAGTAAAAGGAAAACTGTTCATTGAACTTAAGTTTTTATTTCATATAATTTCAAAAAATGTGTAATTTTGTAAACTGCAGGTAAGGTAATGCAAAAAAAACAAATAATTGTTCATAATTATATTTTATTGCGATTTACCACAATAAATGCTTATTTAAAACAATAATATCATTTAAATACAAACAAATAAGACTGAAGTAGTCACAATGAGATATGAACTATAAAATATAATCCTTATTTTACTAAAATACTTATTAACACTGTCCATATATTGCAATATATAATAAGTATAACGTATTGTAAATGAAAATTGGAATCAATGTTGATTATTATTAATAACATTCAAAACATGCTGTTAAGAATGAATATTAGTTTAACTTTCATCACAGATTTTTCTACAGTGTAGAATTGTACCTAGCCTAACTAAAGACTTCGTCCCACATACATGGACTCTATGGAAGCAGCAGAATACATGGAATAAAGCATAATACATACGTGAATCCTAATATCTTCCCGGCGCTGGCGGCGGCTTAAGAGAGATATCAGGTTTTTCGAGACAAAAAACCTTTTCCAGTGGGCTTAACATGACGTTTCTTGTCTAGGAAAATATGAATAGATGAAAATGACATTCAAGTTTAGACTTCTCTAGACAAAATAGCTCTTAGGAAGAGAAGAAACAACATGGTTAGTGTTTCAAGGAGGATATTATCGTCTCAGCCCGCCTGCCAAGCGTAGTGAGTATGGTAACATTCCCGCCGTGATCAGTACATAGAGATCCGTGAGGTAGGCCTATGTTCAGCAGCGGACGTCCTACGGTTGATATGATGAGAGATTACGTAGCCGGATATTAAACTATTTGTACAACTAGTGTTCACTGGCATCCAAACTGATTTATAAACTAATAAATTGTATGCTATGAGAATGAATTTATGCAGCCATGCTAGCAGGCCAGCCCACCGCCTTCGTTGCGTTCAATCTCCCGCCTTACGTACTCCGCTTGCTTCTCACTAAGGCCCAGCTTTGCTACCTAGAAAGAAAAATATATATATATTAATATATTTTTTTGTAAGCTCTGGAGCTTGAAGAGGGCCTTGTGAAGACTGCTGGTGGTAGATAGAAGACCTGCCAACCAGTGCGAACAGGAGGTAACTATAGACATGTGTTACCTCCTGTTCGAACTGGTTAATACCGTTGACGCCGACTAGGTAGCCGTCAAGGTGCGCTGCGAGGCAAGAGCTCTGCAGCTTAAAGCTATCAGCCAAGGTCCTTATGCAGACTACTGGTGGTAAATATAATACCTTTCTCTAGTTACCTCCTGTTCAAACTGGTTGGTATCCGCTTAGGCCGCGAGATAAGCTCAGGAAGTTAAAGCAATCAGCCGAGGTTCTTGTGAAGACTGCTGGCGGTAGATAACACCTGTCTATAGTTACCTCCTGTTCGAACTGGTTGGTATCCGCTGAGGCCGCGAGATAAGCTCAGGAAGTTAAAGCTATCAGCCGAGGTTTTTGTGAAGACTGCTGGCGGTAGATAACACCTGTCTATAGTTACCTCCTGTTCGAACTGGTTGATGCCGCCGACGCCGACGAGATAGCCATTGAGGCGCGCCGCGAGATGCGAACTCTGCAGCCTAGAGCCGTCGACTCCGAGGCTGCGGCACAGGTCTTTATGGCCTTGAAGGCGGTATTTCTGGTGGTAACTGGAACAATTCGCAATAATGTTATCCTTTATCGCCATTACTACCAGCGGATAGTCCGAGAAGCGATTAAAACCAAGAAACACCGGAATTTTAATCGTGAGAATGATTTTCATCTCTTGGCCTCGTGGAATCCCTTAATTAACTAGTAGGTAAATGAGCGACGCGTGGCATTATTGCCGTGTGAAAAAACTGTCAGTGTTGTGCGTCGTCGATGTTTAGGGGGCCAAGCCCCCTAATATGAATAGCGCTGTCTGTCTGTCTGTCCGTCCGTCTGTCTGTCCGTCCGTCTGTCTGTCCGTATGTGTATTTGACGATTACAACCGAACGCGTTGACCGATTAAGATGAAACCTTTTTTGTTAGCACCGTCTTCTTAAGAAGGAGACTGATTGATTTTGGTGACTGATTGATTTTGGTGACCCTAGGGTCACAGGGACCCGAGTTATTGTGACCTCAAAAGGTCACCAAAAAAATAAGTCTTCAAATAGCCGAAAACGTCCAAAAACCCAAAAATTACATTTTTGACCGTACCAATGCTTGTTTTATAATCGGGTGGCGAATAGAAGGTAGTTGCGTTCTATATATTCGCGGCGGAAGCACCAGATCATCAGTCTGTTGAACCTTACTCGAAACGTCGAGAAGTAATATAAACAACATAAACTTGTTCGTAAATAATAATCAGCCAAAATTTCACCTTCATTGTTTCCGTCATAGTCGTGACACAGACATAAGGCGGTGATCTTCGGGCGAAAATTCCTACATAATTGAGCCACAATCCTCGACTACTTGACCGTTCAATTGGTCAATTGAAAAGAACTTGACAATCAAAGTTGGCGCCGGGTTTTATTATTTATGAGCTCAATCTTTCAATCAGAATCAAGATGATGTTTTATTGACGCGATAGATCATATTAAAGCGTAAGCGACGACGAAAGATTTAGATTTTTATGATGAATACCTACGGGACTATATAAATTTATTTATAAGAATAAGAAGAATAATTTATTTGCTCAACAAAAGGATGAAGTATCAATGTATAATGTTAGTAAGCTTTGGCATAGAGAAAAGTATACAGTCCTGATAGTGCTAGAGTCAGTAATATGGCGGATGTTTTTAAAAATTGCTATAAGTTTACGTACTCTTGAAGTGACCGCTTAGTGAGGTTCAAATGATAGCTGTGAATCAAGGGTATTTAATAAGATTCGTAAAAGATATAAAGATATAAAGCGTAAGTGAAAACTTTTCCGTTGTGAAGGGCCATAGGCCATTAATGTAAACAAGGAAGAGAGTCGGACCGAGAACAATTCCCTGCGGCATGCCATAAGACACTGAAATATCAGCACTAGTAGTACTATCATCTATTTTAACACTCTGAGTTCTGTTAGTTGCAACTGCAACTGCAGTCTCTAAAAAGTTGCAACTGCATACCGCGAATCCCAAACGACTCCAGCTTGAAAAGAATATGCGGTATTGATACGGTGTCAAATGCCTTAGCTAAATATAGGAAAATCGCCAGACACCTGTCACCGGAGTCAAGACCTCTTACGATAAAATCAGTCATGTCGTCAACTGCGTTATCTGTGGTATATTGGTTGTAAGATAGTAGTCCATGGCATTCATTTAAATTAAGTAATCTTTTGTTTAGAATACGCTCTAGAATTTTTGAAAAAGTTGGGAGTATTGAGATGGGACGGTAATTATTAATTTAATTTTTAGGACCACTCCTGTGTATGGAAATAATAATAGATTTTTTAAATGTCATGGGGAAACGACCCTGACTGATGGACAGATTACAGATATGGGTTAAAAGGCCAGGGAAAACAAATTTGCTTTCTTTAAGAAAGAATGCGTGTAAAGACGCCATCATAGCCCGCTGTATGAGTAGACTTCAGGGAGTTAATAATCATGACGACGTCAGACAAGTCAGATTCTAGTAATGTGAACGAGTAAGAGACATGTGGGTTATGAAAATTTTCTGGTATTAACATGTCTCGCAGCATGGGACTTGTATGCATATCTTTAGCTATTGTTTCTCCAACAGAGGCAAAATAGAAGTTGGCTACATTGACGGCTTCGCCAGGATTTTGATAGACGCCTAATAGTTCTGACGAATAAGTATTTTCAGGTTTAATTCACAACATCGTTTATTAGCTGCCACATTTTTTTAAGTGTTTGCTTCATTTATTTACGATCGTTCGAACTCAAGTTTTAATTTCCTTAACGAACGAGTAAAATAATTACGTTATCTAATATAGGTCGTTCGTAAAGTTGTATTTTCAGGAGATATTCTTATTTTTTGGTGAAAGTTATCTTGGTTTCGCATGCATCGAAGGAGCCCCAAGGTTATCCAAGGCTTAAGTGGAGTACGACGCTTTGGTACCTTATCTACCTCAGTATTTGCCTTGATGATTTCTGAAACTCTGCACGTCAGCAGTTAAGCAGATATATCGGGATCATGAGAATCCTAGAACACATTCTATTTTGGCAACTTGATTATAATATTTAGGTAAGATGAATTGGCCTTTTAAATCTAAAATAGATGATTTATTCATGCTGAAGCAGAAGATGCAGAGCCCGGGACATTATAGGATATAGTAGGCACCTAGACCATCCTCTCAGATTAATCAGCTACATATATTCAGAGGAAGTCAGGACTTTACCATTATAGATGCTTTTTACAGCGTCCGCAACTGGTATTCCTGTTATTGGTAGGTAGTGGGACGCGGCAGTGCCCGAGACATTGTTGGATGTTTGATGATGATTAGGCCATATTGCCAAGAACCTAAACCATCCTCTCAGCTTTGTCAGCTATTACTCAGAGCACATTAGGTCAGGCACAGTTTTATTTAATCATAATTATCTAAGGAAGCAATTTCAAACGTTTACTAGTAAATCTGACGTGTATCGATATACGAGTAGATAGCAGCTGCCCTTAACTGCTACTCGCAGTACTTTCAACAGCAGTACACATTTCAGCCATAAAACGTCCACAACTGAACACTCATGGATCTCCATGAGGGGTTGATACATGTTACTGCGCGGGAAATTCAAAAAGTCACTGACTTATCTAACCGCCCCGCCGTGGTATTAATGGTCTCGGACGCTCTAAATCATACATCGCACTGAATTAATACAGTTTAGGAAACATTATTAACACACATTTAAACAAAAGTCGTGAATCGAAATAGTGGTCCTTGCATCTGGGTGCAATCCTGTCGAAGCGTCGGGCAATAATAAAGGTAAATAACGCGATAAATACCCGGTTAGATATGTGTTAACAATGTAGCCTGATCGCGAAAGTTGAAAAAAGTTTAGGAAACTTCTTGCAGAAGAAGAAAAACTTCTTGAAGAATGCAGCCCACATTCAACAGCTAAAACTTATTGTTATTACAAGGATTCGTATAATAATCCTTGATGTTCTACACCGGTTATGGCAAGCCGAACACGCGTAGAATCTGAATGAGGTGTGACCTATGCAGAATCGCATAGCAACAAACAAGCGGGGACCGTGGCCTGATTGTATTGCATTGATGACTTTGTTCCGAGCTGCGTATAATGATTAAATAGATAATGAGTATTGGACTGTAGCTTTATGATATACAGCACCATCTAAACTTAGCATTCAGCTGTTGAAAGAGGTGAAAAATCCTAGAGGGTGCTATCTATGCTTCCAAACTAATATTTTATAGAGGAATAGTACAAAGATACAATTATCTTAAGGGAGCAAAATAATATTTTTATGGCGAGGGCGCTTTTTTGTAGTAGTAGTAGTAGAATCCTGAACGTAGCGAGGGATTCAAAGTACGTCGCCCGAGCCAAAAATATATTTTGCGCCCGAGTGATATACACTCTACTTTTCATCACCCTCTATAAAAAGGCGCCTGATATTTTATTGTAATATTATTATTTAATAAAATATAGAGTAACAACTAAATTGAAATTAAATAGTATCTAATAATAAAACAACTAAAAACTTATAAAACTTGTTTTTTTATTCATCCGGCGCGGCGCGACTAAGGGCCGTCGTACTAGCCAGTCTTTATTCAAACAATATTTGCGTTCGATTTCTTTGGCGCTGAACACTAAGATGTTCTAAATTCAAAAAGTGCGCGGCAAAGATAATTGCAGCGCATTTATAAAGAGGATTAAAAACTCATTATACTGCCCGCTAAAAGTTTCTTATAGAAAATACCAAGGCGAACCGAGTCGTCCTTTTCGAATAGATGGGATGAAAAGATTTACATATATTTTGTATTTTTGTAACGAATAAACTCAAATACTACTGGACCGATTTTCAAAATTCTTTCACTATTAGAATGTGACATTATCCCTGAGTAACATAGGTTATATTTTATCCCCGTACTCTAAGAACGGGAACTATGCGAGTGAAACCGCAAAGTGCGGCTAGTTGAGATCAGTGTTTCGTGATGACACCCACCATCATCCGTAGATCTTGTCTTGTCATAATAAGCAAGATGTTGGTTATCTTTTTGCTTTTCTCAGGAAGCATTAGTTTAGTAGTTCCCATATTTTCTAGTATTCTTTTTAAGAATTAGTTTTAAGGCCGGAGATCAAAAATAGGTTGCGGTTTCGATTCCCGCCTCGGGACAAATGTCTGTACGAACTGCAGATATTTGTTCCGGGTGTTCTGGATATTTTTTCTATTATAATAAAAAAATCTATATTTATATGTATAGTATAACGTATTAAATATAACAATCATCTAGTACCCATAAGACAAGCTCTGCTCAGCTTGGGACTAGGTGATGATGTGTGAATTGGCCAAGATTATTTATCTCCTCTCATACCCATGGATGCAGCAAGAGCCTGATAAGAGATACCTCCGGAAGATGGGCAGCAGCGTCTTTCCGTTTATCAACATCCCATACTGCGCTCGCCAACCCGCCTGCCAAGCGTGGTGAGTATGGCAACTACCCCTCATGGAGATCCATGAGAGGCCTGTGTGGACGTTTTACAGCTGAAACGCTGATGATGATTTATTTATTTATGTCCAGCGGTGGATGTCCACGGCTGAGGTGACGATGAGATTTCACTTTCAAAATTAACGTGAGATATGCTATTCATTTTGTAAAAACGGGAATTACTCACGTAGGTAGTATTGTAACGACGAAGATTATTTTTCAATCGTTTCGATTTTTCAAGAAAATCATCATCATGGGATTGAATGCCCGTCCGCGCGTGGGGCCGATACGACGTTACAATAAGTAAGGCCTTTGCATCTATTATAGATGAATTATGCAGCGTCAGCAACTGGTAATCATGCTGTACGGGACGCTGCAGTGCCTGGGACATTGTTAGATGGATTAAGGCTTGCCCAGCACCTATACCATCCTCTCAGCTTAGTCAGCTATTATTCAGAGGAAAGAACAGGTCAATACGTCTGAAGCTTACTAAGCCGCGGGTTTCCTCACGATGTTTCCTTCACGTCACTTATCACGACGTTACAATACTACGTGAGTAATTCCCGTTTTTACAAAATGACGATGAGATGTTGGAGGTACTCACTCCTCAGCGGGGTAGAAAGTCCCGGCGGGTGCGATTTCCGTCCTTAGGTTATCGTTGCAACGGATCTGCATGGTTTTGTGGGACGCCTCCGCGATCGCGCGCTGCTCTTCATCATGGTACAGGATCATGGATTGGTACTGGAAATTAAGATAAGGAAACGTTTATATTTTGTCACGTGTGTGTTAGCCGTGGGGTACCGGCATTAGCATGTTGCTTCTCCTCTCCGCTGTTTTCGCATGGACCCACTAATTTGACCCACTGGTGGGACCACGAGGGAGACTCATTTCTCGTAGACCCACTAGTTGAAGGGTACAGTTCATATAGAGCATTCAATCACTTTTGTAGAACTTATCATTGCTTACCTACCTACCCTATTTAGTAAGTGCTATTAATATAATGTAGACTTGATTTGGTTTATGAATAGTACATATTATACAGTGTAATAAAAAAAAATAATGTAACTGTGAGTTTTAGATAATAAATAAAATAAAATAAACTTAGCATAATGCACTAATTGATAACCCTTTCAAGGTCCTGATTCATTAATTTACTTTTGTAGGACTATGCACATAATGTAGTTTCTTGCCCATGGATGCAGTGAGAATCTACCAAGCGTGGTGAGTATGGCAACTACCCCTCGTGAAGATCGGTGATCGAAGCCTGCGTTCAATAGTGGACGTTTTAGGTTTGAAATGATTTTGTTTCACTAATCTGCAATACAAAGAATACAAAAAAATGCATCTCAAGGGCCTTTTTTAGAGTCGTTTATAAAGATGTGAAAGGCCAATCCAAAGGCCAAAAAGTATTCAATGAAATTACATATTACCTATTATTTTGTTTCAATGTTAATGCTTCTGAAGCAACTAAGTAAGTTATGACTAAAAAACATTAAATATTATAAAGACCTCAACCGTTTCAAATTGAGGTTTGCACTTCTACCAAGGTCAATGTCACTTTCCTTAGTTGCCTTGTTTAGAATAATAAGTAGGTGGTCATAAAATGCCTTTGGTTACTATGTCCGTTTTTAAGGTTCTGTTTGTAAAACAAGGAACCCTTATAGTTTCGCATCAATCTGTCTGTCCGTCTGTCTGCGATTTTCAAAGATCTGGTTTCATGTAAATCGGTCAATGCATTCGGTTGTAATCGTCTCATGCACAGACAGACAGACAGCGCTATGCATATTAGACGGCTTCGCCCCCTAAAAACCTATTCAACAATGCCCCACACGATGGGATCGTGTATGGGAGGTACCTCAATATATTATTTTTCAGAATTAATAAATATTTCTGGGGTATCGTCATCTCTGCGTGATTATTTTATTTGTCCATCCAAATTACAGGTTTCCAGGTAATCTGATCGCCGGGCGACCAGTATGGTAATAAAGCTACTTTTTTATATTCTAATAAATTGTCGTTCAAATATATATCCTATCCAACTCATATATAAAAGTGAAAGTAAGAATGTATGTATGTTCCCTTTTTACGTAAAAACCGCAGAACCGATTTGGATGAATTTTAGTATAGGAGCAGATTAAACCACGGAGACGGACATAGGCTACTTTTCGTTGCGTAAATTAAATCAGAAGGGGTTAAAATAGGGGATGAAAGTTTGTAAGGAAAAATATTAAACACATGTTTCAGCGTTAGTTGTAGCGTAGTTGTAGGGTAGTAGTAGGGTAGTAGAAGGGTATTTGTAGGGTAGAAGTAGGGTAGTAGAAGGGTAGTTGTAGGGTAAGTTGTACATAAATACTAATTATATTGTTCGAAGTTGATATCCAAGGTAGATTTTACGCACAACTTCCACTTATAACATTTGATGGCACACCCATAGCTATAAGTCAGTCTGTGAAATATCATGGACGCCAGCCTAACCTGGGATCCACGTGTTGCCTAGATCAGCCGTAAAATGTTTGCGTCTTCAGCCTCTTTACGTAGACTTCGAAACTTCTTGTCTACTGCTACTAAAGTTACGCTCGCACAATCATTGTTACTTCCCATATTAGATTATGCTGACGCCAGCTATCTTGACCTCACCGAAGCCCAACTGAACAAACTTAACCGCCTTCAAAATCTTTGCATTCGCTTCATCTATGGCTTACGCAAGTATGACCATGTCTCTGAATTTCGCGCTAAGCTCAAGTGACCCCATCCGTCTTCGCCGGAATGCACATATTCTGTCCCTTCTCTTTAATATTCTTTTTACTCCTACTTCTCCCCTCTATTTAAAGGAGCGTTTCCACTATCTGCATGAGTCACATAAACGGAATATTCGGTGCTCCGAAACTCTGCAGCTGACTTTTCCAGATCACTCCTCTCAATTCTATGGGAACTCTTTCACAGTACGAGCTGTGCGATTATGGAATGCATTGCCTTCCTCTATAACATCGTCAAAATCTCTGGCTATTTATAAATCAGAACTACACAGTCATTACTTGTCTATGTCGTAGAACTGCTTTTATTAATTTTATCAGTGTTACTTGTTTAATATGTATAAATCTTTTTAGGTAGGTATATAAAATCGTTATATATAGTGTAACTGTTTATAAGTAGATACATCATATTATTTGTTAGGATAGGTTAGTTTTTAAGTATATTAGTAGGTATATTGTATGTATGTATTATGGTACACCACCGTCTTTTGATCGAGTATATCCTGTCCATCCAAAGGTTGTCAGTACGAGATCGCTTTTAGCGATAAGACCACCCATTGTATGTTATTATTTTGTTTGTATCCTTATATTTTTACTTTCTATGGTGTACGTACAATAATGAGTTAATTTATCTATCTAATTATATACCTACTTTTACTGAAAACTCAATTAATACCTGTCAATATATTTAGCCGTGGGGTGCCGGCAGTAGAATGTCACCCCTCCTCTCCTGCCCGTGGATGCAGTAAGAATCTGCTAAGGGATATCTCCGGAAGATGGGCAGCAGCGTCTTTCCGTGTATCAACATCCCGTACTGCGCTCGCCAACCCTCCTGCCAAGCGTGGTGAGTATGGCAACAACCCATGCACTTGTATCTCTAAGTCAATGAGGGAGGCCTAAGTCCAGCAGTGGATATCTTACGGCTGTAATGATGATATTTAGGTAAACGTAAACAAAGATACACAAACTTCTAACAACAGGTATGTATTTGGGGAACCCTGCACAGCGCGTGGGCCGACACGCGTCCAGCCTAATTTATGAGATAGTCAAACTAGTTATAAGGTGTCGGAATTTTTTTTACTCTTTGCTATTTTTCGCAGAATTATGCTATTTTTTGCACTTTTACCAAGATATTAAATTCGTGTCGTCTCTAGATATAGGCGCCGAGAGGATGTGTATTTTACTACGCATCCAGGGAGAATCAAGTGCACCATCCTTAAGCCACGGGGGTTTGTCGGATAATAAAATACACAACACGCCACATACACAAAAACATTCATCACCATCATCATCTAGAGGTCCACTGCTGTACAAAAGCCATGGAACTCCCAAGTATTTACTGATATTGAGGGGTTATGGCCTAACTCACCACGCTTGGCAGGCGGGTTGACGAGCGCAGTACAGGATTTTGATACACGGAAAAATACTGCTGCTACGGAAGTATCCCTCGGCAGATTCTTACTGCATTCAAGCAAGAGAATGAGAGATGCAAGAGAAGAGGGGCAAAATTATAATGTCGGACCCAGGGCAATTTTGTAGTAGATTCATCATCATCATCATCATCATTCCAGCCGTAAAAAGTCCACTACTGAACAGGCCTCCCTCACGGATCTCGATCATGAGGGGTAGTTGCCATACTCACCACGCTTGGCAGGCGGGTTGGTGAGCGCAGTACGGGATGTTGATGTACGGAAACACGCTGCTGCCCATCTTCCGGAGGTATCCCTTAGCAGGCTCTTACTGCATCCACGGGCATGAAAGGAGGGGTAACATTCTACTGCCGGCACCCCACGGCACTCGATCATGAGTAGTAGATTAAGAAAGACTAAATATCTCACCTGTCTCTTTAGCTTGGTAGTAAGTCCGTACTCATGGTTAGCCCAGAACATGTCCAGTAGGTCTTCGTAGGTTACCGTCTTGGGGTCGAAGTCAAGTTCTATCACTTCTGTGTGGTCACCACTGGAATAAAGGATTCAATTTATTAGACAATCTTGACCACTAAATGTCGGAATTATGCGAATACAAGATTACCGACGACTCAGATAATGAAACAAATCAAACAAAGAAATCTGGAAAGGTTTTAAATTTACTTGAAGATTTAAGATTATAAAAATTACAAACTATAGCGACCTATCTAGTTATTGTTACTGAATGCAACTTCAGACAATGAACAGGAGATCTCTAGATAACCGTAGATGGCACTGTATCGGTGCTCAACCGACATGACCTTATCAAGAATTTTGACGCCGGTTGAGCACCGATAGAGTGCCATCTACTTAGTAGTTAAAGCATTTCCGGGTTTTGGAAGCGTCAAGGATCGATTTGACGGACATGGGTTCAAACGCCACCAGAATCGTAAATTTTTAAAACGTTTTCCATTTACTTCAAAGGTTCTACGTAAGTATAGTTTAATACATACATACATACATATAATCACGCCTTTTTCCCGTAGGGGTAGGCAGAGACCACTTCTTTCCACTTGCTACGATCCTTACATACTTGTTTCGCTTCGTCCACTTTCATTATTCCCTTCATACATGCTCTTTGGTTTAGGGTACTCTTGACCTGGCCTTTTTTCAAGACGTCCCTGATTTGGTCTTGAAACGTCCGCCTAGGTCTACCCCTTCCAACACTTTCATTCACACTCGCCTTATACACTTTTTTTCGTCAATCGTTCTTCATTCATTCTCTCAACATGTCCAAACCATCTCAGCATACCTTTCTCAATTTTCGTCACTACATCTTCTTTCAGACCACAACGTTTCCTTATCTCACTATTTCTTATCCTGTCACTCAGTTTAACTCCTATCATACTTCTTAACGCTCTCATCTCAACTGCATTTAATCTGCTTTCATGTTTCTTCTGCCATGCCCAACTTTCACTTCCGTACATGAGTGTCGGAACCAACACTCCCTCATGCACAGCCAAACGAGCCTTGTGAGACACCTTCCGACTGTTCATAAAGGAGTGCAAAGCTCCATTAACCATGTTTCCTGCATTCACTCTTCTTTCAATATCACTCTCACACTTTCCATCTCTTGTAAACTTTGAACCCAGATACACAAACTCATTCACCTGTTCAATTTGTTCACCTCCAATCACGATATTGCAGTCTGTCACTGCCTCATCTCTTTCAAACACCATCACTTTCGTCTTCTTTACATTCATCTTCATTCCTTTTCTAACGAAAGCTCCACTCATAGCAGTTACCATCTCCTGCAACTCCTCGGCCGAAGACGCAAGTAATACTTGGTCAGCATAGAGAAAACATTTGACGAGTAACTCATTCATTCTCAACCCACTTTCATTCTCTTTTAAATCTGTCAAGCAATTGTTCATGAACAGATTAAACAGCCACGGTGACGCTACACATCCCAACACCTTTTTCGATATTAAACCATTCAGTGAATGCCCCGTTTATCCTTACACAAGCACTAGAATCCCTAGTATATATAGTTTAATACTATAAATATTACAAAATCCGTAACTCAGTAGACCTCATAGCCGATTGAGACGCAACAGATAGCGGTTTCGATCCCAGCCAGAGGGAAATTGTTTGCTTTTATGCAGATATTTGTCTTATGTCATGACAGATGACAAACTATGTATGATAATTATGTACTTACGTAATTCTCGATTAAAAACACCGATTTCAATTATTAAATCCTTGAGATGTTGCTGAAAATACCTAAATCGATATATGTACGCCATTTATATTTAAGTACATATTTCCCTCCATTTATCATAGATCCGGAGGTGTGAAAAATCGGGCTCATAAATAAATTATTTTTATTTTATTTATGAGCCCGATTTTTCCCATTGCAGGGCAACAAGGGCCTCAGTTCCCTCTCTCCACTGGTCCCTATCATGTGCTTTCTGGTGCCAATTTTCGCTGTAGGAGTCTAGCCCGTCCCTCCATCGCCGGCTGGGCCTTCCACGTGGTCGTCGTTGTTGGGAGCCCAATCAGTGGTTGTTTTTGCCCATAGCTCTGGGGGCATACGACTCACGTGTCCAGCCTGGTCCGACTAAATAAATAAAACCGCCTGCACGCAAGAGGTTGCAGGTTCTATTCCCGCCTCGGCACAAATATCTGTACGATCTGCAGATATTTGTTTAGGGTGTTCTGAATGTATTTTTTTAATATTTTAATAAAAAAATATCTATCTATGTAGATATATGTCATGTAAGTTATGTACATAAGTATAATGTCTAAAGTACTAGCTTGTGCCCGCCGCTTCGCATGCGTTGTACCCGGATAAAAAGTAGCCTATATGTTAAATATAATAGTCAACATCTATACGTGTGCAAAATTTCAGCTCGATACTAGGAGGTAACAAACCTCCATACAAACAAACTTTCGGCTTTATAATATTAGAGGTATATCAGTCATCTAAAATCCATAACACAAGCTCTGCTTAGCTTGGGGCTAGAAGATGTGTGAATTGTCCAGCATTATTACCAACTAGCCGCACCCCGCAGTTTCACCCGCGTAGTTCCCGTACCCGTGGGAATTTCGAAAAATCCCTACTTAGTGCACTTCTAGGATACTCAAGGTATATGTGTGCCAAATTTCAAGTCTCTAGGTCCTGTGGTTTAGGCTGTGCGTTGTCTGTCAGTCACTCAGTCAGTAACGGAATAGTTTTATATATATTGATTATTATTATTACCATATTACCAATGAGAATGTTAAATGCTCTCAGGTCAGTCTAACACGTTACACGTTGATCCAATCCAATAGTGTACCACTTTCGTTTTCCTTTCACACACTCTATTTTAATCATAACCTGATTAAAATCAGCATAATCCTAGATTTGTTGAGCATAGCAACGCGGTAGCATAAAAACACGGTAACCGGGTCGGACATTCTTTCCTTCCGCGATTAACACAGTTATTGAGTTCGTGGAAAACATAATTTAACTGGCCTAGGATTTTAAATCGTACTTGACCTTGGCGAGGTAGACGCTATTTGCTCATTTTTATCAGAGTTCCTATTCTTATAGTAGAATTTATTACTCGTATTTTTAATAAAGCTCTGCCACCTAGTTCATGTTCAGTTGTATTTTCTTTTTAATTCATATAATAATATTTATTGCATGATTTAGGTAGTATATAATTAAACGTTATTAAGTATTAAAATTTTATTAATAATTAAATTAATTAATAATTTATAATAATTTTATTTAAAATTTTCAACGTTAATTATATAATTGTAGTATGCAATATTTACGGAATGCTAGTGATTTGAGTTTTTTTGAGTTTCCCGACATTTCGACGCAGTTGAGCACGTCATGATCACGGATAGTAGTAGGATAGTGTAGGTACAATACACCCCCTGCCTTTCTTATTTCCGTATTCTTCATCCAAAGGTTGTCTGGAAGAAATCGCTTAGAATAGAATAGAATCATTTATTCATTGAAAAAAACAACATTACATTTTGGTTAGAAGTGCCTTAAAGCCTATGTTAGGTTTAACTAGACACAGAGTTCTCACCTGGTTCAATATGAGATATTATTAGGTAGGTATATAAATCGAAATACATAGGACCGTACGCATGATGACGCACACAAGATACAAGTATTTCTATTCAATTATTTCTGTTCTGTAATGATTTAAGCTGTGCAATGAAGTATTTTGTAGTGTATTGTATATTATTTAACTTTCCATTCAACATTATTGAAATTCAATTCCATGAAAAAAAAAATTGAAAAAATCTAAACTTGTCGGAATAATCTTCGACATTCTAATACACAATCAATCAATAAGACGAGTAATCTCCGTATTTTATGTGAATAGTTCATCTCACGTTCATCTTGAACGTAAAATATTTAATTTTGTTTTACTGCCTGTAAGTATCCATGTGAGTTAAGTATCCATGTTTTCTATGTTGGTTTTGAGGGCCTATAAAGCCATTAGTTTTTTGTTCAATTTTATCAACAGGGTATTAACGTGCCCAAAGTGCTCTCGTACCTTCTTTTATAAGATTGGGTACACAAGCCACCTTAGAGCACATGAAAGGGTAGAAAACCAGAACCCTCCTATGAGACTTCTTATCTGAATACTCAGTCGCCATGGCCGAAATCGGCTAGTAAACATCATTATCAGTTTTTTGTTTAAGATTTAATTCCTTGAAACAAGAGCTACCGAGATAGAAGCATCAACTTTTTTAAACTTGAAAAGTACATTATGAGACATAGAACCTTACAGATTCAATCTAAGATCTTGCTAACTGCGTGTAATAATTACCAGCCCTTTTTATAATAATTAAATCATAAAAGGAATTTATTAAACAAATCACAAATTGTTGTTTATTTAAATAAGACTGTCGCTCAGTGACCACATCGTCCTTGTAACAAAAAAAATGAAACGAAATCACAAAAAATAACAAACTTAATGCTTAACTAAAACTAAATCAAATAATTTAATCAAAAGCTCTACCTCTTCAGAACTAGGGTTGGATAAAATGCTATTTATAATACCTACATCTAGTTACCAATCACAATGTTACGATATTGCATTATAAATGCAATATATATGCCACGTGCTTCTACCCATCATATGCGCAATGTTTTTAACGCGATTATAAACATTAGTAAGCCATGACTTCTCAAAAATTTGCAATTCGTAATCAAGATAGCAATCTTGCAATATCTTTATTTTTTACATGGATTTTTATAGCAATGTTTTGGTTTCCAAAGTGCAAAGTCATGCATAGCTCATTTTATATAGCCTGTTTTGAATCTGTTCTTTTAGCTATAAAAAGTTCTAAGTCTGTGGTATAAACTCGGAACATTTTCAAATTACGTTTTAGAAGGAACTGAACAGAAAATGGTGATCCTTAGAAATTCATGAGGGGGCCTATATTCAGCAGTAGACGTACTACTACGGCTGCGATGATGATGATGATGCTGATGAACAGAAAACAGTAGATAATTAAATAAATAATGCTGGACATTTCACATAGCACCATCTAGCCCCAATGTGTGTGAGCTTGTGTTATCGGTTCGAAATGGTTGATAGAATACTTTAAAAAAAATGTCTTCTCTGAAAATACAAACAACAAACACCCAGACCCGAAACAAATACCTGCTCTAAAAATAAGTAAAGTTTGTCCCCCGGCGGGGATCGAACCCGCTACCTATTGCGTCTCTGCTTATTATTAATTCAACTACGCCACGGAGGTCGAGATAAACTAGCAAATAATTATATATTTTGTTATGTATTTATATTATTAAATGTATTAATGTTGTGTATTGTCTCTCTTAGGTTTAATATGTTCCTAATCTATGACTATTTATTTATCTTAGTTTTATTTACTCTGTAAATTTTACGCCACCATATAAATTTTGCGGTCCATCCCTTGGTTGCCTAAAAGAGATAGCTCATAGCGATAAGGCAGCCCTTTGTACTCCGGCGATGTTTTACCTACTTTAATGATTACGTTCTTTTAAGGTGGTGTGCAATAAAGAGTCTATAATAAAGAATATATCTGCCTCGAAATTATTAGGAGTTCTAATAATGTGCTAAGAAAGCTTGATGACTTGGTCAGGTCCTCTTGGTCTAACGTTTCTAAAACAAAAAACGTTTATAAAACAAATTAGCAATATCATCAAACAAAGACCAGAATTAGTATAGTGACTATTTCAATAATGCCGGAAAAACTAAACATTCATGATTTATTTATTAATTTTTTCTATGATTGACGCCAAAACTACATATGTACATATGTCTGACAAAAGTAGGTTGATACATTAAGTGGATATTAATCTAAATAGTTTTATCAGAACCTTGAAGTTTTGCCAAATAATTCTAAACGCAGTTTATCGCATAACCTATTTTAAAATCTCCCTGATAATACAAAAGTCAAGGACGTGACAAGATTACAACAAATCATTATAAGCTGATAAAATTAATCTATGACAAGCAATAACTTCAATATCATCAGCAAAAAGGCTACAATAGAGGTTCAAATCGCTGTAGCACTTTAAAAGGCATTATTGCAAAAAACGGACATAACCAGCGCTTATTCGAGGTAAGTTAGTGACTTTTGTCTTTCCATTAGAAGTCTTACAGAGTTTTACCATAACCTTTACAGAATACAACATAGATAACTGCGCAATATTCCATAACGTGCTACATCAACTGATCGTGCAGTATGTCTGTCGGAAGCACAAAACTTTCGATCACGAACTAATTTAGTAGCAACATCTAGCTTACATCACAAGTTCCTATAGGCCGGGTTCTTTGAAGTACCGCCAGCGTATCCGATTAGCAGCTACATACATCTAGTACATAAAACTACTTACAGGTCCCTAAAAGTTCTTCGTGCCACCAACGTATCCTACCCTGGTCTGTATCACGACAGGAAAGTATGTCATCCGACCAGAAATGGACTTATACTCCACATTTGGACATCTGGTTAGGAATGGTATAACAGCTAGACCTAAAAGCGACAAATCGACAAAATTTTGTAGCTAGATATCGCTACAAATTTACCAAACGTACCACCGGCGTATCCTACCCTGGTCTGAATCACGACAGGAAAGTCTGTCATTCGACCAGAAATGGCCTACATACTCCACATTTATCTAAGTGGCACCAATATTAGTATATACCCGTACCTCCAGTTATAGCGACAGCTAATTGAGAAGGGTAGTCACACTTAGGAACCTATAGTAAATTTTACCGAGTTAACAAAGTTACTCACAGGTTTCTATACGCTGGATTCTTCGTAGTACCACCGGCGTATCCCACCCTGGTGCGAATTACGCCAGGAGAGGCGCCGAAGAGGCAATCGTTCGACCAGAAACATCCCATTCCGAAGGTGGCCTTCTTAGTCGGGATGTCCACATCGTGGAGTAGGGCACTCTGAGAATTGAAAAACATTTTATTAGGCAAACACTTATTTTGATTGAATATTTCGATAGCAAAACGAGAGTATTAATATTTTATAAGGCACAGGGTTCTAACATTAAAAAAATCAAATCAATAAAATTGTTAGGTATTGAATACTAGTTATTTTAAACTGTTTTAATATACATATACTTTTTAACAAGATTTATTTTCACCGTGATAACTAAAAAGTAAAAAAAACTTTTTAATAAACAAGATTTTATTTAAACGTACTAAAAATAATTAAATACACATTTTCCATTAAAGTTTAATGTCAACTTCGAACGTCTTTACACAATTTAAGTGATACAACTCTTACAATATGGGTGTCAAATAAAAGGCCTTCCTGAGAGTTACTTGAAAAATTAAATTACATCACTCTAAATCCAACAAGGCGGTATACTCAAGATGGCGGACTAGTTTTTTTATTAATGCACTTTTACAACGTGGATATCAAACAAGCATTGGTACGGGGGTACCAGAAAAGGGGGCGAAGGTTTCCGAAAAAATACATTTTTGACCTTTGGTGACCTTTTGAGGTCACAATAACTCCGGTGCCTGTGACCCTAGGGTATATCAAATTCAATCAATACCCTTCTCTCATTTTAAGACAGTGCTAACAAAAAAGGTTTCATGTTGATCGGTCAACGCGTTCGGTTGTAATCGTGTCATGCACAGACAGACAGACAGACAGCGCTATGCATAATAGGGGGCTTGCTGAGACTCGAAAAATTATATGACATCACTCTAAATCCAACATGGCGGGCATGAGATGAACAGACAAGAAACCAACAGCTGTCCAGTGAAAACTAAAAAGTAAAAATAAATTAAAAGTACAAAAAACTTATTAAAAAACAAGCTTTTATTTAAACGTCCTAAAAATAATAAAATAAACATTTTCCATTAAAGTTAAATGTCAACTTAAAACGTCTTTACACAATTCATGTGATAAAAAAGCTTATCGCGAGATTTAAGCAGGTACTCGTATTTAATATCCAATAGCAATGCTTTAGCCTAGATCTATAATGTTACATGTGTGTGAATAAAGAAATTGAAATAGTTAAAGACAAAAAAAGGGTTGGTTGATTCCTTAGACGAGATAAAACGATTCCGATGAAGACCTTGTGAGACATAACAGTGCGTGCTATCTACCGGCAAAGTTCATTGAAAATAACTTGATCCTTATCTACTGCGCCATGCTGTTATCAGGACCCCTAACAAACTACGCGTTTGTAAGTGTTATCTATCAGTGAATAGTTGAGGAGACAGATGTTTAATTAACTACGTAACGAAGCTCAAAGAGAACCATACCAAAATATATAAACGCCGAAAACGGCTTTCTGAAATTATACAGAAAGCCGTTTTCGGCTATAAGGACTTACACTTGCCCCTCATAATATTATTTTATTTTTTTTACTTTATTATGGCTATATAATCAATGCTCATCCTTCATCCCTTCATTCCTTGGGTTGGTCACAATCACCCCCGTTTTTTGTATACACACTGTAATATGCCCTGTATTTGCAAAATAAATTAATACCTTGTCGTGGTTCGACCTAGGCATAACTTTGCCCCGTAAGAATATGGAGCACGAGCTTGCTTAAGAAAATGACCGGAAAATATTTACAGTTAAAAGATCCTGTAAAATTATTCACATTTGTCTTTAACGTGTGTGCCAAATAAATATTAGTTTATGAGTATGACTTACGAAGATATGAATGATACCAATTGTTGCGTCTACATTTAACAATTACACATAAAGATTATCTTTATAGTGCATTGTAACAATTGTCAATGGATAGATCCGTTTACGAGCGGTTAATAATAACATCAGCTACAATGTAACTGTTCTTTATTTCTCATAAACGTAATCTAAATATAAGAACAAAAGAGTACCGACTTACAAATAAACTTGATAAGAGCATTCGAGCCAAGCGCCAATTTTTCCGAAACTACGAAAGCTTGTTAAGCCGTTACCGTTTTCCTAGAAAGTTTATGGGTAAAACTATCCATGTTTTTTTTTCAGATTTGTAAAGCTAGCATTTTAGAATTAGAGGGAAGGCAACGCTCGACACATTTAAAACTTTAATACTTCGTAAAAATAATTCTAAATCGATGTCTTCGCAGGCCCTCAATGGTTTTAAATAACTTTACTACTTAAAGATACACTATGGGATGCACAAGAAAAAAACTCATCAAGTGTTTGTACCCCCAATTAATTATTTTTTCAGCACTTTTTTTCACCACTTTTACCGCCATCTCGGCGTGATCATTTTATTATCTCCATGCAATATTACAGCTGTCTAAGACGTACAGTCTCAGCTGTATAGTCTCTCCGTGAAGCTGGCCGCAGACACGCAGACAGAGCGAAACTATGAGGGTTCCTTATTGTACTATGGAACCCTAAAAATTACATTTCGGAAGTCAACCGTGGTAGAGTTAGAGCGATTGATTCAAAAATAGAGAGCCGTTCAGATGTTCAGATTTTTTTCCTGGACTTTTAGGTAGGTATCCATGTTACTTTGCATACGATGCGACTGAACTAATAAGCATTAGTGTTGGCAATTATCCAAAAGTGTTGAAAATTAAAAAAAAATATGAGTGTTAACGACGCCATGTCAGTTGGCGGGGTGCAACTAGATAAGCGAAGACAAACGGGGCAAGCCCAGCAATGGGACAGTATAGGGTCACAAAACAATGACGAAAAAACTAATTTACAAAAATAAGTCAATTCTATCATCTGTTTGAAAAAAAAACACAACATTTTGTTTGATATGTGCAAAAAAATGTATTTATCTATGTATCTATCATAAACAATCTTTGTGTCAAACTTGGCCATGCTATTATTTATCAATTTTTTTGATTTAAACTTAATTATCTTGACTAACGATAAAGAAATTCAAATAATAATTGCATAGATCTTATAAGTCAAAGTCAATAAGTGTTTATTCAATAGAGCAAAAAACTACATAGATAGTCAATTTACAAAAGTAGAACAAGGCACATTTAAATTAAATAAAGCACAAATTGCATTCGTTCGCTTCGGATAACTATTTTCCAAGTGAAGTAGCGATGTCGCTTATATGAGAGGGATCTCTACATTTCTTGTTCATTTATTCTCCTATGATGTATGGATCCTTGACCTGGCTGCAAAGACTTCAGATTAGAAAAGTCTGAATCTGAACAGTACAATTACCTGACCCCTTCAGTGCCCATGTACCCGTTTTTGCTAACAATGTAATCATTATCCTCAATAGGGATGTAGCCGATTTGGGTACGAAAGAATATCTCTAAGGTCAAGTAATGACGTTTTGATAATGGCTCTTGCAAATAGTCTCCCGGTTACCAGGGCCTAGATTAAATGAACGCAAGCATCTTTCGTTGTGAGTTTAGATTTTAGAGTTGTCAACGTAAAATTTGGTAACATTGTTCCGTTTTAATTTTAGAATGTCACCAACCGAATAGCAGTATTCCATTTTAGTCCATTTTACGCAAATATAATTATTTTTAGTTAGGAAGTGTGCCAACAGAATTGCCACCAATATGACCACTACTTAATTATGCTCAATAGGGACACGGATAACTGAAAATATTTTTTAACTAGCTGTTGCCCGTTTTAATTTATTATTTTTTTTATTTAATCGGAACGGTCGCATAATGACCACTACACTAATAAATTATTCAAAACATCCACTAATCCATACTAATATTATAAATGCGAAAGTAACTCTGTCTGTCTGTCTGTCTGTTCCTCTTTCACGCCTAAACGGCTGAACGGATTTTGATGAAATTTGGTATGGTGATAGATGATAACCTAGAAATGGTCATAGGCTATAAATAATCACGCCATCGTTCTTAGGGGGTAGGCAGTAGGCAGATAACTAAATTGAGTTAGTGATTTTTAGTCGTTTTTGTTGGGACTTTTGCTCTTTCACGTATAAAAGGCTGAACAGATCTTGATGAAATTTAGTAAGGTAATATATAATAGATGGTTACCTAAAAACGGATATAAGATCAAAATGATCACGTCATAGTACTTAGGGGGTAGGAAGTAGGCAGAAAACTGAATTGAGTTAGTGATTTTTTTATGGTTTTTGGTGGGAGTTTTGCTCTATCATGCCTAAACGGCTGAACGGATTTTGATGAAATTTAGTCAGGTGATAGATAGTAACCTAGAAAAGGATATGGGCTATTAATATTCATGCTATCGTACTTAAGGCGTAGGCAGTAGGCAGAAAACTAATTAAGTTAGTGATTTTTGATAATATACTATTTTTGTGATGTTTGAATAGCATAGATTATCTATATATATAAAAGTAGTAAAATCTATACATATAAAGTCCTAACTGAGTCACTGACTGACTGACTGACTGATATATCAATGCACAACCTAAACAGGATCTAAAGACTTGAAATTTGGCACACATATACCTTGAGTATCCTAGAGGTGCACTAAGAAGGGATTTTTCTAAATTCCCACTGGATAAGGAATAAATGGTATTTATATTTTCGAATCAAAGTGGCTCTGCTTGAAAAAGGGGAATTCCACGCGGACGAAGTCGCGGGCAAAAGCTAGTAATAAATAAAATAAAAATCAAATGCGCGAAACACTAACATTTTTTCTAAAATGTTAGTAGATTATGAATGAATGAATAAGTATTTATTACTACATCATTGACTATCTATCGAACATCCCGTCAAAATCGACCCTGCCATCTGCCGAAACAAACAGACATATGTACTTACTGACAAAAAAATTATAAACGATTTTTTTGTTTTATACACTTATACTTTTATTACAGCAGTTATTTTTATTTATTTAAGGACTTAGTCGCTAAATATATGCAGTTAAAAGCTGTTATTTTCACATTACACACACTTCACTTTTTTGTATCTATGCATAGGTTCGATCTTATATGTTTTTTTATGAATGTTCAGCTATTGTTATTTACAAAAGTGTCTAACTTCAACTATTTTTGGAAATAAAGGGGTTACTTCAATAGTGTTCACATATATATTTTGTAAACATCCGATGACGGAATCCATGACCCAAAGCAAAAGTGGGATGTTCTTAATTTGATTAATATCTGATGATGGAAATCATTAAGGATTTACGGAACTCCTCAATCATGATGGCGGTTTTTTAACTCGTTATAATTTCGTGTTAGTTATAACTCGAAAGATACATGGTCGCAATTTATTTTTTATTTTTTTTCTAATCATAAAGTGGGGCTTTGTCGCTTATGCAATTATGACGCCCCGATTTATTGTATTGCAGCGAATGGTTATGTTTTTAAATCAAACCCCTTGGGCCAAGTGTTACCCAACCACGACTTCCGTAGCGCAGTTGGTTTAATACTCGCCTGAGACGCAGAAGTGTGCGGGTTCGATCCCGTCGGGGTTTTGCTTTATCTGCACATATTTGTCTCGGGTCTTTAGTTTTCAATGAAAGTATGATAAGTATTACAAAAAATATATCAAGTAGGTACCTTATAAGTTATAATATAAGACAAGCTCTGCTTAGTTTGGGGCTAGATAGTGCTGTGTGTACGAACAATGTCCAGCATTATGTATTATTATTTATTAACCCTACGGTTACCCTATCGGTACGATGATCGCAAAAGTTTAAGTACCTACCTAAAAGAAATGCTTTAATCTTTCATTATTCCGTTATCATACTGCAAAATACCATATATATATACATATCCACCCATTTATAACTTTCAATCAGACAATTAGCATATCCTCAGAATAAAGTACGAAAAAAATCTAGAGCAAGCCAACGGACTGCTAATCAGAACCACCAACAAAAAATGTATGTCTAAGTAGGCACAAATCAGTGTGCTAAATTAAACACTTACGGAGAAAGGTTCATTGTTCTTAAATATCCATGAAAAAACCTGCCTTGGACAAGATTCAGGTTGCAGGTAATTTTGGATAAGTACCAGCAAATGAGCCGGTTTTGGAACGATTTAAAAATTAACCTTTTTGTGAAAATTTCGAATTATGTCATTATGCCACACAAGGGAATTTAAATCTGAAGTGTTTAGTGGATAAAACTCCTCTATTTAGTCACTGAGTAGCTATCTCGAAATAGTGGAAATCAAAGGAATCGAATGGTTTCAAAATTTACCAAAAACACATGTAAGACCTAATTAAATACTAAAATACTTACGTTGACCGGAGGCTTCATATTGCAGAGTTGTCTAATTAACTTCAGCATACACGTAGGATACCTTCGGGTTTTTTCTCTTTCAAGTTTGTTACTGCGTGTTTGAGATCGCAGGATGCTTTGGGAGTGAGGCCGCGACGCGTCGGCTCAGCTTGGCGGTCCGGCGAACACTGCCGCAGTTCGTCAGAATCTCATTGATATTGCCTTAGTAATCCACCGTCATGCTACGTTTCAAACAAATATGTAACAAATAAGGTTTTATTTCACCATAAAATTAGTATTATCCTGGTAAACATTGGGTTTAGATCGCTCCACGTGTAGAGAAATCGTAGATACATAGCTATGGGCTGGGCGTAAGTATTGCGTGACAGTTTGTGTTGTGACGTAGTTTCGTTAATAATACATACATAGATATGAAACTTGTGCACGAGAATAGTTGGACGGCAAAACTGTTTACCATTGACAGGTCGAATTATAAATAAAACAACATGGCTGTTATTGTAGAGTTGCGGAGTAGGTACTTCAAGAAACCGGAGCAAGTTTATCCACATAAACATGTGGACCATCTGTATGTGAAGATTTGGTTATATAATAAATAAACAATGATTTTTGATCTGGAAGCTTTTCGTCATTGAAGAATTAGGAGATTTGTTGTGTGTCAAAGCCAAGGGAACAGACTAAGGCGCCATAAGCTTTCTAAGTACCTAGTCTTAGTAATTTGATGACGTCAGATTTACGAGCTCGGTTTTGGCAATTTTTCCACAATCTGTCGAAAAGAAGACCGTGATTGACAATATTGAAGCCAATGCAATGGCGGACTAGAGCCGACTTGTCTTGACGATTCCCACACTCTCTCGGGTCTCATCTTAATCTTTAAGTTTCCCATCTGGTTCTACAGTTATTAGTTTATACAGTAACCTTGCCCGCGACGACGGCCGCATGCCGTCTGCCTAGCCGGCTAGCCTCGCGTTCATCAAATCGATAACACATAAATACTACAAAAGAAGCGTCGATTTAACCAACTTGCAGATTCCTGAATAGAATTTGGAAACCACCTCCGGATTCTACACGTAGTTTAGAGGTAGAGGCTCGAAGGACCGGAGCATTTTAGAAATATTAACTAAAACAGGTGTTTGCTTCTAAATCTTCATCTTTTGATATGAAATCGATATCTCAAAAATAAAATAAATCAAATTGATTGGTGTATGTGGTGTAAGCCGTTCAAATCAAAAGAAATAAATAAATAAATAACAAAAGATGAATTGATAAAACAGTTTGTCGGCATTTCGAACACACTTGAAAAACTTGAACACAAAAAAGGCCTCTCCTTTTTTGTTGACAATTTAAAGATTTTTTTTGCTGAACGAAGATCCGCCCTATGTCCTAAATCTTTCTTGGTCCTTAGTCAACTCTACCCACTTATCGTCGAAACAGGTTATCGCACCAGCATTTTTGCGGTTCTCAAGTTGACGGAAATTAATCTAATATAGATAGAACTTATCAGTCCCTTTACATATGGCAGCGGTTAGTAATAAAATAATTATGATAATCTTAATCTTATTTTTGGGCGCACGAATTATTGTCTGACACACAAAAAGTTCAAGACGCCACATGTTTAGGTAGGTTATTTTTGAATGGTGATAAGTTGTTAACACATTGGAAATGAGTTCAGAAGAAATAAATAAATGATATAAGACTGCACCATCCTGCCCCAAGTAAGCAGAGCTCGTATAGGTACCAGGTGGTTGATAGAATATTTTTTTTGTAAATGTTATGTACCTTAACATAAATTTAATAATTAAAAAAAATTAAATACTTAACACAAAAATAAAATAAATTTTTTCGCTATTTTATTTCTAGCATGGTTAATGGAAACAATTTTGCCGTCCAAGTCTTGTATTCTGAAATGAAACATCATCATAAGATACCTCTTATGATTCAAATGATAAATAAATACCCTGATCCAAAGGTGGAGTGCCCCACCTTTATATCAGAGTTTGAATCGAAATAAGTGCTCTACCCAGGTTAACTAACCTCCCTACCTGATTTTTCGCAAACCTTTATACAGGAGTCCTAAGAGTATATTGTAAAAAAGGTTTAAGAGGGGCCAATCCTACTCACTTCTCATACAACCGCTCGTACGTGGGTGTGGCGTCGTAATAGATCTTTCTATGAAACTTTTGATCTAATAGGTATCTTGTGCACTATATCTAGGTTTCTATCCAAACAAAAAATCAAAATTTGGAGAAACAAATTTTATACGGAATTTTTTTCATAGAAAGATCTATTACGACGCCACACCCACGTACGAGCGGTTGTATGAAAAGTAAGTTGGATCGGCCCCTCTTCTACGAACAGCAGGAGCAACTGTCAAACCGTTACTATTTGAACGCAAAACCATAATGGATAGTTTTGCGTTCAAATAGTAACGGTTTGACGTTATTATAGTTATTTGGAAGGAACTCTCAGTAGGATATTGTCAGTGATGGCGACACATGTCGACCACAAAATGGGTCTTGGCCTGCGACACAATAGAACGCCATCGGCTTCTGTCCACTTAAGATGAGCGAGGATCCTTCTCTACTTAATTATTATTTCACCTGTATCCAATAGATTAGGTACACTGGCTTGGCCATGACGTCACCTGACTGGAGCTAATTTAAATTTTATTTTATACCAGCTTTTCTAACTACAAACCGCCCAAGTCTCTCTACATACTAACGTACAAAGACTAACCCTTCACCGAATACCTATCCCATTAAGAGTCAATACTACTTGAAAATTGTTAAATCTTTCTTACCTTTCCTCATCTTCTGGGGAAGGTGCCGAACAATTTTGTGCCACTCCGTATTTTGTATTGCTCTTGGCATGAGTGAATTCTTTTGTATTCTTGATTCTAAAATGAAAATATACTTAGATGACCATTTGAAAGTATTGTACCTACCAAGTAAAAGGATAATATACAACTTTATTCTTGTGACGGATAGTATAAACTTGACACGATACAAGTCAAGGTCTTTCCACGAACTATTATCATGTATTGCTTTGCAATAGAACATAATAATCTGCCTACGATAGTAAAAAGGGCGTATCTCACATTTTTCCCAGATACACATAATTATTGCAGGTGCGCCTTTTACAATATATTAACATTTATTGCAGTCTCTTTTACAAACATAAATAGACTTGGGAGTCACCATTTAAGGAAAAATTTACTTGTGTCAGGTGACTGCGCTCTTACCAGAAAATTGCATACACATAATTTATATACAAAGATGGTATTTTTGTTTTTAATTACAAACTAGACTAAAAATAAAATAAAAGGAAAAAAAAAACATCATCGTTATCGCGATGAAAACCCGGTTAAATATGCGATAATAATGTGTCATCGTCGCAAAAGTTTAAAAAGACTAATTAACAAATCATCGATTTGTTAATTATACATCCTTTGTACAAATTTTTGTATTTCGTCATGTATAGCAACTCAAATCTGGAAAAAAATGTGAGACCTTTTTACTATAGGGGACAGTATTGTTCTTTGTGGTTATATCCATTCACAAATAAAGGAGTTTTACAATAAAACAAAAAAATACTTGAAACAAACGATTTATTGTATCTTTAACGATTAAGGAAATTTCACACTACCGTTTCAAGAGCATATCTTATACCATCTGCATAAAGTATAACTAACTTAAAATGTAAACAACAAAAGAGCCTTGCATTGCCACTTATAAAGTTTTATGATGTAAATTGTACCCATTGAAAAACTGTAGCATTGTTAACTAAATTTGTTTATTAGAATAACGTATTATAATTTGAACAAGAATCAACAATCAACAAACCCACAGTATAGTGGATTTACATTTCGAAATACGTCTGCGTCGATTTTGCAGGAAACGTATGACTAAGTTGCCATGTGCATCAGGTTGCTTATAGTAACGAACACCGATGTACATTGGAGGTACCGTATATGCTGGACATTAAAGGTACCTTTTTAATTATAAACGCTGATAAAAAGTAATCAGCACTTAATTGACGCACTTTCTACAGATCTGTATGAAAATGTGTCAAAAACATTTGGTGGTTAAAATAATCAGCGTTTAAAAGTAAAGCAATCAGCACTTAATTGACGCACTTTCTACAGATTTGTATGAAAATGTGTCAAAAACATTTGATGGTTAAAATAATCAGCGTTTATAAGTAAGGGTTTAATTAATATTTAATATAGTAGAACGCAATATTGATTGTAAAGGATTGCGTACATACCAAACACTTAATTACTTTTAAGGTACCTTTAAATATTACCTCTTACTCATATACAGTGCTTAAATTAATAAGCAGTTAGTTCAGTTAGCAGTTGGTTGACATATTTTTTATACACTGTCAATTAACTGTTGCTTAAGTTTAATCGGTTTTTTAAAGAAAGGGGGCTTGTTAGTATAATTGTTCCGTTTAGTTACATTGTATCAAGGAAATTCTGGAAGATCACAGCTTGTACAACGGCATAATTAGGAGACCATTACTAAGCTACAAATCCAGAAGCAAACTGCGCAAGATTAAGCCGGGGATATCCATGGCGGGGCAAGACGGGACGACATAAAACTCGTCTACAGATGGCGCCACACTATTTAAACGACAGCCTGTTGAAAATATCCAATAACTTGTCATGAATGTAAGTTTAGCGCCTTATAAATACTTTCTACTCCGTAAACATTTGTATCTATTCTAACTAATAGTAGGACACGTGTATAATAGATATGCATAATATAATCAACTTTTTAAAAGGTCGACTGTGATTCAGAATCAGACAGTTAATTAAATACTTTTTGGTGGTTATTAACTGACGTGCTTCTGAATCAAAGCGTTTCAATTTGAGATCTACATTTAATATTAAGAGTTTTTCTAACGTGGTCCGGGACAAGGCAAGATAACATTGATAATGTTCAATTCCAATACATTTATGCGCAAATATTTGTTCTACGTTTGCATCTAGATTAAAATTCTAACAGCGATAATAGACAATCAATATAATTGAAGTAGAAAAATTGACTACAAGATACAATAGAATAAATATATCAAAATCCCTACAAAATGCAAAGTATGCGTGATGTTACAGATAATACGAACACATTTATTTGACACTAGTTTAGGGGACGTTACTTTAGGATGCGTTTCCAGGCGGAGCGGAGCGGGGCCCAATTGACCAATCACAAGGCTTGTTTCCTCGAGTGTTTAGTGTCTAGCGTTGTGATGGGTCAGCCGAGCCCCGGTCCGCCTTGGCGGAAAGGCGCCCTTAAACAGTGGAAACGCTTACTAGTCTCGTCGGATGGTATCGCTAATGTTACAAAAGGTCTGTTTAGATGACTTAATTTAAATTTGAGTCTGTCATATTTGACACGCACTTTATTTAAGAATACGAGATCATGGTAAGGTCGCGTGTCGTCACGGATTGTACCTAAACGTTTATGACGTCACGAGCCCCCACATTATTTATACGCGCTTTATCAAAATATTTTTTTCACTGTGGGACTAAATCATGTCGTTTTGCTTGGTCACATGATTTCTGTACCCATTTTCACCCCGTACATTTGGCCATCTATTATTCCAGCGTAAAAAAGTTATCTCTCTATTCAGCCTCTATTTTTAAATCAAAAGTAGATTTCCTGGTTTCGTTACATTTATTATTTGATAATATTTAGGACTACATCCGACGATGCCAGCGAACGGGCCCAAGTAACAAGAACTACAGTAAATTCTAATAGCTTTAAAATACGATTACCCAGATGCCTTAACAACCTTTCATTTACACACTCCATTAACGTAACTTACAATTTATCTACATACATTTACAAATACGCAGCTTTTCTGTTCTGTTTATAGGCAAGACCCACTATAGGCAATTTAGCGTTAGCACAATACATAAGTACATAACGGTGATTATTTATTTTAACTTGAATACAAGTACTGTTCGATTTCTATATTGAGATATAAACATGTAAACATAATAATAAACAAAAGAATAAGTACCGAGGATCTTTAAGGCTAGGGTAAGAGCGGTCAGTACCAGTCCCAGTATGGCCCTCTCAACGTAGGTTTTTATCATAATCTCTCAATGTCATGAACAACTTTGTGATTTAGCCATGCTACAAGGTAAAGACAACTTTGACTTTGTCCCTTGTCGTTCATAAACGTTCTTTGTTCAAATTACACTAAACATGATACAAAACCGCGTGAGTCTTTGAAGGAGACACATGTTCAACTAACGCTGTAATTGAAATTTCACTTAAATTTAAAACACGGACAGAACTTTATGTATAATTTGTCCCTCGGCAAGATGTTATCACAACCAGCAAGCGTACATAGTTTCACTTCTGTAATTTAATATAGTTTCCAACAATTAACATTAAAAACTGTAATGTTTTATCCAAATGATGTTAATTTTCGAAATGTATTAATTCATAAAACCATCAGAAGAGCGAAATCCACTAATAAAAGTATAATACTAACTTAAAATGAAGTTTAACTTGTCTTTCTCTGTTTCGTTAATTGTTAAACTGAGAAATTAATAGACTGAGAAATAAATAGTTTGTATTTGGATTGTATAAATACAGCCTAGGTCCGTAGGTGGTATTAACCACAGGTTTTAAATATAATAGCGCAGTCAAGCCTTAATCCTTAATCCTTGATTGCCAATCAAGGATTTAAAAACTGCCTGTTGGTTTAAATACTTCAAAATAATTCGTATCACAAAATGCTGCCAGTAAAAATGCTTTTCACAAATTAATAATACTGTTACATAAAATATAAACTTTTCGATTGATATAATTTATCTTTAAGGCCTTCTTAATATTGCTTCGTGGTTCTTTGATTCATTTATAACATTGATTTATTCACGACATTCATGAAAATGTACAATAATTAAGTACTCCTTAAGTACCCGATGATTTATAAATCTAAAACTACTCTAATGACTAAGATATGGACGAATGATTTGCTAATGGATGGGAACTACGGTTATGTATTTAAATGTTTATATGTATATTATTTCAAAAAGCTCCTAGTATATAAACTTCAACGAGTAATAATACGTGATAGTACGTTGGAATGTTACGTCGTTCTAATAAGAAACCACAGACATTGAACATTGGACTCTGAATAATGACGATATTCCATACAATTAAAGGTCAAAATATTGTATTTGTTCTAAGAGTTTTTGGACTATCGTTGTTTAAGAAAGTTCCACGATATTTAACGATTAATAAGCTGCGAGTCACATTTTTAAGTACGATATCATTGTAAAATTGTGCTTTATAAATTAACACTTAAATAATTGGCACAAATTGAGTATTATATTACTATAGAGCAGGGGTACTCAACTTGTTAGTTTCTTGCGTAATTGTAAGAGTTATATCAGAGCAAATGTAAATTATTTGTAAATATATGTATATATCAAGTTGGGGTTCTGTATGGGGTTTATTTACATGTAGTATTAAATTTACAGTAATGTACAGATGTTAAATATTTCAATATTTTTGTGTAAACATTCTTGGTTCCAGTAAAAAAACAAGCATGTCGCAGAAGTTACTGAATAAGATGCGTAACATATGTATACCTTGCGGCCTTTTATGATGAAATGTCTATTCAATGTACTTTAGAGTAAGATGTAAAGTAGTGAATATATAAATTCCAGAATAATTAATTTGTATATTAAAATAAATAGTTTTTTTTATCAATTATGCTATGTCTAACATAGATATTAAGGATTTGAGGCACTTCCACAAACAAAGTGTTTGATAACCACGATTTTTTTATTGCATTTGATCACTTGTTGTGATAAGATATTATGCAATTTTAAATCTACCATTTTTATAGCTAAATCAATAATTAATGAATATGAATTTGTATACACGATCACAATAGGGCATAATAAATACATTTGAAATATAGTTTAAATGGAATGTTTTAAGAAATATAAGGCAAGGTTTAAAATACTCATTACGACAATAATTTCACAATATAGGATTCACAACTAACACTTAATAAAATATTAGCGACCATAATTTATCTATAATAATAATAACCGTTGAGCTCTTAAAACTATCACACATGTGCCCAGCCAAGACAAGCTGCCGTGAGTAATAATGGCAATCATATCGGCAAGGTGACTGGAACCGATAGAGCTTAAGGTCGAACCCCACGATTAGCCAGTCGAATTCAAACCTTCAAGCGGCTTTACTGATTACAGAACAACATTAAGGGCAGGTAAATGTGACCTTCATTAATGTTGAATATCTTTCTTAACTATACTGAGGTTTTGTTTGCAAAATTGGAATACAACAGTAACTGTCCCAGCTGCTAGCTGAACAGAGCGGTGCATGAATTGACCAATCACAACGCTTGTTCTCTCCTTCCTTGTGCACATCGAGCGCTGTGATTGGTAAATTCATACACCGCTAAGCCCCGCTCCGTTCAGCTCCACCTTGGTAGAAATCACAGACCAGTATATACAAGAAGACTGGCAATCCCCATACAAAAAATCGTGACTCGGAAAAAGCTCAAATTTCCGGCTCTTCCCAGATGGCGCTGCCACATAGCCGTAAAATTACCCTATCAGCACTAAAAGCCAATAAATCTAGATTATTTCTGTGTTATTGCACACCAAAATTTTTATTTTTATTTTTAAGGGTGAAAACGTGATCGTAAAAATTGATTTATCTTTTATGTTTGATCGGAATATAATTACAATATTTATCTACCTGTTGACAGATGGCGTAGTGAATGAATGAAATGTAGCATGCAAAGTAATACTTCGTTTTTAAACTAGGTGGCGCTTAGAATAAAAGTTGGATACAATATGTACCTACAGTCCGACCAGAAAGAGTAGAAATTAATTATCAAGGAACTAAAATTTACTATAAGCCGGCAACTTTTTATGAAAGGCCAGTGTGGCCGCTGTAGTGAATTTGTCGCCAGACTCAGCTTTTCTTTGCAAAATTAAATTATGCACATATTTTTATGCTATATGTATGTATCGTCATGCTTAGATTACCTTCTTTTCCTAATATGTATTTAAATAAAAATCATGATTAATTAAAAGAATCAAGCATTCAAAAGGTTTTGTTGACTTATTTATACAATTTGCAACCACCTAATGATAAAACAAAAAAATTTGGTATTTATATTAGGTAGGTGTGATGTGATTTATTTAAAAAATCAAGACATGTAAAAATAATTTCTTGAAATCTTATTTAAATATACGTTGGACTAACCAAAATAATTTTCTGCTAGCGGAAACACTGCAACTTCGGTCGAACGAGTATTCGAGTTGCTTGTTTTGATTGTTGTTGATGTTTATAAGCTTTTCTACACAATTTACAAGCAAAGTTTCAGCCCCAATCTTTGACACTTGTTGTTGGTCGTTCAGATGAGCGTAGACTAGAAAAAACTTTTAAATGGTCCTAGGCCTTTGCATCTAATAAAGATGATTTATCGGGACGCTGCAGTGCCTGGGACATTGTTTAATGGATCAGGCTTACCTACACCATCCTCTCAGCTTAGTCAGTCGCCTCGACTAAAGAAATATTCTGGGAATATTTCACGAGTCTAGCTATTGTTGTTGTTGTTAATAACGAGAGATTAAAACGGTTTGTAGTGGTATATGGTGTTATAGCAGTAGCAGAAATACTTAATCTGAGAAAATTTCAACTATCTAGTGTGACAAACAGACGAACAAATTTATTTTTATTCATACACATAAATAAACAACTATTATTATTAATAAAATACCACGTCTTTACTTTGAATTATACAAACTAACAAAACAAAACACACATGCCCCGAGGTTTTAACACAAGCGTACCTACCGTATCATGATTCATGAACTGCCTATAGCTACCTATTTCACTCGTGTCAATCACTTTATTCACATTATTTATTAATCCAGTCATCTTTTTTTCAGGAGATAAAAGGAAATACTTATCCATTAAAAATCAATAATAAAGTATATCAAGAAGTGTATCAAGAGTAACGTATCTAAATTGTTTTTTAGCCGTGAAGGCCACTTATTGGCTTGTCTGTTGTATGTTTAAATAAAGTTAATGTTTTGTCAAACTACTGTTTATTATCTGTAGCTTGTGTAAGAAATTAACTTTATTTTTGTTCTGCTTTTGTATAAGCTGTAGGCCTTCATTTATAAGTAAATAAATAAATAAAAAGACACACATTATGTACCTACCTACTAGTGAGTAAAATTATTTTATAGTCTTACCTTTCAGAGTTTCCAGGTAATCTAAAAAAGTTATCTCTGGATGCGTTAATATATTCTACTCCTCATATTAAATATGTACTTGAACATAGTAAAAAAATCGCGCGGTTATTGTTAAAAAAACAAGACACCATCCGTTCATTACTGCGGTACAGTCGCGACTGTCTGCATGCCGAGCGCATGCCGAGATCGAGGCGCGTAGGTACATATAGCTCACGCTTCGTCCGTTTGTATGAAGTTGGAATACTGTATAGATAAATATTCTGTGCCAAACTTTAAAATGCATTTTCAAAGAAACTGTGCAACAGCTGGCAACGTCGCACTGAGCGCGCGCCGCGCGCGCGAGCGCCGCAAGCTGGCGACGCCACTTCATCACATACTAACGCCATCTATATAGCTACTATCGTACTATTATAAAAGGTATTGCGACAAAAATTAGTAGGTACTTTTTTCAATTGTGTACTAAAGCTTTTCAAAACATATGGCGACATCTAACGTCTTCGAAGGTAATCATTTCTCGAGTCACGAATTTTTGTATGGGATTGCAAGTCTTCTTGTTTATACTGGTCTGTGGTAGAAATGCAGCTTTATAGTCAGTTGTCCAACCAAAACGTCACCTGAACATTTGGCTAATCGTGGTATGCCACCTTACAACTCCGCACTAACTTCAATTTGGAATGACAATCAGACTTGTACGCTTCACAATCACAAATCACCAGCGTTACGAACGCATTGGAAGTCTCTACATTATAATACAGCACCTGTGCGACCTTGTATCGCCGACCACGTCACTTGTATTCCCAGAGAAACGCGGGACAGTTCCGGAACTCGGGGAGAGACTTAGTGGATTCTGCTGTACAGGCATGTCTTTGGTCTCGGGTATGGAGTTCATGCTGTGATTGTTTGTGGAAGCCAAACTGTTCTCCACCGGACTGCCGTTGGTTCTGATTTGCGACCGCTGCTTCTTTAAGTCAGCCAGTGTGCCTGAAACGGTGCGACACGTTGGTTATAAGCGGTGTAGCAAAACCTCGTAGCATTCTACGGTGCTTTGCACTATACAGATGCGACTATTATTGCTATCACAATTAGCATGCAAACAAACAATAACAGAAATCTAAGGTGTAGAAAGTGTATGGAAAAGGACGAGAACATTCATGCAGAACCGGAAAATACATACATTTAAAATGAAAATACACTAATCTACTACATGTACTACATAAACCCAAAGAGTCGTGTCTAGGAATGAGCTAGTTCCTTATTCAATAAAAGTAAGCTACCATCTAAATTTTAAGTTTTTATCTTCAGTAGTTTCGGCTGTGTATTAATGAGTAAGTTAGTCAGGACACCATCTCTTTACAATATTAGTATTGACCAAAAATATTATCTTATAAAAGTTATAGGCTGCCTATTATGTTGTCTTCGGACATAAATAACCAGTCAACCGATTAAAAGAAAACTGAGTAACCCTGCCGGACCGAGTCTAAAGATCATGTATTTTTAAATAATTAAAAAAGGTATTCTATAAAATCCTGTATTTTAAAAACTAATAACTATTTTTTAATGTGTAAAGATTACTAACTATGCTCTTTTTGAATAGGAATAAGGAAATAGCTTATGTCAAAACATGTCGTCTCCACATCACACAATATAATTAAAAACAGGTAACCATGCATGCACTATCTACTCGTACACTAGGTACAACCAGAGACGGCTTGCCTCATATGCATCCTCGAGATTCAAATCCGCAAACGTTCACCCTTCACTTTATAAACCACTGTGCAGAACTGTTAGAATAAACTTTACAAATAATGTTATTGTGCTCGATAGTAATGTGCGAACGATATAAGGATGCATATAATTACCTGCGTTAATCATGACGGTGACATGAACATTGATTTTACCATTATTGTCTGTGGTGTAGGTCGCCGTGCCGGTTTCAGCGATTGCGATTTGGTTGGGGTTGACAATCATCTCTTTCCTACCATCTATCGCGTCCTCGGTTTTGTACCCGTCGTTGTCTTGGCCTTCGGGGGCTTTGCGCACTCCGTTCGGTAGGTCCCTTCGTTCGTACTTCGCGTCTTCATGGTTCAAAGGTGCTGGTGCGTAGTGGGATGCGGCGTTCACGCCGAATAGTGGGTTGGTGTTCTTCGTTTGGTAATGGTCGGCCTCGTCGCTGATTCTGCGTTGGTAGTTATTCTTCGGTACTGCGTAATCGACGTTGGAGTCGTAGCTTTGGTTGGAGGTGGTTGAACTGGTGGATAGCCGCTTGTGGGTCAGCTCTTGCGGTTGGAGATTTGGAGTGTTTTGGTCATTCTCTACTCCGTTCGAAAGGCCCTGGAAATAAATATGATATTTCAGTTTCCGTTCGATAAACGCGACGGGAGGGATACTATTAAAATCTGTAATAAAAAGACCTAAAGGCGAAACTAATGTTTAATAGGGTCAATGTGGGTAATTGTAAGGAGAGGTATTTAATGAAAACAAGACATTGCAATGAACAAACCTTTTTTGTTTTATGAGTTACAATGAAGGCGTTAATCTTATTATCTGCGTTTCCAATTACCTACGTCGTTTTAATGACCAAGATTAGCAATATATTTACAGCAGCCAAAGAAAGGAGAGATTTACTTAGAGTTAAAATTCTCAATAGATCGCTAAATGGAGCAGGGCTATACTCGTTGAGAGGTCCCTAATATTTTATACATAGAATTCACTAATATGAGTTAATTTTGCATGAATTTTGTAATATTATTGTATTTTATATTAAGGAAATAAATGGCTATAATAATAATAATAAAAGCATTTGTTAATAACAGGATCTAGTGAAAGTGATATTTTTATTCTTACTATAGTATACAATTATAAAAAGTTTTTAAAACATAAAAGAAGTGAAACCGCCACCGCCACTGACGCGTTGTCGATGAATAAAGTTTTACGACGAACAGAACCTAGTGTGGCCTCTGTATTTTGTTAATAAATAGCGACAAAGTCCTTAAAAATTAGTAGTAATAAAAAAAATATACGCAGACAAAAGCATAAACTTATTGTTTGTTTTTGCTTTATTTAGCCATTCGAAATACCAGGGGGTTAAATTTTCAATTGCAATGGCGATATAATGATCAATCATGTGTGCTCGGTTTCGACAGATTTGTCATACAATAAATATTTAATTTTTTCAATAAAAAAAAAATGACTTCAATCATAAAATCTAAAATGTTGATGATAATACCCAAACCTTTATTATGTAAACTTACTAAATTTGTGTATTTCCCTAAATTAATCATGGAACCCATCATCCGAACTGGGTTTTGAAAAAATAGAACTTTATTGAATTGTAAATTTATAATTTATCCAAATTGATTAATAGACAGTTCTTGAGGTATCAACTTTTTTTGAAGTCGGTTAAAAACTGTAAAACTGAGTCAGTGATCGACCATTCTGAAGCTATTGCAAGACTTGTGCCTCAGGAATAAATAGACAAGGGCGTGTATATTCCACACAGCGCCATCTTGCCCAAAACTAAGCGAAGCTTGTACTATTTGTAAAGTAATAGTAGTTTGACGGCCTCCGTGGCTCAGTTGGTCGATCGCCGGTTCGGACTCTAGCATCTCAACCGGCTCTTTTCCCGTTGGGGCCAAATGTTTGCTTTTCTGCAGATATTTGCCTCGGGTCTGGGTTATTTTCTATGTATGGCATGTATGTTTTAAAAAATGTATTTAAGTATTAGCAACCATCCATAAATAATATACCCATACCCATAACACAAGAGGCTCTCGTATCATAATTTGGGGCAAGATGAAGAAAAGGTACTGTGTAAATTGTCCAGCATTATTTATTTAATACAACCGACCACTGCGCCCCAAGAGCGTCAGCAATGTCTGAAATGGCTATGCGCAATTGTTTAATTTTAATTTCGAAGCTGACACCATGTATGCTACAATCATTCAAGTTAAAATAGGATATGCGTAAGTCGTCATGACCGCTATACAGTGTGGTGTTACGACCAGCCCACTTCCGTAGCCCAACCATAAGGACGTAAGATGAAGTAAAAAGGGTACACAACATTCAGGACTGAAGAAGAAACAGAACTGCAGTTGCCATTGACGACCTGCGCGGCGCAGTTGGTTTAATAGCGCGAGAGTGAGACGCGGTTCCGGGTCCGATTCCCGCCGCGGGGCAATTTTTTGTAGTTTTCCTGCAAATATTTGTCCCTGGTCTGGGTACTGTTCTATGTATGATACGAGTATGTATGTGTTGTACCTATGTATCTACAAAAAATGTGTATTCCCATACCAGTACCAGGTGGTTGATAGAACTGTGAGGGTGGACTGTGTGAAATGTTCAGCATGTTTTGTTGTGTGTTGAAATATTTTTTATATCAATAGATTTTTTTAATGCAACTGAAACGCACGAATGCCTCTCGGTGGCAGAAAAAGGCATAAGGGTCGTTTATGTACGAAACTACAAAACCTTAATATAATTCGAAGTTACATTATCTAACATTATCTACGCGATATTTATGCGTAGATTCAAATACTAATAAGATAATATATCCCGAAGATAATTTCTAACAAACCATGAACCACTTAGCCTAAGCCAGCAACGCAATGATGAAACATTTCAGTTTTAATATTCAAGTCGTAATACAAATTACATACCCTATATCTTAGGCCCAGAACAGGCGGATCCTTCCGCATCCTGCGCAAGTTATCGTGCGTCAAAAACATTATATCCAACGACATTGTTCATCTCACCACAGAAATCATTATCTGATACTCTGTAGACAGTATTTATGTCACTTGGAACACCACTTGAAAAAAGTATATAGGCTGGGCTGAGCCACAGAGTCTAACAATGATAGATCAAGTCCTAAAAATAACTTTTTGCTCTAAATACTTAGTATTCTAGTCACTTATCACACCACTCTAAAATAGAAAGGCTAGAGTGAGCCACAAAGTCTAAAAATTTAATGTCTTAGAAATATCACTGAAATCACGCACTTAGATCCAAATGCTTCCGAAAAAATGTTTCATTGCAACTTTTTTTGTAGTACACCACACTGAAATACGAGCAGTCAATGCTTAACTGAGCTACAATACTTTATATGTCAACGTATTACATATATCACTGAAGACACGCACTTCAACACATCCAAATGCATCCGACAAATAGTTTATTGTTACTACTTTAGTAAGACATCACTTTGAAATAATACAGGCTGCATTGAGGCAAACCGTCTAATATATCGTATTACGTTAGATCAACGTCCCAAAATAACGCTGAATTCACGCACATCTAAATTTATCCGCAATCACATAACCAAACTTTGTATTATTATTTATAAACTCGTCTCTATACACACAGACGTAGAAAAGTTACAAAGGGTATAATATCAAAATGCATTATCTAAATAGTTAAAAGTGGTCGCGTTTGTGCCCGCTCGCTGAGCAGGCGGACTGCGCATGAGTTGGGCCGAGGGAAATCGCAAACATTGTGAATCGATGAACATGCGCATCGCGGAACTGATCCAACTTGTTGAAGGTGATTCTGACTGAAACACTTGAAACTTCGTAGAACTCATAGAAAAATAAATGTTAGTTACAATAAGTAAAGCAGGACAATTGATAAATTCCTATCCAGTTCACATCAGGTTACATAGGTTTAACGTACAATCGTTGGAGATAAGACGCACTTACTTTGATCTGGTGTACCTTTATAAAATATTACACTCTATGGTAGACTCAACAGAATTATTATCGCACATTTCCATTAATATTAGGTTCAGTGCTCGAAGAGCAAACCAGAGCAACATATTTGCCTTGCTAACTTATAAAAATAATATCTCATATTTTAACCCACTGTCAAGAATGTGTCGGCAGTATAATGAGTTAGCTAAGGCAAATATTGTATTAGACATTTTTTGTTGGAATTTAATTAAATTTAAGAAAACTGTGAAAGACATCCTCCATTTAAACAACGGGGGCAGCGATGCTCTCGGCAGTGTGGTAGCCTCTGTGTCAATTGATTAGGTAGGTAGGTATACTTTTTATTTTATTTTTATTATTTTTTCTCATAAATGTATTATTTTTTTCTTTTTTATGTATACTCTTAATCTTTGTTAACTATATAAGTTCTTGAACTATTTAGCATATAATGTCCACTTTTTTGACACTGCCATGCTGTTTTTGCAGTGCGCACAAAAGTTATGGTACAAGCTAGGTCTAAACCTTATTTTTTATTACTTGTGTTGTTAATCTTGTATCGTGTATTGTGTGCCTTAATAAATAAATAAATAAATAAACATCTTAGCATAGCTCGTACGATGGAAACCAGTAAACTGATAAGAGTACTATATATTTTTCTGTTACTAAACACATAAAAAAAATCTGAAATATTGAAAATTTGCGAAATCACGATTTGATTGAATAGGTGCCTCTATAAAGACCAAGTTGTTGAAACGACTAGTATAAGCCTTACTATGGGGTATAAGTACGTGTATAACATGTTGATTATATGCAGTATCAAAATACAATTCGAGAGGCGGTTACACTCTTTACCCTGGGTTGATACTAGTGTATTATATTATCTGTGATACGACTAACATAAGATGACCTGCCAAGGCTGCCGCAGATAATCATACTGTTCACGAAGCAATCTTCAGTAGAGTAAGCCGAGTACATATCAATAGATGATTTATACAGCATCGGCATCTGTCGTGTAGTGATCATCCTATGGAGCTACCTGCTTTAGCACACACTAATTTTACTTTATTTTTTTATTACGTTATAATTAAATTATGTACAAATGTTTTAACTGTCTTAAAAAAAAAGTATTGTGTGCTCTTTAGTTTAAAATTAATGTCTTGTGTATATTTTTGGTCACTGACTCAAAGGAGTAAACAGTATACCTTACTATCTCCTTAGCCACAGGTACCTAAAGATGTAAAACATATACGTATGCCAAGTAAAGTTTAATTAAAGTAAAGCTTAATTGGAAACAGAACATTATCATCCTCTAAGTTTAATCGACGTACTTCTAGGTTCGCGAGTAAAATAGCATGTGCCAATGAAAGTTACATAGTTTTTAACAGGACTGACCTAGGTTCGTAATTGTTTAATTGTAAGGGAAGACAACTTCCATTGCGTGGCGACATCGCCAAATTGTGCAAGGTTTTGATCAGTGAAGTGTTTAAAAAGGAACACCATTATTAAACACCGGTTATTGTTAGGTGTCACCTCAAAGGTTTCCTAACAAAGACGACGATTTTCGGTTAAAAAAAGCCTATTATTAGATTTTCCGCCAAATACGATGGAATGTTTTTGTAACTAGAGCATGAAATAAGAAGGTCGATAGACTGCATTGGTAGTAATAATCATAATAAATCCATTTTGATCTGGACATTATTGAAACATTTGATTAAATTAAAATAATTGGTTCATTCCTATTTAACAAAACACCAACACAACAAGCAAAGCGTCACAAAAAGTCAATACATGTTTAATAGCTAATGGAAAACACGATATGAATAATCTGCAAACTAATAGAGCATGCAGAAAGGACGAAGACAGGTGACATGAAAACCATTATCATCAAACGTCAATGATTTCATAGAACAAAACAATAAAACATTTAGAAACGTGCAATTACGAAGAGAGTGCAACCGCTCTGCTGCACACTGCCACAGATACACAGACAGTTAGTGAGAGCGTTTACACATGGCACCGCCGCGGTGCCGCAGGAGCTGTGGCATTTTACTGCAGAACCAGCGACACGACTTCTGCGGCGTGATCATAGAACAGTCTTGCTCGTTTATTCGGACATCACGGACAGCAACGTGATTATTGCAACGCCTATTTGAGCTCTCCCTCGTCGTCGTCCTAAATAGAAGAAATCAAGAACGGTTTGGATTCATGAACTAACATCGTATACCAGTTGAGAACTAGGGCCGCTTCCGCCGCGCTATCAAGACATGGTGTGTAAGGGTCCATACAAATCCAAAGTAGCTAAAACAGCAGCACCGCGACGACGGCGGGATGCAGCTGTGCGCCGCGCCGTGTACAAACGCTCTGAAGTAGATGGATAAAATGATGCATAGGTATAACTTGCCGCATAGAATTTATATTGATACTGGTCTTGAACATGCGCGTATTATGCGTTTGTATGAGTTATTAGTTGCGCATCTGAACAACCTTGGTCTTATTAGATGTGAAACTAAAAATTGCAAATTGTGTAATATACGTTATATATTAGCCGGTACTGTTGGATTGATGAGATGGAAGCTGATATGCGAGAAGCAGATGCTGCTAGCTGGCGAGAACTAGAGCAAAACAGAAAAGTCTGGAGAACTCTTGTATTTAAGGCCAACATCCACTTTGGGTCGCTCTGCCAGAGGAGTAAGTTAGTTTTATTACCGTCAAATAAAGCTGATCATATGGCCAACTTCCACCAAACAGTAAATCTGTCTAATAAGTCAACACGCTATGTACGCACGCATCGCATCGGCAAGGTAAATCATAATTCAGCATGCTAGCTCAGCATGGTGAAGTTGTTAGAAGATAGAGCGGCACCTTGAGATAAGATAGAAGAGTCACAAGAATTTTAGGACTTACGTATCTATACACAACATGTTTAGTCTATTTCAGTAATTTAGGCATCACGCTATGCATATGTTTATAGGCCAATATGCATATGTTTATACGAGACTTTTTTTATAATAATGCAAAAGGTTATTATGAATATGTAGGTTACAATGTATGTTAACTTTCTCGTACACAAATCAATAGGTACGTTAGCCAAGTTAAAAATAAAAGTTTAACGATTTATGAAATAAGTAATAGAATAACAAGACCAGAAAGAAAACAATATAATATTAAAGTGTTTGCCTTGATTCGTCATGCATTTTCAGTATTATGAAATAATGCTATCATCATTTCAGCTGTAAAACGTCCACTACTGAACACAGGCCTCCCTGATGAAGACAGTGGAAGTACAGGATGTTGATACACGGAAAGACGCTGCCGCCAATCTTCCGGAGGTATCCCTTACCAGGCTCTTACTGCAACCACGGGCATGAGAAGAGAGGGTAACAGTTTACTATGGCGGAAAAAATGCTATACAACATACAAATACCTGTACCGATAACCGGTTTGGACCGGTGGATACCGGTTTTACCGCATTAATGACTTTGAAATAACAACCTTTAGGTATACAATTAAAAGTAGTAATTAAAAGAACGAGTAAATCTTCCAAAACCCCTATAAGCCAAGCCACTGGTAACATACAGAAGCTAGTAAGATCGTGTGATATGAAACATGTTGATTACACAAAATATCATCACGAAAACGGCCATGCGTTACAAAAATACAGAGATAGGCTTATAATGTTGGTAATTAATGGGTGTAATTAATTATACCCGTTTAATTAACGCCAAGCAGCGGTCGAAAGCAGAGAAAGTAGTGAAATAGACAGACAGAAATAAGTTTGAATTTCAATTCGTGTAATGTAAGGTGCTCTAAAGCTGAGATGAAGAACTACTTATGCTATCATCTTGAAATTTTAAATGGTTAAAGATAACACGTTTTTACTAATATAGCATGTATGCAAATGTTAAAAAAATTGTTATTATGATTGCATGGGGGGGGCGGGGGGGGGGGGGGCGGATAGGGATCTCAAAACTTTTGAGTGAAGTTACTAGATCGTGTGGGGTATCACATGGCACAGGGCTTCATTTGCACATTAATTAACAGTTTTTAGTATTGCTATTTACAATAACGTTAAACAAAATAGCACCCCCCCGCCCCCTTATCTCCGAAGTTTGCAGAGATAAACCCCTGAAACTTTTATTGCTAATAGGAGTGCATGTAAAAATTACAGGAAAATTACAACGAACTCTAATTTGCATAGTTTTTACAAGCTTTTATTTAGCTTGCCATGTATGTATGTATGTAACTATGTTTGTTCGGGTGGAATCTTGCAACTCAATTTTGAAGCAGATATCTTCAACCAATTGAACTGACATTTTGTATACACGTTTTGTTTGGATGACAATACATGGTCAACCATGTGACGTCACTGAATCCAACATGACAAAACACCCAAGATGGGGGAGTAGTTATTTTTATTGAGCTAGATTATTTCAAATTAACCGGCAAACGACCTTGCAATAATAATGAGTTGAATGAGATGAACAGACTGAGAAAACCTGTCCAGTGATAACTAAAAAGTAAAAAAACTTTTTAAAAAACAAGCTTTTATTTAAGCATACTCAAAATAATATAATAATAGACATTAAACTTTTATGGAAAATGTTTATTATATTATTTTTAGTACTTACGTTTATATAAAAGCTTGCTCCCGCAGTCTAGCGAACAGCTTTGAATGAAATGAGTCAGAGCCGCCGTGAATCCACAAAACGCAACTACGCGCGTGAGTGAGTGAAAAACCCGCACGATGATGCAGAACACTGCACTCCCAAATGCAAATTAATCAAGGGTAGTTCACGTGAAGATGATAAAATATCGCAATGTATAAATATCGATATAATTGTCATAATAACGTTGGATTCAACACATATTTGTTATTTCTAGTTTTCATTGTACAAGCTTTGCTTAGTTTGGGACTAGATGGTGTTATGTGTAGCGGTCCAGTATCATTTATTTATCTATCGTGATATTTTATAATCTACTCGAGATTTAGTTCCCAGAGCCTTTTTTTCCATGATAGACAAAATAATGGTTATGGCTCCATGGAACTTATTCTAGGCTTAGAAATTGTTAACCTCAATATACATGGTGTATTAAACTATGTGTACTAAGCCGAAAGGGGGTTATCTCAAGGAACAACTTTTGTTTCACGACCTTTCACGAATCAGTGATTTTCATTCAAGAAAAGACTACTAAAGTTTTCACTTCAACAGCTGATTATACAATAGTGACAACCTAAACGACCTAACCCAACCTAAATCAATGACTGATGAACTCTGCAAGAGTTGCGTACAGGTACAAATAAAAATGCCTAAACCTACCGAAAAAAGAGGAACATTTATTAAAATTAAAAAAAAATGACCATGGAATCATTTTCACATAACACCATATAGTAAAATTGTAAATAAAAATAATTAGAAAAAAAATAGTTAAAACAATGAAAAAAATATAAGAATTCCCGATTTTATTCCCATCTAAAAGTACTTGTTTTCATGGGCTGAAACGCCCCTTCCGGTTAGTACCCATATTATAATACACCCTGTAGATTAGCTCTCTGCTATCAGCGCCCATTTAATTTCCTCATTGGAAATCCACGATAAAGATAACCGTAGCGGTATGCAGTTCAGTTCTTGCCTCTGTGCAGTGCGTAATTGGTGTCCAATTAGTCTGGAGGCAATAATGAGTGGTTTTACGTTCGTATTAACAGACGGTATGTGGCACAACTGAACTGACCCACAGGCGTAGAACGGGAGCTTGCGTTATTGGCTATTGCTTAGGGTGTTCTCATGCGCGACTGCTCGCGTGGTCGAGTTAAATATTTTACCCTCCATCGGAATAATGAGAGCGATGTCTTCAAGAAATCTAAAAATTAAGTTTCGCTTGTCTTTAAGACCTAGAAGAAGATGGCGCGATGAACTAGACGCCCATTTAAGATCTTGGCCTGTAGCAGCGTTAAATCGCGAGGAGTGGAAGAAGGGAAGGGAGGCCTTTGCCCTGCAGTGGGATAATAACGGCTGAAAAATAAATAAATAAATAATTGTCTTTATGAAGGGTTCCTAAATATATAGGAGCAGCTGCTGTTAACTGCTTTGCCCGCGTATAATTTTATTTTTATACACATGCGATAAATGAAGATTTTTGTTTGTATTTCTTTAAACTTTGGGTCACATTTATGGAGATTTCGTTGGGATATATAAACTGGTATTAACTCGATTAAAAATACAGCTTACGATAAGTAACATACTCATCGCTACTTATACATAAAAGGAGCATTCTCCTTGTATGCATGAATGTTTCGCATTCACGTCAAAACGGCCGAATCGATTTTGATGAATTTCAGCACAGGAATAGATTAGACCTTGGATACGGATAAACGCTACTTTTCGTCACGACAACTTGAATGAGTTAAAAGTTGTAAATTGTATCTTCCTAATAAACTTTGTCTAACGCGGGTGAAACCGTGCGGGTGAGCTAGTTGACAATAAAAATAAAAAGTATGTTTTTTAAATTTGATTATGTAGTGTTTGAGTTAGTTTATTAATCATCATCATTACTGCCATAGTTCTGCTATCCACGTCCACTGCTGGACATGGGCCTCCCTCATACATCTCCAAGATTGCCATACTCACCACGCTTGGTAGGCGGGTTGGTGAACGCAGTATAGGATGTTGATACACGGAATAACGCTGATGCCCATCTTCCGGAGCTGAGGAGACCCTTAGCAGATTCTTACTGCATCCACAGGCAAGAGAGATCACGGCAATTTAATAACAAAAAAAAATACAAATCTTGTCTCTATATAATATTACTAGCTTTTACCCGCGACTTCGTCCGCATAAGTTTTTTTGTTTTCTCCCGTCTATAAGTCCCCCTGCAACAATGTCCCACTATCGTGTTCCAGTCCTCAACTTCACATCAAAATTTGTTCAAAAGCAACCTAAGCTACATAATGGATAGCTCCGAATGTTTCCTTAGTAAATATAAAAAGTAAATAATGTAAATCGGTTTAAAATACTACTAACTACCTACCTGCCAACCCCCGATGTTAGACAGTGTGACATCCGTAACATGGTCTGCGTAGGAAGTACTAACTTAATGTAAGTAGTATAATAATGTAGGAAGCTAAAAATAAGAGGCCTTATTACTGTAGTACATTTTTGTAAACTATGTTCTTTGTTTTTCCCTCTCTGGCCAACACATGGAGATTCTGTGGACTTGAAACACGTGAGCAAGCCACGTATAATTGTCCGTGAGAAAAACAACTCTTTTCTAAATTAATGCCGGCTACTTTTAATGTTTGCCCCTGAGCTTTATTTATCGTCATAGCGAATGCGATTTTCAGCGGAAACTGTAATCTCTTAAACTGGAATGGCAAATCTGTCGGAATTATGGGTATACGGGGGATTAAAACGTTCTCTCCTTTTGCCATTCCAGTCATAATGATTGCTTTTACAATATTGCGACCGAGGTGTGTCACTTGCAACCGTGTGCCATTACACAGTCTTGGTGCATCTAAATTCCGCATTAAAAGGACAGGAACGCCTACTTTCAGCCTCAGTTTGTGTGAAGGTACTCCCGACAGTTCTAAAGAATTAAGAAATTCTACAGGGTATGATGTTACTTGTTCAGTATCCATTACAGTGTCTACAGAGAGAAACTCAACAATATCACCTTCCACGCGTGACATAATTTGCTCGTTTATCTGTCCCACCATTTCATTCGTCGGCGCTAAATTTGCTCTTTCACATAACCAGTCTCTATTCCTCATATTAGTTAGCAGTTCGCTATAGACGAATATACGCTATACTTAATAAAAATACGAAAATGACGTCAACTTGGACTCGAAAATAATAACCTACCAAATATTTATTTAGATATCTAAAACAAAGGACTAAATTAAAGCTTACAGACCCTACGCGTAGACCGTAGTACCTATTTCAACTCGGAATTTAAAAAGAACGTTTTTAGCTAACCAAAAATACGCAACGAATAGAGTTTCGTAACGCAATATTTCAATATTCGCATACATGCGATGACGACGTCTGCCCTCGTGCGTCTGCCCGCTTGGGTTGGGTGGGTAGGCACAGTTGGGCACGGCCCTCCCCTCGCGCCGCACCGCCTCTTCGCTCGGCGCAGCGTCTTGTATTCACTACGACGACACGTATGATTTGAAGGTTTGCGTTATATTGAATTATTTTCCCTCTTTGAATAGTAAACAAACTAAGTGTAGGTGTTATAATTTCGGTGATGAACTGATTACCTATCCGTTTCTTTGTCTAAAATGAGTATTAACTTATCACTATGATTGATTACTGAGCATAAAGTTCGTATAAATGTCTATCTAATTACCTCCTCAAGTTTAAAGCGTAGCTAGTTATGTAGTACTATATTAATTCTGTGGTGTAGGTAATTAGATTTTATCTGTATGTAATTTAACAGTCAGTTGAATAAAAAATCGTATACAAATCAGATCAATAGCTATGGCGTAATGTGATTCTAGACAGAGTTTTAATGTTGTAGATAGGTAGCTGTGTATAGGTTCCTGTGGGAATGAGATATTTTCCCGAAGTAAAAAGTAGTCTGAATTTTGGTACCTTCCTACCCTATAAGTTAAGTAGTGTGATGGTATGTCGCTAAGTTTCGATCCAAGTAAAACTGTTAAATAAAGACAGATGCATCAAAATTTTATAATAAATTCCCTAAATTATGGCGCCTACCGACCCTCTAAGTTAGAAAAGTGATCAAATACTAACTTTAAGTCTCAGTAACACTCATTTAAAAAAAAAAAACATCAAAATCATTTCAGTAGCTATGGCGTCATTCGCTTCTTGACACGATCACGCTAGATTTCCGCGGGAATGAGGTATTTTCCCGCCGTAAGAAGTAGCCTGTGTCCGTGCCTAGGATCCTATCTTTATATTAACCAAGTCTTATAAAAATCCGTTCAGCCGTTTAGGCATGATAGAGCAAAACTCCCACCAAAAACCATAAAAAAATCACTAACTCAATTCAGTTTTCTGCCTACTTCCTACCCCCTAAGTACTATGACGTGATCATCGTTTTTAGGTAACCATCTATTACCTTACTAAATTTCATCAAGATCTGTTCAGCCTTTTATACATGAAAGAGCAAAAGTCCCAACAAAAACGACTAAAAATCACTAACTCAATTTAGTTATCTGCCTACTGCCTACCCCCTAAGAACGATGGCGTGATTATTTATAGCCTATGACCATTTCTAGGTTATCATCTATCACCATACCAAATTTCATCAAAATCCGTTCAGCCGTTTAGGCGTGAAAGAGGAACAGACAGACAGACAGACAGACAGAGTTACTTTCGCATTTATAATATTAGTATGGATAATAATAGTGATTATTAGTATAGATATAAATAATTGGGCATGCGGCAATAAAAATTGAGGCAAAACAATTCTAATTAGGACTCGGTTTAAGGTTTCTGTAATCTGTGGTTTAAGTGCGTATTAGATGAAGCTAGTTCATTATACGACCCATTTAAAAATTTAATTATTTCGATTGGAACCGATTGCATCAGACGTATTTACATTCCGTTAAATGAAAAAGCGGCAATATTTGATTATAAAACTCGTGGAAATTAGTGATTAGCCTACAAGAAGCTATAATTACTCGTCTATTAGTTCATAAGCTAGCTGTTAATTTACAAACATATTAAAATATATATATGTATATATATTAGCCGACTTTTTTAATATTTAAGTTTGTAGCTTGTTTTTAACGACCCTTCTTTGTATGAAGTAAAAAGCGGCCAGTTTCCGGACTATAAATTCCACGATATTCCCGTTAACAATCGTTCTCCTAGTTGCGTGTTTAGAATGGGTTTATAGCAAGGTTTTTATTAAGAGGCCTTCCTACTTAGCAAGTCTGTCGCTCGCACAATTATAGGTTTAATTAGCTACTCGACGCCTCTTTATTTTCGTTTAATTGTTTTATTTTTTGAGCGTATAGCTTTGAATTATTTAACTTATTCCTTCAGTGGCAACTTAATTTTGTTCCTTTGAACATCAGCTATTAGCCAGTGAAAGTCCCGTCAAAATTGGTACATGTTTCTAGCCTTTTCGGAGATAAGCCGGAACAAACAGACCAGCAGTCATTGAGAGCCTTGCAAAATACTCCACTTTGATGGTCATTGGCAAACCTCATGGTTTTAGTTCAATTAGAGCAATTTAAATAAGTTAGTATAACACAGTCAGCTAAGTTATTACGAGGTACTAAGCATATTTATGACAGAATTATCTGACAGTATTGTATAGAGTTTATTGGGTCATAAATATAGGTGAATGTGTCAATCCACAAGCAACTAGACGTCCTTTGTGGTTTGTCTGTGGTTTCAAGAAAACGTATCTTATTACATAATTCAGGTTATGATAAACTCATCTCGTTTCAGCGCTGCTCTTGGGAAAACCTTCAGTGAAGGTATTTTCGGAGATAAGCCGGAACAAACAGACCAGCGGGCTTACCCTTGAATCCAATCCCAATCTCAATCCAATTCTAATCCGAATCAGTTCCAATCTCACCAAACGTAAAATTGGCACTCTTGAACAAAATCGAGATTGAAATTAGAATCGAGTATGAGATCGACTTCACATTGTAAATAACAGTGGCAGAATGAAATATCACGATGCGTACCGGCTTAAAAAAAAAAAAAAGCGGGAAATTACAAACAAGGTTCCCACTTTTTCAAGACCTTCTTGGTATTTACACAAGCTTTTCAGCCTAATTTTGCTTCGAGACTTGAAGAGTGCAGTAAAATTGAAAGTAATTTAATACATTCAGTTTTTTATCAATTATCAAGGTAAGCTTTTAATTGTAATCTTTTTTATTGTACGAGAATCCAAGTAAAATGATAAATTACTAAGTACTTTAATAAATTTTGTCCATTCCAATAGGGAACAATGAGTAGTAGGCCTACCTACAATCTACTTGAGGCTCTTGCAGATTTTCTGGGGGAAAACCCAGGAATTGCTAAGGGTCTCCTCCGCTCTTTATACATTGATGGGTGATGGGTGGCCCTCAATTTGCTGCAGGAGACAGCCACGTCGCTGTTAATCCTTTTCCGTCAACAGTAAGTAGTTCATTTGAAGATGCAGTCCCTCGTCTTAGTGGCAGAGATTGCTTATCCTACTTAGGTATGTATTCAATATTTTTTTTTTATTGCAGTCTCAAATCCAGGACGTGCCAAGCCAGTATGTGGAGATAGAGGTGTTAAGACAAGGGGACATGGTGCCCCTCGCTTCTCCTATTCAGGTTGCAGACTGCTACATGTGCATGCATGAAATAGATAGGTATTGAATGATTAGTTTATTTTTCAGTTTAAATATTTATTCTTTTTAATTTTATCATCAGTTGTCACACATCACCGCAACGACAGAGAAGTCCATTTTATAAGCAATTTTTTATTTAAAGTGTAAACCCACACTAAGGTATCATTATAGAAAAAAACCTCCGTGGCCGAAACGGTTAAGGCAGCCTGCGTTGAAGGTGTTCGTCTGAACGTTACGGGTTCGAGTCCCGTCGGAGACAAAATTTTGATTGCATTTTTCATTTCTATAGAGAAGTCCATTGTGGAGGTCTCCTCGCAGCAACCAGAGATAGCATACTCGGGCTGGGAGGGCCGTGCTGGACCAAGACAGGGAGAAATTTGCAGAGATAGAAGCAAAGAGGGTTGAGGCTGAGACCCTCACGGCGAGAGCTTTATCTCAAGCTGTGGAGCAGCTGACAAATGTCTCAACAGCCATAGAGGGTTTATCTGCAGCAACAAGAGAAGATTGCCAGGCTGTAGCTGATGCTCTAAATAGGATTGCTGCTGCTCTTCAGCCAGAGTAGTACTATTATTATTATTTTATATTAAATTTACTTTTATCTCATAAGACAGATTATAACATTAAAATAAACATTATAATTTAAAAGTTTTTTATTGGTTAAAAAATGATGTTAGATGGGATGAAGATGCCGAGCTGCCCACAGTTCTTGAGCTAGGCGTGCACGAGCTTCAACTCCCCTCCTCAGCTCAGCAGAGGCAGGCCCTTGTGGGTTATCTATCAGTGCCTCCTGTGGATCTTGCACTCCTCCCATGGATGCTACAGGTATAACTATGTCATCCTGACACAAACGTGCTTTGTTGCATGACTGAAACAAGACTGAAACATTTAGGCCTGCAGAGTGAAATGGAAAGACCCACTACAAAATACCACGCATGAGAGTTCAACTTTGTGTTTACAAACCTTGTATCTCTTGAGGTTATATCACTACGACGCGAAGGCTTAGGCATCAAAGGCACTAAATCGTTACTTATAACGTTAAAAAGGCTTTTGCTGACCCTGTAGCACTTTTTGAATTCGTCGTCGGTCATGGCAAAAGCATTTTCTGAATACCGGGCTATTCTTCTTGTATTTCGCCTTTGCCTTATGTATTCTCGATGAGCATTGGTTAAAATATCACTTATAAGAGCCAAATGTGCCATTTTCTCGTTTAAAATCACTCTGTAAATCACTAATATCCTCGCACAATCGCTAAAAAGATAACTTTTGGCAACTGTGAAATTTCTATCGTAAACTCGATTCCATTCTCAATACGAAACGTCAAAATCGCGTCAAGAGTGCCAAAGAAGTTGATAGTTTCGAGAAGAGTCGATTTCAGTTAGTTCCATAAAATTCCACCAATTTCGATTCCAATCGTGCGCTAGTTGCGCGGTCAAGAGTACCAAATGGCACGATTTCGATCCCAATTTCAAATTACGATTGGAATCGAGTCTCAAGAGTTAGCCTGCAGCAGTCATTGAGAGCCTTGCAAAATACTCCACTTTGATGGTCATTGGCAAACCTCATGGTTTTAGTTCAATTAGAGCAATTTAAATAAGTTAGTATAACACAGTCAGCTAAGTTATTACGAGGTACTAAGCATATTTATGACAGAATTATCTGACAGTATTGTATAGAGTTTATTGGGTCATAAATATAGGTGAATGTGTCAATCCACAAGCAACTAGACGTCCTTTGTGGTTTGTCTGTGGTTTCAAGAAAACGTATCTTATTACATAATTCAGGTTATGATAAACTCATCTCGTTTCAGCGCTGCTCTTGGGAAAACCTTCAGTGAAGGTAACCTACTCAAGGCGATTTCAGAAATATGACTGCATTGAGATTTTTTTTTAATATTAAGAGATTCAGACGAGTGTTCCTTATATCTTTAAGCGTATGTGTGCTAGGAAGAAACTTTAAACAGGTTCGTTCGTAGCACACACAATTATGTATAAGTTGCTATACTTTTTCGGAACAGTCGCCTGTTCCCAGTCGTACAATTAAAGTGACTCTTTGTATTTTTTTAATACGTGCTTACTCGTATGAACCCTTTAACCAACATACATTTTTATTTTTTATGTATGTTTATTTCAGCTAATCTCCGTAACGGCTAGGCCGATTAAGAAATATTTTCACTAGGAGATAGCTGTTTAATAAGGAGTAACTTAGGCAACACACTTTCTAAAAAAATAAAAAGGGTTCTGCGTTAGCAATAAGTTACTAGACTGTGAATAGTCTATGATACCATATTAGTATCGTGAGTGTTATAGAATCTATAAAGCGATAGGGCGAAATACACTTGGCCCATAAACTCTTCTAAGAATACCGAATGTTTTATTATTATGTTCGTATATAAAACATTACGATGTTTTTATATCTATATTTATTTCTAGGTGTGTTAAAAATGTGTTGTGTGTTTAGTTAAGAAAAGAATGTCTATGTATTTTGGAGTTTGCATTAGTTCAACAAGCTAACAGGTCTTGAATACGTCATTCCAAATTCTATGTCAAAATCCCCATCGATCTGGGGTCAAAAGCTAAAAGTTTGTAATTTAATTTAATTTTTATAATTGTAACCTTCGTTCGCCCTAGGATAAAAAACAACGCACGAGCGGGATCGACGGGGACTTTTGACATAGAATTTGGAATGACGTATTTAAAACCTATACAAAATTCCAGCATGTTGGGAATTAATGCAAATTAAAATGTCTAGATGTCACCCGCCTGCCTAGCGTGGTGAGTATGGCAACAACCCTCTATAATCTCTACTTGGAGATCCATGAGGGAGGCCTATATCCAGGAGTGGACCTCCTACGTCTGCAATGACGATGAGATGTCTATTTTGAGTGGACTATTAGCTATTTGTGTGCTGGGCAAAGGCCACCGAATGTTCTGGAACATATAAAATTCTCAGTTGAACGATTTTCTTGCAACAGCGGAGAACATGCGTTTATAAAACTTAGGCAACATAAACAACTGATCAAACCGAGATAACCTCAAAATCCATTCTTACATAAAGAAAAACAAATGATGATCCTACGAACAAGCAATTTTAGGTGCGATTATTGTTGCATCATGGCTCAATATAGCCATGAGATGGTTGATGAGAGAATGGTGACTAACAAATTTGAGTAAATCAAGGGCTACTGGTTTCTCTATTTTGTCTCCGAAATTTTATATCCTTAAATAAAATTTCGGAGACAAAATAGATAACATATAATAATCTATAAAATTTATTTTCATAATCATCGATTTCCCGAATAATCATAAGCTATAATATAAGGATCGCTAATATAGTTTCCACTAATATCAGTATCCATAATGATTACAATCCATAAAGTGATTCGCAATAAGTAAAGACATCCATAACATTATTAACTCATAAACATTATTATCATAATTATTTATTACAATGATATTCATGTTCATAATATTTGGTTGGTTAAACTAATAAGTAATAAATAACCCACTGTTCCATCCCCATCTCGGTTCGTCACAGACAGTGTTTTCGGATGGTTATAAAAGAATCCTAATAATCTACTGTCTCTTCATCTCGGTTCTGTCAAAGGCAGTGTTTTAGGATGGTTATAAAAAAAATAATAACCTATTGTCTCTCCATCTCGGTTCTACCACAGGCGGTGTTTTTAGATTGTTATAAAAAAAACCTAGTAACCTACTGTCTCTTCATCTTGGTTCTGCCACTGGAAAGTTTTATAATCGTTAGAAAATATTCGGAAGAATAAGTTTTATGATTCGTTATTATTATGACTCATATGTTTTTAACGATGAAAATTATGTAAATAATATATTAGGTAAAATAAATTTATGCGTAAAAAGCATTAGGATAAACAATATCTTATTGTAAATTATATTTATGGGACCATAATAATAAGGATGGTGATGTTTCGGAGACACTTGTTATTGATTGTGATTTTAGGACAATCGATTTTTGGAGACATAATGGGCACCCACTGGGTAGATACTGATAAGCAATAGACTGAGAATGGAAGCGAGTTTGAAATTATATCTTTCAGCATCATCATTTTACTATGACCCCAACTGATCCCACAGCTGGGCAGAGGCAGGGAGAGGCTTTGATGATGATTTACGTGAAAAATCGAAACTTGTCAGAATAAGTTCCCTACGTTAAATTATAATATAATACGTCAGTAATGCCCGAATTTGATAAAATGAATAGCACCTCTCACGTTAATTTTGAAAGTGCACAGTAGCGACGACTGTGCTACACAACAACTGACATAAAGTATCATCATCATTATCCGCAGCCTGACTTCATCCATTGCTGGGTGCCGGCCTCCGCCTTTTTGGTCATAAAGTATATGATATATAATTAATAATAATTAATTAATAATACTGGACACTACACACAACACAATTAGGCCCCAACTAGCCAAAACTTGCAATATGGAAAGCATTACTAGAATACAATTTTTTACTACTCATCATACATATAATTTTCGATTAAGTATAGATAGCAGGGTTCGCCGATATATGTATATCAGCGGATATATATCATGATATATATCACGATATATATATGTATATCAATTGATTTTTCCCTGTCTTCTGAACTAAAAATTTTGGAGATTAATGTTTACCCTGGCAACACATAGCGAAAAACTACAATTCAGATTAATTTACACTGTGTCCCAAAATGCCAACCTCATTTAAAGTTGGGGAAATCCTCTTTAACTTACTAGAACGGCTAGCTTTTTATTGAAATTCAAATCTTATACTTCATATCATATAAGGTTTATTTTACGAGGTATTCAAAAATGGGGATTTCCTGGTGCTCCTAGCGTTAATAATTTTCACTTTCTAGGGAATCTCCGCAAGCGTGACAAACGAACTTACAGAATGAAATTCGCTTCTTTTTCTTACCTCTATATATCCTTATACATCCGATATATATAAAAAAATCGGATATTTGATATTTATTATAAAACACGGATTTTTTTGAACCCTGATAGATAGTGATTAGATTTGTTTAGCTTACACGAAAGAATAATGTTAATGCGTTGTTTCATCATCATTGCATAGATGAATGTTATGTATGAGATTGTCGTATCCACTTTAGGCTCTTTATTAGAATAAAATTATAAAAATTAGCGTTCACCCACAAAATAACACAAGGTGTCTCAATACAAGTAAAGCATTTTGTATCAAGCATTTTGCTCGACATGAAATTACCCGTACGAAAATTCGCTATTGTACATACTAAACAATAAATTTTATAAGATTTCTTAGCGTAAAACTACTTAAAAGTTACTGACTTTTAAATTGCCCTTACAAAAATTCACTACTGTAATTACTAAACAATCAATTTATAAGATTCATCATTCATCATTTCAGCCGTAAAACGTCCACTACTGAACTAAGGCCTCCCTCATGGATCTCCATGAGGGGTAGTTGCCATACTCACCACGCTTGGCAGGCGGGTTGGTGAGCGCAGTACGTGATGTTGATATACGGAAAGACGCTGCTGCCCATCTTCCGGAGGTGTCCCTTAGCAGGCTCATACTGCATCCACGGGTAAGAGAGGAGGGGTAACATTCTACTGCCGGCACCCCACGGCTCATCATTTATAAGATTGCTTAGCGTAAAACCACTTGAAAAGTCGATATGAAAATGCCCGTTCGAAAATTCGCTATTGTACCTCTACAGACTAAACAACTTATTTTTTATGTTTCTTAGCGTAAAACCACTTGTTTTACGACCATCATAATGCAATCAATTACGCGCGTATTGTTGGGTATTTAATTTTTTGTAATTATTGTGTTACTGTAACAAGATTATTTAAGTTAATTAATCTTATCACTATTGAGATTGTAATTAATGTCATAGAATATTTATTACTGAGATTAAATGTTATGATAATATAGCTGGTGCCAGCGTCTTAGTCTGCGTATTTCATAACAAACATAGCCATGTCTTTCTAATGTCTTATCTAGATCTATACCAAATTTTATCGAAATACGTTCAGCCGTTTAGCCATAACAAAGCAACTAGAAAAATAATTGTGGTATGGCCGCTATCGAACCCACGACCGCATCGAAAGTCGATTCCACACGGCCATTACGGCTTTTATTAGTTACAAATACATTACTAATTTATACTTTCATCCAACCTGTGAATTACATACGTTTTTGTTAGGAAATCGTACCATCTAAATAGCATGTCCATACATTAAACACCGTTTTGTCGCATGTCTCGTCAACGATAAATTTCCCTATTGCGATAAGCATCCGTAACATTTTTTTGCAGCAACCCTCCTTATAATATTAGTGCGAAAGTCGAAAGTTGATTAAAAAGCTGTGACGCACTATGTAATTATGGCTAGCACGATATTTACGTTCATTATGATAATGCTTGACGATTCTTTACAGTAATGTGACGCGCAGCAGGCCTATTATGACATATAAGTTAATGCAAAACCGACCTAGAACTTGAGATGTGAAGATTCAATATGTCCGCTAAGATTATGATCTAAAGGTTGGTTTGATGGACAAAATATAAATAAATTGGTTAGGATTCTTCGTAAAGAAAATGCAGCGAGAATAACACGCTCATCACGATATTCAATAACTTGTTGTTTTTACGTGTGTAATGCGCGTAATAGATACCAATTCATGAATAATGTAATTCTTATGATGTCAGAGCGAATTTTCTGCTGTTCTTTTCTTTGATTTAATTTGTGATGTTCACACATATCAGGTAAAATGCGGGCCTATTAATTTTAATTGGCAAGTTGGCTAGAGTTATTGTTAACTAGCTGTCCTGTGCAACTTTGTCTGCCTCAAAAAGGAGAGAGAATGGATCATAGGCACCTATAATACAATTCTAAAGGAGCTGAATAGTTCTTTGTTTTATCCACGAACCACTTGAGAACTAAGATTTTGAAACAGAACAAAAGGTGTTATCATGTCTGTAATGTAATGAATGAGTAACATTTATTGATATATATATCATGATGACATTCCGTTCAATAAAAATGCATGCGCAATAAAACTGTCATATCTTTAAGATATTTTTTATATTATTTACATAAGGATTGATAACTACCTTTTTAGAAAACCTTTGCAAAAAATTCATTATTTTAGAACAAATTTCATCACCATAAAAAAGGTCACAGTAAGTCAACTTTAAAAGATAGACATATGCTATCATACACTTTATACAACTTTTTAAGGGGAACAATTCCGCCATACACAATGACTGCGTAACTTGAACAGTATACGCAGCGCACGCAACGGAAGCTCGCAAGAGGAATACTTTTAATCCGTTTGTGCAACATTTTCTTTTCCATAGTATCCGCTCCTATTGGTCATAGCGTGATGTTATATAGCCTAATAATAACCTTTCTCGATAATTAAGCTATCAACCTGAATAAACCAAAGTAGTGCCTGAGATTAACGCGTTCAACAAAACAAACAATCAATCAAACAACAAACTCTACATTGTTATGTTAAACGGGTTTTCTACTCACGTTAATTATTCGTTGAAAATATGTAGGTATACAACGTGTTCAGTTCCTCCCAGGGGAACTTTCGTCAGGGAATGGAGCTTTTTTACGCGGTACCGTCTCCTTCCCTCTCACGCGCTCGCGTTGCACTGAAAGTTCCCCTGGGAGGAACTGAACACGTTGGATACCTATTTTCAACGAATAATTAACATGAGTAGAATACCCGTTTAACATAACAATTAATAGTGTAACTCACGAGTCATTTGAAAGTGAAACAAACTCTACAGTTTTATAATCTATATATTACATATATGTATATAAAAGAAATTCGTGTTAGTTACACCAATTGTAACTCGAGACTTCAACGACCTTAGATGTCTTGGATTTATCTAGCCCGAGTTAACATGTACGTAATTTAAACACCGTAAAAATTCACACAACGAATAATTATAATATAAATTCATTTTCTCATACATTTTACACGGATGGGTGTTAGACATTTTTCGAATATCAAATATTTGAAGGTTCGTTCTGAAAGGTTTTATTGTGACTAACTCTAACTGATTATATTTTTGGGTAATTAAGGTACTCCAACCGCCAGAACAGGCAGGCTTTCGCAGGGGCATGTCGACCACTGACCATCTTCAGTCACTAAATCAGCTTATTGAGAAATACACGGAGTACAACCTACCACTTTACATAGCCTTCATCGATTATTCGAAAGCCTTTGACAGTCTTGAGCACTCAGCCATTTTCGCAGCACTTAGAAAACAAGATATTCCAACCACTTACATCCAACTCTTAGAACACATTTACCTAAACAGCACTGCATCCATTAAATTAGATTCTACCGGACAGTCTTTCCAAATACAACGAGGTGTTAAACAGGGTGATCCGCTGTCCCCAAAACTTTTCACAGCCACTTTAGAAGAGGTTTTTCAATCTCTAACACCTAGGTGGTTGGAAAAGGGGATCTTCGTCGGTGATAAGAGATTGAATAATCTCCGATTTGCCGACGATATAGTTCTCTTTTCCACATCAGCAACTGAGCTCGGCACAATGTTGGACGAACTTAACACGGCAAGCCTCAAAGTTGGTCTTTGCATGAACAGGTCCAAAACCAAGATAATGACCAACGCCATAGAATGCAGGTTACAGGTAGGGGATGGGGAAATTGAATATGTCCATGACTACTTATATTTAGGCCAATTAGTATCCTTCCAGAGCAGACAAGATGTGGAAATAACAAGACGAACTGAAAACGCCTGGAAGGGTTATTGGTCTATGAAAGATCTAATGAAAGGCGATCTGCCACTGACACTCAAAAGAAAACTCATGGACATGTGCATTTTGCCAATCCTCACCTATGGCGCACAGACCTGGTCATTGACCGCTTTGCAAAAGAGCAGACTTGGGGTTTGCCAGCGAGCGATGGAGCGCAGTATCCTAGGAGTCAAATTGTCAGACCGGATAAAAAATAGTGAACTGCGCTCCAAAACACAGATCGCAGACGTCGCCCAAAAATCGGGCCAATTGAAGTGGGATTGGGCGGGTCACGTCTGCCGCAGGCCGGATAAGTCATGGGCTAAATCCACTACCGAATGGATCCCACAAGACAGGGAACGACCTCGCGGCAGACCGAGACGTCGATGGAAAGACGAACTCGACGCATATTTGGAAGACTGGACCACAGTAGCTCAAGACAGAGATAGGTGGAAGGAAGGAAGGGAGGCCTTTGCCCTGCAGTGGGACAGTACAGGCTCTTAATAATAATAATAATAAGGTACTCCTAAAAGAGTAGTTGTAGAGTAGTAGTAGGTCCTATACAAAGTTCGCCGGGACAGCTAGTATTAGTATAGATAATAAATAATTATGGTTTCACACAGAGCCATCTAATGAAAGTAAGCATGGCTTGTGTTACGGGTATCAGGTGGTTGATATAATACTTATTTTTTTCTAAATACATACATAGAGATTCACAATATGTGCAGAAAAGCAAACATTCGTTTCCGAGCGGGAATCGTACCCGCAACGTCTTGCGTCTCACCCGGCTAGTATACCAACTGAGAACTGCTGTTTTTACATTTGCAATACTTAATATGATTAATTCATGAATAATGCGATTTGTATGATGTCAGAGTGAATTCTCGGCAGTGCAATTTCTTTGATTAAATCCGCAACATCCATGCATTCCAGGTAAATATGCAGCCTATGTATTTTAATTGGCAACTCCGCTATCGCTATCGTTGAAAAGTGGATAGTTATTGCCAGTAATGCTACCTAGCGTGGTTGCGTAGACGTTAGCTTCGTAAAATTGTTTAGGATTCGTTATGCTCTACTAATAAGTCAACAGTAATCGTATGCCGTGGGGTGCCAGCAGTAGAATGTTACCCCTCCTCTCTTACCCAGTGGATGCAGTTAGAGCCTGCAAAGGGATACCTCCGGAAGATGGGCAGCAGCGTCTTTCCGTGTATCGACATCCAGTACTGCGCTCGCCAACCCGCCTGCCAAGCGTGGCGAGTATGGCAACAACCCCTCATGATCAGTACAAAGATCCATGAGGGAGGCCAGCTGAGATGATGAATCGCATGCTGTGCCATTATTATTTGATTTATAAACTAAATAAAACGGACAAGTGTGAGTGTACTCGCGGCCTAAGGGTCCGGTAATTAGAAGATACCTATGCTAGGCACTAGGACGTTCGAGAATTATATTTAATGACTTACATACGTACATTCAAAATAGTAGGTTATTTAAAACTACACCGCTTATTATGAAATTAGTACTTGGTTAGCAATACTTTAAAAAAATATCTATCAATTACTTCGTGTAGAATTGACGCTAGATATCGTGAGGGTAAGTACTTTGCTGCGGTTACCTCAAACAGTCTTCCCGGGACCACGATGGGCGCAATCCTATTCGAACCTACCTAACATACGCGTCAACAGCTACTAAGTATCTCATTGAACCCAATAGATGGAGCTAGCAAGCGGCGGCGCTAGCGAGGTAACATTGGAAAAATGTATGCTCCGGTATTGAGCGATGGGCTATGTCGACTGTCTTTTGTGACTAATCACTGTCGAGCTCGGAGACAGGTTTTTTGCCGTCCCCTTTGCCGGAACTGTTGCTCGCTCCATACCGCGCATTCTCGCTGCACTGTCCTGAATGTGATTTATTTGTGGATGGATGGGCCTAAATTATCTTAGAGATCCTGAGTTTTATGAGCGTGATGCGTGAATGACTCATTTTTATGTTGCTGCATGTGTTGTATTGTTTCTTTTCTTTCTTTTAGTGATTATTTAAATAATATTCATTTAATTCTGATTGTTAATTTCATACTTTTTGACATAATTCAACTCATAATCATCATCATTTCAGCCGTAAGACGTCCACTACTGAACACAGGCCTCCCTCGTAGATCTCCATGAGGGGTGCACGGAAAGACGGTACTGCCCATCTTCCGGAGGTATAATTTAATTATTTTCTAATAATTAAATTGGTTATGTGTAACCGTTTTATATGAAGTAAATAGATAAATAAAAATTGAAGTTGACTTACCTGCAGTTCATCGTCGACAGCGGAATCGAAGGTCTCCCTTAGTCGCGCTTCGCCCCTGACGTCGGCTTTGGCTGTCAGCTGCTTCTCCCGAAGCGAGGTTCGCCGGACCGACCGCACTCTGCTAACAAAACGACATGTCAGTGAACATGATTTGACAGTAAATTGGCCTTTCACATCTATATGGACGATTTATACTGCGTCAACATCTGTTAATTCATGCTGCAGTGCCTGGAACTAGGCTAGCCCACTTTAAGTATTGATCTATCTATCTATCTATCATCTATTGCCTAGTGGATGCCCTACGGCTGGACAAAGGCCTCCCTCACTGATCATAAGGGGGTTGTTGCCATACTCACCACGCTTGATAGCCGGGTTGGCTTACGCATGTTAATAAACGGGAAGACGCTGCTGTCCACCTTCCGGAGGGATCCCTTAGCAGATTCCTAATGCATCCAGTAAAAATGTAATGATTTAAATACATTTGCTTATTCTCAACGTTTTGATTAAAATAGGCTAGCTCCTATACCATCCTCTCAGCTCACTAAGCCGCGAGTTTCCACAGGATGTTTTTCTTTAGTCTTTTATAAACTTTCACGACCACGATTCACATATACATTCTTAATCAAACAGTCGGCAATAATCAATACTATAAATCAATACAATAATATAATACGAGAATTTTAGCGTTTGATCTTTAAATAAAGCAAGTTCAGTGAGGGTAGTCTAAAAACACGCCTTCGCTTTGCTGAGGTGAACTCCAACACACGAGTCTTCCCGCGACCGCGTTAGGGACAATCCTGTCGAAATATCGGTATAGAAACAAAGGTAAACACGCGATAGATACCTGATAATCTAATATACTAATCACGTTTTCCTCCCCCTTTGAAGCACGTGTTAAATGTGAATGCACGGCAATGTTTCGGGAACACATAGATAGATAACTCTTTATTGTACTTAACTTAATACTAACACAAAAATAATATAACATAGAAATAAACTTACAAAACTAAAAGTACAACATACATACCTCTCGACCAACACGGCTATTGACAACAGATGCAGAACTAAGAATGAAGGCATCTACTCCGTGTAGATTGTATTATGACTTTTTTATTGAGCAACTAATAATAATTTAAGCAACCCAGCACCTAACTATTATGCACATTTTACTTGTAATTAGTTGTAATTGTGTTATGCTTAATGTTTCTCACCAAAAAGATATTTCTGTCTTAATGTACCATTAAACATAAATCTGTGTTTGGGAAACATCGTTCTTGTAAGAATGTGAACTTGTAGCTGTTTTAGACTGTACCTAGTGTATTATATTATCTGTGGCTGTACGTAGAGGATATATAGACATAGACAAAGGATTGTATATAATGTCTATATCTCCTCTACGCTTATCTAGAGCTTCATAGCAAACTCACAACTTTTTTTCGATCGTGTGAAAATATGTAGTGTTTTAATCTATTTTTATTTTATTTATAATAAATAATAAATAAATAAATAATGCTGGACAATTCACACAGCATCATCCAGCCCCAAGCTAAGCAGAGCTTGTGTTATGGGTACTAGATGACTGATATACTTAATACAATATACTACATAGATAGATATTTTTTATTATATATAGAAAAACATCCAGAACACCCTGAACAAATATCTGCAGGTCGTACAGACATTTGTTCCGAGGCGGGATTCGAACCCGCAACCTCTTGCGTAGCAGGCGGACCTTCGACCGCTGCGCCACAGAGGTCGTCATTTATGAATGTGTGTTAATTATACGAGTAAGTCGAGGGTTTTAAGCACACCTTTTACTAAGTAAGCCAGCAATTGCTGGCTTACTATAATAAAATTAAAATTACAAAGAACACAAAACACAAATAAAACTTAATAAACATTAAAATACGTACAGGAAGAAAAGGATGTAGCGCGGGTAAATGGGTCCCCAACTCAGCATTGTGTAGCATCTAGCCAGGCTCAGACGCTACGCTGGTTTTTAGTTGGGGCCCTGGGTGATTTCACGACCACAGAGAAGAAGGAGACAGGAAAGATTATACAGACTAGTTAGTAAGTTATGTAACATTTTCCAATTTGTGTATTAGTTCGAAATGAAAATCAACCTTATTTCCTTTGGTTGTAACTATTACAAAACTTAAGACACGTACAATAAAAACAATAGCAAATTATGTAGTCCTTAAAAAATGTAAGGTCCTTACATATATTCTAGGTGATTTATAAAGCAATTGGTTATCATGCTGTACGGGACGATGCAGTGCCTGGGACATTGTTAGATGGATAACGCTTTCCCAGCACCTATAATATCCTCTCAGCTTAGTCTGTTATTAATCACGAGGAAAGAACAGGTCAATACTAAGCCGCGGGTTAAAAAGAAGCTGACTAAGCCACGGGTTTCCTGACTATGGTTTTTACTTTACCGTTAAAGAACGTATTAAATGTGCACATTATTTTTACAAGAAAAAAAAACAATTGCTAGCCAGGCCGGTATCGATCCCATGATATTCGGATTGAAAGTCGGGGGTACATACGACTAGGCTAGTCGCTCCCCGGCGGACAGGGCGGCCCTCCGTCTGTGTTCCTCTTGCTTGGCCGTCAGCCGACGTATACGGTTTCTCAACTCGCACGTGTATTGTAATTTAAACTCTATGTTCAAGGCAGTATGAGCCCTTCTCACCTGCTCGTGCTGGCTGTGGAGGACGACCTCCTGGCGGTCCGCAGTCGCTCCCCGGCGGACAGGGCGGCCCTCCGTCTGTGTTCCTCTTGCTCGGCCGTCAACCGACTTATGCGGACTCGCATCTCGCCCTCTTCGCATATATCTATACAGACGGATATTTTTATTATTCTTTAGTGCAAATAAATATTGCTGGAAATTTCCAGCAACGCCATCCCATCCAGACAGAGTAAATCATGTACTATGGGAAACAGATTAATAATGCGATTGGAGATGGAGAATATACAGGTTGGGGCAAAGTTTTGGCCCCTTAATCTTATCTCTTATCTACCTTTTCTTTTGTAGTTAGAAGGTTTTGATCTTAGAAATTTTCTGTTTTATTTTGAATGAAAAATATTGCCATTTTTAGATATTTGAAAAAAAGTACGGTTTACGCAAAAAAATTACATTTGTCAAAAAAACAAGTTGGTCTTAATCGACTATATTTCCAACCAGTAACACTTTTCCCAAAGTAACATACCAAATCAAATCGTAAGTTTTGGCAATAATTAAAAAAAACCATTCCCATACATTTTCTAAGAAAAAACGAGTAATTGAAAACAACAACGTCACACTCATTCAATGGTTCTTAATTAAAATTCGTATGTAACTTTTTTAAGTTGGTAGGCTAATTTTTAAGGCTTATGTCCCTACCCATGTTCGCTCTAACGACAATGGTTTGTACGTAAAAATGTCTCCAGACCAAAATAATAAACATACCATAGTGGTATTTCTTCATTTTCTCTATGAAATGCTTCTAACGCTGGTTGAACACAACAGTTATTTTGAATAAGCAGAATAAGCTTTTATTAAGCTTAGTCTTGTCTTTTCATTTTATGGCTTTTTGTGTTTGGTTTTACACAATTCCGCCAGTGTCAAGTTAATTTATAAATTCTTATGTTATTTGGCTGGCCATGTACGCGGCTATTTTCTAATGTTATTCTTGTCTTTATAAGCTTAGCCAATGTTGATTCGTAAGAGACATATAAAATTAAAAAAATATATATAGTTCCCGCCAATTTTTTCTAGCGGTATTGCTAGCGGCATTCAAAGAGGTGGTATATCATTCGACCAATAAGATTTAATAACAAATATCAATAAACAATTTGAATTTAGAACAAATTGCTTTGCGTGTTCGAATGGTATGCATCACTTTGTTGCGGCGAATGGCGCTTCTTAGAAAAATGTATGGGAATTGTTTTTTTTTTAATTATTGCCAAAACTTACGATTTGACTTGGTATGTTACTTTGGGAAAAGTGTTTCTGGATGGAAATAGAGCCGATTAAGACAAACTTGTTTTTTTTTATGTAATTTTTGGGGTAAACCGTACTTTTTTTTCAAAAATCTAAAAATGGCAATATTTTTTTCTTCAAAATAATATAGAAGGTTCCTAAGAACAAAACCTTCTAACTACAAAAGAAAAGGTACCCTTAAGGGGCCAAAAATTTGCCCCACCCTTTATATTGTTTACTTTTGAAGGTAAAATTGGGATTCTTTGCCTAGGTAACACTGATTCAAGTAAAACAATCTGTAAATTTTATTTCTTAAGTTAAGCAGGTTAGCGCTCTAATGCGTAGACATATAATATTAACGTGTTCTTAACTGCTACCCTTAAAAAATAAAGTTTAAAAAACATTATTTAAACCGAAATCGCCAAGGAGGTAGACGTCAGACTTTCCTGTAATACGTGTTTTTTTTAACCGTGATGTGCCCCTGCAGTAGAATATTGTCTATCCTCTTTTACCCGTGGCTGCAGTAAAAAGATGGGCAGCAGCGTGTCTCCGTGTATCAACATTCTGCACTGCGCTCGCCAACCCGCCTGCCAACCGTGGCGAGTATGGCCACATTGACATGATCAGTACGTGTAGATCGATGAATGGAGGCCTATGTCCAGCAGTGGTCGTCCCACGGCTGAGATGATGATGATGATGAATTTAGAAAGTCTTACCTGCAGGTGTTTCGTCGTGCTTATTCCGCACATTGAGATCAGCCCCATATTGTACTAATAACTCTAATACCTCCAACTGAAACAAAATAAACATTTATAAATATATTTTTGGTTCACAAATCGAGATAAACACATTAACTTAACTTAAATACTATAAGTTAAACAGAATGAACGCGGTTGCTATTAAAGGGGAATATACACAGCAAACCGAACCGAGCTTTGGTAAACATAAGGGTAAAAGTAAAATCTTTGCAATGAATACAAAGAAATAACACGGAATTTAAACAAGTGTAAATAAGGCCTCTCTTGCCCGTGGATGCAGTAAGAATCTGTCAAGGCATACTTTCGGAAGATGGGCAGCAGCGTATTGTCATGTATCAACATCCCATACTGCGCTCGCCAACCCGCCCGCCACGCGTGGTTAGTATGGCAACCACCCCTCATCAGATGGTTTTTGGAGCCCTATGTGGGATGGAAGCCGTGGGGTGCAGGCAGTAGAATGTTACCCCTCCTCTCCTACCCGTGGATGCAGTAAGAGCCTGCTAAGGGACACCTCCGGAAGATGGGCAGCAGCGTCTTTCCGTATAACAACATCGCGTACTGCGCTCACCAACCCGCCTGCCAAGCAAGAATCAAGAATCAAGAATCAAAAAATACTTTATTCAGTGCGGCCGCATGGACCTTATTGACGCGTCACAAATTACAAAATAAAACAACACAAATAAATAGAATAAAGCACATAATTGAATCTGTTCACTTCAGATGACACGCGAGTTAGGAAAAGAAGTGAACAGAAGAACCTAACTCGGTCGTTATAGTCATCATTTAACAATTTTATTTTGTCTTATGTTACGTTTGACGGAGTTGGAGCAGATTCCGTCCCAAGTGGTTTTGTCCTCTAGGTAATCTGATATTTTATAATAAGCTTTATTGCACAGATTGCGTTTAATAATGTTTTTGAATTTATTCAATGATAACTTCTGCAACTCACTTGGGAGTTTGTTGTAGAAGCGTATACATTGCCCTTTAAAAGATATTTTCACCTTATGGAGCCTAGTAGTGGGCACAGCGAGTTTATTCTTATTTCTTGTATTTACATTGTGATTGTCGCTGTTTTTCTTAAACGAAGCAATATTTTTATGGGTGTACAACAGGTTCTCATAAATATATTGACAAGCTACTGTCATTATATTTATTTCTTTAAATTTAGTGCGAAGTGATTCTCTGGGACCCATATTGTAGATAGAACGAATAGCCCTCTTCTGCAGCACAAATACGGTGTCTATATCTGCAGCACATCCCCACAGTAGTAAGCCATAAGACATAATGCTGTGGAAATAGCTGAAGTAAACAAGCGTGGTGAGTATGGCAACTACCCCTCATGGAGATCCATGAGGGAGGCCTTAGTTCAGTAGTGGACGTTTTACGGCTGAAATGATGATGATGATGATGTGGGATGGAAGCTGAGATAATGACGAAGGCTCAGACTTCAATAATAAATAAATTGAAGATCTGGCCGAGGTCAAAGAGGCCGCAAAAATGCTGTGTCCTTATTCAGTTATATCTTGCTCGTTACACAAGTTTATTTCCCTATTTTACGCCACATTACGTGAGGTTGGCATGTTCACCTTTCAAAAATACGACCATATTGTATGATTTGGCTGTATTTTCATGGCATATAATCACTAATCTAGTATTCTATTTAAAATATTTGTTCCTAAAACAGTAGATCTGTCACCAAAATTGAATCACCAAAACAAGATAGCCCGCTCACATAAAACTACGCTGGGTTCTGGCTGAGTTCAACACGAGCCGAGCGATCATAGATCGTGCCGCGGCAGGGACCGGCGAAGTAATTTAATTTCAGCCATCAAACGTCCACTGATGAACCCATGGGTAGTTGCCATACTCACCACGCTTGGCAGGCGGGTTGGCGAGCACAGTTGGATTCTGTTATTGATGATGCGCAGAGATGTTGATTCTGTTGATACACGGAAAGACGCTGCTGCCCATCTTCTGCAGGTATTCTTTAGAAGGCTCTTACTGCAGCATCCATGGGCATGAGAGGAGAGGTCGGGGTTTTGTGCCGCAAAATCCTAGCGGCACAGAACCCCGACCTCAACGTCAACTCTTGGACCTTGGTCAAGGCGGAGAAGCGGGTTGAAAAGGAAAAGCCCGCAGCTCACCTGCTTATCCGCGTCCCTGAACAAGACGTTGAGAAGTCCAAGACCAAGGAACGACGACTATATTGGCTGTTCGGTAATATAAACCTCAAAATTCTCGAGGAAGATAGAACCGACAGAAAACCGAAAGGCACCGTTCCCCCGAGGAACCCAATGCGATGGTGATCCCTATAGAGGCACTTTCCACCCCGCAAACAGAAGAGGAATGCTTCTTCCTGGACGTCGAGGGGAGTGATGCAAGTGAAAGCTGCCCCAACTCCTCTCCGATCATGCACTCCTAATCCTATCGCACAAAAACCAAACCCTTCCCCAACCCCTCTCCGTCCTCGCATCTCCCCGCCCATTATCTCCTCAAATCTCCCTTCTCCTCCTAATAATACCATGACGATCATCCAAACCAACCTCTAGCACAGCCTCACGGCTTCTGCATCTCTACGCAGAGCGCTGGAGGAAAACTACACTGTAGATACAATAGGCGCTCGATAATCTGGCGCTCGCCAATCCGGCACGCTCAGTAGTCCGGCACTTTGGGACTTTTTTGATTTTACTGAATTTGAGAAAGTTAAGAGAAATGATACCTAATTAAAAAAAATTACTATGGCAAGAAGCAAGCAAAAATTTACAATTATTTGGTCAGCGTCATCTTCCTCTTCCGCAACTGAAAACGTCACAAATGATGAACATATGTAATTACATATGTATGTATGTATTTGTGTTTATGTTAAGTACATACGTAATTTATTTTTATAATAAATTCACCATAACATATTAAAATACTCTTTTACTGTGGATCTATTATATGTAGACTTTATTTTACATTGAACCTACATGTGTAAAAAGCTTTTACTTCCTATACAAATTCGATAATCCGGCAGTTCCGACAATCCGGCATGAAGGGAATAAATCGGGTGCCGGATTATCGAGCGCCTACTGTAGTTAGTATGGGGTGTGTACTCACGTGGCCCCAGCACGCCGCCGCGTGCACCGGCTGCCACATGTCGTGGTCCACCACGTCCGTGGACGCCCGGTGCTCCAGCAGGTGCTCGACTACCTTTATGTACCCGTTCGCGGATGCTATGTGTAACTGAAACCAAAGACAAATTTGACGAGCTCTGTGGCGCAGCGGCCGTAGGTCCACCTGCGACGCAGGGGTTGCGGGTTCGATTCCCGCCTCGGGACAAATATCTGTACGATCTGCAGATATTTGTTCAGGGTGTTCTGGGTGTTTTCTATATATAATAAAAATATCTATCTATGTAATATAATGTAATACAGTATATCAATCATCTAGTAGGTACCCATAACACAAGCTCTGCATAGCTTGGGGCTAGATGCTGTGTGATTTGTCCAGCATTATTTATTTATTTAAACGTGTTGAAACATACCGTGTCAAAACGCCCCTGCGCTTAACAGTAACACTGCGTTTTACCCCGCAAAATATAAGTAATTTTAACAAAACTAGATAGATAATAAATTCTTTATTTGCTACTTCAGCACACACATACAATTTTTACAAAAATGTTGATACACATTTTCTTACAATTACATATAACAACATTACATAAAATAAAGAAAAAACTACGTCCTATTATGAGGATTAGGACGTTGTTTTGTTAAAATAAATATAACAAATTATATGGGCTATATGTGGTGTTACCCCTACATTCTTGTAAACCCCTATTTTTAAAGCTCAACCTACTAATTTTCTTTACTTATCTTTTCCAAACATGTAATTTTGTAAAGTCGAGAAACTTTTTTACAAATAAAATTGACCAGGAACGTAGGTTTGAACCACGCTATCCTAACCACCTTTTATGCGCACCACTCTTAGGTCTAGAAATTGTTACCACGTGGCCATAAAGATCTTTAACCATCTAGTAAATAATTTAAAAGACCTACCAGATAATCCATTCCAAGTTAAATTGTATAACTGGTTGGTCTTTCGACGAAAATAGGGACTGGACTGAACTGAAGTCTTAAATTTTTCATTGTTATTCAATTAATTAGTTTAATTTTATATTACCTTCTATAAGTGTGACTCATGATTGCATGCTGACACAATGCGTAATGTGTAGGACATAATTGTAATTAAATTATTGACATCTGTTATTTAACGACATTTTATGCAATAAATTCATTTGCATTCGTGCTAGCGTTCGACGTGGACGCTCGTCTTGTATGCTTCGTGCTGTTATGTGAAATATATGAATATATATGAATAAATACATTTCATTGTAAGATTAAACGGGCTTTCTACTCACGTCATTAATGGGCTTCCAACGTGTTCAGTTCCTCCCAGGGTTTGACGTGAGTAGAAAGCCCGTTAAACATTACAATTAATAGTGTCACTCACTAGTGTTTTTGAATGTAAAATAAATTTAATTTCAATTTAAATAGTTTCATATTAAATCACGGGCGCATGAGACCTCACAACTCTAGTCTCAGGGTGACGAGCGCACTGCAATGTAGCGTTGGTGACGTGCTTAGTGAACGTAGTCACCGCGGTATTGCAATTGCAATAGGCAGAGGTTACCGCTTAACATCTGGTGAGACATCTGCTCGTCGTTTAGTAAAAAAATATTCTTTGACGAATTTCATATGTATTCTAGTTACGAAGAGCACACGTCTAATCGATCTCTATTAGTAGAGAATTACCTTTACTAATAGAGATTGAGAAATAGCCGGCAGTAGTTGCCGTGGGGTGGCAGTAGAATATTCTCATGCCTGTGGATGCAGTAACAACCTGCCAAGGGATACCTCCGGAAGATGGGCAGCAGCGTCTTTCCGTGTATCAATATCCCGAACTGCGCTCGCTAACCCGCCTGCCGAGCGTGGTATGGCAACTACCCCTCATGGAGATCCAAGAGGGAGGCCTGTGTTCAGTAGTGGACGTTTTACAGCTGAAATGATGAGAAATTATGACGATTAGTGGAGGTAGAGACTCACCAACGTCGCCCCCTGACCATCCCTCTGCTCATCCAGGTCCATGCCAGCTTGCACCATGTCCGCGATATCTCTCAACATGGTCATCTCGGTGGCCGCTCGCGTTTCGTCTATCAGTCGCTGGGTGACGCCTCTGGCCGCCATTTCGCTTTCGATGGCGTCTAATGTTCGCTCCTCTTCGCATATGTCGTAAGGCATGTTGCCGTCTCCGTTTACAGCCAGCAGGTTGGCGCCTGGAAAATTAAAATTATAAATAAATAATGCTGGACTGTTGAAGACTACGCCATCTGGCTTCAAAGTAAGCAGAGCTTGTTTTATTGGGTACCGAATGACAGATGACTGACATTACATGACACCGCCCATTGTGTATTTCTGTTGTTTTTGTAGTTTAAGTTAATTTTAGTTATTTTTGTTTTTATTTTCTGTATGATTTACACAATAAAGAGTTTATCTATCTATCTATTACATTTAATGGTTCGTAATTGAGTGTGGGTTGATAATTTGGTTGGTTGTTAATTTTAAGCTCTATGTTCTAATTGGTGTTTTGTAGATGACGTGTTAAAGTAGATGAATGAACATGGTTCTTTCTAATAGACCAAATTTAAACAAATTTGTTCTTTGCAAGACGACGGGTACCTACTGGGGGATTCAAATCAAAATCAAATCAAATATATATTTATTTCTCAGACAATATACAATGTAGTTATACAAATAGCATGTGTCTAATCTAGGTCCTCCTGGGTATATTGTGTGAGACTGGCGCCAGCGATGGGTTTGTATAAAACCTGTGTTACAGGTCGCCAGGCTCTCACGCCGCGGACTAATGTAATAGAAGAAACATATTATATTACTGCGTTGAAATGACGTATAAGATAACAAAATAAGGCAAGAAAAATGTTATCTGTACTATTTTTGTAGGAACTTATATTAATAAATTAAATTAAGATTAAATAAAATTAGGATAGGGAGGCCTTTGCCCTGCAGTGGGACGAAAATGGCTAGTAATAATAATAATAAATAAAATTAAGTGTGTGAGTATGTGAGTGTGTGTAGAGCGTAGTAGAGGATTAAAAAAGTAGCTGTTAAAACTTTGTCTAAATGGCAGCGTTTGTGAGTAAGGTGGTACATTTACTTATTTGTAAATAAACCCCCTTACTCACAAACGCTGCCAAAATAAAAAAAAGTTATAACAGATACTTTTTTAATGCACATTCATTTATAAAACTGTTAGTTAACTCAATAAAACTACATCAATAATTTACCAAGAGCACAATTAAGACATCGTATACGATGTATATAAATGGTTTCACTTCGTGATTTGAAGATATTTTCTTTTGCCTATTGTGACCCACTGCTGGGCAAAAGCTCCACCAAAGCCTTCCAGACAATGGCTCTTGCGGTATCCCACCAGTCCCAATCGAGATCGTAGATATCATAGTCCGCATTAATTTTGATGGGATTTTCCAAAAGACCTTCAATATTATTGTTTCAGATAAAAATACCTAATCTGTATTTCTATTGGCATTACGGTTGTCTTTAGCGGAAAAGATAAAGACATGAAAAAGACAAGAGAATTTGTTTCGATAGCGTGTAAGGGCTTCCACTTATCACGGTTTCTGACATACGCATCGTTCAGAGTAGCAAAGCAAATCCGAGTGATATCAGCGAAGTAAGATTTGTGAGCCGTGGGGCGCCGGTAGTAGAATGTTGCCCCTCCTCTCATGCCCGTGGATGCAGTAGAGGCCTGCTAAGAGATACCTCCGAAAGATGGGCAGCAGCGTCATTCCATATATCAACATCCCGTACTGCGCTCGCCAACCCGCCTGCCAAGTGTGGTGAGTATGGTAACTACCCCTCATGGAGACCCATGAGGGAGGCCTTTGCTCATTAGTTGACGTCGTGGCTGAAATGATGAAGCACGCTTTTCGTGTAGCTCTTATGATTTATTAAATTATATAAGCTGGTCATTTCATACAGCACCATCCAGCCTCGAAGTAAGCAGAGCTCTGAATACTTATATAGTAGTGGCATAGAAATACTACAATAGTTTTTTTTTAATAGATAGGTACATTAACTCTTTATCGTACGTACTAGCTGACCCGGTGCCCACTTCGTTGGGCGGTAAGCATTTTTACTTGTGATGAAATTATGAGTGTGGTTAGGTTAGTACTGAGTGCTACGATTTATTTCCTGACTGCCAGAAGGGGGGTTATAGTTTTAAAGCCTATGTAGGTATGTTGTATGTATTTGCATGCCAATTTGGCTATATAACCGCGTTTGCACCCTAGATATATAAACAAGTATGCAAACTACATATCTGTCTGAATCAGTATCCGCACCAGATTTAGGTTGCCACAGGTCGCCGCAGCGTGCAATGGCGTCCACTTCTCGCTGTCTTCCGCGTTGATATTTGCTCCGTTGTCTAGCAGTAACCTCATCATCGCATTATCATATCCGATACCCTAGAGCTCTGTAAGATATGTATATAAAGTAGTATGCAAGCTACATCATACCTCTCTGAATCAGTATCCGCACCAGATTTAGGTTGCCACAGGTCGCCGCAGCGTGCAATGGCGTCCACTTCTCACTGTCTTCCGCGTTGACATTTGCTCCGTTGTCTAGCAGTAACCTCATCATCGCTGTATCATATCCGATACCCTAGAGCTCTGTAAGATATATAAAGTAGTATGCAAGCTACATACCTCTCTGAATCAGTATCCGCACCAGATTTAGGTTGCCACAGGTCGCCGCAGCGTGCAATGGCGTCCACTTCTCACTGTCTTCCGCGTTGACATTTGCTCCGTTGTCTAGCAGTAACCTCATCATCGCTGTATCATATCCGATACCCTAGAGCTCTGTAAGATATATAAAGTAGTATGCAAGCTACATACCTCTCTGAATCAGTATCCGCACCAGATTTAGGTTGCCACAGGTCGCCGCAGCGTGCAATGGCGTCCACTTCTCGCTGTCTTCCGCGTTGACATTTGCTCCGTTGTCTAGCAGTAACCTCATCATCGCTTCGTTGTTGTCGATGCAGCATTGGTGGAGTGCCGTGAGACCGTCTTCGTTCGTCGCGTCGGGCGTCACTCCTCTTGCTAGGAGTCGCCGCACTGAAAATTGGAATGGTCCCTAGTAATATACGGATTAAGCTTCATAGTACGGCGCCACAGAGTAGTGCAGTTATAGGTTGCTGAGCTATGCTATTACTGCTTCTGCTGAATGGTGACCGATTGGTGCCAATGTTAACTCTAAGCAATATCAATTGAATGTTAAGTAATATTATAGGACTGGAGGATACAATCAAAGTTTTCGCTTATGACATGACTCGAACACGCACGTCACAAGCGACTCGCGAGCTGCCCATTCCGATTTGGCTACTGAATCACAGGGCATTTTTTTTGTATTTTTCAATTCTTTAACGATAGTGAATTGTACATACATACATATAATCACGCTTCTTTCCCGTAGGGGTAGGCAGAGAGTAAATTGTAAAATAAATATAAAATAAGCTTACAAAAATTTTATAAATACTGTTAATTTTATTTAGCACCAATTAACGGTTTCTTATCTTAATGCCAAAGTGAGCGGATTTCTTTTACAGGCCGTCGTATCATTACACACTGTAAGCACATGTCAGTCCACAGCTGCACACTGACCTCATCCGAAGCAGGTGGAAGAGAGTTGAAGATCAAGCTAAGTAGTGTGACAAAGGAAAAATAAAATATAAGTAACTAGCCGCAGCCCGCAGTTTCACCCGCGTAGTTCCCGTTCCCGTAGGAATTTTGAAAAATCCCTCCTTAGTGCACCTCTAGGATACTCAAGGTATATGTATGTGTGCCAAATTTCAAGTCTCTAGGTCCAGGGGTTTAGACTGTGCGTTGTCTGTCAGTCACTCAGTCACTCAGTAACGGAAGAGTTTTATATATATTGATGTGATTCACCTCCAGCATTTTACATAACCTGGTTGTTCGTACGTTGCCCTCTAAATAAGTATTTTAGTATCTCAACCGAAGGACTGCAGCTGCACACAGGCCGCCCTCATGGATCTCCTCCAAGATCATAATGTATGTTTTATGGTGAATATACAATAAAGAGTTTATCTATCTATCTATCAATGAGGGGGTTTATGCCATACCTACTCACCACGCTTAGCAGGCGGGTTAACGAGCGCAGTACAGGATGTGGATACACAGAAAGACGCGGCTGCCCATCTTCCAGAATCATCTATTGGGAAGTTTTTACTACATACACGGGCAAGACAGCGGCGGCAACATTCTAATTTTTGTTGTTCTAAGTTGCCCCCGCGGCACATCTCTTGAAACTGTTGCCAACTGACAATACTATGGCATATAATAAAATGACAAATAAGTATTTAACTGCATATAAAAGTAGGTACCTTCGTCGATATCATTTCTGGCCGCTGCCTCGAGCAACATAACGCTATCGTTGAAGAATATATTTCGTTTGTTGCTCTTCTCCCGTTTCGCCCTCGATCGCGCCCATTCCTTTTCCCTCTGCTGCCATAGTTTTAGCTGTTGCATGCGCCGTCTGAAAATATTATAAAATTGATTTATAGGAATCACAAACAATTCTAAAATCAATTGGATTTGGGTCTACGTCTTCCTTCAATTAGAGGAGGATTTGCTTTGCTAATGACTACATCCCTACATCTTATACTGCGCTCGCCAACCCGCCTGCCAAGCGTGGTGAGTATGGCAACTACCCCTCATGGAGACCCATGAGGGAGGCCTTTGTTCATTAGTGGACGTTTTGTGGCTGAAATGATGATGATGACTTCCCTACTGTCTAATCATTTCAACCGTATGACGTCCATTGTTGGACATAGGCCTCCCTCATGGATCTAGAAGTACTGATATTTAGGGGTTATACTTGCAACGCTTGGCAGGCGGGTGTGCGAGCAGAAGAGAAATAATCTTAACATCAAGTGTAGCTTTTGACTTGTGTCGTCATTTAGTCGTATAAAAAAACAGGGAAAGAGACTGTTGCCCATCTTCCGGATGTATCCCTTTTCAGATTCTTCTCCTTTGGCAGATTCTTACTGCATCCACGGGCAAGAGAGAGGAGAGGCAACATTCTACTGCCGGCACCCCACGGCATTCTACTGTCTAATTTTATCCTTGGCGTTAATGACTTCATTTTATCCTTGGCGTGTGTAAGTAACCGCGTCGAAATATCGGAAAACTTAAAGACTCAGATTATGTCAACTGTTATCAAAGTAGGAAATAGGTACACGAGCTATTAAGCTTCTGCCTATTTTCTAGCAACCGGAACGGAGGTCAGACAGTCTGCCTCATTAGGCGCCTTGTTTGACACTCATGCATGGTTAAAGGGGTTGTCTTCTCTGGCGTACCAAAATACCGTTTAACCCAAAGATTTAAATCGTAAGATGCGCCCTCACCATAATGAGACCTCGCCATTTTGTTTCCACAGGAAATGAGTGAGTCTACTCATTTGGAATCAGTTTACCTACAAACACAGTGTTAGCCGGACGTGTTGTGGGTTATTTTTTTCACGAAAGTTCGTGCAACATGATTGCACAATAAACGGTAACAATAATTCTTTGTTTATCATAATAATATGGATTTCCGCAAAGTAACGCCTGATTCTATTAATTATAATAACACTTTGGTTTATTGGCAAAACCAGTGTGCGTGCGTCGGCATTATGGTCAACACACACATTAAGACTATATCAGTTTTTGGTGTCAGGGCACATCTAACGATTTAAATCTTTGGTTTAACCTATATTCAGCGATGTCTGCTGTCGCTCCCGGTAGGCGGCGCTAGTATCTTTGCCGGTCAAACAAACCGTGCAATATTGCGAGTTTAACCTTTCGAAAGCCGGACCTGGGAAACAACTGCACCCTTCGTGTGCCGCGACATGGCGCGATCAGAGAACGCACTCGACAGGGTTCAGAATTTATTGAATATTTCTAATAAATTGTTTGGTGGAAGCATAACTAACGATTGTATTTTGAAGTTAGATAGTTACTGTACCTTATAATGTATTTTTCTACTGCTAAATCATTAAAACGCTTTTATCTTTCACAGGTTATTGAACCCAACATAAAATTTACACACCGACAGTAGAAATAATGATAGATTTATAAATTCTGTTATTTTTTTTTGGTTTTATTTATAACACTCGTTAATTCAATATCAAAGCGGTCTATTCATATGAAAAACACAATCATAATAGATAAAAATCACTTAGAAATACAATGTTGAAAATCACAATGCACACCGAAAAATTTTCCATGTCACGTTTGTTCAAACCAAACTTTTATTAGTTCATAATAACATTCTAGGTACTTTTTTATGAAAGTAAGTACGCATTTTAGTAAAAAATATATTATTTTATACTTATATCGTGCTAAAAGTACATGTATTATAATAATAATCCAATTTTTCGATAAATAACCAAAATAGGTACGTGACTTGTCAACGCAGTTTTCATAAACAAAATTCACGTTGTTCTAAATATCAATGCTCTATGGAAGTGATTGTGAGATATAGTAGACAAAATGAGCTGTTCATTGATAATAAACACTAGTAAAGGTCCAATAAAAAAATATTTAGAATAATGTGGTAACAAGTGAGGCATAGATTTCGATCATCGTTCAATTATTGTTTACATGTGTGCGTGTACAGCGTACGTGATAACTGCCGGAGCACTGATCAGCGCTCGTATAGCGATCCGTCAACGGCCTAAGCACTGATCAGGAACACTATACAGGTTGTTTATTTTGGAAACAGTCAATCAAAAAATATCGTATTTTACATTATTATTGTATTTTAAAACTAATTAAAAAAAACTTCATGTGAGGAGGTAAAAACTTTTATTCTACAAACATACGATTTAAAAACTTAAAAAAATTTACAAATTATTACAATTGAAAATAAAAGCTATAAAATAATCAACAGGGAAACTTAAAACTATATTGAGTCCTGTCATAATTATTATATAAAATAGCTAAAATGCAATAGCTCACGTTTTGACAAAGCTCATCATGGAAGAGGCTTCGCGGCGTAATGCTTGGCGCCTCGATTATCTCTATGAGACCCCTTTCCTCGACCTCTAAATGTTCAGGCTGCCACGGCTATAAACAAAAAAATTGTTAAAGTAAGCATCGTTATAGGCTTTATAAGAACAAAAATCTTCGAACTTGATAGTAGGTACGGCACCCTTTGAGTGCGAATACGACTCACACTTGGCCGTTTTTTATTATCAACTGTACTCATTTAGAAAATATTTATTTATTTTTAAGAAATCGATATAAAGAGGGTAAATAACTAAAACGTAAAAACGCTGTGCCCAATGTTCATAGAACAGGATAAAATAACACATGCTGTATAACGTCACTGGCGACTTCGTATAAGTACACATTGCATCGCCATTTTGCGCTGTGTATGTGTGCGTGTATTTTTCTCAGATGCCTAATAAATAACGATTTTGTACAATTATTTCACATTTATAAATGATTTTAGATGTAATGATTTGTTCTCAATGAAATTATCATCTGAATGATATATCTATTTCAACAAAAACACTACGCGAAACGTATGAAATCACCAAAGGTATAAGTTACGTACAGCCGTTACAAAGGGTCAGTACATTTGACGAAAGATATTTCAAAACTGGTTACATTTGATAACTATATTCATATATATTACAGTTCTAAAATAGTTAAAGAATAATAAAATGTAGCAATAGCTTACCTTTATAAAGTTTTTCCCACAAAAAGAACACTTTTTGACGCACAACAAATAACGACGCTTGCCTGCCGATGTTCAAATTTGAACCGTTTGTAATAACGGTTCTATGAACTTCACTGAATGAGTGAAATGATTTTGGGTTCGTTAATTTCAGAGGTAAACAAACAAAACCATTTTAGACTGTATTGCACTGTATTTAAATACCAAAAACGAATAAAATTGTATCGCTGGTACTAGAGCACTGATCAGAGCTTAGGCAGACAAAGTTAGTAAGCGCTGATCAGTGCTTAGGCAAAGGAGAGGTTAATATCACCGCAGCCTAAAGCTGGCCTCCTCTGTATTTAGGCTGCGTCTTCACATGAGCTAAGCTACGTTGCTATGTGTCTAATTTACATGAAAAAGGATTGTTTTTTTTTTTAAGTTTTCAATATAAAGCCATCCTGGTAGGCAGAGGTTTTCGTTGATTAGGATAAAGTTTTAGACGTGGGAACTTTGTAGCCTTAGTTACACAAAGTCAATAAAAACAGGTTGGTATTCGGCTTTGCTAATGTAGAGGCTTTACATACAATATTTTCCTTGTTTACTAGAAACATATCTTGTATCATAAAGCTCATTTTCCTTATTATCTATACGCCCTGCGGCTTTACCATCTTCTCTCATCATCATCATTTCAGCCATAAAACGACCACTGATGAACACAGGCCTCCCTCATGGATCTCCATGAGGGGTAGTTGCCATTCTCACCACGCTTGGCAGGCGGGTTGGTGAGCGCAGTATGGGATGTTGATACATGGATAGACGCTGCTCCCCATCTTCCGGAGGTATCCCTTAACAGGCTCTTACTGCATCCATAGGCATGAGAGGAGGGGTATCAATCGAGTACTTTCACAATTGAAGGTAGTTGCGAAATAAACACAAAACCGTTTTTGCTCCACAATATTTAATAAATTAAATTACTTACAAGTATAAAACAGTGTCAAATCCAGTGAAATTCCACCCTAAACTGGCTGCTAAGCAGGGGTACTTATTATCAACACCAACAAATCACTGGGTATGATATAACACACAACTGTTATTTTTGCCACAAACACTGCCACATAACACTTCTCATCACTCAACTTCCTGGTGCTTGTCATGTCGTCGTCTACCAAAAAGCCCACCATCTACTCCACTGATCCACTGACAGCCATCATGGAGCTTGATGCCAAGTTGGAAAGCTGTGCAGCATCATTTGAGGGAAGATTGTGCAGTGCAACTTCAACATCTAAACCTTCCTTGGAGCAGTTAGCCGCTGACTTTAAACAGTTTAAGGTATGCATGAAGCTTGCCATTGACCTGGTTCGGGCTCAATTGACCCATGTTACATCTGCAGTAGATGAGATTGAGAACAGGAGCAGGCGCAAATTTCTCCTCTTTCGTGGGCTCGAAGAGACTGAGGGTGAAAACCTTAAAACCATTTTAACAGGTATAATTGTCAATAAGCTCAAAATGAATGAGTTTAGCCCTGATGGCATTCGCTTCTGCTATCGTCTCGGAAAAGACACTTCTAAGACAGGAAAAAGGCCGATATTAGTTAGATTTCAGAGCCTTGAGATACGCTCCCGTATCTGGCAATGCAAGAAGGAGCTCAAAGGTGCGGCTGTTTCAGTAGCCGAGTATCTCACGGCCCCAAGGAGAGCTCTTTTCAATGAGGCCCGGAAAAACTACGGCGTGTATAAATGCTGGTCGCGGGATGGTAGCGTGTTTCTTCTCGCGTCGGACGGGACGAGGCATCGCCTTGTTTCGCAGTTACAGTTGAAGGAAATCATGCTGAAGTTCCCGCCAAGCAAGCAGGGGCCGGCGCCGTCGCCCGTGGCATCTGCACCAGCGGCTGTGGTCAGGCCGCCGGCTCCGAAAACTCGCTCGAGATCAAGGGTTCCCAGTAGTGCATACAGGGTATGAAGTTGCTAGGAATCTCTATGTACAATTTTTAATGCTTGGAATGCCGGTATTAGTGAAACTTTCTATGTAACTTGTTCGCCTTATTTATTTAGATGCGATGATTTGCATTTTGCATGTTTTACTGTGACATTACACCTCTTCTTCTTCTTCTTCTTCTTTCTTTTGTGGCTTCTGTGTTTGGTTTTACACAATTCTGCCAGTGTCAAGTATCATCTTTAGAAAGTCGAATAATAGAGTTTACAGTTATCAAATGAAGAATAAATTTAGAAATTAAAACTTTTGAATTGACCAATGGATTAGTAGGGTTAATTTTATCTGTAACAACACAAGTTAATAAGAGTTATCTATTTAAATATATGTATATACACAAATTAATATATAAAACAGAAAAATTATAAAATTACAATATTTACAACTTTATGCTATTTACATATATGTATTTACATAATAAATAATTTATGGGAGGGGAAAAGATAAGTGATAAGAGACATTTAAGAGAAGTAGGACGGGGGATATCAGGAGGCAGGACATCATACAACGAGTAATAATTGTTTGAGCAATTAAAGAATATGTGGTCCACAGTTCCTTCTTCAAAACCACATTCACACATGGAGTGGTCCCTGATCCTAAGTTTGGCCAGAAAAACAGGTGAGCAGCAATGACCTAATCTGAGCCTACATACAGTAGAGGTGGTGGGTTTATTGACCTTGCGAAATTTAAAAAACCATGGTATGGGGGGGATCTCAGGTTGTATATCACCATAGTGCTTACCCTTAATCAGTTTGGAAGAGTTCCAAACATCCGACCAAGACTTCTCAAGAAGTTTGTTAGGAAGAAGGCATAAATCATGTGAAAATGTGTGAAAATGTTCAAGAGATCCTATTTGAATGGCAGATTTGGCACAGCTATCTGCAGTTTCATTACCAGGGATCCCAGAGTGACCTGGAATCCAGGCGAGTATGATATTAATGCCAATATTATGGCATTCAAATAGGATCTTTTTAATTTGAAGGATAGATGGAAAACAGGAATTATTTTTAAAGGGGTTGGAGAGAATAGACTGGAGACAGCTTTTGGAATCTGAAAAAATTATAGAGTTATTCAGGGCATGTGATTTAACAAAAGAAATGGCTTCAAGTATAGCCACAGCCTCTCCCGTAAAAACCGACGTAGAAGAGGGACATTTAAAGCTAAGGCTTATACTAGTGAATGGCATCCACACAGCAGCACCAACCTCCCCGTCCGTAGATAGTTTAGAGGCATCAGTGAAAATGCAGCGCCATCCACCGTACTTCAATTCAACTTCAGCATTAAAAATTCCTCGAGCGTCAGGAGAATTTTTGTCTATGCCGAAATTTAACAGAATGTTTGGTTGAAAAACTAGGGCATCATATGGAATTTGATAGAGCGGATTAATAGGAAACTTAACAGTGGGAAAAGCAAGTTGGGAGAAAGTTATAAAGCTACGAAGAATGCAAGGAATTTTGTTGTAATACCTAAACAGTGAACGGAGGTGATCAAGTTTTGGAAGGAGGGGATGATTGGAATTTTGAATTAGTTTAAAGATAAATCTATCGGAAAGATACTGTCTTCGCAGGTGCAAGGGAGGATCCCCGCATTCAACTTGCATTGCGTTGATAGGCGAGGATTTCATAGCTCCCAACACAATGCGAAGACATTTGGATTGTATTTTGTCCATTTTGTCTAAACCAGCTTTATTACATAGATTAAGAAGGAACTGTCCATAGTCGAAGTGGCTCCTAACTACGGCGTTAAATAATAGTTTCTGGGAGTATGAATGGGAGCCCCACCATACACCAGAAAGGGAGCGCAGCGTATTCAGGTTTCTTTCACATTTCTGGGCTATTGTTGTGAAGTGAGGGATTCCAGTCATTTTGGTGTCGAGAATTAAACCTAAAAATTTGATATTATTCAACTGGGGGATCTTTACCTGTTCAATGAAGATTTCAACAGTAGGGATGATTCTTTTTTTAGTAAATACTACTACTGAACATTTTGACGCTGATAAGGATAGTCCATGTTCATCAAGCCAGTTAACAAGGTTTTGTAGAGCGGAGTTGAGCTGCGACACAGCATCCTCTGGAGAGGAGCTTATTGTGTACAGGGCTAGATCATCAGCGTACTGCAAGACATCGCAGAAGCAGTTAATGGACTGTTCAAGGTCATAGGTATATATGTTGTATAATAAAGGGCTCAATACAGAACCCTGGGGTAAACCTCTCCAGACTGTCTTAGGAGGAAGTAGGCCATTGGAGGACTTGATGACGACCGATCTCTCCATAAGAAGACAGCAGATAAAACGAACCAACTTCTCAGGGACTCTCAGCTGAATGAGTTTTCTCCTGAGAACCGGAAGGAGGACGTTATCATAGGCGGAAGTTATATCTAGGAAGACTCCGAAAAGGTACTTTTTTTCCTTAAATGCTATGAAAATATCGGTCGTCAGCAAGCTAAGGCTATCCATAGTGCTATACCCCTTCCTAAAACCAAACTGGGTTTTAGCAAGCAGCGATTCATTTTCACACATCCATTCAAGACGGCGTTTTGTCATCTGTTCTGCAACTTTGGCCATTACAGATGACAACGCTATTGGTCTGTAACTGGATGGATCTGATGGATCTCCCCCCGCCTTAGGAATGGGTATAACAATCTGGGTTTTCCACTGTTCTGGGATGTTGCCATTGTCAAAAAAGGAATTAATGAGGGAAAGGTAAATTTCTTTGGTCTTAATTGAGGAGTTGATCAGGAAAGAGTATGGGATCCCGTCTATGCCAGGAGCGGAGTCTGTCAGTCTGTGAAGTGCTAGAGACAGTTCATTAAAGGAAAAAGTGGAGTCTAACAAACAAGAAGAGGGAAGAAAGGTTGGAACTGGAGGGAGAGAGGATACAGATGGAACTGAGGGGGGAGCTAATTTGTCCGAAAAGGCCTCTAGCCATGATGAAGGATCATTGGCTGAAGTGTTATCTAAGTTGGATGAACCTCTGAACCGTCTGATCTGTCTCCAAACTAAAGACGATGGAGTTCGGGGAGAGAGGGATTCACAGAAATTAATCCAGCTTTGTTTTTTCTTTTTAGAGGTGAGTTTTCTAAATTTTGCTGCAGATTTCTTGTACTTCAAAAAGTTACCTGGGGTCATACACTGAGAGTAAGCCTCCTCGGCCAACCTCCGTTCCCGCACAGCAGCCGTGCATTCAGGATCCCACCAGGGAGTGGATACCCTGAAACCTCGACTGGGTTTTTTCAGAGGAATGTGAAGGTCAGCAGAAGAGATCATACTATCAATGAAGTTATTGTAAGATGTTAGGGAGGAAACTGGAGATATAGTAAAATTATACAGTTTCTGGTCCAGAGAAGAAGAAAATGATGGCCAGTCAGCACCGGAAACTCTATACTTTAAGGAAGGGGATGGGTTGCAATGTGGGACGCAATTTGAAAGTTGATATGTAGGGATAAAATTATGGGAAAATGATCACTACCATAGGAAGAAGGTAATACCCGCCATAAAATATCCGGGGATAGAGAAGGGGAGCATAGAGAGAGGTCAACAGCACTTTTCGGATTTTGGGATGGTAGGGGTCTGCGAGTGGGTGACCCATCATTGAGGAGGCAAAGGTTTGACTCATCAAAGATCTCCATAAGTGAATGGCCAAACAGGTCAGAGTGGCTATGACCCCACACAGTGTTATGGCCATTAAAGTCTCCCAACACAATCATAGGGGAAGAAATAGATGAAAAGATAAGTTGAATATCAGGAATCAGAGAAGAGTTAGGATGGGGTATATATATAGATAAGAAGGAGATATTATAAGACTTGATATCAACCGCAACAGCGTTGATACCAGGGGGAAGGGACGGGAGGGGGATTCGCGAAAATGTAAGGGAACGCCTTACTAACAAGGCGCTCCCGGCATGCCCGTCGGCCCTGTCGTCCCGAAGGCATGTAAAGCCCGAAATCCTAAAGCGGGAATCAGGCTTTAACCATGTCTCCGAGACGGCAATGACTGATGGGCGGAATTGATTGATTAGATGGATTAGTTCATGTTTTTTTGCTCGGATGCTCTGTGTGTTCCACTGGAGCACCATGATCGGTTCCATATTGAGCAGATAGGGATACTAATTGAGTTATTTTGGGGGCAACGTTGGACGGTAGGCATTGGGGATTTGAAGTTAATATATTTATTAAGAGAGAGATAAGGGTGTCAATGAGGCTCTCATTCATTGAAGAGAGACCTGTTTGGTTGTTACCCATGGCACAGCCATTAGGTAGGGCCGAGGGAGGAGTTGATGTGATGTCACTATGGGCAGCCTTATCATATGTCTTACCCAAGAGAGTTTTAGGGCGGGGAGAAGCATATACATTTTTGACATATGAACGGGTATGAGAGGATTGGGACTGAGGACCTGTAGAGATGCGTCTCTGGGAGATTTGGGAGGGAGGAGAATTGGCAAAAAGTTCTTGAGCCACCTCTGTGTAAGAGCGGCTAACACGAGGAAATTGAGCACTTGCCTGTTCATATGAGACACTGTTTTGGGCCATTACAGCTTTAATAGATCTTTGCCTATCATGCTCAGGGCAGCATTTGCTAGTAGCAAAGTGTCGCCCCTTACAATGAAGGCATGTTGAGTTTTGCTCTGTTATCTCACAGCTATCTCCAGAGTGTTCCAAGGAACACCTAAAGCACCTTGGTTTGGAACGGCACTGGTTCTTTGTATGTCCAAAACGGCAGCAGGTGTGACATAGAATGGTAGGATACTGGTATATCTCTACAGGGAGGGAATTATAGTAGAGGAAGATTCGGACAGGGAGGGATTGGCCTTGGAAGGTGACAACAACAGTCTGGGTAGGCACCCAGGAGACCTTACTGTCTTCAACCACTTTCCTATTTAATCTACGTGCCTTGATTATGATACCACAACCAGAGGGCAGGATGGCTTCCGTTGCAAATTCTTCCATGGACAGTTCGGTTGGTACTTGCCTAATAAGGCCCATACGGGTAACATTATATGTTGGGATGCTGGCTTGATACTTGGAAATGTCCAAAATTGGGGAGCTAATAAATTTGTTGGCTGCCTGTGCGGACATGAATTCAACAGCTATTTTATTACGTCCTACACGCGTTACACCTCCTGGGCAGATTTGCTCAAATCTGTTGTTGACTAAGAACTGGCCAAACTTAATCGATCTCAAAGGAGGCCCTGTAGAGTCTCCAGAAGAATTTGAAATGTGGACCACATATGGCCCCTTGTCATTTTGAGAGTAGGCCTGAATAGACCCAACGACAATTGAGGGGTGAGTGTATATTGTCTGAATTGACGCTGCCGCCAACTCAGACGATATTGTTTTTTTGGAGAAGTGGAAGGTTCCTCCACAAGTCTGCGTTTTGAACCAGAACTTACCGCAACCACCATAGGATCAGGGGGATCAGGATCGGGAGGGACGGGGGCCGGCGGCAAGGCCGCCGGTGTCGTCTCTATGTCCATGCGGGAACAAACAAGCCCCGATGTAAACAAAGGACGCTGCACACAATACAAGACACTTACAAGGACAAAAACACTACACACATATACCCAACACCGACACTTAGGTTATTGGTAATTCAAATTGTGAAAGACTTTGTTATATACAGTAAATTTAGCAATAAGCTACTTTCGGCCGAGTAGACAGAAACACATCCAATATGGCAGTCGACATTACACCTCAAACGTCAAACTTTATGTGCGTGCAATATTCTAATATGTCAATGTCATTCTCATAGTGTGTCTTCTGTCACTTGCAAGCAATTTCATAAGGTTTGTAACTTGTTTGTAACATCATTTTAGTACATATGCATTATTTATTACATATTTGATTCATTTATCAAAATTTCTAAAATATTTACAGATTTGTCATGTTAGTACAAATGTCTCACAGTAGTTAGCTCGCTTCCTAAGAAGAACTTGTGTTGTGTTCCAGTTTCATTTATATTAATTTTAGCATTGTGTAGCATCAATCACTCTTGCACGACAAGACTCACTCACTCAATCAATCCTTTTCGTTCAATGTTGAGATGAAACCTATAGTATGATGGATACATCAGATACTTATCCACCGAAGTACCAAATGTAATGTAAACAAAGTTAGTTGTTTTTCCTTTTTCTCTAGAAGTATTTGGTTTTCAGTGGAATTATTTGTAGCAGTTTATCCAATGCTAGTCTGGTGCACATTTATGTTTAAGTCTAGCCATATAGGGCATTTACTTTTGGCTAACTGGCGGTATTTTTGTGGCAAGTTTCTTGTTGGCACTATAATTTGGTTTAAATATTTGGTTTTATAATTTAAATAATTAAGTACTTATTTAAATTAGTTAGCATATATTTTTATTTTTTTTTATATTTGAAATTTTTATTTACATATTATTATATTGTATTGTATGTATATTTACCATGGATAATAGCTCAATTTGTTCTGATTTGTTTGTTAGTTTGGATTCTTCTGGGGATTTTGATGATGCGATGGATGACAGCCTTATGGTAAAAACACTTGAGGATCAGCTCCATGAGTCTTTTCCTAGTCCTAATAAAAACCTTAATGTCTGCCATATTAATGCTCAGAGCATACCTGCACATTACACAGACTTGCTCAACACTTTTTCCATTAGTTCTCTTCATGCCTGCTTAGTCTCAGAAACTTTCCTCAAACCAACACTTCCTTCTACCTCTTTCTTACTTCCTGGCTTCAACCTCATTCGTAATGACCGTATTGGTAAGGGCTGTGGTGGAGTTGCAATCTATCTTAGATCAGAGCTCAAATATAAAATTTTAACTGCTTCACCACAACTGTACTCTGCTTCATTAGAGCACATATTCATTGAAGTGACCATCAACCCAACTGTTAAATTTTTGCTAGGAGTAGTGTATGCACCACCTACAATTAACTATTTTAATACTTTAGAACATCTCCTTGAAACTTACTTACCTTTGTACAATGACTTTTTAATAATGGGAGACATCAATACATGTCTACTGAAACAGGACTCTAGAGCTAAAAAAATTATTAATCTTACTTCTTCCCTTAATATATCACTTTTAAATTTAAATTCCACCTATCATGTTAATGACACCCATTCATGGCTTGATCACATCCTGACAAGTGATGCAGATCGTATTACCTGTTATGGACAATATCCTGCCCCTGGCTTTTCCCACCATGATTTACTCTATGCCTCATACAAAATCAGGGCCCCAAAACCCAAACCCAAAGTTTTTATCCAACGTAATCTAGCAGCCATGTGTAGAGAGAGCTTGTGTGCAGATGTTGCCAACATTGATTGGACTCATCTGTATAACCTCCCTAATATTGATGACAAAGTAGAGTGTCTTAATAGGTCAATAACAGATGTCTACAATATCCATGCGCCTCTCCATCCAGTTTTAATGAAACGACCTCCAGCACCCTGGCTCTCTGAGGAAATTCGAAAATGTATGGCGAGGCGTGACTATCTGTATCGTAGGAATAGGAGAAAACCAACTGACGAGAATCTCCTACTTTTTAAAAAAGCTCGAAATAAATGCAACCAAATGATTAGGAATGCCAAACGACGATTCATTTTTGGAAAAATTAATTCAGGAACTCCAAATAATATGTGGAAGTTACTACATAGTCTTGGATTTGGTCGTTCTAAAGCACCTGCTAGTCCTTCAGTGGATGTGAATAGTCTCAATAAGCACTTCTCTGCAGTAACTTATGGTGTCAATGATGTGGTTAGAGAGACAACTATAGCTGAACTGGGCAACAAAACACAGCATAGCTTCACACCATTCTCTTTCTGCTCTGTAGGTGAAGACGAGATACAACGTATTATCACGAGTCTAACCAGCAAAGCGGTGGGGCAGGACGGTCTTGGCCGTGACCTAATAATCCCTATCCTCAATCCTCTCCTTCCTTGCATCTCACACATTATTAATTTCTCTCTTGGCTCTGGATGTTTCCCCTCCGTGTGGAAGAAAGCACACATCATCCCTATCCCTAAAAAATCTGCCACCTCTGAACCCAAAGACTTTCGTCCTATCTCTATTCTTCCCTTTCTGTCTAAGGTTCTGGAGCGAGTCGTCTACCGTCAACTATCTTACTTCCTACAATCACATTCTCTATTAAATCCTTTCCAGTCAGGTTTTCGCTCGGCGCATAGCACTAGCACAGCTCTTATTAAAATAACTGACGATATTCGATTTGCTATGGACGACAAACAGCTTACCCTTCTTACACTTCTTGATTTCAGCAACGCTTTCAACTGTGTCGATCACTCCATTCTTCTAGCTATATTGCGCTCTTTAAATATTTCACTAATAGCCTGTGATTGGTTTCGCTCTTACCTCTGTGGACGCCAACAATGTGTAAAAATTGATGAGACTCGCTCGGATTGGTGTGACGTTGTTGCTGGCGTTCCACAGGGTGGAGTCCTCTCTCCTCTTTTATTTTCTGTCTTTATCAATACCCTTGTCTCTGAACTCCGCTTCTCCTCCTTTCATTTATATGCCGATGACGTGCAACTATACATTTCCTTCAGACCAGACGACTTAGACAATGCAATACACCTGCTGACCGAGGATTTACGTGCTGTCTCTTCCTGGACACAGAAATTTGGTCTCCAAATCAATACAAGTAAAACACAAGTGATGATTATTGGCAGCCGAGGCTTTATCTCGAGGCTAGACCTTAACTCTCTCCCTTCAGTCAAATATAATGATATCCCATTGGGTTTTTGCGCCGAGGTAAAGAATCTTGGCCTTATCATCACAAAAAACTTGTCCTGGGAGCGGCATATCGCCGAAGTCAGCAGGAAGATGTATGGTTCTATGCACGCTCTGAAACGAATGCAAAACTTTCTTCCTTTTTCCGCTAAACTCACTCTCGTTAACTCTATTTTACTTCCAATTCTTGATTATGCTGATGTATGTTATCCTGATGCTACTGAGGAACAGCTTAACAAACTGGAGCGGTTGTTGAATCTTTGCATACGATATGTTTACGGTCTACGTAAGTACGATCACATCTCCCACTTCCGCTCCCAGTTAAAGTGGCTTAATATCCGGTACCGTCGGGATACGCACACACTCTGCCTTCTCTATAACATCCTCAATAACCCACTCACTCCTAACTATCTCCAAGAACGTTTTCTTCCTCTTTTCCCTCCTGATCGTGTCACACGCTCCTCCTTACATCTACGTATTAAGACTCCAAAGCATAATACCTCCTTTTACACTGACTCCTTCACAGTAACTGCGATCCGACTGTGGAACTCCTTGCCAGTGGAAATTCGTAGGGCCTCGTCTATCGGAATCTTCAAATCCAAACTGTATTTATATTTTATATCCCTTCAGAATGGTCAACAAAATTGAGCAATTTATGTTTATTTATTTATTTGTAGATATACTTATTGCATGTATTATTATTTGGATATTTCTTTTATTATGCTGTTTATCTTATTATGTATGTATCTTTATGTTAATTTTTATTTGTAAATTACCAACTCAAAATCATATTTATTTCTCGCACCACCACAAAACTCTGCACTACACAAAGGTTAGCTGGAAGAAAATGCTAAATAGCATTAAGTTCGCCTATGTACATGTTTTTGTGCAATAAAGAATTTTCTTATCTTATCTTATCTTATCTTATCATTCTACTGCCGGCACCCCACGGCGGCACCATCTTCTCTATTTTTACTTATTTACTCTCATAATCCTAATCCAAACGTTCATCTAGTCACAAAACTAGTAAATAGCCCGCGACTTCTAATTTGTGAAAATTAAAAAAAATTATCTCTGTGCATGCGTGAAATTCCAGAGTCCGGATAAGGTCCAAACCCACCGTGACGAATACAATAAAAAGTCCAATCATTTCCTCCATTTTCAAATATCTTTGTTCATTGCAATTGGCCGAGCGTTGTCTGTGTTGCCGGTTCTATTTTGTTTGTACAAAAGGATCGATAGACAGGGAAGACAGTAACCAAAAAAACAACACTGACCTTGCCAATTCTTCGCGTAAAGCATCTAGGTCGTCTATCGCACTTGACATCACAAACTCGCAAACCAGTTTTACAACACGTTTTACGTTACATCTATCACAGACGTTACTAAAGTTCGATACATCTGTTCAGACTGCTACCATCGCTAAGTGGTAACTATAATAAACCAGTTTTATTGGAAGCACGTGAGACGTCTCAACACTACAGACAATCGCGTAGGGTGCTAACGCTATGCAAACGTATGTAAAGCTGCCTGTAATTGGGAGCGCATGCTATTTCATTGTTTTTAATTTTATTTCCTGTTAACATAGGATTAAATAAGTTTTTTATATTGTAAGTACAAGGTACGTAAACGTATGTTTTTGATTACAAACGATGGAAAAAAATCTGAATTTCTGAATTTTGTAATTTTTTGCGTATCTTCAGTTGGCTTAGGCACATGACACATTAATTGAGTTGGTACTGTACTGTGGTTTTATGTTACGCTATTACTTGTCAGAATATAGCACTGACATAAGTTATATGACATTAGTTCACGGTGAAGTAACTGTTAGTGCTACTTGACCTGCTATATGCTGCTATACAGCATGAACGATTCGCTGCAAATGGACTGACAGATGACTCACTGGATAAGTCTCTCGATAAAATATCATGAGTCCAGAGTTCCTCAAACAGCACATTGGACTATTTTTATGAAAACAGATTGCCAAGCAGCACAATACAAAAAAAACGACTGCTGCCGCTCTTGGGAGATTCTTACTGCATATATGAGAAATAATGTAGAGGCAACTACTACTGCACACAATAAATATAATAAATAAATAACACTAATGGTTAAAATAAATAGATGTTCTTATCATCATAGTTAGAGCGAGGAGACATTTTTCTTTGACCATAGAATGTTTATATTAGGCATATTTGTGCTAGATAGAGAACATACAAAATGTATTTACCATTATACTAATACTGTAATTTAAACCTTTATTAATGTAAATAAACATTTTTATTATTATTTTATTTTATTATTTCTCCATTGCCAGGCCTCTCTTTCCTTTGCCTAATCATGAAATAGTAAAAACAAAGGAGGTAAGAAATAAATCAAAGGAGCCCCAACGCGCAACGTTTAGACAGTTGCTTTTTTCATTAATTAACGATTATTATATATAACTTATAAATAACTAGCGACCCGCCCGTGATTGGTCCATCAATACACCTATGCTGGACTGATGAACCAATTATCGGTCATCTTGTATGAAGAGTTAAAAAATATACGCTTTTCCAAACACGTAGACCAAAAGTTGTTTAGGTTGATGGACACAGCTTTTCGGATTTCTAAGAAAAAAAACTTTAAAACTCCTTTACAAGTTGCTAACCAGATACCTATACACAAATTATCAACATTGCTTCTTATAGAATGTCCTTAAATACAATGTTTCGAGCTGTTTTTCATTAGACAATGGTTAGATATTACACGCAAAAATTTGTAGTACGTGTGTACGAACACCCGTGTCGTCGTAAATATTTAGTCGCCACAGTTTTAATTTCGCTTTAACTCGTAAGATATTAATTAAAACAAGCATTGGTACGGGGGTACCAGAAAAGGGCGCGAAGGCCTCAAAAGGTCACCAAAGGTCAAAAATGTTATTTTTGGGTTTTTGGAAGTTTTCGGCCATTTGAAGACTTTTATTTTTTTGGTGACCTTTCGAGGTCACAATAACTCCGGTCCCTGTGATCCCAGGGTCACCAAATCTATCAGTCCCCTTCTCTCAATAAGACGGTGCTAACAAAAAAGGTTTAATGTAAATCGGTCAACGCGTTCGTCGTGATCGTAATCGTCAAATACACAGACGGACAGACAGACAGACGGACGGACAGACAGACAGACAGACAGACAGCGCTATGCATATGAGGGGGCTTCGCCCCCTAATTATATAGTTCAAAGGGCATATCATATTCTACTCAATATGTTAAAAAAACTTAACTTAAAAAAGAACAGAGATAAAACTTTAGTAATCCGTTCGCGTAGAAAGATTAATGAGGAAAACAACACTGACCGACCGGTCACGGCGTGTGTGTTGTCCTTTTAATTTCAATAAAATTTTGTAAGATTGGGTTATATAAATCGTCGTTTAACAGAACTATAAAAGTCATAATACATATCGGATATAAGCACTAACACTACTTTAAAGCATATATAAGGTGCCGACTACAACTGATCTATGATAGATAACAGATGTTGTTTGAACAGCGCTTGGATATAATTAGTGACAACGTAAAAGTATAATACAGGTAAGTGCCTTAGTGAGATCATACTCGTATCTTTACGTCATACGGGTGTAATCTCTTGTATAACTCTAGCTGTAGGTCGTTTATGTGATACGAGTTGATTACTAGATATTTCGTCAACGTAAGTTTTTTCAAGTCAACTTCGACCTTTGCGGCTTAGATTTTTATAGTAAAAAAGACCCAGATTTACCTAATTAGTTTTTTAGCTTCGAAAGGCACAGATTACATTGAGTGGTTGTAGCTGTAGCACTTATAGCCAAGCAAATCGATCAATGCTGTCGTCACCATGGCGCTCGCAGATGGATATATAAACTTTGATTTTATTGTTGCTTGTTCAGATAAATATCTAAAGTTAAGTGTGATTATATTGCGACTGCATAGAATAGAGAAACTACATATACAGTTAAAATCATGATAGTTTTATGGATACGTACTCAATTCTGAATTTATAGGAATAGATATTACAACTCATATATATTATATATTGTAAGGCAGAGTTTTTAATTTGCAAATCTTATCAATAATACTTAATATAAATTACTTGTAAATTGCGTTAAGAGGTACTTAAGAAACCTTTTAGTCGGTTTGTGGATGTGCAAGTAAAGTACCTATTAGAGCATCATCATCATACACAGTCCGATTTAACCCACCGCTGGGTATATGCCTCAGTTTGTGCCATCCACCACGGCCCTGTGCCAGTCGCATCCATTGACGCACGCGTCGTCGACCCACCTCGCCACCCGGTCGCCCGACACGGCCGCCGATAAGATGCAATCAATGTAGTGACAATCAGTCGATACGCAATGAGCATTCTGCAAATTCCGAAGCAACATGTTATCGTTTCGCCAAAAGAAACAAACTATTTATAGGTAGGAATTCCCGTACATGTGTAATCATGTAAATAAAATTAGCAGTTTTATTGACATTTTAATTACCGGACTGATTCTATTTATCACGCATTGTAAACATTTCCTTCGTGATTTTATGCTCGGTTTGAAACTATGGGCCGAGGTACTTACGTTTTTGTACCACACAAAATATTGTTTTGGCATATTATAATGCCGGCCGTTTATGACGGTTTATTTCAATTTAGCTGATAGTTTAAGATGGTTGATTGTTTGTATGAAACAGTAAACAGTTCAATTGATAAACAACATACGTTGTAGTCGTCACAAGATCAACATTCTGCAAGCGCTCTACGTATTGAATTGACGTGGTATCGTTCTATTGATTTTCATTGTTACAGGAATTTTAGACATACATGGGTTCATAATATCTACAGCTAATAATAGCGTTCGTCTTACACGTAACCTCAGTAATGTTGTAGACGAAAATTAAAAAAAAACGGTTTAACCGCTAAACTCTTTAAACTCTGTACTGCGCTCGGAAACCCGCCTGCCAAGCGTGGTGAGTATGGCTGTGGTATAGCATCTACCCCTCATGGAGATCCACGAGAGAGGCCTGTGTTCAGTAGTGGACGTTTTACGTCTGAAATGATGATGACACAGATAAGGCCTTTTATCTGGGGACAGTGCTTGTTGAACTGGAATCGCATTTGACGAAGGAATTGAACTACCTAGTACAGATGAATCACATTTGCTGTAAATCTTTACAGCTAAACTTCTCTTGGGAAAGTATCACTTTACGGCCAGATGTCAATTTGCATGCTGTCATAATTTAAAAGCTAGCTTATTAGTCAGTTAACTCAAGTGACACCTGTGTATGCAACTAATGAGGCGTGAAGTTAACTGACAAAATAAACGACGCGATTTTGCCGGCAAACAAGCAACAAGAGGGAAACTTTCCTAGAGAAAAAAGCCTTTTAACTAATTGGTCTCGGTTTCTTCGTCTTAGCTTCGTCGCAATCAGAGATGTTGTTAACATGTACTTTTACAAGTTATATACCTCGGAAAGAACCTTTCCATAACTGTTGTTTTACTTTGCGATAAATTTTATATTTTACGATTTCAGCGGACACGCATTGCTAGTAGTTTATCAGAGTTGTATCTATGTTGTTGTTGTTTATACAGAGAACATTCTAAATATGTCAAGCAACATGAAACATGGCGATACCCATTCAATTATCTTTTACTTTCCCTAAATAGCATTCACTTGAAGCTTTTCTCTCGTAATTAACATCGACATGGCATGACCATGCTATTTTAACACCACTATGTTTTCGGAAACGTTGCAACATTTCATTGTGTTCTAGGTCAGTGTCGAATAATGATGAGAGTTCAATCAAATCAACGATTCAGTTCTTTAAATAAACTGCGTTCATTCTCTCGACTTGTCATAATGTCGCGGCCGTGAACGATAATTGCAATAGTTATACAAGTTAATAGTCTCAATGAAGCAATATATTGTATATATATGTCATGCGTTATTCCGTGTTTCTCGTATAAAGTTGCAACTGCCATGCAATCGTAAAAAGTGAAAACAAGGTTTCACCACCTAAGTTTCATAAGTCCTCTCGTAAACATATAAATAGGTTCTTGAACTCAGTAATAAAAGAAAGGGAATCTGAATCAATGCAATTTAAATAAAACACTGAATCGTTTCCGATATCAATTAGGAAGGTGAAAGGAAATTAATGCCAATGCAACGGACACTCGAAAATGTCACACGTTCATGGTCCTGCGAAGCTGACTAACAGATCAAAGCTTGGGAAGGTCGCAAACTACAACTATAACAAACGTTTTCTTACTCTATCTTGCTACGGCTATGAACCACTAGCTGTATGACACATAAGAGAGAGAGTGGGTCGTAGGCCCCTTTAATTAAAATGCGCGCGCTGTAAAACTGTAGTATCTTCTAAGCTATTCCTTGAATTCAAATGGTGTGTAAAAGGCAATGAAATTCTGTTAAAATTTTAATACTCATAATGAATAACGTAATTATTTGGATAAGGACTGATACTATGTTTATGAAACACCATCGCAGATAGTGCATTATTTTAGAACAAATTTTATTACCATAAATAAGGTTTAGTGGGTCATCCTTAAAAGATAGACATATGCTATCGCTGACTTTTTTTAGAACTTCAGAAGCTTCGTACTCTTGCGTTTATCATAATATTTATGGGAATGTAATAAATCGTTTAATAACTCCGTTCAAACATTTTTGTCATGCTAGTTGCATGCACTCTGTAGCAAAAAAAACAATCGAAATTGATTAGGTCCAAGTTTGAAGTTGTAACTTACTTTACGTATAATAATCCTGCGTTTATAAAATCTGTGTTCAACTAATGCGTACCAGAGAATTGCGTGCTTTCGTCTCATCATCCGTAGGTGATAAGCGTAATGAGAGTTTGGGCGTAGCTTATAACAGGTCATTACCGAAGTAGCAACCTTCCAAGGTGGGTATCGCTATATCAGGAAGATCAAACAATAGTGTATACGGTTGGCATAATCTTGTTGACAGAAACACATTATCTAGCTTAACAACGGGCATGTGCTGAGAACATATGATAAACAAAGCTATCACGATATTGTTTGAAAATAGTATTATCATAAGCAACTATCGAATTGAGAATTAGTTTTTTTCTGAATTTGTTTTCATAAGTATGGATTTTTATTTCGTTATATTTCTTGGTATAACAATCCACGAGGGATAAAGCGACCACTCTCCATTAAACTATTAATTTTTCAAACAAGTACTTGGACAATACGACGTTATTTGAGTAAAATAAACCGAATTTCCGATTCTCTGGCGCCTACAAGCAATCATTACAATCTACAAATACCTAATTTTTACACGTTTTTAAGACGGTGGCTTATCAGCGACTTAGTAAGATAGTCTGGTCAGTAGATAGTGTTTCAAGAATTGATTATAAGCAATAATTTAACTCAATATCATCATTATTACAGCCGTAGGACTGCTGTCCACGTGCGCTGCTAGACATAGGCCTCCCTCATACATCTCCAAGATCTTGAGAGGATTGTTACCATACTTGGCAGGCGGGTTGGCGAGCGCAGTATGGGATGGTGATACACAGAAAGACGCTGCTGTCCATCTGCCGGAGCAGAGCATGACATGTATTTACAAAATGTATTCTAAATATTTGGTTTCCATAGTACAAGCTTTGCTTAGTTTAAGACTAGGGTGCTGTGCTCCCATCATCAGCACTGGGTTTCAAGGCAAGCAAACATTATTAAGTGAAACAAAAATCCTTGACATAACACTATACCTTGAGGGACTCTTACATTATTTCATTCCAATGACCCTGTGCTGCTGATGGTGACGATGATAAAGTGTAGGTTAGTATGATAATTATAGGATAGGGATATTATCTTAGCCATCTTTCGATCTCGTACAGTAGGTATTTATAAATACCGGATATTCGACTGAGTGGATACTTAATCAAATAAAGTTGTTTTATTGGTGAAACTACCTACACGTTTATCTCCATCCCACTGCCCTTATTCCAAGCGTGGTCGCTCGGACGAAGTTTCGTCTGCCAATCGCCTCTTTACTTAAAGCTCAAAAGCTGTGTTGGCCGAGTGGTATGAACACCCCACTTTCTATCTTGAGGACGTGGGTCTAATACTTATACTAAAAAATACTTTATTCAGTGTGATCGCAGGGGCCCTTTTCGACGCAACAGCGGTTCGTGCAATAGCGGATTCTTTTTCTTGAAAAGTAATGTGCACACATAGCTACAACTTGAAGCTTTAACGGCTTAGTCGACTTCAGAAGTGTCGAACTGTTCCTTCATCTGAATAAGTTGAGAGGATGGTATAACTGCTGGGCAAGCCGAATCCATCTCACAATGTCCCAGGCACTGCACCATCCCGTACAGCGTGAATACCAGTTGTTGCTGGCGCTTTATAAATCATCTATTGTGGATGTGAAAGGCCAATTCACCTTTTCAATACACTCTTTAGATAAAATAGATAATTCACTCTTTAGATAACAACGTTATCTTTCGATCGATCCATCCATAATTTCATCTTACCCAAGTTAGTTAACACATGAACAAGCATATCGAACGAGTGAGCGACGCGAACGAAGTTCTTAGTGGCAACTAGGCATATGTACATAGGTATGCGCAATTTTCGTCCGAAGATAACTCTTCAACGGATGATCGGATTTGATGAAATTTAAACCATAACATTACATCAATCGATTGTCGGGGGAATTTTTATTTATTGTATAATGAGGGTTTAATCGATTTTATATGTCCAAGGATAATTTTTGAACCGACTATCCGATTTTGATGAAATTTAAAACCTACGGAGATAACATAAATGCAAAACAATTGATTTCATTTCATTATTTGTATCCGAGAATATCTTTTGAGTAGGTTTTAGGGTTATCAGGATATTTTTATCCGAGGATAACTTGAAGCATTATATTGATCTTAATTTCATAAAATTTAAAACATAACGAGATTAGGTACATCAATAATAATAAATCAAAGGTATCTCAACAAAAAATCTATTTTCGTTGAAGAATTTGATGAGATAAATCAAAACAAATCTAATTTGTGCCCGAAGATATTTCTTGAATGGATTACCTGAATTTGATATTATTTAAAACTTAAAGGAGTAACTTAAGGAGTTTACATTAATACAATTTGGTTGACTTGGGGTAGTAATTTGTTAAGCATCCACTTTTCAAAAACTTTTATTTTTTCTAATATTTAGGGTTTTTTCGACATTTTTGTTCGATTCTAGTTTGGTGAAAAATTACAAGTTAGGAATCCAATCAAAGTTAGCTATAAGTGTTTAGAGAGCATTCCAGCACGTAAAATCACGTAATGCGAGCGTAAATTAAAGTAAATCTTCGCTCGTTCTAAGTTCGAGGCGAACCACTAATATTCATTCATCAATTAATGTATAAATTCAAATTCAAATTCAAAAAATACTTTATTCAGTGCGGCCGCATGGACCTTATTGACGCGTCACAACTTACAAAATAAAACAACACAAATAAATAGAATAAAGCACATAATTGAACCTGTTCACTTCAGATGACACGCGAGTTAGGAAAAGAAGTGAACAGAAGAACCTAACTCGGTCGTTATAGTCATCATTTAACAATTTGATTTTGTCTTATGCTACGTTTGACGGAGTTGGAGCAGATTCCGTCCCAAGTGGTTTTGTCCTCTAGGTAATCTGATATTTTATAATAAGCTTTATCGCACAGATTGCGTTTAATAATGTTTTTGAATTTATTTAATGATAACTTCTGCAACTCACTTGGGAGTTTGTTGTAGAAGCGTATACATTGCCCTTTAAAAGATTTTTTTACCTTATGGAGCCTAGTAGTGGGCACAGCGAGTTTATTCTTATTTCTTGTATTTACATTGTGATTGTCGCTGTTTTTCTTAAACGAAGCAATATTTTTATGGGTGTACAACAGGTTCTCATAAATATATTGACAAGCTACTGTCATTATATTTATTTCTTTAAATTTAGTGCGAAGTGATTCTCTGGGACCCATATTGTAGATAGAACGAATAGCCCTCTTCTGCAGCACAAATACGGTGTCTATATCTGCAGCACATCCCCACAGCAGTAAGCCATAAGACATAATGCTGTGGAAATAGCTGAAGTAAACAAGTCTAGCGGTATCTACGTCTGTAAGAAGGCGGATTTTTTTGACTGCATATGCTGCAGAACTAAGCCTACCCGATAGTTGTTCTATATGCGGGCCCCATTGAAGCTTATTGTCCAAAGTTATGCCTAAAAATACAGTTTTTTCTACAAGGTTTAAACTTTCACCTTTCAATTTAATGTTGGCATCAGCCTGTTTTACATTCGGGAGAGTAAATCTAATGCATTTTGTTTTATTTTCATTAAGTAATAGGTTATTGACATTAAACCAATTAACAACTTCTGAGATTGCATTATTCACCTCGTCATAATCGGTGGTACGTCGTTTCATTTTGAACAAAAGTGAAGTGTCATCAGCAAACAATACAATCTCATGATTGTTTTTGACAAGATGAGGTAGATCATTAATGTAAATTAAAAATAGAAAAGGCCCAAGAATTGATCCCTGCGGTATAAAACACAACTACTATTTTGTTAATCTTCTAAACATTTTTAAACTATTTCTTCTTCTTGTTGTATGACTTTTATGTTTGGTTTTATGCAATTATAACGTCGCGTGACCGATTTGATGGACACTAAACAGTAATAAAATAATTTTAATTACTAATACAATCAGAAAGCTGACGGATGAAGCCTAACAAATGAGGCAATGAACTCTTTAACAACTATTGATCTTTTAGATTTCTGTACGTAGTTCCGAAGAAAAACTGACACATAGTCAAGATAACTTTATTAGCCTTTATGCGCACTAAAACTAATAGGTATAGGCTAACGAGAGGGGCCTATGCCTGGCAGTAGGTGATACCGGGCTTAAATGCTGATGATGATGATGAAAAGGTGAAAGATGTTGAGGTTTGGATCGGCAACCTTTACTTCAAACGTGCAATTGGACTATCTAGCTGGTTTTCTAATCACGTTAATAAGTACATTGACTTTTCACATCTTTAAAGACTTGATAAAGGGTGAGGTGCCGCGGGGTGTCGGGGGGTGCCGGCAGTAGAATGTGACCCCTCCTCTCATGCTCATGGGTGCAGTAAGAGCCTACTAAAGGATACCTTCGGAAGATGGGCAGTAGCGTCTTTCCGTGTATCAACATCCCATACTGCGCTTACCAACCCGTCTGCCAAGCGTGTTGAGTATGGCAACTACTTCTCATGGAGATCCATGAGGGAGGCCTGTGTTCATCAGTGGACGTTTTATGGATGAAATGGAGCTTGCTAATCAGCGAGGAAAGAGGTAAATACGTCTGAAGCTGACAACGCCGTGGGTATCCTCGCGATGTTTTCCTTTACCTCGAAAGTCACAAGCTGTTTGCTTAAACGATGTGTTTATATTTATTATGTCATGTACCTATATATGTAAATTTATGTATTTATAAATTACGTTTGTAATATTTTATGTAGGTATATATGTATTGATATTATATAATTTATGTATGGTATATTTGAAAATTTCATAAAACCTTTCGTGCATCTTTAAACCCCTTTAGTGTTTATCTTTCTGTTGTTATTTTTTTATATTTAAGGTGCGCAATAAAGCATTTTCTATCTATCTAAAGCACGTGTTAAATGTACATACATAGATAGAGATACCTTAAACATTGTGATGCGAATCTGAGTTCTACAGACGCGTTAATCGGTTATTATTTATCAATATTTATTGTATTTATCTCCACTGGAGAATATGGTCACTATAGTCAAGTGGGGGTCAGCCCACGCTTATTGTGAAATTGCCTGCGTCGGATTGCTTGTGAAAATAAAAGCAAGAAAGGACGTTTGGTATGGCACATATTTGATACTTTTACCATCCGATCACAAAGTATGACCATAGATAAATATCATAAAAACTGTCAAATGTGTATTGAAGCCAACGTTATTTTGTCAGTTTTTACGATACTTAACTTTTGTGATATTTTTATCATCTTCACGAGAATTAGGCCCCTGTGAGATAACCTTGCTGAAAGTCCGTAATATCTGGTAGTAAAAAAAAAAGCTTATATACATAGCCTACGTGTTAATCCTGGATATATAACTATAACTGGCCGCACTGCGCGGTTTCACCCGCTTAGTTCCCGTTCCCGTGGGAATACAGGGATAAACAATAGCCTATGTTTCTCAAGGATTAGCATTCTGATGTTAAATGAATTTTGAAAATCGGTCCAGTAGTTTTGAGTTTATTCGTTACAAACATACAAAATAAAAATCTTTCCTCTTTATAATATTGAGAGATGAGAGAATAGACGAACAAAGGTTCAGCTTGATCTGTTCAGAAGTTTTTGCTTGAAGAGGTAACAAACATCCATACAAACAAACTTTCGGATTTTTAATATCAGTGTAATTGAACTAACAGAATAGGTTACGGCAATGTCCTCCGACGAACTCCGTGGCGCAGTTGGTCTTAGGTATATCCAGCTGAGATGCAGGTTGTAATGGGTTCGATTCCCGTCGCGGGTCAAATTTTTATATGATGCAGGCAAGTGGTTCCTGTCTGGGTATTTTTTAATGTGTGATAATAATAATAAGTATGTGATTGCTATTCACTACTTTGATTGATTACTATTGTGCAAGCGGACAGCACAGGGGTTCTATTTTAAATCTATGACACGCATTCGTCTCAAACAAACGTGTCGAATAGCGAGACATGAGTCGAACGAAATTTAGTAGGATTGGAGCGCTTAAAGGCAGTATTAAAACGACGCTTAAGCAACTTTTACAGATTTCAATGAAAATATGCCAATTAATTTTCAAAATTAGTGTAGTTATAAAAACTCGCTTATATGCCATCAGCTTACAACATTAGTAGATACATAAATGCTTACTACTAAGTAAGAACTACTCGGCCAAAATTCTAGATCCTCGACCACCATTCTAGACCTTCGACAATCATCCTAGCTAGACACTATAACATCATGTGTCACTTCAGGGTGCGTTTTGTTCTGTAACACGTGAGCAATTTGTAAAACAGAGCCCCGGGCCGAAGTCACGGGGTTCGCAACAGTCTTCTCTACAATCACAAAACGCGAGTTCTATTTTACTATATACAAACTTCAGGCATCAGTATTATCTTTGACTGGCATCTTTGTTGATAAAGAATATTGGCTTACCGCGCAGGTACGTCTATAATCTAACATTGACGTCTAAGTAGCTGATAATGGACTACTTCTAATGGATATTTAGCTTTTCCATATTTGTCCTTCAATTTATACTCCTTTCTAATCAGCCTGAAGCACCGTCTGTTGAGTATAGGCCTCTTCTTAATCACGCCATTACTGTCAGTCTTGTGCCAGACAGATCCATTGATTCCATATTGCATCAAACCAACAAGCTTGGGGGGTCCTCTCTTGCCCATGGATGCGGTAAGAATCTAAGGAACACCTCCATAAGATGGGCAGCTGCATCCTTCCGTAAATCTACAACTCGTACTGCGCTCGCCACCCGCCTGTCAAGCGTGGTGAGTATGACAATAACCCCCTTATGGTCCATGAGGGAGGCCTGTCCAGCAGTGGATGTGGACAGCAGTCCTGCTGAGAACAGGCTGGAGGTTGTCAAACGTCCCTTGGCATATACTTCTAACAAACAATACAAAAAACCTACACAAATCTTACTATAAGAATGTGAACTTTGATAAACACAACAATAGAATTGAGAATAGAGATAATATCTAACTGGATGAAAGGTATAATTTGTCTCAACACAAGTGAGGGCAACCATAAAGTTTCCATTGCACATAAACACAAATTACCTATTTGCTGTAGCAATGTTCTCACGATCTTGAGATGGTATATTATATTAGGATCACCGGCATCTTTAAATGGAATTCTGTTTATTTTTAAATACAATTCACATAAAAACTGTGCAGTTTTGAACATTTTTCCTAGGTTTTCTAGACAGGTAATTAGTAGGGTAATGTTTGATTGTACAATTACCTTTAACAATTTTTTATGCCAATATGATTCCTATCAGATTGATAATTAGGCAAGCATATTCTTTTTAATCATCTCACAGCCATAAAAAAACAGTTTCCTTAAAATTAAATAGGTTTACATGTAGGTACCTAACCTATTATTTCTTGAGTAAATTATGTTTATTTGTTTACCAGATGTTATAACTGTATTGTATCAGGCAGTTGTGAAGACCGATATAGCTTGCACAATTGTTTTGTGTGGATTTGTAGGTATGTGAATTACTTTATCCTAATAAATTTTATTTTAACATTACAATAGGAAAGTAGTATTTACATGATAAATTCCCACATTCATCATCATCATTATCATCTCAGGACTATAGGACTGCTGTCCATGTATGCGGGATGATTGTCTTGTGTGGATTTGTATGTATGTGAAATAATGTAATTGATGTTAATGGAAAACATTCTTCGGGATCTGTAGTTACAATTGGTGTACCACAGGGATTCTTGGATTCTTGGGCCTTTTCAATTTTCTATTTTTAAATTACATTAATGATCTACCTCATCTTGTCAAAAACAATCATGAGATTGTATTGTTTGCTGATGACACTTCACTTTTGTTCAAAATGAAATGACCTACCACCGATTATGATGAGGTGAATAATGTAATCTCAAAAGTTGTTAATTGGTTTAGTGTCAATAACGTATTACCACAGTATTACTTACAATTAAATAAAAAAAATGCATTAGATTTACTCTCTAATGTAAAACAGATAGGTGAAAGTTTAAACCTTGTAGAAAAAACTGTATTTTTGGGCATAACTTTAGAGAATAAGCTTTAATGGGGCCCACACATAGAACAACTATTGGATAGGCTTAGTACTGCAGCATATGCAGTAAAAAAATCCGCCTTCTTACAGACGTAGATACCGCTAGACTTGTTTACTTCAGCTATTTCCACAGCATTATGTCTTATGTCTTAAGGCTATGGGGATGTGCTGCAGATATAGATACCGTATTTGTGCTGCAGAAGAGGGCTATTCGTTCTATCTACAATATGGGTCCCAGAAAATAACTTCGCAAAAATTTAAAGAAATAAATATAATGACAGTAGCTTCTTTATACACTGCCGGCCAAAAGTTTGAGACCACTTGTAAAAATCTTTGTAACCACCAAAATATTTCAAAAGTACACATGATAAAGAGCAAATTTGAACACCTGCGTATTCTATTTGTTATCAAAGAATTTCTGAGAGTCATTTTTATTGTATATTTTTAAGTTATCATCCTTTAAAGGTCTATTGTTTTAAAACATAAATGAGTACCGCGCGCTTACTAGGTGATAGAGTCATTGTTATATTTTTTATGGCCTGCTCATTTCTAATTATTTTGGTTTTGTTTTGCGGTAACCGTACTTCCGGATTATTTTAGCTTCCTTAAACATATTTTTTACCTGAGTTTTGATGGAGTAAATTTTTCATTATCTTAACTAGTCTGAGCTCGTCGTTGTTACAGTGAAGACATCTTAAAATGGGAAAAGTGCGCGAAATTAGCACTGAAACTCGTTCTGCCATAGTTGTTTTACACGGCGAAGGCAAATCTGAACGTGCGATTGCCTCTCAACTTAAGTTGTCGAAGACTTGTGTTCATAACGCAATAACCCGATACAAGGAGACTGGCAGTAATCAAGATCGTTCGCGATCGGGGAGACCGAGAGCTACCACTTCTAGCGAGGATAATTTCATCGTCGTTACCAGCAAGCGGAATAGACGCCTAACCGCACCAGAAATCCGCGCAGAAGTGAACAAATCCCGATCAGAACCTGTGTCATTGACTACAGTAAAAAGACGATTGAGAGATGCTAAGTTATTTGGTCGCGTCGCCGTTCGAAAACCACTACTAAGGCCACAAAACAAAAAGAAACGGATGCAGTGGGCCCTTACCCATCGAGACTGGACTGAAGAAGACTTTAAAGAAGTTCTTTGGACAGATGAATCCAAGTTTGAAATATTTGGTTCAAAACGACGAATTTTTGTTCGACGTACCGCCGAGGAAAATGTGTGGTGCCAACAGTTAAGCATGGTGGTGGTTCCATTATGGTCTGGGGATGCTTCTCGGGCCATGGAACCGGAGATTTGGTACGAGTCGAAGGAATCATGAAAAAGGAGCATTATAAACGAATACTACAGCAAAATGCCGTTCCGTCTGGTTTAAGATTAATTGGAAATAGATTTTTTTTCCAACAAGATAATGATCCTAAACATAGTTCAAAATTATGCAGGGGTTATTTAGAACATAAAGAAACAGAAAGGGTGTTAAAAAACATGGTGTGGCCCCCTCAGAGTCCGGATCTCAACCCCATTGAGCTATTGTGGGAAGAGCTTGACAGAAATGTGCGCAGTTGTTGTCCCTCCTCACAAGAAGACATGTGGAAGGCTTTACAAGAAAGCTGGAACAATATCTCACAAGATACAATTGATAAATTGATTGCTCGTATGCCGAGACTAGTGAAAAAAGTTATAAAATGCAAGGGAGGCTTTTTTGACGAAAAATCCGTTTAATGATTTTATTAAATATGAACGTCATTTTTAACGTAAATGGTTGATATTTCTTGATTTTTTTTTCTTCTTGATGAATGTGTATTAGTAAATAAGCATTTTAATTAATATCTAAACCTCTTGATTTATATTTTGAGTTTTATTTCATTTTGCTACTTAGATGTAGGTGGTCTCAAACTTTTGGCCGGCAGTGTATATTTAAGAGAACCTGTTGTACACTCATATAAATATTGCTTGGTTTAAGAAGAACAGCGACAATCACAATGTAAATACCAGATATATAAGAATAAACTCGCTGTGCCCACTACTAGGCTCCTAAGTTTAAAATATCTTAGGCAATGTACAATGCTTCTACAACAAACTCCCAAGTGAATTGCAGAAGTTATCATTGAATAAATTCAAAAACATTATCAAACGCAATCTGTGCAATAAAGCTTATTATAAAATATCTGATTACCCAGAGGGCAAAACCACTTGGGACGGAATCTGCTCCAACTCCATCAAATGTAACATTAGACAAAAAAAATTGTTAAACGATGTATAATAAATAAATAAATATAAATAAATAATGCTCGACAAATCATAATGATCGCTCATTATAGTCATCATTTAACAATTTTAACCTAACCTAGGTTAGGTTCTTCTATTCGCTTCTTTTCCTAACTTGCATGTCATCTGAAGTGAACAGATTCAATTATGTGCTTTATTCTATTCATTTGTGTTGTTTTATTTTGTAATTTGTGACGCGTCAATAAGGTCCATGCGGCCGCACTGAATGAAGTGTTTTTTGATTCTTGATTCTTAATCCTAATAAATTTTATTTTAACATCACTATGGGAAAGTAGTATTTACATGATAATTTCCCACATCCATCAACATCATCTCAGGACTATAGGACTGCTCATGTAATTGCAGTAGGTATGTTGCTACACGGAAGGACACTGCTGCCCATCTTCCGGAGGCAACCTTTGGCAGATTCTCACTGCATCCATGGATAAGAGAGGAGGGGCAACATTCTAATGCCAGCAACCCATGACAAGTACCGGCACCCCATGCCAAATCCCACATTAGTGTGTGTATAAAATGAACAATATTCTTACCTTCGAGCTAGATGCAGTCTCTCCTGTGTGGTGAGATGCTCAACCTGAGCCATCTCCGACACCAAGTCTGAATGCTCCATGTTTGCTATAATCTAGAATTAAAACAATTGATTTAATCTCAGAAATAAATTATGTATGTTATAAATTATGGAATTTAATGCATTTGTAAATAAATCAACATGTTATGGGTAGTAAAATTATAATATTTTAAATGCAATGGCTTTTGATTTATCTATTTGTTTAATTATATTTCACACACAGCTAAAGAAGTTTTGCAATATGTATGTATACTATTTTTTATACAATATACAAACCATTGTTTCAAGATCTTGATGTGTTACCTCTACCAGCTCTTTATTATCTATGAAATTGCAAGTTTTGTAAGGAATCATGGATACTTGGTCCAAAAAGCATGTGATCAATATCCAAGGCTATGCAGAGATCCCAATAGACTAATTATAAAGAAAAACCCTAAATCAGCAAAATTTTGAAAAAGCTGCTTAAGTGTGTAAATATTTTTAAAAAGAACCCAAGTGACATTAAATTACTGAATAACTTTTTATTAACAAAAAATTGTATCCATGGAATTTTTATGCTATAAATGAATTACTTAATCTTAAGCCTTATGATGTGTAATACCTTATTTATACCATGTTTGAAGCAATAAATGTCATTGAATCTTTGAAAAAATATAGTTGCAATTATTTGTTTTGTCACACTTAGCAAGAAAGTCTGTTCCATATTTCAGTAATTGTAAATTCTAATTCATGTTACTCCTACAAGCATGTTTACAACTTATCAACAACTTTGAAAAGAATTTACTAAAATATTTTGTGCCCGAAAGCATGGCAAATAGTTCTGATAAAATTATTTAAGTCTAAGAGAACTAAGTAGAGATTTATTTACCTTCTGTGATGTAAAAGTGTTTTGGATCTCCAAACATAATGGTTGGAGATACACAAGTAAAAAATTAAAATATGCAGATATTCAATTGCATTACTTAGTTACCAAAATTTATTTAGTGCTCCCTAAATTTTTGGTATCATTATTATTGTTCAAAGCAAAAGTATACCATAATATTACAATACCAACTTGTTATCATAGGCAGTAGATAAGATAATTCACGAGCTGCTTCTTTAGCCTATCAAAGTATCAAAATCTGTAGGAACAACACAATTTAGTTCAATTTTGAAAAGGTAAAAGCGGATATAATTTTATAAACAAACTGGCGTTTTAGAAAGGCATGCAACCGTAGACGAAATTATCTTTGGTGGACTGCTGGTATAATAACGTGGCTAACACATCAATTAAAGTTTCTATCGCATTTGTGGAATTTATAATCTTTTCCATGTCACTTACCGCTGTTCTAGTTTACGAGACAAAAGTATGTTTCATTCTCGTATTGATACACACACTTGCCACACATGATAAACACATCTAGTTTTATAGACAATTAAGTGCGACTGACGATATTTTCTTTTGAATTATTACACTTTTTGTACGATACACACTGTACGGTCAGTTATCATTTTCCGTTATTTTTAATAATAAATGGGAAAAGAGAAGAAAATCGTTTACGCGCACCGACAAGCGACCAAGCCAGCCAACCAAGTTTTACTTTTTATTTTTGACAATTGTCATGTCAAGTTACAGTGTTGCCGTCTTAAAAGTAATTTTTACCAAAATACGGTTTTCGTCAGAGTCTGTCTGGTGCATGGTGGTTTGCGACGAATAAGCGAATAACGATTATAATGGGTGATACAAACATAAACACACTAGTGAATAATTCTCTTTCAAAGCAGCTTACAGACATACTTTCAACCTACAACTTTACTCAATTAGTCGATTTTCCCACCCGTTTCCAGAATGGCCTGGGTACACTTAGACCACGCATATACTAACCTCCCATCGGAACGCGTAATAGAAATCACAGGAGTGAACCCGCACCTCAGCGATCACGAGGCACAGCGCCTAACCATACAGCGCGCCGCGACCCCCGCGCCGCTTTTTACGTTAAGGCGTAGTTTTAACACATCGAATATAATGAACTTTGTCACGGCGTTGGACTCAGTCGACTGGAACGAAATCGTGGAGTCATCACAACACAACTGCTGCAGTCTAGCCGAAATAATAGTCAATAAATTAGTAAGTAAAATGAGCATATGTTTTCCCTTAAAGAAACTACCACTAAATATTAATAATAAACAATGGGTTGACTCAGAAATATTAAATTTAAAATATTTGCTTTTTGACACAGTCAACCTTAAAAGTCGCTGCCCTGAAAACGAAGCAGTTGCGGACTTTGCTAAAAAACTTTCGTTAAAATATAATTCGTTATTAAAACATAAACGTACAGAATACTACTCCAACCAAATCCAAAAGGACCCTAACAAATCTAAACGTATGTGGCAGGTTGTGAATGCTGAGCTAGGTCGTGGAAGGCGTGAACGCCTAGACTTCACGGACTACATCAGAGACCAATGCGGCGGGCCCTTCCCATCCAAGAAGCTTCTCCTGGACACACTTAATGAAGAGTTCATATCTGCTGCGAGTAAATGTGGCGCCCCCCCCGCCGATGTCCCGCGCGCGGCCTCCGCCATGACAGTCGAGCTAGTAGCCTGCAATTCATCGATCCGACTACGTCCTTTCACACCAGAAGAGGTGATGAAAATTGTACATTGCCATATTAGCCCCAAAAAAAGCACAGACATTTACAACCTGTCCTCAAATATAATAAAAATTGCCGCGAAACCTCTTGCCCCCGCGATTGCCGCGATGTGTAACGCCTGCGTTAGGCAAGGTCTGTATCCGGATGCTTTGAAAAAAGTCAAAATAAGTCCACTGTACAAAGGTAAAGGCAAAAAGTCTGACGTTAAATCCTACCGTCCTATATCTCTCGTCCCGGCACTAGGCAAGATCCTGGAAGTTGGAATTAACCTAAGAGTACTCGAATTTGTGGCTTGCCACAGTGTTCTGACTGATAGGCAATATGCGTACAGAGCCGGCCGCGCCACCACGGACCTGGTAAGAGAAGTTGTTTGGCGTGTACTGAACGCGCGCGAAGCTGGTCTGCGCGTAGCCGTGCTGTGCTGCGACCTTTTGCGCGCGTTTGATACCGCCGACCACTTTCTTGTCGCTAACAAACTTAATTTTTACGGCATTCGAGGCCCCGCAGCGTCTATTTTGGCATCATTTTTGGCCAAGCGAACACAGGTCGTTGTCGGCGATGGCGGTACGGTGGCATCATCGGAACTGGAGACCAATATGGGAGTTCCTCAGGGATCTTGCCTATCTAATACACTATTTAGCATTTTACTAAACGACCTACCCGCGGCAATAAAGGGCGCAGAGATATTTATGTACGCTGACGACGTAGCTGCAGTAGTTACCGCGCCTACGGACAGGCTACTAGAGTGTGGACTGAATGTGGTAGTCGAACAGCTGGAGTCATGGTTCAGGTCAAACGGCCTCGCCTTGAACCGCGACAAGACCTGCTTCATCTATTTTAAGCTCAACGGTGGGAAACCCCCGGCACTCAAGGTACTCGCGGGAGCAGCGGAGCTGGAACAGGTGCAGACTACAAAGCTACTAGGATTCCAACTCGACAGCTCCCTCGTGTGGGACGCTCACATAGAGAGCATATGCTCAAAACTCGGCAGGGCCTCTTTTGCGTTACGTAGGCTGGCCAGCACCACCACGCGCGATGTAGTACGGTCCTGTTACTTTGCAACAGTCCACAGTGCACTAACATATGGTGTTGAACTGTGGGCGACAGCCAGCGACGCTGAACGGGCCTTCGTGATGCAAAAGAGGGCTATCCGGGCTATCGTGGGCATACCAAGCGACGAATCATGCAGAGGACACTTTAAAGCCCTTAAAATTATGACCCTCTCCTGTGAACATATATATCAAGTGGCCGTGTTCACACATAAAAATCTGCACCTGTTCCAGCGACGTGGGGTTAACGAGAACCTTGCCCTACGTAGTAACAAGCACCAGCACAGACTCGTAACCCCGAAGCACAATCTTCGCAGATCTACAAGATCCGTGTACATCCTGGGCCCCGCAGTATACAACAGAATACCGATCGAAATCAGAAATGCTGCTTCCACCGCAGCGTTTAAAATTCGACTGAAATCGTGGTTGCTAGAAAAGGTTTTTTACAGCTTAAACGAGTTCCTTGAACTGCCCATAATATAAAAATACTATATACCTTACCTATCATACAATAATTAAAATGGAAAATATTATACAATCATTGAAATGAATATTTATTATAAAATTGTTGAAATTGAAAATGACATGTAAATTACCTTTATGAATAAATTCTTGTATTCTTGTAAGCCCGCACTTCTTTGATTAATAATTTTCCTGTACTTTAATAATACACCTTTGAAGAAATCATGATATTTTTCTTACACACAAAGTATCGCAGAATAAGAACTGTTCCATCTTGATTTTTTAGTGTTACGTACAACTAATATATATATATAGATATTTTGACGGATTTGGTTAATATCGTATCTGTCAAAATATCTTTTTGCTTAAAACATTATTATGTGACTATTTTTATTACATTTAAATGGTTCCAATATGCTGATACCACAAACAATAGTCATAAAAATTAAAACTTTAAAACATAAGAATATATTTTTAATACAACATAAAAGTTCATAGGAAAAGCCGATTTCTACTTAAATTCATATTTAATTTATTTATGAATAAAAAGTAGATACAATTTGTTATCTTCGCTTTTATTATTATTATTTCATGACAACAAACACAATTTACTACTTTACTACCTACCTATACTTATATATATTTATATTCTCAAAATTAAAAAACAATTAAATTTTTTTTATTATTTATTTATTATTAGCCATTTGTGAACCACTGTTGAACCACTGTGTGAAAATTGTTAACTCAATTTATAAATAAGTAAAATATGAAGAATTGTTACAGTACGTTTGCTTAAGCTTGTTTTTTCAAAAGTTTTTTTTACCTTTCATTTATTAATTATTGATGTGCATCACAACCTACCCAAACATCACAATGTTCTTCTACCTTTAGATTCGATATTCACACGAACAGGTAATTTTCTGATTGCTGGTAACATTAAAAGGCTTCCTGCTTCTCCATGTCACAGTATAAATATGTCTTGCAACTATACCTAGGTATATATTTTTTGATTAACACTAACCATTTTGACTTGATATGTTATCGATGATTTTACAAATGAGACAAATTTAATAAATCAATAGTTAATTTTATCCATAGATGTCGCTGATTTTTTTAGGGTTCCGACGTTCCGCGTTGTGCCGCCGCTGTTACTACTTTACTTTGGGTTCGGTGTGGTGTGGAGCGCCATCTAGGAGATGTATAAAGAAACGTAAAAGAAACCATAAATTCTTTATGTATAATAATGATCTGAATATTTAAAAACTGTTCCTATTGCACGTAAAACAATATTGTACAAAAAGTGGGCTTAGTGCTAAAAGCATTTTCTACCTGTTTTCTGTTTTTTTTTGCGAACTGGCCGCGGACTTTACTGCGCCGTGGCCCTGGGCACGAGGACCGACTGGCCGGCGTACTTGAAAGCGTTGGAGTAGACTGACATCGGCCCGGCTGCTGCTCCCAGATGATGTCGAGAACGAGGCCACAGCCCTGGCCTCCAAGATCGCCGAGGACAAAGAGGCAGCATGCCCATTCTCATCCACACCAGACGACGCGACGAGCTCCCGCGGCACCTAAAGCCCCTTGAGGTCCCCTCAAGCGGAAACGCGAGCTGCGCCGCGAGTGGGCGCGCTCTCGTTGCCCAATCATCAAGACCCACCTGAACAAGGTAACTGCTGAGCTCACGGCTGCGGTGCAGGGTTGGCAGACTGGGACCTGGGAGACTACAATCGATCGGGCCCCCGAACGCGACACCGACCTGTACGCCCTTAACGGGTTTGAAGAGGTTGCCCTGGAGTTCCTGCGTGGCCCGGTGCCGCCGCTCGGTGGGGATTTCTTCATCTCCCCTGCCGAAGTTCGGAGGGGTGTCCTCCGCCTCCGCAAGCGGAAGGCGCCAGGGTTCGATGGTATCCCGAACGCGGCTCTCGCCCACCTCCTCCGCCGGGGAATATCATCACTAGCCCGTCTCTTCAATGGCATTCTCCGGACGGGCCATTTCCCGGAGCTATGGAAAAACGGGCGCGTCATCGTGCTGCTCAAAGCGGGAAAGGACAAAAGGTATCCGACTAGGTACCGTCCAATTACCCTCCTGTCGACGGTGGCTAAGCTGTTTGAACGCCTTCTCCGCCGCCTGCACCCCACCATCCAGCCCCGCCCCAAACAATTCAGATACCGTAGCGGCCACTCCACGACGCTCCAGCTTACGTGCGTACTCCATTATCTGGCAGAGGAACATAACGCCCGGCGCTTCACGGCGGGGGTCTTTTTCGACATAGAGAAGGCCTTCGACCGCGTGTGGCACCCGGGCGTGGTGTTTTAACTCTTCCAGACTAGCACGCCGCCAGCCCTCATAAAGATTGTGGCATCCTTTCTCGCCAACCGACGCTTCTCTGTCGCGGTTGAGAATGCCACATCTTCCTTGCGTCCAATTGCAGCTGGCGTACCGCAGGGCAGTTGCCTATCACCCGCGCTGTACGCCCTCTACACAGACGACATCCCCACCCTGGCAGAGATCATCCAGCCGGGCAGAAGACTGGACGTGACCCTCAGACTCTTCGCAGACGATAGCGCCTACTTCGCATTGTCCACCAGCCCTGCCCGCTGTGACTGGACAAGTGGCGCATCGCCGTCAATAAGACGGCGGCGCTCCTCATCACCCGACGCCGAATAACCTTCCACCTCTGCACCTACGTCGCCAGGATCTCACATGGGTTCCGCACGCAAGGTACCTTGGAGTGGAGTTTGTGGCGAACAACAACGATCATTCTAACCACCAAGGAGTCTGAAATGCTTTTAGAAAGCAGGTCATAATCCCTGTCTTCCGGACCCCTTCGGGGGTCTCCGGATGGGGCCTCGAGGTTAGACCTCCTTAAATATTCCATAGCTATTGTACCTATCATCATCATCATTTCAGCCGTAGCACGTTCACTACTGAACACAGGCCTCCCTCATGAATCTCCATGAGGGGTAGTACCTATAGTGCTTAATAACTGTTACCTCGGAAGTATGGAAAAGAGGCTAACTAAGACGCAGCTTTGTTGTTGAAATCCACCATCATGATCTGACTATAACTTACTGAACTTCATAATTATAGTGTACGGGTAACCTCATAATATAATTTAAAACCTTCGGCAGAGTAGAACGAATTCGAATTAATTAATTCGTAGTGAAAATTACCCCTATTTTAAAATCCCACTGCGTAAATTGTCTGTATTAATAAGTATTGCATTAAAAAACAAACTTCAGTTTAAAAATTAAGCTCGCAAAACTACATGATTTAAGAAAAAAACCCCAGTAAAATCGGTTTCAATTCATGTAATTTCTTTAAGATTTCGCCAAGATAGGTATATCCTCGGATAATCCCTTTCAATAAAACCGTGCGAAAGCGCCTAGTTGCCAATAAGACAAAATAACGGAATCTATGTATTGTCACAGATAAAATACACTAAGTACCTATGCTAAACCTCAGAATAATAACGTAATGCTAAACAGTGTATTTTGACACGCAGTAGCGTGTCCAGCCAAGTTCAAATAAAGCGAACGGACGACGACGATGCAGCAGTGTGTAGGTAATATTATTATGTTACTGTGGTATAACTATTATATCATAGGACCAAGAGTGTAATAATGTTATCTTTGATAATAAACAGGTGTTTGAGGGTTATCGTTGGCTTGAGCTGACCCCCATTGTATTAAAGGCGGTCAAAATTATGTATTTATTTTTCTATTTTTATTTGGGTTTGATTAACTTCTTCTTAAAAGACCTACATACGAGTTATTTAGAGTTTATTAGTTTAGTTATGTTGTACCTGCACGGCTCCGATTGAAATCCTTTTCTTTTAATCTGAGGTACACGGACACGTTTTATGTTGTTAGGTTCATCAAATAAAATTACAGTAATCTTGCCAAGAATTCCTTTATTTCCACTTTATCAAAATGTTTAATGTTGCAGTTTAAGTAGGTACTTAGGCGTGGAAACAATGCTCACCTTTCAGTAGCTTAGGTACTACCTACTTTTTTATTAGAAAGTTTGATTACCTCTATAACCTACTCTAGGCACTATTTTTATTCAATCAATTGACACACTCTTTAGACTTGTATCCATACAAAGCCTTAATTCGTTACAGAAAGTTAAATAACAGCATGTTTTAACAAATGTGGTAGTCAGTAGGTAGAATTATCGGCCCCTATGTTGAACCCTAGACATACAAATTAATATACCTACCTACGTACTGATTAATTAAGTCAGCTTTAAACATGATAAGTCAAAAACAAACTCACAAAATAAAATCACAAATGTAAAATCATAGACGGATAATCTAACTAAGTTCTTAATGGATTCTGTCCCTATATTTTAACAATTTCTAATAAGTTAACAATTTAGCTAAGTAATAGTTATCAATCTTACCATTACCTAAAATTTTACATTTGTATTCAGCCCAATATCAGAGTAATAAGCAGGAATCAAAGCTTTTATTAACCTATAGCGCAGGAGTTTTGAACAAAATCGTACTAGCGAAGCTCGCGTATTGATAAGTAACAATCACTTAACAATAACTTACTGCTACTAACTTTTATCCTAATGTTTAAAAAAAAATTAACATAGTTTTTCGTAAACTTTCGCGATCACAATTCACATTATAATATAATAACATAAACACGGGAAGTCAACCCGGGACCACGATTGTTGAAACACAGTCGAAACGTCGGGAATAATCAAAGGTATTACGCGATAAACATTAACATTTTAAACATTTCTGTTTTTATATTGAATCGTCATCTAAGCTTATAAAAGAGCCTGTGGCCCATCTCGATATTTCACCAGGCTCTACTAAGGCCAATTTTTCTTCCCATGGTCCCATCAAAATAAGTCTTTTGATTCGGACCGACCCGATAAGTCATCAATTAAATTTCTATTACATACATATGTAGATCCTCGAATTTGAATTTGAACTTTGATTAAATTTGAAATAATCTTGAACCAGGGTTGGTTTTTTTTGTTTATGCGTTGTGTGTTTTTAAATGTGCTTTTTCTTACTCAGATATCGGGCTAAACGCAGAGAAAATCATCACGACATCAAATTGCCAATGACAAAGCTTCATATGAAATAATGTATGAAAAAAATAAGTTGTCCTTTATCTGATGATTTTCTAATTTTCCATCGTTTCTATAAGGTACCTCTATGAATATCGTTCTATTAGATACCTCAATGAATCTTTATATGCAATATATACGAGAACCATTAGCAGATAAATTGTCCCGGATAAACATCTAGTCAAGATATCGAAACAGGCAAGCGATGTAGATACAAAATATCATTATACTAAATCACACTAAGTTCCTATTATTGTATTTTCGTTAATCTACTAAATTGGTATTGTCATTGGCAAGGAGTGCCATTTTAACGCAATATTACATTTTACACAGCGAGGAAATAATTGGGGGCATAACGTATATTTTTACAATAACTTTAGTAATTATTCACACGTAAAATAATGTAGTTTATAGTTCTTAACGTATTACGAGTAAAAGCATTTTCCTTTTGGCCCTCCTTTCCTATCTCGCTATGGACATGTATTCATCACATAATTATAATACAGAAATCTCTATATCTAATTAAACGTATAATACAATTTGTTAAATAACTATCATACAAACATTTTCAGTTCTTACACTCATTTACATGTACTCATTCTTTACAAACAACATACAAAAATACACTCAATGTTACAAATTATTATGGTCTAAGTATTTTGTTTGGCTATTATTTCTAATACGCTATAACATTTTAATTTGCAGATCATTTGGCCTCTTGAAATGCCTGCCCCTAACTTACTGAAACTGCCCTAACACCAGTAATTTTAAAATGGTAACTTGAATTGTACTTACAATAAAACTGAAAGCAACGAAATAAATTGAAAAATATTGTCGACTGATTTACACAATACCGGTTATTAGTTACGTGATCAGCCTTACATGACACCCTATTGTGCGATATGAACAGACTGGCAGAAGTAAGCCAAGGGATACCTCTCGAGTATGAGCATCAGTGTCTTTCCGTGTCACAACATCTCATTCTGCGCTCGCAAATTGTCTTTCATTAAGGATCAACCTAAGTATCTTTCTAACGTAACTGGTATGATATAATTCAAAGTCAAAAGGCCTGTACCTAAGTGAGAGCAATGAACCCTTCCACACACAATAAGCTAGATGACTATTTTTTATAGTTAGTCCGCCACGTAGATTAACAAAATTTATTGGTCACGTATTTTTTCTTTTTTAACGTACCTATTCCAAAAATAACCGCGACACATTATATCGAAATGTCGTACACACTGGTACGCGCCGACGACGTGCCTCAGTACAGTATTATGACGTCACGAGCCCCCACTCTTAAACTTCAACTCGCTTTATCTTAGTATTGTTTCATTAATTCGAAAAAGCAAATAATACGTGTCTCGTATTTTTGTATTATCCAACTGACGGTCTAAATAGAATTTCGATTTTCGTACCCTGACATCATGCCTATTCATCAACTGGCTCACTGGTAAGGCGAGGCGAGGTCGCGGCGTTTTATTCCCTAAGAAAACGTAGATGCGGCGCGCCGCTTGTACGTCTGCTCCTTGACGCCGCCTCGACTCTAGCTCGTGTGAGCGACGCGCCTTAGGGTACTGATTTCAGTTTCTGATATATGTACTTACAGTAATACTCATACGACAGATATGATTTCAGAAAAAATGCACTATAGCAATATAAGTCAGTTTCCTGAGAAAGTTCTAGATAACTGCAACTGTTTAGGATCTACTGCTCCGTATTAATGGTCCACCCTTTACATAGACGTTAGATCCTGCAATATGAACGTGTGGCGAAAAGTTTAAACAAATTACAATTATTTACACTATTTATTAAAATTGTCTAATCAAACACTATCTAATTACAGTGACTCCGCGGTGTTAGATGTACCCAGTGGTAAGCATTATAATTCAGTTAATTTTGTGTACACGATGTTTAAAAATAGAATAAAATGATGATCTCTGCAAAAACAAAAAGTCTGTCTCGATAAATAACGTACATTTATCCTGCGTTTTGTTTTTAAGTGGCAGTTGTAGCGCGTAAGAATATTGCAACTCCGCGCATCTCTCGCAAGCGCCGTTTGCCTGTTCGTCTACTCTCGTACAAGCTCGTATAGGCTTCGACGCTTGCCCAGGGAGTCCGGGAGTCCGGCACACACCTCAGCGATCGACGCACGTGCTACCTGTATCTGCGCACCGGCGCTCCGCGTGTCGTCACATTTTGTCGCGTCGTAATATTAAGTTCCGTGCATGTTAATTGTTTACCCACTATTGTCTTACACCAATACACATGTACCTAAACTAAATCAGTGTTATAGTCATTGACACAAAACCCTACCTACATCTGGCGCCCAGCGTACGGCCGTGTTCCCTAGTTACCGGTCTAAAATCTAGAAGTTTCATGTGTACTATACAAGACTGTTACTGTGTAAGACTCAACATAGTGTTTTAGTGATAAAACAGTGACTTTTGCGGGTTTTCTTCGCGTCCGTGGGTAACGTTATATACCTACTACGCCGCCGCCCGCACTGTTGGTACGTTTTATTTTTTATTTATTTTTATTTTTCAGCCGTAATTATCCCACTGCAGGGCAAAGGCCTCCCTTCCCTTCTTCCACTCCTCGCGATTTAACGCTGCTACAGGCCAAGATCTTAAATGGGCGTCTAGTTCATCGCGCCATCTTCTTCTAGGTCTTCCACGTCTTCGGCTTGCGTTAGGTGGAATCCACTCCGTAGTGAGCTTTGCCCATAATTCGTTTGACATGCGGCAGACATGTCCGGCCCAGTTCCACTTCAAGCTAGCGGCTTTATGACCAACATCAACGATTTGTGTTTTGAAGCGCAGTATACTGTTCCGCACGCGGTCTGACAGTTTCACTCCTAAAATACTGCGCTCCATACCTCGTTGACATACGCCAAGTGCGAACTTCTGATGATCAGTCAAAGACCAAGTCTGGGCACCATAGGTGAGGATGGGAAGAATGCGTACGTCCATGAGTCTCTTTTTGAGGGATAAGGGTAAATTTCTACGTACGGTACGTTTTATGCACAATAAAAAACAAAAATCACGGAACTTTTGGTGTAGTGTATTTAGTGTTACGAACTAGTTATTTCACGTGTTTAGTCGTTCTAGTGCTTATATTACTTCCTAGAACAGTCGTGCACCTAGTTACAACAATCTACCGGCAAAGTGCCTAGTGTTTTTACCAACTTTGTTATAATTGTTACGTACTTGATCTAACACGTTTTTTCATTCTAGTTTATATTGACTAGAATAGTCGTGCTGCAAGTCGTAACCCGAACATTTGTGTACCTACCTGTGTCGGTGTGGTGACTCTTTGTTTATTTATATTATAACATTGCGGCCTAGAATAAAAAGCATTGAGTTACCTACGTAGAACTTTGTTTATTTTAGTATAGTGTCTCAGATATACGAGACAAGTGTTTACCATAGGACGGTACGTACCTATTGCGTTGTGTACGAACAGTCGTGGGACTCTAGTGACGACCTGAGTTATCCAGGTACGCTAATACCTATTGTTGTGTCGGAACTTGGTGTATTGTGCATTTATAGACATGGTGCTTACAAGGTCGCGTGCAAATAGTGCGTCACGTGCTACACAGCAACCCGAGATGTACTCGTTGGCTGGTGAGCAGTCTGACGGTGCGATGCCGTCGACTTCGTATGGTGAAATCGTTGACGTGCGATCGTCAACGCCGCCGCTGGCTGGACGACCGTCGTCCGCCGGCGCCTCATCTCCATCTCCACCACCGCAGTACGGGCGTGAGCTGCCTGTGTACTCGCAGATGCCACTGCACGGGCAGGCTCCGCCCGTCGCCGCGCCGCAGCCACCAGTGTCAGCCGCACCCGTTGTAATGACGGACCAACAACTGGTATTCCTACTACAAGCCATGCGGTCGCTGCCGCCTACACAGGGCGCGCCGCCACCGCCGACGACGACTGTAAGTGCAAATCTTTCTAATTGTACGGCGAGATATAATGGTGCTGGCGATGTATTGGCGTTCATAGACGCTGTTCAAATTTATAAAGATTGTGTTGGCATTCATGATGATATCGCACTGAGAGGACTGCCAATGCTGCTCACAGATTTTGCCGCCACCTGGTGGCAAGGTGTTAAGCACTCCGTATTGAGTTGGCAAGAAGCTATTTCTTTACTTCAGCAAACCTTTGGTCCGCGTCTCCCACCTCACAGAGTATACAGAGAGATTTTCAGTCGGGAGCAAGGTGAAGAGCGTACTGATGTCTTCGTGTGTCGCATAAGAGCCATAATCGCCCAGCTACCGCCGAACTCATTACCTGAAAATCCAGTTCAGCTTGATATGGTGTATGGACTACTCCATAGAAGGATACGGGAGAGGGTAGTAAGGAGTGCCTTCACTTCGTTCGCCGAGCTGCTCCAACAAGCTCGAGTAGTGGAGGATGTACTCGAGGAAGTATGCGTTGCTGCACCTGCAAAGAACCATACGCCTACGTCTACTGCCCCGTCACCACCATTGATTACAGGCTATGCTTCGTCGTCTTCTGCTGCTGGCCCAGCGGTGCAAAATAATGTTAGAACATCGCAAGGCAAGACTAGACCGAAATGTTCCTTTTGTAAGATGTTCGGCCATATCAAAGATGACTGCCGCAGATTAGCAAATAAAAGTAAAGTCACTTCGGAACCTGTTAAAAGTGAACCAGATGCTGCACAGTCGGAGCAGCGCCCGTCCGTCACTTGTTTCGGATGCGGTGCGCCCGGTGTAATATGGTCAAATTGCGCAGTGTGTAAAGGAAAACGCACGGCGCCACTGCCCACAACGTCTTCGTTACAATCAGTGTCTGCGTGTAATACAGTGTTGGACCCGCGAGTGCGTCCGTTATTAAATATAGAAGTGTTTGGTGTTGTGAAAACCGCGTTGTTAGATACGGGAGCGAAACAATCCGTTGCTAGTGAAAATCTATCCGAACTTTTGCAGGCCAATGGCCAAGTGTTTAAGAAAGTAAAAACCGAGTTAAAATTCGCGGATGGCTCCCACCGTGTTCAGTTAGTCGAAACAGCCTTAGTTGATGTAAAGGTGCAGGGAGTTGCAATATCAACACTCTTCATGGTCTTGCCCGGCGCCACCGAGTCATTGTTAGGGATGAATTTTATACGGGACGCTGGCATGATACTTGATTTCGATAGGAATCAGTACTCCTTACATTCTTTAGGGTTTTACGACATTCAGTATGAACGCGAGGACCGCATTGCGGTAAGTTCTGCGATTAGCCTACGCGAGTGTGAGGGTGTTCTTCTGCCACCAGCTGATAGAGAGAAGTTGGCTGAACTCCTAGAGGAAAACACTGATATCTTCAGTGCAGGGGGAGGGCCGACGCCCTTCGCTTTACACAGGATTGATACAGGGAACGCCACGCCTATCTCTACACCACCTTATCGGGTGAACCCCACTAAGAAGGAGATAATAAAGGCAGAAATCGACAAAATGTTAGAATTGGAAATTATAGAAGAAGCTGAGTCGGAATGGACTTCTCCAATCGTGTTGGTACCTAAGAAAAATGGTGAGACCAGATTTTGCGTCGATTACAGGAAATTAAACGCTGTGACGCGAACGGACAAATATCCGCTGCCTCTAATCGATGACATCTTATCTACCACGAAAAGTAATTGCGTGATGTCCACCATCGATTTAAAATCTGGCTACTGGCAGATAGAAGTGTCCCCTGAGGACCGACATAAGACAGCATTTGTCTCGCCATTTGGTACATTCCAGTTTCGGCGCATGCCTTTTGGTTTGAAGAATTCGCCATCGACTTTCCAGCGTTTGATGGATCGCTTTCGTGCTGGATTAGGAGATGTAAAGGTAGTGGCATATTTAGATGACATTCTGATTATTTCAGCTGACCTGGATGCTCATTTACGAGATCTCAACCAGGTATTCGATCGTCTTCGTCAATTTAAACTCAAAGCAAATCGAGATAAGTGTGTTTTTGCCAGAGAGAGAGTTACCTATCTAGGGCACGTAATTACAGCCCAAGGTATTGAGCCCGACCCAACGAAGGTCCAAGCAGTTGTGGATATGGTGCCTCCTACTAATCTGAAAGAGTTACTAACCTTTTTACAAACCTGTGCATGGTTTCGAAAATTTATCCCCCACTTCTCTGAAGTTGCTCAACCGTTAACTGACCTCACGAAGAAAAACAAACCTTGGAAATGGGGTGAAACGGAGGTCAAAGCATATAACAAGCTCAAACAGAGACTTACCACAAGTCCGATTCTGCGACAGCCAGACTTCGAGCAACCCTTTATTCTGCGCACGGACGCCAGTGCATACGCGCTGGGTGCGGTGCTCATGCAAGGTCCTGATCCGAAGTCTGAGAAGCCCATTGAATATGCGAGCCGATTATTGACGTCGGCAGAGATAAATTATTCGACGACAGAGAGGGAAGCGTTGGCCGTGGTATGGGCCCTCGATAAGTTCCGTGGTTACCTGGAAGGCGCTCAGGTTCGCGTTGCAACTGATCACCAACCTCTGAAGTGGCTGTTATCTCTGAAGACTCCAAGTGGCCGTCTAGCTCGTTGGGCCCTGAAAATTCAAGCTTTTAACCTAGATGTTGAATATACTCCGGGAAAAGTTAATGTTGTGGCGGACACTCTCAGTCGTCCGGTATGCACGTCCTCGACGGATGAGACTCCTAGCTGTGATCTGTGTCCAGTTTCCATTGACTTACCTCACCGTAGCTCAGAAGAGTTGCGCGCTGCTCAGCTTGAAGACCCTGAAATAAAGAAAATACTTACCGACTTCGAAGATAACGATGCTGCTGCTCGATGGACAGATCGTGGATATTACTTGACGCAAAGTGTTCTCTTTCGCTTCAATCCGGATGGAGAATCTGAGGAACCCCAGCTGGTCGTACCAGAGTCCATGCGCCGTGAGATCATGAAAGAACTTCATGATGCGCCCACAGCCGGACACTTGGGTTTGGAGCGTACTTTGAAGAAGATCAAAGAGCGATTTTACTTTCCCAACATGCGTCAATACGTCTCGAAATATCTGAAGACATGTGACCTATGTCAGAAATTTAAGGCTACCAATCTTAAACCGGCTGGTCTTCTACAAACACCGGTCCCGCAGCAACGATTTGAACTCCTCGCAATGGATTTATTTGGTCCTCTGCCTGAAGGTAGTCAGGGAGAGAAGTGGATCCTTCTGATTGAGGACACTGCGAGCAGATGGGTAGAGTTGTTTCCATTGGCTGAGGCCAATGCTGGAAATTGTGCTAAAATATTAATTGAGGAAATATTTATGAGGTATGGGTTCCCTCGGAGAGTGATCTCCGACAACGGGACGCAGTTTGTGTCAGCAGTAATGCAAAAAGCGATGCTCGTCCTAGGTGTTTCACAAAGTCTGATACCAGTTTACCATCCTGAGGCCAATCCCGCGGAAAGAAAAAACCGCGAAATGAAGAAAATGTTGGCTATACTGATTGATCCCGAGCATCGCCGTTGGCCCGAGGTGCTGCCTGCGGTGCGTTTCGCCCTAAATACAGCACCTAACCAAGGCACTGGACACTCAGCTGCTTTTCTTACATTTGCCCGCGAGTTCCGGTCTCCAGTAGATGTAGCCCATGACCTACGCACCATTGTCGATCAAGAGAATTATGTGCCTCAAATCACACCTTACTTGCGTGACTTTGTACAGCGCCTGCAAGAGACCAAGTGGAGAGTTGAAAGTCAGCAGGACGCCCGTAAGGATGCTGCAGACAAGAATCGACGCCCCAGTCCCAATCACCAGGAGGGTGACCTCGTGCTCGTCGAAAGCCATCGTCTTAGTCAGGCCTCCAAAGGATTTACCAGCAAGTTTGCCCCGAGACGCGAAGGTCCTTATAGGATTAGTAAAATTGTTTCCCCAACCACGTATGAAGTCGTTGATAAAGATGATGCCCCTCGAGGCAAGTATCATGCCAGTCTCCTAACACCGTACGTAGGTGATTCGGACGTTGCAGTCCATAATAGGAAGAAAGGTAGACCCCGTAAATTACCGGATCCCAAGCCAGCGCCAGAGCCTTCTGCTGACTTGGAGGGGGAGGATGTAGCGCGTAAGAATATTGCAACTCCGCGCATCTCTCGCAAGCGCCGTTTGCCTGTTCGTCTACTCTCGTACAAGCTCGTATAGGCTTCGACGCTTGCCCAGGGAGTCCGGGAGTCCGGCACACACCTCAGCGATCGACGCACGTGCTACCTGTATCTGCGCACCGGCGCTCCGCGTGTCGTCACATTTTGTCGCGTCGTAATATTAAGTTCCGTGCATGTTAATTGTTTACCCACTATTGTCTTACACCAATACACATGTACCTAAACTAAATCAGTGTTATAGTCATTGAAAAAACTCCTAACTACACAGTGAATATACGATGGTCACCACGAATTAGTAGTGGAATCTTGCCATCTGTTTCTTTGAAATGTTAGAATCACTCCCTTGCATTACATAGTCCTAAAAGTATTTTGTTGTATTGAACGCATGTGACTCGCTTGCCCAGATACTACAGAAGAAGGGATTGTCCAACAGGACGATATAGTAATCATTATTTTGTTAGGAAATAGATATATTTTTATGTGATAAAAATTACCCTTATAATTATAATTTCCAGGACATTAACCCATCTTGTTAAGTCGGCACCTGGCTCTTCATCCAACATGACCCAAAATTTAAAATTTGACCAATCGTGTACACTACAGCTGTGCGTTGAATCGCTTACTTAGCAACTACATAGCATCTACTTAGCCTACACAGTTTCACAGCTCTTTGAATCACTTAAGTGTTTTGTATTTGAGTAGTGGCAACCTGTCGTTGCCACGTGGGATCTCTCAGGTGTTCTCGTCCGAGGAGTCTTCGGAAGACGAGCTGGTGAGGAGAGTTGAGGCCATGGTCAGCTGGCGAATGAAAGGCTCTCGCGGTAGACTCTGCTGGCCTAGTGGAAGCCGCCGTACTCCCATCCGCTCGCTTTCGGGCAGTGACTTGCTGCATTTCTCTTCGGTGATCGCGTCCCGGGACAGTGAGCTGGAAGTTGAGGTTGTATGAAGACAAACTATATCATACATAAACATAAGACCCCCCAGCCACTTTTCATGTTGAATGATTGTAAAGAAACTGTTTTACTTAAAATTGAATTGTTTCCTGAGGGATGGTTTTTTGGGCGAGTTAATAGTAATTTATATTAAAGGGAGTGGTCGCAAATCCCCAATAATTGAGAAATATTTATTAAAACCAACGGAAAGAAAGCTATTTTAAGGTTAAGTATTGACAGTTTGCTGACAAACATTCTACATCGAAAGTGGCTGAAGTATACATATGTATAGGCAACAAGCTTGTAAACCTTTGAGAATAGGTACTCTCAATACAGGCTTTTCAGTCCTAGCCGCCGTGTCACCCCTATCTTCTCATTATTTTTCCGTTGCTTGTCCCACGTTGCGTGATTTGCGAACGTGTTCGCGTAGGTCAACAATAGTAGTAACAATGTAGGGAACAGAGGTATTTTTGGTACATACTTTTATTTTTTTAATAATTTACAGAATAAGAATCCTTGTACAGACCCAAATTCAAAACAATTACAATAATTTACAACTAAACTTATTTAAAACTAATAGTCAAACTTCGACGTAGCATTTATTCTACAGTCCGTAGCACTAAGCTACGTCGTAGACATACTCAAGTTCGTAGAGCACGTACAAAAGACATCAATGCGTGCGCATCATTGTGATCAAACTTTAATTAAAATATTTTACTTATTTAACTATCTTTAATATCATTTTGGTTAGGGAAAAGAGTTTGAATATTGATACCTACTAAAATAATGCCCAACTGCTTTTTTAATGTTTATATTACTCTACGTCGGCCAACTGCTGCGAAGCGTGACCACTTAGTTACGTGATCTGCGTTCTTTGCTACTTTTCCAGGTATATTTTAATTATTTACACCCAAAATAAACAAAAAACTATTATGACGTTTTCAAAAATTGTTCAGATCAACTCACCCAGTCAGCTCCAACATGGACCCGCGGCGACACTGCCCCCGATGCGGCCCCTGCATGATGCTAGCTGGTCGGGACGACGCCCCCAGAGGGTCCGAGTGAGCGACGTCCTCCATCAGCAGCACCGACGGCCCCCCAAGACTTGTACTCCTCTTGGACAGCATATTAGGCCCACGCCTTACAGTAGTGTGCTCTTTAGACGTCTCCGCTTTAGGATCTTTCGCCCCCTCAGAATCTGAACCTTGAGGGGAAGCTCCTTGCCCAGATCCAGAGCTCTCTCTTCGGAAGAGACCTATGATAGATTTGGGATGTTTTGGCTTCTCTATACCACCTAAAGCGAGCAAGGAAGCGGAGGGGAAGAGAAAGTGTAAATGAGATATTCAGTTTTTATGGCATGCATGAGGTTTTGGGTTCTGATTGACACGAAAACAAGTCTTAATATTTTTTTTGCAGAGGAGGTTTTATTTAACTATGCATAAGACTTCTAATTGAGTGAGCAATGTCAAGGTATAGAGAGGTTTATATTTAGGTATAATTCGTGCCTACTATAAGGGACTACTTGTACTTATTCACAAACTTAAAGTCTTGTCACACATTTTGTAAAAACGGGATTACTCACGTAGTAACGTAGTAGTCACGTACTACGTGAGTAATCCCTGTTTTTACTAAATGAATAGAAAAAAATCTTGTCACACAAATTCACAATTATTCCATTTCAGATACCTAATTAGTATGCTACTATTGAGTTTATATTTTTGTGCTCAGTGCATTTTCTACGTGTTTTCTACATTATTTTAGTTGTTAGCGAGAAAGCCGAAACGTGTAGAACTAAATGTGCCTTTTTGTGTTGCATTTTTAAATATATTTAGAATCAAAGTCTTAGAACTGTTATTACGAACACTAAAATGGAATAATAAGTCTGTTTTTGACTAAGAGGTGATTTATTCGTAGGTAAAAGTATAGGTTACCTATACATAATACCAACAAACTAATTAAGTAAATTCAATATCTGGGTTAAATAAATGTTGAAAACATGTCAGCGGACTGAAAACATTGGATGTTTATTATAATGTAGGATTTAATATCGCCTTTAAATAGACACAGTTATATTTTTTGTTAATTTCGAAACAGTATCTACTAAGAGTTGTTAGAACTCACACTAGATCCATAATTTATTGTTTTGTTCTATAACCAATATCTACTGAGAGTCAAAACCCGCACTAAGTCCTGACTAGATCTGCAGATATAGTAAGAGTGATCCTAATATTGTAAGTGTCTTCAACATACCCAAGAAAGTGGCAGACGGCGAGTTGTAAGCCAAGTACTCCTTGTTCGAGGCCCAAGCGGGAAACTCTGACTGTTTTAGGGCTCCTGAACCCTCGGCTTCCTCCCGTTTCCAAGGCAACATCGTCTCTGTAGCGGTCGGAGTCGCTACTCGAGCTTGCTCTATTACCGTCATGTAGGTGTCTGAAATATTAATTTTTTTTTATCATCTCAGCCGTAGAGCGAGCTAGACGTGGGCTCCCCTCATAGATCTCCTAGTACTGATCATGAGGGGGTTGTTGCCACACTCGCCGAATTGGCAGGCAGGTTGGCGAGTGCAGTACTGAATATTGATACAACGCTTCTATCTATTTTCCGGAGTTGCCTAACCCTTGGCAGATTCCGATTCAGATTACCGCATCCACGGCGAAGCCGGCACCCCACAGCATTTTTTTTTATCTCTGTTTAAGATCCGAAGATTTGATACCGGCCGTGCTCCAATGGATATTTTTTCCTCGAAAAATATATGTTATAAAAATGTAAAACTATCACTGAATTGTTTAAACAAACTTTATGATGGTGGTGATGATTTCAGCCGTAAGTAAATTGTCCACTACTGAACACAGGCCTCCCTCATGGATCTCCATTAGGGGTAGCTGCCATACTCACCACGCTTGGCAGGCGGGTTGGCGAGCGCAGTATGGGATGTTGATACACGGAAAGACGCTGCTGCCGATCTTCCGGTATCCCTTAGCAGGATCTTACTGCATCCACGTACATGTGAGGAAGGGCAACATTCTACCGCCGACACCCCACGGCATAAAAAACTTTATATGTACAAATAAATAAAAGTTACTGTCGCGGTTGGCCACGAGAGCGTAGCGACACGTAGCAGGACGATCTAAATAACATCCTAAGAAAAATCGCTTTTTAGATAGAAAAAAGTACTTGCTAAAATAGGTCTTAATTTAAGAAATTAGTAATTATTGTTTTGTAATGTTTGATTTTTTTTGATAATATTTTCTATTGTTACCTCGATTGGGCGATATGGTCGCTAAGCGACAAAGCTCTTTATTGATTAAAATAAAAAATAAAAAAAAAGTATAAGGATTTAAAGGAGGCCTTTGCGTGTTTGGTAATTAAAAATCTTTGCTGGTGTTGATTAACGTAAACTCAGTGACTGGATAGCTTTAACATGGATAATGGAATTAATTTATCTCCCGTAGATTAATTTATCTCCCGAATCCACCAACAGGGTAAGACGTACATATGTGCAAGTTTATATCGTGGGATACTTTACCATTGTCATCAGACATTCTTCTCTCGTCTTCCTCAAGAATATCCTCGTTGGGTACTAAAATACAAGAGTAAATTAAATCACCGGTATTAGTCACAAACACTCGTGAACCATGCTGCTAGTACCATGATAGGGGTTTTTTAATTTTGAAGGAAATTCCTAAAGAACCTCCCGTTACGCAAATATGAAAGCTCTGAGATTTTAATGGGGTACAATGATATCCATGTAGGTTACTTACGATTTCAGATGTTATTTTACCTACTGACTAACATGCAAGCATTGAATGAAAACATTATCGTACAAAATGTGTGAAACTTTATTAATTGAACAAGTGCGACTTTAAAAGGCTTCGGGTATACTAGCGTTAGTCGAGCGTGCGTGTTCTGCGTCTGTCTGAGCGACTGAACCGAACACTGCGCTCGCGTCGCCGTCGCGTCGTTAAAACGTTGCTTGAATCCTGGGATGAAAAAGCCGCCACCATCAGTGTAGGTATTCAGTTTCAATTTGTAAAAAAATAATTCCGACGAGAAAACACTATTTACTTGCTACTAAAATGAACATCAAGTTTACGTGACGGCAGATTATTAACTCATTAACGGGTATTTTTCGCGTTATATATCTTTATTATTGCCCAACATTTCGATAGGATTGCACCCATCGTGGTCCCGGGAAGACTGATCATCAACAATTTTGGAAAGATCCTTTGAAGTATCGATTACAGTCATTATTTGCCGTTGTTCCAGTTCTTCTATTAATAAATCTACGTAATGGTGTACGATAATACGTTCTGGCCCGCGACTCGTACGCGCTACCAGACGTACGAGTAGGAGGAACGCGCACGCTCGAGAAACGCTTGTATGCCCGGAGCCTGAATGCCATTCTTTTAGGGTTCAGTTGCAAAATACTTGTTCAATTAGTTCACGAAAAACATAGTGAGTAAGCGACTAGGTCACAAAATACATACTACAAACGATTTTTCGAGGGCACATAATAGGAGTTTACATGCAGTTGAAAAGCCAGTGATCAATACTTTCAAAACATAGTTTATAAGCATTCTACGTTTGTCAATTTATTTATAGACAAGGTAAGTGCTAACAGCTACGTGGCAATCAACGTAAATGAAAATATTGATCACATGGGAACATGACATCGGAGAGTAATCTGTTTGCTATTTTTGTAAGACATTCCAATTGCAGTCATCACCTGATAGGAGACTTTTGCCAAAACAAATGTTTGTAATACAGCAGATGAAAAACGCCTTCCACATTTAAAATTTTACAAACTGAATTCAGGCCTTTATTCAAATAATGACTGTTAGTGGAAGCTAATTCACTGACGCCAGAAAAACACATACCAAAGTTGTACGTGGACCTGTCCCTCCGCCACGGTAAGGACTTCTCAACAGCAGTTGGAAGTATCTCCTCAGGTGTTTTAGCGTATTGCTTTACTATCCTCGCTTTCAACGGATTGAAGCCGGGCAGATTAGCCAGCTGGTTTAAAAGTGAACTACTATTCTCTTTATGCGAGGATGTCGGACTGACTTCTTTGTATCCAGCTGATAAAGCATCGCCGAGCCGAGAGTTTAGTTGGTGCCACATGGAGATAGCCAGAAGGGAAGAAAACGACGTTCAAACACAAATGGTATATCAAGCTTATGAGGAAACAGGGGATTTAGTTACGTAGGTTGGCAAAATAATGGTACAAATATCCATGGTTTGTTTCCACCTGAGGTGAATGTGCAAAATAATAGTTTACCAGAAATAAAGTGGAAGAGAAAATACGAACACGGTTACATAAATTATGCTGTTTCATGCTACCACAAATACGTTGCAGCACATTCTCAAAGTCGGTAGCCATTTCAGGAATGCTTGGAACCAGCAAATAATATTATAATGTACCAATTTCGAAATAAATCCACGATACTTTTTCGATTAATTTTGATAAAGTTGGTGCGTGAGGATAAGGTTTACATTTGATAACAACACCGAATAGATAAGTGGTGTTTGGCGTTGAAGTGGATCAGTTAATCGATAAATATAGACTTTGAATTATACTGAAATTAACATCAACAATATTCGTAGGATTAGTTAATGAAGCACAGGAAAAACGAACGATTATAATTCTATTATGTAGGTACTGCTTATCATAGAAATATCATTAGTTTGCACTTAATGATATTATAGTAAACTTGTTGTCACCCGAAAGTACTTATAGCATTATTTCTTCTAATAGGTGAATCAATTGAGCGAGGTTTCTTCTTAGCTTCTTTCCATCACTTGGAAAAAAAAGTTACCGAAGCAAACGAATTTAATTAAGCGCTTTATTCAATTTAAATGTGTTTTGTTTTTATTTTATAAACTGGCTATTCTATTAGCATTTTGCTTTATTAAATTAACACTTATTAACCTTGACTATATTAGGCAAATAAGTTTCACCAATTAGTATAAAATCTTCATCAAGTATTAGGATTTTCATAAGAATAATAATTGCGTTTTAAAATTTGTCGTGTTAATTATAAACGATATAAAGTACCAGCTAATCAGTACCTTATTTGGCTTAAATCTTTTAATTATCGCACCATCGTCGATCGTGGAAATGAGTCACGCCAGAGATATCATAGACTTCAGTGGCCCCTAAAATGCCTAATTTGTCAATATGAGTGTTAGAAGGAGCAGATCGAAATATGAAAGTTGATGTTAAATTCAGTTATTAGTTTTAATGACCAACATACGATTACTCCCACCCAAAACCAAACGTGAGTTTCATTCAGGAAATCGCATGCAGAATACCTACGCGGGGATTTGGCAGTGAACGTTATGCCGCCATCGTCTCCTCTAGCGTCCCTCTCATCTCCATCCTCTTGCAACACCTCGTCTATGTAGTCTGCGGAACAACCAAAAATCCTCACACCATTGAAATAAAACAAAAATTCATTTGTGCGTAAAAGCTTTAACTTTAGCACATCCAGTATTTACATTGAGCTATCTTACTGTGTGGCACGCAAAAAATATAGGCGATAAAATAAGAAATGTGCTATTTGCACGGGGACTCGACATCCTAATGAAAACAAAGCAATAGTGCTCGCAAATCAAAGTAAATAATGGTCAGATAAAGTTAGGAGAAATAATAATAATGAAATAAATATACCCACACGTGCATGCGATCGACACTCGTGATTTTATAAAAGAATTAAATAAGTACCTAATCTAGAATACTTTATTTTACCGTGCGTGAACTGTTTGGCCGAACCATTTTGCTGGAATTCAGGGAAGGTGACATTTTTGCCATCCTGAAAAAGAACAATTGATTTAAAAATGAAACAAAACGTTTTTAATATATTCGTAGGTATCGACTTAATTGGACAATCATTTCTTCCAAAAGTGTGGAGCAAAAGTATAGACATAGAATGTTTGTCGCCGTTTGTCATCAAAGGCTAGGCATGTAAAAGGCTTCTACAAAACTACATACCTAAAACATGTTATGTATGTATTTTCTGAATTGCAGGTAACATTTTTTAGATACGTACGGATTGGTGCTTTGTACCAGAATACTTGTATTCTCACCTGCGTATGTTCAGAAGGATTCCCATCATTTATCACCAAAGTCTTGTAGTACTGTTACAAGATGGAAATTACAAAAAAATAATTCCCAACGTCTACCACTTACACAGCAGGAAGAAATTCAAATGAAATGCGTCTAGTAGTTTACCTGTACGCCGCGGGATTTCTTGTTTTTCCTTCATATTTAGTACCTAACTATGACTAAGCCGTAGCTATAATTAATCCCACCTGCTTCCCTCGTATACTACGGTTATGGTAATGTTTCCTATAACAAAGGCCTTATTCCTTCACTAAGTTAGTAATGAAGACTAAGCCGCAGCTAATATTTCTCAACTGCTTTAATAAACATGATTACACTTATGGTGGTGTTTTCTAACACAGATGCCGCGTACGTTCATAATGCGTTTTGTAGTTGGCCTGTATGTCGAGGGATACTTCACTATGTTTTTCCACTAAGTTAGCACTCGTAACTAAGAGTAAGCCGTAGGTAATTATTCTCACCTGCTACCCTCTTTTACTATGCTTATAGTAAGGTTTTCTATCACAGAGGCCGCCTATGTTCTTATCGTGTTTTGTAGTTGACCTGGATGCCGCGGGATTTCTTGCGTTTTCTTCAATAAGTCACTAAGATTAAGCCGCAGCTGATTATTCTCACCTGCTTCCCTCGTTAATCTACTACGCTTATGGTGGTGTTTTAATCACCGACCTGGCGGCATATGTTCATATGCATCTTGTCGTTGACCTAGATGACACGGGATAACTCACTGAGTTAGTAACCAAAACTAAGTTAATTTATTCTCACCTGCTTCCCTCGTTTACTACGCTTATGGTGGTGTTTCCTATCACCGACCCGGCGACGTATGTTCATATGCGTCTTGTAGTTGACCTGTATGCCGAGGTCCCTGTCGTTGACGGCGTGTCGGCTGTAGCTGAGCCGGCGGTGCTGCAACGAAAACACCTGACATGTCGATATGTTATTTATTGCACTTTCGTTTGATTAACTAGTTAAGGAGGAGAGAAAAATCCCATCATTTGATGGAAGAGACAGAAGGAGATAGAGGGAGAGTTTGCCTAGAAAGATGGATGAACAGTTTATCTGCAACTTCAATCACACGGGTAACATCTTATAGCTAGTCTGTGCAGAAAGAGAACTGTCGCGTGTCGTGGCGTAAAATGGAACTAACATTAATCATTTCCTAAAACAATTTTATTGGTTTAAAGAATTGAAGCTGAAACATTTTAATTCAATTCAAGTATCATTCAAATATCAAGATGTTACAGTCGCATCATAATGTTATAGTGTCACATGATAAGCATATCAAACACCGTAACATCGACTGGGCCATCAAATCATTATGACGGTTCTCTTTCCTATACCTAGAAATGATCATACTAAATAATCTATACGTTATGTATGTGTTTAATGCAGAATGTCAAAAACTTCACAGCTCGGCGTAAAATTTTGCTCAAGAAGCGAACACCGATTCTCAGCTGATACGAGTTAGCAGAAGTAATCAAGGCTTGTGCAGTTGTGGGAACTAGATAACTGATTATACTTAATTGTATTTTTTTTAATAAGAACCCAAACCGCGACTAATTATGGCAGTTCAAACAAACGGTGAGCTGTGGTGGGAATCGAACCTGCAACTACGTGAGTCCCAGTTCGCTATGCAATACATAATTAATTCACCTAATTATTACTAAATATTACATACATACCACCTAGAGTACCGATCATGCAATGTTAAATACCTACACTGATCAGGTGTTTAACAGCTAACATGGAACACCAATATAAATTATAAACAAGAATATTAAGGTAATAACGCGATATGGTCACATTGAATAGTTAAAAATAACACTAACTAGTAAACACATATTACTGATCATATGAGGTATTTATTCAACAGCTAACATAGAACGTCGATAAGGTGAGAGAGGAGAATGTAATGAAAAATTAAAACTTGTTGTGACCACCCTAGGATAGGGAGATGATGATAAAATCAAAAATAATAAAGTATTTTATTTCAACATTTGTTAATATGTAGGTAAGTACAGGATTAGTCTCAAGTTTTTTTTAAACTTTCGCGATCACAACACATTATTGCCGCCTGCGACGCAAGGGGTTGCGGGTTCGATTCCCGCCTCGGGACAAATGTCTGTACGATCTGCAGATATTTGTTCAGGGTGTTCTGGGTGTTTTTCTATATATAATAAAAATATCTATCTATGTAGTATAATGTATTAAGTATATCAGTCATCTAGTACCCATAACACAAGCTCTGCTTAGCTTGGGGCTAGATGATGCTGTGTGATTTGTCCAGCATTATTTATTTATTTATTATTTATTTATTATTAAAATATGGGATTATCGGGTATTTATCGCGTAATTACCTTTATTTTATTCCCGACGTTTCGACCGGATTGCACCTGGTCGTGGTCGCACACTGGGACAGCACACTACACTCACTGTGACGAGTAAGTGTAGTGTGCTGTCCCAGTGTGAACCGGCCTTAAATCTCAAATTTCTAATTATGAAGACCAAGTGAGGGTAGTCTGAAAAGATGCCTTCGCTTTGCTGCGGTTAACTTCAGCACACCAGTCTCCCCGCGACCACGACCAGGTGCAATCCGGTTGAAACGTCGAGAATAAAATAAAGGTAATTACGCGATAAATACCCGATAATCCCATATTTTAATAATAGTCTCAAGTTAGTTGGTGCTTGATGTATGAATAAGACCCATTTTAATGCCTCGCTAATGAGAACCTCGCTCTTGCTAAGTCGAAACTTGAATTAAAAAGCGAGGGCTACTGCTCGGTCATCATGATGATGATCTTGACAATAAAGGTACGATAAGGTTTTATTTAACAGTTAAAAAAACCAAATTCTAAAACTAGTAAATACGTACACTGATGGTATTTCTTCAACAACTAACATCGAACACCGATATTAATTGTACAAAACTTACTCGTCTGAAAGGCTTGCACAACTCCTCAGCGAGAAGGTGATGTATCTTCGCGTCAGTGAGGTCCTTCTTAGATGGATTGTACTCCAGCTCTTGCATGTCGATGTTCCATGAGGAATCTAGTTGGCTGGAACTGTCAATTCAAGCTGAGATCACAGAGGGTATCGTGAGACTGGGCCGGAGCCCAGTTGTTATAAGATACTATGTTATAAGATTCTATGTTATAAGATTCTATGTTATAAGACTCTATGTTATTCAGAATTCTTGATTGTACGACAAATTGACCAAATACAATCATCATCATCATCATCATCATTTTGCCGTAAACGTCCACTACTGAACTAAGGCCTCCCTCATGGAACTCCATGAGGGGTAGTTGCCATACTCACCACGCTTGGCAGGCGGGTTGGTGAGCGCAGTACGGGATGTTGATATACGGAAAGACGCTGCTGCCCATCTTCCGGAGGTGTCCCTTAGCAGGCTCTTACTGCATCCACGGGTAGGAGAGGAGGGGTAACATTCTACTGCCGGCACCCCACGGCTGTTCATGTCCCGTTTTTACCAAATACAATAAATGACACAAATAAAAAAATCGGCCAAGTGCGAGTCGGAATCGCGCACGAAGGGTTCCGTACAATCGTTTGTAAACATTATGTAAATATTTCAAGCGTCTACTGTCTGTTGCCGTTATTAATATCGAGCAAAAGAAGCCCCCTTAAATATTTATTTTATTCTGTTTTTAGTATTTGTTGTTATAGCCTAACCCTAAAAACAAACAACTAATGTACATTGGGCAGTCTTATCCTGATGACCTATTATGTTCTCTATTCACACAATACCATTGAGCTGTCCACTGCTGTTCTTTAGCTTTTTATATAGTACAACAATATTAAAATATAATCAAGAAGCGGCCCGAACCTCGCAACTGATCAAAAATTAAAAAACAAAAGAATGAGGTTCTTGTCATTTTATTTTCATTGTCAAGTTATTTTCCTCCGTCACGTCTACAACACGGGCAAGAGAGGAAAGGCAACATTCCACTGCCGGCACCCCATGGAACACCGTTACAGATTTTAAAGACATTAAAATAACTTACCTTCCGTTGAAATTCGAACTTGTGTAGTTTTTAAAGATGGCGGACATAGACTCCGCTCCAGATATATTGCCGATAGTCGAGGCGTTTCTTTGCATGTACTCTATCGCGTCCTTCATCGCTAACTTTGAATATGTCTCCAATATTTTTGGTTCTTGACCCTGTGATAGACATAATATATAAAATAAAGATTATATTTCATGATTATGTACACATACCCGCACGCACCAAAAAACAAGATAGTTAGTCAGAGGAAAATAACAGTCAAATCCGCGGGTTTCCTCTCGATGTTTTCTTTCAACTATAAAGCATACACATACTTACCTACATAACATCAATGCTAACAATCTATAATTTTAATAAATGTGAGAGTTCTATAAAGGTACAATTAGGTAGTATTGGCCTAATATCTAAATTACCAAAAATCCGCTAACCTATATATAAAAGCGCATGAAAACACTCAAAAGAATAACGACACGAACCAATTAAAGCCCTTACATATAAACTATTAGCACCTTTTTTTGACATATGTTTACACGAAACTGTCAAAAATATGTCAATTAAGTGGTGGTTAAATTTAATTTATGTTTTTAAGTGAAGGGGGTAATGTTTAATAAATATATGAGTTCGACAGATGTACCCATGAGTGATAAAAAGTTAGTTATAAGAGAAACGGTTAAAGATGTTTTCCAAGAAAAGAGATCAAAGTTACAATACCTTTTCCTGAAAAAGGTATAAACATAACATAAGTTATTAGGTACCAACTTCAGTTATAATAAGGATAAATAATAAGTAATCTCCATCGTCGATCTCATTCTTGCGAAAGCAAGGATGAAATCAAGTGCTAACCTAACATAAAAAAAGAAAAATATTACAATATTTTGATCGTACCTAAATTAGATGAGTGCAAAATGTAAACAAACTGTTACACTAATTGCTAGCTTACTTAGCTTAGCAAAATCAACAAGGAGAAAGATGAATTTTAGGTTAAGTACTGCCAGTTTGTTTACGTTTTGTATACAACACATCGTGTTTAGCTCAAATACAGCTAGGGGGTCATAAAAACTGATCGCACAGTCAAACTATAAAAAATAGTTCTGTTAGACTATGTCTAGCTATTATGTCGTATTTAGAATGTTTAGTAAATAGCCAAATTAAGTAAATGGGTAATAAGTTCCCAAGTTCAATGATCTTACCTGATAATTCCTGAGTAAAAACGGCCTTATAAACCGATTATCGAATCTCTTAAATTTGTCCCTTATATGATGATTGCCATGTTTACCTAAAATATCTTCTATACCCGCCATCAAATGATCCATACACTGAAAAGAGTTGACAACATTATATTAGGATATAAGCTCTAATAAAAATCCTAAAGCTTTAAAAGGATAGCTTCTATCCGCGACTTAAGATAATGCATAATTAGGAAAAGTTCTTTACCGAGTTAGGATGTACTGTACCTACGAGTATTATGTGATCTTATTACAATTACAATTAGCCATAAGTGTCCCACTGCTGGGCAAAGGCCTCCCCTCCAACTCTCCATGCATCCCGATCCGCCGTCAATTCGACCCATGCGCTGTTATGCCGGTCTAACTCGTCACGCCATCGCTTCTTTCTTGTGACCTTATTAGTTTATAAAAAAATGATTTGATAAATTTAATTTAATAGAAATGTTAATAATCTACTTTGTTTTCAATATAGACAAAAGTCATATTCTGTTCACGACTTAATCGATAAAGACTGGAAGGCATACATACCCTCTCGTGAATCCTCTCATTCATTGTCGGCTTCCTCTTCTCAGCAGTCTTGACGTTGAGCATCTTCACGAGAGGCTTGATGGTGATGCCTTGGATGAAGACGGTGAAGTATATCACCGCTATCGTCGTGGTCACGAACATGGGCTGCAGTTTTACTATCTCCGGGTCTATTAATAGCACCAGTGCGAAGGCAACGGCGCCTCGCAGACCTAGAAATAAAATTTGCCCTTTACACACCTATTGTAAATGATTTATACAGCGTCAGTAACTGGTACTATGCTTTACTAGACGCTACAGTAAGTCATTTTTAGAATGAGGCTTGCCAAGCATCTACACCATCCTTTCAGCTTGAGGAAGTAACACGTCTATACGTCGAAAATTTATTAAGCCGCCATTGCCTCAGGATGTTTTCCTTCACCGTTAAACGCACGTGTACATTTTTTAAGAAAAATAATCCATGAGTTCATGTTGATGTATTGAACAAACTCGGAATGAAAGTACAATTCATACGGACAAATTAAGAATAAGTTTTTTCATTTAGCAGATAGAAGTTAAATTACCTACTGTCGTTATCCACGTAAAGTGGCGGCTAGTTATCAAAATGTTATCCTCTCCTTTATGCGCAAATTAAAGAAAACTAAGTACTAGGTAAGTACTCAGATTTCAGAATATTCAGATTTAAATTATAAAACCTATGATGCTAAAGTTGGATTTATCTTGTCTAAGGCCTGATGCGCAAAAAATCAGAACGTTCACGTTTTTGGTGGTTTGCAAATAGAAAACTGCATTCTCATTTTAAATGCATCTATAAAACCAATTCAAAAACTGTTGCTGTTTTTTATTAAAATAAATTGAAAGGAGTTTTTAGTTTACCCCTCACTGATATTTCAAAGCTTCAGGTAATTGACCTTTGCAAAACAAAAGCATCGCATCCGAAGTCCAATCACTATTCGAATGAGGATCGAAACGATCCCATCCGAGCCGGTTCAATACGTTCCACCGCTCACTATATCGTCATCAAACACATTGCATTCTGCAGACTTTGTAAACTTTCATTTTCGCGTAAACTCTCTTGGGAGCTTATAACTTGTCTCCAAAATGGTGTTCTATCATCGTAAATAAAATTGACAAGAGCTCGTTTTATGCAGTCAATTCATTATTAATATTATCAGGTGTGGAAATTATTTTTAATTTTAGGTATAGTTATTTAATTAATGGGGACAGCGCAGCAAGCGTTGTCTAGTCAGCGGGTTAAGTTAATATCGTAATATGTACGTAACTTTTATAAATTCAGACGTAAAACGTCCACTAATGAATACCGGCCTCCCTCATGATCTCCAGGAGGGGTAGTTGCCATACTCACCACGCTTGGCAGGCGGGTTGGCGAGCGCAGTACAGGATGTTGATACACGGAAAGCGCTGCTGCCCATCTTCCGGAGGTATACCTTAACAGAATCTTACTGCATGAGATTGCAGGGCATGAGAGGAGGGCTAACATTCTACTGCCGGCAGTCCACGGCATGAAATTTATTAATATGAAACGGATATTTTCATCATTATCATTAGGCACTTTGTACTTACTGCTTAATTCGCCTGAACTGTTTCACCTACTCGTAGATGCACAGTACCGCTATTCTTATAACAAAATATTTTTTAAAGTTAACACAAGATTATTCTGCGTGTGTATGGACAACCCTTTAGATTTTTTTACCAAATTGCCTCTTAATATTTTCATTGGAAAATGACAGAAAATCACTTTGTTAATGAACTTTTTACTGGGTTACCTATTAAAGATTCGCTCAGTTCAGATCAGTTTCGCTCTGAGCTAAGGTGGCTCCCGATACGCCGGCGTCGCGATATGCACCTTCTGTCTTATCTGTATTATATTCTTTATAACCCTCTCTCTCCTTCCTATCTCAGCGACCGCTTTGAATTTTTGGTCCCTCGCGGTGTGCAGAGATGCAGATCGACTAAGTCCCTTCGCCTCAAAATTCACCCACACTTTTCTTGTCGCTATACTGATTCTTTCACCATTCAGTCAGTTAGGTTGTGAAACTCCTTGCCGCTCTCTATCCAAGCCAGTCCTTCGCTTAACGTATTTAAGTTGAAGCTGAAAGAGCACTATCTCTCAATGTAGTTTTTTATTTTGAACCATGATAATTATTTATGTTTGTAATTACCTTTGTTATATATATATATATATTTATTTATTATCAGATATATGTAGGTATATGCTTTGTATGTAATTTATTATTTGTGTATATATTTAAGTTGGTATTTTCTGTTATTAGGTCTTATTTAAGTAATTTTACTAATATCATATAATATATTTTTTTTTTAATTATCTCTTAACTCACGTGTGTACACACTCTATTCATAGCATTTTAATATCTTCTCTCTGTACCCAAAGGTTTGCTGTAAGAAAACTCTTTCAGGGTTAAGCTCGCCTTTGTACATCACCTTTATGTATCCTTTTTTGTCTGTATGTTTTGATTTTGTATACAATAAAGAATTTAAGAAAGATTAAACCTGCTGTCATTATGCAACTACGAACACGTGCTCGCTAAATAGGCACCAACACGACTACATAAAAGCTTGCGTGTCCACTAGATATTCAGATTGGCAAATATGAGGGTTACTAACGCAAGGTCATGGTTTATTTTACGGGCAAAAACAAAAGGAGAACGTATGGTTATTATATGTTTATTTTCTTTATAACATTTAAAAGTTTTGTTATGGAACTGTGGGGTTCTTTTTCACTTGGATACGTATTTAGTTTTATTCTGCTTTATTTCTCTAATTTGTTTTTGTGTCACTGATTTAAACTAAAGTTATGTGTCTCGTAAAAATAAATTATCAAAAATTCTAAGATTTCATAAATAACAATTGCAAACAAGTATGTAGGTACTAGGTACTCACAAAGATGAAAATCTTGAAGGGATTTTATCTCCGCACAAAATATCATCTCAAACGATATTTCTGAATAAATCACAAAGTCAATACCTGTCTCAGAAAGAAAACTGATAATCTCGGAGATTTTAGTTTAAACAAACCGATTGTTGTGCGATATAAACATAAAGTAAGGAAAAACAAAAAAACATGAATTGATATTTTATCAAGTTTCATCAAAGAACAGAGAGATAATGTTAGCATCAATTGTTTTGTTTTCCATTTTATTCGAAATTTAAAATTATGTAGTGTTGTAAAAGTAATTCTAACATTAATTTATTTTAAATACAAATTTCGAATACAAAGATTTTGTTTTTACGGGCTCGGTGAAACTGTAACATAACCTAGACTTACCTCCATAAGACATCACGAATTTCTCAACTCTATTCAGTTTGTGCAGGCGAAATTTATTCGCTACAGCACTCAATATGTACACTCCTGAAACAAAACAGACAAATTATGCATTATGCAGAACCTCGTAGGCTCGTGCTATGAAATGCCTACGAGATCCCAACTTTATGACTTAAGGCCCGATACGATGTGGAATGTTCCTAAACCAACTTAAATACCTTAAATGTATTTGCTTATTTTCGTTTTCTTACAGCAATTGTTTTTAATTATTTATACTGGAGAGAGTGGTCTTAAAAAGACAAGTTCTTTCTCTTTAAAAATTATCAAGACGCAAATGTTTCCAGGTTAATGTTTTGGCTTTTGCGTCATCCATCAGAGAAAGCCGAAATGTTACTGAAATATGTAAAGTTAGGAATTAAGCATAGATGTTAAATCTTTGTCTGTGTTCTCAGGGGTGACTTAACTAAACCCTCAATTATACTCGTACATAAATAGAGAAAAAAAGAATTGCTTCGTCAAAGTCAATAAGTGTTTATTCAATAGAGCAAAACGCTACGTAGAATAGTTAATTTACTAAATAAGAACACATTTAATTACAAGTTTCAAGCCATAAAAAAACGTCATAGAATGAAAAACTCGGATGATGAAGTGAAAAACTTTCGACGCCCAAGGTTTTCACTCTGCGGTAACATTCGGTAGTTCGTTTGTAAACATTCTACATCGTGCTTGGCCGAACTGATAAATTTACACATTTTTCAGATTTAAGTATCCAAACTTGGTACCTACACCACACAGGAGAAAACTACAACTGTTTCTACGACTTGCTACAGTAACGTCGACAGTGAGCCGTTTTCAGTAAAAAATCAAAAATAAAAACCTAACAGATGGAGCTGGCAAAGTAAAAGAAAACTAACGCCATCCATAAGGTTCGAGGGAACAATTTTTGAAGTTTACTTTTTAATGAAAACGCCTCATTGACTACGAGAGAGAGGTCATGTGACTCTACATAGATATATCTCAAGATATATCTATGATATACATAGATATACCTTAAGATATATCTATGTAGAATTGGCGCAGCTTTAAGAAACCCAGACGATACGGCGTAATGCCAAAAGGAAATTTCACAGTAATTTTGTTTAACATCGAATTCGGAAACATGTACCTGTGTGATTTTACGGGTGCTACGTCATGTCTACGTGGGTACGTAGCCACTTTTGCTGTTTACGTAATTTCTGCTTTTGCGCTGGACTATTATGAAAGGAAGTTTAGATACCTAGCAGGTGGATTAAGTAGGTTTTATTTCATTTCTGACGTCGTGCGTTTTGCAGCGTTTGTGGTCACGGGATGACGTCACCGGACGGGAATTGATTGAAACGTCGATCGTCGGGAACAATAAGTCCGGCAGGGTGATTACGTATCTCGCGACAGGTTTTGCAACAGGGCTTTCTTGCTGTTCTCTAATACGAAATTGACAATTGACAGCAATCGTTGTTGTCAAATGTCTGTTGCAAAACCTGTCGCGAGATACGTTAATCACCCTGCCGTTTACCTAACTATATAATAATGTTTTTGAAAAGGGAAGGTATTGTTATTTATAACGATGCCAGGCAGCTTATGCCTCTTCCGATGTTGTCACATTTCAGTGATAGACTGATATTGTACTGCGCTCGCCAACCTGCCATGCGTGGATGCTTAGTGATCAATGAGGGAGGCATTTTTCCAGCAGTGGACATCCTACGGCTAGAAGAGAGAGAGACAGAGAGACTGATATTAAAACTACGAGTTTATACTCGTGAGACTTATGTCGATATGTAATGTAATATACTGACACACCTATTATCCAAAACACCTAGCAGAACAAAATGTTTACAGCACGAACCACGTGTTCCAGTCATGGTTCTTATTGAAAGTGACAACACTGAGGAGTATGAAGATGGCAGTCTGCATTATCTCTTTGAAGATGGTTTAAAGTTAACCAAAGTTCAATCTAAAGGTAACTCACCTATTATCCTAAACACCGAACAGAACAGAATGGTCAACAGCACGAACCACGTGTTCCAGTCGTGGTTGTTATTGACGGTGGCGACACCGAGGAACATGAAGATGATAGTCTCTGATGATGATGACAGCATCTTCATGGTGTATTTGATGGTGGTGTGCGATTTGTGGGAGATATTCGCTTCTACGTAGTTCTTCATTGTTATACCGCAGAAGGTTATGCTGAAACAATGTTTATTAGCTAGTTATGCAGGCTGACAAATATTTATACACACGCAAAAATGTTTGACATAATGTTTTGTATGCCAGGCCTCCCGCCTTAAGTTGAGACAAAAAAATCATGTTTAACGGGTGTTCATCGCGTATTAATTACTTTAGGTACAACACCATCTAGTAAGCAGTACCCAAACTAAGCAGATGGCTGGTATAATGGATACCAGGTTGATAGAATACAAGCTAAGCAGAGCTTGTGTTATGGGTAGGTACTAGATATAGATAAAAACATCCAGAACAAATATCTGCAGATCGTACAGACGTCTGTCCCGAGGCGGAAATCAAAACCTCTTGCGTCGCAGGCGGACTTACGCCCGCTGCGTTACACTGGTCACACTTTACTACTTTAAAAAAAACATGCTTAAGTTAACATTACTATTTTTCCGATTTCAGGAAAAGGGGAGGTTTTTAATTAGTTTTTTATCTTCGTTACATCAGGACTCCATCATTTACAAACTGATTTATGGATTTGAAAGGCTACACTTACAGATTGGACCCATTTTTATTGAAAGCCAGTCCTAATAATGTGATCCATTAAATCGAAGAAACTCCTAAAACATTACATATAGAGTTTTTGGTATTTTTAACATTTGCACTTAAAAAGTATAAATTGTTGAGGTAGAATACAGATAGTAATCGAAACTCCTCAATGTTAAGACAATGCCCAAGATAAGTGACTATGGCAATTTTGGCCCGGTATGATTGTTGTTGAACATCAACGAAATACGGCTTAAAATAAAGGTTGATTCTTGAACTTTTCAAGTTTACAATTTTGGGGCATGTCCACGGAAGCGTTATATCAAAGTTCTCTAAAAATCTAATTTTTCTGCAAAACCACAGCATGCTGGGTTCGATTGTCGCATCAGGTCAAAAAATTTTGTGCAATAATTTTCCTGCAATAAGGTTGATGTTCTATTTATATTTTTTATTAGTCTGTTAATACTAACGACCACATTTCACCTTCTCATGATCAGTGCTTGGAGATCCATGAGGGAGGCCTTTTGGACATATCTAGCACTGGACGTTCTGCGGCTGGAATGATGGTCACATTTCATAATTAAAATTTGTCATTAAATCCCGTTGAGAAAACAGATATTCTGCTTTGACTAAATAACTAACTATTTGGTTCGTCACTTTCTCGTTGTACCAGCTGAAACCTAAACATAGAAATGGTATTTATCATTTTTACGCCACAGTCCACTCCGACATCATTAGATAGTTAAGATCAATGAATACCAATACATTTTTCATCATACCTACATACTCATCATCGTAATTCTCAGGGTTTTTCGTTGTTGTGTTATGTTTGTTAAAAAAATAAAATTATTAATTATGTTTATACTTTTGTTATAAATTGTATTTCATTTTCGTATATGTACTAATAATAAAGTTACAATAAAGCAGTTCACACATTCATTTAGCCCGTGGAAATCAAACTTACAACATCCTGCTTCGTTAGTCAGAAATAACTTGAGAACAAATGAACCTTACTATCAAGTCAATGTCTTTGTATCAAGTCGTTTCACTCGTCTTCTGTATTGGAATTTTTTCGCAGACAGACAAAATAAACGACTGAAAAGTCTTTATTGCTTCTATCGATTCATGAACACCCTTAGACGAGAACTTCACCTAGCCATGTTGGTCAGCCATAAGTAAACTCCTTACTTCATCGGTCATAAACAATAAATCATTATCATCATCATAATCATCCATGATCTTCAAAGATCCAACCCTTCTCTAATATGTAAGTAAAATATGAATTTTAAAAACTATGCAGGGTTCCTAGTTAACTGTAGACCTGTTGTTAGAAGTTTGTATATTTTACGTTTACGAAAATTGAGTTTAAAGTATAAAAGTAAAAGTATCTTTATTGCTATAGTACATGTTTTAACAAGGAGTTACATATTTTATAAAAGTATCTGCCATAATTAGCGTGCAACGTCTTTTTACTCACAAAAATGAGTAACATATAAAAATTTAAATAATATATAAAATGTTGAATAAAATAATAAACTAAATGTCACAATTCATTCACAAATTAAAAATAAATGTCTGTCGTTGTTCAAGTGAAATAATCAATTAACATACATATAATGATTTATAATAATATAATTACTTACTGTATTTTTTTATCTTCCATAAAGTCATTTAAATAATAATAACATTTGTTGAAAAGTATGGTTTTTAATTTACTTTAAAACATTAAAACTGGCATTTCTCTAGAGTCTTGGTACTTGGTTATAAACGAAAGAAGCGTTACTGAATACTCTTCCGCATCATAATAGTATTACATTTTTTAGTATGGACTATAAAGTATATCACGTCTGCTTCGTCCAGCATCTGAGAGCCGGCAGAACAGATCGAGATTACATTTTACAAACATAACTGTTTCGTAGATATACAATGACGGGACTGTCAAAATTTTATGTTTGATGAAATATGGTTTAGGTACTTACATGAATCTGTTACTTTCATACTGAACATCGCTCTTATACATCTTTTTTGATATCAAAATAACATTCCATATCATAAGTTCGAAGAGATAAGGCTGCGGTATGCGCTAAGCTAAGCTTCTAAATTAACTAAGTTTATAAAGGACATATACAAGGCTGTTTATTTTTTTAGCATAAGCTTTCTAAATGTCTTCAAATTAAGCTTATTATCAATATTTATTTCTAGAATTTAGTTACGTCAACGTACTCAAAAATATTATTATATTTTATGTCCATTTTATTTGAAGCTGCATTATCGCGGTATGTTTGGTAACCGTATCACTTATTCGAGCGATGATTTCCCCGAAACTAAAAAAACTGGCTAATCTTTTACCTAGAAAGTTCATGAATTAAACTATAGCAGCCCAAATATTTTTTTTGCATCGTTATCTCGTCGTCATTATTTTATAATGTTTATGCAAAATCACAGCTTTCTAGGACTTATTGGTCTCTTCGCAAAGCCGAAGACAGACAGACGGACAGACAGGCAAAGCGAAACTATAATGGTTGCTATGTTGTACTACGGAAACCTAAAAAATAATATAATAATCCCGAAACGTCGGGCTAATCAAAGGTATTACGCGATAAATTCCCGTGTTTATGTAATTATATTTTAATGAATTATGATCGCGAAAGTTTACGAAAAACTATTGTACTTGGTAGTTTTCATTTAATTGCAACGGTTCCATCTGTACTCATATTATGAAAAGGAAATATTTTTATTTTGTTTGTTTGAAAGACTATATTTTATCTCCGTATTCTCACGGGAACGGGAACTACGCGGGTGAAACCGCGGAGTGCAGCTAGTATATTAATAAAGTATTCCTTTCATGGCCACATTACTGTCACTTTTGTTTCAATTCTACTCATAGCTCATGCAAGCGTTCTTCGTTTCAGTGCATTCGGAATGGAAAAGCGAAGCCCGCATGGATGGTTAAATGACGTGTTTTGTTTCTGAAATTACATCCCTGGAGCGCTGCAGATTAGCTCGTTGCAAAATGAATTTTGAATTTATATAAATAATGCTGGACAATCCACACAGCATTATCTAGCCCCAAGCTAAGCAGAGCTTGTATTATGAGTACTAGATGACTGATATACTTAATTACTACATACATAGATATTTTTATTATATATAGAAAAACATCCAGAACACCCTGACCTAATATACTTAATTACTACATACATAGATATTTTTATTATATATAGAAAAACACCCAGAACACCCTGAACAAATATCTGCAGATCGTACAGACATTTGTTCCGAGGCGGGAATCGAACCCGGAACCTCTTGCGTGGCAGACAGACCTTTGCCCGCTGCACCACAGAGGTCGTGTGTAATATGTTGGAACTTCATTATCTACAGACTATATACCATACATAATATTCTAGAGATGGGTGTCCTGCCTGACTGACTGACTCATTAACGCACAGCCGAAACTACTGAAGATACAAACTAAAATTTAGAGGGTAGGTCTTTTATAATCCAGACAAGCAATAAGAAATGGTTTAGGGGATGAAAATTTATATGTATAGCCTAGAGTGAGGTCTATAAACGTCGCGTCGATCTATTTAGTCTGTGGAGCGGCAAAAAGAAATATACATCCTTCCATAATATGCAATATCGAAAAACACAACCCTTCTTTCTGGCAGCAGTTGGGTAAAAAGAAATTTATTAAGGATATAAATGCATTGTGGCAGAAAATATATATTTATGGAAGTCAGAAAAGCGTTAACCCTAGAGGTCCCGACATGGTTAATCCGACCCAGCCCGCGATTTTGTCAAATTTAAATAAAATTTTCCGAATGTGTTCCGAACAGTGGGTACTGTTTGGTATATAGCATACCAAATTTATAGGTACACAATTTTTTTACGCGTTATATTTATATCAGTCTGTATTGAAAATACGAGTAACTTCCAGTAAAGTGAACAAAATATATATATAAAATATACCGAAAGGAGTTTACGTCAAAGTGCTTCCGAACCCAATGGCGCGCCGAAAACCAATTTCTGAGCTTATAAAGATTAATGTCAGTTTTTGGGACAGCCGTTAATTTGTAACTTGCTATTTTCCATTAAGAAATACCTCGGTAACGTACTTTCTTAGGCCTGAAATGCAATTACATTAATTAGTCTGTAGAGGAGTGAGGAGCAGCGAAGGAGTCAGCTATGTCAATCTTATAACAAGATGATTAGTATTTATGTGGTTGGAAGATTAAGTCTAAAGAAATGGATCTGTGCGTGGGATGATTTGAGTAGGAGAAATGAGTTTCGAGTTGTCGTCTGATAACGGCTGGAAATGAAATACATCAGACTAGCTGACCCGGTGCCCACTTCGTTGGGCGGTAATTTATAGCCTATGACACTCACAAATACTGTTGCTTTCTATTAGTAAAATAATTTTTAAATCGGTTCAGTAGATCCAGAGATGTTACAACCTTACAAACTCACAAACTTTACCTCTTTATAATATTAGTATAGATTTGAGGTACACAAGGTAGGCCATTACAAAGATGAAGGAAGGCTCGATAACGCGGACTTCGTTAGTGAACCTGGTTACGCGGCCGGTGGCGAAGACCCACACTACCTGTACCGATACATATCCACCAGACACCAGTACCTGTGTATACAGACTACCTGTACCGATACATATCTAAAAGGAAGTGTGAAACTACTTTCACACTTCCTTTTAGATATGTATCGGTATAGGTAGTCAGAGGTGTACTAATGATGCGTATCGTTATGTGATGAAGAAGAATGATAGTAATGAATGTAAATGTGTGGATGAATGGGATGCGAGAGATGGGTCAAAGAAGCGATGGATGATTGTATGAATATATGAGAAAAAATGCAGTGAATGATAAGGTGACTACTAAGAGAGGAGAGTAGAAGAGAAAAACATGTTGTGCCGTCCCCATCTAGCGTAAGATAAACGCATAATATGACGATGCTTAAATAGAACATTTATAACGTTTCTATACAGTTGTTTCTTAAGAAATACTTACGCCAATATCCCGCTCATGTGGAACATCTCCGCATTGAGGTACGCAAGGTAAGCCATAACAAAGATGAAGATAGGCTCGATAACGCGGACTCCGTTGGTGAATCTGGTTACGAGGCCGGTGGCAAAGCCCCAGACTACACCGATGCATGTCCCTCCGAAAGCGACCACGAGGAAGGAAGCTAATCCAGCCAGGAAGTCGGTGTACATCAGGTTTGATGGGCCCATTTCCCTGTGGACAAAATGTGGGTTTTGAAAAAAATGTTAGGTAATCAAACTAATGTTAAAGTCTTTCGAAGGATCGAGCGAAGTGAAGGCATCATGGTGGACAAGTGTTTCCTCTTCGACAAACGGTATGGAAGGATCGATTAAACGATTATTATTTACTCGTGCACTGCTAGTGCAACCACGAGTAGAAAACACCTGTTTTCAAGAAGCATGGCTATTAAAAAAGAAATCTAACACGCTACGTTAATTTTCTAAACCCTATCTCTATCCCTACTAAACGTATCTTCCTATATTGAGCAAAATTTATGAAATATTTTTGTAAACAAAGTGCTACCGTGGTTTCTGGACAAAATTTGCATTGGATGTCTTGCTATTGTTTAAGTCTCGCTGAAACAAAGGCAGAGGTCATCATCGGCTGTCAATGTGCGGAGTTTTTCTGACTTTAAAGACAGAAGAAGGTTCTCAGGTCGTCTGTATTTTTTCCGTTGTTTATGAAGCGATTTGGAAAATAGTTCAGCTAAATACACTTCCAGATTCGTGCAGAAACTCAGTTCTAATGATGGCATCCATGAGGAATCAAGGGAACTCCTCAAATATTTTGGGCATACATTATACCGTTTTCGGACTGCTGCAACAATTCAAATGAAACAGATGGGCATCGAAAAAAACATTTGTTGCGATATCGAAAGATAGCTATGATCTATACCCATCCAATCATCGTCGCACCTACCTACTCATTATGATCATCATCACTAGAGTCATTGAAGTCAGATTTTTTTTGTTGAAAAATAAATAATTATTTAATATTTTATAGGATTTCTTTCAGCCACTATCGCACCTGATAGTTAGTGACGAGAATGAAGGTGGCTGAGAATGTAATACGTTGCCTACAAGTGCCATTTTCACTCCACCCTTTAAAACAAAACAACAATTGTAAATCACGGGAAGCACAAACGCCCGGGGCTTTGAGCCATAAGAAAGTAAGCTACTGCTTGCTAACCAAGGCTTATTTCGAGATGCCAGCTGCCCTACGAATGCTCTCCAGTCACTGACAGCCAGCCACGTTTTAGAATATTTATTGTGCCGTATTCAGTAAAAAATAAAAAATAAACTAGTACTTATTAGTAAAATAATTCTTTATTTAAAAAAAACGAGTTTAAATAAATATTTTTTTCACTTGTTGCTAAAAACATCCAAACCGTATATAAACGTAGTAGTAGTAGTATTTCCCTCGATTTACCATGGATCCCATCATCAGAACTGGGTGCAAAAACAAATATACATTATAAAGTGAAACAAAAAACCTAACTGCAGGGTTAATTTAGGGCATGAAAAGCTTTGAGGGACTCCAGCGTCTACTGTTACTGTCGGCCCGAATCATCCCATTGTTGGGCAAGGGCACTTCACTTCTTAAATTTATTTAATTCCTCATGGATCCCATCAGAATAAAATTTAATTTAATTAGTTAAAAATCTTCTTTATCATAAAATAAATCGGCACATAGTATAACACCCCCCTTTTTTGTCGATGGTTAAAAAGAACACCAACGCTATCTATAAAAGAAAAACGTCAAAAATAGCTCTCTACAGCCTACGTGGGGCTATTTTGACGTTTTTTTTCTGAAAACCTATCTCATTAGGCTGGCTAAATCCCTAGCCGTCAGTCGTTTCTAGATTAAAAGTCGCTAGAACCAGAATAAATATTGTTTCCCTGTGAAATGAATCCCTTTACTCTTTAACATCAATTTGTATTTGAATTCGTTTCTAAAAGATCCCGATAAATCAAGATCTTTTCATTTCTACAAAGCCAGCTTTGTTTGCAGACAAAATTGAGGTCATCTATTTCCATTGTTATACATAAAGCTGAGGTCGTAGAGGAAGGCAGAGATTTATAAAGTAAAGGTTTGGAATTTAACAGAGCACTGCTGCGACTGCAACGTTGCGAATTTTATAAGCTGTTTCGTAAAAACCTATCGTAACCTTTCGTAAACCTTTAGCGATTTTCCGAAAAAAATTAGGGTAAATTTTAACGTACCTGCTAAAAAAAAAAAAAAGTAAGGCCTTTGCATCTATTATAGATGATTTATACAGCGTCAGCAACTGGTAATCATGCTGTACGGGACGCTGCAGTGCCTGGGACATTGTTAGATGGATTAGGCTTGCCCAGCACCTATACCATCCTCTCAGCTTAGTCAGCTATTATTCAGAGGAAAGAATAGGAAACGTACGTAAAAAAAACGTACCTGCTAAATGAATATTAATTATCATGATATTTACCATGATATGAGACTGATTGAGTTTTTTCGATAATTGGACGCAGTTACCTGCACCTTGATCACGGATAAGCTGATTATCCATGGCGCGTGAGTATTTTTGCCGTAACTGTACATAATGAGGATAGTTTAAAATTGTATAGTTTTGACATTATTGTAGGTAGCCTTGTACCTCTATCTATAGATTTTTTAAGGTACATTCATTTGAATACCTCCTTTTATAATTAAAGAGTAAGTCTATGCATTTGTAAGCCCAAGAGCGGGTTTTCGATTATAGGTGTTTCAAGAATATCAAGATTATGTGACTTTTAGTTGAGTTTTTCATTGTGTGGCACTCAAATACAAATCAAACTTTGTACACAACGTCGTTAAGTGCTTCATACACGTGTATCTCCCCAAACATAGCTTACAGGATGCCAGGATAATTTTACTTTTCGAATGACTTACGTAAAATCTTCAAATATGCCATACATAAATTTGTATTGTATTGTATAACACCACAGTGACAGCATCATTCAGCAGGGACTCTCCAAACACGACGATGTACAATATGTCATCCACGTGTACTTCCTCGAACACGGCTAACCACGGGGTTCACAGGGGACACAACTCCATAGTGACGTCATTTAACAAGGACTCTCCAAACATGACGATGTACTGTATGTCTTCCACGTTGTTCCTCGTGAACTACGTCACGAACGGGGATTTCTACTGAAGGGGTCTTGGAGAGGCGAAAAACGTGGCGAATTCTTTTTGAGTGTTTTTCAAGTGCTCATTAGATATAAATTAGCGGATTTGTTACTGTTACGAGGTGGGGGTTCGGGATTAAATAATGTAGTCCAATTAAATCAAAATTAACATTATAATCACAGATCACACCAATAAGAATCTCACAGCAGATTCTCACTAGAACACTTCTTCACTGAACAACACTGATCGTCACTATAACACTTGTTCACTATTCACTGAACACTATAGCACTTGTACACAATCACTCTATTCACTTTGAAGTCACTCGGATATATCGCACTGTTCGCTTCCGTAGCCAAATAAAGACTGTCCGCTCGGTAAACACATCCGCGTATTTATAACGCACATAAAGAAGATCCTCGAAGCTTCCAGATTCACAGAAAAAGGACAGCAATAATGTTTTTACAATCCATGCCATTGTTCTCGAAACCGATTTATCTATAAACTTCGCCTGTCTGTTTACAAAATAGAGGTTGGACTCTTTCGGATGTGTTTACGTAATCACCGGTCCTTTCTGGAACTTTCACTAACTTACTAGTTTGCGTTTGTGCGCGGCGCAACATTACTATATCCTGCTTGTTTATTTAGATATTATCATGGATTTTGCGCAAAGTCACGCCTGAATCTATTAATAACTTAATACCACTTACGTATAAGCTTCAAACATGTGATACAACACCACAGTGACGGCGTCGTTCAGCAGGGACTCCCCAAAGACGACGATGTACAATATCTCATCCACGTGTATTTCCTCGAACACGGCTAGTACCGCCACCGGGTCCACAGCTGATATTAGAGCGCTGAAGAGGAACATGTCCAGGAGTGGAGTGGTGCAGCCGAACATACCGGTCTGTCCGCAGGCCCATAGTGATGCTCCTACGGAAAATACGAAACTGTCAAAACAGAACCGACGAGATCAAAATTATAATAACGACAAGTAGAGCTATTGTTTATCTAGTAAGATTGACCAGGGAAGGCTTAGAATATGCCTACATCATTGTCTAAGAAAATATGGTAGGTAGAAATAGCAAAATGTGTAGCGTCACAGTGGGGAGAGGAGCAAAATAACGTGAAATCGTGTGATGTAGCCGTGGGGTGCCGACAGAAGAATGTGTCCTCTCCTCTCATGCCCGTGGATGCAGTAAGAGCCTGCTAAGGGATATCTCTGGAAGATGGGCAGCAACGTCTTTCCGTGTATCATATATCAAATACGGGATGTTGATACACGGAAAGACGCTGGTGGTTTGCATAAGTCTTACCAATAGTCAACGTATTGAACACCGTCCCCACAACAGCAAACAGCAAGATCGTCCCCAGATGGTCGAAAAACAATCTGTTAGGCATGAAGTATCCTGCATCTAGGATTATAGGCGGCAACATATACAAGAAGAACGTGTCAGGTGTCAGAGGTTGAACGTGGACGCTGTGGGTGCTCAGAAGTAGGGCTCCAATCAACACCCCCACGAAGATAAGCAGACACGACTCTGGAAACATCTTCGATAACTTCGGCGTCATGTGGAAACCTGAAACAAGTAAAACCTTTTTAGAAAACATAAAGCTGTTTAGAAGAATAAAACTCTCATCGATCTCGAACTCTTTTTACTGAATAAATGATCGGAAATGTCGTTAAACGCTTTTGAAGGAACATCACAAATGACGGTTGTCATTAATGTAAACAAAAAATAGCAAAAATTACGAATTTTAAGGTTCTAAAGTAGGTTCTTGAAATAGATTCTGTTTGGCATATAAATTTTGGTGAGATCTTGCAGAACTTGAAAATATGAAAAACAAGCCTAGGTTATCCAGAACCAAGTCCTATTCCGGCATTTACGATGTTATGTTCGGATCTACACCTTTCCAAAACGTTTTGTATCAACATCCTGCTAAGGTAAATAATGATAAAATAATGGCAGATGGTATACCGAAGGATTCAGATAAAAAAACACTCTTGATAAATGATAATAATATACTCATTGGAAACTCTTACAATTATGTGACGTCAGAAAAGTACATGAACGCTTTGAATAGAAACCAGAGCGTTATGACTGTAGCTCCATCTACAAGTACAGTGTTTTGTGACTTGGATGATATTGCAAAAAGACATTCATTTCATTATATTACAGAACTTAGTATCTCCAAGGATAATATTGTAAAAATGATGAGATTGCCAAAGGGTATCAATGGAAGTAAAAGAAAAAGTAATATTATTGTACAAGAATGTGCTACGCAGATACATCCGAAATTACTTGTTAAAGATAGCATAGAACTTAATTCCAAATTAAAGAAGAACCATTTCCCACGCAACAACGTTCTTTCGTCAGAAATATTTCTTAGAGACTCAGGAAAGAGGTATAGAAAGAATCAATTTTACAACATTGATGTATCTAATAACCAGCAGAAATTTTGGTCAATAGGAAAAAATAGCCCAGAATACACAAAACTTACTTCACACGAAAAGAAAAAGAAGAAGAAAGGCAAGCGCAAGGAGGACCCATGTCCATGTCAACTGTTTTCTTACGTTTGTTCATGCTCTGATGCAAAATCACAAACTGAATTAGCAGAAAGCAAATGTAAAACAGTCAATCAACTCACTAGTACCATTAAATTTACAAATAAAAAGAAAAGCCAAGACCCAAAACTGGATAAACCTACTACCACCATGAGCTTAGAGATTAATAAGATCTCCAAAGAACCCACAGCTAAAGCGGCTGATCTAGATTTTGTCGATCAATCCCTTAAAAGAAAAAATAGTAGGACACATAAGAAGGTACACAAAATAATATGCCCACATTGCAAAGAGAAGGTCGACTTTTACAGCACTACGGAAGAAGAAGGAAGCGTAAACGTTGATGATTCATCTACCTTCCAGAGTCAGGAAATAACAAATTCTTACAATTGTAAATCAGTTAAAACTAATGAGTGGAAACAGGATAACAGAGACGAATGCCCTCATGATCCTCGATGTGAGATGGTACCTATATGTCAGTTATTACCCTCTGTAGAACCAAATAATAATCAAGCGTCTACAAAAACCACTCCGCGTACTATTAGAATCACTAAAGCTTGTCGGCATCACCCGCCGTGTACAGTGGTGCCCTCGTGTCAAAAAGAAAACGTGCTAAGAAATCACTGCGAATACATCCCTCCGTGCTTACATCGACCACGTTGTGTTAATTTACCACTCTGTGTACCAATTAACCAACAAATTGTGTACGATGAGTCCTTGCGCGATAACAAAGCAGAATATGAACATGCGACTCAATACAAATACATTCCTGTCATAGAAGACAGATCGAATGGTCTCTACAACACGATTACACGCGTACAAAACGCGTGTGAATATCTTAAGGGATACCACCTTAGTCAAAAGGACAGGTCTAACTTAACGTTGTTGTCATCACAGTCACCCGTGCCTTCGAGCCCTTGCGGGTTATACGACAAATCGTGCCAGTGCAAACGATTACTATGCTCTCCTAAGTGGTCGTCCGACACGGTTATAGCGCCAAACAATGAGGCTATCGTGTTTATACGAGATGTAGGCTGCCAGTTCCAAAATAAGACCTATTTACCGAAAGACTCGTTGCTTCGATATAAAACGTCGAGTGCATCCTTCAAAATACCCGGTGCTGTTAAATCTCAGAACTACTACACAGCGGTGCACACGTTACGGTGTGAGGATAAGTTCACCAACCCGAAATCGGGATACGAATCTTTGTCAACCGATTCAGTTTTGTCGATTGAGGTCGATTCGTTATGCCCTTCTCACGGCCATCACTGTAAAAATCGATACACGAGCTCCATTCCAAATCAGCGATATGTGACAGCGTTTGTTAAAACACCATTGGGAAGAGAGAAATCCGAGATAAGGAGCCGGGATACTTTCCTTGTGAAATCAAGAAGAAGCTTGAAAAGGAGGAACAGGAATGCGTTCTTGGCAAAGCGGGTACTAAGGTCTAGAACTAGTAACCTAAGTGCGAAAAGCAGCGTCCAGGTAGAGTAGAGTGCCTAAGTACCTATAGTCTCACCTAGTATTCCTACCGATATAATTCTGTTATCGATTTGCGAACGGCCGAGGCGAAAACAGAGTTAAATGGTGCAGATTACATAGGGTTATTGGGGGATGACTGAGATAAGGCGATGATTGTAGTATGATTGTCTAGTTAATGTATCTTAAAAATCCGATGTTATTCAGTAAACGTGGCGTATTTTCTTCTGTTTTTTTTTGAGTGATAGGTATGTGCTATTATAATAAAATGTTTTTGTCATGTTTCACACTGTTTATTTTCTTCACTTTTATTTTAAATGAAAACTTAGAAGTGAAATAGTATTTTTGAATCTAGGTCAGGGGTACTCGCAATAGTAGAACTTATCCCTCTTACCTTTGGAGAATAAGTATTGAATGCTCAGTTGTACTGGTGAGGTTTATTTACGTAACCTACAGTAGCAAATTTGTACAGTTGAATGTTGAAGATAGGTGAACCTCTGATAACTAAAACAGGTAGGTAATTCACATTAAAAAAAATATTTAGACAGGGTATTAATGAAAGTCTCGACCAATTACTCGAGGACTCGCACGAACAGGGAAGCTTATTGTCCTCGTGTGATAACGACACAATAGTATGTTTCGTTTTTGTTGTTCGATTCACGTTAAATATGTTCCTTTAAAAAGTATTATGTTACAGTTCATAAAAGTATACTTAATGCGCTCTATTATTAATTAGTCTATAACAATACCTGCTCAGATAACAGTGTAATAAAAGCCCCTTGTCCTCGCAATAAGTAAATATCTGGTGAATAATTCTCTTGAATTATTCACCAGATATTTACTTATTGCGAGTACACAAACACGACTGGCCTGCTTCGCTAACCAAATTATACAGTAATTTACAAAAAAATCCACACTTGTGTAGGAAATATTGTGTAGGGACCACGCATTTACTAAATCTGGAATGTGGAGACGCTGGCGACGGACGTCACGACTTATCTGATTTCTAATTTATATTCTTTCATTCAGTCTTACGCATTATGGTTTTAGATAATGGTTAGCAATATGCTTGGACAAACGTTATCCATAACGTATTACTAAGGCTTGACCGTATGCTAACAGCTGTTTTAATTTAGAATAGCCAGCCCCATGTCCAATAATAATAAAATAAATAATAATAATAAATATTTATTTTCAAATAACTTCTTGTTACTAATTAACACTTTAATTGACAATAACAATTTATCATTTAATCTGGGTGGTAAAAAGAACATGAAGAATAACCCTGTGCAGTCAAAAGTCTAACATTATCAATTATTTAAATATGTTATTTCAATATCCAATTAAATTATAAAAAAATATAGTTTGTACTGACTGAGAACCAGCGCTCCGTGCATGCAACGATATGCGTGGTCATAATTGTATGGGTGACCAAATCCTTTTGTAGATTTTTAAACATTTACTTATTTAGACAGAAGAAATATATCTCAAGTCCGTATAATTTTAATTAAATCACAAAAAAACATGGTCCATAAGCAAGGAACGGTGGTTCAAATTTTGAAATGAATTAACCGTAAAATAAAATGTGGTATATAGGCCCATTATTGTCATAATATAACAAATACAGGCTCTCACAACTTACCATTTAACGGTGAGAGTGAGAACATAATAAAAGTTTAGGTACTGTAACGAATCTTCATGTTTTACTTATTTTGTGAATTAAGTGAACAATTTTAATTACTTATACCTCTACAGTATTCATGAGATAAATGATTCTTAACAGTTTTATTTTGGGTCTGCTTTTTATTCGACTTTCTAAGGACCACTTCAAGTATTAAGGAGATTTTGCTCTCAGACTAATATTTTACAGAGTTTTCTTAAACTTGAGGTGTCAAATATTTTAGGAAATTTATTACAAGACAAGAGTTTAAATGACGCTAAACTAATTGCAAACATGCCCTCAAGTGATTTTTTGTTTGTCTGACGTATGAGAAGGAAATCATGTTTTAGCTCATATCCATTGATGAAGTAAGAGTCTGCTACGGAATACCTTCGGAAGATGGGCAGCAGCATCTTTCCGTGTATCAACATCCCGTACTGGGCTCGCCAACCCGCCTGCCAAGCGTAGTGAGTTGGCAACTATGGAGATGAGGGAGGCCTGTGTTCAGTAGTGGACGTTTTACGGATAAAATGATGATGATGACCCTCCATTTGTTATCGCAAATGTATCAAACTATGATAACAAAAATACTTACAGTTTTAGCGTTAACTACCCAGAAGACAAGGTGGTCGAAATTTACCAATCAATCTGCCTCCGACGTCTACGCCGCAATCTTTCAACGGCTGCGTTTATGGCTGCGTTTATGGCTAGCTAGGCATAAACGCAGCCGCCCTAGACTTGAATAGCGTGGAATCCAATCTCGCTTTTCCCAGTTAGACAATAATGCAACCCGGCGCGACGGCCTAGGTAAATTACCTTATCCAGACCCACCCTTTTGTAGTTAGCATTTAAGTGTCTATTCATAAATTAAGTCACAAATAGTTGATGAAGTGTGACATTATATGACAGAGGTCATAGAATCCGTGATGTCACATTAAAATGGAAATATAACAAATTTCTGATCTGCTGCTTTTTAATTTCACAACTTCTAGATATGTGACGTCACACTAGGGAGGAGATAATCTTACAAATGTGACCAGCTGTGACGATGGAGGTCAGGAGGAAGTCAATATATCATGAAATTCGTGTGATGTAGTTTATGTAGATGCCTCCTAATACGTTATATTTACCTACGTTCTTTATCCTACTTAGTTACTATAATTTTCTGTTATTATAATCGACCACCTACGCCATCTATTTCTAGTGGCACGTGTTTGCTTTCACACCTGCCAAGTGCAACAAATAAACTTTAGTGAATGGGAGCTTTTATTGATCGCAAGTTGTAGTGGGAGGTATTACCTCGTAAATAAATTAACTGCAAGGTCAGCTGAGGTTTATAAGCACTAAACATCATGTAGATCATTTTAGCTGTTTCACCTTCTAACGTTCACGAACCAGAATTGCAATGTTGCATTGATACGCTCAATAGGGCCTCAATAGTTATTTCCTTCCATAGAAGTGGGTCCGGATCGTAACCAGAGTTTCTAAGGACGGGCAACGGTACCGAAGCAGGCCTAGGAGACGCTGGCACAAAGGTCGCATTTCGGGACTTGGCGAGCGAGCGAGATTCCTCATTAGAATTGGGAGAGACCATTCCGGTCAAGAGATGCCAATTTTAATATATAGGGAAGGGAAACCCATCCACCCAAGCGAAAACTATTCATAGACTGATGAGACCGTTTCTCATGTTTATATTTTTTTTGTATGCACTCTATGGAACTCGAAAGCTGCTATACCCAGCTTTCTCCGTAACCGTATATAATTTAGTTCTGTAACTCACCTATCTTAGCCAAGCTGGCGAAAAATATCCACAGTCCGATGAGAAAGGGCGTCTCCACTCTATGGAACTCGAATGCCGCGATCACCAGTTTTCTCTCGGAGCCGGTTCCGGGGCCGTGGCCGTGGGGCTTCATAGTCGTTGGAAGGTCTGTGGTCTGGTGCTGTTTCTGGAGTTGTGTTCTCGGTGAGTCTCCCGGCGTGGAACGAGCCGGCCCCATCGGCCCGAAGTCCATGCCAGGATATGTAGACACGCCATCGACTGTTATGGACGGAGTTGATTTTGTTGTGATCTGGAAAGAAGATTTCTATTAATTACATAAGTTTCATTATATAAGTATTTCGTACAATTTGCGGAAGTAGAGGCCAAAGGTCTCTTATTCTGCAAAATTTTATCGTATTGTCTTGATTTCACGTTGAGGCTTGTGAATTGTGAGGAATGTAAAAGATGCCTTTGACACCTACATGATTGAAACAGCGTTAGCATGAATACCAGCGTCGCAACGACGCTGCAGTGCTTAGGACATTGTTAAATGCATTAAAGCTTGACAAGCACCTTTACCATTCTCTCAGCTTTTTTGGACATATTCAGAGGAAAGAACAGTTTAATACGACCTAAGCTGACTAACTACAGCTGCCCTTGCGAGAGATTGCTTGTATTGATAGAAATAAATTACGGACCTTCGTAAATAAAAGTACCTATGTACATACAAAACGCAACGCAGTAAAAAAATAATCGATGATTATTAAGAATTTCGACTAGCTCGTCACGGGTTGCGTAGCTTAGTTGGTTAAAATATTTCGGCAGGGTGATTACGTATCTCGCGACAGGTTTTGCAACAGGTAATCGTTGCTGTCAAACGTCAATTTTTTATTAGAGAACAGCAAGAAATTGACTTTTGACAACAAAGATCGCCTGTTGCAAAACCTTTCGCGAGATACGTAAGCAATCATCCTGCAGGCTTAAACCAAAGGTAAAAAATGAGGTGGACGTGTATATGTTTAACTTAGGAAGGGTTAAATATATATGTAGACGTCCACCTCCTCTTTTTAAAGAAGGAGGTAGACGTGTCTATGTTTCGTTATGACAAACTAAGGAAATAAAGTGAATAAATTATGAATTATGATCGGTTTGACCGACGTGGGTACAGACCCCACCACAGACGAAAATTTTAGATAAGGTTCCTCCTCATTTAATACCTATTTTTGTTTTCTTGTTTATATTGTATGTATTTTTTTTTGTAGTTGCATTGCATTGTGATTTGTGCGTGTGGTAAATAAATAATTATCTTCTTCCCATTTCACTGAAATATGAGCAACATGGAATCAAAAAGTTTCTGCGTAACAAACCTTGCTTTAGATCAATTTATCTTTCATATACATAGGTATGTATATAAGTTTTTGAATTTTTGGATGGCAGCATATGTACGTGATATTTGAACAAAAAAGCTCATACGAAAATTGGGCCAATTGCGTCGATAAATCAGTCAAATTAGTTGCTACGGCTTTGGCCGTAGTTGCAAAACTATAATCTTTTACGATGCGATGTGAACAAAGTTTGCATAATATTAAGCCACCTACAACGAATATGGCTGGTGAAGTTACCCCATTTTCGCTTAGAAGGGCGGGAATTCTATCTTCGTGGACCCCAAAAAGATGTTAAACGCGTGCAGAGGACAAGGTACCTACATAGCAAGTAAGCTTAAGGTTTAAAAAAAAAAATTTTTTTCAACAAAATAACGGCTTTAATGACAAAATCTAAAATGTTGCTGAAAATACCCAAACGCTACGCTGTAAAAGTTCTCTAAAAAATAATAATAATAATGTAAATTCATTTTCTCATACGTTTGATAACATGTCATTTTTCGTTGTCTAATATTGATCGGTGCGTTCAAAAATTTTAGTTTCTGACTCAAGCTGTTTATATTTTTGGCTTAATAATGTAGTAGTAGAGTTGTGGTAGTAGTATTGTAGTTGTAGAGTAGTGGTATTAGAGTAGAAGTAGTAGTAAAGTAGTAGTAGTAGAGTTAGTAGTAGTAGGGTAGTAGAGAAGTTGTAGAGTAGTGTAGTAGTAGTAGTCACTGGTAGTTGCAGTAGGTGCGATTCGTAGTTCGTCGAAACAGCTACAATTTCCATGCTTTAAATGTGTCTTGTCTCTAATTATTTACGGTAGAGAGAAACCCTTTTTAATTAAAAGCGTTTCTCTATACCTATTCAGCCCACCCACACTCACGCACTATGCTGAGTATAGTGCTAAAAAGGACCTAAGATACCCACAAGATATCGTGGTTTTCTTAACTTATTTCTTAAGGCGCGTTAGCGAGCTGATCGCTGAGTTTTGCTGTTCTTCAGATCCTGTACCCTCTATAAAGTATAAATACAGGTAGTGGAAAATAACTCAAAGGTAACTAAAAATATTCTACATTTTAAGTTTAATATCCCCGTTTAAAACTTTGCTTAAACGTCGTTTACTAATGTATACATTCTCAAAAAAACTTAAAAAAAAACACAAAACCTTTATCTTCTTCTAAAGTTAAGGTATTTTTTACACCAACGGGTAAATAATATATATATAACCAAAGTACCTGTAAAATTTTGAAAAAAATATAACTTTGAATTTATGATGATCTGAACTGACTAGGGGCCATCCATCTATAAATTACGACACACAAACTTCATGAGCATAAAATCAAATGTCGATGATTGTAAGTGAAACTGAAATCAGTTTATTTGGGCACTTTGCCAACTCATATGAGGTCACGTGGTTTGAATAATGTGTTTGCAATAAATCTTTCAAAGAAACATTTGAGTTAGTCCAGTTCATACAAGGTTATACCAGGCGTCCGTTACTCGCTCAAGGCCACGCGTTAAATGCCTACCGCTTGGTGTAACGTCGGTGTTACGCCGGCAGTAGGCTGCAACACGCCCGCTTGAGCGCACGCGCGTTAAATGCGTTCCTTTAGATGCCGAAACCGCGTAACTATTGTGCAGTGGATGGATGCCAAAGTCATATTTTCAGCACTATTTTAGATTTTATCATTGAAGTCGGTTCTTTTAAATAATTATTGGCGTAACTAGTTGTTTAAATCGTTTATAAATGAATAAATAATTATTAATTATTATTAATTTATTAATAATTATTAGATTATTAATAATAATTTAATTTTTTAACACTTAGGTATGTTGAAATGATGATGATTATGAAATGGATCCCTACTACTTTTATAAATTCTCACCATATTTTCCACTTCGAACATAGGAAGCTGGGGTTCGGGATTAAATAACGTAGTCCAATTAGAACATAATTAACTCTTGTAGCGCGACAAACGCGAGACAAAAAGTACCTAGCTACACTCTTTATATCGGAAATCACACCAATAGGAATCTCACAGCAGATTCATACTAGAACACTTCTTTACAGAACACTGATACCACTATTGCATCCGCTTTACTCCTGTTTTTTTTCATGCGTACGTATTAAAATTATTTACGCGATTTAGCATATTTTCAACGTTAAAATTTAGTAACCATGATTTTAGACAAGGAAAAAAATGTATCCATCATTTTATAAATCTCAATCATATTCGATCAACCAATTAAAAAAACTGTTTTTTTCACCACATTCGTTTTATTATCAAAATCATCGTAGAAGCAACCCATGTTCTACCATTCTACCAGCTGGCCTGTCTGACAGGAGTTAGAATAGAATTTAAATACGTTGACAACCCACAAACTCTGACCAGTGGCTCCTAGCAGCTGTCCTGCACGCAGCGGCCACATCCTGGCAACCACATTGGCTTGTGGGCTGAACCTGGTGAGGGGGGACTTACTGCCTTGGCACTCAAGTCCTGTCGGCTAACCCCCGTCTATTTCATGCACACCTCGGCCTTTGGCAATCTACCCACGGTGGCGAGGCAAGTCAACAACAGGGTCTTAGAAAGCGTCGACAACCAAACAACAAGCATTCCCAAAGAGAGTTGACGTCAGGCAGGCGGCCGGTCATAAAACTATAGACAATAACTTCGTACAACATGGTTTTGGACAATTATAGAATGCGCGATATTGTTAGGGCGTACTCACGAGGCGACGCGCAGGTGCAGCACGCGGCGTTTGTGGGAAATGGACAAAGGCTGTCATACCAGGGACGGGTGGGACGTAAGAAGCTAGTCCGGGAAGTAGGAATGAGGATGGCTGGTTGGAATGTAGGGACGATGAATGGAAGAGGACGAGAGTTAGCAGATGTTCTGAAAAGAAGACGAATAAGTGTGTCCTACTTGCAGGAAACGAAGTGGAAGGGTCCGAAAGCTAGAGAAATTGGTGAAGGATATAAATTTTATTATTGTGGTAGTGACGGCAAGAGGAATGGAGTAGGTATTGTACTGGATAGTAAGTAGAAAGAGTGTGTGACGGATGTAAACAGGATGAATGATAGATTGACAGTTGTTAAGTTACTGTTCGGGGATATTGTTTTTAACATTGTAAGTGTAATGCACCTCAGGCCGGATGTCAAGATGTAGTGAAAGAGAAGTTTTGGGAGGATTTTATGAAGTGATGATGACACTTGGTATATACCAAGTGATGAGAATGTATTATTGGGGGGGGATTTCAATGGACATGTAGAAGAATGAATGGAGGTTATGAAAGAGTCCATGGAGGGTGGGGCTTTGGAAGCAGAAACAGAGAGGGAGAAACTCTTCTGCAAGCTGCCTCTGCTTTTGATCTTGCAGTCGTAGACACATTTTTCTAAAAAAGAGACCATCATCTAGTTACCTACAAAGGCGGAAATCAAAACACCCAAATAGATTATTTCCTAATCAGGTGCAGTAGTAATAGGTAAAGTTACCACTTAACATCATAGACATTTAAATTCAGAATATCTAAACCTGTATTGCACCGAGAAAACGAAAATATTGAGATCGTTAATAGCATCCGCGGGCCGTGACTTGAGACAAAGCCTAGCCAAGGTCACGAGACCCTTAAACTCAGCCTCTCCAATGTTAGTTTGACCGCATTCGAGAATACACAATAGTTTTACCAGGGCCTTAGAAGACTAAAGTTTTGAATTGTTTCAATACAAAAGATTTGATCGCATGTGTTCTTCTGGCGTTTCCATAAATCTATGTATAGATAATGTATTAGGTATATCAGTCATCTAGTACCCATAACACAAGCTCTGTTTAGATTGGGGCTAGGTGATGCTGTGTGAATCGTCCAGCATTATTTATTTATTTATTAATTTATCAACACCTTATCTTTTCATATTGTTTGTGATTATGATTTTAATAGACTACAGGGCAGTGCAGTTTCGCCCTTACCGAATCTACAGTCATTTGTGTTTGGCAGTTAAATTTTATAATAATTTTAGGTACCTAATCAATAAAGAAATATACCTAATTGCCGTGCGGTGCCGGCAGTAGAATGTTGTCCTCTCATGCCCGTGGCTTCAGAAAGAATCTGCCAAAGGATACCTCCGGAAGATGGGCAGCGGCGTCTTTCCGTGTAACAACTAGCCTGCCAAGAGTGGTGAGTATGGCAACAACCCCCTCAAGTACTGACTTGAAGATTCATGAGGGAGGCCTATGTCCAGTAGAGGACGTCCTACAGGTGAGATGGTTATAATAACAATGAATCAATTAAAAATCCGTCATACATAGCACTACACCACTAAAGTAGTTAAATGCTTTTCGCTTAAACAGACACTAACATTTTTCACGAGCTCTAACGGTGAAGGAAAACATCGACGCAACCCGCGGCTTAGTCAGCTTCAGACGTATTGACCGGTGTTTTCCTTCTTTCATGCTCAGCCGACTAAGCTGGATGGAATAGGTGCTGGGCAAGCATCTCAATGTCCCAAGCACTGCATCCTATACACCATAACTAACAGTTTGTCAGCAACGGTATAAATCATTATTTATTAGGAAAAACCAATTAACTTATTTTATAAGCATCCGTGCCTTCATCTTCTTAAATGGAACTGCATTAAAACAGGTTTCTTATTTTAAGTACCTAGGTCATATTGTGAGTGACAATCTTAGTGACGAGCTAGATATAGAAAGGGAACGAAGGGCGCTGGCCGTGAGAGCTAATATGCTGGTTCGAAGGTTCCACCGTTGTTCAGAAGAGGTCAAAATTACGCTGTTCAAATCATACTGCCAAACCTTCTATACGAGTAGCCTTTGGATCACATATACTCAAAAAGCGGTGAGCGCCCTTCGTGTCCAATACAACAATGCGTTTAGGATGTTGCTGAGGCTCCCGCGGTTCTGCAGCGCCTCAGGCATGTTCGCTGAGGCGCGGACCGATGGGTTTCACGCCTGCATGCGGAAAAGAACTGCCTCACTACTGCGCAGGTGGCGCGCGAGCTCCAACAGCATCCTGCACACATTGGTCAATAAATGGGACAGCCCAATGTTAAGACATTGCATAAAATTAATGATGGTATAGGACTTATTCTGCCTACTAACATAGTTTTAAGGTGATACTAACACTTATGGATCTTGTTGTCTGAAAATAAAAACATTTTATTTATTTTATTTATTTATTTATTTAAATACAAAGTTGCCAAAGTTCTTCATGAGTTTTCACAATCTATCAGAAAACCGTAGAAAATCGTACCTAGTAGTAGTCAAAAAAATTATGAAATCTTTTACAGCGCCCCTAGCGAATAGAAGGATACTAAAACTATTAAATATTATTATTAGTGTTATTGTAGTAACTACAACGAGTTTACTACTGTAGTAACGTCAGGCAATCTAACATTTGTGCCGCACACGGGTGGAATTCTCCCTTAACAGTAACAACTCATGGTAGACACACTGATATCCAATCCAGCCATCTCTAAAGCTTTGCCCTGTTTATTTAATAGGAAACTAACAAACTATACATAAGTATATTCATAGCGATATCTCAACCGGCCTTAATATTGAGTTCAAATAGGCACTTCGCTTCAATCTGGCGTCATCTTTGGCGGGGTGACTCACTTTGATAAGAAATTCCGATATATTTTTAAAGTTCGTGGCAACATAAACATAACATGCAAGATAAAGAGTGAAAATAAACTTGCAAGCTATTTTATGCGAGAATTCGTTCCTGCTTTATATTTTTTTATTTTTATACCGAGTAAATAAATACCATCAAGTTCAAATAAATAATAGATATGCGAAGTAAAAAAAAAAAACCAAGTCTTGAAATAAATTGAATGTTCCAAGAAAACAAAAATAAAATTAAAACGCAAAAAGAAGCCGCCCAAACAGGGACTTGAATTAATTACCCTTGGATTAAAAGTCCAATTCAAGTTCAAATAAATAATAGATATGCGTTTTATAGTTTTGAAATATATTTTTTTTAATAACATAAAAATAAAATTAAAACGCAAAAAGAAGCCGCCCGAACAGGGACTTGAACCCTGGACCCTTGGATTAAAAGTCCAATGCTCTACCGACTGAGCTATCCGGGCTGTGCATAGTGAATCGAAATTAGTAAACAGATTACCTTTACCATAAATAGGGAATATGAATTAGTAAGGATAACTTGTAATTTTTGTAACTTAAGTATTTCGTTTTTACCGGAGACTAGGAAACGGATGAAGTTATGATTAATCTTGAATGATTAAGCGTCTTTCCGTGTTTCAACATCCCGTAATGCGCTCGCCAACCCGCATGCCAAGCGCGGTGAGTATGGAAACTACCCCTCATGGGGATCCACGAGGGAGGCCTGTGTTCACTAGTGGACGTTTTACGGCTGAAATTAATGAATGAATTTGATGTTTTTGATTCGATTGTAGTTACATTCTATGGTTAAGTCCTTATCATAAGGTTATATAAGATTGAGCGCACGCGATGACCTTGTAACGACGCATGCGACGGTTGCCGTGCAGATGCTATGAATAAATTAGACATTTTAAGCCTAATAACATTCATCATCATCATCAGTAAAAAGTCCACGGGTAGTTGCCATACTCACCACGCTTGGCAGGCGGGTTGGTGAGCGCAGCTCGGGATGTTGATACACGGAAAGACGCTGCTGCCCATCTTCCGGAGGTATCCCTTAGCAGATTCTTACTGCATCCACGGGCAAGAGAGGAGAGGCAACATTCTACTGCCGACACCCGACGGCAACACACACACACACAACATTTTCTTACAGTATTTGAACTAACATAACAGAAGGTTGAATTTTGAGGTAAACATGTTTAAATTGAAATATTTTTTTTTGTATAATTAAGTGACGTCATCATACCTATCTTAACAGAATGATGGTGGTTGATATGTTATTTTAACAACTGCTTTGATGTAGGAAGTAAACAATGATTTTTTTTAAATCCGAAAATTTTAATTTGTAGGTATTACATAGATCTCTTTATTATACAACTTAATAATAACACTAATTAAATACAACAATGGTAACAAAAAGAAAATTAGGTATCATAAACCTACTCCCGAATGTTTTTATGGTTCCCGGCCAAAATGGTAAAAAGGACAACTTATGGTATCCTTTGTCTGTTTGTCACAGATGGATATCTTGCGAAGTACTTAAACCATCGGCTTGAAATTTACAATAGTGTTAGATAAGGGTTATTCACTGATATTACATAAATAAAAAAAATGTGATTATAAAGGGGGCGGAAAAATGAGTTTAATCTTTTTTAAGTGGAGTTACTACTTACTAGATCATGTGGGGAATCATATTAATAAAATAATAATAAAATAAATTTATGCAAATAACTGTTACGGCTAAGAACATGAATGATACTTATAATAATAACAAAAAATCTAACGTATTAGTTGTGTGCCTGAACTAGATAATCCTGTTTTTCAGGCAAAACGAGGTCACAAGCAAAAATGTATAATCAAAAGCTCACCAGTACCTATTAGATAAAGATTTGAAACATTTTTACAATCAAATAAAAAAAATCATCAATTCGGTTTTAAAACTAGTGACAAAAATGGTCACTACTCAGTATTGTGCTGTGGCAGAACGAGTCGTACCACAGCGCTGGTCTTCCGTAGTAACCATGATGTGCGGTTGGTGCTACTGCAATGCACGGTAATTATATATTTATTAGGCACTTACACATTAAAATCGAATGAAAAAGAAATACAAAATAAATAAATATAACATTTTCACAAAAAGGAATATAAAATTACATGGATAATGTAAGACACAAAAGAATTAAACAAGAACAATTTCCATGCAATTATACAAAAAATAAAATATATATCACGGATCTATACCGAAAATGAAAACTAAAGGTATATTACAAATCTGTTAAGTTAAAGCGCTTCATTATCATACTTATAAACAGTTTTTAGTTCTGATTTAAGCCATATAGTTTTTGATTTACCCATTGCTGAAAAAAATTAAGTACTTACTTTATTTCTGGAGTTTGCAAAGGTAAACATCTGAAACTTTTATAGCTGATAGAATTGTTTGTAAACAATACAAGAAAATTAAAACGAACTCTCCAACTCTCATTGTATTTTAGAAATCATCGAAAGTTTTAAAAAAGTCTGCATAATTTCTGGTATCCGTCAAGAGATGGCGTTGTCAAGGTTCTCCAACATATGTATATAGTATCTTAGAGCATAGTTTCTGATACTGTATGATGGCATGGAACCCTCGGTGCCTATCCGACTCGCTCTTGGCCGGTTTTATTTACATTTATTTGGTGATAGAAAGGGATAGAAGCTTTTTTAACTATTCAACTAGGAACCTACAACGTACTGCCTACCAACGAGTACCTCCCTAGTAGTATACTAATTATGCTTTGAAAAACTAAATTCATCATCATCATCACTGAACACAGGCCATCATGGATCTCCACGAGGGGTAGTTGCCATACTCACCACGCTTTGTAGGCGGGTTGGCGAGCGCTGATACACAGAAAGACGCTGCTGCGCATCTTCCGAAGGTATCCATGCATGCTCTTACTGCTTTAACTGTAAAGAAATACATCGTGGGGAAACCGTGGCTTAGTAAGCTTTTGACGTAGTTATCGACGTGTTCTCTCCTCTGACTATAACCGACTAAGCTGGTTGAAGTGATTGGCACGCCTTATCCATCTAAGTCTCACATTATATGAAAACCTGTTGCTAACGCTGTATAAATCATCCATCGGAAAAGCTAAGTTACTACTCATAAAATACTAACCTCAATAGGATTGGCGTATCCAGCCGACAGCAATGCCGTCAGCAGCAGCATCCTACAAGCCCGTCTGCTCAAGTTGACTCCATGCTTCAGTGACGTCATCCTTCCTATGTCACCTCGCACTCATCTATACACAACTATGTTATTTACATGGATCACAAACTGCCATCAGTACTCAGCACGTAGAGCACACTGGAATTTTGACTTGTTTCATACGTGCAAATCTCACCATTCGATACGCCGATAAATGGATAAAATTGTGAGTATGGTTATTGGAAAATGCATGGAATACAAGGTCATAAGTTACAGTATATTTCCCGTAAAATATACACAAATTGATAACCGACGTTGCTAATGTAGGCGAAAAGACAGCCAGGTCGAAATGGGATTGGGTGGGCCACGTAATAAGAATGCACCCTGATAGGTGGGCATCGGTCGTCACTAAAGTGGGAACCTGAAGGTGGGCATCGGTCGTCACTAAGTGGGAACCTGAAGGTGGGCATCGGTCGTCACTAAGTGGGAACCTGAAGGTGGGCATCGGTCGTCACTAAGTGGGAACCTGAAGATGGGCGGCTACGCCGAGGCAGGCATAAAAGACGCTGGCGTGACGATATCGATGCCTTCCGGGAAGGCGAAGGAATTTGAAGGAGATGGGGAGACCTTTGCCCAGCAGCGGGACACAATATACGTTAGAAAAAAAAAACGCAAATTGACTTAGCGGCTTATGCGGCACTAAAATCGATAAGTTATATTAGATTTATTACCTATATAAAAAAAACTTAATATTTCGTAAGTATTAAAAAATGTCGTTAATTCATTAACGAACTCCATCTTCTAGATTCCCTATCTTGGCTGCACCGTTAAAAGCTTACCTATATTAAAAATAAACCATAAAGTTACCTATATTCCGCAGAAGAAGATGGGGACAACCTAAATACGTTTTGCACAAACTGACAAAAGCCCTAGAGAGAAGTCGAAGAGGAGAAAGGAGAGCCGGTTATGCCCAACAGTGAGGTCCAACGAGCTGTTTAGATCAGGTAGTTGAAGAGGAATAGATGATGTCCTGACCCGCCATCGAATGGGATAGTTGCAGGGAGATGATGATGATGAAGTCCTGTAAACTGAACGAGCATGTCTAAGGTCCATTGAGTTGAGTCCATAGACTGAGCAAGATTGAAATCACATTGAAATCATCATCATCATCATCATTTCAGCCGTAAGACGTCCACTACTGAACACAGGCCTCCCTCATGGATCTTCATGAGGGGTAGTTGTCATACTCACCACGTTTGGCAGGCACATTGCAGGCACATTTGTTATGCAGTTACGACATCATATCGACACTAAGTTACCACTGACCGCTTACCGGGAAATTCATTCATCATTATACCACCCAGACGGACAATAAGTACTGATCAGAGTTTTAGTTATTGCCATACAATAAGTGCTGACAAGAGTTTTAGTTAAAATTATTGTCTTTGTCGCTTTGTTCATTTCCATGAGTGATGAAAATGATTCACTTCTTGTTCTAACATCGACAGAGTCAAACCATCATAGTTATAAGTCGTGAATTATTGTAATTCAAGTTTAAATTTAATTAAAGTGTAATTAACGTATCTCGCGTGTTTCACTAGTACCTCCTAGCAGCCTTACATAATTGGCGCAGGCGATAAAGGGGTACTCGCGGCCGGTTTCGCGTTGAAGATTTCCGCCTAGAAATCCGCCCGTGTGGATCTAGATCCCGAGTACCAGAATCTACGTATGTGCTGCTCCGAGTATCCAGACATAGATAACAAAGTGTGACCGCAGAGATGTGCATGAAATTGGTCGTTCTGACGCTGACCCTGAGCCTGGGCCTAGCACAAGCGAAAGAAATAATACTTGAAAGTTTGCAAGATGGACCTGGGATTTTGCCATTTAAACTGGGACCTACAAGAATAATTTCCCACTATCATTCCTTTGTTCAAAATGTAAACCTAGATACCGTAAGAAATAATTTACAGTCCTTAAAAAATAAATTAACAGATTTCATCCCGCAGTTACGTAATAAAACTTTTTCACTTTATTTGCCTCATATAGATTATTTAGAAACAAAATTAGATGATATTTTCGAACAATTGAAGTCATTTGAACCGAAACGTTTTAGAAGAGGTCTCATAAACGGTCTAGGTTCAGTTATCAAAAGTGTTTCTGGCAATTTAGATTATACCGATGCATTAAAGTATGACAGTGCCATCTCGGATCTAAAGAAAAATCAAAATAATTTGGTTGCTGAAATAAACCATCAGATGTCTATAAGCAAGCAGTGGGTTTCTCGTAGTACAAATGTAACAGATAGAATAGTAGAAAATCAAAATAAAATCGAGAATATTGTTAATTCTATTCTAACTAGTGACCAAGAGCATGAAACAAACCTGATCAAATATGCTCATTTGGCTCAGCTTCTTCTTATTTTAGGAGATGACATAGATAATCTATCTCAAGAGTTTTCTAGGCTAGAAAATCTATTAGGATTCGCAAAGGCTAAGAGTGTTCACCATTCAGCTATCAATTATGATACATATAAAAGTATGATGAATAGGTTAGATTTTTTATATACTAAGGAACAAATTTTAGAAATACCATTTAGGGAATATATTGAAGTTATTAAATTAGGTTATTATTATAAAGGTAATGATATAGTTTTCGTCTTTAAGGTTCCACTTGTTCGTCCTACTAACTATATCCTTTATAAACTATCCTTAGCACCAAATCGTGATAGAAAGATCCTATCTCCTACCTATCCTTATGTGGCAATCTACGAAAAAGATCTATTGTCTATGGAGACAGAATGTCCGAAGTTTAGTCACGGTCACCTTTGTGAAGACAATCCAACCCATCATCAAGAGGACCAGTCAACTTGCATACGAGAACTTATACTTCAACAGCACATCTACGAGACTTGTCATTTTACATCAGTTATCCTGACCTCGGAAGCCATGGTGCAATTAGATGATCTGCACTACGTCCTGAGCTTTCCTAACCCAACGAAAGTTCAACTTACCTGTTCGCAAGACCAATCCAGAACGCTGAAGGGTAGCTACCTCGCCATCATACCAACAGGATGCGAACTTCGTTCTCCAGTGCTTATAGCAAAAAACGAATACGATCAAGTCGAAGGTCGAGTATTGAACATAATGAATATAGAAGTTAATGAAGAGGAAAGTTATAAAGCACCAGTAAAGAAGACCATAAAATTGAACACCATTGACTTAAGACAGCTACATGCAAGTAACTCTGAAACTGCTCTGCAAGAACCAATATTACTTAATGAATCGAACATGGACAGCGTTTATCACACCACGATTCCTGTGTACGTGCTATTTGGTGCAACTGCACTCATTATCATTGGGATATATCTACGAAAACGACATCAACGACAGGAACTTAAAGTCGATATACCACTTGAAACTTTTTCACAAAAGGAAAATGAAGATCCAAATCAATCCATGAAAGGAACCACTTCAAAGGAAGATGCTCATCCTTTATCTGCACTATTTTCGCCGAAAGCCTCCAAATAGATGCAGATCTTGGGGAGGGAGATGTTATGCAGTTACGACATCATATCGACACTAAGTTACCACTGACCGCTTACCGGGAAATTCATTCATCATTATACCACCCAGACGGACAATAAGTACTGATCAGAGTTTTAGTTATTGCCATACAATAAGTGCTGACAAGAGTTTTAGTTAAAATTATTGTCTTTGTCGCTTTGTTCATTTCCATGAGTGATGAAAATAATAATAATAATAATAATAATGCTGGACAAATCACACAGCATTATCTAGCCCCAAGCTAAGCAGAGCTTGTGTTATGGGTACTAGATGACTGGTATACTTAATATATTATACTACATAGATAGATATTTTTATTATATATAGAAAAACACCCAGAACACCCTGAACAAATATCTGCAGATCGTACAGACATTTGTCCCGAGGCGGGAATCGAACCCGCAACCCCTTGCGTCGCAGGCGGACCTTCGCCCGCTGCGCCACAGAGCTCGTCAAAATGATTCACTTCTTGTTCTAACATCGACAGAGTCAAACCATCATAGTTATAAGTCGTGAATTATTGTAATTCAAGTTTAAATTTAATTAAAGTGTAATTAACGTATCCGCGTGTTTCACTAGTACCTCCTAGCAGCCTTACATAATTCATTGAAATGCATATAAATAAATATTGCTGGACAATTCACATAGCATCATCTAGCCTCAAACTAAGCAGAGATTATGTTATGGGTACTATGTAGATGACTGATATACTTAATACAGTATACTACATAGATATATATTTTAATATGTATATTAAAAATAACCAGGATACCCTGAACTATCTGCAGATCACACAGACATTTGTCCCAAGACGGAAATCGAGCCCACAACTTTTTGCGTCGCAAGCGGACCTTCGCCCGCTGCGCCAAGAGGTCGTCAAATCCAGATATTCATACTGTCACGTATTTATTAACGTACTTGAAAGCTCAATTACAATATTGTTATGTAAGCGTCGGTTCCAGACGCGACAAGGCGGCGCGGCGGCGGCGCCAAGCCTGAAGATTAAAATAGTCAGGACATTTTATGAGCAACTAGAAAATAAAGGTTATCTCCCGCTAAGAATAAATTACAATGACGTTACAGAACTAAGCTGGGAGGATGGTATAGGTGCTGAGCAAGCCTAATAAATCCATCTATCAATGCCCCAGGTACTGCAGCGTCCCTTACAGCATGAATACCAGTTGCTTACGCTTTGTCAACATTTCAGCCGTAGGAAGTACACTGTTGGAGTTATTACGGTTGGAAGCGAACTGCATCCATCGTCGAACTGCGGTCTGCACTAGGTCGACAGCTCATCTACAGAACAATGTCAAATATTTGTCCTGTAGCGGAAATCGAACCCGATACTTCCTGCGTATCAGTCGGCTAGACCAACTTAGCAACAGAGGCAGTCAACGCCCGCTATAGTTGATTGATATCAAAAATCGATTGATTGATACCTCGGGGCGCAGAGGCCAAGGAAACGAGGTGGAATATCTCGAGAGGAGGTTCAAATAGAATAAACTTGCAAATTTCCATGAAAAAACGCACCGGTTCTAGGAAATTTATATTAAGGAAACATAACAGTGAAAATCTGATACATAGATATATAAATTTGTAAGCGGGAGTCAGATTCAAGCAAACAATCTTGTGTAGGTACAATAGAAATGTCTATGTATAAACAATTAAAAATTTTGTAAAGTAGCAGTTAGATTTTAGAGGATGTATTATTTTATTTTTATTTTTACGCTCAAAAAAAGTTTAAAACTTTAATATTTCGCAAACGGAATTCTAAATCAAAAAATTGTTTTCGCACCCCGTAAATGGTTTTAGAAAAACCCATTTAACGATAACCCACAGGATGTATAATATGAATATGTTTTTAGCATTTATAAACCGTTATCTCGGCATGGTTATTTTATATGTCCATACAAAATTACAGCTTTCTAGGTCTAATAATCTTTTCGTAAAGCCGAAAACAGACAGACAGATAAAGCGAAACTATAAGGGTTCCTTGTACGAACCCTAAAAAGGAAATAATGTAGTAAAACGAGCATTTTTGCACACCTACCTAGAGATCATCCATAAATTAAGTCAGACGTTAAGGGGCCGTCTCCACGAGCGAGAGAATCGCGACGAGTCCGCGCTATAGAAATACGTGGCACGACGATAACATCGCCGCGATTCCCTCGCTCGTGGAGACGGCCGCTAAGGGAAGAGAGGGGCCGCCGAAGTCTGATATTAGAGTAGTCCTAAAATTCATGACGTCACGTTAAAAAATAATTTATGTGGGAGTAAAACTAACTCCGGACTGCTGTTTCAATTTCATAATTTCTAATGATATGATGTCACACTAAGGGAAGGGAGTGTCACAAACGTGACTAGCTGTGTGTGACAAGGGGGGACGGGGTCAAAAATAAGTTTGCACCGACCGCAGTAACCTTTGTAAACATACAGTACACACCCTGTACAAACAAAACTCCGTGTAAAATAAGCTCGTCTCAGCTGTCTTGCAGTGAAATATTGCGTCGCGAGTCGCGAGCCGTGCAATTTAACGTTCAGCTTTTATCCAATTATGCAAAATAGTTGCGCTGTCGAAGTGAACATTTCGTCATTATTTTACTAAAAGACTGTTGGCAAGCTACAGAGTGTAGGTACCAAATGTTTATTTCCATGGCCCTGAATAATTTCCATTCGTCGTACGGGCGACTGAAAATAAGTAATAAGTACTAGTGCAGTGGCTACACTTCATCAGTAAAATACGGGAATTACTCTTTGTTAGTTTAAATTTCGTATGGATCAAGTGAGAGTTCTTACTCACAGTAGATCCAGTTTCGAAATTTACAAAGAAATAAGCTGTATCTATGTAAATGCGATTATAACTTGAATCTTCAAGTTCGAAATCGATGTCAGATGTCAAAAATCACACTATTATTTGTACGATGTTGCGGCCCATACACACACCAAATGTCACCCTTCGTCCAATATTTTTCAAAATAGTATTGTAACGTCGAAGCTTATTCTGACAAGTATTCCGAGATTTCAAGCAAGTCGACCTCATGGTAGGGTGGGTACTGATCGGTGATACGAGGTGTAAACATGTTACACGACGAGCATTCATGCAGTCAGAATGCTGGTTTCCCCGTAACGCTACGTACTGACTGCACGAAAAACCTCGTAACACCGGTCAGTACCCACTTTTACGAGGTGTAAGGCGAGCGCTTATGCAGTACGCAGCGTGACGGGGAAATTAGCGAGCAACGAGCCGCTCTCTTTGAGTGCTCCACCCGTCTGTCGGTTATTCGGCGAATCCTTTGAGTGACACGCGGTTTTGGCAGTACGCAGCGTTACGGGGAAACTAGCGAGCAACGAGCCGCTCTCTTTGAGTGCTCCACCCGTCTGTCGGTTATTCGGCGAATCCTTTGAGTGACACGCGGTTCAGGCAGTACGCAGCGTTACGGGGAAACTAGCAAGCAACGAGCCGCTCTCTTTGAGTGCTCCACTCCAGTCTGTTATTTGGCGAATCCTTTGAGTGTCACGCGGTTCAGGCAGTACGCAGCGTTACGGGGAAACTAGCAAGCAACGAGGCGCTCTCTTTGAGTGCTCCACTCCAGTCTGTTATTTGACGAATCCTTTGAGTGTCACGCGGTTCAGGCAGTACGCAGCGTTACGGGGAAACTAGCAAGCAACGAGCCGCTCTCTTTGAGTGCTCCACTCCAGTCTGTTATTTGGCGAATCCTTGAGTGTCACGCGGTTCAGGCAGTACGCTGCAACAAGTCGTCACGAGCGCACACACACATATCGTTCCTTTTTTCCTCTTACTGCATCCATGGGCATGAGAGGAGGGGTAACATTCTAGGTATTGCCGGCACCGCACGGCAACCCTTTTCAAAGTCAATTGATTCAACTAAGCTACGCAACCCGTGACGGCTGACGGGCTTGTCAAAATTCTTGTTATGATCATTAGGACTACCAGGAGTTTTCACAGTGTATACTCGCTAACTGTTATTTTCTTTGAATGATAGCTGACTAAGCTGAGAGAATGGTATAGGTGCTGGGCAAGCCTAATCCATATAACAATGTCCCAGGCACTGCAGCGTCCCGTACAGCATGATTACCAGTTGCTGACGCTGTATAAATCATCTATAATAGATGCAAAGGCCTTACTTACTCGTAACCGCTGTAGTTGAAAAAATATATGAAAACTTTTACAGTGCCTATAGCGGATAGTTTGGTACTTAGATACGCAGTAAACTATACCTACTACAATGACCGTAGTTTGGACTTTATTTGCTTACAATTTTGTGCCATGAGTTACAAATCTGACAGATAGTAACGTAGGTACTATTACTACTGTAGTAACGGCAGGCGTTCTAACAGTGACAACACCTGGTAGACACACATTATCGCTTTAGCGCTATCTACAGGTTCTACAAGAGTTCTCCGTCCTCTCTGTGTTATGTAGGTACTCCTTTCTGCTCATTGTCTGAAGTTGTATTCAGTAGCAATGACTAGAGAATTTTGACTGGCCCACGTGTTGCTTAGTTGGTTAAAGCCTGGTTTCATGACCGACGTGGGTGCGAACCCACCACAATCGAAAAATTTTAAGAAGGTATTTAATTTCCTGGAAATGTTCCACCTAAGTGTACTATAAAAAAATGTCAACGACATAGGAAACCATTAAGGTCGTTAAAAGTTTGCTTGCTATAAAAATTGCTGCACAAATAGTTGTTCACAAACAAACAGATGTTCTGATACAACAACATGTCATGACTAAGGCTATTAGCAGAGATATGATAAGGTTACCATTGCTTTGTGGAGCACTACAAATCGTTACTGGATACCTAATGCATCAAGGCGCCTAGTATGTATCTACACATGTCGAGTTCATGGCCACTGCAGTCAGACATGCGACATTTTTATTAGAGAAATGTCTGCTCACTTCAAATACTTAGTACATTATTAGTAAACACGTCATGTAACCGGATATTTTATCAAATTACCTCTATGATGGTAATGCCGTGGGGTGCCGGAAGTAGAATGATAAAGATAAAGATAAGATAAAGAAACGTTTATTTTGTCACATTTTTACAATCAAATAAAAAAAATCATCAATTCGGTTTTAAAACTAGTGACAAATATGGTCACTACTCAGCATGCGCTGTGGCAGAACGAGTCGTACCACAGCGCTGGTCTTCCGTAGTAAATGTTTCCTCTCCTTTCTTGCATGGATGCAGTTATAATCTGCCCATGAATACCTCCGGAAGATGAGGAACAGCGTCTTTACGTGTATCAACATCCCGTACTTACCGTCAAGCGTGGCGAGTATTGCAACCACCCCCTCGTGATCTTGGTGTTCCATGCGGGAGGTCTATGTCCAGCAGTGGACATAGACACCTCTTCTACGGCTGGGGTGGTAACCTTTATTATTATTCCGACGCTTCGACTGGTCTTCCCGGGATCATAAACGGGAAGAATTAAGGAAATTTATGCGATAAATACACGGTACGTACGTGAAGTAAATCTATATCAATTACAATACTTTACGTATTGTAATTGATATAAGTAAGTAAGTAAGTAATGCTGGACAATATACACAGTATCATCTAGCCCCAAGCTAAGCAGAGCTTGTGTTATGGGTACTAGATGATATAGGTATGTGTATACTAGCTTTTGCCCGTGACTTCGTTCGCGTAGAAGTCATAAAACGTAAAACCCCCTTTTTCTCGCAGAGCCACTTTGATTCGAAAATATAAATCCCATTTATTCCCTATCCCGTGGGAATTTCGAAAAATCCCTTCTTAGTGATACTCAAGGTATATGTGTGCCAAATTTGAAGTCTTTAGGTGCAGTGGTTTAGGCTGTGCGTTGATATATCAGTCAGTCAGTCAGGATTTTTAATATATATATATATATATATATATATATATATATATATATATATATATATATATATATATAATATATATAGATTAATAACTAGCTGACCCATGTTACTAGTGTATTATATTATCTGTGCCCATGCCCACTTCGTTGGGCGGTAAACATTTTTACTTGTAAGGAGTTCCAACCTGAGATATAAGTCAGCTTATAACAGTACCCACCACAGAAAATTTTTGATCCTGGGAGTTATTAATCGTGAGGGCAAAGGAGATCTTGACAGGATACAGCCGTCTTAATAGATGACGACACGGTCGCGGTTCCATACTTATGTCGTATTATCTCTTTGACCATTTGTCCAAATTATATGCAGTAAAAGGGAAAAGTCTTTTGTTTTAAACACTTGAGTCGATAAATTTACTTATTTTGATTAGAATTCATAATTGTCAATAACATGAACAAAAACCATCACCTAACGATTTAAATTATTTATTACGCTGCTGCCCATCTTCCGGAGGTATCCCTTAGCAGGCTCTTACTGCATCCAAAACACCCTGAACAAATATCATCTGCAGATATTTGTTCAGGGTGTTTTGGATGTTTTTTTGTATAATATATGGGCATTACGTAAAAATTGCCATACTCACGTTAAAATCGTAATCGTTTTCTAGAGTAGGCACCCAGGATAGTGCACAGTCTTTTAGATCATGACTAACAGTTTTATCTCAAAAGCTACAATTATATGGTAGTGGTATATGTGTGGCAACGCAAACTAAGTATCCATCAGGTAAAAAATAAGGATCCATTTGTAATATTTTTTAAGACGACAAGACATATAGCAGCCTACAACAATAACATTTTTTTCCTATGAAGCATGCCACCGTCTCTCACTACATAGTCTTGTATATTCCTGTTTATTCCATCCAAAGGTTGCCTGGCAAATCGCTTTTAGCAATAAGTTATTAGTTGATTAGTTATATTTATTTTCTGTTTGTTACGCTATTTTAAGGTGTATATTACCTATAGCGTATTCTATATATAGAATAGAGTAATATAAATATAATAGTAATATATCTATTAGAGTGGTATGTAACCCCGACTTTCAATGCGAAGGTCGTGGGTTCGATACGGGCCGTGCACCAATGGATTTTTCTTTCTTGAAAAATGTATGTGCACACACACGAGCTTTAACGGTGAAGGAAACATCGTGAGGAAACCCGCGGCTTAGTTAGCTTCAGACGTATTGACCTGTTCTTTCCTCTGAATAATAGCTAAGTTGAGAGGATGGCATAGGTGCTGGGCAAGCCTAATCCATCTAACAATGTACTGCAGCGTCCCGTACAGCATGATTACCAGTTGCTGACGCTGTATAATTCATCTATAATAGATGCAAAGGCCTTACTTTTTTTTTATTCTATCTATCTTAGTTTAACTCTTCGATAATATCAACAATACAGCAGTTTGAGTAAGTACTTCTTATGGTACTTACAAGGGTGACATGTTCATTGTTGAACAAACCCTTTAAATAAAAGAATAAAAAAAATTACTTCTGGATAAACGGTAATAAAGTTAAAGCTCGCCTTCCTGAAAAGATTCAATTTTTGACTCTCTGCCAAGATTTATTTATCTCTGTATTCAGGACATCCCTGGCACTGCAGCGTCCCTGAACTTGTTAACCACAGTACCGAGTAACATATTCCCTGATATACTTCCCTGTAGGCTGTAGTGATAAACGTTCACTTTAGGGCACTTATTACTTGTGTTCAGTTCATCATATAGGTAAGCTTTTTGTATGGTGTATGGGAAATAGATAGAAAAAATCGTAATCAAAATTTTAAAGCCCATTTGACATGCAAAATATTACCTATACAGCCTCTAATATACCTACTCTGTACAGGTAAGTAAAGAAGATGATCTAGATATTATTAGATGGGACAGGGCCTCGGACGCTGTTAGATAGATTAGGCCAGCACGTATGTCTAGTCATCTACGTAAGATGCTTGGACACTTTAACCACTGTGTATTGTATATCTGTGATTTAACTGAATAGACGAAACGCTTTTGCTATATTACTTTTGGTAGGGGTTCGTGGACGTAAACAATTTAGCAGGTACCTACTAGGGAAAATTGTATAAAATATTTTGTTAGACTTAATGGACCTTAATACACCGCTAGTTCAGGTGAAAGCCGTGTTGGCCAAGTGGTATGTACCCCCGACTTTTAATCGAAGGTCGTGGGTTCGATACCGGCCGCGAACCAATGGATTTTTCTTTCTTGAAAAGTGTAAGTTCACATTTAACACGTGCTTAATGGTGAAGGAAACATCGTGAGGAAACCCACGGCTTAGTTAGCTTCAGACGTATTGACCTGTTCTTTCCTCTGACTAACAGCTGAGAGGATGGTATAGGTGCTGGGCAAGCCTAATCCTTCAAACAATGTCCCAGGCACTGCAGCGTCCCGTACAGCATGATTACCAGTTGCTGACGCTTCATAAATCATCTTTAATAGATGCGAAGGCCTTACTTTTCAGATGAAAATTATATTTTGCGAGTGAGATTTGTAAAAACAAGTCTTAATGATGCATAAAATGAAAAGCATTGCGATGCATAATCCAGCTCAGTGGCGAGGAAAATCGAAAACTCAATCGTACGAACAGCTGGCAGCGATCACCGAGAATCGCAGCATTTACCGAAGTACAGGTTCTTAAATAGATTAACAATTATTTTATCGTATTTAAACTACCCAATCGGTGGTGATTTTTGCCCATAGTTGTTGGGGCATACGGCTAACGTGTCCTGCCCAGTCCCATTGGGTCCCCCAACAAAGACGACCACGTGGTAGACCCAGGCGACGATGGCGAGATGAGCTTGACTCCTATAGCATAGACTGGCTTCAACAAGCTCAAGACAGGGATAAGTGGAAGGAGGGAAGGGAGGCCTTTGCCCTGCAGTGGGAAACATCAGGCTTATAAATAAAATAAAAAAATAAATTTAAACTACAATCATCTCAGCCGTAGGCTGGAGACATAGGCCTTCCTTATACCTACATCTCCAAGTGATCTTGGCAGGCGGGTTGGCAAACGCAGTACGGAATATTGACACACGGAAAAACGCTGCTGACAATCTTCTGGAAGTACATATATCTTGAAGTTTCTTACTGCATCAGAGGAGTGGCAGTATAGTAACGCGGGGTGCCGTGAACACCCCACAGCTTTTGATATACTACGAATTTAATAAAACATTATTACAATGTTATTTCAATATGCAAATTGATATTCAACAATGTGACCTGTCTGCTTACGAAAAGTCTGAGATTTGTTTTGTGCAGGTAGGTACGTAGTATAGCCGTGGGGTGCCGGCAGTAGAAGTGTGACCCTCCTTTCTTGCCTGAGGATGTAGTAAGAATCTGCCGAGGAATTTAAGAAGGGCAGCAGCGTTTTTCCCTGTTTCAACATAGCGTGGTGAGTATGTCAACCCCCTTATGATCATGAATTAAAGATCAATAAGATGCTTCCCTTTTTATTGTTTCCTAGTAAAACCCTCACATAGTTTCACTTTGTACCTCTATGTCTGTCCGTCACTTGGCTTTGCGAAGAGACTATTAGTCCTACAAATCTGTAATTATGCATGGTAATAAATACAAAATATAAAAAAACAACGCCGAGATAGCGCTACAATAAGATATTGAAAAAAAAATTTTTGGAGACTTCCATACACGTAAGGTGGGTATGACCTTTTTTTTCTTGTTTCTAACTTTTTAGGAAAACTATTGCGGTTAGGTTAGTACCTAGTCCTAAATCAAAAAATTGTTTTCGCAAACCCTAAATAATTTTAAAATACCTATTTAACGATACCCCACACTATGGAAAAATCAAGAAAAAAAGTTCATCCCCTTTTTGTCGGAGAATTAGTCGCTCAAATAAGTGATGCGGTTTACGAAACATACCGGAATACTTTAAACCGAAAACTCAATTAATTCCTGGTAATATGTTTTGGTAACCTTATAAAAACATACACCCACTTCTAACAACAGGTCTACGGTTAACTACGGACCCTACATAGCTCGTGGCCCGACACGCACCTGGCCTAATATATTTTGTTTTAGCCTATTTTGTCGCACTGCTGGGTAAAAGCCTCCGTCAGACCCTTGCAGTCATCCCTGGTTTCTGCTGGTGGGATCATCCCACCAGTGCCTCCCATATAGATATTTTATTACCAGCAGCAGTGGACTACCTACGACTGATGGAGATGTGTTATTGCAGATCTTATCTCATTCATAACTATAAGGAAAAATACAATTGTTTCATACAAACCAAAAACACTAAATAATTATTCGTAACGATTATTCGAAAAGTAGAGGCCGCACTACTAAACTAAAGATTTAAATCTCCGACACCCAAAACTGTTACTACGCGATTAATACCCGGTTATATGTATGTTAATAATGTGTACCTCTGATACACATTGCTGGTTGGGAAGTATTTTTTTGTTATTACCATCCTGTACCAGTGTTACAAGATTTTAGTGGTACAGGATGGGAACCCTACGGAAAAACATACCAACATTGCAAATAAAACAAAGCGTGTTAAATAAAACGTGTAAGTTATTATTCCCTCATTACTTCAAATATACCTTTGTTAAAAAGCCTATTTTAATCGAAGCACATAGGTATATCACCGGACTGGGACTTCAGACGATTAATATTCTATGAGTGTTAAATAAGATACCATGAGTACCAACGTTAGGTTTAAAAAAAGTAAGGCCTTTACATCTATTATAGATACTTTATACAGCGTCAGCAACTGGTGATAATGCTGTACAGGAGGCTGCAGTGCAATATTGTTATATGGATCAGGCTTGCCCAGCACCTATACCCTCCTCCCAGCATAAAAAGGCTGTAGATTTATAAAAATACTTACAAATTCACAGAGGTTTTTATCCAATAAAAAATAATTAAAGAAAAATACCTAATTATCAACTCATGACGCTCTTCCCACCACGACAATAAGTAAACATTAAAATGGAAATGATGAAAAAAAAATACGGATAATAAGTTTTGAAGCTACTCCTTTCCCGGTTTTTACAAATTATAATACACTTTGATATGCTCTGGCCCGCGAAAGAGGTATGCGCGCTGAGATATTATTGATTTCTCGTAATTGTATTTTTTTTTCTATACCTTGGATTGTTCCTGTGTTCCTTTTGTTTATATTATACTGCTGGAATTAGAATGTTGCCTCTCCTCTCTTGCTCGTGGCAGAAGCTAGTAACCTATAGATGTTGATACCTTGTAGGTATACTCGTATATCATGAAGTCAATTAACTTTTATGAATTATAAATTTCAAGAAACAGTTAGCATTAACAGTGTAGCAATATAGAAACACTGATATAGCAAGTGAATTTATGATAACTGTTTCTTGTTAATAAACAATCTGACAATGACAAGATCATTTTAGCAGAAGCAACATACTTACCTACTAGGAACTGGAATTACTCACTTCTAAATTACACTATTTTATTATACTATTTTAAGGTGTCCTAACGCCGAAGCTTATTTAAACTAGATTCGATTCTTTAAGGATATTATCATCATTTTGTATTATGTTATTATTATTGTATTTTTTTTCTACTTTTTTTCATTGTATGGGCAGCATCCTCCGCGTTTAGGGATGCTACACTCAATCCCCGTTTTTAGGGTCTCGTAGTAGAACCAGGAACCCCTTTAGCTTCGCTTTGTCTGTCTGTCCGTCGGCTTTGCGAAGAGACTATTAGTCCAAGAAAGCTGTTATTTTGCATAGACATATAAAATGACAACGCCGATATAACGGGACATAAAATGTTAAAAATAATTAATTTGGGGTCCCTCCCATACACATAGGTAAGGTGGTGATGAAATTTTCTTTCTCAATTTTCCCATCGTGTGAGATATCGTTGAATAGGTATTTTAAAACCTATAAGGGGTTCTAATTTTTAATTTTCAGGGTTCCGTTCGCGAAATACATCTCTTAAATCTAAGCTGCTTGCTTTACAAATCTGATAATCATGAATGCAATTTTAACCATAAACTTTCTAGGAAAACTATAACGGTTGAGCTAGCTTTTTTAGTTTTGGAGAATTAGTCGCTCAAATAAGTGATGCGGTTTCCCGGCTTAGTACTTTAAAACGAAAACTCAATTGATTCCTGTTAATACGTTTTGGAAAACAACATGGACTAACTTCTATTTTATTTTATTTGTATTTATTTATTACACGCACAAAACACATAAGACTAACAACAGGTAGAACTTGTTCACTACGGAACCCTACATAGCGCATGGCCTGACACGCACCTGGCCTAATTTATTTACAAAATGAACAAATCCTCTCATGTTTATTTTTAAAGTTAAATAATTATTACACATTCAGCGCGTGCGAAGCCAAGGGAAAAGCTAGTATTTCACATGGTTTTTATATGTTTTTTATTGAACCTAGCATATTTTGTGAAACCTTCAAACATAATAGTAGTAAGTAGATATTTAAGAAACCCTCAGCTGGACTTGTAATTATGAACAACGTTAAGCGTTCGTGTGTTCATAAAGCCTAATTTTTATGAAACTGCCTCTTAAATAGCTAATTTTATGTGACCTCTGTTGCTGTATAGTACAACGCGGTCGTCTGGAGAACTAGGAGTACAGACCATATCGTATACAACATTGCCTTGTTATCTACATAATTAAAATTTCTCTGACAACATGAAGTTTCAAGTCTTGAAAAATAAGTGCATTGCCATTTAAGGTCGCTGAACCGTTAAGAGATGCAAGGAGCTAGCTAGAATAATGATAATGATTTCACTTTACATGTTTCTTTTTACACTGGAATGTTACTTGAAATTTTAATAAACTAGTCCTTTTAGAAACTTTACTACGATGCGGATATTTTGGAAAGCCCATTGAATAAATACACCTTTCGACGATTTTAAACTTAAACGTCTATTGTGCGATATTCGATCATTCCTGGGTATGTACCTAGAGTAGTATATTATTATTTTATGGGCATACCGTTATATCTATACCGTTCAATACAGTGTTCGAACTCGAAAGAATTTTTTTTATATATTGCTATCATAAACTTTTACTTCATGGTTCGTTTCCCCATCCCCACATTACCTCTGTCAATCTTAATAAATCAAGTTTTTTGGTGAACGCCGTTAACTTGCACGAAACTTTTACGTTACTATAGGCATGCTATTGAGACTATGTAAAGAGTTAACAAAGGAAAACGTAAACTATTGTATATATAATATAATTAAAGTAATTTGGCCTTTCAAATCTTAAACTCTTTATTGTACACAAACAAAATAACAAACGAAATAAGAAACTTTAAGTTAAGATACAAAGGCGAGCTTAACCCTGAAAAAGTGTCAAATTATCAAATCATTACATCAAACCTTTGCATGCAGAGAACTTCTCTACCAACGTAGGTTTTTTTATTTAAATAATTGAATATTTAAATTTAATCGACCGAAGAAGCGTTGGCGGGATGAACTTGTTACCTTTGACAGAGGATGGTGGGAGTCTGCAAAGGATCGGGATGGTTGGAAAACTTTAGGGGAGACCTTTGCCCAGCAGTGGGACAACATAGGTTAAAAAAAAATATTGAATAAACATTATAACAAAACAAGTTAAACAGCCAAATAAACGAGAATAATGTAAACAAAAATCATTATTCTCATGTTCACGGGTTAGAACCTGCGTGCTACTGAAAGACACTATTACATATTCTGTGAGGGGGTTACCAGTTAATGCTGCTGTCTGTACATCATCAAACATATTTTGTAAAATCATTAATGCAGCATCAGCCACTATACCTGTAATGTAAGCATGTACTGTGTATATTAACCAACTCAGTAGGCACAGGTTGTTTCATTTCATGCAATCAATTAAAATTCGTCAGATATTTTTTAATAACCTTCTTACTTTGTCTTTCATCTTTCAATTAAGATATCGGAAGCTCGCGAACAGAACTCGTGAATTCGAACCTTCTTTCCATTGACATAAAGATCAATAAAGATAATTAGATTCCCCCGCTAAGTTTGCATATCTATGACAAAACGATCCGTTTTATTTTGTTCTGTTCATGCATACCTACGTGCTTTCGGCAGAGACGTTGAGATGCGCAGGCGGAACAAGTCTATCCTAGCTAACAGCTACAAAGAATACTCACTACATCTTCGTACCTAAGGTACCAAAAGAAACTGGAGTAGGTACTGCCTATAGCTGTGTTTATTGATTGGCCTGTTTGTCCGACAACCGACATTAACCCAAATGCTTAAGCAATATAACCTACGTTACGTATTAATACATTTACGAGTTCGCAATATACGCAACTGTTTGTGATTCAAATAGACGGACTTTCAATCTGTTTTATGAGGGGATTGCGATACTGAAAGCTTATCACATAGATTGGTATTGTAAAGTTGAGTGAATCGTTTTTATTTGTCGAGACCGTCAACACACAGCACACATTTGTGCTTCATCTAATGCCTGTTATTTCCTTGGCTACCATAACCCTTAAAACTAGCACACTAACACTACTTGCCAAATATACGATGTTATGAAAAATATAAAACCTTTTCCTGAATTAACTAATAGGTAACGTAAAGTTTATGGTTGGAGCAAAGTACAAAAAATGTCTCCACAACCACCAAACACAGATGAGATACAAAATTTAAATCAGTTTCAATGTATCACTGGAAATACCAGCTTACGTGGATATCGTTTCAGCTTCGACGATATTTAAGCAGCGCGGAGCCAAGGATTACGTATGAAGTCTAAGGTCAGGGCCAGCGTGTGTTGGCAAAAAGGACGGAAAGACGAGAAAATTTTCTTACACTGTTGTTTTAGCTGTCTTCGATTTTAGGGCTTATTATCTTGTATAAGACTAAAATATTAATGGTACTTACGTCACGAAAAGGTGTTATGTAATGTAAATTTTGCCGAATGTCAATGGAGAGTTGATGTAGGCATCGGTAAAAGTTTCGGTATTTTCAAAGGGGGTCGCTAGTTGCAGGGGAGCTTTGAACCGTATTTTAGAAGTAATATTGATCGGATTCTCTCTCAGCGTGTCGAGTGATGGTACGTTATAAATTGAATCTTATAATTGGACCGAAATTATTTCAATGTACATATGTGGTGGTAACTGTATTGATGCGAGGGAAGCATTTCATGTGTTTAATAACTTATCGATTTTAGAGGCAGCATACCAGATTTACGTAACGCAATAAAACGAAGGTGCTCGCTAAAACTTACTACCGTTTACATGTGATTTGTGATCACCAAGAATAGCTTACGTCTTGTGATCATGTGTTCTTGAAGGTAGCCATGTTATGGTGTTGACTTGGCAGTAGGTGGGACAGCGAATGGTGAGATACGCACTGGGTATTATTGGTTTATGCGGTAGTTTTGGTGGGTTTTTATAGAAGGTTTGTTGTCTTTGGTGTATTGATCGCGTCGCGGGGAAGAGCGCGTGGTTCGCCTTAGCGGCAGGCTGCGCCGCGACTGTTGGGCGGGCGGGCGCCGGGCTCGCCCGCCCTCCCCGCACCCCGCCCCGCCACGGCTGCGCGCTATAAGCTCTATTTTGTCCCACAACCGTTACCGAGGGGATACTTACTGAGATGAAGCTGAACACGTGAAGCTTGTCAATAAACTTGCAAGTATCAAATGTGTTGGCGTTGGTGGGGTCACGTGAACTGTTATGATATGATACACTGATGGCCGGTTTTTATTAATATCGATGGAAAGTAAAAGCACTTCTTAGCGACGCTATCTTCTTAAAATTTTGGCTTCATCTAAGTAACGATCTTCTGACGTTATTGAATGAAAATATGTCAAAAAATCGTAACAGAATGGTGCTTGAGTGTTAACACTTCTTTGTTCTGTTAATACTTTAAGATAAGTATTACATTTTTATCTATAAAATGCATATTCAGAATGCTAAACGACCCACTGATTGAATTACGTACTCGTAATTTGAGGGAAAATGTTATGAGATACTCAGATAATAATCAGTCTTAGGCCGGCCTCAATCACCAGGAATTCAGGAATCCAAATCCCGATTACAATTTCAGAGAATAAGTAGAATAGGTTTGTTGACAAGGTGTAAAAATTAAAATTACAATATAATTTTGTGCTGTAGAATATTTTATTGTTTGTCGTCGATATATTCTTTCTGTTCCCTTCCCTCAATTACCACTGTCATTCCCTCTCCTTTCCATCTGTGGTCGTGAAATCACCCGGGGCCCCAACTGAAAACCAGTGTACCATCTGAGGCTTGCCAGGTGCTACACAATGCTGAGTTGGGGACCTTTTTACCCGCAACAGACCCCTTCGTGTCCGCATTATTATTTAAATTTATTTTTAATTGTTTTCCAGTTTTGTTAGCGTATAGTTCTGTGATTGTATTTGTGCACGTGGTAAATAAATGTTTTATTTATAGCTATCTATAAAGGTATTTCACTCTACGATAAACGCCATTTTACGTCATAGCCAAGAAATATTTATATGTATTGTAGAACTGTAAACGAGTATTGTTTAAAGAAGTTGTCTTTATTAATTCTAATACAGTCGCCACGAACATAGAACGAGCGAGCGACTTCCTTTAGTGAGGTCCCATCATGCATTTGAACTTTTACGTAGGTAGCTATCTGGATTGTGTGTTATCTACTGCGTAAATTTCATCCAACCAGTAGGACGCAAAACAAATGATACTCCAACATTATCTTTCAATGGCACAGGACAGAACGAAGTTGAGCGTAAACGTCATTTACAGCATTGCGTTTTTTCTCTGCGATTTACAATTTGGACACTTTTAGGTACCCAGTAAAAAAAAACTAACGATAGACAGGCTCAAAATAACCAAAACCACATCCTCATTTTGGATTCGGATTTGCACACGGATTGTAGTTTTGCTTTGTTTTATTTTTGTGACCGACGCCGCGACTTTTAAAAGTATTAAGACAAGAAAGAATACACGATTTCTTCCTATATAGAGGTACAACACTACGCCGCCGCCCTAGCGCTGCGCGATCTGCCCGCTGACTTCAAGATCGGCAGGCTGATTACGTATCTCGCGACAGTTTTGCAACAGGCGCAAATCTCGCGATCATCGCTGTCAAACGTCAATTTTATATTAGATAACAGCAAGGAGTTCACGTCAAACCTTTATACTTACCTAAAGGACAATCATAAATACACACGATAACTACCAACAATAATTGCCTACTACTTACTTTACTTCTTGCAAAATGTTACGGAATGATAACGGAAGTCGATTGTTCAGAGTTTTCCGCGACTGCGACAATGTTTCATTAACTTGGTCAACTACTGTTCTATAGCTAGAATTATTCAACGCCGATATAGTACAGTGACAGTATTATCCACGGAGACCGATAGACGCCGCGTGCGCAGTGAACTAGCTATTTTAAAACTGGTTTAAAAAAAATAAAATCATTCAAATGTCAGGGCTCCTGTTCATCATCAACGTACCGCAAAAAGAACACGAAGTTTTCATAGTCAAAAACAAAGTAAAACAGCCAAATCACGATGTGCCACCCAAATCCAAACCAGATATCTCCGATAGTTTACACGATTCTAAGAGTGAGATAACTTTAAACGTAGCTGAAGTGGATGGGAGAGAAGGGAAGAGTTCCACGAAGCTTAGTATAAAACAAGTGCTTAAGTCCAGGAATAAGTTTAAGATAACGAGGCCGACCCGCGGGACTGACTTACTTGCCGCCTTTCATTGGGATACTCCGCTTGAGACTGTAAGTGCTGGAATATCTTGACCTTTTCATCTGTGATACAAACGAAACCCACTCAAACAATCGAGTGTTTCTGAGAAATCTGAATGAGACAAAAATATTATAAAACCAAGTAATTAATTTTAGGATTCTGGCTCGTGAGCGTTAAATGGTGAAGAGTGAAAAAAGGGACGGATTTTGCCCTGCAGTGGGTCAAGAATGACTGAATTTTTAAAATATTTATATGTATTGCATTTTCATATTGGTTTAATTATATTATATTATATAATGTATTATATAAGAGGACTATATATATAGTCCTCCGCATCGGTTTGACGGCGGCTCTAAAAAAATATTACGGCCTATGGTCTAAGTTAAAAATGTGCAAATATAATAATACTTTAATTCAACTAAAAAAACCGACTTCAATGATAATGATGAGTATACGTAGGTATGAGGACAAGTGTATTGGTAACTTAATAATCTTTCGATACCGCCGCGACGTGCGGGTGGCGGTAGTAGAATGTTACCCCTCCTTTCATGCCCGAGGATGCAGTAAGGGCCTGCTAAGGGATACCTCCGGAAGACGGGCAGTAGCGTCTATCCGTGTATCAACATCCCGTATTGCGCTCGCCAACCCGCCTGCCAAGCGTGGTGAGTATGGCAACTACCCCTCATGGAAGTCCTTGAGGGACCTGTGTTCAGGAGTGGACATTTTACGGCTGAAATGATGAAAAATAACCGCCGCGACGTGATTTTCAACATTGGAGAGTTTCAATGTTCATCTGTGGTCTTACACCTTTTGTTTCAAATCACCAAACCATCTTTCTGAATGCAAATGCTTGATTCGTAGCTGAAGATGTTAGAATTTTTTGTTAACAATATTTGAGTAGATATGGAGATTGAGATTCCTCATGGATCCTATCATCAGAACTGGGTTTGGACACAAGCAAACACTACTATGCGTAACAAAATACCCAACTGTGGTTTCAAATATGGGGCAAGTAGCTATAAGCCTTAGGGCACTCCAGCAAACATTTATATAATTTAAAATTTATACTTTCTAATATAATTTAAATACTTAAATTTGCTCATTAAAAAGTGAACATGCCTTCATTATTAATGCGACCAATATTGTTGAATATAATGTTGACCATATCGAACCCAAAAATAATGTATTAAATCCGTTCAAAACGATAGAGTACTGAGGTAACAAAGATTTAAAAACAGACTCAAGAACCTCCTCATTTTCTTAAGTCGGTTAAAAACTTATTGCTTGTGATACTTTAAGCAACGCTTAACGTAATCACTTCCTAACATTGTTATCGCCATTTCGTTCATTATATCGAACAATGGGTAAACATTTCGATACGTATTTCAACATCTTAGGATTCATACTTTGTTAATCATGGGTTAATAAGTCTATTTATTAGGAACTTGCTGCTGTTCGCGGATTTGCCCGCGTTATATTTGTATGCCCATCTACCTACCTACGGCGAGACATCATTTTTATTTAAGACTATGATAAAATTGTAACCCATGTTTCGTACAAATAATGTTCTCTTATCCTGTAACTTTTTATTTTTTGCGCGGATTCCTCATTATTTTCATAAGTGTAAATATAATCTATACTTATAACATTATAAAGCTGAAGAGTTTGTTTGTTTGTTTGCTTGAACGCGCTAATCTCAGGAACTACTGGTCCGATTTAAAAAATTATTTTAGTGTTAGATAAATGGGCTATCCATTTATCGAGGAAGGCTATAAGGGTAAGCAGTGGGTAAGCAGTGGTTGTAGTAGGTGCGATACGAAGTTCGCCGGGACACCTAGTATATTATAAGTATAATTTTTGTAGCTACTAGGTACTCCTTATAACATCAGCTATTTGCCAGGGAAAGTCCCGTCAAAATTGCCCAGCTGTTTCGGAGATTGCCAGGCACAAAGAAAGAGGCAAAAAAACGATTATTCCTTTAAGCATTGTTATACAATAAAATTATTCGAATGCTATAGTTTAAATTACTATGGTCAAACTTGGACTAAGCCTATATACAATCTGACGCGAAAAGCGGGTTTGAAAAGTCGTAAGCGCCAAAACAATTCTCAAATCTAATTCTCGTTCTCAATTCTAATTCTGGTTTAAAATAAAAACTATTGGATTTAATGTAAAGTGCAATTGCTATTTTGAAAACGATGTATACCTCTATATATACGTACAAAAAAAAATATCGATATAGAACTTGAAGATTTACAAAAAAATTAACTTTATCTATGTTAATGCTAATAACTTGATTATTAGCATTAACATAGATAAAGTTATTTTTTTTGTAAATTTCGAAACTGAATCTACTAAGAGTACAAATAAAAAACTCTCACTAGATCCATTATTAATTTCTGTTCTAAAAACTGGATCTAATGTGTTTCCTAAAAGGAAAACTGTCACTAGATCCATACTGGATCTGTCGACTGGATCTACTGAGAGTGATCCAAAATTTGGATTGGGTCATTAATCGGTTTCGTTCACCTATAATGTGAAAATGTATGTTTTGATAGAGCACTTTTTGGGATTTCTTTCTATTGTCATAGTTAACCAATCGTGTAAACCTACTACCAATTTGTAAAAACATGAAAAAGTGATTAAACTTGTTTTGCAATTGCTGAAATAACTAATCCCTGTGGCCAATATCGCCAATGCTTTCCGTATAACGTAGTCAAAAGCTGTTATTTTGACATTACAAATAACACTTTATAATCTGTTTCTATTATAGAGTTTCGTAAAGTTCGAAAATTCTTAGTTACAATTTGGCGACGAATCCTATAAATCTGTGCCGTCGAGATTCTTTCGTCAACATGACCCATAAGAAACATGATCAATACTTTTCGGGCCGACTAACACCGATTCAAGTTCTGGATAATGTCAAACAGCTTACTTATTTTTGGTATCGAAGCTTTAAAAAAGTGTGAGTAAGGTCGCGAATGAAGTTCTTCAGTATTATGTTTGTGAAAATCTTACTTTTTAGGAAGGGCGCTGAATGAAGGCGAATACAAAACAATACAGGAATATAATGAAAAAGAATACAGGATTTTATTTGTGATAAAGTTAATTTATTACTATTTCAATGAGTTTAGAATTTTATTCATAATACTTACTTAATTTTGATAAAGTCATACCGCGGCACGTTGAGGCATGCCGCGGCGTCCCGAAAATTTCAATACGAATCAAATTGTGTATGATTTATAATAAATAACATATTATTATGTGGTGCTTCCGTGAAATTCATTTATAAAAAATATAATCTAATCTAATCAGCCTGTAGGATCCCACTGCTGGGCAAAGGCCTCCCTTCCCTCTCTCCATACTTCCCGGTCAAAGGCGTTGGTCGACCAGTCAGCACAGTACATGTCCAGCTCATCCCGCCATCTGCGCCTGGGCCGGCCGCGCGGTCGTTGTACCGCATGTGGGACCCACACTTAAAAAATATAATAAAAAATAAAAAAGTTGACTCACCCGCGGGGTTTGTTACGGGATGCCACAGCGTCCTTCAGGCTGCCGAAGGTCGCCATGCCGTGCCGTGCTGTTGTCAGTTAACGGCGGCCCTTAATGAAACTTTTTTCGTTATTTATAGATACTATCAGACGTGATGGATAGATTGGATGTGAAGAACGCCACCTGGTGTGCTACACAGAACAACAAATTCTGGCAGGTAAAACTAGTGCTAATATGATATGAATTATAACTACTTAAATGAATGGGAGGTAAATACATTTTTAGTCCGTCAGTAACATTTTGTAAAAATATTGGACAACTATTTTTGCTTTTTTTAGGACATCAAAAAATAACAGCGATACATTAAGCAAAGTCGCATGACATCACGAGCCCTCAATCTTAAACCCGAATGTAGATTCCCATTAGTTTGAATAAGCCAAAAGCACGTGTTTATTATTTTATTCATCAAACTGAGATTTTTAATAGAACTTTCATATCGATTTTCATACCCTTTGGACATGCCAATTGGTTGAACTTTGCAGGCAAATATCGTAGTTCCAATCAATACAAGATAGTATACAATACTTGTTTCAAGTAAGATACTTGAGAAACGCTATATGCTGGAAGAGCCCTGTAACCCTGATTAGGCTTACAGGCCTTTTCCAGCCTGAAGCACTGACTGCCGAGTACAGGCCTCTTCTTTATAACGCCACCATCTGAGGGTCCATGCCGGTGTCGTGGGGTGCCGGCAGTAGAATGTTACCCCTCTTCTCATCCGTGGATGCAGTAAGCGCCTGCTAGACACCTCCGGAAGATGCCCATCTTCCTGAGGTGCCTAGCAGGCTCTTAGCAGCGTCTTTACAGTAATAATAAATTCTGAAAAGATTCGTTTTGTGTATCAAAATACTGTGCTCGCCAACCCGCCTGCTAAGCGTGCTGAGTATGGCACCTACCCCTCATAGAGATACATGAGGGAAATGTGAATGATGATGATCTGGCGGCCTTGTGCCAGCCGGGTCCATTGATTGCTACTGCGTTAACAATGTCGCACGACGCATATTTCTTGGCCTGGTGCATTCGGTGACTTCTTTAGTCCATCGGAAATCGTCCCATCTAGCCAAGTTGGCCTAGAGTTGAAGAAAAAATATTTCAAAACTATTACTCTTTGCGCGTCATAAGATGGCTACGTGTAGACTATTGTGCTGTTTCATCATCATCATCATCTCAGCTGTAGGAGATCCAGTGCTGGCATAGGCCTAACTCATGGATCTCCAAGTACTGATCATGAGGGGTAGTTGCTATACTCACCACGATTGTCAGGCGGGCTAGCGAGCGCAGTACGGGATGATGATACACGGAAAGACGCTACCCATCATCGGGAGTTTTGTCTTGGCAGATTCTTACTGCTTTCACGGGCAAGAGAGTCGGGCAACATTCTACTGCCGGCTTTCCGGCGATTTATGATGGTTGTTACCAATTATAATCGTGTGGCGTACAGAATATGCGTTACATGAAATGTCCTGTGTTGGGCTCTAAAAAGATTCCTATCTGTGTAAAAAGCGCAGTTTAATGGGCAATACAATGACAGCAGATGTGGCCATTAAGGAAAATTAAGTAAATTTTAGGGATTCAGACTTGAATAGAAAAACCGGCACAATTATCGTAATTCCTCCAACAAATTTTGTTAAGACATTGTAACAGTTTTCAAAGTCAATGAAAAAATACTCTCGCTCCTCAAAATCCATTAAGGATTAGAAGCGGGTCTCCTGACGTCATTAATTTCCATAAACTGTCACGCGACAATTGAATCCAAGTACTATCTTTAATTTATGTAAAATAACCAAAAACGCGTATTTGCTTTTTTATCTACCTCTATACTATTATTATAAAGAGGTTTGTGACGTTGTAGTCCCAGGATCAAAAATTATTTTCAATAATGTTCAATAATGCTAGCTGATTCATTTATTTAGAAAATCGTCGATTCCATCATGTTGATAGATAACTAGGTGACGCGTGCCCACTTCGGGGGTCATCATTACCCACGAGAGAGAATTAAAAATTATTAGTAAAAATGAGAAACCAGTGTTTTTCCCGTGGGCAGTTACAAGTTGACTTATTTCTCGGGTTGAAACTGCTGAAAGAAAATCAACATAAGTAAAAATGTTTACCGCGCAACGAAGTGGACACGGGTCACCTAGTTATCTATCAACATGATGGAATCGACGATTTTCTAAATAAATGAATCAGCTAGCATTATTGAACCAAAAGTGAATTTAAATGTTACAGGTGACATTTTCCCTAGAATCAGGACACAATTCTGAAGAACTGATCCAAGTGCTCAGAACGTTTGGGATCGGATCCCGCCACGAATCATCGCTCAGCATCGTTCCTTGCACGCTTTTCTACGGAGCCATACACAGGAACCAGAAGGGAATTGAAGCCTGTGAGAAGTAAGTTATTTTATTTATTTTTTAACCGTATAAAAAAATACAAAAATGATTTTCTAAAAGCATCAAAAACCACTCGGGTTTGTCTACATGCTGAACGATTGTACGCTAATACATTAAATTAAAATTATAATAAGGTAAAACCAGAAAAGAGTTTACTAGTCTCTGGTAGAACTAAAGTTAAAAATAAAAAAGTGAGTTACATATTCGACATAAGCTAATACAAAAAATATATGTTATTTGGGAGCTAGGTACTAAATTGTCATTGTTATCTACAATTAGGGAATAACTTCAAAATGATTTTTTTAATAGAAAGTTAATATTTTCAGGTTTGTTGTAGCGATTTTTATGACAATGTTCTCAGGTAGATAGGCAGGTAAATATTTACATGCAAGTGAAGGTCAGTATCATACAAAGCTAGTTATAATGGCGTAAAATACCATGCATCACGGATTCCGCGACAAAACGTATTCAACAACTTTACGTTTACTGCATTTACGTTTTAGACATGACAGACAGCTCACTGTTTAAACCATCATTACCTAGTCTAAATTATAGAGTAAGTAAACCTTGTGTTAACGTGTACGGAATTTCCTAGAATTTTAAACTATAGCCAAGAATACCGAGTTAGTACAGGTACAAATTTCACCAGTTTACATAACATCATTATGTTGTTAAAAACATTTATCCGGGTATTTATCGCGTAAATTACCTTTATTATCTTGTCTTCCCGGGACCATGCTTGGTGCAATCCAAGCGAAACGTCGGAAAATAATAAAGGTAATCAACGCGATATATTTTTTTTATTTCGTATAGTCTTGCGTTTGACCACATCTTGTCTGAATACCCGGGTAAATGTGTTTTAATAATGTGTTGTGATCGCGAGTTAAACGACACACAAGTTAAACGTAAAAATGTACAGCCGTGACGTCAAAACTAGCCAGTGTTATAAGGGAAGTATTGTACTCAAAAGAACATTTAAAAAAAAAAAATAATATTCGTCGGTTTACTTTTTTTGTATTTCATATTATTAGTGATTGTTTCAAATGTTGATAATGATGATGGTCACTAAAAAGGTGATACCGTTATATACAGGGGGTATATCATAACAAGATTCAAGAATAACTGACTCACACAGAGGCTTTTTAGGATTTTTTATTTTTTATTATTTTAATTTTTTTTTACCTATTTATAGGACCACCGTTAGGATATCTTCTTTCCAACAAAGAATAATCATCAAAATCGGTTAATTAACGACAAAGATATCCGCGAACAAACGTAAAATACGGTCATATTAAGAAACCTCCTCATCGATTAAAAATCTCCTCTGTTTTTTTCGTCGGTTGAAAAAGATCGTAATTTTACAATCTCTACGGATCATGAATACGCTTCTACGTCGTAGAGCCTCTACGATCTATGCCTCTGTAGCTGTAGAGGCCACTACGATCTGCGCTTTTATAGTTTTTAAGTTATTTAACAGCTCTGCGGTCGTCAGTATCTGCATTATGTATGCGATACTACAACTGCAAATTGCTATGTAGTATAATAATAATAATATTTATATTATAAAATACTTAACATTTTCGTTATCAATTAATTTGTTTATATTTGTATTTTCTTTATTGTAATGTCCTTTTAATTCTGTTTATTTATTAGGTCGTTACATATGAAATTGGCATTCTGTCGTACTGGCCACTTTCATCTCAAATAACTCCTCTTTGGTTGGGAATTCCAAATTCAAATTTATACAGCTTTACATTTTTTTTTTTTTTTTTTTATTTATTTATACTCAAAAACTTAAATACATGGTTATTAAAATCAGTGCCATAAAAACCGTACGAGGTTTGTCTTGGCACATACATTCGTCTTAATTTAACTTAATTACTATACATAGGCAGTACACATTGTTTAAATAATGGCAAACATTTGGGTAGCACATTAATAATTTCCAAATAATATTAAGTTATTACATTAAACAAGTACACCATGACGTTGAATGAAGATGAAAGTAAATAATTGCGCAGTAGGTTAGGTATAACAATAGTTACGAGTATTTCTAAGGTGTAATGTTGTACCTGTGGTTTATGTTTATAATAAAAGTTTGCTTCGTCTCGCCCACACAAATGCAACGCCCGTCTCACCGTGCGCTGCGAGAAAGAGACTCGGATATTTACTCATGCATTTTTGTTTCGAAAACCATAATTCATTTGTTTTTCCTCTTTTGTACTTTTTTTTGCGTCAGTCAGTTTACAAAATAGAAAACTTGAAATATCGCTTTATTTACGAGTACGAGTTCCACCGTGGCACCAGTGCTGCAGAAACGGCTTAAAGGATTAATGATGTGTATGGCGGCGGTGTCGCAAAAGAAAACACAGTGCGTTTTTGGTTCCCACGTTTTTTTCTGGAAATTTCGACCTGCAGAACAAGCCCCGTGGACGGCCGGAGACCAAAGTTGATAATCAAGAATTGAAGTCTATTGTGGAAGCGGATTCATCGCAAACCACGTCCGAGTTAGCTGCAGGCTGCGGTGTTAGTGATAAAACTATTTTAATCCACTTGAAGCAAATTGGGAAGGTGAAAAAGCTTGAAAGGTGGGTACCTCACGAATTGAGTGAAGCAAATCGACAAACGCGCGTCGACTGCTGCGTTACATTACTTAACCGGCACAATAATGAAAGGATTTGAAATCGAATCATTACCTGTGATAAAAAGTGCATACTATACGATAATCAGAAGCGCTCATCAACCCTGGCGAACCAGCCAAATCATGCCCCAAGCGAAAAAGTTACTTGTGAGCATTTGGTGGACCAGTGCCGGTGTCGTCCACTACAGCTTTTTTAAACCTGGCCAGACGATTACGGCAGATGTCTTTTGTCAGCAATTGCAAACCATAATGGAAAAGCTAGCTGCTAAACAACCGAGGCTGGTCAGTCGCTCTAGGCCACCGCTGCTTAAGGACAAAGCTAGACCACGCACTGCTCAACAGACGGTTACCAAATTAGAGGAGCTTCGATTGGAATGTCTAAGACATCCACCGTACTCTCCGGACCTTGCTCCAACAGATTACCATTTTTTTCGAAATTTGGATAACTTCTTGCAAGGGAAAAAAATCAACTCCGATGGGGCAGTCCAAACCGCTTTCAAAGATTTTGTTGAGTCCCGCCCGAATGGTTTTTTTAGTGAAGGGATCAATGAACTACCTATGAGATGGCAAAAGTGCATAGATACCAATGGTGATTACTTTGATTAATTAAATATTTTATGTAAAAAAAATCGACTTTATATTTCTCATACAAAACGCCAATTTCATATGTTACCACCTAATATAATGTTTTGACACGAAATAAAGTTTATCTTATCTTATCTTTGACTGCAATATTTGTTTTATGTTAAGCCATGTCGTAAATGTTCAATATAAAGACATTCCTGATTTTTTTAAACGACTTAATGACGAGACAATCCGAAGGCCCACCTGATATAAACGGTAACCTATACAACTGCAATATCGCGGTTATCACGTTCACTGAGCACGTGACCAACGCTGCATAGTATTTCACCCGTCACCCTGAGACAGAGTTGTAAGGTCTGCCCGTAATTTCTAAACATAACTATTAAAAACTCAATAAACCTGTGGTTCACAATTTCTCAAAAATCATCCCCATCACTTTATTTATCATTATCGGTAAATTAGACTGTTAATATACCCTTCCCAATTAACGTTGTCTTAACACGGGTGATACAGCGCGGCTCAGCTGGCTTACAAAAGAACTTCGGACATACCTACTCGTAATACTTAAACTACTCTGTAAAATAATAGACTTGTTTGGAATTGTAGTATGATCCTTATAGGTTCCTGTTTTCATGTGAATATGAGGAACCCTAAAACAAACGAGAGTTGTTCTAAAAGAGTACAAAATTTTGTTAGTTTATTGTTGTCGCTTCTTTTCGAACTCGCGTTAAGTAAATTTTATTTTATTAGGGGGCGAAGAACTCCGATCCCTGTGACTCTACCTAGGGTCACCAAAATCAATCAGTACCCTTCTCTCATTAAGACAGTGCTAAAAAAAGGTTTCATGTAAATCGATTAACGCGTACGGTTATAATCGTCCCATACACAGACAGACAGACAGCGCTATGCATATTATGGGGCTTCGCCCCCTAAAATGGACCATATGAGTTAGTTAATTACTAGTTAGATAATTACTATTACTAGTATTCAAATAGACCTTAGTTTGTCAGTATTTACGATACAAAATATCTCATGTTACTCACTTCTTTGTGAGGTGTAACAATAAACGAGAAACAATGAATGTTGGCTGTCAATAAATCAATATTTCATCATCATCATATCAGCCGTAGGACGTCCACTGCTGGACAAAGGTCTCTCTCATTGATATCCAAGTACTGTGGTTGTAAGCCGTCTGCATCCACCGCCGACCAGCGGTTCTCACCAAGTAAGTCGTCTGCCCATCTTGTAGTTGGACGTCCTACTGTGGTCCTACGCTGCGCTTGCCGGTCCGTGGCCTCCATTCCAGCTGAAGACAATGTGGAGATCAGACAGGACGGTGCGTAGAATTTAGGGGAGTGAAACGTTCTTTTAAATAGTTGGGAGATAGGGGATTATGCAAGATATTATACACGACATGGACATTCCACATGATTTTCGTCTTGTCCATGTTCATTTTAAGCCGTTAATTATTAGAGAGTTCGCTATAATTTTCCCGTAATCTTTACATAGACTTCTATTAGCTATAAAAGTTTCAGAGGTTTATCTCTGCAAATTTCGGAGATAAGGGTGGGACACAATTTTTTTCAACGTTTTTGTGAATAAGTCGCAAACTATACGGTTAAAAGCAAAATTAATAACTGTTTATATAATTGTGCAAATTAATACCTTTAATGTGATATCCCACACGACCTAAATTCAATTTCACTTGAAAATTTTGAGATCCCCTATCCCTTGCAATCATAATAAAAAAAAATTACATTTTCATATTATGTGCTATATTAGTAAAAGAGTGTTATCTTTAATCATTTCAAATTTCAAGTCGATAGCAACAGTAGTTCTCAAGATATCACTTTGTTACAGACAGACAGACAAAATGATACCATAAGGGTTCCTTTTTACTATTTTGGTACGGAACCCTAAAAAGCTGTCTAATAGAAATGTCAGATAATAGATTACGACACGGTCGCGGTTCCATACCTAGGTCGTATTATCTCTTTAACCATTTGTCCAAATTATATGCAGTAAAAGGGAAAAGTCTTTTGTTTTAAACACATGAGACGATAAATTTATTTATCTTGATAAGAATTTATAATTGTCGATGATTTGACTAAAAAAACATCACATAACGATTTAAATTATTAATTAAATATAAAAACTACTTTTTGTAACTTTAATAAAAAAGTTAGACATAGGCTGTCGCTGACTTTTTTGTAGGCATTGTCAAGCTCTAAACTTTTCTCTAGAACTCAATCTAATATCTCTCATCATTAAGACAGCGTTTATAAGAAACGTTTTCGTTCGACCGCTTTTTCTCCAACTTACTTTGCAAACCAGACTACCACAAGAATTTTAAGGGTTAATATAATAGCCTATGACACTCACAAATAATGTAGCTTTCCATTAGTAAAATAATTTCTAAAATCGGTTCAGTATATCCAGAGATTACCCCCTACAACCTCACCTCTTTATAATATTAGTATAGATTTGCACGATGCGATGCTTAAAAATAACACATACCACTTAATTTATGTCTGTAAAATATCCTGACCTAAAACTTACTCACCAATCAACAGAGACTCCAAAACCGGCGCATGGTCGCGGTTCTCCTCATCAGTGCAGGCTCGCACCAACCTGGCTCAGGTCCTGCACTCCGTCCGAGCTGAAGCTGCTGTGACCTTCGACTGGTGCTTCTTGCTTCTGGTGGCTGCACTGGTCGCAAGTATCGGGCTGGTGGAGAACTCTACAGTGGTGCTTGTTGCTAGCATGCTGATATCTCCTCTAATGGTAAGAAAGTTTCATAAATTATATGCTTGACTTTTCACACAGCAGTATTTAGTCCCAAAGTACGCGGAGTGTTAAGTGTGCCAAAAAATCAAATTGGTGGTGGTTAGTTGTTCTTGTGATGATTTTGACTTTAGAACCCGAACACAACTTGTATATTATGATTACATAAAGGCCCTCCTAATAGATCCCTACTGTTCTCAATCCGAGTTCTAGGCCAGAAACCATACGAAGGTCACGTTTTACCGAAACGAAGCCTAAGCAAAATAAAACGCGTTAAGTAACAATGGCCGACCCGGACAATGAGAAACTTTGTTATAGCTTACATAAGTCAGTACAGGTAGGTAGGGTGGATACTTTTAGTTACTATGGCTTGAATCGAAGGACCAAGGGTCATAACGAAACAAATGTACGCATTTCTATTTGAGTTCTATTTGAGTCATTTCGTTGTTTCACCTGGAAAGTTTTCCGGGCGTTTTGAAAATGGGTAATTTTATAGGTTGCTCATATATTTGCCGCTCGCGCCGCCATATTGGAAAAGTGGCGTTTTGCTGATAATGAGTGCAGTTTTTTTGATAATACCTCCTTTCCGAAATCGATAGAAACATTTACGTATGATAATGTTATAATCTTTTTAGAGTTCCGTACCTCATAAGGAAAAAATTGGAACCCTTACAGTTTAAGTACATTGGTGTCCATCTATCAGTCTGCCCGATTGTCTGTCTGTCTGTCCGATTGTCTGTCTGTCTGGCTGTCAAGACCCTTTATCTCGAAACGTGTAGAGGTATCGAGTTTAATTAGAACCATGTAAGTACTCAAATCTACAGCCTTTGAAACGCATGTTTCGACATTCTCAAAGGAATAAAACTTTACAGGGTACTTCCTGTAGACCTAGAACTATAAGATTTGGCAAGGTATATCTAGAGGTACTTATACTGTAGATACAGAACTATACATTTGCAATGGAATCATAAAAAAATCCAAAAAAAAGTACGAAATCAATCATCGAGGTTAGGCAACCATACGCGCGGTCATAAATTGGATGCGTGACCGAATCTTTTTGTGCATTTTTAAAACTTCTAATAAATCAGATCAGCTAATTTATAATAATTATTATGTTCCTATACACGTATGGAACCCTCAGTGGGCGAGTCTAGCTCGCACTTGTCCAGTTTTATTTTTGTAAAATAACAGTTTTGGTATAGGTACGAGCGCCGCCAACAATTAAACGTCACGTTCTTCGAAATATGTTTAAATTTTTAATTCCCGACAAAGGGGTGTAAGTTTGACTGCTATGTGTGTGTGTGTGTCTGTCTGTGGCACCGTAGCTCTTAAACGAGTAAACCGATTAGCATGCAGTTTTTTTTTATTTAAAAGCAGGTTTTCAGGCTCTTAAGTTTTATCAAAATCGGTTCATAAGTTTACAAGATATTGGGGGTGAAAGAGGGGATTAATAATTAATTAAATGTTTCCAAATATACCCGACTTTGGTATCAAAGGAAGGAAATGATGTGTAAAACGCAAAACTGAATCTTATATAGATATCGGTCAAGTCATTCATGAGATATCCCCATATCTCATGAATGACTTGACAAGTTGAAAGTACTTAACTACCACAGTAAACAATCGAATGTTTTCAAATATACCCAAATGAAAGGGCATGATGTGTAGATTGCAAAACTGAGAGTAAACATTACAAAAAAAATAGGTAACCTCCGAGACTAGGTAAAGAGTCGGGGGAATACTTAAAATGTTTAATTTTGTAAACTTGCTGACGTATGACACTTTTGGAAACCTATTTTCAACGAATAATTAACGTGAGTAGAAAACTCTATGTTAAACATAACAATAAATATTTTACTCTCCCAGGGTCCAATAACCGCAGGAACACTGGGCACAGCCGTCCGAGACCGCACCCTACAAACGATGGGCGTGCTGCACGAACTGCTCGGCCTGTTCATGTGTCTGGTCATCGGCTTCGTCTTCGGCCTTGCGATCTGTGCTGTCGACAGTCAACTGAATATTATGAGCGACTGGCCTACCAGTGAAATGATGTGCAGGTAACACTTTCCCCCTACTTTAAATTATAACATTTAAGCTATTAACATTTAAACTGTTCGATCTAGCAGTACTCTCCTACCCGTGGATGCAGTAAGAGTCTGCTAAGGGACACCTCCGGAAGATGGGCAGCAGCGTCTTTCCGTACATCAACATCCCGTACTGCGCTCACCAACCCGCCTGCCAAGCGTGGTGAGTATGGCAACTGCCCCTCATGGAGATCCACGAGGGAGGCCTTAGTTCAGTAGTGGACGTTTTGCGGCTGAAATGATGATGATGATGAATGAAATATATAAATAAATGTATATATATATATATATATATATATGTACATATGAATAAATGACAAAACTGCGCTTAGCTTGGCGCGTAGCGTCTGTAAAGGAAGCTTGTGATGCTCAAGAGTCTAGTCCTAGGATGCTTAGGACTCTACTAAGGGTTGGATTTTTGGTCGAGTTTATTGTAATTTACATACAAGGGAGTAGTCACGAATCCTCAATAATTGAGAAATATAGACAATAAAATCGGCCAAGTGCGAATCGACTCGCGCAAGAAGGGTTCTGTTCCAATATTTGGCAAAACAACAATATATTTCAGGCGTCTGCCTGTTGCCGTTATTAATATCGAGAAAAAACGGAAAAAAAATCACGTGTGTTGTATGGGAGCCCCCTTAAATATTTATTTTATTCTGTTTTTAGTATTTGTTGTTATAGCGGCAACATAAATACATCATCTGTGAAAATTTCAACTGTCTAGCTATCGCGGTTCATCAGATACAGCGTAATAGTAATAGGGTCCCGTTTTTATCCTTTGGGTACGGAACCCTAAAAAGCAACAGAAAGAAAGTTATGTGTAGGTTTTGACAGTTTGTTGACAAACATTCCACATCGAATGTGGCTAAAGTATAGGTAGAGTCCGCGCCACCACTCAAGTCCGATAGACGCGGCGCGGCGCTGGTAACATAGAGGTAGAACTAGATACAGACAACAGACTGTACTGTAGAGTTTAGTTCCCGCTTTTGCCGTAAGACTTGAGTTGTGGCGCCGACGCTATTTGATTTGTTCCCAACGAGTAACACCCTCAAATGTCACACTGTTACTCGATGGGATTTTTTTCTGAAAAAATTCCCAACCAGTCACACTGTTACTCGATGGGAACTTTTTATTACTAATTTCCCAACCAGTCACACTGTTACTCGATGGGAACTTCTTATTAGTAATTTCCCAACCAGTCACAATATTACAGTAGTTAATGAAAAGAAGAATTAAATCGGTTTTTACTTTAAAAACATTTATTCGTCATATTGCTGGTGATTCTCCTTTGAACGTTTTATTCTTAAATAATTAAATAAAATTACAATACCTAAATACATACATACATACATAGACTCACGCCTGTATCCCCGAAGGGGTAGGCAGAGGTGTAATATTACACCCACATCTCGCCATCTATATTTAAGTCCCACGTAATAAGGGGGGGGGGAGGTACCTAAATACAATCAGCTTTATATAATATATCAGAGTAAATCATCACATTTTACAACAATTATCAGTTCTAATTTCTAATGTTAATTTGAACTTTAAACAATTTTCCAAATACATATAATTAGCCATAAGTATGTTGTGACAATTAAAATTATGTATAGCAAAATAAAGTTATGATAAGCCGGCAACATCAGTTATCGCGAGTGTGTAATGGCGGTTATTTTCCATGCACATTTAATGTAAAAATACTTTTGCATCCCTCTTCCCGCGGCCCCGGCGGCGGCGGCCACGTGTCGTAAGTGGGGGAGAGGGACGCAAAATGAATTAGTCAGAGCAGTGCAACGAAGCAAAGTGCACGTTGTCGACAATGTCAGAGCCCACCGCATCTAGTTCGTCCGGTCAAGTGCCATTAAATTTAATTAAAAGGAATGGTGGGACAATTTTGCTACGAAGTGGACATCAATTTTATGCTAGACGAAAGCATAGTAGCGGATTAATAGTGTGGGCGTGCACAAAACGAAACATTTGCAAAGGAATCTTGAGAATAAACGTAAGTACCTATATAATAAAGTTTACTGATAAACCTATGGTTTGTTTGTTAATCAATACGTTTATTTGTGAATGAATGCTTTGCATTATTTTCATAAAACTATAGATTTGTTTTATTTCAAGCTACTTAAAGTCACACGACAAGTGACGTTCAACATGTATGCTAAGTAGTAGTAGATGCGTCATACACAAACGCGGCATAAACACTTAATCGATTTATTTGGAACTGTTATAAACACGTGTTTTAAAACAACTTGTTTTAATCATACGCAGGGTTAAACAATATGACGAATATTACTAATACGACAGCTTTGACTCCTGTTATTATTGTTGCTATTTTCTATTTATAGGATCAACGAATACTAGACGAGACTGCTCATAGCCATGCTCCAGACTTTGCGAAGAACGAAATTGATGAATCAATCCATAAATTAAAGACTGAATTGTACAAACCGGACTTTCCTAACATTCCACAAAAATACAATTCCATGATAGGCAACCTTAAAGATGCCGGTATAAATATTGTATCCAACATACCAAAATTTACTAGCGTTAAAAGTACACTGTATAGACAACGGAACAAAGAAGCTGGAGTTTCAAAGATGTTATTTAAAAACGCTCTTGAAGTCGAAGTGCCACCAAGATATAATAACTTTTTGTTAGCAGACTACTCAAATAAAACTAATAATACACGAATAATAGTATTTTCCTCGGTGGAAGCAAGGCAAATTACATGTGAATCAAAAGAATTTTATGGCGATGGCACATTCAGAAGCTGCCCTTCTCCATTCGTGCAATTGTATACAATTCATGTAGATACTGGTAGTACAATAAACCACACAAATATAACCCCTGTGATATATGCTTTAATGACCAACAAAACAATGCAGAGCTACTTAATTCTGTTTCAAATGATTAAGTCGCAGTTGCCGGATTGGAATCCAACAAAATTTAAACTTGATTATGAAAAGGCTGCAATGAATGCCATTATCAAAGTCTTTCCAACAGTCATAATAAAAGGTTGTTATTATCATTACAACAAAGCCATTTTTAAAAAAGGAAAAAGCCTGAATATGACCTCACGAACGTCACAAGATTTGAAGGAGGTGCGAATAATTGAACTTAGTGCGATTCTTCCATTATTGCCCGAAAACGAGATAATTAATGGATGGGTTTACATAATTGCTAGATACGGAGATAGTGAAGGTACAGGCACAAAAAAATTCATTAACTACATGGAAAAACAGTGGCTCCGTGAGGAATATTTAAAAGTGTGGTGCGTTTTTGGTGACGCCCATCGCACAACAAATGCACTCGAATCTTGGCATAATAAACTAAATAAGACCATTGGAACAAAACACCCGAATATTATGCATTTCTTGCACACAATTGAAGAAGATTCTTCTCAGAATACTGTCAGAAATGTTCTGAAACAACAAGGCAAACCGTCAAAAAGAAAACGGGGTAAGAAATCTATATCAAGAGACGAGTTTATTCAGGAAGTGCAGCTGGAATTAACACAAGGTCTTATTTCAGTTGGCCATGCTTTGGAGATTTTACGACACTAGAATTAAGAACTGATACTTATTGTAAAATGTGGTGATTTACTGTGATACATACATATAGGTACAAACATAAGGTTGATTATATTTAGAAAATTGTTCTTTAAAGTTCAAATTAACATTAGAAATTAATAACTGTTAATTGTTGTAAAATGTGATGATTTACTGTGATACATGCATATAGGTACAAACATAAGGCTGATTATATTTAGAAAATTCTTCTTTAAAGGTTCAAATTAATATTAGAAATAAGGACTGTTAATTATTGTAAAATGTGATGATTTACTCTGTTATATTATATAAGGCCGATTGTGTTTAGATATTGTTACTATGACTAAAACATTAAAATGAGAATTACTAGCAATATGACGAATGTTAACGTTTAACGTCCGTAATTAAGTAACTGTATTTACCAATGTTGTTATTTTGTTGATTATCCGCTCGTTTGGTTTTGGTCAGTTTACTTACCAAGATTTTTTAGCCGTCGTTTGGTTTTGGTAAGTAAACTGACCAGTGAGTCATCGGTGAGTCATCGTTCCACGAAAACAATTGTCATTTTTAAACAATGGTGTTTATCAACTTCTTCTTTGTTTTGTAGCCTTCTCAATGAAGTTGACAATGACAATAACAAATAAAATTTACGTAGCCCAAGAAAAAATAATTTTATTCGATTAAATTAAAATTAAAAAAAAAATTACGCAAAAAAAGTGCATAAAAAATGCACTTTATAATTACGATCAAAAAATATTTTGTTCTAAGACACCTAAATGTTATGTTATATATAGTGAGGTTATACCACATACTATGTATATACCGCAAAACATGTAGATATATGATAATACATTTTGAATTACAAACAAAAGTATTTTTTATATAAAATTAAATCAATAATTAATAGAAAATAATTTTTACGCTATATATCCCGAACACAGACTAAATTATGAATGATTGTACTGACAAGCTTCATTCAATCCCTTTCCATAGAGCGTAAATACCACGATACGCTCCATTGTAAAAACCGAGCCAGTATCCACTTAGCGCCGACGCGGACCGCCCGCCGTTTTTCGCGCCAAAATGCAAACCAAATGAGGGTCGAAAAATTATTTTCGCGAAACCAATTTAGCGGTTATAATAAAAATTTAAAAAACCGATTTAATTCTTATTTTCATTAAGTTCTGTAACAGTGTGTTCCCATCGAGTAACAGTGTGACTGGTTGGGATTTTTTTCTGAAGAAATTCCCATCGAGTAACAGTGTGACTGGTAGTGTGACCGGTTGGGAATTTTTTCAGAAAAAAATCCCATCGAGTAACAGTGTGACATTTGAGGGTGTTACTCGTTGGGAACAAATCCGCTATTTGATTACTTTTGAACCAAGTAAATAAACAGACCTGGATTAAATTGCCAGAGGGCCGTGAGTTATGTTACAAACTAGGGTTGTTGCGAATATCAGCATCAGCATCCGCTGATGATCAGCATTGATTTAAACATCAGCATCAGCATCCGCATTGATCGATGCTGATTTTCAATGCTGATGTTCAAGTCGCGACATGACCCGAAGAGGCGGGGCTTAAAGCGCATTTTTATACAAATTAGGTAAACAAGTACAAACAACACACAAAGGGTGTTCCCTGTGCTACCCTTTGTGTACTAAACCCTCAAAAAATGCAAGATTTTTCGAGACTCGGTTTCTATTTGAAGAACCACCTACATTAAGTGTGGAACACTAAGTTTGTGAGCCCGACACGCACTTGGCCAAAATCAGCATCAGCATCAACATCCGCTGATGTCAAGATCAAAAATCAGCATCAGCATCAGCATCCGCTGATGTGTCAAAAAACCGCATCAGCAACAACCCTGTTACAAACATAGGGAGGGCTTTACCCAGCAGTGGGTGAGATCGGGCTGCGTATGATAATGATGACAGAAACAGAGCATTTGGAGGAAACTACCACGCCAAATTGCCGTGGGTTTCCGGCAGTAGAATGTTACCTTCTCTTGCCCGTTGATGCAGTAAGAATCTGCCAAGGGTTACCTCCGGAAGATGGGCAGCAGCGTCTTTCTGTGTATCACATTAATTCCGTACTGCGCTCGCCACCCGCCTGCCCAGCATGGTGAGTATGGCAACAACCCCCTCATGATCTCGGAGATCTATGAGGGAGGACAATGTGCAGCAGTGGAGGTGGACAACAGTCCCTCACTGGGATGATGATGATGACCGTCCTAAATGTACAAAACGTTACGCAAGAAGTAGGTACCTACGAACACAAATCCGATATTTTACGACCCATACCTATGACAGACAGGTTGTGGGTGTGACGTAACAAAACTTGTGCAATGCATTGGAAATGCGATGACGACTTTGTTCCCTAGTATCTACATAACGAGGCGGTCGCTGGCAGGTCCTATTACCCAGCTATTTCTGGAAATAACAGGACAGGCGGAATGAAAGGTTCTTGCGTAGGCATCTATACCTACACATAATCAAATAAATAAAATTAAAGTGTCTGTTTGTAATGTCAAAAATTACAAAATAAAAGCTATCATTTTTGTTGTTTTTTACATAACTTTGAATGACACTAACTGTCTAGACATACCTAAGCCTCCCTCATGGATCTTTGTTCTGATCACGACTTCACAAGGGGTTGTTGCCGTGAGTATGGCATCAACCCCTCGTGATCACGCTTAGCAGGCGGGTTAGCGAGCGCAGTACGGGATGTTAATACACAGAAAGACGCTGCTGCCCATCTTCCGAAGGTATCCTTTGGCAGATTTTTACTGCATCTACGGACAAGATAGAAAGGGCAAGCTTTTACCGCCGGCACCCTACAGCAGGCATAATGATAATTGTTGGTAAAGGCAGAGCTTCAAAAATGCAGGTAGTACCTACATAACTGTCAATGACACTATCGGTCTATAGCATCATCTTCAGTACCTATGTAGGTAGGTAAGTCTTAATTCCTAAACTGACCAGGTGATGCCTCCGGCCCTCAACTATTATAATACAGTCCCCCTGCTGTTTACTATTATTTTAGGCTCAGAAACTAATCGAAAGTTTTCCTTTCCAATTTGGTACGGATAATCCCTAATCCTGTGCAGGTGTGAGTATCGATCGCTGTGGGTAGGCGTTCTGGTGGCGATCCCGAGCGGGGCCGGCGTCGCTATAGCAGTGTTGGGAGACTACACCGCGTCGCTCGTCGGGGTCGCCATATCTGCGTCATTGCTGCCTCCTGCTGTGAACGCTGTGAGTGAGGCTTTTACGTAACTGATAGTTAATATCAATCTTTGTTTGTTTGTGTTTTAGGCGTTGCTTTAAGCTGTTCGTAGGTAAAAGTAATACATAAAAAGAATAAGTAATGCACGTACGATTTCTTCAAATAAATCCTCATTCAACCTTAACGGCATGTCACGTCGAATACCAACATGGATTGCATGGAGTTGAAATGAAGTGACTGTTTGCGTAAACAACGTTTTACGGGGTCTGCCGGTTATCTAGTTGAAGGCTTTGAGCTGCAATGTGTAATACAGGAAAATAGTACCTAAGTTTCAAATAATGCCCCATAACAACCTTTCCGTCGAAGTGATCCTCAATCCTCATAAATGTCGCAAATCCCTAAAATTGTAAAATAGTCCATGTCTTCATCCAACGTGCCGTGCCTTAACAAAGTTTGTTTCAGGGTCTACTCTGGGCTATGTCCGTGTACCGGATGGTAGCTCCCCACGACCTAACGTGGCGTGTAGGAGACCCGTTCGATCTAGCAGTACTGGGATCGAGGTCGTTATGCCTGACACTGATCAACATTGTTTGTATTTATTTAGCAGGAGTCACTGTTTATAAGGTTGGTATAAGTTATACAATTAAATCAAGTCTTAGTTACAATTAAACAAGTTAACTTTGCCTTGAAACATTTAATGACGGTGTACTTATTTAGGTCGTCAGACCGTGAGGCAGACTGTAACGTAACTAATACTCAAATCGAATCATGGATTGTTTTATTACTAGTGAATGCTTCCAATAAGGGCGTAATAATCTACTATGGGCCGAAATATATGCCTGCCACGTCAGTCGTCAGTGTCACTGTGCGACTGCATGATTCCTATAATGATTTCATCACCACATTTCCATATAACTTGACAGGCCCTCCATTTAACGATTTTTTCATTCGAATTATACGAGCAACTCTTCAAAAGATCTTTAATGGCAACAATACACTAATAACAACACAGGCAATCGCATAGCTATGGAAAATTTTGTGAGGAAAAACATGAGATTAAATGAAGTAAAATGGCTTGCCGTAATTTAGAGCAATTTAGAAAATTACTTCGGCTTTTCAGCGATCGACGTTTACTTTTATAATTGCTGTATTTTTAAGGATATTAACAAAATCTAGAGAAATCTAAAAAAATAAATAAATCTACAATCTATCTGCCAGGGATAGGGATGGGAGGGAGACTTTTGCCCAGCAATGGGACAGAATAGGTTAAAAAAAAACAAAATCTGTAAAACTAGATGCTTAGGTACTAATTTTACGGTTAAAGGAAGGAACAATTTTACACGCGATTAGATTAAGATAATTAATTATTTTTTTTATTATTATTATTATTATTTTTTATTTATAAAAATCTTTGTATTCCTTAAAAGTGATCATAGTATCCATATATTTAAGAGATAGAAATGATAAAATATTGGTCTCCCATTGGATTACGTTCAGCCAAGCAGAAATATAATTGAGTCGATGAATAAAGCTGATACCGCCAAGCCGAATATTGACAGAAAACTATAATTTCGGATTGATTGTTCAGTGGTTTAACTAAACTAGGTCAATATGTCCGAAAGTTCACTTGAGTTACCGCATATCTATTTATAACATTACTAGCTGTCCCGGCGAACATTGTACCGCCCAGAATCAACTACCTACTACCACATCTTCTAACTACTACTCTACTTCTACTACTACTTTACTTCTACCCCACTTCTACTCTACTACTACACTACTTCTACTCTACTTCTACTACTACTCTACTTCTACCCTACTTATCCTCTACTACTACCATACTTCTACTCTACTACTACACTACTTCTACTCTACTACTACTACTCTACTTCTAGCCTACTACTACACTACTTCTACCCTTTTTTTTTTTTTGGTAACGGGGTGGAAATCTGCTAGGTCAGATACCATGCTGCGTTAAGGGCACAGCATGGTTATGTGAGGTTGTCTCCTGACGACTCACTAAAACCACCCCGATGGCCGGCCTCGGTGCACTAGGGGCTCCGGTTCCTCATAAAGAACACTCCGGAGCCCCTATAGCACCTTGCCTGATCACGTCCTGGGGGCGCCCACAACTAACGCCTCCTACGTCTCGCGGAACTTACGATGGTGCATAGCCATATCATGCACCATCGCCCTCCCTGGGTCCGTCTGGGATAGTCCAAAGCCCTCACTCTGACTACCCTACGGACCCAGATGGTCCCCTATAGGGGATACCGCAGCCCCATGACGCCGTAGCCTCACGGGGCAGGCAGCGCGGGGCAGCCGTTGCCTGCACCCCGCCGCCGCCTTCTACGAGCGGGATCAGCCCTCTCGCGATCCCGCTCCGCGGCCTCTTTCCGAACCATTACGGTCTCACAGAAAGAGGCCACCGCCTTCCGCGCCGTCTCATCTGCCAGCATAGCCGCAACTACGCTGGGCAGAGAGAGATCCTGCCCGATCCTGAGGGCCAGATTCCGCCTTTCCACGCACCACGCCGAGCAATCCTCGAGCGTGTGCTGGGCGGAATCCTGGCCCCACCCACATTGGTGGCACTGCGGTGTCGGTTCGCGTCCGATTCTACTCAGGTACTCACCGAAGCAACCATGCCCGGTGAGTACCTGAGTAAGTACTCTACTTCTACCCTACTTCTACTCTACTACCCTAATTCTACCCTACTTATACTCTACTACTACTCTAGTTCTACCCTACTACTACTCTACTACTACGCTACAACTAATCAACAACTACCCTACAACTACTCTACAACTACCTAAAAATATAATCAGGTTAAGTTTAGTCACATAATAAACTTTTTGAACGCACCTATAATTATATTTAACAACCAGTGACACCGAAGGGCCGAACATCAAAGGTTTGACTGGTAGGAGTAGTTTGTATTGGAAAATTAAATATTAGGTATTAACCTCTTTGACGATATTTGCAGCACGCAATTTGTTTATTATGTTACACTAAATAAAACCGGGCAAGAGCGAGTCGGACTCGCACACCGAGGGCTCCGTGCCATCATACAATATAATATATGATAAAGGCGGTTTATATTTGTTGGAGAACCTTGACAGCGCCATCTCTTGTCTGATAGCGGAACTTGTGTAGATTTTTTACACTTTCGATGATTTCTAAAAAACTATGTAAATAAGAGGGTTCGTTACAATTTTCTTGTAATCTTTACATACACTTCTATTAGCAATAAACGTTTCAGGAGTTTATCTCTGCAAACTTTCCGAAGTTCGCAGAGATAAATCCCTGAAACTTTTATTGCTAATAGAAGTGCTATACATAATATATATTATATATACATATAATAGCGTAGGAACGCTATTTTTCCCAACGTTTTTGTAAATAAGTCGAAAACTATACGGCTTAAAGCTAAACTAAAAACTGTTTATTCATGTACAAATGACTACCTTTCTAATAATCCCCCACATGACCTAGTAACTTCACAAAATTTTGAAAACCCCTCTTCACCCCCCTTGTCTAAAAAACTATGCAAATTAGAGAGTTCGCTATAATTTTCCTATAAAGTTTACATACACTTCTGTTAGCTATAAAAGTTTCACGGGTTTATGTCTCTGTAAACTTCGTAGATAAGGGGGGACGGTCGTTTTTTCAACATTTTTGTATATAACTCGGAAACGATACGGCCTAAAGGAAAAATAAAAACTATTTATTAATGTGCAAAATAATACCTTTCATATGATACCCCACACGACCTAGTAACTTCACTTAAAAGTTTTGAGATCCCCTATTCGCCCCCTGCAATCATAATATGAATATTTTTTAACATTTTTATGTCCGGAACCCTTAAAAGTTTATATTGTCAAAAGCGCTAAGGTTACATTAGAAATAATTTAATATGGTGATTATTATTCTTAAATTTTCTAATTTTCCGTGCAATATTCTTATTTTTAGGGTTCCGGACCAAAATGGTAAAAAGGAACCCTTATAGAATCACTCTGTCTGTCTGTCTGTCTGTCACAAGTGGATATCTCGAGAACTACTGATGCTATCGACTTGAAATTTAAAATGGTAAAAGACAACACTTTTTTACTAATATAGCATATATGAAAATGTTAAAAAATATTCTTATTTTGATTGCAGGGGGGCGGATAGGTATTCTTAAAAATTTTAAGTGAAGTTACTAGACCGTGTGGGGTATCATATGAAAGGTAATAATTTGCACATCAATAAACAGTTTTTAGTTTTCCTTTAAACCGTATCGTTTTTGAGTTATTTACAAAAATGTTGAAAAAACGACCGTTCCCCCCCCTTATCTCCGAAGTTTGCAGAGATAAACCCGTGATACTTTTATAGCTAATAGAAGTGTATGTAAACTTTATAGGAAAATTATAGCGAACTCTCTAATTTGCATAGTTTTTTAGACAAGGGGGGTGGAAGGGGGGTTTTCAAAAATTTTGTAAAGTATATAGGTGATGTGGGGTATCATATGAAAGGTATTAATTTGCACATTAATAAACAGTTTTTAGTTTTCCTTTAAACCTTATTGTTTTTGAGTTATTTACAAAAATGTTGAAAAAACGACCGTTCCCCCCCCTTATCTCCGAAGTTTGCAGAGATAAACCCGTGATACTTTTATAGCTAATAGAAGTGTATGTAAACTTTATAGGAAAATTATAGCGAACTCTCTAATTTGCATAGTTTTTTAGACAAGGGGAGTGGAAGGGGTTTTTCAAAAATTTTGTAAAGTTACTAGGTGATGTGGGGTATCATATGAAAGATATTTATTTGCACATTAATAAACAGTTTTTAGTTTTCCTTTAAGTTGTATAGTTTTTAAGTTATTTTTAAAAATGTTGAAAAAAATAGCGTTCCCCCCCCTTATCTCCGAAGTTTGCGGAGATAAACCTCTGAAACTTTTATTGCTATTAGAAGTGTATGTAAAGATTAGAGGAAATTTATTACAATCTCTCTACATAGCATACTTTTTTAGAAATCATCGAAAGTGTAAAAAATCTACTTAAGTTCCGCTATCAGACAAGAGATGGCGCTGTCAAGGTTCTCCTACAAATATAAAACCGCCTTCGTCATATATTATATTGTATGATGGCACGGAACCCTCGGTGCGCGAGTCCGACTCGCTCTGGCCCGGTTTTATTTTATTTCTTATGAACCTTCTCCTGACAATAACAAACGCAACAAAAAAATAATTAGCGAAATCGGTCCAGCCGTTTACGCGTGATGCCGTGACCAAGGAAAATAGGGATTCATTTTTATATACTCGTAATATAGATGTCTGTATTAAAAGGTTCCCGTACAATATTCATTTCCGCTTACAAAACTTTCAGGTGAAAAACGTTTACCCATTAGAACAAAGAGATATTACATGGTGGAAGGCCAATCAGACTCGAATGCAGGCATCGAAAAAGGACAACACGGCCTGGGACCTATACAGGTGACTTAGCTCATTAATTTACTGTAGGAACCTCAGTAGGTTCCTACGGCTCAGTAGCCGTCAAGGATAAATGTACCTACTAGCGACTTAAATAAGATGGGAACTATCTATCTTCGAGACTTCACCGGAATGATCACGAGATTTGCCTGTTGCAAAGAGTGCAAACCTGTCGCTTGATACGTAATCAGCCTGCAGACCCTGCATTACGGGATGGTAATTTATTTGATATTCAATTAATAAGGAGTAATTTATAGATAATTAGCTTTTGCCCGCGACTTCGTCCGCGTGGAAGTCATAAAACGTAAAATCCCCTTTTTCACGCAGAGCCACTTTGATTCGAAAATATAAATCCCATTTATTCCCTATCCCGTGGGAATTTAGAAAAATCCCTTCTTAATGCACCTCTAGGATACTCAAGGTATACATACATATGTATGTGTGCCAAACAAGTATTTACGTCCAGTGGTTTAGGCTGTGCGTTGATATATCAGTCAGCCAGTCAGTCAGTCAGGACTTTGAATTTCATATATAGATAAGAAAGGTGGTATGTATAAAATACAATTAGCAGAACCACAGCCATAAACCAGGTCTTTCAAATTGACGACCTGCTTTCGATAATTGCCAAGAACATTACAAGCCTCAACAATCACACATTTATTTTCTTGTAACCGCGGTCGACTTTCCGTGTTATAATAAGGCTTAGTACATTTAATGATGACATAAAAATATTTCAGTGGTTGGTCGAGCAGTGCTACAGAGAAAACTGTGGATTCTAATGTTCATGAAACAATTACCTTTAGGAGACCACACGTCTTGCAGAGAATGAAGGCAGAGAACCTTGATCAATGTCTTCGGGATCACAAGTATGTTGTACCTAATGACAGCAAAATATGAAAAACATAAGTCTTTTGTTGTTATGATCGAAAAGACTTAGGTATTCTAAACATTTTTTTTACAGAATGGATGACAATTACCAGCCAATGGATTCAGAAACAACAAGCGTATCCCAAAACAGCGACTCCTTAAAACCAAATGACATTGTAATACAATGTGAATGTCCAGAATTCTGTTCTGACAACTTAAGCTATGAGAAAAGTGAATCTGAAGATTGTCCAACTTTGGAACCGTCTCAAAGTTTTACACTAGACGCTAAGCGCAACGGAGCTTTTAATTTTAATTAAAAAATGTCAAATAAAAACAAAAACAGTTTTCAAACTAGAATACCTACCTTAATGAATTTCTCTTACTAACTAATTTAAAGGCCATGAAAATGTCATGCCCCGTGTAAGGTTTCATAAAAAATTGGTTTTTTAAAACGGTCCAAATATGTAGGTAGTCTTACACTTCAACATAAACCACGCAAGGGGACGCCACAGCATGCTACTTTACGTACCTACCTAGTAAGGTACAAATCGATCTCATCAGTAGTGTCAATAGTCTCATCATAGCTTTATCGTACCTTATCATAGAATTAGGTAGAGACAGACAAGCCAAACTTTTTGCTAACTTCGCGATCCACTCGTCTTTGTCGTGCCTTGAAGTCTCGTCCAACGAAGCTTAAGTTTCGAACATTTTTAATTAACAAATTTACGGTATGATCCTTGTCTCATTTACGAAACGATGTAATCCGCTACAATTACAAAAATGCGATTATATTAGAGTGCTATTCTTTGTTTTATTTAAATAAATATATATAAATAATACTGGACAATTCACACAACATCTAGGTGATGTTGTGTGAATAGTCCAGTATTATTATGCCCCAAGCTAAGCAGATCTTGTGTTATTGGTACTAGATGACTGATACACTTAATACATTATAGGTACAACATAGATAAATATTTTTTACTATTATATAGAAAATAATCCAGAACACCCTGAACATTATCTGCAGATCGTACAAACATTTGTCCCGAGGCGGTAATCGAGTCCGCGACCTCTTGCGTCGCAGGCGGACCTTCGCCCGCTGCGCTACAGAGGTCGTCATAATATGAAAACATACTAAAATCCAATCAGTATCTAGTTTCGACATTCAGTCAGTTCAGTGTAACAAATCCATTTTCACAAATATCGCGACGTCAGGTCACGTATTTTACAGAGTACCTATAAAGAAAAATCATGTAGAAAATTTATTAAATTTATTTCAACAATGAGACTTGCACAGGACCGTTTACGTTGGTGTGCTGAAGAGGAGGCCCATACCCAGCAGTGGGTGTCAACGGGCTGATATGATGATGATGATTTCAACAATATTAGCTTTGAAACTTCAGTGACCTTCAGTAGAAGCTAACCTTCTTATCCATACTACTAAGCAGCGGCTGCAACATGATTAGTATAGTTTTAATCAAGTCGAGCCTACATGCTAATCACCATCTATTATCTAGATGACATTCGTGTAGTTTCAAAGCCATTCGCATTCCCACCGCCCATCGACAACATGCCTTCCGGGGTGATTTTTATCGTTTGCATTCCATCCAGCAACTATGAACACATTTTGAAATTCGGGAAAGCCAAAGAGTTAGTTCCAGTGGGTGATGAAGAATTTAAAACGATACGTTTAGCAGTCGAGTTAAGGGATAAAAAGTCCAGGAGCATTCCAATCCATTTGACGCAGAACTATTACAATGCGGCTTTCAACCCGATGATGGAGAATATTTCGGAAGATAGTGAATTCTTCACCATGGAAAGTGTAAGTACTTAGAACCTTTTAGAAGGACAAAATTATATTTTTTTTTTTGTTAATCTGTATTTAGTGTAATATTATACATTTAGCAGAAACAGTTCGTTAAAGAAAGTCGCAAAAGCAACAAGCTTAACTCATCCTTGGAACCTTTCCAATTCAAACAGAGCGCTGTATCGTATTTGCAGATCCTGCATGAATTGCTGAGCAAACTTAACGTGGAGCACGTTGTGTGGGTGCCAGACAAAGCAGGGAGTTACTTTGAAGTTATGTTCCCTTTACCCACTGGGGATCAATGTGAAACAATGTTGCATTGCCTTACACAACTCGGAATTGGCGTCAGATGCAAATCTATAGTCAGGTATCATTTTTTTCTGATATCCTTGTTGATACTTCAAAATATAATCGTCTTTTCACTTATCATCAGCTACTTTCAGTGTACTTCCTTGCAACGTAGTCCATTCTGCCGTGGATAATGACAGCTCTGATGACGAAAATCTATTGTAAGTTCTTCTAAGCATTATAAAGGTATGAACAAAGATCTTCTGTCATATAGATTATTCAATAGTTACATGTTTTAGGCACAAGCACGAAGATGAGACAAAATGGCGTAATTTTGTGGATTCCATCAGATCTAAGCTGACAGTCAAACAAGTCGTTGATGGTGTAAGAGGGGGAGGAGAACTATCTTTTGACTATCTCACTCTCATTATTACTGCTGAGTAAGTAGTATCGTCCATATAGCTAAGATAGATAATGTGCAGTGATGAATTAATTACTCCCAATAAAATTGTTTCTGTATTTCAGTTCCCTTGCTGCACTAGGACTTGTTGAAAACAATGCATCGAATATAGTAGCAGCAATGTTAGTATCACCACTTATGGGACCCGTAATGTCAATCACATTCGGAACCATAATATCGGACAAGACTCTCGTCAGAAGTGGTTTCGAGAGTCTGGTTGCTGGAATGTTCTTTTCTCTCATATTCGGTTTTATTTTTGGCCTAATTTTGGGCACTACTGATATGCCTTGGGGCTTTGGTGACTGGCCGACTGAGGAAATGAAATCACGGTACAATAACTTCTCTATATCTACCTACCTCTGACTTTTGACTATACGAACGAGGTCTAATTGTGTTAATTTTCAGAGGAAATGTAAGATCTCTCTGGATGGGCGTGCTCTGGGCACTTACTTCTGGGACTGGTGTTGCCTTAGCCTTACTTCAGGGCAGTGCCGGCCCTTTGATTGGTATTGCAATTTCCGCTTCTTTGTTGCCTCCTGTTGTCAACTGCGTAAGTATTTTCTCATTCGATAAATTGCAGATTGTATATTCATGATTGGTGTTGCAATTTCTTCATCTTTTTTGCCTCCTATGGAACTATCTTATATCCTTTAATGTGTCGCAGAATTTATAAACAAACTAATAAATCTAGAAGCAAGCTGTTCCAAGATATGTACCTACTCTCATAGAGCACGTGTACTGCATGTGCACAAATAAACGTACCTACAGATAGGTGGGCACCTAGTTGCAGTGAAATTGCGCATGTGTTTTCATTCAGGGACTATTCTGGGCGTTGGCGTGTATATGGCTGCTGTATCCGGGAGTGAAAATACCACACATCAAGGGCGAATCCTACACTGGCAATTCATCATACCAGCCGCTTTACCACGACTACTTGCCTATTGAGTTTGCTATCAATGGTAAGTTTCCGTAACTACAGTATAACACTAAACAACACTGACCTATATTTCGTAAGAAAACCGGAGTGGAAATTTAAACACAATACTCCAAAATCAGTTAGCAAATCAGTTCAATGTTTTATCTATATTTAGAAACAAAAGGGAAAGATTACAAGATAAAAGCAAAACAGAGGTCTTCTAGAAAAAGTAGAAGTGTGACGACAACTAAGTTAAGGAACTATACTTATTCGAGTGTCTAAACTAGATATTGTATCCAAATAGATATACGATACTGACTATACAATATTATGAATAATATGTACCTACCTATTACTAACTATTAAAATCATCATAAAATATGCGTTGCAGATTGTCTCTGTTTCAATCAGAAACGAAGCGACTGGATTAACGGAGATATTAATTTAACACTGGATAGAGAAATTATCTATGATTAAGTCTGTGGATTCAGCAATAAAATATGCTTATTATTTCCAGGTATTGTAAGCTGCTGCCTCACAATTGTAAATGTAATCTGCATATTCATTACGGCGATAATATTCCTCAAGATCAAAGAAGTGGCTGCCCCATACACCTCCAGCCCAGATTTGAGGAGGTTTTGGGAGCAGGACATCAGAGTAGCCAGGGAGTGCAACAGAGCCAACTTACAGAAAGCTGAAGAGGATGAACGGCATGAGTGAGATACTGATAATCTTTATATCGATCTAGTGAAGCTTAGAATATTCACAGTCGCAGAATCGCAGGAGGCGCAACGAAGTGAAGTCTTTATCCTTGACAGTGTCATCCTCTCTACATAATAGGCACATTTCAGTACGTTAGTGTATATAAGCAGAGTTGGGAAAATTTTGCAGTTGCTCTTGTATTTTCTATGCATATTATTATCGTCTTCCGCTTGAAATTAGTTTTATTGTTCTCCTGTTGCTTTATAAAACGTTCTCTTGCGTTGTTTTGTAAGTTGCAAATAGAAAGATTTGACTCTGTCTTAAGCTGTGGTAATTCGTAAGTCTAGGGATAGAGTGAAGTTTCAAATCCATTCCACGACAGCAATGCATTTACTTGAACTTGTCTCATGACTACTTATGAAACTTATAATAGTTTTTAGCACTATCATTAGTTTTAAAGCGAGCTCTGTGGCGCAGCGGGCGAAGGTCCGCCTGCAACGCAAGGGGTTGCGGGTTCGATTCCCGCCTCGGGACAAATGTCTGTACGATCTGCAGATATTTGTTCAGGGTGTTCTGGGTGTTTTTCTATATATAATAAAAATATCTATCTACATACATATGTAGTATAATGTATTAAGTATATCAGTCATCTAGTACCCATAACACAAGCTCTGCTTAGCTTGGGGCTAAATGATGCTGTGTGATTTGTCCAGCATTATTTATTTATTTTAAAGTTATAAGGAACTTGTTACAGATTAATCATGGATGACCTCAACCAAGAAAACGACGAGGTAATTAAAAATAAACTGGAGTTGGCAATCCAAGAGGCGTTAGATGATGAAACCTATAGAAAAGTCAAGAGAATGAGCTACCAAAGTCATAACGCTGATGAGGTAAGATAGATAAACTCTAAAGGGCGCTCCACATTCTCACGAGACATTCACGCGAGAATCTCCGGAGATTCTCAGCGAAAACTGTAGCGAGAACTTCTTTGGGTACACACTCTCACAAAGTTCTCAAATAGTTCTCACTACAGTTCTCGCGCTCGATGACGATGGACGTAGAAGTAACCGCTGCGACAAGTTTATTGTTATGCGCATTCGCATATTATAATTATGCGTATGCTAAAGAGAAAAAAGTTATTAAAAAGAAGTGGCGAAAAAGCTCATATTGACGCCACGCGGTACACAATATACAACCGTTCAAGTCGGCAGCTCGCGCGCTACTGAGAAACATGCGAGTGTGGAGTCAATACACGTTCTCGCCTGTTCTCACGTTCTCGCGCTCCTTTGTCTCGCGCCAAAAAACCGACAAAAAGTGGAGAAAATCCGGAGAACAACGCGAGAACTTGAGAAGAATACGCGAATTGCTTCCACATTCACGTTTCTCGCATGTTTCTCGCGTTCTCGCGAGATTCTCTTGAGAATGTGGAGCGCCCTTAAGGTAAGGTTCAATTAAACGTGTATTAACCGAAACAGTGCTTCACAATTCAGTTAATGATTAAGGGAACGAAATTATGCGACAAGATGTCAATGAATCTTCTATAACATGGCTGTACTCTGCTCTGCAGCCGCACTTCATTTTTTACACAAGTTTATAAAATTAGAAATTTTAAGTAACTACACTTTACCTAGTCTCTGAGGTTTTATTGTAATGTGTTCCCTCAGTTTTGCAATCTACACATCATGCTCTTTCATTTGATAGCACACTTGGATATATTTGAAAACATTCGATTATTCACCCCTACTTTAAACCCCCATATGGCTCGACCGATTTCTATATAACTTTAGAGTTTTGCATTCTACACATCATTTCCTTTCATTTGATACCAAACTCGGCTGTATTTGGAAACATTCTATTATTCATCCCCTCTTTCACCCACATATCTTGTAAACTACTGAACGGATTTTGATAAAACATTTAAGTTTAAGAATCACCGCTAGACAACCTGCTTTTAAATTAAAAAAATCGGTCCACTCGTTTTTAGGAGCTACGGTGCCAGACACACACATAGCGTACAAACTTATAACACCCCTCTTTTTTGTCGGGGGTTAAGAACAACAATGAAGATTAATGTCAATTCAATTCATTTATTTTTTTCATAAGTATAAGCACTTCAATAAACTTACACATATGTAGGTACAACATGTTAAGTTTAGGATACAGACAATGGCTTATTTTATTACATATTTATAATTTAGCTTACAGGACACTAAGTTATTATTAGTATTCCTTACAAGTACTAATAAATTCGTAGCCATTTTAATAAGAGTAATTAAAATTTCAATTTGATTTTACAATTAACATATTTTAAGTACCTACATGTGCTATTAATTTAAGAAACATAATAAAATATGTATTCCCACAATTCAAGTCGATTGTCAATCTTTTTTTTGCACGTCTGCGAATTGCATCAGAGGATAGTTATACAACGTGTGCCACGTCCGGTAAACGTAGCAAAAGTGGTTGCAACGAGTTCCAAATTGAACGCTCAGCAAAATTCGATTAAAGCGTTCCAGTTTCGAATCGCCTCCGTGATGTGTTTATGTAAGGCGCCGCGTCCAGTGAAGGCCGGCCTTCACGCTTCGCCCTGAACACGACAGTTGTTAATCATTTAGGGGTATTTTCGTGTGCAATTGGATTTTGGATTCAATTTAGATGCGGTTACAGTCATTCATTTTATCCCCTTTTCAAGTTGGGGTGAAAGAAATCTTAACTACTCACCTAATAGTCTTACGCCCCTGTTACAAATTAGTCTGGAAAGCTAATTAATTTTGACTATGACGACTAGTAAAATAGTCTGAATTAAACCGGATTATGGAATAATCTATACCTAAACATAAATTGATTGGGTAGATCCGTAAATAGAAATTTGCGGTTAAGATGCTCATGAATGAATGTACTAACAAATCGATCTCTGATTTAAGATGGTAGGTTGGTGCCAGCACCTACCGATGGTCATACCCAAAAAACATAATTAACCACAGACACATTTACAGGTGATACGAACAATTGGATTCCATCCAAAATCAGCAACATCAAAACGATCCAGCTTGATTGATTCTGGCGCCTCTTCACCCATCCCTGTCAAGCGAAATATCGACGATATCGCCATACTAGACAAACTTCTGACTTCCCTTCTTGGCATGAAAGAGAAGAGAAGATCTTTCACGTCGCACAAAGGAACGCCCAGATCCAGCAATCTTCCAGTTATCACAGAACTAAGACAGAACAGGAGATCTGAGTCATGGCCGGATGGAATTTACGAAGATTCTGTCATACGTGGAGTGATCAATAACCTTAGAGCTAGCAAACGAAATTCGCAGCTTGAAGATCCGTTTTTGACACCTAAGTAAATTAATGCATAAATTTAACATGTGACCTTATCCTGTCGTGGGCCATGACCGTTAAGGCTGCGCCAGTTTTTACTAATGTTTAATAACTATGTATCTGTGACGATTTAAATAGAACTGTTTAATTAAATCGTGTTTAAATATAGGTGTACTTATAATAAATAAATAGAATATAAAATCATCTACATTTTTAATATGTTTGTAAAATATTTATGTACAATGTCAATAATAAATACAACTTATCACAGCATCGCTTTGAGGAATAGTGATAAGGGCAGATTTAATCTGTGAGTTACTTTGGACATTTGTACCTAAATCATCTAGCTAAACACCTTGAGAACTCTGCTTCACCTACAAGTATGGTCCAATGGGCAAAGTACAATTAATTTTAAAACTATGTATAGGAAAACACTGGACTACACTCATAGTGCAAACAAAACTCAACTTTAGTATTATCGCAATGTTAACTCACTTGATCAATTGCATTTTCTGGTGTGCGTTTTTGACCATTATGCTTAACTCGAGATGTGTAAATATCATATCCTAATGATATTGTGTTATCATATAGAACTCTATACTTAGTAGGTAAGAAAAAAAAGTTAATAATTTGAGCAGGAGGCCACACCATCCACTCAGCTTTATAAAGTGTAGAAAACTTATCTTTTACCTCTTCTTTGAAGTTTTCATAAGGATTTTCTTCGAACAATGCAACACTTCCAAAGAATGTCATGATTGCGATTGGTGAAAAGATGAATTGGTCTAATATCAGCTTCTTTGTTACCATTTGCACTGACTTTCCAACAATTAATTTGTCTAATCTTTTGTACCAGAAGTGGCAGAGGACTCCTATAGTGCCACCAGAGAATGCCATATGTTTAGTTCTAGTAACATCATATTTTTCTTGGTCTTCAAAATACAATTCATACTTCTGTTCGATACAGTCACCTAATGATGATAAGGTGACGGATATTGTGATGTTTGTGTATAGCAGGTACTTGTCACTGAACGCTACTTTCACTGCATTTCTTAAGCCTATAACTGGCACTGATGTTCTAAAGTTTGTTGCAAACTTCTTCCATGTGATACCCAATGACCGTGATACCATTTTATTCCAGGTATGCCTGCAAAAAAAAACAGCTTGAACTAATTTCAACATAAAAACACCAAGGCTTCCTTAATCATTTATTGTAATACATAGCTGAAATAAACCATAAACTCAAACTTATTTAAAATATCTCAGTTATTATTTTATGTATACAACAGCCTCAGACGAGCCATCAATAAAAAATGTAATTGACCTTGTCCAATGGGGAGCTTGATTCATATTTCTTTTCTTATTGTCATTGACTTTACATTATAATCTTTGGAAGGCTTGGCATGTTTCACGTGAGATGTGTAAACATCATACCCTAAGGATATAAAATTATCATAAACAACCCTAAACCTAGTTGGTAGAAAATAAAAGTTTATTATTTGCGCAGGTGGCCAAACTACCCATTCAGCTTTATAAAGAGTCCAGAACTTATCTTGAACATCAACAGAGAAATAATTTAACGGTTGTTTTTCAAATATTGCAACAGTACCAAAAAATGATAAGATGATTATTGGGGAACAAATGAACTGGTCCAATAATATCTTTTTTATAACCATGTCCAAGGTATGCCCAACTATTATTTTGTCCAATAAATTGTACCAATGGTGGCAAATGATTCCAGCTGTAACCCCTGACAATCCCATATGAGCTGTACGGTTACAATCAACTTTATCTAATTCTCCTTGATACTGTTCATATTTTTGTTCAATAAGATCCCCAGAGACCGATATCCCCATAGATAGCAGTACATTGGTGTAAAACAGATTCTTGGGATTGAATGCCTTGTCCACTGCTTGATGGAATGTCTTAAAAGCTTTTGAAAAGAACCTGTTTAAAGTCATATCATTCACCTAAAACAAAGTGACGTGAATTATTAATCTGCTTTACAATGATTGAATTGCTTAGAAATTGTATGGATAACTAACTGTTTACAAGTATAGTTATTAACCAATCTCGTAAGTTCTCTGGCTTAAATTTTTTTTACACTAAATTGTTTAATTTAGCCTTTTATTTCGTGTATTGTAAAAAACAGTATGAAACTCACTTGAAAACAATTTTATTGCGATATCCAAACCTTGTATCAACAAGTTTAATTTAAAATTATTGTATTAATTAAAACTATATAAATACACCGTTTAAACGGCTTTATTAATAGTTACACCATGACTGCGTATTAGATTAATAATAGTTACTGTAAGAATTATATATTTAAATTCTAACCTTAAAATCATAAGACTGCCAAGAAAGGCCGCAGCTATTTCCACATCATAATTCCACAATCATTACCATCATACCGATAGATTTATGCCTAAATCACACTATGATTGTGGTCGATTATAGTATCGAAATGTGGACAAGTAGTTATCGATTTGTTTAGATTGCCAACAATAACTAGTCCGCCATCTTGGGTATTCTGCCATATTGGATCTAGAGTGACGTTATTTCATTTTTCGAATTAGTCCGCCATCTTAAGTATACTGCCATGTTGGATTTAGAGTGCTATCATTTAATTTTTCGAGTAACTCTCAGTAAGGCCAATCATTTGATATTCATTTGATGTCCGCCATCTTGGGTGTTCCGCCATGTTGGATTCAGAGTGACGTAATTTAATTTTTTGAGCTATTCTCAGCAAGTCCTTTCATTTTAAAGAAGTACATTATAAATAAGTAGTCCGCTATCATGGTTGTTCCGCCATATTGGATTCAGAGTGACGTCACATAGCTGACCATGCATTTTCTGTCATCTAAAGAAAACATGTAGGTATACATCAGCTCAATTGGTTGAAGATATCTGCTTCAAAATTGAGTTGCAAGATTCTACCCGAACAAACATAGTTACAGGGCAAGCTAATTAACCCTTTACCAGGCTATGGATTGAGCGTCTCCCACATCGATTTTAAGATGTTATTATCAGGTTATGGCAAAGTATCTACCGCAAACTGTCAAGAAATGACCAAATAAAAATATTCCCCAGGGCCACAAAAAATAAATTGTCACTGTCATTGTCAAATGTCACTTTTACGACCATTCTTTCAATGGTCGTCCGTGTAACGGTTGTTTTTTTGAAAAGTGCGGCATATTTGATTGATTATGGCGAACCGGAGAAAGGTAAGTTGTACGATTTTTTTATATGTTGTAGAATTAGAGTTTTTCTAGTGATATGTGCATAAATTATAAGTAAATACTCGAAAAAATTCATGATATACCAAAATAAAGCATGTGGGAAACCATATTACCTTAGCCTGTGAAACTTGGAATTATTGTGGGATTTATATGTACATAGCCCAGTGAATTGAAATCTTTATTTTATACTAGCTTTTTGCCGCGGGTTTTCTTTTTTGGTTTGCTTACGGTCATTTTACATTAAAAGTTAAGAAGATATTACTTACGTTTTGCTCTATGAAAAATTAAATATAAATTGTGGGTAGACTTTTGTCGTCATTGAATTCTTAGTCAGTATAAAATTTACCTACTTTAGTGTTTTTTTTGTTATACAGGTATTACAACAACATCAGATCGAAAATGTGCTCAGTGAGATGTTTTCGTCAGAGGACGAAGATGTCCCAAAACAGGAAAACAGGACAAGCGGTCAAAATATGAATGCGAAATTTGTAAGGTAACATTATGTATCACCCCGTGCATGAAATTGTACCACCAAGTCAGAATTTAGATTTCTAGAAGATGAATAAAAAGTTTTTTATGATTGAAATTAAAAATAAGTGCCTACATTTTATGTTTCATTCGTAGATTACCTATAGTTTTTATTAAAAAGTTCTAAACTAAAATGCTTACAAATTTACAAACATTATATGTAGATATAAAAGTCAGTCGTCTGGACAGGCGATGGGATTATGCTTTCCCACATGTTTTTTTACAGGTTTTCAGCTAATTTTCTAAATATAATTGATGAAATCTCAAACTAAACGTTATTACTCATAGAAATCTATTAAAAAATCACTATTACTATAGGATTTGTCCGAGGCCTGGTAAAGGGTTAAAAGCTTGTAAAATGGTCCTCTAGGAGCCTTAATAAGTGTAATTGGCACTCTTCCAGTGCACTATAGGCACATATCTAGTGCAACTCCCAGCAAGCCCTTCTATTTGATGTCGTTACTGTATATCTTTATGATTCAGAGTGACTTCACATAGCTGACAATGCATTGTCATCCAATCAAAACGTGTATACAAAATTTCAGCTCAATGGGTTGAAGATAACTGGGATAACGGATAACTGCTTCAAAATTGAGTTGCAGGATTCCACCCGAACAAACATAGTTACATATATATGTACATGGCAAGTTATTTATAGGCTTGTAAGAAGTAGTCCCCTTTCATTTACCTACGTTTAAATAAAAGCTTGTTTGTTAATGGCGAAATTTATGTACATAGGCAAATAAGAAGCATTTAATTTTCTTTTTATCAATAAAAAATACATTTAAGCCGCCATTAATATTATCTAAAAAAAGTTAACTGATACGGGATGCTTAGAAGACGTAAAATCATGGTAGAATTACCATCTCACTTTTGAATCGATTTTATACTTGTACATCTGATCAAACGAAATTAAAATCGAATCGTAATATACATCTTACTTACTTCCGTGATCATCTCTATAGCATGTAGTGTAGTAGTCTGTGCATCTCTCTCTACAACACAACCAAACCAACGAATGGAATTTTTGTTTTGCAATTATTTGCATGGCATGGATGAGAGACTAGAGAGACAAATGTGGAAGTCTTAAGTGTTTTCTAAATAAAATAAACACTTTTATGTGAGTGGTTTGCTTCGAAACATTATTTATCCATTTGGGCAGAGCGACTGAGTCAAGTCACAATGGCCGGTAAGTAAATAGTGCAAAATGGGCTGAACCATTTCGTACCCAGCCTCTATGTTATTTGTGTCGCTTGTCAATTCCCTATAGAAATGTTGTACACAACCATCACTGTTTTAATTGCAGACAATCTTCCTCTCGATAGGAGTGCTATGAAAGACCCATCTACGTCCTACCTCCGTATATACGTCGGTGGGATACCGGAACAGACAACTCCCGACGATTTGTACGAACATTTCAAACCCTATGGGAAGATTATGGGAGTTGCAGTGAACAGGCAATTCGGATTTGTCCAATTTGAAGAAGAGTCCAGTGCCCAGGCTGCGATAAGCAAGGCTGCAGGAGGAAATTTTCTGGGAAAGAATATTTCAGTGAAAACAGCACAAACTAACCCTAAGTATGTAAAGTACCTATATGTAAATTGGCTTTCCATGTCTATTTTATAGATGATTTATAGTGTCAGCAACTGGCATTCATGCTGAACAGGATGCTGTAGTGCCTGTGACGTTGTTACATGGATTTGGCTTGCCCAGCACCTATACCATTCTCTCAGCATCATCGGCTAAATTCAGAGGAAAGAACATGTGAACAAGTCTTGCAAAATTTTTGTAACTGTTTTTTCTTAGTTTAATTTGTTATTTTGTTACTTTCTCTCTCCTGTTGTGTATTTTATTTTTTGTTATGAGTGTTACAAATAAATGTATTATCTATCTAAGTCTGAAGCTGAATAAGCTGCAGGTTTCTGCAGTATTCATGTGAAGTATAAGCCTACTGATTTATTCAATTACACTGTAAGATAGGGTTTTTTCAAGCCTGTGGCATAGTATTTTGGTAAAACTTAACTTGAAGTGTTAAGTGATAGTATTTACTAATCGCTATATAAAGGAAATAGCTATTTGGTCCTAATATAAAAAATATTTTAACCAAAGTATTAGCTATTAATTCTGGCATTCATATTATGTGCTTATTCATATTAAAACTCAGTGGTTTTATAAAACTTGACTGGTCCTCTCCTAACCCCAACTTGGGCAAAGGCCTCCCTCCACTTCTCCCAGTCACTTTGATCCACTGGCAAACCTCCCACATGTTATGGAAGAGTTTATTGCACATTGTCTTGATATGAACTTGTGTATAAGATGAAATATATTTTCCAGACGTGAAACAGAAGTGGTGTCGATCCAACCTGATATACCCCCTGCGATGGCCCTCTCAGACAACCTACCGGTACACAAGGATGATGGTGATGATCAATATGACAGTTTTGGAAACTATATTGGTGATAAGAGTAAGGGCTACTCATTGTTCAAGCTGAATGAGTAGTACAGTGCAATGCTATGCATGGAGACATATTATTTTGTCCTTTAATTGTTTTTGACTTTCCTTACTTGATTGCCTTTAAGTATGTAGATGAATTTCCATCCAGTTGTTTAAATTTATTAGTTTTTTCTTATGGGTTTTTCGTTGTAGCAATAGCAATTAAATATAATGCTAGCTTACTATCTCAGTACCAGCTTGTTAAGTGCACATTTGAAATGTATACATGGTTTGAATTAATTCATTATACATTGTTGTTAAATATTTATAAACAGAATTTCCATGTTTATTTCTGAAATATCAAATTACTAAAACTATTTATGTTAATTTCTAAACCTAAAGGTATGATTATTGGAAAGGATTGAAAAGTTGATTCAATAAGCTTATATTTATTCTTTTAAAATGCGGAAGTAGTATTGTTCTGGTGTGCTAAAAATATGTATGACAGGCACAACATTTTGAACACGCTTTTATAAGCTTCAACTGTATATACACTGCCGGCCAAAAGTTTGAGACCACTTGTAAAAATCTTTGTAACCACCAAAATATTTCAAAAGTACACATGATAAAGAGCTAATTTGAACACCTGCGTATTCTATTGTTATCAAAGAATTTCTGAGAGTCATTTTTATTGTATATTTTTAAGTTATCATCCTTTAAAGGTCTATTGTTTCAAAACATAAATGAGTACCGCGCGCTTACCAGGTGATAGAGTCATTGTTATATTTTTATGGCCTGCTCATTTCTAATTATTTTGGTTTTGTTTTGCGGTAACCGTACTTCCGGATTATTTTAGCTTCCTTAAACATATTTTTTACCTGAGTTTTGATGGAGTAAATTTTTCATTATCTTAACTAGTCTGAGCTCGTCGTTGTTACAGTGAAGACATCTTAAAATGGGAAAAGTGCGCGAAATTAGCACTGAAACTCGTTCTGCCATAGTTGTTTTACACGGCGAAGGCAAATCTGAACGTGCGATTGCCTCTCAACTTAAGTTGTCGAAGACTTGTGTTCATAACGCAATAACCCGATACAAGGAGACTGGCAGTAATCAAGATCGTTCGCGATCGGGGAGACCGAGAGCTACCACTTCTAGCGAGGATAATTTCATCGTCGTTACCAGCAAGCGGAATAGACGCCTAACCGCACCAGAAATCCGCGCAGAAGTGAACAAATCCCGATCAGAACCTGTGTCATTGACTACAGTAAAAAGACGATTGAGAGATGCTAAGTTATTTGGTCGCGTCGCCGTTCGAAAACCACTACTAAGGCCACAAAACAAAAAGAAACGGATGCAGTGGGCCCTTACCCATCGAGACTGGACTGAAGAAGACTTTAAAGAAGTTCTTTGGACAGATGAATCCAAGTTTGAAATATTTGGTTCAAAACGACGAATTTTTGTTCGACGTACCGCCGAGGAAAAGATGATGCCAGATTGTGTGGTGCCAACAGTTAAGCATGGTGGTGGTTCCATTATGGTCTGGGGATGCTTCTCGGGCCATGGAACCGGAGATTTGGTACGAGTCGAAGGAATGATGAAAAAGGAGCATTATAAACGAATACTACAGCAAAATGCCGTTCCGTCTGGTTTAAGATTAATTGGAAATGGATTTTTTTTCCAACAAGATAATGATCCTAAACATAGTTCAAAATTATGCAGGGGTTATTTAGAACATAAAGAAACAGAAAGGGTGTTAAAAAACATGGTGTGGCCCCCTCAGAGTCCGGATCTCAACCCCATTGAGCTATTGTGGGAAGAGCTTGACAGAAATGTGCGCAGTTGTTGTCCCTCCTCACAAGAAGACATGTGGAAGGCTTTACAAGAAAGCTGGAACAATATCTCACAAGATACAATTGATAAATTGATTGCTCGTATGCCGAGACTAGTGAAAAAAGTTATAAAATGCAAGGGAGGCTTTTTTGACGAAAAATCCGTTTAATGATTTTATTAAATATGAACGTCATTTTTAACGTAAATGGTTGATATTTCTTGTTTTTTTTTTCTTCTTGATGAATGTGTATTAGTAAATAAGCATTTTAATTAATATCTAAACCTCTTGATTTATATTTTGAGTTTTATTTCATTTTGCTACTTAGATGTAGGTGGTCTCAAACTTTTGGCCGGCAGTGTATGTAATGGAATATTCAAACATTGCTTTAACATTATAAGACATCAGATTTAATTGAAACTTTGCATCCTTATTAATTATTGGCTGTGGGGTACCGGCAGTAGAATGTTACCCCTCCTCTCATGCCCGTGGAAGCGGTAAGAGCCTGCTAAGGTATACCTCCGGAAGATTGGCAGCAGCGTCTTTCCGTGTATCAACATCCCGTACTGCGCTCGCCAACCCGCCTGCCAAGCGTGGTGAGTATGGCAACTACCCCTCATGAAGATCCATGAGCGAGGCCTGTGTTCAGTAGTGGAGGTCTTACGGCTGAAATTATGATGATCCTTATTAAGTTGGTGTCTCTGAACAGTAATTTGGCGTGTCGTTTAGTTTATAAACTATTATTATTTGTGTACAGAGTATGAAGAGGAATTCGACGATGGTTACGGTTGGAAAGAGGACGGCGGGCGCGGGCGCGGCGCTCGCGGCCGCCCGGTGAAGGCCCGCGGCCGCGGCCGGGGCCGAGGCGGCTTCAGGGACCGATCCCCGGTTGGAGCCCGAGGTTAGTCTTAAAACAAAATGTGTTTATTCATTTGGGCCCAATGGCCACAGAGAAATGTCAATCCCACCAAAACATTTTTCTGTGAAATGTTCCAAGACGAGATCTTAGGGCTTGCACTGTCAAAAAGTTAACTGATCTCATGTGGAGGCAAGCTTCTAACACTACACACTCTAAAGCTACAAGCCCTAACTTCACAAACTCGGTGAATAAATGTTTCATCCTACACCCATTTGACGATTGTGAAAAACTAAAGTTTATTTAGTTCATGACATCATATCCCGAAATTTTGCTTTATTTGGTATAATCCAAACCCAAGCTTAAAAAAACAACGAAGAGCTTCAAGAAAAGGTATTTGCCTTAGAGCTTCGCTTGACTAGATTTATAAACGAAAAACATGTCATGTCGAATTGAATTAAATAGACGGAAATTTGATTGATGGTTTCATGAGTGGCGGATGTATGTTGGAGCCCTAACTATAGTTTGGAATGGACATTTCTTTCAGAATTTAGATATTAATAACGAAATCCGATTAGCGGTCTGCGTGATGCGCGCACAAAAAAACAAACGACAAACCTCTAAGCGACAAACAAAAAAAATCATAGTGCTGTCTGTCTGTGTATGAGACGATTACAACCGAACGCGTTGACCGATTTACATGAAACCTTTTTTGTTAACACCGTCTTAATGAGAGAATGGTACTGATTGACTTTGGTCACAGGAACCGGAGTTATTGTGACCTCAAAAGGCCACCAAAAGAATAAAAGTTCAAATGGCCGAAAACGTCCAAAAACGCAAAAATGCAATTTTTGACCTATGGTGACCTTTTGAGGCCTTCGCCCCCTTTTCTGGTAACCCCGTACCAATGCTTGTTATATACAGATAAATGTAACTGCAGACTGCACAGACTGCAAGTGCTAATGTTACACAGATGTTAGAAGGAACTACCTGATAATTGTAAAACATGCACCACGTTTCAGGCGACTGGCAAGAGAGAGGCGATCGCTACGAGCGCTTCACACAGCCGGAGTATCCGCGGACGCTGCCGGTGCCCGAGAGAAACGACTGCGAGATCATCGTAGTGTCGAAAGGACTTACGTGAGTGCATCCTTCATTTTACTTACCTACTTATAGGTCGCGCAGCGGTTTAAGATCGCTCGATGAATGCTCTAGTGGAGGCAATCGGCGCATGTGTCAAATCGCGCACGAATCGAGACGCGTGAACGCAACGCGGGAGGTGACCTTGAGAGCGACTGATCTACCAATGACGTGACGCCGTCCGCGCACACCCGCCCCCGCACTCCGCACATCACCAAATAGACCTTAGAATTGAATACTGCGCATTCCCCTTTCTACTTTTGCCGAGCGATCCTTAACTATTGCGCTACCTATACTCCTTGCCGTGGGGTGCGGCAGTAGAATGTTGCCTCTTCTCTTGCCCGTGGATACAGTAAGAATCTGCCAAGGGCTACCTCCGGAAGATAAGCAGGAGCGTCTCCGTGTATCAATATTCCGTACTGCGCTCGCCTGCAAAGCGTTGTGAGTATGCCAACAACTAATTATGATCACATGGAGATCCATAGACTACGTCCAGCAGTAGATATCCTACGGCTGAGATGATGATGATGACTTACTCGTATGCGACCAAAGTGGATCTTGGCCTCCGGGCTTATCTGCTTTGCGCCAGTTCTCGCCAGCTAGCGGCATCAAGTTCTCGGAGATCTGCTTCCACCTGGTGACAACCAACAAGATGGACCGATAACCTGGTACAGTCGCGTTCATAGTAAATGATACCACTAAGCCTAATATTCTTCTTCTAATCCTTACCTTGCTGTAACACAGTTCTTAACTAGCACGGGAGGTGAGGGCTTTTTTATTCTGTATGCTTACCTACCGCCAATGTTTATTATGTCATTGAGGTATTTCCAAAACTAGCGCAAATGGTTTAGTCTTCCTGGCATAAATGGCTATAGTACCTAGTTAAGTCTCTTTTTTTTAGTTAAGTGTACTAATTGTGTTGTATTTAAAAGTTTAATAAAGTTATTCTTATTCTACACTGATGATGATGATGAAATTATAATGCTGGACATTTTGCACAGCACCTTGCGTTATGGGTCCCAGATAATAAATAAATAATGCTGGACAATTCACACATCATCATCTATCCCCAAACTAAGCAGACCTACTATACTTTATAGAGCTCAAAGAGCCGTACTTAAGGTAGCTACTTTCCGACCTTTTATTTTTTCTACTTACCTTCTATATCAATCCTGCGAAGTGCTAACAGTTCGGCAGTTATTTATATTAAATGTGGTACTAAAACAACACACAGCTCTTCCGTACCTACAGCACAGAGTTTACTAACAAAAGACGTAATTATATTGTTTGCCCCCGGTCAACCTCAACAAAACATGCCTTCTCAACTAAATTTTATAATTTTCTAGGTCCAATTCTCTACAATATACTTAATATGATAGCTAACATTTTCCCATTAAATTATAATAGTTGTAAAATATCTTTAATAAAAACACTTCAGAGCATGTCTTATGATGATACAGAAAAGTTATTAGCAATAACTAAGTAACTAACTGTTACTCTATTATCACTACCATGTATTCCAAGAATGAAATGTTACGCAAGCGTTTTTAACGAACATAGGTGTAAAAAATTTAGCTTAGTTTTAGTTTATAAAATCTATATGAAACTGTTCCATTTAAGTCTTCTAATTATAATGATTGTTATGTTATTTACCTACAATAAGTATATGTAAGTCCCACTAGTCTGAAACTCAGGTTTATCCTAGTTCAGACACGGATATTTTAGTACATTTAAATAGTTTATAAATACGGCTTTTGTAATTTATTGTGAATTTATATTGATTTTTGAATAAATTATCTTATCTTACTTAATACACTATACTACATAGATAGATATTTTTTTTATTATATTTAGTAAAACATCCTGAACAAATATCTGCAGATCGTACAGATATTTGGGAATCGAACCCGCAACCTCTTGCGTTGCAGGCGGACCTTCGCCCGCTACGCCACAGAGGTCGTCAAAGATGGTTGATAGAATAGTTAAGTACAGTGATTTTTGTGAGCACATACTTATTCGTATCACGCGTAGAGAAACACCCAGACCAGAGACAAATATCGCAGATAAAGCAAACGCTTTGTCCCGCAACCTCCTGCGTTTTAGCCGGCTATCAAACCATCATCATCATCTCAGCCGTAGGACGTCCACTGCTGGACTGCAGCGTCTTTACGTGGGGAGTATGGCAGTTATCTACTCATGATCACTACTTGGAGATCCATGAACCATGAGGGAGGCCTATCAAACCATCATCAGCATCATCGTCAACTACCCGATTTCACTCACTGCTAGGTATAGGCCTCTAAATATCTCAAAATAGCCTATCAAACCGACTTAACAAAAAATTCTAAGTAAACAAACAACTTACAGAGAATACGCGGAATACATAGAAGGGCGCCTGAAACGTCTCGGCATAGTGGTGGACCTGCTGTTCCCTATGGAGGACGTGCCGATCGGCAAAGTGCTCGGAAACATCGCGTCGCGGGGCTGCCTGTACGCCATCCTGGTGATGCCGCAGAACCAGGAGAACCGCTCACTGACGCTGACTATCCTGCATGGCTTGCCCCAAGGTATGAAACTTACTCCGCCGTGGGGTGCCGGCAGTAGAATGATACCCCTCCTCTCATGCCCATGGATGCAGTAAGAGCCTGCTAAGGGATACCTCCGGAAGATGGGCAGCAGCGTCTATCCGTGTATCAACGTCCCATACTGCGCTCACCAACCCGCCTGCCAAGCGTGGTGAGAATGGCAACTACCCCTCATGGAGATCCATGAGGGAGGCCTGTGTTTATCAGTGGACGTTTTATGGCTGAAATGATGATGAAACTTACTTCGTCTGCGATACGACTATGCCTATAACTAGTCCAGCTTCATGAACAGGTGCTCCGGTGCACTTGTAAACAGTTTCGGGGATATGACACCCCCCTGTCTGACCCCTCGGCGTAGCTGGCTGGGCTGGGACTGTTGGTTATGTACTTAGACCATTCCAAGTGAATTCATCTAGAGATCTCAGTACCTACTTCTATATAGCGACAGTCTACTTGTCACCAGAGTCAAAGGCCTTCTCATAGTCCACAAAAGCTACAGGAGCTGATTAAACTCTTCGGACTCATTTTTAAGTATACACCTAGAACAAATAAGACCAACAGAGAATGTAATGTTGATGGGAGCAATTATAGAACGCGTTCATAAAGCACGAAACTTAGGTCTGCTTATGGATAGTAGATTGAGATTTGAGAACCAAATAGCTGAATCGGTACATAAAGTTGGGGATAGAAAAGTCCAGTATATAAGTAATATATATCAGTCATCAAATTAGTCAGTAAATCGGTGCTCAACCGATAGAATCTGACCGTCACGGGTTGCGTAGCTTATTAGCTTAAAGCACTTCCGGCTCTAGGAACGATTTGACCGACCGACGTGTATTCGAACCCGAAAGGCAATGAAAAATCTATTGAAATATCAAAAATATCCAATTCACCGCAATCGAATATTTTTCATAGATTTTTTATTCCCTTGAAATATTATGCAGTCATGTTTGTAAAACCGACGTATCCAAGCGTTACTTATTTACTAAACAACCAATTTATTTATTCCAGAACACAGAAACATGCCACTGGAAGACTCCCTGCAGCTTTTATCCCGTAACTTCCAAGAGGTGCAACGCGGGGGCTCCTCGGGCCGCGAGGCGCTTTACGCGCTCCTGGGACAGCTTGCGGACGGACGCACTCTCACCGTGCTACAATACGACAAAGTGATCGAGTATCTGCAGGTCAGTAGTGAACATAACATTTTGCCGTTAGTTAATACTTCATGGTCATCACATCAGGGTTATATGTACTGAACAGTCAGGTTTATCAGTCTTTGTTGATGTCATTTGCTGGTGCATTTCTCCATAACATTTTTTCAATGAATAAGCCAATTGAATTGACTTATTACATTCTAATTTTAATGATTATGCTACTTAGCATTCAAATTTAAATGGTATACTATTAAAATTACTGACTATACCTATGTAGTTACTGCTGGTTCATTGTTTGCTCTTTCCATAACTAATTTACCTTATTATAAGTGCATGTTGATGATTCACACGTTTTTAAAATGCAAGATGTGTGTGAGATATATAACCACACTGAAGTAAATGTTTTTTCTCCCATTTCAGGACCGCAGAGAGCAGCAAGTTAAATTAGAATTAGGCGAGCCCCTACCTCAAAACAAGGCCCAGGTTGACTTGCAAAAACGGATACTGAACATATTGAACGACAAGCAAGTGACTCCACAACCAACTCCAGCACCTGTTCAGTCTTTCCCTCCCCCCCAAGGACAAACCCAATTGCTAAACGACCCAACTGTCAAAAAAGCTCTAGATGCAATACTCCTTAAGTTTGCCTAGCGTACATTAAGTATACCTATAAGAAAAAGTTTGATTCTGTTTCCTGCAATAAAACAATTTGCAAACATTATATTGGTTTTATTTAATACATTCATACATAATTATGGTGGTCTAACTACCAGTCCACATTTCTAGCAGTTCATTGGTGATTGGAAGTGCACAGTGCTATTTTACAGGTTTTGTTATGTACACACACACAATGCAGATTTTGCAACTAAACTAATGGTCTATTGGGAAATCGGAGGTTATATTGTTGGTTTAATTACTTTTATTGTGATATCTTTCTAACATCCAAAGCCATATTTGTCAATAAAAAAAAAACCTACATGCACATAATTTAAGGATTTTTGTATGTTTTATGAGAAAGGAATAAAATATACTGACATGATTTGGTGTTATCTAATATACCGCCAGCGGTCGCACTTATTATACAAAATTAATCCTTAGCAAAGATGCACTAAATTCAGAAAAGGTTTGTTTACGAAAACTAGGTATGTGCTACACATATTCATCCACTAAATATCAAGAATTTGTAAATATTTTCATCAATGATTTAAATGTCATATTCCAATTAAATTATCAGATTACAATTTGATACCATCCATTGAGATCAAAGCCCATTGTTTTTGACTCTCAAAATTACTTTCATTCAATTCTAAAAGTGACTATCTATACAAGATATTATATTTATAACATTAACGGATAATATTTAGGAATATCCACATCTTACTCTATATAAACACTTCCATAAGTCGCCCTTATTTATTGCTAGAGCGACTAAATGCCATCTTGCACCCATCAGACTCCATAAAGCTATTATTTGGAAGATTTTCATGTGAACCAGAGCTTGATAGGTGGGATGATATTTACATAGATCAGTCATGTTGTGACTGCACTGCCGACAACCGACTGGCAGGCAATTGAAGGTACAATCATGCACCATACCAAATATTAGGTAGATCTCTCGGGAGGATCTTCCTGTTTTGAATGGTCAAACCCCTCCTTTATATGTCCTCCTGTACCCTTGGGGTCCAAGTCAGTGGCCCAACTGAAGTGCATGAGAGCAAGGTGTGAATTACCTAATTTATTATGAACTTTACCAAGCAGATAGTACACTAATGATTCTCTTGGTGCTATGTCTTTGAGATGCTGGAGGTCTGTTAACGCTTCTTGGGCTCGCCCAGCCCGTAAAAGCACTGAAGCGCGATGGAAGCGGCACAAGGGGTTCTCTGAATCTAACGTTACTGCCCTTTCTAAGGTGGAGAGGGCTCGGTCCATCTTGCCTAACGCTGCTTGCGCCAATCCTAACTGGCATCTTAGAACAGCTGAATTCGGGTGTATCGAGAGCGCACGGCGGACGTGCACTTCTGATGCTTTCCACCGCTCCTGCCGCGCGTAAACTGTCGCAATACCAAACCATCCAACATAGTTACGTTGATCAATGCTTACAGAAATTCTGAACTCTGTCAATGCTTTGTCTGTCTCTTCAGCGACTGCATACTCGTGTCCTAGTAGCGCGTGTGCGTATGACCCTTCAGGATCAATTTGTACAGCTCGTTTGAAGAATTTCAATGCAGTTTCTCGTTCTTTATGTAAAGAAAAACAATTCCCGGCTGCTAACCAAGCAATGGGATTGGTTCTGTCTAGTTCTACTAACTCTTGCGAGAGTGCTGAAAGCTGCGCTTCTCTCTGAAGATGCCATAAACAGGTACTGTAGATATCCATTGCTTCTGTGCGGTTAGGGTATTGTTTTCTAATGTCAGCAAAAATTTTTGCAGCAGCCTCATACTGAGCCAATTCATAATATGCTTTGGCAATCATTGTCTGAACCCAAGGTGAGTTTAGCTGTTTCAGTGGCATGTCTTGGAATAATTTAATCGCATTTTTACAATCTAAGAACGCTAAAGATTTATATGCATCCCCCATATCACGCATTAAGTTTAGCAATGCTATGCCATTAGATGACTTATGGGGCAATGTAGGCGTCAGTGTTTCCATACTCTTATTTCGTTCATTTGCATCAACTGTGCTGTTTGACTTTATATTCTTGGCAGTTCTTTGTTTGTTTTTTCTTGATGGACTCTTAGGCGCTACAAACTTTCTGCTAGGGGATTTATTGTTTTCTTTCACAGAGTAACTACTATTGTTATTGCTAAATAATCTTGATGATCTTCTTGGTGCAGGTCCGAGAGTACATCTTGGAGCAGGACTGAAGACTGCATCTTTCAGCTGCCCCATTTGGGTTCTTATTGAATTCACTATCTTAGGTATGGCCTTCTGTTCATTAGAGTCTGTTAAGGTGGGTGTATACAGTACAGGAGATTCTTCCATTGGTAACATGCCGAAAGATGGTGAAAATGGAATGGGTGCCATACCACTAAACACACTATGCATTCTTTTGACAGGAGCTTGTGTTTCTGGTGTGATGCTTGTGGACATTGCCATGGGTGTTCTTGTAGCAACATTATTATGAGGGGTAACATTAGTAATGATACCTGTATTGTTTGAAATAATGCTAGTATTATTTGTAATGTTGCTATGTACAAATGATATATTTTCTGAGTTGCTGACTATATTCACAAATGTAGTAACACCAAATGGAAATTCTGAGTTGTTCATTTGAAACACTTGTTGTGGATCTACTTTCTCCCCCATATTGCATAGTTGTGTGAATGATTTCCACATGAATGGATTCAGTGATAGTGCTTTTCGATGTGCCTCAGCTGCTTTACTCCGGCGTTCAGTAATATTATAGATTTTGGCAAGTAGCTGTAATGCATAAGGTGCTTGTTCACCAAATTCAGATGCAACAATATCTAAGTTTGTTCCAAGAGCTACTTCAGCATCCTGGTACCTGAAAAGAGCATTGATACATAAATAAACATTACAATAACATCTTTCAAATAGGGAAAAGGCTTCTATCAACACTACTTACGATTTTAATTCAGTAGAACATTTAGCTAGGAGAAATCTAGCTTGTGGTAATGATAATGATAGACTGTGTAGTAAATGATGAGCCTCATTCACCCGTCCAGCTCTGTAGTAACAAGTTCCCAGAAGAAATGCAGTCTCTTCTGAGGCAACTGGAAAACATTACATTACAATGAAAATCAACAACAACTAACACTTATTATTAACAGAAAAGACACGTATGTACACCTAGCAACGTTTATAGTTGCCAAAAAATCAATATTTGCAGGAATGCAGGTGCGAAACTATCGACTACCTAATGTTTTCGTGGTGGGTATGAGCATTTAGGTTGAAATATTTACCTTCAGCGTGTAATCTTTCGGCCAGAAATATAGCGTTGTCGTACTCATAATTGTTGAGACAATCCCAAACGATAACCTGCGGGAATTTAAATGAATTATTGAAACGGCCCTTGACGAATACCTTGAGGACTTGACTTGCATTGCAAATCTTACCTGTGTGGGCTCTTGAACGATCATGTTTTTATATTTTTACACTTCTACGAATTAAATAAATAAATAAAGCTAATTTACATTGCAAAATACGATTAGAACACAACAGTCACTTTATAATATTGGGTTGGTACATCTTCCATCAGCGATTACGACGGACATTTTTCATTTCATTTTATTTTGTTGAATGTCTATGGTTTACCAAAAACAACACAGTATTGTCTCTGTATAGCTAGTGATGGGCTATGTATAAATGAGTTTGTACCTTTTTATTTCTTGTTCTCATAGACAATTTATATAACCTACATTTATGTATTTTCTACAGTTTTCTTACATCACTAATATTATACCATTCATTTCGTTCGTTCATCGTTCACTTGATTGATGTTTCGTCACAAAATCAAAAGAAATCGCGAATTGACGACGAGACGAAGCGAAACGAGCAGATTGCTAGAAAGCAGTTGTAAATAAAGTGAAATTGTGCTACTCTTGTGATAGTGTTTTGTGCGGTAGTTTTATTTACTGTGTAAACAAACCTGTGTACTAATCTGTGAATTCTGTGTACAATATGCGCAGACTGTTGTTATCGAATGTCATCTGTTAACAAAAGGAAAACACAAGAAAATAAGTGTAGCACCTACTTACTATCAGGTAATGAACACGCCTGTGTAGATATAAGCTGTGTAGATTAGGGATTTCCCGATAAACTGCTCACAGTTCCGTTTGCGTCACTGCTCCCCTTCACTCCTACAACAAACAAGAAAATGTCTCTACGTGTGACCTCCAATATGAGGCTTTTGCTATTTTATGGCTCTACAAGTTTACGATCACAATAAAAAATGCTGACTTTATCCTTCCCCACTCATTTACCTATTTGGTCTAAACAACACTTCATGCTGGGCAGTGCCCTAGTCTAAATAGGTATCAGGAAGTAATTCAAAGTTTCCAAGGTTTCATAGCCCTCATGTACTATTTAGATTTAAAGTATGGTGTTCTAAGCCACACATCTCTCACAAACCTAAATTAACTACACAATGGCATGTTTCTATTTAAAAAGCAATATTATTGTGCTGCTACAAATTTGCAAAGACTGTCCTTTATGTGGTTGGTAGCTGTATACAGGTGCTACAGATATAGATGCCAATTTACCTTCATTGTTCTATGGTTATTGATTCAGCTGTTGAATTGTCACATTCAATGTTTTCGGTATATCCTTATTAATCAAAAGAGTCTCAAGGTAAAATGCACATCATAGCTTTTAAATTAAGAGCACAACATAATGTGGTAGTTTACAAAGCCAAATTCATTTTAAAAAAATACACCTTTCTACTAAAGTTTTTAATAATTTAAAATATTATTTCTTAATAAGTATTGTTTTATAAATATTTTTTATTTAGGTTAGATGTATTTTGTTTAATACATATATCACTCTAAGCACATTACAAATTGTGCAATATTAACAAGAATAATCTTAATGTGCAGGTGGCATGCCTTGCTGATCAAGCATTTTTTTCTAAAATTGCATATTAATTATTATCAACAAAAATATAAATCAATAACTCAGCACTTTCATTAAGTTCCCATTAGTTACCTGATATATCATTTTATATATCTGGTGCAATGAAAGGGTTTTGTGTAGGTAATAAGCGTTTATTGTTACAACATTATTTCTTTAATTATTTTCTTTTTAAAACAAATAACACAAGACAAGTCATAACAACCTACCAATCTAGTCTTATCAATCATACACCTACATAAAAGATAAAATATTCCAATAGAATATTAAGATAAAAATATTTAATTGTATTGCAGCTAATGGAAGACCTCCCATTTGCTTAGCAGGTGGACACAAACAAATAATAATTTAAAAACTAATATTGAAATGAAATATTTTTTATTTATTGTTCTTCACAAAAAAAAGGTATTATAATATACAAGTAAACTTAATATTATAATTAAAGGTAATAACAAAGGACACAAATAATATTATAAAAGCTATTAAAATATGGGATTATCGGGTATTTATCGCGTAATTACCTTTATTTTATTCCCGACGTTTCGACCAGATTGCACCTGGTCGTGGTCGCGGGGAGACTAAACGTCGGAAACGTCGGGAATAAATAAAGGTTATTACGTGATAAGTACCCAATAATCCCATATTTTAATAATGTGTGTGTGATCGCGAAAGTTTAAAAAAGACTATTATAAAAGCTATAAGGATAAGAGAAGAACTCAACCCCCCAAGACCTCATCTAATAGTTAAAGAATATGAAGGAAGGCAATATACATCTTGGACACCTGATAGGAAGGAAATATCAACTCTAGCCCACAATGACTAAACTATATCCAAATAGCCCCATGTAAGAGTATTTTGAAGGGTGGGTGTTGTTAGTAAATATATTAATGCCTTTGCATCTATTATAGATGATTTATCATCAGCAATTGGTAATTATGCTGTACAGGATGATTGAGCTTCCCCAGCGCCTATACCATCCTCTCAGCTTAGTCAACTATTAGTCAGAGGAAAGAACTGGTCAATGTTTCCAGCACTGTTGAAGCATGTGTTGTTAGTAAATACACACACACACTTATTATTTATGATTGGATGTTGGCCAAATAGCCCCATGTCCTATCTTGAATGATGTGTTAGTAAATAAACAAACACACTTATTGTATCTAAACTGATGTGTCAGTCTAGCTTAGAGTTATAAGATTAAAGGTCCTTTAATGATGAAACAAAGTGTATGATTTACCAGAATGTTAAATTATTATTATTTTTTTTTCTTTATTTTAAGAGCTTAGTCACAAAGTGATTTGTCGCTCTAAATTATTATTTAGTGACATTCTCAGCACAAATGTAATGTGTTATTTACCCTAGATTCCGAACATTACAATAATTACTAAGATAAATATACAGTTGGAATGGTGCAGCTAAGTCTGTCCTAAAGAGGATGCAACTAATCAGAATGTCTGACGCTGATTAAAATCTTTTTCTTATTGAAATTTTGTAGAAAAATGCATGGACAGTCCTCATCTCAGCCTGCTGCAGCTGCTGTAGGACTGCTAGACATAGGCCTCCCCTCATGGATCTCCAAGATAATGAGGGGGTTCTTGCCATACTCGCCACACTTGGCAGGCAGGTTGGCAAGCGCAGTATTGGATGTTGATACAAGAAAGACACTGCTGCTTACCTTCCAGAGATATCCCTTGGCAGGTACATAACATTCTACTGCCAGCACCCCATAACAATGTCTAGCTTATAAGATTTAATAAAACAATGTGTAAGCATTCCCAGAATGTTACCTACTTTCGCAGTACAAAATGTAATGTGATCTTAAGGCCTAGATACAGCACATTCCAGATTCTGTGAGATACAGTTAGAATGGTAACAGTTATGAACAAACCATTATACTGAATGGTGTCATGGTTCATTGGATATAATGCTCTGTAGAAATATTACTGTGGACTGTACTAAAAAACAGGTCATTGACCAAAACATTTTTGATCTCAAGACATTATACACTATTCTCTCAATTGTATCAAATTATGTGCTCTATTCAATTTAAATGTGTTATGTTTTTATTTCGTAAATTGACTATTCTAAGAAGTTATTTACTCCAATGAATAAACATTTATTGACTTTGTTGAATTTCTAAGATACTAGATTTTGTTTGTGGCTTCCCATGTGTTTTAAGTAAGTAATAAGTAGCATTATGTGCTGTTGCTGTGTTTTCCTGCCCTCAGCGGTAACAAACTTGTTTTAATATTTTTTATTACTATTACTTACCTATGTATTATGTCTTGCTATCTATCTGTGTGGGTATTACATTTCCGTGGGGTGCCAGCAGTAGAACCTCTCTTGCCCTTAGATGCAGTAAGAATCTGCCAAGGGATAACCTCGGAAAATGGGCAGGAGCATCTCTCCGTATATCAACATCCCGTACTGCGCTCGCGAACTCGCCTCCGTATGGCAAAAACTCCTCATGATCAGTACATGGAAATCCATGTCCACTCTACGTCTGAGATGATGATGATGATAGATCTTTGGTGTGTTTACGAGGCCTTTTATGGCTGTGTATTAAAACTAACCTAGAACCTCATCTAATCTCTATACAACATGTATAGCACAATGCCCCTGAGTTGTCTGTTATTGTTTTCATTTTGCATTGTTAGGAGCCTTGCATTCAACACTTATCTACATCTACACACTATAATCAGATAGTTTATATTGGAGTTTTAAACACTGGATTGTTTTAATGTCATCTACAAAATTGTTTATTCATTACTAAGGCCATTGCTCATGAATATTAATATACATAAAATCTATTATAGATATTTTATATAGCTTATGAAAGTAAGGCCTTTGCATCTATTATAGATGATTTATACAGCGTCAGCAACTGGTAATCATGCAGTACGGGACGCTGCAGTGCCTAGGACATTGTTAGAAGGATTAGGCTTGCCCAGCACCTATACCATCCTCAGCTTAGTCAGCTATTATGCAGAACAGGTCAATACGTCTGTAGATAACATAAGCTGCGGGTTTCGTGAGGAAACCAAGAAAACAAGAAGTTTTTTTCATATATTTATTTATCTACAATATTACCAGTTTATGTGTTTATGTTAGGATTTTTTAACATTAAAAAAACCGCTCTGTGGGCTTTGGTAATTTCTTTTTGCACCTCAACGGCAATTATTTACGGAGGGAGGTCAATGACCCTGTCAAGAATCAGCTCGCTTTTAAATTGCCATTATCGTATAATCAGCTGTTGAAGTTATAACATTCGTGGTCGATTCTTTAATGAAAATCACCGAATCCTAAAAAGTCGTATAACTAACCTTGTTGACCCTTGGGTGGTCAGCATCATCCCCTCTCGAGTTTGTACGCGTATTATAATACAACCTGTATTATGTTTTATGTTACATTAACATACCTTATGAATAACATTACAGTTGTGTACAAAAATAGTGATGAAAAGGAAAGTTGTAGAAAGTATAACTGGTAAGTAATTGAAATGCGTTCATGATTCATGACTCAAAATGTTTCAGGAAACTTAGGAATAAACGAAACTCTTGTTCATACCTAAAAAAGGTAACTCGGAATTGAGGAATTTTATGTAGAAGATTTTTTTGCACTAGTTTTATTGCCAAGCACTTTTGCTGTGTGTGTACCCATTTTAACTAACCATCATCATCAGTCTGGTAACACTTACCCCCATATCTTTAGTCGTTACCTCGACCTCGACTCAACCTCCAAATGCGTTTCGGTATGCTTGATCGTAAAAAAATCCTCCACTCGACCAACCTTAGATTTTTTTCTCATACGAGTGGAGAAATGAACTGTCATCTTAAGGTACCTCGCGACCTACCTTGAATGCTCCTCGAAAGTGTTTGTTGTTATTTAAAATGGATTTTGGAGATATTCTCAATTACATTTATGACATTTACGACGATGAAGCCTACAATTACCCATCACGGAGTGGAGTTGAGATTTAACCAAAATAACGACTAAGCATACCGAGCTCGAGTATGTTTTGGAGGGATGCTCGAGGCACTCTCCGTCGAGTTTGAGCGGAGGAGCAGTTGAGGAATTGTCTAAAGATATGGGTGTTACTGCTGGGAATAAGCCTCCTTTTGATTTTGCTGGCCTTGCGTATTATGTGGTTTTTATATCCAAGTTGCCGTCGTAACGTCATCCATCATCATTCCCCTGTTTTTTCGACGTTACGTGGGATCGGCACAATATTCCCTTCTTACTAATGACCATTTTTTTCTAAGATTGCCTATATTGTTTTGTTACTTTAAAATAGGTTATGTATGATAAGTAATGTATGTATGATGAAAAGTCTTATCAAAATTAACGATTTCGGTGGGGTTCTATCTAACCCACGTCCGTCAAATTGATCTTCCTAAAGACCAAAGTGCTTTAACCACTAAGCTATGGAACTCGTCTCGGGTTATGACAAAATTCTTGATGTGGTCATATCGGTTTTGCACCGATCGAGCGAACATACAAGTAACTACCAGAGTTCTGTTCCTTGTCTGAAGTTGCATTCAGTAGCGATGACTGGAGATGTCGCTATAGCGCATTCTATAGTTCTTAACTTCGGCCTTTAAACCAGAGAACTCTAGTACATGGTCTATAGTTCTTAACTTCGGCCTTTAAAACGGAGAACGCTGTATCGATATTCAACCGACATGACCTTATCAAGGATTTCGACGTAACCCGATACGGGTTCCGTAGCTTAGATAGATAGAAGATAGATAGAAAATGCTTTATTGCACACCTTAAAACATACAAGTACAAAATAAAAAACTAAAGAAACACTGATCATGTGACAATCGCGGTCTTATCGCTAAAGAGCGATCTCTACCAGACAACCTTGGGATGGATTGGATTATTATATGCAACATGGGGTTCTATCGATGCAAGATGTACATACGGCTCTATCGATGCAAGATGTACATAGCTTAGTGGTTATAATAGCGCTTAGGGCTTTAGGAAGAGTCAAGGATCGATTTGACGGACAAAGATCGATTTGATGATTCTTACGGAAATATTATACTGCCGACACCCAACGATAAATTAGCATAATAACCTAAGTATTTCTTGTTCCAGTATGAGTACTGACACAATCAACGTGACAGCTCAACCTATGATGGCGGACTCCATCGTCCACGACATACTGAAGCCGCTGCAGGAACCGATATTCTTGCAGTCGCGGTCAGCGCAGATCATAGCCGGGATATTCGTCTGGTCGGCGCTTTTTATCACATGCCAACAGGTAAGAGATTTTGTCCACATTCGCTATTATTTAGACAAAATTTTAAACTGTTTAGGTAGGTATCACAGGTAGAGCGTTTTACAGCAGTTAATAATACAATAAGATAATTACGTGACAAAGTTATTCGTCGTTAACCAGTGTAATATTAGGAAATACACTAACCCCCCCTTTTTTGGTGACGAGGGAGAAATCTGCTAACAGGTAAGAGTACAAGCTGCTATAGGGCACAGCATGGTTACGTGAGGTTGTCTCGCGACGACTCGGTGCTCCAGGGGCTTCGATGCCTCGTAAAGAACTGGCCGGAGACGTGCTCAGGCAAGGTAGGGGGCGTCCACACTCAAGCCTACGTCTCGCGGAACTTACGAAGGTGCATCGCCGTAATGCGCTATCGACCTCTCTGGGTATGCCTATGGGATAGTCTGATACATTAACCCCCTAACTGTTAGCTGATTAAATTAATCAACGGTTATTCACACAGAACTCTCAAAAAAAGGTAAATTATGTGCTGATTAGTTTAATAATAATATTAAGGGGGTAATTGATTATATTATATCTCGTGAGCGCGACGGAGTACCGAATTTTATTCACTTCGAATGCTTACGATGTGTATTGGCTGGCACGGGACCGTTAGCGTGTTTATTACCCAGCAGTGGGTGTCAACGGGCTGATATGATAATGATGATTATGTTAACAAAAAAACGCATTTTTAGATCTTTAAGTTCACATGGAAACCTAGTAGTTGATTACTTCAAAATTACAAGACCGAAGAAAAACAAAACATAGCAGGAATGGTCAGAAAGTATTAAATAAGTTTGAGTTTTTTGCTTTTTTGAAAAACAAAGTAGTTTTGTTTTTTACATGTGACCATAGGACATGTTATTTATAATAACAATTCTCGAAGTTTTGTTTCACCTTATGGCATGTCTTCGCTTTGCAACAATGTTTCGGATAAGTTGTTGTTTATGAAACACCACGTCAATGAAGCAAGTTTCGGAGACATGTTTCATTTAAATGCTGTAACAGACGTTCAGCTTCGTTATTATTATTAGAGGTACGCTTGACTGTTGATTCTCCATATCGGCGGCCACAGTATACTGGAGAGTGGAAGAGTGGAGCTGGCCATTATAAACTCCGCTCCGAATGTTGTTATGCTAGACAGGCTGCAATATTGGGAATTCTTTAACAGTTTTGAATAAAATTATACCTATTTAAAAATATCCTCTCACGAAAGAAGTGTGCCGTAATAACAAACGTAAAATCAAATGCGAAACCATTTCTGTGACCCCATCCGTTACACTGGGGTGTACACGAATGTACCACGAGTAGTACAAATTCAGACAGAGACCTATAGTCTCGGTTTATCCTGCTAAAATCGTGTGTCCTTGTCAGGCGAAGTGACAACGTAAATTACGTGACACATAATATCCGTAGGCGTAGACTCGTAGAATAATGAAATGACATTATAGAAGTAAGGCTAAAATATAATTCTGTCTGAGCCTTACTTCAAGTTTGTTAGAAGTAATCTTTATAGCTAACTTCACGTTTATTATTGCTTTATTTAACTTAATACGTTATAAGTAGAACCAAATTTAGAACCATTTGACTGTTTATTTACGCAATCCTTGTAAATTCCAAAGAGTGTGACTGTATAATGCAACTCTTCCGATCTCGGTAATAATGCCATAATTAAGTAAAAAGAGTGCAGAATAATTGATTTTTGTTACTATTTTAGCCTGGTTTCTATTACGTATTATTCTAAGTGTAGACTAAACCATTAGAGCGCGTAGTAAGGCCTTTACATCTACTATAGATGATTTAGGCAACGTCAGGCACTAACTAACGCCTAAGTGCCTGGACAGAGAAGTGCAGGACATTGTTAGATGGATTAGGCTTGCCCAGCGCCATCTTCTCATCTTACTCGGCTATTAGTTAGAGAAAAGAACAATACGACTGAAGCTGACTAAGCCGCGGGTTTCCTTACCGTAAAGCACGTGTTAAATTTAAACAAACATTTGGAAAAATGTATTGAGCACGAAATACACGTAGTAAATACGTAAATATTGATTTCGAACAACAATATTCATTGTTGCACAGCCTGTTTTTTAAAGTCACGACCTTGGAACCTAGTAGGTAATTAAACAATCATTAAAAGTACAGGCATTAAAATAATTTATTGCCATCCTGAAGAACTATTCAGTATAATACCCGCAGCTAACTTCCATCACCGCACTACTCGCCATAAAGCGAATTTTGATCAGCAACCATCTGGATAGCTGGTTCTTCAGAACCACTCGTTTTTCGCGCTGTTTTTTGCCGCGGACGATCAAGCTGTGGAACGAACTGCCATCTGCGGTATTCCCTCGGAGCTACGATATGGGTATGATAATGATGTATCCTTTAAAAGGCGGGTATTCTCCCTCAAAAGCCGGCAGCGCATCAGCTTCGCCTCTGGTGTTGCAGATGTCCATGGGCGACGGTGACCACTTCCCATCAAGTGGCCCGTCTGCTCGACTCCCTGCTTATAATATAAAAAAAAAAATCCTCGGAACATAAACTTGGTGTAACATAACAACGCGTTTAGTTACAATAGCAATCCTAATTGTTCTCCTGTAATCTCCTGTAATCCTAACTGTACTGTTTATTTTAAATCAACTTATTTAACATACATTACAGACATAATTTAGTAAAAGACCTTCTTGATGAGAACACAACATACTTATGATAATATACTTACGATAACAATTAAGATCCACTCCATATACATTTAAATTAAACCGTTTTTGTTATTTTTTTAGATATATATCTAAAAAAATAACAAAAACGAAAATGGTTCATTCCGATTCAGGAGACTTAAGCAGTCTTTTATGAGAGGAGACTAAAGTAAAAAACAAATAAACATCGTTACAGATGCTATTAATAAGAAGAGCACATTCTGTTTAGTGGTGAGTTTTGACTGTAGTTGGTACGACTATATGGTATTTGGAACGTTTTTCATTGTCATAACTTTTGAAAATAGTTGCAGATTTGATGTGTAATGTTATATGTATGTAAGGCGTTGGTAACCATTAAGACCACTGACCGCTAAACCCAAGTGTCAAGTGTGAGCTGAGCTCCGTGTTTCAGTTAGTCTTATAGCTGAGACTGAGACGCATGTTGCGGGTTCGATCCCGTCGGGGAACAAATGTTGTCTTGTCTGCAGGGTCTGCGTGTTCTAGTATCAAATACAGACTATTTAAAAATAATAATTGAGGGATGTGGTTTCCATAGTACAAACTTTGCTAAGTTTGGGACTAGATAGTGCGGTGTGTATTGTCGAGCATTATTTATTAAAACTAAGTGTACCTTTAGTTCTAACGGTGAAATAAATGAGTATGAGTAAAAATATGCATAGGATTACAATTAATAAGGCAAGCGGTTCTCCTCCACCTTTGTCATCCGCACCGCTAAGGTCCTAATCTAGCTGCTGGCTTCGGTTTCCCTCGAAAACTACAAACGGGTTTCTTAAAGTCAACAGTGAATAGTTGGTATATAGTGATAGGTGTCTTCTAGATCTTTGTTATCTATCATTTGCCACATCGTCGCGTCGCTTACCATCAGGTGAGATTGGTGTCAAACAAAGGTATATCTGCTATTATATAAACAAAACACTAGGCTCTTTAGGGCAGTCACATCTGAATAATTATCATTGCATACCGCTAAGTTTAATCCTATTAGCTTTAACTAAACGTACCTGCCATAAATGTAAGCCATACATCAGGCATAAACTAATTTAATTCAAAATTATCTTTGAAAGCCACATTATAAGAATTAAGTCGTCCAGACTTTAAATGACCACTTCATATTTGATTGCGCGAGTGAATGGCCCGGATAGCACCTGTCTCGGGTAATAGGTGAACGATGGCGTCATAGAAGTGTGCTATTATCATCCATGGCATACATATATCGATTAGTAGCAAACGAAGTTTCTTTACGGAAACCTTTTAGCGCTTAAAACGCGATAAAATAATTTAGTATGCGGGTTAGGTAGTATGTTGTTACCAGTAAATACGTAGCTACAAAAACGGTACCAACAATTATGATATGACCGACAAGTAAAAAAAAATACCCTGCTCTATCTTTCAAAAGAAATACTTCTCTATGTATGTACATATGTATATCTTCTGGATAAACATAGAGTAGTAATTTTATATCGCGTCATACCTCAGGGGTTTTAATCAGGAATAACAACTAACAGAACATCCATTTGTAAAGATTACTTTCGAGCTAGAAATAGATCTTACTTAGTATCTATCTAAGTTCTGTACGATTCGATCAATCCTTTTAAAGAATTCTGTAACTGTGTTTAGTTACAGAATTCTTTCAAAAAAAGATTGGGGGAGTTTCAGCTAGATTAGATAGACATTGGAAAGTAGATAACGTGAAAAAGCGTTGTATTAAATAAATATTACAATTAAGGGTTCAGGTTCAGCTGCCAACACACTGTTATGGAGTTTGGCTGTAGTTTGTAAGTTAGCTTCGGTTTAAGAAAGTCGTAATAAATGCTTCTTAAATTTTACGATCTTAGTAGTTGAAACATGCAACTTCTTAAGTCTCAGATTAGTCAGTAATGATTTTTCGTTTTCACGATCTTAAAATTTGAAATACGCATGGTAAAAACCTGCTACTTCCAGTCTTAGATTAATCAATTCATGATTTTAGTCTCAGATTAGTCATTTCATGACGCATTCGATGATTTCCTTGACTAATCTACAATGCAACATACTGATAAGATTATCTAATATGCCAACTTTAACTTACTAATAAAAATCTATGCCGATTACAGGTACACGTTAATATGAAATGAAATATAATTTATTGCGTAAAATGTGGTAGTTATCAGGATGTCAAAATACAGAATTATAGGTCCAACACATTTTGCTTAGACTAAGCATGCAATTATTTAAACCAGGTCAGGTCTACATACCATATCTGAAATGTCAGAATATTAATATTTACCAAAAAATTAATTAAGATTATAATATGGCAGCATATATAATATAGCAAATTAAATATATTTCCCCTATCTAATTATAATTGCAAAAGAAATTGCCTCAAGTGGCTACTGACTCTTTCCTACGAAGAAACTGAAAATATATTATGCTTTACAACTTAAGAAAAAAAAAAAAAGAAAAACATGTATTGATGTATTGTAACTTACTGGCCAATTTGTATTTGTTTTTGATTGATTCGCATTCACACACCCACAAATAACACACCCACAACTCACACACACCCATACACTCACACACACCGACACTCACACTCACACACAATCACACACAATCAGTAAAAATGTTATTTTTAATTACTATCTTAGTTTGTATAATTTAATTTAATCTAAAAAGGGAACTACGCCTGTACCTACATAGATAAAGGGCGTTGATTATCGCGACACAGTATATTTTTTACTTCTGCGATTATCATCGTTTATAGTTTTTTGTTATATTTTACGTTTGTTCCCAATAAATAAATTTTTATTTTTATTTTTTTTATTTATTTTTTTAATAGCAACCCTTTACAACCAGTTGTACAATTTTGTTTGAAATTTTTTATTTGGCATATCTGTTTATTACTAGTTACATGGTTATAAATTTTGATTGCCATATTGTAACGGTTTCTAAGATTTAAGAGAGAGTAATAGAAACAGTGGTAGTACCTTGCCCTTTTCTAAAGAACCCTTTTTCGGAGGTTTGAAAGTAGCGCACAGTGGGAGAAAAGATAAGTGTAATAGGTTGGTATGGTCATGTGATGAGAAGGGATTAATTCGAATATAACATAAAGAATAATGCTAGGAATCATAATGTAGATGGCGGAAATGTGAACTAAAGAAGCGATGGATTGTGTTAATGAGGCTATGAGAAAGAAAGGAGTGAGTGATGTGATGACTCCCGTGGGGTGCCGTCAGTGGAATGTCGCCCCTCTTCTCTTACTCGTGGATGCAGTAAGAATCTGCCAAGGGATACCTCCGGATAGATGGGTCTTTCCGTGTATCAACATCCCGTACTGCGGTCGCCAACCCGCCTAGCAAGTGTGGCGAGTATGATCTCGGAACCTATGTTCAGCAGTGGTTGTCTTTTGACTACATACACTGCCGGCCAAAAGTTTGAGACCACTTGTAAAAATCTTTGTAACCACCAAAATATTTCAAAAGTACACATGATAAAGAGCTAATTTGAACACCTGCGTATTCTATTGTTATCAAAGAATTTCTGAGAGTCATTTTTATTGTATATTTTTAAGTTATCATCCTTTAAAGGTCTATTGTTTCAAAACATAAATAAGTACCGCGCGCTTACCAGGTGATAGAGTCATTGTTATATTTTTTATGGCCTGCTCATTTCTAATTATTTTGGTTTTGTTTTGCGGTAACCGTACTTCCGGATTATTTTAGCTTCCTTAAACATATTTTTTACCTGAGTTTTGATGGAGTAAATTTTTCATTATCTTAACTAGTCTGAGCTCGTCGTTGTTACAGTGAAGACATCTTAAAATGGGAAAAGTGCGCGAAATTAGCACTGAAACTCGTTCTGCCATAGTTGTTTTACACGGCGAAGGCAAATCTGAACGTGCGATTGCCTCTCAACTTAAGTTGTCGAAGACTTGTGTTCATAACGCAATAACCCGATACAAGGAGACTGGCAGTAATCAAGATCGTTCGCGATCGGGGAGACCGAGAGCTACCACTTCTAGCGAGGATAATTTCATCGTCGTTACCAGCAAGCGGAATAGACGCCTAACCGCACCAGAAATCCGCGCAGAAGTGAACAAATCCCGATCAGAACCTGTGTCATTGACTACAGTAAAAAGACGATTGAGAGATGCTAAGTTATTTGGTCGCGTCGCCGTTCGAAAACCACTACTAAGGCCACAAAACAAAAAGAAACGGATGCAGTGGGCCCTTACCCATCGAGACTGGACTGAAGAAGACTTTAAAGAAGTTCTTTGGACAGATGAATCCAAGTTTGAAATATTTGGTTCAAAAAGACGAATTTTTGTTCGACGTACCGCCGAGGAAAAGATGATGCCAGATTGTGTGGTGCCAACAGTTAAGCATGGTGGTGGTTCCATTATGGTCTGGGGATGCTTCTCGGGCCATGGAACCGGAGATTTGGTACGAGTCGAAGGAATCATGAAAAAGGAGCATTATAAACGAATACTACAGCAAAATGCCGTTCCGTCTGGTTTAAGATTAATTGGAAATGGATTTTTTTTCCAACAAGATAATGATCCTAAACATAGTTCAAAATTATGCAGGGGTTATTTAGAACATAAAGAAACAGAAAGGGTGTTAAAAAACATGGTGTGGTCCCCTCAGAGTCCGGATCTCAACCCCATTGAGCTATTGTGGGAAGAGCTTGACAGAAATGTGCGCAGTTGTTGTCCCTCCTCACAAGAAGACATGTGGAAGGCTTTACAAGAAAGCTGGAACAATATCTCACAAGATACAATTGATAAATTGATTGCTCGTATGCCGAGACTAGTGAAAAAAGTTATAAAATGCAAGGGAGGCTTTTTTGACGAAAAATCCGTTTAATGATTTTATTAAATATGAACGTCATTTTTAACGTAAATGGTTGATATTTCTTGATTTTTTTTTCTTCTTGATGAATGTGTATTAGTAAATAAGCATTTTAATTAATATCTAAACCTCTTTCTTGATTTATATTTTGAGTTTTATTTCATTTTGCTACTTAGATGTAGGTGGTCTCAAACTTTTGGCCGGCAGTGTATAGGCCCTAAGTTGAAATAATATGAAACTTAGTGAACTATGTTGTGCCGACTTCAAGGAATGTGGGCCCATAGGCAAACGAATAACGTGTCTTGATCTCTTCAAATTCTTGTTGTAGATACATTGTAAAAATGTGCTCTGTAACGCGTAATTACTGTATTATTGTGGTGTAGGTTAGGTAGTTGGATTGGATGGTAGAATTATTTATAGAGCGTCTCAATTTTATCCTCCTTTGCGGGACGTTGTAGTGATTGCATCATCATCATCATCACTTCAACCGTAAAACGTCTACTACTGAACACAAGTCTCCCTCATGGATCTCCATGAGGGGTTGTTGCCGTACTCACCACGCTTGGCAGGCGAGTTGGCGAGCGCAGTACGGGATGTTGATACACGGAAGGACGCTGCTGCCCATCTTCCGGATGTGTCCCTAAGCAGGCTCTTACTCCACTCCTCGGGCATGAGAGGAGGGGTAACATTCTGCCACCGGCACCCCACGGCAAGTGATTGCATAGTCTTGCGTAAGAACCTTATTATTGTGGCGTCGCTTGGGCTTATGATAGAATTATTTATAGAGCGTCAAAATGTTACCCTTCTTTGCGTGACGCTGTATTGATTACATTACTACAACCTTTTGTACATAAAGATGCGTCTAACAGTGACTATAGTGCGATACCATGAAAGCTCTTATTATGAATACACCCTGCAGAACTTTAGCGTTGCGCTTGCTGAGCTGCAGATGAAGGTCGCTAAAACTAAAAGGGAAACAGGGTGTGCATCTGTTTTGTGTTTACTCGTGTGATTTCCAACAAGAGAAACATGTGTGCCGTTCACTGTGCAGCGCAGTGCCACACGCCTTTCAAATGGGTGATGACGTATGCAGCGTAAATAATGTTAGTACTTATAGCTATTTAGTAATGCGTCTAGATATGACTAAGTCGCGGGTTTCCTCACAATAAATAGTGCTCGACAATTCGCATAGAGACACGCACACACACACTTGTGTTATGGATAGGTACCTGATAGAAAACTTAAATACATAGTTTTTGTATTTAAAATACCAAGACCCCGGACAAATATCGCACCTCCAGTCGTAGACTGACTCAATCCAAAATTCATGTTTTTTGGTAAATGAAGAAAACGTGTTTCGGTCCTTGACAGTTTTTGATAAATCACACTATAACTATGAAAAAGAGAGCTATGAGTTATTACAGTATATTTATTACAGTTTTTGATTTACTAGGCGATAGAGCGCACTTTTTTGAGTCGTTCTGTATACTTAACTTAATTCACCCAAATTTTGAATTGAGTCAGTCTACGACTGGAGGTGCGATATGAACAATATCTAACAAACGTTTGTCCCGTGGCCGGAATCGAATGCTACCCCCTGCGTCATCGATTGCTGTCCACGTCCACTGCTGGACATAGGACTCCCTCATACATCCTCAAGATCATGATGGGATTGTTGCCATACTCGACACGCTTGAAATGCGGGTTGGCGAGTCAAAGTCGATCAACATCCCATATTGCATATGGGATGTTGATACACGGAAAGACGCTGCTTGCCCATCTTCCAGGCAACACGGAGAGGCAAAGTTCTACTTCCGACACCTTACGGCACCTGCGTATCAGTCGGTATGTGAGTCTGTCTGTCTTGTCTGTCTGACCGATTTATGTATATGAAACATTTTTTTTGAGAGAAGGGTACTGATTGATTTTGGTGAACCTGGTCACAGGGCCCAGAGTTATTGTGACCTCAAAAGGTCACCAAAAAAATATAAGTCTTCAGCTTCCAAAAACCTAAAAATGCCACAGGGGCCGGAGTTATTGTGACCTCAAAAGGTCACCAAAAAAATATAAGTCTTCAAATGGCCGAAAACTTCCAAAAACCTAAATATGCCATTTTTGACCTTTCGGTGACCTTTTGAGGCCTTCGCCCCCTTTTCTGGTACCCCCGTACCAATGCTTGTTTTTATTATATCGTTTCAATGCTGGGCAAAGGCCCCCAAATCTTATCACTTGTCTCTATCAATAGCGATGTCACAATGTCAAAATTGAAGCCAAAGAATTTATAACTACTCGTATGAATAATTCATTTGGAATCTACTATTTAATTAATTAATACATAAACTACTGTAAAACCTATAACATATATTGCGTGCAACCGCCTAGCACTTGACCGGATTTTATAATATTCACGAGTGTAGTGTAAGAAAGTGCGACCTTGTTTATTTCGTAACTAATATATGGGCATTTACATAATGAAAGTAAGGCCTTTGTATCTATTATAGATGATTTAAACAACGTCCGTGGGGTGGCCGTGGGGTGCCGGCAGTAGAATGTTACCCCTCCTCTCATGCCTGTGGAAGCAGTAAGAGTCTGCTAAGGGATACCTCCGGAAGATGGGCAGCAGCGTCTTGCCGTGTATCAACATCCCGTACTGCGCTCGCCAACCCGCCTGCCAAGCGTGGTGAGTATGGCAACTGCCCCTCATGGAGATCCATGAGAGAGGCCTGTGTTTAGTAGTGGACGTCTTACGGCTGAAATGATGATGAAACAACGTCAGAAACTGGTTTTCATGTTGTACGGGACGCTGCCAGTGCCTGGGACATTGATAGATGGATTAAGCTTGCCCAGCACCTATACCATCCTCTCAGCTTAGTCAGCTATTAGTTAGGGGAAAGAGCAGGTCAATACGTCTGAAGCTTACTATAGCCGCGGGTTTCCTCACGATGTTTCCTTCACCGTTAATGCACGTGTTAAGGATGCACATACATTTTTCAAGAAAGAAAAATCCATTCATGCACGGCCGGTATCGAACCCACGACCTACGGATTGAAAGTCGGGGGTGCATACCACTGCCAACACAGCTTGATGATGAAATTAATAATGAAAGTAATCTAAGCAAAAAGTGATTCCAGTAATTTAAAATGTTATTATTGCCAGTTATTATCCGAGACTTCATTATCTACTTACTTCTTACCGTATTCCATCATCATCATCATCATCACAGCCGTAGGACTGCTGGACACAGGTATTCCTTATGAATCTCCACGATCATGCGGGGGTTGTTGCCATGCTCGCCAGGTTTAGCAGGCGCGGGTTGATACACGGAAAGACGCTGCTGCCCATCTTTAGGAAGCAGCCCTTGGCAGAATCTTTCTGAATCCATGGGCAAGAGAAAGATGCTGCTGCCCATCTTCCGTAGGTATCCCTTGGCGGATTCTAACTGGTCAAGAGAGGAGAAGGCGAAATCGTACTGCCGTGAGGTGCCGGCCGCCACGGCAGTATTCCATCACTACTATAGAAATATAATTTACAATGTTTTGAGTTAACCTAGTAACGAGTTTGTTGATAGCTAAACAACATTCTACATACTTAGAAAATAGGAACATCCTACCATACATATAAAAGATAAAAGAGAAAGTTTATTTTGTCACACCTACAAGTAATCAAAGTTCTAAAACTTGTGACAAAAATGGTCACTACTCAGTACTCAGCATGTACTGTGGCAGCACAGGTTGGTATCACAGCGCTAGTCTTCCGTAGTGACCAAAATGTGCAGTCTGTGGCTACGAAAATACCTAAGCTAATTCACTTCCTTCCTACGTGACTTCGTACGTTTCAACTATCTGTCAGTCTATGGTTTCGGGAAGTGAAAACAACATCACGCAAGCGTATTTGTGTACATAGTGTAGTGAATTGCCGTGGGGGCCGGCAGTAGAATGTTGGCCCTCCTCTCTTGCCCGTGGATGCAGTAAGAACCTGCCAAGGGATACCCCCGGAAGATGGGCAGCAGGGTCTTTCCGTGTCTCAACGTCCCGTACTGCGCTCGCCAACCCGCCGGCCAGGCGTGGTGAGTATGGCAACAACCCCTCATGATCAGTACTTGGAGATCAATGAGGCCAGCAGTGGACGTGGAATAGCAGTCTTAAGGCTGACATGCTGTTGTGAACACCGCCTATAATTCCAATAAATTATTCTGTAAAACCTATAACATGGATACAAGCACATAAAACCGCCAAAAAGCATAAATCATTTGGCAAATAATGAAGTAGCGGTTTTATTTTAAACATGAAACCGTTACTGTATCTGCCGGAACCTTACTATAGCGAAATGTTACCGGTCAAGCCACAATTACCGTGCAGCCATGGTAATTCTACTATGGGATAAGTAAATAGTTTCTATTATTGTGTATAGGAAGCGAAATTCCGTTGTGGGCTTAACATAATAAGTATGATTTACACTGGGGCATCTTGGGCGTTGTCTTCATATTAATTTCGTAAAATTCTTTAATGACGCGATGCATGCCATTTTACAGGAATTCCTTCACCAATAACATCGAAAGGATACCCCCGGGTTAGTCAGCTTCAGACGTAGTATTATACGAAGGTGCTCAGTTGTATAATAACTTGTTTGATAATATTAAAAACTGTTTACTTACAAGGAATATTTAATATTTCACCTTCAAAATTAAAGTGAGATATACTATTCATTTTGTAAATACATACAAAAACCACTAAAACGTCGAATCGTTCAAGGATTGAATACCGGCCGCGCGTAGGTTCGACACGACTCGGAACGACACACATGTCGGTATAAACTTTGACGTTATAAATACTACGTGGGTAATATCGTATTTACAAAATAAATAATAATCAATATTATTTCAATTTGAATATATTTAGGTTCATCTATCTTTGCGTAACCGTTTTATAAGGTGTAATTTTTTCTAGCTCAGTTAAAGAAAAACAAATACCATTGAGTTTATTTTCCATCCATATCAATATTGTGTCTAAATCTTCTGAATAATCTCAAAAATAAAGCTATAAGAGCATCAACTGATTTCATGTTCATTATCAATCTAGATACATATCTATTAAACTATCTCGTTTGGAGACACAACACACTCGTAGTTATGAAAACTATTGTTTTCGTATTACTGATTTATTATCTAGCTAGGATTTAATGATAATGCCCGTTATGCCTAGTAACTATACTAGCTGGTTTTAGGGCTCCGTAACAAAATGGTAAAAAGGAACCCTCATTAAGACTATCCGCCTGCCCGTCTGTCACTGGTAACACGAGAAACTAGGTAATATCGACGTTCTAAAATAGAAGCGAGAAGTCCGAACGGTGAAATAACTGAGTGTCACTTCTATGCAGGATCACCTTTCGCATAACCTTAGCGGGTGTAGCATTCCCACAGCTTTCACAGTACCTATGTTTAATAAGCCCTATGATTATAGACTAAGGAAGTCTTAAAATAGTCTTATGTTTTAAATCACGTGCTCTGAAAAAATAGAGGACAGTCATAAGCTATTTTTTTTATTGTTTTAGGAAATTGCATTCTCCTCCTTAATGGTTTACGACTGGGACTTAATTCTTGTGAAGTTGCAAAATATCATACTCATAATCTGTTTTCAATCAAGCGTTATTTTGTTTTTATAATATTTGTCTCGACTCGCGACAGTGTCCAGTACATCAGTGTACCCATGACCGAGGGCTGCAATGCACTCTAAACGTCGAGAACAGTTTAACATTATGATAATTGTCTATTGTTATATTTAATCTACTTAGCAAGAACTAGGTTTCTGAACTTGAAGCCTATGTCTGCCAACGTCATCATTAAAAGATGAAACAAATTACTGTTGAACATGAGCCTATACTATAATAGTTTGTCTGAGCGGATTTCCTTGTTAGTCGACTGACTCACACGTGAACAGTTATGGTTTTCTACACCAGCCAGAATTAAAAGCTAACAATGCAAAAATACTCTCAAAAACTAGAAAAAATACATGCATCCATGTCGTCCCCACATGGATGCATGTATTCTTTTGAGTCCACATGGCCAGAAACAGCAAATACCGAGAGTAGTGGAAGGAGAAAAGGGACACCCAGCAGTAAGCGAATAATGTTCAAAAAAGTAAAAGTAAAAATTTGATAAAGAAGAACCAGAAGTTCTGATACAACACATCATGTTTCTAATAACTATATACATTTGTTTTGCGACATTATATCCCGGTTCATGTGAGTTGAGTTGTAAACAGTTCTATCAACAAAGAACAACGTATGACGTAATTTCAAACTCTCGATTGCGAAAGAAATATTGTTGGAATACTCGTAGCTTCACATACAACACAACCACTACAATTTTACATTCGGAGCGACCCTGACCTCTTGGGATAAAGCCACTTTTATAGCAATGATTTAAAGAAAAGAAGTTTTGGAACGGATAATGCGAAAGTTGCGCTACAGAAGGTGCTTTTCAACCGCTAGCTTTGTGACATCATCGCTGCTACGAAGGTTAGATAGGAAATAGCAATTGAATTCTACTTACAAACAATTACATTAAATTATGCAATAATTTTAAAAGTTCAAATTATACGTATTAACTCAATTACTTTTGTGGCTACTATAGGGCAACAATGGATTGGACTCGCACGGGATCGTGTCGGGTGGCACAAACTAAGTAGGCCTAAACCCAGCAGTGGGTGAAGTCGGGCTGTGGATGACGATGATGATGATAGGGTTGATCAAGCACTCTACAATACTTGTCACCTTTCAGTTTCTACCAGCCACCTGCCTCTGTTCTTCCTTTTCATATATTTTAAAGTTCGAATAGATACCCACACTTTTACTAATTAGGTCCTATTTTTTAAACTCTTTTCTGATGATGTAATCCATGATGAGTCGAAGAAACTCCTAAAATATTGTAGTCGTAGTAGTATGTGTGTCGATTTTGGCATAATTAGCTAAAGGTTAAGCTTTTCCACTCAGAAAGTATGATCATGATCACAGATGGTTATCGAAACTCTTCAATATTTATTATAATTCACGGGTGACGACATCGAAAGATGACAAAGATAATATGTCCACTAATCATCACACTTACCTACACATCATCATAATCAGCATCAGGGTAATTGAAGTGAAAAATGGAATGAAATGTAATAGTGTCTACCCGGAGTCCCTCATGCCATAGTTTTATGCCCTAAATTTAAACTTACGGTTGGGTTTTTTGTTTTACTTTATAATGTTAGCTTGGCAAAGCGACATTTCGGTCACTAAGTTTTCGGACAATGTGTCCGAAATATAATTTTAAATTTTTCGGACACCATATTAAAGTTGTATGAATATTGACAAAATTAAGTAAAGTATTGTAGTCTTACTAAAAAAAATTAGTGTTACCAAAAAAGTGTATAAGGATAAGGTTTTTTAATTTTTTTGGCATAGCTTTTAAACCCATGGGTTTATTAGTAGCACTGAAAGGACAAAACTGCCCATGGATGCAGTATATAACAATCGCCATTAATAAGATATGGGATATACACATGGGATATACACAAGTGTGGTATCAAAGGGCATGATTGCAAAACTGAGGTAACCTCTGAGACTAGCCAAAGTGTGGGGGTTACTTAAAATTTTTCATTTTATAAACTTGTCAAGTGACTGGTCTAATGAAGCCTGCTATGAGCAATTCTTTTGTCTTATCAGTGGTATTGTTATCGCTTTGTTTGCAATCGGCACTTTACTACCGATAGGATGTACCACTATGAATAATGTTTCTGTTTCAACCATTTTGGGTTACACTGCTAATCCACAACTGAGCATAACTAATCTGGTGAACTAGATTCACCAGTTTAGACCATGTATGTCTATGCCATTAATATACACGGAAATGTATTTGCTCGGAAGCCGCAGAATTGAGTCTCTATTCGACAAAGGTTCGTTTTGAGCAGACAGTTAATTACCAAGAACCCTACAAATTCGGTTGTTAATATATTTTATAAACATTCTACTGCCTGCGGGTTTGCCCGCGTTTTTATTGTATTTTTTAATGCGCGGAACCCTAATAATTTTTCTGGGCTGTTAGTAGCCTAAGTTGCGGTGATTTATTAAAAACAGCTATCTGCCAGTGAAATATGCTATCAAAATCGGTCCAGACGTTTCGGATATTAGTGAAAACAATCAGAACAAAAATACTTTAAAGGCTGAAGATGTTGGTTGAAGATATCTGCTTCAAAATTGAGTTGCAAGATTTTACCCGAACAAACATAGTTACATATGTACATACAGGGCAAGCTGAATAAAAGCTTGTAATAAGCCCTAAAGTAAAAACTTGCGTATGACTGGAACAGGTTGCATAGGGGCTTACATGTTTACTTTTATCGCATTCTACAACAAAGACAAACACTTTTAATGGTGGAAAGTGTCATTGGCTTACGTAGGCAGGTATAAGCTTTTAATGGTGAAAAGTGTCATTGGCTTACGTAGGCAGGTATAAGCTACGTGCACACGCTTTGATCGTAATGCCGCCAATACACGTCGTGTAAACAATTTGATAACAAGGCTAAAGTCCAGACGCAATAATTACAAGTTTGTAAAATTAAACATTTAGTAACCCGCCACTCTTTATCTAGTCTCGGTGGCTACCCAATTTTTGTAATACGAGTATGTACTTGGTATAATGTGGTAGTATACACTTGGATATAATGTATTTGAAAACATTTCTATCATTATTCAATCCCACTTTTCCCGTATATGGCTCAACCGATTACTATAAAACTTTAAAGTTTTGCATATTTTTTAACAGGACGGATTTTTATTTCATTTTTGTAAAAAAATCGAATGTAAGGAAAATAGCCTGTCCACAAATTGGCATTGGCCTTCACTCGGCCAATGTTTATACGTACATATAATATATACACTAGCATTAGCTTGTTTGATTTTTCAAGGCTTTCTTTGTCACCAAGGTTCACAGTGTTAAGGCACTGGTCAAAATGCGTGAACATAGTACCTAATAAACGTGTTACACTATGGTGTAAGTGTATGAAGTAATTCTAAGCCATAGAATGTAAATAAAACAGAAAGAGATAAATAAATGTTTACCTCACAATTCATACAAAGTATGAAGGATATTAAACTGATCAACAAAGAAGAGTTACTTAAGTCTTAGGAAAGTTCTTATAACTAAGGACGTCACAAGGTCAAAAAATAGAGTTCATTTTCGTCATGGAGGGATGGTGGGAGGAACAACAGGTGGGCTATCTGCTTATTTCGCGTCTAAATGATCATAAAAATTTCATATTTACGACATCCACGGTTTGTCGAAAGAAAATATCTGAAGAAATTACACAAAATTGCGGAAATGTTTTGATCTTTTTGCGTGTCTTGGTTTGCCGCCGTGCGAACGTGGTATCATCACGTCTAGGCAATGAACTGTAGGTACTTACTGCCGGGTAGCATTCGAAAGCTAGGCAATTTAGGTCAAACACGATGGCAACTGAGGATAGATTTAGCCGCGAGAAGCTGTTGCTAACGAATCGTTGACATAAAACACGAAAACAGAGCAAAATCATTCGTTCCTGATCTCTGTTATATTGTGGTAGCTTGTAGATAAATAACATGTTCGTAAATTGGTCTTACACATCTACGTAGATCTGTTATACTGCGTCAACAATATTTAATTCGTGATCTACGGAACGCTCTGCACTGCCTAGTATAGAATATTAAAAGATGGATTACGTTTGCCCAAATTGCCCAATTCAATCCTCTCTGCTTGCTCAGAAGCCCGTACCAAATTGTTAACTAAGCCAAGACAACTTTATAGGTTAAATTAACTGAAGTGTAGCGATAAATTTTCACCAGCAGCCGTTACGTCACGGTCAGTTAAACCCGCGTAAAGATTTGATTTAAACGTTCAACTAGGCACAATATATCGCAATATTGAATCCGGTTTCTGGCCTCCTTTTATTTCCGTCCGATGATCGGACGACATTCATTTTGAAACTGGAATAAAACTCGTCTCAGGTAGTGCTTAATTGTCTACTTGTGACGAGCAAGTCTAGATTCTAGATGCTTCTACTATGGTAATGCCAAGTGAATAATTGGACAACTTTAGGAAACAAAGTAACTAATGCGCTGAATTTTGAAAAGGTCGTATAACGTGATCCGGACGCGGCTTATAATATGGGGCTATAAAGCTGGTTTACTATTAATAACATATGCTCAACAGGTTACATTATGTAAGATATGCACTACATAGACTGACGAGAATATCTCAAACTTTTCAACACTTTAACTTTTGTCATTTCTTTTGATGCTTCAGTCCATCTTTATTGGGACTATTCATTCTTGTTACTTACAAGACTGATTACGTGTATATCGGGGCTTGGACGCTATTGGTCTTAATTGAAGCAAACTGCACTCCAATTATATAATTAAATGGGAAGTAGTAATACTTGCACCTACATTGTAAAAGTCTAACCATGTTGTTCTATTGGCATTTCGTGTGAATAAACAAAACCACTATCTGGGTGTGGCTTTATAATAAGAGTGTCGCTTTCATTCAACCCCTGACGAAGTACCTATCAATTCTTTTGCAACTTATCGTGTTCTTTGAAACGTAAAACAAAATGCTGACTACCAAAACAAATGATTTCCAAGAAGTAACACATCATTGAACAGGCTCGTATGTATAATAGTCCTCTTTGAAGCTTTGACCGAAACGTTAGGTCAATCAACTCGGGTAAGGTAGGTAGGTTCAGCCAGCGGATTTGTTTTGAACAAGTAAATTTACAACAAAGCGTGGTGGTTGGTGGTTCAAATGTCAAGCTTGGTATTCCACTTTCAAACGAATTATGATTACGTCAGGTCACGCGCTTCTCCATCAGATTCGTTCACAATGCAATCGGAAAGTTTCGAATTCAATATTCATTCGTCTTTAGGTGAATTCCGATAAATCCAATAGATTCCAAGTTGGACATTCCGATTCGGGATAACAACTGATTTGTGACGGCTATATTGCCCAATAGCTTTTTGCGCGCCGAATTTCTTGCGCTTCAGATCTAAATCCTAATTTAGATCGATATTTAATAAATATAAGACGGCTTACACCACGTACCTAACTTATTATCATTTTGCTGACTGCTGACGTTTCGTAAACCATTTAGAGGCCCTTCTTCATGAGCACCGTTCGAGGCTGACGCCGGGGGCCGCGAGACGAGAACTGTACGACGAGAGCCGTATTATATTTATTGAATGATGTCAAGCCAAGATAATTTCAATTTAGATCGATAATTTCAGAGATTTTATTTACGCAGATCGGATGAAGTAAGGTCGTGGTGGTTAAAGATTTAAATTGTCAGATGTGCCCTGACAACAGAAACTTTGACATTGTCTTTATATGTGTGTGTATATTATAAAACAATATAATATAAACTTTATAATAATGCCGAACGCACACTGGTTTTGCCAATAAATCAAACTGTTATTGCTACCATTTATTGTGCAATCATGCTGCACGAACTTTCGTCAAAAATAACGCACACCACGTACACTGTGTTTAGAGGTACACTGATTCCAAACGAGTGAGTTCTGAGTGAACTCACTCATTTGGAATCACGTGGTGGTTGCAATTGTTTATTTAGAATTTTAGATTAGGCAATGAACGTTGCATACGAATACCGGACGCCTGGTCTGTGCAGCGCTAGTTCAAACATAAAAGTATAATAAACATAACGATGTTACTCTACTAGACTACCTCTAGAGATAACAGTTACACGATTTCAGAACTGGGTCATGTTTTGAAGGATGCGCAGTTAAACTTCGTGTACAATTATGATAATTCGTATTTCATAGGGGGGGTATTAGTGCATGAATATTTATAAGACGTGTATAATTTTATACGATAATTGGGAATACCTACTGCCACAGATATACTGCAAAAAAACTAAGTATTCTATCAACCATCTGGTACCCATACCACGTAAGCTCTGCTTACCTTGGGGCTAGATGGTGCTGTGTAGAAAACCTTTACGTTTGTGGACTGTGATAACAGTTGTGATGTTGAGGTACTAGCAAATTTTCACACGAACTGACCAATTTTCGTCGTGTGAGAATGGGGTTACTATTTAAACATAATAGTATTATTAATAAGTGTACAACAACAAAAAAGCTATAAGAATAAGTAGCACATATTTTGTAAGTGGGTTACTTTGTAAATTCTAATAAAATAATAGATAACAGACAACACAAGAAAGTCGGCTCTAGAGATATCATTACAATGTATCTTTGTCACATACACATCAAAAGAAAGAGTAAAGATGATGTAGTTTACAATTTTTAAATAAATATGTACATACAAAATAATGCACGTCTCTTTACATAGCACCACCGAGATCCAAAGTAAGGAAAGCTTGTGTTATGAGTACCGCATTGAATGCATATACTTATCTAGTTATCTTACTTAGTAAAACCCAGACCCGAAACATAAAATCTTCAGGGAAGCAAACATTTGTTTCCCGGGTCGAACTTGAAAACTCCTGCGCGGCGTCGGCTATTAGACCAACTGAGCCACGGTTGTCCTCATATCTACCAAAGATCAAATTCTGAATTGATTTTGTTTCAAATACCAGACCTGTATAACAATGTTTTCCGTCCATTGCAGATTTACCAGCACCTCCGCTGGTACACGAACCCATCGGAGCAGCGTTGGATAGTGCGCATCCTGTTCATCGTACCCATATACGGATGCTACAGCTGGATATCGCTGCTGTTCTTCAACGGGGACTCGTATTACGTGTACTTCTTCACCGTTCGAGATTGCTATGAAGGTAAATGTATTGTTTATGATTTTTTTATTATTTCAGCCGTGAAATATCCGCTCCTGAACACAGACCTCCCTCATGGATCTCCATGAGGGGTATTTGCCATACTCACCACGCTTGGCAGGCGGGTTGGCGAGCGCAGTTTGGAATGTTGATACACGGAAAGACGCTGCTGCCCATCTTCCGGAGATATCCCTTAGCAGGCTCTTACTGAATCCACGGGCATGAGAGGAGGGGTAACATTCTATTGCCGGCACCCCACGGCGATGTTGTTTATGATTGAAATATGCTAACTATAAATAAATAAATAAATAAATAAATAAATAAATAATGCTGGACAAATCACACAGCATCATCTAGCCCCATGCTAAGCAGAGCTTGTGTTATGGGTACTAGATGACTGATATACTTAATACATTATACTACATAGATAGATATTTTTATTATATATAGAAAAACACCCAGAACACCCTGAACAAATATCTGCAGATCGTACAGACATTTGTCCCGAGGCGGGAATCGAACCCGCAACCCCTTGCGTCGCAGGCGAACCTTCGCCCGCTGCGCCACAGAGCTCGTCAACTATGAATTATTAATTGCCGTGGGGTGGCGGCAGTGGATTTTTGCCCCTCCTGCTACTATCAGCTCGATAGGGGATGGCTGATAAATTGTAAAATTAATTATACTGTACATTACATATTGACTTCTCTTAAACTGTTGCCTATCTCATTCGTTGATGAGTAAAATCCTTTCCTTACCCGGCCACCCCGCTCTATTCTGTGCCCCCGATTTAGTAAAAATATTTATCATTTAGTAAAAATCTGTTATTTTGACATAATAAACAGATCTTGACATTATTTTTGTATCAGTTTTTTCATTTGAATAGATCTATAGAACTATACGCCGGTATTTGCCGTGGTTTCGGCAGAAGGAACTATTTATTTTATTTGTGAGTTTATTTCACGAACGATTTAAAATGACTTAGAATTAGAATTAGTGAAAGCAGATACAAAAATAATGTCAAGATCTGTTTATTATGTCAAAATAATAGATTTTTACTAAATGTTTAGGAAAGTAAAAAGAAAACGATGATAGTCTTTTTTAAACTTTCGCGATCACAACACATTATTACTATATTGGATTATCGGGTATATATCGCGTAATGAGACATGTTCACACAAGAGAATGGTTCGGAAAGCGATTGAAATTAAGAAATATCCCAATTTTAATCGTGAAGACGGCTTCACACTCTGCTTCATGGAATCCAGTGATATCCAAGTGTACTCGGCGTGTGAATAAACCAAAGTGTGCTGATACAGTTAGTGTAGTGTGCTGTCCCAGTGTGAACCGGCCTTAAATCTCAAATTTCTAATTATGAAGACCAAGTGAGGGTAGTCTGAAAAGATGCCTTCGCTTTGCTGCGGTCAACTTCAGCACGCTATTCTCCCCGCGACCACGACCAGGTGCAATCCGGTCGAAACGTCGGGAATAAAATAAAGATAATTACCCGATAATCCAATATAGTAGTAATGAAAACGACGATGGCAATAATAAATAGGGTTCCGCGCTAAACAATAAAAACGCGCGCATGCGCGGGCGACAGCTAGTATTTATAAAATAATACTGAACATTTCACACTGGTTTGCCCACTACTAATTGATATATTGTGCCCGCTGTGGGACATTGTAGTCTTCGTAGAAAAAGCTTGACACGGTACTTTGTTTGTAATCAATGTTTTGTTTCACGGTCACACGTAATTATACCATAATTAACTCTACGAAAATCCATTACCGCGTCTTGATTTGTGTAGATAAATTGCTTAAAATAGTTCCAATCTTTATTAATATAAATAAAGGACGAATAGGGTTGGTTAGGTTAGTGTGACGTCACGGTGTCACATAGTTAAAGGCACGTCACGACGGCGACGTAACGCGCCCCCACTCCTAAAATTGCATGCGCTTTATCCTATTATTTTAATTTATTAAAAACAGCAAATACTAAAAGTAGTTTTTTCCGGATTTAACGGATGATTTGTATTTCATACCGTCAACACGCCTATTACAAGTCCTGCAAATTAAAGTTTTACCAGTTTTACTTAGCGGATATATTTTTTACGTCCTACACTTTTGTAGAGTCAAAGTTTACATCTAATTGAAGTCACTTTTAATATCTCAGTGTCTAATAAATAATTAGTAATATAATTAAAGCACACTCTAAAACATTTAATTTATTGATATTTATTCATTATTATACTTTAAAATTGAGGACACTTAATGTTTCCAATGATAAAGTCGTGTCTTCATCATCATCTCAGCCATAGGAACACTTAGAACGTCCACTGCTGGACATATCCAGCAGTGGACTGCTGGATATGTCCAGCTGTGGACGTTCTAAGGCTCTCATGAATTTTTATAATGATCATGAGGGGTTGTTGCGGAACCCTATTTATTATTGCCATCGTCGTTTTCATTACTACTATATTGGATTATCGGGTAATTATCTTTATTTTATTCCCGACGTTTCGACCGGATTGCACCTGGTCGTGGTCGCGGGGAGACTAGCGTGCTGAAGTTGACCGCAGCAAAGCGTCTTTTCAGACTACCCTCACTTGGTCTTCATAATTAGAAATTTGAGATTGATACAGTACAGGATGTTGATACACGGAAAGGCGCTGCTGCCCGTCTTACGCAGGTAACCCTGGGCACATTCACGGGTAAAAAAGAAGGGACAACATTCTACTGCCGGCACCATATAGCAGTCGTGTTATGTATCTCTTACAGCTAAATGGCTTCGCGACGCGAAGCGTTTACTGCACTCGCTTGAAAGTGTGTGGGTGGATTATATCCGTTTACGGATAGGTTTATGCCTGGTTGTTATCGTCTTACTGCACGTACGGTACGGAAATAAAACGCAGGTGTGCAGACTACGATAAACCGCTTATATGTTTGATGGCCTGATTCCAACATAGTTCTTTTAATAGAAATGAAAAATGCAATCAAAATTGTGTCTCCGACGGGACTCGAACCCGCAATGTTCATGTAATGTTCATTCAATGTAGTGAAACCAACAACATCTGAATCCCCGTTAGGGATGCAGATGGAATACTGCTGATGACCCAGAGTCTCTCCATTACTTTTAGGAGTAATGGACTGGCTAGAGTCTGGGTAGTATCGCGGGGACAATCCACAATACACCCCTATGCGGGACGTCAGTGCAGATCTGGTATCTGGTACCAGAGTTTGAATTAGATACGCGATCTCATGTATAAAAACAACATAAAACCTCCATTTTGTAATGTAGCTTGCCTGCCTCTAAACAAAACATTACCCGACGCGTAAGGCATCCGTGCGTGGAATGGATTGCTGATGTGTACGCTTCTGAACTTCTCATGGAAAATTTTACTATGCAGCAGTACCTATATATTTCTAAAGACAATGTTATACATTCTTCTATATTAACCCCATTACTTATAGACGTTGAATAAATAAATTAGCACTTAATTGACAGTTTCTTATGAAAAAACCGCTGATTAACTGATGATTTATTTCGAGTCGGGGGGTACCTATGATACAACGTGTTACAAAATACCCCGTAAAAAATATTATTAATTATCGAAGCCAAAAATATTGTCAACCCTAGTAAGCTGTCATGTCAGGGAAACAGATTATTTAACAGGGAAACAAATTATTTAACAGAAACTACTATTTTACCTAATAATTGTCTAATAGTTTTTCTATTTTTCATTCATAGTTTGCTACCTCAATACAAGGTCTCAGGTACTGGCTTCAAAAAATGTCAAGTTGGAAAAAAAATATGTTGTCAATTTCAAATCTTCTAATCGAAATCCTACAACTGTTTCGAGTTTTTTTTTAAATGTTTTTTTGCAAAATAACGATGCTTTTCTAACTCTAAATATTACGATATGATGTTAAAAATATATTTGTTTGTTTTTTTTGCCATTATGTATATCAGCTCTCGGGTGGTTCGAGTGTAAAAAAATACTTACAAAGCCAGAACGTGTTTGCTAAGAACGAAATAGCGTGCGATTTTGCCACGTATTTTTTCCGTAACCTTAGTGTTACTGTGTTGTATCGGCATCATGCTTACGCTGAAGCAGGCACCGCTGGGAGTGGGTGTGAACGTACAAACACACTTTCCATTGTTATAAGGTAGCGTATGCGAAATAATAGCAGCCTAGGTGGAGTTCTACGTCATTAGTCGACGTAGCGCAGTTATCTGTTAGAACTTGCTTCTGCTCTTTGCTTTGTTTACGTGATACGAGTAAGGTTGGTCGTTAGTTCACAGCCATTCACACAGCCAACAACAGTCTGTTCTATATGCAAAAAAAATCGTTTTCGTATCATGAAAACTAACTAGGATATTAAAATTCTGTCGTGTAACCTCAAGTTCATTTCAGGGGGCAAAATGTTTGCTTTATCTGCAGATGTTTGCCTCGGGACTGGATTTTTCTATAAAATTATAGCAGCCTGGTGGCGTTCTACGTCATAAGTCGACGTAGCACAGTTATCGGTTAGAGCTTGCTTCTGCTCATTGCTTTGTTAGTGTGATTGTCTCGTTAGGCGTTAGGTGCTGCTGTTGGACAGCCAACAGTTTGTTTTGTATTTACGGCATTAACAACAAAAAAATAGCAATTTAAAGTTTATTTGAAAAATATAACTATATTCAATTAACTTTGAAGTTAATTGAATATCTTAATCTCAAACTAATAAGGATATTAAAATGTTGTCTAAGTGACCTCACGTTAATTTCAAAAGAAGATTTACTATTAAACGGAACATTTCTCTCCAATTTTTTGAGACCACACTGAAGGGTGAAAAAAGTGCCTTATAAAAAAATATTATAATGCACTTTTAATTGATTTATTCCATTTCTAAACTCCAAAACAAAGAGCCCTAAATTATGGGCATTACCAAAACATTTTCCGTTTCTAGATCGAGCCAAGAAGTTAACTTCAATGACCTTAAACATATTAAAAGAAGCAAATTAATTCTAGGATGTAAGACAGCAAAATAAAATGTCATACACGAAACAGGTTAGAGCAAAGCGACATTGAAAGTAAAGTCGTATTTTGGACTGCGGCTAGATTTTATCTGCCTGTTTAACAGCCCTGTTCGAGTGGCCGCTTTTATGGCAGAAAGACCGATAAATTTCAATAAAGCACCATGGTAGAGTAGCTACAGTGCAATAAAATTACATAGGTGTCTTGTAGTCGGAGGGACTATGAAATTCGAATAGATAGGATAGGGATGTTGTTTGTGTCTGATGTTGAGGAAAAAATAATAGTGACCATCAGAATATTTTTTCCCTATTGACCTCGCTCAGTATATTACAGATGACTTAAGCAGGCATCTTATTATGCCACTATAATAATATGAGGTAAAGTTTTGTTTGATTATTTAGCTATTTTGTTGTAATAATATGTCTTTGTCATATACCTTTATAAATAATACGTCACGCGTAAATGTCTGCGTGAATATCTACCGTGGAGTGTAGAAGTAGTAAGAATCTGTCAAGAGATACCTCCGGAAGATGGGCCGGATCCTACGGCTGAGATGTTGATGATGAAATGTAAGAACAAGTTCGTTTAAAAAATGTTTTATAAACAAGCTAACAAAGTTATGTATGAGCAAGATTTCTTTGGACACACAATACAAAGTAAGCTTGTAGCAAGATTTGGCTTTCTGAATATGACCTATTCAGAAAGCCAAATCTTGCTACAAGCTTTATAAAGTAATAATATATTTAAATAATGCTCCTTTCAAATAAGCAGAATATCGAATCGGATGAATTGTAAAAACGTCCTCGGCATTTTGAAGAGAGCAACATCATAGATTTAAATTGGCAAGATTGCGCACAGTTTCAAATGTATATTCGGTTACGTAAGTGGAAACGTGATCGCTGCCGCCTCGAAATTTTGAAACCAAAGAAGCCTCGAACCCGGTAGCCTTCGCTAATTAGAATGTTGTAATATAAATTTATGAATGAGTTACGCTAGTTCCTGCATATCTTACTGACGGATTTTTTAAAAGCCCTAGAACACCAACCAAAACCGTATATCAGTATTTTATGTTCTTAATTTTTGTCAACTTTATTATCTTTACCTTTCTTGCTAACTGTTGTGTTTTTTATGTGGCTAAAATAAATGTATTTGCTTTCTTATTCCACCGCATACATCTCGTAAGATAGGTTTTTAATAACATCGAAAAATGGGTTTCGTATTACTTTAAGGTTATAGGTTGACATTATTAAATCCACATCGTTTTTAGTCAAGGATTTATCAAGGCTAATTGCCAATTGCCATCGAATCGACGCCATTGGTTATGAAGTATAAAGCCAATTATTTATAATGGAATATCTGAATATTATTTACCCTCACAATTTAGGATTTAAATTTGACTGAGAAATAATCCAGTTGATAGACCAATTTTATTTGCTAAAATGGGATGCAAAAATATCTTCTTCAATAAATTGTCCAAAAAAATGCTTGCTGAAACTTATACAGAAAGGAGGGTTTTCAATAAATTTCGAAAATTCAAACGGTAAAATAAAAAAAAGGAACTTTAAAGCTTAATTCAAATGAAATAGAAATAGAAAATGTTTATTTATGTGTCAAAGGTACACATGAAAAATAAAACATTTAGGTACAGAAACATAAATCGGTCGCCAACTCAGCACACTCCGTGAGAATACGACATTGATTTTCAGTGGCGCCGTATTTGTCCCACAGGACGCAACACCGACCAAAATAAAACATCGAAAATTATTATAATAATAATAGTCATAATTGAATTTAACAATAAATAAACTAGATAAGATATTTTTAACATTTATCAATTAGGTAGATATTACCTATTATAAATTTTTAAGATTTAATTCAAAATAATATATTGTCAAAGTTAATTTTAAAACTTAATTTACAGTAAACAAACCCTAAAACGACCGTTTATGAATTCAATTTCTGAGATTGAATTAAAAAATGTTAAATGAAAAATGCTCATTGTTGGCCTTCTGTTGAGGCCACGCTTCATCCCAGTGCCGTTCAAACTATCCTATTTCACATAAGCCTCTGTTGTCCTATAGTTTGTCAAACCCCGTCCTCGTTACCAAATTCAGTTGAAACTGAAACTTAATATAATTAAAAACACTTCCACGTCTCACGTTCGTCATTCAATTGAATTTTTCTCACTAAACTGTTATTCTCTTTTCAGCATTCGTGATCTACAGTTTCCTCTCGCTATGTTACGAGTACCTCGGCGGCGAAGGGAACATAATGTCCGAACTGCGCGGCCGGCCCGTCCGAGCGTCCTGCGTCAACGGCACGTGCTGCCTCGCTGGGGCTACTTACACCATCGGCTTCCTGCGTTTCTGCAAGCAGGCGACACTTCAGTTCTGCCTCGTCAAGCCGTTGTGCGCGTTCATCATTATATTCCTGCAGGTAAAAAATCCTGTAGCTCAAGACTTGCTGCCTCCACAGGACTACCGTCACTATCGGCTTCAAGCGGTTCTGTAAGCAGAGGACTTTCTGAAGCTGTCTCTAGCCGCAATGTTCTTTAAAAAGTATGTTATACCCCATATATATGTGCGTAACTTCATAATAAAGTAACATGTTAGCTGTTGCAAGAACCATTTGACATGAAACTATTAGGCGCAACGCATACCAGTCTAATCTGCGTGCAAAATCATTTACGCCTGTGTCCGATTAAAATCGCAACATGACTACAGTCAAGAAAGCGTAATGTGCAAAAAATGTAGTATGCCCATTATCTGTCATTAAAACTCATTAGTTTTACTTGTTATTAGTAGGTACTCTTTATGTTGATAATTGTAATGTAAGACATAATTCCGTGTGGCGTTCAGCTAGGTAGATATCATATACCACACACGGGCAACAAGTGACAACATATTTTTATAAATTGGTTGGACAGTCGATTTGAAAAAATCTGTCGAAACTGATGCGATGTGAGAATGGCCAGTGTACAACACTACGATATCCAACGTGACGTGTCAAGCGTGGACTACCAAGACTGAAGGTCTTACAATGATATGGTCGTAGTCAACGCCTCGAAAGTTTTACTTTGTAAAGTAATTATATAATGTCAACCAGCTTTATAATATATGTGTATATATATAATTAAGACAATATACAATAGTCCAATTTAGCTTTGAAATATATTGTTCTACACTCATTTTCAATTGGAGGTTCAAGTGCCACGTTCAAGCTATCCGCAGCAATGCAACACGTCGGCGACAACAATCCTTAGATTAAGTTATATTTGATACCTTTGAATTTGTTTTTTACTTACTGTATTGTAGTGTTGCTAAACATAATGTTTTTGTCATAATAATTGGTAATAACCAACGAGCTTTGACGAGCTCTGTGGCACAGCGGGCGAAGGTCCGCCTGCGACGCAAGGGGTTGCGGGTTCGATTCCCGCCTCGGGACAAATGCCTGTACGATCTGCAGATATTTGTTCAGGGTGTTCTGGGTGTTTTTCATTAAATAATAAAAATATCTATCTATGTAGTATAATGTATTAAGTATATCAGTCATCTAGTACCCATAACACAAGCTCTGCTTAGCTTGGGGCTAGATGATGCTGTGTGCTTTGTCCAGCATTATTTATTTATTTATTTAATAACCGATGCATTATCTCAGTCCGCAGGCCACTACCACGACGGCGACTGGAGCCCTAACGGCGGTTATCTCTACATCACTATCGTCTACAACTTCTCCGTGAGCTTGGCTCTGTACAGCCTGTTCCTCTTCCTCGGAGCCACGCGCGAGATGCTGAAGCCATTTGATCCCGTGCTTAAGTTCTTCACCGTCAAATCTGTCATCTTCCTATCGTTCTGGCAAGGTATGTGGAATATATGATAATAATAACCATGTACATTGATCTTCTTCATATTAATGTTTCATCTGTATGTTTGATCCTGCTGTTAAGTATGTATAGATTACACAGTTTATTAATATACATTAAAAATAAGATAGGGCCAAGCACCTCAGGGAACAGGAAATTGTGGCTAGGTGTGTGATATTTTAAATTGTGTTAATACGAGTATGAGGTAATGTCGCCTAAAAAATGATGTCAAAAACACTCTTACACCAAGGAGCGTTTCATGACTGTGCGCGGTTGTTACTTATGTAAACTTGAGATACATCTGGCAGTTTTATGTCGTAGTTTAAGGTACACTGTGTCACTTAATTGAAACTGACTAGCAATATCGTAAACATGGTATGTTCCTCTTCTGCGGTTAGTGATTAAAAGTAAATATAATACCAACACCATCCACCCTCATCATTTCTTAGAGTTTATAGAGTTCTCTATCATCTGATTTTCCATTACAGGAGTTGCCCTGGCCATCCTCGAGAAAGCCGAAGTGATCTCGCCTATCACAGATGCGAACGGGATACCCACAACAGCGGGTACCGTGTCCGCTGGCTACCAAAACTTCCTCATTTGCATCGAGATGTTGGCGGCGGCCATAGCTCTGCGTTACGCCTTCCCCGCGGCCGTTTACCACCGTGACCCGCACCGCTCTGTCACTATGCAGTCCATTTCTAGCAGCCTCAAGGTACGATCCTACAAGTCTACTGAGTAATAGTAATGTAGTATGTAAGACACAATGTTATGTATCGAGATGTTAGCGGCTATAGCTCTGCGTTACACCTTCCCAACTGCCGTTTACCACCGTGACCCGCACCGCCGCTCTGTCACTATGCAGTCCAATTCTAGCAGCCTCAAGGTACGATCCTACAAGTCTACTGAGTAATAGTAATGTAAAATGTAAGACACGACGTTCTGTATCGAGATGTTAGCGGCTAGCTCTGCATTACACCTTCCCAACTGCCGTTTGCCACCGTGACCCGCACCGCTCTGTCACTATGCAGTCCATTTCTAGCAGCCTCAAGGTACGATCCTACAAGTCTACTGAGTAATAGTAATGTATTATGTAAGACACGATGTTCTGTATCGAGATGTTAGCGGCTAGCTCTGCATTACACCTTCCCAACTGCCGTTTGCCACCGTGACCCGCACCGCTCTGTCACTATGCAGTCCATTTCTAGCAGCCTCAAGGTACGATCCTACAAGTCTACTGAGTAATAGTAATGTAGAATGTAAGACACGACGTTCTGTATCGAGATGTTAGCGGCTATAGCTCTGCGTTACACCTTCCCAACTGCGCCGTTTACCACCGTGACCCGCACCGCTCTGTCACTACGCAGTCCATTTCTAGCAGCCTCAAGGTACGATACTAGAAGTCTACTGATTAATAGTAAATATACTCGTAGTATGTAAGACATGTTGTTCTGTGTAGTGTCGTTCAGTTCTACAAGTCCAGCAGTGGACTAATATAGGTCGATAAAAACTTCTTAGTCTTAATTTGTAATGTTGCTCGCAGCCAGCTGGTTACAAAAGCGATGTGCACCTATGTCGTTTACAAAAATAACTCAAATTTATCTATCAGACATTGATTTCCACAGCACAAGCTATGCCTCTTTTGCCATATAGTCTATAGCGATGTCTCTTTAAGCCAAGCTCTATTTATATACCTGTTCTATTTCAATTGCAGGAGACAATGAACCCCAAGGACATAATGACAGATGCGTTCCACAACTTCCATCCTCAGTACCAGCAGTACACACAGTACAGCTCCGGTGAGTGACGTCACAACCTAACTCATTGCATGACGTCATAGCCTCATTGCATTTCATCATCGACGAAACAACCTCTAGACCTGCCCTTTTGAACAACACATTATAAATGTATATGTAACGGGGAATTTATTGTAGGTAATTTACGCGATAAATACACGGTTGCATGTAGATTTATAATCTCTAGGAGCAGGAATGGTGTGAATCAATCTGACTGATCTCTGATGGGCAGCAGCGTCTTTCCTTGTATGCTTGCCAACCCGCCCGCCATGTGAGCATGGCAACAACTCTTCATGTTCAGTACTTGGAGATCCATAAAAAAAAAGGTGCCTATGTCGAGCAGTGTACGTTCTATGATGAGATTATATTGATGTAGTTGATGTAGTTATAATCTAAATTTTGATAGCGACAAATCAAATATAATTTTCAAGAGTTGCCCCTGACTTGCTAGGCCAATCAGCACAGGGTATTCCGCGATAGAAGAGTCAAAAATTCGAATACTATGCCTCTATTGGTTGTGTCAAATAAGTTTAAATTCTGATAGCGATAAATCGAATATTGTTTTTATGAGTTGAGATATAATATAAACATGGCTGGGCCAATCAGAACAGAGCATCCTGCTTTAGTAGAGTATCAAAGAATTAATACGAATACCAGGCGTCTATTGGTTGTTTTGCCGATGCATTTCAGTTGCTGGCTCTAAATGTTCCTTGAATGTTGCAAGCGTTTAGTGAATGAAAGTAATTGTCGTACGGTTTTCAGTTAGGTACATTGAAAGAGTGCGTTATATCACCAGGGGCCATCTTTATAGATGACGTCACATGAATATTAGGTTTTTTTCTCCGTCCTTGTCACGACTCCCTCTCCCTAGTGTGACGTCACATTATGCAATTTCACTTCTACAGGTTGTATTATACATGTGTAACACCCGAAAGGGGGTTTCAGCCCATGAAAACAAGTAGTTTTGGAAGGGAAAAAAATCGGGAATTTGTTTATTTTTTTCAATGACCCTGATAAGAATCAGCTGGCGTTTAAGTGGTCACTATCGTATAATCAGCTGTTGAAGTTAAAACTTTCGTGGTCTTTTCTTGAATGAAAATCTCTGAATCATGAAAAGGCGTAGAACAAAGGTTGTTCCTTGGGATGGTCAGAATCACCCCCTTTCGGCTTGTTATATTACAACACATGTTATATTTATTACACCCTGTATATTCCGTTAAATTGATCGCTACGACAGGTGTCATCAAAATCCCGCCCATCAAGTTCTGAATTTGGTAGCGGTATACATATAGACAATGAATATAGACTGCACGAATAGTGCTGTGCGATGCCGATGAGTCAACTTACCGTCTCATTTTCATCATCGTCCCAGCCCTATTTGTGTCGCTTGGCGTATGTCGCAGCGATCAAGCTAAGTTTTACAAACTATAGAAATTGAAACAGCAGTTCCGAAATTCCTTTTGTTTTTTTTTCATTTGAATATTTTTTGAAATATGACGTCACGATGCTTAGGACCACTCCCACCCCTTGTCACACAATGTCACATTTCATCGACCCCCTAACTCCCCCATAACTTGTGACGTTATTGTGGATGGCCCCTCAGCCGACTGGACGGGAGGTCGTGTCAATGAATTTACGGAAACATCTCTGTTTCGTATTGTAATAAATTTTTTTTATAGATTTGATAAATTTCGTCCATGAAATGTTTGAAATTGGATCAAGGTTAATGTCGCGTTTACATCAGAAGTGGGATTAAGTTTCGGTCGTCGATGTAGATTATTATAAATACATAAGTATAGGGTGTAAAATAAGACGCCTATCGCGAGTAATATCCGGTAACTGATGTATTTCTAATGTGTTCTTATCGCGATAGAGGAGATTTCACCAAAATTTCCTCGTGTACAGGTTTTTGCAAGCTAGATTTTTATTCCAACTATGTAGTTTGAATTTACTTATTGGATATAGTTTACGATTTATAGATATTTTTGTTGTGTATGTATAGTTCTTTCATTCGCTTGATGATTTGTGTATCATTGTCGTTTAATTTCATTTCATAAGCGGACTTTTCAGGATAAAACTTAGCAATCACATTTTTACCTACTTAAAGAAGCGAACGAATTTAATGAATGGGCTCTAATAAATTTAATTGTAAATGTATTGTAAATGTATCCAAAGGTCCGAATAAATAAGCACTATTTGACGTCGATCTCATATTTTTTTACACAGTAAATGCAGTGCAAAAAAAGGATTAAAATCCATTTATTTGTACAGGGATTAAATTATTCTACCTCATTCCTCTAAATGTGCTAAAAGTTATCCTGATAAGTCCTCAAGCTATTTTTGTAGCTTAAACTCACACAACCGATAAATTTAAGCCTCCGTGGCATATCGAGGATGGAGTTATAAGTTTTTGTCTTATTTTTTGGTTTTTATTTCATTTCAGATGTCACATCCCAACTGCCTTATGAGAAACTATAATTCGCCATAGCTGCATGACTGCATTTCTGTGCGTGCTGTACATTCACCGAGCATGTTTTAACCTCATGTTCCAAAATAACTATATAAAAAACCATATTTATTATCCTTTAAAAAGTATGCAAAACAAAATAGTGCCTTGTATGGAAAGTTCGTTGAGAGTAAAGTTCTGGTGCTCGGTTGAACACGCCCTATTAATAATTCTAGTTTAACCTAGTATTTAATATTTTATCGAGGTATTTGGCTAGTCCGAAATGCGTAACGAATTTTTCATAGTTGCCAGATTCAAGGCAGTTGATTAGTTGCCATCACACATTAAACATTTCCCATTCTACTTTTAATCGCTGAATTAATTAAACCACCATTTAATTGACAGTTTTTACGAAAATTCGTTAAAAGACTGTTAATTAAGTGCTGCTTAATTGAATCACTGTTTATAAGTCAAGGGGTTTTCTATCCTTCATTGCATTTTTGTTCTACTTTTATTATTCTGAAGGTAATTTTGTTTTTCATATTGAAAGTAATTTCAAATAGCTGTGTTTGGTAACTTGAGAGGCATCCCTGAGCATTAGTGAACACTCCAAGTGATTTGATTTATCCGATTTGCGAGAACAATTTCATTCACCGTATTATAGAACCATTTTGTCGATAATTTTTCTACCACTAGGAAGACTCTTAGTCACCATTAAGACAACGTAAAATTTTGCTAGTATGTATGTATATTGAAGTTTCAATAGAGGTTAATAAATCTACTATTATATGTATATAACAGGAATATTTTCTATATTTCTATATTTCTTTGGTGTATGAGACACCAAAGAAAGAGATCATTGTATAGATTGCAATACTTAAACTACTTAATAATGTCGCGATGAAAATGTGGACTGACTCGAACGGCGCCCGGATAGCAGGGTATAATTCCGAGAATGCTTACTGCATTTATATATTACTAGCTGACTCGTGCAGTTTCTCACGCGTTAAGACAAAATTAAGAAGATACGATAGATAACAAACTTTCAACCCCTTCAAGTTCATTGTCGCGAAAAGTCCGTCTCCAAGGTCTAATCTATTTTTGTGCCAAAATTTAGCAAAATCAATTCAGCAGTTTTGCATCCATACATATACACTTTCGCTTTTATATATTAGCAGGGATTGTACGAACTTGAGTTACCACTTTTGCTCAAGGATGAGTCTTAAAGCCTATATTCGGACTATTCATTGCCATAGTTAGTTATTTTTTACTTGAAACCTTAGTGCCTGTGTTGTGTAAGTGTGTAAATGTTTATTTCTGTGATTATATTTCTTTTTATTTTGTATTTTTTTTGTTAGTTTTTTCATACGCGGTTACAGGATGAAATCCTTAGTTATTTTGCTAGATATCTTCGCGTGGTAGTAACGAAGCGTATTTATATACAGGGTGTCTCTACTATAGATATTTAATTTTAGCAAGCGGCTCGTGTCCACAGGATAGTTAATGGAAAAAGCGACAAGTCGAAAAGAGACTTAAGTTTCGCAAATAATATATGGCTTGTAGACATTTTTTTACCTAGATAAAACTTCTTAGTTCCTATTTAAGTAAATTTAATAGAAAAACTACGAGTTATATATACTCATAGTTTATCTAATGATGATACAGATTTCGTATAATGTTTAAGATATATTTGATATCTTGTACGGGACACTTGCTGAATTAAATGGAGTATAGTTACTATGTGACAGGAGAATTTCCATTGTACAAGTGAAAAACTACATTTATTGTTTCAATCGAAATAATCTTGTCGTGTAGTGTTTGGAGGCGCGGCTAGTTTTTGTTTAGGTCGTCTATACTATGCTTTACCCAGGTTGTTAAAAATTGTCTCATTTGACAATTTCTTCGGAAAATTGCACTTATGTGAACCAAAGAGCGTCATTTTCCTTTACATAAACATATATATTGCTTTGTAATTAATATGCGTTTTGTACGAAATGTTATAGATAATTAACTATTTTGATAACAACCTGATAAGCCATCTTTTTCATAGTTCAATTGTTCATAATAATATTTTCTAAGTAATAGATTAATTAATCTAAATCGAAATACGAAGATATATTTCGAGTACTCTAGTGAATGTTAGTATAGATTTAAGTTTGTATTTTGTCAGTTCAACTTCTAAATATTAAACACCGGATAGTATAATTTAAAACACCCTGTTTTTGCCTTACTAATAAATGATTTACATTCATTCTAAATTATCTTTTAATTCAATCTTAATAAGGTTTAAAAAATCATGGAGGCCGTCGAGAGAAGGTAAGAATATTTGTTTTATATGCTTTTTTATATGATTTGCGCGCATGTTCATGTAAGATTGTCGATAGTTCATATCATATGCATGTAGATACACAATTATGTTTGCTAAATTATCACTGCATATTATTCCTAATTTAAATATAAGTTAAATTAAAATTTTACGTATGAAAAATTTTAATTTGATTGTTAAAGTTTTAACTGAGACAGTAAATACTTTTAATACATTTAAAATATACTTTTAAATGCAACCTTTTTGATCAAAGATTTAATGAAAAGTCTTAATTCAGCCTTATTAATTATTCTACTAATATGGAACCAATAAACGTATTGACTATCAACAATAAAAAAACACAGTAGCTGACACAATCACAGTTTTAAAACACAGCACATAATTACTACCAATTGACTGATAATAAACATCAGGAATCATCAGGTCAGGTTAACAGCAAATGGTTAAACGGCATTCTATTTTCGTATTTAAACTGCAAAAATTCGATGAAACCTTTCATATCTTCACCTTTTGATAAAGACTGTCGTAAGGTGCCGGCAGTAGAATGTTGCCTCTCCTCTCTTCCCGTGGATGCAGCAAGAGTCTGTCAAGGGATACCTCCGGAAGATAGGCTGTAGCGTCTCCGTTCATCAACTTCCCGTACTGCGCAACAACCTCCCTCAAGATTTTGAGTTCCATGAGGGAGACATCTGAGAGATATAATACGGCTTACACCACGTACCTAACTTATGATCATCTTGCTGACGTTCTCGTCTCGCGGCCCTCGCAGGCAGCCACGAACGATGCTCATGAAGAAGGGCCTCCAAATGGTCTACGAAACGTCACCAAGATGATCATAAGTTAGGTACGTGGTGTAACACGTATTATATTTATTAAAATCTGAGAGATATTTATCTAAGGCTCAGCGCAGACAGAACGGAGCGCAACGGAGAGGATTTTATTGACGCACTTGAAAATAAACTTTAAGATTATTAAAATAAAGTCCAAAACGCCGCGCGAGGATTCTCGCGTATCTTCGAGGACGCACGAGCATTTTTTGTCAGATTCAAGCATTTATGCACTGTATTGTAATAATTTTTAAAGTTTATTTTCAAGTGCGTTAATAAAATCCTCTCCGCTGCGCTCCGTTCTATCTGCGCTGAGCCTAATAGAACACTCAAAATAAAACTTGATTGCTTTATCAAGGCGCTCTACGAAGAATGCAACACAACATTTGAGATATTATGAGGTTTTACAAAGAATTTAAGTTCCTCCCAAACACACCTAGTATTTCACCCAACTTTCTTATGTAGACATTACAAAAATATTTAAATCCCTAGTGATGCGAGGTGCCGCCAAGCCAGACGAGGGCGCAGCCCTAGCACCGCGCCCCCCACCGCAGCGCGTCGCCACCATCAGCCAAGGACCTAACTACCACGAGAAGACGACACTCCTCAGTTCCGACGACGAATTTCAGTGAAAATAAAACGGCCTACGAATTAAACTGGTATTAATCTTCTGACTCTATTGGTATAACATCCGATGAATAGGATTATTTATTAATTTTCAGGTACCTATAGAGTTTTTGTTATAAAAATTGTTTGCTTATTATAGTACCAACGATGAGATTCAGTGAAACATGATTGAACTCGCTACGAATGCAAGTGTTATTCATCTGCTAACTCTGTTGGTATACACTTATCATCAGCGATAGGATTATTTTTTGGTACAGATTGCAGATTTTTTTGTTTAGGTGAAAAATTTCAACTACTTATACCATGATTGTACCATAATACCATACCGATCAACTATACCATAATGATAAGTTTCAGTCAAGCATTATTGAGCACGCTACGATTGAAACTGGTATTTATCTATTTATACTTATATTCTGTAGGTATATCATCTGATAAATAGGATTTTTTTTAAAGTTTTAGGTACAGAGTTACAGAGTTTTCGTTATTGGTAAAAAATTACAACTATAATACAACGATGACTATATCATATAGTTGCCGTTGGAATTATATTATAGTTCTACTCAAATTGGTAAATTTACCAATTTTTATATTTGAGACCCATTTGAGTCTTTCCGAGTTTCTTGATATTTCGGCGCGTGAAACTGTGCACATTTTGCTACAAGTTTCACCATCATCTGTACTGATATCAAAAATACTTTGTACCTAAAACTTAAATAATAATCATGGTAAATATCCCGTTATTATTGCATATAGTTCTGACAACCATGATAGTTTCAAAAGTAATATTCCAAAACTGGTAGGTATAACTGTTTATAATTTTTTTTTAATTTGTAGGCACAGTTGTGACATTTGCTAAATTAAATGGATTATAAGTGCCTGCTAAATTTAAATGAAATTGGCAGTGTTGGGAGCTAAGGGAGTAAAATATACTACTTATAGTTATCTGAAAGCGATGGGATGAATACACAAAATGTATTTTTCTTTTGTATGATTTTTAATTATTAATTTTTTGAACTATATTATAATATGTGGCTTCGTTGTTTATTATTCAGTTTAAACCAGTATTTATGAGTCTTAAATTAAATAAATCGCATTTATACCAAAGAACTAACCAAATATATAATATAATAGTAAAGGATATACCTAATATAGAGTAACTCGGTGATTCTACCAATATGATATAAAACGGCGACCTCGGCTATGTTCATTAAGGAAATGTAAATGTTTAGATATACAATACAATTATAAATTAATAATAAATATAATAAGTATGTACAGAATGATGACTTTTAAGAATGGCTGTATATTTTTTGTTCTAAGTCACTCCTTAAATTGATCATTTAAATTATTGTGCTAAGTCCCCAGCTGAATTAACTCCACTGAAGTTATCTTATGTAAATATTTCGTTTAATACTTAATAAGTTTTAGCTGTTATGCTGTGCCTTCGTCAAAAATTTATTAATTTATGCATTTAGCACTGGTTTACAGAAATGTCGACCATAAGGACGTTAAGAATCAGTTCCATTTTGTGATTTATTTAAAGGTCCACCGGAGATATTTACTATAACAGAATTCATAGACAATCTCACCTTCATCCTAGTTACAAAATGAGTCCCTTAAATAAAAACCGCAATGCAAACAGTACGATATGTTTACATTTATACCTGCATCAGCATCTTCAAATATAAGATGTTCATAAATACTAGATAACTTACAAGATTCCCGTTGTATCGGTCCATGATAAACTTAGAAAGATGGTAGAATAATTATATAAAAATATATCAAATAAATATTTAAAGTAATGTGTAGCTTTTGCGTAGTTTCATAGGTGAAATTAAAATGCTTCGACCAAGCGTACATGGTAAACTGTCGTCAATTATCTTTTAAAAGTGCTACATGGTCGGTGTGAACTTTTTGACACTGTCTTTGCCATTCTTTTCTATGTGTCGTTGATGTGGCTCATTCTTTTAAATTGTATCTTGGTCGAACTGATAGCGTTGAAAAATAAAGTTTATTTTTAGCGGTAACGCGCTCCCGCACGGCAAAAATATGAGATGGCTGAGAGGTTGTCGTTGTAGTGTGTGTAAAAGTAGGTACTACGACTTAAAGCCTATTTTCATTCTTTTGCCGGGCGAAAAGGTGTCGTTTTGATATGCGACGACCTTTAGCGAGCTACGACCATCATCATTTCAGCCGTCAAACATCCACTACTGAATACAGGCCTCCCCAATGGATCTCCATGAGGGGTAGTCGCTTGGCAGGCGGGTTGGCGAGCGCAGTACGGGATGTTGATACACGGTAAGACGCTTACTGCATCCACGGGCATGAGAGGAGGGGTAACATTCTACTGCCGGCACCTCACGGCAATTACGACTAAGCTACGACCATAAAGGTGACAAAACACTGCCTAAAATATAACTAATGCGTATGTACAGATAAATTTTCAAAATTAATACTTGCTAATTAAAACGAGCTTACCTCTGCTTCGCCGTCCGAAAGGCTACTTGACTAAATTTGAATGTTCGTCATGTAGATTAGCAAAAAATATTGGACACGTATTTTTTCTTTTGGTTATACATTGTTAAAATTTAGTGAGACGTCCCACACCGACGTGTTTCGGTACTGTTAATGACTATGCATGCTCTGACGTCACGAGCCCCCACTCCTACACTTCAATGCGCTTTATCTAAGTGTATTGTTTTATTCATTTGAAAAAAATAAAAAAAACAAGTCTATACTTTCGTATTATCTGACTAAATACAATTTTAATTTTCATACCGTGTCAAGTAGCCTATAGTAAATCTTTTCTTAAGGCGGAGATATATAGGGATTTCATAGGGATTTCCCTTTTAGTTTTGTTCATCTGAAATCTTAATAATAATAATAAAACTCAATCCGTATTTCAGTGTATTTCTTGCCTTCAATGCTAAGTTAATGAGAATTCAAATGTTGCCATTAAAGTCTAAATGTAATATATTCTGTCTATTCAAAATCAAAATCTAATGTAAAACTAAACACAATTTATTACAAGTTGCACACACACACACACTCATATTTTGTACACACGTGTCATTCTTTGTATATACAAACATAGATAATAGGTAGACAATTTTAAATTGCAAAACAGATATTTTTGATGCCCAACATAGATACCTAAATGATGTGAATGGATTATATGTAAATTGTAGGTAAAATTAATGCTTTTAATGATATTCCATGCGAGTAAGAGTACTTGTTCAAATTTTGATTTATTTGTGTTGTGTTAACTTGTTATTTGTATACATATTTACAGTCAAAATAAAACAATTGTATTTAAAGTCTTATATTTAACTCAAAATAAAATTGTAGCTATAAATCAGTTTCTTATAAATAAATTAAAAACTCTGGTTATCAATAACAAAGTTAATCACTTTTTATTATTATTTATGAGATTAGAGCGTTAAATATAAATATATGATTATCAACATAATTTTCTGACTCCTGAATTTGGTTCTAGTTAAATCCGTAATGTGTTTTGTAAAAAAGGTAAATACAAACAAGCCAAAGATTTGTGCTTTCCTTTTTGTGGTATCTGTTTGTCAATCAATCAACGATTTTGTATACATTTCTATTCAGGTTATAGTAAAAATCGCATTTATAATATCAAAGCTTTTTTTGTTTCTAAATTCTCTGCGTTATTATATATAAATTCTCTGCGTTATTTATTTATAATATACGTTTAAAAACACCTAAAACAGTAATCCTAATTGTATAGACTTCGCGTAGGTCTCCAATCCGATCGGAAATCAGCAAAAAAAAATTTATCCGGTTGAACATTATATACTAACTTAGGATTCTTCGATCCGGATGTCATTCACTGACAAAATTGGAAATCGCCAAATCATATTCAGAAATTGAGTCTTTCAAAGAGACCGAGATATTCAAGAAGTGTTCCGCAAATAGCTGTTGGCAGATAGCCAAAACAAACATGTATGAATGAGTAGACGGAATGCCATAATTGAGAATCCGCTAGGACATGCCATTTCAATATGAAAAATTCCGATTGGATTGTGAATATTACGCAGATATGTGTGTATACTTAAGAGTCCATTTCGTTAATTGAGTGTCCCGTGGCATCGTGAAATTAACTTTATATTAAAATCCATCACATTTACAGGATACTTACCATTAGTCTTTTGAGTATCTCGATAGTAGGGGGCTTTGTTCGCAGTCAGAATAAGAATCTTTGTTACCTCAGAACTCCGTCGTTTATGAAGTGATTGGATTTTTTTTACTATACATATATTATATACCTACACTTCCAAATTCGTCCAAATTCTTCAAAACCCAACAAACATATGATGGGATCCATGAGAAATCGGAGAGAACTACTCAAGTGTAATAGGCATAGGTGGATAATAGCGGTTTAGGCAAAATTAAAAATTTTAATAAAAAATATTTTAATATCTTTGGGGTCAGAAAGTCAAATATTTCGTCGTTGTCGGTTTTTTGTTGAAATTGCATTACTTCCACTCATCATTTTTATTCCTGGTGTCACGGAACATTTGCTCAATGTAATGGACTTGTAGTTACCTAGTTTAGTCACAGATATATGATGTTTAGTTTATTTTTTGTAGGTCCTCCATTTTTTTTTTCATTAATAATTCTTAATCTATTTCTAGGACGATTTTTTGTTCCATATCTAAAGTAATTCGTATGTTAAAGGTGTAATAAGAATTCATGTTATTTTGTTAACCATGTTCTGTTTTAATTAGTATTTTTGTTGTCTTTGTGTAACTAGGTACCTATCATATTATTTTGATACTTGTACTTACCATGTATAATTGTAATATGTAAATATTCGTAGTTTATTATCTAAAGCCTCCAATTTGTAGATACTCAACTTGCAATCACAAGCGTATATTTTTCAAGAAATTAAACCATGATTCGTCTTTCTCGCACAATCTGTCAATTAAAAGTAGGTATTCAATACATCTGCCTCTATAGAACAAAATACGAAATGTCGAAAGATACAAATGATCAGTAGGTAGTAATTTTTAACTACCTAGGTACTTATTATTAAATGTTTTCAGTACAACAGATGTATACATAACAATTGTACAATTGAGGCAGATCTATGTCACCCTATCACTGCTTTTAACGACGAGATAATTTATTCGGTCTATCCTAACATAATATTGGCACAAAATAGCAATGGCACCTTTGCCCACCGTAATGCTAACTGAGAACAAACTGATTTCCGACTTAGGGTGTGATTCCGCTGAGACGGAGCGGGGCTCTATCGACTAATTAGGTACAGAAGGGTACAGCGCTCGAAGGGCCTTGTGCGTTATTATTGGTCAATTAGCCCCGCAACGTCTCGGTGGAAACGATCCCTCACTCTCATATTGAGACTGATTATGACTGAGACTACCTATGTATAGCTGGTATAGCGTAGTAGCATACACAATGCTAGTAAGGCATAAAAAAACATTTTAACAAATAATCTCGCGGGGGAATAAAACCTGTAAACCTGCAGCGTCTTACACAGTTGTTTGGAGTGAAAGAGTGGGACGTGTTTGCTCTGAGTGTGCCTTGCGGTCTAAGTTGCCAAATCTATTCATTGCTCTTGACGTTAGCCTTGTATTTTTATGAGTAAAATTATTGGGATATCGGGCATTAACTAACTCGTGCGAAACTTACAAACGACAGCAATTATGCAAGAAGGGAGCGTTATTTGTCGTATTATTTAGCGGCCGTATGAAAATATGTCGTATATTTTCACATGTCGCAGTCACATTATTAAGCTACATGTCGCATTTTTTAACGACTTGTCGCATTGCTGTCGTACATGATTCGAGCTATTTTTGATGTTGTAATTGGCTATTTTATCGTAGTTTTAGGGACGGCTTTTCATTCCTCAATGTAATAAATGAAATTATTTTTGTAATCGAAATATCAAATTGGGCAGATCCATTGTTGAAGATGAAGATGACGTTAGATATTTTAATGATTAATGTTTTAGCTCCAAGTTTTAAGTATGTATAAATAAATTATGATAAATCAATAGAAACTTTTATTTTTATTGATATGTTTAGGTCCTTTTAGTATAACTTACTGTAAAAGTGAACCTTTCTCAAGCTAACAGCGGTACTACGCGGTCTACTGATTTTGACCTATCTGATACAAAATAAGATAGGTACTTACCTACCAATTTTTTTTATTAGCCTTAAAGGCCCCACTATTGGCCAAAGGCTTCAATAAATAAGTTACCTTCCTTAATAATAAAATAAGTTAGGTACCTTTCGTAGATATTACTTACTCATACCTACATAATATATAAGAAGCCCATACTGTGGCGAGACCCGTAGGGTGATTAGATTACGTATCTCGCGACAGGTTTTGCAACAGGCAATTGACAGCAATATTGCTGTCAAATGTCAATTTTGTATTAGAGAACAGCAAGGAATTGACATATAGTATAAGAAGCAGCCCATATTGTGGCGAGACCCGTAGGGTGATTACGTATCTCGCGACATGCGTAATCACCCTGCCGGACCCGGAGATTGCCTCAGCACAAGGACTTACACAACGAATGAAATAATACAAAATAAAACAGCGTTTTAATTAATATTTTTATATTATAAAATACACACTTAATTAAAATAATATTACACATACTTCTCATTATTGCTTTCATTCTTAACAAAGCCAGTACACGGGTGCATAAAAACAATGTTTTCAACATGAATGTATATTTAAAACTGGGTTAACAAATACGGTCTAAATAAGAACTGACAATATAATGATGGAGTTGTGTGTTAATAGATGGCTTGAAGGCATTACAGATCCCGGCTTTCGTGAATTTGCTTATCATCATCATCATTACAGCCGTAAGACGTCCACTACTGAACACATGCCTCCCTCAGTGATCTTCATTAGGGGTAGTTGCCATACTCACCACGCTTGGCAGGCGGGTTGGCGAGCGCAGTACGGGATGTTGATACACGGCAAGACGCTGCTGCCCATCTTCCGGAGGTATCCCTTAGCAGGCTCTTACTGCTTCCACGGGCATGAGAGGAGGGGTAACATTCTACTGCCGGTACCCCACGGCCAATTTACTTATAATCGAGCTCAATGATGCGTAACTACAAACCTTATAAATAGTTCCCTCGAACCTTATAGATGGCGTTAGTTTTCTTTTACTGGTAGAAAACTCAATTTGACAATGACAGCAATTGTGATTAGATTAATCCTAAACTTGCTTTGTCCGCCTGCCAGTTAGGTTTAGTAGAAAAAGTGAAAGAGTAGGGTTCCTTCTTCTTCGCTTAATTGCCTCACTAGAAAAATAAGTATTCTGAATGAACGAATGCAAATAAGTGCCATAATCAATATATGTATATGTATGTGTTTTGTTTTTCTTTTGTAAATTGACATTTTAAAAGTAGCTTTTGTGAATAAACTCTTATTTACTTTGACTTTGTTGTTGGTTAAACTGAGTGACCAAAAATTCAGTAATTTTAAAAGCAAATTGGTAATTACCTATGTTTTCTAACAGTAACATTTATTGTCAATTCCAATATAAACCACGATAATTATCTAAAAATGGACTTTTAAAGTACAATGTATTATGAAATATTCGTAAAATAATCTCAACATGTGACAAAAATAGTGCTCTTTTAAAGTTTTTACAAAATATTGTCGATTGTGATGGATCAATTTAATGTTGAGGTCTTCAGTTCATTTACTTACATGATAATATTGCGTAAGCTTTGCTTTTAGAGGTTTTTTTACCTAATATTGAAAATGTACATAGATATACTTTAGCCACAATTCACGCGGAATGTTTGTAAACAAAGATTCTAATCGTTAGATGCGCCCTTACCGTTATGAGACGCGCCGCTTTGTTTCCACACGAAATGTGTGAGCATGCTCATCTGGAAGCAGTGTATCTACCTCTAAACAAAATTGCTAAACACAGTGCTAGCCAGACGTGGTGTGTTATTTTTTTTAAGAAAGTTAATGCAACATGATATTGTAAACACACGTATAAAGACAGTGCCACAGTTTTTGGTGTCAGGGCATATCTACAATTTAAATCTTTGTTGTAAACTAACTGCCAATATCTTACCTTAAAAGCACTAATAACATATTGATATTTATCTATATGTCAGAATCTTAATTTATTGCGGATTTGTTAGCACTTCAATATAAATTGTTATCCCTCCCTTAAACAATCAATGCTTGGGTTAGCTTTTTCGCAAACATTCCACTTCGAATTTGGCCAAAGTAAAGATTGAAATATCAGAATTTAAGAGGGTGTTTAGGTACAAGTAGATAAAACTGTTTAGGTAAATTACTAATCTAGGATTGGAATAGTAGGTAAAGACGCATGCCTACTTTGAAAGTTCTTATCTTTCAGAACTAAACCAAAGGACAAAGGCATCATTAACAGAGACGCAGGGTGTCTCGCGTTGCGTTGGGCGGTGCGGCCCGGACTGACATTACCTATGGCGTTGTAGAATCGCGCTACGCCCCGCGTCTCCGTAAATGAGGCCTCAGACCTAGTTTGTGGCGAAAAATACAATTTATTATTTCGCTTTTTTTCACACAATGTTTCAAGTACCTTATATCTCCTAGAACTTACACAGAATAAGAAAGCTACAGTAACGCTTCAAAACTAGTCGTAGAAAAAATCTAGCCATCTACGAATGCCGCAGCGATAAAGGCATCTAAGAATCTACATCACCAATTTATGAAAGTTTCTCATTTTCACCAAACTAAGTACTATAAATAATAATATGTAAAATTTAAAAATTATATTAGGTACCTAAGTAACCCTCGTCACTTAGTGCTAGAAAACCTGTATTCCATACATAATTTCCTTTAATTTGATATCAAACTTGGGTAGGTACCTTCGACGAGCTCTGTGGCGCAGCGGGCGAAGGTCCGCCTGCGACGCAAGGGGTTGCGGGTTCGATTCCCGCCTCGGGACAAATGTCTGTACGATCTGCAGATATTTGTTCAGGGTGTTCTGGGTGTTTTTCTATATATGTATATTAAAAATATCTATCTATGTAGTATAATGTATTAAGTATATCAGTCATCTAGTACCCATAACACAAGCTCTGCTTAGCTTGGGGCTAGATGATGCTGTGTGATTTGTCCAGCATTATTTATTTAAAAACTTTTGATTGTTCATCCCCACTTTCACCCCCTATATCTTGTAAATGGCTCAACCGATTTTTATAAAACTCATTCTGCATACCATTTCCTCCCATTTGATACTAAACTTGGGTATATTTGGAAACATTTGATTTTTTATCCCCTCTTTATCTCCGGGTCATTTGTATTTTTTATCGTGTCTTTACCGATTTTGATACCAAGAACCACCGCTGAAAAACCTGCTTTTATACATATAAAACAAACTGCATGCGTCCACTCGTTTATGACTTACGGTGGCACAGACAGACACACATAGTGGTCATAGTTATACCAACCCCTCTTTTCGTCTGGGTTAAAAATTGTAAAAGTGAATAGAAATTAAAGATTAAGATAAGGTGCGCTATGACGCATTATAGGCAAATTATAGGTAGGTAAATTAAACATTGCATAAACTGCGAAACTTAAAAGAACAACATCATATTCACCCCCAAACTCTTACAAAAATTATGGTTGGTGAAAATGAGTATAGCCTATGAAGAATGAGAAAGATATGCAACAGTTTACCTACAACTGCGACTGTAGTACACTCAGTGCTCATATAGGTTCTCCATGGATACTGGTTCTCCAGTGCTGAGATGAGGAATATAATCTCAAAATAGGTATTAGGTATAAGGTTTCTCGTGGCTTAAGCCACTCAAAATGCAGTCAGATCAAGCGACTAAACCGATTTTACTTTATTTCTCAAGCTCTCAAGTCTCTCATTGCAATTCTCAGTCGACAGCTGTTTGGTTATACCATAGTAAAACGAGTTAAATGGCATTTACAATGAAATCTAAAATAAAATTGTGCCTAAGGGAACGGACTTCGTTTACCAAATTGAGCAAACTTTGTAATGATAGTACTACCGTCAAAAGGTGACCTAAAATACGAGAGAATGGAGAAATTTTACGAGTACTAAAATGGTACCATTTCATGTTTATTCCATCAAAGAGGTTTATAAAATTCCATTCACAAAGCTGGGAAGCTCAGAAGTACCTATTCCAATCTCTATCTTATACCAATGGATTAAAAGGCTCTCTCAAATAGAAAATCCTACTCTCAAATTAAAAAGCAACTAGATTAACGAGATTAAGTTATTTAAGATCATGAGAATGCTTAGCTTAGAAGAAGTGAAAATCTGAGCTACATGCTTAAAAATATACCTAAAAATCTGTTCCAGCCAGATTCTTTAGACTATCTTCAATCGTATCCTATTATCAATATGTCATCACGTTGTACTGTTTCGTTCATTGTCGATTATGATAAACGTATTATTCGTAATTATCCATAATCTAAATATCACTTGCTTCAATGCCTCAATTATATTATTTATTCATATATATTAAGGAAGACGGCGATTAGTTCCTAATTCTTAATTTTTCACGTATGAAATTTTGCTAATTATTATCGGGACGAATTCTTCTTTATTATGAAAAGTCTTAATTTTACCAATTCTTAATTTTCCGAATGCCTTATTTTCGTTATTATAGATAGTACCAATTCGGGTTTTTTTAACGTTAGTACAATCATACTAGTATAGGTACTTCAGATGACCAAAAAAAACAAATATAAATATATATTGACTACAAACATATATATGTATATATATATACAATGCCTTATATATAAATATATATTCTTTTTTTATAAATCCATTATTGTACATTGCTGAAAATTATGTTTCAACGAAACAGAGCAACACAACTCAAAATTACTAGGCCAATTAGTAGCCACAACACAACCAAACACAAGTAGGCACACGAGCTCTCAGCCCATCTGATGGAAAGTGGAAACTTTATTGCCTACTTAAACCGACATAAATTTTTTAGACACTCTGCGGGTGTGAGTTTTCCATTAATCAGTTCTTCTATATTTTCGCTAATTTTAGCGTCTTTGATTATAAATTTCGACCGTCGTTTCTGCGGCTCAGTGTACACTTTAATTTGTTTAATCTTTTTTCAGTGCAGGTCTAATGGCTCCCCTAATGGATACCCTAGGGGAGATATCAGAAAAAAAATTCCTGTTGGCTCCCTTGGCCAGGGGATATATCAGATCTTACTCTAAAAAAACTGTTTTTAGTGCTGTTGTCTCCCCGCAGGACTTATAAAATTTAAATCGATCGCTGCCGCACTCGAAGAAGCCATAATAATTTAGTTTAGGTACATGCAACGAAATTCACACGATATCGAAGACATTAACTTGATACTTGACAATTATCCTTGACAGTTTATCTATTGCCTATTCAACAATACTCAAGGAATCCATAACCAAATGTGCAAGTTGCAAAATAAGCAGGCTGCGTAAAATGAGCAAATCGCAAAATGTGCAGATCTCACATTGAGCAGATTGCAAAATGTGCAGATCTGACAATGAGCAGATCGCAAAATGTGCAGATCTCACAATGAGCAGATCGCAAAAGGAGTTTCTTGGTAAATAGGAATTATTAACAAGTATACCTACACTTAGTAGACGTAGGTTTCTTCATCATACATCAACTTAAACGAAAATGAATTGCCGTATTTTATTGGTAGGTATTATGAATTTTTTAATTAAATGTAATTGTCTAACTGTACTTTCGTCTGTAAAAAAAACGAATTAATACTATCTATAATTAGGAAAATGAGGCATTCGGAAAATTAAGAATTGGTAAAATTAAGACTTTTCTTATAGAAGAATTCGTCCCGATAATAATTTGCAAAATTTCATACGTGAAAAATTAAGAATTAGGAACTAATCGCCGACTTCATATTGAGTACCTACCTAAATCTCAAAGCACAATTCAATTAAGAGTTTATGAAAAACTTCATGTCATGCCATTTTATTAGAGTTTTGATGCGAGGAAATTCACCTTATAGGTATCAATTTTATTTCTAATTTAGCCCAATTCTATGGATAAAAAATGTAAACAACAACAACACTGAAAAGCTTGCTTACTTAGTAAAGAGTTTTTGACAGAATTTATTATAATTAACATTGATGGGAGAGTGGCCACTATTAATAATAATTCTGCAGTATAAAAATTAAGAAGAAGAGAATTTTTAGGTTATTTACAGGCAACAATGTTAACATTTTGTAAACATCAAAGTAAAGAACCTCCTTCCTTTCTTATGTTTATTATAATAGTGAAGGCACTACTTATATAAAATGACCTGACCTGTTTTGATATAGGTACAGAAATGAGCATGCCAGGATTCAATCCGTTCTAGCCTATCTTCGTTGATTTGTAAGTACCTATCTACAGTGGCGCTGTTATAAAATTAAGGTATCACGTAGCATTGAATAGACAGAGGCGATAAACACGTAGTGCTTAGGTAGTATTCTCACCGTATATAAACCATACGAATCTTAATCGCGGTAAATCTCAATATTTCTCTTACAACCTTCACGATATGGCGAAAGAACCGCAATAAGTAATTACCTACCTACCTAGGTATTTAACATTAAACTCCAGCAATTCGAGATTTTTGTAATCATTAATAACACTGACGTTTGTTTTGACTGCATGTAAGTTTTGAATGTATGTTTATGGTTGGATACCGGAGACTCTTTTTGGAGTTGTAGCATCAATATGAGTTGATAAATTTTAATAACTGAAATGTTTATTTTAGCACTTGGCATTAGGCTACTTGACTATTTTTTATTTTTAGTCGACAGATTAAAATATATACATGACAATGTATATTAAAAAAAACTAAGACACGTATCTTTTCCTTTTTATCGTAATCCAAAAATAGCGGCGATACCTTATGTCGAAATGTAGCGTGACGTCACTGTGAAGGCTGTTTATGTCTATGTTCCAGATCTCACCAGCCCCCACTCCTGCACTTCAATGCGCTATAGCTATGTATCGTTTCATTGATTTGAAAAAGCAAAAAAACCGTGTCTGTGACCAAAACGTGAACCTTGCACGTTCCAGCGTACTGCGACCATGCTTAGCACCATTCATGGTATTCCCACTTCCACAGATACTCTTCGTCCTACTACGTAACTTAATTTCGTAACCAGTTACAAAATATGAATTGTTTTGTCCAGTTGATAAACCAGTTACGAGCTGGGAAAATAATTTTATTCTTAAGAAACTACCGTTTCTCGGTCCGTAAGGAGTTACGAAGTGGGAATGATTTGTTGCAGTTGGTATACAGTTTCGGAATGGGGAATATGAAATAGTCGTTTTAATATTTCCTTGTTGCGGACTTCATACCGAGTTTTTCACTGAGTTTATTCGAGGCACTACCAAAACGACATTTGCCGTGAATGCCATAATCAACACAAAAGCATCTTACAACCATACATTTGCCTACGAACAGTTAAAATGTTGTATTTGCAGTAAAAACTTCGATATTCAACTGTTCGTAGGAAAATTAAACTCCTACTTAATATGGGAATCATCCATACATTTTTTTAGTCACGCTAGCTTAAGAGAGTAAAATGTGCAAATCTATTCACTTCACACGGCATTTCAAACGAGCCCATATCTGAGCATTCAGTATAAATTTTAAACTGCCACCTCCACACGTCCGCTGCAAGACTTCAGCCAAGCGATATTTACGAATCATTTACTCAATCGCATAATAGTTGGGAGTGCATTCCATACAAACTTCATTCGCGTTAAGAGATGAAGTTTGTTTGTTTCCGTTCACAGCCTCATGCAGAGTTTATATAATGGAAAAATTCGCTTGGCGTACGCTTAGAAGAAATCTGACGTATTTTATCTAAGCGTAGGTAAACTAGAACTCAGCAGTTTTTCCCATAAAAACCTACCTTACGTTATAAATTCTCGAGTAGACGTAGCGTTGTGAATTGGCTTCATTGACGCCTACTCTGTGCATTAAATTCTAAGCTCAAAAATACAAAATCCCTAGCTCTAGCTTTAAGCCCCGCGCAACAGAGGCAACAGGCGAAACGCCTTTACGAGAAAAAAGTTTGTATGCAAACTGCATCAGCGTAATCTCTAATGGCGTAGGTATGCAACATTGGTCGCTCGCACTGCTAAACACTACGGTCGTCAGCGACCATCTGGATTGTGCGACTGGGCGGATGTTGGACGACGGTTGAGCGGCCGCTATGAACACCGTTGGACTGGTCGGGACCTGAAACATCAAACAATGGTGTCAATTCGCGCATTTTATAACTAAAGGGGGTGAAATTCAGGCGAATCGAGGACTGCCTGGCACGGGACCCGCGCTCCGCAAAATATATACCTCACAGAATCTTGCTAATTATCTATCTGTAGTTGCCTGTAATAAAAAAAATATATTATTATACAAAAAGTTATTTGCGTATACTTGGAATAAAAACTTAGAGCCTATATTCGGTCGGTTAGTGCCGTTCTAAAATGAAAACCACGAATCACCTACCTACGAGTAGTTCAACGTTGGCATATAAATATAGAAAATTTATATTTCCAGTTATGAATAGCTTTAGGAAGTGGAACAACAGAATCTACACCTATATGTAAGTAAATGCCTAGCGTCTTTCAAGCAAATTCAGAATAATTAAAATCTGTGGCAAACCGGGGTCTTACTTCAGGAGGAAAAATCGATTCATTAAATAGGCCGGTTAAATGCAGCTGATGTTATCGTGACCAAATGGACCGGCGCAAAATCAGATAAGTAGTGGTTTTGCTGTCTGGTAAAAATAGAAATAATCAGATAAGAAAAAGCAGTTATCTCGCAATACTTATAATAATAATACTATATAATAATAATACTATAATTGTTTTTTTTTTTTTAATATGGGTCATATTGCCTGAAATAAACGAATTTTATTTTTTATTTTATTTAATACAACTAGGGTAAACCAGCTGAAACGCCAGCCAGTGTAAAAAATGCAAAAAGATAGGAAATGGTTTTATTGATCACTTAAAATAAACTTGTTGTCAAAAAAGAGAAAAACTAGACAAAAAGTACATTAAACAAATATCCGTTGATGACGATTTAATTGTAGGTACTTAGTAAATACCTAGCGAAATTTTAATATACGTACAAAAAAAAGCCAAAATCAAAAAATAAAAGTTAACCTTATCTGAACTAATCAGCTAGATAATCTACTCGGTAGGAACAAATAAACACATTACACATTACAACTAGATAGCAGTATAATTTATTTTCAAAATATAGTCAGGAATGAAATAAGGATTTTTGAAATTTTCTTGATGCGGGATTATCCCGTGATCCAGTCGAAAAACAAACCTATTCTTAGAATAAGACCTCAATAAAAAGTTGGACGCTTCCCAAGCACGTGTTCTTTTTTATCGAGGCTCTGTCAATCGCCTCAGCCATGTCATTGCCCCTGCGATGTGTGTCGATCGAACACAACCCATTATCCATTCAAGGACGAAATAAGTGTGGCAATTATATAAAGTAGGACACTGGAAACATTGAACTAAATACTATGGAATATTTTTTAATTTGCATTTTCTTTTATTGTGATCTATCTTATGTCAGTTGCTTCGCAGTACAAAGTATAAACCATGTTTGGTATTCCATAGATAATTATATTAATGGTTTGAGCGCTCGAACAGGTGTCGCTAAAGTCAAAAACTACATTTCAAAGTTATTTCCAATGTGTGTAACGTAAGGCAGGTGTAGGTGTCTTAAACGCCATGTGAAGTTTTGCGACGCTTCTTAAGTTGAATGATGAACCCCTTTGACTAGTAAGTTTAGAAAAGTCAAAGCAAAGGCAAAATATATAACGAAACGTAAATGTTCGTCATTCTACGAGGCGTAGCAAAGAATCTACGCATCAGTTACGATCCGTAGCACATCTACGAAACTCGTAGCTTTCGTAAAATTGTAGGCGCATTATTCAAGACTTGCCTATTCTTTTTTTTCACTAACCTATTCTTTACAAAAGCTTTTATACAAAAGTAGTAGTTCAACCGGGAAACGATAAATTTCATCCTATTGTAGTTTAACTTACAATAGCCAACAATAAAATTGTCGAGTGAGATGGTAATGCTGACTTTCGAAATCTTGGCTCTATTTCGAGAACAGTTCCGGAAGTGGTACAAAGGTTAAATTGACCTATCTTAAATATGAAGGCTTTTTCTGTTATAGCTTAGGATGAAGCTAGACCGGCCATCGGGGGGGTTTTAGTGAGTCGTCGCGAGACAACCTCACATAACCATTCTGTAACCTTACGCAGCATTGTATCTGGTCCGCAGATAAAACACAAAAAAAGTATGAAGCTAGACAATTTAAAAAGTTATTTCAAAACACTGGTGAGTTACACTATTCATTGTAATATTAGACGGGTTTTCTACGCACGTAAAATTCTACTGCCGGCACCCTACGGAATGTGCAGTGCCAAGAATTATTTTTATTTATAGAATATACCTCTAGAAAATGGAAAACATAGCAAACAACAAGCAGGACCCGAGACAAATAACTACAGAATAGTCACATACATTTGTCCCCGGCGAGAATCGAACACTACATCTAAGCCGGCTATTAATCAGACTAACCGCGATAACCACGAAAGTTGTCAAAATACTTTTGCACAACTTGCCACATCAAAAGAGTTCTATAATGCAGTAGTTTCGTTATTAGCAGAAATTCGACCAGTTCCCTAAATAGACCTGACCTAGCTAAACAAGCCGGGCCTACCTTGTTCCACTTACACCGGTGCAGAGGGTATAGAAGTACAAACAGTTCGGATAAACAGAAACGCTGGAATCCTATTCATATCGCAAGCAAACGGGCTTCGCTTAAGACTGCTCCGCTGAGGAGATTGAAATGTTTGAGTCAACTGGGATATTTGAATCTTGATTTGAGATTTGAACTAAATGGTGTGCTTACTCGTATTTGTGACTAAGATGAAAGTGTTGTATTATAGCTATCTCAAGATCATCATCATAATCATTGTCATAAATTAGTCCACTGTTGAACGACGACAGCTTTCCATGCAGAAACGCTTGGGCTTCTTCAAGCGGCAATAGAATTGTCAGCTTGTATGGATCCAGCAAGCAATGACAGCGCCAACCAAACGACGCTATTTTTTTAACAGATAGCGCAGCACTTGCAAACGCACTCGGCAGACCAGACTAGGTCTAAGTCCGGTGCAGAATGCCATAGAGCCCTTCAAAAAATATCAGAAAGGTACATAGTCAAAGTAAAATGGACAAACATTCATGGATCATGCACAGGGAACGATATAGCTGATACATTAAAACGAAGATGAGTCCAAACTCCGCTGACATCGGCTTCTGCAATCCCCGACTTCAGAAACTGAACAGACTTCTAAATTTATATTTTATATGTTAGTATTAGTTTGATAGTTAACTTCAGCAAGCTATATTTAGTTTTTTTTATGCGAAGACGTATAATTGGTTTTGTATATTTAATAAGTTAACTATTATGCTTATAAAACTGTTTGTCTTCCGAATAAAATAAAAATAAAATTAACCGATCTACAGCCATTAAGTTAGTAACTTGTGTTCTGTCTAACAAATAATTTTTGAATATGTTTGGTTCTGTAATAATAACACCATAGTGTTCAATTTTTTTTAGTAAAATGTAATGAGAAACACAGTCGAAGGCTTTGGAGAGATCATAAAATACTCCATAAGTTGTTTTATGATTTCTCCAGGCCTTTAAATACATCTTAAATAAGCCTAGTTATAGCATGTTTTGTTGATTTTCTTCTTTGGAAACCAAACTGTCTACTATTTATTAAATCATTTTCAAGAAAATATGTGACCAGTTCTTCTGCTAGATATTTTTCAAAAAGTTTACTTATGCAAGGCAGTACAGATACAGGACGATAATCAGTGCATAACGTAATTTAGGAACATAATAAGCATTATAAATTAGCCGATCTGATTGAGTAAAAGTTTCGGTCAAAAACATTGTCGAAAACAACCAAAATGCCTGTTTTTTGTGATAGCATAATATAGTTCTGACGTTTCATGAATACGGCCGCAACAGCTGTGTTTTTACGTCACGCGTAGGCTCAGAACTCCGTTGTTTAATAACTTGTTTGCGAAGAAGCAAAGTGGGTACCTGGAGGTAAATGCGGGAACATATTTACATAAAACACGCGGATAATCATCTTATAGATAACTTTGGGAATTCAGCATGTAAGGAAAATATAACTACGACATAAAATACCAAAGTGAGTTGCTAGATGTTTAAATTTACTAAGTATAAGAATATACGTAGGTACTATGAAAGTCAGCATTCGTAAAAAGAAGAAGATTAAATAATTGAATGTGAAATTCAATTATTAAATGTAATAGCACGCAAAGATAGATACATGATGATGAGCTCTTCTATAAAAACACACAGCGTGAACGATTAAACGTAACTTAAGCAACAAAGATGAATCGGTACATTTGCGAGCTGATAACAAAGAAGCGTTGTAAAGGAATGGATGTAAACAAAAATAAAAGCATCATATAAACCTTGCAATGGGATGTTGTGATAATGGCTACGTCGTGACGTCACATTGTGTCCGGATCCCAGTTCACAGAGGGTATGACCCATGCACACCCGCGCCTATTGAAAACAAATGACAATCAATTATACAACAGAACAGAACATAATCAACAGTCAGACAATCAGAACAGAATAAAATCAAAAGCTTGCTGGATTAAATGAAACTGTGCAAGACTTCGGGACTATCGATCACGCGTTCGGCTTTAACTGTGTCTGTATTGGGATACTGTCAAGTTTGTGCTACATCTAAGACTCTTTTGCAAAAGCCAACTATGCTACTGCAATAGCGGACTGTCAAAATGGTCAAACATTATAGTTTGTAATTTTTATAGTCTTCAACCACACTTGCGTGGAATATTTCAAGAAAATGAAAGACCTTATCAAAAATTTTCGATTCCGATGGGGATCGAACCCAGTTTCGTCAAATCGATCCTAGAACCGGAAGTGCTTTTACTACTAATGAACCACAGGATTGTACATATCGTGGTCGCGGGCTGACTCTGCCTCTATTGCCAAATGCCCGATTATTAAAGATAGCAGTAATGTGTTGTGATGATTGCGGTGGCATAATATCGCCTTAGTTTACAAGCAAATGTGTCAGCAATCAAAACTGTTAAAACAATTACATGAAATGTTAAATGATCTAAGTTTTCCACTAAGATCGTAAACACAAATTTGTTCGACAAAACAAAACAGATTGGAAATGTTGATCGAGTTTGAATAGAAACGATTTCAGTGTTATGATTCTACTATTTCCAACGAATATTACCAATAACAAATCGATGTGCTACGAACAACACATGTGCACGAAAGTGAGTTATGTAAATGCTTGCAGCGCTTGAAGCAAAAAAGTGCATAGTAAAGCATGATCCAACATAATTTATTTGGGATAAACCGTATCCGAAATATGATTCTTGTAGGATATGCACTCTATTAAATAAAAACTCTATTAATGCACTCCATCTAAAATCCACGGAAACGAAGAAGCGCAGTTTTCTCATAAAATGTTTACTTAGCCGAATTCGGTGTGTGCAATAAACAAACTGTAACACTAAGCTTAGCTTTCTTGCTTAGTATTGTTTTTTCATGGATTTGAATATAATTTACATAATGGGAGTGGTCAACAATCATCGTAGAAAAAGTGATTTTAGGTTGGGTAGGTACACGTCGAATATAAAGATAAGATGCTCCTTATCCCAAATAATATTTATGTAGGCACATATAATGCACTTAAACGAAAATGGCTAGTGTACACTTGAATGGTCCACTAAGTTATTTCCAGTTACTAAACCGAGTCTGCGTAATTTGTCGATTCACATTTGATAGGAAAATACGGTTGACGGTATGCGATGGCACTTGACGATTACAATGAGCATTGACAACCCACGTTCGATCGGAACGTGATTCAAACCGCTACACAAAAGATGGACGAGATCTTTGATGACATGAATTGCATAATGAGAATTCCTGTTTCAATATCCACGTGACAATTCTGGAATACTCTGAAAAGAATATATTTGGCTGTTAAATAGTTTTCTTACCAAAGCTTTTTGCGGTGGCAGCGGAAATATCGCGGCGGGAGACAGGGTTAGCGTGTGGGGTCGGAGGCAGCTCGTCTTCTAGAATACTCAGAGCCGCCTACATTTACCGTCAAGTAGACAGCAGCCATACTATAATGGTGACTCTTCTGATAATCTAGGACTATCGCTTACTGTTCTCGAATTATCTCTTTTGAAAGCCGCTAAGCTAAAGTGGGATTGGACACGGGGAAGTATACAAAATTAAATTGACATATTACCTATGAAGAGCTCTTTGCGGCGACCCAGGAGGCGTCGCGGCTGGAGACAGGGCAGGCGTGGCGGGTGCAGACGCAGCTCTTCTCCTGGAGTACTCGGAGCCACCGACTGCTACTGCAGAACCGCCTCCGATGGGATCCGAGATGCGCGTGAAACTGATGCCTGACGCAGAGCGCGTAGGTCGCGCTGGCGCTGTAAAAGTTAAACTTTTAAGACTCTAAGAAGTTGCTTAAAGTGTCTCAAAAAGAGATTTCATCTTTAGATACATAAGAGACTCTCAGAAGATACGTTAGATTTAATATAATGTAAGGAAGCTCTTTAGGTATTTTTATATAATCTTTATAAATCTAAAATAGTTACAGAGAAAAAAAATTGTGAATCTATTTGTGTAATTTTATTTTATCGATATGTAAAACATGGGCCTGCAGAACTCTTCAATTATTATTGTAAACCTACGCTTCTCAGTCAAGAAACCTAGTAATGTACTACGAATATTGCAATGCAATTTCTGAGCTAAAAAATTAGATGCTACCCTTGCGCGGATTAGATTGCTGTTATTGTGCTGAAAACCTCACTGAAATGACCGATGCTTTAAAGTGACTTCCTAAGAGGAAAGACATTTCCATCCACTCTTCTGCTGGGCAAGTGCTTCTTCGGCTTATCACATCCAGCGTCTGCTAGCGACCGTTCTCAAATCATAACTCCGTCTAGCTCCTGGGCATTCTACACTAAGCTTGCAAAGTCGTGGTCTCAATTTACTTGTTGGTTATCGTTTCGTAAATAAGTTAGCTTTAGTATAAATATAAAGGCCGGCCGGCGCTTAGGCCAGTAGCCCGAAGCAATGGACCACGCTTTCCATTACACAGTAAGTGGACTTGGTCTACTACTTTCACTGCTACCTTACGATGTGTTCCTTAGTTTCCAAAATATCGGTAGTTAGTAAAGACATACAATCATTAAAATTAATTGAATAGCAGTAGGTACCTCCGGTATAACTATAAAGGCCGGCCGGCGACGACCTCGGCCGATAGCCCGACGCAGTGGAAACGGTGGAGTAAGTGGACGGTGACCGTCTCAGGCTGGTCATCTCGCTTGTAGTTGACGTGGTGGACGGTTTCCGCTGACGAGGTTGCCGCTTCGAGCCCGTTCTGCAAACACCTGGTGGAGTGATTGTAGTTATGTGTTTCACGAATCATGAAGATTGTATATCATAAAAACGTAATCTGGACATTATTGTCCGACTGCGTATTTCACTGTGACGAAAGTTCGAAGTATTTGTAGAGAGATGAATTCATTCATTATTTTTTGGCGACCTTTACTATACCTATATTTTCCCAATTTATATATCATAATACAATCGAATTTTTGTGTCATTAATCAAACCAAACATGGTCTAATTAAAGAATTTTGCGTTCCTTGATATTTTTGAACATTAACAGAAAATCAGTAGGTCGGTTGTTATGCATACTTCTCTCCACTTTTCATTTCAGGCTGGTTTGGTTGGATATAATGATACCGATAAAGTTGCCGTGTCGGTCAAGATTCATATTTAGTAACAATAAAACCGGCCAAGTGCGAGTCGGACTCGCGCACCGAGGGTTCCGTACAAACCTGTAGGTATATAAGACCTGAGTATTTGATATGAATTTCAATTTAGTACCTCTACGCGTTCATGAGGAAAGGGCTAGTAAGTTTAAAATTATTAAAAATATTTTTATTATAATTATGATGTAACTAATTTTTTCCTATAACTGTGCTATAAGACGTAGCTTCGTACCAAATTTCAAGATTCTGGAGTTCACGGGAAGTACCCTGTAGGTTTTGATTCCCTTGTGAGTGTCGAAAATTTGCGGAAATTGACATAAACGGCAGTTATCTTTTGATTGTTGGCTTAGAAGTTTGATTTTTTCACAGCTCTAAGGGACAGTAGACTTGATATAAATTCCAGTTCGATTTTGCGTTACTGCGCGTTCCTGAGAAAAAGGTTCTTGACAGACAGACGGACGGACAACAAAGTGATCCTATAAGGGTTCCGTTTTTTCCTTTCGAGGTACGGAACCCTAAAAAACTAGCTTGCTATGCAGGGGGAATTTGATGCACTATTGCAAAATAGGAACTTTAATAATGGCTTGCAAAATAACAGAGCAATGAACATGCAAACTGAAATGCAGGTGTGTGGGTAGATATTTCGCATGATCAGTTCGCCTTTACTCGTATAGCCTCTATCCTCGCTGAAACTTGTTAAAACTACTAAAGATTTTTCTAACAGAGAGCTTCATTTCGAAGGTTAATTAGATCAATCCTGGTGCATCAATAGACAATTACTATCGAAAATACATTCACGCATTTAACGCGTGTTCTAGTGGTGACGGAAACCACTGTGATAAAGTCAGCTCAGTCAGATCCAAATCTGTTCTTTCTTCTGGGTACGGTTGACTAAGGCGAGAGGAGGTTATCGGATGGCTTGGCAAACCCTTCAAATTGTGTGCGACTAAGCGTCCTTCACGCACCACAGTTGAAATGCAGTCATCACGAAATCTTCAGCACTCTCAAACAAAAATAAATAAATTCATAATACCTACCTAAAACTAAAGAAGGCCACGTAGTGAGCTGGGTCCTTACTGGTACTATTCTAGTCGTTCCTCCGTCGTCCGCACTGGTGGTTCAAACCGCTTCCCGAGCCGTGTGAGTCTTTTATCATGCATTAAAATAAACATCCATTAAAACTATAGCTAAGTTACCTTCCAATATCAGCTCGACAATGTTTCGTTCTGCTGAGTCATCAGATCGGTAAAAATATTTCAAGAATCCGTTCGTTGTTGCTTCCTCACGATGTTTTCCTTAATGTCAGAAACTATAACTCTACAATACGAAAATATGAAATCCGTTGTTACAGACAGCGTCATCGATAGATTAGCGTCCTCTGAATTTCAAATATCTATCGAGTTTAGTACTTTTTTACTTATTTAATCAGCTAATTATACAGATTTCCACCTTGTGCTAACTTGTCCCATATCGGAGTATAACGTCCAGATATATTTCAATATGGGACAAGGTCCAGGCCTTATAAATCCTTGTAAATTGAGAAGGGAGATTACCTACCGCTGACGCATACTGTAACCAGCTGTAACTAAATGGAACTGATCTCACCAAACAAGATATAAAAATCCTTGAAAATAACTGCACATTTGACCGCGCAAATAATAACTTATTTGAAAAATTAGGGTCGGTATTAGACTCGTACAATGAAAAAAAGGAGAAAGCAATGAATACCACAATTTATTTATCTGGTTTTCAGGAACGGAAAGCCCGCTAGCAATGGACAGAGCGAGCAATGATCATAGTCAAGTAGAACAAATTCAATGGCTTCTCAAAACCGACTCACCAGTGGGACATTGTCGTCCCATTGAGCATTTCCCCTCGCAGATCGTCCTCTGGTTCAGCATGGTTTGGTAAGAGTCGAGCATTATCCGGCATTCGGACATGTCCTTATCTGCTAGGGCTAGGGACGGGTATCGCTCTTTGAGCCGTCTTCTTTCCTGTGGAACAAATTGAATATAATGAGATATTACTAACAGATGCTGAGTTCTCAACCATAACTGGGGCAGGCGCGACATGAATATTTGACATAACTTTCGATTTGTCCATGTTCATTTTAAGCCCTACCCGTTGGGAGACGATTGAGGCCTTCGAGCATCGTGCTGAGCTCTTCCATCGACATTGCCATGACCACAATATCGTCGGCAAACCGAAGGTGAGAGATGTATTCGCCATTTATATTGATGCCCAGCCCTTTCCATTCCAGGAGCTTGAAGTCATCTTCCAATGCGTCGTAAACAGTTTCGGAGAGATTACGTCTGCCTGTCTTACGCCTCGTTTAAAAGGAATCGTCTTCAAGCTCTGTTTTTGTACTCGGACTGACATAGTGGCGTTTGTATACAAACACTTCAGCACTTCGATGTACCGATAGTGGATTCGGCATCGTTGGAGATACTCAAGCACCCATGTTTCTATCGAACCGAAGGCTTTCTCATAGTCCACAAATGCGAGACATAGCGGCGAGTTATACTCTTCGGTCTTCTGTATGACTTGCCGCAGCGTAGGTATATGGTTACAGTACCATATACCTACGCTGCAGCAAGTCATAGCAAGGCAAGCCTTTTCGGAACCCGGATTGTTCAGGAGTCGGGAAGTCATCAAACCTGCGTTCGAGACGGTTCGCGATGATCCTTGAAAACAGCTTATAAACTCGGCTCAAAAGTGAGATGGGTCTGTAATTTCGGCCTCGCCCTACGCCTCGTTCTATGCTTTTGGCGTCGTATCTTCAAGCAAGGCGGAATTAGAGAGCTTCTGAAGGACTTTAAGTACCGGGTAATCCACCCGGTTTCAGAAGCTTTGACGTGATTCCGTCCTCACCCGGCGCCTTGCCGTTCTTAAGCTATTTCAAGGCCATCCCGATCTCTCGTACAGGCTGATGTCCGGGAAACTTAAATATTTTTTTTTATACTTAAATCATTACGCATTCAATATATGTTGTATACTGTACAACTAAATTATAGCTGTATTAGTTGTATAATTGGTTTCAGGTTCTATTCCCGCATTTTTTTTCACACATAAAGTTGCCAAATCAATCAAAATGCCATTTGAATTGCATTTGAACTTGATTTGTGAAAAAAAAAATGGTTCTTCATTAAAATAAGTCGCTCGCTCGTGCGTGGCGATCAACTAGTTATTATAATATTGTGTACTTGTTACATATAACATTTTTTTTTCACAGATCATGTTCAAATACCATTGAAAACAAAATGCGGGAATAGAACCTGAAACCTCCTGCGTTTCTATCGGCTACCGTGTGATGGTAAAATCTCCCTGTGTTTAAATTTTATGAAAATCCGGGCATATGTTCAATAGTTCTGCCCGGACAAAAACATCAATTAATAAATTTCCATAACTCCACAAGTACATCATTTATTAAAAATCCCCCACAACAGTCGATTTGTATTGATGTAATATTCTTATGTTAAAAATTTTAACTCTATATTTTTTTATATATTATTTTTTTCTATTTTTATTTTCTGTTTAAATGTTGTTGATTTTCTATTGATTTGTATTGATGATATATATATAATCTTTCGTCATCTTTAAAGTTTAAAATTTCATCAAAAACCAAACATGCGTCCGCGAGTTAATCTCGGACAAAAAAAACGATGAAACCTTCATACCTCAAAAACTACCACATAAATCAAAACATTCAGCCGAAACGCCTAGTTGCCACTAAGATGACGACCTAAATAATAATTTTATTCTAGACATGGGAAAGGACAGGGAAAATAGGAAAGGGTACCTACGGTACAAGGCAGTAGCAATCTCAATTTCAAATGTCCAACCTGTTCAAGTTTAAGTATTTCATTTAATTTGTAAGATAATATTCAAATCACGTAGTAACTTCTGCAATATTCGACCAAAAGTTCCACGGTTAATTTTCAAATTTACTAACATACATAATTCTGGTTGCTGGCATCCCTCTGAAAATTGAAGTTGACGCCGTGATAATGCATATATTTCAGGTGCAATTTTCGTCGAGTTTTAGTTTGACGCGTAGTTCTAGAATTGTAAGGTACAAAAGTTATATAGGAACATCGCTTGTTCCATGTTTTATAATATGTTATATGACTGCTATAACATATTATAAAACATGGAACAGACGTTTGTTGATCTCACGTTGTCGTCATCATCATTATCATAACATACGGATGGAAATTGAAACACTGCAATGCGACAAATGAGCCATTTAACAATTAACTACCCCATCATACAGCCGTGTTGGCCGAGTAGTATAAACCCTTTCACTCCGAAGGTCATGGGTTCTATACCGGCCATGCACCAATACCTTTTTCTATCTTGAAAAGTTTATGTGTACAATTAACACGTGCTACAGTGAAGAAAAAGCATCGTGAGGAAACTTTCAGCTTCAGATGTATTGTCCTGTTCATTCTTCTGACTAATAGCTGACTTTGCTGAGAAGATGGTAAATGTGCTGGGCAAGCATAATTCATCTTTCAACAAGGATCAGCCAGTTTATAAGTCTCAATCACCATTGCAGACACATCACCATCGTTCTAAAAACTCGAAAATCATTCCAGACGCTCGACCATCATTCAGGACACTACACTATCATTCTAGACACTCGAACAGAATTCTAGAAACATAATCTAGACAATTGCCGTAAGGTGCCGGTAGTAGAATGATACTCTCCTCCCTACCCGTGGATGCAGTAAGAGCCTGCTAAGGGACACCTCCGGAAGATGGGCAGCAGCGTCTTTCCGTATATCAACATCCCGTACTGCGCTCACTAACCCCCTGCCAAGCGTGGTGAGTATGGCAACTACCCCTCATGAAGTTAGTAGTAGTTACTTAGTTCAGTAGTGGACGTTTTACGGCTGAAGTGATGAAGTGATGAATCTAGACAAGACTATCTTACCTCAACCAGTTTATAAGTCTCGAACTCCTGCAGCTGGCGCTGGAAGCCGAGGTTGGGGTTGGCGACGGCTCGCCCGGCGCGCACCACCTTCAGAGCCTCGCGCCAGTTCAGCGGAGACACGGACATTATGTACGCTACCGCCACCGTGACGCTCCGAGACATACCAGCTAGGCTGTTAATGAAAAAACAGTATTACATTAGTTTGTCGTAAACTTTCGCGATCACTATTCATCATACTAAATAACAAAAGCACGGGAATATATCGCGTAATCATCATTTCAGCCATAAAACGTCCACTGATGAACACAGGCCTCCCTCATGGGTCTCCATGAGGGGTAGTTGCCATACTCACCACGCTTGGCAGGCGGGTTAGTGAGCACAGTATGGGATGTTGATACACGGATAGACGCTGCTGCCCATCTTCCCGAGGTATTCCTTAAAAGGCTCTTACTGCATCCATGGGCATGAAAGGAGGGGTATCATTCTACTGCCGGCACCCCACGGCGGTATGGCGTAATACCTTTGATTATTCCCGTTGTTTCGACTGTGATTTAACAATCGTGGTTGAGTCAGTCAACAGTCGGGAATAGTCAAAGGTATTACGCGATAAATTCCCGTGTTTTTGTTATTTAATAACGTATTACATTAATTATGCAAAACCGGATATTATAAGCTCTGGTTACGTTGGCGGAGGAACAAACTGTTTCAAGTGAGCGCATGCGAGGGGCGCGACGTCAATAAAATCCGAGTTTACTGTGGTGCCTTTGCCAATATAACCTGTTAATACCCTGTTTTGTATATTTAATTATTTAAATCACATTTGAATTATGAAATCACTCCAAGCTGACCATATTTCTCAGTCTCCATTATACGCCACTATCTACTAGAAATTACTTATAAACTAGTTGGACCACGTGACAATATCCTGAATTATTTATAAATGACACATAAAATAAATGTAGACTGAGATTTCTCAGTCTCCATTATACGCCACTATCTACTAGAAATTACTTATAAACTAGTTGGACCACGTGACAATATCCTGAATTATTTATAAATGACACATAAAATAAATGTAGACTGAGATTTCTCAGTCTCCATTATACGCCACTATCTACTAGAAATTACTTATAAACTAGTTGGACCACGTGACAATATCCTGAATTATTTATAAATGACACATAAAATAAATGTACACTGAGGTACTTTAGCAGTAGTTACAGTTGTATTTAAAAAAAAACGTGCAACGTTGAAAAAAGGTATTGATGGTAACACATACATTATGTAGGATTTACTTTACCTCTGTAGGATCATTTAAATTTCAAATTAATGTACGGAAGTTTTTACCATTTTTAGGTAAAAGGTTTGGGATTTTTAAATTTAATAAAAACTCTTTGTTAATTTCACTTATGCTTAATTTACTATGTAATGGAATCTTCGGCATTTAACTTGTCTTTATTTGTTATACTATAGAGGTAGATACGAAATTATAAGCCGTCAGAGATTCAAGTTAGTATGGCGTAAATAGGAACAAAGACGTATTATGAAATTTATAAAAACTTTATTATTACATATCACCAGCTACTATTTAAAGAATTGCTTCTATTGACGTCATTGCAGTAATCCACCTAGCATGACCTTTACTAGCTCACTGCTCTACCAACGGTATTATTTAACAGAAAATATTTGAAGTACGTTAAATTAGCCGTGGGGTGCCGGCAGTAGAATGTTACTCCTCCTCTCCTACCCGTGGATGCAGTAAGAGCCTGCTAAGGGATACCTCCGGAAGATGTGCAGCAGTGTCTTTCCGTGTATCAACATCCCGTACTGCGCTCGCCAACCCGCCTGCCAAGCGCGGTGAGTATGACAACTACCCCTCATGGAGATCCATGAGGGAGGCTTGTATTCAGTAGTGGACATTTTACGGCTGAAATGATGATTTGAAGTACGTTAAATTTGAAACTTTATTAATTGGCCGCTACCGACCGCAATATTTGGAGATCAATGTCCAGCAGTGGACGGCCTAAGGCTGATATACCACCATAGCAGCCGTAGGACGTCCACTGCTGGAGGTGATGATTTAAAATACGTTAAATTTTAAACATTTTGCATAAACTATACATATTTCATTCGCCTGCATAGGTCATGTTCACTGTCGTGGGCTGTAGAATGTTGCCCCTCTTCTATTGCCCTTGGATGCAGTAAGAATTGGTCAAGAGATGAAAAATGAAATTAAAAATAAATAAAAATAAATTATTTGACCAAAAAAACTTAAGCTAGGTACAAACAATTAACAATGGTCTCCACACAAGGCTGAGCCTTAAGCTTTTGTTTATACATATATTTAATTATATATAAGAAAAATAATATATCTTTTAAATTAAATAAATAAATATCTATAATAATTATAAATAAAAACACATTATAAATCGGCTAACGGTTCGTCTTTTAAAACAACTTGTCTTCCGACAAAGGCCTCCTCCAAAAATTTCCACTTTGTCCTGTCCTTTGCTGTACGCGTCCATGTTGACCCTGCCACATTAACAATATCGTCCTCCCATCTCTTTGTTTGTCTAACTCTACTCCTTTTTTTACTTTTAAAAAAATATAAAAACAAATATTCTACAGTAAAAATATATCAAAATGAGAAGATGCGTTCATTAAATGTCAACCTTTTTCAATTTACCTACAAGAGTATAGTAAGACCTTTTATTTTAATAAAAAATATTTATACAGCCTTAGCAACAGATATTCATGCTTTACGGGACGCTGTACAGTACTGGTAAGGCTTGGGCTTGCCCTACCTATATAACACCCTTATTCGGCTATTAGTTAGAGTTCGGAACAACATCTGAAGAAAAATAAGTTTTTTCAATGTCAACTAAACAAGGCTATCAACCTTTAAGCCGCGGGTTTCCTTATGGTGTTTTCCTTTACCTTTAAAGCACGTGTTCAATGTGCTCATAAATATTTCAATAGAAAAATCCATTGGTGCTCTGGCGGTATAACGTACAACAAGTCGGTACCGAACAATGTGTTGGTGAGTGTCATTGTATGTCAATCTGTGAAGGCCGATTGATAAGGCTGCATTGCAAGCGTCGGCAAAGGCGAAATCCGAAATAATACAGTGTGTATTATAATATACATATGTGTGTACTGTGTACCAATGTGAGTGCAATTTAGGCAATTCCAAGCTAACAGACGATCTAGAGCTCTTAAGTCTCCCACTGGGGATGCTGGCCGTATTGAAATTTTAAGTTTTTTCAATGTCAGCTAAACAAGGTCATCAACCTTTACGAACATGCCATGAGGACAGGCACTTGACCGACTGTTTCAAAGGGCTTGTCTTGACACATAAGACCACGCTGGGATCGTCTCGCTCTCATCGATCGGTGAGATGTCGTTTGCTATAATATAGGTCATGGATGCTTATCGTCTGAGTGCATCAACATTATAATAGTCGGATCTAAGTGAGACATTCATTTTTAAATAGATACTGGTGGGGTAACAAAAAAAAGGAATATGTGAATGATATGGGTAAGAAAATACGAAAAAAATCTTAAATGTAGTATTAACCATGAGCTTTCTAGGAAAACTATAAGCGTTAAACCAGCTTTTTTAGTTTTGGAGAAATAGTCGCTCAAATAAGTGATGTGTTTCCCAAACTAACCGGAATACTTTACACCGAAAACTCAATTAATTCCTGTTAATATGTTTTGGTAAATGTAAAAAACATACACGATCTTCTAACAACAGGTCTACGGTAAACTACTGCACCCTATAAAGTCTTTATAGTGGCCCGACACGCATCTGGCCTAATTTATTTTATTAAGCCCCGCCATAAAAATAGATGAGTGGTTATCGTTTTTCTTGTTCATTTTGTATAATAGTAAAGGTGTTTATATACTTTATGTGGCCCAAAATAAAAATGCATAACATAAGTTTTTTATTTCTATATACAAGTCTTGGTTCTTACTACCGTTACATCTACGTTATCACTAACATTAGTTAGTTATTAGTAGTGTACCTGTACCCGAATAAGCTCTTGTTCCGCACTAGGTCTCAAAGAGCCTGTGTCGCGGGTCACAGTACCTCGCCCCAGTCCCGGTCATTTGCCTACTGGTTTTATTATTTTGGACCAACGTTTTTTAAACAATGTCTTCAAATAAAAAAAATCACTACTCGAATTTTATAGCATACGGGTATGTATGCGGATTTTTATTTACGCTCACCGATTTCGATGAATTAAGTGTTAATTTAATCCGTTAATATGACCTAAAAATTATTTTTATGTTGGTATGAACGCTATATGTATATAGAGGTAGTTCTACGTGAATTGCAGTATTTACACGTTCTTGCATCGACAACCTGCCAAGCGTGCGTGGAGATACGAAGAGACTTATTAGTCCTAGAAAGCTGTAGGTAATTTGGCAGGGACATATAAAAAATAATCACGCTGAATAAATGGTAAAAAGAAATTAAAAAAAATATTTGTGGTAGGTACCTCCGATAGATAAAAATAAATAATGTTGGACTAATCACACAGCATCATCTAGCCACAAGCTAAGCAGAGCTTGTGTTATGGGTACTAGATGACTGATATACTTAATACATTATACTACATAGATAGATTTTTTTATACATACATACATATATAGAAAAACTTATAGGTAAGAAAATCTGAAAAAAATTATAAATGTAGTATTAACCATGAGCTTTCTAGGAAAACTATAAGCGTTAAGCCAGCTTTTTTAGTTTTGGAGAAATAGTCGCTCAAATAAGTGATGTGTTTCCCAAACAAACCGGAATACTTTACACCGAAAACTCAATTAATTCCTGTTAATATGTTTTAGTAAATGTAAAAAACATACGCGATCTTCTAACAACAGGTCTACGGTAAACTACTGCACCCTTTATAGCGTTTATGGTGGCCCGACACGCATCTGGCCTAATTTATTTTATTAAGCCCCGCCATAAAAATAGATGAGTGGTTATCGTTTTTCTTGTTCATTTTGTATAATAGTCAAGGTGTTGTATACTTTATGTGACCCAAAATAAAAATGCATAACATAAGTTTTTTTAATTTCTATATACAAGTCTTGGTTCTTACTACCGTTGCATCTACGTTATCACTAACATTAGTTAGTTATTAGTAGTGTACCTGTACCCGAATAAGCTCTTGTTCCGTACTAGGTCTCAAAGAGCCTGTGTCTCGGGTCACAATACCTCGCCCCAGTCCCGGTCATTTGCCTACTGGTTTTATTATTTTGGACCAACGTTTTTTAAACAATGTCTTCAAATAAAAAAATCACTACTCGAATTTGATAGTATACGGGTATCAGGGGTATGTATGCGGATTTTTATTTACGCTCACCGATTTCGATGAATTAAGTGTTAATTAATCCGTTAATATGACCTAAAAATTATTTTTGTGTTGGTATGAACGCTAAATGTATATAGTTCTACGTGAATTGCAGTATTTACACGTTCTTGCGTCGACAACCTGCCAAGCGTGCGTGGAGATGCGTGACTTATTAGTCCTAGAAAGCTGTAATTTGGCAGGGACAATATAAAATAATCACGCTGAATAAATTAATAATTAATTATTAAAAATTAATAATAAATTAAGTAAAAAGAAATTAAAAAAAATATTTGTGAAAGGTACCTCCGATAGATAAAAATAAATAATGTTGGACAAATCACACAGCATCATCTAGCCACAAGCTAAGCAGAGCTTGTGTTATGGGTACTAGATGACTGATATACTTAATACATTATACTACATAGATAGATATTTTTATATATAGAGGTAGAAAAACACCCAAAGATAGGGATGATTTTTTTCGTAGGTATTTATCCCAGCGTATAGGGTATCGTTAGTAATAGGTATCTTAACAACAATGGGGGTTGCGAAGACTATTTAGAGTTCCGTTTTGGAAATATCAAATGTTTCAATATTTTCCCCCATCCCTTAAAATATAAACTGATAGATTTATTAATCTAAAAATATCATATGTAGTTTTAATCATGAACTTTTTGGAAAACTAAGACGGTTAGGCTAGTTGTTTTTTTTACTTAAGATAAATTGTCGCTCAAAATAAGTATACCGGAATACATTAAACCGAAAACCCTATTAATTCTGACAGTAATATTTTGGTAAACATAAAAAACACACACCGACTTCCAACAACCGGATCTACATTAATTTATAATCCTAGCAATAGAAGAATTTCGATGAAAGGCGATTTATAAGAATGCCTAGATAATCTTACAGGCACCCAGAGCAGGCAAATTAAGTAAATCAAAGAAGAAGGACCCATTATGAAACCCTTTTTTAAACTTTCGCGATCAGGACACATTATTAACACATATTTAAACGGGTATTTATCGCGCTATTTACCTTTATTATTGCCCGACGTTTCGACAGGATTGCACCCATCGTGGTCCCGGGAAGACTGACATGTTAGAGGTGACCGCAGCAAAGCGAAGGCGTCTTTTCAGACTACCCTCACTTGGTCTTCATAAATATAAAAACTTGAGATTAAGGCTGTTTCACACTGGGACAGCACACTACACTAACTGTATCAGCACACTTAGGTTGATTCACACGTCGAGTACACTTGGCTATCACTGGATTCCATGAGGCAGAGAGTCTGAAGCCGTCTTCACGATTGAAATTAGGATACTTCTTAATTTCAATTGCTTCCCGAACCATTCTCTTGTAATAGTGCCTCTCGTTGGCTATAACTTTGGGATTGTGGAGTTCAATCCAGTGATTGGGTCCTGAGTCCACTACATGCTCAGCTATAGCAGACCTGGTCACTTGTCGATTTTTCACCGCTGCTATGTGTTCCTTTACACGTTCAGCGACTGTGCGCTTCGTTTGGCCTATGTAAGAACGTCCACAGCTGCAATCGATTTTGTAAACACCAGGAACTTGCAAGGGTACTACATCCTTAGGTGTACGTAGACGCTTAGCCACTTTAGTGTGTGGGGTGTAGATTGACTTTATTGAAAACTTCTTAAGTAAGTTTCCAATTTTGTCCGTTACACCTTTCACGTACGGCAAGAAGGCTGACTGTCTCTCGACTTCCGTTTGCTTATCTTTGCGCCTACGACTAGGATTCCATCTATGAGTCATGTAGCCATTGTTTGGTTTTGGTCTGTTTACTTACCAAGATTTTTTAGCCGTTGTTTGGTTTTGGTAAGTCAACCTAAGTGTGCTGATACAGTTAGTGTAGTGTGCTGTCCCAGTGTGAAACAGCCTTAATCTCAAGTTTTTATATTTATGAAGACCAAGTGAGGGTAGTCTGAAAAGACGCCTTCGCTTTGCTGCGGTCACCTCTAACATGTCAGTCTTCCCGGGACCACGATGGGTGCAATCCTGTCGAAACGTCGGGCAATAATAAAGGTAAATAGCGCGATAAATACCCGTTTAAATATGTGTTAATAATTATGAAACCCGTTAAAATAACAAGTGAAAATATGTCCATAATCTCATCAATTTTGTAATTGAAGCCGGGATGGTTCATAATTGATCCTTAATTCGAAATGTTGTTTTCCAGTTATTTGAGTTGTTCAGTTTCATTTGAAACGGTTTTACCAATGTTTGATGGAATAAGTTTTGAATTTGTAAGCGATACAGGGTTTGTAGATGAAATAAATCTAATTTTCCTTTGATCAAAATTATATAGTTGATTGTTAGATTGGTAAATATTTATTTTAAAATTGGAATAAGATTATAATCAACTTCACTTGGAGCATCAACAATTTTTACAAGCTTTTAGATTTAGCAACAAGACGTTATACGACAGACTTAAACATCTGGGGCAACAGCACAGATATAAATACAATTTCCATTCTTCAGAAAAGGTGTCTCAGAGTTATTTTTAATACAGAAACGACAACAACTTGTTGATATTTTTTTAGTAAGGGAAATATTCTCACCTTGACAAGTATTTATACTTTGGAGACGTGTTTATTTGTCAAAAGCAATATTTATTTATTCGAAGTTTATTTTCGGCCACAAAATCTCAGACCTAACAATAGACTAACCATTCCTTTTTAGATTAAAAATATTTCATTCAGGTCCCCATGCAATGTGTACCAAAATTTTCAATAAAATTCCAAAAACCATTCAAGCAGAAGACAATATACGCTCATTTAAAAATAAACTCGAGAACTTTTTAATTCAGAAATGTTTTTACTCCATAACAGAGTTTTTTGAAGATTGATAAGAGAAATAAATAGTCTATAGGATATTTTTTTTTCGTTCACAATGTTTAGTTTTTTATTTACTTTTATGTAAAGGTTTAAACCATACTTCTTAATTAGGAATAATGTTATTATTTTTTTTTCTCTTCTTGTTTGTTTTTGTAAATAATACTTATGAACGTAGGTAACTAGCAGTTTAACTAGAGGTATAACTAGTAATTTAACAAATGCTGCTTAATTTAGTCTAAATAAAATATTACTTTTACTGTGCCCTAGCAGGGTTCATGTTGAACTTTTGTACATATTTTTTAAGACCTTGTATTACCGCTTGTTTGGTTTTGGTAAGTAAACTGACCAGTGATTTAGCGTTGATTTAGCGTTCCACTAAAACAATTATTATTGGTAAACTATAGTGTTTATCGACGTTTTGTTTGTTTTGGTGCCTTCTGAGTGAAGTTGACAATGACAATAACAAATAAGTTTTACGTCACCCAAGAAAAAAAACCTTTAATTTTTGTAAAAGCTTGACTCACCAGTGTATAAGCACGTTGCCGTCCCTCAACCGAGCGGCGTGTATGAAGTCGTTGCACAGGCTGAATTACTGCGTCAGATTCTGCTCCGGGGAATCCGACGCCATAATGCACAGGTTTGACTCACCAGTGTATAAGCACGTTGCCATCCCTCAGTCGAGCGGCGTGTATGAAGTCGTTGCACAGGCTGAAGTACTGCGTCAGATTCTGCTCCGGGGAATCCGACGCCATAATGCACAGGTTTGACTCACCAGTGTATAAGCACGTTGCCGTCCCTCAGTCGAGCGGCGTGTATGAAGTCGTTGCACAGGCTGAAGTACTGCGTCAGATTCTGCTCCGGGGAATCCGACGCCATAATGCACAGGTTTGACTCACCAGTGTATAAGCACGTTGCCGTCCCTCAACCGAGCGGCGTGTATGAAGTCGTTGCACAGGCTGAAGTACTGCGTCAGATTCTGCTCCGGGGAATCCGACGCCATAATGCACAGGTTTGACTCACCAGTGTATAAGCACGTTGCCGTCCCTCAACCGAGCGGCGTGTATGAAGTCGTTGCACAGGCTGAAGTACTGCGTCAGATTCTGCTCCGGGGAATCCGACGCCATAATGCACAGGTAGTGCTTATCCTGGGGACAAGAGGGGCTGGTCAAGTGCGAATTTACTAAGCGACTTACAAAGGAGGATGTCCTCAATTCGACTTTAAGTTTTTTTTGTATTTCCGAACCAATTATCGAGTAGCGCTATGTAACAAGCTTTATTAATAATATTATATTATGATGATATGCTTTATATTATAACATCACGCGATATTCAATGGTTCTCAAGAGATTCGTGGATAAAACAAAGAAACATTCACCACCTCTTAACCACAACTCCACAAATCGCGAGTAAAGTGAGGGTATCCACGTTTCATTTTTATGTTTGAGAAGCAATGAACTAGCTATTGGCCATTTGTTGTGAATTGAGTTTTAGAACTTGGAAATGATATTTTATGTCTTGTCTAATGTAAAATGTAAACGTAAGTTTGTTTTAGTGTCTAGTGTCGTGTCTTAGTGTCGTTCTACAGATTGTTTCAAATGTAAGTTGCAAAAACAGTACTTAATCCATGCTCCATCACCAGTTCGGAAGTACCAATTTATTATAAATAATTAGTTTTAATCTCATTTTAAGTGAACTGTACTGTTCTTATGAGAAATAAAATTCTTACAGACCTCTGACATTGTATTAAAGGTGCCTGCGAACCATTGCCCTTCTTTTATGTGACGCAGACGAAGTTGGGCTAGTGAGATGATCTTATCAATATCTCTAATAAAACTAAGTATCAATTTGAACAAATGCGCGTTCGGACTATTGCCAAGGTTTTTCATTCACTTGATATTAATTTACTTTCTACCTAAGTTCTAACACTATAAAAATTGGAAACAATACAACTTAATTATGAATTATTTTTATACCATTACCCCTTCAAAGAATTAAGCACTTTTCCTCACTGAGTAGTTTGAAACACGGCACGGATGAATAAGTATAGACTCCTAAATCATCATACTGGCAGATTGGAACAAACTGATCTCTAACTCTTCACAAACTATTCATCTAATTAATGTTCAAGGCGGTTCTCCACTGGCAGCGCGTCCCAACCGTGCGCGGTGCAACAGATCAGCCTACGCTCAGGGTCCGCGCCGCGCGCCGACGCGTTTTCAGTTTTGTCCTAAAGGTGTTTTCTATACAAATTGATAGACTTGCATACAATGTTAAAATCTGCGACCCCGCGCTATGCGACAGAGCGCGGCGCAGTGTGTTTTTCGCCTTAATCTAAATGTAAAACCGATTCCAAGGGTATTAATTACGGTCGCTTGGACGTGCCTGAAAGTTGTAATCAATACGAATGAGTTAGCGGTTAAGGAAACATACTAGGACTTTACTTACTTACTTACTCTTCTGGCTCAGCGACCCAAAGTGGATCTTGGCCTCCGATACAAGACTTCTCCAGGCTTCTCTGTTTTGCGCTAGTTCTCGCCAGTTAGCAGCATCGAGTTCTCGCAGATCCGCTTCCACCTCGTCAATCCAGCGATACCGGGGGCGGCCGACTGGTCTACGCCCTAAAGGTATTCCCTGGTACACTTTCTTGACGGCTCGATCTTCCGCCATTCTCTCAATGTGCCCCAGCCAGCGCAGGCGCGAGCCTTTAAATTCGCCTATGATGTTTGGCTCTGGGATAAGGTCCTCTATCTCCTGGTTTTTTCGGACTCGCTATATACTAGGACTTTGACCTAAATATTTATGTTCATAATAAATCTGTGTTTGCTGCAGATACTAGGTACAGTTATTTCATTTTTTACTTTAATAATATGAATAAAATGAATAATTGTTAGAATGATCCACACACACATGTTCGTTCACGTAAGTATCGTATCTGCGATGCCATTTCAGCGATCGGGAGGACCCAATCAACTTTAACGAGCCGGTCGCACTAAGCTGTTTATATTATGATACGTTTGTATTTTGTATATTTCTGAGTAAATTGGTATGGCATGGTCGCGTGCAATAACAATAAAAACCTTAGAACCAATACGGCAAAACGGTCAACCTACCGACACTGCGATAATTCGCACAGTGTCGTTCAGATAACGCTAATTGATGTGACGTGACAGTGATCGAGAGTACAGACTTCTTAAAACAACTGGCACCTAATTGAAAACAATAAATCCTCAAAGTCAATCTTTGAGAATTTATCGTTCTATTAGGACATCGGGGCCAATAAATTCTTATACCTATCTGCGAGTTAACAGTGCTCTATGGCCGCCCGCTGGACTAAAGCATGTACCAAGTACTGATCACGAGGGGTTGTTGCCATACTCTCCACGCTTGGCAGACGGGTTGGCAAGCGCAGTACGGGATGTTATTACACGAAAAGACGCTCCTGCCCTTATCTATCCCTTCTTACTGCATCTATGAGAGGAGAGGCAAAATTCTGCCGGCACCCCACGGTGAACAGTGCTCTAGCTCACACAAAGCGTTTAATCAACTTAGTTCTTTGTAAACATTCGCGATCTGTAGACATAATTTTAAAACTCATTAACTGGATCACGAGGGGTTCATGGCACTAAAATGTCGGGAAATAACAAAATCCCACTAATATTATCCGAAAGTTTGATTGGGTGGAGGTTTGTTATCTCTTCACGCAAAAACTAGGATACGGATTGAGCTGAAACTTTGTACACGTATTGATGTTGACCAGGATTAACACACAGGCTACTTTTTTATTCGGGTACAACGCATCCGATGCGGCGGGCAGAAGCTAGTAAGGTAATTACGCGATAAAGTTCTGTTGATCAGTTTTAATCAACTTACTAAACTTAACTAACAATGAATAAGCATCTGAAATCCACTGCGATATAAACTTCTGTAATAACAATCTATGTTAAACCAAACTCGGCGGTGTTGGCCGAGTAGACCCCCGAGTTTCAATCCGAAGGTGGTGGGTTTGATACCGGCCGTTCAACAATGGATTTTTCTTTCTTGAAAAATTAATGTGCATCTAAACACGTGCTTTAACGGTGAAGGAAACATCGTGAGGAAACCCGCGGCTTAGTTAGCTTCAGACGTATTGACCTGTTCTTTCCTTTGACGAATAGTTGACTAAGCTGAGAGGATGGTATATTGATAAAGATAAAGATTTATTTACTTAACACACACGCATTATTTTTATTGCTGGGCAAGCCTAATCCATAACAATGTTCCAGGCACTGCAGCGTCCCGTACAGCATGATTACCAGTTGCTGACGCTGTATAAATCATCTATAATAGATGCAAAGGCCTTACTTATGTTAAACGTAGGCATCCGTCTCAAGTGTGCAACAGGACGAAGAGACCTCCTAATCGAATTGATCCTTCAACACCTGCACTAGAATGACCCCAACAATTCTAGTATACATAAAACGTCAGTAAAACAGGCTATCTACTTTTGAGGATTACTCTAGCTACTACTAAGTGGTACTTATGTGGGTTTTAAATTATTTTCTAGCCACATTCTAGTTCTGCTGTTCGGCTTCAATAAAAACATCTATAACCTCTGTTAAACCAAGGCATCCTTCTCAAGGGTGCAACATCACGTAGCTCTAATAATCGAATCGAATTGAATCCAGCGAGGCCTGGACTGGAATGGCACTAAGAATTCTAGAATATTACGGTCAACGGTCAGTGAAACAGGCAATACACGTTTGGGAATTGCTCTAGCTAGACTGCAAACTTTATTTGTGGGTTTGAATTTCTTTTTAAACTACATTTTAGTTCTCAAATCCCCTGCAACATAAACTTCTACAATAACAATCTCTGTTGAACCTAGGCATCCGTCTCAAGGGTCCAACAGAACTTGGCCCTCCTTATCGAATTGAATTGGATCAAGTGAAGCCGGTAAAAGTAAGACGTAGAATTAAAAGTATCTTCATTGCTTAGTACGTTATAGTAGTGTTTTATCAAGGTGTTACATATTTTTATATGGGGAATTATAAAACAATCGAATAAAAATAAACTTAGCGACTGATGATGGCATACTGTTCAAATAACTTCAAATAATAAAGGGCGAACCAACTTACTACATAAAGCACCTCTGACGCGTAGCATCCGCACGCTTAATCTGATTGCCGAGAGAATCGATCTTTTTTACTGTTCCTGGAGCGAATTCCAAAAGGCTTTGTTTTTTATTTTATGTTATATTTAATGAATGCTGACTTTAAGATCATTATTTTTATTGTTTTTCTAAAATGTTTAATAATTTTCTAATTTTAATATTAATTATGAACACTAGACAAAAATATAATGTAGGTATTCTATTGAATTGGCTGTATCCGTTAGGATAGATGTATACGTTTATAAATAAATAAACTTGAGCTATATGAATTTGAGTAAGCGAAAAATTAACTAAACTAACGAAGAATATTGATTAAAAATAAAATAAAGATTTGATTTTATTACAAATAGTGGGTTGTGATTAATCCATTTCAGATATTAAAATTCTACCCGTGCGACTACATTACTAAGTGAGCGACTAGAAATACAGAGAGGGCAACTTCAATAATAGGATAGATTAGATTTTTTCCAATTGAGGTTTTACATAACGAACTACTAAAAAGTTCACTTTCAGCAAAGTTTTGTAAGCTGCTTTATTAATGATTATTGGTTACTGATATTCTATTTGAGGTCTTATGTTTTTTATATTGATAATTTTTTAAAATTAAAACTACAGATTGTTTATTGTTTGCGAACCATCTGAAAACCCTGCCTGTGACAGAACCGAGATGGAGAGACAGTAGGTAATTAGGTTTTTTATATCCATCCAAAAACACTGCCTGTGCCAGAACCGAGATGGAGAGACAGTAGGTTATTAGGTTTTTTTATAACCATCCAAAAACACTGCCTGTGGCAGAACCGAGATGGAGAGACAGTAGGTTATTAGGTTTTTTTATAACCATCCAAAAACACTGCCTGTAGCAGAACCGAGATGGAGAGACAATAGGTTATTAGTTTTTTTTATAACCATCGGAAAACACTGCCTGTGGCAGAACCGAGATGGAAAGACAGTTTTTTAGTAGGTTTTTAGGTCTGCGGCCGCCAAAAAAATATTATGGAACATGAAAATTATTCAAATAAATAATATGAGAATAATGTTGAAAATTTATAATTAAATTTCTTGGCTAATAGAATAGTGTTTCTTCGAATAGTTATTCCATAAGATTTTTTTTTAAATGTGAGCTTATTATCTGCTCATTATAGTATTTTTCAAAATGGTTTTTGTATTCGAAACACTTAATTTAAGATAAAATGCCGCTCATACGAACTAATTTACATACATCATTATGTACATATGTATATAAGTTATATAACGTCTCATTATCATTAGATTGAAAAAAAACTGTTAAAATAACACACTAATATTATAAAGCCGAAAGTTTGTTTGGATGGAGGTTTGTTACCGCTTCACGCAAAAACTAGGCTACGGATTGAGCTGAAACTTTGCACACGTATTGATGTTGACCAGGATTAACACATAGGTTACTTTTTATTCTGATACAACGCATGCGAAGCGGCGGGCAGAAGCTAGTTATAATATAATTTGTTGAAAAGTAAGATAGATAGATAAACTCTTTATTGTACATTCACCATATAACATAAATTTCACAAAGAGAAACACAGACAAATATAGCATACAATGGGCGGTCTTATCTTTATTTATTTATTAAGAAAAGGATCGCCAGCAGTTTACATATCAAAAATTACACTTAAACATTTATAGGGACACAGTCTGATATGTTAAACCAATTACAGGCAAACACGACATTGGTAGGTTTAAATAGAATACAAATACAAATAATTTTAAAATAAAATTAAATTAAATTTTAAGACATAAATATATAGTAAATTTTTAACAATACATACTAGTTAAACTATATAAACTAGTAAGGTATTTCATTTCATCTAAATCATCGCACGTTGCATTTCTTTTGGGTCTCTTGGCAGTTACTAAAATTAAAGACGCATTTCGACTGGAATGACACAGAGGATTCAAGAATATTACGGTTAACGGTCCGTAAAACAGACAATCTGCGTTTGGGAATTGCTCGAGACTACAAATTGTTAGTGGCTTTAAATTTGTATTAGGCCGACTTTATGTTTAGACTTAAGGATGAACGAGTCACTCATCTTTCCATACAAACGTGGAAGGGTAACTACTCCACTGTTTGACGTTAACCATCCAACACTAAGGATTGTATCAATTTATCTCGTCATAATCTATGTTTTTATACACCCCAAACCGTAAAAAAAGTATTTATTTCAAAAATACAAGCTTCTAAACTTTCGTATTTCAATACTGATTTTAACCCAACTTTGGACGAAACTAAATAATATAAGGAGAAAGAAAACTCAAAAATAAATGCCGTTCCGACATAGTTTAATTATTCAAAAGTTGAAATAAATGTTATTTTGAAAAGATTACACTTAAGTTTTTCTATAATAACCCTTGTGCTAAAAGTCTATTCACATATTTTTGCGCGGTCGGTTTAGGAATGAATCATTGTGCATTTCATTCTAGCGCGCGGGTAAACACACTATGTCAGGTGTACCTATGTATGTCATACATTTAGGCCGCGCTCACTGACGACTTTGCCTCCGTGACTAGTTGGACCTTAAGGAACTTTTACTTACTACTTATTATTTTTAAGACTTACTTTTACTTACTACTTATTATTTTTCTCGTGTAACGGGTTCGATTCCCAGTACAACTATGTAATTAATTAAATATATATGAATGCAGTTTAAATTCTTTTTTAAATTCAACTAATGTCTTTCAGTAAAATGTTCCATCTACAATATTCAAGGTACTTTCACTCCATGTGGCATATCCGTGGGACGCCCTGTATAGTGGTTGCACTGTAGGTAGTTGTTTCTGAGGTGGAACGAAGTTCGCCGAGGCTAGTCTACACTCTACACTAAAAATATTATAAAGAAGAAAGACGTGATTGTTTGTTTGTTTGTATGCATTGAAACTACTGGACCGGTTTGAAAAATTCTTACACCATTTGAATCCTACATTATTTCTGAGGAACATAGGCTAAATTTTATCCTTTCAGCTAAGTCATCTATTAGAGGAAATAACAGGCCAATACGTCTTTTCACCGCAAATGAAGACTTGCCTCGTTTACGTTGGCGTGCTGAAGAGGAGGCCTGTACCCAGCAGTGGGTGTCAACGGGCTGATATGATGATGATGATGAAATTAAGGGGATGTATGAGAGTTTTGTCCAGAAATCCCCTTTGCGTCCTCTTTGAGAACTGGAATTTTTTAAACAAAAAGGCCAATAATCCCCTTCGCAGGGGTTTTGTGGAATGAGCCCTTGTAAACATCAACACATCACAAAACACGCACTAGAGGTCAGTCACTCAGTCACTCCTTACTAACCGAAGCGAGAGGACGCGCGTTAATCTATTAGTAAATATACAAGTACCCTCTTCTCAAATATGGTTGTTAAAAAGTGCGTAAAATGCAAGAAAAATATTACCAAAAAAGTGCCTGGACTAGAATGCAGCAGATGTGACAATATAGTGCATGCTGACCCTGTGTGCTCAAAGCTATCTAATAAACAGCTTAACACCCTCAAAAACACGCCCGGAATAGAATGGAGCTGTGAAGACTGCTTAAAAAACATCTCACGCAGATCTTCATTTTTGATCCCCGACGATGACGGCGAAGATGATGACTACGAAACTGCGGGTTCCCCGGAGTCGTTTCCAGTAATCAACACAAAAAAAATCGTTGAGGACATCAGTCGCGAGTTAAAAAAAACCTTTCGAGAGGACCTCAGCAGCTTTCAGAACTCGCTCGAATTCTTTAGTGAGCAGTTTACTAACATAGAACAGTCTATTAAACATCAAGATATTAAACTGAAGGATCTAGAAAATAAAAACTACGACCTTCATAACAAAAACAAAAACCTGGAGCTACGAGTAAATGTTCTGGAGCAAGGACTCAAAGAGTTTGAGCAAAAATCCTTATCGACTTCTCTGGAAATAGCTGGGTTCCCGGACCTACCTTCCATTGTAACAGGGAATGTAGTAGAAAAGGTTGCACTAAAACTAAACTTAGAGGATATACACATCGAATCAACACGCCGACTCCCAGGAACTAAGGAAAAACTGGGATCTATTCTTGTCGAACTAAAATCCAAAGTACTCCAGAGACAGTGGATAGAAGCCGCCAAGAAACAAGTGCTCACCGTGGGTATGCTGGTGCCGGAGGTACCGAAGGAACATGCAGAAGGCCGCGTCTACATACGGGAGGCGCTTACCAAACATCAGAAGACCTTATTGTATACTGCTAGGTCCAAATTATTAAACAAATACTGTGAATACGTCTGGTGTAAAAACGGTAAGGTGTGTGCAAGAAAAACCGGAAATAGTAAAATATATTACATTCGCACTATGTATGATGTTGATCAAGCCGAAAAGTTGTTTTCCGCACAGTCTGATAAGCAACAAGAAGTAATCAACCCATTGAAAAAAATAAATAAATTGTAAAGTTCCACTCTTTTCTGTAGTGTTTTAAAGTAAGATTTTTTACAATATGGATATAAAAGAAATTTTAAACTGTAGTTCAACTAATATATTTTTCAATCAGCTACCTCCTAATACTAGTTTAAGTTTATCATGTTTGCATTTCAATATAAGATCGCTTATAAAGAATTTTGTAAAATTGCAACAAACCATCCAACAGTGCACTGCTCCACTAGACCTCATTATCCTAACAGAAGTAGGTATTTCTGATTGTATAGTTAACTTGTATAATCTACCGGGTTATAAACTGTACTCACAACTACGAACAAAGCAGAAAGGCGGCGGTATAATTATATACGTACGTAATCATATAAAATTTACTCCATGTGAACACAACACCAAAATGTATGAAAACATTACGGGCACACTAAAACTAGATTCAAATCGTGACGTAGTTGTGTGTGCAGTCTATCGGCCACCATCCTTAAACAAAAACTTATTTATTAGAGAACTACGTAGTCACATCGAAACATTTTCTTTAAAACAAAACTTTCTTCTAATCGGTGACACAAACATCGATCTGAAAGGTAATTCATCATATAAAGATGCATACGTAGGAGCACTCAGTGAACTAGGATTAATGTGTGGAATATCAGAATACACTAGAATTGAGTCCAAAAATAATATCATCACAAAATCCTACATCGACCATGATTTTGCGCGTTTCCCCACACTACATCCGTTCGCAGCCGTGCTCGACGTTGTACTGGCGGACCATCGCGGCATTATCTTCACTTGCGTAAATGAGTCATTCTCGGTGCCCGGGCGCATACAGGGTGTAAGAACGGCTGTTTCTTATGATATCTTTTATAAACAGCTTAAAAGTGTGGACTGGTCCAATACAAGGAGTATGAATTCCCCGGACGAAATTTTGAATTTTATTTACAACTCGTTTAATAATGCAAACAAAGTAGCAAGTAGTAGTAAAGTTATTAAAGAACCTCGCAAAAACTCTAAGCAATATAATTTACCTTGGATAGATAGTAATGTAACCCGACTTTGTTATAAAAGAGACAAGTTATTCTCCGCTTGGAAAAATAGTTCAAATAATCCAAAATTAAAGCTAGAATATAATAAAATTCGAAATAAAATTCATAAAGTTTTAGAAAATAAACGAAATATATATTATATACAACATATAAATGATAACTTTAAAAACACTAAAAAAATATATCAAATTATCAATCAAATGATGGGATGAATAACAGCATCGATTGATACAGCTATACACAGGGCTTTTGACGCACAAGGAATAACGAACAAACAAATTGCTGATAATTTTGCTAATAGTTTTGATAAAGCGGTAAAAGAAATAATCCCTAAATGCAATATTAAATTATTGGACCCAAACAGTATGCGCACACCTTCAATTGCAAGCATGTATCTACAAAATGCTTCGACTGATAGCGTTCACAAAATTATCAAAAATATTAATTCAAATAAGGCACCCGGTACAGATAATATAAAAATTTCTGATATTAAAATAATAGGTGACAATATTTCCACATCTATAGCTGACCTAATTAACTGTAGTCTTAAGACCGGTATCTACCCGGATAGCCTAAAGGTGGGCTGTGTAAGACCAATTTACAAAAAGGGTAAGAGAAATGACTATTTTAATTATCGCCCAATAACATTGCTTTCAACTATTGATAAAATAATCGAAAAATATATATGTAAACACATTCATGCGTTTTATAGAAAGCACAGCATAATTAACCAAAATCAATTTGGCTTTCAGACTGGTAAAAGTACATCGGGGCTCTTGACGAAATTTACTGATGAGGTCAATAATCACTTGAATGAGAGGAAAATTATTTTTGTGTTGTTCATTGATTTTTCACGCGCATTCGACACATTAGTGCACAATCAGCTAGTCGATAGGCTCGATGACTGTGGAATACGAGGTCCATTACTCGCGTGGTGCAAAAACTATTTACAAAACAGAACCTTTACTGTTAAATTCGATAACACATGTAGTAAACCCATTTCTGTAACTGAGGGAACAGCACAAGGTTCTGTATTGGGACCTTTACACTTCCTGTCCTACGTTAATGATATGAGGAACTGCATTACAAATAGCACGTGTTACCAGTTTGCCGACGACACCTGCCTTGTAATTGCTGATAGAGACCCACAAAAAGCATGTCGAAGTTTACAAGAAGATCTAGATGTGTTGGCGAGGTGGTGTCATGACGCCGGCCTAGTACTTAATTCAAGCAAAACCAAAGTTTTGATTATTAAATCACCTTACAATAAGCAGGCAGGTATACAGGACGTACAAAATCTAGTTGCACATAATCATGACTGCTTACATGTTAACAGCACAGCAGGTTGTAACTGTCCAGTGATAGAAACTGTTACTAGTCAAAATTATCTTGGCGTAATCATAGATGATAAGTTTAACTGGAGCCTTCACATTGAACGGGTCTGCAATAAACTTAGACAATTTCTTGCGAACATGACAATTTTAAAAAATCAAATTCCGTTTAAGGTGAAGCTTATGCTTTATAATGCGCTAGCAGAATCATACATCCAGTATGGGCTCAGTAGTTATGGTCGAACCTATAAGACGTATCTCGATGATATTTATAAATTGCAACATAAAATTTTAAAAACTCTAGTATCACCTAATATAAAACGCATCTATTGTAATAATGAAATAGGTCTTTTTATTCACTGTAACGTCTTACCCGTTCACACTCAATTGAACTTAATACTTTTAAAAGAACAGTTTTTCAATGACGCACTTAGAACTGTTATTGAACACCCTGTATGCACTCGGGCCGTCGCAAACAACCGACTACGCACCAAGCTAGCTCGGAATGCATACGGCGAGCGCACGACCGAGTACATTGTTCCTCGGCTTATTAACAACCTACCAACCGATATTTGCAATCAGATAACGCCTTCAAACATCAAATTTAAATTAAAAAAACATTTCATAAATTCAATATCTAGCCAAAATAATATCGCAATAGTTTAAATTTAGTAAGTATATACACATATATATTTATATATATACACATACAACACTTATTAGATAATGTTAAATTACCTACTGCTCATAAAATTATTATTATATAGTTAAACCTAATATTATTGTAGTAAGTAACAATTAGCATATTTTATAGTTACTCACCACTCAAATTTAATTTGTGACTCATAAATAGCATAAGTATTAAACCTTAGCGGTTTCTAGTTGCTATTTTATATTAAGCATGTAATATTATTTGTAAACAATAAATAAATAAAAAAAAAAAAGGTATTTTCAGCTAGCCTGAATTTGATAATATTTTTGAAGCGTGTCAGTTGAAGCTACCAACAACTGTTTGTGCTAGAGTTAAATCTCGTACCACTTTTCTTTTCTTAGAGCCCGTTATCAGTTCTAATTCCTTCATTAATCTCCTTTGTTATTGTCCTCTACAGAAGCGCTTGCTTTTTCTAGGAAACAAAGCGTAATCCGTCTTGTCTTTCGCAGTTTGATAAATTATTTAGGTTACCTTATTTTTTATAAATATCTGCATTATACAGGGTGTATTACAATATGTGTAGTAAGCCGAAAGGGGGTGTTTTTGACCATCACAAGGAACAACTTATGTACTACGACTTTGCAGGATTCAGTGATTTTCATTCAAGAAAAGACTACGAAAGTTTTAACTTCAACAGCTGATTATACGATAGTGACCACCTAAACGCCAGCTGATTCTTGACATTGACTTCCGGAAAGACTTGCCGTCAGGTACAAATAAGATACCTATTACCAAAAGAGGCTTTTTTTAAAAAAATGTAAAATACGATTATGACCACAGAATTAATTTTATATCACATCAGCTAGTATATTAAAATAAATTGCAAAAATAAATATTTTTTTAACAATATAGAAAAAATACGAAATCCCGATTTTTTTCCTTCAAAAATTACTTGTTTTCATGGGCTGAAACCCCCCTCTTTCGTGTTAGTATACATTAATAATATAATGTAGACTTAGACATTTATTGTCCTCATGCATCATTTAAGGTTTTCTGTATTAAAATCGATATTAAATGTCAACGATATTCTGGTTCGTAGATATATTAGAATTACACCTATTTGACTATGATTGAACTTGTCCCTTTATACTTAGACTTCAAAATTCTCATAAAACGGATGGAAATTGGGGTTGTTATTTATGTATAGGTATAAAGATTTTGTGATAAGTTGAGCTTGACTGCTCCAAGAAAATAACATTTTCTCCAAAGTTAGCGGCGTAACGTTGTTTGCGCAAAATAAGAATTCGATCAGGGGGGCAATTATCGTGGATCGTGTTTTTGCGTGATACTTTGTCATAAATCACTTTTCAAAGTCTACTCAAAACATCACTCTAATAATGTACTATCATTCCTTTGCCAACTGATGCATCACGGTTTGCAATAGAAATTAGTCGTTCCAAAAATATTATTTGATTTGTCAACAAATCGACTTCAATGAGAAAATCTAAAATGTCGATGAAAAACGCTATAATGTATTACATTCGCATATTTCCCTTGATTTGGAAATGGATACCATCATCAGAACTGGGTTTAAAAGCAAGCAAACATTATTAAGTGAAACACAAAACCCAACTACAAGTTTAAATTTAGGGTATAACACTATTCCTTGATGGACTCCAGTACACACTATCACATTATTTAATTCCATTAACTTTCATTCAGGGTGGATAATTATGATGATTAGTGGATATATTATCTCGGCGATAGTCGATAGCTGTGATAAATGATTGATTTTGATTATGATTATAGCTTCAATATTACAAAATTCACGGGTGACGACATCGAAAGATATTTCGATATGAATTATGCTGGACTTAGAGCTAAATATGCCGAAATCGCTATATGATTACCTACAACATTTGAGCAGTTCCCTCGATCTCTCATTCATCCCAACATCAGAATTGAGTTTTGAAAAAAGTGGGACCTAATTCAAAGTTTAATAAACGACAGAGTCCTAAGGTAACAAATGTTATAGAAAAGAAATACAGACGACTTGAGAAACTCCTCTTTTTTAAAGTCTGGTAAAAAGAGGTTTTACCAGTTTTTGTGAAATTCATCGATTTGGAGCGTTTATCACTTGGATCACGATGCATGAGAATTAACCCCTAGCTCAATAATGGTAGCCGCGCCTAGAGCAAATATGTAATAAGTATTTCGGCGATGGAATAATCGATGAGTGTGACCTAGCGTAGGTTGGCAAAGTTAAAAGAAATACATTTAATAAAATACTTTCTAGTACGTTCTACAGTGACAGGAGCACCGATAGATATGAGCATTGGAGAGCAGGTGTAACGTGACATGTACCTCTAGATATTACGGTTGAAATACGAACTTATACTCATTTATTTCAGCGTAGGAACTTAAATTACACTTAGTTATGTCAGAATCACAGAGATCTATTCTGATATCTGTGGCAGAATCTATGAATATATGTCACTTCTTAATGTAATATAAGTAGCAATCTGGTATCATCTGCCCGCAAACTTTGATGTTTGGTATAAATTTGAGGATTTGAACCTACAACATTAGAGGAGTTCCCTCGATTCCTTATCGATCTCTATCGTCAGAACTGAGTTTTGATAATAATGGGACCTAATTCAATAAGTAACAAGTAACAAAATAACGTGAGAACTGCTAAAATACTGAGATTCTGTGATACAAAATAATGTGTCGTGGTCTCCAGAGCACTAAGACTGCGGTCACGAAGTCAGCGGGCAGATCGCGCGGCGCTAGAGCGGCGTAATGAAAAAAAAATATCTGTGTTAAAATGTCAAAACCCTACGTAATGTTCAAATATTTTAAAATGTATCAGCGTCGTCGGTGAACGAGCTTATAAAATAAAAAAAATTAAGTAACCCTTGACACTTTACTTAGTCTCGGAGGTTACCAACTTTTTTTTTGTAATGTGTACCCTCAGTTTTCCAATCTACACATCATGCCCTTTCATTTGATACCAAACTCGGGTATATTTGGAAACATTCGATAATTCATCCCCTCTTTAACCCCCCATACAAGATATGGGAGGTGAAAAAGGGGATGAATTATCGAACCGAAATATCGAACTTATTAACCGATTTTGATAAAACACGTTTAAGAACAACCGCCGGAAAACTTGCTTTTCAATAAAAAAAACTGCATGCAAATAATCAGTCCAGTCGTTTAAGAGCTACGGTCCCATAGACTGACACACAGCCAGACACACAGACACACACACATATAGCTTTCAAACTTATAAAACTCCTCTTTTTTGTCGGGGTTTACAAAAATAAAACAATATAACACTACATCAATGCAGACGCTTGACAGCCGCGAATCGCTCTGACACCGCTTCCCGTGTCGCTGCCTTCCAGAACAGTTCCATAATAAAAAAAAGTATGCATTGAAACGCACTGCTCCCGCCCCTCCACCCCGCGTCGCTCTAGCGCCGCTGACTTCATGACCGCAGCCTAAAACCACTAAAACTTCGCAACTAGCTCACGTAGAGAGGTAATCACGTGATGCATTATTCGCGTCCAAGCGTGACGAGATCTCGCTATTCCCAAACGCGATGGAAGTTTATCTCATATGCAGGTCCCTGCTGTTGTTACTTATTAACATACTAATATTGTTTGTGGGATTATTTAAAATTGACGCTTCATAACACATCTAAAATACTTGAATGTGTACAAGTTTTTGTAAACACCCATTTGAAGGTCAGACGAAGCCTCTTACTCTAAAAAGGCGAATGTTTTGATATTTTGATAGGAACACTTAACTTGTTTTGGGGCAGTTTTTTTTTATCACAAACAGTGTGCCAACGAGTGACCTTTTCAACACAATTTTTTTATCAAAAGTAAGTAACTTGACACACCACAAATAGCAAAAATACCAACCAACGGCAACTTACGGATCAACATCAATATGAGTAATTTTGTTATGTTTTTAATAAGGCCCACATGTGGAGCGGTTATCGTAGCCTGTGGACGCTTGCGATACCAGAGTAATTTTGTTGATATAGAACTACATTCCATAATATATAAGTACGTGTTACATAGCGAATAAAAGGAAAAAGTCAGAAGAACAAGATTAACATTTATAGAGGCAGATATTCTTTCCTTATACCATCAGCTGCCTATTATATGAATTCTCACTCAATTTCCTACAAAATATTTTTTGTTAGTATTCAGGTTCATTTGAAGTTTTCGTTCGTTTATTTCCCTCCCTAGGCTCATTTTCTCATCTTTCACGCACGTCCAAGCTAATTCTACTCCCTTTGGTAATACAGGCTCCGTTTTTATTCCTTACTAGCTATTGCCCGCGACTTCGTCCGCGTAGTATTTAAAATAAATTCACCAGTACGACATTATACGTAACAAAAGTTCATACAAGGTCGGCAATTTTCTCGCCGAGGGGTGCCGGCAGAAGAATGATGCCCGTCCTCTCTTACCTGTGGACGTGGTCAGAATCTGCCAAGGGATACCTTTGGATGGGCAGCAGCGTATATCCATGTATTAATTAACATCCCGTACTGCGCTCGCCAACCCGCCTGCCAAGCGTGGTGAGTGTGCCCAATAACCCCTTATGATCAGTACTCGGCCATGAGGGACGCCTTGGTGCAGCAGTGCACGTCCTACGGCTGAGATGATGATGATGGCATTTTTTTTCCTATTTTTTATGTCACCTATTTTTCTGACAAATGACTACCATGTTTTTCAATAGCTTGCAAAAATACTGAAATATTCTGGAACTTGACATGGGATTTGCATTCAGTGCATGGTTCTGGAGATTAACTGGACAATACGTGCTTGAATCATTGCTTATTTTGAATGAAGATTCTGCGTTCCAAATTACAAGCGTCTACCATGCGTGGTCTTGAAGTTATGACATTTTTAATCATTTTACCAACATTTTCGTCATAAATTTGCACCCGAATTTACAACATTAACTACCTGGAAAATCATTTGAATTACTAAATTCCAATTACACAACTTTGAACCCCTTAGAGTCCGAATTTCCATAATCTCTTTCTTGACGAGTTTTGTACCAGGACAATAATAATACACAAAAATTTCAAGTCTCTAGGGTCAGTGGTTTAGGCTGTACGTTGCCTGTCAGTACGTCTGAAAGCGTCTTAAAATAGAGGTATATAGTGATAGTGATCTGGAGATTTATAATCTGTCTAAGTGCCTACTTATCAAAAGAAAGTAACGTCTGGAATCCCACGAGTCATTTGTGAATAAAATATTCTACCTACCTTTCAACAGAGGCGTAATAATGTACATAATCTATCATTGGGAAGATCAATGATAGATTATTTGCCTTATTTAAATTTCCTGCATTTCGGGCCAATTAAAATGACAATTTTGCCATGTCACAAGTAGAACAATATAACTTCATTAGTTATTCCTCCCGTGGATGCAGTAAGAATCTGCCAAGGGCGGTCGCCAACCCACCCGCCAAGCGAGTATGACAACAACCCCCTCATGATCTTCTGTCTGGCCTATGTCCAGCCGTCCCACTGCTGAGATGAAGTTATCCCTTGTGTAACTTTCTGCCGTGACAAGTCACGTGGGACTTTGTGAAATACCTATATCTGCCGCTTGATTTATACATACATGCACCCCAGTACTCTGCTTCTTTTATACAATAGTTTTGTCAGATCCATTCTTGAATATGCATCATGTGTCTGGAATCCTCAGTACAAAGTTTATATCCACGAGATTGAAAGAATACAGAATAAATTCATAAAACATTTTAAGTACCGTTTTCCTCTAAGTTCTACTGATAATTTATACACCCTACAGACACGTCGAACCGTAAGAGATCAAATTTTTCTTTATAAAATCCTATCCAATATCATAGAGTCCCCTGTTCTACTACAAAATATTTTCTTCCACTGTCCTCGCCTATCTGCTCGTAATAAAAAAACGTTTTGGTCACCTACGACGAACACGAACTACAGAAAAAAATATGTTTCTCCCAAGAACCTGTTATCTCTATAATGACACCTTTACTAATATTGATATATTTAATATTACTTTGCCTGCATTTCGTAAGGAAATTATAAAAACGTTGCTGCCGATTAGCCAGTAATTGTATAATTATTATTTTTTATTATTCGCTATCTACTATTTATCAATTCATGCTTTGTATATTTTTTTATTTTTATTAATTAGATTCCATATTCATCATCATTACAGCTTTAAGACGTCCACTACTGAACACAGGCCTCCCTCATGGATCTTCATGAGGGGTAGTTGCCATACTCACCACGCTTGGCAGGCGGGTTGGCGAGCGCAGTACGGGATGTTGATACACGGCAAGACGCTGCTGCCCATCTTCCGGAGGTATCCCTTAGCAGGCTCTTACTGCATCCACGGGAATGAGAGGAGGGGTAACATTCTACTGCCGGTACCCCACGGCAGATTCCATATTGTTTTGTCATATTTAGATTTAGTTTAAGTTGTTATCTTTTTGTGCAGTAATTTGCTTTCATAAGTTTGTTTGTGCTATTTAAAAGTGGAAACTTCACTGGTTTTTGTACTATTTTTATTATTCAATCTTACTGTAATATTGTACTGTTTGTTTCCCAAATAAAATAAAATAAAAATAAAATAAAATTTATAAAAAAATAGCGGCCTGGTCCTTTGGGTAACATTACAGTAAGAAGATCCCTTTGCTCTCTCCCTGAGTTTGTCCACAAACTCTAAAATACAAACAAATTATAGAGCCTACAAGTCAAATAAATTAATAAACAGTTTCATGCCCTCATTGGAAGACTACACTTTATGAGTTGCTTGGCCCAGTTTCATTGTAAACATTTATAGTCTCAAGTAATGCGGTAAAATGGCTGATATCACGTACATATACTTACAGCTCAAATTCAAAGTCAAAATCTTAACAAGTGTTTATTCAATAGAGCAAAAAGCTACATAGAATAGTCAGTTTAGAAAATAAAACAAAACACATTTTAATTGACTAAAGTACATAAATGAAATCCGTTCGCTTCGGTAAACTTTTTTCCAAGTGAGGGAAAGAGGCGAAGGATAAACCTCACTCTTTCACTTGACAAAGATGAAAAGTACCTACTAGTGTAAGTAATCTAATCTTATCATTTCATCTGTGGCGGCCATTTTGCGTGAATTGCCATTTTGCGTGAAATGCCCTGTCTGTGGAGCGATTTTTTGCCGGGATACCTACACCTGTGCCGTAGACCGGGATTACGATATCTCTAAAGATATGTATACGTATAAAAAGTTAATATCATTTCATATCACTTGTTAAGGTTTCGCGATATGTTAACATATTTTTTAGTTTTAAAATTAGTACATAATTTCATATAATTATAAATCTTTCCCTATCTTTCAAGATCAAAATAAGTAACTAACACTGTACATTTCACACTGCACCATCAAGCCCTAAAATAAGCATAATTTCTTATTATCGATAGAATACATTTTTTTTTGTAAATACATACTTATCGAAGAAAGAAAAATATCTGCAGAAAGTTGAAGAATGCCGTGGCGTGCCGGCAGTAGAATGTAGCCCCTCCTCTCTTGCCCGTGGGTGTAGTAAGAGCCTGCTAGAGCTACCTGCGGAAGATGGGCAGCAGCGTCATTCCGTGTATCAAGATCCCATACTGCGCTCGCCAACGCGAATGGCAAAAGCGTGGTGAGTATGGCAACTGCCCCATATAACATCCATGAGAGAGGCCTTGTTTAGTAGTAGACGTTTTACGGCTGAAATGATGATCTGCAGAAAACGTAAAAACACGTTTGTCCCACGGCGAGAATCGAACCCGCAACCTCCTTCCCAACCAGCTATTAAACCAACTGCACCGCAGAGGTCGTCATAACGGAGGAACATATTTAATATTTGTATGCCTATAAAATATTTAATATAAAATATTTGTATGCCTATTTAGGTAAGAGTGTACAGGGACTCTATTGTTTATACATTTTCACCATTGTATCACCTACACTCTAACAAATAAATGATTTGAATTTGACATTTATAAAATCGTCATGAACATTTTTCGACGTAGCAGCGGTTTTGCAGTGTGATGTACCTAACAGTGGTCCTAGAAAGACGTCGGAATAATTATTGAAGGTAAGGTACAATACAATAAAAAAAAAATATTTCATCAACTTAAATAACATAAAATATTAATGCTAATGAGAATCCCTTTTAAGTAATAAAGATATACCTGTGATAGGAGCACTCGCTCGCTTTTTTTATGTAATATTCAGGATGAACAAAATTCGAAATACATTTTAGTTGTACATTTTTTTTAATCATCATATAAGATTTGTGAAATTTTGAGCGTGTATTTGCTTGTGTTTAGTGTCTGGTTTGTGTGTGCGTGTGTGTGTGATTTTGAGTATGTATTTGCTTGTGTGGGGTGTGCATGTGTGAGTGAGCGTGTGTTTCTGTATGATCTGTTATTATTATTATGAAACAATCTCCAATTGCCTCTCGGTATCTTCGTATGTAAGCGTTAATAACCATTTGGTAAGAGTTCCTTTTTACATTCATGTCTTGAAAGTGGGTAAATATGTTTAATGCTGTTAACTTGATCATAGAAATTGATTGCTTTAAATACTGACGCGTTGCAAATTTAAAATGTGCGACTTCTTTAGGCGTCACCTTGTCCTTTCTCCTCTTCTATATAAATACGTGATAACGGAATACATTCCCGGGTGATGTATAAAACGTCTATAGTTCGTAAAATTTCGCTGTCATTGAAACCCATCAAGTTCTAAATGTTGTACGGTATAAAATGACCTGTGGCAGCGTTGTACTTTAGATTTATTTATTTATAAATTTATTTACGATAAAAGAAACTACAATCAGACTTATAACTATCTTAAGCCTAAAAGCTAATTTAAGAATGTAGGTTACTAATAACAATGACAATTATGGATAAACTTACGTAAACTGAACCGAGCATGTACTTTAACAGCCGTGCTAGGCAGCGCCTGTGTTACGGACTGCTAACAATTCCTCACGTTCACCATCACTCTAGCCGTGGGGTGCCGGCAGTAGAATGTTACCCCTCCTCTCCTACCCGTGGATGCAGTAAGAGCCTGCTAAGGGACACCCTCGGAAGATGGGCAGCAGCGTCTTTCCGTATATCAACATCCAGTACTGCGCTCACCAACCCGCCTGCCAAGCGTGGTGAGTATGGCAACTGCCCCTCATGGAGATCCATGAGGGAGACCTTAGTTCAGTAGTGGACGTTTTACAGCTGAAATGATGATGATGATGAATGACCATCACTTTATAGTTGAGACTGCACGATGTGCGTAACCAACAGATATACCGTCATATTTTCAACATCGTTCCAATCCTATTCGTGTCACTTGGCATCTGTCGCATCAAGCTAAGTTTTACGAACTCTAGATAATAATTCGATCGCATGTTGTTCACATAAAAGATTTATGGTGCCAGTCACTGTGGAGAAAATGCAAGACAACTTACCTACTATAAATCCAAAGCCATTTTCAAGGTGCCAGACAGTACCACAATGCCCTTTACCTAAGGACGCGTTTTCACTACCCTCTCGAATAAAAAATAAAATAGCGTGCTAGGTTTTTCAATTATTGCGTGATTCAAACAAGAAATTGGATCATTTAAATTGTAGGTTTTCACTATTAACATTTAATTTAAAACTAAAACACTGTCTTAAAAAAACTTTTTAACAACTAGAATTAAAAGGTGATAAAAAGAACTAACAAGCATTGGAACGGGGGTACCAGAAAAGGGGGCGAAGGCCTCAAAAGGTCACCAAAGGTCAAAAGTGGCATTTTTGGGTATTTGGACGTTTCGGCCATTTGAAGACTTTTATTTTTTCGGTGACCTTTTGAGGTCACAATAACTCCGGTCCCTGTGACCCTAGGGTCACCAAAATCAATCAGCACCCTTCTCTCATTAAGACGGTGCTAAAAAAAAGGTTTCATGTAAATCGGTCAACGCGTTCGGTTGTAATCGTCTCATGCACAGATAGACAGACAGACAGTGCTATGCATATTAGATTATGCTAGAAGTAGAGTAGTAGTAGTATTAGAGTAGAAGTAGATTAGTAGTAGGGTAGAAGTGGAGTAGTAGTAGAAGTAGAGTAGTAGTATAGATTAGTAGTTAGAAGATGTGATAGTAGGTAATTGATTCTGGGCGGTACAAAGTTCGTAGGGACAGCTAGTCATTTATAAAAAAAACCTCTCAATCTACTGTCCGTCCGCCTCGGTTCTGTCACATATATTGTTAACAACGATGAAAATTATGGGATTAATATATTAGGTAACATAATCTTTTGCTAATGGAGCTTAAGGATAATCAATGCGTTATTATTACAAATTATATTTATAGGACCATAATATTATGGATAGAGCCGTGTGGTGCCGGCAGTAGAATGTTGCCCCTCCTCTCATGCCCATGGATGCAGTAAGAGCCTGCTAAGGGATAACTCCGGAAGATGGGCAGCAGCGTCTATCCGTGTATCAACATCCCATACTGCGCTCACCAACCCGCCTGCCAAGCGTGGTGAGTATGGCAACTACCCCTCATGGAGATCCATGAGGGAGGCCTGTGTTCATCAGTGGACGTTTTACGGCTGAAATGATGATGATGAATATTATGGATGGTGATGTTTCGGAGACACATGTTATTGATGTTGACTTTTGTAGAATCGATTATCGGAGACGAAATGGGCACCACATTAGCTATATTTTATCAACGTGTTCCCTCGGGAACTACGCGGGTTTAACCGCGGGGCGATGCTAGTAAGAAACTAGTTTGAAGATTACTTGAAATGTTTTCAGTTTTTCTTAGTCACTTTAGTCAAGTAGATACTTGTTAGCTAGTGTGTCTATTATTGTCAATAGTCACTTTACCTCTTAATGCAAGGGCTGGTTATTATGAGGTAATGACTATTGACGTTAATGGTACGCTCCGGCCGCTTTCGCACATAAATTTCGCAATCGTAACCAGTTGCAATAAAAAAATAGAATATCGTGATTCCTATACCTATTAATCATAACATCAACATTCATCATTTCAGCCGTAAAACGTCCACTGCTTAACTAAGGCCTCCCTCATGGATCTCCATGAGGGGTAGTTGCCATACCCGCTTGGCAGGCGGGTCGGTGAGCGCAGTACGGGATGTTGATATACGGAAAGACGCTGCTGCCCATCTTCCGGAGGTGTCCCTTAGCAGGCTCTTACTGCATCCACGGATAGGAGAGGAGGGGTAACATTCTACTGCCGGCACCCCACGGCAATCATAACATATATATAACATAAGTATGAGTATCATATCAAGTGGAGACCAAGAACCGGCAAAATAAAAGTTAGAAAGCAGCCCATGCGCTAGACAAACGACATCACTGTAAGCAATACCAGGGGCCTAATTCTCGTGAAGATGGTTAAATATCACAGTAGATAAATATCGTAATAACAGTCAAAATAACGTTGGATTCAATAAACATGTTTGTCAGTTCCTATGAGACTTGTACCTAATTGTGATCATTGTGACCTCTTCGAGAATGATGCCCTGGATGCACATTGCGAAGAATCGTGGAAATGTTGTTTATTCTCATCATTAAAGTTGGCTTAAAGCACATAAAGCTTGCGGCGAAAAAGTTCGTTTCAACGCGATAAAAATGCCACCACCACTTCACGAAGGTCCCCCGAGAGTCATTGTGAACGTACGGTAGGAAGAATTTTTATTTCATTTTCATTATCAGCTGATAGAATTGCGCAAGTTCTTGAGTGCTTGAAGTTAATCTTAAATTTGTCTTTTATGTCTGGTCTTTGATATTTTTGTTACAAAAACGATTTACTTTAATATAAAACAAGGAGAAATATGTATATAAATTCTAAGCCATTCAACGCAAATGTAAAAGACAATTAAATTAGGACAGGACAGGACATCGGTCGCTAAAGTTATCCTACCTACAATAGAGCAAAGTCTGACAAACAATTAATATACACAAACCCTGATTTGAGAGGTCATATCCAAAATATTGTTTTTATTTTACTTGAAAAAATATAACCTACTTTGTTCTGAACGTTATTTGATTTAGAAAAAATAATACAAACAAAGATAATCATTTATATAATTTTTTTATAATAAGCTTAACTTGATAATAAAATTATGCGAGGGAATATTTTTACTTTCTTTTATTGGTACATAAAATCGGTTCTAAATTTACTTTTCGAAATTATCTACAAAAAAAATACGACCTGAAGAAAAAAATATATGTATAAGAATATTATAAAAGGTCTTGGTAAAACTAATATTTTCTTTTTAGACGCGAGTATGACAGGAGAAATGTAGCGGGCGGAAAAGAAGACAAATTGCTTGCTTTTAGACATAGTCTATTAAATTTTGTGAGCGCTTTATTCTGCCTTGGTTATATTTACTCTATCTACGCTACAAGCCGTGTTGGCCGAGTGGTATTCTATCTACCCCCTACTTTCGATCCAAATGTCGTGGGTTCAATACCGGCCGTACACCAATGATTTTAAGTTTCTTGAAAAGTTACTATCTCTAAATGTATGGGATCACGCGTGATTTTAACGGCGAAGGAAAGCATCGTACAGAAACCCGCTTGGCCATTTATAATGATTTGATTATTAGACTCATAGTCATATTCAGTAACCAAATCAGCTTTTGACATGTAAAGCATCCAAAACTTTAATGTTTCACCAATGGACCTTCTCAACAACCCCTTAGGATCAATATTTAAAAACATTTGTTATTAAAGTAATCTTAAAAATGTAACTTTCACACACATAGTGTCAACAACACTCTAAGGTACTTAAAAAGCCAAAACCCTTGTTTGGAACAAAAGTTAAAATGAATGTGGGCATAAACAGAGATAAATGTACTCGTAAAAGCTAATAGAAACGAATTTACTGTTTTCAACTGTTGTAGCTTAGAAAACTTTTAGAGAAGCAACTACGAAGGCAGAACGTGCTCGTCATACTAATTGATTGGGCTCGTGATAAGAGGAAAGGTGTTATTAGTGTAGCGAAGAAGTCGAAACACAATTGAAACCAATAAGGTTAATCATTAGTAATTTTTCATACATATACTCGTATTCATTCACTTTCAGTACAAAATAGGAGTCAGTTATATGTAGTAAAAAGTCTAACAAAAAGTGAACAAGGTTTTCTCGATTACTATGGACATGTTTTTCAGACTGATATTCAAATTTATTATATGCTTTTTCGGCACTGACAAGATTTTTTGAGCTTCCGGAGAGTCACCCATTTATCCTCCGCGTGCCGGCCTTCGCCATTTTAGTACAATTTGTGCACACCCGGATATGCATCTGGCATTTGAGGAGTTTTTTAATGAATATTACCCAAAAGTTACAAGTGCATGTCGGTCACCACTCAGCGTAAGCAGTCATTGCATAGCTCAGCAAGCTATTCATCATCACAGTACCTCCATATAGCACAACGAGAGCGCACGCTTGCTTGCTTTTTAAATATTTTCGGTGTTTCTCAAAGTGTTTTACCATAATGTTAATGCGCTAGTTGCGATTCTCAACATACAGATGACACGATTTGCAGTGCTTGTAAGCGCCACTACGACTTCCAGTGTTCCGGTATCACTGAAACTGGATACCGTAGGTTAGGTGACAGGAAGAGCACCTGGCTCTGTCCTCAGTGCAAGTCTAGCGCATCACCATCTCGGCTAGCTACTTCACCTCTTCCGAACCAGCTAGACAAAAAGCAGGAGCAACTTGAAAACATTTTCTTCCAGCTCACTCCTTTGTCAACGTTGGTGAATGATGATCTATCAAAACGGAGCTGAACAGCCTTCGAGATTCTTTGGATATGGTGCATGAGTTACGTACTTGGAAAATTCTCAGGCTAAATTAAGACTTTGGAGAATCGAGTAACAAAGGTGGAGAATGCTATCGACCTGGTTCCCACTCTGCAGGCTGAGGTGACGAGATTGAATATGGAGCTCCAGGATCGTGACCGGTGCGCACGCGCTAATAACGTGGTGATACGTGGGATTCCTCTTAAGAACAATGAAAACCTTTATGAGATTGCAGAGAAGATTGGAAAATCGGCAGCATGACCATTAAGAAGGAGAGTATTAATTGCATCGCTCGCATTCCAACAAGAATGCAGAAAAACCCATGATAATATCTTTTAATATTAGATACACAAAAGAGGATTTTATAGCGACGGTCCACAGGACAAAGCAGCTACAATTAGAAAATCTAGGATATACTAGCGGAGGAATATATTACGTCAATGACCATCTGGCGATCAAATCACAATCAAATACATGTCAAAGTTTTCCAGCCTTTAGCATTTCTTTTTTAAATAAACTGATGAGCTTTAAGCTCAAACGCAACAACATTACGTTCTCTAATGTCGGATAAAAAGAAATATATTTTTTTATTCAGGTTTTGCAATATCACGTCAGACGTCGTGAGTTTTGTTCGTGTCTTTTGTACAGGGTTTCTTCTGAATAATGGAGCTGTTCACCCTTCAACTCAAGCCTTGAGGCGCCCTGAAACTATGTCAGTTGTTTTCTTCTTTGAAACGAGAGACAAAAAATCGGGACATAAAAACAACCACGTCGTTATATTAAAGATAACAAAATATCCACGTATTTTGAAAGCATCGTAAAAATATGTAATACTTATTAACTTTTCATTTATTTATCTGCTTATACAGGGTGTGACGTAATGAGTGGATAATCCTTTACCGACGGTCGGGGGGCATCGCGGCTGTTCGGAAAATGTATATAGGATAGAACTCGGCGTGCTTTTTGAAGGAATAGTGTAGGTGTTATTTACTAGCTATAACTATAAAAAAAATATATTAATGTACTTTTTTAAAATTTCGCGATCACGACTCAATATTTACCGGGTATTTATCGTGTTATTTACCTTTATTATTGTCCGAAGTTTCGACAGGATTGCACCCATCGTGGTACCGGAAATACGTAAATATATTAATGTATAGTCAAACCCTATTTAAGTAAATAAACATAAAGTCTATTATGGACTGTACGTACTGTTTACTTTAGTAGGCACTGCACCTATCTAAACCAGCGTATTTTTGATTCTGAACTGCATTGCTTATATGCATATTCATCAAGCCTTACTGAAAGTCATTATCGTATTTAGCCAAACTAAATATGGGTTGTACTTATAATTTTAAACTACGGTGAATTAAAAATGGCTTATTCCCAGAGGTCCATGGTTCTATTATTTTATTCCCAGAGGGTCCATGAAAAATATTTCAAGTGATAATTTTTAAGTTTAATAATTAAGTGTATTTAGTTTAAGATTGATATTATTAACTTTGACTACTTTTCTAACTTTCAGTTGTTTTTAAACACATGATATCTGTTGTTTTTTGGTTTTGTGCCATGCTTCTAGTAAATTGGTAGTACGATGTCGTAAACTAAATAGACCTTAGGTGATTTGTGAATTATCCAATGTCTAATATTAAACAAATATTTACCATATCATAGAGAAACTTTTATTGTTTACTGTACCAAACTATTTTACAGACCCGTTGGGAAAGGAAATATTATTAAATTTAAATGTTGTGGACCCGTTGGAATCAAAGTATAAACGAGACATGGACCTCTGGGAAAAAGCCTGAAACATTCTTCAGTCGCAATGGACATCAAAATCAAGTAAGCATTATCGACATTGCCAATCGGATAATCTCTTGACAAGCACGTTATTAAGCTTTCAGTATATTGGCCTTTTCAGAACAGGTATTTACTGGCTGATTGACTTTTCAAGTTAAAAGCTTTTAAAGCACTGCAATGACTTTTTATAATTGAATTTTATATCGGGACTTGAAATCAAACATGCCATAATAAACACAGATTTTAATAAAGCTGCTAAGTGCAAGCTGGACGCATGGGTAGCATGTATGAGGACTTTCATGTTTAGGGGCGCCCCATACATAAAACCTTTTAAATAAATAATAATTAATATGTTTCAGTACCTACACATGCGTACCCTTAGTGCACGAGTCCAAATCGCACTTTGCAGCATTATTGAAAAGTCCGTGCTTCTAGTAGTCGAAACAGTTACATAATGTCTAATTTAATTAATCTAATTTACTGTAATGCTGTGTTATTTCTTGAATAAAAAATAAATAAAATAAATAAATAAATGTCTATTAAAATATATAACAAATTGCCTCCTGATATCAAGGAACTGAGAGGTAATTTATTTCATAAAAAACTTTTAAATTTTCTTATCGAACGTTGTTTTTACACAATTGAAGAGTATTTGACATTTAAATTATGATGATTATTTTATTGTAGGTATTAATCTGACATGAAAAAGGTATTATTATTAGTTTTGACAATTGCTGAGTGTAAATGAAGTTGACATTTTAATTAATCTAGACACCTATCTATTTAATAATAATCATTTCAAAATATGTTAATTGTTGATATATTGTAAGCAAAATGAAACTCGTAATTATTAGTACATTTATAAATATTAATATTCACATGCCTGTAGACAGGCGAGATGTGTCGCTCTCTATATAACTGTGTTCCACCAATATATGTAACCATGTTCTTGTGTGAATAAATTATCTTATATTTAGTCTACCGGGGGTGCCGGCAGTAGCATGATGCCCCTCCTATCATGCCCGTAGCAATCTGCTAAGGGATACCGCCGGAAGATGGGCAGCAGCGACTTTCCGAACATTCCTTACTGCGCATTCGTCAACCCGCTTGCTAAGCGTAGTGAGTATGGACACAACCCCCTCACGATCACTTGGAGATCCATGAAGCAGGCCTACATCCAACAGGGGATATCCTCGGCTGAGGTGATGATAATAAGAATATGCTTCTATAAGGTCAGGCTGGTTCATATAACATATTATTCCATTTAGTTTATAATAATTCATTTCTTTATTTTAAATATTTAGAGTCCATGTATGTCTAGGAGTTGGGCGTTGACACTGCCACACAGTTGTAAAGCTTCGGTAGTGTCATCGTTTCATTAGAATTTAAGTGCATTTGTAACATGTCTAAATAAATGATTTTTATCTTATCTTATCTTAAAAATTATTTGTTATAGGTGTGTTGAACGCGGTGGAAAAATCACATTTTATTAAGGACCGTTGCAAACCTCACATCATTTAGAGGTGTTGCAAGCCTCAAATCGCTGTTTAGTTACAGTTTCGTATGGGATGTTTGTGTTTTGCGAAGGTACTGTTATAGGATACCACAATTCTGGAATGTTACGCAGCCTCGACTCTCTAAAAGGTCGGAACTTCCGACTGACATAACACCTCCGACTCCGACTTAACGAAGATCGAAACGCAGCCAGCTCGGCCAGAGTAAACTCAAGGCACATTTTTTGAGTACATTTTAACTTTATTACACTAACATTAATGATATATAACCTTCCTAGCCTACCTTCCGAAACATCAAATTTAAAACCTCGGTTTTACCGGAATCGGAGTCGGACTCCTATTCCGGTAAAACCGCTTCCGTAACATCCCTGACACAAACATAAACATAAACACACAAGTATGACCGTGGGCTTTTTCAAGTTTGTTCCTCAGATTGTGGTTGATTTGAGCGTATATTCCATCAAGGCTCTTCAGGCCGTAGGTACTACAGAAACAAATAAACAACAGCTAAATTGGGTATATCTCGAATAGCGCTGTGGGCTGCATTATTATGTAAGATTAATTTTATTATCTCTGCTTACCTATTATATTATTTTGTAGCTGTTTGCTTTTCCTAAATAAATAAAATAAAAATCTCGTTTTTTTTGTGTTGCAAATGATCGCAGGTGTTCTACTAAAACGTGTGCATTTTTTATATATTTATTATAATTGGCCGTGGGGTGCCCGCAGTAGAATGTTACCCTTCCTCTCCTACCCGTGGATGCAGTAAGAGCCTGCTAAGGGATACCCCTGGAAGATGGGCAGCAGCGTCTTTCCGTATATCAACATCCCGTACTGTGCTCACCAACTCGCCTGCCAAGCGTGGTAAGTATGGCAACTGCCCCTCATGGAGATCCATGAGGGAGGCCTTAGTTCATTTGTGGACGTTTTACGGCCGAAATTATTATAATTGGATGCCCTGATATTACATGTTCAAAAACAATATACATATATTAAGCAGATTTTACGGAAATTGAACCTACTGTGCACCAACATACACTGTGTTTCCAACAAAGCCGAAGTTTCGGGTGAGGCAGCCCTAATTGTTAATAATGATGAATGAAGTACCTAACGATCTGATGTCAGCACGTATTCAGGCAGCATATTTATTATGAAATTGCGTACTGAGAATATTTAATTCATCAATCGTTAATGTAACCTTCATTCATGATTGATGAATTAAATACCTTACGATAGATTATAAACGTATGGCATCATTAATTACCATAATACAATTTGATTTAATATTTTAAGTACCTAAGCCGATGAGGCAGAGAAGGATCAGCAAGCCTAGAATCTAAATTCAATTCCAATTAAGAGTCGACCATTCCCGCAATTCACTGGCGGGAATAGTAGGTACTTAATTCGACACTTTTGTTCATTCACCGCCTTCTCTGATTAATCAAAGATTTCACTCCAATTACCTAGAATGTTATTTGATTGTCTAATTCAAGATTAAATTAAAAGGTGAAAGTTTAAACCTTGTAGAAAAAACTGTATTTTTAGGCATAACTTTAGACAATAAGCTTCAATGGGGCCCACACATAGAACAACTATCGGGTCGGCTTAGTTCTGCAGCATATGCAGTCAAAAAAATCCGCCTTCTTACAGACGTTGATACCGCTAGACTTGTTTACTTTAGCTATTTCCACAGCATTATGTCTTATGGCTTACTACTGTGGGGATGTGCTGCAGATATAGACACCGTATTTGTGCTGCAGAAGAGGGCTATTCGTTCTATCTACAAGATGGGTCCAAGAGAATCACTTCGCACTAAATTTAAAGAAATAAATATAATGACAGTAGCTTGTCAATATATTTATGAGAACCTGTTGTACACCCATAAAAATATTGCTTCGTTTAAGAAAAACAGCGACAATCACAATGTAAATACAAGAAATAAGAATAAACTCGCTGTGCCCACTACTAGGCTCCATAAGGTGAAAATATCCTTTAAAGGGCAATGTATACGCTTCTACAACAAACTCCCAAGTGAGTTGCAGAAGTTATCATTGAATAAATTCAAAAACATTATCAAACGCAATCTGTGCAATAAAGCTTATTATAAAATATCAGATTACCTAGAGGACAAAACCACTTGGGAAGGAATCTGCTCCAACTCCGTCAAACGTAACATAAGACAAAATAAAATTGTTAAATGATGACTATAACGACCGAGTTAGGTTCTTCTGTTCACTTCTTTTCCTAACTCGCGTGTCATCTGAAGTGAACAGATTCAATTATGTGCTTTATTCTATTTATTTGTGTTGTTTTATTTTGTAAGTTGTGACGCGTCAATAAGGTCCATGCGGCCGCACTGAATAAAGTATTTTTTGAATTTGAATTTGAAACATTTTCAAACTCCACTAGAATGGCATCACAGTGAATAATTAACACCATTATTCCCCGAATGCCTGAATTACGTCAGATTATGCCAGACTAAACTTATCAACGCCTAGAGAATGGTCGCATTAGCTAACTTCATTAAAACTCATGTCTACGTGTCGTTTAAAGGTGTATAAGGTGTATAAGGCCCGCTGTCTATCTTGTCACGAGATTTATGTACGTCAGAATGTGATGTGAAGTCTTTGAAATGCAGATACATAGATAGATAGATAGAAAATACTTTATTGCACACCTTAAAACTAAACATAATAACAAGAAACACTGAAAAACAAAGTGACAATTGGCGGCCTTATCGCTAAAGAGCGATCTCTACCAGGCAACCTTGGGGTGTATTGGATTGTAATATATGACAAGGGGTTATAATGGTGTACATTTAGGTTAAACTAATTACATATACCATACATAATTATATGCTAAGGCAAGTAGATGGGGCTTGAGTCTATGGATATGATTTAGCATGATACTAGCAAAACTACTAGCAAAGGTGTAAGGAATATATCTGAGTCACCCTACCTATGCACCGTAGCAGCTATGCAATTACAAGATGGTACGAGTACACTTAGCAAAAATAATAATATACGTAGAGTCTATACTCTACGTATATTATTATTTTACGTGGCATCATTGCGGAGCTATCTCCGCAATGATGCCACGGGTACACTGTAGCAATAATAATAATCTACGTAGAGTATAGCTACGCAATGACATGATGCTACGAGTACAATGTAGCAATAACAATATCTACGTAGAGTATAGCTACGCAATGACATGATGCTACGACAACACCGTAGCAATAATAATATCTTCAAAGAAATAAATAACCACATAAAAAATAATACGGTTCCGGTGAGATTCGAACCCACGTCCGTCCAATCGATACTTGACGCTTCCTAAAGCCGGAAGTGCTTTGACCACTAAGCCACAGAACCCATGCCGGGACCCGCTGAAATTCTTGATAAGGTGATGTCGGTTTGAGCAACCGATTAGAGCGCCATCTACAGGTAATTACTAGAGTTCTCCTGTTCATTTTCTGAAGTTGCATTCAGTAGCAATGACTAGAGATGTCGCTATAGCTTATCTTATAGTTTGTTATTTTTATGAATTTATTTAATGAATAACCTCATCAAAAGTTTACGGTTCCGTGGGATTCGAACCCACTTCCGTCAAATCGATACTTGACGCTCCCTAAAGCCGGAAGTGCTTTGATAAAGATTTACATAAAATGAGATGATGATGATAAAGTTCGTAATGTAGGTACTTACAGAATGCAGCCGCCTAGCAGCGTCGTGTATGGACAGAATGTGGGTGATCTTGTACTTTTCGAGCTGTACCGTGTCCTTGGAGTCCCGGTAGTTTCCCACGTAAAGGCCCGGGAGCACCTGCCAACATCACATTGTGTTAGATTTCGTCAGATGGTGGATTACTGCAACGTGAGCCTTGGCGAAATTGACTGCCTCCGTGGCTCAGTATGGTCTAATAGCCGAATGATACGCAGGAGGTAGCGGGTTCGATTCCCGCCAGTGGATTTTTTTTGTAATTGTTCTGCAGATATTCATCTCGGGTATTTTTCAATGTATGTTATGTACCTAGGGTATGTATTTACAAAAAATGTATCTAAGTATTCAATCAATCATCTGGTTCCCATAGTACAATGTTTGCTTAGTTTGAGACTAGATGGTGTTGTGTGTACACTATTTATTTACAAATCGCCGCCTATAATAAATGTCTAGTAATTCAGTTTTAATTATTAAGTATGATAGTTTTAAGGTACAGGAAGGGCCTTTATGTAATGCGTTTTTTTAACTATCCCAAAAACTTAGGATCTGGTTCGGTAAGTTACTTCGGGAAAAAATGATCCTGCTAGGAAATAGTAGGTAGTGTCGATTAAAATTAACTCGTTTTATATATAAACTTTATTTCAGACAACTATAGATATGTAACAAGATGTAAAGTACTAAATCTAAGGCCCATATAATATATACCTTACAGACTAACATACATATTAATAATATCTTATCTACTAATGATTAGTTATGTTGTGGTCCTGTAAATCATTCGTGGTGGAAAGGAAAGCGAATAAGTTTGAGTTTGATTCGCTACGTATTCATGGCCACCGCCATATCCGAATATATATGTCCATATAATCCATATCCCGATTTTTTAATCAAGCAAGGGATACTAATGGTTATTGGTAAAGACCTTATTATATGCAACACAAAAAGCTTGTTATATGCCACTAGAGCGCGACACCTGTCACCCAAACAGTAAATCGGTTGTATATTTTCAACAAGACTTGGGTACCAGAAAATGGGGCGAAGACCTCAAATGATCACTAAAGGTCAACAATGGCATTTTTGGGTTTTTGGATGTTTTCGGTCATTTGAAGCCTTTAAATTTTTTGGTGACCTTTTGAGGTCACAATAACTCCGGTCCCTGTGACCCTAGGGTGACCAAAATTAATCAGTACCCTTCTCTCATTAAGACGGTGCTAAGAAAAAAGTATGTAAATCGGTCAACGCGTTCGGTTGTAATAGTCTCATACACAGACAGACAGATAGACATAAAGCGCTATGCATATTAGGGCGCTTCGTCCCCTAAAATTTCACACGCTACAGCGCAACTGTCTCGTATATTAATCTGAATCCCCTGTCCGGCCCATAGCGTGCCGACCCCCGCGGCATAATGACGTTGGAATAAGTTGTTGTTAAAACTGGTGGGCTACGTCTGTAACCCGTGCGAGCGTTCATGAAAGTATAAGTATCACGAGTAAATATTGTTGAGGTAAATTAAATTGAGGTAAATATGATACAATTACTGTTGTTTTACTATGCAATGCTGCATAGTTACTTTTTTATTACTTGTCTATTGTTTTAATAGACTTTTCTTGTAGATTTATTCAATTGTGATCGTTTTTTAGATGGTGAGTAATTCAAATAATTGTTTTGAGCGAATACAAGCATGGCTGTTGATGGAAGACAAAGGGGACGATGTTATGAGAGAAAATGAGGAGGATGTTATGCTTCTGTCTATTTTAGCATTCTCTTAGGGGCCGTCTCTACGAGCGTGGGAATCGCGGCGATGTTATCGTCCGTGCCACGTATTTCTATACACTCTCTTAGAGGCTGTCTCCACGAGCAAGAGAATCGCGACGAGTCCGCCCTATAGAATCGCCGCGATTCCCTCGCTCGTGGAGATGGTACAAATCACAATGGCACAAAATGGGGCAAATATCCACCGCCCACTTCAAGAACCAGATCTCACAACATTTTCTTCCGTTCATCAGGCCCAATAGGCATGGCAAAATATGCTAAAATAGTTTTTTTTTATAATTTCGGCTCTTTTTCTGACGAGCTCTGTGGCGCAGCGGACGATGGTCCGCCTGCGACGCAAGGGGTTGCGGGTTCGATTCCCGCCTCGGGACAAATGTCTGTACGATCTGCAGATATTTTTTCAGGGTGTTCTGGGTGTTTTTCTATATATAATAAAAAATATCTATCTATGTAGTATAATGTATTAAGTATATCAGTCATCTAGTACCCATAACACAAGCTCTGCTTATCTTGGGGCTAGATGATGCTGTGTGATTTGTCCAGCATTATTATTATTATTATATATTATATTATTTTTCAATGCTGAAATTCAGAATATCCTGCTGAGATCCCTAGAAGCATAAAACTGCACAACAGATTACTTTTTGGGCTGGTAAAACATTCGTGTAGGAGTTGGACGTCGTTATTTGTTGCAGCAGAGCTCTCAACAGCGAAACATGAATGTGGGAGACGCATTTATAGCGATCAAATCAAATCAAATCATATATTTGCAAACATGGGTCAAAAAGATATTGAGTGTTTATACAGGCTCCAGACATGTTTTACCCTAGGGCATGCAAATTCATAACCTAGTCGATACTATAACATAATTAATTAATTTTAAAGTGCAATTGTTAATGAATAATTTGTAATGTCAAAAGTAAATTATACAATGTCAAAAATCAATGATAGTATTAATTTATAACTTAGTCAATTTGTATGTCCTTATCTGCTAGAAATTCATTTATATGATAATAACACTTTGATTTCAAAAAATTATTAAGTTTATTTTTAAAAATTGTCAAAGGCAGTATTTCGAGGTTATTTGGTAAATGATTATAAATTTTTGGTGCCATTCCATAAAAACTTTTTCTAAGCAATGCTGTTTTTGCAGCTATTAAACACAAGTGGTGCTCGTCACGTCTGCTACGCGAATGGCTGGGTTTTTCAAAAATATTAGAATTGCTTTTAACAAAAATAGCCATTTCATATATGTAGAGTGCTGGGAGTGTTAGTATTTTTGATAATATAAAGTAGAAGAAGAAGAAGAAGAAGAAAATCATTTATTTTTGACACACACACAACATATACAAATTACAAAGAAAACATAAAATAATCAAATTAGGCTTACACTGTTAAACAAAAATTTTAAAAATATGTACAACCAATGCTGCGTGAGGTCAAAAAATGGACACTGCCTCAGTATTACCGCAATCACGTAGCAAGCTACGCGGTTGCGGCGCTGATTTTCAGGCAGGTCCGTGTGACCGCCTCGTCTGCCAGTGCAAAGCGCAGGCGTACAAAATAAATAAATACCATTTATACAGCAATAATATTACATACAATAATAGAATACTTAATTAATGAATAAATGAGGAGAGTAATATAATATAAATACGTGACCGACCAACCATCAAACCACACCAACACAGGCACAGCGAACACCTGTGGACAGGCCATTAGTTCGGCCATTAGCGTGCGATACTCTGTGGTCGGTGTGGTCTTATCTATGGCCATTTGTGTGAAAAATGAAAAAAAGATGTCTACCGACAGGATTACAAGGTTATCAATTAACTTCGTTTACCGTCACTCCAATTCAAATTTGGCGTAGGTATGAAAAGTGTAACAGAAATCGTGGACTGTGTAGACTACCTACCTTTGGACAAGTGTGAAACCATTGCGCAGGGAAAGTTAAAGACGCGGATCAGAGCCAAAATGATGGTGGCTAAGGAGTTTGAGCTTGCCATTCGTAGCAGTAACTCATCTTCAAACCCCGATACGCGTCCCGTGCAGAACCAAAGGTAAGAGACTTGTGCCTAGGAGTAAAATATATAGATTTAAACGTGCATGACGTAAAGCGAAGCTGAGTGAATCTCAGCTCTATTGGATATCACTATTTTACAATTTTAGTACATTATTTTGCAGCGCACGAAAACAAGCCGGGGCGAGAGAGAGAAAGAGAAGAGGCTCAGGCTGTTTGAATGCACCAGCTCAACACAGCTAAATGCAGTGCCAGGTTGAGTGTTCTGTGGGTTGAACAGGCTCATGCAACTGATTTCAGCCCCGATCCGTGCGCCGTGCTTATGAACAAAGGTAAGTTGCCCTAAAAGGAATAAACATACATTAGAGAGTTCTTATTTTAAGACAAGGCTATTTATTTAAAGCTAGTCTCAGTACACAGACTAAATGAAGCTATCCGCCTTATGTTGAAATGTATTAAATTACAGCGCATATGTACAAGCCAAGGGCAAGTGAGAAGAAAAGCAAGAGGCTGAGTCTGTAGTAATGCAGGAGAAATTAGCAGAGACTGTACATTAACTCATGTCTTAAGTAAGGTATACAGCTATCGGTAGTCTTCAGGCCATACATTGCTGTAATGCATCTTTTTTGAGACTTAAAGATCCTTTCTCTATCCGTGCAATTTCCCCAGAACATTATGCCGTACCGTAATTTTGAAGAAACATAACCATGATATATTGTTTTAAGTGCGTCAAAACTTACAACTTTCCGTAGTTTGTAAAGCATATATGAAAATTTGCTGAGCGCCTTACATACTTCTTCAGCTTGAATAGTCCAGGTTAATTGACTATCAATTACCAGTCCTAAAAATTGTGTACTAGTTGCACTCTCTACTGTCTGGTTTTTATACGATGTTATTATTTTGGGCATGAGTGTTCGCTGTGAAAAATGCATCACTTTTGTCTTACTTAAGTTAACGTTTAAATTATTATTTTCTAACCAGTCTATTATCTTATATAATGTGTCATTAATGTCAATTTCATAAGTTTCAAAAGATTTACATTTGACTATAGCAGTACTATCATCGGCAAAAAGAACCATCGGATGTTCAACATGAGAGGGTAGGTCGTTAATGTAAATAAGGAATAGTAATGGCCCCAAGACGCTACCTTGAGGAACTCCATATTTTATAGCTCTCCCTGGGGACGTATATACTAATTCCTTTTTTGCGTTAAAACATATTCTGCGGATCTCTGTATATTGCGTTCTATTATCTAGATATGACTTTATGAGACTCAGTGCGTTTCCTCTAATTCCATATTGGAACAATTTATGGATTAAAATGGCGTGATCCACATAGTCAAACGTCATCGATCGTCAGGCAGTCGAGTGTCCTGAATGCAATAGAGTGATGTTGCTATAAAACAAGTTCAATAAGATGATAAGAAACCAGTCAGCTAGTAAATATTATGTTCCTAATTAAAAGTAAATCTAAGTGATTTTTTGTTTAAAATTATGAAGGAAGTAAATTTTCGTTGATTTTATACAGCAATATGATTAAAATAATGCTGGTCAGGTATCTCCTCCTCATATTCCCCTAATTGCAAAAAATATACATTGTAAGTGGGCTACGCCTGTAGCCCGTGCGTGCGCTCAATGAGTTTTTAGGGGCGCGTGCACTCTAGTGTTAAGAAATGCTTGAAATATGCACAAAAATTGTCGGAATACCTATGTAGGATATAGAAACCCAAAAAAAGAGGAGTATTAATAAGTATTTGTTTTAATATTTCAAAATTGAAATATTTGCGGTTGAGCGTGATTTATTTCGATAATAGCCTAAATATAGGTGACTAATATTAGATGGTAGTTTATGTTATAGTAGATAGTATTTATTTTCCACCTTGTTTTTGTGTCCGAAGCGTACCTATTGTTTATAGTTTTCTCTCTTATTATTTTCTTATATCTATTCGTGATAACCTTTTACTTACTTTATGTTTTCACACTGTTGTATACTAGTTTAGTATAGCTATTAGTTGTCCTGATAAATAAATAAATAAAATCAACATACAAATTATGAATTATCCAGTAATAGACTGGGCAGCATTTTGAACTTGGGTGCTATGTTAGCACTTAATGTTTTAAGTTTATCTGTCAAATGTTCTTCCGTAAATATATCGATAATATGCATTATAACCAGATAAATAGTAAAACATGCAATAACCGCTGAGGAGGGCTTAAATATACAAATGCATATAATCTGGTCTTTAGTGATTGGATGCAATCAATCTAATTGCAATAAAAGGGATCGTACCAATTTAACGAGTTTTCTCTTAATCCTTAAATGGCTACGATTGATGAACTGCCGGTGAATTGGATTACGAAGTATCTATTTGATACCTATTCGCTGGTTGGTTTTTCTTCAAAAGTCAACCTAAAAGATACCTACTATCCACTTTGTTACACATTCCTTGAACGGAAACGTTTTTCTCCTTGGTAGAAAAACAAAAGAATTCATGCTGTTCTCCAACAGGGTTCATGTCGAACTTAAATTTGTCTATAATTTTTTAACACTTGTTACACTTGTTACTTGTATCCTGATCTAAGTTGGTTGGTTTTTCTTCATCGGTCAAAATATATGTTACCTTAGCAACTTTGTCATTTTTACATCACCGTCTTCTTTCATAGGTTAACATTCCCTTGTTTATTACCGTCAAAAGTTTTACTGCCATACCAGCAGAATGTGTTTTAGAATCGTGAGGACGTGAGGTCACACAATCTAATCAATAGAGTTCCTTGTTGAAGGCACCTACCTAAAAACCAAAGCTCACAGCACTACTCATAGGCACGATTATGTATTAAGATTAAATTCATCATCATCATTTCCTCCGCAAAAGTCCGCCTGTGTTCACACAGGCTCTCCATGAAGGGTGGTTGCCATACTCACCACGCTTGGCAGGCGGTTTGGCGAGCGCAGTACAGAATGTTGATACACGGAAAGACGCTGCTGCCCATCTTCTGGAGGTATCCCTTAGCAGACTTTTACGGCATCCACGGGCATGAGTGGGTGGGTAACATTCTACTGCCGGCACACCACGGCTATCATAAAGATAAGATGAAATTGCCTGGATTAATTACCAACAAAACTTAGCATGTAGAAGTGAAACCTGAAACTTTGCTTTGTGGCAACTTTGTCGTAAATTCTGACATTTCAGGGACGCTGAAATTCTAGTAGCAGGGATACGGCTGACTCCAATTTGCCGCAACCATTTATTTAATTACACTCGATTTGGTTTCATAACCGCTATTTCCCACCTAAATAACTGTGATAAAAGTTATTTATCCAAAGGATTTCATTTATCCTTTTAGATAAAGCGAGTTTTTAGTTCAAGGCTGATTCTCCTATAAAGCGTTCGGAATAAATAACATTTATTTGTAATGTTAAGTTTACAAAATGTACACAGTCAAATGGAATAAATAAAATAAATCGAGAAGGTATTACGATACCTTATTATTTATTTGGTCTACCAACAAGAGATACACAATAATAGACCTTAAGAATTAGGTATTCGAAAAAGGGTTATGTCTTTAACATTACAATAAGCCGTAAGTTTCCCACAGCTGGGCAAAGGCTCCCCAAGGGGAGTATCGTTGGATAACTGAGGTGCTATTGATGCATCTTGATCCGCCGTCAACTCGACCCATGCGCTATTGATACAAGGTTTGCGGCAAACTTGATCAGTCCATATGCATAACATACCTTTAATGAATTAGCCATAAATAAAAAAAATAAGTACCCGTCCATATCGTGCGTAAGCACCTGCTTAGACATCCGATTGAGCTAAAATTTACATATCCCTTAAGTTTCGATGACAATACAATATGCAATACTTGAAAAATGGCCGCCCGCCGGTACAAGATGGCGGATGATGTATCTTTTGTCAAGCGCCGTGGTACAGCTCTATCAAATTAAAATGCTTTAATAGCTTGTTTGTAAAAATGTTTTTTTAAACATAAACTAATTTGTGTTCAGATTTCCTATAAAAGTATTGAAAAGGAAATACACAAAGTATCGTTATTTAAACCCAATACTAGAATTTATAATATCAACTGCGTCAACATTTTTAATACTCCGTTTTACAGAACATTAAACATGAAATCGGTTAAACACAACGCGCCCATTTATTTTATAGCCTTTTCTCCTTGTAACAGTTATTCTGAAATAAACTGGTCTCACTGAAAAGACTACCTGTGTACATTTTAGTGAAAAATACAAGGTTACCCATAAAAATCAAATGAATCAAAAGCCTTTAAAAAATCAGTGGTCGACCGATATGATCTTATGAAGAATTTCGACCCATCAAGGGATCCCCATGATGTACCACGCCTTAACGTTTTTCTTTAAGTGAGAAAAAGTAAAATTATGTAGGTATATCACTAATGTACTGTCGCGTTCTTAATAAAGGATACCACTTAGCGTTAGTGGTATCCTTTACTATGAACGCGACTGTTCCGAAGTAAACCTGTTGTTTGCAAGTAAACTTTCTCATTTGTCATTTAAATGCATACTTTGAATTTTTTTTTGGCGGTGTTGATATTTACCTACCTACTTACTTAGTTATCTACGTACTTAGTTTTCGTAACATGGAGGACTAGAAGTCGCCCGAGGTTTCACCCGCATCTTTGGTTACTGATCCGCTCCCGTTGGTCGTAGCGTGATGTTATATTAGCCTATAGCCTTCCTCGATAAATGGGCTATCTAACACTGAAAGAATTTTTCATATCGGTCCAGTAGTTCCTGAGATTAGCGCGTTCAAGTAAACAAACAAACAAACTCTTCAGCTTTATACATATATTAGTACATATATACACCAAAGCTACAGTTTACTCAGAGCTCAGGAAGTTCAATAAAGCACACGGGTCAGGATTGGCACGGATAGCGGACCAAGTGCCCTGACATCAAGTGCCCTATAAAATAAATAGCTTTTTTACTGCGAAGCCAGGCTACTATAGAAACGTATACTAGGTGTCGTGCATCCGTATATTTATATTACTAGTATATATATATATTTATATTACTAGTATATATATATATATATATATATATATATATATATATATATCTAGGTCTAGAAGAACATGCATCAGTGGAAGAGATCAATAACAGGTTCGTAGAAACTGTCCACACGGTGGGATCTCAGTTCTTTAAGACGCCCCGTACAAATAGACCTCAGACATTCTCTGATGACACTCTTAACCTCATGGCTGAGCGACGCTCATTACGACTGCAGTCTCCCGATGATGCTAAGTCACATAGGCAGCTCAATAGGCAAATTTGGAAATCCTTGCGGCACGATATTCGTACCTTTAATACAGCTCGTATTAAAGATACGATAGAGCGGAACAATGGCTCCAGTGTTCGCGAGAGATATGTCTATTGGGCAAAGCCAGATGACGAAGCTGAAGAGGGAAGATGGCTGTATAGCGTCTCTATGCTTAATTATTATAACACCCTTCATTTTTGTCAAGTGTTAAGAAATTATAGAAAGTTAAAGAAACTACTTTTTAACCAACTCCAAAAAGGAGAAGGTTCTATGTTCGACTGTATATTTTTTTTATGTATGTATGTATGTTCACTGATTTCTCCGTCAATTGTGGACCGATTTTCATTTTTTTTTTATTCCAGAGGGTGCACTTCCGAGGTAGTCTTATTGGAACCAAGGCAGGATCTGATGGTGAGATCCGGGGAAATCGAAAACCCTCAAATTTCAAAGACACGTACAATGTTTTTCACATATTTTTATTTATTTTATTTTATCATTTGAACTCGGTTTTTTTTGTTGAAAAATAAAGAAATATAAAATTGTAATAAACGACGACCCGCTCTCTCTCTTATGTGACGCAGGTGTATTATATTATCTGTGGACGCAGACAAAGTTGCGCAGAACAGCTAGGCAATCATAATATTACGTTTATATTTTTATTGGCTGGCAGTCGTATCATGAGAGAATAAAATGAAATCGATTTTTCCATTATTTTTTACAGATAGTAACTGAATAAATAGGATTTTTCGATAGGTAGGTCCTTCCGTTAGGTTTTTGCCCAGCAATATAATTGGTTCTGTTCAGTTAATAAGAAGTTGCTAAGACTTAAATTCTAAGAACTATTTCTAATTCTGTTACTAATTTAATTGGTTTTCAGTCAAGGGGGAGAAAGGTAAGCCCCAATTTCAATTAAAAGAATGTCTGAACACTAAATCGAAAATACCTACATAATTTACATTTTATTAGAATCGGAAACCTCACCGCAACTTTCTAAAGGAAATTCATTAGAAAGACATGCCCTTCTGAAACAGTATAATACTTAGTACGTATCTTTTTAATCTGGGCTTAGAAAACATTAGTATAGAGAAACAATCACGATAATTTTGGTCTGGAAAACAACAAACCACAAACTTTTGAAGGACTCTTATTTGATACATATTTTACAAAAGGCTATACAAAAAGGCTTTGACAAAAAATACAATTCCACCTCGGTTGCGGCCATTTTGAAAGCTTTGAGTTTTGCATATTTTATTGTCACCGGAACTAAATAAAAGGTGTTTGGTAAAATTACAGCTCAATCGGAATTTAAAAATTGTTTCTGTTTCAGCTTGTTAGATGAGGACCCGGGCGAATATACACGCACACTTTGTTAAAAAGTAAAGAAATCGTAAAAAGGATTTTAAATTTTTTTAAAGTATGATAAAATATGATAGGTAAGTTCAGCAGGCGAAGGTCTAGTCAAGAATGCTTGTTAGTATAGTGAGAAAGTGTACCTACTTTACTAACAACTAAGACATGCGCTTCTAGAAGCTAATACCACAGATTACAGAAACTAATACTCCCAATGCACAAAGCCAAATGAGCACTTCTTAGTAGCACGGACCTAGGGAAAGGAATGTCTCCGGAAATTCATAAACAACATTATGATACTAGGCTACGAAACTGAGGCCCAATCTTTATGGACCTAGAGATGGAAATGTTCTCTGCTAGGTATTATAAATAAAATTCGTGGACAAATAATATAAATTAGCCACAAAAAAATTCTAAATTCTTAATTGTAGGTACACAAAAAAGAACATAAAAGACATTTTATACTTATTGGTTATGAACAAAGGCGAGAAAATATTTGGTATTAAAGGAAAATAGTCGGTAAGGCCCAATTTTCCACGATGTTGAAGCTTTTCAAAGGAAAAAGAGCGAAAAGTAGTCGACCTGGAATGGAGTAATGTGACAGTCGCGTGACGGAACCATTAATGGTGTGGTTGGAAAGGTGACCCAGTTCACCTAGTCGAGACTTTATGAATTACGACTTTCATAATGATTCATGATCGTCAACTGTAGCAGGATTTCACGCACTGCTTGGTGTGGGTCTCGTCTCCATATTCTTGCGCCATACTTGAGTTTTCTTTTACATTTCACCTGTCCATCTTGCAAGACGACGACATTCCTCTGTCGACGACCTCTGTAGAGCAGCGGGCGAAGGTCCGCCTGCTACGCAAGAGGTTGCGGGTTCGAATCCCGCCTCGGAACAAATGTCTGTATGACCTGCAGATATTTGTTCAGGGTGTTCTGGATGTTTTCTATATATAATAAAAAATATCTATCTATGTAGTATATTGTATTAAGTATATCAGTCATCTAGCACCCATAACACAAGCTCTGCTTAGCTTGGGGCTAGGTGATGCTGTGTGAATTGTCCAGCATTATTTATTTATTTATTTATTTATTATTTATTCCTATAGGAGCACAAAGTTCTTGGACGAGTTGCGTTGCGTTTTCGAGAACGTGCGTCGAAATATTAGGAAAATCAAAGACTCAAATCTTTTTTTATACTACTAAACCCACCCACCTGATGGTAAGCGGTTACCTCTACCTATAACAATTGCAATGCCGCGGTGATCACGTTCACTAAGCACGTGACCAACGCTGCATTGCATTGCGCCCGTCACCCTGAGACAGAGTTGTGAATATACCGTAAATATTGCATATAATGTTCACAACCATATCTCTCTCTCTCTCTCTCGCTCTCTCTCTTCCAGCCGTAGAACGACAGTTTCATAAGTTTTATAACATTTATGTTTAAGCAGTTTTAGCTGATTAATTAAATACATCAGGGTTTATCGATATCGCCGTTTAGAGACAACGATGAAGCGACCGAAGTAAATAAACATTCCAGTGGCGGATTTACAAATTTGCCGCCAGTAGGCAATTACTTACATTTTTGCGCCCCTACTGACCTACGTACGAAATTAGAAACAATGAAAGTATGATTTGTGCTCTATAGTCTTAATTACAGCAGCCCTTTCCCGTTGTTAGTTGGTAGGTATGATTATATTTTTTTGTGAAATTTCCGACTCATTTTCTGTGTGTAGAAGACATTTTCTTTCGTTTCTTAAGACTAAAAAAATGGTCTTAATTTGCCGCCCCCTCAAATCTGCCGCTCTTGGTTCCAGCCTACTCAGCCTATTGATAAATCCGGCACTAAAACATTTCAATGACGCCCATTGTCGTTTTAGTTTCGAAAATTTGATAATTTTGACAGTCGACATGTCGGGCGATTGTTTTAATCCAATCAACAGGGCGATTGTATCAATCCGATTTACGTAAAAACGTTTTGGACACGATTAGTATTGTAATATGCACTTTATTGTAATAATATTAAAGTTTATTTTCAAGTGCGTTAAGAGTGCGCATTAGGCAATTTTGTAGTTCGTAATCGTTATGTATCTCAGAATCTGTGAAAGTTACCACCTTCATATTTGGGGAAATTATACTTTAAGCTTTTATCTTGAATTAAGTGTTTTAAAAACGCGATTGGTGAATTTTTCCTCGATAATATATATTTTTTTAAATTATATGTTTTGCACAAATTTTGCTATTTATCTCAGGAACAGCACACCTTGTTTGTTAAATATTTGTTTTTTCAAGAAACCTAGAAGTATTTCTTTAGGTTTGTCATTTAATTTTTTTGATTGGTTGTTTAATTAACTTTTTATAAGGTAAAAACTGTTTTGGCGCTTACGTCGTTAGAAAATACGGTGTGGGTCTATCGCTCTGTACTTCTCACTCGCGAGAAAACCATATCTTGTCGTTCCGCTCGACGCTCTGTTGTCAGTTGGCTACGGCATTGCGAGAAGGACGGACGTGTGCTTGACTTCGATACATTTCTATTACTAGAGATACTCACTAGGTATCGTATTATACTAGTTTAATTAAATGGTGAAACCCAAATATAAAATGGGACGTCGGGTGTACAAAAAATGTATGAAGAAAAAAAGCAGGAAATTAGGAAAAAAAACAAGTAAGTGCTTACCTTTCTATTATGTATTGAATGTAAATAAAAACGTATGTTCATAACGTATTATTTACCTACCTAGTAGTAGTATTTATTACTTTTTGCACACTCAAACTAATGTTACCTACATCTGGTAGGTACCTACAAATATTCCTTCTAATTTAATTTTTTTATTTAATTGTTGTTTTTAGAACGGAAAACCACTCGTTCATAGAACTTTTAAAAGTGGAAGAAAATCCCGCAAGCGGTTTGCCGCTGTGACGCTGCTGGTGACGATGTCATAGACGATTCGTCAACGATGGCCGTGTCACCGATAGCGGTGAATCCTTCGCGAATGGAAATAATTGATAATATACATCAAGGTGAGTGAATAGGTGCCTAAATTTGCAAATACTGTTTTGTCGGGTTAGGCTGGTTTTCCTGTCACATTTGCCGTCATTGGCGACGGGATGGTCGGCACGGCGCCGGCGCCTAGGAACCTACCGTTGTGTAGTTGGCCATCTCAGCGTCACATTGTACCTACTACATAGTACATATGGATAACTGACACTATCCATATTTTATTGGGTAGTGTGCCAACCCGTCCGCTCATCTCAACCGCACCGGACGAGTTGGCACAAAAAATAATGACAATATTCCCGTTCGTCAACTCGTCCAGTCAATTTTTATGACAAGTTTTTTGCAATAAATTACGAAAAGTAATGTTACCAACAAATTTGTAATGTGATGTAAGTATAAATATATTTGTTTGTTACTATAACATCTGTACTACCCCAAGAGGGGCGATTTCAGCCCATTTGAACAAGTACTAAGTAAGTAGTTGCCGTGGGGTGCCGGCAGTAGAATGTTACCCCTCTTCTCATGCCCGTGGATGCAGTAAGAGCCTGCTAAGGGATACTTCCAGAAGATGGGCAGCAGCGTCTTTCCGTGTACCAATATCCCGTAATGCGCTCGCCAACCCGCTTGCCAAGCGCGGTGAGTATGGCAACTACCCCCCATTAAGATCCATGAGGGAGGCCGGTGTTCAGTAGTGGACGTTTTACGGCTGAAATAAGTACTTGTACGGGGGAAATTATCAAGGATTCGTTTTTCGAGTTTTCCATACAAAAAAGCTTTTATTTTTCAATGTGTATACCCTCAAAAATGTACTTAAACATTGTTGATATGTACCTATATCCTGGCATTAAAGCACATTGCCAAAAAAGTAGATAGATAGATAACTCTTTATTGTACCAGCTTTATTCTAGCACCAACAATATAACAAAGGAAATTTAGTGTAATTAACTAAAATCAGTAGCACAATGGGCGGAAAAAATACATACACTCCCACTCACACACGTAAACACGCACACTTACACACACACACACACACATATATACATATATATATTTACACACTCAAATACACAATCCAACATATGTGTACACACTTATTTACATACACAAACACATTGTTATCATGACAGAACAATTCTATGCTTATTAGGAAGGGCAGAGGAACTACAGCACAAGATTTTTAATCTTAGTGTAGTTTTTCTGCGTATACTTATTATCTGTGTTACTACTAGTTCTTATTCTTAAGTCATTATTGTATGTTCCTAAATTGTATTTTTCTTTTTGTGGTAAATAAATAAAATTATATAAAAAAAGCTAAAATGAAAAAGGTCGAAGACAGTGTCAACGTTTGCACAATTTCACCACATTCATACACAATTCTAATAAGTGTACTCGGTAGTATCTACTTCCACACTGTCACTCGATGCACAAGTTGTTAAGTTCACTCATTACAGGAACGGCTTGATGTGCTGCCCTCCGTGAAGGACGCATAGATTGCTGCGTTTGACAACAGAGCTGGTGGCTGTTTCTCACTCAGTCGCATAAACTAGACTTTAGGTAGCCCCATAAAAAAATTAAGTGGGGCTTAATCTGGGGATTGTAGTGGCCAGGCGACAGTACCCCCGCGGCTGATCCACCTGGAGGCGTTGAGCCGAGGCACACCTCGCTCATCGTCTAGGAGAACAGACGATGAGCGAGGTGTGCCTCGGCTCACAACTCGCTCCGTTCTGCTGGAACATCATCTCCCGGGCGTCTTTCATCTAAATGAAAGATCTTTTGAAATGCATAACTATGTAGGTAGGTACTTGTAGGTACTCGTTACCCAGGTCAAGAGTCAGCTGATATTAGGGTTGTCATCGTATTAATTAGCTGATTACGCATAATCTTTGCTGGTCTTTTCTTGAATGAAAATCATCAAAATCTGGATAGTCGTAGAACTAACGTTAATACTTGGGGAGTCAGAATTACTCCCTTTCGGCTTAGTATACATGATAAAATACACTTTATAGAGTGGTAGTAATAAATAGAAGCAATACCTACACTAGGCGTGGTTTTAAAACAAAGAGACCATGTAATACTTTATTATTATTATTATTAAGAGCCTGTACTGTCCCACTGCAGGGCAAAGGCCTCCCTTCCTTCCTTCCACCTTTCTCTGTCTTGAGCTACTGTGGTCCAGTCTTCCAAGTATGCGTCGAGTTCGTCTCTCCATCGACGTCTTGGTCTGCCGCGAGGTCGTTTCCTGTCTTGTGGGATTTAAATATTTCAAACTTGGATTCATCTGTCCAAAGAACTTCTTTAAAGTCTTCTTCAGTCCAGTCTCGATGGGTAAGGGCCCACTGCATCCGTTTCTTTTTGTTCTGTGGCCTTAGTAGTGGTTTTCGAACGGCGACGCGACCAAATAACTTAGCATCTCTCAATCGTCTTTTTACTGTAGTCAATGACACAGGTTCTGATCGGGATTTGTTCACTTCTGCGCGGATTTCTGGTGCGGTTAGGCGTCTATTCCGCTTGCTGGTAACGACGATGAAATTATCCTCGCTAGAAGTGGTAGCTCTCGGTCTCCCCGATCGCGAACGATCTTGATTACTGCTAGTCTCCTTGTATCGGGTTATTGCGTTATGAACACAAGTCTTCGACAACTTAAGTTGAGAGGCAATCGCACGTTCAGATTTGCCTTCGCCGTGTAAAACAACTATGGCAGAACGAGTTTCAGTGCTAATTTCGCGCACTTTTCCCATTTTAAGATGTCTTCACTGTAACAACGACGAGCTCAGACTAGTTAAGATAATGAAAAATTTACTCCATCAAAACTCAGGTAAAAAATATGTTTAAGGAAGCTAAAATAATCCGGAAGTACGGTTACCGCAAAACAAAACCAAAATAATTAGAAATGAGCAGGCCATAAAAAATATAACAATGACTCTATCACCTGGTAAGCGCGCGGTACTCATTTATGTTTTGAAACAATAGACCTTTAAAGGATGATAACTTAAAAATATACAATAAAAATTACTCTCAGAAATTCTTTGATAACAATAGAATACGCAGGTGTTCAAATTAGCTCTTTATCATGTGTACTTTTGAAATATTTTGGTGGTTACAAAGATTTTTACAAGTGGTCTCAAACTTTTGGCCGACAGTGTATAAGTCGGTCTCCTCAATCCCCCGTCTCCCATTTTTAGCTGTTTTTAGGGGCAATCGTGCCCTTAGAAACGTCTCTTGTTGATCAAATACCGAGTGTATATAGCATTTATGCAATTAATAGACAATACTACAAAACTATTTGTTAAACTTTCTATACTTTATGATGTACTAGACTAGATGTTATTTAAATTGCCAATTACAAAGATTTTTTCCGCTTAAAACAATAATATAGAATTTTCCAATATTATTCCTATATCACATTACGCTCTTCTTAGTAACATCACTTTTCGTAATTTATAGCAAAAAAACTTGTTTTAAAAGATGACCGGACGAGTTGACGAACGGAAATATTGTTTAATTGTTTTGTGTCAACCCGTCCGGTGCGAATAAGATTAGAGTGGACGAGTTGGCACACTACTCATGTTTACATTTCTCTTAGTGATGATAAAAGAGGATGTCTATCGTGCCTCGGGATACTGTCGTAAATCTGTTTACGTTGTTTACAATTTTAAACAATAATTTATTTCTCTTTTAGGATTCCAGATAAAGACTTGGAGACTAAGTTTGTAGAAGCATCGGATGAGAGAAGAATTGTAGATATAAAATATTTTCACGGAACCCTCACGCGTGTTTGTAACCGGACTTGACTGATTGCGAAAATATACTTTTTACCCATCTTGCAGTATTTTATTTTTCGCTCAGACTTTTGTACAATAAAGGTACAAACTCAGGTAATTTAATTATGTACCACACCTTTCTAGGTACATAAGCTAAGTACATAGCTTTCTAAATTATTTTTATTTCATGCTGACATTTTAGTACCTTATTCCCTGCCTGTATTTTACGCCTACCTACTTGCTAGGCAATCTAAAATAATCCAGTGCCACTTCCAATCGTGTTTTACTTTATTACACACACACACACACACAAAATAAATAATATTCATCATCACATCATATCACACTACCTAACATACGTAGGTAAGTTAGCCGACCAAAATACATCAGCAAACGAGCGCGACTTGAACTCTCGCATTCGGCCGCATTGGCGGCGGTGTAGCGTATTTTGCAAGGGTGAAGGGAAGTGGGGCTCAAAATCCATCTCGAGCGGCGCTATTGCACGTTCTTAATAAAATCCTCTCCGCTGCGCTCCGTTCTGCCTGCGCTGACCCTTAGACGAATGTCAGGTAAGGTAAATTCAGATTTGTAGTTTTGCTGTTCAGAATCCAATTTCAGCCGTAAAACGTCCACTACTAAACGTCTTCCTCATGGATCTCCATGAGGAGTTGTTGCCGTACTCGCCACGCTTGGCAGGCGGATTGGCGAGCGGAGTGCTACGGGATGTTGATACACGGAAAGACGCTGCTGCCCATCTTCCGGACTCTTACTCGTTCTGCATCCATGGCCATCAGAAGAGGGGTAACATTATACTGCCGGCACCCCACGTCAGAATAGGTAAAAATAAATAAAGCGAAACAACAAACGCAGTTTTAGGCGGGACACTACATTTTGTATGAAGCTTGAATTTAAATTACAGATGAGTTTATAGTAATTACCATCTGCACCCGAAACTTACACTGCCATAGGTTGTTGGTGATAAATGATATACCTACCTACTTTTGCACTGCTATAGGTACGTTGTTGGTGATAAATGAATATACCTACATAATAAGTTCTCTCAATAAGTGCCAGGAATTTTTGGAACATTGACAGGAAATCACGTCAGTTGGGAGTAAAGTCCATTACAGTTACAATTAGCCATAAGAGTCTCACTGCTGGGCAAAGGCCTCCCCTCCAACTCTCCATGCATCCCGATCCGCCGTCAATTCGACCATAATTAAAGTATTATTATTATAATTAAAGTCCATTGGAACTTTAATATGAAATGAAGTTAATTATAATTATGTTCTTTAGAATAAGTAAATTATAATTATTCTAAAGAATATAAGTAGGTAGGATCAAAGAGTTAGCACGATAAAGTCAAGATTGCCGGACGACAGTAGACGAGGATAGCACAGGACTATACCAGTAATCTGTGACTATACCCAGATTTACGTTAGCATGTAAGAGAGCAGGCCTACCAGCAGTGGGTGTTAAAAGGCTGATATGATGATGGACAAAACATCGGTCGCCGTATGGTCTCCGTTCTTTCATATGTCACATCTTCCAGTTCGGTCAATATTTCATTAGTTCCATGCGAGTGAACAGCCGTTCCAATATTTTCTTGGGCATAGCTTGTAAAAACAATGCGACCTTCAACCTGTTTGTCTGTTGGAGTTGTTCGCCTTTTGTTGGCTTATCTAGCTTACCCTCATCTAATATAGTAGGTACATATTATTCTATGTGACCTTATTGACTTATTTTTCATTGGTTAGGTAATAAAAGAAACCAAGTCAAACCAAAATCACCTTCCATGGTCGTTTTTGCATCTCAACTTATTAGGTTTTCAACATAAGAATAGAACTTAGTCACTATCGTCTAAATAGAAAACTGAAAGTACGACAAAATTTAGCAATGGTTTTTGGTAATTATAGAAGACTAGCTGACCGCGCGGTTTCACCCGCATTAAGACAACGTTAAGACAAGAGAGAAGTAACATTCTACTGCCAGCACTACGCGGCAGGGGATGATTTAATAAAAATGTTGAAACACACGTTTAATTTTTTTATTTGACCATGTTTGTACCAATTATCAAGAATCTCAAGTAAAAAAAATATATCCTATACAAAGTTTTATCCCTATATTTTTACCAGAGAGATGGACTGATTAGAAATATTCTGAAATACGTTTGATTATTTTTATATCCCAATATTTATGCAAAATTTGCTTACAAACTTTCATCCCCTAATTTGCCACTCAGGGGGTGATTTTTGAGAAACGCAGAAATATGTGTTTAATAATTTCGATATCTAACTATTTATGTGAAACATAGATACATAGATTCTTACTTTCACTTTTATACAGGGTGTCCCAGAAGTCGACGTCAAGCCGGGAGCGGGTGACAGGCCGAGTCGAAATAGTGAAAAAAAAAAATAAAAAAAAATCTAAGTTTTGTTTTTTTAGGTATTTATTAAATTTCTGGGACATCCTGTATATTAGTAGGGAGTAGGGATGATGTACAAAAGCTTTTGTAATATCAAAGGCAAAATGTGCCCAGTTGTCTAATGAGAAAGTACCTACTTAACTTTTTTACGACTTTAATACATCACTATTACCTAAAGAACTAAAGCAAATATTTGTAACGAATGTTAAAAAGAGCCTAGGTCATATCGATCGGCGTCTAATTCAATATCCATAAATTTCGCATCATCGTGCTACAACCACGGTTTTATGATCAAACTTACTGCTTTTAGGCCGAATGCCAATTTTACGGCCCTAACATAGAATTATTGGTGCAAAAACGATTATTATGAAGCGACTCCATCCACTTTACCTATACAAGCATCGATTGAGTTTAAGTGCCAGGGGGTGCTGGCAGTAGAATCTTGCCCCTCCTATTTTCCTAAAGGGATTTTAACCCACCGCCTTATTCGCCCTATGCTCTCTTTAAATCAATTGGTTGCCAGCTCCTCGTAAAAATGGTATTTAGCTTCATCTTCATATGGCTCAGTAGGTGCATAAGCACTAACAATCGAGATGTTCGGGACTTGCCTTGATGCGGATACTACAGTTTGCCGGAGATAGCGACAAATCTGAGTACGTTATGTGGGCTAGTCTCTTAGATATTACAAGCCCAGTTCCAATAGCGCGTGGTCCGCTATCTGCTCCACTGTAGAATAGAGTCGCGTGGTTATCTATACTGCACTCTCGCTGCCCGGACCATCTGACTTCCTGTAGTGCAGCGATGCGGATGTTATATATTTGTAGCTCCTTGGACATTTGGTACATGGATCAGTGTTATAAACTTCAATGCAATACATCAATGCAGTCTTAATAAACTTCTAACATTCCATGAAGCAACTCGAAAGTTCTTAAAAACATGCTTATAGTCGTCGGTTTTAGGATCAGATCGTTTATTTCTTTGTGTCGGTTTCGTAACAAAAGTTTTTTTCCATGGGAGGGTCGTTAACCCACCGCGCAAGCCTGTGCTGGAGGACCACACCCTTCGTTGGTCAGCGAGTCAATAGGACTTAGCCGGTAGTGTAGCTAGGCTGTACTACCGACCGTTTCCCAATCCGCCACCCAGGGGACGCTCCCCTACGCCAACAGGGACGGCGCGAGGTCATAGATCAAGTAGTTCGTAATATTTTTTTAACAATCATTATCATCGACACAGCAGTAGGACGTTCACTGTTGGTTGCACTAAGCCTCCCATTTTCAAGTATTGCGGCTGGAAGCGGCAGGCATCCACGGCCGACCTGCGGTTCATACCAGGTCGTTCGCCACTTTGTTCGTAGAAGTCCTACGCTGCACTTGCCAGTTAAAGGTCACCACTCGATATCTTTTTAGCCCCATCGGCAATCTGTTCTGCAACCTACATGGCCTGCCCATTGCCACTGCAATGTGCTAATCCGTTTGGCTATGTCGGCGACCGAAGACTTTTTTTACCAATTAAATAAAATCATTTACTTTATTTCAATCGTTTGTAATTACAAACTTAGAAAAGTCAGCACATAATAGCAAATAGAGGTAGATAATAGCACAGATAATATAATACACTAGTAATAATAGTAATATGTAGCTAATAGTAATATAATAATAGAGGTAGTAATCTTAATGTAAGTAGTAAAATGTTTCTCATACCTCCATAATATACTTACCATATTTTACTGGTATTTAATGTAAATATGTGGAACGTTTAGAGGCTTGCTCAGAATTTATGTTTCAATAATATATATTTATACCGCGCAATAAAAATATAATACGGCTTAACTATACGACTTGGTGGTTTTGAACAATGTTAAATACTTTTTTAACCTACTTCAAAAACCCGGACAAGTGTGAGCTAGATTTGCCCACCAAGGGTTCCGTAGGTATCATCATCATCATCATTTCAGCCATAAAACGTCCACTGATGAACACAGGCCTCATGGATCTCCATGAGGGGTAGTTGCCATACTCACCACGCTTGGCAGGCGGGTTGGTGAGCGCAGTATAGGATGATGATACACGGATAGACGCTGCTGCCCATCTTCCGGAGGTATCCCTTAGCAGGCTCTTACTGCATCCGTGGGCATGAGAGGAGGGGTATCATTCTACTGCCGGCACCCCACGGCGGATATGTAGGATCATAATATGTATTATAAATTAGCTGATCCGATTAAGTAAAAAGTTTTAAAATGCACGAAAAGATTCGGCCACCCATGCAATTTATGACCGCGCGTAAAGTAAGGTATAGTTCCTGCTTAGTTAATCTTGTTCCGCAACCCAAAAAAGTTCTTTTTCCCTTACAAAAAATATTTAATCTAAATAAATTCTAGTAAACCTTTTGCACGAAGGCTTACATCGATTTTGTGTTGCAAATCGGCCCAAGATGAACAACAAAATATCTATTCTATGTCTGCATGGTATAAATTGGTGTTTGTCTATCTGTCTGTCTGTTTGTTTGGCCGCTTATTTCTCCTAAACCATGCAATTGATTTTGATGCGGTTGACCCAAAATAGAACTCTTTATGTGGAAGGTGACGATTTATATGTGCAAAGTTTCAGCTTGATCGAAAACTATAGAAGTTTAATAATTGTATCTTTTAAATAGTTTTATTTAGTTTTTGCGGTCGGTATTCGTCACAATCTAATAATTTATTTATGCACCCACACCGAAGATAAGTGCTTATTTTCTGCTAAGCAACATTATGTAACACGAGATATAATAAATTATGCTGGACACTACACACCACTATAAGATAATAAGGTGACAATTTTATTGTAATTAATTAATGAATTTATTTTTTATTTATCCAGAATCAGACAACTCGCACCACCAAAGACAAAGCAAAAGCATAATGTTCACTAGTTATGCTGGTACAATCAGCAAATTTTCGTGCAGCATGTGTGGATAGTAATATTGGGGCAGCAGCACGAGCAACTCGGGCCGCAGTGGCAGCCGCAGCATCCGCCACAGCAGCCGCAATTATAAAATGAAATACATGTTTATCACAACATAATTGTTGCACCAAAATGAACCGTACCTACTTCGGTGTGGGATGTGGGTGCACCACAGCCCTTTTATTGGTTTATGTTATTATGATGGATAATAAACAGTCACTATTTTATAGTGCCTCCTGGAGCCCTCAATTCTTTTTATTTGGAACTCGATTTTTAACCGCAGTTGGATTATTGTTTAATTAATAATGTTTATTAATGCTTTGCCCTGCAGTGGGAAACATCAGGCTTATAAATAATAAATAAATAAATAATAATAATAATGTTTGCCTTTTTTGACACTTAATTATAAATGCTGATTTAATTGATCAGCAGTTTATTAGCATTTACATAGAAAATTGTTACGAAAACCGTTTTAAGCAAAAGAAAGGGCAAATACTTACCGTGGAAACTTGGGAAGATCTCTCGTTTCATTGCCAACGGGATTATAATTATTTGTAACTACGGGGGGAAATGCTAGGTACTTAATCAGATAAGTACGTACCTACCTAAAGAAAATAAATTAATGATTAAAATTAATATACCTAAATATTAAGATCTCGAATGAGAAGAGAAGAAGAAATCGAATGGAATGTCACTTCCTAAACCAAAATAATACAAAAATGTATAAAACCTAACTACCATATCCGACAAGACTTGAATAATAATAATAACTATAATTTTAAGCAAAGTTTTTGAGGCAACTCTAAAAAGTTAACTTTTTACATAAATCTGTATAGTATTGAACGACTCTATATAAATAATTCACTTGAATAGGTTCTAGGTTTAGTACCGAGGTACCTTTTAAAATAATAGTTTCTTGTTTGGTGTTTGAATTGCCTGAACCGCAACAAGAGCTACGGACTACGGACGAGCTACGATCCGCTACACGCTGCTACGAAGCCGCTACGTAAAGTTACGTAACACAACGGTTTGCTACGCTTGCACATCTTGCATGTTGTATTATTTATGACAAAGGATAAGTTATATGTAAGTTAACTAAATTGATATTACAATTACTATTAGGTACTCACCTTGTTCATTCCATTTCCCATTTTCCTTGTATTTAAATGCTACCTACTTCTACAAAATTATTGTCACAATCTGTTAATATTTTTTACAAAAGCAATCAAACATTTTTTTTTATAAACAAACTGAACTGTCAAAAGTCCACATTGTTGTCGCTAACTTGTCACTATGGCTACATGGCTACGTTGTTGACTGCCGGTACGTAACGTTACAACTGATAATGACTTTTGGAAAAAGAACAGCCCAGTTTGTTTCAACGTTTTGTTAAAATAGTGTATTTGTGTGATTTTCGCGACGGTTTTTATCGATTTGAAAGCGTGTGGTTTGTAAGTTGAGCTGTTGAGATCGGGTCCGGACGGACGTGTGTGTCGGCTGGGCCGCGGCGCGCCACTGCCGTGCCGAGTGAGCCGGGCGTCATTGCGTCTATAAAACTATAGGGATGGGGTTGGTCGATGATAGTGTCGATATTTGTGGTTATTGTTTGGCAACGGGCTGTTCGAGTTTGACGGCTGTTCAAATGGAGGTACTTCTACTGCTACATACACGTGATATTATAATTAGGTTTTGGCATCCCCGGAAATCACTGTTAGCTTGTAATTTACAGTAGGACCTGAAACGACTCACGGTTTAGGTGCTATCTTTGTATTTGCCGTAGTAAATAAAGCCCTTATTATAACGAAGTCATACTGGAGCTAGTACTCGCGCGCATCCTGCATAGCAGAGATTATATTTTCTTTAGCATGCAAGCAAAAAATTTAATTAAATTAACTAATTAATTCAAATTACAATTTCAAGGCCGCTCATTGTGCATTTAGTTAAGTATCTCATCCTCTACTGTTATTTCTATTACTTTATGGTGTACAATAAATTTATAATCATTCATTCATGGAAACCGACAAAGCGCGTTTTGCGGACATGTCAGAGCCGCTACAGAACCGTGAGAGCCCCAACAACATCCTATGCGCGTTATTATACTAGACGCGAAAGGCGTTAAGCGAATTTTGAGTCTTATGTAATATTTTTGAAGCATTCAATTAAACATTTGTCGATACAAAAGAGTCCCATCTCTAAACGCAGAGTGGTGCAGAAGGGTGAGTATTTATATCTCCCCGTTGCGTCTTGACGATTCGTTAACTAGCCTTAGCATTTTTAATAGCATCATATTTTTATAGCGCCCTAGGAGAAAAATAAACGAACTCAACAAGTTACTAGGATAACTTGTGAGGCTTAAGAAAAATAACACGATATTTTTTGCGTCATTTCCCTCGTTATATCTCGTGCGATCGTTCTATCTAGCACCCCGCAAAAGATGTTTCACATCAAGGCAGCTAAAGCAGCAGGCGCAACGAGATGAAGCCATTTTCACCTTATCAGATTGTCAAGCTTTTTAACCAATTGTGCTTTCGGCATGTCGTCATTTCATAATGTCTTTCAAATTACAAATAAACCTTCAATCGTTTGGTGGATACAGCTACGATCATCTATGAGTATTCAAAAATAACAATACGAGTAGCTTCTGTAAGTACGATAAATAATCCAAATATTCATGGATATTTAAAGTATTAAAACTACATATTTACAAGAATAATATTTATTTTTCAACAACAACAATCGTCAGTTACAATCTATAAATAAAAAATTCAAAGACCTGACTGACTCACTGACTGACTGACTGATATATCAACGCACAGCCTAAACCACTGGACCTAAAGACTTGAAATTTGGCACACATGTACCTTGAGTATCCTAGAGGTGCATTATGAAGGGATTTTTCGAAATTGGGAATTTCGGGATAGGGAATAAATGGGATTTATATTTTCGAATCAAAGTGGCTCTGGGTGAAAAAGGGGATTTTACGTTTTATGACTTCCACGCGGCCTGAGAAAAGAAGAAGAATAATTCCAATTCGGTTGGGTGGTACAGGATGGGTTTCATCTGTTAGGTTTAGTAATAAACACTTTTTCCCTTTTACTGAAAATGGCTGAAAAAAGTATCTGTCATGAAATTTAATTTTAATATGGTCAGGTAGACTCTGCCTCTTGCAGGATTTCCCCGGAAATGGGAGTCTGTTAAATTTTTGTTTGGAAACATGTATTCAGAAAAAAATATTTGCAAAAAATACCTATTAATATTAATACCTTGTTTCATGGCGAGAAACCTGCGCCCTATACTTAGACGAGATAAATCTCTTGTCTAAGGCCCTAAGACCTTGGCTATTAGACTGTGCCAAAGTCAAATGTTGGTAATAATACTCAGTCTTCCCGGGACCACGATGGGTGTAATCCTGTCGAAACGTCGGGCAATAATAAAGGTAAATAGCGCGATAAATACCCGTTTAAATATGTGTTAATAATGTGTCGTGATCGCGAAAGTTTAAAAAAGACTAATAATACTACTATTATTTATTGCCAATTACCAACATACCTACCAATACGTAGGTACTATCCAACGTTGAGGTCTCTGGATCCCGGAAAATAGACGTGGCGAAGTAACTATAATTTGTTGCAGATATAACGTAACGGTTATAACCTGACCTACATACTTAAATGCGTTTTTAAAACTATTTACCCTTATAAGGTACGTTAGTCATAGTTTAACCACTATCGTGGGCTATTCTGCTTTTTCCATGTTCGGTCTCGCGACCAAGGCCAGTCCAGCTGTGATCAGCATCGCTCCGCACCCCCACCGAACTGACGCGCCTTCGTCGAAGACCATAATACCGATGGCACCCTGTTGGATGGTATTTTTATGTATGAAAAAAAATTAACATTCTTTTCTGCAGTATATATGTTTTATTTTAAGGTATCTATGTGTCTTATGGTCATTCAAAATAGATCTTGTAACGTAGCCGTAGGTATATTACGTATCTACATTTTGTAAAAATTATACATCAGAAGATATGTAAAAAGTAAGTAGGACGTCAACCCTAGCGTGTGGTATATTATCCCAGTTAGTAAAAACGAATGATCTTTGACACATACTCAGATTCACAGCCCGAAAGAGTAAAATAATGAGCGGTTTTACATGCCGGCAGTAGAATGTTTCCTCTCCTCTCTTGCCCGAGGATGCAGTAAAAATCTGCTAAGGGATAACCTCCGAAAGATGGGCAGCAGCGTCTTTCCGTGTATCAACCATCCAGTACTACGCTCGCCAACCCGCCTGCCAAGCGTGGTGAGTATGGCAACTACCCCTCATGGGGATTCACGAGGGAGGCCTGTGTTCACTAGTGGACGTTTTACGGCTGAAATGAATTACACATGATAAACCCGCAATTAACCTTCAACTTAAAACTACAAAACGTTGTTTAAAAATTTGGCTATGTGAATTTACGACTGGTCGCGCCTTCCTGACGTCAATCCAAACGTAGTTCTTTTTCATAGCCCCATTTGAAGACGGAAGACCAGCGCTGTGGTACGGACCCGTTCTGCCACAGCATATGCTGAGTAATGACCATTTTTATCACAATTTTATTTTATTTTTTAAACCTTATTATTGTATATGGATTAATTGTAAATTGTGTGACAAAATAAATGTATCTTTATTTGTTAGTAAGCAGGTGCAGGTCACGCTACTTGGGCTCCAGAAAATGTTGGTTATCCCTATAAGTCATAATACAATCTAAACATAAAATTAAGCAAAGAACCATACTTACAGATAGCACATAACTAGAAGCTGCGGACACAACCGTGGGCGCTACCGAGTTGTCAGCAGCGTCCAGGGAGCGCAGGTAGTGGCGGCAGCCCCAAGTGTTGACAACCACCATGGTGACCAGTAGCAAGCCCCATATCACGTAGCTTTCACCCTGTCATTAAAACTATGTTTAGTGACAATTGTTTTTGTACTTTTTTTAAGCTTTTCTCCTCTGACACCAGATGAAGTAGTAAATTTCAAAGTTGACTTAATTTATTAGGTACGATATTTTTTTTATTTTCAGTCCGTATAGTCTCATTATGGACCTCCTCATTATTTACCTATAAATGATAGCCTATCTTATTTATTTTTTAATATATAATATGAGCATGAACAGAACAGAACAAAGGTAACACAGTTTATAACATGTTAACATTAGAAAAGTAACAAAAGTAAATAAAAAAAAATAGTTTATTTCATCAACTTAATCTATACAAAATCTTAAATTTCTATCGAATTTTAAGTAATGATATACCTGTGTTAGAGGGTTTCGCTCTTGCCTTAATTATTAACAAGCTTACAGATTAAGAAAAAAAAAAGGTTTACCTACATTATGTTTTATAAAATATGAAATCTAATGTTATGTAATATAAAAAAATAAATATAATAATAGAAAATTACTAAAAATAAATAAATAATGATGGACAAATCACACAGCATCATCTAGCCCCAAGCTAAGCAGAGCTTGTGTTATGGGTACTAGATGACTGATATACTTAATACATTATACTATATAGATAGATATTTTTTATTATATATAGAAAAAAACACCCAGAACACCCTGAACAAATATCTGCAGATCGTACAGACATTGGTCCCGAGGCGGGAATCGAACCCGCAACCCCTTGCGTCGCAGGCGGACCTTCGCCCGCTGCGCCACAGAGCTCGTAAATATAAATAAATCAATGCAAATATTTTTTCAATGTTGACTGTACAAAAGCTTACTCAGAGGTAGAGAGGGGTACTTTACTTACAACAACAGTCTCTATTCCTGATAATTTTCCTAGAGTGCTTCCCACAGATGACCAAATGCCTGCTAAAAAGGCTTCGTAGATCATTTTAAACTAATAAAAACAATTTTACGGATGTACTCAAGTTGGATCACAACTGGTTGATAGCTGGTTTTTATAAAACGTAAACAAACATGATTAACATGATAAAACATTAATGTCATTGTCAATGTTTAATGTTTAGATGATGGCTACACGTACGTGGGGTCCTTCCTGGCAACGCCACAGCCCCGATTTGAATGCAAGATATTGAAAACAACATACGTTTTATGTACTTACGCAGAAAATAAACAAATTATTTTAAACTAGCTGTCGCCCACGACTTCGTCCAGGTAGTGTTAAATTATAAATTCACTAGTTATTATATATATTTTAAATTAGGTATAGCAAAGTTATCAAATATGCATTTTATTGTTGTAATTTACAACCACCATGAATAGGTACCTACCTACTGAAAAATATTTGCCTGTCTGCATTTCAAATTTTAAGTGTCTACCATGCACAGTTTTGGAAATATTTTTAATAATTTTGCCAATTTATTTTCATAATCTGCACCTGAATTCTCAATATAAAAAACTGGAAAATCCTCACACATTATTGCTTATTTTGCAAAATTTAACATTAATTTGAAATTTAATGAGAAAACAATTCTACATCCCAAATTTCAAGCGTCTTCCGTGCACGATTTTGGAGATATGGCACATTAGTAAAAACAACTTTAAACCCCTCTTTGAACCCCTTTGAGTTTGAATTTCCAAAATATAATGGGCGGTTTTGCACCAAGACAAATGTACCAATGTGTAATTTTAGGCTAGGTATACGTTGTATGTCAGTGAATCTGATTTTATTTTACCTGATTTTATATTATAATAGTGATGAGTTAAGCAACTTTGTCGAAAACTGTTACGGCTAACAAATTTCTTTGAAAATTCTGCTACTTTTCAAAGCTTATTTTGAATGAGAATTCTACATTCCGAATTTGACGTGTCTACCATGCACGGTTTTGGAGGCCACATATTTAGTAATTTAACCAATTTATTTTTCAAAAATTCACACTTATATTCACAATATAAAAAAACTGGAAAATCCTTGAACACGTTATTGCTTTTTTTTTAGTGAGAAGTCTTCATTCCAAATTTCTAGCGTCAACCATGCACGGTTTTGGAGATATGGCGCATTAGTAAAATCCACTTTGAACCCCTTAGAGTTTGAATTTCCAAATTTCCCTTCTGAGTTGGGCGGTTTTGCACCAAGTCAAACACCCTGAAAACTTCAAGTATCTGAGGTATGATCAGTGGTTTCGGCTGTACGTTTTCTGTCAGTTCAATTCCGTAGGATTCTAATGGTAAAATAATTTTTCAAATCGGTCCAGAAGCCTATTCAATGCATACAAACAATTAAATCTGTCCTCTATAATATTAGTGTGTAGGATCCTAATGGTGAAAGATTTTTTCAAATTGGTTGAGTAGTTTCGGAGCCTATTCAATGCATACAAACAAACAATCAAATCTTTCCTCCATATTAATAGTGTTGATAGGTATAAATAATATCTTGTTCCGATAAGAATAGGTGGCGTGGTAGCACAGAGCAAGGAACTAGAGAAATATTAAGATATAAAACTATAGATAAGTAGGTATAATGTTCTACCATTAGTAGTAATAATGTTCTACCTATTATAATTAATATTTAAGGTAGGTATATTTTATGTTTTTTTTTATTTTTTAACAGATTTCAGTGTTAATTTTCACAGTCACGCCGTGTTTATTTTTGAATCCGGTGTTATAATAATATCACTTAAAATGGCTGTACCGTAAACCAAGTTGGCAATAGTCTTAGACGTATCTCGTTTATAGTATTCCTACACCAAAAAGGTATGAGTTGCCATTAAAAAAAGTATGGAGAATAATTAGTGAAGTGACAACTATTAAGTTTAGTGTCAATGTCAGTCAATATCAATCTTTGTGTCATTTCATTTGAAACGGCCAGCCTCAGCCAGCCAGGCTGTCCCTAACTGATCTCGTGGAAGTTTGTCTGTGTTTCATTCATTGAGGTTTCTTCAGCTAACTAAACGGACGGAGTGTTAGATACTCTTTGCTTTCAGTTTTCAGTCAGACAGACAGTAGAACGTAGTGATTATTATACTCTCTCTTATTTGTCAGACAGTTGTAAAGGTCTTTCTTTGGTAGATTTTTTTTGCTGGACTATAATTTTTCTGCAGCAACTTTTATTAGCAATTTTTGTCTGAAGTCAACAAAATGAATACCGTGAAGAGTGGAGACAATGTTCTGCTTATTTGGAACAACGCAGACCAAAGCAGCCTGCAAAACGTCGTCGATGATATAAAAAAACTCACAGGACATGGTTCAGTGGTTTTGGAAAATGCTGGAATGATCACAGAATGTAAGAATATTTTCACATCATTTCCTCAAATTAAACCATAGGATTTTGTAAATAGTGTTTACTTATTTATTTTATTATTTTCTTTCAGCGTCGCGCCCTCACTCTTCCTTTGATGTTGTACTTTCCAATTACATTTCACGGCATAAAGTTGAGCACAGTGATGCGCTCCTTGCTATTCTTATAAAACTCCTGAAACCAAGCGGTAAACTAATTATCAAGGATGAGACAGATTTGACAACCACACTGAAGTTGAATGGTTTTGTGAATGTTACTAAGAATCCTGAAAACATCTTTGTTGCTGAGAAACCTAAATTTGAGGTATGTGTTCAACATATTCAATGTGAAGATTTACAACCCAAATGTAAATAATCTGATTTAGGAATTCGGGCCAAAAAACATTCTGGTAATGTGATGTTTCTAAGATTTTCCATGGATCTTTTTGGCCCTCAGTTACCTAAATCTGAGTATTTACTCATTTAGTCATGTTTAACCCCTCGGGTGAGTCAACTTTTTTATTTTTTATCATATTTTTATAAAAAAAAAAATTACCGAAGCACATAATAATATCTTATAAATCATATACCATTGGATTTGTGTTGAAATTTTTTACACGTATATGTATTCTACAAAACACAAAATAACTAACCTGATTTAACTTATGTACACTAAGCGCGTGGAGCGTTGAAACCTTATGGAGAAACGTCGCTCCATAAAGCGCATCATGGGGCTTAAGGGCTACCACTCTTTTTACTTAATCATCATGATCATTTATTCATACACACTTGTACTTAATATAAGCATAAAATCTATTGCTTATAAAGTAAGTAATCCATTACTATTTTTGGAGTAGGGTTGTATGATGTGAAATTTTACTTAATTTTTCACTGTATTAATTTCCAGGTTGGTTCCAAAGCATCCCTGAAGCTGAATGGAGTAGCTAAGCCATCAGTTTGGAAACTAGATGACACAGTGGAGGCGGCATGGACAGGGGCCAACGATGATGACATCATTGATGACAACCAGTTGCTGGATGACGAGGATCTGAAAAAGCCTGACCAGGCTTCACTAAGAGGTCTGTATGTTTTTTTACTGATGAACTATATGTATGTCAAGAGCAGGAACTCAAAATTTGGGTCATTAAAATTTTCATTGGTTTGGTGGTAAAAATATGTAATATATAATGTGAACAAAACATTAAAAAAAAAAAATTGTGTAACTAAATGCATTTTTTTATTATTTTCTCAGTGTAATTGTCTTAATAATAGCCTTTTATGTGATGATGTCAGTTCAAACAGTTTGCATTAATTCTATTCAACTGTAAATAACAAAAATATTCAAAATGAGACATTAACTGAGGTACATATGCTTAATATAGATTGGACATTCCAATAGAATTTTTTGCCATGTAGAATGTATGTATGTATGAATGAAGGAAGTAAAATGTAGCACCTCTTGTTCGAGGATGTAGTAAGAATAATGTATCAACATCTTATGATCAGTACCTGGAGATGAAGGATGCCTATGTCCAGCTGTGAATGTGCTATTATGGCTGAAATGATGATGGTGATTATTTTTTAAATTATAAATCAGGTCAGTAGCAAAAAAAACTGCTAATTGTAACAAAACAACACAATATAAAGATAACTATCTTTATTGCTATCTTGCTTAAACACTCCTTAGGTTTTGTGTTCCAAGCCGCTCCAAATACTCACTGAGCAGACAATTTGGTTGAGGTTTTGTGTCGCGAGTTTCAACGCTGTGACGTCGGCGATTGAGACAGTCATTCATGTGGAATGAATGCCATTTGTAAGAACTAGTTTACACTCATTGTTGTGCTCTTATGAATGAGCAGTACGATTTAGTTTTGATTGCTACACCTGGTGCGTTTTGAATCCCTCTGCACTACATATTTCAATTTACTGTATTTTTACACTATAATGAATAAGGTACGATCGAAAAAAGTTCAAGACTCGCTAACGGAAACCTATATCATAAATAGTCTTTGCAGCCCTAAATTATTTAAAAATAAAAATACACGTAAAGGGATGTCCTACAGAATGGGAAAATCAGGAAAAAAAAGTTCATTCCGATATTACGTCTATAGGAAGTGCCCCAAATCCCAAATTAATTATTTTTTTTAGTATTTATTAACCGTTATCTCGGCGTCGTTATTTTACTGCACCCTACTGTCAATAGATGTTGCTTTAGAAGTGTGGGAGCTTTTCTTAGTGTGTGTAAAATTCGAGAACAAAAGAAAATGTCTGAATCATACTTGTAGAAGCTACAAATCCGATTCAGTTATTTTGTTTGAAAGGTGACGCAACCTAGCTATAATTTAACGAAATTTGATCATTCATTTGATATTTTATAAGAATATTAGATTAAAAGAAAACTTTGTTTTTTTCTTGCTTTTGGTACAGTACTAATTGAATGTTTATAATATACTTAATGATTTAGCATAACAATTCCTTTTTTTAATGTTTAAATAAACACTGAAGAATGGCTCAATTATGAATTTATGACTCAATCTAGTCACTAGTTTAATCATCATTACAGCCGTAAAACGTCCACTACTGAACACAGGCCTCCCATATGGATCTCCATGAGGGATAGTTCCCATACTCACCACGCTTGGCAGGCGGGTTGGCGACCTAATAGTAATAACGTCCACTACAGAACACAGACCTTCCTCATGGATCCCCATGAGGGGTAGTTGCCATACTCACCATGCTTGGCAGGGTTGGCGAGCGCAGTACGGGATTTTGATACGGAGGTATCCCTTAGCAGGCTCTTACTACATCCATGGGTATGAGAGGACTACCTATAATTGACACTGGCCGTTAATTCTTAAATTTTTCAACAAAAAAGCGACTTTAATGATATATAGATCAGATCCTGATTTGGTTCCTATGCGACCCAACTCGAAATGCACACTTGCGAATAAAAAAAGTACCTAATATATAAAATCGGTCTCCAATTGACGGATAAATCGGTGAACATACATGCAAAAAAATACTGTTGAACCTCCTCCTTTTTGAAGTCGCTAGTCGGTTAAAAATAAAGTCAATTTAGCCTGGTCACGTACCTACTTACTTACTGCCATCGTTCTTTTTATATAATTTGCTTGTTATTTTTGTCGTGGGTTGCCGGGAGGAGAATTTTGCTCCTCTCTCTTGCCCGTGGATGCAGTGAGAATCTGCGAAGGGATACTTCCGGAAGATGGGCAGCATCCGTGTATCAACATCCTATACTGCGCTCGCCAACCCGCCTGCCAAGCGTGGTGAGTATGGCAACAACCGCCCTCATGATCTTGGAGCTCCATGAGGGAGGCCTGTGTCCAGCAGAGGACGTGGACAGAGCAGTCCTACGGCTAAGATGATTATGTATCACCATCGTTATCTCACTAATATTATAAAGCCGAATGTTTGTTTGTATAGATAGATGTATGGACTAGCCGTGGGGTGCCGGCAGTAGAATGATACCCCTCCTCTCATGCCCGTGGATGCAGTAAGAGCCTGCTAAAGGACACCTCCGGAAGATGGGCAGCAGCGTCTTTCCGTGTATCAACATCCCGTACTGCGCTCGCCAACCCGCCTGCCAAGCGTGGTGAGTATGGCAACTACCCCTCATGGAGATCCACGAGGGAGGCCTGTTCAGTAGTGGACTTTTTACGACTGGAATGATGATGATGATGTATGGATGTTTGTTACCTCTTCTCACAAAAAACTACTCTAAGGATTGAGCTGAAATTTTCCACACTTGTAAATGTTGACCGGGATTAACACATAGTTTACTTTTTACCTGGGTACAACGCATGCGAAGCGGCAGGCAGAAGCTAGTTTTTGTATAATCTGAGTGTTATTCTATGCTACTTTGTGGATGTTTCAGTGTGCGGGACGACGGGTAAGCGGAAGGCGTGCGCTGACTGCTCGTGCGGACTGGCCGAGGAGCTGGCGGGAGAAGTCAAGGACACACCTAAATCTTCCTGTGGAAGTGTAAGTGCTATTTTATAACAAGTTTTCTCTTTCTCTTTATTTTTTTAGTAGTAGCATGGACCAAATAAATACAGGACAGACAATCCCTAACATAAAAACGCGCGAGGAGTAACGATTTAACAAATTTTAATAAATTGGTCATTCCCCGACACCTAAACGAACCCTATCACGATTTAGTGATCGTAAAGATACAGCAGTCAAAAAGAACACCATATCTCAGAATAGACGCTGCGTACCCATGATATGCCGTAGTAACCGTTGAGACATTAGCAACTTTGGAAAGCTGAAGGAGCGCATATGAATATTTGTTTAATTTTAAGGTCAGTAATTCTGTATGAGAGTTCCATCTTAGGCAGGAGTCAATGTTAATGCCAAAAATTTTGTGTTGTCAATAAGATTAATTTTGTTTCCCAAATAACTAATATTTATGTCACTTCTCCTAATAGATGGCGCTAACATAATCAAATCAAAAATCTTTATTTGGAACAATAACAATTTGACAAATAATATGAAAAACGATGGTACTCGCAAAAGTAAATTACTGTGTCGCAAGTACCAACGCCCTCCTCCACGGTAAAGACAACACAGTTCCAATTTTTATAATAAGAAAATAAAAACATACATAAAAAACAAGATTCTGAAATGTATGAAGTATGTGTGTGTAAGTAGGTGCGCGTTTATGTGTGTTAAAGTGTGTTTGAATGAGTGTGTGCGTGCGTGTGTGAGTGTAGGTGTGTGTTATGTGAAATGTATGTTATTCAGCAAACTGTAAAAGGGCTTCAGTATCTTCGTAGGATAATGAAACAAGCCATTCTATACATTTTAACTTACACTTAAATAATGGAAGGGGGAAAATTACATAAAAAAGAAATACAAGTTCAGGGTCGTATGTTATTTGGGAATGTTTTTTTAATATCGAGTGGAGTATAAAAAGCTGTCGGATTGTGGGAACTTGGCAAATTCTGTAGAGATCAGAAGTGGGAAATAGAATGGGTTTTTTTAATATAACTTTAAGTATTGCTCTTTGAGCTCTTTCTAAACGTATCAACTTGGTTTTTAAAGCACATCCCCATGACGTAATACAGTAAGAGAATATGGACTGAGCGAGAGCGTAATATATAGTTTTGAGGCAATTTAGGTCCAGAGAATTTCTCAATTTTTTAAAAACGTATAATAATATTGTATGACATCAAACGTGTAGTCGTTATTAATGATGTCATCTCAGCCGTAGGACAGCTACTGTTCACGTCCACGGCTGGAGTTAGGCCACCATCCTAACTGATCTCCAAAAGTGGTGTGGGTTGACGGGTGGGCGAGCGGAGGGTTGAAAATTGAAATAGGTACGGAAAGCCGCGGCTGCCCATCTTCTTAGCAGATTCCTACTGCAGCCACGGGCAAGAGAGGAGAGCCAACATTCTACTGCCGGCACCCCACCATCAATTACTTTACGTCAAAAAAAATACAGTAAATATTTAAAACTCTAGACTTATACGTGGGGCGCACCAAAATTTTCCGGAATGAATAAGAAAATAGAACCGGGCAAGAGCGAGTCGGACTCGCGCACCGAGGGTTCCGTGCCATCATACAATATAATTTATGACAAAGGCGGTTTTTTATTTGTTGGAGAACCTTGACAGCGCCATCTCTTGTCTGATAGCGGAACTTATGTAGATTTTTTACACTTTCGATGATTTCTAAAAAAGTATGAATGAATGAATGAATGATTATAACTTTATTGTACACCAGAAAATAAAATAAATAACAGTAGAAGATAAGATACTTAACTAAATGCACAATGGGCGGCCTTATCGCTAAAAGCGATTTCTTCCAGGCAACCTTTGGATGGACAGGATTGTGAGAACTATAGAAGACAGTGGCGTACTAATAAGATACAGATTAAAATAAATAAAGTAACAATAAATTAAATGAACTATTCAATACCCAAAAACAATAAAATATATAAATATAGTTGACGAATACATAAAGTGAATAAAATAAATATAATACGTAAATAACATGAGCTAAGGTGAATCCAAATAAAATTGATGAACCTTGTGTTTAAAAATAGGAAGGGACTTTGCGTGTCGGATGGAAACAGGGAGTGCGTATGCTATGTAGAGAGATTGTAATAAATTTCCTCTAATCTTTACATACACTTCTAATAGTAATAAAAGTTTCAAAGGTTTATCTCCGCAAACTTCGGAGATAAGGGGGGGGGGAACGCTATTTTTTTCAACATTTTTGTAAATAACTCAAAAACTATACGACTTAAAGGAAAACTAAAAACTGTTTATTAATGTGCAAAAGAATACCTTTCATATGATACCCCACATAACCCAGTAACTTTCCAAAAATTTTGAAAACACCCCTTCCACCCCCATTGTCTAAAAAACTATGCAAATTAGAGAGTTCGCTATAATTTTCCTATAAAGTTTACATACACTTCTATTAGCTATAAAAGTATCACGGGTTTATCTCTGCAAACTTCGGAGATAGGGGGGGGGGGAACGGTCGTTTTTTCAACATTTTTGTAAATAACTCAAAAACAATACGGCTTAAAGGAAAACTAAAAACTGTTTATTAATGTGCAAATGAATACCTTTCATATGATATCCCACATCACCTATTAACTTCACAAAATTTTTGAAAACCCCTCTTCCACCCCCTTTGTCTAAAAAACTATGCAAATTAGAGAGTTCGCTATAATTTTCCTATAAAGTTTACATACACTTCTATTAGCCATAAAAGTATCACGGGTTTATCTCTGCAAACTTCGGAGATAAGGGGGGGGGGGGAACGGTCGTTTTTTCAACATTTTTGTAAATAACTCAAAAACGCTACGGTTTAAAGGAAAACTAAAAACTGTTTATTAATGTACAAATGAATACCTTTCATATGATACCCCACACGGGCTAGTAACTTCACTTAAAATTTTTGAGATCCCCTATCCGCCCCCCTGCAATCAAAATAAGAATATTTTTTAACATTGTTATTATATGCTATATTAGTAAAAAACTGTTATCTTTTACCATTTTAAATTGTAAGTCGATAGCATCAGTAGTTCTCGAGATATCCATCTGTGACAGACAGACAGACAGAGTGATTCTATAAGGGTTCCTTTTTACCATTTTGGTCCGGAACCCTAAAAATACTATTAAAGGTCAAAAATGAATTTATTGTTTCTCAAATTATTCTCCCTTTGCGTAAATGCACTTTCTCATGCGATTAAACCAATTTTGAAAACTTTTGTGCCACTCCTCCGTGGTGCTCTCATAAACGTGCTTTTCATACTCTTCGACAGCCTCTTCTGGTGATGAAAATCGTTGGTAACCGCGTAATTGGTTCTTAATTTTTGGGAACAGAAAAAAGTCACAAGGTCTCGGGGCTGTTTTTCACCTTCAAAAATTCGTTTGTTTGTCTGGCCGTGTGGGAACTAGCATTGTCGTGGTGCAAGATGATACGGCGTTTCCGGTTATTTTTACGTGAGTTCGTATGAGTTCGTATGAGTTCGTCAATAATTTCCGGCAAACAAATGATCGTGTACCAGTCACTATTCACGGTACGACGATTCTCTAAAGCAACAGTAGCCACCTGTCCAGTTTTACTAAAAAAAGAAGCAATCATCCGCTTAGATGCACTTTTCACGCGCGCCGCTTTGGTTGGCTTCGGCTCATCTTGAAAGACCCATACGCTCGATTGCTGCTTTGTTTTGGGATCGTAGCAATAAATCCATGTTTCGTCACCTGTTACTATGTCCTAATATATATTTTCAAATGTTGTAATTACTATTTAAATATTGTTTATGTAAGTGGCCAGTTCCGCAAACTTTCAGTGTGACCTATGTATTAGATATATGTACATATATATGACATAGAGCTGATTTTGAACGCATTGACTTTCACTTTTCCGATGACCGCTGTTAAACTTCAAAGAGCTATATCTCGGAAACTACCTGTCCTACACTTTCCATTGTGGGCTCAAATGAAAGACCTTCATGAGATCTACTTTTTCGATGACAGCTGTCAAACTTCAAAGGGCCATATCTCGAGAACTCTCAGATAAAGGAATGATTCCTTGTTCTAAGCGAGAACTATTCGTCCTAGACTGACCGTTGTGGGCTCAAATGAAAGACCTTCATGAGATCTTCTTTTTCGATGACAGCTGTCAAACTTCAAAGGGCCATATCTCGAGAAACTACCTGTCCTACACTTTGCGTGGTGGGCTCAAGTGAAAGACCTTCATGAGATCTTCTTTTTCGATGACAGCTGTCAAACTTCAAAGGGCCATATCTCGAGAAACTACCTGTCCTACACTTTGCGTGGTGGGCTCAAGTGAAAGACCTTCATGAGATCTTCTTTTTCGATGACAGCTGTCAAACTTCAAAGGGCCATATCTCGGAAACTACCTGTCCTACACTTTGCGTGGTGGGCTCAAGTGAAAGACCTTCATGAGATCTTCTTTTTCGATGACAGCTGTCAAACTTCAAAGGGCCATATCTCGGAAACTACCTGTCCTACACTTTGCGTGGTGGGCTCAAGTGAAAGACCTTCATGAGATCTACTTTTTCGATGACAGCTGTCAAACTTCAAGCGACCATATCTCGAGAAACACTTGTCCTAGACTTTCCGTAGTGAGCTCAAATGTCCGACAAGCACCTACGAGCACCTACCAGTGAAATGTTACACCTTTGACTTTATTTGTGTTTCTGGAATTGTTGGTGCACTTGCGAAATGCACAAGATTAAAGATTAAAGATGTTTATTTGCACGAATATAGGTTACAGAGTTGGTCTTAAAATTAAAATGTCCCTTATATTCTACCTTATCTAGGCATGCAAATATTTTGGCTTATGAGTAACAACGCAAACTACACATAAGATAATTAAATTTACAGATTTCATGCAAAAATAAATTATTTAATTAATTGATTATAATAATAAAAACAATGTCAATAAATATATTCAAAATCCTCTATGTCCCTGTAATTAAAATATTGATTTATAGAATAATAGCATTTACTAGGAAGCCATTTTTTTAACTGGATATTAAATAAATTTCCTGATAGTTTTTTTAAGTCCTCTGGTAAATTGTTGAATATTTTAAGTGTCATATAGTATGATTGTTTCTGTGTCATCGCTAGTTTGTAAATTGGTTTGTGCAATCTGTTGCTGACAACTTCTCTTTTTTTTCTAGTTTGAACGTCACATTTTTTCTTAAAAAGTTCTGGATGCTGTTTAACGAACTCCGCCGCTTGTTTAATGTAAAGGCATGGTAGAGGAAGTATACGATACCTTTTGAATAGTGGTTTACAAGGTTCCAAGAAATGTGCTCCACATAAAGAACGAACGCAATTCTTCTGGCCCCGAAATGCCCTATCGAAATCTACACTGTTGCCCCATAAAAGTAATCCGTATTGTAGAGCCGATCCTATATGACCATGATATGCATTAAGCGCCGTTTCTATAGTTGCAATCTCGCGTAATCTTTTTAAAACGTATGTATATCTATTGAGTTTTGCACATACGGCTTCAATATGTGTTCGCCATGTAATATTAGAGTCTAAGTGTATTCCTAAAAATTAAAATGAATTAACTTCTTCGATTTTATTATTATTAAATTGAATGTCAAGTTTTAGTGGTTTTCGTCGAATTGATTGAAATTGCATTATTTTAGTTTTCGTCAAGTTTACATGAAGATTATTATTATCAAGCCAATTAACAATGTCCGAAATTCCTTTATTAATGTCATATTCTAGATTTGTTATGTTCTTGTCCTTACCCTTAATTACCAACGTCGTGTCATCCGCAAACAGAACGGTTTGGTGTTTTGTCGCGTCAGGCAAATCGTTAATATAGAGTAGGAAAAGCTTCGGTCCTAAAATACTACCTTGAGGTACGCCATAACCGTTATGCTGAAAATCAGATCTATACTTGATTTTGTGCATAGATTGGTCAACTCTAGCTAGCTCTACACATTGTTGTCTATTTTTCAAATAACTGTCAAACCAATCGTACGCTGTACCTCGAATGCCGTATTTATAAAGCTTTGAAAGTAGCTTATCATGATGAACAAAATCAAAGGCAAGATCAACACGCCCGGCTAACACTGTTTCGATGTGCACTGATTCCAAACGAAATGAGTGAGCTCACTCGTTTGGAATCAGTGCACATCGAAACAGTGTTAGCCAAAGTTGCTAATGTCTACGCAAACACGTCAGCGCGGTCTTAGTACGATAAGGGCGTATCTAACGATTTATATCAACAGTCATGCGTACGAGACGACTGATATACTTAATTCATTATACTACATAGATAGATATTTTTTTTTAAGATTAACATCCAGAACACCCTGAACAAATGTCTGCAGATCGTACAAACATTTGTCCCGAGGCGGTAATCGAACCCGTAACCTCTCGCGTCGCAGGCCCGCTTCGCCCGCTGCGCGACAGGGGTCGTCAACAAGTGTTTTGAAAGTGAAAATAATATTGTTTTATCCTTCCAGTGTTACCTCGGCGACGCATTCCGCTGCGCCGCCTGCCCCTACCTCGGCATGCCGGCCTTCAAGCCGGGCGAGAAAGTGCTGCTAGACCTCAAGTCTGACGTATGAATGAAATTGACCAGTGAATTGTTAGTAATAAAGTTTTGTAAGTATTGCATGGTTTCCATTTGATCACCTGAACTAAAAGTTAGGGCGTAACTGTAGCGGTAAACTCGACGTTTAATTAAAAGAATCAGAAGTGTGAAAGTATTACTTTTACCTTCGCGCGCGATCGCAACACATTATTAATAATATACCGAACCGTATAGTAACCGAAACGTCGGGAAATAATAAACGTATTTCCGCGATAAATACCTGCATTTATATTAATAAAGTCGATTATACTGTCTTATTATCAGCCATTAGTGTTCACTGCTGGGCAACCCCATTTTTCCACCCACCAACCCGCATTTGACCATCGGGGTGGGTTATAGCCCAACCCCCCCTCCCCCTCCCCTCTATACTGTCCTATTTAATTTTGATTCAAACAATGACGTTTATTCTCGTTTTGTCAAGTAAACCATAATAAATATATATACTTATAATGTAAATAAATTATACAGCTTTACTTTTTGATCGTTTTAATCCCGTGAAGGGGTGATCCGGTACATGAAACACTATCGATTTGTAAAGATAAAATTAAAAAATAAAATTATATTTTCTTTTAAACTCGAATCAATTCTCGCATTAGTGAAAAAGCGATGCGAACCAATAGTAGTACCATTCAAACATGTGTTCACAGGTAGATAACATTCAAAGAGACCGACACCTACTACTGCTACTACTGTAATAGGTCTATGACCTATTTCACCAATGACGCGTAAGCGCAGTCCACGTGGACTCATGAAAATTAGCCAATGCTAACTAAGCTCCGCCCCCAACCCCCATTCGATTGGCGATTTAAAATGCGAGCGCGCCGCGCACTAAGGTCGGCACATCTAAATAAATCAAATCAGTTTCTCTAAGACGTCATCGGTGGTGCATCACTGTTTAGTAGTGTTTACGGTCCTTGTCGAGCGAAAAAAATGACGTCACGTAATTACGTGTACCTACTCCAACCTGGAGTTCGTTGCAATGGTGCAATTTTACGCGATCGCGGGTTACTTTGCGCAAGCGGCTCGTCGTCTCTGGTACAGCCATTGAAGTATTATTATTTACAACTCACTGGGTACAGCGAACCAAACCACCTGCAATCTTTACGACTGAGTGGTATACTCACCCAACCCGCAAATTCCATCTGGTCAGTCAATTGTGGCGGCTACGCAGCGGCTGTTAGATCACGGACAATTCACCACACCGTCACATGCTCAGGGCCGCGGTCGCCAACCCGTTTAGACACCCGAACTAGACGAGGAAATCCTGGAATACCTACTTTGAACGAGATCCCAGGCGTAGTACAAAAATATGGCTGCAATTAGGTATGTGAGTCAATACTACGTTTGGAAGCTCTTGCATCATGAAGGACTCCATCCATATCTAATAAATAAATCAAAGGTTATTTATTACTTAGAGGTATGTACCTAACAGATTTTTTTTCAAATAATTTGATAATTAATAACAAGTAAGTTTTATTTTCAAATCGTTGTAAATAATTTTGATTGCACATTTTTAAATACGCCATAAATAGGTATCTTCTAGCAAACCTGTGGGAAATTATTTTTACTATTTAGGTACCGCTTTAAGCATAATTGTTTAAATTTAATTAGTTCCCAGAATCTAGGCTAAAAGTAATTATGACGGTGCTAAGCCCGTAAAAGTATGAAGGAAAATTTGGAATCAGCTGGGTGAGTCAATAACCTACGTTTATAAAGTGGGCGGGGTTTACGCACCGCCGTACAACTAACTCGTGACGCTACTACTGGTTTCATGCGTTTTGTTTGCGAATATTACGTTATCACTTGCTACTTTTTTTCATTTTAAGAGATATGACGCTGTGTAAGTTGTTGATGAAAAGTATTATGTAAGTTAAACCACCCGTCCAAGGGATTAAAACGATCAAAATGTAAGAGGGTATAATTATGTTCTAAAAATTACTGACAAAAATGGTCTCTACTCAATATGTGCTGTGGCAGAACGGTTCGTACCACAGCGCTGGATTCATGTTGGAGATTCAGGTCGACCAGGGATGATACAGAGGCGGTTTAACCGTTATCAAAGTCAGAGGGAGGTTTTACCTGAGTCAGATTTGGAGAAGTTAAATGAGTCGACCAAAGTTCCGACCTTACGGTGTCTGGAGACGAGGCTCCGTAATTGGTAATATTCCTGTTAAACCTAAAAGGTTAATTAAAGCTGATAGATAACGCATTAAATTTTTTGCTCGTTTTAATGTTGTATGGAGTTTAGCCGCTAAAGGATTGACTTATCTTAAAGGTATTTAGCAAAGTAAATTGAAAGATGCCCACCGTTACTCACTTTCGCATTTAATGAAATTGGCGTTATGTGCGCAACCTATCTAATCCGAAAATAGGCTACTTGTCTAAATTTTAATTGAGTCTGTCATGTAGACAAAAAACTATATAACAAAAACTATTGCACACGTGTTTTTTTCTTTTTTAATTTAATCCAAAATTAACGGCGATACATTATATCAAAATGTAGCTTGACGTCACGCGCCGAAATGTTTCGGTAAAGTTTATGGCTATGCTCTGACGTCATTCCTAAATTCAATGCGCTTTATCTAAGTATTGTTTCATTAATTTTGAAAATCAAAACATCATCATCGTCATTAATATCAGCCGTAGGACGTCCACTGCTGGACAAAGGCCTCCCTCATTGATCTCCAAGTACCTACTGTGGTTGGAAGCCGTCTGCATCCATCGCTGAACAGAGGTTCTCACCAAGTCGTCTACCCATCTTGTAGGTTGACGTCCAACATTTCTGTGATCTGAGGTCCTACGCTGAGCTTACCGGTCCGTGGCCTCCATTCGAGAACTTTGCGGCCCCATCGGCCATCTGTTCTGCGAGCTACATGGTCTGCCCATTGCCACTTCAACGTGCTAATCCGTTTGGCTATGTCGGTGACCCGAGTTCTAGGTATCTCCTCATTTCTGATTCGATCCCGTAGTGAAACCCCGAGCATTGTTTTAGCAGCATTATTATTTTTGTATAATCTAACTCCGACAATTATAATTTTGAAAGCCTAATCAAGGAGTTTATTTGATTGATTTATGTAGTGGTGCTTACACATATTTCTAAACTGTTTTCTATTTATAAAATTGTAGTTTAGTGTTGAATAGTAGGCAGTAATAACCTTTTGTATTCATAGAAACCTCGACTCGTAAATTGGTAATCTTAATACAAAGATGTTATTGATTTACTAAGTTTCTAAAACTTTGTTTATTTATAGGATAGCAGAAGGCCTAGGTATCAAAGGTATTTATTAAGGTTTTGGTAGAAATAAAACAACTTCATAGCAAATATTCAGTTATACATATTTCCTCTTCTTTTTACAAACAGTTAACTTATTTAACATCTCGATCTATAACATTTTTTCCATTTACAATAAATCTGAATTATTCATTCCGCTATACAATAAAATATACATATATTTTCGCCATATTTGTCATAGTTACATAACAATTTATTAATAATTTATCTATTAATAATGACACAACATTCTTGTTACTACTTGCGTACATGAAAACAGGCCTTTATGTCCTACCGCAAAGGGACGAAAGATATCTTATCCCTTTACTTATCTGCTGAGGCAAAACCCATTCTAACACGAGCTGACTAAGTTTCCTTCGCCGAGACACATACAAAGTTGCGCTTTTAAATTATGCTATTTAGATGAGTTTCTTCGCAGTCTTTTTTTAGTGCAGTTTTTATTCAACAACGCAACATAAAATGGGTGTGAAATATCATCTCAATGGTACCTAAGTTATAATAAGGTACAATGTTATATCGGCGTACAAAACGTAGACACCTCGTTTTAGAATGAGCAAACACAAATTAATATGGCTATGGTTACGAAGACAGTATTTAACTATCTGAGTATTGCAAGCCAATGTTAAAGCCAAATATGTCTTGATCAAATAGATATTTTGCAAATCTTTATTAACTAAATAGGCAGGAAAAATGACAAATTATTATTGTTGTGTTTTTAAAATGCCATGCACGACCACTGAAAGATGCTTACAAAAATATGCTCTTATAAATTAATCTTTTATGTTTTTCTGATACGTTTTGATGGACGATACGTTTGTGATCTATCTAATTTAATTAAAATGCCTATGAAAATAGTAATGTATGTGTACGGGACTGTACTAATCGTAAAAGGTTTAAATATTGTAAATTTAACTTCGAAAAGTTGTTGATAAACCTTAACAAAATATTTCGTTAAAACTTTGAATAATTTTTAATCAGTTAAAGTAGGAATGGAAATTTTCGAAGCCAACATGATGTCAAATTAACTTGAGCGCTGCACCAACCATGATCTGTTGACCTCTACCAACACAATACCTATAGGACATAGTTGGAACTTTGTATTACATTGTTTTTATTTAGAAAATGTATCGTATCATGTGGGTGGGTCATACATAACATTGGCAACATATTGACAAAATATTGTCTAATGAACTTATATCCATCAATTAATCACTACTTATGGCGACACAATCTTGCTCAGAAACAAAAACGCTACGCTGCAGAAATCAGGAAACTCTTGTTTCATAAGCGCTCAGCAGATTATTGATCTCTTCTGTCATTCGAGCGTACTAAGTTAGAGCGAGATAGAAAACTCATTGAGTTGTTTGAATTCATGACTTTGGCTCGTACATCGTACTGGCTATGTGAGTTTTGTCAATTGATAGGGCGGCATACAATACAATTTAGCTTTGATCCTTATTGGGATGAAAGCTTTTTCTATAGGATTCGAGTCGTGTAGTTCAGTGCAGTTGCTATATTTGGAAACTGTTACACAGAAATTTAATACGTAACAAGATTAAACGGTCTATTGGGAAAGTACTCGTGTGTATAGAGTGTGGAGACATGGCAAATTAGCTCGGTTTTATGTGGAATTTAAGAACGTACAGTTTATTAGACAACTAGGTTATAAAAATATAACAATGCGTTGGATGGTTTGATTCCGATTTATGAGGTGACCATTCATACATATCCCCCAAAACTGTTGTACGTATAAAATACATACCTATTGCTATATGGGTATTGCACTACTGTGCTACTTTCTTGGATTATGTAGGTATTAGACCAATGCTAGAGATAAGACAGCGATCTAGGTTATGTACACATTAATAATGCACCTATTATATAGGTATCAAAGTAACAAGTGTTTATGAAAGACAACGATTATGTTTAAATTACTCCTATTTATTCAGGAGGCGAGGAAGAACGTGATTTTGCCAAAACAAATGGCTTTTTTGGACTACAGTCCAGATTTCTCATATCAAAGCAAATCAACAGTAATCGTACCTGAATAATTTCACCGAAAACAACGTTTTAATAGCACCTTTCATGGAAATTAGTTAATACTTCGTGAATTAAAATTTTGGGAAATAATACTTTTCAATAAATGTACTATCATCCTCAAGAGTTGAAAGCGGAGCTTCATTAATGTTAAAATGTCAAACGAGCGCGCGCCCTCGTAATAAATGCTCCTATCCCATTAATTTAAGTAATATCTTCGAAGAAACTACTATCCCACAACATTCAGTAAAGCGTCCCAGTCTTTTTAAATGTTTATTTTCATCAAATTGAGATCTTGTTTAGACTTGTTTGCGACCGGCGGTCACGGTGACGTCACCACGCCCTGAGCCGCTAGTCTTTAAGTTTGTGAGGTAGGCTTAGTCATGATCTAATGAAAGCGCCTGTTACAAAATACCGATTATTAAAATGAGATCTTTCATTACAATTACAAATATTAATTAATAAAGACGATAAAACTAGCATTACATTATACAACAAATTATTAACTTTTTACATCAGCATCCATCGATGATTGTCCATATTGGATGGATGTTGATTACTGACAAATAATAAATAAGCACGCATTTACGGTACAATGAAGCAAGTTCGCACTTATCAACTGGCCCTCTCTTCGTGCCCACTGGTACAGCAGCGGCGTAGTTTGGCAAGTCTTAAAATTATTGCAATATATGGCAAACTTTTGGACTCGCATTAGTGATCCACTAATTTAAGCTTCTCATCGAAATTCGATAACAAGAATCCGTTGAAAATTTGAATAAAGCGGAGGTACATTTTATGATATAAAAATTCGGGAAGATTGCGATCATGCGTCGGTCGGTTCGACTTTTTCGGTTTTATCCTCAAACAAAGAACCGGCGAGCTATGACTCACAAAGTTATTTTACTCAGACAAGTTAAGAGTATCTAAAAATTATGCGATAAACGAATTTAGAACTGAAATCTCAACTAAAAACAGCTGTGCACCACTACGAATAAATACATAATTATTTGATTTGATATGGCAATGCGTCGTTATAACGATATATGTATTTTTAATCACAGACGCTCTATTTGTTTTTAGTTGTAGTTTTCAGCGTGTTACTTTTGAGTATACAACAACTATACATTTCTTACCAATACTCCTATCCTAATACATACATTATACTCTCCTTATCCAAGCAATACTTCATATCTACTCTGACCAATAACTACAAAATATCACAGACGGTGTGTTTATTATGTATACATCTTCTCATAGAAAAAGTTATAATGTGTATTACACATGGACGTAAAAAGCGATAGAGATGACATCTAGATAACCATGATACATATAATTTTTACATATACACCTAAATATAACGTTTACACATCGAATTATTTGTCAGATGAGTTTGCCATCACTGTGCTGAGGAACCACGTCTACATTCAGCGGGAAGGGCCGTACGTGAGTAGTAGTGGCCGGTTCGGCTCGTCATGGATATGTCTGCAGTCACAACCGTTGGAAATGTATGAGCTCCGGAGTGACTGCTCCAACCATCCTCCGGAACTCGCCAAGAAATCAGTCAACATAAGCTTACTCGCACGTCAGCCGGTTTACATCTACCTAAATCTAACATTCATTGTACCATATAGTTTGTCTTACATGCATTGCCGTGTCGAGGTGGACTGGCGATTTAAAATCTCATCGTTATCACAATATCTAACTACTATAAGATCTGGTAGAAAATAATAAATTGTTATTTTGTGCTCATATGATTGAAATCCATATTTAAAGCGGATGATTGCATCGTGTCGCTTTAAACATGCCATTTCTTTTATGTCACGATGAAGTACTTACGTTTAGGTTTTATATTATGGAAATTATTGACTTGTGGCCCGCGTTGCCGGCAACGTACAGTGTAAAGTAAATTTTACGCTACTTTTGTGACACACTACCTATCCACGGAGTAACATTCAACGTACTATGTTACATATTTACAACGTACACGAGGGTACAAGAAGCACCCGACAGAAAAAGCACCTAAAGTTCCCGAGTAGAATATCATAAGCGTACTTTTGTGGACCGCGGACCTGAAAACTGCGCAAAATGCACGCTGAATTCACTGGGGCCGTTACACACTTGGCAGTCAGTCCCGGCTACCACACATTCCGATAGTCTTTGCAACGAGGGCATCACAACACGATCGACGGAAGCTGGTGTCGGTTCAGCGTTTCTTGAGAGGCGGGCAGTCTTCGGCGGCGTCGGAGGCGGACCAGCGGCGCTTTCCCCGGGCGTCTTCTTTTACGCTAAGGTTTTCTGGGTGCGTTTGCGGGGGCGCCGAAGTGGGGTGTTGCGGCGGCCTGGGCTGGTGGACCGAGTGCAAGGGTGGTTGGGCCGCTTGAAGCATTGGCTGAGCGGCCTGCAGCAGCGGCTCGTGGCCTGAAGCCCCGATTGGCTGCGCCGGCGCTGACACTGCTGGCTGACACGCCTGACTGTGCTTTCGGTTCACCAGTGACACACACACATCCCCAACTTGCAACCTCTGGACGCGGAGGCCGTATTGTACGAGTGTACGCTCGGGCCTACAAGACGCCCACCCCCTTCCGTACACAAAGAACGGATGTTCTATTGTTGATTCCAACTCCACCTGGAATGAAGAAATGAACTTTACAGACAATCATTCCACAGCTATTCTATCATTTGCATTGTACCAAAAAAACACATGAATTAGGGGGATTCTCCCTCATCACTGTCCTTCTACAGGGGAAAGTTAGATTTCTTCAATTTCTGATTCTGATGATTTGAAGCCCATAGATTTAATGTGATTCTTACCTGATTGCGGGCCCTGCCATAAGTAAGCGTGAGCGAGGCTCGGTCCCCCCGCTCATCCAGTCGCAGCAGCGTGCATTGTGTCAGCATCAGCTCTGAGTTTCTATCAGCGCTCATCACGAAGTCTTCAGTCCTCATTTCTTCCACGCGCCGATAACTGCCGTCTTCGAGTCGGATCAGCGCGCCTCGGCAGAAGTACGGTGCTAGCGGGCCTCGTTCTGGAGATCTTGCTCGCTGCTCGCATGGTTGCTGGAAGATAATTTGCTCATGAAAAAGTTGTTATGACTTCAAGGTTTGTTATTGTTTTGTTGAGGGTTTCGGTTAACATATTTTAGGACATAACCTGAAGAATAAGATATTGACAGATGTCTGGTTCTCCGAGAGCCTATCAAGTCACCTTAGAAGCTCCGCTGTGCGCTTGTAAAGTCCAGATGTAAACCAACACTCTGGGCATCAAGTGGACCGCCACTCACTCCTTGACTTTGTGTAAGATAGCTTACAAATAACTCACAATAAGTATCATTGATTATACCCATAGGATAAAGGTACTTACTTCTCTTGGTGGATGGCTTGGGGCACTCGCAGTCGGAGGCGAGTGCGGCGCCGGCGAAGGCGGCACGAATCCCGAAGACGCTCTCGGACGGATCGGATACGTCGGCTGCTGCCGTCTGTACATGTACGAGGCGTATGACGCTGGATGCGGCAGGAACGGGTACGCCGGTACTGAAGGGTACGGCGACGGCGCGGGTGGGGTCGGCATGACGTCCCGTCGTCGCGGGTTGTAGCGGACGTAGGGCCGCGGTGGGGGCGCCAAGAACTCTGGTGTCATGCCTGAAGGCGGAGGGGGTGGGTACAGCCCTAGCGGCAGTGTTCCCAGCTGGCCGAGCGCCTCGCCGGGAAGGCTCGCTGAGATCATCGGACGGGCTGTGGAAAAAGAGAAGGTACTGTTAGTTGATTTTGTAAAAGATATAGGTAAATTTTACTTGAACGTGCATAGGTAACGCAAGTAGGGAGCGACGCGACCATCACTCACCATGAGGATGACCCACGTCGGTGATTCTATCAACTTAGCCTTATTTGATTAATTTAACGTGAATAATACCGTTTTTAGAAGAGAAGATATTTATTTATTATTTATTTATGAGCCTGATTCTTCCCACTGCAGGGCAAAGGCCTCCCTTCCCTCTCTCCACTGGTCCCTATCATGTGCTTTCTGGTGCCAATTTTCGCTGTAGGAGTCTATCTCGTCCCTCCATCGCCGCCTAGGCCTTCCACGTGGTCGTCGGTGTTGGGGAGCCCAATCAGTCGTTGTTTTTGCCCAGAGTTCTGGGGGCATACGACTCACGTGTCCAGCCCAGTCCCACTTGAGCTGGCCTGCTTTATACGCTACGTCAGCTATTTGCGTTTTATAGAAGATATAGTGTTGATAAAAAGTTATTTGGTCCGTATGAAGGGAAAAGGCTGTAATAAACACCTGTACGCGGAAATCAGATAGTGGGTGAAAAGACCGGCATCAGTTTTCGTAAGTTCTTGCTTTTTATTTATGAGAAAATGACAAAACAGATTTAATTAATAAAAACCTTTAATATGTTGGTCTATTAAACAAATAAACTAAATATTGTTCGCCGTCGGGTTAAACTATTACTTAGATGACGATGAAAACGCCCGCACGAACTCAAGTAATCAGATCGTTTGTTTACAAATATCTTAGTGTTATCTTGCTTCCGACAACAAAGGTGACAATGGGTATGAGCTTTCAACCAAATAGTCTAGAAAACAGATCAGCAACGACTGCTTACAGTATTATTTGGGGTACATGACATAATGCTATTCATTAAACACCATAGTTCGCCAACCTTCTATAAAGACATTTCAGTTGCTAATTTGGGCTATTTTTACCTTATCTTATTCTCGATTAGCGACAATAATTAAACTTTAAAGTTATAGTGATGCAGTAAAATAAAGCGATAACCCATACTTTTTTACTTATATAGTCTTTTCAGTTAATATGGAGTTCAGCGCTAGTTTTCCTTGAATTATTTAATAATTATATCTTTGAATTATTTTTGGTACGACATGGAATAGTATAAAGTTGTTAGCAAGCCTGGCAATTGGCGAGCTGCTAAGGAGTTTACAGTGAACTAGATTGCCCTCCACATCTGTGGACCCACTATCGCTGAGATAAGAATATAGAGCGACGTCGTCAACATTATTATTAGATTTTATTCACTTATACCACACATATAAAAGATGCTCCACTCCATCAACAATATGTATTTATTTATAAAAGGAACGCCGTCAGTATATATGTATGTATATATTTTTTTTTTCGGGCGATTCTTCGCGTTATTTGGCTTTTCTTTGCTATCGAGTGCAGTGTCTATGTTATTATATCTTTGCCTGTGGTGAATAATTATATGTAACCCAAATAAAATAAATATTAATACAAAAAATGTAGTAGGATAAAATATGTCAATAATATAACTGAATATATCCTTAAATTAACAAATTCTAGTATTTAGTATTTATTTGGTCAATGGTATATGCATGCAAATATTGAATTTTAGTATATAAATAATTCATTTACCATAAATATTAAATCAGCATGCCAATCCCTATTTATGTCAAGTATTTTATAAGTTGTATTGACAAAGAATTTCCTAAACTATGTTGTGAGGTGAGGTATATGTATCGTATTATTACGTATATGCCTATACATGTAATAAAACATTATAATTAGCCACATGACGCTTTCTAGTCTGCCGTTCGTATGCTTTGTTCTATTATTAGGACTAGTTCTGCGACCCAACAATCTCATGTTTTACGACTATCAAGAACTGCAAACCTTTTCCTTGTCTCTCGTACCAGCGTTAATATTAAGTGAGTGAGACATGAAGTGTTAAATAAAGCTTTATGGGGCTCGATATAACTCTATTGTTATTTAAATTACGATGCACATGTTTATACTTAGTTCCTCGTAATAACGCAATCTACACGAACTGCTTGTATAAACAAATAGATACTGCGCTTCCTTTATGCTTGTTTAATAGAGAAAATATTGCTTTAAGCTAAAATAATCAGCTTGTTATGCTGAATGAATGAAACATGTTAGATGTGTTTTGCAAGTAATCGTTCCGTCAACAGATCTTGCCAAAGTTTTTACAATTCAGTGGAGTGCCCTATACTTATAACATGAATGTTGTCTCACACAAAGACAAACTTCAATGAAAGGAAAAATAAACATGATATTTTTTACAAACATACATTATGTACCTATCACCTAGGTATGGTTGAAGTATGAGACGGACATGACTGCCCATAATGGATCATTTAAGTTTTGCTTTTCCACTTTAACCTCCACTGCATGCAATTATTGACAATGTGAAAGGAAGTGGCCAAAACATGTTAATTAAGGTACATATAGTACCTAACATTCCTTCGTGTTGCGCCCGAGGCGATAATTTGAAGAACAAAGTATGTGTTTGCGCACCTGCACAAACACGCATGCGCTGAGTTAGCGTACCACTCGCTTGCTAAGGGACAAGTGACTAAACGGCTTGTGTATTATGTTTTTATGTGCCTACTTTACCTTCAGTGTTATTAGATAGGTAAGGTATTTCAAATTGTCGATTTTTATTGCCTAGGTAGGTATAGCTAAGTATTGTTGCACTTTCTAACGCTAAATATAGATAAATTGTAATATTATAAAGAGGAGACATTTTTAAATTTAAATTTAAAGCTGTCAACGTAAAATTAGGTAAAATTGCCAGGCACTTTTTAATTTTAGCAAGGCGCTAACCGAATAGCTATGTGTTATTAAGGTGCGTTCTACGTCAATTAAATTAGCTTTTAGGGCACAAACAAAACTCATGAAAAATGTCTAACCAATGATACATTGAATGAGACTGATTTAAAATATACAGAATAGTATCGTAGGAGAACACACCGATACCTACTATTCGTGAACTAAACGACCCATATGAATACTGCATGCCTATGAACTTGCAGCATCAACGCTATCTTACTCAAAGGTATCACCCACAATCGTTCAATGATGCAAACAAATCCATACACCCATACAAATATTGCTTCGTTTAAGAAGAACAGCAACAATTACAATGTAATTACAAGAAATAAGAATAATAAACTCGCAGCAATAATTATTATTATTAAGAGTCTGTACTGTCCCACTGCAGGGCAAAGGCCTCCCTTCCTTCCTTAATATAATAATAATAATTTTTGTTTTGATTTTCTGTTTGATTTGCACATTAAAGAGTTTATCTATCTATCTATCTCGCTGTGCCCACTACTAGGCTCCATAAGGTTAAAATATATTTTAAAGGGCAATGTATACGCTTCTACAACAAACTCCGAAGTGAGTTGCAGAAGTTATCATTGAATAAATTCAAAAACATTATCAAATGCAATCTGTGCAATAAAGATTATTATAACATATCAGATTACCTAGAGGACAAAACCACTTGGGACGAAATCGGCTCCAACTCCGTCAAACGTAACATAAAACAAAATAAAATTGTTAAATGACGACTATAACGACCGAGTTAGGTTCTTCTGTTCGCTTGTTTTCCTAACTCGCGTGTCATCTGAAGTGAACAGATTCAATCATGTGCTTTATTCTATTCATTTGTGTTGTTTTATTTTGTAATTTATGACGCGTCAATAAGGTCCATGCGGCCGCACTGAATAAAGTATTTTTTGATTCTTGATTCTCATAAAAGTAGGTACCTAATCATTTACCAAAAGTACGTGGTAATACCTACGCGCAAGTGTTGAAACTTCAATGGATTATATTGTAAGATCTATCTCGAATAAAAAGGTTTCTACTTTGTCGATTCCTACTCTTTTGCAGCCTTGATCTCTGAAACGAGTTGTAATGTTGTTGCCAAGTTTTATACTGCAGAGTGCAGACAAAAATAAGGGAACAAAATAAAGTCAGAAATCCTACCTATGCAGGTATATCCGATGCCTACAATATTATACATTTAGCTACAATTTATGTGAGTGTAGCGTTACGTTAGCAACAATAACTGTCACGGTAGAGCAGCTCTACATAATTATTTGCTGAAACAATTCAAACGTAATTTTTCACGAATGAGGAAACATGAGATCGTTACACATTGTTTGCCGACGTGAGTCACAAAAAACAATGAGAAATGGTGGAATCGTGACTAAGCCTTTAAAAATTCAAGCCAATTAGCTAGTTCTCGCTGAATCCGCTCCGACGACTGTCTATTTTTGGTTTCGTTTTAACAGAAGCTTAAGCTCTGCTGTCGAATTCAGCAACAAAAGAAATCTCGTGCGGTAATGTTACGTCAGCGCGGTTATTTACGGATCGGCACCTGCATTACCGGCTCGATTCTCAGAATCACGACAACGGCACTAGCGCAAAGTGGATTACTAATTACAGTAACGCAAACGTTGCAAACTGCAAGTCTGCTAGTCCCGCGGATAATTTTCTGCAGCTATTTCGAGCCATATCTTTATTATTGAGAGCGTTCTAATTTAGTTTTTGGCGTCCAGCGCCGTCTGTGCGTAGCGCGGCGTAGGCGCGTCCAACAAGGCCGCGGGGTAAAAAACCTCGCATGAATGGCGCGCCAAATCGCGAGCAAAATCCGCGGAAGCTTACATCACGTTCTACTCCGGCGCATCCAACATGGCCGCCGTGTCCGTCGCCGCGTCGCATCGTGTTTTGTTGAACCGGCTCCAAACAGACTCTAATTAACCGAAATTCGTAAATTATCCTAGAACGCCAGTTGACGCGCTTCGTGCGCATTGGAGTTAGCTAATTAAAATGCAATTACCTACAAATAGTGGGCTAGACAGTAAACTATTCAACATTGTAATTTATTGTTTTAGATTGCGGGGAATCGCTATCGTACTTTCCTGGTTATTAAAAACGACCTTGTCGCCTTACAGAAACATTTTAAGCTGTAGAAATTTTGTAGGTATACGAAAGTTGATAGAGAATAGTGGGAATTGGCGAGGCGGGCGGGCGCGGGTGGTGGCCCGGCCGGGTGGAGACGGGCGGTCGATAGGGCGCCGCCCGTAACCCACTTCCGGTGCCCCTGACCTTGCCGCCGCCATTCACGCCATCTTACCACCCTGCCCGCTGCGGGGTAGGAAATTCCTACTCCTGACTACGGAATAAATAAAGCATAACGTTCTTTCAGAAGACACACTAGGAGCCTGTCTGGATCTAGGCACGTTCGTTGGTTACATCAGTACATCTCATTTTTTTGGTATAAATGTAGATTACTTACTCGTTAATTTTAATTTAACTTTAACATTATAAAGTCACCTTTAAATAACAGTTAGACACCACTTAGTTACTAACAGACTTTTTCCATTTCTTTTTTCAATTTTGACTTATTCCATTCCACAATATACGCCTGATTTCTTCGGTGGAGTGTGTTTTATATATGTGTCCTATAGATGACGAAAGCGATAGAATAAGTAACAGTCTTTCCGATTAATTTCAGAATTAAATATTTTGCGCATTGTAATTTGTAACACACAAGTTTTGTTTAGCCAGTTACGTGACACACAGGCTTCTATTATTTTAATCACAGTTAGACATACCACATATTTCTCAAATTTATGCAACATCATAAGTATCTATTTATTTCTAATTATCATAGCATCCTTACTTGTTATTAATATTGTATCTCAACGTGCAATTACATGTGGAATTATGCAAAATAATTACTAACTGTTAAAGTTTACGTTTGCGGGTGGATAAGCTATAATTAAGGTAGGTACCTAGAGTATTTTTACGGGCAAGTCAAATTTACGTACGTTGCTATGATAACTAGCTATGTATGGTTGTACATTCAGCCACAATCGACATAAAATCGAAATGGTATATATTATGTAAATTATTCAAGCCGTTACTCATCATGATTGTAACGCTAGTGAACTTCCGAAGGTTACATTGATTGAATTAAATACGTGTAATATACTTATATCAGAGATTCGGTGTACAGATTAAAATATCTATAGCTTATCCGGTGCATTAATAATCTAAAAGAATGAGCTTGCCAAAAATAAGCCGCAACGTCAGGAGTGTTTTGTCTTACGTCCGGTATTTATCTGGTTATTTCTGCATGTGCTTGTAACCGCAGTAGCAAAGATACTTATGTAATATGTAGCTATATGGAGTGGCGATATGCGAGCAGTCGCTGGATGCGGCAAGCCGAAGATAGGGGGAAGCCTATGTCCAGTAGTGGACCAATACGCTACTTCCGCATGGTAACACTATAGTGTTCATATTGAAATTCATTTATAACGTACACATCGTATAGCTAACATGGCTTTATGCTATAGTGGTGTCTATAAAAACGTTGTGTCATATCATATCGTCGACTGTACGGAACAATGTTTGCATTTCATTACCCGGCCATAACCACATTAATTACAAAGTGATGTCGGTACTCAGGAATACGTTGGACGCACCTGTTAAATCACCTGTCGTTCAAGCGACTATAATATTATCACCAGTTCATTTGTATATCGGATATGAAACGGGTTTTTCAGCATATACTGATGGTTCCTGAGTGATTTGTTAGATTTTTATGTTGATAGCAAATGTAATGAAATTATGGGGTTGTTTATGACAGTTAAATCCATCATAAGATCGTCATATACAAGTAAGTTACTTTTAAGTACTTACATACCTATAATGAAGAAATGTCAGTAGCATTCTAAAAATTATAAATGTATTAGGTATATGCTAATTAAAAACTTTCTGAAACTTCAAATTAAAATAATTCATTTTGTCGAACCCCAGCTCTTACTTATTTTTTGATTACAATTACAATTTGGTTGATTGCCAATTTGAACATATTGTTTACAGAATTTTAATGTTTCGAAAGTTAGGGAAACCCTTTGAAATTACTTCCAAAAAAGTTTACCTCCATTGCCCAAAGTACCAGTATTAATAACTTTTAAATTAATTAAGTTTAACCAGGTGATTTTGAACTTAAGACATACCGGACGTAAGATAAAACACTCCTGACGTTGCGGCTTATTTTTGGCAAGCTCATTCTTTTAGATTATTAATGCACCGGATAAGCTATAGACATTTTAATCTGTACACCGAATCTCTGATATATGTAAGTATATTACACGTATTTAATTACTCTGGATTATAAAATCTTGCAAAGCCTCCATTATTTGACTACGACTGCGAGAGGTTGCGGGTTCGATTCCCGCCTCGGGACAAATGTCTGTATGATCTGCAGATATTTGTTAGGGTGTTCTGGATGTTTTTCTGTTTATAATAACTGTTTATAAAGAAAATACCTATATAATGTAGTATTATGGTATTAGGTATGTATGTATATCAGCCGTCGAAGAGGAGGCCTATAACCAGCAATGGGTGTCAACGGGCTGATATGATGATGATGATGATACCAGTCGTCTAGTACACATAACACAAGCTCTGCTTAGCTTGGAGCTTGATGATGCTGTGTGAATTGTCCAGCATTATCTATTTATTATCTTGATGTAATGTTTTGTCAGATTCTGTATAAGGATTTGGGTAATCATAAATCAAATTTGTATTAGATACCTTACCTATTCTTACTTTATTGTTTTTACATCAGAATGTGTTATCGTTTTTGATATCCGAACCATTCTGTGACCCCAGTTGCTTCAAAATGGTCGATCACTAACTCCTTTTTTCGACAGTTTTTGTATATCTCAAATCGGTCAAAATCAAGCCCGTGATCAGTCATTAAAGTACATAATTATTTTCGCCATTACAATATGAAACCGAGTTTAACAAACCGCAAGTTAAAAAAAATTCGACTCATTTAAATAATAGCTCAGTCATACATAAATCTTTTGAAACTATCATGTTAACAACATTATTATGAGGGTAGATCGTTTTGTCTGCCAGTGACTCATCATTTCAGCCATAAAACGTCCACTGATGAACACAGGCCTCCCTCATGGATCTCCATGAGAGGTAGTTGCCATTCTCACCACGCTTGGCAGGCGGGTTGGTGAGCGCAGTATGGGATGTTGATACACGGATAGACGCTGCTGCCCATCTTCTGGAGGTGTACCTTAGCAGGCTCTTACTGCATTCACGGGTAGGAGAGGAGGGGTAACATTCTACTGCCGGCACCCCACGGCTTCAGACTTACTAAATAACCACAGTAAATACATTTTACAAGATATTCGATTAAATAATTAGACTTTGCCGGGAAAATTGCACGAGCAAGGGTACGCCTGACCATAGAAAACATATGGTTTGCATTGTCATCATAGCAGACACTTTGTTACGCCCAAATTATTCAAGCACTTGATAAACAAAATGTCCAATTCACTTTATAAAAAGCCAATACATTAAAGCGCAACTCCAAGACAAATTGAATCCAGCAACTCATTGTTGGCAACATGAACCGATTTATACGTCCTCCATTGCTGGCTGAATGAACGTCTGGTCACGCGACTGTTACGTAAAGTTTCCAACAGTTTACTCGTTTGCGGTAAAAACTCTGACGTGATAATTACATTGCAGTGTTGCTAATTATAATATTGAATTGGTATTTGATTGATATCGAGGAATAGGTGTGTGCATCGTGCTGTGCGATAGGAAATGTATCTTTTCTTTTACCTAAAACTAACTTAAGTTATTTGAGGAAACAAAAAGGTAAATTTTAAACAATATTGGGTTGTTTATTTTAAACACCGACTTGTTTTTATCGCCGGCTTGTCAAGCAGCTCTACTATCAATAAATTGAACTATATAAGTCATACATAAGTAATAACTTGTACCTTGTACCTAAGTTAAAATATTAGTAACACAGAATAACAGTAGCTTCAATTTTTAAACCGACGGTTAAGTCAAATATTTTAACGTATTATAGTCAAATATTAGCTGGATCGACTAATGTTTGAGTAGGCGTATTAACTTGCTCATAGTAACACTTTAAAACAGACATTCGGCGTTTGTTTTACAATCTTACGTTAAGATTTTACCAACTTAAGTAATATTAATATTCTGCGTATATTTAATTTTAATTAAGTTATTACGACGTTGGTAAAGTCAATGCCAGTTTGATCGCGCGAACGATCGAACTGGCGTAGGATCGTGGCGAATGGCACAAACTTAGGAAGGCCTATACCCAGCAATGGGTGAAGTTGGTCTGTGAACGATGATGATGATTCAACAACATTAGATATATCTGATTATGACTAAATTTCCTAACTAAAACATCTTTCTTTATAGCCATTTTCTTGCCATTCGCCTTCCCGGCCTTTGTGCGAACGATCTTGAGGTATAATTGCCTCTTTAATACATCTTTTATGGCGATACTGTATTATTCTCTCGGCTTTCCGAGTGTAACAGCGGTTTTATTGAGTTGATCACGCAATAGGACAGACGAGGCAAACAACCGCCTACGCGGCTGCCGCAAAATCTTATATTTACATACATGTCATGGCCTGACCGTAGAAATAACAAATATTAACATTCCTACGCTTTATGAACATTTCAAAATAACTGTTAAAAATATCTTGCTCACGAGCCAGCGGTTGAAATATCCCGTGAATAACAAATAGAGCGTTAATTAGAAGTGTTATTTTGTATCAATCAAAAACTGCTGAGTTTTTTTGACGGATTCAACCAACGAACGACTCTACCTAGCAATAAAGTAGGTTTCTTACTAAAAAATAAACGGAACAAACCATGTTTTTCGAAAAGAGCAAATCATTTCGAAAAAAGCCTATTTGCAGGCTCTTACTGCATCCATGGGCATGAGAGGAGGGGTAACATTCTACTGCTCCCCACAGTAATACACTAGTATAATATATAGTAAATCATAGTGTTGTGTGATGTTGTCGTTATTATAGGTAGGCTGTTAGTTAATAGCTGCTATACTAGCGTTATAACGACAATGATACCTACTCGTTTATCTTAATTTATCATCATTTACCGTTGTACACTGTAATTCCATTATCAAGAGAATACAAAGGCTGAACATGTAGGCACTACTGATCATCTAGGACTAGCTGACCCGGTGCCCACTTCGTTGGGCGGTAAGCATTTTTACTTGTGATGAAATGATGAGTGTGGTTAGGTTACTACTGAGTGCTACGATTTAGTTCCTGAATGCCAGAAGGAGGCATTTTTAAAGCATATGTATGTTGAATGTTTTTGCGTGCCAATTTGTCCAAATTAGATGCAGTAAAAGGGAAAAGACATAGGCTGTCGCTGACTTTTTTGTAGGCATTATGAAGCTCTTAAACTTTTCTCTAACACTCAAACATTGTATACCTCTCATCGAGGCAGCGTTCGTAAGAAACGCTTTGGTTCAACCGTTTTTTCTCCGATTTACTTTGCAAATCCAACTACTACGAAGAAATCTTTCCATTTTCGGAATAATTTATAGCAGAATTTGCGAGTGTCATAAGCATAACTCGAAAAGTCTGTGGCTTTATATAAGTGAAATAATTTTTAAAATCGGTTCAGTAGGTCCAGAGATTACCCCTATAACGTCACAAACTCACAAATCACAAACTTTACCTCTTTACAATATTAGTATAGATGTACATACATATGATTAATTGAATTGTGGACATAATGTTTTTATTATTTAATAACGCTTAGGCCGTCTACTGCGAGACCTATACATTTTGCTAACGTAGAATCGTATTGACGTGTATTCTAGAGTCTATAACGTTCTACTAAGCGGGCTGTCTACTGCGAGATCAGAAAATCATTCATTTATTTCCATAGTTTGAAATTACAAAACATAGACACGTCCACTTACAATTAAAAAAAAACATAATATTTAATCTTATGTTAACAGGAAAAAAGGATTTAAATACATGAATGAATCTGTTCGCTTTCCTGTTTTAAGCACTGTGATAAATAAAACCGGGCAAGAGCGAGTCGGACTCGCGCACCGAGGGTTCCGTGCCATCATACAATATAATTTATGACAAAGGCGGTTTTATATTTGTTGGAGAACCTTGACAGCGCCATCTCTTGTCTGATAGCGGAACTTATATAGATTTTTTACACTTTCGATGTTTTCTGAAAAAGTATGCTATGTAGAGAGATTGTAATAAATTTTCTCTAATCTTTACATACACTTCTAATAGTAATAAAAGTTTCAAAGGTTTATCTCCGCAAACTTCGGAGATAAGGGGGGGGAACGCTATTTTTTTCAACATTTTTGTAAATAACTCAAAAACTATACGACTTAAAGGAAAACTAAAAATTGTTTATTAATGTGCTAAAGAATACCTTTCATATGATACCCCATATAACCTAGTAACTTTCCAAAAATTTTGAAAACACCCCTTCCACCCCCATTGTCTAAAAAACTATGCAAATTAGAGAGTTCGCTATAATTTTCCTATGAAGTTTACATACACTTCTATTCGATTTAAAAGTATCACGGGTTTATCTCTGCAAACTTCGGAGATAAGGGGGGGGAACGGTCGTTTTTTCAACATTTTTGTAAATAACTCAAAAACAATACGGCTTAAAGGAAAACTAAAAACTGTTTATTGATGTGCAAATGAATACCTTTCATATGATACCCCACATAACCTATTTACTTTACAAAAATTTTGAAAACCCCCCTTCAACCCCCCTTGTCTAAAAAACTATGCAAATTAGAGAGTATGCTACAATTTTCCTATTAAGTTTACATACACTTCTATGAGCTATAAAAGTATCACGGGTTTATCTCTGCAAACTTCGGAGATAAGGAGGGGGGGATGGTCGGTTTTTCGACATTTTTGTAAATAATTCAAAAACAATACGGCTGAAAGGAAAACCAAAAACTGTTTATTAATGTGCAAATGAATATCTTTCATATGATACCCCACATCACTTATTAACTTCACAAAATTTTTAAAAACCCCCCTTCCACCCCCCTTGTCTAAAAAACTATGCAAATTAGAGAGTTCGCTATAATTTTCCTATAAAGTTTACATACACTTCTATTAGCTTTAAAAGTATCACGGGTTTATCTCTGCAAACTTCGAAGATAAGGGGGGGGGAACGGTCGTTTTTTCAACATTTTTGTAAATAACTCAAAAACGATACGGTTTAAAGGAAAACTAAAAACTGTTTATTAATGTACAAATGAATACCTTTCATATGATACCCCACACGGCCTAGTAACTTCACTTAAAATTTTTGAGATCCCCTATCCGCCCCCCTGCAATCAAAATAAGAATATTTTTTAAAATTTTTATATATGCTATATAAGTAAAAAACTCTTGTCTTTTACCATTTTAAATTTCAAGTCGATAGCATCAGTAGTTCTCGAGATATCCATCTGTGACAGACAGACAGACAGACAGACAGAGTGATTCTATAAGGGTTCCTTTTTACCATTTTGGTCCGGAACCCTAAAAACGATTAGAAAACACAGTTCTTTTTAATAGTTAGTTTTTTCGTCCTTTCGGAGTTAAAGTAAAATTTCATTCCAAGCATTTTTGTCTTCTAGATAATCAGACATGTTATAGTAAAGTTACAATCAACGCTAGCAATTTAAGGCTTGCGAGTAATTAATAAATTACATATCTCTAATCAGACAGCCCGCTTAGTGGCAACGTTATAGCACAGATTACAGAAACTAACTCTAGATCAGGGTTTCTTAAACTCTTAGTCACGGACCACTTTTACAATTTAAACAATTCCATGGACCCCTGTCAAAAAATATTTTTGGAAATGAAATAATAGCCTTATATAAATTAATAAAAATACTTTTATTAGTACTTTTATTACATAAATCATAAAATCATTTATACGCACACACTTACTACAAAGTTAATGAGAAGGGTGCTGCTGTTTGGCCTCAATGAGAACGTTAAATTGCGGGTTTGTCTTCGACAAGGCAAGGCGCATGTCATCAGCGACGTTCAATCGATTGCGACTTTTTGTTTTTATTGACACTACAACCGAAAACCCTGCCTCGCAAAGATACGTAGTAGCAAATGGTATCAGGACGGACATAGCTCGCTTGACAAGAAGAGGGTAAGCTGGACTCAAGAACACCAAAACTCGCCAATGTCTTTTGCATGAAATTCAGCTTTTAAAACATCTTTAGATCTCATGTCAATTATGTCATCTTTAATGAGATCTTTATTGGTCATATTACCAATATCGATTAATAATGGACTCCGCATCCACGTTTCATTTTTAAGCGATTCTGAGCTAAAATAACCTTCAAAAAACGCCTGCAATGTTTCCATATGGTTGTACACTTCTTTCTGGACCATTTTTATGTCATCACCTTATGTTATCAACTCTTCCAACATCAGTCCAGCCCCGAGCCCCAAACTCCGAGCCGAGTGGCCGATCATTAAGACAGCGCACAGTGATCGCGCATATAATTCGCCACCCGACAGCGACAATGCGTCGTAATCGTCCAATACACAGACAGACAGCGCTATGCATATTAGGGGGCTCTAAAATAGAGAAGAAAGTTTTTTAATTTGTTATTCAAATCCGGAATTATTATTCGCTTGATTATTGTATTACATTAATTACAAAGTTCAACGACCGTTGACAGGTTACTTAACCAAGTACGTTTCTTCGCTGTGCATGCGATTTCGGATAATTTAGTTTACACGTGTTGAAAGAAAGTAGGCAATATCGATATTACTTCACTTGTACGTAATGCAACTATTGCAAATTTCACTGCAATACCCGCGGTATGGTTTTAAGAAGAACTCAACTTATAATTCGTAAGGTGTTACACGTGCAGTTAAGACACAATTGAATGGTACCCGAGGCTAAGAAGCGCCGGGCGATCACCTTGCCGAGGTGGGTCGATGATACAGTGCTCGTCCAGCACAAGATGGAGGACACACACTTAGGAAGGCTAATGATAATGAAGATAAACTAATATGTTAAGACGTGGGCACATTCCTAAACCGTTTGGTGTCAAAACGTATGATTCAGCTCCTTGCATGTGGCCGCCATTGATAGTAGCCGCACGATGTACTAAAGCCCAGTAAATTAGACATAATAGCAAGCTCGTAAAAGATACGTATGGTAACTGTGTGTAATTGGTCGGATGGAGTCCCACGCACATGCGCAGAACGCACACATGCGCGTAACCACTTTATCCACTAGTTTTGTCGGTAAAAAGAGTCATCTTTGTTTGCACATTCACGCTAAGCGAGGAATATATAACGCGCACAAAGCTCTCGGCTTTGTGTGCGTTGAACGAATGTAACCAGTAGTTTCGGACGGACAAACAATCCAATCCAAACAATCTTATTTTATAAAAAAAATCGCACTTATAATTTATATAAGTGTGATTGGCAGCCATTATAGAGCAAGTTTTATTTTTAATCTAGAACATTTCTTAATCGCGAAACGTTACATGACTACTTTATACAAAAGGATCGAATTTCTCTAAATCCTCAGACCGCACACAGTAAAACCGGCAGAAATTAACAGAACGAAAATGTGTCAAATGAATTTATTTAGGTACGTTAGATCCATTTGAATACCTTCCATGAGACTGATAGTAATAATTTAGCAGTTGAAGATTGCATATCATTTGCCAGATAAGATAGCTCTTGTTTGTAGAAGCGTAACGAAGTATTGAGGTATCATTCATAGCGACTTTGCCAATTACGGGCACGAACGTCTATCATTCATGATGCTTACATAAATCTGATATCGAATACAACAGTTTCATTCTTATACAAGTTATACATTGAGCGCTATCAGTACTATGTTTAGGTGACTTTGTTTTTATCAAACTCTGTTTTCAAATATTCTGTTACGCAAGACTTGAAGTAATGCCTTTAGAATTCAATAATGTAAGGTACTTTTCAATTACCTAAGAGAAAATTGGCTTACGTAAGAAGCATCTAATTTAGGCATGAAGTAATTTAGCGGGGTATCGGTGAAAGCTAGCCCAAAGCGTCTGGCTCAGCAGTCTGTGAAGCGGACCAGATTACACGCTCCACTCGTTTAATTCTACCGTTACAAGGATCAATGAGAATTTACAAAGCCCTGCCTGTCTTTTTAGAAATATTCCAAAATATTGCGTTATTGTTATTTACTCCAGGTCATCTCACAGGGGGTAAAAAGCCTCCCATCTAACCCTCCCTCTGATTACAGTAGGGATACTAGATCTGCCGACGTCCCGCGGTGGGGTCTATTGTGCATGTGATACTAAAAAGACCCTAGCGAACCTAACACCTTAAAATAACATCCCTGAATGGGATGCAGATGTTGAGGATGTAAAAGGGCTCTCTCATTTATCTCGATCCCAACCAAAAAATAAAAAGAGAAGTCATTGATAATCAACATTTTTAAGCGATGGGGATTAATTACCCTACAAAATGTTGGCCATTTTAATCGACTAAAATATTCGTTCAGAAATAGTTGGTTCTAATTCAAAGGCAGAGCAGCGTCGTCGGTCGGTCCAGGTATTAAAAAAGTTCCAATGTACACAGAACTGTAGATGGAATATTTGGAATTGACCTCGTTTCAGGAAACTACCTAGTACCATCTAATGGAGACTAAAATATCTATGCAGAGGAGGACGGTCACCTACTTACATCCGCAGTTTTTAACATTTATTTAGAATATCCATAAAACCGGGCACTAAATGATAAATATTTAAGTAATGGAATCCTGTGCGACTTGAATTTAAAAGCAGCTCCGGTTTTCCGTTGAAGTTCTTTACTCTGGAAGTTGTAGGGTAGGATGCGTTGTTTACTAATTAATATAGATATATATTTCGTTTAACGTTTGATTATGTGTGTTTTTCAATAAATATATTTTTTCTCACTCAAGTAGATACGGTATGTTACTTGGTCAAAAGTTCCATATCCACAATGGATTACAACCATATAATTATTATGTCCACCTGATGCTATTGGACACTATGTCAACTTGATGCTTTTGGACATTATTTACGAATTTTGTAACAAAAATTGGCACTTTAAACCACTCACGTTGCATTGTGTTGGACTTCATTCTGGCGTCTTCAATTTCGGTTCCCACGCCTCCTGCATTTTTTTCGGAATTCCCCGTTGGGATCGTCCAGTTCACTGAAGCGTTGGTAATCTCGCAACGGTTCTTCATTAAAGCTATTCTATAAACTGATTTTAAACGTGAATATCAGAACATAAAATCCACCGGCAACTACGTACCAATCTAGCTTACAATCTTTTACAGCGTATTACGTTCGAACACTTGCCAAAAATTCCACTAAATGCGCTCGTCCAAGAATAAATGTGTGTTTAATCAATCATTCCTGTCAGTAGACAATGAGTCCAGCTCGCCAAGTGCTTTCCCTGGCTCGGCGGCACTCCCGACCCTCCCAGCCGCGTTCGCCTTTAAATTCCACACAAACATGATAAATAAACAATGGCGTCGGTCCCGTTCCACACCGTTCCGATCCACTTGAGATTCTATTTACAATAAGCTCGATACATCATACATATTGATTCGAATTCACAGTTCAATATAATGTTTTTAAACGTGTGAGAAGGTACATTTGAGGACGCGCAAATCTGAAAGTTATCGCTAATTGGAGAGAGTCTATTACAAACAAAAACAAAAGAAGGTGTCCTACTTGCTATTTTGCAAACATGTCGCGACCTCGTGAGAACAGTTATCGATGCTCGATTTAGATGGAGGTTCCATCGTTTAGATTCGGTCGGTGGTCGTATACGCGTAAGCAAGCGTCGACACGAGAATACTAAGCATGGTTCAGAGTAGCCGCGTGACTAACTTGCCAGGAGGAATTACTGTCGATTGTATGCTAAGCAGCCTCACCATTGATACAAGCCAATAGTGGAATAGAAAAGCGATGTTTATCGTTCCTATAATTCTTGTTACGAACAATAGAAATCGGGAACGGTCACTTCCCCGCATTGATTCAACCTCCCGTTTGAAATGTTGCACTCTAAAATAAAGTGACCATGTTGGTTTAGATAATAAACTTAAATTAACATTGTTATTTCTTGGATATTATCAGTTCATATCTCTTCCACATCGCCTACACATCTTGCATTGACATTGAGCAATTTTGCATATAGGTACGGAATATGTAAATCGAATGCACGATTATTTCTGATTCATGTATAGTTTTTAAGTATTCGAGAGTTATTCCATGACAAGCTTTGGTTGAATTCAAGGCATTGTGGGCGGTTTTTCGAGCTTAAACACAACTGGTTTTCTATCAGTTAGAGGACGGGATTAATTGGTCGAACACATAAGAAATTCTGATGCCATTTGACTATTTATTTGGACAACGAAAACTGCTATTGCTAAAATTATAATGATTAAAATTGTACCCAAGGATTTGGACTGTATCATTACAATTCCGTGTGTCATTTAGGAACAAAACAAAACAAGGTGATGTAATGGGGCGAGTTCACCTTGATAACTTTTAAAAACACTTTTATCCGAAACGAATTTGGCTTCGTAACGAAAACAAATATTGTTATCTCTGAGTTGAGGGATCGGCACGTGTATAACTGAAGGCTGATCTTTAATACCTACTTTGTTCTATGAAGTTATTCTAATTTTACACTAGCTTACTGTTACTAAAGTAATTTACTATAATATACAGTGCAAATAATTCTGGAGCGTGCATGCTGGATACCACTAAGATCTTTAACCTAATTAGGAATTAAAATCCTAGCAGTATTCGCTGATATAGATTTTCAACAATTAGTTGATAATCAACTTTTTATCAGCAATAATGACTTTCCTCATCTTGTTAGATGATATCCTTGTGGGTTAGCAAAGTAAAATAGGGCCTTTATATCTATTTTAAATGATTTATACAGCGTTAGCAACTAATATCCATGCTGCGAGACGTTGCAGTGCCTGGAACATTGTTAGATGGATGAAGCTTGCCCTTACCTTTACCATCCATTTAGATTATGTGCCTTATACCTAAATCACAGAGCTGCTCTGTCGTGGCTAATTTTAGATTGCCTTAAGGCCGGATGCAAGGGAAACTAGGTAAAGTTCCGCTGACGTCCTTGCTATAATTAACAGCAATGATTCAATTCAGGATTACGTTGCGTCACCTATATTTTCAAGGGATATAAAATAACCTTCGAATTATTGATCAACTCGCTAATAACCGAGAACTTTTCTTGCAACAATGCTTTCAGTTTGCAGCATGGATTTTTGATGTAAGACTATGTTATAAATATATTACAAGCTTTAAACACTCTTTGGGTGTTTAAAGCTTGTATCTATCATTATATTTTAAATACCTATTTATCTGTACATTTAATACTTGAAATAATTACAGATAAATCATCATTAAAAATGTAATTTTATAGCATGTGTATTTTTTGCGAAGAATACAGACTTTTCTGGTACTGTTTCTGGATTCGTCCGGTTTATTTATTTGGAATGGTTATATGTTTCTACTTCTTTATGATGTTTAAAAATATTTGATTCGGATGTCGGGAAGTGGTGCTTCAGATTGTAAGATTTCACCCGGAAAAAATTGCAAGTCAGTAAAGGTTTGTTAAAAGTATTACACAATCCCGATTTCTGGGAAGATTCAAATCTAAATATGTAGGTACCTACATCTCGTTATTAAAATGTCTAAATAATATAAATGGCTGTTTACTAAACGTCTCGCTTTGATAAACAGTTGCTGTGCGACCTGGCTTTAGCTATCTTCTGACCCGTAACATGTTACTTGTCTGTGCACATAGTTGAAAACAACTAAGTAGAAAATTACTTCTAGAGCCTTCTTTAGTATTTTTGTCACTCTTAGGAAATAATGTCAATAAACAAAATTATCTCTTAGAAATCGAAATTAATTTGTTGGCTATTTCCGGCACACATCAAAAGCATTAAGTTATTGCATTTTCAAATTATCTGATTAAGTACCAAAATACAAATAACGATACACATACCTTGTAGTTGCGCAGTAAAAACAATTTAATTTGTGATGTGCCAAAACCACATAACATAAATGCGATTTTGTAACGGACTTTACGATACTAATTTGATTAGTAATTAAATATTATAGAATTGTTGGGCTCGATACTCAAGTCACGTACAAAACTTCACGTTGTTTTAGCACCAACCGCACTAAATCTCAATAAACGGGATCAAGGATAAACGAAGATCACTAATTGCGTTTAATAACGTTGCTAAAAATAAACGAATTTATCTCTGGGTCCTGCGCTTAGGCCAGTACACGCCACTTGCTACCGCTACACGTTCTGGCAATAAACTGACAACAAATTATGGTAGTTGCCTCACGTGCACTTTGCTCTTTGCCATGTGTCAGCGTTAGCGCTACTGATCATTCAGCAATGTGTTACGCCAGAGGAAGTGGAGACAAGGCATGTTTTCACTCGCCGCCAAACAAACATTTCGGAGAGGCGCATAAGCATATGGCGAGTGACGTCACAACTGACAATGGACTACACGCGTCGCCAATATGCGTGAATGATTGTAGAAATTATTGCGCACGAGCTTCGTAAAACGTCTTCTTAGGAAGAGGTCGTGTTTTCATAACGTTTCAATGAAAACTTCAATACGGTCGAAAGTAAGATAATCTGAATCGGCATTGCATACCAAGTACCAACCGTTATCCCTATTCATTCGGGTCCTTGTTTTTTGTTAGCCATTTAAAGCAATGAAACTAATACCTACTTGGTTTTATTTAGTATTGTGTTATATATATGTATGTGTGTGTAGTGTTATACCATTACCATACCATTTATATCAGTAAAGTATTTAGTTTTAGAACTTTAGAAATATTACAATAATGCTCAAAGAAAACACTAACTAAGTCACGCACACTACACTTGAATAAAACGAGCTTACAGAGAAACGGTTTTTAGTAAACGGGAAAAAATCTACGAGCACAAATTCCGGATTTGTTCAGCTAATTGAGGCTTGGTGATAAAATGTCTAAATTTTATGCCAAGAAAAATGGCTGACACAGATTCATATTTAATTCCTCCACATGACTGGTCTAGACTGGTCACAGAAAATATCGATTTCATCCCAAGATAAAAACAAAAACCGTTGAATACGAGTTTAAATTTTAAGTGGCATAAGGCGTGACGAACTCTGCATTTATCCACTGAACTGACAGGTCTTTCAACATCAGCAACCTTCAATGAGTAGACAGCGTTACAAAGCAGGCATACCAACAACTTCCTTCCTTCTAGAGCAATGCCTGAACGTCCTTGTCCGCTGGCGGCTAGTTGGTGGTAAGGCACGGTAAAATTAATAGGCAACATTGAACTTGAACGTGTGCGGTACGTGAGCGTGACGTCATCGTAACGTACACGCGCGGGGCGGGCGGGGCGCGGCAAGGCCGTTGCCTATCGCCCCAGCCTAGCCACGTTGCTGAGCTTACTTATTTCGCATCTACTTTAGCAAAAAATCGCGTCTTGGTTGAAAAAACTATCAAAATCTTTATACTACTACTAAAAGTGCGATACAGTTGTAGCCAGAGCAAAATATCTTTGGGGTAGTAGAGGAAACGATCGCTAATGATATTATTACCCGACGTCAAAGCCCAGCTTAACCTTATTCTCACAAAATGTTTTTATATACGGCTCATTATATGCACAAAGTCCGGGCTGAACTAACCCCTTTATTACTATGATATTCGGTTCAAGTAGGCACAATCACTCACATTGAACACAGTATAATACTACAATTGTATGCCGAACCCATCCAAAGATTGTATTATTTGAGGTCATTGATGCGTGTGTAACTTCTTTATATTTACATTGTATCTATACTACAAGTGAGCTCATTTAAATATCTGCGAACATAAGAAATTTTGGAATTGTTAAATTCAATATCTTTTGCGCTTTTGTTTAAAGAGTACATTTACTCTATCAAGTCGCTCATTTGGTGATCTGGTTCCATTCCCAGAACTCCTGTATCGAACGAAACCTTTTATTACAAAGATTCATTTGTAACCTTGTCAAATATAAAGAATAGGTTGGTAGGTACTCGACGCTTTTTCTAGGGTTTCTACCCATTTCTTAGAATATCAAGTAATATTTGTTTAGTCTGGGATTGTTTTTAAAGACAGCCATTTCGTGAAAATCTATCCTTTTCAGAGGCATTATTAGTTTAACCCTTGGTCTAAGACTCCAGGTCTCTAGTTACAGTAAAATTTTAACAAAAGGTTTACACTTACTTATTTTGTCTGTGTTTTCTATATTTATTGATTCGTTATCAATATGACTTCTATTTGTAATTATTGTGGCACAATTTACAATCCATTAAATGTATATTCTAATTGGCTACTGAGAACTTATAATTTATTTATGTGTTATATGACACTGTTTTATAGCCAGATCTTGGTCGCTTTTATCCCAATAAGATAGTTCAGTACGTTATCCATTTGATTTCTAAGTTACCTTCTAGCCTCTCAATTTACAATCCATTAAATTCATATTCCAATTGGTTGTTACTGAGAACTGATAATTTATCATAACATTTATGTGTTATCTAGTTATCTGACACTGTTTTTATAGCCAAATCTTAGTCGTTTTTATCCCAATAGTATCGTTTTTATCCCAATAGTATAAGTTTAGTACGTTATCCATTTGATTTATTAGTTACCTTCTATCCTCTCAATTTACAATCCATTAAATTCATATTCCAATTGGTTGTTACTGAGAACTGTTCATTTGTACCTATACTATAACATTTCTGCGTTATCTGATTCAATGTTTGAATAGCCAGATCTTGGAGGATTTTATCACAATTAGCTTTGAACTTTATAAATTTTTTTCTTGATTTTCTTTATTAATATCCTCTTTATACCTACCTCAATTTTTTGTTCTTTTTTGGATTGCATTGCTTAACTTTCCGTTTATTGCCTTTTAGAGGCTTATCAATTGATCAATGTGTTTCTTTCACGTCATGTTATGCAAATCATAACTTTCTAAGGTCGTAGTTGAATAATATGTGTACCTTGCTTAACATGTGAGTAAATAGATATTAATGATTAAACATGTTTGAAACTTGTTATGAGATAAGAGTTAATGATTTCAAATTATTTTAACAACGAACGAAAGCATTTTAATTTTCTGAGGAATCCTATAACACAAATTAATTAATTTTGAGAGTCTCTCCTGGATTTAATGAAAACACGTTTTTGACCCCCGACAAAAAAGAGGGGTGTTATAAGTTTGACCGCTGTGTGTGTGTGTGTGTGTCTATGTCCGTCTGTAGCACCGTATAGCTCTTAAACGAGTGAACCGATGACCGATGATCGTGAAACGATTTGCATGCAGTTTTTTTATATCTATAAGCAGATTTTCCGGCGGTGGTTCTTAAGCTTGTTTTATCAAAATCTAAAATAATGGGGTGTGAAAAAGGGGATGAATAATCAAATGTTTCCAGATATATCCGAGTTTGGTATCAAATGAAAGGAAATGATGTGTAGATTGAAAAACTGAGGAAACACATTATGAAAAAAATTGGTAACCTGAGTAAAGTTTTTTTTTTTTTCCTCGATTTATTTACAGAGTAAAGAGTTTAAAGCTTAGAATTTTTAATTTTATAAACTTGTTATTGATGAGCTGCTAGAGCTACTAAAGATAATTCAAGGCAATCGAGTATTGTAGAGGTATTCCGATACAAAACTCAAACGTGACATCAAGGTTGACTGTTATACGAAAACTAGAATTTGATATAAAAAATATTATGATTCTACTACAAAGGCCACACGATTCAATTAAAAAAAAAATATTATTTTGGTTAATAATTTGTTATTTTATTTGCCGGCGCGGCGCCCCCTTAAAGTATAAAATTAAAACAATTGTCAAAAGATAAACACAGTTTTATGTCTCAAAAAGAAAATTTAATTTGTTGATAAACTCACGCCCCGATATTTCGACAGTCTTAGTCGCCCGCGGCTGTTGTAATGCAAATACATTCCCTTGTTTTGATATTAAAATTATATTGTGATCGCGAAAGTTTAAGAAAAACTAATCCTTGTCCCCTAAGATCTGGCGCTTTACAAAGTTTACAGCGTAAATATGAACGGCTACTTGCAGTGTGCAGTAAAGTCATGTCTGTATGCAGCACATTCTCTTGTGTTTGCGTATCGCATGTGTTGCATAATGCGTATGTTTCGCAAGCCGGCTGCAATATAGCCGCGAAAGCAGTTATGTAAGCCAGGCCACTCCATTGATTAGACCGCCTCAATGTAACCGGTTACTTAATCCTAGTCATTCTTACTTTTCACCAAAATGTTATTGGAACCTCATTTTGACGACCTCCGTGGTTCAGTTAGTCTCACTGAGGGAACTTGTTTTCTTATATAAGCAGATATTTGTTTCGGGTTGGGGTGTTTTCTATGTATAATAAAATAAGTATGTATTCGAATTTACAAAAATATATATTTAAGTATTCTAACATCGATGGTTTCCTTAATACTAGTTTTGCTTAGTTTCAGGACCAGATGGTGCAGTGTGTAGTGTCCGCATTATTATTTTTATTTACTTCCAGTAACATTTTGGTATCAGTTTACAGGTGATTGGTAATTTGATACGTTCCTTAAAGGGGGTTATGGAAAAGCTCATTTCCGATTGATTTTGTTGTATAGTCTCAATTTTAAGCTCAAAATAGGGAGATTTCCATAAAAAACAAAATCAGGGATAATAAAAAAAAATATGACACCCTAATATACAACAAAATCAATTGGAAATGAGCTCTTCCATAGCCCCCTTTAAGGAATGTACCGAATTACCAATCATTTATATTTGATAGTCTCAAATAGGAGACGGTTCTTACAGACGTAGAAAATGGTAGAGTTAAAAAACAAAACTAAATTTGAAACAAAATTGGTATCTAGGTGTGAATTTCTGTCAATTAGTATTGAAAACAAATACAATAGAAAAGGTAGGTACTCACATATGGCCTACGTACTTATGCGACCAGTCCAATGACATGATTGAAGTGCTAGGCTCGTGTCAGGGAAACTAATAAATTTACTAACTTATTCTGTATTTCTCATGTAAGTGTATTGAATTCTTTGTGAGAAAACAAATAATCTCTAACTTGATTTTAGATTAGCTGCTGTCATAACATTTATTCCATTATATTCCTTTTGTAATGTGGGAAACGCAGTGCAATAGTTTCCCCCTGATTTCTTGTAAATATTATTTTAAACGATATGCAGATCCTCGCCAGGATTCTGTATACCTTCTACTTATCAGATCATCTCCTTATCCTGTCAGAAACGCAATCACCTTTTTTCTTGTATTATATATACGTTTCTCTTCGAATGGTTTAACCAACATGGTGCTTACAAAGTACGAGTATTTGAATAACATAGCAACTGTTAACAATGTTCACTACCTTATTTATAGGAACTACAGTTTATTTTACATGATGTATAATAAACATCAAGCTGGAAGGGCTTTGTTGACAAACACCCTTTATATTCATTGTTTACATCAACAATGTGTGTTTGCGCTGGTATTATTTAAATGCAAATTGTGTGGAGATTTACATTGTTGTAGTCGTATACGTATAAGTTGCTTTGAACAAACAGGTCAATTTAGATGAGTATGAGTAAAGTGGCCTTTCGTATTTATGCCTGTTTCATACTTTAAGCCTCATGCTGTCGGCATTTTCATCATTATGTTTTCATAGCATTGGATTCCTTTTAGTTATAATCTTATTAGATAACTAAACTTTTTTATAATACCAATTTAAACAGTCCTATGCAAGTCTCATCCACTGTATTACGGCAACTTGACCAGTCGTCCGCCGATCGGGCAGGTGGTCCAGTTACGAGAGGGTCACTTAATTTTTTGGGATCCCTCATCAGTCTGTCTGGATCTAGTGAGATTTTAGAGGTCGAAGGCCCTTATTATGCATAGCGCTGTCTATCTGTCTGTCTGTTTGTGCATGACACGATTACAACCGAACGCGTTGACCAATTTACATAAAACCTTTTTTGTTAACACTGTCTTAATGAGAGAAGGGTACTGATGGGTTTTGGTGACCCTAGGTTCCTCAAAAGGTCACCAAATGTCAAAAATGGCTTTTTTCGGAAACCTTCGTCTCCTTTTCTGGTACCCCCGTACCAATGCTTCTTGTTTAAACTGTGCGACAAATGTCCATAAATGCCAGCTATGTTAGGTCATTCATGAGCCCTCTAATCTCGCAGTGGATAGTTATTTCGGGTCCATCTACATATTAGTACCTACTAAAATGTTACTTGAGTCTAAGTAGTACCACCTACCAGTTGATGTTTTAATTTTAAACAAATTTAAAAAATGGTCGCGTGCCTGCTTATTTTCGGTAGCATTTCCTTATATGGACTTTTCTTCTCAATGACGACTGACCTTCCTAATTTGTAAGAAAAATTGTTCATTGGCCAAACTGAAACGAAATTTAGTATATGGATAAACTAGTTACATATTCAAAGTATTGCCAGTTACGGAAAATTATAGTCCACAAAAGGTCAAACCACTTAAAACTCTACCAGAAAACTTTTAATTTAGTCCTGACAATGCGAGACCAGTTTAAACATGTTTTAAAAACCCAAGGACAACTATTTTGTATTCACCGAACAGTATCCAGGTCGTAGGCTTAGGCTTGTAACCAATGCTGTGAGTCACAAACGATCCAAGATAATGTAAGTACCACTATTGTCTGTAATATCATATACCTTATATATACATATGTACATTGAATTTATGTTTATTATTCAGTGTTCTTGGAACTCATGTTGAGTTTTAAGGTCAGCAGTGCTATTTAACACCAAACTAAGCAAATGTTTTCCTAGATGAGCCTCAAGAAGTGTAACAGTGGAGAGATACTGTGTTCTGTGTTGGTTCTGATCTCCTACACCGAGGGAAGACGAGGACTAAACCACAAGGACAGCCAGCCAGAAAGGCACCTTTCAAGTGACCCAGGGGTAGTAGTTGCCCCTGCAGTAGAAGCTGGAGTAAGGAGGTGTAACCTCGATGTTCCACCCGGAGACCCCCGAAGGGGTCCGAAAGACAGGAATGATGATGTGTTGGTTAAATTGTATGACATTTGAAAATAAATCTATGGCTAGCGCGTTTTCCTGGTGTGATGGGAATAAGGTGGCGCTACGGGCAGTAGAATGTGGCCCCTTCTCTCATGCCCGTGGATGCAGTAAGAGCCTGCTAAGGGTACGCTTTCTGTGTATTAACATCCCGTACTGCGCTCGCCATCCCGCCTGCCAAGCGTGGTGATTATGGCAACTACCCCTCATGGAGTCCCATGAGAGGGGCCTTTGTTCATTAGTGGACGTTTTATGGCTGAAATGATGAATGTGACGAATACATATTTTGTGATTTGAAAACTCATCCAATTTTGTTAAGAATTGAAATTAAGAGTTGAATCTTTAAAAAAATCTAAACTATGACTAAAAAATTACTGTCAGTAGAAACATATAAAATTACAATTATCACACACAATACATAGATCAGGAAGCATGTATTACAAAATAAATTTATACAAAAATCCTGTAAGTGTGGTGTGTCATTGTCATCATCACATCATCGCACCCATACAGATCCCTAACGACCAGTGCTCCCACGCCACATGTCAGATTATAGGTATCGGGAGTTCATGTTTACAACTGCTTTGATAACAAAGAGTAGTAATGTGAAACGGTGAAGTGAACCTGAACCGGGACTTTCATTGTTGACACATCGAAATGAAACACCGAGATTGATCGTGAGAGTCGTCGGTCGGTAGGCGCCTGCGCCTCCTCGGTCTGATGGATTTTCATTTAAAACATATTATCAAACTTTGTTAAACTGTTAAACTCATTTGATCTAACAGGAACCAAAACCTTTCTAGGAATTACTTTGGAATCTAGACTTAGGCCGCCCTTTAAATATATTTCTACTAAATACCTCGCTAAATATATTTTTTACTATTTTTTTTTTCTTCATCTTCATGAACACGTGTTGTTTTGCCTTATTTCATTAATGTTTATGATTTATTATTGTGTTGTACAATAAAGAGTTTCCTATTCTATTCTGTTAATACTAGTATAGTGGAAGAGAAGAGAAGTCAGGTTTGTATCTAATGAAAAATATAGTTCCTTACTTATATATATGTATATATAACTTATAAGTTATAATATAACATCCATCATTGACCTCACAAGAAAGCTCGATCTTGGAAGATAAGGTATCTAAGAACTTAATAAGCCAGTTAATTAATAGTAGATAACATTATTTATTTAACACATTTTTTAATCATCTGCCAATCATCATGAATTAATAAAATATATGTTAATACCTATTGAAGTGGGGAAAATGTTTGGATTGGTCATGTGAATATTTTATAAATTCTACGTGTTATAAACAGGAAAAATAAGCAGTGAAAGCCGAAATAGGTGCCTAAGCCAAAATAATATAGCTAAAATTGTAATGTTGTAATTATTCATGAAATGAACATGCAACTGCAGTTTTGGCAACAAAATGTATCTTATTACGAGTAAAACACATTTATCTGGGTATTTACCGCGTAAATTACCTTTATTATTTCATTTTAGGGAGGCCCAATTCCCTAAAAAGGAAATAAGGTTATTTACGCGCTAAATACATTTTCTAAATTTTGCTATATACATACATTTTGTTGACTTTTTTAAACTATTGCGATTACAGCAAATTATTAAAATACATTTATCCGGGTATTTATCGCGTAAATTACCGGCAACAAGGTGTATACATATTAATATAAAATAGCAAAATTTAGAGAAGTTTTAATTATTGAGGAATTTAACCAGACCGTGTTGTTAAGTTTCTATAGAAACGTCTAGCATATAGGATTAGCAAGCTGAAGTGGCAGTGGGCTGGCCATATCTGTCGAAGAATTGATAACTGTTGGGGTAAACGAGTTCTTGAGTGGAGACCGCGGCTTAGTAAGCATAGTGTGGGACGCCCTAGTGGGAAAATCATCACTCCATTTAGGTAGTCCTAAATGGAGTGATGATTTGCGAACGGTCGAAGATAGGGCGAAATGGCGCAGATTTGGGGAGGTCTATGTCCAGCAGTGGACTAATATAGGGCAATGATAACTATAGAAACATTTCATTCATGTTCAAACATCTATGCTGTAGGTGCACATTGACTCAGGTATGTAGCATTATCGCTAATGTTGATAGCAATACGTAGGCGGTAGCTCTGTTTGATAACGCACACAACTACAGTTTATGGAAGGCTGTACATGCAAGTTAACACTTTCGTCGAATTTTCTAAATATTCAATAGTTGTTACGTTTGAATTCTCCTCTTCTTCTGTTTAGTGGAAAGATGTAAGCTCTATAAATAATTTAAAGATTATTTTTAGTTGTATATTGTTTTTCCTACCTTTCCTTCTTGAATTACCTTTCCTCTATTTATTGGAAGCAATATCCTGTCAGTTAATTAATTTATAACAAAGAAAAATTCAAATTGAAATGTTTGAACATATCTATTAAAAATATATTAATGTATCTGAAATAGACTGAACCACAGTAGCTCAAGACAGAGAAAGGTGGAAGGAAGGAAGGAAGGGAGGCCTTTTCCCTGCAGTGGGACAGTACAGGCTCTTAATAATAATAATAAATAAATGTATTACCTATAGTTTACTTGGTAAAACATTAATATAACACAGTATAAAACTGCACATTACAACAGCCGCCAGGTGATTTTATAATATCAGTTACTCGTAGGTGCATCGTTAATTATTCATTTTATTTACCTCAAATCTATCTGTACTCTCATTTATCGTTTTAGCAAACTTACCTAAACCACCTGAAGTGAGCTAAATTAAGCTCGCAAGAATTAGGTGGTAGAAGCACAGATTACAGTACGGTAAAAGTTCATTACTGACTTACGGAGTTAAAATTTAGTATACTGTGTATTATTCATCTGGGTATTATTGACTAATATTTCGTTTACATTTACCTACATCTATGATTTAGCAGGTCACGTCTATTTGATCCATACTATAGAAATTCCTTAGCAGTTAATAACAACCAAACAAAAATAAATTTCTAAAGCTTAACCTAATTTTTCAGGCCTCAAATATTCAGCCAAGATCTTAAATAAATAAATAAATAAATAAATAATGCTGGACAAATCACACAGCATCATCTAGCCCCAAGCTAAGCAGAGCTTGTGTTATGGGTACTAGATGACTGATATACTTAATACATTATACTACATAGATATATATTTTTATTATATATAGAAAAACACCCAGAACACCCTGAACAAATATCTGCAGATCGTACAGACATTTGTTCCGAGGCGGGAATCGAACCCGCAACCCCTTGCGTCGCAGGCGGACCTTCGCCCGCTGCGCCACAGAGCTCGTCAAGTCTTAAGAAAACGCTGAGAACATGGAACTAAAAGTCTTGTACTACTGATGATCCGAGTTCGTAAACCTGGCCTTAGAGATCACAGCCGACCAGTTGATCGATCAGTTGTGAGGTTCTGCATACACATACATATATTGCAAGCAGTGGCATGTTCCCGTTCTTTTTGACCCTGCCCTTGTTGGACTCTAAATACTATTTTGACTTCAAGAAGCCTTTATTGTCATTGTTTATTTAGAGATCGCCCAAATTTATAACATCCTGTTCCAAAGTTACATTTTCAATCATACTTCTTTATTCTTTACGCCAGAACTGGCTGTTATCTGGCAAATGGTGTTCATTTGTAAAAGGTATTATTATCATACACCCTTATCGAATCGTATAATCCGTAAAATCATCAAGAGATGTTTAGATTACTTTGATAGCCATGTTTACTTTGTCGCGAAGGTATTAGAACTCTTATGCAAATAATGTGTTCGGATTCTTGCCACGTCGCTAACGTTGCCATATTCTGCTTAATAAGAAATACTTATATTAACTACAAAACGGCCATAGCTACATAAATCTATGTGTTCTCGTTAGTATTTTTTAAATCTGTACTATCAGATTCCTCTACGTTATAAAAATTGTAAACGTAGTTGATTTATATCTATTTTATGTTTCGTTAAAGGCACTACTTTGTTGCCTGTAATACTTATCCGTAATATTAATTAATTCTCACTAATCTTGTCTCTAGCTAATACATCCATACCTATACATATTGCTCAACTCGTACAACCTAGCATCAATCATGTCTTATATTTTTCATGATTAAGATTCTAACAAAGCAACAATTTGGGCCTACTTGTCTTCTCGTAATTTTTCTGTGACTAATAATCGTATCAATATTTGAGACAATTACAACTCATTAGTCTTTTATCTTCCAATCAAATATTGACTTTTGTTATCCTGTTTAGGCGAACATGTGTATAGGTAGATTGTTTTATACAATGGTACCTATTTATGATTTTTGTTTGTGTAACATCCTTATCTCGGCAATTACTTATGTCGGTTACGCTGTAGTATCACATAGTATCGTATAGTTGTGGAAGTATTGCCCGGGTCAAAGTGTATCTACGGCATAATACATGTCAATACAACTACGTACTTTTCCTACATGATCTAAATTAATATTTTTGTTGAATTTGCTTTATCCGAATGTTTTCTCTTATCAACATCACCTACTTTGTCTCTTGATATGCTTGTTGTGTTTTTACTTACAAAGTTTCATTATCCTTCGAATATTCTCATATTACAATAATAATATGTACCTACCTACATTAATTCAGATTACATTAATTGTTTCCTGCTGAATAATTTCCACTCGAATTTATTTAAGTTTTTGGTAGAGCAAAATGTTTACTTCATTTAGTAGTTATATGGGGTTTGTTAGCGTTAGAGTATATTGTTTGCTTTTGGTTCTGTATTACCAGATTGTTGGTGCTGCACAAATCGTTTATGAACTTTTCTGCAAGCGGCTGACGTGAAGCCATTACATGTAGGTAGCTGCAGAGTCTGCCTCGTGTCGTGCCGTATAGTCCCGAGATCATTGACATGCATCGCGCAATGAATTGTACAAAACGCTCACTGCCAACGTAGTAACAACACGCACAAGCGCAGATTCCACACGAGATCTCAAGATATGCGCCGCCTGTGCGTAGGTGTTTCCACTTCATTTCAATATCTCCGAGTCGATGCTTAAGCTAAGTGGCTCCGAGTTCCGGTTTGCTAAACTCTCATCTTATCATTACAACGAGCAGAACAACAAAAATGTATATTTACATGGACGATTACTAAACGAGTTTCAACAGCTCGAGTAGTAAAAGGGATGTTTGTTGCGGCGCACAGGTTGCGGGGCGCAGGCCGGCGGCGGCGGGGCTCCGAGGTGCCGACACGCTCAGAAACAACCTAAATAAAGCGGCCATCAGGGAGCGGGAGCAGGAGCAGCCGTCTCGGCTCACGCACACAGCCGCGTCGCACACGGCCGCGCCGCACACACGGACGGCCTGCGCACACATAGCGCCCCAGACGAAAATAAAATTCACTCGTATGCGCCATGCAAATAGGAAGGCGGCCCACGGGCCGTGCACGCGAACCGAATCAACTCAACAGATCCTTACGTTTCGTGGCACTGTCGTGAGACGGTCACGGACGCAGCATCGCAGGCCGTAGGTCAGCAGCTCTCGCCAGTCCCAGATCTCATCCGAGATGAAGGTTCCGTCCCCCACAACGGGAACTGGTTCCGTACGCTTCGGTTTCGGTGAAAAGTACACGGGCGTGACGTTCAACAACTTTCGGCACTCGCGACGTTCTCGCTGCGGTAGCTCGGCAGGAAAATCAACGGGCGGCGATTAGCATGAATGATATCACGGGTCGATCGCCGAGCGGAGCTGAACGTGTTGGTGCGACGTCGACGCGGGTCGCGGCGCGACTGGCGGCGGCACTACGCGGAGCCCCGTGCGTAGTGAGTGGCCGTGAGGCGCGGGGACGAGGAAACCCGGCGAGTACGGAGCGCCCGGCCGCGGCCCACGCAGGGGGCGGCGGGGCCCGCGCCCGCCCCCGCGCCGCCCGCGCCCCTCGCCTGCGGGGGACGCGGATTAATCACGTAGTAAGTATGCCCCTCTGGGCCTGCGGCAGGCGCCCGCCACCGCCTCGCTGCCGATAGAGCCTGCGCCTGACCGATACATAAATAAATACTACACGCAACATGAGCGCTCGTCGTGGCAGACTGTAACCGGACACTTAGTAATGAATTCATGTTGAGAGATGGCCAGTGCCACCGAACCGTGCGCCGCCTCGCCACGTAAACATGATGCAATATCAATACCCTTCTGTTGCTTTATTTATTCGCTATCAATCGATCCGATTCAGGGCTCCGCTTCTCCGCATCCCTGGAGCGTTGTACGAAAGTTGCCTCTCGCACCATAAGAGATCGGTTACAAGGCCCGGCTTGTTTACTCGTTTATGTTCATTCCAATGCAACTTCCAAAGACAGTTTAATTGCATCTACTCTCTACAACAGGTATTCCCACTCCCACGGCTTCTCTGGTGGAAAAGTTCCCGGACCGGTTTTGTGAGTCTATGTCTCGCTGACGTCATCTTGCATACCTCGTGCTCGTAACTATGGTGATACGAATCCGATGATAGTTACATAGCTGCAGATTTATAAAATACTGAAGCACTGGTTAACAAAACAACTTCTGAGTAAAAATCTGCTGTGTTTCATCAAGTGTTTGGATAGCATTCAAGAAAAACAATGTAGAGTTAACAATGAAGTTGCATGTTTTATCCATCAAGGTGCAAAAAGATTAAGAAAAATCTAGGACGAAAAAATTCTCGATAACGTTATTCATGTTTCTTTCATCTTCAAGTGGTGGTATTAGCCACTTAAATAACAATATGACTCGTTTCAACAAAGAAACAATAAAATTTTGCGAAATAAATACATCAGTAGCTGCGACAGTCCGAAACTACTTAATCCTCATCATTGTTCCAGAAACTGTTTCTCAGATAAGCCTTAACAGAAAAGGCCATAAATAAATATCTCGAAAGACTACTATTGTTACATCGTAATAACGAAGAAGCACTAGATTTTATTTAAAATATTTGTTATGAGGTTAAAAGACCGGAACTTTGTCTGTTTTCAACAAAAACATCACCATCGTCATCATTATGGAAGAGATCGCTGATAAGGCCAGGCCCCCTATTGCAACTTGTAATATTTTTTTTAATGTTATCTTGATTTTGGTGTACGTGGTATTCATTCATTCATCATCATCAGCACTTTTCAACCAATTGCTGGGCATAAGGCGTCTATGCTTTTGCCATTCGCTTCTGTCCAATTCAACCTACCGGCCTTTAAAGTGTTTTGGTGTTTTTTTTTACTTACAGTTCCTATTATTCTATTAAAACACATAACAGCAATAAAAAATAACTTTGAACGTACCTAGGTAAACGTAAAAAAAAGCGAGACAAGATTACAAAACTATTTTTTTTATTAAAAAAACCGGCTCCAAATGATAAAATCTTGTTGCTGAAAACACCAACTGCTATATGCACGCCTATTATAATTGAGTATTTCCCTTGATTTATAATGGTTCCGTCATCGGAACTGGGTGTTAAAACAAGCAAACATTTTAAAGTAAAACAAAACCAAACCGTAAGGTTAAATTTAGGAAATACAGAAATACATTTTATTGGTAAAATCAATTTACAGGTCGATTTATAATTTAGGCAGGTAGTCATAATACATTTTTATAATAAAAATTAATATAAGTTAGTTAGTACACACATTCTTAATTATATCATCATTTCTTAATTATTAATTCACATAGTTCATTCGTTTTACTGATACATATAAAATTTGAAATGCATTAAAAAATTAAATAAAAATAGCATTAAAAATTCGAGTAGGTATAACAATATTTAAAATACAATAAAAAGCAATAAAATTAGAAAAGATCACAATATACATTCGTTAATTGAATAGAAAGCCTGCTCGCTAAGCCATTTTTTCAGTCTACATTTAAAACCTAGAAGACTCCCATCAGGTGGTTCATTACAATTATTTCATTCCTAATGGATCCCGTCATCAGAATCGAGTTTTGAAAGAACCACCTCTGAAACATGACCAACCGTCGCGTAACAAACATACAGTCGAATTATTATAAGATACTTCTTTCTTTTTGAAGTCGGTGTTGCAAAAGCATGTACTTGTTAGTTATTGTTTTTAATTTTTTGTTTAATTTATTTAGTCAAAACACACAATACTATCAGAAAAGTTACGACATTCATCAATACATAGATAATATTACCATGTCAATACTATAAAAATTGTGTGTAGTAAAAAACTTTCTTAAGGCCATCGATCGATTGGCCACGGTTGCTCAGCGGCAAGAAATAAACTAGTTTTGACCACAACTCCGTTTCGACGTTGACTTACGGTCATCTTACGACACGCACCGTGCATTTGTACATATCTGTTTACTCTTATAGGTAGAGTAAATAGTAAACTTAGTGTCTTTAATTTTTTTAACAAAGACCACGTTTTGGTTTCACGATGTCCAAATAATGACTTTAACTATATAATATAAAAATAAATTGCTGTGCGTTAGTCTCGCTAAAACTCAAAAACGGCTGGACCGATTTTTTTTTTGTTTTGTTTGCTATAGTTCAGGTATGGTTTAAAAAAAAATTCGGAAAACCCAAAAGATCAGCTAAAAAAATCAATAATTCAAAAATTGATAATTTTGTATCGGAGTCGCTGTTGTTACGCTTGACAATATATACATATATACGGAAAGTCGTTGCTGCCCATCTTCCGGAGGCCTCCCTTAGCAGGCTGCATCACTGCATCCACGGGCATCTGGGGGAAGGGGGGTAACATTCTAGTACCGGCACCCCACGGCAAACCTCATAGTGGTTTAGATAAATTACTATGAAGTTTACTTACAATATGACGACTGTTTTGAAGCGTGACGTAGAGTGCACGAAACATGGGACAGTGCATGACCACCGTGCTGTATGACTGCGTGATTACACAGCCTTGACAGGACAGCTAGGTATATGCTTAAAAATCATTATAGTAGATGCTTTATTTATTGCATACATATACATTATTATAGTTTTAGCTAACGTGTTTTAGCGGAGAGTAAAAACATCATTAGGAATCTGTTAGTTTCAGACATTGATATAAAAGCATAGATGAGCCTTCAGTGAGTTCTTCTTTCTTGAGTGAGGTTTCAGACCTGTTCTGTACTCTGAATATGGCTGACTAAGCCACCTCTCGGCTCAGTCAGCCAAATTCTGAGTACCTACATACTTTAATGAAACATTGTGAACTATCAAAACGTGTACATTTGACAATACCTATATATTTAATGATTCCGCTTGGTAGAGAATCTACAACTTCAGCTAACTTCTACATGAGTATGGTGTAGAACTGGTAAACTCTATGGGACCATTATTTATCTTTTACACAAACTCGTGTATGCCTAATATGAGTTGTATCACTCGATTGTCGAAAATTAGGAGAGTTCCAAAGCTTTTTTAACATGACCAATTACGTAATACAAACAATTCAAATGCCGTAGGGTGTACGTAGAATGTTGCCTCTCCTCTCTTGCCCGCGGATGCAGTAAGAATCTGCGAAGGGATACCTCCGGAAGATGGGCAGCAGCGTCTTTCCGTCTATCAATATCCCGTTCTGCGCTTGCCAACCCGCCTGCCAAGCTTGGCGAGTATGGCAACAACCCCCTCATGATCTTGCAAATCCATGATGGAGGCCTATGTCCAGTAGTGGACGTGGACAGCAGTCCTACAGCTGATAATAAATGAACAATTTAAAATGTTTTAGACTAAGAAAGCTGAGTTACTCAGCTATCCTTTTAGACCTGTGGTTATATCAACAATTACAGAGATCAGTGTGATTATAATATTTGGTTTATTACCTACGTCACTTATTTACCACGGTCTATTTACCTTAAGAATTTGATTGATTTGGGTCGTGTTATAAGACCACTGAATTTTCTCAAATACAGTTAACTGAGTGACTTGTAACCGTGTTTATTGGGGTAACACACTGTTCATCAAAATAAAAAAAAACTACAAAATAAAAATATCGGGTTAAGTTTATGTCCAGTAGTGGAATTTCACCACTCATTATATGTATACATATACTAGCCGCACTCCGCGGTTTCGCCCGCGTAATTCCCGTTCCCGTGGGAATACAGGGATAAATATAGCCTTTGTTACTCAGGGATAATGTAGCATTCTAATGGTGAAAAAAAAAATTAATCGGTCTTGTAGTTTTTGAGTTTATTCGTTACAAACATACAAAATGCAACATACAAATCTTTCCTCTTTATAATATTGAGAGACATTTATTATGCCAACAAGTATTTTCAAATCTCTACATGAAAAATAAATAAATGTATTTGTATTTATTTTTTAAAACCACAATAATTGGGTTTACAGTTACCAAAGTGCCCAAATAAATCGTGTAAGCAAGTTTACTTATAAAATTCTTAAAACTAAAAATTTAAATAAAAAAATAACATTGTACACTGAAATAAAATAATAATGCATAATTTATTATAAAAGATTATAATGATAGAACAGTAAAATACGAAGATAGAAATCGTGAATTTATTTATTCATACATTACGTAACCTTACAGCTAAACTAAGTCGTTACATAATTAAACATAAAAGAAAAAAAATAAAACAGGAAAAACATAACAGGTACGTAGATCAAACTAAGTAATACACAACACACACATAACAATAAATAAAATAACAATAAATAAAATAACAATAAATTGGACATAACGTGAATAATAAAAGGGGTGAAAACATTAACAAACAACACAACACATAATTAATTAAAAAGGCAAAATACAAGAACACACAACACATAATTTATAAGCTCCCATACTCATTCACCAATTCTATTTACAAATTAACATTTTTAGGGATTATCTAACAAATTGGATTGGCTAGTGTTCTCCCAATTAACAGGCAGCTACATCTAGGTTTCACCTATACTCCAGTCACTTTCTATGTAGAATGTTCGTCAAAAAACTGTCATTCATTACTTAACCAACAATTAACTTTCTTTCTGTTGATTTTTATATATATTTCTCAATTATTAGGGACTTGTGACGGATCCCTTTATATATAAATTACTTTTAAATCGGTCTGAAAGTCAACCTTTAGCAATTCAATTTCAAGCGTGACAGTTTGTTTACGAACATTCTTCATCAAAAGTGGCTGGACTATTATAGTTATATAGCTAGGTCTCTCACCTGTTAGGTTATGTTCTAGTTTTTTTCTTTATTGTAAATATTCCAGTTTATATCAATAAGAGCTTTTTATATTCAATTAAATTATTTTACGTCCTAACTTTATTACCCACGTAGTATCCATAAGTACCTCCAACTGCACATGCATAATATGTGCAAATATCATTGTATGCGCGGGCGCTCGCATCGTTTAAATGTCTATTGTCGCCGGGTTGACCTGCGTATTACCTTCGCCTGTCCTGCCTAAGGAATATACTCCTTATATATTCCTTAGGTACCTATAAGCACCTTCAGAAAAGACACATGATAAGATGAATGTCATACTGAGACCCTCTCGTTAATACAGGACATAACGTAATTAATTCGACGTCAACCAATAACCTATATTATTTGGCAGGACAGGCGAAGGTAATACGCAGGTCAACCCAGCGACAATAGACATTTAAACGATTCGAGCGCCCTTCAGATGCTCAGTAAAAAGGATGCGCTTCGCTTCTTGTTACTTCTATAATATAAATGTGCCTATGTAAGTGGGTATTGTAACTCTTTCGTTCCTTTAAAACAACTTTAATACCCACGTCGTAACATCCTTAAATACCTACCTCCGACCATTGGCACATGCATAATATGTGCAAATGTCGTTGTATGCGCGAGCGCTCGCTTCAATTAATTGTCTATTGTCGCCGGGTCCATTTGACATGCGCCAAATGTCACCTACGCCTGCTCTGCCAAATAATGTTAGTGATTGGTTGACGTCGAATTAATTACGCGATGGCTATTTTTATGGTCTAGACTGCTTCTTCTTTATGGCTTTGGAAACTGATTGCCCTGTTTCAGCCAAACTCATGAGTAACATATAGAGGTACAAGTAAACTATTAGATATTCATATTATTTTATTTGAATTCGAAAGTAAGTGTAGTTTTTTTCTTATTTTAATCATTCAATGTCTTATCGGAACCAAGTAAATTATCCTGTTGATTAAATTACTTAAATAACAAAGTAAATTAATAAAATTCTTCTTATCAAAATTAAAATAGCACTGATCCTGTCTGTAAAAGAACAATGGAAATAACATAAATAAAACGACAAAGAACAATTAAATAATGTAGGTAAACCGTTACTTTCCTTAATCTTTTAGGTTCTTTGAACAATAAAGTTTCCGTTAACGTGAACTCTGACTGAGTTAATAACTTAAAACAATGAGATTCGGAGAAACATATCACATTCGTCTGTAGCCGAGCGTTCCTAGATGCAATTAAAATAACTGGTAATGAGTACCTAAGGCATTCTTAGTGCGGGCACGACGACATATTGATGGGTAGACTTGTGCCACTTCTATTCAATTATTTTAATAGTGCCAGATAGAGCACACTAATCAAACTGATTTTATTCCCTAGGACAACAACATCATCAGCATTATATATAGGTATCCCACATCTGAGATTCGCCTCTTAGAAAATAGTGAAAATTGTCAACCTTTTAAAAAATAATAGCTTTTACCACAGCAATGCATGATAGCGATCCTTGATGGAAATGCTATGGGTATGTATGGCTTCAAAATAACAAAACATTGAATGTTACTTACTCTCTGTCTACATATACCACTCGTAGCAGAGATAGCAGAATAAGTGGGCTTTATAGTAAGAACATTACTGTTTTGAGTAGTGTTCGTTCGTTCCCTAATCTTTGTTTACTATCTAATAGATATCTTATTATTTCTGTATCATAAAATATCTTACGGAAGATGTGAGTGTATAATAAATTAAAAACGAAGCCAAGTTACTCTTAACTTGTGCATATAAAAACAGGAGGAGGGAATAACCAACTCTTCTATACCTTTGAAGTCCAAACCAAACTGAAACAATGGAATACGTATGACTTCTGTAAAACAAGGCTGCTTTGTAGTTCTTAGAAAAATACTACTTCACAAGTTCACACGGCAGAAGCGTGTTTACTATGAAAACTTGTGGCTCAAGTTTCTTCAAGTAAGTGTGAAGATACTGTCAATGCTAAAAGAAGACTCACGCTTGAGGAAAATTAATGGAATAATATTGTTTTTTTAGGTTCTCTATTTTGTCTCCGAAATTTTATTTCCATAATATAATAATCCATAAAATTTATTTTCATAATCATCGATTGCCCGAAAAGTCACAATCCATAATATAAGGATCCCCATTATAGTTTCCACTAATATCGGTATCCATAACGATTACAATCCATAAAGTGATTCGCAATAAGTAAAGAAATCCATAACATTATTAACTCATAAATATTATTCTCATAATTATTTATTTGAATAAATTTCATATTCCATAATATTTTTTTGGCGGCTGCAAACCTAATAACCGACTGTCTTTCCATCTCGGTTCTGTCACAGGCAATCTTTTCCGATGGTTATAAAAAAAACCTAATAATCTACTGTCTCTCCATCTCAGTTCTGTCATAGGCAGTGTTTTCGGATAATTAAAAAAACCTAATAACCTACTGTCTCTCCACCTCGGTTCTGTCCCAGGCAGTGTTTTCAGATAGTTGTAAAAAAACCTAATACCTAACCTACTGTCCTTCCGTCTCGATTCTGCCACTGGAAGGTTTTATAATCTTTCGAAAATATTCGGTATAATAAGTTTTACAATTCGTTTTTATTATGACACATAATGTATAAAGCGATGAAAAATATGGAAATTATTATATAAGGAAAAATATTTTTTTTGTGTAAGGAGCATTAGGATGAACAATATCTTATTGCAAATGGCATTTATGGGACCATAATATTATGGATAGTGATGTTTCGGAGACACTAGTTATTGATTGTGATTTTTGGACAACCGTTGTTTGGAGATAAAATGGGCACCCGTTTTTTTAGCAGTAGGTACTTAGCCGTGGGGCACCGGCAGTTGAATGTTGCCCTTCCTCTCTTGCCCGTGGATGCAGTAAGAGCCTAATAAGGGATACCTCAACATTTAGAGGGACAACGGGGAAGCCTTTGTTCAGTACTGTACGTTTAACGGTTGAAATGATGATAATGATTGTTTTTTGTTGTTATTAACGCATGTTTATTGCGTTATTTACTGTTATTTTCACACGACATTTAGACGGAAATGCACCACCTATCATGGTCCCCAGAACACTGACGTGTGGGAGTGCCACAGCAAAGCTAAATGTGTTCTTAATTCTACCTTCACTTGATTTTTATAAAAGAACCTGCTCTTAATAACAGAAGCCTCTAATAAGAAATCAGAATTGGTCTTAGCACTATTTTTATCTCAGTGACGTAAACCACAACAACACGTAATGCCGCGCCATTAAATAATAAAAAAAAATGTATTAGATTTAAAAATTCACTCAATCGTTCAGTGTTTTAGTTTCGGTCTGTCTGAGTTACGTTTCAGTTGACGCCCCATCTTTCAGTTTACAGTTATGTAGACAATTAGACGTGTGAATATAGTGATTGGAATTTTTATTAGGGGTCCAAGCCCCCTAATATGCATAGCGTTGTCTGTCTGTCTGTCCGTCTGATTATTTGACGATTACAACCGAACGCGTTAACCGATTTACATGAAACCTTTTTTGTTAGCACCGTCTTAACAAGAGAAGGCGACTGTTTGATTTTGGTGACCCTAGGGTCACAGGGACCGGAGTTATTGTGACCTTAAAGGTCACCAAAAAAATAAAAGTTCAAATGGCCGAAAACGTCCAAAAATGCCATTTTTGACCTTTGGTGACCTTATGAGGCTTTCGCCCCCTTTTCTGGTACCCCCGTACCAATGCTTGTTTTTAGTTTAGCGATATGAAAGCCCGTAAGATATTTTTCTTTACAGTTCAATTTAAAATTCCTAATAAATTTATGTACCTATTTGTGTTGTTCTTATTGTCGACACCGTCTATACCAAACGTCTAAGCCCGACGAATAAACAAAATACCAATACAACTAGTCAACCATAGTCAACTAATTTTAACTAGTAGGTAAATAAATTAAAGAGCTATAGAGAATATTTCTTACTATGATGAAACAACCGTCAGTCGCGACATTCAGTTCAGATGTAATGGCACCAATTACGTAGGTGGCTATTTCGAAATCCCCGTCAAAATTAAGTCTATCGAGACGGCAAATGACAACAATTTATACGGCAAACAAATAGCTAGACGGTCTTGCGTAGGCGCAGAAATAGCGCAGACTGTACGCGTGCCAGGAAATAGAATAGTTTGGCTGCCGTCTCAGATGCCTAAAGGTGATGTTTCATTGATGGAACACGAATTACGAGGGAATTAGGCACAGAACGAGGAAGTGGGTGAAGAAAAACGGGCTCGCTGTCCGATTAATACACCTACTTGCTAATTTTTACTAACGTCATCATCATCATCACTTCAGCCATAAACACAGGCCTCGCTCATGGGTCTTCATGAGGGGTAGTTGTCATACTCACCACGCATGGCAGGCGGGTTGGCGAGAGTATGGAATGTTGATACACGGTAAGGCTTACCGTCTAACCTGCAAGGAGCCGGCTTACTGCGTACTGAATTACATGCATGAATTTCACTAACGTATCTAGTGAAACGTTAGTAAAGGCAGAAATAATAGCCACGGAATGAACTAATGGGAAATAATGGGGATGAAGCTAGGCGTATAGGGAATAATTAAAATAAGAAAACTGCTGGGAAACTGTAGAGTTTAGTTCCCGCTTTTGCCGTAAGACTAGAGGTGGCACTGAGTATATTATTTAAAGTACTAACTTCTCTTGTAACATAAAATCACCATTATTGTCTCGTATTTTTTCGATAGCATTTTTTGATAAAAAAGCGAATCTCTTATCTCGAAGGATTATTAAAAATAATGGACGTAATTTCGCGATTGTTATTTTGTCAAAATTACCCAATGTACTATGAAAGAACCTTTTTGAATCATTAAAATGTGCAAAGGAAATGAAGGAAGTTCAACATTGTCTGCTTTTATTCGCGGGAGACTTTCATTCCTCCGTTCTAGCTTTTGTGGGTATAAGTCATACCCATCCTGTAACCTGAAGGCCTCTCTACGAGCTATCCATCAGTACCGTTAGCTGCATCATATTTATTAGGGAAATATTAGGTAAATGGTAACAAAATATAACGGAGGCCATTAGCTGCATCATATTTATTAGGGAAATATTAGGTAAATGGTAACAAAATATAACGGAGGCCATTAGCTGCATCATATTTATTAGGGAAATATTAGGTAAATGGTAACAAAATATAACGGAGGCCATTAGCTGCATCATATTTATTATGGAAATATTAGGTAAATGATAACAAAATATAACTGAATTGCGTTTACTGAACAACAACTCCAATCAACGTTAAGACAAGTTAGCATGCCTCTATTTTCTTCTCGGCTTTCCATTCCTCTTCATTTTTAGAGTTCCGTAGTACAACAAGGAACCCTTATAGCTTCGCTTGGCCTATATGTCCGTCTGTCTACGGTTTTACGAAGAGACTATTAGTCCTAGAAAGTTGTAATTTTGCATGAACATAATCTGGCCGTGGGGTGCCGGCTGTAGGATGTTACCCCCTCCTCTCATGCCCGTGGATGCAGTAAAAGCCTGCTAAGGGATACCTCCAGAAGATGGGCAGTAGCGTCTTTCCGTCTATCAACATCCCGTACTGCACTCGCCAACCCGCCTGCCAAGCGCGGTGAGTATGGCAACTACCCCTCATGGAGATCCATGAGGGAGGCTTGAGTTCAGTAGTAGACGTTTTACGGCTGAAATGATAAACATATAAAATAATCACGCCGAGACAGCAGTACAAAAAAATATTTGGGTACCTCCCATACACGAAAGCTGGAGATGATTTTTTTCTCTCTGTTTATTTTTGTAATTACGCGCCATCGCATTACTAACGTTTTGCAGTAAAACGGTTCCATTTCATGCAACATTGCCCACACTACCTGGCACTTAAATATAATAAAATCCGAATTTATTTCCAGACCGATTTTTTTAAGTCCAGAATTCACCAAACAACCGTTCATCACTTCTAGACAACGGCTGAAAGATTATTTCAGTCAGACAACCTTTAAAACCGATTTGCATTTGCCGGCAACTCTGCAATTCTGCATATTATTCGGCATTACCTAACGTCTCAGCGAGATTTAGAAATAGACTAAATGGCATACTTCAGAATAATATTAGTACGGACAGACATTTGCACAAGTCCGGGACAAGTTTTCTCTATTAAACTCAGTCCTATTGCTTAGGAAATATCGTATCCGTTATCTGTCAAATATAAGTCAAACAGGAAATTGGAAATGATAGGCACTAAGTACTTCTACGAATAGTTAGCAGGTATTATGTGCTAGTAACAACAACGTAGTAAAATCCGATCAGCTGCCGATATTTGCTAGCCCACTAGAAACACTCTTTGATTCCATGATCGGGATGATGGAGTTTGTTAATTGAACTTTCACTGCAACGAACGGCATTGAAGGAATATCTCTCATCTATTTCGTGACCGACAACATACAACTGAAGTGGCAATTTCTATAATCGCTCAATTGAGTTTATCCACGGCATTGGGTCTCGAATACCCTAATTTCTTCTGGTGACATACGCATTATCTGGCAGCTTTTTCTGTCTTTTTCTTCTTTCTTTTTCTGTAGAAGAAAGCTCACCTGTTTTTTCATTTAACATCATCAATATTCCCAGCCCGATTTCACCCACTGCTGGGTAAAGGTTGTGTCATCCACCGGCATCCATCGACGACATAGTACCTACTTCCACGTTGCAAAGCATCAATGAATGCGACTACCACATTTTTACAGATTTATAAGTAACTGAGCCTGGTCGCACCTAAGCCGCACCCCACAGTTTCACCCGCGTAGTTCCCGTTCCCGTGGGAATTTCGAACAATCCCTCCTTAGTGCACCTCTAGGATGCTCAAGGTATAAGTATGTGCCAAATTTCAAGTCTCTAGGTCCAGTGGTTTAGGCTGTGCGTTGTCTGTCAGTCACTCAGTCAGTAACGGAAGAGTTTTATATTGATTGATTACGACGTGGAAACGTCACGGAGCGTGTCTATGTTTTTAAGTTGTGACGTCACGAGCATCAACTCCTAAACTTATGCGCTTTGGACTTTTTATGTGAGAAAAATAAGCCAACTGCGAGTCAGACTCGCGCACGAACGGTTCCGTACCATCGTGTGTAAATATTCTGTGAATATTTGAAGCGTCTACCTGTTGCCGTTATTAATATCGAGCTAATAACGGTATTAAATCACGTGTGTTGTATGGGAGCCTACCTGAAATATTTATTTTATTTTAAATTTATTTATTTATTTTAAAATAAATATACAACTAAATATTCTGAGAATATTTAAGCATCTACCTGTTGCCGTTATTAAAATCGAGCAAAAAAACGGCAAAAAAATCACGTTTGTTGTATGGGAAAATAATATTTCATATTAATTTTAATCTCTTTTTAGTATTTGTTGTTACAGCGGTAATAGTACATCATCTGTGAATAGGATAGGGTAAAAACAGGACTAGGGTCCTGTTTTTACCCTATGCGTACGGAACCCTAAAAACAGAATAGAAGAATGTTGCCCCTTCCTCTCTTGCTGCAGATGCAGTTAGAATCTGTCAAGAAATACCTCCGGAAGATGGACAGAAAGGCAACAACGCTGTCATAGTCATTATCTTGGGGATCCATAAGGGAGACCTATATCCAGCAATGGACGTATATTTTTATAATTAGAATTTAGATTTTAATGTACACTGTTAACATCCAAGTACTATGCTTGCCAGTTTCTAGATAGGTACTTAAGTCTAGGTACAATCATTATGTAGCGTGGGATGCTAGACGTCTGCGACTTAGATACACATCCCCAAGTCAACAAACTCCACTGAATTAAAATGTGTTCAATTTATGTTGTAGGTACTTGGATTTGGTCGCTAAGAAATTAAATAAAGAAGTACCTTTTACAAACTAAATAAATATAATTCATTATAATACAATAATATAAACACGATAAATAAATATAAAATCAGTAGTCATTTTAGGAGGTGACCTTATTTTCATTTTAATATTTTGTGTAAAACCGTGCAGTTTTAATTTTGAAATTGTTAAATTCGGCTGAATATTTTATAGTTATTCCTTTTTAGGGTTTCGTAGTAAAACAAGAAACCCTTATAGTTTCGCTGTGTCTGTCTGTCTTTCCGTCACCGGCCTTGCGAAGAGGCTAGTCCCAGAAAGCTGTTATTTTGCATGGACATATAAAATAATAACGCTAAAAAAATAATTTATTTGGGGTACCTCCCATACGCCTGCCAAGCGTGGCGAGTATGGCAATAACCCCTTATGATCTCGGAGCTCCATGAGGGAGGCCTATGTCCAGCAGTGGACGTGAACGGCAGTCCTACCTACGGCTGAGATGATATTCTTGGTATTTGACAAATAAATAATACCACAGATAATATAATAATAATACTAATGTCGTTGATATAAATAGGCAGTAGTGAAGTTGCCGGTTCGCTGCCCAAAGCTTCCTGCATTTGCACTGCACTATTTGCTTCCATTCCACCATATAAATCCTATTTACCTCTAATTTATCTGATAAATCGAGCGTGCTATATAAATGTAGTAGGTATTAACAATGCAACGAAAGTGATAATAACAATGTCAGGTAAATTTATAAATTTACTAAAACCACCTCTAAGAAAAAATACAATAACATCAAAATAAGAAACAATTTCAATCAACTAAAGAGTGGATATAAATTAACAAAACTATTGGACACGTTTTGTTCTTTTTAACTTAATCCAAAAATAATGGCGGTACATTATGACCTTCACCCTCGTTACAAAATAAGCCTGCTGAGCTTTGTATTGGGAAATGTCAAATCTTATCATCTATTTACAAATACATGCTTATGAACACATTTGAAGCAGGCAGTGCCACAAGTACTTTGAAGCGACATTGCTTTCTAGTACCTACAATACTGACTGTACACTAATCTGTGGTGTTTGGTACTTGGAACCACACTTACCGTACACTAGACGAAGTAAGTACCTATAGCACGTGCCAGTCAGCTGATAGAGCGAGAGGGAAGACCCTATACCCTACCTCAAGCAGATAGTGAAGTGAATATAGTGGGAGGGTTTTATCGATATCAATGGTTCCAATGTCAGGATTTTGGTTTTAATCGATAACAATTTTTTATGTATTGTTAATGAAATTTATCTATCTATCGTATTAATAAACATGTAAACCTACCCTGATTGATTACGTTCAAACTTATGTGTTAAGTGTTTAGTATTCATTTTAAGTAGTAGGCTAATGGGTACTTGAAGACCTAGGGTATTTTTTACTGGTATATATACCAGTAAAAAATACCCTAGGTCTTCAATGGTGAGGATGTCAGTGCTTTATGCCATTTACAGCTTGTTCATCTTGAATGGCGAAAAGCAGTGAAAAAAAGGAGAAGACGGGCTTCATAATAGTCCGTCCTCATTCTTTGAGGTTACGATCCCTCAAGATCATTATCATCATCATCATTTTCAGTCCGTGTCAACCCACTGCTGGGTGTAGGCCTCCTCCATTTCTTGCCTCTTCTTCTTGTGTTGGGCCGATCGCGTCCACGTTTTGTTGGCGACCTTCAACGATGTGATCCACCCATCTAGCAAGTGGTCTGCCGGCGTTGCGTTTAAGGTCTCTGGGATTCCTCAAGATAATGCTGGACAATTTTATACAGCACCATTGAGATGTAGTAATTATGTAATCATCTGTGTAAGAGCTAAGATGAATATAATTAGCAGTAATAAAAGAGATGATAGAATCTCTTTTTTCACTGCTAATTGATCCTCGTTTCAATAACAACTATTTCCCCTCATGGCGACCTTGCCAGGATTTGGGGAGCTCGGCGCGGTGTCGGCGTTTTGTTGCGGTTCCAAATATTTGTGAGCTTGTGATAGTGGTACCAAAAGATTGATTGTTTGATGATTGATTGATTGATGATTGATGATTTGATATAATCATCATTTCAGCCATTGAACTGCTGTCTACGTCCACTGCTGGAAAAAGGCCTCCCGGATCTCCAAGATCATCAGATCAGGGGGTTGTTGCCATACTCACCAAGCTTACCAGGCGGGATGGCGCGCGCAGTACGGGATGTTACAACCGCGGGCAAGAAAGGAGAGGCAACTTTCTATTTGCGGGATCCCACAGCAATACACTGATTTAATATTTTTTTTGTACCCCGACGGGAATCGTACGGAGGTCAAAAAATCCAAGTAAAATCAAGTGTTGCGTAACAATAATCGACACATGCCCAGCCCTAACCACGCACGTGTCGGCGGCCAAGGCTTCGTGAAAGCTACGCCCACGCTAACAACACTACGTGTGCTTACAGTAAGCGTACAGCGAAGCCTTACTTATAACCTACTTGGAGATAGGTATGAATCGTGTGCACGTTTGTATGAAAAAATACTAACATGGTTAAGTTTATCTTACAGCCGGCTGAGATGCAAGACGTTGCGGGTTCTATTCTTGCCAAAAATTTTAGTTTAGCTGCAGTTCTGTTTGGTTATCTCTTGTTAGCTGTTTCTGTTAATCTGAGTACGTAATTGATTAATCTATTAGTTACGTACTCAGACTTTCGATCTAAAAACCAGTCGTCGGATACAGAAAAAATACAAAAATCCCTTGAAGCTTTATAGCGTTATAGGCGAACATAGCATAAATATCCGTTCATACTTTCCGTTTTGTAGCCTAGCTAGGTAGTAGGTAGTATATAAACATTCCCGGGCAACTGCAGCCTCAATAGCCTACTCCCTCCCCACACCCTTTTATCACCCCTATTAAGGGGGATAGAGCTGTGCATGTGTTTGTAAACAACACCACGAATTTATAGGTTTAACTTTACATTTAACTCGATACTACATAAATCGTGTACGAATCTGATAGGTACTTAGTCAGAACTTTCGGAAAAACTTTCAGAATTAGACGTAACGTAGGTAGGATGTAAATTAATCCTGACTAAGTAATACTAGTTTTTCGCCCCGAACTTAGAACGAGCGAGATTTAGGTACTTCTTTCAATTATGACAATCAATTATTGCATTTGAACCTGATTTTACACACTTAGCGATTTGGACTGGATTGCTAGAATTCTCCAAACACTGCAAGCTTTAATCGGACTTTTTAAATTATATTGCGCAGTGATCTTGGAATAGATGTTGTCCAATGATAGTTATATGTACATATATATTATATATATAGTCCACTATGTACAAACAAATGCATTTAATTTACAGCAAGTGTGGTGAAAAGGCAGTGGCGGATTTACAAGTTTGCTGCCCGCAGGCTATCACATTTTCCTGCCCAACAGTAAAGTTGTTTAATAAGTATTTGTTAATCTTATAATTAATTAAGTTGTCGCTATCTCTTTATGTTTTAGGCAAAATAACGATTAATCTTCCACATCTGGAAAATCCCCTTAATTAAAATGTCCCTATGAAAATCGTTTCTATTGATGTAATCTGCTTAAGTTTTAAATTGTATCGGATGATCCATTCAAGAGTTATTTTTGAACCTAAATTTTATGAATTCCCCATATCTCAATTCACCGCATCCATCAAAATTCCTGCTCAAAATCAGCGACGCATTGATGTATTCAATCTCATCGGAAATTGCAAAGAAACCCTTATACGAGTACCTGTCTGAAAAACTACACCATTTATTGAAAGTCTCCCACGATAATTGGTTGGTATGACAGAGGTCTAGCTAGATATTATATCACGGATGATCCTTTCAAGAGAGTAACGAGTAGTTTCCAGGCAATTAAATTTACCTTTTTTTATTTTTCAAATCGTTCTCCTGTAAAGTTTTCCAAAATGTCGGTCGTATCAAGTCGCCTTTTAACCGTCATTACCTATGTTTTAAATTTCTCAAAATCCGATTCAAGAGTTATCCTCGGACAAAAAATGGTACATACATACAAAACTTGTCGTTTCGGCACAAGTTTTGTATATATGTCCCATTTTTTAAGAATATATTGCCTATTTGAAAGAAAGAAAGAAAAGAAAAGAAACTTCTCGCAAATTATTAACTTCGAAGCTTACTGTAAATGACTATCTTGACAGTAAACTTCAAAAATGTCAGTAAATATCAGAGAGACAGGATTATTAAAAGAATCAGGTTATTCTTGGGCAACTTAACGATAGGTACTGACGTAAAGATTATTTTGAACGGCTTTGAATATAACTTGACGAGGAAAAATAAAAGGGTTTCTTGTATAACGTTAGTATAGCCACAAGCCTCAGCTTGTTCATATCAATATGCGATTCGATCCTGGTCCGACCACAACATGTTTATTGAGAGGGTTCTTAGAAGCAAGCTAATCTCAGAGTTATCCATTGGGGTCGCATTTCATTACTTGGGTATTTATTTTATTTTTGATTCAGTTGTTCATCGGAATGTGATATTATGTTTTAATACCATCAAGAGATTACGGGAATCTTTGACGTTGTACCTGTCTTTTATTTTTTTTTAATTTTATTGATTTATTAAGGACTCCCAACCAGACACGCAATACGAACAACTTAATAGTTGTTGGACTTTTCATTTTTTTTTCACTTGTAAACTTGTTTCACTTTTAACTTGTAAACTTAACAGTAAATTAGTCTACCTACATACGTCTAGTAATAACATTACTCTACTTCTTTGCGGCAACTTCTTTGTGAACGAGACATTGTCATCATCAGACAACAGTATCTCACTAAGTAAACTATGAAATTTGGCAAGGTATATCGTCTTATACTGTAGATACAGTGACAAAAAAATATACATTAGCAAAGAATCATAAAAAAAATCGTCCTTAAAAAAGTACGAAATCAATCATCGAGATTAAGCAACCCTACGCGCGGTCATAAATTGGATGGTTGACCGAATTTTTTTGTGCATTTTTAAAACTGTTACTAAATCAGATCATCTAATTTATAACCACCAAGTGACCACACATTAACCCTTGATATCAGTTTTTCAACCTTGACAGTAATATAGGTAACTTTAAGAGACAAAAAATACAGTTTAATAAATCATGAGAATATTTACTTTCATTGTGTACCAATGATATATGTATTTATCGAAACAGGCATAACATGAAAAGGTAATAAATATATTATATTAAGAAGATACCATGAAGCTACTTAATTTCCAAATAGGAAACAAATATAACACTTTAAAAAAAAATCGACTTATTAATTAATTATCAATCTAAAGACAATCTGAGGTACGAGTAGATTGTCTATTATATTGACCACATGACCACAAAGTTAACCTTGAATTTGACATTATATCTTTAATATATTAATTAAACCTTGTCTTGTCTTTTAATTTTATGGCTTTTTGTGTTTGGTATAACACAATTCCGCCAGTGTCAAGTTAATTTATAAATTCGTAAGTTATTTGGCTAGCCATGTTGGCGGCCATAAAATTTATATTTTAATAAATACTTATATTATACCTGTACGACCTTGACAGTGACATATTCAAAAGACAGCACGCCATCAATCGACGCTGTGATACCTAGGAACCTTGTTTTCCATTGAAAGCCTCATTGGCCTACTTCTATCCGTAAATAGGTTATTGTCAACCGAGGGGGATTGCATCTAGGTTACCGGGGCGTGCATCGCGCGACCTGACCTATTTCGGCAGGGGATGCAAACAGCCTCTGTTTATACTTCTACCGTTAAGAAATTATTTTCCTTCTTTAACTTTTAATGCTCTTTAGTAATTGAAACCACATGAGTTTTTGGAATGGCAAAAACACAAAGGTAAACAGTTGATACATCTAGCAGTATTAAACCAAACACAGTAAAGCCATAAAAGAAGAAGAAGAAGCAGAAGAAACTTAAAGTACTAACAATGTTAGTCATTATTACTAATATGTCATAATTAGAAATAGTTCGCTTCTAATGCTAAATGAATAAAGAGAGACAAGAATCTGATACGGTAGTTATTGTTGTCTTTATTAAATTGGGCCAAGTACCTGTCGGGACAAGCGCTGTGTAGGCTCCCGTAGACCTGTTGTTAGAATTTGATGTGCGTGATTTTTTTAATGTTTATCAAAGTATATTAACAGTTTCTTACCAGGCACTCGAAACAAAAGACTCTCGGGGTCTATTGTTTAGTTGCACCGGACTAATTAGCCACAAGTCAAGTAGTGTAATCAAGCTAATATGATCCGTATTTGTATGGGACGGGAATCATTATCTTGCCGTAACTCAGTTATGAACTAGCACGGAAGATAAAGTTTTTTTTAAACTGTATAGGTACCTTCATTTTGCGTAAGCAGGTAATTTTGTCTTAATTTTAGTAGTTTATTAGATAAGTACTATGTACTTTATTATTAAGTTATTTAGGTACCTTAACAAAATTAATGTTTTTTAAGTATGTTGAAATAAATATTCGTCTTCTTATAGTTACCTTACGCAATTGAGTGTTAGGTATTCGGATCATCCGATTTTAATGAAAATTATAAAATTAGGAGATACCATCATACCGTTTGTCGTAAAGAATTTTTGATAAATGGGGTAGTTTTTATTTTATATTTCGTGAACATTGTTACTGTATCAAAGGATTTATTTTTCTTTTGACAGTAGGTACTGAAATTATATTAGGTAAGATAACTTGTTAAACTTTCGCGATTTGTTAACATATTTTTAGTTTTAAAATTACAGGATTTTATCGCGTACCTTTTTTATTATTTTCCCGACGTTTCGAACACATTTCAGCGTTCTTGGTCGCGGGAGGACTGACCGCGACCAAGAACGCTACGCGGACTTCTCCTGCAAGGTAGCCATAATAAAAAAAACGTTTATTTAGGAACATAAAACATCCCATCATCATGTTGCAACCAACACGAGTCTTTTCCAAAAGAAAGATGCGACTTGATTAGCTTTTCCTCCACACATGCCGTATATGAAATGCAATTTTCCAAAAGCCTGGAAATGGCACAGCTTGTAATTGAAAGGAAATGTATAGATTAGTATTGTGTACCTACCTATTTATTTTATATTGCGTACATTAGACCGAATTTTGTAAATTACCTATACAGACTGTATCATAATATGTGTACTATCCGAAAGCCCCCCCCTCCTTTCGGATAGTACACATATTATAATTTACACCCCCCGGGGAACAACTTTTGTTCAACGACTTTTTGAATTTCGATTGGTATCTCTGAAAAAACACTGAAGAAACTTTCAACTTGAACAGCTGATTTTTTACGCAATAACAACCCTAATTTTAGCTGTCGGGACGATGACCTCAGTATCGTCACAGATGATGTGAGAGGCAAATTGTCGTAAATTATGTGATTATTAAATTATCGCACACATTTCGCCGTGGGGTGCCGGCAGTAGAATGTTACCCCTCCTCTCATACCCATGGATGCAGTAAGAGTCTGCTAAGGGATACCTCCGGAAGATGGGCAGCAGCGTCTCTCCGTGTACCAACATCCCGTACTGCGCTCGCCAACCCGCCTGCCAAGCTTGGTGAGTATGGCAACTACCCCTCATGGAGATCCTTGAGCGAGGCCTGTGTTCAGTAGTGGACGTCTTACGGCTGAAACGAACGAACGAACGATTTCAATTTGAATGTTGTAGTTACGTGAAGATAAACATGCGAAATAAACTTTAGGCTGTTTCTTTGATACCGCAGTCATGCCTCTTTCCAACTGTTTGTTATTTCTTGTGTGTTGATTTATTAACCTACTGACTGACTACAAAGCCCATTGATGTCCACTTCTAGACAGCGCTGCGACCACTACAGCAAACTTATCTAAAAACTTTACCAGTCTTTCCGTTATTCAATGTTGTTAATCTGTCCGGTCTGTCCAGAAATCTTAATTCTTAGTCTCAAACATGCCGCCACCGCCTTTCGGCAAGTCGCCTCGCGGGCCGGTCGCTTTGAAAAGCACCGACACAAGCGATTCGCTGCACTCCCTCTTTCCTCCGTCGACCGAGACACGTTCTCGGCTTGCCCGTTGACGAGCTCACCGCCGCTAACCCGAAGGTGACGTCAACCCGTCCCACATTAGCTGCTAGGCACACATATAATAACCGGTCCCGCCGGCGGGGCCGAAGAACTCACTCTTCCGTCTTAAGGTGCAGTTTTGCACCAGGACGTTAACCATCAGTACATTCAAAAATCTGGCAACAGTCCAAGCCGTGGTTCGAACCTAAGTGGTGCCTTTGAGCTTGTTGCCCCAACCTAACTTTTGCGGGTGGGCGCCTGCTGCGCTCGCCATAGTCCGGTAAAGTTGCCATGGCCATCTGCGGTAAACAACATATATTGTCAATTCAAAAAAAAAAAAAAATTCGCCGCACTCGTCTCGCGGCTGGCGCCGCGCTCTCACGCGCCGTCCGTCGTTCTCGCCAGTCACTTTGACACATCGCGATTATGTGTACCTTGTGTAAATGTACCTACCTAGTGCTAGAAGTGAGTGAATTACTTGTCTGTGATTGTGTACCTTCTAAGAATGACCATCGAAATCGAAATAAGAAGCCGTCTAGACATCTGACAAGCGAGAAAATATGAGGTACTTAAAACTTTCTTAATACTACCTAGGTTGAGGTACACACATCTTATTATTACTTACGCATTTACTAAATAAATCGTCGAGTAATCTCCCGCCATAGCGGAAATCTACCTGCGAAGATAAATACCTACCTATCTGCATAGGTTATAGATTGCCCGGACAGGGCTGTCACGTTTTTTAGGCACTAGGAAATTTAAACTTTTTGTATGGGAAACTGAAAATAGGATTTTTTAATTATCTCCCCCCTAAAACTAATCTGACTAATCTGACGTGCAAAATGTATTAGAAAATTATACAATGCCCCTTTACAGCAGCTATCTTAGACATCATATTATTATTTCTTATTTTAGACATAACACCATTATTATTTTTTCATTATGATTTATTTGTTTATTTTATTTAGAATGTAAGTCTTACTTTATACTGATATGATACTATGCTTGGCTTGTCTGTTTTTGGACTGGCTTTTAAATGAATTTTGTATTTTAGTTTTTAATTTATTGTGTAACTTTGACGTATCCAAGTGTTCTTAAGTGTCCCTATGGAAAAATAAATGAGTATGAGTATGAGTAATCACCAATGGGGTCTGAAACACTTACCCTTCGGCGTAGTACACATATTATGATATACCTTGTATATAACATCGCCTTAGGGCTTGATAAAAAAACCTGTAATGATGTTATATTCTCAATAAAAAAATAAATTAAAAAAAATATAAAAAAATGTACATAGGTACTTTATTATTATTATGCATAACATTAGACAACATCTATTCCGAGTTCACAGCACAGTATCATTTCAAAAAGTCCAATTATAGTTTGGAGTTTTTGGAGAATTCCAGCAATCTAGTCCAAATTAATAAGTAAAATCAAATGCAATCGGACTACATTGAAATAAGTAAATCTCGCTCGTTCCAAGTTCGTGATGAACAACTAGTTATAGGTATAAATATCCATGGTAAATTACAGCTTTCTTGGACCAATAAGGTAAAAACGTATGGAGCCAATGTATGCAAAGTATGCAACGCATTATGGCATTCTAGACTCTTTGAATTTGTATGTAAACAGTTTTTTTTTCTGTTTTTATTTAGGGACTGAGTCTTGCAAGACTATGTCAGTCCCTTAAGGATCATGAAGAATTTTGAATGTGGACTTATAAAGCATGACCGCTGCATCAGATAAAGGTGCAGCCAGCATGCTCTGAAATATATCTATATATATCTAATATCTATCATACGCAACGCTATCACACGCGACCTACGCAACGTTAGATCGGTCGATCCAGATCGGCGTGGGATGGTGGAGGGGATTCATACTCCATCCATCCCACGCGTAAGACCAGTGTGATTCTAGAACTTACGTTAGCAGCGCGTCAGTGACGTATATACGTTGGGAAGTATCGCTGCGATTTGAAAATGGGAGACGATCAACTCATTGATTTAGTTAAGCGATATGAAGTCATATATAATATTAAATGCATTGAATATCGTGATGGTAGACTACGCAATGCAGCGTGGGAAGAGATAGCAAAACTACATGGCAAGCCTAGTAAGTACCTACTTACTACGATATTATTCCTTTACCTTATTGGTATTACTACTGTATGATTACCATTATTAACTACTTACTGTAAATTATTGTAGGTAAAGCGTTGTACATATTTAGTTATAACACAGATAATATAATACATTATATAATACACTGTTATAAGTAATATTTTATGATTCAAAAGACAGATAGATGAAACAAGTTTTTTATAGTAAGTAAACTTTATTTATTATTTTTAAAGTTGGTAATGTAATTTTGAAAATTCCAAATATGTTTGAAATCGGTTGCTATTTCAGTTGCTATCACATTACCTACTGCTGTTGGTTGGGGCATCACAATGGGACCTAGATGTTTCCAAATCGCTTCACAAACCTCCTTCACAGTTTAACGTACAGTAGAAAACCCTATGCGATAACTGTATCCGATCCTCCGAAATTAATTACCCGTAGCCAGGAATCTAACATAGGTAATACAAGTTCTTAAAATTAGGATTTCTTATTTTTGGTTGCAGTTGACGAGTGTAAAGAAAATTGGAATAAGTTGCGTAATTGTTATAATAATGCAATGAAACGGCGTCAAAAGAAAAGTGGCAAAGCTGGAAAAATATTTGCGTCTTGGCGTTTTGAAGAACAAATGTCATTTCTGAAGCCTTATTTGGCGGGCCGTCTTACTACAGGAAACCTTGATGTTACTGTGTTTAGTGAAAGTTCTCCTCTTTCATCCCCTGAGAGTCTATACACTGAAAGTCCCACATCCCCTGAAAGCATTCCGTCTCGCACCAGCACTCCCTCATCGAATGCGTCATACAAAAGAAAGGCAAGTTCTATTAGTAATAACTACTTAGATGTGGCTGACATGATGGAAATGATGAAAAGCTCTCAAGAAAACAGAAATAAAAAACAGGAAATGGACGATTTAGACACATTCTTTTTAAGCATGAGTAAAACGATGAAGAAACTCCCAAAACTGGATCAAATACGAATTAAAATGGATTTGCTTAAATCTATAAGTGAAGCAGAGCTCAGACAACTGGAGTAGCAACATTATTTTGAGAACAAAAATTACTATTGGGAGTCAGATAGGTCCCTAAATCTGCGATAATGTAAATTCTGCATCTGCTAGTTTTGTAGAACCCCTCACATCATAATTCTTCCGCAACTTATGTGGTTGAACTGCCAATACCCAAGTTTCATCGGGATGGCCTAATGATGTAGAATACTTACTCTTTCCCAACTTATATGGTTAAACTGCCCAATAGCCAAGTTTCATCGGTATGGCCTAATGATGAAGAATACTCCTCCCCAACTTATGTGGTTGAACTGCCAATCATCATCATTTCAGCCATAAAACGTCCACTACTGAACGTAGGCCTCCCTCATGGATCTCCTTAAGGGGCAGTTCCCATACTCACCACGCTTGGCAGGCGGGTTGGCGAGCGCAGTACGGGATGTTGATACAAGAATGACGCTGCTGCCCATCTTCCGGAGGTAGCTCTTAGCAGGCTCTTACTGCATCCACGGGCAAGATAGGAGGGGCAACATTCTACTGCCGGCACCCCACGGCAACTGCCAATACCCAAGTTTAATCGGGATGGCCTAGTGATGTAGAATACCTACTCTTTCCCAACTTATATGGTTAAACTGCCCAATAGCCAAGTTTCATCGGGATGGCCTAATGATGTAGAATACTCTTCCCCAACTTATGTGGTTGAACTGCCAGTACACACGTTTCATCGCAAGCTAGTTATGTATTATCTAGTAAGGAATAAAATATTTGCTTTTTTCACAAAAATATTGTTACGGAATTATATTTTTTATTTGTTTTATTTACTAATTCTCGCCTCCGGGAAATTTGGTTATATCGCGCTCTCTATATCATCCCACAGGAACATAAATATCAGGTGTAGGACGACCACTGCTGGACATAGGCCTCCCTCATGGACCGCTAGGTTCTGAGCACAATACGAGATGTTGATACCCGGTAAGACACTCTGGTAGCTATCTTGCGGAGAAATCCCTTGGTAGATTGTTACTGCATCCACGGGCAAGAAAGAAAGCGCATCATTCTACTGCTGGCTCCCCACGGCAATATCGGGATAAAAAATAGGCTATGCCTTTCCATGGCTATTAGATTATCATAATATCAAATCTGAATCTAAAAAAATTGTACCTGCACTAGAGAGCACCTGAAGAAATGATATCTGCGTTTACTGGTTTGACGTCAATATGCTTTGTGTGCCAGCAGCTGCCGTGGGGTGCCGGCAGTAGAATGTTACCCCTACTCTCATACCCATGGATGCAGTAAGAGCCTGCAGAAGAGATACCTCCGGAAGATGGGCAGCAGCGTCTTTCCGTGTACCAACATCCCGTACTGCGCTCGCCAACCCGCCTGCCAGGCGTGGTGAGTATGGCAACTACCCCCTTATGGAGATCCATGAGCGAGGCCTGTGTTCAGTAGTGGACGTTTTACGGCTGAAACGAATAGTTATATTTCACCTTAATTTTTAAAGTGAAAAAATTAAAAGGTTTTGTTCGCACAATACCTAATAAGCTGTTTTTAGTTTTCTTTAAACATTTTTTATATAAGTGTATGTAAATATAACAGGAAAATTAGAACGAACTCTCGTTTTTAAAATAATCATTAGTTTTTAAATAAATCATGATTTTAAAGTATTCTCATATGTTTCGCTATCAGACATGAGATGGCGAATCCGAAATTCTCCAACAAATATAATCCACCTCTATCACAAATTATATTGTACGATGGCACGGAACTTACGGTGCGCGAGTCTAACTCCGGTTTTAATTTTAAATCTAGAACTCAATTCTCTAGATATAAAATTAATTTATTTGACGAGCTCTGTGGCGCAGCGGGCGAAGGTCCGCCTGCGACGCAAAGGGTTGCGGGTTCGATTCCCGCCTCGGGACAAATGTCTGTACGATCTGCAGATATTTGTTCAGGGTGTTCTGGGTGTTTTTCTATATATAATAAAAATATGTATCTATGTAGTATAATGTATTAAGTATATCAGTCATCTAGTACCCATAACACAAGCTCTGCTTAGCTTGGGGCTAGATGATGCTGTGTGATTTGTCCAGCATTATTATTATTATTATTTCATCTTAAATATTTTTTTTCAAATATTTCCTAAAAGTATATCGTAGTACCTATACATCCAAAAGTATAAGATCTTACTAATTGAGTATAAGAAGTTCGTAATTTAAAAACTTCAAAGAAGCATTACCAAAAAGGTTCTTACTAATAGTACATAACTCAATCCTTATTAGTTGGAAAGCTTCATTCCTTTAGACTCGCCTAAATCATATTATCGCGTACAGGCCGCGCTGATTAATTACTTACGCGCAAGTATGTCTGTGGTTTTGTGCACAGGACTTTCAGAGCATTTTTCATCGACTCGGACTGTTCGATGAAAAACGATGTAACTCTATTTTTATTTATTTTGCCGATCATTTCACAGGTCACCATCTAGCCCCAAGAGAAGCAGAGTTTGTGTTATCGATACCAAATTGTTAATAGAATACTTAAATACATTTTTGTTTGTAAATACATATACTTGTCATTGTGTTTTTACAAACAAAATTATTCAAGTATATCATATTTACCGTGGGGTGCTGGCAGTGAAATGTCCTCTAATGCCTGTGGATGCAGTAAAAGCCTGCTAAGGGATACCTCCGGAAGATGGGCAGCAGCGTCTTTCCGTGTATCAACATCCCCAACTGCACTCGCCAACCCGACTACCAAGTGTGAAGAGTATGGCAACTACCCCACATGGAGATCCATGAGGGAGGCCTGTGTTCAGTTGTGGACGTTTTACGGCTGAAATGATGGCAAAGGTACTTATAATCAAAGTTAAATAACTGGGACAAATACCTACCTATTATCATACATAAAAAACTTATTATGCATACTATACTCTCAGTCCCGAGACAAATATGTGCAGAAAAAGCAAACATGTCCCCCCATCGGGGTTTGAACCCACACCTCGCAGTCTCAGACGGCTACTAAAACCACAAAGCCTCGGAGGTCGTCGAAGCAAACATGGAAAACGTGTATAATAAAACGATAAAATATTAAACATTATTAACAATACAACCATTTTTTTACAGAAAGTTTGGTTAAGTTAAACACAGCACTTTATTCTATTCTAAAAAAGCCGTGTTGGCCGAGTGGTATGTACCCCCGACTTTCAATCCGAAGGTCGTGGGTTCGATACCGGCCGCGCACCAATAGATTTTCCTTTCTTGAAAAATGTATGTATGTGCACACTTAACACGTGCTTTTACGGTGAAACATCGTGAGGAAACCCGCGGCTTAGTTAGCTTCAGACGTATTGACCTGTTCTGTCCTCTGAATAATAGCTGACTAAGCTGAGAGGATGGTATAGGGTGCTGGGCAAGCCTAATCCATCTAACAATGTCTCAGGCACTGCAACGTCCCGTAGAGCATGATTACCAGTTGCTGACGCTGTATAAATCATCTAAAGTAAAGGCCTTTGCATCTATTATATATGATTTATACAGCGTCAGCAACTGGTAATCATGTTGTACGGGAAAAAGCCGGGATGGCCGAGTGGTATAAATCATCTATAGTAGATGCAAAGGTCTTTCTTCTATTTAAAATTATTTAAAAAAATTGAGCCATCATGGAACGTCTGCAGATACATCATTTTCACAGATGTACAATAGTCGCTACAGTTGTCTTTTTTAAACTTTCGCGATCACAACACATTATTAACATACATATAACCGGGTATTTATCGCGTAAATTTACGCGATAAATACCCGGTTATATGTATGTTAATAATAGTCGCTACAGTCAACACGATGGGCACAATGGACGAAGGAAGAGCAGTCACCCTAGTACTAAATCGCGCATCTCCAAGCGACACGCATCAGATCTCGTCCGATTTGTTTTACCCCCCGCAAAAGATATTTTACATCAAAAACTTTGCGAACATTTCGGCAAAACAAAAAAAAACCAACACATTTATATTAGGTAGGTACTGAGATCGTTCATCGAAAAAGGCCCCGGTTGGTCCAGCATTGTTTTATAATCGCAAATAACATACGGCTGCTTGCCGAGTCGATCTGATAGCTGCGGCCGCGCGCATGAATGCATACGCAGCGACGGCTTCCCCATATGGCCAAGGCTAGGCCTTTTACGGCTCATATAAGTGGCCAATCAACCAACAGCTGAACGAGCCAGCCATATCAATGAACTGGCCATCAATAAAACATGGCACTAAGCCAGGAAAGGAAACGGCGAAATGAGAAAAAGAAATATTTGAAAAAGGAATGCGCGTACGTTCGATTGTCCGATTTGAAAGCATTCAATGTAAAGCTGCGTTCATCGCATGAATTATTCGATGCGTTTGTTTTTTTCTGATTTTATCTTCCTTATATGCTGTAATTGATTCAGTTATGTAACCATCGTTGTGTGGGCTTGCTCAACATCCTGATAGACAAGTAGATACTTAGGTATACTCAGCTATGTATGTACACATGGAGCTCAATGCCATGCCTATGTATCATCACATCAGTCATCTCGCATAAGTATCTCTTGCATCTTAGTGTATACAGAAGCAATTCTAATTAACGCTATCAAATTAATATTTCCTAGAAAATGACATCAGCTTATGACTGAAGCCCTTAGTATTTATTAATTGGCTGTTATTGAATAAATAACTGTCAAGAATGTGCCATAGTTTCATTCACCTATGAACCAGTGTCTGGTCGTCTCACGCATTTGATCTCGTTTCGATAAGCGAAATAAAAATATAAGTGTTCGTGGGAAGCGCAGCGTTGGGGCGCATTCCAAAACCCGATCTTACAATAAAATGTATGTAAATTGGACTCGCTTTTATCTGTTGTAGGAAATCGATGATACAGCGAAATTAAAATTGTTTTGCCGGTGCGTAACTGGAAAATTGTATGTATGTAGGACCTATACTTAATTTTAATATCAATTCATATAGTAAAGCACATCAAGCGCAAGCGAGGCAGAGACGATACCAAACATCTCAAAAATTCCACGATCGTATTACTCTATACCTGTCAGGTTCTGCAAAGTAAGATTAAAATTATTCCTCCTAATATGAGGGTAACATCCATGCAAAATCCCATACAGGACTTCTAGAAAATCTTAAAACAGGTGGTTCCTGTCGTAGCCCATGGTCCCCCAATAAAAGGGTTGCTCAGCTGCATTCCAAGCGTTCATTTTCTGGAAACGCTATAATGGTGGGTTGGAATTACACTTCTTCATAGTGCCTGTGTATGATTCATTGAAATTTAAAAAGTAAATGCATAAGCTCCACTGGACGCAATAAAAGCACCGCCGGCCGGCGGCGTTTGTGCCATTCCTTTTTTTGTCGTCTGCAAATTCTGCAATCCTTAACTCGTTTTGTAGTATTTGATGACAAAACAACGTCTATTTATGGTTAGCTCAAGGCGTGGCGCGAATGCCGTCCGCTTTGTTTTATTGTGCTCTAAGCGTGGTGGTTTAATGTAGCCACATTACTCGTGAAGTACAACGAATAGTTGTGCAAAGGCTAGTCGTAATGCTGCAGTATGTTTCTGTCGTCAAAGGGTCATTTTGTTACTATGAAGGTTCTCTACAATAATGAGATAAAGAGTACCTAGATTCTAGTCTAGTGGCTTTATGATAAGAATGTGTAGGTTTATGTTTTATTTAAGTCATTTCAATACGATACACAACCTTTTTCAGTGATCTAGCAAAACAATCCCACTAATATTATAAAGCCGAAAGTTTGTTTCGATGGAGGTTTGTTATCTCTTCAAGCAAAAACTAGGCTACGGATTAAGCTGAAACTTTGCACACGTGTTGATGTTGACCAGGATTAACACATAAGCTTTTTATTCGGGTACAACGCATGCGAAGCGGCGGGCAGAACCTAGTCTTACATAAACCAGTGCAAGTTGAGCCGTCGTGGGACGCCTGTCAGATGTGAAACATTTATTATTTTTCAATAACTCCTAAAATATAAATTGAAATTTGGTAGTGTAAATTACAATAATGTTGTAGGTACCTAACTAACGTATTCAATTTTATAAGGATTAATATCGGATCCGTAAATAGATTTTTAGTATAACATTCTAACTGACCATTATCTGGTTCTAGTAAGCTATCCTTATATGATAAACATAGGCCATCGCTGACTTTTCTGTAGACCAATAAAAGTGTAACAATTTTACGTTACATTGTTTTGTTTTTAATGGTAACTTCCAGACGGTTTGTTATTTTCCGACATTTGAAACAATTTCCACAAAACATGAATGAATTATACACGCAAACTTTCCTTTTGAACTCTGTCAGTAATTGGTGAAAGAAAACCGTATGAAAATCCATACGGTAGTTTTTGAGTTTAGCCGTAGAAATCGGTAACTGACGTGTCTAATCTGATGACCTAAGTGTATTTAGGTGTAATATTATTATATAACTAGCCGCACCCCGCAGTTTCACCCACGTAGTTCCCGTTCCCGTGGGAGCTTAGAACAATTCCTCCTTAGTGCACCTCTAGGATACTCAAGGTATATGTGTGCCAAATTTCAAGTCTCTAGGTCCAGTGGTTTAGGCTGTGCGTTGTCTGTCAGTCACTCAGTCAGTAACGGAAGAGTTTTATATACATATATTGTTAAGTATCTATTTTATGTATTAGTATGTATCTACAATCGTGTGATGTATTTTGATAAGTGCACGTAGTTTGATAGGCCTTGCCGTAACGCAGTTTTTAACTAGCACGGGAGACAAGTTCTTGATAGTTGCGGTAAATATGTAAAATGTTATAAAGGTTTTTATATATAAATGATTTGAATTTGATTTTTTAACTAGTAACACGTATCTAATTTTATCGTGTCCGTCATTTTCTTGCGTCATCATAACTTCGTCATTTTGTCGCGTCATAATTCGGCAAAAAATAATTCACATCAAAAACTACCGAAAAATACCTCCGCAAAAAGTAGAAGTTTTATCCACCGACTGTACGAAAAGCTGAGTTTTTCGTCTGAAACTCAGTTGAAATGTATAGCCAGAGTAAAATGTATTTTTTATTGGACACAAAACAAATATAACTTAAAAATACACAATAACGGGCATGTATAAAGGTGAGCTTAATCCTAAGAGTTCTTTACAGCAAACCTTTGAGGTTAGATAGAGGTGATCATACGAGTAGGTACACTAGAATTAAGATGACAATGATATATTAGATGGATTGTACCGCACACTTACAACAATTGATTTTTCCATTACAAGCAAAGGACGTTTTGAATATTACTTTAATGAATCGCGACAGTTTTACAAGTTCTAGAGCAAAACCGGTTCTTAAATATTTCGATGTCATGAACCTAAATCTGGTTTTTTTCAAGAGCATCGGGTAAGTAAACCCTGGTTCCCATGGGAAGGCTGGCACATAAGGTGCGCTCACGCGATTTCGTCGGGATCTGCGTGAGAATCGTTGTATAGCTTTATACCTAAGCATTCTTTTATGTGAGAACTAGCTTTTGCTTGCGGGTTTGCACGCAAACTTATAATATTTGATTTCAGGTTATTAGTTATCTTAGTACTTATACAGAGTGTATTATAATATGTGTACTAACCCAAAAAGCGGGATTTGAGCCCATGAGAACAACTAGTTTTGGAGGATAATTTTTTACTTTTTTAATAGTTGATGTGGTGTGAAATGATCCTAAGTTTGTAAATGGAATTATTAAATTTCTCTTTCACATTTTGAAAAAAAAAGTCAGTTCGGTTTTATATATATTATTTGTTAGTACAAATAAAAGAACGCGAAGAGTTGCCGTAGACAGCTGTTGAAGTTAAAACTTTCGTGGCCCTTTCTTGAATGCCAATCACCGAATCCTGAAAAGTCGTAAAACAAAAGTTGGTCATAACATAATGTATCATAATTATATAATTTTTATTTTATTTATTTAAACAAAATCCACAGTCCTTAATCTACATTATCCTAAATTACATATATCTCCTACGACCAATAATGGATTTACATTATACATAATGCTGGAGAATACACACAGCACTATCTAGGCCACAACAAATCAAAAATACTTGTTACATAAAACATGTAAGTAAATTATTGCCTAGTTTAGACATGCATTGATTACATACATCTCTACACTTCCACATACTTTTGCATTATAACTAGGTTTACACGTACCAGGCGTTACATCTGTCTTGATCTAGATGATTAATACAGTGTCAGCAACTGTTATTCATGCTGTGCGGGACGCTGCAGTGCCTGGGACATGCCTGGGACACTGTTAGATGGCTTAATCTTTCTCAGCACCATCTTCCCAGCTTAATCGGCTATTAGTCAAGCGGAGATAACAGATCAATAGGCCTGCAGCTGTTAAAGTCAAACCAGCGTCATAATTTTACCCGTAAATTGTAAAACCTACTGAACACAGGCCTCCCTCACGATCTCCTGTGGGGTAGTTGCCATACTAACCACGCTTGGCAGGCGGGTTGCTCACGGGATGCTGATACACGGAAAGACCCTGCTGCCCATCTTTCGGAGGTATCCCTTAGAAGGCTCTTACTGCATCCACAATTGACAGGCATGAGAGGAGAGATAACATTTTACTGCCGGCACCCCACGATATAGGTAAATCTATAATAGATCATTAATAATAGACGCGAAGGCCTTACTTATTTGTGTAAAAATAGCGCTCCAAGGTCGAACCAGGTCACCGTCAAAAATAAACATGGGTTAATATAGAAACAGATTCACGGGTCACTTCACAATCCTCGTCCCACGCATGACCTCACACAACATATTGATTTTTATTTCAAAGAGCCTTTACTAACAAACCTTATAAAATAGTTTAATTATAAATGACTAGCTTATGCCCGCGGCCTCGCATGCGTTGTACCCGAATGTGTTGTTGCCTGAAACTTTGCAAACTTATGGATGACTAGCTGATGCCCGCCGCTTCGCTTGTGTTAATCCTGGTCAACACGTATAGAACGTGTGCAAAAGCTCGTTTCGGCTAGTTTTTGCGTGAAAGAGTAACAAACATCCATAGATTCATACATACTCACACACTTTTGCGTTTATAATATTAGTTGGATATACATAAAGGGTCAAATAAAAAAAATAAAAAAATATATTTGGGAACAAAAAAACATGGCATTATAACATAAATGAGACGTTGACACTGCAAAAGTTTGAGGGAAACTGCGTAGCAGCGTCAATACCTACATAATAGACATATTTGTTCTCAAAATATATATACTTATATATAAGTAGGTCTGTCACCTAAATTATCGGTGCTTTTTTATTGCAACAACTTCCCCAGTTCTGAATGCTGCTTAGTGATTCACTTTTGGTGACAGATCTACTATTTTAGAAACAAATATAGTAAACCAGCTAAACCACGCCGCTTCGCATGCGTAATTTTTTTAACGAATTTTTGACAACAAAGTAGGTAACCTATGTGGTAATCCGTTGGGTATATTTTTGCCTAAAGAGGTATCAAACGTTGGTACATCCATACAAGCAAACTTTCGGATTTATAGTATTAGTGAGATGAGATTTATTTCTTTATTAACACACCCAGATGGGCGTATTTATAACATATTGGTATAACATATTTAGGTGCTTAAGCACCCATATATTAAATCGATTTATATAATACAAAATATACAATTACAAATTAAAACAATAGCTAAATAATGATTAAGATCAAATAGTCAGGCTCAATATAAAATAAATTATGTCCGATTATATACAAAAATTCAAAACAAAACGTATAAAAAAACGTAAAAGATTAGATATTGATATTCAGAATCATAGTCAAACCAGAAACAAAAAAAAATAGAGAAAATAAAATAAAAAATGTCAAGTAATGTTAAAAAAATGTCACTAATAATTGTCTATTTGTCTAAATATACATAGAGCATAAGGAGATAGGGCTTTCCTTTTGCTTGGCTTAATCATTTTGTTTTCCGATAATGTTAGGCTTAAAATTGCCTAACCCGCTCTCAACACGTTTATGATAGTTTATGATCATTTTACCTACCTGACACTGGAAGAGTTGCAGCAAGTGGCAAGCATCAGCCATTAGAAAGAAAAGAAGAAGTAGAAGATACGGGTAATATAGTTGCCATTCATTTATTACATATCTAGTATCGGTAAAAATATTGTTTTGTTTTTCAGCATAGGCCTCCCCCAAATTTTTCCATGACTTCCGATCATGGAGTAGTCCATAGTTTACCCGTTGTAGCCCTCAGGTCATCTTCCCATCTTCTGACAGGTCTAGCTCTCCTCTTTTTGTGATTCCATTCCATGTCCTTTGCACATTCATTAGATTTGTTTCTGATGGTATGAGTCATTTCTTATTTTTCATCATCATTTCAGCCGTAGGATGCTCACTGCTGGACATAGGCCTCCCTTATGGATTTCCAGGTATTGCGGTTGTAAGCGGCCTGCATCCACCGTCGATCTACGGTCTTCACCAGGCCGTCTGCTCACCTTGTTGGTGGAGGTCCTACGCTGCGCTTGCCGGTCCGGGCGGGCCTTCACTCTAGAACTTTGGTTGGACGATGGCCCCATCGGCCATCTGTTCTTCGAGCTTCATGGCCTGCCCATTGCCACTACAACGTGCTAATCCTTTTAGCTATGTCGGTGACCCGATTTCTCCTACGTATCTTCTCATTTCTGATTCGATCCCGTAGAGAAACCCCGAGCATAAGCCTCTCCATAGCTTTTTGAGCGACTCCGTGTTATGTGTTATTATTTATTAATTATATTTAAGGGACGCTGCACGGAGCCTGGGACATTGTTAGATCGATTAGGCTTGCCCAGCAATTTGCAATGCAGTAAAGCAGTTTAGTAACACCTCTTTATGGATTAAATTTAAAACCGTTGTTGTGGAGTTTAATAGGTTGGAGGTTAAAGTTTATCGCTGCCCCAATGAGAGTGGCGCCGCATGCGCAATTATTGCGGACACTTGTTGTAGCGTGTATTACTGTACAGTTGTCGACATAAATAAACACAAGAATGCAGAAATGTATTCATAAAAGATATTTTTTTTTATATTTTTACATTTAAAATTTATTTATTTAAACACTTTTTTATTTAAACACATAACAATTGTAAGGAGGACTTAATGCTAAAGCATTATCTGGCAGTCATCCTGGGCGTGCAGAAATATGGTATATATTATAATAATGTATTTACATGGTATTGATGAAATAGCCCTTCAATACCCAACATTTTCATAGATATGTATGTATATGTTGTTTTTTCTAAATGTAGGATATTGAATCCCTTTTGAGTAAAGGCCACCTTCATGAGCATCCGCTTCTCTCGGTCCTTGGCAACCATTGCCCAATCTTCTCAAACAGTCTAGGAAATGGGGTCTGCCCATCTTTTCCTAATAAAATACGATAAACGCTATTTATTTATTTATTTATTTATTACAATAATATTATTTTTAGTGGAACCCTAAATCACTGGTCGCTAGCGAAGCCAAAACCAAACAAGGGGTTATACTAGTAGGCACATTTGGTCATATAGTAAATGATGATAACGCATTAAGTATGTATATGTATAACCGTGGGCTGCCGGCAGTAGAATGTTACTCCTCCTGTCATGCCCGGTGGATACAGTATGTAAGAGCTTGCTAAGGTATACCTCCGGAATATAGGCAGCAGCGTCTTTCCGTGTATCAACATCCCTTACTGCGCTCGCCAACCAGCCTGCCAAGCTTGTTGAGTATGACAACTACCCCTCATGCAGATCCATGAGGGAGGCCTGTGTTCAGTAGTGGACGTTTTACGTTCTTTTTCTGAAAACAGATATTCTCTATAAAGTAACAAGTGAAAATAAATTAAATAAGTAAAATACATAATATACAAGTTATATCTGCACATTGAGGTGGTTTCTCAAAGTTTACGAGTAGGTTTAATTATTCTAAACAATTACACCTACTTGTAAACTTTGAGACAGACATTATTTTGCTTAATTTGCTTGACAAAATTAATATTCAATGGATCCAGGCTCAACGTAAACATGATTCACCGTGAGAAAGTTGAAGAAAATCAGAACGGAAGCCATTCAAACCCAGCGTCAACAAACTTGTTCTCATATACAGAAGCCTAAAGAACATTCGCATGACTTCTACTGTATCAAAAAAATGGCTGTGAAAGAAATTCGCCAAATATATAGATAGTATATATTTATTTTCTACCTTGTTTTTGTGTTCGAAGCGTACTGTATATAGTTTCCTCTCTTATTATTCTCTTATACCTATCTATTCGTGATAACCTATTACTTGCTTTATGTTTTCACACTGTTGTATACTAGTTTATTATAGCTGTTGGTTGTCCTAATATATAAATAAATAAATATAAGAAGAAAATAACTTTTTCTATATTAAATATTATTTTTCTTGAGAATTTTCTTAAAAATCCAGTGATGGGTAAAATATTGTGAATGACGATGTTGTTAAGAACAAATTTTATCCAAGTTTTCTATCAATCATCTGGTTTAAACAAGCTTTGCTTACTCTATTAGTAGGTACTAGGTGTTGTTGCAAGTAGTGTCCAGTCCAGCATTATTTACTTGTCTGGCTTGTAATAAATGAATTTTGTCGACTGTACACGTAGTATTCGTAAAGCTAAACTGGGCCAGACGAATGACCGGAGATCTCGAAATAGCCTCGCTAACGATTGTAGTGCGAATCGGAGCTTATGCGCCAATAAACGAATGATTGCCGGCAAGTATCGCGAGTGCGGCGCGGGCGCAAGTACAGGGTCGGATCGGGGCCTAGGTACGTGTAATCCGACATTTACGTGCTTGGTACGATTAAAGATATTTCTTGTCAAAATTTTATTACCTAGGTACATTGCCTAAATCAGAAAATACTCACACCCTCCATTATACTACCTCCGTGGCACAGTTAGTTTTATAACCGGCTAAGACGCTAGAAGTTGCGGGTTCCTACCGTGGAAACAAAATGTTTAGATAGATAGATAAACTCTTTATTGTGTAAATCATACAGAAAATAACAACAAAAATAACTGAAATTAACTTAAACTACAAAAACAACAGAAATACACTATGGGCGGTCTTATCGCTTAGATCGATTTCTTCCAGACAACCTTTGGATATAGAGGATTTGAATGTAAGAATGGGGTGTAGTGAAATTTAAATCCTAACATATATATGTACTATATGTACATATACAAATACATATATACTTATATATAATAATTACACAAATACTAAATACATAATAAATGATTATCTATAAAAGCTTACAGAACTAACCTACATCAATACATATTAATACTTAGTTGTAGTTTCTGCAGATACTTTCTTTCATTCATATCCAACAAGACACGTTCTGCTTACTTTAGCATGATGATGCCTAATGAAATGTCTAGTAAAAGTAAAAGTAGCTTTATTGCTATTTATTATTATTTAACTTACATTTGAATTCCTGAAATAATTAACCCCATAGCATTTGACCATGACCGTCCGCTATAGTTTTGATTGAAAGTTATTGTATACGAGCTCTGTGGCGCAGCGGGCGAAGGTCCGCCTGCGACGCAAGGGGTTGCGGGTTCGATTCCCGCCTCGGGACATGTCTGTACGATCTGCAGATATTTGTTCTGGGTGTTCTGGGTGTTTTTCTATATATATTAAAAATATCTATCTATGTAGTATAATGTATTAAGTATATCAGTCATCTAGTACCCATAACACAAGCTCTGCTTAGCTTGAGGCTAGATGATGCTGTGTGGTTTGTCCAGCATTATTTATTTATTATTATTATTATTTTATTCATTTTATTTCAGATAATTAAATAATCCATATTACACACACAAATTTAAATTAAAAATAAATTTATTTTAAAAAAATTTAAATAAAATTAAAAAATATTCTGTGCCCAGTATCTTCCATACCATCCTCTCAGCATAGTAGGCCATATTCACAGGAAACATGACTAGTTGTTTCCTGTGAATAGGGCCGACTATAGTAGGGTAGAATATTTCTGAAGCTGACTAAGCGAGATTTCTCACGATGTTTTCCTTAACCATTACAGCACATGGCAAATAGCTTTTTCAATAAGAATCTAATCATATTCTAAGGCCGGAACGACCACGGTCTTTAAAAATAAATATTTTTACGTACACACTAATGATGATGATTTAGGAATCTGCTATTACACTCCTAAATGCACCCTGGCCCAGCGTAGTCTACGTACCGCAGTAGCCGCCAGACTGCTCTACCGCCATTGTTAGTGTAGTGTAATTTATTTGAAAAATAGAACTTTATGAGTTCTCAAGAACAATCTGCAGAGGAACAGTTAGCTGGGAAAAGCTTAAGCTTGTACTTCGTCTAGAATGTACCCTCGACTTTCGATCAGAAGGTCGTGGGGTTGGATACCGGCCGAGTTTTTTTTTAAAATAATCTAATCAAAATCTAAGGCCGGACCGACCACGATCGTGAAAAAAATACGTACGTACTAATGGCGAATGATGAAGATTTAGGAATCTGCTATCAATAGTCCTAAATGCACCCCTGGCCCAGCGTAGTCGCGTACCGCAGTAGCCGCCAGACTACTCCGCCGCCATTATTAGTTTAATGTAATTCATTTTAAAAATAGAACTTTATGAGTTCTCACGAACAATCTGCAGAGGAACAATTAGTTGGAAAAATCTAGAGGTTGTACAATACTTCAGGTAGAATGGCTCGGCTCGACAAGGAAAAATGGAAAGAGTTCGGGGAGGCCTACGCCACTGAGGCGACTTTTGCAGAAACGGATAGTAGTTAAGAAATAAAGTTATTTATTAGTTAGTTAATAATAATAGTAAAGATATATGTTAATCAAGTTGTTACTTTTTAATGCATTAGAATTAAGGCTTATTTTTATTTATGCTGGGAGCTACCTATAGGTGCTGAGCAGACCAAGCCTTATTCATCTAACAATGTAAGGCACTGCAGCGTCATGTACAGCATAAATACCAGTTGCTGACACTGTAAAATTATTGGTGATAATATAGGAATCTGTTAACTACCTACACTCCTAAATGCACCCCTGGCACAGCGTAGTCTGCGTACCGCAGTAGCCGCCAGACTGCTCCGCCGCCATTTTTAGTGTAGTGTAATTTATTTTAAAAATAGAACTTTATGAGTTCTCGTGAACAATCTGCAGAGGAGCAATTAGTTAGAAAAAGCTAGAGTTTGTATCTCGAGTGTACCTCCAACTTTCGTTCAGACGGTCGTAGATTCGATACCGGCCACATGGCCGTGGCATCCATTAGTACATACCAATGGACATTTTTTCTTGAAAGTATCCACATACTTTTTTCAAGAAAAAATATCTATATAATATAATATCGATATTTTTTCTTTATATCCATATACATAATCATATCCACGGCTTTGTCAGCTTCAGACGTATTGACATGTTCCTTCCTATATTCATCATCATGATTATCATAATTTCAGCCGTAAAACGTCCATTGCTGAACGGAGGCCTCGCTGAGATGACACCCCTGGCCTAGCATAAACTGCCACAGTTGCCGCCAGACGACTCTGTCGCCATTATTGTGAGTAGGTAATGTACCTAATTCGGTTTAAGAATAGAACTTTATGACATTAGTTCTCATGAAACTCGGAGGTTACCTACTGTTTTAAATTAAGAATTGTCTATGACCGTTTTGAAATAAATCCAACTGGTTATTAAAAAAAACACCGTGTACGGTTAAGGGGATCCTGGTGGCCTCACCCCATATATGTAATTACGAGCTGGATTTATTTTTAAACAGTTGTCGTACTTACTCATTTGTTTTTTGATTATGTAACTATATATACTTTACTCCTTAACTACATATAAAGTGCAAAGAAATAGAAAATATAATATCTCGTAAAAAAAGTTGGACATTATTAAAAAAATGTTGTAGGTACTTAGATTGTTTTTAATATATCCAAGTTGCATCATAACTCGTAGTTTCATTGTTCAAAACATCTTCACAAGCTTTGCCCATAGAATATTAGCAAGGAATAAGTTGAATCCATCCAATACGCCGACAAGAGGTCACGTCACTTTGTAGTAGCGATGCGCTCGCGCAGACCAAGGACGTTGACCCAAACAGCCTTGCAGTCGCGAATTAATCCTTAACCTCAAATATAGATCTGAAAGTAGCCTTGTTATTATTTCACGCGAAAACAACTGCAAGTATTTAAACAAAAATCACCACTAAGACAACTCTACCTATTATGAATTAAAATTATTTTTTTAGGGATATGCATGCAATCGCAATATTTGTTTAGTCGACTTGCTGGTTCATTTTGTATTAGAATGATGAAGAGTTGTCTATAAGAGCATTTTTAGGGGGCGAAGCCCCCTATTATGCATAACGCTGTCTGTCTGCCTGTCTGTGCATGACACGATTACAACGGAACGCGTTGACCGATTTACATGAAACCTTTTTTGTTAGCACTGTCTTAATGAGAGGTACTGATAGATCTTGGTGACCCTAGGTCACAGGGACCGGAGTTATTGTGACCTCAAAAGGTCACCAAAGGTCAAAAATGGCATTTTTCGGAAACCTTCGCCCCCTTTTCTGGTACCTCCTGGTATCGTCCGTACCAATGCTTGTTTTTATTAACTTAGAGAAGCATAGGACATTGCAGGTTTCACTATGCATGCCGAAACTGTCTACATATACGTTGGTAGGTATTTAAAAAAAACTCTTTGTTTTATAATGGTTTAAAAATAGAATCCTTGAATGATTCAGAGAATCTGCGGCCGTCAAACGCCACTGCATTTACATAATCGCCAACAAACATCTCGTCTTACTCATACACCTTTCATACAAACACACACTTGTGCTTACCTAAATAATACCTCATAAAGTACCACACACGCATTGCATTCACACATGTCCCGTCCATTTTTAGTGATCCGTACCTCAAATAAAATAGCAGAATCCTTATAGGATCACTTTGTTGTCTGTCTCTCTGTCTGTCAATACCCTTTATCTCGAGAACGTGTAGAGGTATCGAGTTAAAATTAAAACTATATACTCAAATTTACAGCCTCTTTGAGCTGTGAAAAATTCAATATTCTAAGTTAATCTGAAAAAAGATACCTACGACCGTTTATGCCGCAAAAACGCATGTTTCGACATTCTCAAAGGAATCATAATTCATAGGGTACCGTAGACCTAGAACTATGAGATCTGGCAAGGTATATCGTCTTATACTGTAGGTACAGAGAAAAATCCAAAAACTATACATTTGCGATGGAACCATAGTAAAAATCGTCCATTAAAAAAGTTCGAAATCAATCATCGAGGTTAAGCAACTCTCGGTCACGCGCAGCACGCGCGTTCATAAATTGGATGGGTGACCATTCGGTCACCCATCTTTTTGTGCATTTTTAAAACTTTTACTAAATCAGATCAGCTAATTAAAATAATCTTTCGCCTTTGTACATCACCTTTATGTATCCTTTTTTGTTTGTATGTTTTGCTTTTGTGTACAATAAAGAATTTAAGAAATAAAAATAATAATTATTTTCCTACACACCTACAGAACCCTCGGTCGGTGGGCGAGTCCATTTCGCACTTGTACGGTTTTATTTAAATACAGCCTCTCTTGATGTACAAATACTGCGAAATAACCCTTTAATTTTAAATTTGGTTATTTTTATTTGTCTTAAGATTTTGTGTCGCTTTTGAGTTGAACAAGGAAGGGTTTTGACAAAATTATAAGAAGGCACTTGGGTAGCCTTTAAATAGGATTAACAAAAAATTAAGATTTCTAATTAAGAATATCCGGATGCGAGAGGCATATACACAAAAATAGCGGCCAAGGCTAACTTATTGTGCATTTTAGATGAATATTTGCTTTTTGTGAAGGTTTTTACATCTGAAGATGATGTAGAGGTAGACAGCGTCAGCAACTACTATTGCATTCTGTAGGTACAGGAATACATAAAAAGCAAATATTCATCTAAAATGCACAATAAGCAATCACTTTGCTGCACATCACTACTTAATGAAGTTAAATGTCATTTCCTCGGCAATGCTATCACAAAAAACGATTTACTCCAGATAAATATTGGATTACGCTGCCGCCCCGCCCGCGCCGCGCCGCGCCTGCCTTGCGCAGGAGTAACGACCCTGCGTGTATTGTGTTGAGCTCAGTAGAGTGACCAAACCTTTGGACCAGAGTGGTTGTATGCAAATGAACAGTCTGTATGAGACTTACTATTTTTTTTACATAGATAGATAGATATATTTTATTTAAGTTAGTAAACACATTTTACACAATTTATTGTACCATGAAACATTAATTGGTTTGTATCGGTACTCACACTCGCTTTTTACACAATTACAAAATTATGTTAGTTTGGACACGACATCATTCATCGTTATTTCCCTGCCTGCCCTTATCCCACTTTTATGTGTAGGTAATAGTATTATTATTATGTGTAGTAGTAAGACCACAGATTACAGAAACTAAGATGAGCTATGCACAGTCGTCATAAGTTAAAATGTCTCAGAAGAACGAAGAGATCGAGAGCATACATTAGGTACAATACATATTCAATAAATAAAGACAAATAGTACATATTCAAGAAATTAGATTCCGTTTAGAGTACTTGTAATTTCTTGTCAAATAAATATTTTTTATACCGATACTTCTCTAACACATGTTTGGACCAGATAGGTTACGTACGTGCATATTAAAGTCTGTGATAAGCCAGAGGTTATATCTCTACCATACCTACTCTACGCAATTACATGTCAGGATCAAGGAGGTTGCGTGCAAAATAACACCAGTCTTTTAACATACCTACTATACAACCAATGTCTAACCAGTTTGCAAACTTATAAATAGTTGCGTTCAAGATATAGCTCAATAGCATCAACTGCTAATAGCCCTAATAGCCAGGCATGGTAATTAACGATTTTATCGAGCAAAGAGGTAGAAAACAAACGGTAAAATGCGTTTAAACCATTTGGAGTAAACAGGTGTTGTTTAAAATTGCTGTCTATTTATGTTTTTAGAATACTTAACAAAATAAATCGGTAAATTATTTATATTGTCCCATGAAAAACTAGCCTCATGGCTATTTCATCGACGCAAGCGCATCGTACTCTTACCTACTCTCACGTCGTAATAGCTTACCCACAGAATACCATAATACTCCCTCGTAGTACAATACAACTTGAACCTTATATATACTTAGTTTCTGTAATATGTTCTTATACTACGAAGCCCTTTGTAGCCCATAGTGACTGGCGTGACTTTGTTCGATGGTAAATGGACGGGTTACTTAGCCTACATGGTAACCTGTTTGAAATTAAAACCAGGTAAGTTATATATTATAATAAGCCTACAAAAACGACGTAAGTCCCATTTCGATTGAATCTGCTTCTATTTCTAACTATGAAGTGTGTAAATCTGGTTGAATGCAGCTCTTTTGTCGCCCCATGTGGGTTCCAATTCCACAGCTATACATAGTTAGAAAGGTACATACATATATAATCCTTTTCTCAGCCATATGTGTGCAACATGTAAATAAACTAACAGTACTTAACCTAAAATTACATAATCTTTTTTTTGATAAATTTATGTAATATTTTTCGTTGCTTTTTATACAGTATTGTGGATTGTGGATTTCATTGTGTAAATTGTTATCAATTCTGCAAGAAATCAATGCTTTTATCTAAAGCACAAACAAATTTTAAGTGTTTATCGAATTTGGTTAAAGTATACCTACTAACTATAGGTACGGAATATCCATGGACTGGGTAAATAAGTTGAAACTACCAAATATAAAGCTAAGCATTGTCTTTCCACAAAAAAAAAACAAATAAAAAGTTTAAAACGTTTAATTGTGAAACAGATACACATTGATACTTATTTAAAACAAGGAAGCGAACAGATTCAATAATGTGCCTTATTTCCTGTTAACATAAGATTAAATATGTTTTGTTGTCAGTTGACGTGTCTATGTTTTGTAATCGCAAACTATAGAAATAAATGAATTTCTGAATGTCATCTATGGTCTTCTTCATCAATTCCACTTCAACAAATTATACTTTCTGAATGCAAATGCTTGAGCTCGAGCTCAATATCCCAAATCGCTACAGGTTCACAATATATATTATAAATATATAACAAATATATAATACAATATATAATATATATATAAATATTTGATTAATATAGATTATGAACGTTGCTATTGCAAATGGTTAATATTGTGTACCAGTGTTAATAAATAAATAAATAATGCTAGTCAATTCACACAGCATCGCCTAGCCCCAAGCTAAGCAGAGCTTGTGTTTTGGGTACTAGATGACTAATATATTTAATACATTATACTACATAGATATATATTTTTTATTATATATAGAAAAACACCTAGAACACCCTGAACAAATATCTGCAGATCGTACAGATATTTGTTCCGAGGCGGGATTCGAACCCGCAACCTCTTGAGTAGCAGGTGGACCTTCGCCCGCTGCGCCACAGAGGTCGTCATATAAATATAAAATACGAGCTCATAATAACACCCCAGTAGGTTCTTATTAAAAATGAAGTACGAACGTACAATGACAATTCCAAGGGAATTCCAGGTCTCAATCTAGTTTCTGCAGCAGATTTTAATTACTACAGACTTATTTATAGTACAAATAAAAAAGCGCTACAAAACCCTACAGAGAAAAGACACTAATAGATTATCATGTGAGGAAAACCAATGCTTGCTTTATTTTGTAAGTATAATATTAAGGCCTTTGCATCTATTATAGATGGTTTATTCAGCGTCAGCAATTTGTAATCATGCTGTACGGGACGCTGCCGTGCCTGGGACATTGTTTGATGGATTAGGCTTGCCCAGCACCTATACCATCCTCTCAGCTTAGTCAGCTGTTAGTTAGAGGAAAGAACAGGTAAATACGTCTGAAGCATATACATATGTACAAAATATGTACCTCCCATACACGTAAGGTGGAAATGAACTTTTTTTTTCTTGTTTTTTCCCATGAAAATCTGAAAAAAATCATGAATGTAGTTTTAACCATGAACTTTCTAGGAAAACTATAAGCGTTAAGCTAGCTTTTTTAGTTACGGAGAAATAGTCGCTCAAATAAGTGATGCAGTTTCCCAAACATACCGAAATACCTTAAACCGAAAACTCAATTACTGTTTATGTATTTTGGTAAAGGTAAAAAAACGTACACCAACTTCTAACAACAGGTCTACGGTTAACTACGGAACGTGCATAGCGCGTGGCTCGACACGCACCTGGCCTAATTTATTACATGAAATTTATGTATTAATGACAAACATTTTGTTATAAGTATTAATGATACGCAAATCACATCTCTTCGTCTAATGTAGAGTATGTAATGTAGTGTCAATTCAGACATATTTTCCTCGTTCATCCGACGACGCCTACGTAATAAACCTAGATCATCGTTACACATTTTTATTACTTCCTAGCCTAAAATATTCGTTGGTATCACTTGTTTTTCTGGCAGAGATATGAATGGCGAATTCCTCTGCCCACTTACTCTGGCCTGAATGATTTCGACATTCTTGGCTCGCCTCCGTTTTAACGGAGGAAAAATAAACATACGTAAATATGCGCAGTTTGATACGTCGCGTGTGTTGTTGTAGCATGCTTGACAAGCCAATAAATAATACTGGACTCTCACAGCGTCTAGTCCGAAACTAAGCAACGCTTGTTCTATAAATATAAATAATGCTGGACTATTCACACAGCATCATCTAGCCCCACGCTAAGCAGAGCTTGTGTTATGGGTACTAGATGTGATATACCTAAAACATTATATACTACATAGATAGATATTTTCAATTGTATATAGATAAACATCTAGTACGCCCTCAAAAATATCTGCAGATCGTACAGACGTTTGTCCCGAGGCGGGAATCGAACCCGCAACCTCTTGCGTCGCAGGTGGACCTTCGCCCGGTCACACAGACACAGAGGTCGTCGAAGTGTTTGTGAATCTATAAATAACTACATAAAACAATACAGGGTTTAATATAATATGTGTAATAAGCCGAAAGGAGGTGATTCTGACCCATACCAAGAAACAACTTTAGTTCTACGACTTTTCTGGATTCCATGATTTTCATTCAAGAAAAGACCACGAAAGTTTAACTTCAACAGCTGATTATATGATATTGACAACCTAAACACCAGCTGATTCTTGGCAGGGTCATTAACCTCCGCAAAGATTTGCTGAACAGGTACAAATTCCTAAAAAAAATACCTTAAACCACACTGAGCGTTCCTTTATTTAAATGTAAAAAATAACGATTATTATTAGGTTCATTTTCACAACTATAAATAAAAAATGTATAACAAATACGAATTCCCGATTTTTTTTAGGATCCGAACCAATAGGATACAATATTATACTCGTAGTCTGTCATGTCTCCATTGATGCTATAGACTTGAAATTTGAAATGGTATTTGATAATAACAAAATAACAGTAATGTTCTTACCTTGATTGCAAATGGGGCTAAAAGGCGTCTCAAAATTTCAAAGTATTGTTATTATATCGAGTGCCATTTGAAAGGGGCTTATTTGCACTTGGCATACAGAGCCATAGATATATCTATATTATTATAATACGACATGTACAGTATTAAACATAGTAAATCTGTCGTCTCGAGCAGCGCACTCGCGGAGTTGTGGGGCGAATCGGCACAGAATATTTATCTATATTCTGTGGAATCGGAGTGTTCGGTTATTGGCCACCACAGAGTAAAGACGCGTGCGCGTGCTAGCGATCCGATATTATTTAATATGGTACTTATATAGAAATTACTTTTGATTTATAATTCATAAGTGAATACAACAGGTACACTGTAATAATGACGTTTCTACCAAACCTAGGCTAAGGCCAAATAAGCGTAATTATTTGAGTTAGTATTTTGTGTTGCACAATTGAAAATCGCCTACTGAATTTCGCCCCGTGTGACACAGACAGATCTTTTGTATGAGACCAAATGAAGCGACTACGTAAGTTTACGAAAATCACAACTCAAAAAAATACGCTTGTTTGGCCTCAGCCTAAATTTTGAATATAAGATGGTGTGATGTGAAAATGATACTGACGTCGTAATCGGATTTTGAATTTATTATTTACTCAATAAAAAAACCTATAGTGGTTATAGGTATATTTGTTTCTGTAATCTGTGCCTGTATGGCAACTCTTCGCGGAGGTCAATAACCCTGTCAAGAATCAGCTGGCTTTTAGGTTGTCATTATTGTATAATCTGCTGTTGAAGTTAAAACTTTCGTTGTCTTTTCTTGAATGAAAATCACTGAATGCTGAAAAGCCGTAGAACAAAAGTTGTTCCTTAAGGTGGTCAGAATCACCCCATTTCGGCTTAGTACACATGTTATATTACACGTTGTATGTACTACCATAGACTATGGTAGTACAGAGCTTGTAACCTAAAGTATCTCACGTCAACTTATAAACTATGTAATACCCTGTGATACCTTTTGCTCCCATCTTCAACACGCCTTAACAGAACGTCTACAGGAGGAAATTAACATTCTGTTCAAAAAAAACAGCTTACCAGTAGATGTAGTATAACCCTAGAACACAACTCGTAAATACTCAACGCAATATCTCTTGCCCGTGAATGCAGTAAGCATCTGCCAAGGGATACCTCCGGATGATGGGCACCAGCGTCTTTCCGTATCAACATCTCGTTAACCCACCTGCCAAGCGTGGCGAGTATGGCAACAACCGCTCAAGAGCAGTCCTTGGAGAACTATGAGGGAAGAGTGGACGACCTAAGGCTGAGGTGGTGTTGATGATGACATCTAGAAACAAAAGAGAGGGGAAAGGAGACATAAAAGAAGCGATTATAATGAATCAATAACTTGTTCAAACTCCCCTACTTTTAGCATTAATGCACTGCAAAATCACAAATAAATATAAACCGACACCTATAACATCACAATCAACTATTAGATGCGTTAGATAGGTACTGCTAGCTAAGTACATGTCATCGTTCGTTTATTCTCATTTTAAAATCTGGATAAATTCGTTCGATACCTACTACTTAGGTACGCAAAAACTTAAGGCAAAAACGATTGATCTGACGTTCCATTTACCACGAAGCTTGCCATTGACAGTGACATAGACTTAGAACAAAGAGTGTGAATACGTGTTCATTTATCAGTTCCACTGATGCGCGGTAATGCCGGTGGCGCCAACGGCCAGGCGCCATGCCATCACTATTGTGGCTGTATGTAGCTGAAGATAGTCTGATGGCTTTGGAAAGCTTTTATCTTGTCACGGCATTGGTACGTTGTGATGTTAAATACTTACTCCTGGCATGGTAGTGTGATGCACTTACCAAATTGTTAACCGGTGACAAGAGTGTCTCGAGTCGATGTGATTAAATTACTACCCGACTTAAAAAAGGAGGTGGTTCTCAAGTCGTCTTGTTTATTTTTTATCTTTGCTGTCTCAGAACTCCGTCGTTTATAAACTTAGCGTTTAGAAAGTATGATTTGATGAATTGAAACTGATGAAGAAGACTAAAAAATAAATAATTTTAACAAATAAACCCAGGTAGGCGTAACACAAGATAGTATTGTAATCTTTTTATTTCGAAATATTTTAAAAGAAAACGTATCGATCATAGGCCTTTAGCCTTGTATCTTCATATTACCACATTGCATTCATCTGTGTAGTAAAACCTGTAGGTTCTATATAAAGCAGAAGTATAAACAATATTTACAGTTAAGACACCGCCCGTTACGATTACGATGTAATAATACCATCGCTGTAAACACCCATAAAAACATGCAGGCATTCTAATTTAAGGATCCTTTTATTGGTAAGTTTTAATCTCGACGTCCAATGCCGGACAATGTTACGAAGATAAGTATGTTTTTTATGTGTCTACGTGGAACCCCGACGCCAATAAAACTAATCAGAGAATGAAATGGGTGATAAAAATAAAGAGCGCATGAGAATATGCCTATGAACCTAACATAAGGTGGTATAAATACAAAGAGGTTTGTTACCTCTTTTATATGAAAATATCGTATATCGTACCTATATTACATTTTATATAAAATTTGTTAAATTGACGCAATAAATAAGTAAGTATTCATATTGTAAAGTATATTTCCAGGTTTTACAACAAATATCAAAGATTGGTTATATATAAAATACTTATATCAAAGATTTTTTAGGTATCAGAAATCTTGATCAATAGAAAAATAAGGCTGTCGCTAAAAAGTTTCTACTAGCGGACATGACAGACACGTTGACCTATACGATTGCAGCGCAACCTACCGACTCCAATGATGAGTCTAAAACATTCCGGCAGGGTGATTACGTATCTCGCGACAGGTTTTGCAACAGGCATTTGACAGCAACGATATCTGTCAAATGACAATTTTGTATCAGAGAACAGCAAGGAATAGATATTTGACAGCAATCATTGCTGTTAAATGCCTGTTGCAAAACCTATCGCGAGATACGTAATCAATCACCCTGCGGAACCCAATCAAACTGAAAAAAAAATAATTAAAACCGGTCCAGCTGTTTAAGAGCTTAGTGACACGAGCAAGTATTGATGAACTTTAGTGAATTCTCATGTACAATTAGTTTTTAACTCAAACGTGAACCGTGTGAAAATGTTTATAACCATTATTAATTATTTTCTATCAATGCAGCGTTTTCGATGTAATTGACACTACAACGTTTTACAAAAACAAAGCTCATTCTCCTAAAAAAACAGTGCCCTACACCACATTTCGACTCTACGAAATACTACGCCACAAAAAGTAGACAGGCATCGACATTATTTACATTTTTTTTTCTTATTTTCAAAGCAAAGTGGTGTCAGATTACTGTCTCGGAATGTTTAGTAGGTAGCAAGGACTACGCACGATTGTAAAACGTGCCTTTTCATCCGAGGTAGGAATACTATAACTTACAACATTCCTCGATATAATAAGTTTCGATAGTATTTTTTATATATCTTAGAGTTCTGTACATTTGTATTAGATGCCTGCTGTTTTGTCAGGCCAGTCTTCTGTATTTAAATTGCGAACTTTAACTTACAACATTCCTCATCATCATTTCAGCCGTAAAACGTCCACTACTGAACACAGGCCTCCCTCATGGATCTCCATGAGGGGTAGTTGCTATACTCACCACGCTTGGCAGGCGGGTTGGCGAGCGCAGTAAGGGATGTTGATACACGGAAAGACCTGCTGCCCACCTTCCAGAGGTATCCCTTAGCAGGTTCTTACTGCATCCACGGGCATGAGAGGAGGCAACCCACGGCTAACAACACACGGCAACTTACAACATTGCCCATGTTGAAAAACGAATTTATTTATAATATTGCCAATATTTGCCGTGGGGTGCCGGCAGTAGAATGTTACCCCTCCTCTTATGCCCGTGGATACAGTAAGAGCCTGCTAAGAGATACCTCCGGAAGATGGGCAGCAGCGTCTATCCGTGTATCAACATCCCTCAATGCGCTCGCCAACCCGGCCGCAAGGGTTTGGCAACTACCCCTCATGGAGATCCATGAGGGAGGCCTGTGTTCAGTAGGACGTTTTACAGCTGAAATGATGATTATGATTGCCAATATTGTAAAGTAATAAAACATTAATACTGAAAGGGTTTAATCGTTATTTGACTCAAGTGTCATCATTTTGATAAGTTATATCCATTTTCAATACTTCAATTATCCCAAAAGGTCTTTACGCAAATCGTAACCGATCTCTACCTGCGCCAGAGTTTAATTTGGGAAAGACCCGACGTCAAAGGCATCTAAAAAATGTTACCTGCTGGCGTCAACTGGACCTGTTTTAAATACTACGCCTACGGTGAGATGAACAAAAAAAGTGCGTTTATAGTACGAGTATGGATTTTGCCTTTAGTGTTCTGTATGTTTTGTTTGACATAAAGATGTTAAGGTGCAGGTTTTTGAATTTTCCTTTTGTCGAGTTTCCTATCATGAAGGCAATCATTTTGTTAGGAAAAAGCTCTGTAGGCTGTAATTCATTTTGAGTAGGTATAATATGCGTCGTGGATGTTTAGAAAATCATAGAATTTAAAAGTAACCTTAAAATTTGAGGCATTCCAAACTTTGTAAAAATAACCCTTTTATTTATATGTCGCTTTTTGCTCTTGTCTTGTCTTGTCTTGTCTTTTTATTTTATGGCTTTTTGTGTTTGGTTTAACACAATTCCGCCAGTGTCATGTTAATTTATAAATTCGTAAGTTATTTGGCTAAGCCATGTTGGCAGCCATTTTTCCAACCTTCTTTCCAAGATTGTTTTAATATTAAATCGCTTTTTGCTCTATTGAATAAACATCATTTGACTTTGACTTTGATGAATTCTTGTCGGAAATTTCCATCGTCAAAAAGTCAATCATAAGAACTTTTTCGAATAGTCAATTTACAAAAGAGAAATGCAACACATTTAAATTGAATAAAGCACATAATTGAACCACTCGTGCAATTGTGACCGTTAGTTATTTACGTCATCATAATTAACTTTATTCTTATAAACCTAAAAAATTAGGTAAGTACCGAAGTATCGTCGGCAAATATCACACAAGTTTTTTTCGTAGAACGGGAGTTCATTTATATAAATCAAAAACAAAAACATACAAATTAGAAATAGGTTTAATCTAGTTTGTTTCATTTTAATTTTCGAACGAGATCTCTAATCTTAAAGTTGCCAGTACAAAAAAAGTTCGAAAAAATGTCAATAGTGAGTGGCGCTTAGCTTTTAGAACGTTATGAATACAGTATTAACTTGAATGCCTCGAGTGCTATTATTTGCGAGTACCTGTGAGATATTCCTGGTACTTTGTCAGTTGTCACCGATACAACCGTGGGTATGCCTCTTACAGACGTGGATAATTGCTATCTACAGATTAATATTTGTGAATAGCTTTTGAATATTGCAATTTTTGGGACAGACTGGCGTCATATTTGGTCATGGTTTACTTACGAGGCGCATATAGTAAGAACTTAAAAATGTATAATTTTAGTATTTTACACGAGCTCTTCTCTCTTTAGAGGCAAGATAAGAGCTTTTGTGTATTGACAGGTTACATTTTGTGTATTTTTTGGTTTATAAAGTAACTTTTTGTATGAGCATACATTTTGATCTCAACTTTTAACACTACCTAATAGTACTTGTATGTTTTTATTTACTTTGAGTTTTTAATTTTGTGCAAGCTACATCCTATTTATAAAGAACACATAAACCATCTGGTGGCTTTTTGTCCACTTAGACTATCTGTGATTTTTTTTTGTGGGACGGCCTAAAATAAATTAATAAATAAATGGAACGATAAACTTATTTATAATTCATTTATAAGAAACTCTCTCAAAGTAATCATAAAATAAGGTAAAAGTAATCATAAAATAAGGTTTATTACCTTATTTTACGATTACTTTGAGAGTTTGCGTTTTAAAATTAAAACAGTTTGAGACTTCATACAAATTTATACAACTTTATATAACGCTTGTACGCACAGTTTTGCAATCTACAAATCATACCCTTTGATTTAATACCACCACACTTGGGTAAGTATATTAGGTAGGTATGTACCTATTTGAAAATTCGATTGTTCATCCCATCTTCCAACCCCCATGTCTTATAAATGGCTCAACCGATGTTTATAGAACTTTCAGTTTTGCATTCTACACACCATCTCCTTTCATTTAATACCAAATTCGGGTATATTTGAAAACATTCAATTATTAATCCCGTCTTTCACCCCCAATATCTTTAACTTTATAACCGATTTTGATAAAACATAAAACTGCATGCAAATCGGTCCACTCATTTAAGAGCTACGGTGCCACAGACAGACACACACATAGCGGTCAAACTTATATCACCCCTCTTTAATGTCGGGAGTTAAAAATGATCACGCTGAACTTGCCTGGGTCCATGAAAGAAGTAGACAGTTCAAAGAAGACCTGCATGCAATGCTTTCAAGACGACGACGGACGCGTCCGATAGAGCAAAGATGGAATGAAAATGGACAGACAGACCCCAAAAACAATGCACCACAGAGCTCTATAACCTATGTTTTTTTTTTTTCGAAATGACATTATATGTTGTTGACCGCAGATGGCCATGACAACGTTACCGGACTATGACCTGTGTTCTGTGATATACATACACAATATAAATACCAAAGAGAGAGAGAGAGTGGAGAGAGCGAGGGATCACATGCGAGAAAACAAAATTTAAACAAAAAATGATACACGTTATAACATGGAGTTTCCCAGCATCATCCATTAGTCCCAACACAAAGCACAATGGACATATTGGGCCCATGTGTGCCAAACCCTTCACAGACGATTGTATACCACATTGTGTCCAAATCACTGAATTTACCGAAAAATGACAAAAGGCAGACGACTTTTGCACTTCATCAAAAATAAATTTATCCCGGAATAATGCAGTCCCAACCTGTCCTTTTGTTGCAAGGCAAAAAATGCCTCCAAAGTTAAGTTTTTTTCTATTCCATTGTCGATTTTGAATACAAGACTGAATTATTGTTTTTAACCATGTTTTTATGGCGTTCTCAAGTGGTCTATGAAAGGATCCTTTTTGAAATTACCATGTTCATTGTTCGAGCCTTTCAAATAGGACATCGCTCGTCTTGTCTCGTATTTTTTTGAGGGTTTTCTTAATAGATGCGATAGAGTAGGTTAGTGTACGGTTTATTAAAATGTAATTGTTTTGTAATTTGTTTAGGGTTTATTGGAGGTAGTATGTACACACAGACCAACACTACCATTATCTACACTAATAATATTGTAATTTAATAGGAAGCTGTTTACTTATGTCGCAAATATTGAAAAGCTTGAAAAAATCAATCCAACCCAAAATAGTTTCAAGTTTTCTTTAGAAGTTTGTATTGGCGGGTGAACCTTTAGTATCTACTGTTTTATCGGAAAGCGGTTATTCCGAAACGATCCAATAACCTAGAAATAAGAATAATACCTGGCCTTTCATATATCTACCATAGATGATTTATACAGCGTCTGTATTAATGCCGTACGAACGCTGCAGTGCCTGAGACATTGTTAGATGGATGAGGCTTGCCAAACACCTCTACTATCCTCTCAGCTAAATCGGCTATATTCAGAGGAAGAAACATGAGAAATGGCCGGAAGCTGCCTTAGCCGCGGGTTTCCTCGCGATGTTTTTCTTCACCGTTAAAGCACGAAAAATCCAATGGTGCACGGCCGGTGCCAGCAGCCCTATTAGTAGAGTCGTTGCCGTGGGTTTCCGGCAGTAGAATGTTGCCTCTCCTCTCTTGCCTGTGGATGCAGTAAAAATCTGACAAGCGATACCTCTGGAAGATAGGCAGAGGCGTCTTTCGGTGTAGGTAATCAACATACCGCACTGCGCTCGCCAACCCGCTTTCCAAGCGTTGTAAGTATGGCGAAAACCCTTAATGATCAGTACCTGCAGATCCAAGAGGGAAGCATAATGTCTGTTAGTAAAGGACGTCTTACGGCTGAGATGATGATGACGATTAGTAGTAGAAAATGTTATAAATGTTTGTCATGAGGCGCCATCTATGTAAGTAAGAGCGAACTAAGACAATGAGCTACAAACCATGCACTGCGCGCTACGAAGGCGCTACGAGCATGGACCGTGACTTTCACGTTTTAGCTGAACGTGTTGTAGATATTCGGTAGATGGCGCTTTATGAAACAACATACAGGTTTCATGTTGACTTTAATTTGAAGTTTTGTCAAATCATTGTATTTTTTAGTCTATGAATAAATAATTCTGTCTAATATCCTAAAAACAAACATGATACATTAATAACAAAGTAACAACCAAATTATAAGCATACCGCAACCATGTCTGATGACTTCCACGAAAGTTGCTATACCTCCCGAAGCATAGGCTACAAATACCGCACTCTGTCAACCAACACCGGGTGTCGTAGAAAAAGGAACTACGAAGATCCCACCTTCAACCAAAAGTTCGCCGAACTACAAACAGCGATCATCCACAGAATCACCAAGCAACTGGACTTAACCCAAGGTGCAAGAGAAAACCTCCAAACAAAAATCGATATTGTCGACGCCAAAATAGATTCCATGATCGATCTCCAGAAATCTGTTAATGCCTTACGCCAAGATCTTGTAGCGGCTGAGAACTCTCTATCTAAAATGGTGATTAAACTGGATAGAATGGAAACAGCTAATACGGAAATTAATAGTTTGAAATCCAAGAAAAGCTGCCTACGTTCCAGTGAAACTATTTACGAGGTAAAAGAATTACCTAGTGTGACTTCCCAAACCCAGTGAAACATAATCATCTCTGCATGAATCTCCAAGTACTGATCATAAGGGGATTATTGCTTGGCAGGCGAGTTGGCAAACGCAGTATTGATACACGGAAAACAGCTGCTGCCCATCTTTCGGACGTATCCATTGGCAGATTCTTACTGCATCCACGGACAAGAGAGGAGCAGTGGAATGTTACCCACATTCTACTGCCGGCACCCCACGGCAAATGTTAAAATGTAAAATTGGAATATTAATTTACTCTTACTTGTGTTGTTTTAGGGTTTTGGTTAACTTCGGATACGATTTATTTCTTTGCATACTCCTAATTATTATTCATTGATATTTTGATATAATTATTTTAAGATCTGAAATAAGTGAATATGTTACTCTTTTTGAGATTATAGCTTCTGTAAATACATGAACGTTTTCACGGTTTTTAATTCAACTCCAATATGATATCTCCAAGACGTTTATCTTCAAGCGCTTTTTAGGGTTTCGTAGAACAAGAAACCCGTATGGTTTCGCTTTGTCTGTCTGTCTGTCCGTCTGTCCGTCATCAGCAAAGAGACTATTAGTCCTAGAAAGATGTTGTTTTGCATGAACAGTTGGACAAATATAAAATAACAACGGCAAGATGACGCTACAAAAAAGGCTGAAAAAATAATTCAATTGGGGTAGGTACCTACCCCCATACACGGCAGATGGCGATGAACTATTTTTCTTGATTTTCCCATAGTGTGTGGTAAGTATCGTTGAATAGGTATTTTAAAACCATTTAATGTTGCGAAGACAAGTTTTTGACTTAAGATTCTGTTTGCGAAATATTAAAAATTTAAACTTATTTTAGAGCGTCCCCTAAAATTTAAACGGCTAGCTTTACAAATCTGAAAAAATGTTGAATGTAGTTTAACTTTAAACTTTCTAGGAAAACTATACGGGTTTAAGCTAGTTTTTTAGTTTCGAAGAAATAGTCGCTCAAATAAGTGATGCGATTTCCCAAACATACCGGAATATTTTAAACCAAAAACTCAATTAATTACAGTTATATGTTTTGGAAAACGTAAAAAAGCATACACCAACGTCTAACAACAGGTCTACGGTTATCTACGGAACCCTAAAATAGCGCGTGGCCACAAGCACCCGGCCTAATTTTTTAAAGTTACCTAACCTAACCACGTCAGATATTTAAAATCGGATAAGCGTATATTTTTTTATGTCATGACGACTACGTTCTTAATACCATAGTATTGACCAAAGTCGGGGACTCTATAGGACAATAAAATACCTCTTGCGTTTTCTACTCTATTATTAATATGTATGAGGCAGTAGGCACCTTGCTCAGGGATTTATCTGACTGATTCTATTGCACTACGACAACATAAAGAAAAGCATATAATAATTCTACCTCTATATATAATAAAAATATCTATCTATGTATAAAAATATCTATCTATGTATATATAAAGTATTAAGTATATCAGTCATCTAGTACCCATAACACAAGCTCTGCTTAGCTTGGGGCTAGATGATGCTGTGTGATTTGTCCAGCATTATTTATTTATTTATTATTAATTTATTTATTTATTTATTTCATAGAGAGGAGGGAAAAAGCTGATGTCTATTACAGAACCCAAGAGCCCAATATTGTCCTGGTGTCATACTGATACGACAAAATAGTAGGTATTATCACGCGGTAATCAAATGAAACAACGATATGTATATTTTTTTTAAACTTCATCTTTTTTGGTTTATTTTTTCAGCTTTCAGCTGAACGTCGTCGGACATTTAGATAATTGGTAAGTATATGTAAACAGAATCGATACAGCCAAAAACATTTTCCTACATTTCATTATGAAACATTGATTTTATTAAGTTTATTAATTACTTATCACAATAACTTTCAAATTTAACTAAAGCTTAAATCGAGAATATTTCTCATAAGCGTAAGCAGGGAAATTAAGAGTTACAAATAAAATATGCCATTTTGCCAATTAATTCCATTTACCAAACCACATTCAATATGGCACGTACTTTAGTATCTAGGTATTTAAAGACTTGAATATTATGAACACTGATCGTCTACATTTGATTATACAAAATTCGTTCTATGAACTTTCGTTCAGGACTTAAATACATCAATATTACCTAGTTACATTATATAAAATTAAATAATTATGTACTTAATATACGACTAGTGATTCACTTTACACTTAAAACAAATTGCACTAAAAGATTTTTTACTATTTGTTAATTAAATGCAACAAAATTTAACTATAAATTGATACTAATTTTGCCAAATATTGTCGAACAACTGAGTAGGAATATTACACAAAAGTTGTTAAAAGTACTCAAGCAAAAGAGTACCAAATAACCAGTTTTTCATCTCTTTCAAAGAATGTTACTAATTAATGCACATTTTTCTGGTATACACACGATAATCTACTTTTAATATTAGAAAAGAGATAGTGTGATAAAAAATTTACAGGATTTACACAGGAGATTATTTAATATATAAAATACTACTACTTTGGTTTAGGTATTTTTCTTAAAGTTATTCTGCTGTCAAATAAAATAAGCCTGAAATACCATTTCCAAAGATTTCATAGTAGACTTATTTAACGACTATGCTATTCAGTTTATACCACAACTTGACTTGCTAAAAGACATATTTCGACTAAAATATTAAACTCGTTTACCACACTTTGACGTCCATGCACATATAAAAATACTTGGCTAATTTGAAAACGCACATACTAGTAAAAAAACTTCAGTATTATTTTCATCCAATATCGACTGCAGATAAATATTATGTCTGCCACACAAACGTTTACACCGCACATTTTGGATTTTCAAACAGTCTTATTGTCCATTCCTTGTAAATTCTTTAATCGAACAAACAAATAAAGGCTCTTAGAAGACTGTCACCGAAGCAAGAGCAGCAGCCTTCCTTCTTACGGGGCGGGGGTGCAAAATTCGGCCTTTTAATTTTTTTGGGTTTGCGCTTGCGGCCGCAGCATTTACTGGCGGGCTCCATTTCTGGCTCTGGTTCCGGCATAGTGCGGTCGCACAGGTGGACGGGCAGCGCGGCCGGCGTGCGAGGGCGCTCGCGGGCCCAGTGGCGCAGGAGGTTCTCCTGTGCAGAGCCCACCGGCACGGGAGCTGACAGCCCGCGTGCTCGCGCGATCACGAGCGCTCGCTCCATCGGCTCCAGCAGCTCATACGCCAGAGCTTCGTCCAGCTCCTCATTAGGCGACAACAGCAGATACCTCGGACAGTAAGAGAGCTCCCCGAGCGCCGCTCGTTTATTCGCCGACGTTAATTCCTTCTTGTATCGCTGGCACATTGCCGTCGCCCAACCCGACAGCGCTTTTATGAGCACCAGCTCGCTGGAAACGAGAAGCGTATCCCTCCTCACTATGAGACCTAGATCCTCGTACGTGAGCTCGTTGAAGTGCTCGTCGTTTAGCGTTGCATCGGCTTCGGCATCGATGACGAGGAGGGTGTTGTGCGCGAGGGAGTCGCACCACTGTGAGCACTGGGCGAGCAGGCGGGACGCGTGGTCGTTCTCGAACATGTGAAGCGGTGGTGCGGACGCGGCTCCAGGAAGTCGGGCGCACATATACCTCATGTCGCGCAGGATCTCGAGAGCGACGCTGGCGTTCAGCATCTCATCCAGCCTTCGGGAGCAGCGCTCGGCCAGCGACGGACATAGAAATTTGTACGCCGCGTCGAGGGTCATTCTGGCGCTATTCACGGAGTTGATGATCGTCGGCTCGCAGTACAGATAGCGGAGTAGTTGTTCGAAGCCACGGCGGTCGACGTAGTCTATCGTGAGCGTATCGGAAGTGTTTGTTTTGAACATGGCGGCGAAGACGGGGCTGGAAGCGGATAGGACTCGGCGGTGGCCGGGGAAGCGCCACTGGTCATCGCCGAGTCCTGCGACGAAGACGACGTCGCTCTTCAGCTCGTTGTTGTAGAGCCCCTGGGCATTGGGCGGCGGCTCGTAGAGGTAGTCGCGACACATGTTGAGCTGCTCCACCTCCTCCTCTTCCACGTACTCCGGATCGTACTCTTCCTCGGTGGGAGTGCATTCTGTCGGTGTGGGCGTGTCGGATACGCACGCCGGATTTGTAACTACTGTCATCTTGAATTTGTTGTGTCACCTGTAACAGAGCAAAAGAACAATTTTATTTTACACTAGCTTCTGCCCGCCGCTTCGCATGCGTTGTACCCGAATAAAAAGTAACCTATGTGTTAATCCTGGTCAACATCAATACGTGTGTAAAGTTTCAGCTCAATCCGTAGCCCAGTTTTTGCGTGAAGAGGTAAAAAACCTCCATCCAAACAAACTTTCGGCTTTATAATATTAGTGGAATTTACATATTATACCTAACTGCTTCTACACAACATAAGTCATATTTTATTAGGCAATCTGGTATTTCAGGTACCTAAACGTTTGTATTATTAACCTCTTGTTATTTCCTACAGGTTTCCTTGTGGTCAGACGCTAAAAAATCGTGTTAGCACCCCCTATTATATCCTGTATGAGCATATCAACATCATATAAAGAATCATTATTACCGCTGTTTATGTTACAAATCATCGTAAAGTGTTAAATACACCACCAAGGGCAGTTCGTTAAGTGTTGGTATATTTTTCTTTATTTAGGTACCTACTTATAATTGCTACCGGTGTTAAATGTAATCTTCTAAGTAAAATACGTTTATTGAGCAAACAAACAATTAATAATGACGAATTATTTGCTCTACTATCTGGAAGTACGCAAAACCGTTACCTATCCCATCTTTTATTTCCATATGAGAGTTAGTCATCACACAGTTAAAATAAGCAAAAACTAACTAAAGAGAATTCATGGCAGGATGAAGTGCCGACGCGACGGAGTTTCGCGAAAATGTGCATCAACAATGTACGTCAACATTCCTGTGGTGTAAACAAAAATAATTGCTGGAACCGCATGCTCTCCACGTTTTGAAAGCAAGCTGTGTAATCCCTTTGTGTGTGGAATCTGGGGAAATGTAATTAATTATTTGTTTAGAAACGAGCGAGCTATAGAGCTTGGTTTTGATTCGCTTCAGTTGGCTGTGTGGGCTGACAAGCTAAGAGCCTTGTATAACTTATAACCACTAGTGGTCTCCGACTTCAAAGCAAAGCAAATTTTTGTTTGTACTATATTCTTGCTATTCTACGGGCGCCACTGAAAACCAGCGCTCCAGCAGCCCTTGTGCTGATGTAGCAAATGCTGAGGGGTAGCCTTATTGTTTTCACCTCTCTATCATGTAATTAAATAACTGTATCTGTAATGTAAGTGATTGTGATAACAATAAAACTTTTTCTATTCTATTCTATTCTTTAACTTTTCAAACTATGTTCTTTTTCTATTTTTATTTAGGGACTTTGGAAACTATGATGGATGAAATATAATTAGGTAAATCCTGGCAGTGATTTTCGGCTTTTAACTTTCACGAACGAACGAGCCTTTTTAGCTCTACCACACATCTCTTTGTATTTTGTCTGTTAAAAATTCAAAAATATATAATAAATATACACAAGAAGGATTTGCAATACTACGACAACAAGCGGTGTAAAAATCTATAACTCATATTTATTTATTTAATTAAAAAGCTCGAACCATTACCGTGACAACTGTTTCCGCGTCCCTAATTTTTATTGATCAAAGGAAATCGTCTGCGTTTCGTTGCGCAAGCGCACCCAAATCTGTGATTCCTGTTATACGTTCCAGGGCCAATCTGGCCGGGTTTGACCCACATGCATTCGCATACCTCGGCCTGGAATTGCCCTATATTTAGAGCATGCTGGTAAATATGGTGCAATACGAGAGCAAAATGCAGTTTCTGCAGTAAATTTTAATAATATAATAGAAAATAACCCAAGTTTCCATGTGGAAATTCCATTTGATGTCACAACTTTTGCATTATTTGGGGCTAGATGGCGTTGTGTCAAAAATTTCATAAAATGCTATCAGATTTACTGACAACCAACGTACAGCCTAAACCCTAGAGATCCTAGACTTGAAACTTTCAGAGAAACTCGGAATGTCATCTTAATCCTCATTTATTAAAATAACCAATTTAAGGATTTTCTAGTTTTTTTAGTTGTTAATTCAGAAAATGACTCAACTATAAATATATTGAATCTTACTGTCATGAGAAACATGAATAATAGCGACAATTATGAGGTTTTACATTTGAAAAATGGGTGAAAATGCTCTGGAATTTTCTGAAATCTTCAGGAACGGTGTATTACAAGAGCAAAATCCCTTGGAAGTAATAACTAAGACACGGTTCGATTGTGCCCTCAGCCGTCATGCGTGGATCCGATTGCTCAACTATGATCTAATTGTTATAACTTCGGTGAACGGCCACCTTGCTCCGAATCAAGGCATTTTTAATTATTGCAATTATACCACCACTGAGAAGATGGTTATGGTATCTATAGGGTGTTGGGAAAGCCATTTTGTTAATAATTTAGAGCGCCGTTAGATATAAGAAATATTTTAAAATGCCTACATCAATATCAACGCGAAAGTATTAAGAAGAAGAATAGAAAAACAATAAGTAATATATCGGAAAAGATAAGACGAGATATTATTATACTAAGAATATTTATAGATAATGTGTTTCTTTTACTTCGGCAATAAGCGTCTTAGAATAAAACTAAGAATTTCGATAAAAGCTGAGACAAAATATACCTACTCAAAGATCAGAAAATTGATATTAACTGAATTAAAATCAAAGTACTAGGGAAGCATAACGTATACGTAGTATCGCAACAGGGTCGGAAATAGAACGGCAGCTGCGAAGTGCGATATGCGGAAATGGATATGCAATGAATCGACATTTGCGATGGAGTTACTGAAAATTTGCTGCACGTTCGCTTCTGTAATAATATTTTTTATCGAAAAATAAAGCGCTATACCACTAACAGGTAAACATTAAAAATGTAGGTATCTGACAAAATGGCTTCTATTTGGTAAATATTTCGAACAGTAAATATATAGACCATATTAAAAATCTGCGCAAAACTCGCCAGATTTACCTATACCTTGTACGATCTCAAGAGAACCACTGATACAAAGACTGCCATATGTGCTTTAGTACGCCTATGCTCATTCTTGGCTGCAGTATGGTATCATTATCTGGGGGAATTGTACAGATAGGTATAAATAAAATGTATAAACTTCGAAAAAGATGTCTCAGAATTATTTTAATCTGGAATCGACAACAATTTGCAGGCAATATTTAATATATTTAAGAATATAATATATTTTGGAGAAATTTATTTTTGTAAAAAGAAATAGTATTTTTTTAAAATATATTTTCGGTCACAAAACTTAAGACAATAGATTAACCATTCCCCTTTCTAGATTAAAAATGTTTAATTTAGGTCCTCATGCAATGTGTGTCAAAATATATAATAAAATCTTAAAAACGATTCAAGCAGAAGATAACATTATTCAATTTAAAAATAAGCTAAAACTTTTTTGATAAAGCTGTGTTACTACTCATTAAATGAGTTTGTTGAAAATTAATAGGTACTATAACTAAGGGTAAAATAGGTTCTGTACTAATTTTGCAGAAATTGCTCAATGTTCAAAGTAGTTATAGGTAATTAGTAATTATTTAAGACGCATTTAATAAATTTAGTTTGTTATTTATATACATTTAAAATTTTCCACATAACAAGGAATATTATTATAATATATGTACCTACTATAAGGTGTTGCAAACAACGTTTGTTATAGTTAGCACCTAAATAGTTACCACCTAGATAATAGATACTCCTGCTGTGCCCTTGCAGAGTTCATGTTTAACATTTACACTTATTTTAAAGACCTTTTATAACAACATGTTTTGCAATAAAGCTTTTGACTTTGACTTATAATAATGCGAAATATTTAACACAGCACCCTCAAACCAAAGTTTAAGCAGAGCTTGTGTTATGGATACCAGATGATAATTTTGAATACACGTTAATACACATAGAAAATTTTATTTTTTCTATTGTTATTCATGTCTTTTATACATAATTATATATTTGTAAATAAATATACCATATTCTCAAAGGAAGTATCATCTTAGCATGCGTTATCTGGACAAAAAGTACATTATCGTTCCTGATAATTTTCTACACACTTAGAAACATGCAAATAACATGTCTATCAAGACGTGATCAAATAGATTAGTTATATCTTTGCGTATAGTAAGTTTTCATAAAAAAAAAGTAAGGCCTTTTGCATCTATTATAGATGATTTATACAGGGTCAGCAGCTGGTAATCATGCTGTACGGGACGCTGCAGTGCCTGGGACATTGTTAGATGGATTAGGCTTGCCCAGCACCTATACCATCCTCTCAGCTTAGTCAGCTATTATTCAGAGGAAAGGACAGGTCAATACGTCTGAAGCTAACTAAGCCGCGGGTTTCCTCACGATGTTTCCTTCACCGTTAAAGTTTTCATAAAACATGATATAATTCACTTGGAAAAAAACTAATTCAATTAGGAGTTTTATTAAATTTTAATGTTTTTTTGTATTTATTTTTATTGAGGCGTTTAATTTAATTAAAAAGTAAAAACTTAAAAACTGTTCCCTTGCACCTTCTACTCGTAGATAGCGTTAGATTAAAGCAAAAGTGGTTAACCACACACCTGCTTTTCCGCTTGCAAGCTCTTTCTGTTAGGTTTACTAGAAAACACATTTTTATTTTTGACTGAAAACGGCTCATTGACCGACGACGTAGGTTTTTGCTTTAATGAATAATCATTTATTGACTTTGATTTCAAAGCGAAGCTATTGAAACAAGATCATTGATAGAATTCTTAACCGTATAGAAAATACACAGACCCGCGACAAATATCTGCAGAAAAGCTAATAGTTCATAGTATATTTGAATAATTATATTTAATAACCAGACATGTAACTTTTTGTTATGAATAATAACAAAAAGTTACATGTCTGGTTGTTTGCAATACATAGTTTTAACCTAATTAATACGTAACATTTAAACATCAATGTGTGCTGCAAAGTTAGTAGGAACTTAAATAAAAAATAAACAATTACAATAACAAAAATCAAAAGGTCTAAAAATTAATTGATAATAATTATTCAAATACAATTTTACGTCACATATTCTTCAAAGCTATAGAAAGTTTGGTCGTACAGCCAGCGTTATAGACGAATTTTAAATATATTGATGCTGGTAGCTTCTGTACCATGTAATATAATATGTTCTACGGCGAGATCAAACCCTGTGGCTCAGTTGGATAATTACCTGGCAGGAGGTTGCTCCTCCGTCTCAGCCAGGTACTAATCCAACTCAGCCACAGAGTTCGCTTTCAATATTAAGAAAGATCAAAAGTGCAAGAGCCTAAGCTTTAACTAATTGTGTATTCTATCTTCTGGAAACTGCTCATGGGTAATAAATCAATGCATTAGACATGCGCAGAGAAGACGACCTCCATCAAAGGCAGATCAAATGGAGTTTACAGCGCACTAATGTTATTTTATGATGCATTACAGTGTAGAGAAGCTGTGATGGCCGAGTGGTATGTACCCTTACTTTCGATCCGAAGGTCGTGATTTCGATGCTGGCCAAACACTGGATGATTATTTCTTGAAAAATGTATGTACGCATCTAACACTTTTGCTTTAATGGTGAAGGAAAACATCTTTAAGCAAAGCGGCTTAGTCAGCTTCAGATGTATTGAATGTCTGAGAAGTGTTGGGTAAGCCTATTTAACAATGTCCTAAGCACTGCAGCTTCCCATACAGCACGCATAAACAGTCCAATGAATTAAATAACGCTGATCCCCAAAGTAAGAAGAGCTTGTGTTACGGGAACCAGATGGTGGAGAATACTTTAATACTTTTTGTAAGTACAATCTTAACGAGCATAGAAAACTACTTAGACCCGTGACAAATATCTGCGGAAAACTTGCCAACATGTATCCCGCGGTAAGAATCACGATCTCTGCTTAGCCAACTGCGCTACGGAGGTTGTCTGAATTATCGCATCCTTCTTTCAATCCTTTCAGTGAGTCATTAGTAGTCATTATGTTTATTGTGGTATTTTTGTGCCAAGGACAGCATTTATGGATTTAAGGATTTACTCGTTTAACTAAAGCAAAGACTGAAAGGACAACATAAGGCGACATGAGAATAGCCAAATCCTACTACCATATTAAACCAGATTAGGTAGTTATCATATCAAAGTTTGTTCAGTGGTTATCAGCTGTTAGATCAAATATCAGCCGAAACCCATTCTTTCAGAATTGCAAATATTGATTCAGTAGGTTGTGGTGGCGTAACAGTTTGTGACTGACATTGAAATTGAGTATTGAATGCATATTACTTCCTCGTTATCTATACCAGTTTTTGTCTTTTAATTTTAGCGAAAAAAGGTGAATTTTCTGGCAAATCGTAAAAAAGTTGTTTTCAATTTTGTTTACTTGTAAAAGTATTATTACATTATTGGATTATCGGGTATTTGTCGCGTATTTACATTTATTTAATTATAAAACGCGATAAATATCCGATAGTTAAACTTTGTATGCTATAACGAAAAATATCTTTAGAGTAGCTTCAATTAACTTATTTCCCAAAAATAATTGAAATCCAAGCGGATGGGAATTTCACTAGTTAAAGTAGACCCATGTTTGTGTTAGGTTATGAAATGTAGTTAACATATTTTTTAACAAACGCCATTATTATTTCCGGCAGTGCACTGTATTCATCAGAAACCCAGTAGGAATGTCGATGAATGTTTTTCTGACCAAAATATCCAGGGCGGGCGCGGATTGCGCGGCCCCGTCCGCCCTACTTGTAAATGGGTCAAGAACAACCATGGCTGAACTGAAATACTAACCTTCTATTATTACTATTGTTAAATTCACTTTGGCTAGCTTCAGCTATTAAGCCTTAGAATACCAATATTTAACATTAATATTGAACAATTAGGATATGGAAAAGAATCCGTTCGGATTGGCGCATATTCTAAAAGTGGTACGTGGATTTTAAACGAAATATTGACGACGAATGTTTTAAATTTTAATGTTCAGTTATTTTATTCATGAGCTTAATTTTTCCACTGCAGGGCAGAGACCCTCTCTCCACTGATCACTATCCTTTGATCTCTGGTGCATATCTTTGCTGTAGGAGTCTAGCTCGTCCCTCCATCGCTGCCAGGGCCTTTCACGTGGTCGTCTTTGTTGGGGAACCCAATCTGTGGTGGTTTTTGCTCAGAAGAACACTGAGCAAAAATCTTTATTACAGTTAAGTGTTTTGAGTAGGTTCATCAACGTTATTAATATAAATTTATAAATCGTGTTTGGTCATATGATAAAAAATAGTCACGGTTCATCTATAATTCACAGTCACCTTTAAAACAGATGCCAGCAACCTTAACAAAAATGATCAAAATTAGAACGTTTTATTTTAAAACCAACATCTTCACACCTCATCTCGATGTGTCAGAGTTAGTCATCGTTTTACGATGAAGAACTGCTAAGCGTTATTCTGATCGTGCTCGTGTTGTTCTGATTTTGGCGATATCATTTACGACCTTCAGTTTACGAATCGAGCGTAAAAAGAATACTAAAGGAAACCCGAAGCACTGATTGATATGTATCCGAAAAGATTAGATTTTAGCACAGGTCTGCAGCTATTTTGGAAAATTCCCTTCAAACCGTTTACTATTCCCATTACAAATTGGGTAAAAACATCAATTTAGTATCTTTTTTATACATAATTGTATCTATACGATTGATTTTGAATATATTATTGTGACATTTTTATAATTATTAATTCCGAATATAATTTACGTCTTTATTTTTAGATAAATCTAATATTATTTTTATATCCGTCCTTGTTTCTATTGTAATATTTAATAGCATGGCTATCAAAAATAAATATATAAGTTATAAGACATATCTATCATATAAAGACATTATTGTACATAGGTAACACATTTTATGATTTAGATAATTATGATCAACATTGAAATATTTGTTCAAACATAAGCACTGACGGTTTTACATATAACGTTACAATTCTAAAATAATACTTAGGTACATGTTATGAATATTAATCTACTAGTTACAATTAACTTGAATTGCCGTAACGAAACTTATCATTTATACACTTTATTTAAAGGTGCCATGGAGTGTAGTGTAAATGCTTACGATACATATTAATTGAAATGAAACGATAAAAATAATTGAGCTCTTCAGTAACCGTGGAGATAAAAAAAATATAATGCTGAAAAATTCACACAGCATCATCTAGCCCCAAGCTAAGCAGAGCTTGTGTTATGGGTACTAGATAGATAGAAAACACTTTATTGTACACCACATTAAGAGAACATAAACAATTAAATAAGGTAAAAATAACACACTAGATGACTAAAGAATATATACTTAATACTTACATTACACTACATAGAAAAAAAACTTATTTAAGATTAGCGTAAATATTAATTGATGTGTTCCTTCCTACTTGAATTGTAATTTATGAGAACCTAGTTTCCAGATAAACCTAATATATAATATAATATAACAAATTATGTATTTTGACTGATTCAAGCAGCTAATTGGTGCTAGGCTAGTCCATATCATCATTTCATCATTTCAGCCATAAAACGTCCACTGATGAACACAGGCCTCCCTCATGGAGATGCATGCTTGAATCAGTCAAAATACATAATTTGTATATTTATTTATTTATTTATTTTTATATAAGTATTTATTTATAACATGCTTTATATTATTATTATATATATCCTATGTGGTATTTTTTATATTTACTTTTTTTTTAATCTCACACCATTTTACCCCATCTCAATAACCACAATCCAATCCATCGAAAGGTTGTCTGGTAGAGATCGCTCTTTAGCGATAAGACCGCCGATTGTCACTTTATGTTTAGTGTTTCTCTTTTTTTTGTTAATTCGTTTAGTTTAAGGTGTGCAATAAAGCATTTTCTATCTATCTATCAATACTTATTATACCTCTATCCAGAAGAAAGGCAATACATCTGAAGCTAGACTGAGAGTGAAGGAGACGGTACCGCGTAAAAGCTCCATTCCCTGACGAAAGTTTCCCTGGGAGGAACTGAACACGTTGGATACCTATTTTCAACGAATATTTAACCTGAATAGAAAACCCGTGTAACACAACAACATCTGAAGCTGACTGAGCTGCATGATGTTTTCTTTCAACTTTATTACCTACGCTTTAAACGTGCACATTTTTTTTTCAATAAAACGAGAACAGTATCCATTGGCAAGGCCACGGCTACCTAAAGAACTTACTCGCCTGGATTCGTTCGTAGCGCAAAATTTTAACTTTCATGTGCTGTGATATTGCTGTACTGCGCTGCACACACGGAAGATCAGCGCTATATTAACCCAAAAGTTATTTTGGCACACGCTGAGTGGTTGCCGTTTGTCATTCATGAATGAAAAAAAAACAAGAGAAAACATATGTACAAATAAAGCCGCCAGTTATTGCTCAAAGCAATTTCTTCCAGGCAACCCACTAGGAAAAACAAGTTGGTAAATTTAACTTAGGTAGTGCACAAAAGAAATACGAAAAATCTATTATGTACCTAGATGTATAACCTGGTAAATAAATAAATATAATGTCAATTTAACATATGAAATATATACAAATATAAGTATATATAATATGCTGCATAAAATTAACAGAATAAAGAAAACAATGAACATAATTTAAGGTTAAGCAAAATAACAGGAAAGTTAAAGAAATGAGATAATATAATAATTAGACAGATGATAAATAATACAATTTTAGCTTCCGTTTAAAAATGTGAATAGAGGGAGCAAGTCTGATTTCAGTAGGGAGAGAATTCGAGAGTTTGAAGAGTAAAGTAATTTAAAATTTTTTTTGAGATATGGTGGAGATAGGGGATTAAAAAAAAACAGAGTAAAGAAGAGAAAGTATAATATGCGCATCGCGACGAAGGCGGATGGGAAGCCACTTGAGCTTAGTGCGAGAAGTAGAAACATGATCATATTTGCGCAGACCAAATATAAATCGGATGCAGAAATTTGAAGGCGCTCAAGCTTGTCTAATTGCTCCTCAGTGATATCTAGGTAACATGTGTCGGTATAGTCAAGTACGGGAAGAAGAAGGGACTAATCCATCTAACAATGTCCCAGGCACTGCAGCGTCCCGTACAGCATGATTACCAGTTGCGCTGTATAAATCATCTATAATAGATGCAAAGGCCTTTCTTTTTTTATTTATTTATACCCTTGGTTAGCCCTAGCTTAGTGTTTTTTTTATTTATTGAATACTGAAGCAGTGGGAAACATCAGGCTTATAAATAAAATATTGAATAAAATAATAAATAATTAAGTTCAAAAAAAACCGTTAAGTAAAGTAAAGTAAAAAAATGTTTTATTGACATAAGTAGGGTGTTACATTTATTAATGAATCCATAGGCTCCCGAACTAGTTAATAACTGTGTTTCAGGAGCCAGTGGCTTCTCCTTAAGGTTTGTAAAGAGTTACAATTCAATTCAAACGCAGGTACTTCAAAAAAATTAGGTACAAATAACTCGTAAAGACAGTTGAATGTTATGATTATGTATGATACAGTGGGTGAGTTAGAATGTTATCGTTCGTAGTTCTCGCTAAGTTTAGTGTTTTATCAATTTCCTTAGCAACCTTAGCCCCCACTTCAACAATCAACCCCTTGTCTGTGTAATGTGATACACAGATAAGAGGGGTCGAGACAGTGAACCCTAAAAATATTAAGTAGACAGTATATACATTGTTAATACGAGTTTAGTGTATGCTGGTATAATATCTACTTGCGTTAAACCTTTATCATCATCATTTCAGCCGTAAAACGTCCACTAGGTACTGAATACAGGCTTCCCTCATCACCACACTTGGCAGGCGGGTTGTCGAGCGCAGTAGGTAATACACGGAAAGACGCTGCTGTCCATCTTCCGGAGGTATCCACGGGCATGAGAGGATGGGAAACATTCTACTGCCGGCACCCCACGGCAACCCGCCGCGCCGCCGTAGCTTATTGGACTTCTAAAAAATATGGTTTGTATTTAGTACATATCTTATGGATTCACGATTTAAGTACCAAATGATTATCTTTCTCAAAAAAATATAAAATAAAGTTTTTGTTTTCATTAGATCAATGTCAATGTAAATTTAACTAATCCATTATTTAGGATTTTTATACTGTGAGAAGAAACTGTCTCCTGACACACAGCTAACGCTAGTTCGGGAGCCAGGGCTTCACCCCACTGTACCAATGATTTGATCAATAAACGTTCTTTGTATTTGTATTAATTGTAGTTTTTTTGGTTTGTTTTGCTAGCGCATTGCTTTTTATTATTTTGTTTACTACAGGGCCTTAGAATCATATATCCCAGGCACTACAGAGTCCCATACTTATTTCATAAATACCAGTTGCTGGCGCTGTAAAAATCATCTGCAGTACATAGGTATGTACATACATGTGAAAAGGCTACTAGATAAGTGATCTTAACGGTGAAATCAATAAATATGGATTTTACCGCAAAATGTCTAAAAAATACAAACCGAGAACTATAGGATCTACAGACGAATATAATAATTGAAAAACCTCATGTTTTCGTCGATTAAAAATAAATATGATAGAATAAATTAGAGCATGATTTTTCAAGGGAATGAAAAATCTTTTCTATTTCGGCGGGATTCAACACGTGTTAGTCAAATCGATGCCTGATACTTAATACTTTAACCGCTAAGCTACGGAGCCCATGACGGGCCTAGTCGAAACTAATGATAATATCATAATATCGGACGTGCTTATAGCTTAATTTGTTTGAAGGGTTGAGAATTCGTAAGGTACTTGGAGATCGATGAGGAAGGCCTATCTCCAGCAGTGGGCATCCTTCTGCTAATATGATGATGATGATAAACGCACTTACTTCTATTGTTACTTCGTAAAAATGAACCGAAACGCGCAACACAATAAGCTCCATGAATTCAACGACGCACACTTCAGAACTGAATCATGTTTCGTGTGACACGTCGCCTTTTGATTATTCATCCACGATTTCACGCGGTGGTTTTTTACCACGTTATCTGTCTGTAGTCAAATGTTTTTCCATTCAAATTCCATTTCTGTACCGTTTGTAATGCTATAACGTGCTCAACCTCCAATTTATTTTTATTTAAACCTCTATTTATTCCCTCTTTCCACTTATCCCAGTTTTGAGCTTGAATGAAGCCAGTCTATCCTAGGATAGACTGGCTTCAACAACCTCCAATATAATAAACAAATAATGCTGTACAATTCACACAGCATTATTATAGCCCCAAGCTAGAGCTTGTGTTATGGGTACTAGATGACTGATATACTTAATACATTACACTGCATACATAGATATTTTTATTATATATATAGACAAACATCCAGAACAGTCTGAACAAATATCTGCAGATCATACAGACATTTGTCCCGAGGCGGGAATCGAACCCGCAACATCTTGCGTCGTAGGCGGACCTTCGCCCGCTGCGCCACAGAAGTCGTCAAATAAACATCGAGGTTAACAATTCATCTAGATTAAAATGTTTTCACCCCATTCTCGTATATTGTGATCTGGTCCCTGTTATTTTATATAAATTTTAAAACGACTTACTTCTATTCTTACTTCGTAAGAGCAATCCGAAACGCGCAACACAAATAAGCTCCATGAATTCAACGACACACACTTCAGAACTGAATCATGTTGCGTGTGGCACCTTGCTTTTATCCCATTTGCTTACCTATTCATCCACAATTTCACGCGGTGGAAACATTTTTCCATAGAACGTATGTATACTAGAACTATGTGACTTATACAGTCAAAAGTTTTCCATAGGGATTCCATTTCTGCATCGTTTGTAATGCTATGACGTGTTCAAGCTCCAATAAAAGCATCAAGTTCTGAACTGTTCTTGCATCTACAATTACGTACGTATGTCCAATACAAATTACCTACGTAGTTAATACCTACTGAGAATTAGTCATACGTATCTGTGTCTATTATTTATAAGAAGTTCAAACAAGGTCAGTGTCGCGTTAGATACAACTACAGGAATACGATAAATTGATGGGAAAACCATAGTTTTATTAGATAATTAGGTCAATAGATAACACTTTATTGATCACCATATTAAAATTAAAATTAAAATTAAAATTTATTTATTTCAGTAACCATCATTACAATATCATCACAAGGTTGAAACCTTCTTTTAAGTACATAGTACTTGTGCCAGAGGGTTTCGCTCTTCAATAGCCATATTTAATTATTATGTATTTTTGGTTACAATAATATCGTCGGGAAATAATGTCAAACAATAGATATATACTAATAATAACTTGAAAATAATATAAGCCCAAAAAAATATAGAAATAAACAAAAAATTAAATAATCCCTTGCCCTTTTCAGGTTGGTGTGTGAGAATGAGTATGTATGTGTGTGTGTGTGTGTGTGTGTGTGTGTGTGTGTGAATGTGTGTTTGTGGAAATGTGTGTTTAATGCGTGTATATGTGTGCCTGAGTGAGTTATGAACCACGTGTGATTCAATCTGGGTTAGTTTTGTTTAATTTACATATATGTACATGTAACAAAAAAAAATATACCGAGGTATATTATCAAACAGGAATATAATTAAACAATTTTGGGCAATTCAGCGGGCGACATAATCGCTAATTGATTTAAAGAGAGCATAGGGCTAAGAATGCGGTGAGTTAAAATCCCTTTAGGAAAATAGTTAACTTAGTGTTACCTAACTTAGTGTACCTAAACTAAACATACATTATTAACTTAACTATAACTAATAAAAACAAACTAGGTATTACCTTAATACTATAAACACCATTATAAAACGTCATACAAACTAATACATATCTCAATAAATAAAGTTAAATAACTAGACTAATCAAAATCAATAAATTAGGGAATAACTAGAATTAGGTTGTCAACCAATTTAGGATGACAGATAATGATGAAAAACCTTATTTTTAAAAGTATGCAGTGACATGTTTTGACGCTAAGCGGTAAAGCATTCCACGGAATGATAAAATGGCCGCCAACATGGCCAGCCAAATAACATAAGAATTTATAAACTTGACACTGGCGGAATTGTGTAAAACCAAACACAAAAAGCCATAATATAAAAAGAGTGACACACCACAGTCTAACAGCTTGGACACTAAAAGAGCCACTGTAAAATGTATCTAGTTTTTGTGTTGTTTTAAGAAAAAGGTTTTCAGTTGACATAGGAGATGAGTCGTGAGAGGAGGAGAGTATTGGAATTTGTCTTTTTTTTTATTTATTTACTTTAATTATAACGGTACAACACCAATTACAATAATTAAAGAAAAAAACAAAAATGAACACAATTAAAAGTAAAATAATAATCATAATTTTCATAATAATAATATTAATAAAAAAAATATATATATAACAATTGACAAAAAAAAAACTTTGAGATAAGTAGGAGAAAAGGGACGTATTTATTGTATAAAACTGACCTCATTATAGAAATTGTACCGTATGTTATGTAGAACTTAAAACTTAAATTAATTTAAATATTAACAAAAGATGTTACTCACATAATTAACCTAATGAGTTCCACTTAGTACCCACTTAACTGATTTGCTTTACTAAATCAAAACAAAGAAAAAAACAAATTTGTAAAACCATGATCATTATCATTACGTAAGTAATAGTATTGTTACGTATTTTTAACTATAGGTGTAGGCTAGGTACTTTTCTGTCTCTCTCTGGGTTTGGGCTAGTATTAAAAGAGTTCGTTGCACGATAAAATGTAAAATATAATTAGTAAAGACGGGATACACAACAATTAGAGGTACAATCAAAAAAAACAGGCTAGATCGCGGCGCGCTGATGCGGCCGGTTCGCGGATTTCGGCGTAATGGCGGATCCGCGGGAAGCGTCCGCGCACGCCACCTAGCCGAGGTTGGCAGAGGTGAGAGGGTAAGAGAACTACCAACATACCACGCGTAAGGTGCGTTCTAACACACGAGTTAGAGGCGCGTTTGTCGCGCTACAACCTCCCCCTCTGACCGAGACACAGTGCCCTCACGTCTAGGTCAGTCAAGAAAACGCCTTGGCCTACCACGCTTCCTCTTCTCATTGACCGGCGGTTGTATGTCGCCTACAAATGGGGTCAGCTGAGAGACGTGATATCTACCTAAAGTTTCTCCGTCGCTAATCTTCTCTAAGATGTATGTAGTTTGGCTAACGGCTTCCCTAACGCGGTACGGTCCGTCCCTACGTGGTATGAACTTTGGTGTTTGGCCGCTGGTCGTGTCGTTGCTGCCCTGAGTCTTTAAGAGGACAAGATCGCCGGGGTTGTAGTCCGGGGCAGGGCGACGACCTTCATCGGCGTAGCGCTTTTGGTTCGCTTGGGCTTTCTCATGTACTTCTCTTGCTTCAAATAGTACTTTGGAGATTTGCCGAAGGTAAGGAGTAAGGCTTGTTATAACATTGTCGCTCTCAACGATAGCGCGCATGTCTGCGATTACGTCAGCTGGAGCACGGATCTCCCGACCAAAAGTTAGGTACGCTGGTGAGTATCCGGTACTGCTGGTTATGGCGGAGTTCATTGCGAAGCGTATCGCTGGTAGGTGGGTATCCCAGGTGCCATGGTCATTACCAACTAGTATAGCGAGCTGGGGTTTCAGGTCACGGTTCTTCCTTTCAACGGGATTGGCCTGCGGGTGATACACAGGTGAAAGTGACTGGGTAATGCCGAACGAATGGCACACCTGTTGCATAACCTCACTGATGAATTGGACCCCGTTGTCACTCACGACTCGTCTGGGTACTCCATATCTCAGGAACACTTCGGTAATCAGGGTCTTGGCACAGTCTGAGCTGGTAGCAGTTTGAAGAGCGAATAGTTCGACCCACCTGGAGCAAGTGTCTTCTATGATAAGAATCCACTTATTCTTGTCGGCTGTCTCCGGGAGTGGGCCGAAGAGATCCACGGCGATGACTTCGAAGCGGCGGTTAGTAGCAGGCGTCTGCAGTAATCCGGCTGGCTTCCTGTTGAGGGCTTTATACCTTTGACATTCAACACACCTCTTCAGGTAAGCCATAACACTCTGCCTCATTCCAGGCCAGTAGTACTTAGCCTTCATCCGGTCTAACGTCCGCTCCACTCCTAAGTGTCCGGCCGTCGGTGCGTCGTGGTATTCCGACAGAATACTGTCTCGTTCATGCTCCGGCACGACCAGGTTTGCGGTTTCTTCCTCGCACTCTTCTGGTCCGTATCTATATAATACGCCGTCTGATATCACAAATCCCCGGTCGGACCAATTCCTCCCCTTAAACGGATCGTCGGTGGCTTCAAGGCCTTCTATGATCTTCCGCACTTCAGGGTCCTTGAGCTGGTTTTCGCGAATATCCTTGGGGCTTCTTGTCGGAAAATCGACTTCTGCAAAACATAAGTCGCAGTCGGTCTCATCGTTACAAGGCGGCCTGGAGAGTGTGTCGGCAATGGCATTTGACTTGCCAGGTATGTACTCGATTCGGAGATTGTATTCTTGCAGCGTTAAGGCCCACCTCGCTAGGCGGCCACTGGGCGATTTAACGGTCATAAGCCATCGCAGAGGTTGGTGGTCACTCTTTATCACAACCTCTGGTCCCTCGATGTAACCGCGAAATTTTGTAACGGCCCATACCACTGCCAAGGCTTCTCTCTCCGTCGTGTTGTAATTCCGTTCAGCGCTATTTAACATGCGGCTTGCGTATTCGACCGGTCGTTCCTCGGGGCCCTCCCCCTGCATCAACACTGCTCCGAGGCAGTAGCCGCTACTATCCGTTCTCATGGTAAATGGCTTCGACTCATCCGCCTGCCGAAGTATTGGAGCGGAGACTAGTAGATGTTTGATGCGATCGAAAGATTCTTGCTGCTTAGAGGTCCACGACCAGGTGCTGTCCTTTTTGAGAAGATCCGTCAGAGGTCTGGCAACTTCGGCGTAATTGGGTATAAATCGCCGGAACCAGCTGGACGTTTGCAAAAAGGTTTTCACCTGCTTGATGTTCTTTGGAGGGTACATATTAGCGATGGCCACGGTTTTCTCGGGGTCTGTCTTTATTCCACCCGGTACAATCACGTGGCCCAAGAATTTGACAGATTCACGTGCGAAACAGCTCTTCTCTCGGTTTATCCTGAGGTTGTACATTTCGAGTCTGTCAAGCACGGCGTTCAGGTCTTCCAAGTGCTTAGGAAAAGACTCTGAGAGAATGATGACGTCGTCCAGGTAAGCAAGTAGGGACACGTTTGCCAGGTCCTTTCCGGACTTGAACCTGTCCATCAGTCTTTGGAAGGTAGCTCCAGAGTTCCGCAATCCCATCGGCATTCTCTTGAATCTGTGGCATCCTAATGGACTCACAAAAGCTGTTTTATCCCTATCTTGGGGTTCGACGGCGATCTGAAAATATCCAGATCGAAGATCACAGGTAAAGCTGGTGTTCTTAGCGGCGTGCAGGACGTCCTCAATGCGCGGGAGCGGATAACGGTCGGGCTCGGTTACAGCGTTCAACTTCCTGTAATCAACACAGAGCCGGACTCCGCCATCCTTCTTCGTCACGAGCACCACATTGGCTGCCCAAGGTGAGTCGCATTCTTCAATCACGTCGGCATCCAGGAGCTTCTGTACCTCCTGTTCCAGGATCGCTTTCTTCCCGGGAGACATCCGGTAGGGGGGGCTAGCTATCGGTTCCTGGTTCTCGTCCCCGGCGGGCCATCTTTTGCGAAACGTTCGGCCCTCTTCACCAGCAAAGCGTTCAACTGGGCTCGCTGACTTGAAGTCAGGTTAGTGCCCTCATCATCTCGCAACATCAAGTTGGACGCGTCTACCCTCATCAACTCCATCTCGCTGGCGGTAGGAAGGTCAAAGCGCGTGACGAACGGATGCCATCTTTCAGGCTCGTCGTTATAACACCAGCTGCTCTGAGGTAAGTCCAATACAATGCATGCATTCAAAATAAAATCTCTACCTAATAGCGTTCGCGTCTGAGCTTTAGGTAGGACTAGAAATAAAGTAGGTATCTTACGTCCAGCTAAGTTGACGTCAATGGTACATTCGAGCGCGGTACATACTTGTTGGGAACCGTCGGCCAACCCTATCGTACGGGAAGTACTTAAAAACTCTACGTTGGCATCCACGAGTAAACTGTACAACATTGGTCCCGCGATAGAATGGGTTGCCCCTGTATCTAGTATAGCTACCCCCTTCCGCTTTACTACTTCAATCTCGACTAATGGTCGCAAGTCACAGTTTTCTTCGACATTCGCGGTACAAAAATCTGATCTATTCGTGCTAGGGGTACCTGTACTCGTGCTAGGTGCACTCTTACATATTTCGCACTTTGAACGCACGACTCCCAGCTGACCGCATCCGTAACAACGTATCTGCGTACTGTTATTACTGCCCGATTTATCAGAACCATCAACTTGATTCGATTTTTTGTTTTCAAGACGCCGGCAATTATCAGTCGTATGACCAAAGAGTTTGCAAAAATTACATTTCGGCCGGACGCGTTTTGATCTCTCACTACTATCGCTACGAGGTGCGTTATTTCTCCGCGATTCGGTCATTGACCTCTCGGTAGGTTTTGGTAAGTTTACAGATTCACCTACAGTAGTTGGAGGGTTAACGCGTGTGTTAGAACGGTCCTGCGCGGTTCGAGGGTTAATGGAGCTCACATTGGTAAAAATATTGGATGTACTCACCTCTGCCAATGACTCCTCGACTAACCTGACCTTAGTGATCAGCTGTTCCAACTCGTCTACCGCGTCACGAGACACACGCTTTCTTATTCTACGGTCTAATAACCCGTACACTATATCGACCTTCATCACTTCCGACACATGATAGGGTAGTTTTGATAGTAATGCTCGCACTTTACATATAAATATATCCGCCCGTTCACTATTTTGTTCGCACGAGAAAATGTCCCGGAGGATCTTGTACGCGGGTCTCGGCACTCCAAACATCCCCCGAAGCCGTTGGATCGCGTCGTGCCACGACTGAACGGACGCCTTGACTCCCTGCCACCAGACGGCGGCCTCGCCGACCAGCAACATGGGCAGGCCCCGCAGTGCGTGCTCCTCGCTGATGTTGCTGCAGTCGCGGTACACTTCTATGGCATCAATGAAGGCCTCCAGCTCGTCCGCGTCCTTCGTCGACCCGTCGAATCGCGACGTGCACTTAGAAAAATTCCCAGGATGCGTAGCATAGCTCGTGGTGTGTGGACTAGGCGACGGAGTGAATGGTACTCTGGCGTTCGCATTTGCCAGTATGCTTTCAATCAAAACTCTGTTCGTCTCCGCTTGACTTTGGGTGATGTTAAAGACAAGGGTCTGCAGCATGCTTTCTGTCATAGCTATGCTTGGTGATGGTTCTATGGTGGATGGTGGTACGACTGTATTGTCAAATTCATTGTCGGTATCCGACTCCGATTCGTTACTTTTCCTCGCGCGTGTCGTTGGCGGCATAGTAACAGGGTAGGTAGATGTTTCCTCTGCTTCACGCTCTCTATTACACGGTAGATAGTAGGTAGTAACGAATGGTATTCTCTTCTACGACCACGTACGACAAAGGTTAGGTAGGTACTCGTCGAATGGAAGGCGGTAGGTACACTGGAAACACGTGTTTTCTCTCCGCGTAGTTACACAGTGGACTCGTCCTCGCGCGCTTGCCAGTCGGTGTTCCGTTTCCGTTTGCCGCTCGGTAGGTAGGTAGGGTGGACTCGCCCGAAATTTTCACGCACGTGTTTTGATTTTCACTGTTTTAGTAATCCCGTGGAATGCACTATTGGTGGGTATGTTAGTTCGCAATAGGCACTGATGTTTTTACGATAGGTAACACGATTTTGCACTGAAGTTACACTATTTATCGTGCCCGCGAGTTGGGCGTCACTTGTAGGCTAGGTACTTTTCTGTCTCTCTCTGGGTTTGGGCTAGTATTAAAAGAGTTCGTTGCACGATAAAATGTAAAATATAATTAGTAAAGACGGGATACACAACAATTAGAGGTACAATCAAAAAAAACAGGCTAGATCGCGGCGCGCTGATGCGGCCGGTTCGCGGATTTCGGCGTAATGGCGGATCCGCGGGAAGCGTCCGCGCACGCCACCTAGCCGAGGTTGGCAGAGGTGAGAGGGTAAGAGAACTACCAACATACCACGCGTAAGGTGCGTTCTAACACACGAGTTAGAGGCGCGTTTGTCGCGCTACATAGGTCTTTTAGTTAATGTATTAACCCTTACCTCCTCTACCTACCCTTAATTGTTGACGCTGCTTAAGAAACGACGTTTTGAAATAATTAATTTACCGTTACTTGTGCAACGTCAGTTTTTGTAAGTAAGACGGTCTGTAAGCCGGATTAAGAAATTTATTTATAACGTGGTGCTCCTAGGTTAAAGAACGTATTAAAGTTTATGAATGATTCAATGTTTTTGGATTATCGCCAAGTGCAAATGAGTTTGCTAAAGATTATAATGTACCTAAAATCACACCATTTTACCTTATCTCATGACCAATAATAGAATCCACCGAAAGGTTCTCTGGTAGAAATCACTCTAGCGATAAGACCGCCAATCGTCGCTTTATGTTTTTCTTTTTAGGGTTCCGTAGCACAACAAGGGACCCTTATAGTTTCGCCTTGTCTGTCTGTCGGTCTGTCTGTCCTTCTGTCTGCGGTTTTACGAACAGACTATAGTTCTAGAAAGCTGTAAAATTGCATGGACATATAAAATAATGTCGTCGAGATAACGGTACAAAAAGACACCGAAAAAGTAATTAATTTGGGGTACCTTCCATCACGTAAAATGGGGATGAACTTTTTTCCTTGATTTTCCTATCGCGTAGGTAGGTTATCGTTGGATAGGTGTATTTTAAAAGCATTTAGGGGTTGCAGAGACAATTTTTCGATATAGGGTTCCGTTTCCGAAATATTAAAGTTTTAATCTTTTTTAAGGGGTTTTTATTCCCTTCCCTCTTAAATCTACACTGCGTAACAAATCTGAAAAATCGTGGATGTTAATGGGAGTAACATAGTCACTGTGTGACAAAACTCCTTTCTAATTAATAGAGATAAAAAAAAAATCGTGGATGTAGTTTTAACCATGAACTTTCTGGGAAAACTATAAAGAATAAGCATTTTTTTTTAGTTTCGGAGAAATTGTCGTTAAAATAAATGATACGTTTCACCAAGTATACTGGATACCTTTAACCGAAAACTCAATTGTTTCAGCCGTAAAACGTCCACTACTGAACACAGGCCTCGCTCATGGATCTCCATGAGGGGTAGTTGCCATACTCACCACGCTTGGCAGGCGGGTTGGCGAGCGCAGTACGGGATGTTGGTACACGGAAAGACGCTGTTGCCCATCTTCCGGAGGTATCCCTTAGCAGGCTCTTAATGCATCCATGGGTATGAGAGGAGGGGTAACATTCTACTGCCGGCACCCCACGGCTCAATTAATACACGTTAATATGTTTTGGCCAACGTAAAAAACACACACCAACTTCTAACAACAGGTCTACGGGTAACTACGGAACCCGACACGCGCCTGGCCTAATTTATTTGGTTAATGTTGTGCAATAAAGCATTTTCTATCTAACTATAAAGATGTTTAAGTTTTTTTTTTTGAAATTTTTGTGTTTTAATAGTTTTTACTAATTTATATACTTAGGTCCTCACAACATTTATTTGAAACTAGTTGTGCCCGCGAATTCGTCCGCGTGAACTAAGATGTAGTAAGCCTGCTTAAGACCGGAAATAATCCGTATAATACTCGTATAATGACCGTAATAATAAGATAAATATCAGAAAATTCGAAGAATGATCAGAGCGGGAGTGAAGTAAGTATTTTTAGTTTGGTAATTTCCGAAACAGCATGTACGTGGAATACTCAGAAAATTTTACGAAAATAAAATAAAGTGCATATTTTTTACTGTGTCTTCGTCTTCAGTTCCACTTCACCAAATCATAATTTCTGAATGCCCTTGACCTTGAGCTAAATATGCCAAACTATATGTTTACATATAGCGATCGTGGGATTTTTGCATGGATTAAGGGGTTCCCTCTTTTCCTCATGGATCCCATCATCAGAAATGAGTATTGAAAAAAATTGGACCCAAGTCAAAAATAATTTTCCAAATCGTTCATACTCGTAAAAAACGGAGTTCTAAGGTAACAAGTAAAAAAATCGGCCAAGTGCAAGCACTCGCACTCGCGCGCGAAGTGTTCCGTATTTGGCAAAGAAACGTTGCCGTTATTAATATAGAGCAAGTTTTTATTCTGTTCTAGATTTGTCGTTATACCGGCAACAGAAATATCCACAGGCCTTGTTCGCTTTATGACAGATTCGCTTTATGGCAGATTAGCATTAGGCCAGATTAGCCTTAGGACAGGCATCCACAGCTAGACATAGGCCTCCCTCATGAATCTCCAAGTAGGTACTGATCATGAGGGGTTGTTGACATACTCACCGCGCTTAGCAGGCATGCAGGTTGGCAAACGCAGTACGGGATATTGAGACACGGAAAGACGCTGCTGCCCATTTTCCAGAGGAGGCAAGAAATGGGGGCAACATTCTACTGCCGGCACCCCAAGGCTACGACATTTTATAATTTTCTTTTATAAAAATGTTATTAACAAAGCGCCAACTACTTTGAGACCAGAAAAAAGTTCTCGATTGCAAATCCAGAACCGGTCGATGGTCAAGTCAAAGTCATATAACTTATTGTAAGCACGTTGCAGTCAGTGACGATGTTTTTAAAATTTAAAATGTAACTACTTGTTCGTTCTGAACTTAGAACGAGCGAGCTGATTTTATGTAGCGACTGGATTGATAGAATTCTCCACACATTCCAAATTTAAATTGAACTTTGTGAAATTATATTGTGCTGTGACCTCGGAATAGATTTTGTCCAATGATATTCACTAATGGAGTATGTACAAAAACATTTCTTACACCGCGGGTGCGGTGGAAAGGCTTATTTACCTAATCAAGACGCAGTTTTCTTTTAGAAAAGATGGCTTCCATGCACATAACGCTCGAGAAGTCCGCGGAAGCGTGGTTTTGCGCGGTGGTGGAACGGGCGCCTAGGAAATATCATGTTCCCATCATGATGGCCAGACTTTACCCACTGGAATTCTTATAATGCACGCTAAGGTACCTAACTAATATAATTTCAATACCTACTGACAAAAGAAAAATAAATCCATGGCTACATTTTATTGTGCTCATGGATTTATTTTTCGTTTTGTTTAAGAAGTATTTGTTAATATAAATTTATTTGTAGTTGCGTTACCTCTTTATGATTTATCATCATCATCAACATCATTTCAGCCGTAAAACGTCCACTACTGAACTAAGGCCTCCCTCATGGATCTCCATGAGGGGTAGTTGCAATACTCACCACGCTTGACAGGCGGGTTGGTGAGCGCAGTACGGGATGTTGATATACGGAAAGACGCTGCTGCCCATCTTCCGGAGGTGTCCCTAAGCAGGCTCTTGCTGCATCCACGGGTAGGAGAGGAGGGCTATCATTCTACTGCCGGTACCCCGCGGTTACGCCAATTATATGATAATTGATTAATCAATTCAAAAGTTACTAGACTATCGATGCCATTTTAATTTTCATTAGGATCTACAGCAATTATTATCAAAACATTATTAGCGAAATTAATTAAAATAGATAAAGCTTTTATATAAATAATATAAAAGCTTTATTTATTATAATATAGACATATAATATAGATGAAAATAAATAGCCATCGATTGTTCGGACAGGGATTGATTTGCCTAGTTTCACTAAGAACTTCGTTCGCTTTGTTCACTCGATTGATTAAAATTCCAAACATGGACTCGGTCTGGGCACGACATATTGTACGAGGAGTACCCAAAAGAAACCGAAAAACCTTCAAAGTACTCTCCACGAGTACTGAGACACTTATCCAATCTTTAATTCCACTGCTTCTTTATTAATTATTCTTCTGTGATGCCCGACAGCGCCTCCCGTCTTTTTTTCTTCACTTCAGTAATGTAGGCAAAACGCTTACCTTTCACTAAAGAAAATAAAAAAGTCGCAGGGGGCAAGGTCAGGTAAGAAACGGATGGGGATATCGTGGTGGAAAATCAGACCTCTACCGCCGCAAATTGTTGCGCAATCTTTTAAAAACTAACAAGCTTTAGCCTGGTTAACAGTTTTGACCCTGTGGAAGGAGCTCTGAATCTACGACTCCTACCACATCAAAAAAGCAGGCCGTGGACGAACGACCAGGATGGGGTTTGTCGTCAATTAAAATTTCACCATTTTTATACTTGAGTTTTCCCAATATCATCATCCATAAAGACCGTTTTTAACATTTCAAGAGTTTCTGTGCCAGTTTTTCTGGAGAAGCAAAACTTTACGGCCGCGCGCTGCTGTCCGCGACATCAGCCATTGTAAAAACGATGAACACACAAAACAACTGTCACTAAAACAATCACCAAACGGAACCTTCTTTAGCAACGACGCTTAGCTTACCGACTCGGTAATGATGCCTCCATACGTCCCTAGAGAAGGCATAAAGCGGTACTACAAAAACTCTGCCTACCACAACATCAGTTCGGTTTCTTTTGGGTACAACCGTGTACTTGAATAAATTACAATATAGGTAGGTATCGAATTGAATGAGAAATGGCGCCGCATGAAAAATGCCTTCACTCAGCATTTGGTGGCTATAGGCTGAGGAAGAAGAATCCCGTTCGCCCTAACCATAAGACAGCTCCGGCCGTTATTGCAACTGGGATTCACAACTGGTTGCAAAGTTATTTAAATTCCTTTTTCGCAACTGGCTGTTTATGCAAATACTTCGTGTTATTCGGAAACGACTCTAACAATCCGGAACGATTTAAGTATTTAAATAAAGTTTTGCTCATTATTATAATCTAATATTGGTGTTTTCTTACAAAACATCCCAAATAAAAAAACAAGCGAAAATAACGAAGCTCCTAGGTACTTTATATGTCTTTGCTTATAATGTTTAAGGTATATTATTCTTTCATTCTTTATTATTTTATCACATGTAGCATTACAGATAATTAAATCCAAGGCGTTACATGGTCTTAATCTTAACTTAAGATACAAACTTAAAATAAAAACAGAGACGGATAACAGTACAAATGAAGAAGGTAATTATGTAGTTGAATGCGAGTTTTGAATTTAAAAACTACTTACAATGTTCTGTGTTAACTCAAATGCTCATTTGTAGGCAGATATAAAATATTTTATGTTTCAGTCACGATACATACGATAATCATACCTGTTGGCATGCTTCATGAGTAAAGGTGTACCCAGGTACCTATCACCTTGAAACGAAAGTTAATCACCCCCCTACCTTATAACAATCAATTAAGTATTTTTACACTTACCTTAGTTGTTCAGAATAAGCCGCTGTCCATTACAATCCTGAAGAAAACACTTCACTTTTCACTCTATTTTCAATATTGACAAGTGTATGGAAAGTGGCTGAGCGACATGCGCGCGCCGCCCGCCCAGGCAAGCACGGTATAAAATTAGCCGTGTTTCAGAGACGCGTATCGGGCGAGCCTCCGAGCTATAATGACGGTGTTTTCTGTTTCAGCGTAGCCACGTTTACTCCGCGCATGCGCGGGAGACAACAACAAACAGCTATGGCAGTATTGATGGAACCCCAGGTACGAAAGCTAGACTAGACTTACTCGTAGGAAGCTTATTAGCTTAGTGCATCTGCCTTGGTGAAGTATTTTCAATGTTTTTAACTGACTTCTAAAAGGCGGAGGTTCTATGTTCGACCGATTACTCCGTAATTGTATTGGATTTTAAAAATCCATTTTAATTAGAAAATGTGCACTTCCGCTGTTATCCCGGAGGATGGTGGGGGGAAATCGAGAGATCTATCATTGAAGTATGTTGGTTCATTGAAAAAAATAAAGAATTATTTTAGAGTCAGAGTAGGCTGCCCTAGAGATCACCTAATAGATAAGGTCGCACAAGCCGTTATTAAGCTTCATTATTTCAGCTTGGTGCTATATCTATCTTAATCTCTTACTTTATTGAACTCTCCTGTCTTACAAGAGTTTGATTCTTGTCGGCGCAACTTGAATCTTTCTCCTTTCTTCTCTTTAGGGCAGAGCCTACCCTTGAAAACATTGAAAATAAGAAAAATCCTGCGGGTAAACGTAACCTCATTGGCCCCAGAAGTTATATTTCACATCTGCGTCAGCAACCTTTTGTTAGGTATTCGTATCGTCATTATATTCGTTGTTATTATTTTAATAAATTATGTAAAATTATTATTTATTTTTGTGTTGCTTAAGTTACCTACACTAATGATCTGAGATAATGAGATAATTAGGTGTATAAAGGAACGAAAATGTGAGTTGGTTAGTTTTGTAAATTATGAATAATATATCTTTTTAAAACGTTGCTATAAAAACACCGTTAATATATAGTAGGTATATTATAAACCTTTATTATACCCGCGGCTTAGTTAGCTTCAGACGTATTGACGTGTTCTTTCCTCTTGACTAATTAGCTGACTAAGCTGAGAGAATGGTATAGGTGCTGGGCAAGCTTAATCCATCTAACAATATCCCAGGCACTGCAGCGTCCCGTACAGCGTGATTGCCATTTGCTGACGCTGTATAAATCATCTTTATTAGATGCGAAGGCCTACTTATTTAAGATTTCGCCCTGGTGTTCCGTGGCTCTGTAGCAGAAACAGTAAAAGCAGCGGTATAGGTGTTCGTCTGAACTTTGGGGGTTCAAGTCCCGTCAGAATCAAAATTTTAATTGCATTTTTCATATAAGGCTGAGATGATTTTGATGACACCCCGCCGTGCGGTACCGGCAGTAGTATGATACCCCTCCTCTCATGCCCATGGACGCAGTAAGAGCCTGCTAAGGGATACCTCCGGAAGATGGTTAGCAGCGTCTATCCGTGTATCAACATCCCCATACTGCGCTCACCAACCCGCCTGCCAAGCGTGGTGAGAATGGCAACTACCCCTCATGGAGATCCATGAGAGAGGCCTGTGTTCATCAGTGGACGTTTTATGGCTGAAATGATGATGATGATGATGATTATCTATCAAGACAATGTAACAAAAGGTAATGTCACCTTGTTCGAATATAAGTTCCAGCACCGTCAGTGGCCGATATGTCGGTAGCAGCGCGTCCATAGCTCGACCATGGCATAGCGCCAGCAGACACCTCGCCTGTTATAAAGTATATTTTCAAGAACAAGATGAAATTAATGTTCGGAAAATCGGTGAAGCCCCAGAACCTTTTCCAACAGACAAAATCCAGATAAATCCAGATATGCCGGAAATACTAAAAGTACCTATTATTTACTATTTTCTGTGGAATTTGTGACAGGATAATATACCTACAGATTCACCCTACTGCACACCCAGTAGTGCAAAAAAATTCAAGTATTTTGGAGCAACTAAAAGTATCTTCTATGGAAATTTTGACAAGATATAAAATACGAAGAACTTGAATGAGGCTAGCACAGGACCGTGAGGAGTGGCACAAAAAGGCGGAGGCCTATACCCAGCAGTGGGTGAAGTCAGGATAATAATGATGATGATGATAACACAGTCACAGTCAGGTCAGCTTATTGAAATTTGACACGTACGGCACTTGTTGTAGGTATTGCTATTAAAATAAATCTAATACCGGACACTTTGATATCCAAAATTGATTGAACAATAATTTTTTTGTAGAGGTCCTTCCTTGTTCGTTGTGTTTTAGTTTATTTTCCAAACAGTCACGCACTCAACTTGAATGCCACACTTACAAGTGATCGTTTTACATGAATATGGACGACGCATTGACGATTTTGCTGTCAGGGGTTTCAAAAATTTTCGGCTGTCAAATAACGTGCGGAATACCTACATTTTAAGTTTAGAATCTGTCATATTTTTCAAAACAACAGACAAAAACAGTACATCTCACTAATATTATAAAGCCGAAAGTTTGTTTGTATAGAGGCTTGTTACCTCTTCACGCTAAAACTAGCGTATGTATCGAGCTGAAATTTTGCAAACGTAGGTATAGATGTTGACTAGGATTATCACATGGCTACTTTTTACCCGGGTACAACGCATGCGAAGCAACGGGCACAAGCTAGTAGGTAGTAAATTCTTTAATTCGTCAACAAACAAAAAAACCGACTTCAATTAGAAAATCTAAAACGTTGCTGAAAACACCCTAAATTAGCTATTACATATTAGCTAAGCTTAAGCTTAATACATTTAAATATTTCCCTTGATTTATAATGGATCCCATCACTAGAACTGTACGGTACGTCAGCTATTTGCGTTTTTGAGCGCAGTATCGTGTTTTTAACGCGGTCTGTGAGTTGACATCCAGGATACTGCGCTCCATAGCTCGCTGGCATACCCCGAGGCGAGACTTTTGGCATTTTGTAAGTGACCAAGTCTGGGCACCGTATGTGAGGATGGGGAGGTGCATAAGTAGGTACATACCATACATTATTTCGTTCCATTATATTTTATACCATTGATGTTGATACTGATGATGGTGATGTGTAGGTAAGTACCTACCTATGATGATTAGTGGATAGGGATAAGTATTATCTTATTATCATAGCTCCGTTCGGAGCTATACGAACTCAAACTAAACTAAAAACTTCTAAATCATAAACGCCGGCCGGAGTTCTAAGAAAACAAAGATTTAAAAAAATACAGATGACTTGACAACTTCTTCCATATTTTTGAAGTCGGTTATAAGACCAAATAAATACAGGCGTAACAGTAAACAAAGGAAAATAATGGCAAACACACTATGATTTACATACAGGGCAAGGCACCAGTAGTTAGTTTCTGTAATCTGTGCCAGTAGGTCTATTCGGTTCCGCTGTTGGCCAAGTCTTATGCTGATCCGAGGTACGAGGCCGCGCTGGTTTTCAGACTAATCCTGAAAGGATGGATTAAAAAAAGTATTTAAGTATTGTGAAACAGAAAAAAACTTTTGGTGACAGATAGTGATTAACGTCGGCACTGCAAAAGTTTAACAAATGTGTATTGATATAGGTATTTTACTCTAAATATTAAGACTTAATGCATAATCATAAAGTGTGGAGGTTAAGTTGCAGTTTCATGGTAGCACGTGCTTAGCATGACTCACAAACATTCTAAAACAACATTATCAGCTTGAACACAAGAAACATTGTACGCCACAGACCACAGTCAACGACAGCCAGTTCACTTGTCATTCCAAGGCAACCTTATTCGATTATCTCATCATGTTAATCATATACGTATGGCTTATTTAAATGCCCTTATAAAATTTACATCAAATACGTAGCATCAAATAGCCCGCGAAACAGGAGCAGATTTTGATAATGAATTTCCTCCCGGAGGATAACGTGTAAAATGGTTGGGAGAGTTGTTTAATTAACAGCTGCAGTTTCGTGGCTGGGTTGAGTGAGCAGCAGTAGCACTCAAAAAAAGTCATTTTCTCCCGATATAAATTATGTCATACTCGTATTAACCCTAATAACGAAAATAAATACTAATATCTTGAAGAATTAAAGTCAGGTTACTCTAGAGTGGTGGAAAACGTCAGCTGGTGATTCAAACATAAAAATAACCTACAGGTTGGAATTTTGCAATAGTAGCTGGAGATAAAGCAGGTACTCTAAACAACGGAGATAGCTTTTACTCAAAGGAATCATTTCTATATTTAAAAAAACAAAACAGCATTCAAAGTTTTTCAAAAATAGGTACGGTTCCCACACCCAGGAATCGCACCGCCTAGAATTCGAAAAACAACAACTTACGATAGGTAGGATCAAAAATAGGTATCAAATCTCTCTAACGAACATGGTCAATTAAATAAAAGGATACATATTATACATATAGGGCAATAACCAGTCATTTCATAAAGGTAAATCTAATGCAAAAGTGAACCAGCTGAGTGACTCTTACCTTACCGCGTCCTAAGTAGGTATTACAAACTCATTAAGTTATGTATTTACGGGATTGTAAGCATAATAGGTAGGTAAAGTAAATACTGACCGCGAAATGTTTCCGGCTTCCGTTTACCGTAGTTTAAGGCCGGAATAGAAGGGATGTATCTGATCGATCACGTAGCTATTCTGATAGTCGCCCGCGCCGCCGGTTAAATGATCTAGAACCGTATCGCTTAAAGCTTGCTTATTCTTAATTAGTACTTATTTGTAATACCTAATGCTTAGTCTTGTGTAAGGAGAAAAATTACGTCACATGTTTAAGGGGTGACGATGTATGACAATGCATAGGAGTGTTCCCAAAATTCATGAATTCACATTTAAAAAATAAATATGAATAAATATGAATAAGAAATAAATATGAAAAATGATTCCCTAATGTAAAAAACGAATGAACGAATTAAAATGATCCAATCCTTGATTTGTATCCCTATTATAGAGGTATTTGGGTATTTCCCTCGTCACTAGTTTTTGTTTTGCTTTTAATCTCAAAACCTTGTGTGTTCTAATTATTTATTTATTATAACGCCCAATCAGGACGACAATAATTATTCTTCTGCTCTACAGGAATTATTATAATATGTATAAAATGTGTACTAAAGCCTGACCACCCCAAGGAACAACTTTAGTTTTACGAATTTTTAGGATTCGATGATTTTCGAAAAGACCACAAAAGTTTTAACTTCAACAGCTGGTTATACGATAATGGTAACCTAAACGCCAGCTAATGCCTATAAAATATATTAGATATTTTGTATATTTTATCAGTTTTCAGAATAATAACGCACGAGTGTGATAGATTTCCAGACAAAGGCAAAATAATTCATAAACTTTTGTATAAGCTTCTGAAATCTATGATTTAACACTTGAATAATGAATGAATGAATTAACACTTTATTGTACACAGATAAACTTAAAAATAAAATATAAATAGGTAAACACGTACAAATAGGCGGCATTATTGCTGACAGCAATTTCTTCCAGGTAACCCATCAGGAAACACAAGTTGATAAAATAAAACAGTAGGTAGTGCACAAAAATGTAGGAACAAATTATTGATGACCTACATATATTTACGTTAATAAATACTGACAAATAAATATTAAATTATACATTCTAAATACATGAATATATATATACATATATAATACAAGAAATAAAAAATAATGTAGTAATTAATTAAGTGCTGCATAAAAATTAACATGGAAAAAAAACACGACAGAATGAAAATATTATTAGATATGAACAGATAAAAGATTTTGAGCTTTTGCTTAAAAACATGGATAGAGGGAGCGAGTCTGATTTCAGTAGGCAGTGAGTTCCAGAGTCGCACAGCTTGAATCGTGAAAGAGTTTGTGTAAAAGGATTGATGATGTGTGGGAAATTCCAGTGATAAGTTTTCTGATGACCGAAGATTGTGTGAATTAGAAGAATGAAGGAATTTAAACCGATCTTTGAGATACGGTGGAGAAAGAGGATTGAAAAGAACAGAGTAAAGAAGAGAAAGAATACGTGAGTCTCGACGAAGGCGGATAGGGAGCCACTTGAGCATAGTGCGAAAAGGAGAGACGTGATCATATTTGAGTGAGCCAAATATGAACCGGATGCAAAAGTTTTGGAGGCGCTCAAGCTTATCCAATTGCTCCTCTGTGATGTCCAAGTAACAAATGTCGGCATAGTCAAGTACTGGAAGAAGGAGCGACTGGGCAATAGCAATTTTGGTGGCAGTTGGCAGGAAATAGCGCAGTCTTCGCAGTGAAGCAGCAGTTCCATAGAGTTTTCTACAGGTGTCTTGAATCTGAGGACACCATGATAAGTGACGGTCAAATGTTACTCCCAGGTTCTTAACCGTAGCACTGTAGGGGATAGGGATTCCATCGAAAGTAACACAAGGAACTGCCTGCCGATCAATTTTATCGGTTAATCTAGAGCTTCCTATAATTATGGTCTGCGTTTTGCTTGGGTTTATCTTTAGGCGCTTTACTCCACTCAGAAATTAAACCCAGATCCGCGTTTATGGTGTCAACCGCATCAGAAATATTAGGTAGATGCGTCTGAGTATATATCTGCAAATCATCTGCATAGAGGTGAAAAAAAGAAGAAAGATTTGAAGAAATAGAGTTGATAAAAATTGCGAAGAGAAGAGGAGACAGAACGCCTCCTTGCGGGACACCAACTGAAGTGTCGCACCATGATGAGCAAGACTCACCAAGGCGAACCCTCTGACGGCGTCCATGCATGTAGTTGGAAAACCAGTCAACCGCCGTCTGAGAGATGTTAATTGTACGTAGTAATGCCAGGAAAATGTCAAAGTTAACGGTATTAAATACATACATAATGTAATTTTTTTACGAGTAAAGCTGGTTTTACATATAAGGTTAGTTCTCTGTTTTACCCAAGTTATCAATGTAGATAGAAGTTGTTATATACATATTTTAATTGTATTTAATAAGTTAAACACACATTTTGTAGTATTTTTGTAATATTACAACTAGATAGCAAGTTGTTCAACTCGACCACGTGGTAGTTGTTTAGGTACTTGCTACTATAAAAAGGCCGTCGCTAGAGCGACACGCTTCACGCTGGTGTACAGCGTGAAAAGAAGGGGAGCAAGGACCGAGCCTTGAGGAACTCCACCTCCTACGGGTTTGGGGTCTGAGAGCGTGCCTTCCACGCGGTAGCGAAAGTTGCGGTTGCACATGTAGTCTCGTAAGATGAGTACGAGTCTGTCTGGCACTCCAAGGAGGAAAAGCTTGTAAACCAAGCCGTTGTGCCAGACTTTGTTGAAGGCTTTCGCCACATCGAGGAAGACGGCTCCCGTATCTGCTGGCCAAGTATGATGCCACTTGGTCAGGATGTGCTCCTTGATGCGGAGCCTGCTGAGGGCAGGAGTGATTGTCTCGGAAGCCAAACCGTTCGTCAGGCAAGATACTATGCTCGTTGACATAACGCCAGAGACGTCTCAGAAGGAGTCACTCGTAAATTTTCCCTAGAGAGTTGAGAAGACTGTTAGGATTCCCCGATACCCGCAAATCGAACTTGCCCTCTTCGCCGATGACACGGCTTTGTAAGCGTCCGATAAGAACAAGAGTCGCGTAAACATAAGGCTGCAGGCTGCACTAGACAGCCTAGGTGACTGATTCAGAAAGTAGCGCATAGAGGTGAACCCGTCGAAAAGTGCAGCAGTGTACTTCACTTGGAGTCCCCTCTTGCCCCAGCCTCTTCTCCTCTTCGATAAACCCATCCCATGGGTTAGGTCAGCTCGCTATCTAGGAGTAATCCTAGATAGACGTCTCACCTTCTATCTCCACATAAGGCCTTTGCATCTATTATAGATGATTTATACAGCGTCAGGTAATCATGCTGTACGGGACGCTGCAGTGCCTGGGACATTGTTAGATGGATTAGGCTTGCCCAGCACCTATACCATCCTCTCAGCTTAGGCAGCTATTATTCAGAGGAAAGAACAGGTCAATACGTCTGAAGATAACTAAGCCGCGGGTTTCCTCACGATGTTTCCTTCACCATTGAAGCAAGTGTTAAGTGTGCACATACATTTATCAAGAAAGAAAAATCCATTGGTGCACTGCCGGTATCGAACCCACGACCTTCGGATTGAAAGTCGCGGGTACATACCACTCGGCCAACACGGCTTTTTATCTCCACATAAGACTGTCACTAATCGTGCCAAGTTCGTGCTTAGCCGGTTAAACAGTCTTCTCAACTTAAAGAGTAAAACGTCCAATAATGACATATTCCTCTGTCGTCTTTAGCCAGTCCCGTCATGTTAGATGCCTTCAGGTAGTCCAAAATAACTTATTGCGCAGGGCCACGGGCTGCCCGTGGTACATGCGCAATGAAGACCTCCACCAAGATCTCAAACTCGAGTCCATCGAACACTTAATTAACCGATCTCGCCGGCGAGGCCGAAGAATACACTCTTCCGTCTTAAGGTGCAGTTTTGCACCTGGACGTTAATCCATCATTAATCATTACATATAAAAATCTGGCAACAGTCCAAGCCGTGGTTCGAACCTAAGTGGTGCCCTTGAGCTTGTTGCCCCAACCTAACTTTTGCGGCTGGGCGCCCTCTGCGCTTGCCATAGTCCGGTAACGTTGTTATGGCCATCAAAATTGTTTGAAGCAACATAAATTGTCATTTCGAAAAAAAAAACGATGCCTCTTTTGCCTTCCGGCCGCCGTGGAGGCACGCCAGATACGGAGCTGATGTCGTTCTGCATGATCACCTCGTTCTTATCAGGGCGAAGGATGATGACTATTTCTTATGGCTTGGCTTGTCAAACATCTTGTTTCTTTCGGCTTGCAGTCTGCGTGCTATTAAATATGTGATGTGATGGTTCTGTGTTTTATTTAAAGATAAAGATAAAAAACGTTTATTTTGTTTCACACATTACAAATAATACAACAAAATTAAAAATATACAGACATGGAAACAAAAAAGGAAATCGCTCAGCATGTCATTTAATCTTCAGTGCTTCTGGTAATCCATAGTAAAGTTATGTTGTTTAACTTCTGGTAACGGTAATCTGGTAATGGTAATCTAATAAAGGGTATCTGGTGAGGTATTGGAGGTAAGGTAGGTACTATTGATTAAAAGACAGAAGCAGCAGCGATACCAGTTTATTCATCAGCGGACGAAAAGGAAAAGAGAGCTGTACAACCTTAATTTCTTATTTTATACCCTTGTTCAACTACCTCCCCCGCTTGGTCAGGCCGACCGACATTCGTCAGACCGTCCCCCCCGCGACGGATGGCAGCACTAGTCTTAACGTATCCGATTCGTAACATTTCTCATAAATTATTTTAATGAGCCGTTTTCAGTAACAAAACAAAAAGAGTTTTCTACTAAACCTAACAGATGGAGCTGGCAAGCGGAGTAAGCAAGATTGTGATTAATCCTGTCATTGTCAAATTGTGCCTACCGGTAAAAGAAAATAACTATTTTTGAAGTTTTTACTTTATAATGAAAACGCCTCATTGTGCCACACTGACAAATATCATGAAATGCTTTGAAACGAAATGTCAACGTCAAGACCAGTCAGTCAGAAGACAAGTCACTTTACTGTCAATACATGTTTACAAAGTTTGATTTTCGCAAATTAGTAGGTACTACTTGAATTGTTTCATTTGAAAATATAAATTTTTAATGCACGGAACTGTGGTTAAAATATTGTAAAATTTACTATTAATGACAGTGAATAACAAGAATAGGGAATACTAAGTTACAAAAAGGTGCAAAACTTAACTTATGGCTTACAGTACCTACGTAGTAGATACGTAGCTACAAACGCTTGGAATTTTATGTGGAACAAAACAAAATTTTGTCGTCAAGTCAATTTGGTTTTCGTAGAAATCATTCGGCTCGTGAAAGTATTTGTCAAATTACAACTTGATATTCATAACTCTGTGGCTCTGTGGTTGCAAATAATCGTTTGATGGCGGTTTTCTGGCGCCTTTAATAGTGCCAATATTGATGTACATACCTACTCTGACAAAAAAACCGTGTTGGCCGAGTGGTATGTAGCCCCGACTTTCAATCTGAAGGTCGTGGGTTCGATACCGGCCGTGCACCAATGGATTTTTCTTTCTTGAAAAATGTATGTGCACACTTAACACGAGCTTTAACGGTGAAGGAAACATCGTGAGGAAACCCGCGGCTTAGTTAGCTTCAGACGTATTGACCTGTTCTTTCCTCTGAATAATAGCTGACTAAGCTGAGAGGATGGTATAGGTGCTGGGCAAGCCTCATCCATCTAACAATGTCCCAGGCACTGCAGCGTCCCGTACAGCATAATTTCCAGTTGCTGACGCTGTATAAATCATCTTTAATAGATGCAAAGGCCTTACTACTTTTACTCTGACAGAATTGTAATCAATAGGAATTCATGGAAAAATTGTCAATTTGGTTGAAGCTTTTGAAGTAGAGAAGTTTTCGTAAAATACAATAGACATCTATAGGGGCCAAGGTTATATTCGGTAGGTGTATGCCAAGGTGGTATTTTGTCAACTTTAATATTTAATTTGCAAATTTAATATTGGGTTCGCAAGTAAAAAATCTTCTAAACATCTACCAATCAAGTCTTAAGTTACCTTGTTACGAAGGATCCTATTATAGTAAATTTCCAGCAATTAATAAAGTAATTAACAATGATTTGTCAACAAAAGAAGAAGTATAGGCGATGCTCTCCGAGTTTAGATTACTTTAGATGGTTATGATGAAGTGGATTATCTAGCCAACACTATAGCTAAATTAGCAGATACTACAGATTCTAATCTTGAAAGCAGTGATGCAGATGTAGCTTTACCACACACAGACGTAAGTATTTTAAGACAACGAATGTGTCAATCATGGGGGATACATTCGTATCATTGTGCGCAGGTCGAGAATAAGGGTTCCTGGCATGCTGCTTTGGATGTTCAGATTGATTCTGTACCTTGGTTCTGTAAGAGTTAAATTTTCATGAACAGAAAGTTTTACTCGACCATTCGCCGCTTGCGCCATGGGGCGCCGGCAGTAGAATGTTGCCCCTCCTCTCATGCCCGTGGATGCAGTAAGAGCCTGCTAAGGGATACCTCCAAAAAATGGGCAGCAGCGTCTTTCCCTAAATCAACATCCCATAGTGCGCTCCCAACTGCCAACCCGCTTGCCAAGCGTGGTGAGTATGGCAACTACCCCTCATGGAGACCCATGAGGGAGGCCTTTGTTAATTGGTGGACGTTTTATGGCTGAAATGATGATTTGCCGCTTGCGATTTGGTCATTGGCGTTTGAATTATCATTTCCATCACTTAAAAATGATAAATTCCCCTTTAAGTGATCATTGCCAATCACAGGAAATCCAATCTGTAAATCATAATAATTTTCGAATTTATGTGTTCATCTTTCAATATTCAGCGCCTTATATTGATAGATGAACTGCTTCAAACTTATCGTGAACCTGATTTAGTCCCGCGTTGCACTCAGGAATTGCTCAAGGATGAGTCAAATTTTATTAATTTGTACCTACAAGTTTATTATTAATACTGTTACAGAGATATGACTTGCCCGTTAACACTGTAATGTAACGTTAATTGTAAATAATAGTACCTATTTAAAAAATATTGTTTAAACTATATAGGAAATGTAAACTCACATATCGTCGTTGCGCGTACAAAAGTCGCTATGTGGTTTTTTCACACTTTTCAGGAGGAACAAAAAACTGTTTTTCTCCAAAAATACCATGAATATTCCATTACTATTTTTTTCACTTTAATACTTTAACAAATAGACGTAGTTTTAGATTACTTTTGAATAGATAACATTATTCATAATTATTCAATCAAACATAATAGGCAAATTTGACACATAGCGTTTTGTAATTGAGTCGTTAATACAGGATATGTGCATTTAGAGCACATAACTACTTTATAATTATATGGAATCATATGAAAAATGGCTGTTAAATAGCACATAGAGATTTTTTTATAAAGAAACAATGTAATGAATGCAGATACCGTTGCATCACCGGTTTTCTTTCTAGGTCTAATGATTGAAAAACCACCAGGTACATCTTCAAATTTATAAAAAAGCTGATGGACGATGTAAGGTTGTGATGGTCTAGCATTTCTATCCGCGATATATACATATAGTCCAAATGGAGAGTAGATGGGGCCTTTAAACTTTTTTTCTAGAGTGGAATGCACGCTTGCTACCTCCATCATCGTATGTCCTTTTTCGAGTATAATTTTCTCTATAATAATGCCTTTTGCAGTGCTCAAGTTAGAAAGAGAATTGCAAAGTGTTTTATTTTTATTTTGATAAGCACATCCATCGGATATTAAAACTGTACTGACAACAATATTCTTTAATAAAATCAATTATACAGCTGATGATATTGTTAGCTGTTTACTAACGTTTACTTGGCATGAGGGCAATGGTGGTGTGTATCCATCGCCCTCATGCCTCACATATAAGTAAACGTTTCTATTATTTTTGACATGAAAAGTGTAATTGTGTAGTGATAGTTTCATTTTATAATACTGCTCAGAGACAAGTAGCTTAGGGCATAATAAAACACATTGCGAATCCATTGATACTATATATCACATCGTCTGAAATTTGGTTAATAGCTTCTGTTTTCGCAGCTCGAGCTTCATCTTTTTTTATAATATGAAGCTGATATACGTCGTCAGGAATATTCCCTTGTTTGTGACCAACACAAATGTCACACTGATCTTTGCGCGGCTTGAAAATAGAAATTTTCTGTTCTTTTATAATCCCTTGATTTTTTTTTCTCTTTACTGCATCTACATGATTAGTCTGGCACCAGAATGTATGTGGCTAAACGATTCGAAAGAATCTTCAACATATATCCTGGAACTATTTGCTCGGCAGTAGTGGCTTGGAACTTTCGGTACACATTCAAACCACATAAGAACAGAATCAGATTTTAGTGCTCTAGTAATTGTTTCTGATATGTTAGAGTCCGTATTCTTATGTATTCTTCGAACAGAGGCTTCTTCACTATCTTGGGATATATTTATATTAGACCTAATCCAAATCTGAAACATGTCTTTTTTTGAATCAAATGTAGCCAGAAAATACTCCTTACAAACACGGACCTTGTCACCGTTAACACCTGGTAAATAACAGTCAAATCCAATAGTTTTTCCCAGAATATCAATTTCTGTCGAAGTTTTTCGTCGCCGTAATACCTTTCTCGCTGAATCAGTACGTTTACGTATGATTTTTTAGCGTCCCAAGTTGGTAGCTGCCAAAAATATTTAAAACAATCTTTTCTGATTTCATCATTTATCGCAGCACATGAATAACTCCTGTCTGATTTCTTTTCTGCCCCATGAGAACAAGGTTTTCTCTTAGATGGCTGTCGCTTTTTTAAATTTCTTCTAATTTTATAACGTTATCTACTTTGTTAAACTATGTCCCTTATAAGGTTTTCTCAAAAGTTTAATTTCCTGATTTCTCTTCCTCTTTCTTGTCTCACTTGTAAATGTCTCTTTTTCAGGTATGTTACTAGAAATATTCTCTTTTTCATTAACTAGTCTCTAAGCAACCAGTCTGATCATTTAACTGATAGGATAGTTCATCCGAATTACGAGTACTTGGTATGTGGATTCTATTAATGGGTATTTCTGAATCATGTTGGGTTGGCAAGCAGAGGTCCATCTCTCTTATATCAAGTGATGCTGTAGTTTTGATTGACTGGGTTAATTTAATTTAATAATCAAATTACACAGTTACAAACTTTTAATTTTTTTGCGACACTTTCAATGCTTTCTTCTTAGCTACTGGAATCTTAATGAGCAATTACATCGATAAAACTAGCTATGTGGCGCTCGACCTTTTCGTTTCGTTACCGAACTAGTCTGAACTCGACAAATGACACAGACAAAATATCGCTATGTGCAGCGGAACACATATCGGGCGCATTTTTTCTTCTGCTGTTGTAAACTTATTTGAGCTATGTGAAATAAAACACTTAGCGTGAATATAAGGAACTTTCTATGTATGGATGTCACATAGCTACATTCCGTAACTTTTGAAATATTGTGTTTCTCACAAAGCTGTTTTTACAGTCTGTGCGTATTAAAATTCGGATTAACACTGCATAAAAAACGAAAATAGCTAAAAAAACACATAGCGATTTTGGCACGCGCAACGACGATATGTTATCTTAATAAGTACCTATAGTAGGTAACAAGAAACTTCAAATGGACGAAGGAAAAAAAAAAACATTCAGATGTGTACCAGCTGTTGGTTTAATAATATTTTCATTCAGATGTATATCAGTGATCGATATGATGCCAACATAAAATGTTATGCAAACTTAAAATGCTCTTTACATAAAAAAAAAAATAACGCAGGCCAAAAACTGCAAAATTTACTAAAGGGAAAATAACATAACGTTAGACTAGGGCGGTATGGTCTTAAACTATAGCCTGCTCCGGAGGAAGCGAAAAAAAAATTACAGGCGTCAGGCATGGAGAGGTTAGGGACAAAACTTCAATCAAAACAAAACATTTGATTCCTCAGCAAAACACGAAAACCTTATTTTGACTACATTAGATAAAGCAAGCGTCTTGTAAGTAGAACGAAGACTATTAGATAATGAAGAATTGTAAACGTATGAGATAATACTTATGCATTTGTCATAGATAGAACGAGAAAATGTCGTCCTACCATGAAAGGCAGAAGAGTCTCTTTAACACACTGAAGGAGGCAGAGGATCAGTTTAGCTTTTCCAAATCAAACAAAGTCGACAACCCTCAAAACTACGGCGAAGTAGATAGACAAACATACAGAAAACTAAAGCACGAAATGAAACAGTTCCGAGGTAAAGAAAGCATCTTTAAAAGGCCCGAAGCGAGTATGAGAGCCTGTTTACGCCCTAAAACTGTACCAGACCACATCAAAAACCCTAAAAATTGGGTTTACTACTCACTTGAAGATGTGACACCAGAGCAAATGTCGGAGAAAACTAACACAGCAACAGCTTTAGCGTTAATGCAGAAATTAGAACAGGATGCAGCTAAAACTGGCATGGATGTTGATTCTGATGATGCTGTATTCAAAAAGCCCATATTTCAAGTCTCATCTACTTTCAAAAAGCCTGTTTCAATTCCGGAACAAAAATCTATCTTCAAAAATAACAAACTTATCATGCCAGAATATGTGGTTGGCCAAAAGGTAGTGAAAAAGGTTAAACCAGTCCGAAAACTTCCAAGTCACGGTAACCCTGATGACAAGAAGGCATCACTGGTGTTAAACCATCTGTTTGAAGATGATGTTGATGAGGAGTAGCTATAAACTAATTTTAATTATTGTTAGGCCTATCCTAGTTTATTTAAAATAAAAATCATTCTGTATATAATACTGACTTATTGTGTGACCCATAAATTAAAATATAATAAACTTAAATTATCTGGTGGCTCATGGCTGAACGACGTTCTTTGCGACTGCAGTCTCCCGATGATGCTCAGTCACACAGGCAGCTCAATAGACAAATTTGGAAATCCTTGCGGCACGATATTCGTACCTTTAATACAGCCAGTATTAAAGCTACGATAGAGCGGAATAAAGGCTCCAAAGTGTTCGCGAGAGATAGTTCTATTGGGCAGAGCCAGATGACGAAGCTGAAGAGGGAAGATGGCAGCATAACGTCAAGTAAAGCAGAAGTGTTAAGGGAAGTCGAAAGGTTCTATGGACGGCTCTACGATTCGGTCACGAAACCTGTTTGCAGTGCGGCCAACGACCCAAGAGCTAAACTGACCCGACATTATACCGAGGATATCCCGGACATCAGCCTGTACGAGATCAGGATGGCCTTGAAACAGCTTAAGAACGACAAGGCGCCGGGTGAGGACGGAATCACTTCAGAGCTTCTGAAAGCGGGTGGATCACCGGTACTTAAAGTCCTTCAGAAGCTATTTAATTCCGCCTTGCTTGAAGGTACGACGCCAAAAGCATGGAACAAGGGCGTGGTGGTTCTGTTCTTCAAGAAAGGTGACAAAACCTTACTTAAGAATTACAGACCCATCTCGCTGTTGAGCCATGTTTATAAGCTGTTTTCAAGGGTCATCGCAAACCGTCTCGAACGCAGGTTTGATGACTTCCAGCCTCCCGAACAAGCCGGTTTCCGAAAAGGCTACAGTACCATAGACCACATACATACGCTGCGGCAAGTCATACAGAAGACCGAAGAGTATAACTTGCCGCTGTCTCGCGTTTGTGGACTATGAGAAAGCCTTCGATTCGATCGAAACATGGGCGGTGCTTGAGTCTCTCCAACGATGCCGAATTGACTATCGGTACATCGAAGTGTTGAAGTGTTTGTATACAAACGCCACTATGTCAGTCCGAGTACAAGAACAGAGCTCGAAGGCGATTCCCTTAAAAAGAGGCGTAAGACAGGGAGACGTAATCTCTCCGAAACTGTTTACGACCGCTTTGGAAGATGCCTTCAAGCTCCTGGAATGGAAAGGGCTGGGCATCAATATTAACGGCGAATACATCACTCACCTTCGATTTGCCGACGATATTGTGGTCATGGCAAAGTCGATGGAAGAGCTCAGCACGATGCTCGAAGGCCTCAATCGAGTCTCCCAGCGGGTAGGCCTAAAAATGAACATGGACAAACGAAAATCATGTCAAATGTCCATGTCGTGCCTGCCTCAGTTATGGTTGAGAACTCGGCTCTTGAAGTTGTCGACGCGTACGTATACCTAGGACAAACAGTCCAATTAGGTAGGTCCAACTTCGAGAAAGAGGTCAATCGTCGAATCCAACTCGGATGGGCAGCGTTTGGGAAACTTCGCAACGTCTTTTCGTCCAACATACCTCAGTGCCTTAAGACGAAAGTCTACAACCAGTGTGTGTTACCAGTGATGACATATGGAACCGAGACGTGGTCCTTCACTATTGGCCTTCTGAACAAGCTCAGAGTCGCTCAACGAGCTATGGAGAGGGCTATGCTCGGGGTTTCACTACGGGATCGAATCAGAAATGAGGAGATACGTAGAAGAACTCTGGTCACCGACATAGCCAAACGGATTAGCACGTTGAAGTGGCAATGGGCAGGCCATATAGCGCGCAGAACAGATGGCCGATGGGGCCGCAAAGTTCTCGAATGGAGGCCACGGATCGGCAAGCGCAGCGTAGGACGTCCACCTACAAGATGGGCAGACGACTTGGTGAGAACTGCTGGTCGGCGGTGGATGCAGACGGCTTCCAACCGCAGTACTTGGAGATCAATGAGGGAGGCCTTTGTCCAGCAGTGGACGTCCTACGGCTGAAATGATGATGATGATCTGGTGGTTTTGTGCAAGATTGGTTTCTAAAGCCAGAAATCATGAAAATATTTTTCATTTCTAGTAATTGGTATCGAAATTTAACTGAATCTTATTTACTTTGCCTACTACCAACTCCTCTAACACTAATTGATGATCATAGTAAGTTGTTTTAATACAGATTGCTAAATTTACAACAGGAAACTAATTGAGAAGATAAAATACAATAAATTATGTACTAAAATAAATGCTTTATTTGCAGTTAGCAAGATGAAATAACTGTAGATTCTGATTTGATTTCCAAGTTTTCAGTGTTTTCTGTCTGGTTGTCATCTGAACTAAAAGTGCTGAGGTCTCGGGACATTGAGTAGGCATCCTCGCCATCCGCATAGTATTTAGGCTCAATCTCTAGGATCTTGAAACCTAGAGAGTTGGTGTAGAGGTTCAAGGCTGCTCGGTTGCTCTTTCTTACATGCAGCGACACATATTTAGCCTGTAAAAGAACACAATAGATTAGAAGAGTCCTACTCAAATTATTTATACTAGCTAGGCTTCATTTTATTCTTATTTCTTACATCCATTTGTCACTATAACAAATGTTACAGTTTTCACCGATTGTAAGGAAAGCTACAGCTAAGTCAGCTACAAGCATTGAAAGCTATTGAGTTGTTCCTTTTATCTAATAAATATGGCAGCTATATGAAGGTGTAGGTAAGGCTAGTCCATCTACAATGTCCGTAAGGATTGAGGAGCCACATCAGATTTTTAAAATCTGATATCACTATTATTTAGCAGCAATGTAGCTGATTTTGCAGCACAAATTCTAGATTTAGCAGCAAAATATAACTAGTGATATATTTTACTACTCAATCCTTATGGACATCATCGACATTGTAGATGATGTCCATTGCAACATCCCATATAGGGTGAATTAATATTTGTTGTGGAACTCCAATATCTGATACAAGTTAATAAAAGTGGTTGGTTATGATATGAAACATTATTTGTATTATGACAGCTTACTTGAAAGCATTCCACCATAGCAAGAGACGCCTGGTTCATAAGTTTTTGTGCAAGTCCTAGTCGTCTGTGCGAACGCTTAACAGCAAGTGATGTGATGTGTCCATGACGGTTGTCTTCGCCATCTTCCTCCATTTTGGCTAGGACATAACCTGAAAGTATACAATAAACCCATAACATACTGGGAACTTAGGATACAGAGGTGGTAGAGATTTGCATGCATTTTTATAGACTATTTTATTATTGTCATAATTTGTATTTAACTTAAAGATTAGACTATACAAATGAAAGATGATTGTAGACATTGCATTAATCTCCAAACTATGCAAGTCTGTAGATATTTTCTAGATGGTATAAACAATTCATCAATAACCACTAGTTTGGTTACGCGAAAATAATTTTTCGACCCTTAATTGGTTTGCGTTTTGGCGGGAAAAACGGCGGGCGCTCCGCGGGCGCTCCGCGTCAGCGCTAAGTGGATACTGGCTCGGTTTTTACAATGGAGCGTAGCGTGGTATTTACGCTCTATGGAAAGGGTTTGAATGAAGCTTGTCAGTAGAATCATTCATAATGTAGTCTGTGTTCGGGATATACAGCGTAAAAATTATTTTCTATTAATTATTGATTTAATTTTATATAAAAAATACTTTTGTTTGTAATTCAAAATGTATTATCATATATCTACATGTTTTGCGGTATATACATAGTATGTGGTATAACCTCACTATATATAACATAACATTTAGGTGTCTTAGAACAAAATATTTTTTGATCGTAATTATAAAGTGCATTTTTTATGCATTTTTTTTGCGTAATCTTTTTTTTAATTTTAATTTAATCGAATAAAATTATTTTTTCTTGGGCTACGTAAATTTTATTTGTTATTGTCATTGTCAACTTCATTGAGAAGGCTACAAAACAAAGAAGAAGTTGATAAACACCATAGTTTAAAAATGACAATTGTTTTCGTGGAACGATGACTCAGCGATGACTCACTGGTCAGTTTACTTACCAAAACCAAACGACGGCTAAAAAATCTTGGTAAGTAAACTGACCAAAACCAAACGAGCGGATAATTTACTAGCTTGTATAAATGCTAATATTTTGAACTAATCTTACCAACAATATGGCCCTTCTCATCTTCAGCCACATAGCTTAGCTGAGGCCAGGACAATCCATGATAGAAATAATACTTCATCTGATAGTTCTCCGGCAAGCACAGTAAATTGCAGTGCTGCATATTCATTAGGTCACTGGGACGTGCACACCGAATGTTCATTTTGACCTTAAAAAAAATTACAGAATCATACTAACTACAATAACCAACTTTTTTTTGACATAGAAACAACAAGACTTGTTAATTTAACAACTGAAGTAAGTACCTAGGTACCTTATTTTTCTTTCACTCTCTTCTAATTTTTCTACTTGGTTTGGGTTGCCTTGTCTCTGATGCCGGGGGCGTATCTGACATACCACCCAGAAGCTCCCGAACGAAACGAAACTTAGACAGGCAGCACTTCCAAACAATATACCAACCTGCCAACAAGACATCACATCAATTAATCTATCTAATACACTACCAATATTGATTAGTAACACATTAAAACAACAATCTTATTGGACTACTTACAAAATAACACAAAGACAAAAACTAAAAATACGCTACATACGAAGGTTACAAAAGCTAATATCACTTCCTTCATATCAAAAAAACATGTTATGTTAATATGAACACGAGGTAAATGCATCCACTTTACCAGAACAAAGACTATCTCTACAACTAATATCAGTCAATGTAAGCGTGTCAGATTTTTCCGTAAGCCAGATCAAAGGCCCATCATGATGTAGACAGCGCCATTTTGATTGGTTTTACGAAAACAATACATTATAGAAAATTATGGAGCCCTATATACTAAGTGGTACATGAATGAATCAGAGGGTGATTAATTGCATAAAATAACACGGATACATACCTACGTGCACTAAGTAAAACAAATTGAATTGTTTTTCAAATCTGAAAACCGTGATAAAATTCAAATCCAAATCTAACCTCACTTTTTGACAGTGACATCAGCAACAATTGATATAACTGCAGTCCTTTTTTATTAGAATAAAAAAAAGCCTATTTTTCATTTGGCGCGATTAATTTTACAAGCTGACTTTAGCTGACTACAATATTCAACTTATTAATTGAGTTTATATAGGGTTGTTGTAAATAGAATATGTCTAAATTAATTTCAATTAAAAAAATGTGTGCGTTCATCTGTCTCTTACATCAAAAAGACGAAGAAGTAGTAGTCAATTATTATCAAAAAACGTAAACAAACAAAACAACTTCGTCGGCTGCTGTTTTATCTAGTCTAGTACATACATATATAACTAACTACTTATTTTATTTAAATTGTTAGTCTCCATCTCTGCATGCATTCAGCATTGGTTTTGTAATACTCAATCCACATTCAAAACCCACACCTCCAGTAAGTTTTCCCAAGTTATCAATGGAGGAGCAAGAGTCTGGTTCGTTCTCGAGGTAATCCTAATAATAAAAGCGAAAGTAAGAATGTTTGTATGTAAGAAGTTGCAGCGGTAGGTGCTATACGAAGTTCGCCGGGACAACTAGTATTTTATATTATGTGTTTTCATGTGTAGAAAGTCACATTAGTTAGACTAGCTTGGTAAACTTCCGAGGACCCTATATACGAAGATATGGTTGGAATTTGCAGCAGAACCCTTGTACTGCAAACCACATCTTCAACTATAGGCGACCTCTGTGACTCAGTTGGCCCGGCTGAGGCTCAGGAATTTGAGGGTTCAGTCCCCGCCGGGAGAAAAATGTTTGCTTTTCTGCATATATTTTGTCTTGGATATGGGTAATTTAATTTCACTGTAGAATGAAATAAGAATATATTTTTTTTTAACATTATGCTGGTATATTTGAGTGACCTGTGCTAAAATATTATTAAATTAAAACCAAAAAACTAAATGTTGCTGTTTAAGGTTTAAATATTACTTTTATCAGCCTTTGAATAGAATAGAATAGAATAGAATACGCTTTATTGAAACAACATAAAACATACAAACAGGTATTAACAAGTAATAAATAACACATTATGCTGCTCAATGGGCGGCCTTATCGCTGAAAGCGATCTCTTCCAGGCAACCTTTCCTTTGTATTTTTACAACAACAGTTTTTTTTAATTATTTATGCTGAAATGTTAGGTGAAGAAGTAAACATTTTATTTTTAAGTCATACATAAATCTTAAAAATGATTTATGGTATTATTTCAGGTACAGAAGTCCAGCATTTCCAAACTCAGAGGTGCAGCTGCTAGTATCTCTGGTAGATAAGTACAAGAATCCAATATTAATTAAATCAACACTTAAATCAGTGACCTACTATAAAGACAAAGCCTGGGAAAAGCTGACAAGGGAATTTAACGAACAAAAATCTTGTAAAGATTATGAGAGAAGTACGGATGTTTTAAGGACAAAATGGGATAACTTAAAACGGATGACTAAACGGCAGTCCAAGAGTGACCAGTTTCATAATGACATTTTGCAGAAAGTAATAACAATATGTGAACTTGATGCTGGATCTTTTGTCAATTATGCGCCAGATGATGTTGAAGAGGGTATGGTTTTTTTCTGTCTGTTTTATGTGTATAGAATTCTAATTCTAATTATTAATTAAGATTGATAAAAATACTACTAAATGAAATTTGAATTTCAAAGAATTTTTAAGGCTTTTATTGAAATTAAATGCAAATTTTAATGAAAGCTATAAAAATTAATTGATAATATATATATGACCATTTTTCCCACCACCAGACCACTGATTCAAGCACATTCTCAGTTTTTTATTTGGGTATTTAACAACTAAACAGATAGGTTAACTCCATGGGGTCAATTCAACCACATTAGAATAAAACTGAAATACCTGTGTTCAATAAACATTGGGCCAAATTCGTGACTGAAGGCTAAATATAATACAAATAATTTCTGAAGACAGTTGTTGTACACAACATGGAAGAAGAAACTACTTTTGAATTTTGTCTCATAATATTACAAGATGGCGCTGGATTGTTTCACGAGCCAGATGGCTGGGAAATAAACAAGTAAAAGTGAAACATAAAAATTGTGTAATGTGCATGAGATTTTTCTATCAAAATCTCATGTAGACATATATATTCCCCAACAATTGCAAGTAATCACAATCTCGTAAGTAAAATAATGAGTGACGTAAAACGCTATCGCTCCCCAAACTGGCAGCTTCAGGAAAGAGAACTATTGTTAGATCTTGTAGAAGAACACTACAGAGTTATTGAATCAAAGAAACTCGATGGGGCCACTCTAAAGAGAAAACATATGGAATGGGCGCTTATGGCTCGGAAGTATAATGCGCGGACTAAATCCAATCCTCGAACAGCCACAGTTCTCAGAGGGCAGTGGACCGCTTTGAAAAAAGCTGCCAAGCGTGATGAGCAAACTTACCTTGAAATGGGTTAGTTAAAACTTTGTAACAAATGTCTGAATTTAAAGTTGTTGTTTCTCTTATGGAGTAAATGTATGACTATTTTAATTGTTATCAGGTGAAGGAGCGCTGATAAAAAACGAATTACACAACAGAATTGTTTGCCTTATCCAAGCTAAACTGAATGAGGGGACACTTCACACATTTGAAAATGAATTTCTACCGGATATTCAAGATGAGGATTCTGAAGACATGTTATTAGCGTCATATAGTAAAGGTTCACAGAATCATCATTTCATAATTTCGGCCGTAATACGTCCACTACTGAACACAGGCCTCCCTCATGGATCTCCATGAGGGGTAGTTGCCATACTCACCACGCTTGGCAGGCGGGTTGGCGAGCGCAGTACGGGATGTTGATACACGGGAGGACGCTGCTGCCCATTATCCGGAGGTATCCCTTAGCAGGCTCTTACTGCATCCACGGGCATGAAAGGAGGGGTAACATTCTACTGCCAGCACCCCACGGCAAGTACCTATATTATTATTAGGTTCACAGAATACTAAAAATAATATAGGTACTACCTACTTAAACTAGGGTTAAAAAGTTAATGAAGCTGGCTCCAAAAAATATTTTTGTCAGACATGAGATGTCTTATAATACCTTATGCTTTTATGTTACCTATCTCAAATCAAAATTTGCATTTGTGATATCATCATCATCATCTCAGTCAGCCGTAGGACGGCTGTCTACGTCCACTGCTGGACTTGGATCTCTAAGGCGGTTCTCTCACTAGCAGCGCGTCCCGCCGCGGTGCGCGGAGCGACAGATTAAGCGCGCGGCGACGGAAGCGCAATCCGAAAATCAAACTCATTCAAGATACTGCAGTTATATTATGAACTTTAAATATTTATTTAAAATATACGTAACATCTTCAGTGCCTGAAGACGAAAGTCTTCAATCAGTGTGTGTTACCAGTGATGACATCTGATGATGACAGATGATGAACCGAGACGTGGTTCTTCACTCCTTCGATGGGGCCGCAAAGCTTTCGAATGGAGGCTACGGACCGGCAAGCGCAGCGTAGGTCGTCCACCTACAAGATGGGCAGACGACTTGGTAAGAAACGCAGGTCGGTGTTGGATGCAGGGCGCTTCCAACCGCAGTACTTGGAGATCAATGAGAGAGGGCTTTGTCCAGCAGTGGACGTCCTACGGCTGATATGATGATGATGGTGTTTCAAAATATATTATTTTAAATATAAATCTATCCACGTCAAAATCCATCGTGAAAACGGCCTTTTTAGGGTTCCGGACCAAAATGGTAAAAAGGAACCCCTTATGGTGTGACTTTGTCTATCTGTCACAGATGGATATCTTGATGAAACTTGATTATTTGAAACTTGAAATGGTTTACGATAACGCCTTTATACTAATATAGCTTATACAATCTTGAAAAATATTCTTATTATGATGGCAAAGGGATCTCAGAAATTTTAATTGAAGTTACTACCAATAAAGGTATGTATGTCCATGTTTCATCATTGAAAGTTGATTACTTCTCTTCTCTGGAAAATAAACTTGAATCATATACCTCCATATACGATCACACTATTATTCTTGGGGACTTTAATACATGCCTCTTAAAAAATGATGTACGAGCTAACAAACTTGTAACTTTAGTATCCTCTGTCAACATGCACATTCTTCCTCTCTCAGCTACCCACCAAGCACCCCATTCCACACCCTCTCTTTTAGATCTTATTTTAGTCAGTGACACTGATCGCGTAGCAACGCATGGTCAGCTTTCAGCCCCTTTTTCTTACCATGATCTTCTGTTCCTTTCTTACAAAATTCGTTGTCCAAGGCGTAAGCCAAAAACCCTTTTCCTTCGTAGTTTCAAGGACATCAACTTGGAGCGCTTGAAGTCCGACGCTGATAGCATTAACTGGGAACCAGTGATCTCTGCGGTTGGTGTCGATGATAAAGTTTCTGCCTTTAACGCAATTGTCACCAACATCTTTGACATCCACGCCCCAATGAAAAGAGTTAAAGTCAAACATCCGCCAGCACCTTGGTTAACTCCCCTTATTAAAACTATGATGTCCAAACGGGATAAGGCGAAGAGAACCTATAAGAAGTTCCCTTCTGCGGTGAACCTAGCTTCTTTCAAGAAACTTCGTAACCGATGCAGCAAAGCGGTTAGAAATGCAAAGAGGCACCACATTCATAATTCCATACAAAATTCTAGTCCGGCTTTAATGTGGAAATTCCTTAATTCGCTCGGGCTTGGTAAAAGGTCAGATCCTGTCTCTTTTTCGTTTGATTTAAACACTATAAACTCTCATTTCTCCAAATCTCCACTTTCTCTTAATTCCACTGTTAAACTTTCTACTATTGATCTTGTTTCTCGTCTGCCCAGGCCCGTTTGTTCATCTTTTAACTTTGTAGAGGTTTCTGAGAGCGAAATATTGAGGTTCCTCAATTCCATTTCTACCAGAGCTGTGGGTACGGATGGTATCCATGTCCACATGCTCCAGCTCCTGTCTGCTGAACTCGTTCCTGCAATCACACATATTGTTAACTATTCTCTCGAAACGAGCTCATATCCCTCTATTTGGAAAAAAGCTTACGTCATACCCCTACCTAAAGTGCCCAATCCTGTTTCTGTATCCCAATTTCGGCCAATCTCCATCTTACCTGTCCTATCCAAAATCCTAGAACACGCGGTACATAAGCAACTTTCTTACTTCCTTTCCCAACATAACCTGCTGAGCCCATTTCAGTCTGGCTTTCGTCCTGGCCACAGCACTGTAAGCGCCTTGACGAAAGTCTCTGACGACATTCGCTGGGGTATTGATAACAGACTTGTTACGGTCCTGGTGCTACTGGACTTTAGTAGCGCCTTCAACTCTGTTGACTATGATATCCTTCAATCCATTCTTTCCTCCCTCAATATTTCCCTCTCAGTAGTCTCTTGGTTTGACTCATATCTTTCGGGACGCTCGCAGTGCGTGCGCTCGGACGAGTCTTGCTCCGACTGGTGCAACATTACTGCGGGTGTTCCTCAAGGTGGAGTTCTTTCTCCTCTTCTTTTCTCTGTTTTTATAAATGCCATTTCTCAAGTCCTGTCTTGTCACTATCATCTTTATGCGGACGACCTGCAAATTTATCGCCAGTTTAAAGTCGAAGAGATCTCAGAAGGGATTAATCTTATTAACTTTGACCTCAAGTGTATTGACTCTTGGGCTAAGGCTTTCGGTCTACAGGTTAATCCTTCAAAGTCTCAAGCTTTGATCCTTGGAAGTCCTTTCATGCTAAATCTTGTGGGAAAGTCTTTCCTTCCCCCAATTTTATATGACAACACTCGGATAGACTTTGCTGCTAATGCCGTAAACCTAGGTGTCACTTTTGACAGTCACCTATCGTGGGCGAGTCATATAAATGTTATCAGCAAGCGGGTTAACTATTCATTCCAGTCACTCAAGCGTCTCCAAAAGTTTCTGCCCTTTGAAACCAAAATAACTCTTGCTCAAACTCTTTTATTACCTCTTCTCGACTACGCTGATGTCTGTTTCCTTGACGTCACGGAGGAACTACTTAACAAACTGGAGCGTCTTCAGAACTTGTGCATCCGTTTTATCTTTGGATTGCGCAAGTTTGATCACGTCTCCAGTTTCAGATCTCAACTTAAGTGGCTTCCCATTCGTCGTCGACGTGACCTCCATGTTCTATCATTTCTCTTTAACGTTCTTCACAATCCTCTGTCACCTTCCTACCTTCGTGAGCGTTTCGAGTTTCTTGTTCCGCGCGGTGTTCCCTGTAGGACTGCCAAGTCCCTACTCCTTAAAATTCCCTCCCATTCATCAAGCCGTTATGGTGACTCCTTTACTGTTGGCGCTGCCAGGCTGTGGAATAGTCTTCCCCACTCCATTCGCAACAGTCAAACTATAAGCACTTTTAAAAGGCAAGTAAAAGAGCACTATCTCTCTCTGTAATCACTTATGTTATATATTATATATATATATATATTTAGTATACGTATATACATTTATTTATTTTATATATGTTTGTTATTATATGTAGGTATTTATATTATTATAATGAGTAAGTTTATTTGTTTTATTTGATTTGCATAATTAGTCGGTTAATTGTTTAGGTATATTTATTTTCGTAGCAACGTGTATTTATATAATTATTACCTTTTGTTTTGTGTACACGTACCCACTTTAAAATCAGTTTTCCTATCCTCAAAGGTTTGCTGGAAGAAAACTCTTGGTAGGGTTAAGCTCGCCTTTGTACATGTCCTATATATAAGCTTTTGTATATGTATTTACTTTGTGTACAATAAAGAATTAAGAATTAAGAATTAAGAATGTTTTGTGTGAATAAATAATCTACGTCGTCTGAGGTTGATACCTCAGACGACGTAGATAATTTATTCTTATGATAAGAAAGGGCTTCATTTGCAAATTTATAAACAGTTTTTAGTTTTCCGTATTGTTTTCGACTTATTTACAAAAAATTACCTTTCTCCACCCTTATCTCGGAAGTATGCAGAGATAAACCCCTATAAGTTCACTATCAGACAAGGCGCTGTCAAGGTTCTCCAACAAATATAAAACGCCTTTATCATAATAGGTATTATATGTATTGTATGACGGCATGGAACTCTCGGCACGCGATACCGACTTAATTCTTGGCCGGTTTTATTTGATAAAAACTCGCGCGGTTATGCGGAGCTCAGTGTGTTATACCCTGCGGCACGCCCCGCGCGCCCGCGCAGTTTAGCAGAATCTGCTGCGCGCGGGACGCGATCTCGCACGCCAACGCGTTGTCATTGTGTTGTCCTAGGCGTGTTTTCCATACAAATTGTTATACTTGCATACAATGTTGAAATCTGCGGCCCCGCGCTTTGCCACCGTCGGAGCGCGGTAGTGTGTTTTTCGCAGGGGGTTGTTGCCAAACATGCCGCGCTTGGCAGGCGGGTTAGCGAGCACAGTACGGGATGTTGGTACACGGAAAGACGCTGCTGTCGATGGGCAGAATCTGGCCGTCACCCCACGCCATTTATTCTTGGTTTTTTCTTGGTTTGAATTATATCTGTCTGATTTAAATTTAATCAAAATGTTTTGCTGGATGGAAATAAGTATTTACCTCAAAATACTCGAAAGATTAACAAATGTGGTTGAATCAGCTCCTGGTTGGTGACATATGTAGGTACTAAGAGAAATATGTCTTTATTTCACTGATCTATTTTTACAGATAGTAAAGAGCAGAATATTGATGCTGCATGTGAGAGCAAACCGGAAATTAAAGCCTGGGATTGCAATGTAGGCGATAGTTCAGGTAGCTACTGTTTGTTTATACTATTATATTTATAAGATATTATTTCCGGCATTATAAAATATGATTACTATTAAAAAATTAACTAACCTACCTACCACTAATAGCTCTTATTATTTTCTAGATGGGGAACATCTCGCAGAACTAAGAGATGTGGCTAAGTAAGTTAACTTGTTGTATCTGATAAATGTGGTTATTTTAGCCCACAGCTAGTCTGATATGCGGCAAAAGTGGCCGGCCCAATTACATACATTACATACATACAAGTCCTACGTCAAGTTAACTTGTTGTATCTGATAAATGTGGTTATTTTAGCCCACAGCTGGTCTGGTATGCGGCTAAAGTGGCCGGCCCAATTACATGTCAGTGCTGCAAGACTAAGTCCTACGTCAGCGATCTTAGATTTTAAATGCAGTGTTCTTTCAAAGTCAAAGTAAACGTGTAGGTACTTTTTGCATGAAATACATGTTACAATGATGTCAATGTTTCATTAAATGGTACCAATGTATTCTGCCACAATACTAGAGTAACAGTAAAATTATTAGAGAAATACAAGTATTAATAGCATAATAATAAATAATTATTAATTAATGTTTACATATATTTTTGAACAGAATTACTTATAATAAAATTTTGCGTGAAACTCGCCTTCGTGGATTATACGAAGGCGTTTGATTCTATAACCCAGAATGCCATATTTACCGCTCTATCAAATCAAAAAATAAACTATTTCTAAATTAAATTAATTCAAACCATTTACAACAACAGCACAGCTTCTATTAAATTGCAACAAACCCAAGGTCCAACATTCACTATCGGAAAAGGTGTTGAGCAAGGTGATCCGCTGTCGCCAAAACTTTTTACTAGCACTCTCGAAGAGGTCTTCAGAAAGTTGGAACTGGGTGGAAAGAAAGGGGCATAGTTGTCGTCGGGACGAAGTTGTCTAACCTCCGTTTCGCCGATGATATTGTTATTTTCTCTTCATCTGCCATGAGTTACAAAACATGCTCGAAAATCTGAGCATGGTAGGTCTCGAGATTGGTGCATGAAATATTCTATGAAGATTGCTCTTCCAATGTCCTTAAAATAAACATATGAACATGTGCATCCTCCCCATACTTGCTTACGGCGCGCGTAAACTTGGTCGGTTACCAACACACAAAGGTCCAAGCTCGAGGTTTGCCAACGGGCAATGGAGTGCAGTATACTCGGAGTAAAACGGATAGACCGTATTCGAAAAACAGTACTCAAATTGTCAACGTAGCTCAAAAAGTTGCGAAACTTAAATGGAGCTGGGCTGGTCATGTTTGCCACATGCCCTAAAACCTGTGGGCCAAGATCACCACTCAGTGGAGCCTCAACACGGTGAGGCGTCGCGGCAGACCGAAGAAGCGATGGCGTGACGAGTTAGGCATTATATATATATACATTATATACAGTGTGTTAGTGTGAACACACTTATCACTTAAACCACGAATGTATAACCCTAAAATGAATTGATACAAGTAATAATTCAAAATAGTCAATTAGTTTCGTTACATTTTGATAATTCATTTCTAATCTAAGGAACGTGATTTTTTGGACACCCTAATTACAGTCGTACGTCGCCCGCAAATGTCGCTGGGCTCGGGCTGGTGTAGGTACGTATCAAAACGAATGGTTGCTTGCATAGAACTTTCCCTTCATACTTTTCCTGCCTTAGGACAGGCAAAAATAATTACTCTAGCACGTTACATTATTAAGTTATTTCAAGACAAGTAAAATTATTAAAATGAATCAAAAAAGCTATAAGGCTAAAGTAGGTAGTTATTTTCGGTTATTTAAAAAGTTCAATAACAAACAAGTCTTATTTACATACGTAGCCTTTGTGTAGCCGCTAGGATAGTGTCCCGGCTTGGCACACGATGTCCTGGAAACCGCTCTGTGTACATCCTACGTGCCAAGGTCACCCACCAGCTATGGCATAAAGCCGCACCTTTTCAGTCCACTGTTCGCTCGTGTACGACATTGTCACAGCACAGATAAGTTACACAGTTAGTTTACATTTTACCGCGAATCGGCACACATAAGGGTCGCGATGTATCGACCTCACGAGATTGCACGCGACTGGCGAAAGAGGCGGCGCGGGCGCTCGCGTGGGTCTGGCCGCGGGACCTTGGCGGGTGTTTTTGTCGGCGCTTCAAAGAAACGGCGAGTTGCCGAAAAGCGGCGGGCGGCTCGTTTGAGAGAAAGAGAAGGCGCATTGCACCTACGCACGTGTTTCGTAGCCTCAGAAATCGTAGTGTGTGTAGGGTGAAACGCATTCATGATCTGTGAGGATTTTCTTTGCAAAAATTATGTAAAAATAAATTATTATTTTTTCATCGGTTTTGGACTCTGTTCCTGATACCTAGTCTGTGGTTTCAAGGATAAGACTGTTTACACTAACACCCGGTATACGCGTAAAAACAATATACGCGTTTTCAAAATGACGGCGGATCGAGATGTATGGAGCGATAAGGGGGAGGCTTTGGTCCAGTATTGGGACACTTACGGCTTATTGTGAATAACATGTATTGGCTAGTAAAATTCTCAATACTGAAACAATAAATTTTGTATTCCTTACTGACTATGGCAAATGATGTATTCTTTAAAACTGCGAGGTTGTAGGTACCTGTTCTCTTGACTAGACTGCATTGTGTAGTGTATTTTAAATGTTTTTATTTCAGAACAGAAACGGATTTTTCTGCGCGTGACTGTCGCCTCTTACTGCACTGTGTAAGGCAAGAGAAGAATGTCCTCTTCAGTACATCGCACTTCGCCAGGAAACAAAAGGCTTGGGCAAGGGTGGGTATCTACCAATTACAATTACTTACGTTTATATTTTTAAGTTCACTACTGAACACTGGCTCATGGATCTCCATGCCATGAGGGGTAGCTGCCATACTCACCACGTTTGGCAGGCGGGTTGCCGAGCACAGTACGGGATGTTGATACACGGAAAGTCGCTGCTGTCCATCTTCCGGAGGTATCCCTCAGCAAACTCACTGCATCCACGGGCATGAGGCATGAGAGGAGGGGAAACCGTCTGTCGGTGCCCCACAAAACTTGAAAAATGTTTGTTTATTTAACGCGTGCTTTAACTAAGCTGTGGGTTTTAGCAAACATCTTGATGAAACCCACAGCTTAGTCAGCTTCTGACGATCTTTCCTCAGACTAATAGCCGACTAAGCTGGGAGGATGGTATAGGTGGTGGGTAAGCCCAATTCGTCTTGTCAGTGTCTTAGGCATTGCGGCGTCCAGAGTCCAGAAAAGATCTCCCAAAGAAGAAGAACTGAAGATCAGGGCGCCTACTCTAGAAAACAATTACGATATTATCGCCAGAATGGCAATCTGCGTAATGGACATAAGAGTTAGTTTGGCTTGATTACCATTTAGATTCATCGCAATTTGCCTTTAAGAGTAGGCCCCCTGCCTCTTGGTCGCACAGTATCCCTTGGCCACCATTCAGTAACGGCATTCATCCATAACAAAAATATTTCAGGTTGCCCGATTGTTCAACCGCCAGAGCCCTACTAAGAGGCCATCTTCAGAACTAAAAAAGAAGTTTCAGAATCTAAAGTCAATGGCGAGTAGAGTAAACAGTACAAAGAAAAGAAAGAAATACGAGCAACTGAGTGATGCGGAAGAAGGATTACAAAAGGTGAGATGTTGTTGTCTTGTTATTTTTAACGCCCGGCGCAAAATGAGTGGTGAGTTTGACTACTATTTGTGTGTGTGTGTGTGTGTGTGTGTGTGTGTGGCACCGTAGATCTTAAACGAGTAAATCGATTTTGATGCGGTTTTTATATTTGAAAGCAACTTTTCTATACTTATGCGAACTCATGAGATGTGTTATGGAAGTCGGTAAAGCCGTTTAGAAATTATTAAAGATAGTGTAAGGGAGTGTAAGGGAGTTTAAATTTAATGTTTTCTATATTTTCTTTTAGGTACCACTGTAACATAAAATATACATAACAAGCAAGAAATAAATAGAGATCATAAATTAATCATGGGTGTTCTTATCGCTAAAGGTACCGCTAGTGTATTTGTCCCTAATTAAAAAAATGCAAGCAAAGTACGTCTCTTGGAGAAATACTGACTTTGTTCGCAGTTTTTGAAGAAAAGCGTATTTCGACTAGGTGGAATGAAAAATAATTATATTTTTGTTTTAAGAAAATCAAGTCCGAACCTAAATCTGACGACTTCGATATGGAAAATGACGAAGACCCGGATATGGATGACGGCAGTCAGGATAGCAAACATCTGGACACCTTGGACGATCCTCTGTCCAACGGAGTTAGTGCCGATCCGGAGCTGAGTAAGTCGTTTTTAAAGCTTAAAACCTAATTTTTTACTATGCTGTCCCACTGCTGGGCAGAGGCCTGCCCTAAGTCTTTTCAGGAATCTTGCTTGCCAATCCCCAAGTCCCACTAATGCATCCTGAATGTATCCAGATCATCACGCCCCATGCCATTCGTATCCTGTGCTGCGTCGCAACTTAAAACTTAATATAATTAATACTCTACAGAAAAAAATATATCAAAACGCTGAATTACCGGTCGCGAAGCAATGCTCAAGCGGTCGGCGATTAGGGCTGCTGGAAGATGATCCTGAGTACTGCCTTTTGGACCTGGCATAAATCAACACAATAATAATAAAATAATATCATCATTAAGCACACGTATCAACTCGGAATGGGATCGTAACCGTATCGCCTTTCGCGTCGCCGTCAAACAGCCGTCAACCTAACGTAAGCACGAAACCAAAGCGGATCAGAAGCTCCGATACGTCGCCTCGGCTACGGCTAGGCGACGCCGCGCTTACGGCTCGCCAACCGCTGGTTGACGGCTAGTTCAATCATTTTGAATCCGAACGATAAGTGTGGACGAAGATACGTAAGCTAGGGTACGGAGAACCGTAAGCTAGGGTAGGGAGAACCGTAAGCTAGGGTAGGGAGAACCGTAAGCTGTGGTAGGGAGAACCGTAAGCTAGGGTACGGAGAACCGTAAGCTAGGGTAGGGAGAACCGTAAGCTAGGGTAGGGAGAACCGTAAGCTAGGGTAGGGAGAACCGTAAGCTAGGGTAGGGAGAACCGTAAGCGCGGGAACGGCAAGTCGACCACGCACCGCACCGCGGTTCGTGAGCTTGTCCCGAGGCGAGGCGAGGCGATTACGTTACGATTCCGATTAGTGTGCGTTGCAGTAGGGAGTTTCATATAACTAATACTAAACGGCTCGAGTTGATACGGTGACGATCCCTTTCCGAGTTTATACGTGCTACGACCTTTATTATACCGCTTGGCAGGCGTATTGTTGCGTAATATGTAATATAGGCGTGGATGTTGATACACGGAAAGACGTTGCTGCCCATCTTCCGAAGGTATCCCTATTGCAGGCTCTTACTGCATCCACGGGCATGAAAGAAGGGGTAACTTTCTACTGCCACACATCACGGCAATAAAATAATATATATTATTATTTAGCCAAAAAAATTATATGTTTTAATAAGATGACACTGAGGCCTTTGCCCAGCAGTGGGATCCGATGGACTGTTTAGATTCGATAAAATGATTATTTGACATTGCCATTTTATAATTCAGAGCTATATTTTGTGGTGGAACGGTCCAATAACTTGGTGGGATAATAGTTTAGCAGCTAAAATCATCATCCGTGTGGGAATTTAACAGCTAAATCGTAATCCATGTGTATTTGAATTGGATCACTTTTTTTCCTTTGTTTGTAATTACAAAAATTGGACAACATATGCCTGTGGACAATGGAAATATTTTGAATTCAAATCAAATAGAATGCTAGAGTAGGTGATAGATAAGTGAACACGATATTAACCCGTTTTAAAAAACTCTTTGTTTTAAGGCATCACAAGAGATTCAGAATCCAAAGATTTGGAGAAACTAAGAAGAGAATTGTTGATCTACGAAATCGAGACTGCAAAGGTAACCGAGCCAAAATGAATAATCTCTAGCTTGGTACCATAATTAAAAATACTTTCATGTATTTTCCTATGTATAAGTATTTACAAAAAAAAAAGATTTTAAGTGTCTGGTACCCATAACACAAGCTCTGGTAACTGGTTACCTAGTGTGCTGTGTTCCAGTCCAGCATTCTTATTATAATATTATTTACTAAAATTACCTAGAGTGCGTAAGCTTCAAAATCAAGTTTTTAAAAATAATTTAACATTTTAACCCTACTTTTAGATTATTTAGATTTTATATACAATGATGAGCACCACCGTCTCTAACTGTTCTTAAAATTCTTGTCCATCCAAAGGTCGCCTGGCAGAGATCGCTTTTAGCGATAAAGCCGCCCATTGTCCACTTAATTATTATTATTTTTATTTCCTTTCTGTTTGTTATGTTATTTTAAGGTGTTTTAAGCGTATTCTATTCTATTTTAAGTATCCTTTCTATCAGTCGTCTGGTTTAGTAGAGACAGATCGTTTCTATAATAATATCGGAATAGAGCGTTTTTATGATACAAGTTTAGCTTTGCTACTGGATGGTATTGTATAAACACAGGCCTTCCTCATGGATCTCCTGATGATCCTGAGGGGTAGTTGCTATTCTCACTACGCTTGGCAGGCGGATTGGTGAGCGCAGTATGGGATGTTGATACACGGATAGACGCTGCTGCCCATCTTCCGGTGGTATCCCTTAGCAGGCTCTTACTGCATCCATGGGCATGAGAGGAGGGGTATCATTCTACTGCCGACACCCCACGGCGGACTCCCTGATTACTCAGGGTTAATGTAGCATTCTAATGGTGAAAATCGGTCCAGTAGTTTTTGATTCGTTACATACAAAATACAAATATTTCCTCTATATAATATATTTAGTATAGATTACCTGCTCTTTACAGCTGCAAAGGAAAAGGTTAGAAGATGCAATCGCAGCCGAAAAGGCAGAGCGAGATGCAAGAGCTATAGAGACGGCCCTCCGCATCCGTTCGGCGAGACTGGAACTGATATCGGCGGAGTCCAAGCTACCGGCGTCGCACCATGCACTCAGCTACACTCCGGAGGAGGCGGCGGCGCAGCGGTACATGGCTCATCGTGTGACCTAACGGACGTAAGTCATTTAAATCTTTACAAGGAATCTAAATAAAATATCACTTTGCCAAAAAGACAGTCAAGGCGTAAAACAAGGCGAAAACAGACTGACAGAGTGATTCTATAAGGGTTCCTTTTTACCATTTTGGTCCGGAACCCTAAAAAAGGGAGGAGGCTAAGGCGCAGTACCTAGTATAAATATATATAGGTACCTGACGTTTATTCGGTCGTATATATATATATATTACGTATGACGTTATATACAGCTATACAGAATATATATACAGGGTGTAAAAGGACAACTACCGAAAACTTCGGGAGGTCAATGTACTCATCAATATGAACAACTTTTAGTAAGGAACTTTTGCTGTAAAAAAATGTAAAGAAACAGCTGTTCCATATATTTTAGTAAAGTAGGTATTGTACTTTTGTATGGAACAGCTGTTTCTTCACATGTTTTTACAGCGAAAGTTGCTCAGTAAAAGTTGTTCATATTGATGAGTACATTTACCCCCCCCCCCCAAGGTTTCGGTAGTCGTCCTTTTACACCCTGTATATATATTCTGTATAGGTAATATGGTTTTACACAATAAAGAGTTTATCTATCTATATGTATTATCATGTGATGCAATGGTATTGATATTAATTTGATATACGTAAGTATATCATTATCATCTCAGACGTAGGAGTCCACGGCTGGACGTGGCCTTCAATTACTGATCGTGATTGGTTATGATTTCTTACCATACTCACCACGCTTGGCAGGCAGGTTGGCGAGCGCAGTACGGAATGTTGATACACGGCAAGACGCTGCTGCTGATCTTCCTCAGGTATATACCTCGCTTGGCAGATTCTTACATGCACGGGTAAGACAGGCGGGGCAACATTCGACTGCCGGCGCCCCGATTATTATTTACAGGTTGCAAAAGGAGCAAATGAAAGATTTCCTAAAATATTTATCGCCCGAAAAAAATATGTCAATCGGCTGTTGTTAATATAATATCGGCAGACATTTTGAATGTACCTACGTTGATTTATTTACCTTGCCCTAACTGGCAATATATAGCCGTAAAAACAGTTTAAGACCCATTCGTTTTGTTTCAGATAACGGGTGTTCAGTTACCGTAGTTACCATGAGATTGAAAATGGAAAATAAATGTAGAATCTGTGATCCATCACCTTTAAGTACGCGATTATATACCATTTTCATATAGTTGACTGATTATAATAATAATAATAATAATCGTTTATTTGACGTAAGTATATTTAAATGAGGTGATTGAGTCCATAGTTCCCAAACTAGCCTAGGCTATGTTTCAGGATCCTGTGGCTTCTTCTTATCTTATAATTACAATTTCACTTATGTCTAATTAATATTAATATTTTAAATCATTTACGAAATAAAATCAACTACCCAAAATAAATATTATCATAGATTAGAATTAAGGAAATAAAAACAAAATTTAGATACCAAAATTTGTATATTTTATTTGATTGCGTCTTACAAGATGATTAAATTACAATTCAATATTAAAATTACTTTATGCTTTTGTACAATTTCATCTATACCTAACTAAATCTACAACATCTATAAAATATACACAATGCTAATATACAACATGCTTTTTACACTGATATCGTACTCTACCGCTACTATCGTCATATTTGTATAATGTATAAATAAGTACAATTTTAGGTACATAATATGATATTACATTAATTTTCGGGCAAAAAACCAAATGTTAAAGCAAAATAAAAAAAAAATCGTATGCATTTAAAATTTCCGTCCGTTTTTTTGCAAGCATAGGTAAGTTGCATAATGTCAATACATGACAAGCCCGTAGGTAGGATTATTATATTGTGCGCAACACCGCTTTGAAATTGAGCAAGAGCAAATTACTCAAATGATCAAACAAATAGCAATACAGATGATATGATTCACAACAATTTATGAAACTCTTAATATAATCCTTTTGAAAAGGCTAACAATAAGTAGGTACTAAGATGGTCGCGTGTCACATCTTTCACTTCGTTAAGTACGGCATACGGCACGTAAATGCAGATATTCACAACATTCACACAAATTATTCTTTACTACTTAACCAACAAGCTTTTAGTCCACCAAACTGTGGTTTCATTTATGCAGATTGCCGTGACCAGTACACCCAATGTTACAGCCGAATCTTTTCACGTTTTGCAACGCATTGAGAAAGTGAACACGGAATGTATATTATGTGTCGACACGGCAAAAGGTTATTATGTCGGCCTTATGATTGCATATAAAATTCACACACACGTCCTACAATAACGATGCAAAAATGTATAAAACTTGGACGGATAACTCAACTCACTACGGCAATATGAGCATCCAGCAATTAAAGTCTCGACCCTCCAAACAAAACTAGCAGCCTTCGATCGCAACTTACCCTAATCTAAATAGAAACTCTGAATTTCGTCCACGTATTGGCAGTCTACGTTAGTAAATATATCGGAAGATTTCTTTGGTTATGGCGCGAGGGCGTCTCGCTATTCTCTGTGCGTGTTCTCTTTTCCCTGGTATCTCGCCATCACGGTGGCTGAACTAACCAGTGTTAAAATGGGGTAGACATTCTAGCGCACTATGATCCGTAAGTCGCGGACCAGTATTGGAACGCACCTATATTTGCAAGGTGGCGAGGGAAGGTGTTCCGGAATTGTTGTGGGGAGTAAGAGGGGTCAGCGGAGTGGTTGGTAGTGAAGGGGCTATGGTCGTTGCTGGGGTTAAGGGTGTTTCCGGCAACGGTGGTGGGTCGGCCGCTCTGACTAGAACTCTTCTTAGTTCTTGAGCTCGTGCGGCCAAGGTTCGGGCGGCGTCGGCCATTTCTGCCACTGCGCTAGCGCATGGGAACTGCTGGGCCGCGGCCTTCGTCTTGGCTACTGTCGCCGCGAGCGCATCTGATAACGCGTCTGAACATCGCAACGCTCTGGATTTCAAACTCGCGTGGTGGGCGCTCCTGAGAGAAGAATAAAAATGAGGTGAGTACGTTCTTGAAGTATTTGTAGAGCAAAGGTTTTCCATGAAATGATATTCCTCCTAATCCATCCAAAAAAATTAAGTAGAATATTTCCAGGTCATTTAGATTCAGACGTTAAAGTTAACGGTACAGCTTTAAAAGTATTGACCTGCTCTCCTCTGAATAGCCAACTTAACTGAGAGGTATAGGTGCTGGGCAAGCCTAATCGTTCTTACCATATCCCTTGCATCCTGTACCTACAGCATAAATACCAGTTGCTGACGCTGTTTACATCAGATATGAAAGGCTACCCACTTCTTACAAGCTAGTCTGATCATGGAGTCATGGATCTTGGCAAGCGCTCTGGTGCTAAATGATATCCAGAGTCAAAAGTTGAAGAGAAAGGTAGGTGGTCATAGGAACTACTAAGCTAAACAAGATACACCCGTCGAGTTTGGGTTCGTACGATTCGTCTTGGCAAGCAAACTCAAACTAAACTCAATAAGTGTTTACCTATTCAATACGCAACCTGTAATTGCGCACGCGACACTGATCTTTCCGTAATGAAATTCCGTTCGATATTAAGACATTGAAACGATACTTTAATGCCGCGTTCATTTTGTGTTCCCTTTACTCGATTCACGGGAATGGCTCGACGCCTAAGGATGTCTTATTAAACCAAAAACGCCTAGAGCATATTAGAGCAATTATTTACGATAAGACTTTAGTAGATCCATAAGTTTCACTTACCTATGTACTGTGTCGCCGACGTGCACTATGCGATGCGCACTGAGCACCACAAACTTGCCGTGCGCTAGGAACACGTCCGGCGGCTGGCCCATCTCTATCGTCCTGAGGAAGGCTTCCACGGCCGTGGACAGATGGGCTCCGTACGTGGCCGTTTGCGCTGCGTAGAACGCTGCTAGTTGTCTGTCGTCAAGGGGCAGGCGAGTGGCTGCTGCTACCGCGCTGACCTGGAAATATGATGGAATTAGAGGCTCCACAGTCTGCGAAACTAAGCTTGATCATCATCTCAGACGTAAAACGTCCACTTGACGCAGGCCTTCCACATGGATCTCCATGAGGGATAGTTGCCATACTCATCACGCATGGCAGGCGGGTTGACGAGCGCAGTACGACATGTTGATACAAGGAAAGACGCTGCTGCCCATCTTCCGGAGGTATCCCTTAGCAGGCACTTACTGCATCCACGGGCATGAGAGGAGAGGTAAAATTCTACTGCCAGCACCCCACGACGTAGCAAGCTTGATCTCTGTGACATAGTAATTATGCCGAATAGGACTAGAACGATGTCTAAAATATGACGGTAATGTTTGTTATGTTACGATGACTCATCAGCATCGCACATCACTATTCGTGCAGTGGGACTGCACGAATAGTGATGTGCGTGAAGTATGCAAGTACCCATGAAGTACGACGTTACCACAGATCATTTATACCGTTTCGAAGTTCAGAACTTGATGGGCGGAATTTTGATGACAGCTGTCGCAGCGATCAAGATAAGTTCGACAATGAGCAGTAGGTGCAATGAGATGGCCTGTTTACAAAAAAGAGAATAACTAAGAGACCAACTTGACAGTCCAATCCCTAATCCATATAGCAATGTCCCAGGCGCTACATAAACTTGCGTTATGTACCAACAGCATGACTTTGGAGCATTATAACGTCAAGAAAATTGCGGCTTGTTCCCGGTCTATAATAAATAACAATCTACCCATCAACATCATTATGGATGGTTAAAAAGGTTAATAGTAACTTTACTAACCTCGCCAGCATGATCGGCGTCTCTAACCAACGCGTCGAAGGAAGCCCTAAGTTTGTCTGGAAGCGCTGCTCTGATCTCGGCGTTTCGCCTGCCGACCGCAGTCCGGGACTCCAGTCTCACGTAATCGTACTCTTCTGTCCACTCGTGCTCGGGAACTGCCGGTGAACGCCTGAAAGGAGAGAAACTTGAGTAATTGCTAACCTGCAACGGGGTTGGCAAGACATGGCTATAAGGGATGATCTCCAATGAACTCTGCTATGCAATGACCTTAAGATTGCCCGTTGGTTTTATTCATACGACTAAATTACGAGACAGCCGAAGGCCCACCTTATGTTAAGCAGTGACTATAACCGCGGTGATCACGTTCACTAAGCACGTGACCAACGCTGCACTGCATTGCGCCCTGAGATCCCGTGATGTGCCCGTAATTTTACCCGCCCTGTTACTCTCTCAATAATAGGTATGTTGTTACTACTTCCCCGGATGGACTCTTCACAAAAAGTTCTACTACTACTATCGGTCCAAGGCCATAGTTAACGCGAAGAAAATCAAAAGATCTGACTGGCACAAGACCGTCGGGAATGGCGTGATAAAAAAGAGGGAGATGGCAAGATAGAGAGAAACGTGCAAAGTAACTGGTACTGGTTGTCCTCCAGTTCTGGACTCTTACTAAACAAGGGTCACTAAGAAACTGGCTCTACGTGCTCCACTGATAAATTGTCAACAACTGCCATTCCAAACTACTTCAATCGTTGAAAACCTATACAAATTAATGTTGCATATTATGCTTACCTGAACAAGAGTGAAGCATTGCCATTGATAAAGGATGCCGCTCTCCTCACATCTTCTGTCAAGGACCTTGCACACGACACCAGCTGGTCCAATGCGTCTTGCGTCCCATCTGTCGGTTCTCTGTCTCTCTCCAGTCTCTCCGGCGCCCAATCACCGGCGTCTAAGGCGCTGGTCGCTTCGTGGGTCAGTCGCTCCGCGTCTTTTAATGCCTTCACTAAGGGTCGTAGCTTTACTGCTATACCTGAAATGAGATGGTTAAGTCAGGGTTGGTTTTGGTTTGCTATTAATACCAAAAGTGACGCTAGACCAAAAACAGGACAAGAGTTAATTTCGTCATAACCTTCTTCGTCATCATCAGCAATAACTTTGGGGATGCTCAAATAATGTTGCCAGTGTCCTCCACTATCTCAAGGAGTTTGGCTGGCTAGGTTGAGAACGAGGTGGGCGTCATCAGTGCAGATCTGGCCGCCGTCACTAGATTTAGTTTAGAATGATTAGAATAACCTGAATAGCGTGGGGTGCTGGCAGCAGCAATGTTGCCCTACTCTCTTGCGGATGCAGTAAGAATCTGCCGAGGCATACCTCCGGAAGATGGGCGGCAGCGCCAGATTCCGTGTATCAATATCCCGTACTCGCCAAACCGCCTGCCAAGCGTGGTGAGTTGGTATGGCAACAACCCTCTTATGATCACTTGAAGATTCATGAGAGAGGTCTACGTCCAGCAGTGGACATCCTACGGCTGAGATGGTGACGATACTAACCTTTATCCTGCGCATCATGTGCATTGGCCAAGGTGGCGTCAGCGAACACGGCAAGGTCATGTAGCGCAGCCCGAAGCCTGGCGCCCGCGACACGGACATCCAACACCTTGGCTCGAAGGGCGCCGCGCCGCCGCCAACCCGGCGCTACGTATGAAAGGAGACGAGACACTGCTGCTGATGCTTCCTCCTGAGGAAGTAAGATATGTTATTTATTTACTATAAGGACGACCAACAGCTATACAGTACATTAAATAGATATGGTTAATTAGAAACCTAAACCCAATTATAGGTCCTCAGAAAAGAAAGAAACAAATAAGATGTAAACATTGTATGTAACAAAAGAAATTACAAAGTATTTGTTTTGATACATTTCTATGGGACAGTATTTTTAACTTGTCCTTAATTTCGAGGGTTTATAATGTTAGGATCATGTACCTAGGTATTAAAAAGGAATCCTCATAGATGGACATCTTTAATCACATACTGGATAGCTATAGCAGGGAGAAGACGTCACGTCGCCCAAGAAAACACGCGATGTCCTGAATTACTTCGACAAGGATCGAATTGGCTGAAAACCGTTGAAAGACATTTGGGGAAGATGGCATTTGTGATTTTATAGCGTAAGTAAACTTTAAGGTACAAACCTGCAGTCTTTCCAATGCTTCTAAAGCCGCATCACAAGGCAGCGGTAGAGCCCGCGACCTCGGCACATCATAGGTGCTGGAGCCAGCGGAATGCGCTGAACTGCCCGAGTTGGCTGAAGCGCTGGATGTAGCGGACGTCAGGGACCCTGTCCCGCTGCAAGCGCTGTCTGCACTGGCGGGGCGAGGGGCGCGCGGTGCATCGTACCAATCGCCAAGGGGTCGCGGGCAATCGTATGTGCCCAGTCGTTGGACTGGCATCGGTGCTCGGGGCACATCGTAGTGCGAGCACTCTTCGATCTAAAAACAAAAGTTGCATTCAAATGACATAACGAAGGCCGTGGTTCACTTGGTTTTATAGCCGGCTGAGACGCAGGAGGGTTGCTTTGAGATCACCATTGCTGCCGCGGGATAACTAAGTGTTAGTATGGACTAAAGATACTTGTTCTGAGTCTGGTCTGGGTATAATTATTGTAATATAAGTATGTATTTACAAAAAAAACATACTTATTATTTGAGTCATCCGGTTCCTAACACAAGCTTATTTTAGGACTGAACTGATTCGTTCAAAAATTTCCAGCATCATTTATTTATTTATATATCTTGCCTGCGAGGCGTAGGTAGTACGTGAGAAGGCGGCGTTAGCTCCTGAATTGAATTCCAAAAACCAATGACTCAGATCAGACTTTGAACGGTCGATTCCGTAATTCCGTAACCAAACTGTGACTCACTTTTGTGAAAGACTGTTGACTCGGCAAGGGCTGGTGGGAGACCGGTGGCGCAGGCGTCCGCGCACGCCTCCGCTGCATGGCATTGCTGGCGTCGAACACTCCCGCGACCACTCTCAGACGGTTGCCTGGACATATTCCCTGCAAAAAAAAAAATCGTGATATGATAGTCTATGCCGAGAAAGCGTGGGACGAACAGAGAGCACTGAACAGAGTGACGCTAAAGAAGTAGCCTTTACCCATCAGCAATGTGCAGCGGGGCTGACTATATAGACTGATGACTGGATAGTTCATAGTTATAGTTCATAGTTTATTTATTCATAACAAAAAGTTACATGTCTGGTTGTTTGCAATACATAGTTTTAACCTAATTAATGAGTAATATTTGAACACAAAGTTAGTAGGAAATTAAATCAAGAAAAAAATAAACAATTACAATAACAAAGTCAAAAAGGTCTAAAAAATTGATTGTTAATAATTATTCAAACACAATTTTACGTCACAAATTCTTCAAAGCTATAAAAAGTTTGGTCGATCAGCCAGCGTTTTAGACGAAATTTAAATATATTGGTGCTGGCAGCTTCCGTAATGAGCTTTGGCAATCTATTGTACACCTGCGGGCCCATAAAATGAGTCAATTTAGACGATTTGGTAAGCGTCCGCGGTAGTGACACCAGTTTATGCTGGTTACGGGTACAGTATGCGAATTCTGCGTGAGTCGCGTAAGCGCCGAGGTTATTTCTCACATACATCGCCACTTGATAGATGACTATGCAAGGCAATGTGAGGTTACCTAGGCTCTTAAAGTGCGGCCGCGCAGAGACATCGCTCTTTATTCGCACTAACGCGCGTATGGCCCGTTTTTGCATACGGAATGCGCGCTCCCATTCGGCAGCGCGCGCCCATATCTCGGTACCATATTGAATTTGCGAGTGTACCGTGGCAAAATAGCAGGCTCTGGCCACATCTAGCGATACCACACGGCTCACGCGGCTCAGAGCGTAGCACGCACTCCCTAGCCGCCCACACAAGACATCGATGTGTTTTGCCCACGTCAAACCTCTGTCAATTTGGAACCCTAGAAAACCTGTACATTCTACCTGGTCGATGGTTCTTCCATTAATACTTACAGATAATGTACGTGACACCCTACCCGATAAACTAAAATTAATAAAATGCGTCTTATTTAGATTAAGTGCAAGTCCATTCCACGTGAACCATTCGGATAAGCACGATGCCACAGTATTAAGGCTGTTCTCAAGTGCGTCGATTGATGGAGCTGTTATAATCGCTGCTACATCGTCTGCATACATTAGTATCTCCGCTTCAGGAATAGCTTCCGGTAAGTCGTTTAGTAGCAATGAAAAAAGAATGTTCGACACCGACGATCCTTGAGCTACACCCATACGCGACTGTAACGGGTCCGATGTGGCGCCACCCCCCCTCACAACCTGCGTCCTGTCTAGCATGAGATTGCTCATCAGCGCGTACGGCAACCCATCAATGCCATAATGCCGCAGCTTGACTGCGAGTATGGTGTGGTCAGCCACGTCAAAGGCTTTGGATAAATCACAGCAAAGGATGGCAACCTGCTGCTTCCTTTCACGTGCCGCCACAATAAGGCTAACGACCCTTCTAGTCATCGACGTTGTCGACCGACCCTCGCGATACGCGTATTGTCGATCGGAAAGTGCACAAGTCGATGTGAGGAATTCAGTTATGCGTTGACTAAGCCCATTTTCAAAAACCTTAGCCAGCGAGGGTATAATCGACACTGGCCGATAGCTGTCCATCTCGCTTTTTTTCCCTTTGCCTTTAAATAAAGGGGTAACTTTACTCATCTTAATTGGCGTTGGGTACTCCCCTTCCCGAATGCAACAGTTGTATGCATAGGCTAGAATCGGGGCGAGCACTAGTACGGCATGACGCAGTAACTCTATCGATATTCCGTAGACGTCTTTTGACGGTTTTGCAGGTATTCTTTGTGTTATAATACGAAAAATTTCATCCGCTGTAAAGAGGCGGAGCCGCAACGAGCGATCAGCCGGTGCTCGCGCCTTACATAAGGCGCGGCGCACAGCTGCTAGATCCGCGCGCGGGGCGCCGCATGTTACCGCTGCATTCAGAAGCCTACTGTTCATTGTATTTAAAAGATCTATTTTATCTAAAAATACATCACCATTGGTATTGGTAACTACATCAGTGAAATCTAATCGAGGCGTATTGTTTTTACCCCTTTCTTTATTTACTACATTCCACATACCTTTTGTGGGATTTGGGTTGTTCTGAATAACTTTGTTATAATACTCACGCTTAGAGTTATTTAATAAAATGTCATAGTGTTCTCTCATGTAAAATAGTAATTGCTGGATAAATTCATTGCTAGGATCTAAATTGCTAATATTCATCATGTCAAATAATAATAATTTATAGTCCTTTATTTCTTGGGAAATCCAGGATGAGTCCCTACTATTTTTCCTACTAACTGTCTTGAGTGGAAAGCAAATGTCAATTTTATTTCTAATGATGTTGATAATTGATAATAAAATGTCAGAAGGTTGGCTACTTTTAGACAGGACCGAGTTCCAGTCAATACTGTCTAATGATGCGACGAAGTTTGCTTTATTGGCGTTGGAATAACTTCTAACGCTAATCTTAGAAGTATACTGTCGTTTAGGACGTCTAAACACACCCTTAATGGCAAGGTGGTCACTGAGGTGGGTCTCGACAGAAACCACGCTCGTTGCCCCGTCCGCCAGGTTTGTGTATAAATGGTCTAAGCTAGTTGAGCTGGTAGCCGTGTTACGCGTCGGGAAATCAACTAAATTGCTCAAATTATGGGCCGCAAGTAAATCAGATAGTTTTTTTACTGTACTGACCAAGTTACATACGACATCAATGTTAACATCGCCAACTATCACACAATTTAAATCCAAATCGCTGACTTTCTCGAGCAAACGTTCAAAGTTTGCAAGAAATTCGTTGTTTGAAACATTGTTGTTACTTCTATAAATACAAATAATAGTCATGTCAAAGTCTAATAGATCTACCGCCGATATTTCACAAATTTTTTCAAGCGATAGACACGTTAAGTAACACGATATAACCATAACTTTAAGCCTAAGCTTTGCGCGTTACAAAAGAATTCACCGAAAACCCTATTTCAAAGAAGTATCTGAATAGCATAATAATCTACATTAAGTATAGACAAATGGCCACGACCGTGAATGCGTTTTAGTCATGGATCTTTTATGCGAATTAAACCCTGAAGATTTTCAAAGAACTGTGTATAAATAAACATATCAGACCCTGAAAATCATGGCCAATACGGCCATCCACCTATTTACCTCATGATAAACAGCAACACGTAAGTGAAGTACGAGTAGATCTTTCCTTATATTCATGACTAATAGTAGTGGAAACTGATTGTTCCTGTTCCTATCGCTATAAGCAGGAACGTGACGTGACACTAAGGTGTATACGTGAGATGCATCACTACATCACAAAGCAATACCATCATCCCTGTACGGTACGTCTCGAAAATTACTACGTCACATTTAATAATAGTTCATTTAATTCAAATTTAGCTTACTTCTGCTGAATTTGTCCTACACCGTACAAAGAACTGTAAGTTTGTCTATAATTCTGCGCAGACAAATCATATTACCATCATTTTTGATTTTGCGTGCAGTGAGATATCGTCGGATATGTTAATCATGGACCTACTTTCTGCCGTATCTGTCACGGTTTCATGATCACTTTTCTGTAAATACTTATTTTACTCTCAAGTCTACGAACTATCTGCGGTATATTCCTTCCTCCAAAGCCGGCAGCGGTGTTGCCGATGTTATGGCCGACTGTGACCACTTCCCGACAAGAGGCCCGTCTGCTCGTCTTACGTCTGTAAAAAAAAATGTTCCGCGTACCTGTCTCCCTCTAAGCGAGCACAGCCACCAGCCCTCGCTGCCTCCCGTGTTCTGCTCCAGCACGGTGAGAAGGTCCCCTCGTCTGAAGGCCAGCTCGTCCGGAGACTCGGCTATGTTGTCGTACAGCGCCCGCGCCATACACTGTAACAAGGAAACAATACATTGAAAAGTGCATCTTCTTAGTGTGCCATCTCCTCACGAAGTTTAACAATCATTAGGATGATTTCCGAGTTTGGAGATAGCTGCTCTAAATAATGAAGTGTCTTGTGTACCTATACGTCTTGATTTGCATCATATGTTGAAAATATTCTTGTTTTCTCCGCTTTACAGATGTCAATAATTTAGTAGAGCCATCTGTCCAAGATTGAAAACGGCGATTTGGAGTCTTCATTGTCGGCCGTTTGAAAAAAATTATGGCAAAATAAATTATTAGTTCAGTGAAAACAATGGTACCTACATAGTAGTGGAATGTAAGAAATTTAAAGAAAGTACTTAAGCTTAAAAGCGAACGAACCCGGAAAATTAGAAAGCGTCTATTTGTTGCACGCATCCGAGAAAACCACAGAAAGATGCATTATCAATATCATGCATTATTTATCCATTCTCTAGCTTCCTTTGGTTTCAAACGTACTTGGCGCTTCTATTTAAATGTACTGTTATACAAATTGCTTATATTAGGGCAATGCAATTGAGAACAGAAGCAGACATATGATAACACTACCCTAAGCAGATGCCCTACTCCATACTCGTGTTCTTTGGGTAATTTTTAGCTTGTAGCTTTGCTTGCTTCGCTATCGCTAATCTGACGTTTGATACCAGTATTTATGACATTTTTGTAAAGTAAATTAATTTAATCTTTGATAAGATGCGTATAAGCAACATACCTACTCGTAAGCCACATAACCCGAAGAAGTTGGTTAAGTAAATATTGCATATAAGAGGCCACAATGATTCCGATCTGCAAATCGTATGAGCATCCATTCAACGCGCATTCGTCTCGTAGGGTGCTGTCGAGAATTTCCACGCGAGGGTCGCGCCTTGAGAATGATGTCTTGGTCGACCTAATCCTTAATACTGATTCTGTGCGCAAAAACAGAGTTTTCGTAGGAGACGTAGGTACCTTGTTGAATAGAGTAGTTAAATCTAAATTCGCCAAATAAACGTTTTAACCCAAGCTAAAAAGCAACCGAATCTGAATTTCAAAGCGTTCTTTTGTTGCGCGGTTGCATCCGAGACAACAATAAGGATTCCTGCTCCCACTTATTATATATCCATCCTCTAGCTAGCTTTAGTTTCAAACGCACTAAATCCATAAATATTATAAATTCAAAGTTTGCTTGTATGTACGAATGTATGTTACCTAGTTCTTCACTCAAAAACTACCAGATTAAATCTTTACACATTTTTGGCCATTTAGGTAGGTACTCCTAAACCAGAATTAACACATTGGCTACTTTTTAATAAAGCTGCGAGCAGAAGCTAGTAGTTCGTTCACAGTTGTAGTACAATTAGCTTTTTTCTAAAGGCTCCTTTAACAGACAATTAGCTCCTTTATGGGAAATGCAATAGAGAACAGAAGGGTTTTGAATGGTGCAGATCATATAACATCCGTTGCAAGCATCGGGCATTCGTCTCGAAGGGTGCTGTCTAATTAGCATGCGAGGGTCGCGCCCACGTACTAATTCGGCACGTTTGCTGCAGCTGCGGAGTCGAATGCACTTCTACCTACAGGCTGGTCCATTTAACCATAGGTCACGTCAATCTATGAACGTTTCTACATCTATAGAAGAATGATCTTCCATCAGCGCCATTTCTTGGTATGGCATCCGTAATGTCAAGAAATGGTGCTGATGGAAGATCAGCGTTGGTTACCTAGCTTGCTAGACAATCAACTCAATGCTGAATCAGTGTCCATTTTATCTTGTTAGATTTACAATATTGAAGTGTTTAGTTTATTCTAAAATGTTCAGGGAGATAACTCCCTATTTAACCGTCTACATGTGTTAAAGTTAACATTATAAATTAAATGTATTTTGTAAGTCAGAGATCCCAACGACTATCCCACTTGTTACCTCTTCAAGCAAAATCTACCAAAAGATCGAGCGGAAACTTTGGTGGAGATATAACCACAGATAAAAAATATTACACTAATAATCTTCCGAAGTTTATTACCACGTTACTGGATATCCAATATCGTGATAAACTTCAGTATAATTCGCCACTTACTTAACTGAAATTTTGAAGAAGTTAAGATATTTTTTACTACATAACCAACAATTTTACAACGCCCGTAGAAGAGCTATTGCTGGACAACAGACAACTTTAGTCATTGATTCATAAATGGTTTCTGAGACATCCTGTATGCCCAGCATCCTAAATAAGTGATAGGTAATGACGGATTGCGTTGTAGGCGTGCCCCCGCTGTTAGGGCAGGACATGTCTGTTTCCGACGCAATCGTTTATGCAACCGATAACTGACACTGCTGTGCTATATAAATATATTGATACAGTATTACGAAACTTTTTAGGAACACTATTGTTAAAACAATCATAAAGCTGGGAATATAACCTATCAACCGCTGTATCTACTTCAGAAATCATGAGTATATATACCTATATCATCCCAGATAGTTTCCGTTATAAGATCATAAAGTAAAGTTTCAAAGATTTGCATACCCATCGTGCTCCTTTTCGCGATCTGCACTTATAAGTCACTTTTAATTTGCACATAATCTTTAGGATGTGTTGGTATACACATACACCCTCTTTTTCCGTATTGTCTAATTTCATTTTTAACCGACGAAAAAATGCCTCTGTTTTTCCTCAATTCGATCGTAATATTATTTGCACTTGTATCCCGTTCGGTGAATACCGTTAGACTGGTGTTTTAATGGTGTTCAATTTTAATTAAATTAAATAAATACAAATGTACCTATTATTGGTAGGTCGTTTGAACTCTATGCGTCATAACCGCAAATGTATGATAAATTATTACGTGAGTAATCCCAGTGTTTTTAATACTGGCTACTTAAGAGTATGTCCCTCAAAGTCGTTGAACCTTTTTACATTTTCGAGAAAACCGTCTTCAGGGCGAATGGGTGCTTTCGCGAACGCGCTTTTATTTATTTATTTATTTTATAACTATGTTTGTTGGTGGAATCTTGCAACTCAATTTTGAAGCAGATATCTTTAACCAATTGAGCTGAAATTTTGTATACATGTTTCTTTGGATGATGATGATGCAAGGTCAGCTATTAAACATCACTTTGAATCCAACATGGCGGAACACCCAAGATGGCGGACTACTTATTTTTAATGGACTCCTACAATATGGGTACCAAATGAAAGGGCTTGCTGAGAATAATTAAAAAATAAAATGACGATACTCTGAATTCAACATGGCGGAACATCCAAGATGGCGGACTAGTTATTTTTAAGGGACTCCTACAATATGGGTGTCAAATAAAAGGGCTTGCTGAGATTTACCCAAAAAAATTAAATGACATCACTTTAAATCCAACATGGCGGTATACCTAAGATGGCGGACTAATTCGAAAAATGAATAACGTCACTCTAAATCCAATACGGCAGAATACCCAATATGGCTAGTTATTTTAGTTATTATGTGACTGGTTATTTTAGGATATCAAATAAAATGGCTTAATGAGTTACTCGAAAAATTATATTACATTACTCTAAATCCAACATGGCGGGCATGAGATGAACAGACAAGAAACCAACCGTCCAGTGATAACTAAAAAGTAAAAAATAAATTAATAGTAAAAAACAAACTTTTTAACAAACAAACTTTTATTTAAACGTACCTACTAAAAATAATAAAATAAACAGTTTCCATTAAAGTTAAATGTCAACTTAAAACGCCTTTACACAATAATTTATGTTATAAAAAGCTTGTCGAGATATTGAAGCAGAAACTTGTATTTACATTGTTCGAAAACAAATTAAATCAATTTGATCAAGTTACAGGCACACAGGTAAATCACGCGACAAGTTTTTCTATCACATAAATTGTGTAAAGACGTTTTAAGTTGACATTAAACTTTAATGGAAAATGTTTATTTTATAATTTTTATTGCGTTTAAATAAAAGCTTGCTGGTTAAATTTTTTTTTTACTTTTAATTTATTAGTAAAGTACATGAGTGTTGTATTCTACGTTGCTTAAGTAAAGTGCATTTTTCTATACTTAACAAAACGTAGAACGAATAATCGTTGAGAACAAAACCATTTAGTAAATTATATTAATTAACGTTAAATAGATTTCTAACCGTAACTGGTCCAAAAATAACTATCTGACTTCATGAAATTATTAGGAAATATGGAAATATTATGAAATTAATTCCATAGCACATTTAAATAAGTACCTATTCATGAAAATGCCATAATCGGAATAATTAATTCCGACTGACTGACTGTTAAATTAAGGGTTAGGTATGAAATAATTTTAAACTGGTCTTCTAACGTTTTTTAGGGGTCCGTACCACAAAAAGAAAAAGACAGAACTCTTATAAGATCACTTTCTTGTCCGTCTGTCGGTCTGTCGTGACCCTTTATCTCGAGAACGTGTTGAGGTATCGAGTGAAAATTAAAACTATATAGTCAGCCTCTTTAAGCTGTGAAAAAAACAATATTATAAGTTAACCTTAAAAAAGTCACGGCCGTTTATGTCGCACAAAACGCATGTTTCGACATTCTTAAAGGAATCAAAATTCTTAGGCATACTACCCGTAGACCAAGAACTATGAAATTTGGCAAGGTATACTGTAGATACAGAGAAAAATCAAAAACTACTAATATTTATTATGTTCCTACATATGTACCTATGGAAACTTCGGTGGGCGAGTCCAGCTCGCACTTAACTGGTTTTTTTATTACAACTAGTAGTTAACTAGTCAAAGTCTTAATTGAATACCTCAAGGCTCTGTTAGTTTTCTTCTCCTGAATGATTTACCAAGGATGTAAAAATAAGAATTATATTTGAATAAAACAATGTTAATATTTCGGTTTTTTAATTTTACTTAAAATTGTTACATTATATCTTTTAATGTTTGTATTTTTAAAAAGCTTACTTAGCAGACAAAACCTTAAAATATATTTTTTTGCTTGCGTAGATTATTATATTAATATTTTTATTAAAATAAATACAGAAAGTCCTAAAATTCGTGACGAGAACGTCACGAATTTTCGGGAATTTAAAATGCGAATTTAGGAAATTATTTTAAATAAAAATAAAACCAATTTTGTAACTGCTGTTATACAACTTATAAACATTTCTAAATGTGACATAGGGAGGCGGAAGTCTCACAATATGATCATGTTGTCACAGCTTAGCGAATTTCATTATTTATTACTATAATAAATTATGTCAAACGAATATTGTTTTATTGTGGCCTTAACGAAGCCTAAATGAAGCGCATTTACAAATGGCGTAAGAGTACCTACGTGCCGGAACAAAAACAGCCAAGGTTCATAAACTGCATTAGTTCAGACTTCATCATTAACACATATTTAACCGGGTATTTATCGCGTTTTTCACGGCATTGGCCGTGGAGTGCCGGCAGTAGAATGTTACCCCGCCTCTCATGCCCGTGTCATGCCCGGAGGGGCTAAGGGATGGAAGGGAATGACACGTTGTTGTAATCGGAAGATGGGCAGCAGTATCTCTCCGTGTATCAAAATCCCGTAATCGCGAAAGATTCGCGAGAAAAAATCGGCCAAGTGCGAGTCGACTCGCGCACGAAGGGTTCCATACTTACCATATTCTGTGAATATTTCAAATATTGAGCAAAAAACGGCATTAAAATCACGTTTGTTGTATGGGAGCCCCCCTCAATTATTTGTTTTATTTTCATTAATTATTTATTCTTAAAGTTAACATACAATTAAATATCCTGTGGATATTTCAAGCGTGTACCTGTTGCCGTTATTAATACCGAGCTAATAACGCCAAAATTATCACGTTTGTTGTATGGGAGCCCCCGTTAAATATTGATTTTATTCTGTTTTTAGTTTTTATTTGTTGCGGCAACAGAAATACATGTGTGTTTCAACTGTCTAATAGCTATCAAGGTTACTGACATACAGCCTGGTAACAGACAGACGGACAGCAGAGTCTTAGCAATAGGGTCCCGTTTTTACCCTTTGCGTACGGAACCCTAAAAAGACTACTTCAGACTTCATTATGCCATAAGAGAACAAATATACGAATGCGGATTCGATGATTCATGGCGTCTTATTCATATTCTTGGAATCGCCTACGCAAGGCTGGGATGCTCTTAGTTTACCTGATCCCAGCAAGTCTTCAGATTGAAATTGTAAGTATAGAATATATTTTATAATAAAATAAAATAATGCTGGATCCGAAACAGCAGGACTGATTTTCACTGGTTAGATAAGTAATTAAATATAATAATAAAATAACCAACTTTGACTTACTGGACAAGTCTCTATACAACATTATAAATTCAGAGGAACAGCATAACTACTATTAAGAAAACTAATTGTCCAGAAGCAGAAAAAAAATCCTATATCTTTCAGAATTAAACTAAAAATAAAGAAGATGCTATAAATTATGGCAAAACTCCTGTTTCATTCATATTTAGGTGGTTATTCAAGTGTTTGTTTTTCTTGAAGTTTTCCTTGAGAGTTTATGTCCAAACAAATATATTTATGAATATATTATATTTATAACATAATCCAAAATGTTTTTCTGTTTCATTCATATTTAGGTGGTTATTCAAGTGTTTGTTTTTCTTGAAGTTTTCCTTGAGAGTTTATGTCCAAATAAATATATTATATTTATAACATGATCCAAAATAACAATTACAATACAAACACGAGGCCGTAAGAAGGCCATAAGACTGTTGAAACCGCATACAGACGCTTTCAGACCACAAAGATGCGAGTATCATTGAGGTGACGCCAGTTGTTTGTTTTCTTGTTAGGTATCTATATTATTAAACAATCCATTTTGTTAACCCTCACTAAGAAATAAACTTAATAAGATGCGTACATAATAGCCCTTTTAAAAACTGTAAATGATTTAATTGCGATTATAGGTAGGTATATCTATAAAATTCATACTTACCCACCAAAGTGGGTACCCACCACCAGTGAAGTATGTGAAGCTGACTTACTTATCCTAAAACCTTTGTACCATACTTCTGCCAAATAAACAATTTCATTTCAAAAACATAAAACGAGTAAGATCGGATATCGAAACGGCTTTTTCTTTTGAGACTGTTTGCCGGTTCCAACTCGTGAAAAAACCCATTTTGGTACCTAATTCACTTAGTTACTAGGTATAGTTACTTAAAGGATTCATTTATTCCATTTTCATAACTTGATTATACAAAACGCTACTAAATCTGTTAACATACATATTTAAAGCTGCAACTTGTAAATATATTTATTTCAAATGTTGTTACTTTTAATACCCATATTTGAAATTGAAACCAGAGAATATCTAACTGTGTCTATAGAATAATTAGTATAAGAAATGCTCTAAACAGCTGATTGCAATACATCGCTAGTGTTATTTTATCTGTGGTACAACTATTATTGGATCGGTCACTTACCCCAATAGCTACCTCGCATCCGATTCGTCAATTTCCGATGCACAAAATCCGCTTACGACTGGTGATGGCTTATCCGTAAACCCTAGTGCATGTAAGTCAATGCACAATATCACGTGTTATCAAGTCAAGCGTCACTCAGTTTTCGCGCTAGAGCGGCACTACCGTGTGGTAGTTGGTCTAAAATCAATGGGACACTGAATGGCGGGGCGGCGACCTTCGTAGGTCGCTCTGAACCCGTAGTACGCGAAAGGGTATCGCGCATGCGCGTTGTCCAGGTCACAAACTCTTGTTCCTTTTTTGATTCGAATATTCGTGATTTCCGGAAGACTTGTAAATAGAAAAGGGAAAAGTTTAAAACTTATAATTTTGTAGTGCAAGATGTAGTATTTGTATGCAAGGGAAGATAGTCTTATTTCTTTCTTAAAGAATTTTTTTTTTAAGGGAATGAGAACACTTTCTTTCTTGCCAAGAAAACTTCAACGCGACGCAAACAACATATCGGTCATGTTTAGACACAAGTTTTCTGGAATAGAAATAAACCTGAAACAGAAATGACCTAGCTTTTGTTGTCTACAAAAGCTTTTACAAAGAGATATCACGGCACTGTTATAAATGGTTCAGGAAGCAATGGGACCACTTAAAATAACCTTAACCGTGTCGGTGCAGTTTGATCGCGACATTATTGCCGATCTGTCTGGCGCCTCGCGTCTAGACGGCCGCTTATTTTATTTTAAATCAACATTTCTTCATCGACGGGTTACTTATATAGCTCAGTTTAATAGGCACTTGTTGCAAAATATGAATAGCATGGTTTGCGTACATGGACTTTGGTGTTCAAACGCAGCAAAAACATGTATGCCATTTGACTCGTAAATCAAGCCCTTGCCAGGTTTACACCATCCCTTTTATAAGAATATCATCCAGTAGAATCTTATTGCACAATAAAAACGTTTGCCAAGTCTAGCTTAGCAAAAAGCTCGCCTTCCAAGTCTGAAGATTGCGACTAACATCTACACAAATGAGCAGCTACGCTCTAACTGGAGATCTTTTGTTCCTTGCTTTTTTATTCCTCGGTCTCTGCAAGTTCAACTCATTAAAATGTAAAAGGAAAGTCGGCAGTTTTATCCACTTACCTACCTACATTAAGTTTAAAGGTATGGTGCTAATTTGGCAGAGGTATCTGGTGGAAAATCAATGCGACACTTTGCCGTCGCTCAAGTGCTTTCATATGCACTGCTACTCTGAATTCTGCGAGATTATCACAATGATAACTGCAAATGTATGAGCATGACGGTTAAACGCGGTGATGGCAGCGAGAGATTTTTTGACAGCCCTGTGATATGTAGCGTCTGATTATCGTTTGCCAGTGAAAAGCCGCTTTACGCATTTAGAGAATAGTCTGTAAAACCACGCGGGTTTTACCGACTATTCTCTAACTGCGTTTCGGCGGAACAAATGTTCCGCGATTCGTGTAACGATCGAGGAAAATTGCTTTGCTAGACGTTTTGCTCACCCAAACTCATAACACTGGGCTTCTAAGCAGTTTGATAAATTGCAGTTATACATTTACTGTGGGTTAGTAGCTTTAACCTTTTTGTCGTTACACAGACTTCAAACATTTTGAATATCACACAAACATTCCTAGAAAATTATTCTATTTGTTCATTTTATGACCACCCTGGCGTAAAATATCACCGGTATTAGATTTAGTTACAGTTCAATGTCATAAAACATGGAATCATGATGTTATCGTTATTTTGTAAGGTTTTTATATTTGTGTTTTTGTTTTGTTTGTATACGGTTTTATTGTTTGTTTGAGTTTGATGTTGTTTTGTTTGAGTTTAATGTTCCTTTCCTGTCTCCTTCTTCTCCGTGGTCGTGAATTCACCCAGGGCCCCAACTGAAAACCAGCGTAGCGTCTGAGCCTGGCCAGGTGCTACACAATGCTGAGTTGGGGACCCATTTACCCGCGCTACATCCTTTTCTTCCTGTCCGTATTTTATTGTTGAGTTTTATTTGTGTTCTTTGTTTGTTTGTTTGTATGTGTAATTTTAATTTTTAATTTTTATTTTCTTTGTGTATAATCTGTAATGTGCGTGTGGTAAATAAATGATTTTCTTCTTCTTCTTCTTTCTTATCTAAAAGTTCATAGAATATCCAGACGTTAGCCAACAGGATGGCGTTTGTCATTCAATATTCAATCGTCTGGCTACCGAAGCAGTCAACGACCCATCCTGATAGATAAGGCACCCTCCTACGCGTAAATCCTCCTTTATATTATTCTTGCGGTGTTTTCTGAAACATGTAAGCTTTTGGGAAATTGAAAATGGAATGTTTTGTAAGTGGGTTATAAGCTGTTTAGCATATATTTTATTCCGCCACTTTTGCTGTATAATATTAAGTATTATAGCGAAGACTTTGTTTTAATACTAAATTAGTGAAGAGACAGTGCTTGTGAACCAAAAAACTGTCTTATAACTTGCCGTCATAAACGTAACAAACATCTTCAAGTGGCTACAGCCCAAAACAACTCTTCACGAAAAACGAAAGTCGAGACAAACACAGCGAGACATCCAGAACTAATTGGAATATCTCATTAGTAAAGTTAAATATAACTGGCGTGAGAAAGTGACATAACAAGCCCACGACTCGCATCCATAGTGTAGGTGGAATTGGCTGGCTGTCGATTGGACTCTCGGCGGGACGCCATTCAGATTAAATGTGACAAGGGAACGACATGGGTAAACATTGTTTGTTACTGTTGGCACACTGATAAAATACGACCGGAGTTTGGACAGCGGCTTGCAATATTAATATAAGCTGATAACGGTAAAATGATTGATAGAAAATTTGAATTATTGGTCGAGGACAAGATTCACATTTCATGGAATGCAAATGTTTTGGTTAACGCTTTACATTATTCCTTTGATCAAACTAAGCAAAAGCGACAATGGATTGGCTTTTAATGGAATAGTGTTGAAACATTTAATTTTAGCGAAATATTTCCGTCGAATAACAACAAAAGGATATCCAATAGAAACTTTCAACACCCACTCACGTCTGCCTGCTTTAATTGACAGCCCGATGATTCCATCCAAAGAATCTAATAATCTTGATTGCCTATTCAGAGCTAATGCACGCACCAGATATTAAAATGATAATATGGTTTATTGAAACCATTAAAACGTAGATGATGTTATATTTTTAACTTAATTTTATTACTTTTTTATGGTTCTTCTTCTGATGACTCCGAAGAATAAGTGCCCCAAAATTGTAAATTAAAAATGTAAATTAGAACGTATAGCGACATAATTCCATCGAGTGAATTGAAAACATCACCGCAGGAATAAGAACAGCGCGATGAGATGAGAAGAAGGGGACCGAATGAAAGGCTCCCCTCGGATAAAAAGCGAGGGAGGAAAAGAAGCGATTTTTACTGCATTTTAGATGGGAATAAACGCATCTCATATTTTACTAATGTCTCATTGAAACATAACTTGTACAGTTCCGCACAATACAGTTTCCTTTTTAAAACTGTCGCCGATAACTCGCGTGGAAAATAATTAAAGTTTCGCGCCCCCATTCTGGTGTTACTTGTTACCCAATTAAGCATCTGTCGCGAAGAGTGATGCCAAGCGCAAGCCTGTGACACTTGTAGCGAAGTGTTGGCAAGAGGCCAAAATGTGGCGTTCACGCCAAACTCGAGCAAATGCAATGCTAAGTTGTAGGCAATATTACGTGATGCGAATAAATTCGCAAATTGATAAACGGCAGCTTTTACAGAAAAGTTATGCGGAACTCGATCCTATCGATTTTATGAGGCAATCTACGAGTACTTACAATTTTACAAATGACTTAGTCAGGAGCTTTCAACCACTATACACACTATAAGCACTTAGTTCCATAACCATGATACGAAATATGAATTATTACGCATTCTGAAGCCCCATTATGGGAAATATTAAACTTACCCAAATTTCGTGTGTTCAGGTTCGGAGAGAGATAAAAACTTATCGTGTTCGATGACACCGGACTAATACCATTAATAACTACTTAAATTATTTTTGTCTGTCGATCAGCCGAATGATTCTATCCGGTATGGCTGATTACCGTTAAAAAATGTCGTATTAGAGTACACATAAAATTGTATATTCCGTTTTAATCCAATAGGAAAATATTCACTTCCTACTTATTCCAGTCAATGCTCTGATGGCTGCGTTCGACCTAGTTGGATGCAGGTCAACTTCCTCTACTTAATTACTAGTTTCAGATAGCTCCTGTGCTGTTGGAGTGGAAACTGAACAAAGTTGTGAAAGGACTTAAGCCAACGTGACTAAGTTAGATTATGAAACGCCATGACTATACATTTCAGCGTTTCATTAGTTAGCACGTTCGCTTGTAGATTTGGAACGTTCTAAAGGATCCTACTAATATTACAAACGCGAAAGTCTGTGAGTATGTATGCATGTCTGTTAGTCTTTCACGCAAAAACTAGCCTACGGTTTGAGCTGACATTTTGCACACGTAGGCTACATTTTATCCGGGTACAACGCATGCGAAGCGGCGGGCATAGCTTGTTATTAAATAAGTTTCAAAGCATGCCTACAATTCTCATTGTCTTTGTATCAGACGCTCCTAAATTACCTAGGATTTATAGTTTTTTTTTGTTATCACTGATAATGATAATAGCAAAAACTAGTACGATTGGCAACGAGCAAAAAACACAAAACTTGAAAGAGTTCATCCACAAGGCGAAAAATAATTATAAAATATACACGTCAAACAACAAATCAAAAACCACATGGCAAGTAATAAATAAACAGCGACCTAACATACCCAAAGAACCTATTAAAAAATATTAGACAATAATTATATACACCACAAATCCAACAGATATTGCAAATATGTTTAATGACTACTTTATCGACAAGGTAAAGCCAATACCAGGAATGGGCAAAAATATAACTTCCAACATTAGCTGTCGTGAGAAATCTTTAAATGAAATGAAATGTTTATGGCTCTATGTCTACCTAATGATGTTTTGAAAATTATTAAATCACTTAAAAATACAAATAGTTCCGGATACGACGGCATTACTATGTAGTATAATGTATTAAGTATATCAGTCATCTAGTACCCATAACACAAGCTCTGCTTAGCTTGGGGCTAGATGATGCTGTGTGTTTTGTCGAGCATTATTTATTTATTTATTTATTACTACAAAAATTATAAAGGCAGTAAGTGATTCCATTAGTCCTCATATTAGCTTTTTAATTAACCTGAGTATTTTGACAGGAACTTTCCCAGAAGACCTTAAAACAACCATAGTCAAGCCAGTTTTCAAAAAGGAGAATAGGGAACTGATGGAGTACTACCGACCAATTGCTCTCATACCTATATTCTCCAAAATATTTGAGAAATATTATTACACAGAAATAAATTCATATTTAGAAAAAAATCACATCCTATGTAACGAGCAAAAAGGATTTAGACAAAAAAAACAATAAATATGGCTATATATGACTTTTACTACAACGTAATTTATAATATGGATAAAAGAGTTCCTATTTGTGCTATATTCTGTGATATGACACAAGCATTCGACTATGTTGACCATAATATTTTATTAAAAAAACTTGAATCTTATGGAATTAGAGGTAATGTTTTAAATCTAGTCGGTTCATATCTAAGAAACCATAAGCAAGTCACGGAAATAACAAGATTTAATCCTAGAACAAAACAGGAGGTTATCTACAAATCTACGAATAGGGACTTAAAGTACGGTGTTCCTCAAGGAAGTGTACTGGGACCACTATTATTTATTGTTTATATAAATGATCTGCCAAAGGCATCGACTCAACCTATGACATTATTTGCTGATGACAGTACAGTAACAATAACATGCAATGACATTAAATCCTACGAAACTGACATCAATAGTTCAATTAAATCTATAATTACATGGCTTGACAATAATAACTTAAAAATCAATTTAAAAAAGACAAAAATTATGCATTTTAATCAAAGATCCCAAACTCCATCTGACATACATAAATCTAATATATAATAATAATTTAATAAATCAAGTTGACGCTACGCGATTTTTAGGACTTACAATTGATAAACGGCTGAACTGGAAAGCACATACTGAGGAGCTTAGTAAGCGAATCAGTAGCATAGTATATGCTCTACATAGACTGTCATCTACTGTAAATACAAGCGCATTATTGATAGCATATCACGGTATGGCAGAGTCGCTAATGAGATACGGCATAATATTTTGGGGCAATTCTCCCAATAAAAACTTTGTCTTCAAAATGCAGAAGCGATGCCTGCGAGCTATGTTTAGGATTAAAATGACTGATAGTTGTAGACCGCTATTTATAAAGCACAAACTTCTGACACTTCCGTAACCTTTATATATTGGAGATAGCTATGTATGTATGTCAAGAACAACCCCCATCTTTTTGCAAAATTGTCTGACGCTGTAAGCCGAAACAGACGAGATAATGGTAAGCTACGATTGCATCCGTCCAAAACCTCACTCATGCACAAAAGTCTCGTGTGTATGGCACCTATAATCTTTAACAAAATACCTGAAGAATACAGGCAATTAAGCATTAATTTATTTAAGCAAAAATTAACTAAGTTATTACATGAAAAATGCTATTATAATGTTGACGAATTTCTAAAGGATAAATTTTAATTATTTTTTTTTAATATACCTATTGTCAAAATAATATTTATAATTTAAGTTGTAGTTGTAGTATTTTCTTTGATTTTTCTGTAACATCGGCATGCCTACCTATCTTAAAAACTTTGCATACCGATTTCGGTAAAGCATGTTGTGACCCTATAAAAAATTAAACAACTCGCATGAAAATGTAAACACATGTTTTTTGCAAATAAATGTCTTTATCTTTACAAGTTACCTTTTAAACACAGCGTGTACTGTAAAAACAGTAAAAGTAAAAAGTAAAAACAGGTACTTACCTACTGTTGATTTTCTTTCTCCAAGCTTCAGCTGTAGTAACAAGTAAAGTACGGACGACTCCTAATAAATTAAATGCTCTGTCAGAGTCTGAGTATTCAGTCGGAACTGTAGAGGCGACGACAAACAATTTCATCAGATGCACAGCGGCACTTCAGTTTACGACTAGGGTTTTAACTTTTTAGTTTCTGCACTACAAATTATATACTACAGTCGTATGAACCGTAATACAACAAGGAACCCTTATAGATTTGCTTTGTCTTTCTGTGGATTTGCAAAAAAAATATCAGTCCTAGACAGCTGTAATTTTACATGGACATTATAAAATAATGACGCCGATATAACGCTACAAAAACAATCTAAAAATAAATAATTTAGGGTAACTTTTTTCTTGATTTTCCCGTCGTGTGTGTATCGTATTTAAATATGAATAGATATTTAAAAACCAGGGATCCGAAAACAATTTTACGATTCAGGTTTCCGTTTGCAAAATATAAGTATTATAACTATAAGTTTTAAACTTTTTTGTGAGCAACCAATCTAAATTGCTTTACAAGTCTGAAAAAAAACATGAATATAGTTTAAAACATGAACTTTCTGGGAAAGCTATATCGTTATTTACATACATATAACCGGGTATTTATCGCGTAAATTACCTTTATTATTTCCCGACGTTTCGCTTGGATTGCACCAAGCATGGTCCCGGGGTTGAGTCTTCCCGGGACCATGCGATAAATACCCGGTTATATGTATGTTAATAAGTGTTGTGATCGCGAAAGTTTAAGAAAGACATAAGCTATAACGGTTAAGCTAGCTTTTTTATTTGTAAATAAGTGATGCGGTTTTCCAAACATACCGGAACCGGAATACTCGAAAACTCAATGAATACCTGTTATTATGTTTAGGTAAATGTAAAAAGAACAAATACCAACTTCTAACATCACGTCTATTACGACGGAACCCTACACAGCGCGCTGGCACGTACCTGGTCTAATTTTTATTTAATGTATTTAATGTAAATTCCAGGTGTAAAGCCCTCTCTAGCTGTATAGCTACAAATAGAACTAGAACACCTTTTATGTACTCGTGTAAATGTTAGTTGGTACTATTTACCCGCAAATACCTTCAGTAATTCAGATTGCAAATACCTTCTCCGAAACCCCCCGTCACTAACTTCGATGCTTCAGTTCAGATCCAGAGTGCGGCGTTGATTAAACTCAAGTCTGCGGCTCTATGTTTTGTTTTATTTGCCAACTCTCATTTAAGCCTAGGAAAGTTCACTTGTTTCCAATGAGATAGGTACGTAAAATGCAGACCAATGGAGCGCGAGAGATAAAATACAGCAGAAAATGAAATTTTCCGTTCGTAAAATCAATTTTAAAACGAAGCAATCTGAATAAGCGGGCTATCGGTTATTGAAGTGCTTTTTTTGCTGAAGATGCCTCTCGACTTTTCATATTGAGATAGAATTGATCTGGTTAAAAAGAAAAAGAACCCAACCAACTTTTCCGCATGATGATATCCTATGATGTTAATAATGGAAATGCGTTGGCCTACAGAGAAGTGTTCAATTTTCCTTTTCTTGAAATTTCAAAACGAAAGAAGGAATGTACAGTAATGACGTAACATTATATATGACTTAGCATATAGTTAGTATGTAGGTAGTAGCACCGTTTGGTCACGACCGAAAGTAATGTGTAACTTTTATAGTTTGTGGGTAGTTTTTGATCCATATTAGTCTATATTTCCTCGCCTCTTTAAAGCGTTATTTTCCCTAGCAACGTATGGGCGCCAATTTTCCTAGAAAGGAATGCTTCTAAAAACATTTCCTGTCCCAATTTATTTTCTGCGGTATTAATATCGGTACTAAGAAAACAACTCGAAAAGTAGAGCTGTAATTATATTGTATATTCTATTGATGTTCTAACTAACTAGGAATTACGTCACATCACATTGCCTGTCCTGAATTAGGTTGTTAGTTCGACTTGCTTACGCATAATGATTTATCCTGTATCGTATTATCCTCTAGTTAGAAAATATTCAAATAGAACCTAAACAATGTATATTTAAAAAAAATCTACTTCCTACAAAGTAGTACTTATGAGTAAAACGAGAAAAGGTTTTGTTAATATAGTGATAACTTAGGTTAAAATCAATGAGATTTATATAATGTACGTATGTACATATGTATCTGTAACCTAAAACTTGTAAAAGAACATAATTTCCCATCTGATCTTAAATAATATATAAAACTTCAAATCATCACCTGCATTTAAAGGAATCGAAAATACTGAAATTTTCTTTTCATACCGATCAAAGGATCAGGAAGACATTTCCCTTTCTTATCACGAGTCCGTTGGAACGTTGTTATCTTGTTTATGGTCCACTGTTCAATTAATTAATTATATAATAATTAATTATTATATAAATATTATATAATAATAATTATTGTTTTAACTACCCCGGTCCAATTAACCTAAACAATCACAAAACTACAAATTAAAATGTTTTATTTTGTACGAATACTATTTTACCTACTCGTATAAATTGAAACGCAAAAACTTAAGCTTACAACGGTGGCTTAGCTCAGTCGGATTAGCCTGCTTACCTTGTTAAGCCAGCAACGTTGTTGGCCTGCGTTTTAGTTACCAGCTTGATTAGTAGGTAATGTAATATTTATTTGGCGTTGCGCCTAGTTCAGTACTGGATTATGCAATAGCTCGACTCCCCAACACAGCGTGTGTCAATCTGGTGAATTCTGCTACCATGTAAAATGTAAATTTTAGTTACAGTTTTTTAAAGATAAAGATAAAGATTTATTTACTGAACACACGCACATACAGAAAGGCAAAAAGAATACACACAGAACAGGTATAAAATAAACAACATTACAAAACATTGGTCTTTCCCGAGTGCGCGGCTAAGTAGATTCAGCCTCAACCAAATGTCGCTACCGCACTGAGGGCGATACCGACGCTGATTTTCAGTCTGAACCTCAAAACATTACCGAAAACGAACCAGGTTTATGAATAAATGATAATTATTAAAGTCCAGAATCTATAACAAAATAAATAAAAATATTAAAAACATTATAAGGCGTATCGAATTAATAATTAAACAAATTAGGAAGATCAATAAATATATTTTATATATGTATATATGTGAGTAGTTTATGTGTATATAATTATAAATTGTGTTTTGGTGGCATGCAATAAAGTAATAAAATAGAAGGCAACAAAATTATCTAAATTCCTGTATTTTACATTTATACTCCACATCTAAAAAACCAAATAGTAAAGAAATAAACAATAATTACATGTAATCGTATGAAATTTGATGTATGTAGAGAAAGGCTTTTCTTAGATACTTTTTTGTTTAAATAATAATATTTTCTTAAGTTTAAATTTAAAAGCATTTGGACATTTAAGAGCACGTAATGGGGGTGGGAGATTGTTCCAGCAGTGAGTGGCTGCATAACGAAACGATCCTCGGAAAGCCACTGTTCTGTGCATCTGTGTCAGAAAGACAAGCTTCGAACAAGACCTGCTAGGATACCCAGAATCATCGTCAGCCGCCAATTTAAGCTTATTGAAGAGGTAGGGGGGTGATTTAGATTTTAAGACTCCGAACAGAAGATTTGCTAAGTGCAAATCCCGACGAGCCTTCATCTTCAACAGATCTGAAGAGTTCAAAAATGGCGTAACATGTGATCGAGGCGGAATGTAAAAGCAAAAACGAGCGCATGCATTCTGGACTCGTTGCACTAGCTTATCAGTTCGACCTAGTAGACATGGCCCAAATACTACATCGCAGTAATTAAGCTTTGACAAGACAAGAGATTCACATAGAGTAATTCTGATCGCTTCACTCAGGTATGGACGAATTTTGTAAAGGGTTTTCAACCTGTAAAAGCAGTTACGCACACTTTCTGCTACTTGACTTTCAAACCTAAGTTGAGCGTCAATTATCAGTCCCAGAATCTTTGCCTCAGAAACATACTTCACTTGTTCTCCACCCACTACAACTTTTAATTTGTCTTTATCTATTTTAAGTAGATTAAATCTGGATCCTGTTAAAATAAATTGTGACTTTTTGGGGTTCAATACAAGTGAATTAGAGAGGGACCATTGATAAATATGCTCTAAATCGAAGTTAATTTCATTGACCGCACACAGAAAGCTAGATGGAGGGCAAGAGTGGTAGAGCTGAAGGTCATCAGCATATAGGTGGTATTTGCAGTGTGAAATGTTACCAATTATATCAGCGCTATACAAGATAAAAAGCAAAGGGCCAAGGATTGATCCCTGGGGAACTCCTCTAGGCACTGACTGAAGGGATGATCGTAGAGTTTTTCCATCCGAAATTTTCAACTCAACACATTGCTTTCTATCGCTGAGGTAGCTATCAAACCACTTGACTGTGTTAGCATCAAAGCCGTAGAATGCAAGCTTCGATAAGAGCAGCGGTATATTTATAGAGTCGAAAGCCCGTGAAAAATCCAGCAGAACAAGTAAGCTGCACATGCCACGATCTTGAGCAGACAACAAATTATCGACCACATCAAGAAGGGCAGTTGCAGTGCTGTGGCCCTTTCGAAAACCTGACTGGTACTGCGGCAGTATATTATGCTCTTCTAAATATTTGACAAGCTGCAAACTGACCACTTTCTCCAAAACCTTAGATAAGCAAGGAAGTAAACTAATAGGCCTTAGGTCAGTGACTGACGCGGGGATACCTTTCTTTGGTATAGGTTTGATGACCGCCACTTTCCAACTCTCTGGGAAAGTACCACTTATAATAATAGAGCAATTGATGATTGCAGTAATAGCTTCTAAGGATTGTGGTAGAGTTAGTAAAATCATATCTAAACTGATGCCATCAATACCCTGAGCATTCGATTTGAGGCTTTTTATTATCTTTAAAACCATATCTTGGCTGACCGGGCTCAAGGCGAAAGTCACTGATTCCGTGCAAAATCTATGGTGTTCAAAGAAAGTCAATTGCGAAATACTGACAGAACCATTTCCTGGTATATCCAGAAAATGATCGTTTATACTATCTGGATTATCAAACTGGGAAGGAAGCTCATCAGCCTCTTTTTTATTAGGTAAAATATTAGTTTTTAAGTTTTTCCATAACCTTTTTGAATCATTAATATTACTATTGATTTGATGAGAAAAATAAGCTTTTTTTTCACTCTGTATAGCCGAGATTACAACTTGTTTTAAATCCAAGTAGCATTTTTTCAGGATTTCACATTTATTTAATTTATACTTATCATAATATTCATTTCTAATTGCCATCATATCCATGACCGTATCCGTTATCCACGGATGCGGTGAGCCTTTAAATTGTCTAGTTTTAAGCGGCGCATGTAAGTCATATAATATATTTATGATGCCAGTAAAGTCAATAATTAATTTATTAATCCCCAACGGACGCTGAAAATAGGTCCAGTCCACCCCGTTTAAGTCATTTTTGAAAAGATCAACTAATATATTTTTCAAAGGCCTATAAGTGACAAACCGAGAACTAGGCCTATCTTTTTTTATTTTGAAATGTACTAGAAGCATCGCATGAGCGCCTAGTTCCGGGGTATGCTTCACCATTACATCAGTCACTCTAGCGTCAGAGCAAACCAAGTCGATTAAAGTTTGACTATAAGACGTGAAGTGTGTGGGCTGTGTAATTAATTGTTAAGATTTATGCCATCTAGAAATTGCTGCATCAACTTAGTTTTATTATCATTTACCTCTAACATATTAATATTAAAATCTCCGAGTAGAATAACATTATCACAATTAAGAAAAGAAGAAATAGATTCAGCAATAGCATCTAGAAGTGTGTCAACCTGTAACCATTGCGGCCTGTATGCTGTGCCAATAATTATTTTTTTACCACAGACGTTCAACCTCAACCACATCTGCTCTACAGTAGAGGCCGAGGGATAGTGAAGTAATTGAACTCGCAGGCCCTTTTTAACGTAAAACGCTACCCCACCGCCTCTACCTTGCCTTATATGATCAGGCCTAGGGCATAGGAACAATCGATACCCCGAGAGTTTAGGCGCACAGTCTTCTTGGCCTGGCCTCAACCAAGACTCATTAATAGCCATTATGTCAGGTTTTGTATGATCCACGGCTACTATGAATTCGTCGTGACCGGTATTCAAAGACCCAGCGTTGAAGAAACCAACTTTAAGATTTAATTTAGGAGGTTTTATTTGAAAATAATTTAATTTTAATATTTTGCAGCCATCGTACGAAATAATGATTACATGTGAATTGGAAAAAAAAGTTTAAAACCAATCTTAACATTGAAAGAGGGCTTACACATACTTTAGCTCTGAATTGTAAAAGGTAAAACAAAAATCCAAAAGCCACAAAGTTATCAATATCATACCACCAGCCATTTAAAAATAAAAACAGTATATTTAAATTTATTACAAGATAGCAATAGCAATCAGAAACATAATTTACTGGTTTTATTTGTGGAATCATGTAACAGTCTATTAATAAATAAATATAATAGAGTAGTACGTTTGTATTGTTTGTACATGCAGAATCATACAGAAGCATACAAATAAATAGATTATATGTGAAATTTGTAATTACACTAAATACGTTAAAAATTAAAAGTAGCCCTCTTATGCATGTATTTATCAAACTACAACGCATGGAAAGACCAATATTTCCTTCTGACCTAATAAAATCTAGTAAGTAGTTTAATAAAATATTGTTAAGAATACCACACATTTTAAAAGCTAATGACAGATTGTTACACAATTTAAGAAACACATCAGACAAAATCTTATAGGCAAAGGAACATACAAATAATGCCATAAAACTGATAATTCTAATATTATTTAACTTTAATAAACCGGTGACATAACTAGCAAACTGTATTATATACCAAAAACCCGTGACAGATCAGCCTCCGTTCGAATGGGATACGCCTGTTTACCGTCCGCCTGTCTGATGTATACGCGTCCCCGCTTGGTCCAGACAAATCGCCATTGAGCCTTCTTGCATTCCTCCCGTACCCGGTAAAATAAATGACGATTATATCGCGAGAGTCGCTCGTTTATAAAAATGCGAGGCAAGGCGCTACCAGCTCTACCAGCGTCCGCTGCACTCAGTGTGCGTCGAATACGCGCACCCTGCAGAAATTGATCGCGAAGACCACGGCGTACGAAGCGCACCACAATACGCCGGGGGCGAGGCTGAGTACCCGGTCCTGTACCTTGCGTCACCGCTCCCACACGCTCAGCGAAAATAATGTCCCGTTCTTCTATCGCTACGCCAAGCTTCGTCGCCAGAACGGTTACGGTATGAAACACATTTTCCCCCCTCTCCTCTGGTAGCTGACCGATTTCAAGATCAGAAAGCAGGGCATCTTGATCGCGTTCGTTCAGCTCCTGTTGTAATGCCAAGACCTGGGTCTGCAGATTGGTAAGCTCAACGGGGGGTCCATCATGTTTTTTCTCGATGACATCCAATCTATTCTCAATAGAGTCCATACGAGTGGTTAGACCTCGCAAAGAAGCCCTGAGTTCAACCATCTCTTTTCGGAACTCCCTCATCTCCACCATCCAATCAGAGAACTCATTTCGCATCATGTCCAAGCCAGGCACCATAGTCGTCGAGGCAGTAGGCAAAGGGCCCTGTAAGTTTTCCTGGGCATCTCGTGCGTCAGCCGGTCTCACCGGGGTATTATCTCCCTTAGGCGTTCGCGACTTACACTCCGGACAAACCCATCCTTGTCCAACCGGAGGCACCTCTGGTAGTGATACACAGGCTTTATGATACAGGCCCGAACATTTGCTGCAGATGCAGGCAGCGACACCTGTTGCAGATAAGAATTTGCCGCAAGCATTGCATTTCGCCATCCTTGGGTTCAATAATTGATATAAAGCAATGTAGTACAGGCAGTACTTGGAAGATGTCGTTAGTAAAGTTCTTGCTATCCACTCATAGATGACGCTAATTGCCAAGTAAAAACGTAAAAAATTTGCACTTGCTTAATCCATCAAAACGCGGGTTCCGCTACTTGCTGAGAGATGGCGCTGCTTGGTAAGTAAAATCTGGACCAAATGGCGCTAGTGTAGCTGCATCAGACGTGGGTTCCGCTACTTGCTGAGAGATGGCGCTGCTTGGTAAGTAAAATCTGCACCAAATGGCGCTAGTGTAGCTGCATCAGACGTGGGTTCCGCTACTTGCTGAGAGATGGCGCTGCTTGGTAAGTAAAATCTGCACCAAATGGCGCTAGTGTAGCTGCATCAGACGTGGGTTCCGCTACTTGCAGAGAGGTGGCAATGGCAAAGTTTACTCTGGTGTTCAATAGATGGCATAAAAATAATATAAAAAAGTGTCTCAACGTCACACTTTTTTGCACTCCAACCAAGGTTCCGCTACTTAACACCAGGGACGCCACTGATTAAGTTTGTTCTCGATTACACCACAATCTGTCAGTGTTTATCCGTAAAACACACAAACATACCCTCTAGTGCGAAAAAGTTAGCAATAATTCTAGACTTTATTGCCCTGTGATAGCTTTCTAGGTGTCCCGGCACGCGTACAAACACTCACACAGTTGCACTACACAATAGCCGAACTAATGGGTTTATACACAACGCGATGTAAGTAGTAATACTTTAATAATCAATTACAAACGACGGACAAGGTATAGGTTCGTTCTCGCAAGATTACGTTTATGTTTTTCTCATTATTTGTTGCAAAGTTTATGTGATTTGCAGTCAAGCGGGCCGTCTACTGCGAGATGAAAACGCTCATTAATGACTCCCAAGCCTGAGAATCTGATTCCGAGCATAGCGGCACTTTTATTTACGTATTTTAGAATCCGAGCAAAGCGGCACTCGTGCATAGCGGAACTAACCCCTAGATTGCTTGCGTTGTTTGTCATTATTCAAATCATTGCTAAAAACATCAACAAACGCCATCAATGTCATTCGAGCGAGTTATTAATGTGCCATCCCATCTTGCAGTAGACTTTAGACATGAAAATTCGCGTTGGGTGTGCTACCAAGTTGTGCTGAGTCAGCTGCCTACTATTTGGGTAATTAATTTACGGTTTTGAAAGGTTGTCAGTCAGCGTACATTTTATTAATCACTGGCTTAAAGTCGCAGCTTCGCGCGCGTAAAATTTTGAACTAATATTTTAGAAAAAAGTACCCTATGTGTTATTTCCTGGTCCACATCTACGTGTGCATTTCAGTCTAATCCGTAGGATAGTTTTTGCGTGATGGGGTATCATATATCCGTCCATACAAACAAACAATATAATATTAGCATTTATAATAATTATTAGTGAGAAGTAGCCTGTTCTGTTACAATTTTTATATAATTACTGCATTTAATGAATAAATACATTTTCTAGGATTCGACTGCAATCTGGTTACATTCGTGGTCTATGTATCGATGGGAAAGGAATGTCCATTTGTTTGGTGAATACGAATATTTTGATAATCATGACATCAAATTACTACTATTATTGTATTTTCCAGACATATTTGCGTATATAAATAAGTCGATTTTTCTGGTGAAGTCCGGATATTAATTCCATTTTGAATAGATGGTCGTGTGTGGAATTTATATCCACTGCATTGGCATGGTGTTGCCTACAAATCGTGAGGTTTCCCTAAATAAATTCACGCTAGTTCAATCAGTTTAATCATTGTTAGCTCCCCCACTGAAGCTTTATCTGAACTTCCGACGCAAATAAGTGAAAGCTCTCGCAATCAATGCCTAAACAAACAGGTCGGCAATCGAGTTCATTGTAGTGGTTGTTAGCAAATGTTTGAGGAAAAGGTCTGTCTGTAGGTATCGATTTGGACGAGCTAATCACGGTAGTCACGTAAATCTCAACTCCTGAAACTAAGGTGTAGTTCGGTGAGATAAGATTTGCTGAATAGAACACGTGATTTTATACAATACCAATACCCCGCCTCGCGGTTTCACCCTCGTAGTTCCCGTTCCCGTGGGAATGCAGGGATAAAATATAGCCTTTGTTAGGTATCTCACTGATAATGTAGGTTTCCATTGGTGAAAGTAAAGTGGTATAATCATTTTAGTGTTTTAGGCGTGAAAGCGTAACAGACAGACAAACTCACATTTGCATTTATAATAATAGTTAGGATAATTTTTTGATAATTTTAAGCTTTAGAGACCTTTAAGGAGTTACGACTGTTAAACTAAGAAATCGTGGGGCAACAAGCCGTGGGGTGCCGGCTGTAGAATGTTCCCCCTCCTATCTTGCCCTGGATACAGTAAGAATCTTCCAATAGATACACGGAAAGACGCTGCTGCCCATCTTCCGGAGGTATCCCTTAGCAGGCTCTTACTGCATCCACGGGCATGAGAGGAGGGGTAACATTCTAGTGCCGGCACCCCACGGCAAGTCGTAATAGGACATACTTTTATTATTTTCTAAGAAAAAAATAAATGTCACAAAGAGATCAACAGCTATGATCAGTACCTATGCATTTTTATTACATATACTTATAATTTATTGTTATCTTGAGTTTTTCATATTATATTTATTGCTTAAATGTATTGTACTCATATATTATAAATCGAGCCCTAAGAGAGCACATAGGTGATCTACCTACTCCTACAAAAATATCAAATTCTACATATACTACTTTTATAGTTTCCTGACTACCTACGAAATGCAGGACCATAAAGGTTGAGCACCACTGCAGACGAGTTTAATGGCTCTCTTGAGTACCACAAGGATGGCGCTAGCACGCTTCTTTCCACTTACAACTATATTATTGATATTTATTATACAAAATTAGTTTAGCAATTTATAACGCTCGTTATTTATGCAAAGTGATACAGCCTAAAACCACAGATAATATAATACACTAGCTAAAACTAATCAAAATTCATGAGTGTGCGGTGCTGCGAACACAGGTAATGGACTCATTTGCAGGCGGTCCGTTTGTACATAGATTTTTTGTCGCTTCAGCAGAAAAAAAAACAAATTTTATGACTTTATTTTTGGTCATACGCGCCAAAGTTTGTGAAATCTAATGTAGAGCCATGATACCCAGATTAAAATACGCAGAAAAACATTATGATTCCAACCTTAAATATAAGTCGATTTCGCAAAAAATCTCGTTTTTGGCTTTTTTTGCTTACTTTTTTTTGCTTGCTTTTTTATTGGCTTACTTTGGTAAGAAGTTTTTAGAAATTGAGACTTACGTAATTTGCGCTCTCTCGATTATTTTGTCAACTGGAGGTTTAGATATTTGAACGATAATTGTTTTTGTAGAAATAAACACCTATCATAATTATGTTGCTGGTTTCAATAACAAAAAAATATCGTTTAAAACAATAAAATTTAGATAACATTCCCAAGACATTTTTTGGCGCTTGACCTTATTTTCCCTACCACCGTTAATCTCAAATCAAAGAACTCACAAACAATAAAAAAAAATTAAGTTTTATTTTTTAATCTTTTAAGTAAGATATGAAAACTTGTGCCATTTTAACTAAAGTAAAGACTGATTGAACTAATGTGTCACGTTTTATTTCTTAGGCCCCATGTGTTTATCATAGTATTCATAAGTTATATTTATACTGTTTCCACATTTTCAAAATTGCTAAGTCTGTATTTTGATAGTATGTAGTTAACTTATTACAATTTCCTTTTCTGTGTTTTAAATTCCAAAACAATAACATATTTCCCCTACTTAATGAAATAGTAATTTAAAGTTACACTATTTTTGCTTTACTTATATAACATACTTATCAATAGTGGTTATAATATTAAGGCGTACAGTGATTCTGAGAAGGCTGTCACTTATGACATTTTTCCTGTTCGTAATAAAAGAATCTTTAGGATTAAGCAACTGCAAATCGTGTTAAATAGGTGATTTCTGTTAAATCGTTAGTACTATTTTGAAGAATATTAATTGAAAGGGACATGGCTGAATTATCAAGCTTGAGAAAGCAGTAACTGATTTTTTATGATATTTTAAAACTTTTTTTCAACCTTAAACCTCTAAAAAAACCTTTGGAAACTCTGTAAACTTTGGAAAATGGCGGTTATCTCTTTTTGGCTGTTAACCATCGATAAATATTGCGACAGGGAATTATTTAAGGCAAGTAAGTGCCTTAGTAGATACTTGGAGATCCATGAGGGAGGCCTATGCCTAACTGTGGACGTCCAACGGCTGAGATGATGATGACGATTAATCGATTATACGAGACTTAATACTCGAAACATCTTCGATTTTCACTCTTTTTATTTTCACTTTTAACTATATAGGTATTGTTAAAATAGTCTACGTTGTTTATTTATTTTTTTCGTTTCATTCTAATCTTGACGTAACAAGGTTTGCGACCAGTTGACTGTTTTGTTGATTACTTTCCCAGAACCTAGATTACTCGTCGATTATTTTCTTTGGTTAATGTCTTTTGTTTGTTAGCGACAGTAATGTACCTACCATTACCATAGTACCAGAGTAAAGCTATTGTTCTAAACACCCCGTAACATAATTACCTATGTGGGCTGGGCCCGACTGAACACATACTGGCTTTGAAAGACTGACCTGGTGGTCACGAACATAAAATTGTAATATGAACACGTAAAAATATCTGCCGTGGATACCGGCACTAAAATGTTACCCCTTCTCTGTTGCCCGTAGATCCAGTAAGAATCTGCGAACGGATACCTCCGGAAGATGTGCAGCAGCGTCTTTCCGTGTATCAACATCACGTACTGTGCTTGCCAACCCGCCTGCCAAGCGTGGCGAGTATGGCAATAAACCCCTCATGATTAGTACTTCGATATCCAAGAGGTAGGTCTATGTTCAGTAGTGGACGTGCTACGGCTGAAAGAAAACCTCAAAGGAAACCAAACTCAAATATAACCTCAACACATTATCTTGTTTGAAACATTTCAATATGAATCTGGAAATCTCGACATACAAATATTGGAAAAGTATTACGGATTTATGTAATGTCGCTTATTCCCTACGGGATTTTGGGGTAAGTCTTGCCACCCTCGGGCTTTTAGCAGTTCCACAAAAGAAAAGTTACAAGGGACATTTCGTTGTAATAATGACTAATACGCCATTTGGTATGCGGACAACATTTTTGTCAAGAGACGAAGGTATATTTCGGTATCTTGTATTCCAATGAATTAATTGCACTCATGCGAGATGAATGCCGTGGGGCGCCGGCGGTAGAATGTTACCCCTCCTCTCATGCCCGTGGATGCAGTAAGAGCCTGCTAAGGGATACCCCCGGAAGATGAGCAGCAGCGTCTTTCCGTGTATCAACATCCCGAACTGCGCTTGCCAACCCGCCTGCTAAGCGTGGTGAGTGTGGCAACTACCCCCATGAAGAACCATGAGGGAGGCCTGTGTTCAATAATGGACGTTTTACGGCTGAAATGATGATGTAGATGATGCGAGATAACTCTGTCATTTCATATGGAGACCGGGGACAAAAGTAACGGCGGGTTAAAAGTAACAAACGCTCTGTAGACTTGTCCAATAGCCGGAACGACGCGCGCGACCGTTGGTTGTTAGCTTGCATCGGCCCCCGCGCATGAGTTCAGTCTCCGCGCCCACACCACGCGGCAAGGTTGCGTTAGTGGACGTATCGTGATTTTTTGCACCAAAAGTAAGTTTTTTGTCGTTTATTCATTTAGTGTTTACGTAGTATTAAGATGCTGATAACAGTTATGACTATTAGTTCGTTGATTAACCTTAAGATTGTCTTTAGCATGTTATAACTTGTTTTCGTGTAACACGTTCAGTTTCTAGGTTATTTGGCATCAAATATTAAAAACGGGGTTGGGTACAAAAGTAACATCTCATGGCAGGACATAAGTAACGTGTTACTTTCACCACTAACTAGCACAGAAGTGTATAGAAAAGCAGCACATCAGCATTTAAAATACAACACAAAGATAAGATACAGCACTAGCAAGAAAATATGATGTTTGCCATGTCAGATTAAAAAGATATACTTATTAAAATACTTAAAGCAGAAAATACTCATGCAAAAATTGGCTACCGTTGCGTCAACCGCGTTTTCACTTTAGAGGAGGAATTAGTTTTACGGGACTACATCATTCTATGTTCCAGTGTCTATTTTGGATTGATCCCAACAGAAGTGCGCAAGCTGGCCTACGAATTGGCCATAAAATATGAGAAGACATATCCAGAGAAGGATCCATGGAACGACAATAATAGTGCGGGTAAGGAAGCTGGATTTTTGAAGAGACACCCAAGCCTGTTTCTGAAAAGTCCACAAGCAACGAGTTTATCGCACGCTACAAGCTTCAACGAACATAATGTTAACAACTTTTTTGATAACCTGGCTGAAGTTATGGACAGGCCATAACTTTGCGCCAAAAGACACATGGAATATGGATGAGACCGGGGTGACAACCGGTACAAAGACCGAACAAAATAGTGGCTCAGAAAGGAGTTAAACAAGTAGGTGCGGTAATCTCAGCTGAACGTGGGAGGCTAGTGACTGTTGCAGTTGCTGTTAATGCTCAAGGAGGACATATACCACCATTATTCGTGTTCCCATTGAAAAGATACCAAGACCATAATGATACGGGAAGGTCCGATCGGATCTGCTGGGGCAGGGAATGCAGGCGGATGCAGGAAGATGAGTTTTTGCTGTTCTTAGAGCACTCCAAAAGACAATTAAAGCCCACTCCTGAGCAAAAAGATCTGCTTCTGCTTGACAATCACGCATCCCATATATCTATATATTAAAACACTGGATTTTTGTAAAACAACAGGGATCGTGTTGTTGTCATTTCCGCCGCACTGCACCCATAAGTTACAACCGTTAGATTCAGCACTTTTTGGAAGGATATAACTTTGAAATAAATAATTTGATTAAACGTTGTTTTTTATTGTTATTGTAACATAGGGGAGAATTTATACGGTGTTACTTTCGACCCACGCTCTGTTACTATCGCCCTGACCATGGGGTCGAAAGTAACAATCTCCATTTTTTTTTGGCAGCTTAATAATTTTCAGAAACCATGATATATTATATAAAATGATTATGTACATTTATAGACCATAAACGAAAGTTTATTATGGCTATCATTATTTTATCACAAATATTTTTACTAACGAGAAATCTGGCATGGAATACAAACTGTTACTTTTGTCCCCGGTCTCCCCTATTTATATGCCATTTCAAATACACAAAAAAAATCGTTAACTCTCTCACTGTCGAGGGCTTGATATCCATCAATGACTATCTATTAATAACAAATTTTGGCCATACTTCAATATTTACTTAGATAAAAAAAGACCCGAAGGCCCGCCTGATGTTAGCAGTAACCTCTACCTATTACAACTGCAATACGGAAGACCAGCGTTACAGTAATGGCTCACAGCCTTACCGTAACAATAGCTGAGTGGCGACCATTTTTGTTGTCAGTATTTCTAATTTTGTTATTGTGTGTGTTATTATTTTATATTTTGTGACACAAAATAAACGTTTCTTATTCTTAATACCGCGGTGATCACTAAGCACGTGACCAACGCTGCATTGCATTGCGCCCGTCACCCTGAGACCCTTACCCTTCAAACTGGAACACAGCAATATCACTGCTTGGCGGCAGAAATAGGTATGGTGGTAGTACTTCCCCGGAACTCTTGACAATAAGTTCTACTACCTACTACGAATTATACGATGTGTTTCATAACAAATTCCTCGTGATATCCAAACTTTTTAAATTTCCTCTTTTCTCTGAAAACACTTGAACTTTTTCGAATACAAGTACTTGTGTAGCTACTACGCAATCTTTTCTCTACCTACGATACTTATGTTTTGTAAGGGTTCTAATTGTGTGCCATTCGCTCCCCTATAGTAGCAAACAATGTTCACCCGGAACTTACTACTTACATATATATAGCTGTATTTCAGGCATTAACCACAGTCTTGCGGCCATTTCACCCTATCCATCATCACAAAGAGTCAAAAGGGCTGAGTTCTTAGAACGCGCAATTAAGATCTGAAGGTATCATTATTTTACCTTAATATGGTAAAAAAATGATACCTTCTTATAATATGATCGATCATAAATATGGAAAATTTACACTCTGCTCGATTTCAAAAATGTTTACTTTTCCTGCTTAACTGAATCAGTTACAGAGCAATTCTGCAAGTCATCTGTCATCTCGCATCTCTCAATATTATAAAGAGGAAAGATTTGTATGTTTGTAACGAATAAACTCAAAAACTATTGGACCGATTTTCGAAATTCTTTCACCATTCAGTTCAGCGTAAAACGTCCACTACTGAACTCAGGCCTCCCTCATAGATCTCCATGAGGGGTAGTTGCCATACTCACCACGATTGGCGGGTTGGTGAGTGCAGTATAGGATGTTGATAGACGGAAAGACGCTGCTGCCCATCTTCCGGAGGTATCCCTTAGCAGGCTCTTACTGCATCCATGGGCATGAGAGGAGGGGTAACATTCTACTGCCGGCACCCCACAGCATTTCACCATTAGAATGTTACATTATCCCGAGTAACATATTATATCCCTATATATTTTATCCCCGTATTCCCGCGGGAACGGAAACTACGCGGTTGAAACCACGGAGTGCGGCTAGTATCATCATCATTCCAGTCGTAAAAAGTCCACTACAGAACAGGCCTCCCTCATGGATCTCCATGAGGGGTAGTTGCCATACTCACCACGCTTGGCAGGCGGGTTGGTGAGCGCAGTATAGGATGTTGATACACGGAAAGACGCTGCTGCCCATCTTCCGGAGGTATCCCTTAGCAGGCTCTTACTGCATCCATGGGCATGAGAGGAGGGTAACATTCTACATCCGGCACCCCACAGAATTTCACCATTAGAATGTTACATTATCCCTGAGTAACATAGGCTATATTTTATCCCCATATTCCCGCGGGAACGGAAACTACGCGGGTGAATCCACGGAGTGCGGCTAGTATCATATAAACTATTTATTTTTGGTAGAGTACACAGTTTAGCAGTAGCACATAGTTATAAGTAGCGTGGCGAGTATGGCAGTAACCCCTCTTGTAATCTTGGAGATCCATAATGGGAGGCCTATGTCCAGCAGTGGACGTGGACACGTGTCCACGTCCTGAGATGATGTCGATGAGAGTAGTTACATTGCGTAAGTCCCAGTTCATGCATTAATAAAACTGAATAACTGGGAAATCGCATAACTTTCGCGATCACAATTCATTATAATATAATAACATAAACACGGGAATTTATCGCGTAATACCTTTGATAGTATTAATAATTCGGGAATAATCAAAGGTATTACGCGATAAATTCCCGTGTTCATGTTATTATATTATAATGAATTGTGATCGCGAAAGTTCACGAAAAACTAATGCAGCTTTTGTTTTTATATGCGGTGAAGATAGGTTTTCACCATATGACAAAATTTTCACCTCTCTATATATTTCAATGGGATTGACGACTTTGATATAAAATGAAAAATGATTATTGACTATGCCAACAATCACAATAACCTTGTCATTTTTCATTTTAGACCAAAGTCGTCAAACCCGTTTCAATCACCTTTGCGAATAATATAAGGCGTTAAGTTTTACAACACAAAATAATTCGTTTGCATGTCATGACAAACTGGTAAGTGACAATTTCACAATAAATACATTTATATTTTTAAGTCACAGCAACGACAAAATCTAAAGGAGAGCTGGAAGATTAAGAATTTATGTTTAAAATAGATGTAATGAACAGCCTTTCAACTGTTATCTGTTGATTTATACAGCGTCAGCAACTGGTATTCAAGCTGTACAGGACGCTGCAGTGCCTGGGACATTGTTAGATGGATTAGGCTTGCCCAGCACCTATACGATCCTGAGAAGCTTAGTCTGCTATTAATAAAACAGAGGAAATAACAGGTCAATACGTCTGAAGCTGACAAAGCCGCGGGTTTCCTCACTATATGTTTTCCTTCACTATTTTAGCTAGCACAATGTTTTAGATGTGAACATAAATTTATCAAGAAAAAAAAATCTATTGGTTCACGGCCGGACCGATCTTCATATCGTAAGTCGGGGATACATACCACTCGGCCAACACAGCTAATTACTTCTTGGATTACGCAATAAAATATTGACAAGTAATCGTTTTATTACAGGTATTCACTATTTTTCAGATAACACTATGAATAATCCATGTACACAATATATCAATCAAAGATAACAATGCCTACGTAGCTGTTTTCGGCTGTCTCTACGTACAAATAGCTGTTGGATATCAACAGACTTGATAAATTACCTGTCCGATTGTCGCTTCTGTATGTCCATCAAAGTCTATCCTATAGCCGCCATAAAGATGTTAGTTTTGGGAACAAACCTTGCAGCATATGATGTCGTAATTATCTAAATTCCTCATTGTATTGTTTCACGAGTTGCTGCCCGCTGCTTTGATCGTTTTTATTTTTTTACGCGGAACCCAAGCTTCAAAGTCCGTGACGGCGTGAACAAAATACAAACAGCGAAAAAATAAAAATATTTTGGTTATAAGTAACGATAATATTTTGATGATATCTAATGAAAAAAACTTAATTTTGTTGTTATTACAAACAGATACTGCAATTTTATGTATGTGTATACCTAGATTAATTATAATGTGCAGTTACCTACTAGAGAGCGATAATACAATTGTTGCTTACTATAGTCGCTCCAAAGACTAGTACCTACATGTAGTGGAAGAAGGGAAGGGAAGGCCTTTGCTATGCAGTGGGACACTATAATTATAATAGTACCTGCATGTAAGGTATAGTAGTAAGTAACAATATAACGTAACAAAATAGGATTCCGTTTTTTTGATTTTATTGGGAATTGTCGGTTGTCGTACCTTAAGTTGTTTTCACCCTCAGTCAATTTTTATTACGAACAATTTGTCACGACATCTTGTATACTTATGTACTAATCTCTGACAACATCTAAATTACCTAATGTAAGATCTAAATAAAAAATACACAAATCATATTATCTGCAGAAAACTCGATGTAAAAGCTTTTCGTGTCCACCGTGATAATATCATTTTACTAGGTGTCTCGGCGAATTTCGTATCGCACCTACTTACAACACGCCACTTCACGCGGCAGCGCGAGTCCGCGCCAGGAAGCTGGGTTTCAAGTTCGTGTGGGTTCGGAACGGACGTATTTTTATGAAAAAGTCGGAGGATTCCGACCGCGTTGTTGTAGATAGTGTTGAAAAACTAAAAGCCCTATATTAAGCTAATTAAATCGCTATACTTTCCTATTGTTTCTTATCTAATAACCATATATAAACTCTAACATTAACTAGATACTATTTTTCTTCATGAATATTAACGCTTACTACCAAAATACACGTGGTCTTAATTCTAAATCAATTGCTTTTTATCAAAACATTTTGCTACAAAACTTTGACGTGATTGTGTTGACTGAGACTTGGCTGAATGAGTATATATGATGCAGAACTATTCGTTCGACAATAGGTACAATGTATTTAGGCGTGACCGCGAGACTAGCAAATACAAGAAAAGAAAAGATAGCGGAGGAGTTGTTATCGCCGTGTCGAAATGCTTTCAGTCCACAAGATTATATAAATTTGAAAGTAAATGTGAAGATCTTTGGGTTAAAATTAGCAGCAGTGCCAAAGATAGTGATAAAAATGCGCTGTATATATGTAGTGTACCATCACCTTTAAATATTGAGGACCTAGACACTTTTACTATGAGTGCATAGCGTGCATTAGAAAAGGGTGTCCATGCTATTGTCTTGGGTGATTTTAATTTAAAAATATTAGTTGGGCTAATCCACATGACAGCAATCTATCTCCTACAACTCCGCTCGCTACAAATTCTGCTGTCAATTTAAACTTTATGGAATTCCTGTCGCTTACCGACTTAAATCAATATAATCACGCGAGTAACAGCAATAATAGAGAAGTTATATTTGGTACTGAGTAATAAACCTATTCTTAGTCTTAAACATCTCTTACTCCTACTGAAGATGAAAATCATCCATCACTTGAACTTACCGTACCGATTTTTGTAATAAATTACTACCGCCCAAAATTTTGCCCAGACCAAACTTCTTTAAGGCAGACTACGATAAAATTATAGAGTATTTAGATTCAGTAGACTGGGATAGTGAATTTCATAACTGGTCAACTGTAAACGAGATAACAGAAGTTTTTTTATGTGATACTTAGGAACACCATGAAGGAACATGCCCCTATTAAAACTACTCTATCATACAAGTACTCAATCTGGTTTTCTCGAGAACTAATAAGAATGTATAAAGAAAAACATAAATTACACGTAAAAGTAAAGAAATACATCAATTAAAAGAAAGCTCTGCTTAGCTTGGGGCTAGATGATGCTGTGTGATTTGTCCAGCATGATTTATTTTATTTATTTATTTTTATTTATTTATTTAATTCATTGGATCTAGTTACATCTGAAGAACTAAGAGACCGCTGTGCTTCTTTACAAAAAAATTGCTACAACAGACACATAAGTGACATGGAATATTTTATCGGAAAGAACCCCAAATTATTTTGGTTCTTCGTAAAGAGTAAAAGACTAGTTGGTGGAACATACCCTGCTCAAATGCAATTCGAGAATAAAATAGCTTCAACAGGTGATGATATCTGTAATCTATTTGTTGATAATTTTACAAAAGCTCATAACAATCCTAAGACAAATTCTTCGCCAGTCGCAAATGAAATTCTTAGCGATACCACTTCACTGTGTACTATAAGATTAGCAGAAGCTGATATTTTAAGTTGTCTTAAAACACTAGATGCTACTAAAGGAGCGAGAATTGATGGAATCGCACCAATTTTTATGAAAAAATGCGCATAATCTCTCACAGAACCCCTCAAACGTATATTCAATAAGTCCTTAATAGAGGGAATCTTCCCCGATTCTTGGAAAGAAGCTTTGGAACTATTCCCATTAAGAAACCCATCCCTAAATCGGGGGATAAAAACGAAGAGAAGAATTACCGCCCTATTTCAATACTTGTCATATTCGGAAAATGCTTAGAAAAACTTAGTGGCTGAGCGTTTATCATGGCATTTGAAACAGCAGATTACAGACTGCCAATACGGTTTTTCGAAATCACTGTCAACTGTATCTAACCTCGTTTGTTACACCTCTCACCTAATTCAATCTCTTGACAATAGAACACCAGTAGACTCTGTGTATACCGATTTTAGCAAAGCCTTTGATAAAGCTGACCATCCCTTGTTGCTACTTAAGCTATCTAAACTCGGTATATCTGTTTCTTTGCTAAATTGGTTTTCATCGTATTTGTGAAATCGCTCGTCTCAAGTGGCATTCAGTGGACACTTATCCCGTCCATTCCAATCCTAATCAGGAGTTCCCCAGGGGCCTCATTTTGGTCCTATTCTTTTTAATGTCTTTATAAATGATATTATGGGCTGTTTTAAAAATACTAGAGTATTTTTATATGCCGATGATCTCAAAATTATGAGACCCATTACAACTTCACTTGACATTGACCTTTTGCAAGAAGACCTCGATAGACTATCCTCTTGGTGTCATAATAATAACATGTCCCTAAATATAAAAATGCAATCACATGAATTTCTCACGCAATGTTCAAACACCGATAAGCAGTTACTTCATAAACGGACAGGAATTGCAAAAAGTAGATAACATAAAAGATCTCGGAGTAATTATTGACTCTAAACTAAATTTTGGCACGCACATATTTTACACAGTTGCAAGATGTTTTAAAGTTCTATCATACGCAATAGCAGGGATTTCAAGAAACATACAACTAGAACTAAACTTTTTCAAACCTTAGTACTTCTGCTGTTCGAATATTGCTCTGTTGTTTAGAAACCACAATATGAAGTATACTCAAAGTGGTTAGAAAGTATTCTAAAATATTTATGTACAGGTTGTACATAAATATTTTCAGATCAAGATTATCTTAAAAAGATAATCTTGCAAGAACCCTGTCTAGCTATAGTGATAGGATCGGACATTACAAGATGACTACACTTAAAAACCGTATACAGCAAATCGATCTAATACTTCTGCATAAAATATTTAACGGTAAGTACCTAAATATACGCTGTTGCGGCTTGTGAACTTTTTTTTAAATTATTTTAAGGGGGAACAATTCTGACATAAATTATTTTTGCGAAACTTTAACCGTTTACGCAGCGCACGCAGCGGAAGCTCTCAAAAGTAAATTAAAAAACCTTTATTTGAAACATTACTCATTGGTGCTCCGCTCCTATTAGTCTTAGCGTGATGACTGATGATGATATATAGCCTATTATAGCCTTCGTCGATAAATAGGCTTTTCTTTTCTTTTTCGTATAGGCTTGACCACATCTTGCCTGATGTTAAGCAATGATTTGGTCTAGGATGGGTCACGCTTGCCTAGAAAGTACCTGTATACCCTTGATCTAACACTAAGAATTTTCTGAGAATTTTTCAAATCGGACAAGTAGTTCCTGAGATTAGCGCGTTCAAGCAAACAAACAAACAAACTCTTCAGCTTTATAATATTATATAAGTACTTATAGATAAGGTGGCATCCTTTTTGCGGATATTACTCATAATAATCACAATCATTTTTTATCAATATACAAAATATTACATTTATAGCGCAATTTTAAATTATCAATTATAAATAGCGCAATTAACAAAATATTAGATAAGTATTATAGCGCAATTATCAAAGCCTTACCTCATGATCATCCGCAAATCATATTAGCATTGAACATGTTGATAGTAATAAAAATAGGATATATCAAAATGTAAAACGAATTCACCGATCAAATCAGTTTTGATTAACGCCCAGCAATACGCGGTCCCAAATCAATCAATCCCCATCACCGATTCATATCACACTAGTCACTAATTGAACCAATCAACTAACTAACCAACTGATGATTGTTGTCATAGAATAAACAACATGTTCTACTAAGGCTGCGTGACGCCACGAAATTATCCTACTAAAACTTTTTCCTTCAAAGTCAAAGGTATTGCTGTGTCACGCATCTGTTTTGTACGTAATAAATTGCTGTCGAATTGACATAAATTCAGGTGACATTAAGGTTGACAGGTGCCTGATTCCGTAGCAGATAAATGTTAGGTAGGTATTTTCTCTAGATGTGTAGGTTAAGTAGTGACTATTTTAGACTTAATATAAATTATAACGTCTTAGGGTAAATAAGTATTTTATTATCTTTAGCCCGTGAAGGAGTAAAAGTTTACGGTATTTTTGACCTAACTTAAATAGATCTCTGCTTGTTTTGGAGTCTTTATACTAAACGAACGCACTGTCATATCAGTCATAGTCCACACGCTTTGCAAGCGGGTTGGAGAAAACCTTTTACACATAGAACAGAACTGACAACATATTTTGCAATTTTGATAATTTTGTCCTATATAGCGAAACCTATACCAACAGTTCAACGCAATTTACCTACTTCCATTAATATTTATTATAAAATAGGGCAGTTGATATTAAGAATTGAAACTCGTAGGCAGTATTTTAGATCGTTATCTTTATTATCATTAGCTCGAGCCAACAGCTACTAGAGAAATCAGGAGAGTTCTTATCCATTGTTTTACTTACATTTCACCCACGCTTATTCACCCACTCAGGAACCTTAGACTAAAAAATGGAAGCAAGATATATTTAAAATCCCCAAGTAACATTTGTACACCATTGTGTACTTAGTCGATCTGGTTATCTAGCTAGATACATTGTAACTTCCGTAAGAAACCACTAAAGTAAACCTCTTTTAAATCTCAAGTAAACCACTTTACCTACTAAAGGTAAATCTCGATTGCCGTGGGGCGTGGTGAGTATGGCAACTACCCCTCATGGAGATCCATGAGGGAGGCCTGTGTTCAGTAGTGGACGTTTTACGGCTGAAATGATGATGAATCTCGATTTAGCGAAAACGAATATTGCCCTCCAATTCTGAATAGGCACTAGGGCATGTAAAAACCGGGTTGTTTAAAAAAAACGGTTTTTCGGTTTTTATTTTTTAATAACCGGTTAACCGATTAATCGATTATTTTTCGAGATTTTTTACATAGGTTATCTTAGGACAAAATAAAACTATAACATTTGAATAAAAATCAACTTATTATTTTCATAAGTACTTATTAATTACTAGTATTAAAACTATCTCTCTCTCTTACTCTAAACTCTCACTCTACTCATATAAAGTTATAAAAATCAAGAATAAGTCCGATACTTATGCAGAAACTTTAACATCTTCTGAAAACTAACAATTCTGCATGTTGGACTTTATTCTTCGGATGAGTCGAGTTATTCTAACACATTATGATATGATAAATCAGTCCTAAAAGTTTCTAGTTAGTGTAATTCACTTCAACTCACTATTACTCAAATAAAGTTATTAAAATCAACAAAATAATAGTTATATTATAGCATAGATTGTAATCTACTTTTGTTTTGGTAGTATTACACTATCTTCTTAAAGTTGAAAGACATGGTTAACATTAACATATTATATTAAAGATAATGAGTCCTTTTTGTTTTGGTAATAAGACCGAAGTGACACAAGTGCGTTAAGAGAGTCGTCACCCAGTGAACTGCGGATTTTGTTACACATTAGGCCTGCCGATGAAAATATTCTCTCTGATTCTACAGAAGTGGGAGGAATCGACTTAGAGCTTCGTATACCTTCTTTATGTTGTCTCCTATGTGTCCTCCTTCATCATACAGGGCCATTTCTACTCTAACTCGCGTTTCTAAATCGAGTCTACTTGAATCAACTGTTTTTAGGGTTGGCTGTAGGGCCTTTCTCATTTCTAGCCCAAGCTGGTCTTTGAGGTCTAATGGTAATGATTCATCTATGGTTCTAATATTTTCTGGTCCTATGTCTTCTATTGCAAAATTTTTATTTATGATGCTGATTATCGTTGATCGAATTTGGTCGTTGTCTAGAGCTATTGCGTTGTTAATGTCTGTATGCAGATCCCTGTAGTACGATGTTGGGTTTTGTAAAAATAGTTATATTCCGGTTAATTTTGTTAGTCGTTAATAGCTTATTTGCATGACGATATTCACTGACGACTTTTTATGCGGTCTAAAGTTTTCTGAGGTGGTTGTTTGTATTTTAGTACCTAATTTTAACGCATTAAATGTTGTAAAATAATTAGATGGATAAGATATTATTATATTCGTCCTATCCTACTAATATAATATACGCGAATGTTTTTGAGTATGTACATATGTATGTATAACATCTTAATCATATGTATGCATGGATGTTTGTTACTCTTTCACGCTGAAACGGCTGAACGAATTTGGCTAAAACTTGGAATATAGGTACATTGTTTATACCTGGATTAAGGCTTATTACTTTTTATCCCAAAAATAGAAGTATTTCCTTGGGATGGCATGTTTGCTTATTAACCGCGGGGTGCAGCTAGTTTTAAATAAAGTCTGCAAGGCTTAGTTTAAAATAAATTTGTCATTTAGTACCTATTAAAAAATAACCGAAAACCCGGGTTTTTTGTCAAAAATAACCGATGAAAAACCGTCGTTAAATCAGTCGATTAATCGGTTTTTCGGTTAATCGATTAATCGGTTTACATGCCCTAATAGGCACTTGTATCCACTAGATATAGAAAATAAGGCTGCTCTTTCTCCAGTAGAAAACCTCGAAGAGATTTTCCATCGCTTTGTTATAAACTTAATATCGCTCAAGCACTTAATATCACCTCATTCTGTTTAGTCGAGTGCAGGATATTGATGTTAAATTGCACGATCACAATGTCCCGACTTCTTATTGTGGTTCCCTTCCACTCGATATAAATACCGTTACAAGACTAACTAGAAACACATCTCCACGGGGACATTGTGTTTTGCTCAGTCCAACCCAAGTTTAACTTTTGACTTAAAAAAGGAAAAAGTTCTCAAGTCGTCGGTTTTTTTAAACTTTGAGAGGTACCTCAGAACTCTTTTATGAACCTATTAGTAATAGTACATTATGAAACAAGTGTGCAATGGTGGTCATTACAGTCGAGGCGAGATTGCAGCCCGAGCCGAAGGCGAGGGCGTACCTTATGGAGCCGAGAGTGTAATGATCAATGCTCACGCATGTCATACGACGTTTTTCAACACACTTGCGAGGAAAAAACAAATTAATTTACCACACAGCGACGAATACGATAAAACCAAATATGAAAACTAAAGCATCACAGCTTTAGTTTTCATATTTAATAATTAATATGGAAAATGGCGCGCAAGTTTTTTTAACGCGCCCAGTGCAAGGTGTGAAAACAGCCTTCTTGAATATTATAATTTTAAGTGATATAATGCAAATTTGCAAAAAAAAAATTTATAATTTTATAACAAATTATTGTGAAATGAATAGTTTGATAATAATAAATGTTTGTTTTACTTAATTATGGACACATTAATTTATTCCAAATATATATATGGATTTTCAGCGGCATAAAACCTCTTTGGTGTTACTTAAGAAAATAACTTTATTACCCGGTTAAATTGAAAATGGTCTCTGTTGACTCGTATATGACTTACAGCAAGGTACTTAACTTTGTAGGGATAATTCTAATACGCACTAGTGTGTAATATTATTACGCACGCTTGTGTTATAGCTCGATTTATGGCTTTAAAAGCGATGTAAAAAGGCTCACTTTACGAGCAAGTGTGTTGAAAAATTATTTTTTATTTCGAATAGAAATACTTTTAATTAGATCCAATTTTTTAAAAACTCAGTTCTGATGAAGGGATCCATGAGGAATCGAGGCAACTCCTCAAATATTGTAGGTAAACATAAATAGCGATTTTGGCATTTTAAGCTGCAGGCAAAATCACATGCATTTACATGTCTCCCGCGATGCATAATTACTCGATAAAGAACCGTTAATCAGTTTTAAAATTATGTGTTCAGATCGCGAAAGTTTACATAGTACCTAATGTCATAATATTCTTGAAATGGTTTGATTTACTTCAGTAACTACATTATAGGGAGGGTGTTTCCGATAGTCATAACTTAATTAAAATTAGGTTCTTCAGTTTCCCGCAACCGTTGACTGCAAGGCTTAATAATCTAAAGTGCAACAGAATGCTTATTTTCGTCGGAACGGATTTCCAACCTTAGTTCATTCTTGTCGATATTTCTACCGATATTGCTGTCAAAGACCGTAAATATCCCAGTGGACCTTATCGCAAAAATACTAAGTACCATTCGATGTTTTATGGTGGGTGCTGGACGTTTGAAAGCGATTTGGCACGCTCTGGAATTTTTTTGAATAATTTTAATATTTTGATAGGAAGTCTTAAACAAGGCCAGGCAGTCGCTCTTGTTTTGAGTTTGACAGCAAGTTGTCGTTTCAAACTATAGTAAATGTCCAGATAAAGGACGGTTAACACATTTACCTAGTTTGACAAGAAAGATTATTCATCTTAACTAACGGTGTGTTACATACTCTTTCGTTAACCCTAGGTGCGAGCTTAAGATTTTACAGATTTGCTCTGTTTTAAATCGCTTGCGTGTTGATTATAATAATTGCTTAAATATATTTTATGTCGTATTTAATATTTCACGGGCATTGTCTTTAAAACGTGCATTCCTAAGTTTTAAGTTTGGGAGACATAAAGTATTGGCTTCGCTGTAATGTTGTACCTATTCTGTGTTTGTATTAGTTATTATAGATAGATGATTCGCATGACTTAAATATGGAATGTCAATTTTATCGAGCGATGAGCTGAACGAACGCCGGGGGTGCCGGCAGTAGAATGTCACCCCTCCTCTCTTGCCCGTAGATGCAGTAAGTAATCTGCTGAGGGATATCTCCGGAAGATGGTCAGCAGCGTCTCTCTGTGAATCAACATGCCCTACTGCGCTCGCCAACCCACCTAGCTGCCAAGCTTGGTGAGTATGGCAAGAACCCATCATGATCAGTACCTACTTGAATCTCTCAGTCCATGAGAGAGGCGTGTCCAGCGTGGATGTCTTACGGCTGTGATGATGATGATGAGCTTAACGAAAATTAGTAGCGTTTGAGCGATTATGTCATGTAAGCTTTTAACCCTAAAGGTAGAAATTCACCAGTGTGCGGCACTGTGCGGCACAGATGTTTGGATGTCATTTTGGTGTTTTCACCTAAAAAATAAGGCTTCAAATGACATTCAAACATTTGTGCCGCACTCAGTGCCGCACACTGCTGGTGGAATTCTACCTTGACAGATACAAAACTAACGAACAAGGCAAAATGCAACGGCATAATATCTACGCCAAACCACTTTTTTAATCAATGGTAACGTTTGCGAACTGTCAAACGTTGTACGCCAACTTACAGAATCGCTAACTTACAATACCGAAGTTGGCGTATAACTCTGATTTGTAAATTGTGTAGGGTTCTGCTGTAGTTGGAAAGTGCAAGTGTGCAACGCGACACTTATATTTTACTTGACCACTTTTAAACAATGGCAACGTAACTATAATATTATTAAATTTTTTTCAATCAGTGGATTCGTTTACTATCTGTCAAACGCATTCTACCAAAAAACTGATTTGTAGGTAATGCTGGTTTAGCGAAAACAGGCGGAAACCGTATCGAAGTAGGGGTGTTGCTAGGGAGGGGGCTCATCTGTCAGGCACGTGACAACTCCACTCCGATGTGCGTGCGATACGCACGCTCGAGTGCACCGCCCTAGCTGTGCCATCCGCGTTCCAGGAATTAAAGTGGAATTAGGAGTTGTGGAGCTTAGTGGTATCCATTTAAATGCTTATCATCATCATCATCCCCAGCCTATTGGTACCCACTGCCGGGTGTAAGCCTCCCTTTGTAAACGCCACACAAGCCCGTCCTGTGCTTATGCTAAGCCAATGCATACCTATCACAAATTATGACCAGTGGTTTCGAGTCTAGCTTATTAATAAAAATGTTTGCCGAGTTGGTAGCATGTATGTCATGTTTCATCTTCACGCGCCCATGAGATGTATCATATGTATTGACCGTAGTCCAGTCCTGTGACGTAACTAATGCTCGAATTTAAATATATACGAGTAAATGGCTTTATTCAATTTATTTAAATTGATATTGGTGTCGATTCTGTTTAACACTTCCTAAAACTAATTAAAATTATGGATATGACGTTTCTAAATTCAAAGCTGTCAGCGTAAAATTGGATGTATAAAAGTCCTAAGTACAGAGAGCAAGGAAAAAATTCTAAGCTACCCAACCAAATTTTCTAACACATCAAATAGACTACCAAAAATCCTAACAATAAAAGCAGAGATGCAGCTACACAATTTGACCTATATAGAGCCATATCATAATCAAGTCATCGTATTCCAACCCGTATCATCGGTTGCTAAGGGGGCTCATCTGTCAGGTTGGCAGCATCCACTCCGATGTGCGCTCAAGTGCACCGCCCTGACTGTGACACCTGCGTTCCACAGATTAAAGTAGATTTAGAGCCTTTCGCAACAGCCACTGCTTGCCGGATTGATAAATGAGCAATGGAACAGTCATTGCCTGAAGATCCGCCAAAAATGTACCTACACTACATTCTGTAAAAGATTTGATTTGCAGAAATTCAGTTGTTAAGGTAGGGACTCATCTGTCAGGTTAACCGCATCCACTTTGATACAATTTATTTATTTATTTATTGCACAGTAGGTATTAAACATTACGGAGTACATACACCCCAAGACGTTTGACTCTATAAAAGAGAGCAATCTTATCAAATTATCAATCAAGAACAATCAATCCATAAACCCAAAAAATTAAAATGAACAGAAAAAAAAACTATGGGTATTATGATACGGAATATTAGAGAATAACAATGTAAAAACCTAGAATACAAGAATATAATGAATGAGTCAAAAGAATACAATAAACGTAAAATTATTTCTGAAGACGTTGATGTTGTCCGCAAACAAATAAAGTTTGAGATTAAGTTTTAGTAGATCTTTTAAGTGATTTCGATGTGTGATACGCGTTCGAGTGAACCGCTCTGACAGTCACACGGGCGTTCCACGAATTAAAAAAGCCTTAGAGCCATGGATTTAGAGCCTTTTGCTACAGCTACGTCTGGGCGAACTGGCATATATGAGCCATGGAACAGATAGTGCCTGTGGAATCCACGAATTTACAAAATATATAGGTACACTACATTCTGTAAAAGATTTGATTGGCAGACAGGTATTTCTCTCTAAATATATAAATAAATTATCTCAAAAATACTGTCATTTAAAAATATACCTAAACGTAAAAACTTTTATTTGAAAATTGTCGGATCTTTGTTATTTGTTTGATAAGGCTTAAAGCTGTATTACACTACACGGTATTCAGGGCCTGATAGTTAGGGCGATTAGGGAGCAAGGCTTGCTGGGTCCGACCGGTCGCCCAAGTTAGGGTCCCTTACGCTCTAACTCTTATTACACCACTCTTAGTTAGGGTAAGGGTCCCTGAATACCGTGTAATGTAATACAGGCTTTATATCGCATTGAAACTCGTCTGTCAACTTGACAGCATCCACTTCGATATGCGATGCGCGAGTGCACCGCTCTGACTGTGACACGCGCGTTCCACGGATTAAAGTGGATTTAGAGCCTTTTGCTACAGCTGCGGCTGGACGATTTGGCGTAAATGAACCGTGGAACAGACAGCGCCTGTAGATTCCACACTTCAAAAGTGATAGAAGTAAAATATTTGATTGGCAGAAAGGCATTTTCGATTGAAAAATTTTCGATTGAAAAATCTACACAAGTGATTATTACTCCTGACGTCGGAGCTTAGGTACCTACTCGGTGCCCTAGTTTTGACTGAAGCAAACATGAAAACATGAGCAGGTTCGAAAAGTAAAGTTTATCACAACCATTATTCCCGGTCGGTACAACGTCAATAAATACCGAATCAAACGCAAATTCGCTAGATTGACAGATTAAAATTCACTCCATGTGCATTATATTTGGGTTTGAGATGAAGCGGATCTCGGGAATCTCAGGTGGAATTTTTAATATTACGATTAAATGCTAAATGATTTTGCTCATGTAATATTCAAGCTTTGGGGGGGGGGGGGGAGGGCTGATTAGATTAGATTCTAATCTTTCTTTAGAATATTCAAGCTTTAGTCTTTTTGAAAATTGCGCGATCGCAGCATATTATTACTAATTCGTTCGTTACAGCCGTAGGACAGATGGACGTAGATGGGACGCAGTACGGGATGTTGATACCTCCGAAAGTACATATCCCTTGGCAGATTCTTACTGCATCCACGGGCAAGAGGGGAGGTGCAACAAACTAAAGGTACCTAAATACGCGATAAATACCCGATAACCAAATATACTCGTAGTAATAACATCAAAGCTTTTTATGTTGGTGTTCATAGAGTTGATATCATTTTTGTTGTTAAAGCCTGTTTATGAAATAGTTTACTTAGTTAAATAGTAAATTTAATAGTAGAGTATAATAAAGTCACGGATACGTAAAAGTTTTAAGATGTTTTTTATCATAGGTTTTACGAACAAAATTCCGATCGTATATATTTTATTCCTATCTCTACTTAATAGGCAATAAAAGCACCTTTTATTGGGACAAAATTCAAATAAAGTCGACCCCACATAGTACACTTGCGTTCATCGCATACGTTTATTCCTCGCCATCAGCCATTTATTCGATCAATAACACGATTATCCATTGGAACTGCATATTAATGTGTTTGTTATGCAATACTATGTGGTGGTAATGTTAATGCCGGGCTATTGTTTCTCTGCACGTATATACGTACAACCAGCTATTCATAAGCGAAGTCTTCAATGCATGGTGATTTAGCGATCGCTTCTAGAAATAAGTTCCGACTTTAACTAGCTGTCGCAGTTTTGAAGCGACTTCTACGACGCCGTACGACGAAGGAGGAGGATCCCAAGTCATCTTTTTAATTGAGGAGGAGACGTGGTAATTATTTCTGTAAATGTACTTATTAAAATGCAGGAGGATTGAGAAGCTCTAACATAGGGCGACAGCGTCAAATCCATAATTTAAAAAGACCTATTTAATATTTATTCGAGTTGGTACCGAGATTCTACCTTCATCATTTCAGCCGTAAAACGTCCACTACTGAACTAAGGCCTCCCTCATGGATCTCCATGAGGGGTAGTTGCCATGCACGCTTGGCGGGTTGGTGAGCGCAGTACGGGATGTTGATGTACGGAAAGACGCTGCTGCCCATCTTCCGAAGGTGTCCCTTAGCAGGCTCTTACTGCATCCACGGGTAGAAGAGGAGGGGTAACATTCTACTGCCGGCACCCCACGGCTTGAAATGGATTGTCATGAAAACACCAGCTAATAAATAAATAATTATGATTAATGCCGGATATTTCACAGAACAATATCTAGCTTAAAAAGTAAACAGACCTTGTGTTATGGGTACCAGATGGTTGACAGAATACTAAAATATTTTTATTTGTAAATACAGACCCATGACATCATTTCTCATCATTTATTTGTAGGTAAAGCAATCATTTTGTCCCCGCAACCTTCGCGTCTCGCTATGAAACCTACCTACTGCGCCACCTAGTTCGTCAATATTAATTTATTACCTCCTTTGTTTTAGACGAAGATCCGCATCAAAAGCTTTCGACGATAATTCCGCAAACATACCTGTAACAAAAAAGAAAACATTAAATTTGTCGTGTTAAATTCTACAAGTCTACACTTCACACTCAAACTAAAATATTTATTACTCTAACTATAATACCTACATTCAAATTTAGAACAGGGAGGAGGAAAGTGTTGTAAAGTATGTCTTTATCGTAGTAAGGCATGTAGGCGCAGTTTTGTGCTTTACGGGTACTATAGGTACCTCTAATTCTTGTCTGTTTTTACACTGGACTGGCAAATACACTAATCACAATGTTTAGTGAAATCGATAAGCCCAGCCTTAATATTTTAATTGAATGTGCGACAAGCTGTCTCCAACAGGGGCATAACACAATCGATCGTTGACCTATCCTGTGAAACGTAAAACGCGAACCCTAATGGAACGGAATAATGCAATAAACGAAATGTAATCACAAAACCTTTGTCATGGGTTTACACTGCGCAACAGTTTTTGGAATGCATGTGAAATTAGATTAAATTGCCGTAATTTTAATCCTTTTGCTGATGGCGAGGAATAAACGGAAAGTAGGAACGATGAATGATAAGTTTAATTATGTATGACACAGACGAATAAATACGAGCAAGATTTTGAAAATAGAACACGAAAACGATAAATTAGGTAAATGATCGATATCTTATCGTACGTAAGGAAGAATTCCATATTCGATTTTTTTACGATTTAAAGTGAAAGAGAGAAATCTATGTTTATCAAAACATACGACACTCTCATGACATTCCTCTAGAAATCATGGAATTTTCGCCCACAAAACAACAATTACGTTCAAATGGCAACGCGGGTCTCAGAGCACCCATTCTACCCTCGGGTCGCACATGGTTCACTCAGCGGCCCGCTTTAATCTCGCTCGGTAGAGTCCAGGCACGCTTGCCACGATTGATGACAGATTTTCCCGATTCACTCCGAAAAATATGAATCACAGTCTCTCGGGGGTAGCAAGCACAGTAAACGCGTTACGTAATAACAGACTACGTAGCAATTTCGGCACCGTAATTTGCTTGCTTTTGTACCAGTTTACGAGCGGGTGTGATCAATTTTTTCGGATAAGCTTTGAGTCTTTGTTCTGCTGATAGTCAAGAAAGAAAGTGGCATTTAAACAATGTTACCTATAGGTGTATGGTGTATGTGACGTTTGTGTAATTCATGGTTTCAGGACAAATTGCAATAGGGCAACGTGTCCATGGATTTCGTGGAGACCTGACATATTTTATGAAGAAAATCGACAACAACGTGATATGGTCAGAAGTTTCCTATGCCAAAATGAATTTAGTCTATCTTCAGTATTGCAAATTCTGAAAACGTTACCACTACTACATTTTTAATGCTACGGACATTGTAAAACCACCTGATCGAATTTAAATCTACTGACACCATTCTGTGGCTAGCAATATCATTGTATAAACCGTTCCGTAATAACAATCCCTTATCTTTGCACGTGAGCGACGCTCGTGCTTCGTTCCTGCGCTTGCATAATCGTTTGTTGCAGTCCATGTTTATACTCATAGCAATAGTATTGGACACATGTCATTGCGATGTTCAGTTATAATCAGTTTGGGGAAAGGTTACCTATTGATTTATGTAGGAAACTGAATTTGAAACAGTGCAGATTTTTACGGTTCTCAATGAATGAAGACTCATTAGAAATTAGGTAAGGGCAAACTGGGCCGATCTTATATGCAACGCAATGTATTGTACAATCGTAGAAAAACATTCTTCGTACTAAGGCCGACTGATCCCTAAATGCATTAGAAGGCTAATCAAAATTTAATTGGATTTTTTTCATACGATTTGACACTTTGTAATTGTGTATAGTCACTAGTTCTCGGCGGCTTGATGCTCCCGTGTCACTTTATACAATCAAGAGTACATTTTTAGTAATGTATCTCGATAGTACGTTACATTATCTCGGTCGGACCTCTTTGTCCATATTTAACCTAAATAAAACCTCATTTTTCAATAGTTTGCTCACTTGTAAGTCTTTCATTACTTGTCGTAAAAGGTATCTTGCTGCCAGTCATAGCCACACTAGAAATTCCTTTCAAAACCCCCTATTCTTCTTTAATTACATTTCCGACCCCAGCCAAAAAACCCTATTTATTCCTTTCTGAAATCTTAATGAGATAACTCCATTCCCATACATCGCATAGGTAGGTAGGTACGTCGCCGTCGTCCTGCTTGCTTAATGGATTCTACCATAAACACGAGAGCTTAATGATGTTTGTGTGGGGTTGATACACCCTGCTGCTGTTACACACGCATAAAAGATAAACAAGACTAAAGTTTCGTTAAGTTCAAAGCGGTTTGTGACGGTGCACATTACAGATATATGGAAGAAAACGGAAATATGTCAAAGGCATGACTAGAGAAAGTTTTACTGATTTAAATTATAAATGCCCGTTTAAATAGGGGATTTTATAATGTAAACGTAATACATACCTAGGTATGGCACAGGTTATAAAAAAACACCTGATTGTCGATCAAAATGTACTCAGAAGTACTTACCTAAATTCTGACGTATTACCTAATTCTGTAGTCTAATTCAACATTACATATTAAATTAGAGACGTTATAAAAACGAATTGCACATAATATTTTTAAATTAATTAGCATTAATCATTGTTATGCATACGCATATTTTTGCCGTTATGCATTATGCCGTGGGGTGCCGGCAGTAGAATGTTCCCCTCCTCTCATGCCCATGGATGCAGTAAGAGCCTGCTTAAGGATACCTCCGGAAGATGGGCGGAGTCTTTCCGTATATCAACATCCCATTCTGCGCTCACAAACCCGCCTGCCAAGCGTGGTTAGCATGGCAACTACCCCATACCCAGGCCATGGAGATCCATGAGGGAGGCCTGTGTTCATCAGTGGACGTTTTATGGCTGAAATGAAAAAAATGTTATGCATAGGTGATCGTTGAAATAGGGAAATAACGCAAGTATCAAAAGGCTACCGTGTTTCAAAATTATAACTCGGATATAATACTGATAATACCTACCCAATTTGTATAAACATAACAGTTATCAACTACCAGATAACGCATCAGTCATGAATGTTAGTAATAAAACGCCCCAGTAATAAAATACAATACACAAACAGTCTTGTTATCTATCGATTGCCGTTCCGTTCCAGATTATGATAATCTGTTCAGCTGCGAATCTGTCCAGTTGCTCCGGAGCGGATAATACTGCACTTGCGTCTTGCGTCATGACCTTTTCTAACCGGCTTCAAAAAGTAGGAGGAGGTTCTCAAGTCGCCTGTATTTTGTTTTTTCTTTTTTTTCTAAATCTTAGTTACCTACGAACCTCGTCGTTTATAAACCGATTTGGATTTTTTTTCGAGTTCGAACAGATACACTTTAACCTAGGTTTTTAAAAAATGGGTTTTCACAAAACTAAGCTCTGGTGATCGGATAAGGGATTGAGGAAACTCCTAAAATAGAGTGATTTCGACATATTTAGTTAAAGGAGAAGCATTTATTGCATTTAGAAAGTATAATATGGTGAAGGAAGAAGACCACAGGTTATTAAAACTCTTCAATATGAATTCACGGATGACCACAGCAAAAGATAATAATCCTCTAATCATCATACTTGCCTTATACATCATCATCATTAGCATAAGGATTATTCAGGATCATCGAATGTTTCCAAATATAACCGAGTTTGGTATTAAATAAAAGGAAATTATATGAATGCAAAACTGAAAGTTTTATAGCATTCGGTCGAGCCAATCATGAGATATGAGGGTTAAAAGTAACCGAATATTTTCAAATATACCCAAGTGTGGTATCAAATGAAAGGGCATGATTGTGTAGATTTCAAAACTGAGGGTACACAGTAGGTAAGCTCCGAGACTATGTAGTGTCGGGGGTTATCTAAATTTTTTTTTTATAAACTTATAAAGTGAGGAAAATACAAATAAACCAGTAACCCTCAGTTCCTTTTATGCTTTCAAGTTTTATGTGTCGCAGTTTAAGTTCCAAGTAGGTAAACTGATCTACATTGGTGTCGATTCTGTTTGACACTTCTGAACACTTCTTCATTAGAGACATGACGTTTCTGAGAGCTGTCAACGTATAGCATATTTGCTCCGTTTTAATTTTAGAACGCCGCTAACTGATTTGGTATATGTAATTTTAGTCCGTTTTACGGAAATTTAATTAGCTTTAGCTAGTTACTGCAAGAACATAAAAAGTAAGGCCTTTGCATCTATTATAGATGATTTATACATCGTCAGCAACTGGTAGTCATGCTGTACGGGACGCTGCAGTGCCTGGGACATTGTTAGATGGATGAGGCTTGCCCAGCACCTATACCATCCTCTCAGCTTAGTCAGCTATTATTCAGAGGAAAGAACAGGTCAATACGTCTGAAGCTAACTAAACCGCGGGTTTTCTCACGATGTTTTCTTCACCGTTAAAGCACGTGTTAAGTGTGCACATACATTTTTCAAGAAAGAAAAATCCATTGCTGCACTGCCGGTATCGAACCCACGATCTTCGGATTGAAAGTACATAATCGCCACCATTATTCAACTACGATGCTCGTCAAAAATAAACTATCCAGTGACGCATGAGCTAGGGTCGTCATTGATGCATGCTGGACCTAAAATAGGACGATAGTGGCGACACGCTGAGTTATTGGCACTGCGCAAGTCAGATAAAATTGGAGTAGTGAGTCCGGTAAAGGTTGGTTTGTGATTTTGCTGTCGACTGGTTGTAACTGCGTGGTATGCTGTGCAGTTTGTTTGGGAACCTGGAACGGACTAGGGTTGCGGACTGCGCATATTGATGTGTACCTACAGTTTTAGTGAAAATATTTAGTCTATCCGATTTGGGCGAATGCTGTAGATCGGGGGTGCTCAAACGGTCGATCGCGATCGACCGGTCGATCGCGAAAGCTTTTCGAGTCGATCGCCAGCAATATACTTATTATACCTACCTAGTACCTACTCATACCTAAAATAATAGGTAACAATGAACGGTGCGCGGCGATGATCGACGATCACTGAGACAACGCCACCTATTAGCAGAGACAAGACTTATTTTGTGCCGCGTAATGTAAACCACAATGTAAACAAACGTAAAATCACTCTATTACTTTAACCACGAGATTTGAGTATAAATGGGTTCAGGAGAGAGTTCACATTAGGAAGTCTGTTTTTCTGTTTGAACTTTGACAATCAATCCACCTGCGCACTGCACTATTTTTGTCTCTTTCTATTTTTTCAATTCTGATTTACCTATTTCATTCAATTACCTTGTGTAGATGAAGTTTGCGTTTAGCTGACTTGAAATGACTGAAATGACTTGAAAAAATTTCCTGCATTGAAAGCGAGGGCAAGCACTCACACAAGTTGTGATATTTATGTGACAGAGCTAAGAAACATTCTTGGTGAGTTTGAAAGACGTTTCTCTGACTTTAACAAACTAAAAAATATCGTCACTTTCATAAGTTATCCGTTTTCTTGTGAAAACGTCGAAACATCTGCTACTGAAACATCGTAACACTTTTAACATGGAAATAACATCTATTGAGAATGAGGTACCTATTGCAGATGATTTCTGACATACATCTCAAATCCAGAGAAACTGATGCCAATTTCTGGTCCTTGAGATCTGAAGAAAAATATCCATGTTTGAAAGAAGTAGCTCTTCAGTTAACAGGATTGTTTGCATCGACTTGTTTGTGCGAGGCTGCATTTTCAGAAATGAAAATTATCAAATCGAAATATCGTAATCGACTCACTGACGCACACCTGACATCATGCTTGCGGTTGGGGCTCAGTAACTACGTACCATCCTATGAAAAGTACGCGGATAATATGCAGTGCCATGCATCATCATCAAGACAGAATTTGTAGTTCGTAAGTTACGTTAAGATTCCTTCATTTTGTACATGTTCAATTTTAAAGGGCAGTAAAGCGATATATCAAAAAAAATTGTTCCTACCTACATAGTAGCTTAGTCGATCTCTTGCTTTCAAAATATTTTTGGTAGATCGCCGACACTATAAGTCTGAGCACCCCTGCTGTAGATGGTTTTACAGAAACGCGACGTTAGAAATTCGAGCTTTTCGTATTCGTTAAATAGGTATAATTAACCTCACCCATATGACTGCTGGATATAGGACTTCCTCATGGATCTCCAAGACCATAAGGGGTTGTTGCCATACTCGCCACGCTTGGCAGGCGGGTTCGCGAGCGCAGTACAAGATGTCGTAACACGGAAAGACGCTGCTGCCCATCCTCCGAAGGTATACCTTGGCAGATTCTTACTGCTCCCATAATGGGGGTAGGAGAGCAGGGGCAACATGCTACTGCTGGCACCCTACGGCCTGCTAGGTAATAATTAATTTTGTGTTTTTATACTTATTGTTCAAAATTGGGAAGATAAGAAAAAAACGCAACACATCTACCTATACAAACATCATAATTACAAATGTCTATAACGGCAACGCATTGTCCTGGTTCTTTCTGTACATCCAGTAATCACGTAAATTCATATTAGGTACACTATAATATACTATCTATAATGTTGGCGTCCCTCATTACACTATTCTAGGGCAAGACAGGCTAGGCGCCGGACGAGATACGGACCTTGTCCGACTACGTGCGTCGCTCGTCGGATCGTCGCCGTCGCCGGCACACAGAATACATCCTAAAGTAGGACGAATAGGTACTGGCAGTGTATAAAGAGCTAGCTGGCACGAATAATAAGACCCAAATTGAATTTGAAAATGGAATTGAACTAAAATGTTTTTCACTTTGTAAAGTACTGGCTGGCAAGATTAAAACCAAATGGAATTTGAAATAGGAACTAAAATTATTTTTTTGAGTGTGCTTCGCTTACTGTGCGATGCGACTGACTGAGGAGCAATGTTTTTTATCCCCCGGTCTAGAGATATTTTATGTTTTGTTTTTGTGCCATCTTTTGTTATGGAGCATTACGGACCCAGCCAGATGAAGCTTTTGGAGGGGAGAGGCTCATTCTTCACCAAGGATCAAAGATCGTTCTTAATTTCAGTGAGGAAACTGTCATGTATTAGTAATACCATACATTTTTACCAAATACTAAGTTAATCTCGGACGTTAATTGATAGATAGTAAGTAAAAATTTACACTGGAACTTATGAAGCTGATTCCAACCTACTCTACCTATGTCAGGTTTTTTAAAAGATTCGGTGAAGCTTGGCTTTCTTGTGTGCATTGCATTTTTGATCTCATAAAACTTACCTAGCTCAACTTTTGGCAACAAACGTCTTAGAATAGACTTTATTTTCCCAAGAATTGCAAGATGGAATATAAATATCCCGAGCCGCGGGCGCCATCGGTGGCGCCGCGGCACAATCCAGCCGACATGTTAAACACGCTATTGTATGGAACGCACGCGCAGTGCTCCGATTCAATGTCCAATTAGGCTTTTATTCATACGGCATGTCGGCGCTGTTTTGTTATCTGGCTGTTCTCCAGTGAATCTGCAATGTTATAACATACTACTCTAAACTACTAAAAACGTTTTGTAAATAGAATATTAACCACAGAATAGTACAAGAAGACGAGGTAAAGCTGTTTTATTTTAACAAATCGTAAAACTTTAATACAATTTTGCGTTTAGCATTGTGGTGCCTCATGTTAATCTTTGATAGAGCCCTTTTGATACGGACCGGCTTTCGGTAGGTATCGAAAATTGAACAAAACATTGAATGACGTGCTGTTTATGTTATGATAGCAGCTTTTTCTTCAGTCAATGGTTTTATAACAATTGTCCCCCAAACTATTGTTAACTTTATTAATTACTACCATTATATTTACTATTAAGTATTATACATATATGGTAATTTTAATCAGTTCCACTTTATCAAATGATACTGAATGCAAATGCATAACTTTTAGCTAGATATTCCAAAGTCACTATTTACCTACAATATTCAAGAAGCTCCTTCGATTCCTCATGCATCTCGACATCAGAACCGAGTTTTAAAAGTGGGACGTAATTGAAAGTCTATCTCTTCAAAACAAACAAAAATAATTTTCCAAATCGTTTCATAAACGACGGAGTTCAGAGGTAACAAATGTTGAAAAAAATGAAGATGACTTGAGAACCTCCTGTTTTTAAGTCGGTTTTATAAGGAGTGGTTTCCTTAAATAGCGCGCTAGGGATACGATATTAATAAACTGTCCATTGCTATTAAAACTATTAAAACTATTTAAACGATCATGTGAATAAGAAATTAAGGGCTATCATGACCCTCAACAGTACATGACAACCCCCTGTGTTATAGTCGACAAAACTGATATAACTTAGACCTGACTTAAAAGGTAAAATGTATACCGATAAGGAACACGCAAAGCCCATGTGACTTTAGTTACATCTCCGATAAAACACAGTCTTATAATCGATCTTGCCTCTCCAAGCAAACAAAGTATACCAAGTCTTAAAGCTGTTACTGTAAAGTGTAATTTAGCTTCTAGGGCAAATCGCGACGATCTTGAAACAAGAGACACCTGCGGCTTAAACCTCAGACAAGGGTTATTTTTACCCCTGCAACTGGTACATAGTCTGCGCCCCGCCAGATACGAGTAACTATGTACCTACTTAGCACACAGCTGACGCGATCCCGGACCCAGATAGTAAGCTATCTATGGATCTAACGTTGCTTATAGCCATTTTATTTTTAGAAAGTTCAGCTTTTACAAGCCATGCATAAATCCTCCGACACTAATTGATCGGTAGAATGTCTAAATTACGACATGCCATCACGGATGCATAATTGTCGGGGAATCGATTTTTGCAAGAAGACAGGTTTGATTGCACGAGTAAAAACAAATAAGCGACGCTAATTACCTGAACGAAGCGATTTATCTCTTGAATACAGGTTCTTACGAATATCTTAGTAGATTTAGTATCTAGGTATTTTTATCAAGAAGCTCCGTTTTACGCGTTGATCTCCAGATATTTTAGGCAAGGTTAAATCAATTTGAGTAGGTACGCAATACAGGCACTAGCTTTTTGGCTACTGTCAAATACTGCTTAGGCATTACAAATTATATTATTTTGTTTATTGAAGAAAACATAATATAAAGGCTTTTATTTATGCGGTATTTTACATCTAATAAAACAAGACAACTGATAGGCTACCTTTTCTCTGAAAACGGTCGCTTAAGGTCCAACTAGTCGCGGAGAAAAAGTCGTCAGTGAGCACGGCCTAAATTTATGCTATCTCACCTGATATAGTGTGTTTACTCGCGCGCTAGAATGAAATGCACAATGATTCATTCCTAAACCGCGCAAAAATATGTGAATAGACTTTTAGCACAAGGGTTATTATAGAAAAACTTGAGTGTAATCTTTTCAAAATAACATTTATTCAACATTTGAATAATATTAAGCTATGTCGGAACGGCATTTATTTTTAAGTTTTCTTTCTTCTTATATTATTTAGTTTCGTCCAAAGTTGGGCTAAAATCAGTGTTGAAATACGAAAGTTTAGAAGCTTGTATTTTTGAAATAAACACTTTTTTTACGGTTTGGGGTGTATACAAACATAGATTATGACGAGATAAATTGATATAATCCTTAGTGTTGGATCGTCAAACAGTGGAGTAGTTACCCTTACACGTTTGTATGGTAAGATGAGCGACTCGTTCATCCTTAAACTAAGAGGATGATATGTTGCTGGGCAAGCCGAATCCATCTTACAATGTCCCAGGGTCTGCATTGCAGATTCTCGCAAAGCATACATAGGTTAAAACGAGTAGTTCTTATCGTTTTATAAATCATCTAAGATGTGAAAGGCTAATTTACTTATACCAATAAGGGATTAGGTATAATAGTCAGGGTTACTAGTCCCTATTTTTTGATTGCGGCTTTCACTATGCTAAAGTAGCATCGTCTCCGTTTCACCATCTCATGGTTATTCAAACTTTAAATAACGTTTCGGTGGTAAATTAATAATTGTAGTATCGTCACTGCTTGGCGAAATGCTGAGATTTAGCTTCGCGCATGAGAACACTTGTGTACACAGCTGACGAGGAAAACTGCTGGTCTCCTCAATACACCGCGTAAAAGAAGTTCAAAGCTTTGGTAAAGAACTGATGGTTAACTCTATGCTAAATATTGTTCACCACAACTAGCGAACGCAGACAATACGAAATCAGTATACTCGTATAACGGTCTTAAAATTGATATTTAATAATGTTGTAAAAAAAATAAACAAACAAAATTTTGGAAGCGCGTTGATGTCTTTTGTACTTCAACAATATCATAATTATTTACTTATTCTATAACCTGAAATTATGAAATGTTTGACCAGATTATAAACTAGCAATTTTTTTATTCAATCTATTTAAACAAAAAAAGCCTATCCAATAAGCCTATCGAATTTTTTTCGAGTATCTTCGTTTGTCATTCATTACGCTTTCACAAACCCTATAAAAATAAGACTTTTCCGACGATATCAAACGCAAACGTTATATATATAAAAAAATATAATTCCTAATACTCTAAATACGACCCAGATAAGATTCTTTTGAAATCACAATTCTAGTAAACTTTACTCGCAGTCTACGCCAAGGATACCAAAGGCTAAAGTTAGCAAAATTATAAATTCCTTACATCCCCTCTCAGCTGTGGCGCTAGACTCGTGTCTGCAACTTGAAAACTTAGCGACAGAAGCACTAAACTTGGCCGTCTTGAGAAGGAGATTTAGCTAGTACTGCAAACTGATTTCTAAGTATTGTAACTGCTGGCAAGTCATATTGTTGACTATTAATTTGTTCCTCGTATTACTTTTGTTATGGTTATAAGAATGTTTCTTGGAGCCATGGTTCAGAATAAATAAAAGTTTTAGCCTACAGGTTCAGTTAGATTTTTTTTCTGTTATGCTCTTTCTTCGTTATGTCTTCCCGGGACCACGATGGGTGCAATCCTGTCGAAACGTCGGGCAATAATAAAGGTAAATAGCGCGATAAATACCCGTTTAAATATGTGTTAATAATGTGTCGTGATCGCGAAAGTTTAAAAAAGACTATGCTCTTTCTGCTTTACTCTAACCAAATTCGATGTACCTATATAAAATGTAAACAAACTTCACTTAAAATTTGCATGCAGCATTGTTTTTTTGCCGTAGTATGCCGGCAGCAGAATATATCCCCTCCTCTCATGCCCGTGGATGCAGTAAGGTTGCTAAGGAGACTACTCCTCATGGAGATCCATGAGGGAGGCCTGTGTTCTGTACTGGACGTTTTACGGCTGAAATGATTATAATGTTTGTTTTTTGACAGAATTGATTACAATTCAACAATACGGTCAACAATCTACTATTGAAAAAGTTATTTAAATAAGCTATACAAATTGAATTTGGCTGAAGTCTATTAGATTCTTTATAGACAACAATCCGGATTACCCAAACTGAAATATGACAGTTTCGTTTTATGTCTGACTTCGGATAACTGCTAAACGTACAAATTGTATAAAATATCTGTTTTTGCAGTGAATTAAAAACCAACATTGTATAGAACAAAGGGTTCCAAAAATGTGGGGAGTGTATTGGAGCATGTGCTTGTGAAAATTAGCTGCAGAGAAAATGAAACGGGAAATAGGGGTGTTTACTATGCCGAGCTCAATTTGTTGCTTTTTAGGGTTCCGTACCTCAAAAGGAAAATACGGAACCCACAAAGTGATCCTATATATAATCACATATTTGTCCGTCTGTCTGTCTCTCCGTCTGTCGGTCTGTCAAGACCCTTTATCTCGAGAACATGTAGAGGTATCGAGTTAAAATTAAAAGCATGTCTACAGCCTCTTAAGCTGTGAAAAGATCAATATTCTAAGTTTACCTGAAAAAAGATACGACCGTTTATGCCGCAAAAAACGCGCAGACAGAACGGAGCGCAGCGGAGAGGATTTTATGAACGCACTTGAAAATAAACTTTAAAATTTTTATACTGTAGATACAGCGAAAAATATATATTTGCAACGGAATAATAAAAAAATCGTCTTTAAAAAGAGCACGAAATCAATCGAGGTTAAACATAAGCAACCGTACGCGCGATCATAAATGGATGGGGCGAATCTTCTTGTCCACTTTTAAAACCTTTTACTAAATCAGATCTGCTAATTTATAATAATTAGTATGTTCCTAACTACCTACAGAACCCGGTATCGGTGGGCGAGTCCAGTTCGCACATGTCCGGTTTTATTATAAACTGTCGAACCTATTTTAAAGATCTGTGAAAATTCCCGACTTTTCCAATTATAGACCGTTATAAACGAACGAATTCAGTTATGTGCTTTATTCAATTTAAATGTGTTATGTTCTTATTTTGTAAACTGACTATTCAAGTAGCGTTTTGCTCTATTGAATAAACACTTACTGATTTTGATTTTAAGCTTTCCCTATAACGGTCCACTTATAATTGTAAAATTTGGATACAAGTGTATGAAATATATTTTTTAATTCCTTCTAGATTCTGGTATACTCAACATAAAATCGGATAAAAGGAAGCCAAGACCTGAAGCGTTACAAGCGCAAATAAAAATAAAACAGTTATGGGTAAGTAATTTGATAAGCATTGGAGGTTCCGAAGACAGTAACTGCATAAGTTGTAGTTTGATAAAAAATACACATTTGAGAGAAACTGTTGCATGCCTATTAAATGACTGAGTGATCATTGTTATAACGATGTTATACTTACTATGATTACAATTATTGATAAAGCTAAAAAAAGTTGCATAACGCCCGAGCAAAAAGAGGCAAAAAGCTCAATCATTTTCGACCCTAACAATTTTATTCTTTGTCCGCGCTCCCCTTTCAAATTGCGCAAAAACTCCAGCAAACATTAAACAATGCCGTTAACAGGACTAACAGGAGTTTCGATAATTTGGTTAAATTCATAAAGCGACCGTGTAGAAAGGGAGGACTTAGAAGCCGTCGTAAAATTATGGGGTTTATTTTTCCAAAAGACTTCGATGTCTAAATAATATCCGCTTACGCTTATTATACTTACTAAGACATTGAGAAGACTTGAGGATTTACAAAAGATCTGTGCTGTCTTAGAAGTTGAGCAGCATTAAACAATACTGTAAGGACTGAGTTTTCTCGACCACGACAGACGCAATTCTGTTGAAACGACTGGTTAAACAAAAGGCGATTAATAATGCTATTAAAACTAGTTTAAAATTTATTTAAAATTAGTTTAAATAATACTTCTCAAGTATCCCATCCCAAAAGTAAAGATACCCATGGTTTCTCTGTGTCCGTCCCTGCGAAGGCGCCTAGGGCGGGCGGCTAGGGCGGTAATAATATGAGCGGACACGCGCCTCTGCCGGCCGCAGATAAGGCGCCCGCCCTCTGTCGTCCCCGTCAACATAACACTTCATAAAGACGCTCAAATGTGATACGGATACAAAAGGACACAAAAAAACATTTTCATAAATACTTATAAAAATATGGAACGTTTTATTTCGAATAGGGTAAAACGGATAGCTTTCGGTTGTCCCCACCTTTAAGATAAATTGTTTTATTCTGAAACAGCGAAGTAGTTTTGAGAAGATATCCTTTTAGTAACGGGTGAAAGGATGTTCGCAAAAATATAGAGAAATCTTTAAAAAAGTTTTACCAGAACGAGGATTCAACGTTAGAATTGATCGTTATTCGGTTTCATGTTTTATTAAAAGTGCAAAGTCATGTCGTCGTTGCTGTGTAAAAACTAATAAAAGAATGGCGAAGGGTAACTAACCTTAGGGTAAAACCGGAACATACGATCGAATTGAATGAATATATAAAGATTTTATGAGCATGGGCTTTTATGGTGAAAGCTTTTTCAATAATGAGCATATTCATTTTGCTCACACACAAAACACTGTTTTGCTCATTTTGACGTATGAACTAAAAAAAAATGAACAAATGAACAATGGATTAGTGATAGAGATGTGTAAAAAAAGAGCTAATTAGTGCACTGAATTAACAGGTGATACTTACAGCAAAATAGTTTTAATAGAGTTATTATTTGGAGAGTTCAGTAAGATGTAACAAAAAATCTAATAATATTTACGATCGCTGATCTGTTTTTTTGAGTCTGCTTTAGTAGAATTTTACAAAATCCCAAACATTCGACGGTAAACAAGTCCTGAACGATGCTTCACATCGATCCCGCCTTGTCGAAGCCGACAGTTGAAACGTGTCGTCTATTTATTAGAACAGAATACTCACGAAAAAAAATTGTTTTGTTCGGTATTAGCGTTTTCTGCTCGTAGAGTCGTTTGTTTTGTACAACGGTACGTTTACCGTTAGTAAGTTCACTTTAACTAATGCTACTTAATTTATTTGTCCGTGTTATTTGTTTAAATACCTACTTTTTCCAAGTTTGTAATAAAAATGTGGTCACTAGTTAAGTACCTTAATTAGTCATTCAAACAATTTGATTCTTAAACCACAGGCATTACTTAAATCGTTTGAAATAGAAGCATTCTTGAAATGACGATGATAAATCTGTTGTTTACTTAGTTTCACCAGGTTCACCATCACAATTAAGTCCCTTGATTTAATTTATGACATAAAAGCAAGCAAGATATTGATGTCTGTATTCGCTTGTGAATATTCCCGTTTCATATATTAATAACAGGCAGCACCGCCCATTCCAATCACTGCTGGAATTGGAATCGACAGAGGAAAGTTCCATTAAAAATCTCAAAAAGTATTTGATTGGAGCTGTTATTTTATTCGTTACAGTTAGATGATTTTTTCTTATGCTTTTAGGGGATGATATACTGGACAGCATTTTATTAACCTATAATGTGCCCCCCCTAGGCAAAGGTCCAAAGGTCCAGCCAACTTATGTTGCAGAAAAGTTAAAACATATATCAGCAGACTTTTAGGTTACGTTTTAGGTCAGTACTTTAAGGATGTTATAGGTTCTGGGCTAGCCTTCATCAACTTATGTTCTATGCACAGGAGGGTCTTGTACGACATGATTAACAGTTGTAGAAGCTATATTAACCACATACCTACTGAGATGTAACAAATTTACTTCTTATACGGGTTTTAAAGTCAACGTAAGATCATCAATACTTCGTTTCAATTCGGTGAGTAATGGATATTGGATACATACTTTTCTGCTCGCTGCTACCGAGATAATATAAACCGATGTATGTTTGACTTAGTTTGTTTACTCTGCAACTCTATATTCAGTGTAAGTATTGCCAAAGGATCAGCTTCTGTATGGAATTTTATTTCAAGGCACGTAAAATCAGCTAGAAATGCCATCTGCATTTCTAGGAAACGTAGATAGGACCAAAACATATTGACTTATATATTACGGTTTACGAAAAACTCGGGATAGGTTAGCAACTGTATAAGGTAAAGAATCACTCATACATAATGTTTTGCTAGTCTGTTTATCTGGTGCTCAAAGAAAATTATTTATAGCTTACTGAGTCATTCCTATACCATTTCCCCTACGTACATTCCACCCTGATAGACTAAATCTGTTTATGGAGCTTCGAAACCAACACCGTTCGCTGACCAAACAAAACATTGGTTTGAAGTTAGCCCATCGCGAGCGATCTTAACCAGAGCAGCCATTTGAGTTTCAAACACGGTTTCCAGATAAATAGCCAGTAACAAAATCGATTACACAGACTATCAAAAGGAACTGTTTTACTTTCACAATCGTGTTTGAAAATAGAAGAAAGCTCTGCGTCGTCATATCCGCTGAGCATATGCGTAAAGACGTCATAAAGGGCCCGATTTTATGGTTTTATTGTTTCAGGCCCGTGTGAAGATATGATGTGGCATGAAGGAAAGTTATGATGCCGTGTTGAAAGTACACTAAAGTTTTGATAGGTAAAAGTGTTAGGCAGTTATCGTTAACCATACTCCTTGGTGAAATTCACAACCTGTAGATTTCGCAACAATTATATTCAGAAACTAGACAGCCTGTTTTAGTTAAATTTTCCACCATTAGTTACGCGTTCATTAATTGGGACCATGTTACAACTATCAAGTGCCCCAGATATGCAATACCTACGTATTTATGGCAAATTCAGTCCCAGTCAGTAACTCATTCAATTGAGTCTCGTTCACAAAATGAACTAGAGTAGGTAGAATACTTACAATGTACCTTATTATTATTTATTTTTATTATTTTTCAGCTGTTATTATCCCACTGCAGGGCAAAGGCCTCCCTTCCCTTCTTCCACTCAAATAATGATAATAATAATAAATCTTTAATGTACCTTAAAGAAAGATTTTATACTGGGCAAGCCTAATCCATATAACAATGTCCCAGGCACTGCAGCGTCCCGTACAGCATGGTTACCAGTTGCTGACGCTGTATAAATCATCTATAATAGATGCAAAGGCCTTACTTTATTTTTTGTATGTATAGCCAAATAATTCTATATTCCAATAAGGTATAGACAGATATGTATTAAGGTCATCGCAGGTCTTATGCAACCTTACCGCGCCCATCCGGCACAAAAAAAACAGTCAAATAAAGGTAGAAAGCTTTTAACTACAACTTCGCAATTACTGTATTGAAAGCTTGCCAAGAAGAAATCGATAGTGACTCCAGTGTCTGTGTTGTGCCGTGAAACCCCACCAATCGCACTTGGCCGCTCGGACCGTTCTACGGTGAGTAGGTACCTCGTGCGATTCGCGTACATTGTGGGACTTCTCTTCTTGTACCCTCGTCCCTACATTGTGTTGCGGTCACTGTCTGGGGTTTTATCATAAAACTTCCAGTGCAGTGTCTCCCTTTTATTTTTACTCTTGCTTCCGGTTGACGAGTTAGGTTAGTAAGCGTCGCTGAATTGCCTAAGCTGGGCCTTCCTTAGGGATCTCACCCGGCTTGGCCTTTCGCCCTACTAACCTCTCGCCCTACCTTTTGGGGTACATTTCCTTTTCACTCTTTTCCCTTCTTCCTTCCCCGAGACACTATGTCCGAGGGGAAAAAGCCTCCCGTGCGAAAGTCCGCGCGACTCGAGGCCGCTTTGGACAGGGCGACCACCGCGCCACCTGTGGTTGCGCCGCGGTTTCGCCCTATCCGCATACCAGCGTCGGAAAACGCCCCCCTGCCCCCTGAAAGCTCGGCCGGGACGAGCGCTGGCGGAACTGAGCTTCCGCCCCGCTCCTCCACCGGAGCAACGGGAACAAGGGCCCAACCTAGACGTCGGGAAGTCGACGTCTCACAGGATGAGGACGCGCAGGAAGATAAGAGGCAGCGTCTACGGACCCCCTCTGCCCCGCCGTCACCATCCTCACCGCCACCTCAAGACTCGCCGGTCACTGGCAGACTGCAGCGTCTCTTGCCATCCCCACCACCGCCGCGAGATGGAGCGTTCGACTTGCAGTCGTCGAGCGCTGCCTCATCCCCAGCCGCCGCCGTTGAGGAAGTCCTGTCTGAGAATGAATCCTCATCATACGCCGCCCTTCCACCGCAGCCCTCCTACGCAAGGGCAGCGGCCTCACCGCCTCGTCAACCCCCGCCTGCTGCCCAGCCACGCATCTTGCCGACGGTGCGCCTAGCGGTACCCGCAGGCCGCCCCATCAGCACTAGCGCACACACCGCCGTCCCAGCAGCGCGCCTGCCCAACGCAGCCCCCGCCGCTCGACTGCCACTGCCGACCTACCCGGCTGCGGGCCCCATCGCCCGCCTGCCTAACACAGCTACCGCCGCCAGCCAGCAAATCGCTGGCCCCGCGGCCCGCGAGTTCAACGCGGGCCTCGACCCCGCGGCCTCCGCCGCCCCCACAACCTCTCCAGAAGAGGATCTAGCCGCCGCCCGCTCAACTCTCAAGAGCTATCCACCCATCGTGGTGGAGTGCCTGCCCAACTGGGCACGCCACTTCGCCACCCTCCGGGAGGAGCTGGGGCACGCGCCCAACGCCCGACCCTTTGGCAAGGGGGTCCGGTTCACCCCACGCTCCCCGGAGGAATACCGGAAGATACAGCGCCACCTGGTCAAAGCTTCAGCGGAGGACCCTGCCATTAGCTGGTACAGCTACTCGGTCTCCGCTGAGCTCCCAACAAAGGTGGCAATCAGAGGCCTCCCGTGGGATACACCCACGGACGACATTGCCGCTGCCCTGTCTGACCGGGGGTTCCCGGTCAGATTCATAAAAGCCATCCGCCCCAAACAAGGCCGCGCTGGCTGCCTTTACCACGCACAGCTGGACCGCATGTCCTCGGAGGAGCTCGTGAGGCTATATAGCATCACAGAGCTACTCAACATGCCGGGCGTGTGCGTGGAACACTGGCGCGGCGCGGCAAACCGAGTGCCGCAATGCCACCGCTGCCAGGCGTTTGGGCACGCCTCGGCGCACTGCCACCGTCCGCCGCGCTGTGTGCGGTGCGGCGGGCAACACGCAGCTGCCGATTGCCCACGCCCCCTAGAAGAAAAGCCCACCTGTGCCAACTGTGGACGGGAACACACGGCTAACAACCGCCAGTGTCCCGTCCTGAGGAAGGAGGCGAGGAAGCGCGGGGTAACCATCCCGCCACCTCGCATCGCTCCAGCCGCGCGAAGGGAGGGGTCACCCGACCCCCCCCCTGCCGGCACCACGGCGGCCGCCATCCCGGCCCGCCGCCAAAGTGCTGCCCCTCCCCAGGCCAGTCGGCAACCACACAGTGGGCCGACCGCCGGGGAAGTACGCCCTCCGCCAAGCAGACGAAGCCGTGGAGGTAGGAGGAAGCGGAAGCCGCTTGCCTTCTCCACACCACAGATGCCCGCAGGCGCCGCTCAAGGCGCCAACCAAGAACGCCCAGCACCGATCCCAGCCCGCCAGGCGGGACCCCCTCTGCCACGTCCACGGACGCAGGCACCCCTCGGCGCGTCAGCGCCGACCACTACAGAGGCCAACCCTGGCTTCAACACAAGCAACCCCCGTCCAGAAGGCACACCCACCGAACCCGCGGCTGAGCCACGGCCCGTCGGACCGGTTGAGGCCCCCGTGATACTCATGGGGATCCTCACCGAGATCCTGATGGCCCTCGCCGCGGGCGAAGACACGCGTGAGGTGGCGGTCCGGGGACTGGAGGCCATGCGTAGAAATTTATATGCATAGGCCCCCCCGCACCGCACCTCCGCCCGGGAGAATCATGGACACCCGCCCACTCAAAGGGCTACAAGAAGAGTGACCTGGGGGTTGCAGCCCCCAGAGATGAAGCCGGGGTAAAGAGACCAAGTCTCGAGGCCTCACCCGGTGACCCCAAAGGGGGTCCGGAAGAAGAGGATGAAAAGAAATCGCTTCTAAGTGATTAGACCGCCCATTACAATAATTTTAGTAGTAAGTATCTTTCTGACATTTTTAAGGTAGTACACAACACAGACGTATACAGCGTCAGTAACTGGTATTCAAGTCTTACAAATCGCTATAGTTCTTGGGTGGGACATTAATAGATGGATTAGGTTTGCCCAGCGCATCATCTTCTCAGCTTAGTGAGCGTCAGAGGAAAGAATAAGTCAATACCTACGTCTGAGGCTTTCTAACCCGCTAGTTTCCTCATGATTTAAACCTAAGACCTAATAAAACCTATATCCATCACAAATCTCATTTCAAAACAAGTTTTCAAGATTGGCACGAGCAATTACGTACTTGACCCACAAGTAACCCTAACCGTTACTGCGTAAAGTTATCAATGTGTCCGATTAGTTGGGTTTGCCGCAGGTTAATCAACAGTTTCTATAGCTTTGCCACAGGTTAATCAACAGTTTGTATGGATGGGCTGCAGATGGAACAGGAAAAGTACAGTTTAGGAACAGTTTGTATGGTTTTGAGTCAGAGCTCAGGCGTGTCCGGAACGAAATAGAGATGCATGTCGAATCGAGCCTTGATTTGTAACTGTGAGTTTCAAACTGGAAAGGTATTTGCAATAATAACAAAGGATTCTCTTCGCGGTTTTGTACATTGGCTTTGTAAATTTTCAGTTTTCTTTTCCGCTTATTTCGATATTTACCTATGTGTGTTTTAAAATGCAAGGCTGGCTCCATAAACGAAATTGTATTCAGATTTTACCTTATTTCCATAATACATTTTTTTATTGAAATTTCAATTATACAGAGTACGGTTCATCATCATCATTTCAGCCGTAAGACGTCCACTACTGAACACAGGCCTCCCTCATGGATCTTCATGAGAGGTAGTTGCCATACTCACCACGCTTGGCAGGCGGGTTGGCGAGCGCAGTACGGGATGTTGATACACAGAAAGACGCTGCTGCCCATCTTCCGGAGGTATCCCTTAGCAGGCTTTTACTGCTTTCACGGGCATGAGAGGAGGGGTAACATTCTACTGCCGGTACCCCACGGCGGACGTAGAGAGTACGGTTGAATAGGTGCTTTAGATCTGAATACGTAGGTACCTTGTTCGTAGATTAAACTACCTTAAATTAGGTATGAAAACGCAATGCAATGCTTATAAATAATGATAATAAATGATAATAATAAATGATAATAAAGATATTATTATTATTATAAAACTTTTACAAACACGTTTATAAAACTTTTATAAACATTTGTAGGAGTAATAAAAATATGTTTTAGTACCCTGAGCGAGACCCTCACTCCGGTATAGCGCGTCTTGTCGTCCGGCAAAGACTAGGTGGAAACAGACCCTGAGGAAGAAGGATTGATCAGATAAAATCTGCAGTAAGGAACAACCTGCAAGAATGGACTAGGTTATACACAGAGGCAAAAATGGCGGTCAAACTGAGAGACGAATAACATCTGCCCATGACAGACATAAGTATAAAATAATAAAAAACAAATGCCTGTCAATTCACACAGCATCATCTAGCCCCAAACTAAGCAGAACTTGTGTTATGGGTAGGTACTAGATGACTGACATACTTAATACATTATACTACATAGATATATATTTTTGTTATATACTGATCTTATCCAGAACACACTGAAAAAATATCTGCAGATCATACAGACATTTGTCCCGAGTCGGAAATCGAACCCACAACCTCGCGCAGGCGGACCTTCGCCCGCTGCGCCACAGAGGTCGTCAAGTATAGTCGCCATAATAAGCATTAATAACCAGTAAAGCTAATTATTACCTATATATACATATATAATTCAAAATCCTGACTGACTTACTGACTGACTGACTGACTGATATATCAACGCACAGCCTAAACCATTGGACCTAAAGACTTGAAATTTGGCACACATATACCCTTGAGTATCCTAGAGGTGCACTAAGAAGGGATTTTTCGAAATTCCCACGAGATAGGGAATAAATGGGATTTATATTTTCGAAACAAAGTGGCTCTGGTAGAAAAAGGGGATTTTACGTTTTATGAATTCCACGCGGACGAAGTCGCGGGCAAAAGCTAGTATAACCATAAAGCGCTACCTTAAGTGGAATAGCTTTCTCTACTGATCGGAATCCAGACAAATCAAACCGTTCCAACACCTGACTCTAGGAATTTGTGGGGCACGGGCGATCCGCTCTCCGTTCCAGGAATCTCAACGCGTTCTCAAGCTCCACATTAATATGCGGTTGATTTGTACTATTGTAATACAATATTTAGATAGACAGATGAATTCTTTATTTGCTGCTTCAGCACACACATACGATTTTTACCTAAATGTGTATCAAACATATTATGTCCTCTCCTACCCGTGGATGCAGTAAGAGCCTGCTAAGGGACACCTCCGGAAGATGGGCAGCAGCGTCTTTCCGTATATCAACATCCCATACTGCGCTCACCAACCCGCCTGCCAAGCGTGGTAAGTATGGCAACTACCCCTCATGGAGATCCATGAGGGAGGCCTTAGTTCAGTAGTGGACGTTTTTCGGCTGAAATGATGAATACAATATTGAGATAGATAGATCAATTCTTTATTTGCTACTTCAGCACACACATACGATTTTTACCTAAATGTCTATCATACATACATATACATACCTACATTCCTACATTGGAATAAAAACAATTTGAAAACGATTAGAAAACAAAAAATTAAAAACCAAACCTTTAATTTAGTATTTAAGTTAAAAAAAATCGATACCCACAACTTAAGAAATAAAAAGAAACTCCATCTTAATAAAGTACGTACAAACTACGGGCGGAAAACAATAGTTTTCGAGGGAGTGCAATTATATAACCAACTACCGAACGATATTAAAGAATGCGATAATATTAGTGTCTTTAAGCAAAAACTAAGAAAATATATTTACACATTAATTTAGTCGTTAGTAGATTTTGCACGGATTTATTTTATACCTACATTAATGATAAACAGCCCCAGAGGCATAACGATAGTTTTTAGTATTAAGCATAATGTAAGCACTTTTTGTATCTCATTATAAGTGAACAATTGTTTTTATGAGAATAAATGTCTTTAAACCGAAGTTTTTTATATGAATAAATTATGTTTATCTGATTGTAAAACTTTAAGCTCACCTTGGTACCTACTAAGCTAAAACTAGGCTAGAGGGCGTTGCTGCGTGAAATGGTTAACAATATTGACTGCCTCCATGGCTTAGTGAGTAACTAAGCCACGGAGGCAGTCAATATTGTTGAACGAGTAATAACCGACAGATACGCAGGAATTTGTCGTGGGGTGACAGCAGTAGAATGTTGCAAGTGAAGAGAACTTGCCCGTGGATGCAGTAAAAATCTGCCAAGGGATACCTCCGGAAGATGGGCAACAGTGTCTTTCTGTGTATCAACATCCCGTACTGTGCTCGCCAACCGGCCTGCCAAGCATGGCGAGTATGGCAACAACCCCTTCACGATCTCTGAGATCCATGATGGAGGCCTATGTCCAGCAGTGAATGTGGACAGCAGTCCTACAGCTGAGATGAAGATTTTTTAGTTTGATTGACATTCATTTAAACTCCAACTAAATAACAATTAGCATTAAGGAGCAATAGACCTTTGTCTTTGGACGTTGAAAGACTCTGTTTAAAAGTGGGGCTATGAGCGCATCTTCGAAAAGTAGAATTATCAGTTCGAAGTCAAACAATAAGAAGAAAGTTAAAAACTAAAAATCAACCCCGTAGGTGTAAAATGCGAACTGAAAGTATGGGCTAGGGACTTTTACCAATGCAATTTGAGATACTATAAGTCTATGAAACACCACTGCTGTAACCATGGCATCAACAAAAAATACTCTCAATTTACCCAACTTAAGGCCCAAACAATTATTGTCATAATTGCAAGGCAATGTGACCCATATTACGGAATCAAGACGATCGTTAAGCCCATGTCATTTCACCATGAGATTGATATTAAAACGAAAATGAGAGTATTCAGTCTGACCTTCCACAAGCTTGATTGTAGCAACAGATTGATGCATAGTCAGTATTGCCTTTTACACAATTACTGTAGGTATACTATAGTAGGTGGGTAAGGGCGCTTTCCATGTTGCCTTGCCGGAGGGCATTACAGTTCATGGCCCTTAATTTCGACTGACTCACTGGGTCACCTTGTCTGACGTAATGTTGATATGCTTTCGTATTCGCGAATATGCTGAGTCATCATTAGCTTCATCATCATTAGTCTTAGGACGCCCACTGCTTGTTGCCATACTCACTACTTGGCAGACGGGTCGGCGAGCGCAGTACGGGCTCTTGATACAAGGAAAGACGCTGCTGCCCATCTTCTGGGGGTATTCCTAGGCAGATTCATACTCCATCCACGGTTAAGGGAAGAGAGGCATATAATAAGATTATTAGTTATTTTTATAATTTGATTTTCTCTTGAGAATTGCCGATACCGATGAGATTAATCAAATGTTCAAAGGTTTTTTTTTTGATAATAACATTGAATTATGCTTTCGTGGTTGGTGCTTCATTTAGTGAAACTAGATTTAGACAGTAAAATATGAAATTTTCCGGAAAGATACAAAAATGGCTTGAAAAACAAGGCAAATATGGTTTATGATGACCCTAGATAACCTGCTTCTGACAACCTGACCTGTCTTCACCTTGTAGCGTGATCTAGAGCAATGTTACCTACGTCGATCAGACGCTGTTCAAATTAGCAAGCATATTGAAACGTCTAGACTAAAGTGCAATAAACTCCAGCAAACAATACCTAATGGCTTGATCGAACTTAGCAAATTGGTACTCGAAAGATCGTAATAAAAGATTATCAGAAAGCAATCTCTAGAGTTTCCGAAGATTAATTGCCAGAATCCTACACTAAGATCAAAGTGCCATATGGCGACAACTTTAATGACTCCCTAACCCAAATGTGACCACCGACGGATTCCAGAAAACGAATCACGTTTCAATGGGGACCGCTTGCAGTTTGTTTGATCTTACAGATCGAAGTTCACGACAAAAAACGGACGAAAAAGGTTGAATGGGTGTGCTAATTCTACGGAATTTCTATGAATGGGTCTCGGTCTAATCTAAACTAACACAGCGGCCAAAATAACAAAGTCCAGATGCTACAAATACGTACTGTTTTTCTATGCGTAGTATTAGGTACTTAGCTATACACATAGTACCTATACTTAAAATCCATGTCAAAGGTAAGTACGAATAAGACGTTATTTTAGTTGAAATGCAAAAATCTTGCCACATTTTTCATAACCGAACATTTTGCACAACACAAAAAAAACGTAACACAGTTTTACAAATTTAGAAACGTTACTGTTCCCACAGGCAAAGCACGATTCGTCCTCAAGTGGCCTTCTGGGAATGCAACTACCTGCTTTTTATAGCTAAGATAAACGCCACAAAATATGCACAACCCGACCTGATTCAATCGATCGAAATAGTATCGGAGCTGAAAGAATTGACCGACCTTTCGAAACAGATAGCTTTATACAGTGACCCAATAGCGGACGCAGTATCTGGCTTAACGAGCTCAAATATAGATGCACATGCACAGCCATATGTTTAAATACCGGCTGAATACTAGTGCGAGATTTAAATGAGCAGAAATTATGGGTATTTTAGCGCAACTAATGGCAACATTATGTAATTTTCTCCCGTGAACGCACATATTTAGATAACAGCTTGATTTACGTTCGACCTCTCTGTTTCCTTCGTAAATATTGTTATTATGCGTGAAATACATTGCTTTGAAACCTGTTCAAGCGTGTCAGTATGAGCGTGAACCGCACGCTCTACAAAGGAGGTTTCAATTCAAAAGTCAAAAGCTTTATGTGAAACACGAGTGCGATACAATGACAAGTAAAAATGTAAGTGTGTTGTGTACAAGCTATCTTTGTTACAGAGATCGTCAGCTGAGGCTGATTCGATTGTCCGAGTCGACGCGCACTTTGTCGGCGAGAACTGAGACGGGCACATCAAGAAATGAGTACATATATGTACAACCACAAGTTGTAAAGGAACAAAAGGAATGCGACATTCGCTTTCGGCCCTTTGCGAAATCATCTTACCCGCAGTGACGTCAGTCATAGGCATAGTCAGTCATGTTTTTACTTTATTGTCTCAGGGTTAGATAAAGGTACGCAACTTTTCTCCATATTTCTTCTTGAATTCAGGTTAGTTACCTAATTACAGAATCCGTTGTGCGCTTGCTAGGTGTTTATCATCCCCTGATTCTGCAATAGTTCTTACCATCATGCTTGTGTTGTTATCCAAAGGTATATTATATTTATATTTAAGGAGATTTTTATGTCCTCATCGTAGATTAACGGAATCTTGACTGAAACGTAATCAACTCACTAGTGACACCAATTAATTTAATAACACTATTCTCAGCATACACACCTGCAACAAGGAAAATAAAAATGTGTTAGTAAGAGCAAGTGCAAAGATTTACATTCTAATTTCTATGGGCACCTTCCGCTGGAAATGTTTGAAAGGACCTACCACAGACTCATAATATGTCAAACATAAAATGTAGGTAGGTACTTCAAAACGTAACAACAAACAAGCTTCTGGAGATTCAATGAACATCAATTTATACAAAGTAAAAATATTCACAAGGATAGAATAAAATATGAATCGTTTACAGACAGCGTACATTTTTAAATTGTAACCCACACAAAGGGTTCTACGCCTGCGGCCATAATAAAAAGCTTTAATAAACAAGTTTTCACTTTGTGACAGTAAACCTTAAGTTATAGGTCATAAGCGTCACCGCTCGGGGTGGCTATTAGACCAGTTGACAGATGAGAGGTATTACAATGCTTTATTGAGCCTGACTTTTTTGTAGAGAAACGTGACTTGGGGGCATCGACCTCGCTACTGATTCCTTTAGGAAGCAGTGAGATAATTTCGTGCCCTTGATGTATATCATCACCTTTTCGGGCTTTCGTTAATCAATCTCCTTTTATGGAAGAGCATGAAAATTACAGAACAATGAGATAAGATAAAACTTTATGATCATAACTTAACGGTTTACGATTTATCTTATAAACTGTGTCGTAAATCAGAAGGTAAAGATACGTTTCGAGCTTTCAACAGGGCTGCCCGGTAATTATTCTAAGTAAGCATGGTATCATTAAATTTGCATATGGCAATAACTCGACTCTCCAACAAAGAGGATGGTAGTGAACTCTCCGCAGAGTTTTAAAGCTACAGCTTGATGACCTCAGAAACACAATGAATTGAAATGTTTCCCGGAGCCCGGAGCAAGTTGCCAGAAATGGCAGCGAGGCAAGTGACCATTTCAGAGTTTTGGAGCGCCAAGGACTCATTGTCCACGGTATTGAATTGAAATGAGTATTGCGTGCACTCGAATTAAACAACACGATGTAGTTTTATTTTATGTCCGCTTTTCTTTTTTCGCAAAGAAACTCATTTTATAGTTATTGCTAATTTTATTGATGTACTCATACTCTTAAAACACTTTGATTAACATTACAGACCGCTTCCAACCGCAGTACTTAGAAATCCATGAGGGAGGCCTATACCCAGCAGTGGACGTCCTAGGGCTGAGATAGTGATGAAATATACAAATGCCTAAGCATATTACTTTACTCAAGTATCACCTACGGGTAGAAGCTAGTTTAGTAATACAGAAAAAAAATTAGCAAACAAGCCACTATTGAATTATTAAGTCACATGTCAGTCAAAGCTCGAACACCTATTATTAGTGTACTTTGACAGGCTCTACATGGCTAATTGTAGGTTCGAATCTTTTTGCAATGTCTTAGTTTCTTCATGGGCGGGCGTCACTCGGTGGCTATAACTAAAATTGCTAGTTTCAGTCTAGCTATAAACATTGCAATTTACTAACAGACTTGCAGCATAATAAACTCTTGGGGCTTGAGTGAGCAAACCGCGAACACACGTTTACGTAAGTTATTTTTCTAAACATACGACTCATCAACTAACGTAAATGTTTTCAATTTTTGGGGAACACGTAGCTATATAAATATATACCAACGTGTTCCCTATATATTGCCTGCTTTTGCACTTATCAGAGACGTGTTTTTTAGCGAAGCTGATGCGCTGAGCTTGGCTTAATTTACGACGCTGTGTGCCCAGCATTATTTATTTAAAACCATAAAGTTTGTAATAATATGTGGAGTAAAACCCAACCTCAAGTTTGAATTTTGGTCATAACTCTATACCTTGAGGGACTCCAGTACATACTATTACATTATTTCATTCCATTATAATTTATAACTGTTGGACAAAAGCCAATGAATATATATAATCTCTAAATATCGATCAACACATGAAACGTTTTCAGATCGTTCTGAATCAACCCAATACTCCATATTTTCAATTTTCCAGATTAGAAGCGACTGACTGGTCTATTGGTATTATGAATAAACGATCTCGGTTTAGCATTTCATTCATGAAAGCATATTTATAGGCACATTCCGAACACATTTTACCATTTTCAAATGATATCCATGGGTAATGAATGGACATAGATGAGTATTTTAGAATTTTATTCCTTACTCATCATCATTATCATTTCAGTCCGTTTGCACCCACTGCAGAGTATAAGCCGTTACTGTTTGTTACTTATTGCACAACAAATTATTGAAATAACCCAAAAAGGTAGGCTATACTACAAACAAAAATACTAGGAAGGTAATAATAGTAGGGACGCTCGAAGTATTAAGAACATTCTGTGGTATGGAGTTAAGCATTCCTTAAAGTACTATTTTTATCGTGGGCATCATCTTCAATATTTTTTATATTATTATATTGATTTACTACTATCTGCCCCGGCGAACTTCGTACCACCTCAGAATCAACTACATACTTCGAACAACTACTAACTACTACTCTACTCCTAATAACTACTTCGTTTTTACTACTACTACTAAACCAAAATTGGCCAAAAATATAAACAGCTTGAATTTACGTTTAAACACGAAATAAACGTTTTGGACGCACCAATAAAAATTTGACATCCTATAAATATTCTTCTGCCCGCCGCCTATAAGAATAAAACAACGCATGCGTGTACCCGAATAAAAAGTAGCCTATGTGTTAATCCTGGTCAACATCAATACGTGTGCAAAGTTTCAGCTCAATCCGTAGCCTAGTTTTTGCGTGAAGAGGTAACAAACCTCCATCCAAACATACTTTCGGCTTTATTAGATATATTAGTGGGATAAATTAACGTTATGGCTTGTTAGTGATAAGAACATAGAAGTTTTATTCATATAACCACGACAATCACATCAATACACGAATACGACGCGCGACGTTTAAATTTAAATAGCCTAATGTTGTTCCGGGCGCAGACAAAACCAAACATCTAAAATCATTAAAAGCCAACCGTTCTCGAGTTATAAAATGGTGTAAGTCCCGACCTCTTGATTATAACAATAAAACTACTATGTTCTTATAACTAACAGCCATTAATGGATTAAAATGGTATGAGGAAAGCAACCTGTTATCGTGACAAGTGGAAGGAGATGGGAGAGTCAGTGCCCAGCAATGGCACACATTATAGGTTGTTAAAAAATCCTTTTTCAAGAACACTTAAGTACTTAGTATGTACTTTTATTCATTCTCTGGCGTTATCGCAGCATGCCTAGTAAATTAAGTATCTGTGAATGGGTCTGCAACCAATAAATTTATAAATAAGTTATGCATATGCAATGTACGCTATAAATACGATAAGTGCTCTGAATGGCGCCAGATACCTTATAATGAGTAGATATTCAATGCTCTGTGCTTTTATTATCAAAACAAAAGCGTCTGGGTGCGAAATAAAACGCATATACGTTTGAGAACTGACGAGAACAGTTGTTTCAGTAAAACAATGCCAACGATACCTACCGTATTTTTTTTATTTTTATATTGACATATATAAGCCCAAGCTCTGCTTAGCTTGGGGCTAGATGATGCTGTGTGATCTGTCCAGCATTATTTATTTATTATTATATGTATGGTATCACTAATATCTCGATTACATAAGTCACTTCTCTCTCGCGAGCCACACTTTGTAAGTGCGTTTGGAAGGACAAAAACAAGTAGTATTAAATATGTAGTACGTAATCTAATCAGCACAAATTACATAATCACATTTAACTTTAAAACTTAACGTTTACTTGAAAGCATGCAAGCAAATTACTTTATTTTTATAAAACGAGTACCGTGAACTTAGACGAGACCGTGAAGCATTAACATAAATGAACTGGACCACACTGGACGCAATTCTAAGCACATTCGGCATGAAGAGGGAAGTTTCACAGAATTACCAGGCATTCGGATATTTCTCACTCTGGAGGTAATTAGGTCCCAACGAATCGCGGTGGAATAAAATATACTCGGGAATAACTCTACTTCAGCTATTTTTCCGTAATTAACTAAATTTTCAACCGACTTAAAGAGTTCGTACTATGCATTTTTTTTAACGAAATTAGTTAACATTAACTAATTTCGTTAAAAAAATTGCACTCATCGAGTGATACGCAAGAAGCTTAATAATCTGGTTCAACGAAAGACTCGCATTAGTGTCATAATAATAAAACAGGGAATTTTAACTAGCTAATCAGAGAGGATGCATATACATAATAATTAGGTATTTAGAAAAGCCATGAGAATCTAAGCGTTTTGTAGTAACGTACTCTCATACGTCAAGAAAAAATAAAAGTGTCACCTTCACCACTCACAAAATCAACTTGCTTTTCACTTCCATGCTTAATCATTACCAACCCGAAACATAGGAATCTTCCTAAATAGCAATGATTTCCCTCAGAACTACAAAAAAACGTTTAGTATTTATGCTTTTAAAGCTAAATTAGTAACTGTGTTAATATGCTTATTAAGAATTAACTACTGTTTATAAAAGCGTTTAATGTAACTACTAAAAAACTATAAAATAGTGTTCCAGATGATTTTATTGAAGACATGCATTTGCAACATCGATTTAAAATTAGCATGACACTAAAAATTAGTTTGTTGGTGGACCTCGATGAATTATTCATAAGTTATGAAGTAGACCGCATTAATGTTCTCATCTCGTCCTATACAGAAGGTGAAGTTAGCGACAAAAGTGTCTATAAAAACCCATTTTATTCTAATAAAATAATTCTTTATTTTTTTTAACAAAAAGTTTATTTGTCGCCCCTTATGATTTTTAACATTGAATAGTTTTGATGCCCATTTGTACATACTTGTGATCACCATTTATAATGCAAATGCTTGATTTGTTTCTGAAAATACCAAAATCATTATTTGTATTCTTAAATAATATTTGAGAAGTTTCTACGTGGATCCTTATAAAATATTCATCATTCATCATTACAGCCGTAAGATATCCACTGCTGGACATAGGCCTCCCTCATTGACTTAGAGATCCAAGTGCATGAGGGGTTGTTGCCATACTCACCACGCTTGGCAGGCGGGTTGGTGAGCGCAGTTCGGGATATTCTTACACGGAAAGACGCTGCTGCCCATCTTCCGGAGATATCCCTTGCAGATTCTTACTGCATCCACGGGCAGGAGAGGAGGGGTGACATTCTACTGCCGGCACCCCACGGCAGATATAAAATATTATATTATAAAAACTTTAGTTTTGGGAAAAATTGGACCAATCTGAAAGTGAAACTCGTAAAAATAAATTTTCTAAATCGGTTCATAAACGACCCCGTTGGATGACAAAATGTTTGCGTATCTTTTTTTTTATTATTTCTTATAGGCTTGCGTTTGAACACATCTTGCCTGATGTTAAGCAATGATATGGTCTAAGATGGGACACGCCTGCCTAGAAGGTACCTGTTTACTTGATTTCATCATAAGATCAAAAGTTTCATAGAAAAATCTATTACGACGCCACACCCACGTACGAGCGGTTGTATGAAAAGTAAGTTGGATTGGCCCCTCTTAAGCAATGATGTGGTCTAGGATGGGACACGCTTGCCTAGAAAGTACCTGTTTTAAAATGAAAATGAAAACATTTTAAAAGCATAATAATATTTAACCATATTAATTCAAAATATTAATGCAAGTCATATGTTTGCCAGATTATGATTATGCATAAACAACATATTTTGCCATACATTTTCAGCCAAATTAAATTAAAAACACAAAAACTATGCAAATGAATGGGCAACCTAATTATCCATTTTAAATATTCAACCAACCACCAGGAAACGATGACACAAGCTCTGCTTACTTTGGCCCTCGATGGTGTTCTATGTGAAATGTCCAGCATTATTCATTTATTGAGGTGTGTATGTTCCTCAATTTTATTAAAACACATTTATCCGTTTATTTATCGCGTAGGGAAATAATAAAAGTAATTTACGCGATAAATACCCGGATAAATGTGATTTAATAATGTGTTGTGATCGCGAAAGTTTATAAAAGGCAATTCCTAAATTTTATTTGGCCATGTTTTCTCCCTACTAATAATGAAAACCCTCCTCTTTTGCCTGTGGATGTAATAACAATCTGCTAAGGGATACCTCGGAAGATGGGAAGGAGCGTCATTTCTTGTATCAGCATCCAGTACTGCGCACGCCAACCCTCCTGCCAAGGTGAGTATGGCAACAACCTGCGCATGATCAGACACTTGGATATCCATGATGAGGCCTATGCTCAGCAGTGGACGTCTACAGCTAAAATGACGATGAATAATAAACGAAAAAAAAACTAACTACGCCATTTTGAAACAATTAAGAACCTATTAACTGGCTCCTAAGGGCAATACGATTAGGTAAACATAAGATACTCGTAAACGCTTTGAAAATGTTGTAGCTATAGTTTTTGAGCTTGACTGTACCATACTTTGTCGTGTTCTATTTGTATATCGCCGTATATTATTGCTACTATTATTATAGATGTTAGCGAGCTGTCAATTTGCTCTTATTGTTGCTTGTCCATCAGTTTTCGAGACAAGTGCGCCAGTTACAAAACATTATCGCTATTAAGTATGGCACTCCACCCTTCTTGCATAATACCATTGGCAGTTAAATTCATTATCCATTTATATGTTGCAACAAGTTTTCAGCCAAGAAATATGTTTTATTTGACGAACACTTTAAAAGGTTAATGTTCCCGGAATGTATTCCCAACTTGTAACTGCGTGTTTCGTTGCGACACCATTTTAGGGTTCCGAGTCCAAAGGGTAAAAACGGGACCTTATTACTAAGACTCCGCTGTCCGTCTGTCTGTCCGTCTGTCTATCTGTCTGTCACCAAGCTGTATCTCATGTACCGTGATAGCTAGACAGCTGAAATTTTCACAGATGATGTATTTCTGTTGCCGGTATAACAACAAATACTAAAAACAGAATAAAATAAATATTTAGGCATACAACAAATGTGCTTTTGATTTAATAATGGTACGGAGCCCTTCGTGCGCGTGCGTGTTTTTTTATTCCCAACGAGCCAGGCTGTTTCTTGATTTTGTGTGACACGCTGGGAACCCATCAAGTTTCCGGTAACTATGCAAGTGCAAATATTGTTGTAAATGCACAGGTCTTTTTAACTGTAAGCTTCGTTTAATTCACATGCCTTTACGTCTACATATTCTATGGAAGGCGATAGCCACCCGGTAGCATACCCAAACCGTATTATGTCACGATCACGACAATCTGATAACTGAACACGAAGTCATTCATAACAACTGTTTTAGAATTAAACCATTAGATAGCTTACTTACTACTAGAAATACTTATCGCTCCGGATCTACTTGGACATAGATTATTTTACATGCGCTTAATTACTTGCTAGTTTAAAGTGAAATTTTCTATTTAAACTCTACAATACAAAATTAAAAAGAACAAAAGTTGTAAAGCATGCGTCCTTGTTGTTTTATTGTCTTATTTTTAAATATACGTAATATTGACGTCCCTACAAATTGATATACATAAGACGCTTAAGAATGAAATAATTTCATACGAATATTTTGCGGGAAAGGTTAATAAGCGACAATAATTTATATTATAGGTAAAATGAAGACAATAACGCTAACAACATAATTTTAATTTTGTATGGTGTCTAACTCCATAAAATTAAAATTAAGACCGCTGGAAATATGCCTATAAGTTTTCCAGGTTAAAACTGGAACCTAATTTAATTCGCCTCTCTCAAGTCTAAGCCTGCTCTTGATTTCTAAGTCTAGCTCGTGATAACGACGATACATAAGCCATAAGGTGTTTATGACTTGAATTTACGATAGAAAGTGTCAGTAGAAATGTGCTATGAAATATGCTGGTGTTCCCTGTCATATACCTAACTAAGACGCTATGATTTTACACCTCCAACCAGAGAAAATGTACAGACAGCTACATCTTTGAAACCGTTCAGAAACCACTTAAACTCACTAACAGCTAACGATAACTTAGCGATAATGCGATGGAACATGTTTTACCAGCTTTAACTAAGATTAGCATACACAATGATGGTATTATAAGAATCCAAATCTCCAACAACATAATTAGCACCTCATAGAATTAAAACGAACTAAAGAACTGCCGACGACGCCGCAGTTCCTACTTAAACATTCACCTTGCACCAGCTTTTTATCATTTTAGGGTGCTTAAATGCTAATAGATTCGTAAAATATGTTTTTATACACGTCATTTCTTAAAATCGTGCGCTTGATATCAGCTTGTGGGGACGTGAGGAGATTTAATGTATGCGGCGCGTGTATATGTACTTGTATGCTCGTATTGCTGTAGGGTCCCCGAAATGCGTCCCAAGGGGGAAGCAAATATTTCACACAATGACGCATCTAGTAGCAGTAACATACTTACTCAGTACAATGAACTTGGGTTTTAGGAAAGTGATATAACGGACAAAAAAGTTACAAGTGTACTTTACTTTACTTTTTTTTTTACGTTTTAGACGATTAGTTCGGTTTATAAGTAGGTAAAGAAATTGTCCCTATATTAGCCCAAATTCCAAATAATGTTCTGATTGCTTGGCAGTCAGTCTAGTAGAAGCAAGAACATTTCCTGATGCAAGGTGCACTAAATAACGTGATAGCTAGGAATTATAACTTTGACCGCAATTGGTAGCCTAACCACGATAAGAGTAACCTGAGAATATGCAACAGAGTGGATTCTTACAATAAGTATATTAAATATAAAATTATCCAATCTTTTTTTACTTTTCTGATCTGGAGGCTGTCACTTTAAGGATATGTTTATAACATCAAAATGGCTCTCTATTCTCAAAAGCCGTAATTAAATTCACTTACTTTGAGGATATTCAATTATCTGGAGCATGGATACGGGCTGTGCTCGGAACGGAAACTTCGGGACAGCTAGTTAGGAGGAGTTGTTTGCATACAGCCCGAAAGCCCCTTTTTGTCCCGCATAACTTTGCCTACCTTTGTTTTTCCGGTATCCTCTACAATTTATGGACGGAGCTTTGCTGGAATACGATGTGTCCTGATAACTGGTGGGTATTCTGAATAGCTATAGAGATTTCAAAGCTGTTCCATTATTGGGAGACTCGAGAAAGCCAGCGATAAAGAAAATAATAGAATAGAATATACTAGCTGGATACTGGTCATTATTCCAGATAGCGACAATAACAATAGATTATAACCAATTAAACTAGTTTTGACAATATCAGTCTATTAAATAGATATCAAAACTAAAATATGACTCCATAGCATCGCTATACCTATCAAACTGAGTAACTGAGTATTGAACAAAGATAACTTAATTCGTATGTCATAACTTCATAACCATTAATAACCATATTTCAGTCAGCTTTTAGCACAATATTGTGAGCAACTGAAAGCAACAGTGCATTAAATAACGGCTACGGACAGCAGCAAGGAACATAAGAATGAATAGTGGTCTAGGCAACCACCAGACTAACCACTTTCGCGAAACTTGGACCGGCTTTTAGCAAAAATTTGATCAGTGAAAGCGATCAGATATCGGCGTGAAGGCGAGGGGTTTGTTTGATTTAATTACCTTATTCGGAAGCTAAAGGGTTTAGCTATCAGTTCGTAAAGATAAAAGGGGCTAAGCGTGATGGGCATTTCATGTTGCAGCAGCCAAAATTTTGATTTATGAATGACTCGATTATACCTGTGACTTTGCAAGAGTTCTGACCCGGAGTTTGTAAATAAATCCTTGGTAGGTATATGATTTTTTCCTGGGAATATTTTTCTTTCAGAAAAAGGAGAAACTTCCAGCCATCTGATCTTTCGTCATCCAAGTTCGATAGAAATGCAGTTTGATGCATGAGTCACACGACCGCGTCCACTCCACGTGACTAGATAATGATGTGCAAGACTGAGATCACCTTAAAGATAATGATGACTATTGATTGTTAGAGCCTCCCTAACATTTACTTCAGAATGAGTCAGTGATTGTTGAATGTCGGCTCGCCTGTTTTTATTTTACAAACAGAAATGATATCTCGTCGATTCAATTCAGTCAAAACAACTGTGTCTGCATTTGATGACTTCATCACCGTCTCAATCGTTCCCGGCAAATGAGTTCCACCTTCTATTGATTGAGTAAATGAGTCTGACTTTGAACTCTATACCAAGTTAATTTAAGTTCATAAAGCTGAGGATCTTTCGGATAATACCTGATTCCGATTCAAATGAAGGTAATAAAGAGCTTAGCGTCTCGCAGATAGAGGTAATGTGCCATTGGCGTCTTGAGATCTTAAGCTATTCAATAACTCGGGATCTCGCCATTGCGTTGGATAGGATTATATCTTCATAATTATTCCAACAACTTTTTCTCAATGAACAGTCTTTCGTTAATTATATTTTTGACCGACTTCAAAAAACGGAGGAGGTTCGCAAGTCGTTTTTTTTGTAAAATTGAAGATATTGACTATTATTATATTGATATTGTTTACGTCGAAACATGGCTAAGATAATATATCCCTATCCACTAAACATCATACTTACACACATCATCATCATCAGCATCAGGGTCATTGGAATGAAATTTAATGGAATTAAATAATGTAGTTGTGTGTACTGGAGTCCTCCTTAAATTTTTACGTTAAATGTTCTGCCTTAAATTTAAAGCGGTTGGGTTATTTGTTTCACTTAATGTTTGCTTGAATATTCGAGTTTGAAATATTCAAATTTATTTAGGATACTTATGGTGTGAGTATTTCAGCAACATTTTTTTTTACCATTGAAGTAGTTTTTTTGTTGAAAAATTAAATAATTATATTGAATAGGTTCAATATTATGCATGGAACTCGGAAGACAAGCCCAAGTCCTCACTAGGTCAATCCACAACAAATACTCTATATTAAACCAAGATACTAGACATTGAGGAAAAATCAATAGATATTTAATTGGCCCTGTTACTGGTATCAGCAGATAAGGAGTCAATTTGCAGTAATGCGTCGGACAGGTTCAGCTTACTTTTTACAACTCACGGGTCGTTGACTCGGACTAAACAACATAAATTACGTGTCCACTGTCCATACCTTTACTTCACTTTAGTAGTAACCACTGGCTGTGAGTCGGCCTCACAAACTTTGTGGAGACAATAGCTGTTTTTATTTGTTTTTGCAACTTTTTTGTTCGGGTTTAGACGCAATTTAGTTTTTGCACGTTGCAGGTAATCAAAACGTGACAGGGAAAATAAGAAGTAAAGAGGTGACTCCGATATTTATAACTTGTTAAACATTAGCGAATTGTTAACATATTATTTACTTTTAAAATTACAGGATTTTATCGCGTACCTTTTTTATTATTTTACCGACGTTTCGAACATATTTCAGAGTTCTTGGTCGCGGGGGGACTGATGTGCTGGGAGCTACCGCCGTGACTTGATGGCAGGATCCACGACAACCCTCAATTCGTCTTCAGATTCAGAAATGTCCAAGTTCACATTACGACACACTACACTGACGGTATCGGACTGCTGTACAGTCGGAAGACAACTCAGACACTTATTAAACACAGGTATATACAGGGTGTTCGGCAGAACGTTGAACATACGAAAATGGCAGATAAGTGGGGTCGTCTGCTATCTATCTACCCAGCCCAAATGATTTGACCTAGGTCATGATTTATTATTTTGAATTCTTTTATTAACCGAATTTCATGAGTTTGATGTAAGATTACTTTAGTTAGGATAGACGAAACTGGCAACACTTTTTTTTTTGTCTCGACTGTTGGTAGATTCCTCTAAAATTATTGTTTGGCGCAGATAACAGCTACACAAAAAGTTATGAACCTTAAAACATTACAAAAAGGGATAAAACATGATTTTAAGCTTTTCTTTGCATTGACTTAAAAAATACTAAAAGTGATTAAAGACTTAGGATTTTATCGAAACATCCTTGGTCAAAACATTGAAACAGCCTTTCGAACGGCATGTATTTTGTTTAATTAAAAAAAAACTTAAAGAGTTATTGACCAATTTTAGTTCAAGACGGGAATTTTGATGCATTTCGATTTTTGTGAAATGTAATCTTGGTGAAAATTAAATTTAATAATTAAATTTACCACAAGATTACATGATGAACAATTAAAATTACCAAGATTACAACAGACGACCCCACCTAACTGCCATTTTCGTATGTTCAACGTTCTGCCGAACATCCTGTATATCAATGAAAAAAGATTTCGGTAGTATCTTCTGTAAACTATTGAATATGACAGTTTAACGTTTTATAAATTTTGATTGTTTTTAGTAACAAGTTAACTAAATTAAAAAAAAATATTAACTTTTTGTAATATGTTCTCTTCCTTTTTGCAATCTACACATCATGCCCTTTCATTGGGCATTCATCCCCCACACTTGGGTATACTCGTATATGAAAACATTTGATTGATCACCCCTACTGTCAACTCCCATATCTGATGAAAGGCTCAATTGATTTCTATATAACTTTTAGTTTTGATTGTACACATCATTTCCTTTCCTTTGTTACCAAACTCGGGTATATTTGAAAACATAACAACATATTCATCCCCTCTTTCACCCACCATTTCGTGTAAACCTCTTAACCGATTTTGAAAGAACATGTTTAAGAACCACCGCCAGATAACCTGCTTTTAAATAAAAAAAAACCACATGCAAATCGGTCCACTCGTAGGTACAATTTTCAGACGCTTTTGCCTTTTATGAAAAAAAAATAAGGGCATTGCAGGGCCTTGTAAATTACAAGGCCCTGCAATGCCCTTATTTTTTGTAAATGATTTATACTGGTAACATGCAACTGGTATTCATGCTGATGCTGAAATGCCTGGGTCATTGTAAGATGGATTAGGCATGCCCAGCACCTAAACCATTCTCTCAGCTATGTCAGCTCTTAGTCAAAGGAAAGAACAGGTCAATACGTCTAAAGCTAACTAAGCCGCGGGTTTTCTCACGAATATTTTCCGTCAACGTTGCAGCATGTGTTAAACGTGCACATACATTTAATAATAAATCCATTGCGGCCGGTATCGAACCCACGACCTTCGTATTGGAAGTCGGGGGTATATACCACACGTTTATGAAAGTAATCTTATGAACACGTCTAATGGAGGGACTGCAAAACTTCTGATGTCGAGACGGCGACAACTTGTCGTAAATGTCGCAATTAGGGCAGCTGAAGATAATTCAGAAGATAAACTGCCAACGAACGACAAGCTTTGGCACTCCACGTTTAGCCTATTTGTTGCTGTTCATTTAGTTTATGCTACATAATTGTCACAAGTCACGACGAATTAAAGTAACAAGATCTCTCAAGTACCTTCTTTAATGAGGCAGTAAGTAGGAATTCATATAGATAATAAATAAAATACGGCTTTCACCACGTACCTAACTCATCCTGATGGCGTTTCATAGACCATTTAGGGGCCCTGCTTCATGAGCACCGTTCGTGGCCGCCTCCGAAGGCTGCGAGACGAAAACGCCTACGAAACGTCAGCAAGATGATAATAATTTAGGTTCGATAATCGTTTGTCGTACTCTGACATAGGCCTCCCCTAGATTCTTCCTCCCATCCCTATCAAAAGCTTTTTGGCATGATATGCCTTATGCACTAAGTGAGAGTTAGAAAACCGGTTTTCTATTCATCATTATTTTTCTTTTCTATGAAACTTTCAGTTTTGGATTCTACACATAATTTCCTTCCATTTGATACCAGTCTTGGTTACATTTGAAAACATTCGATTATTTATCTCCGCTATCACTCCTTTATACCACCAGCGCTAGAAAACCTGCTTATTAATAAAAAAAAACTGCATTCTAATCATTCCACTCGTTCAAAGAGCTATGGTGCCACAGACATACACGCACACATCAAAGCGGTCAAACTTATATAAACACTATTATTTTTTTGTCGGGGATTAAAAACAAAACTGCTTGCGATATTGGATCGGATGGAACATCGAGATAAATTATCAGCGACAAAGCATAAACTCAAAGTGCGGTGTTATAGCTTGTCTCATTGCAATTTATCAAAAAGTTGCCCTAATTGCGGCCAGTTGTCGCAGTCTCGTAATCAGAGCTATATTTTTGCAGTTCCAGAGTTTTAAATGCTAAAACAGAAACTTAATGTTTTCGAAAAGTCGCCTGCAATTATATTATGTCACAGTTTAGTTCCATGCCACTCGAAGAAAGCTTATTGACAGAATTTCAGTCTTAAGCAAGATGGTTACAAAAAATGGTTAGCAAAAACTAGCGGAGCTTTGCTTGGAAAAAACGCTTTGGAAGCTAAGTCCTGATGGTATGCTAACTGCTGTCTCAATTTAGAATAACCAGATCCCGTGTTTAGCTAGTCTTCTTATAAAATTATGTTGACTTAGGATCACTTTCATTTTGTTTTAAAATGCACCTGTCCTGTAAATCTTTGCAGTTTATTTCAGGTGACTCTTTCTGCCTCATCTAATTTGCTTTGTGGCATTAGAACATCATTAAACAAGGTGGCATGTTCAATTATCTTTTACATTTGCAATAAATCGCAGAACCGCACGACTAGGTACGATATTTTTCAAATAAAACTGTGATAAAAAGCAGTTCCAAGAAATGAAAATAGCATGCATCGGCATTATACCACCCTTTTTTGATTGTCTTTGCTATGTAGGCGGCACAGACTGATGTTGATACAACATTGAAATATTGCTTATGTCTAGACCACGATATTGGCTAAAGTAGCCAGTTACTTAGGCACGTTTTATATTTATCAGCATATTTATCTAGATCTAAGTATCAAGACTAGATCGCATTCAGTAGGGAGTTTTTAATTTCGTACTCCTTTATGACATGAAGTAATTTAATAATTGTTTTGGGTACCAAAGAATTGAGTGTCTTTTAATGAATTCTTGATCTTTAGGAAGCTTTATGGAATGGTCATAATTAAATTAGTCCGTTATTAGGGTAGATCTATAATGAAGTTCAGATTGAATTAATTAAGCGAATCTGGGTCAATCTTTGCAATCTAGATCATCTTAAGTGACCTATCGCTAAGTCTAAGTAAGTCAAGATCTACTTATCGTGCTTTAAAACGTACATAAACAAAGTAACTATGTATTAAAACTGTGGAATTGTGAAATCCAATGATGATAGTATGATACAGGTAAATCATCGTGAGAGAAGGACTGGTGTATATATAGTACTCTTGTTATGCACTTAATGTTTATGCATGCACCAACCTGCTCATCATAAATGATATCCGCTTAGCTACAAACAGCCTTTAGAATAATCAGTAACAAACGGTAGCACTTGACGTAGGATTCCCATTCCACATGATTCAACTACATATCCATTTGTCCCAACCGCATAGTTTGGCTGAGGTAAATAAACTTTTATTGCAAGAGTCTTTTAGTACAAATTGGATCGCTCTAGGGATAACTTGTTATCTCTAAAGTGGAAGCAACGAGCTTGTGCAGAAGCCACATGTCCGTATCGGCTTTCAAAGTTATTGCAGCCTAAGTGCTAGAAACTTTTAAGTCCATATTAGATTAAAGTATGGGAGCCGGTCCCCGTTCTGATTAGATTGTCGCAGAAAGGACCAGTTTTCGCGTGTCTTATCTCAGGGAGTCGGTCGCCCTTATCATCTCAGAAGAGTAATTGATGCCTGATATGAATCAGTGTCGATCGCCGATAGCGTTTTCTCTTCGGTAAAAATAGAACACGAGTTTGAAAGCGAAAATAAAATGCAAAAGGCGAGCACAATAACCGCGATGCACAAATCGCAATTAAGTTTGAGATTGTATCGTTTGAGGCGTTCAGAAAATTATGGGGTCGGTGCCTCGTGAAAGGTTAACAGGGTTGTAGAGTGTTTGCGGAGATGTCGAGTGCAGGTAGGTGCGGGTCGTGAGGACTAGGCGAGGATCGGCCTCGTGTGTGCAGCCCTTATATGGCGCTGACGGCCAACCAGCCCGGACTGGCCGAAGCCAGTGCCTTGCGACAGTCCCAAGTATTTTAGTCACAAAATTGTTTACGCACCGCGCAACTCGACGCAAGCTTAATTTGAAATGTCATGTGTTTAAAATTAACAAGTGTTACACTGGCATTCGCAACGAGAACTTTTAATTGAATAGTTTTTTTGTTTACCTACCCACTCAATAATGTCGAGGTTGTTTCCATTGCTGACAAAAAAAGCCAGTTTTTAGCATAGCTATTGTTAGAATGCGACAAGGAAAATTCCAATGTTTTTAGTAAACATTCCGAAAACGTTCCTTTCCAGATATTAGATAAAAACTTCGTCCGAAATTGCCGTCAATATCCAAGTTGGGTCGAACAATCGAATCGAGTGTGGATTCACGAGCGATGGGTTATTATGTAGCCGTATTTGGTTGCGAGGAGCATTCTCTGGAGTCGTCTAAAGGACGCCGCAAAGGCCGGAGGCGAAGAACCAGAAACCAGTAGCCGACTATTTAAAGTTAAGCATTCTCCGAAAACAAGCAAGCGATGCTCTTATAGTAATCGTGATTTCGGATGCTCCTGATTCTTTTATGTTTTGCTCCGGATCGGAGAAAAACGACTCTAGATACCCGACTGTCCGCATCGTTAGGATGCCAAGATGTTTCAATCGGCCGGTGGCTGTTAGAAGTAAAATCTTATTCGAGTAAATAATTTTCATAGGCTTTTCGTTACCTTTATCTTTATTGTAAAACTTTTTTTGTCGAGAAAAACAGCGGTTCTCATTTCCACTTCCACTTACACCCATAACCCATCTGATTTAATTCCGTCCACACACAATTTCTTACTTAAGATAACAAGCCAATAGACTTCCGCGTAAACTAGGTACAGGAAAACACACTTAGATTGAATAATCAGGCCAAAACGTTCATGTAATTCTATTTAAATCTATACTTACAACTTTAGTAGGTACATGATACTCGACATTTGTTCTATCTTCTATCGGACACTATCAGAATCGATAACAGCTGATATCGCGATGATATCAGGCTAGCGTTAAACAAATATACATAGGTTATGTACCTACGTATATTTGTTAGGGATACACATACGGAAAATGACTGCACGGAATCACAATACTTACATTGATACGATTTATATCAATGAATACTAAACTTAAGTATTTATAAAACGACAATATGAAATAATTATGTACCTATGTAGTTTAAATCTGGCTGAATTTTATATGTTATTTTTTTCGGAATCTCTACCTGCCTTATATTATGTCTAAATCTTACCTTTTAGAGTTCCGAACCTCAAGAGGAAAACTGTTCTAAGATCACTCGTTTGCCAGTTTTTCTGTCAAGACCCTTTTTCACAGAAACGGTAACGCACACTGATTGATGACTTTCGCCTCCATACAGGCACAGAGAGGTAACTTGGACGAAAAGACGTTGCGAAGTTGATAAAGCGTTAATTTTCTTAGTTTGAACTTAATTTATATGATCACTGAAAGCCGTAAAGTTCACAAATATATTTACAATATTGTAGATCGCAGACTCAATTCTAAACACCAATTTCGCAACGTCATTTATATCTTCGTACTTCTCGCAAGAAGCTTTACAAGTCATAAAAACAAGTGAAACTTTAATATCTTGCAACATAATGGCAATGTAAACCATTATTCATGTTGGACAAGTTTCTTAACATGCTTATCAATGGGCTCGCCTGTTATTGTCGTGCCCCGTCAACCTGTTACAAATTGTCGAAACCATTATGGAGACATTATCATAGCATGTTTTTGTTTTAAACTTAAATGAGGATATCCATAATTAGCCTATTTGTGTTTTAAGTTTTATAGGCATTAACAACACGAACCCACTGCCTAAAATCTACCATATTTTACTTTCGCGATAGCCTAATATTTCTTATATCTCCTGCCGAAGACAATAATTTATTTCAAAACCTTTTTCTTTTTGTATTTATTTATAGTAATTCTATTACTTATATAAAGTAATTCTTAAAAATCACAAAAGCTGGTTTACTTTGCCGGTCTGCGAAAATTGTATCAATCTTCACATTGTTACAACCACACCAATGTTACTATCGAACGATTATCAGTTTATGTACACTGTTGAGTTAACCTAATTCCCAACATGCCTCCCCATCTCCTATTAACTAGGTTATGGTGTTCAATACATTGTATAACATCCTCGTTCTCGAAACTATTATCAACCTGTAATGGATCCTACACTGCGTCAGGCGAAGCGTGCTAGTCAATTCTATTACTAGGTTACTCTATAACTTTGCTGATAAAATACACATAAGTGGAGTTGAAATATAATGAAGATGAGCTGAGCTTAACTTTACTTTATTACGGGCACATGACACCTTAATATGAAATGCAGCGTTGGTCACGTGCTTAGTGAACGTGATTACCGCGGTATTTCCGTTGTTAGATAGAGGAGGATAGACGTATATAGTAATAGTATTTCACATAACAGCACGACGATACTAAAATACGCGTTAATTTATAGGATAACATAAGGTATAGACAGTTCAGCAGTACAGTCACATCGTATAAACAAGTCAACAAGCCAAGTCAGACAGATTCTTTTCCTTCAACGCGGATGATAATATCGCCGCGATTCCCTCGCTCGTGGAGACAGCCCCTTAAATTAGTTATTTTTATTAGTGACCAATGACCATTTAAACGCTCAATCCGAGAGATATGAACAATAAGTGTGACTTGTAGATTTTATCCGTTTGCATAAAAATCGCACGCTATATTTCACATATCGGGTTTGTAGCTTTGAGTATGATGAACTTTAGAATGGCAGTGGGTAGTCGATAAATACGAATGTTAACCTACAAGACGTGTAGGTACATAAGGCTAAGCTGATCGCGCTGGAAGGAGGTCAGCTTATCCGCACGTCACGTCAAGTCACTGTTTGCACTATCCACTAACTTATTTGACCAAGGAATCTTTGTTCTACTAAAAAACTAACTAAGGCTGGCTGTCCATTGGAGTGGATGAACTGTCCTAATGGGATTCTATAGTGCTGATAAACCTCCGAAAAAAATACCAAATTTTACATTTTAAAATATAGCTCGTAATAACTAAAAAAATGTTAAACTTTAATATTTCGCAAACGAAACCCCAAATAATAATTAGTTCTGAAAAATGTGTGTTAATACCTACTTATAATATTTAAGCTGTGTACCTATTCTAAATTTATATTTCTTGTGTCATAAATGTTAATATTTTCTATGTTTACCCTTATAAGACTTTAAATTTATATAATGTGTGTGTCAAGTGCGCAGTGCGCTCTATACTACGGCGCCACAGAAAACCAGCGCAGTAACAGCTTGCTGAGCAATGTTATTCCTGCTTATGCTGAGTGGTGACCGATTTGTGCCAATGTAAACTTAAGATAATTATAATTTTATGTGTGTTATTAAGACTTTGGTGCAAATAAACGGTTTCTTTCTTTCTTTTCTTTCTTTCAAATCTAAAAAATATCTTCGCTACCCCGTAATGGTTTTTAAATACCTGTTTATACCACAAATTCATTATTTTTTTAGCATTTTTGTAGCGTTATAACGACGTCGTTATTTTATTTATTTATTTATTTTTATAAGTACATCCAACCATGCAGGCAGACAGCTCTCCTTTTCTCCTCTCCGCTCCGCTCCAATGTTCGTCGGTGCACTGCAAAAAGGTCAGCCGAACCTATGTATAGCAAGCTTCTATTTAGTTTGAATTATTAATTTTGTGAAGATTTGTGCTAGCTGTGTCATCTTATAACACCTAGTTAGCCTATGACGAATTTGACGAGCTCTGTGGCGCAGCGGACGAAGGTCCGCCTGCGACGCAAGGGGTTGCGGGTTCGGTTCCCGCCTCGGGACAAATGTCTGTACGATCTGCAGATATTTGTTCAGGGTGTTCTGGGTGTTTTTCTATATATAATAAAAATATCTATCTATGTAGTATAACGTATTAAGTATATCAGTCATCTAGTACCCATAACACAAGCTCTGCTTAGCTTGGGGCTAGATGATGCTGTGTGATTTGTCCAGCATTATTTATTTATTTTTATTTATTTATGAGACCATATTAGTCTAAGTTTCTAAAGTGATCTTTTTTGGATGTTGGATGTCCTAAAATAAAAAAACACTACTAAACGAAACCGCAAATAACTACCAAACGAATCGCTGATTATCCGTAATGGACATGTCGCTGTGATATCGGTGTGAACTTGTAATTATTAACCCTCTAATCTAACCTACGTACCATAGTTACGCAATAAGTACCTAACGTGTTTCTGAGTTCGAAGTTCAAATGTGGTTCAGAGCAGATTTCGAAAATAGATAATATATGGTTATTTGAATTGAGTCACATTAGATTAATAATTAAAAACTGTCCTGTACCTCTCAATACTCAATATATTTATTGCGAACATGTTGTTAAATACCTAAGATATTATAAATTAGGTACCTATGTAGTTACAAACATGAACCCTGCAAGGGCATAGCAATATGCATTCATCATCATCATCATTTTAGCCGTAAAACGTTCACTACTGAACTAAGGCCTCCCTCATGGATCTCCATGAGGGGTAGTTGCCATACTCACCACGCTTGGCAGGCGGGTTGGTGAGCGCAGTACGGGATGTTGATATACGGAAAGACGCTGCTGCCCATCTTCCAAAGGTGTCCCTTAGCAGGCTCTTACTGCATCCACGGGTAGGAGAGGAGGGGTAACATTTTATTGCCGGCACCCCACGGCATCTATGCAATATACAGGGTGTAATCGTTAAGTGTGCACAGGCGATTATTCCGTAACTATTGTAGATATCAAAAAACTTTAAACTGATATCGAAAGTACTTTACCTAATGAGTAAAATGACATTAATAACTTTTTAAAAATAAAACGAGAAATATCAAAAAAAAAATACATTAATCACTCCCATACATTTAGTATGAGATAGTAGAAAGGTTTTAGTTTCCTTATTTTAAGTGGAATAGTACCTACTCATTTTACCCTTGTCATTTTATAATTATGTACGATATGAAGGTATTAATGAATTTCAAGTAGATACACGTGTAGATTAATTATCTTACCACTTCAAATTTATAATAAACCTTGTTTCCATATTGTATTGATTTGAACTAGCTGAAAAGCAACATACTAAATAAAAACAAAAAGAAAGATACTCTTTGGTGTTCGTTCTAAATTCAAATTCTTTATCGCGGGTTCTCGTTCCCGCCAATTTATTGTATGTTTCAATTTGCGTTAATAATCGTGATTGTTGCATTTATTGATTGAAAAATGGCATATTCCAATACAGAAAAGAGGGACATGTTAAAAATGTACTACAAACATGATTGTAACAATAGGGCGGCCATTATCGCCTACAGAAGAGAGTACCCAGATAGAGAAGTTCCTTCTGGTACCTACGTATTTACGTAAGTTGGATAACAATTTGATAAATTATGGATCTTTTAACAGAAAAAAAGGTTCGAGAACAAGAGCTCCGGAATTTGATAATGACTTAGATAACAATATTATTAACTACGTAGTAGATAATCCACAAGAATCAACGCGTTCAGTGGCCCGATCATTTCCAGTGTCCCACAATTATGTACACAAGTTATTAAAAAAACACAACTTCAAAGCATTTAAGATAAAACCTACTCAAACGCTGCACAATGATGATCCTGCTCGTCGGCTGGTCTATTGCAATTGGCTAGTCAATAATTATGTCAATGTAAGGTCAATTTTATGGACCGATGAAAGTAATGTTTCAAACTGCGGCATTTACAATAGAAAAAACTCGCATTATTGGTCAATTGACAATCCTCGCTTAACTACTGAAGTTAGAGCTCAGGTGCGATTCTCAATTAATGTGTGGTGTGGTATTCTTGGAGATCGGATCATTGGGCCATATTTTTACAGTGGAACCTTAAATGGACAGAGATATTTCTCCTTTGTACAAAACGATATGCCAAGTCTCTTAGAACCAATTCCAGACGATGAAAGAAGGTCGATAATTTTTCAACAAGATGGAGCACCTGCACATAATACAAATGTTGTAATGAATTTCTTACGAAACAATTATAATGGCTTAATAGCCAATAATAGTGCAACCCCTTGGCCTGCCAGATCCCCGGATCTCACGCCTTGTGATTTCTTCCTATGGGGATTTGTCAAAGACCACGTGTACGCTGAGAGAGTACACAGCCTAGAAGAGTTACAGAATCGTGTACGTCGTGCAATTGCTTTAATTACTCCGCAAATGTTAAGGAAAGTTCATTTAGAAACTGTAAATAGAGCTCGTCATTGTATTGCACAAGGAGGACGTCACTTCGAACATATGCTTTGAACACAAAATTTTGTACTTACTAAGAAATAAAATGTATGGGAGTGATTAATGTAATTTTTTTGGATATTTCTCGTTTTATTTTTAAAAAGTTATTAATGTCATTTTACTCATTAGGTAAAGTACTTTCGACATCAGTTTAAAGTTTTTTGATATCTGCAATAGTTACGGAATAATCGCCTGTGCACACTTAACGATTACACCCTGTATATGCAAAATAGCAATATGCATTAATCAAAGGTAATGCTTAGTGGCGATTATTTACATTATTAGCAATATCAACCACGTGAAAGTTTCACCAAGTGAAAGAAATTTTAATCTCACTAAAATATTATGAAACCGTATGTAGCAACTAAAATTAAAATAAGCTTAGTGACCAAACAAATCTGAACATACAAAATTCAATATTTATCAATTTTCATCGAAAAATTCTTGCAGCGTGTAAAAACATTTAATTTTGTGCACTAAAAAGGTTTTTAGAGATTTTTTTAAATTGTCTAAGGTTTTGTTGAGTTTGAATTTGCTTAGGAAGTTTATTGAACATTTTAGCGCACATTGCATGCGGACCTGAGTGAAATATATGTAATGTGGAAAATGAATTAAAAAACTGCTTATTTTGTTTTACAAAAGTGCATGCCTCTAAAATATAATATGCCTATTATTAACGTTAAAATATATGCTTTTCTAAAGTATTCTCTGCAGCTTATTGTGGTATCTATGTTGTATATAATTCGAAGGCATCTTATTGTAAAATAAAAAAAAATGTTTGTATCAGTGCTATTTCTCCAAAGAATGATACCGTATTGCAGCCATGCATGAGCATAGGCATAATAGGCACATGTGGCAGTATTTTTGTTAGTTGTTTTTTTTTAGTTCGTGTTGGGCGTAGGTAAATCTGGAAAGTTTGCCACTAATATTTTTGATGTGTTCCTTCCAGTTGATATTGGAATCTATTTGGATGCCTAAAAGCGGATACGTGCTAACACATTCTATGAGGGTGTTATTATATGAATAGGATATTTTTAGGAGGTCTTTTGGTGTGGTGAAACTGCATTAATTTTGTTTTTGTGAAGTTGAGAATGAGGTTATGATCTAGTAGCCAATTTATTATTTTAAATAATGTGCTGTCAAGATTAATATCTAAATCAAGGTTCGTTTTGCAAGGTTAAGTGAGATATCGTCTGCAAACATTGAACAAGAAATATTTATATTTTTTGGCAAATCGTTTATATATTAAAAATAAAATACATCCTAAGACACTCCCTTGTGGTATTGATTTATTGACAAAATATGTACAAGAACTAAATTTTTTATGACCCCTGTAGTTTGGTCATTGTGTTCTATTTCTACTGATGGCATCCTATTTTCAAGATATGAGGTAAACCAAACAAATGCAGGTCCTCTTACGCCGATACCCTGTAATTTTTTTAGGAGAATGTCATAAGTTACTTCTACATATCTTAAGTCTCTTTTACATTTTGATAAAAAATAAAGCTGTGCATTAAATCTATTAGAGTGTCCGATATTGTGCGGTCTAATACATAATGTTAAAGTCTACACCTATGTATAATAATAGCCTTTTTTATATATTTTTGCTTTATGAACTGCAAAAGTTTTGTTAAGTATTTCGTAAAATAAGCCTGGTGTTCTTTTCCTATCAGGCCAATATATGTTTATAATTATTATATTTGTATTAATTATTTCAACAGCGCAAATTTCAATTAAATATTCTTTTGTAAAACTACCTATATCATTCAATGAAATTAATTCAATATAATCTCTAACAAAAATACATACACCACCACCCTCATGGTTTGAGCGGCAATATGAAGCAGCTAATTTAAAACCGAAAAAACATACGGAGTAAGTCTTGTTTCAAAACGGTGACCCAAGTTTCTGATAAATACCAAATTTACATCGTCTTTTCTGAATCAGTGACTGCTTCTACTAGATGTCTTTTGTTACATAGACTTTACATGTTTTGATAATAAAGCTTGAATATTATCCACGAAAATCTTTTGTTGTAATGAATACGTTTTTTCTTTTTGAACTTCCTTTTCAATAGTCGGATTGCTCCTTCTTTGTTTGTTATAGGTCGATATTTCCTCTTAATTTTTCGAGAGTTGGGATTTTTTGATCGATTCTTGAGTATTTCCTGTTCTGATGCTAGTATGTTTGTCTTTTCAGTGACCTCTTGTTTCAGTTCTGTTAATTGAACCGTTGTTACAGATATCATTGTCGCCTTGAATTCGTCAAAGATTTTTTAAAGATTTTGAATTTTTTGTCGAATAAAGATTCGATCTCAGCAATCGTTATCGTCTGGTTGAGAGTTGATTGTGGTTGGTCTTCCTGCTGCTTGTTGCTACTAGCAGAGTCAAACGTATCTCCTAGGTTGTCTATGTTGTCAGTGTTGTAATTCGATGATGTATCATTTGAGAATATTTGTTGTTTTGGGTTACTCGATCTTCTGGTGTTCATATAGGCGATTATTATTTTATTGATTCTGTCTAGAACAGATTTTTACGACTTAACAGAAAGCAAAGCAAATCCAAGCTCTTGATTCCCCGCGAACATCATAGATTAGCATTTCGCAGAAGCCTGACTCACACACGAGCTATGCGGGACCGAGAAATGCACGGACACTGAACCGAGTCGAGCGAGGTGTGACCTTATTTACCTTGCACACCTCATTAAGACAACACCAAATGACGCGACCGCGGACGAATCATCGACTCGTACCAATGCTGAACATTTCAAGCTTAAAATTCAGGTTCTTTCTGATAATCTTATTTCTCAACGACATTTTTATATACCTAGTTCTTTTTGTATTTTTATGTTTGTGTTATGTAGGTACATATACCACAACGCAGATTTCTTAGGGTGGGAGCTAATTAACTTATGTATTTAGGTACAAATTTTACTGTGTCATTAAATTATTATTTTATGTACTGATTATATTTCTTATTCATCATTTCAGACATAAAACGTCCACTGATGAACACAGGCCTCCCTCATGGATCTCCATGAGGGGTAGTTGCCATACTCACCACGCTTGGCAGGCGGGTTGGTGAGCGCAGTATGGGATGTTGATACACGGATAGACGCTGCTGCCCATCTTCCGGAGGTATCCCTTAGCAGGCTTACTGCATCCATGGGCATGAGAGGAGGGCTATCATTCTACTGCCGGACCCCACGGCGATATTTCTTATTATTATTACATATTCTAAAAGTGTGTAAGAACATTGTTAAATTTTTGTGAGTTACCTACCTCACTTTACGCGCCTAGAAGAGACCCAAGCCACTTAAAATAATCCCTTCTCGCTTTCAGAGTTTCAGCTACTGCATATTCAAGAGAACCGCTGTCTTTAGTCCAAAATTGGACACGCCAGCCGAAGTGGCTCAAGAAAAGTGAAAATTGTACAAAAATAAGCGCCTCCAACCTTGCGCCCTACTTGGATCAATAGAGCCTTGAACTCGCCGCAAACGAACCGCCGATGCGAAGGATTAGTGGCTTTACGGATTCCTGGGGATTTACTTGGAAGGCTTATCAAGTAAATAAGAATCTAGTTAGAGTTGTGGAAATGCGTTTCTAAGTTGTTTTACAGCGTAAACAAAATCTCATAAAAAAATGCCGATTATTCTACAAACTTCACACGCGTTGTGCACGGATAAAAAGTATCATATGCGTTCATTCTGGTTTACATCTATGTGCAAAGTTTCAGCTTGATCTGTCTCGTAGTTTTAGCTTGAAGAGGTAACAAACTTTCCAATTTATAATATAGGTAGGTAGATTAAAAATTTAATGGTATTGACTTATTGGCCGATTATTGGGCATATTGGCCGAGTGTTGCTAGATTCATCTGCGATAAGAAATTATGTCATCTTGCAATAATACAAACTATCCAATATCCTTGCGAACATAAAAAATAAGCATAATATTAAGATCAAATTTACAAAATGAATAGAGGTGAAAGAGCCACTATTATATATGTGCAAGGTACATAGATTTCATTTAGGTACAGACGAACATTTACAGATTTCCAATCTAATATGGTATCACAGGGAACTAAGATTAGGACTTGCCTAGCTAATCAAGAAGTTTAAAGTCAACTTCTTTGTATAAAAATTTAAATACAATGTAAAATAATTTTAAGTTACTTTGTTATTGTTTATTTGTATTTGTTATTGCTGCTGCCTCTACCAACAATATGTACTGTACGTGAACATTTCCACGAATTAATATGAATGTAATAAATAAGTCACAAAAGTTACTATATATGTTAGTTCTTACTGTTAACCTGTGAATAACGCTGTGGGCTACATTATTAACCACTTTAACATTCTATGAATGTACCTACAAAGAATGTACCTAAAATATATAATGTAGCTGTTTGTTGTTCCATAATAAATAAAATAAAAAAAAATAAAAAAATTACCCAAACATAGTATTGCTTGAATAAATATCATTTCATTTTCATTTTAAATTATTTTCGTCTCTAAAATCCAGTCTACAACACAGTATACAAAAGTTACTATTTAAGTTAGTTCTTACTGTTAACCCAAACTTATATTGCTTCATTTTCATTTAAAATTGTTTTTGTCTCTAAAATCCCTTTAAAGCGCTATCGAAGTGCGAATCCATTTCTCTCAAAGCACACTGTCTTACAAGCTAGACTAGACGTAGGTTCTAACTCTTAGCTTTAACATTTTCGCTACACGCTAACCAACGGCTCATGTAGGCACAGTGAATGCATATATCTGTTAAGCTTTCTAACACCATCACTCATCCATCACCTATGCATTAAGTATCCAAATTTTGTAACTGCAAACAAAGGACACAAAGTAACTTTATTTTTAAATCACTAGTAGGTAAGTAAGGCCTTTGCATCTATTATAGATGATTTATACAGCGTCAGCAACTAGTAATCATGCTGTACGGGACGCTGCAGTGCCTGGGACATTGTAGGATGGATTAGGCTTGCCCAGCACCTATACCATCCTCTCAGCTTAGTCAGCTATCATTCAGAGGAAAGAACAGGTCAATACGTCTGAAGCTAACTAAGCCGCGGGTTTCCTCACGATGTTTCCTTCACCGTTAAATCTCGTGCTAAGTGTGCACATACATTTTTCAAGAAAGAAAAATCCATTGGTGCACGGCCGGTATTGAACCCACGACCTTCGGATTGAAAGTCAGGGGTGCATACCACTCGGCCAACACGGCTTTTTAAATCACTAGGTAAGTAAGTACTTATTGTATGATTGAGGTGCCATCGAATAAAGTAAGTACCTACTTCGTCCTAGCTATCCTAAATTCAATTAAATTAGTTAAAATTCTCATTGATCCAGTCAAAAATAGTTCGATATTAACTTCAAGACGTGTTTATTAATTTCGTGTGTTCATTATGTTGAGCGTCATTTATAAATCAATAATATACTAATCAAATTACCGAGGTCTATATTTTCCATAGAGCTATAGCGTTATAATGATTAGGTAGATATGTATTCAAGTGTATTAAATAAAAGAAGTACCTGTGTTCTTTTTATAATTTCTATTTATACAGCCACGTCAGTATTTGCGATAGTGAAAACAATAGCATACGATTGTAGTAAAGCGCTTCTCCGAAGACCGCGATAACCGCATTGTTTTGTTTGATCAATTACAAGTGCTTTACCAGTCAACACTTCAGCTTAGATTATGAACATGAAACACATTTGTTTATCTGGCGGTTAAGTAATTTTTACCTTTACTAGATTATATTTTTACTATATAACGTATTAGCCGTGGGGTGCCGGCAGTAGAATGTTACCCCTACTCTACTACCCGTGGATGCAGTATGAGCCTGCTAAGAGACACCTCCGGAAGATGGGCAGCAGCGTCTTTCCGTATATCAACATCCCATACTGCGCTCACCAACCCGCCTGCCAAGCGTGGTGAGTATGGCAACTACCCCTCATGGAGATCCATGTGGGAGGCCTTAGTTCAGTAGTGGACGTTTTACGGCTGAAATGATGATGATGACGATATAACGTATGTAATATTTATTTGAGCGAAGTTAAAATAAAATAGCTGAATATATGTTTTTACGAACTTACAACACAGGTTTCCTAGAATTAGCGCTAGTGAACTTTTTACAAATTGAACTATGTATAATTGCTATTTTATTACATAATTAACTAATTACATGTTTTATAAGTCTGAATTATTGGTGCTTATTTCAGCACTTCTGATCTTATTCAGGCTCATTTGCATCTCAAAACAATAATACTCATAAATATTTATGCGAAATCAGCTTTTCTTCGGGTCTTTGTATATCAGCTAAAATATGAAATCCTCAAACACCTTATTAAAATACATTTATTTAATTGTATTCATCGCGTAAATTAGCTTTATATAATAAATTACGTATTTACCTAAAACATCGTTTGTGAAATACATTTCTGTATCCAGTATCTTCTATCGGTGAAGTCATAATCTGCTCCAGATATCTAAACATTTATTTGTGCGAAGTCAAAATAAAAACTCTGAATATATGTATTATTCACAATTCACTTAGTCAATAATAATTTTTAATAATCGAAGGTTTTATCAAATAAATTATGTATATGCATCTATCAAGGTTGTTTAAAATATCAAAAAAATCAACAAAAGTAGATAAGAAAGATAACGGAAACAAACATAATGTGTTTTCTGAAGAAACTATTACCCAATATCATCCAAAGGCAGGAATGTAATTACACTAGCTAAATTAATTTAGCTAGGGCGTTAAATTACTGGCTTCCGGGCAATTTAGTTTCTAAATTCAAATTTGAACTCTGCCAACATCAGCGGGCGATTTCGTCTACTCTCTAAATGTAAATTGTTTTCTATTCTACCCTGGGCAAAATCTCTTTGTAGAAAAAAATTATCGCCATGCTAGGGTTCACTCACATACAGCTCTACCAATGAGAGTCGTAATAGTTTGTAGGCTTAGACCAGGCCTGGACTCACCTTTGTGGATAGCACTGTCTCCCAACCCTGAGGTTTCGTGTCGACATTCAATTAATTTAGCTTGTTTTTTTTTTTTTTAGCTTGGTCTTTCAATTCCTTGCTTCTGTAATTTCGTTTCCTAACTCCAATTTGCATTTCGTTTCTGGTAATTCTGTTTTCAAATTTAAATTTGAACTCATCAAAGCTCTACAGCCCCAGGCGTAACAAGCAGCAGGACGGACTCAGGACTCACCTGTGTGGGGAGCACCGTCTCCCGGCCCAGGGGTATCGACATTTTACTAGCGGAGCCGCCGGCCGCGCCCCGGCGCCCGCTCGCGCCGCACCATCCACCTACCCGCCACGCGCCCGCCCAACGCCGGTCCCGACCACAAACAAGAAAAACACTTTTCCGAAAACGCGGTCCTGCACAACACTACTCCGTCACTCCAATATGAAAATTACAAATCAATCCACACTTCACAGATCAATCCTCATTCGCGACAAAAACAACAACGAATCTAATCAGAATACGGTCGAGCGTGATAAAATCGGCGCACGGATCGACAGCCACCCCGCAAGGCGCGAGCGTGCGACTGGCAACGCGCCGCGGCCGCGCACGTCACCCGCGCCTTGGAGCCTCGCGCGGGGTCACTTCGCAGCCTCCTTCCACGCCCAGACTCCTTTCTGTCACGGGAACACGTGGACGGGCGTAGTGCGGATATCGAGCGGGAGTACACATGCGCACTCGCCTAACACTACCACCGGAGTCGTGGCTCATTCATTACACGTCTCTCGGATACGACACACCTGAGCAAATATTATGGATACGACAATAGCTCCGTTGTTTCTTGTTTCCAAGTGGAACAATTACCGCAAGCGCTTGCATCGAATGCACTACGACTGGGCAACGGAAATAGGCGAGACGGCAGACTGCCCGCATAATTAATTGCCAGAGAATTCAAACCTATTTTCTCCCTAATTAAATTAATTAGTTGCTGCGTCATTTCAGTAGGATTTATTCAGTTAGACAGTTACCGTGTCGCCTGTAATAAAATGCTTAACCTGTTCAAAAAGAGATATTTGGAAATTTATATTCTCATACAGAGAATACGAATTTCCAAATATCTCTTTTCCCTCATGCTATAATCTTACAAACGAACGGCTAAAGTTATCTAGCGGTTTAGCAGTGACTGCGACTTAAACGGATTATCAAGTCGAGCGAGAATCAGGATCGTCAGACTATTAGCATCCCCATATAACTTTTACCCTATCTCTGAACAAAGCGCTCCTAGATCTCTGTAACTCTATAACGTTCGCTAAGTATGCATATGCATACCGCATGTCCTATAAGGTTCGTAGGTAAGTTTTACCACTTCATTAACTAGAACATGTTTGTTGAGATGTGGAAATCCAAGCGAGAAAACTTATCGTGGAGCCAACTTATGGTGGAATGCCTCGACGATTTTTATAAGTAACGATTTTTGAAAAACCGAAATGGAAGTCCATGACGGCAAGAAAATTAATAACTAGTTGTTCGCCGCGAACTCAGAACGAGCGAGCTACTTCTTTCAATGTGTCTAAACTTGATTTGTGGCGGGAATATTATAGAACGTGTAACCTCCTGCGCTTTAATCAGCTACTAACCACCGTGTCTTGGTAAAATCTCCCTATGTTTACATTTCAAGAAAACCCGGGCATATGTTTAAGAATTATGCTCGGACAAAAAACAATCAATTAATAAATCCCCATATCTCTATGAAGACACCACTTATTAAAATTCCCCAAAAAATTGCGGACATACATACATACAAACATTCAACCGAAACGCCTAGTTGCCACTAAGAACTTTGTTCGCTTCGCTCACTCGTCTCGGTTCTTTAACAGGCAGTGCTTTCGGATGGTTATAAAAAAACCTAATAACTTAATGTACTTTCGTCTCGGTTATGTAACAGGAATTGCGTTATAAAAAAACCTAATAACCGACTGTCCTTCCGTCTCGGTTCTGTCACGGCAGTGCTTTCGGATGGTTATAGAAAAACCTAATAACTTACTGTCCTTCCGTCTTGGTTCTGTCACTGGAATGTTTTCTAATCCTTCGAAAACCTCCCGAAGAATAAGTATTATTATGATTCGTTATTATTATGTATGACACATATGTTTAGCGAAAAAAATATGCATATAATAAAGTAACATAACTTTATATACTTTATATTATTATAGTAACTAACAATATTTATAGGACCACTAGCTTTTGCCCGCGACTTCGTCCGCGTGGAAATCCCCTTTTTCACGCAGAGCCACTTTGATTCGAAAATATAAATCCCATTTATTCTCTATCCCGTGGGAATTTCGAAAAAATCCCTTCTTAGTGCACCTCCAGGATACTCAAAGTATATGTGTGCCAAATTTCAAATCTTTAGGTCCAGTGGTTTAGGCTGTGCGTTGATATATCAGTCAGTCAGTCAGGACTTTGAATTTTATATATATAGAATAATATTATGGATGGTGATTTTTCGGAGACACTTGTTATTGATTTTTATTTTCGGACAATCGATTTTCGGAGTCGAAATGGACGCCCTATGTCCACTCTTACGAAAACCTGCTTCGAAGTCTCCTTCAGACGTAGATTTAAAAAGACTTTTATAACAGCTGAAATGGCTCGTTAGCGTTGACTTTTCCTGACCTATGTTTAAACCCTATCCCCCTTTCCATCTTGTCTTTCTTCTATCATCCCCATACGCGTTATACATTTTAATTTTGTAATCTACACACTAGAGAGGAAGGCCACACAAATGTGACCAAGGGGGTAAAATATATGAAATTCGAGTGACGAAACTTATGTTAGCCCCTAAACTGTATATCGCTATCTCCCTATCTAAAATAAACTACATGCAATACCTGCATAAAATATAAATACCTATTGATGCATCAATAATTTTGGAAGGGTGTTAGGAGCGCGTGGGCATCAAGGTTGTTGTGCAGTTTACTCTGAATCGGTTGTTCGCCCACTTCTCCTTTCTACGTTCCAGATTACGTCATTAGATCGGTAGATCCTTGGACCTGCTGTGGGTAGGGAAAATTTGCGTACCTACCTGCTTTTGCGCAACACAGAAATCTAACAGACTATCTAAGAGAAATCTAGAGTCGTATTACCTCCTACAATTTTTTTTTTACGAATAGTCACGGGGTATTGCGTCATACCATGAATAAAGGTAAACCTGATAGATAAGTTCTCGTGTTGACTTCTTGAATGTATTGTGATCGGTAAAGGTTTTTCTGGCCAACAAATGTTAAGTCTGTCCCTGGTGAACTCTACGAAGGGACCTTATGCGCCACCAAATTGTTCGGGTAACATTACACATCGCTACGTCGTCACGCGTATACTCGTAGCAGCTTCTGTTTGTATATGGAATGAAATATAGAGCTATTATTAACATACATACATTTAACCAGGTATTTATCGCGTAAATTACCTTTATTATTTCCCGACGTTTCTCTTGGACTGCACCAAGCATGGTCCCGGGAAGACTGATGTGATGGAGGTACCGCAGCAAAGCGAACGTCGGGAAATAATAAAGGTAATTTACGTGATAAATACCCGGTTATATGTATGTTAATAATGTGTTGTGATCGCAAAAGTTTAAAAAAGACAATATAGAGCTAGTTCTAAAAGCATTATTATCTACCTGCATATTTTTACCCTTAATGTTTATTTATTTATTGGTAAATCAATAGCCTACAATACAAGAATAAAAAAAACGGAGTTCCAAACATTAAGCCAATTAGAATAACAAATGAATTAGGAAAAACAGTAATGGTTGTTAGCAAATCGACGGTGACCTAAGAGTAAACACAAAACAAAAATGAAGTATACATCAAAAGCAGCATTATACTAAGAGAAAGGTAAATTCCAAAATCATAGATATGATGCAAAAGAATCTTTTTTATTTATATTTATTTTTATGGGAAATATGTTTGGGTAATTTCGATAAATAGTTCTACGACAAAGTAGAGTCAATCAAACTGTCACGGTTAGCTAATAAGAAGCTTGGTGATACTTGCCTTCGTCATCACACGACGTCTCGCATCAATTTGTTAAAGGTTCTAAGTCCTTCTAGAAAAGGAGGAGGATCTCAAGATGCCCTTTACTTTAGGCTTTGTTACCTCAGAACTCCGTCTACTAGAACAGATTTGGAAAACTCTTCGTGCTCAGAAGGATCTAGCTAGATTACCTAACGAATAAGGGGAACTTTTCAGAAAATATGAGCAAAGAAAGCGTTTTTGATATTTTCTTAATTTAGTGAAGTGGAACTGATGAAGAAAACCACAGACGGCCATAGATTTATTCAATGTTAAAACAATCACGGGTGGCACTATCGGATACACGTCCACCTACTCGTAAAGTCATCTAAATAACGAATATGACAAAATAGTATGACCACTCGGAAGTGGCGTAAATAACATAACCTACATAAGACAATTTCTTTTTAATAACATTAGGATTATAAACTTAACACTGGCGGAATGGTGTAAAACCAAACACAAAAAGCCATAAAATAAAAAGACAAGACAACATAACCTACATACTTATTGTCATCATCATCATTAGGGTTATTGAAGTCGGTTTCGTTGTTGAATTACTACACTCCCAGTTGTTTTATTAACTTCCGACACAAAAGAGGGGTATTATAAGTTTCACCGCTAGGAGTTGTGTGTTGTACCGAATTGAATGCAGTGATTTTTATGCAGGTTTTCTGGATAATAAATACCCTATAGTATTTATTTATATGTTAGGTTCTTAAGTTGCCACAGGAAAAAATAACATATAAGGAGTTATTTAAGTATTATATTTACCCAAGTTTGATATCAAATGGGGTATCATGATCTTAGATCATGATGTGTAGATTGCAAAACTGAGGGTGTAGGTATCCCGTTACAAAAAAAAGACTAGGTTAAGTGTCGGGGGTTACTTATGATTTTATATAAATACTTGTTTTATTCTCATGTTTCTTGGTAGCTTGGTGTAACACATGCAATGCTGAATGGAGCTATAAATGGGATTGTAGAGCTGACCTTTCCGCCGCTGCCAGGTAGCCATATTTAATGAATGAATTTGATCGTGGGCGGTTGGCAATAGACTCAGAAATTTATCTAGGAAACAAACTCAATGGAAGTGGAGGTGAAGTAATCTGAGTTGTGAAGGCAATGGATGTAATTAATAGCGTAAACGTGAGATAGCGCTGGTGAAATTTAGAAATAGTAGACGTTGCATCGTAATCTACAAATTCATTTAAGACGAGGTAATAACTAGTCAGTGGGTTTGCACCATAACTTAGACCGGTTCGTCGCGAGAGAACTAAGATAATTAGAAAAAAATCTGAAGTTGGTAATATGGTAAAAACTTTCTACTTATTTCTTATTTATATTTCTGTCCATTCCGTACCTGAATTTAGAGAAATAATAAGTTGGTAATGGAGGAGACTTTTTGCTCTGCAGGAACAAACGTTCCTGCAGAGCAAAAAGTCTCCTCCACTCTCTGCGATTCGTCGCTGGTCCAGGCCTTGGCTATACCGTGATACAGAAATAGCTGCTTTTTTAATTATGGTTAGAGGCCGCTTAGTATCAACGTATGGCACGCTCATAGGGTGACTAGCGGAATGAAGTTTTAGTGTTGGCGATGGATGGACTTCGTCTCCAAGTTTAAATATCAGGGCTTTGAGTCATTTTACGACTATGACTGCAGCATTCTAGCTGATACGTCGAAATAAATCATTGTCACATGTCACAGGCCCTTGAGCCAGAGACAATCTTTCAAAGTCTAGAGTGGTGGGTGGGATAAGGACAGGCTATCCCAGACTTCTAGATGGGGTGGGCACAACACCACACGTTCGTCGTCCACTGCTGGACAAAGGCCTCCCCCATGTCTCTTCTCTCTAATCTCCAAGCTCTGATCATGAGGGGGTTGTTGCCATACTTACCACGCTTGGCGGTGGTATGCGCGGTTGGCAAGCGCGTTGGTGTTCTTTATACACGGAAAGACGCTGCTGGCCCATCTTCCGGAGGTATCCCTTGGCAGATTCTGCATCCACGGGCAAGAGAGAAGCGGCAACACTGCACTCCACGGCATCATTTCATAATTAATTTATCTAATCCTCATCAGCTTAAAATTTTATAAGATTAAGATGACGAATTAGGCACGTATCACCATCATCATCATATCAGTACGTAGGACGTCCATTGAACGAAGGCCTCCCTCATTGATCTCCAAGTACTGCAGTTGGAACCGGCCTGCCTCCACCGCCGACCTACGGTTTTTACCACGTCGTCTGCCCATCTTGTAGGTGGACGCCCCCCTTATGATAGCCACGTGTAATTGTACATATTTCTTACCTGAACTTTATCCATTCCTCCATCGTAAAGAGTCCAGCGGCCGTAAGTCGTCATTTTCACAGAACACTTCACTAACACCAATTCTAAACGCGGAGAATTCAAATTACTTTTATCAAACTAACATAAAACAGTCCACACGTGTCCAACTGAATGTTTTGTTAATTTGAAACGTAACAAAGTTTTACAAAACATGCTTTGCTATTAAAATGACGCAATAAACACACTATAACGTCACGAATTACCTAAGTTATTGATAATCCTTGCATGGTACTAAGAATGTAGTACCTAACCGACGATAACATTTACCCAACAAAGTAACCTATACCTACCCACGAAATATTTGCAGTATTTGAATATAAAAATCCAATTCTAAAAGTAGTTTAAAAATGTATGTCCGTCAAGCTCAATAGCCAACTCATAACTGGCACACAGTGTCAACTGACACAGCATCAGCAATGCAATCCATTTAGCTTGATTAGCACAACGTGCAAGTCGACCACAAGCAAATTGTACTGATTGCTTTGAAAGTCACACTCATTGCCGTGATTGAGAGAATGGGCATGCGAGTTGATCCGTTGACCTGCGCGAATGGGAGCCAGCTGATCCGCGCAACTTCGTCTGTGTCTCACCATGTACACTTCTCCAGCGTTGAGACTTGCTTCCGACCTGTCTTTGACCTTTTCCTGGAAGAAGTTTGTCTTCGAACTGATTCTAAGAAATTTAAGTTGCTTAAATAAATTATAATAAATAAATAATGCTGGACAATTCACACAGCATCATCGAGCCCCAAGCTAAGCAGAGCTTGTGACGCTTGTGTTATGGGTAGGTACTAGATGACTGATATACTTAATACATAGTTGCATAGACACTTAGATACATGTTTCTCAAATTCTGAAAAAAATAGAAAAGTGGAATACTTACCTAGTCAAGTTTTTAAGAGAACTTCCTCAACTGTTTCCCGTTTTTGCAACATTTTTTATTGATGCTATGGTCGTTCGTAGCAATCGATAGGTACATTTAAATAGAATAGGCTTCCTCGATACCAGACTCGAGACTCGAACCAGTAGCTCCTGAGATTCACGCGTTCAAATAAACAAACTCTTCATCTTTGTTCTAATAAGTAGTACCTAGGCTTCCTGGATAAATGGGCAAAACTAAAATAATGTAGGTAGGTATGAGTTCGAACCAGAAGTTCTAGCGAGTTCAAACAAACAAACAAACTTTTCAGCTTTATAATATTAGACCTATAGATGCAACTTAGCTCGATAAGAGAATCATTTGACACAATTTAGCTATGGGAAGAAAGTGCAGTGCTATCTGAAATTCCTGCAATGGAAGATGTTTGTAGTCGATGTACATTTCTACGTCTGCCACGGCGAAGATACGTGTTGCCAAAATGAACTTTATACTGTTGAGCGCAAAGCGTATTTTAAATTTCTTAACCAATCTTTTTAGATGCCAAAATCGGAAAAGATTTGGAATACAATTCCCGATTTTAGATTTTATTTGTTTTCATTTATGCTCGGGACTGTCGAAATACCTTGGGTAGGTACTAGAGGCATAAGTATTTTATTTTATTTTAGCCTGCCATAGAAATTGAGCGACGCAGTTGTCTGGTGTAACAATACAGAATGTTCTTCAGCATCAGCGGGTTCCATTTCTCAAATTAAAAAAAAATCCAATAATGTCGTTTTGTTTTTATTAAAGTTCTAGATTTGGGAAATCCACCCACACCCTTGACAGAAATCACCTTGTTCTCTAAATTAAGCTATTTTTTTATATAAATTAAAAGTAAAAGTAAAATGTTGCGAGATTAACCTGTGTACCTGCAACTTGATCCATTTGAAGACTTATTTTTGGTGACCTTTTGAGGTCACAATAACTCCGGTCCCTGTGACCCTAGGGTCACTAAAATCAATCAGTCACCTTCTCTCATTAAGACGGTGCTAACAAAAAAGGTTTCATGTAAATCGGTCAACGCGTTCGGTTGTAATCGTCAAATACACAGACAGACAGACAGACAGCGCTATGCATTATTAAAATACAGGTGTTCTTCGTCATCAGCGGGTTCCATTTCTCAAATAGAAAAATTAATTATCCAATTATGTCGTTTTTTTTTATCAAAATTGACCTATTGAAAAAAAAACACCTTGTTTACTGATTTATTTTATGGGAAGCGGATGCTTAACCCGTATATTGGATACTTAGGTAATCATTTCAGCCGTAAAATGTCCACTACTGAACACAGGCCTCGCTCATGGATCTCCATGAGGGGTAGTTGCCATACTCACCACACTTGGCAGGCGGGTTGGCGAGCGCAGTACGGGATGTTGGTACACGGAAAGACGCTGCTGCCTATCTTCCGGAGGTATCCCTTAGCAGGCTCTTACTGCATCCATGGATATGAGAGGAGGTGTAACATTTTACTGCCGGCACCTCACGGCGACTTAGGTAATACTTAGTTTTAAAACCAAAAGTGAATGAAACACCTTAATAAGCATGGACACCAATTTAATTCGAGAAATGTCGTTGTCTACATTATTTATTATCTACGGAGGTATGATTTGTAACCAAGCTACCTACAAGCTAAATTGAATATTCTTAGAGATTCAATTACACTACCCACTTCTATGCTTAAGGCTTACCAATAACTATAATACTTAGTAGGATGCAAATATCAGGCAGCTATGAAATTAAATCTGGTCATAATTAATTTGCACAATCAAGACGGTTTTCCCAACTATGTGTCACAGATGGCGCTAGTGGTTGGATCTAGTTTCATCAAATCAATAGAGGCGTTTCCATAAAATACAAAACAATTTCATAGATGGCGTTTTCAAGTATTCTATGCAGCCTTGTCGCTGTTACATTTTAAAAGCCATCCCCTTTTTAGGTATTATTCTGATGCATGATAAAAAATATCGTTACGTAAGTTGAGTTGTAATCAAATTATTATTAGGCAAAATTTTGATACCGAAGCAGATTTCCCCAATCTGGTTAATTTAGCTTAACTTTGCACGGCGCGTGCAACTTCGACGGAATATCGGGAAATCAAAGAAACTCAAATCGTGGTAGGTAAATATCCCGTTAACATTGCTTAAGGTGTTCACAGATTACTGTTATCATAACTCCAGAAGTTATATAGCTAAGCTTAGCTCTTAGTCTACAATCGGCTATTATACAGCGCCATCTTGAAACTGCTTTTTATGGAAAGCGCCTCAATACTTCTATTCACAAAATTATGTTATAATAATATATTTGTTAGGGTACACTATCGGTTGCTACGTCGCCCCATCCGCAGGTCGCGTTCTATCTCGTATTGTCGATGGTCTGCTCGCTCGAGGAAGTCTCTTCTCTCGAGGTACCTGAGGAGATAATTTAGTTAAATAATTCTTAAATTTTTCATCCAAAACAAAATCGACTTAATTAACCCACTCTGATTTTGATAAAAAGTAGGTAAGTGCCATGATAAATGGGCAGGTACCTACCTATACATCGTGGCTATCGCCACCCTGGTAGGTATAGATGTTGGGCAAGTCTCATCAATCTAACAATGTCCCAGGCACTGCAGCGTCCCGTACAGCATGATTACCAGTTGCTGACGCTATATAAATCATCTATAATAGATGCAAAGGCCTTACTATCATTCGCTATCGCTACCCGTGATTCCACCTCATATACATATGTACTTACATACAAATCATAATCAATCATACTTTCTGTACGCAAATGCGACTTGTTAGTGAAAATACCGAAAACGCAATATGTAGGTATGCCTATAATATTTGTAGTTCCCTAGATTCCTTATGGACCCGGGACCCCATCATCAGAACTAAGTTTTAAATTTGGGACCAATTTGGAAGTATATTATCTATGTGAACACAAAAAAAATTACAAATCCGTTCATTAACGACGGTATTTTGAGGTAACAAATTGAAACACCTACAGACGACTGTCAGAACATCCTTCTTTTTTGAAGTAGGTTAAAAATGAGCAATCGTCATAATAATATTACCTTTCCAAATTTTAAGTCAATAGCATTTGTAGTACAAGCGATAAACCAGCTGTGACGCAGGCAGACCAGAGAGTTGCGTTACTCTTACCATTTTGGTATGATACCCTTAGGGGCCGTCTCCACGAGCGAGGGAATCGCGGCGCTGTTATCATCCGTGCCACGTATTTCTATACACTCTCTTAGAGGCCGTCTCCACGAGCGAGAAAATCGCGACGAGTCCGCGCTATAGAATCGCCGCGATTCCCTCGCTCGTGGTAACGGACCCTTAAAGTCAAATTGCAGTTGGAAAAGTGTCATCATCATCGTTTCAGCCGTAAAACGTCCACTACTGAACACGGGCCTCCATCATGGATCTCCATGAGGGGTAGTTGCCATACTCACCACGCTTGGCAGGCGGGTTGGCGAGCGCAGTACGGGATGTTAATACACGGGACAGACGCTGCTGCCCGTTTTCCGCAGGTTCCCTTATCACCTTAATCCCTTAGACACCTTGCACGGAGACATGACGACAGGTGGAGTAAGGCGTTAACTGAATGGCGTCCAAGAACTGGATACAGGAACGTCAGTCGTCCAATAGGGCAGGGCTTACCTGGATGAGATTGGCACAGGACTGTGAAATGTGGCACAAACATATGGAGGCCTATACCCAGCAGTGGGTGAAGTCTGTCTGTGGATGATGTTGATGATCCCTTAGTAGGCTCTTACTGCATTCACGGGTTTGAGAGGACGGGTAACATTCTACTGCCACCCCACGGCATGGAAAAATGTAAGTTACAACAAATACCAACCCTTTCTTCCCCTTGTTATGGCTAGTGATCTCCTCTTCGATCCCCTCGTCTTTCTTGTAGGTGGTCCAGTCCAGCTTCGACTTCTCCAACGTCGACAGTTTGTTCTTCTTGTTGATTTGTCCTAGGAGGCCCGACAGGCCGCCTGATGACGGTCGCGCTATTTGTTTTGCTGTAAGAAATAAATTTGTATTATTGAGGTATTCGTAGCGCTTAAGCTACTACTATCGTAATATAACAAATTAATTTTAAAATGAATTTGATAGTTTTTTATTCTGTGTTTGTACACTATGAAAGAGTTGCCACGTTCGTTATTTCGAAATACGGCTGCGTAAATCAAAATGTGTCAGTGAACTACAGTGAACTACTTTGGCAATATATAATTATTATTTTTGTTTTGCTTGTTTTGTGTACCTAAATAAATAAATAAATACCAGCGCAGTCATGACCACAGAACAATATGGCGATCACTGTTTGTCCCCCGGCAGACGTTCGACGCCTATAATTTTAATAGCCTACTCATATGAGTGGCTATTAAACCAACTGTGCTACGTCGTCCTTTCCAGCGGACTAAAATGATTCTCTTAATTAGTGTCCTACCTGTGCTAGGACTTTCAGCGGTCTTGATCCTTTCTTTGATCACATTATTCTCAACCACGATCGTTTCGCCGGCAAATTCGAAAATTTTCTTATCTCTCTCACTTGTATCAACTTTTTTTGTTTCCGCTTTTTTTGTTTCTTTCTTCACTGGTGCTACTGGTTTAGGTGGTTCTTTGCTTGTCTCTTTAGGTTTAGGTTTGGTGTCTGTGCCGTCTAAGAACATTGCCCAAAGATCGTCTTCTTTCTTCTTTATTTGTTCCGGGTCTTGTTCTTCTTCCGCATCATTTTGTTCTGCTTCTTCTATGACTTCTTCCACGTGCTTGGTTTTCTTCTTTTTTCCTGTAATAATTAAACATAGTTTTGATAAGACAGATGATACCTATATTTATATTTTTTATTTCTTATAGGCTTGCGTTTGACCACATCTTGCCTGATGTTAAGCAATTCAGTCTAGGATGGGACACGCTTGCCTAGAAGGTACCTGATTACCCTTTATTTCAAGATATCCAAATTGTACTTTTCGGGGGAACACTGACTCCGGCAACGAATTCCAGATTCCCGCAAAACGCATTAAAAATGTGGAATCAAAGCGTTTCGTGCGTGCGTAACTTGTTACCAGTAAGTTTTTTTTTATAGAGCTACTAGTAATTACACACACAGATACATCGTTTTCTCGTAGAGGAAATTTGGCTTAAACATGAAACTTTTGAGCCGTGTGATGCCGGCAGTAGAATGTTACCTCTCCTCTCTTACCCGTGGATGCAGTAAGAGCCTGCTAAGGGACACCTCCGGAAGATGGGCAGCAGCGTCTTTCCGTATATCAACATCTCGTACTGCGCTCACCAACCCACCTGCCAAGCGTGGTGAGTATGGCAACTACCCCTCATGGAGATCCATGAGGGAGGCCTTAGTTCAGTAGTGGACGTTTTATGGCTGAAATGATGATGATGATGAAACTTTTGATAACATACACATTTCATTTTCAAAACACTCGTACACTATTCATTAATGTTAAACGGGTTTTCTATTCACGTCAATTATACATATGTACAAATACGTTGTAAATAGGTTTCCAACATGTTCAGTTCCTCCTAGGTTAACATTCATCAGGGAATGGAGTGTTACGCGGTACCTTCTCCTTTTCACTCACGTGGAAGAAGAAAGTGCCGCTGGGATGTACTGAACACGTTGAAAACCTATCTCAACGTTTAATTAACGTGAGTAAAAACACGTATCTGCCAATGGATACCTCCGGAAGATGAGCAGTAGCGTTTTTCCACTACCCGATATTTCAATATCCCGTACTGCGCTCGCCCACCCGCCTGCCAAGCGTGGCGAGTATGGCAACAAATCCCTTATAATCTTGGAGATCCATGAGGGCCATAAGTCCAGCAGTGAACGTGGATAGCAGTCCCACGGCTGAAGTGATATTTATGATGATGAGAACAATAAAAAGAACCTCGACCTTACCTTTGCTGTCATCTAAGTTGGCTGCTTTCCGTTTCTTCAGTTGAACTTCACCCTCATACTGCTTCTCTGTTTCCTCGTCCGCCGATTCTTCTTCAGACAGCTGTGCGGGATTCTCCTCAGGGACGTAATCGTCATCGCTCTCGCTGCCTGAAGACATCTACAATTAGGACACATATGTTAATTGAGTATTGTATTGACTATTTCGAAACAAAAAAGAAAACGCGGAAGCAGAGTTATTACTACTTATTACAGAACCGCGGAAGGCAATTTCCAAAATTCCCCGGTGAGATCTATACTAACACCATGGACCAAATAAATACTATATGTATTTATTTGGTCCATGCTAATACTAGCTGTCCCAGCAAACTTCGTTTGTACCGCCCAGAATCAACTACCTACTACAAATGCCAGGCGTATACAAAATTGACTGTAGCTGTGGCCGTTCATACATAGGGCAAACTAAGCGCACAATAGCCGAACGTGTCAAGGAGCATATAGCCGCGGTCAAAAATCGGCAAGTGCATAAGTCAGCGATTGCCGAACATCTGCTGGAGTCAGGACCTAACCACTGGATAGAACTACACGACCCAAAAGTTCTATCCAAAGAACGCCACTATTATAAGAGGTTCGAGAGGCGATTGAGATCAAGAAACACCTAAATTTCAATCGTGAAGATGGTTTTCGTCTCTCTTCTGCTTGGAATCCTGTGTTTAATAAGTGTGTGCGTTGTGTTCCGACTGTACAGCAGTCCGATACCGTCAGTGTAGTGTGTCGTAATGTGAACTTAGACATTTCTGAATCTGAAGACGAATTGAGGGTAGTCGTGGATTCTGCCATCAATTCGCGGCGGTAGCTCCCAGCACATCAGTCAGGGGGGGTCAGCTTCTGAAGCGCCCAATGCCAGCACTTGGATAGATTTGTAAGCAAAAGACAGTGCTCTACAAACGAACGAGACGAAGGAATATTTACCCGAAGGGACCCGATTCTTCCGAGTATTTCCGACCACAGTGACTCGTCCGTAGATGGAGTATACCGTCTATACAAAACTTACTATTTTGGTAGGATTTTTTGACTACGTTAATGAGTTAGTACTGTGTGACATAACACCTTTCTAATTAATAAAGATAAAAAAAAATGAGTTAGTACAAGAAAATTCATAAATTTTAAGTAAATGGAGGTTTGATCAAACAATTACGGTAAATGTTCAACCTAATTTCATTTTTTTAACATAACATTACTTAAATTATACTAAATTCGTACTATGAAATGGTAAGATTTATTTCACGAGGCAGGCAACACTCAAATTTAAAATGGATGGTTGTTTTTTCTTTTCTTGTTTGTTTTTGTTTTCGATGCTATTTTGTTATTGCCGGCCGGTGTATGTTGTGAATTTATCTGGCTAACTGCGAAAAAGAAAGCCGAATATACAAATATTGTGTGTGTATTACGAGACATAGACTTATTTGCGATAGTGACGATTTTGTGTTGTGATTTTTGTGTTCGAAGATTTTGCGAATTGGCGATATTGACGCTTCTGTGATAATCTACCCGCCCGTTTTTTGTAAAAAGTTTGTGCTATAGTGAACGCTTCACAACAACGTGATTAGATGATTATGGCCGGAAAACGAAACTATAAGTGTGCTAAGTACGCTATAACTTCAAATGAAGATTCTTCCTTGACCTTTCATCGATGAAAATGGTTTTGCACCCTTAAAAATAGAGGGTTAATTGAAGAAGCCAGTAAGCAAGCTTTGTCAAGAAAAATAAAAATATTAAAACATGTTTAAAACATTTGTTTTATTTATGTGATTATAGAATACATGTCACAGAACAATATTACATACATGTAGGTAGAAAAAAAAATTCTAGCATTATTATACAATTTTATTAATAATATAAATAATAATAGGTAGTAGCGCGGGAATTTCAAAATGGGTCCTATAGGTAGTACCCATTTTGTTCAAATTCCCGCGCTACTGATTAGTTTCGTTGCTCGAAAACTGAAGCGCTAGTGGGCGCGCTGTAAGCATTTCCAATGTATGGACTTGTAGTTCTTCTCGTAAGAGTATATTGTTCTGTGACATCAGTCCTCCGGCGACCAAGAACGCTGAAATGTGTTCGAAACGTCGGGAAAATAATAAAAAAGGTACGCGATAAAATCCTGTAATTTTAAAACTAAAAATATACCTACTACCACATCTTCTAAATTCTACTCTAGTACTACTACTACTCTACTTCCACTACTACTCTACTTCTACTCTACTACTACTCTACTTCTACCCTACTACTACTCTACTACTACACAACAATTACTAATCGATTAGGGTAGTAATCGAGTAGTAATTGTTGTGTAGTCTTTTTTAAACTTTCGCGATCACAACACATTATTAAAATATGGGATTATCGGGTCTCCCCGCGACCACGATCAGGTGCAATCCGGTCGAAACGTCGGGAATAAAATAAAGGTAATTACGCGATAAATACCCGATAATCCCATATTTTAATAATTGTTGTGTAGTACTTCTTTCTAAGCTACTACTACTCTACTTCTACCATACTTCTACTCTACTACTACTCAACGTCTACCCTACTACTACTACTCTACTTCTATTCTACTACTACCCTACTACTACTCTACTTCTACTCTATCATATATATTCTATCTGTTTTTTATTTCGCATTAAAAAACAGGGGTTGATCGTAGATGGGTAAAAATTTGGAGTTGTATGTATTTTTCAATGCTGAATCAACATAAAAAAAATTCCAAAAATTAAAAAAAAAATGTCATAAAAATCGGTCCAACCGTTTCGGAGGAGTTTGGTATATAAGAAACACCGCGACACGAGAGTTTTATATATTAGTTTATGAAGCTAAAAGAGTTTGTTTAGATGAAAGCGCTAATCTCTGGAACCGGGCAAGAGCGAGTCGGACTCACGCACCGAGGGTTCCGTGCCATCATACAATATAATATAATGATAAAGGCGGTTTATATTTGTTGAAGGACCTTGACAGCGCCATCTCTTGTCTGTTAGCGGAACTAACTTATGTAGATTTTTTACACTTTCGAGGATTTCTAAAAAAACATGCAAATTAGAGGGGGAATTCCTATAAGCAATAAAAGTTTCAGGGGTTTATCTCTGTAAACTTCGGAGATATAAGAGGGGGGAACGGTCGTTTTTCCAACATTTTTGCAAATAACTCAAAAACGATACGGCTTAAAGGAAAACTAAAAACTGTTTATCAATTTTCAAATGAATAACTTTCATATGATACCCCACATCACCTAGTAACTTCATAAAAAAATTAAAAACCCCCTTCCACCCCCTTGTTTAAAAAACTATGCAAATCGGAGAGTTCGCTATAATTTTTTTATAAACTTTACATACACTTCTATTAACTATAAAAGTTTCACGGGTTTATTTCTGCAAACTTCGGAGATAAAGGGGGAACGGTCCTTTTTTAACATCTTTGTAAATAACTCGGAAACGACAAGGCTTAAAGCAAAAAATAAATCTTTTTATATATTTTAAAAATTTTGAGATTCCCTATCCTTTATATAAAAAATCTTATTATGATTGCAGGGTTTATTTTTTAATTTTCATATAATACTATATTACCTTTTCAAATTTCAAGTCGATAGCATCAGTAGTTCACGGGATTTATATCCATTTGTGACAGACAGACAGACAAAGTGATATCATAAGGGTTGCTTTTTACCATTTTGGTCCGTTAACCCTAAAAAGGGTTGGTTATCGAAGAACGCTCTAGGCATATAAATCTACGACAAATAGTACCTATACGAGCAGAGCATCAAAATGCGTACGAAGTCGCGAGGATCATCTAGTTAAGAGGATATAGCGGGAGCGGGTGGAACCTGGTCGAGAGTGGCAACACTGAGGGAAAAGTATGGAAGAGGCCTTTGTCAAGCGACAAAAAGATAAACATTGTGCTAACTCATTTCATGTTTCATAATCTCATAACTGAATAAAAGCCTCACGACTCCTACGCCACTCTGCATTACTATTTGTTTGAAGGTTTTGGTTTAAGTATTTTTTTGTAAAACTAAGTACCTATAAATATGTTTAAAGACACAAAAGAAATATGTAGAGTTAGAGAGCATGGATGGACTGATATAGTCCAATATTAAAGGAATTGTTAGAACAGATAAACCACCAGATTAAGGACATATTATTGATTGAAGCTCTTATTAAAGGATCCTTAAGCAGTTAGTAAGTAAATCTTCTAAACTATACCTACCATCAAAGGATTTAAATTCTTACTAAGGTTTTTAAATTAAACCATAAAGTAACTAAAAATAATTTATTATAACTTAACCTACATACAAGTTTGTACCTATCATCAACATTAAGCAATCTTTTTACTTCTATTTCTGTTCTTAACATTAGATACTTCATAGAAGTTGCTTCCAGTTTTGGTTCTGCGTTCTGCTCGATCTATAGCCCTCTTCCTCCTGGCTGTAAGTTTCTTCCTTCCTTTAACTTCTTCAGCTATCTTTGCCTTCTTTCCTTTTTGTGATACTTCTTCTACTGTGAATGCACCACTGGCAGCTGCTAGCCTTTTTCGTTTCAGCTCTTTGATTGTCTCTAGGTCATTTGTCAAATGATCTTCAACATCACTATGTTCGTTTTCATCATTGCTGTAAAATTCACTAATATCTGAAGAGTCTCCATCATCATCATTTTGTCCTTCTGTTGTTTCTGATTTGCTCTCATCTTTTTCTTCATCAACTCCAAACAGCTCTTCTGGGATTTCAAACTGTTCTAAAGGTTTCCTGTCATCTTCATTGTCAAACTGTAAGCCCACTCTAATTTTCGCAAAATCCTGCGCAATCATCAACTGGCTGAGATTGACTATTGGTTTTTCTGTCTCATTCTCCTCTACTTCTGGTTTTGTCTCTTCTGCATTGTCATCGGCTTTCGTTTCTGCAGTTGCTTCAGTCTCTTTTGGTGTTTCCTCAGGTTGTTGTTTCGTCAAAGGTACTTCAAAGCCCTCTGGGGCCACATAGAAGGGAAGCTTTCCTCTCTGCCAATCATTGAGCACCATCTTGGCCACTTGATCAATATCAGGTTCACCCTTTTTCAACAGCTTCCCTGACCTGGCTGCATATTTCTCAAGGAACTCTGTAGCCGTTTCCCAGCCATCTACTTTGTATGTCTTTACCATGTATTCCTTTCTAACTCGCTTAATCACATCTTCTATGTAATCTTCTGGGTTTTGTACAAGTTCAACTCTGACCACTCCTTTCAGTACTTTTTCAGTATCTGTTTCTGCTGATGGGTACACAATACCAGGACAGTCAATCAGGAATATTCTCTTCATTAATGTGATATATTGCCAGACCTTTGTTTCTCCAGCAATAGGTGCCACTTTGCACACTTTCTTTGATTTCAGAGTGTTGATGACTGAAGACTTTCCTACATTAGGATATCCAATGAGTCCTACACTGATTTGCTTTTTGTCTATGTGTAATTTTCCAAACTGGCGCAGCAGAGTTATAAGTGAGCCTTTTCCAAAGGGATGGTTCATTGAAGCATGGAATGCTATAGTTGGATATTCAGCACTCAGAATTGCTACCCATCTTTGTGTCACCCAGTTAGGTACAAGATCAACTTTGTTTAGTATGAAAATCAAATGTTTGTGTTTCTTTTCTTCTCTCAGGAACTTCTCAACATAAGGGCTTCGAGTCCCCATTGGATCTCTGGCATCTAGAACTTGAAGTAGGACATCGGATGAATCAATGACTTTGTATAATTCATTCCAGATTCTACGACTCATTCCAGCTCCAAACACCCATTCCCTTTGCCCTTGTTTAACACCTGTGTCCTCACGGACTTTATCTAAATCTTTTGTCTCATCATAGTTCTCTGAACTGTCCTCTACAGCTTTTGAAAGAGAACTAATGTCAGCAAACTTTAGATTGACTCGCTTCCTCTGCTTCTTTGGGCCAAAAGTTTTATCAAATCCCTCAGTATCAAGTAAATGTACTCGTGCATTCTTTGCTTTCTCGTTCAGGAGTGTGATTGGCAAGTTTGTAGGCTTCATGATCACTTGGTAAGGATTCTTCACAGCTGCTCCAAACTCGTCTTGAAACTTTTGTAATGCATTTTGAGAAATGACCCGAGAGTTTCCAAACCATTTTTGATTAGGTTCCACCCGAGCACGAGTTCCTGCGGGCAACCAACCTTGAAATGGTGCGGGGGTTATTATTTTACCGGTTTTATCCCTTTTAGCCTTGAAATTCCTGTACATCTGCAGCCGCTTGATGGTTCCTTTTGTTCTCGGATTTCCGACACCTTTCAGGCCTTCGGTAGGCCGATCTGGATTCATGGAATGCTTAGATTTGTTAAACCCCTCCTTTCGGGGCGCGCCCGTAGCTGAACGAACCTTCCCCATCTTAGAAAAGTTGTACAAGTAAGTAAAACAATAAAGATTACCACTTTTTTGCGAGAACGGAGAAATCACAAATTGAGGTTATATTTTGGACTATTGGTGGCGCACACTTGCACGTACGATCATCGAAAATTGTCAACAAACGTCAATGAATGAATCCATCGCCCAATCAGCGCAACGTACGAACTTCATAATAGTTAAAATAAATAATTTCTATCAATAATTTAAAAAGACTTACTTTCAACGCAATTTATATATGTCTTTTATTTGAATTACAACGAATAACTTTTACTAGCACATAAATTAAGATCGGAAAACTGCAAAACTGTAGAAAATTGAATGTCAATCTACGACAAAAGAAACATGGACCAAAGACAAACTAAAATGTTTTGTTTTGTGCATCCTGCATTATATTAAAATATGTAACTAACTTCAGTCGAATTGGCTTGTAAGGCTGCCCCGAGTCCCGAAGTCCGAGAGCTAGAAATCCTGTAAGGTCGTGATTTTAGTTAGTGTGAAAATAATATTGATTGTTGCGTTTCGAATAATTTAGCAAAATAAATAGTATGGCAAAGTTCTGAGTTCTTAGGGAATAGTCAATGGGGCAGCACACAAATTTTCTAATCTACAATTGTCTATGCCATTTAACTGACAGAACAGCTGTCAGTGACGTCTGTCGTCACCTGTCATTCATGTCATGTCCAACAAAACAAAATGTCTTTTGTGCTGTTCAAAGATAGGCAATTTTTATCCAAAATTGTGATTTTATGTTGAAAACAATGATTTTCTACTCATGTGATAGTTAAATGTAATGATGAACCGTTGCTTTGCGCCTTACCAATGTACTAAATAACATTGGCAGTCAGCGCACCAGTTACTACGCGAGTAATCAGCTGTTCAAGATTCAACACTGTTTCGTGAAAAAGTCCCACAAATAAAACCTTCCCCATGCCTGTGACCTTTGGGCACCGTGCGACAACATGTATGACATGTTGTCGGAGTTCCGGGTCTCAGAATTTGATTCATTCGTGAATATACTGAGACTGACGCCTGGTGATCCTTTGGATACATTTGGTGAGATGTGGTACCCAGTGTTTTTGTGGTCTTTGTGTTCCTCCGTGTTTGTGCATACTTGTGCGGCTCTAGTGTCGTTCGGGACCTTGAGAAAACATAAGTATGGAAAGTTTTTCCCTGTGTTACTAATTGTCATGGGTGTGGTGGGCCCTGTGACTTCTGGTGTGGCCAGCAGTGCTGCAGTGGCATTCATATACCGGGCAGCCGATCAAGCGATGCCGCCCGTCCACGCCATGTTGTGGGGAATAGGACAAACAATATTAGGAGCTGGAATGGGTTTTACAAGAATATTAGCTACTATGTAATAAACACTTTTTTTAATAGGTAGGCAATTTAGATAAATTATGTCGCAATACAATCATTATTTGGCCTATTTGCACCAAGCAGTGGTAGCAAGACCATGATTGATCAGAGCCACATGTTTTGACCCTTACTATCAGAGTTTGGTGCAATCAGGCCGAAATAGGTCAAGCAAATTGAAGTCAATTAATAATATTGTTATTGTATTGGTTATATCTAGAGGTGCTGCCAAGATAAGCATATACTAATGACCCCATGCCTATTGTATTGAATTAGCTTGTATTTTGTAGCGATACTCATTAGTGAAAAGATGTAAATATAGGTAAAGTTGTAATTTATAAATCTGTATTTTACATTATACAATAATTAGTCTTCAAAAATAATGTCTTAAAACCATACAAATAAATAAAATTTTCTGTTTGTAATGTCAAATTTACAGGTGTTACTTAATGCATATAAAAGTTTATACAACACCCATAACCAAAATGCCATTTTATTAATTGTCTGTTTGTTTGTTTGCACTAATCTCTATAATAGCTGGACCCACTTTGATGGGACTTTCACTGGCAGAGAGCTGTTTTTATTAGGAGTAACTTGGTCTACTAAGATTCTACACAAGTAATAAGAGTTCCATTAGAAATACAAATAAAACATTGTTTGTATTTATATTTTTCATTATTTATTATTTGTTTTATAATTATAAATCAATTTATGTATATTAAAATATTACATGAATTGATATATTTGATACTAGCTGCTGCCTGCGGCTTTGCTTTACTTTAGTAACATTTTAGAAAAGTAATGGGGTCCTAGTTTATTGCAATTTTGTCATAATGATAGGTCACATGCTGGGCTTTGACAGTTTGCTCACACAAAAACTATCAACTGTGTCAGTGATCAACACAATCAATAACTAGCTGTTCCGTGCAACTTAGTCTGCATGACATAAGAGAGTGGGTCGTAGGCATCTTTAATTAAAATGCGCGCACGGTAAAACTGGGATATTTTCTAAGATATTTATCGAAATGGTGTGAATTGCATTATTTTATAACTAATTTTATTACCATAACAAAAAAGGTACTAGTGTGTCAACCCTAAATTGATACTTAATTGCTGCATAACTTTATACATTTATGCAGCGCATGCAACAGAAGCTCTCAAAAGAACACTCAATATTTTTTTTGCAACACTTCAATGTCGCTCCTATTGGTCATAGCGTGATGTTATATAGGCTATATAACATCACGCTATGACCTATAGCCTTTATATAGGCTATATAACATCGCGCTATGACCAATAGGAGCGACATTGAAGTGTTGCAAGAAAAAAATATTGAGTTTGATTTTTTTTTTGTGTTGAATAGCCTAATTATCGAGGAAGGTTTCTCGATAATTAGGCTATTCAACACAAAAAAAATTCAATTCAGACCAGTAGGTCCTGAGATTAGCGCGTACAACCAAACAAACAAACTCCTCAACTTATAATATTTGTATAGATAGACTAAGGTCCCTAGTTATTGGTATCAAACATCACCCCACAATAATCGAAATTTGTATTAGAATAAGATTTAATTTAGACCCACCGATAAAATGTGTACCTAAATTTTTGGTTTACCTGTAATTGCAAGTTAAAAGCACAATGATATAACCTTTTTATTTCATAAGAACTTGTATTATATACCTATCAATTTAAAGAAATGTACTGTTTAGCATTTTATATGGATACTATGATAAGAAGTCCATAAGGATTTTGTACTTATAGGTATAGGCATAATATTCTAATCTTGTATTAGTCAATATCATTTCAATGCTTTATATAGTCAGTATCATAGTTAAAACCCATAAAATTCAAGCAGCACAGTATAAATTATTACTTAAAAAATATTGGCAGTTTTCCGCTGCTTAAGTTTAAGCATTCTTATGTAAAGGGTTTAGCATAACTTCAAAAATGCCTTTTATTCCTTCACAAATGTAAGTAAGTGGTGTTAAAATTGTGTAAGGACCTTTTGATGCAGTTGGTATAAAAGGACCATGACTATTGAAGAGCGCTTTCAGAATTACGATGGTCATCGGCGCTGACGCTATTGGCGCATTTCTGCTTTTCCATATTAAAGTTGCCGTGGGATGCCGGCAGTATAATGTTGCCCCTTCCCTCTTGCCCGCGGATGCAGTAAGAATCTGCCGAGGAATACCTCCGGAAGATGGGCGTCTTTCCGTGCATCACCATCTTGTACTGCGCTCGGCAACCCGCCTGCCAAGCGTGGTGAGTATGGCAACAACCCCTCATAGAGATCCATGAGGGAGACCTATGTTAGGAGTGGACATTCTACGGCTGAGATTATGATGATGATATTAAAGCTAATGCCATTTGAGACATAAGAGAATTTAACCTTCGACAACAATACAATGTTTAAAAGAGGCTTGCGAAATCTTCATACCCTCTCAGGTATTTATAAAGACATTTAAGATACCCATAAACTGGAAAAAAGCTGTATTACACTACACGATATTCAGGGCCCGGTAGTTAGGGCGCCCTATAATCGCCCTAACTACCAAGCAAGGCTTGCCGGGTCCGACCGGTCGCTCTAACTCTTATTACACCACTCTTAAGGTAAGGGTCCCTGAATATCGTGTAATACAGGCTTATGAGTGCGTTTCTGCTGGGACGAGGCGCCGGCCGACTAGGGAAGTGATGGCAGGCAAATAGGCTGTCTACACTTTGCAATGGCCTTTATTCGGCTACGCCCACGTGTGTATAACACGATAATGATGCGATGCGACATAACATTCAGGGCCTTATAAGTCGATTCTTGCATGTCTATTAACTCCGCTCATCTTCACCTCAATGGAAATTTGTCTTAAGTGCTAATGGACTATGTGTGAATTTGAAAGTGCCCTTAGGTTGCTTCATATCTTTTAAATGTATCTTAAAAGTAATAAGATGGTCCATGGGTTCTGGAAGTCTGAATGTGTTAGGTAAATGTGATAATTAAATGCAATAAATTGTAAAATATGGAAAAGGCTAGTTAGATTATAACATGAATAAGGAAGCAGTTGCACTGCCAGTCATAAAGTATAACATTTTCTAATCTTCTTATCAGTGGCTTTAAAAATTTTCAGTTGTCATTTCGAAATTGTTTTTACTGCTTACTTCATTTCCTCCTTGGATGCAAAGTACATATTAAGAAATATTTTTTGTATATTTTGCTATAATAATTGAATGTACAAAACCAATTAGGTGCAAACTGTGTTAAAGCAAAGCTAGTGATTGTGTATCTTATTTAGACGTAAATAATTATTGTATTGTAGAGGTAAATACATTTTCCATACTTAAATATCTATCCAAAGATAATAAAACATTTGGATTTTGTACTTTGTCTTTTAATTTATATCAGACATATTTAATAGGTCAACACACAACTCAGTTTTAAACTAAATTTAAAATACTCTAATTTCATAATTAAATCTTCAAAAGCCGGGTCCACACCGGACCCATCCATCGCGATCGGAATGAATAGGCTTTGCCGGTGGCGCGGCAGGCTGATAGATAACCTCATCTCGCGACAGGTTTGCAACAGTCGTACCTAAATAGCAACTCTCGCAATCATCGCTGTTAAACGTCATTGCCTTGCTGTTATTTTATTATTTATATATTTTTTATATTTCACGCGGCAGACCGAAGCGCAGATGGCGGGACGAACTCGATCAGTACATCGTTGACTGGAGGGAAGCAGCTCGGATCGGGATGTATGGAGGGAATTGGGGGAGGCCTTTGCCCAGCAGTGGGACCCAAATGGCTCATAATAATTTAATACATTTGATTAGAACGGCTTACACCAATCAAACAATATTAACAAAAAAAATAACTTACAATAGTCAAGCAAAAATTTCCCTACAAACTAAAATCAATAAACATGTCAATATGAAATGGTCAGGTAACATTAATTAAATCGAAATTCAATTATTTTTAAATACAATTATTTGAATAAAACAAAGCTGAAACACATTAATTATTTCTAGCCATCGTCCCTCTCACACTGTCGAAGGCATTCTGACATTATAGCATAGAACTCGTCAGAAAACACATCGAATTCTGGGTTAGCTTGGAGGAGTTTGATGAGGGAGTTGAGAGCTCTTGGTATGGGAGAGGCCGCACGCGCGACGGTGCGACACCTGGGCGGAGCAAAGAGGTTGTAATCTGATAGCAAGATTTACGCCTGTCGCGAGAAACGTAATCAATACCTACAAACCACATCTCCCGCGATCCAAGCGCGCTCCTTGCCGCAGCCGATCCGTTTTGAATAGATCGCCTATGGATCGTTATGATCGCAAGTTTCAAGAAGCTGGATCGGCCTAGCTTGTACGATCTATGATCCACGCTCCACGATTCTGGATCGCGAATCGCGTGATCGCTGATCCATTATGGATCGTATGGTGTGGACCCGGCTAATTACAATAGCACCAACCAGTAGATAAATTACATTTTCTTGTTTTAATACAATAAATTTTGTTGATTGGGACAATAGTAACATAGATGAGATATTATTGCAATGACCCTTACTCATTTCATAGGAAGGCACTTAAACTCTTTATCTAAGTAAACATTCAACAGATCTTTCAAAAAACTAATTGTATAATTAATATAAAAATATGCATACAATATTTTTTCTAAGAAACAATACTAACGGTATAATTATACTAATTAATTATTAAGTACATATTTATTTATCAAGGTACCCATTTTACTAAATGTTGCCTCTTTTCTTACTCGCTTGGATGCAGTAAGAATCTACCAAGGGATACCTCCGGAAGATGGGCAGCAGCGTCTTTCCATGTATCAACATCTCTCGCCAATTCGCCTGCCAAGCGTGACGAGTATGGCAAAAGCCCCCTCAATCTTAGAGATCTATGAGGGTGGCCTATGTCACAAATATAATGATTCAATATCACAAAACAGTAGATATTAATCACATATTAAAAGTGACTACATTTGTAGTCTCAGGAAACATTCTTGTCTTAAACACTTGAGAAGTGTTGCAGATTCCGAGTGCCTTAAACTGGTATATTTTTATCTAGCACAATCCATCATATCTTACTGCAACACTTCTTGGGGTGGATCTATAAAAACCCAGATGGTAAGAGTTGAGAGAGCTCACTAAAAGTAATGTCATCAAAACCTAGGCGCTTTCCTACCAATATGCTGTATTCTCAGTGTGATGTTCTGACAGTCAGACAACAGTTTATCTTGGCAACATTGCTAAGAAAGCACTCAGAATTGACATTTGACCCAAACCTTATTAATACTAAACGTCGCTCAGACAAAGTTTGTAATGTAGAGTACCGTCGGACGGCTGTTGCTGGACGACAATTTATTATATTAGCCCTTCTCTATTCAATAAAATTAACAAAATCTTGAACATCTACCCACTTACTAAATACAAATACAAAACCAAATGATCACAATGGCTCAAGTCTGACATATGAAGAAACCGAAGAAATTCTAAAAATAACAAGATGACTAAACATTTTTACTAAATAGAAAAAATCTCACCTTTACACACTCGCAAATACATATTGTACACTCCTTTACACACACGCACATACATACACTCCCTTACCCACCCTCTTTGTTAAACACAAACACATCTACACACACAAACACTTTCACATCATAATTACTTACTCACAAAACACACATACATACAAAAATTCCTTTTTAATAAATTATATTTTTTTTACAGTTAACTAAATTCACTAAAATAAAATAAAAATAAACTGAAAAATGTAATATCATGGAGGCGGGCGTAGAGGCTGCTCCACAGTAATAACTTTTGTGGTCTCTTCATTCCTTATGTAACCTGTTTTAAACTATGTACTTGTTCAAAATAAATTATATTGTATATATATTTTGTATTTTTGTATATACATGCATACCAAACCAAACCTTAGATAGAATAGGCACTATTCACAGATTACAAATCCCAAAATGTATGTATATAGCTAAAATGTATTCAATATTGGTCTTGAAGCCTCTATGAAGGTGATATATTGGTCAATTTTATTATTTAATCACCCCCCAATAAATATTATAAATAATATATACCTACTAATAATATATACAAGGTGCGTGTCACGCGCTATGTAGGGTTCCGCGATTTAAATGTTTAGTGTTCCGTAGTTAACTTTAGACCTGTTAGAAGTTGGTGTATGTTTTTTTACGTTTACCAAAACATATTAAAATAACATGTACCTATTAATTGAGTTTTATCACTGTATCACTTATTTGGGCGATAATTTCATCGAAACTAAAAAAGCTAGCTTAAATATTAGTTTCCTAGAAAGTTCATGATTAAAACCACTTTCATGATTTGTAGCTAGCATTTTAAATTTTAGAGCCCCCCTCTAAAATTTAAAATGCTAGCTCGAAAAAAGGGAAAATCAACAAGAAAAAAAAGATTATCCCCATCATAATATCATCACATCATCACCATCATATAATTATGTGTATGTGAGGTACAATCAATCTGTTTTTTTTTTATTTACTGTTTTTAACTTGTTCTACGGAACCCTAAAAATGACAGCCATGTAGTTTTATTGTCTTTCAAAATACCTTACACTGGTGACACACACACAATGTATATAGCAAGCATACATACTTAGTGTTGTATACATACTTATAGTGTTGTATAAATCCATACCCAACTAAATAGTACCTCCATGTGTATACTTTGATAGTTTTTTATGTAGAGATCTATAGCGTGAACTATCCTCATCTTCTTCATGGCTAACTTCGTGTATTTCTTCAAGCATCAGTGGCAGGTCATATTCGTCTCTTGTCAGTGTTCTCTGCAAAAGAAAATTGCAAGAGGATAATAATCACAGAAGTGGTAACGGCGTTATCTACACGGGATGACGACGCGGCGACTACAAATATGGGACCTTACAACTCTATGTATCTGGGTGACGGTCGCAGTGCATTGTAGCATTGGTCAAGTGCTTAGTGAACATGATCACTGCAGTATTGCAGTTGTAATAGGTTAATGTTACCACTTAAGATGAGATGGGCCTTAATAAAATGATACAATAATAGGATGTAATGATGCAAAGAAAGCCGTGTAGTCAGAGTGGTATGTCCCCCCACGACCCTCTCACGACTTTGAATCCGTGGGTTCGATACCGGCCGTGCCAATGGATTATTCTTTATTAGAATATATGTGCACATATTGACACATGCTTTAAAGGTAAAGGAAAACATCGCGAGGAAACCCGCGGCTTAGTTAGCTTCAGACATATTGACCTGTTCTTTCCTCTGACTAACAGCCAACTATGCTGGGAGGATGGTATAGGTGCTGGGCAAGCTTAATCCATCTAACAATGTCCCAGGCACTGCAGCATCCTGTACAGCATGATTACCAGTTGCTGACACTGCATAATCTATAATAGAAGTAAAGGCCTTTTTGTTATTACATATAAAGAAAATTAAATTTATTTATTAAGATTTACCTCATGAATTTCAGTTTCTCGTCTAGTCAATCTATCCTGTAAAGACTGTGTCTCAGATGTTGCATCTTGCAATGCCAGTTTCAGATCAACAATTTCTTTTCTAGCATTAGCTAACAACCTTTCTGTTGTCATCAACTTCTCATTCATATCTTCTTTCTCCACTTCCAATGAAGCCTTAGCACCAGACAAGCTCTTTATTCTGTTCTCATATAACTTTAGTTCAGAGTCTGCATTGCCTAGTCCTTTCACTGTATTTGTGTTTTCTGATTGTAGATTAGTACACATCTGCTTTAAGTAAGCTGTGTTTTGCTCAAGTATAATTTTCTCCTCTGTTACCAGCTTTATTTCATCTTCCAAACTATTTATCTTACATGTCATAGCTGCAATGCGCGTGTTTTGAGACTCAATAATATTTTCTTTTTCTAATAGTTTGGATTCTAGGTTCTCAATTTTAGATATATACGTTTGGAGTTGCATTGATTTGGAAGCTGACTCACTTTCTAAGGAATGGTTTGTGTTTTCTAGTATGTTAGCTTCTACTGAGAGGCTAGCAAACTGTTCCAGCATATCAGACCTATCAGCTTCCTTCTGGGACAAAAGCTCTTCAATCCTTCTAATTTCAGCAACATAGTGCTGAAGTTGTTGTTTCAGGCCTTCCACTTCATTCCTGGACTTGTCATATTCAATCTTATGTATTTTCATATTGCCATTTAGATCAGCCAATGTATTTTGAAGGTGTTTATTTTCTATAGCCGCAGTATCAAGTTGTTGATTCAGTCTCTGTATCTCTGCATTTAGGAAAGCGTTCTGTTGCTCAGTATCTTGCAGTTTATGTTCAGACACTTTGCTATTGTTTAGTTTTCTCTTGTAATCTGATATTTCATCACTAATTTTAGTGATTTCATAGTTTTGTGACATAATTTTCTGTTCTAGAACACTTATGGTTTCTGTTTTTTGATCTAATTCTATTACAAGTTTATCTCTCTCTTGATCCACTCTTCTAATGTTGTCAATTAAATTTGACTTATCACTTCTTAGTGCCATTATTTCTGATTGCAAGTCTTGACACTTCTTTTCTAATGCATCAACAGTATCCTTAGAGAGACTGAGTTTTCTTTGAACAGATAACAGTTCATTCTGAATACTTGTACTGCTTCTTTCGGTTTCTAGTTGTATGTTTTTGATCTGATTTGCAAGTGTTTTCTCTTGAACTACGTCAGATTGCATTTTTTTTATCTGTTCTTTTAGGAAATTGCATTCATCTCGCAAATGATCTGCTGAAGCTTTGCCATTTCGATTTGTCATCTTGTATGAAGAGTTTTCTTCTTCCAACTGTTCTAAATCTTTCTGTTTTCTTATAAGATCTCTCTTTAATTTGTCAGTTATTTCCATAGACTCTTTGTACCTCATATTATATTCGTTCTTGTCTTTTTTGAGAACCAGAATTTCTTGGCTAAGTTCACTGATAGTGTCCTTAAGTTTATCTACTTCTCTTCTAGTATATTCATCTCTGTTATTAGATTTGGCAGAGTTCATATTTTTATAGAAACTGAACTGTTGACTAAGTGCAATATTTTCTTTTGATAATTCTGAGTTTTCTACATTTAACTGATTTATTATATCTTTATAGTTTTGTTTGCTACTTTCTTGGTTATTTATCATTCTGCTATTCAAATCATCATTTTCTTTCTTGAGCATGAGTATTTGTTGTTCCCTTTCGCATAGCCTGTTATGCAAATCTCTGATGAATGCACTCTCATGAGTCTTGCTAGAGGATAGACTATCATTGTCTTTGCATTTGGTCATGTGTTTATTGAACATACACATTGTTTCAGACAATTTTTCTTGGATATTCATAATGTGTTTTTCATATTTCAGCCTTTCATGCTCCAGAAGAGTTTGTAACTCTTCTCTTGTAGGACATTTCTGTCTGTCTTTTATTTGAGCATAATAATTGTTTGTCTCATTACTTCTATTTGACATTGAAAAGATTTTATCCTGAAGATTTTTGTTTAGATCAACTAAATCTTTGATTTCCTTTTGAAGTGCTTCATTTTCTTTTCTAGTGAGGATCAATGATTCTTGAATTTTATTTACATTTGTTGCAGAGTCTCTGGTTGACTGGAGAGTTGAAACTTGTCTCTCTAGGTCTGTATTTTTCATAGTTAAACCTTCTATTCTAGTTTGCATGAAGTTGACATCAGTCATCATGGCAGCCAGCCTTCTATTACAGTCTTCCTCGACTTTTAAAGCTAAGGTATCAACTTTTGCAAGTTCTTCTTGCAGGGACTTGTTTTTTTCTGCAAGATTTACAGCTCTGAGCATTGCTTCATGCTGCTTTTCTAAATTGACATCAATTTCTTTCTTCAAAGTATCATTCACTACCTCCAGACTGTGTATTTCCTTCATGAGGTTGTGTATTTTACTATCTGAAGGATTGCAGCAATCTTTATTAATGGCTGTGAATGGTCTCCCACCTTCAAGCAGCATGTTTAGCCTTATAATTTCACTGTCTCTATGTTCAACTTGATTTCTTAGTAACTGAACTTCATCCTTACTCTCTTGATATTGTCCTTCTAGTACAGAAATTTGTTTATTCAGCTCATTTGCCTCATCACTGGTGTAAAGTTTTCTATCATTGCATGTACAGGATCTAGTAACATTATCAGTATCTTTACGTCTACTTTTGTTGCGGGAACTTAAGGTATCAGCACATAATCCTCTCAAGCCCAAGTCTCTTACATCATGCTGTAACTTACCAATAGTTGCATCTTTCTTTAACAACTCTTCAGACAGAGATTTTATTTTTCTTTTTAATTCTTTTGCCAGTTTTAGGTTGTCTTCTTTCAGTTTCATGTTCTCAAGGTGAATATGGTTGTTTTCTTGGATGAGTTTGGCATTGTCGCATTTGTAAGGTTCTGCTTCTAGCATTAAAGAATCGCGCTCCATCAAAGCATCTCTCGACAAGTCCATATAATGCTGGAGACTCCGAGTAGTTTGTAATAAGTCAGCCAGTATACATTCTACCAAAGGAACAGCGTCGATTGGTAAAGAGTTATTGTATCCAAGTTCCTCAAGCTTCCTCTTCAAGTTAAAGTAAGCTTCACCCATTTTTAAACAGTCTTGCACTCACAATAACATTGCACACAAAATGTACCCGACAGGTATTATCAGGATAATTTCATTAAAATTCAAATCTTGTCTTTTTATTTTATGGCTTTTTGTGTTTGGTTTTACACAATTCCGCCAGTGTCAAGTTAATTTATAAATTCATATGTTGTTAAATTCAAATTTATTGTTGTCGTTTGTTTGTTTGTGATTTTGGTTTGCACTTGTCTGACACTGACAGACAAGACAACCGATGACAACAAGTTGACTAATCGAAACTTGTTTTTTTTTTATTTTAACGTAAAACATAAGTTGTCTAGTATTAAAAAAGCTGTATTACAAGCTTTTTTAATAGTAGCGACACGCCCTTGCTTCGCACAGGTGTACGTATGAACCAATCATCGGTTACCATGTATGAGGATTAAAAAAAAATATGATTTTGAATTATGAAGTCGTAAAATAAAAGTTGTTCTGGTTGGTGGACACAACAACTCTTGTTAATGTGGTATTTCCTGGCATGGCCAGGGCCCCGATTAAAATGCAAAACAAATAACGTTATAGATACTCTATTAATACTTATTTAGAATAATTTATACTAGTCAGGTTACTAAAAAATTTAACAAATAAGGTGGCTGCTGGGAAGGATACCTTCTCAGCAGCGCCACTGCCTACATAGCGATAGCTTAGCTTAGACGTTTATCTCGTACATATAAGGCTGATGCTTGATTTAACAATGGTAAACTTGTTGTTAAAAAATTGTACGCTTATTGTATACCTAATCTAAATTTTTAGAGTAAAATACTCAAAAAAACTATTGTCTACCTATGCAATAATCGAAATTAAAATATTTGATCACAATGTGACAATAATTATGTATGTAATTAGGTTGACATTTGATTTCATCATCTTTTTTTAATTATTTATTAGTTTGGACAACTGATTGGCACGTTTGGTTTTACTTTCACCGTTTCACCACCATAATCTTGACGAGTCTTAAGAGCATATTGTGTTAAATGTGTGTGTGCCAGGAAGTTTTAAACGTCTGAGGGAATGACCCACTTTGGAACGGATTGTACGCTGCATTGCTGTCAAATTTATTGTCATGCCAAAGTTAACTGTCAAAACCATGAAATATTGTCAACATAATTTTCCTCAAACTTCTCGAGAGAACTGTATTTTTTGGTTTTCATGTAAATAAAGAGTGAAATTGGTTCCTTCGGGGGCTGAACAAGACCAAACATAATCTTTATCATAGTTCCTCTCAATGAATAAACATTTCGGAACCACTAAATGCCGTAAATAGCCATGAATCCTTACAAGGATATGGAAGAGAGTTCTTACGCTGCGCCTCCCCATTTGGCCTACGAGGATATTGCTTCCAAACTATTAAAGGACAACTACTTCCTGACTGCCCTAGAGCTTCACACAGAACTGGTCGAAAGTGGAAAGGAACTGCCTCAACTAAGAGAATTCTTTTCGAATCCAGGAAACTTTGAACAACATGTTCCCAGGGCTTCTGATTTTACTTCTATGCGTAAGTGGAGCCGAAATTCTAATAGAAACCAATTATTTCATTACCTTTTAGCTAGCGCGCTGTCAGTAATTTTCCACACAAAGTTTTTTGCTTTTAATCCAGTTTTTGCCTCAGACTAAATTATCACTAAGGAATGTTTATGTTATTCTATTAGTCACGTTTTACAAACACATCTTGCAGTACCATAAAGTACCTATTGTTATTGCGATCCTGCTAATATAATAAATTCTTAAGTTTCTTGGTTTGTTACCTCTTCAGGCAAAATCTACTAAACAGGTCAAGCTGAAATTTTATGAATATAAAGATTTAGATCAACACATGGTGCTTTCTATTCTGATACAATGCAGGCTGTAGACAGAAGTACTAAATATCTATTATATTTTCAGACCGTTCACCTAGCCAGGCTACCCTTGACTCCCTGGATGCAGCTAGGTACTCTGAAGATGGAGGGGGAGACAGGGGAGGCAGTGGTGGAGATGTTGCTGTCTTGGAATTTGAATTGCGGAAGGCTCGAGAGACTATTAACTCATTAAGAGCTAATCTCACTCAGTTTGCTGGTTAGTATACCCAATCCATTATTATGTTTAAGGTAACAAAGTATGTGTTTTAAAAATGATCAAGTATTCTATTTAGTGTTCTGGTCCTCATGATTCAAACTCCATGGTAAGCATACCATGGAGGGCTAACGTCAGGCAGGCGGCCATAGGGTGCTGGCATTAGAATTTTGCCTCTCCTCTATCTTGCCCATAAATGCAGTAAGAATCTGCCAAGGGATATATATAGAAAATGGGCAGCAGCTGCTTTTCCTGTATCAACGTCCCATACTGCGCTTGCCAACCCACCTGCCAAATGTGGCAAATATGACAACAACCCCCTCATGTTCATGGAGATCCATGAGGGAGGCCTACGTCCAGCAGTGGATGTGGAAATCAGTCCTACGGCTGAGATGATGAGGCGGCTGTTAGTAAAATTAAGCCAAACACTTACAACATGAAAGAGAAAATATTGTTTCGAATTAACCATATTTTGTTTTTTGTACCTTTCACAGATGGGGATTCAAATCTTGATAAGAGCACAAAGGGCATAGCCAGTGAGAAATCTCTCAAGCCACATGAGAAGAGAGCCTTGAACTTCCTGGTCAATGAGTACCTGCTTCTTCAGGACTATAAACTGACCTCCATAACATTTTCTGATGAAAACCCTGATCAGGTAAAGTTATTGTAATTGTTTCGTCATCATCATCATCATTCTCCTCCTCTTTAACATGGCAAAGTAAATGGTCCTGTGCTTGCCTCATCCATTGTTGTCCGACAACCTGGACTATATTCTAATTCTAATTCTAGGGGGGGTTACCAGATCTGCACTGACGTCCCGCATAGGGGTGTATTATGCATTGTCCCCCGAGGTGCTGCCTCGACCCTAACCCAACCAACCCAACTCCTTGAAATACCAGAGAAGGACTCGGGGTCGCCGGCAGCATTCCATGAGCATCCCCGATTTCATACCCTTTGGGGATGCTCATGGAATGCTGGACTATATTGTCTGCATTTGACAGATGGTCTGCCTTATAAATATTACTAGAAAACAGATAAATAATATTTTTGTTACCAGGAATTTGAGGACTGGGATGACGTAGGGCTCAACATGCCTCGTCCAGCCGGCCTGATCTCCTTATTCAGGGGTAAAAGCGCGCCACTCAGTGCACTGACGGCCGATGTGTCGACGGAGATGCACTGGCAGTGCGTCAGCGTCGACTGTCAGACAGATGTGGTGAATGTGTGTGTGAGCTGTCAGACTACTGTGGATGCGGATAGCGATTGGAATCATGAGGTTTGATTCTTTTAGAAATTAAAACATTTATACTTTTATGAAAATAAATAGTTCAATTCCATGTATCAAACAATGTTGATTACATGAACTTCTTAACGTGGTTGTTTCCAGATATTCGAAGAATACATTTGTGTAACGTTTCATACACTCCAATCTCCTTGCCCTTCGGTCCTCTTACACTCTCCAGCTTAAAACTCCTTTCCACACTTCTCAGTTCTATGGTGATTAATTTACCATACAGGTTACAAGGCTCTGGAACGCACTCCTTGTTTCCATCCGTCATGCAATAAAAAATAAAATAGGTTTTTCAATTTTATCTGTATTCACTTTAGCTCATGTTATTTATGTATTATATTTATTTTATTCACTTTAAGTATTCTACAACTATATTTATATACTTTATCGTTTTTTGGTATTTAATAGTTCATTTAATTTATTGTTATTTTATTTGTTTTATATGTATTTTATTGGTATGCCACTGTCTTATATAATTCTCACAATCCTGTCCATCCAAAGGTTGCCTGGAAGAAATCGCTTTTAGCGATAAGGCCACCCATTGTGCATTTAGTTAAGTATTATTATCTTATCCTCTACTGTTATTTCTCTTATTTTATGGTGTACAATAAAGTGATAATCATTCATTCATACAGAAATTCTTATAACTACATCACTTAGCTAGCTAAAAGCTATCTAGATAACGCCACCAATGGACACAAATGGCCATGATAAAAAATATCTAAATCTATTTGACGACCTTCGTGGCGCATTTGGTTTTATGGCCGACAGACGCAGGAGGTGGCGGGTTCGATCTCCATCGGGGGACAAAATGTTTACATTATTTGCAGATGTCTACTTTGTCTCGGCTGTTGGTGTTTTTTTGAATGTATTTACAAAAAAAAAATTAACCGTTTGGTACCCATAACACAAGCTCTGCTTATCTTGTGCTAGGTGGTGCTGTGTGAAATGTCCAGCATTGTTTTAATTTATTTTCCAGCTCTTAATCCAAGCGGAACAAATAGATCTACTAAAGCAAAAGGTGATCGCACTGGAAACGGAAAAACTCAACTTTCAAAAGTTATACGACGCAGCTATCGTCAGTTTGAACTCATTGACAAGCCCATCATCGGAAAGCAAAGGGCTTGACCTCCAAATACCTGATGATAAGATGCTGTTGGCTCAAGCGGTGATGGAAAACACCGAGGATCGCCCTCTGACTTGCACTGCCACAGAGAACCATTACGGCAGTGAGAATTCCACGCACAGCGCGACCCCTGACCAGTTTGAGATGATTGATAGTGAAAAGAATAGCGTCATGTAAGTATGGTTCTACATTGTTATGTGGAAATACGATGAACTACGCGCCAGTAGTAATTAAGGGGTTTTCTGAACTTCTTTGTTTCGACTATTTAACGTAAGGTTTTTTAATGCTGTAGTTGGAGGTTTAGCAAAAAGCCTATGGTAAACCGGTTAAGGGCTACTAACTACAAACACGCATAGCTGATGAACCCATAAGCTATGCGTTGATATATATATACGTCTTGTCTAATCTAATCAGCCTGTAGGATCCCGCTGCTGGGCAAAGGCCTCCCTTCCCTCTCTCCATACTTCCCGGTCCAAGGCGTTGGTCGACCAGTCAGCACAGTACATGTCCAGCTCATCCCGCCATCTGCGCCTGGGCCGGCCGCGCGGTCGTTGTACCGCATGTGGGACCCACTCGGTGGCTATCTTTGCCCACATTTCTTCCGACATGCGACACACATGTCCGGCCCCGAGGTGTAAGGGGTTCCATACAACACCTCTCGGAACCCAAGCCAACCTCACCGGCCCGTGGTACACCCTGCCGACCAACAGACGAGGCTCTGGCGCTCCACCCATCAACCAGCACTGGACCAGCGTGGTGGGTTATGGTCCAAACCCCTACCCTGGGCCGGACATACGTCCTGTGTTAATAGAATTTTTTATTGCTATAGTTGGGTGTTTGGCCCTATTTTAGCGCGTAACGTGCTCACATGTACAAAAAGCTTTTATGGTAAACCACCTTATAGGCTTTTGTTCTTTTTGACAAGTCATTTGTCAACGCATAGCTGATGAATCGTTCAGCTATGCGTTATTATATAACTTGTCGTTTAGTGGATGTCTTATAGTGTAGTTATGATCCTGTAATTTTATAATTCTAAAAGTATTTTCGTTAGTTTTAAGTTCATATATTTCGCTGTTGTCGTCACTCTTCTACCATCTACGGCGTTATATAAAAGTACTAATGTGTTTTGGAATTCGAAAGACCTTATTTCCTTGCTATTTGGCATGCGCTCCATGCGGTGAAAGGACCTGTGTTATTTTTTATTCAACCGTTACTGTCCCACTGCTGGGCAAGATGGTAAATAAGCGTCAAGCTCGTCCCGCCATCTCATTCTCGGCCTTCCACGTCGCCTCCTAGCATTGGGTGGGCCCCACTCTGTGGTGGTCTTCGCCCACAAACCGCTGGACATGCGGTAGACGTGTCCGGCCCAGTCCCACTTCAGGCTGGCGGCTTTGTGACCAACGTCAAAGATTGTTATTATTGTTCAACCTGTGTTATTATAAGTACAAAACAAATTTCTCATCTACAGCAGTTAAATACGTGCTTTCAACTTTCAGCAACAGAAAAGAAGGTTCAACAACCTCTTTCGAGCCAGCAGTGAACGCAACGCCGGAACACCGCGGCAGCGTCACGACGCTGGACGAGACTCTGAGCATAAACGACAACGGCGAGTGGACTAGGGTGCAGTACGAGTATAGCGCGGTAGAGACGAGTAGCAAGGAAATGTGGATTGATAGGTAAGTAAATAAAATAGATACCTAAAAGTAACTTTAAGGTTGAACGAGTCGCCCATCTTTCCATACAAACGTGGAAGGGTAACTATTCCACTGTTTGACGTTGACCATCCAACACTAAGGATTATATCAATTGGACAGCGTTATGTAAGAACAGATTAACCGACACATTGTTAGAAATGAGAAAATGAGCTTCAAAGATTTCAAATTTAAAATAGTGGCTGTGCCTACATACATTATGTTAAGAGCATAATTTTTACACTGAAGGTCTAGCTGTGTATATACACTGCCGGCCAAAAGTTTGAGACCACTTGTAAAAATCTTTGTAACCACCAAAATATTTCAAAAGTACACATGATAAAGAGCTAATTTGAACACCTGCGTATTCTATTGTTATCAAAGAATTTCTGAGAGTCATTTTTATTGTATATTTTTAAGTTATCATCCTTTAAAGGTCTATTGTTTCAAAACATAAATGAGTACCGCGCGCTTACCAGGTGATAGAGTCATTGTTATATTTTTTATGGCCTGCTCATTTCTAATTATTTTAGTTTTGTTTTGCGGTAACCGTACTTCCGGATTATTTTAGCTTCCTTAAACATATTTTTTACCTGAGTTTTGATGGAGTAAATTTTTCATTATCTTAACTAGTCTGAGCTCGTCGTTGTTACAGTGAAGACATCTTAAAATGGGAAAAGTGCGCGAAATTAGCACTGAAACTCGTTCTGCCATAGTTGTTTTACACGGCGAAGGCAAATCTGAACGTGCGATTGCCTCTCAACTTAAGTTGTCGAAGACTTGTGTTCATAACGCAATAACCCGATACAAGGAGACTGGCAGTAATCAAGATCGTTCGCGATCGGGGAGACCGAGAGCTACCACTTCTAGCGAGGATAATTTCATCGTCGTTACCAGCAAGCGGAATAGACGCCTAACCGCACCAGAAATCCGCGCAGAAGTGAACAAATCCCGATCAGAACCTGTGTCATTGACTACAGTAAAAAGACGATTGAGAGATGCTAAGTTATTTGGTCGCGTCGCCGTTCGAAAACCACTACTAAGGCCACAAAACAAAAAGAAACGGATGCAGTGGGCCCTTACCCATCGAGACTGGACTGAAGAAGACTTTAAAGAAGTTCTTTGGACAGATGAATCCAAGTTTGAAATATTTGGTTCAAAACGACGAATTTTTGTTCGACGTACCGCCGAGGAAAAGATGATGCCAGATTGTGTGGTGTCAACAGTTAAGCATGGTGGTGGTTCCATTATGGTCTGGGGATGCTTCTCGGGCCATGGAACCGGAGATTTGGTACGAGTCGAAGGAATCATGAAAAAGGAGCATTATAAACGAATACTACAGCAAAATGCCGTTCCGTCTGGTTTAAGATTAATTGGAAATGGATTTTTTTTCCAACAAGATAATGATCCTAAACATAGTTCAAAATTATGCAGGGGTTATTTAGAACATAAAGAAACAGAAAGGGTGTTAAAAAACATGGTGTGGCCCCCTCAGAGTCCGGATCTCAACCCCATTGAGCTATTGTGGGAAGAGCTTGACAGAAATGTGCGCAGTTGTTGTCCCTCCTCACAAGAAGACATGTGGAAGGCTTTACAAGAAAGCTGGAACAATATCTCACAAGATACAATTGATAAATTGATTGCTCGTATGCCGAGACTAGTGAAAAAAGTTATAAAATGCAAGGGAGGCTTTTTTGACGAAAAATCCGTTTAATGATTTTATTAAATATGAACGTCATTTTTAACGTAAATGGTTGATATTTCTTGATTTTTTTTTTCTTCTTGATGAATGTGTATTAGTAAATAAGCATTTTAATTAATATCTAAACCTCTTGATTTATATTTTGAGTTTTATTTCATTTTGCTACTTAGATGTAGGTGGTCTCAAACTTTTGGCCGGCAGTGTAGGTCATGTCAGTTAAGAAAATATTGTGGTACGTAATTAACTTTTAAAACTATAGGCGTTTTTCCGCTTAATTCGTTATTCTATTAACGCTGTATTCAGACTAATTTTATTCACAATAACGTACTATGCAACGATTACTGTCGTTTGATTCTTTACTGAAATTTGTTTCGGGCGTAATAAAATGCACGATAAGATTAAATCCAGATATTTTAATACAAAGTAGTAACAAATGTTGTCCTATTCCTTAATCTACCTACCATGAAGTCACTGATTACGATATATTCCTACTTACTTGAACGGATTTAATAGTTGGTACTTAAACAAAATATTTACTATTTGAAAAACTAGCTGATAATCACGTAATTTATAGGTAGGTATCTCGTAATCATAAACTTTAATAGTATTATTTTCAGGTCAATAGTACAAACAAAAAATGCCTCCAAAAATAAAAACAAGCTTATAAAACGCTTTTCTTCTTCGTTTATACTTAACTAAAATCAAAAGATCTCTTCCCTTCTATGTTATTTTCTAAAGTCGTGGATCCAGTAATATAAAAAAAAAACTCTTCCTAAAAATATAAACAAACTTCTAAAGTTCTATTTTTCATCTTCAACATAAAAATCAAATGATCTAACACACCCTTTCTTTCTGTATCATCTCACGAGATTCAGTAATATTATCAAATAAAAAACGCTTTACAAAAATAATAAAAATAAACTTCTAAATTACTATTCTTCATCTTCTATTACAAAATCAAGTGATCCATTAGAGCCTTTTACATTATCTTCATCGTGGATCATTAATCATTAAATCATGGGATCTAGTTAAATCCCGATTGATTCTCCATACGATGGCGTTTAATCCGCAATCAAATTATGTATCGTACAAGTGATGATATGCATTTACGAATTAAATGCCATTTTTGGCTTTTGATTCGATATTGCGTTTTAAAAACGATTGAAATAACAAAAATACTTATGCATTTAATTCATTAATGCAGAATGAAATCCTGTTTGTGTATTTTGTAATAGTAACCCTGGCACATAATTCTTTAATACGTAACAAATTGGTGCACATGTTCTTACAAAGTTTGAACTGGCGCTTGATTCAACCCCTTATTATAAGGCACTAGAAGTGATTTTTGAACAAAAAAATAGCTAAATACCTAGTTTATCATGCCTGGAATCGAACTGCATTCATAACTTTTTTTTTTCGATTTTGTCGCTTAATTCGATCTTACATAACGCAGTCCAATTTATCTCGTCATAATCTATGTATACACCCCAAACCGTAAAAAAAGTATTTATTTCAAAAATACAAGCTTCTAAAGTTTCGTATTTCAACACTGATTTCAGCCCAACTTTGGACGAAATTAAATAATATACGGAGAAAGAAAACTCAAAAATAAACGCCGTTCCGACATACTAGTTTAATTATTCAAAAGTTGAAATAAATGTTATTTTGAAAAGATTACACTGAAGTTTTTCTATAATAACCCTTGTGCTAAAAGTCTATTCACATATTTTTGCGCGGTCGTTTTAGGAATGAATCATTGTGCATTTCATTCTAGCGCGCGGGTACACACACTATGTCAGGTGAGATAGCATACATTTAGGCCGCGCCCACTGACGATTTTGCCTCCGCGACTTGTTGAACATTAAGGAACGTAAAGGTCAAGCTAAACAGAGAATATATACAAACCCAAAACAAGTATAATATTAGTAGTAGCATTTTTTTTACTGTCAGCCATTTGTGTTCTTTTTTTATCAAAGCAAGCGAATATCGTAAGTAGGCCAGTCCTTATACTTGTTATTATTTGTTTACTTAATAAGACCTTCCGAAGAGACTGGTGACATCGGCAATTGGAAAGACTTGTAGAAGGCCTTCGCCCGGCAGTGGAACGATCCAGACCGATGAAAAAATAACCCAGTAAAAACTTGACCTTAAAAGTAGGATTATTGCATACAACCTTAACCTATTTAGGGGCGAAGTCCCCTATTATACATAGCGCTGTCTGTCTGTGCATGACACGATTACAACAGAACGCATTGACCGATTTACATGAAACCTTTTTTGTTGGCGCTGTCTTAATGAGAGAAGGGTACAATCAGACAATCAGAAAGGTCACAGAGACCGGAGTTATTGTGACCTCAATGGTTTTAAAATTTAAATGTTTTTTTTTTATTTTCGGAAACCTTTGCCCCCTTTTCTGGTACCTCCGTACCAATGGTTGTCACTTATATTTTTCAGCGGCCTACCGAACAGCCTCAAAGTGTCAATACTCAACTGGTGCTGCGAGACATTCAACGTGAACGAACCGCTGGCTAACGACCTGCTAGCCGAGTTGGTGGCCAATGATAAGCCAATTACTTTGCCTGGGCTGCTCGATCTTATGGCAGATACATTACCGCGGGTAAGTTATGTCATTATCATTAACAGTTTATGATTTTTAAGTGTGGTTAAAACAAAATAAAATTACTAACTATGGAATTAGATATAACAATATCTCTTTCCATTGCTGTTCAATGCAACTTCAGCCAATGATAACTCTTCTATAGATGGCGCTTTATCGGTGCTCAACCGAATAATATAGACATAGACATAGACATTCCTTTATTCGCTGCTGCAGTACAAAGCATACAAAATATTAACTTAAAAAAAATTACAAATTTAAACTTAACATACAAATACTAAATAATAAAAACTTAATGAGGAAAGGGCTGTGTTACAGCAGCAAAAAGGTCTCGGCTCAGCATAAATGCCTTACCACTCGAGAGTAGATAGGCGCTGATATTCTGCCGAAACCATGTGATCACGAGACCCTATGAGGCTTACGATTAGTGTGATATGTGTTACTAGTTCATGTAATAGTGAGTGTGAAATAAGGGTAATAGTAGTTTTATAATAAGCAAATAGTATACCTACTTCAATACAAATAAAAATAATAATATATAGTGATATATAGTGTGTTTCTGACTGTGTGAAACGGATATGTACCTATTGATTAGTATATAAGGATAATTTAAAGAAAGTAAAGTAAATAAATATAGTTATAGCCCAATAAGCTGGAAACTCTGTTCAGCGAAAACCTAGCAAGAAAATGGTGCACCATCGCGGGTCATGGCTCCAGGCAACCCTGTCTTTTGATGATTTAGTAAATAAATTTTAAAACGGTTCTTAAAAGTGAATTTTGATTTTAACAGTCGCAAGGGTGGAGGGATATTGTTCCAACATTTGGTTGCCTGATAGCGAAAGCTTCCCCTAAACGCTACAGTTTTATATTTGCTATAGTGCAACAAGTTTCTTGCAGGCCTTAAACTATATTTATTTTTGAAATTACTTAGTTTTGAGAATAAGTATTCTGGAGACTCAAACTTCATGACGCTATGTACCAAAACTGCTAGGTGCAAATGCCTTCGCGAAGCCATGTTGAGCGTGGATGAGTTGTTAATGTATGGCGTGACGTGCGTTCGCGGTGGAATGTCGTAACAAAACCTACAGCATGCATTTTGCACCCTCTGTACAAGACGGGCCGTTCTCGACAGTAAACGCGGGCCATAAACTAAGTCACCATAGTTAAGCTTCGATAGAACTATCGACTCACAAACTTTTATGCGGATTTCTTTTCTTAGAAAGTTCTTAATTTTATAAAGTAGCTTTAGTCTATAAAGGCAATTTCTTGCAATGCTCTTTATGTGGTTCTCAAAGCGAAGAGTATCATCAAATAAGATACCAAGATTTCTAGCTTCATGTACACGTTCAATACTTTGTCCATGAATATTGATATTTGGCAAATGCCCTGAAATGCCTTCTATCAAACGCCTTGAACCAAAGATCATAAATTTAGATTTTAAGGGATTAAGAAGAAGAGCATTATGATTGGACCAGTTAGCTATTCGGCCCAGGTCATCATTCAGTTTGGCAGTACCGCAGAGAACATTCCCCGGATCCACTGGCAAGTACAGCTGAACATCGTCGGCATATAAATGGTATTTGCAATGTTTGATCTGCCAGCAAACATCAGCACTATAAATAATGAACAGCAGTGGACCAAGGATTGAACCCTGCGGCACACCTCGAACAACTGATTTACAAGATGATGACAGTTGTGTTCCGTCTTGCTTAGTAATCTGCACAAACTGAGAACGATCACTCAAGTAGCTCGCAAACCATGCAACCGCCGCAGCATCGACTCCATAATAAGAGAGTTTTGAAAGAAGCAATGGGATACTTATCGAGTCAAACGCGCGAGAGAAGTCTAGAAGTACTAAAATAGTCCCTAGCCCTTGATCTTGTTCAGTAAGAATGTTATCAACAACATCAAGTAATGCCGTCGTAGTCCCTCTTTCTCTACGAAAACCCGATTGGACGTCTGGCAAGATCTTATTGCGTTCAATGAATCCGCTAAGTTGGCTATAAACCACTTTCTCCAAAACTTTTGAGAGAACCGGAAGAATGCTGATAGGTCTCAAGTCTTTCAAGTCAGTCGGGTGGGGGATTTTAGGAATGGGGTTTATTTTAGCAATTTTCCATTGACTGGGAAAAGTAGACGTAGTTATGGATTTGTTGACTATTCCTGTTATCAACGACAGTGCATAAGGTAGTGTCAACAAAACCATATCCATGGAAAGATCGTCTACTCCTCGGGCGCTTGTTCTAATACTCAAAAGAATTTTGGCTATTTCCTGTTCGTCTACTTCATGTAATGAAAAGGTTTCATTACTAAATTTATTAGATTCAAAAAATGAACGGTTAGAGGTCGGGATATCAGTCGAGCCGGGAATATTTAGAAAATGATTATTTATAGCATCGGGTTGATTAAAAGTATCTGGTAAAAAATTTTTTGACTCTGCGTGTAATACATCCTCTTTTAAATTTTTCCATAGCCTTTTTTCATTGTTAATTTCCAAATTAATGCGAAAGTCATAATACGCACGTGTTTCGTTATATATACTTTTGGATACAAATGACTTCAGTTCCTTATAATTGTTCTTATGGATTTCTAGTTTTGTAGTGCGGAATTTGTCATGTGCTTCGTTTCGACATTTAATCATAGTTTTTATGACATCTGTGATCCAAGGCGTACTTTTCTCTTTAACTTTAATTGTTTTTACAGGCGCGTGTTTATCTAATAGAGCAGTGACTAGAGACGTAAAAACTTCTACCATTATTTCCACGGTACGTGCTTGAGTGAAATGACTCCAATCCAAAGACAGTATGTCCTCATCAAACTTTTTATGATCAATGCTCTTAAGTGATCGACATACAATGGTTCTAGGCTGGACCTTTTCTCTTTTAATGTTTAATGAAGCTGTAACAAAAGAGTGGCCATATTTGCCTTTAATATCGACGACAGATATATCACGTACATTACAATCCGTGCAAACAACATCAATAAGAGTTTGACTGTGATCCGTATAGTGAGTCGGAGATGACGTCACTACCTGAGATAGACCTGTGCAATCTAAAAACTGCTCCAACTTTGAATACTGGAGGTCATAAGGACTCATGCAGTCAACATTAAAATCTCCCAGAACGATTACATGGTCGTGAGCACCAAAATAAGCGACTGATTCAGTCAGTGCGTCAAAAAAGGTATCCACGTTTACCCATTCCGGACGATAGGCAGTACCAATTGCAAATTTTAATTTATTAATAGTAACAGATAACCACATTTGCTCGACCTTCGCATCGGGATGAGCAATTTTTTGAGCATTAATACCGCGCCTTACATAAAACCCAACGCCTCCTCCTCTACTGCGACCCATATTCTTTGGGCGTGGGCTATTGCGAAAACCATAGCCAGGAATCTTCGGCGCAAGTGCCTCCTCACCTTTTTTTATCCAAGTTTCATTAATGGCTACAATGTCGCATTTGAGATTATCCATTGCAACGAGAAAATCATTTTGACCTGTCCTTAAAGAGCCTGGGTTATACAAGCCCAGTTTGAAACAAATTTTAGCTTTAAGACCCATTATAAAAAGTAGATAGTTGACAGATTGTAAGTAACAATGGCACCGAGATAACTCGTAAAAAATATAAAACGTGAGTGTATACAAGATGTCAATAATGTTTTAATGACATTCTGAATTAAATTAAATGTTATAATAAGATAGTACTCTGTTATACTTATAAATAAATAAAATATATAGTAAGAAAGAAATATTTGTTTAAATGTGGAGTTTGATGGCGTACAGTCGGCGTCGTCGTGATCACACTGGAATGGCAGTATAAGAATTCGACTCATTGGTGCTGTAAAATCATTTAAAAATGAGCAAATATCTCCAATTAGCAAACTAAGCGAGAAGTGGCTGTAAAAAATTATGTAACACAAAATAATTGTTGACATATTATTCAAGTAAAATGCAAAATGTAAGATATTAAAGATATTTAGGTGAATAAGAAGCATTACAAAGGTATACGAGAAAGGTAATAACATTAAAAAAGTAAGCAAGAAACGAACACAAAACAGACACTCACACCTACGAAAATCTCGTAAGCTACTTTTAATATAGGGGACCAACGGCACCGGCTCCAAAAACCCGTTCTAGGTCACTCTCAGAGCGCAATCTATGACGAGGGGAATTCTCGCCCTGATGCTGGCGGGCGAACACCCGGCCATCCTTGGTCCAGACGAACCTCCATTTAAACCGGGCTCCGATCTCTCGTGCCTTCAAGAAAAGGCTCCTATTCTTCTTCGTGAGCCTTTCATTCACGTAAAACCGTCTAGGTTCGCCAGTCAGGCCAGCATCCTTGGTGGTGACACCCCGTCGTACTCGCGCAGCTCGTAACAGATCTTCACGTAGAGCGCGTCGTACCAGCTTTACGGCTATAGGCCGCGCGCGACCCGTTGCCTCGTCCCGTGTGACACCAATTCGGTCGGCACTGACGACATCACTCTCACTTAATGTCACACCAAGCTGCCGTGCCAGTGTCAGCACAACGTGAACGACCGCTTCCCCTTTGGCCTCGGGCACTCCCACAATGTCAACGTAGTTTGCTAATGATTGTTGCTCCGACTCATTCATTTGCTCTTCAAGGCGCTGAATACATTGCCTAAGATTTCCATTTTCTTCCTTCAGCATGACTATAGTTTTAGTCTTTTCTTCCAGCGCAGATTTAAGGTTTTCAAGCTGGGTGTCGATAGACAATAGAGAAGTACGAAAACCTCCGAGAATTTCATTCGTGGATCCGAGCTGCTCTCTTACTATGAGACCCACAGACTCCGCGACGGCCTTGTTTATCTCTTCCTTTATAAGGCTCCTCAGATTTGCCGTGGTTAACAAGGCTCCATCCTCCTGATCATTCAGAAGATTTTGTGAAACACTTGCACTTAGTGACGCTGCAGGTTTCCGATGGGTAACATTCGCATCACCATTATCTTTTTGCCCAATAACTTGCTGGGAGGCCGAACGTACAGGCGTGTTAGTGTTATCCGTCTTTTTCTCCTTGTTTCGGCACTCCGCACACTTCCAGGAATCCTTCATGGACTGTTTCATAGAGCTGAAGACGCGCTGAATAACATTAGCGCATTCGAGGTCGTAAAGACCAGAGCAAAAAGAACATTTTAAATAATCTTTCGCTGTTATCTGCTGCTTACATCCTTTACATTTGATAATTTAATATGATCTTATTAAGAATTTTGATTCGACCCGTCAGGGTTCCGTGGATTAGCGGTTAAAGCACTTCCGGTTTTAGGAAAAGTCAATTATCAATTTGACCAAGGCAGGTTCGAACTGCCGGTACCGACCTTTTGATTAGGTTTTCATTTCCTTTAAATCATAATCAGTATTATATCAGGTAATCGACATCTTTCTTGTTAGAAGGGGTACCTGCTTTTATGTAAGGCAAGGACAAACGTTTTTAAATAATTCTCAAGGTGGGTTGTCGTTAGGCGTGCGCTGATCATTCTACATTGGACGTGCCTACTATACGTGATGTGGAACAGAGAGTTGCTCCCACAATCTTTAGCCGGCCGAGTGCCGGCTACGCCGTGTGCGACAACGCAGCGGTATCTACGAGATCTAGATCACTCACTTATGACTCGCATGACGTTTTCGCCGCTCGCCAAGCGACACAATTGGTAGCTGTTCCAGTTAAATAGTCATGTCAGTCAAAGCGAGCGATTCAAAAATCGAGTCAACGCGACTCGCTATCGACATAACGCCTGTATCAGTTGAATAGCCGCGAAGCAGCGCGTGTGTGTGTGTACGCGCGCCCATTCATCAACAACCAGCATTTTTGATTTTAGTATGTGATTAAATGTTCTAGATCCTTCCACACACGCTAGTGGCCAGGCGTTGCGAGGCGGCCGCCGCGCTAGCTGCTTGCGCGGCGCTACTACCGGGCGGGAGCGCCCGGCGAGCGACCACGCTGCACACGCTACTCACGCTCGTCAAGAAACCGGAGCCAGGCGACGCCAGAGCCATCTGTGAAGGTACTTTAACGTTCTAGATCGTTCCTCTAGCCTCTTGCGCGGCGCTACTACCGGGCGGGAGCGCCCGGCGAGCGACCACGCTGCACACGCTACTCACGCTCGTCAAGAAACCGGAGCCAGGCGACGCCAGAGCCATCTGTGAAGGTACTTTAACGTTCTAGATCGTTCCTCTAGCCTCTTGCGCGGCGCTACTACCGGGCGGGAGCGCCCGGCGAGCGACCACGCTGCACACGCTACTCACGCTCGTCAAGAAACCGGAGCCAGGCGACGCCAGAGCCATCTGTGAAGGTACTTTAACGTTCTAGATCGTTCCTCTAGCCTCTTGCGCGGCGCTACTACCGGGCGGGAGCGCCCGGCGAGCGACCACGCTGCACACGCTACTCACGCTCGTCAAGAAACCGGAGCCAGGCGACGCCAGAGCCATCTGTGAAGGTACTTTAACGTTCTAGATCGTTCCTCTAGCCTCTTGCGCGGCGCTACTACCGGGCGGGAGCGCCCGGCGAGCGACCACGCTGCACACGCTACTCACGCTCGTCAAGAAACCGGAGCCAGGCGACGCCAGAGCCATCTGTGAAGGTAAACAAATACTTTGACTACTATCTCCCAATAAGACACTAACAAGTAACCCGGGAATACTTTGGCTCCACATGCTAGTGGTCAGGAGTTGCGAGGCGGCGGCCCCGCAAGCACAGGCTTACTTCTACTCCCACTCGTCAAGAAACCGAAGTTGGGCGACGCTAGAGCTATCTGTGAAGGTAAACAAAATACTTTGACAACCAGCTCACAATATGACACTAACAATTGTCCCGAAAATACTTTGGCTTCATGATCATCATTTCAGCCGTAAAACGTCCACTACTGAACACAGGCCTCCCTCATGGATCGCCATACTCGGTAGTTGCCATACTCACCACGCTTGGCAGGCGGGTTGGCGAGCGCAGTACAGGATGTTGATACACGGAAAGACGCTGCTGCCCATCTTCCGGAGATATCCCTTAGCAGGCTCTTACTGCTTCCACGGGCAAGAGAAGGGGGGTTACATTCTACTGCCCCCACGGCTTACTATCATTAAACCCCGAATTTTAACTCCAGGATTTTTCCTGTGTCATAATATAATATATATTATAATATCGACATCGAACTATTAAAACCCCTGGTCAATAATTTACCTATTGACATGAATAAATAATAAATAGTTTATTTCTTCAACTTAATCTAATACATTTCAGTGGAATGGGACCCTCTTTTAAGTAATATGATACCTGTGCTAGAGGGTCTCGCTCTGCAGCGCGGCTATCTTTAAGATAAATTAAGTATAATAATTAACAAGCTTAGCGTAAATTGTTAATATTAAAAAAAGAAAACTAGCAACATAACACTATTATACTAAGTACAAAAAGAAACAAATTAAATTTAAATTTAAATTCTAGAGAATTTAATGTTTATAAAAATTCACAAAAAATAAAATCTTCTTTTGGTTGTGGTAATGTTATAAAAATAAGATACTCTAAGTAATTCAATTAATTATGAGAGTTATTGACACAAAAATAAAATTAAAATAAAAGTAGTAACAATAAAAAAGTAGTAACTATGTATGCGTGTACTATATTGCAGTTACTCTGTCCATATGTGGAAATGTACGTGTGTATGTGTGTGTGTGTATATATGTGTGTGTGTGTGCTCGCGTGTGTGTATGCGTATGTGAATGTTTGTTTGCTAGGGATGTGTGGTTTAAATTAAAAAATAACTGTTACTATGCTATAGTTTCTAGGAGTTTTTCTCCATCTTCGTAACTTATTGTGGACAGCCATAAACTCAGTATTTTTTTACAGGAATGATTGTTCAATGAGTATATATTAAGAATTTTGTTAATGGCGTCGTAAATGTATGCGGACTGTTTGGCGTACTGTCTGGATGCATATTTGGATCGACATATAACTTTGTCTGCAACCTTATCCTTCCGTCGCTTTTTTGTCTTACTAAGGTCAAATCCTAATATTTTGTGATATTTTAAGATGGTATCTAGAATGTAGAGTTTCCTTACTGACAGAATTCCCGATTCCTGGTAGAGCAAGTCTGTAGGATGTTGAAACGGCTTACAATACATGACTTTTACCAAGGATCTTTGAACTCGCTCTAAATCAAGGAATTTTGGTTTTGGCAGCTCCTCCCCATATTGGTATACAGTATTTTAGTATTGATTGTGCCAGGCTTATATAAATTTGTTCTATAATTTCTTTTGTAGCAGTATGTCGCAATATTTTAAAAATCCAAATTAACTTACGAATTCTACTCATAACTAATTCTATGTGAGCATACCAGGACATGCGTTGGTCTATCATAATACCTAAATACTTTATTGTAGAGACTTTTTTTATGATAGAGCAACTACAATCAGAGCTACGTAGTTCACAACTGTGTAATTTTAAGGTGAAATCTTGACTAGGTTGAGTCCGGTTGTACTTAGTAAAAGTCATGAAGTTTGTTTTAGCTACATTCAAAGTTAGTAGATTGTGATCAAGCCATTTAGAAACCTCACTCAATCCGGTTTCCGACTTACATTTTAGAAGACTCCAGGATTTCTCCGAAAATACGATAGCGGTATCGTCAGCGTAGCAGAATATGGCTGCATTGCTAATGTTAAGGTTGCAGATATCGTTAATGTAGACTAAGAACAACGTTGGGCCGAGCACGCTTCCCTGCGGAACACCAAAATCTATTGCTTCTTCTGTGCTAGAATATTCTCCTATTTTAACCCGCTGCGTCCGATTACATAGGTAATCTGAGAGAAGTGCCAGCGGCGTTCCTCGAACCCCTATATTTTCAAGCTTATTTATTAGGATTTTGATAGAGACAGTATCAAACGCTTTCTTGAGGTCAAGGAACGCCGCTAGGCACTTCCTTCCAGAATCAATTTGCTCTACAATGTGGTTACTGATAGCTGCCACAGCATTCTCTGTTGATAATCCTTGTCTAAAGCCAAATTGTGAGTCGGACAAGATGTTAAACTTAGCTAGGTAATTCAGCAGTCGCTTGTTTATTAGTTTCTCAATTATTTTGGAAATAGACGGTAATATAGAAATCGGCCTATAGTTATTTATGTCTTCTTTTGGTCCATTTTTATATACTGGCGTTATACTTGACTTCTTTAAGGGATTAGGGAAGATTCCGTTTTTAAAACACAAGTTTGTGAGATGAGACAGTATGGGTATTAATATATGTTTAGATACTTTTAAAAATTTTGAAGTAATGTTATCTATACCTGGGGCACTCTCTGTTTTAAGGTCTATGATTATGTTATAGATTTCATGCGGGTCAGTCTCAAACAATACAAATGATGAGATATGGTTGTATGGTAGAGCCAAAGAACTAGTATTGTCTCTCCCATTTCGCAGTAAAATTTGTTCAGCAAGAGATTTGCCAATGTTTGAAAAGAACGAATTTGCATAATTAACAGATTCCATCGGTGTAGCTTTCAAATTAAGTATATCTTTGTTTGTTGTCCTTACTGGTTTATAGTTAGTTATATTGTTAACAGTTTTCCATAGGGTTTTACTTGATTTAGATGATTTACTAAGTTGTTCTCTATTGTAATTTCGCTTTAGTTTTTTGATTAAATTATTACAGTAGTTCCTATACCTTCGATATGTAATTTTTAATATATCATCATGGGGATTACCCCTTAATTGTTTCTGTAGATTATTTCTATTCCTTATACAACGCAAAACTCCGTGCGTTATCCATGGTTTTATTGTTTGTTTACTTCGGGGAACAGGTCGTGTTGTAGTATTTTTATAGAGACATTCTTGTATTACTAAAATTAGTTTCTCACAAAGAGTATTCGGGTCATTTTCATCCAGCAATAATGACAAATTTTGTTTGGATAAATCTTTCAGTGCGTTATCATAGTCAATTATCGTGGAATACCTGGGTTTGTTCACAATATGTATCTTTGAAAGACATACGAGTACCGTTAAGTGATCTGTGACAGAAGTTTGTAATACGGCGACCGCGGCTGTATTTAACATTTTGTTTATTTTAATTAAGGCGTGATCTAGGCAGCTATCAATTCTCGTAGGAAGGTTATGTCCAGGTAGGAGGCCATGTATAGATAGCATATTTAGGTAATTTAACCGATTCTGTCTGTTTTGAATGCTCTCAGTACATTTTGGTAATGTGTTAATATTTATGTCGCCTACCAATAATATTTTTTCGTAGCTATCTAGTATTTGTAAATGTGCGTTTAATGAATTTATAAATGGTTCAGCATTTGGATTTGAAGGCGATCTGTAAATACAAAGAATAACTGTGTTATAGAGAGTTATTTGTAGACAGGAAGCATGTGATATTTTAATTTCTTGTACCTTATAGTCTGTATGAGCATTTTTAACGTATGTAGCCACACCATCGTTCTGGTTTAATTGAAATTTAGTAGAAAAGGAATTATAATTTTTTAAAATGGGAATAGGCTTTTCCTGTACAAGCCTACACTCGGATAACACAATTATATCTGGTTCTAATTTCATTAAAGATAAGTTACATTGTAGGTCGTCCATATTTTTATATATACTTCTAATATTCTGTGAAATAATGGTTATATCATTTGGTTTGGGACATAAAAAGTTACAAAGATCTGAAGGCATGCAAGTAAATGATTGCCCTATTTCAACATCATCTAATTCATTTACTTCGAGGTTTTTATCCATCATAGAGCTCTATGTAATAAAATTTTATGCATTCCCAGTGTAAATATAATACATATATAACTTTCTGTGCCGATTTGAGAGTTAGAGTTATATTATATATGTTTTTTTGTTTTAGTCGTTTAGAAATAGCAAAGCAACTGTATAGTATTTCCGTATAGTGTGTTAATGTTAATTTATTTTGTGACAGATTTTTTCTTAGGGTATATAAATTTTTTTTATAAATAAATCTTAAACTTAAATTACGATCTAATCTTACTTTTCTAAGTTTACTCAATATGTTATTCAATTTTTGAGGTAGTCATGCGATCTTAAATAGACCTTGCACCTGGTCTTCTGTTTTAATTTGTATGATAGGGGTATTCTCGGATTGTCTTACATACACTCTGCCATACGAAGTCCAGCAGAATTTATAAGCTTTTGTTTTGGCGAGGTCCCTGGCAAGAAAGAAGAGACGTGAGGCCTTCACTGTTAAATGTTCAGATACAAATACTGATGTCTCCTCGTCTTTCGTAAATCCTAGGTTCTTAGCCCTTAGCTTATCTTTGTTCTTTATGTTGAAGAACTTGGACTTTTTTAAAACATCAGTTTTAATATTAGTTGATGTGAATTCAACGATTATAGGGGTTTTTTTCAATCCTTTCCTGTCTTCACGAACTCTATAAATATCTCTCACATCAGCTTTGTTTATCTTACAGTCAATGGTCTTCCCAAGGTGAACTATCATGTTTACTAGATTTTCTTTGTCCTCACTCGTATGTTTTGGAACATTCTTTATTTCTAGAGAAGTTTTGCGACTGCTCCTTTGTAAGTCTTCGATCCTATCCTCCAGTAATGTAATTAGCTCACGATCTTGCATTCACTGTTGTTCTAGCAGCTCATAGTTTTTGACCAGCTTGGAGTTTTGTTCCAGACTCATTTCGTAACTATTAGAGAGTGATGATACTTTTTGTTCCATGTCTGAGTTGTATTTTTTTATTGCAGTAATTTCGTTTTTAAGTTCGCTCATGTCGGACAGTATTGCTGTAAGCTTGACATCCTGTTTCTCTTGGAACATAGTGAAGAGGTTCGTAATATGCTCTGTAATGTAGTGTTTAAACGCCGTTAACTTGAAAGTTAAAGAAGCATCTAAATCTGCCTCAGGACTGCGTCGTCTTTTTAGTCGGCGGGCTACTTTGCCAGAATCTGATTCTTGGTCTGTCTCAGAGCGGCTTGGAGCAGATTGAATATTTCCTTCTCTATCGGACTTAGGTGGCGAGCGTTGCATACGGGGCATTTTGCACTAATTTATCAGTGTCAGCGTTTAGGAAACAGTAACTACTCTAGCTATCTAGCAATATTTATGTAAGTTTGCTAGCACCAATAAGTAGGCGTTAATGAGTACTCCGTTATATTTGCTTAATTTCGAGACAGAATCCAACTCCTCTCTGGTGCAGCGGTCCAACACATGGACTGCAGCGCAGTGGCCCTCGGGTTCAAATCCCAGCAAAGGCAAAAATAATTTTGCAATTTCTACAATATGGATTATAACTCACGATTGAGAAACGCGACGATGGGGCCTTCAGGGGACAAGGGGCAGAGCACCTTGCAAGCGGCCGAAGTCCGAGTGGTCAGCTTAATGATTTATTTAAAAAATACAATATCGCGCAACACGTCCAGTGTGTACAACAGCCGCGAGGCAAGAGGGGATGAATGAAACCGACGTTTCGCTTGGATTGCACCAAGCATGGTCCCGGGAAGATCCCCCTTCCCGGCAGTCTTCCCGGGACCATGCTTGGTGCAATCCAAGCAAAACGTCGGGAAATAATAAAGGTAATTTACGCCATAAATACCCGGTTATATGTATGTTAATAATGTGTTGTGATCGCGAAAGTTTAAAAAAGACAATGAATGAAACCGCAGGCTAAATACAGGTTTGATCTGATCGGATTTCCAATATTCGGATCTGATACTTTGGGTTCTCTGAGATCAAAAGTGCAGTGATTTAATCAGAATATCAGCTCTGACTAAAAAAAATACCTGCAGAGATTCATATAATAGAAAAGCATGTGGCAACCGTGTTCCCATATTCACTGCCAGTCTAAAAATCTTGTTTATTTATTTCCAGCAACCTGCCTCATAGTAAAATGGGGAGGCAGCGGCGAAGTCCTATCATGCATCGCGGAACTCCTCGCCTCAAGGTCAACAGAACGACGAATATTAGCCAGCCAAATATGCGTGGCGATCGCGCCCTACGTGCCGATAGAACTATGCACGTCTCTCTTACTCAGCCTGGTTATGATGATGTGCGAGAGTAACGAAGCTGAGATCCGGAGTCTCGGCTTGAAGTCGGCCTGTTTGATTTGCCCAGTAGCGGATCATAAGTATGGCCAGTTGGAGAATCTCATGTTCAATTTCCTGAGGGATCCGTCGGATAGGTGTGTTAAGGATGCTGTGAATATATTTGCGCCTGTGTTGGCAAGGACTGCGTTGACGGCTGGTAAGATTTTTACTTATTTACTCATGAGCATATATTAAAAGCTTTTGTGGGTTTAATAATTAAAATAATTATTACAGTTCAAAACACATGTAAGCTTCTTAGAATATTGTTATTCTGTGAGCGTAAGACGCTTTCTTCTTCTTCTTCTCACTGACTGCTGTCACGTTCATTGCTGGACATAGGCTTCCTTCATGGATCTCCAAGACACTCATAGCCATACTCACCACGCTTGGCAGGCGGCTTGGCGATGCTTAGACGCCTTGGTATATAAATATTTAACGAGAAAAATACCTTTTCACAACATTATAATACTACTCCCAGTAGAACGTAATATATATTAATATATATATATATATAACATAACAGAATCAGAAAGCAAACATCGTTACAAAAAAGCGTTTGTTCGCATGACCGTGAAACCCAGATAGTAAGATTGCGTAATATTTGTCGTTACGCTTTCGTCCTAAGTCTTAACATTCAAATTCTCAGCTGTTAATAACTTAATTCACTTTTCAGGTAAATTCTCAACCGACCTAACAGCTCGAATACTAAAGAATCTGAACAAAGCAAGCGGCGACAACGAATGGAAAACCGTCGTGCTATACGTAGACATTATAAAATCCCTAGTTCTAGCGCAAGTCGCATACGTGATCAATGTACAAATAGTTACGGAAAGATTTAACAACTGTGATAATATAGAGGTGATTCAGGAAATACCGTTGGAGGATGACAATTGTTTTATAGACTTACAGTGTTATATGAATGAGTGTGATGGTAAAGTTCTTCTGGTGGTGATGAATAGTTTAATCAAAGAGAATCCTGATGTCAGATGGACTGAGCTAACTTGGTTCATTGATTTGTGAGTATCTATAGTCTTTTTTGAACTTTCGCGATCACAGCACTTTATTACTATATTGGATTATCGAGTATTTATCGCGTGATTATTACACCTTTATTAAATATGTTATAAATATGATACACCTTTATTTAAATCCCGATGTTTCGACCGGATTGCGTTAAGGTATTTACGCGATAAATACCAAATAATCCAATATAGTAATAATTGTGTGTATATATTTACTTGATTAACGTATTTATACATAATCGTTCGTTAACCCCTTGATAGCTATTAAATAGTTCCTCTATTTGGACTCGTGGCATTTTAAGTCAGAGACCAAACATCCGGCTCGAAGGACCAAATCATCATCATCTCCCTGCCCTTATCCCACACTAGGTGGGGTCGGCACAACATGTGAAGGACCAAATACTGTACCATAATGTATGAATCAAACACACAAGTTCTTGTTTGACATGGATTTAATTTTAATTTCAAACGTAAGAAAGAAAGAAAGAATAGGCGTTTATTTATCTAGGTCTATTTAGGTAAGCATTTGTGCAATTCGATAAAAGTGCAAGTTTGTGGCAGGTACTGGATAGCTATCAACTAAGGTCTATTTAGGTAAGCATTTGTGCGATTCGATAAAAGTGCAAGTTTGTGGCAGGTACTGGATAGCTATCAACTAGTTATCACACTGTTATGTATAGAGACGTTATATTCTAAAAGTGTACTTTCCGTACGTAAGGACCGGTCTTTATGGTCACTAAACGCCGAAAATACTGTCTGGTTTAAGATTAAACTCTATCTTGAGAAATGTTTATGAAAATACCTGGAATTAACTATATTATTTTCATACTAGCGCTTTTAGAAACTTATTCATACCGCTTTTTGATTGTTTTTTACTATGCATAGCGCTGTCTATCTGTCTGTGTATGAGACGATTACAACCGAACGCGGTGACCTATTTACATGAAACCTTTTTTGTTAGCACCGTCTAATTGAGAGAAGGGTACTGATTGGTTTTGGTTACCCTAGGGTCACAGGGACCGAAGTTATTATGACCTCAAAAGGTCACCAAAAAATAAGTTTTAAAATGGCCAAAAACCCAAAACTTCAATTTTTGACCTTTGGTGACCTTCTGAGGCCTTCGCCCCCTTTTCTGGTACCCCCGTACCAATGCCTGTTTTAATAATAATAAACCTACAATGAAACTGATAACGAATAGTAGCAGTATTCTACAATAACAAAGCTTCTTCTTTTCCAGAGTAAAACAAATTCTAGAAACATCTACAAACTGCAAAGCGCTCAGCCACACAACGATATACGAGCTTCTGATATCGCTCTTTACAAGTTACATAGACAATTTCAGTGTTAATTTCGCGTTGCACATACTAAAGCCTATATTTATGGAGATTATAAGCGGATTGGAGACGAAAATGGAGAAACTGCATACTGTTCATGCGGATAGTACTGTTGTGGTGGGCGTGTATTTAGTCAGTGTGCTACCGGCGCTTGAGGACTCCACGCGCCATGCGGCGTTCTTGCAGAAGTAAGTCTTAATAGGTGTTTTTTTATCTATACTAGCTGTCCCGGCGAACTTCTTATAGACTTAACTGCTCCTCTACTTCTACCAACTACTACTCTACTACTATTACTACCTTAAATTATTCAAAAGTAATATCTCATTCTTGCGATAGCAAGGATGAAATCAAGAGTTAACCTATCTAACATAAAAAAAAAAAAAAAAAAATCCGCTTAGTAATGACCGGGTCCCCAACGTCAAAATTCGCGAGCGGACTAAGGTTCAGGATGTCGGCGAGCGAATAATGGGGCTCAAATGGAGTTGGGCAGGACAATTGGCCAGACGAAATGACGACAGGTGGACGAAAACGCTGACTGAATGGTGGCCGAGAGAAGGGCACAGAAAAAGGGGTCGTCCACCATCCCGATGGGTTGACGATGTTCGGAAGACCGTGGGTTGCACCTGGCTAAGAATAGCTAATGACAGAGGCGAATGGCAAAATCAAAGGGAGGCCTATGCCCAGCAGTGGGTCGATAAAGGCTGATGATGATGATGAATATAGCTTGAGTTTGGTTTTAGTCACGAAATAAACATTCTGAACGCACCTTTAAATACATATATGACAACCAGAAAATGTCATCATCCATATAAAATGTATGTATGAGAAAATTAATTAACGTTATAATTATTCTCTCTGTGAACCATCTTCAGATTCTTACTGCATCACCAAAGGAGGGGCAACAGCCTACTGCCGGCACCCCACAAGCCTACGTGTAACAATGTAATGCTATTTTCAGATGGATCGTGTACAGCGGCATACGCGGGCTGCCCGTGAAAACGTTCTCGGTGCCTTTGAAGTGGGTGTCGGAGCATCGGCCGGACTCACTGGACTTTTACCTGCAACACCTTAGGGAATGTAAGAATTTGTATTTTCACCCTAAGTACTTTTGTTTTGATTTTTAACATTTTTTTTTTTATTCAAATTTATTATAAGGACCTTTATTTTACAACATGCCGGTCCTATCGTATTTACAATGATTTTATAACAATACCTGCACCAATAAAAAAAGGAAATAAGCCAACAATAAGAGAATAATTACTACAATTGAATAAAAATAAAAATAAAAAAATTACAAATAATAAATTAAGCATTAGGTAGGTACTACTTGTGATGAGTCACGGCTCTGAACAGCTGAACAGCTGATTCAGATGTAGGATGTGCTAAAACTTTGTGAAAAATTCCTGTGTCAAGACTGTTCAGTCCGAAAGCCATCACAAGCGACTGTCTTTCCTGCTGGAAGCGCACGCACTCCTCTAGTAGATGTTGGACATCCTCTACTACTCCACATGAGTCACAATTGGGTGTGTCCGATTTACGCATTAAAAAGGCAAACTTTTTAAGAGGCATATGTCCCGTTCGCAGTCTATGTCCGATAACAATGAGTTTGCGAGATATTTTTATTAAACCAAACCAAGGGACATGAATTTTTAACATTAATTTAAGTTTACTTTAACTGTCCTCTTTTTTTTTTATATATAATATAAATCTATTATTGGTCGTAGGATATATATGTAATTTAGGATAATGTAGATTAAGGACTGTGGATTTTGTTTAAATAAATAAATAAAATAAATCATAAATATCAATGATGCGGTGGTTCTTAAACAAATGTTTTATCAAAATCGGTTAAGTAGTTTACAAGATGTTGGCGGTCAAAGTGGGGATGAATAATCGAGACTTTCCAATTTGGAATGATTATCTTGGGTATCTTAATGATCTTAAAGATGATCTTTCGCCGTGGGGTGCCGGCAGTAGAATGATACCCCTCCTCTCATGCCCATGGATGCAGTAAGAGCCTCCTAAGGGATACCTCCGGAAAATGGGCAGCAGCGTCTATCCGTGTATCAACATCCCATACTGCGCTCACCAACTCGCCTGCCAAGCGTGGTGAGAATGGCAACTACCCCTCATGGAGATCCATGAGGGAGGCCAGTGTTCATCAGTGGACGTTTTATGGCTGAAATGATGATGATGATGATGATGATCTTGGGTAGGTTATACCTTTCCTAGCTCTTACTTTGTGTCGGGGGTTACTTAAATTTTACAAGATTTTTTTTTAAACAAGTTTGTAAAATTTATTTTACAAGTTCAATTCAATACTTGGAAGGAAAACAGGGACTAGAGCGCTAGATGCTAGATGTTTTAATAACTTAGTGTAGGTCTTGTAAGCTAAATTATAAATATGTAATAAGCCATTGTCTGCAACCTAAGCTAAATATGTACTTATGTACACTTTAGGCGAGCTGTCTTTATACCTACATCTACAATCACAGTCTTTATGCCTACATCTGCAATCACAGTCTATACCTACATCTGCAATCCACAGTCTTTACACCTACATCTGCAATCACAGTCTTTATGCCTACATCTGCAATCACAGTCTATGCCTACATCTGCAATCCACAGTCTTTATACCTACATCTGCAATCACAATCTTTATACCTACATCTGCAATCGCAGTCTTTATGCCTACATCTGCAATCGCAGTCTTTATGCCTACATCTGCAATCACAGTCTATACCTACATCTGCAATCACAGTCTTTATACCTACATCTGCTATCACAGTCTTTGCGTGTTGGTCAGTGTTTTAACGCGATCTATTCACTTGCGGCCGAGGATGCTTCCCTCACATCACTCGCTGGCTTTTTCGAATAAAAAAAAATAAAAATCTGTCCACACTTGACGGAGAAATCGGTGAAGAAAAGTATAGTCGAACATAGAACCTCCTTTTCGAAGCCAGTTAAAAAAATCAAACAATCACCAATGTTGCTGAAATATGTTTTCTGTACAGTCGCAGCGAGCAGTTGCGAAAGCGCCAGCGGTAGTTCGATCAGAATGTACATCGCCAATCTGATCACTGAGCTACTGAACGTGTCGGAGATATCGGAGAAGTGCATAGAACGGCAAGTGCTGCCCGCCGCGGTTTCACTGCTTCATGATGATGATGTGTGAGTATCTTACACTTCATTTGTTAAACTATTATAGCTATCGTAAATTATCGTATTCATATTAAATATCGGGAATGTTCTTTTTTTTTATTGACATAAGTATAGTGTTACAATTATTAATGAATCCATAGGCTCCCGAACTAGTTAATAACTGTGTTTCAGGAGCCAGTGGCTTCTCTAACAATCCGTGATATTAATTATGTCTAACTTAGGTAAATCTAAACAAAAAGCTTAACAAAAAAAATATAAAATTGCCAAGAAAAAAATAAAACACATTTTTCAACTAACTAACAAAAGAAAATAAATATTTTAAGGAATAAAAACAAAAACAATACCTATTGTCTCCCACTTGCAAAAATAAATAAATGGGTAAGGACCAAATTCTTTGCATCGTTGGACAACGGAAATCACACTGGAATGTGTCACACAGGAAAAAAAAGTCGCACAATAAAATTGTAACGGCACGTGTACAAAGGTTTGAAGATGTACATCAGTAAAAAATAAAAATAATTTTAAATCATGTGTTTTTTAAATATCAAGCATGATAAAACCAAAACCTTCAAAACATCTCTCAAAATCTGTTACAATACATATAAAAATGCCTCTAAGTCATTATCAGTTTTTTTCACATTTATCACATTTACATCTGCTTCATAATTTTCCTTTGGTTTTCCTATGTCATTTATTAAATACTTTTTTCAGAATTCAACTTCACTAGACATAGTCCGTCAATCCTCATCACTTTTTTCTTTCAAATTTGATTCATCCTATGTCTCTTCAAACTCAGGCTTCCTTCCATTGTTGTCTCATATCTTTTTTTTTCATCTTCGTTCTTATCAGATATTTTTTTTCTTCGATTTAGTTCTCCCCGCATTCTTTCGTTGCTTTTGTTTAAATTTTTCAGGATTTGTTTTTTTTAAATTTGTGCGATATTTCCGACATCTTTCTGCCGATGATAATGGCATCTAAAAAACAAAACAATGTTTAACTTTACAATTCCAGCATAATACATTGATTTAAACTTGCACGATTTTCACACATTATTATAACAAAAGGAGACTTAATCGCGTTCAAAAAGGTGCTTATTTCATTATCTCGACGTTTCGGACGTGATGTTACGTCCATGGTCTCAGGGAATCCCTTCGAGACCATGGACGTAACAACGTAACGAGCTTAAATGGGTCATTGTACGCATCAAAACAAACAACTTTATATAGAAATATATGTTTCATTAAAAGTATCCAGTAGGTATCCAGAGGTATGAGTATGCCACGGTTTCAAGTAAATCTGACCATAAAATAAACTCACAATCAGTTTTTTTCTATTTATTTGTTAGACTAGATAGATAATAAAATGATTAAAATGATGTGTACGCACCTTTACGAATTTCCGTTGTGACACGTAGCACACTTTCGTGTCACTTGTCGCACAATGGAGCCAAAATACTTCACGACCTACCCTAAAATGTTTCACACTCAACAAACTAAACGAGTTACACTAGTAAATTTTAGTGTATTTCAGCAATGTACTATTATAGTTCGCACTTAATTATTCGCAAGCAGAGAAATCGTGATAGAAAGCAATAAAATTACATAGCAAAGTCACACAATTTTAACGCTACGCGGAGCTTCCACCGACACGATGCTCGATTGTCAGTAAAAAAAGATAGTGGCACTATCGGAGTTTTGCTTGAGAGTTCGGAGTCAGTGTTGCCATTAAAATAATTTAAGAATCTACTGGCTTAGCTTTGTAAATTCCGTGTTATGTCGTCGCACAACTGGAGGTTGCACAATGGAAGGATATTTAGGACATACAATAAATACTTGCTAAATTTTAAATTATGAAGGATATCCTTATGAAACTATAACTGCTTCTTAGCAAAACCTAAGACTATACATACAAATAAACTGTATAAGTTAAGACGTTCGTATTTTTAAAACAAAATCAATATATTATCGACAAAGCAGAGTTGGGACATATTAATTTTCTATGGGATCATTATTAAAGATAAAAAATAATATTTATTAATAAAATGTTTATTAATTATATTGAAAATCAATTAGTTTATAAAGATTATGTTTAATAAGAACTGTTATTTGGCGTGTTTTTTACTCAATAAAGTAACAATAAATATTTTATTTTTAATTAGAGAAGAGGTGGACGCTAAAGTGTGACAGCATTTGCAAAGAATTTGGTCCTTACCCAAATACGAATATAACAAATATTATATTGCAATATAAAGATACATATATACATATATATATATATACATATATATATATATATATTATACACGTGCTTGTTAACATTCCCGATATTTAATATAATTTTTTTTTAATTGTTTCATAATTTCTGTCTTATTAATTTACCCACGTATCATCATTTCAGCCATAAAACGTCCACTGATGAACACAGGCCTCCCTCATGGATCTCCATGAGGGGTAGTTGGTGGTCACCACGCTTGGCAGGCGGGTTGGTGAGCGCAGTATGGGATGTTGATACACGGATAGACGCTGCTGCCCATCTTCCGGAGGTATCTCTTAGCAGGCTATTACTGCACCCACGTATAAAAACAGTATTTTTTAATTGTTACTAAAGGCTGTTGGACTTTGTCAAACAAATAAAATAAAATTGGCTTGCCCTGCAGTGGGACGATATGATAATAATATTTACATTACCATGACAGCATAAAAAACACCAAAGCTACAAAGACATACATACAACTACTATAAAAATCACTTAAATATCATCTCGATACAGCGTCGTTGTCTTTGAACGGGTTACTATTACAAGTAACACAAGATTGGACCTCCATAGCACAGGATCGGTAAAAATGGAAGGGGGACAGGGAATCCCTGAGCTAGTAATAATAATAACTTGATTACCTTTAAGGTCCGTCAGAGAAGTCGCAATAACGACATGGGGCAGCGTAACGCGCTCCTGTCTGATTCGAAGTCTACCTTGCGAGGCGCTGTGCTGGCCACCGTTGGAAGACCTCATGGCGACCCCACACCCGCTGGGCGGTAAAGAGGCTGCGCGCGTCGCCGAAGCTCTAGCGTTACTGGTCTTACCCACTGCGGATAACAGAGCTGTATCAGAGAAGGGTAAGTGGAAAGAGAACTGGCAGCGCCGCGTGGTCGGCGACAGACTGGTAACTTTGCGTGTTGGGCCAGTGAAAGTCAAATGACAAACAGCACACCACGCAAACCTACCTTGTATGTGATCGCTATGCTGGCCACTGTTAGAAGACCTCGTGGCAGCGCTAAATGCGCTGGGCGGGAAAGAGGGCGCACGCGTCGCCGAGGCTCTAGCGTACCTGTTTGCTACCATGTGTTGTCACTGTTAGATCGCCTGCCGTTACTTCAGTAGTAATAGTACGTTACTATGACATCTGTCAGATTTGTAACTCATGGTACCAAATTCAAAGCAAATGAAGTCCAAACTAGTCGCTGTAGTATAGTTTACTGCGTATTTTAGTACCAAACTATCCGCTAGAGGCGCTGTACATGTTTTCATACATATTTTTAACTACAGACGCTAGCGAGTATAGATTGTGAAAACTCATGGTAGACCTACTGGTCCACCGCGGATAACAGTGCAGTTTCAAACAAAGGTAGGTAAGTGAAATAAGAGCTGACAAGACCGCTTTAGGTCAGTCACTATTAATACAGTTGACATGGAATACAAACTTTGTATGTATAAACGATATGTTGGCCACCGTTAGAAGCCCGACATCCGCTGGGCGGTAAGGCGGTTAACACACTGCCACGCACCACGCTGCATGTTACTTTAAATCATTATAAAATAAAAACAAATCATTATATAATTATATCTGTATATACTAAACGACGAGCTTGACGAGCTCTGTGACGCAGCGGGCGAAGGTCTGCCTGCGACGCAAGGGGTTGCGGGTTCGATTCCCGCCTCGGGACAAATGTCTGTACGACCTGCAGTATTTGTTCAGGGTGTTCTAGGTGTTTTTCTAATATATAATAAAAATATCTATCTATGTAGTATAATGTATTAAGTATATCAGTCATCTAGTACCCATAACACAAGCTCTGCTTAGCTTGGGGCTAGATAATGCTGTGTGATTTGTCCAGTTATATAAATAAAAATAAACGAAAAGTGTGGTTTGGGACCATGAAAACAAGTCGTTTTAGTTTAGAGGGAAATTAATCAGGAATTCGTATTTTGTTTTTTTTTAATTCTTAATTGTATTAATTTATGTTAAAACAAAATGCAATTAAATTATTTAAGTTTAATTCCGCTTATGCTGAGATGCATGAGCACCGCACCGCCCTCCCGCTAATTATGCACATGCAGGAAGAACTATGTTGCTAGTGCAGCATGCATACCCAAACCTATACGACGACACGTGTTTCGCCTCTCCGCGAGGCATCATCAGGTGAGACGCTGAGGTGTTGACTGGTCGGCGGCTGGAACGAAAGATATGGATTTCCGCAAAGTAACGCCTGATTCCATTAATTATATTAATTTACATGTTTACTAATTGATGTGGTTTGAACACGTTCCTGAGTTCATTGCTGGATTTTTTCTATTTCATTAAAAAAAATACCTCTGTGATTTGATGCATTTTATTTGTACCTCTAAGGCAACTATTCACGGAGGTCAATGACCTTGTCAAGAATCAGCTGGAGTTTAAGCTGTCATTATCGTACAATCTATATAAAGTTAAAACTTTCGTGGTCTTGAATGAAAATCACCGAACACTGAAAAGTCGTAAAAGTAAAGTTGTTCCTTGAGGGGTCAGAATCACCCCTTTCGGGTTAATACACACAGAGCACAGTCCAGCCCAGTCGTTTCAGCCGTAAAACGTCCACTACTGAACACAGGCCTCGCTCATGGATCTCCATTAGGGGTAGTTGCCATACTCACCACGCTTGGCAGGCGGGTTGGCGAGCGCAGTACGGGATGCTGGTACACGGAAAGACGCTGCTGCCCATCTTCCGGAGGTATCCCTCAGCAGGCTCTTACTGCATCCATGGGCATGAGAAGGTAACATTCTACTGCCGGCACCCCACGGCGAGTACACCTTGTACAGGTCGCGCGATAGTTAAAGATCGCTCGGCAAAAGTAGAAGGGGTATGCGCAGTATTCAATTCTAAGGTCTATTTGGTGATGTGCGGAGTGAGGGGGGCGGGTGTGCGCTGACGGCGTCACGTCATTGGTAGATCAGTTGCTCTCAAGGTCTCAAGGTCACCTCCCGCGTTGCGTTCACGCGTCTCGATTCGTGCGCGATTGGACACATGCGCCGATTGCCCCCACTAGATTCATCGAGCGACCTTAAACCACCGCGCGACCTGTAGGTATAATGATGTTAAAATGGCTTACTAATCGTTTGATTCTCAAACAGCGGTGTCCCTTCTCTGCGCGCTGTGCCACAAGGGCGCGTTGAGCACGGAATGCCTCGCGGCCCTCACGCCGGGCTTGCAGCTGGCCGCGCACCGCTGCAGGCACCATGCGGACCTGTTGCCGGCTCTTAGGTAAGTGCAGAACTGTTTGATTCTCAAACAGCGGTGTCCCTTCTCTGCGCGCTGTGCCACAAGGGCGCGTTGAGCACGGAATGCCTCGCGGCCCTCACGCCGGGCTTGCAGCTGGCCGCGCACCGCTGCAGGCACCATGCGGACCTGTTGCCGGCTCTTAGGTAAGTGCAGAACTGTTTGATTCTCAAACAGCGGTGTCCCTTCTCTGCGCGCTGTGCCACAAGGGCGCGTTGAGCACGGAATGCCTCGCGGCCCTCACGCCGGGCTTGCAGCTGGCCGCGCACCGCTGCAGGCACCATGCGGACCTGTTGCCGGCTCTTAGGTAAGTGCAGAACTGTTTGATTCTCAAACAGCGGTGTCCCTTCTCTGCGCGCTGTGCCACAAGGGCGCGTTGAGCACGGAATGCCTCGCGGCCCTCACGCCGGGCTTGCAGCTGGCCGCGCACCGCTGCAGGCACCATGCGGACCTGTTGCCGGCTCTTAGGTAAGTGCAGAACTGTTTGATTCTCAAACAGCGGTGTCCCTTCTCTGCGCGCTGTGCCACAAGGGCGCGTTGAGCACGGAATGCCTCGCGGCCCTCACGCCGGGCTTGCAGCTGGCCGCGCACCGCTGCAGGCACCATGCGGACCTGTTGCCGGCTCTTAGGTAAGTGCAGAGCTAGCGGACGGAAGCTGATGATTCAAAATTTTTAAGATAAAGATATTAAAATGGTAAAAATTTTACTTGCCTCAAAGTGATCACTAGTTTTTCTTCAGCAGAAATAGTATCCCGTATTACATAAATTTGACATGGAGTCAAATCTTCTTGTATAATTTCTAGTAAATCATCAAACGATGTTACTGACATCCGAAAGTAGTTAAAAAACTTTTCGTTATGTTCTCTGAGCTTTGGGTATAATGTTATAAACATACTATGCGTCATTCTGTCACGTAGAATTGGATGAACATTAAATCGTCGACTTTCTCTTTGTTTACGACGTTTCCATCGACGGTATGCAAGCTACAACACGACTGCTTTGTCTGGCTCCATGTTTATAACTGTCCCTGGGTCCCTCCCAAATACATCGCGCGTAGGAGCGCGCGTAAAACGCGGCATCTGGACACAATATAAATTGAAGCGCGTGAGGCTACTCGCGCGTACAACGCCTCATCTGGAGAGGCTCTTCGCGCTTAGATCGGGAATATTAGTCCTAGTACTATTTAGAGTAGTAGAACTGTTTGTGAAGAGTTCATCCGGGGAAGTAACCAACCATACCTAACTATTTCTGCCGCCAAGCAGTAATGTCTACATTGGTGTGTTTCGGTTTGGAGGGGGTAAGGGGGCCGGTGAAATTACGGGCAGTTGAGACCTTACAACTCTGTCTCAGGGTGACGGGTGCAGTACAGCGTTGGTCACGTGCTTTTAATGAACGTGATTACTGCGGTATTGCAATTACCAAAGTAGAGGTTACCGCTTAACATCAGGTGGACATAAAACAGGCAGTGAAGGAACGTTTATATTGTCGCCTTACAAAAGTTCTAAAGTAGGTATAAAGAGTCTTCTGTCAGGCGGTAACAAGGTGCGTGCTTACGTTATGCCCCTACTCATTTACACGTTCGACATACTAAGATGGTCTCAGACAGCATTGGATGCCCTGGATTGTAAATTTCGTCAAATGCTAACTGCTCACCGCAGGAGACACCCTCTTTCATCGGTTATGAGAATGTACCGCGGTGTGTGGAGGCCGGGGCTTTCTTAAAGCGAAAACTTGGAATAAAAAACAAATAAAGCGTAAAACGTCTTTACATTGAACTACTACTGAACACAGGCCTCCCTCATGGATCTCCATGAGGGGTAGTTGCCATACCCATCACGCTTGGCAGGCGGGTTGGCGAGCGCAGAACGCGATGTTGATTCACTGAAAGACGCTGCTGCGCCATCTTCCGGATGTAACTCTTAGCAGGCTCTTAGGGGCCGTCTCCACGAGCGAGGGAATCGCGGCGATGTTATCGTCCGTGCCATGTATTTCTAGGTAATACACTCTTAGAGGCCGTCTCCACGAGCGAGAGAATCGCGACGAGTCCGCGCTATAGAATCGCCGCGATTCCCTCGCTCGTGGAAACGGTCCCTTATTGCATCCACGGGCATGTAAGGGGGGCTAACATTCTACTGCCGTCACCCCACGGCACGTAAAATATATTACTGTAACCGATCTTTCAACAGGAAAGTGGAAGAAGTGGTGCAAAATCCCTCCCACTCGCAATACAGGGCGGCGGTATCCAGCCTCCTCCACAGCCTGTGCGGGCCCGCGCCCGAGCCGCCGCGGCCCGCGACCAACCTGCAGGCGGCGCAGGAGGTCACGCGCCGCGTCACGCAGATATTCAACAACAAAACCAACATGCACCTGCAGAATATATTCAAGAAGAAGACGTAGGAACACTGATGGTGATATTTCAAATGTTGGCGTACAAACGAATCAAATCATATTTTTATTTAAGGTTGAACGAGTCGCTCATCTTTCCATACAAACGTGGAAGGGTAACTATTCCACTGTTTGACGTTGACCATACAACACTAAGGATTATATCAATTTATCTCGTCATAATCTATGTTTGTATACACCCCGAACCGTAAAAAAAGTATTTATTTCAAAAATACAAGCTTCTAAACTTTCGTATTTCAACACTGATTTTAGCCCAACTTTGGACGAAACTAAATAATATACGGAGAAAGAAAACTCAAAAATAAACGCCGTTCCGACATAGTTTAATTATTTAAAAATTGAAATATATGTTATTTTGAAAAGATTACACTCAAGTTTTTCTATTAATAACCCTTGTGCTAAAAGTCTATTCACATATTTTTGCGCGGTCGTTTTAGGAATGAATCATTGTGCATTTCATTCTAGCGCGCGGGTGCACACACTATGTCAGATGAGATAGCATACATTTAGGCCGCGCCCACTAACGACTGCCTCCGCGACTTGGTCAACCTTAAACAACCTTCGAGATTTCTACCATTCGCTTTGCAACTTTAAAATAGGTTTTTATTCCGGTTCGATTTTGACCATCTTTCAAGACACTCGACCGTCCAAATAGACACTTGGCCATCCATACATTGGACCATCATTTTAGAAACTGGGCCACCGTCTACCTACACACTCCACCTGGACACTCGACCTTATTGTTCTACTTGACCATAAGGCCGAGTGTCCAGTAACTCTTAAGGCTAGATAGTCGAACATCCATCTAGCTAGCTAGACACTACTTGAATACAAGGCGGCGATATCCAGTCTCCGCCATAGCCTGTGCGGTCCGCGACCAACTTGCAAGCGGCGCGCGGGAAGTCTTCCGTTCAAGAAGCGTAGGAACACTAATGGTGATATTTAAAACGTTGGCGTACAAACGAATCAAATGCTATAGAAATGAAGATCGTATTTATCTTCATAACACTTATTTTACTATAGCGTTACAATAAAATAATGTGTAGGTTCCAGTGTACTCGTATTTCGATGTCGTTTGGATACATGTTTCAAGTTGATGTTAGTGTTTACATCTTGCTTTGTGCGTTCAATTAGATTTGTTAAAATCACACAAACTGGTTTGTGTCTATGCGCATAAAATATTAGTGTAACCGTGTTGATTCGATCCCTAGTACCCTTACATTGGAAAACTATGAAATTAATATACTATAATATTTAAGGTTGATTATGTAAAGATAAAAATATGTTTATTTTGTCACTAATTATTACGAACAATTAACAAAATTTTCCTTAGAACTAAGTCAAAGTGACAAAAAAGGTCACCATTCAGCTTGTGCTGTGGCAAATGTCGGTGGTATAATGTAGATAGATAAAATCAATAGAGCTTATATCCAATCAAATAATTTTGGTTAAGTGTAAATATAGAAAACCTAATCCTTTATTTTAAAAGATTATATTCTTGTAATATTAAGTGTGGTAGGTACTTATTGAGCATCTTAATCAAGTTCAAATGTTTAGTTGAAACATTATGGTCCAATCGTAAAGGGTTGCAGTAAATATGATTACAAAAGAAATAGAAAAAACACGTAAATCTTGTATGAATAGGTACTTAACTCTTATGTTTCTCCTTACGCTTACTAAATTATATGATGAGGATAAGCTTATATTAAAATAGGTATGCTTTTATCAATCTAATCTACAGTCAATCTAATCTAAACAGCCTGCTGGATCCCACTGCTGGGCAAAGGCCTCCCTTCTCAATCACATAATAAATATATATTTGTTTCTAAAATGGTAGACCTGTCTCATACATTATTAATAACCTAATAAATATATATGTGTTCCTTAAATAGTAGATCTGTAACCAAAATTTTATCCAGTAGAATTTGGTTCTGGCACTTCGCCGGCTAATGTGTTAATCCTGGTCAACATCTATACAATTGCACAGTTTCAGCTCGATACGTACGCTAGTTTTTGCGTGAAGAGGTAGCAAACTTTCGGCTTTATTATATTAGTGAGATTAGTGACTACTCTGAACTTTATAAAATTATGTTTTTCAATCTATCAAGCAATGTGGCTTCGAACAAATTATTTATCTTATCATGTACCTACTTAAGTTATATATAATTATTATTATAAGTCTCAATGTGTAAATAACTCTTCATTCCACTAAATTTTAGTCATTATTTAACATACGAACAAAATGTACGAATATAAATTCGCTTCAATATTAATTTTGGATTTGACTTACATAGGTGCTGTTATTACGATTTTATTAATATTGATTTTATTTATGTTACGTTTGCTCATGTTTTCTCGTCCTCTATGATCAATTAATATTTGTTGTAAATGTTGACTGTGAGGAGGCCTCTGCTTCGAATCTTGCGGGCAGCGGGGCGGCGGCGGCGGCGGCGGCCGCGCGGGAGCGGTAGGATCTTATGCGTAAAATCAAATGGACCGGCCCGAGGAAACAGCGGCGCGGCGCACGAAAACCCCGGCCGCTCTCGCGCCGCCGCCGCTGCCCGCAAGATTCGAGGCAGAGGCCTTAAAGATATAAAAAACAAATGGTTGTAGATACCATAAGCCTTTTAGATATATCTAGAGACAATTTATACAGAATTAGCATCAGGTACTATACAAGCTGTAGAAGACACCATAGTGCCTGGGACATTTTAAGATGGAATAGGCTTGTCCAGTACTATTATCTCTGCTTGATTGGCCGTATGTAGAATATCGTGTACCTTTCAGAGTCTTTGATTTATTTAATTTAATTAAGTCGAAGATTATTTTTAAATGCTGTCTTCACGCTTTGTTGTAAGACCTTGCCTAAAATGTATTATCAGCTCGGTCGGTAACCTGTTATCTCGGGACACCTCTTTAAACGTTTTACTAAAGGTACAATTAAAATTTAAGTTGCTTCACAATTAGACATTAATTTATATGCATTATGTTATGTTGCATATATTTTCATAATTACTCATTATTTTAATCACAAATTAAGTATAGGTATTCGCTAAAGGCAGCTGTGGCGTGAAAAGGATGAGATCATACCTATTGTATTGTAATGTTATTAAAATTGATGTGGGTAAGTTATCCATAAGTCACCTTTAAAGTCATTAACTTTTTAACAATTCATGACCAGCCGTATTCTCGCGAAGATGATAATTATAGTATCATAATAGCTAAAACATGTAATATGTGTCAAAATAACGTTGGATTCTATACATATTTTAATGTTAGTTATCTATTGTGATTGTCATATTTTTCAAAATTAGGCCTATGCAGATTATCTTTCATAATTTCTATAAGATCTTTATTACCGGAGATATGTACATTATATATTTTCTAATTGCGAACAATATAATGGTATAGCTGCAATACAAGTACCACTTACAAAATCAGCCCGACCAGGTAAATAAGTTATTATTTAATTCAGGGCTTATGGTTGATAATAGAGAACGATAATTATCTGAATACTCTTGTTAAATAATTGCTCGTACTTTTATCAGAATCAATATTTATGTATGTAACATAAGAATTATAACCGTGGACCCGTATTTACTTGGTCCATGTTTTATCTCTGTGTTTAAAAATGTGTAGATTGTAGATATTGTCATAATTATACATGTTTCAAAGAATTTACGCAAGTAAGAGCTATGAATCTCAGTGTTTTTATTTATTATTAAAAATGCAAATATGAATGCTTAAATTATTAAATGTCGTAAGTAGAATGTTAGAAAATGTTGAATTTTCCAAGGGCCTTACCATTGTTAATGAAATGTATCTCCGTTGTAAAATCGCACGCTATTTTATTGAGCAATATTATTTGAATATCAGATTAATATAAATATGTACTTAATTGATGTAAAAAAAATGTTATTGTACGCAACCTTCGATCAAATATAACCTAGATATCGCGCAAGCTCACTAAAAGTGACCAGACTAAAGAGTGCAAAATTTCATTGTTTGCACTCTTTTGCCGTCAGTATCGCGCCGACTGTCACGCGTGTAACAATGCTGAAATGTTTCGTAATGTTGTAAAAATATCACACTCGCAAGGAAAAAACAACATGGAATCTCGTATTTCCGGAAAGTATTACATTTTTACAAGTACATAGAGTGATTAAACTTCTAAATAATCTAGTAATTATCTCTAAATTAGTTTAAAAAAAATGTATATCCTATTATTTTGGCTTCGATGTTGTCTCTTTCACACGCGTAACGTAAGACAAGGACAAATATAACCTTGGTTCAGAACAATAACATTGCAAAATATTGGAGTCGCCTTATTTTTAAAACATTTTAATCTAAAAGTAGTTTTAAATAACAGATTTCCCAAAAACGAAATTCAAAGAGAAAAGTGGCGGTTATTGGTTAAAGAAGAACGCAATGACGAATATTATACACCTAATGACTCCAGTGTAGTTTGTTCAGACCATTTTGCTGAATCAGACATGTACATCACAAAAACCGGACTTCGAAGAATATATAAAAATAATAAAAATGACCGTAATACGTGCCAGTTTAAAGCAGCATACAAGAAGATGTTAGCTCATTTAGAGCTAAGTAGTAAATTCAGTGGGAATTGTATACCGCTAAAAAATATTTCCATTCTGCAAACTACTTCAACCCAAAATATTAATAATACTTCGAGCAGTCACCTGATGGTGTATGAAAATACGAGTATGAAAATGAATTGTTATTATAATTGTTATTAGTAAGAAATGTATATTAGTAATAAATAAAAGTATTTTTGATATCAAATTATTTGCCCTTTGAATTCATGAAATGCCTCGAAGTTGGGTTGATAAAAATATTAACTTAAATTGTTCAGTCGTTGCTATATGAAAAGAGAACAAACAATCTCACTTTTATATGAATGTATTTTGGAGTCAATGGAGAAAGGTTATTACAAAAAATGATAACTTGAGCGAAGCCAGGGCAAGCTATCTAGGTCATAAATTTACAGTAAAATAACAGTTCTTCATAAATTTCATAAAGCAAAAAAAATATTATACGAAAACTACTCCATTGGATTTATGTTCTATCGTAGTTTTGACAGATATATCGTAGTTTTGACAGATTTCAAAAGTAAAAATCAAGCCGTTTTCTTGCGTAGTTTCATAAGGTAATGTTGTATCTAGGTTATATTTGATCGAAGTACGCAACATAGAAACTGGTTGTGTAATTAATTATAAAATAAAAATATATTTTAAAAGTGCTGTGTTCATTGATTTTCTCCCTTCAGAATAGCGTATTTAACGTATTCCTCATTTTAGTTAGAAAGATAACATAATTATATGGATCGAATTTAAAAAGATAAATACTTTTAGTAAAGGAAAGGTTTATTATTATATTATTAAAATGCATGAAACAAAGTATCTTTCTTGACATCAACAGCGTGGAATTTTAACCCCTTATAAGGCCGCACCAATCTACACGGCTTTACAAAAAAAAATATCAACAAAAAACAAGCTTCAAATTTGATATGGACCCTATAGCGTGCTAAGGTTGAAATTATAACATAATGTGGCCGCTAAATCGCCTCTGCCTTATTAAGGGTTTTTGTGAGATTTACGTAGGGCGGAGGTATTGCCAGGTGCTTATTCCTTCTTCTTCCTAGGACGCATGCAGCATACAGCCGAAGTGTCCAGCATGTTGTAGTCGGCATCACCTTTAGCGCGCGATTCTGTAAACTTGGCGTGGGTCTCCGGTGACAGGTAGTACGCCTTTACTGCGGGGGTGACTTTCATCGCTTCAATGTAGTTCACCTGCAGATTCAAATAATAATAATTTAATAATGTACTGGACTTACTTTGCTCTGCTTACTTTGGGTACACAGCACCATCCAGCCCCAAAGTTAGCAGGCAGCTAGGTGAATACTTATGTATATACATTTATTTTGTAAAGACAAACATCCCGAGGAAAATCTCTCCAGATAAAAATTGCAAACAATTTGACCCCCGGCGGGGATGGAACTCGCAACCTCCTGCGTCTTAGGCATCTATCAAAACAACTGCGCCACGGAGGCCGTCAACTATGTATAATAATAATTATATTAGACAATGTTTAACCTAATAAACAAATATGTAGACTGTAAAACTATAGAACCTGGGCGCTTAAATTGCCTAACTACATTGAAGGAGTAGGGTAATTTATTTGATCTTATGTTGTGAAAAAAGCTGTGTCGGCCGACTGGTACGTGCCTTTCTATCCGAAGGTGGGTTTGATATTAGCTGAGTAAACCAATGGACTTTTCTTTCTTTAAAATAATGATGTGTGATTAGATTACATATAACACATTATTTATTGGTGAGGGAAAACATCGTGAGGACACTTGAGGCTTTGTAGCTTCAAACAAAGCTGAGAGAATGGTATGGTGCTGAACACAGTGCATTGCTAATTTATGTTTTTTTTTATATATTATTCTGTTAGAGACAATTTGTATTTGTGCTGGATGAAGCCTAATCCATCTATCATGTCCCCAGCGCTGCATGTGACCCGTTCAGCATGAATACCAGTTGCTGAGATTGCATAAATCATCTATAGTAGATGTTAAAGGCCTTACCTTTCTACATTGTTAGTGTTGACTTACTGGTACATTACCAGTAAGTCTGTTTACAAGTTACACAATATTGATATGATAACACAAATCGTACAAGTATTTTGAAGCACAATGATAATAAAATTTACCACATCCTCCGATAACTATCAATACATTTAAATTGAACCTCACTTTAATGTTGAATTGAAATTATCGTGGCTAGACATCATTTAATAAATATAATACGGCTTACACCAGACGAGAACTGATGAGTTCTCGTCTCGCGGCCCTCGGAGTCGGCCACGAACGGTGCTCATGAAGAAGGGCCTCTAAATGGTCTACGAAACGTCAGCAAGATGATAATAAGTTAGGTACGTGGTGTAAGCCGTATTATATTTATTAAATCACTTTAATGTTACTTATAAAATTATAGGTTTATAATCATGAACAGGTCAACACATACACTAAGCATTAATTTAACATTACAAATGAGACGGTATTTCTTAACTTACTATTTCATTTATAATGTAAAATAATGTAATCAATGAAGTTAGAATAAACTCAAAATGAGCAGCCGCCCAGAAAAACACATGTGTTAAAAATTTTTGACGAGCTCTGTGGCGCAGCGGGCGAAGGTCCGCCTGCGACGCAAGGGGTTGCGGGTTCGATTCCCGCCTCGGGACAAATGTCTGTACGATCTACAGATATTTGTTCTGGGTGTTTTTCTATATTAATAAAAATATCTATCTATGTAGTATAATGTATTAAGTATATCAGTCATCTAGTACCCATAACACAAGCTCTGCTTAGCTTGGGGCTAGATGATGCTGTGTGATTTGTCCAGCATTAAAAAAAAAACAAAAAAAAAATTGATCTCAAAATACACTGCCGGCCAAAAGTTTGAGACCACTTGTAAAAATCTTTGTAACCACCAAAATATTTCAAAAGTACACCTGATAAAGAGCTAATTTGAACACCTGCGTATTCTATTGTTATCAAAGAATTTCTGAGAGTCATTTTTATTGTATATTTTTAAGTTATCATCCTTTAAAGGTCTATTGTTTCAAAACATAAATGAGTACCGCGCGCTTACCAGGTGATAGAGTCATTGTTATATTTTTTATGGCCTGCTCATTTCTAATTATTTTGGTTTTGTTTTGCGGTAACCGTACTTCCGGATTATTTTAGCTTCCTTGAACATATTTTTTACCTGAGTTTTGATGGAGTAAATTTTTCATTATCTTAACTAGTCTGAGCTCGTCGTTGTTACAGTGAAGACATCTTAAAATGGGAAAAGTGCGCGAAATTAGCACTGAAACTCGTTCTGCCATAGTTGTTTTACACGGCGAAGGCAAATCTGAACGTGCGATTGCCTCTCAACTTAAGTTGTCGAAGACTTGTGTTCATAACGCAATAACCCGATACAAGGAGACTGGCAGTAATCAAGATCGTTCGCGATCGGGGAGACCGAGAGCTACCACTTCTAGCGAGGATAATTTCATCGTCGTTACCAGCAAGCGGAATAGACGCCTAACCGCACCAGAAATCCGCGCAGAAGTGAACAAATCCCGATCAGAACCTGTGTCATTGACTACAGTAAAAAGACGATTGAGAGATGCTAAGTTATTTGGTCGCGTCGCCGTTCGAAAACCACTACTAAGGCCACAAAACAAAAAGAAACGGATGCAGTGGGCCCTTACCCATCGAGACTGGACTGAAGAAGACTTTAAAGAAGTTCTTTGGACAGATGAATCCAAGTTTGAAATATTTGGTTCAAAACGACGAATTTTTGTTCGACGTACCGCCGAGGAAAAGATGATGCCAGATTGTGTGGTGCCAACAGTTAAGCATGGTGGTGGTTCCATTATGGTCTGGGGATGCTTCTCGGGCCATGGAACCGGAGATTTGGTACGAGTCGAAGGAATCATGAAAAAGGAGCATAATAAACGAATACTACAGCAAAATGCCGTTCCGTCTGGTTTAAGATTAATTGGAAATGGATTTTTTTTCCAACAAGATAATGATCCTAAACATAGTTCAAAATTATGCAGGGGTTATTTAGAACATAAAGAAACAGAAAGGGTGTTAAAAAACATGGTGTGGCCCCCTCAGAGTCCGGATCTCAACCCCATTGAGCTATTGTGGGAAGAGCTTGACAGAAATGTGCGCAGTTGTTGTCCCTCCTCACAAGAAGACATGTGGAAGGCTTTACAAGAAAGCTGGAACAATATCTCACAAGATACAATTGATAAATTGATTGCTCGTATGCCGAGACTAGTGAAAAAAGTTATAAAATGCAAGGGAGGCTTTTTTGACGAAAAATCCGTTTAATGATCTTATTAAATATGAACGTCATTTTTAACGTAAATGGTTGATATTTCTTGTTTTTTTTTTTCTTCTTGATGAATGTGTAAAAATAAAAAATAAGCATTTTAATTAATATCTAAACCTCTTGATTTATATTTTGAGTTTTATTTCATCTTGCTACTTAGATGTAGGTGGTCTCAAACTTTTGGCCGGCAGTGTATACTTGAACTTACCAAAATCTCATATTTAGACTTGTCAATGGCAAACTCAGCCTTGCCCAGCAGAGGTAAGGCTTCGAATCTCTCAAGGAATGGCCAGAGAGTATAATCCACGAGACCAGGTGCATCTCCATTTAAGAACTTAGTTCCACGAGCTTGGATCTCCTTTTGCAGGTACTCAAGACCTTTGTGGTAGTTTTCAGCATGGCTGGATTCAACTCCTGATGGATTGAATGCTGCTGTGTAGTATGCAGACTGGGCCTGTGGAATAGACAAGTTTAAACTTGGTATAGTTTGTGGGAATTTCAACCATAATGTTCATAGCTTTCTTGTTCTAAAATTGCACATTGTTCAAATTGTTTGCAAATTCTCTTCTGCCCAGTGCAATCATATGAAGTCCGAATGACTGGAACCCGTTGCGGCCCAATAGGCAAGATCCGTTGCCAGAGATAACAACAAGTTTGCACTGAGCCTGGTTTTCGCTCAAGACAACACATACATTTGCCACTCCTATCCTATTACTTTCAAAATATCCCAGGTCCATGTGACTAATTTTACTTTAGTACTCAGAAAGTTTCTACTTTTTAACAGTTGTTAGAAAGTAGAAGGGTTGGTGACCCTATGAAAGACCCAGAAATTATTAGGCTGACACATTTGCTGGCTGTTACCCTAGCTAGATAATCTCTTAATTCTCTTTTGTTTATGTCTCAAGTGAAATTGTCATGTGTTCAATCTGTTGGGTGTCATTTAAATAAAAAATAAAGTTAAAATTATGTACTTACAGCAGCAAACATCTCCGGAATTATTTTGTCTTGAGCTCTGCGCAGTGGGTCATTTGACTGCAGAGGATTTTCTGGATACTTTTCATCCAAGTATACATTTACAATGTTGCTGTCAAAAATGGCTTTGCCTTCTTCAAACTCAAGAGCAGGGACGGTTCCTAGAAGATAAATAAATATTTAATAGGTTGATCAGGCAGTGTGTATTGGCAAATGGCAATCAACTTATTTATGTTTGTTTATATTGAAGTTGTGAATTTAAAAATATATTATCAATGCAATAAAATCGCAAATATAGTAAATTAAGTTTTCCTTATTAGAATCCTATAAGACCATATATTATGAATATCATGACCATTAGGTTTTTTCTGAATCTGAACAGTTCATTTGCATAATTTATTGATATTGGTAACTACAATTAAGTATGAAGTTTTCCTTATTCTATTAGAATTCACTGTTAGGTTTTATTTACGACAAATCCTTCTCACACAGCATAAAAAACCGACAGATTTAGATGTTGTCAGCAAAAGACGAAAGAATAAAGTGTATTCTGTGATAAAAACTCGCACATTATCACACACTCTACTTTGCACCAAATTTTATTTTATTTTGTCTTCAACAAATTAAACAAAATTAAACTTCTACATACTGTTTGCGAAATTTGGATTATGTTGAGATGAGACTGAGCTTTTGTTATCTATCAGTTAAATCATAGGCTATGTAACATTTAATTTAGTAAATAAAATGGTAATAATGTAGATGGGGATTGCCGTGAGGTGCCGGCAGTAGAATGTTACTCCTCCTCTCTTGCCCGTGGATGCAGTAAGAATCTGCTAAGGGATGCCTTCGGAAAATGGGCAGCAGCATCTTCCGCGTCATAAACATCCTATACTGCGCTCCCCAACCTGCCTGCCAAGCGTGGCGAGTATGGCAAAAACCCCTCATGATTGAGCAACGAAGGACCAGACCCCGAGTCCCCGGCAGCCCCTTTAGTCCTGGTTACGGTAGCAGGCACGGTAACGGCGGTGCTAAGAATCCCCGGGAGACGGACGGCTACCAACCCCAACGACGACCACTGGCCCTGGTAACACACAACATCCGCACTTTGAGGACAGACGATAAGATCGTTGAGCTGGAAGAAGAATAGAGTAGGTTTCACTGGGACATTTTGGGATTATCAGAAGTCCGTAGAGAGGGCGAGGTCACGATATCCCTTAAGTCCGGTAATCTACTCTACTACCGGGAAGGCGACCAACAGTCCCAAGGTAGTGTCCGGGTTTCTCGTTCACAAGTCACTCGTTAACAACATTATCACCATCGACAGTGTGTCGAGCAGGGTCGCGTACCTAACACCCAGAATGTCTAAGCGATATTCGCTGAAGGTCGTTCAGGTATATGCGCCGACCTCGTCACACCCAGATGAAGAAGTAGAGTCTATGTATCTCATACATACTCTACTTCTTCATCTGGGTGACATCAGCAGAGCCATACATACGAACAACACTCACTTCACTGTTGTTATGGGGGACTTCAATGCAAAGTTAGGCAAGAGAAGCGATGTTGAGTTGAGTGGGGCAATTTGGGTATGGGCACGGAACCACAGGGGACAAATTAAGGCTGGCCGATTTTCTGGAGAAAGAAGGACTCTTTATGATGAACTCTTACTTCCAGAAGCCGCCTCACAGGAAATGGACCTGGATGATTCCCGATGGTTTCACGAGAAATGAGATTGATTTCATCTTGACCAACAAGAAGCGGGTATTGAATGATGTCACTGTGATACACAGGGTGAAAACCGGAAGTGATCACCAAATCGTTAGAGGCACATTATTTAATGTGCCACCTTTCAAGTCTAACGTTCATATTTATGAACGTTAGACTTGAAAGGTCCCGTCTGATGTAATCTACGCTCCGACTTACTCGCGCACATATCTAAAACCTCGAGAGCTTTCAACTCGAACTTTTAAATCGCTTTGATTATCTAGGTCTAGAAGAACATGCATCAGTGGACGAGATCAATAACAGGTTCGTAGAAACAGACCATACGGTGGGGTCTCAGTTCTTTAAGACTCCCCGTACATAATAGAACTCAGAAACTCTCTGATGACACTCTTAACCCCATGGCTGAACGACGCTCATTACGACTGCAGTCTCCCGATGATGCTAAGTCACATAGGTAGCTCAATAGACAAGTTTGGAAATCCTTGCGGCACGATATTCATACCTTTAATACAGCTCGATTAAATATACGATAGAGCGGAACAAAGGCTCCAAAGTGTGCGCGAGACATGTCTATTGGGCAAAGCCAGATGACGAAGCTGAAGAGGGAAGATAGCAGCATAGCGTCAAGTAAAGCAGAAGTGTTAAGGGAAGTCGGAAGGTTCTATGGACAGCTCTACGATTCGGTTACTAAACCTGTTTGCAGCGCGGCATAAGACCCTAGAGCCAAGCTGACCCGACATTATACCGAAGATATAAATAAATAATGCTGGACAGATCACACAGCATCATCTAGCCCCAAGCTAAGCAGAGCTTGTGTTATGGGTACTAGATGATTGATATACTTTATACATTATACTACATAGATAGATAGACATAGACATTCATTTATTTACTAAAGAGCACACAATACATTTTAAAACACAACGAAAACATTTACATTTAACATTTATACATAGTTATTTTATATATTTTTATTATATATAGAAAAACACCCAGAACACCCTGAACAAATATCTGCAGATCGTACAGACATTTGTCCCGAGGCGGGAATCGAACCCGCAAACCCTTGCGTCGCAGGCGGACCTTCACCCGCTGCGCCACAGAGCTCGTCCGGATATACCGGACATCAGCCTGTACGAGATCAGGATGGCCCTGAAACAGCTTAAGAACGACGGAATCACGTCAGAGCTTCTGAAAGCGGGTGGATCACCGATAGTTAAAGTCCTTCAGAAGCTCTTCAACCGTCTTGCTCGAAGGTATTACGCCAAAAACATGGAACAAAAGCGTCGTGGTACTGTTCTTTAAGAAAGGTGACAACACCTTGCTTAAGAACTACAGACTGATCTCGCTTTTGAGTCATGTTTATAAGCTGTTCTCAAGGGTCATCGCAAATCGTCTCTGCTGAACAAGCTGGGTTTCGAAAAGGCTACAGTACCATGGACCATATTCATATGCTGCGGCAAGTGCTACAGAAGACCGAAGAGTATAACTTGCCGCTATGTCTCGCGTTTGTGGACTATGAGAAAGCCTTCGATTCGATCGAAACATGGGCGGTGCTCGAGTCGAGTCCAACGATGCCGAATTGACCATCGGTATATCGAAGTGTTGAAGTCTTTGTATAGAAACGCCACTATGTCAGTCCGAGTACAGGAACAGAGTTTTAATAAGATGCATTTAGTTATACTAGTTTAAATGATTTCTCTTCTTTTCTGCAGTCTGGTTCTTCTTTTTGTTAAAATTATCTTATTAATTTTGTTTGTAAACATTTACATCTCCTCATGTCCTGAGGTAGGGCACTGGAAACTGCGACATAGTTTATACTACTGCATTTTCCAGTGTTCATTTGTATCCTGTGCACATGTATATTTTTTGTGAATAAACAAACTTGAAACTTGAGAGTTCGAAGGATATTCGCTTAAAAAGAGGCGTAAGACAGGGAGACGTTATTTATCCAAAACTGTTTACGACCGCTTTGGAAGATGCCTTCAAGCTCTTTGAATGGAAGGACTAGGCATCAACATTAACGGCGAATACATGACTCACCTTCGGTTTGCCAACGATATTGTGGTCATGGGAAAGTCGATGGAGGAACTTGGCACGATGCTCGAAGGCCTCAATCGAGTCTCCCAACGGGTAGGCCTTAAAATGAAATGGACAAAACGAAGATTATGTCGAATGTCCATGTTGTGCCTGCCCCAGTTATGATTGAGAACTCGGCTCTCGAAGATGTCGACGCGTATGTATACCTAGGACAAACAGTCCAATTAGGTAGATCCAACTTCGAGAAAGAGGTCAATCGACGAATCCAACTCGGATGGGCAGCGTTTGGGTAACTACGCAACGTTTTTTCGTCCAAAATTCCTCAGTGCCGAAACGAAAGAACAAAAGAAGACGAAAGTCTACAGTGTATGTTACCAGTGATGACATATGGAACCGAGACGTCATTCACAATTTGCCTCATGAATGAGCTCAGAGTCGCTCAACAAGCTATGGAAAGGGCTATTCTCGGAGTTTCTTTACTGGATCGAATCAGAAATGAGGAGATACGTAGAAGAACTCGGGTCACCGACAAAGCCAAGCAGATTAGCATGTTGAAGTAGCAATGGGCAGGCCATGTAGCTCGCAGAACAGATGTCCGATGGGGACGAAAAGTTCTCGAGTGGAGGCCACGGACCGGCAAACGCAGCATAGGACGACCAACAAGATGGGCTGAGGACCTGGTGAAGACAGGTCGACAGTGGATACAGATCGCTTCCAACCACAATAACTGGAAATTTATGAGGGAGGCCTATGTCCAGCAGTGGACGCCCTACGGCTGAAATGATGATGATGAAGATGAATGTAGATTGTAAGAAATAAGGTTTACATTTTTGAATATACAGTAAATTATTTGATTTTAATAGGTACCTTTGTAGCCTGCTAGAAGTTAATTTAGAGCCCTCGCATCTTAATATCTACTCAGTACCAAGATACAAGTTGTCTTTAACTTAGAGGTTACACAAATTGAAATGTACATCAATAAAATAAATGATTTTTTTAATTAGATTTTTTTATAGCAAGAGCAATTTATTCCCTACCATAACAATTAACTAAATGAAAATGTTAGTAACTATACTTACTCAGATAATGACTAACCTTTGGGACTATAGTTAAAGATCCATTCTGGTTTGTGATCCAAATTGATGAACACCAGATCATACTCTAACTTCTTAGCATTCAGTACCAGGACGGTTCTCTCGGCATATGGGCAGAATCTCATTGCGAACAGCCGCAATTTCCCATTGTAAGAGGGAAGATCATCACCTGAGAATTTTATACACATTATATTGGAAATACAAAAATGGTAAAGAATTTCTCTGAGTAAATTAAATTATTACAGGACAGAGGCCTGTGGTAGTTCTATTGTGACAGAAGCCAAGAAAAACTCTCTTTGAGGTTGATGCGCCATGATAGTCAGAAAGTAATGTATAAAGAATCCCACTAATATTATAAAGCCGAAAGTTTGTTTGGAGGTTTGTTACCTCTTCACGCCAAAACTACCCAACGGATTGAGCTGAAATTTTGCACACGTATAGATGTGGACCAGGAATAACATTTAAGCTACTTTTTATCCGGGTACAACGTATGCGAAGCGGCGGGCACAAGCTAGTTAGATATATGCGTTTATTAACGTCTGATAAATCAATCAACTACCTACTGTCCATTGCGATTATGATTTTAGAAGGGAACCATTGTGATTGATCAAATAAATAGTTTTTTTTTTATTTGTAGAAATCAACTAGGTACAACTTAACCTTTTTTTTGAGATAGGTTTAGTTTGGGGTGTTTTTAATCTTACCGGTCTTTAAATGTTTCTCCGACATCTTTAGGCTGCGCCGCAAATTCTAACACGGATGATTCTAGAAAGTATTTTTCAAAAATACAAGCGACGCGACACTGGCGAAAGAAATAACTTGAAAAGTGATAAAATGCAAAGAAAGAATCACCGGTTGTCAAAGAAGAAAGCCAGCTGGCTGACAACTGAACTGACAAGCAATATCAAATGTCAGCGACAGCGACTAAACTGACTGGACCAGACCATACAATAGAACTTGAAATTAAACTTTTATGTTTAGGTGTGCTACAAAAGAAGAAAAATATATGAAATGAGGGCCAGATTTGAATGCAAGTTATTGCAAAAAAAAAATTATGTACTCAATTAGTACTTATTTAGAATAATTTGTACTAGTCAGGTTACTGAGAAATCAGCGACATCTTATTTGTTAAACTTACTATCCTGACTAGCACAAATTATTCCAAATAAGTACTGATTGAGTACCTACATAAAACGTACATCTTTAACATCTTTTTGCAATAACTTGCATTCAAATCGGGGCTGTGGTGCTGTTAGGGGCCCCACCCATATAAAATATGTTATTCTATGACCCCACCATTAATAATTTATTTACTAACATCATGCTAACTCGTCACTTTAAAAGCAGTTTTTACGAGGATTATACTCGTAAATGGCCAAAGAATAGGTTCCAATCCAAATAAAATCAGTCATCATCGGTCATCCCTGCGCTTAGCCCAGTCATTGATCTGCAATCTAGCACAGTCACGCCGCCATGCGTCACTAATAAACTAAAACTCACGACAATGCAGGCACACGACATGAGTTGGTTACCAAGATTAGATTTAGGGGTTTACCAGGGATGCATGCTGGGACCCATTCGGTTCCCTGTAGTATGGGTATAAAGTTGTTAAGGAGGTTCTACCTACTAACTACCAACAAGGGATTAAGACCCAGTGATACCTATTAAACATATATTAAACTACTACTAGAGCATGATTTCAAGGCCAGGACTGTCAAACATTCCACACCAAAAGTAGCACTAATATATCTAACAATACTGCTACTCAGCTGTCTGATTATATTCTTGTGATCAAAACAAATTGATGTGTACGTGACTTTTAGGTATGCTAATGTGCACAAGAGTTAACACGTTTTTTTTTACCTTTATCTTTAAAAGTTTATTTTTAGTGTGATTTGATGTAAAAGTAAATACAAATACCTAATTGTGTTCTTTGTTTATGTTTGGTGATGTGATCTGAACTTTATAGTAGGTAGTCTACACAGATATTCATTTCTTGGCATATAATTGCGACCTAACTACTTACTTATCAGGTGCTAGAGGCGCGATATCAATCGCCATGTTATCAAGCACTATGAGTTTGGGCATGCATTGGATTTGGACATCATACCAAGGTGTTCAAGCAGTAGGACAAGTGTTGGGATACTACAATACAATGACAGCGCCGAAAGTCGACCTCAATGGAAAGCATCTAACAAAAGGTTTGTTGGACTTTTGTTTTTAACTGAATGTCTCGATAAGAAGTAGTTAATAGGTAACTACTACACTAGGTACCACACATACCATACACCTAAGTGGTTTAACAAACCCACACTATTGTCAGATTAGTGACCCCGACGTGATTACTACAGTGATGGTTTTAATACAAGATCAAGTTGCTTACGTTAGGTACCTACATAACTGCGCTATCTATAAACATATTGGCCCTATGCGCCATACAGGGAATGACGCTGCTGCCCATCTTCAGGCGGTAGCTCTTAGCAGGCTCTTACTGCATCCACGGGCAAGAGAGGAGGGGCAACATTCTACTGCCGGCACCCCACGTTTATTATAATCTATAATAAACGCATTCTTGGTCTTACTATAATCTGAGTATTAGATAAAAAATCTTTGTCGTTTGTTGCATGTATTACCTATTAAGAGTAGTGAGGTGTTGACTAGCAATTTCAACTAAGTGCATGTTTGTTTAAAACCAACCTAAATAATGAAGATGACTAACGATAAATACCCTATATCTAAGAATATACCACTATGCAGTTATTATATAACACCTATACTTAAGCAACAATAGCATGTACCTACCTAGATATAATTCATAGGTAGAGTTCGCGCAAAACTTCTTGAGCTCTGTGAAGTTAGCTTCAGTGACTGCGCAGTACCTACACAGTTTTTAGGGCGTTGAGGGGAAGGAATGATAAAGGGGGTGCGAGAGGGGCTCAGTCTGTGAAACTAGGGTTGCCAGCGCGAGTTTTGGTGTATTTTCGTTTTATCTAGCACACATTTTACTATGCATTTATTTATTTTTCAATTTTTAAAACAAACACATTTGAAAAACAATTATGATATTAAATTAAGGATTAATAAAAACTTAAATGCTAGAGCAAATTCACCTTTACTTATCGCAAGAAGCCAATTTTTTAATACAAAATTTCTACTATGTGGCAAGATTATTTATAACCTAGTTGGCAATATTGAATGAACATGTCAACATGCGCAACTTTGCATTTGCCGCAACGTTCACAGAGCTCAAGAAGTTTTGCGCGAACTCTACCTACCTACAAAAGAACGAACTAGGTAAGTAGTTAGGGATGTTTCCATTCAGTCATCACATCCGGTTACACACCGTGGCCCGTTGGCAAACCTCGAGTGTCGATCTTTGTTAACAGTCAAAGACCAAGTTTGAGCGCCATAAGTGAGGATGGGGAGAATGCATACGTCCATGAGCTTACGTTTGAGTGACAGTGGTAAATCTCCCTTCATTAGTTCTTTGATGGCCCAATAACTCCTCCAGGCGTTCTCGATGCGTCGAGCAACTTCTTTTTCTTGTCTCGCCTGGAAGGAGACTATTTGGCCAAGGTATTTAAAGTCGTTTACGTATGCAATCTCCTCACCTCCCACAGATATTTTGCGTTATGAGCTGTTAGTCATTATTTTGGTCGTTGACATGTTCATACTCAGGTCGACATCGAGGCTCGCCTTGCTCAGGTTGTCGAGCATTTTGGTTAACTCAGTAGCTGAATTTGAGAAGAGGACAATGTCATCAGCGAAGCGCAAATTAGTGAGTCTTCTTTCTTCGACGATAATTCCCCTCTCATTCCAGCTGGCTGGCAGTTTCCTGAAGACTTCCTCGTGTGTAGCGGTAAATAATTTTGGAGAAAGCGGATCGCCTTGCTTAACTCCTTTTTGAATTGAAAAGGCTGGCCCGATACTATTATTGATTTTAACTGCTGCAGTGCTATTTTTATAAATTTGTTGTTTATGGATTGTGAACGTTATGGATACCTACCGATATTAGTGAAAACTATATTAGCGATCCTTATATTATAGATTGTGATTATTCGGGCAATCGATGATTATGAAAATAAATGTTATGGATTATTTATATTAAGGAAATAAAATTTTGGAGACAAAATAGAGAACCGCTGGGCAAAGGCCTCTCCCGATCTCCTTCCTCGGGGACAACTACAGAAGACAAAAGTTTTCATGCCCTCTACGCGGCATCTTTATTAGAAAACAATATTATACTTATAGTTATTTAATCACAATGTAAACCAATATTTATTTTAGGAGATGGCCTTCCCCCCCACAATGGCAAACCCCGAGTATACTCCATGCGATTCTGCCCCTACGCCCAACGAACTGTGTTGGCTCTGGACGCGAAGCAGGTGGACTATGAAGTCGTCAACATCGACCTCGTTGACAAACCCGAGTGGTTTGAGAGCAAGAGTCCTCTTGGAGGTAGGTACTACCAATATTCTTATAGAGATGACATTTAACCGCCCTTGCATAAAATAACTGAATGTAAATAAAACCTCGGTATATGTTAGCAGATTTTTTGTAATTCTAAATAATTGTTTCGACAGCCGAACGTTAAAAAAGGCGACCACTAGCCAACCACATGTTATATCTTTTGTTTCTTGTCTATATCAACTCCATACACGAACTTACGCTCCATGGACATGTGTCGCTATATGCAGACGATACATGTCTCTTTTACTTTGGTGACTGCATTCACAAGATCATAAATCAGGATCAGGAGGATTTTAATGTCTTATTTGAGTGGTTCCAAAGTAAACTCCTTACAATTAATACAGATAAAACATGCTATGTCATTTTTAAATCTAAGAATAAAGTAGTTCCCGACCAAAGCCACCCGAAATCGATGGAAAGATTATACACCGAAAACAGCACGAAAAATACCTTGGTCTTAGACTTGATACCAATCTTAACTGGAACATACAAATTGAACACATACGATCTAAACTCAAGGCCTTACAGGGATCGTTAAGAAAAATAGTACGCTGTCTTCTCCTGCACGTTCGACATTTAATTTACAATTCACTCGTGAAACCACATCTTTTGTATCTAATAGAAATCTGGGAAAATGCCTCAAAAACACTACAAATATCACAAAATAAAATTATTAAAATGTTATAATCATCTAGACTACTTAACGCCTACTATCAAGGTATATCAGCAAACAAAAGTAATGAATATTAAACAGCTTTATACCTACAATATCTGCACACTCATCAGGAAAATTTTAAATAAATCAATACATACATAATATAACTTGTATAAAAGTGCATCAAACACACAATCTAAATACTCGTAAGAAAGACCACATACTCCTACCAAGAGTGCGAACCAGATTTGGAAAAAGAACACTGAATTTCGAGGGAGTACAAATTTATAACCGTTTATCTAAGGAGGTGAAGAATGCGGAGTCGTACAGCAGTTTTAGCCTTAGTTCAGATGACCGCGCGGCGACGCGCGCTGCCGCGCGGTTCAGCTGTTCAGATGGCGGCGGCTTGCGCGCGGTGAACATTCAGTGAGAATGGACGTGGAGGAGGCTATTTGCTTGTGGGTTTTATACCGCAAACTGCGACGTCGTTTTCGAAAGCAAATACGATACTGGGTGCACCCTATTTTGAGGCAAAGACTTTCTTTAAGCCTGTTTGTGACTTTATATCCCATATAAATAAATAAATAAATCCCACACGACGAACGGTTTTTCAACTACTTTAGGATGTCGATTCGAATTAAGATTCCAAATCTCTTTTTCAATTTCGTTAATTATTAAATCAATTGATACCTCGTCCTCCATTTTCTAGTCGCTCCGTGCGTCCGCCCGCCTCAAACCGCGCGGGTCAACTGAACAGGTCGATACATACAGGAATGTAGATCTTAAGCCGCGCGTCGCCGCGCGGTTCAAGATCTTGCGCGCGGTGCATGGCGGTGCGCGCGGTGACGCGCGGTCATGTACACAACAACAGTGATTTGTTACAATCTCAAACCGCGCGCCGAGCCAACCGCGCGTCGCCGCGCGTTCATCTGAACTTAGCCTTAAATTGAAAAAACACGTAACTAAAGACATAAATTTACTCAAATAGCAACTAGTCCTGCTGCCATTGTTTTCACTGTGACAAGACTGCCGAGCTCCGCATGCATAGTCACACCAAAGAATATTTGAAAACTGTTGTAGGTAGCGATGAACTTTTTAAGCATGCTTTTATCAGCTTTACCTGTTTATACAGGTTACTGTAACGGAATCTTCGATTTTTGTTTTAACTCACTTTAGAACATCTGATTTAATTAAAACTTTGCATAGGTAGAGTTCGCGCAAAACTTCTTGAGCTCTGTGAAGTTAGCTTCAGTGACTGCGCAGTACCTACACAGTTTTTAGGGCGTTGAGGGGAAGGAATGATAAAAGGGGTGCGAGAGGAGCTCAGTCTGTGAAACTAGGGTTGCCAGCGCGAGTTTTGGTGTATTTTCGTTTTATCTAGCACACATTTTACTATGCATTTATTTATTTTTCAATTATTAAAACAAACATATTTAAAAATCAATTATTATATTAAATTAAGGATTAATAAAAACTTAAATGCTAGAACAAATTCACCTTTACTTATCGCAAGAAGCCAATTTTTTTGTACAAAATTTCTACTGTGTAGCAAGATTATTTATAACCTAGTTGGCAATATTGAATGAACATGTCAACAAGCGCAACTTTGCATTTGCCGCAACGTTCACAGAGCTCAAGAAGTTTTGCGCGAACTCTACCTAGAGTTCGCGCAAAACTTCTTGAGCTCTGTGAAGTTAGCTTCAGTGACTGCGCAGTACACAGTTTTTAGGGCGTTGAGGGGAAGGAATGACAAAAGGGGTGCGAGGGTCAGTCTGTGAAACTAGGGTTGCCAGCGCGAGTTTTGGTGTATTTTCGTTTTATCTAGCACACATTTTACTATGAATTTATTTATTTTTCAATTATTAAAACATATTTAAAAATCAATTATTATATTAAATTAAGGATTAATAAAAACTTAAATGCTAGAACAAATTCACCTTTACTTATCGCAAGAAGCCAATTTTTTTGTACAAAATTTCTACTGTGTAGCAAGATTATTTATAACCTACCTAGTTGGTTTTATCTAGCACACATTTTACTACGCATTTATTTATTTTTCAATTATTAAAACAAACATATTTAAAAAACAATTATTATTTTAAATTAAGGATTAATAAAAACTCAAATGCTAGAACAAATTCAACTTTACTTATCGCAAGAAGCCAATTTTTTAATACAAAATTTCTACTAGGAATGTGGCAAGATTATTTATAACCTAGTTGGCAATATTGAATGAACAGTGTCAACATGCGCAACTTTGCATTTGCCGCAACGTTCACACAGCTCAAGAAGTTTTGCGCGAACTCTACTTATTTTAAGTTTCTTTCTCATTTAAGCGAAATGTATTTTTCCTTTGAGAATAAATAATCTATAAACACAGATTACGATAGGAACTAAATATGACTAATGATAAAATAAAATATTACGATTCTTTCCAGAAAATGATACCTGTTTATTTAATAAACATTTATTTTCATTAAATACAAAAGTTACTGTAGGTACAGTACAGGTCAGTAAAGTACAGTATGTACTACTGTACTGTACCTACTACTAAAACTGGAAATCATTAATAATCATCATTTCCTGGTAAAAAAAACTGATGATAAAATATGACAGAGATGAAAAGCGAAAAACACTGGTACAAGTTGTAATATTTTTATACATCGATTATGCAGATATTTTCTATGACGAGTGTACCTTGATGAGCGCTGTTCCCCGCACTAGATCTCTGGAAGGAGTCTGTGTTGCGAGGTCACAGTGGGTTAAAATGCAGTTTCTCGATCTACTTTTGTGCTGTGTGTAATGTCCAGCGTTATTTATAATGTCGTCATCATCACAGCCAAGGTTCCCGCGCTCGAGATGAAGGAAGGTGAGCTGCTTATCGAGAGTGGTGTTACAGTTGAGTACATCGATGACATCTACCCGCAGAGACCTCTGGTGCCCAAGGATCCCTCCAAGAAAGCGCATGACAAGATTATCATCGAAGTTGTAGCTAATTACGTAAGTTCTTTCAAAATAAACATACTTACGCACAGAGTCGCACCTTAAAGCACAGAGCAAGTAACTAGCCATATAGGTTCCCTTTGAACCGACCTCAAAAAAAGAGGACGGTCTCATGTCGTTTGTATTTTTTAAAATATTTGTTGCCTCAGAACTCCGTCGTTTAAAAACCAATTTGGAATTTAATGTTTATTTAGGTAAGTATTTGTTTTTACTACACCTAGATCTGTTATTAGTGTTAAATCGAGGGATAGGTACTCAAATGTAATTAATGGCGTACTATATGTTTATGTAGGTAGTTACGCCATTAATCACATTTTTGTTGCGTTTTTTTTTTTGAGTTGAAAAATCAATTAAGTATTTTATAAGTGCAAGCTCTTTTAAATTTGACTTTTGTGCAAGCCAAACCAAGATACAGGTGGGTAAGTAAAGTATTCATATTTTTTCGTATTCCACTCTTTCCAGATTCATCCTGTATTCTTCAAATTGGTAAAGGACCATACCAACATTACTCAGGAGCAAATCGATGCGTTCTACAAAGGATTGCAGTATATCCAGGATGCCCTCAAGAGCCGCGGTACCACATTCCTGGATGGCGAGGAACCCGGTTTTGGTGATTACATGATCTGGCCCTGGTTCGAAAGGGTGTTCGTTTTTGAAGACGACCGTGTTCAGATTGAAGACCCAAAATATGAATTGCTGGTAAGACTAGTAATTTGACTTAATATACTATGTCCCTAAGGTGGTGCAGAGGGCGACCACAGTAGTCCTCCATGGCGAACGAGCATGAGCTTACGCTTCATTTCATTTTAAAGTTCTTCGCTTCTGCCTGACACCATGCGCCTGTAGGATTGTGACGCTTCCGTTTCCCTTTGGGGATTCCAATCAAATGTTTCTTTCAAGTTTTTCTGATATTTTTTTTCTTAGCTATTAACAAAGAGTATCTAACACTTCGTTTAGCTATTGTAGTTTAGTCTGAAGTTTTTTAATATTCATTTCTACGCTAGAAAATAAAACAAAACAAATCAACTGAATCCATGTACCTATGTACAAACCTGTAACAGGGATTTTTAAGCTCAAATATCTACTTTTAGGTACCTTTCAAACTGTTACTCTACTATACAAAATATATACATTTCATTTGGCTTTTGTAGTCTAATAGGTATACAAATGTTTACAGAGATCATACATTACGAAAATGGAGGAGGATCCTGTAGTCAAATTGTCCATGGTGCAAAAAGATATTACGAAGAAGTTCCTTCTGACATACCGCACAGGCAACAAGCCAGATTATGAAATCCTGCACAAGTAATCAACAAGTGTTACTCTTAAGTTATAAAACAATAGTGTCGATTCGGTTTTACACTTCTTATAACTGATAATTAGAGATGAGTCATTTTACGTTAATTTAATTAGCTTTAGTAAGTGCAACCACAGAATCACCACCAATAAGTGTTTCTTGTATGCTGTAGGTAAATGTTTTCATCATTAGGTAGTTAATTTAACATTTACTTTAATTAATTAAATAATATTTTTTTAATAAATTAACATTTTACTTTATTGTGTTAAAATTAATGTAGCTGCAGGCGCTGATACAAACCAGTATGTTGGTTTCTACCTTGCAGAGTGCCTTGTTAATTAAAGAACAATTTAAATTAATGTATAGACAGGGATATAATATTATAGGGAAAGGTTTCATCCATCATCTCAGCCGTAGGAGTACTATGTCCACATCCACTGCTGGACAAAGGCCTCCATGTATCTCCAAGATCATGAGGGGGTTATTGCCATACTCGCCACGCTTGACAGGCGGGTTGGCGAGTGCAGTATAGGATCTTTAAACACGGAAAGACGCGGAGGTATACTTCCGGAAGATGGGCAGCAGCGTCTTTCCGTTAGGGCCTGGCTGCTACTAACTTAGTATACTAAGTTTACGTAAAATAAATCAATAAGTAATCAAATTGTTTTTTATTTAAGAAAATACCACACAGTATGAACTTATAAAATAACTAAAATAATTAAGTAAAGATAAAATCAATAAAAACAAAATGTTTTAGTTAAGTTCATGTCCAGAAAACACAATTAAGAAAAAAAACAATCAAATGTCTGCTTATAGTTAAAAGAATAATCAATTTATGTAATTCTAGGGCTGAGTGTTAGTAAGTAGATCAAAGGGACACACACATGACCTAACTATGTATGTTATGATTTTTAATGACAAACGCCAAAGACGCCGTGGGGTGCCGGCAGTAGAATATTACCCCTCCTCTCATGCCCGTGGGTGCAGTAAGAGCCTGCTAAGGGATACCTCGGAAGATGGGCAGCAGCGTCTCTCCGTGTATCAACACCCCGAACTGCCCTCGCCAACACGCCTGCCAGATCCATGAGGGAGGCCTCTGTTCAATAGTGAACAATTTACGACTGAAATGATGAAACAAACAAATCTTTTTACCATGTAAATACTCTTGCGGTGATAATAAATAAAGCTAAAAAATTTACTGGCTAATTGGAGATTTGAGTTAACCTAATAATAATTTAGCAACTCAGTCTTAACATCAGAGTCAATAATACAGTTATATTATAGAGTATTAGTCATATTTGTATTCGTCTGCCAAAGCTTCAAGTTTCATAGAAATTTGCTTTAGGTCAGTGTTTTTGTCTAATTTCAGATAAGTATTATTTCTGATGTCATGTAGCTTGATCCAATCAGGTACTTCTTCGGTCAGCACTTTGATGTCTCTTTGGAGGTCACTAGCTGAGATATTGGCTTTGAAACTACTATCCAGCTTTGACAGTATAATATTGAGTGCAAGGACATTCTTCCTTTCAGTAACAAATATATTTCTCAGAGTGCGAGCCAAGTCAGGTAGTCTGCTGTAAATAGCATATTTCTGCTCATGTTCTGCAGGTCTTGTCATAGCTTCCAGGGCCTTGGCTGCTTGTTTGGCTTTCACCCTCTCTAGTAGTGAAGTTGGCAAGTTACGCAGTGCAGGGTTGAGGAGGGTCACATTGCTGGTTGATGGCTGACTGTTCTGAACCGCAGTGGTGGTGTTTGGTTTCTGATCATTGAGACCCGTAGCAGATTTCTCTTCTTCGGTCAATCCCCTTGCTTTAGCATGGGCCAATTTTTCTAAAGCCCTCTCCATTTTAGTGTTACATTTAAATAACTCACGGGCCTTTGCTAGCACATCCTGGGCTGAAGAGAACTTCTCTGCATTTGGCATCTCTGGCAACTTAGCACTTTCCACTTCTGGCAATTTTTCAATCTCAAACTCTGGATGCCACCTGGACAATTTTTCATCAGGAATAACCATGGGAGGATCCAGGGTAAGCAAGTACTGTGAATGCTGCTTCTTCACCAGCTGTAGTAATGTGTCATAGAAGAATCTGCGGCGCTCCAACAGTACTGTAGGATTCATGACTTTAAAATTATTTGGGAAATTCGGTGTGATAACAAGCTCATACTCTTCCTTGTGGGATGATGCACTGAAGTTCTTCATTTTCTTCACCTCAAAGTTGTAGAAATCAGGTACCAAATGCTTAATTTGAGCTAGATGTTTCTCATTGAAGGTGCGTTTCAGCATTTCTTGAACTGAAGGCTTGAGCTTGGAGAATGTGATCTTTTCATTTCTGTTGTAAAGCAGGGCTACTACAGTTTCCATGCCACGGAACAGCTCAGACAGGAATCTATATTGGTGGGGTAGTGGTAGACTAGTAGTTGAAGTAGCAAGCGCTGCATGTCGAATGTATGCAGGAATCTGAGAATCAAGAGACAAAAGTCTCATCAATTTAACTGCCTCCTCACCATCAAAATCCATTTTTAACAATAACACAGTCACACTTCTCTACTTTATGGATCAAACAAGATAATGTATGCCTAACTCAGTCAATTAATTGAGGTCACAACTCAGGTACTGAGACATTATTGCAAAGACATCAAATTATTTCCCTTGACCCAATTTTGATTTATCTAAAGATGAGAGAATGAGCTTATTGGGCAAAATAAAAATTATGTTAGACTACTTGCTCCTAAATTAATGAAACAAGTAAACCTGATTCAGGACACAAAATTGTTATATGTATGTACATATGTCAAATTACTGTTAGAGGAAACTATTTGTATCATAAGGATATCTATAGGTGCTATTCACCTCAACCTTATTAAACAAATTGTAGATATTACAAAAACAGTAGTTTAAATAAAATCTAAATAATTACCTTATTAGGGCTCTTCACAGGGCTTACAAAGACTTTTCTTGGTGAAATAAGTGGTCTGTGAGGAGTAGGCGCTTGTTTAGTTGGAGACAGAAACTCATTCTGTGCCTTAGCTCTCTTGCTTGGACTGAAAAAATAATGATTTTAGAAAATAGGCCTAACAAAAGCATATCAAGATATAAAAGCTAATGTCAAATTTACCTCAATGGTACTTCCACATCAATGGATTTGAACTCCTTGAGGTTGCGTTTTTCAGTGATTTCTTTAACTTGCTGAATCCCTTTGCTAATACGTTCAGCAGAAGCTCTCAATTCTGCTAATCTTGAACTGCCAGCTAGTCTCTTTCTAATGTCCCCTAGACTTAGTTCCTGTCGAGCTGTCTGCAATGTAGTAGTTTTGACGGGTTCAACCGTCTTAACTATGTTCGAAGCACTTTGTTTTTTGGCAAATACTCCTTGGGTCTTCTCCTTCGGCTGTGATTCTGATACACTATCTTTCTGTGCCACATTGCTAACCAATACTTTTTCTGTTCTTTGAACGCTAAGAACTTTAGAAACTGTCGTCGATACCTCGGCGTTCATAGGTGGAACATATTTGCTTGTTGGTTCGCATTTTTTTAGTGCTTTCTTGAAGCCTTTGGTTTCTTGAGACCGATCTATGTGTGGAATTTTATTTTTGGATGAAACTATGTCGTCCGTTGCAGCTCTTTTTCTGCTGTTGAAAAACGACGTGATTGTTGTTTGTGACATGATTTCAATTAGAAGCCCAGGCCGTGCTTTTCAAAATTTTTGACGACGCGGTTTTTAATCCGCGTCTTTTTCCCTCCAAAAATGTTTGACGCACGTTTGACGACAGCGACTGGATGACGATTTGATTGATGAGAGGATGGATGACGGACAGGACGGACTACTGCAAACGGCAATGATGCTGAATGAATGACTGACTCAGTGGCACAGAGTGGCACTCGCGATTCGCAGAGGTCCAAACTCAACTTCTATCGTTCATTTACTTCATCCATAAACAGCCATAAACAGACAAACTAACTAAAAAAAAGCGTAACAATATTGCCTTAAATATTATATATAACTATGGATAGGTACGGTATGTTTCATTTGTGTTCTTTTAGTCCTTAGCTTACCTATATCAGTATCAATATTATCCCACGACTGGGCAAAAGCCTCCCCAAAATCCCCCTTGGTTTTTACAGTTTCCAACCAGCCCCATTCGAAACGATCATCTTTTTATTCTTCAGTCAGATTATGCCTTGCTTTTAGACATATATATGCCTTCGATTGTAATATGTCATGTATAACAACATGACATATTACTAGAGAAAATAGAAAAGCTTGGTTTAAGAGGAACTGCACTATCACTTAAAGAATCTTATTTAAAAAAACAGAAGTCAGACTACAATAATAGATACCTACTTACAATAAGAAAACTAAAACAATAGAATCTATCCAATCAAGAGTTAATTGTAAATTGTGTGACAAAATAAATGTATCTTTATCTATAAACAAGTGTTACTAGGCGTGCCGTAATGCAGTGTACCTACTGGGCGCGCTATTATTTTTATTGTATATTAACGACCTTCCAAATATAACAAATAATTTATGTGTAATGTTTTCCGATGATGCAACTATTTACATACCCCAAGATAAAAAAAACAGCTTCCGAATTGGAAATAGAAATTAATCTCACATTCAAAACAGTGGTTAATTGGCTTAAACAAATTAACTTTGAAGTAAATTTTAGTAAAACGAACATACTAAAATATCTCAAAAGGTACCTACTGTTAGATTTATAAAAAATAATAAAATATCTCAATAGATACCAACTGTTAGATTTATAAAAAATAATAAGAAATATTTCTTTGGAAATATATCATGTCGCTCTTCCTCTTTACGAACAAAATATAATTGTATACCCCAGGGTGAACAATACGATGTACTTTATAAGTACATAGTTATATCACAGCAATTAAAATTTATAATAGCCTACCCAGTAATTTAAAAATATTAGAAGGTAACATTATTCAAAAACAAATTAACTATAAACTTAAATTTAAAAATTATTTTAATGCAATGTTGCTAAATTCGTGAATAGTCATAATCAGTCACAAAATATAACATATTTTAATGTACCATAATTATATATTATTATTATGTATTTATTCATTTATTTGTTTATGGATTAAAAGTTTCAACGACCTTGTATTTGACTTACGAGATTAATAATAATAAGATATAATTACTACCTAGTCTCTAAGTTATTCCTATACACCCCTGTGCACAATATTTGTTAACCTAACAATAGTGTGGGTAAATGCGAGCACAGTCTGTCTCGCTCGCTTATTAGCGGCTTCACACTCTGTCTTTCTCGTGCACCAAAACCGGTTTCTTATCGGCAGGCCATAGCTGCGCGATGCAAACCGAACAGTTTAATTTTTAGTTAGTGTATCAAAGTTGTATTCGGAGTGTATTATTTTTAGAGTATACTTTTGTTTTGTTTAAAATACTTACATAACTACGCAGGCTTATTACATAAGATACTCACAAGCATGCGGACATACCGACATACGGTTTTTGCATGTTTTTAGCTTAAATATAATTTTCTGTATGATAAAAATAAATTTAAAAAACTACTCTACCACTACTCTACAACTACTTACTACTACTAAAATATAAACATCTTGTGTTTGTTTAATCACAATATAAACTTTCTGAACGAACCTCAACCAAAAAATGTCATCACATTATCCGTATAAAAAATATGGGGAAATTAATTACCTACGCTATAATTTTTTTTTTCTGTGAAGTTTTACGATGTTTAAATAGCCTATATTATGTTATCCCGGGCTCAGATATGTACATCTAAAACATCTAAGATCATTGAAATCGGTCCAGCCGTTCTCGAGTTCTAAGTGGTGTAACTGACACTTAAACTAGGTAACACGACTTTGTTTTATTTAAATCAATTATTCAATTTGTTTAATTACCAGAGAATTGTAATCAAATGTAGGTAAAGAAGGTAGGCATATATTTGCCTACTTGTTGGGCGTCCACAATTAGGTATAAGGGTGATATTAACATCTACTTATCTATGGACAAGTAGGTAAGCATCATAGAGCTGGTAAGTACAAGAGCATAATGACAAGGAACTGACAGCTCGATATTGTGTAACCCTTAGAAAATAATTTAGCACATAGGTACTTACAAAAAACTCTATGAATGAATGACGTTTTTAATCAAAACTTTTCTTCCATTAATCAAACACAAAATAAATAACTAGCACTACCTTTCGCAATTACATAAATATGAATACAAGACATTACATATATTATATATCTTAAAAGGTACTTACACTACCTTTGGTACCTGTGTCTGTAACGTGTGAAATGGCAATTTAATGGGATTTCAGATAATGAATGAGTTTCATACAAAATAAGCCAAACAAGCAGTAAAATGAAGCCAGACGGCACTAAACGAAGTATTTTGGTAATACCCAGTAGAATTGGACCACATCCTGAAGAGTTCGAGGGTGCAGAAGAAACTGAAATTGCAGCTCAAATAACTCTCCCACATGAAGGAGGGTGGGCTTGGGTGGTGTTATTTTCTGCATTTCTAAGTATCGTCTTTCTAGATGGCACGTCTTTCACATTTGGCTCTGTATTCAACGACCTTACTAAAGATATTCAGTCAACTGGATCTGCAGTGGCATTTATTAATTCAATAGCTCTAGGTTTGTACTATATGTCATCGCCTTTTGTATCTGCCTTTCTAAATCGTTTTGGATTCAGAGCGGGTTTAATGATGGGTTCCGTTTTGGTTTCGTTTTCTCTGTTATTTACTTATTTTTCTATGACTTTCGGTGCAGTCTGCATATTTTATGGCTTCATAATTGGTATCGGATATAGCTTTATAAATATGTCAAGCTTAATAGTTGGTTTCTATTTTGAAAAACTACGAGCCTTAGCGTTTGCTGCAATATCTATAGCATCAAGTCTGGGCGTAATGATTTTTTATCCAATTAATAACTATATAGTTACATTAGCTGGATGGCGCGTTGTCATACTTTTGCAAGCCGGATTAAATGCACTTAGTTTTTTTTTAGGCATGACATATAGACCTCTACTTTCTCTAACAGTCACAAGAATAACGGAAGACGCCACTAGAACCGTGACTTTTCTCCCAAGTCTTGCAGCAGTTAAGAGTGATCTGTTAAAGACAGCGAAAAACATACCGGAAGGTTTAACAACGACACCAACTGAACGATTATTTAGCGCTGTTTCCAATGTGAATTTCCCAACGGCTGCTGCAGTGTTGGACGAAGGCGTCCAAATCACTGGAATAGGGCCAGGGCCGTCTCGCGGCCCGGTGGCTGCTAAATACAACATTACAGCTCAAGCTCCCCAAGGCGGAATGAGCCAACTTCAAATCAAGCAGGTAAAGTCTATTAAGGCAAATGTTGAAACGCCAAAGTTAAACGTGGTACGAACTAAAAAACCTAAAAAGCGCAATTGCTGGCCGAGATTCTGTAACTGGGAGGAACACATTCCTCAGTCTAGACCTATGTATAGAGATGACGCTTTCTATGATGGTAAATTAGATAACCTTCCTGCATATCAAAAAAGCGTGTTGGATACAAGACCCGAATCAAAAACAGGACTTGAATACCAATTAGCAGTGACTCGAACGGCAACAACAGCAGATATACAAGAGCGACGAGGTGTATTCACAACTGCAGCAAGAAGAATTCTATCTACAATGATGGATCCCAAGTTTCTGAAAAAATGTTCATTTATATTGATTTGTCTCAGTGGGGTTTTTCTTCAAATAGGCAATTTTGTACCCTATGTATTTATTCAAGATCGTAACTTAAGTTATGGTTTGGATCCCCATCACTGTTCTTTGTTTGTAACTGCCATAGGATTTATGAACGCAGTTGGAAAGTTAGTAATAGGTGCATTAGCTTCCAAGATTGATCCCTTAAAAATATATATAATTATCAGTATTGCAGCTGGAATTTCAATAGTTGCATCTGATTTTTCGAAAAATCTAGTCTATCAATATTTAATCAGCTGCGCATTTGGATTCTGTATTTCTCCTACAGCAAGCCTCCGTTCCTTGGTTTTGGTGAAGTTATATGGATTGGAAAATTTAACGAACACAACAGGTATATTGCTTTTATTTCAAGGATTAGGCAGCTTTATTAGTATACCTGCAGCTAGTATGGCAAGAGATAAATTTGGTTATACAGCTGCTTTTATAGGGGCAGGGATTAGTGTGATTTTAAGTGGAGTTCTTCTATTTCCAGTTCAAAGGATTGTTAATAAAGAAAATAATGCCTAAATTTTGTTATTTTTATGTTTTATACTAACGGCTATCAACCTTGATCTTTATATATCCATAATCTTAAATAAAAATAAATCTTTTTAGTACCTATAAATGTCTCCAATATATGTAACTGTTATAATTATGTCCAGTAAAATAGACGAAGTGCTGAGTTTGCAATAAATACGTAAATTAAATACGTCACTACATTAGTAATGCTATGTGTCAAGTATTTTGCGTACTTTTTCTAGAACATTTTCCAGTAGTTTTATACTGGAAAATGGTCCAGAAAAAGATTGTAAAATTATCTACAAAAAGGCGCTAATACTTTTTTCATATGAAGCAACGTTATTGAGCTAGGAAATATTGCAAATACTAATTCTTATATTATATATGCCAATAAGGCGATCACAACATTCGTTAAACTTATACTAATACTAAGTAACAAAAAATATATATTTATATAAAACTATGGTTAGATAAATTAATATGAGATCTTTGATAAAACTAATAGACGTACTTAATGGAATACTTATAAAAAAGTAAAGTTCATTTAAAAACAATAAAATTATTAAGTTATTAATTTAAATAGTAAAATTTTAAGGTTGGTAACAGTAGGTACTTAACTTACTACAGTTACTATTATTATGTAGTGAGGTCTAAGAATCAGGTTCAAGATTAAGATGTTGTAAATATTCCAGCACTAAAAGTTTAATTTGTAGATAATTGTCTGTAATTCCCTGAGTCATTTTTACCGTGTTGGAAACACGGCAAAAATGACTCGCACCATCTTTATCACAATTCATACCAGAATACACACTATTAGTGGTATACTGGGAACACGAAGAAGAACATGTCGATGGACTGGGCTCTGAAGGAGGACAGATTGTAGGTATTGGCAGAGAGTATTGGGGTAGGTATTGTGTAGCTCGGAAGAACTTGTGTAGAATTCCAATTTGTAGATAGCGTATTTTGAGATTGCTGAACCGATTGTTGCATTTGATAGGAAAACGCATTCTTGGCTCGTCATCTAAACCTGCATTGAGTCAATATACTCTGTATCTTTTCCTTAGCAATGACTAGTCTATTTCTCTGTCGATTTTTTCAATTGTGCCGAGACGCTTTTTCCAAATAGATCTAGATCTGTTTCTCCGTCGCATGTGTTGTTATTAATGTTTCTTAAGTCATTTATCATGTTATTTATTTGTGATAACTTGCTCCGCTTAGGTTTTGTGGGTGGGGTAAGTCGTGCGTGGTGTCTCTTCTGCAGACACATTTTCTAACTCATTTTCAGAGCGTGGAACCGACGATGGTCCTGGTTCATTGTTTTTTGGGGTATCCATGTTATCCTGTAATTAAACAAAATAAGATAATGTAATTGTAATGTAATAAAGTAATAATGTAAACGTAATAAATAATGTAATAGTATTTTTGTGGCTTAAAATGATATTAAACAGGGGCCGCTTTAATTACTACCCTAGTTTTTACAGGTGCCAAATGTTTAAAACACGATGGAATTATGTTATGGATCTATAGACGGAAAACATGTGACAGTAAACAGTTAAAGCTCCTCCTAAAAGTGGAAGTTAATAATTCAATTATAAAAAAAAACAAGCAGTGTCGTATTGTTAGCTATTGCCGATCACGACTAACTATATTTCGTACATATGTATGTAGATGTACGAAATACAGTCGGCGCGTGTGGTAGAGCATCTAATGGAGAAGTTTTTAAGAACAGTTCGAGTTAACAAATAAATAAAATAAATATTACTTATTACCTGAAATCGGAGTCATTGTGGGAGATGCGGCATTTCCACTAAAGACTTATTTAATGAAGCCGTATCCAGGTCTTAACCTCAGTACAGCACAAAAAGTTTTTAACTACAGGTTATTTCGGACAAGACGCATAATCGAAAATGCATTTGGAATCTTAGTTATTAGATTCCGGGTATTAAAAAAGCCAATACTAACTAACTTGGAAAGAGTAGATGCAATCGTTTGTGCTTGTTGTGCCCTTCATAATTGGCTACGAGAGAAATCAAAGTCTTACATCACCGCTACTTGTGTTGATAGGGAAGATGAACAGGGAAATTATCTGCCCGGTTAATTGAGGAGCCAAATACATGCCCTACAGAGTATTGGCAATCAAGGTAGCAATCATTCAGCAGAAATAGCAAGAGAGAAAAGAGAAGTTTTGAAAAATCTGTTTATGAACGAAGGAAGTGTTCCTTGGCAATTAAATAGCATACATTAACAATCGACTTCTAAAATCAACATTGAAACGGACATACAAACATACTTACTTACCTGACGAGTAGTTGTGTATTTGTAATTTTTTTATAGAAATACTTATGTTTCCTGATCTCTTCTTTTATATTGCAAGCTTAGATTTTGTTTAGTTGAGTTATTAATTTTGTGCAAGCTGTGGCATCCTATTATTAAAAAAACACATAGCGTTTATTTAAGACCACTTTAACTACCTATTTTTAAGTTTTTACTGTGATTTTTTTGTTAGATGTCCTGCCTGAATAAATAAAATAAAAAAAAATCTGACAAAACACGTGTCTGCAAATGGCTTTATAATTTTTCTCAAATATAATTTTCGTCTAACATAAATAATAATGTGATTTTACTTACAATTGTTTTTCTCCTATATAAACCGGCTTTACAAACGAATCATATTCATCAAACCATTTTGCCTTTGGCTTATAAACCCTCCCCGCAGCCCCAGATCTTGTAGATTTTTTGATTTTGTCTATTTCCAAGTAGTACGTATTTCGAATACTTTTGATTTTTGCTTTAACTTCATCGATAATTAGTCCTTTTATATTCATTCATAAACGAAGTTGTTCTAGTGCCGAAGCACGCATTTCTTTATTTTTGTATACATCACAACGCTTATCCCACAAGCATTCGTGCTCTCTATAAAGTTGTACGAATTTTAATGTATCCTCTTCGTTGAATTTACTCGGCATTTTATCGCAGAAATTCCTAACAAATACAAAGACACACACACCCTACGGACATTCGCCAGTGACTGGCTCTTTGGTGAATGGCGAGTGGCGTGATGCGTCTATCTACTCTACACTACACGTGTCCGCAACGCTGGGGGTCGAGGGGTATGCGGGCGGAGGTCACTGGCTTGAAAAATAAACGGGCACTCTATTCTCGCCAGCTTTGGCAGCCAGCGCTGGCTTGGCTTGAAAAACTGTTAACACAAGGCAAATACCAAGCCAGCGCCGGCTACAAGTGAGACTGGCAGCCAGCGATGGCTTCGTGTAAACTAGGCTTTAACCTTTCAGATGTTATTTTTTTTTAAGAAATAATTATTTCAAATTCTCTAAACAGGAGGGAAAACTTTACTGTTCTTAAAAATTAACTTAAATTTTTAAGAACAGTAAAGTTTTCCCTCCTGTTTAGAGATTTTTTTCTCACTTCTCAGTCTTACCTCATTCATAAAGTGGCATGGCAACACTAGACGTAAATCGTGTTCGTTTCGTCGGTCAAATCGAACGAACATCGGCTGAGGCCGAGCGAGCGCATTTTGTTCTACGACCGGCCGCCATACTCAAACAAAAAGATTTGAGATGAAAAGTTAATTTTTTTAATCACTAGCTGTTGTTGAAGTGTTTTAATTTACTAAATGAGTTCTAAATCAGATGTAAATAGAAGGGTCCTGGCCATTCAGGCGAAAAAGAAGCGGCATAAACTCGGCAAGAAGAAGAATCGCGAGGAGGACCACGGGTCTGGTGGACAAGGGAACGGTCTGCGCAATCAGAACCAGTCCCGCTTGGAGCCCACGCACAGCTCGTCCAACGAGACCATCGAGGAGGAGGATGACGAGCAGTACGCCAGCGACGACGAGGAACAGGAGGACAGCGCAGACTACTGCAAGGGTGGATACCATCCTGTGAAAATCGGTGATCTCTTTCTGAATCGCTACCACATCACGAGGAAACTAGGATGGGGCCATTTCTCCACCGTGTGGTTGTGCTGGGACCTCGTCGACAAGAGGTTTGTTGCGCTAAAAGTTGTAAAATCTGCGCCACATTTCACCGAGACAGCACTAGATGAAATAAAAATCTTGAGGGCCGTGCGCGATAGCGATCCTAACGACCCTAAACGGAATAAGACAGTGCAGCTGCTGAATGACTTCAAGATAACAGGAGTAAATGGGACCCATGTGTGCATGGTCTTTGAGGTTCTAGGCCATCACCTTTTGAAGCTGATACTCAAGTCTAATTATAGAGGCATCCCTCGAGACAATGTAAAAACTATCATAAGACAAGTCTTAGAAGGGCTGGATTATCTTCATACAAAGTGTAAGATCATTCATACTGATATTAAACCTGAAAATGTTTTAGTCTGTGTTGATGAACCTTACATTCGTAAACTAGCTGCAGAGGCCACTGAGTTACATTCCCTCGGCTTGAGATTACCACATTCTCTCATAAGTACTGCTCCAAAAGAGTTCCAAGAGCAGGTGGTGACTGCGAAAATGAGCAGAAACAAAAAGAAAAAATTAAAAAAGAAAGCCAAGCGCCAATCTATGCTTCTAAAGAAACAGATGGAACAAATCGAGGAGATTGAAGAGCAAAAGAAATCTGATGTGATTGATGCGAACAGTGAGTCGGCTCCAATGTCGCAGGATAATGATGATTCTCCTCAGACTCCAGAAGAAGCAAGTGTCATAGACACAACACGCTCGGACAATGAAGCAACTGTGAATGGGTGTAATGACAATGACCTGCAAGACCCTGATGATGAAGCATTTGACACAGATGCAGATGCTGTGCAGGTTCGCAATAAGCAGTATGGTTGTGGAGACGATGCAGGCACACCAATGTCTGAAGGAGAACTGACTGATACTCCCCCTTCATTCATGTCACAGATTACCATGGGTAAATCTAATGAAAAGGAACCTGACCCAGCCTATGAGGTGTGTGAAATGGAAGTGAAGATTGCGGACCTGGGTAATGCTTGCTGGGTGCACAGGCACTTCACTGAAGACATTCAGACGCGACAGTATCGCTCACTGGAAGTGCTGCTCAGTGCTGGCTATGGCACCTCCGCAGATATATGGAGTACAGCTTGCATGGCTTTTGAATTAGCAACAGGGGATTACCTGTTTGAGCCCCACTCTGGTGATGGGTACACCCGTGACGAAGACCACCTTGCACACATCATTGAATTGCTGGGAGATATACCCAAAAGAATTGCTGCCTCTGGAAAGTATTCTAAGGTCTTTTTCAATAAAAAAGGTGAACTGAGAAATATAACTGGTTTAAAACCATGGGGTCTGGTGTGTGTGCTCACTGAAAAATATGAATGGGACCTGAAAGATGCAGAAGAATTTGCAGATTTCTTGAAACCCATGTTAGACTTTGATCCAAATCGGCGGGCTACTGCATTTGAGTGCCTTCAGCATCCCTGGTTGAAGACCAGCACATCTGCATCAAATGATAATGAGGAGCCGGAAGAATGATGCACTGCTCTCTGTTATGGATTGTTCCCAATCATTAAATCGTTAGTGTCCAGAGTATTTCAACCTTTTACATTTTAATAAAAGTTTATTTATGAATTTCTTTGTGAATAACTTAATTTTTTCTTGAAACCATTTTGTTTATAATAGAATTTCATTATAGTTCAGATGCAAGTTGTGTGAAATGTTCTACTTAATTAATGAGCTGTAGTTGAATATTCTTTAACCATTTGTAGCGAAGTATTTAATACACCCGCTCAAAACTCATGTAATCCTTAACACTATGTATGTACCTATTAAACTAATTGGCACTAGACATCCTGAATTTACCTAAATCTGTACAGATAGCTTTAGGAAAAATTGTGATTGTATGACATGTAGACAATATAGGTTTGTCGCATTAACTTTTTAGGAACTAGATAAAAATAAATAGCTCTGCACTTTAAATAACTTAGAGTGAGAATCCTAACTTATAGTCATTGCATGCATACTTGTAGCCTCCTAGGAGGTCAGGCTTGCTATTGCAGTGGCTTCAAGAGTCACTGACTGGCTTATGTATGGCAAATCTGTCAAAACTGAACATGATGTGATAGTACATTAAAATGCATATGCAATAGCAGACTTGACTCCCAGGATGTAGTATGATCACATAGTTGAATAAGTTTGAGTTATCACAATCACATAAAAAAAATCTCATAATGTAACTTTAGAATTAAGACAGTATTTTGTAATGCCACACTCCGAGACTGCCTTTTTATATTTCAATGAGTCATCTAAATTTAACTTTGGCTGGGAGTTGTGAAATGTAGAAGGTGGTTTACAGCAGTCCTTTAGGTCTAAACCAGCTAATAGATATACCTATAATTTATCTTAGAACCCAATTTACATGACCATAATTTGTATTTAATTATATCAGCAAATTTACATGAATAAAACGTCGAAACGAGCTTGTTATTATTGTTTATTTCATTGTAGTGAGATTTATCCCTATTAATAAATACTTAAATAACATGTTTCAAGGAAATAAATTGTTACTAGTCTTAAAATTAACTTAATTCTGCATAAATAGAAAGGGTAAATGTTTCATTGTCAAACTTACAAAAATGTAAGGTCAATTTCCACTGAGATATATTGGTTTTTAAAGCGGAAGATTATATTCCCACTAGCTGACCCGGTGCCCACTTCGTTGGGCGGTAATTTATAGCCTATGACACCCACAAATACTGTGGCTTTCTATTAGTAAAAGAGTTTTGTAAATCGGTTCAATAGATCCAGAGATTACCCCCTACAACCTCCCAAACTTTACCTCTATAATATTTAGTATAGACACAGATAATATAATACACTAGTAGTATAGATTAGGAAACTACCTATAAAAGTATAGTTTTCTAGGTGGAACAAAGGAAGCAGTGAGACAGCTAAAAAGTACCTACTTAGATACATAGTAGTACATTATAATACAGTTGCGGTCCCAGCTGGCTTTGTTCGCCAGAGTAATACAATGGTTTCATGCTACATGAGAGGTGCGTCACGGTAACTTGAGCTCTATTCAGTTTGTAAACGTTTTATTTTAAGAATCTGTGCACTATTTAAGCTAGATGCCTAAGTAGGTAAATGAAATAGTGAATTGATAATCATTGATTAGGTAATACCGTGTTGAATGGAATAATGATAATAATTTATTTGCACCTTAACAATTACATTTTACAAGTATTTTAATTAAAATAAATTTAAAGTAAAAAAACTTTTAACCAACAAGCTTTTATTTAAATGTACCAACTAAAAATAATAAAATAAACATTTTTCATTGAAGTTTAATGTCAACTTAAAACGTCTTTACACAATATAATATATTGTGTAAAGACGAAAAAAAATTAAATCAATTAGATCAAGTTACAGGTACACAGGTTAATCTCGCGACAAGCTTTTTTATTACATAAGTATGTATTTTTTTTTCAAACAATGTAAATACGAGTACCTGCTCGCACAAATGCCGCTGGCCGGCCAAGGACATGCACATATAAAAGCTACCTTTTAGGCTAGGTACTTTAAATTTGGCTAAGGCTAATAGAAAAAAATAATGCCGCTGCAGTAACGTTTTCAGGCGTTACTGCAGCGGCATTTTATTTTTTCGAATAACTCTGAAACCATAATAGGCACTTAAGAATTTTATTTTTAGGGCACATTAACAGGGTATAGCGCTCTATTTTTTCTACAATTTTCAACTTGATCAGAGTCCACATGCCGCCCCAGTAACACACAAGTTAAGGTCTGCTTACATAGTACTCTATTCATAAGGAAGGATTCTAAGTGTTTGTTAATTTTGTTGTCTAACCGAGGACCAAGGAAAGTTGAGAATCTATGGGCAAACGATGTGTAGCAGCTACTAGTTACGAAAGCTTGATATTTTCTCCTAGTATTTGTTCTTGAAGAGTCGATCATGTCTGTTTTGCCATGCTGTTTTAGGATCAGGTGTAGTATAAAAAGTTAGCGAACGGTAAGAACGTTACATTCATTATATAATACTGTTGTGTGGTATAATTTTGGTTTGAAGTAGCTAACTTTTAATAGGGCTCTTTGAGCTCTTTCGGCATATATAAGATGAGATTTAGCTGCCCCACCCCAGCAAGTAATGCAATACGAAAGAATAGACTGACATAAAGAGGTGTAAATCAAGTTCATTAACCGTGAGTCTGCAGAATATTTGAGTTGTTTGAAGATGTACATAAATGAGCTTTCTGACTCTATTTGAAATGTAGTTAATATGAATTTTAAAGTTTAGGTTATTGTCTATTACAATACCTAGATATTTAATAGATTCTACAGCTGATAAATAAGGAAAGTCGCAAGTTCCTGAGGTAGAGAAGTTACAGGTGTGAGCGGTTACATTAAAGATAAGGGTTATATGATAGGGAGTACGGATCAAGAAAGGAATATATTTTGTTTTTGCGTGTTTAGTGACAGATAATTATAGGGCAGCCATTGAGTTACTTTGTTGAATCCAACTTGTGCTTTCTCAAAGACATCCGTCCATCATCATCATCATTTCAGCCGTAAAACGTCCACTGCTGAACTAAGGCCACCCTCATGGATCTCCATGAGGGGTAGTTGCCATACTCACCACGCTTGGCAGGCGGGATGGTGAGCGCAGTATGGGGTGTTGATATACGGAAAGACGCTGCTGCCCATCTTCCGGAGGTGTCCCTTAGCAGGCTCTTCTGCATCCACGGGTAGGAAAGGAGGGGTAACATTCTACTGCCGGCAACCCACGGCCTTGATCCGTCCATGATCTTGTAGGTACCTACGTGGTGTAAGCCGTTTTATATTTATTAAACGATGTCAATCCACGATAATTTCAATTCAGTGATAAGTTCCGCTATCAAACAAGAGATGGCGCTGTCAAGGTTCTCCAACAAATATAAATCCGCCTTTGTCATATATGATGGCACGGAACCCTCGGTGCGCGAGTCCGACTCGCTCTTGTCCGGTTTTTTTTATACATTTTAGAATGTTTGAGGAATCTATAGACAAACCTACAATACAAAAACTATTGTTCAGCTTAAAAAAATATAGAAAAATACTTGGATAGGTACTTACCTACCTCCCTACAGTTTTGAGGATCAGCTTAACGTACTCCCCAATCCCTACCAGGATAAGTACTATCCAGTCCCAAAGGTGGGACAGCTAAAAAGTACTTAGATACATAGTAGTAAGTACTTATAAAGTTGCGGTCCCAGCTAGCTTTGTTCGCCATCTAGCGTAGTACAATAATAATTGTTTCTAGATAACTTTTCTTTCTTTCTTAATGGTACTCTAAGCAAAGTTTGGTTTACTATAAAAACCAGATGACTCATCATCACGCATCTCCGTTTACTCCCACCTGTCTATTCTGTTGAGTAGTTCTGTCAACAGTAGGTCTACCATGAGTTTTCACAATCTATACTCGCTAGCGACTATAGCAATAAATAAGACAGGGCAAGAGCGAGTCGGACTCGCGCACCGAAGGTTCCGTGCCATCATACAATATAATATATGACAAAGGCGGTTTTATATTTGTTGGAGAACCTTGACAGCGTCATCTCTTGTCTGATAGCGGAACTTATGTAGATTTTTCACACTTTCGATGATTTCTAAAAAAGTATGCTAAGTAGAGAGTTTGTAATAAATTTTCTCTAATCTTTACATACACATCTAGGTAATAGCGAAAAAAGTTTCAGAGGTTTATCTCTGCAAACTTCGGAGATAAGGGGGGGAACGCTATTTTTTTCAACATTTTTGTAAATAACTCAAAAACGGTACGTCTTAAAGGAAAACTAAAAACTGTTTATTAAGGTACAAATGAATACCTTTCATATGATATCCCACATCACCTAGTAACTTCACAAAATTTTTGAAAACCCCCTTCCACCCCCTTGTCTAAAAAACTATGCAAATTAGAGAGTTCGTTATAACTTTCCTATAAAGTTTACATACACTTCTATTAGCAATAAAGTATTACGGGTTTATCTCTGTAAACTTCGGAGATAAGGGGGGGAGACGACGGTCGTTTTTTCAACATTTTTGTAAATTTCTCAAAAACGATTCGGATAAAGAATTAATAAAAACTGTTTATTAATGTGCAAATGAATACCTTTCATATGATACCCCACACCGCCTAGTAACTTCACTTAAACAATTTGAGATCCCCTATCCGCCCCCCTGCTATCAAAATAAGAATATTTTTTAACATTTTCAATATGCTATATTAGTAAAAAAGTATTGTCTTTTACCATTTCAAATTTCAAGTCGATAGCATCAGTAGTTCTCGAGATATCCATTTGTGACAGACAGACAGACAAAGTGATTCAGAGTGATAAGGGTTCCTTTTTACCATTTTGGTCCGGAACCCTAAAATGTATGAAAACTTGTGCAGCGCCTCTAGCGGATAGTTTGGTACTAAAATACGCAGTAAACTATAGTACCTACAGCGACTGTAGTACGGGCACAGATTACAGTACGGGCACAGATAATATAATACACTAGGTACGGGCTTCATTTGCTTAGAATTTGGTACCATGAGTTACACATCTGACAGATGTCATAGTAACGTACTATTACCACAGTGTATACAGTGTTCCGACTTCATACAAACGGACGAAGCGCGAGCTATACCTACGCGCCTCGATCTCGGCGCCCGCTCGGTAGCTAAACAGTCGCGACTGTGCCGCAGTGACGAACGGAGGTGTGTTGTTTTTTTAACAATAACCGCGCGATTTTTTCACAAAAAATACGTATTTAATATGTCGAGTAGGATATATTGTGCTGTTTTTGGTTGCATGAAATCTTCAAGAACGCATCCAGAGATAACTTTTTTTAGATTACTTGGAAACTCTAAAAGGTAAGACTATAAAATAATTTTACTTACTACCCAGTAGGTAGGTACATAATGTGTGTCTCTTTAATGGACGAGTATTTCGTTTTATCTCCCGAAAAAAAAGATGTCTGGATCCTTAAATAAAGTGAATAGAGTAATGGAAAGTGATTGACACGAGTGAAATAGGTAGTTATATGCGGTTCATGATACGGTAGGTACGCTTGTGTAAAAACCTCGGGGCATGTCTGTTTCGTTTTGTTAGTTTGTATAATTCAAAGTAAAGACGTGGTATTTTATTTATTATTAACTAGCTTCTGCCTGCGACTTCGTCCGCGTGGAATAGTTTCTTTGGGCTAACGCTAACTTTTACCCACGACTTCGTTTACGTAGAAGGTGAAAATATTTTTAAATAATACCTACGTTAAGCGTAATTTTAGGTAGGTACCTACACCACGCTTTCATCAGTAAGAGTGGAACTTTAAAACGTTAGGTAAAAGTACTGGGTCTTATTATCTTATATCATTTAGATTGTAGGTTATTCTAATAATTCATAACTATGTTATTTTATAGTACTTCTGCGTACACTATATTTTCAATTTATCTATTCAATTCACAAAGTATTATATTTTTTTATATAAAAAAGTATATTTACAATCACAAAACTAAATGGAAACACAAAGTAGGCAAATTTAATTAAAATGCTGGAGGTGGGCAGCCCTATCGCATGTTTACGTACCGCGCGGCTGTAGGTATTTATTTCAAAAATACGGCCGAGTCAAACTACTGTATACATTACTATTCTGTGCTATTACTACTGTAGTAACGGCAGGCGGTCTAACAGCACAGAATAGTAATGTATACAGTATTTTAACTCAGCCGTATTTTTGAAATAAATACCTACAGCCGCGCGGTACGTAAACATGCGATAGGGCTGCCCACCTCCAGCATTTTAATTAAATTTGCCTACTTTGTGTTTCCATTTAGTTTTGTGATTGTAAATATTCTTTTTTTATATAAACAAATATAATACTTTGTGAATTGAATAGATAAATTGAAAATATAGTGTACGCAGAAGTAAATTTGCCTACTTTGTGTTTCCATTTAGTTTTGTGATTGTAAATATTCTTTTTTTATATAAACAAATATAATACTTTGTGAATTGAATAGATAAATTGAAAATATAGTGTACGCAGAAGTACTATAAAATAACATAGTTATGAATTATTAGAATAACCTACAATCTAAATGATATAAGATAATAAGACCCAGTACTTTTACCTAACGTTTTAAAGTTCCACTCTTACTGATGAAAGCGTGATGTAGGTACCTACCTAAAATTACGCTTAACGTAGGTATTATTTAAAAATATTTTCACCTTCTACGTAAACGAAGTCGTGGGTAAAAGTTAGCGTTAGCCCAAATAAACTATTCCACGCGGACGAAGTCGCGGGAAAAGCTAGTTAATAATAAATAAAATACCACGTCTTTACTTTGAATTATACAAATTAACAAAACGAAACACATGCCCCGAGGTTTTTACACAAGCGTACCTACCGTATCATGATTCATGAACCGCCTTTATCTACCTATTTCACTCGTGTCAATCAATTTCCGTTACTCTATGGTGTACAAATCCAGACATCTTTTTTTTCGGGAGATAAAAGGAAATACATACTTGTCCATTAAAAAGACACACATTATGTACCTACCTACTAGGTAGTATGTAAAATTATTTTATAGTCTTACCTTTCAGAGTTTCCAGGTAATCTAAAAAAGTTATCTCTGGATGCGTTCTTGAAGATTTCATGCAACCAAAAACAGCACAATATATCCTACTCGACATATTAAATACGTAAGTAGGTACTTGAACTTATTTTTTGTGAAAAAATCGCGCGGTTATTGTTAAAAAAACAACACACCTCCGTTCGTCACTGCGGCACAGTCGCGACTGTTTAGATGCCGAGCGAGTACCGAGATCGAGGCGCGTAGGTATAGCTCGCGCTTCGTCCGTTTGTATGAAGTCGGAACACTGTATAGATAATTCCGCCGTGCTTCAACGACTGCGCAGTACACAGTTTTTAGGGCGTTGAGGGGTAAGGAAGATAAAAGGGGTGCGAGAGGGGCAGAGTCTGGAACTAGAGTTGCCAGCGCGATTTATGGTGTATTTTCGTTTTATCTAGCACACATTTTACTATGCATTTATTTATTTTTCTATTATTAAAACAAATATATTAAAAAAAATATTATATTCAATGAAGGATTAATTAAACCTTAAATGCTATAACAAATTCACCTTTACTTATCGCAAATTTCTACTGTGTAGCAGGTTTATTTATAACCAGTAGTTGCCAATATTGAATGCACATGTCAACATGCGCAACTTTGCATTTGCCGCAACGTTCACCAAAGAATAATAATACTCCTCCTACCTGGCTGATAGGGCCTGACTTTCACAGAGAGCTCATAAAGTTTTGCGCCAAAGAGTACCTATGTAACACACCGGCTCCGTTTATTTTGCGCGAACTTACTCCCTTCACACACATGGAAAAGAAGAAGAAGAATGCTCTGTTATTGAGGTTATGTCACAATTATTTTGTGGTTAAGTTGTGTACATAGTGTAATAAATTGTATTTTATAGTGTTCTTGTTCTGTGATCCAAACAATACAAAATCGTTAAGAATTGAATTATGTTATTGTGTTATGGTGATGTACCGTACCGACGATCAGTTCAATACCATTAATTAATTTAATACAATTGACTGTCGAGGTGGACGTACACGGAATCACCCAAATCATTTATTTTATTTCCACAGGACGGAATGGGACTAAAATAGGCGGCAATGCAGTGCTGAGTGCCTATACTAAGTCTCAGCAGAGTGTAGAACACCGTAGTTAAAGTATCTACAATGTGTTCCATAGGAGGTAGGCTTTTAATTTTTACTCAGAGGCCTTTGGTGTCACTAACACCACCACACATCATCGTGGTGGGACATTTGAGGCTTACAATAATAACATGTGTATAGTTTTGTTTTTATATTTATTGTTTTTTAAGTATTGTAAAAAAATATTTTTATGAGTTTACAATTTATTAAGTACCTATATGAAGTGGAATAATAATATGATGTATACCATAACTCAGACTTCTCAATCTATTCCAGATGACTTAAATGGTGTCTGCAATTTGAAACAATTGGAAAAGTTTGCCCAGGCCCTATTCTGTCCTCTCACCATAGCCTTAACCAAGGAAAGACTGGTTAACACAACAGCTGACTAGTTAGACAAGGTAAAAATAAAACTAGTAAGAGTCTACCTGTTTTTAAATTTTCTTTGATATGAGTTATGACATAACTTGTATATAAAATTGTTTTTTTAACATTTCAGGATCATCACATCCCAAAATCACTATGATAACCCGATGCTGCAGGTGGAGTTTTTCAAGAATGTATAAATCTAGTAAAAAAAAGGCAACTGCATTTCTGTGCTCCATTGTGGCTTTTACATTTCTAATAAATTGGAGATTTATATGCACTAGCACACTGCCACAAGATAATTTTGATGATATTGTAAGTATTTCATTCTAACATTAAAAATGTAAATTTGACAAATATAGTACATTGTAAACATCATTCTTCGATTTGAGTAAGCAAAGCTTGTGCTATGGGTACTGTTGATGGAATACTTTTTTTGTAAATACATGCTTATCATGCTTGGATAAACAAACCAGACCAGAGATAAATATCTGCATATCAAGCAAATGTTTTGTCCCTCTGCAAAAATTATGAAATAGTGTAAAAGACAATTGATGACTTGACATTATTTGATTAACCAACCTTTTTCTCTTCTGTTTCAGTGTGCCAGCTATAATAAAGAGCAATCCAAAGGGAATTTGTGTGAGACCCTGTGCCATGTAGAACCCTCTTCCATTTCTTGCCTTAACTGGTATGTGAAAAGAGAAACAGTCTTTTTAGGAATGTGGATGAATAAGAGTATCGTCTTCAAGTCCATAAAGGCATCAAATGATGGCAACTTTTCACCTAACATAGGGGTAAATAGCACATTATTTTCTAAGAAATATTTTGTTGATAGCTTAAAGAGAGTAGTAATGGAGAAATTCAACATTGCCATCAATAATTTTGATACTGAGAGAATATTGTACAGTCACAAAAGAGGTAATAGGAACATAGAAAAGAGAGGCATGTGGTCCCTCCTGCAAGATAATGAGTATCTGGCATTATCTTTATATGGAAACTACAATGTATTTCCAAAATTGCTTGGGACATGTGGCTATTTCTATGCTGTTCAGAAACTAGATTCTATATCTGGTTACAGGCACCTTGTCAGCTTGTATGACAGCCATGCAGAGTGGGTAAAACGAGTCAACATAGCAATAATGATATTAGACTTTTTGCTCAAACTGGAAAACATGTTTCCTGAGCCCATGCTAATTTGTGACATTAGAATGAGTAATTTTGGAGTGACTAGTGATTTCAAGAGAGTTATGTATGTAGATCTTGATTCTATCCATCCATTGTCAGTAGCCAGTAGAATCACAGCTGATGGCTCCAGCTGCAAACATCACAGTGACTGTGACTTGTCCGATTGTAGATCCTTTTGCAATCTAATAACAAACAAATGCCATCATGGTGTAGTAAATAACAATTTACAGATTGTATGTGAAAAGATTTTCCTTGGGTGGATGATGTCGGGAAAGATTATGATGTCAGGGTTGTTGATGGGTCCTAAGACTCCTGCTGTCCTAATTGAGATATTAGAGGAGTGTGCAAACCCATTTAGTGAAAATGGCACTCCTAGAGCACAAGCTACTAAAGAAATAAGGAAGAGACTGTACAATTTTCTGGTACATTTCATGTAATAATTTTTATCTGTGATATTTTGCTCATGACAATCAAGTTTCTAGTCTGTTCTAGTTTTAGTATAATTATAAAGTCTTATAAAGACAATGTAGTATGAGGTACAAAGACAATTTTACATCATATCTTAATAGAAGTTAAGTAGATGTCGCCATTAGGCAATTTTAAATCTTTAATCTTACTAATATATCTTTTCTCTATCTATATAATAAGTCACTTTGTAGGGTTATAGGACCAACATTGTCTAGGATTATGAAGTTAGATTACTGATTTAAAATCACGAAATATTTATTACAAGTTGTATTGTGAACGAAAGGGACCTTTTGTAGCCTTAGAATGAAGTTACAGAAATAAAAAATATTTACAATCATAGCCTGTTTATTAGTCCTTGTTGTAACTACTCGAAAACATTTAAGTAGGTAACTACTTTTAATAAAATTGTCCAAGTTAAACTCCATACAAAATTAAAAGGAAGGAATACAGACGGTAATCCTTTCTTTTCAACTTTCGGTAAGTTAAAAAGAAATGATTACCGTCTATATTTTATTTGTCTTATTATATTACATACATTTTATTTAATATTATTGTTGCTAATTGAGGAAAAATGTTCGCACGGATATTTTGGCTTTTTTAATTTTTTTTTAGCTAGGCAATTTAGGCAGAACCAAAACTATCCAGGAATCTAGTTCGCTCGCCAATTTTTACTGTAGAGGCTAAAATATAAATAGCATAGTTTGGTCTTACCCAAATCTAATATTTAAGCCAAAATTTGCGCCGAAACTATTTATTCTAAAATAGCGACAATATTCAATTTTGTACAGCATTGCCGTGGTGTAACCATTTGAATTCAACGAATATCTTAGAAGATATCACAGTCTTACCGCACGCGCATTGTAACCATTTGAATTTAAAGAATATCTTAGAGGATATCACAGTTTTAGCCGCGCGCATTGTAACCATTTGAATTCAACGAATATCTTAGAATATATCACAGTCTTACCGCACGCGCATTGTAACCATTTGAATTTAAGGAATATCTTAGAAGATATTACAGTTTTACGTTTTACCGCGCGCGCATTTTTATGAGCGCATATCATTTTGCATAATAATAAATCATGATGTCATGAACCTTCAAATCTACCAATAAATATTACCCATTACAGACATACCTAGGTATAACAATGTCCGCATGATTGTTACTTGTCCTAAATTTTAACTAATTTTGTTAAATGGTTCAACTTGATACCAGTAGCACACTTCCACTCACCACAAAACCAAATTTCATCCGAACCATCTGGATAGCTGGTTCTCCACTACCGCTCGTTTCGCGCGCTGTTTTTAACCGCGGACGATTAAGTTGTGGAACGAACTGGGGGAATACCGTAGATGGGAATCTACGGTATTCCCCCGGAGCTTGGAATTGGGCTCCTTATAATGTAATTTCCTCCCTCAAAACCGGCAGCGCATCAGCCTCGCCTCTGGTGATGAAGATATACATTGGGCAACGGTGACAATTTTCCATCAGGTGGCCTGTTTGCTCGTCTTTCAGCTTATAATAATAACTTAATAAACAATCGAACGAAAACATCACAAGCAGGGAGACCTTAATGGCAGAATGGACCCGGAAATCTCTGCACGGAAGGCACCACCACGACTTGAGCCAACAACCCACCGTCGACAAACAGGCGTCGAACGAATGGCTAAGTCGAGGTGAACTCTTTCCTGAGACTGAAGGGTTCATGATTGCAATTCAGGACCAAGTAATCGAAACGCGTAACTATCAGAAGCACATCATGATAAAAGAATTCCTACTGACTTGTGCAGGCGATGCAATAGCAATCCTGAAACAATTCAGCACATCACGGGGGCATGTAGAGCTATTGCCCAAACAGACTACAAGTTTAGACACGACCAGGTAGCTTAATACTAATATTATTCACCAGTCTCTAGCAGCTAAATATAAACTTGTAGACACAAATTCAAAACCCACACCATACTATAAATACACCCCCGAAACTGTATTGGAAAACTCCTTTTTCAAACTTTATTTTGATAGAGCCATTTTAACTGATAAAACCGTTCACTTTAATAGACCAGAATTAACCCTCCTAGATAAAACCAATAAAACAGCACTTCTCATCGACATTGCCATCCCCAACACCCACAACCTGCAGAACACCATTGCAGAGAAATTATCCAAGTACATTGATCTCAAAAATGAGATAACTCGCATGTGGCAACTTCAGAAGGTTACAATAGTTCCTATAGTTTTATCAACCACTGGTGTTATCCCTAAACAGTGGCGTAGCTAGGTAACCAAGGGCCCTGGGGCAAATTAAAAAATGGGGCCCCACTGCTATGTAAACTGATTCATCATCATCATTTCAGCCGTAAAACGTTCACTACTGAACTAAGGCCTCCCTCATGGATCTCCATGAGGGGTAGTTGCCATACTCACCACGCTTGGCAGGCGGGTTGGTGAGCGCAGTATGGGATGTTGATATACGGAAAGACGCTGCTGCCCATCTTCTGGAGGTGTCCCTTAGCAGGCTCTTACTGCATCCACGGGTAGGAGAGGAGGGGTAACATTCTACTGCCGGCACCCCACGGCTCATTGTATAACGCGAAATATTGTGAAAAATTGCAAGTCAGGTGACTGTAGGTACATTAATTCAGGTCCGCGGACAGGAGATCGTTCATGGTCTCCATCGTTAAATGTGGTAACACTAACGGTGATAATTTTTTTTTCCGGGGATTCCCCAACGACACTTGTAGTGTATCATTGTGTTTCTCTATCTAAAAAAAAATATCACCGTTAGCGTTCACTATCCGTCAAAAATGCTATTATAATTTGCAAGAATATTTTGATGACAAGTGCACAATTTTGTTATAACAATCTGTAAAGGAAATTTCAGTGCCCCAATACTCCAATTTATATACCTTGTAAATAAGACGTAGTACATCGTTTTTTTTTCATGACAAATTGTTTATTGTAAAGTTAAGGCTATAATCATTTTAATGACTAATTTTCTAATTCAATTATATTTAACTGACATTATCTTGCATGATACCTTCTTATACCTACATTTTAAATTGCAGTGCCCATCAGGGTTCCATTCTGTACTATTTACTTATGTTAAAGACCTATGTTTACAATGGAAAGCAATAAACAACTGAATACTGAATACAAATTGACAACACTGCAATAATAATAAAAATAATTTTTTTTTTTTTTTTTTTTTTTTTTTTTAATAAACAACTGAATACTGAATACAAATTGACAACACTGCAATGCAAAGACATTTTCCACTGGACACGTTATACTTGCAAAATGAATGCAATCACGTTCAACCAATTTTTGCGGGGTACGGGGGGAGTGATTTTTTGCTGTCTTAGTTACGCACTGTTTCACAATTCTATAAGATGTTCTATAGTGATCGACGCAATCGATGAAATTCATGAATCAAAATGAATGAATGACGAAAAATGTAGGAGTTTGGTTACTTACATTTCGATTTGAAATTATAGTACCTAAATACGATCGTTTGCCTGTACTTCGTGAAAAAAATATTTTAATAGTGATTTCACTGTTCACCCTCATCCCGATGCTTCAATTGCGTGCACCTAACGCCTTTAATTACTTCAAAATTACAGATTTTCTTTATGAATTCCGACAAATAGAACACTAATTAATATGATTACGCTGAGGTGCAGCCCCGGCATTACGTACGACACACTGATACACAGAAACCAATAAAGAGAAGGTACAATGTTTGCACGCCAGTATAGGAGCAGGAGTGAGTTCGTTTGTTGTCCTCCAGAGGTACAAACAATAAATAAATAAAATTATTTATTTATTTATGTATTACATGACTAGAACTGGATAAAACAATCGGCACAACGTCTGTCGGATCAGATAGTAATTAAATAAACAGAAAAAAATAGTGAACTCGCTACAAAGGTTTATTTATTGTACTTCCCCACTGGAAAATAATTACGTTTGACGAAAATACAGTTTTGGTATGTACCTATAGTTTTCTTTTCTTAGACATACATATGTACATATTTATTATTAACATTTATGAATATGTTTGTAATGAACGAATGGAAAATGAACGGTATAATCCAGACTTGTTTCGGTATGTCACAAGTTTAGTTAAATTGCATTAAAATTTGAGTACTTTTTAAAATGGCGGTATGAATGCAATAATTACATCATATTTATTTAATTTTACGAAAAAATAGCTGCTTTTATGGGATAAAATTGTACTTACCTATGAAAAGAAATATTGGCGGATCAGTCACTATAATTTTTACAAAACAATACACCTAGTCAATTTTTTAACTAATGTTTGTCCTCGACAACCACCAACGCACTGACAAGACAATTTCGGTCAGTTAGGCTAAAAGGCTGACTGAGTGACAGCGGGGTATAGGGCGAGATCGGCCGAGTAACGCGTCCAGTGGAAAATGTCTTTGCAACACTGCCAACCTACAGAAAGAGTTTAGGGGAATTCCCTAGGCATAACTTTTGAATTTCTCTCAACTGAGTTGTCATGATTAAAGTGGGGTTGCCTGTCATATTTATTTTGAAAATGGGAGAAATTTCCAAAAGTTCAGTTCGATCGAGATTTCTGGTAAGGATTGGAGGGCCCCCTGAGCTTGAGGGCCCCGGGGCACTGCCCCGCCTAGCCCCTGGGTAGCTACGCCACTGTCCCTAAACGACTGTTCCACTCTTTAGATTATTTACATATACCAAAACATACATACATCCTACTCCAAAAAGCAGTAGGTACTGTTAAATACTTGTAGAATCGTGAGAAAGTTTCTACAAACCGAACTTCCCAGTGAAGTCCGACCCACTGAAGCGCACTTGGCCTGGGCCCGTGCGTTACAGTTATTCCCGGTTTATATACCGAGTCGATGAAAATCTAGAAGTATAATAATTTGGTTTGTGGATAAAACCTACTTATTACCCACTCTCTCTCTCTCTCTCTTATGTCACGCAGACGAAGTTGCGCGGTATATATAGTATAGGTTTAAAATTGGACGTCGTCCGTGGCGTAGTTGTTGAAATGAACAGCCGACACGTAATAGCGGGTTGGATTCCCGCTGTAGGACAAATCTAATCTATGCATCCGCATTTTATATGTTCTGATTCTGGGAGTCAGTGGCGTAGCTACCCAGGGGCTAGGCGGGGCAGTGCCCCGGGGTCCTCAAGCTCAGGGGGCCCTCCAATCCTTACCAGAAATCTCGATCGAACTGAACTTTTGGAAATTTCTCCCATTTTCAAAATAAATATGACAGGCAACCCCACTTTAATCATGACAACTCAGTTGAGAGAAATTCAAAAGTTATGCCTAGGGAATTCCCCTAAACTCTTTCTGTAGGTTGGCAGTGTTGCAAAGACATTTTCCACTGGACGCGTTACTCGGCCGATCTCGCCCTATACCCCGCTGTCACTCAGTCAGCCTTTTAGCCTAACTGACCGAAATTGTCTTGTCAGTGCGTTGGTGGTTGTCGAGGACAAACATTAGTTAAAAAATTGACTAGGTGTATTGTTTTGTAAAAATTATAGTGACTGATCCGCCAATATTTCTTTTCATAGGTAAGTACAATTTTATCCCATAAAAGCAGCTATTTTTTCGTAAAATTAAATAAATGTGATGTAATTATTGCATTCATACCGCCATTTTAAAAAGTACTCAAATTTTAATGCAATTTAACTAAACTTGTGACATACCGAAACAAGTCTGGATTATACCGTTCATTTTCCATTCGTTCATTACAAACATATTCATAAATGTTAATAATAAATATGTACATATGTATGTCTAAGAAAAGAAAACTATAGGTACATACCAAAACTGTATTTTCGTCAAACGTAATTATTTTCCAGTGGGGAAGTACAATAAATAAACCTTTGTAGCGAGTTCACTATTTTTTTCTGTTTATTTAATTACTATCTGATCCGACAGACGTTGTGCCGATTGTTTTATCCAGTTCTAGTCATGTAATACATAAATAAATAAATAATTTTATTTATTTATTGTTTGTACCTCTGGAGGACAACAAACGAACTCACTCCTGCTCCTATACTGGCGTGCAAACATTGTACCTTCTCTTTATTGGTTTCTGTGTATCAGTGTGTCGTACGTAATGCCGGGGCTGCACCTCAGCGTAATCATATTAATTAGTGTTCTATTTGTCGGAATTCATAAAGAAAATCTGTAATTTTGAAGTAATTAAAGGCGTTAGGTGCACGCAATTGAAGCATCGGGATGAGGGTGAACAGTGAAATCACTATTAAAATATTTTTTTCACGAAGTACAGGCAAACGATCGTATTTAGGTACTATAATTTCAAATCGAAATGTAAGTAACCAAACTCCTACATTTTTCGTCATTCATTCATTTTGATTCATGAATTTCATCGATTGCGTCGATCACTATAGAACATCTTATAGAATTGTGAAACAGTGCGTAACTAAGACAGCAAAAAATCACTCCCCCCGTACCCCGCAAAAATTGGTTGAACGTGATTGCATTCATTTTGCAAGTATAACGTGTCCAGTGGAAAATGTCTTTGCATTGCAGTGTTGTCAATTTGTATTCAGTATTCAGTTGTTTATAAAAAAAATAAAAAAAAAAAAAAATAATTTTTTTATTTTTATTATTATTGCAGTGTTGTCAATTTGTATTCAGTATTCAGTTGTTTATTGCTTTCCATTGTAAACATAGGTCTTTAACATAAGTAAATAGTACAGAATGGAACCCTGATGGGCACTGCAATTTAAAATGTAGGTATAAGAAGGTATCATGCAAGATAATGTCAGTTAAATATAATTGAATTAGAAAATTAGTCATTAAAATGATTATAGCCTTAACTTTACAATAAACAATTTGTCATGAAAAAAAACGATGTACTACGTCTTATTTACAAGGTATATAAATTGGAGTATTGGGGCACTGAAATTTCCTTTACAGATTGTTATAACAAAATTGTGCACTTGTCATCAAAATATTCTTGCAAATTATAATAGCATTTTTGACGGATAGTGAACGCTAACGGTGATATTTTTTTTTAGATAGAGAAACACAATGATACACTACAAGTGTCGTTGGGGAATCCCCGGAAAAAAAAATTATCACCGTTAGTGTTACCACATTTAACGATGGAGACCATGAACGATCTCCTGTCCGCGGACCTGAATTAATGTACCTACAGTCACCTGACTTGCAATTTTTCACAATATTTCGCGTTATACAATGAGCCGTGGGGTGCCGGCAGTAGAATGTTACCCCTCCTCTCCTACCCGTGGATGCAGTAAGAGCCTGCTAAGGGACACCTCCGGAAGATGGGCAGCAGCGTCTTTCCGTATATCAACATCCCATACTGCGCTCACCAACCCGCCTGCCAAGCGTGGTGAGTATGGCAACTACCCCTCATGGAGATCCATGAGGGAGGCCTTAGTTCAGTAGTGAACGTTTTACGGCTGAAATGATGATGATGAATCAGTTTACATAGCAGTGGGGCCCCATTTTTTAATTTGCCCCAGGGCCCTTGGTTACCTAGCTACGCCACTGCTGGGAGTTTTCTACTTGGTCATCATTTCAGCCGTAAAATGTCCACTACTGAATACATGCCTCTCCCTCCCATGAGGGGTAGTTGCCGTACAAAGTTCAAAATATTTATTGTAAGTACCTACCTAAGCATGTTGTAACTTAAAGATCTTATAACATAAAAGTATCATACATGAACCCAGTACTCACCACGCGTGACAGGCGGGTTGGCGAGGGCATTACCTATGGGATGTTGATACACGGAAAGACGCTGCTGCCCATCTCCCGGAGGTATCCCTTTGCAGGCTCACTCATGTCTTCTACTTCACAAAGGCATATGACTTGGTGGATAATGACGTGCTTCTGAGAAAATTAGCCTGAATGGGTTTCACAACGAAGCTTTTGACCTTTTTCGCCAGCTATATAGATAAAGATAAAGATAAAAATTGTTTATTTTGTCACAGAAATAACACAATATTATATTTTTAAAACTAATTAAATTTATACAGAATAATACCGTGACAAAAAAGGCCACTACTCAGCATTTGCTGTGGCAGAGCAGGTCGTACCACAGCGCTGGTCTTCCGTAGTTACCATCGTTTGCGATTGGTGGCAACCGCAGCACACTAATTAACATAAAATGACATATCTAATAAATGACATAACTAATTAAAATATGAGAAACCGTAGTCAGTATGTTGCTTTCCAGAAGTTTATTTCACCTACATTCATTACGCGTTCGGGTATCATCCAAGGTAGCACTCTCGGACCGACATTATTTCTGCTGATGGTAAATGACTTGCCAACCGTTATCACCTTCTCTAAGAGTCTCCTGTTTGCTGATGACTTCAAGATATTTATGGCGTGTAAAAAAATAAGACATGTTCATGGAAACTTAATATTTTTATAAATATAAAACAATTTAGGAAAAATGTGGTATGCCTATTGTAATCTTGAATATAATGTCTAATAACCTATGTATCTAATGTGTGTGAGACTCCGTTTCCGCATTTAGACTCAAAGTTGGTCCATTATGCGTGAGGTGTCTGGCTAGCATAGCCAGCCCAACTCCGACCAGAAGCGCAGAATCTTCCTGGGATCTTTACAGGCTTCACGGAGTGACCTCGGTTGGTTGAGGATTTGTTGTCTTTGTGCTGTTACTCCCTCGCATTCCAGGACTACGTGGGCAGCTGATTCGACCTCCTTCAGACATCCTCTGCAGAGAGGGCTGTCTGTGGCTCCGATGTTGAAAAGGTGTTTGTTAAGGGTGCAGTGGCCCGTTAGTGTCCCCACCACTGTCCTTAGGTCCGTTCTTTGTAGTTGTAGTAGGCGCCGTGAGAGCCTTGGTGATAGGGTTGAAAGCGCTGCTCTTGCTTGTCGGCAGTCTGGCAAGCCTGTCCAACGTGTGTTGTGTAAGTCTCTGGTTTGAAGCCTAATCCAGGATCGGAGTTGTGAGAAGGGTAAAGGGAGGAGCGGTTCAGGGCCTACGGTAACCGTTTCCGATCCCCTTCGAGCCAGTGCGTCCGCGGCGTCATTCCCAGAGAGTTACTATGTCCTTTGATCCACTGGATAGTCACTTTGTTGTTCATGGCGACCTTTTCCAGGGTCGTGTGGCATTCGTGTATAAGCTTGGAGCTGCAGCAACTGGCTTTTAGAGCGTGGAGTACTGCTGTACTATCAGAGAGGATACGGATGTTGTAGTTGTTGATGCCTCTTCTGATCATTGCTGTAGCTGCTTCGGTTATTGCTGCGCATTCGCATTGGAAGATGGAATTGTTTGTTCCCAGTGACATTGATATGTTTATATTAAGGTCATGTGAGTGAATACCTGCCCCTGTGCCGGTACTAGTCTTAGAACCGTCTGTGTAAACCCGGACTTCGTGGATTCCTGATGTAGGTATCACTTTTTTCCTCATATAGTTGTATTTGGTAGTGCTTGTTTGGTATGTGTATGCAGGACATTTTGTCACAAGGTGCTCCTAGTAGCGGTTGCCGTTCCAGGGCCTTGTCTAGAATAAGGGTATGAGGGCTTCTGGAGTTACCCCATTGTCCTTGGTGTTTCAGTCTAAGAGCTGCCAATGTGGCTTCTTGTCTTATGTATAGGTCCAGTGGCGCCAGGTTTAGGATGATTTCCATGGCTGCGGCCGGTGTTGTTCTCATGCATCCAGTGATGGCTGAGCATGCTAGTCTTTGAAACCGTTGTAGTTTGGTCACGGTTGTGCTTAACTCGGTTCTGGTCCACAATACGAGTGCCCATACGAGTGGTATAGAGCCACATGGTTATTTTAGGCGAGATACCCCACGTCTTCCCAAGCATCTTGCTGCATTGAAAGAAGGTAGTACATGCTCGCTGCAGTTTGTGGTCAAGGTGCTTATTCCATAGAAGTTTGCTGTCTAGTATGACCCCTAGATATTTGACCTCGTGTGTTAGGTTTATGTTAGTATTGAAGAGCTTAGGAAGGTTTATCCTCCCTTGGTTCCTCTTGTTTGTGAACATTATTAGTTCGGTTTTGGTAGGGTTAACCGATAGCCCATGGTCGTTACACCAGGTTTCTATTGTTCTAAAGGCAGTTTTCATGAGGTCACATAGTGTGCTTTCGAAACATCCGGTCGCAAGGATCGCGAGGTCATCCGCATATCCTACTGTTAGTAGGCCTGGTCCGTTGAGTTTGCGGATAAGTTCGTCCACGACTATGTTCCATAGTAGTGGTGAGAGTACGCCTCCTTGTGGGCATCCTCTGGCCACTATGCCTCGGGTAGTTGTGTTAATGGTAACTTGTATTGCTCTGTATTTTAGCATGTTGTTTATCCATTCTGCCAGCGTCTTTTCTACTCCATATGCTCTCAGCGCTCTGGAGATACTGGCGAACTTGGTTTTGTCAAAAGCACCTTCAATATCTATGAAGGCGCCTAGTGTTGGTTGTTTTGTTGATAGTCCACCCCCTATGCGTGATATCACGTTGTGTAGGGCGAATTCTGTTGATTTACCTTTACTGTAGGCGTGTTGTTGCGGGTGTAGTGGTTTGTGACGAAGTATGTTTTCTCTTATTTCTCTGTCACATAGTCTTTCCAGAGTTTTGAGAAGAAACGATGTTAGACTGATCGGTCTAAAAGATTTTGGCATAGTGTAGTCGCTTCTTCCTGGTGTTGGTATGAATACCACCTTCACTTCCCTCCATTTCCGAGGTATGTACCTGTGGGCGATGCAGGCTTGAAATATAGCTACAAGGTGGTCGGCTAGTATTTCGCTGCACCACCTTAACATCCCGGGAAAGATGCCGTCTAGTCACGGGGATTTGAAGGGAAGGAAGCTGTTGATTGCCCATATTACGTTTTCTCGGTTGACAATATTTTGGGCTGTATTCCAGTCTTCACTGGTTGACGCCCGTTCTGTGTACTCTTCCCAGTCTATGGAGTCTGTAACTTGGCAACCCGGGAAATGGGTTGCTAACAGAACCTCACTGGTGTCCGCGTCTGATTTTGTATAGGTATTGTCAGGTTTTTTGAGGCATCCAAGTGTACGTTCCGTCTCATTAGACAGTATACCTTTGATGCGGGTGACCTGATTAGTGTTTTCAATGTTTGTGCAAAAGCGTTTCCAGCACTCGTTTTTCCTGAGACGGATAAGCTTTTTGTAGGTGTTTTTCATGTCGTAGTACTTTTCCCAGTCTGCGATATGTTTGGTATTAATAGCTCTGTTAAACGTTTTCCTTACTTTGCTTCGCACTTTTTGTAGTTCGGGTCCCCACCACCGCCTTTTTGAGCCTGGTTTGGCCGTAATAAGCGGGCAGGATTGTTCATAGCTGTTGGTTAAAATTTGTGTTAGCTGATCGGTATAGCAGTCGATGTCCCCAACTGAGAGGTTGTCGGGCGTGTTAGTGTTATAAGATAAAGCATAGTTTACTAACTTGACATACTTCGACTTGTTTGTCTTACGTGGGATGCGCCTGGGCTGTGGTGAAGGTGTGGTCATGCAGAGGTTGAAACGTATCCACCTGTGATCTGAGCACGATGCCTCTCTGGATACATGCCAGTTTGTGATTGAATTTGAAATTCGTTCTGTGGAGAACGTTAGGTCAATAATGGTTTGTGCTCTGGAAGTGACAAATGTCGGTTCTGAGCCTCTGTTGATCAGTAGGAGGTTAGTTGATAAGAGATAATTTACCAGTTCTTCTCCTCGGTCGTTGCACCTGGCGCTGCTCCACAGCGTGTGATGCGCGTTGGAGTCTGTACCGATGACGAGTTCAAGTTTCTCCCTCTCGCAGTACTCGACAAGGGCTACCAGTTCAGGTGTGGGTATGGTTTCGTCGCTGGGAGACTGATGCTAGGACTAACTGTGTTAAGTTGATGTTGTTGTTAGGAGATAGGTATAGTCTAGCAGCTGTTAGGTCTCTGGAACAGAGTTAAATAAATAAATAAATAATGCTCGACAAATCACACAGCATCATCTAGCCCCAAGCTAAGCAGAGCTTGTGTTATGGGTACTAGATGACTGATATACTTAATACATTATACTACATAGATAGATATTTTTATTATATATAGAAAAACACCCAGAACACCCTGAACAAATATCTGCAGATAGTACAGACATTTGTTCCGAGGCGGGAATCGAACCCGCAACCTCTTGCGTCGCAGGCAAGAGTGATTAGTAGTGTTTGTGCGTACTTTGGAACAACAATGCAAGTTCTGGGATTGCTTACAGTTGTGTTCAGAAGTAGGCGGCTACCAGGTGTTTTGAGACCGCATATTTGGCTCTTCCTAATCCATGGTTCTTGGATTAGGGCCAGGGTTTCAATGTTCTCCTCCAGCGTAGAGATGCAGAAGCCGTGAGGCTGTGCTGGAGGTTGGTTTGGATGATTGTTATGGTTTTAATAGGAGGGGAAGGGAGAATTGTGGGGCCAATAGGCCGGGGGATGCAAGGGAGGATAGAGGTAGGATTTGGGAAAGAGGTTGGGCAAGGGTTCAGTTTTTGTGCGATGGGATTAGGAGTGCTTGATCGGAGAGGAGTTGGGGCAGCTGACACTTGCGTCACTCCCCTCGACGTCCAGAAAGAAGCACTCCTCTTCCGTTTGCGGGGTGGTAGGTGCCTCTATAGGAATCACCATCGCACTGGGTTCCTCGGGTGGAGGTTTGACTGGGACCGAGGTTGGGGTGGTATGAGGAACGGCGCTTTTCTCTTTTTTGTTGGTTCTATCTTCCTCGAGGACTTTGAGGTAGATATTACCGAACAGCCAATATAGCCGTCGTTCCTTGGTCTTGGACTTCTTAACGTCTTGTTCAGGGACACGGATAAGCAGGTGAACTCCGGGCTTTTCCTTTTCAACCTGCTTCTCCGCCTTGACTAAGGTCCAAGAGTTGACGTTGAGGTCGGGGTTTTGTGCCGCTAGGATTTTGCGCAGTTTGTCTGTGTCCAGGATGTTCGGAGTCGGGAGAAACAAACCGCACAAGATCTTCCGTTGGATCTCAGCCTGTCTTTTGACCACTAGCTTCGTTCCGGGGAATGGCGACACTTGTTTGTCAACTGTTTGACAAAGCCACGCTAGGGTGAAGTCGTCCTCGCACCAGAGTTTAAGTACTCCTTCACTGAAGTGTGCTTTGCCACGGAAATGGACTTTCGAGGCCTGGAGTGAGGTGGTTGGTTCGAGGAGCTCGTCCACGAATCTCGTCTCCATCCTCTCACGCAATTCCGCAGCTTGCTCCGCCGTCAGGTCGTGGTAGGGTTCAACCATTACAGCTACGCAGAGGTCGTTGGACCTGAAAGCAGCTGCGTAGCTGATCGAGTCTCGCTTTTCACTGGTTCCCGGCCGAGGACGTTTACTGTCGCCTGTGGGCGTAGTGGTGTCGTCCGGTCGGGAGCGTTTCGAGCTCTTTGGTTGTGTGGTCGTTTTCGGTGTTAGACGGACTTTCGATGCAGCCAGCTTGCCAGAACGGTATCCTCGAGGTTTGAACGGTCGGCTTTGCGTCTTGCGCCCTGCGTTCGACGGTGTCGCTGCCTCTGGCTGCGCCGGTGTCACCTTTTCGGAGGGACGGGTGCCTCCTACTTGGGCCGCGTTGGGTGCTTTCAGCGTAGCCTTGGTTCGCGCCTTTTGGGTATCGCTCTGGGGCTGAGTAGATCTCTGGCCCTTCTTTTTGTTTTTCTTTTTAGAAGAAACAAGGTTCCAGTTCGGCTCTGTTGGCGGCACAGGGATCGCTGCCTTCAGAGCCGAAAGTTCAATGATCGACTCCTTGGGTGAAGCCCCGAGGGGCGCACCGGTTGGAGTGATGGTCATGGTCGGTTGGTGTCTTGGCGCTTCCGAGGATGCTGCCCTAGACGTCCCGGGTCTTGGCGCTTCTAATGATGCTGCCCTAGACGTACCGGGTTGTGGCGCTTCCGAAGATGCTGCCGGGTAGTGGTTGGTGGTTAAACAATCTCTTTTTTGTGACATTGTTAAGTTTTGTTTAGCTCACCCTCCTAGTGCTCCACCCACCATGGAGTTCAACAGCTAGGGACGTCGCGATAGGTCGCGTCAGGGTACGCCAGAGCTACTTCGGAGGGCATAGGTTCTATCCTGTCAGATAGACGAGACTACCGCTGCGAAGAATTCCGAGGTTGCCTACGACCAAGAGAAGCCGCACGCTCGCCCCGGGTTCCGCGCCTCGGAGTCTGCCTTCCTTCAGGTAGGAGACCTCACCTAGTGGCCCGCTGATGGGACACCGAAAGCCGATTGATTCTAGGTGGTTGGCCTAGAACCTCCCGTTTACAGTAGAAATCCAGACCAAAGAGGCGTGTTGGTAAGCAACTGGCACTGGCTCCGGCTCAGCAGTTACCTCAACCTCCAGGACTCCTTCATCCTTCCTTACGGGACACCGCGCACGGTACAAACACGCGGGATGCCATCACTATCCAACATCGCTCATCTTTGCGATGGTGAACTCACCGGAACATGGCCTCGAGTATTCCAGGTGATAGTTGACTGAGAGTTTCTGTTACGTCTTTTTCTGATGGAACAAGACCAATAACGGGGGTGCAACCACGTAAAGGAAGACCTCTCAGTCTTACCCTAGGGATCGGCGACTGTTGCGCTGCACTCTCCTAAGATCATTCGCACCCTACCCCTCTTGAAGAGAAGAGTAGGGTAGGTGTGTATTCATGCAGGACTCAGGCTATCGGGGACGCCGAAGAGCAAAAAATGAGCTAGGCATTGCAACTATTAGAACATGAACACACCCCCTCCCCCAACCTATGTATCTAGTTTCACTCACCTTTCTCACGAAAACTTACACGAAAAACACGTAAACAAGCATTTTTTTTGGTCGTACCGAACGTCTGATTTCAAAATGGCAGTGCTCGATGCCAAACCACACATATTATAGATCAAATTAAAGAGCATATTAAGCTCTCTTTCTTTTATATACAAACCCTCAATGGACGAAGCAAGAGAGAAACACTAGAATGCACTTTTTGATATGTTGGTGTATACGTACATTGTAAATAAGTCCGTTTGACGCAGAATAGGACTCGCATACCGCAATAAGCTTTCGAAGGGCACTGATTGAGGGAGCCAGCAGCACCATGTCATCAGCATATCTCAGGTTGTTTACACGAACCCCATTAAGTGGCAGCCAACTGGCATGCTGCTGAATCGCTCAATCAGTGCGTTTATGTACCTACAGACAGAATAGCGAAGGTGAGCTCAACCCCTCCCACCCTGTCGTACTACGCACTCCTGCCCGTATGCATCCGAAAGCTCACTCGCCCATCTCACTCGGTTCTGCTGGTTTTGGTACCAATATCGGAGAATTGCTTCAAGCTATGAATAGTTGACAGCCCAGACTGAAACCCAAATCGAGCATCATGTAGCTGTAATTGCTTGTTGAGGTTACTGCAACGGCAATTGGAATTACCGAAAAACCACAGGGGCACAAATGCCGCTGGCCGGCCAAGGATAGGCACAAATATAAGCTACCTTAGGCTACTTTCAATTTTACTAAGGCTAATAGAATAAAAAATCATGCCGCTGCAGTGCCCATAACAGCGTACCTATAGCTATAGGGCTCTAACTTTTCTATATATTTTCAACTTGATCCGAGTCGACATGCCGTGCATTTTTTTGCCGTTAATTGCTAGATATTAATAACGGCAACAGATAGATGTTTGAAATATTTACATAATGTTAATTTGTAAATTCACTTTAAATTAAAATAATTAAATTAAAATAAAACATATTTGAGGGGTGCTCCCATACAACAAACGTTTTTTGCCAAATAATGGTACGGAACTCTTCGTGCGCGAGTCTTCTTAGACTCGCACTTGGCCGATTTTTTATTTGTTACCTCAGAACTCCGTCGCTTATGAACCGATTTGGTAAACTATATAAATTATAAGTAGAATATATACAATTAGGCCCCATTTCTAAGGTCAATGAGGAATCGAAGGAGCTCCTTAAATGTTGTAAGTAAACATTATATTCGGCATATTTAGCTCAGTCAACATTTGCATTCAGAAAGTATGATCCGCCGTGGGGTGCCGGCAGTAGAATGATACCCCTCCTCTCATGCCCATGGATGCAGTAAGAGCCTGCTAAGGGATACCTCCGGAAGATGGGCAGCAGCGTCTATCCGTGTATCAACATCCCATACTGCGCTCACCAACCCGCCTGGAGGGTGGTGAGTATGGCAACTACCCCTCATGGAGATCTATGAGGGAGGCCTGTGTTCATCAGTGGACGTTTTATGGCTGAAATGATGATGATGATGATTACAAAATTCATGGGTGACGACATCGCAAGAAGGCTAAGAGAATATATCCACTAACCATCATACATACCTAAACATTGTCATCACCATCATCTGCATAAGAAACCCATTCATTTATTTCCATAGTTTGTAATTACAAAACTCAGGGTCATTGGAATGAACTTTGATGGAATTAAATACCTAATGTAAGTTATTTATAGTGTGTAGGTACCGCAGTTCTTTATTAGTGTTATGCCCTTAATTAAAATTTGTGGTTGGGTTTTTTGTTTCACTTAGTAATGATTGGTAATGACTTAGTAATAACTGGTTCAACAGTTATCTCAGTGGTCGCTACCAATGTACTAAGGTAGTTCGTAATGCTGATACTGACATGTATTCAGATTTATTGCCTGTAATGCAAGGGGTGCCTCAGGGATCCATCCTAGGACCTCTGCTTTTTATAATATTTTCCGCTGATGTGCAAACTATCATTGAGTACTGTAGTTTTCATATATACGCAGACGATATACAGGTATATATCTCATGTAAGCCATCATAAATAGACAATACTACAATAAAACTAAATAAAGATTTGCCTAATATAGCAAGCTGGTCAAAAAAGAACAGTCTTTTATTAAACCCTAATAAAACTAAATACCCAATTCTAGGTAATGCATATCAACTGGGTTGTGTTAATCCAACGCAGAACGTAGTTCTGTTGGGTGAGTCAGTGGAGCGTGTCTACGAGGCAAGAAATCTCGGTCTTCAGGTGGACTGTAACCTTCGGTTTGAAAGGCATGTTGCCGAAGCTGTAATAAATTGCTTTTACAGACTGAAAGTCCTCTACAGATTGAAACCGTACCTTAATACTGAGATACGCATTAGGCTAGTAGAATCTATTGTACTATCGAAATTGGTATATGCGGATGTAGTCGTTGGACCACGATTGCTTTCAAGAACGCAAAGACTGGTACAACGAGTCCAAAATGCCTGTGCTCGATATTGTTTTGATATTCCGTTTAGAGATCATTTGACACCGTTTTTAAATAAGCATTGTATGCTAAAAATGAAGCATCGCCGCAAACTACACCTTGCATGTCTTATGTTTGGTGTAATAAACCATAAGTCACCGCCGTATCTCTATGAAAACTTGTCGTGGTTGTATAATTCCAGGTGTTGCGGCTCGCGTTTGGGCGCAAGGCAGCTTGCCACCCAGCGCCATAGCTCCGCTTGTTTTAAGGGTAGCTTTCGCTACGCAGCATCTAAGTGCTGGAATAACATCCCACCACCGATAAGGAGCCTGCAAAATATACACAATTTTAGATTTAAACTAAAGAAATTTTTGTTTAATTGTCAGAAGGAGCAGGAAGGTCAAAGGCTGGACACTAGTGTTTTGTAAATTGTTGATTGTTTTCTTTACTTACTGTACCGACTCTTTATCACTTTGGTTGTAGTTAGCTATTGATTTTCACTAGTAATTTTCACAATGCTCTCTTTTTTAGTTTATTATTTATAATTATATTTTGTTTGTTAAACTTTAATACTTTTTGTGTAAGGCATCCGTAATGTCAAGAAATGGTGCTGATGGAAGATCAGCGTTGGTTACCTAGGTAGCTTGCTAGACAATCAACTCAATGCTGAATCAGTGTCCATTTTATCTTGTTAGATTTACAATATTGAAGTAGTAGTGTTTAGTTTATTCTAAAATGTTCAGGGAGATAACTCCCTATTTAACCGGCTACATATTGTAAAGACACATTATAAATAAATGTATTTTTGTTTGTTGTTTGTTTGTTGATTGCTTACTTATAAAAAAAGCTAGTTCTGATGATGGGATCCATGATAAATTAAGGCAAATATTCAAATATAATAAGCATACCTACATTAGTGTTTGTAATTTTTATAGTGTTTAGCCACACTTAGGTAGAACATTTCAAAGAAATGAATAACCTTATCAAAAATATTACGATTTCGGTGGGATTCGAACCCAAGTCATTCAAATCGATACTTGACGCTTCCTAAAGCCGGAACTGCTTTGACCACTAAGCTACAGAACCCATGTCGGGTACCTCTGAAATTCTTGATAAGGTGATATCGGTTTGAGCACTGATTAGAGCGCCATCTACAGGTAACTACTAGAGTTCTCCTGTTCATTGTCTGAAGTTGCATTCATTTTGTTTTTATTTTATTTAAGAAAGGTACAACAAACAGCTTCCTTTATGTCTTAAGTTCAAGATTTACAAACTAGTTATATTAAAAATGAGGCCCACTACGCTGTACTCAGATTATGTAACAAACAATTTTATTAAACTAGTCGCTAAAGAGCTAACCTATAAAGGATTTTTAAAGCTTCAAATTATAAAAAATAAAAAGAAAGTTAAAATTATAAGAGAAATATCAATATTCTACAAAATTAACATTATAAGACTCAATCATTTTGCGAGTTGGCATGCGAGGACCAGCATTAGTGCGACATGTGCTGAGGTGAAACAAGTGACCCGACCGTACTGCATGCTTGTGCACAGTGCGAGGCACATGGTAACCCAGGCCAGAACAAAGATCAATGCAGTCAAAGTTGCCGTTTACAATTTTATAGAGAGTCATAGCTTCCAAATATTTACGACGATATTCGAGAGAGAGAGAGAGAGTACGTTGAATTTGACTAGAAGTTGGTCGTAGGAGAGATAATGTCTATGACATCTATAATAATTCGTAGCTCTTAGGAATTTGCGTTGAACCCGCTCAATTGACTCCGTGCATTTGGCGTAAAAAGGATTCCATGAGGGGACGGCATAGGTACTCCAGTTGTGAGCGGACAAGAGTTTTGTAAAGGTACAAGTATGTAGAGTTGCGTTTGAAATTGACCGATCTCATGACAAAACCGTACATTTTAAAAGCTTTACTTTTAATATTGTCAATATGGACATTCAGACAGAGTTTGCTATCAAGGTGTATCCCCAAGTCACGCAGAGAATCGACTTTGGTGAGTGGCACATCGCAGAGATTATAAGAGAAGTGAATAAGATTTATTAAAATATGGGATTATCGGGTATTTATCGCGTAATTACCTTTATTTTATTCCCGACGTTTCGACCGGATTGCACCTGGTCGTGGTCGCGGGGAGACTGGCGTGCTGAAGTTAACCGCAGCGAAGCGAAGGCATCTTTTCAGACTACCCTCACTTGGTCTTCATAATTAGAAATTTTTAAGATGATTAATTATTGTATCATGTCATGACCATATTCTGTTTTGTATGCCAATAAATAAATAAATAAATAAATTTGAGATTTAAGGCCGGTTCACACTGGGACAGCACACTACACTCACTGTATCAGCACACTTTGGTTTATTCACACGCCGAGTACACTTGGCTATCACTGGATTCCATGAGGCAGAGAGTCTGAAGCCGTCTTCACGATTAAAATTAGGATATTTCTTAATTTCAATCGCTTCCCGAACCATTCTCTTGTAGTAGTGCCTCTCGTTGGAAATAATCTTGGGATTGTGGAGTTCGATTCAGTGATTGGGTCTCCACAATCCCAAGATTATTTCCAATGAGAGGCACTACTACAAGATCAGTTCGAGGACAGATCAGATCTTTTGCCGAACTGCAAAAGGTTGATAAAGTTTTGTACCCCACTTACCAGGCTGCATGCCAAGCGCGTCATTTGCTTGATAGAGATCAAAACTGGGATAACGCAATGGCCGTAGCATGCATTAGCAACATACTGGCGTGTTTACACGACATTTTTACAGGATTATGAGGCCTGGATTTATCAAAACGATCCAAAAACAAAGCGCCAGTCGACGGTTTCGGTGTTTCAATACGCCCGCGAACACCGCACTCAAAACGAGGTACCTACTTCCTGGGCAGCACGCCGGTCATACCCTGGTTCACCCATCTTACAGCCCTGATCTAGCACATGTGTGACTTCTTTCCCGAAAATAAAAAATGAGCTTTATGGGATACAATTTTCGTTGCCGGAAGATGCGCTGTCAGCGTTAGAGCAGCTTTAAACGAAGTGTCCGCGGCGGACTAAGGCGGCGGACATATATTCTACTCTTTGGGCGGACTGGAAAAAGTGTTTCGAAAACTGGTTTGCATAAAGCTGATGACCCATAGAGCACTTTTATTTTCGTAAAATTTTCTGAGTGTTTATTTATTTATTATTTATACCTACGTACTGTTTCGGAAATTAACAAACTAAAAATACCTACCTACTTAGGTACTTTACTCTCGCTCTGAGCTTTCTTCGAATTTTCTGATATCTCTTCTTATTATTACCTACGGTCACTATACGAGTATTAAACGGCTTGTTTAAGGTCTTAAGCATTTTGCTTACCTACTACATTTTAGGTAGGTAGTTCACGCGGACGAAGTCGCGGGCACATCTAGTTATAAATAAGATGATGACAAAGGCGGACAAAACACCCCGACTCCAAACAAAAACCAATGTGCAAAAAAGTATTTTTTTCAATGCATGGTGGACTATTTGTAGATCTTTACCAAAATGTTTTAAAAACCGAAAAACTTTGCGAAAATGGCGTACTTATTTACTTATTTTTAGGAAACTCGTAATTTTAAAACACGTCTAATTAAAAAACTAAATTTTGTCCTGGGATAAAAATAGTGTTTCTTTTGGGATAGCCCTTCTTAGCTTCCCCTTTCGTATAATAACCTCATTTATTTTTATTAACATATAAAATTCGAGCGACCGTATTCTAATGCCGGCCCACTTCTTTAGTGTGTTTATTAGATACCTAATAAACCTATAATATCTATGCAGGAGATTAAATTTTACTATAATCTCCTTACACAGATATAAATTATTATTATATGATATTAAATTTTACTAAAAAATAACCAATCACTTTAAATAAACGGAACTGTTCATTATCAGTGTTTAGTTAGTTAAAGCCGGACGTTGTAGGAAGTTAAGTTAGTGCTAGAGGTCAGGCAGGGAGGTTTGTGTTGGCACTGTCTGCTATGACAGTCTGTCATAGCATCATTTGGCGGCGTTATGGTCAGCTCTGCGCATGCGCTGCGCTGACAGTCGACCTTCCCGCGTCCTCGCCAGTCGGCGGCACACGTCGCGACAATACACATGTTTATAGAATACTCGTGTGACAAAACAAAACACTTTCGCCTTCGTGTCGGCTCGGAACGCGATAGAGCAGCGCGAAACGTTCAGTGTCTGTGATGTGTGTTGTATAAAGTAGCAGGACCCTGCGCTAAAAGGAAAACAGGTTTGTTATTTTTGTTTTTACCCATGTATTGCATGTATGTAGGTAACTTACGTAGTTATTTTGCAGTCACAAAATGCCCGTGCGTAGCATTCCTTTCCACTCTGCATAAAGATTCATCGGTTTCCGATAAACCTGTTATCAGGGGGTCTTATCTTAAGCACGATACGTAGGCAGTTGGTGTTGGTTTATTTTGGTTTGACGAACTTGCCCCTAGAGGTCAATGGCCGTCGAATGTTAACCTATCGTCGGGAACTGCAGCTTTGACCTTTCAAGGGTTATCTATTACCTATTTATCTTGAAGTTCTTAACCAAGAACTTAAATGTCCTCATCGAATATCCTTATTGTTTTGCTCAAACTTGCGAGTCTTCTGTAGGTCGTTATGTAAAGTTTGGACTAGGAAGAGAAATGCATCAAATCGTCCCATTTACGATTTGCCGATGACCTTATTCTCGTAGCCGAAACCGTCGCAGTTTTAGAACATGCTCGCCTAAGTGCATTAGGCCTCTCTGAGCGTCGCGTTGGTCATAAGATGAACAAGTCTAAAACGAAGGTAATTATCAAACAACTCTACTGATGCACCAAACATTTCTGTAGATAATCAAAAGTTAGAGACAGTAAATGAGCAGGTTTTATCTACCATGGTCATGGGAGCCTCGGTCATAAGATAAATTATGGCCGTGGCTTGCTGATGAGGGAAATGGGCAGACGTATAAAACGGGCGGTCTGCTTTCGGGTGATTAGATGATATATTTCGTTCAAATATACCCCAATGACTTAAGACCAGGACATTTAGTCACTGCATTCTGCCCATTCTCATTCTAACCTACGCTATAAGGGTTGCTCAAAGTGCCATGGAGCGTACCTTGTAGACTGTATATCAAACGTCAAAATTAGATGCCGCAAGGATGCTGGTATACGGATTGCTAGGCTTATGTGGAGATGTACGGGGCACTTGGCGCGTTGGGAAGAACACCGAATGACCAACCAAAGCAGTCACCGAATGGAGTTCAAGAGATATGCAGCGCCCTCGGGGTAGACCACCTGCTTGCTGGTCGGATGTCATTGTTAAAGCAGGAAGGGAACAGTGGATCTGATCGCCAAAAAAGACCGCCAGGAGTGGCGTAGAAGAGAAGAGGCCTTTACCCAGCAGTGGGTGTTACCGGCTGATTAGATAGATAACTAGAAGGCAAGTTACTGAGTAAGTAGTTAAGTAATGATGATCGTAATTACGTTATCATTTTTAGGGTCGATTGAGACGACCTTTTGACAAAGATTAAAACTAAATCACGTCTAAAGTTGTAAGTTTAGTGCATTCAAGTTGGTAATGTTATGTATGCGATCAACACGAAGCTGCTGAATTGAAATTATCGTGGCTAGACATCATTTAATAAATATAATACGGCTTACACCACGTACCTAACTTATTATCTAGTAATTTATTAAAACACAAAGCTGATCGATTTATCGACTAAAGTCCAGTAGAATATAAATAATCATGAATAGTGATATGTAACGGGGGCCACTTCTTTTGGCGCCAAAGCCGGCCTTACGGGTTCGTAGTACGCCTAATAAACGAAGTATCGTTTGTTATACCACGATAAAACAACCAAAATTGTTATAAACACAGCACATCCTTTACAAAGTTTGGCCTTGTTTTACAAGCTTATAATAAAATTAACTAAATAGTAATGTTTGCATGTATGTTCGGGTCAAATCTTAAAGCTGAATTAGAACCATTTCCTGATATCCAATGAGCTGTTTGCAGTAAAAAAGATGATTGCAAAGGCTTTGTTCCGGTGATAATACCTACTCTATGCAATATTTAAATAATTTAAAATTGTCTCCGCCTCAAGATGGCGAATGATGTATTTATTGCAAAACCCCTACAATATGGATAGATATCGAAAGCTTTAACAGCTTGTTTAAAAATGATTTTTAAACCTAAACTTATTGGAAGAGGAGGACATACCGTGCCGATTTCACGTCATTTATCGTAAACCAAAGGCAGGGTAACTAATATGTGATCAATTGAACCTCTGGTGATGGTGTATATTAACAAGGTAGATATTTAGAGAATGAAGGTTTGTTTCCCTTCCATTCCTTGTCTTGTCTTGCCTTTTTATTTTATGGCTTTTTGTGTTTGGTTTAGCACAATTCCGCCAGTGTCAAGTTAATATAAAAATTCGTAAGTTATTTGGCTAGCCATGTAGATGGCCATTCTTGAAGTAGTTTTCAATGAAATACTTGATGTTTGATTTATGATTTGACATTATTTGTTATAATGAGCCGTTTTCAGTAAAAAACAAAAAAGTGTTTCCTACTAAATAGGAAAAAGTTTGTCTGAGAGTTTCGTCGTTTCAGCCGTAAAACGTACACTACTGAACACAGGCCTCGCTAATGGATCTCCATGAGGGGTAGTTGCCATACTCACCACGCTTGGCAGGCGGGTTGATGAGCGCAGTACGGGATGTTGGTGCACGGAAAGACGCTGCTGCCCATCTTCCGGAGATATCCCTTAGCAGGCTCTTACTGTATCCATGGGTATGAGAGGAGGGGTAACATTCTACTGCCGGCACCCCACGGCTGAGAGAATAGTTTGTTATAACAAAGCTGGTATTTCTACAAATAATATATCATCATCCTATTCGGCTAATAGTTTTGTTCTCTTGCCTACAGACAAACCCGAAGTATTAAATCTTCTTCTAGGTCTTAAAAATAATTGTGCAACAGGAATTGACCAAATATCTTGTTCTTTTCTGAAATGTATGCTCAATTACTTGCAGTTCCTTTGGCTCATATCTGCAACCTAGCCTTTGAAAATGGTTCATTCCCCAGTGCTTTCAAGACGGCACTTATAAAACCTGTCCATAAAACTGGCCTTAAAGACCGAGTGGACAATTTCAGCCCTATATCCATACTACCCTCGATGTCTAAAATTCTGGAGAGGCTACCCTAATTAACAAGCGGCTTGTCATCTTCCTTGAGAACAATAAACTCTTAGCTTCCTTGGATGTTCCACCATGTTGGATTCAGAGTATCGTCTCTTCATTTTCGAATTATTCTCAGCAAGCCCTTTCATTTGATACCCATATTATAGGAGAACATTTAAAACAAGTAGTCCGCCATCTTGGGTGTTCCGCCATGTTGAATTCAGAGTGACGTCACATAGCTGACCATGCATTGTCATCCAAAAAAAACATGTATACAAAATTTCAGCTCAATTGGTTGAAGGTATCTGCTTCAAAATTGAGTTGCAAGATTCCGCGAACAAAAATAGTTACATACATAGGTACATACATACAGGGCAAGCTAAATAAAAGCTTGTAAAAAAGCATTATCTTTACATTTAAAATTTCAATTTGATAGCGTCAGTAGTATTCAAGATACCCATCTGTGACAGACAGACAGACAGTCTCACCATAAGGGTTCCTTTTCAACCGACGAAAAAACGGTGGAGGTTCTCAAGTAGACGCGTTTTTTTTTACCGTTATGATCCGGAACTCTAAAAACTATCCCATTTATGAAAAATCCCTCACGACAATCGGTTTGTATTGATATTATCTCATAATGTTATACATTTATTTATTTTTAAGACGATAATCTGAAATATAACATAGTTAACCTATCTCTATAAGTTTGACAATGGATCAATAATTATCTTTGATGTGAGTATGATAGGGCGACTATTCATAGATAACCAGTAGATGGGAGAATTAACCTCTGAGTGTAACCACGCACGAACCAAATGGAATCACTCGAAACACGCACTGTAATTGACTCTCGATAACCGAGCCGCAAATAAATCGTTCCATTCTGTTCTGGGCAACAAAAATTCCACTCTTGTATGGTCCTACCTCGGCTTCCGGTAGGTATAGTAAAACAACTGTAAAAAGACTGCAATTAATTAGGGTGGAAAGTTTCAGTAAAAAACGATGCAGTTGAGATTATAAGTTACTCGTATATGAACAACTAGCTTCTGTCCGCCGCTTCGCATGCGTTGTACCCGAATAAAAAGTAGCCTATGTGTTAATCCTTGTCAACATCAATACGTGTGCAAAGATTCAGCTCAATCCGTAGCCTGGTTTTTGCGTGAAGAGGTAACAAACCTCCATACAAACAAACTTTCGACTTTATAATATTAGTGAGGATACAACTTTGTTCGATTCATAAAAAAACAATAAAGGTAAGTATGAAAAATGCGATAACAATTTTAAATTCCGACGGGACTCAAACCCACGATCATATACCTTCAAGTCAGGCTTCAGAGTCACTAAACGAGTTGAAATTTTTGATTGCTAATCGGTTTTAAAAACCAAAAACCGGTTCCAAAAATATAGAAATCTCTATAATTTACAGAATAGCTTATATTAAGTACTAAGTACACGCATATAATCCTATAATGCAAGCTTAACTGTTATTTGTCCAGACAGATCCAGTCTGTATTGCACTGCCAAAGTTCCAGACAGTTCAATGCACTTGGAACTGTAGCCGACACATAGTATACTTTACTTACCTTTCTCAACTTATGAAAGTTAAAGTATTGCATTCTATTGCTCAATAATTAATTACGTAATTATTTTTAGATGTTGTCGTCTCGTTTTGGACGATAAACACAAACCCATCATGTAAGTAATTGAGTTTCCAAATCATCAATGTTTACTAAACTCGAAAAGGCCATAAGTCCAGGAATCCAATATCGTTTGTATCATGACAATAAAATTAAATAGCCCTCGAGCAAGAATCACATTGAGCTCAAACTAGCTTCAATTTAAAGTGTTCAATTTACGAGAATTGGATCGTTCATCGGTAACGACTGGGACCATCGCCCACATACGACTTCGAACCACCCCAAGCCACGCTAATGATTATTTACGATGCAAAATGCCAGACCCCCTTCCTTTTCTCATTATGGAAATAAAGACAGCAATCATTGCTGCTGCTTGAATTCGATTGGTCTTTGATTGGTGACATCATGTTACCATAACATTGACATAATCTTATTGTCTTGAAGCTATCCGAGCGTTTCTCTTGTACATGTACAACAGTTTTACAATCATATTACTGTTTCTGTCTCGTTCTCAATCTCTATGTTCAGATGTTAACTGAATCAGAACCGATTGATTCGTTTTATATCGAAAAAATAAATTGAAGAATGCATTTTTCTACTTCATTGATAAACTACTGCTCGAGTTTTAAGTGTGCATTCAAGCCATTATTAATCAACAACATTGTACTAACAACCATTTGCTTGTTTATTTTATAAATGTGAATTTGTTAAACCATCTTATAGGCAAAGATTAGATCTTTGCTTGTAGGTACAAAGGTATGTGTCGCCATCACCTGGTGACAGAATATAGTTGATAAGAACGAATGATTCACCCTTCCTAACCCCTTCATTCGTTCATGCTACCTTACACTTGATGCTGTTTACGGATGTGGGTGGAACGTAGAACAATAGCTATCACTATCCTGACCACGCGAAAGTAGGTGCCTAACGCGAAAACGACGTAATAAATCATAGCAGTATGAATGTACGTAATTCATCATTATATTTCGTCAATTCACTCTTCAATTATAATACATTAACAAGGTAGTAACTATATGTTACAGGCGAACTATTGCATATTTTAAGAACTCCAATTCAAAAAAATCTGGTTTTACCCTATATCTGTATCATTTGAAATGCCTCATACTGTTTTTGTGCACAGCGACTAGCGCACGCGTTTCTGCAAAAATATAAGAACGCAGTGTCCATAATAAAATAGTGCAATATCAACGGATATCAAAAAACTTGAAAAATATGACGCCCGTTGGACGGGATGGACAACGAAAATCTGTTTGTGTACACAAAGTAAAATTTTCTGGGTCATATAGGAATGAACAGCGAGTTGACTTTCCACGCAGGTGGCCATGAGCTATCCTGTAATGCATTTATGGATAGCTCAATAAGCAAACCGTTTTGAGAACGTTCTGCATTGTCCACGAGACAATTTCAAAGTACCCACTTTTGTACATTTACCTGGTTGGTATAGCAGGAGCTGCGAGCTTCATGCTGTATAATACAGTGTGTTAGTGTGAACACACTTATCACTTAAACCACGAATGTATAACCCTAAAATGAATTGATACAAGTAATAATTAAAAATAATAGTCAATTAGTTTCGCTACATTTTGATAATTCATTTCTCATCTAAGGAACGTGATTTTTTGGACACCCTAATTACTGTCGTACGTCGCCCGCAAATGTCGCTGGGCTCGGGCTGGTGTAGGTACGTATCAAAACGAATGGTTGCTTGCATAAAACTTTCCCTTCATACTTTTCCTGCCTTAGGACAGGCAAAAATAATTACTCTAGCACGTTACATTATTAAGTTATTTCAAGACAAGTAAAATTATTAAATTGAATCAAAAAAGCCTAAAGTAGGTAGTATTTTAGGCGTATTTAAAAAGTTCATTAACAAACAAGTCTTATTTACATACGTAGCCTTTGTGTAGCCGCTAGGATAGTTTCCCGGCTTGGCACACGATGTCCTGGAAACCGCTCTGTGTACATCCTACGTGCCAAGATCACCAGCTATGGCATAAAGCCGCACAATTTCAGTCCACTGTTCGCTTGTGTACCGCGAATCGGCACACATAATGGTCGCGATGTGTCGAACTAACGGGACTGGCGAGCGCGCGCTCGGGGCTAGCCGCGGGACGATGGCGGGCGTTTGTGTAGGCGCTTCAAAGAAACGGCCAGTTGCCGAAAGGCGGAGGCGCGTTTCAGAGAAAGAGAAGCCGCATTGCACCTACGCACGTGTATCGTAGCGTGTGTAGGGTGAAACGCATTCATGATCTATGAGGATTTTCTTTGCAAAAATTATGTAAAAATATTTTTTTTTTCATCGGTTTTGGACTCTGTTCCTGATACCTAGTTTGTGGTTTCAAGGATAAGACTGTTTACACTAACACCCGGTATAAGTCCATTAGAAATAAGTAGTCCGCCATCTTGGGTGTTCCGCCATGTTGGATTCAGAGTGAGGTCATTTAATTTTTGAGTTATTCTCAGTAAGCCCTTTCATTTGATACCCATATTAGAGGAGTACATTAAAAAAAAGTAGTCCGCTATGTTGGATTCAGAGTGACGTCATTTAATTTTTTGAGTTATACTCAGCAAGCCCTTTCATTTGATACCCATATTATAGGAGTACATTGAAAGTGTTAGTGTGACGTCACATAGCTGAGCATGCATTGTCATCCAAACAAAACGTGTATACAAAATTTCAGCTTATTTGGTTGAAGATATCTGCTTCAAAATTGAGTTGAAAGATTCCGCGAACAAACATAGTTACATACAATACATACATACATACATACAGGGCAAGCTAAATAAAAGCTTGTAAAAACTAAAAAAACACGCTTTTTTAACACATCGAACTAAAAAGTTAAAAAATAATTTTGAATATTATAGAGGATGCTCAATATACGAAAAATATGACACAAAGAGCCCCACGGTTTTTTTACAATAATAATATATTTTTTTTCTGCCTTTATGAATATTTTTTTACATTTTAAAAAATCTTCAAATTATTGTATTGTCAGTATAAGAGGCTGAGAAACATTTGATACTGACTGTCCCTGGGAGGTACTCTGTAGTTGTATCCTCTCAACTCAATCAGGACTTGAACATTGCAGTATTTTTACTCTCTAATAACTTTGATATTTTTATACTGAGAATTTTACAATGTGTAGGGTAGATTTACCATATCTATCTCTATTCTTCTCATATTTGAAAGCAAAATAAGCTTACGCCCACTCCTTTGGTTATTAAGTTCATGAAACATTTCAAAGGAATGTATGTATAAAAATACTTACAGCTGCAAAGTCCTGCGTAATTTGTTATTGGATCGAATCCAAAGAAAGGAGATCACGATCAAATTTTTTGCATTTGTACTGTAGTCGCGATTACATGGCGTTGCTTTTATTTTGATGGTGCTAAAATACATTATAAGTTATTTTTTTGAATATTTGTTGATGCTAACCACTGCCCCCGATTTCGTGATAATTTTCCTTAAAACTTAGTAAGTTTCTCTAAGCCATCATTCATCATTGCTTCTTTTATTAATTCAACATTACTTATTATACCTAGTGTTTAATCATAACGCCCGTTGCTTCAATGTAGAAAATGCTATAACGTGTTGTGTCCTTTATAATTTTCATAAATTCCTCGTGCCCAAAATACTACATTATCATAATCCTTAGGTAGTTCAATGTAAAGTAATGCCATCTGCTTCTCTACATTCAATTAATTAATCTCCTGCGCTCTAGCAACATTGCTTTAAATTACTTAAACATCATAATAATAAACACCATAATATTAAGTAGTGTATTTACCTAGCCAATAAACTTTATTAATTACTCGAAGAAGTAATAGATTTAGATCAGATTTTTGAATACTGCCAGCTACGACTAACTCGTTATATAACTGCCTGATGGAATATACCTGTTAAATGGACTAAAAACATTAAGTAAGTAACTCTGAACAATAATTAGGGTTTCGAACCAAAATGGTAAAAAGGAACCCTTATATAATCATTCTGTCTGTCTGTCTGTCACAACACAAGTGGATATCTCGAGAACTGATGATGCTAACGACTTGAAATTTGAAATGGTTAAAGATAACACTTTTTTACTAATATAGCACTATAAGAAAATTTATTTTTATGATTGCAGGGGGGCGGATAGGGCATCTCAAAAATTTTAAGTGAAGTTACTAGGTCGTGTGGGGTATCATATGAAAGGTATTCATTTGCACATTAATAAAAAGATTATTAGTTATCACCGGTGCGCGAGTCGGACTCGCTCTTGGCCGGTTTTATTTTGTTTGTGAGACCTCTATTCATTCTATTCAATTAATTTAGGATGGAACCCTTATAGTTCTGCTTTGTCTGTCTTTTGTTTGGCTGTCTGCGGCTAAGATAATAATTATTAGTCCTGTAATTTTGCATAGACATATAAAATAATGATGCCTCGATAACGGTACAAAATTCTAAATACTTATTAATTTGGGGTACCTACCTCCTATATACGTAAGATGTGGATGAACTTTATTTTTCTTGATTTTCCCATTGGGGTATCGTTGAATAGGTATTTTAAAACCATTGAAGGGTTCTCTAGAACAGAAAAGGAAGATGATTTTTTAATATAAATATAGTTTTAACAATGAACTTTCTAGGAAAACTATAACGGTTAAGCTTTTTTAATTTCAGAGACATTGGTGTTGAGATCCTGTTGTTGCACTAACTATCTAAAGCTAAATAAATTAATGTAAATTGGACTAAAATGACAAATAGTTATTTGGTTAGTGCTGTTCTAAAATTTAAACGTAACAATCATACCAGATTTTACCCTGACAGTTCTGAACTTTGAAACGTCATATCTCTTATCATAATTAGTTTTAGGAAGTGTAAAACAGAATCGACACTAATGTTGCTCAAACAAGTGATACGATCTACAAACATACCGGAATACTTTAATTCAACCGAAATCTCAATTAACGTAAAAAAACAAACCCCTTGGAACAATACAAAATTTTATCGTCTAACCAGTACGGATTTCGATCAACAAAATCTACAAAGTCAGCCGTCATAAGCTTAACTCATTTTAAGTATCTAAGATCGACAATAAGACAAAGGTGTATTCCTCGATCTAGCAAAAGCTTTTGACACTGTCTCCCTGCCTATCCTTATTGATAAACATGAAAAAATTGGTATTCGAGACAAGTCATTAAGCCTGCTGACGGATTACTTATCAGACAGGAATCAAAGAACTAAGATTGGTAGGGTCATTAGTTGTGAAGAACCAATAACATACGGCGTTCCCCAGGGGAGTGTCCTGGGCCCAACCCTTTTCTTGGTATATGTAAACAACCTGTGTAATCAGAAGCTAGAAAAAGGTAACATTTTTTCATACGCTGATGACACTGCGATCGTTTTTGAAGGAAATACTTGGAAAGGGGTAAAAGTTAATGCTTAGGAGGGCCTCAAGACCATTATCAATAGACTTCAATCCAATAAATTCACGCCTAACGTTGAAAACATTAAGTAAATGTCGTTTGCTAATGCTCGTGCTAAGAAACCGGACTTCACAATAAAAGCACACGTGAACTGTTCACCGGATGATTCTGGTTTCTGGTTTTGCCAATAAATAAAAATATTTTTATTTATTTTCAATACAGAAACACAAAATACAAGGAAATTATATAGATAAGTACTAAATACTATGTGTATAGGTAATTATTTAGGGGTGCAAAACTACAATCTATTTTATGGATGATGGATGATTGTAAGTGGACACCCTGGTCCGCGTAAATACTATCAAATATTTAGAGGTCACTATTGATGATAGACTCAATTGGAATGCCCACGTTAAAATACTATCAAGACGGGTCAGGAATCTTATATTTATTTTTAGGCACCTGAAAGAAGTGGCAGATCGTAAGCTTAGGTTAGGTATATTTGTTTAAATGCTCTATTAATATACGTTATAAATGTTTATAATGATCTTTGCAAGTCTCTGCTAACCTATTGTAATACAGCATGGGGAGGCGCTTGCAAAACCTACATGCTGCGTTTGGAACGGGCTCAGCGTGCTGTGTTAAAAGTAGCAACTTTTAAACCATATAGGTGAATACCTATGTATATGGTTAACAACTATCCTCCTTTATATTTATAATAATGCGATGTACTAAGCGTTCGACAGCTGTTTTTTGCTAAAATAATTGAGATGCAGCATAAAAAAGTTGACGTCAGTTCATATCTCGCTTCTGATAAAAGAAGAAAAGGCATTGATAAGAGAGTTCCCAAGTGAAAAACCATTTCTGGTCAGCATCCACAAATCTTTCTTGGCCCCTTTTTATTTATCAAAGCTAATAATTTTTTTAAGGATTTGGTAATGTTAAATAAATTGGAATGTAACATGGCGGTGAAGAAATGGTTATTATTATTGTGTTATGATGACACTGAAAATCTACTTAGTCATCAAATAATTATAATGATTATGTATGATAGTTATTTAATGATTTATTCTAGTATTCCTTGTGTAACCCACAATTGCTTCATGGGTACAAGTCATCTATTAATTACACAAATACACACTAACCAAAACCTACACAAACATACCCATTTAATTGCAATAGGAAATGCAAAATGTTATTAGGAGGGCATTATATAAATTGTTATAACGAAATTGTATTATGCGATGTTAAAACAAGCAAGAAAAGGGGGCGAAGGACTCAAAAGGTCACCAAAAGTCAAAAATGTAATTTTTGGGTTTTTGGACGTTTTCGGCCATTTAAAGATCTTTATTCTTTTGGTGACCTTTTGAGGTCACAATAACTCCGGTCACTGTGGCCCTAGGGTCACCAAAGTCAATCAGTCACCTTCTATCATTAAGCCGGTGCTAACAAAAAAGGTTTCATTTAAATCTGTCAACGCATTTGGTTGTCATCGTCAAATATATAAAAGATCTTATCTAAATTTTTTTGTTAATTAAAACACCTTATCCTCCTTGTTTACTGCGTATTGCCGATAGGAAGTGTCTACCTTGGCACTGCCAGTTGGATGACCTGCCAAGTATGTCGCCTGACCTGACCGATAGTTTCTGTTAGATACATCTCAGGTGATCTTGTTTTGCAAGCATGTAGATGTGTGTTTGCTGCACTTCACTAGGCTTAGTTGATCCATATTACTCCTGTTGATACGTATTATCTTACTGGAAAATAATCTATAAATAACTTGTCCTTTTCCAACGGTCTCGATAATTATGAATACTAGCATCCTCTTAACAATGATTTAGCAAGATCGTTCAGGCAGCAGCTTTCACACAGAGCTGTAAAATAACCTATATTAGTTCACTGCTGGACATATGTAGATATCCCACTGCAGTCTGCGCAATCACCCTGTCTTCGGCTTGTCGCGTCCAGCGTCTGCCAGCGACCGTTCGCCAATCCGTTCAGCTGTTGGGCGTCCTACACTACACGATACCTGTTGCGGTCTCCATCTAAAACAAACTCGACCCCATCAGTTATCGGTTCCTAAAGTCAAAAGTCAAAGTATATTTATTGCTAAATTAAATTACATGTATAAAGATCTCACATTTATAATTGTTTCAATGTAATTTACCCATAATGGATGTGCAATGTTCTGTGAATTACAATTCTTCTTATATTTATAAAATAATGGCTATTGTAAATTTAAATATTTAAACAATACGACTAATAAAACTAAAAATAACAATAGAAAAAACAATAATATTAGTGCATGCGTGTCATATAATAATCAAAAATAATGTCATTCAATAAAATAAAAATGTTCATAGCAATAAAATTGTGATTTAAAAAGAATTAAAATAAATTATTTGTCAAAAGATTTGTCATTTAAAAATTCCTTAACTGTATAGTAACATTTACTAGCAAGTATGCTTTTAAGCTTTCTCTGAAACACCATGGTTGGCAATTCTCTTATCGTCGTCGGTATTTTATTATACTGCGGTAACGCATGGTTTAGAACATGGGAAAATAGGCCCTCTTCACCGGTTGCAATAGTGGCTAAAAAAATATTCATCATATCATATCAGCCGTAGGACGTCCACTGCTGAACAAAGGCCTCCCTCATTGATCTCCAAGTACTGCGGTTGGAAGCCGTCTGCATCCACCGCCGACCAGCAGTTCTCACCAAGTCGTAGGTGGACGTCCTACGCTGCGCTTGCCGATCCGTGGCCTCGAGATTCGAGAACTTTGCGGCCCCATCGGTCATCTGTTCTGCGCGCTATATGGCCTGCCCATTGCCACTTCAACGTGCTAATCTGTTTGGCTATGTCGGCAAAACGTCGAAAAATTATTGTAGAAGATTTTGGAGGAATAAATAAAATCGCTATCTGATATAATTTAATCGGGATCTGATGCAGTACTGATGATCCATATCCTTGTGATTACCTAGTATGATTTTAGCTACTATAAAACTGTCAAGTGCTTTTCAACTAATACCACAGTTAATTTAATAATACCTACCTACTCGTCGGTGTCTGTGTTTAGTTTCTAGAACAAACTAATGGACGGTTGATAAAACTAAAGCGTTAACACAAAGAAAGTACCTACTAGTGCTACTAGTCTCAAATAAGCGTTGCAAAGGCTAATGAACAACGATTCAATTAACCGTAGTAACCTTGAATCAGTTACTGTTATATATTCACTTACCTATTCGAGTTATCTTGTATTTCAAAAAGGGGTAGGTAACTCAGCACCTCAGATTTAATTGAACTTCAAAATGTGACGCTATAACTTGTGTCAACTAGATACTTTTCACTTACTCATCGACTAATTGGAATATTAATAGATTACTTTGTTGAAATAAATGTATAATATCTATCTACGGTTACAAAGTCCAGTTAGAATGCCCCCAAATAAATGATGTAGGTCTACCAACTTTAAACGGTATCGGTTTTAAAACTTATTTATATTTTGTATGAGATTTAGTACCTACTTTCAGCACGTTTTCAATTTTGTATGAGATGTGTTACATACAGCGCCTTTGTCGTGCGATAACGAAGCGTAGGTTGCGGACCTAGCGCGTGGCCCGACACGTACCTGGCCTAATTTATTTACTATTTAAAAATATCGTTTGTAACAACACTTTCGCTTTTTCTTTCGTATCAACAGGGACCAATAAATAGGTAACTTCCTATTTAACCCATGTTGATATCAATCATGAATATCCAAGGTAGGTATATTATTACGGTTATATTAATCTAAAGGGTTTACTGTCCTAATCGTGAATTGAATCATGTTTGGGATTATACACCCTTAACAACAATTGTGTAATGCCAAACATTGTCAACTTGAGATAGGCCTTGCTTTGTTGCTAAGAAACTGTATAAATTGCTTGTTGATTTAATACATACTAATACAATACAATTATTAATGTTTATGAATGTCGTAGATAAGGCAAGTCGGATTCTAAAGCGATAAAACAGTCGATACGCTATGTTGTATTTTTGTTTATAGTTGTTTTGCCACCATTTATTTAATCCTTCTTTCTTTCGTTTTGTTCTCATTGTATTATTTCGAAGCAATTTTTTTAAACAATCTCAAATACAGTTGCAGTTAATTTAAAAAGTATTACTTATTCACAGTTGATAGTTTATTGCATTGCAATAATTTTATGGCCAAAGTGCTTACAATTTAGGCTATCAATTGATGAGTGCGATTTCAAGTCAATAATGTTTAAGAGATTGAAACGAATGTGCTTTTTATCGATTCGGTATATAAATAGGCTGTTGTCCAATTACAATTACAAGAAACACAGTGCGCGATGTATGACGATATGGGTATACCTAGCTCAAGTAAATTTGACTTGTCTGCAGTAGGTACCTAGTGGCATAAAAGTAAAATTAAAAACCTTAAAAACCCCCCGACACAAAACATAAACTCTAAAAACTAACAAATAATATTTTAAACCTATTCTAATTATTATCGTCATGTAAGTTCAAATATTTTTATTTTCCAAGCGTCGTCGCGTCGGGGGACCGCTAAAGTTTATAGTATTTTTCCAACAACAGCTAATTAATTATTACGAATTACATTTAGGTAGGGCTATGCTCGGGGTTTCTTTACGCGATCGAATCAGAAATGAGGAGATACGTAGAAGAACTCGGGTCACCGACATAGCCAAACGGATTAGCACGTTGAAGTAGCAATGGGCAGGCCATGTAGCTCGCAGAACAGATGGCCGATGGGGCCGAAAAGTTCTCGAGTGGAGGCCACGAACCGGCAAGCGCAGCGTAGGACGTCCACCAACAAGATGGGATGATGACCTGGTGAAGACCGCAGGTCGACGGTGGATGCAGATCGCTTCCAACCGCAATAACTGGATATCCATGAGGGAGGCCTATGTCTAGCAGTGGACGTCCTACGGCTGAAATGATGATGATGATGATGACATTTAGGTACGAGCGATCTTAAGTTTCATACCTACATAGTCTACGCTCAACGTAATGCCGCGCGCGGCGAGCTCGCTGTGCGGTATGCGGCGCGGGGGTGGGCGTCACCAAGTGCGGCGGGCCGAATGAGCAGACGACGTTGACGGTTTTGTCGATTTTGCGAATTTTTCGGAGTAAATAGTTTTGTTGCAATCTGCGACTACACCTGCTTTTATCACTTAGCGGTTAGTGTTAGTGATAACAGCATATTGAGTCATCACCAATGGTTCGTGTCACCGATGCGCTACTACACTTCGCAGGGGAAGAATACCTACACAAGCTTACTGGAATGGCATGTCATTAGATGAAATTCCCCTTGATAAAGATTTCCCCTTCAAATAAAGACATTATCCGATGTGGAAATACGTCTATTAAGCAGGATAATTCAATTTGTAAAAATGGTTAAACTTAGTGGTCGTTTTGGACAACATGGTTTCTATGGTCAAGCAGTTCTTTTCGGTCAAGATGTTGAAGAAATAGCCGAGCAGCTTCCACTTCAAATGAGTAGTCCTGGTCTAGTGATCGTGTGTGAGGAACTAGAGTCAGTACAAAGATTACGCAGGTATTCTGTACAGATTCCAAAGCTGCGAGCTGCATTAAATTGGCTTATTGGCAATAATCCTTTATATGCAAATGTGACAGTACACTTTGGTGATACTTATAATATTAACGAAATCTGCCATGTAATGCAGAACGACACCGACGTTACGCATGCTTCTGTTAACACAGACAATAATATCAATTGTTACCAAGATATTGGTAATAATCGACGAATATTGAGAGGCTCATTTCATCAAAGTCACAGTAAATTTCGTGATTTTTCTCGTGGTAAGCAATGTGCTGCAAACGCTGCCGTAGCTATTGCAGTTATTAAAATTAAACAAGCTGAGACATGGACTTCAGATGTAATAGACTCTATTTTATTTTCCGGCGATCGATTGTATTCAAACAGTATACAATCTCGAAGGGCAGATTTGGCCGAGGCTAACATTGAATACTTACGTGCTCAAGTGTTACAAAGTCAATTTTGAGGTATTAAATAATTCATGTTTATACAAGTTTACCATGAATCGGCATCGATTTGTGGTCATCTGAGCATAAATAATCAAGACATTGGATTCCCAGATTTAAAGAATGGATTAGTGGAGTTCTTTGCAGTTTCTGGCGTTGATGAGGGAGGTATTGTAACATGTAATGGTATATCAGTCGCAATCTGGTGGTCAGATCCCCTCATCAACTATTAAAGAGCTGATGATCTTTAAACGGCTGATCAGGTCATGGTTACTTTACCATATACTTTCAATATCATTGAAGTGACACGGTACCAAATTTCGAATTGATCGGACATAAGGAAGTTAGTCAGATCCCCTCATCAACTAGAAAAGAGCTGATGATCTTCAAACGGCTGAACAGATTTTCATGAAACATGGCTAAGAACACTCGGGATAAAATTATCTATGACACAAAAAAAAACTAAACGAAAATCGGTTCATCCGTTTGGGAGTTACGATACCACACGTTAAACTTATAATATAACTATAACACCCCTCTGCATCGTGGGTTAAAAAATAATAATGGTAAGAAATCGTCGTGGGGTGCCGGCAATAGAATGTTACCCCTCCTCTCATACCCATGGATGCAGTAAGAGCCTGCTAAGGGATACCTCCGAAAGATGGGCAGCAGCGTCTTTCCGTGTACCAACATCCCGTACTGCGCTCGCCAACCCGCCTGCCAAGCGTGGTGAGTATGGCAACTACCCCTCATGGAGATCCATGAGCGAGGCCTGTGTTCAGTAGTGGATAATTTACGGCTGAAACGAATGGTAAGAAAAAAGATTTAAAATGATTTAAGTAAAAAGATTTAAAAAAGTCGTACCTCGAACGCGGAGCGAGTAACAGCTTACGTAATTTCGCCGTAAATTTTATTCGGATAAAGTGGTAAATTCTATCCTTTCCCAAATTGTCTCACTTCCCTCACAATAAGAATACTTTTTTAAACTCAGTGAATATTCAGTTTAAGAAGGAACCAAGTGAAACAGTGATTTAATTGTAATTATCTAATAACTATCAACAAAGGAGCAACGGTTCTGAGGTAAACGCGTAAGCGACGCAAATAGCGCGGCGATACGACCTTCTTGCCGCGAGCCCGTGATCGGTGCGAGCCTAACTCGGCTGCTTTCAACGTTGTTGAACAAACCGCAGTTTAAGAACTACCCTCATTCGGATCGCATTCGACCGACTGCAGAGTATTTTTACCTGTTTAGTTGATGAATGATAGATAATACACACCACGTCCTACGATGACTTCATTAATATGTTCTGGATGTACCAACCAGCTAAGAGGGACAAGTTTCTTATGCTGCTGTCGATGTGTTGATAAATACCACTATACGTGTGTTAATTACTCAAAGGAAGATTTAAAATTCTTCCGTTCCATGGATAGTGAACTTGACGCCACTTTGTTGCAAGAGGACTTGAACAGACTCGATACTTGGTGTAACACGAATGGCATGTTTCTGAATATCTCTAAATGTCAATCTATATTCTTCACGCGCAAAAAGTCCTTTGCTAGGCCAAATTACTTCATCCAGAATACTATGTTGCGAGGTGTGGACGAAGTGCGGGACCTTGGCATCACACTCGATAGAAAACTCTGTCTAAATGCTCACTTCGATACCATTGCCACCAAAGGATTTAAGTGTCTTGGTTTCGTTCTGCGTAATATTAGACATTTCCAGTCACCGTCTACAAAAATTTTACTCTACAATTCTCTTGTGCGCAGTGGATTGGAGTATGGTAGTGTTGCATGGAGTCCCTTCTATGAAGTCCATAAAAAACGCTTGGAAAGTGTCCAGAAGCGCTTCCTTTGGCATTTGACTTATTCCTGCAATCTGGGCAAAACACTGTTGAGCTACGAGGACAGACTAGCACATTTTGGGATCTCTACACTAGCTGACCGAAGACTCATGCTCGATACAATGTTTCTCTATAAGTTAGTAAACGGTATCCTTGAAGCCCCTGATTTACTGACTTCATTGTCGTTCTCTCTGCCATACAAACTGCCCAGGGCATCGAGGTTCAACCTTTTTCGTCTGGATGGGTTTAAATCCAACCTTGGACATCACGCACCCTTAACAAGAGTCGCGAGGCAGTATAACGCGGTCAGCAAATCTAAAAATGTAGACATATGTATTTGCTGACAATATATCTAAGCTCAAGACCCACTTTAAAAAAAAAGATAAGTTCTTGCTCCTCAAATTGTTAATATCTAATTTCAATTTTTAATTGTACATAATTTTATTTAATTCATTTATTTTGCTTTAATTTTCTTTTCACCATTTCTGCATTTATTTATTGAATTTTGATTTTATTTATGTGGAAATGAATTGTGTTAACTTTTTATCCACACGTATTACGTTACTCGCCTATGATTATTTGATGCATGTTGTCTTCACCTATAATTATACTGGCACTTGACATGAATTTTATTAAGGCAACTCTAAGCTAGTTTTAGTGTACACTATGTTGGTGATCAATAAAATAAATAAATAAAGTCGCTCCTTTCATGAAGTAACTGTGGGATTTTCTGTAAAATTACATAAATTATAAATGGTAGATCGAGAAAATATTGAATGGAAATAAAACTGACAATTTAATAAATATTGCAGCTATACAAATTAATAAAGACAAAAATTCTAATTGTTAGGAAGTGTTGTGTTCATACGAAATTTTTTGGCCGAGCTGTGCCTAACTATATGGTACGTGGCCTAACTATTTAGTTAATACTCCAAGGAACTTTATCAAAAAAGATACAGGTTTATAGTCCTTAAAATCCTAACACAATCCCATGTTAACCGCGAGCTTGTGTATAATTAAAATGTAACAAACACTGTGCGATTTTAAGAGTGTAGAGGGAAGTCCTTATTATAGGTAAGGAAATCTTTGGGTAGTCCAAATGAATTGTTTCACAAATAACTCTGAATGAAACAGAGTAATTCTAGTTATTGTAGTCGCAGCAAAGTATCAAGTTTTATGGAGGCCGGTGTGCTCGCCGAGTGCGGTTCACCACATGTCTCGAGTTCGTTTCTACCGTGCATCATTACATTTAGAATGCGTATAGAGTTGTATTTGTAAATCGCTACCTACCTAGGTAATTATTATAATTTGTTGTTATGTTACTGTTTTTTATACCAATATTTGTACCTACCTATCGATTTGAATTAAGTTTATTGGGTTTCATTCTTTGGGTCTCCCTTTGTTCCCACGTCTTTTAAGCGACGCAACGGAATATGATTAGTTTATCACCAAGACTAAAATAATATTTTCCGCAAGATTAATGTTGGTCCATTGCGAACAAAACCACTTCACTTAACTAATCGAACGAGTGAGAGAAGCGAACGAAGTTTTTTTCTTTTAGCTGTGAAACCTCCACTACCGAACACTGGCGTCCCCATGGATCTCCGTGAGGGGAAGGCAGTTGCCATACTCACCACGCTTGGCAGGCGGGTTGGCGAGCGCAGTACGCGATGTTGGTACACGGAAAGACGCTGCTGCCCATCTTCCGGAGGTATCCCTTAGCAGGCTCTTTCTGCATCCACGGGCATGAGAGGAGGGGTAACATTCTACTGCCGGCACCCCACGGCCTAAAGATATTAGGCTACTTTTAATTCTTGAATGACGTACTTATGCAAAGCCCCGGTAAATCAGCTAGTGATTAATAAAACTCAACGCTTATGCATGCAACCGGAACGGCTCTCTAAATACATAATTATTAATTAAGAAAGCACGGAATTGCATACAAATACCTGCATACTGACTATTTCATGTTTAATGAAATAGTCAGTATGCAGTATGACGACCTCTGTGGCGCAGCGGGCGAAGGTCCGCCTGCGACGCAAGAGGTTGCGGGTTCGATTCCCGCCTCGGGACAAATGTCTGTACGATCTGCAGATATTTGTTCAGGGTGTTCTGGGTGTTTTTCTATATATAATAAAAATATCTATCTATGTAGTATAATGTATTAAGTATATCAGTCATCTAGTACCCATAACACAAGCTCTACTTAGCTTGGGGCTAGATGATGCTGTGTGTTTAAAAAAAAATAAAATAATAAAATGTATTTTTCATATAGGTCTGTAAGAATGATTCTGACGAGCGTTATGTATGAATTTCGGATTAGAAAATATAAGATTTTGAATTTAGAGGCATTCCAAGATTCCTGTTGTGTGAGACCAGCTTTAGCTGATGGCCGATTTAAAGCGTTGAATTGTGTTTAACACGTTGGTTTGTCCCATACATTGCAAGTGGTCTGTGGTCAATATTTGCGACATACCCGGTATTTGCAGTCTGTGCACACACGTCAGTTTGTTCTCAGGATTAGAGACTACTCGAAACATCATGCGATCAACTCGTTTCGGTGTTTTGGTACATTACTAAATTGACGCAAACAATTCGAGTCTTATCACCATAGACTTAAAGATGCACCTCGGTACTTCCACTTTTTCGGTCAGGGATTTATATTTGTGTCCGATAACTTAAGGTAATTAGTAGCCTATGTAGGTGAGTGTCGTCTAGTGATACTGCTTTATAAATGACCCTTTGACTTTGGTGCTTTACAAACACTTGTGATTAGCAATTTAAAAACCTGGTTTGGATTATTGACTTGTATAATATTGTAGGTAAGTCAATATAAATTAAATAACAACATGTTCGGTGTTTACCGAACATGTTAAGACAATTTTACTGTCAGACGAAGTTTAATATTCTGTTTGATAAAATAACATCTTTAATGAAAACAAGTATTTTGTAATATACTTACGAAACCTGATAAAGTTGTTATGATTGTGAATGATTATTGATCCATGTTATCTAAGTTTTCTTTCAACGGAATCTAGGGTTGCTTTGACTGAAACAAGTGTGAAGTGCTATTTCATTTTCAGAATTGATATGAGTTTGTTTAGACTGGACAGGAACATACATATATCTAAATTAAATATAAGTTTTTCAACTCCCTTCGATGTTATTCATCGAAAGTGACGTCAACAATGATTCAGATCACATGCATTGAAGTCGTCAATTAACTGTGCCAGTCAATTTTAGCTGCTTCCAAAGCTTGTGCCAAAACACGTTTGCGAGTTGTGCGCTTGCGCGTTGCATACGCCCTACTATAAATAGAAAGATGTGACATTGTTTTACTTACAAGCGTAATCGTCCCTAGTACTTTTCCGTGCGAAAGTTGTACGATAAGACACTGCTATTGGTGCTTTCTTGTCAGGGAATATATAGCTACCAGCGAAGCCCCAGCTTTGTCCGTCATAAAAAGTAAACACATAAACCACGCAAATATGTAAACTTTGGTGAAACCTCATCAAAATTTATGTCAAAGTTGTTCTTAATGCACTCCTACAAAGATATAAGTGAACAAAAAGACATCAATATAGTTAACTCAATTTCCCCAATGTGGCGAGTAGACTAGTTATGGTTTTACTTTGTATTTGATACAGCATCTGATTTTCTACCTCCTTCATGGTACTTCGGTCAATTGCTTAACATACATTACATAGTAATAAGGTAAATAATATTATAAAGAGGTAAAGTTTGTGAGTTTGTGAGGTTGTAGGGGGTAATCTCTGGATCTACTGAACCGATTTTCAAATTTTTTTTACTAATAGAAAGCCGCAGTATTTGTGAGTGTCATAGTCTATAAATTACCGCCCAACGAAGTGGGCACCGCGTCAGCTAGTTAGGTAAATAGAGAGAATCATAAACATGGCTGTTTGTCATCATTTGCTTACGCAGTCCTATCAAAATCTGTCAGATCAATAGGTATAACTACTTGTGTGGCATTTTATAAAGTAGCCGAAATTTTATTATTGTGGAGTGCCACATCCCATACTGCGCTCGCCAAACCGTCTGCCAAGCGTGACGAGTATTACAACACTCCCCTCATAATTTTGGAGATGTCCATGAGGGAGTCCTGTATCCAGCAGTGGACCTGGTCAGTAGTCCTACGGCTGTGATGATGAATTTTAATATCTAAGAGACCTAGATTTAAATAAAAAAAACATCTGTGTTAAATATTCCACCGACTTTCCATCCGAAGTTCGTGGGTTCGATACCGGCCGTGAAACAATGGCTATTTCTTTGTTTATAAATTTATGTTAACATTTAACTCGTGGGTGCGCGTTTAACGGTGAAAACATTGTGAGGAAACCCGCGGCTTGCCGCCGCTTCAGACGTATTGACCTGTTTTTCCTTCGACTAATAGCCGAATAAGCTAGGAGGATGGTATAGGTGCTGGGCAAGCCTAATCCATCTAACAATATCCCAAGCATTGCAGCGTCCCGTACAGCTGAATATTAATGAATGCTGAATGGCTGTACAAATAATCTTAATAGATGTGAAAGGCCAATTTACTAATTGTTTATCTTACTAAGACGAGAGATAGAGAGGAAAGCCTTTTCCTTTTTTCGTCTGAGTAAGGTCAATTCTCCTCTTAGTAAGGCCCAGCAGAGGCATTCAGGATTCGGCACAGTATGTTTTCTTCCTCTGTCTCATCACTGGTCTTAAATATTGACTTATTTTCTAATGTATTTTTTATTATGTTGATGTCCTGTATTTGACTCACAGTTTAGGAATTTATTTAACATATAAAACAAGCACGTACTTACAATATGTTACAAATTATTCAATTCACAGTTTCTTTTAACTGTCTAAGTTTTTAATACTTAGTTATTCAAGCAAGTAACTTATAATCAATTAATCTAAATATAGCTAAGCTGAGATAATGGTGTCTATTATATACATATAATACATGTCTAATGGTGATATGTCCCATGCACTTCAGCGTACCAGATGCTGACACCAAATAATCTGACATTTGACGACCTTCGTGGAACAGCGGGCGAATGTCCGCCTGCGACGCGGCGTTGTGGGTTCGATTCCCGCCTCGGGACAAATTTCTGTATTCTGCAGATATTTGTTCAGGGTGTTTTTGATGTTTTAATAAAAAGTTAAGATTATTTTAGATCCCGCCGGGTGGATAAATCTTTGCTTGTCTACAAATGTTTGTCTCAGTTCTGAGTATTTCTCTACGGGACCGTCTCCACAAGCGAGGGAATCGCGGCGATTCTATAGCGCAGACTCGTCGCGATTCTCTCGCTCGTGGAGACGGCCTCTAAGAGTGTGTATAGAAATACGTGGCACGGACGATAACAGCGCCGCGATTCCGTCGCTCGTGGAGACGTTCCCTATGTATGGTATGATAAGCATGTATTTACTAAAAAAAGTATTTAAGTATTAATCATCATCTGGTACCCATAACGCAAGCTCTGCTTACTTTGGGGCTAGATGGTGCTGTGTGAAATGTCTAGAATGATTTTATATTAAAAACTTATATGTACCTACCTAATGACTGAGACTTTGGTATACCTAACTGTTCTTCTCTTACTGCAAAGAATATTGAATTGGACAACATAACTTTTATTGAACCATCATTTAAAATGTGTTTTTATTATTGCCCTCTTATCACATATTTTTATACTTAACAGAAAAATAATGAAGTACCAGTTATCTCATACCTACTGAACAAAAACCTAAAGTGTGTCTTCGACCTAAAATGTCTAACTCTAAATGGTTTGGAATATTTCCATGTTCTTTGAACCTAATTTGATAATAGAGAATGATCCCTACTTATCCAATTACGATATTTTTTTTTTCAATTTTAGGGAAGCACTGCGATTATAATTTCTTATGCGTCTGGTCGCCATGCTAGGCACAACTAGTCTTGATTAATTTCATCTCATTTATTTCTTCAAAGTAAATAGCACAGATTGACCTAAGTAATAGGTTCTGCGAATTTGTCTTTGTTAAATCCTCTAATAATATTGATACATTTGCTATTTTACAAGCTTTTATTTAGCTTGCCCTGTATGTATGAATGTACATATGTAACTATGTTTGTTCGCGGAATCTTGCAACTCAATTTTGAAGCAGATATCTTCAACCAATTGTGCTGAAATTTTGTATACATGTTTTCTTTGGATGACAATGCATGGTCAGCTATGTGGCGTCACTCTGAATCCAACATGGCGGAACACCCAAGATGGCGGACTACTTATTTTTAATGTACTCCTATAATATGGGTATCAAATGAAAGGCTTTGCTGAGAGTTACTCGAAAAATTAAATGACATCACTCTAAATCCAACATGGCGATATACTCAAGATGGCGGACTAGTTATTCTTAATGCTCCCTTACAATATGGATATCAAATAAAAGAGTCGCGAGATTAACCTGTGTACCTGTAACTTGATCTAATTGTTTTTTTTTCAAACAATGTATCTACGAGTACTTCCTTAAATCTCGCGACAAGCTTTTTTATCACATAAATTGTGTAAAGACGTTTTAAGTTGACAATAAACTTTAATGGAAAATGTTTATTTTATTACTATTTTTGGTAGGTACGTTTAAATAAAAGCTTGTTTGTTAAAAAGTTTTTTTTACTTTTAGTTTATTAGGTGGTTATAGTTTTGTCAGGTCTTTATACTTGTCATGGTCACTCAAACATTGATTAGCGGTAGTATCACGCGGTGTAGATACAATAACGTTATCGGTCTTCCAGTCAAAGGTAAGTGTACATGTACACAGGTTAATCACGCGACAAGTTTTTTTATCACATAAATTGTGTAAAGACGTTTTAAGTTGACATTAAACTTTAATGGAAAATGTTTATTTTATTATTTGTAGTAGGAACGTTTAAATAAAAGCTTGTTTATTAAAAAGTTTTTTTTACATTTAATTTATTAGTTATTGTTTTGTCAGGTCTTTCCACATCTATTTAGTTAGCAGTATAAACTAAATGGTTACTCAAACATTGATTACCGGTTGTATCACGCAGTGTAGATACAATAACGTTATCGGTCTTCCAGTCATTAGCAAATAGCACTCAATACCAACCTACGATCTGCCCGGACCCTGAGGTCAAACTCGATCAGATTTGCTGTAAAGGGGAGGTCTCTACGATTCCACAGCACAATCAATAACACATTTAAATGTGTTGACCTTTATAAAGTTCATTAGGATGATACTTCTTTCTACAACTATGGTTAATCCACTAAACGTTTTTGTAGACTTCAAACATAATAATCCAACTACATAGTTGCGCAGTCCTTTTATTCTAAGTTCTCGTAAGTACCTACTTTGTTCAAAAGTTTTTTCACAACATCAATTACCTACCTACCTATTTTGTCGAAATTATTTTCACGAACTTTCGAGGTTAACTTCATTAGACATTTGCTTTCAGTTGCGTCAGTGAGGTGTCAGCCCAGTGCTATTTCACTGTAAGCCTGCAAGATTTCGCATGTTGAAACGACCCTTTAGTACAGTATGATAAACGCCTTGTTATTCTCTGTGAAAGCTGATACCTACTGTCCCCGCAGAAAATATCTTTAGAAATACAGTAAGACCTACTTAATTAGTCACGAACGTTTTCCTGGATGTGTTAATGCAGATTTTAGATTAGAAATCGTTGAATAGGTTATTACTTAGAAAATGGGGCTAAATGGAACACGAAGGAACTCTAAACATTTTATGGTTGATAAGGTATGTAAGGTAGAAGTAAATGTAATTTAATGGCAATCAAATGGAAAGCGGTAATATAATTATATGAAATGATATATTAAAATGATATAATATAATAAATAATAATAAATAATGCTGGACAGATCACACAGCATCATCTAGCCCCAAGCTAAGCAGAGCTTGTGTTATGGTTACTAGATGACTGATATACTTAATACATTATACTACATAGATAGATATTTTTATTATATATAGAAAAACACCCAGAACACCCTGAACAAATATCTGCAGATCGTACAGACATTTGTCCCGAGGCGGGAATCGAACCCGCAACCTCTTGCGTCGCAGGCGGACCTTCGCCCGCTGCGCCACAGAGGTTGTCAACTATAAAATGAAATAATATTGTGATAATGTGTCGTGTCTCTACTTGACCAGTCTATTTGACTTCTTCACGGGCGTGGTTGTTTCATCGATAGGTACTTTATCGTAGGGTTGCATACCTACATGAAGGCGATTAGCGACGTATTGATATTTAAAAAACTAAAGATTTACATAAAGACATTTGAAAATTTATTATTTAAATACATTTGCTTAAAGAGTTTATTTATGAAGTTGTCCATGCTCATGCGCAACATGGTAACTTCTGCGAAACGGCAATTAGTCCTAATATGGCCTAGGACCATGTTCCGTACAGGGAGCGGTTGGTGTTGCCTTATCTGACCGAATTTATCTCCTGTGACAGTTGGGCTTTGAGAAATTGATCGTCTTTGTAGATAGCTCTTAGCCTCCTCAAATATATAGACACCTGAATACAATATCAGGATAGCGACATTTAACCGAAAATGACATATTACAGTTAAGTTTTTCACATAGGTAACAGCACGAAGCTAACTATTTATAAGTAAAGTTTGAGCATCCATGTCGAACGCTAGCATGAACGCCAGCAGCAAACCGCGCCGCTTCGATATGGAGTGTTAATCAATAATATTCAATATAATTGATTGATGAATTTGATTTTATTGCACTGTGTTAACATAAGAACTAATTAATCAAAATTTGCGCTGACCCCACGTTATGAAAATTGTCAATTGTCACCATGTTCTCAAGTTTCTTTTGTTATTATGTTTAGTTTTAAGGTGTGCAATAAAGTATTTTCTATCTTCTATCTATCTATCTATCTATCTATGTATGTGGGATAGGGCATGGGAATAATGATGTGAACCGTAGGCTATTTTTAGTAGAGCAATGTATGTTTTCAAGTTGAGTTAGGGCATTATTAGTGCCCTAGTTCTTATTTTCTTTCTACAGTGTGGGTAAGAGATGTTAAACCACTGTCGACACGGTGGTTGAGCGTCACGCTGCGTGCCGCCGCGTCACAAACGGGATGCCGCGGTGGGCATGACATGTGACGCCGAGATTACTTTGACAAACAGCATCTTCTATGTACTACAGTGGGCCAAAAATGTGGTCTACGAGTTGAAGTTCATTGAACGTCATGAAACAACAATGTCGCTTTGGCCTTGAAATAAATAATATATTTAACATAACTAGAATACAATAAAAAGAAAAGACATATTTAACTTATTCTTGCAAAATAACATTTATGTCTACCATTACGACCAAAATACACTTGCATCAATGCAAAAATTACAGTACTTAAACAGTTAAGATGTCATTACTTTCCGTGCTAGTCAATAATATTATTAAAGTGACAATTGCTATCTTTTTCAATATCACTAGAAATGGAATAGAAGTCAACCTTAGCGATAATTAGATCTCATAAGAACATTGGCAAAATATTTCAATGCTTTTAATAATTATTGCATGCAATTTTCACGCTTTCAAACCGATTGTTCTAAGCGATGGCAAAGCTGATCTTAAGTTACCTAATTCAAGTATTCCAGTCGGTGAACGGTTGATCCATCATCATCGGTATGTTTTAACTTGAACGGTTTGATTTTCGGAGTATTCCTAGAAAATTATATCTAGAATAGTTAAGTTTTGCGCAATGCATTATTATATAGAGTCCGCGCCACCACTGAAGTCCGATAGACGCGGCGCTGCTTTCGCAGAACTAAATGTTGCCAGTAAGATAGGAAAAAATTACCAATTTTCCAATGAGGCGTTTTCATTAAAAAGTAAAAATTTCAAAAATAGTTCCCTCAAACCTTATAGATGGCGTTGGTTTTCATTTAATGGAAGGAAACACAATTTGACAATGACAGCATTTGTAATCAATCACATACTTGTTTTCTCCGTTTACCAGCTCCATCTGTTTGGTTTAGTAGAAAACACTTTTTTATATTTTACTGAAAACGGCTCATAAGGCTTGAACAATAATAATTATGCAAGTTTGTACGTTCGTTCATTCTACACACCAGAACAACTGAACGACCTTGAATAAAAGAGGATAATAATAATAAGTAAAACAAATATTGTATTTATTTCGTTTTTATTCACCTATAACTTGGTACAATAATTATGCTCTTCTTGTCTCAGAGGTCTTATTCCGGACATATCGCATTCACTATCGCTCGTATCCATTATCTCACTATCGTGATCGGAATCAGAGTCGCTATCACTTTCTGTACATATGATGAATCTCTCCATTTCCACATCAACGAGTCTATCATTTTTGAAGTATTGGTCTTCAACATTATTTACATGCTTGCATTGAATGTGCCAGTCTTCTGCAGTGATGCTCGCAAAAGCAGCTTCTGTTAACCCGATTATTTGTTTGGGGTCTTGAGCAACATTTTTTTCAGCAATGCGTCTTTTGGTAAGACTCCAAATTTTTTCAATGGGATTCAAGTCACAATGGTATGGGGGTAATTTTACAACTTCATGATTGTGTTGCCTTAGCAACTCATCTATCGCATAAACTGGTGGCTCCTTGTTTTTTTTTATTAAATCATATAACACTGGTTTTGTCCAGGTTTCTTCAAAGAATATTTTTTTTTCTCTTAACCATTGTTGTAATTCAGATTTCAAGTTCGACATTGTCGGCGCTTTGTTTATCTGCGTGCAGTGGTAAGGTGCGTTGTCCATTACAACCAAAGATTTTTCAGGTAGATTTGGTACCACCTTTTCGGTCATCCACTTCATAAAATTAGTGGCATTCATGTCATCATGATAGTCTGCAGATTGCGATTGTGATCTAAAAATCAACAACGCGTTCGGTACAAATCCATTTTCTGATCCAGCATGCGCAATAATAAATCGTTTTCCAGCTGAATCTGAGATCAAAAGTCCATCTTCATCTGCGCTTTGCCAGCAACTCTTGGCATGATAAGTGGGATGAATATAGGTTTCATCTAAATACACCACAGGTCTCTTGTCTACTAATCTATTTTTTCTCATCCTTTCAATATATCTAGCTCGCCATGCCGTTATATCGTAACGCTCCATCAACACTTTGCGCTTAGACTGACAGCGCTTGAACCGGAATCCTAACTTTTTCAATATTCTTCGTAGTGTTGTATTACTCCCTTGAAAATTTATATCTTCTTTTAGTTCCAAACGTAGCTTGTTTACCGTCGGCAGCTCCTTCTTAACAACGTAGAAAAAATGGATTTTTTGACGTATAGCACATAAGTCAAAATTGTCCAAATCAATCTTTTTCGGCTGCGGTCGGCTTTTTCCGGGGGTGACAATTTTCTTTGAAGAACTTGCCGCTATTTTTCCTTCTTTTGTGATTCGGGAAACCGTTTTCACAGAAATACCTGAAATAAACAAAACGTCAAAGTTTTACACAATGAAATGAAAAATATGTCAACAATATTTTACCCATAAATTAGGCAAAAAAAGAGCGGCGTACCCCTAAATTTTACCTGTCATGGCGGCGACTCTCATCTGCACTTTATTTAGCGGGATTATAACTTCTTTATTCTTCTGTTCCAAATTACAAAACTCATTCACTTTAAGAATCAGTTCACGGGCTGCACTTTTCAACACTTTACGCTCCATGATTGCTGTTTATTTCACGTAAATACGAAAGATTTCTACGACCTATACTCTTCGCAAGCACTCCTGACAAAAGACAATATGGCGGAACTGTCAAATTTAGTTCCCGCTTTTGCCGTAAGACTTCAGTGGTGGCGAGCACTCTAGTTCATATATTGTCCAACTGCAGGCCTAAAAAAAAATCTACGCTTCGCTATCCCGTCTGAGCTATTGTGGCCGGTCAGTCTTGAGCCTTCTAAGTGCGCGCCAAGTCTGTGTCTCTTCATCGACATCTCGGTCTTTAGTGAAAGTGGCGTTTCCATATCTTGTGGGAATTTAGCCAGTGACTCGACTGCGGCACCGACCTTCGGCATTTAATTATTTTTACTATAATTGCCATTCCTTATCTATTCATTCGCGAATGTCGTTGGTCGCACGAAGTGCACGCGTCGCCCGCCCACGTAAACAAGACAGAGTTAACAGTTCAACAACCCCGGCGGCGCCCGCCCAAATTAAACGTAACATTAAATCAAACACTTTCACTTTTAATAAAGAAATGCATTCATACATTTAAAAAAAACTTACCACGCTCGGGAGTAGAACCAGGACGTTTTGAAATATAAAACTAAAACTATTTCTATTTAGGTATTGATTGTGTAGATAGGTCTTAGGCAGTAAATGTTACTATGAAACATGATGATTAAAATGCATTGTTTTCATAAACTTTAATTTATTTTAGTATACGTTTTCGAATGACCACCATTTCTTTCAATACCATATTCAACAAGTAATTTATTACGTAGGTACTAAATTTAATATATATGAAACACGTACGGTACCTCGATTACTATACTACGTACATATTTTACGAGCATTTAATATTAATTAGAATTGTTGATTAGGCACACTCCATTGCTTTTATTAACTCTTGTTATTATAACTCTATTTGTTTTATAGAGTTCACGTGATGATAACCCTATGGTTAAATAATAATTTAATCAGAGGGCAGAAGGTATCTTAATAAATTATAAATAGCTAAATTTTATCCGCTTTTTTATCGCTGTCATGGTTTTCGCAATCATGGTTACGCAATTCTGTTAAATGTTTGGCTACGTGTGGAACGTAGACAAACATTTAACAGAATTGCGTTTTCGAATTTAAAAAGTTACTTCCCAGGAAAACTTATTATTCGCATGGACCTCTGATAATGCATTAATTAAGTAAATATACAACTACAACTACCATGAAACAACAAGTTTTTACCCGCCGACAAAAAAAGGAGAAGCTTTCTCAGTTCGACCGTATTTTTTTAGGGTACGTTCCTCTAGAGGAAACACTAGAACCGTTATTTTCCCCGAAACTGCTGAAGGATTTGGGATTTATATTAAACATCAAGATCTGCGGACAGATGCCCTTTAAGAATCAAGGTTCTACCTTGTTATAGCAACAAGTGTCAATTTTTTGTATGAAAATGGAAAAAATGGAAAACCTCTAGGAGACTTCCCGTCCCGAAGTCTCACGACTCTGGAATTTGGAATGCTGGGAGCTTTTGTGCCACAAGTAAAGGAACAATTAATACTGTCAATTCAATACGTATTGAAATTTAAAGCAAAAAGCGTTTGAAATTCGAAGGCCTTGATTAATTCAATAATTATTAAAAAATTGGAGTCTTAGGTACTTACTATATATGTATATTCTGAAGTTAAGTTTATGTGCCTTTTTAATAAAGTTTATAACTGGTAGCGCTGTCTAGCGTCAATTAATTACGAAGTAGTTGAAGGAGATTATAATATATGCACTAACCACCCAGCTGAAGCCGTGTTGGCCGAGTGGTACGACTTTCAATCCGAAGGTAGTGTCTTCGATACCAATGAATTTTTCTTTCTTGAAAAATGTATGTGCACAGCACACGTGCTTTAACGGTGAAGGAAACATCGTGAGGAAACCCGCGGCTTAGTTAGCTTCAGACGTATTGACCTGTTCTTTCCTCTGATTAATAGTTGAATAAGCTGAGAGGATGGTACCTATAGGTGCTGGGCAAGCCTAATCCATCTAACAATGTCCCAGGCACTGCAGCTTCCCGTGCAGCATTATTACCATTTGGTGACGCTGTATCAATAATCTATAATAGATGCAAAGGCCTTACTTTTTTAACTACCCAGCATAGATATTTCTTCAAATCTCATATCTTCCTCTTTCGAAACCCGTAGGTCACGAGTCTCGCTCACACTGGACCGTTTTATTTTGCTGAACGAAACCTAAAAACGAAAAAAACTACACTACTTACACTTTCACAATATACATACATATAACAAAGTTATTATCCTTAATCAGTGACGTGATGCTGATCTTCTGTTCTCTTCATGTAATATAAGACGCTTGTTAGTCCAATTGATGCATCTCTTTCAGCCAAGCTCTTCATCTCACCAAATATACCCAAGCTTGAAAAAAACTTTAATATTTCGCAAACGGAATCCTAATCGAAAAATAAATAGAAAAATTGTCTTAGCTAAATGGTTCTAAAATACCTATTAAACTTACCCCACACAATGGGAAAATCAAGAAAAAAAAGTTTATCCCCACCTTGAGTGTAAGGGAGAAAATTCATTATTTTTCAGTATTTTTTACCGTTATATCGGCGTTATTATTTTATATGTCCATGCAAAATGACAGCTTTCTGGGACTAATAGTCTCCTCGAAAAGCCGGTGATAAAGATTAAATAAATAAATAAGGGTTTCTTGTTTTACTACGAAACCCTACAAATTAACACGTCAATCTGTTCAATTCCAAGATCATTGTAGTTCCTTAATTCATTGTCTGACTAGGACACCTACTGAATCCCAGTTGAGGAGGTAAAGTTCTTCTCTTAACAACTTGTCAACCTATGGCTTTCAACATGTCTCAGTGCATATGTAAGTTTTTAGTGGATAGAGCCAGTGGCGTGATAACGGTTTAAGAAAACATTAAATGACACTTCCGTCTATAGCTGTAAAAGCTTCTATTATGTTATACTTTCCTTAACCTTTACTGTCCCACTTCTGGCAGAGTACGAAATTCTCTGTTGTCTTCTTTCGCTCACCAGAAAAACTAAAAAGTAAATGTTATCGATAGACACATTTACTTTTTTCGCGTTTCATTGATACATTATCATTGTCTGTTGTAGGTTCTCGTAAGGCACTCACGCGCATAGGAGTCTATTATCTGTAATATGCATTTCAGGGATCGTGAGAGAGTTCAGGGGATCACGGATAACACAATGCGGCACGTAAAGACCTTAGTAAAGACACAGGGTATAGTGGTTCACCTGAACTGAGATCTCTCATTGCGATTGAACTCCTGCATACTCTCAGTCTCTATAAAATCCGTACTTGTCCGTGTGTTTCCTAAGCTATAATTTATTTTATTATAATCTGCCAATCTGTCAAAAAAACGGTATTTAGCTGATTTAATCAGCGTTTTAAAGTAAAGGAGCAGTCAGATCAGATTTTGTGCTGTCGAACCTTGTCGAACCCTATAACACTAAAAACCCATATTATGACTTTAAATTTGTTTTTTTTTATATTGGTATTCGTGTTAACTCCATCTCCATCATCTGGTAATTGTGGTATGGATTGTTTGAAGTTTAACGAGGTTTGGTTTGGAGCAACACTTTTATTTATATGGGTTTATCTAATCTTATGTCTAAAAATACCTTACTTTGTTCGCTCGAATAATAGATAGCAATAGGACGTTGGACTAACGTAGGGTCGTGGGCTATAAATAAGTTACGTACTGGTCCGTGCCTAGGGGAACACGTGTCAAGATACACTGACTGGAGCTATGTCCGGAAAATCAGATACCATGTCTTTGTAACCATTACTTTGTCTAGCTGATAAACTCAGCATCGATTATGCATGATAATTTTTAGCCAAACCTGTGGGAAAGGTAGGTTGGCGCGTAATATACCTACTAGTATGTATTTCTAGTATGTATAGTTAGAAACCTATAAAATCTTCTCTTTGTCATTAGACAATCGGAACTCATTTCTAGTTTTAGATATCTTAATTAATGATTCTATCAATCATCTCAAAATAGAGTTGACGTATGTGTATCCAGAAGTACCTTTCTTGTACTCCATACTAAATTGGAAAGTTATATGTATGAAACAAGTTTAAAAACGTGTTAGCCAATATTAGTTCTATTTCACATACCAACATGAGGTTTCACCGCCTCATAAGTAACCTGTCAATAAAAGTAATTAATTTTAACCTCCTAGGTTGCTTTGAAGATTTTATTAATTATTATGTTTTTTCAGTAATTTTAGCACGCAACTGTAACAGTTTTACACTAGGTAAATGTATACTGAAAAAAACATGGAATTGGTAACGCCTTCATACCCTATTCAAAATTCAATAAGCAAAGATCATAACCAATCACGCCGAAAGCCTTTTAAGTAGAAATGAGTCACTCAAATTCAGAAATGTGGCTTCCCTGGTTCCAACATTGTAACGTAATTTCATTCTACCAGAACGGTATGTACAGGGTTTTGTAAATACTATTATACAATACACGTCTGGGGTACATATTTACTCAAGTCAAAGAATAAATAATACTGCGAAGTCTACTACATTCAGGAGGTGTTCGCTCCGGGTGCGTTTCTGGACCGGTTCTAACGCATACCGACCGCCCGCTGCGATCCGGCTCTATGCTTTACAAATGTACAGTGAAAAGACTAAATGCTGAACTGTAGGTATAAAAATCGTATCTTATTATGCTCAAATACAGCTGCTGTCTATCTATCAGTCACGTAACAATCTCGAAATTCGAACAATTGAGTGAATTTATCCTATGACCTAAAGTAAATTGAAATTAATGCAATGTTACGTTCCTTGCGGTTTCAAAGTTTCTGAAATGCGGTCTTTAATACTACAATTATTGAGTTTTTTTAAATGTATTAACATTTATAATTTATTACATTAATATTAATTAGCTGCTATTCTTTCTGGGTTTTCACCACCTCATCGCGTAATTCTGGAGGGACGAAAAAATCAAATTCGTACAATAGTTTGTGTTTAATTGGCTATCTGAGGATACCATTTTATCTTAGCAGTATTTCTATTAATAAATTGTTGTGTATGTAAACTGAATAAATCACTTTGCAGAAAATAAATAACTGACATCAGTTCTATGTACGTTTCTAAGCATTTGGCGCGGCGGCGCGCGGAATAATGTTACAAGCTCGCTGCAATGTTTATCGCTTTTCTTCGATAGCTCCACTTCGGAATATTCAGGCTTTACTCTGGACCTAAATGTGCTTAGAATTTACTTAGAAAGCTAGACTAGAGACTGGACTGAGACTGGAAAATACGAGTTTATCCATAGACAATAATAATTGTACAAATCAACTTCATATCAAGTTAAATAAAAAGTTAAGAATCTTCAAACAGCTAATCAGATTTTCTTGAATTCTAGGAGCATTCTCAATCAAGCCACATTTCACAAAAAAAAACAAATTCTAAATCGGTTCAGCCGTTTGCGAGATGCGATGCCAGATAATATATATAAAATATAATTTATATAATAACGTATAATACAATATATTATAATTAAATTATACGTTTAATACATAAATGTATTTGTGCAATCATGTTTAAAGAGGAAAGATTTGTATTTTGTGTGTGTACCTATGTGTAACGTATTTAAACTCAAAAACGACTGGAACGATTTTCAAAATTCTTTCACGTTTAGAATGCTTCAATATCCCTGAGTAACATAGACTATACATATTTTATACCCGTATTCTCACGATAACGAGAACTGCGTGGGTGAAACGGCGGAGTGCGGCAAGTCTTTAATAAAATAGTCGATAGTGGGACCAAATAAGTTAAGATTTTTTTTAATTATGTAGGCACTGTGGAAGTAATACATATCTCCTAAATTAATAACCTCGTTTGGTTTGACCGTCGTTGGCGGGTTGCTACTAGGTACGTTTTTCGCTTCTATTCTAAGTGACTGCGCCCTGTAATCGCAAACCCAGTCTTGCTTTGTCGGCATTGCCGTGACAACTGAATTCATCCGGGTCGGTATCGGAACTTGTATTACAAGCCAGCAGATTGCTAGCCTAAGGCTGACTGCTCACAGTTTATGACGTCTTTGGTGCTAACATTATTTTGATTAAAATAACCTGCTAAGTACAAACTGAAAGTACCTTTAGCTGAACAGGCTTATTTCATACACCTATTCTAGTTTGGCGACGTTTAGGTCGGAGCTGGAATTATGAGGTTGGAAATTATTTGAATCGAAGTTAGAAGTCGAAATATCTGTAGAACCTCTTTTGTTTTTATATTGAATCCGCCTTATTTTATCTATTTTCATGTCATGTATAGGTAGACACATACAGAACAAAACTTAGACTTAAGAAATACCAACTTAAGATATTTCTTATGTCTTACGTATTTAAGAACGACGACGCTTGTTACGTGGCGAATGACACAATCACTTTAAAAAATAATTTTATTAGAATTTGAACTTAAACTTAGGTATAATGATTTAGAGACTTAGAATTACGAGATGTGACGAGTTTGAATTGTGAACTAGGAGTGTCGAGAAATAGTTGAGTTGAGAAATAGAAGTGTCGTGGTAAATGAAATACAGAGCTTTTATACATGGGACCGTGGGATAAGTAAACATAATTGAGGGTTGTTGTGAAGTGGGAGAACACTTGAAAATAGTCGTAAATAAAAATAAGGTCCTTAAGACTAATGAGTTATTTACAATACAATTTAGGAATGAACCTATTTATAACAAAGAATGCTAATATTAGCTAATTAGGGTAATTGCAGAGTTAAGGTATTATCTTATTTACTAGTGTAAAGGGCGATATGTAGCATAGTTTATTTACAATACAATTTAGGAATGAACCTATTTATAACAAAGAATGTATTAGCTAATTAGGGTAATTGCAGAGTTAAGGTATTATCTTATTTACTAGTGTAAAGGGCGATAGGCATAGTTATAGGGCATAGTTTATTTACAATACAATTTGGGAATGAACCTATTGATAACAAAGAATGTATTAGCTAATTAGGGGAATAACAGAGTTAATCTTATTTACTAGTGTAAAGGACGATAATTATGTAACACGCTCAAGTGATTATTCGTACCTACTTGAGTGTTGATTTTTTAGCAGTTTTGAATGGAAAAAGTTAATAAATCTCTACTTAAATTTTACATAAATCTGAGTCATGCTCTGTATGAATACAAATATAAACCAGTCTGAATTAAAAATTCCTGGATACCTACGAAAGCTAAAGGAATCATCGTAAAATTCATATGATACACTAGCATGATCATGTCTTCTATTTAAGTATGACGCACTTATGTCAGTGTTCTGCTTCCGTTGATGTAATCAGTGTTCCATCCGATCAGATCGCATCAACCTTTAGTAATGTATTTTTGGTTACAGAAAACGCTACGTTACAGATCCATTATTATTCGGTATAAGACCACATATCAAGAGTTTATACGGTCCTCCATTAAATGCAAAACAAACGGCCTGTTATATAAGCTTTTTAGTTGATGGCACAGAATCGTCAAGCGAAGCTATTAATTTCCCGTTCACAATTCTAACCAAAACGAATTGATCTCATAAACCCTTACGGAATGTATCGGGCGGGTCTATTATCAAAGCTGCAACTACCTAAGTTGCGGTAAGGGATAAAAATGACTAGGGATTAGGTGGTTTTTATAAATTGGGTCAATCATTTTGGGTGCAGGAGGAGCAAAGTTAGTTTTGGTATTATTCCTGGATAAAAAAAATATTTATATAAATTATTCCATACGTAGCTATTAATAATAATATTATTTAATCAAATTTTATACAAACAATTTGAAGCAATCGGCATTTTAAGACTCCGAATTGAATGAAGTATGTAGGTATATTAGATTTTAACGCTTGAATGCTACATAATAATAGCTTGGGGCTAAATGATGCTGTGTGATTTGTCCAGCATTATTTATTTTAGTGCCGCCGTGGGGTGCCGGCAGTAGAATGATACCCCTCCTCTCATGCTCATGGATGCAGTAAGAGCCTGCTAAGGGATACCTCCGGAAGATGGGCAGCAGCGTCTATCCGTGTATCAACATCCCATACTGCGCTCACCAACCCGCCTGCCAAGCGTGGTGAGTATGGCAACTACCCCTCATGGAGATCCATGAGGGAGGCCTGTTGTCATCAGTGGACGTTTTATGGCTGAAATGATGATTTATTTTATTTATTTATTTAATGTTCTTTTACTTTATAGCTATCTCGTGTCAGGCGCTGTTACTCAAACGAATCCCAGTAAAATAAATTATTTCATTAGCTGTCACATTTTGATATTTTATAGCTATAAAGATTAAATTTCTATTGGGAATAATGGTCTCGAATAAGAATTCAGAGACACATACGTATGCCTAGTTATAATTTATTTTCTCAAAATAAGTTGAGTAACTTTAACCCTTAAAAGTATAACAGTTTTACAACTACAATTTTAAGGGCGCTCCACATTCTCTTGAGAATGTGGAGCGCCCTTTACGAAACAGCGAATAGATGTAGCAATTTTATATGCACACTGATCACTTGACACCGGTAAACCGATTACCTATGTTTGAAAGTGCATCACGTTGTAATGATTCTGGAGGTCATGGTGCTGTAAGAGTTTTATCTTATGACTTTTACTTTCACGCTATTGTGCTATCTTTTTCCTTACGAGCAGACGGTGGACTGTGGGGACACTAATTTCTATGAATATTTAGTGATCGATATCCGGTGCGTTACTAGGTTGTGTATGTATAGAACCCATTCATCTGTCACGCAAAGCGGGTTGACAAATGGCTCTGCTTAGATATGAGGCTACGATAGTATTTTTTATTTGCACTACTATTACTATTTTAACTTTAGTAACAGTGATTCAATATAATTCTGGAACGGTAGTGTGTTGTAAGACTCGTTGTCTTTAGTTTTCACCTATAACCATAGTAAGTAATAATAATCAAATGTGTACCTCTATATGTGTGCCTGTTCATATCAGGTTTCATCATCTCAGCCGTAGGACTGATGTCCACGTCCACTTCTGGACATAGGTTGTTGTGTTGTTGATGGACTCGCTACGCTTGGCAGGCGGGTTGGCGAGCTTAGTACGGGATTGGAAAGTAGGAAAGACGTTGCTGCCGATCTTCTGAAGGTCCCATATTTTCCAAAACTCGATTCTGCTAATGGGATCCCTGAGGAATTAAATAATTGTAATAGTACTTCTGAAGATCGGCAGCAATGTCTTTGCTACTTTCCAATTTATAAAAGTTCCAAGTTCAAATTGAGAGCATCTAGGCCTTGACTCCTGGAGTCAAGGCTTAGATGCCCTAAATTTGAACTTGCGTGTTTTACACCTAGATCTGATTATGAAATCGAGGTAAATTCTCAAATCTAATATACCAAATAGCGGTTTGGGTGTTTCAGCTACAAGTCAAGGATTTTATCATTGAAGTCGGTTTTTTAGTTGAATAATGAAAGAATTACTATCTTCATGGGGATTATGATAAGTCACACATTCCTTAGTATCAACACGCGAAAATAGGGAGACGTCACTCTTCATTAGGTACCCTTAACCTTAAATAAAATAATTATAGGTTTGTTAATTTATAGGTAAGTACCTACTAAGAATTTTCATAGCCATTAACGTATTGTTTTGTGAACAATGTAATATCTTAGAACGTCTCGTTTTTAAGATATTATGGTCAGTTAATTTAGTAAATACCTAAGCTAATTAGAGATTGAGGTGTTGTTGTTATTAAACAAAACTTTTTACAGATTGAATATCTTTCAATAATAAATAATAAACCTTCGCTAAGGTGTTATTGTTTAGCAATGGGTGTGTGTCCTCAGTTAATTACGTTAGTAGGTACCTATCTAATTGATAAAGTCCCTTGTTAAAGGGCAAGTAGGCAAGTCGATAAATAATTAACGAAGTAGGTGTTTGTTGTTGACTGTTTCCTTTCCTAGGAGCTTTGTTCTTCTAGTCTAAAAGTACCGCATATCTCAAAACCCAGTCTATACCTAACGTAGTCGTAGCACTAAAAACGGGTCACCTTGTGTTTCAAAAACTGCTTTCGATTTTAAAGACAAACAAAAGCATCAACTTGTCCACTAACCTGTTGCAAGTAGGTAATGTTAATTCTGTAGATTCGCCGTTATGAGCTCGTGTTTGTGAGTGGCTCGATTTGTTAATATTTTATTGGACGTGTGTTCAAATCGGCTGGACGGCCATCGGGCCAGGGCGCCGGCGGCGCCGGAGCAAGGCAAAGCGTGATACTCACGCGGCGGCGGCGTGATTATACCCGATCAACACAACTCAACTCCGTAAATCCTACACGAACGATTATATATCGTGAAATCCGATTTATCTATTACTATTATGTACACAAATAGGAGAGATTATAATGAGTTCGATGCATAGGTGAAATGTCTCAAATTGGAGGTGCAGGGTGCGCGGGCGTCTAGTCCGGGCCGGGCGCGCTTGGCTCGCGCGCGCATTCGCTCCGAGCGCAAGCGCTGTGCGGCTGCTCGTTGTCGGTCACGTCAAATAATACCCACCCTCAAATCAAAATAAAAGACACCGTAAAAATAAATGATAAAGCTTATAAGTCATACGGCGCAGTGACAGTTATTTAAAGTGTCTTCATAAAATATAATTAATCGTATCGATTAAATAAATAAACGGCATTGTAAAGTGGAGCAGGAGGGAACCCTGAGGTGCTCGATGAACCTGAGTGCCAGTGAAAGAAGGAGAGATATATAAGTTCTCCTAAGTTTGAAATGTCTTTGGAGCACCAGATTCCTGTCTTGATAAAGAAGGTAAATTGCCTCTTTTTATTTTTGTCATTGGGGTGACTCTAATTGTTTGTTTGTTTGTTTTTAAAGTTCTTTATTTACCATAGGTACATTACATAAAATATACAGAACACGGTTCAGTATAATTACAACTTAATCTAAAAAATAACTTAGCAGGCTATAGCACCTATAAAAGCTTTTTAACAAAATTTCTATTTATAAAAATAACTACCTTGTAAGTCTTATGTTCATAATACAGGCATTTAAAACACATAACTTGCATTATTATAAAATTTATATGTGCACTTTGTTTAGCGCACATTTTTACAATAATAATTGGGCATAACAATCTTTAAAGACTACGCATAGGTATAGGTTCATTTAATTATGATTACATCTTACAAATAAAAATAGAAACATAGGGTACGGAAAGATCGTTGCGAACGGCATACTTGCTCGCCTACCCGCGCACCAAGCTAGAAGTGCGAGCGGTGACTCTAATTAAGACATCTAAAAGTGACAAAAAAATATTTTCTTTTAAATTCGTGCTGGTCAGTACCAGTGTAACATAATATATAAAAGAGTGCAGGAAAGTTGCAAGGAGTTTCAGGTACTTGTGCACTTTACATAACAAGTTACAGTTTAGCAATAATTAAGTACAGCAAATCGTTTAACATCGCGGTACCGGCGTAGGCGCAGCGCAGACAGGTTCAGCGACGCGCAGCGGCGGCGCTTACTGCATGTCATTTTATGTTTTACATTTCTGAATCTCTTGCCGGTATTGCAGGAGTTTTCTAATCGTAAACGTTCTAAACTACTTGTCAATACCTATACAATCTTTCCATGATTCCATTTTGACATGGTCTCGAAGTAAATTTGTAGCCAAGAAGAGAAGTTTCTGTAGTTGATGTTGTTTTTTACGATTAGCCCCCACAACTCTTAAACAGCATTGTAATTATCAGCTTTTTCCAACTTTTTTTTGACCAACGGCAGGGTGAATTTTCACCGAATTGTCTGTAAAGCGACTTGACATAGGGGTTTTGTCCTAAATGGAGACAAATTGGAAATATTGTTTAATTTTTCATTACCTAGATATTATCAAATAGGTAGGTACTAATTCATTACGTTGCTGTTTCAAACTATCTATTTTAACTCTTGTATCTCATTTGCTACACTTAAACATTCTCCAAAGTCAGCCTGAATAAAAAGTCTACGTTGCAAACGGATCGTCCCATGACTATATCGTAAATTATTATGTAGCCCCTAGTTACGTTCGATCTTAAGTTATTAACTGGCGACTAAGTTGATGCCGGAGTGGGTTGCCTCCTATGGGATACTGTAATCATATTGAACACGACCACACGAGACTTGAATATGCATCGTTCGCACTTTATGCATATTCATTATGCAAAAAATTACGCCTCTATAAAAAGCCTGAGAAGCTTCTATGTTAGATGTTGTAGGTTGCGGTTAAAAGTATTTTGTTTCATACAGTTATCTTTAATTATTATCTTAAAAGATCTAACAGATAATTACTCGATCCGTGACGTAGTGTCCAGTTGTTCTGTGGAGATCTCTAAAATGTTTTGAAATAATGTTGAATGTTTTAGAATTTACTGAATGAGATCAATGTTAATCGTTTATATTTAGGCAAGACTGAATGTGACTCGTTTAAATTCAAACAGCGGGTCATTCACCTGGCTCGAAATAGCATGCAATACCGATATATTTTCCGTAGCTGTCACAAGTTTGTTGGTGTAGGTAGGATTACTCTTGGATGCAATTTATGTAAGTCAAAAGCCTTACAGCTAATGAAAAATGTAAACCTTGTAACAAAAGGGTTGTGCAAAAAGTACTTTGTGATGCTACCTCTAATCTGATGCTCTGATATATTTATTACTACGACAGAATATTTCCAACACCCGAGTGTAGTAAAATTTATGGCTACATTGAAACATCTAGTTTTAAACATGTGTCCTAAAAGAACCTGTGCTTTAACCTGTCATCTTCAATTAGACTGTTGGTTACCTATACCTCGTGCGCTGTAGCATGGTGCGTGATTGCATGGTTTTATTTGTATACTAGAACATTCTGGTTGGGTTTAATTTAATTTACTACAGTTATTAATGATTTAATATATTACGAACGTGGTACTAACTGTAGTAAATTAAATTAAACCAAACCAGAATGTTCTAGTCTACAAATAACTACAAATAAAATCATGTAATCACGCACCATGCCACAGCGCACGAGGTATAGATATATTATATTATTGGACTTTTTCATATTCGTATCACGTAGCGCAACAATCAGATGCAGTAACAAACCGTATGATCAAAACATGGTCACGCTGGTTCCCGCTGACGTTATCAGCAACGTCCATGCCGTGATCATTTCATAATTTGTCTGACATTAATAATTAAGCTAAGTATATCTATTTATAAATAGTCAACTTTTGTCTTATGTTATTTTATTATCTATAAAGGTTTATTAATACGAAATGCTCTCGTATCAATTTTAAGACTACGTAAGAGTTGTCATGAATAACTATGTATACAATGTGTCCGGTAGAGGTGTCGTGCCAGCTGGGGCATTAAATACGATACATTTTATCGAGAAATCGCCCCTCATAAATAGTTTTTTCCCCACCATGATAAAATGGCAGCCATTTTGTTTTTTTTAATCAAAGCACTATTGATTGTACTAATAGCTACCTATGTATAGGGCCTAGGAACACAAAATAAGTCTCATTCGGTAGCTAGATATGTAGCCCATAAAGAAACAACAAAAACATTCTAATTTTTATTTCATAAAAGAACGAAAAAAATTGGTGAAAGAAGAAAAATTATAATTTTTTTAGTTTTTTTTAGATTATTAGTTTTTTCAAAAAATCTAAGCTGTTACCTTGCTATTATTTTATTTTTACACGAAAGTACAGGATATTTGCTAAAGTAAATACATTTTATTTCTAAGTGAGATATTTTAAGAGCCATGACGGTTTGAATACGACCCTTAAAAGCGCGTCTATTCCGATAGTAAAGTACTTCTAATGAGACTTCCGATTTCGAGGAATTTCAAGGACGGGTCTTTGAAAATGCCATTCTTAGTAGGATCAGGTAAAATAACCAGTGTTAGCTAGGTGTAAGTGAGACAAAATATTACAAAAGATTAGGGGACCCAATCAGGTCAGTCGTCCCTCGCTCCGCGTTGCTATTACACTCTCTTGAGCCTACATACTGTGCCTTGTTATCGTTGAACGTTGTAGTGAAGTTTTTGTTTTGTTGTTGGAATTTTTGTTTTTTTATTGGACTAAATTTTGTTACTTTAGTTGACAAAAGTTAGTTGAATTGGAAGACGGCCAATATTCAAGCCGAGACGTTGCCGTCATCCATTTCGTCTATGGATTGAGCAACGGTAACGTTAACAGAGCTGTTACAGAGTAGGTATGAGAGAAGATTTCCAAATAGACCAACGCCGAATGCTCGCACATTCATACGAATATATCTAGGTACTTCTCGCTGAAAATGGAATTAGAAAACATGCCGACGAACGATTTCGTTTAATATCACCGCGTGAGGAAGAAACGATATTACAATTAATCACAGAAGACCCAAGTCTAATTGATATACGCCTGACACTCAGTTTAGTGTCAGGCGTATATCAATTAGACTTGGTTTATCCAAATGGGCAGTGTGGCGTGTTTTGTAAATTGTATCCGTACCATTTTAGGCGGGTGCAAGAGATAAATGAACGTGGTTTTGCGAGAAGGTCCGTTTTTTGCTCGTGGTTACTAAGAAGAATGAGATCGCAGCCAAATTTTTTGAAAAAAATTATGTGGGCCGATGAAGCTACATTCACAACAAAATTACTACAACACAAACATTGCTTTGGTTAAAAAAAAAAACAAAATGGCTGCCATTTTATTATGGTGGGGAAAAAACTACTTATGAGGGGTGATTTCTGGATAAAATTTACCATATTTAATGACCCTGCTGGCTCCGACACCTCTGATCGGACACATTGCATATAAAAAAAAGTCAGGTTATTACAACACTTAAGTATATAACTCAAGAACGGCCCGACAGATTTCAAAGATTTTTTTGGATTTGTCTGAGCCATATAATTTAGAATATTTCAACATTGTACAAGTTCACAAAAACAAAAAAAAATATAACGTAAATTAATTTTCTCATACATTTAAGACGATGACATTTTTTCATTTTCAAAAATATAAGAAAGTAGTAGTGGTAGTAGTATAGTAGTTGTAGTGTAGAAGAGTAGTTGTAGAGCGGTAGTAGTAAGTAGAGGAGTAACTAGTTGATTCGAGGCGCTACGAAGTTTGCCGGGACAGCTAGTAATCAATAAACGTAACTTGTTTTCGCCAAGTGCCGATCACAAATACTACTAATACGACAACTTTTTTATATATTCACAAAACAGGTCATGACAAATTATAATTAAATCGATCGGTAAAACTATTAGCATCAAAAGCATCAAAGCATCAACAAATTAATTAGTTACTTCAAACTCAATTAATTAGGTCACACAAGGTACCTATCTTAATGAGGTGATGAAAACAAATTCCTAATAGAAGGATGTTATTAAGTCTATCTTCATCTGTTTATTTACAAATACCCTCCCTTATCATGTCACGCGGAGTGTTAGTGTTATCAGAACTTTGAAATTGGAACTTGGAATTGACATTTGACAGCAACGATCGCCTGTTGCAAAACCTGTCGCGAGATACGTAATCTTCTAACATATTTAGAACGATTTTATAATAAGTTGTATACAATGCAGTCTCTTCTAATTGATCTCTCATAAAAGATACCTACTTACCTCTTTGTAAATATGTAGTTGCGTTATAAAAGACTAATTTACTTAGTAATTTGCAAAGCGCAGTAACACTGTCACATAAATGCAATCTAATCTTTCATAAAATATACCTCATCATAATCATCTCGTAGGAAGTCCACTGTTGGACACAGGCCTTCCTCATGATCTCCAAGTACAGATTATGAGGGGTTGTTTGTTACCATAATCACCACGCTTGGCAGGCGGGTTGACAGTATGAGATACCAATACACGGATAGACGCTGCTGCCCTTTCTGGTAGTGTCCCTTAGCAGATTCTTACTGCATTTACGGACTAGAGAGGAGAGGTAACTTTTTATTGCCCCACGAAAAAAAATATATAAAATATACCCTCGTTGTAAATAGTAGTGCTGAACAAGATTCATGTATTTTGTGACTTTAAAGAATTTTGCAAAGCACAATGACGTTGTCACATAAATGTAATTTAATCTTTATGATAACGTGTCCAAGACGATCCTCTACTTAGATGCGATGAGTATAGCAAAACTTTCGCCGGGTGTAATCATTGTATGACCACGCTGGTAGCTGTCAAGGGCGCCAGCCTGTATTTGCGCAGTCACTTAACAAGTTTATTCCGTGCATGCCTGGGAATAAATAGGATGAACTCTGGAATGCATGCATAACTCGTATGTCACCTATTGCAGAAATATCATGTGAAGCGAAAAACTTCGCATGAGAACATGTTTCTATAGATATATCTGACAAAAAGTACCCTGTCACTGATAATTGAGTTCACTTCATTAAAAGTCGAAAAGCTTACGTGGCTAAATTAACTACATAAAAATATAAGAATCTGCCGTCAGTTGCCAGCAGTAGAATGTCTCTCCTGATGTATTGCCCGTGGACGCAGCAATAATCTGCCAAGGGATACGTCCGGAAGATCAGCAGCAGCATCTTTCCGTGTATCAACATCCCGTACTGCGCCGGCGAGTTCCTGACAAGCGTGGTCAATATGGCAGCAACCCCCTCATGATTAGGTACTTAAGGATTCATGGGGAAGACTTTGTAGAACAGTTGACTTTCAACGACTGAGATGATGGTGACGATGATGTATAAGAAGATAGCCCGAGTTCAGAATTTGCTAAGACTTTGCTAAGCTATATTTTGCGCAGTAAAGAAATACAGAACCTAAGGTAGACATTGTTATTATTATATTATAAAACAATACTAGATGGGCCTAAAAGGAAAACTATCTGATGTGGTGTTTTGCGTCATATTAAAACCGAGCAGTGATTTCCGCTGGGTTTACCGTTTTTTTAGTGTAAAAGAAGTCTAAAAAGAAGAGTCTTTACTGAAGACGAGCGATTTTTATTGAGTTTTGACGCAAATTGTTCATCGGATGTAAGCCGTAAATTGCAAAAATAATATTTTTATAACAGTTTCCGCAGTGTATCAAAATATTTATATCAGAAGCTTAAATTACGGCCTTTTTTATTGGCATTTTAGCCGGATAGACGCAATAAATAAAATACAATCAAAAATAAAGATGAAAAAAACACAATAATAGCAGAAGCAGGCTTGGTAAAAAGTTGCAAGTCTTCACAAGAGTTTTTTAGGCGTAGAATATAAAATGAGCTTAATTAAAAAAAATATTTATTATTAAATTATTAATAATAATTAACAATATAATTGTTATTAAATAATTCATCTACAAAATAATCTTTTATAAATTAATCATTATATCAAATATAGCCAAGGCATATTTTGATTACTCGATGAGTAGCTATAAAGGTGTCAAAGAAGTGGCGGACTTTGAATAACAGGGGGCCGATCGCGCTATTTTGCCAAATGAACGAATGTCTTAAGTTCGGTTTTGGTTTAGTTCTGATTACTATTCAGTTTTGGTTCGGTTGAACGAAATTCGGTATCGCGCTAAAGTTTAAGTGTTGACCAAAGTAGAGCTGAAACTGAACCATTCTCATAATCAAAACATTAGAGTTGTAACGTGGTATTGAAATTTTAAACCGGTATCTTATGTATAATCGACCCTCGATTCAGCATTTCGTTTGTTGGCACCTCTAGTTATGACAACACTTGAGTGAGAAATGTTTATTTGTTTGAAGTTTGGGTGGGAATTTCAAAGAATTTGAAGTGCTGACTGCAAAAAAGTTATGTTATAATTTCAAGTGGTTACATATTTAGCTAAAATGTTCCTTTGTAAGTATCCTTTCAACATTTCGGGAGTGAATACGTGTTGTAATTTTATCAAGAACTCGTGTGAATACTTAATTAAAAAATTGGTAAGTCAATTCTGTTGATATAATACATTTATTAATATTTGAAGATTTTAACGTGTAGAATATACTATAAAATGATTGTATTGTGAATAAGGTTTCAGTTAAATCTGTGACTGGTTTGTATATATATGTCTAAGTTGTTATTTTGAATTTCATAGAAAATGGGGATATACTTTCCAAGGCCGACTGGCGAGTTGAAAGTCCATATTTTTTTTGTAGATAGTACTCACCAAAAGAAAGCGTTTTGCAAAGTCTCAGGTTAAGCAAATTTACGGTTCACGAGATATATTTATTTTTAGTTTTCATACAAACTGGGAAATAACACACAATCACCACTTCAATTTGACAACTAATTGTCATGTCAGACGAGAAAGTCGACACTTTACGTTTCGTTAACACAGTCGAGTTGTATTTTATTCCATTTTAAGTCATGTTCTTTTACTTAAATATTTTTAAATTTTCACAATTATCATTGGTGTATAATAAATACGCAATATTACGCTTTACACTGCTCTGAACGGAATGCGAAGCGACGCCATTATGTTTCTTCTTCTTGTTTTTTGGCTTGAGGCAAACTAGTTTTGCCAAGGCTAAACTAGTTCTTCCTAAATACAACTCCGAAGCTATTTAGGAAATGTATAAAATAAAAACACTGCCTGTGACAGAACCGAGATGGAGAAACAGTAGGTTATTAGGTTTTTTTTTTATAACCACCCAAAAACACTGCTGTGGCAGAACCGAGATGGCGAAACAGTAGGTTATTAGGTTTTTTTTTTTATAACCACCCAAAAACACTGCTGTGGCAGAACCGAGATGGAGAAACAGTAGGTTATTAGGTTTTTTTTTTTATAACCACCCAAAAACACTGCTGTGGCAGAACCGAGATGGAGAAACAGTAGGTTATTAGGTTTTTTTTTATAACCACCCAAAAACACTGCTGTGGCAGAACCGAGATGGCGAAACAGTAGGTTATTAGGTTTTTTTTTATAACCACCCAAAAACACTGCTGCGGCAGAACCGAGGTGGAGAAACAGTAGGTTATTAGGTTTTTTTTATAACCACCCAAAAACACTGCTGCGGCAGAACCGATATGGAGAAACAGTAGGTTATTAGGTTTTTTTTTTATAACCACCCAAAAACACTGCTGCGGCAGAACCGATATGGAGAAACAGTAGGTTATTAGGTTTTTTTTTTATAACCACCCAAAAACACTGCTGCGGCAGAACCGATGTGGAGAAACAGTAGGTTATTAGGGTTTTTTTTTATAACCACCCAAAAACACTGCTGCGGCAGAACCGATGTGGAGAAACAGTAGGTTATTAGGTTTTTTTTTTATAACCACCCAAAAACACTGCTGCGGCAGAACCGAGATGGAGAAACAGTAGGTTATTAGGTTTTTTTTATAACTCCGCGGGGTGGGGATGTAACAGGGGGTAGCCCCTCCCCCCTTCCCCGTCTCCGCCCCCTCCCCATCCTTAAATCCATAATGGAAATCGTTATTCTAACCTAAAAACTTTGACCATGGTTATCTCCATAACCATGGGTTTGCTTGGGGGGGGGGTGGTACAGGGGGGTATCCCCCTCCCCCCACTTCCCCCCCTCCCCCCTCCCCCCCCAAATCGCCAGTCGGCTTTGGAAATTATAACCGAAAATGGAGCAACAGATCCGCAGAGTCACGACTGTTCGCCAACTTGAGATGATGTTAGAATTTTTAGAAAATCACAGAGACCTAGCTCTAGGTCGAATAAAATCAAAGGAATTCCGTGCGACAGCAGACCGTCTGTGGAGAGAGTGCGCCGATATTCTCAATCCCTTTGGAGCAATTAGGACTGGAAAGGAATGGGCCAAGGTTTGTAGTTCTCTTCATCTTGAAACTTTCTTATTGGATAGAATTAATAATACTTTCGTTAAGTGCTGTATAAAGTTTAGACAAGTATAACAAAGCTATCTTGTTTCAGGTGTGGAATGATCAGAAATGTAAAGTCCGGGCCAAATTGGTTGCCATAAATTCTGGTCAACGGGCTACTGGTGGTGGGCCTAGTAAGGAACCCATTTTGACTCCACTGGAGAATAGAGTGGCCTGTATTATAGGCATGGATGTTGGGCCCCTGCCTAATGTTATGCAAGACCAACTATTAGCTTCAAGTGCTGTAAGTATTCTATAAAGAAACAAGTTAAATATACCTGCTTCTTTTCTCCATCTTTTAATGTATTTATGCACATTTTCCAATAATTGTTCTTTCATGCAATGCAGACATGTATTGTATATCCTATGTTATTAGTAGCTTTTTATTTTTCATTTATTATACCTATTCATTACAGGGTGAAGGCAACATTGCAGAGGAAATCAATGAAATAGAGCAAGGAAATGTATTTGAGGCTGGAAATACTTCACCATGCATAGTGTAAGTTATATAAAGTATGGCAATGGGTCATTAGCTGTTGTAGCACTAATATTTTTATTTTATTTTTAGCACTACTTATTCAATGTCAGTCTACAAATTTTCTATTTAATTTTAGCTTAGACATTCCATTCAATGTCACAGCAGAAGATGCTGCTGCAGCAAGTCCCGTACCAGGAACTTCCACCCACCAAGCTGCTGGTGATTTACCAGAATTTATAGATACGCCAAGTACATCTACAGCAGGTCAGTAGATAGTATACTGTTTGTGATATTTTTTAATGCAAGTAATTAATTTAATTATATTTACAGACAGCGTTGTCCTTGGGGCGCGTGACCGTCGTAGGGCAGGGCGCCGAAGGACACACACCTCAGCTTTAGAACAGGAACAAGCTCCACAACAAGCACAATGTAATAAAATTATGCTTTGTAGTTATTATCATCATCATCATTACAGCCGTAAGATATCCACTGCTGGACATAGGCCTCCCTCATTGACTTAGAGATCCAAGTGCATGAGGGGTTGTTGCCATACTCACCACGCTTGGCAGACGGGTTGGTGAGCGCAGTTCGGGATATTCTTACACGGAAAGACGCTGCTGCCCATCTTCCGGAGATATCCCTTAGCAGATTCTTACTGCATCCACGGGCAGGAGAAGAGGGGTGACATTCTACTGCCGGCACCCCACGGCATTATATATTATTAATATTATATAAGTAAATAATATAAACAATAGTACCTACATAAATTGTAGACAAAAATGTTAATGAAATTTTATTTATGTTTTAGCCAGTAGAAGCATGTTGGACCAGTCAAGGTTAATGGTGCTGAAAATTGAGCAGCTGAGGGCAGAGGCTGCACTGAACAATTCTCAGGCTGCTCTACAAAATGCTCAATCAGCTAAATTAATTGCTGAAAGCATAGACAGATTGACGCAGCAGGTAATTACACTTTTTTATCAATTCAGGTAGGAAAGAGAGAAAAGTTACCTAGGAAATAATATGTCCTAAACAAAAAAAAGGAAGCACATTTAAATTAATGCACTTAGACAATTTTTTAATTATTTCTTGATTTTCCCTATGAGTAGTGTTTTCCTGTAATTATTATTGGAAAATTATTACTTATAAATAATTTATTAATTCATGCTGTGCACATATGTATAAGGTAAATATGTATACTTACCTGACTTATTTCTTTTCAGTTTTGTTCCCAACAAAGAAGAGAAAATCAATGATCTCAATTCAATCAATCAATCACAATCCTGAATTTTAGGTAATACCTATGTATGCCGGTAACCCACTTATTATTAATAATATATATTACAACATAGTGATCTAGACATCTCAGATTCAGTGCATAACTTCAAAAAACAACTATCAAAGATCATGGAGGTATAAATGATACCATGAACATTTAAATTTACTTATTTTTTAAATATTTACGTACCAACTCAACATATTGTCTTTGTGTTTCTTTCTTTACTATTAATTTTAATTAAAATGTTTTCTTTTCCTACCTACTAACTTCAATGATTGATCTTAATGAACCTAAAGTTTATGTTATAATTTTTCATACTTGCTTTATATACTGTTTAAAATTTTATTAACATAAAGTTTATGTTACAATTTTTCTTATATGCTCTAAATACTGTTTAAAAAATAATAGTTTTTATCAGTTGTCGCTCTAACTTTGTACATGCTGTGACATCCTGTAATTATGGGAGCACCAGGCTATTAACATTTAGTCTTTAGTATTATGTGTAAACCCTGTGTTGGATGTCCTATTTAAATAAATAAATAAAAATATATTATTATATGTAATTACACATAGATACCATATTATTGTAATTTTAATACAATAACTAGTTGACCCTAGCTGAGGACCTAAATCAAAAGGTAAAAAAAAGGCCCACAATACAGATTTTCAATCTAGTGTGGGTATCATAGGTAACTCTAAAATTAGGACTTGCACCAGCAAATCAAGAAGTTGACTGAAATTGTGTTAAAATTTTAAATAAGTACAATGTAAAATTCATTTTAAGTTAATGCTACTCATTGTAAATTATCCAAACTTGTTTTTGCTGAATAAATATTTTTTCATTTTAATGATACATTATATTTTACGTAAATGAAACTCATTTACTTGGTTATATTATATTTATTTTATCTCCTATTAGTCCACAATCTGTGGATAATGGCGCTCCTCCGCGCGCGACCCAACTCCAAGTCAGAGAGGTGGCGGCGTGCTGCAGCGCGCGGTGCAGGGCCGCCGCTTGCGCCCTCCGTCAGCCTGCGCTCACGAGCCGCCTCCTCCGCCGTCAGTGGAGTATATGCCACATTAGCTCTGTGAGCTATGTTGTGTAGCACACAACAAGCATTTGTTATTCGCGCAGCTACGTGGGGCGCATAATGCAGCTTCCTGTCCACCAACAGGCACCTGTGGAAAGGAGAAAAGATACTTATAGATACTGTGCATCTCTATTTTTGTTGATTTAAAGTATGAGAATGGATAAGAATTTGCAACAACTTTATTTACCTGAAGCGGGCTTTCAAAACTCCTATGCAACGCTCAACTACACTCCTGGCAGACAGATGTAGATTTTGGTAAAACTCCTCTGGAGTCCCTGGACTGGGATTAGTGATGGGAATCATCATTGTTGGCCTCAATGGGTATCCCGAGTCTCCTGCAAAATATTGTACATTATTAATAGGTTCCATTGTTATAAAATATCGAGACTTACAAAAAGAAATCATTGAAAGTTCTTTATTAATAACTATCATACATACCTAAAAGACAAACATCCTCTCCCTCAACCCTGTGAAGCCTATCTAAGTAGGAATTTAAATAGTGGTTGGCCCATACAACACTATCATGTGTGGAACCGGGATAACTGGAGTCGACACATAATATATTTAAATTTGAGTCACACATCTGAAATAAAACAGTAATATGTCAAGTAACTAAACACATAATTTAAAAAATCTTTAAACTCCAAAATAGACAAAAACTGTAACTTACAATCATAACATTCATAGAATGATACCCTTTTCTGTTTTTATACCTTTCCTCATGTATGTTAGGGGTAACAATTGCTACATGAGTGCCATCTACGCAAGCCAGAACCCCAGGCATTCCATACTTTCTAAAGAATCTGAAAATAGGTAGTTAGTACAACTTATTAGCTACACAATCGAAACAAAAAGTAGATGCTTGTGTAAATTGTTATTGTGTTTACCAAACCATCATATTAATCAACATATAAAATCATGATAGTACTTAATTAGAATTGTATGATGTAAGTATTATATAGTTAGGTACTTACTCCCTTTTAATTTCCTCCCTATCAAGAACTTCAAAGGGAAAAGAAACATATTTATTTAAAATTTCTGGCTTGTTGAGAGCTAGGGTTACTTGTGTAACAATTTTGGAGACACTTGACTGCGAAACACAGTGTTTTCGGCTGTCTCCCACAATCGTTTGGTAAGAGCCAGTAGCATAAAATGCTAAAGCAACTAGCACCTGAAACAAGATTTTTGGTCTGTATTTTGCAAGGTATTTTGACTCACTTACTTAGTTAAATTTTAGACAAGGAAATGTCATTTATCAATAGTTCTTATAACAGGGATTGATTTGATGTTGTAATACATTTCTAGTACATAACATTGTGTTACTAACCTTTGTGTTTACATCTAGAGCATCTGAACGCAATGTTGGTGGCAAATGAGGGGCTAACTCAGTAATTAGCCCACGAGCTAATTCCTTCGACAGTCTATACCTCTTGATAAACTGGCTTTCAGTTAATTTGAAAGCTCCACTTTGAAGTCTTGCACTCAAATTGTCTCTTTTTGATTGCGCTCGCGCAATAGCCGCATCACACTCGTAGGCCGTTTCCATGAAGTCTAAATACATCATTTTCACTATTTTTACTTGTTATTTCTCACAAAAGTTCTAAAATAGTTCTGAAAAAGTTGCTCCGCCGTAACTATATCTCAACGTTTTGTTATCGGTCCAACTATGGTCTAACTTCGGTTCAACCATCTGTCATTATCTGTCAACGCATTAGCGCGATACGAAAAGTACGTAAAGTCGTGTTTCGGTTATGGTTTAGTTTTGGTTCGGTTGGTATTATTTAGCGCGATCGCCCCCCAGTTTACAAACATGTCATCATTCATCATCATTTCAGCCGTTAAACGTCCACTAAACACAGGCCTCCCTCGTGGGTCTCCATGAGGGGTAGTTGCCATACTCACCACGCTTGGTAGGCGGGTTGGCGAGCGCAGTACGGGATGTTGATACACGGAAAGACGCTGCTGCCCATCTTTCGGAGGTATCCCTTAGCAGGCTCTTACTGCATCTACGGGCAAGCGAGGAGGGGCAATATTCTACTGCCGGTACCCCACGGCAACACGCACTCGCTCATCCAGAATGCATTCACCGTCCGGCACTCAAACAGACCAAATCTATACTTATTAAATAAAGCTAGAGTTTGTTTGTTTGCTTGAACGAGCTAATCCCAGGTTCAAATTGAAAGATTAGTTAGGTGTTGGATAGGTCAATCATATCGAGGAAGGCTATAAATGAAAAGGTTCCGACCAATAGGAGCGGAGCATTATTGAAAAGTGTTGCGTAAACTTAAAATGTTGCTGGGGAAAATTATCCTTTTGAGAGTTTCCGTTGCGTGCACTGCATATACAACCATATCATGTATCGCGGAATTGATTTCCCTAAAAAGTTCTTAAAAAACACAGCATAATGTTTTAAGGTTGACTCACGATAATCACATTTTTGGTAATCAAATTTGTTTTAAAATAATGTATTATTTGCGAAGGTGTTTTTCTAAATAGTATCAATCCTTATCCAAATAAATATGTTATTCATTCTGGATGAAATTTTGAGCAGAATTGTTATTTACACCATTTGAATGAATATGAATATCTTATGGGTATTATATCATACTCGTAGTTTTACTGCACGCGCGTTGTTATTATGCGCAATGACGTGCGCGGATCATGAATCCGATATTATAATATATAAATAAATATTACCCGTCACAGACATAAGGAACTAACAATGCCCAAATAATAGGCTAGATGTCTTTAATGAAGATTAACGAAATCTTTTGGACACGTATTTTATTCTTTTTTGACGTAATCCAAAAATAACCACGATACATTATATCGTCATGTCGCGTGAAGTCACACGCTGGTACGCGCTGACGCGCGCCGTGCCTCGGTACAGAATTATGACGTTATAAGACCTCACTCCTAAACTTCAACTCGCTCTGTATTGTTTCATTAATTTGAAAAAGCAAAAAGATACGTGTATTTTATTTTTGTATTATCTAACTGAAAAATTCGTACCCTGTCATATTAATTATGCCTATCTATATAATTATTTAAAAATTAATCCATATTTGCCTTGGTCACGGGGCATCACGCGTGAACGCGGGACCGATTTCGCTAATTCTTTTTTTGATGTGTTTGTTTTTGTTAGGAGAAGGTTCTTATGAAATAAAAAAATCAAGGAAATTGCGCGGAAAATAAGAAAATTTAAGAATACTTAACCACCATATTAAATTATTTCTAATGTAACCTTAGCGCTTTTGACAATCTAAACTTTTTTAATGTAACATGTAACCTTATGGCGTTTGACATAACATTGACAGATTGCGTGCTGCAAATATCGTCAATGAGGACATATGTATAATATTTAATTTTCCACTAGATACTATTCCTACCAGTCAAACATTTCATGTTCGGCCCGACAGCGACAGTTACACTTGGTTGTCAAATATTTATAGGTGCGTTCAAAAAGTTTATGTGACTAAACTTAAGTTGATTATATTTTTTTAGCTCAATTAGGTAGTAGTACTAGAGTAGTAGTAGTAGTAGAGTAGTAGTAGAAGTAGAGTAGTAGAGTAGAAATAGAGTAGTAGTAGAAGTAGAGTAGTAGTAGTAGAGTAGTAGTTAGAAGATGTGGTAGTAGGTAGTTGATTATGGGCGGTACAAAGTTCGCCGGGACAGCTAGCTGGTAATAATTTAAAGGTACAACAACATTTTATTTGTACAAATGTTTGTTTAATGGTTCTCAAGAAGTTCGTAGATAAAACCACAGATAAAAACTAAGAAAGTGTTAGCTCCGTTACAAATGTATTATAGGTGACTACGACTTCACCATCTCTTTTATGAGACGTAGACAAAGTTGCGTGGGCCAGCTAGTATTTAAATAACCAGACAACGGTACCGTAACTCAAGCCATTGCTTACACTAATAGTAATTGTGTATCCAACACTATTTATGGATATTTTAATGGGACTAAGGACTTCGACTAACATTCAACTGCCGTGAGGTGCCAGTATGGGTGGCAGTAGAATGTTAGTTACCCCTCCTCTCATACCCGTGGATGCAGTAAGAGCCTGCTAAGAGATACCTCCGGAAAATGGGCAGCAGCGTCTTTCCGTGTATCAACATCCCGTATTGCGTTCGCTAACCCGCCTGCCAAGCGTGGTGAGTATGGCAACTACCCCCTCATGGAGATCCATGAGGGAGACCTGTTTTCAGTAAGTGGACGTTTTACGGCTGAAATGATGAAGGACTTCAATTTCCTCCTAACTGTAGGATCATGAAACCATGGAGCAATTTTTGTATGGCACTGTTCTATAGCGTTTAGTCGAGCAGAGAATACTGCAGTAATTACCAATATTACAAAGTAGATTACTGATTTAAATCACTAGCTGTAAGTAAATGCATAGGTTTTGATACTTATTTATTCAAAAGCTGTGTATTTTGTGTCATAAATAAAATTTAAATTTAATAAGATTTCTTCGTATGTAAATTGGTGTTTATAAGTCGCTACTTTAATATTATTTTCTTTGGATAAATTAATTCAACACCAAGGTAAAACACCCATCTGTTACGCGACGTTAAAAATCAGTTTCACATTGCGATAGCCCATTGAAGTTACTGATGGGAAACTCAGGTAGACGACGAAATGTCGCGATGTGAAAGCGCAATGAGTTTTCTTCAGAACCGGTCGCGAGCGGGCTACAATTGACACGACATCAATTACGATACGATACATAGTTGAAACAAAAAGAAAAGTAACTAATAAGTAGTTGATTCTCTTGAGGTAAGTATTGTAAAAGTGCATAAACTGAAATAAATAATTACAAATATTAAAATTCATATAATTACTCGATCGCCTCGATGATAACTGTTGCCTGAGGTGGCAAGCGTGGCAAAGCGTCTGGTGACGATGGGGTATATGTCGAGATCTTACAAGCGGGGTCTCCCGTTATCTTAAAACCTCTTACAAAACTCTACTACAAAGTCTTGTATGATAATGTCACCCCTAAAGCCTGGGAGAATGCTATTGTTACGATATTGCACAAAAAGGGAGACAAAAGTAGGTTAGAAAATTACCGCCCAATTAGCCTACTCTCCCAAGTTTATAAACTGTTTGCCAAAGTCCTGTGCAACAGATTAACTAGATCCCTTGATTAATTTCAGCCCATATAACAGGCTGGCTTCCGGAGTGGATATTCTACAACAGACCACATTCACACAGTCGAACAACTGATGGAGATGCCGCGAATACAACCGGCCCACGTGCTTAGCCGTTGTCGTTGTCGACTACGTAAAAGCTTTCGACAGTGTCAAGCACTGGGCCGTGTTTCCTTCTCTCCATCGTTGTAATATCGACAAAAGATACGTGGATATCCTCTGGAAGCTATATGAAAACGCAACTCTCCAAGTTCGAATGCACAGGCTTTCTGATTTCATCCCCATTCAGCGTGGCGAACGCCAAGGAGATACTATCTCGCCTAAATTATTTACTAGCGTACTCGAGGATATCATGAAAACACTCGATTAGGATTAGATAGGGCTTAACATCGATGGCCTAAATTTATCACACCTACGCTTTGCTAACGACTTGGTTCTCCTAACTGACAACGTCGATGACCTACAAAACATGCTGGAAGAACTGCATCATGCTTCATTTAGTGGGCCTTAGGATGAATATGACCAAAATCAAAGTGATGACCAAGCTTGCAGATTCATAACCCAACATAATTGTGGACCACTATCCAATAGACGGTGGACGACTATATATGTATATCTTGGTCATTGCTTTTCCTTTAGTCCGGCTGCTCAGCTAAAAGAACTTTCAAGACGAAATCAGTTAGGATGGACCGCCTTTAATAAGTTGGAGGATATCTTCAAAGCTAGAATCCCTCAATGCCTGAAGACCAAGGTGTTCAACCAATGTGTCTTGCCTATACTCACATATGCTTCTGAGACGTGGCCACTCACAAAGGAGTACATAGAATCAAAGTAATAATAATATAATCATAGTCACTCAAAGGGCAATGGAGCGCGTCATGCTCGGAATTTCCCTGTTAGACCACATAAACGTCGAAATTCAACGTCGCACAAAGGTCGTGGACGTAGGTATGAGGATAGCTAGGTTAAAATGGAGATGGGCGGGGCACTTGGTGAGAAGGGACGATGGAAGATGGACTAAGGCTGTAACAGAATGGTGGCCAAGAGACACGGTGCGACCTAGAGGCATACCACCCGCCCGTTGGTCCAATGACATTATTAGTTCTGTTGGTAGTCAGTGGACGAGAATCGCAAGGGACTGTAAACAATGGCGCATTAAAGAGGAGGCTTATACTCGGCAGTGGGTGCAAACGGGCTGAAATGATGATGATGATATAATTACTATTTGATTTCTACAAGTAGGTACATTTTTACATATACAAAGTACAAATTGTAAGGCCATTTTATTATAACAAATTTGTACGTTTATAATGAGTAGCCGTGTGGTGCCGGCAGTAGAATGTTACCCCTTTTCTCCTGCCCGGGGATGCAGTAAGAGCCTGCTAAGGGACACCTCCGGAAGATGGGCAGCAGCGTCTTTCCGTATATCAACATCCCATACTGCGCTCATCAACCCGCCTGCCTAGCGGGGTGAGTATGGCAACTACCCCTCACGGAGATCCATGAGAGAGGCCTTAGTTCAGTAGTGGACGTTTTACGGCTGAAATGATGATGAATGAGTATAACAAGCGCGTTGGAACTGTTCCCATTGCATCAGATAATGCAGTGGGTACCAATTCACGTAACCTGTGTTTATGATATAAACGTTAGACTAAATATTGTGACAGATCGATAAGAGCGTAATGTTGTTTACAATCAACCTTCCTCGCATATCGTCTAGAAGGTTCAACGTAGGGTGGGATAAGTTAGTGCCAAGCGCGTGATAATTTGTCTATTTATAGGTACATAACCACGGGATGTGATGGGACTTGGGATTATTTTAGACAAGTGAAAGTCACGACTGAAATAGATCTTCCACACACCCCAAATAATGTGCGTTCAAGAATCTCTGTAATTCATTGTTGATTTGTTTCATATTAAATACAAGTTTTAAATGATGGAGATGAAATAGAGTAATCATAAGGTGCCTTTTAGATCTATAATTTTGGCTCAGAAAACATGGCATTATGCCAGGCCTTGTCACCATTAGGTGATAACTGAAAATCTGATTGTATCTCAGGCATTTAGTGTCAAATAAGTGTAATGCTCATTTGGGATTCCTTATTTTCACATTTGTCGATCACCTGCTTTTGTTTGGTTGGAATATCGCCAGTACCTACACGTGTTGGAATGTCTACGACAAAGACATTTCTTACTCGCTTAGCCAAAGCTGTTTGCTGGTAAAATATATTTTAAGTACATATATTGTTTTAAAATTGATGATATATTTTTGGACTTTAGTTTTTATGATTGCACCTCAAATCGTATCTTAGATGGAGTTCCGTAAATCTGTTGCCATAATGGCAACCTTACAGATCACTTTTCCATATTTTTATGTTGATTTAGTTATGTTTAAACAAGTGTTCACTCTTACATTGTATACTATATCTATCAGTGAAGATCTGCAGTTGGCTTTCTGATGATCGATAATATTTATTACCATTTACTTTAGCTGTTGGTTATGCTGATATTAAATATTTAAATAAATAAATATCTGCCTAGCTGGATGATGGTAACAAGACTACAATATTAAGAGGCTAAGCTATTTACATCGTTAAATGATCCAATCAAGGAGAACATTGAGTGATCTATCTCCCAAAAAATAAATGCTACAGTAAACAATAATCTTCTCTTCGCCAGACCATTCATCATACTTAATCGGGTTTCCTTAGCTGATAGATCTTGGATCGTGATCGAACAATACAAAGCAGCATGCAGTGGCTTATTTATTATTCAGTTCTCTTCTAGTAAGGTTTCACCACGCATGAACGACCGCTATTCGTCCTTTAAAACTCATAATGACTTTGGTCAAACAGCTTTTGTAAATAACTTTTCTAAATGAGTCTTTATGAATTTTAATTAGGATCCTTTTAAGCGTTGTGTTTACAAATATTTTGGAATGCCCGTAATTTGCTAATGTTTTCAAGTAAGTCTTGAGTGTTTAAAAATTCTTTCAACTTTAGCTGTCTCGAAGTTACTGATTCCACGTACCGGGTTTTCTACTTGAACGTGGAACGTTTGACGAACTTCAGGGATGGCTTCGATTCCGTATCTAGATCGATATGAGTAAGTATATACAGGGTGTATTATAATATGTGTACTAAGCTGAAAGGGGGTTATTCTGACAAGAAACAACTAGTTTTACGACTTTTCAGGATTCAAAGTTTTATTAAAAAAGAAGACCACGAAAGTTTTGACTTCAACAGCTGGTTATAACGATAATGGCAATCTAAACGCCACCTGATTCTAGACAGTCATTGACCTCCGCAAAAAGTTGCCGTAGTACAATTTAAAATACGTAAAAACACAAGTTTTTTTTAATTAAATTAAATGTAACAAAAACCTACTCAGGATCATCACCAACAAGTAAAATCGTAAATAAAAGAATTAAAATAAAATTACTTTTCCCTTCCAAAACTACTTGTTTTCATGGGCTGAATGTAACAAATACATCCTGTATATATTTTAACAGCGGATAAATCGCTCGTTGTTTTTAACTTACCTGCTTATGTGCATCTATTATTTTGCTAGATGGCGGTAATAGAAATGATCACAAGTTTTTTAACGCTAAATAACTTATCTCCGAGGTGCTCACCACAAACACCATAGAAGTCGGTTAAACCTACTAATTTTCAAACTAGCTAAAAAATGTATCTACATATGTACTTATCTTTCTTTGCATAGACAACGTAAAGTCGAAAATGTAGGTACAGCTGTTGATATCGCAGTAGACGCTGATAGTGGCTTGGTCGGTATGTAGGACATATAAATAATTAATTTGTTTGAATTTTAAATAAAAATATTTTATCAATCAATTAAGAAGTAAATTCCTCTTCACATTGGTCATTCATTAGCTATCAATAAAGTAGGTAGACATAAATATCGCAGGCAATTTTGCTTCATCTCTCGGTCAATGACCGTTGTTATCGAACTTCTTCAATAGGCTCCTTGTGACGTAGGCGCATCTAATTCTTCCACTGTGAATGGCATAAATAACGTCCTGTATTAGTCAGTTTCTATTTGTTCCTATATTTTGTTCTATACCGACAGACATGACAAGTCACGTAGGGTGGTTGATTTCATTCACGAAGCAAACCTAAAGTTTACATGATCTGGAATGTTATACCTGTGTAGCGTATTGTAATCAAAGATTTAAATCGTTCGATGTGCCCTGACACCACAAACTGTGGCATTGTTTTTAAATGTGTACTGTTAACTATAATGCCTACACTGATTTTGCCAATAAACCAAACTGTTATTGTAACCATTTATTGTGCAATCATATTGTACGAACTTTCGTGAAAAAAAATAGCACAAACCACGTCCGGCTAACACGGTGTTTAGAGGAACACTGATTTCAAATGAGTGAGTTCACTGATTTCGTGTGGAAACCAAACGGTGCGGTCTCATTAGGGTAAGGGCGTATCTAAAGATTTAAATATTTCATTGTAATCACCGTGTGTTCATTTAAATATCGCCAACAATGATAAAATTATTCATTGAGCTCCAGCAAAACTGTATCTAAAATTTCGAATACTACATTGATACCTATCCTCTACGAGGGGACCACCAAATAATAATAATCAAATAATTACAATCAAATAATCAAATACCACCACTATCCACTATTCTACGAGGACGCAGGCAGGACGTAGGACCGACAGTTGCTACATGAATGTTTTACTATATTTCAACAAAAAAGGATGGACATGTTAATTGATATGATCGTTTGAAAGTGAATGCTGATGAGCTGTTAATGATATTGTTACATCGCAATCTGAAGTACCGTGATTCTTCTGATAAGCAATCGTATTTTTGCGGAAAAAGTTCTGAAAATGAGTACTCCAGTCTATCAATATCAGTTTTAATACAAGATAATTGAAGTGCATAACATTAAGCTTTCTCTTTTTAGTTGAGTCCGTTATCAATTGCACATTAAATCCTTAGATGTTTTCATTCAGTTGGGGTTATCTCTATGATGAATGGCTTTTTTTCTGTTTACTCCTAGTCACCTTGAACGCCAATCATTATTGAAAGGCATCTGCTGTTTACCAAATGCATCCTCGCCTGATGTTATTGAATAAAAATACATTCAGATAATGCATTTTACTAAATATGGTTGTTTTTGTCGTATCATATGAGCATGTCACTCACAACTTCACAAGCTCTGATAAGAATGTTAAATTGAAACATCCGATGCATGGGCATATGATACCCAGGCATACCCAGTATTTCAGAATTTTTCTGTTAGAAATAGATTAATCGCTGAGTGATGGATGACGCACCTTATACGATTGTCATCTACCTTGCGGCAGTCTGAATTGAAATTGTAGGCTTATATATATTTGTATATTGTTATCTTACAAAGGTTTATGGTTATGTTCCTGAGATAGTATAAGCGGATAGGTTTATTGTTTCTGCAGCAAAGCTAGAATATACAACTCTTAGATACTCAAGCACCATGTTGTAATAATGTACGAGAAGCGAGATCATTGTTTATGAACAATAACTGACGTGTGGTCTCAGAGCGGTCACCGATCTTCATTGAATAATGTGTGCCGATGTCGTTGTGGGCTATATTGGTATCGGAGATTTTAAGTTCCATATAGGTACTCTTCAGAAATCAATCCATTATAAGACGGACACCAACATAAGACATTATAGTTTCAAGTTCTTTACATACATGTTGTTATTATAAAGGCCTTAAAATAACGAAAACAGCATGTTTTATAAAATAGCAAATCGACGTTTATAAAAGAATACGAATTCTTGTATAACTTAGAGTAAGTACACACAGTAAATATTTAATATATAATGTGCAAGATTTAATCTCCAAAAAGATACTCACTAATGGAGTAGAAACATTTTTTTATAAAATATTTTTTAATAGTTTTTTGAATATACATGGACTATCTTCTGTTTGGATATCTTTGGGGAGTTTATTAAATATTTTGACACACATTGCGTGTGGACCAGAATGAAATATATTGTAACCTTGAAAAAGGTAGATATGCTCAATTTCTCAGTTTCATGAGCAGTGAACTTAGAAACATTGTGTTTTTGTAGGGGTAATTACAGGTCGGCCATTTGGTGGTAATGAAGACTGATTATCGCCCACACATGAAAGAAATCATTAAATGAGTTTGCAATTAATGAAGGGTCTTCCGTTGGAGTGTTATTTATTTTGAATTTTATATTTTTTGTATCTTTATGCAAAAGTTTATTTGTCTATTCCTTTTCATTTCACATTGTAATAACAATGTTGTTTTTTTATATTTTGCAGTTTTTTATATGCCGCCTTTTTTAGAATTTTTTCATTTTGTAATTTTCTGTAAGAATAGGATTGTTTATCTGTGATGTTATTATTTTTAATAATCATTTATGTTTACAAGATTTTTTTATTCCAGTTGTTAACCATTTTTGTTTTTTTAGTTTTTACTTTTATTTTTGGTATATATGTTTCTAAAACATTTTTAATAGCATCGCTAAATGATTCATAATTTTCATTCACACTCTAATCGCTCTTTATTATTATAAGAAAATCTAGTTTTTTTTTAAATTCTGCTTTAAATTTTTGTGTGTTTATATAACTATTTGGTCGAGTTTATTAAACGTACCAAGTTTTAGTTAACGTGAGTTAAAGTTTTTTAGGGCCCAATGATAATGATAACATATAACACTGTACGCAAGTGAAGTAGAAGAGCATTACATTTATCGAATCTTTTGTTTCTTATTTTTTTTTATTAAAACGATAACGATAATAAATAAAGTTTATATAATAATAAATAGACTTAGATTTGCACCTCATCACATCCGAAACTAATACATTAATGTTTATATTAAACAGTAAGAATTTCAGTGGGGGTAGACAACGATGGTTTTTGGCTCTGAATTCAAATTCCATATAGCTTTGGTTGATGATGCGACTTACATAATTTGCTTATGTGTTTATCCTTAGGTGGCTACGTACATAGACACGAATAAGGGAATGGGCGTGTGTTGGTTAAAACGGTGCAGTGTGGTGTGTTGGTGGACAGCAAATTAAATCAACTTGTTTTTCAGTAGTGCGGTGCCGTCAGCACCTATTAATTGAAACCAATTTCGGCGGTCGTACCTAAACACGTTTCAAATCATAACTGCTGGCCAAAAGTTTTGGTATAATATTATGTACATATATATCACGTGCTAAAACCACTAAAACGGTGAAGGAAACATCGGAGGAAACTCGCGGCTTAGTTAGCTTCAGACGTATTGACCAGGTATTTCCTCTGACTAATAGTTGACTAAGCTGAGAGGTTGGTAAGTTGCTGGGCAAGCCTAATCCATCTAACAATGTCCCAGGCACTGCAGCGTCATGTACAGCACGATTACCAGTTTCTGACGCTGTATAAATCATCTATAATAGATGCAAAGGCCTATCAAAACTTTATAAATATTTTTTAGGGCTGTACAAACGACCTTGACGTATAACAATTTTAAAAGTATGGCATAGAACACATATATAAAATGTTAATTCGTTTCGTAGGGTGTTTTGTCTTGTTAGTCTATGACACGAATATCTATGTTACGTAACATAGAGTTTCCTGTCCTTATTCTTTGATTGCATCATACTAGAGATAGCTCAGGTCCATCTTTAACCTACTTTGCTGGCACGTTGTTGCCTTCAAACTGGGGCACAAAATGACGTTCTTATGTGGTGCGGCGCTTTTACTGGAAGATACTTTAAAAAAAATGTTTCCATAGTTTATGTAGAGTAAATTTAGATTGCATGGTTGAACAGTGCGTAGGTGATTGCGTTTTGTGCCAAGTTCTAGCGTGACGTATAAAAAAATATTAAATATTCTGTCTACTGACTGTCACATTGAAGGTTATGGATTCAAGGACGTCTAAATCCACATAATTTTATTATGTTATCGCGGTAGCTATAGAAAACAATCGAATACGTCTTTCGATAAGAAGGAAAATAACATTTTTAATCAGACGGTAATAAACCAACACGATTTTAATAAAGAGTAATTCTGCGACCACTATCTTGACAGTCGTATGGTCTGATCATAGAATGGCATGCCGTTTACTATCTTATCGAGGTTGTTCACACTTGACACACGCTTTCGCATTCTATTAACTTGTTAATAAAAACAATACATACCCCGAGTAACTACCCATTTTACGGTCGTCTAAATTGATTAATGATCGTGTGCGAGGTTTTGTATCGTATAAAGTTTATGCTGACTATAGACTGCATCTCAAAGAATTGAAAACTTGCAAAGAAATTTTACACGGTACATTACATTTATGTCCCCAGGAATATTTCGCGAGCTCCATATACTAAACGTCTCGGCCATTTTAACTTAACATCACTTAGGAATCGTCGGAACTATTAATGATTTAGTTTTCCTTCACAAAATTGTCAATGGGAAAAGGGTAACCCCTTCTCGGCCATTTTAACTTAACATCACTCAGGAATCGTCGAACTTATTAATGATTTAGTTATCCTTCACAGAATTATCAATTTAGGGTATCCAAGTTTGGTCACTAGAATCGCTGGTACTTTAGTTAGATGGCCAGTATCTTTTACAACAGAAGTGGGGATACGCAAATCCTAATAGCCCCACTTTTATTATGCAGTGGGACCACGAGTACTTAAAAATCCTGCTGGTCCCACTGCTAGGTTCCACTAGTCTAACAGTCCGAATGGAATCTATCTCACTGTACCTTTCAAATATGCTAGGAAAAAGATTTAAAAATGTTTAATAGTGTAGATAGATAGATAGAAAATACTTTATTGCACACCTTAAAACTAAACATAATAACAAGAAACACTTAAAAACAAAGTGACAATTGGCGGCAAAGTGTAGGGATACAAGAGAATAAATCTTGGCCTCAGTGCCCCCATTGTAAAACTGAGTAATGCATATAGTAAAATAACACAGTCTATTGCAGACCTTGATCCATTTTGTGATTAATTACAAATCTTAAAAAAAAATTGCTAAATTATGTTTCTGGTAATCTATCTGACCCTCATTCTGATGGTGTGTGTTACACCTTAAACCTTAGTTTTTAAATTATTTAATTTTTTAGGTTATTCCTATTTGTTTGCGTATTTTTTATTTTATAGCTGTTGTTTCTTTGTTTTTATTATTAATGTTGTGCATTCCTCTTATTGGTATACGTTTTATAGTATCTATATTTTGTAACATTTTATTTTTAACTGTTTACTATGTCCACTGTTGGCATTGCCTTTCTTAATAAATAAATAAATATTCTGCTCTGAATCAAAATCAATAATAGTTTTAATGTGTTAAATCGCCCGATATAAGCACGTTTGCAAAGCTATATAATAATTTAGAACAACTTAAGAGTTCAGTAATTAGTCCAGATAGATACCAATATCCCCGTGATACGACAGTTTTCCCGTGAATTAAGCGTTTGTTTTATTTATTTACAGAGTCAGATGAGCGGTGATCGTGCGGGATCGCAGTGCGGTCTAACGTCGCTGCTGCCCATGTCGTGCCGCGGGCGCGCGGCGGCGTTCGCGCGGGACTTGCACTCGCGCCTGCGCTACCTCGGCGCCGCCGCCGACGACGACTGCGAGACCAGCTGGGTAGCGCGCGACGCCGTCCATCCACCCCCCACCACATCTACCACCAACCAACGAGACCTCAACACTTTCTACGACTTCGCGCTTGAGTGCGAAAGCCCATCCAGCCCTGTCGACGAAGTCGACCAAGCCTTTCCTGGCCACTCTCCCGTCGAAGAAAAGGAACAGACTTTGTACGATGTTGCATCAGAAAGCGAAGCGCAGAAAGAACAACATAAAATTATACTCCAGCAGCCAGACAAAACGAAAAATGGCTTCAGATTTACGACTGCCTTTTTTTCAGATAGTTCTCAGGTGAAAGCGCAACCGGTTTTAAAGGAAAATGGGCACTCCGAGAAACCTTTGTACGCTGCGATGACGTTCGAAGGTGTTCAAAGACATAATAGTTTCGATGAAATAGACTGCACTTTGATACCTTCGCCGGTCACGGATAATGAACGACTACGTACCTCTTATGTGAATTTGGCCTTGGATAGCGATTCAGAGTTCGAATCAGCGAAGAGCGATCCATCAGATTGCGCAGAAGAAATATATCAGAACGGTTCGAGCGTAGATACAGATGTCACAGAAGTTTTAGAAAGTTTGTCATTAGAAGAAGTCGAACTACCGGATGAAGAAATAATTGAAGTCGCGGAAGCCGCAGAGGAAGATATCGAGCAGCAGGCCGAGCAGATGGTCGAGCATCAAATCGAGCAACAGGTTGAGAAGCCGGAGTTGCAAGTCATCGAAGAAACCAGCACGCCTTCATTAGAAATAGTCACCACTGAAGTTCCTATAGAAATTAGAGATGTTTCTCCCGTGCCAAAAATAGAACCAAATCTACTGAGCGCAGAGGTCCAAGGCGAACAGACCGAGGTGGAAGACGATAAGCCGCAGCGGGTGCGACGCTGCTCATCGCTAAAAACAGGTAAAACGCCGCCTGGGACGCCCGGCCGGAAGAAGATGGTCAGGTTTGCGGACGTGCTCGGTCTCGACCTGGCGGACGTGAAAACGTTCATGGACGAGATCCCTGTGATCCCGAAGTCGGCGTACGACGACCTGACGGGAGGCGACGTGGCGAGCTCGCCGCCGGTGCGCGCGACGCCGCGGCTCGGCGCGCTCACTCTGGTGCCGCTGTTCCAGCTGCCGCGCGACCTCAACTCGCGGCTGGAGCGCTGGAACGTGTGCCTGGAGAGCGCGCGCGTGTGCGAAGGCGTGCACGTGACGGTGTGTGGCTCCGTGCGCGTGCGTAACCTTGACTTCCACAAGACGGTGCACGTGCGCTACACCATGAACCGCTGGCGCACCTACACGGACCTGCAGGCCAACCACGTGGCGGGCTCGTGCGACGGCTTCTCGGACCGCTTCCATTTCGTGCTGTACGCGCCGGCGATCCTGTCGGGCCAGCGGCTGGAGGTAGCGGTGCGGTTTCAGTGCAAGGGTCAGCAGTTCTGGGACAACAACACCGGCACCAACTACAGCTTCGACTGCCTCGCGCTGGGCGCGCTGCCGGCGCCCGCCACCGCCGCCGGGCCGCTGCACCCCGCGGTGGACTGGCACCCGTCCTTCTACTGAGCGGCGGGCGGGCGAGCCGCGCTCCTAGCGGCGGTAAGAGCACGCGAGCGGCGCGCGCCGGCGGCGTACATTCCCGAGCCCGCGGCGACCGGGGCGCCACCCGACACCCCGCCCTACGAGTGGCGTCATATGAGGCTAACGGATGTCGAGCGTTTTTGTGATATAAACTAGACTAGCTGTAGACTTACGACGAGCGTGTTGCTCGTTCTCAGCGTGCCATTTGCGACAGCGAGTTTTTTTCATGAATTGTTTCGAATAATATTGTACTGTTAACGTGTAGCTTAGCGTCCGTCTGCGGACAATAAATAGAGATGGTATGATGTGGCGCTAGCACGGCCGCTCGATGGCGGGGGAGCCCGGTAAAGCTCCATGTAAATAAATGAGAGAAATGAGTTCTGAATGATATTAATATTTTAATACACTTTTACAGAAACTATTAGCCATTATGTTATAGGAAGAACGTATGAAAGATATAAGCGAAAGAATCACCTTGTTAGATTAGATATTTAAAACATATTTACAACATAAACGAACTGTAGATAATTTGATGTTATATTTAGCCATAGAAATGTATAGTATTCGTGATGATACAAAAATCATCCCTCTAAGAAGAAGAAGAAGAAGAAGAAGAAGAAAATCATTTATTGATCCACAGTCCACAATAGGCTTAAGTAGGTACGTAAAATTAATACTAATATGATAAATTAATTCTAACACAACTAAAAAATGTAAAAAATTTGTGGACCAAAAGGTCCTACCTCAGCATAATGTTAATCCTTAAATATAAGGATTAACGCTGGTTTTCAGGTAGGACCTTTGGTGAGTGTCGCACATACAAAAAAAAGAAGACAAAGTAAAATAAAATGGCTAGTTAAAAAAACCTAATTAACTAACTACTTAATAACTAAACTATAAAATATAATGGAAAGCCCATTCAACACGGGATCAGCTCAACAATAAACTAAAAAAATAAATAAACTTCAAACGGACGGCTAACTGGCAACCAAAACTGGCTTGACTGTGACGGAATGGTTGTCAAGTCACTTGACATCAAGGTTCTTACTCTACTTACTCTAAGGTTGTTATAATACTATTTTTAAGCATCAACATCTATGAAATGTAATGAAAAGTCTATCTAAAATGTTTTAAGAAATTCGTATGAAACAATCATTGGTTTAATATGATAATTAAATAAAACTTGATAATTCAACTATATTATTGTTATGAATCGAATATTGATATTTATAGTACGTTTAATATTTTTGTATATTTACCCAAAGTCATGACATTTATTGTTTAAACAGAACTGATAAAAGTAGGTAACTATAAATAATCGTTTCGGTTTTGAGATTTTATTAAGTGAGACTATTAGAAATTACGAAATTAAATTATTATTACTTGTAAGCATTAACTGTAATGTAACAGGCCATTTTCTTATTTGTATGTACCTGAATTCTTGAATTGTGGCCATATTAATTTTACTTCATGATATGTGTTATCGCTGTCCTGTAGAATTAATACTATTGTTACACATTATTACTGTTTTTATTGATTAGCTATACCCATAGAATAAATTAAAGTGCGAATGATATATATTTTTTATTTCCCTTCCTCCATGAAATAATTTAAGCTGAAATAGGCAAGTAAGATTGGTAGAAGAATATTATCGTAATTTTGTATGAGGCATGATATAAATAATTGAAAGAACAAATATTTAACAAATATTCGTAGGTAAGTGTTTATTTATTTATTTATTTATTAGGACCACCAACAAGAGATACACAGATTCAACACAATTTAAAACTTAGGGACTAAGGGCCTTGTTCTGTGAATAAGTATATCTACGTACTATTCGTTATGTACATACAAAAGGCTGACAAATTAATTTGTTTACTTCATTATGGACCATTCAAAAGTGTTCACGATATTCCCCTTACTGGTATTAATTAACGTTTTGCTATGTTATTATAATCGTAAGACTACTAATATGCTACAAGAATCAAACTAAATAGCATCTACTACTAGATGATCTTCCTAGCTATTGGTACCTATTCGATTCTATTGAGTTCAAGACGAAACATATATATGTAATGACTACAAAATTAAAAAAATGCCAAGGCCTGCGCCCCCTAGTGAGTGAGCACGGCAACACCAATCTAAGACCCGAACAAATATCTGCAAGCCGTTTTGGAAATAAAGGGGAAATACTGTGTATAAAAACAAACTCTCGCCGTAGACACATACACATACCTTTCTCCGTTCTGTCGTGGGGAAAAAGATAAATAATAAAAATTCATAATACATCATTTATTACAGAAACTCAACTGCTGCATTCACATTATCACAATAATTACGATATTATCATTAACACCCAACCAAGGGGTTAGTTTTCAACTTGTCAGATGATATGCTAAAATTCTTAAACCTACGTAAAAACTAGGCGTGTACAATAGTGTTTTTAATTAAATAAGTATTAATAAAGTTTAAACTAAGCTAAATATCTGTACATTATTGGGAAGGGATTGCCACGACATTAAAAGTATAAATTATTTTTAACTAATTTGACAATAAATATGTTTCATGTATTGAAATTACAGCTAAGTTAAATAATAAGTTACCCATGAATCACACACAAGACATACCATACAATGCAAGTTAACAACAAATCAAACAACAAAGTTCCTTACATTTCTTAAAATAGGAATACGGAGGGTTGCTATTTCGGCAATTTTGGTTTTCCATATATTTCTTCCACATCATCACTCACTAAATAGCATTCCATTAATTTGTTCGATAATTTCATTACTTACTCTACAACCATTAAATACTATTTACATTTCACTATTTTACTATTTATTTCTAATATACACAAAGGCCTCTATTCTAGCTGTTTTCAACAGCGTCAGGCACTTATGCTTAGTATACGGTTTGCTAGTACACAGTCGCATGCAATAAGATGTAAACCATTTAGTACCATGTAGGAGAATAAGGAGAGCTTAATGATAAACCCTACTTGGTCGACACTTAGTCGATTTCCAAACGACATGTTAAATCCAATGGATCTACTGAAAGTGATCCAATATTAAGGCATCTTCAGTTTCTTGTAGTATGTATGTATCCCGATAATCCCGATTTCTTAACACGTTTAATGTGCATACCCAATCGATTGTGTATTGTGAGTAACTCACCTTACGTGGCAGGAGCGTTGAGGGTCAGTAGAACAATAGTAATATGAATTAATTTTTGAAGTTACTTTTTTAGCCGGCAAACAACTTACGTTTTCTATATCTCCCTATTTTACTGTCTCATAAGGCCCTGCCAAACAGAGAGCGTAATTAGCGCGCGTAAAGGCGCTAAAGCGTCCTGGCCTAGCGCCGCGTTATAGCGTCGCGTTGTGCTGTACTGAACAGGCTACAACCTGTCAAACAGCGCTAGCGCGCTACCAGTACGCGACGCTCTAGCGCCGCGTCATAACGTCGCGTTGTATTTTATTACAGAATATTAGTTAGCGCCGGGTGTGTTCTTCGTAAATTATTAGTGAAAATGACTGAAAAGCGTCGAAGCTGTCACACACAAAGTGTACGACGTTAAGGCCAGGACGCTTTAGCGCCTTGACGCGCGCTAATTACGCTGTCTGTTTGACAGGGCCTTTAAGTGGTTCGCGACTACGAAAAGGTTAAGAACCTATGCGTTATATGATTTACATGTTTATTGCCAGTGACTGTATCTAGGACTGTTTATAAGGCTAAACACTATTTAAAAGGCCTATCAAACCTCTTAGGCGCTCTCCGTCTTCGCACACTTCTGGGCGTGGGCAGGGTTATCGTGGGGTCCCTCAGGGCCCTGAGTTGCATGTGAAGCCTCTGGCGACAGAACTCGTAGAACTCTATTTCCCTGGTGAAGTTGGCGCGCACAATGTTCTTGACTGCCTCTGAGACGGGCGGCTTGAACGCGTTCCGGTTGATTTTGTTGAAGTTGTTCAGTTCGTCTGGAACGTACGAGAATAATGTTTTGGTGAGTAGGTATAGATCAGATCATATTCACAAAATAAATGTCTGTTTATTATTATCTATTACTTTATTAGTCCCAGTGCTGGGCAAAGTTCCCTTGCTAATTTATTTAAACAGAAAAAACAAATATGATGTTATTTGCCCCTTTTAGATTTTATGAGCAAACGAATAAAGCTTATGATTAATACCGGAAGGAGAAAACATCTTGATGTTATATTCACCTAATAAAAGTAAGTTAAAATACGTGTAAAGTATGTCGTATGTCATAGACAAACATCACTCTTTATCTTTATCACGATTTAGCACTCCGACCATCGCGTAACTGCCTAGTAGGTACTACCACCACCATAGCAAGTTAACTTCTAATTAACTAGGATCTATCACGATCACCCAGTACAAAATGTTCGGTTTGTCCAATCAGATAAAGGCAATAACGGAACTTATTGTCACTACTACCCTAATACAAGCTAGACGAAATAAAAAGTAAGGCTTTTACATCTATTTTAGATGATTTACTTCAGCAACTAGTATTTATGCTGATCAAGACGCTGCAGTGACTGGGAAATTGTTAGATGGATAGGCTTGCCCAGCACCTATGTCATCATTAGTCGGCTATTACTTAGTCAAAGGAAAGAACAGGTACGTCTGAAGATGACTAAGCCGCGGATTTCCTCGTGATCCTTTCCTTCACCGACGCGGCGACGTGTGAACATACCTACATTTTTCAAGAAAGTAATATTCACTAGTTTCCGGCCGGTATGCAACCCACGATGGATATGGCGACTACCCCTCATGGAGATCCATGAGGGAGGCCTGTGTTCAATAGTGGACGTTTTAAGGCTGGAATGATGATGATACAACCCATGACCTTCGGATCGAAAATCGGGGGCAGATACCACTCAGCCAACGCGGTTGATAATACGCTAAGTGGTGTGGAAATAGCTTGTGAAGACCTCAGTGATGGCATTTCAGAAGCAGCACAACCTTCAGTTTGTCAGAAGAATCAGAAGACTCACTCCAGTAGACGTTAGAAGCTCCATTAAAAAACCTCGGCACGTATCTCTCGAGCGCTGTGAGAGTCGAGTTCATGTCTTCTAGCACTCCAACCACTGCGTATTGTTCCTCAACCACGCGCTTCGCTTTCTGCAACGCCTCGACGCTGTTGAATGGCCTGGAAATTACAGCAGTTAATTAACAAGGGATATGATAAGGGGGAGTCCTTATGTGATATCATGATAAGTGTGTGTGTAGAATGCTTAATACAAACCGTATTATCATCCGCAAAATCTCAGGAGAATTTTAAAATTTTCAAAAGGTACCCTTTCAGACCATAAAGTTGAATTCTCATAAAGTTGAATTCTCAAAATGTTGAATTTCCCAGAATGTTGTTTTTTTTAAGAACAAACCGAAAAATGTGTTCAGGTTTTTTTTACTCAATATTTTAGGAATTCAACTTTTTGTTCCTAAAGGTTCAATACCTACTGACAGAAAATTACAGAATTTGGTAGCAACTACGATTAACTTCTTATAGTAGATAGCAAATTGTATTTTAGTTTTGCTATGATTATTCTAAAAGGGTATGACTTGACTTCATGAACTAGACTAACGCTCGTAAAAAAAATCATTAAAATAATTAAAAATTAAAAGTTCATCTGTCATTGTTTATCATCATCATCAACATCATATGCCCACGTTAGTCCACTGCTCTACGAGCTCTATGCTAAATAATGATATCAGCCTCTGTAAAGTGCTAAGGTGAGTAAAGTGTTTCTAGGAGTAGTTTAATGCAGATGCATTATTAAAATAAATATTTTGTATGGTTACTTTACGTCATTGGTTTTAGGAGTAAAGCGCTGATTGGAGACTTTTGTCATTCGTTCTGGACGTCTTCCACTTCTGTCATTATTTCTGGGATGTGTAATGTGTAAATATAAAAAATAAATAAATAAATAAATAAAATAAATAAATAAATAAATGTGCTGAAGGATTCCTATGTGTTCCTATTGTGATTGTCAGCCAGCAAAATGTAAAATAGTTAACATACGTGCAGTTAGGCTCGTGTCCGCAGAAGAAGAGCGTCTGTCGACGATGGTCGCCGATACCTTCGTGAGTCTCTCCTTCGATGTACCGGCATTCTCGGTCGCCGCTCAGCACACATGTCTCGAAGTCCTGGAAACAATTAAATTACATTATAATTTTAGATATTTTACTTAGGCATATCATGTCAAAAATATAGATAAATATAAAAATGTACCTATTTATTTTTATCACAGTATTAACATATTTTATTAAAACAAATTAAGGTAAAATGATTAATTTTTCAACAAACCGAATTTAATGATAAAATCTAATAATGTTGCAGAAAATACTTAAACCAAGGCTATGGATCTTCAAGAACTGATCATGAGGGGTTATCAGCATCCCTACTCACAACGCTTGGCAAGCGGGATGACGAGGCAGTGCGGGATGTTGATACATGAAAAGTCTTTATTTATTTATTTATAAAAAGGAACGCCGACAGTATATATATAAACACATTCAACAAAAAAAATTACAAGGAACAATTCTTATATATATGCCAATTATAGGCGAACACAACACTCTTTAAATTTATACTAAAAGTAACTAAATATATCTATATCACATTTATGGCAACTAAATTACAATGAGATCATCATTAAAACAAGAGACAATAAAATACTTAAAAAAAAAAATTAGATAGTGAAAAACGTTCAATTATTAAATTAGTATGTAACAAATGTTAAGATAACAACAGGTATGCAAGAAGATCCTATAGTGAGGTCAAGAATTAATTTCTGAATTAAGATGCTGGAAATATTCCATCACTGAATGTTTAAATTTATTAATGTTATCACTGAAAATATCTAAGTTAGGCATTTGTTTGTTAATGAAGTTGTACTGATTACAGAGCTGGACTACAGGAGCCCTCAGTCCTATGTTAGTGTAGCAGAATGGGATATTAAATATTTTGGTAATCGGCTGCCTGGGACTCCTGGTCGGAACAGAAAGCTGAATACTTTGGAGGATCCCACTACAGTCAGCGTGACCATTAATAACCTTGTGTAAAAAAGTTAACTGTTGTACCTTGCGTCGACAATAAAGAGAATCGATTTTAAAAAAGTTAAGCCTATGTAGATAGAGAGAACGATGTGATATACCGGAAGAAATGAAGGCGAGGTGGCGAGTGAAAGAACGTTGTATGCATTCTAATCTCTGTGAATGGATGGTGTAAAAGGGGTTCCAGGTGGTGCATGCATACTCAAGAATGCTTCGGACAAGGGCATTAAACAGTATAATTTTTGTTCTTGATTGAAATTCTTTTGTGTTTCGTTTTATAAAGCCTAACATTTGTGCTGCTTTTTTAGAAGTCCTGTCGTAGTGAGCACAAAAATTTAATTGACTGTCCAGTGTGACCCCCAAGTCTCTAATTTCATCTACTCGACTCAACTTTGTATTATTTAAATAATAATGATTTGAATAACGTGACACCTTTTTCCTAGTAAATTTTATATGGAAACATTTAGTGGGGTTAAGCATCATTCCGTTATTTGTACACCAAATAGCTATCGAATTTAGATCATCTTGAATTAATTGAGCGTCAGCAGGAGAGTCGATAGTGCGGTAAATTTTAACGTCATCAGCAAATAAGGAGTAGTTACAGTGGGTTATGGATTTAGTAATATCGTTAATAAAAATTATGAAAAGTATGGGTCCTAGATGGGAACCTTGGGGGACCCCTGATTTAGCATAGTAAACCGCAGACTCATATCCTTCTATGGATACTGTCTGGGGTCTATTTCACAAATATGATCTGAGCCACTCAAGTAGACAGCCAAAAAAACCCTGCTCACTGAGTTTGTTAATAAGTATAGAGTGATTAACCTTATCAAAAGCGCTACTGAAGTCGGTGTATATGGCATCTGTTTCGGCACCCTGATCTAGGTTCATAGTAAGATTAGAAACATATGTGATCAAGTTTGTATCGACGGACCGACCTCTTCTAAAGCCGTGTTGTGAGGTAGATATACATAGATGATTTGGTATGGCGTGTGATGACTGGTGTAACTAAACCCTCAACCTCTCTTTGCTGCCCATCTTCCAGAGAGACCGGTCAAATTACGGGCAATGAGACCTTACATTTCTGTCCCAGGGTGACAGGCGCAATGCAATGCAGGGTTGATCACGTGCTTACTTAGTGATCGTGATCACCGCGGTATTGTATTACAACTGTAAAAGGCTTGTCTCGTCAATAAGTAGTAGAAAAAATAAAACCCGTAAAAAGTCTGTATGTTACGCGTTTAAGTGCCTACTATGATTTTATCTATAAGGGCTGTGGATTTTGTATCTAAATAAATCTTATATGTATTTGTATATAAATAAATCTTAATCGACGTAAAAGTAAAAGAACAAATAACTCCAAAATATTATTAAGGCAAATTTAAAGTTTATGTGATTTTTTGCCATTAAATCAAAAGATGTATGAACGTTACGTGGATAAAAGACCACCAACAGTACAAAATGTTAATTTGCTTCCGGGCTTGTGCATTAAATAAGCCGACATGACATGTTTTCATTGTAATCGGCTTAGTATGTTACAAGAACTTTTTATTTTTCAGGGTTCCAAACCTCAACAGGAAAACAATAACCCCTTAGAATCACTCGTTTGTCTGTCTGTATGTCTGACAAGAGCCTATTTCTCCAAAGCGGCCCAAGGGATCCACTTGTAATTTATATCATACATTATAGAACTTAGAATTAGGATTTTGTTTATTTTTACCATTTTTTTTATTTAGAATCTTACTATGTTATTAAGAAGTGACATTTATTTTAGATTCTGTGACATAGCCAAGTTCCTATAGTGAAATAAATGAGTATGAGTATGGTCTGCAGGCAGATGATGTCCTTCGAAAATCAAGATTCTAACATTCAGAAGTTATAGTAACGCGATTGACAAATTTGATAATGGCAAAAATAGTAACCTAGGGCACTTCCAGAAGTCTCACGATTCTGAAATTTGGAATGGTGGGAGGGAGCTTTTGTGGCACAATGTTAAAATGTTAAAATTTCAGAAAATTGAGATTATCGTTTTTTTAACCCCATAATAACCAGTTACAGTTTTAAGAAAAAAAAATGTTAAATGTACGTAAGTCATTACTCATTACCTAAAATAATGGCCCAACGTGCCTAGCTTAGATATTTTTTTCTATTATTTACATATATATTCTAACTTCGGAACCCTTAGGGCGCGAGTCGCGCTCGCACTTGTCCGTTTTATTTATTGCACGAAGGATTATTTTCCAACGCGGTAGGTAATACTGTTATGATGAACAGAAATTGTGCTTATTCGAAATATTATTCGCTTTGTTAGGTAGACGTTTGCTATCCATTGAACGTAACATTAAAAGTTCAATAAACTTAGCACATCCACACGCAATTTGTATATTAGCTTGATGTAAGCATAACAACACAGCCGACTGATACATTAGCTGTTTCAATGATGATGTATATGAAAATTACATGTATTTGGTAGTAGCTTTTGTCCTTAGCTACACGTGTTTAGCCCGAATAAAATATAGTGTTAGTAGTAAAAGTAGCATTTATCTCATGAGGCTATATCGATGCCAAATTTTACCAAGATCCATTTAGTCATTTAGGCTGTGACAAACAAATAAACTCACATTCGCTCGCATCTATACATAAACATAGTATGTGTAGTATAGTGTGACACTGAACCTCACCATCATCGGTCTCTTTCAACACACTGCTGGGCGTCTCTTTGCTTTTGCTAATCGCCCACAGAACAATATAGAGGTACTGTATTCGCCTCTGTCGCCAGCTACTCTTGGCCAGTTGAATGAATGAATGAATATTTTATTACCACAAACAATACAATTTTCACAGTGCCTTACTAGCTAAATAAACATAGAGAAATAAAGAATAATCTGGATCAGCACCATGAGGTTTTGGATATACTTCCCGTGCTAGTCTAAACTGTGTTACGACGAAGTAGCTCTCTTTCCCCATTAATACTTGATCTAAATATTTTCCTTTATTTATAGTATAATTTAAACTTAACTTAGAGTTGCCCACGGCTAGTGTATTATATTATCTGTGCCACGGTCATCTGAATATCGTCAATCTATCGGGATGGTGGACGACCCCTATTTCTCTTGGCCACCACTCAGTCAGCGCTTTCGTCCACCTGGCGTCACTTCGTCTGGCCAAATATATCCTGGCCATTTGAGCGTCATTTTTTGCTCGCTGACAAAAAAAAACACATTCCAAACATACCCTCAAATCATCATCATCATTTCAGCCGTAAAACGTCCACTACTGAATACAAGCCTCCCTCATGGATCTCCATGAGGGGTAGTTGCCATACTCACACCACGGCGGGTTGGTGAGCCCAGTTCGGAATGTTGATATACGGAAAGACGCTGCTGCCCATATTCCGAAGGTGTCCCTTAGCAGGCTCTTACTGCATCCACGGGTAGGAGAGACATTCTACTGGCGGCATCCCACGGCACCCCACGGCTACCCTCAAATAAATACAATTGAAATGTCTGTTTGTAATGTAACAGCGTAAAGCTTAATACATAATACTCGTTATATGATATTTTAAACAATACCTATAAAAATGAACCCATGTTTAAAATCTATGTAGGTAAGTCTGCCGACTACTCTTCGAAACGGCTTGACGAATTTTGAGAGGAGTGTTTTTTGTGGATACGATTTTTACTAGCAAACAGTTAAGGAGTAACTTAGGCTTATTAACATTATAGAAAACATATTAGGGTTTCACGCAAAAAAATAAAAACGCGGGAAAAGCCGCAGGCAACATCGTAAACAAAAAATAACATATAAGCAATTTTGCAAGGGGTTTTCATAAATTTAGTACGAATAACTATGTAGGTTTATCAATGTGTCCTGCTCGATTACACTATCTATTCAGTGAACACTGTGGCAAAGCGAAGTAATGTTCCCACTAAACGTTCCTAAACAGGGATGCTTTTTATTGAAACTAATTATAACGTCAACTTTTTGTTGCCATAAATCTCATTTATTTTTTGTCTGACTGCTGGTTGTACTTACAAGGAACTTTATAAAACATCCAGAGGAACTTGGTTGCAAATACCTGCTTATTAACTCGGACATTTAGTACAACATTTTTTCTAATTGCTTATTAATTCCTGTAATCTAGACATGCATGTGATGCATTTTTTGCGTTGGTTTTATATACTGGTTTATGAATTAGCTACCACATCCGGTAAGCTAAGCTCAAAGCGCACATATAAAAAGGCACTAGTATCATTTATGTCCCGGCGAACTTTGTACCGCCCAGAATCAACTACCTCATCTTCCACATCTACCACATCTTCTAACTACTACTACTACTACTCTAATATTACTATTACCCCACTGCTACACTACTACTAGTACTACTACTCTACTATCACTACTACTCCACCACTATTCTACTACTACTCTACTTCTACCCTACTTCTACTCTACAACTACTTTACTTATACCATACTACTACTCTACTACAACGCTACAACTACCCAACTACTACCCTACAACTACTCAACTACCACAGTACTACTATTACTACCTAAGAGAGTCAAAAAACATAATCAGTTTAATAATTTAAAGTTTAGTCACGTAATAAACTTTTTGAACGCACCTATAAATATTTGACAACCAAGTGACACCGTGATAATACGCTACGCTAAGGTTACATTAGAAATATTTTAATATGGTGGTTAAGTATTCTTAAATTTTCTACTTTTGCGCGCAGTTTTCTTAATTTTTCTTTTATAGGAACCTTCTCCTGACAATAACCAACACAACAAAAAAAGAATTAGCGAAATCGGTCCAGCCGTTCACGCGTGATGCCGTGACCAAGGGAAATAGGGATTAATTAATATATAATTATATATGTATTGATATTATACTCGTATGACGTTTCTTAATTAAGAGTTGCCAACGTAAAATTAGGTTAATAGTTCAGTTTTAAATGTAAAACAGAAGTAACCTAATAGCTGTATGTTATTTTAGTCAATTTTACGCAATTTTAATTAGCTTTAGTTAGGAAGTGTGCTAACAGAATGTGCACCAATATTAGATTATTTTATAAAACTGCTCGCGTTCCATCAAAGTTATATATCATTTTATGATGTAAGGACTTTAGAGTTTCTATATATTTCGACGTTAGCACCGCGGAAAAATAACGTCAAGATATCGCGAATGTCAAAATACAAAGGTAGTCACTCGATTATAGATGTACATAATATGTTGGCTATTTTTTTCATGATACAACGCCGCCAGATATGGTGCAGCCTAGCTTATTCAGTTTTTATAGAGCTTAGGTACCTAACTGGTTGTGATGTTGTATTACAGTACAGTCTAAGCAGGTTTCTTAAAACAATAGGGAATAAATTAACAACTTAGCCGGAACAGATCTTTAATTAATTGCTAGCATGTAATTAACTGTTGTTTGAATAGTACAGTGTCGCAAACATAACTACAACTGTAACAATAGTTACAATTTATCGTCTTGTAATGCTATTATCGCGTTTGCTACTTTAGACTTGCATTGATTGATCTACAAAAAAGCTGGAATTTTCTTTTTGAACGTATAGATTTTACTCTGCTGTTAACTATCATTATCATCATTATCATTGTCAGCTCGTAGTGATCCTTTGCATCCAGGGGTTGTCGTGTACGGCAACTATATCGTACCTCTATCTAGCCGGTGGTCTGTCGAGAGATCTTATGAATCTCGGGGCCACCACTTTAGCTATAGAAAAAACTAAACCGAGTTCTTTCGATAAGTGTAAGATATCACTTGTGAAAAATAATATTAAATCTTATCCCAGCAATGACGCCTATAAAAAATACCACGAATGTTTAAAAAAAACGTAACATTTACTCATTCAGTATCAATAACATCAGTGAACAAAAAAAGCGGACAAAGGTCAACAATCAAACTGTTCCAAAAACTCGCTAAGCACATCAATCGGATAGTTAATCTGCCACCATTCTGTTATCCAGCGATCGTGATCAGTGAGTTACGATCGTGTCGGTCATTCGGGAATCAATCGTGATTCGTGACTCGATCTTCTGGACCTATGACCGGCGCAACGGAAGAATGATTTGTTAATTTAAAGGATAAGTGCATAGAATACGGATCCCTATTGAGACGAACGATACTGTTGCCTGCTTCTGCTTGCGGCTTTAAACCATAGTACCATGCTTTTGGCTTGTTTTGTTAGTAATTTCGTACAGGCCGCCAGTACGCGCTTTTTATTACATAAACTTGTCGAAAGTTGTAAGTAACTTAGCTCGGAGTCTCAATTTATAAATCATGGACGGTAATATTAAATTATTTTCTGGTCTTCCTTTCAATCCTTGAAATTACCTTGCTTTACAGAAAATTTTAAAAACTTGACTTTTTCTGTAAATTAATATACCTATATTGCGCTGACATCAGTTAAGTTATAATAAAGATATTCAGTTTTATTAAAGATATCAACTTGACGGTACCTTTTGAAATTCCCTTTTACCATTGTATTCGCTGTAGTTTACGACGTAGTGGGAAGACTGTCTTGCAACAGTAATTAGAGATACTTTGTACGATTGTAAATCTATTAACCTCATGACATGCATTTTCATTATCTGTCAATAGTGAAGATGAATCTTCGCTTAGGTAATGTTGGCCAGTTAGCTACGGAGTTAGTTATTTTCAATTTAACAACTGGTATAGCATACTATGGTCGGTTAACGAAAATGATAAATACTCGGAGCATGGTTATGAAACGGGTAAAAAGGCCAATGAAATCAAACCTGCTGGCCTCAATTCTTCTACCTAAACTGCGGAACATTGACTAGTAACGGCGACTTTAACGAGCCGTGTTTAAGTCGAAATATTTCTAAAATTAACCTACGCACCGAAACGATGGGAATCGATACAATCGGGTTACCGTGACTATTGCAGTATTTAGGGTTTACGCCGACCGCATCAATAACCAATCTTAAAGTTATCCGTTGCGCTCTAAATAGGAGCTCTACGGTTTTTAAATATATTTTAAACTTTACGGTGTGTCCTAAAAATAGTTGAACGTTATGCATTAATGTAGAGAAATCCAAGAAAAGATTTCATGAAGAGAAGACTCTTTATGTTGAGTTGGCGAAACTAGATTGCCACAAGGGTAGTGATATAATATTAGCATGTTAGATTGGGTCAACTGAAACTATTGAAATCGATTGTACACCACCCATAACGGATCAATCACTGTAAAAATTTAAAGAATGTTAGTTTGCTATTCGGTAAATATATTATCTTGCTATTCAACTAAACGGCTCAGAGTTATAAAATTATGCGTAGCTGTACACCATAAAGTCAGCCGGTAGGGGATCAAAACCAATAGTGATTTTTATGATAAGATTATGGGTATATTTACGATTATCCCCGTTAGTGGGAATCTAGTGCTCTGAACTACATTCAATGTCCTCATTTGGTCTCGACTATAAATAGTCGCTTGCAAATAAAAGGTTTTCAATCTCGACAATAACGGATAAAGACAATAAGGATGTAATGGTCTGATCACGCGAACAGTTTTTTCTCTGGGATCCGAGGCACGTGAGCTATTGTGTTGGACTATTGATTAGTAAATTGACGTGGGCTGACCTGAGGCAGTGCGACCATCCATCAACTTAATGGCGGCAGCATAAGAATAATGTGATAATTCCAGGGAAATAAATTGGATTTGTTTATCTTTGTTACTACTTATTATGTTGTGGTGAACTGAGTCTCAACTGATAGACCTGTTTTTTGTTTGGAATATCTTCGGTTTTAGGATTAGAAAAAGATCACAACCCATATGATATTCTAGATATATAGATACATTCCTGTTAAAGTATTCCAACAGCATTCCAAGGTAATGAATCCTTATGGGTGTAAGTATGTAACTGTTTTTGGTTGGATGACTGCGTAATGAAAACTAGCTTTTTAGAGATTTTGAGATTTAACAGCGATGCAGATTTCGACATATTAAGTAGCACATAGTCTTCTAGCTTTTATTAAGGTATTTTTATGATCATATGTGCGACACAAGTTCACAAGTTTTCACAGCAAAAATATTTTCTTCGTTTATGGATTTGAGTTACGGAAACCTTAGTATATATTAGAATTCTATTTGAACTTTCGGCAATGATAAAATAATACTATCTCACCTTTTTCAACCAAGCAGGATCAGGCAAGGGGAGGTCGGGGAATGCCCGTTTTCTTTCCACGTAGTACCAAGGAGCCCTCACGTAGTAGTACCAAGATATCACTCGTTCTACAGGGTCTCTCACTACGTTCACGTAGATTGGAGATGGGTAGCCGAACCTGGAAATTTGGTAAAGCAATGAGCATTCACGCCTACACTCATTGTAATTTTCTCCAGCAAATTTTACATAGAAAATACCCAAACCCTGAAAAAATATCTGCTGAACTATTGTTATTACAAACATTTTTCCCGTGGCGGGAATTGAAACCGCTACTTCCAACGTATCGATCTGCTATTAGACCAACATATCCGTTTATATTGGTATTTAACTGTAGAGAATTGCTTTAAGTAGGTACATAGTAAAACCGTTTTCTCTACAAAACATTGAAAAAGTCGCTAAGAAGTAAAAAATAATCAAGTTGACCGGAATTTCTTCCCGGCAATATCATATAATGGAAAAGTCGGATCTTCATTTATTCTCATCGTTAGTTCCCTACTATTTGAGTGTAACATTAATTGGATCCGCTTTCATCGGCATAATTAATGCGCTCGTTACTTAGTTTTAAGTTATGTAGCGATTCACTGCAATTTATCATAGGTCAACATATTGTACCTCTATTGTGGCCACTGATGAATAAGTTTCTTTGCTGCGTATAATATCAATCAATTAATCATAAAATGAAAATGAAAAGCTAATGATTTAAAATATTTCTTATCATTTTCAAAATTTACAAAAATATGGTTTCCGATTTTGGATTCTTACAAGTATAGTTCAGTAAGTTAGTCTACCGTTACATTACAAAAAAGAATATCTTTATAAAGTTTTTATTTGCCAGCTAATAAAAAATGTATATTGGCGTTTAAATGACATAATAATATTAGGGGTTAAAGTATTAAATTGCCGATTTGTACAGATAAATTGATATTAGTTTTTTTTTTAATTTAACATATTTATTTAGTCAAAATAATTACCATTATTATCTATACATTGCTGCCATCTAATAGGAAGGTCATTTATGCCTTTGCGATAGAACTCTGGTGATCTAGATTCGACAAACTGTGTAAGCATTTTGTACTGCCTCCTGAGAAGAAAACTTTTTATCACGTAGAAAATTGTCCAAATCACGAAAAAAATGGTAGTCCGTTGGAGCAAGGTCTGGCAAACACGGAGGGTGACAAATGGTTTCTAATTGCATTTCCTGTTGAGTTAAAACGGTTTCTCGTGCTGTATGTGTATGAGGTCTCGCGTTATCATAGAGCAATAATGGTGAAGATCGATTCATGAGTCGGGGCTGTTTCACTGCTAGTTTTGCTATCATTGTTCGGAGTTCGGCACAATAGACATCTGCCGTTATTGCTTGACCAGATCGGAGAAAACTATAGTGAATAACACCATGCTGAGACCACCAAACAGTTACTATTACCTTTTTATTGGTAAGCTATGCTTTAGGACACCATTTCCTTCACGAAAGCGTTTAAACCAAAATCGCACGGTGCGTTCATTAGCAGTCCCCTCTCCAAACACAACATTGATATTGCAAGCTGTTTCTGCCGCGTTAGTTCCGCGTTGGAACTCGTATTCAACTCTTTCTCGTCTAAGCTGAATAAAATAAATCAACTGAAAGTCGATAATCGAATGTTGTACATTTTTTAAAAGAAGAACTTCATAGGTACCATGTGAAAAAAGAAAATCTCAAACCATGAAGGTTCTATGTCAATTCGAAGTACCTATTATAATAAAACGGCAATTTCATACTTTAACCCCTATTATTTATTCAATGAGTGTATTCTTACAAATACATATATGTATTTGTAAGAATTATTATATATATATATATAATAATTATTAAGACTTATATATAAGTCAAGATAGTCGTTTTTAGTTTTCTTCGTGAGCGACATGCCCAACATATTGTTACGAGCTGAGGGTTCTGGATTAAATAATGTAGTCCAATAAAACCAAAATTAACACTTTAATCGCGGATTACACCAATAAGAATCTCACAGTAGATTCACACAGGAACACTTCTTCACTGTACCACACTGAACACCACTAAAACACTTGTTGACTATTCACTATAGCACTTGTACACAATCACTGATCACTTTACTGTTGCTCCGATATATCGCAATGTTCGCTTCCGTAGCCAAATAAAGACTGTCCGCTCGGTAAACACATCCGCTCATTTATATCCCACATAAAGACGATTCTCGAAGCTGATGTTTCTAGATTGACACACAATAGAGACAGGACAACAAAAACAAGTAAACAACTTTTTATAACTTTTATTTTTAATTGTTTACTACCCGAACCATTGTCTCAAAACCGGTTTGTCCAGAAACTTCACTTGTTTGTGTTAAAACAATAAAGAGTGACCTTTGGACTCTTTCGGCCGCTCGCACACCGGTCCCTTCCAGATCTTTCGCGAACTTACTGGTTTACGTTTGCGCACGGCGCAACAATATTATAGCTGACATAATAAAATGCTAAACATAATCTTTTCATTGTAATTACCTGTAGAACCAGGTTGCATCGTGCATATGATTACAATTAATGATTTTAATGAATTTCAATTAATGTTATATTGGTGTTATTATGTTTTAATGAAATTTGTATTTATGTGAACTGATTGACTTGTAAAACTGGTTTTATGAATAAATTATTGTATTGTATTGTATGCGTACTAACCCGAAAGGGGGGGTTTCAGCCCATAAAAATAAGTAGTTTTAGAAGACAAAAAAAATCGGGAAATTGTATATTTGTTTTAATTTATTTTTAAAATGTTTTAATTTATAATTTTACTAGATGGTGGGATCTAAAAATGAAAAAACATGTTTGTGTTTATAGGTATTTTTATTTGTACCTGTACGTCAAGACTCTGCTGGCTTTTAGGTTGTCATTATTGTTGCAGCTGTTAAAGTTAAAACTTTCGTGGTCTTTTCTTAAATGAAAATCACTGAATCCTTGAAAAGTCGTAAAACAAAAGTTGTTTCTAGGGATGGTCAGAATCACCCCCTGTCGGCTTTGTACACATGTTCTATTACACCCTAGTATAGGAATTTAAAAATTGGTACTTAAAACTGATCATATAGTCTAGAATTAATGAAATATATACAAACATTTAAATAAAATAAAAACAAAAAGTGAAATAAAATAAACAAAGAAAAAATATTTATTTACTCGAACAGTTATTTCATTGACTTTTAAGGTTTATTTTTAATTTATTTAAACAATAAAAATAAAAAATCCTCATCATCTTGAAGATTCATGAGGGAGGCCTATGTTCAGCAATGTCCGTCTTACGGTTTTTATGACGATGATGATAAAATATGTTAGTTATTAAAATGAGGGGTCACACATAATTTAAACAAATATTAAACATTTAGATAACATACTAATTATTAGTAGGTTATCTAAATGTTTAACCATGAATTTTTTTAATTAGTTCTGATTATATAGTTCTCATCACGCATATTTTAATACAGTTGTATATTCTTTTATCTATCCGGAGTATTTCCGAAGAAAATAACCTTGATTAACGTGTTAAACATAATTGGATTACAATACAAAACGTTTTTTTTACCAGCCGCCAATAATCATAATTACAAGCACATGTAAAAACCGTTCTAATCTCGGTTAAAACTCTATTGTTCGGCTGCTAACTATGGGTATGTTTCAGCATTCGAATAAATTCCTACTTACGATCTATTGTTTACAATAAACTCAATGATTACGAACGGAACCGTTGCTAAAAAGAAAGGAAATCATTTGGATTACTTGCGCTTACCATTGTAATCTTACGATGAGATTGAGAATAACTACCGGCTAAATTGGATTAGATTTTGAGCTGGATAACAGGATTTATTGTTTATTTATTTAAGTTGTGAATAGGTAGGTGTAACTGTTTAACATGAAAGAAACCTTTATTCCGTTGTATTATAGTTCAATCCAAAATGTAGCGGTTTAGGTACGGTACGAGATTTCCATACAAAAGACATCAACGCGCACGCATATCGTGTAATTTAGCTCAGTTTGATTCCACTAACCCGTATCACACTTCACAATACAATACAATACAAATACTCTTTATTGCACACCAAACAAATGATAAAAACAAAACATTACAAATATGAGGCACAATGGGCGGCCTTGTCGCTAAAAGCGATAAATAGGTATACATATATAATAAATAAAAATAGATACAAATAGATAAGTTTTATATTGCAGAATTATGAGTTTGATACAGAAGATAGAAAGTGTTTATATACCACTTGATACATGTAAGAAGCAACTTAAGTACCTTGCCATGTTTTAGTCATAAGTCTAAACGGGAACATCTATCAATGCAAGCATCGGTTGTAGAAATAATCGATTAAACTTTAAGTAATCTGTAAATGCTAATAAATTAAAAACGCAATATTACACAGCTCATACGCGCAAAGTACCTTTTACGAGTATAAGTAAATAGGCCTTACACATCTAAAGATGATTTATACTGCGTCAGTTACTATTTATTCATGCTGTACGGACTGCTGCACGGCCTAGGACATTACTATAATCAGATTAATTTATGATGAATCCTCTAACATTTCTGTGTAAAATTTATATAAACGTATAAAAATTATATGGTATTATTATTATTTTGGAATGTTGTTGACAATTATATTTTTTTTTGTAAAAAATCTTAGTCGAACGAGTACCTAAACGAAGAGAACGAAGTTCTTAGTGGTAACTAGGCGTTTCGGCTGAATGTTTGTATGAATGTCCGCAATTTTTGTCCGAGGATAACTACTCTTAAGCAGACGATCTTATTTTGATGGAATTTAAATCATAACAAGATTACATGACAACAAAATGAATTGTTGTTGAAGAGTTTTGATAGATGGGGGGTCTGACTTGGGGGATAGATTTGATGATACTTATCAAAAACACCTAATAAAAAACAATTTGAGTGGCATGGGGGATTGTTTTTATTACACTTATTAAAAACCCCCAGATCAATATTTTTTTTTTCAAATAGATCTCTGAAAGTTATCCCCCAACAAAAAATATTTCACAAACGGAAACAAAATGAAAAAATTGTCTTCGCAACGCCTCAATAGTTCACGATCGTATAAACTAGACAAGAAAACAAAGACAACCCAATCTTACGTGTATATGAGAGTACTCTAAATTAATTATTTATTCTGAAACTTTCGTTATCTTCGCGTCCTTATTTTATATGTCCACGCAAAATTACAGCTTTCTAGAACTAATAGTTTCTTAGTTAGGCCACAGACAGGCGGACAGACAGATAGACAGACAAAGCGAAACTATAAGGATGCCTTGTTGTACTACGCGGAACTTCAAGAAGCAAAGAAAGATTTACTAACCTGGTGAAGTTGGTGTAGCAAACGTGTTTGATGTAGGAAGCGGGCGGCGAGTTCTGGGAGACGACGCTCACGAGGACTTGCTGGTCCGCCGGGGCCAGTCGGATCGTTTCCACACGCTGCACTGCATCACGGTGAAATCCTGACAAAAATAAATACATTCACTAGAATACATTCTAACACTGAACTTTAAAAGTGAAGTAGGAGCACTTGAACGAGCCAACATGAAATCAAAATTAAACAAAATATAAACATGAATGTTATCCGGGTATTTTTCGCGTAATTAGCTGTCCTATAAGGCTGTCTACTGTGAGATGCAAAGGCTCTTTATAATTGTGCTCGCAATTTTTTTAAAAACCTCATAAATAACTCGCAAAGTGAAGATATACACTAACGTAAATATCCTTTTGTAATATATAAGTTAACAACAGTAAATAGCATGAAAGCTGTTACAAAATTGCCATTTCGAAGGCTATATTTAGCAAATAAAACAATAGCCTTCTTCGCTGTAACTAGACAACGAAGATGCAATAATCATCAGTCTAGGAGATAATGTTCTCCGAGATAGGCTCAACGAGGGTATTATTAATGTGGTAAATGCAAGCGTTTGTTCTTGGTTAAAAAGGTCCATTCATAACTTTACTTAGTGTTCATGAGAAATGATACTCTTGCGATCCTTATAAGGCGCTTTTAACCTGACAAACAACACTATTGCTTTTGCTACATTTTCTTTATTTTATTACGTTATAGAGGATAACGATAACCCATGCAATAATTTTTACATGAAAGTTGCCAAAAGTTAATTGGAATAATCATTAATTACTTTATAACTATACTTTACATTTATATCGTGAGGAAACCCGCGGCTTAGTTAGCTTCAGACGTATTGTTCTTTCTTCTGAATAATAGCTGACTAAGCTGAGAGGATAGGTGCTGGGCAAGCCTAATCCATCTAACAATGTCCCAGGCACTGCAGCATCCCGTACAGCATGATTACCAGTTGCTGACGCTGTATAAATCATCTATAATAGATGCAAAGGCCTTACTTTACTTACTTACTTTTTATACTTTACCGCAAATCAGCTGTACAAAACATATTCTTTCCCAGACATTATGGTCTTGAAAGACCATTTGTTGCTATGGTTAACCGCAACTAACCGGTGCAAACGATGGCTTGCAAATCTGGCTAAAGTAATTTATGTCTCCGGATGGACATTAAGAAAAAGTTGAAGAATCTTTTCGCAAAATTGCGGTACACCATTAAAACTATGCGAAACCGTTGCGTGCTATTTAATTAATTTGCTTCTAGAAAAGTTGTTAGCATGCCTTATGGGAAATATGTTGGACAAGGATTGCAAGCATTGAGTTAATTTGAGAGTAAATTGAGAAGGTTGCCATCAAAATTCTTTTAAAAACATTTAGCAATGATGGTATTTATTTACTCATGATTATTTCAGCCCCTACTAAAACTGATTTTAACTAGGAATCTTACATAGCAGGTTTTTATACCCAGATCTGATAATGGGATCCATGATGAATCCAGGGACATACCTCACTGACTTAGCACCATCTCTATAGGTACTCCTTAAAAGATCTACTGCTCATTTGCTATTTCGTTTTTTTTAGGCATAAATAATAGTTTGTGGTTGGCGTATTAATTATTATTATGTTTGAACAAAAAAAACAAATAAATTTTATGTTCAAATCGTCTCCGTCGCTCGGCAACACGTTAGGGATGTAAAAAAAAGTGAGATATAACGAGTATAAGAAAAGAGAAAAGAGGTGAGTGCAAATGGCTATAGGATGCGTGATCTGCATGATCGATAATGGGCAGTCATTTCCTTAATGTGATGTATCGAGCTCTAGGCAAGTATAAATTGCCATAAAGTTTACCACTTATAGTACAAGATCCGGCTGCGGATCAATACGTTCCAGTATTTCAGAAAAGTCGAATATGATTTAGCTGGATGATGGGTGACAACGGTGGGTGCAGGTTGCTTCCAACCGCAGTACGTGGAAATCAGTGCCGGTTTTAGCACTACCAGCGCCCTGGGCGAGATTTATACGGCGCCCCCTAACTGCAATTCAAACCCATATGAAAAAAGGAAAAAAATATAATCAAATTACCATTTATTAAAAGAAATAACCATTTATTTTAAAAAAAACTAATAAAATTTTACTTTTCTAATTAAAAAAATTGGAATAACTGTTTTAAGTGCGTGCACTGATGTAGTGAATGAGAATGAGCTGAGTGTGTTCCGCTTCGTCAAAAATAACATCAACTCTCTCTAATATAAACGTAAAAAAGAGATAGATAATGTTTTTCTCGATGGTCGGGGATTCCCGGTAAAATTAAATGCATGCAGTGCTCCGCTTTCAACACTGGGTTCCATTCTTAGTGTTGTTTATTGTATGAACATAACGATTTTTTCGCAAAATTTATGGAATTTACGTGTTACTCAATGAGCGAGAGGAAATAAAGGGGCGCCTGGGGCGCCCCCTTATATCCGGCGCCCTGGGCGGTCGCCCAACCGCGCCCTACCCTAACGCCGCTACTGGTGGAAATCCATAACGGAGGCCTATGTCCAGCAGTAGACGTCCTACGGTTAAGATGATGATTATGATGGATAAGTAACATAAGAAAGCGCCAAACCATTTGTCAGACAAGAACGCCGTTTGTCAGACGTACTTACGCCTTTTTGGTTATCGCGTCGATATAACATTTGTTTAGCGTACTTAACCTATATGCTGCCAACCTTTCTAAATTTTTTGACATATTTGGTAGTCAACCCGACAAAAATATAAATTAATATAACGCTATAGTCTATAAGGGTGTCATGTTACCAAAACCCTGTATAAATAATAAATATAACGCTTTTTCCGTGTTGTTTTAAAATGATTGTTAACCTAATGTTATTATTTAAAAAAAAAACTTGAAAATGGCTTACACACAGGTCGTGCAAAGCCAAGAAGAAGAGAAAAAAAATATAACGCTAGACACTATACGAAGTATATTTCTCATCTGGTACCAAACGAAGCAAAGGAAATACTATAGGAACCAGATGATCGAGAGAATATTTAAATAAATATTTTTTTGTAAATATATACATACATAATAAATATATAAAAAACGCCCGGATCCAAGAAAAAATTCTGCGTCTTAGCTGAGTATTAGACAAACTGAGATCAATGAAATATTATTATTAAATAACAGATACACGTAATCACCCAGGTGGCTCCTAGACTACTAAGCACAGACATTATGGATGCACGATTCTCAGATCGAACTACTAGGATATTAAGTCAAGAGAGGTGAGATTATCGACGAAAATGGAACAGTAGTATATGTTTTTCTAGGATCTTTTGTCTTAATTTGTTTTTTTACTACAATTACCTCACAGGTGCAAAATGCAAAGAACGTGCGTTGTGATGATGTCTGTCCGTTAACTTTAGACATACCAGCTTAGTATAGTTTAGTACCGTTGTTTAGACTCAGTTGTAACTTTAAGGAATACTCTTATTCTACTTTCATGAAATGTATATTTGAGAGCCTTTTAAATATTATGAAGCCCCACGTATGCGTTCCGTCTGCCAAGCGTGGTGAGTATGGCAACTACCCCTCTTGGATATCCATGAGGCCTGCGTTTAGTAGGTAGTGGAAGCGGTAGGTAGTGGCTGAAATGATGATGATGATGCACTCTAGCATAGAGAGGAATACTGACGCGGATTTAAAATCCTTCGGAAATATTTTGTTAAGCATATTTATATTAAACTAATTACTCCTGCTTGCGGTGTAGCATGCGTTGATTGCTTCAGCTTGATCTGTTCAGTAGCCTCACTTAAAAAAAAGATTTATGAAGAGAATACAATTATGTGCAAATTCAAATAAAATTGCCATTGTTTGTCTTATGTTATTTGACATAAAATTAGCTTATGTACTCTAATTTAAATTAGCTTATGTACTCTTATTGACTTTGACTTAGTAGGTTTTATCTAAAGAGCTAAAAATCATCCAAAATAGCATTCAGATTTATTAAATTATGGCTGTGAATTGCTTAACGCAGACGTTAAATAATATTCTATTGTTCATTAACTAACTCGAACTCAAAGTGCGTTTTTTAGTTCAAGGATCTCTTAAATAGTTAAGTAAATTTACAGAATAGAACAATATCTAATCCAACTCACCAAACTGGTTCTTGATGGCCAGCCTCCTCAGCAGTTCCATGAAGGTCTGACTGCCGACTTTCGGCACTCGATTGAAGAACAGGATCTCCGTTCCAGCGCGAGCGGTGTTGTTGAGCTCCCACGGCTCTGGCACCAGTAGCTCATCCAGGTACGCTTGTTCAGATTCCTCTTTTGATTCTTCGGGCTCGGCTTCCAGAGTTCGCTGGGGCTTGTTTCGCTCCTGCAAGGAACAAACAGAATGAACCTTGTAAATCTAAAGTTAGGTAATGTAATATTTTATATATAAAAAAAATTGTACTTGGTTTTCGCAGTTATATCGTTCAAAGTAAGTTTTCTTAAGTACTTAACATACCATCCCATTAACAAGACATCTCCATTTGAGACGTCACATTGACGATATTGCCGTTAGGGATTTTATCTTTGTTTACCAATTATTTTATGTTTGTTGATAGAATTGATATGTTTTGTTGGTGTTAATGTTACACGATTGGTTAGTTAACAATGGTTATAAAAGAAAAACAGTTCATTTTACAGGTGAACAAAGCCGTTTAATGCTTAATTTTTTTTTGTATATATAAGTCTATAAATCCTTTCCAATGGTGGTTGGATCTTACATAATTACCAATGGTATTTATTTTAAACGACAATGTTTAAAATATGTTTGGGCGCTTACGACTTTTAAGCGTCAATTTGTTTGCAGGCGGCCCGCCACAGTCCGCGTCTAACTATTGTAATTAAAACAATAAAATTACAATTACATTTAATTATTTCTTTATCAATGTGTCATCTCAACAAAGCGTTACAGTATAGATATGTCGTTCCGTCGTGCGGTGCCGGCAGTAGAATGATACCCCTCCTCTCATGCCCATGGATGCAGTAAGAGCCTGCTAAGGGATAACTCTGGAAGATGGGCAGCAGCGTCTATCCGTGTATCAACATCCCATACTGCGCTCACCAACCCGCCTGCCAAGCGTGGTGAGAATGGCAACTACCCCTCATGGAGATCCATGAGGGAGGCCTGTGTTCATCAGTGTGGGCCTGTGTTTATGGCTGAAATGATGATGTCGTTGAAATGTTTCCGAAGAAACAAAATTTCATGATAAAACGTTTTCACACTCAATAATAAACTGAATAATCAATTTATTGGTAAGAAAAAAAAATACAGGTCAAATATTTCAAACTCAAATAACTATAATTATGGCAAACAACAGTAGCAATTGTAAAAAAATATTATGTAACCAATGCAAAGAAGATCTAAATCTATCTAAATTTATTTTTATTTAAATCCCACCAGTGCGTTAACGGTGGTAAATGTCAAGTTAATTAAACAAAACATTGTATGTACAAATGGGAAACCCGTACAAACAGAGGCGTGAACAAAACAGGAACCTATGTTTCGTGTTGTTGATAAAATATCACAAAAGATAATTACCGTCAAAACGTAGAATTTGAAATATTCCTTTATAAATGATTACTTTACAAGAAATTGATCTCATGGTTTAGTTAAGGTCCGAATAAATTTATAGTGCTAGCCCCATGTTTTAGTTATTATTATAGCGCGAAAATGAAAATAATTTATAATCTTGAAGTTAATCACTATTCCTCAAAATTGTTGTAAAAATAATTTCCAATGAACTTGCACATTTAACTCGTAAACCCTATGATAAAAGACATCCCGTCAGCTATAAAGTGTATTATGTGTCCTGAGAAAAGCAATATTATGCCCTGAGGACTAAGAAAGGTATTTATAAGTAATCTCCACTACTTTAGCGTAGGACACGCCTGTCCATCTATGCATAATTATAATATGAAGAGCCGCGTCGTCGTCGTAACATATTTTCATACGGTTTTAACCAATAGATTGAGTAATTCAAGAGAAAGGTATGTATGTGTGCACAATTTAATAATATTATGAGTGAATTGGTTGAAATATGACGATGATTCTGACGATGTTGGAAGAAATAAAGCCGTTACGGAAGCTTTCATCGAAAAGGCTACCTCAAAGGGAATACCTTGAGGTCAAAACAATTTATGTTGGACGAACTACTAGTATATCTTGGGAACGTCTGATGCTATCTGCTTGAAATATGAAATAATATTAGATAACCCTTACTGATTAATACTCCAAATATGTAAATGTTGAATAATGAAAAATATTATTTTTATGATAGCAAAGGCCCTTCCTTAGCCACAAAAATTTTACGAATGCTTCCTTGATGATGAGAGGTATATGATTGAGTTCTATATAAAAGTTTAAGAGCTTGATACTGCCTACAAAAAAGTCTATAAAAATAAAAAATAATTTAAATCATAAGGGGATTTTTATTGGTTATATTATCGACAATTATGAATTCTTATAAAAATAAGTAAATTTATCGTCTCAAGTGTTTAAAACAAAAGACTTTTCCCTTTTACTGCATATAATTTAGAAAAATGGTTAAGGAGATGATACGACATAGGTACAGCGACCGAATTTAATTATCTCGGGTTGGAACTCCTTATTACAGTATACAGAAAAGTTTTGAACAATTTAAATCGACGTAGCTCAGAAAGTTGCGAAACTTAAATGGAGCTGGGCTGGTTGCCGCATGCCTGATTATCTGTGGGCTAAGATCACCACCCAGTGGAATCCTGACACGGTAAGACGCCGCGGCTACCGAAGAAACGATGGCGTGAAGAGTTAGACCAACATGCATGATCGTATGATCGCATGTGCGCATGGGTCGAATTAATAGCAGATCGAGAAGCATGGAGAGATGGGGAGGAGGCCTTTTTCCAGCAGTGGACACTTACTGCTAATTGGAATTGGAAAATAAACATGATATTCTTAATTATAATAATTTTATTCACTTATTTGAAAAAAAAACGCGGTAATATAGCCAAATTGGCATGCAAATACAACATACATATGCTTAAAAAATATAACCCTTTTTCTGGCAGTCAGGAAATAAAATCGTAGCACTCAGTACTAACCTAACCACACTCATAATTTAATCACAAGTAAAAAAAATGCTTAACGCCCAACGAAGTGGGCACCGGGTCAGCTAGTCTATACTAATATTATAAAGAAGAAATATGTAAGTACTCGTATTTGGTATGTTGTATTTTGTACTTTGTATGTTTGTAACGAATAAACTCAAAAACTACTGGATTGATTTTCAAAATTCTTTCACCATTAAAATGGTACATTATTCGATAATACGGATATAAAATATATTTTATATCCGTATTTCCACTGGAACGAGAACTACGCGGGTGAAACCGCGGAGTGCGGCTAGTAAGTTATAATTTAATAGAGTTTATTTCTTTATAAAAAAATACATTTATATCCATTTAAATACCCGTAAAATAAATGTTGTGCGAACTATCGCAATTACACGTTATTATTATAGCTCTAACCGTTGTGGTTTTATGGCATACCTTATTGATTTTTTACTACCGACGACGTTTCTATTTATTTTGAACTTTATAATATAAACTATATTTAAGTGACTAAGAATACTCATGCTAAGATGAGTCTCCAACTTTTATTTGTGTTTGGTTTTGTATGCTGTTTGTGCTGGTGAGCAGCTGACATATTTTGCTCCACTTTAGAGCCACTTCAGAGCCAACTGACTCTGTTTGTTCTTCAAGATATAATTAGCTATAGAATGACAAACTTAGAATCCACCACGGCACGGTATTTTTAAACGAGTACCTAGTTTTTGAACGCGATTTTTTTTTTTTTTTTTTTTCAAAATACGTCTAAGGTAACAACGTTCTGTAGGTAGTTTTTCCTCACGCTTTCGTAACTTGCATGGACAAGGTACTACTAAGATTAAGGAAATAAGTAGATTCAAAGATCACAGTAAGTGTTCTCAAGTTCAAGCAATCTTCAGAGCACAATACACGTAATCTGGTCACGACGAGGCGTTTGAGACGACCTCAGAATGAGGTAGGTCCCTCATAATGAGGAAGTTCTGCCGACAATGGGACAGTAATAAACTCCCCATAAAAGCAGCTATTCTGGCCCTATTGAACTGTAAATTACATTCCTATACACAACCGAATACTGTTGTTGGTACGGTATTTAGATTACATGTAATTTATTGTGACCTATGAAGGGTTTTGTCTGGGAATAGGTATTTGTTGATAGGTCGTCATCTCAGCCGTACGTAGGACGTTCACTGATGGACATAGGCCTCCCTCATGGATCTTTGTACTGATCATAAAGGTTGCTGCCATACCCATTGTTGGGAAGGACTGAAACATGCCGTGGGATGCCGTGGGGTGCCGACACAAGAATGTTACCCATCCTCTCATGCCCGTGGATGCAGTAATAGCCTGTTAACGGATACCTCCGGAAGATGGGCAGCAGCGTCTTTCCGTGTATCAACATTCCGTACTGCGCTCGCCAACCCGCCTGCCAAGCGTGGCGAGTATGGCAATTACTCCTCATGGAGATCCATGAGTGAGGCCAATGTTCACTAGTGGGCGTTTTAAGGCTGACATGATGATGATAACTGAAACATAATGTAGGTACCCATTAAGTATTATTACTGTATTAATGTACCTACCTGGTTAGTAGGCAAAGAGGGCGGCGGCATAACGTGTAGTGCATTAATATAAAAAAAAATCTACACATTTCTGTTGACTAAAAAATATTTTTTTCACTCCTCTTGCTCAAAAAAAACCGTCATTGTGGCGTAGCAGAGCGAAGAAAAAATAGCATTTATCCCTTTAGGTGAAAAGGTTTTTTATTTAAAAAATTTTGTCTGTCCAATGACAATGAGCCTACAAAAACGAAAAAGTATTTAAGTCATAAGTAAAATAATCATGAATAAAGACTCGACTTATTACTGTTTCATAAAAAAAATATACAATTGTACATTTAATTTTTAATTAAAGAAACTATTTCATATTGTATTGGAATAATTTTATTTTCTCGCAATCGTAGTGAAATGTAGAGTGTAACACACAGCGCTAAAAACCCATTAAAACTCGGTTTCTATTTACACCCTTGCGCTCGGGAGTAAAACTACCTCGCATATAATGGGTAATATTAGCTCCGTGTATAACAATCTACTATTTAAATATTTTCAATAAATCTTTTAAGAGGCATCTTTTTCAATAAATATCTAAATAAAATAAATAAATGAATGATAAATAAAAATACAATAAATAATACCTGATGAAGGGTAAATCTCCCAGTAGTTAGTGAAAATCACCGCATAAATTTATTTTAGATTTATATTTATTTCTAATCTAATCTAATCAGCCTGTAGGATCCCACTGCTGGGCAAAGGCCTCCCTTCCCTCTCTCCATACTTCCCGGTCCAAGGCGTTGGTCGACCAGTCAGCACAGTACATGTCCAGCTCATCCCGCCATCTGCGCCTGGGCCGGCCGCGCGGTCGTTGTACCGCATGTGGGACCCACTCGGTGGCTATCTTTGCCCACATTTCTTCCGACATGCGACACACATGTCTATTTATTTATTGGATTTAATTAAAACGGCACAGCCAATAACACTATATTGTCGCATTAAAACCGAAGTGATAACCAACGCAAATAAATATTAAATAATTGATAAAACCAGACTTACTACACCAGTGTGCCTCCGTAGCGCGTCGAGAGCTTCTTTGTACTCCTGCGCAGATGCATAAACATCCGTCTGTGTTTCTGGAACAAACAAATAAGAAATGATGAATTTGCTAAAATTGCTATATAAGCTAGGTGCGTAGTAAATTAAGTGTGGTTTTTATTAAGAGGCAAAAGTACCTTATAGTCCTATGAAAGTTATGCTAGGTGATCACTTTGTTTTAAAAGCTTGCATTGACGTTAACTTTCTTCGAAAATGATCATTCAGGCCGCCCATTGTGCATTTAGTTAAGTATTATTATCTGATCCTCTACTGTTATTTCTTTAATTTTATGGTGTACAATAATGTTATAATCATTCATTCACTCTGAAGTTGCTTTTTCACCGATATTTTTATTTTTTTATAATTTTTAACGTTTAAGTAAAGACAAAATCTAGAAGGAAAGTTAAGTAAGAATGTCCGTAAAAAATCACAACTATTGAAATTAGCAACAGAATAAAAATATTCCATTTTTGAATCATTCTTTCTGATCGGCCAGTCAGACGAGTCATTCAGAAAAAGTTTGCAGCTTCACTAAACATCAAAAGGAGTTTGAATTCGTAACCGCTTTTATGCGCGCGTTGGATAAACCTTCATTCGAAGTAAACTGTTTCGTCAAACGGCAAAAGATGTGGTCAATGACAGCAGACTAGCCAGCAACTAATCGGACGGTTACCTGCCTACAGTTACTTAACCACCAAGTAAAAATAGGAAAACGCACATTTTACAGTACTTCATAATAATTTATATCATCAATAATGTAAATTATAACAAATTATGAGATAACTTCATCATCATCATCATCATCTCAGCTGTAGGACTCTACGTCCACTGCAGGAAATAGGCCTGCCTCATAGATCTCCAAAATCAAGAGGGGGAAGGGGGACGGCCATACTCACCACGCTTGGCAGGCGGGTTGGCGAGCGCAGTACAGGATGTTGATACACGGAAAGACGCTGCTGCCCATTTACAGAGGTGCCCTTAGCAGATTCTTACTGCATCCATGGGCAAGATAAGAGAAGCAACATTCTACTGCCGGCACCCCACTGCATGAGATAAATCAATGAATGGTATTTCACTTCAAGCTATTGCCTATTAACATTAACTAATCTCTTCACGCAATAAATAAACATTTGTTCAACTTTGTTCTCAGTTTAACGTGGTTTCACACCGTATTTGGCCATGTTTGTTTACATACTCACCCGTGGACAACGGGGTTGATTGCGCTGATATAATTACTACATAAGTACTATTTCTGTGTTTGGTAATAATTGAGTGTAATTGTGTGTTGTCCTGAATAAAAAAAACATTGTTACCTACTTCATAATATCTGAAAGAAAGTGAAATATTAATTCTGATTTAAAAAGTAAAAGTTCCACAATTTAATTGTTAAATAATGACCATGTGAATGTTGGGATGACCTGAGACTTCACACACTTTCATTTACATAGTGAAAAAGTTAATTCATGTAGCAATTGTTACATATAAATGAGTAAAGACAGGTCGTTTTGACATTTGGAAAACCTATGGCGAAAAACAAATTGAGAAGTTTAGTTGCCTGCCATGAGACAAATGTCTTAATTATTTGCAGGTTTATAGGATCTTCGTGTTATTCTATGTAGGTATCATTTAATTAGTTTGTAGTTCGAGAAAATATATAGAGTCGTCTGCAATAAGATTTAAACCACCTAAAACAATTTCTTTATAAAATCCACTGGTTTGATATTCGCGTCTCTTTGGAATTACACGGTACTTATTCTTATTCTTGTGGGGGTAACTAGATCTGCACTGACGTCCCGCATAGGGGTGTATTTGATTTATTTATTTATCGTACAATACAATTTACAACCATATACAAAATAAAGTAAAATAAAATGTATAAACTAGATCTTGATTATAAAATAAACATTTGTACGCACAGCTATAATATGATATAAATATCGAGGTATAAATACAAACACAACACACAAAGAATAAACACAGGAAAATGTAGAATACGAACTATGAAACTAGCAGCCATGTCTATAAGTAGGTAATTAAGTTACTTAAAACTATCCTTATGTCTAGATGGGATATTAAATTGGAGGATCTCTTTTGAGGTTGAAATATATTTACTAAATTTAACAAATATGTCGAGTTCAATATGGATTTTGTGTATTGTGCATTATTCGGATTAGTGTATTCGGATTATGTGGCCTACACCCAGCAGTAGGTGCCTACGGGCTGTGGATGATGATGAAACGAGTCGAGTCAAGCAGCGTCTTTCTGTGTATCAACATCCTGTTTTGCGCTTGCCAACCCGCACCGCCTGCCACGCGTCAAGCGTCAAAAACCCCCTCATGATCTTGAGATCCACAGGGCCTAAATCCATCAGTAGACCTGGACAGCTGTCCTGCAGCTGAGTGATGATGATGAAACGAGTCGAGTATTCTCGCCGACATAGCCAAAGGGTCAGGTTGAAGTCGCAATAGGCAGGCTGTAGCGCGCAGAACAGATGGCCGCTGGGGCCGAAAAGTTCTTGAGTAGAGACCACAGACCGGCAAGCGCAGCGTAGGATGTCCAGCAACATAATGGGCAGAGACCAAGACCGCAGGTCAGCGGTGTATGCAACGCGTTTCCAACCACAATACTTGGAGATCCATGTGGTAGACCTATATCAAGCAGTAAACTTCCTACGGCTGAGATGATGAAAAATAAACCGGTATGATAATCTGCCCATAGTAATTAAATATTATGGCTAGTTAGGGTACCTACCTGTTTTACTAAGAACAAGCTTGCCTTAGTTTAGGGCTAGATTGTGGTGGGTATCCTATTATCACTTATCTTTTATGAAACAATGATGATGATGATTGCTTGCCATGCATTTCGATTAAAACTACCGAGGCATGATGCGTTATCTTCACTCAGGTTCACAGTTCAAATGACTTAAAACATGATGTGTTAACATACATAATGCAAAAACAATGTAGGTACCTTCCCATGCGACCTTCATTCAATGATTATCTTCGCACGACCTCTGTAGAGAAATTGTCTTTTACGAATCTATAATAAGTATTGTTCTGAGCGATTGCTCTTGACTCATGACATAACTGTACGCTAGAATATAATCTAATAATACTAGAAAATATTTTACTGTAATGTTTTTTCGGATTTTGTCCTTGTACCTTCCACTTATCAAAAGCAGCTGTGACAGATAGACGCGTCGCATCATAGGGTTATTATATTACCCTTTGGTACGGAACATTAAAATAACCCGTTACCGTTATGTTTCACATATTAAATGATATTTTGACTTGTGTCTGTTTAATCAATCTCATGCGAATTCAAGAATAGAACGAGCAGAATTGGTTTTGTGGCTCTTACAGTAATGAAAAACGATATGGTAAAGTTAAGTGTCTCTTGGTTGTTTAGAGCCATTGAATACTGCAGCAGCTGAGTTATTATCTAAGAACAAAACAAACAAGCAAAGGGGTCTTGCTTTCATTCCATAACTTAAATGATGTCAGCCAAAGTATACGGTAACTGTACACCTTGCATTTCATTTCACTTCAAATAATCGAAAGTTTCGGTCCTCACACAATATTATGCCAGTAAAGTATTGATATTTTTGGACCCCAATAAAAAGTGAAACTCTCAATCGTTCTCAAAACATCTTTATCGAATGAGAACAATGAGAAAAGTGCAGTAACTGGCAATTGCGATGTTTAGTAGCGCCATCTGTGTGAACCGCGACTTTCTCCGGAAAACGTGAGATGTTCCCGTTAGATTGTGTTTTAAAAACCCTTTTGTATTTTAATAGTTGTCTAGAGAAAACAGCTAATTTATAAGGCTCTGTGCGACGTGTGGAAACTAAGCTAAGTGTCAGTCTGTAGTGAGCTAGTACCTACCTACTGTAGTAATTCATCATCGAGATCATCCTTTGCGTCATTTTCAGACGATTTAATTGATGTCTGTTTGGGAGCAAGATTTTTTATAGCTTAACCAATAAGGGAGCGGACAGCACGTCCACAATTAGCACAGCTGAGAGATCCGGCCACCACCACCATAGTACATGATATACTGGCATGTCTCTTGGGTTTATCTGCTAACGAGGTAAACCAGACCTGGTCAAGGTGTTATTTGCCATCGCGCAAGCATTTCCTTTACTCATGTTTAATTAACTAGTGATTAAGCAAAAGTCATTAAAAAATGGTTATTCTACATTACTCATCGTATGTTCTTCATCATCATCATCATCATTTCAGCCGTAGGACGTCCACTGCTGACCTCCCTCATGGATTTCCAGTTATTGCGGTTGGAAGCGATCTGCATCCACCGTCGACCTGCGGTCTTCACCAGGTCGTCAGCTCATCTTGTTGGTGGACGTCCTACGCTGCGCTTGTCAGTCCGTGGCCTCCACTCGAGAACTTTTCGGCCCCATCGGCCATCTGTTCTGCGAGCTACATGGCCTGCCAATTGCAACTTCAACGTGCTAATCCACTTGGCTATGTCGGTGCCTCTAACGATTCGGTGTGATCTCCAACTACGATCAAAGCAGTACTGGTTATGAATGAGTTTTGTCAATTAAGCTAATAATAATATCAGGTTTTTATGACTAGGTAAATGGAGAATTATAGGACCAACAGGGAGTGTCAGCTCTATACCCGCACTAAAAAGATTGAATGTGACGATCAGATACAGATAGGTGGCAATTATCGTTACACGTGCCAAAGAGCATCTCGCGTGATGCCGTGACGACGACAATCAGGTACCTTCGCCTTTATTGTGCGCTTTATTGTTTACTGATAGCATCCATTACCTACATATTGTAGATAGAATGTAGAGTGTTGTTTTTATTTTCTATTGGTTTTTTTATAGCTATTATCATTTCAGCTGATAAACGTCCACTACTGAACACAGGCCGCCCTCATCTCCATGAGGGGTAGTTTCCATACTCACCACGCTTTGTAGGCGGGTTGGCGAGCGCAGTACGGGATGTTGATACACGGAAAGACGCTGCTGCCCATCTTCTGGAGGTATCCCTTAGCAGGCTATTACTGCATCCACGGGCATGAGAGGAGGGGTAACATTCTACTGCCGGCATCCCACGGCAAGCTTTAGGTTTCGTTGAATATAGCGTATTCTATTCAAACTGCTAAAAAGTTTTACGAATAAAAATACGAATAAAAAATACGAGCATAAAACTTGGAATAGACACATATGTACATATATTGTTATTTTTAGGTACGTACGCAGTTTAAATTAGCTTACTGTGGAGTGTCAAACATTATTTATTTTTAATTTATTGGTTAATTAGGAGTACAATAAAACGAAAATTAAAATGATGCAGTTGTACTTTCCCATCTTTTTATATCTTTATTCATGCACTTCTTACTCTTAACTTTATGAAGTACAGTTATCTCAATTACAAACATCTTGTCTTTAGTATATTTTTATGAAGGCTCACCAATTAACGATGGCGACTGTATCGCGCCTTCTTCTGCGTATGAATGATTGCCGAGCTCCGATTCTCCGTACCTCATCATTACCACCGCATAATTCATTCCCCATCATTATTTACTTTGTTCACATTACTCGGAGCCATTATCTAACGGCGAATAGCAATAAGAAGCCGAATAAAAGCCATTTGATTACTATTAGACCATGAACTATACCAATAAACTTGTACAAAAACTCTCCTCAAGCCGAATAATAACGGATCTGACAGATTGAGAGAATAAAGACGGTGTCTTTGAAAGTTTCATAATGATGTTGACAAGGTAAAAAGTTCTAAAAATTTGTTTCATAAGCAAAAATCCGACAACTTAATCGTGATTTATAAAAAAAACCCATTAGTTTCCAAAGTAGGTTCAAGCTCTTTAAATTTGTGTAAATTAAAAATACCTCTTGTTGTAATCTGTAAAACGTTCAGTATTTTTATACTAGGTATATATCGTATTTAATATTATCGGGGTTCAACGTTTTATTTAACCTCTAAAAAAACTACTAACTAGTAGGTATCAAACAGAGATTGATTGAACCCTAATAATAAAATAAGAGAGTATAAGGTCAAATCGCAGTAGGCACAGACGAGGTGAAGTCATTTTAACTTTTTCTAATCGTCAACGTTTCAAACAAATTGTGCCTTCAGCACGTCTTTAGATAAGGCCAAGCGTTGGTAAATATAACTATCGATTTAGCTTCAAAAATTTACCAAGCATTGAGTGTGTCACGCACTCTTTGTCTATAGCTGAGATTGTAGCTTCTGTTAGTATTTTGCAAATTAAAGCCTTGTTGGTCGAGTGGTATTTTAATCCGTAGATCGCGGGTTCAATACTAATGAATTTTTATTTCTTAAAAAAAATATCAGTAAATTTTAGATGTGTTTTATCGGTAAAAAAAAATAGATTCTAAAGAAGCACGGCTCAGCAAGCTTCTGACGCGTTCCTGTCCTTTCTTCTGAACGTAGCCGACTAAGGAGAATATCACGTGAATACTGCACATACAGCATGAATATCAATTGCTGACGGTGTATAAAACATCTTAACAGATGTGAAAGACCAATTAATTTAATGCAGGCTAAACAAAACGATGTAAGTCAGCAATATGATTCAGAGGGTGGGTAGGAAGGAGCACGTCCGGTGGTACATCGTGAGGTCACGTTTTTAACAAGAAACAATCTATGAAATGAGGCGATGAAAGCAAAGTAACGGAATAACTTTTTCTGGGATGAGTATGGTTGTTCCAGTTTAATAATTGCAAACCGTCTAAAACAAACAAGTGGTCTCATTGTGTACTGGAAAGTTATATTGGTAGCTGCGGATTTGCGTAAATTTTAAATATAAATTTAGGCTGAATTTTACAGACTCTACGTGCTGCTAACAGTTCTGTTTATTTATTTATTTTTTATCTGTGTTTGTGAAAACTGCAGGCTCTACGTTTCGCTAATAAGTCTATAGTTAAAAAATATAGACTAATTAGCGAAACGTTTGTTAATTTTTTTTTATTCCACTAAAATTAGACGCATATTTTCCGTGGACAGTGGGGGCTACATAACAAAATTAAAAGCATTTGCTAGTGAACGGCCATATTATATAAAATAATGCCGCAGTTATTCCTGACTTTGAACGAGAATCTCCTACTCATTCACGATTCACTAAGGCATCGTGTACCGCGTCAAAAATGCCTAAAATCAGTAGTATCTACCTATTAAACCATGAGTAGTGATCATCGTTGGCTTTTCAGTCCATAAAATTATAACTCGATCGCTCATTATAACTGATAATTTGTAAGCAAAAAGGTTTGATATGCGAATAACTGCATTTGAGAGCGCTTCTCGTTAACGACCACGATCGGTTTTTATAAAGTGCGATTTTGAAATCACGATTCGTGTTTGAAAATTATATACCACGGACGTCATGATGTGCGTGGTAGTTTATAAGGTACCGTGTCTAACAAACGTCATAAATTAGTACTACAGAACCCTGTGTGTAAGCGCGTCTGACTCTTACGTTCTTCTATTCGTTTATTTATTTATTATTTGTATAGGGTTGTAATATATCATTATTTAAATAGGTACAAAGCCTTATTACATATTTTAATTTCATCATTGTCATCTCCCTGGCCTTATCCCACTTTATGCGTGGTCGCCTCAACATGTTTTTCGACATCTCACATATTTTTCTAAGAAAAAAAATGTTAGGAGTGCATGTGGATAGGCCACATGCTTTCCTAACATTATTTTTCTTTAATTCGATTCATTCTTCCTCATCACGTCACCATGCCGTGCCAATCTCTCATTCTGTTTTTTTTGTATTATTTAAACTATACATATTATAACAACCTAATTGTAAAGTTAATAAATTAGGCCAGTTGCGTGTCGGGCCACGCACTGCAGAGTTCCGCTGTTACCCGTTGACCTGTTGTTAGAAGTTGGTGTATGATTTTTTACGTTTATCAAAGTATATTAACAGGTATTCATTGAGTTTTCAGTTTAATGTTTTCTGGTAGTATTTTTTTTTTGTTAACCTACATATGTGTGTGTCTCACTGCTGGGCAAAGGCCGGCGGCCCAAATTATTATATTCGTCCCTGTCACCAATCTTTTCGGAAGGTGTCTAAATCGTCTCGCCAATCGTTCGTGGCCGACGGCGACCACGACATCCTTGTGGTACCCAAGTTGTGATGGTGGGAGGCCTTAGTTCAGTAGTGGACGTTTTACGGCTGAAATGATGATGATGATGATTATATGTGAAACTCTTCCGTTACTGACTGAGTGACTGACAGACAACGCACAGCACACCACTGGACCTAGATACTTGAAATTTGGCACAAATATACCTTGAGTATCGTAGAGGTGCACAAAGAAGGTATTTTTTGAAATTCTCACGGGAACGGGATCTACGCGGTGAAACTGCGTGGTGCGGCTAGTTAATTAATTAAATAATTTTCCTAGAAAACTCATGGTTAAACTACATCCATGATTTTATGCAGATATGTAAAGCTAGTAGTTTAGATTCTAGAGGGCCTTGATAAAAAGTTCAAAATTTTAATATTTCGCAAAAGGAAGCCTAAATTGAAAAAATCGTCGAAGACAGACGGAAAGACAGAGCGAAACTATAAGGGTTCCTTGTTGTATTGCGGGAAGCCTAAAAAGGTTAAATATTTCAACTGATTTATATTTAGATAATATTAATCTTATTTTATTTTTGATTTTTGATTCTTATTTTATATTATGATTTTTATTTAGATAAGATATATACAGATTTTAAAATTAAAAAGAATTTACGTCCTCAATTCTGATTTCTCACTTGTCACATGAAAATATCGTGAATATTTTCATGTGACAAATGAGAAATCAGAATTGAGGACGTAAATTCTTTTCTTTAAAATTCTTCTAAAAAATTCTTTAAAAGCCTACAATTAAAAACTCGTATAACATTTATGAATTATTTTGATGGGTGCCAATTATTCCATAGATCTAAAGTGGCCAGTAAATAAACGATAGTTATGATTGTAATATAACTTTTGTCATAAAAGTTTATGTTTACGATTATTATAACTTTAAGATGGAAATTCTAATAAACATAAATATCGTATTAATAATTCTTATTAAATAAATTTAACGTGATAAAAACTTTGATGACGTAAAAGTAACGGGGGTAAAAGTTTTGTTGTAGGATGTTATTGTTTTTTAAACTACTTATTTTTATCTAATTGTTGCTAAGTAATTGGAGAGGTTAAAGAGTCCGAGTTTATTCTTTAACCTAAATATTTACCCTTAACACTTCACTTTGTCTTTTAAAGCGCATTGTAGTTATAAACTCCTTTGTCAAGCTTATCTGCCATTGCTAAAGAATTATGACATAAAAAAATGCTTAGTTTTGGCATAAAATTGGACCAGTACCAGTGCATAGAATATTTTTTTACATATCTGTATATAATATAGTAAGTTTTCTTTTTACTATCTTTGGGTAACTATATTTTTTTTGTAAATGTTCAGTAAAATGACCATAAAATGGTAGAATCACAACACCGCTAGTATTATATTGTTTTTTTTACATCGTTAAAATACCATGAACTACGATGATAAACAAGAAAGCGAAGAAAACATCGAATTTTACGAAAGAGAAAATGAATAAGAATATTAATACAATTCGAAGGGCCTCTAAATGGTCTACGAAACGTCAGCAAGATGATAATAAGTTAGTATGTGGTGTAAGCCGTATTATATTTATTAAACAATTCGAATAGGTTAATGTGAAGCCCAATAAATGGCCTTACAATGTATTGGAAGAAGTCATTGTTCTTTGCTACACCTAAAAATCCATTTAAGTGGGGCCGGTTGTACTAGATAAGATAATCATTTATTTCCTGAATGTAGGTGAGTACAATAGATCTTATATAGTAAACAATAATTTCCAATACATTCTACCTCGTAAGGGCGTGAAAAACAGAGATTACAGTTATGGTTAAAGATTCATGCAAGATAAGTAATAAAATTAACAGTAAATTATTAGATAGACTAGACACAGCTCAACTTATAAGGACCACCTGAGAATAGTTCCGGTAAAAGGACACACACACAGACATCATAAAAGTACGTAATGTACCTGCCCAGACAACTTCACGGAAACGTTCAGTCGTTCACATTATCCCAACATTATGAAATAAAACCGGGCAAGAATGAGTCGGACTCGCGCACCGCGGGTTCCGTGCCATCATACAATATAATATATGATAAAGGCGGTTTATATTTTTTGGAAAACCTTTACATCGCCATCTCTTGTCTGATAGCGGAACTTATGTAGATTTCTTACACTTTAGATTATATCTAAAATTATGCAAATTAGAAAGTTCGTTATAATTTTCCTGTAATCTTTACATACACTTTTATTAGCTATAAAAGTTTCACGGGTTTATATCTGCAAACTTCGGAGATAAGAGGGGGAACGGTCGTTTTTTCAATATTTTTGTAAATAATTCAAAAACGATACGGTTTAAAGGAAAACTAAAAATTGTTTATATATTTTAATGTGCAAATTAATACCTTTCATATGATACCCCACATGACTTAGTAACTTCACAATTTTTTTTAAAACCCTCCCTTCCATCCCCTTTGTCTAAAAAACTATGCAAATTACAGTTACCTAAAAAACTGTTTTTAAGGTTCCGGACCAAAATGGTAAAAAGGAACCCTTATGACGAGACAAGTCTAAGGCCCACCTGATGTTAAGCGGTAGCCTCTACCTATAACAATTGCAATGCCGCGGTGATCACGATCACTAAGCACGTGACCAACGCTGCATTGCATTGCGCCCGTCACCCTGAGACAGAGTTGTAAGGTTTCATGTAATTTCATCGGCCCCTTTGCCCTTCAAACCTTCACAGCAATGAAGACATTACTGCTTGGCGGCAGAAATAGGTATGGTGGTAGTACTTCCCCGGATGAACCTTTTACAAAAAGTACTACTACTTCCGAAGTATGCAGAGATAAACCCGTGAAACTTTTATAGCTTATAGAAGTGTATGTAAAGTTTAAAGGAAAATTATAGCGAACTCTCTAATTTGATATCTTAACCCTTATGGTATCACTTTGTCTGTCGACAGACATAAGAGTTCCTTTTTACCATTTTGGTCCGGTACCTTAAAATCAGTTTTTAAGTTACTGTAATTTCTAAACTTAAAATAACTAAAACGAATAAGAGCATAACATTGAAGATAAATAGTCAGACATTAATTTAAGCGCTCATAATAACTGGTTTATTATGAGCTTACGTTACATTTCTATCTTTACCTTTATCTTTATCTTTATTTCCGTGTAATTGCAGTGTTTAGAGCTTAGATTGTGGTTTTTTGAAGCTGTAATTGTTTATGGTCCTCAAGCAATCGGACCACACAAGTAGGATTCACTGAAAATTAACGTTAGTTTAAGAGACTTTTAACTTTTAGTGGTTTTACATTGATGACCCTCAAAGAGAAACAATAAAATAAGTTTTACAACCTTATGATATTCAATTCTCTAGATCATATTAAAAATTAAAAGTCATTACAATTTTATTTGAAGAGCTAGTTAAGTCAATATATTATGAAACTTAATTCTAGGAATCACTGATACGCGATATTAGGGTACCTACAGTAACTAGAATAGAATAGAAAAAGTTTTATTGTTATCAATCACTTAACTTATAACTAATAACTCATGCTCCATTAACGTTTGTCCTTCCCACCAGATTTCTCTACATAATACAATATACATATGTAGATAAACAAAAACACACTGCAAATATTTTATCAGAGCTCGTAATGTCTTGTTTATTTTCAGTGCATATCTGCTAACGAGTTCCATGTTGGCAAGGAAGTGTCTGTTGAGATCCATAAAGACTGAATTGATTCTGCAAATAATAGTTTCCTCTGAATAACTATAAGATTCTTCAGGAAATGGATGTTGGCCAAAGATATATTGTACGAGACCGTTTGCCAGAAAATTAATAAAATAAATAATATGGCGAACTTATAAGGAATTTTAGTGACAAGAGGAGCTCCTCTTGTAAAATTCACTCCTCACTAAAATTCCTTATAACGTGAAATGGAATTTCGGCCGAAATACGACTACACAAAGGCTTCAATCTCCCAAAAATTATAAAATGTCACAAGTTAATTCCAATACATATTTGACAGATTTTGTGATATTTATCTACCGTGACAGTAAGTATATAATATACCATCTCGAGAACTAAGATCCAGAATACGCATTTCTTGATCGCTGTTTGTGCAGAATAATGTAACCTATACCTAGATATTTTATTTATCGTCTTATAAACCTTCTGCGTCTGTCAAAAGGTTCAAAAGGTGATAGGCTCAACATAAAGGTCCTCGGGCTTCAATCTAGGGATATGTGCATCCAATTATTTTTTTCTGAAACTCATATTCATAAACGGCGCCGTAGAAAAGATAAAACGCACATCTTCAACAGCATCTCATACATATCGGGCCTATTTTTATGAGCATAGTGCTTTTGCAGCATAGTCAAGATAGTTCAAAAGATTATTACGAAAATGATTATGTTGTAAAAGGTTTTTGTTGCAGATTTTATAAATTATACTAGGAATTGCTCGGAATCAAGTAAGATAGTACAAGTTAAAAAAAAACATTTGCATTAGTTGCATTGTTTTAATTGTGGCTGAAACAGTTATAATAATAACAACACAAAACAATTAAAAAAAGCCTACTATAATATTTTGGAATTGTTAACATGGGGTTTTTGTTATACAAAAGTAAAATATAGTTAGAGCAGAGAAAGCTAAGAAGTTACTGTTACAAAGGACAATATACGTCAGGCAATAAATTGCAATGCACAGTTTTCTTTAGCAGCCATAAATCTCTGCGTCGCGAGCGGCACTATTCAGAAACCTGTAGGAGGAACATTACGTCCGTGACCTATGATCATAAATTTATGTTATTGTGTTCGCCTAGTAGGACCAAGTATTAAATAGATGGGTAAATCGAAGGAAAAAACAGGCATACGCAATATGCACAATATGCATTGTTTTATTGACTTTATGTTATTCTAAGGACTTTTTGACATAAAGTGATGATTGTGTTTCATATATTGATTTGATTTATCATGATTTTCTTCAAATTAAATCTAATTTTTCCTTAAAAAACTCTATGAGTACAAAAAGAAAGGTAGAAAGTACCCTCAAGAAGCCAAGGTTTTGCCTTATACTGTGCTATACGATGTCAGAGCCCCCATACATTACTTCTACACATATGTATGTACTACATATTATAAAACAAAGTCCTCCGCCACGTCTGTCTGTCTGTTCGCGATAACCTCAATAACTAGTTAATGGATTTTCATGCGCTTTTAACCAATGGAAAGAATGATTCAATCAAGTGGAAGGTTTTAAAGTAAATTAATTTAAGGTTTGGTATACGTTGGCAGAACTATGGCGATGATAGTTGAAGATGTCGGAAAAATTCATACCGACAGGGAGCTGTTCTGTAAACCACGTAAACCATTAAAAGGTACGAGTGATTTTTACTAAGTTTGTTTCTACTTAATAGAACTACAAAAAAGTTGAGGAGTTTAAATAGAACATATTTTCTTTTCAAGCCTTTTATTTTGAAGTAATATCTTACGAGTTTTAGCGAAGTTAAAGCTTTCGCGCGACAAAATAATTACAGGCGTCTCGTCAGCGTGCTCGGCTCCGAGGCGGCGTGATCTGACTCGCTCTTGATCCATTTTAATATTAACTCTTCTCACAAAATGACCGCTTAGTTCATCCGTATACCTATGCGAATCCAGTTGCAGTAGCAAGTATTTTCTAAAATACTCTGCAGTGGGACAGTGGAGGCTAAATAATTATAATAATAATAAAATAATTATAAAGAAAAGTTATTATTTGACACATACAAACTAAATACGGTTGTTAGACGTTTATATTTTGTTATTTAAGCATAATATAAACGTCTAAAACCCCTATTTAGTTTGTCTTAGACGCTAATGGCAAATACTAACTTTACTTAAGTTAACAAAATCATAAGTTTACGTAGATAGATAGATAGAAAACTCTTTATTGCACACCACATTAAAAGAACATAAACAATTTAGAAATAAGGTAAAAAACAACACAGGAGTACAAAGGGCGGACTTAGCGCTATGAGCGATCTCTTCCAGGCAACCTTGGGATGGACAAAAAAATGAAGGAGGCTATATTGTGGCGTAAAATTTAAGTAAGTAAAGAAACAAAACTAACACGAATAAATAAGTAATTAATCTTAGATTAGGTACATAGGTATTTTACCCGAAAATATAACACATAAACATAAAATATTATAATAAATATCTATGTTATAAAATAATTATAGTGATAAATAATATTGATATACAAGATTTTTTTAAATAAGCAGAGGTTTTGCACTTCTGATGTTCAGGGGGAGAGCGTATATTACGTAGCACAGTAACAGTAGTAATTCATTCATTGCAAAGCATTTTGTGAATGAAGAACCTTTTATTATTCAATAGCATAAATCAAAAACAGGTAAAGCATGTCAAATTAACAATGAGTGGCAGATACAATAACAGTCCATACTGAGTCCTTTGTTTTACAGCTGTATTTCAATCTTTAATGTCGTTGAAGACTTTTAGTTTCTCAGGTGGCCTTACAAACTCTTTTATAGCGTCTTTCAAAGCATTTAATTAAAGACTCAAGTATAATAGATCGTATTTTATTACATATATCACAAAGTTTAAAACATAATGTTCTTTACAAAGAGATCAAATTTCGTCTCTACATTTATTCCGTTAGTGAGAAAGATAATAAAATTACATTTATATATTTTTTGGAATTTGTAAAGTATTTAAACACACATGTTATCTTTCATATAAGAAAATCATATCAAGTTTTCTTTCTTTTAAAAAACTTAGACTCGGCTTGTCATGGGTTTCGTAGCTTAGCGGTTAAAGCGCTTCCGGCTTAAGAAACTGACGTACGCTGGATCTCTGAAATCGAAATTGTAAAGTTTAGATATAATTGGGGTTTTGCGCAAAAAAAAACGCCGGCCAGCAACTAGTCATACATAAAAATATTCTTAACTATGTATTCAAATGTATTCGTAGTTTTAGGATAAATTGTCGAGGTAAAAATAATTAGAAGGTTAAAATCATGGTTAGATTAATTGGCAAAATTTTTACTTACACCAAGATTGTTGGGAAACTTGAACAAATACTTAAAATGTCATGTAATATGTATACTTAGGTAAGTCTAGGTAAGCACTACTAGGAGGGTATTATGTGAAATTGCGATAGATTTCCCGGAGCTTGTTAGCTCTGGTCCCGTATCTTTTAACCTATCTAACCTCAGATTTACCAGTTCTATCCCGACATTACACTGCTTTAATTCGCCCCTATCGGCACATTCTAAGGTAATATAACGGATATTGGTTGAAACCTAGGAAATTACTGAATCGATCTTTGTTGGCTTCGCACGTGAGGGCGAAATAGTGACAAAGTATTGAAGTTCGCATTTGTAAATTATTATTCTAATCGCATTTAAATGGCATGCATACTCATTGCTTAGTGTTACTTATAAAGCGAAATGTAACATTTCTTTTGAAAATAATGATTCTTTAAACAGATTAATTCGAAAGAACGGTCAATTTAAAATTAAATCATCTCCAACACCCAACAATAGTTTTCAAACGGCTATACACATTTTTTTAATCATAGCTGACTCTCGATTCTGTAACCTTTTCAATACACAAAAAATGCCACAGACAGACACATAGGTACTCGTTCTCTACATATTGTTTTGCTCCTCATAATATGCAATCGGATTTTCAGTCACAATAATGTGTATACCTAACCTTTGGTTGCATTTCCAGTAAATAATCCTATGTTAAAACTGCCGGTTCTTTTTACAAGTTTTTTTATCCTGCGCTTACATTTTCGTCATCTTTCAGAAAATCCCTAACTGTTTGTTGCTGCTGTTAGTTGTGTCTATCTTTATATTTTCACTGTAGATTGGTTTGTTTCCTTAATTTTCGAAATCTCATGGTACATTTTCGATCCAGTAGAGAAACCCCGAGCATAGCCCTCTCCATAGCTCGATGAGTTGTTATTATATATAACATAACCAATAAGACGAAAGTTTTCAAGAAAATGTTTATTTTATTCTTTTTAGTACGTTTAAATAAAAGCTTGTGGGTCAGTAGACCTTCTAATGATATTTACCCTACCACGTATGCTTGTGCTTGATCCTCATAGAAGAGCTTAGAGCACAAGTATACAACGGCATGGTCAACAGTTCTACCCTGATTTTTGTGTACTGTGCAAACCTAACATAATATAACTGGCAGCATACTTTGTAACGAGTCCGCCATCTTAATACCGCCATGTTGGATTAGATTGATGTCATTTAATTTTTTGAGTAACTCTCAGCAAGCCTTTTTATTTGACATCTACATTGTAGGAGTGTATTGAAAAATAACTAGTCTGCCAACTTGTGTATCTGCCATATTGAATTTAGAGTGACGTTATTTTATTTTCCGAATTATTCTCAGCAAGGCCTTTCATTTGATACCCATATTGTAAGAGTACATTAAAAATAACTAGTCCGCCATCTTGGGTGTTCCGCCATTTTGGATTCAGAGTGACGTCATTTCATTTTCAATTATTCTCAGCAAGCCCTTTCATTTGATACCCATATTATAGGAGTACATCAAAAATAACTAGTCCGCCATCTTGGGCGTTCCGCCATGTTGGATTCAGAGTGACGTCACATAGCTGACTATGCATTGTCATCCAAGCCAAACGTGATACAAAATTTCAGCTCATTGGTTAAAGATATCTGCTTCAAAATTGAGTTGCAAGATTCCACCTGAACAAACATAGTTACATACATACAAGCTAAATAAAAGCTTTTTAAATAGAACCGTTTTTTAGTACTTAGGGTAAAGCGCTTAGTGCGCTTTATTTTAAGCATTGTGACGTAATAACCTGCCAAGCCGTGGGGTGCCGGCAGTAGAATGTTGAAAAAACAAAAAGACAAAAGACAAATTATAAATAATCCTCTCATGCCCGTGGATGCTAAGAGCCTAAAGAGCCTGCTAAGTGATACCTCCGGAACTTGGACAGCAGCGTCTTTCCGTGTATCAATATCCCGAACTGCGCTCGCCAACCCGCCTGCCAAGCTCATGGATCCTTGAGGGATGCCTGTGTTCAGTAGGTAGTGGACGTTTTACGGCTGAAATAATAAACCTGCCATAAACTGTTACAATATAATAGAATAGAATAGAAAAAGTTTTATTGTTATCACAATCACTTACATTGTACATACAGTTATTTAATTACATGATAGAGAGGTGAAAACAATAAGGCTACCCCTCAGCATTTGCTACATCAGCACGAGGGCTGCTGGAGCGCTGGTTTTCAGTGGCGCCCGTATTGTGTGGCGCAGGCGGCACTGCGATACACATTTATATAAATTCACAATTTTAATATAACATTAATTACAAAGAGCAGATAGTCATTACATAAGTACACAAAGGAAGCAAGGCAAAAGACAATCTGTGACGTTACGCGGCATTTTGAATCCATGTACCGCCGTTATTTTGTGATAAGGTACAAGTTGATCAGTAAAAAACACACGTGTTTTTTTTATAGCATTTATAGTCTACATGACAGATTAACAATCAAAATTTAGACAAAAAGTGTATTTTGGTAGACCTGTCTACTGTGTATATGAGTTATGCATAACTAGTGGTTTTATGATACCGCGATAATATGAGTTTCCCTACATAACCGGTATGTGAGAATTCGTATACTCAATGTTCGTAATTTGTATGTAGAACGATAATGAAGGTGACTCACTATAAGTTATGTGATCACTTCTGTTACGAGTATTATATGTATCGTAAATCTAATTTTATGCGGAGAAAGTAAGACGTCATATAACAATATTTAATTTATAGCACTATATTTCTTAAATCATTCATCAGGTTTCATGTTTTCCCTGTGAGTGACACATTAGATGTGACGTTGAAGTAACGACCTCTATGGCGCAGCGGGCGAAGGTCCGCCTGCGACGCAAGAGGTTGCGATTCGATTCCCGCCTCGGGACAAATGTCTGTACGATCTGCAGATATTTGTTCAGGGTATTCTGGATGTTTTTCTTGTAATAAAAATACTATCTATGCATAATAATTATTTGTATTATTTATTTATTTTACTTTAACTAGAACGATACATGTACCAATTACAGGAATAAAGGGCATAATTACATAAAAAATAAAAAATAAAGTATATCTGTCATCTAGTACATTTTGGTTCATTCTAGCTCGTTTGGATTTGGTCAGTTTACTTACCAAGATTTTTTATTTATAAAATCTAGGCAAATTCACTTAGTACAACTGGTAAACAAACTATTCATACTTAACATAAATATAACTTTTTCAAAGGATTTGTTTTTGCTGTGGAATAAAACCATTTCTACTGAAGCGAGTAGTACCTAGACTACTCGCTTCAGTAGGAATGGTTCAATTCTGTAAAAAAATATGCAAATAAATCCAAGCCTTACAGTTTGTTTTCAAACATTCCACATCGAGTTTGGCTGAAGTACACATCTACGAGATTATATGCTAAGAACATTTCATTTCTTGGAAATTTTCCTTGAAGAGGTTACAAACTAACTTTCGGGATTATAATATTAGTGGAATTGATAGTAAACAGTACAGTACAGGTACAATTTAGAAACTGCCTATAATCACGCCGGGATGATAGCAACAAACTTGTGATGCAGTAAAAGCTACTACAAGGCTGATAAGCTCACTCGCTACCCTTAGCTGTATAAAAGCATTTTGAGATACTGGCATTGATACAACTTTCTGCGAATAAAGGGCTTGAAGCAGTAGATAGAAAGCCAAGCCCTACCTAGGTAATAAATATATACATATACAGGATGGGGCAAATTTTTGGCCCCTTTAGGTAAGCTACCTTTTCTTTTGTAGTTAGAAGGTTTTGTTCTTAGAAACTTTCTGTTTTATTTTGAAGAAAAAAATATTGCCATTTTTTGATTTTTGCAAAAAAGTACGGTTCACACAAAAAAATACATTTGTCAAAAAAAACAAGTTGGTCTTAATCGACTCTATTTCCAACCACCAAACCCTTAAGGAGCCAAAAATTTGCCCCATCCTGTATAGAGTGGCTTTCTATGTTGAGTAGGTACTTAGACCAGGACCATCAACTCCGATAGAAAGTACAATAAAACTCAATATGCCTTACGAGAAAGTTTGAAGTATGATAATTAAGTATATATTTAAGTACTATGATAATAAGATTGCAGCAATATTATCTGAAATTAGTAAGCCTATAAAGCTGATTTTAGAGCCCTATAGGTATGTTGATATAAGCCTTTCTTACAATAAGATTCCAGTAAAACAAGACATAAAAAGTTATTGAACATCTCGATAGGCTTATTACATCGGAAAATAGGGAAACCAATTAAAAATGGGTTAAATACGCAAAGTGATGGATATTTCTATATATTACACACTAATAACAATATAGAATTCCGAAGTTTATATTGCCTATAACTAGCAGTTAGGTGAATGTGGGCTGATAGATAGATAGATATTAAGATAAACTTCGGTCGCTGACCCTCCATCTATCCAGACACTCGACCCTACATCTATCTAGACTAGTCACTCGACCCTCCGTCTTGTGGCCTAAGAAAATATGTCTGCCTTCGTCATCTAATTTAGACCATACTGTTGGTATTATATTTATCCTGCCTGCTAATTTAAGCATATCATATTACGCTAAAACCGGAGACCTAGACAGGTAAAATGGTTTTTTTTGTAACACCTTGTTGACATTTTTTTTTAATCTGTTTTTTAATTCAATTGTTAAAATGTATTCATTTTGTAGAATAAGGGGATTTTTTTTTCGAATTGACAATATATGTTGTTGACCGCAGATGGCCATGACAACGTTACCGGACTATGGCGATCGCAGAAGGCGCCCAGCCGCAAAAGTTAGGTTGGGGCAACAAGCTCAAGGGCACCACTTAGGTTCGAACCACGGCTTGGACTGTTGCCAGATTTTTGAATGTACTTATGGTTAACGTCCAGGTGCAAAACTGCACCTTGAGACGGAAGAGTGTATTCTTCGGCCCCGCCGGCGGGACCGGTTATTGAAAGTGTGCCTAGCAGCTAATGTGGGACGGGTTGACGTCACCTCCGGGTTAGCGGTGGTGAGCTCGTCAACGGGCAAGCCGAGAACGTGTCTCGGTCGACGGAGGAAAGACATATAAGGGGATTACTTACGTAGCGCAGATTAATAACTTCGTCGGGTACTGTGGCATCTCTACGCGCGGAAGGGGGGGCTCATTCAAGAATAAGAAGAAGAAGGCTTGCCCATGAAGATGATTTTCTTGAAAAATCGAAAGTTTTCGGATTAAGCGTCGGTGTTTTTACTACGTGAGTAATTAATGTATTTTGCAAACAGAATAGTTCATCTTACGTTAATTTTGAAATTGAAATATTTAAGCCGTTATATAAACAAAGCCTAGAGCTAAAGTTAGTTTATATAAATTGGCCCATAACGTCCACATTATGTGAATGCTAATCTGAGCATGTATAGCGCTGTCTAAGCTCGACGTATATGGTCAGAGTTGTCTTCTGGACTGGCACAAAGGAGGCAACGCCTGGAAGGCTCGGTAAAGAAATCACGTTTAGAGTTGCAGTACGTTTCTGGCTAAAAGCTTAGAATATTCATTGTTTTCTCCCATGGTTTAACATTCATTGTATCCCACGATAAATGGCTTGGAGCAAGCTGCATAAAAAAACTTTTTAAACCTTTTAAAATTGACTAGATTTTTAAGAAATGAATAACATATTATATAATTTTTTATTATATGCCTCTACCCCTTATAATCAGTACTTGGAGTTGCATCAAGGAGGCCTATGTCCAGCAGTGGACGTACTACGGCTGAGATGATGATGATGAAAGATGTATGATTTTTTTTTAAATAAGAGATTTCTGAACATTTTGTAATTAATAAAAAGAGGATGATATATTTACAACAAGTTGAGGCAACACTGAAGAACGCAAACTGATGGACATTTCTATTATGGCAATAATATATGTAAGTCGATCTATAAAGCTTTATACCATAGTAAAATAAGCCTTTATTTCTATCAATAACACGCTAATAACAATATAGAATTTACTCACGTTAAATATTCGTTGAAAATAGGTATCCAACGTGTTCAGTTCCTCCCAGGGGAACTTTCGTCAGGGAATGGAGCTTTTTTTACGCGGTGCCGTCTCCTTCCCTCTCACGCGCTCGCGTTGCACTGACTATATTGTTATGTTAAACCCGTTTAACATAACAATGAATAGTGTAACTCACGAGTCATTTGAAAGTGAAATATAGAATTTACTTACTTATTTATATTAAGTTAGAAACTTCTATCGTTGTTGTGGCCTAAGCGGGGCGTATGCCTCCCTCAAAAAATGTCTCTCTCACTCGCCTTCGTCATCCAATTTATACCATAATGTTTGCAATATTTTTCCCATGAGCGTATTTTCATTTTAACCCGGCTAACCTGAACTTTTAAGTCGAACAAAGGTTAGTCCCGATTTAAAACTATATAGTTAGAGGTTTCTCATTCTCAAGTCACGATCCTTATTCCTGTACGTCGGCTTTGGTCGGGAACCCTAAGGCAGACAGGTCGCCGAACCTTCACAATAGCTATAGCTTAGAACCAAGATAATCGGATTCTTGATAACCGCAAGCCGTTATGTATGCATCTACCTACAATTAATGTCTAGCTGTATTTTGAGGACAGTTTTGACTGGTAAGTATCTAAATTGGATTGTTATGTATGACTTATGATGAGACTATAAATAAGAAATACAACTCAACTACTAAAATATGAACCTAAGTAAATCTATAATTTGTTGTTTGTTGTGGAAGGTAAATATTTTATGACCTAGACTTAAACTTGCAGTTGGGTTTTTTATCCACTTAATAATATTTTCTTGCTTCAAACCCAGTTCTGATGATGGGATCCAAGATAAATCGAGGGAAATAATCAAATGTACATACATAAAGTGGTTTGGGTATTTTTAGCAACAATTTAGATTTTACCATTGAATTCATTTTAATTAAGAATTATTCAATATGTCAACACTTAACTACAATTTTCTCTTTACAAATAGCGACGAGTCAGAATTGTGAACCTACCAATATATGGAGTTATCAAGAAATCTTGGACATTTATTCTGCTTCCACAACGAAATCTTCAGCTTTAACCAGTAGGAAGTAACCAATGAAAAACGGTGCAAGATTTGCGCTCGTTCTGATCCTTAAGCAAAAGAATCTTCTTGCGCGCATACTAACTTTTCGGTTTATTGGTTGTTTCTTGCTGTGAAATCTCCATTGTCGCTATCACACAGCTTTATATATCATCAGCTTATGATTATTAATGAAAAACACAACCAAGCTAAAGTTATTACAATTTACAGTAACTTGACGAATTTTGGGCAGGATAAAATTATCATTACAAATTGTTAAGTTTTACACCGACCAGAAAAGTGGTAGATACAGAAAGGTTATTGATTTTTCATAAGGTTTGTTAAATTTACGAGAAGAAAAGAAGTAATTTCTTACAAATAAGACTGAAACTTGAATTTCATGTGGGTATGATCTATCAAGGCGATTGGTTAGTTAACATGTCGTCATTGCTTCGGTAAACTAAATACCTAAAGCCGGAACACAGGCCAAAATCAGCTGCCAACTTCATTTAAACTCGTAATTATCTGCAGTTTGGCATGCGGCTATCAAACAATTAGCTACAGTTTGTAGTTGCTATTTGGCAGTCCGTGTACGTTACCCCTTAATTGGATAGACTATACCTTTGTAGTAAATAAGGTCACACAATAGTTAAGAAAGTCCCGTTCTGTGCGTAGGCTTACGTGCTCGACATTACTTATCTGCAACTGTCTTTGGTACGACTATTTCCACTCAGAATTTGTGGGTATCTGTGTGTACCATTGTCTTTCGGGCTTCTTCCTAAACATTGAACTAAAGCAAGAAAACATTTGCTCACCGTACGCCGTATGAGCTGGCTTTGTACCATATTAGGGGACGAAGCCCCCTAATATGCATAGCGCTGTTTGTCTGTCTGTGTATGAGACGATTACAACCGAACGCGTTGACATGAAACCTTTTCTGTTAGCACCGTCTTAATTTATTTATTTATTTATTGAGAAAGATACATAATAACATAAAACTTAAACTTATGTAACGATGCTAACCGCAAAAAGTATTAAACTGTGTCTGTGTTAATAAGAGAAGGGTACCAATCCGTCTTAATGATGATGATGATCACCAAAAAAATTTAAGTTTTCAAATGGCTGTAAACGTCCAAAAACCAAAAATGCCATTTTTGACCTTTAGTGACCTTTTGAGGCCTTCGCCCCCTTTTGTGGTACCCCCGTACCAATGCTTGTTTGTATGGATTAACGGGACGTTTAAGCAACAAACAGTACTTTATTTATTACGACAAAGCGTAAACTTCCCGTAATATAGATATGTATATTCGGTTGATCATTCAAGAAAAGTACCTACGTGTGGTATATAAGTTACACTAGGTAATAAACATTACCAACTGAAGTCACTCGGATATACCGGAGAAGGACTCTGGGTCGCTAGCAGCATTCCACGAGCATCCTAGGTGATGCAGATGTTGTAGAAGAAAGGTACATACTAATGATTTTCATGTGTGGTTTACAACGTGATGAGCATAAATCATGTTTTAACTATCATTACTAAGTAATTACGGAAGTTTATAGGTACTTTGGCCGCCCTACCTATTAACTATTTTAGATAGCTATCTAGCATTACTGTTATTATTAGCCCATCTTGTCCCATTGTTGAGCAAAGCCAATAAAAATATTGACCCGATCAGGCAGAAAACTATGGTTATTGGCAAAACCAGTGTGCGTGCTTCGGCGTTATTGTTATCACTTATCACACATTAAAGACACAGTTCTTAGTGTCACATGTAACGATTTAAATCATTTTTGCAACTGTCTTAAATTGTACAACGTATACGGTCCGTTCAAAAATATACTTTAGGACAATATTTTCTTTTTGCAAGTAGCTACATTAAAAGCTTTATAAAGAGAAATAAATTAAATTAAAAAACTATAAGTGTACTAAGGAAAACGGCTATTTGCTATTCGGTACACTTGCTGTCGAGACATATTCAAAAAGTATATCTGTTTATCGTAATATTTATGTATATCGTAAAATACTTTCTATAATACGAGGCGACGAGCTCTGTGGCGCAGCGGGCGAAGGTCCGCCTGGGACGCAAGAGGTTGCGGGTTCGATTCCCGCCTCGAGACAAATGTCTGTACGATCTGCAGATATTTGTTCAGGGTGTTCTGGATGTTTTTCTATATTATTATTATTAAGAGCCTGTAACTGTCCCAATGCAGGGCAAAGCCCTTCCTTCTATATCGTCATCATCATCATTTCAGCTATAAAACGTCCACTGATGAATACAGGCCTCCCTCATGGATCTCCATGAGGGGTAGTTGCCATTCTCACCACGCTTGGCAGGCGGGTTGGTGAGCGCAGTATGGGATGTTGATACACGGATAGACGCTGTTGCCCATCTTCCGGAGGTAGCCCTTAGCAGGCTCTTACTGCTCCATCCATGGGCATGAGAGGAGGGGTATCATTCTACTGCCGGCATCCCACGGCCCTTCTATATATAATAAAAAAATATCTGTCTATGTAGTATAATGTATATTAAGTATATCAGTCATCTAGTACCCATAACGCAAGCTCTGCTCATCATGGGGCTAGATGATGCTGTGTGAACTGTCCAGCATTATTATTTTTTAATAACCATTTCTTGAGACAAAAAATAGACCATCTCTAGGTTGCTTTTCTCTAATGGTGTAATGAGTAGCACCTGGTCGACCAATGAATATAATAATATAGGTATATTTAATTGTACCTTTCAGTCGCTTTTAGCAGAAGGTAATTCAAGCCTGGCGTTAAAGTTCGCTTGTATCACTATTATTGAGTAACGCTACCAAATGACTCTGTAGCTTCTCTTCCACCAACATTGCTTCCAGACCATCATTATCCAGTATTAACCAACTAATACATGTTTAACACCGTGCTGAGCCAAATCTTGCCCGTCAACTATCAATCATATTCGATAATAGCTACACTGGTGCGATAACTGGCGGGTGTACGGTAATTTGATGACTATTAGACAGCTCGGGAAGCCGTTTAATAGTTTTTGTGTCTACTCTGTTTGTACGTATTTAATAACTTGTGGTGTTAACTGGTTATCGGTTAAAGGTGTTGTGATTGCGTGATTCTGAAGCCGCGGTATTGAACTTGAACGATTCAGGTATATGGGGTTTGTTCAGTTGCTATATTATTTAAATTTAATAAAAAATATATTTTAATTTAATAATAAATTTAATTTAATAAATTATCTATCTATCTATCTATAGTCACGTGAAAGTGTGTTTTTGGAATATAGGAAACTTAATAGTATGGGATCACCTACGAACTCTCTGCGTTACTCTGCTTAAATGTTCGAATGAATTAATTCATAAAACCGTTATTGAAGTTGTGCTTAAGAAACGTCTGATTTATAATTAATTATTCGTTGTTTAGCTAATTCGTCAGCCGGCTCCCTCGATACAGGCTCAGCCTAGTGAGGGAGTCACCAATAACACAGAACAATCAATTCCTCAGCAAAAAAGGAAACAATGTTTAAACAGTTAGATGATAATTTTAAGTTTTATCATAAGTTTCGCTGTATTTTGTACTTATTATTTTTGCTGTAATAAATGCTTTTTCATTTTTTTTCATAAGTAAAAGTTAATGTTATGTCATTTCAATAAAATGTTGACGTTGGTAGCTAGAGTCTTGTTAATTACGGGTTATTAGCAAAACTTTTAAAACAAAAACACCTGTACCCCAGCGCATGCATTCCTTAATGGTTTCCAAATGAACTTAATGTACCATCATAATTAGTTTTGCTGTAATCACACGCATTTTTCCACATGCCACCACATTCCAACGGCGATTTACGTAATCGCTGCAATCTGGAGCACTAATAAGGAAGCGGTAAGACGTGCCCTGCGCCTGCGCTTGCATCCGACCGCACTGCGGTCTGCGCGACCACGTGGAAACAACAATCATCAACATCTCCCTGCGCAGCTGTTGCTGTGCTCGTCAACGGCAGCATTCCGAAAGTTACTCCGAATATTCCAAATTCTAAAATGTTTTATAAAACATAACTCGTATTCAGTCCTATTTTACAAAAGCTTGCTTACGATTCGCATGAAATAATATTTGACTCATCGCTTGCCTGTTGTCACGACTGGTTGAAACCAGCCGAATCCAGTAATATAGCCATGCGAGTCATAGCCATGCAAGTCAGAGACAAGCAGTTTAAAAAGAGCCCCTGGAGCATGGGTGCGATAAGACCGTGCTGTGTCTGTGTTTGTTGTGAGTGTCTGAAATCAATCATCTACGTCTACCTGTGGCGGCTGCGTTCCGAAACTTACTAAAAAAATAAACAAATACAAATCATTAGCTACTGGTCACTCATGAGTCATTGAGGAGGTAAACATTATATGTATTTAGTTGTCCAGTATATAACTTTTAAATCACTTTTCTCCGGAAAATGGGCAGCAGCGTCTTTCCGTGTATCAACATACCAAACTGCGTTCACCAACCCGCCTGCCAAGCGTGGTGAGTATGGCAACTACCCCTCATGGAGATCTATGAGGGACGCTTATGTTCAGCAGTGGACATTTCACGTCTGATGTGATGAATCACGAAAATGAGGATGATGATGATGATGATATTACTTTTATTAAACTGATTGCAATTGAGATAAATTAACTCTTTCGCTAAACAACAACCAACAAATAAAAAAAACTATTTACATATGTAATATGTAACTATTTACATAGATAATCATTTGTATTTAGTATTTGTGTAATTATTATATTTAAATATATATTTGTATATGTATATAGTACATATATATGTATGTTAGGATTTAAATATTAGGATAGTAACACATTCTTCCATTCAAATCCTCTCCATCCAAAGGTTGTCTGGAAGAAATCGCTCTAAGCGATAAGACCGCCCATTGTGTATTTCTGTTGTTTTTGTAGTTTAAGTTAATTTTAGTTATTTTTGTTTTTATTTTTTCTTTATGATTTACACAATAAAGAGTTTATCTATCTATCTATCTATGTACCACGTTATCCACGTTTTTTCTAAGTTATAAGCTTTCGTAGAAATAGTTAAAAAATCCATCTTATTAATTTCGAACCCTACTCCGAAATACTCCGTCAATCTCTACCTAACGGGACATCCAATGCTTAAACAAAACTCAGGATCATAATATCCAATCTTTGGATCCAGTTACAAGCTACTTCACGGTTCGACAGGTAAGAAATTTAAAAAGATAAATAAATGGATTTACTTTATAATCAATTCTCGGGCAGCGACCGTGTCTAATCGAAGAAAACCGCTAGTTCATCATTTAGGCAAGTTATAAAAGTTTCGATTTACAGGGCTTATTCCAAAAAATCCCCTGCAACGTGCTGAGTGGATTATTGGACTTTTTGTTCAGAAATCTCCTTCGGGATCTCAAAGTGCACGCAAAGGGGATTTCTGGACAAAATTTCCACAAATCCCCTCTATTATTTTTACATAATATTTTCTATTCAGTGTTTATTTTGCTATGCATAGTTACATCAACAATAACGAGGATAATAACCGGGATCTTAACAGTACCGAGTCATTCGTATCGTAACTGAGTAGGTCACCATCATCAAGAGGGGATATTGCCACACTCACTACGTGTAGCAGGGGGGCGTGCAAGCGCGGTACGGGATGTTAATACATGGAAAGACGCTCCTGCCCATCTTACAGAGGTACCCTTTGGCAGATTCTTACTGCATCCACGGATAATAGAGGCGGGGCAATGTTCTTCTACCGGCACCCCAAGGCATATACCTTAATAGGTAGTGTCAACCTACCAGGGTATGAAAATTAAAATTAAATTTAGTCTAAGGTCACAGATAATATTATAATACACTGTAAGGTTATAAAAAAATTATGCCAGGTGCGTGTCGGGCTATGCGTTATGTACGCTTCCGTAGTTGACCGTAGAGTTGCCCTGTTGTTAGAAGTCGGTGTATGTTTTATTACCTTTACCAAAGCATATTACCAGGTACCTATTCCACTTTCAAAATTAACGTGAGATATACTATTCATTTTGTAAAAACGGGAATCACTCACGTAGTATTGTAACGTCAAAGATTATTCCGACACGTTTCGATTTTGCGTGTCGTGTCGGGCCCACGCGCGGACTCAATCCCATGATGATGATTTTCTTGAAAAATCGAAACGCGTCGGAATAATCTTCGACGTTACAATACTACGTGAGAAATTCCCGTTTTTACAAAATGAAGGTACCTATTCATTGAGTTTTCAGTTTAGAGTAGGTATGCCGGTATGTTTGGTAAACCGCATCACATATTTGAGCGACGATTTACAAAAAAAAGATGCCTAACCGATACAGACTAGATAGTGTATGGTTGAAACCACATTCACGTTTTTTAGGGTTCCGTACCTCAAAAGAAAAAAAAACGGAACCCTTATAGGATCACTTTGTTGTCCCTCTGTCTGTTTGTCCGTCTGTCGGTCTGTCAAGACCATTTATCTCGAGAATGTGTATAGGTAACGAGTTGAATATAATCAAATCTATATACTATATGCACTTTAAGCTGTGAAAAATCAATATTTTAAGTGAACTTGAAAAAAAAAGAAGTTTATGCCGCAAAAATCAAAACTGGATAGAGTACTTCCCGTAGACCTAGAACTCTAAAATTTGGCAAGGTATCGTCTTATTCTGTAGATACAGAGACAAATCCAAAAAACAATACATCTGCAACGGAATCATAAAAAAAATCGTCCTTAAACAGAGTACGAAATAATTTTAATTATAAAATAAAACCGAGCAAGAGCGTGTTGGACTCGCGAACCGAGGGTTCCGTGCCATCATACTATAATATAATATATGATAAAGGCGGTTTGTATTTGTTGGAGAACCTTGACAGCGCCATCTCTTGTCTGATAGCGGAACTTACGCAGATTTCTTACACTTTCGATGACTTCTAAAAAACTATGCAAATTAGAGGGTTTGTTATAATTTTCCTGTAATTTTTACATACACTTCTATTATCTATAAAAGTTTCACGGAATTATCTCTGCAAACTTCGGTGATAATGGGGGAACGGTCGTTTTTTCAACATTTTTGTAAATAACTCGGATACGTTAGATCGATACGGCTTAAAGAAAAAATAAAAACTGTTTATTAATATGCAAATGAATACCTTTCATATGATACCCAACACGACTCAGTAACTTCATCTTTGAGATCCCCTATCCGCCCCCTGCATACGATTGCAGGGGGGCGGATAGGGAATCTTTATCTTCTTTATATTATAGAATATTTTATTATAAGATTTTTTTTACATTTTTATATCCCACTAATATTATAAAGCCGAATGTTTGTTTGGAGGTTTGTTACCTCTTCACGCAAAAAGAACCCAACGGATTGAGCTGAAATTTTGCACACGCATAGATGTGGTGAAAAAAATATAAAATATTATGTAAGTATCCTATACTTCGAAAAATCTATGATAAATTAAAAACTAAATATTAGTCAACTACCTTATTTATAAAACAACCATTGTTTTACTAATATATCCAGTGAACGCCTAAGTACCCTAACGGTATCCTAGCGAATCGCGGAAAACAGACACAGTAAAAATTGTAACGTTTTTGTAGAGAAAGTTTCGATGTAGGCTGAACACAATAAAAACTACTTATAATACTTACAACACCACTGAGCTCCATTTACCATCCCACTGAGCATCGCAACACGGCGTCAGTTAGTTATTTAAAGCTATACATTACTATCTTATTATCTTTTTAACTTCGATGATTGTGCAACTCAGATCATAGAATCCAACGTGGAAACAGGACAAGTACTTACAAGTATCAGACTTACAGAAGCTTACAGACTTGTAACTGTTCTGCTATCACAGCTACAGTTACCAAGTTAGCACTCAATGTTTTTTTTCAAACATTTTTGAAGTTTTACCGATATTTAAAACCACAAAGAGGTAAGTGTGAACATAAATTACCATTAATAAAGATGACGGTAGTCTTGGAAGACTACCCAGTAACGCCCAGCATTGCGTTTCTGTTGTCTGTTTACAACGCTCTATTACTCTGGTCTTGTTCCCGTGATACTGACCGGCTTGTACGCGTAGACAATAGAGCAAGCATTATGTATAATGGAGTCTGTCACGCAATTTTCCTACAATTTTCGAGTTTACACTACTTTTACTGTGTCATTGTAGAGCTCCCGGCCTCTTGATCGCTTCTCGATTGTTTTGCTTGGTTTATTTTACTTCTTGGAATATAGAGGTAGATAGCAGTAGTTGCAAATGAGACGAAATTATTTTACGACAAATTGATTGTTGGACAGCTTTCGCAAGTTTATTATCACCCATGAGATCTTTTTTAAAGTGACTTGTTTGACAAGTTAAGCCTTTACTGGTTATGAATCCAAAAAAATGATGTATGTTGAGCAAAAAAATAAGTTACGCACACTTTCAAGATAGCTAGATCAGATTAAAATATGTCAGTCTATTAAAGTGTGTTGCTAACCACAGTTTATTGTTATATAGTTACCGTTCGGAGAACAAGTTAGATCTCTATTTTTTGTTAAAATTGTACTGTTTGTTTTCCTAAATAAATAAAATAAAAATAAATAAAATAGTCAAGCGGTAACCATCGCCCATAACAAATCATCACGAGTTAATCAAAACATCACGCAGCATCACCGCGCCCAAGTTACGCTACAAAAAACGATTAAAAACTTAATCAAACCTATTTTAGTTCCGATGGCCCACAACAGCAAGTTTATTAACAAAACACTCTTCGATTTAGAATTAAATACAATCCAGTCTTTTTTTCGCATTCAAAGATAACGTGTGAAATATAACTAATATTAATGGTTTGTTTCTTCATTATAATGCCATTTTATCGTGTTTTATTGGAAACTAGGGATACATCTGCGTAATCTTATTTATGCGTGCAGTTGAAGTTGTTTCATAAAATGACGTAGGTATTTCGCCGTCACAATTATGACCGCACAGAGTGCTTGTGTCTTGTACCTATACATCAACAACGGTTGCTAACCGGTAAGCCTTTTTATATATCTCACTAAAATCGAACAGAGAACTCACTCAGCCGGAGTAATGTACTGATAATGACATTATTTTGGAATTACAACGGCCATATATCATCTTTTTATGAGACCCTGCGACTTTTTATAATAATACTACATTTTGTGAGTGCTTACATCATTATCTGCCTAATTTATTCCGATTTTAAAATGAGCTTCTGTACCATGAATACCCGTGCAATGCAATTTTTCGGCGGATGGTCTCACAATCTGCAATGGAATACTAATTTCTGATGCGTAAAGTAAGCAAATTTTAAACTTTGATAACAAAATTACACGTGAAACCTACCTGGTGAATATATTGTCAGAGGTGGTATAAAAAATGAAACTGTTATTTATTAAATAAATTATAGCTAACAGGGCACGAAGAGACCAGAACCCTGGAGATGAGTAAGATCCTATAATTGTTTTAAATAAACCATGCAGGGGCTACTAAACGACATTACCTTCTTCGTTTTATGAATTAATTCTTATTGAACTGCGTTATGGTGCCATGAGGTGCCGGCAGTAGAATGTTGCCTCTTCTCTCTTTCCCGTGGATCCAGTAAGAATCAGCCGAGGGATACCTCCGGAAGATGGGCAGCAGCGTCTTTCCGTGTGTCATCCCGTACTGCGCTTGCGAACCCACCTCTGGAAGGTCTATGTCTATGAACTGCGTAATACGGCAGGCCCTTATATGTTTACGAGCTAACTGTCAACTATGAGGATGTGTAAATATTTCTCCAGCTACGAATTTATAACTGCAAAAGTCATCATAGCTAATAAATATGTTTAACATGCCAACAGCCCGGACGCAGTAATTAGACGATAAAATGTACATGAATAATCTTCTAATTAATTGCCCACTGGGATAACGATGTGGGCCTACTCAATAAGGGACCGATTGAAATCATTATTATAGTAATTTGTCGGTAACTATCAAAAATTAACGGGTGTACTTTGATTAGCAACGTATCGTAGCAATAATGAGTGCTTAGTTGTTTTGACCACTATGTTTTTATGTAGCAGGAGAGGCTGGCTGTCATCTGCAGCTTCATCTTCATGAAGAGACTCGCAGTTTCAAACCATCGAGAAGTCGACTAAAGTCCAAACTTAAGTCCGCTCGTGATTCCGAGATCAAAACGTTAATAAAGTTCAGAGATATTCACCGACAAAGCTATACCTATTTTTCACCGATTTAAGCCAGTCTCAGAATTTATATTATCCTAGTTATAGTTACAGCATAGTTCCGGTACATGGGACTTGAACCTGTATTTAATTTAGTCTACGTTATTTATATTCGTAATTAAATGTCGGATATGTGAAAAAAGTGTACAGAAAAGTGCACATATCTATGACAGCAATGCCATTTTCGCTCAAACCATCGCGTCGCTCGCCAAGTGACATGATTGGTAGAGACCACTTGTTTTCAGTGAAAATTCATGCATGCTCAGCGAACTATTCATAAATAACGTTTCTGAAATGACAATTAATTTTGATGTGTAAAGATGATATACTACCTATGCGTATATCCTACCTGTTTTGCAAAGAAAAGAGTGGAAACGTAGGAGACTTAGACGACCCCAAGGAACATGGCATAAACGTAGGGAAAATAGTTTGGAAAGAACAATGTTCTACTCACTGTCGGTGAGGTGGTTGAAAGCGGTGACGTCATCGTTAAGCCGCTGCATCTGCTTTAACTTGGTGCTCAGTTCTCGTGTGTGGAGGAACAGGAACAATGTGCATGATACCGCTACTAGGGCCACCAACTCGCTGGTTCTGTAACAACGGATTGGATACATAAGTAGGTATAATAAGAAATTATAAGGCTTAAGTAGGATTGGGCTGGTCATGACTGCCAAGTGAGCTGTGAGCAAAGGTCGATACCGGGTCGCTATAGTTTTCCTATAAACTTTACATACATTTTTATTAGCTATACAAGTTTCACGGGTTTATCTCTGCAACCTTCGGAGATAAGCGGGGAACGGTCGTTTTTTCAACATTTTGGTAAATAACTCAAGAACGATACGGATTAAAGGAAAACTGTTTATTAATGTGCAAATGAATACCTTTTATATGATACATCACATGACAACTTTACAAAAAAATTGAAAACCCACTTTCCACCCCCCTTGTCTAAAAAATTATGCAAATTAAAGAGTTCGCTACAATTTTCCTATAAACTTTATATACCCTTCTATTAGCTTTAAAAGTTTCACGGATTTATCTCTGCAAACTTCGGAGATAAGGGGGAACGGTCGTTTTTTTACCATTTTTGTAAATTACTCGGAAACGATACGGCTTAAAGGAAAAATAAAAACTGTTTAATGATGTGCAAATGAATACCTTTCATATGATATCCCATAAGACCTAGTAACTTCACTAAAAAAAATTGAGATCCCCTATTCGCCCCCCTGCAATCCATAAAATATATATGCAATAAATATGTATATATTTATATATACTTTAATTTCTCAGGCCTCCTCGCACATGAATTACGTAGTATCAAATCGTATAAAGAACAAAAGTAACAGCTTACTCGTATCAAAAATCCTTTTGAATTAACCGCTAAATGAATTTAGTGATTGTTGTGTAAGGCGATCTCAAAGTTGTCTATGAAAATGCCAGTTCATATTAATTAAATTTAAGTATTATTTGCTTCATCATCATTTCAGCCGTAGAACGTCCACTGCTGGACATAGGCCTCCCTCATGGATTTCCAGTTATTGCGGTTGGATGCGATCTGCATCCACCGCCGACCTGCGGTCTTCACGAGGTCGTCAGCTCAGCTTGTTGGTGGACGTCCTACGCTGCGCTTGCCGGTCCTTAGCCTCCACTCGAGAACTTTTCGGCCATCTGTTCTGCGAGCTACATGGCCTGCCCATTGCCACTTCAACGTGCTAATCCGCTTGATTATGTCGGTGACGTATCTCCTCATTTCTGATTCGATCCCGTAAAGAAACCCCGAGCATAGCCCTCTCCATAGCTCGTTGAGCGACTCTGAGCTTATTCATAACATTTTTGTAAATTACATTAAAATTTGGACGAGCTCTGTGGCGCAGCGGGCGAAGGTCCGCCTGCGACGCAAGGGGTTGCGGGTTCGATTCCCGCCTCGGGACAAATGTCTGTACGATCTGCAGATATTTGTTCAGGGTGTTCTGGGTGTTTTTCTATATATAATAAAAATATGTATCTATGTAGTATAATGTATTAAGTATATCAGTCATCTTGTACCCATAATACAAGCTCTGCTTAGCTTGGGGCTAGATGATGCTGTGGGATTTGTCCAGCATTATTTAAAAAAAAAAAAAAAAAAAAAAAAACATAAGGCCAATCGTGAATGACCACGTCTCGGTTCCATATGTCATCACTGGTAACAAACACTGATTGTAGACTTTCGTCTTATGGCACGAGTTTTTTTATTTAATTCTTTAAAAAAAAAATTGGCTTATCAGGAGGTAATTACGAAGTGAGTACATATGTCAATGATGCAAAGAATGGTTGTTCAATGTGCTTTCAATAAATAATACCATGTACCTCAGATCCCATTAACAATTAATTCTGCCTTTCTCGAGACGCAGTTAGAATGTATCCTTTCACCACAACACTTTCCGTTCCTTTGTTCCGTTTATTGCCTTTGTAAAACATTTACTTTTGTGCTGGTACCTTACTCCTCCATATAATTACATTTTACAAGTAAACATCAAATCCTATTAAGAATGTATTATATAATATATTTTGATGTGTCGCTAAACGCATTAAGTGATTGTTGTGCAATCTGATCTAATGTAGACAATGGAAAAGCTAACAATAAAATAACTAATAGCTTATAAACTTTACTAATGTTTTCTTGCATTACTTGGGCTCTTATGAACTCTTACTTTAAGTCAATACACGTTGTATTTAGGCCTCCTTCATGTACCTCCAATTATTGCAGCTGAAAGAGGCCTGCGTCCACCGCTGACCTGCTGACCTTACCAGGTCGGCCGCCTATCTAGTTGGTGGACGTCCTACGCTGCGCGCTTGCCGGTCCGTCCGATATTACAAACATCAGCTTTAGGCCCGAAGTAATTTGAGATTGTGACTGTACCAGTATCAGAGATGATTGAAATAATACTTAATTCGTAAATAATAAATACCCATTAATTAAGTATTAATCCAACCATCATCCCGATCCTTTGCAGACTCCCACCATTCTCTGTCAAAGGTGACAAGTTCATCCCACCAACGCTTCCTCGGCCAACCCCGACACCGCCTTATTATTGAATTACGAATCCTCCATTGAAATAAAATTGGAATCGAGCGCACATTTTTCACCTCATCTCATTAGAAACTTGAACTCGAAATCATTAATTTGGCCTCATCAAACTCATCTCAAGTCGAGTATGTAATAAACACAAATTGCACGATAGATTTATAAATATGTATGCTCAGATAATGGCGGCTGCACGCTATACAAGCATGGATGGATGCCCGTCGAAATGGATTCAAGATAACACTGAATAAAATAAATAGAGCAAAGAATTTGCCTCATTAAAAGTATTAAGTATAGAGGATAGAAAAATATTAAATATACGTTAGGAGATATGTAGGTAACATATCGGTACAACTAGTACCTAATATTGTTCCTAATAATCAGGATAGTGTTGCGGAGCGTTGCTAATTTCGATTAATAAGGTTCTCAAGGCTATTATATATAATATAATATTATGGAAGGGGGATAGGGAGGCCTTTGCCCTGCAGTGGGACGAAAATGGCTAGTAATAATAATAATAATAATAATAAGGTTCTCAAGGCTTACCACATCATATATTTACTTGAAACAAATCCGATACGCACAAAATGTAATCACACTCTACCAATACATTACCGCCGTGGGGTGCCGGCAGTAGAATGATACCCCTTCTCTCATGCCCATGGATGCAGTAAGAGCCTGCTAAGGGATACCTCCGGAAGATGGGCAGCAGCGTCTATCCGTGTATCAACATCCCATACTGCGCTCACCAACCCGCCTGCCAAGCGTGGTGAGAATGGCAACTACCCCTCATGGAGATCCATGAGGGAGGCCTGTGTTCATCAGTGGACGTTTTATGGCTGAAATGATGAATGCATTACCTAAAAATCACTTTGTTCTTGTTGACTTTTTTTAGTCAGAATTTATATCCAATGTGGATTGTTGACCACAACAACACAAATGATAATTGTAATCAATTTTGTTGAAAAATCAATGTTAAGTGAATAACCATATTTAAGGATTGCAGTTTGTTAGCACATTATTGTCTGTTCATCGAATTTTGCTCAAATATGAAATAATAATAATAATGCTATATCTAATAATAATGGATCTATGAGACTTTCAATCCGAATGTTGTGAATCCCTGGATTGAGCTTCACGACCCGAATGTACTCTCCAGTGAGCGCCACTACTACAAGCGGATTGTTCGGGAGGCGATTGAAATCAAGGGAAACCCGAATTTTAATAGTGAGGTTGGTTTTCGTCTTTCGGCCTCGTGGAATCCCGTTATTAGTAAATGTGTGACGCGAGGCATTCCGGTATTGCCGCACAAACATAGATAGATGATTTATACGGTGTCAGCAAATGGTCATAATGCTGCAATGTCTAGACATTGATGGACTAGGCTTGCCCAGCACCTGTACCATTCTTTCAGCTTTGTCGGCAACATTAAGAAGAAAGAGCAAGTCAATGTGTATATAAGTAGTTCCCTAATATATATCCCTATAAGTTGCAGGTGCATTTATCTAGCCAGCACACAGCATACCTTGAACGTAAACACCACAATTCATCCGAATAATTGTGAAAGCAAATAAATTCCTGTCTTGCATAAAGGGGAATCATAATTTAGGTAGACACATCTGAAATGGAATAGACTCTCAAAGCTCATAATTCCATTAACATGTCTATATGCGCTGCCAGCAGAAGAATATTGACCAAGCTATGGGGGACGATCAGCGCAGCGCTGGCAGGCTAACTCTGTTGTATTTTTGATTATTAACAGATATTTCTGAGGTAATAAATCAATAAAAGACTGTCATTTATGAACGATGATTATGCTTTTATTTTCTAAACTCAGTTCTGATGATAGGATCCATGAGAAATTGAGAAAACTCTAAATGTTAAAAATTCCACAGGACGTTATTAATAACTCGATATGCAAAGGCTATACGTTCCGTTCCTTTTCGTAAAACAATTGTAGATTAATATTATTTTAAAATATAGTAGGTGTAGCGACCCTAGTAGGTCCGCCAACAAAACTGGAAACGATCAGTCCAACGCCAAAAAGTGTAATAAATAAATTAGGCCAGGTGCGTGTCGGGGCACGCGCTATGTAGGGTTCAGTAGCTACCCAAAAAATCAAGAAGAAAAAGTTCATCCCCACCGTTCATCTAACAAATCCGATGTGCACAAAATATAATAACACTACCAATGCATTAGGTACCTAAAAGTAACTTTGTTCTTGTTGACTTTTTTAGTCAGAATTTATATGCAATGTGGATTGTTAACCACAACAATTTTTAGCAATTCATCCACTGTAACATGTTCATTTATCACATTATGATGACTTATAGTCTCTTCGCAAAGCCACTGACAGACAGACAAAGCAAAATTATATGAAGGAAGGAGAGGATGATAATGAAATCACCCCTCTTCCATAGTTATTATGGGAAGACATTTAAGTCTTAGGAGAAGACTCATGCCCAACAGGGACCCGCTGAGGCCTTGATAAGAAAATGATCAATAAAAACACTATTATACTTGGCACTTTAGTTATTCAGCCAAAGAGCCATGTTTCAAAGCTTTACGATTTTATTACCCTTATACAAGATGCCTGAAGCAAAGTTACGATATGTCTTAAAACTGCTTATCTTAAGGGTCAGCTTGAACTTTGCAGAATTGTTACACGATACTTAATGATAACAATTAGGAAGGAGTGAAAAAATGTCATTTGCATAGCAAAAAAATTATAATTATTGCCATTTATTTATTTATTACACTTAAATAAATAAATGGCAATAATTATAATTTTTTATCAATAATTATAATATTACACTTATAGTAGAACCACGTAAAAAAAATATTAACTTATCTAACAATTGGGTTATTGCCTTAATCTAGTTAAGTACAGTAAGTTTAGCTACAAACTGATTTATTTTTAATTAAAGTCCTGCTTCATTTTATTCTGTGCTCTCCAACCCCTTAAGTTTATAGAGCCGCGGATAGCCCCTGCCATGGCCCTTGCATTTTATTATGCACTCGTTTCATCTCATGAGCTTAAATAAATTATTAGCTGGGTACAATTACTGATTTCGACAAATAAATCAAACGTTAGCATAGGTGTAATATATGAAATCACAGAATACGAGATACAGAATTTCAAGTTATTCCTTACTACATATTCTTGTTTAGATTAACCTTCATAGTTTATTTATTTTTTTTATACACAAAAATTTAATCTTTCGATTTTACTCATGGAGATTTAGTAAATTACAAAGTATTGCTAAACAAGAAGCATTTTATTCTTTCTAGGATATTTGTGGACGATTTGTGCTTAGATGCGTATTTAATTTAGTATACCATTACTTCCAAGGAAACCTTGACTATATGTATACATCTCCACAGGTCTGTACGCGTCCTGCTTATCACATTCGTTAAAATCACATCAAGAGGCACATGAGGATTAAAACGTGTAGTCGCATAGATTTTGATAAAACTTTTTATGTGGGCTAGTTAGCAATTTTTACATGTGGACCCTAGTTCCGTGTAAAAGTCGTTAGAAGCTGTTTTAATGGACAATACATTCACAAAACTCCACTTTTGTCAACAACCTGCCCTAAATTCCATCCTTTTTCTAAGAAATATTTTGAAATCCACGCTCATAAAAGCAATTTGCAAAAGGGCAACGTTCTAAAACAACATTTTCTACAAAACGTGATTTCTAGTATTTGCTCACAGCTCCCTGTACGTAGAGAGACGGTGTATGAAATAGAAAGTGGGTGCGACCTTCTGGGATACGTGATCTGTAGAGCTAATATCTATATCACTGATGTCAGTCAAGGGTGTCAGATAAGAGAACGAAAGCCCGTAGCGGCCACCAACAAACTTTGTGGTGATCGTTACAGTATACCAAAGTTGTGTCAACATCACTATAAACATTCTGTACATCTAAATAACGATTAACCTTACCTTAGACAGGTATAAGGAAGTCTTTAAGTCAGAGAAAATTAATTCCTTCAGTGCACCGATAACTAAGTAATTAGCAACATATAAACAGTGTTGTTTGCCCACAACCTGAAAGATCTCTCTCGTGATCTTTTGGTGCTTTTTTATCTGTTGGTCCTAAAGAATAAAGATAAGATAAATGAATATTTCCGAAACCTCGAATAACGGTTGGAAACGAGAGACAGGAAGTGGTTAAAAAGTATGTTTATCTTGGGCATATTCCTTCTTTTGATACAGAACATCTGAGTAAGGAGAGGAGAGCGGGTCATGCTCGGCATTAAACTCCAAGACCGAATACGTAACACCGAAATCAGGCGCTGCACTTAAGTCCAATACCACGAGGTATTGGACTTAAGTGCAGCGCCTGTTAGGGTGACGAATCTTAAATGAAATTGCGCTGGACACTTGGCTAGACGAGGTTATGGCAGGTGGAGCGAAGCTTTGCCCTAATGGTGGGCGAGGACCAGACAATAAAAATGCCGACCGATGGCGCGGTGGGTCGCTGACTTAAGACTAGTCGCGGGCAATTACTACTGGCTTGGCACAGCGCAGAAATGGATAAGGTATGTGACGTTAACAAAGGGAGGCCTACACCCAGCAGTGGGTACCTAAGGACTGTGGATGATGATAATGATGAAACAATGACATTTTAGGAAATCCTTTTATTATTGATCAATCATCAAAAGTTTCTTAAATTTTAATAAATATAATACAGCTTACACCACGCACCTAACTTGTTATCATCTTGCTGACGCTTCGTAGACCATTAGAGGCCCTTTTTCATGAGCACCGTTCGTGGCCGACTCCGAGGGCCGCGAGACGAGAACTAGCTTGAGCGCGGCGTTCGGTACGGATCGCGCGGCTGGACATAGCCGCCGGCGCTGGTGGTGGGAGGGATCCCCCTGCTAAATCCTCATCACTTGTTTCGTCCGTAGCGTTAGGCTGGATACACACGGTGCTTACTTAAATTTACCATTATACCTTAATTATATGAATTTTATTACAAGTTTCCTGAATCATTATACCACATACAAATAAAACCGGGCAAGAGCAAGTCGGACTCGCGCACCGAGGGTTCCGTGCCATCATACAATATAATATACGATAAATGTGTTTATATTTGTTGGAGAACCTTGACACCTAGCTATCAGACAAGAGATGGGCTAGAAAGTTCGCTATAATTTTCCTAAAAACTTTACATATACTTCTTAGCTATAATATATATACTAATTAGCTATATTTTTATTAGCTATAAAAAAGTTTCACGGGTTTTATCTCTGCAAACTTCGGAGATAAGGGAACGGTCGTTTTTTCAACATTTTTGTAAATAACTCGCAAACGATACGGCGTAAAGGAAAAATATAAAATGTTTATTAATGTGCAAATGAATACCATTCATATGATACCCCACACGGCCTAATAACTTCACTTAAAATTTTTGAGATCCCTATCCGCCCCCCTGCAATCATAATGAGAATATTTTTTTAACATTTTCATATATGCTGTATTAGTAAAAAAAGTATTATGTTTAAGCATTTCCAATTTCAAGTCGATAGCATCAGCAGTTCTTGAGATATCTATTTGTGACAGACAGACAGACAAAGTGATGCCATAAGGGTTCCTTTTTACCATTTTGGTCCGGAACCCTAAAAAGGCCGTGTTGGCTGAGTGGTATGTACCCCCAACTTTCGATCCGAAGGTCGTAGGTCCGCTACCGGACATGCGTGCACCAGTGCATATTTTTTCTTGAAAATGTATGCGGACATTTAACGGTGAAGGAAAACATCGTGAGGAATGCCGCGGCTTAATCAGATTCAGACGTAGGTATTCACTTAGACTGTTCTTTCCTCGGACTAAAAGCCGACTAAAGTATAGGAATGATATAGGTGCAGGGCAAGCCATATCCATCTGACAATGCCCAGGGCACTGCAGTGTCACGTGCAGCATGAGTGTTGATGCCGCTGTATTCAGTATTCAGTTGTTTATTGCTTTCCATTGTAAACATAGGTCTTAAACATAAGTACAGAATGGAACCCTGATGGGCACTGCAATCTAAATGTAGGTATAAGAAGGTATGCTGCAATCTAAATGTATAAATCTACTACAATAGATGTGGAGTGCCTCGAAAAGACTACGAAGTAAACTTTTTACATTTAACTTATTTATTTTTATTTTATTTATTTAAACAAAATCCACAGTCCTTAATCTACCTTATACTAAATTACATATGTATCCTACGACCAATAACGGATTTACATTATATATAAGATAATATAAACTTCATATTCTTTTCGAGTTGGAAAACCTAATTATATTAATGGCTTTACTTTACTTTAAAAAAGCCGTGTTGGCCGAGTGGTATGTACTTCCGACTTTCAATCCGAAGGCTTCGATACCGGCCGTGCACCAATGGATTTTTCTTTCTTGAAAAATGTATGTGCACACTTAACACGAGCTTTAACGGTGAAGGAAACATCGTGAGGAAACCCGCGGCTTAGTTAGCTTCAGACGTATTGACCTGTTCTTTCCTCTGAATAATAGCTGACTAAGCTGAGAGGATGGTATAGGTGCTGGGACAGCCTAATTGTTGAAATGGAACGCAATCTAAGCTAGTTCCTATTTTTGCCGCGTTTTATGCGTGGCGTCTCTCTCGCTTCCCGCTAAAACTGATTGTCATCGGTGTGTGCATGTGCAAAGTAATTAAAACAAGATTATTGTAAAACCTCAAGCTTTCCGTTTTATTTCACGCAATCCAAACCACATTCCTTCATGGTAGCAGAGCGTGGTTCGTGGTTTGCTGGTTGGATCCGTATGCGTGAAAAAAAAGCTTCCGTGAGTCAGCAACAAAATCTTCCGTACTACAGTTCGAGGTTAGAACTTGAAAAAAGTGCTAAATTACGACGAGATGAGCTCAAATATGTTTGGATTAGAGAAACTGACAGGGCGAGAAAACTTCTCGACGTGGAAATTCAGTATAAAAACATATCTGGAGCATGAAGATTTGTGGAAATGTGTGGAGCCATGTGCCGGCGTACAAATTGACCCTCACACGGATGTCAAGGCGAAGGCAAAGATAGTTTTACTCCTTGATCCACAAATTTACGTTCACGTACAGGAATGCACTACGGCTAAAGAGGTGTGGGACAACTTACAGAGAGCCTTTGATGATAATGGACTAACAAGAAGGGTGGGCCTGTTAAAAGATCTCATCAATACAACACTCGAGTCAAGCAATAGCGTCGAAGATTACGTGAGTAAAATAATGAGTACTGCGCATAAACTCCGGAATATAGACTTTGATGTTAATGATGAGTGGCTCGGCACGTTGATGCTGGCAGGACTTCCTGACATATACAAACCTATGATTATGGGACTTGAGAGTTCTGGAACTAAAATCAGCGCTGATCTAGTAAAAACTAAGCTAATTCAAGAAGTAAATATGTCAAATAAAAATGCTGCATTTTATAGTAACTCTAAGGGTAAGAATACCACAGCATCATCAAAGCCAAAGGGACCAAGATGTTACAACTGTAATAAATTTGGCCATTTTGCAAAGTTTTGTCAAAATCCCAAGAAAACTTTTAATAAGGACCACACTAAAGGGCAAAGTTCTAGTTTTGTTGCAGCCTTTTCAGCAACCGTTGGAGAAGAGAGTGACAAATGGTACATTGATTCTGGTGCATCCATGCACATGTCGTGCAGAAGTGATTGGATGTACAACATCACCGAGCCATCCATAAAAACCATAACTGTGGCAAATAGAGAACCACTAGCTGTAAAAGGAACTGGGTATGTCGATATTCATCTAAATCAGGAAAATAAAATACAGGTAAAAAATATTTTGTATGTACCTGGATTAGCAGCCAATCTCCTTTCAGTCAGCACCATTGTTAAAGCCGGACACAAAGTTACATTTAATGATAAGCAATGTAATATCCATAATGCTTATGGAAAGCTTATATGCTCTGCAATATTGCAAAATAATCTCTACATTATAGACTCAAAACATAGTGATGAGACCGCTCACTTAACATCAAATGATGTATTATGTGATAATACTCACCTGTGGCATCTTCGGATGGCCCACCTGAATGTTTCAGATGTAACGAAGCTGCCTGATTGTGCTGAGGGTGTGACTCTGACTCAGAAGAAAAGTAATGTCACAATCTGTGTCCACTGTCTTGAAGGTAAACAAGCAAGATTGCCATTTAAAAATGTTGGTTCTAGAGCAGCCAAGCCACTGGAACTGATACATTCAGATTTATGTGGCCCCATGGAGAACACGTCATATGGAGGTATGAAGTATTTTATTTCATTCATAGATGACTTCATGGTCCATGTGTACTTCATGAAGGACAAATTGAATGTCATTGAAATTTTTAAAGATTTTAAAATGAAAGTAGAGAATAAACTCGGCCATAAGATCAAAATCATCCGAACTGACAATGGTACAGAGTATTGTAATAGTATGTTCGATAAGTTCTTAACCAATCATGGCATAGTTCACCAGACTTCAACTCCGTACACTCCTCAGCACAATGGCATGGCAGAACGCATGAATAGAACTCTAGTAGAGCGAGCACGATGCATGATTTTTTGTGCTGACTTAGATAAGCACATGTGGGCTGAAGCTATAGCTACTGCAGCGTATATAGTCAATAGATCGCCCAATAAAGCTTTAGAAGGTAAAACACCTTATGAAATGTGGACAGGAAAGAGACCTAATCTGTCCCACATGCGCATATTTGGCTCTGTTGCTATGGTTTTTGTACCCAAAGAAAAACGTCAAAAATGGGACAAAAAATCTCAAAAGATGATTTTAGTTGGCTACTGTGAGAACAGTAAAGGCTACCGCTTAATGGATTTAAAAACCCATAAAATAACGAAGAGTAGAGATGTGGCTTTTATAGAGGAAAATAAAGACAAATTCACCTCATGTAAATATGATGTTCCAGTTGATCTGCCGTCTCAGGAGAATCCAGCATCTCAAGATGCCAGTTCACCGGACATGAACGAGAAACTGAAAGCCACCTGTACCAGCCAGCATCATATAAATCACTCCGACGAATCTGTTATACCTACATGCTCAGGAAAAATGTCAAGTAAAGACTCGGACAACAAGCATGATGAAGGTGATTCAAGTGAATATGAAACTGATACTGGTGAGCATGATGAGACCTTTTCTCCTCCATATCAATTGCGACAAACATCCAGGAGTAACATCACCTTGAGGCCCAGAAGAAAACGAAATGATGGAAACTTTTTTATGCTTATTTACTAACTTGACTGATCCACAAACAGTAGAGGAGGCTTTATCATCCCCGGAGGCCACAGAGTGGAAAAAGGCCATGGATGAAGAGTACAGCTCCCTTATTAAGAATGAAACATGGAGTTTAACAGACCTCCCAGCTGGCAAAAAGGGACTACCTTACAAGTGGGTTTTCAAGACAAAAACAGACCAGAGTGGAAACATTGTCCGTTACAAGGCCAGGCTTGTGATTAAAGGATATGCACAGGTCAGAGGCAGAGATTTTGAAGAAATTTACCTGTTGTGAGGTACACTACCATACGTTACCTGTTTGCCCTAGCAGCAAAATATTGTCTTCAGATCGATCAGATGGATGCTGTGTCGGCGTTTCTACAAGGAGAGATTGATAAAGACATCTACATGTTGCAACCTGAAGAATACAAACAGGGTACACAGGTATGCCTTTTAAATAAATCTATATATGGCCTAAAACAGGCAAGCCGACTCTGGAACATAAAGCTAAATAATGTTCTTCGACAGTTGGGCATGCAGCAATCACAAACAGACCCTTGTGTATATTATAATATAGAAAAGAATGTCTTCATCGCTTTATGGGTTGATGACTTGATTTTGTTCACTTCTCAACAAAAAGTTAAGAAATGGTTGAAGGAAAATTTAAAACAACACTTTGAGATGAAAGATTTGGGAACAGCGAGTCAGTGTGTTGGTTTAAATATCACAAGAGAAGGAGACAAGGTAATGCTAGACCAAGAAAAATACATCAAGGAAATATTAACTAGATTTAATATGACAGACTGCAAACCTGTGAAAACGCCTGTTGAGGTTGGTTTAAAATTTAATGAAGACAAAGAAGAAGAAATGTTTGAATGCCCTTTTCAGCAAGCCATTGGTGCACTTCTTTATGTGGCTCAAGGTACACGACCAGACATTTCTTATGCTGTTAACATGCTAAGCAGATACAATAATAAACCTAAACCTGTACATTGGAATGCAGTAAAAAGAATTTTCAGATATCTTCAGGGTACAAAAGATATGAAATTAATTTATACCAAAGATGGTAATGAGAAAATAACAGCATATTGTGATGCTGACTGGGCGAGCGACGTGTGCGACCGCAAATCGTGCACGGGTTACGTATTTTTATTACAGGATGGTGCTATATCGTGGCGCTCGCACAAGCAGCAGACCGTGGCACTGTCGACCGCCGAGGCGGAGTACATGGCCATGTCCTCTGCGGCGCAGGAGGCGTTGTGGCTCCAACAGCTGCACGACGAGCTAGGCCAACACCAGAGCAACCCCATGACCATCTTCAGTGATAACCAAAGTGCAATAAGACTGTCGAATAGTGATTGTTATTTGCCTAGGTCTAAACATATAGATATTCGCTATCATTTCCTAAAGGTGCATATTAATAATTTAAAGATTAAGTTTTGTTATATTTGTGGAGACAAAATGGTAGCTGATATATTAACTAAAGGAACAACAGCTGAGAAACATTGTTATTGTGTAGCAAAAATGGGATTGCGCTCCAAGGGTGGGTGTTGAAATGGAACGCAATCTAAGCTAGTTCCTATTTTTGCCGCGTTTTATGCGTGGCGTCTCTCTCGCTTCCCGCTAAAACTGATTGTCATCGGTGTGTGCATGTGCAAAGTAATTAAAACAAGATTATTGTAAAACCTCAAGCTTTCCGTTTTATTTCACGCAATCCAAACCACATTCCTTCACTAATCCATCTAACAATGTCCCAGCACTGCAACGTTCCGTACAGTATGATTACCAATTGCTGACGCTGTATAAATCATCTATAATTGATGCAAAGGCCTTACTTTTTAGTATCAATTTCTGATTAAAAACCCGGAGAATAAAAAGTGAATGCCGATATCATCGTCATGTACAATTTCTCCTGTTTAAAAACCACTAATTAAAATAAGTAAGTAAGGTATGTGCAGGTAATATACGCGTATAAAATAGAAAGTGGTCTCGTAGTGGGGTGCGTGATAGAGCCCGCAAATTGCGATTTACGCCAAAGTGGCCGGTGTCGTGACTTTAATACAAAAAGTTCTGGGCTGACCTACATGAGGACCATAGAATTCTACTTTAAAAGCTTCTCGCGTATTTTATCTTCCGCATACATTTTATAACCTAGTTTGTTTTTACAAGCTTCTATTAAACTTGCCCTAAAAATAAAATGCAATGAAAATATCTAGTTTCAATTCCGCTAATGCTGAGATGCATATGCACCACCCTCCCGCCCGCTAATTATGCCTAATTATGCACATGCAGGGAGCACTAGGTTGTTAGTGCAACATGCATACCCAAACCCACACGACAGAACACACACACATCACACACAGACAGTCGTGTGGGTTTGGGTATGCATGTTGCACTAACAACCTAGCTCTCCCTGCGTGTGCATCATCATTTTCATCATTTCAGCCATAAAACGTCCACTGATGAACACAGGCCTCCCTCATGGATCTGAGGGAGGGTTGTTGCCATTCTCACCACGCTTGCCAGGCGGGTTGGTGTGCGCAGTATGGGATGTTGATACACGGATAGACGCTGCTGCCCATCTTCCGGAGGTATCCCTTAGCAGACTCTTACTGCATCTATGAGAATGAGAGGAGGGGTATCATTCTATTGCCGGCACCCCACTTGTGGTTAATGATATCCAGGGTCTAAAGATAGAGACGGTAGGTGGCCATACTACTGAAATGACGGAACTACTGAACTAAACAACATAGACCCGTCGTGTTTGAGCTCTTTAATTACCAGGATAACACGATAATAACCAGGGCCTTAAGATGGGGCCGGAAGGTGGCTAATGAAAGTCCTCTGAACTAAACAGACGGACAGAATAATGCTGACTGATATGTATAGACGTTGGGTGCAAATCGCAGCCTGAATTTTATACATTATGTATACTTCTTATATTTTAATTATCTACTAACCGTGTGTTTTATATTCAATGTGTTGTATTATTTTTTGTAACTAGATTTAATAATGGTTCTTGTGTCTGAATGAATAAATACATTATTATTATTATTAAACAACCCGTTGTGTGTGGTATCAAATGAAAGGGCTTAAAAACTTGTTTTTAAAACTATTTTAAACATAAACGTATGTCTTTTCTAAACTTTCGCAATCAGAACCATTATAAATAGCCGGATACATTACGACCGCTGGCTCAGTTGGCACCGACGGCTGAGGAGAATACGAGTTATTTGAGTATTCTATCAACTATCTGGTCAACTTGTATAATTTATTATTTCTTAGCTAAATTAGGTCGGGAATAATGATGGAGAAATACCCGGTTACATTGGGTATTTATAAATCCTACTAATATTATAGAGCCAAAAGTTTGTTTGTTTGGATGGATGTATCTGTTAGGTCTTCAAGCAAAAACCACCGAACAGATCAAGCTGAAACTTTGCACATATATAGACTTTGAATAGGATTAGCACATAGACTGATTTTTACCCGGGTAAAACGCGTGCGAAGCGTCGTGCAGAAGCTAATAGTTTAAAAAAGTCCTAGCAGTAAAAACTGACCCACGATTTATTTATTGTCCTACGGGTATGTATATTTTGTTCCGATATAAATTTAAGCAAAGTTTTTAACCTATAACTTAAATCAACCTCAGTTTCGCATTTACTATCAATTACTGGCATTACACAACGCAACAGTGAAGTCGCAGCAATACGTACACATACACATTTCCTATTATGTATGATTGCATGAGAGTTTACTCCTGCCATGCCCATTACCACCATTAGAACATTACCCATCCACCATCCACCGCGTGGTAATCTACACGCAACCGACGGAGGGCGAAGTTCTTTAATGTTCAACATATAATATAATCCTGAACTGTGAAAATATATAATATAATTCTGCTCCGCATAGGCATATGATTTTGGTAATTTTCTCAAAAATCATGTTTAATATGATAACTTGGAATTCGACGACATTGGAGTAAGGTAATCTAGCCAAGCCTAACGACCTACCCCCCCCCCCCCCCCCCCTGACGGCTTTGCATAGACCTTCCAAACACCCATTCAAGATTTTTCAGTAAAGCATTTTGGTCAGGACTATTTTTGTTGGGTTGGCATGTAAAAACGTACTAGTAATATAAAATTACTATTACACTAGTAATCAAATTTAAAGTAATAAATAATAGTCTTCCTAACCGATTTCGGCTACATCGACCTTTTTGTTTAGAATATGCCTGCATTCAGGTCCATGTTCTAGATAATATAGTCAATTCCTAGAACGAAATGTAGCAACACAAATAGAAGTCATCAGTCATAATTAATTTTATAGTCGCGTATTCGCTACACATATCGCTTTCGCAAACCTATTTTTGTGAATTGAATACCCTTTCTAAGTATTTCTATGTATCTGTTGATCCTGTATGCATCAACAACTGTCACGCAAAGTGGATAAAAGTGTCATCACTTCGCAATTCATATGAGCAGCTTATCTGAATGGCTGTATTATAGCTCACTGGGTTATTCTTGATGCGTATCATTTGTCTTCTGAGAGCATAAGACAAAAGCTTGATGGTTATCAGGAAGCCATAGAGTTAGATGAGAATATTATAATTTATAGAATAGGTAGAATATCGCAATGAACAATCCCGTAACTTTATTTATATTTGTCATTGTAATAATTTTATTTATGAACCTTTTATCACAACTTTGTTTTATCATTAATTCCATTCATTTATACTTTTCGTGACACTAATGGCTCTGTCGGTCTGTCGTTGTTTGATGAACACAACCAACTCTACAATCCACAATTAACAGTCAAAATTAGTCAATTATGAGTGACTCAAGCATATTTTTTCTATTAGTACTGATATAAAATGCTTTGTGTCACAAATAAAGAAATTATCTATCTACCAGAGAAAACCTTTATCTGTTTACCTCATCCATCAAAATGAAAAACAACATCTCTACCACCACATCTTGCACTTACAATCTACTTTTTAAGGCAAGTTTTCTATAACCTTTTTTACCCTTGACAACAATACAAACACTTTAATCGAACATGAAACTCTTTTTTGAAATTATTGTTGAAATAAATACACCGTAAGACTTGTAGCCAGAAAGGCAAGATATATTAATAATGTTAGAGAATCAAACGAATTACGCATCGAAAATAAATTATAGGAAAGGTTTTATCTATGATTCTCTCACGTACGGGTCTTACAAATATATTTATAGCTTTACAAATCTAGGGATCAAATGGAGCTATACATCCAACGTGAGTTAGCAGACACGCGATGTACGCAGAATAGTATAATTTATTACTTATTTTACCGATCTCTAAAGCTGGACGCGGAACATTTTATTTTAATTTCCTGACTTAACTTTGACATGCTTTTATTTTTGTTTTCGTTAGCTATTTCTTAATTGCATTAAATTTCATCTCTTTTGGTTTAATCGCGATCGTGACAGCATTTGGTCCTTGGCCAAAATGGTCAATCGTTTGATTGATTTCAGCAATGATTTGACATTTTGTCCATCTCTAAATATAAATAACTTACAAGTCCGAGCTTAATGTGCAGAAAGTGTACAGCTACTTATGACCACGGCTAGGTAACTCTCACACATCAATCAGAAGTGCATCTGCCGACGATAATGGATGGATAAATCATAGAATAATATTTATTAATGGCCGTTATCTGCCGTAATCGACGAACTACCAGAAGCCAGCGGCCTTCCGACTAATCTAAGTTAGTACATCTGTGGCTGCATTAGATTTTTATACCAGCTAGCGTCTGCCCGTGGATAAAACATATCTTTTGTCAATCCCGACGAACCAGCCTAAATATTGTTAATAAAATTTGGAAGTTAATCCCGACTTACAATTGAGAACATAATAAATCTTGGTACCTGCCAAATCATCGCCAGATATATTGAAATTTTGGCGTAGGACTAAGGATGCATAATTATCCATAGCAGCTCTATCTTATAATTTTACTAATGAAAATGGGAAAAAGTCAATGTACAATAACTGAGTTTGAATTTGTACCTAAATCAGATGCGACTTGTACAAATTATCACCTTCTTCTCACTTAACATATTACGCACCAAAACTATTATTTGCACCTTATTTGTTTGCAGGTGGTAATTACTTTTAAAACGTTTATGCTAAGTAGAAGGCAAGCCAAGTGGCTCATAAACATTACTTACGAGTCAAAATCTTATTAACCAAGCAACTGTAAATGCCATCAAAGTTCATGATTCAAGGAAAAAGAGTATCAAGTGCATTACCGGGAAGTAATTTTGCCTCAAAATATAGTCCTATATAGGATATGTCAGACATGTAAAGAGTTTTCCTAATCGTAGAATCAAAAAACCCTTTTGCAGGCAACTCAATAAATCCCGTCGTAGAAGTACCTGACAGTTATAATAACAGCGCCCTCTGTTTCAAACAGCGGGCATCAATGCTAAGTAGTGGCCATTTTTCTACTATAGCACACACGCAATTCAGTACTGTTTATTTGTTTCACCTACATTTAAATATGTTCCTAATGTATTTTTATAGATTTAGTTTTATACCTTTTGCGATTTTCGTTTGTCTTGTGTTTAATTGTGTTTTTTTAGTCTGCTAATAAATGAAGTGTCTATTTCTTTGTCCATGATTTGTTTTTAATAAAAGATATGTTAATAATTGACCTCGAATAAACAACTAAAAACGGTGAAAAATAGGATCACGAGACCTGCATATTTTCTATGAAGCGCGACTAAACAAGGAACTATTAGCACTGAGATACCATGAAAAGATGCTTTGCCTAGCATCTTTTCATGGTATCTATAACTAGCTAACTAATACCCAACTTTAGGTTTTACTTCTTTCTTCTGAATAAATAAAGCACTGTAATAACACTTTAAGAAAGATTGTCTTCGCTGCAACGATGGTACGTTTTTGATTAATTTACAGCAGCTACCTACAGCTTCCAATCGAAAGATAATATCTAATGATACGGTGGTCAATTCTCGAGGTAGACCCAGTAAGTTCACAAGTCCTTTCATTACGATAAGAGCTGTAACACGTTTGGAAAGTCGAGGAAACTAAACCACTACAAACATAAGCGTAAAACTTGACGGTGGGGCGGTTAATTTAATAGCCGATTTTTTTATTGCCATCTCGAAATAGCACGAAGCGTTCACCAGACTCTTGGCCCATGCTTTTAATAGCCGACTGAAACGAAGGTGACAAGGGGGTTTACATCCCTTTGGAGGACAAAATGTATGCTTCATCTATAGATAGAGTAGTAGAACTTTTTGTAGAGAGTTCATTCGGAGATGTACACCTATTTCTGCCGTCAAGCAGTTATAGCTGCATTGCCCTGTTCCGGTTTGAAGGGTAAAGCGGCTGGTTAAATTACGGGCTCATGAGACCTTCAACGCTATGTTTCAGGGTGACGGGCGCAATGCAATGTAGTTTTGATAACGTGCTTAGTGAACGTAATCACCGCGGTTTTCCAGTTGTGGTAGAGGTTACCGCTTAACATCAGGTAGGTCTGCGGCTTGTCTCGTCATTTAGTCGAACTAAAAAAGATGGTGCTGTGTAAAATGTCCAGCATTATTTATTTATATAAGTAATAATTACCCGATAACCTTCCCTTGGTAGGGAAGTGCTTTATAAACCAGGTAGGTGAAATCTGGGTATAGATTGCAGTAGCTGTCATGCATATATAAAGTGGTATAACGACACGCTAATATGTAACGCACTTTTCTTCAATGAAGGGTACCGATCCTGTATGATTATGTCTTAAACTTTTACCATTAGAACTTTTGGACTTAATTAATCTCAATCAAATCAAAACTGTCAAAAAAATCGACACTTTATTTAACCTATTCTGGTTTGACAGAAAATAAAAAAACTGCACTCGTTCCTCGTTCTAAAATACCGACCTTTGAGGTGGAAACGTACTTGGAAGGGTCTCATTAAGTGGTAATAGCGGCGCAATGACCACAAATCTTAATCTTAGACAATACTCTATTGGAAACAGTAGCTGTAAATAGATACGTTTTCTGTGGGACCTACAGCTTGAAATGAAATAATACTATTCAAACCAACCCTTGTCACGATTACCTTGAATACGAATACGACGCATCGCGTCTCATATCATTTTGAAGTAATTGCTGGCCTAAGTAAAGAACTAGAACAATTATTTATTGGGAAATAAATTTGTTTCGGTTGGTCGTGACACAATGGAAATACATTTTAGAAATGTATTGTAACAGTGTTACAAGATTTTATTGGTACAGGATCGGAACTCTTCATTGAAGAAAAGTGCCGGTTTTTGCTAATACAAAAGACATCAACGCGCTTTTCTGTTGTTTCTACAACCGTACTTTATAAAAGCTACAAGCTGGTGCTCTCAGACTTGGTGCGGAAAATTGAAATACTCCGCTGAAATTACTTCCATTAAATCCGTCGTAATCCTAAACATGTGCTTATCACAAAGGCATATCGAGTAGGACGAAGCCTCGGGTCATTAATTTCCATAAAAAACCTAAGCAAAAAAACTGTAACTTTTTGCGCTGAACTTGACAATGTTACACAATGTAAATTCCATCACGACGAGACACGCTTCGTGCAAAATTAAGCAAGATGTGCGAGATTTGTGATCTAAAAGTAGCGTAAGAAACAGGTGCTCTAGCATGAAAAGATGGCGGTCTGTTGGGCAGGTACAGAATACACGAAATTGCGATTGTATAAAAACATAGAGAATCCTTTTCATTTTGACGCTTACAGCAAAATTGTAGGTGTACTGTTATACTTAATAATGTTCGTTATACAAACTTTACTAGAAAGTAAAATGACTAAAATAAGTGTGATTTAAAGGAGGCTTTTTTAAGAGCACCTCTCGTAAATCCTCGTCTTAACTCTTAATAAATAATTTTCCCCAACATGTATTCTGAAAAAACCTTATTCATTCTTAACAGAGAGTAAAATCAAACCGTAGCTGTATTAAGGCTTACACCATCATCATCATCATTTCAGCCATATAACATCCACTACTGAATATAGGCCTCTCTCAAGGATTTCCATGAGGAGTAGTTGCCATACTCACCACGCTTGGCAGGCGGATTGGCGAGTGCAGTACGGGATGTTGATACATGGAAAGATGCTGCTGCCCATCTTCCGGAGGTATCCCTTAGCAGGCTCTTACTGCATCCGCGGGCAAGAGAGAGGAGGGGTAACATTCTACTGCCGGCACCCCACGGCAAGGCTTACATGATGTTTATTAATTGTCAATCATACACTTAAATGTTACATAACGATTTACATGTACAGTTAGCTCCAAATCTGTAGTCGCAAGGTTTTTGCGTGAAGTTAACTATTATATATATTATATAATAAAGTACTACCAAGTACCTTCTGTACAACCCAATAAGAATTATTTTTAACAGCTGAGAAAGGAATGAAAGAAGCTTGCTGACTGAGCTAACAATAATAAATTAAGAAATTAGCGCGATATCCCTATAATAATAAATCCGAAAGACTGGGTGTTGATTACCCCTCCACGCATAAACTACCACACTATGCACATAGCCGTACATTGATGACCAGGATTAAAACATAGGATACTTTTTATTCCGGTACCAGCGTTCGAAGCTGCTAGCAGAAGTTAGTAATATCTAATGATTAAACCATTTTACTTGATACGTCAAAACAAATGATCTTTTGAATCGCGGCAGACTCAATGACGTTTGCCTTTCAAACTATGACTGCACTTATGCGGCCCATGGTACTTAGGTACTTGTACCAACCCTCCAACGTAGGCGTAGACGTAGAAAGCTTCTGATATATCGAGACGGGCTATAGTAAGGTCTAGATCCGATTGGAAAGTCTAGTAACGGGTTACAACTTGCAAGACGCGCTTTCTATGCATCTTAAGTGCAATTTGTACAGAAAGCAGTTTTTTGCATTTCCTACTACCAGTACTGACTATTTTTGGTATGTCAAATTTGGACTGTTTAGTTTACTGAAAATAATCCAACATTAAAAAAATGGTACAGTATGAAAACAATCAGCATCTGTTGCTAATCAACAACATTATAAAACACTTAATTTACTATAATTAAACATAATCTTAACACGTAACACTGGACTAACAAGAACTAGCTTCTATACACAGAAGAGTAGAAGACATCTTTATACCTAAGCGTGTAAATTTGTACCGGTAATCGGCGGATCCGCAAGTTTTCAATGCAAATGAGTTCTGATGCGCTTTCTGTTATCATGGGTCTATTATACCACACGCGCATTGTCCTTAATAGCGATAATATAATCGTGCGGTGCGACACAGCATCTAATACTACGCGACGTGCTCTGATAGAAGCGGAAAGGCACTATGCAATAGTTTTGCTTGACAGGATGTAGCAACGCATTTTTTTATTAGTTAGTAATTCATGTTTGTTTTTTTTTTAAGATCAATATATAGATTTCTATCTCTGACTACGCAATGCCATCTTAAATTAAATCTGGTGTGGTACTCGTTTTTGCGGCAAGCTGGAACTACCTAAATTCTGGAATATCTATGTATATGCTGACCACACAATATTTTCACGGATGTTTAAATTATGTTTGATGTATAGAAAACTCTAACCAGTTACTACACGACCACGACCAGACATTTGTTGTTATATAGTTTTTTTTTATAAAATTTTCAAATAGTATTTTAAAAAGTTTATCTAATATTATAAAGCTAAAGAGTTTGTTTGTTTGGTTGAACGCACGAATCTAAGGAACTACTAGTCCAAATTGAAAAAATACTTCCGTGTAGGATAGCCCAATTATCTAGGAAGGTTATAGGCTTTGACGAGCTCTGTGGCGCAGCGGGCGAAGGTCCGCCTGCGACGCAAGAGGTTGCGGGTTCGATTCCCGCCTCGGGACAAATGTCTGTACGATCTGCAAATATTTGTTCAGGGTGTTCTGGGTGTTTTTCTATATATAATAAAAATATCTATCTATGTAGTATAATTTATTAAGTATATCAGTCATCTAGTACCCATAACACAAGCTCTGCTTAGCTTGGGGCTAGATGATGCAGTGTGATTTGTCGAGCATTATTTATTTATTTATATAACATTACGCTATGACCAATAGGAGCAGAACACAATTGACAAATGTTGCATAAACGGGGAAATTTATACCTTTTGAGAGTTTCCGTTGCGTGCGCTACGTAAACAGTTGAAGATACGCAGCCATCATATACGGCGAAATTGTTGCTCTTAAAAAGTTATAAAAAACTCAGCGATGGCATATGTCTATCTTTTAAGGTTGACACACTTTTACTTTTTATATGGTTACAAAATTTGTTCTAAAATGATGCATGATCTGAAAAGGTGTTTTATGAACATAGTATAAATGCTTATGCAAATAATTACGTTATTCATGATAAGTATAATTTTTTTAACAAAATAGCCACCTAAACCATTTAAATTCAAGGAATATCTTAGAAGATAACACAGTTTTACTGCGCGTGCATTTTTATTATCGGTTTCTACGTCCCACTCTCTCATTTCTTAAAACCCATGAGATATCAATCGAATTTCAGCTGCAGTAAAACTAAGCGGTTTGGCTGGTACAGAATCCTTTAGCACTAAGCCCACCTTTTGTTATTGTGCAATAAAATATTAAATATAATGCAAATGAAAATATAGCACTCAACATAGTGTACCTACTTCGCCACTTCGCCGCATGCGCATAGATAAAAGGTCTAATTTCCCTCACGATAGCACCGATTACAATTATGCAAGTATAAGTAAGTAAATTGCATCTAGATAAATATTAGTTATGTAACCAATCCACATGTAACTTCCTGCATAAATCAATCAGGTATAGGAAAATGCATATTATTTTACCAATATACATATTACTTGAAGAAAAGTCTATGGGATACAGATATATGTATATACAAAAAAGTTAAAATGAAAACAAGAGAATAATTTCTAGTGGTATAAGTTCGGTATCTTGGCCTATTTTTTGTGTACTTTTGTTTTCCAACGAATACAGTTATCTAAGTTGCCTACTAAATTGTAAATTTTTAAATGCTCGATACAGACTATCATTACCTTAATTATTTTTGTGGCAAGTGGTTTTGTAATATTTATGAGAAATATTAATGTAGATTTTAAACCATATCATGATATTGTCAGTAGGCTTCAAAATGTACATTTCTAAAGTATTTATTTTTATAGCATTAGATAGTCTAGTTTGCATGATAGCCATTGTGAGTGTCACGAATAATCGTGGAATCACATCACGTGCGCGAAAGGCCCATTACAATCGGAAACTATTTTTTTGACCTAAATTGGGCACTTGCAACTAGTCCAACAGTGGCCAAGTTCGTGGAACCAGTGACTGATATACTCTACTTTTTATATTTTCTAAATTGAAGATGGAAAAAGCAAATTAAAGGACGTAAACTGGTGTTAAGTGCCAACCATAAACTAAGTTATTGATCTTAAGTACAGGCCGTAAAATATATGACATTTTGTTATAGGTACGGACTCGGAAATGAGTTGCCGGCTTTGACTTGCACACCAGTGTCTATGAACCTGTTCTTCATACACATTAAGATTCTCTACGCCAAACTCTTCCTCACCGAGAGCTCAAAATCATTATCGTATTTACAGCCTATTTGACCAATAGGGAGTCCTCCACGACTTTTTATACAAAAGTCATGTAACTATCCGTACAGTGGCATATTTTTTCTAAAAACAATGTGAATTTATTAATATATGGAAGACAAATGAATCACAAAAATTATAAACCTTAGGTCTTTGTGCCCCTTCAGCTATAATAGATCGCAGCATTCAGGAATATAATATTAGCAAATAAATAACAAAGGTCTTACATTTTTTAGGTGTATGACAAAGATATACCTAAAATAAAAGCAAATAAGTAACTAACATCTAATTATAGATTCAGTGATGAAAACCATCGTGAAAGCCCCTTGGAAATAGTCTGCTGCAGAATAATAATCTTACCTACGGCAAACTTAAAGTTAAATCATGCTAATATTATAAAGCTGAAAAGTTTCTTCGTTTGTTTGGTTGAACACGCATTAGCGTGTCTCAATTTGTGTTTAAATTTGAACCAGAAGTTCCTCAAATTAATGAGGAGCTTCTGGTTCAAATTGAAAAATTATTTCGGTGTTGGATAGCTCAACTTTCGAGGAAGGAGCAGAGCATCATTGAAAAGTGTTGCGTAAACGAAAAAATATATGATTTTGAGAGCTTCCGGTGCGTGCGCTGCGTAAACGGTTATAATTACCATAATGTAAAATGGAATGGTTTCCATAAAAAAGTTCCATAATAAAAGGTCTGCCATAGCATATGTCTATCTTTTAAAAGTTGACTCACTATAAACATTTTTAAGGTAATAAAATGTAGACCCACTCTATCTCATAAGTGACGCAGACGAAGTTACGCGGGACAGCTAATATTATATATGTAGAAGTAGGTATATTATAACCATGCCTATATAGCCATGGTTATAATATACCTCGCGAATACATCTAATCACAATCCTGTTCCAAAGTAAACGCCCTTGTGGTCCGCCGCTTCTGCTTTAAGCGGCCTATACATGCTGGCCGAGCTAAGACCAACGCGAGCGTAGGCAAATCGTTACAAGGCAAGTGCTACCGTCTAGCTAGACGTTTGGCAAGTCTACGCAAACTATTGCAAGCGGCCAATGTTGACGAGTTTTGTGTGAAGCTGCCCACACGTTGGGCGCTGTCAGTTCTTGTTGTGCATTCGAACTACGTGGTCGTGGTTATTTGATTTAATATAATATAATAATGCTGGACAAATCACACAGCATCATCTAGCCCCAAGCTAAGCAGAGCTTGTGTTATGGGTACTAGATGACTGATATACTTAATACATTATACTACATAGATAGATATTTTTATTATATATAGAAAAACACCCAAACAAATATCTGCAGATCGTACAGACATTTGTGTTGCAGCTGCTGCTATTTATTTGATGAGCACGTATAATTATTACGTCAGTGTTAGTAGATAGATAGATAACTCTTTATTGTATCCAGCTTAATTCTAACACAAACAATATAATAAAGGAAATAAAGTATGATTAACTTAAAGCAGAAGCACAATGGGCGGCCTTATCACTATAAGCGATCTCTTACAGGCAACCTTTGGATGGACAAAAACAACAAGTAAAAGCGCGGTTTCGTCATAGTATAATTAAACTAGAGTACCTATGTAATAGCTATAAATATATACTTAGCTAGTATAATTACATATTTAATAATAATAAACAAATAAATAAACGAATATTTATTAACTACATATATAAATAATAGTAAGTAGGTAGGTAGGTAGGTAACTACCTAGTAATTTTGTTTGTTTATTCAGTCTACGAAGTCGAAGTCCTATAAAACATACTTTCTTTTTATCTTTATGCTTTACGTCTTTTGGGTTCCAAACTTGATAATATCATCATTTGTATCGAACGACATTACCACAGACAGATACGTGCGACGGTGACCAACGCCAAGCGCGTAATGGCGGGCAGACAAACATGTGGCCACGGTTGGCCCAACGCAGGCAAGCGCCTTTGATTTGTGCAGAAAAACCGACACGGCTCCGAAGTGAGGCGAGTCAGCGCAAGCGATCGCGAGCGGTGACAAGTCTCTGCAAATGTGCTCTATACACGTTGGCGCTTGTAATAACTCGGCCAGCTAGGCGAGCGACACCGAGCGATGGCAAGGCAAGGCAAACATGCCGTCTACACGTTGGGATTGGCGTTCACTCGGCAACGTTGGCCCAACATGTATAGGCCGCTTTATACCATTACTATTTTTTCTCCATTACCTAGTTGACTCATGTTATCACCCGTCGGACATTAAGTTAAGCTATTCATTAGAGATCTACAGGGTGCCCCAGAGCATAACAAGTATCTTGATTTAAAACAAGGACATCTATTCCTTGTTCAGCTCCATTTTAATCTCTAATAGGTCCACTTTTACCACTTGGCCATTTTATTAAGATGGAACCGGGTCCATTTTGTAAAAACGGGGCTTACTCACGTAGTATTGTAACGTCGAAGATTATTCCGAAGCGGCCGACACGGCACTCTCTCATCTCGTGTCGTGTCGGCCCCAAGCGCGGACGGGCATTCAATTTCATTTCCCATGATGATATTTTTCTTGAAAAATCGAAACGTGTCGGGAATTATCTTCGACGGTACAATACTACGTGAGTAGTTCCAGTTTTTACAAAAGAGGTAGTATATCTCACGTTAATTTTGAAAGTGAAATGTAACCGGTTATTTATCCCGTAAATTACTTTTATTACTTTCCGACGTTTTGACTGAATTGCACAGTCATGTCTAGCCAGTCTTCCCGGGAACATGCAGTGGAAATGTCGGTCGTCGGGAAATATAAAGGTAATTTACATGTTTTTTTAATAGTATTTTGTGATCGCGAATTTTTCAATAGTCCATTTTGTAAGATCAAGCAAGATTGGTACCGATCAAGATTAGTAGGAGTATATTTCACCGTTTCTGACATTTTCTCTGAAAGTATTAGCGGTACTCGTCGACGTACGAGGAAGGTACATTTACCTAGTTAGGATTGTTTGGTGAAGACTTTAATCACGATTGATAGATTCTACTTAGATACAGATACAGAAAATGGATGCTTGTACTTTTGCTTTTCATGTTCGTTAATTTTATTTATTATTTAAATAATATTTTATGGGTATATTCCACTATAGAAATTCCAATGTATTGGGTTACTACCTTATTGCAATTCTAGCCTTCGAAGCTAACAAAATGCTCCGTAAGTTACTCACATATCTTTATACCTAAAACAAACAATTTTGTTGTGTATTGCGTGTAACTCGGAGACGGCTCTTACGATTTACTTCATATTTTATACATTTTTTTCGAAGTCTATATCGATGTCAGCAACTTCCTGAGCAAAGATCGGTCGCCAAGGTACTATAATTATAAACTAGATGTTCCCCGCGACTTCGTACGCATTTTGATGTTCTACTCGTATACTATTTGTCGCAGAGGTATAGGTGTTATAGCCTAAAGCCTTCCTCGATAAATCAGCTATGCAATACTAAAAGATTTTTTGATTCGAGCTTGTAGTTCTTGAGATTAGCGCGTTCATCATCTAAGCCGTGGGACTGGCGTCCGTGTCCACTGCTGGACAACGGCAACCACTGCCATATCACAACGGCAAGCGGGTTGGCGAGCGAGGTAATGAATGGTGAAAAAAAAATACACGGAAAGACGCTGCTGCCCATCTTCCGGAAGTATCCCTTGGCAGATACTTACTACGTCCACGGGAAAGAGCAACATTCTACTGCCGGCACCCTACGACTAAACACTATAGCCTTATATTTATAGTATAGCTAATGCTTTTATTATCTTAGTCCACATTCTCGGTTCCCCTGTAGCACATTAACCCGGTAAGCTGCGCCGCCGCAGAGAATCTCGGCCAACATAATTAGCCGCCAGCATATAGTTATACTAATCAACCGCGTATCCGCGTATCCGCGTAGTGCACTTTACGCGTGTTGTGTAAATAAGTCTTTGGAAAGACGTAACGTCCAGCCAAATGATGCCCCAAGCGAAAACTGACGTATAAGAATAATAAGAAGTTACTTGTGAGCCTTTGGTGGACCAGTACCGGTGTCGTCCACTACAGCGTTCTTAAATCTGGCCAGACGATTACGGCAGATGTCTATAGTCAGCAACTGCAAACCATGATGGAAAAGCTAGCTGCTAAACAACCGAGGCTGGTCAATCGCTCTAGACCACTGCTGCTTCAGGACAACGCTAGACCACACACTGCTCAACAGACGGCTACCTAATTATAGGAGCTTCAATTGGAATATTTAAGACATCCACCATACTCTCCGGACCTTGCTCCAACAGATTAAGTACCATTTTTTCGAAATTTGGATAACTTCTTGCAAGGGAAAAAAATCAACTCCGATGGGGCAGTCCAAACCGCCTTTAAAGATTTTATTGATTCTCGTCCGAATAGTTTTTTTTAGTAAAGGGATCAATGAACTACCAATGAGATGGCAAAAGTTCATAGATAGCAATGGTACATACTTTGATTAATTAAATATTTTATATAAAAAAAAAACGACTTAATGTTCCCCTCATACAAAACGCCAATTTCAAATGTAACGACCTAATATTATCCACTATCACCTATCGTTATTCGTATCGCTCAATAAAAATCGCAAACAACAAAAAGTCTAGGCTGCGTACGGTTTTATACGTTTCATTACAACTTTCCAAACCAGATTTAGCCGTGAATTGTGTAGAAAAACCACTTAGGTGGTCATCATGTGACTGTTATATACTTTTATGGTCCTCTCACTTTCATCCGAGCTTTTATTATCGCCCCAATCAAACCAGTTTTACTTTCAATTACCCAGTATAGGTGTAGGTGATGACTTTAGATTGAGTGCCATTTCATGTTCAGTCGTAAAGCTTTAAAATGTGAATGGATTTATAAGAGGCGTCGGTACTATAGCGCTTCCGCAAATGAGCAAAGATTACATAACAAGGTATTTTATGTTTATTTGTATCTAATGTTTAATGGTCCAACTTCGAGAAAGAGGTCAATCGATGAATTTATGAGCAGCGTCTGGGAACTACGCAACGTTTTATGAACGTAATACCTCAGTGCCTCAGGACGAAAGTCTTTAATCAGTGATGACATATGAAACCGAGACGTGGTCATTCACTATTGTCCTCAAGAATCATCCTCGGTGTTTCTCTGCGGGAATATATTAAGGATCAGAAGATACGTAGAAGAACTCGGGTCACTAACATAGCTAAACGGATTAAAACGAAGTGGCAATGGGCAGGCCATGTAGCTCGCAGAGCAGATGGCCGATGGGGCCGAAAAGTTTCGAGTGGAAGCCACGGACTGGTAAGCGCAGCGTAGGACGTTTACCAACATGATGGGCTGACAACCTGGTGAAGACCGCAGGTCGACGGTGGAAGCAGGTCGCTTCCAACCACAATAACTGGAAATCAACGAGAGAGGCCTATGTCTAGCAGTGGACGTTCTACGGCTGAAACGATTATGATAAATGTTTGATAAGCACATTTTTGAGCCAGTAACAGCTGTATCTGTTTAGGTTTTGATCCGGTGGTGTACATATTTTACATTATTTCATTATATATTAGCGCGATTTGTTAATCGTTTTTCATATGTCAAGTTAAGTATGTATAAGTTTAAATACTTAATTTGGCAAATTATTATGATTTACATAATATGATTTGCATGGGTCAGCCGCAACAACCACTGTATCTGTTTAGCTTTTGATCCAGTTTAAATATTTATTTCTCTGCGATAATCATTACATAATAGCGCTATTTGTTTATCGCTTTTCATCAGTCAAGTAAGTATATTTATATAGTTAAATACTTGACTAAATGAAAAAAAAACTTAAGACTCATGTTACATCTTAAGACATCTGATTAATGATTACGTAACATCTCAGCACACTTCTAACGTAAGAAAAAATATATAATATTAAAAGGCTCGACCGAGAATTTGGTTGTTTTCTATTCCTAAAATAGAATAGAGAGCATTATGTAACTTATATGAAAGATAATTTGAATATTCAGGCTATTCAATAGTAATCTCTAAAGTCTAGACTAGACACACCTACACTTTTAGAACGTTACACGTGACTGCATAGAAGTGATGTAACTCACTTTTGATTTTACTCGACCGATCGGTAAAATGTTTAGAAAGCGGTTTATGTAATATTTTCTCTTGAGATTTTTGCGTAGGTCATGATGAATTAAGTAAACCAATATTACTCACGTAATCATAGCGTACTTTCGATAGTAAGTAGTCAATGACGATTACAGCTTCCGTGAGTTTATTTTTACATCTTACTTTTCCTACGCGCATGAGTGGGACAGTCTAGATAAGCTTATAAAAACATGAATAGGAAATAAATAAATAAATAAATAATGCTGCACAAATCACACAGCATCATCTAGCCCTAAGCTAAGCAGAGCTTGTGTTATGGGTACTAGATGACTGATATACTTAATACATTCTACTACATAGATAGATATTTTTATTATATATAGAAAAACACCCAGAACACCCTGAACAAATATCTGCAGATCGTACAGACATTTGTTCCGAGGCGGGAATCGAACCCGCAACCTCTTGCGTCGCAGGCGGACCTTCGCCCGCTGCGCCACAGAGCTCGTCAGAAAACGCGGAAAGTACAGATTCGCGGGTTTTCACACGATTTTCCTTCACGTATAAGAAAAGCAAAAACGTTTCAAGTATAACACAGTCTATTTGATGATGTTAAAAAGTTTGGCTACGTTAAGTGTGTACCATGCTGATAACTTATAAAATACTATTATATGGTTTAACCAGTAATGATGACTCCTGTGACAGATTGATTTCATTCCATTACACACTATCTGACTAAGATTTATCAAAAATTTACCAAATTGTTGTTTTCTTCCAAAGTAATAACTATACCATAGAGTTTTTATACGCCTCCGAAAATATCACAGGATTCATCATACATGAATCTGACTATGGTCAACGAATCTCCAATTAAAATCAATGGAAATACTCAAGCCCAGTGGTCTACAATCATGACCTGACTAAACCAACTATCGATAAGTAGCAGGAAAAAATATCTACGTATAATTTGACCGCAATAATGATTTTACACTCACGCAGAGTGGATCCAAAGTACATGTATTAGACATGGTATATTCGATAATCAACCTATTGTGTACGGTAAACTCTCATTCATATTTTGTTTTTACGAGAACTATCCTATCTTGTATATATTACATTAAAGTAATATACAGCCTTTAACATTCCAACCCATGTTTAGATAAACACGGCCCTGTGACAGATATGAGTTTAAGTAAGTAAGGCCTTTGCATCTATTTTATACAGCGTCAGCAACTGGTAATCATGCCGTACGGGATGCTGCAATGCCTGGGACATTGTTAGATGGATTAGGCTTGCCCAGCACCTGTACCATCCTCTCAGCGTAGTCAGCTATTATTCAGAGGAAAGAACAGGTCAATACGTCTGAAGCTAACTAAGCCGCGGGTTTCCTAACGATGTTTCCATCACCGTTAAAGCACGTGTTAAGTGTGCACACACATTTTTCAAGAAAGAAAAATCCATTGATGCACGGCCGGTATCGAACCCACGACCTTCGGTTTAGAAGTCTGGGGTACATACCACGATATGAGTTTAATAACTCTGGTAATCATACGCTTGCAAAGGTAGACTGTAATTTCTAAATACGTCTAACGAATAACATGTTGAGTCGTTTGTCATAACAAAAGACATGTTTTGCCTAATGAGCGTACGTGTGATGAATGATTGCAATTTATCATATTTACTCATAACGCGAATGCCCGTGTCGAATTTATTGTTATAATAATGATCCTATTCTATGTATAAGTTAGCACGTAAGATACAAAACAATCGGACCTGGGTCAGGCCAGGTCCGTGAAATCATGTTCGTACAGTTTATTTTGTCTTCCTCTCAAGAAGTTCAATTGTAACTTCGTTGGGGCAAAAACTGCTAACAGTCAAACTCAAAAACAGCAGCGGTAACTCAATCTATAACTCTTAAACGTATTGAAAGAACAATATCAGATGTCTTTGGCTCAATATTAATTTGTCATGGACAGTGAAAATTCTTGTTTTTTTGTGTAGTTTAACGTCAAAAGCTTTTCTGCGATTTCCACTTTTACATTGAACTTCTAAAAAAGAAGTTATTCAGATATTTTAAATTGGAGGTAATGTATTTTTACAGAGAGTAAATTAAACAAAAAATAAACAGTAATTGAATACTTTGAATACAGCATTTAAATTATTTGTTTTATTTCCTTTTTGATTCACCGAAGGTAACAAAAATAATTTCTTTTGTCGTTATTTTCCTACTGCAGGGCAAAGGCCCTCACTTCTTCCCTCTTCAAAAGAAATAACAAAAATAAAAACAATGAAATCGTATGGTCTAGTGCTCTCCCAATTACAGGCAGCTATTAAATGTTTTCAATTGCCAATTACTAAGGATTTTTTTGTCGTTTTTACTCACAGAGCTAAAATAAAACACGCTCTTAAAACTGATAAACAAAGTGTAGTACAACCTAACGGTTCAGCGCAACGTATGAACCTGTTGTGTTGCTCATTACATCGGACACCATGACAAATTTTCATTTAATTTTAGCGCCATTTTTTACTTTGCGGCAGTGTTGGCGGCACGTTCGGCATAAACAAATTATTATATTAATAGGGCGACTTTTTGTCGCATTTTCAAATACGATTGAAACGACGAAACTAGTAAAATATTGCGCTAATCAAATATTACTTACTAGTTTAAAACTATGTGAAACATAAATTAAGGGCAGGGCTTTATCCAGCAGAGGAAAAGTCAGGCGGTGGATGATGGTGATGATAAAGTTTTAATATTGCAGTTAACAAATTAAATTATTCCCATTTCCATACCATCTTCATTTTATAATGATGAATGACACTTATGAAAAATAAGCTTTTTTCTCAACAGATACCTCATTGCTATACAAATATTTTCTTATAGAAAACTGTCAAAAAAATTAGCTAAATAAGTGTCTAAACATATACGTGAAAACAAATTTTTTACCACAAACAATCGATGGACTGTATATTGCTATAGTTGGTTGTATATTTCGTTATTAATTACGTGCTCTACTCAAAAATCGCGTCTGACATATCTTTGCCCCATCGGAATCCAATCAAAGAGAGATAGTACATCGCTTCATATCTCCCGATCTCCACACTCAATTACACAGCTGCTCAAATTAATCAACACTGTTCTTCATATCGTTTTGCCGGCTATACAAGTCTTGTTTGCTTATTTTGAGCGGTAGAGTTACAACGAAGTAACCTTTGAAATGATCATGGTTGTTAATATTATATGCAATATTTAAGGGTTATTCACCATGATTTGAGTCTTTTTGAGTTTCCCGATATTTTGAAACTATCGGGAAAAAAAGACTCAAATAAAATATCCCGTAAATATTTCATAAAATGTTGTTGGATTTTCTAGTATATTTAATGGGAAGTATTTTGATGTGTTTTATTGGATTTTCTAGTCTATTTAATTGGCCAGTTAGTCTGCAAAAATTTCCGCTTTTGAGTTTGAATTTTATTATAGGCGTGTAACTAATCTGTAAATTTGTGTACCAAACGTTCAGTGATTTAACAATGGAAATAGCCAAACGCGATTTCTTTCCGACTTTACAGTGCGTTGAACGAAGTGCTCGGCTGTCCAAATTCAAAACCTAGTAACAGGTGATTTAAAAAAAAAACCGTTTTTGGCATTTTTCGACTTACTAGGCAGTATCAATATGATGTGGACCTTAAAACACCCAGTTTCTTATGTAATTTTAAAAATATAATTTAGCAAGTCTGTGCAATTTGGCATGATTATGAAAATTTCCGTGAAGTACAAATTCTAAACATAGTATATCAGAATACAAATTTAAAACCCTAGCAACTCAACCGACTTACTAAGTTATGAATTTGAAAGCCGACTTGCTTTGTTTTGAATTTGGCGCCGATTATAAATTCAGTGAAATGTAATTTTGTAAGTCCAGTGACACCGGCGCACCAGTGTTTCGCTCCATGATATAAAATGAGTTCTATGCAATTTTATTAAATAAAAATTGTTTATTAATGTGCAAATGAATACGGCCTAGTAACTTCACTTAAAAATTTTAACATCACCTATCCGCCCCCCTGCAATCAAAATAAGAATATTTTTTACCATTTTCATATATGCTACATTAGTGAAAAGTGTTGTCTTTTACCATTTCAAATTTCAAGTCGATATCATCAGTAGTTCTCAAGATATCCATTTGTGACAGACAGAGTGATTCTATAAGGGTTCCTTTTTACCATTTTGGTCCGGAATCCTAAAAACGAATTCCACGGCGTAATGCAAATGACGATCCACTCAGTACATTTTTGCTAAACCCAGTAGTTAAAGCTAAGTTTTTCAAAGGATCACGAAATCTTTTCTATAAAACAGACTTTGATGACTCTTACAAAGAACTGAACTTTTTAATGCAGTAATGTCAATGCTATTTCCCCACTTTCAAATACTATCCTCCGAGGGGTGAAATCATCGAAGAAAGATAGTATTATTTCAAAATTGGTCCCCCTAATGCCATTGAACAAAAGGGAATTTTGGCTGAATTTACCCACGTGTGATAGCTCCATTGATTTGCAGACTGATGGTCAAATCGTTACCAATGATAACGAGTACTTAGTTAATAATAAGCATTTTATTTTAGTTTAAGTATATTTTTTTAGTCTAGCTAGACTGTTGAGAGGTTTAAGACATGTTTTAATTTAAGAGTCCTTTGAAGTAAGTTCATAAATATATTTTTTAAGACAACACGATTTTAATCAATATCTGCATTAAAAGGTACTTTGGGATTTCTTTTTATTAATCACTGTAATCACACAGGGTGTATAAACACTATGTATATTATGAATTTGTTTAGTCTTTACTTTTACCTTAGAAAATCAAATTGATAACCTAGTAAGCAGACTTACTAAGTTTTGATTTTGTTTTTATAGTCATATTTGGGTAAATTCACAAATAAAAATAAAGTGTGAGCGATTCAAGTGGAACCATAACCTCTAACACGATTACGAATATTACAAACTGTTATCAACAATATAGTAAAACTTTTCGTCAAACACCCCAATCGCTACTATTTCTGGTTTCTTCGGGCCAACGAAGTAAAGTGGCCCACCCGTTTTTTGGCTCTCCTGAACATTTTTGTTGGAACGAGTTACTATGTTTTGATTTTAAGCAGCCGTGCTCACTCATCTGCAAACAGTTGGATGATAGCAGCAGTCTTAATATATTTATTTATTTTTATTTTACATGTAGATAAATTATTGTTAGCATTCGACACATGTTTTAGCATATTGCAGCAGTAAAACGTCCACTACTGAACACAGAACTCCCTCATGGATCTCCACGGTTGGCGGGCGCAGTACGGCATTTTGATACACGGAAAGACGCTGCTGCCTATCTTCCGGAGGTATCCCTTAGCAGGCTCTTACTGCATCCATGGATATGAGAGGAGGGGTAACATTCTACTGCCGACACCCCACGGCTATGAATAATGAGACGTCTTAATAATCGATATCATTGTTTTTTATCTCATTCATCGGTACATTCACGTCTTACATTGATTGACTATTAACTTTTTGCGATTCCAACAGACAGTGACATGCATGTAAGCTAATGTAGGTACCTTATAAAGCACATGGCAATAAAGACCTTTCAAAATATGGCTAGGTTGTATTTTTTACTAGGCATAAGCCTTGTAAGCCAGACACACACGATGGGTAAGGTATGTTATACGAGTACTTTTAACTTGTAGGTATAAAATATCTTACTCACCGTGTGTGTCTGGCTACGATGGGGACGCTTGCATTTGTATGGATATACCTTATAAAAATGAATGAACCAATGGACACTTTATTGACAAAGAAACACAAACAATAAACAAACAAGTGCATATGTACAAATTGGCCGCCTAAACATACTGCGGCGTAAACTAATTGTTTCGGATAAATGAAAAAACTCCATTTTGGCTCATTTTGTGTTAAAATTATCCGAATTAAACGACCAAAATAATTTCACTTTCAAATGATTCGTGAGTTACACTATTCATTGTTATGTTAAACGGGTTTTCTACCGTTTAACATAACGACCAAAATAATATTAAATTTATTATGTATAAATTTAAGAACGGCGAAAATAACGTATAAAAGCGTCGATATGGCTTATTAACTTCTTTTCAACTTCTGGTCCCTAACATTTTGTATGGAGTTAAGAGCGGGAATGATGTCGTCAATATGCAAACCAGTTTCAGACCGTTGAATTCGATTGCCCAGAACTTGCGTGGTTTAGCAAAATTCACAAAAAGCCTCCACAATTTATTGATCCGCAACAAAATAACGAATCGTGAGTAACAAGCCTTATAATTATTATCTCATTCGTAGATATGTATGCTATATATTGGCGTGAAATCATCTGACGTGAAATTGACAAGACCAATAACGCCTCTTTTTACCCGTTAACTGCCCTCATATATCAATCAGGTGTTAGAATTAGTTCTTAATCATTATTCTTAAGTAGTTATTTAACACAAAATTACAATCGAGTCATGATTTAGTGATCAACATGGCGAAATTATTATGAGATTTACAGGACATTAGATTACAACATAATTACGTAACAGTCTAAGACCAGAACGTTATTGTTTGAATAATATTAATGCAAATTAACAGACAAAAACAATATGTTTTGTCTTTTACGTAACAATATGTTACGTAAGAGCAGATCTTTGATTACATTCGATATATATTCGAATTCCACTAGCTTTCAAATTTTTTTATATTATATTTCCTAGTCATATTTTAACCGACTTCAAAATAGGAGAAGGTTCTCACATCGTCTGCATTTTTTATATTTGTTCCCTCAGAGCTCCATTGTTTATGAACAGATTTAGAAAAATGTAATACCTTGAGGTCTCATTTTTAGAAACTCATCTCTGTTGATGGGATTCAGGAAGAATCGAGGAAACTCCTCAAATGTTTAGGTAAACATATACCAATTTTATGTCAAGGCATATTTCTCAAAGCACAAGGTCAACATTTGCATTTAGTGAGTATGATTTGGTGAAGTGAACTGATATAGAAGACCACAGATGGGTATCAAAACCCTTCAATATTACAAAATTCACAATCATCGATAGTTTACAAAATCTGCATAAGTTCCGCTATCTGACAAGAGATGACGCTGTCAAGGTTCTCCAATAAATATAAACCGCCTTTAACACAAATTATATTATTGTATGATGGCACGGAACCCTCGGCGCGCGATTCGGACTTGCTCTTGGTCGGTTTTAGTTCTCGATACTGATTATACCCATGGATGCAGTAAGAGCCTGCTAAGGGATACCTCCGGAAGATGCTGCTCTTGCAAATATTTGTCCGGCAGTGGTTATTGAACCCCCCTTCCAACGCCTTAACCGTTTATCCATCTACTGCACTACCGAGGTCATCTTCAAAGGAGGAACAGGGTTGATAATAAATTTTGATGACGGCGATCATAACTTATTTAAAATGACGATGCACCTCAGGTGAGAGAACTTTCGCAGACACCATTTCTGTTTGCATTACCAATTTAAGGCTTACTTAGTCTTAGCATACAAGTGTGCTAGGAAGTCTGACGTTAGCCATTACGACGCCCTTATTTCAACCAGTTAGATAGGATTATAAAATTTTCTTTCACTGCTGGTTCATATTATGTAATCTACTAACGGAAATGTATACTTTTCCACTCCTTAATTCTTACGTCGTGAATGCTTTGCTAATTTTTCCTGGTGTTTTTCTCATAGGTATAATCGCCTTAGTTCTCTTCACCGTGGGAATATCTCAAAATCTATGATAGTGGTGTGAATCAATTACCATAAGACTTAGGAAAATTAAACACTTATGTCAAAGTAAATTTTTTTTTTTTTTTTTAATTTATTTATAGTTACAAGAAGTTACAATTTTATTAAACAGCATCTAAAACAAATAAATAATAAAGACCGGTCTTAATTCATCAACCTGCCAAATCTCACGATATTAGTGTAACTTTAAATTATGATGTAAACTCATGCTATGGGACTTCTAAGGTAATAACTATAGGATTATTTGATTGCAATATCATCGAATGAGTGAGCAAAGCGAAGAAGTTCTTAGTAAATGTAGTTGTATGGCAACTAGGCGTTTAGGCTGAATGTTTGTATGTATGTCTGCGATTTTTGTCCGAGGATACCTCTTGAATGGATGTTCGGATTTCGAAGAAAATTAGAACTCAAAAAAATGTTTCTTAAACTTGAGGACATTAGGTACATAAAAAAATCGATTGACTTGAGGGAATTTTGAAATGGCAAAAGTTTTGGAGATATGTGGGGTTTAATCGTTTTCTTTATTCGAGGATTACTCTTGAACGGATTATCCGATTTTGATCAAATTGAAAAAACATTGAAGCGTAAGAATATAACATCAATACAAATCGAAGATTTTACCAACACACGGTTAGTAGCCGATTGAAGCGCAGGAGATTGCATGTTCTATTTTCGCAACAAATCAAGTACAAATGCAATGGGAAATGGGGAAAAAAAACTTCATTGAAAGAAGTCGCCCGCTCGTTCTAAGTTCGTGGCAAACAACCAGTTACAGGCTTAAGGTATCCGTAAAAAAATATTCTCTTTGCAGCAATGCTTAGATCATCACCATGTTGCATTTCTATTTTATGGTAAAAGTGGCGTAATTTGGAATCATTAAACATGTTTATGTTCCCATAATGTTAAAACATAATTCAATTAGTGCGCTCGTTGTCTGCCATTCAGTCACACTACGATATGGTATGTCTAAGCATTTACAGCCGTAAATATAGCTTTGACCTACACTAAAAACGGTAAACAGCCATAAAAGACCCATAAGTCACTTATAATCACTCACAAACTTGGCCAACTTTAGCAAACTGTAATTATATTAGAAATAAGCTAATTAGCATTCAAAGCACCGTTAGTAAGGCTTTGATATCATGTTTGAAATATTCAATTATCCGTTAAAATAGCATCAGCCAAGCATCGCTTAAGATTGTTTAGAAATCAACGTCAAACGATTGTTTGATATGGGTTTGTTTCTGTTTGTTCAGTTGGATGTAAATGCATGTCTGTCTGTCTAAGATATGGTACAGATATATAAAGGTGATTTATATCTGAAACATTTTATTTACTTATACTTACATATACGAAACGACTTACAGGCTTATCGAATTATCTAGACTGTCTACCATTTTTTAAAGCTTTATAGTTTTATTTGGTTTTCGTAGAAAACTAGTACTGTATATAAGTCCGTAATTTCCCTGCCTGATATTTATTATTTATGATAGACCCCTATTATTAGTTGTAAATGATTATGCGCGACATAGAAGCAGTATAGAGAAAATTAATTAAAGATTTATGGACGCTAACCTAAAACTGGTTATTGTAGAACTTTACTATGGTCAAACATGTAAATAAACGAACATCTAACTTTTTTACTAATTTTATAGACATAGTAAAATTCAAATCAAACAAAATGGCGCATAGACGACCAGCTATTGTAGAAATTATTGTTTTGTTCTCGTAAAAAATATTTTATTCTTAAGAAAATGTTACATGCTAATGTTGTGTTCGTATATCGTTAATGAACAGCCAATTTCCCCGGCGAGTAATGAAACCAGTCAAGTTGATGTGGGGTGCGCAAGTCGGTCGAGGAAAGTCGGATCGCTCGCACCCACACCACACCCCTCGTGTTTTTGCAGAGGTTTAGAAGATCTTTTAAGCGGGAGATAATAAAATAATCGGTGCTCAACCGATATGATCTTATCGAGAATTTCGACTCAGCTCGTCAAGGGTTTCGTAGCTTAGTTGTATAAAGCACTTCCAGCTGTGAAGCGTCGAGGATCAATTTGATTAACGCGGGTTCAAACCCCACCGGAATCGATAATTTTTGATAAGGTTTTTAATTTCAGTACGTTGTACAAGCTTTTCTTAGCTTGAGACTAGATGGTGCGTATATAGTGCCCAGCATCATTTATTTATTATTTATTTAGCCGTTAAACAAGTGTCATAAATGACTTTTTAAATTACACGTGCGTATTTATCTTTTGTACTGTGAAACAATTCTATGAAAATGTCGAGTTAGACTATATTGCTGTTGAGTTTATACCTTACAACTATGAGCTTGATCGTGAATAGACTGATGCATTATTATGCACGATCAAGATCAATTATATTTAACATTATGGGAATGGATGTGAGAAATCACAGAACGGGATGTTAAAAATCCAAAAAGAATATAAAAGACTGGAAGTGTTACCATACTGATGATGATCATTAATCTTTAACATCCATAACATATGATTTTTAACAACCCGTGCTGTGATTTCTCACATCCAAATTTTTCAATGTGATTAATCTATAATTAAAGATTTAAACCCTTTTCTCATGCGGAATTATAATTAATTGGTCAAGACCAGCTACTTTTTATTTCCACCTTTACATCAACGTTTACAATAGGTATTGTAGGTGTTATTGCGAATATATTGATGTGGTTGTAAGAATCGGTACATTAGATCAAAATAATCACTCTTATTTGACTTAATTTAAACACGAATAAATTAGAATCTAAACTAAACGTTTTGTTTCCCTGTTTCCTTTTCCTACCACCTTTTTACCAGCATACAATGTTACATCTACTCATAAAATGTGAAATTACTAATACTGCTAATTGCTAATATTTACGCGTAAAAAGTTCTCGAAAGGTGATGTAAAAAGTACTTAGTACATTTCCTGACTACATAATCAATAGCAACATCTATCTAACGAGCGTTAAAATAAAACACGCGAATGGGAAACAAAGGAACCTCAATCTTTTGTGAACGTTCAAACAAACCTGCCAATACAGTTAGCTCGGGTTATCATATCATCAGCCCTCAGGAACTCCATTTGAATTGAATGCAATCTGATCCCTTCCCGGGCGAACGTTATACCTTCCATAATGTACATGCCGATGCGTGGTAAGTAGTTATTTTACCTCTATTGTGCGGTACAGACATCGACAGGTTTACGTTTTGTCCGAGTAGATGATCGTCGGACTTACATATATGTATATATATGTACTGACCGAAAAAAGGATGATCCAAACAAGTAGTTTGGAGTGAGCAAAATCATAAGTATTATATACGTATTTTACTGTATTTTTCACGGAAAGTCGTAAGTTGTCTCTTGGGAGCAACCAGGTTACGGGTACAGATATTATAAAGCACATTGTGGTTGAGTAATGCACATTGTGGGTCTTCTGTGTCTCTTCTAGAATCTGTCAAGGGATACTTCTGTAAGATGGGCAGTAGCGTCTTTCCGTGTATGAACGCGAAGATCTTGGAAATCCATGAGGGAGGCCATAACAGACAGACATACTGTCAGTGGACGCTGTCTGCGAGCACCTGGTTTGGCGCATTGGTGCTTTTTAAACATATAATTGCATATACAGTTTGTAGAAACAGTATTTGTATAGCGAGTATATTCTTCATACAAAAGACTTCAACGCGCTAGCACAGCTACGAAATTTCGATATTCGCTACAAAATTCACTTGATTGCTGCGGCTGCTAAGTGCATTATAAGGTAAGCAATTTTCCTCTCATGCCCATGGATGCAGTAAGAGCCTGCTAAGGGATACCTCCGGAAGATGGGCAGCAGCGTCTTTCCGTGTATCAACATCCTATACTGCGCTCACCAACTCGCCTGCCATGCGTGGTGAGTATGGCAACTGTCCCTCATGGAGATCCATGAGGGAGGCCTGTGTTCACTAGTGAACGTTTTACGGCTGAACTGATGAAGCAATTAAAAAAAAATAATAACTTCAAACTCACCATCAATAAAACTTACGTTACGTAGTGAAGTCCTTTACCGGCGAAGATTATTTTATTATTAAACATTAAAAATCATTTATTGGATCAAAAACAAGCGAGAATACAAAAAAATATAAAAAATCAGCAAAAGTTTAAAAAACTATGTTGCAGAGACCAGCGCCCTTCTCCAGCTTCAGGTAACAAAATAAGAGACAAAAATATAGTTCTAGATTATCATCCAAAAATTATCTGTTCAATTGAAACCCACTCTTAAACCTAACCCTTTTTGAAGATGGTTAAAACTAGCATTTTCCTTTTCAGACCCAATAGCCAATTATTTAATTAAAATAACTACACCCGACTTCTGATACACCTAACACACGCCACGCTCTAATAAGCACATTCTTACTTTAAACTCTTACGTCTTTATAGTAAGGTTCAAATTGTTGCACGTGAATGCAGTAATTGAACATATATAGCTATTAAACACTGAATGAGCAATGCTTTAAACTGCTAAAAAAATTGCATGCGAAATGGAATGGAATACATTGTCCACGAGATGGCTTGTCAGATACTTTACTTAGTTTAATAATTCTTTCATTTTAACAAATCAACCGAATGCAATGACCCTGATAATATTATAAACAACTCAAAAATAATTCGACACGTGTTTCGCCTCTCTACAAGGCATCTTCAAGAGAAATCGGCTCCCTGATAATAGTGATGATGAGTAGGTGCAACGATAAAAAGACAGGGAAATCTTTCGATATCTTAAACGATAACCTGCGAGTTCCTTCAATTCCGATGCCAATCTCTCATATGTCTTCTTCATAATTTTCAGTTTACCAAATCATACTTTCCGAAAGCAAAGCTTGAATTGTTGCTGGAAATACCAAAAACGCTATTTATGAGCATATAATATCTGAGGAGTTCCCTCGATTCCTGGTGGATCCCATCATCAGAACTTAGTTTTGAACTTGCAGATTGGAAGTTCAAATCAGTTCATAAACTTAAAAATATCTCCAATCGCCTACACAAATTAACCAGCTTTTACTGAAATTGCAAGAGTATTTCCGAATCTTACTGTTCGTGATTAATGTTCTTACTAAATACGAGCATTAAACTTTATAATTGAAATACAGTAAAGTTAATAAAGTGTGTTGATAGGGTCGATGTAGCGCTTGCGGTTTCTGAAACACCATTGTATCGCTTTGCAGTTATCATAGATATATGCCACTGTTAAGAGACCGTTTTCATTTATCATGTGGGCTGTCCACTGCAATACGCGCGTATTAATTAATGCCTCGCTTAAAAAACAATGATGGTTTGGAAATAGAACTCATTATGTGCCATGACGGATTAATACATCTTACTTTAGTCACTTGAGATAACAAAGAGGAGGCCTTTGCTCAGTATCTGACTTTTACTTAATCTACCATAATCTTTTAGTAGTTACTTATCTAGAAACCTACAATAAAATCACAGGAAGCTATTCTTGTAGTCTCTGTAAGTAATAAAACAAACAATAAACGCAAAAGCACTCACAATTATAAATTCTCCTAAGGATTTTTAATTGAATTTAAATTCCTCAGTGGTATCTTTGAACTCGTGTGACTTAAGTAGAACTTGCAAACGATTTAAGTAATGGATGATGGTTCATTAAGAATTCTTCGTATCCACATCCTCTTTGAGAACATTATCTTTTTGTGCATGATACCTACTACTGATAGCTTTAAGTAGGGATGTGACTTCTAGCATGAAATAATCAAGGACTTATTAAATATTGTATGAACATCTGAGTTATGGATTCTTACTTTTAAAGAGGAGTGAGGGGAGGGTTGCTATCATTTGTAAATAATACCTACTTACTGTAACAAAAGGTACACAAGACAGTTTTTGCCTAGTCTATAGAGGATATTCCAACTTTTGAGCGACCACTATTACAAAGTGTCATAAAATTTGGGGTCATTACAAAATTTAAACCTAATTCATTAACTATAAATAAATATAATTTACTATGAAGGAAGAAATCTTGAAATATCGATAAATGATAATATAAAAAAAACGTAGGTTATGTCAACTCATCTCGCCATCTGGCATCTGCTGGTACGATCCATATTACCCATGGCCACACTAGCTCATTCGTACTCCGAGAAAGAAACCCGCCTTGGACTTTTCTTGGCTTAATGATAGCAGCTGTTTTTCTGAATGGAATACTCGTTTGATAGCGATTGATCTCGTTATTGACACTTAAAATCCCAGACTGATTGACACGGGAATTCCAACCATATCGTCATAGACACTACGCTACCTCTTCCCAGACTACGCTACATCTTTGTCGAAGGATCTTTATCCAAGCCGAGAATGATATACGTACCATAGATTCTTACGTGTTATAAATAACGGCCGCTATCCGGCTCGAGGAACCTTGTTATTTCTCCGACATTGCAATGGTGCTTTATGTATTTATAACCCAGGTGTTCCCGCGTTACTTGTAAAATATTGTTGCCAGGTGTTACTTGTAAAATAATCCACATTTGCCAGGTACAGTGCTTTCGTAGATTCACAACTTATCACCAACCAAGCGGTTACCGCTTAACATCATACATACATACATACACAACCGATACAAAACCTATTAATGGCTGATTTTAATGGCGCTTGGTAATATCTCTCAATATAATAAAGAGGAAAGATTTGTATGTTTGTAACGGATAAACTCAAAAACTACTGGGCCAATTTCCAAATTATTTTACCCTTAGAAAGCTACCTTTGTGCCTTTATCCCTGAGTAACATAGGCTATATTTTATCTCCGTATTCCCACCGGGACGGGAACTACGCGGTTGAAACCGCTGAGTTTCGCTAGTGTTATATTTCCGTCAGAGTTCAAAGGAACTGAAGTACAGTGTCCAGTCTATTATTTATTTATTTAAACAAAATCCACTGTGGGGATCCGTTCATACTTTTACAAAATATTTATTTATGTTTATAACTTAGTTTCTTTATTTATATATTGTAATTTATTCATTACACGTTCATACAAACATTTACACTATGTTCATACTTACAGTTCATACACCTGTGTGTTTGTACCTGGACCCATCTCAACCACTACATCCACAGTCCTTAATCTACATTATCCTAAATTACATTATATATATCCTACGACCAATAATGGATTTACATTATTATAAGAAAAAAAAATATTTTACTCTGATTCTCAAATTGGGTGGTGTGCTGTGTGGGTGGCAAAAAATGCTTGAAACTCGAAAATGGAATAAAAGGAACTCCTTATCACTGACAGAGACATATTTCTGGTCAGGCGATATCGACTTTCACTTGGCAGGTTATTAACGTTTTTAAATGTGATTTCGTACTTAAATATTTTAGTCTTAACCTGCTTCCTCATGCTTAACAAGTACTTAGTTAATGCTACGGATAATGTAAACGTGCACTTACTAAGTAATTATTCAAAAACCCGTGGCTTTTCAAAAATAAATATTTAACAGCGTTTGTTCTACATTCTAAAAGTACGTTTGTTTTTGTTGTACACTGTTAGGTTCATGGCGTTGTTCTTTTATTTAAATATAAAAAAATAGTTAATAGTCAAAAATGCTTTACGATGTAAAATGCTGTGTCTATTATATTTAATTCATTAGATACGATTATACTTCTTTAACTTGTACACAAGCGAATTATCACATACCTACACGTATTGACCTGTTCTTCCTCTGAGTAATAGCCGACTAAGCTTCCTGGCTTAGCAGTATAGGCGCTGGACAAGCCTTATCCATCTAACAATTCCAGGCACAGCCGTGTCCATGAACACCAGTTACGGACGCTGTATAAATCATCTAGTATAGACGTGAATTATGTATGGTATTCATGCTGTATGGGACACGGCAGCGCCTGGAATAGTTAGATAAATAATAAATAAATAAATAATGCTAGACAAATCACACAGCATCATCTAGCCCCAAGCTAAGCATGAGCTTGTGTTATGGGTACTAGATGACTGATATACTTAATACATTATACTACATTGATAGATATTTTTTATTATATATAGAAAAACACCCAGAACACCCTGAATAAATATCTGCAGATCGTACAGACATTTGTCCCGAGGCGGGAATCGAACCCGCAACCCCTTGCGTCGCAGGCGGACCTTCGCCCGCTGCGCCACAGAGCTCGTCAATTTCGTTTCATTGTCGTTAGATGGACAAAAAAAAACACTGTGTATTAGGATGGCCTGTGCCAAGAGCTCAAAATCGATGCCGTATAATTGAAAGGAGATTTAATTTATCCTTTTTGCATAAGTAGCAATATATATTAATTATACTACACTTACAACAAAATATTATTATTATACTGCACTTTCGAGAAATTTCGTGAAAGTTTAATGGCTTGCAAAAGTTCACACAGATTAAAACAAGAGTGCAATAAAGTAAAGGGATTGAGGGTCTTTCTTTTTCGTATCGTATGTATATGTAGTGCCCGTGTTTTGATATACTGTCATGGCAATGTACATATAAAAACAAATAAGTATTTGTATTGTGGCCTGAAAACAAATCACGACTAAGTTCTTAGTAAAACCTGTGATAAAACGTAGAAACAAGAAACCTATTTGCAAAATATACAAAAATCTTTATTATATAGTAAAATTATACCACCAGGTTATTGACAAATTAATCAACAGAGCCGTGGGGTGCCGGCAGTAGAATGTTACCCCTCCTCTCCTACCCGTGGATGCAGTAAGAGTCTGCTAAGGGATACCTCCGGAAGATGGGCAGCAGCGTCTTTCCGTATATCAACATCCCGTACTGCGCTCACCAACCCGCCTGCCAAGCGTGGTGAGTATGGCAACTACCCCTCATGGAGATCCATGAGGGAGGCCTTAGTTCAGTAGTGGACGTTTTACGGCTGAAATGATGATGATGAATCAACAGTTACAGACTAAATGTATGTTCTACATATTCCAAATAAACACCTACGGTAAGTTAACAATTCAGCGCAATAAAAACACTGAAAGTTGAAACTTGTAGCTGTTTCGAAACATAGGTAGGTATGCACCTAAAATTCTTTCACACACCATTTGTTCACAAGCTCACATCATTAATACGAATGACTTGAGGCAGACAGCCTATCAAGATCGACATCGAGCGGTCGAGCTAGTGCGATATCATATAATTTGTATCACCTTAATTCGCTACCGGAAGAGGTGTCGACCTATAAACCGAAATTTATAACAATCAGACGATTTTAGACCGTACTGAACGGAGGTTTTATTTACTTCTTTTTTTTTTGTTTACAAATCACACAGCATCATCTAGCCCCAAGCTAAGCATAGCTTGTGTTATGGGTATGGGATGACTGATATACTTAATACATTACTACATAGATATATTTTTTTATTATAATATAGAAAAACACCCAGAACACCCTGAACAAATATCTGCAGATCATACAGACATTTGTCCCGAGGCGGGAATCGAACCCGCAACCCCTGGCGTCGTAGGCGGACCTTCGCTCGCTGCGCCACAGAGCTCGTCATCGTCACTTCTACTTTAGAATAACTTGGCTTGTAATATAGTTTATAGGTTATCATATCACTATCTATGCAATATCATAAATATAGCGACCCGGCCCTGCTTCGCACAGGTGTATGCACGAACCAATCAATGGTCATCTTGTATGAAGAGTTGAAAAAAATGTATGCTTTTCCAAGGTCGTAGAACGAGAATTGTTCAGGTTGGTGGAAACAACAACCCTGTTAAATTTCTAGGGCTGCATACATAGAAACCAGACATGACACAATTTACCAACACTGCTTTTTATAGATAGTCTTATACAATATTTAGAAATGTGTTTCATAAGACAATAGTTAGTTATTGTTATTACACTCGAGAATTTATCGTATGTGAACACCCGCCGCCTATTTTTCATTATACATCATCATCATTTCAGTCGTATGACGTACACTGCTGGACATATGCCTCCCTCATAGATCTGATCTTGAGGGGATTGTTGCCATACTCACTAGGGTTAGGCGGGCGTGCAGTAGGGGATGTTGATACGCGGTAAAACGCTGCTGCCCATATTCCGGCAGTATCCCTTGGGAGATTCTTACTGCATCTACGGGAGAGGGGAAGGGTAACATTCTACTGCCGGCACCGCACGGCAATACAATGGTTAGATATCATTAAACAATGGTAAGATATTACTCTCAAAAAGTTGTCGTACGTGTAATCCGCCGCTGTAAATATTTCGTCGCGCGAGATTTTGAATTTTGCTTACATTATTTAGCTTCAAAATTTGTTTGGATCTATCAGATAACAATTATAATTTTCCAGTGTTTCGGATTTTCACAGTAACTTTAACACATCAACCGATAAATATATTTGGCTAAACGTGGGTGAAACCACGCGGGTCAGCTTGTATATATTATAAAATGCTATCAGACACACTGACACACAACGTAGGTACATCCAAAACCACTTATCTTAGAGCCTTGAAATTTTTAGGGAATTAATAATTAATAATATAATATAATTAATTAATTTACATTTAGAATGTTTAACTAGGTGCACGACCAGCCACTAAAAAGGGGATTTTGGAAATTCAAACTCAAAATTGTCTTCACAATACCTTATCACCGATTCATATGATACACCGACTATAATATCAAACTGATGAATTTATTTTTCAACACCACGCGAATTAAGTCGCGGGCATGAGCTAGTTATGTATAAAAAACAAGTGAGCTCGGTTTTCATTTATTGTTTCATCTGTCTATCAGCATTGGAGCGAGAAAAGACATTTGCTTATAAGTATTTAGATCAGTCTTTAGGTTCTAGCTAAAAAAATAATATGTATGTTAGCTAGATAAACAAACAGCATGTAAGCAATTTTTTATTTAAAGTGTAAACCCACACTAAGGACTAACTATATCTATATATATATTATATGACTACTAACTATATCTGTTTTTACCTTATTTCAAAATGTTTTATGTTCTCTTAATGTTTTCATTTCTATAAACAGCATGTACTTTTAAAATAATGGATTAAGAAAATGTTTCCGCAATGCATTTCCGCAATATTTAGTATTAAGTAAGCTGCAGTTAATTTTAGTGGATACTTGGGATTTATTCATTTTGAATTTCACAATAGGTGATTAAAGTAACTGTTGTCAGATTACGACTGATTGGCATTGTGCAAAATGTAAATGAGAACAAAATGTGTTTAAACATAAACAAGAAGACGCACACTAAAACTAACATTAAGTAAATAACACAAAAATTCGCATTCGATGCTTTCGAACGGAACTCTTGCAGTAACAAAAAACCATTTAACACTGACCTGGAGAACAAAATGATCTAACTGTTCCAACCTAACTCAATTTGAAACCACATGTTTATTGCTAACAAAAGTATCCATTATCTTGTTATAATTTGAATTACATTCTCAAGTGTAAAAACGGAATTCATTTCTTTCTGGGTTATTAGATTTGTATGGAAACCTTCTTTGTTAGACAGACACATATTCAAGTTTTAGAAAGCAATTTTATTATCATATCTAAACGTCCTAATGCGTAATGCGGTTCAATCTTAGCTAGTGCTTGCTTCCAAAACCTGTCTCGTTATGCTGAAGAGTTTATATGACTACTAACTATATCTGTGTTTACCTTATTTTAAAATGTTTTATGTTCTCTTAATGTTTTCTATCTATCTATATAATATGTTCGAATGGCGCCACCTAAATCATACTTCTATAGATAGTGATACGGTCCTCGACTTATCATATAGATGATAACAAAAATGCGTAAAGTGCTAGAGCACCGTAGCTACAAAAAATGAGCAAAGTAGTCTAAAACAAGACGAAAACTCATTGTTGCCACTGTAGTTACTATGCATACATATGCCAACATAACGTAGACAAGTCTGTAGTTTCGCATTGGTGAATTTATTACAAAGGAATTATCCTTGTTAAGCTACAAAGAAGCACAATAGCCTTTTTACAATTCACTTGGAAAATTATGTATTACGAGGTAAACCTACGGCGTGGAAACTTGTGAAGAAACAAGCAGTTGAATCCGCCTTTATAATGTCTCTCTGACGGACGACGGATGGACGGAGAGATAAACATTTATGCATCGAGTAAATGCACTGATGAATCTAACTTATTTTCAGACTAAAAGCACCTAATTAATTTCTTCATGCTAATTTTACGAGTAATAATTTATCGTTTAGAGATATTTAAAATAAAATTTGCCAAAGGGGAACAGTGGATCCGGCTGGCACAAGACCGCCAGGAGTGGCGTATAAGAGAAGAGGCCTCAGCAGCTGTTATCGGCTGATTAGATAGAAAGCGGCAAATCAGATGCAAATTGTAATAACGGTTTGGAGAAAAATCTAAGGTAAGTTAATTTTATAAGAAATAACTAAATCAAAACCTATGTAGATAATTATTATCTACTAAAATCATTCTTCCAAGTAAATGTATGTTGATAGTTAAGGAAAAACTAATTATTCAATGATATACGATCAATGGTCAGGAAAGATACAAGATAGTGATAACAATGGCAAATGTAATGAAAACGAGAATAAATACAAACAAAAAAAGATACATGCAAACGCTTCATAATGGCTAAACGGAATAATTCAGCATACTGCAATTATTATTGATAAAGCCGTTGCATTGTAGGGTAGGAAGTGAAGCGTGCGCCAATAACTGTCCGCTGACCACCGGATCACTAGGTACCTCTACCATGCAGTTTCCATACAAAGAAAGTACTTAAAATCTTCTTATTTAGAATAAATCGTCCCTTTTTTTGCGAGCTGCGACTACCTGTAATTTATCATCCACGGGCCGTTTTAAGTGTGCCGTCCGCCAAGATTCTGAACTCGTCAGATCCATCGTTTTAAGATTGTATTATTAAGAGCAACAGTCTGTAAGAAACAGACTGCTGGGCGTCCTTTATCAATAAATAATTGCGCTGGTGGTTCTATGGGAGTTAGCTGGACAAAGACAAATGGAGATAAACGGAGGAAGCCTTACCCAGCTATGATTGGCTTATAAAAAAATACGACACAACATGTCCTCCTTCCAACTTAGGATAATGTTGCTAAGGATTTGGATATTTGTTACCGATGTCAAGACATCAAGAACACCGGTCGTAAAAATATAATTTGGAAATTATTTTAAATTCTTAATAGCGATTTTTCTCACTATAAGAATTTCATGAAAAGTCCATTAAATCGCTTAGTTATTGCAACAGGTCTACATCAAAGTCTTCAACATCTAAGACTTTTGATGTGGTCATTAGGCAGCTCATTAACGGCGTCAATCGTAGCGTAAACATTGGCAGAAACTATGTTTATAAAATAGGGAGTATATAATCGTAAGCATAGTTAGGTATACTTTTTTATACTACTAAATGACGAGACAAGCCGAAGGCTCACCTAATATTATTCGGTAACCTCTACCTATTACAACTAAAATAAGTATTCATTACAGTCCGAAACGTATAAGAGATTTTATTCAGAAATGCTCAGCTACTTGTAGTACTGTTTTCAGTTAATCATGAATGTTTAAGAAGGATGTTTCCTGTTAACTAGTTTGAATTTTTGTGCTACGATCCGAACACGAGTTAACGTGTAAGACATTTGTATGGAAAGCGCATCGACATGTTGAGAGCTATTAGAGTGACTATAGTGACTGACTGGTCATCGACCATTAACCTAGACATTGTTTGCGAAATTTCCGTCAGTTGGGAAATGTAAATTAGACTGAACTTGTTAAATGAAATTGTAAACACGGCACAGAACTTTTGCAAAAGTAACGGTACCTAGTTAGCTTATACTGCGATAACTAAATTATATAAGCATTGAAATAGATCCTATAAAACGAATAAATCCTTTACCACCTACACACCAGTTAATTAATTAAACACTTAAATAATGTTGTTATAAATAATAATATATTTACAAAATATAAAAACAGTACACTTTACATTTCCTGTTTATGTATTCGTAATTTTGAATTTTAAAGACTTGGTATTTTTTATTATCTTATTATTTGTCATACATTCTCGTAAAGTTATCTTGATAAATGGCTACAATGTTGCAAAATTTGTATTCCTGCATGCTGTGACATTCTGTAAGTGGAGGAACACATTGACATAAGTTAATTAGTTATAAGTTTATATTTTTTTGTGATTCTTTTGTTGGATGTCCATAAATAAATAAATAGACTCAAAGGAAGCAAAGCTTGTGTTATGGGTACCAGTTGATTGATATAATACTTATATATATTGTTTTGTAAATACATACATAGAAAAATACTCAGACCAAAGACAAATATCTTCATAACAAATATTCGTCCCATGGTAGGAATCGAACCCGCTACCTCCTGCATCAATCAATCAATTACCATCAGCCCATGTCAGTCCACTGCTGGACATAAGCCTCTCCCATGGCACGCCACTCCTGCATATCAGTCGGCTATTAGACCACGGAGGCAGTCAAATAATAAAAACGTGAAGATACTTATATATTTTTATATATAAAGGAAGTTAAAGGTGCATTCAAAACAATGGAACTATAATTATGTGAAGTATTAAGGACTCTAGACTCTAAGCCTATAATATATTGGCGACATATTGATGGCTAGGTATTTTGCAAAGACAGACTCGTCACTGTATGTCGTCGACGGCTTAAGCGTAAGTCCCTGTAGAGTCCCTAACATAAACGTATATAGAGGTACATATACATAGGTATTAGATTTACCTCTATCCTAGCCGTTTTTCTTACTCAAAGTGTTCTCTACTAGGTTTCTTCTACCTGCTATGGACTTTAGACTACATTGTACTGAATGAAAGTTTAGCATCCGAGTGTAATGTGGAATGTGGGACAACGAGCTATTAGAATATTGTGCCATAACAAACTAAATTAAGAAAGTTAACTTCATCACAAAAAAGTAAACACAGCGACTAGAGTGTACCTACAGCACATTACGCAAGTACCATGATAGCGCAAGTATCAATCAGTCTAATAGCCGTCTCCCTATAATTGAACCCAAAATCTCCTTACATAATATATAGAAAGTCGCGTTTTTCGTGGGACTCGTACGATATCGCAGCTATTCATACGTGTTGAGGGCAGAGAGCGGAACGTTGCGACGCACGATAAAGACATGTTCTCGCTTTGTGGAGATGATGGACGACATAGAAGACGCTGGCAGAAGGAAAATGCTGCAACTGGGGCGTAGCAAAATTTCTAGAGTATTGTTTGCAATAAACTAGATTGATATAAAATAATATGGATCTAGATCTCTCAAGATGCAAATAGCTTATGAATATTTAGAGTGGTTTGAAAGTTTCTTACCTATAAAGCACACACCACTTTCTTTACTTTATCACCTAGTTTATGTTAAATGTTCCGTTCTCTATGTTAACTAATGGCTTCTACCCGTTATTAGTAGCTTAACTTCTTTTCCTATTAGTAAAGGTTTTTAAAACAAACTGCCTGTCATCACAAGTTAATTACAGCTCATGAGAAGTCTAAAAGGAACTTCCTACCTTTAATCAATATTAATTGAGTTAGGTTTTTGCCTATCTCTATCTTGCCGATTTCGTAGTAACAGGAATGCACTGAGAAAAGAAATGAGGAACACAAGTCATGATAAAAAGCCTTCGGAAGCTGTAATGACTGTAATCATGGAGAGGAACAAGCGTTAGTGCAAGTAGGCTACACGCTGCCTCACAAACCTACTGTAGACATGTTAGGTACCAGACTTCAGCCATGCAAGCAAATTATAAATAATATCACTTTAACGGAACGATCTATCTCTAACAAAATCGTTCAGACAGTGATAGACGACGCAGACCCGAAATTAATGGTAGAACCAATGTGTGTAGAATGTATTTGTAGAGACGTACGTACAGGTATTTCTTATTCTTTAATTTTGATTATTATATTATTATATAATTTTGATTATTTTGATTAAATACATGTACGTACAGTTACATTTAGGTAAGACATATTCTTTAATCACGAAAAAAGTATGGTTTAATTTAATTTCTCAAAGATCATTGAACTTATCAGACTAATAATAGAGGTAAGTATAGTAGGTTTTGTATCATAATGTATTATTGTTATTTAATATGTGCTATATTTGAATACTCTTTCCACGTCTTCGTGACGTGGAAAGAGCTGGAGGAGGCCTATGCGTCGCAAGGATGCGCTAATTACTAGAATTAAGGTTAAAACCGAAGTGCAAAATAGTTATATAATGTTTTATGTAATATTCTTTGTAGTTAGTAAATAAAGGCTTATTATTATTATATTATTATTATATTTGAATACCCTTATAAGTTGTTATTGTAGATCAATAATTCCGCGACCAATAAATTCAATAGATGGTAAGATATATCAGCAAACATGACATACAGCAGTAATCTTGAATTACAACACAAATATGGCCTACATGATTGTATTCAGTAAGTTAATCATATTTATTCATGGAATACACATTTTCCGGAGATCAGAAATATTCATAGATCTGTCGATGTTCGCATTGACATTACCTCACATGGGCAGGTACTTGGTACTCGTATATCAGACCTTCGTTTCACCATAACCTAACGTATCCGGGCCGAGATGTATTTTTAATATTAAATTTGTAGCTGTACACATTGGAATTTGTGCATCAATCTTCCAGTCCAAACAAGGTCAATGAATTTTCGGGCCAATTTCACGAGCTACTAAAAATATAAAGCAACTATTTGCAAATATCAATAAAGTTGATATTTTCTTCTCTATCCGGATCTATCACGTCACGTTTAAATACCACAACGCATAGAAGTCTGCGCCATTGTCAAGTAACAATCGAGATAGCTCTGACAAAAACTACTGCATCTCTGGTTCGTTCACCTCGAGGAAATCGATGTTCATTTGCAAGTACTCAATGGCAGAGACATGTTTTGCAGACGTTTCGTCTGCTTTGTTCTGATAATTAAGTAAAATGCTATCGACTGATTTCTTGCTCGATTTGTGAAGGAAATGTTAATTAGTTCCCCCCAGCATTTATCCTATTACGTGCGTGAGTCAAAATTATGGAGCATCGCAATTAATTTAATAAAAAGGAAAGCCAAAAATGCGTTGAAACCAGAAACCAAGTTTAGTAAGAAAACAAATATTCTTATATTCTCTGATTAGTCCTAGAAACAACTGTTATAGTTTATAGTTTCAACAAAACGTCCATTACACAGCATTCATGACACGCTCACATTACTAGGAAGCTACCTAATAGTCTATTAAAATAAATTAAACCATTCTGAACTAAATCTACTTTCTAAGATTCATTCACAATGCAGCGCTCGCATTATTTCTCATTAAGCGGCTTGGTTCATACTGAATACACTGTAACTACATGGAATATACTCGTAGGATGTTCCAGTACAGGTCATCAATGCAAAGCTTTTAAAGGGAGAGCATTTATGCATAATAATATGCGAAGTAGATTGCTAATCAGTCAGTGCGTATTTTACATACATTTGCTTCATACATTTTAACGAATTTATGAAGTTTTGAAAAGGTAATTGACGGTTTAATTATCCGTCATTTCATATCGAACAGTAAGTATTTAGCTCGCCAGGTAGATAATAATAAAATAATAGACTCGTTTTCAAGTCAATTTTAAAATATTTGGATAAAGGTCGTTTAGCTATAAACAAGTTTCATTACATTTTCAAGTTATAAACAAAGAAACACCGTGACATCTCGTGACATTTCGACTCCTAGACCCTAGTTTTTTGGGTTCCGTAGCCATAGGGTAAAAACGGGACCCTATTACTGCTATTACTAAGACTCCGCTGTCTGTCTCTTTGTATGTCGACAGACAGACAACCAGCCTGTAGATGAACCGTGATAGCTAAACAGTTGAAATTTTCACACATGATGTTTTCCTATTTGCCGCTATTACAACAAATAAAATAAATAAAAACAGAATAAAATAAATATTCCCATACAACAAACGTGATTTTTTTGCCGTTTTTTGCTCTATTTAAATAACAGCAACAGATTGGCGCAAAATATTTAGTTGTGAGTAATACTAGCTTCGCATGCGAAGAGGTAACAAAAATCCATACATCTATCTATACAAACAAACTTCGGCTTTTTATATTATTAGTGAGTATACAATGCAAATTAAAAACGCTTTATTTCACACGCCACTTGAACAGAATGTCGGATTATATATCAGCATACATTATAATTAGTCAGTTAGTTAGGTAGTTTCCAGTGACATTGTCAGAGACCCAGACCTACGTGACTTTGTCATTGAGAACTTAAACATGAGATAATAATACCGAGCACCGATTCTGTTGTTGCACTAACCAGCTAAAGCTAATTAAAATTGCGTAAAATGGGCTACAGCGACGTTAAGCTATTCGGTTAGTGCCACTGAACGTTAGTCCCGTTCTAAAATTAAAATGGCATAATTTAACCTAATTTTACGTTGACAACTCTACACTTACGTCACGTTACGGAAACGTCATTATTCGTAATTACCTTTAGGAAGTGCAACTCATGCATCTCTAATTTCACCGGCTTTCCCGCCCTTTAAACCGGAACTATTGGAAATCTGTCAATTTCACTTGATTGTGCTAAGTGTCACAGCATCAAAGGCACTACAGATTGTAGATTGAACAATGTACAACCTAATCCCACAACTCAACTATAGAGTTGCTCTTAGATAGGATAGGATAAACTATATAGATGGCTCAATAGAATAGGAACTCTATTAAAGTTCAGTTGTGGTTAAAAAAGTATATCGTCAGTCCAAGGATCTGCCTAATGATACGTAGGTATCTCGGAAAAACTTGAATAAAATAATACGACTCTTTAACATATCTACAAGGTTTGTATTTTGATTCGCTCGCGTAAATCCATATGAAAAAACTTACTCACTAGTAATATAACAGGTACAAAAAAGGTTTTCCTACGATTCTTATATAAAAAAATGTATGCGTACTACCCATTTATGTATCCAACAAAATATCTCCAAGGCACATTATGTTTCAACTCTCTCGAAACTAGACGATTCCTTACTCTTTGCCGTATTCTGCGAGGTGTCATGTTTCACTCGCATGTTTCACTCTTAAACGACGCTAGTAGACTCTGTGTACCTGAACACCGTACCAGATTTCGCTCAGGGCGGGTCCGTTTATTCGAGCCTCTACGCGCGAGAACTCTTTATCGCCAACAATTCACCAATCTCCCGCACTCAGCGAAACTTAAGCAACCTTCACAGTCAACCCCAGTTTGATGTGTTTGAGGATGGATGGAGGTCGATTGAACGGATTTGTTTAGAGTATTGTAAAAATGTTTAGTTGTATTGTGTACCTCTATAGATTTATACAAATATTGTATAACTACGATAATTGAATTTTTTAAAAAATATTCTCCAAATGTTATGTAGGTACCTACTGTTTATGTGTTACCTCGTATGGTTAGCACATATGATTTGTAATGTGCATATTATACTTATGGTGTGTTTGTAAATAGATATAGCCAATTGGATTAGTCTGTTATGTTTAATCTAAATTTATAATAAACGAATTGAATTGAATTGCAAAATGTCTTGTATGACCTCATACAAAAGTTCATCACGGCTTTTAGTCATGCATTTAAAGATAGGGCCCCAGAACATGTGGGTCTACCTAAGATGATCAATTTACAATCTGAAAGTGTATATGATGTTGGGTCTCTTCTCTTGCAAAAAAATATACTTTACAAAGATCGAGTACAGGAAGATGGTGTCTTGATCCTACTAGAGATAGACGTTTGCAAAAACTGCAAACAATCGCTGATTGTTACCCATTGCAAGGTTGTTATGTTAAGTAGATCTTTAGCCATGGGTACTTTAACTTCTCGTCTAGAGTTCATTCGTAAAATAATGCAGGAGTGCAGATCTCTGTTATGTAGGATGTTTGACTGGTGTCTTGATCATACAGATAGACATTTGCAAAAATCGCAAACAATCGGTGGATGTGAGTAACATTGCAAGATTGTTATGGCAAAGTAGATTATTAGCTCTGAGTACTTAATAGCTTCACGTCTATTCTCGTCTAGAGATATTTCGTACACAATGCTAAGATTACTTACTTCACAAAAGTTCGATTGATCCTAGAAATATGTAGACATTAGAAGAGACAAGTCCTCTCTAACATTAGCAAATACTGCACAAGCGCCGGGTAACCGAAGTTAGTAGAGACGACCTTGTGTTTTATAAAATGCACTTACCTCTTAGGCACGCTAAGCCTCCGTTGCCGGAACAGGTGGTCCATTGTTCTGTATTCCACTTGGACGGTCACAGATTAAAACTTTCACTTAATCTCGATTTGTTTGCATCGGTTGCCTTCGCAAAACACTGTCAACCGTCCACGTAAAACTTTGTTTATTTTCTTTACACAGTTTAGTGATCGGCTGTTGTCCTGTAGAAAAATATTTTTGATGTCATTTGTAGACCTGATTATTATGTAGATTTTACATTAAAATATGCCAGAATAATATAAAAGACCTAAGTTATTTGTGAAATGACTTTACTAGCCGATCTAAATCTTAGGAGACTGGAACAGGCCGTACCTAAGCTCGTAGGCTACGGTCTTTTCACAATTCCAAAACAATATTATGTACTTATTATCAAAGCGATGTAGATATTTACTAAAGTGTGGGCTTGCACGCAATTTATTTTTGGCACCACTTACATCCATTCAGAGAAAGTGAATGCGAGATGCGTCCGCGCAACTTGTACATTAGCGTTTATAGCTGTCAGAGCTTAATAGCATTTTTTCTCACAAACTCAAAGGCGTTTTCATGCTCCTTTTATTAAAAAAGGTATAATTTTGGCTTTCTCTTATTATAAGTTATCTCTCGCCTACTTCAGTCTTCAGAATGCTATGAATCATTCCATTGCATGGAAATAACAGACATCATCGTCGGTATTTAAAAACATTATAATAGATTATAGATCATTTGTGAGCCATTAGGAGTGCGTGATGCGTGCCCCCGGGAGAATAAGTTCGATGGCATTTCATAATTAATTTACCGTGAATAATAGCCGTACTTAAGATAATTAACACTCGTTACATATTATAAATAACACTGAATTTAAATAAATGTTACATTATTAAAAATTTTACACCGCGTAAAAATTACCTTTTAATTTCTGTTTTTTTTAGAATAGCTTTAAAATATGTTCAAAATACACCTAATAGACCAGGTAGATTTATTTTACCTTCTCATCTGCTCTTTGTATTTTTTTTGCGTGAATAAATATTTAACACGTTAAAAGTTCGCGGGTTTTGAGTCGTCGTAATGTGACGTGTATGCGGGCGTCCGGCCTCGAAGCCATGTGGCGTAGCACTGGCGGGAAAGATCGCAAGAGAGAGCTCTCAACATTCTCCTCGCATGAAACCGCTGAAATTCACGCTTGTTATTATAAAGCAAAACGAAAGCATATACACTTTTGAATTCACGGTTGTTTTTTCGGTTGAACAAAAGAGAGAAACTTCTGTGAGCTAGGCAAAGTATTTTAAATTATTTTAAGCAATAAAATGCAATAAAAATATTTAGTTTTAATTCCGCTTATGCATATTTTAAGCGACAAATAGTTCTTAATTTTAACCTATAGTATTTTGTTGTTGGTCTAAAGCAAAGTTTTATTTGTAGATCGGCCATAAATCAGTCATCTTAGGGCGCACCAACGTAATTTAATAAAGCAGAAACGATGTTGCCGTAGCCGAATTCAGCTAGAAGGATCATAATCATCATCTGTACCGGTATCTGAGATTGATCCTACAAAATATTTCAGTTTACATTTTAATTAATAATTCATGTTTTAACTTTAAGCATTGCTATATCCTTTTTATTCAGCAAACAAATTATTCTTATTCTTATTTAGTTATCACCTCTGTACGACAAGTGGATTTGTCACTAAATAGGTACGTTTACTTACATGAAAATGAAAACAGTACCAAATATAAGTAGGTAATAATAGGGTTTCGTGTTTTTTGCGCATTCTTGTGTCTTACCTGTTGTGGACTTCGCGTCGCGTGTGTTGACGTGTGTTGTGTATGATATATCGCACGCAATGTAAACCAATCTAAGCATAAATAAAAGTCACACACCTTATTATTGTGATGTAGTTCGCGATCATACAGTTAGTTGCTCCATTTGCAAGATGTTAGGCTTTAAAAAAACCAGCCAGTGTATTATCTGTGGTATTACCATTACCTACGAGTGTTCAGGACTGATCGCAATCAGTCATGTTGTCTCCTTAAAAGCTTCATAAATTCGCTGTAAAACAATCTGCTTCTATTTACATAGTAAATATTTTTAACCCATCCAGCAACTAAAATACCAGCAACAACTGAGTTCCGGTAGTTGTAGCAGAGTTCACGGAATATGGAGGCTGCAACTTCAACTTTACGTGGCTCTCCCAGCTCCATTTTGTGGAAATCTAGAAATCAGTTAACAGAAGTATCTAAGTATGGTATGTGTATCCTTTTTAAACTCTCTGGCTATTCTAAATTACTTATCTAAATCTTATTATAGTAAATATTCCCAATCTCTTTGGCTATGGTTATACATTGAGTCGACAAGTCACGTGTCGTTATGGCTAGTTTCAGTTTATGGTAATTTATGTTGTCACGAGACCTCGAGCCGGAAGCGCATTAAAAGCTTTAAGTAAATACAAATAAGTACATAATTAAATAAATAATTTGAAAAAGCAAATATACGTGTTTGTTGTTTTTAATTATCTCATCATCATTTCAGCCATAAAACGTCCACTGATGAACACAGGCCTCCCTCACGGTTACAATTTAATTATCTAACTAAAAATAATTTAGATTTATACACATTCCCCATTCTCGGTTTCAATGTGTTTTTTCTTTAATAAAAGAGGGTACGTACGCTAATGGTGCCGTTTGAGTTTGGATAAGATCTGATGATAGGATCCATGACTAATCTACCTACACCAGGAGTTTCTTTCTAAATTTGTTAAACCCCATCAAGGGGCTTGTTGTTTAAAAGGTCTTTAAAATGAACTAGAGCTTTCAGACATCATTTTAATATTATTAATTAAAAATGTATTACTATTATCGTCTTAATTGTCCCACTGCAGATTGTACTTAAAAATTTGTTGTTTAAATAATCGGTTTAAAATGCGACACGTCCAAGCATTTGTTTTTGGGGGGTGTACGCTAATTTGAGTCAAGTTAGAAGCCTAAGCGTCAAACCTAAATTTCCTTTTTTTTGGTAACCTTTACTGTCCCACTGATGGGCAAAGGCGAAGTAAAACGGGGGAGCCGTTTCTCTCCATTTGTCCCTGTATAGTGCAATCTCTCGCGTAAACCTTATGAGGTCAAAATTACTTTTCATGTGATTCAATGACTAAGTACTTATTTCATTAAATGTTAAGGTATACTTGCTTAAACCATCAAATTTTAATTGGTCTTAGATCGAACTCCTACCCACTTACCCATTTTATACTTTTTAGAAGTTTTCGATGTAACATATTGTGTCCGACGCCTCACTGGCATGGAAATACTTGTGTAGAGGTCACTACTCACTTAATTATTAAGAAAACACAATAGGATAGTGAGAAAATTAACAATTATACAATAATAAACGTATTGGGTAATCTTATCATTAAAAAAAGATATATAAACAGGATATCTATCTTCCGCTTGAAAAACGACCCTAGCGAACTCACGTTAACAAGACAATTTTCAAATTATATTCTCGTTATAAAGGCCTACAGCATTTTCTTACAGAACAGATTTAGATAGTATAAATTGTTATTTAATGCGTTTTGACTTTATAAGTATATGGTGTCCATAAGTAGGTAGTTTCATGTACAAGACTGGTCACTCTGCCATTATTATCAATCAACATAACATAAGCTAATGGTATTTAACCGTAAGTACCTAGCTAGTTTCATCTAGAAAATGGGTCACTCTGCCATCATTATCGACTTATTCGTATGTAGTAGTCAGACACGGATTGGTCATAAAAAAACCTAATAACCTACTGTCTCTCCATCTCGGTTTTGCCACAGGCAGTGTTTTTGGATGATTATAAAAAAACCTAATAACCTACTGTCTCTCCATCTCGGTTTTGTCACAGGCAGGGTTTTCGGATGGTTATAAAAATAACCTACTAACCTACTGTCTCTCCATCTCGGTTCTGCCACAGGCAGTGTTTTTGGATAGTTATAAAAAAAACCTAATAACCTACTGTCTCTCCATCTCGGTTCTGTCACAGGCAGGATTTTCGGATGGTTATAAAAAATAACCTAATAACCTACTGTCTCTCCATCTCGGTTCTGTCCCAGGCAGTGTTTTCAGATAGTTGTAAAAAAACCTAATAACCTACTGTCCTTCCGTCTCGATTCTGCCACTGAAAATATTTGGGATAATAAGTTTTTTGATTCGTTATTATTATGACACATAGGTATGTTTATAACGATGAAAATTATGGAAATTATATATTAGGTAAAATCATTTTATGCCATCATCAGACATTATTACTATGTGAAACAAAAACCCAACCACAAGTTTTAATTTAAGGCATATAAATGCCTTGAACTCCTGCAGACATTAATTATTTATTTCATTTCCCATGGATACCGTTAACAGCGCCGAGTTTTGACCAATCCGGAAGTGTCTATTCAAACCGAAAAATATTTTCCAAGTCGGTTCATAAACGACGGAGTTCTGAGGAAGGTAACAAAGATTTCAAAAAATACAAACGACTTGAGAGCCTCCTCCTTTTTAGGGTTCCGGACCAAAATGGTAAAAAGGAACCCTTATGGTATCACTTTGTCTGTCTAAAACACCCGATCCGATAAAAACGTCCGCATTTCATACAAACATTGTCCTGCGGTGGGAATCAAACCCGCATGCTCTCAGATAGCTATCAGACTAGCTGCTAAGTGGCGTGGCGTGACAATCATCATAATTTCAACCGTACGACGTCCACTTCTGAATATAGGCCCATGGATTTCCAGTTATTGCGGTTGGAAGCGACCTGCATCCACCGTCGACCTGCGTTCATCACCAGGTCGTCAGTTCAACTTGTGGTCCTACGCTGCGCTTGCCGGTCCGTGGCTCTACTCAAGAACTTTACGGCCCCATCGGCCCTCTGCTCTGCGACGTACATCGCCTGCCCATTGCCACTTCCTGCTAATCCGTTTGGCTATATCGGTGACCCGAGTTGTTCTACGTATCTCCTCATCTCTAATTCGATCCTGTAAAGAAACCCCGAGCATAGCCCTCTCCATAGCTCGTTGAGCGACTCTGAGCTTATTCATGAGGCCAATAGCGAATGACCATGTCTCGGTTCCATATGGTGCGACCAGTTGCGAATAGTTGGCGCGAATGTCGAAATTTTATAGCTGGGTTACTTGACGTACAAGGGTAAAGTAGATCTATAAAATGAAACACAATTTAAATTTAAAATCATGTGATTTTTATTGAATATTCAAGTCAGATGTACAGTATTTTACTGTTTAAACCTTAAAAGCTACATACTTATCATAATCCTTTAATTGTAGGTACCCAGCCAGTAGGTAATAAATTTATACTAGAAAATTGTAAATTATTTCGTAAGGACTAGATGTACTTATATGATATTACTGTCATGTTATTATTAGTCTAAGTTTTACTGATTGTGCATGTGAGATAAATAAACGCTTTTTCTTTCTTTCTTTCTTTCATGCATGAGAGGACTATAGATCAGCTACATTATAAATACACAGCCCGTTTTAGTGATGAGTTTCCCACGTGTTACACAAAAAAGAGATCTGTACACTGTAACTCGTTTGGGATTTTTAGGGTTCCGGACCAAAATGGTGTGACTTTGTCTGTCTGTCTGTGACAGATATCTATCTGGATACCTTGGGAATTACTGATGCAATTTCAAATCGATAGACATTTGTTTATAGATAATGGTATTAGATAACGCTTATCTCCGAAGTGTGCAGATTTATACACCTGAAACTTTTAAAGCTCCGAGTAATAAAAGTGCATGTAAAGATTACAGGAAAACATGAAACGAACGATAACGATAATTAGCATAAGTATATATTTTCTAAGAAATCACCGAAAGTTTAAAAAATCTAGACATAAGTTTCGCTATCAGACAAGATGGTGCTGTCAAGGTTCTGCGATAAATACTCCCAAAGAATCACACTGTTTTTCCTACCCGCAACACGGATGCATTAGTGGATTAACGAAAAATAAAAACCGGACAAGAGTGCAAAGCAAGACGACCTTCGTGACGCAGTTGGTTTCATAGCCGGCTGAGATGCAGGAAGTTGCGGGTTCGATTCTTGCCGCGGGACAAATACAAGTATGTAAGTTCTCCGCAGATATTTGTTCCGGGTCTGAGTATTTTTCGATATTATTACGTATTTTTTTATAAATAACTGTAGTTTAGTATTATATCATGTATCTAGTACCTATAACACAAACTGCTTACTTTGGGGCTAGATGGTGCTGAGTGAAAAGCATTATAAAAAAGCTCTGCAAATAATCATACTAAAAAGTTTCTGATCATAAATTGTGCTATGAGAACTTGCTTCTTGTCAAATTTATTTCAACCCACCCCTACCACTCCGGAGAAAAAAGGCTCTGTCCACTATAATACCGAACCATACCGTGACCGTGATATGAACTTATCAGGCACGGAAAGCATTAGTTTCTGTAATCTGTGGCAACACGATACGCTCTGGAATGTCCACTGAAACGTGTCCACGGCGTTCTGTGCCCGTATGCACCAAAACCAGGGCCGGATTTAGGGAAGGGCAACCGGGGCGAAAACCCCGGGCCTCCACAAACGGGGGGCCCCCACTCATACAAAAAGGACTATGGAAAAGACCAATCTCCGGAACTATTTTACTACCAAATTCTCGAAGCTCAAAATTTCAGAGCTACATTCCCAAACCTTGAAATTGCATTGAGAATGTATTTGATTTTGATGGTATCAAATTGTACTGGAGAGCGCTCATTTTCAAAAATGAAAATTATAAAAAATAGGCTTCGAACAACCACGATGGGACAAAACCGTCTATCAAAGCTTTCTCTCCTGAGCATTGAAAGCGATTTACTCCGAGAACTGGATTTCAGCGAAATCATCAACGATTTTTCGGCGAAAAAAGCTCGAAAGGTTCCGTTCGTTAACACTAAAATTTAATTTTAGATAATTTTTGTTTCCGATTATATTTATATGTGTTCGTTAAATACTAAGAGAATCAACTTGGTTTCACAATAAATTATTTATTGAAAAACTCGACTGAAAAAAATTGATCATTTAATTTGGAAAATAATTTGGGGCAAGGGGGCCTCCGCTCCTTTGTTGCCCTGAAGCCTCCAGACCTCTAAATCCGGCCCTGACCAAAACCGATAGGAATCGGTTCATTCTCGTATACCTATCAGTGTTGCGTGGACGTCTTGAAGTGCTGTCAAATTATTGACAAACCGTTCCGTTACTGAACAGCACCGTCGCCTACCACGCGCGGACCGTATGGGCACCGGCAAAATATTCCCGCCGAGAATAAATTGTGGACGCTCCGCATTGCACGGAACGGTGCTGATCGGTGACGGAAATGTATACTGGACATAGTCTCATACTTTTCAATACAAAGGATATTTTTTGCCCAAAACGCTCCTAGCACGGTCACGGTATATGACGTCTTGTGGGCCGACAGTTTTACTCGGACAAAAAGTGATGAAAATATTATACTAAGCACAAGACGCGGTGGCAAAAATTGCCTTAAATTTTTTTAGCTATGTAATCTGTTATTATTACATTCAAATAAGACGGTTACATGTGTATTTATAATATGTACTGATATTCTAAAAATACGGCTACCTACATACCTACTTAGTTGAGTAGTTAGTACTACCTCTACATGATTACGTTTTTAGGACCAAAAGTCCTAGCTAATACAGAAATTATTTCAGAAAATAATCACAAAGTAATACAAAACGAATTGCATTAAACATACCATTAATAAGTTAATTAATTCATCTTCTAGTTGTCACAGTTAGATTTAGTTACAGTTCCAAAATGCATTGGCGTGAGTACGTCGATAGCAAACTAAATAAATATTAGGAATGACTTACGCTCAGTGAAAAAGCCTCTTTCAATCATTGCGATAACAAAATGTAAAAAACGAGGCATAGGTACAACTTTCCAGAAACATCGGCACTGAACAAAAAATGCTGGATATAAAAATATTTTTCTTTAAATATACTTACTGTAGGTACCTATTCCGAAAAAAAATTTTAGTGTAAGTACTGTATACTGTAACAAAAAAAAACTAAAAATAAATTTCGTCAAACAATTTAAATTTTTAAATCAAATGAGAACAATGTTTCGGAAGCCTACAAAATAAATCGCAATCACTACGATTTAGAAACGATAAGTAAGGCCTTTTCATCTATTATAGATGATTTATACAGCGTCAGCAACTGGTAATCATGCTGTACGGGACGCTGCAGTGCCTGGGACATTGCTAGAGGGATTAGGCTTGCCCAGCACCTATACCTACCATCCTCTCAGCTTAGTCAGCTATTTTTCAGGGGAAAGAGCTTAGTTAGAAACGATAACATACAAGATAAATACCCAACGCCTCATTGTCTGAAACCTAAGCGATAATCCCTGCAAATGTTCAAGCATTCCGTTTCCTCTGTCTCAGTAACATACCACCAGTCTCACCTTTCTTGAGCGTTTCAACCTCAGCAGGCTTAACAATCTTCCCCCATCCGAAATACATGAAGACCGTTGAATAGGAGTGCAGCGTCTCATACGCGATCTCAACCTTAGGCTTCTTAGCGGTGGCACTGTCCTCAGGTTGTTGGGGATAGTTGACTCCGAACTCACCGTTCCCGAAGCAACCTCCTTGCGGCGTGTCCGGGAAGAACTGCCGGAAGCAAGCCTGCTCGTACTCATGTCGGCTCTGTCGTCCCGCGCACGAAAGCTTGAGCGCAATGCTGTTTGCGAAATGGGGTATGCGCTTTGAGAACTGTAAGAGATTTACGAGAAAATTAGACTGTGACTAAAACTTAGTCTGTGTAACTGTATAAAGTATTTAATGTGGAACAAAAACACATCGGTACAGACAATGATGAACGTTGGCACTGCAAAAGTTTAATAACTGTGTAGCAGTGTCAGCGCCCTGTGGCTCTAAAACTTAGTTTACGACATTTTCAAGTATCATCCTATTAATATTATAAATCTGAAAATGTGTAACCTTTTCAAGCAAAAAATATCGAACATATGGAAACAATTTGAAACTTCGAACATGTTTAATAAATTTTTGTATCAGCATCCCGTACTGCGCTCGCAAGCCCGCCTGCCAAGCGTGGCGAGTATGGCAGCAACGCCTTCCTGATCTTGGAGATGTATGAAGCAGGCCCATGCCCAGCATTGGCCGTGGAAGCAGTCCTACGGGTAAGATGATCGAATGAGTTAATAAATTAGAAGAAACACCCGCCGTGGGGTGCCGGCAGCAGAATGATACCCCTCCTCTCATGCCCATGGATGCAGTAAGAGCCTGCTAAGGGATACCTCCGGAAGATGGGCAGCAGCGTCTATCCGTGTATCAACATCCCATACTGCTCTCACCAACCCGCCTGCCAAGCGTGGTGAGAATGGCAACTACCCCTCATGGAGATCCATGAGGGAGGCCTGTGCATTTGGGCATCAAGTTACTATAAATCTCAAAATCAGTATAGCATGCGCGGGGTGGAAGTTATAAAACGCATTTAGCGCGAGTTATTATAACCTTTATGTTAGATAAATAAATAACAATAAACAGATGTGACAAGCCTTGCAATTGTTACCTTTTCAATTTCTTCCTGAATTTGCTGTTTGTTCCAAACTGCCTTTTCAATAACACAAGAGAACACCTCAAAGGCTGGAACATCCTCTAGATTCTTGGGAATGGTGAAAATCGCGAGCGACACCTGTTTGCAGATGATGCGAGGTAATTCATCGTTTGCAACCGCAATAACGTCGTCCATGTCTTCTGGATAGGCAAATGTGTCTTCTACAAGACAACCACCTAGGGCATAGGCTTTGTTGGGTTGGCTGAAAATAAAAGATATAATACCTATTGAAGACAACAAATATTATAAGAAACTTGAATTTAGATGAAGTTTATGCAGAAACAAATATATAATGATATGATCTCATACATCAGATAGGTATACAGGGCATCCCACGGATATGCCACATGAAGGGAAAGTACCTTGAATATTGTAGATGGAACACTTTACTGAAAGAAGACATTATTTAAATTTAAAAAACAATTTGAACTGCATTCATAGATATTTAAATAATTATGTGAGTGAACCGGGAATCGAACCCGTTACACGAGAAAAATAATCAACTGTAGCTTTATCATACCGATCGAAAGGCTTTATTAGGATTACTTTTTGCTAAATAACATAGTGTCAGAAATAAAGGGAAGACCATGAATTTTAACATTTGATGTGTAGAAAAATGAAGAGCTGACATTGCCGTAAGGACATACAACTGATATTATCGTAAGTACCTATTTATTACTAATAAATGTAACCACTTGAGAAGTACGCGTCATTTCCCTCTTATAATTAAGTGCATGATAAAATGATAAAGAGATACGTAATTAGTAGGTTGTATGCAACAAATCGAGCCGTATCCTGAGCCGAAGACGCGTAAATTATTTTGTCCGTCGCAATGCGGCTGGCTGATTATAAAGAAATAATTTAAAAATGTGTTCCATTTTCAAACTTTTATTCTTTTGTCCCTGTGATTTTTATTGTAGGATTTTTGCATTGTGTTGTGAATTTTTTACATAACCATGGCGTATCAAAATAATTTTGATTTAATGGCATATGTACATATATTTAATGGATACTTTTTGAACCACAAAAACATAACATTAGCCTTACAATGGCACCGCGAAAGATATCCTGATAGAAATACACCATCTCGAATTATTATGAAACGGTTGCTAGATAATCTGCTATATTTGGGACGTTTCGATCATCGCTTACCACAACCGCGGCACTAAATGATAAACACTGACGATGAACTCGACATTTTGATATACTTTGAGGCAAATCCTAAAAGTTTAATGAGGGAAGGTGAAGAAGTAATCGGAATTTCGAAAAGCAAAATACCGGTGTATTTTGCTTTTCGAAATTCCGATTACTTCTACACCTTCCCTCACTGTACTAAAAAATACAAATTCAAAAGTTACATTGAAGGGCGATTAGTACCTACACAAATTACTGCCTGATGATGCTGAAAGACGACTTATTTTCTGCCATGAAATCGAAAGGCTCATCCTAAAGGATCAGTACTTTCTAAATAATATTATCTGGTCAGACGAGACAAACTTCAGCAATAATGGTATGTACAACCGACACAATAATGGTATGTACCACCGACACAATAATGGTATGTACCACCGACACAATAATCGCATTTGGTCCAGGGAGAATCCCTTACGTATCCGCGAGACTAATAATCAAGTGCGTTTTTCGTTCAACTGTTGGTGTGGGATTGTAAAAAACCGGGTCCTCTTAGTACATTTTTACGAAGGGCATTTGAATACGGAAAGGTATTTAGAAATACTTGAGATTTTGAGAAATGAAATAAAAAATCTTCCGGTTGCAGAACGACAAAACCTTACTTTTCAGCAAGATGGAGCTCCGGCTCATATCATTTACTCAGTTTTTTATCAGTGACTGTTATGAGTCATAACAGTCACAGAACAAGGGACTATCTCAATGAACACTTTCATCCCTGGATCGGGGCAAATGGACAAATAAGATGGCCGCCGAGATCCCCAGATCTAACCCCGTTAGATTTCTTTTTATGGGGTTATGTAAAAAAAATAATTTACAAGAACCAGTATGAAAGTGTCCACGAGCTACAAGCAGAACTTAGACGTATTATTCTAAATATCCACCACAACAAGATCAAAAAATCGACAGGGGGCGAAATAATCAAAAGAGTGCGACTTTGTATTCAACAGGAAGGGACTCATTTTGAGCATTTGATAAATTGATTAATCTTGTATTAAAAATCTTAAAATTCATGGTCTTCCTTTTATTTCTGACATTATGTTATTTAGCAAAAAATAATCCTTATGATGAAGCCTTTCGATCAGTATGATAAAGCTACAGGTGATTATTTTTCTCGTGTAACGGGTTCGATTCCCGGTTCAACCATATAATTATTGAAATATAAATATGAATGCAGTTTAAATTGTTTTTTAAATTCAAATAATGTCTTCTTTCAGTAAAATGTTCCATCTACAATATTCAAGGTACTTTCCCTCCATGTGGCATATCCGTGGGACGCCCTGTATAATAACAAACAAACAAATAATAGGTACCGTAAAATGGGCTGACATTGATTAATTTTGAAATGAAAATGTATGCTACGTCTTTATTTTCAATCGTAAAAATTTATAAAAATTGTAGAATGATGGATATAATATTGTACTAAATACATTATTATAAACAAAGAAAAAAAAATCTTTTAATTTTTTACGTAAAAAAATAAAAACCGCGTAATAAAAATTATAATGCATTTGGGGTTACTTTGATACCACCTGTTTTTTCAACTAATATTGATAGACACCCCGAATCGGAACAAAATATTTTCGTGTTTCACCACTAATTGTAAATTATTATTTTCTCCATACACAGGCACCTTTTAGCACAGACACTTTGAGAAATGATCGCCAGAATGTCAGTCCTGCCAACACAAAAAAAACAATATTCATTGCGTTTCGTTTAACGGAGAAAATAAAAAAAATAGCATACATTTGAGTAATCATCAAAGTCACCCCGGTTCATAGACACCCGTTTTACCGGTAATAGAAACAACATATGGAAAAAGCTAGGTATACACACAACACAAGTATGAGGAAACTAGAGATAATCAATTTATCTCATAGACTTTAAAAAGATAACTTATTATTAAAAGCCCACTGCAGGCCGAAGGCATCCCTCCCATCCAAAAGAAGGAAGAAGGCATCCTTCCACGCTTCGCAGTTTTCTGCAAGAAGGGCCCATTCCTAATAAAGGGTTGAGCTCATCTCACCATCTCAGTCTAGGCTGTCCATGTGGCTGTTGTCATTGGAAAAAGTTAACTTACATTTCTTTAAAGCAGTCCAAAAAGCTATTTCTCCCATTTCCACAGTACAGCATGTAATGATCAGTGACATTCACAATGATTGCTTTAATTAAATTGTTCTCTGCTAATTTCCGCAAATCATTCTTCAACTGTTCAGTGTGCTCTCTAGCTGTTGGTGTACTAAATGTAGTGAACTCTACATTCTCTAGCTGAGGGATCACAAAACCACAGTAAAAGGGGAATTTGTGGGGGCTAAGCTTCTTGATGGCATTGTCATAAGTCAATGACTTTTGCAAGGGTAGGTATGACACATTGTAAGCCTTTGTTATAAACATGATTGGTTTAGGTGCTGCTGTCTCACGGTGTATCATGTCCATCACTGTAAAAGAAAAAAATATGTATGTTAGTTTTCATTAGTGGCTCCCCTCCAGATATGCAGAGAATCTCTGATGCATTTCTGTTATTTCAAGAAGTTGGGCTGGTAGGGTTGTGTCCGGACATCAGATCCTAGCCTGAGTTGGAATTGAAACCCAATTTAATAAAGCTTTTACTCTAGTACAGCTATTTGTAATATTAATAACAACTATACTTTCTGTCACCTAAGTTTAGATTTGTTACTAATCTGCAATAAAGGTTGCCTGTAAGAGATTGCTTATAGTGATAAAGCCGCCCATTGTGCTTCTGCCTTTAGTTAATTATACTTTATTTCCTTTATTTGGTTGTGTTATAATTAAGCTGGGTATGGAATCCTCTATATGTATTTTACATAGATAGAATCAAGACTATACAGCGCAGGTTCCTGCAATATCCGCAATTTAAATGCAATCGTTTTGACCTTGATTATTTAGCTAAATGTAAAAGACACCATATACTGCCCTTCAAGAGACAATTCATTGCCGACGTTGTACTCCTTTGCAAAACTGGACAAGGAGAAATTGACTCACCACAGCTTCTCGAACACATTAAAATTAAAGTCCCCAATAGACCTACTAGATATCCTACTATCTAGACATTCCGTTCAGTTTCGCGAATTACAGGCAAAACTCCTTTTTCAGTAGTTGGTTGATATCCCCAAACTGGATTTATTCAACTTGAAAGCACAAACTGTTAACAAACTCCTGACAAAGCGGCTGGTTTGATGCTGTAGCATCCTAACACAATTATTGTAAGCGACGCGTACTTACTGGCGTACATACCTAGTTTATTTTTCTGTTAGCTAATTTTCAGTAAGTAGTTTTGTTAATTGTATTCTTCCATATTTGAATTTTATAAATAAATTGGCGCGCGCGGGGAGCATACATTTGGGTGCGGTGCGGGGGGAGGTACCCCGATCGGCGGGAACGGCGCGCGGCGTCGACCGTAAAAGCGCGGCTTTTTAGTATCGTCCAACGCGACCGACCGCCCGCACGCGCGTTTCTCGTGAATTCTTGCCGCTCGCCAGCCTTCGAACTAAAGCGGTGTTTTAATCAGCCTTCCTATCAGCTACAAAGTGGTCCATACGAGCCGGATAGGTTACGAATGTTTCGAACACCTTCTCGAAGTATGGTGAGCACGCGAAGTGCAACAAGAAAGTTAGAGGAGCGCCTAGCGGTCGAAAGCGATGCTCCGCAACGCGAAACCGAACGATTGGATACCGGAAACGAAGCTGGTGGAACAGTTGAACCCGGGAACAAAAGGAACGAACTACCTGGACCTTCAACAGCAGCGTTATCCACCAGCATGCAAAAGACATCTACTCGGAAAAGGTCATCGACATCTTCGATATTAGCACGAAGAAAAAGGCTGGAGTTGGAGGCCGCTCAAGAGTTAGCTAAAATCAAAATTGAATTAATAGAAAAAATGTTAGAAGTTGACATAGCAGAACTCGAAGATAAGACGAACAGCTGCAGTCAACCCTCAAAAAGCGAATGCCCTACTGAACGTGACTGCACAGTGGAAAAGTGGCTAGAAAGTAGCATTATAGAGGCTAAACCACATTGCACCATTTATGAACGGTACCCAGCCCCGCAAGAATCAAACCCGCGCAACGCGATTGCCGCCGGGACGCCACCACCGGCCGCTGAAAAAGCGCGCGACGCCATCTTCCCGCGTAATTCAACCGCGCGTTTCCCGCCAATCGCGCCCAATGATTCCCGCGCCCGGGACGCCGCCGCCGCCGCTGCTCTCGGCACAGAAGATTACACGGGAAGTAAATTTTCAATTAGTGCGCGCAGTGTAGATAACCTGAACTTACCAGTGCAAAATATGACCGCCGTAGACTTGACTCGTTACGAACCTGAAATAAAATACAATATTAGTGATGGACAATGCAAACCAGAAATTTTAATAGGCCAGAACAATTACGAATTATTGTTACCTTTGGAAGTGCTCAGGGGTAAACCGAATGATCCCTTCTCCACCCGCACTCCGCTGGGTTGGTGCATGCACGGCCGCATACGCTCCGAGTCGACGCTCTATGACGAAACAAAGCTCCATTCCGCTCTGTTCTTGTCAGAAAAAGAAGAAACAAGAGAAGCAAAAATCCTGAAAGAAATTCAAGAAGACGTGCGCCTTTCATTCGCGATCGATGCTACGGGAATTTCAAGTAAGCCTCGTGAAAATAGCTTAGACGTACTAGCAGTTGAACATCTTCAAAAAACGACCATATTAAAAGACGAACGGTGGTACGTTGGACTGCCGTGGAAAGGTACCTTCGGAGGCATGCCTCACTCATACGAACACGCAGTACCCAGATTGAGAGTTGAGAGAAAAATTAAGCTGTACCCAGGTTTTGGTACCCGCTACAAAGAAAGAATTGATCACCTACTCGATAACGATTACGCTTCGGCGTTTACCGAGACAATAAGCCCGAATAAGATATGGTACCTCCCTCACTTTGGCGTTGACAACCCTAACAATGAAAAATTATGTATGAATAAAATGAAAAGCATTGATAAAATTCGCCTACCAAGATACTACGAATCTGCCGCGAAAACCACCTGCGCTAAGACCGCCCGTACGAGTGAGACAAACTACACGCTATCAAGTACTCGCGCAGTAGAGCCGCGCTAGAAAGACCTACACTTAGTGTTTTGCGATGCGGTGGAGTGTGCGCTGTTGTGTACCTGGATGGCGTTGGATGGAAGACATTGCCAATTTGTTTTCGAGACGCCTTTATATCATGTAAAACCAGAGTAGCGCTCGTGAAATATATGTATTGACGAAAATAAGTGTATGGAAATACATACCCACAAAGATAAATATCGCCGATATCGCTACTAGATAAACCTGCGAAATAGAAAAATTACAAAATGAATGGAACATACCTAGCTTGCAGAACCCCAATTCCAGCAACCTGAAGTACGTGACGAGGACCTGGAAGTTATCAACAACATCATGTATGACATCAGCTTGCTTACCTACCGGATGTCCCGGAACCCGAGCGATTTTCTTCCTGGCTGCGATTGGTGAGATCTACCTATTTTATGTTGTTTTATAAATAGATGCAGAAAAGTTTAAATCGTTAGTGCAGAAGGCGCGATTATGGAACGCGCAGAGAACCCGTTACTAAAGTACTCCGAGATGAATGCATTTCCAGATGACCTGCACCAACTGAAACAAAACTAAAGGTTAGATATGAAAAGTAAATTACTTACCTACCTTGTCACCGGAACTCTGAGATGTCCCCCTCTTATGGTTGGCCGAGCGCATCGATGCAGCATCGGAAATATCTACCTACGTAAAAGGCGTAGTAGACGTGAAGACCGGGTTACTGCGAAGAAACTCTACACGTGTCGCAAGAGTTGCAGTAGAGATGATTAGTGCTCTCAGCACTAAGGGGGGGGAATGTAAGCGACGCGTACTTACTGGCGTACATACCTAGTTTATTTTTCTGTTAGCTAATTTTCAGTAAGTAGTTTTGTTAATTGTATTCTTCCATATTTGAATTTTATAAATAAACTAGTGGCTGGGTGGTGCGCGAGCTGCTTCGCAGCACGCGAGGGTTGTTTAAAAAGAGTCGAGGGTAGGTTGTGCGCGAGCTGCTTCGCAGCACGCGATTAAAAAAAAAAAAAAATTTAGGGGATGAAGGGGGTGGAAAAGGGGTAGTTTCAGATTTTTCTCGTACTCACCCCCCAACCCTCTACACAACCCTTTTTACAGAATCCCGAAATTCCATCTGGAAGTGGGAGAACAATGATGTCAATGAGTCAGTCAGTGAGTGAGTGGTAGTCTAGCTTTATATAATATTGGCGCGCGCGGGGAGCATACATTTGGGTGCGGTGCGGGGGGAGGTACCCCGATCGGCGGGAACGGCGCGCGGCGTCGACCGAGAAAGCGCGGCTTTTTAGTATCGTCCAACGCGACCGACCGCCCGCACGCGCGTTTCTCGTGAATTCTTGCCGCTCGCCAGCCTTCGAACTAAAGCGGTGTTTTAATCAGCCTTCCTATCAGCTACAATTATATTTTTATTAGTGAATATTATTTGTATCTCTTTTTTTGTATGATTAAGTTTTTGTTTTTACCATTCCCTATCAGTTCCTGTCTTGTATTAGTTCTTGTTAATTTTTATTTTTTACAAATTTTATATTTGTGGTTTATTGTTAATTAGTCTTAGTTTACTACATTGTACCTAGTTTTACAAGACAGAACTGTTGTTCTGTTTATCCTCGGCAAGCAAGCAGTATTTTAGGTTCTACATGCGAGGACAGATAATTGGTTAAGAGTTATTATGTAAGTTTATAATATATATAGTATGTAAATCTGTTTTACACTCCGAATACAATAAAATAAAATAAATAAAACCATAAATAGTTATCTATTTATCTATCTATGCCTATTTATTATATTTGTTCCTAAAATAGTAGATCTGGCACCTAAATTAAATCAACAAAATCATAATTACATAAACCTCTCAAAAAACTTAGGTTGGGTTGCAAGAACAATGCACAAACAGAGCGAGTGTGTCAAGCATGCTGCGGCAGCAACCGGCGAAGTGCCTGAATGACATTCTACTTGGTGATTCAGACAGATTTAGTATTTTAGAAACAAATACATTTATTTGGTTATTAATCATTTGGTTGGCAGATATCTACTATTTAAGGAACAAGTCTTCAAATGATTTATTTGGTAATTGATCATTTGGCTACCAAATCTGCTATTTTATAAACAAAAAATATACCATACCCTCTATTTTAACTTATATAAGCAAATACTTTATATACATATAACAGTGTTGCAGGGCCCAACGTCATAACTAAATAATCATGCAGTAGTTCTCATTTCTCAGGCACATTTAATAAATAAGTGAAATTATTCTTACCACTATGTTCTTTCTCACAAGGGGGATTGCATGGATGAGGCAGAATTGCCATACATTTTGCAGTCCCATAGGTGTTTATAGCTGAAGCATTACAGAACATGAGGACACACAACGGCATATTATAGCATGGTCTAGACTGCTTAAACACAATGCCTTTCTTGACAGCACTCAAGCTCAAGTTTATAGAAAAATCGACTTGTTGCAGCTGTTCCCTTCCCAATGTATATACAGTACTCCTAAATAGAGTAGATACATCTCTGCAAACAAACTTATCTTGCCATGGCAAGTATTTTAATATGTTCTTGACTATAACATAGTTGTTAAAAATCTTTTCAAGTATTTCTTTATCACAATCAATGGTTTCAGTCTCTTTGTAAAGATCAAGTTTTCTATCCAGAGCAGCCATAAAATTTTCAGCAGGATGTAGCTTTACACAAGGTTTTCCGGGTTCCGGTGATTTTGGTTGTTCATTATCAGATTTTGGCGATTTCGCTTGTTCATCATCAGCTTCAAAGGAAAAGGATACTTTTCTTACATTCGCCATGTTTACAGTTCAGTTACTATCTCGTCGGAGCGCGAAATGGGGTTCCCCTTCAGCAACGATAGTATGAAGCAATAAAGGTAGATGAAAAAGCATACGAGATAATAGCCAATATTTATCATTACATCCCTCAGATGCTTTTTCAGTTGTCCTCTGTTATGGATCTCAGCTGGATCGTACTTCCCGATATTGCCTTGTGGCACGGTAAAGTATTCAAAGGTGAGCCATATAGTTACGGGCAGGTTCAACACAAACAACAAGAACTCGCCATGTATCAGCAACAGGAAAGATACAAACGTATGCGCGATATATTTAGGAAGCAGCCAGTAATTCAACTTGTCACAACACTCCTGAGCGTTCAGGTAATCACATTCCAAATCAGATAACGTTATTATGTAGTAAATTAACAGAAATAAGATTGCACCGGTATCGAGCAATGATAGAGCGAACAGCAAAGTTTCAGCTAATATCATACTAGATTAGCAAACTTGACGGAATCTACGAAATATTGCACCGCGTTAGTTTCCCTTTAATTATTTTCTTAAATGTGCAATTTCATAGTTCTGTTCTGACTGCTGCGAAGAGCTTAGACGAATACAGACGAATATCTCGTGTCTCGTCTCGTCTAAGGCGAAGAGGCACCAAATCACACCAAATCTATCGGACTCAAACAAAACAACGAAATAGTATTTGATTTCTTCTTCTTAATTTTTGGCTACTGTGACTAGCGGTCACAATTCTACCAGTGCCCGTACAATGATACTTTAATAATAATTTAATTGATTTCATAAATTACGCCGGAGAATCAAATAGAATATAGCCGGTGTTCTAAAAGAGACACACACGAAATTTTCACTAAATGATTAATAAAATTACAACAAAGACAATAATAGGTACAAATAAAGACAACACAAAATATTAGTAATCATAAATATTATTATAGTTAATTTATGTTATTTATCTAAACACACTAATTACAATTTAATCATATTAATATCTACAAATTTATATAGAATATAGTTAAATAAGGGGCAGAAGGTAAGGGACAGTATGCATTTTGAGGAAGTAGGACGCGGAATGTCCGTCCGGAGGAAGGATATCATAGAGGGAACGTTGAAGTTTTGGACAGTTGAAGAGTATATGGTCCACGCTTCCCTATTTGTTTTTTTTTTGGTATTTGTTTTGATGATTGATTCAATCAAAATCAAATTGATAGATTTAATGTTGCCAGCAATAATTCCGTCCATCGGAGGTACCCTTACTATACGGGATGTTAATAGTAAGATAAAAATTCATAACACACACGAATTAAGCTACCTTACGGTAGCTAAGTACAAAACCTTAGCAGATGCTGCCGTAGCTGGTAATTTTTATGACGCATTATGTAAAATTTTACCTGTCGGGTTTGGGTTTGACTTTACTTCACTAGACGACGGGACAGCTGGAAATTTTCATGAATAATTTCTCTAATTTTACCATAACGGTATCTTACTTAAGTACTTTTGCATTTGCAGCTGTAGGTACATTTTTATAGGTAGCGCATCTCTCAAAGGGTATCAGGGTTTGATATCTCATTTTCTCAAAGATTACTTTGGCTAACGTGAGTGTATTTTTTTCGACAGCGAAACTGCTAAGTTTTTTCTGCAAATCAGGAAAACCTCAAAATGTGGCACATAGTCACCCCGAATGACGGTACCTTAAACTTTTTACCTTGCGTGAATCGCATGGTTGAATGTGTTTACTATACAAGCAAATTTTGTTAGTCGAGATATCAATCCTTTTATAATTTGAATTTCCATGATTTTTGCATGGACGTCAATGGACGTATGTAAGGCATATATTATATGAAAAAGAAACAATAATAATTTATTTTGTCAAAAACTTTTATTCAACATTCTTTTCTTAAGCTAATAAAGGCTTGGAAAATATTTACAAGGCTTCAATTCAGGGCAAGGTAAAAAACTATCCAATTACTCTATCCAACTTCTGTGTTATGTATGAGTAATTATTTCAATTTCTCGCAATTATTTTGAAATACTTTACTCTGCAAGACCTTCGACCCATTATGGCTTTAATCTAGGTGTTAAACATAGATTACATATTATTGATATGCAGAGAGCATGAATTTATGATACTTAACAAAAACAAAGGTTAATGTAAATAATCAGTATGAAATACTTATAGGATGCACAATATACTTGTTTGTTACCTAGTTCAAAAACAAATATTAAAACTCTCCAAAAACTTTACAACAATAAATTAACAATATGCAGATAGTGTGCTATATGAAAACATTTTAATCTCACTAAATATTTTGTTAGATATATGTCATATATTGCAGTATAATGCTATAGACATGAATACATAAATATTACGTTACACAGCATCAGAAAAATTGGCTTACATTAAAGTGTGACAGTTAATAAATAGTGTTCATCCTATCCACAAAGTGTATTAATTACATAATATATTCAGCTAAGTATGAGTACAATTTCGAATAGTGAGCAAATAGATTTATTTTAAATAAATATTTAAATCTAAGTATGTACTAAAGGTTTAATATAATTTAATGGAATAATACTTAAATTAAAAGCATTCATGATTTCCAACTAGCCTTGTTTCAAAATATTGTATGTTACAGCTGATGTGGCTGGCAGGTAGTTACTGAAAATTTTACAGAACAAACCATATCTCAAAAATATGTTAGTTTCGTAGTGATAAACGTATTTAAATTTAAACAATTAGAGCCACACATTTTTAAATGTTATTTTTCTTTGTTAGGATACTTAATGTTAAATATAAATCTTAAAATTAATAAAATTAGCACCAATCCTTAAGCGGTAGTACTTAAAATTTATTTTCAAATTTGAAGTACTATTGCATGAACCTTCACCAATTCTCCATCAATGTCAAACAACCAATGGAGAATTCCGATATACAAACGCGATAACTCCTGCGCCTGTGCAGTTGTTACCTGTGTAATTGGCACTTGTGGGCAATAAAGCCATCATTATTCGTTGTTGCAACAAGTTATCAAACTTTTAAATAATCTGTAAATGCAAAAAATGGCAATATATTATCTGATTCACTGAATTCACTTTCACTCATTTTTTAGCAACCTTCCCTAAAAAGCAGTGGTTAACTAAACAATATAATAATGATAACACTAAGCTTACTACATTAGTGACAAAACACACACATAATAATGAATAAAACAGAAACAACAAGTTAAGTACAAATGGAAGAGTAAAAATAAATTATAAACATGCAATCAAACAATTATGCAAACAGACTAGAAAATACTTCGCGTTCAATATGCATGAAAGGCAGTCTACAGACATATATATGGGATATCAGCTTATTGATAATGGCGCACCTATCCTAAACTTTAGACAATACAATGGAATGATACATTTTCAAGAATGTTATGTAAAATTACAATAATCAATAAGGAATACCTCAGTGCAAATAGAAATACGCGTGCATACACAGTATACAGTAAAACCAAATCATTATAAAGTCCGCCGTCAGGTTTGAGCAGACCATAATAGCAAATTGAATGTAAGTTTACAGTGGACAAGGTTTAAAGGTTAAAAGTTTGCATAATTGTTTGTTTGCGAGGAGCCAGCTCCTAAGTTACCTAAAATGAATCATATCTAACATTGTTCCCAAGCTGGTCCCACCCATGACGATGGCCTGTGATGTGCATCTCGCTCTCATATTTGACTAAAGTTCAATTTTGACTAAACTCCCAAACACACATTTTGTTACTTTTCTAATATGGCTAAACTTTCAATTTATTCGAGACATAAGTGCTAGCACTTCAACAAGACTGGAATGTCACTCTTTGATTTGGGAAATAGCTATCCATGCGCCAGGGATAGCGGTAAGTTATTTTATAATTGACACATTTTTTTATGAATTATGTATTTTTTGCGATTGTCATGTTCTCGTGTTTTTATCAGTGGAATAATAAACAACTAGGTTTCACTTCAAAGAACGAAATTAATTCAGTTCTATGTTTTCATAACAAGACGGACCTTTAGTGTCTTATTGATTTGTGTCTTACCAAAACAACTTTCAAATGTAAAATTTTCCCCTAAATTTTAGTCATCGGGCGGAATGCAGAAATCCACAACTATGTTGAGTATTTAAAATTGCAATATATACATAAGTAGATATTAATCTAATACAAAGTAAATAAAGATGGATATAAATCATGAGCCATGTATCTACGCATGCGCCGAAATACGGTAATCGCTCACTGGTGAAATAAACTAAAATACTATTTTACTAGGTTATCAACTAGCGATACAATACATAAATATATTTTCGTACCATAATTAAGTACATTTTTGTTAATGTAAAACCATGTCGTCCTGCAAACACTTGGTGTTTCATAATACCTAATCAAAGTCACCATATTGGAAGAACGAGTCACTGAGGAGACTAGCTTAAATCGATCCGCCACTGTGTGGCGTCAGATCGCGTTCTAAACAGCACAGTATTGTTTTTAAGAGGTGGCACCGCGACGATCGACGCGTAGAGATCATAGTGTAAGCGTGAAGGAGCTGGCGGGGCGTCAGGTGGCGTCGTACTCAATCTTGTCCCAGGAGTAGTGCTTGAGCGCCGGGCGCGGCGCGGGGCGCGGCAGCACGCCGCCCAGCAGCGGGTCGCACTGCGGCACGTGCCCGCGCCCGAACATGTTGGGGAACATGTCCGTCTCCATGCTGTACTCGTACGCGTCGCTGTCCACGTTCATGTTGTTGTTCGCGATCGTGTCGTTCACCATGTCCTGCAGGTTCAACTCCACCTGCTCGAAGCCGCTGTGCCGCGTGTCGTCGCTCTGGAACGAAGGCAGAGACAGGTCGTCGATGTAGTCGAACCCCGTCCGCGTGTGCTCCAGGATGTCTCCGTTGGCGAGGGGCGTCATCGGCATCTTCTCGCTCGTATCCTCGCCGATGTCCATCGCCATCGGCGGACTGCCGACGACCCGATCGTCGCTTCCCGAGAAGAATCTTTCGAAGAAGTCGTCGTTGTCCGCCGCGTTGGAGGTGGGCCCGAAATCCGTGTGGAAATCGCCGTTGGAGAGGAGATCCACGCTTAGGTCCGGTTCCAGGTCGGGCGCGGGAGGGTTGGCCGCGCGGGCGCTGGCGTGGTTCATGATCTCGTTCTGGATGTCGTCCAGCTCGCGCTGCAGCTCGTCCGCCGCCAGCGAGTCCCGCGCGTGCGAGCTGCTCAGCACGTCGGCCGTGAGCACGTCCGTCGGAGACAGCACGTCTGCCGGGGAGAACGTATCGGCCTCGGAGAAGCCCGAGTCGATGGTGGCGTTGGGCGTCGCGTGGCGGACGGCCGAGGGGGGCAGCTCGCCGTTCTCGACCAGGATCTCGAGCACATCGTCCATGATCTGGCTGTCCTCGGCGCAGTCGTGCACGGGCGCCGGGAGCGCGAGCTCCGGCATCGGCGGCGGCGGCGGCGGAGGCGGCGGGGGCGGCGCCGCGCGCTCCGGCTCGTAGTGCGCCGTGGGCAGGATGGCGATGGGCACCACCTTCACGCCGTTGAGGATGTAGGAAGGGTTCGCGGTCTTCTGCGCGGTCGCGTCCGCGTCGGCGGCGACCTGGCCGGGCGGCGAGACGGTGAAGAGGCGCACGAGGCGGTCGGGCGCGGCGTCCGCGGAGGCGGCGGCGATGACGTAGCGCTGCGGCGGCGGCGGCGCGTGCTGGTGCGGCGCCTGCTGCAGCGCGTCGAGCTGCGCGCGCAGCTGCGACACGCAGAGGTGCGCCTGCAGCAGGCGGCGCGACTGGTCGGAGGCGGCGGCGCCGGCCGCGTCGCGCCGCACCGCCTCGAGCTGCTGGCGGGACGCCTCCAGCTTGCGCTCCAGCTCCTCGATCTGCCGCCGCTGCGACTGCACGATGTCCTCCGCGGGCTCGTACTCGATCTTGAGCACCGGCTCCGGCGACGCGACGGACGCGCTGGAGGCGACGGAGGCGGGGGACGGCGGCGAGTCGTCTTGCTGGCCCGTCCGGTCGAGGATCAGGAAGGGCCGCAGCCGGTCGATGAGCGTCGGCTTGGGCCCCGAGACGCGCAGGTTGCGGCGCTTGCACTCGGCGCGCAGGTCGGACACCTTCATGTCCTCGATGCGCGCCTGGCCGGGCGGCGCGCAGTGCGCAGGCGGCGGCGGCGGCGGCGGCGGCGCGTAGTCGGAGGAGTCGGACGCGACGGAGGCGGAAGAGGGCGCGGGGGAGGCGGGCAGCATCAGCTGGAGGAGCAGCTGCTGCTGGTGGAGCAGGAGCTCGTAGGGAGTCTCGGTGTCGTCGGGCGGGGAGGACGCCTTCTGAGCGTTCGGGGGGCCCTTGTACTCGTGGAATTTGAATCGCGCCTTGGGCTGGTGATGCGCTTTGCACTTGCTTTTCTTTGGGGGTTTAGTTTTGCCGGGGGCGGGGTGCTGGATCTGCGGATGCTCGCGGGGGGAGGCTACACTGATACTGACGGGGGAGAGGGTGGACGGAGGGGAGGGGGAGGGGGATATCTCCTCCGGCGGTCCGCAGTAGGCCACGGGGTGCTCGGGCCGACCGGACGCGCCCTCGCATGTCGCCTTGAATGCTAGAGACCCACTTTTGATGGCAGTTTCGATGTCCTCCTCAGTATGAAGTATATTCTTCTTGATAAGCTCGAGTGGGCCGGGTCTGTGGGATAGTTGGTCGTTGAGCTGGTCGGCGAGGCGTGCCTTCTTGAGCATTCGCTGCTTCTCGGCCAAGCTCGGGTCCACATGGCTCTCCTAAAAACATTTTATTTCCATTAGGAAAGTCCTTTTTATTGCATCAACATTCATACGAAAAAATGTATGCATGCAATTAATGAAAGAGTTATTTTTTTATTTACCTGTTCCAAGATATGTCTTCGTTCTAATTCTTGTCTGTCTGGTCTCCTCTGTATTTTTGCTTTGAGTAGATCTCCGGTTTTTGCCCTCTCCAATTGCTTGCATTGTTCAAAATACGCCGGTGGCGTTTTCAATGCTGAAACACGGAGAGATAATGTTGACTCTCATGAATGCTACAATCTTCATTGAATAATATTAGATAGATAAACAGTTATATTTTTAGCAAATTGGTCAGTAAGACTGGCTGTGGTATTTTACGTCGTAAATTGAATTCATTCACCCACGCAAGCCAAATGACAATGCAAACCATAGTGCCAGCTGCTTGACTTTGAAACACAATAGGCTGGTTGGTTACTAATTTGCTTCATTGCACAAAATTTACTTCCATCAAACAAAATATTAGTAAATTATTCACGATTATAATAAAGTTATAACTACACTCACGAGGCATGATCCCCTGTGCGACGAGCTGGTTGATGGGTCGTCGGTTCATCAACTTCACTTTTAACGCTGTAAACAAAATGAAACATTACTGTACAATGAAATATGTCTATTCGATTGAATCTCTAAATATTTCCTTCCTACATTTATCCTTATTCGTTATAAATAGCTTCTTACTAACGTTACGAGTATTACAATCATATAAGAATGCCTTGCTTCGGACGACTGCCATTTTCATACAACAATGAGTGGTGATTGAATAGCCGGTGTCATCGGTACGTCTCAAAAATAATAGTGTTATGACGCCAGGTGACGGAAACTGACGTAGAAGAGGCGCGGGCGCCGACGCGAGCGGATCGATACGTCGATATCTACTATAAGAATATTATCGATCCGATAAGATCGCACGTAGGCACGCTGCTGTATTCTTGTTTGCGGGAACGATGGGCGGACAACTCTGGCGCACGGCCAACATAAATAAACACTGCACAAGGAAACTAGTGTTATGCCGCGACCGTATTACAGACGAAACATTCACTACCAGTGGGCCGAATATTGTGGGTTACTGGGCTCCTCTGCCTCGATACAACTCACTCAATAGGCTGGTTGACTAAATTTTTACTCCTATTCCGTTAGTTGTCCACAAGTAGCTTAAATATTTTTATTAAGTAAAAAAAAAATTCAACATCCAGTACTGCGCTCGCCAGCCCGCCTGCCACGCGCGGCGATATGGCAACCACCTCCTCAGTATCTTTGAGATCCATGAGGGAGGTCCATGGTCCAGCAGTGGACGTGGAGATTGATTATGAAGTGATAAAACAAAAATTACGTGTCCAGTATTTTTTATTGTTTAGATTTGCATACTCTACAACAACATGCCTAGGCCCATAACCGCATAAACCGCAAACGCCTTTAAACCTTTAAACCAAAACAAACTTTCAGGCATAACATCATCGCATAATGACAGAACTATAGGTATGACTTCAAATAAACACTGATGCATGTGCATCTATTGTATTAACCGACGATTTATAGAGTGATTTACCTTTATTATTAACGCTTCGACAGGACTGTACCTATCATCGTCGCAAGAAGACTATAACCGGATAAATATGTGCGATCGCGAAATTTTAAAGGACTCAGGTTTTAAATATTCTGACATCGCGACTTTATCAATACTCCCACAATAAGTTACTTTGACATTGTCCTGCAAACATTGTATCCGAGAATTTTAATCAGGGAGACAACGAGTTGCACATAACAAGTGTGAATTTGTTAAATATTTTATATTTTGTTTTCGTTTGTGCGAACAACATGACAGGAAATATGGACACATGTTGCATACAAATCTAAAATGCTATGGACACTGAGGACAATAATTATATACCCTTAATATTCATAATTATCATATTGCACACACACCATCGATAAAATGTATTAATTCAAGCGACACATTTCTAAAGACTAATATTTGAGGATGGTGGGAGTCTGCAAAGGATCGGGATGGTTGGAAGACTTTGGGGGAGACCTTTGCCCAGCAGTGGGACAACATAGGTTAAAAAAAAAAATAAAAAAAAATATTTGACGGCCTCGTGGGTACATAGTGTATCAATCGCTAATTCAATGAATATACGATTTATTACGCAGTGCGCACTCTTAAAGGGAAAATAATACCTAGTTGTATACGAGTATTATGTAGAGCTATACAACAAAACATTTCGTCATCCGATTATTAACCTACATTCAGTTTTGTAAACTTTTGCGATCTATATACATAATTTTAAACTGTTTAACGGGACTAACAAAACAAGGTAATTAATTACGCGATAGTCTTGTTAAACAGTTTAAAATTAACAATTAGTTTATCCGCTGAATAGCCCTAGAACCTTCTAAAAGTACGAAATTGCGAATCCCTCAAACTTCTCTGTAATAGGACTATTAATACGGCTAGATATGAAAATGATCAATATCCAGTGCAAGCTAACATGTGACACACTTTTCATATGAGTGGAAGCTTCTACCGAAAACGAATGAGATGTATGGACTAAGCGAGTAGAATAGTGGTCGCAGCGTGAACGACTATAAGACAAATACCTTTACTCTAGTGGAAAACCAGACTATTAAGGGTCAGAACCTCAAGAGGAAAAACCGGAGCCCTCATATGAAGGATCACTCGTTTGTCCATCTGTCACTGTCAAGACCCTTTTCCTCCGGAACGGTTGAAGCTATCAACTTGAAATTTATATCATAAATCAAGGTCTGCGGGCAGATGCCCATCAAAAATCAAGATTCTACCCTCATGGCATTCGGAAGTTATAGCTACATTGTGTCAATTTTTTGTATGAAAATGGCAAAACTGTAGAGCTTTTGTGTCGCACGTAAAGAAAAAATTAAGAAATTTAGGAATTTTGTTTTTTTTTAGCCCTTTTATACCGTATAGTAGCTTAAAAAAAATCTACATTAATTCAAGAATTGTTAAAATATTGGAGGTACTCGTATTTGAGGTTAAGAAATATATAAATCAGTCTTAAACTACGTTTATGCGTCTTTAAAGTTTAAATCTGGTAGCTCTACCTAGCCCCAATTCACTACGAAGTATGTAGTTGACACATTATTTTTAAGTGCACACTCAAGATATGCCAGAAAATAGCGTATGATGGCTGAACGCCCTACTGTCTAGCACTGGGGGGCGATTCTCGTGAGTCGTGATCCAAGTGATGAACGCTTGCAATAGTAATGTAAGTAGTACATTTCACATAAACTGATAAAATCTCTATTGAAACGAACTTTCTGCATTTACGTATCTCACGCTAGACAAATATCTAGTGCCAACCAATCAAACCGACTGGTAAAGAGCGAGATCGAGATGATAGACGACTTATAAAGTGATGTGACAAGTTCGGAGTCGACACTGAGAAGTGAGATGAGTCGAAGTGTATCACGCCAAATGACGATTTACAAGAATTGGCCTCCAGATATTTAATCCCACTAATATTATAAAGCCGAAAGTTTGTTTGTATGGAGCTTTGGTACCTCTTCACGCAAAAACTAGGCTACGGATTGAGCTGAAACTTTGGACACGTATTGATGTTGACCAGGATTAACCACAAGCTACTTTTTATTCGAGTACAACGCATGGGAAGCGGCGGGCAGAAGCTAGTCAAATATAATTTCTTCTAATTCAGGAATCCTAAGGGCGCCTCGAGATGCGAGTCTCGCTCGCACTGTACAAACGGACAGTACAAAATAGTGGAACTTAACGGACAGTTCCACTATTTTGTATTTAATTACCCGCAGTAAAAGGCATATATGTATGTACATATAGAGCAGTTTGGTATGAACGTGAATGGGCAGTATAACAATACTCTTGTTGTATTAAAGTCAGATTTATTCATTACAACATTAATTTCTTAAAATAGTATACAAGTATAACAAGTGGTAGGCCAAAGAAACGATTATGTGAAAGATGCTGCGCTGACGGGTGACAGAGGAGAATGGAGGAAGAAAACATTTCTCTGCAAGGAGTTTCTTTATCTGCAAGGTGACTCGCTGAACTCTAGGCGCCAAGCAAGTCGACTGCCACTGCATAACTGGCAGTCGACTTGCTCGGCGCCTAGAGTCTAGCGAGTCACCTTGCAAGTAAAACGAACATTCCAAAATTTTCGCTTTCGGTCGAACTTAGCTTGGCGTCTTCACTAGTCAAGTAATCAGATGTAAGCTACTTGGCGCCAAGCAAGTCTATCAATGCGGTCGTAGAGTTAAAGCTGTTGTAACAAAGACGTTAGGTAATGACCGCCTCGCACACGAAAGTAAGGGTGGTACTGAGCAACGCTCAAAAGCTCCGCGTCAGTGGCATTGATTTGTCAATAAATGCTCCGCTAAAACCCGCTCCGGCCAGTTTCGTGTCAGTGGAAACGCACCCTAACTCTAACACGGTGCGAGTAGCAGAGAAACAGCACTGCTGCAGTTCGGATGTCAGCTCGCACTCTGTAACCCTATGCTGTTAGGATAGGAAAATGATATGCAGGCGGACATGTCCGACTGTTGTGTACAACATATTATACTCACATTCCTTATGTTTCCCCATAGCTGGCTGCAGCGGGCTATCGTCGACGATCACCTTGGGCGGGGATACACGCGGCGAGCACGGCGGCTCGCTGGCGCCGCTGCTGCCTGCCTGGCGGCCGGCCATCTCCTCCGCGCCCGAACTGCACAACAAAACACTGTTAAAATAACTCCGAAGATCAAGAGTCAGTGAGAGCCGAGAGAGCTTTCCATCAGCTTTTCATCGACTAAGGTGTTACTTGTAATTATATCTTTATATTTGTCCAACCGACATTTAACCTATACCAGTTCAAGGGAACGCCTATACCAGTGTATAGGCGTTCTCTTTATCACGCCATTCTTTCCGGTTCATCGGATGTGGCAATCACTATTTACTTAAGTCAAGACAAAATCATTTCTATAGAGCGTTTACAGATGAGTTCCCGACGTCCAAAATTTTGCGATCCATTCCTTTCTTGCGAAATGAGCTTAATTTTAATAGCAATTGAACTGACAGGCTTAGCAACTATGGTCTCGCGAGAGATAGTTAAAGTATTGTTTTGCAATACCTAAAATGTGGTTTCGTAGAGGCGAAAAGTTACCTGAATGCATCGTCCTCTTGTAGGATAGAAGACGTGCGCCGGCGACACATGGCGCTCAGTCCTCACGAGGTCATGAAGGGATATAGTTACTACCTGACCGTATCGCCCTCCGGGGAATCGATTTCAACTTCTCCATATAGATAGCGCTTAATCTTCACGAGGTCAGGAAGAGATATAGCTACCTGAACGTATCGTCCTCCGGTGGGGTAGAAGGCGTGCGCGGCGAGGCCGGCGACACGGGCGAAGCGGCGCGGCTGCGCTCGCGGCGGTGTTGCGGTTTGAACCACTCCGGGTAGATGGCGCTGAGCGTCTCAACGAGGTCGTGGTCGAGCGTCACGCGCCACGACGCTCGACCGTCGGTACCCTCCGAGTCGCCGCCGCCACCGCACGCGGAACGACTCTCTGGAACACAAAGATGCAGCTCAGTATAATATTCTACCAAGCCGTTTTTTCGGCTCCTGTGACAAGGCTTTTACAGATAATAAGACTTGGTTGTTCAGCTTTTATTATAACTATTTTCAGGTCTTGGCGCAGTATTAGGTAACCGGACAGAGCATATTGTGGAGATACAAAGATGACGATAAGACTGAATTGTATGTATAGCGCAGACTATTGGAGGAAATTTAAGTTTATGGTACTTGGAATTATTTAACTGATTTAGAAACTTCGGTGACTCAGTGTAGTACAGTCGGTATATGTTTATTCTTCATACCCGTTGGACAGACTGAAAAGACAACAAAATATGGAATAGGCGTCTGTTATTTACAAACATAGGACCAAGGTGAGCCAGTACTAGGGGGTAATTCTCGTGAATCGTGATTTTTCGTCTTATTTCACTCAGTGTCTACTCAGAATTTGTCACATCAAGATTGATTTGAAGTCTACTATCATTTCGATCTCGCTCTTTACCAGTCGATGCATCACGGTCGGTTTGCAATAGACATTTGTGTTTCGTGAGATCACGAGAATGCAGAGTTCTTTTCAATAAAGATTTTGTCAGTTTTTGTGAAATTATCGATTTGGAGCGTTTATCACTTGGATCACGATTCACGAGAATTGCTCCTCAGAGCGCAAAAACAAAATGGAAATCGACTAGGTCACAATAAATAAGTGATTTGTAACTTCGCTTTTTAACAATATTAAACACACATGAACACACACAAGATCCAACGATAAACTGTTCCGAAATATGGGTGTATTATGCACAAAAAAGTACGTACCTACGAGTACAATGGGTACGGAACAGCTATTAGGAGTGTAGGGCATTAGGCAATGTAGGCAAGGCAGTTGGATCCGATCAACCGCTTCTAACAAATGGTTTACGATAGCTCGCTCGATTGATATGTATCCATGAATGACGAAGGTTTATGTTCATTCATATATGCTACTTATATCTAGGATTTACCTTTACCACTTTAAATCCAATGAATATGCGAATTTCCATTAATGAACATCAGAGAACGGATATCAATCAATGAACACTGAAACAGTTTACAAATACTGCGTTGCATGACAAGCTTGCTGTGCTAACATAGAACAGCTCTATTTTGTATTACTTCAAACGTATATACAGATACAAAATTTAGAGCAAGTTTTCACAGTTTCATAAGGCGTAAAAAATATTGAAGTTAGTGTTATGTAATGCTTCTATAAAGCTGAATACGAGGGAAACAAAATACGAGCTGAAAATAAAACATCTGTCTGTGAGTCACGTACATAATAAAACTATAAGTAAGGTAAACATATGAAGACATCAAAAACGATAATCGACATTTTGCTGTAAAAACTGCATTAGCAACCGTCAATAGAATATAAAGATAGATAGAACATACACTACACGCATTCGTAACAAAATTCTATTGTAAGTGTTCTATAATTTATCCCAGAAATAAGAAGTATGGGACAATATTGTTTACAATAGAGTATTTATTTCTCAACGATGTTGTTCAATTGTAATGTTAAACGGGCTTTCTATACTCACGTTAATTATACGTCGAAAATAGGTTTCCAACGTGTTCAGTTCCTCCCAGGGGAACTTTCATCAGGGAATGGAGTCTTACGCGGCGCCTTCTCCTTCACTCTCGCGCGCTCGCGCTGCACGCACCGTGCAAAAAAACCAGTTTTCGACGTATTATTAATACATAGGTTTTTTATCGTATCGTATTAATAATACGTCGAAAACAGGTTTTAATGCAAGCGTGAGTAGAAAGCCCGTTTAACATTACGATGTTTAACAAGTTCGTAGCTATCAATATTTTCCTTTACACAGCAACAGCAAGCATGTTGTAGAATTCCCAAATATTGAGTCAGTGGATAAACAAGGGTAAGTAAGTTAAATAAGATTTGTAAAAGTCTGTTAATCATTACGCGATGGTTTTAAAGTGGTGTTACCGCGCAAGAGTTTTGTAAACAAACCGAACGCGTGCGCAGAGGCAGATGATTCATTGACTGTAATGATGCGAATTATTGCGGCAGATGTACAAAACGACCAATTACATATTGCACAAGTGCGCTCCTGACACCCGGCCTGTTGCAGTTTCTGTATCGGCCAGATTTTGCTACATTAAATTAGTCGTATTCCAAAGATTTGGATTAAAAGAACATTCATTAAGGTAAACAGTCAGAGCATTGTAAATTATGCGTTTTTTTTCTGATTCCAGAAGGTCGTTTAATGTTGTCTACACTTGAACAGAGCGTATATTCATTCCTACGTGAAAAGTCAACACGTGCTTATGTGTTCATCTATTATTACAACACAATTTACCACTGTGATTTGTCTCGTGTCACCTCCCACACTCTTAGTGGTCGTATCATAATTCGGCACCTACCAGGTGAGCAACAAACAGGCACGGCACTCGGTTACAGGGTAAATCGGTCATACATAGGTAGACTGGTTTTGTTAATACCCCTTGAAATAACTTTTTTCTCGTTTTGTAATGATTTTTATCAGGAATCAGAATAGTTACCTGGTCTGTAAGTATGTTTTTATTCTAATCGTGATTTATCTTCTTCGATTTCATGGAATATTCAGGAAGCTAATGGAACTAGGTTTTAAATTAAATATTTTGTACATTTAAATATCATATTGTACTCATAGAGGAGTAGATATAGGTCAGGGTTGTTCCTTTGAAGTGTGTCTGGACGCAGTTAAGTGGAAGTATATTACGACAAAATAAAATAAAACTACGCACATTAACTTGGTCGCAAGCATGATGCGCGTAGCGTAGCGAAACACGTCAATCAAGATGTCAACGCAGATGGGTGCGTCTAGGCGCTTACTATCACGACTCTGTCGTGTCTGACGAATTTCTAGAACATTGACGAATTTGAAGACCAAATCGTCATGTTTTAAGCAAATTCTCGAAAAGATATTCAAGATTCAGGGAGATGCAGCGAGATGGGCAGACGACGTTACAAGCGTAGCAGGTTGAACCTAAATAATATTAGCGCAGGACCGTAAGTATGGCAAAGGGTGAAATCGGTCTGCGAACAGTGACAAAATTAATCAGGAAGTAAAAAAATCAAGAGTGGTAAAGTTTTTTGTGTGTTTGTTGGCACAGGTTGGGCAAGGTCCGCGTCATAGGAGGCTGCAGAGGTGACGTCAGCTGTGCACACGGCGCTGTACCTGGCGTGGGCAGACAGGTGCCTGCTCCACCCACGCCGCTTTGTTTATCAACTAGATGACGACGCACGCTTTAATGTACTGCTTTTAATTAGGTTCCATTAAACGCTGTCCATTGGATTATGTGCCGCTTTACGATCAAACCAAAACGTTAAAAACAACTGAAACCGCAATCGGTGCATATCGAGATTTTTTATTTAAGCAAACGAAGGTTGTTTATAACCAATAGACGGGTCTGCATAGCCACAATGGAACAATTTTATTGGCAAACATGAACACAACTCGTAGCATCGTTATTCATTTCTAAGAACAGGAACTGATTATTCCAGAAAGTTTTTGATTTTTGCGTCAGAGAAAAAAGAGGTGCTAATTAACTTGGCTCGGTCTGAAAAGCAGGTCACCCCCAGACGTGCCATGTATCAGATGCCCGCTTTCTTTAACGTTTCTATTCCAAGACAAACAGCAATAGTCTCAATCTTCCACAGTTCCTAGCTAAATATGATTTGTGGGTCGCATCTTCCGAGCATGCAGCGACAAAGTAGCTGCGTCGAATAACCCCAATATGTCACCCACCATGGTTCTCGCAGATACGCCTTTTTCATGTTTTACTCTCTTAAAAGCCACAAACTTAAAAGTATGCCGGAGAAGCAAATCAGCTAATGCGCAGTAAAGACGACTTATGAAAAAAGTACTATCTAGCAAGATCCTACACTTGATTTCCATGAGTTTCCATCCTCCATCATCATAATTTGAAGTTTTTTGAAGTCACTTAGATGAAGGGCTCGTTGTGGAGTTTTTTTTGATTTTGATAAGATTTTTCTTTTAATATTTTCTTGTTAATGAACCTTTTCTTGTACGCAGAATAATTTAGAACAAACGGAGCAAAGTTCAATAGTTATGACTCATTGTTATGATAGATGGGGCAGCAAAACGCATCTGAGCAAAAATCAACAATCAAGGATTATTGTTTATGCGAAACTACGGACGTACCTTATAGTATCACCATTTGGAAATGTTCTATTTTATTTATTTATTTTTATTTATAAGCCTGATGTTTCCCACTGCAGGGCAAAGGCCTCCCTTCCCTCCTTCCACTTATCCCTGTCTTGAGCTTGTGAAGCCAGTCTATACTATTACTAAAGGAGTCAAGCTCATCTCGCCAACGTCGCCTGTTCTATAGCGAAGTAAATCTATCTAGCGTAAGAAACAACACATTTTTTTTTACACTTTTCTGTATTTTGACACCTAAATGTCTAAAACTTATAATATAATTAATTCGGTAAGGTTGGCTTACCAAACTTTACCAGGCTGAAGTATTTTTTTTTCAGTTTAACTACCGTATGACGAAATATAGTTTGTACATTTACTAACTGACAACGCTACTGTTTGTTCTGTGATTGACGTGGTGTTAAATTTTTATCATTGGTTTATTCTGCTTATCTTCACAAACCAGCTTTCAAAGAGTAAGAGATGGATTATTATGATTTGTGAGATGTGGAGTCATCGCGGTGTAATTAGTCATTAAATCTGTAGAAATATGGAATCCAGCGCAATAGATGGAGAAGGGCACAGAAAATGTTACAGCATTTTTACTCAAGCGACTTCTCTGAGACGGGCCTTTCTATTCATCTTGTTTTATAGGATAAATAGCTAACATGCGTGGTTACGGTCGTTTCTAAAAGCATTATAGCAAATAGGTTTATTAGAAACTTGTAAAACCTTGCATACATAGGTGTCTTAAAACAACCAACGCTGTCTAATTGATATAAATTATAAGGTAATAATTAAATTATATAATTTAGATCACGTCTATGTGCAGCAGCGCTTCGTAAAAACGAAGACATAAATCAATGCAAATGAGGTTTATGATGTCAAACAGACGGATGTCATAACACGAAGATAACATTCTAGTAAGTGTAGTTCATTGATATACTATAGAAGGAACGATAAACCTCTAGAGTCTAGACCAACTCAAGATATGCGATTATTAATGGCGTACCCTGGTGGAAAATCGAGCGAAGGTTATCTTATCTAAACACTGCCAGGTGAAGAAATAAATGCTTTACCAAACAAAGGCATACATAGCACGCTATAGAACATTTCAAGGCAGGAACCAGGTCGAGTCGATGACGTAAAAGGATGTTTTCAACGGGCAATAGCCGTCTGTTTATCGTCGGAGCACAGTTAGAGCTACAACCTGTCTGGGACTATGCCGAAATGCAGCTGTAAAAACACACTGAATTACACCACTTATGCCGATACCGATAAATGTACAATGTGAAGCGTTACGTAACTACTACAATGTAGTATGTATGTCTGCTTAGACGCCATAATATTGAAGTAATGCAATATCAATTTCAATATTTTTGAAACATTCGCTGTGTTTTGGTAATTTAAGCGTTTTTCTTTATAACTAGAAGAAAACTGAGATTTCCATTGCAAAAATGGGTTACAAAGTAAATTTAAATTATAAAATAAGCAATAAAACAATCAACTCTATGGTAATTTAAATTTCTTATATCCCTTTCCTTTTAAATTTATAAATTTTTGTTATATCGCCAAATAAATGTCACCTAAACTATAATTTAGCTTTTACGCAATGATCGTCATTGGCGACATTTCGACTATCGGTTCGTATATACATATCCTCACCTGTTCAGGAATTCATTATTAATTTAGGTATTTTAGCTATAATACAAAATATAATAAGATAATTTAAACATTTTCCTTCTTTCTTTAACTAGGATTTGATAGTAAAATTGTCGTAAAAACTAAGAGCCACTTTGTTCTTCTGTGGACAAAGCGGATTATTTTGATTACAACTCGTATAAAAAGCTGCAAAGATCCAACTAGAATGTTTGGTCACTGACGCAAATCGTTACACATAAATTATTAGCAAATATTTTGGTATATCCAACAACGTATTTTTATTTTTAAAAGTTGACCCCTAGCTAAGAACGAATAGAAAAAACTTTGGATGTCTATTAAATATAAATATACTTTAATGTGTTTGATATTTTTTCTACGTCCATAATCTTCTATTTGCGTCATACATTTCTAGAAATTTATGACCGAACTTATCAGTGTTTAAAAATTGTCGTAACTTAGGTCAGTAAGTTATGTATCTTATTCATAAGAGCGAAAACCGTCAACAATTTTAGATCTTAAAATATTTTAACGTAAGAAACGTTATTATGAAAATAATTCTCTAAGTAGTCAACACCAAACTTATTAATCGCACTCCTCACTCATTGACCGCGATCCTAGTTAGTTTGTTCATGTACTTAGAAAGTTTTCGCAGTGTTATACACGGTTCGTTTCAAAAAGAGTATATATTTCACTCTTTTATGTGGTCATACCATATTACATCATGTGGTGGCGTGGTCATCCACACCATCCAGGACATACTTCGTTTGATCCTTTAAAAAACAGTCTTGGGATTTGCGCGTGCGCCGACTGTTACTCGACCTAGACAAATGCGCCGACTAATTATTAATCTGGATTTATAGTTATTGGCACCAGAGCACAACTAACACTAGACAATTAACTGAAACACTTGTTAAATTGTCTCATGGAGACAGTAAGAAATAGCTTTCCTTGGCAACGATTGATTCACAATATGACTGGCCAGTGTAAAAGAAAAAGCCAAATAATTGGCCATTTGTTTTTTCCGCGAATAATTTTGCGGAGGAAAAGTAGATTTGATTAATCTCACAGTGGAAAAAAACCAAAGCAACGCAAAAAGTTGTAAGTACACTTTTTTTCTACGAAAAAAAAAAGTTGTTAAAAGCATAAAACAGCATACTTCAAAGTAAGCACAGCTTGTATTATGGGTACCACATTTTTTGTGTAAATCATACTTAACATTTATAGACAAAGAATACCCAGACCCGGGACTGTATCTGTAGTTAAAACAAACATAATGTCGCGCGGCGGACGTCGAACCCTCTTACGTCTCAGTCGGCAATAAGACCAACTGCACCACGAAGGTCAACTGGCGTCTGTAAGGCATTGCATTTGTATCTCCCGCCATAATCAGTGAACTGTGCAGTAAAATATCGGATAATCCAATGATGTCCACATGTGACGAGTCTCATTCATCCGTCATGTTCCACGTGTGATACTCCGATCGCGTCTGGCATCGTGCCGGTTGCCGAACACACCACAATTGATGGAAAACATTTAGCACATCGTCGCCTTAGTGCTTTTTTGTTCTATCTACCATTAGTCAAATTTTACAGAAGAAGAATTTCTTGCTATATTTTTTTTATATAGTTTTAGTTTCTTAATTTTAACGTTTTGCTTGATACACGAGTAACTTAGGACAGGTTAAACGTTTTTTATGAGATAGTATTTAAAAATACGTTATTTTACAGGTTTTTTATGAAGATAGAACAAACATGCACAAGTAGAATACTGAACGTGGACTTAGAACATCACCTCATTACATTATAGATAGGACAAAGTCGAGTCAAGTGACGAGCTCTGTGGCGCAGCGGGCGAAGGTCCGCCTGCGACGCAAGGGGTTGCGGGTTCGATTCCCGCCTCGGGACAAATGTCTGTACGATCTGCAGATATTTGTTCAGAGTGTTCTGGGTGTTTTTCTATATATAATAAAAAATATCTATCTATGTAGTATAATGTATTAAGTATATCAGTCATCTAGTACCCATAACACAAGCTCTGCTTAGCTTGGGGCTAGATGATGCTGTGTGATTTGTCCAGCATTAAAAAAAAAAAAAAAAAAAGTGACTTCCATTTTTGCGTGCTTATTTGTTCTATGTCCCAGATGTTTATACAGAATGCTTTTATGATATTTTTTCAATATTTGAGTTTGAAGTAAGATAATTTTAACGCTTGGTGTAACGTTTTTATGAAAAAATATTTGGAACGTAGTACGTATTTACCAAGATCAGCAACTAGATTACACATATTATCCTATAAGAAGATAGGTATATTTTTTTTAAAGTTTGACGGCATGTATATCGTAGTCATGTATTTACGAATTTACGCGAATCACGCGCGGTTATATACCTACATAAAATGCGACCAATCATAATTAGAGATATAAGACATTTTCTATGATCATCATCATAATCATAATCCGTAGGCCGATTTCACCGATTATAGGTTTATGGAGGCAAGACATTTTCTCTATACCTACATGCAAAACCGGGAATCCATAATTTTGCGTCGAGGACACATTGCGCTATTTCGTAATATGTATTGAGCCTTGTATGTGTTACGGGTAATGCTAGAAGATTGAGTAAACCTAGGTATACCCAAGGAGTTTGGGTAAAGTCCGAATAATATTAAATCGACGGAGCCCCACTTCGCGGGGCTCCTATTTCTGTGTAAAGGGTTAACAGTAACCTAACCAAACCTAACCTCGGGGTGCCCTTAGCTCGCTCTTGCATTACTTAATAACATAATATAAATATAATTCGGACTTTACCCAAACTCCTTGGGTAAACCTAGGTTTACCCAATCTTCTAGCATTACCCGTAACATATGCACTATTTAGCTTGGACAATATTCAAAGTTATGAAAAAACAACACCCTATTTCAAATTTATGAAGAAATCGAGTGAAAATCAAAATGTACTTACTGCTCAATTTGCGGCTGCGTCTGCTCATTTTCACTGATACAATAGGTTCTAGACATGATTTGACAATGTCTGGAATAAAATAATTTTAGAATAATTTTCTGTTTCAACGAGGTAATACTATTGATGTCTCCAGCCAAACAACAGCAAAGTGTCAAATCAAATAAAATAGCGGGAATGGCGGGCTGTGATTGGTTGATCGAGTGGACACTCAAGGTATCTTTAGGATTTACGATACCAGAAAAACTGGACATAATACAAACAAGCACAAAACTTTTATTACGGTGTTGTCATAGATAATATTTTTTTTTATTAATAAAATAAGTTTTGAATCTATCTTACCAATATAAATAAAAGTTTATAATAAAATATCATGCACTTCATTATGAAAACTTATATAATAGTATCGCAAATACAGCGTATACAAACGTAAATAATAATTATGACAACCTAGAATATTTCTTGCTGTACATATATGTACAAAATTTTTTTTTTAACCAAATTAAATTTTTTTAATTCACCGCAAAATGACTGGATCCGTAAAAATATCATAGACTCAATAAATGTCCGAAATAATTTATGGAAGGAAACTAAAACTTATCCAAACGACAAGGTAATACAAAGTAACCACATCAAAGAACGCAATAAAGTTAAAAACCTTATGTATAAAGAAAAAAAGAATTATTATTATTCCTTGTTTCGCACCAGGTCTAATGACCCCATAAAGATGTGGGAAATTATAAACAACCTATCATTAAATAAAGTAAGACACCACAACTTTACCTAAACTTGTACCATGAGGGCTACTCTCATGAAATAACTTTAAGGTCCAACTAGTCGCGGAGGCAAAGTCGTCAGTGAACGCGGCCTAAATGTATGCTATCTCACCTGACATAGTGTGTTTATTTATTAAGACACTCCTACGACAACTTCACATGTTTACCCGCGCGCTAGAATGAAATGCACAATGATTCATTCCTAATACGACCGCGCAAAAATATGTGAATAGACTTTTAGCACAAGGGTTATTATAGAAAAACTTGAGTGTAAACTTTTCAAAATAACATTTATTTAATCTTTTGAATAATTAAACTATGTCGGAACGGAACGGCATTTATTTTTGAGTTTTCTTTCTCCTTATATTATTTAGTTTCAAGCAATTTTTTTTTTAACCGAACGGTTCCGAACGGTTAAGGCAGCCTGCGTTGAAGGTGTTCGTCTGAACGTTACGGGTTCGAGTCCCGTCGGAGACAAAATTTTGATTGCATTTTTCATTTCTATTATTTAGTTTCGTCCAAAGTTGGGCTAAAATCAGTGTTGAAATACGAAAGTTTAGAAGGTTGTATTTTTGAAATAAATACTTTTTTTACGGTTTGTTGGGGTGTATACAAGCATAGATTATGACGAGATAAATTGATAAATTCCTTAGTGTTGGATGGTTAACGTCAAACTGTGGAGTAGTTACCCTTCCACGTTTATATGGAAAGATGAGCGACTCGTTCATCCTTAAAAGAGCTTGCTCCGTGTGATTGTGAAGAAGTGTCCATCATAATAGACAAACTGGACAGTAACACTAGTACTGGCTTAGATGGCATAAGTAAGTACTAAGGCAATAAAATGCATCAATAGTTTGGCTGTAGATAAACTTACACGCATGTGTATCAACGTATGCTTAGCTAGGGGAGTTTTTCCGGATTCACTTAAAATTGCTAAAGTAAGACCAATATATAAATCAGGAAATAAGAACGATCCTAGCAATTATTAGCCGGTGTCAGTGTTACCTATTGTTTCAAAAATACACTGCCGGCCAAAAGTTTGAGACCACCTACATCTAAGTAGCAAAATGAAATTAAACTCAAAATATAAATCAAGAGGTTTAGATATTAATTAAAATGCTTATTTACTAATACACATTCATCAAGAAGAAAAAAAAATCAAGAAATATCAACCATTTACGTTAAAAATGACGTTCATATTTAATAAAATCATTAAACGGATTTTTCGTCAAAAAAGCCTCCCTTGCATTTTATAACTTTTTTCACTAGTCTCGGCATACGAGCAATCAATTTATCAATTGTATCTTGTGAGATATTGTTCCAGCTTTCTTGTAAAGCCTTCCACATGTCTTCTTGTGAGGAGGGACAACAACTGCGCACATTTCTGTCAAGCTCTTCCCACAATAGCTCAATGGGGTTGAGATCCGGACTCTGAGGGGGCCACACCACGTTTTTTAACACCCTTTCTGTTTCTTTATGTTCTAAATAACCCCTGCATAATTTTGAACTATGTTTAGGATCATTATCTTGTTGGAAAAAAAATCCATTTCCAATTAATCTTAAACCAGACGGAACGGCATTTTGCCGTAGTATTCGTTTATAATGCTCCTTTTTCATGATTCCTTCGACTCGTACCAAATCTCCGGTTCCATGGCCCGAGAAGCATCCCCAGACCATAATGGAACCACCACCATGCTTAACTGTTGGCACCACACAATCTGGCATCATCTTTTCCTCGGCGGTACGTCGAACAAAAATTCGTCGTTTTGAACCAAATATTTCAAACTTGGATTCATCTGTCCAAAGAACTTCTTTAAAGTCTTCTTCAGTCCAGTCTCGATGGGTAAGGGCCCACTGCATCCGTTTCTTTTTGTTTTGTGGCCTTAGTAGTGGTTTTCGAACGGCGACGCGACCAAATAACTTAGCATCTCTCAATCGTCTTTTTACTGTAGTCAATGACACAGGTTCTGATCGGGATTTGTTCACTTCTGCGCGGATTTCTGGTGCGGTTAGGCGTCTATTCCGCTTGCTGGTAACGACGATGAAATTATCCTCGCTAGAAGTGGTAGCTCTCGGTCTCCCCGATCACGAACGATCTTGATTACTGCCAGTCTCCTTGTATCGGGTTATTGCGTTATGAACACAAGTCTTCGACAACTTGAGTTGAGAGGCAATCGCACGTTCAGATTTGCCTTCGCCGTGTAAAACAACTATGGCAGATAGATAGATAGATAGATATTTATTTATTGACTTATAATTTAACAAATATAATTAATAGTGTTTTTAAGCCTATACAAGGTTTGTCTAAACACTATGTTCTCTTTATAATAATGGTGACAACATGAGTAAATCGCAATTCTTAAAATCTAACACGAAACGGTATCAAACAATAACAAGACAATGACAATAATCGAGCGCCCGCGCACAGCGTTAAAATGGTAATACAATACTGATGCACACACAGACATCAAGTGAGCGTAGTCGTAGTAGCGTACGTAGCATGTAGATAACCGCCTCGCTGGTGTGCGTGCGCTCAACTGCATAGGATGCTCCATTTTAGTGTTGATTCGCGATGATTAATTAAAAAAAGTGTAATAATTATGAATATTTACCTACCTACTTCTACGGTAAGAAAATGTTTTTTGAGTATATATTTATAATTTTTATGGGTGATTTTATTTTTCAAGTCTAACGGTATATTATTAATAAGCCGAGGAATAAGGTACTGTGAGGTTCTCTTGCCATATTCGTTTTTAAATTTGAATGTTTTTAATTTTTTATTTGTGATACTCCTAGTTATTATATAATTGTCTAAAGGTGTTTGTAATTCTGTACGAAAATATTGCTCGACAAGCAGATTATATGTAACTTTTTTATGTATTGGTAAAACCGCACAATGCATAAAAAGGCCCGCTTTATCTTCTCCATATTTGTTTTTAATCTTAGTAGGTACAATAAGTTTAAGTAGTCTGTGTTGCAGTTGAAAGATTTGGTCCAGGTAGGTTTTATAAGTACGGCCATAGCTACTAAGGCCATACGATACGATGCTTTCGACCAGGGTTTTATACATTGTTAATAATATATCATAAGGTACTTTACATTTTATTACATAAAACTTAGCTAGAATTGCCCTGAGTTTATTACTTACTTTATCTATATGCCTTGCCCAATTAAACCTATTATCAATAACTAAGCCTAAGTAGGTATACTCAGTGACCTGTTCAATTGCCAGACAACTGTTTGTGCAATTTAAAAAAGGTGAATGAAGGCACTTATGACTATGAGCTATAATTTTGACGTCTTCTTTACCTGGATAGTAATTGTGGCTAGACCTAACGTGCATAACTTTGGTCTTATCTGCGTTTAATACTAGGCCTGAGTCATGTGACCACTTGCATATTGCATTAAAATCGGATTGTATCATGTTTTGTATAGCAGAGGGATCCCGATTAGCTGCTAGCAAGCAGGTGTCATCAGCAAATTGAAAGACGGTGCAGTGTTTGATAACATTATTGAGGTCATTTACATATGTCAGGTAATGCAAAGGACCGAGTACTGAGCCCTGCGCAGTCCCCTCAGTAACATTTACACTATCACTGAACATATCTCCTATTTTAACCTGATAGCTGCGGTTACTTAAGTAGTCTTTGCACCAATCCAACAAGTTACCTCTTACCCCACTGTTCTCCAACCTTTCAATTAATAAGTCATGACGCAAAGTATCGAAGGCTTTCCCATAATCAATAAAGACTAGAGCTATATGATTCTTTGCGTTTAAATGACCGTTAATATCATCCGTAAAACGAGACAACAACATTGACGTACTTTTATTAGGCTGAAAGCCGTACTGCTGTGACGATAAGATGTTATGTGCCGAGAAAAAATTATGAATCTTACCACAAATATGTTTTTCCACAACCTTATCAAGAACTGGTAGGATAGTGATCGGTCGATACTTAGAGTAGTCTTTCGTACTTCCCGCTTTATGAATTGGTCGAACTATTCCAGTTTTCAGCTCTTTGGGATAGCGTCCAGTGGCAACGCTAACATTAACCAACCTCGTAACCGCCCCTACTATTTTATTAGATATCTTTATTACGTCAATCGCTCTTATACCATCCACACCTGGCGCTTTAAATGGATTTATATTCTTTAGGATCTTAAGTATTTCTAAGTCAGTAGCTTTGGGATAAAACATTGATTTATCTGTTTGTATGGAGTAATTATCCTTATTTAGTAATTCAGTAGTGCAACTGGGGACTATTGATTTAACATTATATTTAAACTGTTTAGCAAAGTTATTGGCAATATTTTTTAAAGATTTTTCGGCACTAAAAGCTTTTGTTATTATAGTATCTAATGAATTCGTAATTTTCCCTGATATATTATTTATTTTAGAACGAGTTTCAGTGCTAATTTCGCGCACTTTTCCCCTTTTAAGATGTCTTCACTGTAACAACGACGAGCTCAGACTAGTTAAGATAATGAAAAATTTACTCCATCAAAACTGAGGTAAAAAATATGTTTAAGGAAGCTAAAATAATCCGGAAGTACGGTTACCGCAAAACAAAACCAAAATAATTAGAAATGAGCAGGCCATAAAAAATATAACAATGACTCTATCACCTGGTAAGCGCGCGGTACTCATTTATGTTTTGAAACAATAGACCTTTAAAGGATGATAACTTAAAAATATACAATAAAAATGACTCTCAGAAATTCTTTGATAACAATAGAATACGCAGGTGTTCAAATTAGCTCTTTATCATGTGTACTTTTGAAATATTTTGGTGGTTACAAAGATTTTTACAAGTAGTCTCAAACTTTTGGCCGGCAGTGTATTTAAACGGATTCTATACAAAAGACTAGATATATCTCGTAGAAAAAAGCTACCTTATCGAAGAGCAATATGGGTTTCGCGCTAAAACACTCTCACAGCAGCTATGGATCTGGTAACTAAAATAAAGACAAATATTGACCAAAAGAATTTGGCTTTAAGCATTATCATTGATTTGAAGAATGCTTTTGACACCGTGAGTCACCATAAACTTCTTCAAAAGCTAAATAATATAGACATTAGAGACAAAGCTCTGGAAATCTTCACATCATATCATAAATGGCAACAAGTGTAGGAACTTTAAGATTTATTTATTTATTTTGTAAAAACGGGGATTACTCACGTATTGTATATAGTATTGTAACGTCGAAGAAGAGTGTCGTGTCGGCCCAACGCGCGGACGGGCATTCAATCCCATGATGATGATTTTCTTGAAAAATCGAAACGTGTCGGAATAATCTTCGACGTTACAATACTACGTGAGTAATTCCCGTTTTTACAAAATGAATAGTATATCGTTATTTATTTAGTTCACATTTTTAAGTTATAAGTAAAATATAGTTACTAATTAAAAACGATTTAACATAACACCAGGCACCAGAGTTGTAAGATAATGTTGTAAGATGTTTTCATGTATCTCATTTTATGTGATTCATTTGTGTTCTTACGAGAATAAAGTTCTTTAAACCTAGATTCCTTTATTTAAATTAATTTCATCAAGCATTCGAAAGATACATATGTTTTCCAGTATTCGGTATTCAATTATGCTTGCCAGGCAATAGACAGAATCATCATAAGATAAACAGTTTCATAGGTAGGTAGGTATATCTCTGGTCAACACAGTACCGTTGGTAATGACTGGTGAAATGCACGGGGCGGGCAAGTCGGCCACGCGAATAACAAACGAGCAAAGCGAGCACTGTTTTAGGTCAACGTTGAACAAATACCAAACGGGTCGGTCGGACGCTTCCGTGGTCTATTTCTGAACTGCCTCTAAAGCTAAACGACGAGGACTACTTTCCCGCTGCAGTTGTGACTTTTGCGATATGTAATTTTTTTTTATTTGTACTAAGTTCATGTTTACTAATATTTATATTCATTTTTATAAAACTGTTAACAAATCAATCAGTCACTACATACGATCGTTTCATTTAGCATTATAGCTTGACTAGTACGCTAACTTAGGATCTAGATACCGTTGGTTCCTCATACATGATGATTTCTTAGGCCATCCGTGATGGATCTACCAGAGATTGCGGAAGCGATCGTTGTGCCTATTTTGCAGAGCGGGCCAAGCGGCCAGATTGCGCCGGTCGTCGTCTCCACTTCTATAATCTAAATAAGGAGCAAAAGTTCAACGGCCCGCCTCGGTACACTAGGAAGAAATCGTCCAGAAACACCATGTCACATCGGTTAAATATACAAATTATTTACGATGGCATTTCTCCAAATATGAGAGTTCGAAACATCATAAAAGTTCATTTAAGCTACATATTTTCAGTGAAATGAAAGAAAGAATGACACGTAAATCCGCAGTAATATTTGCGAGTACGAAGCAGATTATGACATGAGCAGCGCTATGTTAAATAGGTCAGAGCAAGTACGAATATAATGTCACCTGTGCCGATACTTATTTGCGGTGCCGCCTGCCTCTCATACAAATATAGCTTTAAATGTCAAATGCCTGGAAGCGGAGTTTCCTTTAGCAAGTAGGGTAGAAGTAGTGTGACGTAGTCCCTTGGCAAGCGTTTAGGCGTGAGACAGAAATTGCGTAAAGGTGTCGTGAACACTTCATTTGAACTGTCTCAGTGTAGGTAGTTGCCTACACTGAGACAGCGAAAGTACAGAAATACCATTAGCGTCCGTCAACAATGTCGGAAAATAGATTCGGCATGTTCAAAATACTCTTACTCATAACTATTAAACTGCAGAAGATAACGAGACCAATTATTATAAGATTCAAAAGAAAAGAATAAATGTGTACCTTTTTTTAGATGATTATTTTACTAATCCTCAAAGTAATGATGCTAAACATAAATATATCTCAAACGAAAACTGGCATCGCCTACAAAAAGATCGTAACAAACAACGTTTTTCTAGTGACAACTATAAAAATATTTGTATTGCGAATCGCATTAAAAAAGTCGACACAAATACAACGTTCACAAGCAAGCAGTCAGCTGCATGCGAAGCGAACGGGAGGCAGATACGTAGCCAGCCGAATTATCCAACTAAACTGCGAAACCTTCCTAAACGTGGAAAAAATCTTGGACTCGCTCCAAGCAGCTGATTGATGAGGATGGTCATTTCGTACACGGCCAATCCCGAGATTTTTTCTTATTATTTAGCAAAGTAGTAGACCGTCTATTTCTGCAACGCGAAAAACAAGCCGCCACGAAATTTGCTGCTCGCGCTGTTTCGAAAACAGCTAGGTAGATATGGTTCATCTTCAAATAATGTACTAGCTATACACGAATATCATACATAATCTATTTTATAACTTATGCTTTGTGTCATAACTAGTCATAAGTCATAACAAAGTATTAAATTTAGCAAAGATTAGATTTTGTTTTTGAGGTTGTCTAGCGAGCTTACACACATATTTTGGGGGTTTTGTAATCAAAGATATGATAAGCCTGATGACATTTTGCTCAACGTAATAAATTACTTGCATGAAAATTATTGCAAACAAATGTCACAAATATTACCAAGAAACACAAAATGGATTTAATTCTTTTACATTCAATTTTTAACCCTTGCATTATCTAGACGTAGTGTCTTATCAGTTTGGCTGGTTAAGGCCTATATTGTTATCTGAGTCGTTTTGGATCTAATATTTGATATATTGTAGGGATGGTTGTACTTAACACAACATTACAATACATAAATAATGGTATCCAAAGATCTTAAATATTTTTTTTCAAATTTAGATAAACCATTGGATCTAAATAGTAACTGCTCCCCGCAGCTTTACACGCGTTAAACTTGGATAAAAAGTACCCTCCTCAGGTTCTTTTCTGTAGCCCTGACAACCAATATGCATACCATACTCTGATATTTGGCAGCTCAATCATGGGACCACTGGCGCTCTTTACGAACAAACCAACTAATATTGAACTTCATATTAAAGATTTTAAGAACCATTAAAGTAGGTACCTACGGAATAACGGAATTAAAGACTAACAACCTCGAAATACAATAACAGTTATGGCGCAGCCACCTGCAACACTGGTTTAATGGACACAAATTTATAATGTAATTAGTATAAATTATGTATGTAGGGTATATGAACACTATCATAGTTAAGCCTCATCTGATGAGTGTGGTCCCAACGGTGTGATAGCCTCGGTCGCACATGAGGTATCCAAATTGAACAAAATTATGTGCGCTTTTAAACTGTTTTCTAGGTGATGGGAAATCTTAGTCAGCTCAGCTATACAATATAATACGACTACGACGTTAGGCTAAGTGTTTATACATCATAGTTAAGTCATACCTACATTTCAGTGGATAACTTTCCGATTGACAAAGAAGCTAAACAACCTATGAAATATAATATATAAATAATAAATTTAACAAACTTTCATGAAATCAAGGTATCTGATTTTATGAAAATATTCTTATGAAAGTATTTCAAAAGCTCAGCTAGAAATTTATGAAAATATTTTAAAAAGTCAGTTATCGCTATCGCACATACAACTTGTATAAAAATTGGCCAAGTGCGAGTCGGACACGCGTACGAATGGAAAACCATAATTTTAAGTTCATTATTTATTTTTAAAATGAATATACAAATAATATTCTGAGAATATTTAAATCGTGTACATGTTGCCGTTAATAATATCGAGCAAAAAACGGCAAAAAAAATACATTTGTTGTATGGGGAGTCCCCCTCAAGTATTTGTTTTATTTTATTTTAATTATTTATTTGTAAAGATATACAACTAAATATTCTGTGAATATATCAAGCGTCTATCTGTTGTCGTTACTAATATCGAGCAAAAAAATCACGTTTGTTGGTATAGCGGCAACAGAAATACAATCATCATCTAAAAATTTCAACTGTCTAGCAATCACGGTTCATGAGATACAGCCTGGTGAGACAGACAGACGGACAGGCGGAGTCTTAGTAATAGGGTACCGTTTTTACCCTTTGGGTACGAAACCCTAAAAATTAAAACAAGGTCGTGACCCAGAAACACTCAAGTGCAAGCACCTATTCATACAACATGTTGATTAACCGGTCAGTTCTTATCAGGCCGGATCGCAAAAATGTAGAAAATTCAGTAGGTAAAACGCAGAGTTTGGCTTATGTGCAAGCGTGGGTGAGGCACATGCTCTTAGCGACGGAATAAATTAAGATAAACTCTCACATTCTGAACATCTTCACGGTTGTAATTTCTAAAGCGATAAAAGAAGTAATAGCAGTGGATGTACTAGTAACAGATGCAGGATGCACCTATTATCTTACGGCTTAAAATGTTCTTCCGAAGTCTGTGATTTCTCATTAGTCTAATAGTAAACTACTACATGCTCCTGAGTGTTTTTAATGTAACGTTTCAGTTACTTACCTACTTCCTTACAGTTTTGCCAAGATGGTTTTGTTTCTTAACTACTCTCGTGTTTTCTTAGTGTTTCACGGTTTTGGTAGAGTAGTGCATTAAACAAACAATATTTCAATACCACCAGCGAAACTAATTACCCAAACGTTATGTCCCTAGCCACACTCACCGAAACGTTGTGGTTTTGCCAACTTTAAGGCTTTTAAAACGAAGGAATTTGAAGGTTAATTACTTGAAAATATCAAATAACAATTAGTTCTTAAAGAGAAACGAAAACAATGATAAAAATAACAATAATTAAGATAGCAAGAGAACATATTTCTAACTAGCTTGTGCCCGCCGCTTCGCATGCGTTATACCCGGATAAAAAGTAGCCTATGTGTTAATCCTAGTCAACATCTATACGTTTGCAAAATTTCAGCTCGATACGTACGCTAGTTTTTGCGTGAAGAGGCGACAAACCTCCATACAAACAAACTTTCGGCTTTATAATATTATTAGTGAGATAAGTTGTTAAGTTAGTTTGGCGTATAGGTACCAAACACCATTATTGTGTAGATAACGTAATTGATGACATGCACTTTTATTGTATAAAACCGCGCTAGTAACACAATATTAGATCGAATGCTAAAAAAACGACAAAAGAAATGTAATCAAATAAATTTTGAATTTACGGAGGCGTTACGAACCCGAAATTCTTTAAATTCAATTTGCATACATGGTGGTTGGCACGCGATTCCAGTCAAAACATCGATTTAATTATTTAATTTTAGATTTACAGGTTTCAGACTAGATATTCGGACTAAAGATTCGTATTTCGGAATACCAATGGTTATCTAAGTAAATACTCGGCGAGTTAAACTTTTACTATAAGCAATTTTCCAGAATTCTTGCATATTTCTTCGAGAAATAAAGCGTTTGCTGGCGCCAGTTTGCCAATGAACAACAAATAATTAGCAAGTACGCAAATAGACAATGGTTCGTAAACACCTTTGACAACATCACCTGCCCACGCTTCGTATGTCTACTCTTAAATGAAATACCACAAAGAAAACAGCGCCAGCAACGAACTAGTTTGTTTGAAGACGAAGTCAAAAAACTTTAAGACATAAAATAGTATTCAAACAAGAACAAGAAAATATGAAGAAATTATCATAATGACTGACGTTGTAAGAGATCAACACATTGAGAAAATCATGATATATATTAGTTAAACCAACACAAAAAGATGTAGGTCTGTAATGGCCCCCAGTTACCGATGCACCTTACGAATACACCTGCACGTGTTTATAGGTCAGGCGTCTGAAGTTCGTTAATCTCCGAAGTGACATTATTTTCACCGGCGGCGCGGCGGGCTACGACTATCGACAAGCCAAAAGGATCGGTCATTCTGGCCGAGTACCAAGGAACGCAGAGCCGCCAGCACAACTAATGGGCATGACTAGACCCAACTTGGCATTTTGTCCCGAGCACGGCAGTCCGCCTAGGCATGGACAATGGATAACCATAGAATGGTACATTTTAATAAATCAGGCAAGTGCGAGTCCGACTCGCGCACGAAGGGTTCCGTACTCCTTAGTCCTTAGTCTGTAAATATTTTAAGTGTCTACCTGTTACCGTTATTAATATCGAGCATAAAACTGCCGTGGGGTGCCGACAGTAGAATGTTGCCTCTCCTCTCTTGCCCGTAGATGCGGTAAGAATCTGCTAAGGGATAGCTCCGGAAGATGGGCAGCAGCGTCTTTCCGTGTTACAACATCCCATACGGCGCTTGCCAACACGCCTGCCAAGCGTGGCTAGTATGGCAACACTCCCCTCATGATCTTGGAGATGCATGAGGGAGGCCTGTGTCCAGCAGTGGATGTGGACAGTAGTCCTACCGGCTGTGATGATGATGATGATGATAAAACGGCATTAATATTACGTTTGTTGTATCCCCTTAAATACTCATTTAATTTAAATTGAATTATTTATTTTTAAAATTAATATACAACTAAATATTCTGTGGATATTTCAAGCGTCATTAATATCGAGCAAAATACGACAAAAAAATCACGTTTTTTGTATGGGAGCCCCCCATAAATATTTATTTTATTCTGTTTTTAGTATTTTTTGTTATAGCGGCAACATAAAAACATCATTTGGAAAATTTCAACTGTCTAGCTAGTTTCCCAATTCAAAATATGCTTAGGTCGAATGATCCCGTTGGGATAAGTTGGAGCGGCCTCATTTTACTAAAGAGCCCTATCACGGTTCATGAGATACTGACAGCGGAGCTGGTGACAGACAAGACGGACAGCGGAGACTTAGTAATAGGGTCCCGTTTTTACCCTTTGGATGCGGAACCAACTAAAAACTATTAGCGGGTTAAAATTTTATGCCAAATAAATACCAGTAGCTACAAGAAAAAGCTTCCTCTTTTTACCCGGAGGCGGCGGCGCAGTTCGAGGACACGCATAAAACTGTTTTATTACATTGTTGTAGCTCATAGCTGCGCTATATTCAATGTTGATCTTGGACGGCAACATGTGACAGGTGTGTATCATTATTTTTATACGAAAATACATTTCCTTGTAAAAACTAGTTTAACGGTAGAGCTGGGAAAGTAATTTTACATTTATGCAGTAGACGCAATTACTAATAGGAGAGTCTATTTCGCAAACGACAATGCCCTGCTATTCCATCGGTGGGTGCACATCGAATCATTGCGAAATCAGCATTGACAAGCGCCAAGCGCATCTCGGCTCGGGGCTGAAGAGGATGACGCCCTCAGATGACACGGTAAGACAGAAATAAATCTGCAAGCTAAACAAACCAGGCATTTCCGGCCGGCACGTGTGCTCTGACACAATTAATCGGTCGGTCGGACGCTTCCGTGGTCTATTTCTGAACTGCCTCTAAAGCTAAACGACGAGGACTACTTTCCCGCTGCAGTTGTGACTTTTGCGATATGTAATTTTTTTTTATTTGTACTAAGTTCATGTTTACTAATATTTATATTCATTTTTATAAAACTGTTAACAAATCAATCAGTCACTACATACGATCGTTTCATTTAGCATTATAGCTTGACTAGTACGCTAACTTAGGATCTAGATACCGTTGGTTCCTCATACATGATGATTTCTTAGGCCATCCGTGATGGATCTACCAGAGATTGCGGAAGCGATCGTTGTGCCTATTTTGCAGAGCGGGCCAAGCGGCCAGATTGCGCCGGTCGTCGTCTCCACTTCTATAATCTAAATAAGGAGCAAAAGTTCAACGGCCCGCCTCGGTACACTAGGAAGAAATCGTCCAGAAACACCATGTCACATCGGTTAAATATACAAATTATTTACGATGGCATTTCTCCAAATATGAGAGTTCGAAACATCATAAAAGTTCATTTAAGCTACATATTTTCAGTGAAATGAAAGAAAGAATGACACGTAAATCCGCAGTAATATTTGCGAGTACGAAGCAGATTATGACATGAGCAGCGCTATGTTAAATAGGTCAGAGCAAGTACGAATATAATGTCACCTGTGCCGATACTTATTTGCGGTGCCGCCTGCCTCTCATACAAATATAGCTTTAAATGTCAAATGCCTGGAAGCGGAGTTTCCTTTAGCAAGTAGGGTAGAAGTAGTGTGACGTAGTCCCTTGGCAAGCGTTTAGGCGTGAGACAGAAATTGCGTAAAGGTGTCGTGAACACTTCATTTGAACTGTCTCAGTGTAGGTAGTTGCCTACACTGAGACAGCGAAAGTACAGAAATACCATTAGCGTCCGTCAACAATGTCGGAAAATAGATTCGGCATGTTCAAAATACTCTTACTCATAACTATTAAACTGCAGAAGATAACGAGACCAATTATTATAAGATTCAAAAGAAAAGAATAAATGTGTACCTTTTTTTAGATGATTATTTTACTAATCCTCAAAGTAATGATGCTAAACATAAATATATCTCAAACGAAAACTGGCATCGCCTACAAAAAGATCGTAACAAACAACGTTTTTCTAGTGACAACTATAAAAATATTTGTATTGCGAATCGCATTAAAAAAGTCGACACAAATACAACGTTCACAAGCAAGCAGTCAGCTGCATGCGAAGCGAACGGGAGGCAGATACGTAGCCAGCCGAATTATCCAACTAAACTGCGAAACCTTCCTAAACGTGGAAAAAATCTTGGACTCGCTCCAAGCAGCTGATTGATGAGGATGGTCATTTCGTACACGGCCAATCCCGAGATTTTTTCTTATTATTTAGCAAAGTAGTAGACCGTCTATTTCTGCAACGCGAAAAACAAGCCGCCACGAAATTTGCTGCTCGCGCTGTTTCGAAAACAGCTAGGTAGATATGGTTCATCTTCAAATAATGTACTAGCTATACACGAATATCATACATAATCTATTTTATAACTTATGCTTTGTGTCATAACTAGTCATAAGTCATAACAAAGTATTAAATTTAGCAAAGATTAGATTTTGTTTTTGAGGTTGTCTAGCGAGCTTACACACATATTTTGGGGGTTTTGTAATCAAAGATATGATAAGCCTGATGACATTTTGCTCAACGTAATAAATTACTTGCATGAAAATTATTGCAAACAAATGTCACAAATATTACCAAGAAACACAAAATGGATTTAATTCTTTTACATTCAATTTTTAACCCTTGCATTATCTAGACGTAGTGTCTTATCAGTTTGGCTGGTTAAGGCCTATATTGTTATCTGAGTCGTTTTGGATCTAATATTTGATATATTGTAGGGATGGTTGTACTTAACACAACATTACAATACATAAATAATGGTATCCAAAGATCTTAAATATTTTTTTTCAAATTTAGATAAACCATTGGATCTAAATAGTAACTGCTCCCCGCAGCTTTACACGCGTTAAACTTGGATAAAAAGTACCCTCCTCAGGTTCTTTTCTGTAGCCCTGACAACCAATATGCATACCATACTCTGATATTTGGCAGCTCAATCATGGGACCACTGGCGCTCTTTACGAACAAACCAACTAATATTGAACTTCATATTAAAGATTTTAAGAACCATTAAAGTAGGTACCTACGGAATAACGGAATTAAAGACTAACAACCTCGAAATACAATAACAGTTATGGCGCAGCCACCTGCAACACTGGTTTAATGGACACAAATTTATAATGTAATTAGTATAAATTATGTATGTAGGGTATATGAACACTATCATAGTTAAGCCTCATCTGATGAGTGTGGTCCCAACGGTGTGATAGCCTCGGTCGCACATGAGGTATCCAAATTGAACAAAATTATGTGCGCTTTTAAACTGTTTTCTAGGTGATGGGAAATCTTAGTCAGCTCAGCTATACAATATAATACGACTACGACGTTAGGCTAAGTGTTTATACATCATAGTTAAGTCATACCTACATTTCAGTGGATAACTTTCCGATTGACAAAGAAGCTAAACAACCTATGAAATATAATATATAAATAATAAATTTAACAAACTTTCATGAAATCAAGGTATCTGATTTTATGAAAATATTCTTATGAAAGTATTTCAAAAGCTCAGCTAGAAATTTATGAAAATATTTTAAAAAGTCAGTTATCGCTATCGCACATACAACTTGTATAAAAATTGGCCAAGTGCGAGTCGGACACGCGTACGAATGGAAAACCATAATTTTAAGTTCATTATTTATTTTTAAAATGAATATACAAATAATATTCTGAGAATATTTAAATCGTGTACATGTTGCCGTTAATAATATCGAGCAAAAAACGGCAAAAAAAATACATTTGTTGTATGGGGAGTCCCCCTCAAGTATTTGTTTTATTTTATTTTAATTATTTATTTGTAAAGATATACAACTAAATATTCTGTGAATATATCAAGCGTCTATCTGTTGTCGTTACTAATATCGAGCAAAAAAATCACGTTTGTTGGTATAGCGGCAACAGAAATACAATCATCATCTAAAAATTTCAACTGTCTAGCAATCACGGTTCATGAGATACAGCCTGGTGAGACAGACAGACGGACAGGCGGAGTCTTAGTAATAGGGTACCGTTTTTACCCTTTGGGTACGAAACCCTAAAAATTAAAACAAGGTCGTGACCCAGAAACACTCAAGTGCAAGCACCTATTCATACAACATGTTGATTAACCGGTCAGTTCTTATCAGGCCGGATCGCAAAAATGTAGAAAATTCAGTAGGTAAAACGCAGAGTTTGGCTTATGTGCAAGCGTGGGTGAGGCACATGCTCTTAGCGACGGAATAAATTAAGATAAACTCTCACATTCTGAACATCTTCACGGTTGTAATTTCTAAAGCGATAAAAGAAGTAATAGCAGTGGATGTACTAGTAACAGATGCAGGATGCACCTATTATCTTACGGCTTAAAATGTTCTTCCGAAGTCTGTGATTTCTCATTAGTCTAATAGTAAACTACTACATGCTCCTGAGTGTTTTTAATGTAACGTTTCAGTTACTTACCTACTTCCTTACAGTTTTGCCAAGATGGTTTTGTTTCTTAACTACTCTCGTGTTTTCTTAGTGTTTCACGGTTTTGGTAGAGTAGTGCATTAAACAAACAATATTTCAATACCACCAGCGAAACTAATTACCCAAACGTTATGTCCCTAGCCACACTCACCGAAACGTTGTGGTTTTGCCAACTTTAAGGCTTTTAAAACGAAGGAATTTGAAGGTTAATTACTTGAAAATATCAAATAACAATTAGTTCTTAAAGAGAAACGAAAACAATGATAAAAATAACAATAATTAAGATAGCAAGAGAACATATTTCTAACTAGCTTGTGCCCGCCGCTTCGCATGCGTTATACCCGGATAAAAAGTAGCCTATGTGTTAATCCTAGTCAACATCTATACGTTTGCAAAATTTCAGCTCGATACGTACGCTAGTTTTTGCGTGAAGAGGCGACAAACCTCCATACAAACAAACTTTCGGCTTTATAATATTATTAGTGAGATAAGTTGTTAAGTTAGTTTGGCGTATAGGTACCAAACACCATTATTGTGTAGATAACGTAATTGATGACATGCACTTTTATTGTATAAAACCGCGCTAGTAACACAATATTAGATCGAATGCTAAAAAAACGACAAAAGAAATGTAATCAAATAAATTTTGAATTTACGGAGGCGTTACGAACCCGAAATTCTTTAAATTCAATTTGCATACATGGTGGTTGGCACGCGATTCCAGTCAAAACATCGATTTAATTATTTAATTTTAGATTTACAGGTTTCAGACTAGATATTCGGACTAAAGATTCGTATTTCGGAATACCAATGGTTATCTAAGTAAATACTCGGCGAGTTAAACTTTTACTATAAGCAATTTTCCAGAATTCTTGCATATTTCTTCGAGAAATAAAGCGTTTGCTGGCGCCAGTTTGCCAATGAACAACAAATAATTAGCAAGTACGCAAATAGACAATGGTTCGTAAACACCTTTGACAACATCACCTGCCCACGCTTCGTATGTCTACTCTTAAATGAAATACCACAAAGAAAACAGCGCCAGCAACGAACTAGTTTGTTTGAAGACGAAGTCAAAAAACTTTAAGACATAAAATAGTATTCAAACAAGAACAAGAAAATATGAAGAAATTATCATAATGACTGACGTTGTAAGAGATCAACACATTGAGAAAATCATGATATATATTAGTTAAACCAACACAAAAAGATGTAGGTCTGTAATGGCCCCCAGTTACCGATGCACCTTACGAATACACCTGCACGTGTTTATAGGTCAGGCGTCTGAAGTTCGTTAATCTCCGAAGTGACATTATTTTCACCGGCGGCGCGGCGGGCTACGACTATCGACAAGCCAAAAGGATCGGTCATTCTGGCCGAGTACCAAGGAACGCAGAGCCGCCAGCACAACTAATGGGCATGACTAGACCCAACTTGGCATTTTGTCCCGAGCACGGCAGTCCACCTAGGCATGGACAATGGATAACCATAGAATGGTACATTTTAATAAATCAGGCAAGTGCGAGTCCGACTCGCGCACGAAGGGTTCCGTACTCCTTAGTCCTTAGTCTGTAAATATTTTAAGTGTCTACCTGTTACCGTTATTAATATCGAGCATAAAACTGCCGTGGGGTGCCGACAGTAGAATGTTGCCTCTCCTCTCTTGCCCGTAGATGCGGTAAGAATCTGCTAAGGGATAGCTCCGGAAGATGGGCAGCAGCGTCTTTCCGTGTTACAACATCCCATACGGCGCTTGCCAACACGCCTGCCAAGCGTGGCTAGTATGGCAACACTCCCCTCATGATCTTGGAGATGCATGAGGGAGGCCTGTGTCCAGCAGTGGATGTGGACAGTAGTCCTACCGGCTGTGATGATGATGATGATGATAAAACGGCATTAATATTACGTTTGTTGTATCCCCTTAAATACTCATTTAATTTAAATTGAATTATTTATTTTTAAAATTAATATACAACTAAATATTCTGTGGATATTTCAAGCGTCATTAATATCGAGCAAAATACGACAAAAAAATCACGTTTTTTGTATGGGAGCCCCCCATAAATATTTATTTTATTCTGTTTTTAGTATTTTTTGTTATAGCGGCAACATAAAAACATCATTTGGAAAATTTCAACTGTCTAGCTAGTTTCCCAATTCAAAATATGCTTAGGTCGAATGATCCCGTTGGGATAAGTTGGAGCGGCCTCATTTTACTAAAGAGCCCTATCACGGTTCATGAGATACTGACAGCGGAGCTGGTGACAGACAAGACGGACAGCGGAGACTTAGTAATAGGGTCCCGTTTTTACCCTTTGGATGCGGAACCAACTAAAAACTATTAGCGGGTTAAAATTTTATGCCAAATAAATACCAGTAGCTACAAGAAAAAGCTTCCTCTTTTTACCCGGAGGCGGCGGCGCAGTTCGAGGACACGCATAAAACTGTTTTATTACATTGTTGTAGCTCATAGCTGCGCTATATTCAATGTTGATCTTGGACGGCAACATGTGACAGGTGTGTATCATTATTTTTATACGAAAATACATTTCCTTGTAAAAACTAGTTTAACGGTAGAGCTGGGAAAGTAATTTTACATTTATGCAGTAGACGCAATTACTAATAGGAGAGTCTATTTCGCAAACGACAATGCCCTGCTATTCCATCGGTGGGTGCACATCGAATCATTGCGAAATCAGCATTGACAAGCGCCAAGCGCATCTCGGCTCGGGGCTGAAGAGGATGACGCCCTCAGATGACACGGTAAGACAGAAATAAATCTGCAAGCTAAACAAACCAGGCATTTCCGGCCGGCACGTGTGCTCTGACACAATTAAAGTTATTCCTTAGGCGAACTGCATAAGACGAATTCCGACCGCGCCGTGGGGGTGGAGACTTTCACACTTGGCGGCGCTGACTGTGAGCCATGAATGGGTGTAATATTACGTAATTTGGCTGCGCTTTGCCCCTGAGTCATTTGTACAGAATTATTAATATGTGTGTAAAATCCGCTGAATTTGCTGCAGCTGTCTGCATATATCATGGAAAATTCGCGTTAATTCAATATATTAATTGATTTAATTAGGTATTCCGATTTTTAACATAATCAAGGATGTATTTCTTACAAAAGTTACAAAAAGGTATTATAACTAATGTGTTGAAAAGGTTAATAGATTAGTTGGCTGCTGCATTTCAGACGGCTGATTGGGATGCACTAAGTCTGCGAAAAGCTAACATGCCCACTGTCATCGACGAGCAGATTGGCACAATTTGCAACATCTATTTTCACGCAAATTATCCCACTGAATGAGTTATGGGCACAGCAACGGCATATTATGACGACGGATCTACGTGTTTGCCAAAACGAGGATTATTACTAATTTAAAGATGAAAAGTCTATAAAAACAAATTCCTCCGCTAAGAATCATGTATGATTCTTATTCTGTTGCATTTTAAACATTGACGTCAAATTCAGTAACTGATGCTACCTACAGCGTATTGCGCCAACTATTTATGTTAAAATACGTTTTAGTGAAAATTGTAGACAGACATCTTTGGAGTTTGTTGATAACATCGTGTTTATTTTACAAATAGAAACGGGTATAATCTTACTCTGCGATTATTCATCGGGCAGACATGGTGTTAGCCCCCGAGTATTTCCACAAGTCATCTTACCGTCGAAAACGAACCCTACAAACATACTAAAGTAATTTTTATATAAGTAACACAGCTATATTAACAGACAAATAAATATGCATTTATGCAAAGGCACTCGTCCAAAATTATAGAGGCACACAAACTCAGTTGACGAGCATAAACCTGAAGATAATGTTGAAAAGCATAAATACGAGAAATTTATAACCAGATCCTCTCCGGTGGACTACGTGACTCGTACCGGATAATCTAATCCTGTTAGTGGTTTAGCCCAATGTCGTCTGCGACATTTCAAATATTTATTTGGGTGTTTATCAAGTGGCAGGAAAGACATTAATTATCATATTAAGGGATGTTGGACAACGATGATTCTCGATCATCTGTCACGCAAAGATAATTTTGTTCTCTAAAATTTGAAAAAGTAAACTAAGATAATCCAAGTAAATTTGTGGAACTAATTACATTATTCCAATCATAATATGATCATTGGCAATTGTCTCTATTTACGAAGGCTGATCATCACTAAACCAAAACATAAAAACGACGTTGTCAGACATTTTTATATCTATTAGTTATTATAATTGTATATAAATGTTTGCTCGAGAGATAATTAAATATTAGAAAAACAAATAAATACTACGCAATATCAAAATGAATACCTAATAGCTAGAACCGAGATTAATATAAGGTACCTGTAAACCATATCGCTAACGGAAAATGTTTATCTGGAGTTCTCAACTTCTCACAGACTGTTTTGAAATGTGACCGAAATATGTCCAGCAGACGTAGTTAATGGATGTCTCCAACATTTCTTGTAAATTAACATCGTTAATATTTTAGGATAGAGTTAAACAAAAAATAAAATATCGTGTTGTCAGTTTAGTTAACGGGTAAACAAACTGTTGCATTGCCCTCATATTTCTAACAATAAGCTATGTATGATGTAAGTACGAATTACCTACTACAGTTATGTTTTTAATTTACAGAATTGTTCTTCTGACGTCAATGTATTTCGTGACAGTGTAGTCGTGTAGGTATCCATCCCGTAGGTACTGCGCTCGCCAACACACCGTGGTATGGCATCAACCCCCTCATGATCAGTATTTAGAGACTACGACTGAGATGATGATGATGAGTGCTCGAGGCATGTTAGAACAGCGTTTCCCCCCCCCCGTAGCTTCACCCGCGTAGTTCCCGTTCCCGCGGGAACTTCGAAAAATCCCTCCTTAGTGCACCTCTAGGATACTCAAGGTATATGTATGTGTGCCAAATTTCAAGTCTCTAGGTCCAGTGGTTTAGGCTGTGCGTTGTCTGTCAGTCACTCAGTCAGTAACGGAAGAGTTTTATATAACTGAGCAAATTAATGATTTTATTGTTTTTGGTAGCATGGAAAAATGTTGAAAAATCAAAATGCTTAGTCATATAAGCAGACATGCACAATAATAAGGAATACATTCATGTCGACGTACGACCTTAAACCCGCTGACAGAATTTATAAGAAATCGAAAGTGGCAAGCTGGCGTCCAATTGACTCGAGTCCAAGATGCTGTCCATAGATAATGGTAATGCGGTTATGCATTAAACAGCTCCCAGTGATCAGGTAACAGAACAGCAGCGCACGTCCGACGACATTGCGACAAATGCATCCCTGAGTTAATCATACCATGCAATGCGAAGCCAACAATACACCATTTCCTTGCAATAACTCAATGACAATAATTCAATAATATTTGGCCATCGCTACGGGACCTAATTCACTGGGAAACTAATTCACGGGATTTTGACGGTATTTGTAATAATTATCTGTTGTTACCTCGAGAATTGAGAATTAGGCCACTGCATAGTACGTATCGTATATCGACTGTAGATATATTTCTTTATATTTAGCCATTACTGTCCCACTGCTGGGAAAGGGCCTAATAAAATAATATAAGCCAAACTTAATTCTTGAGTTTTCCTATTTTAGTAAAAGCTTTAACTGAAAATAGATTAAACGAGTATTATTGAGGTTTTTGACGATCGACGACTTTATTACTCGCTTGGCTATTAAAATCAGAGTACCAATTTTTACTACGTGTGAATGGTTTATCGTTACATGACAATTTTACTGGCATTACGTTCTTAGGAACAGGTATCATCGATTATTGCGGATTATTGGGCGGCCGTTGGGAGTAAACTCTTCAATTCTTTGAGCTATCAAACATGGTTTAAAAAGCTCGCACGAAGTAAATAACATTTACCTGTTTTTCATGAATGTAAAAAGAAATGAAGTGATATTAAAGCTGAATAGTGGTCGTAAATCAACGCAAGTAAAAACGAGGTCAAGGTGTGATTTAGAACGAGGACGAGTCCGCTAATTACCCACCCACCATGTCAATACACATGCTAAGGAAAGAACACCGGGGTGATGATGGCTGGCAATTGGGGACAACACTTTTTTGCTATAAGCCTGATTATGAAACGCGTGTGGTGAAATTACTGGCCTTTCGCGGCACGAAAATAGAGAAATGTATGTGTATATTTTTTACGCACTGACAACGCGCGCTTTTGGTGAGCGCGTACTCTGTGCGTTATCAACACGTTTTAGTAGATTTTACACGTTTGTAACGATACAAATGCAAATGAAACGCGCGTTTGTATTGATACCCTGGAATGTTTACATGACATCCCAGTAACATTTTGAGAACTTGTTTCGGTGAGTAACTTTCAAATGTTATTTTATCTTCGTTCATTCGTAATTTACGCTGTTTTTTTGCTGTTTATTATTGGTCGTCGTTTAAAAGCAGCATGAAGGCTAGCGTAAACATAGTTGTCTCGAGCGACGCCAAGCAAAAAGCAGCCGATACACAAATTCGAGATACCCTCGCTCGTGGAGACGGTCTCTTACTTTAGAACAGCAACACCATTGTACAGCGGCTATCGAGTACAAAAAATAAAATTATATATTTTGTACAAGCTTTTATTTAGCTTGCCCTGTACGTATGTTTGTTCGCGGAATCTTGCAACTTTGACTACAATTTTGAAGCAGATATTTAGATTGAACGCACACATAAGAAGCATTTTAATTTTCTCGTGTATTTGCATTGTATATTGCAATTTGGCACTGCAGCGTCCCGTACAGCATGATTACCAGTTGCTGACGCTGTATAAATCATCTATAATAGATGCAAAGGCATTGCATAAGCGCGTTATATCTGTTATAAGCAACATCAAAGCCTTAATCTCAACACTGATGCTTGATCTTGATGCATACTGGTAAAAAAACAAGTTGACTGAAAAAAAACTTTTTAAAAACAATCTTTTATTATGTTATTAAAAAGAACTAAAAAGTTAAAATTAGCTTAATTACTGAGTTCCTATGGCCACATTCCAGCTCCATCATCAGACCCTGGTTACGTTACCATCTAGCACCAAAATACTCGTCTAGCTAGATGAAACAAACGAGCCTAAACTCGATGGGGTTAGGTCGTTTAATTACTGAGTTCCTATGGCCATCTTCCAGCTCTAGCACCAAAGTACTCGTCCAGACGGATCAAACAAGTCTAAACTCAGTGGGGTTGTGTCGTTCAACTACCGAGTTCCTATGGCCACCTTCCGGTTCCATCATCAGATCAGCTCCATGTCATAATAATTTTGCACCGTCATCCGATTTACACATGCATGCAACTCACTCAGTAACCCGAAAGTGCATAAAATTTAACTTGCAAGATTTGATTACAGACTGACAGGTGAAACTAAATAAAAGCTTGTAAAAATTAGAGACGATTCCGCACTAATTTGCATTTCTTAATCAACCTTAGACAAGTTACACATAACAATATTTTAAAAGCATTGCAAAGTCTTAGCACAAATCTCGAAACACAAAAAAAAACATTTGATAATGTTTTTTATCAATGACTATGATCTTTACACATATTAATTGGCAATACATGACCATGATACTCGACTACAGTCATCAGTTTTTGTTATTCATGTAATAATTGCCTGGGTGCACCGTTAATGTTTCAAGTGCTAAGTAAAAATTGTTACATCGTTTGTTGTACGCATCTCTGGCGTGCGGCCTGACTTAAATGGCAGATGATACGAGATGTCGACCAGATAGTTTGAATTCAACAAGTGGTTTTATACGTGAATTACACAACCACAGACAGTCAGTGCCAAAGTCTATTTGTGACGACAAATCGAGACGGGTATATTTAACTGCCATCCATAAACTGTTGAATAGGCACTGTCTCTGAGAACCGTTACATTATAACAACAAAACTACATCAACAAGATCGTTCATCAGACATAACCCATAATAAAAGCGCAAGCTAATAAGAAAACATCATTAAGATTCCCTGAAAACATTTTTAGGCCGATTTCATGCATTTATCATAATGGATCATCGGATATTTAGGCCAAGTATAGCTAATATTGGATCGTGAGTAATCTTCATAAGATTAGGGCATTGATTTAGGTAGACGATAAAATAAGATACGAACAAGCTGTTGCTATCGAGATGCAAGTAAAAGTCTGAGCAAAACAATGTAATAAAATTTTACGTTTTCCTTAAAGATGGATGCCAGTATAACTAAATTTGCGAACGAGTTACACTTCTCGGTAATAATTACGAGTTTGTTTGCGACTCCTCCAAACATAACATTCCGTTTGTATGCGCGTGCGACCCACAACCACCTACTCCTACATCAGCACACAGTGAGACCGAAACGCCGACGCTTGGTGCATAAATAGAAACATTTCTTGGATGGAAATTCACGAATTTTATTTTAGGGCCGAGGAAAATGTAGTCACAGCCTATTTATGACGTGATAAACAGCGGGTTGACGTCAACCCGAATGAATGTGCCACACAGAATGTTTCCACGTAGCAAATACATGCCTATTTGGCAGTGAATCAGTAAAATTTAGAATAGGTAAACTGAAAGTCAAAGAAATATCCAACTCGATTCATGATTTAGATAATCAAAACTAGCGCGTTTTTAATCGGCCGTTACTTTACGTATCGCGATCGATTGAAGTAAGGGATTACAGTGATTTATTGCCGAAGAAAGTTTATAGAGGCTTGATATGCGCACGCTTCGGCGGGCCGGCTAATAACCACAACACATGTTTGAAGCCTGCTAAAACTTGGTAATTGGTTAGATGCAAAACTACTGCGTAAAAACTTTAAATAATTACGTTTTGACTAATTGATGAAGCGGTTTCAGCATGTTATTATAGCTATCATCAACCACCTTCGCAACTCAAACGGAAATCATCGAACGATATGTGATGGCATAAGGATGAACGCAAAATATAACCTGTGAATGTTAGAACGGAACGTATTTGCTCTTAGCAAAGATAACACACGCATTCTGTGACTGCAAAAATTAAATTGCAGTATGAATTGATAGTGACTAATGCTAACGTTATGCACTGATTCATGAAAAACTAATTGATCAACTCTTTAGTGAAGTAACTAATTGATCATTATTATTATTGCAGTAGTCTCTAGACTAGACTGTCGATTCGGTCTGTGCTTTCTGCCAGTATTCTATAAGGGACGCGACATTAATCAAGTCAATATTTAATTTACAAGCATTTGTCTTCAAATAATAATATATCTATAATAAGCATCGTCGGCTAACTGCAAGAAGTCACTAACTGCGTTAAATACACCAATGAGTTCGTCTCGATGAGCCATTTTGGTAAAACTCACTAATTTGTAGCTCTTCAAACTTGGAAGTCATTTTTGGTATATCGTCATAAAATTCATTATCTTACATTATTAGATTTTAACAATAGAAAAACAACACATTTGCCATTTTTTTATACATAACTCATGTATGTGACCTAACAACATTTTAAAAATGCTTTTACGTTCACTAACGTTTAAATAAGTGTTGCTTTAAATCATTATTTGCACTTAACTACTTTTGTCGCATCATAGTGTTTGGAAAAAAAAATTACTAACGGTTTTAAATGACTTCTATCAAAACGTGTAACGTTTTGACACTGAGTTTTTGATTTTTTATAGAATTCATTATTTACACCTAATTACTTTTTTTCGAAACATAATTGATGGTAAAATACTATTTGCATTAAATGACTTCTTTCAAAACAAGTAATGTTCACTAGGTACCATTACTATTGGCTTGATACAATTAATTATAGCTCGTTGACGGGTTTGTGCTAAATTATTATGTACAACTTAATAGACGACTAAAATCGCTTGAATGAAGTATTGTTTAGTAGTGATAGTATACTACATAGGACACCGCGTGCCGCGTGACCGGAGTCGCGGAAGCCGAGCAGCGGGAACCACATTCATTCGCACTAGCCGCAAAGTGATATAGAAGACAGAAGAGTATAACTTGGACTTGATATGAGAAAGCCTTCGATTCGATCGAAACATGGGCGGTGCTTGAGGCTCTCCAGCGATGCCGCATTGACTATCGAAGAACAACAGAGTTCGATGGATATTCTCTTAAAAAGAGGAGGCGTAAGACAGGGAGACGTTATTTCTCCGCAACTGTTTACGACCGATTTGGAAGATGCCTTCAAGCTCTTGGAATAGAAAGGACTAGGCATCAACATTAACGGCGAATACATGACTCAATCGAGTCTCCCAACGGGTAGGCGGGTAGACCTTAAAATGAACATGGACAAGATGAAGGTTGTCCATGTTGTGCCTGCCCCAGTTATGGTTGAGGACTCGGCTCTCTGATGTCAATGTTTTCGGCAACTAGATTTCATACTCTCAAGGAGCGTGTCGTTGGTGCCTTACCAAGCAAACCAGTTCTTCCGTGCGGTACCGCCAACGAGTGCGGCCGCCGTCGCCGTCCTACGAACTCGTTTGGTACAGTCAAACTTATTATGCTCAATACATCCGGGTTGGAGGTTTCACCCCGGATTAGCACGTTGAAGTGGCAGTAGCAGAATTATTTATCTTAAAGTTTATAACGTGTTTTTTACTGATTAATTTGCCAATATTACTAATTTTAGTTATTTTATTAAGTTTGTTTGTACAAACAAGGTTATATGTTTAGCTTAGTGATATGAGATGATATTTTATGATTATTTTGTGTTTTAATACTTGAAAGAGGTCAATAATAACTTAGTTGCAGAAATACTTAACTCCAGTTTATTCCAAACTTTTTATAGCAAGAAGTCAATTTTGTATTTTTAGCTGTTGAAAAAATTGCAATGTTAGAATGTGTACTAATTTTAGTTGATTATAAAATAAATACATATCACTATATATTGGCGTTTAATGAATTAAAACTAGATATTTTACAAACATTAGCGGAATTAAAACTAGATATTTTCATTGCATTTTATTGTCATTAATTTCCGCAAAGTAACGCCTGATTCTATTAATTATATTGGCGTTTAAATTTTTATTTATTTATTTAACATACAAAACCCGTCGCAACCACTTTAAACAATGAGGTTACATAATGGTAAATTATAACTTGATTGTAACATCAACTTATGTACGTACTGCTATAATATTATAAATTTATATCGAGTAAACAGTTTTTACAAAAACAGGTTATTGACATAAAATAGAAAATGGTTATATAAATTACGATTATGGTAACTAAAGTTAGATTACATGCAATATTATTACTATTACTAGGTAGTAGCATTATACTAAGTGCTTGAACTCGAATCATTTTCTTTGATATTGAAGTGGAGGATCTCTTTAATAATTTTAATGAACTGACCTAATCTAGGAACAAATATGTCGAGTCTGCCGTCATCTTTATGTAGCTCATTAAATTGACGAGCCATTCTTGTGAGGGGATTGAAGTGAGAAATATTATTTCTAAAAGTATGTAACGCAAAAACATTCTTTTTATTAGAGTTACGAGCTCTGAAATTTGTATTAAATGATATTTCAGATAAAAGTTTGGGAGAATCTATTAGGGAGTGAAGTAATTTGTAGAAATAAATAAAATCAAGTAAATACGACGAGTTTCTAAAGATGTGACGCTGAATTTTTGGAGCCTCTCTTCGTAACTCAGAGATAAGCGTCCAGGTTTAAGACGATAACATACGAACCTCAGGAATTTTCTCTGAATCCGTTCGATGTTGGAACTGTGAATTTGTAGTTTGGGGACCAAATAGGACTTCCGTATTCTAAAACGCTTCGCACTATGGATATATAATTATTTTGATAACTGTAGTAGTTTTGATGAGCTCTTATAGTCATAAAATGATAATTTTTATCACAATATTAGCAATTCAATAGGGAAAAATCGCCAAACATGGATAGCATTGAGTTTCGTGCCGTAAAGTTCCTTACTAAGGAAAAACACCACAAAATATTTTAGAAGAAATGTCATCTGTGTGAAAGGACTCTTGTCCTGGAAAAACAATTATTAATAAGTGACATGGTTTATTCAAGCAAGGCAGAGAGTCAATTGAAGTGGACAACCGCCCAGGTCGGCCGATCGAGGCCACATCCTCAGACAATCAAAAAAGTCGAAAAACTTGTTCTCAAAGATGCTCGTATAAGAAGGAACAACTCGCAGAAATAGTTGGAGTATCATCTACAACCATTTTGAATATTCTCCACGATCATTTTGGCATATCTAAGGTCAGCCGATAATGCTCAGCGATTCAGAAACAGCAGCGCGTCGAGTGTTCACGCCAGTTTTTAGAGCTCTATGGCGCGGACTGTCACTGGGGATGAAACTTGGGTTCATCACTATGAACCTGAATCGAAGCAGGAGTAAACGCGCAGTATCCAAAAGTATCACAATCGGCCGGAAAGATCATGGCCACTGTTTTTTTGGGATTCGGAAGGTATATTGAAGGACTTAATATCACAGGGGGGGGTACTTTAAAAAAAGATAATTCGTAATACGAAATAGAAGACGGCCAGTTTCAACCAATTTCAATTAAATTGATATGCAATTTGCGTGGTTTTTGTAAGCTCATAATAAACCACCGTGTTGTGCTTTCAGCTGCTTCATCTCAGGTCTATTGACAAAAATGTTCTACTACTGGCCAGGGCAGTGACGGCGACAGGGAGCGCCACACGCATTACGAAACACCTGTCATACATTACGTTCAATTGCTGTCACAGACGGCGCAAGAGGTGTCACATACAATGGAGACAATAATTAATTTTCTTCTTTATCAGCATCAATGTGTATAAAATTATTACGTGTCAACAAGTTTTTTCTAGTTTACACTTGAAGACTTCAGATTTTACTAGGATTCGAATGTCAACGTGCGTTAAGGTCGTAACTCCAGCGCTAAAAAGAGCTAAGCTCCATACAAAATGGAAAGAATCAGAAATAGAAAAGTAAGCGTTATTGTCTTTATATTGCTACCTATTTTACCTATAACATTTATTGTTGTAATTTAGAAATAACTTCGGATGCATAATATCATTTTAATGTATATAGTTTAGCCATAGTCGCTTTAAGCTTTATACAACGACGTAGGTTGTAACGTAAAACTGATACCGTAGTATAAGTTTGTTAACGTAAAACAATAACTATTGTGAGAATATTGACACATCTGCTATACCCTACATTCAAAATATTTGCAACATTACAACTATTCGCGCATCGTATCGTTTTGAACGATAACCATTTGTTCAGGGTTTCGTTAGCATTATGCATAGAAGCTTTGCTCAATGTTTTATACCATAAAATTATGCATATCGACGTTATGATGTGTAAACACGATGCGTTGCCTACGTTGAATGTGTTTACGAGCTTTCTGTTACATAAGGTGTGGAATTTGGCCCAGTGCGGGTTGTTGTGGAGACTGCTAAACTATTTATATGCACTTTCCATTCCCGTCTTTCTGACACACATACTCGTGACTAAGGACGGGCTTTTATATTCTGTCAAACTAATAAAAACAACTTTATAAATAACGGTTTTCTCGACAGATCTATGAGTAATTATAGTTTAATGATCTTTTCCTTCGCGTTTTCTAGTCTCAATTAAACCTACTGACTAGTAATACGTTACAACGATGAATTCAATCAAAATCAAAACATTTATTACTCGTATATAAGCTCTTAACAAAATAATTACATAGTTAGCGCAAATAAAAAGACTTAAAAAGTATTTTATTTCGTGTGCTAGTTAAAAGTGAAAAAAGGGAAAGATTTTTGATTGTAAAGTAATGGATCCTTATATAGTTAGTTTATTGTTATGACGCATTACTCCACGTCAGAACGTTCGGTAATGGCGTTATTGGTTTATGAAATTCCAGGCCAAAGATTCCATTCGGCTTCATAAAGTAGCCTTGATTATTGCACTCCTCTAAATAGTATTTTAGCATTTCAATTCCATTGAACTAATTTCTAAATAAACGTCTTAAGAGCACACAAATTTCTAGGTATATAAAACACTAAGCGATAACAATAATGAATAAGCTACGAATGCCAAACTTAATAAAGAAATAGGCTGCTTTTAAAAGACCTGAAAACCTTCGTCATTATTTAACCATAAGAAGAAACAGAACCTAAACTTCGTCTCTCCTAAAGTGAGGTTGGCGTATACGTGGTGTATCGTCGGAATAATATTCAATATTCCAACATCAACACTCAACAATTTTAAGGTTATGAACTTATGAAATTACATACATATATAATCAAACATGTATTTGATAGTATTTTTTAAACTTTCGCGATCACAACACATTATTAAAATATGGGATTATCGGGTATTTATCGCGTAATTACCTTTATTTTATTCCCGACGTTTCGACCGGATTGCACCTGGTCGTGGTCGCGGGGAGACAGTCTCCCCGATAATCCCATATTTTAATAATGTATTTGATAAATAGGACAGCTACTGAGCCTCAACTCTTTAAAACAAGGATTTTCTACAAGCACTGACATAGTTAAGACTTACTCGAGTAAAGAATACCAAATTTTATTAAAAGAAAATAGTGTAGTCATCACAGCAAGAACAGCTTAAGTGTGGCATCGGTCACGTATACTGGAAAGGCCGGTTTGGTCTGTTAGTATAGGGGGTGGCCGGTTAGATGATCAGCGCCGGCGCCGAAGCAGTTGATGTGTGTACAATAGTACCATTCGTAGAAGCAGAGTTGATAGTTTGTGCACGTACCGTCGCAGTGCCTGCAGCGTTTTGGTTCCGGTGCGATCTCGTCGCCGAGTTCGCGGTGTCGTACCGGCATGGCGGCGCATTCCGCGCCGGTGCCACCACCCGACAATCACGCCGTCAGTGCGGGTCGCGCGATCTAACTACCACTCCTGCAGAGGCGGCGGCGTCGCGGCTGCCACTGAGCCATCTAGCCGCCCGCCCCGGCCGGTAGGCGGCGCCCATGCTGAGCTATTTTGGGCGGCTGTGACTCACACGGCCGGTTGCGATCAGCGGCGCTTGAGCATCAAGGCTCTCCCACGGTGCGCGGGAGCCTTGTTGGCTGCTAGATCTTAGGGCGTGGCGGATTCATCCCCTAGCTGTACAGGCGGGATCTTAGGGCGTGGCGAACTCATCCCTTAGCTGTACAGGCGGCTAATAATCGTAAACAATATCGGTAGTCACGTGATAGTGCGCTAGCGCTCACGTTTGGTTCAGGTTTTCTGTAACCATTAAAAGTAACCATAGGCCTGACGGCTGACATATCTCAGCGCGTGGCGGATTCATCCCCTAGCCATTCAGAAGTCTAGAAGTTTGACGAACATATCTATGTATAATCCGTAACATCTGAGCTAACGCGTGCGCTTTGTGCAGGTTTTCCATTTCAATTTATCGGGCTTTTCTGTGCAAGAAACAAAACTAAAGCTAAAACTTGACTATGTTGAGCTATTTTGGGCGAATATGAGTCAAACGGTTCCGATCAGTGGCGCTTGAGCACCTAGGCTTTCCAGCGTTGCGCGGCAGCCTTCTTTACGACGGATCTCAGGATGTGGCGGGTTCATCCCCTAGCTGTACAGGCGGCTAATAAACATACGACGATATCGGTAATCCTGCGACATGTGCGCTAGCGCTCACGTTTTGTACAGGTTTTCTTTTACCACTAAAAGTAACCAGTCTTTCTGACAGCTGACAGTTCTTAAGGATTAGATAGAATGAATGGCTAGGGGATGCCCTAACCATTCAGACGGCTAATAGAGTGAAGGAAATATCTATAGCCACGTGACAGACGTGGCTTTTGCGTTTTGTACAGGTTTTCGGTTTCAATTAAAAGTTAAAGAAGATCTAACAGACTGCAACGTTTCCCAAGACGACGCGTTGGATAGAGCGAAGTGGAGGGAAAAGACCAGAAAGGTAGAGAAGGAATTATTATTCCCATCTGATGGGAATAATAATTGCCAAGGAGAGAGAGAGAGAGACTTTTATGAATGGCATGGGGCCTTCTTGGCTGCTAGATCTCAGGGCGTGGTGGGTGTATCCCCTAGCTGTACAGGCGGCTAATAAACGTAGACGATATTGACAATCCGTGACATCTGCACTAGCGCTAACGTTTTGTACAGGTTTTCTGTTTCCATTCAAATGCTATGGAGCCTCCTTGACTGCCGGATTTAAGGACTTGTTCATCATAACATTCAGGCGGTTAACAGTGACGAAGACATCGGTTAACACAGTGACCCCTTTAGTACATGTGTACTAAGCCGAAAGGGGGGGATTCTGACCATCCCAAGGAACAACATTTATTCTACGACTTTTCAAGATTTAGTGATTTTCATTCAAGAAAAGACCACGAAAGTTTTAACTTCAAAAAACGAAAAGCACATTACCAACCTCTAGCTCAATGCCAACACGGTTGGATCGCAAGATAAAAGAAGACATTACTTAAAATAGTAATTTTTATAGGCCACGGAGCCCTTCTTGGCTAACGGAGCTAAGGCGTGACGGATTCATCCCCTAAGTATCATCATTTCAGCCGTAAAACGTTCTCACAGGCCACCCTCATGGATCTCATGTTCTAGTTGCCATACTCACCACGCTTGGCAGGCGGGTTGGTGAGCGCAGTATGGGATGTTGATACACGGAAAGACGCTGTTGATATGCAAGCGGATAATAAACCAGCGGAATGACGCTGCTGCCCATCTTCCGGAGGTAGCTCTTAGCATGCTCTTACTGCATCCACGGACAAGAGAGGAGGGGCAACATTGTAAAGCCGGGACCCCACGGCGAATACTGCGCTCGTCAACCCGCCTGCCAAGCGTGGTATGTTAACCGCCCCTTATGGAGAACCAACAGGAAGGCCTGTGTCCAGTAGCGGACGTTTTACGGCCGTTTTACGATGATGATGATGAATAAACCAACAACGATATCCTGTAGATAGTGCCCTGACTGCGCTAGCGTTCAAGTTTTGTGCGGCTTTTATGTTTCGATTACCAGTAATCGGACATTTTTGCTTTTTTATGTCAAAGAATAATCAACAAATAAAACCTGACTACAACAAAAAACCCATGTACGGAACGTAGAACGAACCTAATTTTTAGGATTCCGTACTACACTAAGGAACTCTTATAATTCTGTCTGCATGCCTGCAGCTTTACGAACAGACTAGAAGTCCTAGAAAGGCTTTCTAGACTAGAATTATAGTCTCACAGCTTTCCAAGAAAGCTGTAATTTTGGACATATAAAATAATGACGCCGAGATAATGGTACAAATCTCGGCGCCGGTCGCCGTGGGATGCCGGCAGTAGAATGTTACCCTCCTCTCATGCCAATGGATACAGCCTGCTAAGGGATAACTCCGGAAGATGGCCAGCAGCGTCTTTCCGTGAATCAACATCCCGTACTGCGCTCGCCAAGCGTAGTGAGTATGGCAACTACCCCTTATGGAGATCCATGAGAGGCCTGTGTTCAGTAGTGAACGTTTTACGGCTGAAATGATGATGAACGGTACAAACTGTAAAAAATGCTGAAAAAATAATGATGTGTGTATAACCCATACATGGAATATAGGGTGATGTTTTTTTCTCTATTTTCCCATCGTTTGTGGTTAAATAGGTACTAGCTGTCTCGCGCAACTTCGTCTGCGTCACATAAGATAAGAGATATTCCTCGAATTCAAATGGCGTAAAAGGCTATTCTGTTCAAATTTAATACTAATGATGAATAGCGTAATAATTTGGATAAGGATTGATAAAAAAAAAGTTCGCAAATAATGCATAATTCAAAAACTGTTTTTATTACCATAAAAAAAGTTATAGTGAGTCAACCTTACAAGATAGACATGCTATCGCAGGCTTTTTTTTAACTTTTTAATGGGAACAATTCCGTCATACATGATGGCTGCGTAACTTTTACCGCAGCGCACGCGACAGAAGCTCTCAAAAGGAATACATTTTCCCCGTTTATACAAAATTTTTCAATGAGGCTTCGCTCCTACCCCCTGGTCATAGCGTGATGTTATATAGCCTTCCTCGATAATTGGGTTATCCAACACCAAAAGAATTTTTCAATTTGGACCAGTAGGGAAAAACTAGAATTTCTCCTTCTTCCTTATCCTCCAGATTATATATCTCCTTCCAGATTAGTGGGTTCAACCAACCAAACAAAAACTCTTCTGCTTTATAATATTAATATAGATTAAAAAACCATTAAGGTGTTGCAAAAACAATTTCTCGATTTTGGGTTCCGTTTGCCAAATATGAAACATAATTAATAATTAATGTAGTTTTAACCATGAACTTTCTAGGAAAACTATATCAGTTAAGCTAGCTTGTTTAGTTTTAGAGAAATTGTCACTCAAATAAATGATATTGTTTACCGAACATACCAGAATACTTTAAACCAAAAACTCAATTAATTCTGTTAATATGTAAATGTAAAAAACATACACCCACTTCTAACCACAGGTCTATAAGTAACTATAGAACCCTATGGTTAGCTGCTGGAGAACATGGTTTTATTTATTGTACCAAGAAATCCCAAAATCAATAAGAAAAACCCATAACCTTAGGATCATGAAAAAGCTGTGGCTGAAGTATGTGTCCCCGACTTTCAATAACATATAATAAACCTTTTTATAGCTACCATGATAAACTCATGTGAATTAAAAGAATTGTTATTATTGTTATTTATAATTAAACTACTTGGAACACAATAACTTCAGATAGTAGTGAGGTTATTAAACTCTTTATCATAATGAAATAAACATTGAAGCCTTATTTATTTGTTTCATTGTCAGACCATGATAATGATATGGAAATACTGTGGTGACATCATAGAGTAGACAGCTTGGAACCAGCAGTATCCTAATCCATACTAATATTATAAATGCGAAAGTAACTCTGTCTGTCTGTCTGTCTGTTCCTCTTTCACGCCTAAACGGCTGAACGGATTTTGATGAAATTTGGTATGGTGATAGATGATAACCTAGAAATGGTCATAGGCTATAAATAATCACGCCATCGTTCTTAGGGGGTAGGTAGTAGGCAGATAACTAAATTGAGTTAGTGATTTTTAGTCGTTTTTGTTGGGACTTTTGCTCTTTCACGTATAAAAGGCTGAACAGATCTTGATGAAATTTAGTAAGGTAATAGATGGTTACCTAAAAACGGATATAAGATCAAAATGATCACGTCATAGTACTTAGGGGGTAGGAAGTAGGCAGAAAACTGAATTGAGTTAGTGATTTTTTTATGGTTTTTGGTGGGAGTTTTGCTCTATCATGCCTAAACGGCTGAACGGATTTTGATGAAATTTAGTCAGGTGATAGATAGTAACCTAGAAAAGGATATGGGCTATTAATATTCATGCTATCGTACTTAAGGCGTAGGCAGTAGGCAGAAAACTAATTAAGTTAGTGATTTTTAATAGTTTGGTTTAAAAGTTTACCTCATTCACGCCTTAACGTCTGAACGGATTTTTATAAGACTTGGTTAATATAAAGATAGGATCCTAGGCACGGACACAGGCTACTTCTTACGGCGGGAAAATACCTCATTCCCGCGGAAATCTAGCGTGATCGTGTCAAGAAGCGAATGACGCCATAGCTACTGAAATGATTTTGATGTTTTTTTTTTAAAATGAGTGTTACTAAGACTTAAAGTTAGTATTTGATCACTTTTCTAACTTAGAGGGTCGGTAGGCGCCATAATTTAGGGAATTTATTATAAAATTTTGATGCATCTGTCTTTATTTAACAGTTTTACTTGGATCGAAACTTAGCGACATACCATCACACTACTTAACTTATAGGGTAGGAAGGTACCAAAATTCAGACTACTTTTTACTTCGGGAAAATATCTCATTCCCACAGGAACCTATACAGAGCTACCTATCTACAACATTAAAACTCTGTCTAGAATCACATTACGCCATAGCTATTGATCTGATTTGTATACGATTTTTTATTCAACTGACTGTTAAATTACATACAGATAAAATCTAATTACCTACACCACAGAATTAATATAGTACTACATAACTAGCTACGCTTTAAACTTGAGGAGGTAATTAGATAGACATTTATACGAACTTTATGCTCAGTAATCAATCATAGTGATAAGTTAATACTCATTTTAGACAAAGAAACGGATAGGTAATCAGTTCATCACCGAAATTATAACACCTACACTTAGTTTGTTTACTATTCAACGAGGGAAAATAATTCAATATAACGCAAACCTTCAAATCATACGTCGTCGTAGCACAGAATAGTAATGTATACAGTAGTTTGACTCGGCCGTATTTTTGAAATAAATACCTACAGCCGCGCGGTACGTAAACATGCGATAGGGCTGCCTGCCTCCAGCATTTTAATTAAATTTGCCTACTTTGTGTTTCCATTTAGTTTTGTGATTGTAAATATACTTTTTTTATATAAACAAATATAATACTTTGTGAATTGAATAGATAAATTGAAAATATAGTGTACGCAGAAGTACTATAAAATAACATAGTTATGAATTATTAGAATAACCTACAATCTAAATGATATAAGATTATGAGACCCAGTACTTTTACCTAATGTTTTAAAGTTCCACTCTTATTGATGAAAGCGTGATGTAGGTACCTACCTACCTAAAATTACGCTTAACGTAGGTATTATTTAAAAATATTATATTTTCACCTTCTACGTAAACGAAGTCGTGGGTAAGAGTTAGCGTTAGCCCAAAGAAACTATTCCACGCGGACGAAGTCGCGGGCAGAAGCTAGTAATATTATAAATCACTGAAAATCCAACTGGGTTTATTTAAGTGTTAAAAAGATAAACATGAAAATAACTTTCCAATAATGCTGTCAAAATAATTTTCAGTAACTAACAACTCATTAAAATGTACACTAAGATGAGTAATATAAGAGAAAACAACAAACAATAGATTCACTTTGAAAGCATTTGACAATGTTTATGTAAACATGAATCAGCTGAAAAACCTTATCATGGGTTCACCTTGTTACTAGGGATTGGCCTTTGAGTTATGTTGATATGCAATAGATATCTTTAGGAAGATTATTAGATCTAATCTATAGTTGTATACATGTAAAATGATCACAATCTCTTTCGGCGAACGACCGGCTTATCGAAGAAGTGTCCGTTTCCACTCAACAGGTTGAAAGTCTCATAAAACTGTATTCTGTAAATCCTTGCTGTTTACCTACAAAACTATCCTTCGAGGATTGCTCATAATTGACTGATCAATGAGTTTTATTAATAACTTACAAATGCGTAGTGTCTGATTACAGCACAAATTCCGTGACAGTTGGGACTATTTTCACATCTTATCCTCACTATCTGAAGCCGTTACGACAATTGAGCCGCCTGATAAATAATTCACCATAATGTTTACCATAGAATACACCGTCGCTGATTTTATCAAATCAACTAAGGCGAATTAGAAATAAAACAAAGCAGATTGCTTCCAAGACTGTGGGCGGCTACGTCGTCGGTCGGTCAGACTTACCTTGGTAGAAGAAACAAAATTGTTCAGGATTGAGCTTGATTTTTGATCCCACACTTTAATATCCGGTCCAATAAACATAAATGTCCGTAACACCACGTCACTGTGCCCTAATAACTCACAAACATAAAATAAATAAGCTCACACATTTTGCTGCAGCCATTTTGAAAATTTAAGTAATCCTGGCACACACAGCACAGAAACCAATTTTTAGTAATGGCTATGGGTCTTTTGGCCACAAGTGATCTTTCGTAACGCCATCTAGTGGAGAGTAGCGGATCTATTATTATTGAATGCACAAAGTTTATAACATAGTACTCATGAAATAATATAGATGGCATTGAAGACCATCATTTTACCCGACTACGGCAATGCCAAAGCATCTTTAGGTTTCACGACGATAAAAATATGTATCTAATGTAGTGTAGTTTAATATCATCTAGTACCCATAAAACAAGCTCTGCTTAGCTTAGGACTCGATGATGTTGTATGAATTGTCCAGCATTATTTATGTATTTATTCATACATATTAGCAGTTGTTTCAACAACTTTTACATTTATAATTTTGATGAATCGCTTCGTTAATGATCCGTCGGGTAATATTATGTAGACTTAACAGTAGATTTTGTTTTAATATTTTCGCTCGTCATCTGTGGCATTAGTTTACCTAGTTCGATGAGGATATACAAATATAATATACTCGTGGTCATACTGATATGATAAAATGGAATGACCATGAGGAAACATGATAAGAGGTGTTTTTATACAGGACCACAACAAGCAACTTAAATTACTGTAAATTACTTTAGGGTCAGCGCAGACAGAACGGAGCGCGACGGAGAGGATTTTATTGACGCACTTGAAAATAAACTTTAAACTTGTTAAAATAAAGTGCAAAACGCCGCGCGGGGATTCCCACGCATCTTCGAGGACGCGCGAGCATTTTTTTGTCAGGTCAAGCATTTATGCACTTTATTGTAATAATTTTAAAGTTTATTTTCAAGTGCGTTAATAAAATCCTCTGACGCCACAGATAATATAATACACTGCTGACACTCACTCTGCTGCACGGCCACCGGAAAACTGCGCAGGCAGTGTTAGCTGTTGAGTTTGATATACCTGAATTTTATTAGAAAAAATATTTGAAGGCTCCAAATAAAATATCAAGTAATAACAGAAATTCATTGTTTATTATAAATTTTAGTATAGCGCTAATCTCATAAAGTATTGTAGGTACATACATACTTTAAAAATTAAAGGTACATCTGCAATACAAATATTATGCGTTACCTACTGTGTGGTCTCTAATCAAAATAAGAAGACAGAGAGCATAACATATAAATAATATACACGTTAAAAATTAATATGCACCTATTAAAATAAAATAAGGATTTCATAATTTAAGGAAAATTTGCCATTAGAATACAGCTTTAAAGGAAAAACCAAGACAGATTGTTTTTTTTTCATGTTAAATATTATCATCTAGCTATAAAGGCTGAAATAAATAGATCAGTGCCTATTCATATGAAAGAAAAACAACAACAAATAAATAATCTAACATAAAAACTTTGAACAACTACCTCTAAAAAGGTTTTTTGGTTCACTTTTCACCAGCTTCCATAAATAAGGATTACCTATAAAATTCACCTAACAATAAAAATAATTTCAACTGCAACATTAAATGCAAAACATTGTGAAATATAATTATACAATACTTAGATCAAATCTACTAGTAATTAGGTGCTCACCAGAGGTTATCCTATATGAATGACATGTTATGTCTTGTCTGTCTATATTTTAACAGCATATTTATATCTACCAACCTAAACTTACATAAAATGAATAAGTACATTAAAATAATATAATATATAATATAACTCTGTAAAATAATAGGCGGTCACATAATGGAAAGTCATTGTGAACATGGCACGAACCATAGCAAACATGATATTTTTACCATAATACCGAATTTATTGCAATATTTTAGTTGAATTGAGTTTCTTGATTAATCAGGAAAACACTGTAACATTTCAACAGGGAGAGAAGTCAAAACTTGTAATTTAAGTGATTTTGCAAGAATTTATCGCCTAAATACACGATACAATATTATATGCATAATCTATCTCTAGATAGATAGATAGCACAATGACACTAATATAATTTTTTGGTAAATTACAACAGCAAGAGATTAAATTAATTAAGTTGTATCGTTTTCTATTACACATTCGCCATTTTGTTTGTGTTTTCCGTTGGTCGCGTCTCCGTTGGTCTTCTCGCCGTTAGTCACGTCACCGTTGGTAGGTCCGTTGGTTTTTTGTATAGCCTTCATTAATGCGTTCTCTTTCTGTTCCTTCTTCGTGTTTCGTTGTTCGAACTCAAGCCGATGGCGGATTATTCGTTGCACTATGTCTTCTGTGGTCATTGTGTTGCCCGAGTTCAGTAACTGTCAATGAATAATAAATGTGTAAATAATTAATAAAATTAATGCTGGCCCCAGAAGCAAGCTATTGTGTATGGGGTAAGATGATTGATATAATACTTAAATATTTTTTTTGGTATAAACTAGCTGTCCCCGCGAACTTTGTATCTACAACTACTACTAACTACTACTCTACGTACTCACTAAATACTACTCTACTTTTTAATATTAGAAAAAATCATCGATATCAGGCTAGTCAGTCTTGAGATATTATCAGAAAATAAAATTTCATCATAATATAATTTTTGTTTCGAGGATTTAATATGATAATCCTAATATAATATATCGTATATTATATTAGTATTTAATAGTCGCGGGTTTCTCAACACGTTTTCCTTCAGCGCTAAATGTGTACATATATTTTTCAATAAAGTAAAATCCATTGGTGCATGGCCGGTATCGAACACATGACCTTCGGATTGAAAGTCGGGGGTGCATAGATATATTTAGATTTATGTTATGCTGTTTCTTAATTTTTTTTTGTTAGTAGGTATAAATATTAATTTTAGTTAGTAGTTATGAGTTGAGTGTTTTGATTTTGATTTTCATCATGTATCAAACCGGTTCTGACGGAAGATCAGCGTTGTGCTTATGCTCAACTTAGGCTGAGTCAGACGCCTTTTTGTAACTGCTTTTTCTTAGTTTCATTTGTTATTTTGTTATTTTCTCTCTCCTGTTGTGTCTTTTATTTGTTATGTGTTTTGTTATGAGTGTTACAAATAAATGTTTTATCTATCTATCTATCTATCATACCACTCGGCCAACACTTTTTTTAATAGCTTTCTTTTATGAGGATTATGATATAATTTATTAATTACCTTAAAGCACCCCCGCTGCTTAGGGACCTTGTAGGGATCCACGGCGTCAGCACCCGACGAGATGGTCGTGTATCCGTGGCACACGACCTTCACTCTGAAGTGGTCCATCAGATCCGCTGTCACGCTGTACGGTGCACCGATTACAACTTCGTGAACGTACTGAAACGAAGAACATACTGAATTTAGAAATCTGACGCCAGAGTCCGCAGAACATGATCGCTGCGACAGTTGCCAAGCGACACGATCATAAAGGCTGGGAAGATGTCAACATGACGATATTATGTTGGATAAATACGATGATTTACTGGCATCGCTCATCACTATGTTGATAATGATGAAATTAATAAGTCCGACAAGTTTTACGAACTATGCAAGGATAGAATTATCTTCGACTTTTATTACAGCTATCTAAAGCATTGAATCAGAAATTAAATAACCTCCGTGGCTCGATTGTTACAATAACCGACTGAGATGCACGAAGTTGCGGGTTCGATCTCCGCCGGCGGAAAAAGTTTGCTTTTCGGCAGATATTTGTCTCGGGTCTATATTTTCTTTTTATGATAAGAATGAGAAGGCTTTTAGGAGCCTCCTATTCAGATTCACTTCTGCTTTTGAGTAATAAATCAACAGAGTACATCAAAAGTTACGAAACTTCGCGAGAGTTTCACTGATATTGTCAATGATGAAATGCGAGCAGAAAACTCTATGATTCTATGAGGTCATAGAATCATAGAGTTCACTGCTCCCATTTCATGTTGCTTCTAAGCATTAAAGCCCAGAATTATTTATTTCATCATCATCATAATTTTAGTCCGGTATCACTCACTGCTGGGTGTAGGCCTCCTTCGTTTTTGCCAGACTGGTCTATTTTGCGGTTCTCGCATCCAATAGTACTTTGGCTATCGTCCTCCCATCTTGCACATGTATGGACTCGGACTTCTATGGCCTAGCAGCGGCCACCACACAGTCAAGGTCTTACTACCGAAGCCATTATTTATCAATAGTATAAATCACCTTATGATAGGAGTTAAACTGAGTGACAGGATAAGAAATAGTGAGATAAGGAAAAGTTGTGATCTGAAAGAAGATGTAGTGACAAAAATTGAGAAAGGTATGCTGAGATGGTTTAGTCATGTCGAGAGAATGAATAAAGAACGACAGACGAAAAAGTGTATAAGACGAGTGTGAATGAAAGTGTTGGAAGGGGTAGACCTAGGCGGACGTTTCGAGACCAAATCAGGGACGTCTTGAAAAAAGGCCAGGTCAAAAGTACCCTAAACCGAAGAGCATGTATGAAGGGAATAATGAAAGTGGACGAAGCGAAACAAGCATGTAAGGATCGTAGCAAGTGGAAATAAGTGGTCTCTGCCTACACCTACGGGAAAAAGGCGTGATTATATGTATAAATTACCTTGCAAGCAAGTACAGACAGCACTCGCTCATGCAGATTCATTATGGGATAGTTGGAGCCCTTGTACCGGTTCACTTCGAGGTCCGTATGTAAACCGACTATGAGGAAATCCCCTTGCTTATGAGCTTGCTCCAGAAAGTCTAAATGTCCAACGTGGAACAGGTCGAAAGCGCCGGCCACGTACACCACCTGAAAATTAAATTGGATAAGTTAGGCGACTGGTTGATGCAGTCGAGGGGCAGAAGCATCCTAGCCAGCATAAACTATGCAAACGTCATGCTTCTGCCATGGTTTTTTCCTCTTTTATTTGATTTTGCTTGTAGATAGTAGCTATACTCGATGCCATTTAGCGTGGCAATACAGGTCATTCACCTACCTTCACTACGCTATCATAAAATGCAATCAAAGTGTCGCTAATTCTGTCGCTTACCATACAAACCACATAAGCACGTTTTCGATAGGTTTGTATGGTAAGCGACAGAATTAGCGACACTTTGATTGCATTTTATGATAGCGTAGTGAAGGTAGGTGAATGACCTGTATTGCCACGCTAAATGGCATCGAGTATAGAAGCTAATTCAACTAAAAACAGAAGTTTCATAATTATAACAATAATTTACTCAGAAAGAAAATACATGAATGTAGTATATAAACCATTAAATTTAAGTTTCGGTGAAATTGTCATTTAAACATGCAATACGACACGATTGCCAAACATACCGGAGTTATTTAAACCGAAATATAAATGAATACGTTTTACAAAAATACAACCGCACGTAAACGTAAAAAAATACACCACTTCTATAAACAGGTCTAGGGGTAACTACGGACCAAGGGAGGGCGATGGTGCATGATATGGATATGCACCATCGTAAGTTCCGCGAGACGTAGGGGGCGTTAGTTGTGGACGCCCCCAGGACGTGCTCAGGCAAGGTGCGATAGGGGCTCCGGAGTGTTCTTTACGAGGAACCGGAGCCCCTAGTGCACCGAGGCCGGCCGTCGGGGTGGTTTTAGTGAGTCGTCAGGAGACAACCTCACATAACCATGCTGTGCTTTTACGCAGCATGGTATCTCACCTAGCAGATTTCCACCCCATCACAAAAAAAAGGGGTAACTACGGAACACTACACCGCGCGTGACCCGACACTCACCTGTCCTAATGATTAGGCTTAATGATTTATTGAGTAGTTATGGTGACTTTCCGCCTTGCCGTGGGGTGCTGGCAGTAGAATGTTACCCGTCCTCTCTTGCCCGTGGATGCAGTAAGAGCCTGCTAAGGGATCCGGAAGATGGGCAGCAGCGTCTTTCAGTGTATCAACATCCCGAACTGCGCTCACCAACCCGCCTGCCAAGCGTGGTGAGTATGGCAACTACCCCTCATGGAGATCCATGAGGGAGGGCTGTGTTTAGTAGTGGATGTTTTACGGCTGAAATGATGATGGTGACTTTTAACTTAATAGCCAATTGCACTAATTGTCGCAACTGTAATGAATAGTTATGCATTTTCTAGGTATAAATAATACAATACGTAAGTGAGATTCTAAATGTTAATTAACAGTAATTTTAATTGGAAAAACATTCCCAATGTTGACGCATGTAATAGTAGATTTCTAAAGCCGAAAGTTTGTTTGTATAGATGTATGGATGTTTGTAGTCTACGGATTAACACGTACATAACACACACAACACATAGTTGACCAGGATTAACACATAGACTATATTTTTATCCGGGTACAACGCATGCGAAGCGGTGGGCACAAGCTGGTTGGTATATATTTTAACTATCTTTCGATATACCCGATTTTTTTAACATTGAAGAGTTTCCATGACCAACTGTAAATTGTGGTCTTCTACATCATTTCCACTGTTGTGCTACGAAACCCTAAAAAAGGCTAACGCAACTAACAGCGCCGGTGCCCCATTCACTGTGATGACGTTTTCATGAAACTTGTGCATTGGACACGACTTCAATTATTACGTGAGTAATCCATGTATTTTTTTAATAATTTGTCTCTTGTTAAATCAAAATAATGTATAATTATTTGAAAGATTAAAATAGCCTTCATCTATTAATATTTACAACGGATCCGGCCGCGCTATCTTTGTTCCCATTTCGGATAACGGTAGCCTCGAATGGTCCCTGGCTATCTACATATTTTGTGAGATATAATAGCCATACTTAGCGCATTATAATTTTATTATTATCACATACTGGCGACCCGCCCTGGCTTCGCACAGGAGTAACGGATGAACAAATGATCGGTAATTTTGTACGAAGATTTCAAAACAAATATTATTTTCCTTTCAGGTCGGTGGACACAACAACCCTCCTTCAGATTTCAAATACTTTTTGTTACAGGCGTTATACATGGAAAAACCAGACATGTAGCAATTTACCAATATTGCATCTTATAAAATGTCCTTGTATACAATTTTCAGAGCTTTATTTTCATTAGACGACACGAACAGATTTGATTCGAACAGAATTGGTTGTATAGTTGTCGTACGTGTGTACGTATGCCCTTTTTAAGATAAACAATTGTTATGTATTTCACTTTCAAATGACTCGTGAGTTACACTATTCATTGTTATGTTAAACGGGTTTTCTACTCACGTTAATTATTCGTTGAAAATAGGTATCCAACGTGTTCAGTTCCTCCCAGGGGAACTTTCGTCAGGGAATGGAGCTTTTTTACGCGGTACCGTCTACTTCCCTCTCACGCGCTCGCGTTGAAAAAAAAGCTCCATTCCCTGACGAAAGTTCCCCTCGGAGGTACTGAACACGTTGGATACCTATTTTCAACGAATAATTAACGAGAGTAGAAAACCCGTTTAACATAACAATTAATTGTTATGTACCTACATCACTTGCACATAACTTCAATGGTTTAAGCAGCGCACGCCAGTCAGCGTGATATATTCCGACATCTTCAACAATCATTATACCAGACTTATCTGAACTTATTACCAGACCTTAATGAATATTAGATAATTTTTAGAGTTCCGGACCAAAATGGTAAAAGGAACCCTTATGGTATCACTTTGTCTGTCTGTCTGTCACAAATGGATATCTCGAGAACTACTGATGCTATCGTCTTGAAATTTGAAATAGTTAAAGATAAAACTTTTTTTACTAGTATAGCATATAAGAAAATGTTTAAAAATATTCTTATTATGATTGCAGGAGGGCGGATCTTAATTTTTTAAGTGAAGTTACTAGGTCGTGTGGAGTATCATGTGAAAGGTATTCATTTGCACATTAATAAACAGTTTTTAGTTTTCCTTTAAGCCGTATCGTTTTTGAGTTAATTGTATGATGGCACGGAACCCTTAGTGCGCGAGTCCGACTCGCTCTTGCCCGGTATTATTTTAAAACACTTAATCCATTTGTGAAACCGCATTAAAATTTGTGTCCGACCGAAACAAGATATTCAGCTGAAACCGAAAGTTCATTTCGGTCAAGTCCTAGTTTCGGTCGTAACCGAAACCGAACTTTTAATAAACATGTCAAAATGAATAATTTAAGTGTGGAATTGAGTGAAATGAAGCGTATTTTTTACACGTAGGTATAGTTTGTGGCTTTAGAGTATTCAACAAGTGTGTCGTGAAGAAGTCCAATTTACTGTTTACGTACTAACCGAAATAGCGAATTGGGTAAGTTACCTACTTATTAAAATTTTTGGCTAATTCGCTAACAAACGCATCTAATTTTTTTTATATCCTAAGAAATAGTAATAATAGTAATTTATTGATAATAAACATTATAGGTCACAATTGGTTTTTTACGTGGTTACCAATACCACAAATGACAATACTTACCTCACATTATTATTATTTATACACAAAAAGCCGTGGGGTGCCGGCAGTAGAATGTTGCCCCTCCACTCATACCCGTGGATGCAGTAAGAGCCTGCTAAGGGATACCTCCGGAAGATGGGCAGCAGCGTCATTCCGTGTAATCAACGTCCCATACTGCGCTCGCCAACCCGCCTACCAAGCGTGGTGAGTATGGCAACTACCCCTCATCCATGAGGGAGGCCTGTGTTCAATTAGTGGACGTTTTACGGCTGAAATGATGATGATGTTACACAAAACAGCCGTTACGTAGGTAGGCCGTTATTTACAGAACCTTTTTAAATCTCAGCAAGTTTTATGGTATTAATATTGTAATTGATATTTGAGTATTTAAATCATTAAAATACAAACCCAATCGCGCTTGAAATTAATTGAAACTAATAATGATCGTAGATTCCTCTGCAATGCTAATAAGAGTCCTTGAACGCAATTAATGTGTAGGTAATTTGCTATACATGCGTATGTACCATATACAGACTACCTACGAAATACGCAATTTACTCGAGTGTTGACAATATTTTTTATCTGTTTGAACATTCGGTGTCTACCAACAGTATAGGCTTTTAGGTATTTTTTAACTCTGGGTGAAAATTTTACCAATAATGAAACTAACCGAAGTTAGCTATTTGTTTATACGGTCAAGGGACGACCTCAGTGGCGCGGCCTGCGAAGGTCCGCCTGTGACGCAAGAGTTTGCAGGTTCGATTCCCACCTCGGTGCAAGATCTGCAGATCACCTTTCAGGGTGTACTGGATGCTTTTCTGTATATACAAAAAAATATCTATCTATGTAGTATAATGTATCACGTATAAACATTTGTGCCGCACAATGCTGTACGCTGATGGAATTCTACCTTAACGTCACGAATTTTAGGACCCCTTCTACCCCTTGTCACTACCCTTGGACCCCTTCTACCCCTTGTCACTACCCTTGGACCCCTTCCTCCCATAGATAGCCCCTATGCTTTGTCAAACTATCATCCTAAATTTGACAAAGCTTAATGATCATGACGGTTTTTGCACAGCACGTTACAGTCATGTTGGATTTCATCCAAGACTGCTTTAAAATAAAATATCAACAAATAAATAATATTGACGTTTGTAATGCCAAAACAACAGCTTTTTACTAAATACATATCATCATGTCAGCCATAGGACTGCTATCCACAAGAGATTACGGGCAACCTTCTACTACCGGCAACCCACGGCATATAAAAGTCAATGATAAGGATCGCGTCCGTATACTCGGATTTTTACGATTTAGAGCCGTCGCGCGACGCATGTTACGCTTAGCTCCGTAAAATTAATTCCGTAGATAATTACTTATGCACTGCCGAACTGATTATTATAAGTGAGTATTGTTTCTAACTACATTACCCCTGAGTATACCTACTGCTAAATTTAATCATGCTAGGTATTACCTATGTATTTAATGCAGTAGGTTTAGTATGTTTACCCTCATTTGTATCAAATCGAAGAAAAAATGCACTCGCTGACATAATATTTAAATAACCTATACCTACCTTACCTACGTGAAAAAGAAAATAGACTACATAAATTTATTTCTGTGGTCACATCAAATGCGCGTCGCGCGCATTGTAGGTACCTGTGACCCGCCACGTTTCTAGTACTAACTTTGACAGTCATTTGCACCCTTTGCATGGGTAGTTAACAAAATTAAAAGTGTAATTCTTAATTATTTATTTTGTAGTATATTTACCCTAAGTATGAAGTCAATCGCACCACGCGTTTAAAACTCCCATACAAACTTTGACATCCCTTTGCATCCTTAATAAGGTTAGTTTTAAAAAAACTAAAAATGCATTTCCTATTTTTTAGCCTTGGAGTACATGTATTCTAAATTTCAAGTTTGTACGTTCAAGGAATACCATTTTCCATACAAAAGTTTTCAACCCTTTTTACACCCTTAGGGTTTGAATTTCCATAAATCCCTTCTTAGTACACATCTACGCCCTAAGACCTATATATGTACTCCCCAAATTTCAAGTCTCTACGACCAGCCGTTAGGCTGTGCGTTGTCTATATGTCAGTCAGTCAGGACTTTGATTCTTATAGTTATAGATTATAGTTCCTGTAAAATAACCAAGTAATCCGAAACAAACAAAGCGAGTACTATAACACGCACAAACCTGCGGGCAGTAGCCAGTAGAAGTAAAGAGTTGAGGGCTAAGCCGATTATTGCAGTAATTCAGGACTTGTTCGATCAACCATGACCAAAAGCAATAGTCTACTTACGACTAGTGTTACAGATGATGTAAATAACTGTGGAAACAAGGCAGGAGTGTATAACGCGTGAGTAGCAGCGATAGACGAAAACAATAGGCTCCGGTGTGCGATTTTCTTGATAAAACTAGTTAGCTATAGAAACACAATGAATAAAATGCCATATACTGTGTAAAAGCGAGATTTTCGGTGTAGCAATGTTAATTATATTAATAGTTTAGATGACAAAATTTGAATTATTAGCCGTCATGTAGATTGGCAAAATCTATGGGACACGTATTTTTGGGTTCCGTACCCAATGGGTAAAAACGAGACCCTATTACTTAGACTCCGCTGTCTGTCTGTCTGTATGTCACCAGGCTCTCATGAACCGTGATAGCTAGACAGTTGAATTTTTCACAGATGAAGCATTTCGGTTGCCGCTATAACAACAATAACTAAAAACAGAATAAAATATATATTTAAGGGGGCTCCCATACAACAAACGCGATTTTTTTTTGCCGTTTCTTGCTCGACATTAACTTGACTCCAATACACATAAAAACTGCTATAAATATGAGATGACAAATGTCATCACAAATCTGACGTAGGTACAGCCTGAGGGGCCACTGCCAAACTTTAAATTGCAACTGTTTTTTTTAAAATGGCCGCCAACATGGCCAGCCAAATAACATTAGAATTTATAAATTAACTTGACACTGGCGGAATTGGGTAAGACCAAACACAAAAAGCCTTAAAATAAATAGACAAGACAAGACAAGCTCCACTGTCTCCACGGTTAGAGTATATAGAAAGAAAGAAGAAAAGAAAGAAAATAATATTTATTTATGTCTCATTTAAAAATACACAAACGGAACTGTTACAATAAAATATTTATAGACATAAATCGGTCGCCAACTCAGCGTACGCTGTGTTAGACACAGCACTGGTTTTCAGTGGCGCCGTGGACACAGCACTGGTTTTCAGTGGTGGTATATTGTTCTGTGCTCCACGTCGTGGGCTTAACTTAACTCGAAGTTACCGAAACGCAGAAACATGGGACGCGCAAGAAAGGGAGTGAAATGACGTTTCGATAGTGTTGCAGGGCCAGTAATGCCCGATCTTACCAGTTAAAGGTAAACCAAAAAGATAGTTATACATTCCATGTATAATCATCTGGTTTCTATAGGATAAGCTTTGATTTGTTTGAGGCTAGACAGTGCTGTGTGTAGGGTCCAGCATTATTTATTTATATGTATATAATAAGAGCTAAGTATAAAGCTGCTTGTTTAAACTATAAAACATTGCATAACAACAAGGCTTCGACAAGCGATGTTCTTGATAAGACCGGTTACCTATAGACAATAAAAACATAACTGCCATTATGAAAACCGTGTAACTGGGCGATTCTCAATGAAGCGAGGTTTAGTAACAGCAAAGTATACAAATTTATAAAATTAAAGATTATATATATTTGCGTAATTTAATTAACCTTAATCGAATTAACCTTATCGAGTAATATAATTAACCTAGTCTCTGAGGTTACCTATTTTTTTTTGTAACGTTTACCCTCATTTTTGCGATCACACATCATGCTCTTTCATTTGATATCACACTTGGGTATATTTGAAAACATTCGATTGTTCACCCCTACTTTCAACCCCCATATCTTATGAATGGCTCGACCGATTTATATATAACTTCACTTTTGCATTTTACATACATATAATTTCCTTTCATTTGATACCAAACCCGGGTATATTTGGAAACAGTAGATTATTCATCCCCTCTTTAACCCTCCATATCTTGTAAACTTCTTAACCGATTTTGATAAAACATGTTTAAGAACCACCGCCGGAAAACCTGCTCTTAAACACAAAAAACTGCATGCAAATCGTTCCACTCGCTTAAGAGCTACGGTGCCACAGACAGACACATAGCGCTCAAATTTATAACACCCCTCTTTTTTGTCGGGGGAAAAACTGCTTTTCAATGATATGAAAAACCTTATCAAAAATGTCGGCTTCAGTCGGTTTCAAACCCATGTTGCGTTGGTCTAATCGATCCTTGACCCTTCCTAAACCCGGAATTGATTTTACCTACTAAGGTAAGTAGCCTTGATTTGCAGAGTCGAAATTTTTAATACGTTCAATGTTCTACCTTATCAAGAATTTTTACCTAAGTGCGGTTTAACATTATAAAAATTACATGTTATAAAACTGCTCATTTATGGCTGGACAAAAATGCTATTGGCGGCGTATTAATCAAACCGGTTTTTGTTTAGCATTAGTGCCTATTAAATACCAAGTTAATAGTAAAACCTGAAAGCACTAAATGCCAACGGATTGATCTTAACGAATCACAATTCAAAATTAGCGATATTATTCATCATAAAAACATGATATTAGGTTTTCATACAGCTAGTCTAGTATTTTATTTGCATTTTATTTCAATGTACTTTTAATTAATAGTCACTACATTTTTTTGTGAATTAATAAAATGTCTATGAGTCAAGGTTGTTTTCCATAGTTCTCATACAATAAAAACAAGCTCTAATAAGTTTATAATTTCCTTCAACCGGCGTGATTTACGCAGTACAATTTGAACTTACCTTATCAGTAGGTTTAGGTGATAGGCCGCTACTAAATTGTATAATCTTCTGTGTGGTGGGTAGGAACTGTGAACAGCCGGTGTATGGCGATCTCGCGGTCCGGTCTGTGCCTAGGTTTGACGAGTGCTCCAATGCCACTGAGTATTCTTTGTCACCTCTCCTGAAAATCAGCGTGTCTTAAGTGCGGATGTTGTAATCTATTCTGGAAAACATCGTGCAAGAAATTAAATACTTTATAGAAAAGGCTACACAGCTCATATTTAACAATCATTGGTATGATAAGTTTAAAAACCTAATGTTTAAAACTGACTACAAATGATATTTCTAACATTTTATTGTACATTATAAAATTATTATGATTTGAAGTTTTAATAGGATATGAAAATAGAAACACTAAACACGACTATTAATGAATTGATATGACAAAAAATAATTTTAAGCGAAAATGGATACATAATTAAAAATTACAAGATACTACTACAGATATTTAAATATTTTTTAGTAACAGAAAACCTTTTTGTAGTCCTTCTTAGCAACAAAAGTATTTATTTTAACAAACCCCCTGAAATTGTAAATTTTATTTGATTACTGTCTACATAATTAATTATATGCTAACTACATAATAAATTAACTTGAATGCAAGGAAAATATAACAAAATTTTCTTTTTAATCAATTTGTTTTAAACAAAATATTTCTTGAATTAACAAAATTTTAAGGGATAGTTATATCATATTAATTAACATGCTGAAGTATGAGAAACTGAATACTCACTTAAAGTGTTCACGGGTAAGTAAAAGCATTCGTCCCACCAAATCAGTAGTAGAGACACCTGCAGTCCGCAAGACTTCCCTGAAATATTGGTAACATCAGTTCTAGCTGAACATTATTACAATTTTTATACTTTAAAGCATGTTAATATACTACATGTTGGGTCAATGTCATAATGTGTATATGAGTTATGAATGTGTTCCTTTGTCATGCAATATGCAACTCTAACCTGAATTTTAATGTCTAGATATGATAGATGTAAAGATTTAGATTAGGTATCTGTTATATTACATTTATTTTTGAACAATAAACAATAACTTTTATCATCATTTCAGCCGTAAAACGTCCACTACTGAACACAGGCCTCCCTCATGGAACTCCATAAGGGGCAGTTGCCATACTCACCACGCTTGGCAGGCAGGTTGGTGAGCGCAATATGGGATGTTGATATACGGAAAGACGCTGCTGCCCATCTTCCGGAGGTGTCCCTTAGCAGGCTCTTACTGCATCCACGGGTAGGAGAGGAGGGGTAACATTCTACTGCCGGCACCCCACTGCTAATACTTTATAATAACTTTTATATGATAAATTATTATTTTTTTTTATAAAAAACCAGCTGTAAGCTGCATGTTGCCCCTCCTCTCATTCCCATGGATGCAGTAAGAATCTGCCATGAGATAGTTCCCGAAGATGGACAGAAGCATCTTTCTGTGTATCAAAATCCCATGCTATGCTCGCCAACCTGCCTGCCAAGTGTGGTGCCTATGGCAACAACCCCCTCATGATCTATACTTGGAGATCCATCAGCCTATGGCTGAGATATATACATACAAATTAGAGTATGAGAATGCATATTGTACCTATATCTATCAGCTTTTTTCACCATATGATATGTGTCAATTCCATCTGCTGTTACTGTGATATCATCTGAAAATAAAGATCATTTAAACTACAATATTTCATTTGCAAAAAAATTATGCATAAATAGAATTAAGGCACATGATGTAAACATTAGGTACTATATATACTGTTAGTATTCCTTGATGTTTTCCTGTTCATTTTCTGAATAATAAGTTATTTTTTATAGTTATTTAGTAAGATCTTCATGACTTATTGTAACTATTGAAACACTTTAAAAGCTTCAAAATCTATAGTTTCTAAGAAGTCTCACCTCCATGTACACAGAAGTCGCATTCATACTTGTCCAATGTTTCAAGCGTAGTCACATAAGGTGCACCCTCCACAACCTGGTCAACCCACTTGATAGCCCGCACCATCTTATACCGTTCTTCTTGCGTGAATACCGGTGGGCCTTTATGCTTCGATATCTCATCATCAGTATGTACTCCAACTATCAGAACACCGCCCAGAGCTTTGGCCTGCCTTAATGAGTTCGCGTGGCCAAAATGTACCATGTCATAGCTGCAAATACAAAGCTGAATCATATGGATATAGGTGATACACGGAGATGGAAATTACAGGGAACAAGGTTTCATTATCGAGCCGCTATTGCGCGCCAGGGAATTTCCAAACTGCTGGCTTTGCACGAGCGTAAATCAATAAAACGTATAATTTTTTCAATTCGTGTGATGCCGCTAATTTTCTTATTGGTTTTTCAGTGGAGGAATGAAAGCAATTATTGGAATTATGTTGTTACTCACCATCCATCGCACCACACCCGAATCTGCTTCTTTTCTTCATTATTGTCACTCATTCTTAGAAAACACTTATTTGCTGCGTATTATAGAACAATAATGTTTTTTAAATAAAAATAAAAAATTTTAGCGCATTCGCAATATTAATCGATTGCACACCCCCAAATTGAAACGACCGTCGCTGACAGATCCACAATCAAACTGACTTGACTTTTGTTTGACTTGTTGTGTTGACTGTTGATAGATATTTTGCTTGACAGACAGACGTGACACTGTATGAAAATGAAGATTTTAAAAAAAGAATCATTATCAAGATTGATCTTATTTTTGGGGACCTAGCACAGGCTAACACCTTTGTCTGAGTTTCCTTCCAAGGCCGTCTTTTGAATGAATGATCGAAGTTACAGATTTTTTTTCTTATTCACCCAATATAATCGATAGTTAAAAAAATATTGTATTGTCTTATTATGTGGCGATTGTTCTAAACCCTACTTGGTGTGTCAGATGTGAGACATACCGAAAAAGTTCAATTATTTATATAGATTTAAACTACTGCCATATAATAATGAATAGTAAAACTGTATTATTTTATTATACTAGCTTTTGCCCGCGTGGAACTCACAGTGGTCAATCAGCTGCCAAAGCCTTTTCGGAATATTTCAACAGTGTTTTTCTGACCCAAACACCTAGCCTTTGCGCTAACAACGTGACTAGTATTGGTAATAATAGTTTGTTATGTGTCTCCGATATAACAGTTAATGAAGTTATATGCCATATAGATAAGCTTAAAGCAAAAAGTGCGACGGGGCCAGATAATGTACCGTCATACATTATTAAAGCCTTTAAAACATTATTTGCCCCGCTTTTAACATACATATTTATCTGTCCTTGCAAACCTCCACCTATCCATCTAGATGGAAGACATCCCGAGTCACCCCAATAATTAAATCAGGTGATAAAAAACTAGTTGAAAACTATAGACCAATTGCAATCTTATCAGCCTTTTCTAAGTTATTTGAAAGTATTTTACATACCAGACTTTACAAACAGTTGAAACAATACCTTAGCGATACTCAGCACGCATTCAGAAAAACTCGTTCAGTAAACACCAACCTTTTAGAGCTTGTTGACTACATTTCAGAAAAGCTAGATTCAAATACCCAAGTCGATGTAATATATTTATATTTCCATAAAGCTTTCGACCATGTGGATAATGATATACTTCTGGAAAAATTAAGTGCATACGGATTTTCTCCGAAATTACTGAGGTGTTTTGCCAATTATCTGTCAGACAGAACACAGTTCGTGAGGCTAGGCTGTTTCGATTCACCGGCATATCATACCCGCTCGGGAGTGAGCCAAGGCCGTCCCTGGGTCCATTACTATTCTCGATTATGATCGATGATATAGCTAAATGTCTTGATACTGTTAACTGCCTACTTTACGCTGATGACGTTAAGATTTACACAGGTATAAAGTCATATCAAGATTGTGAACTACTGCAACGAGATATAGATGCACTTTACATTTGGAGTGAGAAAAATAGATTAAACCTAAATATATCAAAATGTCGCGTTGTTACATACACGCGATCTTTGCGAAGTGTCACAACAACCTATGTCCTTAACGGCGAATCGTTAAGTAGGGATACATCTATCAAGGATCTTGGAGTTGAGTTTGATTCAAAACTCAATTTTCACGAACATATGCGCTCACTTGTGCTTACTTGCTTTAAAAGACTGGGGTTTGTATCACGTAACTGCAAACATTTCACTAATTGTAAGGCTATAAAACTTCTATACACCTCGTTGATAAGATCTAAATTAGAGTAAAGTTCATGCGTCTGGAGCCCTTACGAATCCACCTACAGCCTTAATATTATTATTCGACTAAACTAAACAACAATATTTTTGTGCGCCACGGTAGGTGGGTAATAGGCTGGTATGATTATAGAGTTACAAACAGTTATTTTAAACAATTCAGCACAGGTAGATAATGTCTAAAAAAACACAGACATAAAACAAAGAAAATAAATAGAAGTTAGAAAAATCTAAATAGGTATTTTACGCTTGACTTATTTATACTATGTAAGTGTAAATAAAATTGTACTAACAGTTATTAGGAGCAATACAACATAATAAAAGCAGAGAAATAAAATTGAACATTAAGAAGATGGAACAAACATTCGTTTAATTATACCTTAACTTAAAAAAAAATCTAAATACTGTGCTAATGAGATCAAAAACCATTAGAGTTACAAATTATCTAGAGTATTTTTTTTTTGCAAAAGAATCTTACATAAACAATTTTTAAAATTTGCTAGCCTTTCAAAAATGTAAGGTCATCGCTCTTAGAAAGAGTGTTGTAGTGCCTAAAGAGTCTTGGGAGAGTGTAGTGACTACCAAGGTTAGTCATAGATTACTGCGTGGTAAAAAGATTATACGAGCATTTCCAAGGTAATTGAATTGGTGCATAGATAGACAATTATTGTTCAATAAGCTCAAGAGATTCAATGATTCCATTGAACAATTTGTGAAGGAACATCATATCTAGGTATGTTCTGCGACTCGATAGTTCGTGCATGTTATAGTGTTGAAGTCTGGCTTTATAGCTGGGCAATTTTTTTGCATTGTTGTCAACATATGAAACGTGTTATAGGAAATGTCTTTGTACACTTTCGATTCTCTTCATGTAAATGTCATAATGTGGGTTCCAAATTTGGCTGCAATATTCAAGAATAGGTCTTACAAGGTTATGATAGTAGTTGACTAGGAATTGTATAGACTATATTGTAGTCTTTACAATATAGGCTTTACAATTCCTAATGACAAAGCCAAGCGTTTTAAATGCCTTGGTAGTAATCTTAAGGATGTGCTTGTCAAATTTTAGATAAGGATAAAATACAACACTCAAGTCTCTGATTTCGCTAACTGTTGAAATTTCGAGATTATTCAGATGGTACTTGATGGGAGTAGGTGTTTTGCTACGGCTGAAGTGTATGTGACATTTTGAGACATTAAGAGGCATACTGTTTTGTTCAGACCAAATTGAGAGCATGTTTAAATCCTCTTGCAGCGCGACTGTCTTGTGACGAGTACATTGGTTTCACTACTTTCATGTCATCAGAATATAAAAATATTTTACTATGATGAAAGCATTTTGTTATGTCATTGATGAAAGCATTGAACAGGATAGGTCAATATGTAAGCCCTGAGGGACTCCTGTTAAAGCTGTGTAGGGAAAAGACAGATATCCGCTAATAGTAACACGCGATAGCCTATTATTAAGGTAAGATGAGATCCATGAGAGAAAATGGTTACTCCTAGTTGTGAAAGTTTATAAGTAAGTATGCCATGGTCAATTTTATCAAAAGCTTTACTAAAGTCTGTGTAAATAGCGTTTATTGGGTATTTGTTGTCTATAGATTTAGATAGTTCGGTAGAGAAGTTAAGCAGGTTTGTTGTTGTGGAGCGTGATTTCATGAATCCATGTTGACAGTTGGTGATCAAATGTTTGAGTTGCCAGGTTAAATGTACTGTTACATATTTTTCAAAAATTTTACCCAGTAAAGGTAGAATGGAAACGGATCTATAATTTGTTACTTCATTTTTACTACCAGATTTGAAGAGGGGATCAATTTTTGACTCCTTCCATTTGTCCGGATAAATACCTGACATGAGAGAGGTGTTATAAATTAGCTCATGTGGCATCACTAAATATGATGAACATTTTTTTAAGAATATTGGTGGGATACCGTCCATGCCAGCGCCTTTGTTGATGTCCAATAGTTTAAGCGCCTTAAATATATCATCTGGATGAAGGTAGATAGTGCTAAGAGTACGGAGATAACGTAGAGGAGATAATATCTTTGCCATTATTATTGATATTAGAAGATGAGTCGACAGAAGGAATATCAAGGTAGATAGAAGAAAAGTTTTCAGCAGAAAGATTGCATATCATCTCCGTTACTTGCACTTTTACTATTAATATCCTAGTGTTTTATGTCCGATTTTTATGGATACATAATAAACATTACTTTAAATATCTCTGTTATTCATTTATAATTCCTTGAATACTTTTCAAACTTTACAACTACATGAATTTTGTGCCACATCTGGCACATACCAAAAACTACGATTTTCTCAGTAAGTATAGGGTTTTTTTTTTTTTTTTTTTTCGAGCCGTGGGGTGCCGGCAGTAGAATGTTACCCCTCCTATCCTACCCGTGGATGCAGTAAGAGCCTGCTAAGGGACACCTCCGGAAGATGGGCAGCAGCGTCTTTCCGTATATCAACATCCCGTACTGCGCTCACCAACCCGCCTGCCAAGCGTGGTGAGTATGGCAACTGCCCCTCATGGAGGTCCATGAGGTAGGCCTTAGTTCAGTAGTGGACGTTTTACGGCTGAAATGATGATAGGGTTTTTATAATTTTTAATGTTACTTTTACCAGCTTAAAAATAACAAATTCAACCTTGTATATTTTTTATATAATAAAATAAAAAGTCATGCACTGTAGGGTTTGGGTTGATCTTTTAAATATATGTTGATTGATTAATTGGACTGATGGTCTTGTATAAATAAACAAGATAAAGATCGGTAGGTAGGTACTAATTATTGAAAGATGATTATAGCAGACAGAGCATAATATTGTATAATAACCACGGTACACTACCTACCTACATAATTCTTATCACAAGACACCAATTGGTTCGTTTGAATCACGCCACTGAATGACGAATACGAATTCATCTAGCGCTGATTGGACTTTGAATAACATTTCCTCTTGCGTCCCTATCTACTTAAGCGACTACTGCATTGCGTGCTTTAAATCAGGAGACCCTAAGGTTAAAAGTTATCGGCATAATGCCATGTGGAAATTGTAGTATTATTTTAATAGTAAGCACCAGGTCAATGACTGTATAAAATTATCAGTCTATGATAGAGCAACAGGATATACCTACCTTAACAGTCATTAAGGCCACGATATTCCTAAGTAGCCAGTTTTCCACAAAAATTTAAATAATCAACACGATATTTTTCACTTCACCTGACAATAAAAAATTATGCATGCACCTATAGCATAGCATCCTGTATTCTATCCTATATTCTGAGGAAGGAACAAGACTAAGTCAAGGCTTTTGTCGCGATGTTTTCTTTTACTGTTTGTTGAGGTACCTACGTGTAAAATGTGCATAAGTATGTAATGCCTAGAAGTTCCACTTTTAGGCTCTTAGAATCACTTAGTTCTACATTATTTAAATTAATGGAAATCACTCGCCTAAAAGTGGGATAAAGTGTTACCGGTATAACACACTCACACCATCCTAGTTCAAAGTTCAAAATATTTATTGTAACCATGTCGTTACATAAAGATCTTATACCTAACTTATAAGTATCATACCTACATGGACCCAGCACAACGATTTTAGGATGCTCAAAGTATCTATAAGTATCATAATATTTTATACATTAGGTTCTTATGTCTTACTGAAAAATACAATTTTAAGTCAAAAGGTAGCAAAATGAAAATTTACAAACAATTCAAATCCCCACTCCGCCACCATCTGAATTCATAATTGATAGACCAAGTAGTCCTCTATAGTATACTTATTAATTATGATAAAACCTATAAGGCATGAGTATATGCAACAAGTTAGTTATCTACCTACCGCATATAGTCCCTAATAGATTAAGTAATATCGATCCATATGACTCAAGCTACCTATCTTCGTTCATTAGGTGAGTATGCAGATAGACGTCTGACGTATTTAGGTTTAATGTTGATAACTTAATATTTTTTAAGAGTCATTGATTTTAATAACAGATTGATTTGGAGGTAAGTTCATTTAAATCACTGTTAAGTTTTACCTAAAACTTAAGATATTAGTTATTTATTTTAATTATTATGGGCAATTATATTTTCTGTCTAAGTTTGGATTTGTCACTAATCTGCAATACCCTATTATATATTTTATTCGTAAAACAGTAAATCTGTTACCTAGGTTGAATTAGAATAAGTTTGTGTTGGAGGGAACCACAAGGTACAAGCCGAGCGAGCACAGCGAACGTGCGGCCAACGAAATGCAAGAACTAAATTCTACTTGGTGATTCACGATAGATCTACTGTTTTAGAACATTATATATTTATAAGGTACCTAATTGATATGAACCATACCCACTATTAAATATTAGGGTACTTGTAAACTACTTGTATACTTGTCTAGCTAGCTAGGTGAGCATTTTAGTCAACTGCTCTACAGCACCTATGCCTTAAAATCAACATGTTTGTGGGACAACAAAATACCATTTTTGTTAATAATCGTTTATTAGTCCTTCGCATCAGCCACACCACCGTTCGTCAGAGCAAATGTAGTCTCACTTTCTGGCAAGTCTGGGGAATCGTAGATCTTAGCAATTCTGTTTTCTCCTCGACCTTTCCTTAGCGCTATTCTTGTGGTCGACGCATGGGCCAGAATATTGCCACCTATAGGTTTTTTGGGATCCGCTTGAAAAGTCAGTGTTGCTCCAGGGTCGGATGTCATTTGGTTTGTGATGAAGACAGCTACATTATATTCTTCAGATATCTGCAACATGAGATATTTATTCGTACTTATGTACCTACAACCGTAGGTTGCACCTAGCCAAGAATAGGTAGTAAACGACAGATAAATAGCGAGACCTTTGTACAAAAGTTTAACAATAAGTTCATCAGTGCCTTTTCAGCCTTGCCAGTGGGTTGTTAAAGTAACTTGTTGTTAAACTTTTTTACAAATTAATAAATTACCTTCTGTAACCGTGATAGTACTTGAGCCAATTTTTGCTGTCGGTCCGCCAGTTCACCGCGGCCAGAAAAGTCAACTCTGAACAATGCCATTATTGAGTCTATGATAAGAAGCTTGAACACACCGGCTTCTTCGTGAAACTTGGCCGCTACGAAGTCTAGTAGCTCAGCCTGTGACAGAATATACTCACTCAGGTAGTGTAGGTATCTATGTATTAAACTCATTTAACAAGGTACTTATATACAAATGCAATACGACTGTTAGAGAAACAGTAGTAACTAAGTCGGGAGTATGGTACCTGATGCTCCGAAGTGTAGGCTCTTGCATACAAAACGTTATCCAAAACTCCATTCTGATCTAAGTTGAATCTGTCTGCAATGGGTCGTAATCTGTCTGGCCGGCTGTTTTTCTTAAGTTAAGAAATCACTTAGGTATAGATATAACTTTATATCATGGGATCGAGATGCTAATTTTATAATAGGTCCTAACTGGGTGTTTTATTGAACCCTGTTCGTTTCATTATCGTGATCTCAAACAGTTTTTAGAAGCGACACCTAGCTATGAACGAGGTTCTTCGTATTAGCACCTGCTTTTTTAGGACAAATATTATTTCGAATTTAGTTCTTACTTTGTTCATATTGATGCGTCCATCATTTTGTAAAACACATTAATTTGTACAAAATTAATTTCTGACAATGCAATTTATAAATAAAACTATAAATATAATAAGAAAAATTGTGAAAATATTTTGACTCTTTTAAAGGATACAAAGTGTGTTCAGTATCTAAAAACATCACTTTTCCACCATGATAACCTGAAGAGGTTGGAATCTGTGTAGTAACGCATAATGTGTGAGAAAGTTGAGTCTTGCCAGTCCGGAACTCTCCGAAAACTTCTGTTATTGCCATTGATTCAATACCTCCTGCTAGAAGTTTGCTAAAAAATATCAGCACTTGAGATATTGTTATTTTGTTAATAATTTTGGTCAACAGTATAATACAATATAGTAATTGGTACAGATCCACTAAAGCACCAGCAATTGACAATGATGATGATGATGATGATAACCATATAAACATGAAGACTCGACATCTAATTTTATTATCCCGCTCTTGGGCCGCGCGGCCGGCCGTCTCCACGAGCGAGGGAATCGCGGCGATGTTATCGTCTATTTCTATAGCGCGGACTCGTCGCGATTCTTTCGCTCGTGGAGACGGCCTCTAAGAGAGTGTATAGAAATACGTGGCACGACGGACGATAACATCGCCGCGATTCCCTTGCTCGTGGAGACGGCCCCTTAGGCTAAGCGAAAATTTTACTTGTTGAATGAAAACTTACCTACCTACATCAAGATGTAGATTTTTTCTTTACTTACTCTAATTCACCACTTCCTGTTTTTATCTTGAAAACTTGTTTGCGTCGATCGCTTACTTCCAATGCAGTCATAAATCCGAGTGTAACAATCTTTTGGCAAGCTTCTTTTATTTTTTCTACCTTTGTATCAGAAAAACCTTTGATGTTACAAAGTTTTTTCTTCGTGGACATTTGAATTCCTTTGATGGTACATATGCCCGCTCCTTTTAATTTTTTGATATCAGCCACGTTTATTCCATGCTTTTGCAACATGTCTACGTCTTGAAAAAAACTTTCTTCTTCATCGTTTTCAGACACATTATCATCAAGAGCTTGTTCAATCATTTTGAGTTATATGTATTAAATATGTTAACGAAATACTACTTACTAATAATTATAAAAGCAAATTTACCCGCGTTTTTTGTCGGTTAGAATGAGTGAATGAAGTTTTTGTTTGGATCGCATTTGTGACCAGAATGTGCCTGTTGATAGTGATTTTTGAACTTTTCTTTGCCATCAAATAAAACCATAGAAAAATAAATAGTTACATTTTTAACGTTGGTACAACCAACTATTGACATTGACATTCTTCGATCTGCAGCATCTCTTGTTAAAATAACTAGGATTGTCTATGCTTTTTGATTTCATTCATTCAATTCAATCATCAAATAGTAGTCACAGTCAGTCTGTGCACCAAATCAATGAATTTACTTCGATGAGTCTTGTTTGCGGCGAAAACAGAGGATTTTTTATTTTAAATAATCCATCCTATCAAGAAATTTACCGTCCTAAAACTTCAGTTCAGGTAAGGGCGTAAGTTATCGCACGGAATTATCGGAAAGTGTATTTATTATGTTCATTTTCCTCCCGTATCACAGCCATGTTGAAGTACGTAGTGTTGATTTTCTAAGTTTTCGTCAGTAAATCGTTCTAAAAAGTTACAAGTTCACAAGTATTGTGTGACAGACCCAGTTTAATTTGTGTTGTGCCTCTAAACTAAAAGTTCAGTCTTGCAATATGAAAAGTGTTACAAAGTGCCACCGAATCTGGCGTCGAGGCGTCACCTGTAAGGTAAGGCTGGACGTGTCTACATCACTAGGTAGCCTAAACTTGATCAAGTTTTGGAGGAAACTGAAAACATTTAATCTTGCTCTACACAACATCTTTCTTGTCATACAATGTGTTCATACTTTTGTATGTTATACAATTTACTTGGGTGCTGTTGTGAGTAAAATTTTGTGGGCATTTTCGAGACAATATTCATATCACAAAATGGGCATTCATAAAATATAGATTTCTTATGCCTGCTGTCTTAACTACTGTCCTGGTACAGCTAAATTTTAATAATAATGTGAGACCAAAGGTGCTCTGTAAAAGCCTATATTTAGTGACCTGAACTTATACCAATTTCTACTCCATGTTAGTCAGAAGGTGAGTTACCTCATTTGTTAGGCCAGAATGATAACTGAGTTCAAGAAATGGAATAAAAATTACTTGTTATATACATAGTGTGGAAATGTTTTTACTAACCTGATAAATTTAACTTATTTGTTTTTATTTGGCTGGTGCCTTATGTCTCATAACAAAATCAGAGTGCTTATTTGGGATGGGCATTTAATTATTGCATTGGCTACATGGAAACCTGCCACTTAATTTCAGGGATGGACTCTGAAGATTCCCGTGATGTTGGAGATGCTCACTCATCTTCTAGTAGCAGCAGTTCTAGTTCTCGGAGTAGGCGAAGCTCCTCCTCTGGGAGTGAAAGGTCTAAGAAAGGACCTAAATCCCCACCAATATCACCCAAATCACCAAGACAAGGGGGTCCGCGATCCCCATCACCAGATAGTCGGTCACCATCACCATCCCCTATTAGCAAAACACCCCAATCCCCTGATCACTTGAGTGATGCTCACTCTGACATAAATTCACCTGAAACATCAATGCCACCAAATTTGAATGAGCCAAAGTCTCCAGATGGCCCTAAGTCTCCAGACAGCCCAAAGTCTCCAGATGGCCCAAAGTCACCATATGAAGAAGGCAATATAGCTTCGCCTGAACCATCAGAAGAGTATTCATCTGCCCCACCTGTCACCCGGGATGGACCTAAAACTCCTGGGAGCCCAGCATCACCTAGTTCTCCACCAGCCTCTCCAAGTAGGTCACACCCAGCCTCTCCAGATATAAGGTCACCACCAGGTTCACCTGAAAACCGATCAAGGCCTGCTTCTCCTGACTCTGAACCTCACAACAAGACAGTTGCCAGAACTAGGTCAGTCAGCCGATCTCCAAATAGAAATTACTCTTCATCAATTGGAAGGACACCATCAGATAAGAGAGGGGATTGGAGCCCTAGAGATAAATGGAGGAGAAATACCAAAGGTGCACAGAAAATGGTGGAAGTCCCATCCAGGGGAAGGGAAAGAAGTAGATCTGAATCAAGTCAATCTAGCCATGGATCCTCCTATAATAAAAGGGGAAGCAAAGACAAATCTGCTCAAGATATTTCCGATGGTATGTAATTTTACCTCTTACATGTGTATTCAATAACAAAAACAGCTTTAACTTTTGTTGAGTAATTTTATAAATCTGAATGTTTATTTGTAAGATGTATGTATGTTTGTTTGTTATGTCTTCATGCAAAAACTCTACATATAGATATGAACTTCTTTACAAACATATATATGAACTAGGAATAATGCATAGGCTTCTTTTTATTCTGGTACAATGCATGCAAAGCTGCAAGCTGAAGTCTATTAAAACATTATTGGATTGGTATTTATCCTATTACCTACTTTTTTTTTTAATTCATCTTAATGATGAGACAAGCCATAGGCCCACTTGATATTAAGTGGTAAGTCTTCTCTACCTAAAATCCTAAAACCTAAATTCACTAAGGATGTGACCAATGCTGAACTGCACTGCGCCCCTCACCCTGAGACATACATATTGTCTTCTAATTGAGTCTTACTTACAGCAACAGTTTATAAGTTCTAATTCATATTTCCTAAACAGGTGAAATGGAATCAGATCAAGAAGACAGAAAGCCAAGGAGAACCAAAGCAGCTAGTAAGCAAGATGTCAAAGACCTTAATCTAAGTCATGAAGACTTATCAGATGTTTCAGATTTGGATTCTGTTCAAGATGACACAGAGAAAGATTCTAAGGTAAACTTGATGAACATTAAAAACATCTGAATGATTGTGAGTTTTTTTTTTAATAATCTTATATTATATTCCAGCCTAAGTCACCCTCGAAATCACCAGTCAGTACAGCCAATAAAGTTAACGGGATTAGTCAAGATCAGTCTACAGAATCAGACTGTGGGCGAAATGAAAAACCTAAGCTTGGAAAGGTAAGTTCTTACAATTTTTATCAACTACTTTCAAAAAGAACATGTTTTAAGATTGATGCAGTTCAACTTATTAAGGCTGAATGAGTCGCCCATCTTTCTATACAAACGTTGAAGGTTAACTACTCTGTTTGATGTTGACCATCCAACACTAAGGATTATAACAATTTATCTCATCATAATCTATGTTTGTATATACCCCAAACTGTAAAAAAAGCATATATTTAAAAAATACAAATAAATACACTATGTCAGGTGAGGCTGTATGTGCTGTAATGTATGCACATTTAGGCCGCGCCCACTGACGACTTTGCCTCCGCGACTTGTTCAGCCTTAATTATTTTCTTATCCTTATTAATAAAAGTATGTTTCTTAAGAATTATATGTATAATAACAACTTCCATATGAATAGAATGGAACATGTCCTTGGCTTGACTGCTGTCTGGGATGCTGTTAAAATATAATTGTTTATGTATTTATCTTTATAAATGAGGGTGCGGGGTGCATTAGTAAAATGTTGCCTATCCTCTCTTACCCGTGGATGCAGTGAGAATCAGCAGCGTGTATCAACATCCAAGTATGGCCAATGTCCAGCAGTGGATGTGGTCACCAGTCCTAATAATCCAGATGATGATGATGATGATTTATCAATGAAAATCAATTGCCATATATATGGCAAAGCTTCCTATGGTTGTATTGTAATATAAATAAATAGTATTGTAATATAAATAATAGTATTGTAATATAAATAGTAAGGAAATACAAAATGATTCGTAAGAAATATTTTTTGCAAAATACACAGGAAAATTAGAATTTTGTCTATAGGCCAAGACGGGTCGGGGTCGCCCTTTAAAATATGAATATAAAGATATCAGTGCAATCTGTGGCGCTCATTCTACTGCTCGAAGCCTTGTTATAAAAACAGTGTTTTCAATCATTCTATCTATTTAGACTAGTTGCACCTCTGTTGCGCTACTCTGACCGGTCCTGTTTCCTTATATTATTTATATTATTACCTTTCATATGCTTGCCGGCATCATTAGAAATGCAGATGGTTGCCTTTTGTTGCAAATCTCTGAGCTATACGGTATACTCCGCAATCGCTGTAGTCGATCTTTACGTCTATCCAATTGCATTAAAAGCATTATTTTGCCTAGCTACCACAAGAAAAGACGAGCAACACAGAAGATGGCGAGGAACAGTTAGATTTTGAAGCTGAAGAGGGCGAGTGCGTTGAACCGAAGCCGGCTGAACACGCCAATGGTGACGGCGATGATAAGCCCCAAGAAGGTAAAACTTTAAATACAGTGTAATATGCCGTGGGGTGCCGGCAGTAGAATGTTACCCCTCCTCTCGTGCCCGTGGATGCAGTGAGAGCCTGCTAAGGGATACCTCCGGAAGATGGGCAGCAGCGTCTTTACGTGTATCAACATCCCGTACTGCGCTCGCCAACCCGCCTGCCAAGCGTGGTGAGTATGGCAACTACCCCTCATGGAGATCCATGAGGGAGGCCTGTGTTCAGCAGTGGACGTATTACGGCCGAAATGATGAATGATTCCCATTACAGGTGAGATAACAGAGGAAGTGAAGCCGGGTAAGCGGTCGCGCGGCTCGTCGCTCGAGGAGGGCGAGGTCTCGGACGAGGCGGAGCGCCGGCCCGAGGAGAGCGAGCCGCGCCCGGTGTGCCGGTTCTTCTCCAGAGGCGCCTGCACTTGGGGGATCAACTGCCGGTAACTAATTATTTATTTATCTATTTTTTTATTTATTTATTAGGTCTGCCAACAGTATCACAAGATTACAACTAAAACTTAACATACTAAAAATGACTTGGGCTACTTGCGAAACCAATTACAGGCGAACACAGCTTGCTTAACAATCTAACATACAAATGTAGGTAACACAATAGTAATAACATTTAATAAACTATTTTTAATAATTAAGAGTAAGCAGTGTTACAGTTTATATAACCATTTGTATAATCACTAATTGAATATTAAAGTTATTAGGTAAAGTTAAAGGTATGCTGTTTGGCAACTTACATAAAAGACAAGTTTTAGGTGAATACATTGTATTTCCGTTTGCCATGAATTGACAAGGAATTGCCAAACAATGTGTATAACTGTTGTAATAATCGAGTATTGAATTATTACTATTAATAACGGTACAATGATTAAAATCCACCTTCGTATATAATAAGTTCTAATAAACAAAATATTACTTCCGATGTCACTGGATTGGTAGATACCAATCCAGAGATATCCGACCAATGAGAGGCTCGCATTCTCCGCCAATAAGACGCTGGTATTTTATGGCGGCGTGGTAACCCAACGCTTTTGGGAAGAAGCCATTATATCCGCAGGACAGGTAGTGAGCAGTAAGGTACCAAAGTTGAAGCATAAGAATTAAGGCAAAGAGCAAGTTTAAATGTAAAGTGTTAAAAGTACAGAAAGTATGATAAAGTTCTCCATGATAAAGTTTCTCATATCTTTGAGATTATTACCTTTAATAGCAGTATTATGCAATCTTAACCTAAACCTTACTGAGAACATGAGCGATTGACGTGAATCAATTTGGTGATATAAAATCCCTTATTTTGCTAATTGGATGAAAATTTATATCAAGATCCTCTAGCTTATTGTATAACCTACTTAACCGGGGAATTGGAGAATTGAACCCCAGGACTGTTCTTCTTAAGGGGGGGATTAATTATTGATATTAACTATCGGAGAGATGATCTGTCATCATCTCAGCTGTAGGACTATTGTCCACGTCCACTGCTGGACACAGGCCTCCCTCATAGATCTCCGAGATCATAAGTGAGTTGTTGCCATACTCACCACGCTTGGCAGGCGGGTTGGCGGGCACAGTACGGGATGTTGATACACGGAAAGACGCTGCCACCTATCTTTCGGAGGTATTCCTTGGCAGATTCATACTGCATCCACGGGCAAGAGAGGAGGGGCACCATTCTACAGCCGACATCACCAGGAATTATCTATACTTCAGCCAAATTCGATGTGTAAAAAAAACGGTCAGTACTTGACCTAAAAATCCCTTTCTTCTTTTTGATTTTTATGTTATACAGATTTTTAGTTCACTAGATCGTTGATCACTCCCATTAAATGTAAATTGTAATCAATTTTGTCACAAATTGTTTAAATTTTTACACATGGAATATGGCTGAAGCAATAATGCTATTTATACAGCCAAGGAGAAGCGAAACGAAATGTTGACTTGTCATCATCATTGGCCTATGACTGCTGGACATAGGCCTCCCTAATTCTGCGCTGTTTCATCCTGTCGTCGGCTTGCCGCTTCCTGCGTCACCCAGCGACTGTTCGCAAAGCATGCCAGCCAGCGACTCACCAAATCATCGCTCCATCTAGCAAAAAGCAAATTGCAATTATCAAAAAAAATTGCTTACTTAGCGTACATTTTTTACAGAATTGTGTCAATTTACATTGATTCTAGTTTTGAACAAATACAATTATACAATTAATAAAAGTTCTGTTTATAAATCATACTTTTATAAGTGATTTTTAGAACTTTGTAAGTGGTCTTAGGTTAAATACTTGTAGTCTCTTTTCATTTGGTATCGCTTCTCGTTGGCCGAACTATAGAGAAGTGAGAAGCTTCCTTTAAAGCTGGGTTATATGGTAAATAGGGAATTTAACAGAGTATAAAGGTCACTTCACAAGTTTGCAATAGAACAGTTAAAAAAGTGACATAATTTTATATTATTTTTGACAACATGTGTTTATACAGAAATGCCGACCAAATAATGGCGTATGGTTTTTAAGCACGTATCACACGTGATTTTTATCACTATATAAACACGTACCTTGAAGCCTTGCCTTTATGGAGTGCCTAATTAACAATGAAGCTAATAATATCAAATAGTTTTATTAAAATTGTGTACTGCTACTTAGACTTTTACTCTATGATGGAGAAGGCATGCCGACGCATCGAATTCCAGCTTTATGTTATTACGATTAACTAGCTTGTGGTCGCAGCTTCGCACGCATTGTACTTGGATAAGAAATAGCCATTGTGTTATTGCCGATCTAAATCTATACTTGTACAGACGCGTTCATAGTGAAGGATACCACAAAGCCGGCCAGTCACAAGTGGTATCCTTTACTATGAATGTGTCTGTACAAAGTTAGTCAGTTTATAATCTGTTCAGTAGGTTTAGCTTGAAGGGCTTAGAACTTTCTATACAAATATTTTTAAATTATTCAAATTCTTTATTGTACACAAATAAATAACTAAAAAAACATTGTTTACTTATTAGTTATGTACAAAGACGAGCTGACCCTGAAAGAGTTTTCTTACAGCAAACCTGTAGAGCTAAAAAAGAGAGGGGAATATTAAATGCAATGGATAGAAATGTGTACGACTTACTTGTGATCAAAGAATATTCAATCTAAAAAAATATTAGATCTATATAATGGGATTTTTGTAATAATAAGTAGAATATATAGTGGGATATGAATTATAAAGAGGATAGAACCTTTGCTCCTTTAAAATTAAACAATATGGATTATGCACTCTTTCATAGATAAAAAATCGAATCCCCTTAAGATAAATTATCTATTTGTTGTTCTCATCTCTTATTTTTCTTGGCAATATTATCCACCAAAGTCCTCTGACTATCCTAATCCTTCTGATGTTCGCTTAAAATATTATAACATCTGCTTTCCCCAGGTTCTTGCATCCCGGTGTGACGGACAAAGGGAATTACAACATGTTCGACGTTGTCCGTGGAGTTCCCAGCTCGGGGTCATATCCCCCGCCGCCGGCTAGGGACGTGGCGCCGCCTGAGTCCGCCTGGGAGAGAGGACTCAGGACTGCTAAGGAGGTTTGTAATTAACACCATGGAGACTCGGTTGCTTACAAGTTTACTCCCTGCTAACTATTTTTCGACGTTATGAGGGTCTCAGGACTGGTAACGAGGTTTGTAATAAACGCCTTGAAGGCTTGGTTGCTTACAACAGTCACCTCCTGCTAACTATTAGTCGACGCTATGAGGGTCCCAGGACTGGTAAGGAGGTTTGTAATTGACACCATGGAGACTCGGTTGCTTACAAGTTTACTCCCTGCTAACTATTTGTCGACGTTATGAGGGTCTCAGGACTGGTGACGAGGTTTGTAATAAACGCCTTGAAGGCTCGGTTGCTTACAACAGTCACCTCCTGCTAACTATTAGTCGACGCTATGAGGGTCCCAGGACTGGTAAGGAGGTTTGTAATGAACACAATGAAGGCTGGGTTGCTTACAAATAGTCCCCCTGCTAACTATTTGTCGTCGCTATGAGGGTCTCAAGACTGTTGACGAGGTTTGTAATAAACGCCTTGAAGGCTCGGTTGCTTACAACAGTCACCTCCTGCTAACTATTAGTCGACGCTATGAGGGTCCCAGGACTGGTAAGGAGGTTTGTAATGAACACAATGAAGGCTGGGTTGCTTACAAATAGTCCCCCTGCTAACTATTTGTCGTCGCTATGAGGATCTCAAGACTGTTGACGAGGTTTGTAATAAACGCCTTGAAGGCTCGGTTGCTTACAACAGTCACCTGCTAACTATTAGTCGACGCTATGAGGGTCCCAGGACTGGTAAGGAGGTTTGTAATGAACACAATGAAGGCTGGGTTGCTTACAAATAGTCCCCCTGCTAACTATTTGTCGACGCTATGAGGGTCTCAAGACTGTTGACGAGGTTTGTAATAAACGCCTTGAAGGCTCGGTTGCTTACAACAGTCACCTCCTGCTAACTATTAGTCGACGCTATGAGGGTCCCAGGACTGGTAAGGAGGTTTGTTATGAACACAATGAAGGCTGGGTTGCTTACAAATAGTCCCCCTGCTAACTATTTGTCGACGCTATGAGGGTCTCAAGACTGTTGACGAGGTTTGTAATAAACGCCTTGAAGGCTCGGTTGCTTACAACAGTCACCTCCTGCTAACTATTAGTTGACGCTATGAGGGTCCCAGGACTGGTAAGGAGGTTTGTAATGAACACAATGAAGGCTGGGTTGCTTACAAATAGTCCCCCTGCTAACTATTTGTCGACGCTATGATGATAGCCCTCTGGGACTCTAGTTTATTTATTTATTTATTTACTTATGAAGGAAGGCCTACAGCTTTAAAAAATGCAGAACAAAAATAAAGTTAATTTTTAACCCAAACTACAGATAGTACAAATACACTAGGTAGACAAAACATTAACTTAATTTTAACAGACACCAGACAAGCCAATAAGTGGCCTTCACGGCTAAAAAACAATTTAGATACACAAAAACGCTAATGCAGTCATTACTGATTGATTACAAAAATAGAAAAAATAAAAGTTTGTCTTTACACACACATACACATGTTCCATGCTTAGAAGTAGGTACAATTACTATTTAAGAGAATCCAAGAATGTAGGTATTACGTTAATACTTGTTGCTACCTATCACTTTAAAAAGAATCTATTGCTAAGGAGTCGCCGCGCCGAGCTCACACTCGTACAGAACAAATCAATAGCATCGTTATCTTTGCATAATTTGTTGAAGTTGTCGCATGTCCTAATCATGTATGAATTATGTCTATAGTTTGTATTGGAAAATGGAACGTAAAGGGGTGCATTATGTCGACTATACCGAGGGGGAACCTTTAAATTAATTTTACTTAGTAAATCAGGACAATCAACAGAATTTGATGTTAGTTTTAATAAAAATGTTATGTCAGCTATTTCACGCCTTATAAAAAGTGGTAGAATATGAAAATGTTTACAAATACTTAAATAGTCATTCGAATTGTATGAAATAAAAAGTTTAAAGCATAAGAATTTAATAAACTTCTTTTGTATACGCTCCACTCGCGATACATATATTTCATACATAGGGTTCCATACTTGGGATGCGTATTCAAGCATACTGCGCACAAAAGTGCAGTAGAGAATCTTTATTGTTTTTGCTTTTTTAAAATGTGTTGAACTTCGCCTGATAAAACCTAATGCTTTATACGCTTTTTTTACAGTATGTGAAATGTGGTCATCAAATAGTAGTTTGGAATCATGGATGACGCCTAGATCGCGAGTGTTGCAAGTATGTTTAAGGGTTTGATGTTTTAGAGTGTAGGAAGTAGCTATTGTTTTGATTTTACGAGAGAATACAGTAACAGAGCACTTTAGCGGGTTTAGATCTAATTTGTTTTGAATACAGTAGGCATCTAGACGTCTCAAATCATCCTGAAGCTCCTCAGAATCTCTAAAGCTATCTATTCTCTTAAAGATTTTCATATCATCAGCGAAACATAGAAGCTGCGAGTTCAAAAAACAACTCGATATGTCGCTAATAAAAATACCAAAAAGAAGGGGTCCTAGTAGGGATCCTTGGGGTACACCACTAGGGATCGTTACCTAACTAGAAATATAGTTATTAATAACTACAGCTTGGGATCGTCTATCGACATATGATGAAAACCATCTAAGCAAGTCTCCATGTATTCCAATGTTCTGGAGTTTTAAAATCAGGGTGATGTGGTCTATTCTATCAAAGCATTTGCTATAATCAGTATAGACCACATCCACCTGACTACCTGTATCCATTGATTCAGTAATGTATTCGTTAAATAGCAAGAGATTTGAGACTGTTGACCGTCCTTTTAAAAAACCATGTTGTAACGGACTGAATGAGTTTTTAAGGGCTGCGTATAATTGGTCATACTATTACAAGTAGTTATATGCTATTACAAGAGTCCCAGAGGGAAAAAATAATGTTAAGCCGCTATGTGTGGTATGTTTGTTTGCTAATGTCTCATGGACAGCGCTATGCCACGCGTGATTTTATTATTATTGATTTGACATTGATGCTATCAGCTATTCTAAATATTTACAAGATTCTTTGCTAGGTTTATAAACTCAACACTCTTTAGACTTAAGCACGTCTTTGTACATGTCTGTTTCTAAGCTCTTTTTGTAAGTAATCAAGAATTTTATGGGTATAAAACTCGGTTCCCTTAGTAATTTTCAAGGACGTAGGTGTATTATGGCGATGGTGACCACTTCCCATCAGGTGGCCCATCTATTCGTCCACTGAAGTACAAAGGCGGGAGGCCGTGGGAAAGTATAGGCTCTTAAAAAAAATAAGAGAGCTAGTAGATAGGCCGCCTGATGGGAAGTGGCCACCATCGCCATTCTGCTAATAATATAAAATATATACGTTTTTTTAATTTCGCGTGTTTTTCATATTGCCAGATGGTCCGCATAGCAAACAAGCGCAAAGAGCAAGACATGGACTTCGAAGAGAAGAAACTGCATCTGCCGCTCGGCGGCGTCGTGCACGATCCCGACGCGGAGCTGGCGTACGCCGCCGCCGCCGTGGGCGCCTCGCCGCCGCGCCCGATGGACGCGCCCGCGCACCATAGGGAGACTGATGTTTATAGGTAACTGCATCTGCCGCTCGGCGGCGTCGTGCACGATCCCGACGCGGAGCTGGCGTACGCCGCCGCCGCCGTGGGCGCCTCGCCGCCGCGCCCGATGGACGCGCCCGCGCACCATAGGGAGACTGATGTTTATAGGTAACTGCATCTGCCGCTCGGCGGCGTCGTGCACGATCCCGACGCGGAGCTGGCGTACGCCGCCGCCGCCGTGGGCGCCTCGCCGCCGCGCCCGATGGACGCGCCCGCGCACCATAGGGAGACTGATGTTTATAGGTAACTGCATCTGCCGCTCGGCGGCGTCGTGCACGATCCCGACGCGGAGCTGGCGTACGCCGCGGCCGCCGTGGGCGCCTCGCCGCCGCGCCCGATGGACGCGCCCGCGCACCATAGGGAGACTGATGTTTATAGGTAACTGCATCTGCCGCTCGGCGGCGTCGTGCACGATCCCGACGCGGAGCTGGCGTACGCCGCGGCCGCCGTGGGCGCCTCGCCGCCGCGCCCGATGGACGCGCCCGCGCACCATAGGGAGACTGATGTTTATAGGTAACTGCATCTGCCGCTCGGCGGCGTCGTGCACGATCCCGACGCGGAGCTGGCGTACGCCGCGGCCGCCGTGGGCGCCTCGCCGCCGCGCCCGATGGACGCGCCCGCGCACCATAGGGAGACTGATGTTTATAGGTAACTGCATCTGCCGCTCGGCGGCGTCGTGCACGATCCCGACGCGGAGCTGGCGTACGCCGCGGCCGCCGTGGGCGCCTCGCCGCCGCGCACCATAGGGAGACTGATGTTTATAGGTAACTTCGCACTCCGCGGTTTCGCCCGCGTAGTTCACGCTCCCGTAGGGATGCGGGAATTAAAGCCTATGTTACTCGGGGAATGTAGAATTGTAATGGTGAAAGAATTTTTCAAATCGGTCCAGTAGTTTTGGAGCCTATTCAATGCATACCAACAAACGAAACAAGCAAATCTTTCCTCTTTGTTATTAGTGTAGATGTAGACTAGCGGACCCGGAAGACGTCGTCCTGATCGCTGGTTTAATGGATTTACTGACACAGCAGCGCCACCTACCACCGTACCTAATAGATAGATTAACTCTTTATTCTATGTACACCATGGAAAGTAAAAAACATAAGGATACAAACAAATAACAACATACAATGGGCGGCCTTGTCGCTAAAACCTATCTCTTCCAGATAACCAGATCAATTGTGTTTTCAAAATATTCTGGAACCCTTTGAAATATACACACAAAATTTTATCCAAAGCAATGAGTAGGAGTTAGGCGTACGCCCGCGCCGATGTAATTTTGTCGCGCGAGAGCTTACATTTTGCTATAACTCGTAAGCTATTGATTTAAACTATGTGTTTCAACCGGCATATATGTTTCTTATTTTATATGAACTACTCAAGATGTTAAAAAAAATATTTACAATATCAACACCATGTGGCTTCGAAAACGATGCTTACTTTTTTATTAAAATTTCAATAAGAAAGTCTTCTTAAAGACTTTATTTAGCCACGTAAAATTTAGTAATTTCTTAGAAACCTCACTCGCAAATCTCGTATAATATAATGTACAGAGCGCTGTGCTGCCTGCGACATTGTTAGATGGATAAGACTTGTCCAGCACCTAACTATGCATTCTGAAATCTGCGGCGTTTCAGCAACTTATTGACATTTATTTAAAGTTTACATTCATTATGCAAAACGCGATGTTAATAGGTACCGATTTTGTTGGCTAAGGCACCGACAGTTGCAATCCAGATCGTGGAGTCTAAATTACGGCGAGTTTTATTCACGTCTCGCCCTTCCGCGGCCCGTCGTATGCGCTCACTTAACCAACATAACCGGCACGTGTTTCTATCCCGTTTCGCTAAATACATTATATAAAACCCGATAGTAATCTGAGTGTAAGTTGTACATTGTTACTAATCGAATTTCTTTGACCATCAGCCGTCCAGGCTACGGTCCCATGTACCGCGGACGGGGTTACCCCGCGGCACGACCGGTCGCCGACGAGCGCGAAGCTTACTACGGGCGCGAGCGCGCAATGTACGAGCGCGAGCGTGGGTACGAGCGGCCGCCGTTCTACGACGAGAGGGCGCCCGTGGCCGACGATATGGGATATCAGAAGGTAACTGACTTTAACCGTTAGCAAACAAGGAGGCCTACTACGGGCGCGAGCGCGCAATGTACGAGCGCGAGCGTGGATACGAGCGGCCGCCGTTCTACGACGAGAGGGCGCCCGTGGCCGACGATATGGGATATCAGAAGGTAACTGACTTTAACCGTTAGCAAACAAGGAGGCCTACTACGGGCGCGAGCGCGCAATGTACGAGCGCGAGCGTGGATACGAGCGGCCGCCGTTCTACGACGAGAGGGCGCCCGTGGCCGACGATATGGGATATCAGAAGGTAACTGACTTTAACCGTTAGCAAACAAGGAGGCCTACTACGGGCGCGAGCGCGCAATGTACGAGCGCGAGCGTGGGTACGAGCGGCCGCCGTTCTACGACGAGAGGGCGCCCGTGGCCGACGATATGGGATATCAGAAGGTAACTGACTTTAACCGTTAGCAAACAAGGAGGCCTACTACGGGCGCGAGCGCGCAATGTACGAGCGCGAGCGTGGATACGAGCGGCCGCCGTTCTACGACGAGAGGGCGCCCGTGGCCGACGATATGGGATATCAGAAGGTAACTGACTTTAACCGTTAGCAAACAAGGAGGCCTACTACGGGCGCGAGCGCGCAATGTACGAGCGCGAGCGTGGGTACGAGCGGCCGCCGTTCTACGACGAGAGGGCGCCCGTGGCCGACGATATGGGATATCAGAAGGTAACTGACTTTAACCGTTAGCAAACAAGGAGGCCTACTACGGGCGCGAGCGCGCAATGTACGAGCGCGAGCGTGGGTACGAGCGGCCGCCGTTCTACGACGAGAGGGCGCCCGTGGCCGACGATATGGGATATCAGAAGGTAACTGACTTTAACCGTTAGCAAACAAGGAGGCCTACTACGGGCGCGAGCGCGCAATGTACGAGCGCGAGCGTGGATACGAGCGGCCGCCGTTCTACGACGAGAGGGCGCCCGTGGCCGACGATATGGGATATCAGAAGGTAACTGACTTTAACCGTTAGCAAACAAGGAGGCCTACTACGGGCGCGAGCGCGCAATGTACGAGCGCGAGCGTGGGTACGAGCGGCCGCCGTTCTACGACGAGAGGGCGCCCGTGGCCGACGATATGGGATATCAGAAGGTAACTGACTTTAACCGTTAGCAAACAAGGAGGCCTACTACGGGCGCGAGCGCGCAATGTACGAGCGCGAGCGTGGATACGAGCGGCCGCCGTTCTACGACGAGAGGGCGCCCGTGGCCGACGATATGGGATATCAGAAGGTAACTGACTTTAACCGTTAGCAAACAAGGAGGCCTACTACGGGCGCGAGCGCGCAATGTACGAGCGCGAGCGTGGGTACGAGCGGCCGCCGTTCTACGACGAGAGGGCGCCCGTGGCCGACGATATGGGATATCAGAAGGTAACTGACTTTAACCGTTAGCAAACAAGGAGGCCTACTACGGGCGCGAGCGCGCAATGTACGAGCGCGAGCGTGGATACGAGCGGCCGCCGTTCTACGACGAGAGGGCGCCCGTGGCCGACGATATGGGGGATATCAGGACTGACTTATTTAAGTGACGTTAGCAAAATAAGGAAGCTTATAAGGAGAGATGGGGGAAATCATATAGACTAGACTAGCTTCTGCCCGCCGCTTCGCATGCGTTGAACCCGGACAAAATGCCTATGTGTTAATTCTGGTCAACATCTATACCAGTGCAAAGTTTCAACTCAATCCATAGAGTAGTTTTTGCGTGAAGAGGTAACAACCATCCATACATGTGTTTTAGTGTTATATTACTTTGTGTTATTTTTGCGTACGTGACATAATAGTGTGTAAAAGTATTTCTAAAACATTTTTTTTGACAAGAGTTGTCTGATTTTATTTGTAAGTAAACTTAATGTTTACCTCCAGTCACCTTCCTACGTGTCTATCTCCTGTCTACCACGTTGGAATACTTTTGGCACAATGGAAACTGGTGAAAGTACAGTGCAGTATAAAGAAATATAGCGTTGATGTGTTGCACCTTCTTTAATTGGCCTGTTTTGTGACAATTTTTCGATTAATCGAACATCACCATCAGAAGTAACTAACTCATTAAGAGCTATTTGTAATGGCGTAACTGTCATCTCCAGAGGCGCGTGCGTCCATCCCGCGAAGTGATAGTGCAGCGCGCGGAAGTGGAGCGCCGCGAAGTGCGCGAGATGCGCGACGCGCGCGAACTCCGCGACGCGCGCGAGCCGCGCGACCTGCGCCGTGACGTCAGGGACGCCCGCGGCGACGAATGGGCGGACCCGTGGATGAGGGCGGAGCCCGCCGCGAGGAGAAGGAAGCCGCAGTCATCTGACGACTCGTATTCGTCTTCAAGGTCAGTAGAGTTGTATTTTTGGTTTATGTTCTTAGACAATTAAAAAGTATGAAAAGTAAACTTTAATTACGATAGCATCCAGATAAGTTTGCCAGGTTGACTGGTAGAAAATGCTATTAACTCCTACTCTGTACATTGTTTTTTGTGCACAAAGTATTAAATAAATAAACAAAATAAGTTTCTTGTACGTAATAAATATTTAGGAACACGACATGAATGGGGACAGCATTCAGTTTTTTTTTTTACGCAGTTATGTGCGTCAGTCTAAGAATAACTTAAAACCGTTCAAAGAATTTCAGTATACTGGATGACAGATGGACAGATGAAAATATCTGTTCTCACATGCATAATACTTGGTTTAGTTAGAATACTTTAAATCCCTAAGTGGATTCTGCAAACAGAAGGGCGTTTTTCAAAACAGATGTACACGTGACGAACCGGAATCGATTTATATGTAATAAAAAATATACTGAAATACGTGACGAGCCAGATGTGACGAATTCACGCCATCAAATCTTTAACCATAATTCAAGCTTTTGTTTCCATTTTATGCATACTTTCGACTTATTTTACAATAATTTATAAACAATAATGTATTCATATTACAGAAAATAACTTCAAACTGCTACAACCTTATAAAATCCTATTACTATCTGGAACTACAATTCGCAACCACAGTAACACGCACGCTTTCGTCACAGATTTTGTTGGAACTGAGGTTTGATTCAAAATGGCGGGCTACACCACTGACAAGTTAAATTTCCACATATTAAAAACGATCACATTATAGGGTAAAATGCTTTGGAGTATTCAAAAATATGCCGTGACGATTGCCGGAATTCCGGTTTTGTCATATTCCTGGGACAAGAATAAATATAGTATTTTGAGCTATTTTCTACCTAAAATCTAATTAATAGCTTTACATCGTATATATGACTTTAATACACGTCTACAGAGCCTAAACTGTGACGCTATTCAATTTATTTCATTTTACCTGGGACTTGAAAGTTTCAAAAATGCAGATGGGACATGAATATTTTATATATTTTTTTGTTGATAGTTTTATATTATTTTAATATCAGTAATTGTTGGGTTGTGCATATTATAGTATTTTTTTTACTTAAGTATGTTACTCTTTAATAAATATGCAAATAGTTTATGTATGATGCACGGACAAATGAAAAAAGAATCTAAAATCTAGGACGCCCCAAATCCGCAAATGTACATCTATTTTGAAAAACGCTGTGAAACAGCATGATTCAAGAAACAATTTGATGTTTAATTATTATTGTTAAGGCGTTAAGGAAAACTGACTTCTTTTAGTTTAATTCGTATATTTATTTGCATTATTTATTGCTCACACGGCTGCATACACTTTTTTATATGTTTGCAATTATGTATTGCATCTTGTATACTTATCATGTTTATTTATGTATCATGAGATTTCAGTAGGTCGCATTCAACACCAGTACCAAACGCAATACCTACACAAGATTTTTTTATTTGAAAGTTTTTATTACATTGTTTAACACAGAGTAACAACTGCAACCCATATATCGTAATCCTTGAAGTCTAGATTTGGCCATTAGCGAAAAAGATAAAGTAAATCACAATGATTAAACTAATTCAAAACTATCACCCCGCTTCCCCCCTCCCGGGTTTTGCTTTCATAACAACGTTGGTGTTATGGTGTTCGAACTGACATCTCATTCTATTGCATGTCTCAATCTCTCACTGTGTTTCATTGCGTCTGTGCGACGATGAGTGAAATCGCGTGTGATTGGTTGACGTGTGCCACTTGATTGGTCGATGCTTGCATGCGTTAATGTGACGTGCGTACGGTGTGATTACGCATGTTTGTCGCGTGGCTGTTTGCGTGTGCGGCTCGCTTCCCCCGCTCCTCGGTCCCGTTCACCCCGCAGCTCTTCAAATTCCAGCTCGAGATCGTCGCGTTCGCCGGGCGCCCGGCGCAAGAGACGGGCCTCTTCTAGTAGGCAGAGGTATGTGGTTTTGTTTACTTCAATGACAATAAAACAAATGGACGAACAACTTTTTTTCATAGTTCGTAGCATTTATAGCATCTTTTATAGATACAGGTCAGGAACATGCTTTCTAAACTTACAAACATATTTATTATATGTCAAAAAATAAGCTTAACATTTATTTATAATATTCATATAATAGCATAAAATCATAGAAGGACACTAATGCGGCCTTCCGCCATATTGTCCATAAACAAACATCCTTTTCTCTATCATACAACAGAGAACACCGATTCTTGTTTCCGATGTCTTTTCCGCGAGCATGGCGTTATGGAAAACAAGCCCTATACTTCAGCCAAATTCAATGAGTTTTTTTGTAAACAGTCACATTTAAAATTGAACTACTTCCTTGTAAAATTGGGTTGCTTTTTTATCCGAGTTAATATAATATTTTATATCGAAGAGAGTGGTCACAAATCCCCGGTAATGGAGAAATGATAATAAATAAAATCAGAAATAAAGTAATTTTAGGTTAAGTAACTGAGAGCTTGCTAACAAACATTCTGTATCGAATTTGGCTGCAGTATAGACAAGAATTTCTTTGTAGACAAGCACTTCCCACAGCAGATGACTTTTTTTTTCTAAATCGTTATTTTTCTCCGCATGCAGTCTTTGACATAGTACCTAAATAGGATTCTTTACAACCATATTTCATGTTTTATAGAGAGTTGTTATCGTCTGTTATGGTTACCATCATAACAAATAATATTTTTTAACCTCGCTTTGTTTAACATTGCATAACTTTCATAACTAAAATATCCTCATAGAATGTGTCCATTTGTTTTATTGACTATTGTGATCGATCCTGCCGCGCGAGTTTTCGTTATTGCGATCGGCTTAGTACGAAGCGGTACGCGACGAAGCCAGCTGGTAAATTATGTAGATCTACAATGTTTATTTTACTGGGTGCTGGCAAATCAACTGATGTATATTCAAACTAAAAAATATTTTGTTTTCGTTTTCGTATGTAAACGATATTTTATCATAAACTTATAAATAGATAAATTAATAAGTAACTCTGGACTCTACACCGCCTAGTCCCAGACTATGCAAAGTACTTTGGAAACTAGATGTTTGATAGACACATTTTTATTTTTTTCGCTTCAAAGGAACCTCTAGTTAGAAAAGCGAAAAAACCATCATTTTATCATACACTAATAAAATACGGAAACTCATGTTTTGTTTACAGCTATCTAAACCTTGTCTTTGTCTTATTTTCCTTGTCGACTATTTCTTACGTATGTTTTGTCACCTACATTTATTTAACAGATAAATTTATAGAAAGTAGCTTTCTTCGTTTACCTAAGTTTGCCTTATCATCAAGTTGCATTATCAGCACTATGAAAGTGCATTATATGTATAAGTTGCATGTACCGTTTTCATTTCAGAATTCAACTGTCATATGAGAATTATAATTTTTATCACTTTGGTTTTTTGGTGAATTATATTATTTTGTTGTTTTAAGTGTGGGTTAGTTAGTTACATACGCACAATGTAGTATAATAGTGTCAGCTTGCTTCCAATACCGCAGCGTAGTGTTTACGTCGAGCTTTTTCGTTATACCCAAAAAGTACATATATTTTTATTTTAATATTTATTACTCTCGATCCTAAGTGAAGTTTCATAAGAGATTATTATTAATGAGAATCTCAGTATTGCCTGTTCTCTTATCGTCTATCTATGGCATATTCAAGGCATAGAGAGTTTAAATCTGTCCTTTTTATGCAAACACGTTGATCTGGACAAGGTCCAAGTTAAAAATAAAACGCGATGGTTAAGTGTCAAATAAATGAACATAAAAAAAGGACAATAAATAAGGGTGACTCAAAAATTTGGCTCCTTGATAGCGTGGCAACTTTTATTTCGTGGATAGAATTGTTGCGGGTTCGATTCCCGTCTCGGGACAAATGTATGTATGAAAAACATCAGATGTTTTTTTTCTTTATATAATACAAAATATCAAATCTATCTAGTATAATGTATTAAGTATACCAGTCATCTAGTACCCATAACACAAGCTCTGCTTATCTTGGGGTTATATGATGCTGTGTGAATTGTCCAGCATTATTTATTTATTTATTTAATTGCCGTTTTGTTTGAAAAATGTATTAAATGTCTTTGTTTTTCAATTTAAAAACTAATGGTTTTGTAAATTACCTACTGAAGGGAAATAAAGTCAATATCAAGAGTAACATGTTTTTTCGACCAATTATTTGTTTGGGCTATGTATTTTTATTTATAGTAAAAAATATGCATGTATTTTCTTCTTAAAAGTTAACCTATAATTTTCAAAGAACAAAACTATAAACAGAAGATAAGCAGACAAATCATTCTGTATATCGTCCAAATGCCAACTACCACAACTGCCAAAAGTCAACTAATTTCTATCATTGATATTAAAGATAAATTTATTTACACGCAAACGTTAATAATTTAGATCGTATAATTTATCTATCCTTAAAAAATGATACATCACAATATTGTAGGAAAGCATGGCCACCAAACTGAACTAAAATTGCGGGCACATGAGACCTTACAACTCTGTCTGAGAGTGAAGGGCGCACTGCAATGCAGCTGTGATCACGTGCTTCGTGAACGTGATCACCGAGTATTGCAGTTGTATCAGGCATCGCGCGATTTTCAATCGTATAACGAATCCGCGATCAAACATACTGATATGGAATAGGTGTCCTAACCGGCATTCGCGCGATGCGGTCGCGCGACTAGAATGTTTGATCGCGACCACACGATGGTAGAATGTTACCCCTCCTCTCCTACCCGTGGATGCAGTAAGAGCCTGCTAAGGGACACCTCTGGAAGATGGGCAGCAGCGTCTCTCCGTATATCAACATCCCATACTGCGCTCACCAACCCGCCTGCCAAGCGTGGTGAGTATGGCAACTACCCCTCATGGAGATCCATGAGGGAGGCCTTAGTTCAGTAGTGGACGTTTTACGGCTGAAATGATGATGATGATGACACGATGATAGTCGCATCGCTTACTCGCGCGATAATCGCGTAGTCGCGTTCTATTAGGACGATGCCTCGGGTGAGCCTTCGGCTCGTCTCGTCAATTAGTCCATAACCTGAGCCTTATAAACTTGATGTATTGTTAAAATGTTTGATTGGAACAGGCTGTCTCCGTCGGTGATTGTCCGCGAGCGGCGGCTGGCGACGGCTCGCGCGACCGCGATGAACCCGCCCGCGCCGCGCCGCCGCGCCGCGTCGCCGTCGGACGCGCGGCAGCTGGCCGTCAACCCGCCGCCGCCCGCCTCACACCGGCACAAGGTAACATAACACGGCGGCTGGCGACGGCTCGCGCGACCGCGATGAACCCGCCCGCGCCGCGCCGCCCGCCTCACACCGGCACAAGGTAACATAACACGGCGGCTGGCGACGGCTCGCGCGACTGCGATGAACCCGCCCGCGCCGCGCCGCCGCGCCGCGTCGCCGTCGGACGCGCGGCAGCTGGCCGTCAACCCGCCGCCGCCCGCCTCACACCGGCACAAGGTAACATAACACGGCGGCTGGCGACGGCTCGCGCGACTGCGATGAACCCGCCCGCGCCGCGCCGCCGCGCCGCGTCGCCGTCGGACGCGCGGCAGCTGGCCGTCAACCCGCCGCCGCCCGCCTCACACCGGCACAAGGTAACATAACACGGCGGCTGGCGACGGCTCGCGCGACTGCGATGAACCCGCCCGCGCCGCGCCGCCGCGCCGCGTCGCCGTCGGACGCGCGGCAGCTGGCCGTCAACCCGCCGCCGCCCGCCTCACACCGGCACAAGGTAACATAACACGGCGGCTGGCGACGGCTCGCGCGACTGCGATGAACCCGCCCGCGCCGCGCCGCCGCGCCGCGTCGCCGTCGGACGCGCGGCAGCTGGCCGTCAACCCGCCGCCGCCCGCCTCACACCGGCACAAGGATAATGACTCGATAACTTGACATATCGACCTACTGCTAAGTCCGCTATGAACAAGCCCGCGAAACGCATCAACTAGCTTGCAGAGGGAGCTGTGTTACGTACACCAGAACTAGTGCAATAAAACATTCATTTTGTGAAAATGTGCTAAGCACGAACTCGGGTGGAATGTTATCTTAACAAAACCATTAATTTTAGCCTGCCTAAAGGCTCGAGCAGACCGGATGCGTATGCGTAGACGTGCACGTACCACAGAGTTGTAATGTATGGAACTGTATGAGACAGGACACACCGCTTGCGTAACGTTGACGTGCGCGTGATATGTCAGTTCCATACATTACAACTCAGTGGTACGTGCACGTCTACGCATACGCATCCGGTCTGCTCGAGCCTTTAATTGCGCTTCTACAGTGCGTTGAACCATAGTTTGTTACAAAAGGTATAGAAATGAACAAGTTTGTAAATAAAAAAAACTAAGTGACCCCGACCCCGTAAGAGGTGAAAACCCTGCTTTTTACTCATCATTAATCTACTTTAATATCATTTGATATCATACTTGGGTATATTTGAAAACATTCGATTGTTCATCGTCACTTTCACTCATCTTGTAAACGTTTTCACCGATTTTGATTTAACATGTCTAAGAGCCACCGCTAGAAAACCGGGTTGTAAAGCTTAAAAAAACTGCATTAAATTTGGTCCACTCGCTAGCTACGGTGCCACAGACAGAAAGACACACAGCGGTCAAACTTCTAACACCTCTTTTTTGACGGGATAAAAAATTGGGCCACAGAATCACAAGTGACCGAACGGTAAAGGCAGCCTGCGTTTAAGGTGTTTGTCTGAACGTGTGTGTTCGAATCCCGGTAGAATATCTAAATTATGATTGCATTTTTCATTTCTTTAAATGACGCGAGCACCTTAGTGTGGGTATACCTACACCTAAAAAAAATAAGTGTAAGGTGTAAATACAGTTTCTTTTAATTTTGTTTCCAGGAAGAAATAGATCCCTACGGCCGGAACAAAGTGCAACGAAACAACAGTAACAGGAAGAAGTACTCCAGATCTTCGTCGTCAGGATCAGGTAACACACACTCCATGCGGGCGCGGGCGTCGCGGGCATCTACCGTATGAATTCAAGCGCTACTTTCCCGACTCGTACTATAATATTATGTATCGAGTAGCGATCGATCCTTTTTACGTCGACACAGACATGCTGCAAGATCCATTACAAGAGCAAGCTTTGGAAATCAAAAATGATTCTGCTGCCCAATATCATTTTGAGAAGATGGATATGGCACAATGTTGGGTTAAATATCTCAAAGTTTATCCCAGCACAGCAGAGCATGCACTAAGATAGTTTTTACCTTTTGCATGCACTTATTTGTGCGAAAAAGCTAGGCGAGCCCACCTACTGCTATTTGCTGGGCCCTGCAGGGCTAGCATGGACTGGGGATAAAACTTTTGTCCACCGGTTATTTCCACTGACAAGGGATAAAATTATTTTATTCACCTGCCAAAGCACGGCAACATTGCTATCGGATCATTTCACTAGATATGCTTACATTTTGACGTCCAGTACACAAAATGCAAATGATTTCACAAAACTAGTGAGAAACTGTGCGGAAATGAATGACATTGGCATGATTCTCTCAGACCAATACCCAGGTATCAATTCTAGAGACTTCAAAGAATTTTTGGACGAAAAGAACATTCCAATAATTTTTACTGCTGTGGACTCGCCCTTCTCAAATGGTTTAAACGAAAGACTAAATCAAACGATAGTCAATAAAATTAGATGCAAAATAAACAAAAATGACTCCAAATTAGCATGGACAACTATAGCACAAAATTGTGTAAAAAGCTATAATGAAACAGAGCATACTGTCACTGGTTATGCTCCAAAGTATCTTCTTAGCGGCATAGATGTTACAATTCTACCAAACGAATTTAAAATTAAAAAGACCGAGTTTGATTTGATCCAAGACAGAAAAACAGCTTTGGAAAATACAATGCGATCTCACAATTACAACAAAACAATCTACGATAAAAATCGAAGACACGTAGACTTCAAAGTTGGTGATACTGTTTTTGTGGATAATGGTAACAAACTCAATAGGAAAAAACTCGATGAATTGAGAATTGGACCATATAAAATAATAGAAAAAATATCTAGCTCAATATACAAAATAAACACTAATCATAGGAAGACAGAGTCAAACTTTTTCCATGTCTCAAAACTAACTCCTACGCCTAAAGACCAGGAAGGTGTGTGAATGGTAGTGCTGATAGTTATCTGCTCTGGGAGGGGGAGATGTAAAGAAAAATATAATATATTATCTTTATTGAATTATATCACTTTTTGACATTAGACGTGGATACTCACCCTCCGCCTATAATTTCGGAGACAAGCGTTTCCCCTAGTTTGTCCACCGTGAATAGTTTATCCACCCATGTCGCCATGCTCGGAAGGTGGACAAAATTGACAGAGGGGAATAGTATTTTGTCCTCTCCCCGTGGATAAAATATCTCCGGCCATGCTAGCCCTGCTGGGGCAAGGGGAGGTGTGGGCGTATTAACACAGATTGAAACATCACTCCATTACAAAAGCGAAAATACCTACGCTTTAATAGCCGACAAAATCGTATTAATAATACCAGCAGCTTACAGCGAGAAAGAGTGTACCATAAGTATGCAAGCATAGAGTTTAGTTTGCTTTGCTCACCCGCCCCACCTACTTGCAAGTAATCTGTGACGCGGCATCGAATGAGTGGCTAGGGTTGCTTTTACGATGATTTTGATAATAAAACGAATGTGGTAAAAAAAACAGTTATTTTTATTGGTTGATCAAATATGATAACTTTTATAAAATGATTGATACACTTTTTTCCTTGTCTCAAATCACGCCTAAAATCATGTTGTGTGATACAAACAACACTCTTTTAATAGCTGAACTCCTTTATTTACGAATATTTTCTTTTCCTGCGTTCTGACTATTTTTAGAGGACAGGGAAAAATAATTCTAAAAACTTAAGATTTAAACTTCTTTACTACTTTGCCTTTGCTCGTCTCTCGGCAAAGAAAAAAATGACAACTTTTCATTAGTACCTATTCTTCGACTTTGGCATCCATTAACTGCACAATAGTTACACGGTTTCAGCTTCTAAAGGAACGCATTCAACGTGCGTACGCTCAAGCGGTCGTGTGGCAGCCTACTGCCGGCGTATCACCGGTGGTACGCCAAGCGGTAGGCTTCTAGTTCTAGGGGGGGGGGGGGGGGGGGGGGGGGGGGGATACCAGATCTGCACTGACGTCCCGCATTGGGGTGTATTGTGCATTGACCCCCGAGGTGCTACCTCGACCCTACCCTAACCAGCCCAACTCCTTGAAATACCGGAGAAGGACTCGGGGTCGCCGGCAGCATTAGGCGGTAGGCACTTGACGCGTGGCCTTGAACGAGTGACTGTTATATAAGTTAGTGTAGATGTAGAAGTATAGATAAAATGATTTACCGTCCTCCTTTACATTCCAGAGTCGTCGTCATCGTCCAGCGAGTCGGAGAGCGACTCGCACTCGTCGTCCACGTCGGGCAGTTCGGGCGCGCGGCGCGCGCGGCACGCCCGCCTGCTCAACGCAGCGGCGCGCCCTAGGTTACTATAACAACCTACTTATTAACTAATATTGTCTTGTCTTGTTATTTTATGGCCTTTTGTGTTTGGTTTAACACAATTCCTCCAGTGTCAAGTTAATTTATAAATTCGTAAGTTATTTGGCCAGCCATGTTGGCGGCCATTTCTGTCGTTCAGCTTAACAAATATTTCAAATAGGGTATTGCAGATTAATGACACATCTAAACTTTCACACACAACTTTCTTTTTTTCAAACAGCAGATTCCATTTTTTTCCAGGATGAACGCCAAGCCTGGGCCACCTGGCCTTGCTGCAGCAGTCACTATCACCAATAAAAAGGATTCTTCAAGTGATAAAGGTACACAAGATACAAGGTTGGGAAAGTGGTTTGAAAGTAATGGTATCATTCTAAACGCTGATAAGACAACTATTTTGAGATACACAAGTAAAAGGAAGTCCAGAAATGATAACATAAAAGAAGTAAGATTCTTAGGGTGTACTTTGGATTCCACTCTTTGCTATGACAGCCATATAGATAACATATGCAAGAGGTTGGTCAGTGCGAATTATGTTTTGTTTAAACTCAAACCTATAATTGATCAAAAAACCCTTATTTCTGTTTATTATGCCTATTGTCACTCCATAATCAGCTACTCTGTAACGATTTGGGGAAATGCGTCTCACATAGAAAAAGTTCTAATTTGCCAAAAAAGATCTATAAGAATAATACATGGCTTGCAAAGATTAACTTCAGCTAGAGCGTACCTACTTCAAAAAAGCTAAAATTTTGACGGTGATATCACTTTACATTTTTAACTGTCTTTTAGAAATTCACTTAGATAAGGACAAATTTTCTATGAAAAAGCAAAAGCACAACTTTAATACACGAAATAAAGAGAAACTACATATACCCCGAACGCGACTTGTCAAGACAAAAAATCAAGGACTTTGCATTAAGCTTCAAATGTACAATAAGTTACCTCTACAAATTACTGAGCTGCCTTTTAATAAATTCAAATCAATTCTAAAATGTTTCTTTGAGTGTCATCCATTTTATCATATCAATGAATATATGAGTTGTACATTTTCTGATCTCTAGGCACATAAAAAAAAAAAGTTCCCACTGTTTACCCTGATGTTTATAATTAGGTTATGTTGTATTTTTGATGAAATTAATTTGTATTTTTTATGACTTGCCAATGTTATGAAATGTAACGGAATGGTTAATAAATGAATACTGAATACACTAGTCACAGGTACAATAAATCTCGCAGCTCATATCTCTTTTTTAATCATTTCATGAAAAATATTTTTACTAGGTACTTTTTTTAAACCAGCTGCTGGAGGCAGCAAATTCGTTTGTTCTTCAAAATCTGTCCCTGGCTCGCAGTCTTTCATGATGTGGCAATTTTGTGTTACAATTTCTCGAAAACTGTAAACATAAATATTAATTTTGTCCAAAGACTATATAGGTGATTTAGCCTGGGAAGTCATTGTTATTTTTTTTTTAAACTCTTATATGTCCTGAATTATGTTTAACGTAACATATGTACTTTTTTTAAGATACATAAAGAACCTTGAAAAACAATAAACAATTTCTCGAAAGGTATTTTTGGGCAACAGATAATTTTTGGCTACAGAAATGAATCATGTAATTTATTTGACAGAAACTGGCGGCAGAAAGCGATCTGCATCTTCGCCGATCGACGACGGCCCCGCGGGCAAGAAAGCCGTATCGAGGAGGGAAGAACTACTTAAACAACTAAAAGCGGTGGAGGACGCCATAGCGAGGAAGCGATCTAAAATATAAGACTAATTTATAACAATTTCTGTGTAAATTTTGAAACGGTTGGCCAGTTAGGCTTTTTCGGAAGGATTTCTGCAAGCTTTGTACAGAAAAGCATTGGCCTACCATATTCAAACGTAAGATAGGTGGATTAGGATGTACAATTAAGAGCATTTACTCTGCGTCTCATGTATATGATAATGATCATTACAAATGTTTACAATGTTACTCCAAATCAAATTAAATGATAGAATGTCTATTCTCTCTTAGAAGCTGGTGTTCATATGTTTTGTTATGTATGCTAAACTTGACGATGACGTAAAACAATTGATATTTTGTTCATATCACAAAACCAATGCCTAGTTAGTAGATTCCAAGGGACTAGATGTAAACTAAAATGAGCAAAAATAAAAGTGCATTATTTTTAAAAATATCTTTTATTTGTAGTATTTGTAGTGTTACTGATCAATTTCTGCATTTCTTCTAAGTATCTCTTCACACATGTCGCCTTGACAAAGTCTATAGGTGTAGGTTTAGATATATTTGATAATATCTATTGTTGCTAGGTTGTATTTGTTTGAAGAAGGGTTTCTTACAAGAACCTGATTGCGCGATGATGCGATTAGCTCATAGAGTGCATTGTATGCGATATAACCAATCCCACATGATTGTGCTTCCGTAAAACTGAACGCACCTTGAGCTACAAAGCCGATGGTTTCTCGAGAGCAGACATTACGGACTGCGTCTATTTGAGACGGCAACCATAATTCTCGCATTAGTTTCATATATGCTGACGGTTCCGTGTTGAGCTTCTTCTTTGGCTTCGTTTCATGTTTCTGTAATAAGAAATTTGGTTAAGGTAAGGCAACTCTTTTGCCTAATAGATTAGACACTAGTTAGACTCCGCCACACTTAAGAAAGCTTTGTGTAACTATGGTCTAATTAGTAACTGAAATAAGTATTTATATGCTTGAGCATTGCACAGCAGACAATTTTCAAATAAACTAACAATTTAAGTAATTTTATAATATTTAAATAAACAATATTTCTTTGCTTAAGAGATGAACTTCAGAGCATGAACTCTCGGTAGGATAATGAAGGATAGTGTCTTATGTAATTAGATTAACATTTGGTCTCGTATTATACTGGAATTATTATCTATTATTATATATCGTATTATACTACTTATAAAAAAACAAACTTACATTTGCGTTTGTAATAGTAAAATAGTAAGGATGAGAATTACAATTTATTTTGTGAAACTAAGCGCAGACAGAAGGGAGCGCAGTGCAGACAGAACGGAGCGCAGCGGAGAGGATTTTATTAACGCACTTGAAAATAAACTTTAATTTTTTTTAAATAAAGTGCATAAATGCTTGAACCTGACAAAAAACGCTCGCGCGTCCTCGAGGATCCGTAATCGCGATCGCGATCCGTAAAGAAAATGCCTGAGACCGCGCGGGGATTATTCCTCTGTCTGCGCTGACCCTAAAACTTCTGCCATGCTTACCTTAGTTAAAAGTGTTGCTTGTGATTTCTTCTTCTGTTTGACCCTTTGCTTTCTCATTCTTTTCAAAGTTTTGACATGCTTTGTTCTAGTTTCTTTTCTCAATTTTTGGTTGCGGTCTTCATGCAGTGGCTCAAAAAGAGTCTTGATATTAGCTATGTCCCCAGGTTTTGGCAGGCATATGTGTGCATTTCTTTGTAAGTTACCAACAGGAAGTTTTAAGTAGCAAGCAAGTAGACAGGATGCTGTATTTTTTGTTACTGGTAATTGTTTTACACTCTTCTTTTTTATACAATCCTGAAATAAAAAAAAATGAGTCTTTAAGGAAATGCAGCTCTAAGAAATATTTTACTGTGGGGTGCTGGTGGTAGAATGTTGCCCCTCCTCTGTTCCATGGATGCAGTTAGAATTTGCCAAGGGATACCTCCGGAAGATGGGCAGCAGCATTTTTTCATGTATCACACATTCTGTACTGCTCTCGTCAACCTGCCTGCAAAGCATGGGGAGTTTGGCAACACCCCAAATCATCAGTACTTGGAGATGAATGAGCAAGGCCATGTCCAGCAGTGGATGTCCGACTGTGATGAGTTCTAAATAAATTAAAAGTAAAAAACACTTTTTAACAAACAAGCTTTTATTTAAACGTAATACGTATACTAAAAATAATAAAATAAACATTTTCCATTAAAGTTTAATGTCAACTTAAAACGTCTTTACACAATATATGTAATAAAAAAGCTTGTCGCGAGATTAACCTGTGTACATGTACATAACTGGATCTAATTGTTTTTTTTTTTTTTTTTTTTTTTTTTTTTTTAAATCTCTTTTCTTCTTGCGATCTGCCTATTGGGCATTAAGCGAGAGTTGTGTAGTTCCGCGACGCCTGGCATGAGTGGTATGAGCCCAGTGGCACATCCAACTTCTATGGTTCTTCTATATTTATATTAGGTCTTGAGGAGCTCTTCTCCTAATTCTTGTGAAAGTTTTGGCGGCAGGGTTCATCAAGTCGCACGCTAGTTCGTTAGGATGGCGGCCTATGCGCTTGGCATACGATTTGAGTTTGCTTTTGACGTCTTCTCTAACGGTTGGCATCTGGAGGTCACGGTGTAGCTGGTTGTTAGTAATATACCACGGTGCGTTTGCGATCATGCGTAGCGTTTTTGATTGAAAGCGTTGTAATATGTCTAAGTTAGAGTTTGCTGCTGTTCCCCAAAGCTCAGCACCATAGGACCACATGGGTTTCAGTATGCATTTATAAAGGAGAAGTTTGTTGGTTAGGGAGAGCTTTGACTTCCGTGCCATCATCCAGTATAGTTTGTGAAGTTGGATACCTAGAGCTTTTCTTTTGGTAAATATATGTTTTTTCCAGGTGAGGCGTCTATCTAGGTATATTCCAAGGTAGCGTACATCTTCGCACTGAGGGATTTGTATTCCATTTAGCTCGACAGGGGGGCAAGAGCCGTGTCTGAGTGTGAAGGTAACCTGCGCAGATTTGGTTTCGTTAGCCTTGATTCGCCAGTCCTTAAGCCAGTTTGAGATCAGGTGTAGGCTTCTTTGCAGCATAGCGGATGCGACTGTTGGATTGGCATGTGAAGCGATTAGGGCTGTGTCGTCCGCAAAGGTACCCACAAGAACGTCATCTAGAGTCGGTAGGTCAAAGGTGTAAATGAGGTACAACACAGGGCCCATTACACTTCCTTGAGGGACTCCTGCATTAATCGCATATAGTCCAGTTCTGTCTTCTCCATGCTTGACATAGAAGTGCCGCTGGCTTAGGTAGGACTCAATTAGTAGATAGAAGTTTACTGGTAGAGCTTTCAGGATTTTGTAGAGGAGGCCCTCGTGCCATACACGATCGAATGCTTGAGAGATGTCCAGGAACGCGGCCGAGCAGTAATGTTTGTGTTCGAAAGCCTCATTTATCTAATTGATTTAATTTTTTTTTTCAAACAATGTTTTATTGTGTTATTACATATATTGTGTAAATACGTTTTAAATTGACATTAAACTTTAATGGAAAATTTTTTATTTTATTATTTTTAGTATACATATTACGTTTAATTAAAAGCTTGTTTGTTAAAAAGTGTTTTTTACTTTTAATTTATTTTTTACTTTTTAGTTATCACTGGACAGTTGGTTTCTTGTCTGTTCATCTCATGACCGCCATGTTGGATTTAGAGTGATGTCATATAATTTTTCAAGTAACTCTCAGGAAGGCCATTAATTTGATACCTACCCATATTGTAAGAGTGCATTATGAATAACTAGTACGCCATCTTGGGTGTTCCGCCATGTTGGATTCAGAGTGACGTCACATAGCTGACCATGCATTGTGATCCAAAGTAAACATGTATACAAAATTTCAGCTTAATTGGTAAAAGATATCTGCTTCAAAATTGAGTTGCAAGATTCCGCGAACAAACATAGTTACATACATGGTAAGCTAAATAAAAGCTTGTAAAAATTATGTTACTTTTTAATCTAGAGCACATAAATGTATTACCTGCAAATTGTTTAAAATCCTCCAGTCACGTAAAACATAATAATCATCAACAGGGTTACTAGTCCAATCCTGGAGTAGGCACTTCCAAGGACAACTAAATGGACAGTTTATTCCCAATTTTATGTAGTTTTCCCTCTTCTTTGGAGGTAATTTAAAATACTTTTCTCTCAATTCTGATTCAATCCTCTCTTCATTTTCTTTTCCAGCATCTGAGTCTGGTGGGAGGAAGCTCTCTCCCATTTCGAGTGCTAAGCTCTCTGTCTCCCGGAGTCCTCCAGCTCTTGCCCCAAACATAACAAAAGTTTGCCAAAATGAAAGTCCATATCCAGAAGGAACAATTATATCCCATCCACATCCATAGCCTGCAAAAAAATTATAAATATGTAGGTTTATGAGCACCAACATACACCTAACACAACTGATTTATTTACTTATTCAAAGTCAAAGTCAATAAGTGAGTTTTATTCAATAGAACAAAACAACACTTAGAATAGTCGGTTTACAAAATAAAAACAAAACAAATTTAAATTGAATAAAGCACATAATTGAATTAGTTCGCTTCGGAAAACTTTTTTTTTCCAAGCGAGGGAAAGAAGCGAACAAGAAACCTTTATTACAGTTATAAGTTTATAGTGAACATGCATACCTGATTTTTTATAACAAGAGTCCTGTGATCCTGGCCTTTGAATCAAAACTACAGGCACACTCTGCAATTCGGGATCATTTAGAAAAACTTCTCCCGGAACAAGGTTCAGTTTTGTAACATGTTTAATGAACTCTCCATTTGTTTTCACATTCTTTTTGATATCTTGGTGAATATTCGTTGACCACAGAGGGGAGGTTGAAATTGTAGGTGGTATTTTTGTTAAAGCTTCTCGACTCAATTGTGTGTAAGAATCCTCTGGTATAGCTTTAGTGCGGTATGTCGGTCTCATTACACGAGGATCTCTAACTATCAGACTTACAATTATTTTTGGGGATAATTGAGCAGGACTCTGTGCTGAACTTATACTTTTCCAATAATCTTCCTTTTCTCTCAAGTATAAATTAGGACTAGTTTTAGTATGTTTCTTCACCCAAGAATTGCCTTTTATGAATTCCATATCTTCAATGCACTTCAAGCTATTTACCAAAACTGCATGGCTATTGGGCCCAGTCAAGCGGAAGTGATTAAAAGATCCTGGCAAGAATTTAATTTTTATTTGTTCAGAATAAATGTTGGAGACCTTTTGTCTTTTTGCAGAGTCCTCACAGACCCTCACTGTGCTTAGCAGGTCTTGGAAACAATTTTGCACTACTTTGAATTGGGATGGATGTACAAACAGCCATAGTGTTCTAATTGATTCAGCATCATTTAATGGTTCCCACAGGTAAGCTGCTTTGCCAATGTAACCAGATGGGAATTGGTTAGGTTTATATATGTGAATTTCACCTTGTCTAGTGCCTGCTATGTAAGATTTTGCATCTATAGTGGGACAAACAGTGGTGTCTGTAACAGCAGTGAACATATTTTTGATTGTATCCATATTTCCCATTATCTGAATGGGTGTATGATATGACACATCTTGTAACAGACAATGTTTGGATGTGGCTCTGTAGCAAGCTCTGAAAACCTTATCACAGGGCGCCTGAGCAAGTCTGTGTCCCCATTGGTTAGTCATATGAAACCGTTTAGCATGCCATATGTGAGTTTCCAGCCAAATATTACTCAGCCTCCTACGATTATACTCTTTGAGCAAATTTTGGGGCCGTCGCCTATGTTTCCTAGAAGGTTTTTGCTGTTTAGGAGGCAGTCCACTCTTTTTAAGTTGATCTAAATGGGCTCTTCTGAGTTTAGTAGGTAGCCTTTTTGAATTATGACTCATAACTCTTCTCCTCATATGTACGGGCAATGACTGGAAAACCAGCCTCACTTTACTTGGATTAAGGATGCTCTCAGTCATTGCTGCTATTTCTACGCTTCTTGATGCCGCAAATTTCAAACTATTAACTGCTGTTGGAAGATGTTCTGAACCACCCAGGGTGGCATCGAACTCCGTCGATTCCATAGTTTCAGCTGTTGTTTAATATATTTTTACCATGTAAACAAATGTTTTATTAGCTTATTACGATTTCGTACGTAAGTTTTATTTAAGGTTAGATAGAAAATGTACGAACTTACGAGAGCACGACAACGATGCTCCGTTTTGTTTACAAATTTTATAATTCTCAAATGATATGACTGACTTGTTTGATGACATTGACAGGTTGTCCAAATGAGGCGTTTTCATTAAAAAGTAAAAACTTCAAAAATAGTTACCTCGTACCTTATAGATGGCGTTAGTTTTCTTTTACTGGTAGGCATAATTCGAAAATGACAGGATTAATCACAAACTTGCTTACTCCGCTTGCCAGCTCCATCTGTTAGGTTTAGTAGAAAACTCTTTTTCTTGTTTTACTGAAAACGGCTCATTAGACTGTGGCACATTATAAACTTGATCTTGGTAATATCTCTGTGAAATATTTTGAACTATAAATGTTGTTTTTTTTTCACGTAGCCGTAGGTAGGATGAGTTCGGTCGGTTACAGCATTATCGGAAGTGCAAAAGTGGCTGAGTAGTTGTCCCTTTTTCTCTCATTGCTTTTTAAATTATTCTATCCTGCTGTCACCAAACTTATCGTAAGTGGATTAGATTATAGTTGCTACAACATTGAGTTAAATATCATAAAGAGAGAATATAACTAATACTACTTGTCTCTGCTAATACCTACCCCGTTTATTATCATATCTTGGAAATGCGGAATGTTCAGAAGCATCCGAAAGGAAGTAAATAATTTGAGCAGAAAACCATGTGATCCATGAGAAATTCTGAAACTCTTATTTATGGCATAGATACCGTGCATTATAGGTACCGATTTGGCTATTTTCAGCTTCAAGCCAAAACATGAATTAAGATTCAGAAAGTATCATTTTGTGATAAAAGAGACCACAGATCAGTGTTCTCGAACGACAAAGTACGAAATCCGTAGAGATGCCCACTAAAATCCGGTTTATTTGTAGGTACCTACCCAAAATCGGTATATGACAAAAAAAAACACAATTCTCAATTAAATTTATCAAAATATAAACTTAAAAACGAAATGCTAAATAAAAACCAAGTAAAAATTACAGCTTTCTAAAACTAATAGTCTCTTCTTAAAATCGAAGACAGACAAACAAACATATTCACACTGGAAAACTTCACCTCACCTCGAAAGAATTAGTAAAAAATTGAATCGAAATTCGTTTATATAGACAAGAGGTTTCCCGAGCGGGAATCTCCTTTAGTTCTGCAACTTTAGTTAACATTACGGGGAATCCCACAATACTAAGATTAGGTATACCTACTTTTTATAGGTTAACGTTACGGGTAGGTTGTAATCTTACAACAGTAGGTAGTAGAAAAGGAAGTGAAATATCGATTTCCATGTATACATAAATCGTTTGCATGCATTTCGGTATTTCGGTAGGAATACCGAAAAATCGATAGGTTCGAGACCACTACTGCCGCAGATATCGAAAATTTTATGTATGTTAAAAAATCGAATAAAAATTTTAAATACGAATTTATCACAAATATTTATTATTTATTTGGGTATTAGGAACACTCAGCACTTCTTGAGCACTCAGCCATTTTCGCAGCACTTAGAAAACAAGATATTCCGACTACTTGTGGGGAAAACTCTTCCCACGTAAATAAAAGAGCGGCTTCGATCACAAGGTTTAATGGGGTACGGATTACACCTTACACATGATACAAATAGGTACAATAAAAGCACAGATAAAAGTGTGATATGTCTTGTCTTTTCTTTTTATTTTATGGCCTTTTGTGTAAAAGTGTGATAATAAGAATGCGTAACAGCAATCGGAAAAGCCACGCCAATAATATACATCTGTCACTCTACTAGGGATGTACCCAACAAAAGGGTTGTGTCGAATCGATTCGATCGAATCGCCACACCACCCCCCTACGGAGAAAATTAAACCTAAGCAGGAACAAAATAATAATAATAAAAATCTGGCATTTTGTGTAAAAGTGTGATAATAAGAATGCGTAATAGCAATCGGAAAAGCCACGCCAATAATATACATCTGTCACTCCACTAGGGATGTACCCAACAAAAGGGTTGTGTCGAATCGATTCGATCAAATCGCCACACCACTACACCACGTCGGGGTCACCAATGTGGGGAAAACTCTTCCCACGTAAATAAAAGAGCGGCTTCGATCACAAGGTTTAATGGGGTACGGATTACACCTTACACATGATACAAATAGGTACAATAAAAGCACAGATAAAAGTGTGATATGTCTTGTCTTTTCTTTTTATTTTATGGCCTTTTGTGTAAAAGTGTGATAATAAGAATGCGTAACAGCAATCGGAAAAGCCACGCCAATAATATACATCTGTCACTCCACTAGGGATGTACCCAACAAAAGGGTTGTGTCGAATCGATTCGATCGAATCGCCACATACTTACATCCAACTTTTAGAACACAATTACCTAAACAGCACTGCAGCCATTAAATTAGATTCTACCGGACAGTCTTTCCAAATACAACGAGGTGTTAAACACTGTTCCACTGTCCCCAAAAGTTTTCACAGCCACTTTAGAAGAGGTTTTTAAATCAATACCTAGTTGGTTGGAAAAGGGGATCTTCGCCGGTGATAAGATTTGTACCTCTAGGTACATAAATTTTATTGCAGTGCCCTTACTGGGCTCATGTAGAACTTACCCTTAATTTAAGAACTATACTGTAGACATGAAAGCAATAAATAATTTAGATTTTTGATTTTTTAAGGAATAATCTCCGATTTACCGACGATAGGTATAGTTCTCTTCTCCACATCAGCAACTGAGCTCGGCACAATGTTGGACGAACTTAACACGGCAAGCCTCAAAGTTGGACTTTGCATGAACAGGTCCAAAACTAAGATAATGGATAATGAACAACGCCACAGAACACAGGTTACAGGTAGGGGATGGGGAAATTGAATAATTATGTTCATGAGTTCTCCTAAACATATTAGGTAGGTAGGTAGGTATTGAAGGTTTATTTACAAACATGCTACTCTACATCGAATAATATAATATATATATAATATATTCAATTTATATTTAGGCCAATTAGTATCCTTCCAGAGCAGACAAGATGCTGAAATAACAAGTCTCAAGTCTATGAAAGATCTAATGAAAGGCGACCTGCCACTAACACTCAAAAGAAAACTTATGAACATGTGCATTTTGCCCATCCTCACCTATGGCGCACAGATAACCAGGTTATTGACCGCTTTGCAAAAGAACGGACTTGGGGTTTGCCAGCGAGCGATGGAGCGCAGTATCCTAGGAGTCAAATTGTCAGACCGGATAAGAAACGCGGCAGACGGAGACGTCGATGGAGAGACGAACTCGACGCATACTTGAAAGACTGGACCACAGTAGCTAAACCAAAAAGAGTGGAAGGAAAGAAGGGCGGCCTTTGCCCTGCATTGGGACAGTAGGTGCAGGCTCTTAATAATAATAATTAGGAAAACAAACTAAAGATACAGTAAGATCATACTAAAACCAGTAGTTTTAAAATAAAAATAATATTGTTATTAAAAAGTTCAAATGTAGACTACTGAAGGTTTATTGGGCGGTCTTATCGCTGAGAAGAAAATGAATCTATTCCAGATATTGTGACCTCGTCTCTAGGAAGGGTTGTAGAATCTATTCTTACTAATAAATAGTGCACGCAAACTCCCTACTATGATGAGATGGCTTTCGTTGGATTATCTTAGGACGTAGGCATTGCTACACTCATGAATGCGAACCAGATCATGATTCGTCCGGTTGATTGCCTGAGCCAGATCTTTAAGAGGGGCTTGAGTTTGGATATCGACTGCATCGAGGTAGTAGGAAAAAGTGAGTATGATTGAAAATTTAATAAATAAGAAGAACACAGAAGAGAAGATAACACGCCACCTTCAACAGTGTTGAACGCACTGCTGAAATCTACTAAGGCTTACCTTAGAAGATTTTAGCAGATCGGCTATGGAAAACCGACAATTCAGTATCCTTAGTATCTAAGGACTAATTAGTATCTAAGGCTATGGAAAACCGACAATTCAGTAGAATTGTCGGTTTTCCATAGCCGATCTAATGTCAGCACATCAGTGATTTTGCAAGAGTAGGTAGTACCTAACAGTATTGTATTATCAGTCATCTAGTACCCATAACACAAGCTCTGCTTAGCATGGGGCTAGATGATGCTGTGTGAATTGTCCATCATTATTTATTTATTGTGGCCGGCAGACTGGAGAGAATTGAGGTTTTTTGTTGTTAATGAAGGAACTAATCTGATTAGATTATTTCCTTTACTAACATGGCTAAGGAGTTTAAGAACCTTGGAACTGAAAGCGAGAATGGAGATGGGACAATAGACAGTAAAGGAAGATTTAGATTTTGAGAGGAATTATGTGCGCCCTCTTCTAAGCCAAAGGCTACGGTGTCAGACGTAGTAGAGAAGTTAATTAAGTGACAAAAAACTGGGGCTAATACCCTAATACTGAGATATCAGAGGGAGCCATGCATGTGGCGGCGTCGGCGTTGTGCATAGGTACCTCACACACTCAAGTGCAGGGATTCTGAGCTTGGGCATGTTTCTTCTAAATTTTACATCTATATTAATACGATATTATTATATAGCTGTATGTAGAGTTTATTTGTTTGGTTGAACGCGCTAATTTCAGAAACTACTGGCTCGAATCGACGAAATATTTTAGTATTGGATAGCTTATTTACTATCGAGCAAGGCTTTTATAGTACCTAGGTATAAACTTCTTTATACACTACATAGGTATATGTATATATTTTACAATACTTTCTGTATACACTGGGGTATTCAGAAAGTATTGTAAAAAAAGTTTTTATGTGTGAAAGACTGGCCAGTTACTTATTTTGATAATTCTCTTTTTGTTACAGTAAAAAAAATATTATCAAAATCGGACTACTCCGTAAAAAGTTATGCTGATCATAAAATAAAAAAAATATAGGTACGCGTCGACTTGAGAAATTCCTCCGTATTTTCGTCGGTCGGTTCAAAATAAGTACGTTCCATTTTCTAAATTTCATTTAACTTTTTGCGAGCTAATTCTGATTATTGTGTCTTATTGAAAAATGGGCCAAGTGCGAGTCGGACTCACCCACGAAGGGTTCCGTACCTTATTTGGCAAAACAACTACTATACTATAAATATACAACTAAATATTCTGTCAATATTTCAAGCGTCTACCTGTTGCCGTTATAATATCGAGCAAAAAACGGCATGAGAAGAAAAAAAAAAAAAATGACAGATGCGCTGTCAGCATTCGAGCAGGCTGTAAACGAGGGAAGTCTATTTTATATCGCTGTATATATCTATGATACTACAGCGTCAGCAACAAGTACAAATGCTGACGGGACGCTCCAGTGCCTGAAACATTGTTTGATGGAATTAGGCTTGACCTCTCAGCTTTTTAATGTAAGTGCAATACTATTTACCAATAGCATGCTCTACATAAAATCATCATCATCATCATTTCAGCCGTAGGACACCCACTGCTGGACATAAATTAAATTAATTTATAGTTTCAGCATGATCCATAGATAAGAAATATGTCACACAGCTAGTTAAACAATTTACGGCACTACACTACAGTATCTGGGCAGCCCCACCATTGCTCTAAGCAAGTTATTGTAAAGGACGCGTAGTGCACTGATGGACGCCTTGGTATAAGTAACATAGGCCTCTATCCACCGTCGAATACAATTTATTTCTGAACATTATGTTATGTACGACATAATTTTCAGAAATAAATTGTATTAAGTACATAAAATAAAAATGCCTTATTTATACTGCATTGAGTTGATATTGAAAAAAATCTCTTTATAACAAAATTTATTTCTCACTATTTTACTCTTCTACAAAGGTCGCCTCCACGGGGGCGTAGGCACCTCCCAAAATAATGAGATCAGAAATTCATTCGTTTATTTCCATAGTTTTCAATAAATTACAAAACATAGACTTTTACTATATAAGTAGATATAATAATACTATATTTATGTAAACTAATATACTAATAATATTATAAAAAGGTAAAGTTTGTGATTTGTGAGTTTGTGACGTTGGGTAATCTCTGGTCTGGACCTACTAAACCGATTTCTTTCGATTTTGAAAATTATTTTACTATTAGAAAGCCACAGCATTTTTGAGTGTCTATGACACTATAAATTTATATATAGAGCTTTAAATTTACCCTAAAAATTTAATTGTAAAAGACCTTTTCGTGGTAGTTGGATTTGCAAAGTACCTCAGTCAGAGAAAAAACGTTTCTGACGAACGCTGCGAACGCTGAGAGGTATATGATTGAGTTACAGATAAAAGTTTGAACTTTAAAGAACTTGATACTGCCTACAAAAATGTCAACGACAGCCTATGTAAACTTTCATATTTAAGTTACAAAAAGTACCTAATTTTTATAATTAAAAAATAATTTAAATCGTAAGGTGATGTTTATTGGTTTTATTATCGACAATTATGAATTCTTATCAAAATAAGTAAATTTATCGTCTCAAGTGTTTACTTCCTGTCGCAAATCTCTAGCCACGACCTCATCAACGCGGCGCGATATTTCTTGTAAAATACGGTTTTGAAAACACATGACACTGCCTGCACCTTCAGCTTCTTTCTATAATTCAATTATATATAGGTGAACGAAATAAAACAGGCGTCTTGGTCAACGACAGAAGAGAGCTGAAGGTGCAGGCAGAGTGTCATGTGTTTTCTTACTCGTGTTCTTTTACTGCATATTATTTGGACATATGGTTAAGGAGATAATAAGACATAGTATGAAACCGCAACCGTGACATAATCCATTGAGTGATATTTCTATTAGACGGCTTTTTTCTTAAACAAGACGTAGACGTCTTAGACAAGAATTTTAAGGCTACACTGGTGGCGATTCTGTTGTTGCACTAACCATCTAAAGCTAATTTAATTGACGTAAAACTAAAAGTAAAAAAAGTAAAAGTAAAAAATGTTTTATTGACATAAGTAGGGTGTTACAATTATTAATGAATCCATAGGCTCCCGAACTAGTTAATAACTGTGTTTCAGGAGCCAGTGGCTTCTCTAACAATCTGTGATAATAATTATGTCTAACTTAGGTAAATCTAAACTGACTAATTTGACGTATAGCTATTTGGTTAGTGCCGTTCTAAAATTAAAACGGAACAAATACACACAATTTTACGCTGACAGCTCTAAATTTAAAAACTTTTCTCTTATGCCCTCACTATTACGGTCAAAAATTCTCTCTGGTGGGTATTGACCTGATAAAGCAGCGTTTTTCTCATGGGCAGTTATATTTTGACTTATCTCGGGTTGGAACTCCTCATTATAGGTACATCTAATATACAGGAAAGTTTTGAACAATTTAAACAAACAATTGTCGACGTAGCTCAGAAAGTTGCGGAACTGAAATGGAGCTGGGCTGGTCGTCTGCCGTATGCCCGAAGATCTGCGGGCTAAGATCCCCACCCAGTGGAACCCCGACACGGTAAGACGCCGCGGCAGACCGAAGAAACGATGGCGTCACGAGTTAGACCAAAATGCAATATCGCATGGTCGCATGTGCGCATGGGTCGAATTGACACCAGATCGAGAAGCATAGGATTAAGCGCACTTGGTAAGCTAATAAATTATAGCTAATAAAATAAACACTGCGATAATTTTTATTATTGACTTTACCTCAAATAAAATATTTTTTTACGTCGATTACATTGTCGTAGTCGATTGAAGAATGTATGTATCTTTTAATTACAACAATAATGAACAACAGTTTTATAATAAAAATACTTAAAAGCTACTTACTATACATGTACACTTACGGAAGAGTACGTGTAAACTCTTTGCTAGTAACATCATAAACGTAAGTTAATGTTACTTAGTATAAAAATTTTTTTGCCTATTCTAAATTGCTTTTGATTATTTTTGAAGCGACGACCTTCATGTAATTGAAGTCTGGTACAATTATGATGGCGAGATTTATTTTCTTAGAATTTCCTTTACCTAAGTAACTTAATTTATATTTACTACGCTTTTATTAAGCTAATAGTGTTTGTTATAGCTAATATGTTTGTTTAGGTAAAAATCTTGCAAGGTGAATTAGAATCACCTCCGACTGAGCTGAAACTTAGTTCTTGTGACAATACAATAATTTATTTATTGATATTGTCATTGTATTTTACAGCAACAAAATTACTATAGAAATGAAAAATGCAATCAAAATTTTGTCTTCGACGGGACTCGAACCCGCAATGTTCAGTCGAACACCTTAAGCGCAGGCTGCCTTAACCATTTCGGACACGAAGACACTAACCGTCGGGTCGAAAATCTTGATTGCCTTTATCGGCTACTCCGTGCTACACAACCGATTTACATCCACGACTTTGGTAAGAGACCTTGCTAAGAGACCTGCCCAGAGTCTGCAATCAATCTGCAATCAGTTAAAGTGAGGATAAGATCGGAGGCAGGATTCTTGGCTAGGCGGAACAACATCAGGTGGACAAATTCGGTGACAGAATGGTGGCCCATGAAAGATAGATGATATGTAATATAATTGTTAGCAGAACTAAAGTTTGCTTCAAAATGGGCTTCGCCACATGAAGGATGATGCGTTTCTGGTCAACCCACTTAATATGGTAGCAACAAAACAACCAAATAGTTTTATCATAGATACAAACTTATTCTAGATAACATAATTAATTCCGTAAAAGCAACGTTGATGCGTTTCTTCGGGCTCGGTGAATAACTGTCGTATTCGGAACAAAATCAGCTTTCACAATGATCTCAGAATATAGAACAATCTGTCAAATCATTATGAAAACCAGTTTCGTAATTCCTGTTTCTTCTGTTTTCTTTCTTCCATCTTCTGGATATCTTCATCATTTTCGAGTTTTCTTCCTTTGTAACCCAATAAGCATTAACATTATTCACAGGAATGTTAGTAGATATTTAATCTAAGATACGTTATTTCATAGTTATATTATTAAATATACTATAATAATATGTAGTGTTATCTCGCTAAGATACTCAGTGTATATTTCCGAAATTAATTTTGAGTTTTCACATTCCATTAGAAAAATTATGAAACTAGTTATGAATACAACCAAATAATTCACAGATTCGCCAAGCACACCAAACGAGTCATAGAACTTAATTACATTGGAATCACAAGAATCTACCGTTTAGTAGTGCTATGAATGGAGTTGTCATCGCTCGATTGGGCCAAGTATGCGGGAATAGGATGTTATGGACACAGAATAATAGCACTATCCAACAGAGGCTCGTATAGACGACTGTAATTGTGAACCACGCGAATTTGAATCTAAAACCGGGCAATTTAAGCACATATTGTAATAAACACGACAGTAAAATGTCTTCAAATGATGAGTGCGAGCGATACTGAGTCTTGTCTTCTGGTCCTGTAGGATTGAATTCAACTGGTCATATGCCAGTGACACAGTATGACGTTCGGGACGCTCCCATTACCAAATGACATCATGTTGAGTCACGCCGAACTCCCGACGCTTCTTTTCTTACATACGCCATCTGGAATGTACAATGTTCAATTATTATCCTGTACGAATCTGACATAAAAAAAATATACTGAAAATTTTTAACAGGGTTCTGCGAATAGATCGTATAATGAACAAACTTTTTAGTTAACATTTGAGCATTGTCTTTTGTCTCTTCTACATTTGCAAAAGTTTAACTCATTTATATTTAAAATAAAAAATATAATTCTAGGTGGTTTGGCACCTTATTTAGACACAAAATCAACTACCAACCCTGCACATGTAGCCTACGTATTTGATTTTGTGTCTAATTAATTAAGGTGACGTTATACTAGGGATGCAGTGGGCGCTAAGTTTACTCATGTTGTAATAAAGAGTCGGCGAGCCTACAGCCGTGCGACCCACAAGAGAGAACTAATTAGGCAAGGCAGTGTGGAGTGACCACAAATGGAAGACCGGCCTTGTTGACTTGCGCGGGAGTTGGCGCCACCACAATTATTTCGCCAATTTATCGGCGGTTCGTTGTCCACGCAAGTTGGTACTCGATTTGAATCGTTGAATTCGATTCTGCGACTTCCTTAAAAGGGTCTGTCGACGTAGGATCGATTGCGTTCAAAGAGTGTTTTGTGGGTGTTGTAGTGTTTGTGGTGGTGGCGGCTGCCCGGGCGCAGGTGCGCGGTAACGCTGGTTGACGTCACGTCCGGCGCCAACGGAATGGGCGCACTATGTGTGGGCCACACGTGTCACAGTCCCCGCCCCGCGTCCCGCGCCCGCACCCACAAATGCTGCTCTAATTGCTGACAACTATGGGAAATAGCGCAAATGTTGCTTTATCGCAAACGGTGTTTACACTCGTGATAATGACGGCGACGTCTTAGGTATCTTTATCGCTACAAAAGCCTACTTTCATAAATCTCGTTTTATTTTCGAATAAAACAATAAAAGAAACAAAACGTATTTGAATGCGAGGCGTTTACGAGGCGGCGCTCCCGGCTCCGATCTATTAAGAATGAGAAGCGAACGGAAGTGGTACACTGTAACGTTTTTGACAGAATTGGATCGTGTGAATAATAAACATTAGGTCAGCAGCATAATATTGTCGTATCGAGTGGTTTGTGTGGTATGATGAGAATTGTATTACGTCATTCGGAGAGGGTCGACCCTCGATTAAATATCTACGACACATAGACTAACCTTATGCGTCTAGGTTGCCAAGACAAGAACCGAATCACGCAGACAGAGCAGTATATAGGGAAGTAAACTTAGATGAAAACACAGGATGAACCTTATTTTCAGGGAAAGTGTTCTTGGTATTTGGGTCATCAGGTGATGAAAGTCTCTCTGCGTCGTGGACGCGGATGTAGCCGTATGTGGGACACGCCTATTGATAGTGCTGCCGCCAGTACGCGTATGATGATTGTGGGCAATCACTCTATGTGACATGCGACAGACCTTCTGACCAGGAATCCTTTATGTTTGGTCGATTTAAGTTTTTGCGCAAATAACCTTCGTTGACCCTTTCGTAGACGGACTACGCAATAAAAAAAACTTTGGTATTTTTTTTAAAGAAACAGAAAAGATATTTGTTTGTTCTTTATTATTGAACGTCATTTGATTAACGCAAACAAGTTTACGGTATAAAAAATTCCCGGGCAAAGTTTCCATAGAAAGTAAAACGTGTTATCAGCATATCTGCTGGTCTGGTATACATATGTATGTAAAGTATGAGCGAGGTGGAGTGGAGCAGGTACGTAGAGATAGAGCGTGCATTCCGCGGCGCTAACGGTGAGTTATTTCGCGGGCGCGCGGGCGGTGCGCGCGGGGCGGGGGCGACGTGAATGGCCGCGAGATGCAGCGCGGAGGCTGCAGCGCCCCGCAGCCTGCGCCCGCGTCGCATTCCGTCGACCGCCGTGAAGCTAGCCGCTTGCGCAACCTCCTGTCGCATTCCATTCATAGCGGCGCGAGCACGAGCCCTCAGCGATCCTCCTCCTCATGGTAATTGAGCGCGGTTTTTGAAATTTTAGAACGTTACGCCACATTTGTTATCACGTCACGCCGCGGTCGCCGGTGTGAATTCTGCCGGACGTTGACCCACACACTTACTGCTTTCTCCGACTCGCTGTTTGCTATTGGAACGAATCTATTAATTGGAGAAACTCAGTTCACACATGAGCGTGGAAAGTAGACCGATGAGCTTTAGCTATTCGACTCGAGACATGCGAGGCCCTTTCGTGTAGAGAATATGCCGTGAAGTATTAATTTTCCATTACTAAAGGAGGGATCGTTATTCCGGTGAGTGAAGTTGTAGATACTCGTACCTTCTGCAAAATTACGATAACAATTAATTGAGTCTAATTTAGAGAAGGTTTTTGCGAATGAAGCATTAAGCTCAAATATGATGGCTTCAGGCGGAGCGCTTGTTGGGGAGATGCGTAGCCGAGGTCCGCCGTCGGTAAGGGCGTGCGGTCGAATGCCGGAGGCAGCGCAGCATTCCTCGGCTCCACCGCCCGCACCGGTGAAATGTCACCAGGCAGCATTCCGAAATATTTGAAACGACCTTTATGGCGCGAAAGAAAGTGTGAGGGGTGCGGGGCGGGGGCGGGGGGCGACCGTGGGACAGCGGCGCGCGCGCCAGTCGCACGGAGCCGCCCGCGCCCCCCGCCCGCGGGGGCCCGCATTCCACACAGACTCCCTCCGAATTTATTCAGCCGCGACTGCCAGCGCAGCCGGCACATACCCGCGCGCGCCATTCCTACTTCCAAGCACACATCCTGCTGCACAGCTTCACGTCATATCACACGTTTTCTTTAATAGTATTTGAATATAGATCTTCATTCAATTTATATGATCTATAAAATAAGGTACTTGAACTTCCAACCAAATCAAAACACATTCTGCTGCACAGCATCACATAACCTCAATTATTGTTTTATTATTTAAAGATAAATCGTTTGAGAAATTTCAAGTATCATTTTATGTCTAGTCTAATAAGGCATTTGTATTTGAACTAATAAACTTCCAACTCACTGTTGTATAGCATCATACAGACACCTACTTCCATAACATTTCATTTCACCTTTTTAATATGTGTCGTGAAATAAGTATAATAATTTTGTATCTGAACTTACAAAAGCTTGAATTTTGGATATACGCTTAAAGTTATTTTACAATGAGTTAATATTACCTAAAAGGTCATCAAAATTGTGCGCAAAAGCAAAATTAACAACAGTCAAAAAATATACAGTATACAATTGCATTATACAATTTGTTTTTAAAGTTTCTTATAAATAATGTATGACTAACGTAAGACATTGCGTATTGCAATTAAAATGCGCTTCCACATAATTACACTACCTATTTCCCTAATCTTCAAGATCTAACTGCACACCACAGCTAAACTGGAGTCTTGGCCGAGAAATTGCGCGAAAACTCTCTCACCGTTGTCAGCTGTTCTTTCTACGCAACTTTCTAGACACAACATTAGCACGAGTCATTTAACACTTCGTCACCGCTATACGCAACCGATCATCTGCAGAACCTTTACACTGTTGCTGTATGGACGAGAATATTTTAACAATTTTCAAAATTAGCAAACTTTTATTTGATACATTTACCGTACAAAAGACATCAACGCGCTGCACAATTTCGTGCTTTTGCAATAAAGATTTTGTTAACTTTATTAGTTTTTAAGGCAGAACTGAAAAAGGTCTCATTAATTTATATTTTTTTAAGATCAGTGCGAATTTTTTTTAGCCATGTGCTAAGGTGTGGTTAGCTAATTAAATATCTTAGTAATATAGGTATGTAGTAGCCAATCTGGAGTTAATACATTATGCCTAATGTTTAGGCATAGAAATAATTAAATAAATTCGTACAAAATGTCGTGAGAATGGTGTGGTGTGGATGCTGGGTAGGTAGAAAGTAGCGTGTTTGGCCTGCGTCGTCGGCTCGTCGGCGCGGCGGCGGCGGCTGCGGCGGCGGCGCAAATAGCCCGTGACGCGTCGGCCGCTGCACTTTCGCGCGGTCATGTGCCGCGAGCGCCGCAGCCAGACGCTCGTAATCGCTCCTCTATTTAAAAACGTCGTCGACGACGTCGGGGAATGTGCCGGCGACAATGCACAGCGTCAACGACCGCTCGCAGCGGAAGCGACACACTTCCAGCCCGGAAATGTGCGCCCGCGCCTTAAGGGACCGCCGAGCGCTATTTATACCGCGCAGGGCGCACGTTGCACTCATCAAGGATCGTGATGTAATAAGCTTATTCCACAATCGATCCCTTAACATGTGCTCGCGAGATACGCCCCGAACGTCGGCTTTGGAGCTTAGGACTTGTTTGGTTAGCTTTACGAGCCAAAAAGAAAAAGTTAACGGATTGTTTTCTATGACGTTTATTTATCAGGCATTCAGATGTGCCTTTCGAATCACGTTATAAAATAATAAAACAAAAAGAGAACGTATGGTTGAGATACGTGTCGGTCGGCTGTAATAACTCAATCTTGTAGTCGGAGAGAGCACAGAGCGAGGGTTCCCATCAAGTTTCGTTCCGGTGTCGCGCATAGCTCATTAACGAATAAGCAGGTAAAGAAAGGGCGCACCGGCGATAAGGTCAATAAATGCGCGGCTTGAGCCTCATAATTAATAAGTAGAGCGATACCATCTCGGGGCAATTACCGAAACAGCCTAGGGTTGCCTGAATGCCTTGAAAGCTAGGAAACTGTTTTAATTTTAGAAACTCTTACTTATGAATCATTTATTAATCCCTATACAAACTGGACAAGAATGTAGATTCTACTCGTGTCAATGCTTAAAGGAATTTTTTGTCGTAGTGACAGTTTTTCACAATAAGAATTTTTGTAGAAGAATATTTTACGTTTATTTTTTATGATGATGATAAACTATAAATATTAATGATATTAATGCAACGAGCAGCCCTAAACATTGGCTATAGATGCGAAACTTCATACATTACAGATTAAATTACTCACTACAATGTACCATAATAACTATGCGCCGAGCCACCGTCTATAAAATCACAGTTGAACTATGAAATTAACATAAAGCTACATTAATTATTATTTATTACTAACTAGCATTTGCCTGCGGTTGTGCCCGCGTATAATATTGTGGTCGTAAATAAAAGCGCGAGCAGACAATCGTTAGATTCATAAAACACAAAGATTTGCAGTTAGATCAGAAATGTTATAGCGGTCGGCATATTTATGAGTGTAAGGTATTCTTAGAAGAAATAGCGGTTGGATTTAATTCAGTTTATGATAATTTGCTACAGCGTTCATGGGTAAATATTATAACGGAATTTTATTAGGACACTTTGATTAGCAGTTGATTTTAGCATTTTAACGACCGATATGGTCTATAAGAACACAAACGTAAACAAGCCGTCCACTATAATTTGATTTATACATTATACTAATGTTCTATTCGCAGTTTGCGTTTTAGTATGTAGCGAGCGTTGTGCATTAACGAAAGACACGAGTTTCGATCTAATGGCCCGTACGTGCCCATTCGCCGCGACCAGCATATTGATGCCACCTAATTAATACAACACATTTCTTTACAATCACACAAACAATGACACAAACATAACACGGAGGGCAAAAATACAATTTTCAAAATGGTCATAAAGATATAAAGTTCGTAGAGGAGCTACGAATCAGCTACGAAGTGCTACGATGCAGATAAATAGCTTATATTTATCTAAAAGCCCTTTCAGAAACCTCATTTATTTAGTGCTGATTACGTTAACATATTCTTTGAACTAGGGCAGCACACAACGCTAACTCTTCAGTAAATGCGGTTTCTCCACGCAAACAATTGCAATATTGCAAACGCACCACATTCCTCGATTGCGTATTGAATTTGTTTAAACAGAATGGACATTCTTGCCGGCGGCGTATCGAATGACAATAAAGAATGTATCATTTTCAGAAACGTTGACTTAATTATGTTTTCGTCAATAGCTTTGTTTGTGTGAGAATTTTTATAAGACTAGTATTATATAAAGTGTTACGGACGGGCTTAATACCCGAGGGTTTTAGAAGAATTTCTTGCAAATAAACCATTTTGTGATGTGTGGTGTGGAAAAGCGTATTGGAAAACGATGTATCTCGCCCTTGGTCGTTGTGTAGATGCGGGGCGCGGGACGCGGGGCATGCACCTAGGTCCGTGGTATTGTTTCAGCGGCGGCGCCGAGGCAGCGCGTCCGCATCACATGTATTATTCATACCGCGACCCGCGCCGCCCCCCGAATTTTGTTAGCCTCGCTTCGCTTCAGACGTCTCTAATTACATACTATCATGACCGACTTTCCCGTGTCACGATTATTTCGATTATTGTCGAAGTCAACGACATGCAATGCGACAGTACACCTCGCACACAGAAATAGATAACTATTTTTACACTGACACTAGCGAGTCGTCTTCTCGTTATTAGCGTCTTCTGTCTGGATACGTCCGGGTAGACGTCGAACGCTTTCTATCTTTTCATCTTTGATTTTCTAGCTGAAACCGAGTCATATCTATTGCAGTTTCATAGTTTCATCAATCATGGCAAAAAACTGCGTTGAACAAATATTATTACGATACAATGTATGACATGCGACGGGGGGCGGTAGTGTGTCGGTTGGCGTCTCCGGTGTCGTGGAATAGTCCATTGTGTGCGTCGCCCCTCCACGCTCCAACATATAAAGGGGTCAAGGTCCCATCGGCGCCTACCTGACGTCCAGCCCGCCTAATTATATTAACCTACATTTAAAACAAAGTTAATAGGACGGACGTGTAATCATCGCCACGCTTATCCGACTAACGCGCGCCGATTATCCCGTGATGATGACATGACAAAAACGAAAACCGTTTATTCAACTATATTTAACTGATTCAGCGAAATAATCAATTATGCATGTAACCTCCTCGGAAATATCGGTCAAAGTAAGCTTGTTGATGTAGGTATCTAGCGAATTCGTTAGTTGAATTTGTGCCCATTTATTTGTCCGAAGGTCTCTGAAATTTAATTTTACATGTAAGCTGTCGCGCACCGAGCGAGAAGTGAGGCTCGGTTTAGGTGTGAAGGTCAATGACCGATAAGGTTTACGCCACGCCGACCTCTCTTTCCCCCCTCACCTCGCAATCGCTAGCCGACTATCGACGGAACCGTGCCAACTACTGCCGAATTTACCGCCATACAAACCAGACTTTGTTGCAATGTTCGCGCTATAACGTCGTTTTTGCAGTTTACATTTACGTCGTTTTATGGTATTTCAATACAAGCTGCTGCGTATATTAGTCGCCGAGTGGTTTGTTGGTTAAACAACTTTGTGGCTGCGTTAACGAAGGTTTTTCCCATGGGATGGCGCCCGACATTTAGGGCTGCCATCTGGGAATTCGTTCCACACATTCAGTTTCTAACTATTGTGAGAAACCTGTTTCTACTTGAATGAAGAGTTTAGCCGTCGGATTACATAATTTGATGCCCATAAGATTTTGTGGTCAAGAGTGAATGAAGCTTACTCAACCTAAACGTTTTTTCTCTCTAACTCATTCTTGAGTTAAAGGCTAAAAAAACGTATCACTGTAACAAGATAATTCACCTACAGTGATAAGAATGCCACAAAACTAGAAAAGTTGTGAGTAGGTTAAGTGTGAAAAGGATGAATATAAAGATTGCGACTGACAGGTAATATTGTATAAAAAAACATGTGACAGATACTGACATCACGGTAAATGGAATAAAAGACAGGAACTGAACATCTTGTAATAATGAAGTCTAGTACTCAAAGGGTCTTTAGCTGATGATGGATGGGTTAGGGGGGCGCTATCGGTGCAAGCAAGGCGCACCTTATCGCGCCATTGTTCGCACCGACAGATTTATAACATCCCTTCGCCCTCAATAAGGGCCCGCGACCCCGTGGTACCTTCTATATGAAACTTAACAACTCTAGGATACGATTTCAGAGTTTTGTAACACTGACAAAAATCAGCTCCTATATACATATCATCTATGATGGTCCTCAGAAAGTAGAAACATGAAATTACTGGATATTTTTTATGTTATGTAGACAATTAAATTTCTTACCTTTTCAATAGCTATTTTGATTCCTGCATATCTAATAAGCAGTCACTTCAGTGTAGACACCGCTTCCATCCCGAAAATTGTTATCTGCTGGTATACGATTGCTCGATCTGAAAAATAAAACAATCAAACTAAAAAAACTAGTTAAAAGTACGTTCGATTCGTAAAAGATTGTGACAAAGTGTAATAAGGTAAAATATTATGCATATTTGTATGGTTTTATGGCTTTTGTAGGCAGTGCAATGCCCTAGGCGGAGTTCAATTCACCTGCTTTGTTGCGATTGTAATGCGTTGAACTACCAATATTGGGTCAAATTCTTTCCTAAATACTATATATTACTCATCCCAATGACAGCAACAAACTACCGAAGTGATCTGCCGTTAGATGGCGTGACGATTTCATGTGACTTCAGTAACCGAAATATTATCCTCTAAGTAACCGGTTGCTTAAATAAAATACAAACGGAAATGGATGAAAGACTTGATATTTTAGAAACATGTTCAAAGTAGCATCACTCATATTTTCAATTGACAGTAGGAGAAGGATTAACGGACTGCAAATACATTTACTGTATGATACTAAAAACCCTTCCCCAGGTACGCACGAGCATGGAGTGATAGCCTTGGGTTCTGTGTAGTTAAGGGTACCCAACATAAGTGGGATCAAATATTCTGGACATCATATCCAAGAAACATTATAATCTCACTAATATTTGAAAATGAACTGGATCCAAATAAGCCGAAGGAAGCCGTGGGAAGAAGATACCAAATATGGCATTTTTCAAATGAATCGTCACAATATAATAAGCCTGCAGAAATAATTTATCTACACAGTAAACTTTTGGTTTATTGAAACACCGGGGCAGTTAAAATCTAATTTCAAGTAACTCTTAAGTTTTATTGGCCATTTAATTTATATGTTTATTATCGGCAGTTAAAACGGCGAATGATTTCTTAGGCTTTTGTAGTATTCGCGGATAGTGCTGCGGGGTTTTGTCGCGCGATGATGTCACGCAGGCTGGCGCTCCGCGATAGCCACATAACGGTCTCCCCGCCCGTTCCCAGGCCAGCGCGCCGATCGATGTCCCAAGATAAGCGAACCATTCTATACGAAACCCAATAAGCCATTTCCTTGAAATTCTCACAGGAGAACCGCTCCCGTGAAAAAATGACCAAAGCTGTACAAAAAAAGGCCGTGAATAAGGCGGGAGCGCAAAATAAGAATGGCCCAAGTTCTGGGAAGGCTCGATGCCGGTGCAGTCTTTATATTATCTTTTATAATGAACCTTTTTTGTGGAGCGACCGTTAATGGTTTATCGTTGCGCTGAGAAACATCGGCTAGTGTGAAGAGACGCATACTTTATTACGTAGCCGCTGATGGTCCGGAAATCGACGATCACCGTTCTCTCTGCGGTGATGAGTCGATCGACGGGACTTGAATGACGAAATGGATGGACGGTTACTACGGATATAACAATGACTGACCAATTAGGTAATGTAGCATTCGCTTATCGCACTCGGATACGTCCTACACGTTGTCGCGACGTGTTTTGTAATCGGTGTCAATGTTCTATGAGGCGTTTTATGGTCGATATCCATTTGCGGAGAGGTGTAGCGTAGGTCCCGGGCACGAGGGCTCCGTCCCGCGGTGGGAGGAAGCGCTCGGAGGAAGTGCTTATGAAATGTGCGCCCACGCCGCCGGAAGCGGAGGCGCAGCACGCATCCACCCGCAGCCCGTAGGTGGCAGCCGCCGACCGAAAACAAACCGTCATTCCTTATTGTACCTACTTACTAATCAACGGCGCACTCTGGAATGCGCTCTGAAATTTTAATCAACCGGTGATAAATGGTGCAAAGGTTAAAGCGAAGGGCGCGTAGTGCCTACGTCACCGAGATGCTGTGAGTCAGTGGACGGGGGACACGTGTAGGTGACGTCACAAACACCTGACTCATCACGTAGGTACTTACAGCAAACTGGGAAAGAGATATTACTTACTCACATGTCTGCGCGATATTCACACTTGATAAACCTAAACCCACAATAGCTAACGGTTAAAGGTAAAAGCAGAATTAATTCTACGGAAGTCTGTTAGGAATTCAATAATACCTACAGGCAAAATAATGCAATTAATGGACTAAGTAATGTTATATAGTTTGATTTGTAAACACTGAGCTTTTGAAAATAGGAAGAAAATAAATTAGAAAAACCAGTTAAATATTTTTGCTATTAAGCTAATTAAATCTAAGCCAACACAAATGTTTTAGTTTTCATTCAAACAATAGCTGTTTAAACTTAAATGCCAAGTAAAATATATCGAACGTATAGTATACTATTTTATAAACAAAAGAAAGCGTCAAATATCAAACGTTTAAATATCAAATATCGGTTTATTAGCTTAAGGTATACTGAAAGATATTGCGGATGAACTCTTCCCTGCAAAATATAATTAATTTAAAATTGAAGCCCAGCAATTTTCGAAATATTTTAAAACCCACAATATAAAAGTTTTCAATGACATTTGAGTTGAGGTTGTTGTTTCATATAATTATTTATTTATTTATTGGAAAACCAACAGCCTACAACACAAGAACAGCCTACAATACAATTCATATAATTATATTTGAATGAATTAAACTCTTTGGTGAATTGATGTATTAAAGATCAATTTGATTGAAGTATGACATAGCATGAACATGTAACTGAAACAAATTGTCGCAATACTTAAATCTCTAAAAAGTTGAGACAGATCAGTCCAATTACAGAAAACTAGCTTGTGCCCGCCACTTCGCATGCGTTTTATCCAGATAAAAAGTAGTATATGTGTGTAGTAATATGTTAATCCTAGTCAACATCTATACATTTGCAAAATTTCGCTTCGCTAGTTTTTGCGTGAAGAGGTAACAAACCTCCATACAAACAAACTTTCGGGTTAATAATATTAGTGATATGATTGTTATATAAGGTAAGGTGCTTAAAACATTTGAGAAACGATAAGTTTACGTTCATAATTTTTCATAAGAGAGTCCGGAATGCCGAGCCAAGTGAGCTACTTAAATCTAAATAAGCGCAATGAGGGTAGGGCAGACCCAGTGCCGGGGGCAATGAACAGCCGGGGGTAAACTACGCCCAGAGGAGTGCAGAAATGTTGTGCGAGAGGGACAGTGGACCAGACGTCATGCTCTGGTGACGTACGTCCGACAACGTGCGCCATGCATAACTAGACATCTCATTGTTTCAATTTATCAAGAGAATTTAGAAAATTATAAGTACAACTATCAGATAAACGATAATAAAAGTTAGCGATCGCGCAATTATAAAAAAAAATATTTTGAATATGCTGTAGAAATTAACGAATTGAAATTTAACGTTGCTCACTTTATTTTATTTTAAAACTACCTTCAAAATATTTTGTATAAAAGCATGGAAATACTTTTTTTTTTAAATAATCTATAACTTAAGTCTTAAATTAGTAAATATATTAAATTTATTACGTCAGAGGGCTACGAAATATTTAGATAATATAGCAAAATTATTTTCTAATCTTACGACATAAGACGTCACACTCCATAGAGAGAATGGGATAATCACAATTTGAAATCACTGTTCACTGGGTTTGTTGCACATTCGGTTCTGAAAGCGGTTGAACGCACACTTGTATTCAGCACTTGGCACGGAGTCCGGTCTCGACTAGCGGCGTTCACTAAACAACGTGATAATACAAAAAGAAGTCAGAGGTTACGATGTTATCGAGGGAGACATGAATATTCGAAGACGCGAGGGTCACGAGTGAGCGGTCGGCGTAGCATCGCGCCGCGGCGTGAATGGAACGACCGACATTTTATGAATCAAGAGCCGTCGTCCATTGAGCGGGTGCGGGCACCGACGACGTCGTCGCGGACTCCCAGCTCGGGCCCGTTCGCCGGCGCCGGTTCCGGCCCCGGCGGAAGTGACGTTACGGCCGAACATGGCGGCGCGCGCGCAGGAAGTGCGCAGCTTACCTATCGGGACGTCTCCGCACCGTCGCCGACGGCCCCAATGCGCCGGCGCAACCCAGCCCGCATGCGCCGGTACCGATATCCACAAAAGTGCGCGCGATCACTACTTTGCGAATAAATTACTCGCGCTCTTATCTAAAAATATTCGTGTGCGAGTCAGAGCTGTCACGGGCCGCAGCGAGAGCCGACATGGAGTTGCACACGCGAACCGCTTCCCCGCTGCGGGGAGACTGATGAGGGCAGGCCGCGCCGGCGCCGGCGGAGGCTCCAACGCACGCGCACATCGCCAGCTGTCCCTCTTGGGCGGCGAGCGGCGGCACCGGTGCGAGCGAGACCACAGCACGTCGTTATCACAGCGCCGACTCGTGAACACCAATAGACCGAGGAGTAGGGACAAATATTCGACCTTCACTTTAGGACGCACACGAGCGCGCTCGCTGATCGCGTCGCGACGAGCTCCACACACGCGCACATTGCGAATTGCCCGCGCGCCGTCGCACCGCCGCCGCCGCCCGCGCCCGCACTGTGCTACATTTGACAATTTTTCCAGAAAACTGACATGCACCGTCACCGTGGCTGAGGCGCGCCTGCTGCCACGTGGCCGAGGATCTTCACCTCGCACATCGATCACACTTGCGCCGCCCACCAACATTTGACACAACAATTACGATATCTATCAAATAAAGATCTATAAATGATCCAAGTCACGACATTCTAACAGAGATTGGTAACATTCCAATCTCAAAAACCGTTTTTTATTTTTATCGCCATTTAATTTAACTGTATTTATATTTGAATCCCACAGGGAACCAATTTTTAAGTTCATAGCGTTGTATTCTTTAATGAGACCAATTTAAAAAGTTATTTTATACAATAATTGATATATTACAATTTAGGACAGAAAAAAAAAATTAACTACATGTTCAGTTTGTTTAGTTCATTTAACTGAGTCAAAGAATAAGGGACAGGAATCTAATCAATTTTTAATAATACTAATTATTTTTTCTATTATACGTATTCTACAATCAAGATACCTATATCCTCTAGTAAGAAGTATTAATATAATTTACTACCAGTTTTAGCAAATTCCTAGGTATTTTATTGTATATTTACACGTTTCCAGCATTTTAGTTTATTTCTATGAATATCTTTTAAAATAATATATTAAAATGCGCTGTTAGATTATTAATTATGAGGCATTTACTTTACCAATTTTGTTTTAAAATAGTTAAGAATGATTTAAGATAATAATATGTTTAAATTTTCCCTTGTAAAGGTTGTTGTAAGCATATCAGGTTTAGTACTGTTAGGTACGTTTTATCTTTATAAAATATAATAAACTTAATACATACGAGTAGATTGGTATCCCTGAAGGAACAGGCATGCCCAGACTAGCATTAAGTTTTCAATTTCTATGGTAAATACGTCCCTAGCAAATCTAGCAACTAATAAGTAGCTAAATTCGTACGATTTTTGTTACTAAGTTTTGTTTGTGACACAAACCTAAATATAAGATAATATCATAAAATAAATATAAAACCGCTTCTTATTTTTTATGATTTAGAATGTAATATGCACCTAGAATGTACAAAAACTGCGGAAAATGTGTAACTAGGGATAAAAAAGCATGTTTTAAGCATTAACTTTTTCCCTACAGGTTATTATAACAAAGTCAATGATAGGAGGTGCGCACGATTGTAAATAAGTTTTATAAAAATGCCAATTTAAACTGTTTCAATTCAATATATCGAGTAGATATCATTTTGATCGAGGATTTACCCAAAAAAGAATTCTTAATAAAAATAATACAAAAAAAACGAATTTAAATTATATATGATTTATTATTAATAAGGTATACAACATTCTCCTGAAAAGAACTCGATTGTATTTGAAATTGTACGAATGTGTACAAGCAACAATCACAGATCGAATACGTTAATTACATTTTCTATGATAAAATAAATCAATATGTGAACAAAATTAAATTCGGTTGCAAACTATAACCCACACAATAATAATTTAAAACTTTTTAAATATTTAATTTCTGTAGAATAGGCATAAACACGGGATAGAATCAAAAGTTGATGATAGATTTTTTTTTACTATTGGGTCTCGCAAAACGCTTATATATTGTGCAAATAATGTGAAAATGTTATTTTTTTTAGTAATATCCCATAGGCGCTGAACCAAAGAGAGGGTAGAAGGTTAAAAAAGCCACGGGAACTGTCTATCAGGGTTGCCAGTCGCCGCGGTCTCGGAGCGCGCGCGATGCGACTTATGCCCGACAACCCTACGTGCAAATGTTCTACCAAAGCAAATATTTCGATATATTTTTTCAGAATATTTTTTAAAACATTCGAATGCGCAATAATGATATAAGTAATTTATATATCAATATTTTTTTAAACAGTAAAGTAAAATATTTTCTATAAATATAATCTACCTTCACATATTTTGTAGGTATTTATGGCACTAAATTTACTTAATGTAGTGTGGAAATTATTATTAATAATTAAATAATTCGAAATTGTTAAATCATAATATTATATTTAGTTTATGTTATACATTTTATATAAGTATGGGCGTATTCCTAGATAAATTACTGCCTATCATACCTATACCTACTTGGCTTGTTACCTACTAGGTACCACTCACAAAATAGACTTACGGAAAAATATAATACTTAGGTGTTTTTTCTACAGTTTTTTTTATATTTATTTGTATGCCGCGCCGTCGTCGCCGCCGTTTACTGTAAGGTAGGTGATACCTAAATCATATATATTTTAGGAAGAATTATTTATTGTCTATTAAAAAAACCAAAACTGAAGTCACAACAGAAGAACTATATAAACGCTTCAAAAAATTGTACCGGGAAGTTGTTGTATGTATTACAAAATCTAAATAAAATATGCCAAAAAGGTTAAATAAAAGAAGTTTGAACCAGAATGTTGTTTTGAAATGTGTAAAAGTGGGGCGTGTAAATCGCTTTGGAATCCGGCGTCGTTATCATTGTAGGGCTGTGCCTATCTAATATTTGTCTCCCACTTTAGTTTAAAGATAAAACGTTTTTTCTTTCCAAAATATTTGAATTATGTACTCTAACTTTTTTATTATGATACATTTGATGAACATTTTACAAAGATCAAGCGCGATCATTTAATCGCTATTAAAAAAAGCTATGCATATTTTTTAAATAATTTTGTAATAATAATAATAATTTTGTGATTTTGTTTTCTTTGGTACATTACTTCACATTTTTACGACGAACGTTTTTGACACATATCTTTATTCATTATATAAAACCTTCGTTGTATATCTATATAAAAAAAATAGTAGGTTAAGAAAGTCCATGTTGGTAACATCACCTTTTCAATCACCGCAACAAAACTAGTCCACTGCGCTGAATCGGTTTGGTACATTACCAGACAATGAGACGTTTTCAGTAAAAAATAAAAAAGTGTTTACTACTAAACCTAACAGATGGGGTGGCAAGCAGAGAAAGCAAGTTTGTGGTTTGATCACAATTGCCGTCATTGTCAAATTGTGTTTCCACCAGTAAAAGAAAACTAACGCCATCTATTAAGTTTCGAGGGAACTATTTTTGAAGTTTTTACTTTTTAATGAAAACGCCTCATTCGTCTTAAATCACTTGTGTCATAAAATACATGTTTACAAATAAATAAATAAATGAAATGAAATTTTTACGACGTATGTTTTTGACAGATTTCATTATTAATTTTATAATACCTATCTACCCTAATAAATATAAAACATAGTAGGTTGAGAAAATCTATGTTAGCAACATTTACTTTTAGGGGAATCACCGCATAAAAACACTAGTACTGTGGGTACCACTGACATAAATCGGGTGGGTGCAAAACTTGTCATTTTTACAACGAATTTTTTTGATGGATATCATATGAAATGAAATGAAATAACGTTTATTTGATATCACAAAAAGGTAACTCAATAAAATACACTTGAAGAGTTAAGGATATATAATTTATGTAAACGTGAAACCCAGAACAAACCGTGTCATTGCTTGAATTTGCATGAATTGAGAACCCATATGTTTTACATATGGACAACAGCCATCATACATGTGAATCTTCAACACCCCAACCTAAAAGCCACTTGATTAACAGCTTCCATCATGACGGTTCGAATATCACCCGAGTTTATCGACAGCTCCTATGACTTTAACAACCAAATATGATAGCGGAGTTCACCCCTTCGGGCAATTCATGTAGACGAAGGGTCGTCTTCATTGCTTGATTTATAAGAATTGTTTGAATATGATCCGGGTTCGGTCGCTATTGCAGGGAAGGGACGAGGCGTGCTGCACTCGTCTTCTCTCAGGCATGACGTCCGGCCGGGGTCAGCGAACGCAGGGCTACGATCGCTTTCTTGTGCCCGACGACCGACCCTCGGACTATGTCATTGCCGGCCACCTCGTATTAACTTCTGGACAAAGCTAGATACCGTCAGCCATTATCATCACAACAACATGTCACAAAACACAGGGAGATTTGCGGGAATATCCCGAAGGTACATTGCGAAATGCAGTCTCGTTATTAGACAATAATTGTCTCGCGATAGGATCGCATCTCCGTTTGGCGCGGGGGCAGGCATCAGCGCTAACAGATTAATCGTGGCAATGTATCACACGTGCAGTTCGCGCTAGCGGCCCTTCTATTTGTAAACCGGCGCCGAGGGCCGCGCATTCCTCGCATGCCTCGTGCCCTGCACCCGCCGCTCTCCGGCAATCAACTGCCACCGCTCGCGGCCGGCGCGGCTTCTCTCCACAATACCACCAGCACCGGATGCACTGTACCAACATTCTTCACTCCTCCGGCAATGTACTGTGTGCTCCACTCCACATAGCGATACAAGCGCGTGCCCAACTTTCAACTCTAATCACTACTCCCAGGTACTGTAACCGTCGTTCGATCGGTTGGTATTGTTTTAAGGATCTCACTAGCGCTTTAAGGAACTGCACATGTATCAAAGCATAAAGCTTTCCAGTTTCCAGTTGTTCATTCAAAATCCAAGTAGTACGAACCGATTGATTAACTCGAATGCAACGAAGAGGTTGCGTTTTGGCCGCTGCATACGAATTACTTGTAAAAGATTAATTAAAAAACCTCAATGGAATTTTAATGTGTTCGAAGACCTACAAAGCAAATAAGGTTAAATAACTTGTATAGATAATGAGATGTACAGGGCCTGCATTCCAATGAATGGTGAACGGGCGCTAGTGCAGGCGGGGGGTGTGTACGCAGAGCGCGGGGGACGCACGCACGCATACCAGCGCGTGCGCCACGCCGCCGCCAACACAACTAATTCTAACAGGTGTCCATTTCAGACCAATGGACTTTGTTAACATTGATGGGAAGTATGCACAGGGAATGTCATTAAACCGCGTCAATTATGCTGAAGTAGGTTAAGCCCGTTAACGATGAATATATAAAAGACTGGTCAAATTATGCAGTGCTTCAGAAAGCCATGAATAGCTGTTAGACAAGGTGTTTCTATACAGTTCGTAAAAAATGAACATGAAGAAGAAGCAAAAATAGTCTCTGCGAAAATTCGGAACCGGATCTAGGATTAAGATGTTGAATGACACATGAATAACGATGCTGCGACAAGACACTGTTCCCAGAACAAATCGCAGGAATCCAAACCAGTTCCGCATATCATTGTATAATTACACTATTGATGAATCAGAACCTGCGATCACTCATTAGTACCTAGACAGAACCGCATGGCGGAGTCGCTCTCGGCGATCAGTCGACTGATGACTCGATTGATGGACCTGGTTTACTGGAATTCAATGAATATGGTGCACCCTCGCAAATGACTCACGAGCAGAGCTAGATATTAAGAACATCAGAACATGTTCTGATGGAATGCGGATGCGGAGAACCTGCAACCGCGTGATCTTTGATAATGCTCCGCGATGCGATGTCATCTTGGAGTCCGTTTTTACTTAAGCTGCTATTACTTTGAAACTTCGATGGTTTTTTTACGAGAGCCAAGTGGTTGAGTTGATTTTTATAGTTAACGAATAGTATATGTATAATTTGTAAAGAAATCATCGAGTTATTATAACGATTTCGTAATAAGAAAAGATGAGATTTAAATAAATAAAAAGATCAAACAATGCTTACTCGTTTATGATGAATAAATTTTACACGGTATATACAATTGGAGATTGACATTTTAGGAAACATGTTTTCCTAAAATACCAATAAGCCTTTCAAAAAATTGTATTCCGACAAGCCATCCAATAAGTAGTAAGGTAAGTAAATTGGCCTCTTGAATAATTTACCCTTAAATTACGTTATCATTCACGTTATCTGGGACTCCATATTGTCTGAGACTTTGTTAGATGGATTAGGCTTGGACAGCGGGTAAGCGGGTTCTGAAATTGCCCGAATAAGCTGAGAGGACTAAGCTCTCAGCATAATCGGGCAGTTTCAGAGGAATTACCAGGTCAGTACATCTGGAACCGACCAAGCCGCGGGTTCCCGTTCATGTTGTTAAAGCACTTGTTAAGAGTACACATACATTCTTTGGAACGAACTTCGGATCGGACGTCGGGGGAAATATCAACTTGGCTATTAAGAAGTGTAGGTACCATCATTATGCTAAAATAGCATTCTATTTTAGCATAATGATGGTACACTCCTTGTCAATGGACAAGGAGTCTTCGTGAACAAGCAAAATAGCTAAGTGCAGAGCAATGATCATGATATTTGAAAGCATTCACGTGTCATTCCCTCGCATGCTGCGCTGGGTACACGCTGTAAGGTTATTTTGCAGCTTGCGTGGCGCGAGCGGAGGCAGGTGCGCGCGCAGCCGGCGTTCTAACGAGGCGCATGCTCCGCGGTAATTACCCCACGCTTCTTTAGTGTTCCTTCAAGATCTAATCTTTGGCAGGGAATGCAATCGAAATAATGTAATTGAATCGCTACTATTTATTATACAATAAGCTACGTTGAAGAGCTGAAATCTGATTGGAAGTAAACATTCTTTGTGATGGAGGTTAAGACCCGCATTCTACGAGTATGTTGGCTTTTAAGAACTCAACGTTCCTGTTTTTTCGTGATCTTTGGCAGAACGATTCAATTACGCCATGTTAATTGCGTAATTGAATCATTATTAATTATAGAAGTAAAAAAAGTGAGGTGTCTTTTTAGCATCTTTTCCTCACTTGATTTTTTATTTTAGAAGATAACAAACTTTATTTAATTATCTTTATTTCTCTAATTTATTATTATTGTCTATTTCAGGCGTTTATCAAGCACATTTTATGCTTTTATGTTGAATAAACTAATTTTGAGTTTGACTTATAGATTCAGCGAGCTTTGACAGTAATAAAAAAATTACACTTTTTTGGAGTGAAGATTACCCGACGCTTCTTTAGTGTTTCTTTATGATCTAATCTATGGCAGAGAATGCGATCCAAATAGTTGTTACTATTTGTCATAGAAGTTATCAAACAGCCGTGTTGGCCGCGTGGTATGTACCCCTGACTTTCAATCCGAAGGTCGTGAATTCGATACCAGACGTGCACCAATGGATTTTTCTTTCTTGAAAAATGTATGTGCACACTTAATACGTGCTTTAACGGTGAAGGAAACATCGTGAGGAAACCCGCGGCTTAGTTAGCTTCAGACGTATTGACCTGTTCTTTCCTCTGAATAATAGCTGACTAAGCTGAGAGGATGGTATAGGTGCTGGGCAAGCCTAATCCATCTAACAATGTCCCAGGCACTGCAGCGTCCCGTACAGCATGATTACCAGTTGCTGACGCTGTATAAATCATCTATAATAGATGAAAAGGCCTTACCTATCAAACAAAACTAGTTTCATTGAAGAACTGTGATGTAACTGCCAGTGAATTTTCTTCAAATTCAGAAATTCATACATTTATTTCCATAGTTTGTAGTAACAAAACATAGAAACGTCTACTTACCATACAAAAACCCTTAAGCGTTTTTTCATTCAATCTATGGCAGGAAATGCGATCGTAGGTAATAGTGTAATTGAATCGTCATTATTTATTTGGATAAAATATATTTATTTTCTAGCGACGATGTCTGTTGCAATCTAGTCAAGGTCGGGAAAAAAACGTAATTTACGGGAGACACACCCTATTATATAAATGTACGTATTTTGACCTATAAAAATGTAGTGAAGGATTCCCGACGCTCCTTTAGTAATCATGATTCATCTTTGGCATCGAATGTGATCAAAATAGTTTTTGTTTTATATTATAACCAGGAAGACGAGCAGATGAGCGACCTGATGGGAAGTGGTCACCGTCATCAATGGACATCTGCAACAGCAGAGGCGAAGCTGATGTGCTGCCGGCTTTTAAGAAGGAAGAATACCCGCCTTTTAAAGGACCCATGTTGTAGGGAACCCGAGGAAATACAGCAGATAGGAGTTAGTTCCACAGCTTAATCATAAAAATAAAAGGGCTATATAGTGATGAATAACGAGTGGTTCTGGAGAACCAGCTATCCATATGGTGCGGATGAAAATAAGCTTTATGGCGAGTGCTGCGGAGATAGAAGTGAGCTGCGGGTATTATGCTGAATAGTTATTCAGAACATTCTCCTGTATACAGACGATATAACACATACGGAGAACCTCATCATTTCAGCCATAAAACGTCCACTGATGAACACAGGCCTCCCTCATGGACCTCCATGAGGGGTAGTTGCCATACTCACCACGCTTGGCAGGCGGGTTGGCGAGCGCAGTATGGGATGTTGATACACGGATAGACGCTGCTGCCCATCTTCCGGAGATATCCCTTAGCAGGCTCTTACTGCATCCATGGGCATGAGAGGAGAACCTACGTCTCTTCAAATGCTACAGGGTTTCAGATCGCCTGTGAGCTTGGAATCGTTGACAAAACGGGTTGCCCTGCGTTGTATACGATCAAGTAGAAGAAGTTGGTGATGTGTGTCGCGCCCCCCAGTGATTAGAGATGTACTCCACGCGCGGTCACTTGCGCCTTGGCAAGCATGAGATTTTGGACCGACGACGACGTGAAGTACCCACACGCCCTGTTGACAACGCCAAGTCGTTTAGAGTCTATATTGGACGTTCCTGTCAAGTAATCACGTCAATTGAGTCGTTACTATTTGTTATAATAAAATAAGCTTATCTTTCCATGACCATGGCGAGTACAATCCACTTGAAACGTTAGGTAAAAATTTGGATAATTTACGCAAAACATACCCGATTACATTATGTATAGATGTTAAGTATACATATGTTCGTTGAAGAACTAAACTATAATTATAGGTAAACATTTATTGTGATAAAGTTTACCTGACCCTTCTTCAGTGTTCATTCATGATCTAATCTTTGGCAGGTAATGCGATCAAACTGGTGTAATGTGTTCGTTACACTTCGAAATAGAGCTCGGTTGAATAGCTGTAATCTGATTGTAGGTAAACATTTATTTGTAATAAGTATTGGTAAGGAACTGCATTCCATACTGAAAATAAATAAAATACTAGCAGTAAAGAAGATACTTTATATCTTGCCAGATATAAAGTAATATAACAAGTACATAGATAGTAATCAATATACATACTTACATATATAAAACTCTTCCGTTACTGACTGAGTGACTGACAGACAACGCACAGCCTAAACCACTGGACTTGAAATTTGGCACACATATACCTTGAGTATCCTAAAGAGGGATTTTCCGAAATTCCCACGGGAACGGGAACTACGCGGGTGAAACTGCGGGTTGCGGCTATTATATAATAATACTAGTAATACAAGTACGTAGAATATTTTCTCCTTTGAAGCAGTTATAAGTTTTGTTCGGCGTCTGTATGTGGCATCGTAGCCACGAAATGGCTGAACCAATCTTAATCTCGATTTTATTTCTTTGAATGAAAGGGGGTTGTTTGATGTTTTCAGTTATAATTCGAGTAAAATAGTCTAGCCATTTGAAAAATGGCTGCTTTTTCTGAGAAGGAGGTTTTTAGTTTTAGTTATGTTATTTTCCCCATCAAGCAAGCACATATTTGGTTTAAAATTTTGGAACTTTAGTAAAATGGCAGTGCACTATATGTAGATTGTGTGCAATCTTAACTTGATTGACTTGAGCTTATTTCCTCTTCAAATGATAAAGTGATCGAGGTATTGAACCGTATCTAAGCTGAGACAGCGGGCGATCTTATGAAAAATGGTACATGAGGTTTCATGGCTTAATCAATACGTTATGATCCATATAATTCTACCATTGAACGCTTGTTAACGGCGAAACGTATTTTAAATGCCAGTTTCGATACCGATCCAGTTCACAATTCAACAATGGTAACTATTGAAGCTGACACTCTTATATGTATGTCTATCAATTACTGAGATATAAGAGGATGCATCATCACGAGCATTACTTCTTTATAAAAGTGTCGATGGATTTGTACAGGACAAAAGCTGTAGTTAAGTAATAAATATATGTCAAAGTCAATAATATATTTTAAAATTACAAGAATCCAGGAATTTGTCATGGCGTGCAATATTTAGATCATTATTAAATTTGTTAATTATTTTCATTTTATGTACCTACTTAAGCTTATTGTGGATCAATAAATGATTTTTTTCTTCTTCTTCTTCTATCATTATTTCAGCTCGGAGACGTCCACTGCTGGACAAAGGCATCCCTCATGGAACTCCAAGTTTGTGCAAAGATGGGCAGCAGCGTCTTCACGTTCTAAGATATTGACGTAAGCTTACTAACACTTAAAAATTACTTCTAAAACTTCCGAAGCCAAAGGTTTATACGGTAGATCTTTAAGAAAATAACTCATCATATGTATTCTTAATTCTTTATGTACACAAGGTATATAATATACCATAGACAAAACTTAAATAAATGACTTTACAGATCCATGAGAGAGGCCTGTGTCCAACAGTGGACGTCTAACGGCTGAGACGATGATGATGAACTGCAATAACATTTTACAGAAAACACTCAACAAGTAATGATACAAAAATAATTGCACGTAAGTAATATTTAACTGCCATCCCGATTCAAACGGCCTTTATTCAACTGGTGAATCCATTTAATTGCTCTTTGAAACAAATCATTAGTTGCATACCGATCATCATACGTCCTACGTGTCTAATGACTTTATTTAAACTTATGATAACCACCTGTTCACCGACAAGCACTACCTATCATTATCAAACAACGAATTTGCTACTATTAAACTACTAGTGGTTTTTAATCTAATATTGGATATGTTTTTTTGCTATGACTATGCCTGTTTAAATAAAGTAGTCCGGAGATAAACCAATTCAAAACCCAATGTATAACGTTAACATGATGCTTGTCCTTATACTTGTGGAGCCTTCGTCCCAACTCCGAAACGAAAGAAAACAACACAAATGTCCTAAGTCGATTGATAAATCAGAGTTATGTCGGGTAACGAAAGTGGAACACAAGGGTTTGTCAACACGGTCCGTCAGCTGGCCCCGGGCAGCGACGATAGCGCTTATCGCCCGCGGGACATAGTCCGCTCATTCACAAGCCTGTCCATTCATGCGCCCGCTCCCATCCTCGCCGGTGAGACAAAGTACACTCTGACACACCAGCAAAGGGTTCAATCTTCGCCGGCAAGGCGTAGGGCGGCGTGGGGCGGGGGGCGATAGAGAGGATATCTCGGGGTCAGCGCGGATTGCAGGCGCCCGATAAACGATAGTCCAACTACTCGACCCAGTACCGCACAAATCGAAATGCTCTAAAAAATCTTAGCGACCAACCATTTGAACGTTTGAACGTTCTTTCGCTCAATTATGTCTTGGATACTTGGATACTACTCGATAAGAAATTATGACACAATTAAAAACGTGAACTGTCTCATTCAGTAGTTGCGTGCCAGCAAACAAGATAACAGTTGGAAAGTGGCAACAGTTATTTTATCACTTCCTATTTCACTACGTTAAAAGCCAAAGTACTTAATATGGGTTAGGTTAACACATTCCTCGTATTGTCGCGGTTTGTTTGATGATGATGACAGTATCTCTTAACCAATCAATTTTTGATTGCTTATTTATGACAAATATACTTTAATAGACTTTTTGGACATTGATCTTGTTTTCGCCAATTATAAAGTTTTTTTTTGGCTTGAATTCCAAAATGTTATTTAATTTTTTTTTACATTATTACACTAATATAAATCAATGTACCTAATCATATGAACACATTCTACATATTTGATTTAAGATTTACATCGTGACTAACCGATTAATTGAAATATACTATTACACGTACGGATGTGACCAAACTGACTACCTAACTAGATGTTATTAGACTTAGTCATCTAGACGCAAGAACAAGTTAATCAATATGCTGCATTGATTCATCGTAGGTACTTACTGAAGAATCATGATACATGTATGGAAATAATGTCCGTTAAAAGCTTACAGGACCTTATTGACTTTTGACATTGCTGTGCAGTGAATCACACAAACAAATGTGTCATTGTTTGCCACAGTGTAATATCCGTTATTCGGACCTTATCACCCATTCATAGGTGTGCGTAATTCGTGTTATGATGAATTAAAAAACAACAATTTCATTGTATTGTGCAAACTGACACTGCAATAATGGTTTTCCGAATAATTAAACAATTTAAATAGCTTTTCCTTGGAACGAAGTTAAACAATTTTTCCCCTATACAAATCTATCAAATAGATAATTAGAATAATCTGTTTTTGGCGGTGAACTATGGTCAACCATTTTTATCCAATTATGGGATCAATCGTTATATTAATGTAATGCAGGCATGTTTCCTGCTAAAAGGAGTGAAAACAAAAACAAATAATCTCAACAACGTTAGTTTTAGGAAAACGATTGTCAAGGGTGCGTAAATTAAACTTTTCTGGGGCTAGTTTTCATTGTTCAAACACGGCAAGTAGCTGTGTTTGTAACAAGTGGTCAACCGACGAAGTCACGGGCGCTGGCCTATGTAATATAAAATAGATCCAGTATTTTATTTAAATCAAGGACCTCCCAGTACAAGGAAGATCAGGACGTTGTTGGGCTTGATAAAACAAGAACCAGCATTAGCTTTGGATCGGCGGCCTGGAAAACGAGCAAATTCATACAGTCCACATCCTTTGCCGCCGATTCAACATAAGTACAGAATCCAACCCCTAACGCATAATTATAACGCCCGTCACCTACCTCGAGCGATCGGAAAGGCCAGCGGTGTGTTATAGTTTTTTGTATATAGTAATCCTTATCGGTTTCAATAACGGCAAACCTAAAAAAATATTACGGACTATTTCTTTAAATGAGTCCATATAATGGCTCCCTAGACCAAACTTGGTTTTAAGTATCCCACGACACTTGTGGCATAACATTATTTGTCGAAGTGCATTCAATCAATAGTAACAAAATCATCACAAATCACACGTGCAGGTAAAAATAAAAAAAAAATCTATTACGGCTAAGAACATGCTTATATCTAATAATAACAAAAAACCTAACGCATAAGTCGTGTGCCTAAACTAGGTACTTAATCCTTTTTTTCAGGCAAAACGAGGTCACGAGCAAAAAATTATAATCACAAGCTTACGAGTAACTATAACAGATTTGTTAAGTTGCCTAAAAATAAATAACAAAATACAGTGTTAAATAAAACACATATTGCAGTGAAGCAGAATCTTAAAATATAATTGCCTAGTTCGTTAGAAAATAAAATATTAAATCTACTTTAATACAGCTAATAAATTCTCGGTATCGTCATATGACATACTTTTGAGATAGTTCGTAACAACTATTTTACAATTTTTATAATTAAAACAGTAGATATTGGCTAACGCATTTATTCTTTTGTACAAAAATGGTCCAAGGAAACTATAAAATCTATGAGAAAAGGCATGTTTTCTACCTGGTTGCTTAGGGCAGACATTATTCCTCCTTTTATTAGTAGGTTCAGTACTATATGGGAGCGCTGTGTGTTGTTTAAGTACGATGTTCATTATGAATAACTGTCGAAATGATAGATAACACTCCGCACGATTTGTAAAGAAGACTGGTTGGAAAAATAATAGGGCGCAAAGTTAATACTGCAGTACGGCTCTTTGTGCTTTCGACAGTTAGTAATAATGTTTTACCAGGCGAAGGTCCGCCTGCCACGCATGAGGTTGCGGGTTCGATTCCCGCCTCGGGACAAATATCTGTACCATTTGCAGATATTTGTTCAGGGAATTCTGGATGTTTTTCCATTTATAATAAAAATATCTATCTATCTATGTAGTATAATGTATTAAGTATATCAGTCATCTAGTACCCATAACACACGTTCTGCTTTGCTTGGGCTAGATGATGCTGTGTGAATTGTCCAGCATTATTTATTTATTTTATTTACCTACCCCACCTCATGACGTAATGCAGTAAGATAAAATTGATTGGTAAAGGGCCTGTGTAAATGCTTTTAATAAGTTTCCGATCCGCAATATGGCGTAGTTTCTTAAAATCAAAAAACAACTTGCGAACTCTGCCTACTAGAGCCTCTATGTCTGGTTTAAAAGACAGAGTTTCATCGAAAGTTATGCCGAGGTATTTTATTTTACAGGTAATATTTAAAGAAGGGCATGAACAATGGTCGCCAGGGGACATTTTCGCAATGGTGTGCATATAATGTTTGACTTAGATCAGTTAAGTCTTAACTTAGATCTCTATCAGTTAAGTCTTGACTCAGATCAATTAAGTCATAAGGTTGTTTACGCATAGAAAACTTAATATAATGTGTCTTATCTGATCTGCATTTAATGTTAGTAGATTGTGCTGAAGCCATTTAGTTACAATATTGAATCCATACTGCGCATAATTAAACACTTCCATTTCCGAGTCAGCGGAAAAAAAGAGGGCAGTGTCATCAGCGTATGATATTATTCTACCATGATCTAGTTTTAGATTACAGAAGTCATTGATGTAAATCAAAAATAAGGTCGGTCCTAAAATACTGCCTTGGGGTAGACCAAAGTCAGTATTTATCTGATCATCACTGAGAACACCACCGATCCTTACGCATTGAGAAAGATCTTCAAGATAGCTCCTGAAGAGTTTCAGTTGCGTACCTCTGATACATAATGTTTCAAGCTTGCGCAATAGTATGGAATTGGAAACAGTGTCAAATGCTTCAGCGAGGTCTAGAAATATCCCTACTGTATGGTTACCCTGATCAAGATAGCCAGTCAATTGGTGAACTGCATTGGAAGTAACTTTAGCTCTAAAACCAAACTGCATACAAGACAGAATCGACTTATCTTCCATGTATCCGACTAGACGTTTGATATATTTTTTTCTAAAATTTTTGACAATGCAGGAAGTACAGATATGGGTCTATAATTGGTGACCTGATATTTACAGCCAGATTTGTAAACCGAAATAATGACAGCTTTTTTCAGGCACTTGGGAAAAACTCCGAATTGTAAAAATTTATTAAAAACTAGCTTTTGCCCGCGACTTCGTCCGCGTGGAAGTCATAAAACGTAAAATCCCCTTTTTCACGCAGATCCACTTTGATTCGAAAATATAAATCCCATTTATTCCCTATTCCGTGGGAATTTCGAAAAATCCCTTCTTAGTGCACCTCTAGGATACTCAAGGTATGTATATGTGTGCCAAATTTCAAGTATTTAGGTCCAGTGGTTTAAGCTGCGCGTTGACATATCAGTCAGTCAGTCAGTGAGTCAGTCAGGACTTTAAATTTTGAGTCAAAGGAGGAATTAAAATTTGTCTGAAACGTTTTATTATTTTGGTTGAGATATTGTCCCATCCCATTCAAACTCATAATCGCATCTTTCAAACAATAAGTCGCAGAAAACCAGCGCAAGTAGCGCTATCGCTACTGTGCACATGCTGAGCGATTTCCTTTTTTGTTTCCATGACTGTATATTTTTAATTTTGTTGTATGATTTGTAATGTGTGAAACAAAATAAAAGTTTTTTTATCTTCATCTTTAATCTGCCTTATCCGTATCCAACAGAGCAAAAGATGTTAGAAAGGTGTCACGTGATTTTGTGCTTGTAGTAGGAATTACATTTTTCAGCCAGACTCTTACCTACATTAACAAAGAAATTATTTGCAGTGTTCGCAGAATCAAGCGGTGTAGAGCTAGCCTGTAATAAACAAGAAGGTGACTCACGCTGCTTTGATGTATGCGTCACGTTTTTAATGCAGTCCCATATCTTTATACTGTTCTCTCCAGCTTTTTCTAAAGACATTTTATCGGACGGAACTAGTCTTTACGTTTCGCAAAACGTTATTACAAAAGTTACGGTAACGCTTTTACGTTACCTGTAAAACTGGGTTGCTGGGATTAGACCTAGCTTTATATGAAGCTTGTCCCTGTGCTTCATACAGCGAATAAGACCTGTTGTGATCCACGGTTTTAAGTTATGCTGTTTTCTGTTCAGTTGTATATCGCAGTTATATGATGTGATCCAAACAAGACCCCGTTTGATGTGTTGGAAGCGTATGAGCAGGAAGCATACCATGAAATGAACATATATTTAGGTAGTATTGAGCACCTGGGTCGATACACTCGGGAAGAATATTAATGTTAATATGCCCAATTAGGACAACATTTTTGAATGACGATAGGTTCTACAAGGTATCATTCAGAGACTCATTAAAATTACTTTGATTTATAAAGGAAGGAGGATAATACAGAGCCAGAATTGCAAAATCTATTCCTATTTTAACTAATAAACTGTTACAATCTTGGAGATTCGGCTCTTCGATATATGTACATATATATCAAGATGGTTCCTTGCATAAACTATTACATCATCATTTTGGTTGTAACTTTTGGTGCTTTGGTACATGGTATATCCCGGCATTAATGGCACCTTGTATTTCTTTGCAAGACAGCATTCTGTTAGCACAATGATATTGCAATCAAAATTTAATCTTTTATGAAAGACAGGAAAATTTTCAATATTTTTAAAGACACTGCGGATATTTTTATGTGTTAGTACAGTTAAGGGATATTTGTAGGAGGATATATAATGTTTACAATATTCTACCTTGGATTCTGATATGGAGAAATAATCTTAATCTTGAATTACACTACTTATCATAATTATTTGAAAAAAATTAACACTAAAGGAAAAAAATGTCCGGAGAATAACTTTATAAACGGCACTCTTAGGCGCCCCCATAATCAATAGAGTTTATGTACCTATTTTCAGCGGCTAATTTGGCCGATCAGTCGGAGGAGCCAGTGAAGTGGTTACCTGGTTTCTTGAAGTGCAAACAGGTAGCACATTTAGGATCCTCAGCCTTCTTTGTGCGCTCTTATTAACTGAGTGACCGTGGCCACCACAGTGACTGCAGATGTTGGCTGCTTCCCGACATGATTTCGCAGCATGTCCGTATTGATGGCACTTGTAACAGCAAGTTACTAGGATGAACTGTTTACAAAAACCCTATTTCTAAATTACTAATTACTTTATTATTTAAAAAAAAACAATACAATTTACTTAAATGAACACTGTAAACCCTAGTGGGTTTGTTTCGAGTGCTAAGTACATTCCTCGTTTACATACAACAATAGCTTACAGAGGTATAAAATAATGCGTACCTGCAGTCCATATAAGCAATAAGGGCCTTGCGGATGACTGCGGGTACTTCTACCACGTAAATACAGGTCTCAGCGTCTTTTTTCCCAGACTTATGGCTTAATTTTATTAAGGACAGGAATTTGTTTACTGTGAGGCCAGGGAGAGTTTCGTCTATATTTTGGTGGAAGAAACAAGTAATGACTTCATTTTCTTGCATTGTAGAGGGCACTCCAATAACTACGACCTGGGTTCTTTTCAGTGGCTCATCGATCAGCAGGCCAGAATTGCTAAGTAGCGCTGATTGCTTTAGCTTTTCAATATCACCCCTCGTTTCAGTGCTAATAATAACACCTCCACCTTCCTTGTTTTTCGGAGTCCTCTAACTTGAAGTTTTATAACTTCTGGACAGAAATTATCTGTCCAGAAGTTATGAAACTTCAAGTTTTGGACTAGTGTTTTCGTCTCTTCGCTGGTTTTAAGTTTATCTTGCGGATAAATGGCTACATAGCTGGTTGATCTGGGCTTAATGTAGCTGCCGCCTCTTTTAACCATATTAGCAAAATAATTCTCGTAAGATGGTTTGGAGGTCTCCTCAATTTTTTGTTGTAGTTCTTGTATACGTTCTGAGAGATCCACCTTTTCTTGTAGCGCTTGATTACGCAAGTCCATGGTCATAACTCTTGCCTTAACCGACTGGTACAGCGTTACTATCTGTGAAGTCCCGTGGCCTACTTTACGGCACAGACTATTCATTTTCAATTTTTGTTCCGAGTTAAGTTTCCCGGCTTCGGCGATTGAGCAGACTTCATTCAAGCACTGCTCAAGAGCTGTCATCCAGTTTTGGAGTTCCGATGTGGGCACTACTCCAGAAATAACTGCATGGCGAGATTCGAGCTGAGGGGCGGCCGAGGCCGAGGCTGTGGGCTGTCCTGAAGAGACTGAACGCTTCCATATTAAGGTGGTTTAATTAAGGTGGTAACGTTGCTAAATTTGGTACATTATCACGATTTCACAAGTCCACATGACACAGTTTATGTTGCTAACGTAAACGGGGTCACTAGTCAGCAAGTGATTATTTAATTTTATCTTACAATTGTGGACGTCTGCTCTAACTAACGTCTCAGAGTTGACCCATGACAATGGAGGTAAATATTGAGAGATACTGACATGCCTTTTCACCGAACGACTGCAGACTTGTTAAGTCCACGTGCTCCTAAGTTTTAGCTTGAGGTGTCAGCTTATACGGACAATCGAGATTACAATAAAGCCTGAGAGGTTACAGACATGCCCTGCCATCATACGGTTGCATTGCAAGCATGTGACATTCACGAGTATTTAAGTTACAACTTGATGTTGCTGCTAGCTTATGCAGAATCCCGATTTCAAGAACTAAACCCGATAGAAATGAAAAATGCAATCAAAATTTTGTCTTCGACGGGACTCGAACCCGCAATGTTCAGACTAACACCACTACACCTTTAACGCTGGCTGCCTTAACCATTTCGGCCACGAAGACACTAACCGTCGGGTCGAAAATCTTGATTGCCTTTATCGGTTTTGTAGCACCGGATTCGAGTCCCGTCGAAGACAAAATTTTGATTGCATTTTTCATTTCTCTAAATGATACATTAGTGCGGGTTTACGGCCGTGGATAATAATTTTTAAATATAAAAAATATAAATTATATAAATACTTGGGGTTAAACCCCAAGTACAGCCCCCCTTACTTTTTATATATAATAATGAGCCCTAAAATATAACACAATCGTATATTAACTAATTGTAGAAAGTAATTTTAGATGTTTTACGGCCGTGGATAATAATTTTTATATAGGTACAGGGTGTCCCAGAAGTCGACGTCAAGCCGGGAGCGGGTGACAGGCCGAGTCGAAATAGTGAAAAAAAAAATAAAAAAAAATCTAAGTTTTGTTTTTTTTTAATTATAGGTATTTATTAAATTTCGGTAAAATCTAAATTTCAGGCAAGAATTTACAGAAGCATTATTCAGGATTACATAATTAAAAAAATAATTTAACAAAGTTAAAAATTGTAGGAATGGGAGTAAAAACACTATCACAGGGTGTAGATTTTACCGAAATTTAATAAATACCTATTTAAAAAAAAACAAAACTTAGATTTTTTTTAAAATTTTTTTTTCACTATTTCGACTCGGCCTGTCACCCGCTCCCGGCTTGACGTCGACTTCTGGGACACCCTGTATATATAAAAAATAAGTTATATAAATACTTTAAAAACAAAAATAGCTAAACACGATGTTCATCGACGTTACAGATATTTATTGTGAAGTAACCAACATTCATCTGTAAATAAATGCTGTGGTCCAGTCGAATCTTGGATTATGGCATATGAGACCGTGATGATTTGTAACTAGCAGTGCGCTTTATGAATAGGACTCCTCAAAGGCTGCCACTATTTTTTAGCAGTTTCTATATAAATATTTGATATGCGGCTGCAACTGCGTAGTTAGTTGAGGATATTTTAACCGCCATTCTCAAATTCCCAAATGTGGGTCAACTGAGAACCCTTATCTTAAAATTATTCGTTATAAATTTCAACTGCACTATAATTAAACTTCGACACCGCGATAAACTTAAAGCAAGAAAAAAAGATGAGGCGTTTGTTTTTTCTACAAATTATTATGGACAAACAAGTTGTTATTATGGTAGGCGGTCCAGATCCCTTTCAGAAAAAGCCTGAAAATCAACTTATGATCTTTTGAGCCTGATGTGTGGTGGTTTTTCCCTACTACGCGTGACGAAAGGCATGCATAGATTTAAAGAACATTGATTCAGGAAACGAGGACAAGTCGATGTGTCGTTTTCCTATGTACCTAGTGCTAGGGGCGCTTATCGGCAGCGGAACTCATCGGCTTCGCGGCGTCACAGGCGCCATCGCAGAAATGCTAACGAGTTATCAAAGTAAACGGTTTGTTTACACGTTTAATCTTATCCGGTGGCCTCCTTAGACTCTCCCGTTTCGAAATTGTATCGTTGTATCGCGTGGTGTCCTTATTACTAGTCACCGGAAGTGCGCGTTCGACTAACGTTCATTCATGTCCTACGTATTTATTTAGTGGTCGGCCATACCTACCGCGCTCCACAGATAATGACTTTAGCCAGAGCTGGATAACGCTGGTTTACTAAACGTTTGACTTATTTCAGTGTACACTTTCTTCCAATAAACTTTAAATTGTAAAGTATTGCACCAACACTTGCAAATAAGTAAAACTTGGTGTTGTGTGTAGCACCATCGCTTGTATTAAGAAAAAAATTGGCGGTGGGGTAAATTTTGTAAGGCCAAGTGTTTCGATTCTTACCCTGCGCTGTAAGCTTTTATTTTAGCTAAGCGCGAGTATTTTCAGCTCATCATATCTTTTTCTTTATCTTTATCTAGTATCTGCCCTCGATATCGTTTGTGTGGATCCAAAATGTAATGTGTTAGCTTTTTCCACCTTAGATGTTCAGTCCTCTAGAACTAAAAGACTTAAATGGCTACGTCTCTATTACTTCACAACGGCAGCTGCAAGGTAAAACTCAGTTTCGAATATATAATTTTATTAGCAGTTAATTTATTCTCAATTGTGAATCTGATCCCGTAGAAGATGTCAACATTCTTGCGCGTACGACAATGATAGTTATTGCTGTTTGTAATGATGATCAACAGGATATGATATCATTACCGTTTTATTACTATTTCAGGGTTTTTAGTCAAGGGAAGTCAGAATATACTGCAGGAACAACTTTGCATGGATATTAAAACATAAACGACCGAAACTTTTGCTTGCAAAGAGAAACCAATATCCTATACTTTTATAGCAGTAATCGATAGGGACAATCTTAGGGAAAAAATCTCTCTAACAAACATTGTTAATTACTATACTAATGGACCCTTCGGTAAAAGTGTCTTATCTTGTCTTTCATTGTATTTACCATGTTTGTTTAAGAGATTTGATCCTTAAGGCTGACCCTTTCGATTAATGCTATAAAAATACAGGTGTTATTTTTCGAATTTCAGTTGATGCGATTTCTGGTTTTTTCTCTTTAGTTATGATTATTTTCAAATTTAAAAGGAATGATTTCTTTAAGTGAAATGCTATCGCCGTTATTTAGAGTACTTTTCCTCCAGATGGCGTGAAACAATCCCATGCTTTAGATATATTTTTCATGTTTGACTGACGTATTTTTTATCACTCTAGAATCAACTGATTATTTAATTCGATATTGGGTTAGGTAAATTATGATTCAACATCCTATACTGAGCTCACCAATCCGCCTGCCAAGCGTGGTGAGTATGGCAACTACCCCTCATGGAGATCCATGAGGGAGGCCTGTGTTCAGTAGTGGACGTTTTACGGCTGAACTGATGATATATTATGACAAAGTTTCAGTCGGAATGAAGAAGAATGAAGAAATGACAAAACAAAATATATGTGTTTACAGTAGCCCGTTGCACAAACTACCCGTAACATCGCAGCTGACGTTCACGGGGATTCATGGTACAACTCCCTTAAACATTTTACAAGATATCTTCCGCGAGGATATTGGTCATCGAAATCTGTTCCTGGCTCGCGGGCTTCCTACGTTTTTTTAAACAAGCTAAACATTTTTCTTTCTACACGCCATGAAGACTAAAGATAAGTCACAATCAAAGCATGTTTAGAACGAATGAGCTTGGTACATTCTACAAAAGCACCGCCTTAATACCTGGTAAATGGCGTAAAATATGCGTTACGTTACAAGAAATTATAAAACATCATAATAGCGTTTATTGAGCAGCTTTCCTTGAAAAGGTTTAACGGGCGGAAGTCCCGAGGGAGGAAAGGGTCGGCGCTCGCGCAGGCTAATTGCCGGGAATTTCGGAGGTCGCCCGATAACCCGCGTCTGCACCGGAAGTCGATAGCTTTGATGTGGCGTCCGCTTAGGGTTACCGATGGCTAGCATAGCTTTTTATTATGTCTACTAGCTTTTGCCTGCAACTTTGTCGATGTGTCAGAAAGTTTCTTTGAATTGGAAAACGAGCTTAGCGAGCTTAATATCCTCAATCATTGCGTTTTTAAACAATCCTGTAAACAACTCAATATAAATTGACTTTGATGACGCTGCTGTTTTTTATCCTGAAGCACAACTTGAGAACTGAACACTTCACATCTCTTAAACACTAGTACATTCTTCTAGATAATGATACGTACCTAATTATGGAAGAACAGATAGCGACCCTATCATCCGCTTCCCTTCATGATGTAGGTACTCCAACTTAAGTCGTTGTTATTGCGTTGTAGGTCACATTTGCATTTTTATGGTTTATCAAGAGCGATGGTTCATTATTTTGTTTTTTAGACTAGAATGTTTTTAGTTTTTAATGCGCGGGCTTTGTTTTACACCCAAGACGGTTCAGGTAATGTACCTGTCAGTAGTATGACAATATTTTTTTTGTTGATAAACTTTATCAAAAAGTTGTCCAAGACATTACTCGAGAGGTGAGTAGATTGGCTTTCATGAAGATTGTTAACTAGGTTTGGCCCCTTATTGACAATCTTAATATTCCGACACATTTTGAAAAGCCTCTTCTAAAAATTTAAGGTTTCGTCATATTCTGGAATAGACGTATAGACGTTTGATAGCATCGTAAATAAATAGAAACTGTAAATCTTCTAGAGTACGGCGTAGCTACTACATAGACCAGTGCATTGCATTTTACCACTTGTAAATACTGGATCTGTTGACTTGATTTAGTGAGAGTGATCCAAAATAATTGCCTAAAATAGATTTGGTTCAGGAAAAAACATGTGTTCTAGTCTTTCTCACGTAAGATGAGTCTATGGTCACAGAGTGACCATAGAATAGAGCAGGAAATATAAAGGAAAAATTAGGAAGTGCAAAAGAGGGGTGCCCATTTTGTCTCCGAAAAATGATTGTCCGAAAATCACAATCAATAACAAGTGTCCCCGAAACAACAACATCCATAATATTATGGTCCCATAAATATCATTTGCAATAAGATATTGTACATCCTAATGCTCCTTACGAATAAAATTATTTTACCTTATATATAATTTCCATAATTTTCATCGTTATAAACATATGTGTCATAATAATAACGATACATAAAACTTATTATCCCGAATATTTTCGAAAGATTATAAAACCTTCCGGGGGCAGAATCGAGACGGAAGGACAGTAGGTTATTAGGTTCTTTTTATAAGCATCCGAAAACCCTGCCTGTGGCAGAACCGAGATGGAGATTTTCCATTATGGACCATCGATTCAAAAGTCCATATTTTTATTCAGATCCAACACAGAGCACCCCGAAGAGTTGATTAGGTTCGATTTGAGTGACGGATCCGACACAGAGCACCCCACTTTCCTAACTAAGTCCTTCCTAAGTCATGTCTTACGTACCCCTAGAGTGTATATAAGAGCTAGGAGGCGCGGAGGGAAACCAGTCCCCGCCCGCTGTAGCAAAGCGCAGGCACCAAGAGCCGCCGTAACGGCTGGGACCAAAAAGCCAAAGGTGTGAAGGCGAGCGCAGGTGCCGCGTTTTGATACGCTAAGGCGGAGGGACTGGTCATCCCGCAGCGCCGGAGCTGCCACAGAAGCTACAGCTGCGCCCCCCCCACTTCCCCGCTAAACCCCTCATTTCACTGCTAACCCCCCTCTCCCCCACTAAAAAAACTACACGCCTGCTGCAGCGGCCGCCAACAATATATTATGGAACATGAAAATTATTAAAATAAATAATTATGAGAATAATGTTTATGAGATAATAATGTTATGGATTTCTTTACTCACTGCGAATCACTTTTTGGATTGTAATCGTTATGGATATGATATAAGTGGAAACTATATAAGAGATCGTTATATTATAGATTGTGATTATTCGGGCAATCGATGACTAAGAAAATAAATTTTATGGATTATTAAGGTATTATTTTATTAGGGTAGTAAAATTTCGGAGACTAAATAGAGAACCGCAAAAGAGACTAAGCAGTTGTCCCTTTTTCGCTCATTGTTCTTTCAATTATTTTATTCTGCTGTCACGGAGCTCATCTTACGTGAAAAATACTATAGTAGCTAAGAGGTATTACAAAATGTTTATTGTTAAAGTTTATGTTCGTTGCATACGTTAGTTGTGTAGTAAAACAAAATACTTTATAACAGTAATAAGATCATACCCGGTTATTTCACTTAATACAATACACTTGGATTTGGAGTCCCTCATTATCAAACAACTTATTAAAGGAATGCAGTACGTTTCTGTGAATTATTTATTTATAAACGAACATTGCAGTTACAATGTGGGTGGTCTATAAACGTTCCCAATATCAGTTACCCATGGTTGTGCTTTGCATACCGTACTTTATTTAACTGAGACATTTATTACATTAGGTGCAACTGAGTCTGCGCAAAGGTTGACGTGATTCTACATTTGTTTTGAAAAAATATCAATTTTGATCTTCTTAAGGATACTTAATTTGACCCTGGGGCTCTATTTTTGAATCAGTTGCCTATGACTAGCAACTAAATGAAAAATTACTGAAAAGCCATTCAGTAACACTAAAATCATATAATATTAGACATATAGGTGTTAAGCATTCTGTGTCGGAAATCAGAATGAGCAATCACTCCAATCAGCAAAGAGTTTCACAATAAAATGATTAGGTTGCAGTAGGTTAGGCTATTTTGTAATTATCAAAATAATTACAAAATAGCCTAACCTACTGCAACCTAATCATTTCTTCCACCTCAGCAATCTGTTTGTCTCAGATTCTGTGCTTTACCAGTTGGGCTAGTTATGGTCGTTGTAGGGGTTGGCCGGTCATCTGCCGGGATTTTTAGCACTCGCCGTTATTGTAACTGCTACCGTAGCATAGCGGGGCTGCCTCGTTAATTGCGGTCATTGAGGAGTTTGATGCCATACTCGCCACGCTTGGCAAGCGGGTTGGCGAGCGCAGTGTAGCGCGTTCAGACACGGAAAGACGCTGCTGCTAGTCAAGAAATCAGGCAGGGAGGAGTTGATCATTCTGATTTCTGATACGACACAGAAGGCTTAGAACCCGTACTAAATACTGAAGTTACAAAAATCATTCTCTGAATTTTAGAGCACATCTCTCACGTGCGTGACTTGCTTGATGCTTTGTCGTAAAATGAGTTACCACTTTGCTAGTCCTATTTTATTGATCTTTATACATATATATTTTGAAAGAACTTCTCTAACGTTCAGTAGGAGTGTTTCGTACACGTTCCACGCAATTTTCAATTCATGCAAATTCAAGTTAAAAAAACTACGCATCACTTTCCAATCACTTTTTTGAGTAATTAACAATTAAAACTTTTCAAATAAAGCTCTTCTTTTATGATTTGGTATTACTATTGGGTTATATGAAATTTTAGACATTCATTGATTTGATTTTTTTAAATTACCCCTCCCCTGGTGGAAAACTTTGGTGGTTTATGTTTATTATGATAATATTATTATGCCCCAGCATAGATACAAATATTGAGTTGGATGCGTGGAGTGATCTGAATGGACATGATTAGGAATGAGTATATAAGAGGAAGTGTGAAAGTAGCACCTGTAGTAAAAGAATTAAGGAAGAATGAAGGTTGGCATGGTATGGTCACGTGATGAGGAGGGACGAATCGAATACAGGAAGAAGAATTTTAGGAATTAATTGAATATGGATGGATCATTCTCTCCATGAGATTGGAGAAAGAAGCTATGCGTGGATTGTGAAAGAAAGGAGTAACCGACTACTGACAGAGAAGAGTGTTGTTGAGTGTGAATAACTGTTGTGCCGGCCCCGCATGAAGTGGGATAAGGACAGGGAGATGATGATGATGATGAGAAAGAAGCTATGCGTGGATTGTGAAAGAAAGGTGTAACCGACTACTGACAGAGAAGAGTGTTGTTGAGTGTGACTAAGTGTCGTGCCGGCCCCGCATGGAGTGGGATAAGGGCAGGGGGATAATGATGATGAGAAAGAAGCTATGCGTGGATTGTGAAAGAAAGGAGTAACCGACTACTGACAGAGAAGAGTGTTGTTGAGTGTGACTAAGTGTCGTGCCGGCCCCGCATGGAGTGGGATAAGGGCAGGGGGATGATGATGATGAGAAAGAAGCTATGCGTGGATTGTGAAAGAAAGGAGTAACCGACTACTGACAGAGAAGAGTATTGTTGAGTGTGATTAAGTGTTGTGCCGGCCCCGCATGGAGTGGGATAAGGGCAGGGGGATAGTGATGATGAGAAAGAAGCTATGCGTGGATTATGAAAGAAAGGAGTAACTGACTACTGAGAGAGAAGAGTGTTGTTGAGTGTGACTAAGTGATGTGCCGGCCCGCATGGAGTGGAATAAGGGCAGAGGGATAATGATGATGAGAAAGAAGCTATGCGTGGATTGTGAAAGAAAGGAGTAACCGACTACTGACAGAGAAGAGTATTGTTGAGTGTGATTAAGTGTTGTGCCGGCCCCGCATGGAGTGGGATAAGGGCAGGGGGATAATGATGATGAGAAAGAAGCTATGCGTGGATTATGAAAGAAAGGAGTAACTGACTACTGAGAGAGAAGAGTGTTGTTGAGTGTGACTAAGTGATGTGCCGGCCCGCATGGAGTGGAATAAGGGCAGGGGGATAATGATGATGAGAAAGAAGCTATGCGTGGATTGTGAAAGAAAGGAGTAACCGACTACTGAGAGAGAAGAGTGTTGTTGAGTGTGACTAAGTGTTGTGCCGGCCCCACATGGAGTGGGATAAGGGCAGGGAGATGATGGAGATGATGATGATTGTATGGCCTAGTTTAGTTAATGGAACTGCGTAACGGAAGAACTATGCCTATGTGAACGTCCTGCGGGTGAGATGAACGGAAGAATTGAGACTACAGCGCGTTATCAAACAACCTTGTAGCTTAAAAGGAAAACCATAAGCGATCCTGTAGGTAATGAGTTATGGGAATTACGCGGCTTAGTTTGACGTACGTAATTACGTATATAGCGGGTTTTAGATAACTTAAAATAACTTTTGTCACTTGCCTACAAAGCACTCGTAATGATGTCAGTAATTAGCGCTGTTGTTTCAGGAAGGACGGTGTTTGTTGATTGGAATAATTCCTGCTTTAAATACATTGATATAATCTTATTACTAACGTATTTGTATGGCCAATTATGGTATATACTAAGCCATCAGTGTGGTTCCAGGCCGTTTGAGTTTTTAAGCTTAATATAGCTTACAAAAAAGTTAGAGGATATTGTATTGTGCGTGTGTTATACGAACTGTACAGAGCTGTTTACAATTAGGAGAAGGTGAACAAGGCAAACTTATTGATTAACAAGGAGATTCCTACAAATAAATAAAATATCATTTATTTTCTCACACTGTATAAAAAGTAACTTAGCAACTCAAGATATACATATGTATACAATCTGTAATAACAAGGTAGTAAATTGTAGCATAACCTATAGTGCATTAAGTGTGAGACTGATGCCTGCTATCGGTTTTTTAAACCTGTGTTGCAGGTCACCAGGCTCGCCATACGCGGCAATTAAGCAAATATCAATAATATTAAAACAAAAATGAGAAATTAATAAAAAAGTTTTATCTAAGCAACATGTAAGAAAATATGCGGTAAGATAAACCTTTAAATTTTAATTTGGATGGCAGTTGTTCTGGTATTTTTAACCGACTTTAAAAAGGAGGAGGTTCTCAAGACGTTTGTATTTTATTTAAATCTTTGTTACATCAGAACTCCTTCGTTTATGAACCGATTTGGATAATACTTTTTGGGTTCGTATAGATATGCTTTCAATTAGGGCCCAATTTTTTTTTTTAAACTGTTCTTATGATGTGATCCATGAGGAATCGAGGGTACTCCACAAATGTTGTAGGTAAACAAAAGAAATAAAGGGATTTTTGCATATTTAGCTTATATATTTATTTAAGAATTTGCATTCAGAAAGTATGATTTGGTTAAGTGAAACTAATGTGGAAGACCACACATGCTTATAAAAACTCTTCAATATTACAAAATTCACGTGTGACGACATCGAAAGTTGGCTAATATGATATCCCTATCCACTAATCATCATACTTACCTACACATCATCATCAGCATCAGGGTCACTGGAATTAAATTTAATGAAATAAATTATTAATTAGTGTGTACTGGAATCCCTCAAGGTATAGTGTTATGTCCTAAATTTTAACTTGCGGTTAGGTTTTTTGTTTCACTTAATAAAGTTTGCTTGCTTTTAAGCCCAGTTCTGATGATGGTATCCATGATAAATTAAGGAAAATATTCAAATGTAATAATCATGCATATAGCGTTTTGGGTAGTTTCAGCAACATTTTAGATTTTCTCATTGAAGTCGGTTGTAAATATATTTTTACTATACATAATAATGAAGGTAAATGTTTGTGTTTATGCTTGTATAGCAGACTAAACAAACCAATTAATCAATTAAATCAAATTTATATAAGTTTCAAATTCTGTATCGAGATAGGTGCGAAAAAAGTACTGCGATGTTTAGAAATGCGAACGAATCTAGGGAGAGTAAGGTTTCCTAGTACACGGTGTAATGTTATACGACCAATGTTATGACGCAAATGTTTATTAGGCCCTGTCCCGATATAGTTGACGTTATTTTAGCAGATAATAAAGTATTATTTGAGTAACAGGCAAAGTTACAAAGTTTCGTCACATTTACGGTGATAAAAAATCAATTTGTGTCAACGAGAGGCGGTAAGTACAAGTAACCTTATCAAAAGCGGTCGCCAGAATCGAGTCGTCGATGACCTTACAGGATGAAGAGCCGTCGGGACGCAAAATTAGTTTTTACCTCAATTCTGCTAGAATAATTGCACATCGAAGCATACTTTATTCAGAGAATGATTGTTTAGAACAATCCGTTTCGTATGCCTGAAAACAGGGAAGATTTTGTGTTGCCCAGCGTGGAGATGAGACGGTGGGGAAGTTTAGGAAGAGGTACTTGTAAGGTTGATGAAATCCATTCACAAGAAAGTTAACGTACTAAGGTGTTCTATTATAAGAGTTATCAGTAACATTAGTAGCTAGATGGCTCACGTCACGGCGAAACAAAATAAAGTACTACTTCAAATTTCCAAGTTACATATGAACTTCGCGATATCGTATCAATGATCGTTAGTGGTATCGATTGATAGTTAGTTCCACCATCCGGTAAATGGCATACGCATTATCAAAGCGCTACCTAAAGATACGACCACTGAAATCTCTGTTCAGTCCAATATTTTTTAAGTGTTATCTATCGGAGTTGTTACCCTTTAAATAAATATGATAAGGGCGGGCGGTGACTTGTGTTATATCTATATAACTGAACGAAATCGTCCCAACCGGATGTGAGCCGGTGGTCTCAATGAATTTGACTACAAAATTATCATTTTAACTCTATGGGTATAAGAATAACGCCTTCTTCGGCTTGCAGATAACTTATTTATCGCTGTGTACTACTTTACGTCAATTCAATGAAACGTTTCAATAGTTTAAAGCCCCCAGATTAGGTTGTCTTTTACAAGAGTAAATTTACACATATTTAACCGGGTATTTATCACGTTATTTACTTATGCAGTTAGTGAGAGGAGTGTTAGAGGAGCTTATACAGTTAGTGTAGTGTGCTGTTAGCTATGACGTATGAATCAACCTAAGTGTGCTGATATAGTTAGTGTAAAGTGCTGCTGTCCCAGTGTGAAACAGCCTTAATCTCAAGTTCCTATAATTATGAGGACCAAGTGAGGGTAGTCTGAAAAGACGCCTTCGCTTTGCTGCGGCTATGTTCAACATGTCAGTCTTCCCGGGACCACGATGGGTGCAATCCTGTCGAAACGTCGGACAATAATAAAGGTAAATAACGCGTTAAATACCCGGTTAAATATGTGTTAATAATGTGTCGTGATCGCGAAAGTTTAAAAAGACTAACAGTAAATTTCAACGGAACATAACTATGCGATTGCTGGCTTTGAGACCTACGAGTATATGAAATATGATGGTAATATTATATTATACACGGAGTCCCTTTATTAATTAAATTTTTGAACAAAATATAGCAAAAAAATTAGGTTAACTATTTTGATAAGGACTCAACCTAAAAGTATTCTTATAAATAACCGCCAAAGTTTCCTGAACATTGCGTGACTATTATTTTTAAACTTTCAGACAGATAAATATCTAAACTTGATGACAAAATGTACGATCGATAGTATCGAAGAATATGCAATTCAATTCAATTCAATACGTTTATTTCAGCATAAAATACATACACAGGCTCAGGCAATGCTCCTTTTCAAGCAACGATGGGTCGTATCGTGACTCTCCGAGAGCTAAGCACCTATTCGTAGCGAAGCGGACAATTGTTTGAAAGGCCGCGGACAGTGTCAGTAGCGAAACATTTTTGTGAAGCACGCACCACACTTATCACCGACCCATTTAGAGTACGCATAATTACTTAACATTTTGTACATTGTAGTCCGATTAACTGCAGTCGCGTGATAATGACTCTAAAAATAATGGTAAGCAGTGGAATTTTTGCGAAAGATTTAACCTGTCCTTTGGTAGGTGTTATGAAATAAAAACGAATGATTAAGTGATAATTAAGCGTAACATTTGACCTGTACTTTGGTAAGTACAATGCTCTTTCTGCTCCCAAGATTATTGTTATCACATTGTGAGAGATGTTACTAATAGGTCGGCAAAATTGCGTAGACTCTCATTAAAAACTATGCACAGTTCGCTGATGTCAAACGGTTAGTTCGAAAAACAATTACTGATTTGGATTAGAAAAAAATTTTACTTTATGTATTATTTACGGCTTAGGTACTTACCAAAGATTCTTATCAATTTCGGCTGCAGAATAATGTTCAACTGTAACAAAAACCGACATATCAGTACAAAATAGTTAGCAGGGTTAAGTCGCAGTAAACGTTCGGCATATTTATCCAAAACCTTGGAGGTTGCAGACGTGCTACGCAATTGACGCGAGTGTGTTTGCGGAGCGCGCAAGGATCTCCGCGTTCTAGATGCGGCAGTCAGGCGGCCTTGTTCGATGGACCCCGATACGTGCTCCGGAAAGCTAGAATCGGGGCGCCGCGGGTAGACACTTTACAATTAATCGATTATAATAATTGAATTACGTGATGACGTAGTGACAGCTGCGCAAGCGGCGCGACGCTGTGTGCTCAGGTGTGCTTGTGACGTCCTCTCGTGAAAATCAAAGGAAAACCCGCACGCTCGTCTCACAGCGCAACCGACACGTTTTCGTTTGCAGAATATTAGTGTTACTAATCGGTAATACGGTTACGCTGGGCACATGAACTGTGTTCTGGGGCCGGTAAAACGGTACATTTTTTCTAGAGGAATCTGTCACACAAATGTAAAATTGATACGCGAATGTGAGCTAGCTACTGCTAATATAAATAATAAGTTGTAAATCGCAATAATTTATTCACATTATTGTAAACCAATCATTGTAAAATATTTTCATGACATCATTCGTAGAACCAATCATTTTAATTTGATGGTCAAACTGGATCTTTATTTAAACTCAACTACCTAATAGGCTGTCTGTCTCTTGTCTTTGGGCCTTCGGGGAGCTACTTATAAGAAAGGTCTTTGTCCTGTAAATTTTGTGGCATAGGTCGTGTTACTTAGTTATCTCGCTATCCCGATATTCAGAATCATCTACTACTGCTACTAATACACTCTAATACGTTCTACGACTCTAATACATACTACTACTCTACAACTAGTAACTTTTTTAAATTTCTTCTTACAATCCTTGCTTTGGCAATGACAACAAAAAATTAATCATCAAATTTGGTACAGCGATTTTCATTTCCAACATGCAAGTGTTCATCTACGTTTACTTTTTTTAACCTGTGCCTTAGATATTCTTGAATGCCACCGGATATCATGCGCACTGTAAAGGTCCCAATTGTAAAAAATAAGAGTAGTCTACTTATATAAAATAAGCATTGGTACCGGGGTACCAGAAAAGGGGGCGAAGGTTTCCGAAAAATGCCATTTTTAAACTTTGGTGACCTTATGAGGTCACAATAACTCCGGTCCCTGTGACCCTAGGGTCACCATAATCAATCAGTACCCTTCTCTTATTGAGACAGTGCTAACAAAAAGGTTTCATGTAAATCGGTCAACGCGTTCGGTTGTAATCGTGTCATGCACAGACAGACAGACAGATAGCGCTATGCATAATAGGGAGCTTCGCCCCCTAATAAATGCGTCTAACAGAAATAATTATAGGCCAACATCCCTGGCGATAATTACTGCAAAAGTACTTGACAGTTTCCTTAATTAACAACTGGGAAATTGCTTAAATCTAGACGATGTTCAGTTTGGGTTTGGAGATGGTCTGTCAACAGAAAATGCCGCTTTTACACTTAAAGAGACTGTCAGTACTAATACCCACATTCACCCACTGCTGGGTATAGGCCTCCTCTTTGTCAGGTACTACAAGAGAAAATCACCAGAGAATGGATCATCATCATCATTTCAGCCGTAGGACGTCCACTGCTGGACATAGGCCTCCTTCATGGATATCCAGTTATTGCGGTTGGAAGCGATCTGCATCCACCGTCGACCTGCGATCTTCACCAGGTCATCATCCCATCTTGTTGGTGGACGTCCTACGCTGCGCTTGCCGGTCCGTGGCCTCCACTCGAGAACTTTTCGGCCCCATCGGCCATCTGTTCTGCGAGCTACATGGCCCATTGCCACTTCAACGTGCTAATCCGTTTGGCTATGTCGGTGACCCGAGTTCTTCTACGTATCTCCTCATTTCTGATTCGATCGCGTAAAGAAACCCCGAGCATAGCCCTCTCCATAGCTCGTTGAGCGACTCTGAGCTTATTCATGAGGCCAATCGTGAATGACCACGTCTCGGTTCCATATGTCATCACTGGTAACACACACTGATTGTAGACTTTCGTCTTAAGGCACTGAGGAATTTTGGACGAAAAGACGTTGCGTAGTTTCCCAAACGCTGCCCATCCGAGTTGGATTCGTCGATTGACCTCTTTCTCGAAGTTGGACCTACCTAATTGGACTGTCTGTCCTAGGTATACATACGCGTCGACAACTTCGAGAGCCGAGTTCTCAACCATAACTGGGGCAGGCGCAACATGGACATTCGACATAATCTTCGTCTTGTCCATGTTCATTTTAAGACCTACCCGTTGGGAGACTCGGTTGAGGCCTTCGAGCATCGTGCCGAGTTCCTCCATCGACTTTGCCATGACCACAATATCGTCGGCAAACCGAAGGTGAGTCATGTATTCGCCGTTAATGTTGATGCCTAGTCCTTTCCATTCCAAGAGCTTGAAGGCATCTTCCAAAGCGGTCGTAAACAGTTTCGGAGAAATAACGTCTCCCTGTCTTACGCCTCTTTTTAAGGGAATATCCTTCGAACTCTGTTCCTGTACTCGGACTGACATAGTGGCGTTTCTATACAAAGACTTCAACACTTCGATATACCGATAGTCAATTCGGTACTTCTTCATCTGGGTGTGACGAGGTCGGCGCATATACCTGAACGACCTTCAGCGAATATCTTTTGGATATTCTGAGTGTTAGGTATGCGACCCTGCTCGACACACTGTCGATGGTGATAATGTTGTTAATGAGTGACTTGTGAACGAGAAACCCGACACCACCTTGGGACTGTTGGTCGCCCTCCCGGTAGTAGAGTAGATTACCGGACTTAAGGGATATCGTGTCCGCGCCCTCTCTACGGACTTCTGATAATCCTAAAATGTCCCAGTGTAACCTACTCATTTCTTCTTCCAGCTCAACAATCTTTTCGTCTGTCCTCAAAGTGCGGATGTTGTGTGTTACCAGGGCCAGTGGTCGTCGTTGGGGTTGGTAGCCGTCCGTCTCCCGGGGATTCTTAGCACCCCTAGCCCCGCCGTTACCGTGGCCGCTACCGTAGCCACGACTAGCGGGGCTGCCGGGGACTCGGGGCCTGGTCCTTGGTCGTCTTATCATGAAGGGTTGTTGCCATACTCGCCACGCTTGGCAGGCGGGTTGGCGAGCGCAGTATAGGGTGTTGAAGACGCGGAAGAAGCTGCTGCCCATCTTCCGAAGGCATCCCTTAGCAGATTCTTACTGCATCCACGGGCAAGAAAGGAGGGGCAACATTCTACAGCCGGCACCCCACGGCCAGAATGGATGCTTCCTCGATTTATCGAAAGCATTTGAATGCATTTGAAAACTGGTATACCGCATGAGATCATTTATTTGTTCAGTTACATACTAGTATGCCAACCAAGACAACGTTGTAAGGTGGGCAAGTGAGGTATCGGACACGTACAGGCAATGTGCAATGTGGAATGCGGCAGAGGGGTTTAACATCTCTGATGCATTTCAGCCTAGAGGAAGTTGCTGCTAGATTGCGAGGACTCCGCCAAAACGCATGAGCTCAAATATAACAGCAAGAAGAGCGAGGTTTTTTGAGGTCGTGGTAGCTCTCTTAGTTACCTCCACCTTTAATGAAAATGAACTGGCTATATTAGCAAAATTCAAATATTTGGATCATTGGTTACTACTGATTTACAGGACGACTGTGACATAGAGAACGGCAGCATTTCCGTTCTCTATGACACAGTCATCCGCGCTGGCGGTACGTGGTAATATGCTAGTCGTAGTAATATCCAGGTCCGCGTATTGCACAGGTGAAGTTAAAATTACATCATTTAAATCATTCTGTCAATCGTTTTACACCGGCAATCTGTGGGCACGATACACTAAAATACCTTTAGCGCCCTACGAGTCCTCTACAAAACCAAAATCGGTTTGTGTTCTCTACTAAAAAAACAGCTCTAAACATTGTATATACCTACAGACATTCGACAAAAATTCGACAAAAGAAGCAGTCTTGGTAAATGGTGTCATGTATACTGTATACAGCCAGTAACAAAAACCCTAGAAATCCGAATGAGGGTTGTTGTGTTCTTTTTTACTTCTTACAAGATGACCACTGATTGGTTCATCCGTAAACCTGTCAATTCGTCAAGTCAAGTCAACAAGTCAGGGCAGGTCGATAATGACTCACAAAATATACGTATGAAATGTCAACGAATACTTTTAGTTTAAAGAGACTTAACCTAACCCAAGCCCAAAACATAATTTTCGGCGTACCAAATTAAATGTGAAATTGTTTGTGTTGAAAATTTATTTATCCATAAATAAATAAATATTATTGTTTTTTATTTAATGTTAAATAAAATTGTATTTGAATAACCACAGAAACTTCCGAAGTATCAAACATGAATTTCTAGCTTGAAATAGTTGTACACGGAAGCATAACTCATGTAATATTCAAAAGAATTATCGCATACCTAGGCAGAAAAAAATATCTTCAGCCGACATAGATCTGTTTATTCAAAAAACATAGGATAGCATTTTTTAATATATAGTACTTCACTATATATTAAAAAATGCTATCAGATTCACTGACAGACAACGTACAGCCTAAGCCACTGATCTTAGAGACTTGAAATTTTCAGGATACGTTTGTCTTAATGCAAAACCGCCCATACACAACACTACACACCAATAAGAGGATTTTGGAAATACCAACTCTAAGGGGATCAAAGAAGTCTTTACTATTAGTGCATGTTATTGTACCTGTTAGGGGTCTTTATTTTGAATAAATAAATAAATGTGATATATCTCCAAAAACCGTGCATAGTAGACGCTTAAAATTTGGAATGCAGACACCTCATTCAATGCAATGACATGTTTAAAGATTTTCCAGCTTTTTTGAGTTGTAATATAGTACTGGAGAATTTAATTTGAACACTACGCGGACGACGCCGCGGGCAACAGCTATATTTGTTTTATATAATTGCCAATGTAACATTTCAAGGTGTTCCTTCGAACGCCCTGAAACCCTGAAACACTGCTAAGTTTGAATAACGTGGAAGAGGCGATTATAGCCAGTTCTAATATAATTTAAAACTATCAAAGTATTTGTTGCTTTATATATTTGAATAATGAATTTGAAAAAAAAAAATATACAAGGATTTACTATTTAATATTAAGGTTACGGATCACCGTTTACTCTCACTAGATCCAGACTGGATCTACTGAGAGAAATCCGTTTTTGTGAGCGTTTGTTTCAGTATTATAAAATATATTTTTTCTTTCAAATCCAATTGAATATAAAATGAATTTGCAGTAGAATATCAAACATCCTATCAACTACAATACCTACAGTACAAAATACTCTATTGCACATCTCAAAGAGTTACAGAAAAAAATTACTACTACCTACTTTCTCACTGTAGATACATACCTATTCCAACTAATTTGAGTAGGTAATCTTATTTTTAAATGGACTAGTGGTCCCGGCGATCTTCGTAACGCCTCAAAATCAACCACTTACTACTACTACTTTACATCTATTATAGATGATGTATACAGTGTCAGCAGCTGATAATAATGCTGTATAGGACGCTGCAGTGCCTGGGACATTATTAGATGGATGAGGCTTGCACAGCATCTATACCATTATCCTCCCAGCTTAGTCGGCTGTTAGTCTGAGGAAAGAACAGGTCAATACGTCTTTACACATATACATAGGTACAGCTGCGGGTTTCCTCACGATGTTTTCCTTCACCGTTAAGCACATGTTAAATGTGAAAATACATTTTTTGAATAAAGAAAAATTCATTGGGTCACGGCCTATACCTACCTATGTTATTTCAGGCGCAGACAAATCCAAAAATCTAACATTATTGAAATCGGTGTAACTATAATTATTATAAATATACGAATTGTTTGTAAATTGAAAATAATATTTATTTCGAAATTAATAATAATAATTATACGTTTAATTTTGCTTTTAAGTAAATGGATGTTAATAAAATACGGTATCCCAGGCTGTTAATGTATGTACGTGTGTGCGCTTATGTGTGAGTGGCGAAGCGCGGTAGGTACGGCGAGAGGCCGAGCGGGGGCGCGCACACACACATGCGCAGGCGCTGCCAATCCTCGCGCGCCGCGCACGCACACTTACACACACCGGCGCTGCTAAAAACCTAGATTTACTGCGAAAAACGTGCTCATTTTGTGCACGTTTAGGACATGGCCGCCCCTGCGCACACCACCCGCCCTAGAAACTAAAAGCCCCAATTATTTTACGACACTGAGGCTCACGTCAAAAATAAAAACATTTACACTCATGCAAATGCCGACTGTAATTTAAATTATTATTTTACCAGCTTTCAAGGAATATTTTATTAAACTTTAAAATAACGTCGGATAGCCCTTGAAGAGGGCTATCGAATGACTATAGACTGGATATTAAAATATAAAACAAACAGAGCAGCCGCTGCTTCTAAGTATGTGTGTTTGTAGAAGGGCTGCACCAATATTAAGGTTAAAAAAGGAGTTTTTTTTTGCAAAACATTACGTATGCAATGATTTCATTCATTTTATGCAATAAAAATAAACATTGAACTATTATAGAATTTGTACAGGCATGATTACGAGGGCCCGCCCAAGAAATCGGAGCGCGGGCGGCCAGCGGCTTTACAGCGCCCTCGGAATCACTTACAAAGTTTAAAAAAAACGCCCTATTTAAGACATTTTGATTGTAAGGTACAGGCGCAAGCCCATTGATCCTATATAGCGAAAAAAAAATACGAAAAGTCCACGAGCGACTCAAAGAAAATTGCATGAATTTTTCCGACCTTATTGTAACGATGACGTCAAGCATGTACCTTTTGATACTATATTACGAATAAAAGTATGTACTAGGTACATTTTGCAATGTTTTTAATCGTCTTGTTTCCAGAAATACTATTATGTTGATTTTATTATGCGCTGCTAAATCTAAGGATATATTTTTGTATAGGTAAATGCTGTTATGTTCCGCTCGGGGTATGTAAAATTTTAGTCCATAAAGTTAATAAAATGGAACTGAAATGGTAATAAAATTTCAACAGATTATTAGCACGGTTACCTACAGAAAACGGGTACTTACATGCGGGGCACTAAATTCTGTCCTGATGCGCTTGCAGGCAGAAAATAATACTTTTAAAAGTTGTTCAATCAAAGATCCTAACGATTTCAATTAAAATGTAACTCGAATATTTATTAATATTAAATTATTATATTTAAGTAATAATTTTTATTAGATATAACTAACCCTAGTAATAAGACTATGTATGTACCTACTAACAAAATTATGGATCCTTGTAATCTGAAATAAAATACGTTTATTTTTTATTTATTTATTAATAATATATTTTAGAACATATAATTGTAAGTCTAGGTTAAGTAAAAATCATCGTATCAATATTTTTAATACCTACTACAAAGTTTTAAAAATATTGATATGATGATTTTTACTTCACTTGTCTCATTAATATTATACTGATGTATTCAATGGTTTGGATAATGGTTGGTTTAAAGAAAAAAGGTTTGATTTAAAAACGCGGTTCAATTAACATATACCTACAGGGGGGTGGAATTTTGCTACGCCACCTGGAGGAAAAGTATTCTTAATACTGTAGATAGAAAATAATACACAAAGAAAACGTTCCATAATTTTTGAAAAGAAAGAAAACTGCATTCGAAGATTTTCAAAAATTCGCTTGCTACACCCGGAAATCGAGCCGACTGTAAAAATTACATCCTGTATTTTTATTGCATCGATCGTTAGGGTCAATTATAAGGATAAAATATCTCTGACAAACTTGATAAATTAAATAGAAGGAAAACCATGAAATCTTAAATTATTTTAATTATTTACAAAAATCTAACTAATAAGTTGCTCGAATGGGCTCCATTTTCTTGGATACACAAATGTATTTTTCTAACGAATTAATTTCTAGTAACCATTTTTTGTGTTGTGGTGAATATTATAAATCGTATTCTGAACTCTAACTCTCAAATCGTTTACATTCTTATAAGATTTAATGTAAATTTGATTTTTTACATACCTATCCTCACAAAAAATCACCGGACCCCCCCGGATCTGGTGATCTCGCATGCCATCTGAATGTGCCGTTTGTTCCAATCCAGGTATTAAAATTAAATGGTTATTATTAATGTAGGCAGTAATGATTCTGCTGTTATGGGCTGGAGCACCATATTGCTGTAGAATTATTTGGTTTCACTCTTCCTCGGGGAAACCATTTAACTAATTTCTTAAGAGATCCAGTTATTTCAAGATACTTCACAGTGTTTAATTGATCTTCGTACACGTGGACTAACCACAACCATATCATCGATATATAGAAAACTCTTCCGTTACTGACTGAGTGACTGACAGTCAACGCACAGCCTAAACCACTGTGGACCTAGAGACTTGAAATATGGCACACATATAGGTACCTAAAAACCGTGTTGGCCGAGTGGTATGTACCCCCGACTTTCGATCCGAAGGTCGTGGGTTCGATACCGGCCGTGCACCAATGGATTTTTCTTTCTTGAAAAATTTATGTGCCCTCTTAACAAGAGCTTTTACGGTGAAGGAAACATCGTGAGGAAACCCGCGGCTTAGTTAGCTTCAGACGTATTGACCTGTTCTTTCCTCTGAATAATAGCTGACTTAGCTGAGAGGATGGTATAGGTGCTGGGCAAGCTTAATCCATCTTACAATGTCCCAGGCACTGCAGCGTCCCGTACAGCACGATGACCAGTTGCTGACGCTGTATAAATCATCTATAATAGATGCAAAGGCCTTACTTATAGGTACCTTGAGTATCCTAGAGGTGCACTAAGGAGGGATTTTTCGAAATTCCCACGGGAACGGGAACTACGCGGGTGAAACTGCGGGGTGCGGCTTGTTTCTCATAATTCCGCACAAACGTTGAAACAAAATCTTACTTTTATTTATTTATGAGACAGTCTCACAAACTTACAGCATAAGCGAAAACGTTTTAGAGCTAGTGAACAAACAACAAATTATTAACTTAAGAAATCTAAACATAATTCAAACAATATCTGAAGCTTTATGTGAATCACTTCAGGTTTCTGAGCAATTTTCGCATTTAGGAATGTGAGTGTGTTCGCAGTAGGTGCATACCGCGCGGTGTCAGTGCGGTGCAGGGCTGACGCGAACAGAGGCCGCGACCGCGCGCGCAGATAGGTACTGGTCGGACACGTATAGCGTGCATGCTGACAGGGCAGTAGGGTTACCTATTCTACCTTGTAGAATGGACAAGTAGTGTATCATCAGCGAGCACCTACGTCGGAATTCCAGCGTATAAAGGTCGACCATACCATTAACAAACAGGGGTGTAAGTAGGGATAATATACATAGTATTTTATAAAGGCATCTTGCAAATTTCCTTTGCACCCGTTCTAGCATTCACTTATACTTTTCCAAGTGAGGATCCCATATGATGGCATTATATTCAAGTCTAGAACTTAAAAAAGCATAGAAAAGTGTCACGGTAGCGGTCCTGTTACGAAACCCAAGGACTTGAAGGCACTAGTACAAGTATTAGTTACGAGTATATGCGTATTAAAAGTAAGTTCACGATCCAAAGTCAGGCCCAGATCACGGATTTGTGTGACGCGCTCTACAGGGACGCCGGATATGCGGTAAGGGTATACGCGGGGTGAACGGGATCTCGTAAATTTTATAGTTTTACATTTAGAAGTATAATGGGTTCCGCTCACTCCACGCCCACTTGACTGTTAGTTTCATGAACACGAACAAAATTCCTTCGAGATTTGATCTCTTATGTGTTATAGTGTGCGAATAGTGGTTATGGCGGCGATTATACATGCGGTTATTGCTGAAGTTGGTTGGTTTCGTCAGACATACAATGTTACCCACTCAAAAAATTGGGTTCGAGAAAGGAGTCTGCATTACAAACACGTGCAAATTGCAATTGTCTTATCTAAATAGTAATCCGTAATTTAAATGAATAAATGACGAATTGACTAGATTTCATGGTTTTCCTTTAATTTAATTTATCAAGTTTGTCAGAGATTTCATCCTTATAATTGACCCTATTGACTAAGGATCACGATATTTGTCGCATGTTCGACCGCGCCGACAACGGACCGCACACCCACCTCAACGGCCTCGCCCGCTGCATGCCAGACCCATGGACTATAAAGGTCAGTGGCTCCAACAGCCACGAGACCTCCTAGCACAGGGAGAAGAAGAGGACTAAAAGAAGCAACACGGACAGCCAGCCTATAAGGCATTTTCGAATGACCCAGGGGTAGCCCTTGGAGTTGAAGCCGGGGTGAAGAGGTGCAACCTCGAGGCCCCACCCGGAGACCCCGAAGGGGTCCGGATGACAGATATGATGATGCTTGGCAGGCGGGTTGGCGAGCGCAGTACCGAATGCTGATACAAGAAAAGACGCTGCCCACACTCCGGAGGCATACCTTAGCAGATTTTTACTGTATCCACGGTCAAGAGAGTAGGGGAAACATTTTACTGCCCATCCATGATTGATACATCGATTGATACCATACAGCAGATGATTGATGGCTGATTTTTACAGTGTAAATAACTGTTATTTTATGCTGTACTAACTGGACTACGTAAAGCCTGAAACGTGAATCTGATGGCAAGCGCATGGGCCATCAGATATCAATAACTAACTCCGAAAACGATAACAATAAAGTAAACGAATTTTATCAGTTGGGTCGAGAGCATTCCGTATTTCCTGCAACTGGGGGCCTGCAGAGCAGATAATCCTAGGGGAGCTAACGAAGAAGACAATTTTTGTAAAGAACAAAATACTTGGCAATGTTTTGTGTAATTCTTCATCATCATCATCGGCCCATATTAGTCCATGGACTAATAAAATATTTTTGTTCTTTACATAAAATTGTCTTCTTCGTTAGCGCCTCTAGGATTATCTGCTCTGCAGGCTTTTGATATTTTTTATTTTTGTATACAGGGGTATGGACCCCTGCTGGACATACCTACCCCTCCCTTAACTTTAATTCTACAAATATTTAAAGTTAATACACCTCGCTCTAAGTTTAAACTTGTATAAAGAAACGAGACATCTCTGCTTCGGCTAAAATACAATGGTTTGTTTTCCTAATCAACTTAGGTCGAATAGTTAGTTAGATGCTGCAGGTGTTGTGCAGTAGTTAATTTTGAGTATGTTTATCGATTGTGTGTATGTGCCTAAGTCAATATGTTTATTGATCATGATGAACTGAACATAAAAAAATATTAGTTAGTAGCTTCTACCCGCCGCTTCGCATGCGTTATACCCGGATAAAAAGTAGCCTGTGTTAATCCTGGTCAAAACATGTGCAAAGTTACAGCTCAATCCGTAAAGTACTTTTTGCGTGCAGAGGTAACAAACATCCATACAATACTATACAAACAAACTTTCGGCTTTATAATATTAGTGGGATTGATAAGACGTAAATCGCATTTATTTACTGACTGCAGGAACTCTTTTAACATATTTGATCATGTATTTAAAGAGCATGACACATTTAATAACTATAATACGGGTTACACCACGTACCTAACTTATTATCACCTTGCTGACGTTTCGTAGACCATTTAGAGGCCCTTCTTCATGAGCACCGTTCGTGGCCCTCGGAGTCGTGGTGTAAGCCGTATTATATTTATTAAATGATGTCAAGCCACGATAATTTCAATTCAGCATGACACATATTCAGTAGTAACTACCACATCGCATGTATTTTTTGGGGCACACTAACTTAGAAACGGTGTTTTATTTGCTAATGAAAAAACAAAAATATTGCTGCACGGCCTTATAATAACTTAAACTGTTATAATAATTTATATCAGACTAACGTTAAGGACAACTTAACAGAATACAATTTTCATAAAAAAATAATGATCATTAATGTGTACAGTAGGTGGAAGATAAAGTTAATTACCATATCGCAGTGTAGAAATAAGGGGTTCAAAGGGCGATGAACTCGGTAGGGCCTTAGAGTCAACCCGTCTCGATGATAGTCATGTTATCAAGAAGGGTGCTGAGGAATTTGTTAGTTTCAATGTTCAATTAATGTAGAGCTTCTTGCGGATTTGCTGTATTTTTTTGATAACTTGCTATACCTATAGGTTTTTTTTAAGTAAATTTGTATTGCACATCAATTATATAAACTATTTATCTAGCTTCAGAAACATGATTCATGTTGTATAGGTAAGACGCTGCAGTGCCTGAGACGTTGTTCGATGGATTAAGCTTGCCCAGCATCTCTACCATTCGGTATAGATTTGCTACATTCAGATTAAATAATATGTCAACGTCTGAAGCTGACTGAGCGCAAGGTTGCCTCAAGATTATTTTATTTTACCATCGCACGTGTTAAATGAGCACATGTTTTTTTTAATTATATTTTTCTATTTATTCGAAATTACAAATAGAAAATATTAAGTAAAGAATGTAGTTCAAATCAGTTACTTGAAATATTCGTAGAATTCATACACGAGTGTTGTTTTCGTGAATTTTTCGGGGGAAGAAATAGTGGGATTATTATCAACATTACCTCTATAATGTGTGAAGATCCATGTTTTCAAGTATCCCACGAAAGTCTTAGTAATATCTTACCTTGCCTACTACTACTCTATATATTAAAGTTCAAATTAGACTAACTCGCACATAACAAATAAAACTTCTTGTTAATTACGACATCGGTAATTAAGCAAGTCTTTTATTACTGTCCTTGGGTACCCCGAGGGAAACGAAGGGCGGAAGTAGAGTTTAGGTACACGTGCGCCGCATGCGACGATAACGATGCTCTGTAACCAACTAGCAACTGTCAAATATAGCACAGATCCTAACACCTATCTTATTTCCTTTCTGCAAAGCTCAATATCAATCGACTACAAGACTTACAAGAAGTTGCAAGGAATAAGTCTAAATTCAAAGTAATCGGACAAGTACAGGAAAATGACACCGAAAGGTATGGTTTTGATGTAGGCACTCATGTACTTGGCGTTGCACGTGGAATAAAGTTCTGAGTAATGCTACCTACGTTGGTAAACTGCTGACACGGCCCTAGTTGGCATGTTACATAACTAGGTGGTAACAATAGAAACTTTTGTATTTTCCTTGTTGCATTCACACTATCGGATAAAAAGATAAAATCCAATCAATACGAAGGCAGGTATGCGATTCTAGAAGGGAAAGAGAAAGAAATAGTTTATCCAGAGAACGCTAGTATTTAAGAGTTGATTCGTGAGGCGATTCAGATTTAAAGCACTGAAATTTTAATCGTGAAGTTTTTCGTCTCTCCTTTGAGTACTAAGCGTTGTGCGGCAGCCAGAAATGTTCAGTGTAATGTTTCAAAATGTAATCTAGGACTTTTCTGATTCTGAAGACGAATTGAGGGTAGCCGTGGATCCTACCTGCCCTAACCAGGTAGGTACTGTGTTTGAGGGAATTAAGGGCATAATTTCTACTTAGAACAAATGTTTCAGCTCGAAAGTATAGGTTTCAACGATATTTATACTCCAGGGTCTGATGATGGCCAGAATAGGATTGTATCTGTTTGATTTGAAATTTGATATACTGTTACTTCAATGATATTACAAGAGCATGGCAGCCTTTACCTAATGGAGTCTCTTGGATACCCGAACACAGAAGAGGTGTGTTTGGGCACATTGGAATGGACTCAATGTATAAGTATAAGATTATATTTGTAGTAGTAGAACTTTTTGTGAAGAGTTCATCCGGGGAAGTAGGCACTACCACCATACCTATTTCTGGCACCAAGCAGTGATGTCTGCACTGCTCTGTTCCGATTTGAAGGTTAAGGGAGCTGGGGGAATTTCGGGTACATGAGACCTTACAACTCTATGTCTCAGGGTGACGGGCGCAATAAGCAAATACAGCGTTGGTTACGTGCTTAGTGATCACCGCGGTATTGGAGTTAGAGTTACCGCTAGTTAGAGGTTACCGCTTAACATCAGGTGGGCATTCGGCTTGTCCGTCATTTAGTAGTATAAAAAAATGTGTGGAGGGTTGTATTTTTTTTATTAATACTTGTGTTCAAAGCCTCTTGCATGTTAGGTATTGTATTTTTTCCCTTAAAGCACGAGTATATCACGTAATGTTTATTAAACGGACTGGTGAAAATAAAACCCACCATAATACCTACACTCACCTATATTGGCCTCAAACACAACATCTTTCAATTCGAGAAAACTTTTACATACACATATACAAGTAAAATATGCTTAGTATCAAAACTAGGTTAACAAGTGTTAAATAAATTAAAATATTTCAAACTGTTATAACGGCATTTGGAAACAGGTATGTAATATTCGCGACAGGTGTTTCACAGGGTACCCTAATTATATCTGTTTTTTCAATTGAAATTAAATCATCAATATTGTGAAACTGTTTTTTTTGCACGGACCTTTAGTAAACATTATAGGTCGGTCCCATATTGTGAAACTTCAAAATGAAGTACTTTGCACAGTGTCTCTGTTTTAACACAATATTTATATGCAAATGGTAAATAGTCTTTCAAAATTTAGCACAATGTTTAGGCGCCGTTTATTAATGTAAATTAGATACATAAAAACATAAAAGCCCTTGATTGATTTAAAGCTACTCGATTAATTTTTACAAACAGACCTTTGGGAGCTGAGATACCTACCAAAACCAGACACACAGATAGGTATAGTAAATAAGCTTATTTTTATGTTATAACTAGTCCATTTTTAGATTTACGTTCTTCGTAATAATAATTAGGCATATACAGGTACCTGCCCCGTAGTTTTATTAGTTCAATTATTGTTCTGTATACAATAAACAAGTTTACAACAGTAATGGAAAGTTTGTTATTTTTAGTGTACATACCACACTTAGGTAGAACATTTTCAAAGAAAATAAAAAAACCGTAAAATTTTTGATAGGGTTATTCATTTCTTTGAGTAATGTTTTTTTACTCATCATTTACACATTTATATTTTTTTTTGTGTTTGTATTGCAACACTTTAAATCATTGCTATGCCCGCATGTTTTAGTAGAGGAAAAATCTAAGAATAAGTGTAAGAAATTAATGGTTTCCAGCATGACTTTGCGGAAATCCATATATTAACTAAATCATCTCACTAATTAAAAAAGAAAGTTTGTTTGTACGGAGGTTTGTTACCTCTTCACGCAAAAACTAGCGTTGTATCGAGCTGAAATTTTGCAAACGTATACCTAGATGTTGACTAGGATTAATACATAGGCTACTTCTTATCCGGGCACAATGCATGCGAAGCGCCGGGCACAAGTTTGTCATTTATATAATTAATGTTAGTTTTTTAGCGTAATTTTGCTCTTACTCTGTTTTGTCAACTTAATATATAAATTAATAGAGTCCGCGCCACCACTCAAGTCCGATAGACGCAGCTCTGGTAACATAGAACTAGATACAGACAACAGACTGTTACTGTTGAGTTTAGTTCCCGTTTTTGCCGTAAGACCTGAGTTGTGGCGCCGACTCTAGATACAGACGGGGAAATACAAATGATTTAAATTTAAAGTATCAAATTCATAAAATAATTCTAGGGCGATTTAACTCACAATTTTAATATTTCTTTTGTTAACACTATTAACTTGTATTTAATCTAATCAAGTTTCCGTGACAACCGTTTCCGTAATAATCGTATCCGTGATATAACAAAAATAAAAATTGCAACTACCCAAGTAGTAAAATAACTAAAAATGTTGTTCTAATTACATGTATGCTTAGTTTTGATTAGAACAATAGGTTCGTATTGGTAGGTGCCTCTATTTCCCTAATCGGCGCGCTGGTCGCCTTAGGGGCCGCGAGGGTGCTGATACACGACACGCCTCCTAACACATCACATTCTTATCAATCACTTATTAATTAACACTTCTAACTGAACTTCGTTTGTCTCTTAAACTTTTAAAGTCAGTTAGTATAGTACATTTTTTTAAAAGATATATAGTTGCGTGTGTTATAAATTATAATAAACCGCGATATATCTATCGATTTGTTAGGTTAGGTTAGTACTTTTTCATTTTATCATCATCGCATCCGAAGCTCGGTAGAACTGCTGCGGGCATATAATGTCTACTTAATTTGTGTCATCAGCATCACTCATCACATCACCCTCGGTTCTGTGAATTATCATTTAATGTGAATTTCGCTTACTGGAAGTGTAAATTTATTTCTTCTTCTGTCTTTGAGACCGAGCTTGCCTCACGATTGTCCGATTCATTATTTGTTTTTTTACTGACTTTGCGCGTTAATCATAATATCTATATGTAGTATTCTTAAACATGAAATGAGCCGATACTAAAACGTTTACGTCTGAATAATTTCACGAAAAGTGCGAGCTTCCCACGCGTACAATTGCAAACCCGGACGCACACATAAACATTGTAGGCATGTAACTGCCATAATGAAGACCATGAACAGGTCTCAAGAATGTTTATTTGCCTTGCGTATAATGTTCTGAGCGGTTTGACATAGCAGTTGGGCATCAAGCAATGTAATGTGTTATACGATGGTGGATGGAGTGCATAGGAGGCCGTGTAGTGTACGTCAGTTCTATTAGAGCGTTGCGTGCTTTTAGCTGAGGGCCACCAACGAGGCAAGCGGACGCTGTTTATGAACTGTTTGTTTAAAAACACCTATATACATATATTTTACATTTATTTGTAGTTATTTTATTATTTAATAAATATTGTTGATAATTATTAAATTTTAATTGGTTGTATAATTTTTTTGTGATGGTATTATAATTTGTTTACATACGAGTAACTACAGACTAATAAATAATTTGATATGCTATTTAAAAGACAATGGGCAACATCGTCGATGTATGCATTGGTTTCAAATAAATTACATTATCATAATTATTTCACAAAACACCTTGGAAATGAGATCTATCCTCTAACTAATAAATACCTAAGATCTCACAAACCTTGCAAAAGCATGACGTTCCGCAGCAAGACAATAAAATAGAAACCGCCAAAGCCGAAGCCTCGAGCTTGAAAGCTGGCTCGAATCAGCCAAGGTTAGCCAACATTAGTGCATAAAGGATCCCGATTAGAAGGTTGCATTGCTATGCAGCGCGGTCGGTCGAGGGAGGAGGGGGGGAGGGCTCCGACCGCCAGAGGAATGCGACAGGTAACCAATTCCAGGAAGGCCGCGGCCCGTTACCGCGCCGAATATCTCCGGCAGTCAAACGTGCCGACAAGTGCGCTTGCGACAACAGCGGCCGATGCGCCCGCGCCGCGCTCCCGCCGTTGCATTCCAAACGACATTGAGTTAGAAACCAGTCGGACGCAGCGCATTCTACAGCCACGTTTAGATGCACGCTCCTGACCAGAGATATTTACTTATTACACAAAACCGTAATTGTGACATTTCTTTCAGAATTCAACCTACATATATTTAAGTAACATAACCGAAACACATCTGACGCGACTCTTTCGAAGATAATCCAAAAATGCATTGTGTGGAGCTGTCCGAAGTACGGTGGTTACTGCCTGCCAAACTAGCTTACGAACCCTCTTTTGCCTACATCGCTCGCAGCTCTTGCATAGAATGATTTGCGGGACGCGAAAACTGCAATGGGATAAACAAATCCTATTATACCAGAATGGATCGCCTCGCGCCGGCTAAGCCGGATAACGGATGGGTGGGATAGGCTCTATTAGGTGATGCGGCAGTGGAAAAGAAAGATAGACAGGAAAACCATACTTTCTCAATTGAAATGTAATTGGATTTGTAGGGATGTTAGTTTCTCTTACTCGTTCGTATAAAATGTGACAAATATTTGTCTACATTTCTAGTGAGTGAAGAGCTTTTGGAAAATGTGGAGACAAATAAGTTACATGTAAGGTTAATTCATGATGATTTAATTGGCATTACTTTATTTTTATTTGTACTTTGATATGCTAAAATGTTTTGTTATGTGCGTGCGTAGTTATACAAATCAACACCAACTTACAGAAGCTCCATGCGTCATGTTGATAAATCACCCCCAACTCTCCCAAGCTCAGCAGATCCGTCCCCACGTTAAATATTTCCATAAGCTATTATCTCTTATAAGAAACTTAATAATAGTAGTAATCCATTCCAACAACGTGCAGGAAGGAAACCTCGACACGAATCCATTCACAGATGATAATCATTCATAGCCCACAAGGACACGTTTATGTCCATTCATATTTTCGTCTCTTGATGAGGCAAAAAAACTAATGATTTTTGGGGCCAAATGTAGAGGTATATACGAGTGGAGTACTGAAAGATGTGTATCATTTCCGACAGCCAGATGTAGGATCTACATGTTGATGGTACGTACGAGTAGGGTTGCCGCGTATGCCAACATGTGCTACACAGGAAACGTCTATTAGTTTGAGATTATATTATCATTTTATAATTATTGAAATTAACATTTATATTTTAAATGTAAATTCCAATAATTATAATTAAGGTGTTTGCATGTTTAAAGATTTTTTCTTTACTGGAGTAAATTTGAGCAAAATTTTGTGCTTGGTCGTAGAATAGAAAAAGGCAACGCACCAAAACATTGCTAGTGCTAACATGTCACCCCGTGGGGTAATGTAGAAAAGATGCTATTTCCGATGAGAACTTTAAATAATGACTTTCCATAAATATTGTCTTTACTTATTAATAACACCCTCAGACTAAATTAAGATACACCCTCCCGCGTACTTAACATGCTGAATAGGAAATAGAAATATAACTGTCTTAAAATATTCGAACCCGGAAAGCGGAGCACCCTCAAGTTATAAAATATAATGGTTGCCGCGTATCGTTGCCACGTGGTGCGCTGCGCGGTCGGGGAACTCGGGACAGCCGGAAATATATTTCCTAGCGCCCCCTGCGACGCTTCTCAATCATCCACTAATAAGCAGACGGAAGGAAGGTAATATAGACAAAAGTTTAAAAATAAGATGTTGGAAATAGATCGAAAGGTGAGCTAGTGCGCCGCGGCCCCACGGGTTAAAATTAGCGCGTGGCGTCGCCCGGCGGCGCGGCGGCCCACGCGCGCCCTTCATTGCATTCGCACACACCCGCAACCGCAGTCACAGCTGCTGCTGCTAACTTATTCAGCTTAGCTTGAGGCTCAGGAGCTGGGCAAGTCTAATTCATTTAAAAGTGTTTCGGGCAACGCAGCGCCCCTTACAGCATGAAATAATAGTTGCCGATGCTGTGTTAATCATCTATCATCATCATTACAGCCGTAAGATATCCACTGCTGGACATAGGCCTCCCTCATTGACTTAGAGATCCAAGTACATTGGGGGTTGTTGCCATACTCACCACGCTTGGCAGGCGGGTTGGTGAGCGCAGTTCGGGATGTTCTTACACGAAAAGACGCTGCTGCCCATCTTCCGGAGATATCCCTTAGCAGATTCTTACTGCATCCACGGGCAGGAGAGGAGGAGTGACATTCTACTGCTGGCACCCCACGGCACTAATAATAGATGTTAAAGGTAAATTTGTTTGCTTAATTCTGGATTCTCTCAGGAATAACGGTCGGCTTACTTGTAAAGATAGTACACTATACTCTGAAAAAAAAAACGTGAATTCAGATAAGTGTGCAATACCAGATTTTTTTTTGTTATTCTGACTCAAGTATTTGGAAGATAGATTACCTACTAACCCCCTTACAATTATATCAAATTAAAGCTACACTTATTACTTTTGCTGCTAGGATATTTTAATTTTAATACATTAAAGATCCAGACGTTTTGCTGACGGAGGCATTCAGAGTTTATGTCTTGAATGAAACAAAGACACTACAGAATCCAGACGTTGGGTCATGTTGTCATTTTGCTATGAGCTATTGTGAAAGGCACTCTTATTTTTTAATTCATACTAGTTCATCTTTTCATCTGAGTTCAGGAATAACTCGGTTGCCAATGAAACAAATTTAAGTTTTTCAAAATAGAGCATACTTATGAAGCGGTTAAAAAAATCCAAAATTTCCATTCCAAAATGTGACAGCTACCAAAATGAGACGCTTTTGTTTATATCTTATTTCAAAAAAATACAATTTGGTGTCGTGTGTGGTAACCTGTATGTATTTGGTAATACAAGATAGAGCGAATAGGTCAAACCTCTACATGAAGAGATAGATGATTCTGGTACAAAATTATTTTTAATTTGCTGAAACCACACACGTCGTGTTTTGTATGTTTTTTTCTATTATTGGTGACAGAACAAACAAACACATGGTATCTCTGAATTAGTAACCACATTACAACAGAACATCACTTCAAGTCACGCAAATCAAAACCGTGTTCTGTGATACAACTGAGCATTCTTTGGTCCATGAGATTTATTACCACGATAAATATTTATTTATGTTTGTTTAATAATAATTTTCGACAAATGAAAAGTAAATGCTTAATGATCATAATTTTATAGTTAAGAAATGATACCTCTATAATTTAAGGAATTGTGGATAATGTTTCTATAAAGTCATTTTATAATATAATAACATGAACACGGAAATTTATCGCGTAATACCTTTTGATTATTCCCGACGTTTCGACTGTGTTTCAACAATCGTGGTCCCGGGTTGACTGACCCGGGAATAATCAAAAGGTATTACGCGATAAATTCCCGTGTTTATGTTATTATATTATAATGAATTGTGATCGCGAAAGTTTACGAAAAAGTCATTTTATAGCCGTGCCAAGCAGGTAGTACATCATCATTTCAGCCATAAAACGTCTACTGATGACAACAGGCCTCCCTCATGGATCTCCATGAGAGGTAGTTGCCATACTCACCACGCTTGGCAGGCGGGTTGGTGAGCGCAGTATGGGATGTTGATACACGGATAGACGCTGCTGCCCATCTTCCGGAGGTATCCCTTAGCAGGCTCTTACTGCATCCATGGGCATGAGAGGAGGGGTATCATTCTACTGCCGGCACCCCACGGCGGTGAGGTAGTACATATACAGAAGAAAACATCATGGGTGTTCTGTTTATTTTGTTTCTGTTTCGCCTAAGGTAACTAACGAATCTATGTGAACTCGATTTGTTGAAATTAGGACAACAGTGTGTATGTACGTACGCGTTGTTTTATAGGCCGAGCTTGGTTTGGATATTATTAATAGATAATAACACGCATCTAGGTTTGTTTGTTGGTACGAATGACCCTTGATTGGGAAATATTATAACAACATTACAATAAAAATCATATTTATTATTATACTGAAAGCATTAACAACCTTTAAGCTAAAATATAAGCAAGAACTAACGCAGACATAAATCTATTCCATAAAATCACCGCTACTTACCAACCAACCCCCAAACTCCTTTTTCTTCGTTATACTTCATCTTCTTTGTATAATTTTTACTTCCCTGTTGTCGCTAGCTATTAGGTATTTTGTAAGTCCGTCTCCATACCCATTCAACACTAGGAAAACTATATAAATAGCACGTTCTTTCTTTTGATGATGTGTCAGTCAAAAAGAAATGAAGGTTATTCATCCTCGTGCGCGTACAGTAACCGCTCCATTCTACCCTTTGTATTTTATAACTTAGTTGCTACAGTATCTTGTAAAATATTATTATGGCGTACCGTTCCTTTGGCAAATATTTTGCAAAAGGTACGGAACGTACCATTTCTATTTTCTTCTTCTTATTGTATGACTTTTGTGTTTGGCTTTTTTACAATTCTGCCAGTGTCAAGTTCGTAATCTTTAGAAAGTTTAAATTATTGGATAAAAATTAACAAAAAAGGAAACAGTTCTTTTAACAATTTTAAGAGGGAATCTATTCTAGGTCACAGATAATTTAGTACACTAGTTGGTATATTTTTCTTCGTTCCGCTTTACATTTTACGTTCCGTTGCTTTGGCATGCTTTATTCCTATTCATTTTATTTTTGTTTTAATAAGTATTTGTTATTATTTAATTATTTATGTTATATTTTTCGATTAGTTACAAAACTGCTGGCCACTGCTCGTGGCATCACTTACCTTTTAGGAGGGGTCTGAAAATCAGCGTTCCTTCGTGTTATGGTGCGAAGGTACACAAGCTGAGATCCATCCCTTTTGGTTTTACTGCAGCACATCTTTCACTACCTACCCTTAGGGTCAATGACTGGATTACCGGTAGGATAGTACCTAGATAAATATATTTCTTGTTGTGGTTGGGGCATACGGCAGCATACTGCCTACAATGTTTTTTCTTTGTTTTAACTTTGTATAAAGGTTCGATTTATTGTTATTATTATTATTTTTTCATTGTTATCCATAAATATCCATAAACAGATCGGGTAATTCTGGGTACATACGGCAAACCGTATGTACCTAGAATTACCCGATCTGTTTAATATTAATTGGTACTTGCAATGTTATTGCTTTTGGTGCTAGGTACTATGTTATTTATTATTATTTTTCTTTTTTGCCTTTTGTTCTATGCTTGTGCTGTTATGTAAACCAAATAAATAAATAAAATAAATAAATAAATAATGCTGGACAATTCACACAGCATCATCTAGCCCCAAGCTAAGCAGAGCTTGTGTTATGGGTACTAGATGACTGACATACTTAATACATTAGACTACATAGATAGATATTTTTTGTTATATATAGAAAAACACCCAGAACACCCTGAACAAATATCTGCAGATCATACAGACATTTGTTCCGATATATTTCTATTCTATTCTATACTCAAAAATGTATAGCTTTAGCGTAACTTTGTATTGTGAATTAAAAAGTTATAGTATATTGTTTACAAAAGTCAATATTGCAATTAATTTTATTTGCAATATTAAACTGGATATTTTATAAATGAAAAAAAACTATTTTACGGAAGCAAAATGTCTCCATATTCTCAATGGCTAAAACGCAAAATGTCTTGAATGTCGGAAAGTTGGAAATTCATTTAACTTTTGCATGATAGAATGCACAAGTATGTTTGAGTGGCGTGTCACTTGACCGCCGCGGAGATGCTTGCGCCAATTCGCGGAAACGAAGGCATCGCCTTTCTACCTTTGATACTCGATAACGTTTGAAACCTAGAACATTCCACGATATGTGGGACTTTTATCTATTTATTTGCATTAAATAAAATTTTACTTTCAGTCACGTGTGATATTTATTTATTATTAAAATAATTACTAGTGCCTTACCTAACAGAAATTTCTGTTTGTTGGAACAAATTTAATTCCAAGGATTTTTGTCTTCTAGATAATCAGATATTTTATAGTAAGGTTTATTGTGAAGATTACATGATTACTGCATCCACGAGCATGAAAGGAGGGGTAACATTCTACTGCCGGCACCCCACGGCAACGGTACGGGTCATAATCAATGTTACCCCTTCGAGGCATAAGAGGAATCTCATACCCGTGGATGCGGTAAGAGCCTGCTAAGGGAAACCTCCGGAAGATGGGCAGCAGTGTCTTTCCGTATATCAACATCCCATACTGCGCTCGCCAACCCGCCTGCCAAGCCTGGTGAGTATGGCAACTACCCCTCATGGAGATCCGTGAGGGAGGCCTGTGTTCATCAGTGGATGTTTTATGGCTGAAATGAACGAAATAGTACAATCTCTAAAGTTTGTCCATTACATAGCTTATATTAGACATACATACATCATGCATCATCATGCTACATCTAGACTGGTTTACTTTAGCTATTTCCATAGTATTAGGGGTTAAAGCATGAAATTGCCGATTTGTACTGAAAAATTGAAATTAGTTTTTTTTTATTTAACATATTTATTTAATCAAAATAATTACCATTATTATCTATACATTGCTGCCATCTAATAGGAAGGTCATTTATGCCTTTGCGATAGAACTCTGGTGATCTAGATTCGACAAACTGTTTTAAGCATTTTATACTGCTTCCTGAGAAGAAAACTTTTTATCACGTAGAAAATTGTCCAAAACACGAAAAAAATGGTGGTCCGATGGAGCAAGGTCTGGCGAATGCGGAGGGTGACGAATGGTTTCCAGTTGCATTTCCTGTAGAGTTAAAACGGTTTCTCTGTGCTGTATGAGGTCTCGCGTTATCATGGAGCAATAATGATGAAGATCGATTCATGAGTCGGGGTTGTTTCACTGCTAGTTTTGCTATCATTGTTCGGAGTTCGGCACAGTAGACATCTGCCGTTATTGCTTTACCAGATCAGAGAAAGCTATACTTAGTGAATAACACCATGCTGAGACCACCAAACAATTGCCAACAAGGCAACATAAGTTTCAACACGCGTTTCTTTCTGCAGATCAGTCAAATCATGAAGCACCCATTTTTTTCATATATTTTTATTTTATTGATTTGACGCAAATGAGTCAATATTGTTGGTAAGGTAACGTTAAACCATGCTGCTAATTCCTGGGTAGTTTGGCTCGGATCAGCTTCCACCATCTCTTTCAATTCATTGTTATTCACCTGTGTGAGCGGTCTTCCACGTGGTTCGTTCTTCAAATCAAAGTTTCCATCACGAAAGCGTTTAAACCAAAATCGCACGGTGCGTTCATTAGCAGTCCCCTCTCCAAACGCAACATTGCTATTGCGAGCTGTTTCTGCCGCGTTAGTTCCGCGTCGGAGCTCGTATTCAAAAATCACTCGAATTTTCGAAGATTCCACCTTTTTTGTCTAAGCTGAATAAAAAAAACAACTGAAAGTTGATAATCGAATGTTGCACATTTTTTAAAAGAAGAATTTCATAGGTACTATGTGAAAAAAGTTTCTCTGAAAAATCTCAAACCATGAAGGTTCTATGTCAATTCAAAGTACCTATTACAATAAAACGGCAATTTCATACTTTAACCCCTATCATTATGTCTTATGGCATAGTGTTGTGGGGGTGCGCTAGAGCTAAACAAAATATATAAGCACTGTATTTGTGTTGCAGAAGAGGGCTGTTCGTCCAATCTACAATCCATATTGTATTAATTTAGGCCCAGAGAATCGCTACGTGATAAATTTAAAGAGATTTATGTGATGATCCTTTCAATATATTTACAAAGTTCTGCTACCCAAAAAAATATAGGTAGTTTTCCTAAGAAAAGTGACTTTTATAATGTAAATACTAGAAATAAAAATAATTGTGCGTTGCCCACTATTAGGCTACGTAAGGTGTACCTTTCAGAGTACACGATTCTTCAATAAAATTCATAACGAAATGCAAAAAATTTCTAGTTTAAAAAAATCATAAAATGTAATCTTCACAAGCTAGCTGCTAAACAACCGAGGCTGGTCAATCGCTCTAGAGTACTGCTGCTTCAGGACAACGCTAGACCACACACTGTTGAACAGACGGCTACCAAATTAGAAGAGCTTCAATTGGAATGTCTAAGACATCCACCGTACTCTCCGGACCTTGCTCCAAGAGATTATCATTTTTTTCGAAATTTGGATAACTTCTTGCAAGGGAAAAAATCAACTCCGATGGGGCAGTCCAAACCGCCTTCAAAGATTTTATTGATTCCCGTCCGAATGGTTTTTTTATTAAAGGGATCAATGAACTACCATCTCATAGATGGCAAAACTGCATAGATAGCAATGGTACAAACTTTGATTAATTAAATATTTTATATAAAAAAATTCGACTTTATGTTCCTCTCATACATAACGCCAATTTTATATGTAACGATCTAATGTTTCACTAGCAGAGAAAAAAATAAGATTAGGTAGGTAAACATAGCTTTGCATTTCATTACAGCGTTATAATTATATTATGCTTTTATTTTTATAACATTAAATATTAAAACAAATCAAGACATAGTTCAACATAGAAATCATTCAAAAACTTAGTTTAGGATAGTTTTATAATTGGGCACGTAGCGAGCAAACGCTTCTATACACGCACTTCAATAATTAAAGTGATGAACTGTTTAAATAATAAAATAAAATTTACATTTACTCAGCCGCCTATTATTGTTAAATCGGGTTTATTCTCAACGATAAAACTAACTGAGTACTTCTAATCACAAACATAATTTATAGTTATGTTGTAAGATTTGTTTATTAGATTAGTTATGTTTCGAATTGTGCATATTTTTTATTTTATTTTTGTATATTCACATGCCAAGGAACATGGTAAATTGTCCTCCAAACCAAAAGGATATGATTATAACTAAATGGTTAAAGAACATTTAGTTACTAGTAAACACAGACACTACTGAAAAATTTGTGGCTTGAGCTTAGGGAAGGTTTAAACGTTGAGAAAATATAGAAAAAAATTGAGAAATATACTAAAATCATGAATTTTCCAATAAAACTATTCCTACCAGTCAAACATTTGATATTCGGTGTCACTTGGTTGTCAAATATTTATAAATGCGTTAAAAAAGTTTATTATGTGACTAAACATAAACTGATTATATTTTTTGGGTCAATTGAACCTACAACTCTACAATTTCTACACTATTATATACTCTACTACCCTACATATACTTACCACCTAATTAGATATAAGTAGTAGTTATTGAGTAGTTAAGTAGTTGTAGTTTAGTAGAAGTAGAGTAGTGGTTTAAAGATGTGGTAGTAGGTAGTCGATTCTGGGCGGTACAAAGTTCGGCGGGACAGCTAATTGTTGATATTTATCCATGTGAACGAAGCCGCGTACGTAACTATAGGAAAATATATGTTTCAATGCAACATTCATGTCATAAGTTAATCGGTTCAATAGTATTGCAAGACAAGAGTCACATGTGAATGAATAAATGTGTTTCACGTGTAACTTTTTACATCTCTTTACTAAACCTAGTGCTCATTTGTCCCGTTAATTGCATATTTTATCTTTAGCATGCGACTGAATAGTTAAAATTCAGTTCTCACGGAAACAAACTCCCACACAAAAGGTACGATTTTCAAAATGTGAGTCAAGGATGTGTTACGATGTCTAAGAACCGTGGGAGAATTACTCATCTCGCATGCCGCGTATGACTTCTCGAGCCTGCTGGATGTATGCTTTGTTGACAATAACAATAACTGGGCTTCAGGGAATATTAATCGATGTGCCGAAACCTGGGATAGCGCCGCCAGAGACGCCCTACCCCCCGCCTCGCGCACACAACTAATTTATACACATTTCATTCTGATTATGTACTTACGTTTGAAATGTCACACAAGTATCGACGTTAGTAGATAATAAATTAACAAGCATCTACAAATATTTCTAAATATGTATACGAGTAGCTCGCGGATAATTAAATAGGGTATATTCTGTGTTATTCAATAAATGTCACAATAAATATTGCGTGTGCGCAATAGCCAATTTGATTAGTGTCAGAGTCGAGCCCTGCGAATGGGGGACAAGCAGTAATATTTACTGGAGATAAAATCTGAATGTGGATAAGAAAAAGACAGCAAGCGCGCAAGTGTAAACAGACTTATTGAGGTTCATTCAATTAGTGCGGAGATCGGAGTGGGAGTCAGGGGACGTCATTGAAGGGCCGATGGGGGCGCGGGGCGGGAGGCGCCGGGAGCAGGAATATTCAAAGCGTGAGAACGCCGCGCGACCCGCATGCCGCGACTTCACATATCTCACGCGCAACCTCCACCGACACCCGGCGATCGAATACGGACTCTAACTCGCACATCTACAGTTGCAAATCGCTCTCCACTGCGATGTGGTTATCGCTCAGAACATCGAGGACAATACTTTTCTAGTTTAGGTACGCCGCGCCGGTGTCTGCTGGCATTGGCCCGGATACTGTCGATGAGTGTATACGTCCATTCGCTACTTAAAGCTAAGAATCGCTTCTAAATCTTCATTGAAATGCCAAGAACCTATATAACGACGACACACATTGAAAAATATTATATACTGAAATATGGAACTTCACAAGAAACTGTTAAATTTGATTGATGATTTTCAGGGATTAACGAACTCGTCGGCATTCACAGCAGTTTGGTTGTCATTTCCCTGTTTATCTTGAACTATAAAATTCGATCATTTGGGTTAGGTCGTCAAAAATGCGGAGTCGAAAGTAAATAATGTTTTATCGGTTAAACAGTGTTTTATTCGCAGTAGGAGCGTCGTAACACATTTTCTTTAGAGAATCGTCTCTGCGGTGACCGCGATGTTCCTGGAACATTTCGGAGGTCATGGGATCGTCTTCGAGTTGCAGTCACGTCTCACCTTGAGACATCCGTAACTACCTACCTGCCTCTATAAATGTTGGAACGCGTCGCGGTGGTTTCGGGCGGGTGTTGTGGGTAGTTCGGTTTTGGTCGTGAGGTAGGCGGTTTGTTGGGCCCCAGCGCGGGCGTCGACCCCGTGAAAGTCGCGGATCCGCGCGCGCGACCGCTCGCCTTTTTACGCGTTCTTTCCCGCGCGCGCCGCCGCCGCCAACCCCGCGGGCCCCCGGCGCGGTCGCCGCCCGCTGATAACCAGCCGCTGCCAACCGTTTCACTGTCTGCACCGCATTATATTAATGGTTTTTGCATGTCTGCCTACAGTTCAGTTAGAACGGATTGAGAACGTGGTTACTATTAGAATAGTATATTTATATGATATTATTATTAATAAACTGTTCTAATAGTATCGTAGTAATAATATAGTAGACGTGATGCGTATGCATTCTGTGTGTACCGAATTATGTCATTGGGTTTTTGCATGTCTCGACATGCTATAAACCAAATATTTAAATTGTTAGATGCGCCCTCACCGTAATAAGACCGCGCAATTTTGTTTCCACACGAAATGTGTGAGTGCACTCATTTGGAATTAGTTTACCTGTAAACACGGTGTTAGCCGGACGTGTTGTGTGTTATTTTTTCACGAAACTTCTTGCAATATGATTGCACAATAAGTGGTAACAATAACAGTTTGGTTTATTGGCAAAACCAGTGTGCATCCGTCAGCATTATGGTCAACACACATATTAAGACAATGCACAGTTTTTGGTGTCAGGGCCCATCTAACGATTTAAATATTTGCAATAAACCTATTGTTTGCTGAGAATCGGTTTGAGCTTAGAGTTACTATAAGTACAGTTGCTATATTTAAAACTAGCTGTTCTGGCGAACTGCGTATCGCACCTAGAACTACAACTACTAAATACTACTACTACATTATACAACTACTACTACTACATTCTACAACTAGTAACTGCTACCTACTACTTCTACTCTACTACTGCAACTCTTATAAGTACTACTACCACTACTCAACTACTCTACAACTACTTTGGTACTACTACTACACTACTACTACTTCTGCAGAAAAAAAATGGTCCTTGTTCGGAGATTTTTAATAAAAATTTCAGCTGCAAGGAAATTTAAATTAGTTGAAAGTCTATGATAGAGTATTCTTTGATACACAATAATGTCAATAATATAGCGTTAATTTTTTTTTTCTTAAAATAAATTACCACATCACCTAAACATAAGAAAACCACCATAAAGAAGAATAATATTAGATATAAACATTTAACGATTCAACAGACATGTGTTCAGTGCTCGCGGGCCGCAGTTGAGCATCCCTGGGCGCCGCTCCGCCGCCGCTTCGCCCTAATTAAACAATAATCGAAAAAGTACAATGAACGGGCGCACAGCTCCGTCCTCGAAGTCCCCCCACCCCCCACCCACCGCGTGACGTCATCATTGCACTCCTCATTATCGCCTCTCGATTCGAAGACGCACTCACAAACAGATCTGGCCAAAATATTCAGACTGGTTTTTTGCCCGTTTTGCCAAACTAACTCGCGGCCATGTCCATGAGAATGCCAGCTCTATGCGCCCGCGCAGTCTACGGCTTAGGTGAACGCAGACTAGTATGAGCAACAGCCCAGACTGTTACTACATACATAGACACAAGTGGCGGATATTTGAACTCCCCGCTATTAAAACACGTCAAATATCGTTACTAGCAAGCTGAAATTGGTTTATGTATACAAACTTTGATGATGTCAAATTGATATAAGATAAGTCTTTGAACGAGGAGATAACAAATATTAACAGATTTCCCAAGCGTTAAATGATAAAATATATGGATTAAAAAATCAGAGAACAGCTTTTTTTGTTTCCTTGTCTGTGTTCACACTGAGAATGATTACCGAAATGAATTCAAAGTATTACAAATTCGGGTAAGTTACACCATCTAAAATAACTCAAGAACGGCTGGACCGATTTTAATAGTTTTAATTACAGATTTTTTTGGATCTGTCTGCGCCCGGATTAACATATCTATTTAAAAGTTCACAAATAAAAACAAATTTTAAGTTGTAGTAGTTGTAGAGTATTAAGTGGATGATTTTGAGGCGTTACGAAGTTCGCCGTGACAGCTAGTTAAAATAATAAACGCATAATAATGCCTATAATCATCACCGAAGTTAAATATTTTTGAACAGACTTAACTCGAGGATTTTCTATACCTTTGTCTGAAACTGTTATTTATACCTAACAATTTATTATCTGACCTATATCAAGAATTTATAATCAAGTGACTATATCCGAAACATAGAGATATCTAGTGGATTGTGATAATTTATTATAGCATCACAGATCTTCAATAAAAGGATACTTAAATTAAATAAATTCATTGAAGACTGAATTGAAATTATCGTAGCTAGACATCATTTAATAAATATAATCAATATATATAAATCGTCAGCAAGATGATAATAAGGTAGGTACGTGGTGTAAGCCGTATTATATTTATTAAATTCATTGAAGACCTCAAGGACTTTTAAAAGGCAGGCGCCATTACTATATATTTTTATTATAAGCCTATATAGTCCCACTGAAGAGCAAATGCCTCCCTTCCCTCCTTCCATTTCTCCCTGTTAATATAATATTAATAGATTAAAATAATATCCGACTAAAGAAACGAAAACTTTTGAGAATTTTATTTACGATTCCGGTGTGGTTCGTGCCCACGTCTGGCAAACCGATCCTAAAGCCAGAAGTGCTTTAATTAATCAATCACTAAGCTACTGAACCCGCGGGGGTTACATCGGAATTCTAGATAAGTGTTTCATTGAAATGTTGTACCTGAGGAAGACCACATAGAAATGTCAATTTACAAAAGAGGACGACACCCACATCGGCTTATCTCATTATTAAGTCAGATAAAAAAAGGAAATAATTATGAGGGAATAAAAATTACTATTACATTTTTTTATAAGATTGTGGAATATTCTTTTATTAACATTTTTACTTGTTTATGTGGCGTGAAAATGACCCATAGTTCATAATTGGATTTTTTAAGGTAAAAAAACAATGTGAGTTTGCAGATATTTTATTTGTACCTTTAAGCTCTTCACGGAGGTGAATAACCCAGTCGAGAATCAGCTGGCATTTAGGTCGTAATTAGCATATAATCATATTTCTTTGGTCTTTCGTGGCCTTTTCTTTAAAAAAAAACACCGAATCCTGAAAAGACGTCAAGCTAAAGTTGTTCCTTGAGATGGTCAGAATCACCCCTTTTGGGTTGGTACACATATTAAAATAATACACTTTAGTCAGGCAGAAATTGAAAAAAAATCTAAGCCACATGCTTCAAATTTCTGTAAAATTCTGAATTAAAGGTGAGATTAGTTCATACTTTCAATAAATTTTTTAACAAATACAATTTTAATTATATTTCTTTGAATACAGAATATATGATTACAAATTATTTGATTTGCCGCGTGTTGTCCCAATCTCTGCTATGCTCCATATTCATCTCCATATTGTAATAGTAGAAGTAGAGTTTCTAAAAACTAAATATATTACAGAAACGGTTCGATTCCAATCACTTTTAAAAGTGTATCGGTTCACTTAATAGTCACGCATTTATATTAACTTTAACCTTGTCATCCACTCGCAACTAAATTATTTATAAAATAATAGCTATAACGATTTTATAGATCTGATACGACGTCAGAACTAACCTGCGATGATGTAGTAAAAAACGTAATGTTTTTTTTAGTTATTTTTGTTGTTATTTTCTATATGATTTACACAATAAAGAGTTTATCTATCTATCTAAAATCCGTAAGCACGTTGGCTAACGGATTTACTTAGCTAAGTAAGTTTCCATGGCAATAATGGTGTCCGTGACAATCAGAATGGTTTTAAAATGTTTGCAAGTATTTCTTACAATAATTGTATTGTTACAATTACACAATACAATTATTAAAATAATACACTTTAGTCAGGCAGAAATTGAAAAAAAAATCTAAGCCACATGCTTCAAATTTCTGTTCTTGTTACAATTATTAACACACAATACAATTATTAATTACACATGAAAATGGTATTACGAATTAAATAACCATTATATTTCGTTATTTTATTAAGAGCACCGAATGAGCAAAGCCGGGGGCCACGGTAAGTGTATGTACATAACAACAAAGCATATACGTTTGGCATTAGCGATGACGTCACCATATTTTTTGTTTCAACGTTTATAGCCTCGCATAGATCGTTGATCTTCGATGCATGATCCATATCTAATACTTAGGTACTGAGACTTTATGTACACGCTAAAACTAGTGACACATCTACCGAAAATACGAAGAGGTTAATCGGGAACAATTTAATTACCAGCATCAAATATCTAGTATTTTATCATCATTTCAGCCGTTAAACGTCCACTACTGAACACAGGCCTCCCTCATGGATCTCCATGAGGGGTAGTTGCCATGCTCACCATGCTTGGCAGGCGGGTTGGTGAGCGCAGTACGGGATGTTGATACACGGAAAGACGCTGCTGCCCATCTTCCGGAGGTATCCCTTAGCAGGCTCTTACTGCATCCACGGGCAAGAGAGGAGGGGCTATATTCTACTGCCCGCACCCCACGGCACGTCTGTTGTTTATGCATAATCATAATTTGGCAGAGTTATGGTTTGGCATACTCTTTTGCTTTCCATGTATGTAAGGGTGCCCTAATGTTTTTTGGCATATATTTTTATATGCTCTAAAAATATTAGCAATGTGTTATTAACACATATTGAACCGGGTATTTATCGCGTTATTTATCTCTATTATTGCCCGACTTTTGGACAGGATTGCACCTATCGTTTTTAAAACTTTCATTATTTGCACGATAACGAAAAGCCGTTGCTACCGAAGACGTTAATTTTGCCGCTGAACGTCAACGTAATTGCGCCAGGTGTGTCGTTACCCTTAGATTTGGGAAACGTGTCCCTGACGCACGATATACATACGTAAACTGAACACGCATCAACGTTATATAGTTGACTTTGATATTAAATCTTAGTTTAACCAGTAATGTAAACATGTTTGTATTTGTTTTCGCACTACGGAATGGTTGTTTCTTGGGAACTCCTTAGGCTTGCTTTCAAACAGGCAATCACCATACGATCAGACGATATAGTTGTAGCATAAGTTATTAAACAACTTTGATTTACTTTTATTTCTTAAATCCTAAGCAAAACATACACGTTATCGTAAAAGTTAAGAGCTACCACTCCCGTAATACTCATACAGTCGAAACATAACTCGATGATTCGATCCGTTGTGCATACATAAATGGTAACTTATAGAAATAACAAAGTAAGTGCGGTACCATAATTAGTTAGCAAGCTTTTTGTTATGTAATTAAATACACGTAACTAGAAAGTAAGTGTGTTGGTAGTCAAGCTTATGTTAGCAAATGTAAATCTATGATTGTGGTTTGCACCCGCGCTACGGAGAGTGAGGCGTTTCAACCAAAACTTAACGTGTGCTTTCAGAACTTAATATTTTTGCAGAATCGCTTCCGGAAAGCTTTTTATTATGAATCGACTTCCAATAAAATAAGGAGGAGGTTCTCAAGTTTTTTTAATCTTTGTTACATCAGAATTAGGTGTATATTGGTGTAAATGTGCCGTGGGGTGCCGGCTGTAGAATGTTGCCCCTCCTCTCTTGCCCGTGGATGCAGTAAGAATCTGCTAAGGGATGCCTTGGGAAGACGGGCAGCAGCGTCTTCCGCGTCTTCAACACCCTATACTGCGCTCGCCAACCCGCCTGCCAAGCGTGGCGAGTATGGCAACAACCCCTTATGATTGTAAAAACAAGGACCAGGCCCCGAGTCCCCGGCAGCCCCGCTAGTCGTGGCTACGGTAGCGGCCACGGTAACGGCGGGGCTAGGGGTGCTAAGAATCCCCGGGAGACGGACGGCTACCAACCCCAACGACGACCACTGGCCCTGGTAACACACAACATCCGCACTTTGAGGACAGACGAAAAGATTGTTGAGCTGGAAGAAGAAATGAGTAGGCTACACTGGGACATTTTAGGATTATCAGAAGTCCGTAGAGAGGGCGAGGACACGATATCCCTTAAGTCCGGTAATCTACTCTACTACCGGGAGGGCGACCAACAGTCCCAAGGTGGTGTCGGGTTTCTCGTTCACAAGTCACTCGTTAACAACATTGTCACCATCGACAGTGTGTCGAGCAGGGTCGCATACCTAACACTCAGAATATCTAAAAGATATTCGCTTAAGGTCGTTCAGGTATATGCGCCGACCTCGTCACACCCAGATGAAGAAGTAGAGTCTATGTATGAGGACATTAGTAGGGCCATACATACAAATAAAACTCACTTCACTGTTGTTATGGGGGACTTCAATGCAAAGTTAGGCAAGAGAAACGATGATGAGTTGAGAGTGGGGCAATTTGGGTATGGGCAACGGAACCCCAGGGGACAGAGGCTGGCCGATTTTCTGGAGAAAGAAGGACTCTTTATGATGAATTCTTTCTTCCAGAAGCCGCCTCACAGGAAATGGACCTGGATGAGCCCCGATGGTTCCACGAGAAATGAGATTGATTTCATCTTGACCAACAAGAAACGGGTATTCAATGATGTCACTGTGATTCACAGGGTGAAAACCGGAAGTGATCACCGAATCGTTAGAGGCACATTGAATATGAACGTTAGACTTGAAAGGTCCCGTCTGATGAAATCTACGCTCCGACCCACTCGCGCACATATCCAAAACCTCGAGAGCTTTCAACTCGAACTTTCAAATCGCTTTGATTGTCTGGGTCTCGAAGAACATGCATCAGTGGACGAGATCAATAACAGGTTCGTAGAAACTGTCCATACGGTGGGGTCTCAGTTCTTTAAGACGCCCCGTACAAATAGACCTCAGAAACTCTCTGATGACACTCTTAACCTCATGGCTGAACGACGCTCATTACGACTGCAGTCTCCCGATGATGCTAAGTCACATAGGCAGCTCAATAGACAAGTTTGGAAATCCTTGCGGCACGATATTCGTACCTTTAATACAGCTCGTATTAAAGATACGATAGAGCGGAACAAAGGCTCCAAAGTGTTCGCGAGAGATATGTCTATTGGGCAAAGCCAGATGACGAAGCTGAAGAGGGAAGATGGCAGCATAGCGTCAAGTAAAGCCGATGTGTTAAGGGAAGTCGAAAGGTTCTATGGACAGCTCTACGATTCGGTCACTAAACCTGTTTGCAGTGTGGCAGAAGACCCTAGAGCCAAGCTGACCCGACATTATACCGAAGATATCCCGGACATCAGCCTGTACGAGATCAGGATGGCCCTAAAACAGCTTAAGAACGACAAGGCGCCGGGGGAGGACGGAATCACGTCAGAGCTTCTGAAAGCGGGTGGATCACCGATACTTAAAGTCCTTCAGAAGCTCTTCAACTCCGTCTTGCTCGAAGGTATTACGCCAAAAACATGGAACAAAAGCGTCGTGGTACTGTTCTTTAAGAAAGGTGACAACACCTTGCTTAAGAACTACAGACCGATCTCGCTTTTGAGCCATGTTTATAAGCTGTTCTCAAGGATCATCGCAAATCGTCTCGATCGCAGGTTTGATGACTTCCAGCGTCCCGAACAAGCCGGGTTTCGAAAAGGCTACAGTACCATAGACCACATTCATACGCTGCGGCAAGTGATACAGAAGACCGAAGAGTATAACTTGCCGCTATGTCTCGCGTTTGTGGACTATGAGAAAGCCTTCGATTCGATCGAAACATGGGCGGTGCTCGATTCTCTCCAACGATGCCGAATTGACTATCGGTATATCGAAGTGTTGAAGTCTTTGTATAGAAACGCCACTATGTCAGTCCGAGTACAGGAACAGAGTTCGAAGGATATTCCCTTAAAAAGAGGCGTAAGGCAGGGAGACGTTATTTCTCCGAAACTATTTACGACCGCTTTGGAAGATGCCTTCAAGCTCTTGGAATGGAAAGGACTAGGCATCAACATTAACGGCGAATACATGACTCACCTTCGGTTTGCCGACGATATTGTGGTCATGGCAAAGTCGATGGAGGAACTCGGCACGATGCTCGAAGGCCTCAATCGAGTCTCCCAACGGGTAGGCCTTAAAATGAACATGGACAAGACGAAGGTTATGTCGAATGTCCATGTGGTGCCTGCCCCAGTTATGGTTGAGAACTCGGCTCTCGAAGTTGTCGACGCGTATGTATACCTAGGACAAACTGTCCAGTTAGGTAGGTCCAACTTTGAGAAAGAGGTCAATCGACGAATCCAACTCGGATGGGCAGCGTTTGGGAAACTACGCAACGTTTTTTCGTCCAAAATTCCTCAGTGCCTTAAGACGAAAGTCTACGATCAATGTGTGTTACCAGTGATGACATATGGAACCGAAACGTGGTCATTCACGATTGGCCTCATGAATAAGCTCAGAGTCGCTCAACGAGCTATGGAGAGGGCTATGCTCGGGGTTTCTTTACGCGATCGAATCAGAAATGAGGAGATACGTAGAAGAACTCGGGTCACCGACATAGCCAAACGGATTAGCACGTTGAAGTGGCAATGGGCAGGCCATGTAGCTCGCAGAACAGATGGCCGATGGGGCCGAAAAGTTCTCGAGTGGAGGCCACGGACCGGCAAGCGCAGCGTAGGACGTCCACCAACAAGATGGGATGATGACCTGGTGAAGACCGCAGGTCGACGGTGGATGCAGATCGCTTCCAACCGCAACAACTGGAAATCCATGAGGGAGGCCTATGTCCAGCAGTGGACGTCCTACGGCTGAAATGATGATGATGATGGTGTAAATACAATAAAGAGTTAACCTATCTATCTAACTCACTCCGTCGTTAATAAACCGAGTTTGAAAAATATTTTTGGGTTCGAATATATTATAAACTTTCAATGAGGTTTCAAAATGCAGTTCTGATAAGGTGATCCATAAGGAATCGAGGGAACTCCTCAAACATTGTAGGTGAACATATAGCGATTTGGGTTATTTAGTTAAAGGAGAAGCATTTGCATTCAGAAACTGTGATTTGGTGAAGTGGTACTGATGTAGATGATCACAGATGGTTATCGCAACTCTTCAATAGGTATTACAAAATTCACGGTTGATGATTAGCATCATCACCAGGATCTAGAGGAATGTTCCCTCACAAACACGACAAAATTATCTCATGTTGGGCAGTATATTACAACTTGCTAGACACAAACACAGCTGATGGGAGTCCACAAAGTTTCAAGTCTAGACTAAATAAATTAGGCCAGGTGCGTGTCGGGCCACGCGCTATTTAGGGTTCCGTAGTTAACCGTAGAGCTGTTGTTAAAAAATAATGTATGTTTTTTTTATGTTTACCCATGTTAACAGGATTTAATTGAGTTTTCGGTAGAAGGTATTCTGGTATGTTTGGTCCGTATCACTTATTTCAGTGACAATTACTCTGAAACTAAAAGATAGATAGATAGATAGATAGATAACTCTTTATTGTACTTAATACTAACACATGACATAATATAACAAAGAAAGAAAATTACAAAATTAAAAGTAGAAGTACAATGGGCGGCCTTATCACTATTAGCGATCTCTTCCAGGCAACCTTAGGATGGACTTAACCAACAAGAATAAGAAAGCACGGTGTCATCATATATATTTAAACTTATGCACTTAATAAATATGTAAGTATAGTTAATAACCTATTTAGCGACTATAGTACATACAAAATTAAATTATAATACATAATCAATAAATAGCATATAGATATGCATATATATATATATATATCTCAAATACAATAAATACTAATATATACTATAAAATGTTACTGATAGGAAATAAAGTTAAAGTGATAAATAGTGATTGAACACTAGCTTTTTGAAAACGGGCAATGATTTGGCTTTTCTGATTTCAACCGGCAGAGCATTCCATAGCCGTATCGCTAGCACAGTGAAAGAATTTTCATAAAAAATAGAAGAGTGAAGAGGAGTACTGAGTTGCAGAGTCTCAGAAGAGCGCGTTGTGCGATCGTGCGAGAGATGAAGAAATTCAAAGCGCTCTTTGAGATAGGGAGGAGAAAAAGGACTAAACAGGATACTGTACAAAGAAAAGAGGAAATGCGCATTTCTGCGGGAACGAATAGGTAACCACTTAAGCTTACTCCGATATTCTGAGACGTGATCATATTTACGCAGGCCAAATATGAAACGAATACAGAGATTCTGGAGGCGCTCAAGTTTCTCTAGAAGAGCTCTAAAAGCACCTAGGATTACAGTTAAAACTGTATTTATGATTTTTTTTAGATTTGTAAAGATATCAGTTTAGATTTAAGAGGTGGTGGAACAATAAGGGTTTCTTGTTTTACTACGAAACCCTGAAAATTGGCTTAGCGAGCAGGTTTTCGATTCGAATTATAAATGTCTTTTGTGATCTATTTTATGTTTTATTTTTTTAAATTATTATATGTTTTATTAATTTAATTTTTATTCCTATTATATAACAAATACATTTTTGACATTGTTTTTACTTTCTCGAGTTGTTCGTGTTAACTATGTTCATTCAATTGATTTATGTATATTTATTGCGACTGCCTAATTTATATATCGACATTTATTTTACCAAATAAAATTCTGGCTTTACGGTGTATCATATGTATGGTATCTGTGTTACTTGAGGAAAGACTACTTCTACCAACATCAGTAGTTCTAAGAGAACCACATTATCTAGAAAATACCAGTATCATCGGATGAATTCCGAATCGGAAAAAATACTATGAAATTCAGTTTACACTTTGTAACTATGCCACGTCATAATGACAGATTGGTACACACCTTCTTTTATTTATTTATTTAACTTTAATTAAAACGGTAATTAAACCAATAACATTAATTAAACAAAAGCAATACACAACATAGAAGTACATTCAGATTAAAAAATAACAAAGATTACCTACACATTAAGATTAATAAAAAAAAAAACAATCATAATAATTGAGTCAGTTAAAATTAAAATATTACAGATAATTAAAAAGTAAATTTTACATAAATCATAAATAATAATCAAATGTCAAAGAAATCAATTTTGCATACATACATAGTAAAAAAATAATACTAATAATAATAATAATCATCAGGATTAATAATTATTCAAATCAAATGTCAAAGAAGAAAGTGCATAAAAAAATCAAAACATAACAATAATACAAATAACAATGAGAATCAGAAACATGGTCATACAATACTCTCACAAAAACTCAAAAGTTCGCGCATAATTTTCGCCCAGTTATCAAAAAACAAGTCACATTCGGGACTGGCATCCAGAAGAGCGTTGAGTGCAGCGAGGACGCGCGGGAGTAGTGAAGAGGCACGGGCCACCGTATGACATCGTGGGGGATAAAAAAGTCGATGATGTCGACCCCTGCAATAGTTGTTAGGGACAAACAATCGACACAACTCATCGCTGAGGATAGGGGCATCTATCTTGCCACGGAAGATTTTGCAGGCCAAGACAAGTTGACCGTAAGCCCTTCGCACTTCTAGTGAGTCGTATCCCAGGGAGCCAAGCAGAAATTGAGTGGGGTAAAGGTACGGGTAGTATCCGAAGCGGCGCTTGTACAAGAACCGCAAGAATTTATTCTGTATTTTTTCAAGCAGAAGTGTATAGGTGCTTTGATGAGGGTTCCACACTGAGGCACCTGACTCCAGCTTGCTTCGGACGAGTGCGCAGTAAAGCAAATTTATCACGTGCTGACTGTGGAAGTCACGAGCATTCCTAAGGACGAAGCCTAAACGTCTGAAAGACTTCTTGGCCAACTGACTGACGTGGTCGTGAAAGGTGAACTTTTGGTCGAAGGTAACACCCAGGTCTCTAATCAAATTTTGCCGGCTAATAACTACGTTATTAATAACATAAGCAAAACTAATTGGCTGCTTTTTTCGACCTTACTTTGTTACTTACCCTATTATCACCGTTTAGCCATATTTTCGCGTGCACGTTTGTTTGACGTCCATGACGTTCTAAAGATGTCTACTGTTACTTATATGACAGTGCCATATCAAATATTTGGTTTACACGAAACGTGACGAAATCAATTTCATTTGAACTACTATCACTATCATGAAAAAGCCGTTTTAAGGTTCTTTTATTGGTAGCTCTGCTTCAAAAATTATGGTTGTTGAGGTAACATTTTTTTGGAACCGACTTAAAAAAAGGAAGTTCTCTAGTTTTTTTTTTCAAGTCTTTGTTACCTTAGTACTTCGTCCTTTACGAACTTTCAATAAGATTCATTTTTTTAAACTGTGATCTGATGTTTCAGGAATCGAGGAAACTCCTTAAATATTGTAGGTAAACATATAGCAATTGGCATATTTATTCATGGTCAAGTATTTGCATTTAGAAAGTATTATTTTGTGAAGTGGAACTGATGAAAAAGACCACAGATGATTTATCGAACCTCTTTAATATTACCAAATTCACGTGTGACGTCATCGAAATATGGCTAAGTTAATATATCCCTATACACTAATCATCACACTTGTCTACACATCGTCGTTATCAGGGTCATTGAACGAAATAATTGTAATAGTGTCTACTGGAGTCCCTCAAGGACTATAACTATATATTTCCTAAATTTTAATTTGCGGTTAGGATTTTTAAACTTTATAATGTTTACTTTGCACATCCCTTAATTTAAACTCCAGAAAGTAAATAAATCATTTGTGGGAAACTGTGTGCGCTTCTATAATAGAGGTAAGCTTCCATCTGAGGCGACTGAACTATCGATTCATAAAGCTTTTTACAAAACAAAATCTCATAGAATTTTTTTATTATTCCATAGATGATTATTTGAATTATATTGACCCTTGGCCGAGTGTTGATCGGTTCAACCACGATAAGAAATAATGTCATCTAGCATTACCCAAAGTATCCAATATCTTTGCGAACATTATATTAAGCATAATGCTAAGACAGAAATTGTAACAATGAATAGAAGTGAACGAGTGAGGTTTCTTGTTCGCTTCTTTCCCTCACTTGGATAAAAAGTTACCTATCTGAAACGAATGAATTCAATTATGAGCTTTATTCAATTTAAATGTGTCTTGTTCTTCTTATGTAAATTGACTCTTCTAAGTAGCGTTTTGCTCTATTGAAAACACTCATTGACTTTGACTTGCTTTTAAACCCAGTTGGGGTTAATGATAACAAATTTAGGGAAATCCTCAAATGTTATAAGCATTTACATAGCGGTTTAGGTATTTTCAGCAACATTTTAGACTTTATTGAAGTCGGTTTTTTTTTCTGAAAAATAAAAGATTATTATATAAATTTAACTAAGTTAGTATTAAAAGTTTATCAATCATATGATAATGTTCAGATTTACACAAAAAATGCGTGCATTGATATTTTGTATGGAATTTAGATTTTTATGATAATTAGTCAAGATAACTGTATTAGTGACTATGTTTGTGTCTATTTAAAGTTATTCAATACAATCCTATGATTAATGTTCTTAAGTCATTTAAACAATCATTAAGTAGCGTACATAATACTAAAGTCTACTCAACTTATAACCCAGTAAACTCTACGTGAGAGATCGAATGTGTTATGTACCGTTGAAGTGTTTAGTAGGATAATAACGAGGTTTCCCTAATACAAATCGCAAACACGACGCACAGCAGCGTGGCAGGCAGGTGTGCATCTGAACAGCCCCTAGCAAACCCCTAGCCCGGCCGATTTCCGACGGCTGACTATGCAAACTCGTTTTTACCAAAACCAAACTTTAACATTATGGGTATAGAACTCATTTCACATCGACCCGTAACTTCAACACGTGCACTAACGGTTTTAGATTTAGTAGGTAATAAAGCGATTAACGCTTTATTTAACTAAAACAAACATTGGTACGGGGGTACCAGAAAAGGGGGCGAAAGTTTCCGAAAAAACAAAAAAATAAATTTAAATTCATTGAGGTCACAATAACTCCTGTCCCTGTGACCCTAGGTCACCAAAATCAATCAGTACCCTTCTCTCATTAAGACAGTGCTATTAAAAAAGGTTTCATGTGAATCGGTCTACGCGTTCGGTTGTAATCGTGTCATGCACAGACAGACAACGCTATGCATAATAGGGGGCTTCGCCCCTAATAAAAGGGTATTGGAGCTGGTGCGGTCAATACCAGCCAAAATTGAAAAGAAACAAGGAAAATACGCTCAGATATCGATCAGTAGTGAAGCGACGCATGTAAACAAACAAACGAGACGCGCGTCAATTCGAGTGCACTGTGAAATGCGCACACGGGACATGCATAACTTACGTGCTTATGCGCAAGCGACCGGCCGACGGCACGTAAACAAAGCTGTAATATCCATCGATCGGCAAGTGCGGAGAGCCTAATGATCGATGACGCTATCGCACCCGGTGCCGTCGGTGTGGTTCTTCGAGCGCCCAGATAAGGTCGACATTGCAGTTTCGGGGATAGCGAGGTGTGGATTGGAATTTAAACAGTGTGATGGCGCGTGTGTTTACGAGGTGCATGCATAGAGGCGGCGCGATGCAGCGTGCGCGGGGCGCGGGCGCGCGCTGCTTACTGCACGGCGCCGGCGCACCCCGGACCCGGCACCCCGCCGCGCCCTCTGACCGCGCCACCCGCGGCACATTGACAACGAGCCCAATACACGATGCACCGAATGAATGGAAATGAGCCGCTTACTGCAACGATACCCGCGCGCGCACGCCGTCGGATAACGTTACTTTTACACGCATCGTAGTAATACCATTATCGTGATGACAGTTTGTTTATGGCCAAATCAACCCCCGTCCGCAAACGCTAATTCGACATGCGGGGCCGTAATTTTTATTCCGTCTATGACAAAGCTAAAGTGCCATATCATTCTTTGATTTGTAGTCGTTGCGAGCTTAAGTGGAAAAATGCATTCCGTGAACTTAGGTAATTTATTATTGAAGATGCGATCCATTTCGAGCGATGGCTAATTAATAATCGCGCCGAGTTTGGAGTGATGTTCAAAAACAAATGTCTGAGAGCGTGCGTGCCTGGTCGCCGGCACATGCAAGCGTGCCACGGATGCCGGCGACGCGAAGGGGTTTTATCAGAGATGGCACGGACGCGCAAGAATTCGGGTGTTTGGGAGCGCGCCGCGGGGTCACTGCTCGCGCGCATTCTCTATGCCCTAAAAGCTATTTTTCTAGAGCATCTGTTAAGAGAATCGCTGTCGATATTACAAAATGTAACATGCTGTAGTGTAGACGACTTTTGGATCCTGAAGGATATCATTTCTTTAAGGATCCAAATTTATTTATTCTTATTATTGGCTTCCCATTCTACGCGATAGCTGTTCTTTGTATTCAAAACACGTGAAATTTATTTTGTTGTTCCAGTAATTAAACAAAAGGCCTAAGTTGCATCTGAAATTGAGATTTGCAGAGAGAAAATACCATGCAGATGCTTTATAAGAAGAGCTGATAAGTTTGGCCAGTTTACTTAGAACCACACGATGTTTTTTATTACCGGACAGTTTTTTTTCAATTAATATAGTTCAGTTGTATACATATAAATAATTCTGGGCGTTACACACAGCACCACCTAGCCACCTAGTAAGCAAGCTAGTGTAATAGGCCAAGCCAGATGATTGATGATCATACATTTTTTTGTATGTACATACATATCAAAATAACTAGACCTGCAGAAAAACAATAAACATTTGTCCCACGGTGGGAATCGAACTCGGGGATTGCCTTCTGCGTCTTAGCCGGCTATTAAACTGATTGTGCCACGAGGTCGTCAGTTTTATATAAAAAATATTTTATTTCATAAGTTTGTATCACTATGTAGACCTAATGTTAGTCAACTTGATATTTATATTTCTTCGCACAAAAGCACGTCGGTGAAGCAATACTATCAGCTGCAGTTTGTAGGATGTTGTTAAATCTGTTTATTTATTTATTTAAATAGGACATCCAACACAGGGTTACACATAATGCACATAATACTAAGGTCTAAATGTTAATAGCCTGGTGCTCCCGTAATTACAGGACGTCACGGCATGTACAACGTTAGAGCGATAACTGACAAAAAGTGTAATTTTTTAAACAGTATTTAAAGCATATTGTAACATAAACTGTTCCGCACTCTGTGCGTCAGGGACGCTGTCTTCTTACGTAGTATGGCAAAACCATCTGTTTGACACTCTGAATACGTCCCTGACGCACTGCAGAAATGAGCTAGTCCCAATATCATCGAAAAAATCGTATTATATTGAACGTGGGGATTCTAGCGATCTTTTGTAGCTGACCCACAGGTTCTCGTTAAAAGGCGTTATTCTGTACACCGGGAAAATCTGTGGATCAGCATATTACCTCTAGAGCCCTACGTTCTCTTTCAATGTCTGCATTGTCCTTAAGATCGTCAGTAATAATATGGTCAATTAACATTTATAATGTTCGTGCCGTTAAGGGTTATATCTGGGAATTATTTAAGGATACAACAGGCGACCTTAAAAGAGTATGCATTAACATTTTAATGTTGTAGCGGACACCATGGGAAGCAGCGTAGTCGGCACAGACTTAGCATTTAGTCGATAGATCTAGTTAGGCTGAGTAGCACCATGTCATCCACATAACTGATGTTGATAACAGAAACACCATGCACCCGGCAGCCAACACGCATGATACTGAGCTCAACAATGAGATCAATCACATAGAGGTTGAATATTGAGGGAGAACTCAGTCCCCGTGTCTTACCCCGCACTTTAACCCATAAGCGTTAGATAAAGCATTGGACCACTTATTACTTTGGTGATCATACCAGAAACGAAACATATTTAACCCTCGGTATTTCTGGTGGCATAAAGTTACATGGTATGGGTTGGGTTTTTCAGAGAGGGTCGTCGCGTTAAAGCTCAACTTTCCCCAGAGCACATCGTATGAGACGTACATATATCGGCGTCCTGCGACTTGTGGACAGTATGCTTAAGTGCTAATATTGCGCTTTCAGTTGATAGTCCGAATCTAAACCCGAACTGTGCGTCGTGTAATTTTTACTTCTGAAAAAAAGAGTCAAGCAGGCTATTGTAGAGGCTAGGGAAATTTGGCGGCAATTCCACTTGTCCTATATGTCTCCTGTTCTGTTCTTCACAATCGGTACTAGTAAGTATTTAATTGTTTTCATAAGGTCAGGAGGTAAGTACGCGCGGCTGAGACATATTAAGAAGAACATGGAGAGGAGAACGATTCGAGAATTATTCGAGTAGGACATACCTAAACATTTATTATTAAATATATATTAAGAGAATAACTACCTCCTGCATGTCAGTTCTCTTTTCGTCCAATGCGGCACTACATCTAAATATTTCAAGGCATTGAAATCAAAGCTTCTCAAAAAGGGATTATTTTTAGAAGCTTTCGTAATGGTTTTTCTAAAATGGTAAATTTTGTTAATATATTGGTAATCATTACTAGTGATTTTACGCAATTATAGTACTATAAAGAGAGTCAAAAAATTACTCAAAATAGAACCTGATCCCATAAAAACTTCAGCAAAGCTTGACTGGAGGTAGCTCATTTGATATAGTTAAAAATAGGCACAACATATATAAATATAAGGTATTAGTTACGTAATACGAATTCCCGGGAACTTAAAGCTCAGCATACATACATCATCGTACATAGCGGTCAGCTTTGTTTCCTGTTATAGATTAGACGATTCTCGGAATATTGATAAAATATCCAACAAAGCCGTGGACTTTCCACACTGTGCCTGTTAACAATATATTAACAATATGACAATATACGATAGAAGATTACTTTAACACTCAAAGCTCCTGAAGTATGTATTACTGAACAGTACAGTCAAAGACTACAAGTATCTTTTTTATTGACTTATTGATATAAAATGTTTTTATTTATTTGTGATTCCTAAGTTACACAGTTAAACATTAAAAATAAATAAGAAACTGGTATCACAAATCGGACCTGGCTCAGTATTGTGCTAGCTGCGTAAACAGCTAACGCTGATCATCCGCTAGAACCGACAGTGATGTCACGGATGTGACCACATTCTTTATACACAAGTTATTAAAATTAAAAATTTTAAGCAACTACCGACACATTACTTAGGGGCCGTCTCCGAGGCGAGGGATTCGCGGCGATGTTATCGTCGTGCCACGTATTTATATAGCGCGGACTCGTCGCGATTCTCTCGCTCGTGCAGACGGCCTCAGAGAGTGTATAGAAATACGTGGCGCGACGATAACATCGCCGCGGCGATTCCCTCGCTCGTGGAGACGGCCCCTTAGTCTCGGAGATTCCCTATTTTTTGTACTCTGTTTTGAAATCTACACACCATGCCCTTTCATCTGATATACTACACTTGTGTATTTGAAAAAATCTATTGTTCACCCCTACTTTCAACCCCCATATCTGATGAATGGCTCGAGCGACTTTTATACACTTTCAGTTTTGCATTCTATGCATCTTATCCTTTTATTTGATACCAAACTTGGATATATTTGGAACCATTCGATTATTCATCCCCCACATCTTGTAAACTTCTTAACCGATTTTGATAGAACATGTTTGTTCAACAACCACCGCAGAAAAACCTGCATTTAAATAAAAAAAAATTGCGTGCAAATCGGGTCTATATATTCTAATAACTCTAGTAACGTTGCTATCTCATCAACTTCAACTTCTTCATGTATTAGCTGTTTAGGGCACTTACATTTTAGCACAGAGGATGTGCTGTGTCAATTTAAAAAACTGGACCCATCTGAAAGCGCTGGCCTTGATGGTACCTCCACTTTTCATAAAGCGTTGTGCCAAAGAACTCTAGCACTACCCATAATTATTTTTTGATGAAGTTTTTTCCAAGTGAATGGAAGAGAGCCAGAGGATTTTCTGTTTTCAAGAAATATGATCGCAGTAGAGTTGCAAATTATCGTCCTATTTCTATCCTCTCATGTTTTTCAAAATCTCTGAGTCTGGTTGCGCCGGTCCTCACTAAACGTACGAACTCCGCAATATCAGATTCACAACATGGTTTCAGAATCTGTCGCTCAGTCGATACAAATCTCGCTACATTTACATATGTACATATATCTCATATATCTCTCACCTGGACAACGCCTAGAGACCGACGTCATCGACACGGATTTTAGCAGCTCATTTGATAAAGTGAACCACTCCGTACTGCGTAAATAAAACAACGCTCTTGTCAAGAATTCCAAGATTGTAACTCCTGTGTTTTTCAATGCTGACTTCGACGACCTCAATCTTTTCGAACTTACAATTAATGGGTTGTTTATCTGAAGTAGCGTAATCCCCAAGTGATAACAGCGGTCAATGCTAGTTGAGGCAATCAACCACTACATCAGTAATGTCTTTCTTGGCAACCTCCCTAACACCATGCAGATAAAGGAATTGCCCACAATCCATTGTTTGCAGGAATGCAGCTTGAAGCTCAGAGAGTAAACCTTATAAATGATTTGCTTGCATGTTTTAAATGAGGTTTTAACTTATTGTATGACAGTGATGAAAATATGTGAGAACTTTATCATATTGCTCCATTTGTAGGGACAACAGTAATGGCAGGTAGGACTTGCCATTATTTTTAATTGACTAATATTATCATTTTTTTTTATTTATTAAATATTCTACCAAATTATAAGATTTTGTTTATTTTACCACTTACCAGAAAGTATATTTGAGTATCACATTATTATCAAAAACTACCCTTGATTTTTTTTTATTTCATCATCATCACCTCAGTCAGAAGTTGTTTTATTTAGAATTCTCAATATTAACTTTACTCCAATGGGATTTCAAGCCAAGTTCAGAAAATAGTAAGTTAAAATTATTACACTACAAAATCGGAACACAGCAATGCAAACACCACTGCTTGGCAGCAGCAACAGGTATGGTAGTACTTCCCCGTATTCAAGAAATTCGCTCACCTTATTTCCATAGTTTGCAACAACAAAACACAGACATGTCCACTCACAATACAAAAAAAAACATTCAATACCATGTTAACAGGAATTAAGGCAACTGAATGTATGACAAAATAGTATGACAACTCGGAAGTAGCGAAATGAATCGGTTTTCTTCCCTGTTTCAAGCATTGATAAGAAACAATTAGAAAACACAGCTTTATTAACAGCTGGTGTTTATTTTTTATTTTTTTTTATTGTTCAGAGCTAGAGCAAACCCCACTCCAAGCATGTTTGTCCTGTACACTCAGATATCCCACTTCTGATGTAAACGCAACATAGAACTCGATGCCAATTTCAGACATTTCATGGAGGAAATCCGCCGTGGGGTCAGTTCACTTTTGGTCTTGGCAAACGTAACGCTAGGAGTCAAATCCTTGTAAATTTTCTTGAAAAGAACTCGTATTTTGTCATGAACACCTTTTTTAAGAAATACGTTTAGTTTGATACTACCGTTGACTCCACAACGTATGAATCTATACGTATGACACCAACACATCAAAAAGTGCATTATAGTGTTTCTATCTTGCTTTGTCCATTGAGGGTTTGTATTTGAAAGAGAGAGGCTTATTTTGCTCTTTAATTTGATGTATAATATGTGTGGTTTGGTGTCTTTGGCATCGAGCACTGCCATTTTGAAATCAGACGTTTGGTAGGTACGACCAAATGCGTGTTGTTTGTTTTCGTGTAAAATTTTCGTGAAAAGGTGAGTGAAACTAGATACATAGGAGGTTTTAGACATTATATTCAAGATTACAATAGGCATACCTCATTTTTCCTCAACTGTCTGAGGAATATAAATTCCTAGGATATAGATATGGAATAATGCTTTGGGGAAACTCTACCGACGCTATAAATATCTTTAGGTATCAAAAGAGATGCTTGAGAGCAATGTTCAGCCTGAGGGTTACTGATTCCTGCAAACCCTATTTCACGAAACAGCATATTGACTGTCCCCTCTCTATTTATGAAACAGCTATGTTTGTAAAGAGCAACCCTGGTCTGTTCCACCAGTTGTCTGAAGTTGGTCGGAGCAGACGAGATAAACACAAAGTCCGCCCCCAAAAATGTAAAACAAAAATGATGCGCAAAAGTATTTTTTGTAATGCTCCATTTGTTTTTAACAAATTACCAGAATCGCTAAGAGCAATGCAAATCTCAATGTTTAAAAGTAAATTAAAATCTCTGTTGACTACAAAATGTTATTATAATTTAAATGAATTTATAAGTGATGTAAAACTGGAATAATTATATTACAATTAATACCATGACTAAATTTAATACATTTTTATTCAATCAGCCTGACATTTAGATTTGTGACATTATTATTACTATTTTCTATCATTTTATTATTTCTGCATGTACGTTTTTAGATTATTTGACTTTTAATTATATTAATTCGTTTACTGTTATATTTATTTAAATTTTGTATTAAAATATTGCACGCTACAACAAGGCAAAATACATTGATACTTGTAGTTAAATAAGAACAATGAACACATGTATTTATGCAATAAATATACTTTTACTTTACTTTACTAAAAATAATAAGTTTCTATGAACATGTGTTATTTTTTAAATTTTTAAAATATGAAATAATGATTCACCATATAAAATTTATGTTGAAATTTAGAACTGTATTATCATATTATCACGGACAGGATCCGAAACACCGAACTGCGCTCCAAGACTGGGATCGCGGAAGTAGCTCTGATAGCCGCTAAGCTGAAGTGGGACTGGGCTGGCCACATCTGCCGCATGCCGAGTGAGCTGTGGGCAAAGATAGTCACGGAGTGGCGGCCTGACCCGGCGAGCAGGCGACGCGGCAGACCGAAGCGCAGATGGCGGGACGAACTCGATCAGTACATCGTTGACTGGAGGGAAGCAGCTCAGGATCGGGATATATGGAGGGAATTGGGGGAGGCCTTTGCCCAGCAGTGGGACCCAAATGGCTCATAATAATAATAATAATTATCATAGAATAGTTTACTTTTATTTCATTCACTTGAAATAAAAAGTAAACTATTACCTAATAATATTACCTATTAGTTTCAGTATTATCGTCATTCTTTGTAAGTCTGCAAATATCAGATGGCGCCGCCATGACAGTGCGCGAGCTTACGCTGTAAGGCATGCTAGGTGACAGTTGAGTAGAAGGGTTAAACAAAACCTTGTTTGTTAAAAAGTTTTTTTTACTTTTAATTTATTTTAAGACTATTCTTTTGGTCCTATACTAAATACTCACCACACGTTTATTTCAAGTCAACTTGAAATAGTTTAACTACACACATTTTACTTGTGAAGGGTGGCCCATAAGTCCCTTGAAATGTAAATTTCGAATAAAGGCGGTTTCTGGAAATTCAGTCGCCATGGAGCATTTCGACGGTGCGGACCGTGCTTTTTGTGTGCGTGAGTTTTATCGAAACGATAATTCGGCTACCATCGCGCGGCGTAAATTTAGGGAACATCACAATTTACGTAACTTTACCGATACTCCAAGTGTTCAAACGATTAAGAACTGGGTTACTAAGTTCGAGGAGACTGGTTCGACGTTGGATAAACAATGGTCAGGTCGACCAAGGACATCACGGACGGAACAAAACATGGACGCAGTGAAACAGTCAATTCATGAAAATCCTACCCAGTCTACTCGTAAGCGTTCCAGCGCATTAAACTTACCTAGAACATGATACAGCGTATTTTAAAGAAATATTTACATCTTCGCCCGTACAAAATTCAGTTAGTACAGGAATTAAAAGATACTGACTCAATCCATAGACTAAATTTTGCAAATGAAATGTTGAACCGCTTTACTTCGTTTAATAACGTGTTATTTATTCTCTGATGAGGGGATCTCACTTTCACATCAACGGCCATGTCAGCAGAGGTTGCACTGTTACTGTTAATTCGCAGCGGTATGGGGCAATGATCGAGGACTTTTTTACACCAGAGTTGCAGAATTTTCCAGGCTTGAATACGCGAACCTGGTTTCAACAGGATGGAGCAACTGCCCATACCTCTAACACCGCTATGCTCGTTGTCCGTCAATTTTTCCCTAATAAAGTAATCTCTCGAAGAGGAGATATTCCCTGGCCACCACGTAGTCCTCTATCGGATCTAGCCCCAATGGACTTTTTCTTATGGGTCTATCTTAAGAGTAAAGTGTACGAAAACAACCCGCGGTCAATTGATGGCCTGAAAGAAAATATCCGAAGAGAAATGGCAAGCATTACAGAGCTTACTTGCCGCGCAGTGATGGATAATTTTAGATGTCGTTTACAGGAGTGCCACGATCGTAACGGATTATATTTAGATGATGTAATTTTCAAAAAATAATTCCCATTTTATAAGGATTACTACAAAATAAAAACCTTATGCATAATGTAACAAGTTGTTTTTTTAAATACTTTTTTTACATTTCAAAGGACTTATGGACCTCCCTGTATAATAATTTGTGAACACTATGAATAAAATCAGTTTATCCGTGACCTGGCCGTGAGGTGCCGGCATTATGTTGCCTCTGCTCTCTTGCCCGTGGATGCAGTAAGAATCTGGTAAGGGTCTGCTCTGCTCCGGAAGATGGGCAGCAGCGTCTTTCCGTGTATCAACATCCCATACTGCACTCGCCAACCCACTGCCAAGCATGGCGAGTACGGCAACAATCCCCTCATGATGTTGGAGATTATGAGGGAGGCCTATGTCCACAATGTTCTACTATTCTGTTCTGTTTTACTACAATGAGCCGTTTTCAGTAACAAAACAAAAAGAGTTTTCTACTAAACCTAACAGATGGAGCTGGCAAGCGGAGTAAGCAAGTTTGTGATTAATCCTGTCATTTGTTAAATTGTGCCTACCAGTAAAAGAAAATTAACGCCATCTATAAGGTACGAGGTAACTATTTTTGAAGTTTTTACTTTTTAATGAAAACGCCTCATTGTATTAAAAATAAGTAGCAGTTACCACATGGTATCTACAACACAGGTCGCTACCGACCCAGCGGGCCCCGTTTATCGGTTCCCGTTCCATTTACGCTCGATAAGGAAAACTTTTGTTATGAGGTAAATTGTTGGCAACTGTGGTATTTACCTGTTACTTTAAATCTCGTGTATGTGATCCCTAGAAAATGTAATTGATATGTTATAACACAAAAATATGTGAATCTCTTTTTGGAAAAGTGGTATGATTTTGTGTAAAAAATATAGCTTCAGTACCATTGGGATTGCTATTATATTTTTGTTATATTACATCCCATTCTAATACCAATTAAATTATTTGAAGACCATTTAGAGCTACTTTCGACCCCTTTTATCACAAGACAACAACTTTGTTTAATTAAACAAATAAGGAGGAGAGTTCTAAATGGTCCCTGTAAATAATCCCTTAAGCCTTAATTATAGAAATGAAAAATGCAATCACATTTTTTCTCCGACGGTGCTCGAACCAGCAACGTGCAGACGAAAACCTTTAAGGCTGCCATTATCATTTCGGCTTCGAAGACACTAACCGTCACCGTCGGGTCGAAAATTTTGAATGCTTTTATCGGTTTTATAGCACTGTGTAGCGACATCTGGCTGAATTCTTGCCCACTGTCCGACAACCAAATTTTGATTGCATTTTTCATTTCTATGAATTACACTTAAAAAACAAAAATACCCTTAAGTATTCTTCAGAACTTGGCTGACACACTTTTATGATGTGTTTTTGTGATTTTACCCAAAAATTTGGTTCTATGGAGCTTCTTGGCGGTTTGGTCTGGCAAGTTGTTTAGACCAAACTCATTCATAAACCATATTATATATTAACCATATTAAGCAACATATTATCGTTTCTGACTAATAAGGAGATAAATAATGTCAAATAAAATTCATTTTAATTATGCTCAATCTTATTATTTAATAAACTCTATTAAAAATAATTAGGTATAACAAAATACGCAATCGTACTCATTATTCTATAAATTGTGCTACTGTAAAGTCAAGCTTATCGATAACATAAATAAATGCACAAATTAAATGGCATTCGTTGAAAATGTCTTTTGGAATTTTTATCTATATATAAGGTCAACACAAGCTTACCGGAAATAAGGCCGGCTAATAGTTTTGGATTGAAATACACCTTGAAGTAAAAAAAACATTTTTGGATAAATAAAATCTGAGAAAATTGGCCAAGTTCATCAAGTTTCCTGTTTGTAGAAAAAAATATTTTACACTGTTGCATATGACATCCCTTAGGCGTATGAAGGTTGTAGGGTCGATTTTCTCACATTCTTTTTATCCAATTTTTTTTTATTTTAATCTAAACTATTGGCCGGCCGATTATTTCCGATAAGCTTGTGCTGACCCTATATAACACAATTTGGTATAGTCGCAATTTCTAATAAAGAAAACCCTTTGTAGTTTAACAAAGGCTTATTCCTAAATAAAATAAATACAAACTGATATCTTTTAAAATTTACAGGAATATTGTCTGTCACTTCAAGTAAGTTTTGCCTAATCCAAACAATTAATATAATCTTAATTTGAAAGTCAGGTGCTAGTGCTTTGTTCTGTTTTTACAGCTTATTTAAATTCCTTTCTACAGCCAGCGTAGTTTAAAATCCAATGGTAAAAAGTCTTAACCGGCATAATTGACTCTTAATACTGTAGGAATTCGTCTAACTCTTTATGGAGAGCCTAAGAATCAGCCTTATAAACTAATATCATTGGAGGTTACCCCCTAAGATAAATTATTATACTATTTAAGATAAAAATAGGCTTACTTAATTTAGCTTTTTTGTTGTGACAGGTTTCGGCAAAGAATGTAATAGAGTATTTTTTTTAATTATATGTAAGAATTACAAATTTAATTTATGTTTTTTCAAAAGTTCTACTATTTTTACATGGATTTTTGGTTGATTCCTCAGATCGCTTGATTATTTCTTTTTGAGTTTTTCGATATTTCGGCGCAGTTTATCCGGGGGGGCGGTATTTTTTTTGGCTTTTTGGTAAATAAGTCCGAACTTTACGGCTTAAAGGAAAACTAGAAACTGTTTGTGTTGTAATCAACCGTTTCATATGATACCCCACATGACCTAGTAACTCCACTTAACATTTTTGACATTCCGTTTTTGTCCCCTTTACAATCATAAGAATACTTTTCAGCATATTTATATACAATGTTCAAGTGCCGTAAAAAAACCGATACAATGAATTACACTTATACTCGTAATTTTTCCCAAAACAACTAAATAGAAAGGAAACATTATTTGGCTAAAATTCAACTGCGTTTGCTTCGCGGAATCTAAACACTTCAGGATTTAATAACAGATACGTCAAACATGCTAACAATGTATTAAGAACGTTTACTTACACTTTATTTACAAGGAATTCAACCATGTATAAGTATTATTAATTATTAATTTTTCTTATATAATTTATCTCCTTACCACTTGGCAACAAGGCAAATAGCTAGGAATCGACCCTAGTTAATCTTAAATTTACAACAAGCCTATCATAAGATTTTGGACGCAATGTTAGAAGTCTTCATCATTTTAGCATGCAACCAGCATTATTGAAACACGGAATGTCTGCCTACATTTTGTACAGTACAGGACAAGTATTTCTAAGCAACTATAATTACAGCACCATACCCTAACCTATTCAAAATAAATAAGAATGGCTATTGCATCCAAAATCTTACATTTCAATTTCTATATAAGTACAGCTAGTCTGTTGTATAAAAATAAAATCTGTAGAAGATTATCAAGCCGAATTCAGTTAAAAGAGAAGGAGACTTGGGCGTCACCTGAAGATAGTTTTATCCGAGTCCGACATCCAGACACATCATCACGACGAAGCCGATGATGCACCCCCAAGTGGCCAGCTTACCGTTACCGCTACACAAAAAAAGTTCATGTAAAGCAACAATTTACACCAAGGAATTTTGTTACACTACCGAAGAATGGCAAAGCTGGGACTGAACTGATGGAAACACATGTGAAGCGTAAGCAAGGATCGCGTAGCGAAAGAAGGCAAATAGAACCAAGCAATGCGGGATAAAATGATGATTATGGAAATAATCTTACGTGATAAATTACTTTCAAAAATAAAGCTGTTACAATTTTCAACAATACATTTTCAGTCGCACTTTCATACCAATCCAATCTGATACTCTCTGGGTTTTCTTTAATCTATTCAAAGCTACTCGGAGGTCAAAATACAGACTATGACAAAAGGTTTCTTGATGACATCAGTCAATCTTCAGGAAAAAATATAAAAACATCAAACTACAAACATACTCGTAATATATTTATGGAGATTGGGGTAAACAACAACTGCTTGCTGATGAATACTTGAACATGTTGTTACGTCAATCTTTCTTCGTTATCATACTGGCGAAGATTATGAAGTGAAATATACCCCACTGACCTGACAAGTAACTCGGCTTAGCAGTCAAGGTGATACATAATACAAAGATTTCGCAATTCGAGTCCAGCTGATGCATAATAAATGCGCAATATGGACTGAATAGCCCTAACATCGAAGGCGTAGACGCATATCAAAAAACATCTGTATTGTTTATTAAGTCAGTTAAATGATACGTTTAGTTTTCACTGACGCACTTTGGAAGTGATATACATACATAATGGAACGAGTGAGCGAAGCGAACGAAGTGCTTAGTGGCAACGAGGCGCTTCAGCTGAATGTTTGTATGTATGTATGAATGTTTGTATAATAAATAAATGTATCGCAATTTTTGTCCGAGGATAACCCTTGAACGGATGATCGGATTTTATGAATACGCAGTTGGATTACATAACATAGTTAAGTAAGAATGTATGTACCAAGACTGATATTTAAGATTCTGTTAGACTCGAAATAAATAAATTATTAAAAAATCTTTTCCATATTTAGATCATTAAAAAAATCTCAATAAATTTGATTTAAACAATCCGAAACTGAAATTATGTATATAAATCATAGTTTAAGTAACTGAAAAACACGCTTTAAACTACATACTTACTCGTAATATAATTATGGTAGAACTAAAGTTTTTAATAATTTTCAACACATCATTTTTAGAGGATTTGTTAAAACAGTAAAGTGAAAAAAATAAAACAAAAAGCGTGAAAAAAGAAAATGTTGATTACTTTCCAAAATGTTCAATAGAAGAAATAAAAAGTTTTAAACATGTAGGATTCGAACATCCTATGCTAGCACGGCAGACAGGATACAACACCACCATGCGATCCGTGTCCAAAATAATAGTTTTTATTCTTGCTTTTCCCATCGTGTAGGTATTTTAAATAATTTAGGGGGTTCCAAAGAAAAACTTTACTTACTTTTTTGTAGAAAAACTTTAGTTTCAGACATATTGTCGCTCAAATAAGTGATGCGGTTTTACCAAACATACCGGAATACTTTAAACCGAAAACATAATTAATACCTGTTGATAATATGCTTGGTACACATAAAAAAACATCCCCCAACTTCTAACAAAAGGTCTACGGAACCCTACATAGCGCGTGGCCTGATACGCACCTGGCCTAATTTATTTTTACTAGATGTCGCCTTAAAGTGTTTAAATTGTAAATCGCGCTAACGAAAACGCGGAGCTGTGAATGACGTCCACGCCCAACTTCGTCCTTTCCTGTGCCATTAAAAGATGATTTTGGTGTATACTTTGTGTCATACTGTTTGGATGAATTTTACGCGGTAGATAACACACAATCCAGTCCAGATCCAGATCGCAACGTAAAATCAAATTAAAATGCAATGGGGCTACATGGAAAGAAGTCGCTCGCTCGTTCTAAGTTCGTGGCGAACAGTAGTAGTATGTACATATTAATATATTGTATTTGAGTCCGTTATAAAAACTGTCGTCATCCATACCGGGCCCATTGAGAAATAGCTAGTACCTAGACGATATGAGAATATCAACTAGTTACATTACGATATCGGTAAGACCGTCGATGGCGCTTACATCTCACGCATTCGGGTTAAGAGAAACCGCATGGAATACGATAACTGGAATTACGGGCCATTAAATTTATACGGTTCTTAGTAAATATTCGATGTCAGCGATCATTTCCAAATACTGGGTTTTCCACAATTATATTCTACAAATCGACCTTTGTAGATACATACAACTTGAAGAGATGAAATGAATTAGTAAATAAATTAAATTTTGTGTTTAATCATTTAATAATAAAATCTTCCGATTAGAAGAAATAACTGCGGAAAAGAAAAGGTGATCAAAGCATTATATAAAAAAATGGCAATTCGCATCTCCGCTGCGAACCTTATAGTTTTCCTATGGAAAATTCTCAATGTGTCAGTATAAAAACCTATATTATATACATAATTATTTAAAGAGTGCCTATGAAGTATCTAAGAGTTTGTAGAGATCCAAGATCCGCCTTGTAACGGCCATTACAATCCGTGTTAACCGGCACAACAGCACATCGCAGATTCAAATCACGCGCGGTGGGTAACCCCCACAGGACACATGACACCTGAATACCATTGATGACATCATGCCCAAATACATAAGAATTTTCAACGAGCTGACACGAAATCTTAAATTGATTTAAATATAGTTGCGTATGCGCTGTGCCTGGATTACCGATAACTATACAATAGTAAATTATATGACCATGAGACACACATTGTAAATTTAATTTGAGTTACTAACAATTTAATTTTAATTTTATATACCCTCTATCAAAGATGCTGTAATAATATGCAAAAACATTTTATGATTTCTAATACGAATTATATTAGGATCATATTATGATTCAGCTAAAGTGGTATTTTTAGATCGGCTGAACATGTCCTGACTGACTAATTCTTCCACAGAATTCGTCAGTGCCAAGCACGGAAATAAAACAATACCCTAGTTAAGTGACGTCATTTAGACGGGATTTATTGTAAATCATCACAGATATTATTGAATGGAAGTTAAGGTAGTAAAGAGATTTATGAATCCGTACATGAGTTTCTACATGAGTTAAACTAGTGGTTGAAAACTTGCGGTTCATACTTGTACCGCAAGTTTTCAACCACTCCAGGAACATTCGACATTTACATTCGAGGAAAAGCCATCAAATCGTAATGAAACAAATCCCAGTTGACTTACACGCGTCGATAAAACAGAAGCACAGTTTTCTTAATCGTAAGAGGATGTAATAGGATGCCAGAAACGTTTAAGCAAGCGATTAATCTGGCTTCCACCCAAAAATCAAATTTGAGCGGAGTGGCACTCGTACTTTCTAACGGGCTAGAGTTTAGCGTTTGACTTGGGTGATTAAGAGCAAGTTGAGTGGAAAGAATCCACAAGGTGTATTGAAATAAAGAACTAATTCTTAAGCAGGAAAATAGTCGACAGCGAGAAACAGTTTGCTTTTCTGAGTAGAAGATACTCAGTTTTCTTGCCAATGTAATGTTCAATCTTAGCCTTCTTACAGCAACTTTAAAAGGCTAACTTCAATTTCTCGGACAACTTTTATGATTTGTATATTTTAAGACGAATAAAGAAAATCCGTGGAATAATGATGAGAGAAGCAAATTTCGCTCCTAAGTCAGCTCGTTTACTACTAAGTTGGCCGATAACGGTTCGGTTGATGGGAACACCATGGATACGATATCTGGAGGTAGGTCAGGGAGTGTCGGCTGTCTACGGCGTGCTGGATTCCCAGACAGTGACGTCAGCGTATAGACAAACTAGAGCGAGTCACCGGCCTTATCCCGGCAACAAATACGTTATTTCATATATTTATTATAATGGACGCTGGCGAGACAGTGACAGTCCCACGCAAAGCGCAGCGGATTTTCGTTGTAATGCCGCCCGCCTTCCACAAGCTGCCGCCCTCTGCAAATAGCCGCACCGAGCGCACTAAGCTTTCTACAGTAACGCAAAAATTTTCATGAACTGAACCGTAATATTAGAGACTGCAAAGTACAGTATATATAATTACATAAGCTGCTATCATAGCTATGGACGGAGAGTGTCATTTAATAGTTTGTTCATTTAAGAAGCCACACCGATAGCTCATTGACATTATGCGCTGACGTGCAGAAAGCACAATTTGTCAATGGTTTCTCCTCGTTTGTACCTATTGCAATTCTGTGCTATATATTCTAACAGACAGTACACTAACTATGAACGAAAATCATCCAAATGTACAAAGCATATTTTGTATATTTTGTTTTTATGAGTTTAAAGCGGCTTTGTGTTCCAATGAATGCAAAATTAAGAATATCACATAGCGCCAAGTTTTATGGATTAACTCAGTTGTGAATCTTCTTCTTTTTCAGTGTCTCCATTACTAAAGAATACCATCTTGCTAAATAATTTCTTGTCTAATGCTAGCCTAAACAGATCTTCAGATTTTTGAACTCCTGTCCTCTCTTATATTGCGATGTTACGATTTTCTCCATCCTAACACTTATTTCCAGTTTGTATTCGAGGTCATAAAGTTTGTACGGACATACAACACTGCTTATGTTAGCACCACATGATAGAATCATCTCAGTACTGTACATTATGTCTACACGTCCATTGCACGTGCATCGCTTACCGTCTGCGACACCTAGACCAAAATAGATGTCTAGACGCGCCTCTCATAAAGCGCTTGGAAAGAAGGATTTTATTTAAATTTGTTAATTCAGTCGTCACATGAAAGTCGTATGTGTGTAATGTATTGCATGAAAGTCCTTGGCTAATAGATAATAGAAAACCTAAGGGTTGAATTACACTGCATGAGTTTAGTGTACCCATGACTCGAAAAAATTATATTCATCTATATAGAAAATACCTAATCGAGAATATTGGTAATTTGAAATTGAAACGGTTTATCAGATCAATGGAACATGCAAGTTGCAATGAGAAGCGGCCCGCCCTTACTTGGCTTGAGAAGTAAAGATGGTAAACACAGAGTGGAGTCTTCAATGCTCCACATTACCAATCGATTCAGAGCGACATACAGTACATTATTAGGAAATAGATTTACTGAATTGGTGGTTGAACTGATTTAGACGACTGCGGTGGTAGGTACGGCCATGTCATGAGAAGACCAGAACATTACATAACACTTATACTAGAGTGTAGGACCGCGAAGAAAAAGCGCGGAAGACCTCGATTTACATGGATCAATGTAAATCGAGGTCTTCCGCGCTTTTTATAAATATAAATATATAAAAAGCGCGGTATATAAATAAATATATATATATAAATAACATAAACCAATCGTAGTACAGATCCGACAATCCTGGAGACAAACAAATAGGAGAGATTAAGACCAAATAAAAAATAAGAATATTTACTGAAAGGGGAACTCGCAAACAAAGGTGACAAATTTAAGATTGACTTGTACATACCGCGACGACTTATTACAATTGGCATCCCGCCTGGTCTTGCGTGTCAGATGTTCATTAGCCTATCATTACTAAACCGTTACAATGTTTATATGGTTAGTATGTGTCTGTTTCTTAGTTGCGTATCAGTTGATTGACATAGATTGATAACAGGGCAATCCAAATCAAATGTACTTCTCATCTAGTTAATTACAAACTACAAAATGTCATTGTGATTCCTCCTTTCATCCTTGAATCAAACAAATATTAACAAATACATGATAGAGAAAAAGTTATGTCAATTTATAGACTAGATTGCACTGCAAAACATGCATACACAATATGATTACATTAAAGAGCAGCATAAGCGTAAAATATAATAATACAATTACAAAATCATCATATATAAAAAGTTATAATAATAATAAAATTAAAACAAACAAAATAAAAATACTAACACAAAATAATGTATAAAATACACAGACACAATATTTAATCAGTCACGACTAGAGAAGCTAGAGCTACTTTTTTGAATTTAGGTAAGCTACTGGTGAATATATCCAAAGTATCAGAACAATAATTATTTCCGTCGCTCCTCCAAAGACATCAGTCCAAACCTTTTTAATCTATCCTTATAAATCGGCATTACTCTGCCAACACAAACTCTGTAACATAGGACTCTTTTAAATTTATTTTGTATTTTCTCGATGCGATTAATGTGGATTTTGTAATATAATATCCATACAACATCATTATACTCCAGAACAAGAAGAATATAGGCAAACAAGGCTGCCCCTAAATATCACTTTTAAAATCTTTTGTAGATCTCGATATGAAACCGAGGAGCATGTTACCTTTAGATACAATGTGATCAAAGTGGGGATGGAAAGTCAACTTTTCATCAAAATAGACACCAAGATCCTTAGCGATCGGTTGCCTTGCCTATCCAGTTTGTGACCTTTAAAATTGTAATTATATACATGTTTATTCTTCTTGGCAGTGAAATAAATTGCTTATTTTTTTTAGGATTCAAGAACATTTTATTCTCTACACACCATTGATCAATAGAGTTTAAATCCGATTGTAGAAGCAAGGAGTCAGCTGAGCTGAACTATTAATTGTGTTGAATACCTTAAGGCCGCTATCTCACTGGCGTTTTACGAGCGTTGACGTCAACGTCGCGTCTGTGCAGCGTCGACGCCGCGACGACGCGGCGTTGCCGTCGCGTCGTCGCGTGACAAGCATTAACGTCCGCTGAACGCGACGTCAGCGTCGCGCACATGATACTATTTGAGGCGTACAATCAGAAAAATAATGGATTCCGACGAGGAAGCACTACTGGTTGGCTTTACTATTTCGACGAAAATTACGTAAAAGAAAAACTCATCGTCAATTTTGGGAAAACCCTTTATGGTCCAATCGATCACAAGTGAATATTTCGCACTGTACGCTTTGTAGTCTTCAATTCACAGTCTGGAATAAATAGAGTACATATCTCCTTCCATGCCTTTTTTTTAGCCACAAATCACTGTATTCTCGTTTTGACATATCCCATAACACAGGACGATTTTGAATTTCATTTATCAATAGTTCAATATCTTATCGTTTTCTGATAGTGACTGCATTCCGAATCGTACCAGTACCTACGTACGCTAGCTAAAGCAGCAACTGTGCAAATGGCCGCCGGCCGTAGCCCCCGCCCGTACCCACACGGACAGAGCATGACAGCGTGATTGTACCTGTTGCCAACAAACGCGACGTTAACGTTGCGCAGACGCGAAGTTGACGTCGCGTTCAGCGGACGTTAATGCTTGTCACGCGACGACGCGACGGCAACGCCGCGTCGTCGCGGCGTCGACACTGCACAGACGCGACGTTGACGTCAACGCTTGTAAAACGCCAGTGAGATAGCGGCCTAAGATTGTCAGCGTACAGTAGACAGAGGCATATCAATTTAAAGACCAGACATAATAAACAAAACAAAAAGAAGAGTACCAAGGTGGGGCCCTGAGGAACACCAGACGTAATAAAAGCAGGTGACGAAGCAAAGCCTTCGACTGCAACAAGTTAACTTATTTTACTTAGGTATGACTTTAACCAGCGTAGTAGATTGCCATGTACACCATAATATGATGATAGCTTTAAACTAAGAATCTCATGGTTCACCTTGTCAAAGGCCTTGGAAAAATCAGTGTAAATACTGTGCAGCTGTTTAGTCCTCTCGAAGGCACAACAAAGATAGTTCTTGTATTTGAGTAGATTGTAAGTTGTAGAACGATTCTTTATAAATCCGTGCTGTTTTGGTGATGGAAATGGCTGCAATATCACTTGCAGCCATTTCTTGATAGAAAAGTCATTGGTTTATGATTGTTTGTATGATTACAAATAATCGTAAACTAATGAATCAATAAGCTTTGCAAAACACGACAGAATGCTAATTGGGCGATAGTTCTCACAACGGGATTTGTCTACAGACTTGAACATGGCAGGCGAAAGGAAATATGTATACCAGTCGTGCTTTAGCAGGTGATAAAAAATTAACGGAAAACATCGTAAGGAAACCCGCGGCTTGAGTCACCTTCAGAAGTATTGACCTGTTCCTTTCCTCTGACCAATAGCTGATCTAGCTGAGAGGATGGTATAGGTGCTGAGCAAGCCTAATCCATCTAACAATGTCCCAGGTACTGCGGCGTCCCATACAGCATAAATACCATACACCAATACATGTTGCTGACGCTGTATAAATATAGTTATAGTGTATAAATGCAAAGCCCTTACTTTTTTAAATAATCTATTTTCTAACGAAACAAAAGTCAATTCAGAATAACACCAAGAAAGGAGATTCTCTCTTGGCTACTCCAAGAAGGTTTGTATGCAACGAGTTGCGCGTTATTAGTTTTTGTTTTGCAAAAAAAAAAAAATTAAAAGAGAATTTCAACAAGAGTGATGTGCATGGTGCCGTAGGGTGCCGGCAGTAGAATATTGCCTCTTATGTCTTGCCCGTGGATGCTGTAAGAAGCTGCCATGTACTGTAGCTCTGTGGCGCAGCGGGCGAAGGTCCGCCTGCGACGCCAGGTGTTGCGGGTTCGATTCCCGGCTCGGGACAAATTTCTGTATGATCTGCAGATATTTGTTCTGGGTGTTTTTCTATATTATAATAAAAATATCTATCTATGTAGTATAATGTATTAAGTATATCAGCCATCTAGTACCCATAACACAAGCTCTGCTTAGCTTGGGGCTAGATGATGCTGTGTGATTTGTCCAGCATTATTTATTTATTTATTTATTTACTGTCGCGATTCTAATGAACGGTAAAGTAACTTCTCAAAAAAAATCTTATTCATATTTAATTTCACTAAGGCACACTTGTAGTTGGAAACGATGCTTATTTTATTTCATTTGTTTGCTTTTAAATAATCATAAATTCATTATAGTTGACGTAAATAATTTAACTAATCGATAAAAATATTTGCTTGCTAAACTCCAGAGTGTAATGTTTGACAAGTTCAAAACGCAGCCGACGCTGCAGTGTTTTGGTGAAATTGTTGTTTAGATAAAATAAATGACATTTCCTCTCTATTGGATATGTGCTCGATGCAGGTAAGCCGCATGGCTATGGGTGATATAGTTGGGCAGACGAAATTAAAGATTGTATGTCCAAGCGTTTTGCGATAACAAAACAGTTCTCTGACGTATTTCTTTCGTGATCGATGTCTTTTGTTCAATGAACTGCACAGTTTTAGGACTGATCTCTTTTTAAAATAATTTGCTGCGATGAATACAAATCCGTATCACATTTAACACTGAATTATACGCTAAACCGACGACGGCGTCAGTTCTTCAAAATCCGTCTTTTTCCATTCGAAAGCGAAGTCAAGCACTGAACATCAAAGCATCGTCCTTGCATTAGATTTTGAAGAAGGAATTGCATATGACAGTCTACAAAATTCAATTGGTTCAAGAATTGAAGGATACGGACTACGCTAATCGATTGAATAGGTATTGCAAATGAATTGCTTCGGCGTCTTAACAACTTTGAAAACATACTGTTCAGTGATAAGGTAAACTTTCACCTGAGTGGTTTTTTAATAAACAGAATTGTCGGGACTGGGCAGAGGAGAACCCGAGACGAAAACATGAACGACCCCTGCATAGCCCAAAGGTCGTTGTATGGGGCGCTATGTCTGAAAGAAATGGCAGCAATATCAACTACGGCTACGTGTCAGCGTGTTATCTTATCACTAATCTTCGTTCAAGATCAGAAGAGTGCCAGCAGCGTAACGGCCATCATTTGGATAACATTATCTTTTCAAAGTAATTTCCCACTTTGTATTCTAATAATCAGCAATAAAGAAATAAGTTGATTCCTAGTAGTTTTTGTTTTATTAAACAAGTACCCGCTACCCTTTCTGGACACCCTGTATAACCATCATCACCAAGAGTATTTATCTCTACTCCATACGCAATAAAAAATATTGTTTGGAGCATATAGATCGCCAAACTGTGACCAAAAACAATCCTGATTTAAATTTTGTCTGTAGTAAAAAAAAAATATTCGAATAGTTTTTGTTTGTTCATATTATAGTTAACACATTACTTTGTAAGTTCAACATCAAAAATAATAAAAAACACCATAGTTTAAAAGAATAATATTCTTGTAATGACCCTACCAAATAAGCTATGTTATGTGTAAGATTTAAAAATATTTTTTTTTTATGAAATTGAGGTATAATTGTTATTTTGTTTTATTATTTAGAAACAGTAAAAAATTTTTTTTTTTTTTTTTTTTTTTAATTGCCTGTTATATCTATTAAAGTTTGTGATAAGATAAGTAGTTAATTTTTGTTTTATTCCAAAAGTAGCCTGCTAGGCGATCATTAGTAGTAAGCGGTAATAACTTTATATTAGTACTCTAGGGTTAAATGTTACTTACGTATGTTTATTAAGTTTGAGAATTAGATGGAACACTTAGAATATTTTTAAAGCTTAAAATGTGAAGAGCGTTTGTTACACAGTATTGCTCGGCGGGGGGAGTTATATGTAATCTACATGGATAAGTTTTATTGGCAAATATTTATGACAATACAAAACTTGTTTAAACCAAATAAAGGAACAAGCAAGTATGTTCACAGAGCAATAAATGTCAAAGAGGGCGACGGCGGCGGCGTCGCGTCGCTTTCAGGGTGTAAATTCGCTATTTCGGGCGTAGCATTCGCGAGAATCCTCTCAGACAGACAAGGAAGCTTTCTTTAGATACTGTATGCTGATAACAAATAGGCGAATATGTTCGAAGGGCAATAAATGTCTATTTGGACGAGGGCAGCGGCTTTGCATCCGGGGTGCGAGACGTCGCTATTTCTGGTTGGGTATTTGCGTCCCGACACTCACAGCGCCTACACTTCAACGTGCCGTATGCACTGCTGTAACTTTGCTTGACTTTAATTTTCCCCTAGTCCTTTTTTCCGATTAATTATATTAATATAAGCAATCAGAAAATATTATATTAATAAGCTTTCTAGAGTTAGCGGAACAACCCTTTGTAGGTTCTGCAGAGATTCTTATTACGCTTGAGAATGGCCTGTCACACATACACATACACACATGGCAATTAGGTTCGGTTAAACAGTGTGATAAAATCAAATTATGCCTTTGCACGTGCTCTATGCGGTCAAGGTAGGTACCTTAGAATGTGTTCAACAGTATTTCGCAATATGCAAAACAGAAAGTTTAGACACGCAAGCAAGCGTCAAGTCAAATGGCATGACAATATCCTGGGAAAACCGTTTGTTACATAAAAATACGCAGACAGCATTGTTACCAAAAACGGCTGCACTAACTGCGTAATTGTTGCCAAGAGGGAGGACAACAATTATTTTGTTAAGTGGCTTCGAATCCGGAAGGGAATCGGGACCGGTCCGGAACAATGCGCCAGCTGGACAATAGCCATCGCCAAGAGAACTTCGTCTAAGAAACACATGCGACCTTCGTTCTCACCCTAACGAGTCCACTTATTGACAACTAACAAGCCGTCAAATCTAAATCTGTCGAAACGGACATGAATCAGTACAATCAGACCCTCGTCACTCCACTTATGGGGCCCGCTGATTTTTCGCCCCTAAAAACTGATAACGGCGTTTTAAATATGTAAGATATTAAGAAAGTAAGGAGATAAATATATAATGCGATGTTGTTTGTGAGATGTACGGATGAAATGAGAATTTCAAAAGGTTTGAGACACGTCATTATCGCACCGAAAAAAGCCATGCTCGTATGGCGGAGGGCTGCTTAGTGAGGGTCTATGACAAAGCACGATCGTCTTTTGCATGTACTCGGTAAAGCCCAAGTATTATTTATAATATTAAGGATTTTTTTACTCAAGGGCAGCTCTTTAGAAATTCCTCGTTTATTGTGGGGCAAAGTACCGTGAAACTGCGTCGCTGTAATTTATTAGATTATCAACATTGGCTTGTTGGCATATAAATGCCACATAAAATATCTTTACAACGATATGTTCACTTACGTTTAAATAAAATCTCTTCTAAAAGATACAGTCACCTTTAACCCAGAGACATTCATAATTCTTCTCTTCTATAGCATGCTTCATTATCTAATTCATGCACAAACTACTTAAGGGAGTTAAGTAATTCTAGCTACTTCGTTCATCGTTTATCAATCACACTCTCTTATCAAATACTATTAGTAAATGAGATATGTTTATGCGCAAAGCAACAATGCGCAGGATCCTGGAATAGCAACTCCATAAAAATGTTTGTAGATATCTTGGTATTCAATAATCATCAAAAAATATGACATGACCAAAATGTATGCAGTAAAATAAATTGGCACATGGAGCTTACGATGTTATTTGATTTCATAGTGTTATGTTAACAGGGTCCTGTGCATTATCAAAACGCATAGAGCAACATAAAAATGCAATGAGGCTTTTGCTATATAAAATAAACAAGTCATCAAAAAAAGTTTATGTAAAAATGTCACTGTGAACATTTCATGATTGAATGGAAAAAAATAATCAAGTTCTCTGCATGTAAGATATTTGTTGATTTTTTGAACTCAAAAAAAATATTTGCAGTGTTTTCAGAGAGATGGATTATTTTTTTTCAACTGTGAACTCTCGAGGAATCTTTTTACCCGACTACGACCAGGCCAAAAAGAAGGGTTATGCTTTATAGAAAACGCTTCTTTCAAAGCATGAATAGTACTTACGAGGCGTTGGCTTCAGGGATGATGTCGTCAGCCACGACGTAGATCATGGCTCCGGCGGCGAAGGCCAGCGCGTACGGCAGTACGGGTCTTGCCGCTGCCACTGCCACGGCACCCAACACGCCAAACACCGGCTCGACCATGCCAGACAGCTGACCATACCTGATCATATAAGGAAGAAAACGAATTTAATGCTACATATCGACGGAGCGATATAATGTTATCGAAAATGGTATAAGCCGTGCTAATATAAGTAAATTGAATCGAATAGACCTGGGGACCACACCTAGTCAGGGTATTGATCGCGTTTAGAGAATCGATAAGAGGGTAGATCGTTTTTTCTGCTGAGACGAATGAACTGAATGCTGCTACCATTCTGTGATCATGGCCTTTGTGACTGCATCGAAATATCGGCAAAATTAATAATGTTATCGAAAATGGTATAAGCCGTGCTAATTGTATAAGTAAATTGAATTTAATAGACCTGGGGACCACACCTAGTCAGGGTATTGATCGCATTTAGAGAATCGATAAGACGGTAGATCGTTTCTTCTGCTGAGACGAATGAACTGAATGCTGCTACCATTCTGTGATCATGGCCTGTGTGACTGCATCGAAATATCGGCAAAATTAAAATCTCACTCATGACTTGAGTCAAGAATTTGCTATCCTGTAAATATGGTTGATAACTGTCAAGATATTGTAATGTGTAGAGAAAAGTGACGTGAGTGAGTTTCCTTATTGTCCAATTTTTTTTAGATCAATCAATTCAATTATAATATAAGTAAACTGGCCTTCACGTCTATTACAGATGATTTATTCAGCGTTAGCAACAGGTATTTTAGCCGGGATCCGGCAGTAGAATGTTACCCCTCCTCTCCTACCCGTGGATGCAGTATGAGCCTGCTAAGGGAAACCTCCGGTAGATGGGCAGCAGCGTCTTTCCGTACATCAACATCCCATACTGCGCTCACCAACCCGCCTGCCAAGCGTGGTGAGCATGGCAACTACACCTCATGGAGATCCATGAGGGAGGCCTTAGTTCAGTAGTGGACGTTTTACGGCTGAAATGATGATGATGAACAGGTATTTTTGCTCTACACAGAACATTGTAATCTGGATTAGGCTGTACCATCATAACAGCCAGTTGAGTAAGTAAGGCAACGCAAACGAGATGTAGAACGAACACTGATCTACGTTACATTTGGGATCATCATCATCATCTTAGGCGTAAGACATCCAATGCTGGACGAAGGCCTCCCGCACGGATCGGGAAGTACTGATCATGAGGGGTTTTTGCCATACTCACCACACTTGGCAGGCGGGTTTGCGAGCGCAGTGCGTTATGTTGTTACACTGAAAGACGCTGCTGCCCATCTTCCATAGGTATCCCTTGGCAGATTTGTAATGCTACGAAATAATTCTTCCTACGGAAAATAGAGCACGAACATATCCTCCAGAAAGAATAAATATTGTACTAGGCATGCTGTTTTGTGCTTTGACTAATGATTTCTGGTATAAAAAAGCAAACGACAAATATACATGTTTGAATTTTTGAGAAAAGTATTTTTTTAATGAAACTGGCAAATCTCCAATCTTTCATTTGAATGAGTTGATCGAAATTTACTATAACAACGCCACTAATTAGTAATTAGAACCAATTTATATCTCAGAGCAACCAAGCTTTTTTATAGTTTATTTCCTACTATAATATCAAATTCAAAATATATTTTCGTGATAATTATAATTTAATTCGTATGAGTGTTTCCTCAGTTAAGCGTATGATTTGAAACTCATTATCGGAAACCCAAACAAATTATTGAAATATTTGAATGATTGAATATAAAATGTCAAAGAAACACGTTGAGTAAGAATCGAGCAACCTACTTTTCTTTAATAAACTTCCGCCATTTACAAATGTATCGCACCTATAAATGTTTAGCATGCACGCAAAATGTAAGACTGTCATTGTCCTGTCCCTGCTGCTTATCAACAGATGCCAAGTAAAAAGGGAATAAGTAGGTACTTACATAAAATAAAGGTGGCGCATGAGCTCATTTATGAGCTCAAACGACACTCAAAAGAGATCATTGTGAATTACAAAAAATCCACGTCCAAAAGAAAATTCAATGATTTTTAGCGATAATGATGTTAGAAATTTTAAAATGTATGTATGTGGTTGTAAACATCGTCGTAGCAATAAAACTTAATACAGGAGAGAACCACCTCATAGAAATATGCGACATCCATCAAACAAAAAGATATATAATAAGCTTTAAGTTGTTAAACCCATTCATAGAAAAAACCTCTGTAGGCGCCCATAAACAGAATCCAACTAATTGATGAGTAAAAGATCGAAGAAAGTACCTCTGGCCTGATTTAGCATCAAGAGTAACCAGATAGCAGTAATACAAAGAAAGGTATGCACGTTGCTTGCGCTCAAAGAATGTTGATGTCGGGGCGCGGAACTTTAAAAGGGCCTCCAGTCCAAAATACTGATCACAGAGTCAAGTATCAGTGTGTTGTTAATTTTCACGTGTACGGGTGGCGGGGTGGTGCGGAGTGCGGTGCGATGCCGAAAGAGGCCGCTAACGAATTGTTTTGGTGAAAGTGCGGGCCGGTGCCGCGACCACATTCCTATGAACTGGTCGAGGAGCCGCCGCTGTGGGAAACGCCGCCAGGGCCACCCCACACGACGACCAGCCCATATCTGCCTGCTACCACCGATCACCGGACCGAAGCGCGGACGCGGCTGAGCTACCCACTGCTCACCCGCCCCCGAACCGCGACCACGAATTCTGAGGTAAAAAAGCCCGGATACCGAACGGTCGTTAGTGGAAAATTTGTGACAGCGGAGAAGCTTGACCATTTGAAAGTTTGGGCGGGTGTTGTGTAAGGTTGTGATAACTGGCACATGGACAAGTTTAATTTATGTTAGGTAACAATGAGTTAGTGTGGCGTTGATAGCTAGGCGGAATGTGAGGGGGAACGGGTTTGGTGGAGGAGGTGGTGGGTGCGCGACCGCGACGTGATGTTATGTTATCGCATGCATTATTCAGCGGGTGGCGAAAGCGGCAATTTGCGACAATATCCACTGATTCGCAGAATCGCCGACTGTTGAGCCGCCGACAACCCATAAAACAGGATGCCCGTCACTCAATAACTGCGTTGAATTTAAATAAAGCTTAACCACGTTTGATATATCCAACTTTTCTCGAAATAGCTACATTTATAATGTTGGAATTAAGACTATGAATAAAAATTGGTTTAAAGAATTTATGGACATTTGAAAGTGTTTCGATATTTGTTTGCGAAGATGATAGATTTTGTTTGATAACATCCGTTTAGCATTATATCCTCATCTCAGCCGTAGTACTACTGTCCACGTCCACTGCTGGACATAGGCCTCCCTCATGGATCTCCAAGAACATGAGGGGTTTGTTGCCATACTCGCCACGCTTGGCAGACGGGATGGCGAGCGAAGTACGGGATGTTGATACACGGAAAGACGCTGCTGCCCATCTTCCGGAGATATCCCTTGGCAGATTCTTACTGCATCCACGGGCAAGAGAGGAGGGGTAACATACTACTGCCGGCACCCCACAGCACATTATATAATAGTATTTTTAAGAGTGTTACATTATATATAATAGTGTTTTTTTTTGAGTAAACAACCTAGGATCATAACGTTAGGAGAGTTAATTCATTGAAGTAATATTACGAGATAATTATTGAGTAGCTGATTTAAATGTAATGTTTTTTTTATAATAACAGTAAAATATGGATATTTATCCATCTTTTACTGTTATTATTAGTTATCTATATTTGTATTTGTGTATGTAGGTTATGTTAGCTCTATTTTCGAGACCAAATACGATTTATATAACAATGAAAAGGGTATTAACTAGATGAAATTATATTATGATAATTCTCAAAAGGTTTCGATTGATTTTCTCGAATAGTTAGTACCTACGTTCAGATATGATAGATGGAGCTCAGAAGCTTAAGTGCCTTCTTAGTGCGTCGTACGAAAATGATTAAAATATAAATTAATATAGATTAAATAAATAATAGATTTAATATATCTGTTATACGAGAGTTTTGGTCGTAGTCATGAGACCATAATTTCCAAAAACAAAGGCAATATCCCTGTGCAAAATGCTACGTAATTAGTAATTAAACAACATACGACATCGATATAAACTAAACGGTCTAGGAAGAAGGTTCGAGATTATAAAGTGCGGCCGATATGTATATCCCGCCTAATGCGCACAACAAACCGGCCTCGATTGCGCAGAACAGCGCCTCCAAGGCTGGCGGCGGGGCCTTCCGCGACCACTTCTTCTCGGCGGCTGTCGCGGCGACCGCGGTTGCGACGTCGTCGTTCTCTCGATTTAATTATTTAACTGTGAAGGCCGATTGCCCGAGGCGGGTAGCGGGCGACTGGTCCAACGGGTGTGGTCCGGAAGAACGCGCAGACAGCGCGCCGCCATCCGCTTGCCGCGACCGCACCAGACTTCGAGGCACCGCAGCGACACATTGCACACGCAACGCTAAAATTTCGAAATAGACGACTTTCTCGGGTCCAGTTAGCGATGACCATCTGACCACTGAATAACAGGCGGCAGCGCTGAGTGCGGCCGATTAAATCGCACAAGCGTTCTCGAGCGCACCGACCGTGTTACACTCATCGACATTCGATTACTACTTGAACCCAAAACAATAGCTATCCAAGGATACTATTTTCTGCAGCTAAAAAATTGTAAGACTTACTAGTATTTAACTGTTTAGGTTTTCAAATAATAAACTAGGAAACCATTTATATAATTAATAATACACTGAGTGGTGCTTAAGCCTGCAACGACGAGTATGAGTCAGACTGTCGTATGTATGTGATAATTATAAGGTAACCAACTAGACCTAATTGTCTACCTACACATACAATAATGGATCATACACATGTTTTTTTGCATATCATAAACAGGGAACAAAAAATTAATAAGGATTTATGCGCTAAAAGGCAGTGGCGGCGTCTGCAAGCCAATTATCTATTTATTCTGAGAAATAGACGAATGGTTGACTAGTAGGTTGACGTTGCTTTTGTTGCCAAATAATTGGAATCGGTGAACGAACGTTACTCATAGCCAAGAATAGAAAAAGGTATCTCATATATCCATTATGGTCGATAAAATTGTCACATGCTATGAACAATTACGATATGAAATGGAGTTGTAATTAATTAATAGATAAAAGCTAATGTTTTTTGTAACCAAACAATTACACCAAAGCGAGGTTAGCGGTTAGATATAGCACCTGTTTCAGTGGCATTCCGACTACCTATTTAGGTAACTAGCATTAAGTGGATGTCAAATTCCTACATAATTAGACATAATTTTCCAATAAGTGTCATTTATAATCCTTATGTGGCACCGGAGCTGTTTTTGCGAGAGACGATTCGTGCAATAGTGATGGATTACTAGTTTTTTACGAGTAAATTCTGCAATAAATCATTATCATTCCACTTTTATTAAAAATAAATACTTGGAAGATACCATTGTACCCATTGAACGTCAAAAGTAATGAATAGTTTGTGATTTGTTCGTAAGAGGGACTTTGTAGTAACTTACCAGGAAACACGCTGGCTACTTTAAAAATAGCGTGCCTAAAGGTAAAAGACTTTCTTTAATATTTGAACAAAAAACGACTTCAATGATAAACTCTTATATAAATATGTTGCTGAAATTATCCAAACCGCCATATTATGTATTCTTATTACTATTGAGTATTTCCGTCGCTTTATCTCATCATCAGAGTTGGAATTAAAAGCAAGCAAACCTACAGTGAAACAAAAAACCCACCCGCAGGTTAAAGTTTAGGGCATCTAACTATGGCTTGAGGAACTCTAGTGACACTATTACATTTTTTACTTCATTCCATTTTATTTAATTTCTGGATGGTGATCATGATGATAATTATGTAGGTAGGTAAGATCATTAGTGGATAGGGATCTTAGCCATCTTTCGATGTCATCACCCTCAGTTTTCTTCATCAGATCTACTTCACCAAATCATACTTTCTGAATGCCTATGCTTGACCTTTAGCCTAATATGACAAAATCGCTATAGCGTTTACTAACAACATTTGAGGAGCTCCCTCGATTCCTCATGGATCCCATCAGAACTAAGATATGAAAAAATGGGACCTAATTAAAAGTGTATACATTATGAATTCAAATTTTTTTTTTGAAGACGGTTAATAACAACCTGGAATTGTGAGGAAATAAGACAAGTAGGAATAAAGTAATATCTGCTTTCGTCATTTGAATCGAAATTGTAACGATCTTTGTAGATGCTTATTTCTAAATAGGAAGAACAACCGTTTTCAGCTTCCCCTCCGTAAAGACAGTTTATTGACGTTATTCAAGGCACTTTTGCAAACTATAACCCGGCGAGGGGAGCCACGCGACGCTCGGTCCACACCATGGGACACAGCTTCGAAGGGACAACTACATCACTTCTGAAGCCGATCTATACTAAATAATTATTTTAAATAGATACATAGATACGAGGGGCGGCTGATAAGTTCGCGACCTAAGGTACTTAAAAATTACCTACCGTCTCATTACTGATATCACTTATTGCGAGGTTCAGTGGTATATAAATCTATCCTCATTTTATTTTTTTAAATCATAACTCAATATTTTGTGGAACATTGAACAACATCATGTCAGCCGAATCTACGAATTCTCGCAATTTTAAACCGTGCCGTAATAAAGTACCTTGTAAAAAAGTGAAAAACGTCGAAAGACATTTTTGAAGAGATGTTATATGTTCTTCCGGATTCTGGGCCTTCATACACGATGGTAAAAAAATGAGTACGTTTATTTCAACAAGGACGAGAAAGCTGCGAAGACGACCCCCACCCGGGACGTCCAATAACGGCAGTGACTGAAGAAAATGTTAAAAAAGTCGAAAAATTGGTACTGGCCGATCGAAGAGTTAAATTGTGGCAAATAGCAGAAGAGTTGCAGATCAGAAAAGAGAGGGTTGGAGAAATTTTACATCAACATTTGAATATGAAAAAAAATTGTGCGAGTTGGGTACCAAAAATGCTTACGCCACTCGACAAAGATCGACGACTCCAGACTTGCATGGATTTTTTGGAGTTAGCCGGCGAAAATTGGGACGCAATTTGCGATCGCATCGTGACCGTTGATGAAACATGGGTTCGTCAGTATGATCCGGAGTCCAAACAAGAATCCATACAATGGATGAAAAAAGGAGAAAGGGCGCCGAAGAAATTTAAGGTGGAAAAGTCAGCCTCAAAGCTTGGCGACTGTTTTCTGGGATAGCGAAGGCATTTGACTAATTGATTACCTACCTAAGGGAACTACGATAAATGGTCAGTATTATGCAAATTTATTGGTTCAGGCTCGTCACGCTATTCTTGAGAAAAGACGCGAGAAGTTAGCGCGTGGAGTGCTCTTTTTGCAGGACAACGCGCCTGTTCACACGGCGCGCGTTGCGAGGCAGGCCCTACGAGACACCGGCTTTTCTGAAATAGACCATTCTCCCTACAGTCCAGACCTGGCTCCTAGCGACTTTTTCCTTCTTTCCAATTTAAAAAAGGACTTACGGGGCCGGAGATTTTCAGATGACAATGAAATGATAGCCGCCGTAAATACACATTTTGAAGACAAAGACAAAGAATATTTTTTTGGTGGTTTAAAAGCATTATACTCCCGATGTGAGAAGTGCATATCCCTTGAGGGAGATTATATTGAGAAATAAAAAATATAAAACTTGACTTTTCGTTTTTTTGGTACCTTAGGCCGCAGACTTATCAGCCGCCCCTCGTACATCCCTATTCCTATCCCTACTAATCCCTACTAATATATAAAAGTAAAGTGTGGATGGATGTACATATGTATGTTCCCTTTTCACGTCAAAACCGCTGAACCGATTTGGATGAATTTTAGTATAGGAATAGATTAGACCATGGAGACGGACAAAGGCTACTTTTCGACGAAAGGGGATGAAAGTTTGAATAGAAAAAACTTATTTTTTTTAATATTTATTAGAATTTAAAACCTGTGTTTCCGAATTCCCCAAAAATCATCCCCAACTGAAAATAGGGGTTGTTTTTTTGGGAATATTTTTTTTCACTTGATTTACTTGAAATTTCCCATAAAAAGTTATACCAAAAATAAAAAATAAACATGTTTCAGCGTTCCTCAAAAATCACCCCCTGAATGGTAAATTAGGGGATGAATGTTTGTAAGGTTGGAAGATCATAGTTTTTTAATGGTTTACGAGAAATTTTACATAAATATTGGGTTATAAAAATAATCAAACGTATTTCAGAATATTTAAATAATCAGCCTTGGGTCAAAATATAGGGGATGAAACTTTGTATGGGAAACATATTTTTTACTTGAGATCCTTGAAAATTGGTAGGTACTAACATTTTATTTATTATACTTATGCTTTAGACTGTATACACATGCTTTAGACTGCAAACGAGTGGACCGATTTGCATGCAGTTTTTTTCATTTAAAAGCGGGCTTTCCAGCGGTGGTTCTCAAACATGTTTTATCAAAATCGGTTAAGAAGTTTACAAGAGATGGGGGGATATATCCGATTTTGGTATCAAATAAAAGGAAATGATGTGCAGAATGCAAAACTGAAGCTAAAAAAATAGAAATAGGTCCAGCTATTCATGAGATATGAGGGTTGAAACTAGGGTTGAACAATGGAATGTTTTCAAATATACCCAAGTGTGGTATCAAATGAAAGGGCATGATGTATAGATTGCAAACTGAGGGTAATAAAGTACACATTACAAAATAAGCAATGTTATTTTTTTAATTTTATAAACTTGTTTAATTTTAAAAAAAACTGACTTTAATGACCCCGATGATGATGAGACAATTATATATCTTTCGATATCGCCACATGAAAATATTTATCAGTACCACTCGATCAATTCATACTTTTTTAATGTAAATCCTCGACTTTTAGTTAAAGAAACTCAGTTCTAATGATTCCTTATGAATCCTTAAGGAATCAGAGGAACTACTTAAATATTGTACCTTATAGTGATTTAGGGATCTTCAACTATATGTTAAGCATTTGCATTCAGAAAGTATAATCTGGTGAAGTAGAAGAAGACCACAAATGGCCAACAAAACTCTTATATGTTAAAAATGACACGGGTGGCGATATCGAAAAATAGTTAAGATCTATTCGTCGTCAAACCGCATTATCAACATCATCATCAGGGTCAGTCATTGAAGTCGGTTTTTTTATTGAAAAATTAAATCCTAATATCGTAGAGCAAGACTTATTTCGTGTAGTATTAGTAACCCGAACTAGCAGCTCAACTACAAGGGCAGGGGAGCCTGAAATTCTCTCGACTTAAGCGTCATAGCATTCAGGGACTAGCAGAAAGATACACAGAAAGAGACTGTGAGACGAATCATTGGACAAATCTCTCGACCAGTGACATAAATTCAGAGATTCTCAGACAGCACTTTGGACTATTGTTTGTTATTATAAACAGATTGCCAAGCAGCAGTGTAAAAAAAATAAAAAATAGTAACATGAGTAATGCATCTGTTTGCTAGAGGAAGCCAGCTGTTCAGATCCTAAGCTACAGTCGAGGGCATACTTCTTGCCGGAGCCGCATTCCTCACTACTTGCATTCCGCACTCGAGACCTACTATTAGGCACACGTTGTCTTCACGACGTTATGATATGCATTACTTTACATAGACAGAACCATGCCTCGTTAGTTTCTGTTTTTACAAGTTCTTATTACTAAAATCTCATAGAAAAATTATAGAATAGTGCGCTTTCGTTTTATGTGGGACCAGGATGTAAGCGCTAGGTAATAACTAGGTGTTATTGTTTAAATTAGCTACTTCATGGACAACTTAACCCAGACATGTCTCAGATAATGTATACTAAATGATCGTGGCTAACGAACTTTATCGTACTAAACGAATTGTTTTGCATGTAATGAAAACAGATTATATAATAAAGATATGCTGGTTAGCTTATTGGCTGACTTGGGGAACTAAAAGTAAAGTAAATTTTTTAATTGTCAGAACTTTATCTGCTTAGTTGTCCTATGCTGATATATTTACCGCATTTGTTTACTTTCTACGCGCACTTCGAGGAATTTCTTTATGAATCTTTCCGTTGTGTTGTGGGTCTACTGTTAGCGGCGCCCAAAGGTTTTTTTTTACTTTTCCACGAATAATACTTTCAATTTAGAAGGTATACCACATGCTTTCCTAAAATTGGCAGATATTTTGTATAAAAATGTATTTGGTAGATCTTTGTTTGTCGTCATCAAGCGAACTGCCTGCGTACTCTCAACAGTACAAAGATTCAAGATATACTTAGTATAAGAAAGAGCATTTCGCGGAATCGTTTGCAACGCCAAAAGCGGCAAGCATGCGCCACTGATACGTCGAGATTTCAAGACTCGAGTTTGGTAGCGAGCGTCAGTTCTGAAACCGCGATAAAATGCAGGCAAAAACGATGATGCGAAACGCGAGTGCGGTGAGGTTAGGGGTACGTCTCGGCACGAGTGTGGGGTGGCGAGGTCGTCGCCCGCCTCCTCAGCCAGGATTCCCACTCGAGCGCATTCCTGCCGCCCGCCCGCTCCCATATACAGAGCTACGAAGCAACCGCACCACGAGCGAACGCGTTACTACAATGTCAAATTCCAATGATCCCAAGGAACCACTTAGATGAGTGTCTAATGAAGACACGATACTCGAGCTAAATGATCACATAACGTAAAGTAAAGCTTCTGTTCCAAAATATGTTCCAAAATATACATATAATTGTTACCGTAGCTTTTACAAGGATTGTTAATTCGGGCTTGGTTAAATAAACGTACTTACCGTTATTCCAGAAAGTCATTCAAGCAACAAAAAAGATAATTTACAAAACAATAACGTCTACTTTACTAGGAATCGTTTTCAACGGGTCGGCTACGCCTATCGCAACAATAAATGATTTGAATGTAAAGTTGGCAGATCCACCGGCGATACGTGAGCTTAGTGGCTCGAGGGTCGGTGGGACCGCGCGGCCGGCCGGGCGGCGCCATGGCAGTTCTCGGAACACCATGGAATGCGACTATTTACAACTTTTACCTATTAGGTAACGTTTACAATGCGTTCACGTATACTAAATGCGCTGACCTGTAATATAACCTCTGAATCGTCAATTTTAAAATTTTTTTAGGCTGATGCGAAATGTTAAGAGTAAGTTGGCAGTTTTATGAGCGAATTTGACTAAATTGAATATATATCTACCAAGATACTACCGACTGTCTAGTGTAATCTTTGTTTCAAATTTTACAGACAACGATTAACAATTTAATCAATCTAAAACCTTATACATCTATTTTCGAGTAAGATTTTAGGAATTAAAGACATGAAAATCAAGCGCAAATGCAACGACTACAGCCGTAATAGGAAACATATGTACATCAGTACAGTTCAGAGTATGTACATCACATCGGTACCGCATACTGTATCCAAAATCAGTGAGCTCGTGTCCGCAGCAGTCGCTAAATGAATTAGCCTGAACAGGAATGGGGTCGGCCAGTCTGGCTGTGTTGGCATCCGGCCTAACGACGATCGCGCATTCTCTAGCCGGCGACACTGGCTCAGCGGTTACGGTAACACATCTTTGCAGATTCCGTTCTACACTCACAAAGAGGTTAATTTTTATACACAAAACACTTAAATCCAAAAGAAATGTAGAAAATTAAGTCCAAGAAACAACAACAGACAAGCCAATACACAAAAAGATTTGCGCAGCAAAGATTTTGATTTACGATTATGACTTTTGGAGGCAGTCTATCAAATAAGTATTTTAAATAATGGGATTGCTACCATATACTAATAAGATCTAGTTTTCGAGAATTATTTTAGGCCTGATCTAAATTTATTTTCTTGGAAAATATTACCTATTATCAGTAAGTGTAAGAAACGGAAAATATTACCTATTATCAGTAAATTAAAATAACGTAATTTTTGTGCTCTAAAAGACTGCGCTACTTGTTCAGAACAAAGTCGACGCGCAACTTCACCACAATTCTGAATCCTATTACGAATAATGCTCTAAGAATACATTGTCCCGATACAAATAATATTTATATACGAATTGTCTTTGTTAGCGACACAAAAGTCTGCGGCTCTCATATCGACTCCGAAAATAAACATATCAAGCTGAACGATTTTCTTTGAATTTTCAACATCTTCGAATTCTTTGCGGTTCTGTCCTATCGTGACATAGCAACAAAGGGGGTTTTCTACAAATAGATCTCTTTCGAACTGTTCATTGTCTAAACGGAATTTTGATGTAGTCGGTCTACACGACTTATATTTTATATTAGGTAAGTTAACTTTGACGTTTTACTGGTTGTGTACAATAAAGTGCTCATTCATCTATTCATTCATTCACGACCTTATCTGCAGTGTACGTACACTGTTGTAACATGCCATTTGGCAGGCCTTTCCCTTACAATTAGACTTGGGAAGTTAAGTCAGGTAAAGGTAGGATTTCAGAGGTATTTTTATGATCAGTCATTACTGTCCGCATCTCGGCAAGGGCCTTTATTTACTTCTTCCACTCCATGTGACTTAACACTGAAACAGGCCAAGATATTTATCAAGGCAAGCTCAACCCGCCATCAACTCTTGTGCTTTTCACGTGTTAGCTCTTAACTACGACGTACGTCTCCGGTTTCTACTAAAGAGCTATATATTCAAACTTACCAGAATGCTCTCCAGACGGAGAATCCAGCGGCCTGCAGCGGCAAGCTGACAGCGAGCCCTTCGGGGAAGTTTTGGATGCCGATACCAAGCGCCAGAGTTCTGTGAGCAAAACAGACAAAGTTTTAATATTATTCGACAATCTTCTTCAACTACATCGGGCATCTTTTAAGAATACTGCCAACGACAGTCTTTCTCCGTTATATCGAGCAGTTTGGCCGGCTAGAGTCGAAATAGCATCAGGCACAACAGACACCGGCGTGGGGGTGTGTTACCCCCACGCCGGTGTCAGTGCGAATCTGATCTCTATCAGTTTAGATTTATGCACCAAGAGTTTAGTTGGGCAAGCTTGGAAACGTATAAGTCTTCGGAATTTAATATGCCAGTAAACCTGAGGTTTCTTGGCTTCGTGACTAGTAATTGGTTAATTAAATAAAATAGGTTATTTTATATTGAAACAACAACCCGTTTTAATTCACTGTTGAACTTGTCCAACAGTGAATTGAAACGAGTTTTAATTCACTGTTGAATTTGTCCTACAGTGAATTGAAACGAATTGGAAGCGGCTCTTGAGCTTCTTCCAGACCAAACAATTTTGATTATTTATGATATATTTATGAGATATATTTTATGATTGACAGACTGGCGAATCCCAATGCTAATGCAAGATCATCCGTAGGATAACCTAGATTCAAGGGATGGCTGATATTCTAAGCACAGGATACAAAGCAGCATACAATTGATAACGCGAGTCGTTACTATTTCAAACGAATCGTAATGTTATAGCAGAAAGATGATAACGAATTGCTAATTTAAACCCTCATATTTTCATTACATCGGGTACCTTACTTCCTATAAAATTCTTACCCTAACTTTTGTTATAAAAACAAGAATATAAGTTACTTTATTTCTAATGCTTTAACGGCTAAACAGTTAATCTTTTATTAAAATTAGCATGGATATTGTGTTTGGCATATCCTAGAACTTTACCCTAGGAAAGGACTTTTACCCGGGTACAATAAGAGCAGAAGCTCTTTATCTATTTCTCATGTACGGGATTGCATCGCTTAATGTACCACATTTATCACTAGCTAGTGGCCCTCCAATCTTATAGCAAACTCTCTCGCTGTTGATAACAAAATAATTTTTTCTTTGATAAACTTCTAAAAAGCTGAGATTTAGCTTAGTCATACCATTATAACGGCTTAAGCTCCCCTCGCACCTGCTACCCTAGCTAGAGCTGCTCTAGGAATGCGCTTAACTGTACACCGCACAGCCTCCGACACCGTTAGTGCACGTGCGTACTAGGCTTGCATTTCTCATTGATGACAGGAATTCCTTAGAGATTTTCTATTTCTCCCTTACCGAGGAGTAGGCGAACAAAACTTTTCTATTTTTTCACGGGTTTTTCATTTTATTTTTGTGGCAAAGCTGGAAATTTTTCAATTAAATTGTGTTGTTTTATTTAAATTGAATTATATAAACCTCTTGCGGTCCCACTGCATGAGACTCGAAACATAAAAAAGTTTTGTGTTTTTGATATATTAAAAAAAACGGTAAGTAATACCCTAGACTTATAAATATAACAAAAAAATTGTCATATTTATAAGGCCCATGCATCGATCTTAACGCTATTGCTTTTGAACTAAGTGTTTGTTGAGCTCGTTAGGGAGGTGACATGTCCAGAGGGTAAGTGCTTTATTTTTCATTATGTCACGAAAATAGTCGTCGTTTTGATTAATGGTTAGGTTTAGAGTATATTTTTTACAACTAGTATGTATAAATTTTTGCAGCATTTACCATGGTTTCTGAATAATTGCTGTCCGATGAATATGTTACGCGATTATTACTGGGTGAGGAAGGTGGAAGTACATTATAGGAGGTATCTGACAGCAAAACAGATCATAATTTGGAGGTGGATGATGCATGATGTGACACTCAAGATGACCCTACCTATCGTGAAGATACTCAAGGTCGCTCTTCTTCTGCTTGGCGAGACGATGTGCCTTGTGGAGCTTTCAGGTGTATCAGCAGGAAGCTCAGTCAGCAATTTAAATATCCTGCACACCTGGTTCTATTTTGGCCATCAACAAGGGGCGCATTTCAAACAGAGTAGCTGGAATAAATTTTGTCATGTTACCAGGGTACGGTATGAAATATACCGGATCCACTGCCATTATTGGAATAATTCATGACTGATAAATTTTTAGAAGAACTAGTTAAATGGACAAAATAAGAGATTGTAATAAAAAGGCAAAACTATTGTCAAAATTAAAATCAAACGCATATTAGGAGTAATTACTGATGAAAGCCAAGGTAAAGGTCAAGGTGAAGGTCAGTTTTCATCATCCAGCAATGACCTCTAACCCGTGGAGACAAATATGAAGAAAAGCACAGTATAATGGGCTTTTAAGTCACAAGAAAAGGCGCATGGTTAAATCAAACTGTTCAAAATGCAACACTGCAGTTTGCGGTGAACACCATGTAGATTATAACGTCAATTGTGCATCAAAATATTTTTGACATGTTTACCAATATAACAGAACTGCCATAATTCAAAATTTCGCGAAAGAATAGACGTCTATGTATGTTGTGTAGTTTTTTTTTATTCTTTTTTTCTCTCAGTAAGTATCGTCTTTGATCTTGAAAAACTAGTGTCTCACGAATTAAGGTAAAAAATTAGTAATTACGAATGAAAAAAATAAATTTTTAGTTGTCTTTACTAAAATTATAGTTAATAAATGTGATCAAATCAATAAAATAATGAAAACTTGTATTATTAGTTAAAATTAATAGCCCCCAAAATTGTTACCGTTTCGACGTATGGTTAGGTATAAAGTACAGGGGTACAGGGGAAGGTAAGGAAAAACTAAAAAAAACCCAGTTCAGCTCTTTCTGGTGACATACATATATATGACAATATAGGTCAGAGGTATTTCAATTTTTCATTACTAGAACCATAGCTTGTAAAAGTTGGTTGCAACTTTCGTGTTCCGAAGCGAAATTGGAAACGCGTGAACTATAGATGCTTTCTTGAGTCCTGTGCAGCTGACGCGCGTGCTCCATCACCTGGCGGAGGAACATAACGCCCGGCGCTCTACGGTGGGGGTCTTTCTCGACATAGAGAAGGCCTTCGACCGCGTGTGGCACCCGGGCCTGGTGTTTAAACTCCTCCAGACCAGCACGCCGCCAGCCCTCATCAAGATTGTGGCATCTTTTCTCGCCAACCGACGTTTCTCTGTCGCGGTTGAGAACGCCACATCTTCCTCGCGTCCAATAGCAGCCGGCGTACCTCAGGGCAGTTGCCTCTCGCCCGCGTTGTACGCTCTCTACACGGACGACATCCACACCCTGGCAGAAATCATCCAGCCGGGTAGGGGAACAGACGTAACACTTGGACTTTTCGCGGACGATAGCGCTTACTTCGCATCGTCCACCAACCCCGCCTTCGCCGCCAAGAGGATGCAGCAGCTCCTCAGCCTCCTGCCGCTGTGGCTGGATAAGTGGCGCATCGCCGTCAATGTGGGTAAGACGGCGGCGCTCCTCATCACCAGACGCCGGAAAATCCTTCCCCCCTGCAGCTTCGTGGCCAGGATGTCACATGGGTTCCGCACGCAAGGTACCTTGGAGTGGAGATAGACCGGTCGTTGAGTATGCAGCCACAGGTAGATCGCGCGGTCGGCCAAGCTCGCGCTGCCCGGGGGCTCCTCCGACCTGTCTTGGACTCCCATCTCCCACTCAGGACCAAGCTGCGGATGTACAAGATGTACATCCGGTCGCGACTGACCTACGCCGCACCACCATGGTACGCCCTAGTATCGGCCACTAACAAGACCCGCCTACAATCGCAGCAGAACATCACGCTGCGAATCTGCACTGGCGCGGGCCGCTACGTCAGAAATGACGTTATCACCCGCGATGTGGAGATTCAAACTATCGAGACCTTTGTGGTCCACACGGCGCGTCGGATGTTCGACCGCGCCGACAACGGGCCACACGTCCATTTGAACGGCCTCGCCCCGCTGCATGCCCGACCCCCAGAGCACAAAGGTCAGTGGCGACCTCAACCACGTGACCTACTGGTGCAGGGAGAAGAAGGACGACATCCTCAGTGAAACCAGCCAACAACAAGGAAACCTGAGAGGCCCTAATCAAAGGACCCAGGGGTAGTAACCCCTGGAGTTGAAGCCGGGGTAAGGAGGTATAACCTCGAGGCCCCACCCGGAGACCCCCAAAGGGGTCCGGAAGACAGGAATGATGATGATGAGTCCTGTCAGATTTTTTTTGTATTTTCATCCGCTATCAGTTGGTCTACTATAGGCGGGTGAGTTGATGGATTTTCTCGCGTTTGGGATTCAGTCTCATCAGATTTTTATCCTTTATTCTAGCAGGTTGTCCAGCACATGGCTTCTCTTCAACAGCTTTGTGTCATGTGGGTCGAGTAGTGCTCTTGCTAGTGGATTAGCATGACTTTTAAGGCGGTCCAGGTACCGGCTTCCTCTAAGTTTTAACAACCAATCATCAAAATGAGCAATGACATGTGGGCACGGACAGACGAGCAAAAAGCAGAAACATTTGCGTCCCACTTGTCACGCATATTTCAGCCCAACGATTAAGATGACTCAGGCGAGCAGGAAATCGATGAAATACTCGATCAACCTTACCAATTGGATAAAACGCTGCGATCAGTCGGCCTACGAAAAGTGTGGGCTGAAATAAAGAAAACGGACTCAAAAAAGGCACCTGGATTCGATCTCATCACCCCAAAGACCCTTAAAGAACTCCCAAGAAAAGCTATATCCTTCTGACCATAATATTCAACGCAACTTACAGACTCGCATACTTCCCACTCCTATGGAGTCTCGCAAGTTATCATGATTCTCAAGCCAGGCAAACCGAACAAAGAAGTTACATCGTACAGACCTATAAGCCTCCTGCCCGTACTGTCCAAACTTTGGGAAAAACTCTTTGTGAAACGGATTAAGTGTGTTCTCTCTACTATACCAGACCACCATTTTGGGTTTAGAGAGGGCAACTCAACCATTGAACAAGTCCACCTAGTATACTCTGTCATTAGAGAATGTCTAGAACAAAAGCAATACTGCTCAGCGGCATTTCTAGATATCCAACGGGCATTTGACAGAATATGGCACAAGGGGTTATTATGCAAAGTCAAAACGCAGCTTCCACACGTCTTTTATCCGGTGATAAAATCCTACTTATCGGATATAATCTTCACGGAGAAGCGAAGTCAGTATTCTACGACATCAAAGCGGGTACCACAGGGTTCTTGGCCCAGTGCTCTACAACATCTTCACTGCAGACCTACCCCAATCCTCAGGCGCTGTGACTGCCACATTTGCAGACGACACGGCCATCATGTCCTGTGATATTTCTCCAACCCAGGCATCAAGGAATCTACAAGAGCAACTGAATGATACGGTATTGTAGCTCCACAAGTGGAGAATTCGTACCAGCGCAACTAAATCCATTCATATCACCTTTGCCCTCCGTAGAGGCGACTGTCCTTCGGTTAACCTCGGAGGAGACGACACAAGAATGCCATTAAATATCTTGGCTTCACACTTGACAGACGCCTAACCTGGAAAGACCACATCAAAGCAAAAAGGGCAGAGGTTGATGCTCGGTTCAAAAGCCTATACTGGTTACTTGGGCCACAATCCCGACTGTCATTGCTCAAAAAGCGGCTGGTTAACAACAGTATTCTGAAACCGGTCTGGACATATGGGATACAAATCTGGAGCACAACCATACAACGGGCCCAAAATAAAATCATACGCACTCTTGTAAACGCACCATGGATCACAACCAACAGAGATCCTTGGGTATCTAGAGATTCCAACAGTTGAAGAGGAAATAAAACTTAGAGTCCTGTCAGAATAAAAACTTTTTTTTATTCTGACAGGACTCTCTAAACGGCTGAATTAATTTCAAAGGAGTATCGCTAGAAGACCAGCTTCCAAATAAGGATCCGAATTCAAATCGGTGCACCCGTTTAAGAGCTATGTTGTTACATAGCTCTTAAACGGCTATGTGGTTACAGACAGACCCGACACACACACACATACACACATAGAAATGAAACTTAAAACACCCCTCCTTTTGCGCCAGGGGTTAAAAATATATTGCACCCTCTTATCTCAGATAATTGTGGTGGCTCAAAATCAGTGCTCTCTCTTTGAGCAAAGTTATGTGCTATAACCATTTTGTCACGCTGCAGCACATTCATACTCTATAATGTTTGCTGTACATTAAAGTAAATACTTGTATGTTGAGATTTTATTTTATTTTATGATGTAGATGTAGCACCTCAACTACTTGTTTTTGTATTACTTAACTGTTCCACTGCATTTTGTCTGTGTTTATAATATGTTCATTGTTTAATCTGTGTAATGTTTTATGTATTTACGTGTTGGTAAAACGAATGAATTTTATATCTATTATAGAAAGGCATGTATTGATTACAAAGGTAAATACAGAATTTTCAAGTAGGTCAATCATAGTTATGGAATTTTCGTAGGTCCGCTAAAAAGTACCCGATAAATGAATGCGGACTCAAAATGAACCGTTCGTTCCCGCAATCCCAACCAAGCAAGCCTGTAAAATATTTCGCAGCTTTTATATTACATACCTAATCTAATAGTTTTCTTAGTAAACTTACATCAACAATAACTTAAAAATGGGAAGAAAAAAATTAAAAACCCCAGTTATACCAACTAAGCAGTCAACTACCTACGCGTATGTACATTGTTATTGAATCTTCGCGATCCTGAATTTGCAAGAAAAAGCTTCGTGAAAGGCTTTGCTGACGGAACCGCGTTTTTCTTACTGACGTGCACATTACAGAAATGTCCTTGAAAAGCTGCATATTCGCCCAAAGCTTTGATTAGATAGAAACAAGCATTGGTACCTACGGGGGTACCAGAAAAGAAGGCGAAGGCCTTAAAAGGTCACCAAAGGTCAAAAATAGAATTTTTAGGTTTTTGGACGTTTTCGGTCATTTGAAGACTTCTTTTTTTGGTGACCTTTTGAGGTCACAATAAATCCGGTCCCTGTGACTCTAGGGTCACCGAAATCAATCAGTACCCTTCTCTCAATTAGACGGTGCTAACAAAAAAGGTTTCATGTACCTAAATCGGTCAACGCGTTCGGTTCTAATCGTCCCATACACAAACAGACAGCGCTATGCATATTAGACACAACGACAGTACTGGAACACCGTATGTCTAAATCAAAAGTCAAGTATGTTGACATAGCCTCTGGTTTTCCTGTTAAAATGGTTAAATTAACAAACATGCACGTCGGTCGACAGGCTTTGAGCTCGGTGAAAGCTGATACGAGCCGCGTTTGCGGTGACAAACTGTTTTCGAGGAACGGGTGACTGAATTCATACTGAAGTCATCTGGACCTAACAAGTCCTAAAATGATTAAAATAAGATTTAGTTGGACCAGTAAGACTTGCTGTTCCAGAAATATCCGCCGTTTCTAGAAACTATATGCCAGGAGTTGATTTAACTACTACCTACACAAGTATAAAACATTGACATTATTATTGAACAAGATCTTAGTTGCGTTTGATGATACTCATAGCAAAGAATTCACATAGTATCACATTTAATGACGCTATTCAGAAACTTATGAGTTTAACAGCACTCGCAGAAAAAAGTCATCTTACGCTTCATCGCTTCAACTATTTAGTGTGTCACCGAAACGGTGCGACCGGGTACCGCAACCTATTATGTGAACGGATTCTATAGATTTTTAAGTGAACGGAGTAACGCTGACTCCGGATACATCCGAATTCCAATTACATCACAGACGAGTCCATTTCACTTTCCGACCTACCCGGAAATGAATTCCTAAGCATGAGCATACGGCGCGGCCGAATTTTCAGCTGAGCTGCGCGAGCGACATTCGACCGTCTGCAGCGTGGCTGTAGAGCTCGCGCGCAAGGACGGCCGCAGAAAGTTTCCGAGGCACGCACGAGCGCCGAAGCGGATGTGGACGATGTAAGGCGCCGATTGAAAACTGACTTACTTTTGGAGCGTTAGAGTGTAAATTGTCGTGAACGTCGGAGCGACTGTCGCGAAAGTAGTGGCAACTTTCACGGTATGATGGGGGCGCAAGCGGCGGTTGAGCGGGCCCTGCCGTCGGCCCATTGACGACACCGTGACCCACATACCAGGGCTCCATTCATGCCGTGGCCTCGTGCAGCACACACGCAGGACTCTAAGCCCGCACACTTGCTAATACTGTGACACCGGAATTTCCATCGGCCACTTGCACAATCTCGTGTCAGCATTGTCGCAATCGGACCCAAGCGCTATAGGCCGAGGTCGCACCACCATCACTACACTTGTTCAATTAGAGCCTCCGATACTATGCGCAATCAAATAAAAATACTTTCAAGAATGTCTGTAAAGCTGTGGCGAAATCTCTCTACATTGATATCCGCACTAAATATTTGAAACAAGACTAAAAAGAACGCAGCAAACCGAAAATTAGCAACTAACACCGGATTTAACATAATAAACCTAGGTTGAAGACTTTATGTATGTCTTTTCTTACTTATAGACAAACAAGGATTTGCATACCTGGATAAACCTTATGCTATTTTAGTCCTATAAAACTCGTAATCAAACAAAGATTGCAATTTGATTAATTAATAAAAGCAGTACTTACCTACCTATTTATACTCTCTTAATTTTACACCACTGTCTATATCGTTCTCTATTTCCTGTCCATCCCAAGGTTGCCTGGAAGAGATCGCTCATAGCGATAAGGCCGCCCTTTGTACTCATATATTGTATTATTTAATTCCTTTATTTTAATGTTATATTTTTTTATGTGGTGTGCAATAAAGAGTTTTCTATTCTATTCTATTCTACCTATGTATGTAATTGTATGTATGAATGAATGATTGTTCCCACGCGCCAAATCACATGCTCCTCGTCTGAACAACTTTCAGGAACCATAAATTGTATTGATGAACAGATTTGAAGCTTTTCCATGTACGGGTTTTAATTAAATATATTTTTGTCAATTCATGAACCTATTTATAAGATTCGCGCCTTTGTACAGAGGTACAAGAGTTAATTATTTATTAGTCATTCAAATGATTATCTTCGTGTAATGAAAGCTGAAGGAACAACGATGGGTTTTGTTGTGTCATCCAACATTGTGTAGATATTTTGGTAACCATTAGAAAATCGTGTTTCTTTCGTATAAAATGTTATATCGTAGTTAATAATTACGTAGATATTATTCAGTGTTCATAAACATGATAGTTCCAAAAGCCAGTAGAATATCGATATTGGTGTAGACACACTTACTGTTACTAACTTAAATTATTTCATACAAGGAGTGAAACTGCAGTCTCTAGAAATTAAAAGATATCAGTGTTACTAATTGCTTAAAACTATTTATAAAACATTTAAGAATTAAAACAGTACGATGTGCCTTGTCGACCTTGAGAAGTGGCAATGAGACAATTGTCAACGAGTCTATAAAGATATCTAGATATACGGTGGTAGATGAATTGCCAATACGAGGTGGTTGCGCTAGGTACCTATCATCAGGTACCTAGCATGCGACGGGTTGGTTGCGCGAGCGGGGGAGGGGTGGGGGCCTGCCTGCCAGACAGCGAGGCTCCGCATGGGCTAGCATCACATCTTGCATCGCTCACTATCGACTGCTCTACTTCAATCAAAATTGCAAACCATGGCGACACTGAATGTAAAATTAAATAACCTTGTCGAAACACATTTCGGTATCAGAAACGTAAGAAATAAGTAATATTAGCTTTTAATCGATCCGCACCTAATTTAATGGGCGGTCGTAAATATAGAAATGTCTAGTGAGAAAAACTTAACGAGCTTGGTCAACGGTTGTCGTGTGATAATTTAGAGGTACGTTGTCCTTATAGCGTGGGAATAGGGTGTATATTACATTAGCTAGCCAAAACACACGTGTGCTGGACCTAAGTACGTAGCTTTTATACCTCTAGGGCTTTATCTTATTTTGTACTCGTACGGATGAGATAAGTTTACTTATGTATATCTAGAACAGTTTGGTTTTTAACTTATTACGGAGGCTTAATTATCGGGTTTGTAACCCAATTATTACAACTTGTATATTATAAGTGCTTAGATAATATCACTTGTCCAATTGTTCCCAGAATTTGAATACATCACATAAAAAGCGATAATAAATGGGTAACCATAGATTAAAAGATTTCCCCTTTCACATAAAACAACATCGTTGGGAAAACTTTCAATAGAAAGATGTTCACGTGCTAATGGGTCATCCATCGTCTACAAATCCGTCGATATGGAAATCCGACTAAACATTTAAATATATTGATTGAAAGGTATGATAAGAATGATCGGAATGTAATATCTATTGAATGAGAGGGCAATTAATAATCAACATTTGAAAGCGTAAAAGATTACACGAGCCGACGAATTCCTACGCAGAGAGCACGTTCGGTTCTCATCAACAGAAGGGTGTTATGCAATCTGAACCAGGAACTAAAAACAATCAATAAATAACTCTAGTTTATAGACTTTTCTTTGTCTAGGTCCCAGAAGGGCATCGAACGCCAAATAATATAAAGATTGTTAGTAAATAATGCAACACCAAAATGACATTTGTTATCAAACGATCGACGTCAAAGAATCTGGGAAATGTTAATTAAATGTTGGAATTTATTGAAATAAAATGAATTCTCCTTGTGATGTTTACTAAGAGAAGTTATGGTGGTATTCGAAGAAGTTGAGGGCTCCCACGGACCGGTCGAGGTAAGTGGTCCATCAACCTCAACGGAGATTGCCGCTGGAACGTTCGTACTCTGAAGCATGCATTTTCCAAGACACAAACAAACCACCAATATCCAGCATGCTTGAAATAGTTATGTAGAAATTGCGAAATGAGAAGCCGAAATCTAGAAACTTATATCAGAGTTGTTAGTTTTTGGCTTCTTCACAAAGATTATCTAACACTGACAAGTGTCCAATTTGGGTTTTTTAAGCTGCGACATAATTCCTGACAACCGCAAAGTTACTTTTTTAGCATTACGAAAGCCTACCAAACTTACAATCACAGTTCAAAGCACAATGTTAAAACTAGCTCTATAGTGAAGTGCATCAAGATCTGCTCCGGCGCCGCTGCGTCACTCGACCGCATTCCAATGCGCGGGCGCCTTCATTCATGTCGTGTAGGGCTTGCAATCCTTCGATACACGGGATTTATATGGGAGAAAGCTCTCCGGTCTTCTTAAATTTGCGTACAAAAAAGTACACTGCAACGCGAATTTAAAATGTATGAGTTTCGGATGATGCTAAATCTTTGCAATGACTTTTTAACGTCAGTTCGAAACTTAGTCCCAATTTCATAAATATTTATAAGTATTTATTTATAAGTGTTGACATGATTTTGTAGTGCATACTATAAATAACCAGCCACTAAGTTCTTTCTCTACTGCGTGCGAACCACCAGAAGCGACCAGAAACCATGATAGATAATTTTTATATTTGTTAAACCATTTACAAACAAAATAGAGACATGCTTGAATTACAATAAAGTCTCTGTATCAGGATAAGTTGGTTGTGTAAACAACCAATGTTGGTCTTCCGACAGAGTCGTTTGGTGACGTCACGGTTAGCAACACAATGAATAAAAAGAACATGCACAAAATGGAGCAAAACATTGACAAATTTTGTTGACATACACAAACATGTAAACAAGTTAACTGATAAATATCGAGGAACTAATGGAAGAAAATAATTAATAATAATACAGCAATAACAATACCCATCGTATGTTAATATTTTATTATTGTCTCCTTGTGAATTAATCTATCTATCTACAGCAAAACATAACTACAGATCTTGACTTCACAAAAAGTCCCATAAAATTAAACATAATATCATAATAATATCATCTGCCAATGAGGAACATATATCATAAGGGTTGGTAGATTGAACATTGGATACTCATAGACCAGTTTCTAATGCAAAATATCGTGTGATCGGATTCCAGACAGCCCTGCAATTGAGGCGAGTGGAAACCAGATCTTTGGACGGAAGGAGAAAGGAGGACGAGGGCCGTTACCCAGTATGGGAATGCAATTCGTAGACGCACGCGGACTTGCGCGAGGCTAGCCGTGTCCTTGTCGCTCGCAAGAACTTAGACGTTCCTTTGGCCTCTCTATGCGTCTGTATGCATACAAGCGGTGTGATTTGATCGATTGCCGGTTTCCTGTGAGAAGCACAGGTTGTTTGTCAGGTGGCGCGGGGGTTACCGTTACTCTTTATGCCCGGACTTCGGACCGCACGCGCATGTACACGATTACGAGAAACGGTTTGCCTATCTTAACACAATAATGCATACATAGACGTACACAACACACACCGATTGTCTAGCTAGGTATTCGATAGGAATCAATATGACTAACGCTATTGAGCTGTATAAGGTTATTAGCTAAACTTTGCACGAACGATGCCTCAGGCACTAACAATTACTTTGGAAACTATCATGGTTCATCATTATCATTTCAGCCGTGAAACGTCCACTTCTGAAGTTTGATCTCCATTAAGGGTAGTTGCCATACTCACCACGCTTGGCAGGCGGGTTGGCGAGCGCAGTACGGGATGTTGATACACTGCCCATATTCTGGAGGTATCTCATCGCAGGCTCTTAATGCATCCACGGGCATGAAACGAGGGTTAACATTCTACTGCCGGCACTCCACGGCATATTCCCGATATTTCGGCGCAGTTGCACACGCCATGATCACGAATAACAGATTAACTGTTTATCCGTAAACATGACGCCTCAAAACGACTCGAATCTTGGTAATACTAAAATCGTCTTAAACTGCTTTTCGTTTGAAAGATACATTTCAGCACAATCAGTACAAATATTAAGAGTAATAACTTTTGGATTATTTTTCTCAGAAATGTATTCACAAGTCTTAGGTTTAAGAATAGAGCATTGTCGCGATACAGTTACGCTTAGTCACATCCGCCTGTGAGCTTTCTTGTAAGCACTAATCACGACATACCTAGGTAACGTTTAAAATAGGTACCCTGTTAGATTTTCTTGCCGAGTTTATCCTTAGTAATAAATATTATAATTGCGAAAATAACTCTATCTGTCACGTTTTTACTTCCGGTCGAACGGGTCCTGATGAAATTTGGTAAGTATAGAGATGGATAGGACCTAAGAGTAGGATGTGTTACTACTGTTTATCTCGCGATTAGTAGACAAAGTCTTGGTCGCCAGAGGTCGATAATTCTCAACGGAGAGTGATATTGGCACTCTTGAAGGGTAAGGAGTCCGTTGAAATTACGGGCACATGAGACCTTACAACTCTGTCTCAGGGTGACGGGCGCTATGCTATTCAGTGTTGGTCACGTGCTTAGTGAACGTGATCACCGCGGTTTTGCAATTGGAATAGGTAGAGGTTACCGCTTTACATCAGGTGGGCCTTCGGCGTGTCTCGTCATTGTTGGTAAGTAAAATTGAACTAGTTTTTTTAGATCTCATTCGAATGTTCTTCAAGGGTAATAAAACATTGGGGTTTCAATGTCAATTTTCAATATAAATGCTTGCTCCACTTTATACCTACTCACGAATCTATGTTAGTATACCGATTAGATATTATAAGTCCAGACGCCAGTTTGTTTTATATCACGGCCTGGATTCCTGCCAGAAATGTCACAATAAGGAGAAAAATGTAAACACAGCCGCATTCTAATTCAATAATAAGGTCGTCTACCACCCCGTCCGTGAGCTGGCCGTCTCGCCAACACATAAAACGTAGCACTCACTTGTGTCACCCAGCGGAATCACAAACTAATTACTTTTTTCGAGCGATTTATAATTTTTTAGACTAGAATTCAAAGTTAGATCAAAGTATCTTTAAACTATTTTTAATAAATTTACGCTGATTCGTGGACTAGTTAAGACTACTAGATGTTTTGCTTGAATATCTCAACAAAAAATCTAGTAGTTTTATATAATTATCAACCTCAAAAATCGCCATAGCCGAAGGAACCTAAATTGCATGCAAATAAAGCATTATCACACTTCGGTATTATGCAAGGTAATTCTTATATGTCTTTATCAGAAGTTTTGCTTGCGTCTGACTCTTGAGATACATTTGCATCTAAACGATAGTAAGCACAATTGCATCCGATACGGACTACTTACGGGGTTAAAGGATCCTAAAGTGAATACAAGCTCTTTGTTACAAGACCTAGACGATCCGCAAAAGCTAATTTCGCAACATTCAAATGTCGACCCTTTGTCGATCACATCACCTATGCAAACGAACATGAATAATGTCACTGAGTGCGATTATCAGTGAAGTGAGTCGATGTAGGTTCGCAATAAGGCGCCATTGCGGATTTCCTTCGACAAATGCAACATTCCGTGCGATCCTATAGTACACTATTAGTCAGCATTCTGCTTTTATCGATTGTCGCATGGAGGTTTTACTAATATTGTTTATGAATTTTCGATCAGGTGAATTATGCATGAATACGACACGTCATTTGCACCCACGTATGGATATAAATGTTACTACCTATATAAGAGCAAGAGTATCCACTCACAGTGCAGACGAACCATTGTCGGATTGACATTCAATATAGGTTATTAGGAATTCGGACCAAAATGGTAAAAAGGAACCCTTATAGAATCGCTCAGTCTGTCTGTCACAAGTGGATATCTCGAGAACTACTGATGCTAACGACTTGAAATGGTTAAAGATAATACTTTTTTACTAAAATAGCATATTATGAAAATGCTAAAAAATATTCTTATTATGATTGCAGAGGGGCGATAGGGGATCTCAATTTTTTTAAGTTAAGGTTGTGTGTGGTACGTGAGGTATTCATATGCAAATTAATAAACAGTTTTTAGTTTTGCTTTAAGCCGTATAGTTTTAGACTTATTCGCAAAAACGTTGAAAAAATAGCGTTCCCCCCTTATCTCCGAAGTTTGCGGAGATAAAGCTCTCAAACTTTTATTGCTATTAGAAGTGTATGTAAAGATTACGGGAAAAATATAACGAACTCTCTAATTAGCATACTTTTTTAAAAATAATCGAAAGTGTAAAAAATCTACATAAGTTCCGCTATCAGACAAGAGATGGCGCTGTCAAGGTTCTCCAACAAATATAAACCGCCTTTATCATATATTATATTGTAGGATGGCACGGACGGAACCCTCGGTGCGCGGGTCCAGCTTGCTCTTGCACGGTTTTATTTTTAAATTCACTTATCTAGACGGAATTCTGATTAGGTTAGGTTAGGATTATGTTAAGCACATGCTAATGCGAAATTAAACAATGCAGTTTATTGTACACCCACATTAAGGCAACGACTCATTCTACCAAAAATGGACAATGTTTCACCATTATGGATCTCATCAATAAGTATGTCTGACTGATTATACAACTACTCATACCATACTTGGAAAAATTGTGCATAAGATGAGAACCGGTCCGGGTAGGTAAACAATCATGACTCATATCCTTGCTGTAAATAATTACTTATTCACAATACTAAAATAGCGTTGGATTTTCCTGTTGCAGCTGTTTTTACCCAGCTGCGGCGCCTGAAAGGGTGTATTGTTCTATGTTTTATGAATCAATAAGAGTAATGATTCACGATTACTTCCTTAAATGGCATGTGAAGGCTTGTGTAACTACTAATATTATAAGAAGCGAAAGCATGTGAGCATGTTTGCATGGTGGCTTGTTTCTGCTGAACGTTAAAACTGCTAAACGCATTATAAAGGTCACAGCTCATTAGGGCCACCCGTCACCCGACCTAAACGTGTCATGGCTCTATAAGCTAGTCAAAATATTAACTGAAGCTCACATAAAATCGGTAGAATAAGTTAAGAACGCCTGAAACTCTTAAACCATACCCAGGTTCACATTAAACTCCCGAAGTGCGCAAACGTCATCATTAGTTTATGTGCAATTGCAATTATCTTAGAACGACTGAAATTACAATTGCGTAGGTTAAAGTGTGGAAACGTCAACATTATTGTGTGTAATAAATGTAACAAGCAATTAGATCGAGTGACGCGGGCGCGGCCAATATGACGCATGCATGCGTGCAGCTATCCCACTAATATTATAAAGACGAAAGTTTGTTTGGATGGAGGTTTGTTACGTCTTCACGCAAAAACTAGGCTACGGATAGAGCTGAAACTGCACACGTATTGATCTATCAAATTTGACCAGGATTAACACATAAGCTACTTTTTATTAGGGTACAATGCATGCGAAGCGGCGGGCAGAAGCTAGTCAAATATATATCAATTCTCATTTATATGCCCGCCGAGGCACTAACAGGACTACAGGCATGCGACTTGTGTAGCCTGATAAATAATGCGCTAGGCTGCGCCTGTGTTGTATGAGGAAAATAAGGTATTCAAGCTTTACTATTGTTGTGGGTCCAAATGTCTTTGCCCAATGGGAGTATCAAGCTGATTGTAAAATTGATGCACTATTACTGAGATTAAGAACAATACCCTTTTCTCAGCGAAAGGGCCTGTTATTTTATTGTGAGAATGCGCCTCCAGAGCTGCACGAGCTATCAAGACATGCCCTTCTTGAACAATTTCAAGGGTTAGCCCAGGGTCGGCTTAGCATCAGGTGGACAATGCATAATACATCCCAATGTACGTCAGTATTATGCCCGAAGACAGTTATTGTGATGATAGATTGATGTGATACATAGGTTTTAGCGTAGATCAGCATCCAGCAGAAATTAAGCTCAGTAGGGTCGGCGTAGCCTTAGACAAAGCACAATACATCCCAAATCCCAATACGAGACGTCAGTGCAGATCTAGTTTAAACCACCTGAATCCATATTATAATTTGAAATGCCCGAAAGTCATAGAAGTACATAAATCAAAAGTGATATGCGGATATGCGGCGTGAAAACAAAGCATCGCGAGCATCCATTTACAGAACAATCGTGATGATAGACCGGGCAGTTTTAGCCAAGACCAGCGTCCGGCGGAAATCGTAAAAGCGCATCTAAAGAACGGACTGGGCGCATCTTCCGGCGCAGAATACATTCTAGTATCTAGAAAGAATTTTCACTAAGCCATACAGAAATCCACAACAAAACATGCACAATAAAGCTTTTGGAATTACAGGCCATGAACACTATAATTTCGGCGTATTTACCACGATTTGACATGATCACGGATAAACTGATCCGTGTTTATCCGTGATCATGGCTCGTGCAACTGCGTCGAAGTAACGGAAAACTTAACAACACTCAATCGTGGTAGGTATTCCGATATTGATCATACAATTTGTGCACCAGTATACAGAATACTTAATTGCACGCTTTAAAGAACTACAGAAAACAGAAAATCTTTACGACCTAGCGAATTTCTATTCAATTAGTATCAGTACCAATATAGTGTAGTGTAAAGTGATAGTGTAAATATAACAAAAAATAACACAAGAACATAGTGTCTTCCCCTTAAATAGAGGTAGAGACATTAAGAAAAGTGCCATTGGACACATTCTTAGATATAATTTATTCTATAAAACTAAGTCAAACTCATCGGCCTACTTGGCTAGATAGCAATATTATTAGGGTACAATTTTTTCTAAACTATTCAAATATAAAAAAAAATTGTATCAAAGATTCTATATACATCACCTAATAAATACTTTTGAGCAGGAAAAAAATTTACGGGACAATAGTTCATTCAATCAGCCAGATACTGTTTTGCAGTATTAACATTTGCCACCATTAAACTAATTGTAGTGTTCTTATCCAAGTGAGGTACATGTAAATTGGGTACAAGCGGTAATTGATAATGATTCATAATGCAAAGTGATAGAAATTATTTTCATCAAGCAATTTGACCGCAGTGACGTGGTCTGTTTCCGCTAGCGCTATCCGGCATCGCTTACTTCCGCTTAGTGTTTCCTTTTACAGTGGAGCGCCACAAACGTTTAGTGAACGTAACTATTTCTGGATAAAGCGTTTCGATGACTTATAAAAAAAATTGAGACGGATAAATTAGGAACAAACATGAAAGGATCTAGGCAGCTTGGCAAAATTACGATTTTCAGTTTGCAATAACCATTTACGTCTTCTGAAATGAAATGACAAAGCTCACCAGACATTTTTATATTATGAATTTTTGAATGCCTAGGAATAGGCACTACTTCGTAACTATATACTATCACTAATATTATAAAGCCGAAAGTTTGTTTGTATAGAGGTTTGTTACCTCTTCACGCAAAAACTAGCGTACGTATCGAGCTGAAATTTTGTACACGTATAGATGTTGAGTAGGATTAACACATAGGCTACATTTTATCCGGGTAATACGCATGCGAATCGGCGGGCACAAGCTAGTTTACAGTATATTTTTTAATTACCAACCATTCGCTTCCAAACGTAACACAAGTAGTTCGATGGACCCTTGAGTAAAAATGATTTATCTTGTCTTTCATAGATTTCTTTTTTATAATTTACCATCTTTGTTTGAGAGATTTGATCCTTCTGATTAGTCAGGATTTACCCTACCGACTGATGTCATAAAAGTTGCCATAACAGTTGGTTTGATTCCGGTTTTGTTTGGTTTCATTAATAAAGAAATTGCCGTCTCCATTGTTTAGAGAACTTTCCCGCCAGATGGCATTCATAAAATCCACCCTGTATATATTCCGGCTTTCACCACGTACCTAATATAATATATATACACACTTTCGACAAATATAAGCCGTCTTTATGGTGTATACCATAGAAAAAGTTTTACTCTACGACTTAGGAAACTCAAACGCAACCCGAGGCTTTTGCATGTGCAATGTATATTTTTTTAAAACCCCTGCTTTTAACAAATTAGAAAATATATAAGAACAACAAACTATGACACACAAACATGTTGGGATGGGTCAGATTATTCTGTACATAGTAAAAGGTACCTACTAGAAAATGTGAAAATTACAACTATTTATACAGCGTGTCAGGAGAGGTATATAACATTAACAGTAACATAATCGTGAGATGTATGTTTGCGCCTACAAAACTAAATCATGTTGGTAACGATTAAGCACCATGAAAACTTAACATAGGGTGTTGATATCGTACACATGAAATTCCTATGAAAAGTTAAGAGAACTCTCTAAGACTTAGCTTGGTAAATGTTCTGTTGGTAATAAATCCATATACGGTTCTTTTTTATTCCTGCTTTACTTAGTATATCAAAGGCTTTTGCATCTATTATAGATGATTTGTACAGCGTCAGCAACTGGTAATCATGCTGACGGAGGCTGCAGTGCCTGGGACTTTTTTGATGGATTAGGCTTAGCTAAGTCAGTTATTTATTAGTCTGAGGTAAGAACAGGTCAATTTCAATTAGACTATCTGCAGGTGTAACATGCATTAGCCATGCATTTTTTAACAGGTACTTGGTACCTACCGTATGTATTATTTCATGTACAGAAGCTCAAAGATTCAACTTATTTGAATCAGTTTCCGAAGAATCTCGTTACAATGTAGACAAAGTTATGCTTTATTTTCGCGTTTCAATCTTTGGGTAGGTGTGTACGATTTTAAATTACAATGCAGTAAGTCAAGAAGGTTTTGATTTATGGGCGGTTGGGCGGACGGACGGACGGACAAAAGAGACCCGCTAATAGGGTGTTCATCCGAAAAATGAAGAATGAGGTGAGATAGCATCTATAGGTGTCCTTTTTAAGGAGACCGACTATTGAGACTATTGAGAAATAGTCGCGCGAGTATTTCAATTTAATAGGCTGAAACCGGCTGTCGTCCATTTGTTTAAATTTCACGCCGACCGACGTTCATTCAAACATCCGAAAAATGTAGATAGCGAGCGCCGCTTTAGAAAGTATGCTCCCATAGCGCCGGCAAGGAATTCGTTATGAAATGGTATTGTTTGTAGCGGCAAAGAAAAAATTTAAAAGCAAACAGTTGCGCATTCCACCGGGCTAGGCCAAGCGCACGAGGTGCATTCCGCCGGGGTCATGCACCATGCGCCGCCCGCGTAAAATCAACTGCAACGTCACATTGCATACGCCAAATAATCGTATATCAAAAATACAGAGTTTTTGGCGAATGATTGTCAAAATAAATTGTATATTTTAGTTTATCTCCCTTCGTGGGCAACTGAGCCCACACACGACTCATCACGCGGGCTCAATTGACATCTCTAACTTCCAAAAACTTTGGGAGGATATAAGAGGATATAAAACTAAATGTTACCTTTCAGTTATCTATACTTATATTATAAAGAGATGGTGTCCTAGCTGAGTCACCAGCGCACAGCCGAAACTACTGAAGATACAAACTTGAAATGTTGCTAACAAAAAGCAATAAGAAAGGATTTTACGAATTTTAACCCAGCTAAGGGACCGTCTCCACGGGCGAGAGAATCGCGACGAGTCCGCGCTATTATCGTCGGGTAATCTCCACGAACGAGCGATTATTCCGCCAGCGTATCGTCGCAACTCGTAACCAAAACGGAATCGCCGCGCGTCCACAACGACTCGTCACGGAATCGCCACGTTTCTTTGACGACGCGTTGTGTGTGCTATTATTTTGTTCGATGTTAGTTTAGAGTTCAGTGGTGGCAGACGAGAGCGAAATAAGTATATAGTGTCTAAATCAGTTAAAAAAGCGCGCGGCGATGTAATGACGTTTCGCGCGCACTCAACCACTCGTCGCATCGCCGCGATATTATCGCCGTGTGGAGACACTTGCTAAGAGAGTGTATAGAATTACGTGGCACGACGATAACATCGCCGCGATTCCCTCGCTCGTGAAGACGGTCCCTAAGGCTTTAAATTAAGGGACGAAAGTTGTATACTTATGTTGTGAATGTAAAATCGTTGTTTTCCAGTAAATGTACTTGAAGGTTTGCGTAAATATTCAGAATTGAAAATAATTAAACGAAACTCTTTAATTTTAAAAATATGATCCCTCCTAGCCACTATCATCATCATCATCAGCATAAGGGTCATTGGAATTAAATAATTTAATATGAATGAATCAGCAAAAAAATACTTGACAACTGTTATCTTTTTTTTCTGTTATGTTTTTGTTATCTGACAATAAACAGAAAACAATACACATATTTTAGAAACACTAAGAAACAATAATAGTGTGTACAGGAGTCCCTCAAGTTATAGTCTTATGTCCTAAATTTAAACTTGCGGTTAGGTTTTTTGTTTCACTTTATAAGGGTTGCTGGCTTTTAACCCAGTTCTGATGATGGGATCCGTGATGAATCGAGGGAAATACTCGAATGTAATAGGAGTTTAAAAGCGGTTTGAGTACTTTCAGCAACAAGTCAAGAATTTTATCACTGAAGTCAGATTTCACAAACTTTTATGTAATTTGCAGTGTTTGTAAATAATAATAATAATGCTGGACAATTCACACAGCATCATCTAGCCCCAAATAAACTGTTCGTATGTTCGGGTCAAATCCTGCAAGGTGAATTAATCGCGGTTATAGGCAAATAAAAAATCTGCAAGGTAATTTAATAAGGTTATGTAATAAAAAAATATAAATATTTTCATTTCCGTTTGAAAATGATTGAAGGTGTCGGGAATGTTTAGAAATGTTATGTTTATTTTGTTTAGTGTCATCTCCATTATAATAAAAAAGAAAATGTTAGTTCCATTATGTACTCATCGTGTGAACGTGGTGTATAGCGCGGCGGGGAAAGCGGCAGAATCTACGTGCGGGTCGCAACTCGGGCTTCGCAGGAATGCGGCTATGCCCGTCCGCTCCCAAACCCCCGATCATATAGCCTACTCCTACGACTTAGACTTCGGCTACGGAAGTGGAATGAATTGAATGTGGATGTTTTACATAGATAGGTCACTGTCTGATGCCAAATTTCATCAGCCCTGATCAAAAGTAGCTCAAATGAAAAATAAAATCAGCGAACAATAAATAACAAGCCATTCAATATTTAGCTTCGCAAATCGAAACTGACCGGGTAGAGGTACCTGGACTAACCACAGTAACCGCCTTAGGGTTCAAAATAAAAATAAACGCAACACAATCTGATCCCGTACGTGTTATGGCGTTTTCTGGCAAAGAGGTGTAATATAAAATCGTTGAAATGGCGTCGTTAGCGAAGCAGTAAGCACAGTACCAGTAGCGCAACATTCCAACATCTACAAGGACTATTAAATGTAACGCAGTTGCTTTGCAGGATTTAGCATCTTACTGGCTTAGTTTACGTTGTAAATTTTGTTGTTTGACCGTCTGAATTATGCGTGAGGCGTGGGACATTTATGTAGAGATGAGGTACTGTATTCGGAGGTGGCGTGGTTATAGCGTGGATGGGGCGAACGCCGACACATTCCCGAGGCCTCGAATCGTAAATTACAGGCGAGAGAGCGGCGCCGGCGCCGGGAGGAGCGCTTGTTACGATATTTGAACAAATTCCCGCCAGTGTTAATCTGCATAATAACAGCGGCGGGCACAAAGCGGTTGCCGAGTCCCATTATGCGCGGGCGCCACCCGCCTCAACGGTGCCACAGCCGAATGAAGGTAGCTACCACACTACAATGCATTATCATTGTTGCCCACTATAAACAATTCAGGTAATGCGACCAACTGTAGAAAGACCTTTAGTTCGCTATAAAGGTTGCGTGCGGGAAATGGCATCGGGCTGGGCAATACATACAGACAGACCGTATCGGAAAACCTTAACGCGAAGGTCTTAAACACCATGCCGCTTTATTACGTGAGCACACCTCATGCTCCAAGGCGCTCTACGCATGGTAGGTCCACAAAGTTTAGACAAACACCCACTAATCAGATAAAGTATGTGGTTGTTTTTTAACGGAAATATTTCACCAAAACCTCACCTGCTGTTAAGTGACGGTATGGCCGACGATAGATCGGACAGAGAGAGAGAGAGAGAGTTAAGAGATGTCTTTTAGAAGACCCCTCTTCACTTCTCTTACCTCTTAGTTTAGGTATGGTTTTCGAAGGACAAGGTAAATATCTCTATTTATAATAAATAAAACGAGGGAAATTAGGCAGAACATTAATTAATGAACGACCGTCGCTATTTGTATTTGTATTTATTTATTGCAGGTTTGTATTAGGTCTAAGCAATACATATTATAGATAATTGAATTGTAACATGAACCCTGTTAAGGCGCTGCAAGCTATTATGTATGATAAGTATGCATTACAACAGAGAGAGGAGAGTGGAAGAGGCAAACATGTGCCAACTCCACCTAGCGCGGGATAAGGGCGGGAAGGTAATGATGAAGTATGAATTTCTAAAAAAATAAACAAGTATTCTAGCAACCATCTGGTATCCATAAAACACGCTCTGCTTACTTTGGGTCTAGATGGTGCAGTCTCATGCCCAGCATTTCTTTTAGCCGCAGGACGGCTATCCACGTCCTCAGCTAGACATAGGCCCTCATGGATTTCCAAGATCATGTGAGGGTTGTTGCCAAACTCGTCACGCTTGGCAGGTGGGTTGGCGAGTGCAGTACTGGGTGTTGATACACGGAAAGACGCTGCTGCCCATCTTCCGGTGGTACTTGGCAGATTCTTACTGCATCCACGGGCAAGAGAGGAGAGGCAACATTCTGCCGTTAGCATTATTTGGATTGAAGTTTGCGATAGTCACTTATATTTAGTCGTATGTTATGTAAGGTCTACTACGGTTTCGTCGGAACAACTTAGCTCTTCTTCGCAGGCTGTGCGAGTCCTCTTTCCCCTACACCATGGATGCCTCACATGATTAACCGACTCCGAGCACGGTAAATCGACCGCCTTATCACCTTGCCATCATAATGAACGTTGCAACTTTTCAAGCAACACAAGGGGATACTTTGTACCTAATGACGGACTGGGTGCAATTGGGAGGAAAATGGGACTAAATCATTTGGCAATGAGCGTGGCGTGATCTGTTAAAATTTTGCAGGTTTTGCAACTTTAATAATGGTTTCCATTGCAGATGACATGAGAGATTTATTAAAGAATTAGCTACTTTTATCCGACTACGGAAAAAGTCTTAAATAAATAAAGCCTTTTGCCTTTATAAGTCTTCGACTTAACCGATTTTTATGAATTACCTAGGTGTGCTAAAGATCGCAGAGTGGATTCGATATTAGTAGATTTTAACGCGTAATCGATTACCATTTTTACTCTGAGCCCTCGTAGTCGGGTTAAGGTATTTTTTTCTACTTGTTTCAAAACAGTTATTAATTTTTTTGTTGTAAATGGACCACTCAAACGAACACATGCATTTCCAGCATTTGTTATCTAAGTTATTACAGCAACTTAGGAACCATTGGTGATGTGATGACAAACCGTGAGAAAGTCAGATCAATTCTTACTACAAGATTCGTTATTTTATTTTATTTTTATTTTATTTTATTGATGCTTGGAAAACAAACAGCTTATAATAACAAAGAAATGGTAAGTCGAATAGTACAAATTAAGCCTTAAACAGCTTTCACTTATAAAACTTAAGATTTAAATTAAAGTTAAATTAAACAGAGGATATGAATGCCTGGCAGTAACAGAAATAAATATAAATAAAAAAAAAACAAACATTTCAAAGCAGATTTTTTTGTGGTATAAAGCCATATAAATCAAATATATCCAATATGGGTCAAAGAAAATAACAAATAAGAAATACTATATATAAATACTTAATACTTTGTTTTTAAGTGTTTCTTGTTATTATGTTTAGTTTTAAGGTGTGCAATAAAGTATTTTCTATCTATCTATCTATCTATAAATATTATATAATATTATTATTATATACATATATTATAAACATAATACTATATAAATATTAGTTCAATATAAATAAGAATCCGTGAAGACAAATATATAAAGTAAAATATAAAATCACGAAGCGAAGAAGCCCTTGAGTATTGTTGATTTGAAAATATTATTTTTTGTATTAAACAAGTCAATATCTTGTGAGTACTGTGCGTTGTAGGTGCGCATCGTACGCAAGAGGTACGAGTTGCTTCGGTAATTAGTAGAAACTGTGGGAACGTACAACTTAAGAAATGGACTTCGCGAAGAGCGACTAGAAGGAACCACAAATTTAATGTCAGATAATAGTGCAGGAGTATCAATTACATTTAAAAGCACATTATGTAAAAATGAAAGATCAGCTGATTCCCTTCTCTTCTCTAGTGGCAATAGATGGTGATGCTTACAGCTGTCAACATAATCTGGAATGTAAACCTTATGCTTAAAATTTATAAATTTAAGGAATTTCTTTTGTGGCTTTTTGTGTTATCTTTACATATCCCGAGAAAATGTGAGAGAACTTGCAGATTCCCATGAAATTGATAAAGCACTTTATAAATGTTACGTGACATTTCGATGATTGGTTGATAGAATATTAATATCTCAAAAACTTAACTTAATCTTGAAAACATTTTGTTTTGGTAAAATATTTTTGCTTTCTTCTATAGTTTCCTTCTAATAGTTCTCGTTTCTGCGATAAGAATACCATAATACGTAAGGTACCTGTGAAATAACCGTTTATCGTTCAATGCGTGTTTCCAAGAATGTGAGTGAATTTGGATCAGTTTTACGAAAAGGTTGCCAACGGATCGTCACCCTATTTCTAAGCTTACACCGTCTATCTATCTGTCGGTCACAGATCTTTCTGACAGTCTTTAACCGTTGTAATCACCAGTTTTATTTTATTATCAGCTAATTTATAAGGCAAGCTAATTTATTTATACATTTGATTAGTACGGCTTACACCACTAGACAATATTAACAAAAAAAATAACATACAATAGTCAAGCAACAATTTCTCTACAAACTAAAATCAATAATATAAAATAAACATGTCAATAAATTTTAAAGTCAATATGAAATGGTCAGGTAACATTAATTAAATTTGAATAAGTACAATTATTTTTAAATACAATTATTTGAATAAAAATAGGATTGTCAGCAATTAATTATCATAAAAAAAGCCTTAAAATCCCTTAAATACCTATTATGTTTTAATTTAACTATTTATTTTTTAATATATTATAACTAAATATTCTGTTAATATTTTAAGCGTCTACCTGTTGCCGTTATTAACCGATTCATTGCGGCACCCATTTTTTAAAACTTTTCGCCGTGGCTGTGAACAAATTTTCTATGACACGACTGGCGTGTCAAGCGCCATAGAAGTTGATGGCACGCCTATTGTGCCATCAGCCATGTATATAAACCACATGCTTTTTCTTGCGTTTTCATGGGTTTGACCTTGATTCAAGTTTAGTTGACATTAAGCTACGGGAGTGTACGGCACGATACACTAATTAAATTGGTTTTGAAGTGTTAAACTACGTGTTTTTTCTAAAATGGATGGTAAGTGACTTTAATTTATCAGGTGTTTCAAACCTTTTGTGTTGTTTTAATTTTTAAACTTATTTCTACAAAAAAATATTCCGACTTAGGGTTTATTTATTTACAAAAAAACAATTCGTGGGGAAGGTAACATTTGAGTGGGATATCTTGCTTATAATTTAAATAATTACAATTGATGGACAAGATTAGTTTGTAGCTCGTCATAGCTGTCGGAAGTGCATAAAATTAAATATTCAGATTGTTTGTTAAATTGACTGTCCTATTTTAGAATCGACACGAAAACGCAAATACATTCCGGAAACAGAAAACTATGACAATGATGAGACTCAATGTGAAAATGAAGAAGAAACGATGAATTATATTTTTGAACAAAATTCACAATCATACTCAGATGATGGAACTTTCAAGCCTCAAAAGAAGTTTAAGGACAGTGGTACATGCACAGAAATTACTGATCAAAAAATTGATCAAGTGCCTTCCATATTTGATTTGCATGGATGCAAACATTTCGGCCAGTTTGTATCTAATGAACATTTAGCGTAATCATTATTACGTTTTAAGGGTCAATCGATGATCACCAAAAATATTTAGCACCCAGAAAAATGTCTTTCTCCGCTTCATGCTCCTAAATTTGGGGACACATTCCATGAGTTGGCAACCGTGCCACTGAATCATGCATGCCATTATTCCCTTTGCAAAAAAGAGACAGGAATATTTGGGAATTGTTGTCTCTTTCTCCCGTCTTCACTTTCCTTTGTACTCCTAGCTTTTGTTGCTAAAGTGACTCATTCTCTAAAAATTTTTAGTCAAGTTATAAATAAACAACAAAATGGCAGCCAATACGATCCGGTTTCACAAAAGCAGCGGATACTAGTATCCACATTTCGCTAAAAAAAACTTTTATATTTGTTAGGCCAATATTTTTGTTACTATTTCGCTTACTTTGGTGGCTTTGAAATAATCTAAATATGAACATACCTACCTAGGTCATGGGGTCTTATTTCATACAAAATTTGTTTACCTCCACAGATGGTGACATGTGCATCGATTTTTAAATCGATATTGTGCAAAGTTCATAATTATGCATTATTTAAGTGTTTTATCTATTTAAGTATGTTAGATTACTTAAACAAATAATTGGTTCGGTTTAAAGAATCTTTATTCTCAAAAACAAAAAATACAGTTCACTTATGAGAACAACATAATTTATTATATATCCGCTCGTTTGGTTTTGGTCAGTTTACTTACCAAGATTTTTTAGCCGTCGTTTGGTTTTGGTAAGTAAACTGACCAGTGAGTCATCGCTGAGTCATCGTTCCACGAAAACAATTGTCATTTTTAAACTATGGTGTTTATCAACTTCTTCTTTGTTTTGTAGCCTTCTCAATGAAGTTGACAATGACAATAACAAATAAAATTTACGTAGCCCAAGAAAAAATAATTTTATTCGATTAAATTAAAATTAAAAAAAAGATTACGCAAAAAAAATGCATAAAAAATGCACTTTATAATTACGATCAAAAAATATTTTGTTCTAAGACACCTAAATGTTATGTTATATATAGTGAGGTTATACCACATACTATGTATATACCGCAAAACATGTAGATATATGATAATACATTTTGAATTACAAACAAAAGTATTTTTTATATAAAATTAAATCAATAATTAATAGAAAATAATTTTTACGCTGTATATCCCGAACACAGACTACATTATGAATGATTCTACTGACAAGCTTCATTCAAACCCTTTCCATAGAGCGTAAATACCACGCTACGCTCCATTGTAAAAACCGAGCCAGTATCCACTTAGCGCTGACGCGGAGCGCCCGCGGAGCGCCCGCCGTTTTTCCCGCCAAAACGCAAACCAATTAAGGGTCGAAAAATTATTTTCGCGTAACCAAACTAGTGGATATATTATGATTAAAACTTGAATGTGGGCATAAAGTGCCAATGATTATTCATTCATTATAAGTATTAGTAGTATTGGCTATTTTGTAAATAATTTCTGGTTTATCGATAATCACTTGTAAAATGTTATGTATTTAAAAATTATTCTTATAACATTTGTTAATGTATCTGGCCGGTTTCGAGAAGTTGTCTGTGGTAATAGAAAAATAAAAAAAAGACAACTGACAGATGACAGCCATAGCGGGAACGCGAGTGAGGTACCTAGTTTGGAGGAAAAATGGAGAGGAGATTATTATAAACACTTGAGAAGAGTATAATATAGATATTTCATTATGTACACAACACAGTGTTTTAATTATGACTGAAGTCTTACAAGTATGTATGTATGTAATGGGGTAAATATCTACGATGAAAAAATGACACGCCTATCGTGCCATCAGCAACGTTAAAAAATAATTCAATGTAAATTTAAAAAGGTTGACAACCCCTGCAACCTCGAAATTCACACAATATCCGGAAACTAATACAACAGACTAGATTTTCGTGGAAAAACTTGATAGTTTTGTCCTGGGCAGACCCTTCTAAAACTTAATTTGAGGCTGTTACAACCGATGAAAAAATTACACGCCTCTCGTGTCATAAGCCATAAGTTAAAACAATTGATGACACGCCTGTCGTGCCATCAGCAATGAATCGGTTAATATCGATCAAAAAACGGTAAAAAAAATCACGTCTGTTGTATGGCCCCCCTTAAATATTAATTTTATTCTATTTTTAGTATTATTATAGCGGACAACAGAAATACACCATCTGCAAAAATTTCAACTATCTAGTTATCACGGTTCATGAGATACAACCAATGATAAGACAGACAGACGGATAGACAGACGAACAGCGGAGTCTTAGTAATAGGGTCCAGTTTTTACCCTTTGGGTACGGAACCCTAAAAATAAAGAGGCCGAGTTGGCCGAGTGGTCGCACCCCCGACTTTTATCCCGAAGGTCGAGGGTTTATAGGCGCACTAATGGATGTTTCTTTTTTGAAAAATGTATGTGCACAATTGGCATGAGCTTCTACGGTTAAGGAGATCATCGTGAGAGAACCCGCGCCCTAGACAGCTTCAGACGTACTGCCAAGTAGAAAAGATCTTCTGACTAATTGTAAAAGCCGACTAAGCTACGAGAATGGTACAGGTGCTGGGCAAGGCCATCTTACAATGTCCCAGGCACTGTAGGTAGCGTCCGTAGAATATGAAAACCAGTTGCTAACACTGTATAAACTAACTATAATAGATGTGAAAGGCCTTACTATTTTTTACTTTATCGCCCTGTGCCCTGTGTGTGTGTAGGCATAACTTATAGTTATAACAAACATAATATATATACAAATTATAACAAATTATATATATATATGTTTTAGGTACCAAATCATAATACGATGACTATTAACTAATTTGGCACATATATTTTCCTGGAAGAATGTCGAAAATAAAAATAAACTGTACTTCCGACAAACCTATAAATAATACTATACGGTACAAAACACAAATCATTGAAGGAACTATTTCTTCGGAAGCGTCAAGCTTATTAAAATTCAAAGCCCGATACTATTGTATAAGCAAAGCCTATTATTTGTTTTGATAAATTAGGCTCCACGCTATTTTAATATTTCATGAATTAATTCCGATGTAGCATTGCGATAGTGCAATGCTTACACATTATAATTCTAAAACGGATCCAGTAACCGTGACTAATGAAATTTTTCGAATGTACACTCGGGTACATCGGTGAGAGGTGCCAATAATCGAGTGTTATGAATACGGGCGAGGGGGGCCACCCACGTACAGACGACGCGACAATCGTCAAGGTTGACTTCAATGATACGGCGGGGCCGTCGGATTTTTCAGTGAAATAGTTTCGTGGTTTCATCGTTGTTTCGGCGGCGGTGACGGCAACGTCTGCGGCGGCCGGCGGTCGATGCCCCCGCGGCCACGCGATCTGGCGAGCCAACTCGACCAATAAAACCTCTTTGCCAATGCTAAAACTTTCAGACTGCCGATCAAGAGGCTACCTCCGCCGGCCTCTTTGGGGGCACAACTTTTCTCCGGATTCGAATCAGATAGCATAACGATTAACCACGAGATTATCTCTAGGATTTGCGCGCTTAGAACTCCTATGTTAACCAAACAGTACTAATATTTTTGATTATACCGCATATATTATACTACATAGGTACAAAAAAACAGACGCTAGGAAAAGCAAACATTGATTAATATGATCATAATGTTATGTGAAGATATTATTAGTTTACGTATATCGCTAAAGTTTAACAAACATCAAGAATTTTCAAACCTGTGTTTTTATATTTCTAAATCATATAAATGCATACTTTCAAATATTTTTATACACCAATATTGGTTAGAGAAAGGTAATTGCTTGCTAAAAACGGACGAGACGAGAAGACATATTCGCGGAATCATCGAAACTATTCAAAGAATTCGGAATGTGATTCAAAACCCAGAATACGTCAGGCATGACTAATAAATAGGTAGCAGTTACGACGGGGTACCCAAAAGAAACCGAACAAATTTTTTTTTTAATTTATGTATTCTATTTACTCTCCATCGACAATAAAATCGTTTCGCGATGACATGTCCTATATCTCTACTGTATAGGGTGTAGGGCCGGAAGTTAAAACGAGCTCATTAGGCATTTCCATTCCTTTTACGTAGACTTTATTTCCTTCAGTCAAACTCGATTCAATTATAAACTTAGGTGAAATTATCGTGGCTTGATATAATTTAATAAAAATAATACGGCTTTAACCACGTACCTAACTTATTATTATCTTGCTGACGTTTCGTAGACCATTTAGAGGCCCTTCTTGATGAAACGTCAGCAAGGTGATAATAAGTTAGGTACTTGGTGAAAGCCGTATTATATTTTATTAAACTAATACACTCGTCCAATCTTTTATTCCATTGCTCAAAACATTTTAAAAAATCGTCTTGTGATGCTCCACAGCGCGGTTTTTTTTTACCTTGAGTAATGTAGGCATAACGCTTTTTTACATGTCCCTATCATTTAGGGACAAAAAAAAGTCGCAGGTGGCAAGGTCGGGTGAGTATGTCGCCCGACTGTCACAAATCAGGCCTCTTCGGCGCTGCACAATCTTTTCCAAACTTCCAGGTAAAATGAGCTCTTATAAAAATAATTGTTTTGACGTTGGATTTCACTTGACGAGCCTTTTGGAGCGAAGAGAACTTGAAATCTTTCACTAGCTTGTTTGTTGCATAGTTAGTAGCACCATGATTCGTCACCTGTAAATACCTTGAAAAAAAGTCGGTAGGTACGTTTCGGAACTCTTCGTTCAAAGCAAAACATGGTTCCACGCAACGTAGTTTTTGTTCAGGTATCAGCAGTCAGGCACGAATTTGGCAGGCACCTTTTTCATTCTCAAATCTTCCGTTAAAATTCGCTGAACTGAACTCTCAAGTCACTCCAGACAGCTCTACAATTTCTTCAATAGTTCGTGGTCGGTTGTTTGGATTTTTTTTTACATTTTCTACCAGAGCGAGGTTTGTCGTCAATTGACATTTCACCATTTTGGAAACGGGAAAACAGCTCAAATACTTGAGTTTTCCTAAAAGCATCATAGGCCGAAGATTTCAAGAGTTTCTTTGCCAGGCGCTGTTAACGAGAATCAGCCATTGCAAAAACGTCGAACAAAAAAAACAACTGTTACTAAAAAATCACACAAACCAAACGGAACCTTCTATAGCGACGACGCTTGGCTTACTGAGGGCAAAGGCGGGCGGATCTTTACGCCCCTAGCGGCAGAACGCGATACTACAAAAATTCAGTCCACCACACATCATCAGTTCGGTTTCTTTTGGGTACCCCCTCGCATTTCGTCTATGTATCTAGAGTTCAAGATTCCACAAGTTAGTTCAGGATTTTTCATTAATTGGTAGGTCATTCATTACTCATTAGCATAGAATTTTAGGCAAATAGAGAAGCAACGTCTCGCCTAATTCTTATCAATGAATGGTTGCGCAGTGGCAACCTATGCCTTCGCACAACGGTGCCTCGCGTTCCTTTTGATGACGTAACAAAATGGCTGACAAAACTGTACATAGACCATTGCTTAGGTGTCCATATTTTGATTTTTTATGACAATTTAAGATATGACTTAATTTTTAATAAAATGGGGAACTGTATAAACCACATTTAGATTAATTACATTAATTGAATTATCCCTTAGGTTCATTGTATGTAGTATTTTTTTTTGTAATTAATAGCACTTTTAAAAAAATACGTGTAAGAGAGTATAGTTAAAGATGCATTAAGAAAACTCAGAAATGTTACCTGTCTGAGACACATGCTCTCAAATTTCTCTACCACTAGCGCCATCTAACATTGTGCAGGCAAACACCGTAGGCAACAGAAAAGCAAACACGCTTCATAGAACCGCGTGTCGTTCTGTTTGTAAACTGCAACACATCTTAGTCATGAAACAAACTGATAGATGGCGCTGTTTGACAACAAAACTAACATAAGCCCCAATATAACAAAAAACAGGTGCAAATAAACTGTTCCTATTTTAATTAATGCTGTGTATTCTATCAAATGAATTTTATACGCACAAACTGTAACTAGAATCATCCTACCTACTACTGAAAATCGAATGAAAATCCATCCAGTAGTTTTTGAGTTTAGCCATAGAAGTTCAAATGCTTCAGGGTTGTCTCTTGGACGTAAGTCCGGATGGATTTACATAAGGTTTTCTCGTGCGATCGGTACTACCCCGCGACTATTTACATAAATAATACAAGGTAGCTTACCTGGCGGTATGGAAAGTGGCTCTTTCCGAAGACCCAGCAGCGCCAAAGGAAACGCCAACAGCCAACCCTTCAGGAATGTTGTGGACCGTGATAGCCACAACAAGCAGCATGATGCGCTTCCATTGCGATTGGCGGGCTTCCAGCGCCCGCGCTATGCTGTCTCTGTGGTCGCCTTCGCCGTTCTCGCCAGATTTCTGAAACCAATAATGTTTTCAAGTAATAAAAATGTTCTTTTTAAAAAATATAAGCAAGAACGAGAAATTAGTTATCATAATGCACCATGAAACGGCTCAAATCAAAAGATTTTCATATTCAGCTGAAAGTCTATATTATCGTAAATCATTATTTCTTTACGTTTTTGTTGTTTTAAGAAATATGTGGGTAAAAATATTCTAATTACATCTTTCATATGTATTTTGCATAGCTTAGTATCAGTTCGACTCTTGTGGTTAATGTATATTCTATTTTTTCCTAAAGAAGATGGGAAGTTTGCTTCCGTTCACTTCTTATTTCTTGAGGATTAGTCCAAAAAATGTTCCCCTGCAGTGAGAAAATAACGGCTGAAAAATAAATAAAATAAAAAATTAACCCTAAAGAGGTATCTCGGGATTAAATTCTCGGGCATCTGTTTTAACTTTGAACATGTTTAGTTACACAAGTACATTTACGTTCAAAGCAATCATAATTAGTACTAATCTTTTTACTCGCTAGTTTGTCACACATTAGACCATTATTTTTCTAAGACTTATTTATAAATTCATATCAAATATTTATTTCTTGTTATTCGCAAAGTAGGTAAAAATAATTATTTACTTATAGGTAAATTATATTTATACAATATAATAAAATTAGAATACGTGTTCCACGTTGAAACTCTTCAAGCGATGCTAAAGAATCTTCACAGAGCATCTTTGAGAGTCGGGCTAAGGATGAACATGTTCAAGACCAAAATCATGACGAATCTCTTAGGTAATATACCAAGCATCATCATCATCATTTCACCCATAAAACGTCCACTGATGAACACAGGCCTCCCTCATGGATCTCCATGAGGGGTAGTTGCCATACTCACCACGCTTGGCAGGCGGGTTGGTGAGCGCAGTATGGGATGTTGATACACGGATAGACGCTGCTGCCCATCTTCCGGAGGTATCCCTTAGCAGGCTCTTACTGCATCCATGGGCAAGCATAACTGTAGGTAACCAACAATTAGAGGTGGTAAAAGATTACGTCTACCTTAGGCTTTGTTTATCCATTAGCAGTAAGTGAATGTGGGCTGATAGATAGATATATAGACGTGTTCCAACGCGTTCCTACTATAGTCCGGTGAGCTAATGCCCCTTGTCCTTTTTTAACTTTCGCGATCACAACAATTTATGCATATACATATAACCGGTATTTATCGTGTAAATTACTTTAATTATTTCCCGACGTTACAACTGGATTGCACCAGGCATGGCCCCGGGAAATAATACAGGTAATTTACGCGATATGCCCGGTTAAATGTATATAAATAATGAACTATGCCCCTTTCTTGATAAGAGGCACAGACATCACCACGGTTTGTAAAGACTGGGGCCTGAAATAAGACCTGAGGAACCAGGTCACCAGGCATCTCCACGGCGAATAAGCCAGTTTTGTCACGTACCGTGGCGTTAACGTCTTTTTGGGCTTAGTATCAAAGCAAAATCCGTCTACTGCGTGCTTTAGGGTGTGTGCGTTTTCACTGAGACAAAGCGGAGAGGATCGGAGCATAATTGACCAATCACCACGCACGATTCCTCGAGCCTTGTGCCCTTAGAGCATTGTTTAGGGTGAAACGCACCCTAACGCTTCTCTTAGATAAGAAGCTGGCTAAGTGGCTAAGTGCAGAGTTTCAGTACATAGTAAATCAAATATTGTGTTTCATGGTTACGTTGTGACGTCACAGTCTGTGTCTGGTGCATTAGTTTTGTAAATAATATTATGAAATGACCGCGCTATTTTTACACTTTTAATGTTTCATAAGTTTGGGGTTTAATTGGAGGAGCTAAATAAAAAAAATATTTCTGGGCATAATGTGAGGACTATCCTTTTCCGTGTCTCCTGTTCCGAAAAAATATCTAGCTATAGACAAAGGTCAGTAGGTATATTTTTCTAGCGAATATCCTTTCTTACCAAGAAGATTTCTTACTAAGAGCTGTACTAACCAGCGAGTGATGGGATTGATGGTGTCCCCGCCGCCTCTGAGCGGTATGCTGGTTTGATATGCAGTCGGCAAACTCGGCCGGCTGTGGCAGGTCCAACGTCACAATAGTGGGGTTGGAGGGCCGCCTCAACGTAGTCATCTGTTCCAGATCTTCTAGCTTCTCCTTCGATTCCTTACTCTTTGTTATACCTGTAAATGTTTGAAGCATATAAAATATAGTCAATTGGCCTTTTATTCTAATTCTACTATACATTGTATGTTTAAACATTCTAGTGTAGGGAATGTTGCCCCTCCTCTCTTGCCCGTGGATGCTGTAAGAATCTGCCAAAGGACACCTCCGGAAGATGGGCAGCAGCGTCTTTTTGTTCATCAACATCACGTTCAGCGCTGGCCAACCCGCCTGCCAAGCGTGGTAAGGCAACTATCCTTCATGATCCTTGGTGATGAATGAGGAAGGCCTATGTCCAGCAGTGGACATCCAGAAGCTGAGATGATGATGATGACATAGTAGAGTTATAGATGGTATAGGTGTTTGTATTATACAGCGTCAGCAAATGCCATTCATGCTGCATGAGATGCAGTGTCTGGGACATTTTAAAATATGAAAACTAACATACATATAATAATGGTTAGGTACACATTAATAATACCCTAAAATATATGTATGTGTAACTGTGTAGAAAAATCAGAAACCTTAACAAGAATCAAATGATGGTAAATTATATCTTTTAGATTTAGGTATTATTTATAATGATCTATACAACTAACGATCATGGTAACATAATATTACACTATACTCAACGCTCGATTTCGAAGTTATTATTGCATTACCTTGAGCTGATTTCAATAATTTACGATTGCTTGAACCTATAAACCTTATAAATAAGTACCTAACAAGATAACAATAATAGTTTCACTTTTACAACTTACGCGAGTACTATACATGTTTTAACTCACGTATTTCAAGTAGGTTGCTGAAACAGACGGTTACAACAGCGTTTTTCTAAAAAATTTGTTTTGTTATGTGCTTTTATTAGGTAATCGGTAGCTGACCCGTACTGTTTTGCTCGCAGAGGAAGTTAAATTTTTAATCTCTTGTGCGTGACTTTATTGCTTTCGCTATTCGAAATTCTTTGGTAGAGACATCTTACTTAATGTTAAAAAGTCATGCGAGTCACAGGCGAGCGATGAAAAAAAATAATCTTGGTTCACCACTCGTCCGGGGCATTTAATACATGTTGAATGACTAGCTCATTCAACATGTATTAAATGCCCGTTCATAATGTTACGTCAATGTAAAATATTATTGATTTTTATCCGACTTCAAAAAAAGGAGGAGGTTCTCAAATCGTCTGTATTTTCATTCCATTCGTCATTATCATCATCACTATCAGGGTCATTGAAAGTTTTGATTTTGTCTTTTTTAACTTTCGCGATCACAACACATTATTGACATACATATAACCGGGTATTTATCGCGTAAATCCTAAAAAAAAAGATCCCATGAAAAAAAGAACCATGCTTAGTGCAATCCAAACGAAACGTCGGGAAATAATAAAGGTAATTTACGCGATAAATACCCGGTTATATGTATGATAATAAAGTTTTGATTTTTTAATTCTTTGTTGAAAAATTTAAGAATATTTGAAACAATATTTTCGGTGTTCAATCAGCAAACATGCATGGTTTATATACATGAAGGTTTAAATACCTACTCCATGGACAAACAATGTACCAAATAAAATATTACTTACTGGAACTGAATAATCTGCTTAAGTATGATTGTGATTAGTTTTTATAGTGGCACACTTATACTGTAGCTGTTTTCACTACTCAGCAAGTAGAATTGAAGTTATTATGGTTGCCAAGTTATTGATGTTACCAATAGAGTTGCATCAAAATTATGTTGAACTCCTGACCTTTTTAGGTGGCGAAGCCCCCTAATATGCATAGCGCTGTCTGGTATGCGCTAGCGCTGCATGAGACAATTACAACCGAACGCGTTGACCGACTTCCATGAAACCTTTTTTGTTAGCACCGTCTTAATGAGAGAAGGGTACTGATTGATTTTGCTGGACCGGGGTTATTGTGACCTCAAAAGGTCGCCAAAAAATAAGTCTTCAAATGGCCGATAACGTCCGAAAACGCAAAAATTCAATTTTTGACTTTTGGTGACCTTTTGAGGCCTTCGTACCCTTTTCTGGTACCCCCGTACCAATGTTTGTTCATAGATATTATATTGAAAGAAATATGCATGAGAATCAAGTCCATGGAAACCAAAAATATCACACAGACATTTGTAGTTATTATTGCAAGCAGAGTAAATGAACATCATTCGTGAAGCAACTGTAATAAATTATTTCATTAACAAGTGATTCATCTACCTCTATATATAAATCAGAGGCTCTGGCTGAGTGATAAGACAGATATTTACAGACAATGTTTGCCACTATCACAGCAAAACAAAAGGTTACCTGTACTGTGTACTCGCACATCAATAAAAGGCTAATATAAGTAAATGTTTTGCCTGAGTATACTATACATTAAATAATAAATTTTTAAATGCTCTTTTAATCACTAAAGTTTACTTGTTATCTTACGTTTTTTGTAGTGGAACAAATTGAACACCATATCATACTAACGCTACCATATAAAAAATGCAGATAACTTGAGGACCTCCCAGGTTAGAAGTTGGTTGATTAAATCATTATAAAACATTATTTTTTACATTACCAATACCAATAATCAAGTAATTCTAAATATTATGTCCCAATCTTTCAATCACCAGATACAGAACTGGCCTCCATGATGAAATATTTTGAAACACATTTATTGTTGGGAAGCCTTTACTCAATCTTGCCAAATATCTCTTTAGTTATCTATTACAAGAATATGAAATATTCTTGTAATAGTTCTGCCTCCACCGACGACTGCCGCGGTTCTTACCAAGTCATCTGCCCATCTAGTAGGTGGACGTCCTACGCTGCGCATGCTGGTCCGTGGCCTCTATTCGAGAACTTTGCGGCCCCATCGGCTATATGTTCTGCGCGCTATATGACTAGCCCATTGCCACTTCAACGTACTAATCCGTTTGGCTATGTCGGTGACCCGAGTTCTTCTACGTATGTATCTCCTCATTTCTGATACGATGCCGTAGAGAAACCCCTAGCATAGCCATAGCTCCATAGCTCGTTGAGCAACTCTGATTCATAAGCCCAATTGTGAAGGACGTCTCTGTTCCATATGTCAATGGTAACACACATTGTTTGAAGACTTTCGTCTTCAAGCACTGAACTTGTCCAGGTATACGTGTGCGTCGACAACTTTGAGAGCTGAGTTCTCAACCATAACTGGCGCAGGTACGACATGGAATAACTTGTGTCTTGTCCATGTTCATTTTTGCCTACCCGTTGAGACTCGATTGAGGCCTTCGAGCATCGTGCTGAGCTCTTCCATCAACTTTGCCACGACTACAATATCGTCTGCAAACCGAAGGTGAGTCATGTATTCGCCGTTAACATTGATGCCCAGTCCTTTCCATTCCACGAGCTTGAAGGTATCTCCCAAAGCGGTCATAAACAGTTTCGGAGAGATGACATCTCTCTGTTTTACGCCTCTTTTTAAGGGAATCGCCTTCGAGCTCTTTTCCTATAATCGGACTGACATAGTGGCGTTTTTATACAAACACTTTAACACTTCGATGTACCGATAGTCAATACGTCATCGTTGGAGAGACTAAAGCACCGCCCATGTTTCGATCGAATCGAAGGCTTTCTCATAGTCCACAAACGCGAGACAAAGCGGTAAGTTATACTCTTCGGTCTTCTGTAGAACTTGCCGCAGCGTATGTATGTGGTCTATGGTACTGTAGTCTTTTCGGTACCCGGCTTGTTCGGGAGGCTGGAAGTCATCAAACTTGCGCTCGAGACGGTTCGCGATGATCCTTGAAAACAGCTTATAAACATGGCTGAAAAGCGAGATGGGTCTGGTAATTCTGCAGCAAGGTGTTGTTGAAGAACAGAACCATCATGCCGGCGCTCCATGCTTTTTGCGTTAGTACCTTCAAGCTGACCCGACATTATACCGAAGATATCCCGGACATCAGCCTGTATGAGATCAGGATGGCCCTGAAACAGCTTAAGAACGACAAGGCGCCGGGGGAGGACGGAATCACTTCAGAGCTTCTGAAAGCGGGTGGATCACCGGTACTTAAAGTCCTTCAGAAGCTCTTCAACTCCGTCTTGCTCGAAGGTATTACGCCAAAAACATGGAACAAAAGCGTCGTGGTACTGTTCTTTAAGAAAGGTGACAACACCTTGCTTAAGAACTACAGACCGATCTCGCTTTTGAGCCATGTTTATAAGCTGTTTTCAAGGGTCATCACAAATCGTCTCGATCGCAGGTTTGATGACTTCCAGCGTCCCGAACAAGCCGGGTTTCGAAAAGGCTACAGTACCATAGACCACATTCATACGCTGCGGCAAGTGATACAGAAGACCGAAGAGTATAACTTGCCGCTATGTCTCGCGTTTGTGGACTATGAGAAAGCCTTTGATTCGATCGAAACATGGGCGGTGCTCGAGTCTCTCCAACGATGCCGAATTGACTATCGGTATATCGAAGTGTTGAAGTCTTTGTATAGAAACGCCACTATGTCAGTCCGAGTACAGGAACAGAGTTCGAAGGATATTCCCTTAAAAAGAGGCGTAAGACAGGGAGACGTAATCTCTCCGAAACTGTTTACGACCGCTTTGGAAGATGCCTTCAAGCTCTTGGAATGGAAAGGACTAGGCATCAACATTAACGGCGAATACATGACTCACCTTCGGTTGGCCGACGATATTGTGGTCATGGCAAAGTCGATGGACGAACTCAGCACGATGCTCGAAGGCCTCAATCGAGTCTCCCAACGGGTAGGCCTTAAAATGAACATGGACAAGACGAAGGTTATGTCGAATGTCCATGTGGTGCCTGCCCCAGTTATGGTTGAGAACTCGGCTCTCGAAGTTGTCGACGCGTATGTATACATACCTAGGACAAACTGTCCAATTAGGTAGGTCCAACTTTGAGAAAGAGGTCAATCGACGAATCCAACTCGGATGGGCAGCGTTTGGGAAACTACGCAACGTCTTTTCGTCCAAAATTCCTCAGTGCCTTAAGACGAAAGTCTACAACCAGTGTGTGTTACCAGTGATGACATATGGAACCGAGACGTGGTCATTCACGATTGGCCTCATGAATAAGCTCAGAGTCGCTCAACGAGCTATGGAGAGGGCTATGCTCGGGGTTTCTTTACGCGATCAAATCAGAAATGAGGAGATACGTAGAAGAACTCGGGTCACCGACATAGCCAAACGGATTAGCACGTTGAAGTGGCAATGGGCAGGCCATGTAGCTCGCAGAACAGACGGCCGATGGGGCCGAAAAGTTCTCGAGAGGAGGCCACGGACCGGCAAGCGCAGCGTAGGACGTCCACCAACAAGATGGGATGATGACCTGGTGAAGACCGCAGGTCGACGGTGGATGCAGATCGCTTCCAACCGCAATAACTGGATATCCATGAGGGAGGCCTATGTCCAGCAGTGGACGTCCTACGGCTGAAATGATGATGATGATGATCAAGCAAGGCGGAATTGAAAGCATTGACATAAGTCACCTCTCTTTATAGCCTTAGGTTTGCTGTAAGAAAACTCTTTCAGGGTTAAGCTCGCCTTTGTACATAACTAATAAGTACTTATAAATGTTTTTTAAGTTATTTCTTTGTGTACAATAAAGAATTTAAAAATAAGTCTATCTAATATAAAAATAGTTATTTGGTAAAACTCTTCAAATGAAACTCATAGATTGTATTGTTTGTGGAAGGATTAATTCAATCTTCGTCTGAGCTTGATTGGATAAGAGGTAGCCGAGATATCACAAATATCTTGCCTTGCACACGCTTTTACAAACATTGACAAAACATAGTAGCCAAGTTATATGGGAGTTAATTTAAAAATAAGGGATAAAGTTAATTAAGAAATTATTTGTTTTTTTTTATACAACTAAATGACAAGACAAGCCCATGGCTCATATGATGCTAAGCAGTAAACCCTATTACAACTGCAATGCCGGGGTAATCAGGTTAATTAAGCACATGAACAATGCTGTACTGCATTGCGCCCGTCACCCAGAGGCAAACTTGTAAGGTCTCATGTGCCCATAATTTCACCAGCCCCCTTACAAAAGGCGGCAGAAATAGGTATGGTGGTAGTATTTGCCCGGATGAACTCTTCTCAAAAAGTTTTACTACATTAAAAATTCAGGCGTGACTGCAGAAATCCATTATAATATGCCGATTCTCTTGAAGATGCTTTCCAGAGAGGCAAGGTAAATTCTTTCAGTGTGTTTGTCAAGGACTCATTTGATCTATCAAATAGGTTAGTGGATTTCTTACTTTATTTTTATTGTTCATTTAGATATTATAATTAATTAATGAAAAGCAAATTTCATCATGTATATCATGCAAACCTAACAAATTATCTCTATTATTCAGTGATGACTACTGTTAGAAATAATTTGAAATGGTTAATTACCAAACTGGGTAAGACATATGAAGCAATCCCTTGTACACTGATTAAAAAATCTATTATTAAGTAAAAGTTTTTCTTAGAAGTTAACAAGCAAAATCTTATAGTTTTAAAAACTTTATGATCTAAAAAAACAAACACAGAGTAAAAATGTGCATAAAAAAATCTTATCTCAGTGCATACACACACAATCCTTTAAATTTTCAAAGTTTATTGTATTAGGGGCCTAAACAATATCAGGATTATAAAATATCAATAGATAATATATTGTCATAACTATCAAAATAATTTGTAATTTACTATGTACATATTTCACAGTTCCTATAATATTTATCTATTGTGATATTTTATCATCTTCTCAATTAGGCCCCAGTTCTACTTCAACAGTTACCATTATACTCATCTCCATTATCTCATTTATTATAGGCTTAGTTATATTATGTATAGTTACTTTTCAAGATGGATTTACATGAATGGTTTTCTTAATTTAGAGGTAATGATTTTTTAAGAGTTAATTATATCTCAAAGATTTAAAGATGCTGATGATAATATTATATAGGTATTACAAGCTTTAAATATTAATTAAAAAATAATAATAATAATTGGGACTTACTTATCATCATATTTGTAGAACTGATTCCTAAATAATCAAGGAATCTGTCTGTGCCAAATACAAATACTGCTCCAAATAAAAATCCAACAGCCACTGGTAAAAATGCATACTCTCCATTTTCACCATAGACTTTGGATTCCTTGCACATTTCTATGGCTGGCTCAAGCAGCGACCAGTAGGACGCTGCAGTCATTACCCCGGCTGCGAATCCCAGGGATACATCCAGGAGTTTCCTCTATAACCGAAAAATAGTATGTTGTAACTATGTAAAGATCACATGCAATCACATTAACGAATAAGACACGACACTCACATGTTTCCCTCTTATGAAGAACACACAAGCGGCACCCAAAGCGGTCAAACCCCACGTCAGAAGAGTTCCCAATAATGCCTGGGTCACAGCACCATACCCTTCTATCATAATGAAGATTTACAAAGACAGACGGCTCAGGATTTCGGTCAATTTAGGAACATAATAAAAACTATCAGTTTATATAGGATACACGTGCAACCTGCTAAGTAAAATAATAGCAAGTGTTTATATTATTTTTATACATTCCTTCCACACGTTTTAGTTCACCGCACGTAATTCTACTCTTCTCTTCATTCAGTCAATTTCACGTCAATATGTATTGTACCACATTTGTACGGTACTTCAAAGAAAGTTTCCATCTGGTCAAAATTATCTTTGCTAAAATTGCACCAAAACAAAATTGCCAGAAGGAATTCCAACTGATTTTATTGCACATATTTAACTATTGTGTGCGTACAACTAAGTCAATTATTTTAATAATGATATACAATTTATCAAGTGTAAGCTGGACACCCTATATCACAGAACACTAATAACACTAACGGACCCTTTATTTTGTATAGCATAATGGTCGATATACATAGGTATTATCAAAATAACCTGTTATCAAGATCTAATTTATGTTAGGTCTTCATACCTTAAGCGTCCTTTATAAAAATTAATAAATAAATAAACCTGGTTTTGATTTGGCCGATATTTTATATTGCCCAAGCACCGTCCACCACACAGTAATCAATAAAAACTAGACTATTCATATTCTTGGTTGAGCCAGGTTGAACTAATAAAAATCAGTCCCAACCGTGCTCAGTCAGATTTAAGTGTATTGAAATGTTTTTTCCCCTATAATAGCTTTGCCAAGTTACCTAACTAATTTGTTTATAATACCCGTCCATAATTTTTGCGTTTCTCATATTTTTGATATGACCATGTTCCTGTGGGCTATGTAGTTTTTATGATGTTAACCTTGTGCGTAAATAAATATAAATTTATATAACTACTTATATAAGTACATATAAGTATATATATGTAAGTACTTACTCAAATATTTTCAGAAAATAAGTAGTTGTTTTGTACTGTGCCTTTATTTTGATTTTAATACTTATTGTAGAACGTATATTGAAATTTTGAACATATATGCATTTAAATTAATAAGTTGTACCTTATCCTTTTTATTTTATTTTATATATATTTTCTTTTTGGTACATGTTATTATAGGTTTTCTTTTGAATGTACCTAGGTAATAACTACTTAGTAGCGTGTGCATTGCGGTAACCACCAACCACACATATTTGGTTACCTACTAGAAGACGTACTGTGGCTCGACCCGTTCGGCCAAAGCACATGCTGAGTAGTCACCATTTTTGTCAGTAGTTGTAGAACCATATGAATGTATATTTTGATTGCTTGTACTATGTGTAACAAAAAACGTATCTTTTATCTTTAACCCCTAAGGTCGACAACGTACAAACTTGTACGTATACACCAATATATTAAAAAGTGCATTCTAGTGTTTCTCTCGTGCTTTGTCCATTGAGGCTTTGTATATAAAAGAAAGAGAGCATAGAATAGCAGAGAATATGCTGTAGAATTTGATGTTTAATATGTGTGGTTTGTTGTCTTTGGCATCGAGCACTGCCATTTTGAAATCAGACGTTTGGTACGACCTAAAAAATACGTGTTTTTTTGTTTTTCGTGAGAAAGGTGAGTGAAACCAGATACATAGGTTTTTAGACATTATATTCAAGATTACAATAGGCATACCACATTGTTCCTAAATTGTCTCATATTCCTAAAAATATTTAGTTTCCATGAACGTCTTTAGTTTTTTTTTTGTTTTATTTAAAATATGAAATAATAATAAATCATATCAAACTTATGTTAAAATTTAGAACTGTATTATCATTTATTTATTTTATTTCAAGTAAAAATTCCTGTTAAAGATAAAGATAAAGATAAAGATCATTTATTTGCATAAACATGTGTAAGCTAGGATGACAAAATAAGTAATTAGTAACAACATGTTTTACCTTCGCAGGCGTACAAAATTAAAGTGTGGCATGCTACAAAACAAGTCCATAAAAATATTAATTAACTAAAATATGATGTCACTGTAAATAATCACATGAATTAATATAATATTACAATTTGTCATTTAAGAATTCGTCAATGGTATAATAGCATTTTGAGATCAGTAGTTTTTTAAATTTAATTTTAAATAAGCTATCATTAAGTTCCTTATATATAATAGGAATTTTGTCATAGATAATAGGAGCCATGCATATAACACTTTTGCCTAACATTGCAGTTTTAGATGGGAATCTACATAACATAGTGTTATTGCGTCTGTTGCGGACTATTTTATCACACATACGTGGAAATAGGTGTGGATTACTTCTTACAAATAATGCTACTTCTAAAACATAAAGAGACGGAAGTGTTAGAATTTTATTTTCTGTTAGTTTCAGTATTATCGTCATTCTTGTTAAAGTCTGCAAATATCAGGTGGCGCCGCCATGACACGCGCGAGCGAACGGGTTTAAGACATGATAGGTGACAGTCGAGCTTAAGGGTTAAATTTATCAAAAATAGCTGTGTCCCGTACAGCATGAATACCAGATGCTGACGTTCTATTATAAATCATCTATATAAAATAATGTGAATGTCCAATACTTTAAGTAAGCTTGAACGCAATAAAAAAATATTTTGACGTGGCTAGCAGCTAGATGTAACAAGAAGGTTTTGAAGTTGGCATCACAGTTCACTTGTGTTTGAGACACTGATGCAGTTGTCTGACTTTGAGTTTGGACTTCATGATGACAACGACATTTGTAACTGACTGCTAAGATGTGACACGGTGATTGTCAGTGCCCGAGTGAATGATTGCTCCGGAGCATAAAACAAAAGAAGAAGTTGCTCCGTACGACCCTCAGAATAATAACGTAATATTACGTTATTATTCTGAGAGCCAGAGTATGTATGTTTTTTTTTAACACTCCGTTCTGCTGGTTCTACTTCGTTCTACCTACGACTACGACGCGACGCGACCATCGTCTTGAGGGTCGTCTGCATTTTAATAGATACCTAGTTAATATGATATGGTGTTGAAATCGTTCTATTTGAGATATATATTTTTATACTTCATCATCATCATCATCATTTCAGGCGTAAAACGTCCACTACTGAACTAAGGCCTCCCTCATGGAACTCCATGAGGGGTCTCCATCTTCCAGTCCATCTTCCGGAGGTGTCCCTTAGCAGGCTCTTACTGCATCCACGGGTAGGAGAGGAGGGGTAACATTCTACTGCCGGCACCCCACGGCTCATTTTTATACTTACTTATATAATATTTTTTTTACGGTAAGTAGGGTAGACTCACGCAATTATGTGATAATCCTAATTTCGTGAGTCTGTTTCGAAGCTGGTTCTGAGTTAAGTGAGACAGATACATATCTATAATATAAACCTTAAGATAGAGTAATAAGTCTTATTTTACTCTGAAAAGTTTGGTTCGAATCGCGCGAGAGACATAGTAAGAAACGAACGACAGATTTGTCCCCCCGCGCTCAGTTTCTTGCGCTGCGCGGCCACAGGACATTTGTGTTTACGTAAATAATTAAAAATAAATGGTAAATGTACATAGATTGCTACAAAACTTACACAGTTTAGGTATAGTTATAACAGTGCAGATAGTGATTTGTGACTTGGGGTGAGCAAAGGGTGAGTGGTTTTGTATAATTTCTTATTTTGTCAACCTAGGTATTAAATTAACGAATTTTCAAGTTTTTGATTGAATCTGTATCACGGATTTAACGTAGGTAAATGTGATGTACGTAAAAAACTGTGTTAGGAACTATTGATTTTCGTTATTTGGTACCTATGTTAATGTGAATCTTTACGTCAAGTACATTTTTTTAAATGGTTTGACCATATAAAAAATGTAATACTTACCTATAGAAAAAACTTTTCAGAATTATTGTCACGGAATTAAATGAGTTAAACTTTTATTTTTCACAGATAATACCTAATGGAGGAACAGAAAGAAAAGAAAAATAAAATACTATGCGACGCTGAGAACCGTTGTCGAAAATGTATTAGAAAAAAATATGACAGTTTACCGCGCATCAAAAGAATTCGGTATTCCATGGACTAATCTCAAAGATAATGTTCGTCGTGCGAAAGAAGAAAGAGACGAAGGAATCGAATTTCAATTTAATATGTCTAAAATTGGAAGACCGTTTTCACTATCTGTTGAATTAGAGCAAAAATTAGTTGCTTATATCATTGAAATGCAGGAACTCGGGGCCTCACAATGAATCAGATTCGAAAAATTGCCTTTTCGTTGGCAGAGGCAAAAAATCCTAAGCATTGCTTTAGCACAGATAATATAATACACTGCTTTAGCTCAGACAAAGGTTTTGCTGGTTGGAACTGGTGGGTCAGTTTTAAACAGCGTGATGGCCTATCTTTGCGAACACCGGAGAATTTATCCGTTACCCTATCATGTGCATTGCCAAAGCCAAGATATACCAAAAGGAAGCCAACAACAAGTTTTCATGTGTGACGCTTGCAGTGTGGCAGATAGTGATGATGATGATTAATAGATAAATGTTCATATTTGGATTGGGACTTTTAAATTGATTATTACTTGTGTTGCACATTTATTCAAATACCTAATTTAAATATTTTTCTTATTTCGTGATACGTAGGTAATTAGCTGAGTACCTATGTATCACGCACGGACATAAAGTGATTATCACGAAATTGTCAAAGTCAACGAGGTTTCGATTATTAGCTATAAGTCTAAAAGTAGTAGTCCTAAATAAGTTTACTATCCTAATTATTGTAAATGAAAGACTGATTAATATTCCTAGTTAAAATAAATAAGAAGATTTTACTAAAATATCGAAGTTTTATTAAATATTTTGTTTTAGCACGAAATTGGATGAGTCCACCCTACTTACTCTCATACCGCGCGTAGGTACATATAAAAATACCTTATATGTTATGTACTAAAACATTAAAAATAAATTTTATATACTTCATACCTACCTACTAATTTAGGGAGTTTTTTTCGTGTTCACATCCCTATAGCGACGGCAGGTATACGATTCCTGTAGGCTAGAATTGGGAGTGAGGAACACGTTCTAGTATTTCGCAGGAACTCGTAGCACCTTAGAAAAAATTACCTATGTCATGATTCTAAGCAAAACAATACGACTTCAAGGTTGCGTTCATTGTTCTCGTCGACTCGAGATGTAGCGAATCTTCATCCAGAAACGGACTCTCTCTTTCACTCATCGTTGGATCGACCTCATCGTCTGAGCTGTTGGGATCCAACCTCGATAGGTAGGTAGAGGGAGACGGTCGGCTCCACAGCACACAGGGTGGCCTCTGATGCTATCGTGACAGCTGTAACACTTCCGCGTCTGTTGCGAGATGGCTTTGATCGACTTTTTTTCCAGCAAGGTGAAGCCATCAACGTCGACTTTCTTCGTTGCACCCTCAGCTTAGCTTCAGTGCTACGCACGATTTCATTGTGGCTGGGACGATACTTGTGCGTATCTATCTCTTCTTCTGTTTGATGGCACGTGGAGCAGAAGAAGGCGCCACTGACACTGATATCTGTGTCGCCACCGGGGGCCGAGGTCATCGGTGCCCGGCATTTGTTTACCTGTGCATCGGTATTAATGTCGCGTCGGCATTTCTCGACGAAGTGATGATTTGCAATGTGTTTGCAATTTACACCGCGCCGCACACACACGTTTTGCGCTGACTGCGGTGCGGGCCGAGGGGGAAAGTGTCGGTGCCTTTTGTACTTGCCATTTTTAATGACAATTAAGTAAGTACAAAAATTCGATTTCGGTCAATCATCGAGTCATTCGCTGCGACGCGACTGATCGTGCTTACGGTACGAACGCGAAAATTAATAAATACTGAGATACCGTAATAAGCCAAGACTTAAATCTTTAACAGTAGGTATGTGTAGGTAAGGCCTTTGCATCTATTAAGATGATGTATACAGCGTCAGCAACTGGTAATCATGCTGTACGGGACGCTGCAGTGCCTGGGACATTGTTAGATGGATTAGGCTTGCCCAGCATCTATACCATCCTCCCAGCTTAGTCAGCTATTATTCAGAGGAAAGAACAGGTCAATACGTCTGAAGCTAACTAAGCCGCGGGTTTCCTCACGATGTTTCCTTCACCGTTAAAGCACGTGTTAAGTGTGCACATAAATTTTTCAAGAAAGAAAAATCCATTGGTGCACTGCCGGTATCGAACCCACGACCTTCGGATTGAAAGTCGGGGGTACATACCACTCGGCCAACACGGCTTTTTTATGATGTGTAGGTATAAAGGTGGTTATCACACTGCCACGCTGCATGTTGCGTGTCGACGCACCTACGCGCGTACTTGCTGGAGTACAGATCTGCATCATCGTGCGGGTTTTTCACGCACTCACTCGTTTTGTGGATTCACGGCGGCTCTGACTCATTTCATTCAAAGCTGTTCGCTAGACTGCAGGCAGGGTTGCCATCAAAAAACAAATTACTGCCGTGTTTTGGATATTGAATTGCCGTGTTTTGAGGCAAAATAAAAGAAATTGCCGTGTCTCATACATTCTCATAAAACATATACTTTGTAGCTTTGCTGTCCTTAATTTTAAAGTTTACAGAAACAAAAATAAATAGATATCCAATACCTTTTTACCTTTTTATTCATTATAACCATCATAATATAAATGTCTAATGTCACGATTTAATTCTTCTTCCTCCTCTTTCTTATTTTAAACTGTCTTTCAATTTAAAATAAGAAATTCTATTTAGCATTTCTTTAGTAGGCTTAAAATCTGTGCAATTTCCATTATACTAAATGTATTGTTTGGCGAGCAATGTATTGTTTATAGTGAATGTGATCATTTTGTTACGAGATTTCGTTTTTATAATATTTACGCTACTAAAAATTATGTTGCAATCACGTCATTCAGCTGGGTCAATATTTCAGACCAAAAAACATCGAACATTGGTTGGCCACTTGGTCCACATGAATGAATGGAATGTTTTTGAGATGTTACATACAAAATAGCGAAACTTCAATGTCAGAATGACTTAGAATGAGGTGTTTCCAACTATAAGTTGATTTTGTACCGTAGAGATGTGTGACCATTAATCGACTACACTTGAAATGTCTCTTGTCAAGTGTAGTCGATAACGCGTTCTTTACTTTGTTCGATTTTAAAGTAGATTGCCCTGATTGCCGTGTTTTATGATACGGCAATGAATGTTCTGCCGTGTACCGTGTTTTTTTTGCCAAGCAGCCCCAATTGCCGTATAACACGGCAATTACCGTAGCAATGGCATCACTGCTGCAGGACTCGGTGTGCCATACCTTGCGTTTCGTCCCGCACCTACGCGCGTGGGTGCATGTTTCTCCGCACCTACACGCCTGATCTACATGAACGCGCGTCGATGCATTTTCGGTGTGTTGGTCTGTGCGTGTTTTCTATACAAACGGATATACTTACAAGCAACATTAGAAGACGCATTCACGCCACATGCAGCGTGATGCGTGGCAGTGTGTGAACCGCCTTACTGTTTGTGTTTTATTATTTTAGTGTTCAATTTGTATTGTAAGTATTGACCCTAAAAGGGTTCCGGTTTTTCCTCTTGGTGTTCGGAACCCTAAAAACTACAGCTACTTCAGCGTCTGTTTGATACAAGTAGGTACGTAGGTATCATTTATTTACACAAAACGCGTGGTATCTTACGACATCTTGTATTACTTAGCTACCTACCTACTTATTTTCTTATCAGTCACGTCTGATTTCTACAAAAATGTATACTTTATCCCTAGTTATATATAAGTAATAGTTACTTACACGACTATTAGGTACCTTCAAAAATGGTACTTGCCAATGGCTGTACATGGGCTGTACCATGTAGGTAATTGGTGGCTTAACACCGGGTTCATTTTATAAAATACCTAATGTAAAAAACATTTTTAAAAGTAATTTTAAGAAACTTTCGATAAGATCGTCCATTGTACTAGTTTAAGGTATGTAAATCATCATCATCATCTCTGCCGTAGGTCTGCTGTCTACATCCATGAGGGAGGCCATGCTGGATGTACAAAGGCCTCCCTCATGGATCCCTAGGGCCTAAGTAGATCATTACGGGGTTATCTAAGTATTTTTCTGTTATAAATTCAGGAGTGCAAAAAAGTGTTATGTATTGTATTGTAGGTACCTACCAGGTAGATAGGAAAATTTCCGAACTTATGTTCCTTTAGGCCCTAAAGGAATATTAAGTTAGGTTCCCCTAAAGTTTAGGGGAACTTTTACCTTTTAACTTTTACTTTACTTTTGATACATAAAACGCATGCAAAACCGCGGGTGGAAACTTGTAAACCTACTTAAAAATAAGGGGAATAATAGAACCTCTTGCGTACCCTCAATGATGTCTCGCGGCCTTAACTAATTACAAGAGTCCAGTAGCCTTCATTCAGTTTGTAGGTCTCGCTATCGATGCACCCGCTAATTGTGTGGATGTGGGGCGTGCGGGACATAATGCTATGGTGCCTCGTAGACGCCCTTAGTAGTGCGAGCGGCCGGGGACATTTTCGCACTGCGATACTAGTTTATCCTACTAATTCACAATCGCTTCACCTTTAATTATGCTTAAATCACACTGCGGTGGCTTAAGTATAGTTCGCGCAAAACTTCTTGAGCTCTGTGAAGTTAGCTTCAGTGACTGCGCAGTACACAGTTTTTAGGGCGTTGAGGGGAAGGAATTATAAAAGGGGTGCGAGAGGGGCTCAGTCTGTGAAACTAGGGTTGCCAGCGCGAGTTTCGGTGTATTTTCGTTTTATCTAGCACACATTTTACTATGCATTTATTTATTTTTCAATTATTTAAACAAACATATTTAAGAATCAATTATTATATTAAATTAAGGAATAATAAAAACTTAAATGCTAGAACAAATTCACCTTTACTTACCGCAAGAAGCCAATTTTGTAATACAAAATTTCTACTATGTGGCAAGATTATTTATAACCTAGTTGGCAATATTGAATGATTTGCAGTTTTCCGCCTTTTAACTAGTGGTGGTTACTTTGTTAACTAGTTCTATGGTGGTGGCTACTAGCAATTAGCACAGATTACAGAAACTAACTATTGGGTAGTAGGTATACGATTTTTTTATAAACTCTCACTGGTTTCAATGTTTGTCTAGGTCATCTTGAATTAGAACCTCTTCCTGACATCCGATTGAGCTGTTATTTTGCATTCACCCTAAACGTAAGATATTTGTATCTATCATAGATGATTTATACAGCGTCAGCAACTGGTAATCATGCTGCAGTGCCTGGGACATTGTTAGATGGCTTGCCCAGTACCTATATACCATCCTCTTAACTTAGTCGACTATTAGTCAGTGGAAAGAACAGGTCAATAGGTACTTACGTCTGAAGCTAACTAAGCCGCGGATTTCCTCACGATCCTTCCTTCACCGTTTAAGCACGTACTAAACGTGCACATACATTTTCCATGAAAGAAAACAAACAAGACACCCTAACGATGACAATTTAATATACAATACCCAATATTTCAAAATGGCCGCCGCTTCAAGATGGCGGTACATACATATATATTTTTATCAAACCCCATAAAATGGGTATCAAGGGAATGTTTGGTGAAGCTAGTGTTTAAATTATTTTATTTAAAAAAAACTTGTCTCTACTACATAACCATAACACTCTGACCGGTAATAATGTCTGAATTGAAAAAAACGCCATGCTGATGCGTAACCATGGCACCCTTGGTTTTTTTTTTTATGTTATAGGTAGGTACTGATTATAAAAGAGGCTGGATGGGAGTGGTCAGACGTTTCACTACAGCTACTCGCCATTTATTGCTGTTACCGGCTTTTATAATATAAGCGATTCTATAACTACCGCTATAATAGGTAGTTTGTAGATTTATTTCAAGATAATCTTCAAAGGTCCCTAGATAACGTTATCGAGACATCCATACTCGTACTAAATATCAATCATTTTTGTAGATAAGCAGATAGACAGACAAGTACCTATCTTCCAAGAAATATAGTAAAACCATTCATCTTTACGTCGGTCGTCTGGACTTAATTTTTGACTAAATTCTTACTTCAAAGGCAAAGTTATACAAGGAAAGCTTAGACGAGATAAAACAAGGAAAGGAACGAAGTTTGCTTTATATGCACATTGCCGTGGGATGCCGGCAGTAAAATGTTACCCCTCCTGTCATACCCATGGATGCAGTAAGAGCCAGCTAAAGGATACCTCCGGAAGATGGGCAGCAGCGTTTTTCAACATCTCGTATTGCGCTCGCCAACCCGCCTGCCAAACGTGGTATGGCAACTACCCCTCATGGAGATTCATGAGGGAGGCCTGTGTTCAGTTGTGGACGTTTTACGGCTGAAATAATGATTCAAGTAGAAGGTATTTCATAAAGTTATCAAAATTTTCCAGCAATCCCTAATGCTACCCAGCTATGCTTAGGTATAATGGTATCTTATTCAGGCTCCGTCAGGTAAAATTTAAGAGAGGCGTCCTAAATAAAATTCAGCAACCGCAGCATCTGCCGAAACCCTAAGCTGAAGGTGAAGTTTCAGAGATGAATCATAACAAAAAAACATTTCTTTAGTCAGGTAGGTACAGTTTCAAGGATAAGTCGTTACATATTTCAGCTACGGCAGTGTTTGCCAAAGGCAGAGTTATATGAGTACACTTTAAAAAAATCATATCAATATTACGTTGGCGAAGCGGCGTGTAAAAGCTAGTTTTCAATTATTAGTTTTTAAATAACCAGTGAAGGAAGTCGAAAACCCACCACTCCCGCTTCACCTATTACTCTACCCCGAACTGTCCGCTGTCGATAGCTGATCTAATGCCCGTGGCCGTCGCCTGCGCATGCTTATTTCCATTCAACCTGCACGGCTATTACCTCCGCACGCACTGAATGCTCTGAATGCCAGTTCAACGATCTTGTTGACATCGTTTTGATTTATTCAGCATTTGTATGTAGTTTGCCAATAGACTTACACTTGTGTCTATGTTAAGAGAACGACCTATCTACAGATATACCAGATTTTTCCACGAGTAATATTACCACCACCGCAAATTAACACATTCTGATAACCAGCTTTTGATCATAATTCAAAAGCTGGTCAATATAAATTCGCGACAATCAGTATTTTTATAGAACCAAACGATACAAGCATGGAGAAGAAAAAATCCTGTTGACTCTACCACCAATGCAATGTATGGATACTTTAAAAAGAAAAGACAAGAAAAACACTAAGCTCTGGGTTCAACAGTGACTGCGTATTCTGGAAAGAAATAATAGAATAAAGCAGGCTGTCTAGTGCGATGCCATGAGATGGCTCGTTAATGAGTCGCTCGAATGACATTGCTGGCATTGATTGACATTTTTAGCATTGATTCGAAATAACGAAATAAGAAATAAGAATTTATAAACTTGACACTGGCGGAGTTGTGTAAAACAAAACACAAAAAGCCATAAAATATAAAGACAAGACAAAATTACAATCAACGGTGGACAGCCCGCTTAAGAAGGGACAATTATTTAATAAAGAATATTTTACATATCCTCAAATGAGGTGTTTGGTAACAATTAATAACAATACCTATATATAATGCTGGACAATTCAAACAGCATAACCTAGTACCAAGCTAAGCAGAGCTTGTGTTATGGGTACTAGATGACTGATATACTTAATACATATAAACTACATAGATAGATTTTTTTACTTCGTCCAGAACACCCTGAATAATGGAATAGAGAAATAGAAAGAGAAGAAGAATATAGAAACTTGCATATGATACAGACATTTGTTCCGAGGCGGGAAGCGAACCCGCAACCTCTTGTGGGACAGGCGGACCTTCGCATGCCTCTAATCTTAATCTTTATTCCAGTGAATACAATTCAGAAACATGTGCTACATTCCTAATTTTGCAAAACAATTCACGAAATAAAATTGATTTTCAGGAGGTAACATCCGAATCAATTTATCGAGATTATTTATGAATGCCGTGGGGTACCGGCAGTAGAATATTGCCCCTCCTCTCTTACCCATGGATGCAGTAAAAGCCTGCTAAGGGACAACTCCGGAAGATGGGCAGCAGCGTCTTTCCGTATATCAACATCCCGTACTGCGCTCACCAACCCGCCTGCCAAGCGTGGTGAGTATGGCAACTACCCCTCATGGAGATCCATGAGGGAGGCCTTAGTTCAGTAGTGGACGTTTTACGGCTGAAATGATGATGATGATGATGATTTATGAATGACCATCAGATATAAATATTAAGCCTGTAGCCAGAATAAGTCATACTTGCGGGTCAGAGCAAAGTGGCTAGATACGTTAGCGACCAGACTTATTAAATAAGTTGGGAATGAGAATGTAGATATTTATCTTTTTTAGGAAAAAAACAATCAAATGAAATCATTCATTGCAAGAAATTTGCTTACAATAAATCTTAAGTTTAGGGATGGTATCACATACTTCACCAATAAGGTACATCGTCATGCAAAATTACAATAGATTGGATAACATTTAATTAATAGATGTCACTAGATAACAATTATAATTCGATATGTTAATTAAGACTAAGTAATTATATATAGAGGTATAATATATTAAGATTACAGGGTGATCTTCTATCCCCTAAACTTCTTACATCTGCATTAGAGGAGGTGTTAAGAAAGCTTGCGTCTGTCTGGTAAAACAGAGGCATTGAAGTCGGTGGAGTGAAGTTGACAAACCTTTGCTTCGCAGACGACATTGTCCTCTTAACCAACACAGCCCACGAACTACAAACAATGCTCGTAGACCTGAGTAACGCAAGCCTTGATATTGGATTACAAATGAACATGTCGAGGACCAAAGTCATGACTAACAGCATAGCATACCGTATAACGGTGAACGGTGAAGCGATGCACTACGTCCAGGAATACATCTACCTTGGCCAATAAGTCTCTCTCTAGGCAGGCAGGCATGACAAAGAAGTCGCAACCCGCACTGAAAACGCTTGGAGAAGCTATTGGTTGATGAAAGAGCTCATGAAGGGTAACCTTCCAATGGCACTAAAGCGCAAACTTATGGACATGTGCATCCTTCCCGTACTTACTTAAGGCTCACAAACTTGGTCTTAGACAAACATCCAGAAATCCAAACTCAAGGTTTGCCAGCGGGGGACGGAGCGCAGTATTCTTGGAGTGAAATTAACTGACCGCATCTGCAACACCACACTACGCTCCAAAACCAAAATCGCCGATGTAGGGCCGCAAAGCTTAAATGGGACTGGGCCGGCCACGTCTGCCGCATGCCTGATACAGGCATGACATATAATATAGGTTTGGGTATGCATGCTGCACTAACGACCTAGTTCTCCCTGTATGTGCATAATTAGCGGGAGGGCGATGCTCATGCATCTCAGCATAAGCGGAATTAAAACGAAATATTTTCATAGCATTTTATTGTCATGGATTTCCGCAAAGTAACACCTGATTCCATTAATTATAGTGGCAGTCAACCAAAGCCCCAAGTGCCCGGCGACCCCAGTGGCTGAGCTGGCGTTGACAGGTGTCAGGTCAGTCTGGGGTCAGGGGAGCAAAGAATCTCCGGGCGAGATGCAGCCGTCAAACGACCTCTGCTAATTTTGTAAAAAACACTGATAATGACATAACATCTTGACTTACAACGTTCGTACGCTAATGAACGACGAATGGTTTTTGAAAGAATTCAAGAACATAAACTGGGACATCATTGGTTTAGGAGAAGTGAGGCGACTTGGTAAACACACAGAAGAACGTGACGATAACATATTCTTCCACTTCGGAGGAACTAAAGGACAACACGGTGTTACTGCCCAAAAAGTGAAGAGATAATAATTATATATTATACTTATAATATTATATATAGTGAGCACGAAATACCCACATCTCGCTCGTCTAAAAGTAGTTCAGTACAAAAATCTATATTATCCGTGCTGCAACTGCTACAAATACGGTATTACACAAGGTAAGTAGGTACATAAATTATTTCAATTTGTAGCATACTTATACGGCAGCAATAAATAAGCTCGTATCATTCCTGCAAGCTTAATTGAGCGGTGCGCGCGAGCCACGGAACTGTTTCAAATCCTCATATAAACGAACGACATCACGGCAGCGCCGGCGCAGCCATCGTAGCGTTGAAAGCACAAAACATTCCGCTAGTTCGTCATTATTCAAATTTTCGCTGTACCAGTTGCCTGCTTGTTCCGGCCTCTGCTTTTTGTCCTATTTCTTAGCAGTCTGAAATTACGATTAGTGCGGTCCGGCCGAAATGAGCGGCGGTCGTCCGTGGTGGATGGCCGTGTGAACGGACCGTTAGATCAACAGCTTACCTACTGCTTACCTGCGCGGTTAGAGGAAATGCAATTTGAGGGTTTCACCGGAAGTTTGTTATTTGTATTGAAGACCATTTCTTACTAAACCATTATCTTCCTAGGAAAAAACAACGTATGAATGATATTATTTGGATTGGATGATTTATTTAGTCTCTAATTTCAGCAATCACTTGAGCTGAAACAATTCTGCTTGGTTAACGATATTTATTGTGTACTTACCCGTGTGGTCCCACGGCAGTGAAAGGCAGCGTTTTGATTTAACGGAAAAAAGTTATGAGCGATATTGGCTCAACAAGTAATTTTCATTATTACAATAACTGTTCAACTAACAGACATATTGATATACCGATTGCATAACGGAATGTTGCATTACAGTATTGTATTTTGGAGCAGAAGTGTGATCCACATTTGTACTGACACAATAGCATGCGGAAGGTCTACATCAATCATAGCATTGGATGCACATCATCTGGAGGGTAATGGCGGCAAAAAATTTATTGCAATGGCGATCCATCTCGCGCGTGCCAAGGTATAGGGTACTTGAGTGCATTGTTGTAATCTACTAAAGCTAGACTATGCGACATTCCCTGTTGGTAAAGTGTATCTTTTTCCATTTTCGATGAAGTAGGCTTTAATAAACTATATAGACATCAATAACCTTTAGTCTTCAATTAACTTTAATTAGAAACTGGATCTAAATTTCACGGACGGAACGCGTAAAAACTATTTTTGAGAAAAACCAGCTTAGGACGATTAGATTTCTCAATTTCCTGTATGTGAAATAACTACTTAAACGGCTTAAATTTTAAATTCATGTAAAAAACTATATGGAAAAATATGGCCTTTAGCATCTTTTATAGATTATTTATGCAGCGTCAGCATTCATCTGCAACTAGTATTCATGCTGTACGGGACGCTACAGTGCCTGGGACATTAATACATGAATTAGGCTTGCCCAGCACCTATTCCCTCCCAGCTTAGTCGGCTATTATTATTCATAAGAAAGACCAAGTCAATACGGTGATATTTTTATCAATATTTATGTTGCCTGATGTTCTCCACGTTTTTTGCCCTGCAAAGGCCTCCCGTCTCCCTTTCTATTGTTTCTTATATATAATAATAAATATCTTATATATAATAACCTTTAGTCTTCAATTAACTTTAATTAGAAACTGGATCTAAATTTCACGGACGGAACGCGTAAAAACTATTTTTGAGAAAAACCAGCTTAGGACGATTAGATTTCTCAATTTCCTGTATGTGAAATAACTACTTAAACGGCTTAAATTTTAAATTCATGTAAAAAACTATATGGAAAAATATGGCCTTTAGCATCTTTTATAGATTATTTATGCAGCGTCAGCATTCATCTGCAACTAGTATTCATGCTGTACGGGACGCTACAGTGCCTGGGACATTAGACAATTAGGCTTGCCCAGCACCTATTCCCTCCCAGCTTAGTCGGCTATTATTATTCATAAGAAAGACCAAGTCAATACGGTGATATTTTTATCAATATTTATGTTGCCTGATGTTCTCCACGTTTTTTGCCCTGCAAAGGCCTCCCGTCTCCCTTTCTATTGTTTCTTATCTTGTAAAACGTTAATTGATGCAAGTCTTTGTTGTAAGAATCTAGGTCATACCTACCGCTATCCCTGCCTAGGTCTTACCTAAATCGGGAACTCGGGTTCGATATCTTTAAGTCGGATAGACTTAAAGACATCGAACCCAACTTCATATTGATCTATCGAAAAACAACAACCTGTATAAGGTAGGGTAGTTATCCGAATGAAGAGTATTCTTATGATAGTTCTGGAATTTTAAAAATTTAGATTTTTATAAATATTAATATAATATAGTAATTTAAGTTGCCCAAATAAACATATTTTCATGTGGGCCTCCTTTTTTGGTAAGCGGCATAAAATATATTTAGGTTCAAAAATTTCGAGTCCAAGTAAGGTCTTTACATCTATTATAGATGATTTATACAGCGTCAGCAACTGGTAATCATGCTGTACGGAACGCTGCAGTGCCTGGGACATTGTAAGATGGATTAGGCTTGCCCAGCTCATATACCATCCTCTCAGCTTAGTCAGCTATTATTCAGAGGAAAGAACAGGTCAATACGTCTGAAGCTAACTAAGCCGCGGGTTTCCTCACGATGTTTCTTTCACCGTTACAGCTCGTGTTAAGTGTGCACATACATTTTTCAAGAAAGAAAAATCCATTGTTGCACGGCCGGTATCGAACCGACGACTTTCGGATTGCAAGTCGGGGTTACATACCACTCGGCCAACACGGCTAATTCGAGACAGAGCAATCATAATAAACAAAATTTTGAACATCAAAGCAATCAGAATTAATACATAATTACTTTTGCCGTAGGGTGCCGTTAATATAATGTTGCCCTGCCTCTAATGCCCGTGGACGCAGTAAGACTCTGCCGAGGAATAAATACCTCCGGAAGATGGGCAGAAGCATCCCATGCCTAAATATCCCGTGCGGCAAGCGTATGGCCCCTCATGAGCTGTACTTGGAGATCCATGAAGCAGGCCTATGTCCAGCTATGGCTGAGATGGTGGATATGATTTGATCACATTTCACATTTAACACAAATTTTGTGCTAAATCACAGTGAAAATGGGCGTATTACATCGCGCGAACAACGTGGCAAGGTATCGAACCGCTTATTTAGTAAAAAAAATAACTATGTACGTACTCGAATGTAAGAAAATTACCTTTTATCATAGTAGATTCGAATCATTTTTAATAGTCAGAATTCATTGTAAAAATAAAGTTCTTGTAACTTGTATTGTAATAATAATTGTGCTTTTTCTACATTAAAATAACATTAGTGTGAGTCGACTGCAAATTGTTTTACGCTTAGCATAGATGGTAAGTTATAGCAGGAAATGACATGATATGAATTCAAAATCATAAAAATAATTTATAAAACAGTTTTTCAACTTTACTTTGGTCGAGATGATTTATCTAAATAATTAGGTAGCGTCAGCAAATGTTTATCTTTGCTGTCCTGAGGAGGCGCTGCGCTGTAATGCTGCTATCTACCACAATAACATTTACATAAAGTCAACAAAAAAAGGCTAATTTCTGACTGATGATGATAATGAGAAGTAATAAACATTATTACATCTTAACTATGTTTCGGTACCCGTTACATTTTCTGCATTGAAAGGATTCGATATCTGTTGTGGTCTTTAAGAGTTAAATTTCACCAAATCGTACTTTCTGAATCCTTTGCTAGAAGTCGGTTAAAATAGCTGTAATTTATTCAGGAGCTGCTACCGCGGAAGCCGCGGGGATATGCTAGTAGGTACATCTACTGCATTTCAAAGAAAGCCTGCCTGTCTGTCACAGAGCATCCTGTGCATACAATTGTTTGATGGACGGCGTTTGCAACGCGCTGCCTTCTTCAAACAAACCCTGGCCTGGCCAATGTCAACATGTCACATTTTGCTTCCGTTTCGCTATTCTAAGATTCTTTGCACATTTAATTATGATTTATCTAGGTAAGTAGAGTACCTACCGTGGGGACCAAGCGTTAAAGCTAGTAATAAGTACGTAGGTACATCTACACCGTTACAGTAATTCAACGAAAGCCTGTTTGTATAAAACGACGCGTCGTTCTATACGACGTAACGCTTTTAATCGTCCAAAACAAAACGAGGAGGTTTATAAGTCGATGCGTATATTTTTCATGTTTTTACATTCAAAGAAGTTTGAAAACCGTCTTTTTACATGAATCCGTTTCATAATATGCCTCGAAGTTTGTTCGATCTAAATATCTAAAACAAAATCCATCCCCAATTAGTAGGTAAAGCTTTCGGTGGCTTTCGTTCCATTTTCATTGCATTTTATTAAATGAGGATATTTATTGCACGAACGGTGATAAAACTTTCGCAACTCTAACACCAATATACACAGCAGAATTGCAATAAAATACAAAATGTGAAACTTTCAATAGGGGACCTTATCGCACGGACTGTGTGTTTTTGTGTCAAATGTAATTTTTATCACATGTTACAGTGTTACATATGAGTGTAACTATATTCGTTTACAGTTAAAGTCAGTGAACTTTTAAATAGTGAGACAAATATGAACCCTGACATGGGACTTTAGACGTATTATTCTAGATACGGGTGATCGGATTACAGAGTTAATAAGTGTAATATTTTCTAGTTTTTAACCGACTTCAAAATAAGGAGGAGGTTCTCAAGTCGTTTGTTTTTTTATCGTTGTTACCTCAGAACTCCAATATTAGTATTACCCTTATTCTAGACACGCGTGATTGGATTACAGAGTTAATAAGTGCAATATTTTCTAGTTTTTAACCGACTTCAAAATAAGGAGGAGGTTCTCAAGTCGTTTGTTTTTTTATCGTTGTTACCTCAGAACTCCAATATTACTTCGTCGGTACGATCTGCAGATATTTGTTCAGGGTGTTCTGGATGTTTTTCTATACCTACATATATAACAAAAAGTATCTATCTATGTAGTATAATGTAATAAATGTATTAAGTATATCAGTCATCTAGTACCCATAACACAAGCTCTTTTCAGCCAGTCCAGTGTTATTTATTTATTTTATATTACTGAGGACCTACTTGAGCGCCTACAGAATCTCTGTATTCGTTTTATATTTAGCCTGCGTGCGTAAATATGCTGATCACGTCTCAGAATATCGGTGTAAGCTCCCGCAGAAATTCTCATTTTCTCCTTTTCTTTCCACAGTAACTTATTTAGTCCTTTTTCTCCTCCATATCTCAAAGAGCGCTTTGGATTTCTTCATCTCTCACACGATCGTACAACGCGCTCTCCTGAGACTCTGCCGACTCAGTACTCCTCTTCACTCTTCTATTTTTTTGTGATAATTCGTGCTAGCGATACAGCTATAGAATGATCTGCTTGTTGAAATCAGTAAAGCTAAATCATTGCCCATTTTCAAAAAGCTTGTGTTCAACCTTGGTTAACGTTATTTCCTATCAGTAAAATTTTATATTAGTATTTATTGTATTGATCCATGAGTAATCGAGGGAACTCAAATGTTGTAGGCCAACATACATTCGGCAAATTTAGCTCAAGGTCAAGCATTTGGATTCAGAAAGAATTATTTGGTGCAGTGGAACTGATGAAGAAGACCACTGATGGTTATCAAGACTCTTTAATATTACAAAATTCAAGGGTGACGACATGGAAAGGTGGTTAAGATAACATATCCACTAATCACCATACCTGGCCATGGCAACCTCCGCATCATCATCACATCATCAGCATCAGCATCAGGGGCATTGGAATTAAATTTAATTAAAATGGAATTAAATAATGTAAAATAATGGGTACTGGAGTCCCTCAAGGTATAAATGTTGTGCCCTAAATTTAAACTTTTTGTTTCACTTAATAGTGTTTGCTCGCTTTTTAACCCAGTTCTGAAGATGTAATCCATGATGAATAAAGGGAAATATTAAAATGTAAAACCATACATATATAGTGGTTTAGGAATTTTCAACTACATTTTAGATTTTATCATTGAAGTTGGTTTTCTTTTGTTGAAAATTTAAAAAATTATGATTAGTGTATTTATAAAAGAAAAACACATTATAACATGTTGACGTTACCTAAATAATGGATTCATAAAACGGCTTATTACAAATTAATGATCACCGCCTCCATGATTAAATAATAAAATAAATAAATAAATAATGCTGGACCAATCACACAGCATCATCTAGCCCCAAGCTAAGCAGAGCTTGAATAAAATAATTAAGATTTAATTGAATGTAATTTTAAAACAATATTAAACTATCACCGCCTCCACGAAAAATAGGATAGTACAGTCCATTACACATCATTGCAACTAACCGGGCATAGGTGGAAGACTGCGTCACTGAAACGGCTAGAGTTGCGCTCTCCCAATAACCACATATGATTTACAAAACGTTTCTCTCCAAGAATAGTTTATATCGAGAACTAGCAAATGCGCACGTAATTAGTAACATCGTTCGTTATTTATTTACAAGTACCTAGAAGTGCAGTCAAGCGTTATTATTTTTTATACCTATAATGATGGCGATTCTGTTATTGCACTTACTAGCTCTAAACTTAAATCTAATTTAATTGACGTGAAACGGACTAAAATGACATAAAGATATTCGGTTAGTGCCGTTCTAAAATTAAAATGGAACAAAATGTACCCAGTTATACGCTGACAGCTTTTAACTTAGAAACGTCATATCTCTAAATAATAATGAGCCGTTTTCATTAAAAAGTATAAACTTCAAAAATAGTTCCCTCGAATCATATAGATGGCGTTAGTGTTTTTTTACAGGTAGGAAACACAATTTGACAATGACAGAATTAGGGATCAACAACAAACTGTTTTCTTCGCTTGCCAGCTCCATCTGTTAGGTTTAGGAGAAAACTCTTTTTTCTTTTTTACTGAAAACTGCTCATTTGTTTTAGGAAGTGTAAAACAGAATCGAAACCATAGACTGAGTAACAAGTATTGCGCAGCGAGCGCGTTGAAATCTTTCGTACGACTAAAAAGTTCAGCAACTAAATTCAGTTTAACGGTTTATTATGATATTGAAAATTGTTAAAAATAATATGTTACGCGCTACAAACCTACATTCCAAATTCTTTTAGCAAGTAATTATTCTTCCAAAAGCGGATTACGCGGATTCTTGATTACAGATTTGAAAAAAATAAAAACCGTTACATTTTCTCGAGTTGTTCTCGACCTATTCAAATTGGGCAACGAATTCTCTCAAGTCAAGCCAAGCCGTGACTGATGCGGTCACGGATACGCATCGGTAGAACAGACACCTGTCAAAATCCACCTGCATTGCGGAGACAAGTAGCACAAACCTACAATTCGATCGTAATTGCTAATTGCAAATAAGGAATCGGTGGAAAATTTCATAGGAATAGTCGTTTGGGTTACCGTTATCTCATATTCGTTATGTTTTTTTTATCGGTCTGTTTTTCTGAATCTCTAGTAATTGCTACTGCACGAAAATTTATCTGTTCTTTCTTTTTATTTTAGGAATGATTAAATTTTTAACAAAATTTTTAATATCAATTACACTGATAATGATGATGTGAAGGTAGGATGTGAATTGGTAAAATACCTTTTTTATCGCTTTCGCTGCCAGGGAATATTTAAGTGTTTTGATGACCATCTGTGGTCTCATTTTTCAGTTTCACTTCGCCAAATCATACTTGTTTAATGAATTTTCACGATTATGCTAGATTATTACTTAAATTTGCCAAAATTGCTTTGTGTTTGCCTACAACATTTGAAGAGGTCTCGTTTCTTCGTGTATGGAGAACAGAGTTTTGAAAAATATTGGAACAATATTAAAGTGTACCTATCCATTGAAACCCAAAATTATTTATTTAAATCGCTTTATAGGTAACAAAGATTATAAATATACCTAGACAACTTAAGAACATTCTCCTTTTTTAAAGTCGGTTAAACATACGAATCACAAGGTTTATCTGCCTGGCAAACTGCGCTTTATTGAGAGACTGGTCACTGTACTACATACCTACCATCGATTACTGAAAAAAACAGATGGTATATCAGATACTTGTTAGAAAGTACTTAGTTGTATAAGTTCCCATTGTTTAAATTAACCTAAACTTGAATGGCAAATTAAAAATTTATCAGTTAGGCGATTGATATCTTTAATGATTGACTTTCTATAGCGGTTTATACATTTGAAATAATATAGATAGCAGACGGAAACTTTAATCTCTTTTGGCCATCGCGTCCCATCACTACATTTAAGAGAAACTGGCATTAGATCGCATAACATGCCATTACTGACCTCGTCACCGCGATCTAAAACTGTCACTCAATCCAAGCATCGCAATCGTAAACTAGCAGCTGAGCTCCAAGACTCCTACCTACGGCGAAACAGCCTAATTCCTCCCCTAATCCGTTGCCAATCAACAATGTAGTTCAATAGAATGCCGAATCGCAAGCCGAATCGGCGATTATGTCGTGAGAACGATAAAGTACAGAGCAGGTGGTACCCTCCCCATTGGCGACGATGGCTAACTGTTCCACCATCATCGAGTTCGCTCGCAGCGCGCTGCACTGCAGTCCCGTCTCTAGAGCTCGCGAGCGCACCACGCGACCAAGCGACTTATCTAGCCGCTCGGCTTCTACGGAAATACCGGCATCGACCAAGTGTTGTAAACTTGCGATTTGGACTCAGTGCTTGTGAAAGAACTTAAACAGTTGTGTTTGTTTATTTATTTTTTTGCTCTGATTCAGTAGCGATTGAACCTAATAAGGTATTTTTCTATAAGCAGCATCAGTAAGGTAATCGGGGCAGATAGCATTAACGGTTGGCTCCGCGCTCGAGTGTGGCAGACCGCAAGCATGACGGCTGCCGGCTCTGCTCTGCTGTTGCTTCTACTGGTACGTATCTTACATTTATAAGTACATCACATTTAACGATAAGCTAGGTGAACAAAATTTGATTTGGGACTTTTTAGGCGATTGGAGAGGAATTATTTAAACATAATTTGAATTTACCGTCTTTTTATGATGTATGTGTGTAACTACCGACGCGGTAGCGAAAAGCGCGATATTTCAGAATTTGCTTTTTTTTGGCGTTTAGTTAGAAAAAATTATAATGATGATAGTTTTGCCTTTATTATAATCGGTTTAGATTTTTTACGCATCATTATTAGTATTCTAGGTAATCCTGTTGAAAACAGCAAATTGTACTATACTTATTTTATTATTATACTATTTGAGAACCATGATCATTACAGATAGATCTGTAATGAGCATGGTTCTCAAATTTATACTTAACAAGATTCTTCATCAACAATAATTGATTCTATAAGATCCGCATGATCTCGGCCCAATGAGCTCTACCTAAACTTGAGTTTAATGGTTGACTAGAAAATGTTGATGGGAAACCGCAATACACCAGACATTCGCATCGCGTAAATTGACACATCGTTAGACGTTACCACTTTGACTACATTTCTCACAATTTATCATCTCTCATGTCATGATAGAGGGTAAGTGTCAAGCAACATCGGAAGGCTACAACCGGTTTTCTTACTATACGATACAAGTGGTAGTAGTATTGTAGCTACAATAATAGTGGCATGGGTTGGTAAAGTAATATTAGGTTTCGTATAATTGATGGCCATTATTTGACATTTGTTGATTTATTTTGATTAAAGTCAAGTGATGCTTGTAACGTCTTTAATTTTGTATTTTTACTTAGTATCAAGCGGAAACGCTTGCCATTAGTCGAATTGAACCAATGACAGAATACTTTAATGGATTTGGAAAAACGGGTTGGTCTCGGAAAAATGCTGGAAGTCCTTGAAAAATATCTTAGTGCCATGAAAAATTGATTAGGATTAAAAATAAGAAAAATATTCTATGTTCTCCACCAAATCTCGTAATTCCATACGAGAGCAGTAACCGATAGTCTTACAGTATAAAACATTGAGGCAGTCTCTTAGATTTACCAGTATAATGATACACTACGAAGCCTATCATGCATGCCTTCCTCTGCCTTTTGCACGACTATGTTTGAAGTAGATATAATGTTACCGACCGGACAAACAGAAATTAAATCATGATTAACTTGCCCATGTAGTTTTTTGTATGATGGGCTACTATTTATTGTATATTTTTTTACCTCTATCTACAATATCTGCCAGTAGCTTGTTAGAGGTTCAGAAACCAGCCATAAAGTTCTTAGTAATGCCACAGTTAACACAATACTAGTCTTACGGTACTAACTTTGTAAAACACTTTCAGCTTTAAAACAATGTACGATTAACCCAGATGTCAGTATCGCTAACACAAGATATAGTAGGTACTTTAATTTCCTAAATTGTGAGAGAGAGATTGACCAGCCATTGTGATACGTGATTGGAACCATTTAAGAAATTGAATTTCACGCATCAGAGAATCTGATAATGCGGGCAAAAAAATTCGGCGATTTGCAAGCTGTGAGTAGTGACAAGAAGTTTTAAAAAAATAACGTCGCGTCGCTGTTGACGAGAGATTTCATTTCGTAACGAGTACAACGAAGACATTTTCTATAATAGGAATTCGGTATTTTTGTGTGTCAAGTACATAATAAAAACCACATGAAAAGCAATAAATACATTTGAAGATTGATCGTAGAATCGGATTTCGGATATCTAACTACCTTTTTGGAGCTATCTTTTTGGAATTATATCGAACTAGCTTTTGCCCGCGACTTCATCCGCGTGGAAGTCATAAAACGTAAAATCCCCTTTTTCACGCAGAGCCACTTTGATTCGAAAATATAAATCCCATTTTTCCCTCTTAGAAAAATCCCTTCTTAGTGCACCTCTAAGATACACAAGGTATACGTGTGCCAAATTTCAAGTCTTTAGGTCCAGTGGTTTAGGCTGTGCGTTGATATATCAGACAGTCAGTCAGTCAGTTAGTGAGTCAGTCAGGACTTTGAGTTTTATATATATAGATAAGTAGAGCAGTAATATTAGATGGAAGATAAATTACAAACGTTGAACTTAGTGAACCGCGTAGACACTTAACCGACATACCTGCGTTATATCTGAATGGAATGATCAGTAGGTATGCGATGTTTAATGACTTCATCAACCTTTCGTGCTTTCTGTTAATCACTCGAACTATCAAAAGATCACGAGATACCATCTCAGATATACTTAAAGATAAAATACACTTTCCAATAATCCTTTCCAATTATTTTCCTTCCTTTAGTTGAATTGACATAAAAGAAAGTACCGTGAATATTTGTAAAAGTATGTCAATGTACTTCGCTTTAGCTTCGTTAAAGGCTTTATTTTCAAAAGAAGTTACAGCTTAAAAAAAAATCCGAATATTATTTTACTATGAAGGAATAGTTTATTAATAATTAATATAAGCATAATTATCATCTCCCCGTATTAAATCCCACGCTAGGTGGTATTGGCAAAAAATATTATCATTACTCAATCGTAATCTCAGTCACAGAATTCATCCATCGTTGTTACCTCGCATCCTATCCATCCACATACATATGTTTTTAAGATTTTCCCTTATTTGATTCATCCCTGCCCATGACATGCCTTACCATGACATCCTCAGCTTTTAAAGTACTGTTCCACGCTACTTGTGTGGGGTACACGCTACTATCATGGTTTCCTTTTAAAGCACTGAGTCATCTCCCGCATTCCACGCTACTTGTGTGGGGTACACGCTACTATCATGGTTTCCTTTTAAAGCACTGAGTCATCTCCCGCATTCCACGCTACTTGTGTGGGGTACACGCTACTATCACGGCTTCCTTTTAAAGCACTGAGTCATCTCCCGCAATCCACGCTACTTGTGAGGGGTACACGCTACTATCATGGTTTCCTTTTAAAGCACTGAGTCATCTCCCGCATTCCACGCTACTTGTGTGGGGTACACGCTACTATCGTGGTTTCCTTTTAAAGCACTGAGTCATCTCCCGCATTACACGCTACTTGTGTGGGGTACACGCTACTATCATGGTTTCCTTTTAAAGCACTGAGTCATCTCCCGCATTCCACGCTACTTGTGTGGGGTACACGTAACTATCATGGTTTCCTTTTAAAGCACTGAGTCATCTCCCGCATTCCACGCTACTTGTGTGGGGTACACGCTACTATCATGGTTTCCTTTTAAAGCACTGAGTCATCTCCCGCATTCCACGCTACTTGTGTGGGGTACACGCTACTATCATGGTTTCCTTTTAAAGCACTGAGTCATCTCCCGCATTCCACGTTACTTGTGTGGGGTACACGCTACTATCATGGTTTCCTTTTAAAGCACTGAGTCATCTCCCGCATTCCACGCTATTTGTGTGGGGTACACGTAACTATCATGGTTTCCTTTAAAAGCACTGGGTCATCTCCCGCATTGCACGCTACTTGTGTGGGGTACACGCTACTATCATGGTTTCCTTTTAAAGCACTGAGTCATCTCCCGCATTCCACACTACTTGTGTGGGGTACACGCTACTATCATGGTTTTCTTTTAAAGCACTGAGTCATCTCCCGCATTCCACGCTACTTATGTGGGGTACACGCTACTATCATGGTTTCCTTTTAAAGCACTGAGTCATCTCCCGCATTCCACGCTACTTGTGTGGGGTACACGTAACTATCATGGTTTCCTTTTAAAGCACTGAGTCATCTCCCGCATTCCACGCTACTTGTGTGGGGTACACGCTACTATCATGGTTTCCTTTTAAAGCACTGAGTCATCTCCCGCATTCCACGCTACTTGTGTGGTGTACACGCTACTATTATGGTTTCCTTTTAAAACACTGAGTCATCTTCCGCATTCCACGCTACTTGTGTGGGGTACACGCTACTATTATGGTTTCCTTTTAAAGCCCTGAGTCATCTCCCGCATTCCACGCTACTTGTGTGGGGTACACGCTAGTATCATGGTTTCCTCTCCCACACTCCTCTCTTAGTTGTCATCATCACTCTCTCCTTTCTTTCTCAAAGCCTCATTTACAGAATTCATCCATCGCTTATTTTGCCAATCGCATCCCGTTAATCATCATTAATTCCTAATGTATTTTTTCTTTATTCATTACATCCATTTTCATGACATGGCTAAACCATGCCATCCTCAGCTAAAGCATTGAGTTATCCATTTCTCGTATCTCACGCAAAGAGTGGTCGGCACAAAATGGCTTCTTTTTCCACACTCTTCTCTTAGTAGTCATCATCATTCTCTTGTTTCAATCTCATATCCTCATAAACATATTTCATTCATCGTTTCTTGGGCCTTTCCTATTCATTCATTCTGAATATTTTCCAATATTCGAATCATCCCTCCTGATGACATGCCCGTTTATCCCACGCTAGGTGTAGTCGGCGCACCATGAATTCCGCTCCCACATTCCTCTCTTAGTCGTCATCATCAATCACTCTTTTCTTTTTCATAATAGACATCCACATTTAGTCCTAAAATTATTTTCCTATACTCGACTCATCGCTTCTTTTCACATGAGCGTACATCATTCCCATTATCGTCTTCCCTTGTAACAAGGTCAGGTCGGTACAACATGTTTTCGTTTCGTCTCAAACTTTTCTTCCATTCTAAGTTATTCTACCACAACGTAACCAGAATAAATAATTCAAACGTATTCAGAACTCATTAAGCTAACATGGTTACGTTACGCTACAAATTGAGCGAGGCACGTGCGGGCCTGAGGCAGCGAAGTGGAAAATCTGCTCTAGTCTGTCAATCTTTAGAGTTCTGTACATCCTATGAAAAACAGAAACATTATTACAATGTTAGATTATCGGGTATTTATGACGTAAAAATATCGAACGATAAAAAATCGTTATCGTTCGACGTTTCGAGAGGATTGTAAGTGCCGTTTTTTTATGTACATATAACCGGGTATTTATCGCGTAAATTACCTTTGCCGTTTTTTTGTTTATCTTTTTCCGACTCGACAGGATAAAAATAAACGCTTTAATCATTTACACCATAATCCAATTTTTAATAATGTGTTGTGATCTCGAAAGTTTAACAAATACAATTTTCCAAAATGTCACTTATTTTAAGCCAAACCAAACATTGGCGGTTTGTGGTCGCGTAAGGTGTTTCGCATAATGCGTAACTGCGATCGGAGCGGGCTCTTTAAAGACATTGCTGGCATTAATTGTCATTTTTTCGCATTGATTAGCAAAGTAAATCAATAATTAATGATAGAAATGACGTACAGCATAAAGATAAAGCCCCAAATTATGGATACTAAATGATTGATAAAATACATAGGAACGTGTAATTATTTCGATAATACATAATATAATTCATAGAAAAAACCCAGACTCGAGACAAATATCAGCAGAATAGCAAATATTCGTCCCCCGTGGGGGACTTGCAACCTCCTGCATTTCAGACGGCTATAACAACTGAGCCACGCAGGTCTTCACTCATTGCATTGATTATCATATCATTGATGACAATCAATGACATGATAATCAACGATAAGGTTTCATCATCATCATCATCTCAGCCGTACGACGTCCACTGCTGAACATGGATCTAATGGATCTCCAAGTACTGAACATTAGGGGGTAGTTGCTATACTCACTACGCTTGGTAGACGGGTTGCCGAACGCAGAACGGGATGTTGTTACACAAAAAGCTGCTGCTGTTGCCCATCTTCCGGAGATATCCCTTGGCAGATTTTTACTGTATCCACGGGCAATAGAGGAGTATAAGGCTGACGAGTCATTGAAGACCCCGCACCGTTTGCAGTGGACAGCCCGCATAATACAGAGCGGTAGTACTTTCGATTCGCTAGAAAAAAACACAAATCGTAAACCCTTTTAACATCTAATAAAGATGATTTATAGGAGTCAGAAATTGATATTTCATGATGTACGGCACGCTGTCTGGGATATTGATAATAAGCGAAAGAAAGATAAACTCTAAATAGATTTAAGCAGCTATTAAATCGATTTTTTACAGTTTTGAAGGAAAATGTGTGAAAATATCCGTATTAATTAGGGGAGTTATTCATCAAAACTCATGCACTGTTCCAGCGCTGAATCGTTATGATAACTGTCCATGGAAAAAACACAATCACTGAACTACTTATCCACAACTGCTCGTGTTAATTAATTAGATTTATGAGATTGAAAAAAAAATGGAAATCATAGTTTTACAGGTTTACATGAAGTACATTTGTAATTTTATTGTTCTTTTTAAGCTACCAACGCTTTTAGTTTAATTTGTGTGTACCCATCACAGTTGAAAGTGTTAAAAAGTCTGTTCAGACGTTTGATAATTATCAAAGACTAGCTGTTGCGTGCGACTTCGTTCGCGAAGTGTTAAAAAATAAATTCACCAGTACGACAATTTAGAAAAGATACAAAAAATACGTACAAGGTCGGCAATTTTTTTCGTATATTATAATAATACACATTTTTTTTAATTTCTAATGATAACCATCTTTTTCGCTTCGAAAAATACGGATTTATTTTAACATTCTTCAGAACAACTGGAAAATCCTTGAAATGAGGATTCTAAATTCTAAAATGCAAGTGTGTACCATGCACGGTTTCATCTTTGAACCCCATTCAGAACCTTTAGAGTTCGAATTTCCAAAATCCCCCTTCTTAGGACCCGGTTTTGCACCAAGACACTGAAAATTTCAAGTCTACGATCAGTGGTTTAGGCTATACAGGGTCTGTCAGTGTATCAGATACCGTTTTATAAATATAGTGATTAGGTTTCGGAGATATTTTATTTTTAACAGTAATGTTTTATAAGCTAAATAAAAGCTTTGAGTATTTAAGTTGTGTATGTGTGCATAATTATGTGGAAATGATAGGAGATAGCCTGATTTAATACATCAGGAATATACTCAAGCCTTGCGTGTCTTATACGCATTCTTTAGATGATGCTAGTTATCAAAAGATCTTCTATCTTCCCTGGTAAAACTTCCTGAATACAGCAATTAGATACTTTTACAATTGCAATTGCCTGGAAATGCTGGGAAAGATGATAAGGCGTGAGACAATAACAACTCAAACAAACTATTTAATTACCTATGGCAGGTCATTGTCAGCAGAAGAGTAGCAATTTGAGCATTTTAGGTCTGATATTTTTTATTTATTTCGATAACATCATCATCATTATTTTGCCAAGCAAAGCATGCCAAAATCGCTACATGTTTGCCTATAGCATTCAAGGAGTTTCCAAGATTCTTTTTTAAAAATTGTAAGGGTAGGTAATACTTCCAGATTGGTAATCTGGAAGTATTACCTACCCTATTCTATTGAACCCAAATCCCTTCAAAAACGACGGAGTTCTGAGATCTAAAGATTTACAAAAATCGACATGAGAACCTCTTTTTTAAGTCGGTTGAAAATACTGTATGCAATGATAACTACGTAAATATCCCAATTAATGTTGTAAAGAATCGTCCGTAAACGGTATATTTATTTAAGTGGTTTAGATAATGTTGATTTTACTAAATTGAAACTGATCTTATAATGTGACCACTGGTGGTAAAGTGTTACTGATGTTGTTTCATTACAATTTTCACCACTGGTGGTGATATGGGAGTAGTACTGTGTTATTTGGTCACTGGTAGTCAGTTGGGATATAGAAATCCCAAGTCACCACCAGTGGCAAGTTCATGGTGGTCAGATGGTCCGGAGGGATAGATACGACGAACTACTTGACTAAATTTTAATTTTTGGTCTGCCATTTAGCTTTTAAAAAAACTATTTCACACGCTTGTTTTCTTTTTTTTTAAATAACGCCAATACTTTTGTCGTTTCGGTGCAGTTTATGACAATGCTCTGGCGTCACGAGCCCCCACCCCTAAACTTCAATGCGCTATGTGTACGTATTGTTTCATTAATTTGAAAAGCAAACAATACGTAGATATCTATTATTTTTAAGTCCTACTGACGCACTAAAACTTTGATTTTCATACTCTTTCAAGAACCCTGTTCCCCTCTCTACCTCATCACAATCTGATAACATACTTAACAAGATAACATAGATAGGTATTTGATTGTATTAGTGTTGTTATCTTTGCATGAGATAAATTATATTATTATAATATTTGGGTACCTATTTCCTTCGATTTATTATTATTGTTATTTAATACTTTATTGCACACAATTTACAAAAACAGCATACAAATGGTGGGCATAATGCCGAAGGCATTATCTACCTGCCACCCAGAAAGGTTGAAAAAAGAAAGACAGGCGTGCTAACACAAAGAAAATAGAAGACAAAAAAAAACTTATTTAGCTAAATCGCACTTAAATAACATAATATATGTATATTTTTTTATATATTTATCATGGATTACATCACTATAAATTGGTTTAAACAAAAAACCCAAACGCAAGTTTATGTTTAGGGCATATAATGAGAAACTACAGTACATGCTAAATTATTTGATTTTAATGACCCTCATGGTTATGATGAGTGTGTGATGATTAATGGATAGGGATATATTATCTTAGCCATCTTTTGATGTCATTAAGCGTGAATTTTGTAATAATGAAGATTTCGATAACCATTTGTGGTCTTTTTCATCAGTTCCACTTCAGGGTGTCATACTTTCTGAATGCAAATGCTTTGGGATAAATATGCCAAAATCTAATTTTTGTTTTGAGAAGTTTCCTTGACTCCTCATGGATACCACCATCAGAACTGAGCTTTGAAAAATGGGACCTAATTGAAAGTGTATCTATTGTATACTATAGTAAAATTTTTGAAAAGCTTATTTTAAATCAGCTATCTAAGCACTTTACAGACAACAAATTGCTTCACTGCAAGCAATTTAGCTTTACTCGCGGCCGTTCCACTACTGATGCTGGTATAGAGTTAGTCTCGCATATCTATGATGCTTGGGAGAAGTCGCAAGACGCTATAGGTGTTTTTTGCGACCTTTCAAAAGCATTTGACTGTGTACACCATGAAACATTGATCGGGAAATTGCGCCACTATGGTGTTAGAGGTATCTCTTTGGATCTACTTAATTCATATCTCAGTAACAGGATACAAAGAGTTGATGTTAATGGAAAACGTTCTTCGGGATCTGTAGTTACAATGGGTGTACCGCAGGGATCGATTCTTGGGCCTTTTCTATTTTTTATTTACATTAATGATCTACCTCATCTTGTCAAAAACAATCATGAGATTGTATTGTTTGCTGATGACACTTCACTTTTATTCAAAATGAAACGACGTACCACCGATTATGACGAGGTGAATAATGCAATCTCAAAAGTTGTTAATTGGTTTAATGTCAATAACCTATTACTTAATGGAAATAAAACGAAATGCATTAGATTTACTCTCCCAAATGTAAAACAGGCTGATGCCAAGATTAAATTAAAAGGTGAAAGTTTAAACTTTGTAGAAAAAACTGTATTTTTAGGCATAACGTTAGACAAAAAGCTTCAATGGGGCCCACACATAGAACAACTATCGGGTAGGCTTAGTTCTGCAGCATATGCAGTCAAAAAAATCCGCCTTCTTACAGACGTTGATACCGCTAGACTTGTTTACTTCAGCTATTTCCACAGCATTATGTCATATGGCTTACTACTGTGGGGATGTGCTGCAGATATAGACACCGTATTTGTGCTGCAGAAGAGAGCTATTCGTTCTATCTACAATATGGGTCCCAGAGAATCACTTCGCACTAAATTTAAAGAAATAAATATAATGACAGTAGCTTGTCAATATATTTATGAGAACCTGTTGTACACCCATAAAAATATTGCTTCGTTTAAGAAAAACAGCGACAATCACAATGTAAATACAAGAAATAAGAATAAACTCGCTGTGCCCACTACTAGGCTCCATAAGGTGAAAATATCTTTTAAAGGGCAATGTATACGCTTCTACAACAAACTCCCAAGTGAGTTGCAGAAGTTATCATTGAATAAATTCAAAAACATTATTAAACGCAATCTATGCAATAAAGCTTATTATAAAATATCAGATTACCTAGAGGACAAAACCACTTGGGACGGAATCTGCTCCAACTCCGTCAAACGTAACATAAGACAAAATCAAATTGTTAAATGATGACTATAACGACCGAGTTAGGTTCTTCTGTTCGCTTATTTTCCTAACTCGCGTGTCATCTGAAGTGAACAGATTCAATTATGTGCTTTATTCTATTTATTTGTGTTGTTTTATTTTGTAAGTTGTGACACGTCAATAAGGTCCATGCGGCCGCACTGAATAAAGTATTTTTTGAATTTGAAATTTGAATTTGAACTCAAAAATAATTTTCCAAATACGTTCGTAAACGACGGAGTTCTGAGGCAACAAAGATTTAAAAAAAAAAGCAGTCGTCTTGATAACTTACTCTTTTTTTAAGTCGTTTAAAAAACAAACATTACGTCACCTATTGTTATTTAAAAACAAAAGTTAAAATCTTGAAAATCTTGTTAAGTATGTTAATATGGCACGTCTGAACTGTTAAAGTTTCGCAAAAATCATGTATGACAGAATTGTTTCCCCTTAAAAGATCTAAAAAAAAGTCAGCAACAGTCAGCATCTATCTCTTAAGGTTGGCTCACTACAACATTTTTATGCTACCCAAATTTGTTCTAAAATAATGCGTTAGGTATTTGCGAAGGTGTTTTGATAAACATGATATTAATCCTTATCCAAATAAATACGTTATTCGTTACAAGTATTTAATTTAAAACAAAATTGTCTCTTACATCATTTGATTTCATTGAATATCTTATGAGATATCGCAGTTTTAAAATAACATCGCAACAAAATAATAATCTCTAAATCCGAGTGGCCTTCCCCCACATTCACTTAAATAAATAACTGGCACTCCAAATTATGTTGCTAAGAAACTTTAAACCACCAAATTTATTCAACGGAACCAGACTTAGGTAAAGTTTCTTCGCATTAACGTGATTGGTGCTACAGTTTTGACTGGTCCAGTAAGGGTCCAGTAGTTGGGAAAATTGTGCTGATACCTCGCATCTCTATGATACCAACGTATTTGCCTTATATATAACTTAAAAATGATTCGATTTCCAGTGAAGGTATCGTTTGCGGTAACAATTAATAAGGCCCAGGGGAAAACATATAAGCACGTAGGAATAGGTTTACGACAAGAGTGTTTTTCGCATGGGCACCTATTATGTTGCCATATCGAGATCTGGTTCTGGTGAAAAACAATATCTACTTCTGCCGGAAGAAAACAAAACTATTTAAAAATATTTTTACCTTCTACGTAAAGGAAGTCGCGGGTTAAAGCTAGCGTCAGCCCAAAGTAATTCCACGCGGATGAAGTCGCGGGCAGAAACTAGTAGATTTATATATTTAAATAAAGCTGTTTGATGTGCCTTTCTAAGATGATTATGAGATGACCTAGGTGATCGCAGTAGGAATATGTAGGCACCTGGTTTTCGAGAGTGCATGCCTATTCTGGAGCCACAGCTACGGTCACACCATCGAAATTTAAAGAAACGTCAGCTATGATTTTCCTCCACAGGTCACGGTCTTCCGCCCAACTTTCCAAGCTGGCGTGTTCTATATTGAACGCGAGCATGTCTCGTTTGAGGCTGTCTTTGTATTGAGCATCGGACGGGCGGGCGCCAGGTCTTTTCGCGCCGACAATTTCTGAAAGCAAAGTATTTCGCGGCATACGAGATGATCGAATTGTATTTTATAAATAACATAGAATAATAATAATATCAGTGCAGTTAAGTAAGCAGGGTTTCTACATTTGAGTTTCTGGTCCATTTTTTTTAATGATTACTAATTGAAATAGACAATTCACTCAACAAGTGGTCTCAACCAAACATGCCCCTTGCCGAGTGCCTTATTTATACGCATTTGGCGTTAACTATAACTATACTGACATTAATAAGAGCGGTTCAACAGAACTATTCTTCTCGTTATTGAGAAAATGCACGGACCGTATCACTCATGGAATCTGTCACGCTCGGATAAGTCCATCACAGTAAAGGTGCATGCGCAAGTCATTGGACTCAACTGTGTTTTAAACGTCCTTCATTGGCCATTGTAAATTTATTACACTTGAATAATAATAAATACTTATTATCTAAAACCATTTATGAAGTTGGTTTTCTATGACACGTTTCAATACTATGGTATGTTAGTGTTAAACCGTAAAAGACATACAAGGTATTGAATAGTAGGTACAGTTATATTTACTAATTATTTTACTTGTTTCTTAAGTTTCCATTTGCCTTTTACGAGCCTATGTCGGATCTGGTATTATCAATATGTCATTTCTAGCAACATAAAATCCTTTCTACAAATAAACAGTTTATAGTGAACTAGCGAGCCGCCCCTGCTTCGCACAGGTGTAAGTACCTACGGATGAACCAATCATAGGTCATCTTGTAGGATGAATAAAAATATGGTTTTCAACATTAATCTATTTAAATATTAATAGTTTATATTACACCTGTGCGAATGTTGTTCATCTTAAAAAGGTCTACAAACACCCCATCGTCCGTCGCGTCCACGCGAAGTTGCCATACTTATATTAATGTTTGACGTGTTAAAAAGTAAAAACAATAAAAAACATGGGCTAGTGTTCTCCCAATTACAGGCAGCTACATCTAGGTTACAGGCTATAGGTCTATGGTTACTAAGCATTCCAGACAGACACGATAACTCGGTTGATCTCCTTGGCTGCGTAGAATTGTTGCATGTGATTCCTCTCGTATTATGTAATAGGTGTATAATAAGTTTGTTTAATAACATTTAATTTTGTGTTCTCTCACGGTGGTACTTACCTACTCAAAATATTCTGTAAGAATACCAGCGTTGCATCTTTTTACCTAGGTGCAACTATTGCTGAGACAGAACCTTTTGACACACTACAATTTCCAATCTTATACACTCTGTAGAAGATTACACTTAACTTGCTAATTAATGGTGTTTAATGTGTATTGTCTCAATAAACGCATCTCAATTCATTTCATTATATAAAAAAAGTCCGCGACAGCACATGTTTATCTATTATGCATAACTCATAGTACTAACCATTTTTCTTATTTCAATTTTGATTGAAAAGTAAGCATTATTTGTCAAGCCATTTTTACCTTTTTACCAACATGGTGTTAATATGTATCCTGTTAAGTTATTTTAATGTCTTGAGTAGTTTGTATATAACATATTTGCGTTTTAAACTATATAATATGAATCAATACCTTACGAGTTATAGCGAAATTAAAACTCTAGCGCGACAAAATATTTACGGCTGGTATTCACACGCACGACAGCTTTTCGCGTGTAATATGTAATAACTATCATATTGTAATGAAAATTAGATCTCAACATTGTATTTAAAGACCTTCTTTAAGAAGCAATGTTGGTAAATTGTGTCATGTCTGGTTTCCATGTATTATCTCAGCCGTAGGATGGGCTCTGCAGCATTTTTTAGTGTATGAAAATCCCGTACTGCGCTCGCCGACCCGCCTGTCAAGCGTAGTATAGCAACAACCCCTCATGATCTGTACTTGGAGATCTATGAGAGAGGCCTATGTACAGCAGTGATGATAATGATGACATTCCAACAAAGAATAATGATGGGTTAAAAAGCTTGTTAAAACAAACAATACCCACAGCGATTCCCCGAAGAAATTTCACGCCCAATAATCAGAGCAAAACCATTTTATCAAAAAAAACACCGTTAAACAGTTTGAAGAGATTTGCATACAAGCGTTCAAGAGCAATCTAATGACACTGGTCGATACGGTTCCGTGCAATACTCTATCTAAAACAATTCCAACGGTCCAGTATTGTGGGTTTGATATAACTAAGGTCGGTGTCTATCATAGCAGAACAGATCGGAATGTTATACAAGGTACAGGAATCGAATATTTGCTTGGAATCTGAATAATAAATTTTAATAAGTAATGCACAATTTCACACAGCATCATCAGGGTTTTTGTTTGATGTTATCTTCAAGAAGATAAAATGATACATAAAAAATCATAATATGCAGAACAAAACACGCTTAAATCTACCGAGTCACTTATAGGTACATATGTACGTACAGCACATTGAAAAATATTTTTACTATTTGCTCTCTAAATTTGACTTAAGTCTCAATAATGCACATTCAGAACGATAGTTACCTAATTAAACAATCTTAAAAAATATATTTTATATTTTTGTAAAAGGTCACTATTGTTCTGACAGCACGCTATCGTGGCTAGTGTGCTTAAACACTTCTAAGGTAGAAATAATGGCACCATACGGTATTCTGATTTTACTCGATAGTGAAAAGATAGGCTGGGCAGGAGTTGGTTTAAACTTTATGTGTCTATTGTTTTCTTTGTGCAAAGTTTAATAGCACTCAGCTGTAAGTAGAACTGACATTGCAAGCAGAGAACCCATGAAGTGTTAGATAGAATTAGCCTAGTTGCACAGTGCGTGTAAATTATTTTATTTATTTATTTCAAGAAAATTACAATAGTTCTTAAACTAAATAATAATAATAGAACTAATGGATTCTATTTTTACCCCCTGACAAAAAGAGGGGTGTTATAAGTTTGACCTCTGTGTGTGTCTGTGCCTGTCTGTGGCACCGTAGCTCTTAAACGAGTAGACCGATTTGCATGCAGTTTTTTTTTATTTAAAAGCAGGTTTTCCGGCGGTTCTTAAATATATTTTATCGAAATCGGTTAAGAAGTTTACAAGATATGGAAGGTGAAAGAGGGGATGAACAATCTATTGTTTCCAAATATACCCGAAATTGGTATCAAATTATAGGAAATCATGTGCAGAATGCAAAACTGAAGATATATAGAAACCGGTCGAGCCATTTATGAGATATGGGCTTTGAAAGTAGGGGTGAACATTCGAATGTTTTCAAATAGGTAAGTATTATACCCAAGTGTGGTATCAAATGAAAGGGCATGATATGTTAATTACAAAACTGAGTGTACACATTACAAAAAGAAATTAGGTAACCTCAAAGACTGAGTAAAATCTCAGGGGTTACTTAAATTTTTAATTTTATAAACTTATTAGTTTTGCCCAAGAGTGGGACGACATCGGTTAGAAAAAAAAACTTGTTAGCTTCTGAACCAGCCGTTTTGTTTTTGGCATAATATACCTATCCCAATTGGATTCCTTTTGTCTTCCTCTCTTCGGTGCAGGTCTAATGGCTCCCCTAATGTAACCCCTAGGGGAGATATCAGAAAAAAAATTCCTGTTGGCTCCCCTGGCCAGGGAAGATATCAGATATTACTTCTAAAAAACAGTTTTTAGTACTGTTGTCTCCACGCAGGCCTTATTCAGGATGTGGATGGGATTGGATGTTGCATCAACTGGCTTGATTTGTAACGTGGCTGTATTAGGTGAAGCCAGGTGAACTCATAAGATGGGCCACGGACTACTACTACACGGTAGGGACTGGTGGCGCTACGAAATGTTCACTATGAGAGATACTGAGAGTATCGATATAATAAAATCATAGAACAAATCAACTATCGACACAATGTATTCGATGTAATGTATCGCTATCGACTTTGCGGTCTCGTAAGGGACTCGACGTATTGGTATATAATGTGGTATACAATTAATTGGTAGTCGCATAACTATTTAAAATATTTTATTATCAGTCATTGAACATATACTATAATATCGCTTCGCAAATCAGAATGTCGTAAAACTGTAGCCACTTCACCCAAAGACTGATTGATACCTACATAACTTCCATTATCACGAATTTTGAAATAGTTTACGACTGTTTATTTCCACCAGTGAGAAAATGTTCCACATAAATCATACAACGCCAGTCATTTTGTCAAACGGGCGCGTAATATCGCTTTAGGAAAGCACAATTTAAGGCCTTAACTCGTATACCGCATTAACCTCTACAATATCGCTAAAGTAGGTAGTTTGCGCTACGTTAGACAGGCTCACGTCCGCGCAACAAATCATGCGGTGCTTCGCTTAATATCCAGAAACCACAAGCACACTCATAGACCACAAACACAGAACTACATTATGTCCCGCGAGCTTTCATATTAATCGCCATTAATAATTTTATGACGCTCATTGTGGACTTTTAGGTCGATTTTACCGCCTAATGTGCTCTTTACAGCTTGAGAAAACCTTGTGAGCTAAAAAACCTTAATCTCTTTTTGAAAGAATCACGTAGAACATTAAGAAGTGTATTAACTATAGACCTATATTTTCAGAGATTTAAAGCAACAATCGCCCATTCATTGTGGTCAACGTAATCGCAAAATGTACCAACATTAACTTAGAATTGAGATTATACAAGAATGGGAGCAATCCTATTAAATTTGTGGGGTTTAGAATACCCATGATTATGGTAGCATTCAATATCCCATTTTAAAGGTTCCGGGTCACAAAAGAAAAACAGAATACGAATGGCATCACTTTGTCAATTTTGGTTTTCTGATTTTTTTTTCTCAGGAACGCCCAACATACCTAATATTAATAATAAATAAAAATAAACTACAGAAATTAAAACTTCTGTACAGATGGCAGAAATTAAATTAAAATACATTAATGGATAGATTATGTAGGTACGTACCTGCTTCTTTAAGTGATCTACAATTCGTTAAAGCCTAATTTATTTCTTTAATTTTTAAGACTTCCATTCAACTAAATTTCTTCACAAACAACCATTTGTAAAAACGGGTTGGACACGGAGAAATAAAACCGGGCAAGAGCGAGTCGGACTCGCGCACCGAGGGTTCCGTGCCATCATACAATATAATATATGACAAAAGCGGTTTAATATTTGTTGGAGAACCTTGAAAGCGCCATCAAGAGATGGCGCTTTCAAGGACAAGGACAGACAAGAGTCTGATAGCGGAACTTATGTAGATTTTTACACTTTCGATGATTTCAAAAAAAAGTATGTTATGTAGAGAGATTGTAATAAATTTCCTCTAATCTTTACATACACTTCTAAAAGCTATAAAAGTATCACGGGTTTATCTCTGCAAACTTCTGAGATAAAGGGGGGGAACGGTCGTTTTTTCAAGATTTTTGTAAATAACTCAAAAACGATACGGTTTTAAGGAAAACTAAAAACTGTTTATTAATGTGCAAATGAATACCTTTCATATGATACCCGGCCTAGTTACTTCACTTAAAAAATTTGAGATCCCCTATCCGCCTCCTGCAATCAAAATAAGAATATTTTTTAACATTTTCATATATGCTATAGAGGTATTAATAAAAAAGTGTTGTCTTTTACTATTTCAAATTTCAAGTCGATAGCATCAGTAGTTCTATCCTGTCGAGATATCCAGTTGTGACCAGATCCAGACAGACAGACAGAGTGATTCTATAAGGGTTCCTTTTTTACCATTTTGGTCAAGAACCCTAAAAATGGTGGATTCGACGACTGCAATAATAGTTTTGATATTAATGCCGTGGTTTGCCGGCCGGCAGTAGAATATTGCCCCTCCTCTCTTGCCCGTAGATGCAGTAAGAATCTGCTAAGGGATACCTCCGAAAGATGAGCAGCTGCGTCTTTCCGTGTATCGACAACCCGTAATGCGCTCGCCACCCACCTGCCAAGCGTGCGAGTATAGCAACAACCCCTCATGATCAGTACGAAGTGATCCAAGTGGGAGGCCCTTGTCCAACAGTGGAAGTCATGATGATATGATGAACAATAGTTTTTGCATGATAACGATTGAAAGAGAAATAAACGGATGTTCTCCTACAATGTCTTATTATTACTTGTCGTAACGGATTGAGTCATAAACTAGTCACTTTATAATTTTCTCTTGCGGTTACGATCCTTCCAGTTTAAAAAAAGTACCTAGCCTACGTATCATCACTACAGCCGTGGGACTGCTGTCACGTCCACTGCTGGACACAGGCCTTATACACCTTCAAGATCATGAGGGGATTGTTGCCATACTTGCACGCTTGGCAGGCGGGCTGGCGAGCGTAGAATGGGATGTTACACGGAAAGGCGCTGCTGCCCAGCTTCCGGAGCAGTCCCAGATTTTTACAGCATCCACGGGCGAAAGGTGAGAGGCAACATTCGAATGCCACGAATGCCGTGGGGTGCCGGCAGTAGAATGTTGCCCCTCCTATCTTGCCCGTGGATGCAGTAAGAGCCTGCTAAGAGCTACCTCCGGAAGATGGGCAGTAGCGTCATTCCGTGTATCAACATCCCGTACTGCGCTCGCCAACCCGCCTGCCAAGCGTGGTGAGTATGGCAACTGCCCCTTATGGAGATCCATGAGGGAGGCCTGCGTTCAGTAGTGGACGTTTTATGGCTGAAATGATGATTCGAATGCCAACGCCTCACGGCAGCCACGCATAACACCCAACAATAAGAAAATGTCAATAGTTGTTTGTTAATGATGATAATGTCCCGCGTTTATGTCCGTCACATGGCATTCAAACCTCTACGTGACTACTGTATTTGCCTTTAAAATCCATAGCTTAAGACCACTATAAAAACATTATTTACACTAACCGAGACCGGCTTTAATATTGTGTCACGTAATCTTTCAAGGCATTCATAAATTTATTAAAATTGACACAAACATCTTGTCTTATCAGCAGTTTTACTATAAATAGGCCATGTTCTTCTCAATGTTTAACAGACGAGAGGGAACTCTTGTTTGAAGATATATCTTCTAGACACTGAATCCCTGTCCAAATTACTTGCGCACTGCGTGACCACTCTGAAGTTTTCCTATTGTGACTACGAATTTTTATACGAATTTTCCTATTTTCTTCCATCATCGGCATGGCCTCGTCTGTCGTTTATAGATATATCTACAAGACACACCTTCAAAAAGGCTAATTTTAATCTTATTTATCCAACGTCATAAAATAAAATAATGCAGAATAAGCACGAGCATTTGCTACCTTGCGAGATCATTTCCCGCAAGCGAGGGAAACGGAAAACGAAGTGAATTTTTTAAGGTAATGGTGAGATAGTCAATTTCACATGTGCGCAAGTCAACATGCAGTGGGGTGCCGGGAGTTGAATGTTGCCTATCCTGCAAGGGTCAATCCTACGGGCAAGAGCCCGTGGAGGCAAAAAATCTGCCAAGGGATACCTCCTAAAGATGGGCAGCAGCGTCTTTCCTTATATTGACATCCCAAACAGCGCTCGCCAACCCACCTGCCAAGCGTGGTGAGTGTGGCAATAACCCCCTTATGACCTTGGGGATCCATGAGAAAAGCCTATGTCCGGCTGTGGACTTGAAAATGAGCAGCATTCCTATGCAACTAGACAGTGACTCATATCAGTAAAGAATCATACTGTGCATCTCACTAATATTGTAGAGCCGAAAGTTTGTTTGTATGGAGGTTTGTTACCTCTTCACGCAAAAACTAGCGTACGTATCGAGCTGAAATTTTGCAAACGTATAGATGTTGACTAGGCTACACATAGGCTACTTTTTATCCGGGTTCAACGCATGCGAAGCGGCGGGCACAAGCTGGTTGTCTAATAATATCTTGACATTGGCATTGACATACACTTCTGACATAGTCATAACTACAGCTTGTAAACTATCTGCATATAACCAAACAATTTATCTACCTCTATACTAATATTATAAAGAGAAAAGATTTGTATTTTATGTGTTAATAAACTCAAAAACTACTTGACCGAATTTTAAAATTCTTTCACCATTAGAATGCTAAATTATCCCCGAGTAACATAGGCTATATTTTATCCCCGTATTCCCACGGGATCGGGAACTACGCGGGTGAAACCGCAAAGTGCGGCTAGTTATTAATATAATGTACATATAACCGCATATGTATCGCGTAAATTACCTTTATTATTTCCCGACGTTTCGACTGGATTTCACCATTTCATCATTTGATCCGTAAAACGTAGGTACTTAGCACAGGCCTCCCTGATGTCCATGAGGGGCAGATGACATAATCACCACGCTTGGCAGGCGGGTTAGCGAGCTCAGTTCGGGATGTTGATACATGGGAAGACGTTGCTGTCCATCTTCTGGAGGTATACCTTAGCAGGCACTTACTGCACCCACGGGCACGAGAGGAGGGATAACATTCTACTGCCGGCACCCCACGGCATTTGTTGGTTACATTCAATTAAACTAAGTAATTACATTTTATTAAATGGATTCCATCATCACAACTTGGTTTAAAAACAAGCAAACATTATTAAGTGATAGAACACCACAGAGCTGAATAATAAAATAAATAAATAATGCTGGGCAATTCACACAGCATCACCTAGCCCCAAGCTAAGCAGAGCTTGTGTTATGGGTACTAGATGACTGATATACTTAATATATTACTACATAGATAGATATTTTTTATTATATATGGAAAAACATCCAGAACACCCTGATCAAATATCTGCAGATCGTACAGACAATTTTGTTCCGAGGCGGGATTCGAACCCGCAACCTCATGCGTAGCAGGCGGTACTTTGATAACTCAATAACCTGTTTTCTGTGTTTAACACTCAACCCCAAGTTTAAGTTTAGGGCACGTATAGGGAATCCAGTAGACACATAAAATAAATGTCACAATTCATTCACAAATTAAAAAATAAATGTCTGTCGATAGACTGTGAGGTATGATCATGTATGCAAATGCAAGCAAATGGATCGTTTGCAAATGCTACCGAACAATAGTTATTTGTTATACAAGTGCAAAGTTACTTTTTAACCGCGTGCTCAATTTTAATGACCAAGCAAGCGAAGGATTCTAAAATTAGCCAAGGATTCAAAAGAACACGAGGTGAAAAATCTTTGCACTCGAGTGCAACACGTAACTTTTCATCCCACCTCAGCGAGGAAATGACTAAATGCAAAAAAAAAAGATTTACAATCATAAGATACTTTTATTTCAGTTTAGGTATTAACTACTCGTAATACATTATGATAGGTAAGTATTACAGAATAATCTTTAAATTATAACAAATAATACTTAGGTATAATTAAGAAAAATTGAAAGTAACGTTGCTACAGTTACTTAAGGTTTTGGCTTCCTAAGCTAGCAGTGAGAGGTTTACCGATTGCCTATACAATATTAGAGTCTATCTTGAATTTAAAATCTCAGAATAAATACATAGGTTATCTTACAATGGATCCCAGCTCATGTACAGCTTAATGAAAATGACTACTTTGACACCTTAGCCAAACAGGCGGTTGTAGATGGTGTACCTATGAACGTGTTGCCTTATTCAAACATTTTAAAACAATTAAATATCAGTGCAGTGTATGTTGGCAAAAATATTTTGACAAACGATCACTTGAGAAAGGTACCTATATGGTACAGAACCATCCAACCACAAGTATTTAAATTCCCGTGGTTTGACAACGCTTGTTTAAGCAGAAATGTATTAAAAATCGCACTTAAACTTCGTTCAGGGCACATTCCATCAAACAAATTTGCATTCTTTATGAAAAAAGTGTTATCGACTTATGTGATGTTCCCGGAACCAGACATTAATTTAGGAAACAATAGTTCGGTCAATTTAGACTAAAAAACAAGAATAAGGTTACATAAATTCCCAACAAACTGAAAGTTGGTATAATTGTCTAAAACATAAAGTTCCCCATCATTTTCGTACCTGCAAAAAATTTTATTCAAGGTCAAAGGTAAAAAAAAAAATAGTTTTTCGCAATTTTCAGCAAAACGTCTTATCATAAAATTACCCTATACAAAAATTGTAGATCATAAAATTATCTATAAAATATGCTTCGATACTTTTTTTCCTAGGAGCCACCGTGTTTGAGATATAACGATTCAAAAAGTTGTAAAAGTTGTAATCGTCATAATATGCATGAGTATGCCACGTTGGCCTGTTTTGTTCTCTGGCATGTACAAATTGTCAAGGGCGGTCGTGCTCTAATGTTGAATCATTAACAATATAGGATTCGTTTGATTCCAGCGAGGTGACATGCGAATCGCTTAACGCAATTTACTTACACCCTGAATGGGATCTGAATCTGGGGTAATTTTATGATAAAACTCACCGTTTTGCTGAAAATCGTGAAAACTATTTTTTTGACCTTTGACCTTGAATTGTTTTTTTTACGGGGATGATGGGAAACTCAGATTGTATTTATAATTATGTTTTAAACAATTATACCAACTTTCAGCTTGTTGGGAATTTACGTAACCTTGGATGTCTAAATTGACCGGACTACAAGCAGTTTGTATTGGTCATATAAATAGCATTTTAGCTGACCCTCTGTCAAATGATGCTGAAGTACTATACCAATTAGCCACTATAGGTTTAAGTAATTAAGTTTTATAAGCAATTTTATTTAAAGTGTAAACCCACACTAAGGTATCATTATAGAAATGAAAAATGCAATCTAACATTAAGGCCGAACGGTTAAGGCAGCCTGCGTTGAAGGTGTTCGTCTGAACGTTACGGGTTCGAGTCCCGTCGGAGACAAAATTTTGATTGCATTTTTCATTTCTATAGTAATTAAGTTGTTTTTTTTGTTTTGTTTCTTTTCTAAATCGTGCTATTTTAGTTCGTTTAGGAGTTATGTTTCGATGTGGTCGCCCAGCGACAGTTCTTCAAATATTTAATAAAAAAAACGATGAAGGTTGATGAAATAAAACCGGTCAAGAGCGAGTTGGACTCGCAAACTTAGGGTTTCGAGTCGGGAGGTAAGTATGGGAGAACAGTATTTTTTCAGCATTTTCTAAATAAGTAAGAACTAAAAACTGTTTACTATATTGCAAATGTGACGCCCTTTCATATTACCCCACATAACCAAATAACCCCATGTTAGATTTCTAAACATTTCTTACATTTATCAGCCCCTTTACAATTAAAATAACAATCATATTAACTGTTTTTATAATTCCAATATGAGTGAATAAAGTTTTATCATTCTAAAGAAGTCAAAAGCATATCCAGAGATATCCAGCTCTGACAGACAAAGTCTCACATTTTGGTTCGGTACACTAAAGTGGATAAAACCCACTTTTCCGGCGTTCAAGATTTCCCCCCGATAGGCGAAAAGGTTTTGATCTTTTTAAGGAAATTGCCGTGAACAATGAACATAGAATGAATTCATGTATCGTTTAATTGCTTTGGTTGGCTGTGCATCCTTCCTTCAAGATATACTCATTGTTTCAGGTCGGAGCGGGTCTTGCGCAGGACTATGATGGTAAGCATAAAAAAGCTTTATAAAAATACAGCAATAATTGAAATTTCATACAGCGCCTTCTTGTCAATAGTTTTACTATTAGCTCCGTTTGACGGCGACACGAAAGGCGATACGGTTACGATCTCTTTCCGAGTTGATACGTGTGCTTACGACATTTAAGTTAAAAAATGCAGCTTATGTGTTTATATGAGTAGGATACTTAGACCTATATTTATTTCCCAGTTTACACACACACACACACAACACACATATCCTCACGGCCGCGGGACCGACTCAACCTCTTTCGTCTAAGACGCCAATGATATTCAGTTCATTAACTAGCTTGTAAATAGTAAATACCATGTCGCACCACTTAAGGAGCAGTTACACAGTATGTAGGTACTGTTATATCGAAAATAAGAAAACTATAAAGCGACATGGTTCTAATTAAGATAGATTACATCTGATGGTAACTAATATAGAAGGTTATTAACGACAAGTAATTTGCCGTCGGGCTGATTACTTTTCTCACGACAGGTTTGCAACAGGCGTAAATGTTGCGATCTTCGCCGTTAAACGTCAATTTTGTAGTAGCTAACAGCAAGGAATTTTATGGATTCATCTAATGGCCGCCAACATGGCTGGCCAAATAACTTACGAATTTATAAATTAACTTGACACTGGCGGAATTGTGTTAAACCAGACACAAAAGGCCATAAAATAAAAAGACCAGACAAGGTATTTTATTGACGTTTGACAGCGATTATCGCGAGATTTATACGCCTGTTCCAAACCTGTTGCAAACCTGTTGCATGATACGTAATCAGCCTGCGGCTTATTTTTTCATTGTTATTGGTAACATCGCTCTTGATAGGGACGAGTGGAGGGATTTGGGGGACGCCTTTGCCCAACAGTGGGACAATATAGGCTGACAAAAAAAAATTGGTAACTAGACCGGTTATGTACTTGTCTTGAAAAAAAATGTGCTCGCGTTTATCAAGATAAGTCATTACTCACCTTTCACAATTTCAGTAACGGACATCCAATGCACGTTCTCAAGCACGGGCTCCGGTCTCCGGGACTCCGTGACAGCGCTGCTGAGAAAGCCCGAGGGGTTCCGAGGAGCGCCACTATTTGCCGACGACCGCGCTACAGACCCCGTGGCAGACCCCGTCTGTCAGATCAGACCTGAAGCCGATGACGCCACAGGCCTGCTCTATAGACTTAGGATAACAGACTTTACTAAATGTGGAGTTCTGAAACGAAATGTAAGTAACTTTTGAAACTGACTTGGATGTGAGTTCTCTAAAATCTTTGAAGAATTGGGTTTTTCTAAAATATTTTTCTCCGTAATCGTTTTTGAAAAAATGAGGGAAATAGTAGATTGTTATCCGAGGGTCGAAAGAATCAATTCCCGAGGTATTTAGGCTATAGTCCGAGTAGGATTCTTTTACCCGTGTTAAACACTCTACTTTTCATTTCGAATATGAGGAAAATAAAACTAGTTGTTTATCTAAACTATTCATTGATAAAATATAATAATATAAGTAGTACTTACCTATTTAAAATTAATTGTCACATTAGGTCCTATTTTTTTTAATTCCGTCACAGATACATAACAGATTACTATCCCGCCAATTTATGTCGACTTTTAAAATTTTAAATATGGAACTCACCGCGTAATTGTTGCGGCTTATTCCGCTCAAAGAAGTTTGCGCTACGTTCACACTGGCTGTTTAGAAAGTCACATGGCCGCAGATTTTTTTTTAATTTGTTTTTTTTACATAAAACTCTTCATAGCTGACAGCAGTTCTATTTTTAAAGTTCATTCCGGCCCTAAGGTGGGAAGTAATTTGTATGAGTTTTTCCCTCTCTATGGAGGGAAGCAGCATTTTCCATTCAATAATCAGATCAAAACAACACTACTTTCCGAGTATGAGAAATGAAAAAAAAAATTATTAAGTATATCGCGTGCTTCAAGTCAAGCGAACGGATAAGATTCACAATACCGCACTGCGTTTAATAACTAGAGAGAGATAGACGTTAGCAGACGTTGGAGATATGATAGATCCAGCTCCTGAACAACATTTATCCTCAAGTTGAGGATACCACTGGTATGGCTTATGGGCTTAGCATAAATGACTTTGAAACTGTCATCGTTGTAAACACAAAAAAAATTAAAATAAGTTATTATAATCCATATTCTTACACGCGATTTTTAATATATCTACTTACCTATACTCCATTCAAATAGGATATTAGTGTTCTGTGATTAAGTGGTTAGTTGGTATTGGAGGTATTCGTTGAGTTGGAGTGATTTTTTGTATGAAGTAGGTAATAACGCAAAATATGAATGCATGTAAAATTAAATAATGTTACTACAATCCTATATTCCTATATCCTATATATGGAAATTAAAAGTATTAAAAACTAAAAAATAAAAACCTTGATTCAAATCTGTAAGATAGTTTGCGTGAAAACCGGTAGTAGTAATTTGTCTTAAATAAAATAAACCGACAGGTAATTTGAACGCGAGTTATTTAGAACCAGGTGTCCCGGAACACGGAAACCAGAAGATCTCGGAAGAAAACAATTAAACTTAATAAGCAAATATTAATAACGGCTGTGTCAGGTATTAATTTTCTATAGCACTAACTCCGGTTATAATAATGACGGCCTTAAAATATATTGCACTCACAATTTATTGCCGAGAATACCACGAAAATAACAGGTGATTGTCTTAAAGAATGTAGGACGTTAGGTAGGACGTTTTGTATACGAACACTCAAGAAAATAGCGTTACCGTGGCGTCTCTAACTAGTTTCGTGATATCAGGTCAACGAGGCCCAATTCGCTCCATTATTGACACAAAAGAATTGTCATTTCATCTCTTATAATAATCATAACGAGTATGTTGTGTCATCGGGAAATAATAACGCATTCCGTTAGTAACATAGTAACAGTAAGAAGAGCTGGCCGGTACGATGCTCTGACATATTATATACCTACTTGTAGTAGCAAGTATGCTAAGACCGGTATGCTATCGAGGTAAACAGAACTACGAGCGCTACGTACGGGAACATCGCCGTTTGAATACAATGCCGCGGTTCACTTCCTATGATTTATATTCAGATTCGCGAACAGCTAGGCTTGCAAGCTGTCGTATGAAATGTTAAAACTGTCGCGAAACAGCTTGCGAGCATTAAACATAAACAAGCAAAGACGTATGAATATTAAAGCGTACCGTAAGGGTTTGTTCCACAGTACTTACCTACATTTATTTAGCACTGAGTGACGATGTTAAAGCTAGTTCTATGTTTTATTTAACTTAAACTAACAAAATAATCAAGGTAACTAATAAATATACGTTAGGATACCGCTACGCGAGAACGCGTTGATGTCTTTTGTAGAGGCTAACTTTCTTAGCAATGTTGTTGGAGGTAACAAGTTTTTTTAATTCCAAATCAAAATCAAATCAAAAATCTTTATTTGGAACAATAACAATTACGAATTTATCAAGCAATTAAAGTAAAACGCTTCTAAAAGGAGGGTTTATAGGAGGATTACCGTCGCGTAAAGCTGGCTGTTTCTGACATGCCCTGCAGTTTGGTTTGGTCTGCCTATGTACGAGGCTTTTAGTAAAGTTTCTATGATGAGAATGTAAAGGAGATCGAATAACGACTGCCTACTTTAACGATTCTAGGTCGTGACGATTTGCGAAATGCTGTTCGTAGCAAACAGGGTGAATTGTCACAAATTGCCAAACAGCGGACGTAATATAATAGTAATAAATAATTATAATGCTGGACTTTTCACACAGCGCTATCGAGTCCTAAAGTTTCTTGTATATGTTATGGGTAATGCTAGAAGATTGAGTAAACCTAGGTTTACCCGGGTTTACTTAGAATCACCCAAGGAGTTTGGGTAAAGTCCGAATAATAATTAAATTAAATTTTAATTCGGGATTTTATATATGTTACGGCTATTAGCCGAAGTGTGCCTACACCTAGTTTTAGCAGGGTACAACTAGGTGCAGCCGGCTACTCCTAGTTTTAACAAAACCTAACCTCGGGTACGTTGACGGAGCCCCGTGGTAAAGGGTTAAAAGTAACCAAACCAAACCTAACCTCGGGGTGCCCTTAGCTCGCTCTTGCATCCTACGTTGCCTATCGACCGACCGAAACAAAACATCTAATTATAATTACGTGTAATCCGGAAGGCTTCACTGAGGTGGTACGGAAACGCCGGAAACAATCCAGCTGGAACCGGTGTGGTACCGCCTCTGGAACGTGTTCTGGATTCCTAGCGGAGGTGCCTACTACCCGACTATATGTCTCACGGGTTCACTACGCCGTGCAGATTAAGGAGGTGGAGGATTACCTCACGAAGAAAACCGGATACTGTCTAAGGGTTGAAAAGTTATCTTCCCACCATAGCGTGAACTTTAGTTCTTTTATGGTGAGAGTTCCAACGGACAAACTATCAACTTTTATGAGTGAAGAGTTCTGGCCAAAGGGAGTTAAATTCCGACGGTTCATCGGACGCCTGCAAGCGGACACCGTGAATCGTCGCTATGAGACAAGCATGCGTCATACGTCGCCGTCCTAAACGTGTGTTAGCAATAAGTTTATACTATATATATGTTAGATATAAGGTATATATCTATGGGCCGTAGAATAAGTTATTTAAGATCTGTGTACTTTTCTATTGTTGCCTGAGAATAAAGATATTATTATTATTATTATTATTATTATTATTATAATTCGGACTTTACCCAAACTCCTTGGGTGATTCTAAGTAAACCCGGGTAAACCTAGGTTTACTCCATCTTCTAGCATTACCCGTAACATACATACCTACGAGTCTTCCCGGGACCACGATGGGTGCAATCCTGTCGAAACGTCAGGCAATAATAAAGGTAAATAGCGCGATAAATACCCGGTTAAATATGTGTTAATAATGTGTCGTGATCGCGAAAGTTTAAAAAAGACTATACATACCTACTGTAATTATGTAAATCATACATAGAAAAATACCCAGATCCGAGGCAGATAGTAGGTAGATCCTGCAGATAGTACAAACATTTTGTCTTTGGCAAGGACTGAACCTGCAACCTCCTGTGGTTCAGCCGGCTATCAAACCAACTTTGCCACGGAGGTCGTCATATGATAACAAGTATATGCTGATGACGACATTTCATAAGTGTACAAGGAACCCGTATGCGTGATTTTTGTGATTATATACTCGTTTGTCCAGGGTTTCGTCCACGTCCGCGTGTGGTTCCCGCAGTTCCCCGGGGTGGTGATGCAGTCAGACCAGGAACTCATCATCATGTGCAAGCCGCCGGAGCCGACCATTATCGAGAATAAAGCAGCGGGGTTCGCCGGTAGTTTGTGAGTACCTTATTTACCTGGAAAATATGGATTAGGTATAATAATATTTATCTTTGATTTATGGTTTAAGCAATGATTACGTGATAACCAATAAATGCTTTCAGTAATAATAAGACAATATTAAAGTTCTTTAGTTTTAAAATATAGCTTGAAAGGAGTTTATACCAATCTGAAATTGTATTGACTTTCGCTCTAGATAAGTTGAACTTGTGTCTTGATGCGGGGGATTTTGGATAGAATATTATTTACCAATAAATAAAATTAGGCCGGTGATATTTTCCTTCGCCGTTAAAAGCACGTGTTATATGTGCATGTAAGTTTTTCAAGAAAGAAAAATCTTTTGCTATCAATTCCACCAACAAGGCTTTTAGGAGGATAAGATAGAATCAATAACATTACAACATAAATACTGAAATTGCTAAGTTAAGGAGATGACGCTCTGAAAATTTCAGCTTAACTAAGCAACTCATATTTTATGAAAACTGACAGAATATTTACGTCATTTCTGTTCCAAAATGATTACGAAGTTAAATATTCAATTGCCTAACTTATTTGTTTTATGTGCTTAATATCTTGCAAAGATATAAAGCTAAATATCGTACAAAATGAGGCACTGTTTCAAATGTATTGATAAATATGAAATTAGGACTTTTCTTCATCAAAAATCTACGGAAAAGCAATCAATGCAAAGGAAGTGAAAAAAACTGTATAATGGGGAATGTTCTGAAGAACTATTCAGCTTAATACCCGTAGCTAACTTCCATCACCGCACTACTCGCCATAAAGCGAATTTTCACCAGCACCATCTGGATAGCTGGTTCTCAAGAATCACTCGTATTTAGCGCTCTTTTTTGCCGCGGACGATCAAGCTGTGGAACGAACTCCCCATCTGCGGTATTCCCTCGGAGCTACGATATGGGGTCCTTTAAAAGGCGGGTATTCTCCCTCCTCAAAAGCCGGCAGCGCATCAGCCTCACCTCTGGTGTTGCAGACGACTATGGGTGACGGTGATCACATCCCATCAGGTGGCCTGTCTGCTCGTCTCCCTGCTTATAATATACAAAAAAATAATCAATCTTGGAATCATAGATTTTTCAAACATGAATATTAAAACTTTCAACATAGTCGACAGTGTTACAGCCAGACACATATTATTCATGGAAAATACAATGTTCATTACATGCGGACAAAAAATGTAAGATTAGTACCTACGTTTAACACTTTGTAATCCATTATTGTTCCCATTATCGACAATGATGAGAATTAATGCCAATGTGTCAGTGGTTCGATTACTTCTTGTAGGTACTTCCCGTTTAGATTTCCACTAAAGCCCTGGTTTCCAGATGATTGTTCGTTTTTCTCCACTAATCTCTCTATTGGCTTCTAAGTCGTTTGCAATGCAAGAAAGTGTACGTACTAGTTAGTAACATAGTTTTGATTACTTTCATTGTAGTTCAATACAAAATCTCAAAACAAAAAGCAAAAAAGTCAAAAAGCTAGCGCAGCAAGAGATAAAGAAAGAATTTTCGAATTGGCTGCGTCCTTATACGCGAATTCGATTATTGTTCAAATAAAGGGTTCCTAGAATGTCGCAAAAAACGAGTTAAACTGTGACTCGTCAGTAATGAAAGAAAATGGCCTCTCATTGACACAATAATTGTAATTTTTTAGTCCTATTGCAATGTCCCGTACAGCATGAATATAACACATGTGTAGGGCCTCATCCATGAGGGAGGCCTTAGTTCAGTAGTGAACGTTTTACGGCTGAAATGATGAAATGATGATGTAGGGCCAATTTTCCAATTTAGAACCTATAATAAATTATTTGTTTTCATACCAACATCTGATCCTTTACCAGTAATTACGAACATTGTTCTTCCACCAGCCCCCACGGAGCTCGCGTGTCAGGTGTGGTGGAGGAAACCCCAGGACGGCTGGAGTACGAAGTGGCGTTATACAAGGAAGCACCGCCTGTGTCCAGGCATACCAACCACTCTATGGACTTGCCTGTCGACCAGGTTACCGCTGTACGTATTTTTCAACTTTTGAACAGACTTTAAGCATAAAACAGATTCGTGGCTGGAGTATGATGTGGCGCTCTATAAGAGAGCACCGCCAGGATTATCAACCACTCAATGGGCTTGCCTGTAGATCATGTTACCGATTATCTATCTTCTTTACGTAATAATCATGTTTACGAGTCTATATAATGCTTTATATATAACCTTCAATAAAGTTACTGACTCTAACTCTTTCTTACTTCCAAATTAACTGCTTGTAGGCTGTTCCGATCGGCACAAAGTTGCAACTGCGCGCTCGGATCAACCCTGACTCCGCGTGGCGACACATAAAGCTGCTTGAGGTAGCAGTGTCGCCGGACCCTGATAGACCACACGCTCCGGGCGCGGTTCTGCTCGTAAAAGATGGGTGAGTAATTGAATACTACAGTAGGTACCTATTGTACTCCAGCGCTCGGATATTCCCCGACGCCTCGTGGCGACACTCCGAAAGATAATAATAAAAAAAATTGTTGGCGTGTTCACTGAGCACTAAACATACCTACTTGCCTAATAAAAGGAAATTTACATGCAAGTAGATTATGTAATTATTTTCTGGCACGTGTAAGTTTCGATAGATCGAGGCTTATTGACCCATCGACCTCGCGCGTTCATGTCTTGCCAACTTGCTACGGATCAAGATAATGCCTAAAAATTAAACAAAAACAAACGCTACAATTGTAGAACTAATTTCGGTCTTCACGGCTTAACCTTTACGTTTTACACAGAAATGAAAGTTGTTCCGATCTCTTTTATTCACGGAACACTTAGGGTTAGTTGTTGTTTTATTTTATAACACAAATAAAGACCATTAGACGTTTTACCTCAATGCAAAATGTCAGTGAGTGGCACTGGAATGTAGGTAACTAACACAGAGCCAGTAATAGTTAGTTTCTGTAAGCTGTGGTAATAGTAAAACAGAAGTGATGGCTGTGTAGTTTTAAATTGCAGAGTCTAAACCTACACTTTTATGGTCTAAACATAACTAAGACATTCAGATACCTTACTTATTTCTGTGCAAAGGGCAAGAAGTAATTGTAGACATAACGTCCGCCAGCCAGGTAAATGAAAATGAGTGAATGGCTGCTGGCAAATGCTGGAAGCGGCAAGATGACACGTGATCAATGGTGAAAATTAGGGGAAGTCATCTATGTCCAGCAGTGGACTAATACGTACACACCAATAATGTTTTAACAAGCATACTTTCCAATGCCTTTATCGTTTTTTAATACCAATCAAACAGTGTAACGAGACTAAGGTGGAAGAAAATTGTCCTTTTCTTGGCAATTTTTGGTTACAGCTGGTGAAAATAATAACTACTAAAGTCCATGGTCTTTCCACAGGTGCCGAAACCGCGACTTTGCTTCCATCATCCCGCACCAACCTGCCCGGTATCGAGAGCGGCACAACGAGGTCTTTCTGGACTTCGAAGCATTCCTTCTGGCGTCCATGAAGGAGCGGTCTACACTGTGGATCCATTCGCAGATCAAGGCTTGTATGGACGCCGCTGACTGTCAACCTGATTACTGCTTGGACTTGTTTGAACCTTCAGGTAAAATACAGATCCAACAATTTTTTCAGAGCATCTTATCGGATATTTCGAAAAACCGATAGTCACGTCCAGATGAAGGTACCATTCTACTTACATTCTACTAGGATTTTAAGATTGCGTTATTTCCAAAGTACTTTATTTTAAATGAAGAACGGCTATTTTGTTGATTTCTAGGGATCGTTCTAATTTGTAAATATTATGAATGCCGTTACCTATGTAGTGAAATAATTGGTAACGTACAAATTAGTCCAATGTTTAACGCCAAATTCAGCATGCTTAATGAAAGAAAAACAAGGAACAATTTTACAGATTAACTTGTATTTGTTTTTCTAGGTCACGGTCGCCGCAGAAGGTCATTACCAGAGTTACCCCACAACAGCACCTCCGCAGCGCTAGTCGCAGACAACTCCTCGACGCCGTTCACCAGGTTCAAAGAGAACCTGGAGTACACGGTGGTGATGCCAGGAGAGCTGTTCCATCGACCGTCAATGGAAGCCACTTGTGCGACGTCTATGATGGTGGCAGTCGCGCTGGGGGCGCTGTTGTTTATGTCTGCTTTGCTGGTGAGATTTTCGTCTACTTCTACTACTAAGGATTTTTCAGAGAAGTTTTAAAGTGATAACTATGACTACTCATTAGATTAGAGTAGGTAATGATATTAAAACAAAAGATCACTATTATAAACTTAGTATCTGAACAAAATAAGTTTCAGATAGGAGCACCTACATACTATTTTATAAAATATTTCGAATATCTATTTTATTTAAATATTTTTTCCAGGCATTATACTGACTGTTGCTGTAACGGTTAGTGTACTGCCGTGTAAAGCCAATACACTGTATGTTGAAAAAGTCCAATTTGAGTAAACACGCAAATAAACTTTTTTCGGTTTTTATTCGATAGTTCTTTCATCTCTTTTCTAAAGTATAAAGTGTTTGGTATTATTTAAAAGTATTTTTAATTATCTATCTATTCATATTACTTTCAATGCGATATTTTAGGAAATAAATGATATATCTAATTAATAGAATCAGGCGTTACTTTGCGGAAATCCATATTATTATGATAAACAAAGAAAAATATCTAGTTTTAATTCCGCTAATGCTGAGATGCATATGCACCGCCCTCCCGCCCGCTAATTATGCACATGCAGGGGGAACCAGGCTGTAAGTGCAACATGCATACCCAAACCCACACGACGACACGTGTTTCGCCTCTCCGCGAGGCATCTTCAGGTTAAACGCCGAGATGTTGACTGGTCGGCGGCTGGAACGAAAGTGAAGCCACAACGCAGCGGCTACTCCTTATATACAGGTTTGCCTGCTCAGCTATACCTGCTGACTTAATATAATTAATAGAATCAGGCGTTACTTTGCGGAAATCCATATTATTATGATAAACAAAGAAAAATATCTAGTTTTAATTCCGCTAATGCTGAGATGCATATGCACCGCCCTCCCGCCCGCTAATTATGCACATGCAGGGGGAACCAGGCTGTAAGTGCAACATGCATACCCAAACCCACACGACGACACGTGTTTCGCCTCTCCGCGAGGCATCTTCAGGTTAAACGCCGAGATGTTGACTGGTCGGCGGCTGGAACGAAAGTGAAGCCACAACGCAGCGGCTACTCCTTATATACAGGTTTGCCTGCTCAGCTATACCTGCTGACTTAATATAATTAATAGAATCAGGCGTTACTTTGCGGAAATCCATATTATTATGATAAACAAAGAAAAATATCTAGTTTTAATTCCGCTAATGCTGAGATGCATATGCACCGCCCTCCCGCCCGCTAATTATGCACATGCAGGGGGAACCAGGCTGTAAGTGCAACATGCATACCCAAACCCACACGACGACACGTGTTTCGCCTCTCCGCGAGGCATCTTCAGGTTAAACGCCGAGATGTTGACTGGTCGGCGGCTGGAACGAAAGTGAAGCCACAACGCAGCGGCTACTCCTTATATACAGGTTTGCCTGCTCAGCTATACCTGCTGACTTAATATAATTAATAGAATCAGGCGTTACTTTGCGGAAATCCATATTATTATGATAAACAAAGAAAAATATCTAGTTTTAATTCCGCTAATGCTGAGATGCATATGCACCGCCCTCCCGCCCGCTAATTATGCACATGCAGGGGGAACCAGGCTGTAAGTGCAACATGCATACCCAAACCCACACGACGACACGTGTTTCGCCTCTCCGCGAGGCATCTTCAGGTTAAACGCCGAGATGTTGACTGGTCGGCGGCTGGAACGAAAGTGAAGCCACAACGCAGCGGCTACTCCTTATATACAGGTTTGCCTGCTCAGCTATACCTGCTGACTTAATATAATTAATAGAATCAGGCGTTACTTTGCGGAAATCCATATTATTATGATAAACAAAGAAAAATATCTAGTTTTAATTCCGCTAATGCTGAGATGCATATGCACCGCCCTCCCGCCCGCTAATTATGCACATGCAGGGGGAACCAGGCTGTAAGTGCAACATGCATACCCAAACCCACACGACGACACGTGTTTCGCCTCTCCGCGAGGCATCTTCAGGTTAAACGCCGAGATGTTGACTGGTCGGCGGCTGGAACGAAAGTGAAGCCACAACGCAGCGGCTACTCCTTATATACAGGTTTGCCTGCTCAGCTATACCTGCTGACTTAATATAATTAATAGAATCAGGCGTTACTTTGCGGAAATCCATATTATTATGATAAACAAAGAAAAATATCTAGTTTTAATTCCGCTAATGCTGAGATGCATATGCACCGCCCTCCCGCCCGCTAATTATGCACATGCAGGGGGAACCAGGCTGTAAGTGCAACATGCATACCCAAACCCACACGACGACACGTGTTTCGCCTCTCCGCGAGGCATCTTCAGGTTAAACGCCGAGATGTTGACTGGTCGGCGGCTGGAACGAAAGTGAAGCCACAACGCAGCGGCTACTCCTTATATACAGGTTTGCCTGCTCAGCTATACCTGCTGACTTAATATAATTAATAGAATCAGGCGTTACTTTGCGGAAATCCATATTATTATGATAAACAAAGAAAAATATCTAGTTTTAATTCCGCTAATGCTGAGATGCATATGCACCGCCCTCCCGCCCGCTAATTATGCACATGCAGGGGGAACCAGGCTGTAAGTGCAACATGCATACCCAAACCCACACGACGACACGTGTTTCGCCTCTCCGCGAGGCATCTTCAGGTTAAACGCCGAGATGTTGACTGGTCGGCGGCTGGAACGAAAGTGAAGCCACAACGCAGCGGCTACTCCTTATATACAGGTTTGCCTGCTCAGCTATACCTGCTGACTTAATATAATTAATAGAATCAGGCGTTACTTTGCGGAAATCCATATTATTATGATAAACAAAGAAAAATATCTAGTTTTAATTCCGCTAATGCTGAGATGCATATGCACCGTCGTGTGGGTTTGGGTATGCATGTTGCACTTACAGCCTGGTTCCCCCTGCATGTGCATAATTAGCGGGCGGGAGGGCGGTGCATATGCATCTCAGCATTAGCGGAATTAAAACTAGATATTTTTCTTTGTTTATCATAATAATATGGATTTCCGCAAAGTAACGCCTGATTCTATTAATTATATTAAGTCAGCAGGTATAGCTGAGCAGGCAAACCTGTATATAAGGAGTAGCCGCTGCGTTGTGGCTTCACTTTCGTTCCAGCCGCCGACCAGTCAACATCTCGGCGTTTAACCTGAAGATGCCTCGCGGAGAGGCGAAACACGTGTCGTCGTGTGGGTTTGGGTATGCATGTTGCACTTACAGCCTGGTTCCCCCTGCATGTGCATAATTAGCGGGCGGGAGGGCGGTGCATATGCATCTCAGCATTAGCGGAATTAAAACTAGATATTTTTCTTTGTTTATCATAATAATATGGATTTCCGCAAAGTAACGCCTGATTCTATTAATTATATTAAGTCAGCAGGTATAGCTGAGCAGGCAAACCTGTATATAAGGAGTAGCCGCTGCGTTGTGGCTTCACTTTCGTTCCAGCCGCCGACCAGTCAACATCTCGGCGTTTAACCTGAAGATGCCTCGCGGAGAGGCGAAACACGTGTCGTCGTGTGGGTTTGGGTATGCATGTTGCACTTACAGCCTGGTTCCCCCTGCATGTGCATAATTAGCGGGCGGGAGGGCGGTGCATATGCATCTCAGCATTAGCGGAATTAAAACTAGATATTTTTCTTTGTTTATCATAATAATATGGATTTCCGCAAAGTAACGCCTGATTCTATTAATTATATTAAGTCAGCAGGTATAGCTGAGCAGGCAAACCTGTATATAAGGAGTAGCCGCTGCGTTGTGGCTTCACTTTCGTTCCAGCCGCCGACCAGTCAACATCTCGGCGTTTAACCTGAAGATGCCTCGCGGAGAGGCGAAACACGTGTCGTCGTGTGGGTTTGGGTATGCATGTTGCACTTACAGCCTGGTTCCCCCTGCATGTGCATAATTAGCGGGCGGGAGGGCGGTGCATATGCATCTCAGCATTAGCGGAATTAAAACTAGATATTTTTCTTTGTTTATCATAATAATATGGATTTCCGCAAAGTAACGCCTGATTCTATTAATTATATTAAGTCAGCAGGTATAGCTGAGCAGGCAAACCTGTATATAAGGAGTAGCCGCTGCGTTGTGGCTTCACTTTCGTTCCAGCCGCCGACCAGTCAACATCTCGGCGTTTAACCTGAAGATGCCTCGCGGAGAGGCGAAACACGTGTCGTCGTGTGGGTTTGGGTATGCATGTTGCACTTACAGCCTGGTTCCCCCTGCATGTGCATAATTAGCGGGCGGGAGGGCGGTGCATATGCATCTCAGCATTAGCGGAATTAAAACTAGATATTTTTCTTTGTTTATCATAATAATATGGATTTCCGCAAAGTAACGCCTGATTCTATTAATTATATTAAGTCAGCAGGTATAGCTGAGCAGGCAAACCTGTATATAAGGAGTAGCCGCTGCGTTGTGGCTTCACTTTCGTTCCAGCCGCCGACCAGTCAACATCTCGGCGTTTAACCTGAAGATGCCTCGCGGAGAGGCGAAACACGTGTCGTCGTGTGGGTTTGGGTATGCATGTTGCACTTACAGCCTGGTTCCCCCTGCATGTGCATAATTAGCGGGCGGGAGGGCGGTGCATATGCATCTCAGCATTAGCGGAATTAAAACTAGATATTTTTCTTTGTTTATCATAATAATATGGATTTCCGCAAAGTAACGCCTGATTCTATTAATTATATTAAGTCAGCAGGTATAGCTGAGCAGGCAAACCTGTATATAAGGAGTAGCCGCTGCGTTGTGGCTTCACTTTCGTTCCAGCCGCCGACCAGTCAACATCTCGGCGTTTAACCTGAAGATGCCTCGCGGAGAGGCGAAACACGTGTCGTCGTGTGGGTTTGGGTATGCATGTTGCACTTACAGCCTGGTTCCCCCTGCATGTGCATAATTAGCGGGCGGGAGGGCGGTGCATATGCATCTCAGCATTAGCGGAATTAAAACTAGATATTTTTCTTTGTTTATCATAATAATATGGATTTCCGCAAAGTAACGCCTGATTCTATTAATTATATTAAGTCAGCAGGTATAGCTGAGCAGGCAAACCTGTATATAAGGAGTAGCCGCTGCGTTGTGGCTTCACTTTCGTTCCAGCCGCCGACCAGTCAACATCTCGGCGTTTAACCTGAAGATGCCTCGCGGAGAGGCGAAACACGTGTCGTCGTGTGGGTTTGGGTATGCATGTTGCACTTACAGCCTGGTTCCCCCTGCATGTGCATAATTAGCGGGCGGGAGGGCGGTGCATATGCATCTCAGCATTAGCGGAATTAAAACTAGATATTTTTCTTTGTTTATCATAATAATATGGATTTCCGCAAAGTAACGCCTGATTCTATTAATTATATTAAGTCAGCAGGTATAGCTGAGCAGGCAAACCTGTATATAAGGAGTAGCCGCTGCGTTGTGGCTTCACTTTCGTTCCAGCCGCCGACCAGTCAACATCTCGGCGTTTAACCTGAAGATGCCTCGCGGAGAGGCGAAACACGTGTCGTCGTGTGGGTTTGGGTATGCATGTTGCACTTACAGCCTGGTTCCCCCTGCATGTGCATAATTAGCGGGCGGGAGGGCGGTGCATATGCATCTCAGCATTAGCGGAATTAAAACTAGATATTTTTCTTTGTTTATCATAATAATATGGATTTCCGCAAAGTAACGCCTGATTCTATTAATTATATTAAGTCAGCAGGTATAGCTGAGCAGGCAAACCTGTATATAAGGAGTAGCCGCTGCGTTGTGGCTTCACTTTCGTTCCAGCCACCGACCAGTCAACATCTCGGCGTTTAACCTGAAGATGCCTCGCGGAGAGGCGAAACACGTGTCGTCGTGTGGGTTTGGGTATGCATGTTGCACTTACAGCCTGGTTCCCCCTGCATGTGCATAATTAGCGGGCGGGAGGGCGGTGCATATGCATCTCAGCATTAGCGGAATTAAAACTAGATATTTTTCTTTGTTTATCATAATAATATGGATTTCCGCAAAGTAACGCCTGATTCTATTAATTATATTAAGTCAGCAGGTATAGCTGAGCAGGCAAACCTGTATATAAGGAGTAGCCGCTGCGTTGTGGCTTCACTTTCGTTCCAGCCGCCGACCAGTCAACATCTCGGCGTTTAACCTGAAGATGCCTCGCGGAGAGGCGAAACACGTGTCGTCGTGTGGGTTTGGGTATGCATGTTGCACTTACAGCCTGGTTCCCCCTGCATGTGCATAATTAGCGGGCGGGAGGGCGGTGCATATGCATCTCAGCATTAGCGGAATTAAAACTAGATATTTTTCTTTGTTTATCATAATAATATGGATTTCCGCAAAGTAACGCCTGATTCTATTAATTATATTAAGTCAGCAGGTATAGCTGAGCAGGCAAACCTGTATATAAGGAGTAGCCGCTGCGTTGTGGCTTCACTTTCGTTCCAGCCGCCGACCAGTCAACATCTCGGCGTTTAACCTGAAGATGCCTCGCGGAGAGGCGAAACACGTGTCGTCGTGTGGGTTTGGGTATGCATGTTGCACTTACAGCCTGGTTCCCCCTGCATGTGCATAATTAGCGGGCGGGAGGGCGGTGCATATGCATCTCAGCATTAGCGGAATTAAAACTAGATATTTTTCTTTGTTTATCATAATAATATGGATTTCCGCAAAGTAACGCCTGATTCTATTAATTATATTAAGTCAGCAGGTATAGCTGAGCAGGCAAACCTGTATATAAGGAGTAGCCGCTGCGTTGTGGCTTCACTTTCGTTCCAGCCGCCGACCAGTCAACATCTCGGCGTTTAACCTGAAGATGCCTCGCGGAGAGGCGAAACACGTGTCGTCGTGTGGGTTTGGGTATGCATGTTGCACTTACAGCCTGGTTCCCCCTGCATGTGCATAATTAGCGGGCGGGAGGGCGGTGCATATGCATCTCAGCATTAGCGGAATTAAAACTAGATATTTTTCTTTGTTTATCATAATGATATATCTTTAAAAAATTGTTTTACCTTTCCAGTCCTCGCAGTAATGGTGCTATTTAGTTATGGCAAAACACTATTATGTGATATTACAGTGTATTGCCCTTTTAAATTAGAGTTATATGAGAAACAATGAAGTCATTTTACTGTAACTCCTATTAACTATCAAGTAAACCCTAAAACTGTTCCTTAAAGTTATTGAAAGTAGGTAGCAGAACGGAAAAATCAGTTTGTTTGAATTTTTTGCTATACTAATAACAATTAAAAATGTAACAGTCAGTCAAATAAACAACTATCCCGCACATATTAAAACAACTTACATTTATTTTAAACAATAAAATATAAACATTACCATATTATTAAAAAAAAAACTATCATAAACGAAATGAAAATTAACTATCAATGACTAAGGACCGGTTTTTTGATCTGCAACCAACAAATGGTTAAAAATCTCAACCAAGAGAGAGATGAGATGAGAGAAAGATGAGATTTTTAACCATTTGTTGGTTAACTACGTTAGCTAGTTATGTTATATTATATATATATGTATATGTAATAAATGGTTAAAAATCTAACCGATTGTCACATTTTGACTGGTTTGACTGACATTTATGTGGTTGAAATAATGTCAAAATATGACCATTGGTTAAATTTTTTAACCATTTGCTGGGTTAACTACGGATCAAAAAACCGGCCCTAAGTATCATTAATTGCAATAGTGTACAAGAGATCAGTTAACAATCAGTCACAAAAGATCCGTCTTCTTATTTATCAATTGGAAAAAAATAACATTTAAATATTACTGTTTAAATGGAATAAGCCGTAATTATGATTATTATTAAAATCACCATTTTACGTTTATATTCAATGTTCATTCATTATCTTCGGGCAATTCCCTGGGCATGATTGCGGCATGGACTTGCAGAGTAATAACAACTCCTTCTTCTTCAAATCACTGATTCCTTTCGGTTTCGGTTCTCTTTGAATCACATCGAACATATCAGATTTACCAGAATTTACGTCACTTATCAATTTAGAAGCGACGTTTCTTTTCAGAAAGTTTATTTTCTCATATTCTCCTTGACAATCGTTTTTGGCAAACATTGCCACTTCACCTCTTCGAAACTCTACAATTTTCATATTTTGTATATTAAATCCTTTTGGGTATGCTACTTTTGAATCGTTGGGGATTAAAATCATATCCGTATGATCTAAAACATCAACCTTTCTAACAACATCAACCTAAAATTTTCAAGTTCTGCACATAACCATTAACTCGGAGGCCATCGTTGCAGATGAAGAAATATTGTGATGTTGTACATTTCTTTGTGACAAATCAAGCAGGTATTTAGTGCGAAAACCGCGATTTTTTTTAACAAACCACTCATTAGCGTAAACTTATCAACTCTCTTTCATAATTAACTAATTTATTCTCTGTCTCCCACCTATCGGCCCGCGCACCCCGCACTCCTCCCCGGTCAAGCCGTTTGGGTGGAAGCCACTATAAGTAGACCTCTCTAATAGACCCACGCGCTTGCGTTGCACAGGTCTCGATAATTCGAATAATAGAACACTGTATCTTTTTCGCGCGTTATTTTATTTTGGCATTACACGGTATATTTGCTTACCGTGTTTTGGAATTTTAAATCTTATAGATTTCCTGAATACAGTGTTATTTAAATTGTATTTTCTCAGTGTTGGTAACAGGTATCGAAAAAAAAAATATACAGTTTTATAGAACACATAAAAAGAAAACGATTGAGCCCTGTTAAGGCAAAACACTGTAACTTGACATACAGTGTATTGCCTTAACACGGTAGTGTAGGTACCTACAACCACTCACTCAACTGTCCAATCTCAAATAGGTACATAGGTACTTTGAAATATTCTAAAAGGAGGGGTCACCATATACAACATGTCCCAAAATTCGACTTTAAGCTTGCACAGCACTTGTTGCAAGCTTGTACTCGAGAAAAAAATAATATGTTCAGTATCATGGTATGATTGCAACCCAGTTTTCGGTAACAGTATGGTAACTGCCTATATATAATTATGAATTATTTATTAAATTCCAAAAAAAACCTTTTTAAATTGATATATTTATTTATTTATTATAATAGGATACCCAACACAGGTTTACACATAAAATAATAAGAAAACATTCAAAAACAATTTATAGCATTGTGCTCCCGTACTTAAAGGGTACCACAGCATGCAAGAAAACAAGGCAACAGACAACTTAAGAGTTGTGATTAAAAACTAATAGTGAAACATAGAAAAGCGCATTCATAATACAATAGTAATTACATACATACATATATACAATAGTAATAGTATTATAGTAATCTAATACAATAGATAATTAAATAACAAACTATACTAAGAATAATATGAAATATTAAAATTTTGTTTAAAATTATATTTAATAATAATGTATTTAAATAATACCCAAATATTATGCAGACGTACAGTTATAAAGAAGTCTTGAATAAAATTATTAACTAATTAATAAGGTCTTTCAATTGCTTTTTGAATTTTGGCAGAGTATTAGAAATATCACACAATGGGCTTGATTTTGATAATCCATATTGCTTACAAAGCCTTGGTATGACGGCGTGCCGACCGAGGTTTGTTCTAGAGTAAGGCAGACTAAAGAGGTTGTAGGCTTTTATTCTGGGTAACCTTGAAGGCGCTGAAATATTAACTAAACTGGTTAAGTCTATGCAATCAATAGTACCTTTAAATATTTTATGCAGAAGTATTAGATCAATTTGCTGTCTACGGTTTTTAAGTGTAGTCATCTTGTAATGCCTGATCCTATCACTATAGCTTGACAGTGTTCTTGCAAGATTATCTTTATATGATAGGTGGTAAATAAATCTTCTTTGAAAACTTTCTAACCGCTTTGAGTACCTATACTTCATATTGTGGGTTCCAAACAACGGAGCAATATTCTAACAGCGGAAGTACTAATGTTTGAAAAAGTTTAATTCTAGTTGTATGTTTCTTAAAATCCCTGCTATTGCGTATGATAAACCCTAGAACTTTAAAACATCTTGCAACTGTGTTAAATATGTGCGTGCCAAAATTTAATTTAGAGTCAATAATTACTCCGAGATCTTTTATGTCATCTACTTTTTGCAATTCCTGTCCGTTTATGAAGTAACTGCTTATCGGTGTTTGAACATTACGTGAGAAATTCATGTGATTGCATTTTTTTATATTTAGGGACATGTTATTATTATGACACCAAGAGGATAATCTATCGAGGTCTTCTTGCAATAAGTCAATGTCAATTGAAGTTGTAATGGGTCTCATAATTTTAAGATCATCGGCATATAAATATACTTTAGTATTTTTAAAACAGTCAATAATATCGTTTATAAATACATTAAAAAGAATAGGACCAAGATGAGACCCCTGGGGAACTCCTGATAAGGATTGGAATGGACGGGATAAATGTCCACTGATTGCCACTTGAGACGAGCGATTTCGCAAATACGATGAGAACCAATTTAGCAATGAACCAGATATACCGAGTTTAGATAGCTTAAGTAGCAACAAGGGATGGTCAACTTTATCAAAGGCTTTGCTAAAATCAGTGTACACAGAGTCTACTGGTGTTCTATTGTCAAGAGATTGAATTAGGTCAGAGGTGTAACAAACGAGGTTAGATACAGTTGACCGTGATTTCAAAAATCCGTGTTGGCATATATGTAAATAACGTATCGCTAAAACCTTTTTTCTCCGTAATCTTTATCCAAAAAACGTTGAAAAAGTACATAATAGGTACGCAATGCCATACAAGACATCTTTCCTTCGTCAAATTATTGTCACCACTATATAAAATAAAATTTTGTAATTATTATGTATTTCTTTTATTGCAGATGTGCTATTTAGCCACAAAGCTGAATTCCACCATGTTAAAGAACAACAACCTGCAGACCCCAGGAGGGAAAGGCTTCGAGCAAATTCTTCGGGAGTTGGCGCACCATTCGCTAGCTGACTCTGGCTACACCGGTCGCCCTACCGTTCAATGATATTTAATTTAAGCACTATAAACAGGTTAAAAATTGGCACCTATCATATTAAGGTTCTCTTTAATCCATTCTATTCACGAGTATCAAACTTGCTGTCTATTTTAAAATTCGTACATACACATTATGTTTATTTATATACAAAATATAATATAAATAGGGGATGGCTGATACCATCATGCCTTAAAAGAAAATTGTTAAGTCTATAGTTGCCTGAATTAGATCTTGAAATCTTGACCTATTTTAAATTAGTTATAATTATAGCATTAATTATTTATTTTATTATACTAACTAAAGAAACTTATGACTGAAAAAATCCAAGTTGTTTCCGAAATTGAAACTTTTTCAGCCATGACTCAGACGATGTATTTAATTAGGTTCTAAAAAGTAAAAAAATAAGTTTACCTACTCTTAGGTTGTATTAGTTTTTAACTTAGTTGTATTTACAAGTTCGTAATTTACAAGTAGTAAATAAACACCTATGTAGGTATTTAAGAGAAAGTTCTGTGTTTTTCTTAAGCTGTTCTAGTCAAGAACCGAACGGTTTAGGGTTAAGCAGCTAGAGTGCCAACGAAACCCTATTAATACGCATCCGCTGTCCGCCCGTTCTGTCAGTCAGCGAGCTGTATGTACCTACGTAGGGTAAGTATAGTTAGGTCGCCTAATATTGGATGTGTCATAAGATCGGATGCATGGAATAACTCACAAACTAGGCAATATTTTCTACTGCTGGCAACACTACTAGATCCGCCATTTAGTGAAGATACTACATAGTCTGATCTTCGGCCGAAATGTTAAAATTTTCGTTATGGTAAGTTCAAAAAAGTCTGCTATTTAAGCTCTTAATTTGCTTAGATAGATAACATCTACGCAAACCAAAAAAATAGGGGTAATAAAAACAATATTTCTTTGTCAACAATTTACAGTAAACCGCAACAGAAAAATAGAATCATGCATGAGTCATGCACGAGACATAAAATAAAAATGCAGTACCTACGTCTAAAATTTTCGGCTAATGCGTCTGATCATAGGCGACCCAACTTACAGACAGCGTCATAGATAAGTATCCCTTTTGCATAAGACACCCAGCTTGAAATCGCTACGGGCGAATGCGGCTGGGGGGGTTACATAATAGTGACACCCACTGTACCTACGTAGGTTACCTATTTCATAAACAGAATAGGTACCACCTATATATTATATTTAAATTGTCCTATAGTAGATCGAAGATTTAAATGGATGGAATAGTTAACTGGGATTCACAACCATCTTTGAATTATTACAATACCAACATAAAGCGAACAAGGCAATCCACAACAGTCATATTGTCAGTTTTTTAACAAATCCAGCAATATGTTCAATTCAATATTTACACCCAAATCGATTGTTGTTTCAGATAAACCCGGATTTAGTGAGTGAGCAACTGTGGGTATACACAAGAGTAGACAAAAACTTTATGTACAGTGAAAAACAGCACAACTTTAGTGAAGTTTCAAGAAAAACTTTAAAAATATTTAAACATTTTTTAAAAAGTCTGCCAGGTAGCCAAATTAAATTTTATAAGTTCTAAAATAAGAAATAGTAAAAACAAAATTAAAACCAGGCGGCAAATTATTAATGCCGAAACAGGGAAAGAACATAAAAAAAGTAATAAGTTGAAACTTAAAATATGGAATCAGAGGCACCTCTTTGGATCTTTTTATTTCCTACTTGAGTAACAGGATTCAAAGAGTTGATTTTAATGGAATACGATCTCCGGGGTGCGTGGTTTCAATGGGTGTACGACAAGGATCCATACTTGGACCATTCCTTTTTTTAATCTATATTAATTAAACAAATACCGATGCACAGGTAAACGCCCGGCACCGATGACCTCGGCCCCCGGTGGCGACACCGAAATAAATAAATACTTAAATAATAACTAAAATGTAGCTAACACTGTTTTTTTTCGCATCACCGTAGATAATAACCACCAATGGGGACCCCACATGGATAAGCTATCGAACAGGCTCAGTTCTAGTAAGATTTTTCATTCTCAGTTCTAGTAGGATAATTCATTCATTCGCTAGGTCGCGGGAACTCCTTGGTACTGGTACAGGACTGCCATGGGCAGTACTTAACACACAGCAGTGGGTACCGTACCTATGTGTTGTGGATGATGATAAGTATACAATACCTGACACTGGCAGAATTAGCAAATAGCAAGCAACGGCCAGAAAGAAGAAGAAGAAAATTATCATCGAGACTGATCGGCACAGGAAATCAGGAATACATACAATACAAGAAAAACAAAGCAAAAATCAAAGATAGAAGCCACCAAATTGCTTCCTCTAAACAAAACAACGTCTCTAAGATTGGATAAAGCGTTAAATGCATGGGAAGCATAAGTAAACTTCGAATTACTAATACGGAAAGGAGAACTAAAGAAGCGAATCCAGAAAACTTGTGTTCAACTGTTACTACCTATTTTTGAGTTTTTTGTTTTAAATCGTCTAACTATAGTGCCCTACTTGAGCAAGTATCTTATCATGTCTCAAACCCAATCTAGCCAGAGCAAGCGAACAATTAACCCAGCTATACAACAATCAATTAATCCGAAAAAACCAAAACACTGGGCCCTCGGCTTGCTGGATGCTATGAAAGATTCCGAAAATATTGTGAAATCAACCGACAAGGTGGTTGTGATTCGCGACAAATACCCCAAAGCAAAATTACACTATATAGTTTTACCCAATGAAGACATAAGTAGTATCCATAGTTTGAATACAACTCATATCAGCCTGATGCAGGAGTTTGGGCATATGTTCAATGAAATAAAAGAAACAGAAAGTTATGAACTAAGGGCAGGTTTTCATGCTGTGCCTAGCATGCACAGACTCCACATGCATATCATAAGTAAAGATATGGTCTCACCATCTATGAAGACTAAAATCCACTGGAATAGTTTTACTACTGATTTCTTTCTTCCCTATGAAGGTAAGTTCAATTTTACTCTGATGGTAAAGTAACACCTTTCACATCTATTTTAGATCTACCTAGATGATGAATACAGCAACTGCTGACTATGACCATGCTGTATAGGATGCTGCAGCATCTGAGATGTTGATACATAGAATAAGCTTGCTCAGCACCTACAACATCCTCACCACTTATTCGGCTATTGATTAGAGGAAAGCACAGGTCAGTGTCTGAAGCTGGTTAAGCTATAGGTTTCCTGACAATGTTTGCCTTCATTGTTATAGCATGTTTTAAATATCCACATAATTAATGATTAACATAACTATCTAATACAATCCAATTTCATCTTCAATTACATACATTGCAGCATTATTTTCCTTTTCAGATGTTCTAAAAGAGTTGAAGGAAAATGGATCAATTCAAAAAATGTCCAAAATAACACATTCAATGTTGATATCTACAAATCTCCAATGTAACCAGTGCAGCTTTGAACCAAGGAACATGCCACAACTCAAGGAGCATTTATTAAGCCACTGTAAATAAGAATCTTGTCTATTTCTGAGAGGCCTACATTAATTATGTAAACTAAATAAAAAAAATACTTGATCAAATTTCTCTGATACCCAACAAAGATTCCACATTATTTTTGGTCTTACCAAACTGCATATCCTTTGGCATGCAATTTTGAAAAAGACAAAATTCACATAGGTTTTGTCTTTATGCTATGAGAATACCTAATTAATTGGAATAAAATAAATTGGCATATGTTTTATCTTTTAATTTATTTCCTATTAATTATACATAATTATTCAAAATAAATAAAAACTAGTAAAATTGCACTGATTTATTGCCAAAATAAAATCCACATAATTTTTTGTCATCCCTACTAATATATAAAAGTGAAAGTGTGATATTTAGAGTTCGCGCAAAACTTCTTGAGCTCTGTGAACGTTGCGGCAAATGAAAAGTTGCGCATGTTGACATGTTCATTCAATATTGACAACTAGGTTATAAATAATCTTGCCACAGTCGAAATTTTGTATTAAAAAATTAGCTTCTTGCGATATTAAAGGTGAATTCGTTCTAGCATTTAAGTTTTTATTAATCCTTAATTTAATATAATAATTGATTTTTAAATATGTTTGTTTTAATAATTGAAAAATAAATAAATGCATAGTAAAATGTGTGCTAAATAAAACGAAAACACACCAAAACTCGCGCTGGCAACCCTAATTTTACAGACTGAGCCCCTCTTGAACCCCTTTTATCATTCCTTCCCCTCAACGCCCTAAAAACTGTGTACTGCGCAGTCACTAAAGCTAACTTCACAGAGCTCAAGAAGTTTTGCGCGAACTATACCTATGTATGTTATTATGTATGTTCCCTTTTCACATGAAAATGGCTGAACCGATTTTGATGAATTTTAGTACTTATAGGAATATAATTAGACCATGGAGACGGACATAGGCTACTTTTCATCGCGTAAATTAAATCAGAAGGGGATGAAAGTATGTATAGAAAAATCTTACCACTTAACTGTACAGTAATTTTTGTAATTAATAAAAATAAGTGTTTATTAAATGAATAGTCATCATTTTTTGGACAAAAATCGTAATATTTTATTTTATCATTATGTCATTATTTAGTTCCAATAGTAATCTGTTCTTTTCTGCATATTACTTTTACAAAATAATGTCGATGTTTCACATCTACCAGGCGGCCCGTGATGGCTCACAATTTTTTTTTTACTTAGATGATTTTGAGATAGGTATTCTGAAATAGAACTATCGCAGTTCCTGGAGACCAGTACAGTACTACAACATAATAGACTGTATATACATAATATACCATCATATAGCGTGGCGACGCGTCGCCACCCCAGAAATCGGTTTTGTCTTTCCGTATATCAACATCCGGGTCTGCGCTCGCCAACCCGCCTGCCAAGCGTGGCGAGTATGGCAACATTCCCCTCATGTTCTTGGAGATTCATGAGGGAGGGAAGCCTATGCCCAGCAGTGGACGAGAACAGCAGTCCTTCAAATGAGTACGAACTTTGGGAAATAAAATAATTAAATAGGTCTCGTGGCCAAGGCGGACATGGCGGGACGAACTGGATGCGCATTGCACAGATTGGCGGACAGAAGCCCTAGACAGGGATAAGAGGAAGAGAAGGGAGGCCTTTGCCCATCAGTGGGATCCAGCAGGCTGTTTATATTTAGATGTGCCGCAGGCCAGCATATCTCAAAAGCCATTAGTTAAGTTAAAATAAGTATACCTATACGAAGGTGAAATTACTTTGGTTAAATGTAACCTAGAGATATTCAATACAAATCTATTGACACTATTCATTAAAATCGGTAACCAGAAATAAACCTACCTACATAAATAGACTGTTACTATCATGATCCTTCCCAAATAAAGTTGTCTTAGTGCGAGTGAAACCGCACGGGTCAGCTAGTTTCATAATATTTTACAATGATGAGATGACTGTAATAGAACAATTTTACCATAAATTAAATTGCTATTATGCTCCTGAAGCTTCAAGTGGAAACGAAGATGAGAGAGCGCCGTTTCGTTGCATTATTTCACCTTTTAATTTATTTAATTCAGAATTTGTTTTAGGATATTTACCGCAAAAATTTCGCATCTATAATAAATAACTTCGAAAGAAAAGTATACTTACTCATAATTATAAGGCAGCAGAGGGTATAAATTAAATTACCCGCTCATATTCAATCATTGCGTCATCATCTTCATCAGGCAGCACTTAAGTCTTCCAGATGAAGCTTCAGAAGCATAATAACAATTTAATTTATGGTAAAATTGTTATACTATGCCCCTCTTCGCTTCATCTGGAAACGAAGATGAGACGTGTTTGTTTTCGCCTGATGACAATAATTATGAGTCGGTAGGTAATACCAAATAAGTAGGTAGGTACAATGATCAATACCACATAAACAATGTCAAAGGATACCAAGCTAGTTACCAAACATGGTAGGTAAACTGAGAAGGATTCATGTACCTAGATACTTTCTAAAAGGTACAAAAGAATCATGGTTAATGATGTTAAATTATGAACATTTGTTATCTGAACCAGTCTGAACGTTCCCAAAAATGTATGATTAAATGTCAGTGTTTTGTCATATTTCTTATGAAAAAAATTCCCTCCAAAATGTAGCGTGTGATTCACAAATAAAACGAGATTAAATATAGAAAAAGTGTTTAATTGTCATCGGCCTCTGTCTTAAATTCAACAGCAGAGCGTGGTCGATTTCTAGAGCAAGAATGTCAACGCCGGAACGTGTAATTTCCCCAAACTTAATGACAACTTAACTTTCGCAAACTGAAAGTTTAGGGTGAAGATTTTGCTAGAGGAAAGATGCCTGGCTCACATATTAAGCGAATACAATAAGGAAGATAAAGAACACTTAGTGTGTGATGCGAAAGCTAGATCAAAAATAGTGCAATGTGTGACGGACCGCTACCTCAACACAATAAAAAAATGTTTCACTGCAGCAGAGATGTTAGCGTCTCTTGAAGCCGTTTTTGAAAGAAAGAGCGTATTTAACAAGCTGTTTCTCAGAAAACAACTAATTGCTATGAAGTGTACCGGCAGTCTACAGGATCACTTCTTACACTTTGATAATCTAATTACGCAATTCGAAACTGCGGGAACTGCTATGGAGGACAGTGATAAATTAACACACCTATTCTTAACATTGCCCGAGGAATATAATACCGTCATTACAACACTAGAGACAATGAGTATTGAAAAGGAGCTAACAGTCGACTTTGTGAAGTCTAGATTACTAGATGCAGAGTTGAAAATAAAGGAGAAGAAAATTTACTGTTCTGAAAAAGTAGAAAGCAGCTTTATATCATGCTCATATATTATGCATCATATGTATATTAGCTTTATAACATGCTACAGATGCGGGAAAAGAAACCATATGGCATACCAATGTGATAAAAGAACAGAGTCTCAACAAACGATACAACGAGGACGAGGAAGATCTAGACATAGAGAGGATTTAGAGGAAAATCAAGAGGACAAAGTAATGTGGCACAGACTACTGAGTGTGAAGATGCCTTCGTAGCTTATACAGAACATGTGCTTTATGTAGAATCATCAGAAGTAATTTTTGTGGTTGACTCGGGAGCAACACACAATTTTATAGAAGAAAAATATGAAAAATTTATGACAAATGTGACTGATTTGGATGTGCCAGTACAAATAAAAATTGCCAATGGAGAGACTTTGTATGCTAAAAAGAAATGATACATAAAAGCCTATTATGAAGAAACACTGATTACAATAGAAGGCCTGATAGTCAGCGGAATCGCACACAATTTTCTATCAGTCAATGATTTAATGATAAAAGGAAAAAGTGTTACTTTTGAAGATAGATAGCTGATAATAAAGTCCAAAGACTAAAATATACTATGGAACAAAAAGAGGTAAGCTTTACACTTAAACTTAAATTACCTGAAGAGGACCATGAAAGTCAATAGTGCACAGAAGAGATTAGTGACAAAGATCTTTGGCATATAAAACCCCAGTTTTATATGCCCCAGTTTTATATCTTTGTCACATGTCCCAACACGTGAACCGAAGAGGACTGCAAATAATGAACTTACCCTACGATACAAAGGTTTGTGCGGTATGTATGAAGAATAAAAGCACCCGGTTACCGTTTAAGCTTAAGAATGTTTCAAAGCCGCAATCAAAAGGTATTGGAGATCTCATACACTCAGATGTAGCAGGACCCATGAAAACAAAAACAAAAGAAGGTTATAGATATTACCAAAGTATACTGGATGATTACTCACACTTCATACAAACTTACCTACTTACTAACAAATCGGAAGCTGCGACTTAATAAAGTATTTAAGAGAGATAGAAATTGAAAAAGGAATTAATGTAAAGAGGATAAGATGCGACAATGGAGGAGAGTATTCGTCTAATAATTTCCAAAGATTTTGTGAAGAAAAAGACATCAAAATTGAGTACACAGTAGGTACCATACAGTCCACAAATGAATGGAAAAAGTGAAAGACTAAATAGAACAATATTTGACAAAGCAAGAACTATATTAGATGAGTCTAATCTACCAAGGCACTTGTGGGGTCAAGCCGTCCTAACAGCAACATTTATGAATCGCTGCACATTAAGCGCTATAAAATTTGAGATACCAGCAGTGATATTTGAAAGAGAACTACAACTAAATAAACTGAAGCAACCTTTGTAAGTGGAGTGGCTGAAGTTTTACAATCAGTACAAGATTGTAAAACTTCAGCCGCTCCACTTACAAAAGGGTATTGGTAGATATAACCGGCCGCATGCCGCGATGCATGGTACGATAGACCATAAAGCTAACCGATTATATCATTTGGTTAATATGCGTTTCCCAAGGTGGGATGGACTGGCTGAAATCCAATAATTCTAGGTTTCTCAAAGATGCGTATAGTAATTATAACGACGTTGCACAGGCTAAAATCACTAGGTAGTTAGGAAGGCTTACTAACCTGGCAAGTCCAGCAATCTTTGAGGGTCCAGGGCTGCGCGGGAATCCTTTCACTTCACTTCACTGCACAAGGAGGCGAATTCCTTTGACTGGCAACGATCTTGTTGTTATGCGCGACCTATCCCGATATCTTATGGGTATAGGAGTGAATTCTCCGTCACGATTCCAATGAACGAACGCGACGGAAACACATGCGGGAAATATAATTGAGTGCGTGCGACCGTCCTGCGAGGCGTCTTTATTGCAACTGTCTTGTCAGTCAAGGTGACCGACATTAGAAAAAATGCAGAGTGCATACGCAGCAAAATATCCGTCGTGTGGATTATAGTGTACGCACACACGGACACGTAGGAACATCGCGTAATAGCCCAATATGGGATTACACAAAATTCCCAGAAAAGTAAACCAACCCTTAGTTTACCTATAGATAATTAACTATGCAATGTCGTTTATCTAACGTTTAAATTAAGTTACGCTCGCAATGCTGTCGGCGTAACCATATTCCCCGGCTTGAAAGGTCCTAATCTTTCAAAACAAAAAAGAGGAAACAACAATTAACAATTGCATATTATCATCATGAAAACTCTACCTTATGAAAGAAACTAAATTTATGAAGGAATTTTATAAACTAGTTAATAAATTTAATTAAACCTAACTTCTGCATTATAAAAATTAGATACCAAAACTTATTGTGTTGGCAAAGGGCACAACTTAACTGTTGGCCGTTGAAAAAACCCACTCTGAGTCTTGATCGTTGCGACTCTAACTACCCCGTTCTTATCCGGATAGACTTCAGTCACTAAGCCTATCGGCCAATGTAGAGGCATAACGTTGTCCTGCATAGAAACAACAACCATACCAGTCCGTAAAGGATTAGCAGGTGTGTTCCATTTAGAATGAACAAGTTGATCATTTAGTTCCTGTCGCGAAATAAGATGTAAGCGCGTTTCAGTTACCTCGCGAGCAGGGAAAAAGACGAGTGGTTTCGTGTTAAGAAAATGTGCAGGAGTTAATGCGGCGGGTTCTGACGGATCGGAGCTAAGCGCGTAGAGCGGTCGCGAGTTATCATCCGCCAGTTCCTTCTCCCAATATGTGCTATATTCATGCGATAAGAATTGGTAGAGTTCACGAAGATACGATTTTGCATCGGATTCAAAATGAATTCGTTGAACAGTTCGCCACACAACTGATTCAGCAAAGTTCAAATCGAGCGCGGTTATTGGGCCTATAGGAAGCCACTTTAGAAATTTGTAAACAAAGCAAATTGTTTTCAAGTATTTTTTCCAGGAGGAAAACCTATTGGAGAGGTTATACAGAATGTCTTCGGCAGGAGAATTCACCTTTGACATTTCCGGCGATAAAGCAGGTAGAGCAACTGGCTTCATTTCGGGAAGCTCTTGCGTCTGACCTGGAACGAATGGCTTTATAGGCCATGCGTGGCGGGGTAGTTTGAGCCAGGGCGGTCCAGTCAACCACAGTGGATGATGGATAAGCTGGGCTGGCGTCAAACCGCGGGAAAGACAATCACTAGGATTATCTGATCCTTTTACATGGAAGAAGTGTTTTGCCGAGAGATTCTCGTGAATCTTGGCTATGCGATTGGCCACAAACGTGTGCCAGCGATGTGGCGAAGAGTGGATCCAACTCAAAGTTACAGTTGAGTCTGAAAATGCTACGACAGCCTCAATGGCATATCGGGAAGAATAAAGATCAAAAACTCGCTTTATCAAAGTTGATAAAAGCAATGCGGCGCATAGCTCCAGACGAGCCAGCGAAATAACTTTAAGAGGAGCGACCTTGGACTTTGCACATACTAGCGAGATGGTTATGTCTCCATCTGGTTTAACTACGTGGGCGTAGACAGCACCACCGTAGGCTTTCTCGCTAGCGTCTGCAAACCCAACTAATGAAACTTTACAGTTTTCAATTACGCCAATGTGGCGTGTGAATTTAAGCTGCGAAATATGCGGCAGTTCATCTTGAAACTGCTGCCACAGACGAACTATGCGGTTGGGTGGGACATCATCCCATCCAATTTTTACAAGCCAAAGATCTTTGATCAATAGCTTGGCGTACAAGATCATGGGCGCGACTAAACCCAGAACATCGAAGAGGCGAGCGATAGACGACAGAATATTTCTCTTCGTGCAAGGGCGATTGTCAGAATTGACTTGGAATGCGAAATAGTCTTCGTCGGGAAACCAACGAAGCCCAAGAACCTTTAGAGTCGGATCCTTACTTAGATCGACACTGTGCGCGAGCCGCAGTGACTCGGGAATAGCCTGAAGAACCTCAGGGCTATTACTTGACCATTTAGTCAACTCAAAATCACCAAGTGAAAACAACTTAATCAGTTGGTGAGCGGAATCTATTGCTAGCGCAATGCTAGGAATAGAACTAGCGATATCATCGATATAAATATCTCTATTTAGAATCTCGCTTGCGAGAGGACAATTTTGACCCTCATCCTTACACAATTGTTGAATGGTGCGGATGGCGACAAAGGGCGAGCATTTGAACCCAAAGGGAAGAACGGAAAATTGCAGAATTTGCAATTCCTCGTCTTCGTGAAAGCGATATAGTATACGCTGAAGAGGACGATTTTCAGGACGTACTGAAATTCTGAGGTACATAGCTTTAACATCAGCCGTTATAGCTACAGCGTAGAATCTTAAATTTAAAAGAATATTAAAAAGGTCCGACTGAAGAACTGGACCTGCGTAGAGAATATCATTTAGTGATGTACCATTGGCTGTCTTCGCGCTCGCATCAAGAACCACGCGTAACTTGGTGGTTGCCTTGTCTTCGCGAATTACAGCATGGTGCGGGATGTAGTAAGATACCTCGCCAGGAATAATTCCTTGCACAAGGGAAACGTAATTATTTTTTAGATAATCTCTTATGACGTCATCATAGAGTAATTTGACGTTAGGATGCGATTTAAGTTTTCGTTCGAGGCTAATAAACCTACGACGTGCAATTTCGAAAGAATTACCTAACGCCGATGCGTCTGTCTTCAATGGCAAAGCAACGACATACTTGCCAGATTGGGTGCGAGTAGTGGTGGAACAATAAAACTGTTCACAGTATTTATCATCCAAGCTAGTGATAGAAGAGGGTTGAACTTCTTCTATCTCCCAAAACTTGCGCAAGTCGCAGCTTTCCAAAGGGGAAGTAGCGAAAAACGACAGGGTGGCTTTCGGACGTTCTAAGACAGGTGCGTCTCCCATTAATATATAGCCAAGCACTGTCTCTAATGCGTCTGGACATCCCGCGGTAGAAGATACATGACCTGGTTGCAATAACTTAGCAAAAAGTTTTACTCCTAACAGAATGTCAATATTCCCCGGCGTAGCCCAAGTATCGTCGGCAAGTAGCCTCGAATCAATGTGATTGAAGTTAGCGACATCTATCGGGCATAACGGGAGCTGACCCGTTATCTCGTCGAGAACCAGAGCGTCGATGTTGTACTTGGGTTGCACACGGAAACGCGAACTAAATTTGAGTTCAACTGAACCTCGTACTGGTTGAGAGGTACCACCAATACCTTTGACGGTAACCACCGAATCCTCGCGGATAGGTAACCCGAGCTTATGACAGCATCGAGTAGTTATATAGTTCTTCTGGGAACCTGGGTCCAGAAGACAGCGAATAACAGCATCCTTGCCCTTCCTACCTACCACTAATACCTTCGCAGTAGCTAGCACTTCAGTAGTGCGAGACGACCTTTGAACCGTGGCTGAGTGCGTGCAAAAAGAAACCCGTTCCTGCGATGGCTCAGGTTCTTCGGCACTAGTAGCCGGTGCGGTGCTGACACTAGCAGCTGGTTTCTGTGGCCTTTGTTCGAAATGCAACAAGGAATGATGTTTACCCTGGCACTTCTTACAAGTGGCAGAAGACTGACATTTAGACGCTGTATGCTGCGCACTAAGGCAGTTGACACACATATTGTGTTCCTTAATGAATTTAAATCTGTCATTCGCGTTTAATTTTAAAAAGGCACTGCACTTATATAAGTGGATATGCGATGAATGACAGAGCGAACATTTAGGCGATGTAGATACATGCGCCCTAGAAGACGTAGCAGACGCCGCACTGGCGCCGCTGCGGCCGGCAGTCGACTTTTCAGCATTCGACGGCGCGATGCGATATAATATTTTTATTTGTTCGCGTACAAACTTTACGAAGTAATTATAATCTACCTCTTGAGGATCTTTCAAATTGCGAAGCGACATTTCGTAATGTTTTGCGATGTCGGAGTCTAATAACTTAAGACCCGCGTACGTGAAAATAAAATCATCCATGTTATCTATTTTCAATTGCTTGAGTCCTGCCACAATTGCAGTGAATTTATCAAATACCTGTTCAACATTAGCAGGCGAAGTACCAACTGATTTTATAGAAAACAGCTGATTGAGATAACTAACTGCTAATGCGCGCGTGTCATGATATTTTGCGATAAGCGCGTCCCAGATTACGCGATAGTTCTCTGCAGCGGGGACAATACCGGCGGCAACACTTTGAGCCTTGCCCTTGAGATGACTTAGTAAATAGTGAATACGATCCGAGTCCGATAAATCGGGATTTAAATGTATTACACGTTTGAATGTTTCATAGAAAAACGGAAAAGTTTGAATGTCGCCCTCAAAGGTAGGCAGTTCGATTCTCGGTATTTTGATATGACATAACCCTGAACTTGAACCGAGTTTACTACTCGTCGAATTAGTACTACTCATAGCATAATCCTTAGTAGGGGGAGCTGGGGTCAATGAACTCAATACATTTTTAATTTCGCACGAAAGATCGTCAAAGGCCGACAACGTGTTGTAATTAACCTCATGGTCGGGATTAATTTTCATTGACAAAATATTTATATTATCAATTGTAGTTATAATTTCGTTTCTAATTTGATCGACTGTTCTGGCTTTCGCAATGAAAGTATTTCTCGACTTTTCGTCATTGAGATTTGAAATTAAATCATATATTTTTTGAACGCGACCAAAATATGAAGCACATTTGCCTTCGTAAAGTTTAAGTTTGTTATTTAAGTCTTCCATGTTAAACTAAAAATTTGTGTTTAAAAATAAAAAAAATAAAAACTTTAACATAAAATTGGTACGGAACCACTTATCCGCCCAAGCGAAATTCCAGCCTAAGCTAATGGATGCAAAACAAAGTATTAAATATTTATATTTTTTAAAAAACAAAAAATAGGTAGGTACGGAACCAATTTTCCAATCATGCGAAACCCTAGCGTGTGTTCAATACGACACGACAATGGCGAAATCGAAAAATAAAAAAAAGCTTGTAAAAACAAACGGTACTTATATGATTTATATATGGTATATAGAACGGAACTCTATTTCAAGCAATAAAGCGGACGTACAATACGACGCGACACACGGGTAAAACAAAAAATAAATAGGTGTGGAACTATTTTCCCGACCATGCGGAACCCTAGCGAACGTGCAATACGACGCGTAAGGATAAAACAAATAAATACCTATCCTACCAGCAGCGTTAGTAAGTATAGATAGGCACTAACTGACCAAGCTGGCACGATATAGGAACAGTATAGATAGCACGAGCGTAATTGCTGTGCATGCGAAATAATAGGTACTTATGAACGTAAGAGTGAGAAATAATTTATCTTGTCTTAAGAACAAACAACCTAGTAAATAAGTTACTTCAGAACCTACTAAAATTCTTCAATAAATGCGGTGTGGACTGTAATATTTTTGCGATGTAAAGAAATAAACTCAATGTTTAGTTATTAGGTTAAAAATAAACCAACAAGATGTTATAGTGGCGATCCTTACTTGGATTCGCTAACAAAGTTAACCAGACCAATCTTTGTGCCACGAAACTTTCCACGAAACCACCGTCAATTAAATAAAATAATGAAAAATTAGCGTAATTAACGCAATTTAACGTAAAATCTATTTCACAACATGAAACACTAAAGTAGTAAATAACTTATACACACCTATTTGTTAATCAGTTAGGAAAAATGCGAATTTAAATAATTTTATAACGGGACTTCGTGTACAAGTGCGGACACACAATGGACCTTACATGTAACGCAATAAGGACGAGTTTCCTATGATGATTATATGCAATTACACGTGGTAATAAACCCAAAATTTTAGATTTCTATCCGGTTCGTGAGGACCAAATATATGGTAGATATAACCGGCCGCATGCCGCGATGCATGGTACGATAGACCATAAAGCTAACCGATTATATCATTTGGTTAATATGCGTTTCCCAAGGTGGGATGGACTGGCTGAAATCCAATAATTCTAGGTTTCTCAAAGATGCGTATAGTAATTATAACGACGTTGCACAGGCTAAAATCACTAGGTAGTTAGGAAGGCTTACTAACCTGGCAAGTCCAGCAATCTTTGAGGGTCCAGGGCTGCGCGGGAATCCTTTCACTTCACTTCACTGCACAAGGAGGCGAATTCCTTTGACTGGCAACGATCTTGTTGTTATGCGCGACCTATCCCGATATCTTATGGGTATAGGAGTGAATTCTCCGTCACGATTCCAATGAACGAACGCGACGGAAACACATGCGGGAAATATAATTGAGTGCGTGCGACCGTCCTGCGAGGCGTCTTTATTGCAACTGTCTTGTCAGTCAAGGTGACCGACATTAGAAAAAATGCAGAGTGCATACGCAGCAAAATATCCGTCGTGTGGATTATAGTGTACGCACACACGGACACGTAGGAACATCGCGTAATAGCCCAATATGGGATTACACAAAATTCCCAGAAAAGTAAACCAACCCTTAGTTTACCTATAGATAATTAACTATGCAATGTCGTTTATCTAACGTTTAAATTAAGTTACGCTCGCAATGCTGTCGGCGTAACCAGGTATCAATTTGATGAAAATGAGACAACTGTGACAGACATATGTACCTTAATACCGTCAACTGATTGGGAGCCTTATGTTTGTTGCAACCGTCAAGAGCTGACATACCTATCATATGCAACTTCCTACCTAAGTCAATACCTGGACAGACCTACTAAGAGTCTCTGGATTCAAGCCAAGAGTCCTAAGGTACCTTAAGGATACAAAAGATACTGGTTTGCATTACACTAAATCTGAAACCACATCAATAGAAACATATTCAGATGCAGACTGGGCAGGCTCACACACTGATAGAAAAAGTGTCCCAGAGAATCACTTCGCACTAAATTTAAAGAAATAAATATAATGACAGTAGCTTGTCAATATATTTATGAGAACCTGTTGTACACCCATAAAAATATTGCTTCGTTTAAGAAAAACAGCGACAATCACAATGTAAATACAAGAAATAAGAATAAACTCGCTGTGCCCACTACTAGGCTCCATAAGGTGAAAATATCTTTTAAAGGGCAATGTATACGCTTCTACAACAAACTCCCAAGTGAGTTGCAGAAGTTATCATTGAATAAATTCAAAAACATTATTAAACGCAATCTGTGCAATAAAGCTTATTATAAAATATCAGATTACCTAGAGGTCAAAACCACTTGGGACGGAATCTGCTCCAACTCCGTCAAACGTAACATAAGACAAAATAAAATTGTTAAATGATGACTATAACGACCGAGTTAGGTTCTTCTGTTCACTTCTTTTCCTAACTCGCGTGTCATCTGAAGTGAACAGATTCAATTATGTGCTTTATTCTATTTATTTGTGTTGTTTTATTTTGTAATTTGTGACGCGTCAATAAGGTCCATGCGGCCGCACTGAATAAAGTATTTTTTGATTCTTGATTCTTAACACTGTATAATGGATGTGCTGTCGCTTGGTTTTCCAGAAAACAAGCCTGCGTTGCCTGCCATATCTACGGTAGAAGCAGAGTACATCGCAGCTGCAACCAGTGCATGTGATTTACTCTATATAAAAGGACTGTATAGTGATTTAGATGCAGTAAACAGTGGTGTGTTGTGCATACTTTATATGGACAATTGTGGTGCAATACAAATTGCAAAATCCTTTGAAAACAGCAAACGTGCTACACACATAGATATAAAACATCATTTCTCATTCAACAAAACTTTTCATTGTATGTAAATAACTGATTAATATAGAATAGGTATATTTCCCATAATAATGTTGCTGATATGTTTACTAAATCATTATCTGAAGAGAAACTTTCTGCCATAAAACAAATAATATTCTATGTTTGTAAATTGTGAGTTCTATTCTTATAAAATTATGTAACGAGTTCAATCTAAGTAAGATTTTCTCGAGGGGGGGGTGTTAAATTATGAACGCACCCAAAAATGTATGATTAAATGTCAATGTCATTTCATACTTCATTTCGATTTCGTCGAAACAATGTTGGAGCGTTTTCGAAGCTTCAACAATATTCTTTTTTCAGACGAAGCCCATTTTCATTTAAATGGGCACGTAAATAAACAAAATAGTCGTTATTGGGCCTCAGACAATCCACACTTCAACACCAAAAGCCTTTGCATTCGCCGAAAGTGACAGTTTGGGCGGCTATTTCAGCACACGGAATCATCGGACCCTTTTTTTTTGAAGACCATCGAGGGAATTCTGTGACAGTAAATACTGAGCGATACATAGCCATGTTACGCAATTTCTTTTTCCCGCAGCTGTCAGAATTTCAAGGGTACAATAGTGCGACATGGTTTCAACAAGATGGCGCCACATGCCATACATCTAATAAGAGTTTGGCAGTCGTAAAGGAGATGTTTGAAGGAAAACTCATTTCGCGCCGAGGTGACATTCCATGGCCTCCTAGGAGTCCGGATTTAACCCCACTAGACTTTTTCCTGTGGGGATTCATGAAAAGTAGAGTCTACAGCAATAATCCGACCACAATAGCCCAGTTGAAGGCCAATATCCGCGGAGAAATGGCCGCTATTCCGCGCGCCATGCGCGAACGAGTTATCGGCAATTTGAAGTCCAGATTCGAAGAGTGTTTGCAGCGTGATGGTGCGCATCTGGATGATGTTATTTTTAAAAAGTGAATTTCCCAAATGTTAACTTTAATTTTAAAATAAATTTGTTTAAGTATTACTTTTGGTTCTTTTTTTATGAATTTTTCAAATTCGCAAAACTCCGAGGCCCACCCTGTATAATAGGTATTTACCTATGAAATTACCGTTCTTCAGTACTGGTAATTTCAAATAAAAAAAGTTTGGCATGGCTTTGTATTCTATATTCAAATTAATTTTGTTTTAAAAACATTACATTCTTTTTACAAACTCAGTCTTTTGTTTATTGATTAGCGTTGTATTTTCATTACATTTGAACATTTTTCGTCATAATGGATACCTTAAAAATTCGTGTAGGTAATTATGGAATATGAGTTACGTCTACGTCGTGGCACCAACGCGACACAAACGGCACGTAACATCAAAAACGTTTACGGAGAGAACTGTACAAACGAAAGCACAACCCGTTATTGGTTTTCCCGGTTCCGCGAATTTGGAACCGAATTGTTACGTGCGATGAAAAATGGATTCTGTTCGACAATCGAAAGCGCTCAACAAGTTGGTTAGATCCTGGTTCAGCACCAAAGCAATGCCCTAAACCAAAAATGACCCCTAAAAAGGGGATGGTCACTGTTTGGTGGTCTAGTGCGGGTGTGATTCACCACAGTTTTTTACAATACGGCATGAGCATTACTGCAGATGTGTACTGTGAAGAACTGGAGACAACGATGGAGAAGCTCGCACATCTGCAACCAGCTTTGGTCAATCGGTCGTCCCCACTGCTCCTTCACGACAACGCGCGACCCCATACTGCACAACAGACAGTTTCCAAGCTGCAAGAGCTGAGGTTGGAAGCTCTCGAGGGATACAATAGTTGGTAGGTACCAACTATTACTTTCTTCAAAATTTAGACAGCTTTTTAGTGGGTAAAAAAACCAATTCCCGAGAGGCAGTACAAAATGCCTTTGAAGAGTCTGTTGCCTCCCGTGCAGCTGATTTTTACTAGAAGGGCATCAATACTGCCAATGCGTTGGCAAAGATGCGTCGATTGCATGGTTGATTACTTTGCGTAACAGAAATAAAAAAGTTTGGAAAAATAAGTAGGTACTTTCATTTATTCCATTTAAAACGGCAATTTCATAGGTAAAGACCTAATATATATATACATATATATCCTATCCTATATATAATCCTAGAAACTCAAAAATTAGCAAAGGCACACCACCGATTTTGGGATATTGACAGCCTAGCTGCCGACACAGATATTTAGCGTGACCTGGATATGTCATGTGTCAAAATTTGTATTCAGCAGGAAATCGTCATAACAGAGAATCATCCTTATTACAACAAGCATTGGTACGGGGGTACCAGAAAAGGGGGCGAAGGCCTCAAAAGGTCACCAAAGGTCAAAAATGGCATTTTAGGGTTTTTGGACGTTTTCGGCCATTTGAAGACTTTAATTTTTATGGTGACCTTTTGAGGTCACAATAACACCGGTCCCTGTGACCCTAGGGTCACCAAAATCAATCAGTCACCTTCTCTCATTAAGACAGTGCTAACAAAAAAGGTTTCATGTAAATTGGTCAACGCGTTCGGTTGTAATAGTCATTCGGGTGGGAATCTTTGATCGAAGAATTTCAATAGGTATCTGTTTCAACAAAGTTCTGATCCTGAGCTTTCATATCGTGAATATTATGAGCATGATCCCCATTAGATAGTAAGCCACATATAGGTCTACCTACTATATTCGTAACGCTTTTTTACGCAAGACACTGGTCGGGGGCACACGGCCGCCAGCGCTTGTAATACTTGTAGCTAGAACATACTACAGCTACTACAAGAGTTTTAAGAATCATTGGATTCAGCTAATTAAATATCATGGGGACTCACCGTAGAATCAGGACCGGTATCTATCGGTATCACTAATTTCACTGCAATCCAACTACAATCCAAATCTAGGTACACGATGTTGCACGAACCGCAGCAAACGACGCAAAAATGATTGAATATGAGCGGGTACTTTAATTTATACCCTGATAATATTATGAGTATAATTTTCATTCGAAATTATTGTAATGCGAAATTTTTGCGATATAATTAGTATGTCCTAAAACAAATTCGGAATTAAATGAAAAGGTGAAATATTATGCTGAATAGGAGAAATAATGCAACGAAACGGCGCTCTCATCTTCGTTTCCATATGAAGCGAAGAGGGGCACAATATAAAATTGCATGCTTGTCACTCTTTTCTAATTTCTACAATGGATTTGTTTTACAAGATAATTTACATGGACTCTCATCATCGAGCAACGCTGTTGCACTGCCTTCGCTTTCATCAACATCAGGTGTATTGTAAATAGACATATTTCGTCTTTTAAATGTTTTCTTTGTAAGAGGAGTAGAGCATTCTTCAGTTATATTTAAGTTTGTTACTGAAGGAGTACCAATAAACTCAATTCGTTCAGATTCTACGTTGATTTCTTCTACATTTGGAGTTACTGGGGCAGGTAAAAGTAACTTTGAGCATTTAATAACATTAGTGGTAGGTGTAGCATCAACAGGGGTTGCTACTTTTACTGATGCCTCTATGGGTGTGTAAATTTTTTCTGGTTGTTTCATACTTCTGCCAGTCCTAGCGGTCACTACTTGTACTGGGTCATCAATGCCCAACACTTCACACAAATTAGCTGTTTGCGGATTCAGTAGGGGTTCTTTTGGCACTATTTTTGGGTCATTGTGATTGAAGATAGGAGCAGTCCTTACAAAACTGTCTGCTTTTATGGTTAAGTCTTGCATCAAGTTTATTATTTCTTTCTTTTCCTCATCTGTTGGTTTGAATTCATACCTAAAAAAGAAATTGTGTTTTTGGTAGTGTTTCGAAAAACAAAGCGATTTTTAGGCATAGGCATAAATAATATGAAAATATTTACCTGTCGTCCCCTCCCGGGCCAGGCATATAGCAGTCCATATTCTTTACAGATAGCAAGTGGTTTGTACTCTTTAGTATAGCTAACCATTCCACGTCATGTTTCAAACTTTTATCACCATCATACTCTGATGGGACATCAACAATTTGTAAATGTCTCCTTTTAGGCAAGCATTTGTCAAGAGCTAGGAATTTAGTCTCTTTGTTGTCATCATGCTGAACAATGGCAGCAAATTGACAATGCAGGTGGGCAGAAAACCAATAATCTGGTTGCAGTGCCATCAGTACTTTTGTTGCTGGGGGACTACCTAATCGGTTTGACTCTACATCGTCTCTGGAAATAAAGAACAATGATTTGATATTTACATTTTGTGATACATAAGTAAGAGTGGTGATTTAGCACAGTTAAAGAGATTAGTGTGTTGTAAATTTTGTTAACAAAGAAACTCACCTTAGAAATTGTTTCCGTCTCAAGAGTGTCTCTTTGTCACCATAATCAGTGATACCTTGAGGCCAGTCATGTGAAAGCATGATATTAACTTTACCCTTTAATTGACATAACCTGAACACATCCAGAGATCTTATGTGATAGACAGAGCGGAGGGAACTTTGTGTGTAAGGTACACTTTCCCAAATACCTTGAGTGTAATCATGTCCTTTGAAAATTCCTGAAATACCTGAAGCAAGTAATAGTATTATGTAAAAGTGAACAAGAGTAAACTGAAAAAAAATAAAATGAATAATCAAAACCCCAAAGTAAGCAGAGCTTTTGTTATACTTACCAAAAGATTGATAGAATACTTAAATTGTTTTTTTTTGTAAAAATACCCATCCCTGGGACAAATCTACGGAATAAATACAAACATTTTTCTCAGCAAACAAACCATGGTTTGCCTATCACTAGCATTAACAGCAAATTGAAATTAAAAATTCCTTCATAAAATTATAAATAGTTCTTAACCCTTAAGCTCCATTGTCACCTATCATGCCTTACACCCTTAAGCTCGCGCGTGTCATGGCGGTGCCACCTGATATTTGCAGACTTACAAGAATGACGATAATATTGAAACTAACAGGAATTTTTCCCGCCTCGGGACAAATGTCTGTACGATCTGCAGATATTTGTCCAGGGTGTTCTGGGTGTTTTTCTATATACAATAAAGATATCTATCTATGTAGTATAATGTATTAAGTATATCAGTCATCTAGTACCCATAACACAAGCTCTGCTTAGCTTGGGGCTAGATGATGCTGTGTGATTTGTCCAGCATTATTTATTTATTTATTTTATTTTATTTATTTATTTTTACTTTAAATAAAAAGTAAACTATTCTATGATAATACAGTTCTAAATTTCAACATAAATTTGATACCTATGATTTATTATTATTTCATATTTTAAAATTTTATCAAAAAAAATATATAAAAAGTAAGACATGTTCATAGAAACTTAATATTTTTAGGAATATAAGACAATTTAGAAAAATGAGGTATGCCTAATGTAATGTCTAAAAACTCCTATGTATCTAGTTTCACTCACCTTTCTCACGAAAACTTAACACGAAAAACACAAACAACATGCATTTGGTTGTACCAAACGTCTGATTACAAAATGGCAGTGCTCGATGCCAAAGACAACTAACCAGAGATATTATACATCAAATTAAAGAGCAAATTAACCTCTCTTTCTTTCAAACAAACTCTCAATGGACAGAGCAAGAGGGAAACACTAGAATGCACTTTTTGATATGTTGGTGTATACACACAAATTGTGCATTCTAATTCTAGGGGGGGGTTACCAGATCTGCACTGACGTCCCGCATTGGGGTGTATTGTGCATTGTCCCCTGAGGTGCTGCCTCGACCCTAACCTAACCAGCCCAACTCCTTGAAATACCAGAATCCTTGAGATTGTGCATTGTTGAGTCAGCGGTGGTATCAAATGAAAAGGACAAATGTGTGCATTATAGAGCATAAAGGTAAAAACTGTGTATAGCTGCTAAATGCACTTAGTGATTATTGTGCAAGCCAACCTAAGAATATTACCTCCAATTCGTAGATCACCAAACTGAACTACACCAGCTCTTCCAAGATAGTAGATGTTAGGTGCAACCCATCCACCAAAAGGTAGTTCTTGCAAGTAGTTTGAAGCCTCATGGTTTCCTCCAATAAATATTGTGAGAATTGGGGCCACTTTCTCACCACTGTAATACCTGGAATTCAAACCAAAAACTTCCAAGTCTAAATGTTTACTTTCACAACTTTTTATATTGTTTCATCAGGGAAACTAATAAAACTTTCTAAAGGGGTTTAATAATAATTTGATGACCTTGCTATGGCACAGGGGGCAAAGTTTCACTGTGTCTGCTGTGTGAAGCATGCTATGCCACAATGCGCCATATAGCCTTGCTTGGATAAGCGCTATGGCGGATCATCATAGTGATGATACTAAAGATTGAGGGTTCAATTCCCGCCTTGGGCCAAATATCTGTATGACCTACATATATTCAATCAGGGTGTTCTGAATGTTTTCTACATATAATAAAAAATCTTTCTATGTAGTATAATGTATTAAGTATATTAGTCATCTAGTACCCATGACACAAGCTCTGCTTAGCTTGGGGCTAGATGATGCTGTGTAAATTGTCCAGCATTATTAATTTATTTAATAATCCATCAACTTATGTATTGTTTCAACAACTTTTTTCTATCGTAATATCAAATTAAAACAAATGTACCGGTAAATTAAATTGTTTTGTGACAAAGTAGGTACTTCTAGAACTTGCGCTGATTCGTCTATTTGCTTAGCTTTGGGGCTTTGAATAATGGACTATAATATCAGTTGCTCACTTGTAAAAAGTACACATGTTTTGGTATTTTTCAGGTACTGCCATTGCACAAAGATCGGAACGATTGCGGACTGATTGGAAATCTCCACAACATATCAGTAAGTCAACTTGTATGCCTTCTCTTGCTTGTAAAGTCTCAATACAATCGTATATTTTCTCAAGCTCGCCATGAGCGCAACCTTCCACGGCTATTTTCATTTTAATTCTTCAACTACGTTGATTACGTATATCTAATGTATATTACAAATTTATCTCACAAAATCACAAGTTCATGAATAGTTACACTGTTCTAAGTGAAAAATCTTACTAACAATCGTAAAACAAGTTGTAAACAAACTTAACAAAACATTTGTTAGGTTAGCTGTCAATGTCAGTCAGTGCATGTCGATCTATCTGTAAGCTGTCAAAGTTTTCCATAGACAATAATGTTCTATTGTTTTTTTTCTAATCAGCCAGCTGGATCCCGCTGCTGGGCAAAGACGTCCTTTCACCTCTTTCACATATCTCGGGTCTTCTGTTCGCCAATCTGTGCAATGCGCATTCAGTTCATCCCACCATATCCGCCTGGGCCGAGATTTTTTATTTAAATATTTAACCTGAATAGTCCGTCGTGTATGAACCATAGACGTTTTTACTAGCTCTAGGTATGAACCGATTTGGAACATTTATTTCGAGTTCTTAGTTATTTTTATAAATCTTTGTTACCTAGGACTCCGTCGTTTATGAACCAATTTGAAAATTTCTATTTGGGTTCGTATAAGTAGATAGATACACTTTGAATTAGGTCCCATTTTTTCAAAACTCAGTTCTGATGATGGGATCCATGAGGAATGGAGGGAACTCTTCAAATGTTGTAGATAAACATAATAGCGATTTCGGCATATTTAGCTCAAGGTCAAGCATATGCATTCAGACAGTATGATTTGGTGAAGTGGAACTGATGAAGAAGGCCACAGATGGTAATCGAAACTCTTTAGTATTACAAAATTGACAGGTAAAGACATCCTAGTAGGTACCCACTAGGTAATCATCATACTTAGGTACCTATGGATTCATTTATAATGTAACACCCTACTTATGTCACTAAAACATTTTTTTACTTTTTTTTTTACTTTTATACAATACACACATCATCATCACCAGGATCATTGAAATGAAATAAAATTGAATTAAATAATAGTACCTACCTAGGTACGTAGGTACCTACCTACTCGTAATAGCCTGACCAAAATTTTAACTTGCGGTTGGGTTTTTTGTTTCGATGTAGGTACCTACATAAGAATGGTTTTTTGTCGTAGGTCGTTTGGGTATTTTCAGCAACAAGTCAAGGATTTGTCATTGAAGTCGTTTTTTTTTTAAATGTAAGAATTATTAAACTCTACAAAAGTTCAAAAATCTTGAAACGTACTTAATGCCCTAACCAAAAAACATGCATGTTTTGTAAAATACAAAACTTAGTAAAATACCATTACCACCATTACTCTATTCTTGATGGTAGTAGGTACACGTTTGCAGGTTCATATCTACCTTGACAAGTCAATTAGCGTTAGGTACCTACCTACGTTGCGGGCACTGAATTAGATCGCGCTAATTGTGGCGAAGTGGAGGTTTGATGAAAAGCAGCTAATTATGCGAGTTAGGCCCGGCGATCATACTAACGAAGCAACTTATTTTTTCTTGGAGGCAACTCAACTGTAGCGAAAAGTTGACTTCTCTGTATTAGTAAGTAAGTAGGTACATAATGCAAGAAATTACATACAACACCATCTAACCCCAATGAAGCGGAATCGGGTTATATATTTTTTTTTATGTATACATTTTTATTACACATAACTACCTACTTACCCAGAACAAATACCTACAAAAAATATGTTAAAATAGGTACAATCATTTGTTCCGCGGCAGGAGTCGAACTTGGTTCTGCGTCTCAGATGGCTGCCAACAGACCATTACAAAAATAAAAAAGTGTTACGTCATTATTAATCATTACTAATATTATTTCGTCCAAATTAAGGCTGCATTTCCACCAGAGATGTGCGGGGTATCTAGATGAGCCTTGCGATGCCTATGCGAGGATGTGTTGCGAAGATGTGGAACGGTTCGAATGTTTCCACTAGAGCTGTAGGTACGAGCGAGCTGTGTGGTGCGAAGATGCGCAAATGACCGGTGCAAGGATGTGTAGCAGGCTTTTTTTAGATATGCAAGCGGGTTGTGGTGCAACCATTGAAGTATTATTACTAGCGTATAGAATTGACACCCGCGAACAACAAGTTTGCGCCATGAGTTGTTGCCGGCCGGCAACAACTCATTTAGTCGTTCGTCGACGCCCATCGCGACCGCATGCGAATAAACCCAAATTAAAAATGCCGTCTTGCGTGTTAAAAACGTGTAATTAATCAATCAACTGCGAAGAAAAAAGATAGTGGCGTGACTTATCATCGGAAAGTAAACAGAATATCAACTAAAACCAACTAAAATTAATTTTTGGACATTATTTTCTATTGTACTGACATTTTGTTTGAAAATCATAGATTATGAAAAGTGATTCGTACAGATGGGATGTGTAGGTACCTACTAAGGGTTGGCGACAAAGGTTTAACCGATTATTTTTAACTCATATTACTCGCCCTATGCCGTCTGTCTGATCAGCAACAGTAGGTACTCTAGGTACCTACTGTAGGTATCTTTTGCAATCGTCATTACTTATAAACTGAAGCTGTATTATACCTATATTGTTGTCTGAACAAATTCTTAATGTAATAGATTGACGACCTCTGTGGCGTGGTGGGCGAAGGTTCGCCTGCGATGCAGGAGATGGGTTCGATTCCCGCCTTGGGACAAATGTTTAGTGATCACTGCAGATATTTGTTCTGGGTGTTCAGGTCATTTTCTACGTATAATAATAAATAAATAGGTATTTATGTATTGTATTTATTATATCAGTTATCTAGTAGCCATAACAAGAGCTCTGCTTAGTTTTGGGCTAGATAATCATCATCATTTCAGCCAAAAAACGTCCACTAATGAAAAAAGGCCTTCCTCATGGGTCTCCATGAGGGGTAGTTGCCATACTCACCACGCTTGGCAGGCGGGTTGGCGAGCGCAGTACGGGATGTTGGTATATGGAAAGACGCTGCTGCCCATCTTTCGGAGGTATCCCTTAGCAGGCTCTTACTGCATCCACGGGCATGAGAGGAGGGGCAGAGTGAAATAAAGTGTGGGGTCTAGTTAGTGTAAGTACCTACCTACCTATGTACGTACTTGTTGGATAAAATACCAATTTATTTAAAAAACATTTTTTTACGTTTTGAAATACTATAATATTCATAGGTACCTACCTACTGCATTAACATTACTGCAATAATAGCTGTCTGAAGTGTCCCTTCTGCGGTGAAAAAAATCTATTAGAGCGATATGTTGTTACACTATGTTGAACGAAACGTGTAAGCGCCACGAAATTCACGGCGCTTACGACGTTTTGGTCGCGAGAAAACTATTCTCTATTAGCGATCTAGCGCTGCATGTATTGATGGTATGGATAGACGACATTCTAATCGTGTAGCGCTGCAGCGAATACTTGTGTGCGGGGGCGAGCGCGCCCCGCGCAGGCACCCCCGCTGTCATCAAGTTGCGACACGTTTTTTTTTGTTTGGTATAGCTACTCTAACTATTTACAACTCACTGGGTGCAACACATTCCTCACAACAAATTCCTCGAAGACCATCCCTCGCAACACATCTTTCGCACACATTTTCCCCTTGTTTTGTACAAATGCGTCACTTCGCTGACCCATTTCCACCAAAGATCAATTCAATTCGTTTAGGTACCTGCAAATTTTGAAATAACTTAACATTACAGAAATAAATTATCCAATTTGCTATAGCTAATTAAGGTAACAAATTATTATGCACTACCTACATACATAAAACGCCATACGCGCCCGCCTGCCAAGCGTGAGTAGTATTGTGGTAGTATGGCAACAACCCGATCATGATCTTGGAGACCATGAGGGAGGACATACAATAGGTACTTATGTAAATAAATAAAACGTTAATAAAAAAAAATTTGCGCTGAGCGAGGCTAGGTAGATAAATGAAGTGACTCCATTGGTTGTTAAGAAAGGCATCTCTCGCTACATGTCCTCTGTGGAAACTCAGCCCTAGTTGAGTTCTGTAATTTGTGCATAAGGGCGATACCTATACCTACCTTTAGCTATAGAAAATTAACGCGGGCAAGTGCGATCGAGACTCGCGCCCTGAGGCTTCCTAAATTAGAACATATCTAATACATACTTGAAGAAATATATTATATGCTAGGCAGTAGGTACATGCAAAATTTCAGAATGTTTCTTAATATCCGAATGCCCTGAGGTAGAACCAACCTTGATTTTTGAAGGGCAGCATCTGTCCGCAGACCTTGAGTTTGGAATAAATTTCAAGTTGATACTTTCAGCCGCTTCGGAGAAAAAGGGCAGACCGACAGACAGACAAAGAATTCTAGATCTTACAAGGATTCCGGTTTTTGTCTTGAGGAACCCATAAAATGCATACCTACCTAATGCTTAACATAAAATGTCATCTCATCATGTAAATCTATGATCAAAGAATAAAATCATATAATTATGATTTTATTCTTTGATCATAGATTTACGATTGTCAGTTCAGATTGTCAGAAGTGATTTAGGATAATATTTAATAGTGATTTTATACCTAGTTATACCTATATATAGTGATTTAGGATTATAATAAAGCCTGTCTTGTCTGACCTACAAAACATGCTTTTGGGGGGTAGGGTACCTACCTACCAATCGAATTCCGATTCGGACATTATTAAATCTATAAAAAATAGGTAGGTATTATAAAGAAGACAATCCATAATTGCATATTATTATAATTATGTTAGGTAGGTAAGTATATTTATATCCAATTATAGATTGTCTTCTGTGGTACCTAATAATTACTGTTTTGAACAGGGACAATAGCATTTACGATCCCCTACGAACGAAAATGTTAAACAAACTTCGGTTAAAACGTAGGTGTTTTTACCTAGGTTTTGACCGAAAGTTTGTTTAACATATCACCTTTTTTGAACCAATTCGGAGTAACTCGATAAACTTCGCAATTATTTGGCGCATCTTAGGTACCCACCTACTTACTGAAAATGTAAAACTACTACCTAGGTAGGTTACTTATACCTATACAGAGTACATATATACCTATGTTAAAATTACGTAGACAGAACTGATATCGCTCAAACAAACGATGATCATTATAACTACCGGCTATAGTGGAATGCAGCGAGATGTCACGGGTGGACTGCGCGCAGATAGCGGCGAATGACGTCAGAGCGGCCGGTGACGCCCACCAATTGCGACGCGAGGCGGTGCCGCCGACGCGTGCGCAACGCCCACTCACACCCCGCAAGGAAAATGTAGAAAACTGACTAATTTCCATTGAGCCCATTTTGTTTTATATATATTCTTTTATAATTGAATATAATTTTACTGTTTATTTTATATTTGAATATACCTTATATTATATGGGTACGATTGTACTGGAACCATTCGATTCAATTAACAGGTTTTTTCTATAAAAAATCAGCAAATTTAAAAAAATAGGCCAGGTTCGTGTCGGGCCACGCGCCATGTAGGGTTCCGTAGCTAACCGGTTAACCTGTTTTTAGAAGTTGGTGTATGTTAATTTACGTTTACCAAAACATAATAACAGGAATGTATTGAGTTTTCGGCTTAAAGCGTTCCGGTATGTTTGGGAAATCGCATCACTTATTTGAGCGACTATTTCTCCGAAACTAAGAAAGCTAGCTTAACCCTTAGGGTAATGCCCTTTTCCTAGAAAGTTCATAGTTAAAACTACATTCATGTTTGTTTTTCAGATTTTACTAATCTGAAAAATTAGCAGTTTAGATTTTATAGGGGAAAAAATTTTAAAACTTAGATATTTCGCAAACGGAACCCTACATCGAAAAATTGTCTTCGTAACCCCTAAATGGTTTTTTGAATATCTATTTAACGATACTGTATGGTATCGTTGAATCCGCCGTGGGGTTCCGGCAGTAGAATGATACCCCTCCTCTCATGCCCATGGATGCAGTAAGAGCCTGCTAAGGGATACCTCCGGAAGATGGGCAGCAGCGTCTTTCCGTGTATCAACATCCTATACTGCGCTCACCAACCCGCCTGCCAAGCGTGGTGAGTATGACAACTACCCCTCATGGAGGTCCATGAGGGAGGCCTGTGTTCAGTAGAGGTCGTTTTACGGCTGAAATGATGATAATGAAGGTTCCGTAGTATGTACAACAAGGAACCCTTACATTTTCGCTTTGTCTGTCTGTCTGTATTCGAGTCATAAAACACTACATTATAAAATGCGATAAACTTGCTTTTTCGTCATACCGAGCAAGCTCTATAAAGTTAAACTTTCTAACAATAATAATTCAAACAAACAAGGTTTACCTATAAATATCACGCGACACTTACGCCTGTAACTACAGGAACGCCTGAAATTCTTTCATTTAACACTATATGATGGACAAAACATTAGAAGTAAATGAATTGGACAGCGTTGAAATCGCGCATTCTTTCGAATGTGCTACTACTGAACTTCCTAAAATGTTAAGTCCTAAACCTACCGATTTAACCATAATCCCACAAAATATTAAAAGTGTTTATAAAAATAGGTATTATGACTATTTATGACCCAATCTAACCTATCTCTATTAAAATTTGTATCTGACGTTAATGTGTTAACGGAATGTAGACTTACTCATAGACCTATTTATTCCTTACGTAGCAAATTACAACTCCTTTGCTACTACACGATGGAGTAACTGTGTATTTAAAAAATACCCACAAAGCAATGGTTGCGTGTAAATAAAACTAATACACGCAGTATCATAGTGACTCTTGTCTACAATTAAATAATTTATAATACGATTATTTTATGTAGAGGTATACAGATCGCCATCTAACGCTAATACTGACTTATTTATAAACTCATTAAACACTCATCAAACCATAAATAAAACCGGGCAAGAGCGAGTCGGATTCGCGCACCGAGGGTTCCGTGCCATCATACAATATTATGATAAAGGCGGTTTATATTTGTTGGAGAACATTTACAGCGCCATCTCTTATCTGATAGCGGAACTTATGTAGATTTATTACACTTGCGATGATTTCTAAAAAACTACGCCAATTAGAGAGTTTAATATAATTTTTCTGTAATCTTTACATACCTACACTCCTGTTAGCAATAAAAGTTTCAGAGGTTTATCTATGCAAACTTCGGAGATACTCACCATATATAGTTGCCATACTCACCACGCTTGGCAGGCGGGTTGGCGAGCGCAGTACGGGATGTTGATACACGGAAAGACGCTGCTGCCCATCTTCTGGAGGTATCACTTAGCAGTCTCTTACTGCATCCACGGGCATGAGAGGAGGGGTAACATTCTATTGCCGGCACCCCACGGCACCTTGTTACCTAATAATTGTTTGAAACTTTTGAAAAAAAAAATCTCAAACCGAAGTATCTATGTATCAAATTGTGGTACCGAAGAATCTATGTAATATAGGTACTTCGGTTTCGAAAATCAGTAGGAATATTAAACTGTTCGTTAACAAGTAGGTTATATATAAGTTATAACATTTAATATGTATATTAGTAGTTATAGATATTATTAGATATATTAGTAGTGTATAGTAGTTATAACATTTTAACGTTTTTTTGACTGCAATCTAGTCGAAGATTCGTTAAAAATTAAAATGTTGGAACAATATATTTAATAAGCAAAATATTCATAAAAATATAAAATCGTGAAGGAAAGCTAACACTTTCCCCAGGTCAACTTATTATCTATCTTGGTAAAAGAGCCAGCGTTGAACTAAAAACTCGATAATTCCTAGATCAAATCAAATATTTAAAATAAGCATTGGCTTTATTAACAATACCGTTGTTCATAAACAACAATTTATTTAAATCATAAAATGGTAATGTAAACAAATACAAGCCGTATCAGCAGCGGTGCGCGAGCGCCCCTTCTGTCGAACGTTTTTATAGTTATGCGCCGAGCATAAGGAACTCTTTATAGTCATTGCGCGCGAGTCGACCGCACGCGCTCACTGTTCGACTTTTAAAAAAGCTCCGCTCTGTCTTCCAAATTTAAAAAAATCTTGTAGTCTGTGGTTCGATTCGAAACTTTTGAAAATGAACTGGAACGGAGAGAGACGCTCCCATGAGAAGATAGAGATCAACGAGGCGGTGGGGAAACTTCTGGAATCCTTTAACTATGACACAATCGTGCCTCAGCCGTCAAGGTAAGATTTATTTATTAAATTAATAAATAAAATAAATAAATAATGCTGGACAAATCACACAGCATCATCTAGCCCCAAGTTAAGCAGAGCTTGTGTTATGGGTACTAGATGACTGATATACTTAATACTTTATACTACATAGATACATATTTTTATTATATAGAAAAACACCCAGAATACCCTGAACAAATATCTGCAGTTCGTACAGACATTTGTCTCGAGGCGGGAATCGAACCCGCAACCTCTGGCGTCGCAGGCGGACCTTCGCCCGCTGCGCCACAGAGCTCCTCAAAATTTGTTATTTGTTTTGTGAGTCATGCTCATTTATTTGGGCAGCTATATTTTCAGTTTTTCTTTATCTAATTTACATTTGTCTCTAATCTGCGATACCCTATCCCACTAATATTATAAAGTCGAAAGATTGTTTGTATAGATGTATGGATGTTTGTTCACGCAAAAACTAGCCCATGGATTGAGCTGAAACTTTGCACACATATAGATATTGACCAGGATTGACCCTTTTCTCCGGGTCTCTACTTTTTATCCGGGTACAACGCATGCGAAGCCATGGGCAGAAGATTATATTTCTTCCTGAAAGTGTACATCTGTCTCCTAAATTTAATCACCAATGAATATCAAAACTATAATATATATAAACTATATATATATATATATATTTATAGGTAACCCCCTCACACAAAACTAGGTTAGGTTCCAACAACATCTCAAAAGCCGATCTAGTATTTTAGGTACAATAAATATAAAATATTACCTAATTGATTAAGTCGTACACATTTAATTTTATCTGTAATTTTTGCACGTAGCTCCGTAGCAAGTGCTACGGCGTAGCAAAATCATAATTATTTCATTTATTTTTTCCACTTTTTTTGTTTTTTTTTTTTAATTTTATCATTGGTATGTTTACAACTTGGTCCATAATGTTTAAAATTGGAAAATATAATACCTTAGATTGTGTAAGTAGTTTAGTTGGCTTATTTTGTTACGGTTCCGAACGAAAGAAGCTTTGAAAATAAAATAAATGTTTGAGGGGGCTCCCGTAACACAAACATGATTTTAATGCCGTTTTTGCTCGATATTAATAACGGCAACAGGTAGACACAAAAATTATGAAAAAATAAATATGAATAATAATATTATTAATATGTAATTGGAAAGGGAGCGAAAAGGGGGTCTCAAAAATTTTAAGTGGAATTGCTAGGGCATGTGTCATATTAAAGGGCTTATTTTTAGTGTTTCTTTATACAGTATAGTTTTCGACTTATTAACAAAAATTATAAAATAAAAATATAATATAAAATCATGTTTGTGTTATGGGAGCCCCCCTTAAATATTTATTTTATTTTAATTTAATCAAAACAAATATTTAGGTCGAAACTATAGGGTTTAAAGGAAAACTAAAAATTGTTTATTAATATGCAACTTAAGCCCTTTCATAATTATGATACATGACCTAGCAATTCTACTTATAAATTTTGAGACCCCCTTTTCTTCCCCTTTGCAATCATAATTATAATCATTATATTTCAACATTTTTATATTATACATGTGTACCGTGGGGTGCCGGCAGTAGAATGTTACCCCTCCTCTCATGCCCGTGGATGCAGTAAGAGCCTGCTAAGGGATACCCCCGGAAGATGGGCAGCAGCGTCTTTCCGTGTATCAACATCCCGTACTGCGCTCGCCAACACCATCCATGAGATCCATGAGAGAGGCCTTAGTTCAGTAGTGGACGTTTTACGACTGAAATCATGAAATAGCCTGCTGCCCGACAATAAACATGAGCCGATGAGACCACTTGTTTCGAGTGAAAATTGTGTCAAAAAAATATCAAGAAAGAGTTCTCGTCTACAATTAGGGCCTGATATTAAACGTCGCAGTATCCCGACATTCCTCGCGATTCAAAGAAGAGTATCAAAGAAAGAGCGCCTTCACTTCAAACTGCCTACTCAATACCCATCTTAATTTATGACCTCAATAATATACAATTATTCTGCAATTATTTATCCATAACTACCTACAGATAGGTTGTCATATCTGTTGACCTGTGGGTCGACGGGGCGGTACACATAGACCCACCGCCTAATTGAATAGCCTCCTTTATCTGTTATCAGCTCCTTGTTTATTAATTTCCTATCGACTGTCGGCTTCTTTATAGGTACTGAGAAATGTACAAATTGTACAGTAATATCTACCTACTATTTTCCTATGCTGAAATAAAATTCGGTAATTAGTAATCTCACACGACAAATGACCACAAATTCTGTAATAAAAACACTATCATACATAGGCAAGGTTTATGAATATTTTGTTACATTATTTTAGAGTTAGGTACATACTTCGTGTCCATCCAAAGGTTGCCTAAAAGAGATCTTATTACTTTCAGCGATAAGGCCGCCTGATGAGACAGGTAGATAAACTCTTTATTGTGTAAACAATACCAAACACTAATAAACCAAAAATTAAGCAGCATAATGTCTGTTTGTATATAAATTATATTGTTTTTTGTTGTTTCAATAAAGCGTATTCTATACTTTGTCATTTCAAACAGAAATCTAATCAAAGTAAAACGCTTTTATCTAATACATATTATTAAAAACGAAATTTATGAAAATAGCTCCATCATAGGGAGACGTAGAGTCCTTGGTGTGGAATAAAAAATAATCTTATTTTATTTATTCAGACACAAAAAACAACTTTATTTTGTTTTTTTTACTCATTATAGACGTTTAATATTTTATAGTATTGCTGGTATTTCAAGTTGACTTTACCTACACAGGCGTACGATACCTATAGGTATTTTAAAAGTGTATTCGCTTCACTTATCTTTCAGGAGCATTACAAACACGGGGCTAATATAACTTAGATTACCGTATCTTCTGCGTCGTTTCGTTCCCTACGTGTGACAATTTTTATCTAGCTCCCTTCCGTCGCTCACCGATTTATTTCCGCATGATATGCGCCTGCGCAAACATTCTCATTATGGTCTTATCTCCCTAAGGGCCTCCCCGTCGTAACCTTTGTGCTAGAGGGGTGTGCTTAAACGCTGGAAACGTTTAATATTTCTGGTGAAAGGAGTTAGAGCTAGGTTCGTTAGTAAATTGAGCACGTTGCTTAAGGCACTTCTTTATATTTATTTCTCGCGTAGAGTCCTAGATTTGGGTTTGAAAGTTATGTTATTTTTATATATTTAGAAAAAAAAACTAAAATGACAATATTATCAAAACTTATGCTAGAATGTTAATTAGAATTAATGTTTTATAACTGCAGCAGACCTTGTCCATATAGTATTAAACCAGATTTTAAAGTTCTTGTATTCAAAGCACATTCATGTAGTGTTGGCAGTAGAATATTGCTTCTCCTCTCTTGCTCGTGCATGCAGAAAAAAATTGCTAGGGATATCTCCGGAAGATGAGCAGCAGCGTCTTCCCGTCTATCAACATCCTATACTACGCTCGACAACCGTTGTGACAAGCGTTGTGATTATGGCAACCACCCCCTCCTGATCAGAACTTGGAGATCCATGAGGCAGGCTTTTGACCAACAGCGAACAACCTACGGCTGAGCTGAAAATAATGATGATCAGACTAGCAGCATAACAATTTTTTGTACTAGCGTTTGTTAATATTAAATTTCTAAACCAGAACACGAACGTTTCATCCCGAATATCCGCAACGTACATTAGACATGACTCATATTTATCCAATCGCATTCCCGACGCAATTTGCTCCTTTACATCATCAATTAGTGAGTTGAAAGCCACCGACAGATTAAGATTTCCTCGCCTCACCGGTGCGGGCAAACATACAAACATCCCGTGGTTTACGCACTGTTTCTAGCTTGCCTTGTAAGTGGGGGCGCAAACATTATGTACCTACATAAAAACCTATGCAGGTGCCGACACCCCTGTTTGCATAGGCCACTTCACGCCCAAAACGCACTTGACATAGATTTTAACATTTCTTTTAAGCTGACGTTGTTTAACTAAAAGACCGATTTGCACATGTGCAAGGAATCCTTGGGTGAATGGATCCTTAAATGCAGTACGATGCCGATAAACATATTTACGAAGTGTGATTGTAATCAAGCCATTTAAAGAAATTATATTTAGAAAATTAAAAAAAAAACTATTAAATAGCCGTTAAATGCTTAAATGCAAGCCGACCTGAGCATTCGTTTTCGAAGAGGGTGTGTTGTGGAAAAATAATTATTAACTTGTCTCATTTAAACTACCTTAATAACTTGGTAGAGCTATTTCAGGACGTGTTTATTTAGTGAAAAAAAGCTATTTAAAATAGTCAATTTACAAAATAAAAACAAAACACATTCAGATTGAATAAAGCACTTATAATTTTATTCGTTCTATACAGAAAACTGTTTTCTAGTGAGGTAAAAAATTGAAAAAAGAAATCTATCTCCTTCACAAAAATTGTAACAATAACTTGAGAGTCATTGTTTAAATTTTTGTCAAGGTCCGCAAAGATATTGGATAGTTTGGATATTTCAAGATGGCATGACGTGAAAGCCAAGAGACAATATCATTCAAATAATCATCTATGCTACAATTGCTGTGGGGTGCCGGCAGTAGAATGCCCTCCTCTCATGCCCATGGATGCAGTAAGAGCCTGCTAAGGAATACCTCTGGAAGATGGGCACCAGCGTCTTTCCGTGTATCAACATCCTATACTGCGCTCACCAACCCGCCTGCCAAGCGTGGTGAGTATGGCAACTACCCCTCATGGAGATCCATGAGGGAGGCCTGTGTTCAGTAGTGGACGTTTTACAGCTGAACTGAATCATCTATGGAGTAAAAAGCGTTTTTATGATATTTTGTTTTATAAAAAGCTTGAACTTATGATAATCGCTTCCGATAAAAGCTTAAAGAATCGCTTTCCTGTATTTATGCTATTGTCGAATATAAAGATTTTATTGCTTAAGGTCATAGGTCAGCAAGTGCGTAGTGCGTAGTTTCAATATTGACAATGTGTAATCTGGCCCGGTGTGTTAGCGAGGCATCGGTAATGTGCGATGTTAGCACTGACTTCTCTTCATTACCGTATGGAAGCACAAACGGCCCGTGTATTTGGAACATTTCCATAAACGAACTAAGTATTATTTGCAGATGTTAACATTCTGTTTAAGCAATTTTTAGTCTACGTGACCTTTAAAGAAATACTAGTAAAATTTTTGTTAAGGCCTAGCAGGAGAACCAAATCTGTACGTCGCCGCGTCGTCCGTATTCTGTGATGGTCTGATTTTCTTCTAAGCTCAAAATCTGCGCTAGGTTTCGAGTTTTAAAGATAATAAAACGCTTGCCTGGACGTCATGTTTAAGAGTTTTACCAATAGGTATGCTTTTATTTAAAAGATACTTAATCAGAAGAAAGAAGAAGAAATACATTTATTAGACACACACACTAAACTTAAAAATAACTAGGTATAGTAATCATTGCAAACATTAGTTCCAAGACAAAATAAAACCATCGAAGCTCATCTCATCACCTCAAAATTGTTCTTCAACGCATTACCGTTTTTTATCATAATTCGAGTTCATTTAACGCACTGCAGTTCTTCAAGCTGACATTTGAAGTGCCCTATAGAGTGCATGTGGACACGGCACATGATGAATGTTCTCAAGCTTCCCCCCCTCTGGCAGGCAGGCGCATTCGAGTTATATCACTGTAATGTATCGTGAGCCGTGGGGTGCCGGTAGTAGAATGTTGTTTAAAATTTTCCTCTCTTGTCAAAATGTTTTATTAACCAGACAGAAAAACTATGAACCAAATTTACCATCGGCGGTCTTATCGCTAAAGATCGATCTCTACCAGAAAACCATTGGAATTTTAGATACAACATGATGGTAATAATCATCCTTTATGTAGGCTTTTTTATTTAATATTCTTTAGAATGCATTATCAAACATATATATTTTGAGGATAAAAGTTTCCGAGTAAACGTTATAAACGTAAAAGTTTGACGACCTCTGTGGCGCAGCGGGCGAAGGTACGCCTGCGACGCAAGAGGTTGCGGGTTCGATTCCCGCCTCGGGACAAATGTCTGTACAATCTGCAGATATTTGTTCAGGGTGTTCTGGGTGTTTTTCTATATATAATAAAAATATCTATCTATGTAGTATAATGTATTAAGTATATCAGTCATCTAGTACCCATAACACAAGCTCTGCTTAGCTTGGGGCTAGATGATGCTGTGTGATTTGTCGAGCATTATTTATTATTATTTTATTTTATTAAACCCACAGACTATTGTTATGCTTGAAAGATACTTATATCCGGGATGTGTGCTCCAATCGAATTACATTCGCAGAACTCACGGCTATCTCACAAATAGGTCGCATCTGTATCGGGCTGGACATGCCTTCTTCCACCCATTTTATTTACCAACGAGCCGCATGGAAAAATATTTGTATTGAAGAAATACTGAATAATTGATTGTTTTCGTTTGAAGCTTAAATAAATATCTCTTTCATTACTGAAACGAAAACAAACATGTTTGTGTCAAATATCTTCGTAAATGTAATCAGTGTCCAGGACGAGTACGTACAGCGATTTCCTGGTATCTGTAACAACCGAAACGATTTCAATAACTACCGAAACGAAATAACGGTACAGTAAATAATATTCTTGCTCACGTTTTAGTGATATAATTATGTTAACGAAACCATACCGGTACAATAATTTTCTAATCTCTCTAACTCTCGAGATCTAAGAAAAACAAACAAGCAACAAACAGGGATTGAGAGATAAGTACCAGAATTTAATTCGTCATTTTTGATAATGGCAAAACTAACAGACCATCTATTATATCATATTTGGTATTTGACTAACTTCTGCCCAATGATCTACCTGATTGCCTGTGTACTGTACAATATCAATGGCTTTCATTTGAGCCTAATAAGGATAAGGAGAATTTTATATGAGCAAATTATGGCCGTTTGAATTTTGACAGCTATCATCGAAAAAGTAGATATTATTAGCTTTCATTTGAGTCCACGACGGAGATTCTAAGATGATCATGATCAGCTGGATGACGCTACGCCCCGCAACCGTCAGTTCGAGGGAAACGGATGCCGAGGCGGGACAACAAAACCGATTCATTTTGTTTTTTTTACGGTTTACCATAAGTACTAGGTAGAAAGTTATGAAACTATATGATACTTTTTTCATCGGTAACCGACAATACCGATAGGTATGCATATGCATGTTACTGGATTTTAAATACATATAATACCTATGGAATATAAGTTTTTTAGTATGATTATTGTTTTTTAATGCAAATTGCAATGCGTCAAATTATTTACCTACAGGAGTTTATTATGTATTGAAAGTTTTCTTGGCGAAACCACAAACAAATATCACACTTCTGGAATTCTAACAAGCATCGGGGGTATCAGAAAACGGGGCGAAGGTTTCCGAAAAATGCCATTTTTGACCTTTGATGACCTTTTGAGGTCACAATAACTCCGGTCCTTGTGTCCCTATAATCATGTCATCAAAATAATCAGTTCCCTTCTTTCATTAAGACACTGCTAACAAAAAAGGTTTTATGTAAATCGGTCAACGCGTTCGGTTGTAATCGTGTCATGCACAGACAGACAGACAGCGCTATGGTTAATAGGGGGCTTCGCCCCCTAAAATTTATCAGTTCTTTTTCACCTTCGTTCCCGTGATTGATGTTGAGTTCTCCCTACTTCAGTTTATCTATGAATTACAGTGCTAATCTACCCTTGATGAACACAATCACCCTTCCAGTTACGAATGCCGATACATTTTCCCAGGGGGTTTCAGCTGCAGGTGTTAAGATAGGTAATCCTTTTATCGGGAATATCTTTGGACTCTTAACAAATAGTTTGCTAAACGTTTAATTGAATTTAGATTATGATTTTCTAGGGCTTCATAGTCAATCTAAGCCTATAACTTATCATCCGACTGCGACAATTTTATTGTTTTTAAATATTTTATTTTCACTACTTACATTGTGAATTTGTTACTAATGTACCATTCCCCTTGGTAAACATACTCGTAAATATATTTTACATCTAGTCACTTGCTAAAGCATTATGTATGATCTTAATGATATTTTTTGCTTTGGCTACTTAAAGATTGTATTATTTATAAAAACCTTATTGTTATTTGTTTTATTGTAGAGGTATATCTTATTGTTTTTACATAAGTACGTATTTGTGTAACTATCATATGTTAGTGGCTCAATTAAATAAATGCCTGATAATGCTTATAATTTAGTCATCTCAAGAATATATTACGGTTAATAACAGAAGCTCATTGAACTGACCTATCCAACGATTTTCCCACACTCGAGCCAGGTGACTCCTTGGTGATGATCACCATGATAACTCTATCAAGTGGCTGTATAGGAGCTACCGTCTTGTTTTACAGCGTCATTAATTGTTTATGGTCTCTGCTGTGGCTGTAAAGATGGGGATGTTTGGGTTACAGCTACAGCTACCCTTTGGGTTTTATTGTCATTTGATTGACTGCTAAGTGTTTACATGCAGGCCTCAGTGATTAGTATGTTTACCCCGAGATACTTAAAGTTTATCTTTGAAATTTTTACGTATTGTCCGTTGAGTTTAATTCTTTACAAAACGATATCTTAACTTAAGCTTCGCTAGCATAAATTGCTCTAAAATCCATTTCAAAGGTAAGATTTCAAAATTATAACCTTTATGGGTTTTAGGCTAGCCCATACAAACAATGTAACCGCACGTAATCTATTTTCTAAAGCGCAAGCTGTGCAAGTCCTTAACTCGCGTAAATAACTGTACCAATGCACTAAATGGCAACAAACTGTCAAATGGATGTTAGTTTTGCAAATTTATGCGCTGTAGTAGTTTGGTGGGCGGCTGCGTCGGCGCAAGTCTGAGGGGCAGAAATAGAGTAGGCGGCCGCGTTACAGATGACAGCTATCTTCAGTTTACGACTTCCTCAGCCAATGGCCTCTTCTTGCAATATTCACTTGATTTGCGATGTCCAGGCAAAGGTAGTTTTCGTTAGTTTTATATTTGGAAGTAAACACGTTATTCAATCGTATCGTTTTTTTTTGTAGTGTTATATGTGTATTTGCCTTTTTATGATTATTTGAGTACCGGTAAACAATAGTTAAAATTATTTATATTTTTTTTTATAAATACATTAAAACAAGGCTGCAAAAAAATAAATCTCTTCAATTTATTACGAGTTCTGGGAACTAAAGTTAACAATTAAGAGCGTAATATAGTAAGTGGGACACCTTGTCGTCCCAAATAAAGCAATTAAGGATCTTATGGGGTTATGATTTTAACAAAAAGTATAGGTTATTCTTGAGTACTGTCTTACCTTGATCAAATACGTATTCAATTGGCTACTTTTAACCAACCTATGTGTACCACAGAGGTATATAATACGGGGACTTTAAAAAATGTAGACGATCATGCAACCCGAACTTTGTTTGGCCTCATTAATCATAGAAATTGTAGTTCATGTGCTGAGGTAAGGTAAACAGTAGCCCGAATCACGTAGTACCATTATGTGAAGCATAATAGAGAAATGTTATATGTACGTGTCGAAATGTTTGACCTTCAGTGGCCTGAGTTTTAGCCATTCCCAGAATAAGAATGTGTTTTAAATCACTACCAGCAAAACCTCAAAACCAAAACCTAGTTCATGAATAAATAAATAAATAAATAATGCTGGACAGATCACACAGCATCATCTAGCCCCAAGCTAAGCAGAGCTTGTGTTATGGGTACTAGATGACTGATATACTTATTACATTATACTACATAGATATATATTTTTATTATATATAGAAAAACACCCAGAACACCCTGAACAAATATCTGCAGATCGTTCAAACATTTGTCCCGAGGCGGGAATCGAACCCGCAACCCCTTGCGTCGCAGGCGGACCTTCGCCCGCTGCGCCACAGAGCTCGTCAAATCAAAAAAATCATATTTAAATAATTATCTAAGATTTAAGCTATGTATGTGTTTGTGCCTGTCTGCTGCCTAAACGGATTGTAAGAGGCGTGTTTTTTTTATTTATTTATGTTACAGCAAGAAAATACGAAAGTTATATAGATAGAGATCTAGATAGCACACCTTAAAATATACAAATATACAAAATAAAAACTACAGTATTGTCAATCGGCGGCAGAGCGCTTTTTAGCGATAACATGCCGGTGTTATCGCTAAAGAGCAATATAATATTGTAATACAATATTGCACCTGAAAACCTTAATTTGTTTTCTCGATACTCGCATTCGTCATAGTTCTAATCGTATAACAATGCCTACATCAATATATTTGATTCAGCTTAATTATGAGATGCTGAAGGTTATAAATATATTACACCATGTAAGGTGTATTATGTGCACTAAGCTGAAAGGGGGTGATTCTACGTCATTTCAGGATTCAGTAATATTTATTTATTATTATTATTATTATAGTAATATTCTTTAAAAAAATAGCTGCTTTTACACTAAAGCTACTTGGTTTCATGGGCTGAAACCCCTCTTTCGGCTTAGTACAATAGTTATTTTGTCCCACTGCTGAGCAAAAGTCTTCTCCATAAATAAATACACATAGACCCTGTATACTAAAAGTTAGGATTTTTTTTATTCAAAAAGGTCAAATGCATTTTTATAATTTAGTTAACATACGTTGGCTAAACAAGAGAGATAATTATATCAAGTTATTGCAGTACAGAATTGTAGGTCGTAAAAAAATCAACAAAAAAGTCACATAACAGCGTACGACTGTGCTAAAGTGCCTCAAGGCTAATATTTGGCCCCTAATATTTCCCCGCAGTCGGGTTTTGGGTTTTAATTAATAATGTTAATAGTGTTCAATGTTATATCTGCCATACTTTACATCTGCCCGCGGGCTTATTCTGTTACCAAATCTAATAGCAACACTCAAGAAACTAAACAATAAACACGTGCCCTCAATGCCTTTTCCGTAATCTAATATTAAACCACTTCTAAACTCAGCTATGATAAAATGCGTATAGCACCAATCTTATTTTTAATCTTTGCCTAAACTAAACTTGTGGCACTTGTTACTGCGGTCCTTCATAAATAATAATATCTACTCAGAAGCCTTGATTGACATCGAGGACATGTCGGCGTTCTTTGTAAGTTTTGTCTAGTAATTAGTTGGGTATAACGCACTCGAAAGCGGGTATAAGGCCCGGGTACCGATAATAAAATGTTTCCCCTCCTCTCTTGCCTCGAAATACAGTAAGAATCTGCCACGGGATACCCCAGAAGATAGCAGCGGCCTTCCGTGTAGGTATCAAACTTATAAACTATAATGATATACGCAGTACATCCCGTACTGCGCTTGCCAACACGCATGCGAAGCGTGGTGGGTATTGAAACAACCAGTATGACCAGTACATGAAAACCCATGAGGGAGGCCTATGTCCAGCAGTGGACGTCCTACGGCTGAGATGATGATGAAGATGTGTGAGACGAAACTTCATGGAGTTGAAAGCCTGAAAGCCAAACTAATGTTGTTTTGAATTACTTAATGATACGCTGTGTGAATTATTGGTTAACGGCTATTCTTAGATGGATCTTTGTTAGGGTTCCGTAGTACAACACGGAACCCTTTAAGTTTTACTTTGTCTTTCTGTCTGTCTGCGGCTTTACGAACAGACTGTTAGGTCTAGAAAGCTGTAATTTTGCATGGACATATAAAATAATGATAAATAAGCTGAAATAACGGTCCAAAAAATGCTGAAAAAAATCTTAATTCGGGATACCTCCCATACACGTAAGACAACTTAATATTTTTTGTCTATCCCATAGTGTGAGTCATTATTAAATAGTTCTGTTGTTAGCTATTTTAAATGTTATTTATTGAAGACTATTTTTCGATTTATAAAGTAAAATAAAGATTTAGCATTCCGTTTGCGAAATATTAGTGTAAATGTTTTTTGAGCGTCTCCTCCTCTTCCCCTCTCGAATCTAAACTAGCTTTATAAATCTGGAAAAAAAACATGGATATAGTTTTAATGTCGCTCAAATAGGTGATACGGTTTACCAAACATACTGAAATACATTTAAGAGAAAACTCAATTAATATCCTGTTAAAATGTTTTGTTAAACGTAAAAAAACATACACCAACTACAACCTAAACAGGTCTACAGGTAACCATGGAACCACAGCGCGTGGCCCGAAACGCACTTGGCCTAATTTATTTATATTGAGGTTTTACTTGCTTTAAACTGACATCGTTATCTGTTCCTAAACCCCAACGCAAAGACAAGGTGTGTCATAAGTTCCACATGTGTATATTGTGTCCTGTCAGCACCCGAATGGCTGAACCGTTTTCGGTTTCCTATTTTTGTGTTTAAAAAGTACCTGAATCGAAACTGTCCATAGCTATAATTAAAAAAACCTAAAGTAAAAACGTAGAGCTGCTTGAATATATAATTGATTGGTTATTTTGGGGCGCTGACACCTTTTAAATTTAAGTTTAATGTTATTGGAATAAAGGAACTCGTCACAAGCCTAGACTAAGCAGTCATATTTAGGTATAACAGCTGATATTACAGTCTGTTGTAAAGACCATCAATTTAAAGTTACACATGTCTGCCGAGACGGCTGTGAAATCTGGTAGTAAATCATTCTGTGCTCGACTATAAAACTTTTTGTCACTGTGCTGTTCAATTATGACTTCGAAATTAAACTCTTTAGTGTTGAGACGAAATGAGCTATAGAAAAAACTATTCTCAATATCCTTTTAGCTATTCGGTAGAGTTTCTATGCTATTATTGGTGCATTGAATATATTACACAGGCTGGTTCCAATTTGAGGTCTAAAAATTCAAAAACCTACTGAAACCTACAAACACTGAGTGTATTACAGGTTCACTTGACACCATTGATCGTAATATCACGGCTTGTTTTGAAATTTTATCACAATATTATTAATTTCATAAATTCTTTTTCAAATATATTAGGCTCTACCAGCTCTACTTAGAAGATCTGCAATTTAATATCTTACGCACATTGTTTTTAATAACAAATTGTTATATTTAATAAAAATTAAATTACGGGCACATGAGACCTTACAACTCTGTCTCAGGGTGACGGGCGCAATGCAATGCAGCGTTGGTCACGTGCTTAGTGAACATGATCACCGCGGCATTGCAATTGTTATAGGTAGAGTTACCGCGTAACATCAGGTGGGCTTGTCTCGTCATTTAGTAGTATAAAAAAATAACAAAAACAATTGCGTCATAACTAATTAAGACCATAAATCTCAAACTACGAATACCACAAGTTAAGTAGTACAAGTACTATCTGCGATTGTCAGAGCAGTTACTAACCAGATGGCGCTGGCGTCTACTGTGGTGGGTCTCCCTTGTCAAGGCAAAAAATAGTCAGCTTATTTTGTAATAAGTATTACGTTTGTATTGTTATTGAAGATTTACTCGTTAATTTGAGAGTTTGAGTACGGTTTGAAGAGAAGAAACTAATGAATCTAGATTATAACATAATAGAGATATTTATAACATAGTAGTTTAGTAGAGGTATATTAATAAATAAGATTCCGTTTTTAACGTTAAAATGTTAGGTGCTAATATAATAATTCGTTTATTAAAATAAACGAATCTTGAATTTAACTATAGCAGTATACTATCGACGCCATAAAAAATATATTCAAAGTTAGAATGTCCCGCCCATCTATGACTAGGGACCGAAACGATAGTTCAACAGAACCGTTTTGTCTCAATATTGATATATCTCCAACTACAAAAGGGTGGTAGTCAGAGAGCTACCAGGTTAAGTTTAAGGCACTTACTAAGTATAAAAGGGCTTAGGTTTTTACTACGAAACACCATTGATATAAATACCAGGATTGCTTCAATATCAAGGCAATTAAAATGTAGGTAGAGTTTATGAGTTTACTAAAGATTTCGTTTGAATTCTCGATTGAATACCGGCATTATACAAATAGGCCAGCAGAATAACTAAAGTTCATCGAGCCATGAAATATTTTCATAGCATTTTCGTTGGTTCGACCTAACGAATTCGTTGCGAGAACTCATTCCGACTACCTAATAAACAAGGAAACCACGCTAGTTCGCCGAACCACTAGGTAATTATTTCTCCTCATATTGCTTTGAGTAATCCGTTAGAAATCGATCGACTTTTAGTGGCGTGTCAGTGTTTGAAGAAAAAAACATAATTTATTGTCAGCGTTCAGATCGCAAGGAAACCCGAACGCGGCATTAGAAAATAAAAAAGTAATAAAATAAGAGCGTTTTACGAGCGTAAAATGACGTGAGGCGAGCCACTTTGCCTGTTTACAAATTTTACATGCGCGGCCCCAACTGCTTACAGCACGTAGGTACATAAAAGGTAGCTCGTAATTTATTTTACTTTATTGTAAGTCACTTGATGGTTTTGGTTGGCTAGTAATTATCGGGCGCGCGCCGAAAGCTAAACCAATTTGGATAGTACAGTGTGCCGCCCGGCTCAAGTGCGCATTTCATATTGTTTATGTCAACATTTGAGCTTTTTGTTCGGTTTCGGGTCTAAACTATTTATAGCTGTGTTAGCTAAAAAAACACTTGAGTTGGATTTGTTTAAAAACTTTATACGAATGTGTACCAACAAAAGCTTTGTTAGTCTTGGATTGTTCCTATTGATATCATTGATATACCTAAATCGTTCGATGAGCCCTCACACCAAAAACTCTGGCATTGTTTCATATTTGAAATGAAATGAATTGAAAAATGATTTATTTGCAACACATACAAACTTACACAGTGAAACCTTAATCTTAACCTAAGTCACAAAATGGTCCTGGTTCAGCATAATGTTAGTAGAATGCACAACTAACGCTGATCTTCCACCAGGGCCGATGGTGGCGTCACGGACAAACATAAATTCTGACTATAGAGCGAATTAATTAAAATATTGATATAGAGCGCAAACGACCAAAGACAGATAATAAAGAAGCAACAATACAAAGATATAGTAATGAGTAATGAATGAGTAAGTAGACAAATTATTAGCAGTAAATATAGGTACATTTAAAATATCTATCTATGTAGTATAATGCATTAAGTATATCAGTCATCTAGCTGTGGAAATTTCTGTGCTGGTTGGTAGACATAAACTGAATGTCCGATAACCGAATCCTACCGACGAGATGAAAGGACAGACGCTTTTCGTGGGTGAACGGTGCGCGACACGCCTTTGAGAAATAAAACCGGGCAAGAGGCATACAATATAATATATGATAAAGGCGGTTTATATTTGTTGGAGAATCTTGACTGCGCCATCTCTTGTCTGATAGCGGAACTTATGTAGATTTTTTAAACTTTCGATGATTTTAAAAAAAGTATGCTAATTAGCGAGTTCGTTATAATTTGCCCGTAATCTTTACATACACTTCTAATAGCAATAAAAGTTTCAGAGGTTTATCTCCGCAAACATCGGAGATAAGGGGGGAACGTTATTTTTTTAACATTTTTGTGAATAAGTCGAAAACTATACAGCTTAAAGCAAAGATAAAAACTGTTTATTAATGTGCAAATGATTACCTTTTATATGATTACCCACATTACCTAGTAACTTCACAATTTTTTTTTAAAACCCCCAACGCCTATCGATTGACCCTTGTGTAGAAGCCTTCTCGACACAAATGTCTAGTAAAAAAGTCATCAGTTTGCGTTTGGTACAGTCAGCAAACTCATCTCAGATTAGTGTCGGCAGTAGAATGTTGCATCTTCATGGATGCAGTAAAAATCTGCCATGGGATACCTCCGCCATGTTTAAGTAGCGGAGTTCAGTACCTACGTAACTGACCCACCAACTTTGCTACGACTCAGATATCGACAAAATAAAGAAAAAAAAATTGGTGTAAAGATTTTAAATCTTTGGTGCTGCCAAGTTATTTTAAAACTGCCGTATCTCATAAGATAATAATTTAAATCTAATAATATTACTAACAATTACAACTTAAGTCTTGCGGAAATCTAAAATATTATAATAAAACAAATTTACAATTTATGTATATGTAATTGCCGTGGGGTGCCGGCAGTGGAAGCTTGCTTCTCCTCTCTTGCCCGTGGATGCAGTACGAATCTTCCAAGGGATACCTCCGGAAAATGGGCAGCAGCGTCTTTTCGGGTATCAACATCCCGTTCTATGCTCACAATATTTTTTTCATTTTTTAACAAAAAAACCGACTTCAATGAAAATACCCAAAACGTTATATATATGCTTATTACATTTGAATATTATCCCTTGATTTATCATGGATCCCATCATCAGAACTGGATTTAAAAGCAAGCAAACATTATTAAGTGAAACATAAACCCAACCGCAAATATAAATTACATTGTTTCATTTCATTAATTTCATGATGATGTGTACACACACACCATCATCATCAGCCTATAGCATCATAATCATCATACTCACACAAGTATGATGATTATTGGATAGGGATATTTTATAAATTTGAATGTTCGAGTTAATGTCATTTTAGAGTAGATATTTTAGACCGTTATATCCTATTTAATAACCTGATAAAATAGGTACTTTTAGTTCCTACTTTATTAGGTTATTAGACAGGACACAACAGTGACAGACTTATTCAAAATCAGTGACAATGTTTAGGTGGTGAAATAGGTATGGACAAATGCTTGGTATTTATGTGACGAAAATATTGAAAATGGGCGCGATCTCAAGTTTGCCTTGAATGAGGAGATGCTGGCTTACTTTAAGCCTTTTCTAGTGGATTGAGTTCAGAACAGAATTAAGTAAGTAAAGTTTTACATTACCTGTCAACGACCTGCAAAGTTACTGCCTAGTGGGTAGATCATTTAACTGTAATGGTACAAAGTTTGTACTACAAACATACCTTTCGTGGCATGGTAGAAATACTCGTACCTACCTACTAAGTAATCAGTAATACCGAAACCCTAACTTAGGTACCTGCCTCCAAGGTTGATACTTCTTGTTCTAGGAACCTTAACGTAACTTGAAAAAGATTTACATGGTACAGGTTCTGTTGACGACCTCCGTAACGCAGTTGGTATAGCCGGCTGAGCCGCACATGGTTCGATTCTTATTGCGGGACAGATATGTGTACGTTTTCTGCAGATATTCTGGTCTGGGCATTTTTGTATGTAGGTATGATAAGTAGGTATGTATTGACAAAAAAAAGGAATTATTTACCTAAGTATTCTATCAACTATCTAGATTACCCATAACAGAAGCTAAGCAGAGCGTTGGGGCAAGATGGTGCTGTGTGAAATGTCCAGCTTGTTTTATTTACTGTTTGACCGTTGGCTTAATTATTACGAAGTCGGTAGGTGTAGTGAGTGAGTAAAGAAAATTTTATTATCTATTTATTAATGAAATTTACCAGATTGTATAATCAAAAACATGGTCTATTGAATCTGCTGACGCTACCGACGCTATCAGTACGCAAGCGCAATACGCCGACAAAATAGTGTCATCTCTTTTTCTCCCATATTATTTGCAAACACTACTTTCTCTTTCTTGCAATCGCCACTTCTTAATTTCTTATTTTGACAACGGAAGCAAAATAATAGTTAACAAAATCGCAATAGGTACTTACAAGTGAAATGTTAGACCTTTGGCTTTATTTGTGTTTCTGGAACTGTACAAGATGGCATTTTGTGACACTTTTCATCTATATTAGATAAAAAGATCAACACGCCCGACTAACACTGTGTTTCGATGTGCACCGATTCCAAACGAGTGAGCTCACTCATTTCGTTTGGAAACACAACGGGGCGGTCTCAGTACGGTGAGGTCGTATCTAACGATTTATATCAATGGTTGATATCGAAACTTTATTTAGATCATACTAGAATCACCTCAGTTGGGGCATGGCAATGTATCCGCTTGTTAGGTACTTTTAGGAGGATTCGAAATGTTCTGAATTAAAAATTACCCTCATTCATTAAAACTACAAGTTCTAAAATATGTGAAACAAAACAAAAATAAATAAATATTTGCTACAAACGCTAGTCAGAAAAAGAAACTCGTCGCCGAGTCGGATTCAAAATAGAAATTTTGAATCCGACTCGGCTTTTGTTATTGACATTATTTTGCACTTTTTAGCTCTAATAATATATTTTGTTTCAAGATGTTGGAGCAGATATCGTCCCAAAACTGTTTTGTCCTGTAAATCCCACTAATATTAAAAAGCCGAAAGTTTGTTTGTACGGGGGATTGTTACCTCTTCACGCAAAAACTACCTTACCTTACGGATTGAGTTGAAACTTTTTATCCGGGTACAACGCGTGCGAAGCGGCGGGCAGAAGCTAGTACTTTTATATTTTATAATAAGTTTTCATTTGGTTTTGACTACTTCTTACGTCATTTCTCGCCAACAGGGGAGGAGGATGCATGCGTCGCGCGCACGTGAAGCGACCAATGAACGCGTTCATGGTGTTCGCCCAGGCGATGCGCAGGCGCCTCTCCGAGCAGCGGCCGAGTCTGCACAACGCGGAGCTCAGCAAGTCGCTTGGAACTATGTGGAAGTGAGTATTAGTTTTTATGATCTTATAGAGTATAAGTAATAACACTTCGGCATCATTTTAACCCGTATCACCCACTGCTGGGTAAATGGGTAATGGCGCCTTTGTCAAGCTGATCTGCTTTGTGCTTCTCGCTTCCAAGTGTACCTTTTACTTTGCCAATGGATACATCCGGAAGATGGGCAGCAGCGTCCTTCCGTGTATCGGTGCGCTCGTCAACACGTCTGCCGAGCGTGGTGAGTATGGAAACAATCCCATCGTGGTCATTGGGTACTTGGAGATCCATGAGGGAGGCCTATGTCCAGCAGTGGATATCCTACGGCAGAGATGTTTAATGATGATGACCTTTTGAATAATATTTCGCAACAATAAATGACTTGGGTGTGGATGCGCTATATTTTTGATTGAGTACTTAAATGTAGATTTATAAGGCCCAATCACGCACGTTTAAGTAACTCCGCAGAGTGGAGTAAGTCGTCAGTCTATTTATAGCCTACTTTTACAAATATCCAATTTTCTCTGGAACTTATAAACGTAGATTCTTCTTTTGTTTTAGTGTAAGGTATGCGCGTGCGGCGTCCAGCAGCGCGGCGTGCATCGATTGTTTACTCATTAAAATGCTATCGCCGCTAACTGGCCAGATAACATCTCTAACTGTTTCGACTCTCGAATTGAAATTTTAGGTTTGCATTAACAGAAGACTTAAACCATGACTAGCGGAGCTCGAGTCTAATTTTTACTAAAAATGCCTGAGAAGATATTGGATTCCACAAACATGTTTTACAAAATAGTTTGACGATATCCATAAGGACTTTGTTATATATAGGGCAAGCCGGATTGGTTCACCAGTTTTTTTTTATATTGAGCATGGAAGGCACTTTTTGTATTCAATGCAAATATAAACTGGAGCAAATAAAAGCACAGGCCAAGAAAAAACAAGAAGAGTTGTGTTTGCTGTAGGTAGTGTACAGGTATGTGGTGTGAAGTTAGCTGTTTTATCTATTTGTAACTATATTACACCACAAAATTGTATCAGTAAGTATTCCTCAATAATGCTTTAATTTTAACAAATAAACCGAAACAAACCATCAATGTCGTTGATGATGTGGTATGTTATTAGGTGGATAGGTATATAATATTATATGTTACCTATGGTTAAGATATTATCATAACTATCTTTCTATATAGTTGTGATAATATCTTAACTATGTAGCCGTGGGGTGCCGGCTGCAGAATATTACTCCTCCTCTCACGCCCGTGGATGCAGTAAGAGCCTGTTAAGGGATCCCTCCGGAAGATGGGCAGCAACGTCTTTCCGTGTATAAACAACCCGTACTGCGCTCGCCAACCCGCTTGCCAAGCGTGGTGAGTATGGCAACTACCCCTCATGGAGATCCATGAGGGTGGCCTGTGTTCAGTAGCGGACGTTTTACGGCTGAATTGATTGATGATCTTTAATTATCGTAATCCGTGAATCAATGTTAAAACATTGAAGATGTTCGATGGCCATATGTCGTCTTCTTCATAAGTTATGTCTTCTCATGCCTAACCTAAGGTACGGACTAATCCTTTAGAGATTCTCCGTGGACGCTGACAGTGTTTGTGCACCACGCACATCTATCCAAATATTCCGCGTTACAAAAAGAGCGAATAATTTTTTTTCTAACACAAAATACTTCTTGAAACGCGCAAACAAAACATGAAATTTGTATTTTCATATAGTAGAACCAGTTATTAAAAAAACATTGTGACATTATTTAAATAATTGTATTAAGGTAACTAATGTATTTAATATGATAAAGATTGATGTCTTAATATTTTTAAATTAATCTCTATAATATTATGAATGACGAAAAACTCGCCAATACGCACTGGCCAGCGTGGCGTTTTAGGGCCAAAACCCCCTTAATCAGTGGGTGATTCCGGGCTGAGAAGAATATTATGAAGCTGAAAGTTTGTTTGTTAGGTACCTCTTCACGCAAAAACTACTGTACGGATTGAGCTGAAACCACCAGCCACAGACCAGTTTATACAAGTGGTCTGTGGCTGAAACTGAGCACTCATTTATAGATGTTGACCAGAATTAACCTAAAGGCTACTTTTTATTGGGGTACAACATATACGCATACGAAGCGGCGGGCAGAAACAAGTCCATTATAATGTGACCATTTTTCTACATTAAAATGTATTAAAAGCTATTTTTGTTTTCAGTGTAAACCCGCACTAAGGTATCATTTATAGAAATGAAAAATGTAATCAAAATTCTGTCTCCAACGGGACTCGAACCCGTAATGTTCAGACGACCAGCTCTTGTAACACGTGAACATTACGGGTTCGAGAATTGAAATATTAAAAAGTAAAAGTTATAGTGTAAAAGAAACTTGGTGTCATCGCTGAATTTTCTGTAGACCTATAAAAAAGAGTATTTTTTTAATAACGCAGTAACAGTGTACAAGTAGACAGTGATCATAAGGGGTTGTTTCCCTACTCACCACGTTTGGCAGGTCGTTTGGCGAGCGTAGTACTGGATACATGGTAAAACACTGCTACCCATCTTTCCCTTGATAGATGCTTACTGCACCGGGCACGCAAGAGAGGGAAGGGAACATTCTACTGACGGCACCCCACGGAACCTTTTTAACCGTACTTGTTTAAAATCAGACACTCCAGAAAATGGAGAAAACATCTACAAAGTGAAGTATTTTTTAGTATTTTTATCTTTTTTTTAGTATTTTTTTTCATTAGAGACTTTGGATTAAATAGCAAAAATTGAGGGATACGAAACAATAAGTTGATTTTGGGCCTCCAAATGACAAATTAATCATTTGAAAATGTTTTTAAAACAGTTTCAAACACAATCAGAAATCTAAATGAGGTAAGCTACGACGATTCATAGATGGATTCATAGATGTAGAAATTGTTATTACGGAATCCAAACATTTCGCAAGAATGATCGCAACGATATCTGGGGATAAAGTTTTCTTTCTAGCAAGAAACTCTCTAGAGGTAGGTAGAGTTAATTAATATAAATAATTAATAAATATTTTTAATCACAACATCATCTAGCCCCAAGCTAAGCAGAGCTTGTGTTATGGGTACTAGATGACTGATATAGGTACTTAATACATTATGCTACATAGATAGATATTTTTATTACATATAGAAAACATCCAGAACACCCTAAACAAATATCTGCAGATCGACCTTCGCCCGACCCCGCTGCGCCACAGAGGTCGTCAAATAAAACAAAATTAGCATGTTTTCTAAGTTATAATGTTGTATTATTCTAAACACACGAATATTTTTTACAAGTCTAAATACTTGTTGAACTGTCCAGAGGCATCTGGGAATAGTCGTGATAGCATCTACACGAGTCACTTCACAAAAACTGCAGCGTGACTCAGCAGTATAAACTGGTCCATTATGATATTGTGTTGTGATTGTTTATCCGTTCGTTAAATGACTTGGAGAGTTTTGATTTCAAATTGATAAAATATAATTTCTAAAATATAAAATTATTTAATAACTTAGATGCCTACAACAACGCCCCGTCTAGACCACGAGTATGATAACGTAAGCCCGATTGGAGGTTGGCTCCTTTGTAGAGGTGTACCAAGAACGTTTTCCTAAGAAAAATGTGAAAATTGGTACCCGTAATAAGAGTCTATCTTTAATTATGCGTCGGAGCTTTATAAACATTGGTTTATATTTAGAACTAACGATTTTAAAATCAAATAGTTGATGACAATGCTAATGCAGTATTTTTTTCAGGAGCCTCAGCGAAGACGAAAAGTTTCCCTTCATCAAGGAAGCCGACCAGCTCCGAACACAGCACAAGAAAGAGTACCCAGACTACAAATACCAACCAAGGCGACGCAAGCCTCCACCATCCACGGCAGCCAGGCTAAAGCGCGAGCCCTCCCCCGACAGAGACCAGATAGACTTATTCGCCGGCATGCCCGAACTATCCCCTGCTTTGCTACAAGACGGTACGCCTGAAGCCACAGAACTTGATCAGTACCTCCCAGTTAATCCTATAGGATCTATAGGATCCGGTATACCGGACTATCATGAACTGCAGCCTAGATACTCCCATATCACGCATCACCCGCCGCCGCCGCTATACGCGCCGGTTCCTCCACATATTCACCCTTCCTGTGATTGGCACAGCTACTCGGGGCATCCCTAGTTCTAACTCCCAAGGATGGGTCGATAACTTATCGTTTTTCTACTTATATAGGTCATGTAAATACATGTATATCTAGTTTCCATGTGTTGCGGCTGTCTTTGCCTCGCACGTGCGTTTAATCAAGCTGGGCAAATATTAGGTTACACGGATAGATATTTTTAAATGTATCATTATTTTTTGAGATTCTGTTATGGATAATTTATAAATTAGGTTGTTATCTTTGTTGGTTTGATGATAATCAAGTTCCATGATTTTAGAATAGTAGTTTAGGTATTGTGTAGAGTTCCTCAGATTTTGTATATCTCTAAAAATAAACATGTATAAAATTAAACTAGTAGCTGTAAGTTTAATGATTCGTTTATTTACGACTGTGGTTTATTTTCTGTACATCCATTTCATACAACATTTCCAAAGTTATAATTTGATTTATTTAATTATAGTTAACTAAGATAAGTTAATTATTGGGTTTTAAATACTTACTACTTTAGGTTCTATCTATTTAATTATTAAGTCCTAGTTAAGTCAAGTTGTTATGACTTTATTTGCCTGAATATATTTTTTATTGAAAATTTTATCGCAGTTATATTCTTAACCCTGTTTCATGAAAGATTTCTACGAAGTTGAGAATGACATTTTTTCACCATGTCTCGTCGCGTCTGACTGTCGGTTGATCTGTGGAAACTTACTGACTAGGTGACGTTAAACAAATAAATTCTACAGTGGCCATTAAAGTTTCAAAATGAAAAATGAAAATAAAATTTGCTACAAAAAAGGTTTACAAGTTAGTTAACTTACTTAATACACTACAATTAACTTATAATAATGTAGAGTATTTGACATCCTGATTTGTAGTAGGTAATACTACAGCAGATTTCTATCAGTCCCTCACTAGGCAAAGCCTGTATCGAGCTTGCTTTATTATTACCGAAAATGCATAAAAGACATATTTTACAAGGAAATCGTGGTTTGGTCAGTACTACCTTTTTTTATTTGTTTACTAACTTCACAAAGTCGTCACCAAAGATAAAAAACTATTATATAATAAAAACAATATAAAACTTTTCTTTTGTTTTGATTTCATGTTCCTTCTGTACCGGGGAACAAAATAAGCAGTTGTCTGCCGCCATAAGCATACCTACACTACAAACATAATCTCGTAGCTCCAGTTAAATTTTTCGTCGATAATTATACCATGGTAGGTTTGTTCTGAATAACCTACAATTGATAATGCTTAGTTTTCTCATCGTATACCTAGGTACCTATACGTTGAGAAAACTAACTATTGAAACTTCTCGTGGAGGAACGTCAGGAGGTCGCGTCGTGGATTCGCTTCAAACGCGGGATAAATAATTGTTTGCATGGTCTGCCTATTATATATTTGTATCTGTAATTTATATTTAAAGTAAATGGTAAAATGTATTAACAAACTTTCTAAGTGTCAAAAAATAGTTCTTTAGGAAATTCTTTCCGTTTTCCAGAATTTTTTTTTTTCGGACAGTTGTTCCAATATCCCATAAAAATCAGTTTATTCGGATTTTTGCGAATAATAAAAAAAATATTAGGTAAGTACCTTTCTAAATAATAGTTAACACAAATTATTTATACCTCTTTTGACAATGATATATTTTTTTTAATTGTTGTGGGGTGCCGGCAGTAGAATATTGCCTCTCCTCTCTATCCCGTGAATGCAGTAACAATCTGCCAAAGGATACCTACGGAAGATAGGCAGCAGTCTTTGTATCAACCTGTACTCATGATCTGAAATCTACGAGGGAGGTCTAAGTCCAGCCGTGGACGTGGACAACAGTCTGAGAGATGATGATGATGATGACAAAGTATTCTTTGAATGAATTAAGATAAAGATAATTAACCCTATTTGACACGCTAAGCGGCCGCGTATCAATCCGCCTCTTGAATATTCTTGGAAACGTTATCCTTGGCCCGTAGCAGTAGTTTCCGGCGGGCACAAAACGGCTTTGTTCAGTCCACCCCTATCTTATCACTCTCACATTTTTGCGACAAACGCTAATGATATCATAAACATATCGTAAGATGTAATTACCCTGATGACAAGACTTATTTATGAATGATTTACTATACTTTAATTAATTTTAATTTAACTAATTTAATTATGAGTTAGTTATATATTTTATGTTAAATGCCTAATTGTATGTGAGTACTACGTAGTTTATCTTATCATGTTTTGTAGTAAACGAACCTACTGAAAATAATGTTCTTAACACACAAGTGAAGATGCTAGATTTATTTATCCTACACGTCAAATTACATAAAAAATCAATAATAAACTTTTTCAAAAGCTAGGTACCTACCCTACTTATTGCATTGTAAATTCTAAAATCTATTCAACATTATTAAGTCAAAAGACCAAAATCGTGCTTTATCGTGGACCACCTTACTATGACATCTCAATTCCCAGATTTCGAAGCAAAAAGGCGACGAAAAGAGGCTGTTATTAATTTTAAATGGTGCATTCTGAACTGCAATATTAAGATTGAGTGCAAATGATGCGAGAGGCGCGCGTGCGCGGCGGCTCCGGTTACACACAGGCGGTAGACTTAGAATGACTGTTGTGTGCCTTGCCATGATACCGTATTACCGTAGTGTGACTGACATGGGCCGGCGGTTACCCTATAGCAGTATCTACTGTTTTTTGTGCAAACACACGATGTTAATTACTGGGGCGGGGAGCTCAATTTTACGGCTTAAGCTGCTGTCCATTTTTTGCGGATTTTACTGTTGTAAGCTCTACATCCGTTTAGATTTAACACAGATCTGTGAGATAATGTTACCTTAACAATATAGGATCCAAGCTTGTTCGACTTTAAATAAAATGAAAAAAATAAACATAACAATATTTAATAAGGTTTTTAATTTCCTTAAAATGTGCTACATAAGAGTAGTTTCACACTATTATTAAAATACATATCAAATATAGAGACAATTGAAGCCACTCTGAAAATAATTATTTTATGTTTTTCTTTACAGAAATTTCGGTGTTTAATAAATTAGTGAAATATACATCATTGTTTATTGAAGTAGGTACTTTTCATAACTGTTAACCATCTTACAACTCAAGAATCGTCATGGGAGGTCCTCTGGCGCCACCGCAATGAGAGAAAAGCTTTGGAGAAAAGCCGACAGATCTCATGCGAGGTTTATATAGATTTCTAACAAAATCCGGAGATTTTCATTTATTATTTCTACCTACCTAAAAACCTAAATGGACATTGTGCCTAGGCTAGTATTGAGCTGTTATTCAGTAGGTCTACCATGAGTTTTTACAATCGATACTCGCTAGCGACTGTAGTTAAAAAAATGCATATAAACTTGTACAGCGCCTCTAGCGGATAGTTTGGTACCATGAGTTACAAATCTGACAGATGTCATACTTAGTAACGCACTATTAGGTACTACTACTGTAGTAACGGCAGGCGATCTAAATGTTAAAACTCATGGTAGACACAAGGATGTTCTGAGTTGGACTGATTGGATAAATATAAAGTTTTCTAAGCAGGTAAGTAAAGGGCCTGTTGCCTGGGTATGAAAATGAAAATTCTATTTAGTCCGTGTTGGATCGTGATCTCAGTCGTAGTGGTCGTAGGTCCACGGCCACTGACATAGGCCTAGTTTGTTGCCATACTCGTCACGCTTGGCAGGCGGGTTGGGCAGTACGGGATGTTGATACACGGAAAATTGCTCCTGCCCGTCTTCATCTGCGGAGGTATCCCTTGGCAGATTCTTACTGCATCCACGGGCAGAGTTTGTTAAAAAAAAGATTGATGAAAAATATCTAGTCAGAGCGCATTACAGTTCCGCAGTAGCGTGCTAACGTGCCTACTACGACATTGGACGCCATTACGATAAGCGACATTTTGACCAAAGATTTAAATCGTTAGATACGCCCATAAGGACACATCTAACGATTGAAATCTTTTATTTCGACACGATGTATTGCTGTGATTTTAAAGAAATAAGCGTGTCTTCTCTATCTTGTTCTGTGAACATGAACAATACTGTTTGATCATCTACATAACTGAACTGAAAAACAATCTGTCAACTAAAGCTTTGGGTCCAGTCTGACCAAAACAACAATTCTTTAGACAGGACAATGACCGCCGCGCCAGGATGCCCAACCCACTTCTAAGCCGTGCACTGAATCTGCGCCTCAAGTGGAATCAACGCCAGTGACATGCGCATGCGCCGTGTGAACGCCGGCCGAGTAAGGCGATACCACGGTGTCTGGTGAGCGTCGAGATCAAGGAGCCAACATGTGTGGAATGATTATAAAGGATTTGTTTCTTTGCCTTTTGTTTATATTGTAGGTTCCGAACTACTTGCTAGGTCTAAGTATTATGTATTCCATCATCATCATCATTTCAGCCGTAAGACGTCCACTACTGAACACAGGCATCCCTCATGGATCTTCATGAGGGGTAGTTGCCATACTCACCACGCTTGGCAGGCGGGTTGGCGAGCGCAGTACGGGATGTTGATACACGGAAAGACGCTGCTGCCCATCTTCCGGAGGTATCCCTTAGCAGGCTCTTACTGCTTCCACGGGCATGAGAGCAGGGGTAACATTCTACTGCCGGTACCCCACGGCCAAGATGTATTCCATGGTTAACTTCATTCAAACAACATCAACAACTGATGTTTATGCAGAGCCTGGACCATTGTTAGATGGATTAGGCCTGCCAGCACCTTTACCATTTTCTCCGCTTAGTCATCTACATTCAGAGGAAAGAACAGCAACTATCCCTAATGGAGATCATGGGGGAGGCCCGTGTTCAGTAGTGGAGTTTTTTTACGGCTGAAATGATGATGATGATGATGAAGTTTAGTGCTGGGGTTATTGGGGCCGTAAAGCATTCTAGAAATGTAAAATATTTAAAAACAAAAGGACAAGGGGCTTAATAAGTCTAATAAGTATGATATTTGTTTAAATTATATGTCGTTAACTTAATAATAGCAGTATAACAATTATTAGCAACACAAGTACAAACATGTGTCGTTTGATTTACGTCTAAATAATTATTATTATGGAAAAAAGAACATTTGTGACATTCATTTGTCGCAGAACGTAAAAGTACTTATTTTTGAAAATACATTCCCGTAAATGTTCACTATTTCACTTTTAAAACAATCTTCGAGTTTACACTATTTATTGTATTGTTAAACGGGTTTTCTACTCACGTTAGGTACCTACCTACTCGTAATTATACGTTGAAAATAGGTTTCCATCGTTTTCAGTTCCTCCCAGGCGATCTTTCATCAGGGTTGCGCAGTGCAATGCGACCGCGTGAGAATGAAGTAGAAGGGTCCGCGTAACACTCAAAGATCCCCTGCCCCTGGGAGGAACTGAACACGTTAAAAACTTATTTTCAATGTATAATTAACGTGAGTAGAAAACCCGTTTAGCATTACAAAAACAGGTTTAACAGTCTAATATCCTTCACCACCATCATCATCTACAGCCAGACTCGACCTACTGCTAGGTAACGGTCTGCAGTATGTACCATCCACCACGATCCTGGGCTAGTAGTATCCTTCATTTAGTTATATTCAGCTCATATTGTCCCACTGGGCTTTGCCCAAATGTATTTAATTCATTCATTTTAATCAAATGTTTCCTCTCGTCCTTCTCAGGAGCGATGTGCCCCTAGCTCCTAGGAAGGTGTTCACGATGTTCTCCTACACTGATAAAGCACGTGGTAAAGTGTGCAGTAAGAAAATAAAATTGCAATAGTATTTTTATTTTCTTACTGCACACTTAACACGTGCTTTATCTTTTGCATCCAAGACTAAGATGTGATTATTAACTTCCCTACCTACTTTCTTTTATAACAAGATCAGAAATATGTAATCATTCTTGAAGATAATAAACATTTTCCATTAAAGTTTAATGTCAACTTAAACCGTCTTTACACAATATACCTAAGTAATAAAAAAGCTTGTCGCGAGATTAACCTGTGTACCTCTAACTTGATCTTATTGATTTTTTTTTTCAAACAATGGAAATACGAGTACCTGCTTAAATCTCGCGACAAGCTTTTTTATTACATAATTATATTGGTAAAGACGTTTTAAGTTGACATTAAACTTTTATGGAAAATGTTTATTTTATTATTTTTAGTGGGTACGATTCTGAGTGGGTACGTTTATATAAAAGCTTGTTAGTTAAAAAGTTTTTTTACTTTTAATTTATTTTCTACTTTATAGTTATCACTGGACAGTTGGTTTCTTATCTGTTCATCTCATAACCGCCATGTTTGATTTAGAGTGATGTCATATAATTTTTCAAGTAACTCTCAGCAAGGCCTTTCATTTTAATACCCATATTGTAAGAGTGCATTAAGAATAACTAGTCCGCCGTCTTGAGTATACCGCCTGTTGAATTTAGAGTAGTGCCATTTAATTTTTCGAGTAGGTAACTCTCAGCAAGCCCTTTCATTTGATACCCATATTGTAGGAGTCTATTAAAAATAACTTGTCCGCCATCTTTGGTGTTCCGCCATGTTGGATTCAGAGTATCGTCATTTCATTTTCGAAATCTTGATCTTAAAAAGGCATTCGACACTGTTCATGTAGCTAGAATGATCCAAAAGCTGGAACATATTGGAATAAGAAGCACAGCTCTTGGCCTTTTTAAGGACTATCTAACTGATAGAATACAGACAGTTAAAATCGAAAACTTTATCAGTGACCCTTTAAACATCACATATGGTTTTCCCCAAGGAATCGTCTTGGGCCCGACTTTGTTTTAATCTATGTGTGTGTGTGTGACTCCGTTTTCCGCATTTAGACTCGAAGTTGGTCCATTATGCGTGAGGTGTCTGGATAGCATAGCCATCCCAACTCCGACCAGAAGCGCAGAATCTTCCTGGGATCTTCACAGGCTTCACGGAGTGACCTCGGTTGTTTGAGGATTTGTTGTCTTTGTGCTGTTACTCCCTCGCATTCCAGGATTACGTGGACAGCTGATTCAACCTCCTTCAGACATCCTCTGCAGAGGAGGCTGTCTGTGGTTCCGATGTTGAAGAGGTGTTTGTTAAGGGTGCAGTGGCCCGTTAGTGTCCCCACCACTGTCCTTAGGTCCGTTCTTTGTAGTTGTAGTAGGCGCCGTGAGAGCCTTGGTGATAGCGTTGGAAGCGCTGCTCTTGCTTGTCGACACTCTGGCAAGCCTGTCCAACGTGTGTTGTGTAAGTGTCTGGTTTGAAGCCTAATGCATGATCGGAGTTGTGAGAAGGGTAAAGGAGCTGTTTAGGGCCTACGGTAACCGTCTCCGATCCCCTTCGAGCCAGTGCGTCCGCGGCGTCATTCCCCAGAGAGTTACTATGTCCTTTGATCCACTGGATAGTCACTTTGTTGTTCATGGCGTCCTTTTCCAGGGTCGTGTGGCATTCGTGTATAAGCTTGGAGCTGCAGCAACTGGCTTTTAGAGCGCGGAGTACTGCTGTACTATCAGAGAGGATACGGATGTTGTAGTTGTTATTTTAATCTACATCGTATGTCTACAGATCGCGAAAGTTTACAAACAAATGTGCTCACCACGTCTGAAGGTTTTAGGTGTTTTTACGACAAGTGGAATACGACTTTATCTGTTTTTAGTATTTCTCTTAGCGGGAAAACCGTTTAGAACATTATTTATTTATATATTTTCTAAGACTCACATTACATTATTGTATATTTTACATGAGCTACAATTTTGTTTGGCTTTATTCCTCTGATATAATTATCTTTAATGAGAGATACGCAAAAAAACTGACATTAGACCTTAAAAAACTATTAGGCAGACGTGACTTTTGAAATTTTAACGTATTGTTGTTTCTACCCAACTGTACCAATTTACGCGATGAATACCCGATAAACCAATATACATAAGAAAATATGATTGTGTATATTGATGACGCTGGTACCACTTTTGAGTTTTTTGCATGTAGTATTATGTCAGTCATGTGTACCTACGTAGCGTTGCGTATTTTTCCCAAATTTTAAACTTGTGTTGAGAATATATGTCTGTGTTTATAAAGACACAAACAATTTTCATTTGTGTAGCTATGGTTGCAACGTGTGTGTTTCTTCTCTCCCCGCTAAAAATGGCAGATTTTTTTTTGTATTGAGAAATAGGCACTACTTGCCTTATCTTGTTATATGTATATCTCGTCTAAGAGTAAACCTTCCCATTTGTTATATTGGAGATCATGGAGAGAGAGGGAGGAAGCTAGAATATTAAATTTATGTCAAAGTCAAAACTGGCTGACATTTGAATGCTACGTCAATGTCATATAAAATATTAAAGTTTGACGCGCGTCAAATGATATAAGAATTGTCTGTCAGCCACTGTCAGCTAGTAGTTGTCCTGTCAGAATTTGTTATTGCATTCGGTCGGGTGTGATTCGGGTTGTTGAGCTGTTATTTAGTGAAATTAAAAATATTTTTGCTCTCTATTGCGATTACGCTTTAGTATTCGAAACTGAAATGATCTCAAGCATAATTGTGTTCATATTTCTCCAGTATATTTAATGGCCAGATTACCGAATGGCTGGGGTCAGCTGGTAAGTACAGTTTTAAAAAATACATCTTGCCGTTGCATGTTTATTGTCTTGAACTCTTAATTGGATAAAATTGGTCACTTGACTGGTCAATTAGTATTGAGGTGCTCATAAAATAGTCATTAAAGAATAGACACTGGGTATCCCAGATAAATACATTAGCATGAATTCACTCATATATTTTAAATTAAGTCTAAATGTAGAGGAGGTAAATAAATGTTGTATATAATAAGTTTTATTTTCCAGGTACCTTTCTGAAGGGTTGCAAGTTATAATAGAGAAGACTGAAGAGGCGAAATATTCTCTAAAAGATATACAGCTGCGTTTTCTGGCACCTGATGACCTCGAAGAGGTACATTTTCAGTATTCCAAATCTCATTAGAGTCTTTATACCTATGCATCTGTCCTTGCTTGTAATAGTAAAACTGTCTAGGTTTTGTTTTGTTACTTTTACTTTACAACATAAGTTATGTTTGCATGTAATATTTTTACTATTTAATTTATTTTACATGTTACCAATGACTTGTTCTTAGCCAGCATACTAATAATGATCCTATTTTTAAATATTTCAGGTAAGAGCTCTGTGCAGGGATTGGTTTCCCATAGAGTATCCTCAATCATGGTATGAAGATATCACATCATCAGACCGATTCTTTGCTCTTGCTGCAGTGCACAAATCACAGATTATAGGCCTTATTGTGGCAGAAATAAAGCCCTATTTAAAACTCAATACAGAGGATAGAGGTATATTATCAAGATGGTTTGCCTCCAAGGATACTCTTGTTGCATACATATTATCATTGGGTAAGTCAATTAAGTATTTGTAGCATTACTTAATTTCCAGTTTCCTCATAGAATAATACCATACTGTAGAACAGTAAAACCAATGATAGCATGATTTTTTTACCACAGGCATGAGCTGTAATAATATGATAATAACATGATTCATAAATTACTACTACTGTGACAGTATTTAGACAATTATAGTATTACACATTATAGACAAGCTCTGTGGCGCAGCGGGCGAAGGTCCGCCTGCGCTGCAAGGGGTTGCGGGTTCGATTCCCGCCTCGGGACAAATGTCTACGATCTGCAGATATTTGTTCAGGGTGTTCTGGGTGTTTTTCTATATATAATAAAAATATCTATCTATGTAGTATAATGTATTAAGTATATCAGTCATCTAGTACCCATAACACAAGCTCTGCTTAGCTTGGGGCTAGAAGATGCTGTGTGATTTGTCCAGCATTATTTATTTATTTACACATGATTCTATCCAATCAAAGAAAATAACATGTACCTACATAAAGGTCTAATTCATGAGTTCTTCTGCAGATTACTGATAAAATACTTACAGTTGTGAGTTAATTAACTAACAGCATTGTAGGCAAGTATAGAAAAACCCTGATACATGTATTTTTTATGTTTATAATAATGCTGAACAATTCACACAGCACCATCCAGCCCCAAAGTTAGCAGAGCTTGTGATATGGGTACCAGATGATGGATAGAATCCTTAAATATGCATACATAGTAAAATATACAGAGCTAAGACAAAGAACTGCAAAACAATTTCAAACATTTGTCCCATGGAAACAAACCTGCTACCTCATGCATATCAGTTAGCTATTAGACCAACTAGGCCATGGAGGCAGCTAAACATTATACAATCAATAATAACTTTTTCACTGTTATTGTCTTATATATAGCATATTGATATATATATATATATATATATATATATATATCCGTGGGGTGCCGGCAGTAGAATGTTACCCCTCCTCTTCTACCCGTGGATGCAGTAAGAGCCTGCTAAGGGACACCTGCGGAAGATGGGCAGCAGCGTCTTTCCGTATATCAACATCCCATACTGCGCTTACCAACCCGCCTGCCAAGCGTGGTGAGTACGGCAACAACCCCGCATGGAGATCCATGACGGAGGCCTTAGTTCAGTAGTGGACGTTTTACGGCTGAAATGATGACTGTCTGTGTGTTACTTATCTTGTTATTGTCTCTGTTACAATTCTCACAGTAAAAAAACATGTTTTTCTCGCAGTTTAATAATTGTATTGTTACCACTGTAATTTTCAAGTGCTTATGCCTATATCTATAGGTTATCGAAACAGTTACTAAATATTTGTTGTTCATTTAGATATTATAATGGATTTCCACAAAGTCACGCCTGAATCAATTGATTAATTTGCATTAATAAAATGCAATGAAAATATCTAGTTTTTATTCCGCTTATGCTGAGATGCACGAGCACCGCCCTCCCGCCCGCTAGTTATGCACAAGCAGGGAGAACTAGGTTGTCAGTGCAGCATGCATACCCAAACCTATACGACGACACGTGTTTCGCCTCTCCGCGAGGCCTCATCAGGTGAGACGCCGAGGTGTTGACTGGTCGGCCGCTGGAACGAAAGAGATCTAGCGGGCGGGAGGGTGGTGCTCATGCATCTCAGCATTAGCGGAATTAAAACTAGATATTTTCATTGCATTTTATTGTCATGGATTCCCGCAAAGTAACGCCTGATTCCATTAATTATAATTTGCATTATTCATAGAAAAAGTATAATTTGTAGAAAAAAATATAATTTACAGGCGTAGCCCGTTCGTACCGGCGGTCCGGCATAGCCACAATGCTGCTGGATGTGCTGATAAACCACCTGTCAGGCCCGGTACCGCAGCCGCCGCACGACCACCGGGTCAAGGCAATATTCCTGCACGTTCTCACCACCAACTCCGAAGCTATACTGTTCTATGAACATAGGAGGTATGGTATTATTCTTATTGAACTTTTTCACTTTCAAATGACTCGTGAGTTACACTATTCATTGTTATGTTAAACGGGTTTTCTACTCACGTTGAAAATAGGTACCTTTCGTAGATATGTTTAATGCAACGCGAGCGCGTGAGAGGGAAGGAGACGATACCGCATAAAAAGCTCCATTCCCTGACGAAAGTTCCCCTGGGAGGAACTGAACACGTTGGATACCTATTTTCAACGAATATTTAACGTGAGTAGAAAACCCGTTTATCATAACAATTCTTGAGCTTATTCTAAAATTATGGAATTCTAAAGAACTAGGCAGTTTGTCGTCTACATTCTTGAAAGTAAGGGGCGACGAATCACCGTGTATATTATAGCACAATAATTTATTTATTGCCGTGTGGTGCTGACATTGGAATTTTGCCCTTCCTCTCTTTCCCGTGGATGCAGTAAGAATCTGCTTAGATATACCTCCGGAAGATTGCGGGTTGGTGAGCGCAGTATAGGATGTTGATACACGGAAAGACGCTGCTGCCCATCTTCCGAAGGTGTCCCTTAGCAGGCTCTTACTGCATCCACGGGCATGAAAGGAGGGGTAACATTCTACTGCCGGCACCCCACGGCACTCAATTTGTTGTCTTCCTTTAATATATTTATTTCAATCCAAACTATAGGCCTGCCGACTATTTCCGGTTAGCCTTTACACACCCTATATAAGTGATGCGATGTGCCATTTGAAGTTAAGTCGTTTCTACAACATCAATGAAACAGATAGCTTACTAGCTAGTGCACGCGACTAAAAGTAGCTTTCTACATCCAATTCATCTCTATACTAAACTTTCTTCGAGATACGTTTGGTCGTTTTGCTGTGAAAACGTAACAGACAAACAGATACGATTTACAATCTTGCATTTGAAATACTATTAAGGATGTTTTGCAATTGCACGCGACTAAAAGTAGCTTTCTACATCCAATTCATCTCTATACTAAACTTCTTCGAGATATGTTTGGTCGTTTTGCTGTGAAAACGTAACAGACAAACAGATACGAGTTACAATCTTGCATTTGAAATACTATTAAGGATGTTTTGCAATTTAATGAAATACGCAGACTCCACTGGATGAATGATTTGGAATTATGAGGCATGCCTTAAGAACTGATTGCTAAACCGCGTAATGTTTTAAGTGTCAATAAGTGCAATAACGTGTATCAAGCACCCATGTTATTAATGTACGCAAAATATGATGCAATTGATCTTTTTAAAAGTTATGTTATTGAAGTCATTGTTTTGTCTAGTAAATAATACTGTACGAAATATCGCCATTATCGTAGCATATCTTTGTTATATAATATGTGTATGTGAATGTGAAGTACACTCCTTTATTGATATCGCGTTATAAGATCTTATCTCTGAAACTCAAAGGTGTGGATTCATATCATGTGACAAATAATAATTAGACTGTTAGTCACAACCTTGCTAGTTTCCTCAAAAACACTTACTATTTGTAGAGCGAGTATTTAAATCAAATCGATAATTTCACGAAAGCTATGTTTTGGTTGTTGGACTCAAATAGCTAGTAGCATAGATTTCGACCTAATGTATCGGTGTTTTTGGGGTTTCGTAGTAAGACAACAAATTATAGTTTCGCTGTCTGTCTGTCTGTCCGTCCGTCCGTCCGTCACCGGCTTTGCGAAGAGACTAGTCCCAGAAAGCTGTAATTTTAGCATGGACATAAATAATAACAACGCCGAGATAACGCTACAAAAACTTTCTGAAAATATAATTATTTTGGGGTACCTCCCTAAAAATACACGTAAAGTGATTCCCACTCTACGTGTATTTAACATTTTTTTTCTTGATTTTTCCAACGTGTGGGGTTTTGTTGGGTATTTCTAAACTATTTAGGGGTTGCCAAGAGAATTTTTCGATTTAGGGTTTCGTTTGCGAAATATTAAAGTTTTAATTTTTTTTCGACCGCTTCCTCCTCTAAAATCCAAACTGCTTGCTTTATATATCTCAAAAAAATCTGGAGTGTAGTTTTAACTATGAACTTTCTAGGAAAACTATAAGGGTTTAAGGCTACAAGGGGGTTTTTAAATTTTGGAGAAATCGTCGCTCAAATAAGAATGCGGTTTTTTTACCTGAATACTTTAAAACTCCTCAACTAATTCCTGTTAAAATATGTTTTAGTAAACGTAAGAGAACATACACCTTCTTACAACAGGTCATCGGGTAACTACGGAACCCTACATAGAGCGTGGCCCGACACGCACCTGGTCTAATTTATTTTTATTACGTATAAGATCGATTGCATCATATTATTATGTTTATAAAGAATAAAATATGTGTCTTAAAGTTATTTTTGACACTCTTTGAAATGACGTAATGTAAAATAAAATGTATGCAACTAACCGATTGTACTAGTACATTCTCTCGTTGAACAGACATTAACATTGCGTTGTAAAGATCACTGTAGGTCACCATAGTTATAGTGGGTACAGCATCGAATTCCTTAAGCCAGACTATTTTATGGGCTATTGTATGAAGAGTCCTATTTCATTTTAGTCCGACGAATCACCTTGAGCTGTCGTTGTCGCATAACTATTATGTACCTGTGACATAAAACTTCAGCTTTTGTTTAAGAAATATATCATTATTTATTGCGTAAACTTCTGCCAACAAATTATGTTTTTATGGTGTATTTACAAATACCAATTCTTTATTAGCACATGTTTAACCGGATAATTATCGCTTTATTTACCTCTATTATTGCCTGAAGCTTTCGATAGAGTTGCACCTATCGTGACTAGAATGATACCTTATGCCCACTAAGACAATTTGTTTTGTCTCAAGACCGACATGGAAATATAAATATATGGATTTGACTACCTCAACTTAAGACACGGTATTCCAACGTGTACAAGACACAAGAATTCCCAAAGACACATAGTAATTTCCTTCTTAAAATTTGTTATAGAGACACACGTTAAAACATCGTGTCTTAAGTTGAGGTAGTTAAATCCATATATTTAAATTACCATGTCGGTGCAATATGACCTCTTCTACTACTGAGGACACAAGTGTTTAAGCGTGTGTTTTGAATAATCAGCTGCCTTTCTGTGACACATTATAAGAATTAAATTCCTTTTAGTGTCATTTCTGTGCCTGAAACAAATCATAAGAAAAAAATGTCTTAGTGCGCATAAGGAAATTGTCGTGGCAATTAGTCCTCGTTTGTTACTTAGCAGGGAGTGAGTAACACAAGCCGGCGTTGGCTTTATCAGAGCATATCTAACATCTTAGAAGTCTAAGATGTTGGAAGATACCAACCCCATACCTTTTACAAAAGAACACTATAATACCAATAAAAAGGCAATTATCTCTCCATTCCAGATTCCATCTCCACTCGTTCCTTCCGTATTACTACTCAATAAAAGGCACGTGCAAAGACGGCTTCACATATGTATACTACGTAAACGGCGGACACGCGCCGTGGGGTCTATACGACTACGTCAAGTACGTAGTGCGAGGGGCGTGGAGCGGCGCCGGACTGTACCCTTGGTTGTGGACCAAACTACGGACGGCGCTCACCATCGCGTGGCACAGGTAGCCATTTTGAATATTTGTAGATCTGCTCAAACAATGCAGTGACGGGTGATGTGCAGGTTAAAGTTTTTTTGAGCTTTGTAGATGAGATTCTTAAACAATGCAGTAATAGTGCAAGCTAAAGCTTAAGCTCAAAATTTATTTGTAGATGTTTTCTTAGACGAAGCAGTGGAGGTATTACAGCGAATGGTGCATCCACAACGGAGGTGCAGTCAGCACCAAAAGTGTCTCAACGTGCAAGTTAGCCAAAACGATCTCACATTCAGAAATACTTATTTATATACGCTTTCAGACTATCCATATTGATCTAAGAAACCAATTCAAAATTTCAATTTAATTGTATTCAAAAGATCTAATACAAAATACAAATACAAAATCATTTATTTGACACAATATTTTAACAATGATATATTTTGATTCCAATGGCTCCGAACTAATCATATGATTGTATTTTGAAGGCCAATGGCCTCTCCCCTGATATATTAAAAACAAAAAATGATTTTAAGCAACGACCTTTCATAAATATCTCCGTTACCAAGGCGTTCATTGTTATTTAAGCAGTCAAAGTGCTCAATCGTATCTGAGCGTTAAAACTGGTCAAAAGTATGTAACGTATATTCAACAGTATTTATTTATTTACGCCATCCTTGTAAATTACGAAGATACAACTGCAAATGCACCTCTTTCTAGCTCCTTTAAAATGTCATAAGTAAAAAGAGAAATTAATGATTGATTTTCGTTGCTATTTAGCCTGGTATCTATTACGTTATTTTTCTAAGTTATATTGTGGTTATATAGGTACCGTTGAGCGATTAACTTACTGACATAATTTTGAAACCCTGACAGCTAAAATGAATATGAAATATTTAATGCTATATGGTGACTGGTAGCGTAGATAAAAATGAACTTTTGTAAATGAGATATTTTGGTCAGTATGGAGCTGAGATACAATTGATACTGACTGTACTTATTGTTTTCTTGTAAAAGTTATCACTACATAATAATTTGTCAAGTTCTATGTTTACTAAAAGCCGTGTTCTGTCGAGTATGTATAACGAATTTGAATTTGTTGACCTCAGAACTTTTTAAAAAAAATACAGACTAAATGTATTACAATCCATAATATCAAACAAGCATTGGTACGGGGGTACCAGAAAAGGGGGCGAAGGCCTCAAAAGGTCACCAAAGGTCAAAAATGGCATTTTTGGGTTTTTGGACGTTTTCGGCCATTTGAAGACTTATTTTTTTGGTGACCTTTTGAGGTCACCAAAATCAATCAGTACCCTTCTCTCAATTAGGCGGTGCTAACAAAAAAGGTTTCATGTAAATCGGTCAACGCGTTCGGTAGTAATCGTCCCATACACAGACAGACAGCGATATGCATAATAGGGGGCTTCGCCCCCTAATATTCACATCTATTCTAATTTATAAAGCTGAAGAGTTCGTTTGCTTGGTTGATCGCGCTAATCTATAGAATACTGAACTACTGGCTCGATACGAAAAAATATGCTTGCTATAAATGCTTGGAAAACGTATTTATCTAGGGAGGCTTCAGGACAAATCGTATACGAGCGTATCATAAAAACGCGTACGATGTCGCGGGGAACATCTACTAAACAATATTTGGCACACATTTTGTGCCAGTTCCCGGTCTGTGTTCGTCTCAAGGGCACTCTTCACTGCGTTGTTTGAGATTACTTTTAGCCTTATGTTGTAAGCCGTAAACGGTGATTTATATGACGTCGTTACGACTAGCACACACTTTACTAATTAGTTGTTTTATTTGACGCCCTTGCTAAATATATATTAATTAGCAAGGGCGTCAAATTAAATATGTACCGTACTAATATATACCGTACTCGCCCCGACCTAAAATCAACAATAATTAATGCATAATATTAACATTTTGTTATTTAATTGTAAACAATTTACAAAAAATAGTTGTGGACATAACGACGGCATTATCTACCTACCTTTAAGGCAATGACATGATATCTCCCTTACTTTTAAACGCTGTTTAAATTAAGCAACAGGTAATTAGCAATTTTTTGACAAATTTTCATACATAACTCAAGAAATCCGTCAATTAAATTTTGATTAGTTGTTAATCAACGTTTATAAGTGAGGTGGTTAATGTTTAGCACATAATAAAATATGACGTTTTATGAGTTGTCGGGTACCGTGTTCGGTTTACGTTAAACGAGTGCTTAGGAGAGCAAAGAGATGAATACCCAGACCCGGGACAAATAAAGTAAACAAGTAAGCAGATAGAGTAATGAGTAAGCAGAGCTTGTTTTATGGGTACCAGATGATTGATGAATACTTACTGAAGCTGGCCGCAGGTTTCTTCACGATGTTTTCCTTTACCGTTAAAGCACGTGTTAAGAGTGAACATTACATTTGTAAAGAAAGAAAATCCATTGGTTCACGGCCAGTACCAAACCCGCGGCCTTCGGAAGTCGGGAGTACATAGCACTCGCCCAATACGGCCATCCTTATCATACATAGAGAAATACCCAGCAGTTATGGCCAACATTTGACCCGCGGTGGGAATCGAACCCGCAACATCCTGCGTCTTGCCGGCTAATAGACCAAGTGCGCCCTGTTTAAACACTTGTGGGTCGTATCGTATTTTTTTTTATTTCTTTAATTACGAGTAAATATAAAACCGTTTTAAATTTGATAGCAGACTTCGTTTCGCTAACGACCACGGGTTCATACATTTTAAAATTGATAGTAAAACTGCCCTGTCGCACTCGTTCATTGTATACTAGCTAGTATTGTTTCTTAGCCTGTTCATCATTAACTTAACATTTGAACACTTGTTTTTTACGCGGCATCACTCTCACTAGATCCAGTCTGCAGATCCAGTATGAATCTAGTGACAAGGTTTACTCTCATTGGATCCAGTTTCTTTAACAGTAATAAATTGTAGAGAAAGTTAGTGAAAGTTTTTACTTACTTTTCTATAATTAACTTGAAAAATATGAGACTTAAAACTTTAATTAGATCCATACTGCATCTGCAGACTAGCACCGGCTTTGTGCGAGTTTAAAAAGTGGCCTTTTTGAATATTGTAAGCGTCTATATTCTCTATGATTAATATACCAACGGCTTTTAATGTTGAGCTTGTGAATGTCCCTCTTCTATTTTTATTTATTTCTAAATGTCGCTTACAATGTTGTGACGGAAAAAGGGTGTCCACTTTTCATTCCAAAATCATGGCCAAAGTTTTTCACGGTTAATTACATTTTATTGAAAGATTGTGGGTATGTAAATAATTACGAATATCATTTTAGAGCTCAGTGGACAAATTCATCGTGGAAGGACATAAATCAACACTTAGTATCGAATAGTTACAAAGTTAATTAAATTAGTAATAACATGAGTCCAATTTTCAAATGCATCTAACTATTCTCATGATTTTCCATTAAAACATAGTTTATTGTTACTAACTGTTAAGATAAACGAACAAATTACTAACACGGTTGTTTTTGTTAAATTTACTGTAACTTTTAACGCTGTGTGCTGATTTTTTATATCATCCAAGTTGTGTTAGCTTTAAGATGAATTATGTTGCTTATTTGTAGTTTCGATCTAACAGTTTTCGATGTAATTTAATTTTGGGATAAATCACAAGCGGGGAGATGATACGTTCTGTCCAACAAATGTTAAAATCACTAAGCCTTAGTTGGTGTTTGTTAACCAAGTAAAGACTTTACTAAAAGTGCATTCAATACTAGTGCAAATTTATGGAAATAATACAATTTGTGACCTCTATTGCGTCTGTATAGTCTACTTTTCACATCGAGCCTCTGAAATATTATGTCATTTGACACATCGTGTCAGCTCGCCGTGTTATATAATTAGCATTTAGAAATATTACGGTTTTCATTATTATTATTACGAGCCTATCTGATCCCACTGCTGGGCAAAGGCCTCCCCCATTCCCTCCATGCATCTCGATCTTGAGCTACTTTTTGGTTTTCATATTTCAGAAAAATTAATAGGGCTGCCGTTATTCAGCAGTGACAAGGTGCGCCACGTTCTGACAAGTTTGTTTTATTCGCTCACTATGTAAAATACTCATCGAACAAAATATACTCTTGGCGGTTCAAGATTAAATGAGGTCTGATTTTGGATCGCTCGACAACTGCTGATTTCGAAATAGGAACGTAAATAATAGTTATATAAATAATGTTCATCGGTTACTGGGTAATATACCACGTTAAGTATAAATTCGGTTACATACTAGGACAAATTTCCAGGTAATAATAAATCGTACGATTTGTACCGGGAATGAGCTACCTATAAATAAACGGTAGCCAACATCCAACTTCACATAAGCTTTTTTTATATAAATGCAATTAAATCGTACTTGGAGCGATCCAAACATATTTTTTACCGGGATTTCGTTAAGTTGTTCATGACCTCTCTGACTGATTTCATTAAAACATTAAAAACATGCCTTTAATCATTAAATTTATATTACGTGTCAATTTGGTTTAATCGACAACAAAGTTATTTGTGATAAATTTATCTACTCTAGCTTTATATTATGAAACACATTACACTTTTTGGAACTAAAGTCTTGGACACAATATAGAGCAATTTTTATAGTGTAAAAGAGAAGGCATCGTTTGCGAGCGAGAACAATGTATAAAGTGCGTGCCATGTTAAACTGCCAAAAGTAAGTAAGGTGCCTGTGTGTTCAATATAAAGTAAATATGGCTAAACAATGTCATAGGGTGTGAAGATAATTAGCTATATCGTGTTGGGCGGCTTGCACATTTTCGCCTAAGCTGAATGTTTCATCAATGCCGTTTCACTACTAAGCAACCAATACTGGGTATTCTTACTGTGCAAGTCGCTCTGATAGTTATAATTATATTTTTTTATAAATGTTAAGTACACCTCTGGCACTCTGATATGATATATGGTTAAAAAGTTAAATCCTTCATAGACAATACGTATGTTCGTAAATAGTATGTAATATTTTTGTTATGAAAAAACCAAAGTATTTTATGTATTCTTTTGTTGTAACATATGTTTATAACACATCCAGATCATTATGTTATGTTTATATTTTAAGTATTAACTAATATTAATAATTTATTTGTACAATGAGTATTTTTGGACCATTACCTATTTTGTGATTCCAGTCATTATTTTATTAAGATAAAATTTTACGATATGTTCTAAATGACACTTGACATTATAATTTTGTTTAAAATTGTATAATTTTGTACCTATTGAGGTAGCTGTATTGTGAGATAACTTTTGAGTTTTGATAAATTGAGACTCTCTTTACATATGCACGTTCCTAATTCTTAAAAATATGATTTAGTGTTGTAATTAAATTGAAAACTATCAATGGAAGAAATTTTAGTATTCAAATAAATATAAGTGTTGATATAAGTGTCTTTTTTCAATAACTGCCTTCCAAAACCTAAACTAAAAAAATACCTAGGCGTCGGTTGTATTTTTTAAATTAGGGTTTGGTAAATCATATGTTGGTGATAAAAGTAGTTTTGAGTTTCAGAAATCTTTAATTTTAATAATTGCTTTTTTCGTCAACTATGCTGTACAAACTACTTCGCTTACATTACAATTAGCAATTAATAATTGCACGTAAAAAACTTAACAAATAGGTATCTTCAACTTTTCGATTGGAATGAACAATTATTATAACAATATATTATATATATATATATATTTTTACAATATTTATAACCCTACAAATGAAAACCTATCAACAAGCAGTCACAATCGCCCAATGATATGTTAAAATTATGTTTTATTGCGCTAGTAAGTACTTAATGTACTTGTGTTCGCGAGGCGTGCCTTATTATAATATCAGCGAGATCACATCGCGCCGGAAGCGAAGCGTGGACGCGAACTGACGTCACGACTTAACCGTTACGTCACAAGGTTGTCCCTCTCCGGGGCGCTTCCCCCTTTGTGGTTTTGCCCTTTGAAGTCCTTCAGTCGGATCGGCGACGACTCACTGCCGGAGTCACACTGAAACAAAACATTTCGTATGATGAGTGTCCTGTTAGTTCATCAGGGATATCGGGCTCTTACAGGGATTTCCACTTGAGACGATATTGCGAGACAACAAGCTCCTTCAATATTTGCCAAATTGGTTAAAAAGAGCAATCCTAACTACAGGTGGAAGGAAAAAAAGCCACACTGCTGAAGACCTCTTTTTGAAAATAAAAAGAAAGAATGTAACCCTGCCGGAACTCTCACCATATTCTAGTACGAGCGAAGCGGGGTAATTAATGACTCGCAAGCCTTACATTGCTGACATTGATTGCAATTTTTCGAATCAATGCGAGAAAAGCCATTCGATGACAGCAATGTCATTCGAGCAAGTCATTAATGAGCCTGCAGAATAAAGTGTGGCAGCAGCGTAAACAGCACGCTATATGGTAATAAATGCGTACATATACGTCCCAATAATTTAAAGGACTAAGGATGATAGATATTGGCAGGATTCTTACATTAGCACCAAGAGATGTAGTGTCTTGTAGGAGCAGCTCACTGTCAGTTCCGCGCGACTCCTTATTTTTTAGGATGGAGCGAGCTCGTGAATCACTGTCTCGCTTACCGCTGCCGTTCTTACCTGAATTTAAAATAAAAAAAATTAAGTAAAATGTAGGTATCACTGTCAGTGTCTTATATATAACCTACAAGCGAGCTTAAGAAATCGGGAAGGCTGTATAAGAGACGCAGGTCCAATGGAGTATGTACCTAAGTCGTCTTTATCACAACGACGATTGTAGATTCGTTCCCAGAACGCAATGATTACAGGATAATTTACGCTACCAATATAACTACTACTTATGCATTACCGAGTAATGGCTTATTACACAACCTACTAACTTATTTCACAACCTACGCCAGAAACGGAATAAAAAAATATGAATAGTAGGTGATTTTAATATCAAAATAATCAATGTTCTGCTACCGACCAATTGAAAGGATTATTCCAAACCTATGGTTATTTTTCACACATCAATGAACCAACTCGACTCAACTCTGCCTAGACCTTATTGCAAGTAACGTCAAATCTGCGGTAAGCGGGGTCTACAAACTAGGTATTTCTGATCATGACACAGGTCAGGCGCTAAACTTTAACATTGACATCAAAAAGATTCCTGTTCACAGTTGGTACAACGTATGGAAGAGGGTAATATATACATATACTTATGATGATAATATTAAAAAAAATCGAGAATGTCTTCAAAATTTGACATGGTCGGAAGTATACGATCAGATTGTTTTATGACATGTACAGTACATCCTTCTTTATGAGTTGTGTTTTCCGCAATCCGCTAAAAAAATACGAAAAAAATGTAAATGGATGACTAGGGGGATAAAAAAGTCAAGACACTAAAACAAACTAAAAGACACCTAAGATTTAGGTATTATAAAAAAAGAAATGACTTACTTAAATCGAACTATCTAAAATACTCTAAGTTGCTAAAAAAAGTAATTTTTCAATCACAAAAAAATATAAATTCTAATTAAATATTATGACAAACAATGAAAATATCTAGTTTTAATTCCGCCCTCGCCCCGGAGGGCGGTGCATATGCATCTCAGCATTAGCGGAATTAAAACTAGATATTTTCATTGTTTGTCATAATAATATGGATTTCCGCAAAGTAACGCCTGATTCTATTAATTATCTAATTAAATAGCTAATCACAAAAATAAATGTTAAGCATCGTGAAATATAAAAAATAAAAATAATAGTTATGATAATGACTATGATTTTAAAATTAAACATAACGGTAACCTTATAACTGATCCAAAAAGTGTATCGGACATTTTTAATAAATATTATACTAATATAACATATGATAAAATGAGCAATAGTGACATTCATATTAATTCCCAAATTACCTCAATCTTTTTATGCCCTTGTGACAATGATGAAATTTTGAAAATAACAAATCACTCAATCAGACAGAAGCCGTAGGATATTACGATGATATATCCACAAAGATAATTAAAAGTTCTTCTAATGAAACTTTTCTTTTCAATGTCGAGAATTTCCAAGTAGACTAAAAAAATCTATTGTTAAACCCATAGGCTTAGAATGTACAAGATCAACAGTGACAGCTAACCGGTGTTACAAAAAATGAAATGTAAATGTGAGCGTGAAATAGTGTTGTCTTTACTCTAGCATAATATTATCGATAATCTTACTGGCGAAATCATAGGATACTAATGAGTATGTTTAACGAAGTGATATATAAAAATATATATAAAAGTATCTTATAATTTTAAAATATCAAATACTTTTCAAACAGGTAAACAAATAGCAACAGAGCTAAAGCTAGGTAAAAAATAATTTATTAATAAAAACACTTGGTGAAGCTAGTATGAAAGAAGCGATTTTTTGCGTTGTCGAGAATATCCCACTAATATCATAAATGCGTAAGTATGGATGTTTCTGTGTGTTTATTACTATGTATGTGAAATAAAACGTATCCAATGTTAAAATACAGTATTTAATGTAAGTAGGCAATGTACCGCATTTAAAATTCAAAACTACGTCTCATTATAACAAAATGAAAATAAAAGTATTCGATTCCAGCTAACGTAATTAATAAGATACTATATTCACATTCACAGCATTAAAAAAATAATGTCTTCGTAAAACAAAACATACTGTTGGGTCGGCAGAAAAGTAATGGAACACCTTGTTTATCTTTTACATATTATATTTTATATTTTTCAAAATAAATTCAAAAACTTGAAAACCGTAAATTTTCACGGAACATTATTAAATGGCGCTCAATTCATAGCTCCTCATACCTCCCCAATAGGATTTTAAATACAGTATTATACTGAATTACCAGTAATCCTGTTTTTAATATTATATATAACCCTGTAGATTTTATTAAATTTCGTTTCTTTTTTTGGAAAGTTGTGTTTCATTATACTTTACATACCTAAGCATATGATCGGCAATCACATTGAACCTACCGGCAGACACGAATTATCAACTATTTATTTATTTATTTATAAGGACGCCCAACAGAAGTAGCACATAACATTTTTCTTACCTTGTACATTAAATTATTCGAACTATGTACTATTCTAATTACAGGGTGCCACAGCATGTGCTATTACAATATTACTCGACTAAATTAAACTTATGCTTAAATAAAAAAATACAGTATTAGGTAAATACTTAAAGTATAAGTGGTACTTATTTGTAGTTACCTACTATGAGTTTCATCATAATTAAAGACTATTTTATACAAAAAAATATGTAAAACATTTGAAAATAGAAAAAAAAATATATACAAGAAATTAGGGGTTTAAAACGTTTCAATAATAAAATTTTGACATATACTGAAAATACAAAAACAAAATAAAATAAGTCCATAACTTCCAGACTGTAAATATAAAAAAGCAATTTTGAAAGATTTGAAAAATAGAAATAAAAAAAAAACATCCAAGAAATAAGGTATTTTAAAAGTTTGACATATACTCGTAATTGCAGAACTTAAGAATTATCAATTCTAGCAAATAAAACGTTACGAAGGCTTCTCTTAAATTTAGGCAGTGGATCAGTTAGATCAAGATCATGATCGTCCCTTTTCGAGAGCGCGTTATATTGCCTAAAAAGTCTTGGCAACGAACAGTGTTTCCCAAGGTTGGTTTTGCAATGATGAGTACTGAATAGGTTGTATGATTTTTTTCTGGGTAAACGAGTTGGTGCATGTATTGGTAGTTTATGAATTATTTCGGGACAATCTATATTTCCGTTGAAAAGTTTGTGAAGAAAAACTAGGTCTAGATATGTTCTGCGGTTAGATAGTTCATTCATTTTGTAGTGGTCGAGTCTTTTTTTATAGCTGTGCAATTTCTTAGCCATATTATCGCTATATGATACGTGGTATAAAAATCGTCTTTGCACACTTTCTATCCTTTTAGAATAGATGTCATAGTGCGGGTTCCAAATTAAGCTGCCGTATTCCAGAATTGGCCTAACAAGTGTGTAAAAAAGTTTTAATTTTGTAGATGAGCGCCTAAATTCCTTGCTATTCCTTATGATGAATCCCAGAGTTTTGAAGATTTTCATGGAAGTTGTAATAATATGTTTGTCAAATTTAAGATAGGCATCGAAGGTAACTCCTAAGTCTTTGATCTGGTCTACAGTAGTAAGTTCTAAATTATTTAATGAATATTTATTAAGAATTTGTGTTTTTCTACGACTAAAATGAATATGTTGGCATTTTGGAACATTGAGTGGCATACGGTTTTGTTCGGACCAGATTGATAGTCTGTTCAAATCTTCTTGTAACGCAATTGTGTCCGATGGCGAGCTAATTGGCTTCATTATTTTCATGTCGTCTGCGTACAACAAAATTTTACTATGGCGGAAACATAGTGCTATGTCATTTATGAAGACATTAAATAAGATGGGGCCAAGGTGACTGCCCTGAGGAACACCAGATGAGGCTGTAAAAGCTTTAGATTTATATCCACTTACTGTTACCCTTGAAATTCTATTGGCGAGATAAGAAGAAATCCATAAAAGAAAGCTGCCTGACACTCCTAGTAGTGAGAGTTTATTTAATAGAATACTGTGGTCAATTTTGTCAAAGGCTTTACTAAAATCTGTGTAAATAGCGTCCACAGAGGTTTTATTGTCTATTAAGTTGGACAGTTCAGAAGAGTAACAGAGTAAGTTGGTTGTGGTGGATCGGGATTTCATAAAGCCGTGTTGAAAGTCGGTGATATGATGCTTGAGATGCCAGGTTAGATGTTCGGTTATAAGTTTTTCAAAAACTTTTCCAAGTATAGGTAGGATAGAAATAGGTCTATAGTTTGATATGTTATGTTTATCTTATCACCAGTCTTAAAAATAGGGACGATTTTCGCTTCCTTCCAAGCGTTTGGAAATTTACCCGATTTGAGGGAGGCATTATAAATTTGTTCAAGAGGTACTGCTAATCTTGAAGCACACTTTTTTAGAAAGATTGGCGGAAGGCCATCCAGTCCTGCGCCCTTATGTTCATCGAGATGTTTAAGTGCTTTAAAAATATCTTCTGTTTGAATATTAATGGTACAAAGAGATGTGGAGCTGAGATCGTTGTTTTGGTTGACTGTAAGATTAGGAAAAGAAGTGGCCAAAGAGCAGTCCGAATAAATAGAAGAAAAGTTATCAGCGAATAAATTGCAAATATCTTCTCCATTATCTATACTTATGACGTCATCACTTAGTCAATCCCTATCGTAACCAAACAATTTTAAGTTTTACACCAAATATACAACAATTCTTCATTTAGCAATGTAATTTGATGATAAGTATGAAGGGAAACCTATTATCTAAGCTTTCAATAGCTTTTTTGCTTCATTTTCAAACAAAAAATGACGAAATAATGAATAAGAAGAACTTAATAAAAATAGTCATAAATTACCTGTGAAACGTGAATTTATGCGGGTTATTACGTCCTGTAACGTCACATTCACTCACCGAACAAAACACCATGGTGGCAGAATAACAATTTTATGTTTTAATCGTAAGATTATGAATTATTTTAACAAAATTACCTCGACTTGGAACAGGCCAGGACGCTATAGGCTCTTACTCGCGAAAACAATGACATATGGGCATGTGGTTTGCTATCTCTTTTTCTCTCGCGGCAGAGTGTATTAACTAAATATCTCTCGCTCCCACGCTTTGTTGGTCTTCTGAACGTAGTGAAAAATTCTACGTCTATGGTTAAACCCGTCCTTAAAAAAAAATACTCAACGGACATAAATAATTATCGCCCAATAACATTAATACCAATTTTCTCTAAAATCTTTGAAATGGCAATGCACTCTCGTATTACTCGATTTTTTACTAAACATACTGTAATTTAAGAGTAATCAAAATGGATTTCAGAAAGGCAAATCGACTACCTTGGCCACTTTTAATTTAGTTAAAGCTATACTTTAAAATATTGACTGTAATAAGTATGTCTCTGCAGTGTTCTTTGACATGAGCAAGGCGTTCGATTATGTTTGTCATGAGAGGCTCTTAATAAAAGGTGAACTGTGTGGCATCCGTGGTCCTGCACTTGACTGAATTAAAACCTACCTTCATCAACGTACACAATTGGTAGAAATAAGAAAACTAAATGACGAAAACGAATTTATAGTTTATAAATCACCTTTTAGACATAATAAACTAGGTGTACCTCAAGGCAGTGTTCTTGGACCTCTATTATTTCTAGTATATATTATTGATTTACCTGACATTACTAAATACCAATGTACACTCTTTGCGGACGACATTTCCGTAGTAGGAACGAATAAAATAGAACAAGAACACATACTTGAATTAAATAATACAGTTGGTGATTGCATCGATTGGTTATACAAAAATAACCTAAAAGTGAACGTGACCAAAACTAAATTTATTATATTTTTTAACAGAAAACCTAAAGGTGTTAAATTCAAAGTAACTTACAGAGATGAAGAAATACAAGAAAGTGACAAAATTGTATTCCTTGGATTAAATCTTGACAATGTATGTTCATAGAGGCCACACATTGAACGTACTAAATCTAAAATAAATAGTTTTTTGTTCGCATTATGGAAAATATCGAACATAACCGACTACAAAACTGCTCTTTTATCGTATCATGGATATGTGGCATCCCTTCTTAGGTACGGAGTAATTATATGGGGTAATGCTGTTGATGTCAATGTCTTATTCATAGCCCAAAAGAAATGTTTACATGCGATATTCAATGGCATGGCCATGGGCACCTTGCAAGCCTTTACTTTTGATTTTAACATTACCATGTTTGTATATTTTAAAAGTACGTAAAATTGTCAAATCGAATTGGGAACTATACGTAACTTTTGATGATGTTTATAAATTTAACTCTAGACATAAAGATAGACTTGCATTACCTTTAGTCAGAACTGCTATGTTTAGTCTAAACGGTTACATAATGTCTATTAAAATATACCTATAACAAATTGCCTCCTGATATCAAGGAAATGAGAGGTAATTTATTTAATAAAAAAACTTTTTAACTCTCTTATCGAACGTTTGACATTTAAATTATGATTATGATTTTACTGTAGGTATTAATTTGACATGAAAAAGGTATTATTAATAGTTTTGACAATTGCTGATTGTAAATGAAGTTGACATTTAAATTAATCTAGATAACTATGTATCTAATAATAATCATTTCAAAATATTGTAGATATATTATAAAGTATTAAAGTATTAAGTGTATATTAGTAGATTTTATAAATATTAATATTCACATGCCTGTAGACAGGCGAGATGTGTCGCTCTCAATTTACTCATAACTGTGTTCCACCAATATATGTAACCATGTCTTGTGTGAATAAATTATCTCTATCTTTCTTACCATTATTTATTTAGATGATGGAATTAAAATGAACCGGCTGCAGGTTACGTTCAATTTCCTTTATGCAAACTTAGCCCAAAAATTGCTTACCGAAGAGAATGTGATGATTGATAATCCTCGTTGCTATCCCTCTCGGCGGTTTCTTGTCCTCCTCCGACCAATCCTGAAATTATATCGAAGAATAAGAGTGCAAATAAACGCTTTACTGATCATGCAATTTAACAGTTCCTATCTACATCATGCGGACATTATAACATAATCTAGGATTATTGACAGAAAACCTTATCATGCTCTTGTAGAGTATAGCAGGGTCTCTTATTCTAGCCTGAACGGATCGACGGTGACTTGCCTGTTGGAAGCGAGCCTTTCTGTGCTTAGGCTTGGAGTCATCACGCGTAAGGGCCGGCGTGTTGACTGTTTCCTCAACGGTCTGGGGTAAGCTTGTGCGGGAGGCGTCGATAGAACGCGGCCCGGACACAGGTGGCCCGGCAGTAACAGACGGCGGGACGCCCGGCCCGGCCAGAGCCAGGCTGGCCCGTGAACCCCGCGGCGATCCCTCACCCTGCGAACCTTTCGCACACAACATGGTTCCATCCCCGGAAGCGCTCTTTCGCACCCCGCTATAATCTGCGGACACAGTGCTCCCCCCCGCGCCGCCACCGCTGCTACCGTCCAAGGGATTCACATACAAGTTTGAGGAGTCGTCGCATGCGATGTCGCCCTCTGAAGGAAAAGGGTGCGTAAGGCATGATGCAAATGTATCTGCAATAAGACATACACGCATATGGAGCTGCACACATAGGCAATGTGTGCACACCATGCGTAGGTAACATAAGAATACAAAAAAACATGTGCTCAAAATAGGAACAGTGTGAGTAGACGACAAAATAAATTATATTCTTTAAATAAACAAAACATACTTAACATACAAGTCAAAACTAGCTACTAGGTAATTCTGACAGTAAATCACATTTACGGAAAAACAATTCAGGCTATCTAAACAAGTCTGTTTTATGTGTGAATTTGTAAACAAAACAAGCTCCGCAGTTTACTGAGTATTTCATTTCATTGCTAATGTTGAGTGGTTAGGATTGACTCGGTAAATTTGTAAGTCTTGTTTACAATTTTGTTGCATTCAGGCGGTAGTCGTAATAGAGGTTATAGGTACCTGGGCTATCTAAGCTGTTGGGAGTCGCTTCAGGCAGCGCCTTAGGCGCTGGGTGCCGCTGTAGACACGCCAGTTCAACGCACACTGGCTGGCGCAGATCCGATGTCGGCATCGGCATCAGTTGTTCAGCGTCTATGAACTCCTTGTAACCCTACCGAACGAAAGCTTTGGTCATCGCGCGCGCCTCATCTGTTGGTTAGGTATGTGTACGTACAGGTGAATTATGTGTATTTGTGTTGTATTCATTTGTTAAAAAAAATACATTGAAGGCTTATATTAACTTATATTAGTGGATGGAACAATTGAACTAACGAGTTTTATGTGCTTCATTTGGGTGTTCAATATAATGAACTAAAAATATGTAGGTACTCACAATTTTCCAAAATAGAGCAACAAATAATTATGGCATTTTTTGTATATTTAATGTATGCTTTATACATGTGTGTAATGTAAATGATTAGGCACATTTCGTAAAATATTGTTAAGAGTTCACACTGCATAAAACAAAAACCTACATGTTTTATTTTTATGTTAACATTTTAATTACGGGTTAGTTTAGTTTTAGTATCTTAGTAGATACCTTGAACGTGCAAAAACAACATTCAAACTCAGAAGGCAGCTGATCCAAGTCAAGCTGTTTTTCAGCACTCTTCTTTTCCTAAAAAAGAGAAATATTTAGTGGTTAAAAAGTCCTACTCAGGTCAAGTTATTCATCGTCAATATCTAAAATTCACGTCAAACTATTGACGATGTTATCAGAGTTCGTGGTCAGGCAGGGCGTTTATCCACGCTTGTTTTAAACCACACAATAATAACGCTTAATAAAATAAACTTCTTGAAATATTGAGTAAACATCGCCAACATTTTGTAAAAGTTTAATTAGAGTGCAGTTCAATAATACATACACGGCGTGTTAGTAAGGAAAGTTGAAGTGACGTGGAGTTTTTAGTGATAGTAGAATGTGTTGGCTTACTGGTGTCGGTTCAGGGTTTAAGAGCAAGCGTTTTTCTGGCGTGTCGGGGCCCTCGTTCGAGTATCGACGTTCTATGTTTGGGGAGTCCTGAAACTATGACCCTCGGCATTAGCACAAGCCTGGTGCAAAAACTTATCAATATGGGTGCGTCTCAGGACCAAATACTAGTTACTTTTGTTTCATGACACAATTGTCCAAAAAGTCTGTGAAAACCGAGAACGATTTTCCGTACAATATATATTTAAGAGAAAGCTGTTACATTAATGTTAAGGATTTTGGTGAGTAAGAAAAAGTGAATGTCGGACGCACCCATGCTGTGTGTGTCAGGCTTACCTGGGAGGGGTCTGTACTCTCCGGGTTCTTACTAGCGATGGAGTGGTCGTACAGTTTGTAGCACCCCGTGATGGCCGGGGCCTCGCCCTCCAAGCTAGTGGCGTCCTCCTGCGACAGGTTGTGTCCTGGAGACACACACCATTAAGTAGCGAAGCTTCCACGCCCTCCCTCGTAAAGGCCCGTATCGTAATATTGGCAAGTAGAACGTAAACGAAGGAAAGTACATTCACAACAGATGGCAATAATAGCAGCGTGATCTACACAACACACATTCAACACGAACAGTCTATGAAATCCAGCGTCCTCCGGATACACAGTCCACATTTAAGTACGTATTTATTTTATTTGTTAGTTTCTATGAAGCGTTAGGCTTACGCTGACAACGTAATCGACCTTAGAATATAGTGTCTCCGTCGCACATCGCTAGCTACACACGACGCGAGCCCGACCCCATAACAGACTAACAATAAGGGTCGAGTGTCGACCGTGCGATAGTAGCAAGTAGCTCATCTGGCGTCGTCTCTCGCCTCAATGAGGACGCACTTGTCACCTGAAGACAAGGAATAAAACACTCTTGAGTGCGCCTCGTCACATCGCACGGATGATCATAGCTGTCTGCGATGTATCGTGATCTGTTTGAGATGTCTGCGGTTCCGGAGAGCTAACGATGCATCGTGCACACATTCCACACCCATGGCATTCAATACACAGATGCGTTCTAGCGGGGGAAGCATGCGTGCACAGTGAGAGACAGTTAGGTACGTTAAAACAATGCTCAAGGATACACAATACATGACATGGATAAGCGGCACGACACGGGTGACAGAGGGGTGGCGGTACTGACCTGTGTCCACTATGACGTCGATGAGGTCCATGCTCTTGGCGAAGGCGTCCCGTAGGTTGATGTGGTGGAAGGACACAATAGAGCCCTCGCGCTTGGCGCGCTCGAGCGCCTCGCGCCGCTTTAGAGCCTTTTCGCGCCGCATCTGATTCTTGTAAAACTCGGCGAAATTGTTGACGATAATGGGAATGGGCAACGCAATTACCAATACGCCGCAAATACAGCATACCGAGCCGATGACTTTGCCCAACGGAGTCGTGGGGTAAATGTCACCGTATCCAACTGTGGTCATGGTGATGCCGGCCCACCAGAAGGTTTCCGGAATGGAAATGAATTTAGTGTTCGGCTCCTCCTTCTCGGCGAAGTAGGCGAGCGAGGAGAATATGAGCACCCCCATCGCTAGGAACAACATGAGCAGCCCGAGCTCCTTGTAGGAGTTGCGCAGAGTGAAGCCGAGCGACTGCAGCCCGGTCGAGTGCCGCGCGAGCTTCAGGATACGTAATATTCGCATTATGCGGAAGATTTGTACGACGCGACGTACATCTTGAAACTGATCCGTCGCGTTCTTATTCGTTTCGAGCAGAAATAGAGACACGAAATACGGCAATATCGCTAATAAGTCTATAACGTTCAGTCCACCTTTGAAGAATTTCCACTTATCCGGCGAGGCACTGAATCTAAGCACGTACTCGAGCGTGAACCACGTGATGCAGACGGCTTCGACCATGGCAAGCTGCGGGTTGTCCATAGGCGCGCCCTTCTCGTCGTAAACTTGCATGGACGGGATCGTGTTGAGAGTGAGCCCTATCGTGGACAGCACGATGAAGAGGATTGAGATCACCGCGATCACCTGCAAGCACGCACCGGTCAGCCCGCGCTATCGCATCGCACGGCGACAGATCGGGCACTCGATTACATGTCACAGTGTCGCCTCACTACGTAGGTATAGTAAGTATGCAAGTGTTTATACAGATATGTTCTCCTAAACGTTTGTACAATGTTTATTTATACAGGTAGGTATATTGTAGTCGTAGGTAAGTATATGTATGTATATGTATTTACAGAATAAAGCCAATTATATTAAGTAGGTAAAAGTGATAGAGTAGTAACATTAATAAATCGTGATACAAATTTTGGTGTAAAAATAACATCTATTCGTGTGAATTATGTTAGTAGTGTTGTGTAGGGTGTAAACATGTGGGTTATTAAATAATGTTAGTGAACGGACGTGCGTACGTGTATCGTACACGGGCGCGTCTGCGGCGAACGCGCGTCCGTCCATAGCATCGCACGTTGTTAGTCGGATCAGTACCACGAAGCAGAAGCGCTGATGGCTCGAGGGGGGAAACGAGAGGAGACTGGGATGGAGAAAGGGAGAGCAGGTGGGGCGGCGAAGCGACGCTCAGCCGTGGTGGGGAGCGGCGCGGGCGCGGCGTGCGCACACGGCACGGCGACGACGCGCCGTGCCGGGGGCGCACTGTCCGTCCCGTGCCCCACCGCACGCCGGCCTTAGAGCGACACCCTGCGACGACTGGTCACATCGCGTAAGCCCATCCCATATTTGCAATATTCACGACAACAATTAAGCTTTGTTTTGTAAAATTCTCGATTGAGAACGATCGACGCGGCTGTGAACATTGACAAAGATTACAAAGGTACCTGTTAGATATTACTTTAAATAAAAATGTCAGCCTTCTTTTTTAAAGTTGGTGCTTAGCAAGTGCAAATATTGTGGTATTCATCATTCATACATTTGTAAGTGAAGTTAATTAAGTATTTCTTGCTGATATAATTACATAAATGACAGAACGTGAGGTCATGTTTAAAATTATTAACAAACTGTCTATTCCGTCTAGTGTCATTCCATCTAGTGTTATTTCTACAGATTTGATACACCTACTTACCAAATACCTACATTATTATAAATACATTACTTAGATACATACTAAAAGGTGCGCTAATCACCTAATTTCTACTTACATAAATTGATTCGCTGTTGTCGAATGAATCTAGCTGAAAAGATGTCTAAGGATACGAAAAGTAGAGAAAGGTAGAGTTTAGAGTTCGACAAAAGCGACTTCATGTCATGGCAGAAATAGAAGGTAAATTAGACACAACACCACATTCCATATCCAAACAAGCGAACAGACAACATTGAGAAGGAAAATGCAGCGATAGATGTTATTCATGCACCACATACACATTTCTAGAAACGATAAAATGGCATTATTATTAAATGAAGCTTGTTTCCCAACAATATTCCCAGTGCTCGTGTTACTAATAGAAGTGTAAGTGAAACTTTCGTGAAAGGTATGTAAAACAGCATGTGTATTCAGAAAGTATTTGTTTTACGAAACAAGCTTGCTTTTTACATTGTGTACAAGGTAATATAATGTACTTATACGTACCTACGTGTACATGTTCAGGTGTTTACTAAGTGATAAATTGTAAATACATTTGTGTTGGTAATGTGATAGAAATTGCTATATAGTAACCCCTTCGGAAGTGTGACTGTTTTGCAAAGAGTGCATTGAACTCGAGTGAGAGTTTTATTTTGAGATTATTTGTGTTCAAGTATTCGCAAGGAAATCACAAAAACAGAAGCGTTTTCTACAGAATTAAAAAGAAACAGAACAGGTCATTTAAAAAATATACCTATAAACAAGAACACGCCTGGATTGCTTTACTGGGAAGTTAATTATAGAATCAATTACTTAAGAAGAACTCTTAACAATACTTTACCCTCGCTGCGATACTCGTTGTAGGTTTTTCTAGAAGGTCCCAAAGCCATTTTTGGTATTGGGCGCAAGTTCCTTGTCCGAACTCTTCCTCTTCACGTTGCCTTAAACTCTCCGCTTCTTTCCTCATCTCCTCATGAACATGTTCTTTACGCTGGTGGTATTTATGTTGGCAACACGATTCCAGATAAAGTTCATCTACACCCCAATATTCGAGATCATCACTGAAGGCCAAAACACACATTTCGTCTACTAAATGTAACTTTCCAGTCCTATAAAAATTTAGAATTGAGCTGAAGCTTTTTGGATGCCTGAAAAGAAAGAGACCACAATGTTAACACAATGTTAGCGCAAATGACTTCAAGGGAATCTCTGTGTATTAATAAGTTGTGCATTTAACTTTGCTCGTAAGATGTATTTTCGAACTCGTTTTTAGACTTAGTGTTGGGTGGTAACTGACTGCTTTGTCATATGTTGTATCGCTATAAGTTTGCGATGCGACTGTGACTAAAAATATTCTTATTGTGAATGCTAAAGGGGTGAGAACGGTCTCAATTTTGAAAGTGGATTTACTATTTCATGCGGTTAACATACTAGTATGAAAGGACCTAATTTGCACTTTCTTTCACATTGCACATTCAGTCGCTATTCACATTGCACGCACCGTTACACGCCAACCGTTACGTGCAGTTTCCGATTCCCCAATTTAATTATTACTGTTAATATAACCTATCGCGATTTGTTTGCACCGTCTGTAACTAACAATTCAATGACGGGGTAGTGTCTGTCAAAAACACATGGATTTTGGATGTGCTTACATTGCCGAGATCATTATGCGTATGTGATTATTGTATTGTTGTATGCTAGCGGACAAAAGGGCCGCGTTGCGCTACTCACTACGCCGAGCAGAGTCGCCTGCGCCGAAGAAGGCTGCCCCTTCTAGTTCAACATCCCTGGATTCTATAATGGAGAAGCTAAATTATATGGAAGCTAAATTATATGGAAGCTACGAGTAACTTGAAGCTATACCAAAACTTCAGAGCTTGAGAAGACCTCAAGGAAATGAAATACTTAGTACCTAATTATCATAGTTAGCAAAGACAAGAGATGTGACTTGTCATTATGGGACTATAGAACCCGTCTTTCTAAGAAGTACTCGTAGTCTTGCAAGGAGTAGTCGTCACAAAGCTCTATGTGTGTTGCAATCGTGCAGTCTTTCATGTAAAGCAACGCTCCAAGTCCACAACTGGGCCTTGTAACGAAATCGGCGGACGTTAACTCGCTTATAGAACCCACCTGTCGAAGAAGCTTTGCGCTGAATTCTTGCAAGGAGAATTCATCACAAAGCTCCGTGATGGGCTTATGCGTGTTGAAATAGGCCGAGTTGCGGTTGAGCTCCTGCGTCCGCCACAACACCTTATGTTGAACTGCGGCAACGTTGATGACTCGCCTATAGAACCAACCTATCAAAAAAGTACTCATTGTCTTGCAATGAGTAGTCGTCACAAAGCTCCGTGATGGCTTCATGCGTGTTACAGTCGCGCAGTCGGCCGAGCCTCGTGTGGGGCAGGCGCTCCAGCGTCCGCCATAGCACCTCATGTCGAACTCCGCCGACGTTGATGATGACTCGCTTGCTGAGCGCCTTAGCGCGGAGCATCATAAACGGCTCCGGTGGTAAGGATGACATTGATCTGGAAGACGAAAAAGTTTTGTTTAGTTAAAGTATCTATCATTTCATAAGACAAGTATGGGCATCTATCAAAAACAGCGCACGGTCACGGTTTTTTCTATTGTTTGTGTATTTCTCGTCATGTCACGTCTCATACGCCACGGGTGACACCCAGCCGTACGTAGCGTGGCCCGCGTGCGCTGCTGTATTCTCAGCAGGAAAGATGCTTTTATACTCAGGCAAATTTAACGACATAGACATTATCCAGGACAGTGCTGTCCTGGATAATGTCATCATGCATATATAGCAGGGCTGCGCTACATGTCTGCGGAAAGATAGTAATTAATTTGTATCAAATTATCATATCGTGGAGTACTGGCAGTAGAATGTTTACCCTTCTCTCTTGCCCTTAGATTCAGTAAAAATCTCCCAAGGGTTACGTCCAGCAGATGGGCAGCAGCGTCCTTCCGTGTATCATCATCCCTTACTGCGCTTGCCAGTCCGCCTGCCAACGTGGTGTGGCATCAACGCCCTCAAGATCTTGGAAATCCATGAGGAAGGCCTATCTCCAGCAGTAGACGTGGACGGCTGAGATGATGATATTATCCTGCTATAATTGTGAGCATATAGGTATCATAGATCTTTGTAGAGGTAGTAAAACTAAATAGTGAATTTCTTAAAATAATATAACAGATGTTATGAGTCAGTTATAGTACCGTCCCAGTGAATATCAATAATCCACTTCCTACGCACTAAAAGCAAACTTCGATTTGATAAACGTGATTCAATAGTTATGAGTATCGTAAAGTGGTCATTCTAGTAAAGTGGGATTAGTAAAAACTGAGTCATCTCTCAGTAAAGTATGTTTAGAAATAATAAAATTGACCTCATCGTCTATACTATACATATACATATAAAAAAAAAAATTGTTATTTTTGTTTTATTTTCTGTATGATTTACACAATGTTGACAGTTAACCCCAATATTATAGACAAAGAATTTTGCCACTAAATGTGTCTACATGACAAAGTGATGACTATTTCTGTATTGAATATCTTTACAAATTACTATATTATTTACATTGACCCGGTTCGATGAATAAAAAAATTATTACGAAAGTGTTGCGCTAGGCGAGCCCTCATCTCTACTCTGGGCCCCTTGCCTTTTTGTTGAGAGTCTTATGTCCATGTGTTTCTGTTATAGATTGAACACTGAACAGTAATCTAGTAAAACCGTAATGATGGACGCTCACCAAATAGACGGAGGATATAGGATGTGGCAAGTCAAAGAAAGAGTAAAATGACGCAGATTTTGAGAGACCTACATATGTCCAGCAGTGGACTAAAGTTCATCGAAAAATATTTAAATTACCTGGAATGACACTTACGTACTTTGGTTGACTACTGCTCTTTAATCCACTTAGTACTAGTTGTCATGCAAAGAGTAGTCGTCCCAGAGTTAGTTGGCAGGGTGTACCACCGGGTGCCTAAGTATGGTCTATCTTTAAATCTATGGTATAGACCACTATCATCACCTGGGTGCGGAAGCCCAACCCCTCCCAAATAGTGGTAGATCATGGGAATGCGCCAAGGAGAATTGCGTTTGTTTCTGTAGTTTGAGTGGCAAGCATAGACGTTTTCAATGTAAGAGCACGGAAAGATGTGGAACTCATAGTCGCAAGTATCGCCAACGGCACCTACTTAGAACGAAGAGTCAACGCGAGCTCATACGGGAACAACGACTACAAGGCAAACAACTTGCAATGACATAGTCTACCTGGAATGCGCCTGCTGCAGATCGACATTCGTCATGTTGTGTGGCAGCGCAGGCATGGCGGTGCGGTCGAGCAGCGCGTCGTGCGCCGGCGGCGCCGCGAAGCCCATGTGCGCGCGCGGGGGCGAGTCGCCCACGTGCGAGCCCGCGCGCCCTCCGCGGCCCGCCCCCTCGCCCACCATGCCGCTAGCTCATCGCGCCGCCACGCCCATCACCACAGGGAAGCTCCCGTCGCGCACCGCATTACACCTGCAAACAAACAACGTACTCTTGGATTGTCTTGGTGTAAAACATCTTTGGAGGGGGTTAGAACGATCGCGTGCGGAAAAAGCTGAAGCTCGCGGAAGTTGAACTTCTGAATAAGGAATAGGTAAAGGAACGTTCAAAATGTCAGCATCAGAGCCTGAAATATACATAGAATATCGTTGAAATCTAAGTTTTCGAGCTCAAGCATTGCTTCTTAGCCAAAATTGTGCCCTGAATCCCCTCAAATACAATAAGTACCTACTCAGAGCTCGTCTTGGAAACTACTGGTCCGATTTCCACCAAACATAGCTTAGAACACAGTCAATCAAGTCACCTTTCGAAAATAAAAATCTGAATTCAAATTGGTTATCACTTCATTCATTTGGGAACTACGATGCCACGAAACATACATACATACACACACACACACACACACACATCAAACTTATAACATCCATCTTTCTAGTCGGCAATGAGCAGTTTTCAGTAAAAAAAAAAGAGTTTTCTCCCAAACCTAACAGATGGAGCTGGCAAGCGAAGAAAACAGTTTGTTGTTGATCCCTAATTCTGTCATTGTCAGATTGTGTTTCCTACCAGTAAAAAACACTAACGCCATCTATATGATTCGAGGGAACTATTTTTGAAGTTTATACTTTTTAATGAAAACGGCTCATTAAAAACAAATTGGTTATGTTTCAGTTTCCTAGCCAATAACAAACTTACGCGCTCAGAACATAATTACTACACATGAAATCACCTTGATTTACTGCCTAGAACATTTTAGCAGATTTTTTTTATTTATTTTTATGTTTTGTTTATTAAGGCACACACAGTATACAATAGACTTAAAATTAACAAAGATATAAATTATACACCAATCAAGCTGCCACTAATACCTACTAAACAGTTTACAAAAAAATATTTAATACACTGCGGACATTAATTGGTTAAGAAGCTATCTATGTAAGAAAACAAACAAAATGTAAACACAAATGAAAAAGAGAACATAATACCAATGTAGAAGAAAAACTTGTTCTTTAAATTGATTCTTAGATAACGAAAATAAATCACAATTAGAGAATCTTTCATTATACTTATACTATATATATATATATATATATATATATATATATATATATATATACATATATATATATATATACAATAGACTTAAAATTAACAAAGATATAAATTATACACCAATCAAGCTGCCACTAATACCTACTAAACAGTTTACAAAAAAATATTTAATACACTGCGGACATTAATTGGTTAAGAAGCTATCTATGTAAGAAAACAAACAAAATGTAAACAAAAATGAAAAAGAGAACATAATACCAATGTAGAAGAAAAACTTGTTCTTTAAATTGATTCTTAGATAACGAAAATAAATCACAATTAGAGAATCTTTCATTATACTTATACTATATATATATATATATATATATATATATATATATCTTTCATTATACTTATACTATATATATATATATATATATATATATATATATATAGTATAAGTATAATGAAAGATTCTCTAATTGTGATTTATTTTCGTTATCTAAGAATTAATTTAAAGAACAAGTTTTTCTTCTACATTGGTATTATGTTCTCTTTTTCATTTTTGTTTACATTTTGTTTGTTTTCTTACATAGATAGCTTCTTAACCAATTAATGTCCGCAGTGTATTAAATATTTTTTTGTAAACTGTTTAGTAGGTATTAGTGGCAGCTTGATTGGTGTATAATTTATATCTTTGTTAATTTTAAGTCTATTGTATACTGTGTGTGCCTTAATAAACAAAACATAAAAATAAATAAAAAAAATCTGCTAAAATGTTCTAGGCAGTAAATCAAGGTGATTTCATGTGTAGTAATTATGTTCTGAGCGCGTAAGTTTGTTATTGGCTAGGAAACTGAAACATAACCAATTTGTTTTTAATGAGCCGTTTTCATTAAAAAGTATAAACTTCAAAAATAGTTCCCTCGAATCATATAGATGGCGTTAGTGTTTTTTACTGGTAGGAAACACAATCTGACAATGACAGAATTAGGGATCAACAACAAACTGTTTTCTTCGCTTGCCAGCTCCATCTGTTAGGTTTGGGAGAAAACTCTTTTTTTTTTTACTGAAAACTTACTTTATTTCAGACAACTATAGATAAGTAACAAGATGTAAAGTACTAAATCTAAGGCCCATATAATATATAACTTACAGACTAACATACATAAAATAATATCTTATCTACTAAGTGCACGTTTGTCCGGCGACGTGCGACGCATTCGCGGTGTCAGCACAATGATTCGGGGTCAGGCGACCGATGAACCGTCGAAACTTGACGCCGGCCGGCCAGTACTCTTGACTCATATAGGTCGAGAGACAGTGTGTTGGAACCCGCACCATAAAGGAACCGATGTTCACGTTATGGCGAGAAACCAACTTCTCGCCATAACGTGAATACGAGTAATTATACTCTAGGAAAATAATTAGATGCATAATTGGATTTCTGAGTATATAAAGCGAAAAGATTATTGGTACTGCGAGTATTTAAACGAAGGTGAGCCAATCATTAAACCATTCAAAATTTTATACATATACATTTGATCCTTGACCGTGCGCCGTATTGTATTTGTAGTGTGTTCGAATTAATAGATAAAGATTTGGAATTTTTTAAGATGTTTAATGAACTTTGATTGTATTCGCTCTATGCTGTTAATATTTATAAACTTGATAGCGAGGATTCCAAACACTTGATCCGTATTCCAAAATGGGTCTTACCAGTGAATTAAAAAGAGTAATGACATATTTTGTCAAATGCCTTTGAATAATAAGTGTACACAACGTCTACCTGAAAACCTCTACTCACGGACTCTAGCAAGGTATCGAGAAACTCACATATATTTGACTTAGTAGATTTTCCGTCGACAAAACCGTGCTGTTCCTGAACTATAACAGGACTTATATGTGGATACAGACTATCATAAACCATTTTTTCAAATAATTTAGGGAAATTTCGAAACTTAGCAGCAAGTTTCGAAATAAGGTGATAGTTACTAATATCGGGTATATCCCCAGCCTCAAAAATGGGATTGCATATGTTGTTTGAATACCACTAGTTTATTGCGAACATGTTGTATTTAGGCACGTCTTTGATGTATTTTATAAAATACGTTATAGGTGCCCAATTACTTGTCTACTTTGTAATAATATTAAAATTGTAGTGAGAAAAAATAATAATCACACTCCGAAGTAAATTGTTTTAATATAAACACCTCATCAATCATGCTACGAGGAGCTACGTCCGTAGCATGCGACACGTTCGACTTTTCGGCACGCTAGAATTTTCTTAGTTACGTGCTACGGTGTAGCTCGTAGGCGTCCTATTATACAACGCGTAATTTTATTAAATTTACTGACACAAAATGGGGCATTTCGGCTGTTAAGGACTCCACTAAGCTACGCCCACGTCGTAGCTCGTACCTCCAAAAAATCTGTATACACATCATCTTATCACTAAATACTACGGCTAATTAGATGTGATAACTTATCCAGATAGAAACAAACATATGGTCAGACCGATGGTGTAGATTTGGAATACGTTTATTGAGATACTAGGCACTAAACACCATTTATTAACTAATAAACAATATTGAATTTGAGGTAATATTTAACAATTTCCAAATCATTTAAGTGAGACTTAGAATATGGGTCCCGTTAGAACGCTTTGAGTAGAGAGAGCCCTAAAAACATATCATTCCATCCTTGGGTATTCCATTTCTAATTTCACGCAGCCATTCCCACCGGAAACCAGCTCACAGAGCCTATGTTATGTAAATTAAGGGCCGAATTATTCCAAATATTTGAAGTAATCTCGGTGAGTGACATACCTTTCTAATTTACCAAGTGAACCGTTCTGACGGGTCTGCCCTGTCTTAGCACCATCCTCTACATGTTCAGAACTCTATTACAAGTTTCAATTTAAGTTACCTGTAGGGTTTGCAAAGGGTAACCGGAAATAATCGGCCGGCCAATAGTTTGGATTGAAATAAACACATTAAAGTAAAAATAAAACTGGGCAAGTGCGAGTCGGTCTCGCGCACCGAGGGTTCCGTGCTGTCATACAATATAATATGATAAATATGCAAATAAGAGGGTATGTTATAATTTTCATATAAACTTTACATACACTTTTATTATCTATAAAAGTTTCAGGGGTTTATCTCTGCAAACTTCGGAGGGGTAACGCTATTTTTTTTCAACATTTTTATGAATAACTCAAAAACGATACGGCTTAAAGGAAAATAAAAAACTGTTTATTAATGTGCAAATGAATACCTTTCATATTGAAACCTCACATGACCTAGTAACTTCAGATTTTTTAAAAAAACCACCCTTCCACCCCCCTTGTCCAAAAACTATGCAAATTAGAGAGTTCGCTATAGTTTTCCTATACACTTTACATGCACTTCTATTAGCTCTAAAAGTTTCACGGGTTTATCTCTGCAAACTTCGGAGATAAAGGGGAACGGTGGTTTTTTTAACATTTTTGTAAATAACTCTGAAACGATACGGCTTGAAGAAAAAATAAAAACTGTTTATTAATGTGGGAATTAATACCTTTCATATGACCCCACGTTTCAGCCGTAAAACCTCCACTACTGAACACAGGTCTCGCTGATGGATCTCCATGAGGGGTAGTTGCCATACTCACCACGCTTGGCAGGCGGGTTGGCGAGCGCAGTACGGGATGTTGGTACACGGAAAGACGCTGCTACCCATCTTCCGGAGGTATCCCTTAGCAGGTTCCTACTGCATCCATGGATATGAGAGGATGGGTAACATTCCGGCACCCCACGGCTACCGACTCGCACTTGCCCAGTTTTATTATTACTTTTATGACCCAACACGACCTAGTAACTTCTCTTAAAAAATTTGAGATCCCGTACCCCCTACTTACATCTTTTATTTTCAACCTTTTTCGACAATATAAAAAAAAAAATTCTATTCAAGTGAAATATGTTTAATTTTATAAAGGTATCCGTAGGTATGTGTGTCTACTAAAGTTTACAAGGAGTGATATTTTAATGACGCACAATACACACACCTGATGCATTATGATGTCAGGCTGCCATAAAAAGTAATATAAATCGCGATCTGTAGACATAATTATACTGATCAGTAGACTGTCATAATTATACTGATCGTGACTACGAGGGCTGCAAAGCACTCGAACGTGTCGGGAAATAATAAAATAAGGTAATTACGCGATTAAGTAAGGCCACTTATGTATAACTTGACTTTGTAGCATAATTTTCTGGAATCAAATCGAAGATGAAACACTTAGTATTTTCCCCTTGAGTGAAATTAAGGATCAATCTCACTAACTTCAAAACATCAAAACAGGATCTAAGTACTGATAGTTAATACTGTCACTAAATCCTAACTGAATCTGTTGACAGGATCTAGTAAGACTGATCCAAAATTCGCAACTTACATGTTTACATGAAATAGGCTAACTCAAACCTATTTCAGCCCCAGGCATATAATAAAAGATTTAAGAGTATATATAAAACAAATTCGGGTAAAACAAAACTTATAACTCGAGACCGATTTCAATGATCTTAGATTTATCCGAGTCCGGGTACTTAAACAACGTATGAAAGTTATAGGCACCTCATACGCTTAGGGATGTCATTTGTGTTATATGTCCTTTTAGGGTTCTGGACCAAAATGGTAAAAAGGAACCCTTATGGTAACAATTTGTCTGTCTGTCTGTCACAAATGGACATCTCGAGAACTACTCATGCTATCGACTTGAAATTTGAAATGGTTAAAGATAACACTTTTTTACTAATTAGAATGTCAAGAAATATTGATTAGAATGTGAATAAATATGTTAAAAAATATTATTATTATGATTACATCGATAATGTATATTGTATATTAACGGGAACTATTTCAAGGGAACCGAAATGTATTTTATAGAATCATCAAATGAACTTTAGTTTCCGCCTAAAGCTTTTGTCGATGTTGCAACTGAGGGTTTACAGCCGCGGCCTGTAATAAATTAAGCTCCTAAATTACTGATTTCATATATATTCACATGGCATAAATAATAATAAAAAATAATGGTAGGCACTACACAAGCAGAGCTTGTGTTATGGGTAGATACTAGATAATTGATAAAATACTAATCTACATTTTTAAACTCATACTTATCTATCATACATAGAAAACAAAGACCCGAGAAAAATATCTGCAGAAAATCAAACATGTGTTCGTATTGTCCGGCGGGGATCGAATCCGCAACCTCCTGCGTTCAAGTGGCTATTAGACCAACTGAGCCACGGAGGTCGTAGATCACTTATTACAAATTGTTTTTCTTTACCAATGTAAAATCGATAAGCCAGTATTTTGTAGCAACGCGAACAGCGCGGCACCGCTACAGTTTTAAATAATAAATATATAACTGAGTCAACAACTCTTGATCGATACTCCATAGTACATGTACTGTGTAGGGGTGGACAGTATTCATTTAAACTATCTAATAATTAGTGAGATTATTTGGATGTGCTTCTGAGTAATGGAGACTACATACGTAAGACTTCAAATTAATATATTTTTCAAACCTATGTTATCCTATGTTTCCCGAAGACAGTTGAAATCCTTAGTATATAAAACTTCGTAAAGGTTATTTTATAATTAATCGTTATTGTTTTATGCTCTATATACCTGCAAGTATAATGAAGACAATATAATTTACTATAGTCTGCTGAACTCGAAGAACAATTAGTGAAAGCTTTCTCTCCAATCAGGTTACATACCGCCCTTAATGGAAAATCAATGGACATGTTTTTTGAGTACATTCATTCAGCTTTATCGATTGTCCACATCACTCAGAACCCTTTTACGTCGTCCTCCATTGTCCCTGTAAAACACCTACACTATCCTAATGTATTCAAATAATGCGAGATAACGTGTCTCTCATTTAATGCAACCTTTATTAGGGACCAAATACATTTTCTCATTCTGAAACTCTCAGAATGTATTTTTATCTGCGGAATACCTACTGATCTACGTTGAAATCTAAAACAACAAGTAAGTAATCATGGAATTAAATGTGACAGCTCAGAATTAATATCACAGAATCTCATCATCATCATCATCATCTCAGCCTCAGGACGTCCACTGCTGGACAAGGGCCTTCCTCATGAATCTTCAAGTATCTGCTAATCTTGAGTTGTTGCTATACTCACCACGCTTGGCAGGCGGGTTGGTGAGCGCAGTACGGCATTTCACTTTCAAAATTAACGTGAGATTCATTTTGTAAAAACGGGAATTACGTATAGTATTGTAACGTCGAAGATTATTCCGACACGTTTCGATTTTTCAAGAAAATCATCATCATGGGATTGAATGCCCGTCCGCGCGTGGGGCCGACACGACACTGGCGCTTGGCCGCTGGCAGCGGCGCGTGCCGCGCGAGCTTCGTAACGTTCGGCGCGAGAGGAGGGGCGCGGTCGGCGTGGCGCTTTATGTGCTTGCGCTGTTGCAGGTGTCGTTGTTGGAGTAGTGGCGCTGGCATATGTGTCCGGTGCAGGTTCATCGTCACTACTGTCATGTCAGAACACGCTTACTGCATCTCCATTGGATGTGGAAGGCCCACCTTGCGTGTCGCTCTCGTACAGGTTGAGGCAAGGATTCCATGCTGAAGGCACTAACCATCCCTGATCCCTGTTGAAGTTGCTGGTTCTCCCAATCTCGATGGTTTCAATTCCATGATGATGATTTTCTTGAAAAATCGAAACGTGTCGGAATAATCTTCGACGTTACAATACTACGTGAGTAATTCCCGTTTTTACAAAATGAGCAGTACGGCATGTTGTATACACGGAAATACGCTGCTGCCCATCTTCCGGAGGTATCCCTTGGCGGATTCTTACTGCATCCACGGGCTAGGGCATCATTCTATTGCCGGCACCCCACGGCATCTCAGTAGGCACAAACTACGTTGATAATTTGTCAACATTTCAACCGACAAATTGTGCGCTGAGCGGTTGGGTTTAAAAAGGAACAATACATTGAATTACACTCAGTGTCTATAAAGCAGTGGTAAGCCTTTGTGTACGCGTGACAGCTTCTGGAACGGGGAACAAACAGAAAAGGAATGGTATTAAAGAGAATTGAAGCTTGAGCGAGTGGGTGGCGATGCCAATCGATTAGTGGATCGCGTGGCGCGGGTTGCGACCCGAGCTTATCAACATCTGTGCGGATCGACCCTAATCTAATAATAGACACGGCATTCTGCACTTAACAACTACGTCTGCTCAATGCTACCTGTCTAGGACATTCCCTTATCGACTTTAAAGCTGATCGTATGTCAAACAAAGGTGCTTCCATCGCGTCAGTGCAAAATTTCAATCGTGGATGTATAGAGCGTGGCGCTTCAAAAATTACCAACACATTAAATTACATATTTCTCGGTGTTCAGCAATAATACTAAAACAAAATATTGCTAAATATACCTAGTCTGACACCAATGGCTGGCAATAAATATTAATAAATACTACTTATTCCATTTAATAATATTTTTATATTAACATCGGCTTCTCTGAAATATTGAAATGCGCATAGCGTAAAGTTAAGAGAAAAGGGAAATTATTAATATATTAACCGTTACAAAACGTGTCGGCTGCTCGTCGGATGCTTTCTGTAATAAATTTAGCTAGACAAATTGATAAACAAATTAGGCCAGGTGCTTGTCGGGCCACGCACGATGCAGGGTTCCGTAGTTACCTGGAGACCTGCTGTTAGAAGTTGGTGTATGTTTTTTTACGTTTATCAAAACATATTTACAGGTATCAATTGAGTTTTCACTTATTTAATACTTTAATATTTCGCAAACGGAGCACTAAATCGAAGGTTTTAAAATACCTATTTAACAATACCCCACACGATGGGGAAATCTTGAAAATATAAGTTCGTCCCCATCTTACGTCCATTATTAAGTGTACTAATTATTATTGTTAGTATTAATTATTTTTTAGCATCATTTTTGTACCATGATTTTGGCGTCATTATTTTATATGTATGTCCATGCAAAATTACGTTTCTTTCTTTCCTTACTTTCTAGGACTAATAGTCTCTTCGAAAGCCTTAGACAGACGGACAGACAGACAGTGAACGCGAAACTATAAGGGTTCCTTGTTGTACTACGGAACATTTAAACATCGTAAAAGTTCTCAGAAAAAATAATTATAACCTATTCATTTTCTCATACATTCATGATGACATTATTATGGATTTTTATCTGAATAAATGAATTTTCAATTAATTTGTTGTCAAATATTTATTGGCACGTTCAGATTTTTTTTTGTGACTTAACTTTCATATTATTGGCTTACTAAGGTTGCAGTGGTAATAGTATTGTAGTTGTAGAGTAGAAGAGTATATATCCTACTAATATATAAAAGCGAAACTAAGTATGTACGTATGTTTCCCTTTCATGTCGAAACCGCTAAACGGATTTAGATGAATTTTAGAATAGGAGTAGATTAGACCATGGAGACGGATATAGGCTACTTTTAGTTGCGTAAATTTTTTGTTTTAAGTTTTATTTTATTTCCTATATTCTTGATATTCTCCTATATTTTTAAGCCATTTGCAGTGTCTTAAAAATATCTGCTTGTCTTAGTTATATGTTATTTTTAATACATTTTAAATTTAATTCACTTATCTAAAATAAAACTTGTTTTGTAGGTCAGTTAACCTAGCGGTATTTAAGAAATACTCACAGCATTATGTGAATAGCGCTGTAGGCTGCATTATTATGTAAGATTAATTTTATTATCTCTGCTTACCTATTATATTATTTTGTAGCTGTTTGCTTTTTCTAAATAAATAAAATATAATAAAATAAAAAATAAATTTGTAGTTGTAGGGTAGTTGTGTGGTAGTTGTAGGGTAGTTGTGCGGTAGTTGTAGGGTAGTTGTGGGGTAGTTGTAGGGTAGTTGTGGGGTAGTTGTAGTAAGTAGTTGCAGTGGTAGGTGCGATACGAAGTTCGCTGGGACAGCTAGTATTAAATAACGGGAATATTTGTTAAATTGGTGGAGGCACCAACTGTTTCAAGTACGTGAACATTCCCGATATTTAAGAGCGTTTACGCCTTCCATGCGCAGTTTGGCTCAAAAACAGTACTTTTCAAACCCGTTAATATCATGAACCACTTATTTTACACCATATGTTAATTAATAATAATTTTAGGAAATTTAGTTATCCAAATAGTTAGTAAAGAAAATATTTCGATTAATATAGTATGTACGCGTTCTATCAAGATAACTGGTTAGAGGTTTTCTTAATTTCCCTTTCAGCATCAGTTTCGAAGCTCAAAATATTATGAAAATACTGATATATCTAATTAACAAAAAATAATAACCAATCAATAAGATCCTTAGGAAAATAGTTAGTAAAAAAGATGTTTGATTTTGTTATCTTACTATGAGAAATTAAGATTCAAAAAATGTGAAATATTACGAAATTTAAATGATTTTTTCACCGATATACCTTATCTAATTTAATAAAATAATCGCTTACCAATAAAGTAGAGCATTTTCTTCAAAATCGTACATTTAAATTTTTTATTATTATGTTGTTATTATTTTTCTGTAAATATTTTAAAACTACGTTAAAACGCTGCGCGCAAATCATTTCAAGTCAGTCCGCCGCAAGGCTTCCTAGAGTGTGGACATGTCGCTTGGCGCTCTGACTGACCTGTGTTGACCTTTGTCGTGCGTATAGGGCGAGCGGACAATTATAGCGTCATTGAATAATTTTGGTACTTTGGTGAGTAAAATATTTTATGATTATTTTTGATGGCAAACATATTTTTAGAAATTTATATTGTAACAAATCATATTTCAGACATAATGGGAAATAAAACAAAGTTATTTTTAGCGAAGAAACGAAAGCGCAAAAATGTAGAAAACATGGAAAATGCAAGAGCTAAAAGGTTGGTATATAAACAAGTTACTATGTTATACTAGCTTCAACCCACGGCTTCGCCAATGTTAGATACACATTACAGATTTTCCTATCCTTATACATGTACTATACTGATATGTTTATTCATATTATATAATAATATATTTTTTGTATATTGTAGGTCTATGTGGGCTTCTAAGCAAATGTGGCAAGTTTCATAATATTTATTTATGTATGTTTGTCCGCGCATTTCTCTGAAACTATAAGGTAGATTTTTAATAATTTTGGGCTGGCTCCGACTTTAAAAAGAATCCAAGAATTTTTGCTTCTGAGCGTTTCTACGTCTTGAGGTCTGTTTAATTTTTTTTAGTCACTTTTTATAAACCTACGTATGTTTCATCAACATTATTTTCTTTTATTTATTTACTGCATTTTGCCGTGGGTGCCGGCAGTAGAATGATACCCCTTCTCTCATGCCCATGGATGCAGTAAGAGCCTGCTAAGGGATACCTCCGGAAGATGGGCAGCAGCGTCTATCCGTGTATCAACATCCCATACTGCGCTCACCAACCCGCCTGGCAAGCGTGGTGAGTATGGCAACTACCCCTCATGGAGATCCATGAGGGAGGCCTATGTTCATCAGTGGACGTTTTATGGCTGAAATGATTTACTGCATAATGCTTGCTTTCAAATAACAAGGTGTGTGCTTATTGGTTGATGGTTTCACTTCAGGCAATATAAAAAAAACTCAAGTGAAGAAAATTAGAAAGTAGTTTAGTGTGAAAACCAAAATATGGAGGTACATAGTATTAACGTTATTTTAAACTATTAAAATGTAAATTACTTTTTTCTCCTTTCACGTCATAATACGCCATCACCGATGATTTAATAATATATACTGTTTTTTTTTCTACAATTCTAAAGTCTACAAACCATGTGTGTTACCAGTGATGACATATGGAATCAAAACGTGGTCGTTCACGATTGGCCTCATGAATAAGCTCAGAGTCGCTCAACGAGCTATGGAGAGGGCTATGCTCGGGGTTTCTTTACGTGATCGAATCAGAAATTAGGAGATATGTACGTAGCACGTTGAAGTGGCAATGGGCAGGCCATGTAGCTCGCAGAATAGATGGCCGATGGGGCTAAAAAGCTCTCGAGTGGAGGCAACGGCAACTGCGGCAAGCGCAGCGTAGGACGTCCACCAACAAGATGGGATGATGACCTGGTGAAGACCGCAGGTGGATGCAGATCGCTTCCAACCACAATAACTGGAAATCCATGAGGGAGGCCTATGTCCAGCAGTGGACGTCCTACGGCTGAAATGATGATGATGACTGTATTTTTTTCAGAATTCTATATTAGTCAAAAAGAAAAGAAGGTTATCCATCCTCGTGCGCGCTCCATTCTACCCTAAGTATTTTATAACATTGTTGTTATCTTGTAAAATATTTTTATGGCGTAACGTTCTTTTGGCAAATATTTTGCAAAAGGAACGGAACGTACTATTTCTATCTTCTTCTTCTTATCGTATGGCTTTTGTGTTTGGTTTTTCATAATTCTGCCAGTGTCAAGTTCGTAATCTTTAGAAAGTTCAAATTATTGGATAAAAGTTAACAAAAAAGGAAACAGTTCTTTTAACAATTTTGAGAGGAAATCTATTCTAAGGTCACAGATAATTTAGTTCACTAGTTGGTATATTTTTCTACGTTCCGCTTTACATTTCACGTTCCGTTGCTTTTGCATGCTTTATTCCTATTAATTTTATTTTTGTTTTAATAAGTATTTGTTATTGTTTAATTATTTATGTTTTATTTTTCAATTAGTTACAAAACCGCTGGCCACTGCTCGTGGTATCACTTACCTTTTAGGAGGGGTCTGAAAATCAGCGTTCCTTCGTGTTATGGTGCGAAGGAACACAAGCTGACATCCGTCCCTTCTGGTTTTACTGCAGCACATCTTTCACTACCTACTCTTAGGGTCAATGACTGGATTACCGATAGGATAGTATCTAGATCAGTATATTTCTCGTTGTGGTTGGGGCATACGGCAGCTTACTGCCTACTATGTATTTTTGTTTTAACTTTGTTTATAGGTTCGATTTATTGTTATTATTATTATTTTTTCATTGTTATCCTTTGCCTTATGTACCTAGAATTACCCAACCTGTTTAATTTTAATTTGGTACTTGCAATGTTATTGCTATTGGTGCTAGGTACTATGTTATATATTATTTTCCTTTGTGTCTTTTGTTCTATGCTTGTGCTGTAATGTAAACCAAATAAATATATTTCTATTCTATTATATTCTAATAGTCTCACCATCTGAAAACATAGAACTGTCGAATTTGGTAAGTTATCTTAAGTAGTTAAAAAAATCAGACCACTAGATTCTACACTACTTTATATTATAATCTTTTTACTATTTTATGCTTATGTTAACCTAAACTATTCAAATAAACACGGTGTTTGAGGGCCGCAGAATAATTGAAAAAAAAATCTAAGTCGATGCCGCTAAGAACCACGACATATTAATTTTATTTATTATTAATGTAAAACATTTAATAATAATGTAAAATAAACTCGACTTTATCCGTACCAAAGAGTTTTATTTGTACCTACTCGTAACTTAGTAATATGTTTAAGTTCAAATTTAAATTAAATAATTGCAATAACAATTTCACTAGAATGGATCAAAGTGGTTAAGTATGACTATAACATAATAGAACGCGCCAGCGCTACTCACACTGTCACGCTCGCTTCTGTGTGGGTTTGAATTACCTAAACTTGACATCGCGCGCTAGGCGTAAACGCTCTTAATATGAATACGATAATTCACGATAGTTATAATAGTAAAATAGAAGAGTATAGTTTGTAATTTGTATAGTGTTTAACCACACTTAGGTAGAACATTTCAAATAAATGATTAACCGCCAAAAATTTAAGATTCCGGTAGGATTCCTAAAGCCCGAAGTGCTTCAAGCGTCAAGGATCGATTTGACGGAGGTGGGTTCGAATCCCTCTGGAATCGTATTTTTTATAAGGTCATTCATTTCAGTAGAAGAATAGTTTTGTAGTAGTAGTAGCAGTAGTTGAGTAGTAGTAGTAGAGTATTAGTAGTTGTAGAGTAGTAGTAGTAGTAGAGTAGTTGTATAGTAGTAGTAGTTTTCTAAGTAGTAGTAGAACTTTTTGTGAAAGGTTCATCCGGGGAAGTACTACCACCATACCTATTTCTGCCGCCAAGCAGTAATGTCTTCATTGCTTTGTTCCGGTTTGAAGGGCAAGGGGGCCGGTGAAATTACGGGCACATGAGACCTTACAACGCTGTCTCAGGGTGACGGGCGCAATGCAATACAGCGTTGGTCACGTGCTTAGTGAGCGTGATCACCGCGGCATTGCAATTGTTATAGGTAGAGGTTACCGCTTAACATCAGGTGGTTCTTCGGCTTGTCTCGTCATTTAGTAGTATAAAAAAAATTGTAGAGAAGTAGTTGTAGAGTAGTAGTAGTTAGCAGTCAAAGTAGTAGGTGCGATACAAATATCGCCAGGACAGCTTTAACTTAATATAACTTTCTGTTCGCGTCGGAGGTAAAAATAACATTTCTTTCCCTAAGTTGAGGTTTCTAAAAGCGAACGAATACGAAATAATCTTTTTTCAATAAATATTGAATATATTTTGTATTGCTTTGATGTTTTAAACTACTTGTGAAGTACAATATTGATAAGGGATAAAAAAATATTTTGAGCTTGAGTGGACATCAAAGAAATCATCAACATCATGAAAGTTCTAAATCAACATTATGGTAACAAGACAAACGCTTATTGTGTACATCGATGTGTTTCGCGTAACAACCTCCGATAGAATCGAACCTAATCTAATAATATACACTGTGTGGTGCTCAATAAATTGATGGTGTTAAGGGTCAGGTCAATACTTTTTCAAAGAAATGAATAACCTTATCAAAAATTTTACGGTTCCGGTGGGATTCGAACCCACGTCCGTCAAATCGATACTTGACGCCTCCTTAAGTTTTTGAGCTCCTTTAAATTTTTTATAAGGTTGTTCATGTCTTTGAAAATGTTCTACGTAAGTGTGGTTAAACAATATAAAAATAACAAACTATAGAATATGCTATAGCGACATCTCTATTCATTGCTACTGAATACAACTTCAGACAATGAACAGGAGAACTCTAGTAGTTACCTTTAGACGGCGCTCTTCGGTTGCTCAAACCGACATCACCTTTTCAAGAATTTCAGCGGGTCCCGACATGGGTTCTGTAGCTTAGCGGTCAAAGCACTTCCGGCTTAAGGAAGCGTCAAGTATCGATTTGACGGACGTGGGTGCGAATCCCACCGGAACCGTTAAAAATTTGATAAGGTTATTCATTTCTTTGAAAATGTTCTACCTAAGTGTGGTTAAACACTATAAAAATAACAAACTATAGGTCAATACTCGACTTATTCAACTTTGTAATTTTCTAAGCTTATGTCGAAGGTCATGGGTTCGATAGCGGCCGTGCACCAGTGGGTTTTTAATTCTTGAAAAATAAAATGCAATAAAAAAAAAATTTAGTTTTAATTCCGCTTAAGCAATATTTTTTTCAAAATATAATCAAATATAATCATATATTTTTTTTATTGAATTTTATTGTCATGGATTTCCGCAAAGTAACGCCTGATTCCATTAATTATTGTTGAAAAATGTATGTGCACACTTAACACGTGCTTTAACGGTGAAGGAAACATCGTGAGGAAACCCGCGGCTTTGTTAGCTTCAGACGTATTCAACTGTTCTTTCCTCTAAATAACAGCTGACTAAGTTGAGAGGATGGTATAGTTGTTGGGCAAGCCTAATCCATCTAACAATGTCCCAGACACTGCAGCGTCGCGTACAGCATGATTACTAGTTGCTGACGCTGTATAAATCTTTACTTACTATTATTATGTCTACATAAGCTTTGTAAGCTTCTAAGCTTACATTAGTAAATGGGGTCATGTTCCTATATAATTGAGGAACCAACTTTATGAAGAAGTAAATATCTTAATTGTAACAGAACCTCGAATCACTACTTATTTCGAAAAAAAAACGCTAATGGAGATAATTATGTAATAGGGTAGTTCAATTTACATACAACAGTAGGTACACTAGTTAGGATATTGTGTCAATGTCATACACCAGAGGGCGCTCACCTCAAAAGTATCCTATAAATGCTTCTCATATTATAAAAATATTTAAAAATACTTACAGTGCTTCTTATATTAAACTTATGCAGTAAATCAGCTATATAGGCTAAAAACCTTCATCAGTGCTTGTACAACAGTGACTACTTACTTGGGCAAGTGATAAAATTACAACATAACAACTTCAACGTCAACTTCGCAGCTTCGTAGCCCAGCCATCAACACTACACGACCTACGCACTTGGTAATTCACTTGTTATTTTCACCTTGTCGTCCTGACACGACACCAAGATAAAATACATCGCGGATCGGACCGAGCAAAATAAACAATGCAGCGTACGCCGCCGCCCGACGGTGCTTTTGACTCTGAGGCCGAGTCAACTAAAGGCAGCAATGTCACATGTAGACTAAAACGTAAGCGAGATGATGATTCAACTGACTTAATAAAGGCCTTTATGGATGAGATGAAAGCTATGTTATCTTCAAATATGCTTCAACAAGAAACAAAATTTAACTCAATAGAGAAGTCCATTCAAGAAATTATATCCACAAATAAGTCTAAGGAAACTAAGTTGATTTCTTTGGAATCTACCCTCAAAGAAATTAAAGAACAGAATGCTGACTTATTTCGGGCGCTGGAATTTATGACTTGTCGATACGATGAGATGAAGGAAAAAGTTGACATTTTAGAGGCTGAACGAAAATCAAATTCTAGCTGGATCAGGACTTTGGAGGATAGGATTGATGGCTTGGAACGAAAGGCTCGTTCTGGTAGTATTGAAATGAGAAATATTACACAAAATCAACCGGAAAATAAACAGGACCTACAAAAAATTGTGAAAAATATTTGCACTGAGTTGAACGTGCCTATTACAGATATCGAAATACGTGACGTTTTCAGACTTTCATCTCGAGCTAAGAAATCGGTTCCAAACCCTGTTATAGTAGAATTTTCTTCAGCTACTAAAAAAGAGGAAATACTCAATTCAATAAAAAAATATAAAAAGGATAAGAAATCTCTCACGACGGAGCGGATTAAAATAGCGGGACCCACAATTCCTATCTTCATATCGGAGAACCTCACACCCAAAATGAAACGTGTTTACTTCCTAACACGTGAATTTGCGCGGAGTAATGATTACCGCTACAGCTGGACGAGCTTCGGCAATGTATATCTACGCAAAACTGATGCCAGCCCTGCCGTACGAATAAATAACGAAGATGACCTAGAAAAGCTTAAAAAATCATGCTGACTATATATAGATATTAAAAATAACACACAAATTTTCTCTTACTTACTAATATTTTGTTTTACTTTCTGTGCAAATTTATGTTTGAAGAATTCCTTGCTGTTTAATTGTTTTCATTGTTTATGCCTACATACGTATACTCTTCTAGAAAATTTAATTGTGAATGCAATCTATACGAACACACATACAATTATACTTAGACGAACTTATTACATGTATATTCCTTCTTTACTACTTCTATATGGACCTAACCAAGCTATTTATGTTTATGTATTTATTGTAATATCACATTTTGACTGCTTAATGGGACTTAATATTATGAAATATATTGATTTGAATATTAAAAATATATATAAACCTATAATGATGAATTTCCACAATTTTAAATATTTTAATCCAAAGTATCTTATTTGCTTACATTTCGGTGGTTTAGGTTTTTATAAAAAAATCGACTTTGAATTATCGTTATACCTCTATAATACATTTATACTATGTCTGGATTACATTCGAATCTGGCATTGTTTAAGGTCTACGCATCCAATTATAATACCTACTAGTTTTTTAAGCAAACTTAGTTGTTATTGTGGTATTGAGTTGTACACTCGAATGTTTATGAAACAAAATTTAATCCTTTAAATGATGTAGTGGCGAGCGCGATTGATGAGTCTGGTGGTATTACTTGTCATAGAGTGGGTGACCCGACAGATGACCAGTTTAATAAAATGTTCAAACCTGGAAAGAAACCATTTACCATCTTATCTGCAAATATTTGCAGTATCAATGCAAATTTGGATTATTTTTTAATGTTTCTGTCTAAATTTAACTTTCTTATAGATGTTCTAGTTTTAACTGAATGCTGGACTAATGAATTTTATATACCACCAGAAATTAATAACTACAAAATGTACCAAACATCTAACTATCTTAATCAGAATGATGGAGTGGTTGTTTATGTACTAGAAACATATGACTCATCATCGTATGAACCTATTTGTTCAGAAGGCAATTGTCTCATAGTCGACATTAAGGATACTATTTCTATTGTCTGCTCTTACCGTCCTCCTTGTTTTAGAAATCCTTTGAGTTATATAAATTCCCTTGATGGAATTTTAAGCAAGTGTATTAACAAACACAATATTGTTCTGACTGGTGACATAAATTTGGATATAATGCCAGATAATCTTAATAACAATACTTCGACATATCTTAATCTCATGGCTTCCCACGGGTTACGACAGGGAATCAATTGTCCTACAAGAATAAAGACATGTTTAGATCACTTCATGATCAAGTCCCAAGCCAAATGTAATTCATTTGTTTTTGACAATCTAACAGACCATTCACCTATTCTTTTGTGCATGAACTTTGACAGAGAGACAGATAAAGGAAAAAATATTTTAAATAAATTTAAAACTGACCAGGAGAGCATTAGCAAAAGCCTATCACATGAATCATGGAGCGATCTCTATGCTACTAAAGATGTTAACATGGCTGCGCAAATTTTGACGGATAAATTAGAAAAAATTATTAGAAACAATACAAAAATAAACATGATATCAAAACGCAAGGTGCCCCTTAAACCATGGATTACGGTAGGAGTTGTAAACTCCATCAGAAAACGCGACAAAATGCATAAACAAGTAAGGAAAAACAGCGACAACAAGGAATTTATAGAAAAATTCATAAACTACAGAAACACTTTGAATAAATTAATTAAAAAACTAAAAAGAGACTACTTCAGACATTTATTAAATAAAAATAGGGGAAATATAAAGGAAACATGGAATGCTATAAGAGAAATTTGTAATATGACTAAAAAGAATGAACATGCAACTGAATTATTGAAACTTTCAAATTCTAATACTACAGACGCTCTAAATAAGGTTAATCAGTTTTTTACAACTATAGGTTCGGATCTGGCTAAAAAAACTTTATTAAAACTAGATACAAGCGAAACAGAATTATCATTAAAGACAAACTGTAACGATCTCTTATCTCAGTCGATGTCTTTTTTCTTTACTGATCCAGATGAGGTATCTGAGATTATCAGCGCACTTAAAACTAGTAATTCTTCAGGATATGATAACGTTACTTCCAAAATACTGAAAAATAATAGGAAATACCTTTCAGGCCCGTTAGCATATCTAATTAATCTCTCATATGAGTTCGGAATTTTCCCTCAAATATTCAAAAAAGCAATCGTTTGTCCAATTTTTAAATCCGGTGACAAAATATTACCAACTAATTATCGCCCTATCTCTTTATTAAGTACATTATCAAAAGTTATAGAAAAAATTACAAACAAAAGACTTATAAATTATTTAGAAAAACACAATTTATTAGACGCTAACCAATATGGATTTAGAGCTAAGAGATCGACTGACGATGCAGTTTTGCAACTTACTAGTAATATAACAAAATACATTGATAATAACGACAAAGTTATCGGAGTATTCCTGGATCTACAAAAGGCATTTGATACTGTTTCCATCCCAATACTAATTAAGCGCTTAGAAAATCTAGGTATAAGAGGTAATGTCCTTTTGTGGTTCCAGGACTACTTGTCTGAAAGGAATCAACGAACGAGGGTTGACGGTCACTTAAGCAATGAAGGCTTTACCGCATATGGCGTGCCCCAGGGTAGCACATTAGGTCCAACGCTTTTTCTTACCTATATTAATAATATGTGTAAATTGTCTCTTGAGAATGCTGATATACAGATGTTTGCAGACGATACAGTTATACTTTTTCATGGGAAAACTTGGGAATCAGTTCATATAACGGCCGAAAAAGGCCTTAGAACAATAACGTCGTGGTTGGAAGATAGTTTGTTGACACTTAACATTAGTAAGACTAAATATATTTGCTTCAGCAAAACTGCTATAAATTCACCTAAAACATCTGACATTCTCATTCATTCTTATCCATGTAATCGACAAACTAAGACCACAAATGAACCATGTAACTGCTCGTCTCTGGAAAAGGTACCTCTCATTAAATATTTAGGCATACATATCGACCAAAACCTTAACTGGAAAGCTCACATAACATCAGTATCCAAAAGACTACGAAAATTGATTTATGTGTTTAAAGAATTACGCACAGTATGTGATTTTAAACTTTTAATTCAAACCTACAGGGCACTTGGGGAATGCGTAATAACATACTGTATATGCTCCTGGGGTGCAGCTTGTAAATCGCATCTATTGGAGGTTGAAAGAGCTCAACGTGCATTGCTTAAGGTTATGCTATACCTCCCATTTAGACACCCAACGATATCTGTGTATGAAAGAGCTAATGTTTTGTCTGTTCGCAAATTGTTTATATACCTCAGTATTAGAAGATATCATAAACGAACTGTACCCTGCATTCCTTCCTCATACAAAAGACGGGAACGGTTTCCTGTACCACGGATCCGATGTAGAATCGCAAAGCAACATTTTGATTACCAGGCCCCAAGGTTCTATAATATTTTAAACGCAAAATATAAAGTAAAATCTGTATCCAACTCTAAAATAAAAATAATAGTAAGGGAATGGCTAGACACATTAAATTATAACGACACGGAAAACCTACTACTTTAAAAAACATAATGACGACTAATCTATCTATTAATCTAATTATTATTACTAGTTATTATTAAATTCATATATTGCACTTATATAATTTTTATGAATTTGTAAAAACGTAGTTTATTTGATAAATTTATAATATAATATCCCACACGATACACAATTATTACATCATAAAAATAAGTTTTTATTTTTCATTAGATCAATATTCAATGTAAATTTAACTAATCCATTAATTAAGAACTTTATACTGTGAGAAGAAACTGTCTCCTGACACACAGCTAACGCTAGTTCGGGAGCCAGGGCTTCATACTGAACTGTACTAATGGTTTGATCAATAAACGTTATTTGTATTTTGTATTTGTATTTGTAATGTAGAAATCTAAATGTTTACACGTTAGCGGCTCTATATACCTACTCAACATTCAACAACTGTGGTTCCTTTAGAACAGTGGGTTACGATTATTATGATCATACTAGCTTCAGCCTGCTGCTCCGCACTACTGTTGGCGATCAATTTCTTTAAATAATGCTGTAAAATATACTACATAAGTTCTTAGCATTGAATATAATTTGTTAGAGTTGTTCAGAACTAGTTTCTATTTCTTTGCCCCTATCACCGTGGGCTAGTTACATATTGAGCCAACGACTAACCTCAAACAGAGTAACTTTATGGCTCGGTAAGCGCTAGTGAATATGGGTCACGTGATTTCCTACCACCCCAGCCAGCTACTCCCGGCGCCACTCTGTCTACTCGCTAGCGCCTCCCCAACGGCAATTCTAATACCAAATTATACACTTCATTATGCAATTATTGGTTTACCTTGTCATACTCATGGATAATTTAACGCCAATTATTCTTTCAGAAATTTAAATTTACCCAGATATTTCCATAATCCGGCGAGATCCGACTGCTTTATTTTGAACGAGGGTGCAGATACAGACCATCCCCGTATTGATCCAGAGTTATGGACGAGACAGGCCCGGAGAAATGCCGGTGGCAATAAAAAGCTACGAAGAAAACTTTGTCGTTGTTTGTGAGGGCTTGTGTCACCTCAGCCCATTGAGGGTGGATAATGATTGCCAGCGGTTTCATGCAACAAATGTCGTTTGGATTATAAGGACGCTTGATAAAGATAATGATAAAAACTTGTTTATTTTGTCACAGAAATAACACAATATTATATAAAATGCAATGAAAATATCTAGTTTTAATTCCGCTAATTCCGCATTAGCGGAATTAAAACAAGATGTTTTCATTGCATTTTATTGTCATGGATTTCCGCAAAGTAACGCCTGATTCCATTAATTACAATAATTATTATATTCTTAAAACTTGACTCCTTGTAACTGATCGTAACGGGTCTACGTACCTCGTAGCGGTTCGTAGCGCTTGGCTACGCTTGTCTCTCAACTCTGACCTTTCCGTAGCGCTCTGCGTTGTACTCCAATTGGCTGAGCCTTCGGATACACCGAGCTTAGTAATTGAATCTGGGGCACGTGTGCATGAATAAACAATTTCAGCTGTAACCTTTCAGCGAAACCTGCAGCCATAAAACCTGCTCACGACCGCTAATACCGTAAAACATAGGTACACTTTGTCAAAAAACCGGCTGGTTTTTACGAGCATGATTACGTGTCTTGTAATCTGACATTCTTTGAAGTGCATTGAACATATTCCACATAATAATGTAATCCGCGTAATAGTCGTGCTAAAATGCGATTAATCATTCCATAAAATAATTGAGCCTTAATGAGCTTCTATCGAGTGCCAATTATCGTGCTCGTATTTCAGGCTCCCAATTGATGCTCGTAATAGAGCTGTCCCGAGCTTGGCGATTATGCCATTTTGATTTCTAAGAACATCTTTAATTTGTAGTAATTTGAAAATCAGGTTATTTATTTTCTGCTTGCAAATTTACAAGTCATTATCTCAGTCGTAGGACGTCCACCATACTGCACATAGGCCTCCCTTATAGATCTTTGTACTGATCATGAGGGGTTGTTGCCACACTCACCATGCTTAGCAGGCAGATTGGTCAGCGTAGTACGTGATGTCGATACACGGAAAGACGCTGCTACCCATCTTCTGGAGGTATCCCTTGGCAGGTTCTAACTGCATTCACGGGTAAGATAGGAGGTCCTATCTTACCCGTCATTCTACTGCTGGCACCTCCACGGCTCCAATTTACAAGTAAAAATTGGATAATACTATCGTACGGAATAAAGGTAAGAATGCGATAAGAAATCGGTTCATTATGACCTAATAATTTCATAGTAGCGGAACTGTAATATGTAAAAGCTAGTTTGTATTCTGTTGTACCAAACGACTCTAGTAATATCTAATATATTTACTCGTAAACGCTGCGATATCTCGGAGACAGAATCAGCGGTGCATGATCTAATGATGATTGTGTATTTTCTGGTACGTTAAATGGGACGGGCGAGGGCGCTTTTAATGTAACCAATTAGGGCCTGTTATCGACTCTTTTACGTATTTACTTTAGTACGTTAAAAGTAATCAAATGTCATCTGTACAAACGAAATATTATAAATTATAGAGAACACAGTGTTTTTTATAGAATGATGTAGATAAATTACGTAATGTTCAGTACAGAATATTTCGATTTCATGTCATAATCATAACTTTTGGGGTTAAAATTATTTTTTTTGGATTTGGTAGTACAACAAGGAACCCATAAAGTTTCAAATTATCTGTTCCGTCTGTCTGCGGCTTTACGATGAGACCATTAGTCATAAAAAGCTGTAATTAATGAGCTGTAGTGAAAGGATGGACAGACAGGCAAAGCGCAACTATAAGGGATTCTTGTTTTTCTACGAAACCCTCAAAAGACACACCAAAAACACTCGTGCAGTATTTGTATCATAACTACATTTATTTTTAAAGACCGAAACTGTACTGTATTCGCTGAAAAAAACTACCTCCTAATCGTTGTTACACAACATGTTATTACCTCGTGGCTGGGAAATAACATGTGCGCGAGAGAGGATAGGTCGCGTCCGAGTATTCAAAAACAATATTGGACCCATGTTATCTTTTAATGACACAACAAAACGCCGAATAACATGTGTCGGTTTAACTAACCTTGCTATTTCTTATGAATACCTTGTTTTTACTGGCTTCGTAAAACCAGAAATGCTTCATTTACAGCCAGTGTATATCTGTATGACTGAGCAGTAACCAAACACGCTAAACTGACATGTGTTCGCAATATAATTAGAAATCAACTGGCCTCTCACCAATATTTCTAAAACCAAAAATTTCCAACGAAACTTATTCATGACTGTTTTCAAGGTTATTGAACACAACAGATCGCCACAGACCGAATAGCGGGTCTGCATAGAATATCATGTGAGTTTTGAAAATAAAATAAGTTCGTATAATATATATTTAATAGTAATCAGAGCGGCATAATCACTTTTTGACTAAGCTCTTTAAATAAAGAAAAAAATAATAATATTTAATAGTGATGAGATAGATATATTAACGCTATATTGTACGTACTCCATAGAAAGTAAACAACATAAGAAGACAAACAAATAATGACATACAATGGGCGTTCTTATCGCTTAAAGTGATCTCTTCTAGACAACCTTTGGGTGGATATACCAGATCAAACCTACTACTAATACCTAAGTACCTATACAAACTTGAAAATACATAATAAGCGGCCCATGGGCTTAGGTATAGCGTCACTAAGAGTGAGTTACTTTTATTCAAGGCTGGGACAAAGAGCTACTCAGTACCACCAGTTACGCTTGATGGTTCTCCTCTTAGTAGGGTCAGCAAATTTAAATATCTGGGTCACTGAGGATATGTCGGACGAGTTGGTCATTGAAAGGGAACGGAGGGCATTGTCAGTGAGGTGTAATATGGTGGCTCGCAGATTCGCACGTTGTACTACGCCAATCAAAATAACACGTGTGTGGCCAGTCTGTGGGCCAGATATACACAAAAAGCCTACAATGTCTTACGTATCCAGTTCAACAACGGATTTAGGATGCTGATGGCGTTGCCGCGATATTGCAGTGCATCAGGTATGTTTGTAGAAGCACAAGTGGATGGGTTCCACGCAATCATGCGGCAAAGAATAGCTTCCTTGGTGGGTCGCATGCGCAGCAGCTCCAACAGCCTCCTGGCCGCGGTGGCGCAGGATCTGGGCTCCAGTACTATGGGACACTGGATGAAGGTGCTCAGGCCCTGGCTCAATAAACCGCAGTCATCTGTCTCGCTTAGCCCATACCCCAACCCAATGTATGATATGATATTATTTTATTTTAATGTCATTTTGTTAATCTGTGTGCTATGTCGTGTACCTACTTAATTATGGATCAATTGTGTCTGAAAAAATTAAATAAATAATAATGGTTATATATACATATGTCGGCGGCCGATCGTAGGATTGGGCACATCATGATGTGCCTCGGCATATCATGATATGGCGGCATTTCTTGAAATACGCCACTGTCTAGGGGGCACATCATGATGTGCCCAAACCGAATTCGGGCATATCGAAGAAAACGAAACGTTTGTCGATATTCCCAGTAAACTATTCGCCACATCACGAACTGCCCTAAGAATAAAACGTCACATCGTCAAATAGTTCAAATGTAAACCGCTAGAGGCGCTGCTTACGGGTTTTCTTAATATTAATTGCGGCAACATGGCGACAACAACAAATAACGAGGAGTTTGGTAACGAAAATGAAAATGGTGAAAGGAGTGCGTTTCAGTTAAACTATAAAGAGCAACTGAAAGACTTTTATGCAAGCCACGTCAACACCAACCGCAATGTAAAAAAGCCGTGGACGAAAGAACGAGTTACAGAGCTTAGTACTTATTATTAAGTTGGTTCATTTAGTCACGAATAAACAAATCTATTCCATTTTTACAACATTGCTTTATTGTTACATGTATGCTAAATGCCTATATCTGTATAGTTTTTAGAATAATATCCCATGCCATTTGTTTTTAGGTTATAAACCAAATCAAGAAAAGTAGGGTGGCCACAACACGGGAGTCGGCGGACTAATATTGGCTATCCAAGTACGATATTTTAGAGACTGCTGATGAGGATTTTTTTATTTTCAAAAAGAAAACTATTAGCGATCCCACGGTGCGCATTGTACCACTCGAGAAATACTTGAGATCCTGTCTGAAGTTCACAAAGCTGTAGCGCATGGTGGTAGAGAAAAAAAAATGTATTATGTATATAAAAACATGTACATTCCTAATAAAGTTGTGATCTCATATAAAGAAAAAATACTCTGCTAAGTATAATATTGTCATAAAGTAGGTAATAAACATAACAGTAATAAAGTAATAATAATAAATCTTCTGCTAAAAGTATATTTATTGTTTAGCTTGATTTACGGTAATAGTTTGTAAGTAGTATGTAATGTACTCTGCAAAGCCTAATATTGTCATAAAGAATAATTAATATATAACATATCTGTGATTTTAAGCGTCTAAGTACTAAGTACCGATAACACCTATTACACGTAAAAACGACTTTAAATAAACAACTTTCAATGATAAATAAATAGCATTATTATTGGATAACTAGGCAATGTCCAATCTCTCTCTTAACATAGGTTTTAAACTTTATTAATAAGCCATTAAGGACCCACTGATGAGTGGTTAACAAGACTTATCTTCGGACAAAAACCCTTAAAATTATCATTAGTTCCCGTATTGATTTTTGCTACTTGTGATGTTTTTCTAACAGTTAAGTAGATTTTTAGTCAGTATAAATAGAAACAACATAATTATTTTAATAACTAGGTACTATATCATAGCTCGATGTAGTAATGTAAATGTTGACCATGAGTACCATTCCCTTCACCAAGCAAAATCTATGGTCACCCTATTATTCGATATGCCGAGTAATAGGCTAGCAGATCGTCAAACGTTGGTCTTGAAACGATATGGCAGGTTTTGTATGGCAGATCAAGAAATGCCGCCATATCATGATATGCCGAGGCACATCATGATGTGCCCAATTCTACGATCGGCCGCCGACATATACATATATATACACAAAAAGCCTATATATGTATATAGTATATATATATAGATATAACCATTTTATATTCTCGTACCTAAACAAGATTAAGGAATATTATACGACTAACACTAACAAAAAAAAATAAAAGCAGTTCTACGACATAGACAAATAATGACTGTGCAGTTTTGATTTAAATATGTGTATGGTATGTTTAAAAACAATTTTTACTGGCTTTTAAAGCACCTACGGTACAGCGTATTAAAATCATTGAAGTTTATGTTAAGCGTAAAATAAACCTAAATGCCTTGCTTTTAGAATCAAAATCGCTGTCACTTTTGATGGCTATAATACTTACGGCGTTTGACAGAAAAAAACAACATCGCCATCTCGCGTCATCGGACATTTTGAGTATTGAGTATTGCATAGTATAATGTCATCAAAACTTAAGGCGTATGCAAAATTTTAGCTTAATCGGATGCCTTTAAGTGTATCTAATTTACCTGGTAAGATGTGATCCGAACATACAAAAATTGCAAATTATATAAAAGCTTGTTAAATAGCCAGAGATTTTGACGGTGCTATAGAGAAAGGCAATGCAATCCATTGCACTTTTGTTTTTATATTATTTTATTATATTATATATTATTGCAGTTTGATAAGGTTGCTCAACAAGAGAATATCAAGAGATTGGTAAGAATAAAACATAAAATATGCTATCTGTGTTATGCTAAAAATAGGGTGCTACAGCACGCTCATAACGACTAAATAGACTAAATAGTAGCATAGTGCATACCTAGTAAGTCTGACAAAAGCATTGTCCGTTAAATATACAAGTAATTAAGAAATAATGGACGTAGTCCTCGTCGTGACAGTTCGCGAGTGCGGTGACGCGGCGCGCCGCATTTAGCTCGAGGAGTGTTTTTGGCATCAGAGCTCTCCCGCGTGTCTCACTCCGGCATGTTCCTAGCTGTTTGACTCACTCGAGACACTTTTAAACGTAAAATAAACCTCAATGCCTTGTTTTAAGAATCAAAGTCGCTGTCAACAATAGTTGCACCTAGACATTTGTGAATTTCCTTGCAGGGATTTCGCTTTCGAACTATTTTTGCCGCACAAACGCCCGTAAACATTTTCGTAAAACTTTTGTCCGTGATCAACTATAATTTGCATGTACACATACGCTATGAATGCACGATTTACATCAGTTTGAAGACCATAACAGTGAGTATTTAATGCATACAGTAGGTAATAATCTGTGCCAGTTACGAATTACGCAGTATCACAAACTGTCACAACAATAATGGAGGCATCATCTCAGTCATTACCAGAAGAATACGAGAGCGGCAGATGATCTAAAAATTTACGGTTATCGCCATTTTACATTTCAAAGCACGCGTTTCATATTTTTTATTTAATGGGTTACGTGTTCGGCCAGGCATATATGACTATTACTTTACAGTTTTAAAAGTTGATTCGCGCCTGTAAAAAATAATATTTACGAAGGAATTAGCAGAAAGATAACTATAATATGATTGATCTAAATTAGCATCACGAACCCAAAGATATGTACTTACTGTATTAAGACTACAGCTCTTAGATGCAAACAGAAAACTGACCGTAACTTCTCTCTATGTTATTCAGGTTAAAAGTAGGTAATATCTGATCCTGAATTTTAAACAAAGACGTAGACACTAATAGTAATTAAGTCAGCACTTTACCAAAACGTTATATAAAGCGGGTGATAATGTCCCGCCACATAAGGTTTACGCCGTGCATGGGGCTGGGGTCCCGAGGGGAGAATAATGAAAGCCTATGCGTGCACATGAAGGGAGGCCTTTGCTCGGAGCAAGGCTTTCTAGAGCTTTCCCTATTTGAATGGAGCACGTTATAACGTATAGGTATTTATCAATTCATTATCATTATCACCTCAGCGGTAGGACGTCCACGGCTGGATAAAGGCCTCCCTCTTGGATCTGCAAGTACCTACTGGTCATGTTGCCATACTCAACATGCATGGCAGGGGGGTTGACGAGCACAGTGCGTGATGTTGATAGGTACACGGAAATATGCTGCCCATCTTTCGGGGGTATCCGTTGGCAGATTTCTACTGCATCTACGGACAAGAGAGGAGAGGCAACATTCTACTGCCGGTGCCTCACCGCAATTATCAATGGTAAGTATACCAATAAGTACCTACAGATGGCGCCGGAAGTGTGTTGATATATCAATTCAAGTTTATCACGCGACACTAGAAGAACGACTTATAAGTATAGACAATAGAAATCATCATCGGCCCTTTTCAATCCACTACTGGGGCAGGGCTCTGTATTTGAGCCATTCATTCGCCTTAGTTTCCCGGTATCGTTGGTATAAAAAAACTTTTAATACTTCAATAAAATATAATAATCAAATAATCGTTCAATTTTCGAATACTTAGTTCAATTTCAATAGACCTGGAATATCGTCTAGAAATGACGATAGAACAACCTGGAGACAATATTGGAAATTTGCTTTAAAACTAAAAGCCTCCATTTTTAACGCTGGAGTTGCATGCCCCCTTCTCTTTGGTGGCTTACCGAAATACAGCTTACTGAAGCTCATTATAGTCAATAATTCGTTTGTGTAACTCGTACTACCCTACATTTTCTGAATGTAGCAAACTGTTGATTCAACTTATACCATTCTCGACGACCGCAGTGAAATTAGACGGGGAGTTTTATCAGATTAAGTTTATTAGTTTTTCATTTTACGACTTGAGCTCGCGGCTTGCCGTGTCCGGAGAACTGATGTTTTCTTTGTAAACTCGTTTGCAGCGAACTTTGTTACTATGTGAGATCAAAGGGAAACTGATATGAAAGTAATTCAGCGGTTTAGAAACTATAATTTTTAAAGATTCCTTTGAAATTCTAATCTTATAAATTGTACATGGATAATTTTCAATAATTTTTCGGGAATTTAGTAATACTAGATGATTTTGATGATTTATAGATGATTTATACAGCGTCAGCAACTGGTAATCATGCTGTACGGGACGCTGCAGTGCCTGGGACATTGTAAGATGGATTATTAGGCTTGCCCAGCACCTATACCATCCTCTCAGCTTAGTCAGCTATTATTCAGAGGAAAGAACAGGTCAATACGTCTGAAGCTAACTAAGCCGCGGGTTTCCTCACGATGTTTCCTTCACCGTTAAAGCTCGTGTAATACTAAGTATAAAGCAATCATGTCACATAAAAAGCACTGTTTATGTAATAAGTATTTAACACTTCCTGATCGGCGTTGTAAATTGTAACAACAATAATAAGGCCATCGACACGGCTGCTCACGGCACACATCGCGTCTCCGAAATAACACCGGTATGGCGCCGACGTAGGTCAAGTCGAGTATTTTCGGCCTCGCCTTGATACAGGGCTACCGCATATCATACGCCAGTCAGTTAATATTAACTATTCCGTCATATGTTTGTATGTTGCTTCCGATGTTATAATCCCTATAACAACTTCCAGACTTTAGTGAGCTTTTAGTTTTACAACTGGTACAGCTGGTAACTCACACTTGAAGATTGCGAAACTCGTGACCTCACCTTTTGCAACCAGGTTACGTGGTAATGTGGTAATGTAAGGGTGAGTTCATACACTCATTTGGGCAGATGATACATGCATAGTTAAAAATTGTGAAACACTCTGCTAATGTGCCAACGACGCTAGCCAACAAATATTTTCATCACTATTAATTCTCAACTTGGTTACGTTGTAGTATCAAAACGGTTTCAAGTAACTATTACGATTAAACAATACAATATAATGGTGTAGTTGACAATGTAATAGGTATAATTTAATTTAATTATGTGCATAGAATGCACGCGAAAGGTTTTATGTGCTAAGGTGCTTGATATTTATTATACCGAACAACAGAAATTTTACCCGCATATCTTTATCACCTACTATACTACTGCCAATAAGCATAGAGAATGGCGATGCTCTGTATAGCCAATGCAATAAACGTAAGAGTAGGTATATTTTAGAACAAACAGCTGTCGAACACAGCGACTCTACTAGCTCACATGTACTAAGCACATTGATGAGTTTTCAAATGCATTCTCAAATACCTCATGCAATTTTTGAATTGAGAACAGGTTTATAAACCAGAAATTCTCACAATCAGGTTTAAACAAATGTTTTAAGGTTAATTATGCCATGTTTATGTGAATCGGTGGAAATGTAATAATAATAACTCTGTCAGCAATGCAGCAATGTTTTTTTTAAGAGCGGAAAACATTTGGAAATTAAAATGACGTCCAAATTGGCAAACGGAAGTCAGGACTACTTCTACTAAAAAGTATGATATGGACTTCCTAGCTTGCTCCTTTGAAAACGGAAGTTGCAGATTTTAAAGGAACCACGTATTATAGAAATGATGCTAGTGGTAAACTTCTGTTTTGCTCGCATTTATGAATACATAAAGCAATTACCCAAGTAGATATACGTAAACATCCCTTGAAGTTTCCAATAAGCTGCCATATTAAATTCATAACACAGTAAAATAGATTTTACGTCGTCCGGTCATAAATACTTGGTGCAGATTATTTAACCGTAATTGAAATTATCCAACGAAAATGAAGCAACTACATAGTTGCTACTACTTAATCAAAATACGTTCTTGTTTAAAAAAAACCTAGGTACACAAACGTCGGTAAAGATTGAATAAGGTTAGGTTTCATATTGTTCATCATACAATCATACATAAAGTATGTATGCCATCTGTCAGAAATAAATAAATTGATAATAATAATAAAAAAGAAAAAAGGCCAAAGCACATCATCAAATCATGAAACATGTGCGAAAACATTTAATTTTATTTTTAAATCATTCAATTGATTTTACGAAATTCCTCTCATATTCATAACATACATATATATATAACATAACATACAGCATTGCGACAAACCGTATTTGCGGTATTTGTATAATAACGAGCGATTTGCGAAAACCATAAATCGCTAAGTCTATGTCTGCTACGCGGCTTGAATTGTGATAAAGGCTCAGTTTCCTACTATACGAGTACGGCTTACACAAAATATATCAAGTCACACTTATAAATATTTAACGTCCTAAAAGGATATTAATACTTTACCATGTAGTTATTATATGCATAGTTAATGATAACGACAACTCTAACCCAACTTTCACCAGGATTCATACGTGCAATTAGCGGCAAAACACATTCACGAAGACACGAAAGTATGAACAAATACTATATTATTAAATTTGACAAACCGTTAAAATCACCTCATGCTACTTTGGCGTTAAATTTGTTTTTCAAAATTAGTGATTGTCGTTCATAAGCAAACCGATATTACATGCAAACCGATCATACATAGTACAATCGATAAAATGCATTGTTTCGTCTGTGTGCGGTTTACAACGGCCCTAAGTGGTCGTGACACGGGCCAGTGCGTCCGTCACCATGCGAGCCCCGTAGCCGATTTAATGGCTGTCAATAATGGCCGTTTTACGAGCTATTCTACCAATTTACGACGAATTGGCAAGCAGCCGGTTCAGTTGTGATGCTGAGTAACATGACAGTTTTTAGATTTCTATCATTGTTTCAATTAAATTCGGTCTTGCTAGTAAGAACAAGCATCGTAAACAAAATCTTCTAAGTACGGGAAAATACAGTTAAGTGTAGACTACTTCTGAGAAAAGATCATTTGATATCCAATTAAAAGTTCTTTTATTTATTATTTATTTTACGAGATTGAACTTCCACACTAATTAATAATTAGTGTGGAAGTTAAAACTCGCCGTCAATACAAATCGTAACCGAACCTAAGTTACCATACAATTTGTGATACAGTTACCATATAATTTGTGGTAGGAATCTATGCTGCAGTAAGGTATTTTATGTATAATGTTTTGCAACTTTTGCTATTTACAGATTTCTACACATACTTTTCAGTTAATTTCTCTCTCTTCCAAGCTATTCTTCCCACATGGTGGTAGGGTCAGCTGTCTATCTGTTTTGCCTTCCTTCGCTCTGTCCTCAACGTCGCGTTGTCTCTAGAAGCTTGGCACTCTCTCACATTTAACGATGCGAAAAAGTATTTACATACATATCTCCATCGTGTTCAAATACTTTTTCGTTTATAAGTAAGAAATGTGTTCCAGGAAATAGATGTTTTATATCGATATTAAACGCCAACGTTGTGTCACTGACGTAACCGTTCTTTAATTTATGAAAGCGAAGGATGCTGACTTTTCCATGATTATTTACACAACACGTATCCGGAAAACCTCCATTAATCATGTTTAGATTAAACGGTAAATTTTCGAGTACATATTTTTAAAGCCAGAGTTAATATAACCAACCTTGAGAATTAATATAGGTACCTATACTGTTTACGATGGTCAGTGTGAATGTCTTCTATATTTATGTATGTTACAACTCCGGAAAACATCAATAGTTTCTTACGAAGAATGTAAGCTCTAACCGGATCGATTTGATAAAACACACTACAAATGCTATTGCTAAGTACTCTATCAATTAATCTTACTATTTGAATTTGTTTCTCTACTTTTATTTCTTTTATATTGAAAAAACTTGTCCGCACAATTTTGAGCACTACCTACTGTTTTACCTGGTGACCTGTCTGAAAGGCCACTAATTTGTACATTAATGTGTTAATTCATTAAATTATTCCGAATCATTAACATTGTCGGTTTGTTCATCGTATTGCTCAGGCTTATACCTACAGCTGCGAGAGCCGTGGGGTGCCGGCAGTGGAATGATACCCCTCCTCTCATGCCCCCATGGGCATGAGAGGAGGGGCATCCATATGCAGTAAGAGCCTGCTAAGGGATACCTCCGGAAGATGGGCAGCAGCGTCTATCCGTGTAGCAACATCCCATACTGCGCTCACCAACCCGCCTGCCAAGCGGGGTGAGAATGGCAACTACCCCTCATGGAGATCCATGAGGGAGGCCTATGTTCATCAGTGGACGTTTTATCGCTGAAATAAATGATGATACCTACAGCTGGAGTACCTACACTCACTCAGACTTATAAGCCTTTTTCAAAAACGTTAAAGATTTCCTTTCTGAGTCTAGACTATTAATTTAGGGAATTAACAATTGACTTCCATGAAAGTAGACCGGTAAAACTGTTTATGGTAAACGGGTGTAAAGTCTAGACAAGTTTAGTTCTGCCGAGGTCAAGTTAGCACTATGATTAAGTACTCTCATAAATAGTCAACAAAATGTGTTACGTGATGGCTTTGTACTCATAGTAAATAAATAAAGCCGTTACTTATTTCTGTAACTGTGAAATTGCTAGTTCCTGTGAAATCGCAATACACTCGCACGGCTCGCTACGGTTGTGTTCGTTAAGCTAATACATGATCTACGAGTATCTAGGTTATTTTTAAACGAGAAAAACCCCCATTGACCCCCAGTTGAAACCTCATACTTGTCAGACTTACAAACAAACACTCTGGCCCATTATAAAGAAATCTGTGCCCATTACATACAAAAAACTGTGTCTATTTGAAAGTCCAGCAATCATTGTTTTATCACTTTACTAGACTCGGCGAAGCTATAGGGTCTAAAAATATGGCCTACGTTACTCAGGGATAGTAAGCGTGTATATAAAAGTAAAAGAATTTGTAAAATCGCATGCAATAAAATACAAATGCTTCCTCTATATATTATTATGGCATAATTATTTTGATTATAATATTAATTACTAATTAAATTGACGTATAACGTACTAAAATGACATAAGTATTGATATTCGGTTAGTGCCGTTCTAAAATTAAAACAGAACGCAATATTGCGTTGACAGCTCTAAATTTAGAAACGTCAAATCTCTAAATACAATTAGCTTTAGGAAGTGTACAAATAAAAAATCTACTACTCTGGTTCTAAAGTTGAGGTGCAGACCAGCACAGACTGCGGTTGATGAGGGAGAATTCCTTTTCCCGGACATACCGGGCATACTTGGGCAGCCGCGATGAGGCGGGCGGCGCGGCGGCGGGGCGGGCGGAAACCATCCGCCGCCTCGGAACAAAGAGCCGCCTTTTACAAGCCCTTTGTTTTGAATCTTAAGAAAGAAGAGCACCAAAGGCAGTTTTAGTGCAAATATAGCCTTTTGTTGGTGTAATTTCAAAGGTTTAATTTATTTCTATACAAAAAGATTTACTTCAGCTTTCTTGATTGGTTTTCTTCCTTTACTATCTACCATACGTAAAACGTAAGCTGGGTTTCAACGCGTGTGTTGCATTGGAAACAAATAATTTATGATCATGATAGACGTGTAAAGTAAATAAAAAATAGTTTAATAATAACTGTTTGGCGTTTTCTCATGGATCCAAGATAGATACACTAAAAACATCGCTCTTTTATTTGAACCGTTGTTGTTGAATGTCATTAAACTTCTGAACAATTGTTTTACTGTGGATAAAATTCCATAACTAGTTTGTCGAAACGTGGGTTGTAGAAAAGCTTTACATAATAAACATACTAAATACCACATTAAGCTGAATCGAATGTCAGTAGGTCGTATCATAGCTAAAATTCTCTGGTATTTTGAAATGCCATCCAAGCGAATATGTTCAGTGACAGTTACATCGATAGAGCTGGCTTTCTGCCAGAGAAATACTCAGGTACTTCCCAATTTTCTTTCAAACAGATGAATTGTTTTAGGAACGAATTCATATTAAATTATATTAAATATTATCGTTAAACCAAGTAACTAGTTAAGTGGTTATTTCTGCGCCATCTGATGGACATCATTTAATTTATGACTGACCTGAAACAATTTTTTCAAATTAATTGATTTAAAATAAATGAATACAATGAAAAGCCCTTAACACATTTCAGGGTTTTTCTTAAATTACTTTTATACAAACACGATATGTCACATCGACAAGAGTCAACAACAATGTACTTTATATTGGTGTGGACTTATAAACTTATAAAAAGTCTCCGAATAACGTCATTTACGTGTCAAATATAAGTTAAATGAATGAATCATTTAACTGTTTTTACGGACCTTGAAATTGCAAAAATTCTTGCTGTTGCTGCAACAGTTTTATTTCGACGCACATACCGCCTGCGAAAAGATTTTGCGTTGGCATCGTTTCTTATGTTGTTTACAAGATAGTTTTATTAATGAAGCACAAGAATCTACCACTACCTAGCGATGGTAGAATATATAAATATTATTTTTTACTCATCATCATCATCCTGACTCTGGCCCATTAGAAAGAAATCTGTAACCATTACAAAAAACTCTGTCTATTTGAAAGTCCAGCAATCATTGTTTTATCAGTTTACTAGACTCGGTGAAGCTCCGGTAGCTTCGTCCAAAAATATGGCCTACGTTACTCAGGGATAGTGAGCGTGTATAAAAGTAAGAGAATTTGTAAAATCGAGTGTATTACTATAAATAATTATTATAGTGGTGGCGTTCTGTTGTTGCACTAACTAGCTAAAGCTAATTAAATTGAAGTATAACGGACTAAAATGACATATTGCTATTCGGTTAGTGCCATGCTAAAATTAAAACGGAACGCAATATTGCGTTGACAGCTCTAAATTTATAAACGTCAAATCTCTAATTACAATTTGCTTTAGGAAGTGTATAGTAAATGATACAAAATCGACGTGTGAGCCTTAAGACTGCTGTCCACGTCCACGGCTGGAAATAGGCCTCCCCATGTCATCATCATCATATCAGCCGTAGGACGTTCACAGGTGAACAAAGGCCTCCCTCATTGATCTCCAGGTACTGCGGTTGGAAGCGGCCTGCATCCAACGCCGGTACCAACCTGCGGTTCTTACCAAGTCGTCTGCCCATGTTGTAGATGGGCGTCCTACGCTGCGCTTGCCGGTCCATGGCCTCCATTCGAGAACTTTACGGCCCCATCGGCCATCTGTTCTGCGCCAATAGTGAAGGACCACGTCTCGGTTCTATATGTCATCACTGGTAATACACACTGATTGAAGACTCGTCCTCGGGCACTGAGGTATGTTGGACGAAAAGACGTTGCGAAGTTTCCCAAACGCTGCCCATCCGAGTTGGATTCGACGATTGAACTCTTTCACGAAGTTGGACCTACCTAATTGGAATGTTTGTCCTAAGGTATACGTACGCGTTGACAACTTCAAGAGCCGAGTTCTCAACCATAACTGGGGAAGGCACGACTTGGAGATTCGACATAATTTTCGTCTTGTCCATGTTCATTTTAAGCCCTACACGTTGGGTGGGAGACTCGATTGAGGCCTTCGAGCATCGTGCTGAGCTCTTCCATCGACTTTGCCATGACCACAATATCGTCGGCAAACCGAAGGTGAGTGATGTATTCGCCGTTAATATTGATGCCCAGTCTTTTTCATTCCAGGAGCTTGTAGGCATCTTCCAAAGCGGTCGTAAACAGTTTCGGAGAGATGACATCTCCCTGTCTTACGCCTCTTTTTAAGGGCCTTTTTTACCTGCCTTATTTACCTTCGAGCTCTGTTCTTGTACTCAGACTGACATAGTGGCGTTTTTACATAAACACTTCAACACTTCGATCTACCGATAGTCAAGGTCAATAAAATATGGCATCGTTGGAGAGACACAAGCACTGAAACGTAATTAGAATGTGTAATGTAGGTAATCTCTTCAGTAATTTCAAAACAAATAATTGTATAAACAGGCATGACTGTAACGCTAGCGAGTCAAAGAGTCACTGTAATTACCACACTCAACTATTTATGACGCAACTAAACGCATCTTGCCAAATGAAAGCACAACGTGGATGCATCATAATAGTATGTGAAATAGCACTGAGACCGGCTGTGCAGGTGACGTGTACAACTGAAATACAACCGAGCCGACTACGATAGATCATTGGCAACCAACTGCTGACGTACTGGAGCTGTCTTAACCTGCTACCCTGCCAGGCTGTCTAATCGAACTGTTAGGCCGCACTCGAACTAAATAGAGGATTAAACTTTTGAATAAAAAATGTGGTTTAATTTAATGCATTACTTTGTAGCAATGAGCTACAAAAGCCTACGCAGAAGTCCTTTAACTGGTACGCTACGCAACTGCTACGCTACGAAAACCTACGAGTGTTTAAAATGTGTAAACAGAGAGCATTTTAGGCTCTGTTTATCATAATTACCAATCCATGTTCAGAACTAGATAAAGCTTTGATGGAAATAACAAAAAGCACTTATAACGCTATTGTACGTAATACTTACATTTCATTTACCTTGGTCGACTAATAAATAAAGCCTAAAATGGAGTAGATTATTTGGCTAATAACTTATTTCATGTTCAGTCCGTTCAGCCACAGTTCAGCCAAGCTCGTAAAAGAAGGTAGGTACTTAGATCGTAATAAGCCTTTGGCGATAGCGAAGGTATATAATAAATTGGCTGACTTGGGCCATATCTGAAGTGAAACATCAGGCCTTCGAAAATGGGTCAGGGATGGTTGGTGAAAACGCAAATGCATTAGTATTACGATGTTTCACAGTTCGTACGGTGAGTGGCACTTGGGTAGGCCAGATTCAACCCTATTACGCTGAACACTCTGGGAACTTCACTAATTAAGTACGCGATGTAACGCACTGCGTCAAACTAAATAAACGTTCTTCTCTGGTAAATTTTTAAATATTTTAAAGGGTCCCTCTAAACATTTCACGTCATATGTGTACTTACCTAGGTAATTATTTTTTTTTGCGATCGGTGCAAACACTTTATCTTTTACTTTGTTTATCGGGATATAAAAATAATATTCGATTCCATTAAAATGTAAAGGAAACGTCATAGAAGACATAAAATTTGTATTGGCGCGTGAAATGCCGATCGTACGAAATTTACTGCCGATTAATTAAGTCCGTAGCCAAGATACTCCTCTATGAAAAGCTATTATCCTGATAACAGCTGTTTGTACCTAAGCCGACGCACCTTATCACAACTACACACCTGTCAGGTTCAATAATATAGTATAGATAGCCTTTTTACGTCATACTTTTATCACTGAAAAATCAACGCAGTGCGCAGAAACTCTGACCCTTCACTTTAAATTACAAAGCTTTGTTTTTATTAATAGGATTAGAAACCATTGTATCATAATAATTATTGGTTGTGCTGTTTGCAGTTTCTCAGTTTAATTATGTAAATATAAAAAAAATATCTAATATTACATGTAAATGCATGGAACAAAAGTTATTGATGTATAGTTTCAAGAATATTTTATTTTATAACAGACATATTAAAAAAGAGTTTCTCAAAAGAATGGTTCTCAAGTCGCCCGTGTTTAGGGTTTCGCTTCGTAGTTAGGGTTACTCGCTCAAATAAGTGATGCGTTTTCCCAGACATACCGGAATACTTGAAACCGAAACTCAATTAATTCCTGTTAATATGTTTTGGTAACCATAAAATAGCATACATCAACTTCTAACAACAGGTCTGCGGTTAACTACGAAACCCTACATAGCGCGTGGCCCGACACGCACCTGGCCTAATTTATTTATTTTGTTTTTGTTACCTTAGACCTCTGTCGCGTCGTTTATGAACCGATTTGTTTATTATTTTGAAATCTATTTAAAAAGTAGGTAGGTATACTTTCTTTTCATTGAATATTTTTTTTCAAAACTTAGGTACATCTCATGATGGGATCTATGAGGAATCGAGGGAACTCTTCAAATAATATAGGCCAAGTAACAAGTTTTAATTACCTACCTATATTTAAATATAACCACGTATTACCTTATTTACCGTGACCGTAACATTTAACCCTTGGGACGCCCTAGGATATGATTAGGTGGAGATGGTTTATCCAGCTATACCAAATCTAATAATAATATTAATTAAGCAATTACGAATTGCAAAAAACATACAAAGGTACGGAGCTAAAGAAGCCACGGATTCTCATGATATTTATGGATAAGCCAGGATTCAACACACGGCCTTCGTATACAAATTCAGATACAGGAAAATTCAGACATACCACTCGGCCAACACGGCTAACCTCAGTCATGCAATTATTGTACCTCTATTTCATCCATTTATAGAAGTTTATTTAATAACAGCTTCCATGTGTGTTTGAGTAGCAATCCGTGTTTATTTTGGTTTGGGAATTGATTTATGTTTCACGTCGCTGATTTGCGACTTTGATCGAGTGCTTTGTTCGTTATATACATGCCTACCTACGTTGCATAATCTATATAGGTAGACTTCATGTGCTTGCACACAGTTTGAAAATATGGATAGATGAAATCACGATCTGATCGATAGAAAGTTTTTAAGATTAGAAAGTTTAGCTGTAGTAGAATGGTTTTATTTTCTAAAGTTACGAGTTCACGCTTCTAATCTTGCCGTAGCTATTTTAAGTCTGCGTGTATAAATAGATGAATCGAGATGAAATTTAAAGTTCAGTGACGAAACTAGTGTAGTTAGTTTGATTTAAATATAGACGGTACTAGAGTTTAATTTAGCTAGCCTAGGTACTCGGGTCTATATTTAACTGACCGGTGGGAAAGTTTACAAGAGCTGATTTAAATATATTTGTATAGACTTCTAAGCAAAGACATGGTATGTGATTTGTAGTGCTTTATTTCATAAAACGACTTCAAGCTGAATCATAATAATGAACTTCTTTAACAATATCAGACACGACAAATTATTGATGAACGGAATGTATGTAATCGCTAGTCGGGAAAATAACGGTCTAGTAGGTAGGCGTATTTCGTATAGATTATTATAAAACTATAGATATACATGGTATTAATCATTTGAGATAGGCCAGACTCCTATAATTGAAAAACTTAATGAAGTGAGATCTTGGGTCATATCCAAGGTAATATTAAAAAAACGTTGCCAAATTAGCTATTTAACTCTTTGTTGGTACAGCGTTCGCATAACTGTACTTATTTATTTATATGTTCAGCTCATAATATTTATATGTGAAGATGACGTATCGTCAAAATAAAAACCCTCGTTGTAAATATTGACTTTCCGGGTGAAGTTCGATTAAAAAGCCAACCTTGATGGATCCGTGTAAACATCTAGTTGGCAGGCATCTTCCGGAATTTTAACGAGAACTAGTCTCTCTCATCGACAATTAACTAGGTATTAGTATGATGAAGTAATTTATAGCCTGATGTCTCGTGGAAATAGAGTCAACTTGACATAGTTTCATTTGTACCATGATATAGTGTTATTCGATTTGGCTAGTTTGCGACAAGGTTGAGTGAAAATATAGCTATCCATATAGCTATATATTTGGGAGATCAGAATGTGTCAGCTGGACTCGCCCACCGAGGGTTCCGTAGGTATGTAGGAACATAATTAATATTAGTAAAGTTTGCTTAACCTCGATTCGTACTTTTTTTAAGGACGGTTTTTTTATGATTCCGTTGCAAATATATAGGTTTTGGATTTTTTTATTCTTTTGAGAATGTCGAAACATGTGTTTTTTGCGGCATAAACGGTCGTATCTTTTTTTCAGGTTTACTTTATTAGATTTTTCACAGCTTAAAGAGGCTGTAGATTTAAGTATATGGTTTTAATTTCAACTCGATACCTCTACACGTTATCTAGATAAAGGGTCTTGACAGACCGACAGACAGGCTGACGGACAACAAAGTGATCCTATAAGGGTTCCGTTTTTTTCCCTTTGAGGTACGGAACCCTAAAAACCTAATAACCTACTGTCTCTCCATCTCAGTTCTGTCACAGGCAGTGTTTTCGGATAGTTATAAAAAAAATCTAATAACCTACTGTCTCTCCATCTCCGTTCTGTCACAGGCAGTGTTTTCGGATGGTTATAAAAAAACCTAATAACCTACTCTGTCCTTCCGTCTTGGTACTGCCACTGAAAGGTTTTAAAATTTCGAAAATATTCGGAATAATAGGTTTTATGATACGTTATTATTGTGACACATAATGTTTATAACGATGAAAATTATGGAAATAATATATTATGTAAAATAACTTTATACGTAAAGAGCATTAGGATGAACAATATCTTATTGTAAATGATAGTTATGGAACTATAATATTATGGATGTATTATGATGTTTCGGAGACACTTGTTATTGATTGTGAATTTCGGACAATCTATATTCGGAGACTAAATGAGCACCCCAAATTGACACTTGCTGGGTGTAATGAGTCCTTGATTTACGGCTATGCATTTGGTATCTGTTCGAACATACTGTATAGTCGTAAATTATTGGCAATCTTCTTTATAGCTTTACTTTGTATTAAGCACTTCATTCAAAATAGAGTTTCTATAAAATCACAAATCGTAAAATTTATTACGAACTTTTTATGTGTTTACGGAGTGTTTTCAGGATGGTTTATAGACGCCATGCGTAAAATCCAGCTTAAGGTAATTACGTATCTATTTATCAATAGCGGTAGGTACATTCAAAACGGAGTTTCACTACAGGTAGATAATATACATCCAATCAGTTTTGTTGTCTATAATAGATAAGGTATGTTCAAAAGGTTCTATAAACTTAAGAGGAAACATCTGGTCACCAATCAAACCTTAATTCAAGTAGACACACTACATTGACCGCACTAGGGAGAAGCAGGCTAATTTAATTAACAAAATGAGAATTTATTGCTGTAGTTAATTTACCCATAAAAAGGGGATTTGGACAATATACTACCACTTAAGTCTTTCTGGAAGCCTCCAAGGACAATGTGACGATTTTCACTAAATAAATTATTCATTTGGCTCTCGAATTCCCGATTCTGAAATATTAATTCTGGCTTACTTTGACGAGGATGAAATATCTTTGTCTGTAGCATGCAAATTTAAGAAGCGTAGGCTCTCTCCTCGCTATGCAACCTGGTGACATAATCCGGCACTGGGGTCACGGCGACATGGGCAACTCGCCAAGAAGGGGTTGAATAGAGACGATCTATGTAGCCGTATCAAAGATATAAGTTATATATCTTTGATACGGCTACATAGATATTTACACCATATTTGTGCACGCCCAGGATGACTGGCAGAGAATCTTTTAGCATTAAGTCCTCCTTACACAATAGTTACGTGTTAAAGTGTTAAATAAATAAATTAAATAAATACATGGTTATTAAAATAAAATTATTTTTTCCAAAATCAGTTGCTGATGTGTGCATTTCGAATACGGTGTTTTTGGAATAGTAATGTTGATAATTTTATCATTTAAGCAAGATATATTTTTGGCTGTTTTTTTATGTATCTATGAATTACTTATCTAATATTTTGTTAGAAGTACTGGATACAGGAAGGTCGGTCGTCAGATAGCGAGGTAGGCAGACGACATCACAAGCGTCGCAGGCTAACGTGGATTAGATTGACACAGGACAGTAAATTGTGCCATAAACATAAGAAGGCCTTTATGGTAAATTACATACAGCATGAATACCAGTGTAAATTCTGATTATATATCATATATTTAATATACATAATAATCAGAATTTACCTACATTTGATTGATTATATTCTATATACTTTAGGGTAGCACAGCCTCTGCCAACTGGGGGAGGTAGTTTACGTCCGTAGTTGGCTTACTGCCAGCCGAAACCTTTCTATTGACACATGTCTAACTTCTTTATAAGCAAACCCAACTTTATTCCACCTCCAATAGAAAAAAATAACCTAAGCTCGCTCACGTATTTAAAACGAGAAAAAAACTATGTATATGCGTTTAGGTATCCAGAATCACGCGAATAAATTGTTCATTAAAAAATAAATTGTCTCAAAAACATGCTTATCATACGCAACGCTGTCACACGCGTCCCACGTAATGTTAGAACTGTCGATTATATTTTTTGTATCCTGTCCCACGCGTAAGACCAGTGATAGAGCAACGTAAGTTGTGTACGCGGAACAAGTGTGCATACAAACAGTCCCACGTTGCATGGTACCTATACGTTTTAAACGATAGGCTCAGTATGTTTTTTTATCTTTTACGGTTACGAAATCTAAGGTTATCGATAGCAAATTAGATGACGTCTCACATTCGATTATGTTATGACGTCGATCAAAGGACAAGCTCGTTATTATTATTGGGACGGGACATCCGTTTCAAAACATTTCTTTCTCAATAATAATATCAACCTTGCAGAATTCCATAGTCGTGAATTAGAAATAATTCCATAGTAGTGAATTAATTCAGTGTACAATTTTTGTGCAAGTTAGCAGTTAAACTTAAGGGCTATCTTAAGTTTAACTGCTAACTTGCATAGTGTTTCGATTATAAATAAATTAAAAGTAAAACAAACTTTTTAACAAACAAGCTTTTATTTAAACGTACTAAAAAATTAAAAAACGAAGGGAACATTTTTATTTTATTATTTTAGTACGTTTAAATAAAAGCTTGTTTGTTAAAAAGTTTATTTTACTTTTAATTTATTTTTTACTTTTTAGTTACCTATCACTGGACAGTTGGTTTCTTGTCTGTTCATCTCATGCCCGCCATGTTGGATTTAGAGTGAAGTCATATAATTTTTCGAGTAACTCTCAGCAAGTCCTTTTATTTGATATCCTAAAATAACTAATCCGCTCTCTTGGGTATTCTGCCATATTGGATTTAGAGTTGTTTTTTCATTTTTCGAATTAGTCCGCCATCTTGAGTATACCGCCATGTTGGATGTAATGTCATTTAATTTTTCGAGTAACTATCAGCAAGGCCTTTCATTTGATACCCATATTGTAAGAGTGCATTAAGAATAACTAGTCCGCCATCTTGAGTGTTCCGCCATGTTGGATTCAAGAGTGACGTCACATAGCTGACCATGCATTGTCATCCAAAGAAAACATGTATACAAAATTACAGATCAATTGGTTGAAGATATCTGCTTCTAAATTGAGTTGCAAGATTCCGCGAAAAAACATAGTTACATACATACTTACATTATGTATGTATGTATGTATGTACATATGTATACATACATACATACATACAGGGCAAGCTAAATAAAAGCTTGATAAATGGTGCGCTACACAAAATAACGCATGTATAGCTAGATAGATTTTAATACCTTTTCATTTGACTTCTGCTCTGCTAATTTTACCATCTTTGAATTGCGGCAATATCAAATAAGTTAAAGTGGTTCGTAACTCGTTTGTTTCTTCCGTTTCTGGTTTATGTGGCGATTAATTTACTCGAGACTACGTAAAGGTTAATTATGCCGAATTTGCAATTCGAAACTAAGTTGATACCTGGGGTAGGTATTCCCGACTAAGCTGGAAGGATGGTATAGGTGCTAGGTAAGCCAGGCGCTGCATAGTCCCGTACAGCATGAAGACCAGTGGCTGGCGCCGTCTTAATCATCTATTAATAGATGTGGAAGGTCAATATACCAGGGTTTAATATTTCTTTCCTTTTGTGTATCTTTCTTAAATCTTGACCTTAGCCCGCACTTTGTAGGCCGGCACAAGAGGCGTATGAGAGGGTTTTCAGGCAGTTTTGCAAAATATTTTGCCCTTAGAGCAAGTTTTTGTGACTGTGATTCTGAAAATTCAGATTTAAAGATTTTCTTTTTTGTATGAATTTTTATAAGTTGTCATAAACGCCCTCACCTTAGCATCAAAAATAAAGCATCAATAAGTTATCAATTGCATAAAAAATAAAGCAATTGGTATACCTACCGGTATACCGCTCGCGCTTCGGCCCTCCTCAAAAATAATTTTATCGCTACGCGCTTTCGGCGGAGACTGAAAAATCTATACCTCTATATATAAAATTCAAAGTCCTGACTGACTGACTGACTGATATATCAACGCACAGCCTAAACCACTGGACCTAAAAATTCCCACGGGATAGGGAATAAATGGGATTTATATTTTCGAATCAAAGTGGTTCTGCGTGAAAAAGGGGATTTCCACGCGGACGAAGTCGCGGGCAAAAGCTAGTAATTATATAAAGTCTGGTCCCAACTACTACATATACCGCCATCTCTGCCGCCAAGCAGTGTGTTCCGGTTGAAAGAGTAAGAGGGCCGGTGAAATTACAGGCAAATGAGACCTTTAAACTCCATGACTCAGAGTGACGGGCGCAATGCAATGCAGCGTTAGAGGGGTAGAGGTTACCGCTTAATATAAGGTGGACCTTCGGCGTGTTTTGTCATTTAATAGTATAAAAAAATTGCACGTATTTATTGAAATATTTTTTTTATGATCCTTAAAACAAAATATTAGTAAGGAGAATACATTGAAAACAGTTGTACTAACTCTTTGTTAACACGGGTTGAGACCCGTGGATCCGTGATCCGTGATTCGGGGATCTAGATCCTCGAATAGAAAGAAGCGTACAAGTGGAGGTCTAAAAATATAAATGGCGAGGCACGTGCGCCGTGAGACGTTGGATCAATATTGGAACTTACTGCACAATATGGGTACACCAATGGCCCACTTACTAACGATGTTGCGCAACCTAGTAGGTCTTGTAAGTTGTAGAAGTTTTTGATACTATTGATGGGTTTGTTTCTTTTTTATGCAGTCAGGGTGTTAGTGAAAAATATTTATGTTTAGTAAGAGAAATATTTTTTTATTCGGAAACTCTAAAGGTTACCTACTCGATGACAGAATAGAGACAATATAGGATTTATAGGCAATTCCTTTCTTTTTAAGTCTATGGGTGTGAATTAGTATAAAACCGCACTATATACATAAACTATACCTCTATGTACATATATCGCTTCATCATTTCAGCCGTAAAACGTCCACTACTGAACACAGGCCTCCCTCATGGGTCACCATGAGGGGTAGTTGCCATACTCGCCACGCTTGGCAAGCGGGTTGGCGAGCGCAGTACGGGAAGTTGATACAAGGAAAGACGCTGCTGCCCATCTTCCGGAGGTATACCTTAGCAGGCCTTACTGCATCCACGGGCATAAGAGGAGGGATAACATTCTACTGCCGGCACCCCACGGCATTTTATATTGCTTAATTAATAACAGACAATTTACAAGTGTGAAAAGGGACCAAAGTGGGTTTAACTTGAAGTAATACTCCCTTGTTGCCACATACATATTTTACTATTGTTTGATTAGACCTACTTAATACTTTCTGTACTGTCGCTATGTAAGAGTCTAAATATAAATTTGTGTTTTCAAAAGTTAATAAACCAATACGTGAGAAGTTTATTATGAATATTTGATAAGGTAAACCTACCAACATTGTTGAGTACAAGTTTTGTATTATTAGCATGACATGAAAACACAAACAAACACAATCAATTATAAAAAAGCATAATACTCGTTGGCAGAGTAAAACAACACTACCAAATTATCGATACAAGAAATAACAGTACCTATCTATTGAATAATTTTTCATTGCCAAGATTTTTAGAATGGCTATCAATATAATACTTATGTTGTAACCTACTTTGTTAATGCGTTACATAATACGAAATAAACAACACGATCATGGCACCATATAGCGTAAAAGCTTCGAGATAATGTGCCGACAAATTGACTTGGTTGTCTTTGTTAGTCTTGTCACATATTATTAATCCCTTTAGCTTACCGGCTAGGGGAGTACTGAAGGAATAGAGGGTTTGTGCAAAAATAAAATATAGAAAAGGCTTTTCTAAATTTATCATCTGCGAAAAACGGAAAAAGGGAGAAAGGCCTTTGCTCTGCACCGGTGAAGGCCTTCCTACCTTTTTCTTTTCACATGGGCTAGAATTAAATAACGAATAATTCTTTAATTTGTCATCAACAAAACCGACTTCAATGAGAAATTCTAAAATGTTGCTGAAAATACCCAAAACGCTGTATGCTTTATTACGTTTGAATATTTCCCTTGATTTATCATCATCAAAACTGAAAAAAATCAATTGAAAAAATCATCAATTTAAAAGCAAGCAAACATTGTTAAGTGAAACAAGAAACCCAAAGTAGTCCAGTACATATTACATTATTTAATTCCATTAAATTTCATTCCAATGACCCTGATGCTGATAATGATGATGATGATGTGTGGATAAGTATAGAAATAAATAAATAAATATAAAAATAAATAAATAAATAAGTATGATGATTAGTGGATGGGGATATATGTATTATCTTAGCCATCGTTCGATGTCGTAACCCCGTGAATTTTGCAATATTGAAGAGTTTTGATATCCATCTGTGGACTTCTTTATCAGTTCCACGTCACCAAATCATACTTTCTGAATGCAAATGCTTGACCTTGAGCTAAATATGCCGAAATCGCTATACGTTTACCTACAACATTTACAACAGAGGAGTTCCCTCGATTCCTTATGGATCCCATCATCAGAACTGAGTTTTGAAATTCAAGGTGTGTCTATACGAATCCCAAAAAAAGTCAAATCGGTTCATAAACGACGGAGTTCTGAGGTAACAAAGATTAAAATAAAATGCAGACGACTTTAGAACCTCCTCCTTTTTTTGTTGTCGGTTAAAAAGTGGTAAATTTTTGTGTTTTGGGTTAAACATTTTATAAGAGTTCTTTATACTTTAATAAAAAGAACGGATTAATTATTTTTTATTTTGTTTACATAATAAATTGTGTTAAAAACATAAATAATGGCCGTGGGGCGCCGGCAGTAGAATGTTGCCCCTCCTCTCTTGCCCGTGGATGCAGTAGGGATCTGCTGAGGGATACCTCCGAAAGATGGGAGGCAGCATCTTTTCGTATTTTCAGCACCCTATACTGCGCTTGCCAACCGCGAGCATGGCAACAACCCCCTTATGATAATACAACACAAAACCAGGCCCCGAATCCCCGGCAGCCATACTTATCCTGGCTACGGCAGCAGTCACGGTAACGGCCGGGATAGGGGTGTTAAGAATCCCCGCGGATGATCAGCTATCAACCCCAACGACGACCCTGGTAACACACAACATCCGCACTTCGAGGACAAACAAAAAGATTGTTGAGCAGGAAGAAGAAATTAGTAGATTACACTGGGACATTTTGGGATTATCAGAAGTCCGTAGAGAGGGCGAGGATACGATATCCCTCAAGTCTGGTAACCTACCATGGTTACCAAACTACCGGGAGGGCAACCATCAGTCCCAAGGTGGTGTTGGGTTCCTCGTCCAGAAGTCACTCATCAACAATATTATCACCATGGACAGTGTGTCGAGCAGGGTCGCATCCTGACACTCAGAATATCTAAGCGATATTCGTTGAAGGTCGTTCAGGTGCGCCGACCTCGTCACACCCAGATGAAGAAGTAGAGTCTATGTATGAGGACATCAGCAGAGAGCCATACATACGAACAACACTTACTTCACTGTTGTTGTGGGGGGGGACTTCTAGGCATGAAAACCGATGATGAGTTGAAAGTGGGGCAATTTGGACAACGGCGCCCCAGGGGACAGAGACTGGCCGATTTTCTAGAGAAAGAAAGACTCTTTATGATGAATTATTTTTTCCAGATGCCGCCTCACAAGAAATAGAAGTCAATCGGCGAATCCAACTCGGATAGGCAGCTTTTGGGAAACTTCGTCTTTTCGTCCAACATACCTCCGTGCCTTAAGACGAAAGTCTACAATCAGAGTGTGTCACCAGTGATGACATATGGAACAGAGACGTGGTCCATCACTATTGGCCTTACCAATAAGCTCAGTGTCGCTCAACGAGCTATGGAGAGGGCTATGCTCGGGGTTTCTCTACGGGATCGAATCAGAAATGAGGAGATACGTTGAAGAACTCGGGTCGCCGACATAGCTAAACGAATTAGCATGTTGTAGTGGCAATGGGCAGGCCATATAGCGTGCAGAACAGATGGCCGATGGGGCCGCAAAGTTCTCGAATGGAGGCCACGGACCGGCAAGCGCAGCGTAGGACGTCCACCTGTAAGATGGGCAGATGACTTGGTGATAACCGCTGGTCGGTGGTGTATGCAGACTGCATTCAATCGTAGTCCTAGGAGATCAATAAGGGAGGCCTTTGTCCACCAGTGGATTCCCTACAGCTGATATGATGATGATGATGAATAAATTGTAATTATACAAAAAACTACATTCCAGTAACCTAGAAATCCCAATTTGGAAAACTAGCGGAAATATAAAACGAAGTAACATAAATCATACTGAAAGAAAATAAACATGGTAATCCACGTTTATTTTCGTTGTAACAATATCTCTTTCGCTTTCCTTATTGTGTGTCCCACATTCAAAATACTAGAATGTTTTATTAGTCTTAGGTAAGTGAAGTAGATATCTACTTCGGGACATGCACGCAACCACCGGGCAAACATGGGGATGGCTGCTTTGGTATTTGTTCAGCTTATTTGTTGATCGATCAAATAGCACTACTCTCTTTTGTATTTCCGTGCTCTGATATACTTAGTTGCCTCCTAAAAATAAATTTGACGACTTCTGTTGGTTCGAATACAGCCTCGGGACAAATATCTGTATGGACTCTGAAAAATATGCACATATTTTTTTAGGGTTTTCTTGGTGTTTTTTTGTTTATTAAATATATACACATATATATGTATATAACTTGGTTTTTTTAAGTATATCAGTCATCTAGAACCCCTCTGCAGCTCTGCTTAGCTTGGAACTAGATCATGCTGTGTAAATTGTCCAGCATTATTTATTGTTATTTATTTTACTATGACATTTGTCTTGGTTTGGACTAACCGATAATAGCCGATGAACAAAAAGCTACGTAAACAAACAATATATTTTTTTAATATGCTTTATTAACAATAATGATTAAACTAACTAGAACCATGGACCAAATAAATACTAATAATACTATACCTCAGGTATTTATTTAGCCCACGCTAGAACTAACGTAAGTGTAGAACCACTTCCTGACCTCCCATTTCGTTTGCAATATTTGACCAAATAGTATTTTTTAAACTTTCGCGATCACGATTCAGAAAGTATCATTTGGCGAAATGGAACTGATGAGGAAGAGCATTCAGTTTTGCATTCTACAGATCATTTCCTTTATTTTGATATCAAACTCACTTGGAAACTTTCAATTATTCACCCCCTCTTTAAGCCCCCATGGGTTAAAGAGGGGGTCAAACTATCAAATAAATCAAATAAAAACTGCAAATCGGTCCACTTGTTTAAGAGCTACGGTGCCACAGACAAACACATAGACATACTCTTTTTTGTCGGGGGTTAAAAAAGAATACACACCACTTATTTGGTAGTTGCAAGTACCGTCAAGTAGCGGACGTAAGAAGTAAATAAAGTTCTGTGAAATCTATGTAGTTCAACCGTTTATCTAGCAATTAATGATGTAGATCCTACCTTAATCCATTTAAGACATTATACTTATCTAAGTATATATTAACTAGCTTTTGTGTATTTATTTATGTATATTTATTATATAATATATAGTTGTTATTTAAAGTGTCATCATCATCATTTCAGCCGTAAAGCGTCCACTACTGAACTAAGGCCCCTCATAGATCTCCATGAGAGGTAGTTGCCATACTCACCACGCTTGGCAGGCGGGTTGGTGAGCGCAGTACGGGATGTTGATATACGGAAAGACGCTGCTGCCCATCTTCCGGAGGTGTCCTTTAGCAAGCTTTTACTGCATCCACGGGTAGGAGAGGGAGGGGTATCATTCTACTGCCGGCACCCCACGGCCAATTTAAAGTGTGTTTTTAGTTTAATAAGTTTTTTTTTCTGTCTGTATGTTAGCACGCCTGTATTTCTGTCTTGGACGTTTTTGGTTTTATGCTCACCATTTGTATACTCTTTTTCGTAAACTGTGCGCAATAAAGAATTAAAAAAAACAGTAACTAAACTTCTTTATGCCTCTATCTTCACGTAGCAAAGCCTACGCGAGGCGTCTACGAAATCTCGTGGAGGGTTCGTACATACAGTTTTTTTTGTTTTTGGTCGATATCTTGATTTTGTATATGTAAAATATTATCCTAATGCAGCTACGTCCAACAAAAATATGCAAAATACAAGTTTGTAAGCATTTTAGTATGTACTTGAGATATCGCGTTGAATGAGTGAGCTAGGCAGGAGTTAACGATGAACATTTTCTTACATCTGCCTAGGTACTATTCGATCTCTATTTGCATCTGTGCTAAGCTGAACATGTATACTAACAATGTATCTATAGCAGTATATTATTTGGAGTGAGCCGCCGATGCCAAGCAGAATCGTATAAATTCCGAAGTTTAACACAAAGCTCTCAATTTGGCAGAGTCTGGGCTGAAAGCATTTTCGAATTCTAAAATTCAGCATTTTCCGATGTAGGTTCCTACTTTAGCTACTTTTTTAACCAATTTTATTTCTCTTAGTAACAAAGGATATTTGGTTACCAGCCAAACGCTTACTGAAAAAGCTACAGAACTTTTAATTAATTTACCAACTAGTACGTGTTATATACGTGCAACCAAACCATTTCCTTCCAATGACATCCACCATCAGCGTGGTACTTAAGATTTGCACCCGCGTTTACTTCCCGAAATATCTTCAAAGAGCAGAGAAAGAAAACTGTCACATGTTAACGAATGAACTTACGAAAATGGGTCACCAGATTTCATGCAGTAGGTACAAGTACATACGTAACGTAAATTACCCAAGTCGATGCATTTAAAAATGGAGGTAAGGAAGCTTACCTACGTGCTGGTGTGTAGTGGATAATTAGGTAAAAATTACCTCGATTTGCCTACGTCACTTTCACATTATTTTCGTAGTGAAATAATCACTCTTGAATAAAACTCGCACTTCCGGCTATTTAACAAACATTCACGTATTGCTCATTCAGTTCAAACACCTACCTACTCGTGGATAGATAGGCACTTTATAATTAATTAATGAATGAAAGCCTTCAGTGTTTATACCTTGCCGTGTGGCCTTCGTAATGCGAATACACAAGCAGATCTCTTGTATCACTTCCTTGTTTCTGACGTACAACTGATGCACAGTGATGAAGAGGATCAGGAGATCAGGAACGTAGCACAAAGACACTGGGATTTGAATATAGCACGGTTGGATATGACCGCAATGACGCGATAGATAAACAAAAAAACGAGTTAAAGAAGAAAAGATTGGGATCGAGCAATCGAAACTGTTGGAGCTCTGTCGGGCTCGCGAGAGTCGCGCGGCTTCAGTCGGATGTGGCGACGGCTAGCAGCGGAGAGCGCTGGCGCGGACTGCCCTAACTCTCGCACCGTTGGCGGTGCCGACGCGCGCTGCCGCTATTTGCGCCCATGCCACCCACCCCGCCCGCCCAGAGCTTTCTCTGCGCAACGCAACATTTCACCATGTGATTATCAAAAGCGGAACAAAACCAAGAACAATCATTTTCACCTTAGTGACACGTAAAGTGGCCATAAGCAAATTCTGACGGTTCTATAATGGGCGCATAAAATTAATGACTGCAAGTTAATGATTCAAACAATCGTACGTTGATATAAGCAGGAGATAACGGTATCCTTCTTCTGGCGGCTGATTAAAAAGTCATTACAAATCCAATAAGTAACCGTCAGGGTGATTACGTATTTCGCGACAGGCCCGCAACAGGCGATCGCTGCTGCTGCAAGGAATTGACATTTGACAGTAATGATCGCCCGTTGGAAACCTGTCGCGAGATACGTAATCACCCTGCGGGTAGTTCTCGTGTAAATTACCTTTTTTCAAAATTCAAATTCAAAATTCAAAATTCTTTATTCGTAAACTTAAAATACATTATATAACGGTGTTTGAGACCCCCTTTTAAGTAAAGTATTTTACCTGTGTTAGGGGAATCTCGCTCTGCCGAAAACAATAGAATTAGAAACGTACATTAAGTTCAGCTAGTAGTTAATGTAGTATGTAAGGCTACTTAAATTATAGAGCTTATTATTTACAAAAAAGTTACTAATTGGAAAGCGAGCGCGCATGTAATTTTATAGGTGTATTAGTATGTGTGTGTGTGTGTGTGTGTGTGTGTGTGTGTGTGTGTGTGTGTGTGTGTGTGTGTATGTGACGATGTATGGTATATGTATGTTTATTAGTATATGTGAATATTTTGATGTTGGGACGTGTCTGTTAAATTTGAATATTAAATAGTAAAGTACATGTATGTAGTGATACAGGAATTCAGAGAAAAACCTAACATAGCTTATCAAACAGTGCTTCAGTTTCGTCATAGCTTAAGTAAAGTAGCCATTCGGTTAGTTTCTTTCTCAATTCAAATTTACTTAAGCCATGAATATTCTGTTTTTTATTAATTATGTTATATAGGTGGGTGGATTGGGATACATATTGTCGTGCAGCAAATTTAGATCTTACAGTTACTTTATTAATAATGTTTTTATTTCTTCGCTGTGTTGTTTTAATTGTAATGAATTTTAAATGTTTATGGATTTTTAAGACTATTTGTAATATATATAATTTTCTTATTGTAAGCAGTTTTGATTCTGTATAAAGTAGATAAGTTGGGTATCTGTATGGTCTAGAGAACATTACTTTGATGAGAGACCTTTGTGCTCTTTCTACTTCTATAAATTTACTCTTCATGGCTCCCCCCCCAAACGGTTATACAGTAGCTTATGACTGATTCAGCTAAGGAAGTGTAAATTTGGTTTATTAAAGGTTTAGGTGCGGAATTTCTTAGACTCTTAAAAATCCAAATAAGTTTCCTTACTCTACCCGCCAGCAGTTCTATTTGTGCACTCCATGACAATCGCTGATCAATCATTACGCCCAAGTACTTGGTCGTCTTAACTTTAATGATTTCAGAACAGGGGCACACATGATTGTCACGATTGCAGGAGTGAATTTTTATAGTGTAATCAGGGGGGGGCTGTGTGTTACTATACATTGTAAAAGTCATAAAGTTGGTTTTAGTCACATTAAGGGTGAGAGTATTATTGTTGAGCCATTCAGATACCAATGTGAGTCCAGTTTCAGCCTTCTGTTTAACATCGTCCCATGATTTGCCGGAGAAGACAATGGCAGTATCGTCTGCATAAGAGAAGATTTTGGCGTCACAGAGTTCAAGGCTGCAGAGGTCGTCAATGTAGACGAGAAACAGGGTCGGTCCGAGTACGCTGCCTTGTGGAACCCCATAGCAAATGTCCTCGTCTTCACTAACAACCCCACCAATCTTAACCCTTTGTTTTCGCTCTTGAAGATAATCAGACAACAAATCTAGGGGCTTACCACGAATACCCTTATTTTCTAGTTTATTGATAAGAGCGGGAATAGATACGGTGTCAAACGCTTTCTTTAAATCTAGGAAAACTGCTAGGCATTTCTGTTTACGATCTACTTGATCTACGATGTAATTGGTTAGAGCAGCGATAGCGTCTTCAGTTGAACGTCCATTCCTAAAACCGTATTGTGAGTTGGAGAATAAATTATAATTTTCGAAGTAGGAAAGTAATCTAATGTTAATAAGTTTCTCTAGTATTTTAGAAATTGAAGAAAGAACTGAAATTGGCCTGTAGTTATTGATTTCATCTATATTCCCATTTTTAAATACCGGTGTTATTATAGCCTTTTTAAGTTGTCTTTTTTTATTTCCCGACTTACCTTTTACATATTTTTTATTTTATCATCATCATCAGTCTATTGCTGAACACATAGGCCTCTCCCATGGCACGCCCTGAGCTCAATCTCTTTGAGCTTTTGTTCATAATCCCTGCCCGTGTTTGATTTGTTGCTTTTAATATAAAAAAATAATTTGAGGAGTGCATACTTGCATGCATTTATATCCCCGGAGTGCCGGCAGTAGAATATTGCCTTTCCTCTCGAGCCCGTGGATGCAGTAAGAATCTGCCAAGGGATACCTCCGGAAGATGGGCAGCAGCATCTTACCGTGTATCAACATACATTACTGCGCTCGCCAATCCCCCTATCGAGCGTGGCGAGTGTGGAAACACCCCTTCTTGATCAGTAGGAGATCCGTAAGGGAGGCTTACGTGCAGCAGTGGACGTCCTCCGGCTGCGATGATGATGAACAAAAAATCACATAAGAAATTTAAAATCAGAATGTCTATAAATGTGGTCCAGGCTTTATTTTTTTTATAACAGGTTGAACAAAATGAATAATTACAGTATTATTTAAAGAAGGAAAGGGACGTGTTTCCAAAAAGTTAGTAAAAACAAAAAATCTTCCTCAGGACTCTCTCATTGATGGATCACTCTCAGTACACCCAGTCTAAAGTTATGATGATGGTACTTAGGTTATTTTGCAGCCTAATGTAGCATATATATAATTTAAAAAAAAGTATTTAGTTTATCTGCCTAAGTAGTAACTGTACAATGAGTACTAAGTACCTACATTGTATTTGTAGACTACATGTAGAACTTTTTGTGAAAGGTTCATCCGGGGAAGTACTACCACCATACCTATTTCTGCCGCCAAGCAGTAGTCTTCATTGCTGCTGTGTTCCGGTTTGAAGGGCAAGGGGGCCGGTGAAATTGCGGGCACATGAGACCTTACAATAATTACACAATCTTATTTTCGAAAACGTTGAAAAAAATAGCGTTCCCCGCCTTATCTCCGAAGTTTGCAGAGATAAACCCCTGAAACTTTTATTGCCAATAGGTGTGTATGTAAAGATTACAGGAAATTTATAACGAACCCTAATTTCATAGTTTTTTAGAAATAATCGAAAGTGTAAAAATCTACATAAGTTCCGCTATCAGACAACAGATGGCGCTGTTAAGGTTCTACAACAAATATAAACCGCCTTTATCATATATTATATCTTTGATTATATTACATGATGGCACGGAACCCTCGGTGCGCTAGTCTGACTCGCTCGTACACGGTTTTATTTAAAAACAGATTTCCAGAATCATGCAACAATGCATCCTGTGGTGCTCTGATTGGCTAATTCAAGGTCATGATAGATAATGCACTAGGATAGGCTTGGGTGGTGTGCGTATCTATTGTTTCCGGTCGGCACCGCCATACTTTACCTGCCATAAAAGTGAGTCATGTTCAAGCCACCAAATTGTATTCTACAAATAGAAAAATATTAATGACAATTTTTATTACTTAAGTATAAGACTTTCTAAATTCGATATTTGATTTAAAGGTAGCAAGTAACAATTTAAATAATACCGTTTCACTTTTATTCAAATTTGAAAAACAACTACACATCTTGACTCTTGTACTAGGTGGATACGATCGGGAAATAAAAAGATACGTTTGTCAACACTGTAAACGAGTGCAACTTTTTATTTCCCGTTCGTTAACAGTGTTGACGACAGGGTGTTATCGAGCGGGAATGACTCACTTCCAAATGTAGTAGGACAGTGTATCCCAAGTAAGAATAGATGAAAGTGAAGGCAAACAGACAGTCAAATCTACAACACTCCTAGGGTCCTGCGATGGAAGATCTCTACGTGTGATAGAGCCATCATTGATGACGCACAGGTTGGCCTCATCAAACAATTCTACTAGTAAACGTCCAAACACATCACAGTGGCCAGAGCCCCAGGAAGTGTGATGAGCATTAAAATCTGCTAACAATACAATAGGAGAAGGAAGATCAGAGATAATAAAAAGGATATCCGGAATTAAAACAGAATTACGGTGAGGGATATACATATATTGATAGAAAGGAAATATTAAATGCTCTAACAGCTACAACATTAATTTCAAGAGGGAAGGAAGGCAGGGAAATTTGAGAGAAGGGAAGGGAGCGCCTGACGAGTAGGGCACTTCCGGCATACCCTGATTCATCCGGTGTAACCTGATGCCCTAAACTGGGAACCAGGGACAAGCCATGTCTCCGAGATGGCAATGACTGATGGATTACTGTTACTGTGTTAGCCTGTATCATCCCATTTTTGGGCGAAGGCCTCCCCCCATTCCCTCCACTCTTTACGATTTTGAGCCACTCTTTGCCAGTCCTTCTTGGCAGCGTCCAGCTCGTCTCGCCATCGTCTGCGTGGTCTACCGCGACTCCGTCTCGCTGTCTCAGGGCTCCACATTGTGGTTATATTGGCCCACAGCGTATCAGGCATGCGGCAGACGTGGCCGGCCCAGTCCCACTTAAGCACTTTGCGGCTTTTTCCCCTACATCGGTGATTTTGGTTTTGGAGCGCAGTGTGGTGTTGCGGATGCGGTCAGTTAATTTCACTCCAAGAATACTGCGCTCCATTGCCCGCTGGCAAACCTTGAGTTTGGAATTCTGGATGTTTGTCATAGACCAAGTCTGTGAGCCATAAGTAAGTACGGGAAGGATGCACATGTCCATAAGTTTGCGCTTTAGTGCCATTGGAAGGTTACCCTTCATGAGCTCTTTCATCGACCAATATCTTCTCCAAGCATTTTCAGTGCGTCTTGCGACTTCTTTGTCTTGCTTGCCTGCCTGGAGAGAGTAATTAGCCGATATAAATGTATTCCTGGACGTAGTGCATCTATTCACCGTTCACCGTTATACGGTATGTTATGCTGTTAATCATTACTTTGGTCTTCAACTGTTTATCTGTAATCCAACATCAAGGTCAGTGCGTTACTCAGGTATACGAGCATTGTTTGTAGTTCGTGGGCTGTGTTGGCGAAGAGGACAATGTCGTCTGCGAAGCGAAGGTTTGTCAACTTCACTCCACCGACTTCAATGCCTCTGTTTAACCAGCCAGACGCAAGCTTTCTGAACACCTCCTCTAATGTAGATGTAAAAAGTTTAGATGATAGAAGATCACCCTGTATAACTCCCTTTTCTATCGTGAAATGTTGAGAAGAAGTTTGTAAAAACTTTAGGTGATACAGGATCACCTTGTTTAACTCCCTTTTCTATCGTGAAATGTTGTGAAGAAGTTTGTACTTATTTTTATTTTGCTGTACTTTTAAGGTAGATTTTTTTAATGAGATTAATATAAGTTGATTGAATATTTTCTATTTTGGAAGATCCTCTATAGCGTTTAATCTGTTTTCAATCCAAACCGGGAGGAGTTCTGGGCGAAAGCTTTTCACAGAATCCTATCCAACGCTGCCTTTTTTTTCCTGGATGTTAATTTTCTAAATTTAGCTGCCAATTTTTTGTAGTTTAACAAATTATTTATGGTCATTGATTGACAGTATGTTTTCTCAGCCACCTTGCGTTCCTTAACTGCCGCTGTGCCACCCTATGGGTTGGCGATCTTAAAGTTCCGAGCGGATTTTTTAATAGGGATGTGCAGGTCAGCACAAGAAATAACTTTGTCAATAAAGTTATTATACGATAAAGTGGGGGAATCTAAAGAGTATTCATAGGAATTCATGTTATTGTCCAGTGAGGTTGAATAGGATGACCAGTCAGCACCAGAAAGTATGTATTTTAAATTGGGTGTTGGGTTACAAAAAGGGGAGACGCTATGAGGGAGATTAATATAAAGAGACATAAATATGGGAAAGTGATCGCTACCGTATGTCTGAGGTAAAGGATATACTCTACGAGTGGGAAACGTCATTAAGGAGGCAAAGATTAGCATCATCAATGATTTCTAGAAGAGAGTGACCAAAGAGATCTGAGTAGCTATGACCCCACACTGTGTTGTGGCCATTAAAATTGCCCATACATAACAATCACGGGGGAAGGAAAAGATCTAAATAGGATATCAGGGATTAATAAGGAGTTAGGATGAGTACCCACAGCGTTGATATCAGGAGGGGGGGAAGGGACAGTGATTTTTGTAAACGTAAGGGAGGACCAGTCCGCCCATCAGCCCTGTCGTCCCAAAGGCATGTGAAGCCTGAGATCCGAAATTGGGATCCAGGCCTCAGCCATGTCTCCAAGACAGCAATAACTGCCGGGCGGAACTCGTTAATTAAATGAATTAATTCGTGCGCTTTTGCACGCTTGCTCTGGGTGTTCCACTGTAAGAGGACCACTGGATCCATTATGACTAGCTAGGGAGACTAATTGTGAAATTTAAGAGGCGACGACGTTGCGTTGGACGGTAGGGAATGAGGGTTATCATTTCTTTCGCATCATCGGCTGCATTGAGTGCATTGAATTCGACTGCAATTTCATTCCGACCGATTTTTTTTTGACGCCCTCTGGGCAAATATTAGCAAACTTATGTTTTGCTAGAAATTTACCGAATTTAATTGGTTTTAGGACGGAACCTGTGGAAAGATCGGATTCTGCACGCGACACTTGGACAATATATGGTCCTTTATCTTAACTAGTGTAGGCCTGTATAGCACCTACCACTATGGATGGATGAGTAAAAATAGTTCGAATGGACGGAACATTCAACTCGCGAAGTACCTAATTACTTTTTTGGATGGGTTTATATCGTCAGACTCGAGACGACGTTTTTTTCCAGAACTTACGCTTTTGCCTCCGTGATGTTGGCCGTCAGGGGGGTCAGGGGGGACCGGGTCTAATTCCATGATTCAAATTCGAAGCAAATAAAGCCTCAAACTTGAGTAAAAAAAAAAATAACGAAAAAAGACTTACTAATTATGTAATTATCGGAAAATAATAAACACTTCTAATTGGCTAAATCAATATAAAAATTAAAAAAAATCGACAAAATGAAAACCGGACACGTTGAATCACTTTCGCGCCCAACGCAGTCCTGCACTGACATTAGATACAGAAAGTAATTCTTCTTCTTCTTCTTTTGTTAATGGCGTGTGTGACAGGAAAGATATTCCACCACTTTGCCAACGTCTGTTTATTCGACAAGATTTATAACAATGAAAAGAAAAAGAACACAAAAAAGGTTAAATTCACACAAGACACACATCTAAGTTGATTGATTTTTAAAAACTGAAACAAAATAATCTATACTATTTATACAACATCACATATACAAACACAACATAATATATTGAAATCTTTATACATACGTTTTTATGATATTAAGATACATATAGGATACTTAGACAATATTAAGTACAACTATAAATTATTTACAGATACTTATAAATTTACAAAATTTGGTTATAAAAGGGGAAAATACACTAATGGAAGAAGAGTTTTTATAGAAAGGGAACGTGGGATTTCTGGAGGGGTAATATCATGGAGGGATACTATCAGTTTAGGACAGGAGAAAAGGATATGGTCAACATTACCTTCATCCAAACCACATTCACACAAGGAGTGATCCCTGACCCTTATTTTGGCAAGAAAAACTGGCGTACCGGTATGACCCAATAGGAGACGGCATATATCAGACGATGTAGTATTAATAACTTTGCGAAACTTACAAAACCAGGGCTTAGGTGGGATTTCAGGCTGTATTTCGCCATAGTGTTTATCCTTGATTGAGTTAGATGAAAGCCACATACGGGACCATGAAGTCTTAAGATGAACTCTTGGAACTAAGCAAAGGTCGTGGGAATATATTCGGTACAGTACATCAGTGCCTGATACTTGAATTAGTGAATGATACTTTTACCCACCTGACATTGGCAGAGTTGCAGCAAGTGGCAAGCATCAGCCATTAGAAAGAAAAGAAGAAGAAAAATGTCCGTGCATGTGTGTGAGTTGCTGTCAAAGAGTATTTAACACCGTTTTTTATGTGCTGTGCTGAGCCGTTAGTTTTTGTTTAGATTTTTTGTTGAATATTCTGAGGCACTTTTATTTTTGAATACATACTCGCTTTTTGGAATAACTGAATTATAACTCATCAACATAACATTTAATGCTCGAAATGGCGAAATGGAAATTAAAGCGACAAACTTACGGAAGCGAAGAATTCACCATAACAGAAGGCGAGGATGTTACTATCGGCCGGTCTTTGACGAACACCATAACACTCTCAAGTATTGTTATATCAAGAAATCATTGTGTTTTAAAAGTTCTTAAGAATAGAGTTCTAATCACAGACTTAAAGGTGAGTTTTGGATCAATAAGGAGTTAGCTATGATTAAGCACACCTAGTCAATCACACATCTAAATATCAAATCAAATAACTATTAAAACCTTTACAACATATTACCTACATACCTATAGACCGCAATTTTATGGACGTTACCACCCTTGCTAACTGCTAGTGTGTTTAGGCAAGGTCTCAAACTGCTTGCACATAATATGAATAAGTACCTACATCACAATAACAATTCCTGATGTGTTTTACCCACCCAGTTTGATGGTTGTATGGTAAGAAAATATAATCTTTATGGGCATTTTCGTAGAAGGTCCTGGTTACAAAATGGAATCAAAAAAAATATTATTTTAAAATTATATAAATTATTTCAAATGATTCGCTATTCCTCAGAGATGTATAACATAGCGGCAAAATAACAAACAAATTGCATTTCCAAAAGATTTTTACCTTTTTTAGAGTCAGAAAGTTGTTCAGGTTTCATTTTGCAACTTTTTTCACATAATTTAATTGATAAGAAGTTATTATTTTGTGTTAAAGGTCCCGCTTAGTATGTTTAAATAAGATGGCCTTGAGGTATTTAAATATAAATAATTCAGTTTTGGCCTTCTTTCAAGACAGGTAAAAAATTTTGCTACAATCAAAAGTTGGTAAAACACTGTAAGACAAACATTTTTAAGGGGTGTCGAAAGCTAGTTTATTCTTATGTTACAATTTGTTGTTTAAAAATAGTCAAAATAAACAGTTTTTTTAACATAAATCTATAAACCTAAAAAAATCTTTGTTAATATCTAGAAATAGACTGGTTTCAAAGAAATATATTAATCAACTTGTGAGACACCTAAAAATCTACATGGACGTATTTTAAAAAAAATGTTCTTATATGACAAGTTCTTAACAATTTAGTTGCCAACATTCCATCTTGTTTGTTAGACTTGCACAATACCTGTATTGTTTCTTTCAGAGCTCAAATGGTGTGTATGTTGGTGCTGATAGAATACCACCAAATAAACCTTATGCTATTAAAGATTCTGATGTAATAGGAATAGGCTGGATATCAGAAGCATCATTGGCAGATATAAAGAATGAAGAAAAATTTGTTTTTCGACTGGAGAAAAATACACCATCAATTTTGAATCGAATCAAGTTTCAAGGTGAAAATGAAATGGATCCAATTGAGAAAAATAAATATGCATTGCAGAATGAAAAGGATGTGATTGAGGAAAATTTAGTTGCATTGCACTGTGATGAAAATATCTCTCCAAAAAATAATTCTCCTATTATTAATAGGTTATCATTAAAGAGATCATTAAAAGAAATCAAAACAGAAATCAAGGAGGAGAAGAAATGTAGAATAGTTACCATTGAAGATGATGTTATCAATCTACTCTCCGACAGTGAGAATGAATTACATAAAAATCATGTAGATATTGCTGACAACATAAAATTAGAGACAATAGGTGAAAAGCCTTTAACTTTAAAAGATAAAATTAAATCTGAAAATGATTATGAAGAGCTTGATGCATTTAGTGTTAAACAGGAGTACTTTGGGTATGACGATGAACCAATCAAAGTTGACAGCGATAGTGATAGTGAATCAGAGCACTGGTACTTACGACTATCCCAGAGTTCCCCGGGAAAGCCTTTCATAAGAAAGTCCCAAGATAAAGTTGATTCAAAACAAGATGATAGCTCCTACAGCCAAATGGATGATGACTTTATAAGTTTTGGTGAAAATAATGGTGAAGAAGAAGAGTATTTAGATGATTTAATAACTATACCAGAGCCCCCAAAAGAAACTGTAAGTAGTAATGTGAAGTCGGATGAAGAAGATTATGATGATATAATATGTTTAAACTCAGCATTCCCAACTGAAAGTGCAGAGCGAGCTGCTGAGAATAATGTTGGTATAGATAGAGTAGATGCAGGTTGTTCTATTCAAATTCGTCAAAAAATTGAGAAGAGTGCTGAATCACTTAATGTCCAAGTCCAAAATGATCTTGAAAAAAAGACACAGATGATTGAACCCCTAGTCAGGAGACAGAAATCAAAGCCAAAACATGAATCTGAAAGTAAGTACTGATTTTATTAATTAGATACTAATAGTCCTTTTTTAATTACTTCATGTAACATCATACTTATTCTTTTTTCCAGAAAAATCAAAAAGTGCATCAAAACTCAGCAATGTTAGAAAACATTCTTCACACTCATCATCCAAAAGACAAATAACAAATTCACAAAAAGAAGAAAGAAAGAAAAAGTTAAAAGAAATAGCAACAAGGGGAAAAGAGGGTGATACAGGTTTAAATTGTACAACTAGTAGTTGTAATAAACCAGCTTTAAATATGCATAAAATTACAAGCACCAGCAGAGGAGCATTCTTAGCAGATACAGTACAAGTTGTTAAACCTGTAAAAAATGAAGAGTCAAAGGAACTAAAATTAAAACACAAATCTAGTAAAAGCCCACCCAAACCTGAATCAAGCAATAAACAAGATACTATATCATCTGTAGATGTTGAAAATAACCAATTAGATTTATGTATATCCACCAGTAGTGACCTCAAGTCATCAGATGATAGAAGAAGGCAAGCCAACAGTAATTCTAGTCATACAACAAGTCATAATTCATCTAAATCTAAACCAAATGAATTTAGAATACCTCTGAAGAGCCTCAAACCAGAAATAGAAGCAACAAATGATATGACTAAATCACACGACCCTTCTAAAATGCAGGAAACCAGAGTTCCATTGAAAAGTGTCAAACCACTAACAGAAAGTGATGAAACATATTCAGGTAAACCATTCTCAAAGGTAGAACCGTTACCTCCTTCAAAATCCAAGAAGAAAGTGCGCTTCTCTGACGCCGCTCCACAGATCCGTATATTTGAAATAGAACCTGGAAACAAAATGAAGAAGACCAGCTTAGTTAGAACATTATTCTTGGACTCTAGGCAGAAGCCGGTGTTCTCACTAGAAAAAATAACATTAATGAAGATACTCAGGTGGAACCCACACTGGTTAGAAGAGCAAATCAAGAACAATGACCCACCACCAATATTAGGACACAACAATCCACCAATGGGTACATTCCATTCCTATGTCAACCATCAGCAATATGTTCAGTAAGTTACTTTGTACAAGTATATTAATATGAAACCCTTGTTCTATTTTAGCTTAAAAACATGAGACATGAGAAAACCTGTGACTTTGTCAGCTTTAGACATTGACCTCTTTACTCCTTTGAATATAGCCTAAGCTGATAGAATGGTATCCATCCATCCATTTAACAAGGCTTTAGGAACTGCAGCATCCTGTCTATGGAATGTTGCAGTCAGTTCCCATACCCACACCATTTACCCTTAACTTAAAAATAATATACTAGAAAAAATATAAAAACATATCTCAAAAATATTATTTTCAGTAGTTATCAATTATATTAATAACTATTTATTGTATTGATATTTTATTTTATTTATTTCACAAAATCCACAGCTCTTAATTAAATACAGTTCAAAACTTACGCACTAACTTACAGCCAATAAAGGACTTACATTTTTTAAGTAATAGTAATAACTAAAAACCGGCATCCACAAAGCAAATAAATACGTTCTAAACATAAAAAATTAAACAAAAGAATTTACAAATATTAAAAAAAATATATATAAATAATTAAAAAATTATAATTTATTTTAAAATATTTATATAATATTATTTTAAGTGGGTAATATTTATGTCTCATGAAATTTTCTTGTAATACCTTTTATTATATCAATATGCATAAAAGGAGCATCCTATAGTTATGCACAAACGCATTGTATGCACACAGGCATGCAATGGGTTCACTGCATTCGCAAATTAATTAAATTGTTTAATATTTTCCATACAAACTTTCATCCCCTATTTTAACCTCTTCTGAATTCATTTACGCAACGAAAAATAGCCAATGTCCATTTTCCATGGTCTAATCTACTCCTATACTAAAATTCATCCAAATCGGTTCAGCGGTTATGACGTGAAAAGGGAACATACATACATACATTCTTACTTTCACTTTTATATATTAGAAGGATTAACGTAATTATTTAATGATGTGTTCCTTTCTACTTGAATTGTAATTTATGAGAACCTAGTGTCCAGATAAACCTAATATAGGCTTAAGGATGCTACTAACCAGATTATCATGTAAACTCTGTTAAATAAATAAATCTAAATCTAAACACATTTAGTTAAACCATGCTATCAATATTTAACAGTTGCTAATGTTGTATAAATTAAGTAAATTAGTATAAAGTACTGCTTGTGTTATAACACAAGCAGTACTTTATACCTATAGGTAAACCATATAATTGATAGAGTACTTTAGATTTTGTGTGAATATACACTAATCATACAAAAACTCCAGAAATAATCTATAATTATGAAACACCAATTTATTTATTTATATGTATTACCATTATGTACTCCAGTTACAATGTCTTGACCAGGAGTCACTGTCAAAATCATCACTTAAATGCTCCCTAGACCTAAATGAAGACTCAGTATTTCTGTAACTGATAATTATAATAACAAGTGTTATTTTGCACTCTAATAAAATGATAATATTTTCAGAATGGTTGGTGACTTACTACTTATGGAAATCTGGGAATGTTTATCATTGGCATATCTGAAAATCCGTAACCAGAATATGGGCTTACAAATGCAGATAGGTTCGTTACCACCTGTCCCCACTCAAGAGCGGTGCTACGAGTTATTCAGCCTCAGTGTCAACAGTAAGGTCTTTAGTTTTATACATATAATATTGATAGAGTATCACGACCCGCCCCGGCTTCGCGCAGGTATACGGATGAACGAATCAGCGATTATTTTGTATGAAGAGTTAAAACACAAGCACTGGTACGGGGGTACCAGAAAAGGGGGCGAAGGCCTCAAAAGATCACCAAGGTCAAAAATGGCATAAGGTTTCATGTAAATTGGTCAACGCGTTCGGTTGTAATCGTCAAATACACAGACAGACAGAGCGCTATGCATATTAGGGGGCGGAGCCCCCTACAGACAGACAGACGCCGCGGAGGACTTTGTTTTATAGATAGATTTATTATAGACTAACTTCTGCTAGCTTACTACGCATGCGTTCCACATGCGGTGCAGCGAGCGCGCGGCCGCCCAGGCGCAGACGGCGGGTGAGCTGGACATCACTGTGCTGACTGGTCGACCAACGCCTTGGACCGGATTATGGAGAGAGGGAGGCCTTTGGCCAGCAGTGGAATCCCACAGGCTGATTAGATTAGATAGATTAGTCATATAATTTTTTACAAACTGATAAATGACCTAAGGCACAACTTAAGTTTTACGACTTTCTAGAATTTAATGATTTCGTTGTTATAATAAATTATTATTTCTGTTTCAGTTTTTCTGCTGTCCAATAATAAGAGTCTTGTCCCAAGAGTGGGTGAAATCATACTTGCTATATTTGGTCCTGATAATTCAAAAACAAAAAGATTTTTCTATGTACATAATGTAAAAACTCTTCCTTCTCCTCCTAGTAAGTTATTTTATTATTATGTTATGCATTTTTTTTTAAATCCATTTTTCTTCTGACGCAAATAGAGTTTATTCTTACTAAAATGAATCCATTTTTTATCTACTTCAACAGGGCATAACTATTCTATAAATATTTCAGATAACGTACACACATTCTACAATGTATCATTACACGCCACTTACACTGATAAAATGATTACCTTGCGTCAGGGGGAAATGATAGTGGGTGTGACACTGGCACATATAAACAACGAACTCAATCTGTTTGAGGCCATGGAACATATGTCAGGGTCACCTTTATGCGAGGCTATACTTAGGCCAGAGCCACGCCATTTCCAGCGCGATTATATACCTGGAAACGAAGTCAAATCTCAGGTAAGTAGGTAACGAATATGTGGTTACATTTTCAATAAATAACCTTATCAAAAAATGTACGGTTCCGGTGGGATTCGAACCCACGTCCGTCAAATCGATGACGCTTCCTAAAGCCGGAAGTGCTTTGACCGCTAAGCTGGAACCCATGTCTGGACCCACTGAAATTCTTGATAAGATGATATCGGTTTGAGTTTTTTATGGGGTTACATGTGTGCGCAGAAGTCTGAGCTGCAAGAGATTGCGGTTTCGAATTCTGTAGCAGGACAATTTGGGACTATATGCGCTGTGTGATAAAGTCCAGCACAAATTAATATTTATTTTCTACTAGCTTGTGCCCGCCGCTTCGCATGCGTTGTACCCGGATAAAAAGTAGCCTATGTGTTAATCCTAGTCAACATCTATACGTTTGCAAAGTTTCAGCGCGATACGTACGCTATTTTTTGCGTGAAGAGGTAACAAACCTCCATACAAACAAACTTTCGGCTTTATATTATTAGTGAGATGGCTAGATGAAATGTCATCAAACTACACTAAATACTATTAATAAATTAATTAAAACAGCGCCTCTAGTGAATAGATAGGGTACTTAAAACACATATTTATGTGTGTTTATTAAGTTACTTCAGAGACCCGAACATACATATGTACATGTACCAACATCCCATACTGCGCTCGCCAAATCCGCCTGCCAAGTGTCGTGGGTATGGCCATGATCTTAGATACCATGTACCAGATCACTAGAAAAGAGCTCTTAAACCCCCAGAAGTTAAAACAAAATAACACTTTATTCCAGTGGACTAAAACTTTAAATCCGAGCCAGCAAACTGCGGTGACCTGTTCTGTGAGCGCCGCGCTCGGAGACCAGCCGAGCATACAGATGGTGCAGGGCCCGCCAGGGACAGGTAAACATTATTTATTACCAGCATTATTATTAGCATATTGCCGACAATTATTAGATTTACGACCTCCATGGTTCAGTTGGTCTAATAGCCGGCTGACACGCAAGAAGTTGCGGGTTCGATTACCAACAAATGTTTGCTTCTCTGAAGATGTCTCGGGTTTGGGTATTTTGCTTTGTATGTATGCACAAAAAATGTATTTCAGTAATCTGTCAACCATCTGTTACGCATAACATAAGCCCTGCTTACTTTGGAGCTAGATGGAGCTGTGTGTAATGTCCAGTATTGAATTATTTTTATTAGTTATCAATATGCCACCTGGCCAAAGAGTATTATGACGTCCCGACCTGATCGACCTCACCACATACGTTACTCACTTTACAAGTAAATATTCCGATTGAAAATAAACAAGATATCCAATAGTATTTTTTTAATAAAATATAAAACACGGGAATTCATCGCGTAATACCTTTGACAATTTATTTTCAGGACCACGGCTGTTGCATATCGGGAATAACCAAAGAGATTACGCGATAACTTCCCCTGTGTGTTATTTGTAAAGAGATAAGGTGCTGTAACACGAAGATATAATTTAAAAAAAATCTTGCAGGAAAGTCGAGCGTGATCTGTGCTATGGTGATGACGTATTTCTACGGCGAGCAAGGAAGGCGGCAGCAGAACCGGAGCAAAGTTCTCATATGTGCGACCAGCAACGCAGCCGTCGACGAGCTTGTAATTCGACTGCTGAATATTAGGCAAAACCTACCGAAAGGTAAGTGGTACAAATATAAAAATCTCTTAGCATTATGAACGTCTGTTATTGTTATAGTGTAAAACCACATAAGAATAACATTTCAAGTAAATTAAAGATCTTATCAAAAATTTAGGTACGATACGAGCCCATGTCCACCAAATCGATCCTTGACGCTTCCTAAAGCCGGAAGCGCTTTAACCACTAAGCTATGGAACCCGGGTTTCCGGATCAGGTTACCCGGAAACCCGGGTTCCGCAGCTTGGTGGTTCGTAAGAAAAAAAATGGCTCGCTGGTAGCTCTGGAATATAAAAGAAACAACACCGTCGCGCAAGCGATTGCTTGCGACATCATTCATTCCCCGAGGCGTGTTAGCTCGCCGCACGCTCAACAAAATTATCTTGGTCTTCAGCGTTCGGCGAGGCATCTCAATATTATATAGCTAGGAATTTTCGTGCTCCATACTAAGTTCACAATTATATTGTGTCATAGTGGAACGGTTCCGAATGGTGCGCGTCGGGCGAGCGGAGGCGATGCACGCGCGCGCCCGTGACGTCAGCTCGCAGCAACTAGCGCAGCGAGACGCGGCCAGGCTGCACGCTGAGCCCGCGCCGCATCCCGGTCTGCTGGAAGAGGTAACTGACACAACCACACGAGGCACAATATAACTGCAGGCATGCTACAGTGACGTCAGCTCCCGGTAGACCCTGCACGCCGAGCCCGCGCCGAATCCCGGCCTGCTGGAAGAAGTAACTGACACAACTACACGAGGCACAACATAACTGCAGGCATGCTACAGTGACGTCAGCTCCCGGTAGACCCTGCACGCCGAGCCCGCGCCGCATCCCGGCCTGCTGGAAGAGGTAACTGACACAACCACACGAGGCACAACATAACTGCAGGCATGCTACAGTGACGTCAGCTCCCGGTAGACCCTGCACGCCGAGCCCGCGCCGAATCCCGGCCTGCTGGAAGAAGTAACTGACACAACTACACGAGGCACAACATAACTGCAGGCATGCTACAGTTACGTCAGCTCCCGGTAGACCCTGCACGCCGAGCCCGCGCCGCATCCCGGCCTGCTGGAAGAGGTAACTGACACAACCACACGAGGCACAACATAACTGCAGGCATGCTACAGTGACGTCAGCTCCCGGTAGACCCTGCACGCCGAGCCCGCGCCGCATCTCGGCCTGCTGGAAGAGGTAACTGACACAACTACACGAGGCACAACATAACTGCTGGCATGCTACAGTGAGGTCAGCTCCCGGTAGACCCTGCACGCCGAGCCCGCGCCGCATCCCGGCCTGCTGGAAGAGGTAACTGACACAACCACACGAGGCACAACATAACTGCTGGCATGCTACAGTGACGTCAGCTCCCGGTAGACCCTGCACGCCGAGCCCGCGCCGCATCCCGGCCTGCTGAAAGAGGTAACTGACACAACTACACGAGGCACAACATAACTGCTGGCATGCTACAGTGAGGTCAGCTCCCGGTAGACCCTGCACGCCGAGCCCGCGCCGCATCCCGGCCAGCTGAAAGAGGTAACTGACACAACTACACGAGGCACAACATAACTGCAGGAATGCTACAGTGACGTCAGCTCCCGGTAGACCCTGCACGCCGAGCCCGCGCCGAATCCCGGCCTGCTGGAAGAAGTAACTGACACAACTACACGAGGCACAACATAACTGCAGGCATGCTACAGTGACGTCAGCTCCCGGTAGACCCTGCACGCCGAGCCCGCGCCGCATCCCGGCCTGCTGAAAGAGGTAACTGACACAACTACACGAGGCACAACATAACTGCTGGCATGCTACAGTGAGGTCAGCTCCCGGTAGACCCTGCACGCCGAGCCCGCGCCGCATCCCGGCCTGCTGAAAGAGGTAACTGACACAACTACACGAGGCACAACATAACTGCAGGAATGCTACAGTGACGTCAGCTCCCGGTAGACCCTGCACGCCGAGCCCGCGCCGCATCCCGGCCTGCTGGAAGAGGTAACTGACACAACCACACGAGGCACAACATAACTGCTGGCATGCTACAGTGACGTCAGCTCCCGGTAGACCCTGCACGCCGAGCCCGCGCCGCATCCCGGCCTGCTGGAAGAGGTAACTGACACAACCACACGAGGCACAACATAACTGCTGGCATGCTACAGTGACGTCAGCTCCCGGTAGACCCTGCACGCCGAGCCCGCGCCGCATCCCGGCCTGCTGAAAGAGGTAACTGACACAACTACACGAGGCACAACATAACTGCTGGCATGCTACAGTGAGGTCAGCTCCCGGTAGACCCTGCACGCCGAGCCCGCGCCGCATCCCGGCCTGCTGAAAGAGGTAACTGACACAACTACACGAGGCACAACATAACTGCAGGAATGCTACAGTGACGTCAGCTCCCGGTAGACCCTGCACGCCGAGCCCGCGCCGCATCCCGGCCTGCTGAAAGAGGTAACTGACACAACTACACGAGGCACAACATAACTGCAGGAATGCTACAGTGACGTCAGCTCCCGGTAGACCCTGCACGCCGAGCCCGCGCCGCATCCCGGCCTGCTGGAAGAGGTAACTGACACAACTACACGAGGCACAACATAACTGCTGGCACGGGGCCCTTGTCTGTAAGGCGGCCTGCCCTCCGGTGGACAGGCAACATAATGGGCGAATACGATACTTTTGCGCCTAATTTACGCTTGTTGTTCGTGGACGGACAGTTTTAGCAATACCCGTAAAAATTGGCACGAGACGACAGACAAGGTCCTGTGTCTGCTGTCTGTCTGATAACTGACTCGGTTCCAACTTTGCCATGCTAGTTGTAACAATGCTATAAGTCATCCTCCTTAGAAACACTTAACGCAAAGCCGGCGCCGCATCCCGGCATGCTGGAAGAGGTAACTTACACAACTACACGAGAATAGATAACTACAGTTATGCTAAAACCTCGTTCGACCTACCATTTTACCTTAATCTCTCAGTATGTACCAAATAACTGAAAAAGCGTAACATCTGTTCATGGAAATGTTAATTTATCAAAACCGATTGCGACTGATTCGTTTCATGTTTGATCCACAGCTATTATAATTGTCGTTGCCCGTTTCAGATCTCACACTTAGAAGCTAAGATCAACATGTGGAAGACTGCAGCGCGCGACGCTAAAGATCCAGTGAGAGTTGCTTACTGCCAGGGACGCATCAGCGATCTAGTGAAAAGGATTACATTGGTAAGCGAACTATATTGAATTCGATTTTTTAACCGACTTCAATATAGGAAAAGGTTCTCAAGTCGTCTATTATGATCATTATTACCTTAGACATTTACACCATCATTTATGAACCGATTTGTAAAATTATTTTTGGGTTCGAATAGATACAGTTTTAAACAGGTCCTATTTTTGCAAACCTTGATTCTGAGGATGGGATCTATGAAGAATTAAATAATTGTAATAATGTCTACTGTAGGTTTTTTGTTCCACTTAGTAATGTTTGCTTGTTTTTATACCTAGTTATGTATATGGGATCCATGACAAATCGAAGGAAATACCTAATAGGCGTACAGTATAGCGGTTTGGGTATTTTAAGCAAGAAAAAAATCATCATCATCATCATTCCAGCCGTAAAAACTCCACTACTGAACAGGCCTCCCTCATGGATCTCCATGAGGGGTAGTTGCCATACTCACCACGCTTGGCAGGCGGGTTGGCGAGCGCAGTACGGGATGTTGATCCACGGAAAGACGCTGCTGCCCATCTTCCGGAGGTATCCCTTAGCAGGCTCTTACTGCATCCACGGGCATGAGAGGAGGGGTAACATTCTACTGCCGGCACCCCACGGCTAAGAAAAAAATATTAAGAATTATTTGGTGATGTTCAGTTATAAATAGGTTTCACAAGAACCCTTTAGGTTTCTATTTATTTTTAATACTGAGGCAGTCTATTGTATTATCCCAGACAGAACGCTTAATTGTGATGTCCTTAGTATACGTCTTTCTAAATTAACGTTATCTTTACTCTGCTTATGAAATTTTATTTTTAATACTGAGGCAGTCTGTTTTATTATCCCAGACAGGACGCTTAATTTTGACGTCCTTAGTATAAGTCTTTCTAAATTAACGTTATTTTTACTTTGCTTATGAAAACAATAAACTTATGTGTGATAGATGAAATCCGGAGGCGGTGGCAAAACCGGCGAAGAACTAAGGCCAGACCAGCTAATGGCGGCAGAGAGGAGGATCATAGAGGGCGCTGATATCGTCCTGACCACGCTAGCAAGTGTGCACAACACCAAGTTGAGAGGGTAAGTGCTATTTTCTCATAATAACCTATGAAAATAATTTAACTCATGATATATCCGTCGCTTTTTCGCTTAGCAATAAGGTTGGCCTACTGAAAACCGAAGGTGATACATTTTAGTAACGTCTAGCCGAGCTAAGCAGAGTTGTGCCACCCCTAAGGCATAGAAGAGTTGCAACGATGCTCGCCCGGCTCGCTCGCTAGCTGGCGTTGTGGTCTGTGCGTAAGCCTCGCGCGCGATCTATTATAAAGCAAAGAAAAAGTTTAAACGTTTACCTATACAGGATTATATATAATATATGTATGTACTAAACCCAGGGTGGTTTCAGTCCATGAAAACAAGTAGTTTTGAAAGGGAATAAAATAGGTAATTCGTACTTTTTTAAAATTATTTTTAGTTTATTTGATAAACCTCTTTGTGGTTATAGGTATTTTTATTTGTACCTGTACGGAACTCTTTTGACTTTGTCAAGAATTAGCTGGCGGTTAGGTTGTCATTAGCGTATAATCATAATTTTAAACTGGTAATCATAATTTTTAACTTATTTGAAACTGATCACGGGTGGACTGGTGGTCCGTGACCACGAGGGCAGCAGGGCACTCGAAACGTCGGGAAATAATAAAAATAAGGTAATTACGCGATAAAGTCCCGTTAATCAGTTTAAAATTATGGCTACAGATCGCGAAAGTTTACAAAGTACTATCGTATTATCAGCTGTTGAAGTTAAAACTTTCGTGGTCTTTTCTTGAATGAAAATGACTGAATCCTAAAAAGTCGTAGAACAAAAGTTGTTCCTTGGGATGGTCAGAATCACCCGCTTTTAGCTTAGTATTGTTATTATAATACAGCCTGTATTAGAACAAATATTTATTTCTTAACATTCTTACTCCGTGATGTTGAACATTACCCTACAAATTTTCCAGGTTGAAAAGGCGAATAGCTTTATGTATTATCGACGAGGCGGGGCAGGCCATCGAGCCAGTCACATTGATACCACTTACGCTCGATGTGACCCGACTCACGCTGATCGGGGACCCTCAGCAACTGCCGGGATATATCTGCTCACAGGTGATTTTTCTCCGGATTATACACTTAGTTCTGCCGTATGCCAGAAGAGCTAATGTAGTCAGCCAGGGGCGCCCACAGGCTAATTAGGTATCTCGCAACAGGCGTAAATGTCGCGATCATAGCTGTCAAAAAAAGTTCCTTATCTGTTATATTACTACCTTGTCTTGTCTTTTCATATTATGGCTTTTTGGGTTTGGTTTTACACAATTCCGCCAGTGTCAAGTTTATAAATTCTTATGTTATTTGACTGGCCATGTTGGCGGCCATTTTTTCATTCATATTCCTACCTGTTATCTAATACAAAGTTTGACCTTTGACAGCGATACAAACCTGTCACGAGATATGTAATTAGCCTACCGAACCCGGCGCGAAGCTGACGCGGCGCCAGACTTAAATGGGGATGGCTTGACGAATTGGAGAAGGAGCTGTTTAGAAAAATCTGATAATCGAGATGTCTGGAGGGAATGGGGAGATTCTTTTCCCAGCAGTAGAAATGCGATGGTTGGAAAAATGCACCAACCATGGCACCAACATCAACAAGAGCTTTTACGGTGAAATACAATATTGTGAGGCTACCTGCAGCTTAGTCAGTTAGACTGATAGGGTGACGCTCGTCCATCTGACTAAGCTTTGGGTTTTGCTTACGATGTTGAGGGCTATAATATTTTCCATAAAGTTGTATACCTTTCACAGCGCGCAAAGAAACACGGCCTGGGTGAGAGTCTGTTCTCCCGCCTGACGTCATCGGCAGAGGAATGGCCTGAAGGAAGCCCGGTCGTACTTCTAAACCAGCAGTACAGAATGCATCCAGACATAGCAGACTATCCGAACCGCGCTTTCTACGGCGGTCAAGTGGTGACGAGCGCTGTGCAGCGGCCGCTGAATCTCGCATTACCGCCGTACGCTATTGTCAGCATATCTAGCGGGGATAAGGGACAAGGTAAAACGATATTTCTTATCCTTCTAATATTTTATCACGCCGCTTTTATTAGCTTCATCTGTATCTATGTAACATATATTTATTTATGTAACTGTAAAGGAATGTTCGAACGTTGTTTTAACCCACTTTAAGACATCAGACTTACTTGAAATTTGCAAAATTTCAAGTTAGGACCGACCGATCGGCTTATTAAGGACCGACCGATGACAATACAATAAAGTTTTAAAATTAATTTTATTATTGAAGGGAAAATTTGTGAGATGTTTTACCATTGACAGCCAAAACTACTATCGCATCTGGCCAATATGTATGTATTTAATAACCTGGAATAAAGCATAGGTTTTTAATATTCCGGTTCAATGTGTGCAAAAACTTATAAAATGTATGCAATTATTTAACTGAATATTTCTTACGTTGTTTACCAATTATAAACTTTTACCGATATTTCAGTGTACTGCGATAGCCGACCCATCAATCTCATAAAGTACTCGTACCTTTTGTAACGCTCCGTTGAAGACGAAATGTACGTCCACTAAATGAAAGTATATTTTTCAGGATCGTCTGGTGCGAACGCGATGGAGGCGTGGGGAGTGTCGCGACTGGTCACAGCTCTGAACGCGACACTTCGAAGCCGCAACCTCAACCTCGCCGTCATCACCCCGTACCACGCACACAAGGATCTCATCAAGAAACACTTGAAGTCACTGCAGGATCCGTAAGTTATAGCATGTCATCTGGGCTCGGATAAATCTAAACCGGTCCAGCCGTTCTCAAGTTGTAAGGGGAACGGGAGCTACGCGGATGGCTATCTGACCGTGTAAGCGGAGTCGCAGACCAGATGAACTTTGATGAAGTATCGCTATGTCCTTGTCACAGTCACTGCTATTTAATACGAAAAATACCCACATAGGTACACGTTAGTTACTGTACTGCTCTGCCATCTAAGTAGTGGCCTTTTTTGTCGCCTTATTATTATTATTATTATACCTTAAATTTAATACGTTTCAAGAACTTACGTTTTTTTAATCTTTTATTAGTCTGCTGTTAATCATTACCCAGAAGTTAAGGACCATACACGCAAACTTTTTTTTTTCTAAATCATGCCTTACCGTTTAGGCAGACGTTTTTTATGAATCTTATCATGCCGTTTTCCGCCAGAAATTATTCATGAGCTTGCGGCCGTAGATAATCGTTCACAACCTCGTCATTTGTCCTCTTCTACAATTTCCTGGCTTCGCTCTTACCTCTCTGGTCGCACGCAGTGTGTTCGCTCGGACGAGCTCTGTTCTGACTGGTGTGACATCACTGCGGGTGTACCACAAGGTGGTGTTCTTTCACCACTTCTTTTTTCTGTGTTTATCAACGCCATCACTCAAATAATAACTTCTCATTATCATCTTTACGCCGACGATTTGCAAATTTATTGTCACTTTAGAGCCGATGAGATAGGGTATTGACCAAGTTAACTCTGACCTCACCAAAATTTGTGAATGGGCGAATACATTCGGACTCTTAGTTAATCCCTCTAAATCTCAAGCTCTAATTTTTGGTTCACATTATATGTTAAACAACACTGCTATTTCCCTTTTTCCTCCTATAATTTTCGCGAACGCACCAATCCCCTATTCAGAAAAAGCTAAGAACCTGGGTGTAATCTTTGATAGCCGGTTATCTTGGTCTTTTCAAATTAACGAGATTAGCCGAAAAGTCAATTTCACCTTTCAGTCCTGTAAGCGTCTTCAAAAATTCCTACCTTTTGAAACTAAAATTATTATTGCACAATCCCTATTCCTACCTATTATTGATTATGCGGATGTGGTATTTCTTGACCTCACCGAGGAGCTGCTTAGCAAACTAGAACGTCTTCAAAATTTGTGCATCCGTTTTATATTCGGACTGCGCAAATTTGATCACGTCTCTCAGTTTCGCTCTGAGCTAAGGTGGCTCCCTATACGCCGGCGTCGCGATATGCACCTTCTGTCTTATCTGTATCATATTCTTTATAACCCTCTCTCTCCTTCCTATCTCCGCGACCGCTTTGAATTTCTGGTCCCTCGCGGTGTGCCATGCAGATCGACTAAGTCCCTTCGCCTCAAAATTCACCCGCACTTTTCTTGCCGCTACACTGATTCTTTCACCATTCAGTCAGTTAGGTTGTGGAACTCCTTGCCGCTCTCTATCCAAGCCAGTCCTTCGCTTAACGTATTTAAGTTGAAGCTGAAAGAGCACTATCTCTCAATGTAGTTTTTTATTTTGAACCATGATAATTATTTATGTTTGTAATTACCTATATTTATTATTCATCATTTCAGCCATAAAACGTCCACTAATGAACAAAGGCCTCCCTCATGGGTCTCCATGAGGGGTAGTTGCCATACTCACCACGCTTGGCAGGCGGGTTGGCGAGCGCAGTATGGGATGTTGATATATGGAAAGACGCTGCTGCCCATCTTTCGGAAGTATACCTTAGTACGCTCTTACTGCATCCACGGGCATGAGAGGAGAGGATATTTATTATTAATTACTTATATTTATTTAATTATTATCAGATATATGTAGGTATATGCTTTGTATGTAATTTATTATTTGTGTATATATTTAAGTAGGTATTTTCTGTTATTAGGTCTTATTTAAGTAATTTTACTATATCATATAATATAATTTTTTTTTTTTTTTTAATTATCTCTTAACTTACGTGTGTACACACTCTATTCATAGCATTTTAATATCTTCTCTCTGTACCCAAAGGTTTGCTGTAAGAAAACTCTTTCAGGGTTAAGCTCGCCTTTGTACATCACCTTTATGTATCCTTTTTTGTCTGTATGTTTTGCTTTTGTGTACAATAAAGAATTTAAGAATTTAAATCGACCCTCGTCCTCACATATTTTACAATTGTAATTATTTACTTTGTTATTATTATGAGCCATTTAGGTCCCACTGCTGGGCAAAGGCCTCCCCCAATTCCTTTCATACATTATTTACTTTAGGAACAAATAATATAACATACCCCTCCTCTCTCGCCCGTGGTGGCAGTAAGAGTCTGTTAAGGGATGCCTCCGGAAGATAGGCAGCAACGCCTTTCCGTTTATCAAGATCCTGTACTACGCTCGGCAGCCCGTCTTGCCAAGCGTAGCGAGTATGGCAACAACCTTCTGGATACGAGATCCATGACAGAGGCCTATGTCCTGTAGTGGACTGTAAACTGTTGACTGGAAGTGGCTGAGATGATGATGATGATGAGGAAAATAACATCTGATGTGTGTCATTTATAAACATCTTCCAGATCGGAACCAGCAGTGGAAGTGAACACAGTGGACAGTTTCCAAGGACAGGAGCGTGACGTGGTGGTGGTCTCTTTGGCGCGCAGCCAGGGCGTCGGCTTCCTCGTCGACGCTGGCCGTATGAACGTGATGCTGACGAGGGCAAAGCACGCGCTGCTTATCTGCCTTAACCCGCACGCTATCATAGTAATTATGACTCTTTAACTACACAGCAGGAATATTAGTTGTAGCTGTATTGTATTCTTTCTGATTATCAACTAGCTTCTGTCTACGGCTTCGTACCCATTGTACACAAATGCTACGATATTTATTCTAAATCAGCCAAGTTTTATCCCAATTCGTTCCATTGTTTCATTTTAGTGATACTGTAAACAAACACTACATAAACTGTCTGCTTACAAAAAGTACTCGTAGAATTATCACCAATGTATGTGAAGACGTCTGCTACAATTGAATGCTGAAAAATGTATTCAAGGTGGGGCACTATTTTAGCTCCGTAACTGCATTTTTAGATTTTTTATCTTGGAGGATATTTTACCCCATATCTACATACTTAGGCCCGCATACATCGCGTTTGAAACTTCAGAAAGCTAAAATCTAAATTCAACATACAATCCAGGTGACATATTTATCAAAAACCCATTTCCTTTAATTAGTTCAGTAGCTAAGAAGAAAACGCAGAGAACCTAATCATACTGTTATTGTTTCAGAAAAATCACCAGTGGCGAACTCTAGTCGAAGATGCGCAAAGGAGGAATATGTTCAAAGTGCTTCCAAACAAGATGTGCCAACCAGCGACCGCGGGATCGCCTCACGACGAAATACTTAAGTACATAATATGAATAGTACCTACGCTCATTATGTTGATTTAATTTTTTTCGTCGAAAGGTGCTGATCGTGCGGCGAGTCATACCAATCACGTCCAGCGTACGTTTCGTCGCACGTTATAAGGGGATATGTTTTATCATCAATAATAAGACTTATATGTACAATGGTTTACCTACTTCCAATAATTTAGCTTTTGATAGTGATTTATATTATCAGACTGATTTGTGTTTTGCAGATTAGTAAGCATGAATTAGATTCTATGAATTGTACAGAATATACATACTATATAGAATACAGATACACTTACATACTACATGGTGTACGTTCAATAAAGAGTTTATCTATCTACAAGACTGGAAATATATTTGATCAGAAAACTAGACGTAATAGTTATTATCCCTTTCATGTGCTGGTGCGTTACATCTCGTTTTTTATCAACAAATATTGTTTACTTTTGTTACTTTATCGAATAATTGGTGATATCAAACTAATACGATATATAGACGCGGGTAATTTTGAAACTACGCATTCCATTTAAACAATGATATAATTTTTAGTCAACTGTGGTCATGCTGACTGGGTGTCGGGGTCTGATGCAAATGCAACGACGCGTTACGATCGGCCAATTACTCGACGTATCGATCTGTCAGTATAATTAGGTACACGTCGCAGCTATCCGGTTAATCAACCCCTTGTTCACAACGATCGGCCAAGATAGGGCGTTTATCTTTCTTTTCTTAAGCGGGCTATACATGCTGGCCGAGCTAAGACCAACGCGAGCGTAGGCAAATCGTTACAAGGCAAGTGCTACCGTCTAGACGTTTGGCAAGTCTACGCAAACTATTGCAAGCGGCCAATGTAGACGAGTTTTGTGTGAAGCTGCCCACACGTTGGGCGCTGTCAGTTCTTGTTGTGCATTCGAACTACGTGGTTATTTGATTTAATATAATAATGCTGGACAAATCACACAGCATCATCTAGCCCCAAGCTAAGCAGAGCTTGTGTTATGGGTCCTAGATGACTGATATACTTAATACATTATACTACATAAATAGATATTTTTATTATATATAGAAAACACCCAGAACACCCTGAACAAATATCTGCAGATCGTACAGACATTTGTCCCGAGGCGGGAATCGAACCCGCAACCCCTTGCGCCACAGAGCTCGTTTTATGATTTGAACAATATGGACGTAGAAGTTGTTGCAGCTGCTGCTATTTATTTGATGAGCACGTATAATTAGTACGTGGGTTGCGGGTTCGATTCCCGCCTCGGGACAAATGTCTGTACGATCTGCAAATATTTGTTCAGGGTGTTCTGGGTGTTTTTCTATTTATAATAAAAATATCTATCTATGTAGTATAATGTATTAAGTATATCAGTCATCTAGTACCCATAACACAAGCTCTGCTTAGCTTGGGGCTAGATGATGCTGTGTGATTTGTCCAGCATTATTATATTATATTAAATCAAATAACCACGACCACGTAGTTCGAATGCACAACAAGAACTGACAGCGCCCAACGTGTGGGCAGCTTCACACAAAACTCGTCTACATTGGCCGCTTGCAATAGTTTGCGTAGACTTGCCAAACGTCTAGACGGTAGCACTTGCCTTGTAATGATTTGCCTACGCTCGCGTTGGTCTTTGCTCGGCCAGCATGTATAGCCCGCTTTAGGCACTGAACTACCTAGGCATTCAACTAACGGGATGATAAACCCACAAACGTATCTTTTAATTTCGGATCAACGTTGACCGCAAGCTGGCACCTATCCGCGCTGATATGTTACTTTCAATCTCATTATATATTAATACAATTATCGTAGTTACTTTAGTTGTAAGCCAACATGGCGATTGCAAAATTGTCAAGTCATCACTGGACTCACAGAATGGATTCCGCTCTGAGTGAACCATTCAGATACATGATATTTTTATATTGAATGCTGAATTGATATATTATTGGGATATCATTAACCAGTAGATAGGCAACCATTTAAAAATTATACCATACCTGCTATTTGTAAAGAATGTTTATTAAACTTGTTTTTGTTTCTATGTAATTACTTTTTGTTTCATTACTTACCTAATAACATACCCGAAAACCTTTCTTTAATAATGTTAAAAGTGTAAATACATATTTAAATATACTCTAATATAATTAAAACAACGTAGTTTGATGGTAAACTTTCGTTTCTTTCAACTCACAAAATGTCACAGTAAGTTATCATATTTTACATGCCGTAATCTAAACAGGATTATATAAAGTTGACCAAATTCACAATAGGATTTTTTGTAATTGCACTTCCATGAACAAAATATGTTAGGTAGTTTAAAAAAATATTATCAGTACATATGTATAACATTATTGCTACGTATAGGTAGTCTTCTGCCGGGAAGACAAGAAAAAGGCGGGCAAATACATGGATAGGCTATCAGAACATATTTCTTAACTAAATGCATAAATGACGAGCTCTGATCACAAAGTAAGAACGTAGTGCTATAAATTTGTATTTTTAGCAATTAGCACAAGAAAATAACTCGAATACTACCTCATACAAATTAATAAAAATATATGAAGATTAACTGAACTTGTTTTTTATTATTTCTGGTAATTGCCAGTGTCTAAAATATTCGTATTTACTATTCAAGTTATAGATAACTACTAATTCCATAGAAATGCGTTTAAAGCATGTCATAAGAACAACTTAGAAGTAGTATCCAAATGCGTGGATAGTGTAATTTAGGAACTAAGAACTGAGTCAAAATTCTTATAGTAGGTACCTACACAATTTATAGAACAGATGACGGAAAAATAAAGGTAACATGACTCTTATGAGTACATAATATAATACAAAATAACGAAACAACAGTCTAACTCAAATTGTATTCAGCAATGTCTTCTGCGTGTGGACAAAAAAGTATTAAAATTGTATGAACTCAATATTGTTTGAGCACTAACAAAAACCATCTTACCTTTATACCAGTTACAAAAAAAATCCGCGCGAATAGCGTGAAAAACACTGTCTTTTACTTTGCAGGCTTTATCTATTTTAGTATACATATACAAATCTGAATAACTCTTACATACTTCATGTTTCGGGACTTAGTCAGCGCAAAGTGTAAGAATAATGTTCCAAATTAAAAAAAAACAAATCAATAATAACAAACGTGGTTTCATAATTGGTATTTTTGAGAATAATGGTGTCGATTCTGTTGTTGCACTTTCTATATATATTTAATTATATTTAGAGATGATGTTTCGGAACTGAGAACTGTCAACGTAAAATAAAGAAAAATTGTTCCGTTTTAGTTTGGCACTAACCGAATATCTTATATTTATATATCTTAGTCCGTTTCTCGCAATTTTTAGTTAGGAACGGTGCCAAAAGAATTGACATCAATGTTGCAAATAATAAATAACATAACCACAGTTTCATTATTTATATTGTGTTTAAAAATTTAAGCCAAAATATAACCTTAATTTCATGTGTAAAACGAAATTATAATACCCATACAGGTTTCTCATTTATAAATAAGTAGAATACATTCGATTACAGGAATTATACAAATTGTTGCTTTTCATGTACATAATGTATCATGGCACAACTGATGCTGGCAGTAAAATATCTCTGTTCTAATACAATTCTTTTACACTATCCTACAGAACACAAATTACTAACTATCATAAAAGCTGGACAAGGTAGTTACGCTTCTATAGCGACAAATAAAACGTCTCCTTAGCATGGTTTAGCTAGTTTAGCAATAAGAAAATAACAGCTAAACCATCGCAGACCCACGCTAGAACACAAAATTGTTACGGCGGCTTGCGCCCGAAATTAATCTCTTCCAAGATTAAAATCGATCTTGGATTATTGCATGTCTTCAATAATGGAATTGGTATATACTAATTCAATTATTGAACTGTTGTTTTCGCTTTGAAAATGGACGGTTATGCTATCAGCAAGCGCAACTTCCATTTTAGAATATAAGGTAATTTTGATCCATTGTCTCTAATATAGTTTGCATTACTTTTACAAGACGTTGGCCCGCTTTATTCACGCTATCGATTACAATATGTCAAGATGTCAAAAAATCATTAGAACTGATTTTAAAATTTCGGGCACTAGTAAAAAGCCATAGATAGCTATTTTATGCTAAAATACTTTCCTAAATTACGTGAATGGGTATGACGTAAAATATTAACAGAAGCTTATTGCAATATTAACTAAATAATAAGGGTCCATATTGCTATAATAATATTCTATCTATATACACTGCTGTGGAACCACAGGCTAATCTGGGTCAATGGTGCCTTGGGTAGTGATGCCCATTATTGTTACTGTACCTGTAACAAACATATTTTTAACATTATAGTAATGAACTATGCATGTGGTGCAGGCAGTAGAATAGTGCCCCTTTCTCTTGCCCGTGGATGCAGTAAGAATCCGCCAAGGGATACCTCCGGAAGACGCGCAGCAGTGCTTTTTCGTATATCGTTATTATCATCCCGTACTGCGCACGACAATCCGCCTGCCAAGCGTGGTATGGCAACAAACCCACCCGTACTTGATCAGTAATCAGTACTTCGGTACGAAATTCATGAGGGAGGCCTGTGTGTGTGTAGACCAGCAGTGGACGTCCTCGCGCTGAGATGATGATGATGACGAATAAATGATGATGCAAACCAATTACAGAGCAGAGCTGCGATAAAAGATCTACATTTGTTACATTTGATACTGTAATAATGTATTTACCTGTTGTTAAATCTTTTGTACTTGTTCTGGTTATGCTTATTGAAGTGGTTAGTTGGACGCCTTTCACCTCTGTATTTGAAATTACCACCCCAATGAGGTTTGTTTTGCTTCTCCTGTAAAGTAAAAATACTTACGTTAATTCATTTGCATAATATGCCTTAGCTATACAATTTTGACAATGTTTAGGGGGTGTGTGTGTGTATGAGACGACTACAGCCGAACGCGTTGACCTATTTACATGAAACCTTTTTTGTTAGCACCGTCTTAATGAGAGAAGGTGACTGATTGATTTTGGTGACCCTAGGGTCACAGGGACCGGAGTTATTGTGACCTCAAAAGGTCACCAAAAAAATAAGTCTTCAAATGGCCGAAAACGTCCAAAAACCCAAAAATGCCATTTTTGACCTTTGGTGACCTTTTGGGGCCTTCGCTCCCTTTTCTGGTACCCCGTACCAATGCTTGTTTTATATTGTACATAGACGTCGTAAAAAACGTAGATTACATTATTTAAATTGGATTGGAGTGTATTTATAGGGGAATTATTATACTGTGCACGAAATGCTCAGGCACCTCTTACGTATTTACGAGGAAAAAGGGACAATTGCTTAGTCTCTTTTGCACTTCCTAATTGTTCTAATAACTATTCTGCCCTTTTCTGCTGTCACCAAACTCGCCCTACGTGAAATTGACTACAACAAATATCGTTATATTCCAAAAATTTCCTAAAATAACATTAATTAATTATACACACAACTTTCCTCTTTAATCAACCTGTATATTGGTGACTACCGTATGAAAATATAGTAGTGTTTGAGGTAACTAATCGCTTCAGAGTCGCGCCCTTGCGCGTCCATTCTTGTGCGTCGTTTTTCGCAAGATCGGTCTTACGACATTAGATGTTGTGCATCAAAGATGGTCATTGTGTACCTGAACCATATAATGCACATCAAATTACCTGGAAGGGGTTGTACGTATTCCTATTGTTGTTGAATCGGTTAAATTGGTGGAACTTCTTTACTTTTTTGACTCGACCTCGGTCCATCTCGTCGGTAGATTCAAGAGCGCGTTTGCGCTCGTCTCGCCTCTCTTCAAACACCTTTTTAAAAACATAATTCATTATTAATTTTACAGTAACAAATAATTTTACAATTCATCATTAATCATTCGAACAACTCTGTTAAATCTTTTGTTGTTGAATACAATGAAAAGTATGTGTACAATACTAACACTAAGACGCTTTCAACAAAGCAACGAAGGAGCTTATAAGCTGCGCCAGGAACGAAACGTTGGCACTGCGGTTGGAAGCGCTAACAGCAACGAAATCGTCAAACTGCTTTGTGGAAAGCAACCTCAGAATTCAACCAACCAAAAACAACAAGACCACCTTTAAAACAAAACGGCAGTTATGCCAGAACGCCCTAACAAAGAGACAATGCTTTCGCAAACACATCTGTTCAACGTATTCAAACCCAACGACGAAACATATGACGATGATGATGAAATTAATGCTGTTTTAAAACAGGACTTTCAACTAGACCTACCTCTTAAACGAACTACACAGAGAAATTTTTAAACTCATTCACGGACTTGACAACAAAAAAGCCCTAGGTTTCAACTAAATCACAAAAGAGGTTCTCGTACAACTACCAAGAAAGGCAATCGTCTTTCTTGCATACTCTTCAACGCTGTCATGAGAGTCACATGGGTCACTACCCTAGTATATGGAAGGTCTCCCAAACTATTATGATCCATAAAGAAGGAAAACCAATAAACGAAGTAAACTCATACAGACCGATAAACTTGCTATCTGTCATCTCTAAGGTGTTTGAGAAAATGCTGGTGTTCCGAATACAGAAAACCCTGCACATAAGATCCATCATTCCTAATCACCAATTTAGGTTTCGGCAGAAACACGGCCCCACTGAGCAAGTACACAGAGTGGTAGACCAAATAAGAATATCTCTAGAAAACAAGGAATACTGCTCTGCAGCCTTCTTGGACATACAACAAGGCTTTGACAAGGTCTGGCACGAGGGCCTACTCTATAAAATAAAAACACTGCTTCCACATCCATTATTTCCACTGCACACACTTTTGAATCTTGCATCACAGAGCGTATATTTCAAGTCAAGGACGGAGAATTCACGTCTAGCTTCCACGTAATACGGGCGGACTGCCCCAAGGCTGGTCCTAGGCCCAGTGCTGTATGTATACCATCTTCACATGCGTTTTGCCAGAAACACCAAATGTTGTAACAGCGACATTCGCTGACGATACAGCTATCCTAGCCAGGAGTAGAGATCGAACCATAGCCACAGATAAACTACAAAACGGGCTAGATGAAATATACAAATGGCTAAGAAAGTGGCGTATCAAGGCTAGCGCTACAAAATATAATCACATCACATTTACACTTCGCGCCGGAGACTGCCCTCCAGTGCGATTGGGTGAAAAAAAAAATAGTTCAAATGTTATCTTATCTGGAATCAGTTTTACCTGTCTCGACATAGCGCTATGTGTGCCATTCCACGTAGAAACAGGGGCCCCGTATCCTCTATGAGATACTGTTTGTAAGTGCCGCAAGGTCTCAAAGGGCACACTTGGCGGCTGAGGCGCCTCTACCGCCGCGGTCGAGGGCGGGGTTGGAGGGACGGGCTCGGGCTCGGGCGCGACCGAGGACGAAGGCTCGCTACGGTCGCTGAGGGGAGACATGCTGCTTACACTTGTATTTGGACTCTGTTCATTTTCCCTTCGCTCGTCTTTTAATCTGTAAAGTTAATACATAATGTAAATAAAATAAATAACAGGTAATAATCTCTAATAGAAAAAAGAAGAATCATCTCGTCCTACTCACTTCTTTATGGTGTCGCCGTTGAGGCTTGGACTGAGCAGTGGCCCACTATTTTCACTGGACACAGTCCAGGCATGGTGCGTGCTCTTTGTGGTTATAATCAACCCTTTTGGCGATTGACACCGACTAGGTTTCTGCTTACGAATCTCTGGCTTTTTGAGTCCATCATCATTAAGTCTCTCATTACGCTCGTCGCCACTAGACTCAGAGTCGTACGGAACCAGCCTCGAGGTAATATTACCATTCTTTTGCACATGGTTTGATACCAAATCACCTTTATTCATTTGCTCTTCCAATTTCTCAAGGGGAGATTTCGCAGGCCTGACAAGTTTACTACTGCCAACTGCTGGTTTCTCAAAAGTTTTTGTTCCATTTGTTATAGGTCTGAGATCTGAGTAACTTTTAGTCAGCTTAGATTTTGCAGGAGAATCATCACCATTTTGCCTTTTTATCACAAAACTATTTTTTTTATCATCATCTAATTTACTAATTGACTTTTCTGTGCCATTTAAAGCCTTAAGCTGGACAACCTTCTCCACTTCTCCATTTTGTTTCACTACCCACGGCTCAGAGTTAGCATTGTGTGATTCACTTGATTTACCGAGAGTACTGTTAAGAATAATAGGTTTTATTTCCGATTTGGAGTTTTCTGAAGTGTTATTGAAGATAATGGGTTTCCTCTCTTCATTTCTGAAAAAGGTAAGTTTCAGAGGACTCTTTTCTCTGTTCAGAATCTTATCTGGTAGTTGAGGTCCGTAAACTGCACTGGATGTGGAAGCAGAAGATGTTGACATTTCGTCAACAGTGTTGTCCCTCTCAAAGAACATGATATAGGCGTTAGTGCCTAAGACAGCTGATAGGGGCAATGGCCTGACACAGCTGTCATCAAACTGGTAGTAGTTGCTGTTTGGAGCCTGTCCTATAGCTGTGTAGTGGCCGCAGTTTTGAGATGGTCCCAGATGTGTCACCAAGCTCACAAGTTTGTAAGACTGTAAAATAAAATGTTACATGAGTGAATTGGACTCTCACCTCTATTAAAGAAGATTTATAAAGCATCATCATGATTCAGATTTTCATGGTGTATGATATTGACGCCTAGGATATTGATAGATATACCTGTTATATATATTACCTATACACAATAGGGGAAAAAATACACTGGGAAAGCTAAATCCAGCTTAATATTACATGAATGTTACGATATTACCCATTTGTGTGTTTAAATAAAGTTTGAAATACTTACCAGCTGCTGGTGGCTGTTCTTGTTGAAAATGTATTTATTGAGTGATATCTTCTTTCTAAATTGCACATGTTTTGATAGCTTTCCTCCAACCAGAGAAAACCTTTTGAATGCAATACATAGCACCATGGGAGCTCGTTCTATGAAGAACTGTTTTGTTGCCGATACCTGTAAAACATGAATTATTTTTATCTTATGCTATACATACAATGCAAGGTTACATGTCAAGTACAAGTAGTGAGTAGTTTTATATATCCACTTACAAAACCAAGACATACCTTTTTATTGCAGGCTTCACACTTATATCCTAAATCTTCTAATCTCTCTCGTGAGAAAAATGAGTCTAATGCTTCATCCAATGTTGAATGTTTTCTTATATCTAAAAGTAAATCCTGAAAACAGATGAAAAATCCAAATCAATAAATGTTACAATTTTAAAAACGCACAATAAATAGCATTTATCAAAATTAGTTCCTATTATTCAAATATTAACCCATCACAATTGGGCCAGAACTGGCTGCATGGCCATATTCAATGATGTTACAATAATTAAGGACAATAAAATACCTGGAAATGCTGGTAAGTTGTTGAAAGGTGGTGGCAAGCAAGGCAACGGACCGTGGAACGTAGATAACCTCCCAATATTTGATTCAAAGGAGTAGTCTCTTTGCTGTACTGGTCCAACTTATCAGAGTTAATAAACCTCTGCAAATAACATTTCTCCATTGCTTCTACAAGGTAACTGTAAAAGTAAAATAATAATATTTAGCTCAGGATCGGGATGTATGGAGGGAATTGGAGGAGGCCTTTGCCCAGCAGTGGGACCCAAATGGCTCATAATAATAATATTTAACACTTAATTTTTTTTACACAACACTATCTAGTCGAAAACTTAGCGATATATTTTATATCGAAGGAAGTAGGGCCCGTATAAGCGACATTTTGGTCAAAAATCTCTTAAGTGCCATCCTACGTAAAATTTTCCGCTCTTTCGAATGCGCTTACTCCCATGGCTTTACGATGACTTTTTTGGTGTTTATGACCTAGCAAAAAAAATCTTCCTTTCCATTTTCCGAGTATTATTTTTCGTAACCGACGAAAATTCAGATCATTTTTGCTATAAAGGTGCTTGTGCCTCTACAAAAATGATTTATTTTGGGTTTGTTGTCGGTAATAATTTTTTACTTCTTAAGGGTCCGGGTTTTCTTCTCACGCGGACGAAGTCCGCGTGGGGAAGCAGTTTCGGGCGTGAGCCCCTTACTGCGGATCTTTGTTCGCCCTTGGCTAAAGCCAAGGGGTCCTCGGGTCGGCTCGTATTGAGCCTGTTGCTTCAAGCCCGCGTTTGCGCGGGCGTGGTGAGGCTGGAGGTCCTCTTCAGGGCCCCCTTAGCGCAGCTGCAGCTGCGCGAGCGTCCCTATGCCGCTGAGGATCAGCGGGATCGGGCTCGTCCCCTGCCTGATCGCCGTAAGGACGTCGCGCAGGATCTGCAATGCTGCTTCCAACACCTCCAGGTGGGCCTGGTCGTGCTGGAGGGTCTTCTGTGTGGTGGTGGCTGCGGGGGGTGCGGGTTCTTAAGGGTGTCGAGCTATTGGTTGTTTATGCCTTTTAAGCTTTTCCGTCAAAAAGTACAATCGTTGTTTATAACCTACTTCCATTTCGTAATTTAACATAGCTATGGCGCTTGTACCATATATACAAAATTCGTTTTCCTATTACTCTGTCTGTCAGTTATACCCTATTACCTAAATTTATTTAAATATCACACTGTTGGTTACACCTTACTTCCGTTTACAATATAAATAAATTTTTGTCGCTAATACCTTATTACTTAAATTAAATTAGATACCATGGTGTCGATTATAACCTACTTCCACGTTCTACAATCAATACTTATAAGTCACTTATACTGCAATACTCAATATGGATTTAATTACGAATCGGTGGTTTTTCATTTGATATCACACACTTGTTAGTAAATTAAATAGGTAGGTAGGTGACATGAAAATGAGTATAATGACAAACTATCAACTTTTAAATCTACCATTTAGTGCTGTGGGGCACCGGTAGTAGAATGTTGCCCCTCCTCTCCTGCCTATGGATGCAGTAGAAATCTGCTAAGGGATACCTCCGAAAGATGGGCAGCAGTGTCTTCGTGTTTTCAATACCTTATACTGCTATAGGTTTTATGTTGTAACAACATAAGGGGGTTGTGGCCATACTCACCACGCTTGGCAGGCCGGTTGGCGAGCGCAGAACAGGATGTTGATACATGGAAAGATGCTGCTGCCCATCTTCCGAAGGTATCCCTTAGCAGGCTCTTACTGCATCCATGGGCATGAGAGGAGGGGTAACATTCTACTGCCGGCACCCCACAGCAATACATACTTTTAGTAAGATGATAATCTTTAGAATACACCCAAGAAATCTATTATAGCAAATTGTCCTAGTATTGTAGTTATAGAATATTGTCTAACATTACAAATCTTAACCGAAAATCTTACCGTAAGAACTCATGCGCATCTTCCTGTCTCCCTGGAGTCAAATGCCGGCAGATCAAGCGTAGTTTGGAATACACTTGCCATGGCTTGATTGGTGCTCCTCCGCTTTTCTGAGTAGCCATCAAAGAAGCTCGCATTCCACAGATTACACATGCTTCTGAAATAAATATACATATTATATCAATAATATTATTTGACAAAAAAAATATTTGATTTCTTTCTACCTGCAGATGATTAAAATGACATCAGCAGTGAGGTAATATTACTTATTATATTAGTAACTAGCTTTTGCCCGCGACTTTGTCCGCATGGAAGTCATAAAACGTAAAATCCCCAATTTTAGGCTGTGCGTTGATATATCAGTCAATCAGTCAGTCAGGACTTTGAACTTTATATATTATATTAGTAATGTAAGCTTTAGTCTACTAAGACTTAAGTATTGTACAGTAATGGGACATTATGTGAAAGGAGAAAATGCAGAAAGAGTTCAAAAGGAAGTTGTCTAATATAAAGTTGTATTTACCTTGCTGATTACATTTTTCTATATGATCACTTTCTGAAACAAGCCAGTTGGCAAGTGCTGGGACATGGAACAATGCTTGCAGGGTGGAATTCAGGTAGCAGGTATTGCCAACATTTTGCATCCCCGCCCCAGCTGACCAGGGTCCTTGCCATCCGAGGTGAACCTTTTCAATAGCAAATAGCATTCTCTTTGGTTTCGGTATTCCATCTTCAATGATTTTACTACCATCTGAAAAATAGTTTACATGTATTTATAGTACATATTACAGATTATTATGTAGATAAGGACTGATTGTGTAAAAAATGGAAGAAGTTAATTTTTATCAGCAATAACAAGTTTCAAAACATTTTAGGCAAAGATATGTAAGTGACATTATTATATACTTGCAGTTTTAAAAATAATGTAATGTAAACAACAACTTCATGGTAGGCATAATTTTGTTAGTTTTAAAAGGTTATATTATCTACTTATTTAAACTAATTCTACTCATGTATCATAATTTGTGTACAATACAAGCGCTACTAGCACATACAATACACAGATCTGACAACTGTTCCGAAATATAACCTATAAATTAGTCATATCGAAGAAGTTAACAACAAAACCTGGTGGTATACATCTTAAAATGTATTTATTATACATACCTGACGAATGAGATGAAGAATTGCAGTCCTTTTTCAGTAGTTTATTTTCAAGCATAGGCTTTTTAGGGCGAATCACCACGTACTTAGACTTCAGTCCATCTAGAACATTGCTTTGGTAATCACCTGACTCTTCGAACTCAATTTTCGACAAAAGCACATTTTTAGCAGAGGAATACAATCTGCTATCCAGCAAGGACGAGTTTTGTGATTCGTCTGGAGCAAGAGATAAACGCAACGCGTTTGTTACTGGGTCGCAAATGGAAGCTGGCATTTTACCTCCAAAACTGCACTATCACGTTATCAAACTATACCACAACACATTATCTGATGGGAGGTTTCATCAACGTATAACAATGTAATTTAATCACAGCTTGTTCCTTTAATCGCATACATGTGTATTTTTGGAAAAATTTCTTCCGTGAAACGAACGAACGAAGCAACCAGCACACCACGGCACGGCACGAAATGTCGTATAGTTAGTTAAGTTAGTAGTCGAACTGACTGAACTGATTAGTGCGGGGAAAGATAATATCGGCAAGTCGAGTGATCAATAAATATTATGTAGCATTATATTTCGTCAATTCACTCTTCAAATAAGGTATATTAACAAGGTAGTAACTGTATTTTACAGGCGAACTATTACTAACTAAGAACTATTTTAAGAGCTTTAATGAGCCGTTTTCAGTAAAAAAAGAAAAAGAGTTTTCTACTAAACCTAACAGATGGAGCTGGCAAGTGGAGTAAGCAAGTTTGTGATTAATCCTGTCATTGTGCCTACCAGTAAAAGAAAACTAACGCCATCTATATGGTTCGAGGTAACTATTTTTGAAGTTTTTACTTCTTTTTTTAACTACTCTTTTTCTTTTTTTAATGAAAACGCCTCATTCTAAAAAAAATAGTCCTACCCTATATCTGTATCATTGTAATACCTCATTCTGTTTTTGTGAACGGCGACTAGCGCACGCGTTTCTGCTTATATGTAAAAACGCAGTGTCCATATTAAAAAAGTGCAATATCAACAGATATCAAGAAACTTGAAGATCATGACGCCCGTTGGACGGGTTAATATAAATTTTATATGACTCTAAGTAATGTAAATTTTAATTGTAACATTTATTTTACTTTTGACTACTGTCCTACTTAAATGCGTTAAGTTTGTCCCTTCTCCTTATTTTAGTGATATCCATACTTTACCTACACTAGTTGCATAGTTTGAGTAGGTGCTACATAAACGTACTCCATACTTATTAAACGGTCTAATCAAAGGGTCCTGGTTTAACTTAAACATTATTTGTTTATAAAATGAACTCCAACAGTATATATATTTATATATATATATACATATATATACGGTGTATCACAATATGTGTTCCAGGGGAACAACTTTTGTTCAACGACTTTTCGAATTTCGATTGGTATCTCTGAAAAAAACTGGAAGAAACTTTCAACATGAACAGCTGATTTTTTACGCAGTGACAACCCTAATTTTAGCTGTCGGGACGATGACCTTGGTATCGTCTCAGATGATGTGACAGACAGTGACAGATTCATAATTCTTAAAACGCCTACAGCATCATAGAGGCAAATTGTCGTAAATTATGTGAATAAATTATCGCACACATTTCAATTTGAAGGTTGTAGTTACGTGAAGTTAAACATGCGAAATAAACTTTAGGCTGTTTCTTTGATACCGCAGTCATGCCTCTTTCCAACTGTTTGTTATTTCTTGTGTGTTGGTTTATTAACCTACTGACTGACTACAAAGCCCCTGATGTCCACTTCTAGACAGCGCTGCGAACACTACAGCAAACTTATCTAAAAACTTTACCAGTCTTTCCGTTATTCAATGTTGTTAATCTGTCCGGTCTGTCCAGAAATCTTTGATATCCGCATTTTGTCAAAGGCAGGCGCCTTAATTTGATTGGCGGTCGGAATTTGCCAAACCGATGCCAATAGCCAATCATAGAACAAATTGTACATTTGGGAACCGCCCTCTTTCGCTAATTGGTTGTCGGCATCTTGCAAACATAATTTTTGACTCTTTATCTCAAACGCGTCGCGTTCTTAAACGCGCCGCCCCCTTTCGGCAACTTTGCATTGAAGCGCCGACACAAACGTTCCCGCGCCCGCCCTCGTCTCGCGCGCGCGCTCTCGCCGCCGATCTCGCCAGTCCCGTGCAATCTCGTGACTTCGACACATCGCGATCCTTATGTGTGCCAATTCGCGGTAAAATGTAAACTAACTGTGTAACTTATCTGTGCTGAGACAATGTCGTACACAAGTGAACAGTGGACTGAAATGGTGCGGCTTTGTGCCATAGCTGGTGACAATTTAACCTTGGCACGTAGGATGTACACAGAGCGGTTTCCAGGACACCGTGTGCCAAGCCGGGAAACTGTCCTAGCGGTTACACAAAGGCTACGTATGTAAATAAGACTTGTTTGTTTATGAACTTTTTAAATACGCCTAAAATAACTACTTTAGCCCTATAGCTTTTTTGATTCAATTTAATAATTTTACTTGTCTTGAAATAAGTTAATAATGTGCTAGAGTAGTTATTTTTGCCTGTCCTAAGCCAGGAAAAGTATGAAGGGAAAGTTCTATGCAAGCATCCATTCGTTTTGATACGTACACCAGCCCGAGCGCAGCGACATTTGCGGGCGACGTACTACAGTAATTAGGGTGTCCAAAAATCACGTTCCTTAGATGAGAAATTAATTATCAAAATGGCGAAACTAATTGACTATTATTTTTAATTATTACTTGTATCAATTCATTTTAGGGTTATACATTCGTGGTTTAAGTGATAAGTGTGTTCACACTAACACCTTGTAGGCACCTACGTCATTTTATTCAATAAAATCTTTACCTTGTGTAAATGTACCTACCTAGTGCTAGAAGTGAGTGAATTACTTGTCTGTGATTGTGTACCTTCTAAGAGTGACCTACGAAATCAAAATAAGAAGCCGTTTAGACATCTGAAAAGCGAGAAAATATGAGGTACTTAAAACTTTCCTAATACTACCTAGGTTGAGGTACCTATACACACATCTTATTATTACTTACGCATTTACTAAATAAATCGTCGAGTAATCTCCCACCATAGCGGAAATCCACCTGCGAAGATAAATATCTACCTACATATGTCTGCAGAGGTTATAGATTTCCCGGATAGGGCTGTCACGTTTTATATATATATTATATAGGTTATATATTGTATACCTTGTATACAAGGTATATCATAATATGTGTACTACGCCGAAGGGGGGGTTTTCAGACCCCATTACTCCATGACAAGATTACTACCAAGTCTCTTAGGTATTTCATTTGTGTACTTGAGTTAACTTGCTAATATTTAAATACTAATAAGTTCAATAACGTGATACTTTTTTTTCAAGTTATCTAATATGGAAACATTTAGTGGGGTCATTCCGTTATTTTTACACCAAGTAGCTATTGCATTTATATCTTCCCGAATTAATTGAGTGTCAGCAGCAGAGTTAATAGTTCGGTAAATTTAAACGTCATCAGCAAATAAGGAGTAGTTACAGTGATTAGAGGACTTAGTTATACCATTTATAAAAATTATATTATTTTTACATAAATTATAAAAGAATGGGCCGAGATGTGACCCTTGCGGGACATCTGATTTAGCAAATTAAACCGTAGACTCATATTCTTTTATGGATATTGTCTGGGGTCTATAAGATAGATAGGATCTGAACCACTTAAGTAAGCAGCCAAATAAACACTGTTCACTTAGTTTGTTGATGAGAATGGAATGGTTAACCTTATCAAATGCGCTACAGAAATTTGTGTATATGGCATTCGTTTCGGCTCCCTGATCTAAGTTCTTGGTAAGATAAGAAACATGAAATCAAGTTAGTGTTGACATAACGACATCTTCTAAAACCGTATTGTGAGGTAGGTATAGATGATTTGGTGTGGCAAGTAATGACTGGAGTGACTAGACCCTCAAATATTTTCGAGAAACAAGAAAGGACAGATATAGGACGATATTGTTAACAATATTCTGATCAACTTTTTTAAATACTGGTACAACCCGCGCTTCCTTTTTCCATACTTCGAGAAATATGGCTGCTGTAAGTGACCCATTAATGATGATAGTGACAGGTAAAGAAAACCCTTTGGCACAGCGCTTGATGAAGAAAGGTGGTATACCATTTGGGGCAGCCCCTTTATTGATATCCAGTAGTTTTAGGACTTAATTTTCTGCTTTTATTATCAGCTTGCTGGGGTATTAACAAGAGTGACATATTCCAAGATCTCGATTACATACTACATGATTCGATAACAACGAGTATTTGTTTAAATCTACCACTAGAACCACAGGCACCACTCACGAACGACGCCGGATGAATAATCCCACGAGAATACGATTTTCGATTCAATCGATCGTAGACAGAGAATAGAGGGATAGACAGGCTCATAAAATAATAATAGTTGCGAAAGTGAGATGACACATATGTCAAAATGTAATGTGTGAGCAGGACATAGCATACTTTTTCTGTCTCTATTTGCGTATCGGTTTTTTGTTGTTTGCCATCACGTCATCGATGGCAAACACATCTGTGGTGTCAGAATATTTTCGATGTTATAAACTGTGAAACGCATACTTTGTGTAATTTGTGACTTTAATAATATTCCAAAGGGTAATATTTAGTGTATAGTGATGGTGAATTGCTGTATATATGGCTGTAAAAGTCGTAGTGAACGAAATCAACCAAACATAACCTTTCATCGGTAAGTAACATTTTTTACCTATTACGGCAAGTAAATCAAAGAATTGTTGTACTCAAGACTATTTTTGTGTCAATAATAAGTAATGGTTTTTGTTAATTTGATCTAAAAAGACGATAAAATCCTAACTTGTTTTTTGTACTAACCGACCAAAGTGTGAAGCATTTTATGTTTGTTTGTTATTTATGCTACTTCGTTTCATTTGCTAATAGTCGGATGATAACTTGGCGGGGATACCAGCACGTAATAATTTTTCCACTGAACGGTTTGAACGTATTTAATGTTTTTTTTTTAGATTTCCGAATGAACCACTTCTAAGAAATAAGTGGACTGAGTGTACGGGCCGAGTTAACTGGCATCCAAGTCGGCACTCCCGAATCTGCTCACGACATTTTGAAGCTAGTTGCATTCGACAGAAATTAAATAGTACTCACTTAAATCCACGCTCGATACCCACACTTTTCATCCAGGTAAAGTAAATTTATTATACACTAGAAATCGCCCGCGGTTTCATCCGCATCTTTGGCTCCGCTCCCGTTGGTCGTAGCGTGATATATAGCCTTCCTCGATAAATGGGCTATCTAACACTGAAAAATGATTTCGATAAATCTTTCCTGAGATTAGCGCGTTCAAGCAAACAAACAGACCCTTCAGCTTTATATATTAGTGTAGATAGTATAGATATCAATTTGTTCTACACGTTTAATTAACAATGATACGTAAAAATTTCGTGTGACACGGAAATAAAATTGTAAACATTATTTGAGATGACTTTTTTGATACATAGAATTCAAGTGCAATGTATACCTAATTACTAAGCTACAAAATAATGTAAAGGAGATGGGACGGAATCTGCTCCAACTCCGTCAAACGTAACATAAGACAAAATAAAATTGTTGAATGGTGACTATAACGACCGAGTTAGGTTCTTCTGTTCGCTTCTTTTCCTAACTCGCGTGTCATCTGAAGTAAACAGATTCAATTATGTGCTTTATTCTATTCATTTGTGTTGTTTTATATTGTAATTTGTGACGCGTCAATAAGGTCCATGCGGCCGCACTGATTAAAGTATTATTTGATTCTTGATTCTTGATACAGTAAAACTTACTAACTCATTACAAAAATCATTAATCCTTGATTATTGTAGCAGTTAATCGCAAGATCGTGTCCATTTTGTTGCTTTCAGGTCGGACCGCCTTTAGATCAACCGAGTACCTCGAAATGTGATACTTTAGGGGTTGATATGGAAGCAAAGGATTATTTGGTACTTACTAAGGTATTTTTTTCCAGAACATCTATAAGTTGTATATTCAGTCTTATATGTGTGTACTTACTTATTTTGCTGATAAATGTTACAAATATGAAACATTAATCATATTTTTCAGCTTGACGATAGTCATTGTCACCTATCTCTACCATCAGAAGAAGTTGCTATGGAAATAGAAATAGAAAGTACTATGGTAAGTTTTTTCTTGATCAGTCTATATTATGGAAACTGATTCTTGTAAATCGGACACTTTGTGCAATTCCTGCTGTTTTAGCTATTTATGTATAGCCGTTTATATTATAATCTTAAACATTTTTAACTTTCCCAAGTGATTTAAATCGTTAAAGCGGTCAAGAATATTTTTTAATAGGTACTTATTATTTACGGTAGTTGTGAATAAGTAATTGTTATAAATACAGAAATATTTTTGTCATATTTCAGGCACACGAATTACCTATGGTGGCAGCGTCGGAAGTTGACATGACTCCTCGTAAAAAGAAGTTAATTAGGAAATTGGATAAGAAGACAATATTAAGTGATAATAGGAGGAAGAAATTAGCTGCTTTAAGATCTAAGACGTGGCGTTTGCAAAAGAAAACTGCCGAACAATCTACTGTAATTGAGGAATTAAAAACTCGTTCATTAATCAACCAAGAAACGGCTGACTTGCTGTCTTCGATCGATGCAACCAATCGAGATTTCTTAAAAAAGTTTTTGTGTAGAAATGTCATTGAACGGAAGTACTCGCCTGAATTGCGGAAATTTGCCTTAAGTCTCCACTACATCAGTCCTAAAGCGTACACCTTTGTAAGGAAACAATTTAACACTTGCTTACCTCATCCGCGTACGCTATCGCGATGGTACCAATGTATCGATGGAAATCCTGGTTTTTCCACAGAATCTATCAAAGCTGTTAAATTTTTACATGAAATAAATACAAAAAAAAACACATTACACAAAACAATATGTGCCCTAAGTTTTGATGAAATGGCAATTAGAAAAGGTTTGGATTTTGATGGCAAAGATTGCATAGGATTTGTTAATTTTGGCAATAACGTTAATAACGACCAATTAGCTAAAGATGCGTTAATTTTTATGCTGACATGTGCAAACGGATCCTGGAAAATGCCTTTAGGATATTTTTTAATCGATGGGATAAGCGCTGAACAAAAGGCCAGTTTAGTAACAAATTGTATCGAGATATTAACCCAGGATTGTGGTATTGAAATTATCGCATTAACTTTCGATGGATGCCCTACAAATTTTTCTATGGCCAAAGTTTTAGGTTGTAAATTAGATGGTGATGGCATTGATCCTTCCTTCACCGTCGGTAATAATAATATTGTAATATTTCCAGACCCTTCACACATGCTGAAGTTAGTTAGGAATACCTTAGGAGAAAAGGGGCCAATAACAGATCCAGAAGGCCGTGTTGTATCATGGAAATACGTAAAATTACTGATAGAGCTCCAAGATAACGAAGGATTGCATTTAGGTAACAAATTAAATAAATCGCACATACATTTTTACAAACAAATAATGAAGGTCAAGTTGGCAGCCCAAGTGATGAGTGAATCCGTTGCAAATGCTATTGAATTTTGTAATACAGAACTCAAAATTGAAGAATTTAAGAACTCTGCTGGCACTGTTGAATTTATTCGAAAAATTAATAATTTATTTGATGTAATGAATTCAAGGAATCTGAAAGCATATTCATACAAAAAACCACTGTCTGTCAGAAATTTCTCAGAAATCAAACCATTTTTAGATGAAATGATTATATACTTGAACAAATTAAAATTAGGAGACAGAAATATAATGTCATCAAATAGAAAAACTGGATTTTTAGGCTTTCTCATTTGTATTAAAAGTGTCATTTATTTGTACGAAACTCAAGTGATTAATAATAACATTCAGTTTTTAAGCACTTACAAACTAAGTCAAGATCACTTAGAATATTTTTTTAGTGCCATTAGAGCCAAAGGTGGGTTTAACAACAACCCTTCTGCTAGACAATTAAAATCGGCATTTAAAAGAATGTTAGTTCATGGTGAAATTAAACACATTACGTCAGGAAATTGTATTCCGTTACAACATGTAAATATTTTAACACTGACCAAACCAGAAATAGCAATTAACAAAACATCAGAAAAAAATAGATTGATTGATAATATCGCCAAAGGAAGTAATTCAGAATATTTTGATGAAGTTTTAATGAAGGATCACGATTACTTAACTGATCCAAGTCTATTAACCGAATTTTCTAAACATGTAATAGTATATATTGCAGGATTTGTTGTAAGCAAACTGAAAAATGAGCTTCAGTGCGAGGAATGTGTGTCTGCTATTATATCAGATACTAAATACGCCAGTCTACAGTTACAAAAAGACAAAGGTGGACTATGTTACCCCTCAAAAGATGTTGTAAAAATTTGTGAAATTTGTGAGATAATATTTCGTAAAAATCGAGGTCTTAATAAAAAAAATATTATTTTTATGCTCATGCAGGAAAGTCTTAAACGATGTTTGGGTTTAACATTATTTTATCACATGTCACATTTTAATAGTCAAACTTTCCTTGACTGTCATTATTCGCTCCTAATTAAGGCTATAAGTTTGAAATATCTAAAAGTTCGTATTCATTATGCAACTAAAAAGCTTTCAGAAAAAACTGATAAGGTCAGAAATTTTTATAATAAATTAGTTCTATTTAAAGGTCAGTAGTACCCAAGTAACCTGTTTAACAAGTAAATAGATCTCGTTTGTTTTTCAGTAGTTACACAGATCAAAAGGATTGATTAGTTTACTTTTTAGTCCTAAGTAGGTACCATTTTATTTTGTATAGATTTGTCATTCAAGCTTTTAATTAAACTATACTTTTGATCAACACAGTTTTTTATTGCATCTAATATTATAGAACTTCTATACTGCGCGCGCGAACTGAATTATTTCAGGGCCTGAGATAAAGCGGGTAAATAAATGTGTTAATTATGATTTATCTGACTATACTATTTACATCTTGAAGTGAAAATAAATTTTAATCTTAGTTTAAATTGTAATAAAATAACCATTCAAACTCATTAATCAAAAAGTTATAAATACGTTACCCCCTGAAAGTCTAATAACAATTAGTCGAATGACTCGTACTAGACGCAGAACAATCAAAATAGGTACTCAATAAGTAGGTAGGTACCAGGATTACCCACACGATGGGGGAAAAGTCTTAGTATGGCAATATTAATTGCACGTAGCTGTAGTAATGTACATAAGTCAAACTATCGCTATCTCATACTGCGTACGCTGAGGACTTGTCTATCCCTTTCTCTGTCTACGCAATCGATCAAATTTTAGTCAACATTCAAATTCAAAGTGACTGTAATGCAGACATGACACGTCCTAACAATCAACCCAAGCAAGCATTTCCTTGCTTGCTTCGTTCGTACTTGGTTGGTTCTTTCTTTCTTATTGATAGCGATTTTTCTCGGACCATTTTTGATTTAGAGAATGAATTATTAATTTATTATTTTTAAAATTGGTTTTTAAGAGCAGATATGAAATCAAGAGTATAAAGTCAAATTTTATTCAACATTCAAATTCAAAGTGACTGTAATGCAGACATGACACGCCCTAACAATCAACCCAGTTGGTTCTTTCTTGTTATCGATTTTTCTCCGACCATTTTTGATTTGAAGAATGAACACAGAATGAATTATTAATTTATTATTTTTAAATGGGTTTATAAGAGCAGATATGAAATCAAGATTATAAAGTAATTCAACCAAGAGTTTATTCTGTTAAAATGAAATTTGCAGTGGAATCCGGTTTACTGTTCCTGGCCGGTAATTTTATTTCTATTTTGAATATGTTTACTCGAATACTTCGTGATAATGTGTACCTAATTTTTATTATACAGTGGTGTCCGTTAGCTCTGCATCTAGAGTGTTTGAGCTCAGTGACAAGTTTATGGAAATAAGCCATGAGGGTATGTGGTTTGTAAAGTTTTATGCGCCGTGGTGTGGTCACTGCCGCCGTCTGGAGCCGATTTGGGCGCACGTTGCCCAATCCCTTTACAATACACCTATCAAAGTAGCCAAAGTAGACTGCACTCGGTTTCCTGCTTTTGCGTCACATTACAAAATCCGTGGCTATCCCACAATACTTTTGTAAGTAAACATTTTTATATTTTTAAACATACTATCTGTTTCTATCAGTAACAAAAAACAAACAAAAAAGTAATATAAAAATAATGATCTAAAATTATATTTTATATTATGTTACAGCATAAAAGGTGACAACCACCATGAATATGTGGGAGACAGACAGAAGGATGACATGGTTAATTATGCCATGCGCATGTCTCAGCCAGCTGTGCAGAGAATATCACAGGCCGATAGTATTGCCTACTTGAAAGAGACTCATCCTGTCTTTTTTGGATTTGTTGGGAAGCAACAAGGACATCTATGGGTAAACTTAATTTGAATAAACTACTATTGTGAACCTAAGCTTATGTAAAAAAACAAATTATGATTATGTTTGAAGATCCTAGATAGATCCATAGATGATGATCCTCCTTGCCGATTTTGGCTATGGTGTTACATCATTTCTGCTACATTAAATTACATTGATGCACCCTAAGGTGACTGGCAAAAACATTTTGGAGATCCTAGATACAGAATACCTTACAACAGAATCAAATCATCATGTTTTAAGTGAGGTGAAATTTAAAGTTCAAGATACTTTACACAAACAAAGAGAGTGTCCCTTTAATTGAAAATAAAATTAGTCACAATGAAAATTATATTTTTTGCAGGAAATATTCTTGTTAAATGCTGACAAGTACCAGCCTCACTCATGGTTCTATGCCATGGCACCGGAAGTAATAAAGCAAGAAGTGAAATTGCCAAATGGAACAGCAGTCTTTGTTCATAAAGATGATGAAATTTTCTTCTTTAATGGTAATAAACAATCTTGAATGTTACCTATACCTTATATAATTAGATCTACCGGTATTGCTGCATGAAGATACTGTCTTTGTTGTGTGTTGTAGACTGTCCATCCTGACTGATGATGAATTGAGGGTAATTGCGGATTTTACATGATAACATCCTGTTAATCAGTTTTAAAATTAAGTCTAAAGATCGTGAAAGTTTACAAAGTACCTACTATTTTTCTATTACAGTGTAAACTCTATATAAAGACTTTGCATATTTTGACGTTATAGAGAGTTGTTGTTAAATGGAGAGAAGAAAAATCTGTATTAGAAAATTAAAAAGTTTATTTCAGACTAGTGTTAGTAATTAAATTACATATAAAACAATCCTTGTTTGAACACTATTGCAATGCTATATAGTGTGTCATTGTATGGAAGACAAGCTAAACAAACCAAAGCCGAGTGATTTCGACGCTTTAGGGAATTTGTTGTTAAATCGAGTGACATTACATAGAGTTTACACTGTATTAATTTTTTTTGGTGAAATTTGTTAGACCACTGGCCTGGAAGCTAACTTTTACAGGCTTTTGATGTTTATAGCTTATATACAAAAAAATATGTAATATATTTTGTTTGGTTTACTTACATCATATGATTTATTTTACAGCAAGCCAAGATGTGTTGGAAGACAAAGACACATTAAATAGCACATTAGACAAATGGGTTAATGCTGAAAGATTTGGGTTCTTCCCTAAAATAACAAGATCAAATATAAACCACTTGATGGATACTGAGAAGTATATTGTGATAGCAGTTGTATCAGAGAACAAATTGAATGAAATCACACAAACTGAACGGGATTTTAAGGATATGGTGGAAGGGATTATCAGGTACTGTAACCAAACTACCTCTGATCTATTCTATAGACAAATATTCATAGAAAATCTGGTATTGTACACGGAATCAAACTGGACCCTCTTGCATAGGTATCGGCCAGTTGTTAGATCAACTGAGCCATGGGTGTTGTCTATAGGTAGGAAATAAATAACCAGGAATAAAACAGCCTTGCAAAGCTAGTAGTTTTTATCTTTTTCAATCTGTTTCATACCATAGCTGGGCAAAGGTAAAGGTCACCCAAGTCCTTCCAATCCAGGAATCTCGCTCGCTTGCCAAGTCACACCAATCAACCCTGAATGGGTTGATTGGTGTGACTTGGCATTTAGATCGTCTCGGTAGTCTTCTAGACTAGGCGTGCCTCGGTGACTTCGCACGTCCCCAGGCACTAACAACTATATTCACATCTGGGCCCACCTTTCCGGATGCATGCGATTCACATCCCTATTCATTGCCCAATCCTTGGAAAGTTTTTTGAAGCGAACGAATTCAATTATGCGCTTTATTTTATTAAAATGTCTTTTTCTTTTTTTGTGAATTGTCTATTCTATATAGCTTTTTGCTCTATTGAATAAACACTTATTAACTTTGATTAACTTAGTCCCAGATGAGCCTTGGTAGTGTTGTCCTAACATCGGCAATCCGGCAGGCTGATAACGTATCTCACGACAGGTTTGCAACAGGCGTAAATCTCGCGATCACCGCTGTCAAAGCACAGATTACATGGTCAATGATCATGTTTTAGATCAATCAATTGTACATTCAAGGTGCCAATGGCGATGACGTCGTTCCCGACGCCCCGCTCCAGGGCTAGCATGGCCGGAGATATTTTATCCACGGGGAGAGGACAAAATACTATTCCCCTCTGTCAATTTTGTCCACCCTCCGAGCATGGCGACATGGGTGGATAAACTATTCACGGTGGACAAACCAGGGGAAACGCTTGTCCACGTCTAATGTCAAAAAGTGATATAATTCTCTTTCCCCCTGTTGCCGTGCTTTGGCAGGTGGATAAAATAATTTTATCTCTAGTCAGTGGAAATAACCGGTGGACAAAAGTTTTATCCCCAGCCCATGCTAGCCCTGCTGTGCAGACAGTAGGTTCAATAGTAGGGCAATGTTTTGCTGAGCTTGCTGTTTTGCGAACGTACCTTAATGTTAAGGATGTGATTGATACTCTTGACTTGAAGTACGCTATTAATCCTTTATTTTCAGAAAGAGAAAACGTGAACTTCACCACCGCTTCCAATTCGGATGGATGGGAACACTTGAGTTGGCCAACTCCATTGCCATGTCAGAGTTGACAGTACCTAACCTGCTCGTCTTGAACTCCACAACCAGTCATCATCACTTGCCTGATGACGATCCGGTGCTTATGACGCCAGAGGCAGTTTCGCTTTTCCTTGATCAAATACATCTTCAAATCGCTCCGGTATGTATGACACTGTATGACATAATAATTCTTTAATTTTTAACAAAAAAAATGATGATGATAATGAAAACAAAGGTGCGACCATAAATTTATTTATTTATTAAGGTTAACCAACAATTGTTACATTATTTCATACTTAAAACTAATTAAAACTACTACTAACTAATTAAACACAAAGTACATTACATTATTATAGTTAAATGCACAACCACTTACAGGTTAACACCACTTGCATATAAAAAGAGTAAGACCATTTGTATTTTTAAAATTAACTTTAAACCAAAAAAAAAGCTGCACATTACAAAATTAAAATTAAGTTGCAGGTAGGGTACAAACACAAATACATCATTATTAAAACTTAACTTAATATTACAAAACTCTCAGTTGGATAAGTCCCCAGCCACCTGGTGGCGGAACTTATGTGTATTTTCATAAAAAATATCTAGCTTGCAGTTGTTTATTTATTTATTAATATGCATAACCATCTTTCCTTATCACCACTCGTGAATTTTTAACATTAGAGTTTCGATGCCCATTTGTGATCTTTTTCATCAGTTTCAGTCCACCACTCATACTTTCTGAATCCAAATGCTTGACTTGTTTTTGAAATACCAAAAACGCTACGTGTTTGCCTACAATATTGGGGGTTGCCGCGCCGTGGGGTGCCGGCAGTAGAATGATACCCCTCCTCTCATGCCCATGGATGCAGTAAGAGCCTGCTAAGGGATACCTCCGGAAGATGGGCAGCAGCGTCTATCCGTGTATCAACATCCCATAGGTACTGCGCTCACCAACCCGCCTGCCAAGCGTGGTGAGAATGGCAACTACCCCTCATGGAGATCCATGGGAGGCCTGTGTTCATCAGTGGACGTTTTATGGCTGAAATGATGATGATGATTGGGGGTTCCTTGAGGATCCCATCAGAACTGAGATTTGAATGGGACCAATCTGTAAATGTATCTAGTCAAACCCAAAAATAATTTACCAAATCGGTTCATAAACGACGCGACGGTGTAGGTAGAATAACAAATACAATAAGTATTTTAATTAAATAATAGCAAGCCAGTTACACTTTTGGAAATACATTTGGAATTATGTACTAACTTTCAAGGCCGAACTTATATCTTCAATTCTGGCAATCCCGTGTTTACTTCTAGATAGGTGTCACATCTTCCGCGGAAGAATGAGGAAAAATAGTGGTAAGTTTAGGTTTAGCTTGTAAAAGTCCCGACATATTCTTTTCTCAGAAAGGATGGTATTTATGAAGGAATCGTGTTTATGAAGGAATCTCTCATAAAAAATTACCTACGTTTAATTTTTCCGAGTTTTGATGAATGATGAGAAAATAATGATAAGTACTCGTACAATGGTACCCAATGCTTTTATCAAAGCATTCGTCGCAAATCAAACAAGAAAGTATGGCCTGCTTTGCGTAGCGTACTCTGTATCCTTCAATTTGAAACCATACATGTTAATCCTCATGTGACTGAGATATAACGGGCATTTATAGTTGCCTACCTTCTAAACAAAAATATAGTAAAGTGCTACTACGGGTATTTTAGAATACAAAAGTATTCAACAATTATATGCTCTTTGGAACATGTTTGGAACTAATTTTGACGCATTACACCCATTGTTCTCTCTCTATGAACCTACCTATTAATTACGTGATGAATAGCCCGTAGGACCTACGTGACATTAATAATAAATTAACTATCGGTATGGCGGTTGTTATAGGTAGAGGTTACCCCTTAACATCAGGTGGGCCTTTAACTTGTCTCGTCATTTATTAGTAAAAAAGTTGATGAATTGTATTACAGGCATACGGTGGCAACCACTATCTCGTCCGCTTCTACCGCGGGTTCTTCGAGGCGCGAACAATGCTAAGCAACATGTGGCGTGGCAACCCCGTGCTGACAGCGCTGGTGTTTGGGCTACCGATGGGTTTCCTATCCCTCATCTGCTACTCAGTCTGCTGTGCCGATATACTTGATGCCGAGGAAGAGGAAACGCCAGGTATGACCTACACTCACTCATCATTCCTCTACCCTTTTTCCACATGTGGTGACCCGACGGCTTCGTATATTCTCCTTTTCCAATGATGTTGTATGTATAAAGATTTTGACTGTTATGCCTGGCCCACGTTTGGAATTTGATAAATTCGTCATAGCCTCATGTGATTTAGCATCGTAGTTACAATGTGTCTGCGAGGTAGCTTGAGGGCCGAATCATGATGATCCAGCCTCCTTACCCCAGCAAACATAATTCATAGGTTGTGTAAATCTATAAGCTACACTCACTGCCAAATTTAGTTGCATTTATAGTAAGGCTGTGGCAGTGCCGGCAGTAGAATGTTGCCCCTCCTCTTGCCCGGAATCCAGGTGGGCAGCAGCGAGCGTCTTTCCTTGTATCAGCATCCTGTACTGCGCTCGCCAATCCGCCTGCCAGGCGTGGCGAGTATGACAACAACCCCCTCATGATCTATGGAGATTAATGTGGAAGGCCTATGTCCAGCAGCGGATGTGGACAGCAGCAGTCCTACGGCTGAGAGGGATAGTAAGGTATTGGAAACGACCGTATAAAGAAGGTAAAGACCGATAGGAGTGGCTTATATGAGAAAAGTCCTTTACCCAGCAGTAGATGTTACCAGCTTATTTGATAAGACTACTCTAAGCCGTGTTAGCGGAGTGGTATGTATGTAGGTACTCTGGCTTTCAATGCGTCCGAAGGACGTAGGTTCGATACGGGCCGTGCCCCAGTGGATTTTCTTTCTTGAAAAATCTATGTGCACCTTTAACGATGAAGGAAAACATCGTGAAGAAACCCGTGGTTTAGTCAGCTTCAGACGTTTTGACCTGATCTTTCCTCGGTGCTGGGCAAGTCTAATCCATCTAGCAATGTCCCAGTCTCTGCAGCATCCCGTACAGAATAAATAACAGCTGCTGACGCTGCATAAATCATCTACAAAAGATGTAAAATGCCTTACTTAGGTAACCACTATTCTCACTGGGTCTCTAACTCGCCACTTTCCTCAGTCCATTGCAGTCTTGTCAGTTGTCGGCTCTGTGGTCGCCTGATCAGCTTTCTATATAATATAGCTCAAGAGCGATACTTGGGATGACCGATCGTGAAACGAAATAAAAGTATTCTAATGCAGTCTTTTTTTTTCAGATATTCATGAGAAGACAGAGTAGGTAGTCTTAACGAACCACCCAGATAATGTATTTCTTCTTTTATTTGTGCTGTTTGGATAAGGCACACAAAAAAATCACATTAAACTAGTAAATCTCAATTTAAGCTTTTCAAATATTACAGAGAATTATTATAAATAACACAGACAGGAGAGTACAAAGCAAGAAATAAAGTAGTATTGGTTTGTCTTTCGCATTTGGGTGGTCAATATTTTGGAGTCTCACAAAAGCCAATTATTACATAATCAGGAACAAGTACAATATTACCATTGTTAATACTTGACACTTTTAGGCTTCAACAATTAGGGAATAGTTGGCCTAATCTCACTGGAACAAAGTAAGAAGGTTGATGCCTGTTAGAGATACTTTTGGTAGGTATAAACAATTATGTAGGTTTTAATTTACTTGTACTTAAATTTGTTGATTGTTGTTTTATTTATTAATTGTTGTGTGTGTACATACTTTTGTTTTATATAAATTTGTGATTGACTGAGCAATATGTTATAGTTTACTTGTGTGCATTGGTTACCATAATCACCCCTAACTAAAGTATAAAGTGACATCTTGAGGTAAGAAGTGGTTTTTACGCATTTATTTAAATAAACTTAAAATAAGTAATAATTTATTGACTACCAATTTGCTAATTGCATCAAATTTTGTATAAAGATCTTTCATCATAATAAGAAATAAAAGATTTACAAGTAAATGACAAGCTTTTAATAATGTATCCATTGAAACTTGGACATTGTAAAATATATGTATAATATACATCATCACCACAGACACTTACTGCTGGGTCTATTTGTGAACGCCGCATGCATTGGACTATGCCAAGAATGGCCTGTCACTTTTCAAAATATTATATTGCAGGCATAGTTCATTAACATTATTTAGCTTTTACTTGCACCTTCATATTCATTGTGCCAGAATAAATATATTGTACATGTTGTTCTTGGTTAAGTATTATCTATTGTATATTTCACAATATACTATAGTACTTATACCACAACTTAATCCATTCAGTAATTTTGTTGCTTAACAATCACAGGATTTTAACCCAGCATATTTTCATCAGCCTATACAGTCCCATGCTGCTGGGCAAAGATCCCATTTGGGGTGGGGGTGTTGGACCCCATGGTCCTGGTGAGTGGTGGTATAATTTAAAAGTGACCAGAGCTCATTATTTCATTATAAACAGATTGTTCAATTGTTTCCATATGTATTCGCAACTGCTGATACCAAAGATTAAACTGCTGTTGTCTTTCCTCTATGTCTCTGTTGCTATTAAAATAACCTTTTGGATAATTTATCTTAGTGTTTGGTTCTGGTTTACAACTTTTAGAATATGTTTTATACCTAACTGATCTTTCTGAAATATCATCTGTACTTTCCACCTCAGAAGATGAATATGAATTCACAGGTTCTAATTGTGAAGAAACTGATTTCAATTGTGGTTTCTGAATTGTATGTTCATTGTTCCTACTTGCTTTGCTTAAACAAGATTCACTAAAGCCAACTTTATTTTTCCTTGATTTTGTACATTTTTTTTGTTTAACCTTCCCAAAAGTAATAGGTAGATTTGCAGCAAGCAATGACTTCTCATCTTCATTTAATTCTGATTGAATAACAGGATCAATACCATTATGTTTATTTCTTCTGCCATTTGAAGTAGAACCTGGCTTCACATCACCAGAATATTCATCATGCCTGTTATTTGTCTTAAAGATTTTATAATTGATTTCATTTGTATCAGACTGGACATCATCACTTGGACTGTTTCTATGACTGTTGACTTCATTGATCAGGGAGCTTGATACACAGCTTTTCCTTTTTGAACTTCCAGCAGCTGAAATATCCGGTTTAGAGAGTCCTGTATCTGAGATAATGTCTGAACTATGGCTAGCTCCATTTTGATCAGATTTACAATTCTTGCTTGCTGTGTCATCTTTTTCATCATATTTACATAATTGGCTAAAACTAGTATTGGTCTCACTATTTAGTGTTTGTACTTGATTCTTAACATAAGCACAGCTATTATTATTCACATAATTCTTATCCTCCACAACTTTATCACCGGATTTTAGTAAACTTTGCATAACTGTATTTCTATTGAAGATTGTACCAGGAACTATTAATTTATTCACTTCTACTGTCTTATAATTAGATTCCTCATTACTTTTAATATCATGATTTTGGAAGGATGTCAGCAAATCTGTAAAGCTTTCAATTTCATCTGCATTTGATTCTTGATTGGCTTCTTGAAAGGACTTATTCAAGCTCTCCAAACTTGGAATATCATCCACATCCTTTGATTCAGGAATAGTGCTAGCAGATAACTTCTTCCACAGCTGTTCATAAGTCTCTTTGATACCCAATGTCTGTACTGGTTCTTTTATTTTAGGCTGTTCTTTTTCCTCTTTTTTATTTGTGTCATTGTTTATGTTGCAGTTTTCTAGCATATAAGGTTCATTGTTCCAAAAATACTTAAGATCAAAAGGAATTTTCATGGATTCAAGTAACTTTTTGAACATCCTTTCCTCATCTCCTTTACAAAGAATAGTTATTGCAATTCCATAAGAGCCAAATCGCCCAGCTCTGCCTATTCTATGCAAGTATGTTTGCCACTCATGTGGAGGCTCAAAATTGATAACTAGGTCAACATTAGATGCATCAATGCCTCTGGCAGCTAAATCTGTAGAGACCAATATCCTGCATTGGTAATTTTGCAAAACTTTCAATGCTTCCAGTCTATCAGTTTGTTCTTGCTTGCCATGTAGTTTATCTGCTGGCCATTTGTTTTTATTAAGCATTTTATGGACTTCAGCCACTCTTACTTGGTAGTTACAAAAAACTAAGCACTGTTTGAACTCTTTCTTAGAAAGGATTTGGTGCAGTTCTTCATACCGGTTTTGGGTTTGTTTTACAATATTAACATGACTTGGAACTAGTATTATATTTTGCTTTATACCAAGTAGTACACTGCTTGTGTCTGGGCAGATATGTTGTGCATTCTGCATATACTTGTTCATTATTAACCTCACATCTTCAGGGAATGTGGCACTGCTCATGATTATCTGCTTTTGTTTAGGTAATAGAGAGAAAATATAGTTGATATCTGGTAAAAAACTTTTTTCTACAAGTTTGTCTGCCTCATCTAGTACCATTAGTCTTACTGATGATACATCAATATGTTTGGCTTTAATCAAATGATGCAACCTCCCTGGACTACCAACAACAATATGCACTTTCTTTTCGAATTTCACAACATCTTCTGTAAATGGCAAACCACCCATAACCACTTCAGTACATAGCCCTGAAAAATAAAGACAAGACTTTGCATTATATCACTTGTATAAAATTACAAATTGTATCAATATCAAATGGATCAATAATCTACCTTTATAATAGGCACCAACAGTTTTGATGACATCACAAATCTGAAAAGCTATTTCTCTTGTGGGTGCTAATATAATGGCTTGCAATCCTTTTTCCAAGTTTATTTTCTCCAAAGCTATGACAGTGAACACTGCAGTTTTACCGGTTCCAGATTTTGCTTCCAACAGCAGATCTAAAATTTATTTTTGGTTACTGAAATGTGGTTAGCGTTTTGGGTCTGATGATGATTTGATGCCATGGGGCGTGACAGTAGAATGTTACCCTTCCTCTCATGTCCGTGGATGCAGTAAGAACCTGCCAAGGGATACCTCTGGAAGATGGGCAGCAGCGTCTTTTCTTGTATCAACATCCCATACTGTGCTCGCCAACCTGCCTGCCATGGCACGCGGGTTGGCGAGCAGCGTGTTGAGTATGGCAATTACACCTCATGGAGATCCATGAGGGAGGCCTGTGTTTAGTAGTGAACGTTTTACGCTTGAAATTATGAATCTTTGAGGTTATAATATTATATATATTTAACATCAATTCATATAATATTATTTAACATCTTACCAAATCCACACTTTCCCAGCGGTATTCCATGAAGTTGTATTGGAGATGGGACATAAAACCCAGAAGCTTTTAGACCAGTCAGAGTGTTTGGAGATAAGAGCATCGAGTCAAAAGAAACATTTTGTGATATTTTGATATCTTGAGTTCTTTCGCTCTTAAGAATATCATGACCCAAAACCATGGCTCTAGTAGAACTTTGAAAAATGCTTAGAATACCAAAAATAAGTTATATTTTAGCTAATTTTTTAAAACAACAACCGAGCGGGATTCTCATGTTCTGCTGTTGTTGTTGATTATAGTTTATTTCACTGTAGTGTACTGTATGTAACTGTAAGGATTTAACTGGTCTATTTTACAGGTTGATTTGATTGTCGAAAGGATGCCAATGTCAAACAAGTCGCTCTTAAATCCAACCCAATCGTACAATGCAATCCCGTCGAGCGAGAATTTTGCCTCAGTGCCTAACTATTCCTCCTGTATTTGTTGGTGTCTTGGCGACATAAACGAGGCTTTAGTTACATTATTTTTAAGTTTAGTTAGTAAGTTAAGTTTTAACTCGTTTTAGTTTGGCAATAGCTGGTGTGAAAGGCCAAGTTTACTTAAGCTTTAATGCCGATTTTATGAACCAACTTCACAGGGCGTGTAGGAACACATCCATTTTACCATAAACAATGAGCCGTTTTCAGTAGCAAAACAAAAAGAGTTTTCTACTAAACCTAACAGATGGAGCTGGCAAGCGGAGTAAGCAAGTTTGTGATTAATCCTGTCATTGTCAAATTGTGTTAAGACTTGACACTGGCAGAATTGTGTAAAACCAAACGCAAAAGCCAAAAACGAAGAAGAAGAAGAAAAGAAAATTAACGCCATCTATAAGGTTCGAGGTAACTATTTTTGAAGTTTTTACTTTTTAATGAAAACGCCTCATTGAGTGAGATTGTTGATTCAGTAGACAACAGAAATTCTATTTTTGTTATCTATAAAGTTATGCTTGATTGATTGATTGGAAAGGAAATAGAAAAGTCAGTTTCGCTTTCGGAGTTTCGTTTCGGAACGAAATTAATTCTTGTGAAATGGCGATTTTGTGATTCTTGTGGATCGAATTATTTATACAATTTATTTCATCTCTCAAAAAACAAGAATGTAGTTTGGTTCTATATCATACAAAATAGACGATTCATTTAAGTGTTAAAATGTTTAAAGAATTTTGAATCTAACAGTACCTGAAATATCTATTATTGTGCTTCCTATTACTGAATTACCGGATTAATAACTCCCCAGGATCAATAGGTACCTATGTATCTTATCAGCTCGTTAGAATGTTTTAGAAGTAAGACTATCCATTAACTAAAAAAAGCCAAAACATGAGACCTTACTAATTTATGTTGATCGAAAATAAATCACTACCTACTGTAGGTAGACTTGAACATACTAGATATCACGAAATCTAGGTCAATTAAAAATAATTATAAAATACAAGAAAACATATCTGAATATGGTTTATTTTTAATTTATATAAACCAACTCTGGCAATAATATAAAAGTATTTTTGATAATTTTAGCCCATCTTAGATATTTATGATGTGTTTTGTTTACTTCTTTTCCAGATATACGCCATGAACAACTGTGGAAATGTTGGTAATTTGGGAGCTGGAGTTGGAGCTTATGATACAAAAATAGCTGGGCTTTATGATCTACTTGATACATTAGGGTCTGGTCATTTTGCTGTAGTGAAGCTAGCTCGCCATGTATTTACTGGAGAAAAAGTAGCCGTCAAAGTCATAGACAAAAGCAAATTGGATGAAGTATCTAAATCACATTTATTCCAAGAGGTAAATAACCATTATTAAAAATACACTCATACTATGGATTCAATCCCTGCTGGGTGTGTATGCTTTTCTGCAGCTATTTCTATGTATTCAATTGATCATCTGGTCTCCAATATGGAAACTAGATGCTTTTTTCAAGCTTTGCTTAGTTTGGGACTGGATGGTGCAGTGTTTAGTGTCCAAAATTACTTTTTATTAATTTGTTTGTTACCATGTTTTATTTGTTAATAATGGATATGCCGTGGGGTGCCGGCAGTAGAATGATACCCCTCCTCTCATGCCCATGGATGCAGTAAGAGCCTGCTAAGGGATACCTCCGGAAGATGGGCAGCAGCGTCTATCCGTGTATCAACATCCCATACTGCGCTCACCAACCTGCCTGCCAGACGTGGTGAGAATGGCAACTACCCCTCATGGAGATCCATGAGGGAGGCCTGTGTTCATCAGTGGACATTTTATGGCTGAAATGATGATATATAAAATTTTAAGTAACAGCAATGCTGAATATATTTTCAGGTACGATGTATGAAACTGGTGCAGCATCCTAATGTAGTGAGGCTTTACGAAGTTATTGACACACAAACTAAGTTGTACCTGATATTAGAACTAGGTGATGGGGGAGACTTGTATGATTATATCATGAGACATGAGACTGGATTGTCGGAATGTCTCGCACGTGAATACTTTCGCCAAATTGTTCGCGCGATCTCCTACTGCCATAGGTAATTTTTTTAAACTCAATTAGAATTTAAATGTCTATAAGTTATGATTACATGAATCAATTTTTGTTTCAGGTTGCATGTTGTCCACCGAGATTTAAAACCAGAGAATGTTGTATTTTTTGAAAAATTAGGAGTTGTTAAATTGACAGACTTTGGCTTTAGTAATAAATTCTGCCCTGGTCAAAAACTAGAGACCTCTTGTGGGTCCCTAGCCTATTCTGCACCGGAGATATTGCTTGGGGACTCTTATGATGCACCTGCAGTAGATGTTTGGTCACTAGGCGTCATTCTTTATATGTTAGTGTGCGGCAATGCACCTTTCCAAGAAGCCAATGACAGTGAAACATTGACTATGATCATGGACTGTAAATATACTATCCCAACGCATATGTCAAATTCATGTAAAAGGTAAATAACATTCACCTTATACATAAACAGGGTTTACTTAGGTTACTTTTTTTTTTTGCATTTAGAAAGTATTGTTCTTTATCACATTTCTGTTTTTATTTATTTTCAGGCTCATAGGAAGAATGTTAATTAGAGAACCTGAGAAACGAGCAACATTATCAGAAATAGCTACAGATCCCTGGGTGACAGCTGGTGAAGGAGTTACAGTGGAAGACTTTGACACTCCATTAGTGGCCAAGGAACAATTATCAGAGGAGGACCATGCAGCCATTGTCCAAAAAATGGTGTCTGGTGATATTGCCACCAAGGAGCAGATTGTTGAATCTCTTGCAACTAATGACTACAATCATATAACTGCCACTTATTATCTACTGGCTGAGAAAAAACTGAAAGCTAAAAGGTAAAACTCCTGTAATCATCATCTATCCATATTTTAGCCTCTCTTTTGCTTCTAGCCATCTTATTGTTGGGTACACTATGCTTGTAGAGTTGCGGTTACTTGAAATGAGACATTATCATTGTTTTGTAGAACCCATATATGTACATATGTATATAAAACATTCAAATTTTTAATTATAGAACTGATGTACTACGTAAGAAGCAAGAGGCGACCAATCGCGGCCCCCGACGGCCCGAGGCGCTCAGCGTACCCCAAGGTGGGGCGGCAGCCGCGGCGGGGGGTGGGGGCAAGGGTCGCTCGTTATTAGCTCCGCCCACTTTGTCCGCCACGCCGAGGACACCACAGGACGTACCACCGGTGAGATGTAGTTAGTATTACACAAGCTTGTCATTACACTCTCGTTCTGAGTAGACAGCAGAACGAGAGTGTTTTCTTCCTCTCTTTCTACCTAGCTCGATCTGGGAAGTGAAGAAAAAGATTAAAAAACTTTGGTGTGGGTTGGGGTTGGGTTGATGATGTCATGTGGATTGTGAACACTGTTGTCGCACATTCCTTCGGAGCGGCGGCGGCGCGTTTAAGTGCATATAGTATCTACATTTTAGTTTTTAATGTAACTGGTCTCGAAGGCAGTGGCGCGGTGTACGAATGCCTTAACGGTGCCCGCGCGTTTACACTAATTTATCATAAACAAAACTCTTAACTAAGCCGCGCTAGCAACGCGCGATCGGCCCGCTGGATTTAAGATCGGATCTGTATTGCCGCGCCGCTGCTACCGTCCCTTTCACGCCCGCTGACTTCGTGTCCGCAGCCTTAGCGTTTATCATCACGAAATGGTTCTGGACATCGCGGAGGTTTTTTTATTTACCGTTATACATAATAATAATATAAAGAAAAAAAACCTAATTCTTTCTTCCATTCACAGAGATCACGTAAATGCAGCATTGTCCGCGAGGAAGACGACGACGAAGAGAGCGCAGGGGCGACCGCTAGACCGGACTCCCGTCGCGGCTCGCGCTCCGAGGGGCGCCTGCACCTAGCCGCGCGCGCTCACGTGACCCCGCCGCCCGTTAATGTACATCCCGCCCTGACAGCGCCGATACAACGCACGCATCTTGCTGAGAACCTTACTCGGGTAAGTTACCCCGAAGGGCGTCTGCACTTAGCTGCGCGGGTCCACGTGACCCCGCCGCCCGTCAACCTACATCCCGCCGTGACAGCGCCGATACAGCGCACGCACCTTGCTGAGAACCTCACTCTGGTAAGACTCCGAAGGGTGCCTCCAATAAGCCGCGCGGGCCTACGTGACCCCACCACCCGTCAACCTACATAACACTATGGCAGCGCACCAACGCACCTTACGAAAAATTCACTCGGTAAGTGACAGCGCCGATACAACTGCGCGTGTTTGCCTTGCTTAGAACCTCACTCATTAAAGATACTCCGAAGGGCATTTGTTCTTGGCGGTGCCCACGTGACTCTGCCTCCGTCCGTCTGCTTACATCCCACCTTTGAGTCTAATTTCGAAAAAGGGAGTCACGCAACCCAAATGCGAGACCAACCATATATAAAATAATAAATAAATCATCATCATCATATCAGCCGTAAGACGTCCACTGCTGGACAAAGGCCTCCCTCATTGATCTCCAAGTACTGCGGTTGGAAGTGGCCTACATCCAACGCCCAGCAGACAACTTGTCTTGATATGTCGTCTGCCCATCTTGTAGGTGGACGTCCTACGCTGCGCTTGCCGGTCCGTGGCCTCCATTCGAAAACTTTGAGGCCCCATCGGCCATCCGTTCTGCGCGCTATATGGCCGCGCTATATGAGACGTCAAATTTTACGTAAAAAACGTATACAAGATTAATAAAATTATAAGTTTTTTTTTATTTGTTTGACATTAACATTTTGTTTATATAAAGCCCTTGTATATGAAATAAATTTCAATATTAAATAATACATTCTTCTAAAAGCTAGCAGTTTGTATCTGAAAATATATTTTAAAATCCGGGTCCCACAGACCCACCAGGCATGCCATGTAACTTTTTGCCACCAGGCATGCCGAGGGATATTTTATATACAGAAAAATGACTAGAACACCCTGAACAAATATCTGCAGATCATAAACACATTTTTTCCAAACTGGAATCGAACCCGCAATCTCTCGCATCGCAGGCGGACCTCCGCCTGGTGCGCCACAGAGGGTGTGTATCTGTTCACAACGCATATTTGTACGCAATACCTTTTCCAGGTGAATCTGGAAGACGAAGGCGGGCGGGCCGTGCCGGCGAGCGCGGACGGGCGCGGCCCGCCGCCCGCGCCGCCGCCCGCGCGCCGCGCCCGCCTCGAGTGCCGCCGCCGCCGCCCGCGCGCCGGCTCCTGCTCCTCCTCGGACCTCTCCGACGACGACTCGGAGAAGAAGAAGCGGGCTGCGGAGCGGGCCGACGTGCCGCCCGACACGAGGACCAGGCGGGACTCCCACGACGACTCCAGTGACAGCCAGGAGCGGGGCGCGGGCGCGGGCTCCGCTGGCGGAGCTAGGGGCGCGACGAGACCTACTGTCACAGGTGACGTACTAATCAGATCTTTAGATGAAGGGAGCCTCGGAGAATACTGACGTATTGCCCGATACTAGGGCGAGACTGAATTCCCGTGACGACTCTAGCGACAGCCGGGATAAGCGCATCGCTTGTGGAGCTAGAGGCGCGACAAGACCCACTTTCACAGGTTGCTAGTAATCAGATCTCCAGAAGAAGCGAGGTGCAGAGATAGCTGGCGTATCTCCCAATACTAAGACGAGACATGATTCGCACGATTAGGCGCCGAGCTAAGTGTGACAGAGGCATGCATGATAGTAAAAGTTTACACTTGATTAGCGTAGCGGTTTTATATCACGTATGTCTTATAAGTATAATAATCTGTAACCCCAGGTGGCAGCGGGTCGGAGAGCGCCGGTGCGGGTGGCGACGGACGCGCGCCGCCGTCGGCCGGCTCCGGCGGCGGCCGCCGGCGCCGAGCCGCGCGCAAGGAGAGCCGCCTGCGGGAGTCGCGGTCACTCAACCGTATAGCAGAGGTATGAACCATGACGTGTCAGAGACTTAGCAGGTGCAAGCAAGCAGGATGGTTGGTCCCGGCGGCGGCCGCCAGTGCCGTTCGCGCGCTAGGAGACTCTGGAATCGTCTGTTATGGCAATCTCGATCATAGCTTTGTTTTGACAGTTTTTGTTATCAGTTATGACCTGCTGCCTCCTCTGAATATTGGTGACTATGCTAAGAAAGATAGTATAAGTGCTAGAAAATCCTAATCCATCTTACAATGGCACTGCAGCGTTTCGTAGAGCATTGAATTATCTATATAGATGTGAAAAGCCAACTTACTTTACTTGGTATGTTTGCAGGTGGAGGAAGCGAGCGGCGCTCGCTGGGGTGGAGGAGGGTTCGTGGCGCTGTGCGGTCGTCCCTTACTGCGGCTGCTCGCGGCCGCGCGTCCGTCGCCGCAAGCCCGCCGGCTGCACGGCCTCTGCTAGCACACACCGCGCTAGCCCCGCCCATTGGACTGCGCTAGCCACGCCCCTTGCCCTAGCGGCACAACCTAAAAAGTTCTCGCATCCCCGCGGGCAGTTAACGAGAGCAAGATCTACAGCGTCGCGTTCAAGGATCCCGCTCGGCTGGTAACGATATTCTTGAATGCTGTTTAGATGACATTATGCGCCAGCCCCACCCCCAAGCCCCCAGAGACAATCTACAAAGTCTAAGGTTATAAGATGCAGCGTCGAGCTCAAAGATCCCGCTCGGCTGATGGTCTCGCACACAAGTGGATAGGTAGCGACATTCTTGAACGCTGTTTAGATGAGATAGCGCACTAGCCCCGCCCTCCAGTTAGCGCTAGCCACGCCCCCTAACGGGACAAAATGTCCCTAAGACAAACCCGACCAATCACGGTCGATCATGATGTTAGTGCCGTCCTTTTCATTTCGATAAAATGGCGCAAGAGATCCTCTCTCTTGCGTTAAATATTCTCGTTGAACAGACTATACAATAGATAAAGCGTCGCGCAGCTGATGGGCCCCATCATAAATAGACGGGTAATGTTTTTGATTGCTGCTTAGATGTCCATGGCATATAGATAGACTAACATTACGCAAGGCAAGACGCGTATCTATAGGTTGTATTGACATGCAATGTAGGACGACCAATGCCTCTGTTATTCGAAGGTAAGGAAATCAGTTACCTAAATAATTTTATCAAAATTATGGGGCTGAAAATTGGGGTAAATTTATGTATATGTGGCGAATCAAATAATTTGTTAAATTTATAATAAATTATCATTAAAATAATACGAGTAGGTAAGGAAATCTAGTAGATAGCTGATTCTTATATTTTTGTATAATGAGTCTTATAGAATCAATGGTGGCCATCTTACTTATAAACATTTTTGGTAAATCGAAAAAACTGTCAAAATTACATAGCTATTTCAATGTACTCATTGAGATATGCCAATAATTGCAGTTAATTTTAAAGAATTGATTAATAGCAATTAAATTTAATCAAAACTTAATACAGAGATATCAATTTAAATAAATGTTATCAATATGGCTGACTTTGATACCAACAAAATAAAATTGCCATTTTTGACCCCAAGATTGGTCAAGATAGCCGTTTGTGTCACAAAGCAACGAAAAGATTGCCGCTTTTGCTCCTAATCGATTCTACAAGAAATTAGGGTTGTGCTAAGCGTGTTGAAATAAAAACCAGTCAAATTTTAGCATTCTTATATTAAAGTTATTAAACCACTTAAACATTAAATTAAACATAAACGCGTAAATCGTTTCCTTCCTCAAGTGTTTCTTGGCAGTAACCTACACCTTCAGGAGGAGTAGTAAACTGTAGAGACTCCTGAGTCGATAATAAATCTTTGTAAAATTTTAGAGATGGAGAAAAGAGCCAATCATTTCTAAAAGGTTTGGTTATAAGATTTTTTATATCTATTTTACAATAATTTTATTCAATGCAACGGTTTTCTTAAGTTGTTTTGGATGTAACATATCAATTGTTTTCTGCCGATTGCAGATGTTAGAGGCAGTTCCTATGTCACTTTTGTAAAAAGTTTCGCCTCTCACAAGGACATTTCCCGGTTTTTTAGAACGCACCAAAATTAATCTCTTGCATTATTTAAATCTGACGTTCCAGGAAGTCGTTGGTGCTAGAATCTTCTTAGCTGTTTCTCACCAATCACTGACTGGACAGTCATCTCCAAATGGCACGATTGTTAAAGTTTGAGATATAATCTCTTATCTCATCAGGGTGCACGATGACTTCTTGTCTCTTCAGTTTTTTTTTCTATTTCACCAAACGCTCGATCTGGGGGCATATACGAGTGACCTGTGACCGGGAAGACCACTTCAATGTTTTTGATGATTTTGTTTGGGTTTGACAGCAACCATTTACAACATGTTGCAATGACTACGGAATTTTTATTCTGACCCCCACAACTGTCAGCTACCAGGCGTATTCTGTTTATTTCAGTTTTGTCAGTTTCAGTAAGTCTATGTTAGATAGCGGATGAAATCAAATTCGAATCTTTGTGAAACTCATCTTCGGTGCAGCAGTACGCAAACACGTTTTCCTTGGTCATAGGTTGTGTAGAAGTCCCTTCTACCATTGTCAAGTTGTAAAGTTGTCGGCTATAGTAGCATATCTGGTCAGGTAATTTTGATACTGGGAGGTTTTTTTGGCAGTCATATTAAATAATTTTTAATTCATCTGATTGCTCACGTAATTTGTCAAAGAAGGCTTTTGCTCTCAGTTTATGCTCTCTTTTGAGTTATTAGTAAACTTTTCTTTGATGTGTCCAAATCCGTTTTAATTTTCTCCTCAAGCTCGAGACATGTTGAGCACACATCAGTGCGCGGTGAACCAAACCCGAGGTTGTAGAAATTATTAAAAATATACCTGAAGTACGACAGTTTTACTTCAGGTTTGACCCACTCGCATGTTTTGTACATATTGTACAATTTAGTGATGTTTAACTCAACAGCTAAATATTTTCTTTCGGCGAATTTAGATTTGCGGCAGTAGTGCGACGCCACACACTTCAAACTTTGAATAAATTCGTGCACAGAATTTTTGTGAGTTCCGAAATCCACCACGAGTTTCACCATCGTAAAAAAATATTTTAATTACATAGCTCACTCTGTGTTTTGTAACACCAAAAATGCTCAGAAATTGTTTTTGGCATACTGGTATCTTTACTTTATTGACGAATACTGCATATTTTATCGATGTTTGTTTAAAGACTCTTTGGTGTTGTTCTTTTAGCGATATGCTTGATAGAACATAAATTTAAAAGCATGCGTCTTGGCTTTTTTATCATTATGGGCATAAAGTTTCTCGTGCAGTTTTGTAATGTTTGTTAAGCTTAGTTTGGAGCACTGGAATGCTGGTTGGTCGTGCTCGCACTCGCGCGGGGGTAGAGTTTTTTAAAGAGGATCTGAAAAAAAAAGGTAATTCAAAATGAAATTAGGTATAGTTCGCGCAAAACTTCTTGAGCTCTGTGAAGTCAGCTTCAGTGACTGCGCAGTACACTGTTTTTAGGGCGTTGAGGGGAAGGAATGATAAAAGGGGTTCGAGAGGGGCTCAGTCTGTGAAATTAGGGTTGCCAGCGCGAGTTTTAGTGTATTTTCGTTTTATTTAGCACACATTTTACTATGCATTTATTTATTTTTCAATTATTAAAACAAACATATTTAAAAATCAATTATTATATTACATTAAGGATTAATAAAAACTTAAATGCTAGAACGAATTCACCTTTATTATCGCAAGAAGCCAATTTTTTAATACAAAATTTCGACTATGTGGCAAGATTATTTATAACCTTGTTGGCAATATTGAATGAACATGTCAACATGCGCAACTTTTCATTTGCCGCAACGTTCACAGAGCTCAAGAAGTTTTGCGCGAACTCTACCTACTACCTAGGGATCGTCTATTCCAGGCTCGACATGGGTTCGGAAAAAATCACTACATTATTATCTCATGTGTTTGTTTTTTATTATACATAGAAAACATCCAGAAACAAAATCTGCAAATATTTGTCCCGAGTCGGGAATTGAACCCACAGGTTTGCTACAGAGATCCTCCTGCAACTTTAATGTCAGACAGATATTTTTATCAGGGTGTTTAAACTTTCCAGAAATAGATTATAAATTGGATATTGTTACGAGCTGGGGTGGCCAGGAGGATCGATGTCTCCAAGTTGAGGACGACAGCAATCGATTTAAGGACATCGGAATCCTCGCTGCCGTCATCAGCTGCATCAATAGAGGTAGCTGAGTGACCCCAACCAAAGCCTTGGTCCTCAGCTTCCCCGGAATCGCACCGCTAATGATGAGGGATGCGGTGGCCACGGGGAAGGCCTGGGAGATTCTTGCTAGGGTCAGGGAACTAGTGCCCAGAATGGTGGAGGATTGCTTCCTCCGTTATAATAATTCCGTAGGCGGAGCATTTCCTCCTAATAAGATCCCCCACTTCCTTGTCACATTTGAGGAGCATCTTTGAGATGTTGTTGCCCCGTTCCAGAAAGAGAGTGATCAAAAATAGAGATCGGTAGGAGCGTGGTTCTTCTCGTGAACCTCATACGTTTCCCCTGATGGTGACTTATAAGAGGTCGGCTTGGACCCCTCAGCAATGGGATTCGCCTTGGCCTTTGAAAGGAACTCGGCGATGATCTTTCTGGCATCGAAGCCCAAATAGGCCACCGCGTCCCTAACTGCCCCAATCGAGCCCCATTGCTCGTAGGTCACTTTAAGAAGGAACGCATCCTTCAAGTCTTCCCCTTCCGCCGGTACCCCAAGGTTAGAGATCATGGCCCTACCTCTGCTGCTGTAAACCCAAGCGTCTCAGCAGCGTAATGTTTTTCTGTTGCTACCGACATGATGAACAGTAGAAATCCTTTATTGTTAATTTGTTATATTTATTACCTCGTCTTTGTGTGTATGTGAAAACTGTGTTCCATCCCACTTCTGACACCAATTTGTTACGAGCTGAAGGTTCGGGATTAAATAATGTAGTCCAATTTTACCAAAATTGTTCACTTTAATCACAGATCACACCAATAAGAATCTCACAGCAGATTCACACAGGAACACTTCTTCACTGAACAACACTGATCGTCACTATAACACTTGTTCACTATTCACTGAACACTATAGCACGTGTACACAATCACTGTATTCACTTTGAAGTCACTCGGATATATCGCACTGTTCGCTTCCATAGCCAAATAGATAAAGACTGTCCGCTCGGTAAACACATCCGCATATTTATGTGCTCGGCGCAACAATATTATATTGGATTATACCTGATGGGGCCGCTACCACTAAACCACAAGTGCTCTAAATATCTCTACTTAGTGAGCCTAATTTGATGTAAATGAAACAACATTGTAGTGGTAGTCATTTGCCTCTGTAACTCGCAACCTTGCGATTTACATTCAATAGTACCTATGTACATAAATCTTCTTAGTTTTTCATAGAATCATTGAATTACAGGTGCGGTTCGGTTTCAATTTTCTACCATAAATGGATAAAACCTTAAATTAAAGTGTACCTATATTATATACAACCAACATAGGTACTTCTTCACCTACTACAGATGATGATGTTAATGAACATGATAATAAAATTGTGTCAACCCTAGCACGTTAGTTTATCTGTTTTTCTTAGCGACATTCTTTTCCACTTTTCCGGATCCCTCTTGCGTTTTCTGTGAAACTATTGTTTGTCACTGTAGGGCGATCATCTATGATTGGATTTTCAATAAACTTTGCTTCGTAAAGTCACTAATACTGCAATGATGTAAATAATATTCCAGACGTGAATCGTTAGAAAAACCGGTTTTTCGCCATCTTGTCTTGACTTTGTACCCAATGCTCGGCTGTGATTGGCCGAGGGCGAACTATGGCCACAGATTACAGAAACTAACAGATACATCACTTCAATACAAAAGCGAAAATACCTACGCTATAATAGCCTACAAAATTGTATTAATAATACCAGCAGTTCACAGAGCGAAAGAGTGTACCCGCCTCACTTACTTGCAAGTAATCTGTGACGCGGCATCGAATCAGTGGCTAGGGTTGCTTCTACGATAATTTTTATAATAAAACGAATGTGGTGAAAAAAACAGTTATTTTTACAACCTCCTCTTTTTTTAAGTCGGTTAAGAAAAGCAGCGACCTTTGTATAGGGAGGTAAGGACCTACCTACTCTCCGTACGCAGTATAGTAATAGGTGTACTATGGTAGTAGTTATATTCTTTGACATAACGAACTAGGACATAACACCACACTTTATCTATAACCTAGGTATTCAAATACTTCGCCAGCAAAGATTTGAATCTTTGTTCTCCGGTGGGTACCTACTACTTTTTGGCTTGATTTTAGGACTGTTGTTTCTAAAGCCACAGTTTTACAGGCATATTTTGTGTGTGATAGGTAGCTATTTTTTATACAAACAATACTGTTTTGATAGCTGAACTCCTTTATTTACAAATATTTACATAGTACCTTCCTACGTTCAGACCATTTTTAGAGGAAAGAGAAAAAATGATTCTAAAAACTGAAGATTTAAAATATCTTTGATAATAAAGAAAAAAATTACAATTTTTCATTCGTTTTTTACTTTGGCATCCATCCACTGCACAATAGTTACGCGGTCTCGGCATCTAAAGAAACGTTTTAACATTTAACGTGCGTGCGCTCAAGCGGGCGTGTGGCAGCCTTAACTACTGGCGTATCGCGGACTGCGCGCAAAGCGGTAGGCATTTAACGCGTGCCCTTGAGCGAGTGACGGACGCCTGCTATGGCCGTCATTGGTTCCGACTGTTCACAAAATAGCCGTGTATGTGATTTAATTTTGCAAGGAACATGGCCGTACCTGATTCTGATATGTCAAAAAAACCGGTTTGATTCAACATTTTAAATTTTTCTGCATATCTAACTCAGATGTGATAAAAAGTGAGATTGCCGTCTTTGATTCTATATGACTCATATGTATCCATTAATCCATCTTAACACAAACTACAAAAAGCATTTTTAATATAGGAGATAGGTTTTTGTTGTTTCTTTTTCAAAATAATATTTTATTTAAAACTTAAGAAGTAAGGTTGTATTTGACCTATAATATTAAAATATGTCTTTAGGGGGCATTGGCTTGGACCCTTAAATGATAATAATAACATAGATATTAATCTAATGCTAACCTATCATGATGCGACTTGGATAGAACCATATAATCATGATTTTCATATTCCCATACCTGTTGTCAGATTCCATGTTGTCCCAAGTTAGTTAATTTAAACATTCGAATGTACTGTGACTCGCGTATTTTCTATTTTCTGTCCATATTCTGTGTGTTTTAGTTGTACTAAGATAACCTTTAAATAAAAGCCAAATTAAAAACAGTCTATTTGCGGTACACAGCACCCATTAGACAAAATGAACGCCGCCCTTTGTTAGAGAACTGAATGGAAACTTCAAAAAGTTAAAGCACTTTTAGCAGAATTGTCACACAATCCAAGCGTTAAGTTTCCTTTTCCTAGAAATCGTAAATCGAGTGAGTAAATAAAATATTTAATATAAATTGTTAGTAGAAGGTAAGTGTATGTACTTCTACTATATATTTCTGGTACCTGTCTGGTAGAATAGCCCAATTTATTTATTTGAAATGTTTTTTTTATGAATAATTTACGAATAATATTGTAGGTGTATAATCGATAATGAAATAGAATTAATTGCTTTAGACTTAAACGCTAGAATTACAAGAATAAAATATTTATTTACTTACGTTATTACACATTTTGAAAAATCTTTTCTTGATCGGATTTTGGACAACTTGTAATTTTTTTCTATTGCACAATGAAATTTCGTATTTTCATACTTATCTTTCGTCTTGTTAGAAAATAATCGTGCTGAGTATTTTTTATATATGAAGAAAATGCTGCCAACTAAATATGATAATGTACATTCATTCATTTTTATCAAGGCCATGTAGTCTTACCTCCATGATACAAGGTACCTCATACTGGAACGTTTTGAGCTGATATCGCGTTTTAATAACGATGAAAAATCGTATCACCATAGGTAAACAGGGTTTCTACAACATTTCTGTTAATGCGGGTTTAATCATTTGGATTCGTGTTGTTTGTAACATGAAGTCACTATGTAAGTTAGAATGGTATAATCGCAACTGTTGACTGATTCATTATCGCCGCTGATTCCTATTCATCTTCGTCAACCAATCAAGTTTGGGTAGGTTTCTAAGAACACGACATGGAGAGTAGGTACTATGAACATACCCACACGTGGCTGCGAGGCAAGATGTCACATACGTAAACTAAATTGTTCTTAAAGCTGACTTATGTAATGTAAATATACCTGTTTACTTTGATTTTAGACTATTAGAGGTAAAGTCCTGTATCTGGTATATTAAATAGGATTTTTTCACACAGGAATAGTACCTAACTACTTTCAAACGAATATCGTTCAGATGCGTCTAGAAAGCTTGCCTCACACCTCCCACTCCGATTTGATGTAAAATTAAAATTATGTATTTTTATATTTTATGTTTGAATTGGAAAACTTTAGGGGAAATTTTGAACCTGGGGCCTTATTCACGGTAGATATACAAATCATAAAAACTCTCAAATATGTAATGAATCAAATGTTTAACATGTTTTGACCGTCATTACGATATTTATATCTATACTACTTGAGAATAAGGCCTTAACAGTAGGACGAAACAAAACAAACATGTATTAAGTATACCCATAGTCTAACATGGGAATTATGTGTCTTATTTTAATATTTATTTTAGAAAATGTGTCAACTGTCCGTAGGCAAAAAAGGCTCTGCCCGAGTACGCAAGCAAAAGTTACCTTAGCCGATCGATCAGTAGAGCAGTAGTTCAGGGGGAGTCTATGGAGAGATGGTTAAAATCCCCATGTACGCAAGCTGGTATCAGGGATCGATCCGTGTCGATAAATTACCCACTAAAATTCTTGGTGCTTCATGCTCAAACTGGGACAAACAAAATATATCTATATATTTATGTAAACAGCTCCCTATTCGCTTCCATTTTCAATTCATAGGTACCTGTTAAAAACAAATATCAAGCAATAAGTACTTTTATAATCGTAAAAATAAACGATCAAATAATAAGTAACTATAGTACGTATTTAAAAGTAATTAATTAAGTTCTCAAATAATATTTTTGTATACGGGGTTGTTGATTTAGTGCGTGGAATGTTAAATTATTTTTGAAACTGAATAATCGTTATTTTACAGTTTGTTATTTTTATAGTGTTTAACCACACTTAGGTAGAACATTTTCAAAGAAAATAATAACCTTATTAAAATATTTACGGTCCCACCGGAACCGTAAAATTTTTGATTAGGTTATTCATTTCTTTGAAAATCGTTATTTTGCTACCTTTATGCATGGTGAACAAAAACTATGTTTCTTTCGTGATTTTTTTACAAATAATAAACAATGTTGTGTTATGCTATCACATGTGTGCTACAGCTATTTTAATATCAAACAATAAGCAAGCAATATTTTTTAGAATTGCAATTTTTTGCATTTCACCTAATTTATACGTATACATACGTTGCCGATTTTACTCTACTACTTGTTCCATGTGATAAATTCCAGTTTGCAATTTAGTTTGTGGATTTTCTACGAGTTCTAGTTTTTACTCTACACTATTATAATTTGTAAGCTATTTAAAGTTGTGTATTTAATTATGTACATATTTAAATTGTTGTAAATAAATAGTTTATCATCTCTATAGGTTATATTTATACACTCACCGCTACAAAGAGTAGAGCACCTGTCAGTTGAAAATGCATAAACCAGCCAAAGAAACATTTTGGATGGCATGTGAATCTATTATCGAATAGTCTAGAATCGTCGTTAAGTTAGAAATGTTATGCTAATCTTTTGTCTGAAAATCACAAGTAATTTAAAAAAAAAAACAGATTATATTTTTGTGTTTTTCAGATCTTCTGATTGACAAAATCTCCATTGTAAGTGATCCACTTTTTGTACCGCTGCGTGTACATAGTTAGGTTATTTTGATTTTTAGCCAATGTAGGAACGTAAACGTCTTATACAATGTTTATCGGGTTGACATGTTGTTATAGTTAATGATTTTGACCTGTCTAATAAAAGGAAGATTATCGTGCAACGGTTTGTCCGCTGCTTTTGCAATAATTAACCAGACCAAAGATATAATGAAATTGTATGTATGCATTTTCTGTCACACCTTGTGCTGTATGGTGCCAACGCAAGTGAGCAAGTTTGTTAATTGTGGTGGGGTGAATGGACGATTAAACGGTGCTTGATACTTTATTGATCTTTGAGATTAAATGGCTGTTTCACTAGTTAGAGCATTAGAGCAAATATTTATAATATTTTTGTTGATTATATTGACTTGATTCAACTAATAAGACCTAAATGCTGCCATAACTAGGCGCGAATATGAGATTTTAAATATATCGGGTGTAAAAAGACGACTACCGAAAACGAAAAGGGGTGGTGCGACACCCCAAAACAATGACAAAAAAAATACAATTGCCAAAAATAAAAATTGTTGCCAGAGTTAATGAATAATGTTTGAATGTTTTTGTTACTTTTTACAGCCCGCAATGTACGGCTTGCTAGTGCGATGACCCCGCGCGGGGCGGGATCAGCGGGCTTACCCTTGAATCCAATCCCAATCTCAATCCAATTCTAATCCGAATCAGTTCCAATCTCACCAAACGTAAAATTGGCACTCTTGAACAAAATCGAGATTGAAATTAGAATCGAGTATGAGATCGACTTCGCATTGTAAATAACAGTGGTAGAATGAAATATGACGATAACTACCGGCTTAAAAAAAAAAAACAGCGGGAAATTACAAACAAGGGTCCCACTTTTTCAAGACCTTCTTGGTGTTTACAAAAGCTTTTCAGCCTAATTTTGCTTCGAGACTTGAAGAGTGCAGCAAAGTTGAAAGTAATTTAATACATTCAGTTTTTAATCAATTATCAAGGTAAGCTGTAATCTTTTTTATTGTACGAGAATCCAAGTAAAATGATAAATTACTAAGTACTTTAATAAATTTCGTCCATTCCAATAGGGAACAATGAGTAGTAGGCCTACCTACCATCAACTTGAGGCTCTTGCAGATTTTCTGGGGGAAAACCCAGGAATTGCTAAGGGTCTCCTCCGCTCAGCGCATGGGAAATTTGATACAAAGAGGAAGTGGGACGAGCTTTCGGCAATCCTCAATGCGCTAGGCGGTGCCCAAAAAGATGGAAAAGGTTGGGCAAAGGTAAATAAGTACATCATTTATGATATTTTTTTTAATTAGTTATTATTTACCTTTTAAAAATTGATGGTTTCCCCTGCGCGTTTGTGATTCAATCTTTATACACTTATCCAATTGAGGGACTTGTCTGTAATTGACGAGCTCTGTGGCGTAGCGGGCGAAGGTCCACCTGCGACGCAAGGGATTGCGGGTTCGATTCCCGCCTCGGGACAAATGTCTGTACGATCTGCAGATATTTGTTCAGGGTGTTTTTTTATATATAATAAAAATATCTATCTATGTAGTATAATGTATTAAGTATATCAGTCATCTAGTACCCATAACACAAGCTCTGCTTAGCTTGGGGCTAGATGATGCTGTGTGATTTGTCCAGCATTATTTATTTATATCTGTGTATAATATTTTTTTAGTACTGGGCAGACAAGAAATGTTCTTTGAAGAAGACGTGTGCCCAGCACGCGCAGTCGTTGAACCGCACAGGGGGCGGGGTCGCGGACGAAATCCCCAATTTAACACCAATCGACCAGCGCTTGGTGGCAGTGATGGGTGGCCCTCAATTTGCTGCAGGAGACAGCCACGTCGCTGTCAATCCTTTTCCGTCAACAGTAAGTAGTTCATTTGAAGATGCAGTCCCTCATCTTAGTGGCAAGGATTGCTTATCCTACTTAGGTACATATTCAATAAATATTTTTTTATTATTGCAGTCTCAAATCCAGGACATGCCAAGCCAGTATGTGGAGATAGAGGTGTTAAGACAAGGGGACATGGTGCCCCTTGCTTCTCCTATGCAGGTTGCAGAGACTGCTACATGTGCGTGCATGAAATAGGTAGGTATTGAATGATTAGTTTATTTTTCAGTTTAAATATTTATTCTTTTTAATTTGTTCATCAGTTGTCACACATTCTCCATCACCGCAACGACAGAGAAGTCCATTGCGGAGGTCTCCTCGCAGCAACCAGAGACAGCGTACTAGGGCTGGGAGGACCGTGCTGGACCAAGACAGGGAGAAATTTGCAGAGATAGAAGCAAAGAGGGTTGAGGCTGAGACCCTCACGGCGAAAGCTTTATCTCAAGCTGTGGAGCAGCTGACAAATGTCTCAACAGCCATAGAAGGTCTATCTGCAGCAACAAGAGAAGGTTGCCAGGCTGTAGCTGATGCTCTAAGTAGGATTGCTGCTGCTCTTCGGCCAGAGTAGTACTATTATTATTATTAATATTTTATAATCAATTTACTTTTATCTCATAAGACTGATGATAACATTAAAATAAACATTATAATTTAAAAGTTTATTATTGGTAAAAAAATGATGTTAGATGGGATGAAGATGCCGAGCTGCCCACAGTTCTTGAGCTAGGCGTGCACGAGCTTCAACTCCCCTCCTCAGCTCAGCAGAGGCAGGCCCTTGTGGGTTATCTATCAGTGCCTCCTGTGGATCTTGCACTCCTGCCATGGATGCTACAGGTATAACTATGTCATCCTGACACAAACGTGCTTTGTTGCATATATTGTGCAATACACAGCAAGCATTAATTATTTTAGCAGCGGTGTCAGGATCATAGTGAAGAACTCTGTGCCCCAAAGTGCACCTCCATCTATTTTTCAGCAGTCCTATAGTGCGCTCGACAGTATTGCGGGCTGTGCAGTGCAGTTTAGTGTAGTGTTCTTCAACTGAGCCTTCAGGAGCATTCACTATAGGGGTCATTAGGTATTCCCTTTGAGCATAACCTGAATCACCTATAAAAACAGAAAAATACAATTACACTATTGCAATTCTAATAAATAACTCAAAATTAATTGTTTTCATGACAATTTTAACAAAAATTTACCTAGTAAGAACACTCTTTCCCCAGCATTGTTCAAAGTTTTCAGCTGATTCTTGACGGGATGTTGGTTCCAGACAAAGCTATCATGTGTAGCTCCTCCAAATGAAGCATCAACACTAAGTATGTTGAGGTCTGCATCACAAATCTGCAAAAAAACCATAGTATACTTTTAACAGAATGATTTATGGCAAAGAGATCCACTATGGGTTTCATTTTTAATACTCACAATAAGAACATTTCTTGAATGGAAGCCTTTGCGATTATAAAATCGTTCTTCATTCTGAGCTGGTTTTATTATGGCAATGTGGGTACCATCGATGCAGCCTTCAACCGCTGGAATTTTAAACTTTTCATAAAATCTGAAACAAGATTTTATGTTATGCTTATTAGACTATTCTTATATAGTGCCTATAACTACCACACATCAAAATAATATGTTCATCGATTATAATAAGTATAAAATAAGGTACCTAAAGGAATTGTATGTATTTACTAAGTTCATAAATACAATACTCTACTATGCTCAAATAAGAGAAACTTACTAAAATATAACTAGGTAGGTACCTTCTTTTGATGGAATCTCGTTCTTGTCTTGTCTGGGGGAATTTTAGCCATTTGTTGAGAATTCCTTCATTGTTGAGTGCCGCTGTAACTTCTTTTATTGCTCTTGAAACTGATTGTTGGGACATCATGGTGCCATGTGTTCCACCCACTAATCGTTGGTAACTTCCCGTAGCGTAAAATGAAAGAGCCACCAAAATCTAAAAATAAACCAGTCTAGATTTTAACAAATATTTATTTACCCTACAATTTTCATGATGTTTTTCGGAAATAGATGGTTATATAGTAGGTACATAGGTAAACATAAGCAAGCTAGCAAGCCTACATGACTAAAACATTTAGGCCTGCAGAGTGAAATGGAAAGTCCCACTACAAAATACCACGCATGAGTTCAACTTTGTGTTTACAAACCTTGTATCTTGAGGTTATATCACTACGACGCGAAGGGTTAGGCATCAAAGGCAGTAAATCGTTACTTATAACGTTAAAAATGCTTTTGCTGACCCTGTAGCACTTTTTGAATTCGTCGTCGGTCATAGCAAAAGCATTTTCTGAATACCGGGCTATTCTTCTTGTATTTCGCCTTTGCCTTATGTCTTCTCGATGAGCATTGGTTAAAATACCACTTATAAGAGCCAAATGTGCCATTTTCTCGTTTAAAATCACTCTGTAAATCACTAATATCCTCGCACAATCGCTAAAAAGATAACTTTTGGCAACTGTGAAATTTCTATCGTAAACTCGATTCCATTCTCAATACGAAACGTCAAAATCGCGTCAAGAGTGCCAAAGAAGTTGATAGTTTCGAGAAGAGTCGATTTCAGTTAGTTCCATAAAATTCCACCAATTTCGATTCCAATCGTGCGCTAGTTGCGCGGTCAAGAGTACCAAATGGCACGATTTCGATCCCAATTTCAAATTACGATTGGAATCGAGTCTCAAGAGTTAGCCTTCAGCTGTCCGTAGTGTATCATGCAGGATGTGCGTGCAATACATTGCTGTATTTTTTATTTTATTTTTTCCTGGCTTTTTTAAATGAGTTAATTAGATAGGATTCTTCTTAGAACGTTGTAGTATGCGTATATTACAAGAAAAAAAATTAAAAGGACGTAGATATGTTGACATATTTTTTTGCGGTTTTTTTCACTAAATATGTTCAGTATCATGGTCTGATTGCAACCCCCCAGTTTTCGGTAGTAGTCTGGTTACTCGCTGTATTTGTTCATTTTTTCAGCCAATTATATTTTTGTAAAAGTAGTGAAACATGCCATGGTTTTGTAAATCCCATTTTATTTGTGAATTATCTTTCATCTGTCTGCAATTTTATTGTTAAAATAATGTAATGAATGTATTGAGATGACGTGTTTTCAAAATCTGTATTAATGTATGGTAGTGTCCAAACAAAAATGTTTTTTACTAATATTTGACTTTAATTCTAAAATATCCTATGCCCTTAACATAAATCAGATCAAAGCCCCTCACATCTTGAAAAGGGCTGATAGTCTCTTTTATTTTTTTTGGCTGAATGACACACTAAGCCAATTAATTTAATGACAATGGCTTAATTTAATGACACAATTTCACGATTCTGATGCCAGTGTCCGTACGATAGGTTCTTTAGAAATTAGAGCGCTATACCCTGTTAATGTACCCCAAAAATAAAATAAGTGCCTGCCTATTAAGGTTTCTGAGTTATTCGAAAAAATAAAATGCCGCTGCAGAAACGCCTGAAAACGTTACTGCCTTAGCTACTAGAAAAAAAAATTGCCGCTGCCTTTATAAGCTACCTTTTAGGCTAAGGCCAAATTAGCGTACTTAATTATTCGGTGAAAATTGGTATCCAACGTGTTCAGTTACTCCCAGGGGAACTTAATATATATTTTACTGTTTTTAGTATTTAATGTTATGGAAGGCGGAGTCTTAGTAATAGGGTCCCGTTTTTACCTTTTGGCTATAGAACCCTGAAAATAGTCTGCAGTAGAATGACATTATTATCTTATAAGGTCGACCCACTCTAACCTTATGGTAATAAAATTTGTATTTATTTCATTATTTGCGAAGGTATTTTTATAAATATATTTTCAATTCTTATTTAAATAATTACGTTATTCATTATTAGTATTAATTAGGATTGCCATTGACACCAAAATTCAATTTTAATTCAAGGAATAATGAATATCTTAAAAGATATCAGTTTTACTGAACAAGCATATTTTTAATTATAGGTCCCTACAGCACTCTTGTTCCTATGTGACCCAGACAAAGTTGCGCGGGATAGCTAGTACCTACTGAAATAAAACTCATAATTACGACAGTGTTATTTGATTTATTTACCTTTGCTAGTTATACATTGGTAAAAATATTTAATGCTATGAAACAAACTGACTTAGCATTTGGTTTTATTATGTAATAAAATCACGCAGTAGTTGAAGAGCGATCTCAATGGTTGTATATTGCATAATGTAGCCACACTGATGTTGCATTAAATGCAATGCTTGTTTGATAAAATAATGCCTGATGCAAAACTTCAAATGAACCCGAGTACTTTATCTTAAAATCCTAAAAAGTATTAATGTTCTACATTATCATACACATTGATCAAGTTATACTATAAGGGAAAAGTTATGTATTTCATTTTACATCAAATAATTACCTAATTATAGTAACAAGATTTCAAATATCCAGATAGGGTTGAAATGATAAAAAGAGTAGAAATGTGGGACATATACCATAAAGAACCAAGACATTAGTAAGAACTAGCCTTATTAATACCAAAAGCAAGTTTAACTTCATAAAAGGCCACAATAATTTAGGTAGTATGATAACATAAATGGAGGTTACCCCCTAAGTGGGTAATAAATGAGCCATTTGTGAAGGAATCATACATATTTGCCCAATCTACAGCTTGAATCTGCGATCATCAGAAGATAAGATTCAAAGTGTAATAAATGCATTATTCAAATCTAACGATACACACTAGCAAAGCATTACTTAAAGTAAAATATGTGACAAAAATTAATAACTGTCTTTTACACATAAAAATAAGGTAGATTGACAGGCAGAGTAGATTGGGTCTATTGAGACAAATGAAATTGAGAGGCAACTAGAAAGAGCTCCCTTCTGGGGGCTGCGATAGTTTCATGTTCTCCTTGAGTGTCATAAGACGTCTCAGTTCTTGCAAGACTGTCTTAATGGTGTAGTCTCTCTGCCACCTTGCGAGAATCGGGACTTGTCTATTATCAACCTGAAAAATGAGGAAATCACATAAATTGTAGCTCATCAATAGTCAGAAAAAAATGTTTAAACTTTCTGGAATATTATATTACTTTTGGGTGAGAACAATACAATGCATAGACTAAATGGTAAAGTTATTTCAATATTGGAAGAAGAATGTTAGAAATTAATGTGGATGTAGGGGGTGCTAGAGGCAGGGCAGTGATTAGTGGATTTGGTATTAGATTATCAAAAAGAAAGGTGTGAGTGATTACATGACAAAATTAAGAGGAGTGAAAAAGGGAAAAAATGTTGTGCTAACCCTGCATAGAATGGGATAAGGGCAGGTTGAAGATGATGAATTTTACTGGTCAACTTTACTAACACAAAATGTCTTCTGTACATGGCATTCCATACTTACAAGACCAGTTTGACTGTTAACACAGTTCATGTTGATCCTAGAGATAAATCTTGCAGTCGGAGGCTCATCTGGGTATCTTGTGCCACACTCAACTTTGAGAGAGTACATTCTATTTTCATATGGAGTCTGAAAACATGAATGTGGGGTAATTTATGTTACAATTTACTATATAATAATAGAGAGTGACTTGAGAGTACATCTCAAGTTAAGCTTTATAATTTTGTACAGGCTGGGAACAATGTATACCCTGGGGGGTCCAATTATCATGCCAGTCCAGTGAGTGAGGGTCATGTCATCATCGCTCTCGAGTCCCCAAGAAATGGTTCCATCGCCCACTCCTTTTTGGCCTTGCTCAAGTTCTTCAAGAAGGCGAAAGTTCCGCGGCACCACTGGTCAAACAAAAAATAGATACATAAAACGAATTTCAGGTTGAACTTTTTCTTTCAACAAAGAAATCAATACTTGAAATTGTAATCACGTATTCGTGTATGATGAAAATAATCTTACCAACGCCTGATGACGGATTCGCCATGATCAGTTGCACCGGCGGGCACTATCTACAGTTTATTTTTCTCAAATGTACTATTTGTTTATAGCATTTATCATAAAAACCCACTACAGACTAGAAATATGATTAAATACAGTCTAATATTTGTTTAGAAGTACCAAAAAACCATTAATCCAACAATTTTATTTTACACTCAGAGAGAAAAGAAGAAAGGTTAGCAATTTTTGTTTGACATTGACAAATGTCATTACTCTATAATCTCTGGAAGTTTGTTCTTCGCTTCAAATCAATGCTTCACAACTTGTTAGGAATGAAAGCGGTGTATAGATGAGCAACTTTTACTCAATTTTTACTTCTTTTGTTAATGGCTTGTTGTTTAATTCTTTATTATTGTTATCACATGTAGCATTACAGGTAATTATAATCCAAGGCGTTAATGGTCTTATTCGTAATTTAGGATACAAACTTAAAAAGGCTCTATTTATGTGAGAGTAAATAATTCCACCACTTTGCCAATCAATGTCTATTTATTCCATAGACATTTCATCTTTGACTAGAACTTCTACAATAGGTATTTGGCTATTTATGTCTAGGTAACTTGCTGGCTGTCACAGTCATGTCACCATTTATGTCAAGTGTCAAAAAATATAACCTCTAATTACGGTAGATTTCGTAATTATTTCTGTTTTTATTAGGGAAAGTAAAAACTTTCACTAATCACAGCGCGTAGGTAACTGTTTCCATGACGCTTCAACTACTACGTGCAATACGTAACTCATTTGCAATTCATAATCAACACCGTGTGTACTCTCGCCATTGTAATTTCTTACGTAGTAGCGAATACCGTTATTCGGAGTTTCGGGGTAAGAGGCGGGCGAGGGGGGTCGGTATCAGCGGCGCCGTTGGAGCTCGAGTTCACTCTGTCACTCGGTCATTACGGTATTTCTGTACATCGCGTCCCACATTTACAATCTTGAAAGAAAAAGTGACAATGTCCGAAAACAAACCGTTTGAGCGCCTTCCTAAACTTGTAATTCCTAAGCATTACGATTTAGAATTGGTGCCCAATCTAGATAAATTGACTTTCAAGGGAAAAACAGCAGTGAAAGTATCGGTAAGAGGACATTTCATCATCGTCGTTGCAAATTATTCGCTCGTAAGTGACGCGTTTTACCGCTACGTGTTGTGTTTCAGATCTTGAAATCCACAAACGATGTGGTGTTGAACTGTCTGGATTTGGAAGTTAGTAATGTAAAACTTGAATATGAGGGCGGAGGCCCGGACTCGGCGCTGCTGCCGAGCGAGGTGAAGCTGAACGCGGCCGAGGAGACGGCCACGATCTCTTTCGCGAAGCCGCTAGCGGTCGGCGAGGCCACGCTGTACTGCGAGTTCACCGGCGAGATCAACGACAAGATGAAGGGCCTGTACCGCAGCAAGTACCTGACGCCGGGCGGCGAGGAGCGCCACGCCGCTGTCACGCAGTTCGAGGCCACGGACGCTCGCCGCTGCTTCCCCTGCTGGGACGAGCCTGCTATCAAAGCCACCTTTGACATCACACTGGAAGTTCCCTTAGATAGAGTGGCCCTCTCCAACATGCCTGTCAAACATGAAAAAGTAGCAGGAGACAAGAAAATCTTACAGTTTGATACAACTCCTATCATGTCCACATATCTGGTGGCAGTTGTTGTGGGTGAATATGATTATGTGGAGAAGAAGTCTCGGGATGGTGTGCTAGTGCGTGTTTACACTCCGGTGGGCAAGAGCAAGCAGGGCCTCTTTGCTTTGGAAGTAGCTGCAAGAGTTCTTCCATACTACAAGGAATATTTTGACATTGCCTACCCCTTGCCCAAAATTGATCTTATAGCCATAGCTGATTTTTCTGCTGGTGCTATGGAGAACTGGGGCTTGGTGACATACAGGGAGACCTGCCTGCTTGTTGACGAAGAGCATACTTCGGCTGTGAGAAGGCAGTGGATAGCTCTTGTGGTGGGTCATGAGCTAGCACATCAATGGTTTGGCAACCTTGTCACCATGGAATGGTGGACTCATCTCTGGCTGAATGAAGGATATGCATCATTTGTTGAATTCCTCTGTGTGAACCACTTGTTCCCAGAATATGATATCTGGACTCAATTTGTCACAGAAAACTACATCAGGTATGAATACTAAATAGTGATTTGAGTTTTTTATTGCGAGTCATTGGAACTGGCCTTGAGCCAAGGAGTAATGTGTAAAGTCACTGAACTATTGTCAACAATGCACAATGGCTGTTTTATTTCTTGAGCTGCATATTAATATTTTGGCTAGACTTGTAATTTATTTTAACCCTTAGGGCCCTGGAGCTAGATTGCCTGAAGAACTCTCACCCTATTGAGGTGCCTGTGGGACATCCTTCTGAAATAGATGAGATATTTGATGACATCTCATACAACAAAGGAGCTTCAGTCATTCGCATGTTGCATAAATACATTGGAGATGATGATTTCCGCAAAGGCATGAATATCTATCTTACCAGGCATCAGGTAAATCAATTTTCACAACTATAAATTTATTATGTTTTATCTCATAGCAGATAAGTACTACAAATACTCTGAACAATGTATTGTGATTATGTAAACAAAGGAATTTATCACTCATGTTTGTATCTGTTACTATGTATCAGACAATTTATTATTATACATACAACATTAATTGATAATGTTACTGGAATTTACATGTCTACTTAGTATGCAATGCTGTTGAAAGAACAATTTGGCCTTAACTGAATAAATATTTACTTGGCATTTATTCAAGTAAATTTGAATGAGAAATGCATCATCATGCTGTAGTCTGAAGGTTGTTTGAATCAACCTAAAGACATTTTTGTAGGAAATGTAATAAAGACTCCTACAGCAGATTATGACACCATTAGAGATAATTGCAGCTCATAACTTACAGCTGGGATCATCAGGCCTATACTTCATTGTCATCATTTCAGCTTTAAAACAATCTCAATGGCTAGGATGAATGGATCTCCATGAGGGGTAGTTGCCATACTCACCATGCTTGGCAGGCGGGTTGGTGAGCGCAGTATGGGATGTTGATACATGGAAGATGCTGCTGCCCATCTTCCAGTGGTATCCCTTAGCATGCTCTTACTGTATCCACAGGCATGAGATTCCTCTTATGCCTCGAAGGGGTAACATTCTACTGCCGGCACCCCACGGCATAATATGTAAATAATAATAATTACTGTGTTAAATATCAAATTCACTAAGTCCTTGCACAATTTGTTGTGTGTGTGGTAAATAGATGTCCAAATACTTATTTATTACATTAATTTTCAATCATATTTCAGTATAAGAACACATTTACAGAAGACTTATGGGCAGCGTTAGAAGAGGCATCCAATAAGCCTGTTGGTGCTGTTATGTCGACATGGACTAAGCAGATGGGATTCCCTGTAGTTGAGGTTTGTTTACACTCAAGATAACAATATTTACTTTAAGCATGTAATCTGCTACAATAAACTTAAAAACATTTACTATTTGCACAGTCATGTATTGTATTACAACTATAACTACAAGAAATATGTTTTAGGTCCTGACCTAAAACATATTCTTGCCCAATATACAGGTATAGCAAGGTTAATATTCTAAAGTATGGACAGGGTGCAGCAAACAAAAAGTGTATGCGCCATTGTCCAATTTATAGATTGTCAGTTCCATATTCGTGTTTGTGATATTGTATTGTAATGTTGTTTTGCTTACTTAGATGATACATTACCATAAGTTTTTAGAGCATGCTCTCTTCCAGCTGGAGGAAATCCACCTGGACACAGGTCTCTCATTAATCACTTACCGATCCTGAGGGTTGATGCCAATCTCACCACACTTGGCAGGTAGGTTAGCGAGTGCAGTACAGGATGTTGATATATGGAAATACACCCTGCAAAGGTATCCCTTGGCAGATTCTTACAGCATCCACGGGCAAGAGAGGAGGGGCAACATTACTGCCGGCACCCCGCTGCATGAGAGCATAATCACTGCTCATATTCGTTTACTAAATTAATTTAGACAATAAATATTCTTTATACCAAATTACAGTTGTAAAGGTCTTATTTTGATTTTAGGTGAGCTCAGAACAAAAGGGAGCAGATCGCGTTTTGACACTGACTCAAAGCAAGTTCTGTGCTGATGGCAGCCCAGGCAACGACAACCTCTGGATGGTACCTATCACTGTTTCAACACAGGAGCAACCGGAAAAGGTAAAATCAACACACTAATTGTCAGTTTAAATTAATGCAAATTACACACAGCAATATCTAGTTCTAATCTAAGCAAATCTTGCGCTAATTTGATTAAAATCTTCATCAGTCTTTGGTATGTAAATACAAAATAATTACATATCAGAATTCAACCAAGGTTATGGACACATCAGTGTAATTGTATAAAGTTATAAGTGTGTTTATAACTCTATGCCTTTACACTGTTGTTACCTTGTTTACCAAGCTTTTCTAGTGTGTTGTAATGTTTGTCACATTACAACTAATGTGACATACATTACAACACACTGTAGAAAAGCTTGGTCAGTCAGGATCCAAGTAATTTCATTGAAATTATTATTAATTAAGAAAACATAAAAATCAATTCATAATCATAACAAACTACTGAAAGATTTTCGTCTATTGACAGATATGTAAAAATCTAATCCCAGATGAAAGCGAATGTAACATGCAAAAGGAAGCCCTCAAGAAACAAAATGTAATTCTGTGTATTATTTTCTAGTTCTTGATTCTAGCACTGTTGTATTATGAGAATTTTAGAAATGACTGTAGTTAGTATAACTTATTGGTACTTGCATTATATGATATGAATCGAATTACTATCGAAATCAGCTTGTATTCATAAAACTATATGGTTTTTAGATCGCGCTTTCTACTGTATTAGAAAAGAAGACCCAAGAAGTGGTACTAAAGGATGTCGCCGAGTCATCGTGGGTTAAACTTAACCCAGGAACAGTAAGTATTTTCTACCCAGTTGTAATTAAGTATTCGTTTTTAGGCCACAAAGAAAGCAAACAAACAGTAACATAACTAGGGCCCATTTTAATCAACACATCATAGACTAACAACATACATAAAATACATGATATTTAAATCGTTAGATGGGCCTTGACACCAAAAACTGTGGCATTATAATAATAATAATATAATAATAAATAATGCTGGACAAATCACACAGCATCATCTAGCCCCAAGCTAAGCAGAGCTTGTGTTATGGGTACTAGATGACTGATATACTTAATACATTATACTACATAGATAGATATTTTTTTTTAAATATATATAGAAAAACACCCAGAACACCCCGAACAAATATCTGCAGATCGTACAGACATTTGTCCCGAGGCGGGAATCGAACCCGCAACCTCTTGCGTCGCAGGCGGACCTTCGCCCGCTGCGCCACAGAGCTCGTCAAATTATTGTCTTAATTATGTGTGTTATTAGGGGCCGAAGCCCCCTTTTATGCATAGCGCTGTCTATGCACAGACAGACGTCTGTGCATGACACGATTACAACCGAACGCGTTGACCGATTTACATGAAACATTTTTTATTAGAACTGTCTTAATGAGAGAAATGTACCGATTGATTATCAGGGACCGGAGTTATAATGACCTCAAAAGGTCACCAAAGGTCAAAAATGGCATTTTTCGGAAACCTTCGCCCCCTTTTTCTGGTAGTGTTTTCTACCAATGCTTGTCAATAATGCCGACGCACGCACACTGGTTTTAACAATAAACCAAACTGTTATTGTACACTGATTCCAAATGAGTGAGCTCACTCATTTCGTGTGGAAACAAAACGGTGCGGTAACATGACGGTAAAGGCGTATCTAACGTTTTAAATCTTTCATAAATACATAATTAAACGTGTCGTCGACACTGGGTCAATGACATAGGCGCGGTATTCTGAACACGACCATTGGGCCAAAACCCTATAAATGTGGAGTCTTTCCTTCGGCTGCTTGACTATTTGATGTTTTTTTTTTACCTCTCGTAGATAGTCTTTATCTACGGTGATTTATTACCTACTTATTCATATGGCTTAGTGAAGATAATTCGGGAGGTATCTTACTTACTATGTGCCTTATTCTTACTTATTTTCTTCTTACTACTTCCTTCCTTCTTACTTCTTTAGTATTTATCTTATTATTACTATTTGATGTTATAAACTTCTAGTGTAACGAAAATTTAAGGTAACTAGTTAGCCATGGATTTGTTTGGACATAGAAGTTAGTTCCACTCTTGACTTACAGTACTCACAATGGCCAAGATTATTTAGGTTTATGTAGTATTTTTTTTATAATTGGAATATATTATGTGGTTTATTAAAGAGGTCCACAACACAGCCTGTTAATAAAACTACTGGTTTTGTACCAATCCCTTGCGTGAAAGTATCGCAAATGTTTAAAGAATATCTCACCAAGATGTATAGTCAAATTCATTTATGATGAATCCTGTGACATTTTTTATATTTTCGGAGGTGTACATTTTTTTACGATATCTGAATTCTATGGTATAATTAATTACTTTGGTAAACAACACTTATTTTAAATTTTTTGTAATGATACAATCTTAGGCAAAAGAGTAAAGAAGAGTAGAGTAAGGAATAATCAATCTATCAAAGGAGTCATCATAACAGGTTTCAACTCTAGCAGTAGTCAGGGTTTCATTATTTTAGCCGTAAAACATTCACTACTGAACACAAGCCTCATGGATCTCCATGAGGGGTAGTTGCCATACTCACCACGCTTGGCAGGCGGGTTGACGAGCGCAGTACGAGATGTTGATACACGGAAAGACGCTACAGCTCATTTTCCGAAGGTATCCCTTAACAGGCTCCTACTGCATCCACGGGTATGAGAGGAGGCGTAACATTCTACTGCCGGCACCCCGCGGCAATTCGGGTTTAATCTACATCTACACTAAAAATAAAGAGGAAAGATTTGATTGATTGTTTGTTTGTATGCACTTTCACCATTAGAATGTTACATTATCCCTGAGTAACATAGACTGCCGTGGAGTGCCGGCAGTAGAATGTCACCCCTCCTCTCTTGCCCGTGGATGCAGTAAGAATCTGCTAAGGGATATCTCTGGAAGATGGGCAGCAGCGTCTTTCCGTGTAAGAACATCCCGAACTGCGCTCACCAACCCGCCTGCCAAGCGTGGTGAGTCTGGCAACAACCCCTCATGCACTTGGATCTCTAAGTCAATGAGGGAGGCCTATGTCCAGCAGTGTATATCTTACGGCTGTAATGATGATGATGATAACATAGGCTTATTTTATTATTTATTTATTTATTCATCTTAGGGAAACCATCAGCACAAGATACACAATAGTTATAAGTATAATAATAAGTGGCTATTAATAAGTTTCCACTTATAGATACACAGTAGTGGTTTACAAAGGACAAATTAAAAGAAATTAACAATAGTAGGCTAGTAATTCACACATACCCGAATAGTTCATAATTCCGCATTGTCTTATAAATTATCATATATATTTATCCCCGTATTCCCACGCGGACGCGAGGAACACAAACACAGGAACGCGAACTACGCGGGTGAAACTGCGGAGTCCGGCTGTTTTGATATATTGTCATTGTGATGGCAGGTTGGGTACTACCGCACGCGCTACCCGGCGGGCATGCTGGCGCAGCTGGTGCCGGCCGTGCGCGACGGCTCGCTGCCGCCGCTCGACCGGCACCAGCTACGCGGGTGAAACTGCGGAGTCCGGCTGTTTTGATATATTGTCATTGTGATGGCAGGTTGGGTACTACCGCACGCGCTACCCGGCGGGCATGCTGGCGCAGCTGGTGCCGGCCGTGCGCGACGGCTCGCTGCCGCCGCTCGACCGGCACCAGCTACGCGGGTGAAACTGCGGAGTCCGGCTGTTTTGATATATTGTCATTGTGATGGCAGGTTGGGTACTACCGCACGCGCTACCCGGCCGGCATGCTGGCGCAGCTGGTGCCGGCCGTGCGCGACGGCTCGCTGCCGCCGCTCGACCGGCTCGGCCTCCTGGACGACTGCTTCGCGCTGGTGCAGGCGGGCCACACGCCCACCGCTGATGTAACTATCATAAGCCATATTATTGCTTCTTTTGCCAATCACATTAAAAATATCTTGGTAAATTACGTAACGTCATTATTTTGCATGTTATAAAAACAAAACTAAACTTTGAAATGTATAAGACCTGTATCATATTTATCAAGCGATGTTTAAATTAACATAGCAACCAGCACCATACTCAAATTAAACTAAGCATATTATTATACCATGTTCACTCTAATCCGAGGAGGCAGGGTGGAATTAAAAACACTTTGGTTTTTCGTACTTAGTAATTCGTATATTCAAAATAAATTTTAATATATATCCGCTGGCGTGCCCCGCGCGGCGCACCGCGCGGCACCCCGTGCCCGGCCCCCTGTAGCGTTGCTAACCCAAACGCCCGGCGACAAATACTAGCACACGTCGCCGTGCCCCGCCGTTTTTACGCCTGCGGCGCGCGGGCCGGCTTTCACGCAATCGTTACTTGTGACTTAATTTGTTTTAAAAGATTGTCAAGTGTTATATTTTTTATGTTTAATCTGAAACTAGCTATACAATGTTATCTTTTGATTCTCAGATTACGACTCTGGTGCAGAGTTATGCTGTGCTGAACTTGAGATAGCGCGTTTTAAAGCTCGTCTTGTATTTAAAAGCTCATACCTCAATAATTAAAGCGTTGACGTATAGTTTTTAATCTTTGATTTACGTTACTTATAAAATAGATAATAGGATAAGAAATTAAAACGTACACTTGTCCATACATATTTACTAATTCACAGACCTCTGATTCCACACCATTATCTGGCGCCGCGCGGCGTAATTTATGTTAAACGTGACAAGGCATATCATGCACAAATATCATTTTTAGGCATAAAATGAAATTAACACTAAATAAGTAGTCTTATATTCTTTTAAAACAAACAAAAACCATAGGGATAGCATTCACCACTTCTGAGAAATATGAACATTTCTGCAACAGTTCCCATGCTCTCAGTAAAATCACTTAGTTTTACTTTCACTCGAAAAAGTCAAATCTTATGTATCATGCTGGAATTTTTATATTTACGTGTTAGTTATTTACATTCCTTGATTTACACAATAAATCTTAAAGAACAAAACTAAATTTCAGAAGAAAATCAGCAGAAATATCGCACACATCTAACACATCCGGCACCGAATCAACACTCAATGACAAGATTGACAAGGAACGTTTTTTTTTTACTTTCTTTTCTTTTGTCTATGGCTTGTATACTCGACTGGGATTAATTATGACGAGAAATTTAACGGAGAAACGAGATAAATAATACAAACTAAGCTCTAGAACGACAAGGACGAGTATATTTAACTTATTCGACCGCGAGGTCATGTTAACTACAGGTTGACACGGGCATTTTGGCATGGCGGCGTCATGTCAACTACTAGTTGACAAGGGCATAGTAGACTGAATCGCGATGTTAACTACCAGTTAACATGGACATTTTAGCGTTGTGCGTTTTGTTAACTACTGGTTAACACGGGCAAGCGAGCGGCTAAACTGCTGCTACGAGTTCTTGCTAGCGCGATCTAGAAGTTGTCTAGAACACAGCGACATCTAGTTGACATTTAAGAACTAATGTGCATTTTGATTTGTATTAAACATATCGCCCACCAAGAACATTGTGAATGTTCTTCACACCATGAAAGGTTTCACAACCAAAATTATAAAGACTATGCAAATTAGATATTATAAACCACAACATAAGCATGACATTTTAACTAAAGTTAAACTTAAAGAATCGTGCACTTTTTAAACATAAATATATAACTTAAAGACTAACTTGTAGCTAACATAACACTCAACAGTTCAATAAACCAATCGAAATTAATAACACATTTAAAAAATCAGTATTATAAAATAAAACAGAGTGCATATTTAAAACATTAATGTACAACATAAACATTAATCAGTGACTGGCAAAATACACAACCTCGAAATTGGTCTCTTCAACAGAGATTGACCACATTTTAAAGTTACCACTCTAGTAATGTCATCAAATCCAGGATGTTTAGCAACCACCTTGCCTAGTAACCACCGAGCTGGAGGAAGATTATCCTCTTTAATTAAAACTATGTTGCCAATTTCAGGTTCAGGAGTAATTTTAGACCACTTATATCTTTGCATGCAGTTATTGAGGTATTCATTGGACCACCTTTGCCAATAGTTTTGCACCATTCGTTGAGTTAGTTGCCAACGTCGGAGATTAGATACATTACCTTGTTCGTAGTTACGTTCAGGTACAATAACTAGAGGTTCACCGATGAGGAAATGTCCTGGGGTCAACGGGACGGGATCTTCATGAGTGTTTGGCAAAATTGATAATGGTCTAGAATTCAGACATGCCTCAATTTGTGTCAAAACTGTTGTCAATTCTTCAAAGGTGAGCGTTGAATCACCGATAACTCTCTTCAAATAATAAATAAATAAAATAAATAATGCTGGACTAATCACACAGCATCATCTAGCCCCAAGCTAAGCAGAGCTTGTGTTATGGGTACTAGATGACTGATATACTTAATACATTATACTACATAGATAGATATTTTTTATTATATATAGAAAAACACCCAGAACACCCTGAACAAATGTCTGCAGATCGTACAGACATTTGTCCCGAGGCGGGAATCGAACCCGCAACCCCTTGCGTCGCAGGCGGACCTTCGCCCGCTGCGCCACAGAGCTCGTCAATGAAATTTAGTTGCCTTGACACCCGCCTCCCAGAGACCTCCAAAGTTGGGCGCATGAGCAGGAATAAAATGCCACGAGACCTTATTATTGCTTAAGGACTCTCGTATTTCACGGGCAATAATTGACTGCTCCGCTGTCACAAGTTTTACAAGTTCTTTCGAAGCCCCAACAAAATTTGTGCCGTTATCGCTCCACACATCACTTACATGACCTCTACGAGCAACAAATCTTTTGAAACTCGCTAAAAAACCCTCAGCTGTGAGGTCACTGACAACCTCTAGATGTATGGCTTTAGTTGCCATGCAAATGAAAAGGCAAATGTAACCTTTGTAAGACTTATTGCCTCTTCCCTTGGCCATGCGAATGTTGATGGGTCCTGCGAAATCAACACCGCTATGAAGAAAAGGCCTAGCTGGTGTAACTCTACTTGACGGCAACTGACCCATAAACAGGGCACTGGATCGTGCTGCGTATCGAACGCACACAACACATTTTCGCACATGAGCTTTAACAAGATTCTTAGCAGAAATTATCCAATATCTTGACCGCAAATAATTTAAAGTAATCGTAGGGCCGCCATGCAACGTTTTATTATGTGCCTCATTAATAATCAAATCTGTGAATAAACTTTTATTCGGGAGAATGATTGGATGCTTCCTGTCCAAAGGAAGCTCAGCTTGTTGAATTCTTCCAGATACTCTTAGTAAGTATCCCATTTTCATCCTTAAAGGGGCAAAGTGGCTTCAATTTTTCATCTTCTAGTTCACTTTTTTGACACTGTTTTATGCAGACATCTAAAGCATTCTTCACTTCGGTGCTTGTGAGATAAGATTTTTTCTTATGACTTGCCTTGTAATTAAGAAATCTGCGACAATAGGCAACTACCCGAACTAGTCTTGTCAGTGACGAGAATCTCGACCACAAAGGAGTATTGATTGCTAAATTTTCCGTAGTAACATGAACCTTTAATTTCCTTTGTTCTAAGTCAGTGGATAGAGACAAAGGTCTTGAATAAAAAATGTTACTTTCCTTTAGCCATGAAGGACCCTGCTGCCATAAAATGTTTTCACCAAGTTCCAAAGGTGTACATCCTCTTGATGCAATATCTGCTGGGTTTTGAGCCGATTGGACATGTGCCCATTGTGAACTGTCCATCTTTGTTAAAATCTCTGATGTTCTGTTTCCGATAAACGTCGTCCATCTACTAGGATGACTACTAAGCCACGCAAGGACAACAGATGAATCTGTCCAGCCATGAACATTAACACGATCAATACCTAACATTTCTGCCACGTCTGTAATTAATCTTGTTAACAGAACTGCTCCCATTAATTCTAATCGAGGAACAGACACTTGCATTGTTGGTGCCACCTTGGTCTTGGCTGCAACTAGGTTTACATGTATTCTTCCTTGTATATCTGTAGTTCTAAGATAGACTACTGCAGCGTATGCGACGTTGGATGCATCACAAAACCCTTGAAGTTCAGTACATGTGTCGTCCACCCTTGCGTTAAGCCATCTAGTAATTCGAATATTGCTTATATTTTTTAACTCAGACTGATAAACAAGCCATTCTTTCAGCAGATTTTCTGGTAAAACATCGTCCCAATCGATGCCAGCTAGCCATATCTTTTGAATGAGAATTTTGGCAACGATCACACACGGTGCAACCCAACCCAAAGGATCAAATAGTCGTGCTATGTCTGAAATGACCTTCCTTTTGGTGATAGAACTTTGCGGATCAGGCAAGTAAACAGTATAGTGAAACGCATCAGTATCCTTGTTCCAGTACAATCCTAAAACCTTTATTACTTCATCAGTTTGAATATTAACCTTCTTCCCCTCGTTGCCCTGATCAGTCACTAACAATGCCAACTCTTTACTATTTGTTGCCCATTTCTGCATCTCAAACCCTTCTTTGTTAAGTATTTGTTTTATTTCCTCATAAATTTTTCTTCCTTCTTGTATTGTTTGACATCCAGCAAGTAAATCATCAACGTAAAAATCTTTTATTATTTTTTCTGATACGTCGGGACACTCCGAGCCTTCATCAATGGCAACTTGTTGTAATGTTTTCACTGCCAAATATGGGGCTGATGCCGTGCCAAAAGTAACTCTTACTAATTTATACACTTCTGTTTCAGCTCCCGGTTCTTCTCTCCATACAATACGCTGGAAATCTACATCTTCATTTGCAACGATGACTTGTCGATACATTTTTACTAGATCTGCGCTTAGACATATTGGATGCATACGCCAACGAATAATAATATCTCGGAGATCCTGTTGAAGTCGTGGTCCGATCATCATAGTGTCATTAAGCGACACGCCATTAGATCCCTTGCACGATGCGTCAAATACAACTCGAACCTTGGTAGTTGTTTTATCTTCTCGTATTACCGCGTGGTGTGGTAAATATACTGCACCTGGCTTATCAAGATCATCGCCAGTTACACGTATCATATGCCCAAGATTGACATATTCATGAATTACATCTGCATACCTTGGCTTGATATCTGGGTTCTTCTTAAATCGATTCTCCAGGCTTTGAAATCTCTTTAGAGCAATTTCCTTGGAATGTCCGTATTTGCACTGTGGGTTGTCGTCACGAAATGGTAGCCTGACAATGTAACGTCCGCTGCTGTCTCGACGAGTAGTTCGGCTATAAAATTGCTGACATCTTTGTTCTTCCTCAGTTAAAATTTTACTCTGGAGTGAATCAGACTCTACTTGCCAAAACCTTTTTAGTAATTCATCCACTGTAACATGTTCATTTATCACATTATGATGACCTTGAATGACCTGACTATCGATAGACGAAACGGGTCCCGAGATGATCCAGCCTAAGGCTGTATTCTGAGCTGTTGGTGAACCATTGTCACTTCTTATTAATCCCTCTCTTATAATTTGCCCGTAGATATCGGCACCAAGCAAAATATCAATTTTACTCGGAGTGTGAAATTGAGGATCAGCAAGCTGAAGATCCAGAATTTCAGGCCATTCTTCATACCGTACCCGTTTAGTTGGAAGTAGGCTTGTGATGGTTCCCAAAACATGAGCTTCTACCTTGACTTGAAAATTTGGGTCATGACGAGACTGAATGCTTATGACTGCTACATGCTTCGAGGCTAAAGAGCCATCATTACCGCCGACTCCAGAGATGCTACATCTACTGGTCACTTTCGGAAGACCTAACATTTGCACAACCGATTCAGTTACAAATGAAGCCTGAGAACCCTGATCTACTAGCGCTCGGAGCAGATGGAAACTTCCATTTTGGGCTTGAGCTCCTATAACCGCAGTTGCTAGTAGAACCTGGTTGTGCTTGTTTGCTTCCTTGTAAGAGAAATGACTCTTCACATCATTTGATGTGGATTCCACTAGGGCTGACTTAACTTTCGACACCGCTGACTTAATTTCTACCTCAATCTTGGGTTTGTACAAACTACTTTGGCTTGGGTGGAGCAATGAATGATGCTTGCGTCTGCATATTTGGCATCTATTGGTTACGCGACAGATGTAAACATTATGGTTTCTACCAAGACAGTTGAAACATAAACTGTTCGATTGCACAAAACTATGACGCTGATCATAGTCCTTTTTTAGGAAGTCATCACAACTGGCTACCTTATGGTCATTACTCTTGCAACAAGGACAATATATTTTTCTAATATTATCAGAGCCGCCGGACGTTGCTAACATGACCCTGTGATTAGAAGAATCTAGGCTTACCTTCTGGTTGGGGCTCATAAACTCGAGCGAGCGAAATCGCGATTGTAGGAATTCCCGCATCTGATTCATAGTCGGCAACTCGTTTGAGGAACTAATTTTAGACTCCCATTCCTTTCTCGACTCGAAGTCCAACTTTGAACACAGGATATAGATAACGATGAGATCCCAGCTACTCACATCGATGCCCAAATTCTTCAAACCACTCAACGTCTCATTAGTAACGTCTAACAACCGCTTGATCATATCACTGGACTCTGAAGTAATCTTAACCTGGTCCATAAAATGCCGCAACAAACAATTTGCTAGGTACTTCTTGTTGTCGTACCTATTATTTAACGTTAACCAGGCCTCTTGGTAACTAGCAGATGTTATAGGCATGTGACGCAGCAGCTGTTCCGCTTCCCCCGAAAGGTAACCTTTAAGGTAATGCATTTTCTGCACATCGTCCAGTGATATATTGTTGTGAACCAATGACTGATATAAATCTTTAAATGATGACCACTCGATATACGATCCGGAAAAGGTTGGGATGTTAATTTTTGGCAATTTAATATTTCTGTTTGACTGTCCGGATGTGAGATGCGGATAAGATTGCTGGATTAAAGCCTTTGATGACATTACTTGAGATAAGGCTTCCTGTAAATCTGTTTTGTAGTCTGTATAGACTTCCTCTAAATTATCAAAGCAATTCGAAGTCATATAATCAGTTTCCTCTATTTTTTCTACTTCTAACAATCTTTTGTGCATTGCAGTAAAATCTTTCCATTTTTCCAACAAGGAATCTAACCTAGTTTGCATATACGACTCCTTAGAAAGTCGGTCTTTTGGGGACTTCTTAAAGTTATTGTAGGCTTTTTCAATAGAGGCCTTGTAGGCAAATTGACCTCTAATCAAACACAAAGTCGACATATTTAGGAGTAACAAAACAAGACCTTGAAGAAAATTCGAAATGCACAGTTAAATGCTCAAAAACTAAAAATATTATAAGTCCATAATTTTAAAATTTTCTAAGTGTTTTAATTCCACCCTGCCTCCTCGGATTAGAGTTTCTTCAACAAGCTCAAGACAGGGATAAGTGGAAGGAGGGAAGGGAGGCCTTTGCCCTGCAGTGGGAAACATCAGGCTTATAAATAAATAAAAATATTATTATAGTAATAAAAATGTACTGGAATAAACCATAATAATATAACACAATTTTTTATCCCGGTACAAAGTGTGCTGACGAAAGACCTTCGCTGTAGATGAAACATATTCATAAATGTTTCGTCAATCAAACTTTGTGTGTTTTTTTCCCAGTGCCTAAAGCTAATGGAAGCATTCAGCAATGAGACAAACTTCACAGTTTGGTCTTCTATCTCCAACTGCATGTCGAAATTGAGCGTGCTACTTTCACACACACCTCTCGACAAGCCTCTGAAGAACTTCGGGCGCAAACTCTACTCCAATGTTACGAAGAAATTGGGATGGAATGCTGAAGAAAATGAGAGTCACCTTGACACGCTACTAAGGAGTTTAGTGCTTAACAAGATGATCAGTTTTGAAGATCCCGATACTATCAAAGAGGCTAAAACTCGGTAAGTTGTATTAGGTTATATGTTTATGCACGCACTTTCATTCAATTTATTTACATAACACCTTGTCCAGAATGCGACCTTTTCACCTATTGCAAATTGACCAATAAATTAGAATTTCCTAGAAAATTGTTTGCCCAAACTGTACATTCTGGCCGTAACAGTGAAGAGTTTTATTCGAGCATATCTATCCAGGTTCGAAAAGCACCTATCTGGCCAGGTTGCACTGGCCGCAGACTTGCGTTCTGCTTGCTACCGCGCGGAGCTGGGCAGCGCGGATGAGAAGACATTCGAACGGTTCCTGGAGCTGTACCGCGCTGCGGACTTGCACGAGGAGAAGGACCGCATCAGCCGCGCGCTCGGAGCCGTCAAAGATCCGGAACTGCTGAAACGCGTGCTTGACTTTGCTATCTCTGTAAGTGCCAGACTTCTTTAATCGATTATAAACTAAATACATAATTATGTTACTATACTCGATGCCATTTAGCTGGCAATACAAGTCATTCACCTACCTTCACTACGCTATCATAAAATGCAATGAAAGTGTCACTAATTCTGTCGCTTACCATACAAACCACATAGCACGTTTTCGATAGGTTTGTATGGTAAGCGACAGAATTAGCGACAGAAGTAGTGAAGGTAGGTGAATGACCTGTATTGCCACGCTAAATGGCATCGAGTATAGCACCAATCGCCCGACATTTCGAGTTTACATCGAGAGTTTCTGTTCATTAATTGTTCGAATAGATTATATTTCAAGTCTAGATTCTATGCTCTCTTAAATAAAAACGATTTAACTTAATGAAGTTTCTGTTATTTTTGCTTAGGATGAAGTGCGTGCTCAAGACACAGTTTTCGTCATCGTTTCGGTGGCGATTAGCAGACACGGCCGCGATTTGGCTTGGGAGTTCTTCAAGGACCATTGGCAACAGTTTATGGACAGATACCAGGTTTGTACGATAATTCAATGAACTAATACTCGTTTACATATATAATGTTCGTTCAAACTTCCAAAAAAAGAAAATGAATTTGCCTTTTACATCTTTATCATGAACATCAGCAACTGTTAAGTGACTAAATGGGATACCTAGGACATTGATAGATACATTGAGGCTTGCCCAGCACCTGTAACCATTCTCTCAGCTTCATCTTCCCAGCTAAGAAAAGGCGTCTATATCATGTCACCATTGCCAGCTGGATTCCTTACTGCATTTACAATGTCATTGGCCCGAAGGGCTTGTGGTTTGCCTCGATATCCTTGGATATCTAGCATTCATAGTCTATGAAAATAATGTATTTACAATATATATATACATATATATATTGTAAATACATTATTTTCAATAAATATATCTATATAATAACAGAGCCTCTAACGGATATTTTTGTACTGAAATACGCAGTAAACTATACTACAGCTACTGTAGTTTGAACTTCATTTGCTTAGTATTTGGTACTATGAGTTACAAATATGACAGATGTCATAGTAACGTACTATTACTACTGTAGTAACGGCAGGCGATCTTACAGTGACAACTCATAGTAGACACACTGGTTTCCATAGTACAAACTTTGCTTAGTTTGGAACTAGATGGTATTGTGTGTAGTGTCCAGTATCTATTTTTTTCTACAATGCTATTTGTAAATTCCAGGGAGGTTTCCTTCTGTCGCGTCTAGTGAAGTCAACCACGGAGAACTTCGCGTCCGAAGCGGCCGCGCAAGAGGTGGAAGAGTTCTTCCGCAGCCACCACTCCCCAGGCACTGAGCGCTCCGTTCAGCAGGCGCTTGAGACTGTCCGCCTGAACGCGGCCTGGCTGCGTCGCGACCTCGCTTCAACTACCGCCTATCTTCAGGCTTACCATTGATCGGTATGTTAATTACGTAAAGCCTCCTTGTTTTTCCATTTGTAACTTATCATCACAGCTGTAAAACTGCTGTCCACGTTCAGTGCTGGTCATGGGCCTCCCTCATGAATCTCCAAGATCTTGAGGGGATTGTTGCCATACACGTCACGCTTGGCAGGCGGGTTGGCGAGCGCTGTATGGGATGTTGATATACGGAAAAACGCTGCCCATCTTCCAGAGCTATTAGTAGGTACTTACTGCATCCATGGGCAAGAGAGTTTGTCACTGTCCATTGCTTATTACGGCCACTTAGTTTTGTAACTTAATGTATTCAGGTCATCCTGCCATCCCTTTCTGGGTTATGGCTCTGTTGTATGCCCATGTCGTACGAGATAGCCCAATGTACAAAGTAAATTACGAGTCGCATGATCTGGGCAATCCCACTTCTTATAAATTAAATTAGACTATACATAAAACTCATGCCATTTTTGACGCACTTTAAGTAGTAACCCTTATTAACCCATTTTTATGAGATGTTAATAATTCTAATGTATTTATTTTGTTTACAGGACCAAATGAACCAAGACTGAAACTATAACGATTTCGCAGTTACGTTTCAATTGAGATGACGATCAATAGATCAATTTAGATCTTGCATATTTTTATTTATTCGAAGTGACATTCAAAATAAGTTGTTTATATTTTATCACTTAATTATATCTTACTTTACTGGACTTTATATTTGCCAATAGTTAATAATTTGTTTAGTCACCTTCATTAATATATTATAACTATTTATGCATACAAAAAATTCCAAGCTTATGCATTTACGATAGGTACTTTAATGCATTTTCTAAAGGCAATGTTGCATTCTCTATTTATACTGTTTGAAATAACATAAAACAAATGTATGCTCGGTATGTGGCACTTTTTACCATAATATAAAATTAAAAGATATAATAACCTGCTAGTGCGATCCATATAATCGCTAAACCAAGATAAACTAACTGCCATCAGCCGTTACTACAGGCATAATAAAACTATTTGTAAATGTGTATATATTATATTTTAATTTATGTTAAACGTTGGTGTTTTACTTGTGGTGATTTCCACCAGGAATTGCTGAGAGCATTTTGTTTTTGTTTCACAACATCAAGGAACATACTTAATAATATCTAACAGACACTGTAACGCGTTCGAAGCAATTAAATTCCCCGCATTTAAAGTTTTAACTTCTTTTTTATATTTACTTTGGTTGAGTAACTTTCAGTTTTAGTCAAAATTTTGTGATGTTTGAGCTATAAAATAAAATATAAAGTTACCATTAATGTCTCGTGCTATATTGTCATCGAACGTATTTTGTTTTGTAAGACTGTTATTGGTTAATGCAATAAATCGTACAAACGGAGGTTTTATTTTATTTATAACTGACCTTTCTCATGTACATATTCTATTCTGCCACAAGATACTAGTCTACAAAGCTTAAGACCAGCCTGCTAAACTAGACTGAAGAAACTAGGGTCGGAATAAACACAAATATCCGGAGTTCCAGAATTTCTCGCTAACACGGCCTTACACTCAATTATTGAGAAAAAATAAATAGGTATTACATTTAAAGGAGCACAACTTCATAACAAATAAAATAGCCATCTCAAGTGGATTTGTTTTGAAAAAAATTTGGCCAGGTGCGTGTCGGCTACGCGCTGTATAGGTTCCGTAGTTAACCGTAGACCTGTTAGAAGTTGGTGTGTCTGTGTGTTTTTACGTAAACCCTAAACGTATTTAATATAGTTTTCAGATCTAGACACGCGGCAGCGTGTATTTTACCGGAACCAAAAGCGCTTCCAAATGGAAGCGCTTTTGGTCCCTTCATAAGTAAAAATCTATTTAACACCACAAACACGGGAAATTTATTGGTACATTACTCTTAACTAGTATCCCAAATTTCATAAATATAGCGCTTCTGCATGACCTAGAACGTTCAAATTTGGCATCCAGCTTGGTAATTATACAAAGTAACAAACAAATCAGATAACAAAATTTTTTAGATTTGAAAAATTTTCGAAACATTTGTTCATAATCCTGTTTAGGTCAAATTTAGAAATTACAATTTTATCCCTTTGTGTTGACCGTTTGATCTGGAATTTGGTACACATCTTTGGTTCTGATGACCAAATAATAATAAAATTATTATGTATCATTGTAAAATCAAGATGACCGCCACCACAAAATTTTCATTTTTCTCAGCATGGGTATCAAATGAAAAGGCTTGACTTGTAGAATACAGTAGATTGTCATGAAAAAAACATTATCATCGTCATCATCAACTCAGCCGTAGCACGTCCACTGCTGGACATAGGCCTCCCTCATGGATCTATATGGACAGCTCATGAGGGGTTGTTGCCACCATACTCACCACGCCTATATTCTATCAAAAACAAATGTGAAAATGAGAGCCAAGTTAAATATTCAGAATGTTGTGGTTGTTGACTTCACCCACAAAATAATTGAGATCTAAATGACGCCAAGTTTGAAACTTAATTAATAGAATATTACTGATAACTTAGGATCAATTTAAGCTCACGGTTTAATTTGACTTTTTCTCACAATTGACAAGTTACTGTTTTAATATTTGGAGCTATCACTTCTCAAATACCTATGTTGTTAAAAAAGAGCTCAATTAAACCGTGAGCTTAAATTGATTTGGTGTGTTTGGTAAACTGTATGACTCATTTGAGCGACCATTTCTCCGAAACTAAACTGTTAAGCTAGTTTTCATAGAAAGTTAAAGCTACTTTCATAATTTTCCAAAAAATTTGGAAAAATGTTAAAAATTTTATAATATTGCAAACGGAACCCTAAATTGAAAAAAAAGTTCATCCCCATCCTACGTGTATGGGAAGTACCTACATAAATTATTTTTTCAGCTCTCCGCTGAATACACAGACAGAAAGTTCCTCGTACTACGGAATCCTAAAAAAGGCAAAGAACATTATTTAAAAAAATCCCATTTGTATTAAGACCAACTGTTAATGTAATACGGACGTTAAGTTGACAAGTCTTTCTGCACGTAATAAGTTCAAGCTATGCTGTCTCTGTGAACCTAGTTTCTTAGAGTAATCCTATATCATCATCATCATTTCAGCCGTAGGACGTCCACTGCTGGACATAGGCCTCCCTCATGGATATCCAGTTATTGCGGTTGGAAGCGGTCTGCATCCACCGTCGACCTGCGGTCTTCACCAGGTCATCAGCCCATCTTGTTGGTATAAGGTAATCCTATATGTAATAACTATAACTACAAGTAGGAAAAATAAAAATACATGATAAAACAGTACATCTATATTGCACTATAACATCTCACTTAGGTATTGTACAAATAGTGTTAATTGGACTAAACTAAATTACAAACACGGTGATGCAATAAAAAATACTTCTGTAGAGGTCGCACACACAATATTTACAAAAGAAAATTATACTGCTATTGGGAAACACATGACTTGCTATGAAGATAAATACAGAAAGTTGCGCGATTTTTTTCTCCGTATCACATCGACTATTTACGAGATAGTTATATCAAGAGAATCACTTTATCTACTAAATAGTAACATCGAATGTGATTTGGGAACTAATAAAATATCAATGCTAAAAAGCAAGAAGGTCCTATGACAACCCACTATATTGGGCATCTTATATATTTTCTCATAAGGTAAGTTCTCATTCTCACAAGTTCATTTAAAATACTTAAGTAGACTTTCAGAAATGGGTAAAGTTACAGATGAATGAGTTGCCAGACTGTAGGTAAACCATACGCCATGAAAAATATGATTTTATGATAATGTTATCAGAGTCTTATCTCTATTGCTTTTTACTTTAAACATTTTAGTACAACCTCTTCTGTGAAAAGTAGAGATCTTAACATTATTCACTTAATACAATTTTAGAATAATAGACTTAAGTATTTTAATTTAGTTATATTTAAATGCGCTCTCGTTGTGTCTGAAGGTCATTCTTAGATGCATGTATTCGTTAATTCTTCGAATCTTCAGTAGTATGAACAGACGATTACTGATTGACAGTACTGAGCACTGATTTTCAGAAATGCTGTCTTTCAAATAAAACATACAAAAATACTTTTTAAAGCGCTTCTATAATTGGGAATAAGGCTGATAGCTTAATTTATGAATTTGAGAAGGCCAACATTATCTTATGCGTTTAATTTAATAAGAATCGTGTTGTATTATACACCTTGTTCCCAGTTTTGAGTATGTCCTGGTTTAAATAATAAGCATTTTTTTGTAAATTAAGCTAATAAAAATGCACGCGTTTTCTTTCTAGTTGGATACCTCGTGGTACCTACCTAGATATTTTATATAGACTATCACTCACAAAAATAATAATAGCTTCTACTGACATCATTTTATAGTGTCTTATAATGATCGCGCTTTCTTAGGACGGTTTATGACTGTACGATTACCTAATTAGAAAATCACGCAAATATTGATTAGTCAAATACATTCAATAGGTACATGTTACGTTAACCATTAAACACAAAAAACTTTTTCTTAACATATTGTACTTATGACTAACAAATTGACTAGAAAAAACATTTATGTTGCATAAAGAAATTGATATTTGTAAAAATAATTATGACTAGTTGAAGTAAGTATATAGAGGGTTACACTTTTTGTAATAAATAATATAGTTCGGAATTAAACGTGATTCTTGAACATCGTTAGTTTCAATTATTATTTAAACCCAAGGTTGTGTTATATATAATAGCGATTTAAAATACTTCTAACTTACATCAGGATTGTAGCGACACGCAGCATTGCCATACAAAAATACTTTATATTGAATTGAAGTCCTTTATTAACACAATGTCAGGGGATTGATCAACAATTCATCAAACTGGTTCAGATTCAAAAAACAATGTATCTTATATATTCGTATTTTGTAGCTAGTCTTGATTGATGTGACTTACGGAAAGATACCTACACTATTTATACCTATCCATTTAATATAAGCGTCTTGACATTAATAGATTATAGATATACTTACTGTGTGGCGTTTCTTAATTTCATTTTACCGAAGTATTTTCATTAACCCAGCTACATATTAAATCTTCCAATGAATCTTTAAATATTTTTATTACTTTTCGTTAACACTATCATTAAAATTGCTAATTGTTGTTTTAATTTGGCAGCCCTCTGCTAGTCCTGCATGTTTATTATTTTATTATGTAGCTGGTACATAGAGTGTATCAATTATTGTACCTAATATTGAACCTTAATCACTGTTCCCGACACAACATGATTTTTGAGCAAATTTTATGTAAGTATAAAATAATATCAATATTACGTCACACCAGATACTTTTAAACGCTAAAACATCAAAATACAACATAGAAAGAAAATTTTTACAACACAGAATCACAACTTATTTTATAGAAAATTCGAGGAATGGTAGGTACATCAAACATTAAATACACATAAAAACACAGAAGTGATTTTTCGGAATTGGTGGGAATTATTTAGGACTGTTAAATACTCGCTGAAGAGTATTTGTTCAAAGTTTCTAAAGCTAATTTCGAAGCAAAACATCATTCTCATTTATAATTTACTCTATGACTCTAATAAATATAATTATCTTTAAGAACAGCGTTGAAGTGAAAATTCTTCTAATACTTAATATGAAGGCGATCTTATTGCATAGAAACCTTTCACTCTCTTACTCTTTCTTCCTCAATCGTGCCCATTCAAATTGAAAATCACACGGGAATGAGACGGCTAACATTTACCGGAATGGGTAGGTGTGTCACACACAGGAAATTATTTACAGAAACAATTCATGAAAACTTCCGACTAAATATAATCCGCAAAATGTTCTCGGAATGTGTGCCGTCTCAATATAGTCTTTAGAAACATCGAGGTAAAGCTCTTCCTTGAAAAGGACCATAAGATACAATTCGCTCGATAATATATCCGTAGAATATTGAGTTTTTAAACTGTATATTACAACCATCACAACACCTCTGAAATTAAAATTCTTGATAGTAAAACCGCAGTTGGACGGATTTGGTTGCGGTTTTAATTGTACTGTAATTTTCAATACAAACTGGAAAAGCGTGGATCTTTCGAAATCAATTCAGGGTTTACCGTCGTGAGGTTGTCAATAAACAGGTTTGACCAGGTGCGCTACTATCTTCGCTGTACCAGTGAGACTGAATAGAGAAAGACGCACCAACTTATAACGGTGTTTTCACGTATAATGTTGCATCAATACTATGAAGCCATACCAACAAAATCTATCTGACTCTGTCTCATACGCACGCACACCGCAAAATCTCAGCAGCTCAGTTGTTGCGAGTGAAAGAGACAGAGTTTGAGGGGGAAGACAGTCCACAGCAGCGCACGTAGGCCACGCTGCGTACGGCCGCGTGTCACCCGTGACGTAACGACTTGCACGTGACATAACGTGTCACATGCAACCGTAGGCATCATGGACAGAGACATATTCTAAATTGGCCGTTAGTTCTTGGTGTCCGTAGCAATCATCTCTATGTAAGATAGGTTTTCAGCACCCAGTCGGAGTATACCTTATTCTATAATTAGGCATCTCGGCAAGTGTTCGTGTAGATAGTCGAAGAGCTCCGGCGAAGCTCCGGGGCAGTTGGTGAGTTCGATTTCACGAAGCTGCCTCAGCTGAATGAGGCTCGAGAGCCCGCCAGACGTTAGAAGAGGGCAACCTGCGATAACAAAACAGATCATATATAAATTATGTCTAAAATCTATATAGATGTTTTACACTGTGTGGCAACTATATTTTTTTTTATACGACTGATTGACGAGACGTGCCGAAAGCCCACCTGATGTAGAGTGGTCATCATTTCAGCCATAAAACGTCCACTGATGAACACAGGCCTCCCTCATGGATCTCCATGAGGGGTGGTTGCTATTCTCACCACGCTTGGCAGGCGGGTTGGTGAGCGCAGTATGGGATGTTGATACACGGATAGACGCTGCTGCCCATCTTCCGGAGGTGTCCCTTAGCAGGCTCTTACTGCATCCACGGGTAGGAGAGGAGGGGTAACATTCTATTGCCGGCACCCCACGGCATACGGCATGTAGAGTGGTAACCTCTACCTATTACAAATGCAATACCGCGGTGATCACGTTGCGCCCGTCACCCTGAGACATAGGGTTGTAAGGTCTCATGTGCCCGTAATTTCATCGGCCCCATTACCCTTCAAAACGGCAGACTGATTACGTATCTCGCGACAGGTTTGCAACGTGAATTAACTTTGTGAGGAATATACAACAACATCTAATAACTACATCAACAGTGACGCTTGATAGCGATGATCACTAGATCCGCGCCTGTTGCCAACCTGTCGCTGGATACGTAGTACGGGGGGCGAACACAGCAATGTGAACATTACTGCTTGGCGACAGAAATATGTATAATAATAAATAATAGTGGTAGTACTTCCCTGGATGCACTCTTCACAAGAAGTTCTACCATTTTCTATTAATTCATGCTAAACGGGACGATGCAGTGCCTTGGGCATTGTTAGTTGGATAAGTGTTAGGTTCCTAGAACCTATTATAATCCTAAATCCTTATATATATATACAGATAAGGGAAACGGTTAGTATGTCTGAAGCTGACTTAACTTCCTCACGATGCTTGCCATCACCGCTTCAACACGTGTAAAATATAAACATATATTTTTGGAGAAGAAATATATTTTAATAAATCCCTGTAAAATTCTAAAAATGGTATTTAATCTTTGAACGGATACGACCGGAACTAGGTATATAAATCCACATATAGGTACCAACCAGCTAAAGACAATAGTTGCAGAGATCGCATCCCACATAAATGCTGCACGCCGAAATCACGGAGCTGCGAACACCACCGTAGAAACAATGCAACTAGCGACTGCATGGTGCTGATGTAACCCACGCCTATGTCCGTTATGTGCACGCATCTGTTAAAATACAATACATTTTACAAATATAATCAGTAACGATAAACATTTCCCATAGCACCAGCTAGCCCAAAACTATGTATCACTATGATAATGGAATCCATGAGGAATTAAATAATTGTAATAGTAGAAACAGGAGTCCCTTATGGTATAATAAGCGATAAAATTAACCTTGCGGTTGGGTTTCTTGTTTCACTTTATAATGTTTGCTTGTTTTTACACCCAGTTCTGATGATGGGATCACGATAAATCGAGGCACAATACTAAAATATAATACGGGTACATTTAAGTCAAGGATTTTATCATTCAGTTTTATTATGTTTTATTTTTCTCTAACATGTATTGGTTTTTATAATGTCTTCTGATGTGATGCCTGTTATTGCAATGGGATCATAATAGCAAACACTGACAGTTTTTATTTCGTAAAACTATACAAAAACTGCCGTGGGGTGCCGGCAGTAGAATGTTACCCCTCCTTTCATGCCCATGGATGCAGTAAGAGCCTGCTAAGGGATACCTCCGGAAGATGGGCAGCAGCATCTTTCCGTGTATCAACATCCCATACTGCGCTCGCCAACCCGCCTGCCAAGCGTGGAGAGTATGGCAACTACCCCTCATGGAGATCCATGAGGGAGGCCTGTGTTCAGTAGTGGACGTATTACGGCCGAAATGATACAAAAACTGTACACGCGTGCTCGACTATATCCACACAACCATGTATTTTAGCACACCAACTCACCTGTCCAGCGTCAACTCTTCAAGATGGTTCAAGTCGCACGCGATATACTCCAGTGCATTGTCCGTGACGCGAGGGCACCAGCTCAAGTCTAAGCTGCGGAGGCGCGGCAGATTCTCTGCCAGCAACTCTACACCTTCGTCTGTCACTTTGCTGCAACCGCTCAGAGATAGCACCGTCAAGTTGGGCAGTGAATGTACTGGAAAAGGAATAATAAACTGATTCCGGTGTAACCTTGCAGAAATTCATTATTTACCCTTTAGCCGGCGCAGCGGACAGATGGGAATTGCAGTGAGGTTAGGGAAATTATTAAAAGAAAATCGTTAGCTATATAAGAAGGAAAATTTAATAATGTTTCTAAGTTTTTATATGATAAATCTGAAACTTTAGGGAGAATTTAAAAATTGTTAGAGAATAGCAATATGTGACTATAGCTTAATAAATAAATAATGCTAGATATTTCAAAGAGCTTGCAGAGTTTGTGTTATGGCTACCAGATGGTTGAAAGAATACAATAGCACTTTTTTTTTGTAGAAAGTGCTTATAATACATGGAAAAATACCCAGATCCGGGACATATAATCTGTAAAAAAACTTGCATACCTACAAAATGTCCTGCAGCGAGAATCCTTAATAAACCTACTTAATGAAATGAAAAATGCAATCAAAATTTTGTCTCCGATGGGACTCGAACCCGTAACGTTCAGACGAACACCTTCAACGCAGGCTGCCTTAACCGTTCGGCCACGGAGCAATTAACCGTCGGGTCGAAAATCTTGACTGCCTTTATCGGTTTCGAACCGAGTGGCGACATCTAGCTGAAATTCTTAGAGATATTCTAGCCCACTGTCCGACAACAAGTAGTCAGTAGCAGTGAAGAGATGTCGCTTTAGTTAATTTTATAAGCAATTTTTTATTTAAAGTGTAAACCCACACTAAGGTATCATTATAGAAATGAAAAATGCAATCAAAATTTTGTCTCCGACGGGACTCGAACCCGTAACGTTCAGACGAACACCTTCAACGCAGGCTGCCTTAACCGTTCGGCCACGGAGCAATTAACCGTCGGGTCGAAAATCTTGACTGCCTTTATCGGTTTCGAACCGAGTGGCGACATCTAGCTGAAATTCTTAGAGATATTCTAGCCCACTGTCCGACAACAAGTAGTCAGTAGCAGTGAAGAGATGTCGCTTTAGTTAATTTTATAAGCAATTTTTTATTTAAAGTGTAAACCCACACTAAGGTATCATTATAGAAATGAAAAATGCAATCAAAATTTTGTCTCCGACGGGACTCGAACCCGTAACGTTCAGACGAACACCTTCAACGCAGGCTGCCTTAACCGTTCGGCCACGGAGCAATTAACCGTCGGGTCGAAAATCTTGACTGCCTTTATCGGTTTCGAACCGAGTGGCGACATCTAGCTGAAATTCTTAGAGATATTCTAGCCCATTGTATAAATTTGATGATTTTTAAATCAGATTAACATGTATATTCAAAACATAACTACCTTCTTTATAATAACTTATAAATAACTTACTTGGCAATGTGCGAATAAAGTACATGTTATAATTATAATAATTATGATTAACTGAAAGCTTATTTTATAAGTTATACCTGTATATTACAAGCGTAGGTAGAATAATAATTGAGATGTAACATTTGACACGCAAAACGCGACCTACGCGTTTTACTCGGGCTACGCTATCGTCAAATCAATAACTTGGTTTATTTTCAGCATCGCTGCCGTTTTAGAGGCAAGACCTTTGTGTAAGTACAATCGGGCTTGTCGAATGTACCTACATAATACAACGAAGATTTTGCTGCATCATATTCATTCCTGGGTGAGGAATACACCGGACGCCGGTGACTGGGAACAATATCGTTAACGTGACTTTTTTGTGTTTATTCTACGAATTATATTGGCTTGTAATCTTTTTGGTATTTGATCCCTGACAAGTTGGAATGTAATCGAGCTGGATTTTGCTCGCTTTCTTATCTATAAGTAGTCTGTATTTTTTTAAATATTTGCTTCTTATCGCAGTCCGCAGGGCTTCTTCGTTTATTAATCGATTTGGAAAATTATTTTTGATTCGAATAAATACACTTTCAATTAGGTCCCATTTCTGAAACATAGTTCTGATGTTTTTTTTATTTAATGCTGGACAATTCACACAGCATCATCTAGCCCCATGGTAAGCTTGCTTGTTATGCTTACTAGACGACTGATATAGGTACGTAATACATATACTATAAAGATATATTTTTTTTATTATATATAGAAAAACAACCAGAACACCCTGAACAAATATCTGCAGATCGTACAGAAATTTGTCCCGAGGCGGGAATCGAACCCGCAACCTCTTAGGTCGCAGGCGGCCTTCGCCTGCTGCGCCACAGAGGTCGTTACAAATTGATGAATCCGCCATGAGGAATTTTCATACAAAATTATCAAAAATCCGTCAATTATGTATTAGTATTTATTCAACGTTTTTATGTAACGCGGTAAGTAGCTTAGTACAAACTTTTTATATGCTGTACCAAGCGTTCTATTTCCCTACACTCGCTTTGCCAAGCTCTGGATGTGGGCTCTCGACCTAAATAGTGTGTGTGGGGAACCGGGCCGCCGCGGCCGCTTCACATAATTGGCACTTTAATTTGCACACCAGCCTCGCGTCAAAGTTTTTAAACGTGTGTGCTTGAAAGTTAAAATACATCCCAAAAAATGTGAATAAAAAAAAGTAAGCATATTTGTGATCAACATCGGAAATCCCACTATTGTTATAAGTCCGAATGTTGTTTAGTTTCCTCTTGTACGGAACCAACTCGTGGCCGGGTGACCAAGGTCTACATTCTTATAGAGAAGGATGGGTCGAGTTTCGAGGAAAATTATTTAAAAAAGATCGAACAACATTGACGACGCCGGCGCCGTGGTTGTTGAGTTCCTAACAACTGTGCAAGCGTAGCACGCATAACGTAGTAGAGCTCTTTTTCGATGATGATAACAATTCTAATGCAGCGTTAGTCACGCGGTACGATTAGAGGGTAATCAAACACTAGTTACTTACCAATGTTGACGACGCCATGATTGATGAGCTCCCAACAACTGTGCAACCGTAGCACGCTTAGCGAAGAGCTCTGTTTGTGAGATGTAGCCAAGTGCGGCAACTGTCACGTGATTCGCTTGGAGGGAAACTCGTATTTTGTAATCACTTAGTTACTTACCAATGTTGACGACGCCATGATTGGTGAGTTCCCAACAGCTGTGCAACCGTAGCACGCTTAGCGAAGAGCTCTGTTTGCGAGATGTAGCCAAGTGCGGCAACTGTCACGTGATTCGCTTGGAGGGAAAAGTCGTATTTTGTAATCACTTAGTTACTTACCAATGTTGACGACGCCATGATTGGTGAGTTCCCAACAGCTGTGCAACCGTAGCACGCTTAGCGAAGAGCTCTGTTTGCGAGATGTAGCCAAGTGCGGCAACTGTCACGTGATTCGCTTAGAGGGAAAACTCGTATTTTGTAATCACTTAGTTACTTACCAATGTTGACGACGCCATGATTGGTGAGTTCCCAACAGCTGTGCAACCGTAGCTCGCTTAGCGAAGAGCTCTGTTTGCGAGATGTAGCCAAGTGCGGCAACTGTCACGTGATTCGCTTGGAGGGAAACTCGTATTTTGTAATCACTTAGTTACTTACCAATGTTGACGACGCCATGATTGGTGAGTTCCCAACAGCTGTGCAACCGTAGCACGCTTAGCGAAGAGCTCTGTTTGCGAGATGTAGCCAAGTGCGGCAACTGTCACGTGATTCGCTTGGAGGGAAACTCGTATTTTGTAATCACTAGTTACTTACCAATGTTGACGACGCCATGATTGGTGAGCTCCCAACAACTGTGCAACCGTAGCACGCTTAGCGAAGAGCTCTGTTTCGGTGAGAAGTAGCCAAGTGCGGCGTCCGTCACGTGGTACGCTTGGAGGGAAAACTCGTATAGCGACGGAAGTAGTTGAGCCACTGCTCCCACCTGTATAATACGGAACGAAATCATGAGAAAGTAGTTTGGCTGCATCAGGACTAAGGAAAGCTGGTTTTGTTGTCTTCTTAAACTTACGAGATCACAATTAATTTTAAACATTGTTACGTAAGTTGACCAGAAAGGCAAACCCTACCCACCAGAATGGTAATTATAAATGCTAAGAAGAAAGGGGTTCCTTTTCTCAAAGTCTTAATCTATTTTATAAGTAAGGATGTCTTTCTAGGATGTTAATTAAGGTCTAAATTACACGATTAATTCCCATGTCGATAATATGTGAATAAAATTGAGCTTCGTATCTCCGTCAATGCTAAAATTGTTTTCTTATAACGTATCGGATTGACCAACCGAGCGGATATTTTGTTGAAGGTATCGCGAGAAGTAAAAAGTAAAATTAAGTATGTACTTACAGCTTCGTCAGCTATGTTAATGCAGTCAGTAAGCGTGAGCGAGACAATTCGTGGAGTTAGACATGCCCATAGCCCGGCCTCTGTTATTTCATTGCATCCAGTTAGTTCTAGTTCAAAGAGTACCTAAAATAATGGAATTAGTTATAAAGCCAGAACACTAACATGATATGATCAAGTTAAAGAATACTACAAACCTGCAAATGATCTAGTACTGCTTCCAGACCCCTGTCAGTGATAGTGCAACCCTTTAGCCCAATAGCGTGAAGATGATGCGCGGACAGAGGAAACTGTCGTATAAACTCATTGATGTCATCATCAGAACCCGATTCAAGCGCCACACCGCGAATACCTCTTCGAATGAGAGAGTTGTAAAACCTTTGCACGCAGCAGCCGGAGGTGGTCCTGAGCTCTCTGCAGTCGACGATACCGATCAGACCGTTCCACCACCGAGGCGATGAGTACAGTATGTCTCGCCACCTCGTGCACACTTGGGCCAGTGATCGCCGGTCGTTCGCGTTGAAGTAGAGGAAGAACTTTTCGAGGAATCGTTCTTCTAGTATGAACTGGGTCCAGACGAGCGGGCGCGGGGAGGGGCGCCGCCTGCGGGGCACGCGCGGCGCGGCGGCGGCGGCGGCCGGCCCGCAGAGCGCGTTCGCGACCCGCTCGACCACGCCGGGGGAACGCTTTCGCCCGCGGAGGCCGAGACCTGGAAAGGGGTAGAGTTATTGACTGCTAATGTTGAGTTGCATACGTCGAGAAATCAGTTATCAGTGTGTAGACGGGTCTACTAGTTTTAAAAGATGAGAACAAGTAAACACAGTTCTGTCCTATTAACACAAATCCTTCTTTTACCCCGGCGGCAGGTATTTTTTTTATTTTTATTTATTCCTCTTAGAACCAAATCTGTTTTAGTTATTAAGTACTAACCTAATTTAAGTCTGATACTAACCACATGGACCCTGTTGTCTGAATAAATGAATTAAATTATTATTATTATTAGGGAATCTATCAGCACAAGATACATAATATTTATAAGTATAATAATTAATTTTGGCTATTAATAAGTTCCCACATATACTCCAACTATCCTTGTTTTCGATCCAAAGAGCGACGGCGGGTAACCGGGGTCATGGTATCCGCCGGCTACCGCCTATACCGTGCAAAGTATGCTCCACTTAATAATAGAGTTAGTTACCTGTGATCCGACGCGAGAGCTCCGCAGAGGCGCGCTCCACAACGCCCTGAGCGGAGACGGAGGACATCTTGACTTTGACGCGGCGGATGGTGTCCGCCGAGCGCCCCCCGCCTGACCCCGCCGCGCCGGCTCCGTGCTCGCACCCCGCCACGGCGCTAAGGAAAGGACAGTTATCTTAGATAATAAACAAAAGTGGTAACAACTGTTAAACAGGACATAATAAATAACTTGACCTACGAGAAACGAATGGAGCTCCACCCGAACGAGCTAGCCAACGATCTCATAAAGAAAACCACAACCTTCAGAAGGCTAAAGAGGAGAGCCCTCCAAGTCCTCATTCAAAATGAGTTGAAGCATTTAATAATTATTTAAGGTTGCCTGGAAGAAATCATTATAAGCCTTTTGTATTTTCTGTTGTGTACAATAAAGTGGTAATTCATTAATTAATTCTAATCAGGCATTCTCTATTATTCAGGTTTACTCTTCTAAAAGGACTAGGACCATATTTTTTCAAAACTTAGTATTTTCATGTCATTTCAGGACCTGACATCAGTAAATCTACTTTGGCCTCGTCAGTTTATTTATTTATTTGAGCCACCAACAGAAGATACACAAAGAAAAATTACAAAAGTAAAAACAATAAAAATCATGAGCTAGTGTTCTCCCAATATTAGATAGATAGATAGATAAATTCTTTATTTGCTACTTCAGCACACACATACATTTTTTACAAAAATGTTAATACACATTTTCTTACAATTACATGAAACAACATTACATAAAATAAAGAAAAAATAACATTACATTAAACAATTTGAAAACGATTAAAATACAAACAATTAGATAGCAAAACCAAAATAAACAAATGTTAAAAACAATAATACAAATATAAACCTTTGCCCAAAAAATAAGACAAAAATACTGAATGTGTGTGCTGCAGTAAGGCAAAAAGGTAGCAACTCAGCTTCTGTTTACTCATAGAGCAAACACTGATTTTCAGTACTACCATCTGCAGTGACCAGAAAACGAGCAACCAACAAGCAATAAGTGTATACTGAAATTAGTTTTGGTAATCTAAGAAATTATCTGTATCTGTTATGTAGTATGTAGTGTACTCGTATGTGAATTAGTATAAATAATTTGATGTTGTGTGGATGTGGAGTATTATGTATGTAAGTTAAAACTACAAAAGCTGTTCCCAGTCAAGTGGACGAAAAACAAGACATACAGTTTACCAAGGCGATAACCTAAAGTCGGCAAACGAAGTGTTTCGGAAGTCCCTCTTTCTGCCTTAGTATTAGTGAAGATTTTAAACGTGATTTAAAAGTGAATTTAGTCTTAAGATTACGGATAGGGGGAGGAATGTTATTCCAACACTTCGTTGCTAGGTATCGGAAACTACCAGTAAACGCCTTGGTTTTGTGACTGTGGTAAAGCAGTGCTGACCTGATAGAACGTAAATCTCCAACCGTGAACTTAAGTTTATTATATAAGTACTCGGGTTTTTTCAATTTAACTACGTCGAAAATTAACCCGCCAAGATGCAGTTCCCTACGCGATTCCATATTAAGCATGGACATTTTATTTAGGTAAGGGGTGATGTGACTGCGAGGAGGTATGTCGAAACAGAAACGACAGCATGCGTTTTGCACACGTTGTACCACTCGCTGGGTCCTGACTAGTAGTCGAGGTCCATACACAACGTCACAGTAGTTTAACCTTGACAGGATCAGGCTTTCGCATTAAGAGATACGAGATGCTTCTGTCAGCTGATTGCGGATATTATAAAGAATTTTGAGGCGGTAAAAACAGTTTTTAACAAGGCCCAAAACGTGGTTCTCGAACCGAAGATGGCTGTCAAAGATAACGCCAAGATTACGTACCTCATTTACCCTGTCTACTTGCACACCTTTGATTTTAACAATAGGATCACATTCTATTTTTGCAAGTTGACCTTTAGTGCCCAAAACCATGTACTTGGATTTAGTAGGGTTGAGCACAAGTGCATTACGCGTTGACCAGTCGGCCACTGCTTCCAGATCCTCATTTAGATGTGTGACAACTTGTGGCAACCGATTTGGAAAATCAGACACGTAAAGCTGCACATCGTCAGCATAAAAATGATACAAGGAATGTTTAATAACCCGTGGTAAATCTACTTTGGCCTCGTCAGGCAGCTACATCTAGGTTACAAATTAAGTTGTCAGTTAACACAAAGAAGCCAGTGTGTTTTGGTTTGGGTGCCATTTGGCTTGATAATAAGACATGTTATGTCCAATAAAACACAGTAATTAAGTAAACATGTGTATTGAGCCAGGTAGCAATCCACGGACTGGCAATCGCAAAAAGTGTACAACTACCCTCACTTAGTCAACCTTATTCTCAGAATAAAGCAGACAAGTATGAGCAGGATCCATACATAACACTATAAAATGTAATTAAGACAGTAATGATGCAAACCATTCAACTGACTTATGGTTGGTTTGATGGTTTTGTCTAGATTTCCAGGTTTGTAACAAGATTTGAAAAGGCTGGTTTAGAATCAATCCGTTCAGAGTAGAACATACCTATACCCAGAAATAGTTATCAATGGACTGATATGATGAGAATAATTTTCTTACATATTAGGAGTTCTCAAGTTAAATATCAAATTGTATAAAATAAATAAATAATGCTGGACAATTCACACAGCTTCTAGCCCCAAGCTAAGCAGAGCTTGTGTTATGGGTACTAGATGACTAATATACTTAATACATTATACTACATAGATAGATATTTTTATTATACATAGAAAAACGTCCAGAACACCCTGAACAAACATTTGCAGATTGTAAATCAAAGATCATGTGGGAAACATCACCAAAATGAGAATAAAATAATTATGCAAAAAATTATAATAATTAAATAATATAAAAATTATAATTAAGGTTAAGTCGGAAAGTTACTGGGCCTGGTTAAGCAAATAAATTATATTCCCCAGAGACAGAGGACAAGCTAGGTCTATTTTACTAATTGTTTGTTTACAAATGATGTGGATTATCACTATATATCTATTGTTGATATGTTTATTAAGCTGGTAACTTAATACCTTCACTAATAAACTAAATACTCCTACAGAATCATACTAATGTTCATGGAAACTACTATGGGGATTAAAATTTATGGTTAATAAGTAGGTTGGAGATTGTATAGTATAGCATAATAAAAATAAATTTGTTTTTTTATAAAATTTCATAAAAACGGTCAAGACTACTGTGAATTTGTTGAGAAATAGGAAACAAGACTGCAATAAAAACCCAAGCTCAATGAGTTTCTTTAACCATTACATAACATTTTAAGAATGTTAATTATTTCTTTGGAATGGTCTGTGTTGGTATAATATTGCTATGAAATTTTTTGATTGGAGACTCCAGTGTTAAGTTGGCACTTTATAGGGTCTATGACACCTAGTAGGATAAATTATTATCATGCCAGTCTGGCTGAATATTATTGTCCTGTTTCAATACAGAAGTTATTGAGAACTGGTTTTCGCAATGAGTTCGAATGTAATAAATTTAATAATAATATAGAATCACAGGTTGTATGATGGCTGGTTGAAAGTACACAAGAGATTGTGTATTTCATAATTCAAGCTAAAAAAACTACGGATATTTTTACTTGAAAAAACATAGTTCGTTGAAATAATTATTTTGAGCTTAGGTAGCTTTTACTGATACACTGCATTGTGAAAATAAACATAAAATCGATGCATCTTTGATCATACCTTTTAGATATTTTTTTCCAGCAACGAACACAATATCATAGTATTTGTTGATATTGTGTATTCACAAATAGGATTTCACGACTCATTAGCGATGAGATAATACCTTTACTTTCGTAATAAGGACTAAAAAATATAAAAAATACGAAAAATAGCAAAAACTCGCGCACTACCTATTTATATAAAAGAATGAATGGGTTGGGAGATAAAATTGAATGGTAAGAATGAAGATAATTGAAATAATGAATGATAGAGAGAAGTAGAGGAAACTCTGCCTCGGCGGTAAAAAACTTGATCGTCACAAAATAGGGTACATTGTTGACTGTCTGAAAAAGCTTTAAAGCTTGTCACTTAATTCTGTTACATCAACCCTCAAACATAACCTAAAAATGGTGTCAAACGTCAAGTCAAACAAAACAAGAAAAGTTAATTGAATTAAATAACCGCCGCCAGTCTTATATTCATCACACACAGAACACTAATAACCTACGGATTTTCATATTTCTTTGCTTGCTCGTATTTCCTTGTTTATTTCGCCTGAAGAAAAAAAAACCCTTGTCTGTAATTCATTTTAAGTCTTGTTATTACATACTACCTACTACATAACAAAAACACAGTGACTTCAGTTTAAAACAGTGAGTTATTATTAATTTGTGCAATTCTAAAGTGTAAACTTTCGGTCAGTGCTTTCGGTTCCTTTATCCATCCCAAGAGTTAACATGGAGTTCCTCGATGCTATGCCAGTAACCTTCAAAGAAATCGCTCCTAATCATAATATCCCCGAAAAATGGAAAGAAATCATATTGAATACAGGTAAATAATGTTTTCCTTTCCATGTCATTTTGTGTGATATTCCAACACTCAATTAATTTTCATTTAATAATTTTAAATTTCAGGTGGTACTCATAGTACTTTGCAAGACATCAAACTTCCACCAAAAGCTGGAGGATACTGGTTTATAGATTCAAAGAAAACTTATACAAGAAATAGGTTTATTTATTGGTAAAAATAATTTTAAACATCAATAATATTAAATAGCAATGTTCTACATTGCTATACAATAAGGTTGTAGTATAGAACATTCAATTTATTAATTATTTTCCAGGCAAACAACCTCGGATTCAATTGAACTGTCAGAAGCATCATTAGATCTCAATCTATCAGGATCACACTTGAGATGCAAGGTTGCTCCTGGCACACCACCACTGAATAATATCACTATCTATGAGCGAAATGTATCCGAGCATGTTGTGGTACTATTGGCAACAGTTTCTTCTGTGCACAGATTGGTATTCCCTCATCCATCCACATTGGATAAAAAGGTGATATGATTAACATAAACTATATAGAAATACATACATTTAGTGCACCTATCCTATCCAAAGTTTTTTTGGTGAGATGGCTAATCATTGAATACTTCCAATTGTTACATTATGTTTAGATTTCTTTGGCTAACTATATATTTTAGATTAAGAGTATGCACTTAACCCCTCGGGTGAGTCAACATTTTTATTGGGGCTTGATTTTGGTGCTTTAATTGCAATACAAATGAATTTTACAGAAGCACCATATAATAATATGTTATAAATCATACACCATTGGATTCATATTGAAATTTTCTACATGTATGTATTCAACAAAACATAAAATAACTAACCTGATTTAACTTGTGTACACCCGTTGGTACACTAAGCGCATGGAGCATTCAAACCTTATGTACACTCGTCAGTGCATATGACGCGTCAGGGGTTAATATTGTTATAGCTTTTGTGGTATTTATTGTTTTAAGTAATTTTAGCATGCAGTAAAGCTTTTCAATTTTCCAGTCAACATTTGGGTCACTCAGCTGTACATCACCATCAGTGTTCCAAGACACCAGTTCTGTGAACAATCCCAACAACTATTACATTCTGAACCAGTACTCAAATGCAAGTGAGTAAGATTCGTTGTTTCAGCCGTAAACATCCACTACTGAACATGGGCCTCATGGATCTCCATGAGGGGTATTTGCCATACTCACCACACTTGGTAGGCGTGTTGGCGAGCGCAGTACGGGATGTTGATACACGGAAAGACGCTGCTGCCCATCTTCCGGAGGTATCCCTTAGCCGTGGGGTGCCGGCAGTAGAATGTTACCCCTCCTCTCATGCCCGTGGATGCAGTAAGAGCCTGCTAAGGGAGTAAGATTATGGCAAGATTATTAAATAAAAAAGTCTCATTCATCTTATTATAGACTAGCTGCACTCCGCGGTTTCACCCGTGCAGTTCCCGTTCCCGTGGGAATGCAGGGATAAAATATAGCCCATGTTACTCAGGGATAATGCAGCATTCCAAGTGTTAATTTTTAAAATCGACTCCATAGTTTTTGAGTTTATTTGTTACAAACATACAAAATACAGCACACAAAATACACATCTTTCCTCTTTATAATATTAGTATAGATTTATTTTTGGAAATGTTAAATAACTTATTTCAATAAGTAGTAATTAATTAGCTAAACAAATGAACAGCTTTGTAATTTTTCTAGATTCTTAATAAGTTATGTATAGTTAATTATTATTTACATAAAACATTAGAGGAATGTCCATGGAAGCACTATTATTTTATGGATGGAAAAAAGTGTGTAGTGAGTGCAGGCATATCAAGTTCTAGTCACAAGTTTAAATGTTTGCTTTATATTACTTTAAGTTTTTTCACTAATGTGAAAAAACGAGAAAGAGTAATACCAATAAAGTTTTTACAGGACGACCCTGTAACAACACTCCAGTGAACCTCACTTGGCTTAGGCCCGTGAGTTTCACTTATACTGAAATATTTCAAATATTTTGAGCAAAAATAAACCCTTAAAAATAATAATAATAATTGTCAGATGCTGGTGTAGCCCACACATGTGCCTCACTATTACGAGACAATGGAGAAGCAGTGTTTGCTCTTGCTTTCGGCCACAGTGGAGAAGGAGGAGTGCTTCTGGTGAAGCTGCCAGTGGCTGGATCTGCTGTAACTACTCTGCTAAAACGAGAGTCTACTGTGCCTAGATTCTTGTCTGGAATCACTGGAGCACTTAGGTAATGTATTTGTCACCATAAATTAATGTGAACCCCTTATAATTTTGGAAGCCATACTTGACTTGCTTGGCTGCAGTGGTACTAGCCCATATTCTGGTCTGAGAGGACCAAACATATAATTTTGGAAGCCATACTTGACTTGCTTGGCTGCAGTGGTACTAGCCCATATTCTGGTCTGAGAGGACCAAACATATAATTTTGGAAGCCATACTCGACTTGCTTGGCTGCAGTGGTACTAACCCATATTCTGGTCTGAGAGGACCAAACTTATAATTTTGGAAGCCATACTCAACTTGCTTGGCTGCAGTGGTACTAGCCCATATTCTGGTCTGAGAGGACCAAACTTATAATTTTGGAAGCCATACTCAACTTGCTTGGCTGCTGTGGTACTAGCCTATATTCTGGAATGAGAGGACCAAACTTATAATTTTGGAAGCCATACTCGACTTGCTTGGCTGCAGTGGTACTAGCCCATATTTTGGTCTGAGAGGACTAAACTTATAATTTTGGAAGCCATACTCGACTTGCTTGGCTGCAGTGGTACTAGCCCATATTCTGGTCTGAGAGGACGAAACTATAAAATATCTATCAACCTATCTTGTTACCAATGAACTACCCGTGAGCTTAGCTTGGGCGCCGAAATTTTGATTGCCCTCATAATCTATTTGGTTTATCTCAACTGATCATATGCCGCAATAGACCTGCACAGTTTTATTAATTAATTTGTATGTAGGATGGTTTTTTTTATCAGGTTGTGATCTAAATTCTGCAATTGATTACAAATAACCCATCTTAATGACAGTTCTTATTATATGTTAAGAAAACAAATTAATATCACTTTTTGCAGGGGTAAAAATGTCGACGGAATAGAAACCTATGGCGTAGTGCTATCGAATGGACTAGCTATAGCTGTATGTGGAGACACATGTCTGCGCGCCTGGAGCCTCGATGAGGGCGGAGCACCTTTGGCCGTCTCCGCGCCTGTCTCTCAGACTATTGTGCGACCGAGGCCACCTCGTAAGTTTTAAATTCTTTGTGACAATGCTACCGTTGGTTATATTCCAAATACCATATTTTTGTCAGCTGATGGCTGTGCTTATACAACTTTGACAAACTTATGTTAAAAAATATCAAGTCTATATTTTTTTGCACAAGTTATTACCAAACTACTTTTTGGATGTTAATAATGGGTATGGGATGTGCATTTGCTAAGGCAGTTACTTGTGGATATAAATTTTTAATCTGTTACCGTTTGACAAAAAACATCGTTATATCAAGTCACATCAATTATTTAAAATTATTGATTAAAAGGTTAAAAGTGAATTTGCCATTAATTTCATAAACAATTCCTTTTTCGCTTTGCCAAAAGCTGTCAACTTTGCCAAAAGCTGTCAACTTTGCCACCTAAATAATTATCCCTATTCCAGCACATGGCCACATGCTGCAGAAAACCACGGGCGCTGATGGAAGCGTCATCCTAGTTGCATACCTCTCCTTTCCAAATGAGTGTGAATTCGTAGTCATGCGAATGCACGACGGCGGCGCTGGCTTGGTCAAGTTCTCACATATTAGCCGTATCTTCGGACCTCAGGTAAATTTCCCACTCTTCACTATCTATCAGTCAGGGCATAGTAATTTGAAAAATATTGTAATTTGAATTAATCCATCTGGCAGTGGTCTGCCTCGAGGCTGTGAGACTTGTGACTTTTTTATTTCTTAAAACTTTTGAGATCACTTTGGAAAATGTTATACTTACCTACCATTATTAAATCTATAGTCTCCCGGAAAGTTTTTGTGTATGGGAATATGAATTGTGTAAATCATTTCAAACATCATTCATTGTTTTAGCTTGATCTTCTGGACTACACAATTGGTTATGGGGACGGGAACAATGTGATATGGGCCTTGTGGAGTCAACCTGATGGCGACACAATCATTACAAGTATGTGCACACTTTTTTTTATAATTATTTTAAATGTGAGTTGGTTATAAGTATTTAGGGTATGATGGGACTGACATACCAACAAAGGTAAAAGTCCTGTAAATAAATGGAGAATAAAAAAAAAATGTGAGTTGCCCAGCGAAGTATAAGGGAAGGTAAGCTATTGACTGATGACGATTTATACAGTTAAAATACGAGGCGGTGATGTTGACGATATCTTTTATTTATTTCTAATCAACGCGAAAACCGTCAATGAATGCCAGCAGTTTACGGTTTGCGAGTTAAAATGAGTCATTGATGACGCCGCCCGCAGCGGACGGTCCGCTTAAGGAGCAACTAACACCGTTTGGTTAACCATTAACTTCCGTTAAAAATACACTAAAATATAGATAGATAGAAGATAGAAAATGCTTTATTGCACACCTTAAATATAAAAATAACAACAGAAAGATAAACACTAAACACAAAGTGACAATTGGCGGTCTTATCAAAAAAAATATATATATGTATATATCTTATAACTCCATATTTTGTAGGTAGCGTGGTCGGTGCAGAAGCGATGTGGCGCGCGGTGGCTACGCGGGAAGCAGCGCCGTCGCTGGCACAACTGAGTAACCACCAACAATACAGAGATAGGTTGCTCGCTCCTGCTTTGTTCCCTCCGGCCGTTATCAGAAAAGCTCTTGCGGTAAGTTATGTATGTTTATTTATTTATTTATTAGGACAACCAACAGCTATAATAAACTAGTATACAACAGTGTGAAAACATAAAGCAATTAATAGGTTATCACGAATAGATATAAGAAAATAATAAGAGAGAAAACTATAAACAGTACCTATGCTTCGGACACAAAAACAAGTTGGAAAATTAATACCATCTACTTTAACATAAATATTATGGGACAGTACAGGCTCTTAATAATAATAATAATAACTTTAACATAAACATATGTTATTGGTTACTTTGCTGAGTTCCTTATAAATGATATCCAAAAAAATTACTAATGCTTAGTTCCTATATCATCATTCCAGCCGTAAAAAGTCCACTACTGAACAGGCCTCCCTCATGGATCTCCATGAGGGTTAGTTGCCATACTCGCCACGCTTGGCAGGCGGGTTGGCGAGCGCAGTACGGGATGTTGATACACGGAAAGACGCTGCTGCCCGTCTTCCGGAGGTATCCCTTAGCAGGCTCTTACTGCATCCACGGGCATGGATAGGAGGGGTAACATTCTACTGCCGGCACCCAACGGCTCCTATATGTATTGTTCCTATATGCCTAAAATATATAGTTTTGATTGCGAATAGTTGTTTTTATACATTTCATAGAAAATGTGTCGAAGTTCTACTTTCCGTAGGCAAAACGAATCGCTTTTCCCAGCTTTTCTATAGTTTTTAAACATCGTTAAAAATTAAAGGCGCCAGTAATATTCTACTACTTGCGCCGAATTTCTTAAAACGTTCATCCATTTGCCTACGATTAGTAAAATTTGGCATATGCTCTTAAAATACGTTTACAGAAGCACAAAAATGGTAATGGGTAGGGCTTTACCATGCAGTAAAACGACTAGGGCTTAAAATACAACAAATAAATAAAATATTGCTTAATGACGATTCGTTTACAATGTTATGGCACCGACAGATATACAACAGAACATGGGGCAGCAACGAGATTAACATAGAGCACGACCTTGGTGATTCCGCAATCAACGCCGTGCAAGCGCGGCTAAGACAACTGACCGCGCGAACGGCGTCGCCTGACCAAGCTCATTTAATGCACAAGTAAGTAAAAAAATATACAAATAAATAACAGCACCTGTGCTGCTGTAGCAAATGCTGAGGGAAGCCAAAGATTTTGATAGCCCTTACCGTGATTAGACCGCACCGATTTGTGTCCACACGAAGTGTTAGCTGAACGTGGCGTGTATGTGTTTTTTTACGAAAGTTCGTACAAGTTAAAGTTGCACAATAAATGGTAACAATAACAGTTTGGTTTATTGGCAGAACCAGTGAGCTCACTCATTTGGAATCCGTGTACCTCTACAGTGTTAGCTGGACGTAGTGTGTGTGTACCTATGTGTTTTTTTGAATAAGTTAAAGTTTCACAATAAATGGTAACAATAACAGTTTAGTAACACACATACAATGCCACAGTTTTTGAATGAATGAATTAACACTTCATTAATGTACAAAGAAACACACACATAATAGAAAAAAAAAGAGAAACCATATGTACAAACTGGCTGCCTTATTGTGTTTTTATTATGTTTTTGGTATCAGGGCACGATTTAAATCTTTGAGGGGTAGCCCTATCTTTGTCTTATTTAATTTTATTGGGTATGTATTAGTTAAACTGTGATTTATATGTATGTATGTGACAAAAAAAATATTTGATTTAATACACCAAAATTAAATGTATTATTCTCAGGTGCTGGTCAGAATTGTATAGTTGGTGCATGCAGTACATGGAAAGTCTGCAGAAACCCCTCGGTCTTATGGTGTCTAAGGAGGTAAAAGACTTGCTAATTTGACGTAGCCTTAAGAAATACGAAGTATTAATACACTGGAACAAATTTTCAGCCGTAAAACGTCCATTACTGAACACAGGCTTCCATCATGGATCTCCACGAGGGGTAGTTGCCATACTATGAACTCACCACGCTTGGCAAGGTTGGCGAGCGCAGTATGGGATGTTGATACACGGAAAGACGCTGCTGCCCATTTTCCGGAGGTATCCCTTAGTGCTATTACAGCATCCACGGGCATGAGAGGAGGGGTAACATTCTACTGGCAGCACCCCACGGCAACAACTTACTGCATATATATAGTCCCATTGCGACGGGATTGAAGCTGCAACCTTTACGTTTTTGTCGCTCGTCTTTTCGTCAATTGATTCCCAAAATCCTTACGGTAAAAGCGAGAACTAAGTTCTACAGAACAGTCCGAAGTCTATGTTAAGTTCTGTGATAGCAGCGCCGCGTCAACCGACTTTAATGGTGGCACGGACTCTAGTTTGGATGTTAGATGTCGCTGTCGCGTTGTAAGTTGTCTCTGGAGACATGCTACCTTTGAACTGGTTCAAAGGTAGCATCAGGAAAACTATATATAGGTATAATAATATGTATACCAAATATAATTTACTGAACTACTACTTAAAGTTTGTTAGTTACAGATTTGTTAAAAAACACATATCATAAATCGAATGTGATTATTTTAGGGCTGTGACGCTGAGAACGGCTGGTGGTGTGCTGTGGTCCGTCGCGCAGGAATCTCTTTGATCACGGAATTGGAACCACTGGAAAGGATGATGCTATCACCTGATCTGTCACTGTTGGATTCCGGCACAGGTAATTTATCTATCATACATTCCAGGTCGATACATACCTTAACCGCGTATCTGAGCCGCGTGAAGCCTGGAAGTGAGGGATATCAGCAAATACTTCCAGGATATTCTACTCTGCAATAGTAGGGTCGTGTACCTTTACGGTTTTGTAGTCCAGGTTTAACAGGATAAATGCTTACTTCCTTATTTTGAGGCCGCTTACTGAAAGACCATGATGCTCGGATCATGAGACCATGACAATCAGCAGTGCGACACGGAGGTTTCCGTAGCGCAGTGCTGATTGAGACGCAGCTTAGGAAGTTATAGGCATAAAGCCACAGTACCACTAAGGGGCCGTCTCCACGAGCGAGGGAATCGCGGCGATGTTATCGTCCGTGCCACGTATTTCTATACACTCTTAGAGGCCGTCTCCACGAGCGAGAGAATCGCGACGAATCCGCGCTATAGAATCGCCGCGATTCCCTCGCTCGATGGTCTTCCCGAATAAGGTAATTATAAAAGGCTTACTGCATAGGGTTCCGTGGTTGAATTGATTAAGCACTCCGACTTAAGGAAGATCAGTGGATCAATGTGCAAATCCCTTCGAAATCCAATTTTTTTATTAATATGTATTATAACATCGGAAGTTTATTCCGACAGGTTAAGATATATTTATTTATTAGGACAACCAACAGCTATAATAAACTAGTATACAACAGTGTGAAAACATAAAGCAAGTAATATGTTATCACAAATACATATAAGAAAATAATAAGAGAGAAAGCTATAAACAGTACGCTTCGGACACAAAAACAAGGTGGAAAATAAATACTATCTACTGTAACATAAACTACCATCTAATATAGGTAGTCACCTATATTAAGGTTCACGCTCAACCGCTGTCTGGCTGAATTAACGCTTGAGCAGAATAGATCCAAGTCATGTTGCCCACAAATTTTATTAATGTGATCGCTAGCTCGCCGTATAAAGGAATTTTGTCTGTAGTTAGTTCCTACAGTGGGAGTGTAAATAATAGAAGTAAATTGGGTTAATTTATAAGGGGTGTTGATAGAGATTTTACCAAGTAATTCAGGACAATCAATCGTATTAGAAGTTATTTTGAGCAGAAAAGATGGATCGGCAATTTCACGTCTCATAGAAAGAGGGAGAAAATGAAACTTTCTACAAAGTTCATTATAGGTAAAAGACTTGAATTTTTAAATGAATTTTTAAACGGAGACAAAGATACTTAATAAATTTAATTTGGATTCGTTCAATCCTATCAATATAAATACCGTACCGGGGATTCCAGACCTGCGATGAGTATTCAAGGATGCTTCGAACAAAAGTACAATACAGTACTTTAAATGTTTTGGCTTTACTGAAACTAACCGAACTCCTCATAATAAAACCTAACATACTTGAGGCCTTGGTTACGATGGCATCAACATGTTTATAAAAAATAAGTTTCGAGTCATGCATGACACCCAAATCCTTTACAGTGTACCTTTGTAGCGTTTCGTTTTTGAGAAGATAAGTTGATGGCGTGGTATTCCTTTTTCGGGTAAAAGTAACAAGAGAACATTTCGAGGGATTAAGATCTAGTTTATTAACCAAGCAAAATCTGTCCAGCCTGGTAAGATCAGCTTGAAGTTTCTCAATATCATCGGATGATTTAATGACTCTATAAATTTTCATATCATCTGCAAAACAATACAACTATATTACATATCGCCAAGGATGTACGGTCGCACACCCTGGCAATATGTAATACAGTTCGATATATCAGAAAAAACACCGCTAGTAAATTTTAACTGGTATATTTTAAAGAACTTATACTACTGATGATGTTAATGAGATGAGATTCAAACATACCATAAACTTTGTATTTTTTGAAAAATTTAAACTTTTCTCTAATAAATAAGTAAGGTCATCATTTAACCAGACTAAATCCAAGTGCCTACCAAAATTATTGGATACACCATTAAATTGACGAAAACTGTGTGTTCATGTCATCTATAAGGTACGTTTCAATTGAACTAGAACAGGCAGGCAAAAATATCTAAATTTTCGCTTGATGACCAAGTAATATTGGTAAGGTTGAAATCTCCCAATAAAATAAATTTATCGGAAGGGTGAGAAATTATTATATCATTTAATTTATCTAGGTAATTTTCAAGCTGCTGGTTAAATGATGGTCCTAAGTTTTGACTACACAGATATAAACAGCATAAATGAATATTCATGTGCAATATATTATTTAGCCTAACAGTGATTGACACTCATAGATCCTCAGCAGAGGACTGAAAGGAATCACGTGAGATAACTACAACATATCTGCTATCAAATAATTCGGACGTAGAAATTCCATCGGGTAACCAAGGTTCGGTCAGTAATATTATATCATATGCACATAAGCACAGATTGCGATAGAAAACTGACGTCTTGTTGCGTAACCCTCTAACATTCTGATAAGATTTTTCAATAAAATCATCATGAAGGGTTGAATGACTGACCGCGCCCCTCGCGCTGACTTACTTAAAAATGTTTTTCTCATGATTTTGATTGAAAAATCGAAACGTGTCGGAATAAACTTCGAAATTATAATACTACATGAGTATTTACAGAATAAATAGTAAAACCCACGTTAATCTTGAAAGTGAAATTTGGGATTCGTGAAATTATATTCAATATAATAATTTAATATTTCCGTTACGCAGGCGGTAGCGAGACGGGCGAGCTATCGCCTGAAGCGGTCCGCGTGGTGGTGGCGGGCGCGCGCTGGGAGCGCGGCGGCGGCGCGGCCGGCGCGGCGGAGCTCGAGCGGCGCCTGTTCGCGTGCGCCGCGCCGCAGCACCGTCTGCTGCCGCGGCTGTTGCATCTGCTGCAGTCGCCCCCCAACAACCAGCCGGTAACTATGACTATAGCAAGCTATCGCCTGAAGCGGTCCGCGTGGTGGTGGCGGGCGCGCGCTGGGAGCGCGGCGGCGGCGCGGCCGGCGCGGCGGAGCTCGAGCGGCGCCTGTTCGCGTGCGCCGCGCCGCAGCACCGTCTGCTGCCGCGGCTGTTGCATCTGCTGCAGTCGCCCCCCAACAACCAGCCGGTAACTATGACTATAGCAAGCTATCGCCTGAAGCGGTCCGCGTGGTGGTGGCGGGCGCGCGCTGGGAGCGCGGCGGCGGCGCGGCCGGCGCGGCGGAGCTCGAGCGGTGCCTGTTCGCGTGCGCCGCGCCGCAGCACCGTCTGCTGCCGCGGCTGTTGCATCTGCTGCAGTCGCCCCCCAACAACCAGCCGGTAACTATGACTATAGCAAGCTATCGCCTGAAGCGGTCCGCGTGGTGGTGGCGGGCGCGCGCTGGGAGCGCGGCGGCGGCGCGGCCGGCGCGGCGGAGCTCGAGCGGCGCCTGTTCGCGTGCGCCGCGCCGCAGCACCGTCTGCTGCCGCGGCTGTTGCATCTGCTGCAGTCGCCCCCCAACAACCAGCCGGTAACTATGACTATAGCAAGCTATCGCCTGAAGCGGTCCGCGTGGTGGTGGCGGGCGCGCGCTGGGAGCGCGGCGGCGGCGCGGCCGGCGCGGCGGAGCTCGAGCGGCGCCTGTTCGCGTGCGCCGCGCCGCAGCACCGTCTGCTGCCGCGGCTGTTGCATCTGCTGCAGTCGCCCCCCAACAACCAGCCGGTAACTATGACTATAGCAAGCTATCGCCTGAAGCGGTCCGCGTGGTGGTGGCGGGCGCGCGCTGGGAGCGCGGCGGCGGCGCGGCCGGCGCGGCGGAGCTCGAGCGGCGCCTGTTCGCGTGCGCCGCGCCGCAGCACCGTCTGCTGCCGCGGCTGTTGCATCTGCTGCAGTCGCCCCCCAACAACCAGCCGGTAACTATGACGAGTTGTTGCCTGAGGTTACATACAATCTCGCATCGCCACTCTTTTCCGTCCACTGGTGACCAGCTGCGCAAGTTATAAACCTATTATTGGATCCATTGTCTCAAAAACAGGCTGCAGTTTAAAACATAATATACTTACATTTAATATATGTACTTATATTTAACTTTGTTTTCAGACACTGACGCCTCAACAAATAGACGAGCTGAAAACAATCCTGGAACCTATCAAAGATTTGCAAAACGCCGTTCTAGAGTTGAATGACGCTCTTAGGTTGGACGTTCCAGACTTGCCCAAGGAGACGCGTAAGTACAGACATTGTTGACAATATTACATGTGATTTGTTTCTGGAGTTTTTCTGCTTAACCTTTTAACCCTGCAGCATTTCATTCTGAAATTAGCTCGATCAATTAATGGTACAAATTGAAAGTGCGTCCCGTTGCTCTATAAACTTGGCTGACACACTTTCAAATAAAAATTTTTTTAAAAGGATCGCATGGATCTTTTTAATGAGTCATGAACATGACATAAATTACAAAATAAACAATACAAATTAATAGAATAAAGCACATAATTGAATCTGTTAACTTCAAATGACACGCGAGTTACTAATTTTATAATAATGCTTCATTGCAAAGGTTGTGTTTGATAATGTTTTTAAATGTATTCTATGATAAGTTCTGCAACTCATTTGGAAGTTTATTGTAGAAAGAAGCCTTTACACTGCCGTGTAATAATTGAACAGATGTTATTTGAGTTGCTGTCATTTTATTTACATATTATTTTGTATTTTTAGGTGAAGAAGAAGAAAGAGATGCTGGTTTGATGGACGAGTATGATACTCTGTTCGCTAGTGACTTAGGGGTGGCGGTTATCACTGAATCTATACGTCAAATGGCCGAGATGAGGTAAGTTCTTCACACTCTTTCAAGATGAATATTATTTAGGACATTAGGTTTTAAATGTCAAAAGTCACCGTATTGCTTCAGTCTTTATTAAGTGCAAACATAAGAACTTGTGTTTTACTACACGAAATATCCTATGAATTCTCCGATGTCGCCTGTTGTCTTTGAGTTATTGCCGTAGGTAGCAGTGTATATATTACATTTTGCTCTCTTAGCACTTGTCCTGACAAAGAAACGATTGCGGGCAGCGCTTGTGTAGTAGCAGAAGTAGTAGTTAACATTCTCGCGCGGCAACCTGCCGCGGAGTGAGCTGAATGTTATCGCGGCATTAGTTTTGTTTAATTATAGTATAGATGGTATTATTCTCCAGGTGCCGCGTAGTCCGCGGAGCCCTGGCGGCGCTGGGCGTGTGGCGCGGCGCGGGCGGCGTGCCCGGCGCCGGCCACTGCGCCGTGCACTGGCAGGCTTACCGCGCTCTGCTGTGGCTCAGAGCCGCGCTACTGCATAGACCGTGAGTATCATGTGTAGTGAGCCAGGTGCCGCGTAGTCCGCGGAGCCCTGGCGGCGCTGGGCGTGTGGCGCGGCGCGGGCGGCGTGCCCGGCGCCGGCCACTGCGCCGTGCACTGGCAGGCCTACCGCGCCCTGCTGTGGCTCAGAGCCGCGCTACTGCATAGACTGTGAGTATCATGTGTAGTGAGCCAGGTGCCGCGTAGTCCGCGGAGCCCTGGCGGCGCTGGGCGTGTGGCGCGGCGCGGGCGGCGTGCCCGGCGCCGGCCACTGCGCCGTGCACTGGCAGGCCTACCGCGCCCTGCTGTGGCTCAGAGCCGCGCTACTGCATAGACTGTGAGTATCATGTGTAGTGAGCCAGGTGCCGCGTAGTCCGCGGAGCCCTGGCGGCGCTGGGCGTGTGGCGCGGCGCGGGCGGCGTGCCGCGCCCTGCTGTGGCTCAGAGCCGCGCTACTGCATAGACTGTGAGTATCATGTGTAGTGAGCCAGGTGCCGCGTAGTCCGCGGAGCCCTGGCGGCGCTGGGCGTGTGGCGCGGCGCGGGCGGCGTGCCCGGCGCCGGCCACTGCGCCGTGCACTGGCAGGCCTACCGCGCACTGCTGTGGCTCAGAGCCGCGCTACTGCATAGACCGTGAGTATTATGTGTAGTGTGTCTATCAGGTAGTCCTTCTCCGGTACTTTAAGGAGTTGGGCTGGCTAGGGTCGGGCTAGCATCACGGGGGACAATGGACAATACACCCCAATGCGGAACGTCAGTGCAGATCTGGTTACCCCCACTAGAATTAGAATTAGTGTGTCAGGTGCCGCGTAGCCCGCGTAACCTTGGGGGCGCTGGGCGTGTGAAGATTTATCTAAATCCTACTTAGGTATATATTATTTTCAACTATGATGTTCGCCAATGTCTCTGTTCCTAATATTCCTGCCCATCCAAAGGTTGCCTGGCAGAAATTGCTTTTAGCGATAAGGCCATTAATTGTAATTCGTTTTGTTCCTTTTAGCTATGTTACTTTTAGGTACAATAAAGCGTATTCTATTCTATGTTTTGTCTACATCGAATTTGCTGGAGTATAAATTCGTTATTCCAGTGCAGCCGGATCCGCTGAAGCGTTCCGCCTCAAGCTGTCCGCCCTCGGCGCGGACGTGGGCGCGCCCGCCGCGTGCGGCGCCGAGGGCGTGGTGCAGGGCTACGCGCGCGGCGCGGGCGGCCGGCGCGCGCGCGTGCACTTGGCGCACGCGCACGCGCCGACCTCGTGGCACCAAGCGCTGCCGGTGCTGGCCTATCATCTGTCGCATCAGCTGTATCCTTTTAACCAAAACAAAACGTGTTATGTTCTAAATTAAGCGAAGCGTGTGACACGGGGCTTAACGAGCATTGGTACGGGGGTACCAGAAAAGGGGGCGAAGGCCTCAAAAGGTCACCAATGGTAAAAAATGGCATTTTTGGGTTTTTGGACGTTTTCGGCCATTTGAAGACTTATGTTTTTGGTGACCTTTTGAGGTCACAATAACTCCGGTCCCTGTGACCCTAGGGTCACCAAAGCTAGTTAAGCTATACAGTTAAGCTATTTTAAATTAACATTTTTTTGCAATTAAAACTTATAAAGGTTATGATATGATTTATGTATGACAGATTATTTCAAAGCCCAGTATTCGAAAATGCCCTTCCCCGCAACATCAATAGTTTTCTATAGAAGTATTCAGCTGGGCAGTATCTGGCGGATTTGAATTCGGCTGGTGGCTCGCCAGCATTAACCAGCCGAGACTTGTGCAGAGTTACGTCGTGATGCTGGAACCGTGGTGCGAATGGAATTCCTGCTCACGTAAGTGCAAATTAAATCATCAAACATAAAATACCGTAGGGGGCCGGCAGTAGAATGTTCTGCCAAGGTTTACCGCTGAAAGATGGCCAGCAGCGTCATTCCGTGTGTCATTTACAACATCCCGCACTGCGCTCGCCAACCAGCCTGCCAAGCGTGGTATGACAACAACCATCATGATCAGTACTTGGAGATTCACGAGGGAGGCCTATGTCGAGCAGTGGATGTCCTAATGCTGAGATGAAAAACAATAAAAAGTAAAGACGCCCAAAGACAGGAAATCGTTTCGTTCATTAGCTGTATGGTGTCTTAAAGTGGCAGTTTTTAGTGGCTTTCATATTATTGCGGTATTTTTTATAGATTATTGTTTTCATGCAGTTGATATAGGATATTTTTTGACATTGAGTTACGATTTCAATATGTGTATTGTGTAATGTATGTAGGTCACAATGGCATTGTTGGCACTCCAATACACTTGAAAGCTGCTTTCTAACAAGCATTTTGTCTCGCTTACAGGCAACTATAAAACCGGGGCAGTATTAACCTCACTAATGTATTTAGCCTTGGGGTGCCGGCAGTAGAATGTTACCCCTCCTCTCATACCCATTGATGCAGTAAGAGCCTGATAAGGGATATCACCGGGGCATGCATGGGCAGCAGCGTCTTTCCGTGTACCAACATCCCGTACTGCGCTCGCCAATCCGCCTGCCAAGCGTGGTGAGTATGGCAACTACCCCTCATGGAGATCCATGAGCGAGGCCTGTGTTCAGTAGTGGACGTTTTACGGCTGAAACAATGTATTTAGAATATTATAGCTTTAACCATGTCGTAGGAGTGTGTGTAAATAAATAAAATAAAACCATGAATCCATAGAATTTAGTGTGTATGGACCACAGAATTACGGAAAGGTCCTCTTCTCTTCTCTTTTCTGTGATTGACTTAGGTCTCACAGATTTTCGTATTATTTAGACCTCATTTAATAGTTGTTTATTGTACAGGGCAATTCATTCTCGGACTGGCGCTACTAGACCTCGAAGATTCTGAAAACGCGTACACAGCGTTTTGCAAAGCTGCCAAGGGAGTCAGCACCGAACCGTTCTTACGGCAGATGGTGGCCCCGCCCGAGGAGAGGTTGACGCAACATCAAGCTCTTGTACTTTACTATATGAAGGTAAATTTTACCAATTCAATATCTGATATGGCAAATTACGGATGAACAAGTCGCCCATCTTTCTATACAAACGTGGAAGGGTAACTACTCCACTGTTTGTCATAATCTATGTTTGTATACACCCCAAACCGTAAAAAAGGTATTTATTTAAAAAATACAAGCTTCTAAACTTTCGTATTTCAACACTGATTTTAGCCCAACTTTGGACGAAACTAAATAATATAAGGAGAAAGAAAACTAAAAAATAAACGCCGTTCCGACATAGTTTAATTATTCAAAAGTTGAAATAAATGTTATTTTGAAAAGGTTACACTCAAGTTTTTCTATAATAAACCTTGTGCTAAAAGTCTATTTACATATTTTTGCGCGGTCGGTTTAGGAATGAATCATTGTGCATTTCATTCTAGCGCGCGGGTAAACACTATGTCAGGTGAGATAGCATACATTTAGGCCGCGCCCGCTGACGACTTTGCCTCCGCGACTAGTTGGACCTTTAAGGGATGAAATGAACATCTTTCGGCGCACAATGACTTAGAAGCCTAAATTTGTGTTGTGGTGTAGTTAGCAGGTTTGGAGGACCACGTGCGTGGTACGCCCTGCTAACTAAAAGACAGTGAAGGCTTGACTTGCATTCTATTTTTTATTTATTTTTCTCATATTGACTTGTACATTTTTAATTGATTATTTAATTGTTATGCCAAATATGAATTGTAAACATAAAATTGCACGCCTAGATGGGTAAAATACATTTGATCTAAAAAAAAAAATTATATTCTATTGTAACATGTATTTAAGAGCCTTTACAACCTCAAAACTGCTCCAGCTCTCACGTTTGATCCTGCATATCAATAAAAGTATTGAACCAATAACATTGAAAAAAAAATATAGTAAAGTTTAGGATATGCACCGAGGTTTCTATGATGTGAAAACACGATTACTAAAAAAAATCTCGATAGAAAAAAATCGCAAACATCCCTCTAAATTTTACTAATAAACCGCAGAAGTCAGTGAATACTTTGCCTATACTAATGAAACTTTGTATATAAACTCAACTAAGCACAATACAGGGCCTATATGTTCTGGATTTAAATAATAATTTTTATTTTCGTTGTCAGAATTTAAATTCTGAAATATTGCGTGTGACCAGCGTCCGCCGCACGAATTCAGTCGCGCTCCGGCGTTCGAACGAGGAACCCGTGTCGCTCGCTCGCTCGCAGACCTATCAGATACGTACCTAAGAAATTATAAGTGTAGTGAAATGGGGAATGTTAAGAACAACAGAAAAAAGACGGAATTGGAGAAAAGAAAATGCTAAAAACATGAATAAAATATAAAATAAGTAAGTACGTACCTACTATGAGTCATAAAATGTTTGTTTGCACTTTCCTATTCTGAGTAAAAGTAAAAAAGTAAGTTACTTATTATTTATTCTGAGTAGGTATGATTATGTTTTATTGACATGGAACACGATTATAAGTAGGTACTACCCAAATTAATTGGTAATTTACCTACGTATTAGGTACTGTAATGGGTACCTACACCTACCTATCTAAGTAAAGTAGATAGACCTGTTACGTACTCAATAATCATAATTATTGTACCTACTTACCCAACTACCTACCTAATTTTTTTTTCATTTTCAGAAATAAACAAATATTATTCGATACTGACTGCAATAAAGAAAATGTACCGGACGTAGACCTGTGCCCGTGAGTATCACCTAGCTAAGCAAAGCAGACTACCTATATAGGTAGGTATATACCTTCCTACCACTTGCCTACCACCATAACAATTTTATTGGTCATCCTCTTGTCTGTCTCTTGTCTCATCTCTTAGGTACCTACATTGGTACACACACCTACCATCTATACTAATATTATAAAGCTAAAGAGTTTGTTTTTTTGTTTGTTTGTTTGAACGCGCTAATCTCAGAAACTACTGATCCGATTTGATCCTAGTTATATGTAGTTTCATGGTAATTTGTCATGATCACAATACTATGTGTAATATTGAATGGGTAAGAACAAAAGTGAAATGAAGCATATTTTGTTGCAGGATGCCAATAACAACGGAACTCATTGATGCCAGTAACTCCAAACATACAAATGAACCTGATTTTACAACGTTACAAACTGTTGAATTGTAAGTTTATTAGCCAAAATAATTTTACTTAATTTTTTAGGGTTGTCATCCCAGTAAGTTGCTATGATCACATAATATTGAGTTGGTAAATAATTCCCACTGGCCCACCCCACCAGTAGGGTTGTTGGGAATAATACATCAAGAACGAAAGTAAAGTGAAGCATATTTTGTTACAGGATGCCAATACCAACGGAACTTATGGATTCTTGTAGTTCCAAAAAAACAAATGAACCAGATTTTACGACGTTACAAACTTTAGAATTGTGAGTTTATTTATCTAAAATAACTTTACTAATACATATGTACCTACATTTTTGAACTATCTCAATATTGTATTTATAATATATTTTTTTAGGCTTCCAGCTGATTTGCAGCATGACTCTGATGACGATACTACTTGGTAATTGCAAACTTTTACATAAGGAATTTTTTAAAATATGGGGTGTTCTCAAAATTAAATTTAAGTTTTAATGCTGTAATTACTTACTTACTTACTCTTCTGGCTCAGCGACCCAAAGTGGGTCTTGGCCTCCGATACAAGACTTCTCCAGGCTTCTCTGTTTTGCGCTAGTTCTCGCCAGTTAGCAGCATCGAGTTATCGCAGATCCGCTTCCACCTCGTCAATCCAGCGATACCGGGGGCGGCCGACTGGTCTACGCCCTAAAGTTATTCCCTGGTACACTTTCTTGACGGCTCGATCTTCCGCCATTCTCTCAATGTGCCCCAGCCAGCGCAGACGCGAGCCTTTAAATTCGCCTATGATGTTTGGCTCTGCGATAAGGTCCTCTATCTCCTGGTTTTTTCGGACTCGCCAGGATCCATCCTCTCGTCTTGTTGGTCCAAGGATCTTTCGCAGCACCTTACGTTCAGCCACGAGAAGTTTGTTTTCTTCCTTCAGTGTTAACGTCCAGGCCTCGCAACCGTACATCAGAATGGGACGGATGACTGTCTTATATATTCTGTAATCTTCTTATATTGTTCTTATATATTCTGTAATTGGGCACCTTATTTCACTTATAACTCCGCCGCGTGTTACATTCACGAAGTGTTAGTTAGAAAGTCACATAAATACCTATTAATTTTGAATCTGGATATTTCAGGTATGAAATAACCAGAGAACGCGAAACAGAGAGCATTTTCCAAATAATGGACGAAGACTCATCGATTTCAAACATTTTTTTAAATCGCATTAATGGATTGTCCATCTTTCACTCAAAAACATTACAGTAAAGTTCAAAATCAGATATACGATGGTTGGCGAAGCACAGCTGTTAGTGTGATGGAGGCGGCTGGAATACGAGAACGTGATGCTGCAATTGCGGAAGGGAGGGTAAATTAAAACGGCATTGCTTGCATAGACGTCATTGCCAATGGTGCCTGGAGTAAACGCTCATACAACACAAACGTTTCGTTAAAATAGATTTTTAGTAGTTTTGACGTTTTTGTATTATATTATTATAATTTCTTAGTTTTTACGTTGTTTATATGCAATTCCTAGCCCACACACCAAATTTCAGTCATCTAGGACTTTAGAATGTACCCCAGAGGTCTATTTCTGGCACTGATAATGCACCCCCTATAAGAGTTACATAGGAGTTGAGGGGGAAAAGCTTCCGATTTCATAATCTGTAATTTTTGGCATGTGCTGATACTTTTGACATCTGTTGTCAAATTGGTCTGTTCAGTTGATTTTGGAGTGGAACAAAGTGCTTCCACTGTGATCAACTGAAAGGACAACTAGTTGTGCAGAATGGAACTCTATGATCTCACATATCGAGTTGGTTCGTTATGAAGAAAATTTTACAAAAATAAGTAGGTAAAATAAATAAGTAAGATATATTCCCAACGACCCTACTGGCCCACTCCACCAATGCGGTCGTTGAGTTTTTTAGTCCCAACAACCCCACCACTCAATGGGGTCGTTGGGAATTTTTTTTCATCAACGAATTGTAAGTAGGCGTACCTGTCGTGTCTGACCAACCAGTTGATTTGATGAAACAAAAGTCTTCATCGAGCGAATTTCATTCCGTACAACTAGTTGTTCTGTTGAGTTGATCGTAGACCAGTCTTAGGTACTACTTACTCAATTTCTGTCAAAATTGAAACACCGTTCAATATAATTATTGCCATCCTTTTTTGTTAGATGTGATGTTTATAAGTAAGACTGAAGTAAGTAATAGGGTGTCATTAGGTAAAACAATAAAAAAACTTTCTTACCTATTTGTATGCATGAAGTTGGAACTTTTCTACAATACCTACCTATTCGTTTCCTTTTATTTCCATGCCTACGAGATGTAGATACCTACCTAACTACAATAACCTATTTACCCTGTCGTACGGCTGCGCTTTGATACTTTTCTACAACTATTTTATTTTATTCCTATAGGTACCTACTAGAATATGGTATATAATACTATATAGTACAATATCTGTACAGAACAATATAGATAATTCCGCCGTGATATTTCTGTCTAATATAATATACCTATGTAGGTACCCTATCTATCGTACGGTCGGTCGACTCGTTTGTGCGCGTGACTCTGCTGTGTGATGAACTGTGCGAGTGAGATAGCTGCGAATGTGCGGCACGGCCGGGCAGTGAGGCGGGGGCTAAACTTGGATTCGAGCTGGGGTACCGTAGGCTCTTAAGCAATAAATTAACTTTGACTTTGGCTACGGTGGACGTCAGGCAATAGGATATAATATAATGATTTAAAACAACATGTTCCTAAGCATAGTGGAAGAGAAGGGTTCCCAATGATGGTGAGGAACGATGATGAGGATCTGGCAAGAGGAGTTAGAAATATAATGGTTTAGGAAAAAATAATCAAATTTATTTAAATAGGAATGTATAAATAATTGTGGCATCATTTCAAATCTGCAAGATATCAAAAGTTTAGCGATGTTTGGAACGATTTGACACTTGTAATATTCATATTATGTTGCAGGTTATAAAGCTGTTCGAGATCCATGACGCCGGAGCGTGTGTGGTGCGGCTGGCTGAGACGGCAATCAGCATAGCTGACAAGGAAGATCCCAACTTGGTAATGTCCTGCTAGACAAAAATGTATTGTTACGAGCTGGGGGTTCGGGATTAAATAATGTAATCCAATTTCACCAAAATTAACACTTTAATCACAGATCACACCAATAAGAATCTCAGAGCATATTCTCACTAGAACACTTTTTCACAACACTGATCGTCACTATAACACTTGTACACAATCACTGTATTCACTCGTATATATCGCACTGTTCACTTCCGTAGCCAAATCAAGACTGTCCGCTCGGCAAACACGCTCACGTATTTATATCGCATATAAAGAAGATTCTAGTTGCCGAAGTTTCTAGATTCACACACAATAGGACAACAAAAGACAAGTAAAAAACTTTTTACAACTTTATTTACACCTCGACTATTGTTTCAAAACCGGTTTGTCTAGAAACTTCACGTGTTTGTGTCGAAAACAATAGGGAGTGAGTGACCTTTGGATTCTTTCGGCCGCTCGCACACCGGTCCTTTCTGGATCTTTCGCTAACTTACTAGTTGACGTTTGCGCACGGCGCAACTGTATTATGCGGAATTGTTGAGGATTTCAAGTCAAAAAACTTATATGTACAAAATAAAATATTCTAGAAATATATAGGAAGTTGCCATTGTTCTTCAATTATAAATAAATAAATAAATAATGCTGGACAAATCATACAGATGCTGAACTAGCCCCAAGCTAAGCAGAGCTTGTGTTATGGGTACTAGATGACTGATATACTTAATACATTATACTACATAGATAGATATTTTTATTATATAACTATACAGGGTTTCCCAAAATTGGTGGATAATCCTGCACATGCGTGTGCGGGGGAGAGGAGTGGGGCCCCATATCCCAATAAAAAAAATCTATTCCTAACAGTCCGCGGTCTACGACATTTTTTGTAAAATTTAGAAAAATCCCAGTTTTCCTCACATTTGCGGGCATCACGTCCGCTATATGAGGCCAAGTTCAGATTTTTTTCTTTTAACGTGTTTCCTAATAATGGTATTCTTAAATGACTTTAAAAAAAACTCAACTACTTCGGATAGTAGTTATCTAGTAGTACCTAAACATAAATTTTATTTTTGAAATGTATTTTACTTCTAAGTTTGAGCACCTGTGGTGTAATAAAAATGTATAGGAGTTGTGTAGCCAACCACATAAAAAATTTACCTACATCATAAGGATTCTAAAACCGTAGCATACTATCTACTTTAATTGTAAAATTACTGAGCTATAGCTACTAATGTGTAAAAGTAGGCGTTTCATTACAAAATTGCGAAAGAAAAAAAATTTATAAATAATTACCAAAAAAGTATTTATTATAAAAATATTTATAATAAATGTTTAAATTGGGTCCCTTCTGCTCAGCCTGCGCAAACTCAACTACTTTAGGTTAGTAGTTAACAAGTAGTCCCTAAGCATAAATTTTATTTTCTAAATTTATTTTATTGCCAAGTTTGAGCACCTGTGGTGTAAAAAAAATGTATTGTAGTTGTATAGCCAACTACATAAAAAAAATAGCTACATTATAAGGATTCTAAAACAGTAGCATAATATCTACTTTAATTTTAAAATTACTGAGCTATAGCTACTAATGTGTAAAAGTAGGCGTTTCATTACAAAATTGCAAAAGAAAAAAATAAAACAAATAATTACCAAATAAGTATTTATTATAAAAAATAATCATAATAAATGTTCAAATCAGGCTCCTCCTGCCCTTATGAGCTTTTTATAAAAGATCTTTGTAATGTGTTATTATAGTTTCTTGAAGATATAATTCTGGCTGCTTCGGCGACGCGAAGTCGAAGTTCTTCTAACGAGTTTCTTGTAAACCTGCTCCTTCAAACAGCCCCAATAAAAAAATCCAGAGGATTCAGGTCTGGAGACCGTAGTGGCCACAATATCACCCCCAATCGGCCGATCCATTTGTTGGGATAGGCATTGTTTAGGTAATTCCTTACTTGCACAGCGTAATGTGCTGGACAACCGTTGTTCTGGAGCCACATTTTTTGCCGGATGGCAATTTTTTTTTTTTTTTTTATTATTAATAAAAAAAACCATAAACTCGTTAGCAGAACTTCTACTTCGCGTCGCCGAAGCAGCCAGAATTATATCTTCAAAATATTATAATAACACTTTCAAAGATCTTTTACAAATGGTAAAGCTTGCATAAGGGCAGGAGGGGCCCACTTTAAACATTTATTATGAATATTTTTATAATAAATACTTTTTTGGTAATTATTTATTTAATTTTTTTCTTTTGCAATTTTGTAATGAAACGCCTACTTTTACACATTAGTAGCTATAGCTCAGTAATTTTACAATTAAAGTAGATAGTATGCTACGGTTTTAGAATCCTTATGATGTAGGTAAATTTTTTATGTGGTTGGCTACACAACTCCTATACATTTTTTTTACACCACAGGTGCTCAAACTTAGAAGTAAAATACATTTCAAAAATAAAATTTATGTTTAGGAACTACTAGTTAACTACTATCCGAAGTAGTTGAGTTTTTTTTAAAGTCATTTAGGAATACCATTATTAGGAAACACGTTAAAAGAAAAAAAATCTGAACTTGGCCTCATATAGCAGACGTGATGCCCGCAAATGTGAGGAAAACTGGGATTTTTCTAAATTTTACAAAAAATGTCGTAGACCGCGGACTGTTGGGAATAGTTTTTTTTTATTAGGATATGGGGCCCCACTCCCCTCCCCCGCACACGCATGTGCAGGATTATCCACCATTTCTGGGAAACCCTGTATAGAAAAACACCCAGAACACCCTGAACAAATATGTGCAGATCGTACAGACATTTGTCCCGAGGCGGGAATCGAACCCACAACTCCTTGCGTCGCAGGCGGACCTTCGCCCGCTGCGCCACAGAGCTCGTCAAAAATTCAATTTGACATTTCGTGTAATATAATCTGTATGGTTGTACGGCCAACCAAATATTCGGTGGGAATATGCTCTGTGAGACAGATAAGATTTTTCATTTATCTGAGTTTGCAGGATTGCAGGTTTCAATTTTATCCCTTTGAGCGGTAGTAATAAAAAAATAAATAAATTTATTTAAATAACTATTAAGGCTAAGAACATGATAGGTACTTATATCTTATAAAAAATAAATAACAAAAAATCCTAACGTATTTGTCGTGTGCCTGAATTAGGTAATCCTGTTTTTCACGAAAAACGAGGTCATGAGCAAAAATTTATAATCACAAGCTTACGAGTACCTATAACAGATCTGTTAAGTAAGCCTAAAAATAAATAACAAAATACAGTGTCAAATAAAACTAATATTGCAGTGAAGCAGAATCTTAAATATAATTGCCTAGTTCGTTAGAAAATAAAATGTTAAACCTACAGCTAATAAATACATACAGCTAATAAATTCTCGGTATCGTCTTATGACATACTTTTGAGATAGTTCCTAACAACAAATTTCAATTTTTCGAATTAAGACGTAGATATAGGCTAACGCATTTATTCTTTTGTACAAAAATGGTCCTAGGAAACTATAAGATCTATGAGAAAAGACATGTTTTCTACTGGTTGCTTAGGGCAGACATTATTCCTTCTAGTAGTATCTATTATCCAGTTCTATGGGGCTGACAAAGTTGTGTGAAATTTGTCTGCATTCATTTATTTTAGTTACTAATGTAAGAAATTAACGAGGGAGAAATAAGTCCAGGATGTGGACTTCTTACGGCTGAGATGGAAAGAATGTACTACCTATGTTATTTTTTTATTTCCCCTTTGAACATAAGTTCCGCTATCAGACAAGAGATGGCATTGTCAAGGTTATTCAACAAAATATAAACCGCCTTTATCATATATTATATTGTATGATGGCACGGAACCCTCGGTGCGCGAGTCCGACTCGCTCTTGCCCGGATTTATTTAATCCACACATCATGCCCTTTATTTGATACCACACTTCTTAAAGTGTGGTATCAAATGAAAGGGCATGTCTGTGCATCTGTCTGTGGCACCGTAGCTTAAGAGCTACGGTGCCACAGACAGACACACACATAGCGGTCAAACTTATAACACCGTGACCGTGGGGGCCGGCTGTAGAATGTTACCCCCTCCTCTCATGCCCGTGGATGCAGTAAGAGCCTGCTAAGGGATACCTCCGGATGATGGGCAGCAGCGTCTTTCCGTGTATCAACATCCCGTACTGCGCCCGCCAACCCGCCTGCCAAGCGTGGTTAGTATGGCAACTACCCCTCATGGAGATCCATGAGGGAGGGAGCCTTGTGTTCAGTAGTGGACGTTTTACGGCTGAAACGAATCATTACCAACCAATGATTGTTAATGTTATGTTACAGGCTATGTTCCAGTGGCTAGTGTTCAAGTGGCACCTGGCAGGCGGGCGCACGCAGCGCGCGCTGAGCGCCGCCGCCGCCAACCCGGCGCCGCACGCGCGCGCCGCAGCCGCCGCCGCCTTACTCACCACACTCGGTAACAATTACACTGTTCCACACCAAGAAAAGATCATTTCAGCTATAAAACGTCCACTAATGAACAAAGGCCTCCCTCATGGATCTCCATGAGGGTTAGTTGCCATTCTCACCACGCTTGGCAGGCGGGTTGGTGAGCGCAGTATGGGATGTTGATACACGGATAGACGCTACTGCCCATCTTCCGGAGGTGTCCCTTAGCAGGCTCTTACTGCATCCATGGGCATGAGAGGAGGGGTATCATTCTACTGCCGGCACCCCACGGCGCTTGTCATTTGATAACTGTTACTTTGAGCAGGTACCCGCGGCGAGCTCGGCGCGCTCGTGTCGTGCGCGGCGCTGGCCGGCGAGGCGGAGCGCGCGGCGGCGCAGCGCGCGCGCCTGCACGACCCGCACGCACACAACCCCTACTACGACTTCCTCTACGCGCAGCACGTCAGCCGACACCACTATAGGAAAGGTGAGGCTAGTGAATAGTTACTTTGAGCAGGTACCCGCGGCGAGCTCGGCGCGCTCGTGTCGTGCGCGGCGCTGGCCGGCGAGGCGGAGCGCGCGGCGGCGCAGCGCGCGCGCCTGCACGACCCGCACGCACACAACCCCTACTACGACTTCCTCTACGCGCAGCACGTCAGCCGACACCACTATAGGAAAGGTGAGGCTAGTGAATAGTTACTTTGAGCAGGTACCCGCGGCGAGCTCGGCGCGCTCGTGTCGTGCGCGGCGCTGGCCGGCGAGGCGGAGCGCGCGGCGGCGCAGCGCGCGCGCCTGCACGACCCGCACGCACACAACCCCTACTACGACTTCCTCTACGCGCAGCACGTCAGCCGACACCACTATAGGAAAGGTGAGGCTAGTGAATAGTTACTTTGAGCAGGTACCCGCGGCGAGCTCGGCGCGCTCGTGTCGTGCGCGGCGCTGGCCGGCGAGGCGGAGCGCGCGGCGGCGCAGCGCGCGCGCCTGCACGACCCGCACGCACACAACCCCTACTACGACTTCCTCTACGCGCAGCACGTCAGCCGACACCACTATAGGAAAGGTGAGGCTAGTGAATAGTTACTTTGAGCAGGTACCCGCGGCGAGCTCGGCGCGCTCGTGTCGTGCGCGGCGCTGGCCGGCGAGGCGGAGCGCGCGGCGGCGCAGCGCGCGCGCCTGCACGACCCGCACGCACACAACCCCTACTACGACTTCCTCTACGCGCAGCACGTCAGCCGACACCACTATAGGAAAGGTGAGGCTAGTGAATAGTTACTTTGAGCAGGTACCCGCGGCGAGCTCGGCGCGCTCGTGTCGTGCGCGGCGCTGGCCGGCGAGGCGGAGCGCGCGGCGGCGCAGCGCGCGCGCCTGCACGACCCGCACGCACACAACCCCTACTACGACTTCCTCTACGCGCAGCACGTCAGCCGACACCACTATAGGAAAGGTGAGGCTAGTGAATAGTTACTTTGAGCAGGTACCCGCGGCGAGCTCGGCGCGCTCGTGTCGTGCGCGGCGCTGGCCGGCGAGGCGGAGCGCGCGGCGGCGCAGCGCGCGCGCCTGCACGACCCGCACGCACACAACCCCTACTACGACTTCCTCTACGCGCAGCACGTCAGCCGACACCACTATAGGAAAGGTGAGGCTAGTGAATAGTTACTTTGAGCAGGTACCCGCGGCGAGCTCGGCGCGCTCGTGTCGTGCGCGGCGCTGGCCGGCGAGGCGGAGCGCGCGGCGGCGCAGCGCGCGCGCCTGCACGACCCGCACGCACACAACCCCTACTACGACTTCCTCTACGCGCAGCACGTCAGCCGACACCACTATAGGAAAGGTGAGGCTGCTGAGAAGGAACTATAGGCGAGAGAGGGACAGTTCCACTACCTTATTTATAGGAAAGGTGAGACTACGGCGCCGATTGCGGTGACAAGTTACGGCTTAGAGCATGCCAGTTCCGGGTCACACGACCCGCACAACCGTTTACAACGTACGACTTCCACTTTATAAGTTAACAGCTGTGTTAACGGGTGACTAACTAAGCTATTATGCGTTTTCTCTCCGCGTCAGTGGAAACGTTCCTAAGATTGTCAGATTACTCGGTAAGCAGTCATGATTTTCGAACTGACGACTAGTGATTCTGTGGCCAAATGGTACCAGTGGCCCCACGTTAAGGGTGTAGGTATCAGAACGTGCGGGTCGATCGCTGCCAGAATAGAAAATCTTGACTGTATTTCTCCCTGGTAGACTGCAATGCTTTCCAGGACGACGCGTTAGATAGAGCGAAGTGGAAGGAGAAGACCGGAAAGCAGACTCCATTAGATGGCAATAACGCAACTGCAGCGGCCAGCACCCTAGCCCCTAACGCGACGGGAAGGAAGAACAGCTGTGAAGCACGTCGCAGCGTCTTGTCCGCGAAATCTCCAGGGAAGCCGCCGTGTAATGCAAAGGGCTTCACAGAGGTGAAGAAGAAGCGCAAGCCTTCTCGCAGTAACCTGTGTGGTACTGCTCCAAGATCCAACGAGCAGTGCTTACGAGCGGAGGTACCCACTACGCAGATCTACGTATCTCGCGTGTACTATGACGTAAAGACCGCAGAAGTGGTGGAATTCCTTAGAAGAAAGACAGGGGTAATACTGGAAGTCGAAAAACTGGATTCTGGTCATAAAGTGAGCTTTAGTTCGTTTATGGTAAGGGACCCACTACAGAAAGTTTGAAGACATTTATGACCCCCGACTTCTGGCCGAAGGGGTGACACGACGGCGACATCACGTGTGCCCTAGCTATAAAATTTGTATTTTAGTCTGTAAGTTATTTACTATATGGGCCTTAGATTTAGTATTTTACATCTTGTTACTTATCTATTGTTGCCTGAAATAAAGATCATAATTATTATATTATAATAATAAATGACAAAGAGAGGGAGAGAGAACCTATGTTTTGAGTGAAAGAATAAATGTTTTTGTGTTGTATTTTGGATTATTTAAACGTTGCGTTCCAGCTGCTGCGGTGATGTACGAGCGTGCGGCCCGCTGCGTGGGCTTGGGCGCGGACGCGCACGAGGCGCGGCGCCGCTGGCTGGCGGCCGCTCTCACGTGCCTGCGGCTCGCGCGCCCCGAGCACGCCTTCCTGGCGCGCCCCGCCTGCTCCGCCGAGTCGCGCGATCTACAGGTAACGTACTGTTATAGCGGCCCGCTGCGTGGGCTTGGGCGCGGACGCGCACGAGGCGTAAGCAATAAGATATTAATTAACAATGTGTAAGTTGACACTTTTCGGGTCGAAACTTGCACAATAGAATCTCAGAAATTGAAGTATACGTTAACTATTGTCGGTTCGAAACAAGCACAATAGAATCTATCGTGTGATGATTTTTGTGTATCGAGGTTGTTTAATTTATTATCTTCTACAGGTCATTGGGCCAGAAGAATTAGCTGCAGAACTTCGTGCTGAAGACCCTGACGCCATGGATCCTGTACAAAAAGCATTACTAAGTACGCCTATTTTAATGAGACCTACTGGTTACCTTATCCATCATCCTTATCCATATCCAAAATCCATCGAATGACGGATTTTTTTTTACTACTGACTAAGGTGGGAGGAGGCCTACCTACCTTATGGTTGTCAGCGTGTAAACTCTAATATAATTTTAAATAAAATAAATTTATTGAAATAACTATTACGGCTAAGTACATGATACTTATATCTAATAATAACAAAAAATCTAACGTATTAGTTGTGTGCCTGAACTAGGTAATCCTGTTTTCCAGGCAAAACGAGGTCACAAGCAAAAATTTTTAATCAAAAACCTTACGAGTACCTATTACAGATCTGTTAAGTTAATAAATAAAAAATACAGTGTCAAATAAAACTAATATTGCAGTGAAGCAGAATCTTACAATATAATTGCCTAGTTAGTTAGAAAATAAAATGTTTTAATTATTTTTAGAGGATGAAAACATTGACTTCGAGGCGCTATACACGAAGCTGAAAGAGGCCGATCCGGAGACCTTACTAGCGGTCACAAAGAGGGCTATCAGCACTGGACAGTTCTTACCTCATTGGTTCTCACAGAGATACATGGTGAGTTTTCATTTAATCATACCGCACTTCCAGTCGTAGACTGACTCAATTCAAAATTTGGGTTAATTAAGTTATGTATACAGAATGACTCAAAAAAGTGTGCTCTATCGCCTAGTAAATCAGAAACTGTAATAGCTCTCTGTTTCATAAAGATATAGTGTGATTTATCAAAAACTGTCAAGGACCGAAACACGTTTTCTTCATTTCCCAAAAAACATGAATTTTGGATTGAGTCAGTCTACGACTGGAGGTGCGATATGTCGTCCATTCAAAAATCTCTTTAGTCAGAATGACAATCAATCCTCTTCCAACTTAAGACCATGTTGTACAAATCATAAGCTATGTATTTTTAATATCACGTCAGACGTCAACTCCGTTTGGGAATACTTTCGATGAATCTAGCTTGTTTGCTTATCGTCCGCAGAAAACGTTTTTACATGTGACGTGTATAATTTGCAGATATTTATCTAATTTCTCATACTGAGAAAATTGGGAAACTGAAATAAATGTATTTGGCTTGGGTGCCGAATCATGACTCCAGAACATACCGTGAGGGCTGAAATGCACTCGAAACGTCGCAAAATAATGAATTAAGATAATCCAGAAGGCCGCTCTACATTCTCACGAGAATCTCGCGAGAACGCGAGAAACATGCGAGAAACGTGAATGTGGAAGCGATTCGCGTATTCTTCTCAAGTTCTCGCGTTGTTCTCCGGCTGTTCTCCACTTTTTGTCGGTTTTTTGGCGCGAGACAAAGGAGCGCGAGAACGTGAGAACAGGCGAGAACGTGTATTGACTCCACACTCGCATGTTTCTCAGTAGCGCGCGAGCCGCCGACTTGAACGGTTGTGTGTTGTGTACCGCGTGGCGTCAATATGAGCGTAACTTGGACAAACGAACTTGAGTTGAAATTTTTAGAATATTTCCACGCGGAACCCGTGCTATGGAATACAAATTTAAAAGACTACAAAAATAAACTAAAAAACTACTTCGGCGTCCATCGTCATCGAGCGCGAGAACTGTAGTGAGAACTATTTGAGAACATTGTGAGAGTGTGTACCCAAAAGAAGTTCTCGCTACAGTTCTCGCGAGAATCTCCGGAGATTCTCGCGTGAATGTCTCGTGAGAATGTAGAGCGGCCTATAAAGTTGACATGTATAATTTTATTTAAATTTGTGTGTGTAATATGGATTATTTAATTATCTGAAATAAAATGAATACAATACAATAAAGTCCCGGTAATTCATTTTAGAAAATTCACAAAGTGCCATGATAATAAGGTTTTCAATTGAACAGGAAATAGATGGCGCTGGCTACATCCGCACCTTGCTAAGCGGCGGACGTGCGTGCGAAGCCGCGTCTGCTTGCTGCGACGCGTTGCGGACGAATCTCCGTACGCTCCTACCGCACTGTCCGGCCGCCCCGCGCGCCTCGCCGCTGTTACTAGCCGACCTTCTGCTGGCGGAGTTGTCGCATCATACGCAGAACCAGTTTGTCAAGCAGGTATGGTTGTATTAGTAATTAGTATAAGTTTAGACCTTTTCTTCATGGGGCCTAAAACACGGCGTTTTGTGCACGGTTTTTCCGCACCGCGCGCCTCGCCGATATCACTGGCTGACCTTCTGCTGGCAGAGTTGTCGCATCATACCCAGAACCAGTTTGTCAAGAAGGTATAGTTGTATTATGAGTATAGAGTTTAGACCTTGTCTTCACGGGATGTTTTTGACGCACCGCGCGCCTCGCTGATATCATAGAGTTGTCGCATCAATTTCGTTTGTTAACTGGAATGTAATTATAGGTGAAAGGAAAAACCTTATCAAAAACTTTTTTTTACGACTTCGGTGGGATTCGAACCCACGTCCGCCAAATCGATCCTTAACGCTTCCTAAAGCCGAAAGTCCTTTAACCACAAGACTACGGAACCCACGACGGGAACCGCAGTAGTTCTTGATAAGGTAATATCGGTTGAGCACTGATTAGAGCGCCATCTACAGGTAACTACTTGTTCGGGTGTTGAACAGGGTTCTGTAGCTTAGTGGTTACAGCACTTCCGGCTTTAGAAAGCGTCGAGGATCGATTTTACGGACGTAGGTTCGAATCCCACCGGAATCGTAAATTTTTGATAAGGTTTTTCATTTTCTTGAAATGTTCTACCTAAATGGTTAATCACTATAAAAATTACAAACTTAAGCATTTTCAATCTATAAAATATGATCAGCGTTCGCAACGTACGATGTATGTGACAAATGTAAGTACCACAAGTACTTACATTTATCACATACGTAAGCTTAAAAGGCCATGTTTAGGGACGCGTTGGCGAGGTACTGTTTGTTTAACAAGCAACGTACTATGTATGTGATAAATGTCATCATCATCATTTCAGCCATAAAACGTCCACTACTGAACACAGGCCTCCCTCATGGATCTCCATGAATGGTACGTAGTTACCATACTCACCACGCTTGGCAAGCGGGTTGACGAGCGCAGTACGAGATGTTGAATACACGGAAAGACGCTGCTGCCCATCTTCCGGTGGTATCCCTTAGCAGGCTCTTACTGCACCCACGGGCATGAGAGCAGGGGTAACATTCTACTGCCGGCACCCCACGGCAAATGTAAGTACAATTGTCCCACTGCAGGGAAAAGGTCTCCATTCCCTCCTTCAATTTCTCCCTGTCTCTGGGTAGTTGAGGCCACTCTTCAAAGTATGCGTCCAGTTCATCCCTCCATCTGCGCCTGGGCCTACCACGCGTTCGTCGCCCATTTGTGACCCACGTATTAATTTATGCCCATAGTTCTTCCGGCATACGACAAACGTGTCCAGCCCAGTCCCATTTAAATTTGGCAGAGTTTAAAGCTACGTCCGCTATCTGGGTTCTGGAGCGCAGTATCGAACTCTATGCGATCTGTGAGTCTTACTCAGAGGATGCTGCGCTCCATAGCTCGCTGAGAAGCACCGAGGCGGGAATTTAGAATGTTGGTCAGTGACTAAGTTTGCATAAACTTAGTCACTGACCAACATCCTCACTTACGGTGCATACCGTAAGTGAGGATGGGAAGAATGCACATGTCCATGACTTTCCGCTTATGTGACAATGAAAGCGGTCCTTTCATAGACCACATACCATAAGCTTTTACTTATATCTTACATTTGAAAATGTGAAGATTTTTGTTGTACTGAATGTTCCTCGTTCAGTGGTAACAAACCTCAAAGAACCGGTGCGAAATATAGTATAATGTAGTTAGAAGGCTTGCTTTAATATTATGGTGGACGCACATGATGATTATCTGCGCGATTAAAAAAAGTTTTTTGCCACAGTTATGTATGAGTTACAATTACAACTTGACAAAGTTAGCCTAAGAAGCTGAAGTCAGTCCTAGAGTTTTTAAGTGGCTTTTTCTGTTTTATCAGAGATTTTACTTGTTTCAGATTTACGACGAATTGGATAACTTGGTACAAGAATACACCAAAGTCATAATAAGAACCTCGGAAGACATGAAATTATCTCAAAACGTGATTGTTAATTGAAATGAAATAAATTCAAATTGTGGTATGTAAGCAATATCTTTTAATTCATCACAAGACAAAATGACTAAGGAATAATACCCAAACAACACATTATTTATAATAAAATATTGATAAAAATAACATAACTCCGAGTTATTAACAAAACGTAAAGAAAACCAACAACCAAACCCAATCCATCCATGTATGGGAATGAAATAACCACACTTACTATTTTTACCGTTCCCATTTCATAAATAACAGATTCCTTATAAATCTAAGAGTAAAATAACAAAAAATATCACAATAAACTCACAGTTAAAAACACTTTGGAATAATTGAAGTGAAATACAATACTTTAAAATAAAAAATGATAATTCCAACAGGACAACTTGCATCTCTTACATTTTTACATAAAAGTAAATTAAATATGTTGTTGCACTTCTAGCCAATTCTAAAAAGAGAAATGACGATTCTTAATTTATAGCTGTCAACGTAAAATTGGGTTAATATTCTATTTTTCACTTTAGAATGGCACCCGAATTTATAAACTTGACACTGGCGTAATTGTGTAAAACCAAACACAAAAAGCCATAAAATAAAGACTAAACAAGAATGGCACCCAATGAAAAGTATGTCATTTTAGTTCAAATTACTTTAGTTAGCTTTAGCTTATTATTGCAACAACAGAATCGGAATCATTGCCTCTAAATCTGCCTCTTTGTTGGTACAGTTATACTTGTACCTTTGTGAACTTCGCTATATAGATTTACATAAATGTAACAATAGACTGTCTAAGTTGGACACAAGAGTGACACAGCTAATTTATATTTAGTAATTAATGTCTAATCAAAATGCATTTTCTACAAAAAGTTACTATACATATTTACCTTATATCATTGAGCTGGGTGCCCATTTTGTCTCCGAAAATCACAATCAATAACATGTGTCTCAACTGTCGTAAAACATCACGATCCATATTAATATGGTCCCATAAATATCATTAACAATAAGATATTGTCATCCTAATGCTCTTTACGCTTATAGTTACTTTACCTAATATCTAAATTATTTCCATAATTTACATCTTTAAAACATATGTTTTAGACATAATAATAACGAATCAAAACTTATTCTTCCGAATCTTTTCGAACGATTATAAAACCTTCCAGAACCAAGAAGGAAGGACAGTAGGTTATTAGGTTTTTTTATAACCATCCGAAAACCGAGATGGAGAGACAGTAGGTTATTAGGTTTTTTTTATAACCATCCAAAAACACTGCTTGTGGCAGAACCGAAATGGAGAGACAGTAGGTTATAAGGTTTTTTTTTATAACCATTCAAAAACACTGCTTGTGGCAGAACCGAGATGGAGAGACAGTAGGTTATTAGGTTTTTTTATAACCATCCGAAAACCGAGATGGAGAGACAGTAGGTTATTAGGTTTTTTTTATAACCATCCAAAAACACTGCTTGTGGCAGAACCGAGATGGAGAGACAGTAGGTTATTAGGTTTTTTTATAACCATCCGAAAACCGAGATGGAGAGACAGTAGGTTATTAGGTTTTTTTTATAACCATCCAAAAACACTGCTTGTGGCAGAACCGAAATGGAGAGACAGTAGGTTATAAGGTTTTTTTTTATAACCATTCAAAAACACTGCTTGTGGCAGAACCGAGATGGAGAGACAGTAGGTTATTAGGTTTTTTTTATAACCTACCAAAAACGACAGACCCGAGAAGAACAGACCATGTAATTTAGTTATTATTTATTAGATTTTTCGCCAGTGGCCGCATCCAACACGGCGGCGCGTTGGACTGCGGATAAACTAGGTGGGTGGGTGAATATTAAGGTAAACTAGCTAAAAGGCTAGAAAAAAGCGGCAGCTGTAGCGGTCGCCAACAAAATATTATGAAAATGAAAATTATTATAATAAATAATTATGAGATAATAATGTTATGGATTTCTTTACTTCTTGCGAATCACTTTATGGATTGTAATCATTATGGATACCGATATTAGTGGAAACTACTTATATTAGGGATCCTTATATAATAGATTATTATTCGGGCAATCAATGATTATGAAAATAATTTTTATGGATTATTATATTAGGGATATAAAATTTCGGAGACAAAATAGAGAACCCATTGAGCTAGATTTTACAATGCCAATTTTTATATGTAGGTATTAGATTAGATTTTACATTACATTTATTTACGACATCTACATCGACTGTACTTGTCTCAATTTCTCTTGAAAAATCAGTCATAAAAATGGATTATCTAAAATGATATATTAACTTGAATTGAACAAGTCATAGGTATGCAAACAAGGTTAAAGACTTAAAATAACCTTCAACGCAATATGACGCTCCTTGTTAGAAGAACTGAGTGTATGCAAACACACAGTTCAAGACATATACTCTTTGATTGAACATATTTGCTTGCCTTCCAATATTTCTTGAACCTTTACTAGTGTCATGGTTGAATCTTGCCTCAATTATTTCTGAAGGTTATTAATGACGCTTAACCACACGAACTCGCATAATGGTTAGAACTAAGCGTACAATTTTTTCGTAAATCATGAACATTAATGCAGCAGTCATAACCGTTTGCAGTAATTTAGCTTCCAAGCCTCTGAACATGATCAGTGGATTTGTCTTCACATCTTTCACCAAGGGTTTTATGCTACTGCCAGCACGCAGCCGAGACTGTATCAATTGTATGGGATATGTCAAGGTAGTAGCCACTGCTTTTGCAAGGGCGGCGGCCATAAATCCTGTGTATGTGTCAAAAGAACCTTTGGCAGTCAAGTTTCTTTTTATTGATTCATAAACCATGAATTGGATAGCTGGATTTGACACCAGTAATAAAGAGGGAATAGTTCCAGACCAAAGCCCTTTTGCACCTTCCTTTTTGGCCACTTCCATCAAGCCTCCCATTAAACTGCTGTATTGGTTCTTATCAAACTTCATCCTAGTGTTTACAACCCACAGGGGAGATGTAAGAAGAACATTGATGCTTCCAGCAACAATGCCAAACATCAGGTCTTGTAAGGCTGATGTCTTAGAGGAGCTTCTCCTTAGAGTATGAAAGGTGTAGAAATATACAAAGTTAGAGATGGAAAGTGATTGTAAAACTGGTGTCAAACCCCTATACCAAGTGTCAAATCCCTCTTCCTTTGCCAACTTCAAAAGAACTTCCCATGCTGTTCCTTCTAACTTCTTTGAATCTTCAACTGTGGACAATAATCAAGAGGAAAAATCAATTTCAATTAATTTACTAATAAATGTCTGTTTGTTAATTTTGTATGTTACAATACAAACACTTTTTTAAAGAACAGAGTAACAACCATTTCGTAACTAGTCACTATGTATGATTAAACAATACACCTATAACTTACAAGAAATGATAAAAAAGAGGTTAGTTAAATAGGTAGTTGTTAGATAGGTTGTTGCTTTAATGTACACCATATACACAGAAAATACAAACAAGTAGAAATTAACAAAAATTACATTATATTAAAACCTCTTAGCAGACCACCTGCCAGATGGATGGACAATATAGTTGTTGTACAGGGATACTGTTGTTGTACCTGGATGCAAAAGGCCCAGAGTAGAGCTGATTGGCAGTTAGGGAAGGAGGCTTATGCCCAGTAGTGGGTCACTACAAGCTGACAATGAGGCAAAACGAGTCTTATCACTAAAAGCGATCGCTTCCAGGCTACCTTTGGATGGACATGAATAGGTGTAGGTTGTTACCACACTCACAACTAAGTTTAAGTTGAGCTCACTGCTTTCGTTATGATTACAGAAATCCTCCAGATGGTTTATGTGTAGGCATATTTAATACAACATTGACAAAGCTAGGGTGTAGATTATCTGGCATAATAATGTTTCACATTAAAACTTCCCAGGCAAAACTGTGTAAGTATCCTATTTTTTAATTATCTAAAATAACTACAAAGGTGAGTATAAAGCGAGACCTCCAAGCAGAAGTGTTAACTTAACATGGATATACTTTACCTTGTTGTCTTGACCTCAATGTATCCAAGGGGTAAAACACTGTCATACCCACAATGCTTCCCTAGAAACAAAATAATAAAAAAAATTTAATTAAACAAGCAGTAGTTTTACATGATCAAATCAATTTTATTTAGCTTGTGTTGCAAGGTGGTGTTCAAAATATTACATTGCAATGGTATCAGTACCATATTATTTAGATATATGCAGTGTCATATATACCAATAGGCTAAGTAGGCTGGAGCCTAGGGCGGCAGATTTTTGGGACAGCTTATAAAGACCATATAATTATTTAGTGTTAGAGAGAATAAATAAAATAATATATTTTATTTATTCTCTCTAACACAGAGGAAAACGAATCTCGGAAATTTTATAATCATACCTACTACATAATAACGGGAAAAAACTGATGTTATGAGGATGATAGAGCAATTTCATAATTTCTAAGGTACAGTAGTGGCAGAAAAAATTTGATAGCCTACTGGCGTCAAATTTGTAAATCCGCCACTGGGTAAATGTATATAAAATGGCAACATACCGATATTTAAAACCTATATGGTCAAAGATCAGGGTCATTAAGCTATTTGGTCCTTCTAGTGTAGGATAATAATATAATGTAACCCTAATAAGTAGACGCCAAAATGTACTGGATCTGTAATCCCTTTACAATAAAAAGATTATTACATTATCTTGCGTAAGATTATGTACCTACTATTCAATTTATGAATCAATAATATATTAGGTAGGTATTCTACATACCGTGGCTCCAGCAAGGGCATGCACCAATGTCTCATAACTGAGTAAAGATGCCATTTCAAAACTAAATGTGAAGACTTCGTTGTTTGTTTTTATTCTATTATTTACGTTTTACATTTTAACCTCTTCGAGCGAAAACGGCCCGCCCGGGCCCATTTTATATTCATACCGTCAAGGCTCAAACGGCCCGAACGGGCCGCGCGCGGCTCGCGCGCTACAGGCCAACTAAATCTTTTTTTTCTCAGTCCAGTGCTTGTCCTGCTTTGGAATATTTTTATTGAACGATACTGAACGAAACGTATTACATTTTAAATGTCACTGCCAAAATTCGACAGTGACAGAAATATATAAACAAAAAAGGTTTTGAACAGACTTTTTTGTAACGTAATCGCGCGTGTGTGTGAAAAGTGTTGGTGACAAATTGCAAAAATCAATTGTTTATGGTGGATTTATAAGGTGAGTGTATGTTTATTACTATATTTGATGTTTTTTCTCAACGTTTTTACAGCCAGAACTTGAGAAAAAGCCGAAATAATTAAGTAAATACAAAATAAAACCGAGACTATTACAATCCTCAGATTAGCTATATTTGAGGTTGTTTTACACGTAAATGATAGTAAATAACCTAGTAAATGGGTTTTATTCAATGTTATCTACATTTTATCCTATAAACATAACACAATCCTAAGAAATATAAGAAAACAAAATCATGCCGGGGGGCGGCCATTTTGTTCAATTTCAGTTCGTCTTTATTTCATAGTATAGTAGGTTCATTTTCGTATAAAGCGTCGTAAAATAAAACTTCCTACTAGTGCGTGGTAAAACCGTAGGACGTTGTCCGGAGATATCGATGTTTCTCGATGACTGATCATGGTACGATAGAATTATGTTTTATTCTTTTTTTTTATCTGGTGTATTTTCTGTTGTATTTTTTTTTTATATTTATTTATTGAAGTAAATTCAAATATAATCTGAGCTACATGTAATCTGATCTTGTGGGCAGTAAATATACAGAAAATATCCAGTTATGTTTCCCTTCACCCCACACCCTTCATTGAAATTGGTCTAAAGCTAAACGGACATGCATTAATTTACAGATGTGGAGACCATCGTCATCATACGGACCTCCTCAGGAGATTGAGGATGAACTGTATGATAGGGAAGAGGATGAGGAAGGCGAAGTGGATGAAGATGATGACGTATTTGATGAAGAGGATGATGATGATTTACCTGCTTCAACATAAGTAAAATATTTGATCAGTATGTCATCATTTCAGCCGTAAAACGTCCACTACTGAACTAAGGCCTCCCTCATGGATCTCCATGAGGGGCAGTTGCCATACTCACCACGCTTGGCAGGCGGGTTGGTGAGCGCAGTACGGAATGTTGATATACGGAAAGACGCTGCTGCCCATCTTCCGGAGGTGTCCCTTAGCAGGCTCTTACTGCATCCACGGGTAGGAGAGGAGGGGTAACATTCTACTGCCGGCACCCCACGGCTAAGTATCAGTATGTAAAGTTTTAAAAACCCGACGCTAACAGGGGGGTGTTATAAGATTAACTGTGTGTGTGTTTCAGTCTATCTGTCTGTGTTTGGTGAAAATCGGTTAAGCCGTTTGAAAGTTATGAGGGGTGAAAGTAAATATACCCGAGTGGGGTATTCAATGAAAGAACATCACATTTACATTACAAAATTGAACATTGAATATAAATGGAAAGGACTTGCTATTAGATAACAAAACTGAAATATATAAAGTAATCGGTTGAACAATTTACAAGGTATGTGTAGGTAGGGCAGACTTGTTTACTATGTTGTTGAGCAGGCAGCTAATAAAAGCTTTTGTTTTACAGTTTTGGAAATGAAAGTGGTGAAGATGGCGGCGTCGAAGATATTGAGGTAATGATTTGTTTTTCTTATTTTGTATTTTAGGGGCTAGCGCTGTCTGTCTGTCTGTCCATCTGTCTGTGTATTTGACGATTACAACCGAACGTGTTCTGGATGTTTTTGTATATAAAATAAAAATATATTTTCAGGTGAATGCTCCCGAATATGGCGATTTCTCTCGGGGTTTCTCTACGGGATCGAATCAGAAATGATGGATCGAATCATAAATGATGATGATGACAAAACAAACCTTAGACCTTATAAACCTTATCACCACCACAATGGCGTGCAATTAGTTGTCGATGGGCAGCGCTTGGGAAACTTCGCAACGTCTTCTCGTCCAACATACCTCAGTGCGTTAAGACGAAAGTCTACAATCAGCGTGTGTTACCAGTGATGACATATGGAACCGAGACGTGGGCCTTCACTACTGGCCTTATGAATAAGCTCAGAGTCGCTCAACGAGCTATGGAGAGGGTTATGCTCGGGGTTTCTCCGAGACGCGTTTGCTGGCCGCACAGAATTGTTGACGAAATGAAGTGCTTCATACCGGCGCTGCGAGAACATTGTTCGGAATATCGGAGAGCATTGGTGTCATACCATTCTTTCCGAAAGCTGGCGGATGTAATTTGCGGAGGCGTAGCGATTGGTTTCATTTACAAGCAGCGTTTGGGAAACTTCGCAACGTCTTCTCGTCTAACAGACAGGTTCTGTTGCCCATCTTCTGGTAATTTTGATCCTATAGTCATCTCTTATAAAATGCCAGCATTTGTAAATACCTACTGAAGGGTGCTGGGTGAAGGGAAACGCAACTAGGTATTTTCTGTATATTTATTTTATTTATTGCCCACAAGATCAGATTATATGTAGCTCAGATTATATGTGAATTGACTTCAATCGATACTTGCGTTGGTATATAATTAGGTACGCTGGTACCTACTTGTATACCACCGCTGGTACGCTATATCTGTATATTTATGTGAATAAATGCGTACTTAGGTAGGTAAGTTGAGATTTGCCATTTGTAAACGATTGTGTCATATTTAGTTTGTAAGTACTTGTTTGCCATTTTTGTGTTAGCTTTAGATCTCTTATTTCATAATATGAAAAAATAAAATCTTGAATTGTACCTAATATGTTTTGTTATTTCCACTGCTGAGCATAGGTCCTCCTCATTTCCCCCATATGTCTCGATTATGAGCCACCCCCTTCCAATTGTCTAGGAACGCGTCATAGCGCGGCGTAGCTCGCTGATGATTATTAGTGACATATTTGGACATTTATGCTAATTCAGGTCCAGAACCACAAAGTGCAAAATTTTGTCAAAATCGGTTCAGCCGTTTTCACGTAATACATACAAAACAAACGCACAAACCTTCGTATGATATTATTAGGATACTTAGATTCCAACCGGCGTTTATCGATAACCTTATACATATAGTTGTCCCATCACTATCGGTTATGACGCAGGTAATAAGTGCTTGAGTCACCACTTGGGGTTAGTTTTTTGTAAAAATATCGTTCGAACAAGGGTTTGTTTATATTATTCAAGGGTCTATTACATATTTCTTAGTTACATAAACAAGTTTGTTTTGAATGAATCGTCATAGATTCAGCGAATTATTCCTTTAAAGTTTTCGATGAAATTCGAATGTAATTGACATGATATCAAATAAATTGTTTATACGTAAAAATAGGTAATTTATTCTAGATTCTAGATCAGAAATCATCATAAACAAATACCAAGGGGTTCTTGAGATACAAGCGTTTTAGTGACCAAGGTCGCGCTCCCGCGCCCCCCCTCTGACGAACGGTTAATTTGAGTATTTATTAGAAAGCCTAAGAGGTTAAAGATTGATAAAGTCATGCCGGCAGTTATTAAGTCCGCACTAACACCCAACCAGGGTTGGATTCAGACCCTCAAAAAACTATTGTCTTTGGAAATTAAAAATATACTACTTGTCGAAAATTATACTACGTTTCGTTTTTCGTGGATTTCAATATTAAAATGCATTTATGTAAGTGAAATTTTCTTTATTTAGTAATTGTTAATGTACAAATCAATCAAATTGAGGCAAGTAGATGTTTATCTCAGCACCGACCATCACACCCATCTGTTAGAACGACCGATAAAGTACAACACTACGCGGGGATTCTCCGAAGCTTGTCGCTGTCGCTTATTTTCGGCTTTGGATACTTTGTTCTTTTGGCCACCACTAATCGCTGGCTGATTCGATATTACCATACATACAGAACTTCCCGAAATTGTAGGATAAATAATAAAAAGCAAAATGATTCAACCAATAAAAGCTGTCAATCGGCTTGAAGGTAAAATTATGGTATTTTCGCGTAGTATTCTGGCTTAAAGATACTACATACTACACATAATGAAATAATGGTACAAATAGTATAATTATACTACAAAATCCAACACTGCACCCAACCCCTTCGAAAGTAAAATGCTTCTTCTTCTTCTTTATTTAATGGCGTGTGTGACAGGAAAGGTATTCCACCACTTTGCCAACGTCTGTTTATTCGACAAGATTTTTAACAATAAAGCAATGGGGTTGAGCATAAAGAAAAATAATACAAAAAAAGGTAAAATTCACACAAGACACACAAGTTGATTGATTTTTAAAAAGTGAAGCAAACTAATCTATGCTATTAATACAACATTACATAAACAAACACAAATTGAAATCTATAAACATACGTTAATAAGATACATACGATACATAAACAATTTATTACAACTTTATATTATTTACAGATATAAATTTACAAAATTTGGATATAAAAGGGGAAAATACTAGTGGAAGAAGAGTTTTCAAAGAAAGGGGACGTGGGATTTCTGGAGGGGTAATATCATGGAGGGATACAATCAGTTTAGGACAACAGAAAAGGATATGGTCAACATTACCTTCATCCAAACCACATTCACACAAGGAGTGATCCCTGACCCTTATTTTGGCAAGAAAAACTGGCGTACAGGTATGACCCAATCGGAGACGGCATATAACAGACGATGTGGTTTTATTAGCTTTGCGAAACTTACAAAACCAGGGCTTAGGTGGGATTTCAGGCTGTATTTCGCCGTAGTGTTTACCCTTGATTGATCTAGATGAAAGCCACATGCGGGACCATGAAGTCTTAAGATGAACTCTTGGAACCAAGCAGAGGTCGTGGGAATATATTCGGAGATGTTCATCAGTCCCTGTCTGGATTGCTTGCTTAGCACAGAAATCCGCTGTTTCATTACCCGGGATACCGGAATGACCAGGGATCCATGCCAAAACAACAGTAATGCCACGTTGCTTACACCTATAAAGAGCTTCGCGAATCTTAAATATAATAGGAAATCTGGATTTGGACCGGAAGGGACTGGAGAGAATGGCTTGTAGAGAGCTTTTAGAATCTGAGAATATTATTGATTTATTAAGATTATGTGATTCAACATAAATAATGCCTTCTAGTAAAGCTATACATTCAGCAGTGAAAACAGAGGAAATCGAAGGGCTTTTGAAACTTAATATAATTTTAGATGACGGAATCCATACAGCTGAACCTACGGAGCTGGTGTCATTTAACTTTGAGCCATCTGTAAATAAAGATAGCCATCCACTAAACATGTTATGAATGTTCTCATTAAATATGTTTCGAGAACAAATGGCATCTTTTACCAGTCCGAAATCTAATATTATATCTGGATCGAATACTAAGGCTTCGTAGGGGGTTGAAAAGAGGGAGTTAATTTCATACTGAATGACAGGGAATGGCAGATGGGTATATTTCATAAAGCTGCGAATGATGCATGGAATTTTGTTTTGGTTTTGGTTAATAATCGGTTCAAGAAGAATAAACAAAGCATTAAGTTTAGCTAAGAGGGTATGTTGTGAATTTTGAACTAATTTGAAAACAAAGCGATCCGATAAGTATTGCCTCCTTAGAGATAGTGGGGGGTCTACGCATTCTACCTGCATTGCATTAATAGGAGAACTTTTCATTGCACCAATTATAATTCTCAAGCATTTGGATTGAACCTTATCTAATTTATCCAATCCACTTTTGTTGCATGGATCCAAAAGGAAAGAATTATAATCAAGATGACTACGCACAATCGCATTGTATAAAAGCTTTTGACAATATGGGTGAGAACCCCACCATACGCCGGACAAAGAACGTAAAATGTTAATATTATTCTCACATTTACCTACAATGTAATTGCAATGAGAGACGCCTGTCAGTCTAGAATCTAACTGTAAACCTAAAAATGTAACATTGTTTACCTGTTTAATTGACTGTCCATTAACCAACACGCTGAGAGGAGGAATGGATCGTTTCCTTGTAAATACGATGCATTTGCTTTTTGATGGTGAGAGGGTTAGACCATGATCATTTAACCATTCATCAAGAAATTTGAGAGCTGTGTTAAATTCATTTTGAGTATCTTCCAGACAGTTTGATCGAATATACAAAGCCAAATCATCTGCATATTGTAGGACTTCACAAAAGGTAGAAATAGAGTGGTCTAGATCAGCAGTATAAATGCTATAGAGTAAGGGGCTTAGCACTGAACCTTGTGGTAGCCCTTTCCACACGAAACGGGGAGGTGATAATGTACCCTGGTTCTTAATCAGAATTTTTCTTTCCATAAACAGATTACATATATAACGAACGATTCTTTCAGGGACGGTCAGATGTTGAAGTTTCTTCCTGAGCACCGGGAGTATAACATTGTCGTAAGCAGCTGAAATGTCGAGAAAAACTGCGAACAAGGACTCTTTTTTGATAAAAGCTGTGCGGATATCAGTTGTCAAAATACTTAGGCTGTCGGTAGTGCTCAAACCTTTACGAAATCCATATTGGGATTTTGAGAGTATATTTTTATTTTCGACTATCCACTCAAGGCGGAACTTTATTAAGTGCTCCATGATCTTGGCTAGGACAGAAGATAGAGCAATGGGTCTGTAGCTGTTAGGATCAGAAGATTGTTTTCCTGGTTTAAGGATAGGGATAATTACTTGAGTCTTCCAATCTAATGGAACGACCCCATATTGGAAAAATATATTGAGTAAATTTAAGAAATATACTTTTGTGATGTTAGGTGATTTCAAAATGAAGGAGTAAGGAATGCCATCAAATCCTGGAGATGAATCTTTTAAGCCGTATAAAGCTTGGTTGAGCTCATTTAATGAGAAATTACTGTCCATATCAGAGACAGAAGGAATAAAAGACGGGGGCGAAGGGATTGAGTCGTTAGATGGGACAAATTGAGGAGATAGTTTGTCGGAGAACAATTCCATCCAAGACGACGGATCGTTTGAAGTGATATTATTATTATTGTTGAAAGAACCTCTGTACAGTTTTATTTGTCGCCAGACAAAGGAAGGTGGAGCTCTAGGAGACAAACTCTCACAAAAGTTTTTCCAACCCTCTTTCTCGCCCGAGCGCAGCGAGGTCGGGTGGTCGGGCGTAATGTGTTTGTGAGTACAAAAAATAATTTAAAATATCTTAGCCCGGAAATAAGCGTTATTATGAATAAAATCGTGTATAATAAGTAATTTTCTACTAGTGACAATATTATCTCTGTGAAATTCGAACTAACTTGTAATTAAATACAATTAGGTACGTACTTAGTGTCCTACTTTTGTGTACCTAACATAAATAGTTCACCACAACAAAAATATAAACATTATAAAACTCCATAAACTTCTATAAACGGTGTTAAGCAGTGTATAATAAAACAACAACATGAAAATAAGTGAAATTCAGTGAATATGGTTAAAAATATGCACCAAGCGGATTTCAAGGTCATAACTTTCATTTTTAAAATTTCTTATTTCGTGCACAAGTGACACTGTCCTTGAACTTTGTAAGTTCATCACTAACAAGTGACCCGGACTTTGATTTCGATTTCCACGTTCTGCATAAACAGCCACTTAATTTCGATCCATTCTGTAAGGCTTGAACGGCCGAGCCACGGCAGGGGCTGAATGCGATCGGTGACCTAGCGTTCGAAACCCAGTGTGAATATTACTTTTTGCTGTTTAATTTGTTGTTTTGGTGATTTTGTGGTGTTATATACGCCAGATTTCTGTCGTAGTTTACTGTTTTTCAAAGCTTAGCAGTACAATTACAGAAGGCAATATGTCTCTTGACTGTGAAAAATGCAAACGAAAGATTCCCGATAGACAACACCTCACTTGTATGACATGCAAGAATAATTATGACATTGAATGCGCAAACGTATCAGCAACTAGATACTACGGAACCATGAATCGAGATGCCTGGGAATGCCTTCCTTGCATTAATACAAGGGTAGGACAAATCACCATCAACACTCCTCACCGTCCATTAACAAAACGACCTAAACGGCATATAATTCCAACAAAAAAGTTTACTCCCCCAGTCGTTCTTCGAGATATCCAAGGATCTACGTCAACTGTTCCTAATAGAAAATCTAAGAAAAAACAAAAACCAGTCACTTATGAGGATACATCATCTGATGATGATATTGAAATATCAGGAAATACCATAAATATGACACCTGCAAAAAATTCACCAAATGGTCCCCAAGAAAAAAAGAACTATATCCCCACAAACATCAACATTGACCAATTTGAAGCCCTACTAGATAAAAAACTAGATACAATAAAAATATCGATTCTAAGCGAACTGAAGTCGGCGCTTACTTCATTTACTGAAAACCAGATAACGACACTAAAAGAAGAAGTTACAGAAAAAAATAATTACCTAACCACTGAACAAAAGCAAATAAAAAGATCCTTAGAAAAAAGCACAAAAATAATAATAGAGCTCCAAGAAGAAAATATTCAGCTGAAAAAGGAAATTCAAGACATACAGCAGCAGATTAAGAAAAATAATGACAAAACACAGAAAGAACAACCAACAAACAAACCGACAATAGAAGATAAATCCAATAAAAAAGCGATAGTACTCTATGGATTACAAGAAAGTATAAATGAAAAAGAATATGACTTGTACAACAAGGTGGTCTATGTGTTTAAGGACATACTGAACATTAATCTATCAGGCCAGATAGATGACGTAAAACGACTAGGAAGACGAGGGAGCCGAAGACCCGTTATCATTGAATTGTTAAGTAAGAACACGACAAAGTACATTCTGGAAAACTGTCGATACTTCAACAAAACAGGATTAGCAGTTTCAGAACAACTAAACCAAGAATCACTACAGAAAAGAAAAGAACTTGTAGGAAAACTTATTGAAGCGCGTAGAAATGGACATAGAGCGAATATTATTGACAACAAACTGATAATAGATGGCAAGGAATATAATGCAATTCTAGATACGCCAAAAAAAAATAAAATGAATACTACTACTAATTACATTGAAACAAATACCACTGAAAATACATTTAATGATAACATAACTAGTCGGCAAAGTCAAACTAACCACCACAACGAAAACAACAGCCTTCGGAATCCAAATGTGAGAACAAAACCATCCCCAGATCTGTTTTTTCTGTGATAAATTAAACATATTGTTCCAAAATATGCAAAGTATGTGCAATAAGAAACACCTGATAGAAGCAGCTACAGAACAGGAAAAAGATATTCATGTTTTATGCTTCTCAGAAACCTGGATTACAACATCTAAAATAGACTTGCTCCATATAGAAGGATATAGATTAGCATCATGTTTTTGCCGATCAAAACATGAAGGCGGCGGGGTGTGCATCTTGCTTCAAAACCACATAGAATACATAGAACTAAATGATGTTACTAGTTTAACAATAGAATATATTATAGAAATAAGTGCTATAGAAATACCAAAGTTAGATGTTATATTGATTAATTTATATTGGCCAAATAGTAGTAGAATGCCTGATGTATTTTACGAAACTTTGAAAAAACTCTTAGTTATCTTACAACTCAAATATAATAAAAAAAAAAAAAACGTTATCATTGGAGGAGACTTTAATGTTAACGTTCTTGACTTAACATCGTCTACATCACTCCTAGATCTAATGCAAAGTTTTAACTTCTACCAACATGTAACAAAACCAACACGTATAGCAATCATAAAAAAGACCAATCAAATAAAATCATCCTGCTTAGACCTTATTTTCACCAACTTTCAAAACAAAGATTTTAAGGTATACACAAAAGAATACGGCTTCAGTGACCACAAAGGAGTTCACTTAAACCTACCAATAAACAATCAAAGAACAAGAACAGTTTGGAACATAGAAAAAAGAATTTTTAATATAAAAAACGTCACGGCATTCGTATCTGACTTGCAGAGTATAGATTTTAGCAAGATTATTTCAGATGATAAAAATGTAACCCAAAACTATAACTCATTTAGCAACACCCTATACAACCTATTAAATAAATGCATACCCAAAACAATAGTAAAATTAAAAAATAAAAGCAAAAAGACTTGGCTGACAACAGGCATTAAAACATCGTGTAAACTAAAAAGATCTTTAAAAATACTTGTGTCACAAATAAATAACCCAGTACTAGATAAACATTATAAAAATTACGAAAAAGTGTTGAAAAAAACTGTTAAAACCTCTAAAAAATTACAAAATATAAAAAGAATGAAAAATACAGACAACACAGTAAAAACTATGTGGCAAATAGTTAAAGAAGAAACAAATAAATTACCAACAAAAAATAAAAATAATATAACAATCAAAAGAAATAAAACATTAACGGAAGATCCATTTGAAATTGCTAATTTATTTAATGATTTCTTCTCATCAGTGGGAGAAAATGGAAATATACCTTCAAGAACCAACTTACCATTAACTACAATAGAAAACTCAATGTTCCTACAGCCAATTACCATCAATGAAACATTAAAAATCATAAAAAAATTAAAAAACAAACGAAGTTTTGGGCATGATGAGCTCCCGCCAATATTGATAAAAAAGTGCGCCGAAGAACTTGCACCCCCGTTGACGTTTTTAATCCAACAATCATTTTCAGAAGGTGTTGTCCCAGACCCCCTTAAAATGGCAATAATCAAACCACTCCACAAAAAAGATAGTAAACATGACCTCAATAATTATCGCCCCATAGCCCTTTTGCCAACATTTTCAAAAATTTTTGAAGGTGCTATATCCAGTCGCCTCTATTCATATTGTGAGAAATTCAAAATATTCAGCGAAGCTCAAAACGGCTTCAGAAAAAATAAATCTACATCTCTAGCAGTGTATAATTATATAAAAGAAATCTTAAATATAATAAATAATAAAAATTATGCCATTGGTATACTATTGGATATGAGCAAGGCTTATGATAGAGTCCCATACGATATACTGTTAAAAAAGCTTCAAGGTATAGGAGTTAGGGGCCAAGTCCATAGCTGGTTTATTTCATATTTAAAAAATAGAACACAATATGTAGAGGTTGAACACTTTAATCATTGCACAGGAAAAATTAATTTAGTTAAATCACGAAATATCATAGTTAAACAATCAATACCACAAGGCAGCGTTCTGGGGTGTATCTTGTTCCTTATTTATATAAATGACCTGCCCAAAATCTTGAATGAACACTGTACCCTTTTCGCAGATGACATATCGATAGTATTACCTAGCAAAAGTGGATCTAACCTTCATGAACATTTAGATTCCATATTTAATAAAATAACAGACTGGCTCGGGCACCACAATTTACTATTAAACTTCAATAAAACTAAATTAATACAGTTCCACCCTTATCAAAAAACACCACTTCAAATTCAATACAACTTTCAAAATACTCCGATAGAAGTTGTTAATACATATCCTCTTCTAGGAATACACATAGATTCTAACATAAATTGGAAAACCCACATACAAAAAATTGCTTCAAAATTATCCAGATTCACCTATGCGCTTTATCAACTTAAAAAGACTACAAACATAAAAATTGCCACCTGTGCCTACTATGCATATGCCCATGCTTGGCTGCAGTATGGCATAACTATCTGGGGAAATAGTACTGACGCCTCAAAACTCTTCACGCTTCAAAAACGATGTATAAGAATTATTTACAATTTAGACACAACAGAAAGCTGCAAACCTTACTTTCAAAAAGAAAATATTCTTACTCTAACATGTATTTATATTATAGAAATTAGCGTATTTGTTAAAAAACACATTCACCTCTTTCATGAATATTCACGTCCACAGAATCTTAGACCACACAAAAAACTAGTCACTTCCTTCTCAAAGCTCCAAATCTTTCACTCCGGTACACATGCCATGGCAACAAAAATTTATAATAATATTCCTGAAAATATTCGAAATGAAAGCCAGGTTCACACATTTAAAAATAAACTTAGGAAATATTTAATAAAACATAGTTTCTATACCTTGCAAGAGTTTTTTGATATGAACCCATTGAGTTACATAAAAAGGAGGTACCTTTTATAAAAATGTAACAAAAAAAAAAAAAAAAAAAGATTAGGACCTATGTAATTATTGTACTAATAATTAACAAAGCTATTAAGTATGTTCATTTATCTTGATGTTATAGGTAATTTGATATAATTTAGAATAAGTACCTACATTTTTACAATACCTAACTTTATGTAAAGTTGTTTTAAATTAGTTAAGTACGAAAATTTTTATGTTACCTACAAACACCTAAATTGTAGTGCCCTTACTGGGCTCATGTTTGGACTAAAAGCTAAATTATAAGACCTAATGTACACATGAACGCAATAAATGATTTGAATTTGAATTTGAATTCTTTTTCTTTGAAAGAACTCTTCTAGCCCTTGCCGCAGTTCGTTTATATTCTATGAAATTTGTATCATTCATTGAAAAATTATAGACAAGTTCAGCTCTTTTCCTCTCTTTAATTGCTGATGTGCAGTCTGAGTCCCACCATGGAGGGGAAATTTTGGTCCAAGATGTTGATTGCTTTTTAAGTGGAATATGTTGCTCAGCACTTGAAATTATTATATCAATTAATTTAGAATATTTCATTTCATTTTCATTCATTGGAAGGTCACTTGTAGAATTTTCTAATTGCAATGTAAATGAAGTCCAGTTAGCTGCGGAAAGTCTATATTTTAAACTAGGATTAAAATTATAATGTGGGGTAACACGATTAGGTATAGATATTATAATTGGAAAATGATCACTTCCAAATGTAGTAGACAGAGTTTCCCAAGTAAGAATAGACGAAAGTGAAGGCGAACAGACAGTCAAATCTACAACACTCCTAGGGTCCTGCGATGGAAGAGCTCTACGTGTGATAGAGCCATCATTGATGACGCACAGGTCGGCCTCATCAAACAATTCTACTAGTAAACGTCCAAACACATCACAGTGGCCAGAGCCCCAGGAAGTGTGATGGGCATTAAAATCTCCTAACAATACAATAGGAGAAGGAACAGCAGAGATAATTAAAAGGATAACCGGAATTAAAACAGAATTAGGGCGAGGGATATATATTGATACAAAGGAAATATTAAATGCTCTAACAGCTACAACATTCATTTCAAGAGGGAAGGAAGGAAGGGAAATTTGAGAGAAGGGAAGAGAGCGCCTGACGAGTAGGGCACTTCCGGCATACCCATCAGCCCTGTCGTCCCTGAGACAGGTGTAACCTGATACCCTAAACTGGGAACCAGGGACAAGCCATGTCTCCGAGACAGCAATGACTGATGGGCGAAATTTGTTAATTAAATAAAGAAGCTCAGGTTTCCGCAATCGTAGACTTTTCGTGTTCCACTGGATAACGGACACTTGATCCATTATTACCTGATGCGAATGAGATGACCTGGGACAGTTTTTGGGCAACGTTGGACGGTAAAGGGGAACTAGATGTTGAAAATAATTCTAGGATAATTGATAGGAGAGTTTCTATCAGGAAACTCTGACGATTCTCAGACTCTGAAATTACAGGTTGAGGAAAGGCATGACCATTTGGGAGAGATGAGGCAGGGTTGGAGATAATAGAATTGTGGGCAGATTTGTCATAGGATTTTCCCAATGGTGCTTTGGGATGAGGAGATGCAAAAACAGTTTTAACATACGACCTGGTGTTAAAAGAGTTGTTTGGAGGCATTCTTTGAGATGATGTTGAAGGAGATGTAAGTTTTTGGGAAATTTCTGAGAATGATCTTCCTATCCTAGGAAAACTTAACGATGCTTCTTCATAGGAAACACCCTGTTGAGTCATAAAACTCTTTATGTTCTTTTGTCTCTCGTGTTCAGGACAGATTCGGTTAGAGGCAAAATGGCTTTCAGAACAATGCAAGCAGGTGGCTTTTGGCTCTTCAACATCACAAGTTTCACCGGTGTGATCCTTGGAGCATCTAAAGCATCTTGGTTTAGAGCGGCATTGGGCTTTTACATGACCGAAACGACAGCAGCTAAGACATTGAATTGTAGGTAGTTGGTAAAGCTCAACTCGGAGTGAAGTGTGATATGAAAATACACGTTCAGGAAGGAATTGTCCTCTGAAGGTCAAGACAACTGTCTGTGTAGGAATCCAGGAAACCTTTCCTTCGTCAACGGTTTTTCGGTTTAAACGTCGTGCTTTTAAAACAAAGCCACATTCACCAGGTATCTGTAAGGATTCAGCGAATTCATCAAGAGATAAATCCACGGGAACATTACGAACTAATCCCATGCGGGTAATGTTGAATGTTGGGATATTGACAGAGTATTTACAAAGGGAAAGGATTGGGTTATCAAGAAATTTGTTTGCATCTGTAGCTGTTTTAAATTCTACCGAAATCCGATTGCGTCCTACTGATTTAATACCATCACAGCAAATATTTTGTACTTTATGGGTCGATAGAAATTGACCGAATCTTATTGGACGAATGGTTGTTCCTGCCGACGGGTCAGGTTCTGTTCGTGATACGTGCACAATAAATGGGCCTTTATCTTGGTTTGTATATTCCTTAATCCCTATAACCATTATTGGATGGTGATAAATGGACTGGATGGAGGCAGAGGCCAAGTCAGGTGAAATAATTGTTTTTTTGCCTGAAGTGGAGGCGGTGTCATCAGTTGACAAAAGTCGACGTTTAGAACCATGACGCGCAGGTTCGTGAATATTCGCTGATTCGGACAAATCATGCGGGTCAGGAGGATCCGGCTCAGGTGGAATAGCTACTGCCATAACCGGCGAACTAGCTACGTCCATTTCCATTTTTCCCGCCGCCGCGGAGTTTGAAATAAAGTAAGATTAAAAAGGGAAAAACTATGCTAAAACATAAACTAAAGTACTTACCTATAAACACAAACTAATCCACAACCTCTAATTAAAAATAATCAACTTGATCTCGGATGTTTTCACACCTAAAAATATTTTTTTAAGGCTCAAATACCCGCTTACATGATTATTCCTCCAAATCAAAAAGTCGACCAAAGTAAAATGCGCACTGACTCTGACGACTGACTGACTCTGGCTGGCTGTGACAGTGACGCTGACTGACGCACAGAGCAAGTAGTTGCACTGGCGCACTGATTCTATTTGGCACTAATAAAAAAAAAAAAAGGAAGGTTATCTATAGGCGAATGCTACACGCAGTGGCGTAGCTACCCAGGGGCTAGGCGGGGCAGTGCCCCGGGGCCCTCAAGCTCAGGGGGCCCTCCAATCCTTACCAGAAATCTCGATCGAACTGAACTTTTGGAAATTTCTCCCATTTTCAAAATAAATATGACAGGCAACCCCACTTTAATCATGACAACTCAGTTGAGAGAAATTCAAAAGTTATGCCTAGGAAATTCCCCTAAATTCTTTCTGTAGGTTGGCAGTGTTGCAAAGACATTTTCCACTGGACGCGTTACTCGGCCGATCTCGCCCTATGCCCCGCTGTCACTCAGTCAGCCTTTTAGCCTAACTGACCGAAATTGTCTTGTCAGTGCGTTTGTGGTTGTCGAGGACAAACATTAGTTAAAAAATTTACTAGGTGTATTGTTTTGTAAAAATTATAGTGACTGATCCGCTAATATTTCTTTTCATAGGTAAGTACAATTTTATCCCATAAAAGCAGCTATTTTTTCGTAAAATTAAATAAACGTGATGTAATTATTTCATTCATACCGCCATTTTAAAAAGTACTCAAATTTTAATGCAATTTAATTAAACTTGTGACCTACCGAAACAAGTCTGGACTATACCGTTCATTTTCCATTCGTTCATTACAAAGATATTCATAAATGTTAATAATAAATATGTATGTCTAAGAAAAGAAAACTATAGGTACATACCAAAACTGTATTTTCGTCAAACGTAATTATTTTCCAGTGGGGAAGTAAAATAAATAAACCTTTGTAGCGAGTTCACTATTTTTTTCTGTTTATTTAATTACTATCTGATCCGACAGACGTTGTGCCGATTGTTTTATCCAGTTCTAGTTATGTGGTACAATAAAGTATTTATCCAGTTCTAGTCATGTAATACATAAATAAATAAATAAAATAAATAATTTTATTTATTTATTGTTTGTACCTTTGGAAGACAACAAACGAACTCACTCCTGCTCCTATACTGGCGTGCAAACATTGTACCTTCTCTTTATTGGTTTCTGTGTATCAGTGTGTCGTACGTAATGCCGGGGCTGAACCTCAGCGTAATCTTATTATTAGTGTTCTATTTGTCGGAATTTATAAAGAAAATCTGTAATTTTGAGCGCTAAATAAAGGCGTTAGGTGCACGCAATTGAAGCCTCATGATGAGGGTGAACAGTGAAATCACTATTAAAATATTTTTTTCACGAAGTACAGGCAAACGATCGTATTTAGGTACTATAATTTCAAATCGAAATGTAAGTAACCAAACTCCTACATTTTTCGTCATTCATTCATTTTGATTCATGAATTTCATCAATTGCGTCGATCACTTTAGAACATCTTATAGAATTGTGAAACAGTGCGCTATATGCCTAACTAAGACAGCAAAAAATCACTGCCCCCGTACCCCGCAAAAATTGGTTGAACGTGATTGCATTCATTTTGCAAGCATAACGTGTCCAGTGGAAAATGTCTTTGCATTGCAGTGTTGTCAATTTGACGGATAGTGAACGCTAACGGTGATAATTTTTTTTAGATAGAGAAACACAATGATACGCTAAAAGTGTCGTTGGGGAATCCCCGGAAAAAAATTTATCACCGTTAGTGTTACCACATTTAACGATGGAGACCATGAACGATCTCCTGTCCGCGGACCTGAATTAATGTACCTACAGTCACCTGACTTGCAATTTTTCACGATATTTCGCGTTATACAATGAGCCGTGGGGTGCCGGCAGTAGAATGTTACCCCTCCTCTCCTACCCGTGGATGCAGTAAGAGCCTGCTAAGGGACACCTCCGGAAGATGGGCAGCAGCGTCTTTCCTTATATCAACATCCCATACTGCGCTCACCAACCCGCCTGCCAAGCGTGGTGAGTATGGCAACTACCCCTCATGGAGATCCATGAGGGAGGCCTTAGTTCAGTAGTGGACGTTTTACGGCTGAAATGATGATGATGAATCAGTTTACATAGCAGTGGGGCCCCATTTTTTAATTTGCCCCAGGGCCCTTGGTTACCTAGCTACGCCACTGGCTACACGCTCGATATCTAATCTAATCTAATCAGCCTGTAGGATCCCACTGCTGGGCAAAGGCCTCCCTTCCCTCTCTCCATACTTCCCGGTCCAAGGCGTTGGTCGACCAGTCAGCACAGTACATGTCCAGCTCATCCCGCCATCTGCGCCTGGGCCGGCCGCGCGGTCGTTATACCGCATGTGGGACCCACTCGGTGGCTATCTTTGCCCACATTTCTTCCGACATGCGACACACATGTCCGGCCCAGTCCCACTTCAGTTTAGCTGATTTATTGACAGCATCGACGATTTTTGTCATGGAGCGCAGTGTGGTGTTTCTTATGCGGTCTGTTAATTTAACACCTAGAATACTGCGCTCCATCGCCCTTTGGCAGACTCCGAGCTTTGAGCGCTGAAGAGATGTCAAAGACCAGGTTTGTGCACCATAAGTTAAGATAGGAAGAATGCATACGTCCATGAGTTTGCGTTTGAGGCAAATTGGAAGGCTACCCTTCATTAATTCCTTCATGGCCCAGTAGCTTTTCCATGCGTTGTCTGTTCGACGGATGATCTCTTTTTCTTGTCTTGCCTGGAAAGAGGCTATCTGGCCGAGGTAAATATATTCATCGACGTATGCAATCTCCCCACCCTGTGCGCAGATCTTATGTTTGGTGCTATTAGTCATAACCTTGGTCTTTGACTGATTCATTGATAAGCCGATTGAAAGGCTCGCGTTGCTCAGGTCTACCAGCATCTGTTGTAGTTGATGCGATGTTGTTGCGAACAAAATGATGTCGTCGGCGAAACGAAGGTTGGTAAGTCTGTTTGCGCCATCGACAATTCCCTTTCCTATCCACTGATCAGCCAAGCTTCTGAAGATTTCTTCAAGGGTGGCTGTAAATAATTTAGGGGACAATGGGTCTCCCTGTTTGCGCTCGATATGTATCGCGATATTTGAATCGTAAACCAGGATCACGATATTTATCGAGTGTGTAGTATAGCGAATTCGCTATACCTACTACACACTATATCTATAACGTCTTGCTCTCTGCGCCAATCAGTGTCACAGCCACAGTCAGTGCGCATTTTACTTTCGAATGGGTTGGGTGCTAGTGCGGACTTATTAACTGCCGACATGACTTCATCAATCTTTAAAATGTAAATCGCAAATAATAGAACATAAACAAACAATGAAGTATTCACATTTAGTTATAGAATGGCATCTTTACTCAGTTACGAGACATTGGTGCATGCCCTTGCTGGATCCATGGTTTGTAGAATACCTAATATATTATTGATTCATCGAAGATTTTAGACGTAAGTAACTGCATTTTTATTTTATTTCTGATGATTCGATGTCGTTTTTTTTTCTGTTGCGGTCTACTGTAAATTGATGACAAATAAATATATATATATATATATAAATATTTTTGGTTTGCGTAGATGCTATCTATCTAAGCAAACTTCTATACGTTTAATAATAAACATGGGCATGCACCAATGTCTCATACATAACTGAGTAAAAGATGCCATTTCAAAACTAAATGTGAAGACTTCGTTGTTAAAATAGTTCCCTCGAACCATATAGATGGCGTTAGTTTTTTTTTTACTGGTAGGAAACACAATTTGACAATGACAGCAATTTGTGATTAATCACAAACTTGCGTTCTCCGCTTGCCAGCTCCATCTGTTAGGTTTAGTAGGAAACACTTTTTTGTTTTTTACTGAAAACGGCTCATTAAAATTAAAAAAAAGATTATGCATAAAAATGCATTTCATAATAAAATTACGATTAAAATAATATATCTATAATAAATACATCGGCGCGGCGCGCAACCAAACGAGCCGAGCGGCTAATGGCGGAGTTTTATAATTTTGAAATCTTTGTTTCTTTGTCGAAAAGTTCGTTTTACTAACATTTAATTGAAATCCATTTGTTCAAGCCAATTAACCACTGTTTTTAATGTGAGATTAATTTATTTTTCCCTTGGGGAATATAAATACTTAGTTGCATCATCGGCAAACATTACATACACATAAATGATTCGTTATTTTAGGAAGGTCGTTAACGTACAATAAAAATAATAGCGGGCCCAGTACACTGCCTTGCGGCACGCCTAGTACCTAACACTTGTTTGAACTCTGATTGGAAAGATTATTTTAGTTTTTTTTTTGTTAGTACTAATCTATTAGTATAGCCTGACTTCTGTTTTTTAATGTGATTAATTGTAAGTCGGCTATTAAACCGACAAGTGTGAGTGTGACTTCGGTCCTTTGTATGAGGTATAGCGAGGTGACTGCCAACATTCTCGTTTTCGCCCTTATACGATATAAAACATGAAAAATTATGATAAAACAAAGACAAAATAAATTTTGGCCTTACCTCGTCCAACTTCGCGAGTGTACATAATTATAGGATACCATCGAGAAAAAGAATTGCTTGAAGAATAGAAGTCACCAATAACCCATAATATTCGGTGAATTATCTTTTTAGGTATCCTCCTTCCCCTCATTGATACTTGCTCTGAGTCCTTCCCTCACGAATTACAATTACAAAATAATAAACAAGTTTAAAGTGTTGTGTTCGCTCGCCTATAATTGGCATTTATTTATGAATATGTATACTGTCGGCGTTCCTTTTTATAAATAAATAAATAAGTTTGTTTTGCGTTCATGATTTCGCTTTTCGGTCTCTGCTTCCTTCTGCCTACCTTCACCGAAGTACGATAATTTGTAAAAGGTGTACGTTGCACAGCTTTTGTTTAATAATAGGTATTCTGTGTGTGGTTTAATCGGAGATCAACTTCATATTCCATCATCATATGAACAATGAAGCAATTTATGTCCGAGGATAATATTTGCGCTCAGAACTTACTAAAATTAGTATCGCATGGAAATGCTATTATTGCCGAAATTCTAAGGCTAAAGGATCATGTGCCTTCAATATATTTGTAAGTACATTTTTTTCTGGCTCTATTACTTCTCAAGTGAAACTTTTGCAGCTATCACAAAACACTTGTAAGTACCTAGGTATTTCTCTTTAACTACCGAAAAACACATATTTTGATGTATACTGTAAGCTTCTGTTTTGTTTGAATTATTTATTTTGTTCAAGCTGTGGCATCCTATTACTAAAAGGACATGTAGCCTATAAGACTACTTAGACTATCTAATTTTAAGTTTTGTATGTGATTTTTTTGTTGGATGTCCTAAATAAATAAATCTACACTGTAATTATGGGAGATTAAGGTAAGAGTGCACTTGAAAAATATTTCAATGTAATATTTGCTTTAGAAATAAAAATACCTACATGTATTTACTACCTGCTAGACCTACTACCTAATGACTGAAAATAAATAATAAAACATGACAGTTTATACATCTAGTCTCCCACATCCCACTGCAGGACAAAGAACTATCTTTAGGGTTCTGGACTAAAATGGTAAAAGGAACCCTTAAGGTGTGACTTTGCCTGTCTGCCACAGATGGATATCTTGGGAATTACTGAAGCTATCGACTTGAAATTTGAAATGGTATTAGATAATGCCGATAACGCCTTGGGGTGCCGGCAGTAGAACGATACTCCTCCTCTCATGCCCATGGATGCAGTAAGAACCTGCTAAGGGATACCTCCGGAAGATGGGCAGCAGCGTCTACCCGTGTATCGACATCCCATACTGCGCTCACCAACCCGCCTGCCAAGCGTGGTGAGTATGGCAACTACCCCTCATGGAGATCCATGAGGGAGGCCTGTGTTCATCAGTGAACGTTTTATGGCTGAAATGATGATTAGATAATGCATAATCACTCATATTTCATATTATGTTGAAAAATATTCTTAATAAGATTGTCAAAGATTTTATGTGAGGTTGTGTAGGGTGTCATATGAAAAAGCTTCATTTGCACATCAATAAAGAGTTTATAGTTTTCTATTAAGCCTATATAGTTTTTGACTTATTTATAAAAATGGTTTAAAAAAATCTGTCCCCCCTTTATCTCTGAAGTTTGCAGAGACAAGCCTGAAACTTTAGCTAATAGAAGTGTATGTAAAGATATTTAAAACAAACAATCTAATTCAAGGTCTTTCAGAAATCAATGTTCCTCTATCAGACAAAGTGAAATTTAGTGAAACCTTCATTCCGAGTCTGACTCACTCTCTTCTTGGCTTTATTTCTGTTTATTTAAGTTAATTTATGTTTTTTTATAGATTGGAGACAAAAGAATTACAACAAAAATATCAGGAAAACATCATGGATTTTAGTTATTTTAAAATTTCTGATGCACATGAGAAGAAAATATCTTTGAATGTGGTAAGTTAAAACCATAATCAAAATGATTTTTGTTATGTTTATTGGTAAAACCATTTGTACATCATAACTGATTTTTTATTTCCAGAAACTGCAAGATTTAGATGATGAGCTAAAAGAGAAATATTTGGATTTGATAACCAGATTTTATCTGCTGTTTGAAAATGTTTATCAATACATTGTTGATCTCAATTTGTTTTTGGAACAGTTGAATGACAATGCCTTCATCCAGCAAAATATGGAGACAGCTATGAAAGATGTAGAAGGCAAACAACTGATGGTGAGAGGAAAACTACCTACAATTATTTATGAATAAAATGGGCTGAGTAGACTTCAACCTATTGTTAGGCCTGGACATTAACACAACATTATTTTAATTCCTACACCAACTGCACATATTGAGTTTCCACTAATATAACACTAATATAATAATGGTCTGACCACATGAGGGTTTCAATGGTGTTATAATTACCAATCATATCCTTGGCTTGGATATTAAAAGTTACATGCATTTAAATGTTGTAGTAGAAAGAGACTACACTAAGTAAGGGCATGTGCTGTGGTAATGCTCATTCTGAGAAAGGGACAAAGCACCCCACCACTCCACATACTCCTCATCTACAATTTTAATTGCCAAGATCTTACTGTCAAAACACTGTTTAAATTATTTTGTAATTTGCTAATTATATTGCTGTCTAATAAGTATTTTAACTATTTGATCTAGAAATTCAGTGTGCAGCATAAGCAGTGTCATAAATGGCCTTGATTCATTAGACTAGACCAAGTACCTAAAATCATACTTTTTTGTCTTATTTCAGTGTGAATCTCTATACCTGTATGGAGCCATGCTAATGCTATGTGACTTGTTTATTCCGGGTGTGTTGCGGGAAAGACTGCTAGTGGCATTCTACCGCTACAGCACAAGCCAGTCTCAAACCAACATAGATGATGTATGCAAACTGCTGAGGGACACTGGCTATGATGTGCAGAATGGCAAAAGGCCTTCAGATTATCCTGTAGAATATTTTAGGTATGTATAAACTTCCTACTTACATAACAAAACTATATGCTACTTGACTAATTTTTGGTGTTCTGTACACAGAGGTCTACTGAAATCTCTGGTGATGTAGATACATACCTAATGTCAAAATTTGGCGTGACGTCACGCGCCGACGTGTTTCGGTATAGTTTAGGATTATGTATGACTGACGTCACGTCAATTTTGATTTTCATATGGTAAGAAGGTAGCCTATTATTTTTAATTCGTTTATTTTTTATAATATTAGTTCCTAATTAGCGTACTTTGTATTAGTGTATGGTATCGCCAATCCGTCTGCCAAGCGTGGTGAACTGGTGATTATGGCAACAACCCTTTATAATCAGTATTTGAAGATCCATGAGGGCGGCTTATGTCTAGCAGTGGACTTCCTATCGCTGAGGTGATGATGAAGAGTGTATGGTTATTGTACATGTTGGCGTCCCTATTTATAATTACTAAATAAATTATGCTACTACTGCTTTTTAATATCAACTAATAAGCAATATGATAGAAAAAATATAAATTTATTACGTAAATTTAATTTTCATTCTAGCCGCGTCATTATCCGTCCAGAATTTGTCGAAAAGGTAGTCGGAAAGTTAAGATCTGAAGACATTTACAACCAATTAGCAGTCTACACAATGCCAGAAGATCAGGCGTCTGCTCTGGCTACTCAGGCAAGCATGCTTGTTGTCTGTCTGTATTTCACACCACATTACTTACACACAGACAATTCCAAGATGAGGGAGATCACTGATAAATTCTTCCCGTGTAACTGGGTTGTGCCTGTCTACATGGGGGTAACTCTCAACTTGATAGAGCTATGGGATAACTTTAGAGCAGCGAAGTCAGCACTTGCCAACACTTGTAATGCTAAATTGATCAAAGAAGTATCTGCTAAAAGAGGCAGTTCTGTTGAAACACTGATTAATAAAACACACCAGCTGCTGAAAGAAGGTACCTTAACTGACGATTTTGTATTGGATAATATCAACAAGATAGTGAATGTTCTGTTAAATTCAAATCTGGTTGTGAGATGGATTTTGTTACACAATTGTGATGTTATATTTTACGACACGAACAAAAAAAGTAAACAGCTCAGAGAGGTCGTGCAGAAAGAGTCGCATTATGATCCATTGAAATTGCTAGAACTTCTTATTAGCACTGCTGAACTCGAATTAAAAGTCAGAGAAGTGCTAACGAGACTGCTTGATAATAGAACTGAGGCTTGGTTAAAAAACAAAACTGAAGCGGAGGAGGCCCTTCAAAATCTAGCAGAACTTTTTTCTGGAGAAAAGCCTATTACTAAAATACAAGAAAATGAACAACTTAAACTGTGGTTTGAAAGCATTGCTAAACAAGTTGCATCTCTTGGAGAACCCACATCGTCAAAATCGATAAAGAAAGTAACTCAGCTTTTACAAGCTTTGGAGGAAGTTGAAGACTTTCATGGAATAAAAACAACATCAACTATTCTGCAATTTCTTTCTGACAGCAAGGATGCCTTAAAATATTTGTTGAGAACGGCATCTTTAAAAGAAGATTCGTTAGTCACTTTAGAAACGGTTGCTGATGTCTCCTACGCTTGGTGCACCATAGACCTGTATACGAAATACATGCAGGACAGCATCAAGGAAGATCCTTCAGTTACAAGCAGATTGAGATCTCTATTCCTCAAATTGGCGAGTGCTATGGAAATTCCACTGCTAAGAATAAACCAGGCTCACAGTGATGACCTCATATCAGTATCGCAATACTACAGTAATGAACTTATTAAGTACATACAAAAAGTACTGCAGATAATCCCAGAAATGGTCTTCAGTATTGTTGAAAAAATTATCGATCTCCAGACTTGGACGATCAAGGAGGTACCTACAAGACTGGAGAAGGAAAGGCTGAGAGATTTCGCACAGTTAGATCATAGAATGGAAGTCGCTAAATTGACTCATTCGGCATCTACGTTTACAACGGGTAAGTACGATTGTTTCACAAAGTCAAATGTTTATTTAGATGAAATGTAATCAATCACAAAGATACTGAATACGCTGGAGCAGATATATAAAATAAATAAAGTTAACTGGACAAGGAGCATAGGGAGAATGGTATTTAGGTAGTCCGTAGGAACTTACCCTATTTTAGTTATTTTTTTCTGATCACTAAAGAAAATCAGTTATCCTTTTATGCCTTTTACTATTTCCAGGAATCTTGGACATGAGATCAACTTTAGTAGGTGTCATAAGGGTAGATCCCGCTGAACTACTAGAAGAGGGGCTTTTGAAAGAATTGGAGCGGCATATAAGCAAAAAGTTCGAACAGTTCATTGATCCTCAAGGAAAGAAACTTGTGTCGAGTGCAGGCAATCTTCTTGGAAGACTGCAGAGACTTTCAGAAAGCATGGAAGGTTACAAGAGGTCTTTGGAATACATACAGGATTATATCAACATTCACGGGTTACGAATCTGGCAAGTGCAGGTAATACTGAACGGACTTGTTTAATAAAAAAGAAAGATGAAAATAATGAGAAATAAAATAATCATCATCATCATTTCGACCCATGGACACCCAAAACTTTGTATAGGTCTCCCCTATAGACGTCAACCTTTTTGGACCTGATATGAAATATACTGTTTTAATTCTACCACTACTAGTCATATTTGAGTTCTTTACTGTACTACTTTTATCCATTGAAATTGGCCGGCATTTCCAAATTTCTGTGCATGTCATCATTACGTGGGGTCAGGACAACAAATCTACTTGTACTCTCCCCGGTCGGGCATCCTAACTGTGAATCTGCCTGATACGTACCTACTCCTATAAATATTTTTTTGTACGTAAATTTATCGTCTTCCTGGAACCATTTATATTGCAAGTTTACAACACGCCGAATTGACGCCGAAACGTCGGGATTACCTATACGCGAATAACGCGATAGATTCCGTTAAGGTGCCATGCCGTGGGGTGCTGGTAGTAAAATGTTGCCTCTGTCTGTGGATGCAGTAGGTAAAGCCTGTATTACATTACACGGTATTCAGGGACCCTTACCCTAACTAAAAGTGGTGTAATAAGAGTTAGAGCGTAAGGGCGCCCTAACAGGGCGACCGGTCGGACCCGGCAAGCCTTGCTTGGTAGTTAGGGCGATTAGGGCGCCCTAACTACCGGGCCCTGAATATCGTGTAGTGTAATATAGGCTTAAGAATCATTCAGTATTCGATTTCTTTATTTTCTCAAAATAATTTTACAATTCACTACATGAGAACTTACAAAATTAAGTTTTAAAACTAAGTAGGTAAATATAGTTACCTAACAAGCATGCAAATACCATGGGTACAAGATAAATTAAACTTATTCTGTAAATTAGTTGTAGGTAGGTAAATATTTTTGTGCTAGACGAATAAAGATACAATAGGGACGCCAGTTGCAGTACAGCGTATTGAATGTATGAATACCGCCACCTGACTGTACTTCTTTTAGAAGACGGTTGTAGAGTTCATACATTCATGACCTTAGATACATGATGGCCTATGTCCAGCAGTGGACGTGGACATAAGTCCTACGACTGAGATGATGATGACGAACGCGATAAATGTCGTGTCAATGTATAAAATCTATTGGGATCGCGGTAGTTTATGAAAGCTTGAATCTTATTTCATTTTTAGGTATCAGCTATTATAAAAGACAGTGTTGCGAAGGAGATCAGCCTCCGCAAAGGCGTCACGCTCTGCAGCCCTTCAGCCGGTTTCATGGGCAGTCTGGCGAGGCAGATAGTACAGCTTGTGGATGCAAGGTATCATTATTAATTTAGGTAAATGTTCTAGGAACTGACAATACGCCCGATATAACTTGGCTGGAATGAAGTTAGGTTCTAAGTACTTAAGTCGTTTTATGAATTGAAGCAACGAGTCTGTGCAACTTGGTTTTAATGTGTCACGCTGGTAATCGTTCAAGGACTGGGAACCTCCATGTAATGTACAACACATTTGCGACTGCTGGAGAACCTTAGGCATTTCGGCCTTGTAATTACGGACTCGTATGTCTCGCTCGCTGGTAGGTACTTGCGACTTCGACTACATCGAGAGCTTTGCTTAGTTTGTTAAAGGTCTTCTCAGCTCAGAATCATCTTCTGCTGGTTTTTTATAGATCTCCCTCAGTTTTTACCAGCTTCCTATGTCTATGGCGCAATTTTCATCCAAGTGCGCCCCAGCGACTGCGATAATGTCGTGTAATAACGTGAAATGTCTAATATTATTTACATATTTCAGAATTTGCACTTACGTCGGCGTGTGCACAGCCTGGTTCGATACAAAAACTCAACACGAAATCATAAATACAAAAACATTTTCGAAACTGGACGAAGCTATAGGAGTGGTTGGATTACACGGTTTGGACACGCTCTACGCGTTCATGATAAAAAACCAGATGTTGAACCTACAAACTATCTTCAGAGCGAGCCAGGATAAGACCTCCCTTAATCCAAATACTTCTGTAGGAGATATGGAACTGTTAATAACAAAGATGGGTAAAACTTCCCAGCAGATATCAGACGTTCTGGTTTTAATTGGAACTCTGCAGATATTAAGGAAGCATATTGCTTACCAGCTTAATACGAGTTGCAAATTCGATTCTGCACATTTAGAAGCTTCACTAAGAACGCTCAACGAGTAAGTTAATAAAAAGCCATGGGTAAAGATATATCTTGTTACGCAGTGCACACCTAGCACGACAATGCACAATACACCCAACGCGACACGTCAGTGCAGATCTGGTATCCCCATCAGATTAATAATTAAACCTATATATACACTTCAGCTTCACTTCAGACAGTGTTTGATTATTGAAACACTGACTCTTAATTTATTAAATGTTACATTTAATAAATGAAGAGTAAAAAGAATATTAAAACACAGACCTGAAGAAGTGGACCTCTTCATTTAATAAATTAAGCATAATTATTTTCAGAGCAATTCTACTTGAGCTGAAAAGGAATAAAATCGATGATGGAAAACCGAAAGTGTCATCCGTAATGCTGCAAAATCTAGAAGACTATTTACTGAGAGCTGGAATTTATGATCCCTATGATAAAATATATGTCAAGAATGTTCAAGAATTCCTACACATTGATATGGGACGGCTGTTAGCTATTGTTCTAATATCTCAGTTATCTAAACTGCAAATGAGCTTAACAACAGGTAATGCTGTGAAACAAGCAGTTATACAATGTTTTTCATTCCAAACACTTGTGAGTTAAACTGATGCAATGTCAAATAGATATTATACTCACATGAGATTTAAAATTCATTAGTCATTCATTAATACATAATTAAGATTCTAAGCAAAATAGGATTTAATTGATGTCTTATCAAGGAATGTATAAGAAGCTTAAATATAGAAAATTGGCATGATAAAGTTTGTGATCTTGACTTGTACACAACATAGGTTTTAAATGTTATATAAATTGTTAAAAAAAATGCTTATGCTCTTTTTTTCAGGTGATCTCATATCCCGTAAGCCAGGAGAGAATATTGATGGATATCCCCTAGTGGTTGGAATATACACTCTATTACATCAGACCAAGACTGAAAATGTTGACATATTCATTGATTTTATATGCAACTACATAAAGTAAGTACTTAATTTAGTAAGGTATAAAATATTATTAATTGACACCACATCTTTAGGGTGCATAACTGCAGGTGGAACTGAGCTTATTATTGCTTAAATTTGGTTATTATCAGTAGTCATCACTGGCGATGTCTGGGAATTATTTTCCATTTGTCACCAGTAACTGCTTGAATTGATCAATCACAACACTCAAAGGCTTGTGGGAATGAGTCAGATCTTTTTTATGGATCATCATTTCAGCCGTAAAACGTCCACTACTGAACACAGGCCTCCCTCATGGACATCCATGAGGGGTAGTTGCCATACTCACCACGCTTGGCAAGCAGGTTGGCGGGCGCAGTACAAGATGTTGTTACATGGAAAAATGCTGCTGCCCATCTTCCGGAGGTATCCCTTAGCAGGCTCTTACTGCATCCATGGGCATGAGAGGAGGGGTAACATTCTAGTGCCGAAATTTTATGGATAATTATTACTAAAACTAAAGTAAAAGCTAATTATTATTCAAGTTATTGATTATAATATTAACAATTAATATTATATTTCAGGTTGAAATATACAGAAATTCCTACTGAGGGAGCATATTACATAAGAATTCTGGAGCAGTTCTGTGAAACATTCCATTACTCTTTTAAAAAATTGGAAAACAAACTACCTATGATGCTATTTACACACAGTTTACAAATTAAAGCACCATAAAAAAAAACTATCATATTACAAAGTTAAACAACTGTACTAAAAAATAACAAATAATTTATTATGTATAGTAATCCTTACACTAACTTAATCATCATTCATCATTTCAGCCGTAGGACGTCCACTGCTGGACAAAGGCCTCCCTCATTGATCTCCAAGTACTGCGGTTGGAAGCCGTCTGCATCCACCGCCGACCAGCAGTTCTCACCAAGTCGTCTGCCCATCTTGTAGGTGGACGTCCTACGCTGCGCTTGCCGATCCGTGGCCTCCATTCGAGAACTTTGCTGCCCCATCGGCCGTCAGTTCTGCGCGCTATATGGCCTGCCCATTGCCACTTCAACGTGCTAATCCGTTTGGCTATGTCGGTGACCCGAGTTCTCCTACGTATCTCCTCATTTCTGATTCGATCCCGTAGTGAAACCCCGAGCATAGCCCTCTCCATAGCTCGTTGAGCGACTCTGAGCTTGTTCATAAGGCCAATAGTGAAGGACCACGTCTCGGTTCCATATGTCATCACTGGTAACACACACTGGTTGTAGACTTTCGTCTTAAGGCACTGAGGTATGTTGGACGAAAAGACGTTGCGAAGTTTCCCAAACGCTGCCCATCCGAGTTGGATTCGACGATTGACCTCTTTCTCGAAGTTGGACCTACCTAATTGGACTGTTTGTCCTAGGTATACGTACGCGTCGACAACTTCAAGAGCCGAGTTCTCAACCATAACTGGGGCAGGCACGACATGGACATTTGACATGATTTTCGTCTTGTCCATGTTCATTTTAAGGCCTACCCGCTGGGAGACTCGATTGAGGCCTTCGAGCATCGTGCTGAGCTCTTCCATCGACTTTGCCATGACCACAATATCGTCGGCAAATCGAAGGTGAGTGATGTATTCGCCGTTAATATTGATGCCCAGCCCTTTCCATTCCAGGAGCTTGAAGGCATCTTCCAAAGCGGTCGTAAACAGTTTCGGAGAGATTACGTCTCCCTGTCTTACGCCTCTTTTTAAGGGAATCGCCTTCGAGCTCTGTTCTTGTACTCGGACTGACATAGTGGCGTTTGTATACAAACACTTCAACACTTCGATGTACCGATAGTCAATTCGGCATCGTTGGAGAGACTCAAGCACCGCCCATGTTTCGATCGAATCGAAGGCTTTCTCATAGTCCACAAACGCAAGACATAGCGGCAAGCTATACTAACTTAATAATATAACTAAATAAATATTTTATCATTGTTATATATATTTTTTTTACAAACACAATCATAAAATAAAGGAAATTATCTGTAGTTTTGTCTTGCAAGCTCAGGATTAAATTGTGAGTTATATTTCGGCCTAACTCTGCTCGTATCAGTTTCTTTTGGTGCGGCAGCATCATTAGTGTCACCATTTAATTTGGTTAAAAACTGTTCTGCTTTTAATTTCTCCTCCCTCTCACGCTTGAGTCTAGCTTCTCTCAGTTTCAGAAGTTTATTTTTCTTGTCAGATTCTTTGTTTTTGAAATCAGAATTTTTATCTTTCTTATGTCTTTCTTTGGAGTCCTTGCATGGTTTTAGGCCTTTGTTGTGGCAATACTTTACAAATGAAATTAGTGGATCTATCCTTTGTTTTGATTTCCACCCAACCTCACCATTCTTGATGTCTGATGTGCTGCTTTTAGGTTTACCATCTTGATCTTTTAAAACTAATTTATTATATGTTTCTTTTATGTCATCAGATCGTGTAAACCTAGATGAGTTAGGAGCTACTTCATACCAGTTTTTCTTTTTTAAAGATTCATTTGTATCTTGCCCGAGATAAGTAAGGTAGCCAATTTTCTTTTCATAGTCCTCTTTTTTTTCTTTTACTTCATTATCATGTTCTTTATTAGTGTTCTTGTTCGCGTTATCATAGTCATCAAACAAGTTAATGTGTTCTCCCTCTGGTCGTGGCAGCGATTCACTTGTTGGGGTGGTCACTCCAGCTTCAATGAGTTTTTGTTTGCTTTTATTTTTCAAAACATTAATGCGAGCTTCTCGATCAGCGTTTTCAATCCTTAATCGTTCCTGCCTTTCTTTCTCGGCAGCTTCTGCTTCATCTTTTCTTACTCTTGCTATATTTTCTTTAGTCCTCACATGCCATCTCTTTTTCGGCAGGATATTCATTATTATTTCAGTTAAAGCCTGGGAAAATATAAACGTAATGGAAACCGTTTGTTTTTTAATTTTTCGAGTTAATTTTATGGTGAATAAAGTGAGATTTCGTAGCTTGGCTAATATATTTTTACACTTTGTTTTTTTGTACTTTGTGATGATAGCCTTCTTCTTTTTGAATGGCTTCTTCTTATTTTTTGGCTTCTGTGACTAGCCATCACAATTCTACCAGTGTCCGTACAATGATACTTCCTTAAATTACGCAGCCGGAGAATCAAATAAGAATATGGCCGGATATATATATTTTTGAATGGCTGATGCTTGCCACTTGCTGCAACTTTGCCAGTGTCAGTAAGTATCTTAAACGTGTTTAACGATGGCCAGCCAAATAACTTATGAATTTATGGTGGAATTGTGTAAAACCAAACACAAAAAGCCATAATAAAATAAAAAGACAAGACAAGAGAGCGGGTTAGGCCTGTGGGTTAGGCCTTTGGGTTAGGCTGACATAATATGAACGAAATATAACTCGAAAAAGTCAATCAAATCCGTGATTTAGGCGTAATTTTTGACTCTTACCTTAAATTTGATCAGCATATACTAACTATTACCAATAAAAGTTTTAAAACCTTAGGATTTGTTATCAGAAATAGTAAAGAATTTAAATGCTCATCCACCAAAATAAAATTATTCCACGCACTTGTCAGACCAATCCTAGAGTATTGTAGTTTATTTTGGCACCCTCATTATGATATCTACACAAAACGAGTTGAAAGCGTGCAGAGAAGGTTTCTTTATCATCTGTCATACGGTGATAAGATGGCCAAAAAACTGTCAAGTTACAATAAACGTCTTAAACATTATAAAATGAACCAGCTTTCTCATCGCAGAAATTTCCTAGACATCATATTCCTGCACAAACTATTTTATAACGGTAAAATAGATTGCACTGAATTAACTGGTAAACTAATGATTCACGCCCCCACTCGTTTACCAAGGAAGAGTTCTTACGACTTACTAATTACCGGAAAACAATAGACACTTATAATGTAATTAAAACACCTGTTTTAATTAAAAAGTAAAAACTTCAAAAATAGTTCCCTCGAACCATATAGATGGCGTTAGTTTTATTTAACTGGTAGGAAACACAATTTGATAATGACAGCAATTGTGATTAATCACAAAGTTGCTTTCTCCTGCTTTCTCCGCTTGCCAGCTCCATCTGTTAAGTTTAGTAGGAAACACTTTTTTGTTTTTTACTGAAAACGGCTCATTGGCTAAATCAAGATAAGAATTAAAAAACATCCACAAAATGAAAACCGAACACGATGAATCATTTTCGCGCCCAACCTAAGCTAAGCTTAGGTTAAGCTAAGGTGATAGCACTGTGGCTGTAGATGTTTGGGATAGTGATTTCATTTCATTCATTTAAGTCAAGACTTAGTTGTAGTTTGTAAAGATTAGCGTCATGTTCATTACATGTTTTTGCAATGCTATCGAAAGCCTAAGCCTGCTTAAGAAATAGGCGCGTGCCTTGTCTTGTTATATCTCGTCTAAGGCTTAAGCACACTAACCTGCAATGTACAGTACAGTACATGATCTCTTGGAATAGACATAGACAATCCGCCTCTAGACCGATAGCAAAGCAAAATGTGAACGAGACTAGCCGAATACGGGACTGTAAAGGCCATAGTTGGTCTCTGGTTGGACTAGATTTAAAAAAAAATTGGAGTACCATTGGCTTTAATTAATTTATAAATATAGCCAATGGTACTCCAGGATATTATCACTTGCTTAGGCCTGTGTCCTGCCACGGACTGAAAGACCTATTACGATTGTTCGGGACCGTCTCCACGAGCGAGGAAATCGTGGCGATTCTATAGCGCGGACTCGCCGCAATTCCCTCACTCGTGGAGACGGCCCCTAAGTTTTAAATCGGTTTTTTTATAAAGCTTATAAAGCCAAATTATTACGATCCGTCCCATAAAATCGAAATTAGATACCTAACGAAACTTCGAAACAATATTTTTTTCGTGTGGCCATCACGAGGGCCATCTCTTCGTGTGACTTTGACGGGACTGGACATTGACATTTTTTCATTCCACTACAAAATCCAGCCATAGACAAAATAGATCATCCGACGCAACGTAAAGAAACTTGGATGAGTTTTCTTGAAAAACTTTCAATTTGTGCTTTTATCGAATAAATAATTAATTTAATTGGGATAAGTAATGTAAACAAAGAAAATCCTGTAAAGTTTGTGCTAGATGCAAGATTTTTATTTGGGTTTCCTTAATTTTGTCTAGGTTATACCTTGGTAGTGATTGTCGTAATTTAGTTAGCAATTTCTACACGATAATGGAAGGAATAGAAGAGCCTGCTTTGCAAGAGGCTTCAGAAGAAAGCGTTAAAGATAGTGCTAGCGATAATATTACCATAAGCGTACAGACATTAACAGAAACAGATGTATGTTACACATCAAACGGTGTCGCCGAGTCGGAGGCTGTGGACTTGAAAAACGAGCAAGACACCGCACCTATTGATGAAACTACTATCGTCGATGAGGCAGCCGAACCAACTACTAAAATCGAAGTACACTACGAACAATATGAGGATGTTGCTGAAAGTACTGAGATACACCAAGAGCTAGCAAGCAATCCTGAACATGGCGATGAAGTTGGTGAAAGCGAAACATCAGCTGGAATGCATGACCCAGAGTATACTGAAGTTGAAATTAGAGATGGAAATAATACTACTTTTGAACCTGAAGTTATAGAAGAGTCTGTGGTTGAAGTTGATGGCTTTGTGGAAAATAATGCAGGGAATATAACATTTGAAACAGAAATATTCATAGAAAATAATACTGCTGAACTTAAAGAAATGTATGAAGAACCTGATAGCAGCAATATCTTGAGTGAACTTGGTCAAAATATAGAACTAAGTGATGCGCTACGCTCAACCGATGCATGTGATTCTGTTGAAAATAACAACTGTGAACAAGAAGTTTTTAACAAGGAAGAGTTACTTGATATTTTGGAAGGTAATGATACCGAACAGAATCGAAAAGCCATATCAGAAAATTTCAATGCCGACAGTAAGAAATTGGAAGAGCAATTGGCCATGCAGCAACTAAACAGATTGAAGCATAGTGACTCTAGGAAACGTACCCGTAATTCACCTAAGAAACCAGATAAAAAACAACCCAAGAGAAATAGTTCTCAATATCCTATGAAAGAGAAAGAGGAAGTAACTACTAGCTCACAACAAGCTCCTACAGATCAAGTTGAGGATACCACTACCCCACTTAATACTACCAAGGAAACAAGAGGTAAAACCATGACTGCTAAAGAAGCAAAAGCTAAAGTTAGTACTACCAGCAGCTCACCAAATGCTTCTAATGAAACAAATAAAGCAGTTGATGACACAATTATTTCACAAAATCCTACTAAAGAAGCTAAAAAAAAAGTTACGGAAACATCCACTCCACAGAATACTTCTAAAGGAGTAAAAAGGAAAGTTCATGAATCAAACAATGTGCAAAATGCTTCTAAAGACAAGGAAGAAACAGAAACTGTCAGCTTACAAAGTGTTGCTAATGAGGCAAAAGGTAAACTTGACGATAAGAATAGTTCAAACAAAAGTATAAAGGAAAATTCAAAAGAAGCAAAATCGAAGTCCAAAGTGGAAACAAAACCAAAAAAAGACATTGTCACTACTTTGGTGCAAGACTGGAGTGATGATGAACCTAATGATACAGAAACTAACACACATAACAATGAAACTCAAGACTTACTTGAAGACACAGAAGAGCTTGTTATAACACAAATAATTGTAGCCCCAGAACAGGACAAACCAAAAAAAACTCAAGGAGATGAGCAAACATCCAACAGTGTAGAATCTTCTGTAAGTGATGAACTAAGTACCAACAGAAAAAGTGGAGATGAATCACAACCACAAAGAAGATTAGGGAGAGTAATAAAAAAGAAAGTCATATATGATCCTGACAATCCTGATACCTTTACTAAAACAGCAAAACACCATATTAAAAAAGAAAAAGAGGCTCTACCTCTGCCTGAAAAAGATACAACACAGGCTACACCTACACCTAAGAAAGTGAAGACAGATGAGTCTCCTCAGGTAGCTAAATCGAAATCACCTGTATCCAAAATGCAATGGAAGAAGCCTCAACCTAGGAACAGTAAGCAATCTACTAAAAGACTTACAGAAATTGATAAACTTCTGATGGATGAAGGAGCAGTTAACATGATTTGTCAGCTTACTCCAGATGCTCTTAAGGGAAATAAGAACATGAAAACAAGAGCGGAATTTATTAAAAACATTCAAAGTAACACTCCTGACTCTAAAGAGATGAAATTCCGTGAAAGAAAAAGTAAGATAAAAACAGAGGAGGGTGAATCCAAAAAGCTAGGAAGTTCGAAACAACGACTTTCTTTGAGTAGCTCAGTTAAATCTCCTGCTGCTAGTGATGATTTTGAAAATCATAGTGCCGATGACTCTATTATCTACCGCCGCCACTCATCCAGCTCCTACTCCAGTTCTTGCATGAGTCCTAGAAGGCTGAGTGATGTTGAAGGGGGCTCCAGTAATCAGAGTGCTATTATAACTCAGATTGTTCAGGAGAGCAAAGTTAATTCTCCTGCTGATAAAAAAGATTCTACCATATTCATGTCGGAGAAGACTAGTACTCCAAGAAGAGACATAATGAATAAAAGTGATTGTCTATCAATCAAGCAGAAGCTGAACTCAAAGCTTTCCCAGGCACTTAATAAAAGAAAACTGTCCTCTTTCCAATCGGAAAAACCTTCTAAAGTAAAGAAGGTAGTGCAGGTAGAAGAAGTCTCGACTGATGTTACGCTGAACTTCAATAAGAAAGTAGCCGAAATATGCATTCGTAAAGCAGGCTCCTTGTTTAATGTCCAGGTAAGAAAACAATATTTGTATGAATTATTAGCATAATTAGTGTGTATTGTGTAATAATATTTGGAAGACTGTGGGTTGCACCTGGCCAAGAACAGCATACTACAGACTTGTACAGCAAAAGCAAAAGGAGGCCTATGTCCCTGAATCCTTCTTTAGTACTTTAAAGAGTTGTGCTGGTAAAGGTCATGGTAGCATCTCGGGGGACATTGCAAAATATACTCCAATGCGTGACGTTAGTGCGGGTCTGATATCCCCACCAGAATTAGAAGGAGGCCTATGCCTGGCTGTGGATTGAGAAAAGCTGATGATTGTTTCCTACCAAGTATAGGCACTCTTTTACCCTGAGGCAATCTTAATGAAAGTGTATATTTTGCAGATAATGAGAGTATTGGAAAATATTCTTTGGATGGTAGACTCAAATAAAGAAACAACTGTCACATTGTTAACATCCGAAAGAGGAAACCTGTGTTCAGGGTTGGATTTGAAGCCCATTCTTGAAAATGAGAAACATGCTCGTGATATTGCTGACCATGCAAGGTAAATTAGAGCTATTTGTTTGTGAAGCCCAACTATAAATAAATAATGCTGGATGTAAACAGGATTTATGAATTCTAAAAATACATAAGTACCTATTTTTTATCACTGCCGCTGGGTGGGCATTAGAATGTTGCTTCTGTTTCCCGTGGATGCAGTAAGAATCTGCCAAGGGATACCTTCGGAAGATGGACAGCAGCGTCTATTCGTGTATAAACTTCCCTTGCTGAGCTTGCCAACTCGCCTGCCAAGCGTGGCGTGTATGGCCTCATGATCCTGGTGATCCATGGGGAGGTCTAGCATATAGCTATGTCTAGCAGTGGATGTGTGCAGCAGTTGATGATGACCTATTTCTTATAAAATAATATTATGTAGGCTGATTGTGTATTTGCAAATACCCAGACCCTGGACAAATATCTGCTGTTCATGCAACTTTCTGCATCTCAGCAATAAACAACAACCATCCCAATATTTGTTTAATCAAATTGTAGTCAACCTGGAGGCTCTTCTCATTGTATTCTACACTAGCTAACCGGTGCCCACTTCGTTGGGCGGTAATATATAGCCTATGACACTCACAAATACTGTGGCTTTTTATTAGTAAAAGAATTTTGAAAATCGGTTCAGTAGATCCAGAGATTACCCCCTACAACCTCACAAACTTTACCTCTTTATAATATTATATTCTACATTACTAAAATTCGAGCCCGCCATGAAAGCTGTAGGCTAACGACATACAATTCAACAGATCGTTAATGCACGCATTAGAGAGCCATAGTAAGCTGGTCTTAATTGGAGTGGAAGGAGAAGTACAAGGCTTCGGTCTGGCGCTCGCGGCTCTGAGCGACGTCCTAATAGCGACTGAAAATACCAGCTTCTCTCTGGCACAACGCAGCAATGCGGTTTTGCATCCCGGGGCGGGCGTTCTCCACACAAGAGCTCTGTCACAGGAATTGGTAAGTGTTTAAAGCGTTAACTGCACGGTCGCAGATTTACATTGTATGCAAGTTTGTCAATTTGTATAGAAAACGCATCTAGGACTGCACACTGACATCTAATCAAACCTGCCGGCTGAATCCCACTGCTGGGGCAGGCCCTAGGGGTGGGAAAATCAAAATAAAAAGTTATAGTTAAGATGTTTAAGAAGTTAAGATGACCTTTTGTGGTCACAATAACTCCGATCCCTGTGACCACTAGGGTCACCAAAATCTATCAGTACCTACCCTTCTCTTAATTAGACGGTGCTAACAAAAAAGGTTTCATGTAAACGCGTTCGGTTGTAATCGTCCCATACACAGACAGACAGACAGCGCTATGCATATTAGGGTGTTTCGCCCCCAAATTAGCTCGCATAAAATGTGGAGGGGAATTTAGAAATTGGAACCTACCTATCTTTACTTCTAAAATAATCTACAAGAATTTATTATACTATTAAATTTATTGTAACTTATAAAATTAGGATCATATATTCATATAAATAGATTAAAACAACTGGCCAGTCTCTCATACATAAAAACGTTTTTCGCAAAAGTTTCTGAGCAGCCTGGTATTGGAATGAGGCATCAGCTTCTTTCGTTTTGATAATTATTTCTATTCTTTGTATAAAAAGAATAAAAGAAAAAGGTCAATGCGGAAATATAGTGTACATTATTTTTGTTCCAGATTAGCGATTTGGTTGTGTTCGGGCGAGAGCTGTCGTCATCTGACGCGGTGCGCGGCGGGCTCGTGAACCGGGTGGTGTGGCCGGAGAGGTTCCACGACCAGGTGCGCGCCATCGCTATGGATATCTCCACTCAACCACTTGAGGTTAGTATTCATCATGTCAGCCGTAAAACATCCACTACTGAACTCAAGCCTCCCTCATAGATCTCCATGAGGGGTTGTTGCCATACTCACCACGCTTGGCAGGCGGGTTGGCGAGCGCAGTATGAGATGTTGATACACGGAAAGACGCTGCTGCCCATCTTCCGGAGGTATCTCTTTGCAGGCTCTTACTGCATCCACGAGCATGAGAGGAGGGGTAACATTCTTCTGCCGGCACCCCACGGCTTAGTATTAGGTTAGTATTACGCGATAAATTCTCGTGTATTTAGTTTTTTAAAATGAATTGTGATCACAACGAAAAACTTCGAAGATCTCTACTTGTACGTTAGTAAGATCATCATCATCATCTCCGCTGTAGGATGTCCACTACTGGGCGTATTCCTCCTGCATGGATCTCTAAGGGGCCGTCTCCACGAGCGAGGGAATCGCTGCGATCTTATCGTCGTGCGACGTATTTCTATACACTCTTAGAGGCCGTCTCCACGCGCGAGAATCGCGGCGAGTCCGCGCTATAGGAATACGTGGCACGACGATAACGTCGCCGCGATTCCCTCGCTCGTGGAGACGGCCCCTAAGTGATCATGAAGGGATTGTTGCGATACTCATATAGGCAGGTGGGTTGGCGAGCGCTGCACGTGACGTTGATGAAAAGCCGCTGCTTCCGGAGTTATTTCTTTGAAGATTTTACTGCATCCACAGCCAAGAAAAAAAGGGCATTCTACTGCCGGCAACCAACGGCACATTAGTAAGAAAATAATACAAAATTAAACATAGAAAAACACACGACAGCGTTTCCTAGGGATTTAGCATCACAACCCATCAAACTTTAACCATCGCTGATGAATTTAACACTTCGCACCGCAAACCGCATATAGATCGGTCAAGCTGTTTTGGAGATAAATGCGTACATAATGATTGTATGCCCAAAGAAACTATGTATAATCAAAAAACCGTTCTCCCTAACCAATTACTTTTCGTCGTGGCTAGAATAGAGAATAAGCTTTTGAACAAATAATAGCGTTCTTAATATCGCGGATTCTCAGCAGTTGAGATTACAATACGATCCTTATATACAGGTTGTAATAGGACGACTACCGAAAACTTCGGGGGGTCAATGTACCCATCAATATGAACAACTTTTACTAAGGAACTTTTGCTGTAAAAAAATGTGAAGAAACAGCTGTTCTATACAAAAGTACAATATCTACTTTACTAAAATATATGGAACAGCTGGTTTCTTTACATTTTTTCACAGCAAAAGTTCCTTAGTAAAGGTTGTTCATATTGACGAGTACATTGACCTCCCGAAGTCTTCTGTAGTTGTCCTTTTACACCCTGTATAGGTAAAAAGCCTGGTTGGGACTCCCTAAGTTCTTGCCAGCCTTCTCTGTCTTGGGATTTAGATGTGACAATAATAAGTACGAAGAGGTAAAATACTTTATTGTGGAAAATTAAACAACGGTATAACGTAAAAGGGCAGATTATATTAGTTATCTTCATAGGTATAATCACTATCTGCCTCAATCCTCACACAATAAGCCTTCCAGCCTCTTCCGCTATACAGCAGTTCTGACATCTGGACACTCGGAATACCCCCGTTGTGTACGCATATGTGATGCTTTGGACACAAACAAGACTGATACAAAGCATTCAAATCAAAGTTCACATTCCCACAGAACTCATCAGTTCTACAAGAAGGGAGCGAAGCGCATTGATAGACATGTGTGTTGCGATTCGTTGATTTTAGTTTCCAGTAGTTTGGGGTGTGGCATTTACATTTCATGGTGATTTTTGGCGGTACAAGCTCTATTTCCTCGTGATGTTGTCTCTCCAGCTCGTCAGGGTTCATCTGACTGTAGGATGTGATCACCGTAAGTGGCATCTCGTCGATCGAACACGTAGGCCAATTGGTGGTTGGAAGACAGAACTGAAAAAAAGTATTTGTATTACATTACAGCTGCAAAAGTGTTCATCGGGATTTGATACAATTTGCATTGTGTAGATTTCGCTCGGCCGACATCGCATAGTATCACATAGTACCTTGAAAACTCGCCTTCACTCTTTCGATTTTCCAGTGACGTGACCATAAACATTTATAAATAGGTTTGTAGGGTTACTCAATTAACGAATAAGTATATCCGTGTTGGCCGAGTGGTTTGTACCCCCGACTTTCAATCCGAAGGTCGTGGGTTCGATACCGGCAGTGCACCAATGGATTTTTCTTTCTTGAAAAATTTATGTGCACACTTAACACATGCTTTAACGGTGAAGGAAACATCGTGAGGAAACCCGCAGCTTAGTTAGCTTCAAACGTATTGACCTGTTCTTTCCTCTAAATAATAGCTGACTAAGCTGAGAGGATGGTATAGGTGCTGGGCAAGCCTAATCCATCTAACAATGTCCCAGGCACTGCAGCGTCCCGTACAGCATGATTACCAGTTGCCGACGCTGTATAAATCATCTATAATAGATGCGAAGGCCTTACTAATATAGTTTATAAAAATACAATTATAACTAGATGGTGCAACTAAGCAAAGTTGTTTTACTACTATGTACACTATGTGAACCAGGTAGTTAAAAGATCTGTTAATTTTCAAAGAATGACAACGGCAGGTCTGGTAGCTGATAGCTACCACTCCATGCGCTAGAAAGAAGATATAAATACATCTGTGTTGTGAATTATGTAAATACACCTTTGTTACTACATCCTTCCAAAAAGATGTTTCTAAGCACCTGTTAACGTGTACAGTTTGTTGATCTGCAACTGTCTATCGACGATAAGAAAGCCGATGTTTTTTGGTTCGTCTCAATATTTTCTTTATCTTGTAATTTTTCACTCAATCCATTCATCATGTCTCTGGTCTATGTTGTACGTCCTTCCGAATACCTGTTTCTAACCCACCTGTAAATGTGCGCGATTGTTCATCTCCATTAATCTATCGGCGTTTGCGGGGACATCGCATCGTTGCCGCCGGCCGCATCGGCAGAGACGCACGAGTGCCGTTGGCCGCCAGTACCGCTGTATCAGCGCTGAACAGGCCTGCCGTTCCATGCAGCCTGGCAGGCTTCGCTCATTCTCTTCCTAACAGACAATAATTATCGATTAAGCTTTAAGTTAGTGTGTCAAAGAGGCCTATAAATGCAGTGGATGTCAACAGGCTGGTATGATGACGATGCTGAGAGGATTGTATATTTAGTCTACTGGTACTGGTCAGACCATGCCTTAAGTTAGTGTGTCAAAGAGGCCTATAAATGCAGTGGATGTCAACAGGCTGGTATGATGACGATGCTGAGAGGATTGTATATTTAGTCTACTGGTACTGGTCAGACCATGCCTTAAGTTAGTGTGTCAAAGAGGCCTATAAATGCAGTGGATGTCAACAGGCTGGTATGATGACGATGCTGAGAGGATTGTATATTTAGTCTACTGGTACTTAGTCATACACATGGATGGATCATGATCCTGACAGTCCTTGCACTTCAGCTTAGCAGCTACTTTTGAATCGTAGCTTTCTACCAAACAGTTTTAAGGGGTTCCTCACGGAAAATATCGCAATGTATGATTATCTTTTCTCGCAAAGTATGATAATTATACATTTCGATTACAATTATTTTAATACTGATTGAAGAAAAAAATCTGAGGACAGAAGCTAGCTAGTCTTTAGCGTGTCTTAATGTTGGTTTTTTAATTGTTTAATTTGCCTAACCTAACTCTTATTAAAAAGTACAGACAATTTATTCTGTCAAAATAATGTTTATCATTATGTGGGTTCTGTCTAGTGTTAGGCCTGTTGATTAAGTCTCTGTCTAAATAATAAACAACTGCATTGAATAAAAGTCATCGTAATAAACCGTAGTAAATATACTATAACTAAAGACAATTTCTGTCAAAATTATGTTTGTCATTTCATTATGTTGGTTCTGTACATATAGATGTTGAACAGGATTAACACATAGGCTACATATTATCCGGTTACAGCGCATGCGAAGCGGCGGGCACAAGCTAGTAAACAGTCTCTCATAACATTGAATTAAAAGTCATCCTAAAAGTTCAAGCAAAGCGAACGTGCGACAACGCAGCAGTGTTAAACCTATACTATAACAACAAAGTTAGTTTTAGGACATTCTCTACTTCTTACTGCAGTTTAATCATACAAACAAATAGCACTATGTACTTACCAAGCCATAGTAATACAGTACGGGTTTTTCAGTTTCATTTGATCTTATAGTTGACACCAGTGCATATATTACAATTATTTTATTCAGAAACATTACAGCTCAGTTGTATTTGCTTTGGTTAATCTTATAAAGTACTCTATTAGTAGGTCATTCTTAAGAGTCGCTAATGTAGAAGTGATATGATAAGATAGATAACCTTGTAAATATTGTGCTTATTTGATTGAGAACAAATTATTATAATTTGAACCAGAGACACAGTTCTTTCCAACAAACGATGATGAGAATATTATGACGTATTATGTTAGCCATTAAGGCGGTGATATCCGAACACTAGGCATTTAAACGCTACTTCGCCCCGCGCGCCCCCACGCGCTACGGACACTCGTATCTTGCGCCATAGTATATTAATTCAGTAGTAAATGTATGCTAAAAATTTCAAACAGTTGTCACTAAAAAATTTTTCGTTACTCAAAAACATTATTTTAATGATCATTATAGTATTATCTTATTTTTGATCGTTTCTTCGAATATTTTTCACGTGCACGCTTAGAGAATTAAACAGTTTTAATCCACGAAGTTACTTACCACACATATGTACGTCTTATGCTATACATACCACACACTTTGTACACAGTTCTGTTTTCCCCATTTATCTACCTGGTTTGGGTAAGACTACATATTTTATTTTTGGACGTTTATTAATTTCTTTTTTAGGGAGTAATGTGATATTGTAGATGTAGAAGAATTGTTTGTAAAATAAAATGTTGACGTAGATTGAGGGCGTTGCAGTTTTTGTACAAGTTATTAGCTGGGAAAATAATTGGACGAATAGTAGCCACTTTCTATTGGCTCTATGTGCAACTTCTAGTGACTTTAGAAAAGTTTTTGCGGCTCCACCCCAAAAGGAAATGCAATAAGCAATAATAGATGGACGTAAGGCAAATTATACATTACGAATAATTACGGGATTTGCATCATATCTTAGGGTTATAAATATGTATAATTAATATGCGGACTCTGCCAGTAAGTAAATCAATGTACTTTATATGGTCAGTTGAGGATATGAGTGTACAGTTGCATGGAATTTGGGGTGGTTGGTTGCGTGTATGAGATTTGAGTGATATCGGTGGATTTGGTTGGGTGGCAAAACTGATAGAAAAGGTTATATAATTGGTTTTGGATGTAATTAGAGTGAGCGGTTGCGCATGCTGTGCGTTGTACTGAAGTTAGGACCATGAGTCAGCAACAAAAGTTTCAGCTGTATCGTCTGCAAAGGATGTGATTTTAGCTTTGGGCATATTAAGATTCCATAGGTCATTTATAAAAACTAGGAACAATGTTGGACCCAAATTGCTTCCTTGTGGAACGCCGTAGTAAATGGGGAGCTCATGGAAAATGTTTCCTCAGGTGACAACAATCGTGCCAATAGCCAATGGCTATTGGTTTCCTTTATTAACATAACTCTTCCATTTAATGTCCAACAAAAGTTATACTGGTGCTGTTTAGCGTAGTTTCTAGTGAGAAAAATAACTTTTTTGAATTTGCTGTCAATAGCTTTATATAAACTGGTGTTTCTTGGGCAGCTTTCATTTCAGATGGGTTGATTTTATCTTATTTTTGGGATAACGATGATTATATTTTTTTAAAGCCGCAGGATATTTCGTTTTCGTCAGTGTGTTTGAGAATTCAACTGCTATGTCCTTTTTTGAGGGTAGTCTGGTAATGTCACGGATAGTAGCTGCTTCAGTAGTAACGTCGATATGTTTTGATAGATGCATTATTGTTTCATACATAACGCATGGTTTTGGTCTCATTTTGCCTCTTGGGTACATTGCGTACTAGATGTTTTGATTCTATAGAGGTTTTGATGAGATTGCGGTCGAGTGCCTCTTATCTTTCCTTCCAGTGTAGACAACTGAGTTGCCATTGACCCACGTACTTTTTCTAGATCGATCATTATATTTTCAAGTGACTGCAGTTGATCTGATGTTATAGCCGTTATTGTTTTTTCGAGCTCACAATTAGTAGCCTTCATTTCAGTGAAATGATCTTTTATTTCCATAATATGGCCTTCCAGTTTATCTAATCGGGAGTTTTGGGGCTCATCATCTTCCTAATATCATTTTTAAAGATGTCCAGGTCATCACTCGTGACATCATCCGAAGGACATCTGCGTTTGGCTCTCTGCAGGGCTAGCATGGCCGGAGATATTTTATCCTCGGGGAGAGGACAAAATACTATTCTCCTCTGTCAATTTTGTCCACCCTCCGAGCATGGCGACATGGGTGGATAAACTATTCACGGTATTAAACCAGGGGAAACGCTTGTCCCCGAAATTATAGGCGGAGGGTGAGTATCCACGTCTAATGTCAAAAAGTGATATAATTCTCTTTCCCCCTGTTGCCGTGCTTTGGCAGGTGGATACAATAATTTTATCCCTTGTCAGTGGAAATAACCGGTGGACAAAAGTTTTATCCCCAGCCCATGCTAGCCCTGCAGGGCTAGCATGGCCGGAGATATTTTATCCACGGGGAGAGGACAAAATACTATTCCCCTCTGTCAATTTTGTCCACTCTCCGAGCATGGCGACATGGGTGGATAAACTATTCACGGTGAACAAACCAGGGAAAACGCTTGTCCACGTCTAATGTCAAAAAGTGATATAATTCTCTTTCCCCCTGTTGCCGTGCTTTGGCAGGTGGATAAAATAATTTTATCCCTTGTCAGTGGAAATAACCGGTGGACAAAAGTTTTATCCCCAGCCCATGCTAGCCCTGCTGCTGGGTGATGTTCTCTTCTGAATTATCGTATCCGTAGTTTACGGTTATCTGATTCCATTTGTTATAGATGGTTCGATAGTTGATTCGAAGGAGTGGTGAGTTGTTTAGCCATAGTCTATCTAGTTGTCTACCTGACCTAGTTGTCTGCCATAGTCTATCTTCCCGAACTTAAATATGTATGAATTTTAGAACTCTATCTTTAATGGTTATTGAGAAATACTTGTTTTACAATGATGAAATCTGGTTGTACCCGGCCTTAAAATACATGCAATACCCTATTTATTACTCACTGCTAATCTACTATTTTAGGAACAACTTAATATAACTTAAGGTCGTGGGTTTGATAACGGCCGTGCTCTTTTCTTTCTTGAAAAATGTACGTGCACTTTTAACACGTGTTCAAATAAACATTTTATTATGGAACACTGTAGTCCCTTCGCTATTAAAAATAAATCCCGACACTATTGAATAACAGGACAAAATAAAATGTATCCAAGGCGGGTTTAGGGATATAATGTGACTAGTTTCTGATGTTCGCGCGTAAAAAGCTTTTTAAGAAATTTGTATGTATGGAGAGATGGGGAAAGGAAGGCCTTTGCCCAGCAGTGGAACACTTACAGCTTATAGCAATCGTAAGCAGGGTTGGATTCAGACCCTCAAAAAATTATTGTCTTTGGAAATTAAAAATATACTACTTGTCGAAAATTATACTACGTTTCGTTTTTCGTGGATTTCAATATTAAAATGAATTTATGTAAGTGAAATTTTCTTTATTTAGTAATTGTTAATTTACAAATCATTCAAATTGAGGCAAGTAGATGTTTATCTCAGCACCGACCATCACACCCATCTGTTAGAACGACCGATAAAGTACAACACTACGCGGAGATTCTCCGAAGCATGTTGTCGCTGTCGCTTATTTCGGCTTTGGATACTTTGTTCTTTTAGCCACCACTGATCGCTGGCTGATTCGATATTACCATACATACAGAACTTCCTGAAATTGTAGGATAAATAATAAAAAGCAAAATGATTCAACCAATAAAAGCTGTCAATCGGCTTGAAGGTAAAATTATGGTATTTTCGCGTAGTATTCTGGCTTAAAGATACTACATACTGAAATAATGGTACAAATAGTATAATTATACTACAAAATCCAACACTGATCGTAAGGAAATTGCGCATGCTCCGTGCCCATTCAAACATTTCATCATCATCATCATTCCAACCGTGAAACGTCCATTACTGAACACAGGCCTCCCTCATGGATCTCCAACTACCCCTAGTTGCCATACTAACCACGCTTGGCAGGCGGGTTGGCGAGCGAAGTTTGCGATGTTGATACACGGAAAGACGCTGCTGCCCATCTTCCGGAGGTATCCCTTAGCAGGCTCTTACTGCATCCACGAGCATGAGAGGAGGGGTAACATTCTACTGCCGGCACCCCACGGCGTATTCAAACATTTAATTGTAATATTTTCTATTGCAGAATGTAACGCTGAAGAAACAACTTCTTAACCTAAAGAAAGCAGGACCGGCCTCCACATTCCAATTGAGCCTTGACAAGGAACGAGATCTCTTTGTTAACTACTGGACTTCTAATGGTGTTATGGACTTACTGCGCGCCAGTAATGACGCCGCCTAGCAAACGACTGATCGTTAATTGTGTTATTGTACGACTGGTGGAGTCTCCTACAATTTCGACCAATTAGAAAATTATATGTGTTTCATAGAATTGGAATTCAGTAGCACCTTCAATAGCACAACTAAGGCATATGGCATATCAGGTTAAAGTTTTTTTTTAATTTGATATTAACCTAAATGAACCAAACATTTAGACTGAGTTATAAAACCGAAGCCGTAGTATATGTTGAGTCCATGATTATAGTTATTGTGCATAATAATATTTAAAAAAATCTCTCCAAATTTATTAAGTTGTGGACTTATCCGCTTCAGACGTAACGGAATTATGAGAGTTTTATAAAAAGACTGGAACTGTTGCGTGTAGCGCCATGATTTTATTGGAGCGAGGTCGTAGGTGCATTTCAGAATGCAACCTTTTGAATTTGGATAACGCATCATGTTATCGATTTAACATAGATTAGTTATTGTTTTATGTTTATGGATAAAATTGTTTGTAACTTTGTTTTTAGAGTTTATTAGTTTTAGTGAAATTAATATTTTTGTTTACAGCCAAAGTTTGAGCGGCGTCTAAAACGTCTTCTTGAAATAACTTGGCTACTGTTTGATCGTGCATATAGAAAGTGTTAAAATTTGTTTAACCAATCATAGTGTAACGTCACTATTTTCTTACTTAAACCCAGTTCGTGATGACTAAACCCTGTAGTCTAAATTATTTACGAAATTTAAGATGCCTATAATCCTGGACGAATCTGGGGTCTTTTGACTTATCTACTACAATATTCATTCCTCTCATGTATTTTCCTCTTTATCATTTAAGTTATACTAGATGGCTATTTACGTGTTTCATTTTATGATTATCATAGAATAGAACTAAAGTATATTATTTAGTTTCAACAAAGTGCCTTTCATGTATAAAGTATTCATACATCTTTTAAGATTGTATCAGTTAATCTAAGTAGTTGATTTTATAGCATCACACACAGGCAATTGATAATTAATGCAATCCATTAAGAATGACCTTTTTTGGTGTCAATAGTGTTTTCTCGCTTTTTGGGCGTTTAGAAAACTATGTTTTTATGGTTATGTTTTTCAAATTATAAAATTCTATAAACATGAGAGATACATAAAATATAATATTTTATATATTTTTAACACATTCAATAAAGATTTAAATAATCCTTTATAAATACGAACATATTTACTACAAAACTTACTATGAAATATTGTTGATAGGATTATTGTGAGAAGAGTGCAAGGTCTTGACAAATTCTATATTTTTTTTAGAGTTATTCATTAATGTTTTAGCTACTTATATATTTTTATATTTAATTGCAAATAAAATTCACATTCTTCTCACTGGGGGTATATGTATTATGTTTGTATTGTGGATGTTAAGTTAGTATCTTAATTGGTAAAGTAGTGCTATTATTGGGTATAACACGACGATATAATAAGACATAATTATGTCATATCTCACACTGTGAATATGGAAATTATATTATTAAGAACTTACAATTGTGTTTTGTTGCAGACTTTTCCTAACGCTCCTAAAATAAAATATAAAACTGTACAGTTCAAACTCATAGATATTTATTATAAAATGATTAACTTAAATCACAATCTATCAGCAACATGAGAAATAATAGGTTTAGGTCTGGATTTGAATATTAATTTCTTTTTAACAACAGCTTTCACTTTATAAGTTGTTTTGTCGTCGATGAAATCTTTTTCGATGACCGCCATGGGTTGCTCAAGCTTAGTTTCTTTGCCGTTGAGAACGTGGTGGCCCAGTATGAGGACTGGATGACGGTTGCGGCTGTAGAAATGCAGGTCGCCGACGACAGTCGGTCCTACTGCTTCTTTTTTCGTTTGAATGAGCCCCTGAAGCTCAATTATTGCCCATTCTGGAACTCCCGATTCCGTCTCCGTTTTACTGTAAGAGAATATGCACATACAAAACCAAACTAGAATACAAGATAAGACGCCGGCAGGCTGGTTACGTATCTCGCGACAAGGTGCAACAGGCGTAAATCTCGCGTTCATCTCTGTCAAACGTCAATTTTAAGCCTGTATTACACTACACGGTATTCAGGGCCCGGTAGTTAGGGCGATTAGGGAGCAAGGCTTGCCGCGGTCGCGCTAGTTAGGGTCCCTTACGCTCTAACTCTTATTACCCCACTCTTAGTTAGGGTAAGGGTCCCTGAATACCGTGTAATGTAATACAGGCTTAAGTTTGTGAAAAATTTACAACACCCGATTAACTAAATCAAAATTGACGTTTGATAGCGATGACCACGAGAGTTGCGCCTGTTGCAAACCTGTCGCTAGATACCTGCGTAACCAGCCTGCCGGTAGCCAGATAACCTCTAAACAACAGGTTATATTAGGCAAAATAGATGGAAAAAGACTGTTAATGTAGGTAACTTCCTAATGCTCCCGCACTTAGACATGCCGAAGACAGTATACCTATCTAATCTTTCATCATGCAAGTCTCAGAACGGGCACGACATTCAGCAATGATAAAACCGACCGAAGAAGGGAGACGCGAAAGAATGGGTGCATAGCTAAATGAAATATTCCATGAATTGTACAAATTGAATTTTATTTATTTCACGACATTTCCGCTTTCGATTGACTTGATAATTTTAGGTCGCTCTAGTCTGAAATAAAAACAGAAGTAGTAAAAAGGGGTCATCTCGCAAATTTTGCATCACATCACAACCCTTTTTACGATTTCACATAGCGTTGTGTATAGCTTGGTGCAGCCGGTGGGACTTAATCCACTAACGTTAATATCGGAACTTCTTGAAGAGCGGATGTTTATTTAGCTGTGCGTTATGTCGCCGTTCCATGTACAAGGCGTCGTCTGCACCCGCGAACGAGGAAAGAGCGCCTCCGCGCCGCGACACCCCGCCGCCACCCACGCCGCCTTCCTTCTCCTCTTCACACTCTGTTTCAGATGCCGCTAGCACCTATAACAATGAACAAATACTTATAATTACCAGAACCAAATACGAAAGCAGATTATGTTAGCCAGCCTACTTGTATTTTTTTTTAGGTTATATGCAACAAGACCTGAGCGCAGCAAGCCTTGAAGTTGGATTAGAGATGAATCGGTTAAAAACACAGATTTTGACTAATAGCGTCAAATGTAAGATCCAGGTGGACGGTCAAGAATTACATTGTCGATGAGTACCTACACATACTTGGGCCAGTTAGCTAGCTTCGAAAACAGGCAAGACAAAGAGATCGACCGCCGTGTCGAGAACGCCTGGAAGAGCTACTGGTCCATGAAAGCGCACAAGAAGGGCAACCTTCCTCTGTCACTCAAGCGCAAACTCTTCGACATGTATCTACCCGTTCTCACCTATGGTGCACAAACTTGGCCCTTAACCAATTCCCAAAAATGCAAACTCAACGTTTGCCAACGAGCAATGGAACGCAGCGTGCTTGGAGTCAAGCGAACGGATAAGATACGCAATACCACGCTGCGTTCAATAACTGGCATTGCAGATGTGGGCACAAAGACGGCCAGGCTGAAGTGAGAATGGGTGAGCCACGTAAGGAGAATGCACCCTGACAGGTGGGCGTCAGCCATCACTAAGTGGGAGCCTGAAGACGGGCGGCGACGCCGAGGCAGGCCCAAACTGCCGTGACGATATGGATGCCTACCAGGTGGACTGGTGGGAAGCGATCGTAAGCAGTGGAAGGAGATGGGGGAGACCTTTGCCCAGCAGTGAGACACAGTATAGGTTAGAAAAAAAAATATGCAACATACATGTCATCAAACCTACGTAAAATTTCTACTTAAAAGTTCTGGATCCAACACAAAAAAAAATAATTTTTGACCAGTTCAGTGGAAACAATACCAACCTGCTGTAGAAGCAATCCCTGTTCCTCCCGAGTCGTGTAAAACATATCAGGCTCTGTTTCCATTCCTTTCAGTTCGGTGATTACCTACAACATAAAATTACTATTGTTTTAACATACTAAGTATATCATAGATGTAATAAAAGTTCTGATACACCCTGAGACGACAATTTGTTAAGGATACAAAAAAAAGCATATCTTAAGGGACAGCAGCTGTCATTGTGTCTCAAGAGATTCCTTGCAAGTGTTACCTTATAACTATATCCTTGGTTCACTAAAAACCTTTGCCTTTTTCTACTGTATGCCATTTCTAGAGTGTCCTGTGATACTAGTGTGTAGAAGAATGCGTTATATTCCTCCGCCAAAGCTCCTTTCTTTGCTCTCAGAATACGACCTGAAATATATTGCATTTAATAAAGGCAATATGTAAAAGTTGTAATAAAACATATATATGTGTTATTCTGTAGTTTTATTATAATTGGTTCAGTAGTTCCTTTAAAAGAATGAACGAAAAAGCAATGAACTTATTAATCATACCTAATCTCTGGGCTTCCTGTCTCCTAGAACCACCGTGAGATGATATCTGAATCAAAACGTTAGCCTCTGGCAGATCGAAGCTAGTATCGGCGACCTTACTGACGAATATCGTGTTCACTTTATGATTGAACTTGAAATTCTGCAATATCTGTATCCTTTCGCTCTGCGAGGTTGGTCCGTAGATGTATGGCTTGTTCATTTTCACGGCGTAGTGTCGGAGTGCGAATACGTTGTCTGAGAAAACGATGGTTTTGTCGCCGCGTCGCTCGTGGTATCGAACTAAGAACTGACAGGCGCGGAATTTGGATGGATTCATAACGTAGAGCAGCATTTTCTTGTTTATTCTGCAATAAAAAGGACATACAACACACGAGCTACAAGCCAGGAGATAGATTCTCTGAGACAGGCTATGATTGAACGAACAAATCAGGCTCTTCAAACGGTATGCCTTTGGGGAGAAAGCAACAGAGTTAGTTTTAACGCTGCTAAAACACAAGCGTGTGTGTTTTCTGCCAAAAAACACGAATTTGACCTAGCGCCAGTGTTTTGTGGTACTACTGTAGATGTTACTGGCCACCTTGAACTTCTTGGCATAGAGTTGACAGCTAACCTCAACTTTGGCACTTCCATCGAATCAAAGGCTCAAATAGCGGCTAAAAAGTTGGGCATCTTAAATAAGGTAAAGCGATACTTCACACCGGGACAGCTTCTCGCACTCTACAAAGGTCAAGTCCGATCTTGCATGGAGTATTGCAGCCACCTCTGGGATGGTTCAGCTAAATACCAACTGGCTGCACTCGATTCGGTGGAACGCAGAGCTAAGAGGCTCATTGGTGAGGAATATCTTGTGACGTCAAAGCTTGACAGCCTAAGTCACCGTCGCAAGGTAGCATGTATATCAGTTTTCTACAGATTATACTACGGAGAGTGCTCGCAGGAACTACATGACTTAATTCCACCATCACCCTTTTTCCATAGAAACTACAGACACACTGCACAACATCATCCTCACTTGGTTGAAATCCCAAAGCTGAGAACTAAACGCTTCCAATCGTCTTTTATAATGCGCACTGCTCTCGACTGGAACAAACTACCATCGTCTGTGTTTCCAACCTCTTATGACCCGATTACGTTTAAGAAAAGAGTTAATAGGCATTTTCTAGGGAAGCTCGCTCCATCGTCGATCTCATTCTTGCGATAGCAAGGATGAAATCAAGAGCTAACCTATCTAACATAAAAAAAAAAAAAAAAAAAAACAATATGTAAGTATAGGAATATAAAAATCATTTTATACAATAAAGCTTCCTAGTGTTGCGCACTAAAGGTTCATAGATTAGTTGTTTTGTTAAAATTCAAGGTGGTTATATATATTTTTTCTTATTATTTGTAGTTGTAGATAACAAAGTGACACATTTCCTGTTAAAGCCTAAAAAGCCAACGGTTTATTGAGATAGTAGCCGAAGGTAAAAAATCGTTGCGTGTGTCAAATATCTATAGATTGCTGGGTATTGGATACCTCCACGCGATCCTGAAAGAGTTGGCAACAACAACAAAGGTTTCTTTTATTTATTTTTAGTCTTTCTATAAGGGTACCCGAAAAACAGGGTACATGGTAGGTTCTATGCGAACCCGCAGGCTGATTACGTATCTCGTGACAGGTTTGCAACAGGCGTATATCTCGTTATCAGCGCTGTCGAACGCAATTTCTTGCTTTTTTATACTACTAAATGAACCATTGGCAGCGATGATCGCGAGATATACGTCTGTCGCGAGATACGTGATCACCCTGCCTCGTTTCGAACTTAATTCAAGACCACACTTCAAAACGAAAACAAAATAGTTACGATAATCAAAACTAGATGTCGCTGCTAATTTTGATCGAATCCTGAATCGCGCTAGCGTTGCGTTTTATGCTTTGCATAAGGCACCCAAGACGCGCTTCCACGATGCGTTTTCGCCGGCTCGGCTCGTTCGGTTCTAAGTGACTTCAATGGGCCGAGGTCTCTAACCTAACCAACTTCTTGGGCCTCTTTTGCAGAGGAACGGGTCGACTTTCAAGTCAAGAAAAATTGAAACTCTGCACTAAAATGTTGTTAAAATCTACTAAGTTAATATTTTATTTTTTATAGCCCTAAGTCCAGCAGTGGACGTAGACACACGTCTTACGGCTGAGATGATGATCAACTTACTTCTGTATAAGATATTCCCTATAGAACTCCGGCGTCATGGGGCACCATACTTCCGCGCACTGCACGCGAGCTATGAACCCGTTGGCTTGGAGCTCCAGCCAGTTGGCTTCGTACAGTTTGGGACCGATGAGGAAGTTTAGATCGGCGATCTTGTCGTCCTCTCGGAGCAGTGTCGCTGTTAGTCCTGAAACAAAAATAGAAGCATGGTTTAAACACATTCAAAGTACCTTCACTAATAAGAGTTGTCCGAAAAGTGTGATGAGATTCAAATGTTTCTTAGCTACTCTTACTATGGGTATCCGAAGTGACGCCACGCAAGTGCTGCTTGCGTTTAATCCAAGACACATTATCAGAAATAAACCTTAGCATTTGCCTAGCCGACAATAATTGCAATTAATGATTGAATTATCACTTTATTGTACCCAACAGAAAACACTTAAAATGTAATAGTGTCCGGTTTGGTTTTGACAGTTTTGCCTTACTGAAACTGTATAAAGTTTTAGTTATTACTAAAAAACTAAGCTAATGATTGACGAAGGCCCTAATTATGTACTATGGGTAAGTTTTTGATACATCACACTGGAACTACGTGGAACTGATTCGTGGAACGCGCTGAACATAATGTATGCTGTAGATAAAAAAAATCGTTGCAACTAGATTCCAAAGAATGTTGCTAAACCACCGTCATATTTCCTTAGGTTTCGACAAAATTCTAAAATGCGCTGTTTTGGCATAAGATAGGCTGCACACGTTAAATAAGGCTGCGCCAGTTGACATAGGCGAATACTACGCGCTCGATATGTATCGCGATGGCGAATGGCGTATCACGATACGTTCACACTCGATAATTATCGTGATCCTGGATTACGATCCAAATATCGCGATACATATCGAGAGTGTAGCATTCGCCACTGAGATGTCTATAGATAGATTTACCTAGTTATGGATAATCTAGGATAACCGTAGGTTACGGTGCCGCGTAATAACTACATTCTCTGCAAAAGTTCCCCTGGCAGGAACTGAACACGTTCTTATTCTCTTTATTTTTTGGCTTCTGTGACTAGCGGTCACAATTCTGCCAGTGTCCGTACAATGATACTGTCACAAATTGCGCGGGAGAATCAAATATGAATATGGCCGGTGTTCTAAAAGAGACACAACCGAAACGTTGCAAACCTATATTTAACGAATAAATAACGTGAGTAGAAAACCCGTTTAGCATAACAATGAATAGTGAAACTCACGTGTATTTTGAGAGCGGAATAGCTTTACCTAGTTTAGCATGAGAGTGCACTATGGTCAAGACGCGTCGGAACATCTTGGCGGGTATGGTGTGCACCTCGTCGAGCACCACGAGCCCCCACTCCTGCGCCTGCAGCCACTTCATGGTCTGCTCCGCCTCCCACGAGCGCCGCTGCCCGTGCGTTATCATGGAGTAGGTTGTGATGAGGATGACGTGTATTTTGAGAGCGGAATAGCTTTACCTAGTTTAGCATGAGAGTGCACTATGGTCAAGACGCGTCGGAACATCTTGGCGGGTATGGTGTGCACCTCGTCGAGCACCACGAGCCCCCACTCCTGCGCCTGCAGCCACTTCATGGTCTGCTCCGCCTCCCACGAGCGCCGCTGCCCGTGCGTTATCATGGAGTAGGTTGTGATGAGGATGACGTGTATTTTGAGAGCGGAATAGCTTTACCTAGTTTAGCATGAGAGTGCACTATGGTCAAGACGCGTCGGAACATCTTGGCGGGTATGGTGTGCACCTCGTCGAGCACCACGAGCCCCCACTCCTGCGCCTGCAGCCACTTCATGGTCTGCTCCGCCTCCCACGAGCGCCGCTGCCCGTGCGTTATCATGGAGTAGGTGGTGATGAGGATGCCTGCGCCCATCGGCTTGTCTTTGGCTTCGGATGTGAATCTGTTATTGGATTTAAAATAAATATTAGTTTTTCACAACACTGGGCTAACTAAACTGAGGGGATGGTGCTGGGCAAGCGTCACACATCAAACGATGTTGCAGCGAAAAGTTTCTGCACTGCAGTATCCCATACAGCATGAATGAACAGATCCTGACGCTGTATACCTAAGTCATGTAGATTAGATAGGATAATTATATAAAAACTTGCCACCTATAAATCACATATAATCAATCATCTGCCTGGAACCGGAGTAATGGAAACAGGGTTGGCCGTTGTCCTGCAGCGGCTTCACCATTTCGCCTGTAAAACGCCACTACTGAACACAGGCCTCCCTCATGGATCTCCATGGGGGGTAGTTGGCATACTCACCACGCTTGGCAGGCCGGTTGGCGAGCGCAGTACGGGATGTTGATACACGGAAAGACGTTGCTCCCCATCCTCCGAAGGTATCCCTTAGCAGGCTCTTACAACATCCACGGGCATGAGAGGAGGGGTAACATTCTACTGGCAGCACCCCACTGCAGCGTCTTATTAGTATTAAAATAGAATGAGCTTGTCACCTGCAAATCATGCTATCATCCGCCGTGGACCAGCACTTGAACTGCTGTTTCCACTGCTCCACTGAAACTCCAGAGTTGCACAGAACCAGCGCCCGCTTCCGCACAGTACAGACCGCGGTCACTCCCACCAAGGACTTGCCGGCGCCGCACGGGAGGACTATCACACCGGATCTGTGCTTACGTTTGGACTTAGTATTTGTAACTCAACATGTCGGAACAAGGATCATGGAAGTTGAGATGTGGACTTGGGCAGGACACATTGCGAGGCAAGGATTGATTGGTAACCTAGAATGGGATAAAGGAAGTGCCGGGCATCGAGGTGGTTCGACTACATATTTCACTTCAAGGAAATGAAAAACTTACTATTTCGGTGGGGTTTTAGGAAGCGTCAAGGATCAATTTAACGGGAGTGGGTTGAACCCCACCGGAATAATACTTTTTTGATAAGGTTTTTCATTTCCTAGAAATGTTCTACCTGAGTGTAGAACATTTCTATATATCTATCAAAATAGCAAAATAAAGAAAAAGTTCACGTTGCGGGCGTAAATGGATGTGACTAGCACAGGATCCTGGTGGATGATACAAACTAGGGGAGGCCTATACCCAGCAGTGGGTGAAGTCGAAGTAAGGCAAGATGAAGCAAGGATGTTTATAAGGATATGAGAAAAAAAGGAGAGAGTGATTAGATGACAGCTGGGAGAGGAGAGTTGAAGAGGAAAACATGCTGTGCCGACCAGGTGGGGTCAATCATCTGCTAGTGTGAATGGGAGTATTTCTCGTTTCTATTAACAGTTACTGACAAACGCTATCTTTTCCTTTTAGTTTAGTGACATTCCTTCCATAAAAAGTCCATCCTCAGGTATTTTTAACGAGTGTCAAACGCAACATCTTTAACTGTGGTTGCTGAAACGAGGTAGGTGGAACAAGTTTAAACACGTGACGTGTCAAAGCTTTACATCTTCGTAGGAATAAATAAACCTACTAAGACTACGGCTACTGTGATACAGCCCTCAAAAATGTATATTTGAACTCTAATGTAGTTATCCTACTAATATATAAAAGTGAAAGTAAGAATGTATGTATGTTCCCTTTTCACGTCAAAACCGCTGAACCGATTTGAATGAATTTTAGTATAGGAGTAGATGAGACCATGGATACGGACAGGCTACTTTTCGTTGCGTAAATTAAATCAGAGGGGGTTAAAATGGGATGAAAGTTTGAATGGAAAAAAACATTAAACACATATTTCAGCGTTAGTTGTAGCGTAGTAGTAGGGTAGTTGTAGAGTAGTATAGTTCGCGCAAAACTTCTTGAGCTCTGTGAAGTTAGCTTCAGTGACTGCGCAGTACACAGTTTTTAGGGCGTTGAGGGGAAGGAATGATAAAAGGGGTGCGAGAGGGGCTCAGTCTGTGAAACTAGGGCTGCCAGCGCGAGTTTTGGTGTATTTTTGTTTTATCTAGCACACATTTTACTATGAATTTATTTATTTTTCAATTATTAAAACAAACATATTTAAAAATAAATTATTATATTAAATTAAGGATTAATAAAAACTTAAATGTTAGAACAAATTCACCTTTACTTATCGCAAGAAGCCAATTTTTTAGTACAAAATTTCTACTGTGTAGCAAGATTATTTATAACCTAGTTGGCAATATTGAATGAACATGTCAACATGCGCAACTTTGCATTTGCCGCAACGTTCACAGAGCTCAAGAAGTTTTGCGCGAACTATAGTAGTAGGGTAGGTATAGAGTAGTAGAAAGGTAGTTGTAGGGTAGTAGTAAGATAGTTGTAAGGTAGTAGTAGGGTAGTTGCAGGGTAAGTTGTAAGTAGTGGTGGTAGTTATTACAGGGTAGTAGTAGGGTAGTGGTAGGGTAGTTGTAAGGTAGTTGTAGGGTAGTAGTAGGGTAGGTAGTTGTAGGGTAAGTTGTAAGTAGTGGTGGTAGTTATAGGTGCGATACAAAGTTCGCCGGGTCAGCTAAAAATAACGTTTACCTCGCTCGACCGTTGCCAAACATTTTCCGCAAGCTCTTCTCCTGGTAAGGGCGCAGCACGGCCGTCGGCTTCAGGTCTATGTTGATGTCGGGGTTGACGGTGTCGTTGCGAAAGTCGTATTCCGCCAGCAGGGGGTGCTCCAGCTCAATGCACCGCTTTTGTATCACCTGGAATATATTGCTCACTACAGCGCTCCGCAGTTTAACCCGCATAGATAGATAGATAAAACATTTATTTGTAACACTCATAACAAAACACATAAAAAATGAAAGACACAACAGGAGAGAGAAAATAACAAAATAGAATCAAGAATCAAAAAGTACTTTATTCAGTGCGGCTGCATGGACCTTATTGACGCGTCACAAATACAAAATAAAACAACACAAATAAAAAGAATAAAGCACTTAATTGAATCTGTTCACTTCAGATGACACGCGAGTTAGGAAAAGAAGTGAACAGAAGAACCTAACTCGGTCGTTATAGTCATCATTTAACAATTTTATTATGTCTTATGTTACGTTTGACGGAGTTGGAGCAGATTCCTTGCCAAGTGGTTTTGTCCTCTAGGTAATCTGGTATTTCATAATAAGCTTTATTGTACAGATTGCGATTAATAACCAATTAAACTAAGAAAAAACAGTTACAAAAAGGCGTCTGACTCAGCCTAAGTTGAGCATAAGCACAACACTGATCTTCCGTCAGAACCGCTCACAAGACAGCGTAGTTCCCGGTCACGTGGGAATACGGGGATAAAATATAGCATATACACCGTGTAACTTACTCAGGGATAATGTGGCATTTTGATGTTGAATTTTGCAAATAGGTCTTGTAACATACCTCAATCTTCTCAGGGTCCACTTCAAAAGCGACAGCCGAGTTAGCGGCGACCTCTGTGGCCTCGTCGTCTTCGTAACATACCTCAATCTTCTCAGGGTCCACTTCAAAAGCGACAGCCGAGTTAGCGGCGACCTCTGTGGCCTCGTCGTCTTCGTAACATACCTCAATCTTCTCAGGGTCCACTTCAAAAGCGACAGCCGAGTTAGCGGCGACCTCTGTGGCCTCGTCGTCTTCGTAACATACCTCAATCTTCTCAGGGTCCACTTCAAAAGCGACAGCCGAGTTAGCGGCGACCTCTGTGGCCTCGTCGTCTTCGTAACATACCTCAATCTTCTCAGGGTCCACTTCAAAAGCGACAGCCGAGTTAGCGGCGACCTCTGTGGCCTCGTCGTCTTCGTAACATACCTCAATCTTCTCAGGGTCCACTTCAAAAGCGACAGCCGAGTTAGCGGCGACCTCTGTGGCCTCGTCGTCTTCGTAACATACCTCAATCTTCTCAGGGTCCACTTCAAAAGCGACAGCCGAGTTAGCGGCGACCTCTGTGGCCTCGTCGTCTTCGTAACATACCTCAATCTTCTCAGGGTCCACTTCAAAAGCGACAGCCGAGTTAGCGGCGACCTCTGTGGCCTCGTCGTCTTCGTAACATACCTCAATCTTCTCAGGGTCCACTTCAAAAGCGACAGCCGAGTTAGCGGCGACCTCTGTGGCCTCGTCGTCTTCGTAACATACCTCAATCTTCTCAGGGTCCACTTCAAAAGCGACAGCCGAGTTAGCGGCGACCTCTGTGGCCTCGTCGTCTTCGTAACATACCTCAATCTTCTCAGGGTCCACTTCAAAAGCGACAGCCGAGTTAGCGGCGACCTCTGTGGCCTCGTCGTCTTCGTCGTCTTTGTCCAGCTGCTGGTAGAACTGACTGATGTCTTCAGGCACTGCACCGTTTGCCGGTAATTTATCTTCGCCTGTATTCGAAATTACTAAATCACTAATACATTCACTTAAGGAAGCCTTTTGGTGTATAATTTTCTAAAGTGCTTTGTGAATGTCTAGTTATACTAATATATGAGATGGTCTCCTGACTGACTGAATCAATGCACATTTTCAAAGACAAATTCAAAAAGTGTTCGTTCATTAGTGTAAAGAACTTCTTAGAATAGTTAATTTACAAAATATATACGGTCAAATTGAGAAACCTCCTCCATTTTTCGTCGGTTAAAGAAAAACAAAACACATTTCAATAGAATAAAGCACCATTATTTAATTCGTTCGCTACAGAAACGTTTTTTCAAAGTGAGGGAAAGAAGCTTTAAATAAACTTCATTCTTTTAAGGAGCTGGGCTTGCTAGGGTCTTCGTAGTATCACGGGAAATGCATACCGCCATGCCAGGCGTGGCTTGTGCAGTGGGATCACAGCACAGGCTGAATTTACACCCTTTGATTTTTAGATTTGTTTTAAATTTAAGGCTCGAGCAGACCGGATGCGTATGCGTAGACGTGCACGTACCACTGAGTTGTAATGTATGGAACTGTATGAGACAGGACACACCGCTTGCGCTACGTAGACGTGCGCGTCATATGTCAGTTCCATACATTACAACTCAGTGGTACGTGCACGTCTACGCATACGCATCCGGTCTGCTCGAGCCTTTAATCGTACATTGTAATCTAAAATATCTTTAAGCAATAAATCACCTTTTATTATTTTTTGTGACAACATAAACACAATTTATGTATTACCAAAATATCTCACCGATTTTAGTGGTAGAAGCAGCTGGTACGCTCGGCAACGCGTTAGCAACCAGGTCCTCTTCTCCATCGCGCCGCAGCCGGCACTGCTGGATCACCGGGTCCTTCAACAGCTTCTGAAGGACTTCCACGTGCTTGCTCTCAACTAGGTATCTGTGAATATACATATGTAAAAACCTAGAATAGGTTTTCATAATTTTACAATTTCTTAAAAACTTTGCAAATACGACGCATATCGACCGTTTAACAGCTTCATCTTTACAATTTCAAATATTCATATTATTTAACGGGAATGTTATTTGTTTTTGATGGTGGAGCCAAACCACCAACTGTTTCTACTGAGAAAACGAAGTCTAAGAAACTAGAAATTTTGGTTAAGGGGACGGGCGCTGACACTGCAACACAGTTACCCAACTTTCGCAGCTGTCAACGTTCATGTTGTTGTTTGTTACTTGTGTTTCTTGTATAAATAAATATATTTGATTTGTTTCGGGTGAACTCGGTTCGCGACCGCCACCCGTCGTGCACGACGGTTGGTGCCTCCACCGACAAAAAAAAGTACGTGAAAATTCCCGGTAATTAGTATGAATGTAACATAATAAGTTACGAGAGTTAATAATGAAACAAATAAATAAACTGAGACGCATATCGGCCGCATAAGAGCGTTTGCTGTGACAACACAAGCCTAGTAAGTATGAACCGTGTAGTCTCAGTGCTGGTTTCCAGTAATTTGAAGACAGTCTTTATACTGGAAAATCCCTACTTACATACTAATGTATAAAAGTCAAAGTGTGGATGTATGTATGATCCCTTTTCACGTCATAACCGCTGAACCGATTTGGATTAATTTAAGAAAACATTATAGGAGTAGATTAGACCATGGAGACGGACATAGACTCATATATGACAATAACTCCGGTCCCTGTGACCCTAGGGTCACCAAAATAAATCAGTACCCTTCTCTCATTAAGACGGTGCTAACAAAAGGTTTCATGTAAATCGGTCAACGCGTTCGGTTGTAATCGTCAAATACACAGAAAGAGCGCTATGCATATTAGGGGGCTCGCCCCCTAAAAAAACAACTGCAGACATTATTTAAATTCGAGGGTTCGAGTCCCGTCGGAGACAAAATTTTGTTTGCATTTTTCATTTCCATAAATGATACCTTAGTGTGGGTTTACACTTTAAATACAAAAAAAAATAGCTTATAAGATTATTTAAATCCTTTATGTTGTAATTACTCTCTTCATGACCAAATAAATAAATAAAAATTCTAACTCTTTAAAAATGAATAATTTATAGCTAATATAATGTTATGTTATTAATATATTGGATTCTCGGGTATTTATCGCGTAATTAACTTTATTTTTATCCTTTGCTGCGGTTGACTTCAGCACGCCAGTCTACCTGGGACCACGGCCAAATCCGGTCGAAACGTCGGGGTAATTACGCGATAAATACCCGATAATCCAAATTTGCATTTATAGGTATTAAAATATAAATAATGTCCTGTGATTACGAAAGTTTACAAAATAGTTTACCTGTTATGCTTGAGAACCAGCTTGACCTTTCCATATGACAGCGTACAGAGTGTTATGAACTCTATAATCCCAGCTGGCACTGCACATTTGCTCAGGCGCTGCAGGTATTCTATGATGTCACCGGTCTGCAACCCCACAGACACGGCAGCATATAAACTGTATGCTGTCAGTTTGTACTCATGGATGTGTTGTGGCCTGGAATATATTCATATGAAATAAGTGAAAATAAGAATTATAACATTGAATTATTGTCTGATTCAATATACATACCTAACATCTATGTTATGTTCACATGCATATACTATGCATGTGAACATTTTATCTAATTTAGTGTACTTTCATTACATTATTATTATTACTCCAGCGCTGATGGCGGGATGAGCTGGACATGTACTGTGCTGACTGGTCGACCAACGCCTTGGACCGGGAAGTATGGAGAGAGGGATGGGAGGTCTTTGCCGAGCAGTGGGATCCTACAGGCTGATTAGATTAGATTAGATGTACTTTCGGAAAATACGTATGTACCTAATCTATGACTATTTATTTATTTATTTATGCTAGTTTGATTCCTATAATCTCCTTAAAAAACTATGCAAATTAGAGAGTTCGCTATAATTTTCCCATATACTTTACATACTACATATTTATATTCTATTAGCTATAAAAGTTTCACGAGTTTATCTCCGCAAACTTCGGAGACTTATACCCCCTTAGGGGGGGGAACAGTCGTTTTTTCAACATTTTTGTAAATAGCTCGGAAACGATACGGCTTAAAGGAAAAATAAAAACTGTTTCATAATATGCAAATAATTACCTTTCATATGATACCCCACACGACCTAGTAACTTAAAAATTTTGAGATCCCTATCCGCCCCCCTGCAATCATAATAAGAATATTGTTTAGTATTTTCATTTGAGCTGTATTAGTAAAAAAGTGTCAAAATCTTTAACCATTTCAAATTTCAAGTCGTTAGCATCAGTAGTTCTCGAGATATCCACTTGTGACGGACAGACAGACAGAGTGATTCTATAAGGGTTCCTTTTTACCATTTTGGTCCGAAACCCTAACAAATTGAGTTTACTAAAAACTTTTTTATAAACCAGCTTTTCTTACTTGTTAATAAGAAGAGCTAAAAAGTGGGAAATTGCCAAATTACTGAGTTCCTATGGGTACCTTCCAGCTCAATCATAAGACCCTGGTTACCATCTAGCAGCCTCATCAAGACATACTGGTCAAGACGAATCAAACGAGTCCAAAGGAGTCAACTCGATGGTAACTATCGAGTTCCTATGGCCACCTTCCTGTTCCATCATCAGATCAGCTCCATGTCATAATAATTTTGAATTGTCATCCGATTTACACATCCATGCAAAATTTCAGCTCTAGCAATTGCTAACCGGGAAGTGGATCAAATTTAACTTGTAAGATTTGATAACAGACAGACATTGGGACAGGTGAAACTAAATAAAGGCGTGTAAAAATCATGGATAAGCATTCATAAAAAACTAAATGTTATAAAACTTTCTTTGTAGGACCTTCTTATATTAAATAATAAAACATACCTGCATACTGGTTCAGCAATTGCAATAAGGAAGTCATGAGCATGTTTGTACACAGGTGAGAAAGCTTCCAGGAATATGTGTCCGTTTGGAGCAACCCACAGAGGCCGGCTAGCATTATCTGGCTTTAGTGCCATTTGGCTTCTGAAATAACACATAAAATCTTTAGTTTTTGAACTAAAGCAAGATGCTATAGAATTTCTTCAAATGCCATGTTTCAGTTACAAATGGAACTGTTTTTATCAGCTTGAGTCTGAGATTGAGCACAACTGGTAGGTTTCATCATCATCATCATCATTTCAGCCGTAAGACGTCCCCTATTAACCACAGGCCTCCCTCATGGATCTTCATGAGGGGTAGTTGCCATACTCAACACGCTTGGCAGGCGGGTTGGCGAGCGCAGTATGGGATGTTGATACACGGCAAGACGCTGCTGCCCATCTTCCGGAGGTATCCCTTAGCAGGCTCTTACTGCTTCCACGGGCATGAGAGGAGGGGTAACATTCTACTACCAGTACCCCACGGCCGGCCCCTGGTAGGTTTACTTAAGGGTTATTCATTCAATTTGTCCAACATGTGGTGAATGGTTCATCAGCTGTGCTGACCCTAGTTGTGTACCTATCTCAGAAGTACAATTTGCATTTTAGTAGTAAGAGCAGTGCCCATTTTGTCTCTGAAAAAAGATTGTCCGAAAATCACAAATTCACAATCAATAACATGTGTCTCCGAAATATCACCATCCATAATATTATGGTTCCATAAATATCATTTGCCATTTGCCAACACTGCCTGTGACAGAATGGAGATGAAAAGACAGTAGGTTATTAGGTTTGCGGCTTCCAACAAAATATTATGGAACATGAAAATTATTCAAATAAAAATTATGAGAATAATGAGTTAATAATGTTATGGATTTCTTTACTTATTGCGAATCACTTTATGGATTGTAATTGTTATGGATACCGATATTAGTGGAAACTATATTAAGGATCCTTATACATATTATAGATTGTGATTATGTGGGCAATCAATCATTGATTGCCCATAATATAAAAATAAATTTTATGGATTATTTTAATATTATGATCAATTATATAATTATTATGATTTTATGATCAATGTGAACATGTCACCTGTAATCTTTGGCACCAAATTCATCTTCTGGAACTTGGTCATTCTTTTCAGCATCTGCCATTGCCGCTCCGGGGACACCATCATTCTCAGGGTTGTCATCATCCACCAGGTCTATTGTCATATTATCTACTTCTTCTACTTTCTTTTTTTTACCTAAAGGTGAAATTATTTGTGAACACTAATTTACAGAATTACAATTTTCATTGTGTTGACAAATGCATATATAAAGTACCTGAACGGTCGCTTCCAGATTTGGAGTCATACTTCTTGAATTTCTTAGGAGGTCCCATTTTGAGGCGACTCTTACAAGTTTTTGATTAACAACTCAATATTCTGATATTCCTTTAAACTCTTGGTAGATTTAAGAATTGACGTTCCTGAAAACACTGAAAATTATTAATATTAAGTACTACACTGTCATATTATAATAAAAAATAAGAAGACTGAAAATGTAGAGACACTTACCAATAAGCTCGGGATTAGTCAAGTATGTGTTATAATTTAATTTCACAATCACTGATTTTATTAAATAATCACAAGTACAGCACGAACAGAACTGTTAAAACGTAGTGAGTGATTGATTAATAAATAAATACTCTTTGAGATGAGAACTGTCTTGTCTTTTTATTTTATAGCTTTTTGTGTTTGGTTTTACACAATTCCGCCAATGTCAAGTTAATTCTTCTTATTTTTTGGCTTCTGTAACTAGCGGTCACAATTCTGCCAGTGTCCGTACAATGATACTTTCATAAATTACGCCGGAGAATCAACTAAGAATATGGCGTCAAGTTAATTTATATATAAATTTTCTCTAATTATCACGACAGAACTGGACTGGACAAATAAACTAAACCAAGTATTTCTAATTTTTTGCTTGACACTGAATGAAAGGAAAGCTCGCTCATCCGTCAGACTAAAAAGCCGCCTCGGTCATGTATGTCGTACTCAACACTTCAGTCAGTGTCAAGTCAAAAACACAAACAGTACATACACACACAAACAATACAAATACGGCTAAATCTACAAATTGGTTGTTCTACTAATCGAGCTACTAGTACCAAAAGTGTATTTAGAATTATATTATAATTCATCGTCAGGCTATGGCCCGGCCTGGGTGGCACTGAGCACCAGCACAGTGCAAGACAAGCTCTGTTTATATTTTATTAAATAAAACAGCCATGTGCCCCGTCCGGGTCTGCGCGGCAGCGGCGCCTGCGTCTTTTAATGACAATGACCAATAAACTCACCAGTCTATATAGATCTGCATCTTGTAGGTACACCAATAAATTATAAATACAAGGTAACGTTTTGCGATCTTTTTGATTGATTTCCGTTGGCTTGTAATTTTGCCTTTGATTCTAGATAAATCCAAATTTAGCATTAAAACGAGACTGTGTTGCCAACTTACTTTTCTAAAAATTGTCATGGCCTTACTGGAAACCATTTAGCACATCTCGTGCCAAAGATTTAATTGATTTGATGCAGCTAGGAATAAATAAGTTAAACGACAAATATTTAAGTAATCTTTGTTAAAGCAACGGTATGGCCCATACCGTATGGGTCACTACCGCTATAGTCGTTTTCAGGTGGCATTGATACTATAAATACCCTATTTTCTAGTAAACTTTCGCGATCACTATTCATTATAATCACTAACAAAAACGGGAGAATTTAACGCGTGTAGTAAGTAGTTACTTACTACATATGTACATGTAAATGTAACAGTTGTCACATCTTGCTTTGGGCAAATGTGGAACACAGAACATCATGCAAGATCTTGGATCCCCAGGTGTATCCACCTGACTCACTCAACTGAAGTTTTCAGATATGTGAACCTACTTGTTTGTTCGACAAAAATGAAATTATAATCTATTTTACCTTAGTAATTGCCATCCTGTAGGTACCAGTCTACAAGATTTTAGTGGTACGCGTATGGGATGTAAACTCTTTTAGTTCTTTTAATTGACGACCTCCGTGACGCAATAGGCTTGATGACAGGGTATGTGAAAATCAAAATTATATTAATTCCGTCAGTTGATAACACAACATTCATAGACACGTAATTGTGTCTACTAGAATTTGATAAAAAATAGAAATATTCATCTGACGATTCTATTGCATTAGTACCTATGTCAACATACAGAGATCCGTAAATACAAACCTTCTTTCACTTGTCGACAATATCTCTCGAAAACTTGATGAACATATTCAAATCGACGTTTACCTAGATCTAAGAAAAGCATTTGATCAAGTAAACAATGATATACTTCTGGAGAAGCTGGGCGGCATGGGTTTTACCCCTGGACTTCTTGCATTATTTGCCGACTTCCTTTAGGACCGCAGTCAGTTTATGCGACTGGGATGTTATGACTCGGACACTTACCACACACGCTCTGGAGTCAGCCAGGGCTCGTCACTGGCACCATTGCTTTTCACCATTATGGTTAATGATCTTCCCGAATGCATAACAAATAATACATGTCTAATGTAAAAATAGAAGCCCCCAAATATGCATAGCGCTGTCTGTCTGTGTATGAGACGATTACAACCGAACGCGTTGATCGATTTACATGAAACCTTTTTTGTTAGAACCGTCTTAATGAAAGAAGGTTACTAATTTTGGTGTCCCTAGGGTCACAGGGACCGGAGTTATTGTGACCTAAAAAGGTCACCAAAAAAATAAGTCTTCAAATGGCCGAAAATGTCCAAAAACCCAGAAATGCCATTTATGACCTTTGGTGGTGACCTTTTGAGGCCTTCGCCTTTTCTGGTACCCCCGTACCAATGCTTGTTATAATAAATCACCAGAAAATGTATTTTATTACCCTTATTATATTTTAGAATTGCTTGGCGAGCCCACTGGAGAACCCTGGGCCGAGGGGGGGCGTGGGCATAGATAATAATTTCAGGCAGTAGGGAAGCGTGATACTAATAAGTTTGGGAATCCCTGATCTAGTTGGTTTAATAGCCGGCCGAGATGCAAGACATTGTAGATTCGATTTCCGCAGGGGGGAGACAAATGTTTTATTTTGTGCAGATATTTGTCTAGGGCATCGGTAACTTTGTATGTAGGTATAAGTCTTCTATTACTTACTCTATAATTTTACAACTGGGAATAACCGTTTTGACTATCTGAATTGCCCAAATTGCTCTCGTACCAAAAAGACGTGGATCTTTCCCCGGATATATCATCCAGCTAGACCCTAGTAGGGCATGGATGTACATGACACTAAATCTATTCAAAGGGAGGGGGTTAATATAACTACCCCTAGAAGTTCTATGTAGTTGAATGAATAAATAACTTACTATCATCATCATCCACAACACATTCACACTTCACAGGTACTGTGTGGTAGAGGCCAGCCTCCCTTTGGGGATCCCCACAGGGGGTACAGTACCCCACAACGGCAAACCGTTTGACTCTACTATGGTGGTTTTGCTTAAGCATTTATGTTTGTACCTACCTTTTGAACAATAATACAAATTTGATATTGAAATCGGTTGTTAACTGGGTTAAGGTTGGACATAACTAGCTTTGACATAGTTGGGTGAAAATATAGAGTACCTATTCTTAAGTTGGGTCTATTATCACAAATAAAATCCGTTGTTTATTATTGGTAGGTCATAATTTAATGCTGTTTTTTTCATTAAACATTTGCATCTGCTTTTAATTATTAATATGACAATGGAATATATTGTTTGATAACTAGATTATTCTATTCTGTGAAACTATTTTAAACAACTTTTATATTTTACCAGCATTTTGTACAGTTATTTAAAACTATGCACTATTATTTTAACCCTTAACTAATAAATTTAGTTCAGTTACACAGACAAAATCATAAAATAAACTAAGAATAGTATAAAAAAGAATGAAAGAATGGCGTGACAAAGAGGAGGCCTATACCCAGCAGTGGGTGAACATGGGCTGATAGATAGTCTAAAAAAGTTTTCCTGTCTTTCCTTTATTTGCCATGAAAATAGGCATGAAGGCAAAAAAAAACTTAGGCTATTTACCTAGGTTAATTTGAGATATTGTCTGTGACAAGCAATAGAAACCTAATGAACTTTGAAAAATTATTAAACATGGTAAAATATGAAAACTGAAGATAATTTATAAATATTGAATACAATAAGTCTTTTTTTACAAAACAGGTAAAAAAATATAATTCATTGTATTATTTAATAAATGTTAATCATTTTTATAAAATCAATGTGTTCTTATGACTCAATGTTTCATACTTCTTGCTGCTAATATAATAGTTAAGGGTTAAAAATATGATTTGACTATTTTAAATTTGTTCTTAAGGTACATACTAAAATATAATTCCCAAAACCTATTAAGATGAAGTTGGGAACTTTGTTTAAAAAGTCAATAAGTGAACAATTGGTTACAGCTACCTTACTTAAAGAAGTTAAGTGGTATGTACAAAGACCCTCTTACTCAGAAAAATATACTATTCAAACGCCAATATTTACTTATTCTTAATAACTTTGGAAATACATTTAATATATGAAAGAGATATATAATGTCTTACAAGCTATTCAAAGGATTATTCGGAGGTTAAAGGTATGGTGACTATTATAGGATACATTATGAAATATCTTTATGAGTAAGGGGGCTGACAAGACAGTATTACTTTATTTATACAGACATAATAGCCATCCTTACGATGTTATTTTTGGATGCTTTGCTCTAATCATAGGTCCCATTACATGACAATAAATTGTTACAATTAAAGCTGTAACATGAACATTTTAAATAATAAGTCACATAATAATGCTGCCAATTTTCCTACTTACGTTATGAAAATAAATAATATCAGAATCTTTAATTTAACTTTGTCATCATCATAGACAAAGATTTTATCTTCCTTCAATAATTACAAAAAAAAAGTTTTATAGCGATATCAGTACCGTTGAGCATGATAGCCATAGCAAGATTTAAGTTGTTAGCACGACATCTTGGTTTAAGTTTAAATATAATTCATCTATAAGTTATGCACGATCTATGTAAATATGCGTAAATGTCGTGCTCGTCACCCTTACTTGTCACTAAGCTAGACCCGTAATAGCAGTCTACTAGTCAAATGTTTTATTCAGTCAAAAAGGAACAAAACATTCCTTAACTGTTACATTAATGCACAATAGAGACAAGAGCCCTATCTTCATAAAGCATTATGGATTACTTGAACAATGTATTTGACGCGTGTTATTTAATATAATCTAAATCTACTTCTGTAGGAGCAAAGACAACACGCGATAAACACGATAACCTACCAATGATATTAAGGGCAAGTGTTGTTGACATAGCTTACACACATACGTCATTACACTTAAAGGACACTCAGTTCGGTGGCGCATACCCCGCACCGGCGCTGACTATGAAATATGACTCGAATTGTTACCGTGTGCGAGGTATGCGCCGCCGAACTCACAATAGAGTTAATAAATAGCTAAGTAATTAAAACCTAATTTATTTAATATGCATCATTTACATTTTCATTATCTAATGAGATTTCTATTAATCTGTATTTAAAATATCAGTCACTAGTCGATTAAGTTTTATTGTCGCCTGTCGGCATGACGATGTGAGTGAGTGATCGGCAGGATGCATTCAGACGCATTCAGAGTGAGCGCGGGAGATGGCAGGCGAATGGAACACACGTGAGGACTAAAGGTAGACAGACAGCTGTAAGCAGCAAATACAGTAATATAAAGAATATTTCAACATAAATATGGAATGTAGCAAACACTCAATTGAAAAGACCCTCGGATTTCGGCATTGGCCATTGTTATTCTAATGTTAAATAAGTGACAATATTTACAATAATAAAGTAACTAGGCATCGTAAATTAATATTCCTTGCATTTACTGTACTGATATGCATTATTTTTACACATAATTATAAATTAATATAAAAGTTGTTTAAACACAGATTTACAGCTGCTGGATTGAAATGAAACAGGTCACTTACATAAGAAACCATACACTGCAAGATTCAGCTCACTATTGACCGACCTCCTCGTAATATACAATATCGTCGAAGGTTACAATCCAAAGATTCATTAAATATTGTATACTTTAATTGTTTCTATTTGAATTAATTTTACCTAAGACAACATACTTCAACGTAGACTTTATAACGTTATATCTTTTTATTTTATTTCAGTCTTAGTGATCGCTCGACTCGGCGACGGCGCAAGGAACACGGACGCACACCACGCAACGCACACACCCACAGGGCCGCGCTGCCCCGCGTCCCAAATAAATAAATACCGAGTCTATAATACTTCGGGACGCGCGAGTCGGCGCGGCGAGTCCGATCGTCCCGATAATGGAATGTAAGCGTGATATGGGAGGGGGTTGTCGTGTCACGCGTCCGGCGGCGGCGAGGCGGCGGCGCGGCGCGGCACCATGACGCAGGGCGGCGGCGGCGCCGGCAGGCCCAGCCCCGGCGCCGGGCGCGCGCCCATGCGCACCCACCAGCGCGTGGCCTTCTGCAGCAGCCCGTCCTTCTTGCCGCGCGCGCCGCCCTCCGCGCCGCCGCCGCCGCCGCCGCCCGCCCACTCCGGCACGTCGCTCACGCACTTGTTCGGCGGAGGCTGGAAGCTGCTTCTCGTCAGCTCGGCTTGCTGGAAAACAACAACACATTATTACTAGACGTTCCATTACATCCAGTTCGATAACAACACTTTCAAACTATAAAAGAGTTTATTTAAAGTATTGCCCTTGCATGTCGTAGCTTTGAGAACTTCTAGCAATGCAAAAAACCACTATACAAGCTAGTTGTTTTTCATGGAAGACAAGAATGTAGAATAGAACTGAAGCAGGAGCCTGATTATTTAGTAATAACGGCTTATATATGCCTCAGTCTCAAGTTGTTTACGGGTGCCTTAGACCCTACTTTAGCTCAAACAGCCCTTAATGGACTGGGTACTAGGCAAGAATACAGCACGAGACTACAGAGTTGTATTAAGGCACAGACAACTTTAGTTAAGGTTAAGAGTTGCTTGCGAGTGCCTTGGACGGGGTATTATAGCTTGACTGAGCTATAATACCCCGTCCAAGGCACTCGCAAGCATTTAGTTGATTGGATGCCATATTCTTGATATGGCATGGGACAGAAGACTGATATTCGAGAAGGAAGCCTTAGTCCCATTTTGCTTACGGGATCCTTTGATCCTGGCAGGGTTTAGCCCTGTTAGCATTACTTGTAGACTAGAACACAGCACGGGTCGGCACTGAAGACATTTATATTATTGCATATTAGCCTTTAATCAGATTGGTTGCCAGACACGAAAGTAGCACTAGTCTGGGAATGTTAATTAACTCAAAGACAGCCACAGTCCCGAGGTGCCTTTGACTCTGTCAGGGCCTCAATCAGCTGTTGCTTGAATGAAGACTTTATAAGTCTGGTACGTTATAAAGTCTTAATTCCTGTACTGCATTCTTGTAGGAAGCCTTAGGGCGTTATTGCCGAACATATCGCACCTTCACAAATATAGTGACCTAATCCACTGGGCCTGCCTGCCTTACATATTATGTAAGGCAGGCAGGCCCAGTAGCACGGCAGCTGCGACGGATAGTGTGCGCATCTCAAAATTTGTGTTCAGGCAATATGAGTGTTCAGGGTCTAAGTCCGGATGCTTCGACGTACCTGATAAGGGACTCGCAGCTGCAAATGTGCGTCCTGGCCGTACTCGCCGTCCGGCAGCTGTATACTCGGCGGCAGGCCCAGTCGCTCGGCGGCCGCGGCGGAGCGCGCACGCGTCTCCTGCTCGACCATCTCTTGCAGGCGGCCCACCATCGCCTGCAACCTCTGCTGCTTCTCCCATTCCCTGGAAACGGAAACTTGTTGTTAGATATGGACACGAATGTGTGATGCCGTAGGGCATATAGGGGGTAGCAGAATGTTGCCCGTCGATGCAAAAATAATCTGCCAAGGGATACCTCCGGAAGCAGCGTTCCACTTCCACGTCAACATCCCGCACTGCGCTCGCCAAACCGCCTGCCAAGCGTGGCGAGTATGGCAACAACCGCCTCATGATCTGTACGTGGAGATCCATGAGGAAGGCCTATGTCTAGCAGTGGACTTCCTACGGCTGAGATGATGATGCAGAATAAAAAAGAGGCCCATTAGACCCAACAGTGGGTGCAAACAGGCTGATTATGTATTTGGTAAAATATAATATAACAAGTATCATCTCCCTGTCTATATCTCACATTACGCGTGGTCTGCCCAAAGCAGTCCTCTATGGTCCTAAGATGGAATTAACACGTATGGCGTAGTTATAGAGTTAGCTGTGTAACATACGGATCAAAGATTTGACTATGTGCTTTATGATCGGCTTTGACGTCAACCCATTTCGGAATTCTACTTAACATTATCATCGACTACTCTTAGTTAGCCTTAATATGTGTGGAGTGTAGTAAAGTGGATTCCTCATCCAACTTAGGACCAGGTTGTTTAAAGATTTGACTATGTGTTTTATGAACGGCTTTGACGTTAACCCACTTGGGAATTCTACTTTTATCATCGACTCGACTGTTAGTTAGCCTTAATATGTGTGTAGTTGACTAAGCCGCGGCGCGGGTTTCCCCGCAACTTTGTCCTTCACCGATAAAGTACGTCAATCAGTAAGAGTGATACAAATTAGTCATCACAACATCGTTAACTGCAGGAGCTGGCTTTCTGTTGAGCCGCAGTAAGAAGATCGTCACCGGCTGGTAGAGCAGACGAACCTAAGTTTATTTATTTAAGGAGATGTGGTTAGTTACAGAAAGCCGAATCTTTAGCGACTGTCTCGCAAGTTATCCGACATGGCACACAACTAATACGTTAGATTTTTTGTATTATTAGATATAAGTATCATGTACTTAGCCGTAATAGTTATTTGAATAAATTTATTTTATTTTATTATTTTATTGCTTTTCCTACCCTTAACCCACATAACGGAATAATTATGGTATTATAATGTATGATGTATTTACAAACAAAATGTATTAAATAATTCTATTAACTATTTATTTGGTTTCCATAGTCCAAAGCTTTGCTTACTTTTAGATGGTGCTTTTTTTTCTACGGTTGTTAAGCTTACGCTACGACAAACCGTCACTCGAGTAGCCTAAAGACATACTTGAGATCGTATTAATATCTATAAGAATATGTACTTATTGTAAAAGTCCTGTTTAAAGACAAACTACGCATAAGCACTGGAGTGAAATACCAAATGTTCTTTAATCAAATTCGTCAGAGGAGAGATCAAATGTTGACATGTGTTCATAGCACTGTATTAAATGCAATTACCTACTTATGTTGGTATTATACCTACAATGTTGATAAATACTGCGAAAGCCTTACAACTACTCGTATAAAATGATGCTAATCTTCTCTTATCGGACTTTAATAACAATATATTTATAAGTAGAAAACACTGTTTTCTACTTTTATATGTATTGTTAATAATTATGATCTCAAGTGCAGGAGCCATAGAGTATTATTATTATTATTACTAGCCATTTTCGTCCCACTGCAGGGCAAAGGCCTCCCTATCCCCCTTCCATTTATCCCGATCCTGTGCTATGGAGGACCAACCTTGTAAAAACAAGTCAAGTTCGTCGCGCCATCTCAGTCTGGGTCTGCCGCGTTGCCTCCTTCCAGCATTGGGGACCCACTCTGTTGTTATAAAAGCCCATAGGTCATTCGGCATACGACAGACGTGGCCAGCCCAGTCCCACTTTAGCCTGGCAGCCTTCTGAGTGACATCAGTTATTTGTGTTTTGGCGCGCAGTATGGTGTTGCGAATTCGGTCAGTAAGTTTAATACCGAGAATACTGCGCTCCATAGCTCGTTGGCAAACCTCGAGTGTCGATCTTTGTTGAGCAGTCAAAGACCAAGTTTGAGCGCCGTAAGTGAGGATGGGGAGTATGCATACGTCCATGAGCTTACGTTTGAGTGATAGTGGTAAATCTCCCTTCATGAGTTCTTTCATAGCCCAATAGCTCCTCCAGGCGTTTTCGGTGCGTCGTGCAACTTCTTTTTCTTGTCTCGCCTGGAAAGAGACTATTTGACCAAGGTATATGTAGTCGTTAACGTATGCAATCTCCTCACCCCCTACAGTTATTTTGTGTTTTGAGCTGTTAGTCATTATTTTGGTCTTTGACATATTCAAACTCAGACCGATGTCAAGGCTTGCCTTGCTCAGGTCATCGAGCATTTTTGTTAACTCAGTAGCTGAATTGGAGAAGAGGACAATGTCATCAGCGAAGCGCAAATTAGTTAGTCTTCTTTCTCCGACGACGATTCCCCTCTCATTCCAGCTGGTTGGCAGTTTCCTAAAAACTTCCTCAAGCGTAGCGTTGAATAACTTGGGAGACAGCGGATCACCTTGCTTAACTCCTTTTCGAATTGGAAAGGTTGGCCCTATACTATTATTAATTTTAATTGCTGCAGTGCTATTTTTATAAATTTGTTTAATAAGTTTGACGTAAGTTTGGTCGATGTTTTGGTTTTCAAGAGCGGTGAATATTGAATTATGCGTAACACTGTCAAAGGCCTTGGAAAAGTCTATGTATGCTAAATAAAGTGGTAATTTAAATTCGATGTGTTTTTCAATAATTTGGTTTATGGAGTGGAGGTGGTCGGTGGTGGATAGCCCACGTCGGAATCCTGCTTGCTCCGGTGGTATAGAGTATGTAATTTTAAAATAATTTTGATGTTGTGTCAAGTGGAGTTGCTGTAGACTAGTAGCCCGCGCGTGTTTTCTAAATAAGTAGGATTTTTCTTGGTTCAAAAAAGTGGTAGACAATAAGCATATCTTACTACGCATTATCGGTACTTTGAACCGGTGATTTTGACAGTAAAATACACATGTTGTGAAATACACAAAAATACATGTTGAGGCCTCGTAGCCTCTTTTTTCTGTTAGAAAGCAAGGACTTCCATAAGATTTTCTTGGGCACAGAAATATGTTGGTTGGTATTAGCTTAGTTAGCGGCGCGGATCTCGAGCGGGTGAGACATTAAACTATGTTGCAATACCTTCATAGCATCATGTTTGTAAGTTAGCAGGGGGAGGGGGGGGGGGGGGGGGCACTACAAAAGGTTGTCTTGGGCACTGAAGGATGTTGGTTAGACCTGTTAGCCGCAGCGGGCACTTAACATCGTGTATTAGTTCGCAAGGGATAGGTACCACGAGCCGGTCAGGCCGAAGATCTTTTTTGGCCTCTCCACTGACATAGACCTTCCTCATGATGGATCTCCAAGATAATGAGAGGGTTGTTGTCATACCTGCCACGCTTGGCAAGCGGGTTGGCGAACGCAGTACGAGATGTTGATTCACGGAAAGACGCTGCTGCCCATCTTCCGGAGGTAACCCTGGGCATAGTGACTTGACAGACTGCATGCAAGAGAGAAGAGGAACATTCTATTGCCGGCACCCCACGGCTCTTAAATATTTTTTGTTATTATACTTTATTTATTACACAATAACAAAGCAAACCCGGTTCAATTGTAAAGCATTCTCAACCATCCGACCTGTGGTTTAGAGAGTGGTTGGCGTACAATAATGGTACCCATTTAAAAATTTACAGAACATATTAAATTACAATTTATAATAGAACAGACCTTAGGTCGAGTGCTTAGTCTTTTCTTTGGTTGCATATGTAAAGGTTAAAGGGCTATTTAAGCTGTACCTACAAAGTGGAATGATGGTGTCTGTTATCTTGTCAGTAAGACTTGAGCGCCAAATAAGGAGGATAGCTGGCAGAGGCTGTACAGGGGCTGTGTAAGCAGAACTCACAAAGTAGAATGGTGGTGTCTGCGATCGTGCCGGTGCGGCTTGGCTTTCGACAGATATTAAGGAGGATAGATGGCAGAGGCTGTATAGGGACTGATGCATAGTTCTTACAATGTAGAATGGTGGTGTCTGTGATCGTGCCGGTGCGGCTTGGGTTTCGAAAGATATTAAGCAGGCTATATGGCAGAGGCTGTATAGGGGCTGTATGCATAGTTCTTACAATGTAGAATGGTGGTGTCTGTGATCGTGCCGGTGCGGCTTGGGTTTCGAAAGATATTAAGCAGGCTATATGGCAGAGGCTGTATAGGGGCTGTATGCATAGTTCTTACAATGTAGAATGGTGGTGTCTGTGATCGTGCCGGTGCGGCTTGGGTTTCGAAAGATATTAAGCAGGCTATATGGCAGAGGCTGTATAGGGGCTGTATGCATAGTTCTTACAATGTAGAATGGTGGTGTCTGTGATCGTGCCGGTGCGGCTTGGGTTTCGAAAGATATTAAGCAGGCTATATGGCAGAGGCTGTATAGGGGCTGTATGCACAGTTCTTACAATGTAGAATGGTGGTGTCTGTGATCGTGCCGGTGCGGCTTGGGTTTCGAAAGATATTAAGCAGGCTATATGGCAGAGGCTGTATACGGGCAGTATGCATAGTTCTTACAATGTAGAATGGTGGTGTCTGTGATCGTGCCGGTGCGGCTTGGGTTCCGAAATATATTAAGCAGGATATATGGCAGAGGCTGTATAGGGGCTGTATGCATAGTTCTTACAATGTAGAATGGTGGTGTCTGATCGTGCCGGTGCGGCTTGACTTTCGACAGATATTAAGGAGGATAGGTGGCAGAGGCTGTATAGGGACTGTCTGCATAGTTCTTACAATGTAGAATGGTGGTGTCTGTGATCGTGCCGGTGCGGCTTGGGTTCCGAAAGATATTAAGCAGGATATATGGCAGAGGCTGTATGCACAGTTCTTACAATGTAGAATGGTGGTGTCTGTGATCGTGCCGGTGCGGCTTAGCTTTCAACAGATATTAAGGAGGATAGATGGCAGAGGATGTATAGGGGCTGTATGCATAGTTCTTACATTATAGAATGGTGGTGTCTGTGATCGTGCCGGTGCGGCTTGGGTTCCGAAAGATATTAAGCAGGATATATGGCAAAGGCTGTATAGGGGCTGTATGCACAGTACTTACAATGTGGAATGGTGGTGTCTGTGATCGTGCCGTAGGCGCGGTCCCCCCGGCGCGCCCAGCCGCTCCATGCCCGCGCACCCCGGCACTTGTACCGAGAGCATCTGCAAATCACAACACACTGCTCTCACTTATGTGGTCATCCTGATTCTTATTACAATCTATAAACTTAGCTATGGTCTTTAAACGTTCTCTATCACATTTAAACGGGTATTTATTGCGAAAATTACCTGTATTAATTCCAGACGTATCGACTGGATTTCACCAGCCATTTCCCGGAAAGACTGCCAGTCATGGCTAGTATGGTGATAAATGACGATAAACACCCGGTAAAATGTATATTACTAACTTAGCTTTAAACAGGATGGGGCAAAATTTAAGCTCCTTATGCGTAGCTAACGTAGATTTTTTTTAAAATAAACCTAGTGTCCTTAGAACAAAACTTTCGATCTACTTATAAAAGAAAAGGTTACCCTCAAGGAGCCATAATTTTTCTCACCCTACATTATAATATTCACAAAGCAGCATCCGTCAAATCAACAACTAGCATGCTTTCATCTAATGAAAAATGTTATTGAGGCTCTAGATTCGGGTAAAAGTGACAGCCGTTTTCTTTGACATGTCAAAGCGTTTGAATTCATTTCCCACCAATTACCTACTATTAGACAAACTAGAAAAGTACGGTATACATAAGAGGCCCGGCTCTTAGATGGCTGGAATCATATTTGTCCAATAGACTACAGTGTGTCGAAATTGCGCACATTAATGCGGAAAATGAGCTTAAATCTTTTCGATCAACATATAGAGTATTAACTCTATATGCTATACCTCCGTCTCTACATGCTCGTCCTCGGACCTCTTGTTCCTGCTGTATAAAAATGACTTACCGGAAGTAACCCATAATCAAAGCACACTATTCGCGGATGACATTTCTATTTTATTTGCATCGAACTCTGACATTAATAATTACAATGGACGGACATAAATAATACAATTGAATCAATTTTTAGATGGCTCAAATAACTTACAGGTGAACCTGACAAACACGAATTTTATGCGTTTTTCCCATGTACTTTGGTGAAATATGTGAAACCATCCCTAAATTCAAGATCTTATTGTAACCATATTTCTTGCAATAAATTATTTATGATTCACAAAGAAAGCAGAGCCTATGTTAACGTACCAGATGATAACTTATCATAGTTATCATTCTTATCACTATCACACAAAGAGTACCCAGATCTTAGACGAATATCAGCATAAAGGAAACATTCATCTCCCAGTGGGAATCGAACCCGCAACCTCCTGCATAAAAGCCGGCTATTAAACCAACTGAGCCACGGTGGTTGTCATTATGCATTACTAAAGCCTGTATTACATTACACGATATTCAGGGACCCTTACCCTAACTAAGAGTGGTGTAATAAGAGTTAGAGCGACCGGTCGGACCCGGCAAGCCTTGCTTGGTAGTTAGGGTGATTAGGGCGCCCTAACTACCGGGCCCTGTATTCAGTATTCAGTTGTTTATTGCTTTCCATTGTAAACATAGGTCTTTAACATAAGTAAATAGTTAATAGAATCAGGCGTTACTTTGCGGAAATCCATATTATTATGGTAAACAAAGAAAAATATCTAGTTTTAATTTGTCGTGTGGGTTTGGGTATGCATGTTGCACTAACAGCCTGGTTCCCCCTGCATGTGCATAATTAGCGGGCGGGAGGGCGGTGCATATGCATCTCAGCATTAGCGGAATTAAAACTAGATATTTTTCTTTGTTTACCATAATAAGTAAATAGTACAGAATGGAACCCTGATGGGCACTGCAATCTAAAATCTAAAATGTAGGTATAAGAAGGTATCATGCAAGATAATGTCAGTTAAATATTATTGAATTAGAAAATTTGTCATTAAAATGATTATAGCCTTAACTTTACAATAAACAATTTGTCATGAAAAAAAAAAAATGATGTACTACGTCTTATTTACAAGGTATACAAATTGGAGTATTGGAAATGAATATCGTGTAGTGTAATACAGCTTTAAGTTAGTCTTTCACATCTTTTTATAGAACACTGGCTGACTCGACGAACTTCGTATCCCACTGTAATCCGATTGGAATGCCCTCTACCGGGTCTAAAAATATAGCCTATTTTACTCCCTGATCATGTACCATTTTTTTTTGTGAAAGATAATTTGAAATCTTTCCAGTATTTTTTGAGTTTATTCATTACAAACATCCAAAAATACAAATATTCTCTCTTTATAATATTAAGTATAGTAATATTATAGATTAGCAAACGGATATTTATGCTGTATAGGATGCTGCAGTGCCTGGGACATTGTAAGAACAATAAGGCTTGCCCAGCATCTAAACTATCCTATCTAATACCCTTAGGTTATCAGTACTGCCATGCAGAGTTAGATCTGGATGCAAAAGGCCAAAGCAGATGTGTTTGTTGGTTAGGGAAAGAGTTTTATGCCCAGCAGTAAGTCACTACAAGCTGACAATGAGTATCTAATAATAAATTATTAATTTATAATCGCTACCTACTATAATAAAATGCTACCCTGCAGAAGCCAAAAATAAACCTGTACTTAGATAGTATTCATTTCTTTGACATTTACGCGCTGCAATACATCATCATCATCAAGAAATTATACTTTGTCTGAGATACAGAAGTGGACGAAAATAGTATGTACTTTTTTACTCGTATAGGTGGATAGGTAAATAAAAATATTCAATGTTTGGTCACCTTGCGAAAGAGGGGCATTTTTGCTCACAGCGGGACAGATAGTGCCCATGACAATTTTTACTATAGGTGACTGTGGAAGCCTTACTGATCATAGCATGTATTTAAAATAATGGCATGTAGTTAGTAAAAAATGTGAAAATCAATCTTCAAATTAAAAATAAATGTATGTGCAAGTAATGTTTCTCCTGGTTTTGTCCGCTTGATTTAAATAAGTATTGTAGGTACCATTTTTTATAATTTTTTGAATGGTTCTCAAGTGGTTCATAGAGAAAACAAAGAAAGTTTCAGCTCCTTATTAATAATATTAAAGGTGCCAATAATATAACCACTGACCCACTCTCTCATAAATGACGCAGACCAATTGTGCAGGTCAGATAGTGTATGATAAGTATGTATGTAGAAAAAAATGTATTTAGGTATTCTATCAAACATCTGGTACCCATAACACTTACTTTGGGGCTAGATGGTTCTGTGTGAAATGTTCAGTCTGGTCAGAATTACTTTTTAGGTGTTATTATAGCTAGTTATAATATAGCCTGTGCAGTGGCAACATATCAAATCTCAAAGTAAGAAATTAACTCCAATATTTGGTTAGTATATCCATAAATATAATATAAAGTCCTCCTCAATGATTTTGATAATGGTGACTCTTTTCTGAGTTATTTGTTTTTATTTCTAATACAAGCCCTGATGTGGCTTGCCAGATGAAACTTAGTTAGTAGGAAGTGTATGTCAATTCAACGTAATTGGGCAAATTATCTGAGCAAATAATGCAGATATTACAACCATTTTTTCGTTACCTACAAGTGTCTGGTAAGTATACATAAATTTTTTTTTAGATTGATACATTATTTTTCCCCAAATTTGTCATATATTGCTAATGTCATAAAACTCGATTGCCAAGTTTATTGCTTATAAATTAAGTGAACAGATAATGGCAGATATTTAATAATAATAAATAAATAATCCTGGACATGCCCAGCCCACAGCACCATCGTTAAGCAAAACTTGTGTCATGAGTACCAGATGATTGAAAGAACACTTAATTTTTTTATATATACATAGCAAAATACCTTTTAAGCCTTAGAGGTTCTGTGTGAAATGTCCAGCATTATGTATTTACAATTACGGAGCTTGATCATTTTAGTTTGACTGGCACTTAGCATTATACCGCAGAACCTAATCTTGGTTTGGCATTATCTTGGCTAATATTCCAAGTGTTATTGTGTTTTTTTCAGAGTTGCATGTGTAAGAATTTATTCTAACAACTGTTGGTCATCAATTTGCATTATTTTGGTGCAAATTGATGTTGAAATATTATTATGAATTTCTAATTAACATTTACCACAAGGTCTAGCTAGTCCTAGATAACTTACAAACCTAACCTCTTCAAGAACATAGATTTACTAGCTTTATGAGAACCCTACAGTGTAAAAACAAGACTGTATCTATTAAGGAGATGTGTATCTAAAATGTAGATGTGTATTTAATTGCTTGCAATGCTAATGTATTGGTGCAGGTTTTTCCAACTTCTGAGTTAAATAATAATTATACCCACTACTTTCAAGGAGCATATCCAAAAGATGTGGACAAATCGAGTTGGCATGTCACGACTATGATATGGCCAGAGGTGATTACGGAACTGTCATGAAAATTTATTTAAATTCACACAAACAACGTCTGGGTGTGACGTCGCTATCGGCGCGCCTCTTATCACTTGGCACGCTCAGGCCGTCTCGCGGCCATCCGACTCGCCTCGGGCCTCAATCGTCTCCAGCACAAACATTCTTCAACTGGCATATATTTACAATTGTTTCAGTATTTCTCTCACAATACAACTGGATCCTGATAATATTTATGCACAGACAGGCTTGTGTTATTGATATTTACACATTTCTTTGATATTTCACATAAATAGTCTTTGGATTGGAATAAATAACTCGAAAGTCTCAACAAAATCTCTACTTACTATTTGAATCAGTGTCGTCCACTAATTTGGTAGGTTTTCCACCTATTTTTGACAGTTAGAGATGTCTGTGGTGTGGTATCCAAATACGATGATTACGGAATCGAGTCACTATCAACCAAATCGATCACAAAAAACACATGGTATTTTCATTTGCACCGCACAATATTTCCATAACAAGATTTAGAACTTCTTGTATTCGTAGCACATCAATCACGATAAACATAGCACAATATTAGCGCGATACAATAATTTGCTATCATTCACTAAATAAATAAAAATAGAGCTTTTAATGTTTTAACAACTATAAAAAAAATATAATTTGTTACTAAGAATAAATATAATTTTCACTATCGCGTTTTTGGTGAGTGAGTTTCTCAACTCTTTTTTTCATATTGGCAGGAAGACGCCTGCCGTCGAGCGAGTCTTGTTGTTCAATGACGCGAACGGACGCGGCGCGGCGTTCGCAGTCACGTAGCGGGGAGAACAGGCGAGCGGGTGGTGCACCGGCTGCCCCGATGTTGCTACACACTAGCACGTTTGTGTGTAATACACGCACACATATAAACGATCTGTCTAGCTGACTTCGTGTGCTCTGCGAGTACTTGGATTGGATAGGTGCTCGGATAATACGAAGTAGCTGGTGTGAGTGTAATATTGCTGTAGATACGCGTAGCGTGCAAATGTGTGCTGATATGTAGGTACATGTATGAGTTCACACACATTCAAAATGGAGCTCGATTGCTGCTACCGTCGCGCGTCGACGTTGTAATCTATATTATGTTTACCTATAACTGTATTACACATAGCGCGATGACGCGTTGTCGGCTTGTCCGAGACGAGACGGTTGGCATTGCTCAATGATCGGGTTGTAATCATAGTGATGCGTAACCAATCATCATTTTTTAAAAGAACAGTTTCAACTAAAATCCTAGTATATTTATTGCTTAAAAACACTGACGATACTGGCTACAATTTTTATTTAATTAGGTGTTTATACTTACGTACCTAGTTATTAAAATTTTACTATTAGAAAGTGTTACATTAGTTGCGCCTTTATTAGGTACATTTATATACATAAAAATAATCCTACAGTTATTAGTAGTAGGAGTTAAGAAAAGCCTTTGCCCAGCAGTAGAACAGTAATGTAGTGACTTAAAAGAATAGTTAGTAATTATAATATATCATAACTTTAATAATAATAATAGATTGAGTAGGTAAACCTCTAAGAAATATTTGAATAAAAAAACAATAAGAAGTTGGTAGGTACCTATTTGTAGGAAAAGTACCTACCTAGCTATTCATTCCTTTATATCTTCCTACTGTTGACGAATTCTGTAGCGGTAACGTAATGGTGTATTAAACATTTGAGAGACAGACATATCGACTGAAGGCTCAACTGAAGGCAAACTGTTGAAAATGCATTTTTAATAGCCAGGTAGACAGACATTCTGGGTTTTAATGCTGGGGCTTCGGGAAGAAATTTCATCGACGAACCAACCTACGAAATACACAGGGAATTCTGGTTAGGTGTTATGGTTTTATAATATACCGATATGCTTTAAAATGAATTAGAAAGTAAATATAATTTATCTAAGCTGTCAGTAAAAATATTTTAGAGAAATTTGCTGCAATAAAAACAATTAACAGTTTTTTGGAATAATTAACATCAATTTTGGTTACTTAATGTTATGTAGTTTATGTCTATGCCTGCAGATCTCAAGAATACCCTGTAGATTCTCGATAATGTACGATTTTATTTTATCGATCGCACGTCCTTGATCTACCCGTCACTATTTCGCTAAAATATTTTGCAGCATGGATATTGTCGTCTTTTTATTTTATGGCTTTTTGTAGCAGGTTTGTGATTAATCATAATCACAATTAATACCTATCTGTTAAATTGTAATCTTTAATTTGCTTCGCGTCTTTTCATTAAAAACTGAAACATCAAAAATAGTTCCCTCGAACCCTTAGACGAGATAAAACATTAAAATGAAAGATTTATTTCGTCTAAGCTCGAACCTTAAAGATTAGTTTTCCCCAAACGTTAGTTTTCTTTTACTAGTAGGAATCAATTTGACAATGACAGCAATTGTAATTACCTAATCATAAACTTATGTCCCCACTCGCCATACGCAGGTCCATCTTTTATATTTTTTACGTTATGTTTAGTAGAACACAGTTTTATCTATTACTAAAACCGGCTCATTTAGCTAAAGTATAGGCTCTAGTGGCGCCGTGGGGTGCCGGCAGTAGAATGATACCCCTCCTCTCATGCCCATGGATGCAGTAAGAGCCTGCTAAGGGATACCTCCGGAAGATGGGCAGCAGTGTCTATCCGTGTATCAACATCCCATACCACCTGCCAAGCGCTCACCAAACCGCCTGCCAAGCGTGGTGAGAATGGCAACTACCCCTCATGGAGATCCATGAGGGAGGCCTGTGTTCATCAGTGGTCGTTTTATGGCTGAAATGATGATGATAGGCCCTAGGCGTCTAGCAAGCCGAAGGGTCAGACGTGATTATGAATGACTCACGGGGTCGGGAGCGGCGGCTGCGTCGGCCGCGCGGCGGCGCAGGTGCGGGCGGGCCAGCGCGCCGGCCGCGCACAGCAGCACTGCTCCGCCCACGCATGCGCCCGCCCACCACCACTCTGGAACACCAAACACACAATGAATACGGGATACATTATCTCTATTTCCATCTTTGTTTGTCTCAGGTATGATAGGTGTTGAGACATTAGAGCTAAGGCGTAAGCTGCAGCTGGTTATTCATTATTACTATTTAATTCTTCACAATAAAATCGATAATCCGGGTGTTCTCAGTAGCTTAAATCTACCTCTATATGTACCTAATAACTATGTGCGCTCAGGTCGTCGACAGCACAACCTATTTGGTGGTATTGCTACGCGAACCCAACATGCAAGCAATTCGCCGACGATCAGAGCACAATCACTCATAAACTAATTTTTGCAAGAGTTCCAGCATGTCGACATGTTTCACGATAAGTTGTTTATTATTGTTAGATCTCTTCTAGTATATTTAAGTAAATTAAGATAGTAAGTGTTTTGGTGTCATAACTGTAAACTTATGTCTTTTGAAATAAATTAATCTAAATCTAAATCCAAATCTCAGCTGTAGGACGTCCACTGCTGGACATAAGCCCCCCATGGATCTGCAAGCAGGTACTGATCATGTTCGGCAGGCGCGATTGCAAACGCTGAACGGGATATTGATACCCGGAGAGACGCTGCTGGTAACCTTGCGGAGGTAACCCTTCTGCTGATTCCTAATGCGCCCAGAGAAGAGGAGGTTTAGGTAAGGTAAGGTATTTTTTTGTACCTGGTTATCCAAAGTTTATATTTTACCATTTTAGAATCTTAGATAGTTGCGTCAACTTTAAAAAAAACTTGCAATTGTCCATACTTTTGTTTACACGACGATGAGTTATAGTGAACATAAACTAATAAATAATAATCTATCAACATTTTGTATTGCTCTCAGTAGATCCAGTCAACAGATCCAGTCTGGATCTAGTGAGAGTTTTCCTAGGGAGAAAAATATCTTTGATTGAATCCTACAGGGAAAAAAAATAATATTTGAAAAATTGTGGATGCTAAAAATGTCTTATGGGTATCAATTTTAAGGGTTTTATTTTTTTTTCTATAATATAAAAAGTAATTAATAAGTACATTAATATATTTTTTAGATTTTTCCTTTTAAAACTTTTTTAGAGCAACAAGAGTAGAATAGTAGTAGAAGTAGTAGAGCAGAAGAGAATAAAATAAATAAATACTGAGGCATTTTGAAGTTCCCGGGATAGCTAGTATATATCAATAATACACATGTATGACGAGGTTCAGAATGGGAATATTACGAAATGCCTGCGCATCGTGATGTGTCCAGCTACATCTGCCACATAATATATGAGAAGAAGAAAGAAGAAATACATTTATTAGACACACACACTAAACTTAACTAACTATAGTAAAAGAAAAAACTGACTTATTTCTAATTTTTATCTAGGAGGGTACACCCAGTTAAATATTCTGCGACATAGTGACAAATAGATGGTAAGCAGCTCACTCAGCGGGTCAAAGCAGAATATACTATTTCAAGTAATGAACAACCAGTTCACAAAGTTGTGTGAGTCCAAAGGGGCCTGACTCAGCATTATGCTCCCCACACATAAGGAATGCTAGGAAGCGCTGCTTTTCAGTAATACGATCGGCCGCCGACATTCAGATGTTTTATACAGCTCCCGAAACTGTTTACCCTTGCTGGTCGGCCAGTTGTAATGTCTGGGACTTTGTTAGATGGATTAGCTCTTGCCTTTTTTTGGGTATTTTGAAAATGAACTGGATAAATTATTTTATCACGATTCAATTATCCTCTTTTTCAATGAAGGTGTAATCTTATAAGAACATTACAACCCTTATGATCTTCATATGAGGTATCAACATATTACATAATTAATCACTGTGTTGACTCGCTCACTCGTATAAAACACATCGTTAAAATATTCTATAACAAACCTACAGTTTTGCGAGGTTTTCGATGGTAGGTAATAAGATAGTACCTACTCCAGCCATTTTCGATGTAAAATGTTTGTCAACAAAATGCCAACACTTAACCTAAAAATAACTTTATTCTGTTGGTTTTTATATAGGTTTTTCAATTATTGGGGATTTGTGACCACACTATTCAATATAAATTACTATTAACTCGGTCAAAATGCCAATCCTTAGGTAGCAATTTAATTTTAAGTGTCACAGTTTGTTTATAATCATTCTACATCGAAAGTACTGGAGTATATAGAACTAAGTTAACTAAGCTCGTACTTTTATAAAATCCAACGATGCTTCTTTGCTTAATATTTATCAAATTAGCAATAACCAAGTCGAATTAAGGACCAGACGATTCAATCATGTAACGTAACTGCTTTACTTATTAGGGACTTGACTAAAACGTGATTAGGTAATTATAATAATAAGTAATTTCGTAGCAGCGTAGCACTTTCGTAGAACTTTCGTAGCGTCCTTCGGAGTACCTAGTCAAGGTGAACTTGTAAGAATTGTAGTAAAATACAATAATTCTTAAATTTTTCAACCGACTTCAATGATCCTGATGCTGGTAATGATGATAATTTATTTATTATTTATTTAATGAAAACGGTACAAGGACCAATTACATTAATTACATGGATACTTATTGGTAATATCTATATAGAATTGAATGAAATAATTAATATTATTTAAGAAACAATTACAATGTTCAAATAAAATTTGTCAATATGGATTACAGTAATGACAGAATGATGATGACGAGTAGGTTGGTGCAACGATAGATTGATAGGTATACATCATAACCGTCGGATAAAAATAGTATCATATAAACCGTTTTTTACTACAAAAAGCTTGTTGTTTTACTTTTGTTTAAGGTAACAGTATAATTAACGAAGTCGTGTTAGACCCTAGCTCACATTTGAAGATTGGAACTAGGAACTTTCTTAATGACTAGCTTTTGCCCGCGACTTCGTCCGCGTGGAAGTCATAAAACGTAAAATCCCCTTTTTCACGCAGAGCCACTTTGATTTGAAAATATAAATCCCATTTATTCCCTATCCAGTGTGAATTTCGAAAAATCCCTTCTTAATGCACCTCTAGGATACTCAAGGTATATGTGTGCCAAATTTCAAGTCTTTAGGTCCAGTGGTTTAGGCTGTGCGTTGATATACCAGTCAGTCAGTCAGTGACTCAGTCAGGACTTTGAATTTATAATATATTTTATAATATAATAATTTTGAATATATATAGATTGTAGTTATGAGCAGTTACCTAAAGTATGAGAACATATTCCAAGTTTCATTTCAAACTTAGAAACGTTTGAAATAACAATTATGGAACTAAATAGAATGTCACCAAGAAGCTAAGACATTAACAATGTATTAGTACCTAAATTAGGTCATCCCAACAGTTTCAGTTTTCTTCAGTCGAAAATTACTCTGAATTCCCAAAAAATAAAATGTTTCTGCTCTACCAGCTAATAAATTACTAAGTATTACAACGAACCGAAATAAAGTATGCGTGAAATACAGAGAGCAAGTACCGTCAAATGCCTGAAGCCTTGTGCAATTTGTGCCTTATGTGCCGTTCTATTTTTGCGAGGAGTTTGTTTGCGTGGTTGAGCTAAATTTAGCAAACCTTTAATCAGAATATCTCTCGACGAACGACCGATGTTAAAGCGAGCGCATGTTCTAATAACTAAGTAGTTGGTATGAGGATATACGTATGGTCGCAACTCTGTATAATAAGTGCGTTCGTAAAAGTTTTTACTGTGATTCCTAGAAAAAAAACTACTATTTACTCAGACGTGTTTTATTTGTATTCAGTATAAAATATGAGCACCAGTGTTAGTAGAAGAGTTTTATACGTTATATAGTTTTAACAAGGAAACGTAGATAGATAGAAAATACTTTATTGCACACCTTAAAACTAAACATAATAACAAGAGAAACTTGAGAACATAGTGACAATTGGCGGCCTTATCGCTAAAGAGCGATCTCTACCAGGCAACCTTGGGATGGATTGGATTGTAAAAATACGACAAGGGGTTATTATGGTGCACGTTGAGTTAAAAGTAATTACAAAATATACCATACGTAAAATAATTTGAACCTTAATTTCGATCTTACAAATTTGGTTAAATAAACTCATGGACCCTGAATTAAAATCTTGCCGCGATCATAGACTTGCTGAATCAAGACAAAAGGTCATGGGCGTTCAGTTTACAAACGAGCACGACAGTGGCGGCGGCGGGAAATCATTGCATTCCTGTGTCCACATAGACATATGTATAGATATTATTAATGACTCAAAATTATCAACATATTCTTTAGAGGTCGACAAAATAATACAACTTAATTAATCAGCTGTGTTCAGTCGTCTGCATAAGACGTAAACACTCTAGACGAGAACTATGTCACACCAATGAGCGCTTACTGGCAGACTGAGCGAGGTTGTCAAATATGCGAACTTTAAAACGACATGGTTCTATTGTTCATCTTGCAGGCGACTGTACCAATTCTCACGTATTACGAAAACAAACAAACATGTCACGAACGCACTGGACTGACGAGAGTCGCACGCATGTTGCATGTAACCGTGCCATTTGCATTCCGCTTGCATCTCCAGTGCATAGACATTTACTTCTGAGCCATCATCATGAATAGACTATGCGATCGAACTCTTTAGGTATTATTGAAGGTCCTCAGCCGCTCATTTTCTTGTTAACTTATTTTCCTGACACGCGTTTAATTTGAAGCGATCCAATTCAAAAGTATTTTTATTTCCTGATTATGGATTTTATGTGTTGTGCTATGTTAAGACGTTATTTATTTTTATAACCTACGAAATTTAAAATAAAAAGATTTGACTTTTGACCAGGTTCAGGTGGATATATTTTGTCATTATATTTAATAACGTAACTTCTCTTGAACTTTGATTGGAATTAACATTTTTTTAACGGTCTGGCAATACAAAAAGCTGATAACAACCTAATTAATTATTTGTAGGGTGTTGGCCTTGCCGTACCGCTATCATCGTTTGATATTTGATTCGTGATAAGGACTCTGATTCCTTATAGATACATCTTACTTGATATTCCGTATACGTAACTGTGTTTTGCCTATCGAAGCAGCAAGACACGTGACACTGAGAAGTAACTATGAACCAAGGGTAGATCCTGGCAAACAAAGTACAAAAGAGCCAGCTATGTAACATAAACGAAAATTGTGAGATTCACTTACTCTTGAATCATAATAGGTTTCTAGGTCATGACCTAGAAACATATTATGATTGTTCACCTTGGTGAATAACAGAAAAGGGAAATAATGAACAGCAGAACATGAACAAAAGAATAAAATTTTAACCTATTACCTTAATCCTCTAAAATGGCGTAAATCAGACCGATGATGTCAAAACCAATGATAAAGATGATCAACGCTTCTTAATTGCAATCATCTACACCTATGTAGGTAAATCGAAGATAATGTACCAAGAAGAAGATATAAAGTAGCGCGTGTAGCGTATGTATGTAGAGTCGCCAGTGAAGATCGCCAAGCCGTGTGTAATTATAGGCATAGGAGAGTACGGCTGTGTGGATGCATAAGTGGGTGCCCATCTTGCGAGCAGGATGCGCACGAGTCACGGTGCAGAACAAAGCTGCCGCATTGTGTTTTAGGCCAAAACAAACGGCATTCGGATGCGCGTACTCGACAAAAATTCGACATCGTTCGCCCAAGAATGCACAGTGCGGTTATTTATAGAGGTGGCGAGGAGCGCGGGGGCGGCGGCGACGTCTGGTGTCGGTCTGCCGGGGCCTGCCGCGAACACCGAAATAGAGTCTCCAGCTGGCGATAGCTGGCCACGTGGCGTGAACTCCGCGGAGGCTGCTGCCTTGCCCTCAGCGCGTATTCTTCCCTCACCGCAACATACATGTACTACGCAATGTAAAACATCCATTTATTTTAGCTCATTTTATTTTCGCTCATCATTTAAAAACTATGAAAGTAAGTTCAGTTAGAGAAACGTCATATGTCGTCACAATTCTTCTTTACCACAAAATACACACGTGCTTCTTCATGTACCTAGTAGGTACCTACCTACGTAGTATTTAATAATTCATTCATTTTAGGTCTATTTTTCTTTCATTCACCATTTATAATATTTACATGATAGTGGGTTCAGATAGAGAAACGTGTGACCTGTCTATCAGTTTCTTAATTAGACAGCTAAAAAGGTGATTCACTAATGGACTTTGTTTCATTTTGTGTACGAATATGATGCGGTTGGCTTTACCTTTTAAATTTCTGTTCCCCGTGATATTGCCTGTTTAATTGTCATCCGGGACCACAATTAGGTAACTATCATTGATAGGTAGTTACAAAGGTACCAATTAAGATAAAGATAAAGAAACGTTTATTTTGTCACATTTTTACAATCAAATAAAAAAAAATCATCAATTCGGTTTTAAAACTAGTGACAAAAATGGTCACTACTCAGCATGTGCTGTGGCAGAACGAGTCGTACCACAGCGCTGGTCTTCCGTAGTAACCATGATGTGCGGTTGGTAACACACAGAACACATTAAAATCGAATGAAAAAGAAATACAAAATAAATAATATAACAGTTTCACAAAAAAGGAATATAAAATTACATGGATAATGTAAGACACAAAATAAGTAATTAAACAAGAACAATGTGCACGCAATATAATATACAAAAAATAAAAAAGATATTACGGATCTATACTAAATATGAAAACTAAAGGTAAGGCACAAAACGACTACTTATTTTGTTCTTATGAACTTGTATTTTGTTATCACAATGATACATACATTAACGTGCCAATCACGCTAGCAGCATGCGGTGACCTGACCTTTGGGACAACATGACTCGCAAAAGATACTGAATAATTCAAATGATCGGTAGTTCTAGGGCCAACCATTCCTACAATTTTCATCTCACATTTCTGGTATGTATGTGATGCAAGTCTTCTGAACTACGACAACATAACGATAACGTTAATCTTGAACAAACACGTCACATATGTACTTCCTGATTTTTATTATCATTGTCCTATAGAAATAAAACCGGTCAAGAGCGAGTCGGACTCGCGCACCGAGGGTTCCGTGCCAACATACAATTTAATATATGATAAAGGCGGTTTATAGAGGTATTTGTTGGAGAACCTACACTTCTCTATCACAAAAATTTTGAAAACCCCCCTTGTCTAAAACACCTATCCAAATTAGAGAGTTCGCTTTAATTTTCCTATAAAATCATCATCATCATCATCAGCCTATATTAGTCCACTGCTGGACATATGCCTCCCCAAATCTGCGCTATTCATTTTCCTATAAAGTTTTGTGAAGTTACTAGGTCATTTGGAGTAGAAGCATATAAAAGGTATTAATTTGCAAATTAATAAACAGTTTTTAGTTTTGCTTTAAGCCGTATAGTTTTCGACTTATTCACAAAAACGTTGAAAAAAATAGCGTTCCCTTCCCTTATCTCCGAAGTTTGCGGAGATAAACCTCTGAACGGTCGTTTTTTCAACATTTTTGATAATAACTCAAAAACGATACAGCTTAAAGGAAAAATAAAAACTGTTTATTAATGTGCAAATGAACCCCCACACAAAGTAAGGCCTTTGCATCTATTATAGATGATTTATACAGCGTCAGCAACTGGTAATCATGTTGTACGGGACGCTGCAGTGCTTGGGACATTGTAAGATGGATTAGGCTTACGCCCACACAACCTAGTAACTTAACTAATTAATTACTTAGTAATTTTGAGATCGCCTATCCGCCCCCCTGCAATCATAATAAGAATATTTTTTAGCATTTTCACATAATGTATAACCATTTCAAATTTCAAGTCGTTAGCATCTCATTTCTCGAGATATCCACTTGTGACAGACAGACAGAGTGATTCTATAAGGGTTCCTTTTACCATTTTGGTCCGGAACCCTAAAAAGATGTGAATATTATTTTCTGTGGATATTAATGAAATAGATTAATGATAAAAGAAGGTTAAACAGATTAATTTTCTTTTCATTTAAGTTTAAAATTTTAACAGAATTAATATTATTTTTGCAATTATTAAGGGGTTAATTTAATAGTTTAAGAGATTTAATGTCTCGCCACAAGTTGGTTAGTCTTCTTAAGAAGAATGGACGTTCCTTTATGATTTTAATCTATACTGAGGTCAGTAATAATACACTCCGTTTAAAAATAAGTCTTCTCAAACTGTGAAAGTTATTATCCTAAAGATGTAATATAATTTAATTTAGTTATTTTAATGCCAACATAAGAGCCCCAGGAGTCAGACCAATATAATAGCGCATGGGTCGAATTGATGGCAGATCAAGATGCATGGTTATGAGAGGGAGGCCTTTGTCCAGCAGTAGGACACATATGGATTATTGTAGTTGTAGTGTCGTTGTACTGCCAATCTCTGTACCTAAATACTAATAGGTTCATAAATTTTTTGCGCGTAAAGGAGAGTACAAATCGACCCGTAAATTAATAAATAAATAAATAAAATAAATAATAATGCTGGACAAATCACACAGCATCATCTAGCCCCAAGCTAAGCAGAGCTTGTGTTATGGGTACTAGATGACTGATAAACTTAAGAAATTATACTACATAGATAGATATTTTTATTATATATAGATTAGATTTAGAGAAATTGACTTGTTATACAAGTTTGTAAAATTAAATATTTTAGTAACCCCTGACAGTAAGTCATCATCATCATCACAGCCGTAAGACATCCACTGCTGGAAACAGGCCTCCGGAATGAGCCGGCAGTAAATAAGTGATAGAAAACCTGAAATGAGTTTTTTTTATAAAAATAAGCCTAACTGAAAATATTTATGTATTCTAAATCAAAAAGAATCTTCGAAAAAATTCTAAAGGGCAACAAAGATTTTAAAAAATACAGACGACATGAGAACCTGCTCCAGTTTTTGAAGTCGGTTAAAAGAAGAAACATCAGACGTTCATTTAAATAAGTATTTTCACAAGTAGATAAGAAAACAATGTTGTGACTATATAGGTGCCTAGGTAGAGTGCATTATTTATAAATTGTCTAGACACAGCAAACTTATACAAACAGTTTCCTATCTTTTGGCAAGAATATTTACACAAACAATTAAGACTATATTTGCAACTTTGCTTGGTTCAACCGCTACCTGAAATGTATAAATAAAATTTATAAATAAACAAAAAAGCAATACTTTACTTTGTTTTTGTAATATTTACCTCAACTATACTAGAGATTTTAATTATAACCTTAAGTCTAAATAATATCCCAAATCTCTACTTCGATCGTAACAAAACTAAAACTTACATTACGAATTTTTAACCGACTTCAAAAAAGTAACAGGTGTTCAAGTCCTTTGTATTTTCTTTAAGAACTTTCAATTAGGTCAAAACTGGATTCTGATATAAGAATCCAAGAGAAATTAAATAATTGTAATAGTGTCTACCGGAGACCTTGAAAGTATAGTTTCATGCCCTAAATTTAAAGTCGCGGTTGGGTTTTTTGTTTCACTTTACCACGCTTGTTTGTACACCCAGTTCTGATGATGGGATCCATGATTAATCAAGGGAAATACTCATGTACTAGGCGTAGATTATTTTTTAAATTTATTTATACTCAAAAACTTAAATACATGGTTATTAAAATCAGTGCCATAAAAACCGTACGAGGTTTGTCTTGGCACATATGTACATTCGTCTTAATTTAACTTAATTACTATACATAGTAGATAGGCAGTACACATTGTTTAAATAATGGCAAACATTTGGATAGCACATTAATAATTTCCAAATAAAATTAAGTAACTACATTAAACAAGTACACCATGTGCAGTAAGTTGTACACATTGCGCAGTAAGTTATAACAATAGTTACGAGTATTTCTAAGGTGTAATGTTGTACGTAGCAAACTTTTTGTTGTATGGAGCAAACTTTTATTATAAACCATAGGGTTTATAATAAAAGTTTGCTCCATAAGTACAATACATAAGGCGGTTTAGGTATTTTCAGCAACGTCAAGGATTTTATAACATAGGACGTTTTTTTTGTTAAAAAATTATATATGTCAAGGCGTCCAATTTAGCTTAATAAAGTGAGAAACCAGGGTTTATAGTTTGCAACAAAACCAGCAAACATTGGATTTTGACCTCTTATAGAAAGCGGAGATTTTGGGCTAGATTCGTGTTAGATCATGTTCGTTATCCATTACTCATATTGACTTCTCTGATATTAGGTCTTTACCTATGAAATTGCCGTTTCGTATGGAATAAATTAAAGTACTTATTTTCCCAATTTTTTTTATTTCTGTTACTCAAAGTAATCACCCATGCAATCGACGCATCTTTGCCAACGCATTGGTAGTTTATTGATGCCCTTCTTGTAAAAATCAGCTGCACGGGAGGCAAAAAACTCTTCAAAGGCATTTTGTACTGCCTCTCGGGAATTGAATTTTTTACCAACTAAAAAGTTTTCTAAATTTTGAAAAAAGTAAGAGTCGGTAGGTGCAAGGTCTGGTGAGTATGGCGGATGAGGGAGAGCTTCCAACCCCAGCTCTTGCAGCTTGGAAACTGTCTGTTGTGCAGTATGGGGTCGCGCGTTGTCGTGAAGGAGCAGTGGGGACGACCGATTGACCAAAGCTGGTTGCAGATGTGCAAGCTTCTCCATCATTGTCTCCAGTTCTTTACAGTACACATCTGCAGTAATGCTCATGCCGTTTTGTAAAAAGCTGTGGTGAATAACACCCGCACTAGACCACCAAACAGTGACCATCACCTTTTTAGGGATCATTTTTGGTTTAGGGCATTGCTTTGGTGCTGAACCAGGATCAAACCCACATGTTGAGCGCTTTCGATTGTCGAACAGAATCCATTTTTCATCGCACGTAACAATTCGGTTCAAAATTCCTTCATTTCTTTGTCTAATGAGCAGCGCAAGACAGCTCTCAACGCGTACGTTGCGCTGGCGATCGTTAAGTTCGTGGGGTACCCATCTATCAAGCTTTTTTACCTTGCCAATTTGTCGCAAATGGATCAATATTGTTTTGATGATAATATCAAAAGCTGCTGCTAGCTCAGCTGTAGATTGAGTTTCGTCAGCTTCCACAATCGCCTTTAATTCATCATTGTTGACAACAGTCTTCGGACGGCCACGAGCTTCATTTTTCAAGTCAAAATTTCCAGAACGGAACCGGGAAAACCAATAACGGGTTGTGCGTTCGTTTGTACAGTTCTCTCCGTAAACGTATTTGATGTTACGTGCCGTTTGTGTCGCGTTGGTGCCACGACGGAACTCGTATTCCATAATTACACGAATTTTTAAGGTATCCATTATGACGAAAAATGTTCAAATGTAATGAAAATACAACGCTAATCAATAAACAAAAGACTGAGTTTGTAAAAAGAATGTCATGTTTTTAAAACAAAATGAATTTTAATTTAGAATACAAAGCCATGCCAAACTTTTTTTTATTTGAAATCACCAGTACTGAAGAACGGCAATTTCATAGGTAAAGACCTATTATTACGTATTCACATCAGTATTAAGAACATTGTAACATTGTACCAATGGAAGCGTCCTGAAACTTTAGAACGCAATTTGGCGAGGTACTATGGTATCGAGGCATATATTTTGTACATTGTAAGCTGTATTTGATAAGGGGTGGCGGGGGTTGGGGAGGACGCTGGCGGGACGTCTAGACGTAGTGTAATTAGGAAGGTAAGCGTAGGCAGCAAGCCGGAGGACCGCCGGCCTAGGCGCCCCACTTGCGTCACATTCTAATTAACGGTAATAGGTAGTCAAATAATGTTCAGACGAGAAAACTCGACAATGAGACAGATAAAGGAGACAAACGTAACGTGACTTGGGAATGACGACGCATAAGAGCAAATTGGAGTACTTAAATTATTTTAAGAATTCAAATTGAGGGAACTACTCAGCGGGAGTGGGAAGACTGATAATGGAATTATACTGTTGTTTTGGAATCACGAAATTGAATCATTCATGCTTTCAATTCAGTAGAGTCGGTTGTGTTTCAGAAAGCAGCTCACTTTATTATGAATGGGGAGTGTCTACTCTTTGCCTACTTTTGACTGTTACCATACTGTAGGTAATCTGTGCTGTTACCCGCTTGGCTAATAACCTACACTTATAGGCACCGGAAATTACTATTGCTTAAAGTTTGCGTTTACTTTATTGTTCTTGTTAGCAATGACAGCTAAAAGGTAAAAGGTAAATGGTTGAGAAATACACGCCCAATGTCGGTTTAAAAATACTGGTTAGGATTTTTTAACGTTGTTTGCAGTGAACATAACAGCAATAAGATCGGAAGGAAACTGTTATTAATTCTAAACAAAGCGGGAATCAGATGAAAGAACGACAGGACAGGACTCATCACGGTCGCAAGGATCGCGATGACACCAGTTGAAGGTCATTATATCAGAGGACGTCACCGTAATGGCTGTGTTCCTCTTGCTTGCTGCCATTTGCTGCTAATACAAGTTGTTTGTCAACGTCGGCCGGAGTAGTGGCGATGTGCGCCGGTCACTGCCTATAAATAAATGACATGAAGCCACGCCGCCTCATTGCCTAGCTCGAGAAATACGGTCGTGAAAACAATCGCATGTCTATTGAATGCAACGCCATTCGCCATGCGCTCGACCCCGCTGCTATCTTATTGATGGACGCAGCTTAATACATTTTGAATGACGTGTGTCGTAAAGCAGCTTTTTTTTACAGGATCCGATACATTACAGTAAAGTATCAGTCATAGATGGGACTTATCTATTTAAATAAATATTTTCTGAAACATCAGTTATTAGATGAATCATTTTTAATTTGCGTCATCACAACAAATGTTGAGCATATTGAATTATCGGGTATTAATCGCCTAATTACCTTTATTTTTATCGCAAATGGTCTCCACAGCCTAGTCTGCCCGCGGCCACGATAGGTGCAATTCTGTCAAAGCGTCCGGATAAAGATAAATAAATTTACGCGATAAATACCCGATTAAGCAATATTAGACATATGATTTACTTTTGTAACTAATTTATGTCAAATGAATACTTTTATAAATATTTTGAAAATTCTATCGTCATAAATAAAACAAAAATAGGCCCAAATCAGTTATTAATATAGTCGTGCTACGTCATAAAATATGCGTAACGTATACGTCATAATTTCAAAATTCAATATTTTTTAAAGAATAAGAATGATTTATTTGCTCAACAAAAGGATTTAACGATGCTTATAGTTTAAACATGAATGATTAATTAAAATATAATAGCATCATTTTTTTAATGCCTCAGATGTCTAAACTAGACTGAAAGCCTGTACGATAGACATCTGTGTTCCCCTGAATCTTAATCACATAAATTGAATACACTGTTAATATTTGTTTATTTATTGTTTTTTATGCTTTGTTTGTAGACTTGTAAATTGCGAGACAGTAACGACGATAAATAACTGGTTATTTACAGCGGCCCTACAAAACATCAGCTAGGAGTGCATTGTTCTCTATATATACGCTCTCAGGTCTAACTTATTAAAATCAATGTTCAAATGGATGAACGTGCGTTGAACGCAGCTGTCGGATTGAGTTTGTCAATTCGAAGGTTGTGTTGATTTTTTATCTGTCCGTATTCGTACTGTAACGAACCTTCATTATTTTACTTATCTTATGAACTAAGTGAACAATTTTAATTATATCTACAGTATTCATGTGATAAATTATTCTTAACTGTTTCATTTTGGGTCTGCTTTTAGTTCGACTTTCCAAGTATTAAGGAGATTTTGTTCCCAGACTAATATTTTACAGAGTTAATGTTTTTACACTTGTATTTTTTTATACTACTAAATGACGAGACAAGCCGAAGGCCCACCTGATGTTAGGTGGTAACCTCTACCGATAACGATTGCAATGCCGCGGTGTTCACGTTCACTAAGCACGTGACCAACGCTGCATTGCATTGCGCCCGTCACCCTGAGACAGAGTTGTAAGGTCTCATGTGCCCGTAATTTCACCGGCTCCCTTGCCCTACAAACCGGAACACAGCAATGGAGATATTACAGGCTCTTACTGCATCCACGGGCAAGAGAGGAGATGTATAAAGCATACAAAAGCGGTTTTTAAATTGATGTCGGTTTTTTGTTAAAAATGTAAAGAAATATAACAGTTTACTTTTATAACTTTGATCTCCTACTATTGACCCTATAGTGCGAAATTCAAAACCTCTGAAACACGTGTTAATTTAATTTAAATCACAAAAACAAAAAAAAAATATTATCAGTCCAACATGAATGGTTCGGCAGTTATTATGAAATAACCTTTGACGAGTAGAATAGTATCACTTTGTGGTCTGTCTGTCTGTCCGTCTGTCGGTCTGCCAAGACCCTTTATCTCGAGAACGTGTAGAGTTGAATTTAAAACCATATACTCAATGCTACAGTCTCTTTAAGCTGTGAAATCAACATTCTAAGTTACCAGAAAAAAAGATACGGCTGTTTATGCCGCAAAAACGCATATTTCAACATTCTCAAAGGAATCAAAATTCATAGGGTACTTCCCGTAGAACTAGAACTATAAAATTTGGCAAGGATATCGTCTTATACTGTAGATCCAGAGAAAAATTAAAACCTATTATACATTTACAATGCAATCATAAAAAAAATCGTTCATAAAAAATGTACGAAATCAATTATCGAGGTTAAGCAACCCTACGCGCGGTCATAAATTGGATGGGTGACCGAATCTTTTTGTGCATTTTTAAAACTTTTATTAATATTTATTATATAACTACGTACCTATGGAATGCTCGGTAGGCGAGTCCAGCTCGCACTTGTGGTTTTATTTATATTTTGACTAGTTGCTGCCTGCGGCATGCCCGCCGCGTTACGCAGACACTTCAATTTATTTTATTTGTATAGACCCCAGGTAATTAAATAAATATCATCATTTCAGCCATAAAACGTCCACTGATGAACACAGGCCTCCCTCATGGATCTCCATGAGGGGTAGTTGCCATTCTCACCACGCTTGGCAGGCGGGTTGGTGAGCGAAGTATGGGATGTTGATACACGGATAGACGCTGCTGCCCATCTTCCGGAGGTGTCCCTTAGCAGGCTCTTACTGAATCCACGGGTAGGAGAGGAGGGGTAACATTATACTGCCGGTACCCCACGGCAATATTTTATTATTTTAATACTTAATATTTTAAATAAATATAATGCTGGAAAATTCACACAGCATTATCTAGCCCCAAGCTAAGCAGAGCTTATGTTATGGCTACTAGATGACTGATATACCTTAAACATACTACATAGTTAGATATTTTTTATTATATATAGAAAAACATCCAGAACACCCTGAACAAATATATGCAAATCGTACAGAAATTTGTCCCGAGACGGGAATGTCATCCGCATTTGCCAAAGGAACCCGATACTAATAGCATTCAGTAGTTTTTCACAATGGATGAGGTGGAGGTGCACTATTGATTGCGCGGAGAGCCGCCCAGCCGCAGAAATGCGCGGGCGGGCGGCGCCGCCCTAGCTGCTGTACCAGACCTTCCCAAACATAACAATACATCACTATTTAGGTTTTAATGTATGTATTTGTATTTGCGTATGTATGAAAGATTATATTATACTAACCTATGGCTGCCGCTTTGCATGCGTTGTACCCGGATAAAATGTAGCCTCTGTTAACCGTGGTGAACATTTACATATACATATATGTGCAAAATTTTAGCTCAAAATTTTAGGCTTGTTTTTGCGTGAAAGTGTAGGTAACAAACATCATAATATAGATGATAACTTCTAGCGATTAGACCGCCTTATGTTATTATTTATTTTTTTCCTTGTGTTATTTCTGTCCGTTGTCACGTTTATGGTAGTATTTTTAGTCAATGATCAAAGTAATGTATTGGGTATTGGGGCATCAGTCCATGTTATGATTACAAGAGAGGCAATTATTACCTAAAATTGTTTGAAACATGCACTCTGCTAAGGCAGACTCAGTAATTTCTGCAGTATAAAATTCTAGATGAGTGACCGCAAAACGTACGGTCACTCATCTAGAATTTTTGACTGCAGCCGGCCAATGAAAGCTCGATACAGAAAAAATAACATATCGACTGTTAAGTTTATCTCTCAATATTATAAAGAGGAAAGATTTTTATGTTGTATTTTGTATGTTTGTAACGAATAAACTCAAAAACTACTGGACTGATTTTCAAAATTCTTTCACCATTAGAATGCTACATTATCTCTAAGTAACATAGGCTATATTTTATTCCTTTATTCCCACGGGAACGGGAACTACGCGGGTGAAACCACTGAATGCGGCTAGTAAAGTATAACCAGCTAAATAGTACGTAATAAATAAATAGGTTGATAGAGATGAAACAATACAGGGTGTATTATAATATGTGTACTAAGCTAAAAGGGGGTGATTCTGACCACCCCTACGAACAACTTTAGTTCTACGACTTTTCAGGATTCGGTGATATTCATTCATGAAAAGACCACGAAAGTTTTAACTTCAACCACTGATTAATCGATAAAGGCAAACTAAACGCTAGCTGATCTTAACAGGGTTATTGACCTCCGTGAAGAGCTGCCGTAGAAGTTAAAATAAAAATACCTAAAACCACGGAAAGTTATTTTTTTTTCAAAATGTAATAGAAAATACTAAAAATCCAACTATGAACCATCACGTTCACACCACATGAACTAGTAAAAATGTAAATAAAAAAAATAAAACATACGAATTCCCGCTTAGAAGATTTTATTATAATATATTTAACATATTTTTATTTACAAATTACTAGTTGGTGTAATATGAAAATGATCCTAGGGACAAAATTGGATTTTTAAGTTTCTTTTTTTAATTTTAATAAAAAAAACTTTGTGGTTATAGGTATTTTTATTTGTACCTGTACGGAAACTCTTCACGGAGTTCAATGACCCTGACAAGAATCAGCAGGCGTGTAGGTAGTCATTATCGTATAATCAGCTAATCAAATCAGCAAAACTTTCAAAGTCTTTTCTTGATTGAAAATCATTGAATCCTGAATAGTCGTAGAACAAAAGTTGTTCCTTGGGTTGGTCAGAATCAGTCAATCCCCTTTCGGCTTAGTACACATACTATAATACACTCTGTATTATCTGTGCTTATATATTATAAATAACGCGCTTTTTTGGGTTCCGTAGTTACCCGTTGACCTGTTGTTAGAAGTTGGTGTGTGTTTATTTACGTTTACCAAACATATATTAACAGGTACATATTCATTGGCTTTTCGGTATAAAGTATTCCAGTATGTTTGCTAAACCGCATATTTTAGCGACAATTTGAAAAAGCTGGTTTAACCGTTACAAATTCCTAGAAGTTCATGGTTAAAACAATATTTGTAGATTTTAGAGAGAGGCGCTCGACAAAAAGTTTAAAACTTAAATATTTCGCAAACATATTTCTTAAATCCCTTAATGTCAAAGAACTATTTCTATCTCATTAATTTCACCAATATTATAAAGCCGAAAGTTTTTTGTATAGATGGTAACAAACGTGTATGGATGTTTGTTACCATCTATACAAAAAAAAACTTTCACAAAATTTTAAAACTAATACTAAAAAAATTTTAAAAACTACCCTACGGATTGAGCTAAAACTTTACACACTTATTTACACATAGGCTACACTTTATTCGGGTACAACGCATGCGAAGCGGCTGGCAGAAGCTATCCTATATAACCTTATCTGATATTTAAGGGAGGACCCCAAATTAATATTTTTTCGGCTTTGTTTGTACCGTTATCTCGGCGTGATTATTTTATATGTCCATCCAAAATTACAGCATTGTAGGGCTAATAGTATCTCCGTAAAGTCGCAGGCAGACAGACAGACATAGCGAAACCATAAGGGTTCCTTTCCTTGTCGTATTATGGAAACCTAAAGGGGTAAAGTTTCCAGCAAACTTTGGAAATTCTAGAAAGTCCTCAGAAAATTGTACATACTTGTGGCTCCGGAGGCATCCTACTTACTTAGATTTAACACTTTGTGTAATATTTATTGTATCTCATTGTTTTTAAAAGTATAAACCGAACCGAAATGAATCGAAAATTTGGAAATTACCTACGAGATTATTCTACGAGATCTTAAGACTAGACAATGATTTGAATACTCTGTGACTACTAATTATTTTTAAAGAATCCGAGACCTGACTCATTAACTAAAAGTAGAGCGTACAACCTCCCAATCAGCTGTTCACCGACTACTGCCAGAGGATGTAGACTGCTTCTAGGTTGCAACGAATTAATGATTAACAATAAATAATGTTTGGGAAACTACGCAACGTCTTTTCGTCCAAAATCCCTCAGTGCCTTAAGACGAAAGTCTACAATTAGTGTGTGTTACCAGTGATGACATATGGAACCGAGACGTGGTCATTCACGATTGGCCTCATGAATAAGCTCAGAGTCGCACAACGAGCTATGGAGAGGGCTATGCTCGGGGTTTCTTTACGCGATCGTATCAGAAATGAGGAGATACGTAGAAGAACTCGGGTCACCGATCTATAAAGGTATTTGGCTATCCAAACGGATTAGCACGTTGAAGTGGCAATGGGCAGGCCATGAAGCTCGCAGAACAGATGGCCGATGGGGCCGAAAAGTTCTCGAGTGGAGGCCACGGACCGGCAAGCGCAGCGTAGGACGTCCACCAACAAGATGGGATGATGACCTGGTGAAGACCGCTGGTCGACGGTGGATGCAGATCGCTTCCAACCGCAATAATAAACTGGAAATCCATGAGGGAGGCCTATGTCCAGCAGTGGACGTCCTAAGGCTGAAATAATGATGATGATGAATAAATAATGCTGGACATTTCACAAGCACTATCTAGGCACAAAGTAAGCAGACCAGATGGTTCATAAAATACTACTGGAAATTACATTATACATAATCGATAATATGCATTTATACAATATGTTATATGTCGTAGGAAGATTTGATAATTCGAATTACCGCGAAAGTTCTAGAGATTTTGCGAAAACACGGATAATTAGACAAATTTGTGATTCAAATTCTAATTAAAATATTTATTTATTGTTCTTCACAAAAAAGGTATTTATAATATTATAATTAAAGGACACAAATAAAAATTGAAAAAATTAGAATACGGCATCCAACGCGCTTCCGGTAATCTGTACCCTTTTCTAAATAAGAGGGACAGATATGACTACACATTGGTACCCCACCACTGGTTACCTGACCTACCTGGTTTGTGAAGACTGGTGCCTGAAATAGGTTCAAAAAGACCTGTGATACAGGTCACCAGGCCTCCCTCTCCACGGTACAGAACAGAGTGTTTTACAAGTTATAGAGATGAGAACCCGAATGCCGTGTGATACAGTGTATGTGTGTGTGTGTGTGTGTATGTGGGTGTATGTATGTAAGCTTGTGTGTGTGAGTATGTGTGTTTGTTGTGTGCGAGGCGAGGTTATGAGAGCGTGTGTCAACTCTTAAACTGTAACCAGTATAGACTGGGCAACGGAAGAATAGAGGTTGAAATGGGTGTAAGTTTAAGTTTATGTGTAAGTTATGTCGTTTTAGAAGAAAAGAGCCAAGTAGAAGAGAACGATGCAGATAAGGAAATTAGGAAGTAGATTTAAGGAAGTCTTCGGTAGAATTATAGTCTAGGTTTTTAAGCCAAGACATAATTTTGTATTTACAGCCATGTTTGGGTAGGGAATATATATTTAATATTTTATTTAACTTATTATATGCATAGGGACCTAGAAAACAAGAGAACCTGTGGGATAGGGATGTACGGAAGGTGCGAGTTTTGCATACCACGCCTTTCCTACGTTTGCCTCGGAGGCTAGCTGGGTCGCTGGTGATTGCGTAACCATCCGAAAACTGTGACAGAACAGAGATGGACAGACAGTAGGTTATTAGGTTTTTTTTATACAACCATCAGAAGACACTGGCTGTGACAGAACCGAGATGGATAGACAATAGGTTATTAGGTTTAAATGTAATCACGATTGTCTAATTATTTTAATAAAAATCTATATTATATATTATTAAAAATCTCTAGAATGTTCGCAATAATTCGAATTATCAAATCGTCTTACGACATATACATAGTGTACCTATATCGGCTTAGTCAGTATCTTTTTATTATATACCTAACACTCAATATACTCGTATCAGACGCGAACGGGGGATATCTATCAGACATCTAGGTCGTGAAAATAAAGAATTATGCTGTAAAAGATCGTCTGAACATTGCAGGTTCGAGTCCCGTCGAAAACATTTTTTTTTATATATAAGTGAAAATTTGAATGAAGAATTCTTAATTTTTTATTTACTTATCATATTTCAGGATGCTATTTTTAACATTACGCTGTTACTTCCTAAAACAGCAACTAGATGCAGCGTTGCATGGCTTAAGTGTTTGCATCGCATATCTACTTATCGTTTTGAATAATTTTGATATGGATAATAATGGTTAAGCTCTTGATGAAATCGGGCAGTACTTTGTGGCTAGCTCTAAACCTATTGATTTACCTCGATGCTGGTTTAGGCTTGCGCAGCACCTACCATCATCTTAGATTAGTCGGCCACAATCAGAACAATCGGTAAATGAATAGGTGTTACTGTATGTCTTCCAGTTTATATCTGTACTTATATAATATTATAGAGAGGAAAGATTTGTATTTTGTATGTTTGTAACTATTGAACTTAAAAATTACTTAACCGATTTTCAAAAATCTTTCACCATTAGAATGCTACATTATCCGTAAGTAACATAGGCTATTTATCCCCGTATTGCCACAGGAACGGTAACTACGTGGGTGAAACTTCGGAGTGCGGATAGTATAAAACGAATTTCGTTGCATTCTTCCACTTAGTGTATTTAGTATTATTGCCTCTCTGGTTGCATTTGTTTTTTCTTCTGCATATTTTACTGGGATTACGAACTTATGGCACCTATTGGTACTCTCGCGCGTATTTTCCATCATTTTTGCGTGCGCTAGGGCACAGCAGCGCGGTTGCAATTGTTTTCGTCGTTTTCGCGGGTTATTTCGGTCGCGCGCAATGGCCACAGTGCAAGCCGCGCGCCTCACACAGTCCAAAACCACTACAAACTACACTCTTGTTAGAATACTAGTAGCTTATTTGTAAGGCATTGTTGTGATCATATAGCAAAACCGCGGAAATAATAAAAAAATATCTTTGAAAGATTATTCTGGAACGTTGTACAATGCTCATAACATTGAATTTTCATCAATTTATTATTCAATTATCAAAATTTAGCTCTTAGTTTGTAGCATTTCTAAACAAGAAGCTTGATCTGTTTCTGTAATATAATCATAAAAGATGTAAATGTGAGTCTGACGAGTACTATTACTCGTCTCACCTGATGATGATGACGATGATGATGACGTAAAGTTCTGTCTTAAAAAATGCGATCTCTAAAAAAGAGCTAAGCAGAACGTGTGAAGTCCTAGAACATTCTTACCTAACGTAGTGCTACCTAACATGCTACGTATTTCGCTAAATGCTACGAAGCGTAGCGTAGTGCTACGCATTCCGCATTAATAAGCATGGTTACTATCTAGTATAACTTGACGACCTCCGTGACGCAGATGGTATAATAGCCGGCTGAGACGCAGGAGGTTTGTGGGTTCAATACCCGCCGGGGGACAAAATGTTTACTTTATCTATAGATATTTGTCTCGGGTCTATGTATGAAAAGCACGAGTATTTACATAAAAAAATGTCTTTAAGAGTATTCTATCAACCATCAGGTACCCATAACACAAGGTCTGCTCTAGGGTTAGAGCCCCAGAGCAGAGCTTGTATTATACGATCTATGGTGCGGTGTGAAATGTCAGCATTTTTTTTTAACATCCGTTATTTTAAAATGATCAAACTTTCCGCAAACTTTATTTATTTATGAAAAACACCAATAATTCGTCCTTGACTAAACGACCTGACCTGATCATAAAAAATAAGTGGTCTTGGTATAAAAGGCAAGACTTTGATGTACCTTTTAAAATATGAAGGTATGTGCTTATTTTTACTAAACATACCTTGCTCGTACCGTAACTACACGATATGTAATCCAGGCAAATGTGATCGAACTTTCTTTTAATCAAACTAGAAAATTACATGCTCTGCCTCGAATCTAGTTACTACCCAGAATTCCGAACGAAATAAAAGTAAGAAGCCTTTGCGTCTACCTAGATATTTAGGTAGACGCAAAAAGAAAACCAGACGCCCCCACAGATGTCTTATCCTTACGAAATTCGTATTGTAGTACCGTCTCTTGGTCGAAATGGTTGAGGGGTAGGCGGTCGTAGGTCGTCGGCTGAGGCCGGGCTCGGGCGACGGCCCCGCGACCCATTTCCCCTCCCCCCGCACCCCTGTGAACTCCCTCCCCTCGCGGAGCTCCTTTATCAGACAGATATCGTGAAGTCGGTGTTCCGGCACCCAGTCGTTCTCGGCGTGACGCACTCTGTTGGGTCTCAGTACGCATGCTCTCAATTAAAACAAACGGCTTCATTGTAATCAGCGAATACTATCTAATCCCACGCGTTATTTTGTCTGAACTCCAGCCATCCTGATTTTTAATCGAGAATTGGACTTCGCTCCCTGACGCGGAATTGATTCATTGTTAACTTGGCTTTCATGCGCGAATATGAAACAAACATTTTTTACGTTGATAACTACTATTAGTCAAAGAAAAAATGCGACTTATTACTCCGTACCTACGAGTACTTATTTTAGTGTCACACACGGGCTGACTGACAAGATAATGTAGTTTTGTCATTCAGCTACTATAATGTATATTCATGCTATTATAAATTAAGTATTCATAGCATCCTATTGTCGAGTGACCAGCTCGTCTGACCAGTTCAAATAACCGAGTTAACACCTTGCCATAAAACTTGTCTTTTCTGAAATTCAAATCGTATTCATGATGCATAATTCACAAATAAGCTAACAGTGCGGCCGCTAACAGTGCGGGCCAAAATATACAATACAGTAACCGAGGCACCGGCACAATCAGAGATTTTGTTAACTTTTATGACGGCCACATAAGCAATTTGCAAATAAACAACAAATCAACATGAACACAATATAAAATGGCTAAGTGACTATGGCGGTTTGGCCCGGTATGATTTCTGTTGAACAACAACGAAATGTGGCTTAAACTAAAGCTTGATTCCTAAACTTTCCAACTTAGATTACAATTTTGTGCCAAAACCCGACCAATTTTACCTACTAAATGAAGCGCACCAAGACTAGTGCGTAGACTAACGTTAAGTGGTATTACTTTGGTGCGGTTCTGGGTGGGCTAAGTAGAATGCATCTACCGGTGCGCCCGCCGGACGGTGCAAGCTTGCAGCGATGAAAGATATCAATGATGTGACAGGAGATGTTAACCATCATGATTTCACTCTGCCCTCTGGTCATTATTTTTTACCACTGGAGTACTGTAGTAAAGTGAAAAAGTAATATTTTGTAATGTTGGTAAGCAGAAATACGTTATAACTACATCTGAGTTTAAGATAAATAGTCTTAATTGTACAGAAAAATATCTGTTGATTGAGAAGGAGATTGGGTATCAACTGTAAATAAAGTAATAGAGGGATGGCGTGGATGGTGCAGAGAACGTTAGGATCAGAGAGGGCTCTCGAGTCACTCACCTACCCACCAACAAACTTACCCCGCTATTCTGTCCATCAGTCACTGAGCCATGTGAAAAATAATTATTCCAGAAGATGTGAAAGACTAACACGACACAGCTAGCTAAAGAAGCTAAACGCCTACATTGTGTGGTGAATGAATAGACATGCCCCTATAAAGGCATTTTGTTGCGGGGGCAAGTGCCCCAACAGTAGTCTTGTCACTTGTCTTTTGTGTCCTTTTGTATACTTATTAAAAGCTTTTTAAGTACAAACCTAAATGATGTTACTGTTTTCAGGTTGCGTATCAAGGGCGGAATGTCGTTCCAACAGCGAGATGATGCAAATCAAAAGGATCCAGGAAAAGTGAGAGATCGTCTTTTTTAAACTTTCGCGATCACAACACATTATTAAAATATAGGATTATCGGGTATTTATCGCGTAATTACCTTTATTTGAGTCTCCCCGCGACCACGACCAGGTGCAATCCGGTCGAAACGTCGGGAATAAAATAAAGGTAATTACGCGATAAATACCCGATAATCCTATATTTTAATAAGTGAGAGATCTATGTTTTGGCGTCAGTATGGAGCAAAACCTTTTCAACTAACGTGATGATTCTTAAAACCAGTTTAGATAAGGAAGAGCTTTATAGTAAAAACACCAAACAAAAGCTTGGCCAGATGCAAAAGCCTAAGTGATTTAATTTTTAATATTAACCTTTCAGTGCGCGCTAACAGGCGATTCTACAAAATAAATAATACTACATTATGTTATTCTAATTTTGAGTGAACTCTAGTTTGTTCTTATGAGATATTTTTTTAAACTAAATCCCATAAACCACATTACAAAAGAAGTTGTCAAAGTTGTGCGTTTTTAATAGAGTAAATTTTGCGCACTCCTTCGGCCTAATGATTTTTTCAAATCGAAGATTTATGGTAAGGTAAGTAATATATGTAATTTTATTTGGATAATAATGTGTCTATACACATTATTATCCAAATAAAATTGGACTAGGATCCGCAAGGGACAGCCCAAGTCACCGGGCTAAAAGAAGACCTCAGGAATCCACCATCAGGTAGCCCAGTATCAACACACTATTGTCTACACTCAAAGTAGCTAGCGAACTATTTAATTAACATTAGAAAGAAATTAAACCGGGCAAGAGGCGATTCCGTGCCATCAAACAATTTAATATATATTATAGGTGGTTTATATTTGTTGAAGAACCTTGACAGCGCCATCTCTTGTCTGATAGCGGAACTTATGTAGATTTTTTACACTTTCGATGATTTTTAAAAAAGTATGCTACACTTCTAATAGCAATCAAAGTTTCAGAGGTTTATCTCCGTAAACTTCGGAGATAAGGAGGGAACGCTATTTTTTTCAACGTTTTTGTGAATAAGTCAAAAACTATACGGCTTAAAGCAAAACTAAAAGCTGTTTATTAATGTGCAAATGAATAACTTTCATATGATACCCTACACGAGTTCGTGTGGAAAGGGAGAAGGGGGGTTTTCAAAATTTTTAATAATTACTGGTTAGTAATTGTCTTTTTTCCTAGTTAGTAACTTCACAAAAATGTTGAAACCCCCCCCTCACCCCCTTGTCTAAAAAACTATGCAAATTAGAGAGTTCACTGTAATTTTTCTATACAGTTTACATACACTTCTATAAGCTGTTTTAAAAACTGTTTATTAATTAATGTGCAAATTAATACCTTTCATATGATACCCCACACAACCTAGTAACTTAACTTAAAATTTTTGAGATTCCTTATCCGCCCCCCTGCAATCATAATAAGAATATTTTTTAGCATTTTAATATATGCTATATTAGTAAAAAAGTGTTATCTTTAACCATATCAAATTTCAAGTCGATAGCATCAGTAGTTCTCGAGATATCCACTTGTGACAGACAGATATACAGACAGAGTTGTTCTACAAGGGTTCCTTTTTACCATTTTGGTCCGGAACCCTAAAAAAGCAACGCAAAGCACGCAAAAAATCCAATTAAACTAAGAAGCTACACTTTTCTGGATCCTGGGCAACAAGAAAGCCGTAAATTATGTCCATAAGAGCAATAGATGTGCTATGGGCTCTACGAAACCCAGATTGTAATTGGAAAAGGATACAGGAGTCCTCTATAAACTTGACCATCTGCAAAGTAGGTAGTGTGTATACACTACTTTCTTCAATAGCTTCGAGAGGCGACTTACGTTTTAGATGAGGCCTTACGTCACCAAAACAAACAAAAGCAAGTAGTTTTGGAAGGGAAACATTCGTGTATTCATATTTTTTTTATTTTCTTTATGGTATCTTTATTTATAATTTTACTATATTATCATTTTTATATTGGATTTGTTTTTATTTTAAACTAAAGTAAAACCTATTTGTGGTTTTAGGTATTTTTATTTAGACCTGTTTGTTATGTTATTTTGAGGTGTATAACAAAGCGTATGGCAACTCTTTCCTCGCGCGGAGGTAATGACCCTGTCAGCTGCTGGCGTATAAGCTGTCGTTATTGTATAATCAGCAGTTGAAGTTAAAACTTCCGTGGTATTTTCTTGAATGAAAATCTCTGAATCCTCAAAAGTCGTAGAACAAAAGCTTTTCCTTAGGGTGCTCAGAATCACTCCCTTTCGGCTTTCGGACACATATTATAAAACACCATGTATAATGCAGTTTTTTATAAATTTTTTGTTTATTTTGTGTGCCCCTATTACAATCGTACCCTTGGCGAGGACGGTTGTAACATACGCAAAATAAGCAATAACTAATTTCTATGAGTTTTATTCAAACTAAGAGTAAAAATAGCCAAAACAAATCAAAGTTTTTATCAGAATAAACAACGTGATTTTTTATGCCTTCTGTTTACATTTAATTTTTATTATTTGTTGAGAGGCAAAAGCAATACACATTCCGTTTCACACAAAAAGTTTCAACAATGACAGACGGATGGTCAGACAGTGGAGGCTTAGTAGACAATTTCATTATCACCCTTCGTGTACATAACCCTGAAAACATCTTGTGAAAGATGAAAGGCAGCCTTTGCAATTGCAGTGGAAAACTTAAGGCTAGCATAACAATAATTGTTACAACTGTACCCAACCCGTTCTGTGTCAGTGAAACAGATCCATGTTCGAAACGACATAGTCTACACTCAAACTGAAAATTCATTACACGCCGTGTAAATTTAGCGAAAACGTAGAAAAATCTATGAAACGTAATTATGCATTATTTATTAATAAAACTTGAAAATAAATCGACCAAAAATAATTTTAATAAAAAATATACTTATGATATACAAAACACAATATAAAACCGCCTGCATGGACGGACCGACTTAGTTATGCGCAAGGTAGCCACCGTGTTGCAACTAACAAGATTCTTTCCGAGGTCACTACTTATATATAATAATTATTATATTATCGTTTTAAAAAGTCCAATTCGAGGCCACTCCCAATCGGTAATTTCAAGAATCCAGTCCAAATCCATATAAACAAGTTCAAGTTAGTGTCAAATTATTTTATATTAAATTATTTTAGACGATAGTCCGATTTGCCGTGGGGTGCCGGCAGTAGAATGTTACCCCTCATCTCATGCCCGTGAATGCAGTAAGAGCCTGCTAAGGGATACCTCCGGAAGATGGGCAGCAGCTTCTTTCCGTGTATCAATATCTCGTACTGCGCTCGCCAACCCACCGCCAGGCGCCAAACGTGGTGAGTATGGTACCTACCCCTAATAGAGATGAGGAGATGAGTGAGGCCTGTGATCAGAAGTGGACGTTTTACGGCTGATGATGATGATAGTCCAATTTCAACAATTCAAGTTCAAATACAATTGACTTCATTTAGAGAAAATGTCGCTCGATCTAAGTTAGGTTCGGAGCGACCTAATATAGTTTACACCAAATTGTTATAGCAAAGTGCCACAAAGAGCACTGAACTGTTTAACTAAACAAACTAAACTTTACTGTACGTTAAAATACAATTTTGACTTTTACGCGATAATGGTAAATGATGGATAATGAAATTTACTACCAAGCTGCCATGACAATTATCTCAACTTTTTATAAAATCTGCATATGCCGGTAACAAACTAAGGTATAATCAATCAGAGATTTAAGTGACATTTATTTTTACAGGTCAAGCCAATCGTAACATGCTCCACAAAGTAAGACGGCTTGATATCTGTCCAACTGAATGACGATCGATAGAAAAGTCTGCGGCTGCGAAAAGTATAGGTATCTGATGGCATCGTTAATTTTACATCCGAACTGAATTTTTAAATAACCGAATCCTTTCAACTAAGTATGCACCCGGCTGCAAGACTATTCTACATGTATGTATAATGACCTATATATACAGCATCTACTTTATTTCTAGTGTACCGTGCAGCACGACCTAAAAGTTGCTGGCACTGTATAAATGATCTACCTAGATAGGTTGATGTGAAAGGACAAGTCTACTTTATTTCTATAGTTGTCATAGCTCTACAGTAGTTTCGGTGGATAACCTCTCTTGATTCAACTACGAGTAGATTATGGCTTAGTTATGTGGTTTGACTCAAAGGGTGACAGTAATTCGCGGGTGAATCTATAGGTATGAGCAAGTGGTGTGCTAAGATCGATCAAATAGATGGTGTCTGGCGGCAGAGGGCGTCGGCGGCGATGCCTACCGGCGGCGGCGGCGCGCCGCGTTCGACGACCCGCCGTCTCAAGGCCGCTCTTACACGTGCCACTGGGCGCTTCCTGCCGCCGCCATAACAAACGTCTCCCGCCTCACACCCTTGGACCGAAGCCTCCTAATCCACCACGCAACATTCCAAAATCGCTTATTCCTAGAAATATACCGTGCTAAACATAGCTTTGCGTAGCTTCACAAAGGATTCAATTTTTTTATTGCATACTATAGTAACCTGGTTTCAATTCTTTAAATGTTATTATTATTTTGGAGATAGTAACATTTGTATTATCTTAAAAAAACAGATTTTTACATCAAAATGTTTTTAAAAAACGATTATGTTTCTCTATATTCTGGAGTCGAAGTCTATGGATATATCAAATTCAGCATTTTGGATGCAGCGGAATAGAAATTGGAAATCGCACAGTAACATTCCCATAATGAATCTCAATCATGGGGCGCTATGCGCGACACCTGCGTTCGATAAATATAAATTCAATGAATTTCAAATACAGATGGCAAGTTTCTTGCAGAATGTTTAGTTGGAAATATACAGCCAGTAAGTACTCCTCTAACTTTAGAGTGACTATTATTGTCTACAATCTGATAACGGTGGGACAACGACATTTTGTAGATGTTCTAATTGGTCAAGTTGTTTTATCATTATTGTGTATAGGTAAACGCGGTTATCTAACAACATCAAGTCCTTAACTTACAGTGAAATTGTGATACGTATGGTGTTATTAAATTATGTCGATGCCTCGATACACTTTGTGTCGCTATTGTGAATTGGAATGTGATTATGGAGGCATTATACAACATTTAAATACAACTATAGCAAATGTTAAATGATAGATAATGATGACTAATAAAACAAACTACAGCGTACACAATCAATAGCCGATAAAACTAAAAATAAAGACAAAATTCAAATAGGGGATTATGTCGCCTTTACCAACTGCACAAATAATATCTCGATTGAGATTGAAAAGAAAAGTAGTACCTATATATTATTTTGAAAGTACTTTTTGATCACGTTGCTTCCGAGACAATACAAAAGAGAAATGTGTTTTAAATTTATAATTATATCACCCACATTTTGACCTTAGTAGACATTTATTAACGATCGGCCCAATTAGCAAATTGAATCACACAACAATATGCCTATCGTATAAGTAATTGGCATACGATACGGCATGTATGTTCGCTTATCACTGCTCTACCTCTGACCTAGCTGTAGATATTACTGTAGCGATTCCAAGAAATGGAGTGATTATTAGGTATGTTAGTACAATTGTTATGTCTTCGCTAATTAGACAGCACAGCTTGCTAGCTTTGTTACAAAATATGTTATTTTGATTTATGTCGTGTAATGTTGTATGTTCAGAGAAATTAACCTGAAGTGGCTCGTAGCTTCATGGGAAAACGTTGGATTTTATATATATATTTATATATATAAATATATTTTTTGGTTGCTATTTGTTTATTTTTCTGTTGAAAGTAGTGTGCAGTGCGTGTAGAGAATTCAGCTAAAAGCGTGGAAGGGGAGGTTATTGTGAATGAGGGCGAGGGTTGTCGGCGGAACCTTCGCCCTGATAACCCACATCGCACCCAGCCGGCGCCGCCCTTACGTATTACTACTCAAACAATTTCATTAAATTGTTATTTGTTACTTTAAACTTGTGTGTATGGCTGTCTCTTGGTTTGAACGAGTTTTCGTAAGCCTTAGCTTGTAATTAAAACTACATAGAATTGAAAAGATTTTGTTTGTACATATGTATGTTTGAGTGCGCCTGCAACTTCATAATATAAATGCTCTTTAATATTAAAAAAAAAACATAAGTATGTTTGGATTAACTTTGGACCTGCCGATGACTATGTTGCTCATGTGACATGAGGCAGGAGTAACAAAATAAAAACATAAGCTAGTAAAGTTTATTTCTGGTGGTAATAATAAAATAATAGATCATAATCGGCAAAGGTTGAGATAGGTGTGCATTTCAGTTTGTAGTGCATTGTTTATAAACATTATTTAGGTCTAGATTGGTATATAGACGGAGAGTACACCGCGCATGTAGAGTACTACGTTACGCACATACACAACTACAACGTACCGAGCCTAGGTATAAGCAGGTATCACAAATAGCGGCAGATTCAAAGATGAATCTTCATATTATAATTGCGTCTACAATTTTAGAAAGGGTTACGTATCAGCTGTACCACGCTACTGTAGATGAAAAGTGGATCATTCAAGGTGGTCTGTCTGCTTTCGTTGAAGTTGACAAATAGCAACTGAACGTAGAGTTTATAGACATGAAGTGGAATGTGTTTGCGAGCACAGTGGTCAGCAGACAGCGGTCAACGTGTGTGGTACCGTACTGACCAGTGTGTGGGGGCGGTGGGGGGGTCGGCGGCGGCGGCGGCGTCGACTCGGTGGTGTTGGAGGGCGCACTCTGGCATGCGACCGCATCTTCCGCGGCGCGGGCGGAGGGCGGCGCGGCGGACGGGCCGGGGGGAGGCGCGCAGAGCGCGACCAGCCGCAGCAGCGCCACGCACCACCACCAGAGCACGGCGGCCAGCGCGCGGGCAGCGCGCCCGACGCGGCCCGGGGCCCTCTCGCGACCGAAATACGCACACCGTCGGTTCGTGAACCGGAGAGCTCGCCTGTCACCCGGGTATTCGTGCGGCACGGCGTCGAGACGGCTAGCGGGCGACGCGGGTGCGCGCGCGCGGCCACACGGCGACTGGAGCGCCGCTCCCGAGACCGTACGACCGCGCCCGAACACTATTTCGGGAACGACGCTCCGCGCCGTCGCCGCCGCCCGCCCGCCGCACGCTGCCAATTTTACGCGAAATTGCGGGCGGGCGGTGATGCGATATGTACACTGTGCCGCGGTGCGCCACCTGCACAGGCATCACCGCGCTCCTCCTGCGGTACTTTCACGGATACTCGTCACGAGAAGGATCAGGCAAGTGCCGGCAGACGGGGACACGTGCGCCATTCGTCTCCTCAAATAGGCGGCGGCGAACGTGCTGCGGGCCCGTGTCAATAGATACAATGTCGCAGCTATTGGCAAGGAAACAGAGACTCGCACTATCTCACTGTCTCGCGCTCTCTGTGTTGTGAATTCTTATGCACGGTTTATATTTAGATGTAAAATTATTTCTGATATAGATAGGTGTTTGACATTACGTTGAACTCTCATACGTAGGGAAGCTCCACCTGTACAAATATTCTGGGCCACAGAACCCGAAGTGCTGCACTTTAATACGGTAAAAAAAACAAACGTGGAACCAGGTGCTTAGTTTCTGTAAGTTTTCTTTCTGAATATCATTAAAGGGTTTAATACAATTTAAGCGCGTACTGCTTGATTGAAATGACACAATAGCTGCAAGTATGTAGAACTAAGGTTTGTGAATTAGCTAGTGTTAAACAAATAAAATTTCAGGTGATGTGAACCTAAACATGGCTATGTACGTGTAAAAGCCAGTTGAAAAGGTTAGTTGACCACCTTCTGACTCCAGCGCCGTTAAAATTACCTTTGTGTCAAAATCTTGTCACAATGGGAAGTAAATATCCACTTCGCCATTTTCGGGTGCAGTGACTCTGCTTTGATTGATACAATTGAGGGATTGAAATATTCAGTCATTAAATATCCTTATTTTCAGGAAAGCTTTCAAATCAAATATTACATCAAATTTTAAGGTTTGAATTAATGAGGAGTCAGGGGTGTAGAAAAATCGGTGACGGACTGACAGAAATAAAAACTATGCCTAAAAGCTCGTGAACATAGTGACTTTGGGAATCCCAATAAGGTTTATTGCAGTGCTATACTACCAACATAGCTGTGGTGGTCATAGGTAGAAGGCCAACCAACATCTTTCGGCTCGTAGACTAATAGACGATGACAAACAAGAACTTGCTGTGTGGGCATATAAAAAAAACACAATCATAACAGCAACAGGATTTTGGCACAATTTAATAATAAACTAAGTATAGTAAAATGATGATCACCACAGCAAATAATGAAAAGCCATGCCCACTCGGAGAAGGAAGCATAAATTGGCCATGAGATCCCTGGGCGCCACTAACTGATTAGCAAAAAGATTGAATGCGCATTGCGAAAATACCCTTTGGGTAGGATGGTTGACAGGGCTGCGGGTGGACGGGGGTCACTGCACTGAGGCCGCGATGCATCGGAGCATGTGCCCCCTCTGCCTCCCACCGCCGCTGGAGCCATCCTCCCAAGATATCGACGATAAGCGAGTCATTACTGAAACGTATATATAACGTAATATATCCTCCGAAAGGTGATGGGTCAATACAAGCTGACGATGATGATGATGATATCCGATTAAGCTGACAGGGTGGTGTTGGTGCTGGGCAAGCCTAATCCATCTAACAACGTCCCATTGCACCGTCCCGTAGTGCATAAATACCAGTTGCTGACGATGTATAAATCTATATATATAAAATTCAAAGTCCTGACTGACTCACTGACTGACTGACTGATATATCAACGCACAGCCTAAACGACTGGACCTAAAGACTTAAAATTTGGCACACATATACCTTGACTATCCTAGAGGTGGTGCACTAAGAAGGGATTTTTCGAAATGCCCACGGGATAGGGAATAAATGGGTTTTATATTTTCGAATCAAAGTGGCTCTGCGTGAAAAAGGGGATTTGCACGCGGATGAAGTCGCACGAAAGAGCTAGTCATCTATATAATAAGATGTAAAAGGCTAATTTACTTTTACTGTGTCGTCGAGGCGATCATTGGTCATAACAGTCAACATTCTTGTTTAGTTTCATTGACTATCCTGACACGATTGTCAGACGATTATGGAATGGTATAGGTGCTAGGCAAGCCCTAGCAATGTTTCAGGTACAACTGCCTCTGCAACAACAGCGTCCCATGTGAGTACGTTATGTGTTAATTGATGTCGTAATTACTTATTTGTGCAGTGAGTCTTGGCTTCCGATACAAGAACTCGCCACTTTCTTCTGGCTGGAAGCTGACTTGCGTGACCTCGGAACTGACAACTGGCAAGAGGCAGCATTGGACAGAATAATTAATGTTGTACGCATATGTTGTCATCATCATCATTTCAGCCGTAGGACGTCCAGTGTTGGACTTAGGCCTCCCTCATGGACCTCCAAGTATTGCGGCTGGAAGCGCCATATATCCACTGCCAACCTGCATACACTACTAGGTCATCCCCCCTCTTATTGGTGGACGCCTTACGCTGCGCTAACCGGTCCGTGGCCTCCACTCGAGAACTTTTTGGTCCCATCGGCCACCTGTTCTTCGAGCTGCATGGGTGTCCATAGTCATTTCAACGCGCTACTCCTTATAGCTACGTCGGTGACCCGTGTTCCTCTACGTATCTCCTCATTTCTTATAAAAAACCCGTAAAAAAGCATAGCCCTCTCCATAGCTCGTTGAGCAAGAGAATAAAAGATTAATAAGTTAAGAGTAGTGGAGCTTATTGAAACGACAAGAACCATTACTGTTTTGCATTTATAAATCAATACCATCGATATCCAAATGTTAGGACAGCACACGATGCTTGAGGACTTGGCGCATTAACCATACTGAATCTAGTACCATTCTAGATTAAATCTGTACTTGTTCTGTCCTCCTTACAATATTGTTTGTTTGTTTAGTTGGACCCTATCTCAGGAATTGCTGGTTCGAATCTAAAAAATATTTTAGTGTTGGATAGCTGATTTATTGAGCATGGCTATAACATATAATTCTACGGCAAATATTATACGAGCAGAGCATAAAATTATGTATAAAGTCTCGTAAGTATTACTAGTCTTAGACTAGTCTTTACCTCCACGCTGGAGAAGATCGCTTCATAGCGATAGAACCTCCCATTGTGCATTATATAAATAAATAAATAATGCTGGACAATTCACACAGCATCATCTAACCCCAAGCTAAGCAGAGCTTGTGTTATGGGTACTAGATGACTGACATACTTAATACATTATACTACATAGATAGATATATTTTATTATATATAGAATAACACCCAGAACACCTGACACCTGACCTGAACAAATATCTGCAGATCATACAGACATTTGTTCCGAGGCGGGAATCGAACCTGCAACCTCTTGCGTCGCAGGCGGACCTTCGCCTTCTGCGCCACAGAGGTCGTCATATGTATATGTTAATTTTATTTTTGTTAGTCGTTTATTTGGTGTACAATAAAGAATTTTGATTTATTCATTAATTAATTGGAAGCCTCCAACTGCTTATACATTGCACCATGATCTCTCTCACACCGGTTACTTTAAATTTTCATTAGCACTGCACTCTGGACAACCCGCCGCCCGCCGCCGCCGGCGTCTGCAATTACATTTTGCAATTTACAAATTGTCTTTTTATACGATGCATGCTTTTGTGGACACTTGCACAGCTCCCGACTGAATTTTTTATTGCGGTTGCTTTGTTAACAAGCAAAGCGCTGCTATTTTAACAAGACAACAATATCTTAAAGTGTTGTGGTTTTATCGCGTACTTAACCGCGGACGACCTGCGTGGCTCAGTTGCTCTAATGGCCGTATAAGACGCAGGAGGTTATGGGTCGATCCCCGCCGGGGGACAAATTATTACTTTTGCAGGTATTTGTCTCTGGTCTGGTTGTTTTCTATGTGCTCATTCATATTAGCCATAGGATTGCTGGCCACGTCCTCTGCTGGCAGATTCTTACTCCATCCACGGGCAAGAGAGTAGAGGCAACATTCTACTGCCGCCAACCTGCGGCAAATTCTATGTGTGATAAGTACCTCTATGTTTGTATTTAGGTACAAAAAAAGATTAGTAGTCTATCAATCATCTGGTTTCATCAATATAAGCTTTGCTTAGTGCATGTGCGTTGTGTCCAGCATTATTTACTTTTAGATTATTAGTTTATATTTTTAGAAGTTTAATCATGTGCCTTTAACTGACCGGGATAAGACAATCGTAGTAGTAGTAGAATTTTTTGTGAAGTGTTCATCCGGAGAAGTACTACCCCCATACCAATTTCTTCGAAGCAGTAATGTCTGCATTGCTGTGTTCCGATTTGAAGGGTAATGGGCCGGAAAAATTACGGGCACATGAGACTACAACTCTATGTCTCAGGGTGACTGACGCAACGCAATGCAACGTTGGTAACGTGCTTAGTGAACATGAGACTACAACTCTATGTCTCAGGGTGACTGGCGCAACGCAATGCAACGTTGGTGACGTGCTTAGTGAACGTGATCACCGCGGTGTTGCAGTTCTGTATTCTTTATTGCACACAAAACAATAATAAGTTAAAAATACTTAGTTATGGTCATGTACAAAGGCGAGTTAACCCTAAAAAGAGTTCTCTTACAGCAAACAATTTCTGTTCTACCAATAATATCAAAAATATTTGAAAAAATATTATACCAACGGTTAAGCAAGTTTTTGAATAAAAACAATTTCTTGTTCAACAAGCAATACGGATTTAGACCTAAATCTAATACCTTAGCAGCCTCTGTAGATTTAGTAACGGCGATCAAAAATAACATCGATCAAAATAAAATAACACTTGGTATATTCATTGACCTTAGAAAGGCGTTCGATACCGTTAGTCATAAAATACTTTTAACAAAATTAGAACACATTGATATCTCGGGAATGGCCTACAATATTTTTCAATCTTACCTATCTAACAGATATCAATTAGTCAAAATTAATGATCAAAAAAGTCTTCCTCAACCGATAACATACGGCGTTCCTCAAGGGTCCATCCTTGGCCCACTACTATTTTTGATCTACATTAATAATATTCACGAAATAGGACTAAAAGGAGACATCACCCTTTACGCTGACGACACAAGTCTATTTTACTCTGGACACACAATTAGTTCAATAATGCAACAAGCCCAACGTGATTTGGATTTACTAAATATTTGGCTACAAACAAATCTATTAACTATCAACACTAATAAAACAAATTACATAATTTTTCACGCAAAGAACAAAATTATTGGAAATATATCTCCCCTTACTATAAACGGCTCATTAATAAATAGAGTAACTAAGGAAAAATACCTAGGCCTTACACTTGACAACCAACTAACGTGGAAGCCACACATAGAAGTGACCCGAAAACACCTTATCTCACTTACAGGCGCATTAGGTGGTTGTGTACGATATTTGCCCAAAAATATCAAATATCTAATTTATAATTCCTTAGTAAAATGTCAACTAGACTACCTTATAGAAGTATGGGGAACTGCAGCTAAAACAAATTTGAAAACTTTACAAACTACTCAGAATAAACTTATAAAAACGTTATTTAATTTTAATTACTTGGAACCTACAATTAATATATATAAATCCACCAAAATTATGAATATCACACAGATGTATAGATACAATACGTGTATTTTAATAAGAAAAATGTTAAATAAAAATATACATTCACAAATAACATTTGAAAAGAAAATTAATAAACAAAAACGAATAATAACTAGACAATCCAAAAATATTATCCTAACGCGACCTAGAACAAACTATGGAAAGAAAAATATCACATATGAAGGGGCTCAATTGTATAATAAATTACCGAAAGAAATTAAAGAAACGGAATCCTTCATCTCATTTAAGCGATTATTGAAAAAATATATATTAAACGAATATTAAACACTAAAATTTACAACAAGATTATTGTTATTATTATTATTTTTTTTTTCTTAAATTATATTTAAAAAGATATAATTATATATTATATTAAAAAAAAACACTATCTCAGTCATTTAAATTGTATACTAATTGTATAAAGGAAATACAATTGTATAATATATAAGTATAACAAATAAATAGTATAATATGTATCATCGTAATTTATTACATCAAAAACTACCATAACTTCATCATCGAATCATAACGCAAATGTTCTTACTGCTTGTATTTACACTGTGACAATCCTTATCTCCGCCGCTTAGTGCACAGTGGTAGCCTTTGTGTATTGATGCTAAACTACCCGCTTATTTTTATTTTGTATGTAGAAAAATGATTTTGCTTATGAAACGAAGTATAAAAATGTACATAATTGAATTGTGTTAACTATTTGCGGCACCTTAATAAAATTGTTACTTTAGTTATAGTTTTCTCTATAAGTGAGTTTTGTAAATTCTTTTGAGAAATAAATGTATTAAACCGTAAACCTTTGAGGCTAGATAGAGTTGATCATAGGTGTAGGGGTTGTGTACACAAGAAATAAGATAACTTACATTATGATACTTAAACTAATAATACAATCTACTTAAATAATATGATATGATAAATAATAATAATCATACATAATTATTATTATTATATACATATTAATAATGAAGATATACATACATAAACATATAATAATAAATATATATTATATATATAAATATTATATGTCCTATAGATACAATACAAAATGTATAGGGATAGGTAGTGCTCTTTAACTTTACTCTTAAAAACATTTAAAGATGCCGTGTCACGTATGCTATGGGGAAAGGCATTCCACAGTCTCACCGCCTGGACCGTAAAAGAGTCACTGTAGCGGCTAGAGGAATGAGACGGGATTTTCAGAAGAAGCGATTTAGAGGACCTGCAAGATACCCCGTAGTTGTAATGGGTAGATGTATAAAATGGTAGTAGTATAAAAAGAAGACACATTGATCAGATTTATCTTGTAACGACTTATTTGTCAAGAGCCATTTTAACAAGTTTAGATTTAATAAATATATACTTAACCATTACCTGATAAAAACTACATTATAGCAGTAGACTATTTTGTCCTTGCGATTCTAAAGTTTTCCAGAAAAGTTTCTAAATAAAATTATATTGGAGTAGGTATCAATTTTTCAGAAAAATAAAATCTCCGAATATAACCCATTGCATCAGTTCATAACTGGAATAATTAACCCACAACGGTCCTGAATATTTTTAAGCTATTCTAAGTGATATCAAATCATAAGCACATAATAATAAAACAATTTACGCCTTACATACCTATTTTTTGGTGCGCGTTGATGTCTTTTGAATTAAAGTTTTTTGTCAAGTGAGTCTTTGGCTTTTATTTCTTGGGTTTTAATGCAAAATCGATATTTTTTTATGAAATGCATATAAGTAACTTAGTTTTTTTAATGTATCTTACATTTACCTCACCTTCCTATAAATCATCAACAAAGAAAGGTATTGAATGTAATATACAATAATTTGTGCCTATATCTTAGTTCCTTATACATTACCTTGCAGGTTTAACAAGTAATTCTGACATATAACGGATTTTTTCACTAATAGACAAAAAGTCCAAATAAAACCTATACAAAATGACTGTAAAATTCCATCGCGAACAAAAGCGAACATCGCACATCATTTACTGCCGTGTCACGCAAGCCTGTTTGTTGATAAACTTGACGAACGCCATGCGTACTTTGCAAGCAGTAGCAGTGTGGTATCCAGCCCGCGAGTAATGGTCACTAACAAAGGCTTGAAAACTTTTATGGCCACGTTTAACTACGACATTGTTAAATAACAATAATTGAAAATGACGCGCTACAAATTAATTCAATGACTTTGACTTTGATTGTTACTGAGACTATTTACATGTAATGCAACATCTACGTAATACATTGTTACTGAGACAATTTACTACATCTAATTTACAACATCTACGTAATACATAGAGGTAGTTACTGAGACTATTTACATGTAATGCAACATCTACGTAATACATTGTTACTGAGACAATTTACATGTAATACAACATCTACGTAATACATTGTTACTGAGACAATTTACATGTAATGCAACATCTACGTAGAACATTGTTACTGAGGCAATTTACATGTAATACAACATTGTATTACGTAGTTTAAAATAATTAATATTTTGACAAAGTCGATACAAAAACCGAATACTCAGAATCAAATCAGATCATCATCATCTCACCCGTAGGATGTCCACTGCTGGGCATAAGCCTCCCTCATGGATTTTCAAGAACAAATCGGATACTTACTAATAATAATTTTGACCAACGTTAACGGTTGTTATACAATGATTAACAAAGATGATAATTTCAAAAGCTAGATGGAGTCGCTTTATCTTTTACTAGAGGCAACTTTTCTTTTTTTCAAGAAAATTACAATAGTTCTTAAACTAAAATACACTCAAAAAGCCATTTTGGGCTTGTCCTAAGCGTATTTTGTTTTAGTGCATCGTGGAACCAGGCAAACGCGGCTCCGGCAAACCTCCTTCAAAGCGAGGAAAATAGAGAAGTCCTTTGTTTTTCTTTTGTGAGCCGTATGCCTGTATCGAGTCGGAGTGGAGAGTGGGCAGTGTCGTGTAATCAATCGGAGTTATCTGTTTACGTGCCGAGCGTCGACCCCGCCGCGCGCCGCCCTGTGCCACGGCGCGCAGTCGCTGGTATAGGGCTGACATTGTTCATGAACAAAGATGATGTCTTTCTTCGTGATTAAGTGAATTTATATAGGTATCTTATAACGCATCGGTGATGGCTATGGGAAAATGAGGAGGAGCACCATTTTCTGAATATTATAGTCGTCAGTGCCGTGGGGTGCCGGCAGTAGAATGTTGCCCCTCCTCTCTTGCCCACGGATGCAGTAAGAGCCTGCTAAGAGCAACCTCCGGAAGATGGGAAGCAGCGTCATTCCGTGTGTCAACATCCCATACTGCGCTCGCTAACCCGCCTGCCAAGCGTGGTGAGTATGGCAACTGCCCCTTATGGAGATCCATGAGAGAGGCCTGTGTTCAGTAGTGGACGTTTTACGGCTGACATGAATGAATGAATAGTCATCTACAGGGCTAACATTAATCATGAAATAAGAGATTAGCATTGGATTTCCGGTGATAGAGGATTTATCTTGTATTTCATTGTTTTTATTTCATTTTTATCGTGTTTTTTTAGAGAGATTCCATATTATAATATGCACATTATAATGGTTGGCATAAAAGTACAAGTAGTTATTTCGAATTTTAGCCGGGTCGATTCCAGGGAATAGGAAGCGTATTTTTAAAAATATTTGCTTGCAATTTTGTTTATTTCAAAAATAAAGGAATGCTTACTCTAACTGCGCTATATCGATCGTTCAGTCCCTACTATCTGGAGAGTAAGGACGCCATTAATAAATCAACCCTGGACTCTTGTGGATAAAGTTCAAAACCTTCTTTCTCTACTTACATAAAGAGACTGAATTGAGACTTCATATAATTGTATCTGCTTATTTACCTACTTCAACTTTGTGATTTGAATAATTGTTATGTCTGCGTAAAATCGCAGAGATCCCGATTAGTGCCGCCAATATATATTAAATAATAAGTATCTACACAAACCCATCTCATTGGATTATGGGGCGCAAATTGTTAATAGATAAGTAAATTTAAGTAATTTACTTCTACTTATATTTACAAAAAATATATACTTAATACAAAGAACTTACCTAGGGCACGTAATTACAAATATCTGCAGATCGCTTCAAAAATTTTCCCTTGGGATAGATTTAACCGGCTACTCCTACATCTCAGTCATAAGTACCTACGTCCATTACGCCACGGATGTCGGAATGTCGTAAATAATAAACTTTGTGAACGCAATTGCCGCGGGGTGCCGGTAGTAGAATATCGAATGTGCGATGTCAACAATTATCCCTGGAGAGGATAATGAACAGATTCTCTTAGATACATACGTTTAATAGTAATAAAAAGCTTAGGAGTGAACTATCAGCGTTACGCTCAGAAAATAAGACAGTTGTTCAGGAATGTTATTACATCCGTCGAAGTAAAAATTTTGATTGCATTTTTCCACTTGGGACGGAATCTGCTCTAACTCCGTCAAACGTAACATAAGACAAAATAAAATTGCTAAATGATGACTATAACGACTGGGTAAGGTTCTTCTGTTCGCTACTTTTCATAACTTACGTGTCATCTGAAGTGAACAGATTCAATTATGTGCTATAATCTAGTCATTTGTGTTGTTTTATTTTGTAATTTGTGACGGGTCAATAAGGTCCATAAGGCCGCACTGAATAAAGTATTTTGTGATTCTTGAATGAGAGGAAACTCTCTTGCCCGTATATGCAGTAAGAATCTGCCAAAGGATACCTCTTGAAGATGGGAAGCAGCGTCGTTCCATGTAACAACATCCCGTACCTACTGAGCTCGCCAACCCGCCTGCCAAGCGTGGTGAGTATGGCCATAATCCCCTCATGATCAGTACTTGGAAATCTATAAGGGAGGCCTATGCCCAACTGTGAACGTCCTACGGTTTAGATGATGATAACGATTGATTGTGAACGCGTTAGCATAGGTACCTAACCTCAAAGTTAGTTTTTTAGTCCATCGGACTTTATTTCACTTTTTTTAGTAAAAAATGGCAACAAGCAATGGATGAATTGTCTATCCCTATTATCTATATCCATTAAAATTCTCTGTATGAAATATGACGTCTATTTCCTGGCAACCCTATCGGCACTTATCGGCCGCTCTGCACCCGGTGTTCCGCTTTGTTCTCGGCTCTCCGGTAAATAACGCAAATTACACTTCAATAATGATTCCTACATGTAACCATGTTCATGTAATGAGGTTCTTCTAAGGTTTTATCATAATCAATATATATAAAACTCTTCCGTTATTGACTGAGTGACTGACAGACAACGCACAGCCTAAACCACTAGACCTAGAGACTTGAAATTTGGCACACATATACCTTGAGTATCCTAGAGGTGCACTAAGGAGGGATTTTTTGAAATAACCACGGGAACGGGAACTACGCGGGTGAAACTGCGGGGTGCGGCTAGTAATAATATAATTATAATGCTGGACACTATGGGAAGGAAACATCGTGAGGAAACCCGCGGCTTAGTTAGCTTCAAGACGTATTGACATGTTCTTTTTTCTGACTAATAGTTGACTAAGCTGAGAGGATGAATGTCCATGTTGTGCCTACCCCTGTTACGGTTGAGAACTCGGCTCTTGAAGTTGTCGACGCGTATGTATACCTAGGATAAACAGTCGAATTAGGTAGGTCCAACTTCGAGAAAGAGGTCAATCGCCAAATCCAACTCGGATGGGCAGCGTTTGGGAAACTTCGCAACGTCTTTTCGTCCTATATACGCGTACCTTATTAGCTATATTACCTTATAGTGCCTGAAGACGAAAGTCTTTAATCAGCGTGTGTTACCAGTGATGACATATGGAACCGAAACGTGGTCCTTCACTGCTGGCCTAATAAATAAGCTCAGAGGAGCTACGTAGAAGAACTCGTGTCACCGACATAGCCAACCGGATTAGCACGTTGAAGTGGCAATTGACAGGCCATATATGTAGCTCGAAGAACAGATGGCCGATGAGGCCGAAAAGTTCTCGAGTGGAGGCAACGGACCGGTAAACGCATCGTAGGACGACCACCTACAAGATGGGTAGACGAGTTGGTGAAGACCGCAGGTCGACGGTGGATGCAGGCCGCTTCGAACCGCAATACATGGAATTCTATGAGGGAGGCCTATTATGTCCAACAGTGGACTTCCTACGGCTGAAATGATGATGATGATGAGTATTATGCAAATTAAACGTATGATTCTTCCAATCGTGTCCAAAAGCAATGATCGTATAAAATATATGTTATCTGAAGGGATTTTACCTGAATCTTATATGATAAGAAATCCGTTTGTTGATATTATGTATCTAACTATCTTCAGGCACTTATCAGTATTAGAATCAGTCTGCATAGTTTTGAAGATAACACACGAAGATACATGAAATAATAGTAATTATTTTATTGGTTCAACAGTTATTTTTTTATATTCTTTGCCAAGTGTTTTATTATATGCAGTATTTTATACATTGCATATTCATAGCCTTATCTTTGAAATCGTACAACTTTTTTCGGTTACTAAATGTATGAGGCTTAAGTGCGTTTATAATTCCCCTGTAAAACCATTGGCAAAATGGTAGGATGTGCGCTGTATGTCATTATTGAAAGACCCTTATTTAGTAAAAACTACCTGTCCCGGCGAACTTAAATAATACCTACCTACCAGCTGCTACCCATGAACTAATACCTACCGCAACTACTATATACGACATATATTTATCGATAAAGATCGGATAAAAAATTATATGTAATCTCAAAAACAAAGCCGATTTAATTATTTTTTAAACGAAAACTACTTCATCTGGTTTTTCTTCGTATCTATTTAAGTAAAGGTGTATTTTATTCGAAGTAGTCTCATTTGAAAGCTAGATAGTCTACCTAGCTAAGAAAATAAATAAAAAATATAATTTCCCTACTAAAACTTGGTAAAAAAAATATTTTTTTTGAAATTTTACAAAATAAACGATTTTAATTTTATTTTTGATCTGGGTTTTATACTGGGTTATTGAGGTGTACTTTTTTTGCATATTGTATTAAACTTCATAATTAATTCTACAAATTCTCCAAAAATTATGGGTCTATCTCTTTTCCTTATCATGTAATTCATCATTTAAATTAGGTACTTTACACATTTCGTTTGATCATGGTTCGACAATACACATTGTATAAACATATAGAGTTATTTTTCTTCTTTTGTTAATGGCGTGTGTGAAATGTTAATGTTTAATCAAGGTATACACTTTCTGAACGAACCTTTAAATATTTGTCAACAAAAAATGTCATCACATCATCCGTATAAAATGTATGGGAAAATGAATTTACGTTATATTTTTTTTTTTAATTTATACATAGCCTGTGTGGTATAACTCACATGACTTTTATATATACATATATATACATATATGTATATATATAAGATATTGTCCTATGTTGTAACCGTTACTAAAATACAAGAAACCAAATACTGCCTCTTGAGATCGGCAGTCAGCAGATTTTTATGAACATCGTCAATATTTATTTTACAGATAATTCTCGTGTACATGGCGTCTGACGCTGAAATAGTTATTTGTGTAAAGTACAGCCACATTCAAAACTGAAATCACTGTTGTATGGAAGAATAATAATAGTGTGTTATGTGTGTGATCCGGATGAAACCTGCAGCTTAGACAATTTCAGCTGCATTGACCTGTTCTATCAAAATGAAAAATGAGAGCTAAGCAGACTACGTGGGAGCTTTGATTATTTGGCAGATAAATAATCAAAGGCTGGGAGGATGGTACGGTACAGCACCTGCACCTAGTGTTGGGCAAGCCTAATTTAATTAACAATGTCCCAGGCACTGCAGCGTATGAATACCAGCAGCTGCTCTGTAAAAATATTCTTTAATAGATGTGAAAGGCCTTATTTACTTATTTAAATAGTGACACTAGAATTAATGGCACAGAAACTTGGATATTGAAATACAGCTATTTTACAAGTAGCCACAGAGGAACTTGGTCATGAAAATCTGATGCTGGCTTCGTAGACTATTATGAAAAACCTTCACTCTAAAAAACATTAAGAGATAATAATTATAACGTTTTTGAAAAGCGAATGAAAAATTTACTGCCATGAAAAAATGCCATGTGATGTGAGGTTATAGCAAATCGCAACGATAAAAAATGCAATGTGAAAAACAAAGCAACAAAAAAAAACAGGGTGGCAGTATTAAAATATGTGTACTGTAACGTTGACAGGTACGGGCTGAAATCCATTAAAACAAGTAAGTAGAGGTAGTTTTGGAAGGCAAAGAACCGCGAATTCGTATTGTTTTTTAATTTTGTTATTTTTATTTACAATTTTACTAGTTGGTGATATTTGATCCTGAGGTTATAATCGGATTTTGAATTTAAAAAAACCTCATTATTTACTTATTAGCATGTTATCGTTGTTAAGTAGGGTAATTTTGTTATCTGATACATTACGTTATCGTTTGATTGCAATTGCAACTTAAGGATCACTGAATACCTATACATCAAAAAAGTCTAAGCAACACAATGCCTTCGCTAGTATTTTTTTTTCTTTGATATAAACTTTTATGGAATATAATACCTTCTTTGAAAAGTCAACCTTCTTAATAAACATAAAATAATACTGGCAGTTTTTTCGGTAAATTATGTTTTTAACAAAAAAAAATATTTTGTCCAATTCATTGCCATTTCATTGATGCGATTTTATTTCATAATTGACGAATATTAGCTGATTACAGTCCAGCCTGTGTTCGTTTACAGAAGCGTAATTTTACTCTTATTGTGACGCAGGTGTTAAAAAACCTACTCAAGTTCCACTGGGACCAACTGCCTCAAGAGGAAATCAATAATCTTATTACTGACGCCACTTTCAAAGGGTCTTCGCGTTCTGCTCCTGTACTCGGACTGACATAATCGAGATTTTATACAAACACTCAATACTTCGATGTACCGATAGTCATACGGCATCGTTGGAGAGACTCGAGCACAGCCCATATTTAAATCGAATCGATGGCTTTCTCATAGTGCACCTGTTGTTCTTATGCTATTTTAGGGCTATCCTGATCTCGTACAGGCTGATGTCCGGGATATCCTCGGTATAATATCGGGTCAGTTTGGCTCTGTGGTTATCACTCATTGAAAACTTTAATATTTCGCAAACGGAACCTTTCAACCTATTCAACGATACCCCACACGATGGGAAAATCTAGAAAAAAAGTAACTTACGTATATGGGAGCCGAGAGGCACCACAAATTATTATTTTTTGGCATTTTTTGTATCGTTATTTCGGCGTGATTATTTATATAACCATGCAAATCATTACAGATTTTTAAGACTAATATATTGTATATTAGTAAAGCCGCAGATAGACAGACAGACCAAGCGAAATTATAAGGGTTCCTTGTTGTTCTTCGAAACCCTAAAATAAAATAAATAATTTAAAATGATCATTACCATCATCATCATTCCAGCCGTAAAAAGTCCACTACTGAACAGGCCTTCCTCATGGATCTCCAGTTGACATACTCACCACGCTTGGCAGGTGGGTTGGCGAGCGCAGCACGGGATGTTGATACACGGAAAGACGCTGTTGCAGCAGTGAAGGTATACCCCTTAGCAGGCTCTTACTGCATCCATGGGCATGAGAGGAGGGGTAATATTCTACTGCCCCACGGCCAAATCAAAATCTTAAATAATTCCGTACGTAAAATAAGAGATATTCAAAATTTGTATTTTTTGATGTGTGTATATTTGATAAAATTGCATATAAATACTTAATCCTTGAAACTAGGAATGTTTTAAAAATTATGTTTGACAAAAAAAATATATTCAAAACGTAGTTAATATAACATACATTAATATTTTATGATAATTTAAGGAAGCTCGTAGAAAATTAGTCATTCAATTATAATAATATAGATATAGTTTAGAACCACCAAATAGGCAGTAGATAAATGTGTAGCTACAAAATAAATTCCAAAGTATTAAATTCAAGTAACAAAGGCTTGTAAAAAGGTACAGCCGGAAAATAAAGCTAAAGTCAAACCAATTATAATGCAAAATGATCAAACATAACCTGAATAATTCAGCCAATTCAGGTAGTCCAGACCTCAAATTATTTTCATCCTAATTGCCGGCCTCGAAGGCTCTCGCGTGAACCTACGTACACTGTATTTAAGTTCTTTTCAAAGGCTGTATAGAAAAAAGTACAGACCGGGGGTTTGACCGCCGCAGACAAAAGAAAAGCAAAAAGCAACTTCGTTGTATAGCCCCCTGTTATCGAATATCTCTGGCGATCTCTGGTATGATGTTTGTTTCCATTTGATAAGTACGTGTTAAGTTTGACTTTGATAGGTAATTATTCATTTAAACTTCAACTTCTACTCTACTACTTTGTCTAACTCAGTCGACGCCACCACCGAAGTCTTACGGCAAAAGCGGGAACTAAAATCTACAGTACAGTATGTTGTCTGTATCTTCTATCTACATATATATATAAAATTTAAAGTCCTGACTGACTCACTGACTGACTGATATATCAACGCACAGCCTAAACCACTGGACCTAAAGACTTGAAATGAAACCTGGAAAATGTTCTCATACCTTAGGTAACTGTTCGTAACTACAATCTATATATATAAAATTCAAAGTCCTGACTGAGTCACTGACTGACTGACGCACAGCCTAACGCACAGCCTAAACCACTAGACCTAAAGCCTTGAAATTTGGCACACATACATATACCTTCAGTATCCTAGAGGTGCACTAAGAAGGGATTTTTCGAAATTCCCACGGGATAGGGAATAAATGGGTTTATGTTTTCGAATCAAAGTGGCTCTGCGTGAAAAAGGGGATTTTACGTTTTATGACTTCCACGCGGACGAAGTCGCGGGAAAAAGCTAGTTTAGTTATATCATAGCAGCGCCGCGTCTATCGGACTTGTGGTCCAATACACACAGTGGTGGCGGGCGCTCTACACGAACTACCCGTTCAGTGCTAGTGTATGTTAGGTAATTCTTCTTCTTCTTCCATCTTCCAACCATAAAAGCTAGCTTAACTATTATACTTTTTCTAGAAAGTTCATCATTAAATTCATCTATTTTCATGATTTTTTTCAGATTTGTAATGCTAGGAGTTTAAATTATAGGGGGCGCTCGAAAAAAAGATAAATCGAAAAATTGTCTTCATCATCATCATTTCAGCTGTAAAACGTCCACTACTGAACACAGACCTCCCTCGTGGATCTCCATGAGGGGTAGTTGCCATACTCACCACGCTTGGCACAGGCGGGTTGGCAAGCGCAGTATAGGATGTTGATACACGGAAAGACGGTGCTGCCCATCTTCCGGAGGTATCCCTTAGCAGGCTCTTACTGTATCCACGGGCTTTTTTCATCCACGGGTACATTGTCTTAGTGACCCCTAAATGGTTAAAACACATTTTTTTCATTGTTTTTTGTACCGTTATCTCGCTTTAAAATTACCGCTTTCAAGGATTAACAGTATCTTCGTACAGCCGACGACAGACAGACACAGCGAAACTCTAAGGGTTCCTTGTTGTAATACGGAGCTCTAAAAATGATATGATTGGGACCGTAGACTAGGTAGAAATGTATGATTAATGAGTAAGGCTAAACTCATTTCATGACTTATGCCTTATCTTAGAGATATCTCCTTGCTTTCTATTCGTTATCTAGAGTTTCTTTGTAATTGTATTATCGACTAACGCAAATCATGGTGAAATATAACATTTAGTTCATAACTTCTAATTCTACTAGCTTTTATCTCGGGGCTTCGCTGACGCAGCGTGTTAGCACTAGTGTATTAGGTATATTATAATAGGCTAGGTACGTTAATTTAGCCTTTTTGTACGACATTATTCTACACTAAATATTGTAAAGTTTGTTTTTGTTTGTGAGATTTTGAAATGATGAAGAACACAGATGGCCACTGAAACTCTTCAAAATAAAAAAAATCTGCGTAGTATAGCGTTATTGGTATTTCCTGTGTTTTTTTATATTGAAGAGTTTCGATGGCCAACTGTGTCCTTCATCTTTTCAAAATCTCACAAACAAAAAAAAAACTTTACAATGTGTTCCATGAATTGAGAAACTTACATTAAAAAAAATCAAGCTAGACGCACTATTTTGGGGATATAACTTTAAACTCTTATTTGAACCCCTTGGCGGCTGAATTTTCAATATTCCTTTTCAACATGTGTTTTAAGCACAAAGACAAACACCGCTTCTAAATTGTTAGTCTCAATGTTCACAGTTTGGGCTGAGGGTTGTCTGCCAGTCAATTCAAATAGTATTTTATATTTATTTGGCTATCGTTATGTATGTTTTATATTCTCGTATTTAATTGTATTATACGTATTAAAAAGAAAACGTTCAATTTAAAAGTACCGCACAGCTAAGGTTTAGTTATGGGACTTGTAAAGATGGGACTCATTGGTCAAGACATTGGAGACATTAAATTTGCCAATGAGTCACCATGTATACAGGTAATCTTTAAGTTTTAATAATACAGTATACGGTCTCTAGCTATCGGTGATGTCCTTTATATTACCTATCTATAAAAAACAACGATCATAGTCATGTACCTCTAAAATAGTTATATGTTTGTATTTTTGTGGTTAGTAATCTCAGTAACATGTGAAGCGTTAGAAAAACATGATCTTAAAATTGAATTATCGGATATGGCTATGGATGATTTAATATAACATATTTTATATATTTTTTATGATTTTTATACTAATAAATGACGAGACGAGCCACCTGATGTTAAGGCTCTACCTGTAACAACTGCAATGCCGGGGTGATCACGTTCACTAACCACGTTACCAACGCTGCACTGCATTGCGCCCATTACCCTGAGACAGAGTTATAAGGTCTCACGTGCCCGTAATTTCACCGGCCCCCTTACACTTCAAACCGGAACACAGCAATGGAGACATTACTGCTTGGCGGCTGAAATAGGTACTACCAGTACTTCCCCGGATGAACTTTTCACGAAAAGTACTACAAAATTCATCCTGGCAGCCGCAAGCCTTAGAAGCAAGCATTCAAAATTCGAATGTCCAAGTCCATCTAAAGGTCAGTCAGACTGCACCGTTCGCCTGTGTGCTTGGCTACGGTGAAATCGGGCGATGCACTGTGGGCCTGTGTGCGTGCGGGCGCGCGGCGCAGCCTCCCGCGTCTGCGGCCTGTCTAGACACCCTGCCCCTGCAGCGTGCCACCGCCCCGGTTACTTGCTACTCTTGCAATATAGATTCACTTAAAATTATAAATTACCTCTACTACTTTGAAGGCTTTGGCGTCTAATTGTCGTAATTCTGCCAATTGTGTCTTATGTGACAAAACAATTGCATCAAACCATTTAACAGACTTTAGTTTAAGTGTCTTCAACGCTTTGTGCCAAGTAGATAGTACGGCCTTTGTACGCCCTTACAGCTCTTGTAGTTCAAAATTACTCCTTATTTTTCAAGACTTCGGTGTCCTGCAGCATGTGCTGTATTTGTATATGTTCTATCTTCTATTTCTCATTCTTCTATTTTATCTTCTAATTCTTCTTAAAGGCATAAAGGACGTCTACATATGGCGGTATATGAAGAGTAGGTTTAATGAACCTACTTTTAGTGTATTAAAAAATACTTACAGGATTACATATCAACATCATCAGGCACTAAAGTAAGCTAAACTGATAATTTATATCCCTATAAAATTATCAGAATTGCTCACCATGCCTCATATAGTTATAATTTTTTTCGAACCTACTTGAGGTGGTCGAATGTTTTTCAATAACGTCGATTGTGCCGTGAGGTGTCAGAAGTAGATTTTTGCATCTCTTCTTTTGACGGTGGATGTAGTAAGAATCTGCCAAGGGAAACCTCCAGAAAATGGGCAGCAGCGTCTCTCCGTGTATCAACATCTCGTACAGCACTCGCCAACCCTCCTGCCAAGCGTGGCGAGTATGGCAACAATAATGGCGAGTATGGTACTAAGGGATACCTTTATCCAGCAGTGGACGTGGAAAGCAGTTTTACGGTTGAGATAATAAATGTCGCTTGTTCTGAAACTATTGTCAGATTACTGATACTTGCATATCGTTACGAGACGATAGTTTTATTCTTTTAATGTCTCTTAGTTCCACAGTAAGTTCGACATATCAACCGTTGTATCTGAAACCAGTCTACGGCCTGTGGTTTATCAAAAAAAGTCACGTTGTGGTTTGGAATGAATTTCAAGTAATATTCAAGGATAAATGGACATTTCTCTGATGTAAACATTCCGTGGCGAGCAAGTTTTAGTAAATAAGTCCGAAAATTGTGTCCGGCTGAATAACTATTAAAGGTTGTTCTCAGTTTTGTAAACTTGTACTACGTTATGTTCCTCTTCATCATGTTGTAGAATATTGGTCCAAGAATTTCTCTGTTTTGATCTAGCAGATGTTTTAAACTTTTAGAACTAAATGCAAAAGCAATGTGTTATTTGTACCATATTTTTTATATAATGTACCTTCGTATTTAGAGGCTTACCAGTCTCATAAATCACTGGTATAATGTTGCTAGTAATCGGTAAAAGGAATAATTAAAAGAGCGAGCACTTTTCACAATAATGTAGAGTCCCTGGCAGTGTTTTCCAGACGGCAAAAATCCTTGACATACTCGTGTATCGAATAAAGATTTATCGGTTCTTAGGGATCCGTATAACAACAAAAAACCCTTGTATCTTCACGTTGCCTGTCTGTTTGACTGTTTACGACCTGACGAAGAGACTATTAGGACTAGAAAGTACTAATAAAAATAAAAAAATAATATTTTGGGTTACTTTCCATACACGTAAGATGGGGTGTATTTTTTCTTGTTATTCCCATCGTGTGGAATATCATTGAATAGGTCTTTGAAAACTATTTCAACAAATTTCGATTTGGAGTTTCGTTTGCGAAATATTCAAGTTTTCAATATTGAAGGATTAAAATCTAAACTGATAGCTTTAGATATCTGAAAATGTCATGGATGTTGTTTTAACCACAAACTTTCTAGGAAAACCATAAAGCTAGATTTTTAGTTTCGGAAAAAATAACGCTTAAATAAGTGATACGGTTTAGTAAACATAGTGGAATATTTAAAATTAAAACTGAAAACTACATAATTTTGCTGGCAAAACATGATGAGGATGTCGCAGCCCCACCATCGCCCTCCATTTTCATGGTTGTTTTTGCTCGTTTAGGGGCGAGCTCCCCCGGTTGGTGCCCTAGCGGCGGGTTCCCCCCGACTATACCCTGCAAACGAGTCAAGACGCGTACCGCTAACACAACACGCGTCCAGGCTCACTCCCAGAATACTCCCCTCGGCGAGCACCAAAACCTTGAGACTTGGTAACCTCCCTCCTCAACTACTAGGTACTCTTCTCCTACCCTGGCCCCACCTCGGTCGCATTTCAATCCCGAACGGGATTGAGACGCGGTAGAGGCGGGGCCGGCCTCACCCACTGCCTTCTCTGCTGTTCAGAGGAGTGCTTGGAGAGGCACCTGCCACAATTAAAACTTATAAAAATATACAAGATAGTAAATAAATATAATGAACAAATGATATAAAAGACTAAATAATATAAATAATAAACCTAAATATATATAATATACCCCATACAAGAGTTTGATCCACGCTGGCATATCGACAACCTCCACTTGGAGGTTGTCGATACGCCAGGAATAATTATTTATTTAATTTTATTTAAGAGGCTGATTCTTCCCACTGCAGGGCAAAGGCCTTTTCTCTTTCCATTGATCCCTATCATGTGCTCTATCGTAATTAATAATATAAATAAATAAAAGTTTATAAATATCTTTTGGTAAACTTAAAAAAACCCACACACCAAACTTCTAATAACAGCTCTACGGATAACTACGGAACCCTACAAAGCGCGTGGCCCGACACGCACTTAGCCAAATTTATTTTGTTATTTGAATACCAAGCAGGCTTTCAATTTGTAATAAGGTTACTATTTCATGCTGTCTGGTGATAATAATTCTAGCATTTTAAATCATGACTCATACGTATTCGTGAGAATTTTATTACAAAAATATCATAGTATAGTACATATATCATGGTGATCTAAGCATCTTAAAATGTAAGTATCTTTTGAGTTTGATGCGAATATTACGTTCCTCTGCGTTTCAGCTGTAATTCTGTGTAATTAAACGTCGCGTTGCATTGATTTATATAGCTGTCATAATAATTATCGATTATTTATTAATACCCTGCTGCCTGCAGTAATATTGAACTACCTGTACAGGTAGTAGAGACAGGATTTTTATATTCAAAACATGATCTACCATGAAGAAGAGCTGGGTTTTTAGCAATATTTAGTAAAGAGCGGGTACAATCGCCTTAAAGTTGGCAGTCTATGTAGATAGTGTGCCGTAGATGGCAAAAATTCTAAAGTGAGGCGGAGAATGTAAGGTACGTATATGTGTACGTGTATAGTATACGAGGTTTCGGCGCAGCCTCCGGTTTCATAAATAAGCATTGATGTACCGGTCTCTGCGTTGTACGGCTACAATGTTGGCGGCGGATATTTCTGTACAGGCAGGAACTTTGTGCAAACTACTTTAATAGCATAATAGGTACATTTGTTTTATCCCTTTGATGAGCATTGACGATGTTTGGCTATTTGGATCCTTAAATGCATTGAGAGCATAATCTTCGAGATCTAGTTTGTAGGTACCTACTTATATTCTAACCGTAATCTGATATTCTAGATCTTCACCGTCTGGATCAATTTAAAGTTTATGTATACTATTTATAATCCTATAACTTTTTGTAGAGCACGAGTATATGAAACATAATTTTTTTTTAATGTTTCGCCATCACAATACATTGTTACTTGTCATATTACATACATTGTATTGTGATCACGAAACATACTAAATTATATATAAATGTTATCAAGTGAAAATAAGGGTGATAGAGACAACGCACACATTATTAACTCAAATCCGGTAGTATGACTACAGTTTTGTTTCACATACACGCTAACACTTTTTGCCGCGTCTGTACCGACCTTACCTATTATACGAGTACCTAGTGGGCATGGGTTGTCAGTCTATAAATAGTGAAATACATAACATCCAGCACCTGTCTGGGACTGAATACACTGAATGCGCAACCACGCTGTTGGAAATCGACGACTGAATTAATGCTGCCCATTCAATTATACCATTGTGAACTATTGTCAGTGTTGGCGATAAACCACAGCGTCGCGGTATATAGCTACAAGGTAAATTCATCTGTCAAACAAATATTTCTTCTTCCTCTTATGTTTATGGGTTTTATGTGCATGTGATTTTTTGCGTCGTTTAGGTACCGGAGGAGTAAATTCTGCGACTGGTTCTTTTGTCGTCTCAATAATAAATAACAAACAAACATGGTCACATTCATATTTATAAAAGTTAGGACAGTATTAGGATTACGACTAGTGCGTTGGATATGTAGTTTTTAACGATTCCTGAAAATATTATTATAGCGAGTTACCTACCCATATCTACAATAATGTTTCACATAACAAGTTATAGAGGAATTAAGTTTTTAGATAATATTTCATTGTAAAGTGGCTTGTTTAGCAATCGATTCAAATCAACTAATGGAGCAAATGCAAAACCATTTTGGAAGAGCCATTTCCAACATTAGATTAGGCTATAGGTGATAAACCAATGTTCACGCATACTTATAGAAGAGTCAGAGTTCTTAATTCTAAATTACGTCACGTAATTGTCGATTGTGCCTCGTTTCGGCATGTCTGTATAAATATGTGAAAGCGTCGGCTCACGACCTCCTGTAACCGGCGTCTAGACACATACTTATAGTCTAGATTCGCGGATAAATAGCGGGGTTGCCCCCCGCACAGTTCAAACTGATCATGACTATCATTGTACAGTAGACAGCAGTAAGATGAGAATCTTATAGAGCCGTGTCGATTTAAAGTTCACTTGTGTGACGATCGTTGGGGTAAGGATCATCTTTGTCTTAAAACTATTCAAGCTATAATTATTATATAATATATATTATAAGATATTCTTGAACACGTGCTGCAGCATTGTGGTGCTACAAAGCAAGCTAGATTAGAAACAGGACTGCAGGAGCTCGTGGAGTCGTGTCTTCTTCTTCGACAACATCTGCATACCCTTCGGGGATGCTCATAGAATGCTGCCGGCGGCCCTGAGTCCTTCTCCGGTATTTCAAGGAGTTGGGCTGGTTAGGTTAGGGTCGGGGCAGTATCTCGGGGGACAATGCACAATACACCCCAATGCAGGACGTCAGTGCAGATCCGGTAACCCCCCAGAATTTAAATTATAATATATACTTGGACCCAGAAATGTACAGCAAATATACCTTTTTAGGGTTTCGTAGTAAAACAAGAAACCCTTATAGTTTCGCTTTGTCTGTCTGTATGTCCGTCCGTCTGTCCGTCACCGGTTGTGCGAAGGGACTATATATAATTTCTTAGAAAGCTGTAATTTTGCATGAACATATAAACTAACTATGCCGAGATAACGTTTTTTTTATTTGTGTTACCTTCTATACATGTTAGGTGGAGATGAACTTTTTTTTCTTGATTTTCTCATCGTGTGGGGTATCATTGAATAGGTATTATAAAATAATTTGCTAAGACAATTTTTGATTCAGGGTTCCGTTTGCGATATAAAACATTATTTTAGGACGTTTTTCAAATCTAAACTGCTAGCTTTACAAATCTAAAAAAAAACAGGAATGTAGCAGGAACCATGAACTTTCTAGGAAAACTAAGGTTTAAGGTAGCTTTTTTACTTTTAGAGAATTTTTTTTGTGTGATTGTCTTCTTAATTGTACTTAAATATGAATTGTGTAATATTGGTGCATTATCTATAAAAGTGTTTGTATGCTTATTAGCAGGATCTAGTGATTCTAATATTAAGTACCATATATTATTAACCTAGGTTCACAGACGAATAAATACATTGAAATTGAAGAAATAGTCGTTCAAATAAGTTATGCGGTTTTGTATACTTTAATTCCTGTTAATATGAAATGTAAACTAAACTAAAATAGTAAAAGTAGACTGTTAACTACGGAACCCTACATAGCGCGTGGCTCAACACGCACCTGGCCTAATTTATTCTAGGTAAAATCTGTCAGTTTCTCTTGTAATGACACGGTTCCATGGTTTACATCTTATTCTATACTTTAGCCAAATTCGATATAGATTGTTTGTAAACAAACTGTCAATACGAGTACTTAACCTATAAATACTTTCTTTGTGTTGGTTTTTGTATGTTTTTCTTAATTATTGGGGATTTGTAACCACTCCCTTCAATATAAATGACTACAAACTAGTTCAAAAGCAGGCCCTTAGGATACAATTCAGTTTTATGTGAGACAGTTTGTTTCATATATTCCACATAAATAATAATGATGAGTCCCTTAAACCTCAGTTGAATTCAGCAGCCAACTCGGCGATTTCAAATGTCATTATATTTCAGCTACCGTACAACTACGAGTGATAAAAACTTAAAAGTTATTGTGTTACATCAACACAGCGCTAACAATAATCTGTACATACTTCGTGATCAGACGAGTGCGTCATTGCGTCAACGAGCAACACCAAACAACCCAGTCATTATTGTAGCGAATTGCGCCGCGCCCGATGGTCAGACCGACGATGACCCCCTATTAGAGTCTAAGTCTAGACTAGACTTGAGCGAGGGCGTTAACATCACTGCCAAATATAAGAAATTGACGCATCTAGCTGGACTAGTTTTATCAAGATGCAAGTTTATGATGTGGCGACGTGTTGTGCTTGTGTGAGGTCACTGAAAATTTAGTCATCCAGTGACTTCGTGTTTAATATCATTGGGATGTGAGTCATTTTCATCATTTCAGCCGTAAAACGTCCACTACTCAACACAGGCCTCTCTCATAGATCTCCATGAGAGGTAGTCGCCATACTCACCACGCTTGGCAGGCCGATTGGCGAGCGCAGTACGGGATGTTGATACACGGATAGACGCTGCTGCCCATCTTCCGGAGGTGTTCCTTAGGAGCCTCTTACTGCATCCACGGGCATGAGAAGAGGGGTAACATTCTACTGGCGGCATCCCACGGTGATTTGAGTAATGTTATAAAGTCGCGGGTAATCATTACAAAATGTTCAGTGACCTCGCACGGCACAACACATAGCAACATCATAAACTTGCATCTCGATAAATGTTATGTCGGGGCTTTACCAAACCTTTAGCTAATTTAACAGCCACTTTTATTTGATATTATTAAATATTAACTATCGTGAATTATCGTATTCTTTATTCCTTATTATTATACACTTAGTAAATATATACATAAAAAACTTAACTAGATGGCATGTACAAAGGCGAGATTAACCCTAAAAAGAGTTTTCTTCTAGCAAACCTTTGAGGATAGAGAAAGCTGATTAGTTTAGTAAGTACGTGTACACAAACCAAAAGGGTGGTATATTAATAATCTAAATACTTAAGTTATTAAATATTATACCTACTTACTTATTACTCAAATAATAATAAGAAATGAATGGATTATACTATGATAATTTACATAAACTACATACATAAAAACAACTATACGTAAGATCACAAAGAGAGATAAATGCTCTTTTACTTTTATTTTAAAAGTGCTTAATGACTGACTGTCGCGAATGGAGTGGGGAAGACTATTCCATAACCGGGCCGCGCCAACTGTAAAGAAGTCCCCGTAACTACTAGAGGAGTGAAAGAGAGTTTTAGGGAGGAGGGACGTAGTCGTCCTGCAGGGCACACCATGCGGAATAAGGAATTCAAAACGCTCACGAAGGTAAGAAGGTGAAAGAGGATTGTGAAGAATGTTGTACAGAAAAGACGGAACATGAAGATCACGTCGGCGACGAATGGGAAGCCATTTCAATTGAGATCTGAAACTGGAGACGTGATCAAACTTGCGCAAACCAAAGATTAATCGGGTGCACAAGTTTTGTAGACGTTCCAGTTTGTTTAAGAGTTCTTCCGTGGCGTCAAGGAAACAATCATAAGCATAGTCAAGAATAGGTAATAAAAGAGTTTGGGCAAGAGTGATTTTAGTTTGAAAAGGCAGAAACTTCTGGAGACGCTTGAGTATTTGAAATAAGTAGTTAACTCGCTTGCTGATTACATTAACGTGACTCACCCACGATAACTGGCTGTCAAAAATGACACCCAGATTAACGGCGGTGGCAGTAAACTCTATCGGTGTGCCATCATATAATACCGGGGGAAGGAGAGACTGACCGACAAGTTTAACATATATGGACTTCCTAGAATTAATGCCTAAGACTTCAAAGGATTAACCAGAAGGCCAAATGTCTTAGCCCAAGAGTCTATACTCTTGAGATCAGAGTTGATGAGGTTTATCCCTTCAGATATCTCATTTGACTCTAAACTGGCAGTAAATCTGCAAGTCATCCGCGTAAAGATGGTAGAATGAGGAAATGACTTGAGAGATGGCATTAATGAAGATAGAGAAAAAAGGGGAGAGAGAACAGTACCTTGAGGAACGCCAGCAGTAACGTTGCACCAGTCTGAGCAAGACTCATCCGAGCGCACGCACTGCGAGCGTCCTGAAAGATATGAATTAAACCAAGAGATTACTGAGAGTGAAATATTGAGGGAGGAGAGAATGGATAAAAGGATATCAAAGTCAACGGAGTCGAAGGCACTGCTGAAGTCTAACAAGACCAAGATAGTAAGTTGTTTATTGTCAATACCCCAGCGAATGTCATCCGTTACTTTCGTAAGAGCGCTTACGGTGCTGAGGACGAAACTCAGATTGGTATGGACTTAGTAGCTCTGTTTGGAAAGGAAGTGGGAAAGTTGCTTATGGACCACGTGTTCTAAAACTTTGGATAGGACAGGTAGAATGGAAATGAGCCGAAATTGAGTTACAACAACAGGATTGGATACTTTAGGAAGAGGTATGACAAAGGCTTTTTTCCAGGAACACTAAGCCATGCTATTTAATTATTTTTACTTTTGTTATTTTTTTGTGTATCTTCTGCAGTAACTCAAATAAATAAATCAACAACCTACTACTAATTACTACAAAAAATCATCGATACAATTAGGTAATACGTATTCGAAAAATGTGTGGCCGAATGGTATGTACCCCCGACTTTCAATCCGAAGGTTCGAACCCGGCCGTGAACCAATGGATTTTACTTTCTTGAAAAATATAAGTTCACAATTAACACGTAATAGTTTAATTAAATCCCATTAAAGTTTAATGTCAACTTAAAACGTCTTTACACAATTTATGTGATTTATTAGCTTGTCGCGAGATTTAAGCAGTACTCGTTTAAACATTGTTTGAGAAAAAAAAAACAATTAGATCAAGTTAAATCTCGCGACAAGCTTTTTTATCACATAAATTGTGTAAAGACGTTTTAAGTTGACATTAAAAATTTATGCAAAAGGGTTATTTTATTTTTCGTACTTTGAAATAAAAAGCTTGTTTGTTAAAAAGTTTTTTTACTGATAATTTATTTTTTACTTTTTTGTTATCACTGGACAAGTTTCTCAGTGTGTTCATCTCAATTAACGCATCATTATTGCAAGGTCGGTTGCCGGTTAATTTGGAACGGTCTAGCTCTTCTATAAGCAGACCTTTAGTTACCTTAAGTTTATTTAATCCTATATTTGCACATATAAACCGCTTTAAGCCTATTTGTTAATGCTATTATAAGCTCAACACTCTTATAAAAGCCACAATGAGGAGTAATTATACTAAGAATAGTTACTCTGGTGACTTGCACTTGTAAGCGCTTACTAGTTAACATTATAAGATCATATTATGTATACGCTCCTATAAAAGCAAATAATAGGAGTAAAATGACCTTGATGCCAGTTCATTGTCATCCAAACCAAACAAGTTGTTATACAAAATTTCAGTTCAATTGGTTGAAGATATCTGCTTCAAAATTGGGTTGCAAGATTCCACCCGAACAAACATAGATGCAAGTTAAATAAAAGCTTGTAAACAAAAATACATACATCCACATGGTTTTTATTTAAAAAAAATAAAAAAAAAGAACAAAGAAAGAACAATGCTAAAAAAAAAAATTATATTATGAGCTCAGGATTATCTTCACATCATACTAACTAGTGAAATTTAAAATAAAAACAACTAAATAAAAACGTTATAAGTTGACATTATTTTTTTTAATTATATTTAGTACATATTAAATAAAAGCTTGTTTTTCAAAAAGTTTTTACTTTTAATTTATATTTTACTTTTCAGTTGTCGCTGGACAGGTTTCTCAGTCTGTTCATCTCATTCCCATTACCATTTTAATATTATCTGTATATTTAATATTATATGTAATTAGACCCTGTTTGGTTTGCCTTTCTGGGTCATATATGTTCGTTACATTCTTCGGGTTCTTGGTTTGATTTTTTATAATGAGGTTCAAATAGGATTGCAAATTCCAGAAGGCACATATTATCAAAATCGTAGTTGTTGGGATGTTCTGTAGGCCGTTTTTCGTAACGTTCGATTACGTTTCTGCAGTGTCCAGTAGCTGCCCCATTTGAATTAAATTTAATTATAAATTAAATTAAATTTAAGGACCCCGTACCTCTGTTCTGGCTTTCTGGTATTTAAAAAGGTACATTTTCTCGAACTATCCCTGAAATGTAAATGACAGAGCCTTTAAGCACATTCACAAGCAGATACTTGCCTTTCCTTTAGTATACGCATACATATAGGTACTAAAGAAAAGTAATTTACGAGAACAATATACGAGATATATTTGTCTTCACGTTGTATCTCGAGTATTGCTTGAGCTACACTTCCATCAAGCTGAGTAAGCTCAGATTTAGAAACATATTTGGCTATGTAAAATGCTATCGCTTCATTTGTCCCACATGTCTGAATATCCAAATTGGCATTAGTAAGCTCAGATTTAGAAACATATTTGGCTATGTAAAATGCTATCGCTTCATTTGTCCCACATGTCTGAATATCCAAATTGGCATTCCAGACTTTTATAAAAGTTGGGTTATAATTATTGACCCATGCATCTTCTGGAACTCGCTTCAGAACACAGATTCTGCCTCCATTACGAATGAATTCGTCAGAAGAATGAGCCACAAGACGAGTTTCAGCGCATTTTTTTCTTGGAAAACCAAACCTACATATTCTTGAGTCAGAATTGTTCTTATAGCAGGTATGTGTATGTTGGTGTTATTGGTTTTTCTTTACCAGATCGTGCATTTCAGATGTCTCAGGCGGCTAGTGACAACTGCATACTTGATTAAGCTGATGTAGCCCCTCTTCAGTATCAAAAGATGCGTGACTTTCCATCCAAACTACCATGTGAACATGAGGGCTCCCACGATTCTGGAATTCGATACGCCACCAGTCGTAGTCTTTAATACGACCATTTAAAACATGATTGTTGTTAAACATATATTTCATAAGGACATTGAAACGATACATGAAATTTACAATACAATAACAGGATACTGTTCAATTAACCGCTGCGTAGCTATCATATCCAAATGTTGCAGATTATATATACATTTGCTATAAGGAGAGCTTTACGCATATCCAAAAACAACTTAAAATTGCAATAAAGTTGTATAAACAATATACAACGTGTTATAAAATACCCCATAAAAAATAAAATTAATTATCTAAGACAAAAATATTGTCAACCCTAGTAAGCTGTCATGTCAGGGAACCAGATTATTTAACAGAAAGGCCTACGTACCAATTTTACCTAATAATTGTCTACTTTTATAGTTTTTCTATTCTATTTTTCATTCATAAATGTTTGCTACCTCAATACAAGGACTCAGGTACTGGCTTCAAAAAATGTCAAGTTAAAAAAAAATATAAGTTGTCAATTTCAAATCTTCTAATCGATATCCTACAACTGTTTCGAGTTTTTTTTCCAACATTTTTTGCAAAATAACGATGCTTTCTAACTCGGAATATTAAGATAGCAATTTAAATCGTGCTCGCGAACTGTATCGGCAACGATTTATCGATGGTAGACCCCCACTGAACAGCGACGGCTGCCTTCGTACCAGTGTTTTCTGAACATGTCAAGACGACTACATTCCACCGGCTCTTTTCATCGGTTTACTGGATGTGGACGTCCAAGCACAGTCGACGCCAGGCAAGCTGAATTTGTGTTAGAGCATTTTGAAGAAGAGCCGACCACAAGTACGAGGCGAGCCGGAACAAGATTCGGTATACTCGTAAACCATGTTGCAGTTTGGCGAATTCTTCGTGACAACAATCCCTTACGATAGACCCTTATCACTATCGCCGTACACAGGAGCTGATACCCTCCGATTTTGCACTCAGGAGGAACTTCTGCGAGTGGTACCTCAGGCAGTTAGAGGAAAACCCTAATTACGTAAACTATGTTCTTTGGACAGACGAGGCAACATTCACGAGGTCAGGACTTTCAAATAACGATCACATTTGGGCTCGCGAGAATCCACATGCTTCACGGCAGGGCAGATTCCGACACCAGTGGCGGCTGAATGTGTGGGCCTTTATGACGGGCATGTCATCGGTCCCGTCATTACGCCATCACGTCTGAACGGTAGCAACTAACGTTTTTACAAACGGAATTCCTGTGGCTGACTGGGATCACTTTGAGAACCAAAGAAACATGGTGTTTCAGCATGATGGAGCTCCGGCACATTTTGCTCGCAACGTACGAGAACATCTTAACGTTCGCTTTCCGCGAGGATGGATCGGCCGCGGGGGACCGGTGCTATGGCCTGCTCGTTCTCCGGACCTCACACCCTTGGACTTTTTTTGTGGGGTTATGTGAAGGATAGAGACAGAGACAGAGAAGATTTTGACGAGCTCTGTGGCGCAGCGGGCGAAGGTCCGCCTGCGACGCAAGGGGTTGCGGGTTCGATTCCCGCCTCGGAACAAATGTCTGTACGATCTGCAGATGTTTGTTCAGGGTGTTCTGGGTGTTTTCTATATATAATAAAAATATCTATCTATGTAGTATAAAGTATTAAATATATCAGTCATCTAGTACCCATAACACAAGCTCTGCTTAGCTTGGGGCTAGATGATGCTGTGTGATTTGTCCAGCATTATTATTATTATTATTATAGAGTGTATTTCTCCGATTGCCCAACGGTTGCCGAGATGGAACAGCGTGTTAGATCGGTTTTCGCGTCAATAACACCGACGAGATGGTGCGAAATGTCACACAAGCCATAACCTGACGAGCGAGGTTGTGATTGAGCAAGGCGGAGCACACTTTGAGCCGTTTCTATAAATTTGACGTTTATTATGAAAAAGTAAGTGTTCGTTTAGGTTGTTTCGTTAGGTTAGGTCTTTTAAAATTTTTGTCGTTTCGCGAATTAGGTAAAAAAGTAGGTACATTCTGCGTAGTTTACGCTTTAAATTTACTGAAATAGGGTTTGCACATCAGTGAAAATAATAATATTTTTTTATTTTTTTTGGGGTATGTTATACGGTTATGAGTGTTACTACGGTTATTAAATATTGTGAATGGAATCGTTATAAGGGCCCATTTAACCTCCTTTCGGTTTTACGGATAGTTTTGTAACACTCTGTATAATATTTTGGCAATCGAGCCTTGTAACTCCATTGTGCAAAACAATCGAGAAAATAGCCTGTGTGTAACATACAGATGGACGGATGAACATGACGGAACTAAATGGTTCCTGGTTTGAATTATTTGACAAGTTGCTTCAAATAGTTGTTTCAAAATTATATTTTGTAATAAAAACTATGTCATGTTTACCGTATTCTACGGTAGGTACTTCTTTCACACGTAAAGTACGCGATGCTAAACGGTGATGTGAAATAATTGCAAAATATAATTGTGAAATCCCGGAGGCGATTTGTAAGTACGCGTAGAACGCGATGCTGATTTTTATAAAAAACCACTTCCCCTGTTTTAATATTAAAAGTCATATTATCTGTTTAACATAATATTTGTATAATATGTTTGCCTTATGCTTTTTTTCACGTGCTAAGCACGCGATGCATTTTTGAAAGATAACTTACGATAAACACAGATAAGATGCCACCTGAAACCTTGAACATTTTATATAATTGGTTATATAAGATGTTATATAACCAATGCATTAGTAATGAAATCGTTGTTGAGAGGCATAATTTACTATAAATAAATAAAAAAAATAAAAAACTATGTACCATTCAAAATATTTGTAGTTTTTTTGTGTAATATGCAGGAAAACGAGCAGATGGGCCACCTGATGGGAAGTGGTCAGCGTCGCGTCGCCCATGGAACGCCAACGCAACACCGGAGGCGGAGCTGAAGTCACGCGATGCATTTTTGAAAGATTACTTTTACGATAAGCACAGATAAGATACAGATGCCACCTGAAACCTTGAATATTTTATATAACCAAACCAATGCATTAGTTATAAAATCGTTGTTGAGAGGCATAATTTACTATGTACCATTCAAAAATATTTGTAGTTTTTTTGTGTAATATGCAGGAAGACGAGCAGATGGGCCACCTGATGGGAAGTGGTCAGCGTCGCGTCGCCCATGGAACGCCAACGCAACACCGGAGGCGGAGCTGAAGTCACGCAAACGTAATATAAATAAATTAAAAGTAAAAAATCTTTTTAACAAACAAGCTTTTATTTTAAATGTACTAAAATAATAAAATAAACATTAAAAAAAGAGGAGTTAGAAATTCGCTTAAAAAAATGTATCTACTGGCTTCTTGGAAGAAATTTTACTCTAGCAGTACATAATAAAATACTTTTATACAAACAGGTCCTCATGCAGTATGGACTTATGGTATTCATCTTTGGGGTTGTACCAAAAAGAGCAATGTCGATATCATACAGAGATTTCAAAATAAAGTACTCAAAGCGATAGTAAATGCGCCGTGGTACATAAGAAACGATGACCTCCATCGGGACCTCAATATAGAGGTCGTCGACAAAGTTATAAAGAAATATGCAGAGTGTCATGAACGCAGACTTCATCATCACATAAACGTCGAGGCAATCCAGCTCCTCGACCATACGAACCTAGTAAGAAGGCTCAAGAGGACAAAACCTTTTGAGCTAGCATAGTGCAATTTGTGTCAGTACAAGTAGTTACTAAGTGATATTTTTAACTTTACAAAGAACACAAGAACAAAGTGTCTTCCCCTTAATAAAATTAGAGTCAATAAGAAAAGTGCTGATGGACACTATCTTACAGTTTATTTTTATAAAACTAGGTTAGCATAAAATTACTCATTAGCCGGTTTGGCTAGATTGTAATGTATTTTAGTGTAGGTCATGTTAACTTGTACTAAAGAAATAATAATAAAATATGATTTTTCGAGTAACTCTCAGCAAGCCCTTTTATTTGATATCCATATTAGGGTTGCTGCGAATATCAGCATCAGCATCAGCATCCGCTGATGATCAGCATTGATTTAAACATCAGCATCAGCATCCGCATTGATCGATGCTGATTTTCAATGCTGATGTTCGAGTCGCGACATGACCCGAAGAGGCGGGGCTTAAAGCGCATTTTTGTACAAATTAGGTAAACAAGTACAAACAACACACAAAGGGTGTTCCCTGTGCTACCCTTTGTGTACTAAACCCTCAAAAAATGCAAGATTTTTCGAGAGTCGGATTCTATTTGAAGAACCACCTACATTAAGTAAGTGTGGAACACTAAGTTTGCGAGCCCGACACGCATTTGGCCAAAATCAGCATCAGCATCAGCATCCGCTGATGTTAAGATCTAAAATCAGCATCAGCATCTGCTGATGTGTCAAAAAACCGCATCAGCAACAACCCTGATCCATTTTGTATAAGGGCATTAATAAAATAACTAGTCAACCATCTTGGCTATTCTGCCATATTGGATTTAGAGTGACGTTATTTAATTTTTCGAATTAGACCGCCATCTTGGGTATACCGCCATGGTGGATTTAGAGTGATGTCATTTAATTTTTCGAGTAACTCTCAGCAAGGCTTTTCATTTGATAACCATATTGTAAGAGTGCATTAAGAATAACTAGTCCGCCATCTAGAGTATACCGCCATGTTGGATTAAGAGCGATGTCATTAAAATTTTCGAGTTACTCTCAGCAACGCCTTTCATTTGATACCCATATTATAGCAGTGCATTAAGAATAACTAGTCCGCCATCTTGGATGTTCCGCCGTGTTGGATTTAGAGTATCGTCATTTCATTTTCGAATTATTCTCAGCAAGGCCTTTCATTGGATACCCATATTGTAGGAGTCCATTAAAAATAACTAGTCCGCCATCTTAGGTGTTCCGCCATGTTGGATTCAGAGTGACGTCATTTCATTTCTTGAGTAATTCTCAGCAAGCCCTTTCATTTGATACCTATAATATAGGAGTACATTAAAATAAGTAGTCCGCTATCTTGGGTGTACCGCCATGTTGGATTCAGAGTGACGTCACATAGCTGACCATGCATTGTCATCCAAAGAAAAAATGTGTACAAAATTTCAGCTCAGCTCAGCAGTTGAAGATATCTGCTTTAAAATTGAGTTGCAAGATTCCCCCCTAACAAACATAGTTACATACATACATACATACAGGCCCAGCTAAATCAAATCTTGTAAAAAGTACCTAATTGCAAAAAAATCGGCCAAGTGCGAGTCAACACAACAACTTGTTTTTGAGGTAGCACCACCTTTTCACCACCACTTTTGCTTGTGCTTTTCAGTTATCTACTCACTTTTTAGATAGTTTTGATAAAATCCATTGCTCAATTTGTTGTATGAAAGCCTTCCTTAAATATTTATTATATTTTAACTATTTATTTATAAAATGATGTAACAATCTTTTTGTGAATTTTTCAATCTTCTACCTGTTGTTGTTATTAATATCGAGCAAAAAACGGGATAAAATTCACGTTTGTTGTATGGGAGCCCCCCCCCTTATATATTTATTTTATTTGTTGTTATAGCGATATCAGATATATGTACATTATTTGTGAAATTTTCAACTGTCTAACTATCACGGTTCATGAGATACAGCCTGGTGACAAACAGACGGACCGACAGACAAACAGTGGAGTCTTAGTAATATGGTCCCGTTTTTACCCTTTGGCTACGGAACCCTAAAAAGGACGTCATAAAAAATATTGATACTTAGTTGCTTTTCAAGTTTATTAAGATTTAAAAAGTTTGGTATGATCTATTTTTGTTTTTTTTTGTTAGATAGGTAAAAAAATAATGGATTGTTTCACTTGAATCACCTGGGTGGGCTAGCTGAAAAGTAAAATAAAACCGGGCAAGAGCGAGTCGGACTCGCGCACCGAGGGTTCCGTGCCATTATAAAATATTATCATCATCATTACAGCCGTAAGATATCCACTGTTGGACATAGGCCTCCCTCATCGACTTAGAGATCCAAGTGCATGAGGGGTTGTTGCCATACTCACCACGCTTAACAGGCGGGTTGGTGAGCGCAGTTCGGGATGTTCTTGCACGGAAAGACGCTGCTGCCCATCTTCCGGAGATATCCCTTAGCAGACTGCATCCACGGGCAGGAGAGGAGCATACAATATAATATATGACAAAGGCGGTTTTATATTTGTAGGAGAACCTTGACAGCGCCATCTCTTGTCTGATAGCGGAACTTATGTAGATTTTTTACACTTTCGATGATTTCTAAAAAAGTATGCTATGTAGAGAGATTGTAATAAATTTCCACTAATCTTTACATACACTTCTAATAGTAATAAAAGTTTCAAAGGTTTATCTCCGCAAACTTCGGAGATAAGGGGGGGGAACGCTATTTTTTTCAACATTTTTGTAAATAACTCAAAAACTATACGACTTAAAGGAAAACTAAAAACTGTTTATTAATGTGCAAAAGAATACCTTTCATATGATACCCCACATAACCTAGTAACTTTCCAAAAATTTTGAAAACACCCCTTCCACCCCCATTGTCTAAAAAACTATGCAAATTAGAGAGTTCGCTATAACTTTCCTATAAAGTTTACATACACTTCTATTAGCCATAAAAGTATCACGGGTTTATCTCTGCAAACTTCGGAGATAAGGGGGGGGGGGGAACGGTCGTTTTTTCAACATTTTTGTAAATAACTCAAAAACGCTACGGTTTAAAGGAAAACTAAATACTGTTTATTAATGTACAAATTAATACCTTTCATATGATACCCCACACGGCCTAGTAACTTCACTTAAAATTTTTGAGATCCCCTATCCGCCCCCCTGCAATCAAAATAAGAATATTTTTTAACATTGTTATATATGCTATATTAGTAAAAAACTGTTATCTTTTACCATTTTAAATTGCAAGTCGATAGCATCAGTAGTTCTCGAGATATCCATCTGTGACAGACAGACAGACAGACAGACAGAGTGATTCTATAAGGGTTCCTTTTTACCATTTTGGTCCGGAACCCTAAAAAAGAGTAGACTTAAATACTCGACGCACGTGATTAAGGTCGCCTGTGAAAAAATGTATTTTAGGTATACTTTACTCATCTACGATAAAAAATACCGTTTGAGATATAGATAAAAACAATTTGTATTTTTTTCTTCTTTTAAATTAATGGTAGACTTAATTTCTAGACAGACATCTAATGGTGTAAGTAACGTCCTCAAAGAAAACTTGTCTTTTAAGTTACCATTGTACCCCAATATCATCATTTCAGCCGTAAAACGTCCACTACTGAACACAGGCCACCACAGAACAATATACTCTGAGCAGGCCACCCTCATGGATCTCCATGAGCGGTAGTTCCATACTCACCACGCTTGGCAGGCGGTTGGCTAGCGCACGGGATGTTGATACACGGAAAGAGACTTCTGCCCATCTTCCAGAGGGCATCCCTTAGCAGGCTCTTACTGCAACCACGGGCATGAGAGGAGGGGTAACCTTCTACTGCCGGCACCCCATGACATTCAACAACGCTACAAAATAAAAATACTGCAAATATTTTTATCTTCTAAAGCAAGACTACTGGTAAACACCAGGATGACCTATGCAAGTGTTCATTTTGTAGAAAAGCGCCCAAGTGACCTGTTAAGCAGGTTAGCAGTGTGGTGATAGGTAGGTAGGTACTTCAGTACAGATGTTGTAATATCTCCTGCCATAAGAACATTTTTACGATCCCATAATTTTTACGGTTGTCATATTTATTATTACACCAGCGGTGATAAACCTTTGTTTTGTGTTGTTCAGCTTAAACCAAGAATACACTCCTCTGGTTCACATTTTGAAGTGGCAGAACCAAGTTATCTGGTCGGAGCGCTCGGACCATGTGTCACGCCCTATAGTGTTGGTCCGGGTTTAATGATTGTCCTCCAGACGTAATCACGACCTTGACTGACAGACTTGCATTTTGTCCTCTATACATATATACCTACCGAGTGTCCTTTTCAAATGCGTTTTATTTTATATGATGAATGAAATATTTATTGATAAAGCTTTCCGTAATTTAAGTACGTTCATTAGAAGATGCACGTGATAAACAATGACTCTTAATGAACTAATTTGTTAATGGGGGATAAAATAAAAAAAGGTAAAAACTTTTTTATTCTACTTCTATCGTCCCTCTCTTTTCTATGCAAAAGCCCCCAAGTCCTTCCAATCGATGCCATCATGGGTTTATAAAATAAAATATACATATTTATAGTAGAACTTTTATTTTATAACAGAAATACTAGGTACTTTAGAAACATAGGTTACCAACCATCTATAATGTGCCATTTACACTGACTATTATAGGTAATACGTATAGCTTAGGAGGCGTATGATTGACAGTGACCCTGCCTTTTCATTGTAGAGCCATTGAAGAGCGTGATGCTGCACCTTCTCGACCCCGCTCAGAATTAGTCGGCCGTTAATAAAAATTCGTCTACGGCCTGTCTAGACGCACACAATGACACTGAACGTGTTGCAGTCTATAATGAGTCTTTGTACAAGTCAGGTTAAGGTTAAACACTTGAAGGTAAACCGTTCTCAAACCTCTTAAATAAAGTATTTTTGGTATAGCAGTTGACTTAACTTGTTTTATAACTTGTTCCTGATATACGAGTTACTAGAATAACTAGATAATAATCTAGGTATTCTAGTATAACTAGATAATAATCTAGTTATTCTAGTAACTCGTATATCAGAAAAAATATTGTATTATATTCAAACGAAAGGTAATCGCGAAATAAACGTTCTGAGTCATGAATTCCATGGCTACTGATAAAGTTATGGTTATTCCATGTATCCCCACAACAAAATATATTTGTATATGCAATATTAAAACTGGAATGTCCTTAGTAACAGGTAAAGCAAATTATAATGCCTACTTAACGTACATTTATTTAGAAGTCATTGTTTAACCTTTATAAGGCGTTTAAATAAGGCTATAAAAACATCGTCATTTTATTTTATAGTTTTTACTTTGCCATAAAAATCTTCCTCGCTTGTCGTCACGTAATGTTGCTACGTCGTAATATATCTCACTTTGTAGGGCACAACGAAAATACACCCGTCGCATGTTGCAACAAAATTGCATTGTCTGCAGCATAATAGAGTATGTATCTCTTTATCCAAGGTCTAGCAGTTAATGGTATACCAGATACATACTTTATGCTGGCGCTGTCAGCTCTATGTAGTTGTAATGAAATTTTCCATCCACAGTAACAACTTTGAGAATCTACTAACAAAACTCGAATCGTTTTGTATAAACTCAGAATTACTATATTCGTAAATCAAGCAAAATGAGTTATAGCTCGTAGACCCTAAATTATAAAGTAGTTTGTGTATGGAAACAAATTAGGCACCATTAAGATCAACACTTATTTTTGCATCATGGGGTTCTACACACAGGTACCTAATTATTGGAGCCTTTCATCTTTATAATGGTAGGGTGTTCGACTCCTAAACGATGCCACACATAATGTTACAATCATAAAAAAATTGAGCGATGATTCTAGGTCTGCCTTAAGCTACAATAAGCTCTTAGAAATTATTTACTTAATTGTACTAATGAGCGCTGTAAATAATAATTTTAAGTTTTTAACTCACCGTTCTTGAATATTTTTAATTCCAGTACAAATTAGATGATTTGTAAGTCCACATTCTTTTTAAAGGAAGTAATTTTGTGTTGTACCTACAAATTGTTAAAGAATCTACATAAGAAAGATACACAAACAGTAAATAACCAAGCAAGGTAACTGTCATAGACCTCTAAACTTTTGTAGATAATTATTTCCTCTAAAGTTTTGTAGCATTAGTGGCAAAAGGAAGAACGTACGAGCTTACCTACTAACACGCAGGTTTCTTCTAGATAATTTTAAATTAGAAGTTAATTTGTTTTACAAAATTTTCTTTTGTGTCTTTTATTTGATGTTGGTTGACCTTTTTATTTTACTTAACTTGTTGTGTATACTGTATTTTTGGTGTGTGTTTCCTTTGATCCTTAAGTAGCTCCTACCCGCTTAGCTAACTTTGCTGTGATGTTATATCATTCATTTATTTATTATAACATATTATGTTATATTAAATAAATAAATAAACAAATGTGATAACACTACAGCATATTTCTATGTGGTCTAAATAAATAAACACCTTTTGACTGTGAAGTCACCTGAGAATTATTTTAATTTCCTGTCTTATTTCTTTAATATAAACATAATTATTCTGTTTATAAATAAAGTGATAAATGTTTACTTAGACCACATAGAAATGTCAATTCACAAAAGAAAAACACAAATTAAATTGATTAAAGCACGTAATTGAATTCGTTCGCATAAGGAGACTTGTTTCTAAGTGAGGGAAAGAAGCGAAAAAGAAAACTGTCTTTTCGACAAAGAAAAAATAACGCCTTTACATCTAGGTATAGACGATTTATACAGCGTCAGCAACTGGTATGTACGCTGGTCAGGAAGTTGCCAGTGGCTGGTACATTTTTAGATGGATTAGACATGCCAAGCAATTACACCATGCTCTCAGCTTACTCTTCTCGACATCTAATTCGAAAATTACGGCTCTATCATGAGTTCCACTAGTACTACCACTCGATAAATTAAACTCTCTAGACGCGCTTAGTCTGCAGTCGTCGCTCTCTCCGAGACGGCACGATGGACCCTGGCTGCCGGGATGCATTTCAACAACACCTCTCTAATTGTTTTTCGAATCTAAATGTATTTCTATCAAAGGTATCAAATTGAGTATGTCACAACATACTCTGTCTGTCTGTCTGTCACAGCTGCGTACCGTAGAAACTAAATAATACCTACTATAGACATGAAACAGTTTTAGAAACGCTTTGCAACTACGTAATTATATTGCCAACATAAAATAATTTTATTGTAATCCTATGATTGCCAAGAGGCTCTCGAAAATTCAAGTAAGGTTACCTCCTAGGTCAAGTGCGGTATGATATGAAAAGGTTTAATTAAAACAGACAAATTTTAAACAGTATTTTGTTATTTTTAAAAACTGTAAAATATACCGTCCTTTACTACGTAAAGGATCCTCCTTAAGTTTACAAGGAGAAATACAAGAAGAAAAACTATTGTATTAGATAGCGGTTAATGTAAATATTATACGAAACGTAAAACCATTTTTCTATCTAGCAAAGTTTTTAGGAAGCCCTCGAAAATTTAAATACACACATCCGCTATCGGAAAAGAGACGGCGCTGTTATGAGTCTACGACGATATAAACCTCCTATAACACAATAATATTGTATGATGGCACGAAACCTTCGTTGTGCCAGTCTGACTCGTACTTGACCGGTTTTATTTGGTAGTGCTATGGAACGGGACCGCCTATATTTTGTCTTTTGAAAGTGGAACTTTTTATAAACTTCCTTATTATTTAGTATTCTATATATTTCAGTACCTACAGGTATGTTTTTGAATTTGGAACCATAAGGCAGATTCTTATGCAAATTTTAATAACACTGTCACGGTGACAGTAGCAATTTTATTAAAAAATAAAAAAATGCGCATATTAGTTAATAGTTCAAAACGTCAACATTTTATTCGTCAACATAATTAGTAGGTAATTTTTTTACGAATTTCTGAAAATCATAAATATGTGCCTAACTTTTGCGTTTGTGTTGGCTGTGCTGCATTAGATATTCATGTCCTGCAGTAGTTCCAAATATAATATCTTATTTGACTAACGATCTTTAGCATAGGTCGGTTTGTTCCCTGCAGCTTGCATGCCTCATACGAGTGCTTAACCTTCCTATTAACAGCTACACCCTACCGTTATTGACAGAGACACCTTTGTTCTTTGTTATGTGGGTGTTGGTTGGTGTACTAAAAAAATCATACTTATTTAATCATAATCCTACATAGCCTCTCCTAGATGGATAATATTATTTGTACATAATATTCCGATTGTTCATCTCTCTAAGTAGGTATGGGTATATGATATATATAATTGAAGCTAAACATTGTGCTTGTCAGATATGGATCTCCAGACATGATTTAACTTATTCTTATTCATAGCATCATACAGTGACGAGAGCATTGCAAAAAGTCAATGATATACTGCAAAAAATTGTGCTGGTGATTATTTTATTCAGTGCACATTTGGCTAGTCGCATTCTGGCAGAGTCTGGTAGACAAACAACGGGCGTATGTGCCTAAGCCGACGGATGGCACGTCTAGACATGCCATTCATACACGTCTATCTCCAGACTGATCTCGAAAGGTGTTCGCAAAAAACGCAACAGTCGCGAAGGAGCTGCATAAAAACTGAACTGCCAATTAAAACAGCTTTTGTACCCGTACAGGCACTGGCACAAGCATTACAAGTGCAACTGCGGATAGTGACATACGATCGCTAAAGGCACGGTTTTAAGATGTTTCAGATTGCATTTTTTATTATTGTGAACAAGTCTAAAACATAAGTTTTTATTTAAAACAGGATGTCCATACGCCTTGTATTTCAAGCATGCTACTTTTTAAGTTAGGATGCTAAGGAAAAGGACATACTTTGTGGAGACACTGGTGTGAAAGAATCTGTAACATCTGAAACATAGCATCTACCCTATCGAGATGTTATATGATATATACATATATATATATATATACAGTCATGCATATAATTTTGCAGATAAATTCCAAGATCCTGCATTATTCTCCTTACCTCACATATTCATCTGAAATACTCGTATATCATTCACTCGTTTATCGTATAACATACATGGATTGCGTAGTGCATATTTAGGTAGGTATACAAAGTTGTTACCGTCACATTATCCTGTTCATCTCAAAAGTCAACACCGGGCGTCGGAGGCGAGGCTGTATTACGTTAGGTATACTCGCTTAGTGTCTGGCAGGTGGTAGATATGTAGGGTTGGATGGTCGCTGCGGCCGCTGCACCTTGGAACTGGTCGGGGGAGTCGGGAGGGGCGAGTCGGCTGCCGGCTATCGACCTCGAGCTCGTGTCTCCGGCGCCCGCGACGCGCAAAAAGCACCTAACCCAAATTTCGGTAGCCGTCTGTAGCCGATCTCTCGACGCGCCGCGGGCGCAATCGCAATTCGGCTGTGTGTAATCGGTACGCGTGCGCGGCACCCATTAATTCTGCCTATAGGTCACGTAAACGTTCCTTGCTTGTCGCATTTTATACGCATTGTTTTTGTTTTGGAGCGAAATGCGGTGTTGAGTCAACATGCGAGTCACTTGATGCTACCTATAATATATTTGTTTTTAAAGTATTTTCGGGAACTGCATTTAAAAATATATTTAAAATTATTTACTTATGAATTCTACAAAAGTAAATACGATATCCCACTCACCTAATATTGACGATGAAATGTCAAGCTCTCTTACAAAAATCTTACTAATTTTTTTGTATTAATTAATAATTAAGAGAATAATTTATTCAATTTTGAATAAATTCGACAGAAAATAAGATTTTCCGTCGAATTTATTTTTAGTTGATTTAGCTGAAGGCTAAGTAAATGAATAGAAATATGTGAAGTTTACATAATATTTCTAACTCTTATCTAAAGGAAATTTAATCGAGCTTCATTGCAGCTCTCGAAATTATGTATTTTATGCTGATTTTACGAGGAAGTGAACATTTGCATGTTATCATTAATCGAATGATAACCTATCTACAGGTAACAGCTTAATCCGCAACGGATTATATTTTTCTACGTAAATAAGTTTTATATTTGTTTTCGTTAGAAGTTTATTACAAAGCTGTGTAAAAAAAATCAAACAGATAATTTTCTTTTTACTAACATCATGTTTTGTAAAATATAGCAAAAGTTTTAAAATAACAAAATATTTATGTATTTAGCATGTTTTCAGCAACAAACATATAAAGGCTTTTAAAAACATGTTTTACTATGTGTCTGTGACATGACAGGTTCGCAAATCTTTCCATTAATACGTAATTTAAGCGTCATTACTAAAAGCCTTGAACTCTTAATGAACCGTCCACTTAGTTTTTGAACCTCGTATAAAATATGCATGTTAGTTTAGCTTGCTTGATAATCCATTGTTCGGGCCACGGTCGGCTAGAGAAGAAACTAGACTTACGACATGCCTTTCGAATGAAGCGATTTATTGCCTGTAATTCTTCGCTTTTTACAGCAAACACAAGCTCGATAGGATTGTGGATTGCCGAGGGATTCATCCCGACAAAGACTTTAGTTACTTTTCAAGACTCCTTTTTTGTTTTCTGTGAATAGTCGGCATTATAAACCTTGGTGCATTATAATCTTTTTACCTTACCTTAATATCAAAAATCTTTTGTAAAACCACCACCGCCTAAGACCAAAAGCGGTAATCAATAGATTGAGTAGGTAATAAATAAATTAATAATATTAATTGAACTAATAGTAATTCATAATCTTGATTTTCAATGATCAATTGTGTAAACAAGCATTGGTACGGGGGTACCAGAAAAGGGGGCGAAGGCCTCATAAGGTCACCAAAGGTCAAAAATGGCATTTTTGGGTTTTTAGACGTTTTCGGCCATTTCAAGAATTTATTTTTTTGGTGACCTTTTGAGGTCACAATAACTGTGGCCCCTGTGACCCTAGGGTCACTAAAATTAATCAGTACCCTTTTCTCATAAAGTCGGTGCTAACAACAGACAGACAGCATATATCTTTGAGATTTTTTGAGATTTTACCCACGGCAGCTCAAAGTAGGTATAACGCATCTAGTCTTTTCAGAGGCCGGTATGGGCAGCAGTTATCTTTATTGTTCAGTTCACAGCGATCTGCAACGCGCCTGCTAAGGGTTGGTAGGTGAGGTGACTATAATAAAACTTTGCAGGCTTGGATAGGGCTCATTTACTATTATTAGTCTCTAAAACAACAAATAGCTGACTAGGTATATATAATACTTTACTTAATCTGACATAACAAATGCGTCTTTTACGTAACTTCGTTAAATTGGTCGTGAATTTATTCGAACTCAAAAATATTTTTGGGTCGTTTTATTTATTTATTTATTCAAATTGCTGTATGGTCTTACAGTATGGGTTTTGGGGTTACAAAGTCTAAAAAAACAAAAATCGGACGACTTTCTTCTTTTTTGAAGTCGGTTAAAATCGGTTAAAATAATCAAGAGATTTAAAGCTGACAAAGCCACGGGTTAATCTTCTCAATATTTTTCACCACAAATCTATTCCTTACTGCATTTACGTTGATAGCTGATGTACTCGCATCTATGGGAAGTTATAGTCGTCGCGTCGTAAACTCCCAAAGTCAGTTTGTGCAGTTCCGCTAGTGTTTAATTGCCTAAATTATGCGCCAGACAGATGAGATTACTCTGTCTAGGTCATTTGTTGACAGTTGTCGCTACAGGATAATTAAAACTATGGATTATGCGGAAATAGGTACGTATAGTTGATGATAATGACATAACATCACAACTGTTTACTGTCGTAAACGCCGTCATGTCTGACGGCTTCTACTGTCTTTAGGTTTTATATTTGTTTGTAGATATCTGTTCTATAGATATCTCTATATTAGGTACTCGTATATTGATGATGATGATGTTTCCTAATCGATTTCGGCCATGGCGACTGAGTATTCAGATAAGAAGTCTCATATGAGGGTTCTGGTTTTCCCTTTCATGTGCTCTACTCGTATATTACCTGTATGGTATATTGTTAAAACAAATCCCTAGCTAGTAATACATATTACTTTTACTTTATTCTTTTACTTAGTCACATGCCAAGCTATGAATTTGGAATCAACTGTTTAGACACATTGTTAAGAAATCAATATATTTGTTATCAATTATCATATTTTAATACGACGTAATCTTGCAGTAGCGCATAAATTATTGAGATTGTTACTTATAATTTTAGGAAGTTTTAATAATTTTATCTGTTTAGGCTGCAGTGCGTTCCCAAAAACACTATAAAATCAGTCCTGTTAACGTTCAGCAGTTTTAAAACAGAAAAACCGTTTTATAAAGGCTATGCTAAGGATGCATTTAAAATAAAAAAATACTACAAACCTAAGTAGACAGCCATATAACGATCCCATATTAGTAACGATGGTAGAAGGATCGATTCTTAAATCGGAATATCTCAAGTAATAATTAGTCTCAAATAGCTACATACAATGTAGGAATACGAGTTCTAGTTCTAGACTTGACTAAATTGCTTGAGACGCGTTCTGTAAAGGCTAATTCATTACCAGGTTCTCCGTCAATGGCTTTAGGTATAAATAGGTACTATACTAACAATGTTATAACTAGTAACAGTTAATATACAGTTTTTTACTGGTGTGCGGCCAAGACAATGACAGATGATCTCCGTAGTTCAGATTGGCCTAATAGCTGGCTGAGACGCCTCCTGCGTTTGCGGGTTCGATTCCCACCATGAAACGTTTGTATGATGTACTACAGATATTTGTTTCTGGTCTAGTTGTTGTCGATGTAGGTACGATAAGTATCTACTCGTATTTATAAAAAAGTATTCTATCAGTCATCTGGTTTCCATTGTACAACCTTTGTTGTCACTCAGTTTGGAACTGTCTTTGCTGTGTGTAATTTTTGAAGCATTGCGTTGTACTGCTTTGCTAATTCTGCTTAGGTACCTAGGTATGGTTCATATGATGTCACATAAAATGGATTAGAGTTTTTCGGAGGAATGGTCAAAATTTATTTGTACTTGCCTTAACTCCTTGTTTGGTTTTGGCTTCGCTCGCGACCAAGATTTTTTATTTTATTTTATTTTTATTTATTTATATTAGGAAGAGCATCGGCATAGTAATGCTTAAATAGTAACAAGGTGAAACAGTTTCTGAAGCCATTTAAAGGTCTCCACAGCTAGAAACGGTTAAGACATTGATTTATATTATTACTTGCTAACAAACTAAAGCGAAATATAAAACAAATAAAGCCGGGCAAGAGCGAGTCGGACTCGCGCACCGAGGGTTCCGTGCCATCATACAATATAATTTATGACAAAGGCGGTTTTATATTTGTTGGAGAACCTTGACAGCGCCATCTCTTGTCTGATAGCAGAACTTATGTAGATTTTTTACACTTTCGATGATTTATAAAAAAGTATGCTATGTAGAGAGATTGTAATAAATTTCCTCTAATCTTTACATACACTTCTAATAGTAATAAAAGTTTCAAAGGTTTATCTCCGCAAACTTCGGAGATAAGGGGGGGGGGGGGGGGGGGGAACGCTATTTTTTTCAACATTTTTGTAAATAACTCAAAAACTATACGACTTAAAGGAAAACTAAAAACTGTTTATTAATGTGCAAAAGAATACCTTTCATATGATACCCCACATAACCTAGTAACTTTCCAAAAAATTTGAAAACACCCCTTCCACCCCCATTGTCTAAAAAACTATGCAAATTAGAGAGTTCGCTATAATTTTCCTATAAAGTTTACAAACACTTCTATTAGCTATAAAAGTATCACGGGTTTATCTCTGCAAACTTCGGAGATAAGGGGGGGGGAACGGTCAATTTTTCAACATTTTTGTAAATAACTCAAAAACAATACGGCTTAAAGGAAAACTAAAAACTGTTTATTAATGTGCTAATAAATACCTTTCATATGATACCCCACATTACCTATTTACTTTACAAAATTTTTGAAAACCCCCCTTCAACCCCCCTTGTCTAAAAAACTATGCAAATTAGAGAGTATGCTACAATTTTCCTATTAAGTTTACATACACTTCTATGAGCTATAAAAGTATCACGGGTTTATCTCTGCAAACTTCGGAGATAAGGGGGGGGGGAACGGTCGTTTTTTCGACATTTTTGTAAATAATTCAAAAACAATACGGCTTAAAGAAAAACTAAAAACTGTTTATTAATGTGCAAATGAATACCTTTCATATGATACCCCACATCACCTATTAACTTCACAAAATTTTTGAAAACCCCCCTTCCACCCCTCTTGTAGAAAAAACTATGCAAACTAGAGAGTTCGCTATAATTTTCCTATAAAGTTTACATACACTTCTATTAGCTATAAAAGTATCATGGGTTTATCTCGGCAAACTTCGGAGATAAGGGGGGGGGGAACGGTCATTTTTTCAACATTTTTGTAAATAACTCAAAAACGATACGGTTTAAAGGAAAACTAAAAACTGTTTATTAATGTACAAATGAATATCTTTCATATGATACCCCACACGGCCTAGTAACTTCACTTAAAATTTTTGAGATCCCCTATCCGCCCCCCTGCAATCAAAATAAGAATATTTTTTAACATTTTTATATATGCCATATTAGTAAAAAAGTGTTGTCTTTTACCATTTTAAATTGCAAGTCGATAGCATCAGTAGTTCTCGAGATATCCATCTGTGACAGACAGACAGACAGACAGACAGAGTGATTCTATAAGGGTTCCTTTTTACCATTTTGGTCCGGAACCCTAAAAACAGATTAGTTCAACAGCATTTTAGCCGTTGTTTGGTTTTGGCTTCGCTAGCGAACAGTGATTGAGGGTTCCACTAAAAAAAATAAGTTTTTCAGCATAACTTGTATTAATTAGTGTTAAAAATTGTTTTGTTTTTGCGTATTGTAATAAATATTATTTTCATTTTCATATACCTAATGTGCTTTAGCTGCTGCACTGAAATGAGATTGTGCATGCCAGACCAGCTGTGGGCTAAAGTTACCACCAATTGGAGCCCTGACACAGCAGGAAGGCAACGCAGGCCCTGTAGACGGTGGCACGATGAACTCAACCAGTTTCATAACAAATGGGAGGTCTTTGCCCAAAAATGGGATGTAAGAATTAATGTGATTGATTTGCCTTGCCAATTTAATAAATGCATTGACCCACTCTATCTATTGGTAAAGATCCTATGAAAATCTAGTTATTTTGCGTTCAGCCGTAAAAGTCGGTAGCCAGTAACTCGCACGTCATTATCTCGCACGTCATGGTCTCGCCCGATCGGTTTAACCCAAACGATGATTCACATAAAAAAGCCTGAAGTGATTTTAATTTTGAAAATAAGGTGTACACCGAGCGCCCTTTGGATTAAACGGATGGACGATGTGGTTGGTTAAAAAATAATTATTTCTTCATTATTATTCTGTACATAAACAGATATTATAAAGTTGCCAAATATTTTATGTATGAATGAATGAATGAATCACTTTATTGTACACCAAAATCAAGAGAGTTACAGGAAAACGAAGAGTTATTAAAAATAAACATAGGTGCAATGGGCGGCCTTATCACTAACAGCGATCTCTTCCAGGCAACCTTTGGATGGACAGGATAGATTTAAATTTATTTATGACGGTGGCGTACTAAAACAGTGAAAACTAAACAAATGAGGTAATATTGAATATAAATGTAGTTAATATGATTTAAAAAAATAAATAACGATAAAATAAACATACAAAAACATAACTATAATGATGCATTGGTAACATAAAAATAGGTTACCTTACTTAATAAAATTGATTTGAAGAGTTTGAGCTCATGTTTCTAGTTATTGCATTACATTTTATGATAAGGCAGTTAACATGACATATCTTTGGCATATTTGCTTGCCACATACTTAAACACAACAGATAAGAGCATCTCTTCTCAGTTGACGTCAAGAAGTAAAATGTGCATTGTGCAGTGTTAAATGGAACATGATACTGGCTGTTCAGATAAAGTAAATGTACCTTATCTCGAAATGTAGAATAGATCATGTTATGGTAATGTAATAAAGCATATAGCCATCATCATCATCATTTCAGCCGTAAAACGTCCACTATTGAACACAGGCCTCCCGTCATGTATCTCCATGAGGGGTAGTTGCCATACTCACCACGCTTGGCAGGCGGGTTGGTGAGCGCAGTACGGGATGTTGTTACACGGAAAGATGCTGCTGCCCATCTTCCGGAGGTATCCCTTAGCAGGCTCTTACTGCATCCACAGGCATGAGAGGAGGGGCAACATTGTACTGCCGGCATCCCACGGCATATATACGGCCATCAGCAGATCAAATAATGATAACGATCTAAGCCATTAAGACTGTAATTAGCTACCGTAACGCGCCGGCCGACTCAGACATCTACGGTCAATTCAGAGCGTGTTAATCGGAATTGAAAGTCTGTTTCATATTATCCCGAGTGCAGCGGTACAGTGCAGCATTACGGTAAAGATAAGCTGGTGATTGAAACAGTGCATGGTCGTCCGGTGGCAGGCGTGAGGCGCGGGCGCGGGGCGGCGTCTAGACGCTACGTCACGCGGCCTCGCGATACCGCCGGTAAACAACAATGTGCACTGACCGAATATGGCACCCGGCCCGGCACCAGCCCGGAGGCGGTCCGGACTCGTCGTGCCGGACGTGGACTAGAGCCCGGCGAAAGCTTGGATGTGGAAGGCAAAAGGCCGTAGAATAAGGAGAGTTCTGGAAGATACCTTCATTCAGCATTGGGTAGAAAAGAGTTGTAGGAGGCCGACCGATCAGCATCTCCAGTGTTTGCAACTCTAAATCTAGCATAATAATAATAATAATCATTTATTTCAGACCACAGATCCATAATTTTATTAGCAGTAATTACTTATGACATATATGATAGTGTTAGTAAGGCTTATAAATCTAAACAAAATACATCTACTGTGACACCTGACATGAGATCGGCTTCAACACAGCCATCCAGTGCCTCATGAGGTTCGAACACATATATGCATAGAACTTTTAACTTTGTTGCTAAATAGATAAAACCGTAATATTCTTACTAAGGGCCTATAAGTAGTTTGTCTAATACTGCAATAAAGTTCAGTTCAGAGTCGCCCCACGCTTTCCATACCGGATGTTGACCAGAGCCAGTCGAGCCCTTGAATTGCCCGACCAGCATCTGCACTTTGCTTTGATGCATTCGCTCTAAATCGAGCGTTCAACGTAGAACTCCATCGCTAATTTCGTACATTCCGTAATAAACTGGTGCATTAGCAGGTAGGTACTATGTCCGACAATTTGTAGATTCTACTTATAATAATCGGTGAAACTCCTAAACGTATTCAAAATTGGAAATTACATGTAGGCTACACTTAGAGTAACGTAGAATTATACATAGGTTACTTTTCCTTTCCTACATTAGTATATATTCGTACTACATAAGACAGAGTAGGTATGCATAACCTTTAACGCAGGAAAAATCGATTCAATTCCAATTAGATTCATAGTTTTATTATTTTATTATATTCTAAATGACGAGACAAGCCGAAGGCCCACCTGATGTTAAGCGGTAACCTCTGTAGTGTTCACGTAATATCACTAGTATTTATAAATATATTACTAGTGTAATTATGAACAGTATCTATGATAATATTTATATATTAAAGTAAGTCTGTCGTCTCGACGGTCACACCACGCGGCGTCGAAGCGAGGCAGTCGCTTGCAAGCCGCTAAGCGGTAAAGACGTGGTAGTGAGCCAACGAGCCGATATAGTGTAGTGTAGTGTATAAGTGTGTTTATATATAATACCCAAGACTAGGAACTGTACATGGCGACTTGGTGAAAACTGTAAGTCATTTTTATATCATAAAAAAAAAAGATAGGGGACAGAAAATAGATATTACTACGTCGATATACATTATAATGTTTCTTAAGAATATGCGTGCAATTAAAAATAAGTTTATCTAGGTGTAAATTAAATTCTTTAAGGTGTTATTTGTGCCAATACGTAACCGACGATTATCTTTTCGTATAACAAAGTGAGAGTAGCTATTTCAAAGTATTACGAAACCTAGTAAAGCTTGTTTTAATTGTCTTGAGTACTAAGCTCAGGTAATTACATTATCTACGGCAAATGTTGTTTTGTAGACAAACTTAATTTTACACGCTAATATGAACCGGACCTACCCTCAACATGATGAGGATAATAATGTCATGAATGGTTAACGATAAAAATAGATCGGTATCCACCTTTGTTATTGCATAAACTTAACAATAGATAACATGATGAGCTTATGGCAGCTTATAGAGGTACACTGAATCATTTTTACCATTATTTACAACCTGCCCATTTTGTTGTCATAATAACTTTTCAATTAAAGTGATTAGAAGTAAACGTAGATGTTTTACGAAAAGTACAGAGTATTGCGACCAACTTGTATTATACTTGGGTTATCACGTGACATAATTTATTTTTATCTACGTAGTAGGTACATCTTTCATTGGTGTTGTTATTATTAACGAATAATGGGCAAGGAGTTTTGTTACAAGGTACTATGTGAGGATTTAGTCAATACTTACCTCACCTAAAACGTACTTAGGTACATGAACGGATTTCCGACTGGTGATTAATAACCAGACTAGGTGCAGTTGTTGGCCAAATATTAGTTGGTACATATAATTTATTTACAAAAAATACATAATAGGTAGTTGTTACCTTAGCATTAAATTGCGAATTGAGCAGTAATGGTGCTTCAGGCATTTAATTGTGGTTAAAAGGCATTCAATTGCGGTAATGGCATTCAATTGCGGTAATGGCATTCAATTGCAGAAGTGGCATTCAATTACGATTGGGTATGGCAATTTAATTGCGTTTTAGACATTCAATTGCGGTAATGGCATTCAATTGCAGAAGTGGCATTCAATTGCGATTGGGTATGGCAATTTAATTGCGTTTTAGACATTCAATTGTGTGTATGGCATTTAATTGCGACAAGGTATTAACAAATCCAACTGATTTGTGAACAGGTAATATATTATTATGGCCCACATGAATAACTAGAAAAATATAGTGAATATACTGTGATAGGGAACCCGCTTTAGTTGCTAGTAGTTGGATTACCAAGACAGCATTAGCTGGCAAAGGATTCTCTTTATATATCTGGAGGCTACAAGTATCAATGCTGATGTGAAGAAAAGAGCAAACCTGTTGCATTTTGGTAGACCGGAGTTACAAGAAGTATTTTATAATATACCCGGTGCTAACATCAATCCGAACGAAGATAACGCTTACAAAGTATTAAATACTGCAATCCAGAAATTGGATGAATATTTTGCTCCTAGACAGTCACAAATATTTGAGCGTCACAGGTTTCGATTGCTAAAGCAGGAATCAAATGAAAAATCCTGGTTCGCTTAAGACAACTAGCCAAGAAATGTAATTTCAAAGACGCAAATGAAAATATAATTAGTCAGATTATTAAAAAAGGTTTATCAGGTATGCTCCGAAAGAAATTTTAAAAAACTGGTGTGGAATGACTTCGGATTATATAAATGTCATAGAAGCGGGTGATCGTCAAATTGTTGATTTTGATAAAAACATCCACGAATGTTCAGGGAGTCAATAGGATATCAGAAAAACCCAACAAGGCATCAGATCGGAAAAGAGAACCAACCATGCTCCAGATGGGGGAGTAAAATACATAAGCTCAAGACAGAAGCTGCCCCGCAAATTATAAGAACTGCTTACGGTGTGGAATAAAGGGACATTTTAGGATACAGTATAGGACAAAACAACCACAGAAAAGGAAGGCAGATGAAGATGCTACGCGCCAAAAAAAAAAAAAAAAAAGAACAGCTAAGCGTGTTAATAGATAGATAGATAACACTGTACTGATCACCACTTTAATCCTATTGAAGAAAGGGTAAACGAGTAAGACTAGCAAACAGGCTACATATTCAACTAGCTTTTGCCCGCGACTTCGTCCGCGTGGAAGTCATAAAACGCAAAATCTCCTATCCCGTGGGAATTTCGAAAATCCCTTCTTAGTGCACCTCTAGCATACTCAAGGTATATGTGTGCCAAATGTAAAGTCTTTAGGTCCAGTGGTTTAGGCTGTGCGTTGATATATCAGTCAGCCAGTCAGTGAGTCAGTCAGGACTTTGAATTTTATATATAATTAGATTAGATATAGACTGCAGCGCAAAAGTCTCCTGTAAAATAGGAAGTATCGACGTTGATAAAATGTTAGATTTAGGAGCATTAAGAGCAAATGTAGAAGTTGGAAACCAAAGAGAAAATATAGTATATTACGTAATCGCATGAAGAGCTAGAATTTTTTAGGACGAATAACAGAAACATCTTTAAGGGTATTGAAGATCTACACGGGCATCAATCAGTCGGATGCAAACTTTCCGAAATTGAAGAATGTGCTGGTCGAAACTCCGATAGATAGTTTAGTGAAACCGGTCTCGCAACCTTACCGTCGTATACCCCAATTAAAGAGAAAACTAAGGAATTGCTAAGAAGGGACATAATTGAAGAAAGTAAAGGGTCCTTTCGAATGGATTTCACCAGTGTGTAGACACGCGAAGAGCTAATAAGATAAAATAAGATAAACTTTATTTTGTGTCAAAATATTAATTTAATAATTTAATATTAATTTATTCAATAATAATAATTAATTTATCATCCTGTACTCAATTTATTTACTTTTAAGTTAAGTATGTTTGTGTATATTTTACCCATGGATATTTATAATCTAAAATAAATGAAAAATAATAAAAACATTATAATTAAACAGAAGATAGAACAAAATTAAAAGGACTGTTTAGGTACAAGAGAATCAGGTTCGGCATAATTATGGGCACCTGAAATATTTCAAAAGACATAAAGAAAAATACTATTGGGCTGCGACGGAGTCCTTAATTTCATCGATGACATATTTGTGTACGGTAAATACGGACAAGAACATAATGAGGGGCAACAAAAGGTTCTGCAGGTTTTAGAAGAGAATAACGTTCTGTTGCGCGAAGAAAAGTATACCACTTTTATATATACAGCTTTTATATGGTCGGTAGAACATTTTAATATGTTTTTATATGGCAAAGCATTCCAGTTGATAACGAACCACCTCTCGAGGTCATTTGTGGACCAAGATCAAAACCTTGTGTTCGCATTTAAAGATGGGTTTTGACACTTCAATGCTATAAGTAAACCATTAGCACAGAATCCAATAGAAATATACGATGAGTATGTTCAAAATGTTGTAGAATATATCAGCCACATCAATGCAAAAGATTGTCGAACATTCGCAAGAGGACAAAGAAATTCAGAAAGTCAAGAAGGGACTCCACAATAGCAAGTGGGACGATGGTATAAAATGTTATAACATAATTAAAATTGAATTGTTTTTAAAGTAAAATTTTGCTGAGAGGAACCTAATTAGTAATACCACAGATAATATAATACATTAGTAGGTCATACCGACTAAACTTCTAGAACAAGTTTTAAGGAACGCGCGTGAGGGTCACCTAGGCATTGTGGCAAGAACCAAAGTTTGGGGGCCTAAATGCGATAAGGATGCTGAGATGATTTCCAAGGCATGTTAATGTATTTTGGTATCGGCACCAACCCTCTGAAAAGACGGGAACTTTCGATAGAACCATGGCTAGATGTAGCAGTTGATCTTATGGGAATTCTGCTTGCAACGACTATATTTTTGTAGTAGTGGACTAGTTTAGTAGGTACAAGGGAGTAAAAATATGTCGCACCATAACGAGTTCGGTAATTGTAGAACATCTAGAAAATATTTTAGTAGATTAGGAAATCCTTTAACGATTACAGCTGACAACGGAACCCAATTCATAAGTACTGAATTGAAAGACTTTTGCAAGACACAGACTATAGAGATATACCATTATATTCCCTAGCGGCCCCAACAGAATGGGGAAGTAGAACGACAAAATAGGAATATTTTGAAACGTTTTAAAATAAGTCGGGCAAAATAAAAAAAACTGGAAGAAGGTTTTACATGAATATTTGATAATGTACAATATAGCACACCGCACACGGTCACAGGAAAAACACCAGCTAAGCTATTCTATCGAGGACAATGTCAGGATAAACTACCGATGATGCCAGATATAGAACATAATCAAGGAGATCAAGAGATGCGAGATTGAGGCAAAGAGCAAAAGGAGAAAGGGAAGGAGTATACAGATAGGAAAAGAAGAGCTCAGAGCTCAATGTAATCACGAAGTTGAAGAAAAGGTGTAGGTCAAGAATATGCAAAAGGGTAGCAAGTTGAGCTTAGAATATTTATTTATTATTATTTATTAGGGAAACAAATAGTACATATTTCAAGACTAGAGATAAAGTTAGACAATACAAAAACCAGCTAAGTGAAGTTATGTTTTAACAATGATGTTACAATATAGAATGATGGAACAGGGCATCTGGTTAGAAGAAACATAGTGCACCTGAAAGGGGTTGAAGGACAATGGAAGGTTGTTGATGCTGACGGGGAAACCTCCGAGGAAAACGATAAAGGATGTCATAATCAAAGTGATGAAATGTCAGAGGATTAGTTAATTATAAAAATTATTAATCATTTTATTTTATATTATTAAGATTAGTTAAATTACTGATTGATGCACTAAAAGTTATTATTGAATTAAACATTTATAAAAAGGAAGGGATGTAGTGTTCACGTAATATCACTAGTATTTATAAATATATTACTAGTGTAATTATGAACAGTATCTATGATAATATTTATATATTAAAGTAAGTCTGTCGTCTCGACGGTCACACCACGCGGCGTCGAAGCGAGGCAGTCGCTTGCAAGCCGCTAAGCGGTAAAGACGTGGTAGTGAGCCAACGAGCCGATATAGTGTAGTGTAGTGTATAAGTGTGTTTATATATAATACCCAAGACTAGGAACTGTACAACCTCTACCTATAACAATTGCAATGCCGCGGTTCACTAAGCACGTGACCAACGCTGCATTGCATTGCGCCCGTCACCCTGAGACAGAGTAATGAATTCACATTCTAACTGTCACATGATACCTGTCTTATTTTGTGACGAGAAACTGACCAGGCCACCCTTGTTTCGTTAATTACTAACAAAACTATTAATAGTTCATAAGAGTTTTACTAAGATTTCTGCAACATGTTTTGGTATTTGTCCAAAATATTAACGGCATGCTGTAACTAATGTTAGTTTCGACAATGATATCATGTAATGGAATTTCTGGTATGGAATTTGGAGGCTTTTGCCCGTGGCTCTGTTTTCGTTGTAGACGCGTTTAATTGCAAATTGACACTCATTAACGTGATACAAATAACTTAGGAATGTGTGGTAATTAGTGTTTTAGCGCATTAATCTTATTTTTAGTAGGTAACGAAATAAGACAGTAAAATCTTACCTATACTAGTTTATTATATATTATATTATCTGTGCCTATACTTACTGCTAACATAAATACCTAATATAAGTATTTCTTTTTGTTTTTTTTTATTGTGCTGCATTTAAAATTTGTTTCGTCCGAATTTCATACAACACTACATAAAAGACTTCCTAAAACTGATTATAATTAGAGATATCATCATCATCATTTCAGCCATAAAACGTCCACTGATGAACATAGGCCTCTCTCATGGATCTCCATGAGGGGTAGTTGCCATTCTCACCACGCTTGGCAGGCGGGTTGGTGAGCGCAGTATGTGATGTTGATACACGGATAGATGCTGCTGCCCATCTTCCGGAGTTATCCCTTAGCAGGCTCTTACTGCATCCATGGGCATGAGAGGAGGGGTATCATTCTACTGCCGGCTCCCCACGGCGATTAGAGATATGACGTTTCTAAATTAAGAGCTGTCAGCGTAAAATTGGGTAATTTTTTCTACGTTTTAATTTACAACGGCGTTAACTGAATAGCTTTAATTTTAGTTTACTGTTATTTTTATTACATTTCTTGTGTTGTGCTCAGTCGTCTACTTGTGATGTTTACATTCACTTTGTTTTTAATGCCTATCTGCGGAAACTCAGCATTCATGTTATATATGCATATTCTGTTGACTTTTATAAACTTGCAACCTAGCTGTCAGTTTACCAAAATTTTAAAAATAAAATGGTTATTAAAATGATTATAGTCCGTTTTACGTCAATTTCAGTAGTTTTAGATAGTTAATGCAACAACAAAATCGCCGCTATTATTATCCGCTTGTTTGGTTTTGGTAGCTAAAGGATACCAAGATTTTTTAGCCGTTGTTTATTTTTGGTAGCTAGAGATACCAGTGATTTAGCGTTCCACTAAAACAATTATTATTGGTAAACGTTATTTGCCTTATGGTAAAGGCATAACGTATGGTAGTCACCGCACCTTATTCAGGGGATAAATAAAGGGGTTCGAAGTAAGTAAGGATGAGTATTTTGAATTTCAGTCAATTTCAGTCTGACGCCTATGAATAAAGAAAACCTCTATCTAAAGATAACCTACCTACAAGAAAAAATACATAATGAAACAAAATGAAAAAATAATAATAATAAGACATGTTCCAGCAAATTGGTCGACGTCTCGGTCAGTCGTCGCAAATATACAACTTGTAAAGATTTGCGATGCGAAGGCAAAGTTCTTTTACAAGTCGGTGAATTCCTGTTAATTGCGGATATAAAATATGTAGGTACAAAGGTAGCGATTCTGTTATTGCACTAGCTAACTAAAGCTAATTAAGTTGACGTAAAGCTGACTAAATATGCCGTGGGGTGCCGGCAGTAGAATGTTGCCCCTCCTATCTTGCCCGTGGATGCAGTAAAAGCCTGCTAAGAGCTAACTCCGGAAGATGGGCAGCAGCGTCATTCCGTGTAGATACATCCCGTACTGCGCTCGCCAACCCGCCTGCCAAGCGTGGTGAGTATGGCAACTACCCCTTATGGAGATCCATGAGGGAGGCCTGGATTCAGTAGTGGACGTTTTATGGCTGAAATGATGATGATGAAAGCTGACTAAAATGACATTAGGTAGCTATTCGGTTAGTGCCGTTCTAAGTTAAAACGAACAAATAGATCCGATTTTACGCAGACGGCTCTAAATTTAGTCATATCTCTAATTATAATTAGTTTTAGGAAAGAAAGTTGTTTTTTCTAAAGTAACTATATATTAGAATCGACACCAATGTAGTAAAAATAAGTGCATTATTATTGAAAAAAATATGGACAGCATTCTACTAAAGTAACTGAACCCATTGTGATTTCCAGTCAAGCAAACATGTTAATGGGATGTTCAGTGAAATGAATTTACATGAACGACATCTAACAAGCGTAGGTAGGTACTCCTATGTAAATTCAATGAACATTGAGTAATTCAACTTCAATTCGCTGAACTGGACATTGCTGTAAGGTGTAAGCATTATTATAACAAGCTTAACGTCCGTGACTTCGTCCGCGTGGAATTTAAAACTACCTGTCTAATGTGTACTTGTCTTCGGAGTTTTAGTAGTTGCTGGAGCAGCCAAGCAAAAAATATAAGTTTTTTACGTACTTAAAAAAAATATTCCCCATTCAAACTTTTATCCCCTATAAGTATTTGCACTAAAGGGATGTTTTTCTAGTACTGCGGAATTTAGGGATGATTTTCGAAAAATGCTGAAGCCCTTTTTTAATTTATCTGTCTATTTTATAACGCTCATGCAAAATTTCAATTAAGTCAAAAGGTAGGTCCCGTAGGTATGTAGGAACATAATATATATTAGTAAAAGTTTTTAAAATGCACAAACAGATTCGGTCACCTATCCAATTTATGAACGCGCTTATTTGTTGCATAACCTCGATGATTGATTTCGTACTTTTTTAAAAATGATTTTTTTATGATTCCATTGCAAATGTACCTATAGTTATTGTATTTTTCTCTGTATCTACAGTAATTTACGGGAAGTACATTATGAATTTTGATTCCATTGAGAATGTCGAAACATGCGTTTTTTGGGGCATAAACGGTTGCAACTTTTTTTCAAGTTAACTTAGAGTTTTTATATTTAGAGATTTATTAGAGATTTTTCACAGTTTAAAAAGGCTGTCGATTTAATTAGTTATATGGCTTTAATTTCAACTCGATACCTCTACACGTTCTGGAGATAAAGGGTCTTGACAGACCGACAGACAGACAGACAGACGGATAACAAAGGGATCCTATTCCCGTTTTTTCGTTTTGAGGTACGGAACCCTAAAACAGAGTCACAATGTCTAAGAAATAGGTCGGTAAAGTAATGGAAATGAGCATATCCATTTTCATGGTCGCATTAAAGGTTACTCAAAACTCAATCAAACCATACCTACCTATACCTACTACTACTAAACCTTACTACTAAACCTGCGTATATAATTATGTAAGTATTCAAAAAGTCCGTTTAGTCACTCGCTTTACTAGACCGGCCTTGAGTTTTGTAGACATCTGTGTTTACGTAAATATAGATGCCTACCTACTCATTTTGTTCAGTGTTTTCATTCATAAGATTTGCTCAACAAAACATGCCTTTCGGTAAGATCGCAAAATTCATATAAGAGCTACGTGAATTTCTTCAAATACCCCAAAACAAACGCTTCCCATATTTTAGAAGAATATTTGAGAAGTCAATCGAAGTGCATAAGTATATTATGTACATAATCTTCTTAAGAAAAACGAGTTAGGTATTTTTATTTCATTTTAATAATCCCTCATTCCTTTGTCAAGTATGCACGGTGTCACTGTATCAGTTTGAGTCAGTTATCAGATGTAAAGAAATACGAGTATAACAAGTCTTAGAAGGATATAATAGCTAATGAACAATCCTCCTTCGACAGTTGCCTAGATAATAAAATGTTGTCTACAAAATGCCATTAAGCAGATCGTGTATTTCTTTGAATTTTATTGTCGCGGCCAATTTAATATTCTCGCTCGTATTAGAAGTGTCTGAAGAAAACAGACACACCTGTCTAGACTCACCGCGGACTATAAAACAGTTAATGAACAAGCAAGCTTTAAAATGCATGCTGCATATAAATGTGTTATACTTTACCTTATTTATGAACCTATCGTAACGGACATCAATCTAAATTTAGCAAAAGAAATAGTCGAAAACCAGACACGCTGTAAAATTACAGGTTCTGCTGCTGGTTTGGGACGATCCGTCTACGACATCGAATGTCTCGGTCAAATGACAAAAGTAAGGCTCAGGGGGCCAATTCTCGTGAATGATTTTGCGTGATACTTCGTCTCTCTTCACTTCTTAGTATTCTATTCCGAACTTGTAATATCACTCTAAAAGTCCACTATCATCCCTTTGCTGATGCATCAGATCAGTCATGTTTGTCTATCGTGAGATGATGAGAACGCAGCGTTCATTAAATAGAGATTTTGTCAGTTTTTGTAAAATTTATTGATTTTAAGCGTTTCACTTGGATCACGAATCACGAGAATTGCTTCCCTGGCCGTGGCCGAGATAATGTTACGCACGTCCATTCATTAATTTCACTGTCCTAATAAGTGAAGTGCTTGCATGTGTCACCATGGCATGCCAAGTAAACCAACCTATTAAGAAGGCCTTATTGAGCAACCATGACCGAGATGCTTGCATAATGTATGTTGCTATAGGTTGCTATAGGCTTTCTGAATAATCTTGTTTGAAGGTTTTTAAAACTGAATTTGCTAGATTTATCTGTTTTTGTATGCGCATGCTAGACGTCTTTCGGATGTCTCCAGTATCCGTTCTGTTCACATAAATATCATTTATTATTTCTTGGATATCTACCACGGTATCGGCCATACCATTTCCTTATCAACATGTTTTCATGCATCGTGCAAAAAACCATCAAGAATGGGGCAAAACTAAAAGTAGTAAATAATAAGAAGTGTATTTATTGTTTGAAGAGTCATACATAACATCTCACCACACCAAATCTTTATATTGTAATGCGGCAAGAAAGTCAGGATATGATTTTATTATCCACTAGACAAGCCAGCCGAAAATACATCGTTTCAAGAAGTTGGTGTAACAATAGTAGCTCTACCGGGCAGTTGTTTTTCCGATTGTAAAAGGAATAAGAGTCTAGCGCTCGCAATTTACGACCTCCGGGTACCAGGGTAGATGAGTTGCCTTCCGCAATCCGCGAGCTACACTACGTATACCAAGCTAACGTCCGCTTGTAGGTGCTTGTACCTGCCGGTGTTTGCATGACGTTCAGAAATGTGCTAATACGCTTCGGTGGTTGAGAAAAATGCGTTTCCCGGTTTAGAAGTACCTGTCGATATCCATATAAACTATAACCAAGGGCTTGTAGCTATTCAAATAGACTACGAGATTATTTGATCATAACATTTAGTTGGTTGGAAGGTGGTTTATGTCTACGTGAGGCTGGATCGGCTCTTTGTTTATTTTAATTTTACTAATTCAGAACTAACGGCTTATAAATAAAGTATCCTCTTCCGATGAAATAAAATGTTCGCCTAGTTTAAATGGACTGGCAATAAATTTTTCCCAACCGTGATTACATACACAATGTATAACTTTTGTAATTTATAGCACTTATTTATTCCAGATGATTTATGGGTTTTCTTTAGTTGCGTACGAGTGAAACCAGTTCTTATTTGTTGGTTGGCGTTCGTAAGTTTAAAATGTATTCATTACTCTTTTTGTCCAAAAGATTTATGCTCCGAGAGGTAGGTGTCATCAAAATTATAAACTAAGCATAAATTAACCAGACGATTTAGTCTGTCAGTGCTAGAAATGGTTCTATGATATATGAGAGCTTTTTCAAGCCACGAGATAATCCGAACCACGATTTACGATTTAAGATCAGAGTCGAAAGTGAGGCATTTACACAAAAAAAATTTAAGTAGTAGCGTCAGTAAAACATTGAGTTGGTATATAAATTTAAGAATTGCACGTGTTTTATTTTTATGTCTTAAGAAAAAAAAAGATATCTATAACCTAAAATCATAAATTCCGCCATTCTAATGAATTGGTAAGCAGCAGGTATATAAATACTACTTCGCTTTTCATTAACAGAGTCTGTTTAGTATCCACATTACGTTGAACAGACTATAAATTACGAGGCAGCTTTAGATTCAAGAGCAGTCTGTCCATCTGTCGATAGGTCACGTGAGTGCGGTCGGTGCGACACATGGCAGGCGCCAGTAGTCTAGACGAACCGCCCAACGTCACGTCTGAAGGCTCTCCAGGAAGGTCTAAATTCCTTACCTACGCACTTTGGGCACGGCTCTGTCAACGAAAAACCTCAACATATTCACCTCACTAAGTGATTTAGCAGATTGTAATGTAAACCATAACTATTCAGGAGTGAAGTGTGTAGAGAATGTCTGAGGTATTGTGAAGGAGTTGATAGTACCATTTGTTAATAATATGTATTTTTTATGTGTAACATTTTAAGTTGTAGTGTAAATTTTAACTTATTTATTTTATTTTTTATTATGTATAACATAGCGCATTGGTTGTACTATAATGCTGTGAATAAAGAAATGAATTCAAATTCAGTTCGATGCAACGGTGATGCAATGAATAACAAGGCATTCCTTACGACTGGCGATGTGTGTTTTTGAACACTCTAATTTCTGTAAATATTTTATCACCACTATACTGAACACTCGCTATAATCGGCGCTTATAATATCGGTGACCTAACGCTTATGTAATCAATTCAATTTCAGAAGTTTTCCATGAGCGCGTATCAAGTGGAAATGACCTCATTAGCGAGCAGACAGACCATAACAAAACTAAACAAACATTTGCCCAGACAAGTTGAAACAGTGTGCAAGCGGACCGTATCAAGTGCTATCGGCTCTACTGATAACGTCCCGTCGCGCCGTGACTGGCTGATATCCTATCAGCTAGCAACACACTACAGTTCGATACCTAGCAACCTGTACGTGTACCTACACCTACATTTATCGATTTAGGTGCCGTTCACAGCTGCCCAGCCTGACCTGAAATTACTAGGATGGATTACCACTCTAGATATCAGAGCAAACCACACCCGTAAATACTTCACATCTTTACCTAGCATTTAAATGTCCCTTTAAATGCTAGGTATAGGTGAAAATATTAATATGAATGAATTCTAAGTCTTTAATTTAGTGTAATTACATTTATAAAACAGGATTACCAATAACACTACCAATTACACAATGAAACAGGATTAGGTACCTACATCAGGCACACAACTAATACGTTACATTTTTTGTTATTATTGGATATAAGTATCATGTTCTTAGCCGTAATAGTTATTTGAATAAATTTATTTTATTATTTATTATTATTATTCAGGGCAAACAAATTCGTAAGGGCCAGATCAGTTCACGATTTCCAGGGGTTAAATCAAACGCTTTGCTCTACGTTAGTTAGTCAGTGACAATTTCAGGTAGGTATCCTAAATAATACATAACATATTAATGTTATTACTATGTTATGTATTATTTAGCCTAATCATGATACCGTGTGGTGCCAGCAGTAGAATGTTGGGGCAACATTCTACTGCCTCTCCTGGCCGTGGATGCAGTAAGAGTTCTCTTACCTCCTACCATACCTCCAGAAGATGGCCAGCAGCGTCTCTCCGTATATTAACATCCCGTACTGCGCTCGCCAACCCACCTGCCATGAGTGGTGAGTATGGCAACAACCCCCTATGATATTGTACTTGGAGCTCCATGAGGGAGGCTCATGTCCAGAAGTGGACGTGAAGTTGATGAATCATTCATGATGCAAGTCTGACACACACACGGGAATGTTATTTCACGGACATATTTTTGATAATATTGTAAAAAAATGATTAACTGCGTTACCACGTAAATATATTTATAACTAGCTTCTTCCCGCCGCTTCGCACATGTTGTACCCGAATAAAAGTAGCCTATGTGTTAATCCAGACTTACATCTATATGTGTGCAAAGTTTCAGCTCAATCCGTGGGGTAGTTTTTGCGTGAAGAGGTAGCAAACCTCCATACAAAGTGGGATGCTCTGTGGTTCCAATACAACAATGCTTTTAGGGCGCTGTTGCGGCTCCCACGTTTCTGGCATGTTTTTCCAGGCTTGCACCGACCCTTTCGATGCTATATGGCGTAAGAAAACAACGTCTTTGCTGCGTAGGATACGTGGTAGTAGCAACAGCATCCTAAATGTTGTTGCAAACAAGGATGAATGCTCGTTGATGTGGTCACTCACAAAGAGATCAAAATCCTTGTCGATTAATATAATTAAATAATGTATGTACCTAATATTCCGGATCTATGTTATATACAAATAAATTAATTTATTATTAAATTATGTCAAAATAGATATTTTTCTATCGTCGGTCATTAAGATAATCTAAAAATATGAATAAGGTATGTAATAAACTAACTAGGAGACTTCACTTACCAGGTGATTTAATATCCGACGTGATTTAGATGGAACAATCCCTGAAAAGTATTTTTGAAACAAATTTTGAAATGGGTAATCTTATTAGAATATTAGTTAACCTAATCTAAACTACAGATCCACGCGTTATAAACACAAACCCAATTAAAATTTGATTAATCAGTCTTAAAAGGAAGGAAAGTCTACCCCCACGACCTTGGCCGCAGATTGACGACAAATCCTGTCTGAAGAAAGCTGTTTTACTACGGACCTAGAAATTGTTTCATCATTTCATCATTTCAGCCGTAGGACGTCCACTGCTGGACAAAGGCCTCCCTCATTGATCTCCAAGTACTGCGGTTGGAAGCCGTCTGCATCCACCGCCGACCAGCAGTTCTCACCAAGTCGTCTGCCCATCTTGTAGGTGGACGTCCTACGCTGCGCTTGCCGATCCGTGGCCTCCATTCGAGAACTTTGCGGCCCCATCGGCCATCTGTTCTGCGCGCTATATGGCCTGCCCATTGCCACTTCAACGTGCTAATCCGTTTGGCTATGTCGGTGACCCGAGTTCTTCTACGTATCTCCTCATTTCTGATTCGATCCCGTAGTGAAACCCCGAGCATAGCCCTCTCCATAGCTCGTTGAGCGACTCTGAGCTTGTTCAGAAGGCCAATAGTGAAGGACCACGTCTCGGTTCCATATGTCATCACTGGTAACACACACTGGTTGTAGACTTTCGTCTTAAGGCACTGAGGTATGTTGGACGAAAAGACGTTGCGAAGTTTCCCAAACGCTGCCCATCCGAGTTGGATTCGACGATTGACCTCTTTCTCGAAGTTGGACCTACCTAATTGGACTGTTTGTCCTAGGTATACGTACGCGTCGACAACTTCAAGAGCCGAGTTCTCAACCATAACTGGGGCAGGCACGACATGGACATTTGACATGATTTTCGTCTTGTCCATGTTCATTTTTAGGCCTACCCGCTGGGAGACTCGATTGAGGCCTTCGAGCATCGTGCTGAGCTCTTCCATCGACTTTGCCATGACCACAATATCGTCGGCAAATCGAAGGTGAGTGATGTATTCGCCGTTAATATTGATGCCCAGCCCTTTCCATTCCAGGAGCTTGAAGGCATCTTCCAAAGCGGTCGTAAACAGTTTCGGAGAGATTACGTCTCCCTGTCTTACGCCTCTTTTTAAGGGAATCGCCTTCGAGCTCTGTTCTTGTACTCGGACTGACATAGTGGCGTTTGTATACAAACACTTCAACACTTCGATGTACCGATAGTCAATTCGGCATCGTTGGAGAGACTCAAGCACCGCCCATGTTTCGATCGAATCGAAGGCTTTCTCATAGTCCACAAACGCGAGACATAGCGGCAAGTTATACTCTTCGGTCTTCTGTATGACTTGCCGCAGCGTATGTATGTGGTCTATGGTACTGTAGCCTTTTCGGAAACCGGCTTGTTCGGGAGGCTGGAAGTCATCAAACCTGCGTTCGAGACGGTTTGCGATGACCCTTGAAAACAGCTTATAAACATGGCTCAACAGCGAGATGGGTCTGTAATTCTTAAGTAAGGTTTTGTCACCTTTCTTGAAGAACAGAACCACCACGCCCTTGTTCCATGCTTTTGGCGTCGTACCTTCAAGCAAGGCGGAATTAAATAGCTTCTGAAGGACTTTAAGTACCGGTGATCCACCCGCTTTCAGAAGCTCTGAAGTGATTCCGTCCTCACCCGGCGCCTTGTCGTTCTTAAGCTGTTTCAAGGCCATCCTGATCTCGTACAGGCTGATGTCCGGGATATCCTCGGTATAATGTCGGGTCAGTTTAGCTCTTGGGTCGTTGGCCGCACTGCAAACAGGTTTCGTGACCGAATCGTAGAGCCGTCCATAGAACCTTTCGACTTCCCTTAACACTTCTGCTTTACTTGACGCTATGCTGCCATCTTCCCTCTTCAGCTTCGTCATCTGGCTCTGCCCAATAGAACTATCTCTCGCGAACACTTTGGAGCCTTTATTCCGCTCTATCGTAGCTTTAATACTGGCTGTATTAAAGGTACGAATATCGTGCCGCAAGGATTTCCAAATTTGTCTATTGAGCTGCCTGTGTGACTGAGCATCATCGGGAGACTGCAGTCGCAAAGAACGTCGTTCAGCCATGAGGTTTAGGGTGTCATCAGAAAGTTTCTGAGGTCTATTAGTACGGGGGGTCTTAAAGAACTGGGACCCCACCGTATGGACGGTTTCTACGAACCTGTTATTGATCTCGTCCACCGATGCATCTACTCCTAGACAGTCAAAGCGATTTGCGAGTTCGAGTTGAAAGCTCTCGAGGTTTTGGATATGTGCGCGAGTGGGTCGGAGCGTAGATTTCATCAAACGGGACCTTTCAAGTTTAACGTTTATATTCAATGTGCCCCTTACAATTCGGTGATCACTGCCGGTTTTCACCCTGTGAATCACAGAGACATCATTGAATATTCGTTTCTTGTTGGTCAGGATGAAATCAATCTCATTTCTCGTAGAACCATTGGGACTCATCCAGGTCCATTTCCTGTGAGGCGGCTTCTGGAAGAAAGAATTCATCTATAGAGTCCTTCTTTCTCCAGAAAATCGGCCAGCCTCTGTCCCCTGGGGTTCCGTTGCCCATACCCAAATTGCCCCACTCTCAACTCATCATCGCTTCTCATGCCTAGCTTTGCATTGAAGTCCCCCATTACAACAGTGAAGTGAGTGTTGTTCGTATGTATGGCTCTACTGATGTCCTCATACATAGACTCTACTTCTTCATCTGGGTGTGACGAGGTCGGCGCATTGTTTATGCGGATTGTTTATGTCGCAGCTATAACTGTTAACATTTTTATTGTTAATGTTTCATTAGACTACGAAGTTTCCTTCTAAAGACACCTAATAAGGCATGCAGATTAAAAAAAATACTTAGCAGCTGGTTGGGTTCGGCACTTAGACCATGGATTTCCAATTGTGTTAAATAATCGTATTTTGGCATTATTAGAACTTAAGCTGACCTGCGCGACCTCAGAGCCGACAACTGGCAAGAGACAGCAGCGATGGACAGAAGAAAGTGGTGAGTTCTCGTAATTTAAACTGACTTCATCGACAATGGGTAAGGCGCAGTCATTACATGTAGTCCATCAGAATATGAAGATATACAGAATATTTGGGGTGTAAGTAGCTCACCTAAATGTTGGAGCTAAAGTCAACCTCTCCTACACGTGGCACACCCTAATAGTGAACGAGGCTCTGGCGCACACTGATCCCCTCCTATCGTGGTTGCTGTGGTCTGATTCCGCCCAGTACAATTCTTATGGAATCTGCCGGTGGTAGGATCGCTGTGGTCCGTCTGGCTGGCTACCACCCTTAGATCGTAATCTGCCGCAAAGCACTCTTGAGTGTGTTCCGGCTACTGAGCCCAAGTGCCAGTTCTTTTCCCCTCCCGAAAGGCATGTCTCTTGCAACCCTAGGATCCGTGGGACTACGAGGATCATATTTGTATGTCTGAGTGTGATGGGTTGGTTTGGGGGCCAGGGAAACCTGATGAAACGGTTGTCCGCTGGCCGCCCGTTGGTTCGTAGGGGACCCGAACCTGGCCGCTCCAAACCCAGGAGGCTGTCCCGCCGCCAATGTCAAAAGCTTCGTAGGTATTCATCGTGCCTGAGTAGGAGACCGGAGTGAATCACGATTTTTACCCATTGAGTTCGATCGGGGGCCCATCCGTCCCCCCTACCAGCCGCTCACACCACTCTGGTAAAAAAATGTATTTTTAGAACTATTTTTGCTCTCTAGGTCGCCAGATATCTGCCGTTCCTTTTTTCTCCCATCTTACCCAAAAAATAATGGCTGTTACAAAAAATAAGAATAGTCGTTCAGCAACGGCTTATCATTCCACATTTAAAGTGGACTTCTGCAATATCAGAGGCTAACACTCCAACCTGAATGCTGCCCATTACCATCTTGAGACCAGCAAGCCGGCAATCTTATTTCTCACCCAGACTCAGATCCCCCCCCCCCACGGGGGCCAAAATCGTCTATATAGCCTGTCTATCTATATAGAAAGTGGTCTCACAGTGGTAACACCGAAACCGACCGACTCACTGAGCGTGTCCAGGCTGCGACTGACCAAGTGCTCCAACAGTTTCCTTCGGCGGAGGTGGTGATCCTAGGCGATTTCAACTCACACCATGTTGAGTGGCTGGGATCCTGAATAACCTATCTAACTATCTATCTAACCCGGGCGATTACACGATATCCGTCGAGGCCCCATTAGGGTCCTCTGACCATTGTCTTGTTCATTCGGAAGTGCCGATAAGGCGTATGAACCGTCCACGCCCTCTTGGGAGGCGCCGAGTCTAGCACTACAAGTCAGCAGATTGGGACGGACTGCAAAAGATCTATGCATCCTACTCCTTGAAAGCAGATATGTTTCTCTTCGGATAACTTGCATTCCTGTGCTGCTTCAGTCACTGAAGTTATACTTCATATCCACATTCAAACATCATCATCAGTTTTTAGCTTTGCAGCTGTATAGTTTTCGACTTATTTGCAAAAACGTTGAAAAAAACAGCGTTCCCCCCTTATCTCCGAAGTTTGCGGAGATAAACCTGTGAAACTTTCATTGCTAATATAAGTGTATGTAAAGTATACAGAAAAATGAAAACGAACTCCCTAAATTGCATACTTTTTAAAAATCATCGAAAGTGTAAAAAATCTACATAAGTTCCGCTTTCAGACAAGAGATGGCGCTGTCAAGGTTCTCCAAAAATATAAACCGCCTTTATCATATATTATATTGTATGATGGCACGGAACCCTCGGTGCGCGAGTCCGACTCGCTCTTGTCCGGTTTTTTTTTATTTTACTTGATACAATATATTGCCAAGAGCAGGAAAAGATGATAATAGTGCGAGGCGAGTCAGGCGGTGTTAGCTGAGTCACGCGCTGTCTGCTGTCTGCCGTCCGCGGCATTGCATTGTTGCGGTGCGGGGCTAGGCGCTGCCCTCTAGTGCCGATGCCGGCCTGACCTTGTCGCCGGCTTATTGATGCGTCACCTACACACTAGCATATTATAATGACCAGATACGACATAATCTGATCTAGATTGTGTGTAAGAATTACCCATTTCCTGATTGGATTGTAACATTTTTGTCAATCATATTTGAAACAATTGTTAGTTAAAAAATATTTTTATATAAAAGCTTACAAAGTCCTTTTATTTAATACCCATTTAATGGGGTGTGACGAAAAATAGATCTTCAGCTATTTTGTGGCAACTGCCACTTGAAAATTATTTAATATTGCATATTGTCACTAAAAATATTTAGCTTAATTGGATGGAGTCTATTTTTTTTGTTAATAATGATCGTAGTGAACGCCTAAGATTCAGATTACTCTTTGTTTGAGCTCGGTAGGATATGAGGAGCTAGATGAACGTGTTACCACTTATAAGCTTCAATAAAACCGAGCCAATTAAAGAAAAGAGATTTAAGAATCATTTGATTTATGGGATCGTTTTTGTGATATAGGGGTTCAATCGATTTTCTTTATCCAAGGATAATTTTTGAACTATAAGTTATCCTCGGACTAAAATTTGAAACCTATGGAGGTAACATAATTGAAAATCTTGTCGTAGGGGTAACATTTATGATAAAATGCGTAATTTTGACAAATTAAAAAAAAATATGCTTTCAATAATGTCAAACGTTAATGGATGACGTATCGATTTTTCTTCAAAAATGAAATGAACAAGACAATAAATTACACTTTCTGTGATATGATACTAGCTTCTGTTAGTCTATGCCATACTATGTCACACGTATGCATGGTACACGATTAGTAATTTACAATACTCCGTTTAGTAGAATACAAAAGGAAACCTCGCCACATTTTCTTACGCTAAAACATTATGTAAAACTCATTTTTCAGGCTGGCAGACATTGCTTCTCCGGCCAAAGCTTTTGAATTGGGACAAAGATTTGCTGATATCGAAACATAAAACTGGCCAGGTTTTAGCGTTGACGAGCCAAATGCCGCAGTATCGTAGCCTCGTAGCTTTACATGGTCGGAGAATACAAACCAGTTACTACGGAATGCTAGGTGAGTTACGATCGAGTTACGCACCTGGACGCCTACTCTAGAAAACGATATTATCGTTAGAATGGCAATCTTTACGTAATGGCCATAAGAGTTAGCTTGGCTTAATTACGATTACGATTCAACGCGATTTGCATTCAAAAGTAGAACCAATTTCGAAGAAGCTGACCACGCAGGAAAATAAATTGTTTATGTCGCAATAATTTAAATATGTTATTTGAATAACATTCTAATCTTACAGACACGTTTTTGACTATAAGGCCGATTGCTTTAGGATCTATAACAAAGTTCTGAAATATCTCAAATCATAATTTTGTTCAGTCGTTAAATCCATTTATGGATCCTAGGCCAATAAAGCTGCTATTTTTTTTAAATTAAAGGAAATTTCGGAATACCTAAACCAAAATGTATTTAATTTTTCGTATTTCATTATAAGTTATAAGTGTTATATATAACTGACTACATTTACTATCAATTTTTCCTCATCTGGAATTGAGTATTGTGTACTTTGGTAATAAAATTTTACTTGTAAATCCTTTTATTTTGCCTAGCTCTATATGCCCTAAGTATATTTTTACTTTATTAGGTCGATATATTCCAATTATACAAAATTACCTTTCTTATCACGTTTATATTTCCAAGCATTTGTTTCTATCTATTTTATTTTACGGCAGCTATTATCTTTCCTCACCGTCTACAGCTGATCAATGCGCTTGAAATACCATGATGACATTTAAAGTTAATAAAACAATTTAAGAAACCTGTCGAGTCTGTCGTGTTGATTGCGACAGATGGTAGGCGCCAGACGTCTAGACGGGCCGACGACGCGACGAAGGCTCAGCAGGAAGGCCGCACTACCTACTTATTGCTTTGTACTCAAAGGTGTCAAGGGATTTGTCTGACCTGCTGCTAAATAATATATGGGGAGAGTGTCCCGAAACACCGCGAATCGTTGCCATGCTGCTATTGTCAGACCTGAATACAATATTGTGAGATGGTCACGTGACGCTGCGATACTTTCTGCAGCTCGATTTTTTTTTACAAACACCGTAAATATTATCCATGCTGCTATTGTCAAACCTGGTGCTGAAAATACAGGGAGATGGTCATGTGAAAGTGCAAGTCCTTATGCAGTATGATTTGTGAAGAAAGTCTATAAATATGTTTGCTACGCTTGAACGCTAAAATAAAGTTGCATGAAGCTTTGTAACATAAATAATAGTCTGGACACATAACCTCCTATTTCACTCGTAATCCGGGTAGAGTTCACTTAAAGCTGCGGGCTACATATACATAATATGTATATCTAACAATATTATAGTTTGTGGGAATATGTCTAGATATACTCGTAAGTCCAATTTTGTAATGTACATATACAAATAATTACAATAAATTCGATGTTGTGTTTTAGAAGAAGTTTATTGTAGAGATGATATAAGTGGATATTTTAAAAACTACTACAAAACATCTAAGCTAATGCGTGTATTTTTTACAGATTTATCCCGTGACCTCAATCGCTGAAACGTGTCGACGATAAGTTGTGAACGCTTAAATTTTAAGGTGTTGCCTCATTAGCCTTCCCAGACTTTAGACTAACTATTAGTCTAAAGTCTGGGAAGGCTAATGAGTAGATTCATTGATCGGACATCATCATACGACTAAATATATTTGCCAATAAATGTTACTCATTCGTTTTGGCACAGACCACAAAATAGTACACTACGTTTTTGTATAACCAGGTCACGTGCAGTTCTGCAATTTCAAGCGAACCAAATACGAACCATACGTGAAAGCAGACTGCTATAAACGTAGGCAGTGTTAATGCTTCTCACTGAGGTTAACTACGATTTGTATGTAAAATATAATGTTGAGCATTGTTGCCATGAATGTTTTGATTCAGCATAAGCCGTGAGGTGCCGGCAGTAGAATGTTCACTTTTCTTGCTCGTGGAGGCAGTAAGAATTTGCCAAGGAATACCTTCGGAAGATGTGTAGCAGCGTCTTTCCGTGTCTCGTCATCCCGTACTGCGCTCGGCAACACTTCTGCCAAGCATGGTGAAATGGCGACAACCACTCGAGATCGGTATTTGGAGAATAATGAGAAAGACCTTCGTCCAGCAGGCCTCTACTATATGTTGTCCAATTCCTTATTTCGATTTTGGTTTGGTTAACAGTATTAGAACCGTGTTATTTCGCTTAATCTTTCCACCGTGTTTAATTTAATTTTTATAGCCACATCCTGGCAAACAAAAAACGTACCAAATGACTTGTGCGAAGCCGGTCCGAGGACTGCAATGTCGGGAAACTTTGCGGCTTCCTTTAAAATCCAGTTTAATGTTGGTTTTTATCGAGGTAAGAAAAGTTACACTGCGATGTTCTAGAAGTAAGGTCAGTTAGATGTTAATTTATTTGTTTACGGATCGTGCAAGCGATTATAATATAATTATTATTGCCGTATATTCTAAAGATCCGTATATTATAAATATTTTATTTAATTATAATTTTATATCAACAGTAACAGACGCCGGTCACCGAATATATGCAGTCGAACTTAATGTAAATCATTTTTATCTTACCGTTTACCTTTTTTATTCTTATACAAATTTATTTTTGGTTTCCCCAACCAATTAGTACTGCATACTGAACCTGAAGGACCTAATACCGAATACTATTCATATATCAAATATTAGTCAACAAATCAATCATCGATGCATTTTATATGCACTAACTATGTATGTAAAGTGCTTGGTTTAGCGTTACATCGCATTATCGTGCATGGACGCACTTTCGTGATTGCCGTGAAAGTGCATACGAGTAGGTACGCACCATTACAGTGAGTCTGCGTGTTACTTACGCAAGTAAACGCGCTGATTGCTTGCGCCTGTCATGGTACAGCTCATAGGTACTACGCATTCAGCTGATAAAGTTAGTTCATAGAATTGCAAACTGCGATCACAACTAGAGAAGAAAGTATCATTCAATGGTGTTAATTTTTGAAGCTATATATATACTACCACTTGGGATAAATATTACGCGCAGACGCTCAGGAAGCAGTATTTGATGATTTATCAAGGTATAAATAGTTTCACTTCGAGCAAACCTACTGCTTTCAAGTAAGCACCTTAAATCGTAAAGTATTTATTATTTTAATATGTACCTTTTAGCGCTTTAACCTGTCTGCTCCCACAAAGCTGGATTATTTAATGCTAATTGCAACTACGGTTCTACTGCTCCTGCTAATTATTTCTAGCTACGAGTAGCAGATTCAGTAAAGAAATAACCTAACTGGTAAAGTTATGAGTGGGTGCAACCGCAGTTGCAGTTAACTTTACTTTGGCAGGCATTATAGCCGCAGACGTGCAAAAATGTTGAAGCGAGTTTGTGAAGTCTAAGTTTTAAAGCAACCTTCAGACCCTGTCGACAGAGTTCATCGTTCAGTCAGTTTGAGTTTGATATGTGTTAGTGTCAAACTTATCTCTATAAAGCACAGTTGATCTGTTACGTAGAACAGACCACACTGAAATAAATATAAGCAACCTGGGGGCTCATAATGAGCTCTTACTTCCAAGCACGATACTAACTTTATTAATTACTTACTGAAACAGCCAGTCAGTAATTTTTGACTTGGTCACAACTTTGAGTAAAATTTACGTAATTTTCAGATGTTCCATTTCACAGTTGTAAACAAGTCAAATTAATTTGGCAATTCTAACCATAGTCTTTTTTAAACTTTCGCGATCACGACACATTATTAACACATATTTAACCGGGTATTTATCGCGCTATTTACCTTTATTATTGCCCGACGTTTCGACAGGATTGCACCCATCGTGGTCCCGGGAAGACTGACATGTTAGAGGTAACCGCAGCAAAGCGAAGGCGTCTTTTCAGACTACCCTCACTTGGTCTTCATAAATATAGTAACTTGAGATTAAGGCTGTTTCACACTGGGACAGCACACTACACTAACTGTATCAGAACACTTAGGTTGATTCATACGTCGAGTATACTTGGCTATCACTGGATTCCATGAGGCAGAGAGTCTGAAGCCGTCTTCACGATTGAAATTAGGATACTTCTTAATTTCAATTGCTTCCCGAACCATTCTCTTGTAATAGTGCCTCTCGTTGGCTATAACTTTGGGATTGTGGAGTTCATTCCAGTGATTGGGTCCTGAGTCCACTATATGCTCAGCTATAGCAGACCTGGTCACTTGTCGATTTTTCACCGCTGCTATGTGTTCCTTTACACGTTCAGCGACTGTGCGGTTCGTTTGGCCTATGTAGGAACGTCCACAGCTGCAATCGATTTTGTAAACACCAGGAACTTGCAAGGGTACTACATCCTTAGGTGTACGTAGACGCTTAGCCACTTTAGTGTGTAGGGTGTAGATTGACTTTATTGAAAACTTCTTAAGTAAGTTTCCAATTTTGTCCGTTACACCTTTCACGTACGGCAAGAAGGCTGACTGTCTCTCGACTTCCATTTGCTTATCTTTGCGCCTACTACTAGGATTCCATCTATAAAGACCAAGTGAGGGTAGTCTGAAAAGACGCCTTCACTTTGCTGCGGTTACCTCTAACATGTCAGTCTTCCCGGGACCACGATGGGTGCAATCCTGTCGAAACGTCGGGCAATAATAAAGGTAAATAGCGCGATAAATACCCGGTTAAATATGTGTTAATAATTCTAACCATGTATGCCGTGGGGTGCCGGCAGTAGAATGTTACCCCTCTTTTCATGCCCGTGGATGTAGTAAGAGCCTGCTAATGGATACCTCCAGAAGATGGGCAGCAGCGCCTTCCCGTGTATCAACATCCGTACTGCGCTCGCCAACCCGCCTGCCAAGCGTGGTGAGTATGGCAACTACCCCTCATGAGATCCATGAGGGAGGCCTGTGTTCAGTAGTGGATGTATTACGGCCGAAATGATGACTGATGAACCATGTATAGCGGACAAATTGGTATGAATGGGAAGATAAAAATAGGTGAATTCAGTTAGGTGCGTTTTTAAATCTTATTATAAATCGTCGAAAGTTTAAAAAATCTATATTAGTTCCGAGAGAAAAATGGTGCTGCCAAGGTTCTCCATATTGTATGTATGGAACGCTCAGTGCGCGAGTCTCTTGGCCTATTTTATTTCAAAAAAATAAAAAATAATAATATTATAATACAAAATAGAAGAGGGTCAGTTTTAAGACCTGTCAATTGAATTAAATTGGAACTTGTAAGTTTTTGCAAGAGTTCCAATAACCCTGATTATGAAATCTCCAAGTACTTTTTTTATATCAACTTATAACCTATAGGTACTTTGCAGCTGTTGGAAATAACCGTTTTAATATAATAATAATAAAAAAACTTTATTTCAGGCAACAAACTTAGTTTAATACAAGATGTTATAATATTTAAACTACGGCCCATATAAATATATACCTTATAGACTAACATACATAAAAATAAATCTTAATTACTAGACACTCGTTGGGAATGCGGCGACGAGTGACGCAGACACGGTGTCTCATTCCGTCGCTGCGCGGGATCTATATAATATGATAGAGTTAGCTCAACAAAGTGACCGAGCTGTTTCTTTCCGAGCAATATTACGATTACAAACAAGCCTAGACAAACACTGTACAATAGAACAATGACATTATTTTCTAATACATGACATAGCACTCACACACAACACGTATCACATATGTATCTATGTTATTGTTGTCTACGATCTGGTATTGAATGGTCATGCGAACGTTGTGTTTTATGCAAAGAGTACAAAATATCTGCTGCGCTAGTCCACTGGTCTGGGAAGCATTGATGTGTAGGATAGTTAGTACCAAACCAAATAAGTCTTTCGTTTTGTTTATAATAAGGTGGGGGACTGTGTATTTTCAGTGTAATTTACCAAAAACTGTCAAATATCTACAGCGCGTTGAAGTCTTTTGTTGGCGAATGAAGATTTGCTACGAGTCTCTTTTCTTTGTCTTCCTCCTTATGCATAGATGCTTAAGAATACAACTATATGTTGTTAAAACTAGAAGATCTAGACTTCAAGAGTATGGATTGATTTTCAATACTACGATTTTACGTCTCCATGTTGTAGAACCACCTTCATCAAAACAAACGACACACGAATTCCACATCGAACGCGTTAGAATGCAAATGTGTACTTTATTTTTATATTCATCCGTTTATCATTTAGTTTTAGAGCTCGTAAAAGTTTTCAAATAAGGTGGTCAACGCTCGCCTGTCACATGCATACTGCAGACGGGCGCTCTGAGTGCAAACTTCGGGGTTACGTCGATGCAATGTTCGGATTATTCCAGAGAATAAATTGACGTGGCAAGTAGGGATGTTCAATACAATGTAACTCATGTAAGTGGTAACATTTTATGATTTTATTCAAGCTTCGTTTAACTAAATCAGACTCATTGTAGAGTTTTTTGAACTAAAGCAGATTTAATTTTAGGGTAGCCACGTTGGAATGGGTTATGTCTTGGAACTTTCAAGAGAACCCGCTTGGTATGACGTCAACACTATTGATGGTCCTGCTAAGAGATTTAGAAGTCATATATATATATATATATATATAATATAATAATATATATATAAAATATATATAATTCAAGGTCCTGACTGACTGACTGATATATCAACGCACAGCCTTAACCACTGGACTTGAAATTTGGCACACATATACCTTCAGTATCCTAGATGTGCACTAAGAAGGGATTTTTTGAAATTCCCACGGGATAGAGAATAAATGGGATTTATATTTTCGAATCAAAGTGGCTCTGCGTGAAAAAGGGGATTTTACGTTTTATAACGCGGACGAAGTCGCGGGCAAAAGCTAGTTTAACGTGAGTAAAAAACCCGTTTAACATAACAATGAATAGTGTAACTCACGAATCATTTGAAAGTGAAAAAAGCTAGTTTATTTATAAAACCTTAATAGCATTTCGATCTGTTAAACATTGACAAATCGGATCCACACAAACTTATTTCCTTAGTTTCTGACCACGGCTTGCGCTTGTTGGAGTTGTTGGGCACGCAATGTACCTTAATAAAATTACCTTTATTGCCTTTCTTTTAATGTAGGTATACGCTAAATCTATACCAAATTTCATCATGATCTGTTAAGCCGTTTCGCCGTGAAATCTTAACAAAGAAACACATTCGCATTTATAATAGTAGTTCGTTGTTAGTCGGTAATGCGAATATTGATCACCTTCACAGTTTTGTTCCTTAAACTGACAGGATTTTAACAGGCCTGATTTTTAGGGTTCCTTAGTAACCCTTTTAGTTTCGCTTTGTGTATCTTTCGTCGGCTTAACGAATAGAATTTTAGTCCTGGAAAGCTGTAATTTTGCATTTACATAATCACACTGAGACAGAGCTGAGATAATTCAAGAGAGAGCGCAAACAATGCTGAAAAAATAATTAATTTGGGGTACCCATACACGTAAGATGTGGATGATTTATTTTTCTCTTTTTCTCTTATTATCCCATCGTTGAATAGTTAATTTTTTTACGAGCGCTCCTCCCCCTCTAATGTCTAGCTATTTTTGTTAAAGTGTTTTCCAAACATGGTTTACCAATCATATTGGAATACTTTAAACCGAAAACTCAAGTTAATATGTTTTGGTAAACGTAAAAAAACAAACACCAACTTCTAACAACTACATCGCGTGGCAGGTCACGCACCTGGCCTAATTTGTTATATTTGTTTTTTTTACCAATTTGGGCTCATGGCTCAGAGCCTCGCACCGCATCTCAAGCTCTTGTTTTTGTTAAAGTTATAGAATGCCAATTACTTTTAATTTATCTCGAATATTTTAATGAATACAAATTAGTGTTTGTCACTCAGGCACATCCCTAGGCGGTGGGGGGAGTGTGCCTTGGGGAGGGGGAGGGCGATGCTCGGTGCATCGATGCAGTGTTCGATGCACCCTGTGACTCGCCTCCGCTGGCCATTGCCTCCGTTCACTGAGTTTGTAAAACCCTTTAACTTTAATTCAAGAATTATTTTATTAGCAACTGACTGTTAAAATTTTTAAATTGTTAAATCCCAAACTGCTGATTTTAGTCATGTACTTAAGTACAAGTTCAACGATATAAAGGCGTTTTACAGTAAAAGTAGTTGTAAGTATCTATTGACAACAATGCATCAATTATGTGTCGTATGAAGTCGATAACACGGAGATTGATTAAAGTCGTTTGGTCGTAGACTTGGTGCCGTTTACACCGGTGATTTCACCCCATTAGGGCATGCATTACAAAATTCCGGAATTTCGTAACTCCGGAATCTCGGACAGATTTTTTCGAAATTTTTATTATATTCCGGATTTGAGAGGTCTAATATCATAATTCCGATATTTTAACATTTTACTTACTGACACATCGATTTTGCGATTCATCTTTTTTTCTTGCCTTATAGTTATCTCATAATCTCTTCCCTATAGATTCAGGCCTAAATTTAAAAAAATATATACCAAAGCAGTACCAAAAAGTTAAACGGTTTCTATTATAATTCTACAATGACAACGTAAATGCACAGATGTGTTCAAAAAACTTAAAAACTAAAGGGATACCGTTTAGTTTTTACATTTTCACTATTTTGTACCAGTACTTTAGTAATTTGATGTTTTTGGAAGGGCGAACTGTAATATCTGTCGTACCTACCTATTTAGTTAGTTAATTATATATTATTAACTAAGAGATTAAGACTTTCGTAGTATGAAAATTGCTGAATAAAATACTGATTTAACACACCTTGTTTGTTTTGAATACTCTCACGTAAATTTTGAAAGTGAAACAACTTGCTTGGTTCCTATATAAAACCTACCTTATTTTACTAAGAAATAAAAAAAATCCAGTTTCGGAACCACATCCGGAATTCCGGTATTGGGGGTCCAGTATTTAAACTTAATTCCGGAATTCAAAACCTTCCGATATTGCATGCCCTACAACCCATTACGGGGTTGATGATTAATTTTCACGAAATATGTTAAAATCACAAATCTGTGGAGTGTTTTCCATAAAGAAAGTAGCGCAGGGAAATAACAACTAAGTATCACAGCAAGTGGCAATAAAGTGGTTTAAAAAACACAAGGAAGAAACGCCTTTGTAAGACCCTTGTAAGGTATTTTTATATGTGCGCTTGGTTTGAGAGATGTTTCCTGGTCGTGCTATTTATGATGTCATCATCATTTCAGCCGTAAAACGTCCACTACTGAATACAGGCCTCCTTCATGGATCTCCATAAGGGGCAGTTGCCATACTCACCACGCTTGGCAGGCGGGTTGGTGAGCGCAGTATGGGATGTTGATACACGGAATGACGCTGCTGCCCACCTTCCGGAGGTAGCTCTTAGCAGGCTCTTACTGCATCCACGGGCAAGAGAGGAGGGGCAACATTCTACTGCCGGCACCCCACGGCAAATTTATTATGTATTTTGTTATAAATTATCTGAGTAATGTTTCGCCGATTTTTCTGTTTAGTGCTTTCTAGAGTACCTAAAAACTAATCTAGCTCAAAAGTTTCTGGCACAGAGCTTCTGTTTATTGCACCATATATGATGCACTCAGAGAGTTCGACGTCATTGTCTTCTTTCACTAACTTTTATTTATTTACAGCATCCTGAGATTTGATATTTTTACCTCGCGGGCGAAGAGTGGGAGGAACCGTTAAGGAGATAAAAGCAGGTCGATGACTTCATGTAGGTTCCTAAGAGGTAATAGGGTATAGTACTCATATAAGTTGGTACACATATGGCTCGAAATAACAAAAGTACGATAATAATCATGAGCCATGTGTGGTATACCGGCTGTACCGAAGTAAATACATTGTAGTAAATTATTCCACTAATCTGGCAGTACTATTTTTGCATGCAATGAAAATTTCAAAAAAGGTTTCATAAAAAAATTCACAAGAATTTAAATTTTATCCATAAAAGAAAATTTTAGTTGGGCCCTTAACAACTGTTACTGTTTTTTCTTTGTTATAGTTAAGTTATAGCTTTATTATAATAGGTAGGTAGCTATAAAAAATAAAGTGCCTACCAACCAAATTGTACCTCACATAACATAATATTAAGTGAGATAAGTAGGTATTCAATTTTTAAATTTTTAAGTACCAACTTACCTGTCCTTTATTGTCGTGCCCAAACCGGGTCCATGTTTGGAACTATTATTGTGTTATATCATCTGTACAAATTACTACAATGTGGTTGCAATAAACTATTTGAATTTGAAACAATATCCGTTAAATAACACAAAAATAACTTTATATGAACCGTTAAAATATTAAAAATCTGTTTTTGACTCGGTAACAAGAGAATGTAATATCGCCTTTTCATTATAGTGAATGCAGTGGACAAATCCGAGGTCGGCAACCTCCCTGACGGGTTTTCAGAGGTTTTATACATTTGTGCATGTTTCACAAAGGTTGGAGTGCATTCTATTATAAGCTGCGATCGCATTTTGTATTCTACAGTAGATGGTTATTTGCATATTCTGAAAATTCCACTTTGAAATGTTCTTTGATAAATTATGTTTAGCTATGGGTTCTACATTAAAAAAGCTATAGTAGATACGTACAATATTTGATATTAAAGGCATTAGATCAATTCCTGCTTATTAAATAATCCTACTGCATGATGAATGATTCGTAAATTTGTCAACAAAAAAACCACTTCAATGAAAAATCTAAAATGTTGCTGAAAATACCCAAAACGTTATATGTATGCTTATTATAACATTTGAATATGTCCCGTGATTTATCATGGATGCCATCTTCAGAACTGGGTTTAAAAGCAAGCAAACATTATTAAGTGAAAGAAAAAAACCCAACCGCAAGTTTAATTTTAGTGCATAACACAGTATCTCTGACTTCATCCTAAAATATATACCTTGAGGGACTCTAGTACACACTATTGCATTATTTCATGCTAATGTCCCTGATACCATTCTACTGCCGGCACCCCACGGCACCCTCCTCTCCTACCCGTGGATACAGTAAGAGCCTGCTAAGGGATACCTCCAGAAGATGGGCAGCAGCGTCTTTCCGTATATCAACATCCCGTACTGTGCTCACCAACCCGCCTGCCAAGCGTGGTGAGTATGGCAACTACCTCTCATAGAGATCCATGAGGGAGGCCTTAGTTCAGTAGTGGACGTTTTACGGCTGAAATCGTGATGATGAATGTCCCTGATGCTAATGATGATGATAATGTGTTCATCAGTTCCACTTCCCCGAATCATACATTCTGAATGCAAATGCTTGACCTTAAGCTAAATATGCTGAAATCGCTAATTTGATTCCATCATCAGAACTGAGTTTTAAAAAATGGGACCTAATTCAAAGTATCTATTAGAACTCAAAAAAAAAATACAAATCGGTTCATAAACGACGAAGTTCTGAAGTAACATCCATAGATTAAAAAAATGCAGACGACTTGAGAACATCCTCCTTTTTTATGAAGTGGGGTAAAAACTAGGAAATAGCAGGTTTTATTAACTTCCTTCTTTTTGTCAGGTCGTGTAGGTAATCTGCAAATGTTACCTTAGCTAACGCTTTCCTTTGTGTAAGAAACTACAGAGTGCGACCATGTTCAACTAATTGACTTCCGCAGTAAACAAAGCGAGATTTAAGGTAGAAGCAATAAAGTTGGAAAGGAAACGCACCCACTGAACGGTAAGTCGGAAGTCCTGTTTGGGCAGCCCCGTGTGAAAACGCGGCGGGGGGGCCGGAAGCGGGCTAAAACAACGGCAGCTTAGCTGTCAGTGTCAGGCTGTCGAGGATAAAACAAGGGGCATTGCAAACTGACCGAAAGCCAACAGCTAGGAAGAACCACACTATTAAACGCAATACGATTATTGCTTCCATAAAATAGTTCACAGGAGGTGTGTATAATATACAGTTCTTAGGGACCCTGGTGGACACTACACTAATGATATCATTTGAATCTTCTATAGAAACTAAAACTTACCGACACTAAAAATTAAATTATATTTTTCCGTGTGCCGATTCATCAGCATCATGTCAGCCGTAGCACGTCCACTACTGGACATAGGCCTCCCTCATGAATTGCCAAGTACTGATTATGAAGGGGTTGTTGACGTACTCACTACGCTTGACAGGCGGCTTGGCGAGCGCAGTTCTGGATGTCGATACATGGAAGGATGCTGCTGCCCATCTTACGGAAGTATCCCTTGGCAGATTCTTACTGCATCTACAGGAAAGAGAGGAGAGGCAACATTATACTGCCGGCACCCCACGGCTACATATCATTTATTTATTAGAGTGTGTTTTATGTTCTGTGGTTGTGTTGTAATGTGTTTCTAACCATACTTAGTGTATGAGGACGATATACCTAATACCGACAAGGGGCATTTCATACTTATTCAGCGGGAGCCAGGGAAAAATATAACATGTATTTGCAGTACATTCCCTCGAACGAGAAACGATGACAGATGTAAGAAAACTGTCTGTACTCAACCTTAAAAAAAATCACCGATAGATAGATTCGTGGAAATACAAGGAACAATAAAATAATTTACTAATGATAAATAATAAAAACCGAAGCACCAAGTTATCGCGACTCTAGAATGGTGCTTCGTAAGGAAAAAAGTATTGAGACATTTTTGTAGATAATTGTACCGTCTGAAGTCAGAGCGCTACCACTGCAGTCCGATAGAAACGGCGTTGCTATCATCATCCAACTAAATACACTACGCATACAAAAATTCAGCTCAAACTAAAAAAAAATTGGAATAGATGAGTAATATACACAGTATCTCTGACTTCATCTTAAAATAATATTGGCCCTGACTCATTCATTTTAAAACGCAATGTCAAATAGGCCCTGGTTATATGAACACCTAAGTAAAACAGAATATCAGAAAGTTGCATCACCATGCAAAATATAATAATGTATTATAATTCCACAGACTTTAAACATAATGTAACTCATTTGTTTATTTATTTATTTATTTATAAGGACGCCCAACAGAAGTAGCACATAACATTTTTCTTACCTTATGCATTAAAATATTCGAACTATGTACTATTCTAATTACAGGGTGCCACAGCATGTGCTATTACAATATTACTCGACTAAATTAAACTTATGCTTAAATAAAAATAATACAGTATTAGGTAAATACTTAAAGTATAAGTGGTACTTATTTGTAGTTACCCACTTACTATGAGTTTCATCATAATTAAAGACTATTTTATAAAAAAAAAATATGTAAAACATTTGAAAATAGAAAAAAATATATACAAGAAATTAGGGGTTTAAAACGTTTCAATAATAAAATTTGATGTCTATTCATAAAACATAAAATAAATAAAACATCTGCCACCTTGCAGTTGCAAGTCACTGCCATTGTGATCGGGTATTCGATCAATCTAAAGAATTATGCTCACTGTACTTTCAAGTTTTGCGAAAAGTTTTCCGAAAGGGGGGTTTCAGCCCATGAAATCATATATGTATAATTATAAAATATTATTTATATATATTTATTTTTATATTATTTATCATTAATTTTATATTATTATATTATATTTGACTAGACATTATAAATTGGCCTTTCACAAATATTTTGTAGATGATTTATACAGCGATACCAACAGGTAGTCATGCTGGGCGCTGCAGAGCCAGACTTTACATAGGTACTACTATTAAAAAAAAAGACTAGACATACTACTATATAATTATTCATCATCATCATCATTACAGCCGTAAGACATCCACTGCTGGACATAGGCCTCCCTCATTGACTTAGAGATCCAAGTGCATGAGGGGTTGTTGTCATACTCACCACGCTTGGCAGGCGGGTTGGTGAGCGCAGTTCGGGATGTTCTTACACGGAAAGACGCTGCTGCCCATCTTCCGGAGATATCCCTTAGCAGATTCTTACTGCATCCACGGGCAGGAGAGGAGGGGTGACATTCTGCTGCCGGCACCCGATATAATTATTAATGCTGGACAATTCACTCAGTACTTTAGGGCTAGATGCCCCAAAATAGGCAGAGCAGTTTTTGATACCAGATGACAAATATGTATTCAAACAATTTTTGTTTCCTTCAAGTAATATAACGAATATACCTACTGGACGAAACTTTTTTGTAAATACATTAGAAGATAAATTCATAAAAAAGCACTTGGTAATTTTATGTATACTTAAAATAATGCATTTAATATTGCTTTGCCTTCACCAGTACCTACTTGCAATTACAGTAACTGTGATTTATTTCCATTTATAATTTTACTTTCCACAAATTTCACCTTACCGGAGTGCGGCGTTTGTCAGCATTTTCAAGTGATGAAACTTTTATGTGAGGGTAGTTAAATCTCACTAAAATAAACTCATTTTTCGGTTATTTAATCAAGTTAGTAGTATCGATCTAGTAACTAACATAACCCATATAATTCCCCCTAGCGAAAAGTTATGTAGGTACTGCCGGTTTTAGCAACGAAAACTTTATAAACTATAAACTTTAAAAGAAAAAAATAAAATGGCCATTAGAATAGTAGGAAGTTATATAAAACCGGCGGACTTTTATTCAAAATTTAAACCTCCATGATATCGCCTTATACTTGTCATTGGTTTGCCCAAAAAAATGTCACGTAGGGACAAAACTTTTACTTTTACCAATACTTTTTCCGTTTACAACATCATGTTTCATTTCAAAATTTTGCGATGGATGTCGCTAGTTTTTTATTATAGTCTTTTATATTTTTTACGATTTAAAAACAAACCATTCCGCTACAGTGTGTAAGTGCCCTGAGTCCACCTTCATACGCCTCAGAGTAGGTATCTTTATGAGTAAGAACATTTTATAAATGCATCTAACCTACCAAGCCACATTGATGGATGTAAGGATAACCTTTTGAGGGTTTCTTTTATTTTTTATGGAGTTGAATATTACCTTTTTGGTATGAATTGGCAGTCAGATGGTAATCTGCAGGCGGTTTCAAAAATGTTAATTGTAGGTATCAAGGTTATGTTAATTATAATGAATAAACCCTTACTTTTTACTTTTAAATACGAATTTGCTTATAGACTGTACTTACTTATTTTGAGTGGAGGCGGTTATCATTAATTTGTGGATGCTGTGGTAATAAACCGTTACTACGTGGTAATAAGGTATGCCGTGTTATGCCGTGGGGTGCCGGCAGTAGAATGTTACCCCTCCTCTCCTACCCGTGGATGCAGTAAGAGCCTGCTAAGGGACACCTCCGGAAGATGGGCAGCAGCGTCTATCCGTGTATCAACATCCCATACTGCGCTCACCAACCCGCCTGCCAAGCGTGGTGAGTATGGCAAACTACCCCTCATGGAGATCCATGAGGGAGGCCTGTGTTCATCAGTGGACGTTTTATGGCTGAAATGATGATGATAAGGTACATTTTATTTAAAAACTATTTATAACTAGTCACTAGCTACCAAAATATACCTGCTCAGTTTTAAATTCGTCAATGATGACGTCGACATGGGTTTAAACGTTATTTAAGATGATTTTAGTTATACTTACAAACGCATTTAAAAAAAATTGGTTTCGGCAGGGGTGGTAAATATTTTTGTTTTCTTCACGTGTGTTTGCATTTCCTTTGTTGTTCAAATCGCTTCCGAGCCTACATACGCGCAGCCTGACTTTCAAAACTGGTGCTTATTTCTTAAACTATAATGAAAAGGTACAACAGATGCACTGCATACAAACATGTTTTTTAATTCAGTCATGCGAATGACGTATCCCGACTGTCCTTTTGTTGACATTTCAAAGGCAATGTTATGACACCTTGGCACACGTATGACACATTGAAACTTTAGATTGGACGGCTAATTGACTTGAGTGGTGTCCACTGTCTTTAGTACCTACTCAATTATACTTTAGAGCAGCTGTAGAGTAATTAAGAAACTTTTCGCAATAAAAACCACCGAGTTTGTTGGAGTTTCTGCGGGTAAAAGTTTTCTGATGTTATTTTAGCGTCTGGTTAAAATTATTTTATCATCGACTTTGTAGATTTTCGGAATATTCTTAATAATTTAGGAGAAAGGTACACATCTCTCTCCTTGTATTAAGAAATATGAATCACGTTTACTGTCATAGGTTTTCTGCGAACTCTACATTAAAAGCAGATTCATTCTTCTACTGCTTATTTTTGTTTATAGCTTTGGATTTGCTACCAATCTGCCAAAAACTAAAATCACGTCTCGTTATAAAGTGGCGAGCGCTGGTCTGTCCTCTGCAAGTGAGACGCAGGTCGGTGCAGCGCCCTATACGGTGTCTCTTTGCCCTTGCAAGTCCCCGGTGTGAACACCCCCTACGTACCAGAAGGTTAACATACAATGGATCCACTGGGTTGTGTTAACCTTGAAGATATTATTTATATAATTATATATTTTTTTTGCGAAGAAGGCAAATATATCGATATTGTTACAAAACCTTGTCTATGAAGATAGCTTAACACCCGTAGAAAATCTATTTTACCCGTTTAAAACAATAATGTAAGTTATTAAAATAGTTTAAAATTTAAAAAACAGTAGGTACTTTAACAAGTTAACACATACAAAAAGCATCCTGCAAATTTATGTCATCGCTTGAATGATTGAACCCTTACGGAGTGAATTTCGTAAACACACTTTTGTATGCGCCCGCGCACAATACCTATTCAGATTTATTGAGCTCTGAATCGGTAATCGACTATCAGTCCGGTCGGTCACCCTCCCGTGAACGAGAGAAGCATTGAAAAAATTAACAATTTCAAAGAATTGTTATGGACTGATTTATTTAACTGAAGCGCACCGTCTGCATTGCAATTCGTCAGACTGGTCGATCTTTGGTTTGATTTTACAGTTTTTGTATTTGACACTGACACGATTGTGATAAGACATGGATTTGTCATTGTGGCTTTTAGTGATTTTCTAAGGTCCATAATGTGGGTCATCAATCGCATAAAATATAAGCATAAAAGTAGGTACGCAGTAAGCCAAAGAGGACCCATTGGCTTGCTATTACTACTCAATAGTAGTAATCCGTAATTGTCCAATGACAATTACGGAAAATAAAGGTAAATGCGGTCTGCATAGGGAATAAATAACCCATTTGATCGAGCGATCCGAGCGTGTGAAGATTTTAGTGTCAAGTAGGACGTTTCAACACTGTTCCTACGTAGGAGTATCATGAATCAGTCATTGTCAAAGGATAACTCATGATAAACGAATGTTGCGTATTTGATAAACTCTTTTTTTGACTTTAGAAGATCACATATCGATTATAGTGAATTATGATAAATTAGTTAGTTTTTGAAATTAAATCTAACTTTTTGGCCGAGGATAACTCTAGAAAAATTATAAAACATAACGAGTTTGCATCAATATAAATAAAAACTAAGTTTTTTTAATCGTCTTTTTTGGCAAAAACTCTTATGAAATGTTTATCTTGAAGAGATAACGTAAGTACAGAAGAAGTCCATCCCAACTCTGTCCTTTAATCAAGTTATTTTTTATAATTAGAACTTAAATTGAGAGGTTACATTTTAACAACTTCAAATGCAGACGAGCTCTGTGGCGCAGCGGGCGAAGGTCCGCCTGTGACGCAAGGGGTTGCGGGTTCGATTCCCGCCTCGGGACAAATGTCTGTACGATCTGCAGATATTTGTTCAGGGTGTTCTGGGTGTTTTTCTATATACTTATAATAAAAATATTTATCTATGTAGTATAATGTATTAAGTATATCAGTCATCTAGTACCCATAACACAAGGTCTGCTTGGGGCTAGATGTAGGCTGCTGTGTGATTTGTCCAGCATTAAAAAAAAATGCAAATTACTGGAAGAAAAAATATCGTTCGATCTAAGTCCGGGCGAACTACTAGTCTATTCAATTGGGCTGCAAAAGTCACGCCCTGGTGCACAAAGTGCGTAGCCTACTGTCTAGATCGGACAAGGTGTGTGTGCGGCCCTGTATGGACACCATGCTGTCTAGAGGACGCCCGGACGGCGCGCCCCCTAATCCACTAACCTAACCTGCAGTTTTATAGCAATCAATTAAACTTACGAAGTAGGGTAAATTTATTCTGCCTAAATTACGTAGGTCCCTATTTTTGAATCTCTCGTATACAACGATGCGTATACATTTGCTTGATGCGAATGAGTAATCGGTCTTGGTCACTCGTGTTGGTTGTAGCGATTCAAAAATATATTAATGACTGAATACATATGGCCAGGTGCGTGTCGGGCCACGCGCTATGTAGGGTTACGTAGTTAACCTGATGTTAAAGTTGCTGTATGCTTTTTTCGTTTACCAAAACATATTAAGATATAAGTATTAGTTGAGTTTTAGGTTTAAATTATTCCGGTATTTTTGGTAAACTTATCACTTATTTGACCGACAATTTCTCCGAAACTAAAAAAGCTAGTACTTTATATACTAATACTTTACCGTTATAGTTTTCCTAGAAAGTTCATGGGTTCGTTGATTTTTTATGGTTCCGGACCTTAAATGGAAAAAACAGAACCCTTATGGGATCACTTTGTTGTCCGTCTAAATGTCGGTCTGTCAAGACCAATTATCTCGAGAACGTGTAGAGATATCGATTTGAAATTAAAACCATATACCTACTCAAATCTACAGCCTCTTTAAGCTGATAAAACAATATTCTATGTTAATATGTTCATCGGACGACAGTGGATGAGACTTGCACAGGACCGTTTACGTTGGCGTGCTGAAGAGGAGGCCTATACCCAGCAGTGGGTGTCAACGGGCTGATATGATGATGATGATGAATCTGACAAAAGATACGGCCGTATAAGCCACAAGAAACGGATGTTTCGACCTTCTCAAAAGAATCAAAATTCATAGGGTACTTTCCGTACACCTAGAACTATGAAATTTCGCAAGGTATATCGTCTTATTCTGCAGATACAGAGTCAAAACTCCAAAAACTATACATTTGCAATTAAATCTTCCATAAAAAACGTACGAAATCAATCATCGAGGTTAAGCAACCCTACGCGCGGTCATAAATTGGATAAGTGACCGAATCTTTTCGTGCGTTTTAAAAACGTTTACTACTAGGTATTTATTACACATACCTACGGAACCCGCGGTGGGCGAGTCCAGCTCGCACTTGTCCGGTTTTATTTGACATTGTAAAGCTATTTTGCACTTCAGTTTAACTCAAAGTCAAACTTAGTGTGTTTATTCAATAGAGCAATACGCTACTTAGAAAACCTTAATCCTACGTTAATCCTTTAAACCTTAATCCTACTAATCAGCGCATTCTTGAGACGCATAGGCCTCCTCCACCTCTTACCACGTCTTTCCTGTGCTAGTCTTCTCTATTCCTTTCCTGTGCATAGCAGTTCTGCTACTTGTGCAATGGCGTCGACCCATCTTTTACGCTGTCTCCCTCCTATTATTTTCGATAAATCACGTAGTCACCATTCTTTAGCAGTTTAGTTCATTTTTCACCTTTTTCGCGTATTGTATGTCCTGCCCATTTTCATTTTAAAGCTTTTAATTTAACTGTTACCTACATCTTTAAGTTTTGTGATGTTTCTTAGGTCATTGCATTGTCTTTGTTTTATATGACTTCGATTATAATGTTTGTTTACTTATTTATATTTTGCACATTGTTGTGTTGTTAATATTGTAAGTAGTGTATTGTAAGCAGTGTGCTAGTGGCATACATTGTGAGGTATTAGCAGTTCGTAACACAGGCTCCGCCTAGCACGACTGTTAAAGTACATACTCTGTTCAGTTTAGCAGGTCACATGCTATTCGAGGAGGCTCTTTAATATTAATTAACAAAAATGTTAAGTTTAAAGACAGACAAGATATAGTATGCTTATCTGTGGAATGCGTCAAAATAGCATGTGTAGAGTTGGAGCGAGTTATTGTAGTAGGTGTACACTCCGCCCTCTACCTCATATTAAATATTTGAAAAAATAATGGATGATATTTTATTTAAAAAATCAAATAAAGTTATCATAATATTATGTGGAGATTTTAATACTGACATTTTAGAAGTTAATTTCATAAGTACTAGACTAATTAGTGAATAGTTTAAAGAAAAACTTAAAAAATATTAAATAATTTTTAAAAATGTCTGCCAGATAGCCAAATCCAATTTTATAAGTTAATTAATTAATAATAAATTAAAAAGTTTTAATAAGGTCTAAATTATAAAATAGTGAAAACAAAATTAAAACCACGTGGCAAATTATTAATGCCGAAACATCCCTTACACTTACCTTAGTACAAGAACATAAAACAAGTAATAAGTTGAAACTTAAAATTAATGATAATATTATTGAAAAAGATGCCGACATTTGAAACATTTCTTACTGATATCCCTATTTCGACGACAAAATCCTTAAACACTTCTCAAACATTGATGATTCATTATTAATAGATTATGTGCCAGCTTGTAATACCGAATTTAGATTTGAATATGTTAATGACCAGGATATTAAAAAGGCATTTAAAATGATAAATGTAAAAAAACCACGGATCTCTGGGGTATTTCCGTAGTCATGATTCAATCACTATTAGATACTGTTGCACCCAATTTAGCCATTATTTTTAGCGAATGCGTTAACTGTGGTGTATTTCCTGATCTAATGAAGCACAGTAAAATAGTAGGTACCATTATTCGAATCAGGTACTGTGACTGATCCTACTAACTTTAGACCAGTATCAGTTTTGCCAACGTTCAGTAAAATTTTTGAAAAACTTATGTATAACCAACTATTACGTCATTTAAATACCAATAATTTACTGCATTGTAAGCAATATGGATTTAATAGCGGGAAGTCAACCAATGATGCCGGGCAGAGTTGTTGTCACATATTTATGATGCTTAGGAGAAGTCGCAAGATGCCATAGGTATTTTCTTCAGTATCTGTTATCAGTATCACAGTATTTGTTATTGTTATATAAACTCATAACATTACATTCTTAAATTAATTCCTCTAGGCTTATGTCGGTTATAGTTTTTTGTGGTTCTAATTATAGTTTTTTGTCGTAAATAAAACTACGTAAATGTATGGATTTCTTTTATTCATTTTTGTAAATCCTAGCATGCTCCTTTCCACGCTTCTTTGGCAGGTTATAAGCCTTTGCTGGTTTTTTTGGGTCAACGCCCATGTTTGGCATCCGTAAGTTAAAACAAAACTTATGTATGCGAGGTACCCCAAATGAATTATTTCTTCAGCATTATTTGTAGAACTAATAGTCTCTTCGTAGAGCCAACGACAGACAGACATACAAAGCGAAACTACAAGTAACCCTTGTAGTTTCGTATGTCTCGTATCATATCTCTCGTATTTATGATTTTTTTTTTATTAAAAAAATATATTTTATAAGCGTCAATAGAATAAACATGGGATATTATTATTTATTTTCTAAAATCTGATCGATCTATTGTAAATGAGCACATTCAAAAAGTTATAATGTATCTTTTTATGTTTAATCATTTATAAATTATAAATGTTCTTAATATATTTTGCCGTGGGGCATCGGCAAAAAAATGTTGCCCCCCTCTCTTTCCCGTGGATGCAGTAAGAGATACCTCTGGAAGACGGGCAGCAGGGTTCTTTCCGTGTATCATCCCGTATTGCGCTCGCCAACCCGCCTACCAAGCGTGGTGAGTATGGCAACTAACTACCTACTATATTTAAGGGGGGCTTGCATACAACAAATGTGATTTTTTTGCCGTTTTTTGCTTAATATTAATAACGGCAACAGGTAAACGCTTCAAATATTCACAAAATAATAAGTTGTATATTGAATTTAAAAATAAATAATTAAATTAAAATAAAACAAATATTTGAGGGGGCTCCCATACAAAAAACGTGATTTTTTAACCGTATTTTGCTCGATATTGAGAATGGCAACAGTTAGACGCTTCAAAAATATTCACAGAATATTTAGTTTCATATTAATAATTTCAAAATTAAATAATTAAATATAAATACAATAAATATTTAAGGGGGCTGCCATACAGCAAACGTGTCAATATTTAATGCCGTTTTTTGCTGGATATTGTATAATGTACAAAGCACAACCAAAAGTGGGTGTATTGTCTCTAAAACAAGTTGTTTTGCCAAATAATGGTACGGAACCCTTCGTGCGCGTGTCCGACTCACACTTAGCCGATTTTTATTCCTTGTGTTGCTTTCCGTGACGTCACTCTGTCAACGGCTCTGTCGGAAAACCAGCGTTTGTTGTTAACACACCGACTTATGCTGAGACAGAGACCTTTATTTGTATAGAAATGCATAATGTTACTAATAAATTAATTATCTAGATATTTACTAGGAGAAGGACATGGGCTACTTTTTGTCGCGGAATACGCCAACGAATTCGCGGGCACCTGTTAGTATTATGTACGAGTATTTGAACAAATCGATTGGAGACAAAATTAATTATCCGCGTCTTGCCAAGTTAGGAGTAGACGTTTATTGCGTACATTTAACACGAGTTTCAGTCTCATTTGTCGGGTGAGAGCCGAGACGGGAAGAAGGGGGAGCTTGCGGGGCGGGGGTGTCAGGGGGTTGCGATGACGCGGGCTGAGGTCAGACGGCGGCGTTCAAGGTTAAGGCCACCCCTGTCGACACGCACCTAGTCAGATCGCAATCAAAGCCCTGCAACGTCCAGACATTACTGTATCACAGCTTAATTCGGCGAGACAAATTAACGACTAAGAAAAATTACATTTCTAATTACATTTCGGAGATAAAGCGGAGAACCACGTCTTAGTTCTGTTTGCTTGATCGTTGTGGTCTAGACGTATTATGATGTCGATGAGCGTAGATGCTATGAATTTACTAGGGTGCGGAAAAATTACCTACCTACTAGGTGTATTTTATTAATGTACGAGTAGACAGAGTACGTAGGTGTGAAACAATACCGTTGTTATTTCCCAGCCACATGACAATGGTAGATGTCATGTGTAGGTTAAGTTATAATGGTAATAATAAGTTATTTATAAACCAAAACTATAATAATAATTCAGTTTAGATGCGAGTGGACTAAGAATTTAGCTCAAAGGGCGGGCGGGAGTCAGTGGGCGGATATCCGTCGTGTTTTAGAACGGTGAGAGTTATTCCCCGTTCCATTCCCACTTGGCTAAACTCGCTGTTGAATGACAAGGAGGCTTGATATTGAGCGTCTACGGAACTCTGCCAGGAAACTGACACCACCGGCAGCTTGGCTCGGGCAGACTGTCCGACGTCTCAGACGAAATGCTATTAAATGACGTCACACGCCTCGTGTAAGGGACGCGGAATAACACCGTAACGTCGCCACACGACACCAGACATTATGTAACATAATTATTATATATATCACAATATCATTTTTTAAATTATTGAAAAATATTTTATTAAAGATACCGAGTGGGGCTTACGACGTCATAAATAGCCATAAACTGTAGCAAGGCGTGACATCACTCAACATTTCGACTATACTGACTATTTTTGGTAATCTATATGACGGACTAACATTTAAATTTAGTCATCTTGTCTATTACTACATGACTCAAACCACATAGCACATTGTCTGTCCGTCAGCGCGTCACAAGTGCTAGAACCAGACACTTCGGCAAATGTAGGTATTGTTTTAGCAGACAATAGAGCTGGGTTCTCAAGACCCCGATAGAGATTAAGTACGCAGACTACAATACTAGTGCTGTACCTTGATAACAATGGCGATAAAGCGATAGAGGTCATTCAAAGTAAATTTCATCGGTAACCAAGGCACCGACACCGAATTGAATTAGAGTTGTGGACCGCTGGTCATCTTCTCCATACAATTAAAACAAAACAAGCGGATAAAACTTAAACATGCATTTTATTTTATTACTGCATTAAGAGTAGAGCCGATTTTGATCTATTTTTGTTTAAGGACTGACGCATCGTCATTTCTGCTAATACAAAGTTTAAATAAAGTTTTTATAAAGTTTGAAATTTTTTATACAAACTCATTTTAAGACGAAGATTTGCATCCGAAGCGAGAGGTTTCAACATGATTTTTTCATAGTGGTCGCAGAAAAAGTGACCGAAATCAATAGGTATGGATGACTTTGCACGATGATAAGCCACAAAGGGACTTGATACCGGATTCCAGGACACTGTTCCCGCCAGTCAGAGGATATGAGTTCTTCCTCTACGTTATCGGTCGGCACTTTTGCTAAATTAAAATGGATGAGGTTTAAAGTGGAGCGGCCATAACTAACGGTTGGCGCGCCGACTGCTAGCGATTACAAAGTTGTAATAGAATTCCTTTTTGGCCAATGTTTTTGATCATCTAGGACAATTGCATTGCATAAGAACGGGAAAACACAAAAAACCTTAATTATTGATAGATTCGTATCTTATTTTCTCGTTATCTCAGAAACATCAATATTGTACGTGTTTCTGGAAATTCACTGAAAGTGCTCGGATTACAATTCAATGGTAATTAAAATTTGAAGCTAGCAAATTAATCAACATACTTTCATATGAGATTTCAAATCTACGGCCACAACCACTCGAGGTGGAGGAGGTCGTAATCATCATCACCATCATTGTCGGTTTGTAGTGACCCACTGCTGGGCATAAGCCTCCTTCCCTAACCGCCAATCAGCTCTACTCTAGGCCTTTGCATCCAGGTCTTGCCCTTTACGGCAACTATGTATATCGTCCATCCATGTGGCAGGTGGTCTGCCAAGAGGTCTTCTGAGGTCGTAATATGAAAGCACAACTAATATTAATAGCAAAGATAATGCCGACCTCTGTGGCGCAGCGGGCAAAGGTCCGCTTGCGACACAAGAGGTTTGATTCCCGCCTCGGGACAAATGTCTGTACGATCTGCTGATATTTGTTCAGGGAGTTCTGGATGTTTTTCTGTATCATCATCATCATCATCAGCCTTTATCGACCCACTGCTGGGCATAGGCCTCCCTTTGATTTTGCCATTCGCCTCTGTCATAAGCTATTCTAAGCCAGGTGCAACCCACGTATAAAATAACAAATATCTAATTATGTATATAGGCCAGATGATGCTGTGTCAATTGACCAATATTATTTATATAATACAAGTATGAGGTATTAAAACAATTTTGCACATCATTTATTTTCTGATTGAATTATTAGAACGGAAGCGTTCGTAAATTCGGTACTACCTATCTTTGATAACTGACTATCTCTGTCATTTATATCATGAAATTTTATGGTAGGAAGAGGTCCAAACAAGACTTACTCATGGGGTGGAAAAGAATCCAGATTTTTCTTACGTAATCACAAGAGCAAGGTAAGCCACTTTTATATATGCGATAAACTCATGTGTGAGTGAAATAAAAACGTATTCTATGTAAGGTCCTAATTACTTTTTCAGTACCATCAATCTAAAAAAATCTTTGCATTTTTCTTCTTTGCAAGTTTTGGTAGAAACTAATTTTTGGTAGAGTGATTAGAAGTAGTGAGGTGGTGTCAAAATGGTAAAAATGATGATGATAAAGTATTACCAATATTAAAATTAAGGAATAATATTACCAAGTTTGTAGTTACACCCCATGCTGCACAATAGGACTAGCGATGACGTGACCGAGACGAGCTCTGCGTAGGGTCGCTCCCTCCCTGTTTGAGTCGACTCTACGCCATTATGAGGGCACACCTGCGAATGGTACGGAACAAACGTGGTTGACAAATATTTTACAAATCTTTGTCAAGCTAGACATGTACAAGCTTGAAAGAAATAAAGAAAGAGAATAATACACATTTATTTACGAAACACACTTACACTGCACCTCCTTATCTTTACCTTATGTCAGTTAGGTGTGAAACTTATTTTCCTTAAAGTTTACTTGTGCTATGTGCATATAAATAAAGTAGCTGTCCCGTGCAACGTCGTCTACAACGCAACGGAAGCTCTCAAAATGAGTATTTTTTGTTTACGCAACATTTCTCAGCCATGCTCCGCTCGTATTAGTGGAAGCGTGATGGTTCCAGCCTTTCTCGATTGTTGGGATATCCAGCACCGAAATAATTTATCAATTTGAACCAGTATTTTCTGAGATTAACGCGTTCAAACAAACAAATAGACTTCCATCGGTCGTCTGACACCCGTCAACTGAAAACTCCTCTCCATACTTCCGAGTTCTATGATCATTCTTTCACCATTCAAGCCACTAGACTCTGGAACGCCTTTCCTGTTTCCATTCGACACAGTCATGATAAATCTCTCCCTATCTTATAATCATGGTTCATAAATTTTATCTAGAGTCCCTCGATAATCTTTTGTAATTTCGTTAATATTAGTATTAGTTTATTTAACTACATTTATCTAAATCTACATCTACACTAATAATAAAGAGAGAAGACTTGTTTGTTTGTCTGTATGCATTGAATAGGCTCTGAAACATTTGAAAAGTTCTTTCACCATTACAATGCTACATTATCCCTGAGTAACATAGGCTATATTTTATACCCGTATTCCCACGGGAACGGGAACTACGCGAGTGAAACCGCGGAGTGCGGGTGATATAAAATATATATGTATGTACTTATATCTGAAAATATTTTGATCACATCTCTTCTTAAATCTCTCTCCTTCTTATTGACCTCTAAGTACGCCACCGTATTTATATTGTTTACTCTTTCCTGTCCATGAAAAGGTTGCCTGGAAGAGATCGCTTTTATCGATTATCATTATTATTTTATTTATTATTTTATTTTTCTTTTATCGCCCATTGTGCATTTTTATTTATTTAAAATTTTCATATTGTATTTAATTTAAGTTTTGGTGTACAATAAAGATATGTTCGGTTCACCATCACAGCCGTGGCACTGTCCACGCCCACTGCTGGACATAAGCCTCTTTCATACATCTCCAAGATCATGAGGAGATTGTTAGCTATCCCTTAGCAGATTCTTACTGCATCCACGGGCAAGGGGGGGGAGAGGCAACATTCTAATGCCGGCACCCCACAGGAAGATGGTTTATAGAATACTCAAATACATATTTTTTTGTTGCTAGATACAAAATGATACATAGTAAACTCCCAGTCCAGAGGGAGGACTGTGTTCAGTAGTGAACGTTTTACGGCTGATGAAAACAAACATTTTGTCCCTTCGACGGAGATCGAAACCGCAACTTCCTGCGTCTCAGCCAGATATTAAACCAAATTACGGAGGTCGTCGATAGGTCGAATTGCTTCGAAACCCTCATTTGACATTGGCAATCGCCTTAATAGTGCCCCAAATTCCAGAACACGGGTCCAGGGGAGGCCTATAAATTTTAACGGCGATGGTGCGCCTCTCGCCACAATGTCGCAGTAGTTTTCCCTCCGAGATTCTTACAATGGTACTGAGGGGAAACGTTTTTTTATCGGATATAACGATCGGTTGGTAACTATCATAGGTAAAAAAACACTGCACACAACACCATATTGTCCCAAACTAAGCAAAGTTAAATATTATAAAAAGGCAAAGTTGCAATCAGCGACTAGTAGACTAAAACATTTGCAAATTTAAGGAGACAACGCGAATACTTGAATGTTTACGTAGTAATTGGTGTAATAACAGCCTTGTTATCATGTGTGTATTACACTCTCTGCAAATGAAGAACAGTTACTTACAACTTATTACATAAGAGATAATATAGCTCAATGTAGTTAGAGCTATAAGGTAATGATGACCTATATGTACAAAAGGAGCTCTAGGTAGGTACGTGGATAAGAACTCCATCAGTCTAGAATTGACAAACACCTTTAAAAAACGTGTGTGTTGATGCCAGAATTCAATTAAAAATTGATTTTTAATGTTTGTTTGTCTATCGGTCTGTTTGTTCCAGATACCTAATCCCCAAACCAACTCGTCTGACTTTGACTTTGAAACTTTTACTGGCAGATTGCTGATGTTATTAAGGACTAACATTTAAGAATATAATTAGGGTTCTGCGTAAGAAAATAAAGAAGACTGTTATAGAGAGTCTGCCTGACCATTTACTCGTAACATAATGCGATTCGCATTGTCATGATTTAGACTAGGTACGTTGCGCCTAGCATTCTACCAAACCATAAACATTACCTTAGGTATTCATTATTTTTCAACAGATTCTTGCAAGTTTAAACTTGTATTTTATCAAACTCGTTTCTAAAAAGCTAACTAAATCTAAACATCATTGTAAAGTAAAAACAAACAAACTTTCAGTTTGTATAAATAGGCGTCTAGGTATATAAATTTCCATAATGCAATTCGTCTAGACCAGACAAAGTGCGCTCGCGAACGCGCCGACCGGAGAGTGTCTAGAGGTGAAGCGAGACGTAGGACGTAGGTACCTAATGCAGTCTGCACATATGGATGTCGATTGTCGACCCAGACGTATCGAGTCATAGCCTGCCCTTCGTTGACACAACTATCAACAAAGGTCTAATAAGTTATCCTTCCAATCAAGCAATAAAATTTATTTTGCGAAGCGAGACTTTATGTTTTTGATGCTTAGGTTTTATTATTGTTTTATGACGCGATTTCAGCGTTGTTTATTCTGATTGAATTGAATTGGTCGGGACGAATATAGGTAATACAAAAATCCAATAATAAAACGTAACAAACCCTTGAGCCACGGTAGATCAGTATACCCTACATTAACTTTTTTGATAATATAGCACAAGCTGAGTGGTTGCCATTTTCTTTGTCGAATAACTTCTTTACGTAATATACATATTTGTATTTTCTTTATTGTAATTTTCCTTTTAATTTTGTTATATTTTCTGTTTATTTATAATTATTTGACACGAAATAAAAAACTTTTATTATCATAAATCTGTTTATCTTATCTCAAAATCTACTAGCTCTAAACTATTAAAAAAAGTATACGTAACCATAAAATTATGGGCGGAGTAGCTGGATCTACATAAATATCTATTAAAATACTATTATTACTCTGATTATTGCTTGATCTTTAGACAGAATTGGATAAAATGTAGAAAGTAACAAAATACCTTTAACTTACATACATGTAAAACAAATATCATGAAGTATTTATTTAATGCTTTCCCTTCAGGTAGATAATATTCGAAGAAAAGGTACCCTATGTTAAAGTCATAAATAAAGCGACAAATTTATCTTCTGAGTAAAAAACTATCAAATTTTTAACTGGAGTCTTTTAAACACTTAATTTTGCTAACTCAACCTTAGAGTAGACATCAATGAGAAGCAATTTCTACCGTCTGGAACTCAAGATTAACAGACAATACAAATAAATCTATCATTAAAACGACTTTCATTTATTATAATCAAAAACACGGGAATTTCTCTCTCTTTCTTTGTTTCGACTGTGTTTAGTTCAACCATAACGATCCGAAGTCCTGCTTAACGCCCGCCAGTAAAATACATTTGATCGTATTCATATCATCAGACAATTGTTTGCAGGTGAATGTTAAATGTACATTAGATGACGTCAAGTGATGTTAAGTCAATGAGATTGTCTTGTCTAGACGAGGTACTGCAAACAAGTGACGAGATCGGAGGACACTCGTCTGAAGGTTGCCCTAAGGCTGTATTACGATCCAAATGCATTTTATGCCGTAGTAGTCTCCACCGCCAATGCCGCCGCGCCGACTGCTAGACAGACTTTATTATTTTTATAAAAATAAGTGCCTAAGCCTTTTCTAATTTTAAGATAAATAAAGCTCCACCTCAAATCCTTTTTATCTCTAGATTTTTCAGTTTCATGTTATGCAATTGTTCCTAATAATAGTATGTACTGTATTATCTTTGTTATCACTTACTATTTATTGCACAATATTACAAAGTGCGGGCTCAATTTACAGCATTTTTCTTAGGAAAACTAATGGTTTACAAAATAGCTGCGTGCTTTTTATTAACAAAACTTGTGATGAATCAACACTTCGGGGTTTTTACGGTTGTTAAGTCAAAATCTGACGATCGATCGCTTATTTCTATTTGAACCGTAAAAACCCTGATATTTAAATATTTATAAATATAAGCCGTCGAGGTAATTCACTGATTACCTAAACGATCTGTCGATCAAAAGTATGTCATCTGCGAAGGGTCTTAGTGCCAAGCGCTATAATGCCAAATTCGGAGCAGACGCTATAAAAGCTGGGTTGACACAGTCTACGCCAGTATTATTGGAGTTTGGAGAATTGCATTTGTTAGCGGTCAAGTCACGTGTCTGAATGGCTTTGCTATTATTTTGGTTGAGAAAGAACCTACTTAAAGCACTCGAGAATATCATCAAATATCGTCAAAGCAGAAATTTAATCAAAAGATTCCTCACCTTTATCTCCTTTATATTCAATTGGATCCTATCTGATAAGCCTGATTTTTTAAGAGGGACTTCTTAGGTACTTCTTTAAAGAGGAGAAATAATAATTGTGGTTAGTGAATAATGAACATAAATGTCCCAGGAAGCATAACGTACACCAGTTGCGCTGGATAAATTATCAAAATAAGGACATGTCACCTATATGTATTTATTTCCGCATTTTAAAATCAATCTTATAATATAGACAAGGGCAATTAGAGCGAGTTGTTGTACAGCCGTGGCCCGGTCGTGTAACAGACAGACGGACGGTAATATTAATTAGTGTCGTGTAGGGCGCAGTCTAGACAGCCTACACCCTCGCCACCCCGGCCTCGTGCACCGCAACGCACCCCTTTATACAGCTAGTGGGGAAATAGCTGGTACACCTTCATTACTTTGGGTTTCAGAGCTAACAGCAACCTATTTTTTCCTGAGGTGCTTTGTGGAAAGACGAAATACGTGACAAATTATTGTTGAGTGTTTTGTGTGGATTGTGTGTGCTATTTTCAGATTTGTTACTGTAAAAGAGTTCTTTCTAAATACCTTATTGTGACACATTAGAATACTACTGATACTAGGTACTTTGTGATGACCGCAGAAACAACAAAATTATGAAGAAGAAAACCGGTCTTTCAAATCCATATTATTTCCTACCCATGGCGACAACCAAAACTAACTAATTGAGCCTCTAAGATTCAATTCCATTGATAAATCTATTTATTTAATATACATATGTATAATCAAGGGCTTCTTCTCGTAGAACGTACTAAGGGCAACTAAGGTGTATAACAATTTATTTTGTCTGTCTTCCTATCTGTTTGGCTGTTTGTTCCGGCTTATATCCTAAACGGTTGAACTGATATTGATGGGACTTTGAATGGCAGACAGCTGATATTACAATGAGTAACTTAAGCTAAAAAATAAAAACTGGCAGCAACTAGTTCGTAAAATATAGTTAGTAAAGTAAGCTACGATACAACCAGTCCATCATCCCACGTAAACACGTTATTCGAGATTATTTATTTATCATAATTGAGATACTTCTTACTCATAAATGCAAAAGTGGTGTAGCCTACAGGAGAGAGGAGAGAGAGGAACTGCTCCCTTTGTTCACTGCTCAGACTGCGTAATATACCTAATGCTTACTTATTTTCAATACTCCGGCCGGTGAGATAAAACAATCTCAGACTTAATATCAAAATTTTGTAAGCGACCCGACCCTTTGTAAGGCGGATTAATAAATTCTTGCTCTATTATGTAAAGCCTGGACATTGCGAAAATCTTGAAAAGGCTATAAACTCGTATTGCAACCTCCCTAATTTCATAATATTTTAAGGCAAAATTAACCCTATATCTATGTTGATTCTTTGCTGCATTCAATACTAAGATTTCATCCTTCCCACTTATACTATAGTAGAGTCCATTGAAAAATAAACCTGTGGGACGGTTAAATAATTTAAAAACATAAAACTATTTTTTTTTACAAATGTAGTTATTAAAGACATTAATGTTACATGGTGAATAAACGTTAAACAGTCATTATTTCTGCTTATTCATTCGTTATGTCCGTATTCGTATATCCTTTAAATATCCACTTATCTTCAACACAAAGAAATTAACTACCCAGCGATAAACAAACACAAGACAAAGCGGTTAAATAATGAGTCGGCTAGGTTATTGGCGTAACTGGAACACCTTACAAAATATTTATCATAAGTACAAACCCAAACTTTAATTTATGTTCGCATTCAGAAACAAACACAAAGTAGGTTTCACCGAATTCTGCAAACTCAAAGGATTGTTAATGTTAACTAATGTGAATTTGCAACTAAGCCGCCGCCTTCCATAAATCATAACTAACAAAGTCGAACGGTTAACCTAATATTTGGAATATTTGGTGCGTGCAAGGAGTGGCGAATTATGTAAGTTTATGCTGAGCCTAGTCTAGACGCGGGGGCGGACGAATGGCTACGAAGGTAGGCACAGCTTAGGGAATAGTGCGAGCCCTTTCCTTCCACGACCCTTCAGCCTCACTGCCGCTACCGACGGAATTGGGCCACGCACACAAACACATTTTATTGCCGCAGGGTGGTTTTATGTTTTAAGATAAAACTGAAGATGAAGAGAAACGTAGGCGAGGGGAATGATTAGTCTACAAGCTAAGCCTGAAGCTAAAATACAGTTTTGTAAATTAGGTTTTTTTTTGTACAATTTCGATGCTAAAAAGTTTTCTTTGCTAACATGTAGGTATTGTTTTAATGAACTATAAATTCAAGGGATGTGGAAGAACTTGAAGTGAATTTACTATCTCATCATTTCAGCCACAAAACGTCCACTGATGAACACAGGCCTCATGGATCTCCATGAGGGGTAGTTGCCATTCTCACCACGCTTGGCAGGCGGGTTGGTGAGCGCAGTATGGGATGTTGATACACGGATAGACGCTGCTGCCCATCTTCCGGAGGTATCCCTTAGCAGGCTCTTACTGCATCCATGGGCATGAGAGGAGGGGTATCATTCTACTGCCGGCACCCCACGGCGGGAATTTACTCAAGAATCAAGAATCAAGAATCAAAAAATACTTTATTCAGTGCGGCCGCATGGACCTTATTGACGCGTATACTGTGTTGGACTCAACGCTTATTGCGCGACATTATACGCTTGGACTCAAGAAAAGAGAAACAAAATGCGTTTGACTAGCCTAAGTATTAATTTTACCAAAAAGTCGAGTTAAATGGCATAAATGTTTTCAAGTAATCACGTACACTATTACCACATATTTAACCGCATTTTTGCCCGAAGTTTCGACAGGATTGCTCCTTGATTGGTCCCGGGAAGAATTTTCTTCTTATAATAAATATAATACGGCTTACACCACGTACCTAACTTATTATCATCTTGCTGACGTTTCGTAGACCATTTAGAAGTTCTCGTTTCGCGGCCCTCGTAGTCGGCCACGAACGGTGCTCATGAAGAAGGGCCTCTAAATGGTCTACGAAACGTCAGCAAGATGATAATAAGTTAGGTACGTGGTGTAAGCTGTATTATATTTTATTAAATGATGTCAAGCCACGATAATTTAAATTCATTTTCTTCTTAGTCTTAATTCTTCTACATAATTTAAGTATAAGTATGACGACCGCGCCATGCGCCGTGGGGTGCCGGCAGTAGAATGATACCCCTCCTCGCATGCCCATGGATGCAGTAAGAGCCTGCTAAGGGATACCTCCGGAAGATGGGCAGCAGCGTCTATCCGTGTATCAACATCCCATACTGCGCTCACCAACCCGCCTGCCAAGCGTGGTGAGTATGGCAACTACCCCTCTTGGAGATCCATGAGGGAGGCCTGTGTTCATCAGTGGACGTTTTATGGCTGAAATGATGATGACGACCGCCCCGTGGGATGTCGGCAATAGAATGTTACCTCTCCTTATATGCCCGTGGATGCAGTAAGAATCTGCTAAGGGATTTCTCCGGAAGATGGGGAGCAGCGTCTTTCCATGTATCAACATGGAAAGACGCTCTGCCAACCCGCTTGCCAAGCGTGGTGAGTATGGCAACTACCTCCCCATGGAGGTCCATGAGGGAGACCTGTGTTCAGTAGTGGACGTTTTACGACTGAAATGAAGTATAACGAATGAGTATGACAATACTTATACATACTTGACTAGAACAAATTGAATGCAATATTTTCCGAAGGCTCTCTCTTCGGTAATGTATTATGTAGTCGCAACAGCCTAGATGACTACATTTTGTTTTTTTAATTGTTAGTCCGTCATGTATATTATTAAAGTCTTTCTAATCTTTAAAAAAAGCCGTGTTGGCCGAGTGGTATGTACCCTCGACTTTCAATCCGAAGGTCGTGGGTTCGATACCGGCCGTGTACCAATGGATTTTTCTGTCTTGAAAAATGTATGTGCACACTTAACACGAGCTTTAACGGTGAAGGAAACATCGTAAGGAAACCCGCGGCTTAGTTAGCTTCAGACGTATTGACCTGTTCTTTCCTCTGAATAATAGCTGACTAAGCTGAGTGGATGGTATAGGTGCTGGGCAAGCCTAATCCACCTAACAATGTCCCAGGCACTGCAGCGTCCCGTACAACATGATCACCAGTTGCTGACGCTCTGTAAATCATCTATAATAGATACAAAGGCCTTACTTTTTTTCTAATCTTATTGGTTACTTATTTTTTAAGTAATCAAAAAATAGGCGCGATACATTATTACGATACCAGAAATGTCACGTGAAGTCATACGCTGGTACCTACGCGTTCTTACATTGACGCACCAAATGCGCAAATGCCCTCAGTACAGTATTAAGACACCACGAGCCCCCACCTAAACTGCGACTCGCTTTATCTAAGTAGGTATTGATCTTCGGTTTTCATACCCTTTTAATATACCTATTCAAGACGATCTTACACCATAAACAAAGCCTTTTTAAACTTATTTTTGTAACGTTTTTGCAAAAATCTAAACGAGTCAGTTTTACGTTCCGAGAAACTAACCAGACGTATCTGACTTTTGCAGCGTCGCAGACATAGCTTCCGCTTAAAAATGTTATGCACTTCCTATGAAATAAATCCGACTGCACCTAAACTTACTCTTAACTTCTGGGAGATGTCAGTCGTATAGTAGAGTAATAGAGATGATATTCCAACGGACGGTGCTAAAACAACTCGGCCACAAATATGCAAGAGCATTTTTTGATTAAAATTTTTAGGTTCATTAAAATAAAACTTTAGACAAGGTCGTAATTCTGCATAAACCTAGTTTAATCTGGATATCATATCATTTCGCCTTATTGAAAACTTATGTGATTTTTTAGTTGCATCATTGAACATGAAACACCTAGATAAAATATACGAAAATTATAATCGAATAGAATAAAATAACACATACAATATATATAGCCGTGGGGTGCCGGCAGTAGAATGTTACCCCTCGTCTCATGCCCGTGTAAGAGGCTGCTAAGTGATACTTCCGGAAGATGGGCAGCAGCGTCTTTCCGTGTATCAACATCCCGTACTGCGCTCGCCAACCCGCCTGCCAAGTGTGGTGAGTATGGTACGTGAGTACAAACCCTCATGAAGATCCATAACGGAGGTCTGTGTTCAGTAGTGGACGTTTTACGGCTGAAATGATGAACACATTTATGCTAATTTCCACCCAGAAACAATAATCACGGGCTCGATGCCACTAGTATAAATATAATTATAATAATCAAAAATCCACAATATGTATTAAATGAACATGCGTAAGTACGAAAAATAATCAATCATTCCAGTTACCACTGAATTTTTTCTTCATATATGAATAGTAACGATGGTCGACCCGTCGACCTTTACAATTCGTTAAACGAAGTCTAGACTGTATTAATATACCGTGTAAATCTAAGGCTTTGAGAATCTTACGCAGTTTTCAGAATTTTTCAATGACTCGCCCTAGCCTTGTATGCTTTTCATAATGTAGGTAGGTGATGTGGAAAGGTGGGATGAGATAATCGGGACAACCCATTACGTATGGCTACGTGGTAGAGGAATTAGCAAATACTAATCTGTGCAAATATGACGCTGATTGGTAGAGAGACACTGTTCATACACTGAAATAACGGTCTCTACCAAATTTAATTTTCGTTTATTATTTTTTGCTGTTTTTTGTCAAGCTAGGCAGGCTTTTAGCTAGTTTAGTTTTGGTAGGTGGTAGGTTTTGAAAAAGTCACAATTAAATATATTTTTTTTACAATATTTTTTTTTCATGGGCCAAGTTTGTCAGCGAGCGATGGAGCGCAGCATCCTGGGTGTCAAGCGCACGGACAGGATCCGAAACACCAAACTGTGATCCAGGACTGGGATCGCGGAAGTAGCTCTGATAGCCGCTAAGCTGAAGTGGGACTGGGCTGGCCACATCTGCCACATGCCGAGTGAGCTGTGGGCAAAGAGTCACGGAGTGGCGGCCTGACCCGGCGAGAAGGCGACGCGACAGACCGAAGCGCAGATGGCGGGACGAACCCGATCAGTACATCGTTGACTGGAGGGAAGCAGCTCAGGATCGGGATATATGGAGGGAATTGGGGGAGGCTTGCAGTGCAGTGGGACCCAAATGGCTCATTAACCCTTACTTATTATAGCATGCAATGGGACATGTACGAATTCAAATTTAACATATTATTCATATGAGTATGTATTAATTAAAATTATATATTGGTTTGATTACAAATGAATTATGAATTATTATCTAAGTCTATAAAATTTTTTCATAACAGATTATTACAAAATATTTGCTATAAAAAATATTTTCTCATTATAAATTATTTTAACCCATAATTTTACTCAGATGGCTGCTGAATAAAAGACAAAGGTTAAAATTGAAAAGTTTTGAAACCCGCTGAAAGCAGACAAAAGTCAGTTAGTAAGCAGTAGCCGTAAGGTCTGTTGTCTGCGTGCAGTCTGCCCTTCCGTCGCCCTTGCCCTCCTGGTATCTACTCGTAGTCACAGACGAAATGTAGGCATACAAATAATATAATCACTTAAGGACCGGAGCCTTTCCACGCACACTGTTTTAAACGTGCAAAGTTGAACTTTTTAATCATTCGCGACCGTTTTAAACGTGCTGAGTTGTACTTTTTAGACTTTGCGATCTGTAGACATAATTTTAAACTACGTTCAAAGACTTTACGTAATTACGTACCTTAAGGGGGATAATTTTCGTGACCACGCACAAGGGCTGCAATGCACTTGATACGTGACGGGATTCAATAAGAACAAGGTAATTACGCGATAAGGTCCCGTTAATAATTCATCATCATTATTTTAATATTAAAATTCTTTGACATAAGATTTCCGTCTGGTGTATTAATAAAAATAATACCTACTGTTGCTGAAACTGTTGTAACAGTTAATTAAAAAAACCGACTTCAAATGATACAATCCTTGACTTGTTGCTGAAAAGATCCAAACCGCTATATGTACGCCTAATATATTGTAGTATTTTCCTCGATTTATCATGGATCCCATCATAAGAACTAGGTGTAAAAATAAGTAAACATAATTTGGTTAAACAAAACTCCCATTCGCAAGCTTAAATTTAGGGCATGAAAATATACCTTGAGGGCCGACAGTGTCTACTATTTCAATTATTTATATCCTCATGGATCTCATTCTAATTCTTAAAGAGGTCACCAGATCTGCACTGACGTCCCGCATTGGGGTGTATTGTGTATTTTCCCCCGAGGTACTGCCCCGACCCTAACCTAACCAGCCCTACTCCTTGAAATACCGGAGAAGGGCTCGGGGTCGCCGGTAGCATTCCATGAGCACCCCCGAAGGGTATGCCGATGTTGTTGAAGAAGAAGGGCATGACTCCATGAGCTCCTGAAGACCTATCTCTGGATCCCATCATCAGAATAGAGTTTTTAAAAATGGGACTAGCTCTGAAACATGATCTACCTTATAAAAAAAGAATCATCAAAATCAATTTTTAGTTGGCGGAGTAATCGCGAAACAAACATACAAGAAAAAATACAGTCGAATTGAAAACCTCCTTCTTTTTGAAGTCGGTTAAAAAGTAGGTTGAGAGTCATCCGTCATTATTTGATGCAAAATAGCTCAATCACATGACAAGAAGTGGTTCTAAATTCTGGTCGCAAGATTTGACCCAGCCAAACATACAATGTCAAATTAAATAAAAGCTTGTAGGTATAAGAACGCCGGCTGGATATTTCACAAAATGAAATAATAGAGTGACCATATTTTAACTGGTGAAGAGAATACATATCATTTTGTAAATCATTAGTGCAGGCATTAAAAACGTAGTAAAATGACAAACTGATTTGTCACGAAAAGAGATTTAGAAAATGAAGTTTCGATATAATTATCATTAAAGCCATAATCATGTCGCCCCTCACCTAGAGTGTATGATATAAACTCTATAGATAGATAGATAAACTCTTTATAGTACATTCACCATAAAACATAAATTTCACAAAGAGAAACACAGACAAATATAACATACAATGGGCGATCTTATCGTCTTATCTTTTCTTATCTATAGGAACTTGTTGTAAAAATGCGCCTAACTTCACTTCACACTTAATTTTTGTCAAACAAGCCTATATGAAATAAAAAAAAAGTTGCCATACTCACCACGCTTGGCAGGCGGTGCCCCACGGCTAAGTAGGTATTATTATTATTATTATAAGCCTTAAATGTCCCACTACAGGGCAAAGGCCTACCTTCTTCCATTTCTCCCTGTCGCTTACTAGTTGAGGCCACTCCTCCACGTATGTGTCAAGTTCATCCCTCCATGTTTAAGTATTGTCAACTCCCCAACGACGCGCGCTCCGGCGAAAAATGTTTAGTTTTTTTTAGCAAGTATAGTCATTGTCTTTTTTAAACTTTCGCGATCACAACACATTATTAACATACATATAACCGGGTATTTATCGCGTAAATTACCTTTATTATTTCCCGACGTTTCGCTTGGATTGCACCAAGCATGGTCCCGGGAAGACTGATGTGATGGAGATACCGCAGCAAAGCGAAGGCGTTTGTTGAACTACCCTCACTTGATCTTCATAAAAAATATTAGGGCCGGTTCCCACTGGGACAGCACACTACACTGACTGTATCCACATACTGAGTTGATTTTTCACGCCGAGTACACTTTGCTATCACTGGAATCCATGAGGCAGAGAGTCTGAAACCGTCTTCACGATTGAAATTAGGATGCTTCTTAATCTCAATCGCTTCCCGAACCATTCTCTTATAGTAGTGCCTCTCGTTGGCTAGGATTTTTGGGTTGTGTAATTCAATCCAGTGATTAGGTCCTGACTCAGGACCTAATCACTGGATTGAATTACCAAGAATGGTTCGGGAAGCGATTGAGATTAAGAAGCATCCTAATTTCAATCGTGAAGACGGTTTCAGACTCTCTGCCTCATGGAATCCAGTGATAGCAAAGTGTACTCGGCGTGAAAAATCAACTCAGTATGTGGATACAGTCAGTGTAGTGTGCTGTCCCAGTGGGAACCGGCCCTAATAATTTTTATGAAGATCAAGTGAGGGTAGTTCAACAAACGCCTTCGCTTTGCTGCGGTATCTCCATCACATCAGTCTTCCCGGGACCATGCTTGGTGCAATCCAAGCGAAACGTCGGGAAATAATAAAGGTAATTTACGCGATAAATACCCGGTTATAAGTATGTTAATAAAGTATATTCATAATCATAATCTATAAGTAGGTAACTATGTATTTTCAAAATATAGCCAGACATTCTATAACCACCTAGTTTCCATAATACAAGCTTTGCTTAGTTTGGAACTGTATGTAGTGTTTAGCATTATTTATTTAATACTTTTTGAAAAAAAAAATGTATAGAGGAGGACTTAAGGCTAACATTTATGTATTTATTTATCGTGAAAATATTTGGAGTTATCTATTTTTTACTCTGATTTTTCAGTAGTAAGTTTTTATTTCTTAATATTATAAATTTTAAGATATCTTATCTATAGCTATAGTAATCCAGTCTCAAAACGTATAAATGTTTCATCACGTAAATAAGGTAGGCACGGGCGGGTCATAAATACAAGCACTCACCCATTCACCGAACAATCTTCTTTCTTTTCGAAATAGGCAGCTCAAATAAGTATTTCCATCCTATTCTTCAATCAAGCCTAACATTTATGGCCCGATGAAGCGAATTCAATATATCCTTTTTATGTGCCTAACCCGAGGGAGTTATACCATTATACCTACCAATCAATGCGCATATTTTATTTAGACCTAGACACTCTGGTGCAGCTAAGTAAATAAGAAGCTTAGGTCAGCTATATTGTAATAAAAAAAATATAGTTAACAAAAACTAAATAAACACGGCATGTGACTTGACGACCTCCGTAGCACATTTGGTTTAATAGCCGGCTGAGATGCAGGATGTTGCGGGTTCGATCCGGCGGGGGACAAAATGTTTGCTTTATCTGCAGATACTTCTGGTACATTCTCCGGTCTGGGTGTTTTCTATGTATGGTAACTAGGTATTTACAGTACCTATAGATATTGCTTGCGATATATCTGAGTGACTTCAAAGGAATACAGTGATTTGTGTATAAGTGCTATAGTGTTCAGTGAATAGATGAACAAGTGTTATAGTGGTGATCAGTGTTGGTCAGTGAAGAATTGTTCTAGTGAGAATCTGCTGAGAGATTCTTATTGGTGTTATCTGTGATTAAAGTGTTAATTTTGGTTTAATTGGACTACATTATTTAATCCCGGACCCCTAGCTCGTAACAATATTATTTTAAACAATAATTACTTTAGCGCTTACAACTTTTTATTTCAAGTCTGTAGGAAATGTTTGTAATTTGTATGCAGGCGACACCCCTCTATCCGCATTTGACCATTGCAAGTAATTTAAACAATTAAATTCATATAATTCCATACTTATACATCATCAGACATACAGATTTATATATCATCAGATATCGATAGGGCAGTCGAGAAACTAAACGCTAATCTTGCAAATTTTCATCACGGTCTGACAATAACAGTTAAGTATTTAATCTAGATAAAAATAAACATTTATTTTTGTTATTCCTCACGTACCTACTTGCAGGTATCGGTCCAGGCCCAAAGGTTAATCTCATGAATAAACCTATTGAAAGGGAATATAGAACGAATACTTTTGGTTTGACAATGCACTATGATCTACGTTATGCACACAGCTCATTTAGTTAAAGCTTGCTTCTTTATAAGAGTTATCTATCTAATTGGTTGTGTTTGCTGTGCTGTGTATGCTGAATTACACTGATGTTGTATTTGGTCCCCGAATTTATAAAATACAGCACGGTTGATACAGCGTGTTCAAAGTTCATGAGATCGCTTCTTCTTTAATATCCCCAGAAGAGGGATCTCCCCATTTTTAACCGACTTCAAAAAGGAGGATGTTTTCAATTCGACTATGTTTTTTGAATTAACATTCACTTCAGAAAATGATCTACAGGCGCAAGTTTTATCTTATAGGTATGTCTTCTCTTTGGTGTATCTATTGAAGCACAATACCTGCCTATCTCAGTGTTAAACTTAATGAGATGGTGAATATCGTGAAATCCTGCAATCGACGTCGGTATTCGGTGCAACTATCAGCCAGAAACACAGGCAGCTGATTTTAGGGGTAGTTCTGTATCTGCCGCAGTGAAATACTGGAACCTTTGACGAAATGTATGATTGGCATTTTTACACATTGACATGTATAAGCAAGTAGACATTATTACACCTTGTCACGTACTTTCTGTCATAATTAAGGTTATCTTATGAGAAAATAATTATAATATTAAGTTGTGTAGTAATGAATAAAGTAGGTTGCCTCTTTAGTTTGTAATTTTTAGTGTTGAACCGCTCTTAGGTAGAACATTTCAAGGAATTGAAAATCCTTATCAAAAATGTATCCCACCGGAATCGTAAATTTTTAATTAGGTCTTTGGAAGGCATTTCCTTGAAATAGGTTATCTCTTGTTTTGAAATTTTTGTTTTATGTTAACCTTAGAAGTATCATACTTTTTAACATTGTCCGTTTTAGTTTATTTGGTACCTATTATTAAACTAACTTAGTTTAAAAACTGGTCCCAAAGGCCTCAACGAAAAACCAGCCCAGGTTATCTCGTAACCTGCATAATGCTCAGTTGGGACCATTTTGCAGCTTTTCGTAATGGATTTTTAATTTAAGATTTAAAAAATTTGTTTTGTAATCTTAAAGTCAATTTTTAATTTATTATTTATTTTTTGTATTGCCTTTTAAAGTGTCTTCTGCTATTTATAGTTCTAAGGTGCAAAAGATTTTGATTGATTTAATTGTTTATCTATGCATCATCTTAACCTCAAAAAAAAGTATTAAGTATTAAATTCCTTAGCTAAAAACGAAGTGAAAATTTCAGTACACATCATTAAAGCAATTCTAGTTATTCTTGATACATGTTTTTACAAACATTTGGTTGTTTTGTCATCTACCTAACATAATTTGCATGATAGGTATAGAATTTTAATTCGGCTCGTATGCGTACCCATGTGGGTTGATTTATTGGACTTATGTATAAATAGGTACAACACGGCTACAACAAAAGAGATATTCACTCACTGACCCATCTCTGAAACTATAAGAACTAAGTAAGAGGCTGAAATTTAGCACGGAGGTTTCTTTTAGGACGTTAAGGCAAGGCGGAAGTTGTAAGGTTAAGGGGGGATTTTGCGAAATTAGATCACATGGGGAGACAAACAGGGAGTTATTTGATATTATCGTCAAAAATTTTGCTTAAAGACTCTCAACCTAGATAAAATACAAAATGTCCGTCCGTTAACATCAGTCTGATGTGTATCCGCATAGCTTCCGTGCATTGTATTTCCGCGAGCCTGAGGGCAGATCGTCGCATTCATTATGAGGGGGTGGGTAGCATTTTGATTCTCCCTATCTTTGTGTTATTTAAAAGGTACCAACTACATAAATTATATTAAAACTGATGTTGGACCAGTATGTCTGGCAGGCAACGTACAGCATGTTTTGCGTTGTGTGGGATTGGCGACCTTGGCCCAGTTGGTCTAATAGCCGACTGAGACGCAGGGTTCGAGCCCCAAGAGACAGGTAACAGGTCTGGGTGTTTTCTATGAATTTAGGATGAGATGTGTTTCCAAAAAAATGTTTAGTAGGTACTTTGCACGTATCCAGGGGCTCAAGTCCGTCATTTCAATGGCTTCGAACTAGTCGATCACTGACTCGTTTTTGCCAGTTTAGTAAAGCAAATCTGTCAAAACCGAACTCGAGATCGGAAATTACAACGCCATTGAAATAGCAGACGAGAACCCTGTTACGTATCAATAAACTTCCGAAGTAACCTAACCATCTGTTCATCAGCTATGATAAGTAATTTCACACTTGCTGAGCTAAGCAATCTGTACCATTCACGTAAACGGTATATAAAAATAAAATAACGCTTCAAAAAGTTTATAGGCTGACTGGTCTAGACGTCCTTCCACGTCTGTTTGTCCTGGTGTAGACGTAGCGTCTTCTACACAAAAAAGTGGGCCGCCTCGGGATGCCCGGTAGATGTTAAACGAATATATCGATGTTGGAAGCTAGTCTCTTCAGCGCGCGAGTCGTCCCACGCGCATTCGGTCTAAAAGTTTCGTATAAAATGTAACGTTAAATTAATTGAATATTATAGGTAAATAAGTATGTACCTATCACTAACTTTTGCCATGTTTCGTTTAAATTTTTAATTTATCTACTCACATGACGACTTAAAATCCCTCCTAAATATTTACTTGTACCTATGAAGATTTTAGCCTCGTTGGGATAGGTGAACAAGTACTATCCGGCTTTGTATGAAAACGGTTTCGACATGTGAGCACTCAACATAGCTGAGTTTGTAAACGACGCATACCTATCTACAGGCAAAGATAATACAATACTACAGGCGACGAGACGAAAGCCTGTGCCTACAATTCAATTACGGCTGAATGCAGAGCCTTCCAGACAGTTTTATAACTTTGCTAATGCGGGTTGTTTCTCGTTGTATTGGATGTTGTTGACTTCTCTTTAATAAATCACCTCCGCAAGTCTGACAAAAACGGGCCATTTTCTTTGGGTATTTTCGTTGATTTTGTAGTAGACTTTGCGACTGGCATACGAAGCGGTTCCTCATTTGATCGATACAAGTTGTTAATGTCTTGCCTACTAAGCAACGGGCTGTCGCCGATGCTCAAAAGCGGCACACATTTTTAGCTACGACTACGCTTGCTATTCATAGTTCGTTAATTTCGTTTATACGATACAATTATCGTGTTTTGTTGTACTTACACGTGTAATTAAAAGATATACGTATATAAAGCTATGGAAAACGGTGCCCCAGCTCCCGCCGCGCCCGCCGGCATTCGCCGAGAGCCAAACATTGATCCTGTCAAAGCTCAAGGCATCTTGTGAGGCTTATTTTCAATCTCACGACTTGTTTCTGTCTCCGTCCCCGTAGTAGCTGGAGTTATATTCTGTTTAAAATGTCTAACAAGGGTAATCTTTCAGTTCCCGGAAAGTTGGTGCCGTGGGGTGCCGGCTGAGAACGTTGCCTCTCCTCTCATGCATGTATGAAAACAGTAAGAATCTGCCAAGAGATACCTCCGGAAGATGGGCAGCAGCGTCTTTCCGTGTACCAACATCCCTTACGCGCCCCCACCAACCCGCATAACAAGCGTGGCGAGTATGGCAACAACCCCCTAATGATCTAGCTAGGAGATCCATAAGGGAGGCGTATGCAGTCCTAGGCTTAGATGTGATGTGAAACGGAAGTTATAATGTAGATATGTTTTCAGGACATCAGTGACGAAGAAAGAGCAGGTTGCAGCGAAAAGATGGGAGCCTATTTGGGGGTTCCTCAGTAAGATAAAAGAAACACAGGAAGAGGAAGCGCTAAATCTTGGTAAGAGTACCTACCATATCAAACTTCTTAGTTGTCTTAGTTCCGCCACAGACAGGTAACAGAACTTAAGCTGCAATCGCTAGGAAATTTATATTACCGTTCACACGTTTCTAATAATGATAATAATATAAAATAGTGTTTGCAAGCAGGTTCGATTGCGAGCATGTGAACCACTGTAGCATGATACATGCGCAGTACAGGGATGTCAAGCTTTCCTATATATATGGGAAAGCTTGACATCCTTGTCTGCATCCTGCAACTGCTACTAGGTAGGTATAATTAGTTAGTGTTCTGTATTGTATTGTATTGTATTTTGACATTTGTGGTTATGGAATATTTAATTTTATTTTATTGTTAATTTAATACTGTGGATTGTGTTGTCTGAAAATAAATGATTTATTTTTATTATTATTATAATTAAAAACAGTAATTTTTGGTGTTCTCTCAGCCGTAGGACTGCTAGGTATCCACGCCAACTGCTAGACATAGGCCTCCCTCATGGATCTCCAAGATTATGAGAGGCTCGTAGCCACGCTTGGCTACAACCGAGGACGCAATACGAGATGTTGATACACGGAACGACTGCTGCCCATCTTCCGGAAGTATCCCTTGGCAGATTATTACTGCATCCACGGGCAAGATAGGAGAGGCATCATTCTACTGCCGGCATCCCACGGCAGTTTTCGTGTGTGTTTATGTAAAAATCTGTGGGTATTAGATATCTCTTAGAAACTTAAAGCGTTCGATTCTCGCAATCCCATTCACATTTTTTACAACAATTTTTCAAAATAACATCCCTAAGCTATAATACAATGTTCTCTTGACATGACGCATTAGGTCTTGACGACTTCCGTGGCTCAGTTGGTGTAAAGCCGGCTGAGACACAGGTTGTGCGGGTTCGTTTCCCGCCGGGGAACAAATGTTTGCGTCTCTGCAGATAGTTGTCTTGGGTCTGGGTTTTATCTATTTACGATAGGTAAGTTAAATACATAAATACAAAAAACATTGTGAGTAATCTATCATCCGGAAACCTCCGGAAGATGGGCAGCAGCGTCTTTGTATCTACATCCCATACTGCGCTCGCCAACCCGCCTGCCAAGCGCGGTGAGTATAGCAACTACCCCGTATGGAGATCCATGAGGGAGGTCTGTATTCAGTAGTGGCTGAAATGATGATGAAGATGATCAATCATCCAGTACCCAGAACACAAGCTCTGCTACGAGTAACTTTGGGGCTGTATTGTACACTACACACAGGTGCTGTGTGTAGTGTAGGTAGGTACAGCCTTACTCAAATGTTATTTAATTTAATAATCGGGGTTAGATGCAAGGAGCTTTAACTTACGGGTTCCAATCCCGCCGCAATAGGTACAAATGTTTACTGCAGATATTTATTCCGGGTCTCCGGTTGTTTTGTCCTCCTTTTATTGTATCAGATATCTATAATATTCATTATTGTATAGTTATCTAGTTCCCATGTCACAAGCTTTATTGACTTTAGGGAGGGCGCTGTGAATTAAAATAAAATCTAGCATTATTAAAATTTAATTTGATTTCAGGATTCACCCTTGAAGAATATCGAGAAGCCGTGCGTTCTGTGAGCTGCCAACTGGAGCCAAAGAAGTACCCTGTGGTAGTGGACCCGTCGCCGTTTCCGCTGCCACCCACATCTGCTGGTAACCAACAACAGTGGGGCCACCCATAACTTACACGTTAAGGATTAGAGAAGTAGTCAATGAAGTGTGACATAGTGTGACATGGGCTGAACGGGCTCCTAAAATTCGTAACGTCTTATTTAAAAACAAGTGCGAGCGAGACTCACGCAAATTTTCAACATTAACACAGACACTCAACTTTGGTACTTTTATCGAGACGAAAGCTGAAACTGCGGCTACTAAGCTAGGGATCAACAAGGTTAAGCAATGCTTCCTACCGGCAGGGTGATTACGTATCTCGCGACAGGTTTTGCAACAGGCAATTGACAGCAATATTGCTGTCAAATGTCAATTCCTTGCTGTACTCTAATACAAAAATTTTAACCTTGTAATGGTGTGAGGTACATGTATAGTTTTATTATATCTAATATACTCGATGCCATTTAGCGTGGCAATACAGGTCATTCACCTACCATTACTACGCTATCATGAAATCGCTAATTCTGTCGCTTACCGTACAAACCTATCAAAAACGTGCTATGTGGTTTGTATGGTAAGCGACAGAATTAGCGACACTTTCATTGCATTTTATGATAGCGTAGTGAAGGTAGGTGAATGACCTGTATTGCTACGCTAAATGGCATCGAGTATAGATATCTAATAGATATTAGATAGATAGATACATATATAGAAAATGCTTTATTGCACACCTTAAACTAAACAAATTAACAAAAAAAAGAGAAACACTAAATATAAAGTGACAATCGGCGGTCTTATCGCTTAAGAGATTATTATTATCTATGACGGTACGCACTTTACCACACACCTGCTTCCATTTGTCTTATCAATCACGAAACTGTAATAGAACAATTAAGCCTAATCTAATGGGATTCACAAACATGTTCCAAATAGACATAGGCGTATTACGTGTGAGTGTATTTCATCATCATCATCATTACAGCCGTCGGACCGCTGTCCACGTCGACTGCTGGACATAGGCCTTCCTCACGATCATGAGGGGAGTTTACCATAATCGCCACGCTTGGTAGGCGGGTTGGCGAGCGCAGTATGGTATCTGGATACACAAAAAGACGCTGCTGCCCATCTTCCGGAGCTATCCTTTAGCAGATTCTTACTGCATCCATGAGGAGAGGCAACATTCTACTGCCAGCACCCCACGAGTGTATTTAGTTCTGATTTATTTTAGTATACCTATAACGATGTTAATTTTGCGTTGACATTTTATTTACAAATTAAATCTTGTTTTTCTAAATCTCACTAATTTTATTAATCTGAAAGTATGGATGTAATCTTTTCAAGAAAAAACTAGAGATGAGGACCAGGATTCGCTCCTTCGGCCCATTTTTTTTCATTGGATACCGGTTTTCGATAAAAGAAAAATAATTATGTTTAAGAAGCTGGTTTCTTATCATTAGTTTCGAAAGTAGCCGAAGGAGGATTAACACATAGTTTTGTCTCTTATAAGGACTAAGAATGTGTTCATCGTTACCTGTACAATGTCTGAAATAAACTTTATTTTATTTTTTATTATTTATTTATAGGCTGTGTCCGGTTAAAACCCGTGCGAAGCTGCGGGCAAAAGCTACTAAACTATATAAATTGAAAATAACGTGGTAGCTCTTACCGACTAAATGAAAATGTATAATCAAGACAATCTTGTATTGGTACTGTATGCGTAGACCGTAAGAACAATTAATAACTCTTGGGGTGCCGGCAGTAGAATGTTGCTTCTCCTCTCTTGCCCGTGGATGCAGTAAGAATCTGCTAAGGGATACCTCCGGAAGATGGGCAGCAGCGTCTTTCCGTGTATCAACAACCCATACTACGCTCGCCAACCCGCCTGTCAAGCGTGGCGAGTATGGCAACAACCCCTCATGATTAGTACGCAGTGATCCATGAGGGAGGCCTTTGTCCAGCAGTGGTTGTTCTACGGCTGAAATGATGATGATGACGATGACGTATAAATAAGCAGTATCTTTGTCTGCCAGAATAGAACTAACGCATGGGTATCAGTCGAACTAAATATGCATTCAACAAGTCAATTTATAAATATTTTGTATTCATATATTAATTTAAGCTTTTGTGCAAGCTGTGGGAATCTGTAATTGGAAGAGCACATATTCAAAGGTTAGGTATTTTGTCTATACAAGTAACATTGTCGTGTTAATTCTGTAGTTGGGCGTCCTATAATAAATAAATAAAAGATAATAAAACTGGGCGGACGAGTTGACGAACGAAAATATTAAATTCGAGCCGTTTTTCGAACACATGAAAACATAGAGAGTGTGTTAATGATACAAGTCGAGAAGTCGAGGGTTTTAACCAGCCCCTCAATTACTGGCTTACTGAGTAGAATAGACCACCCCAATGCAAGATGGCAAATGTGTCATCTCGTCCGCTGCGGACAAGTTTACAGCGGACGGGTTGGCACATTACCCAATTCTGGAGTTGGGAGTCCTTTAATAAATAAATAAAAGCTTATTTATCACTTTTACCCGTATATCAAGCAATAGTTTTAAAGCTACCTGGTTTTATCGCCTTTATCTATTGCTACAGCAATGGTTGGTCGGCGCGCACTTTGCCCACTAGAACGTTACGGCAGGCTAGTGAAGACCGCCCGAGACTACCCGACCCGCCCGCCTCTAAAACCGGGACAAATTTACGACCCCTACAAGCAGACATTAGTATTTCTGGGGTAAGTGCCTTTGTTATAGGTACCTAGGTACCCTAGATGTAGTGTAATGTTATCTGTTATTCTGTGCCCATATTATATAGGGCGTGGGCGTATTATATATATACTAACCCGAAAGGGGGTGATTCTTACCACCCCAAGGAACAACTTTAGTTTTACGACTTTTCAGAATTCGTTAATTTTCAGTCAAGAAAAGTCCACGAAAGTTTTAACTTTAACAGCTGGTTAAACGATAATGACAACTTAATCGCCAAATATTTTTTAATTGCAGTAGAGTAAGTGCCATAGTTTTTCAAAATGTAAAAAAATATAAATCCAATTAGGTATTATCTCAAGATTATTTAAGCACCATATCAATTAGTAATAAAAATATATAAAACTAGCTGACCCGGTGCCCACTTCGTTGGGCGGTAATTTATAGCCTATGACACTCACAAATACTGTGGCTTTCTATTTGTAAAAGAATTTTGAGCATTTATGCACTTTATTGGAATAATTTTAAAGTTTATTTTCAAGTGCGTCAATAAAATCCTCTCCGTTGCGCTCCGTTCTGTCTGCGCTGACCCTAAGGCTAGTTAATTTGTACAGCGTCAACAAACTGTTAATGCTGTACAGAACGCTGCAGTGCCTGCGAGATTGTAAGATTAAGAGATAAGGCTTGTCCAGTTGTCCTGTCCATGTCCAGTAGGTACCATACTCAGATTAGTTAATTATAATGTTTGATGTTTCAGGAGTGTCGAAGGCGACCCGATTTCATACGACCTGCCAATCTCACGCCACGAAGTTACCGAAGAGATGTCTGCTGAACCTAAGCAACTGACCATCACCCCATTTGATTTCTTAAACAAGTTACACGAGTCATAGAAGAGAAGACCTAACGTAGAACTAAATTACGTAAAGTTTAATAGATTACTTGACACGGAATCAAAATTATATTCAGTCCGCCAGTTAGATAATACAAAAATAACGGTCACGTATTTTTGTGTTTTCAAATTAAAGAAAGAATAGAGTAAATTAGAAAAGAAAATTGTACAAAGAGTGGGGGGCTCGTGACGTCAGACCATAGTCATAAACCAGTGTCCAGTGGTTTTTGTTAATGTACATAACAGACTAAAATTTTAGGGGGCGGAGCCTCCTATTATGCATAGCGCTGTCTGTCCGTCTGTCTGTGCATGACACGATTACAACCGAACGCGTTGACCGATTTACATGAAACCTTTTTTGTGAGCCCTGTCTTAATGAGAGAAGGTACTGATTGATTGGTGACAGGGACTGGAGTTATTGTTAATTGGAGTTGTTGTGACCTCAAAAGGTCACCAAAGGTCAAAAGTGGCATTTTTCGGAAACCTTCGCCCCCTTTTCTGGTACCTTCGTAAGTACCAATGCTTGTTTAATTTAGTCAAGTAGCCTATTGGTTTCAAAGGGGTTCGAACATTTTCCTATGTAGAAAAATGTTCCAACCAAATAATAACAATATGTATGGATATGCCGACTTTGGCATACCCATACCTATTGTTTTCAATGTTAAATCCATACAAACAAACTTTCGGCTTTATAAAACAATAATGTTATGGATATGCCAACTTTGGCATACCCATACCTATTGTTTTCAATGTTTCCGCGCACGGTGGAAGTATAATTATGAGTAGAGGGCACTAACACTACTGGCATAGTATTCTAGTATATCTGTGCTACATAGGTACTATACTAAACATATTTCGGGGTACACATCAAACTATGACAGGGTAAAAAGAGATTCATAAAGTAAAAGTAGCTACTTTGTTCAGCTTTATATTTATTAAGTTGTACTTATCGCTAATGCTTCTTGGTGGCCACCATTGCGGGGAGCTGCGATACAATATTGTCGGGTGATACCTCCACCATTACTGCTTCATCTTGCCCCAGCCAGTGGAAACCAGCCAAATACTGGAAACAAAGCAATGTATAAGAGTTTTGTTCCAGTGCTGGACAAAGGTCTCCCATTTCCTATACTTCCACATATATGCGAAATGTTATTTACAAAATTAATGTGACGCCAAGTTTTATATTATTAGATTTCTCTACTACACTTGTAAGGTATATTTTGAATGTGTTTTAGCTCGGTAACGTAAACGTCGGTGATTAAACGGTTACGATCCCTTTCAGAGTTGATACGTGTGCTACGTTATTTTACTACCTTAAATCAAAACGCAGTTTATCATTGTAACTTACCTTCACTGGTATAATTTTATAAGGCAGCACTGTGTTTTGGGAGTTTGTCCTGTATTCCTGGAAAAATATCTTTAGTTAATCTTATGTTTTCAGTAATATATTTATATCAAACTAGCTTCTGCCCGCCGTTTTGCATGCGTTTTACCCGTACAAAAAGTAGCCTGTGTTAATCCTGGTCAATTTCTATACGTGCGTAAAGTTTTAGCTCAATCCGTAGGCTAGTTTTTGCGTGAAGATGTAACAATCATCCATACAAACAAACTTTCGGCTTTATAATATTAGTAGGATGTACGAATATCATCTCCCTTGTGTGATGAAGTATTTAGATGACTATCTTGAAACTTAAATATCTCAAAAGTAAATGTGTGTTTGTAGGATCCTTTTTAGTTGAGATTACAACTCCACAGTTGACGGGGTCACTTTTCAAACGCGTATTTTAAAGATAGGTGTGCTTTTGACTAATTGGCAATCAAAATCACTAGTTAAATGCAATATGTGTGTAAAGCAACGGCTTGTCCTGTCCATATCCAGTAGGTAACATACTCTCAGATTAGTTAATTATATGTTTGATGTTTCAGGAGTGTCGAAGGGGACCCCATTCCATACGACCTGCCAATCTCACGCCACGAAGCCTTTTCAATTACCTTTTCAATCACCCATATTGAGTTTAGATCTTGAAGAACGACAGCTTTCCTGCTGGGGTGCTTTGTGATACTCTGTATCGCCGAGGTGCGCGCAAACCATTGAATTGGTAACACCATATCAGGCCACTCCAAGAATGTTTTCGACGTTAGCTCGAACTCTACGATCTACAAGAGAAAAAGAGAAAAAATAAGTAAACATAGATTAAATAAAAAAATAATGCCGGACATACTATAGGCGAATGCTACACGCTCGATATGTATCGCGATATTTGGATCGTAATCCAGGATCACGATATTTATCGAGTGTGTAGTACAGCGAATGGCGAATGCTACATACTCGATAAATATCGTGATCCTGGATTACGATCCAAATATCGCGATACATATCGAGCGTGTAGCATTCGCCATAGAATGTACTAATGAACTACTGTGAATGTATAGATACCAGATGATTAATAGAATACTTAATTACATTTGTTTGTCGAAGATTGGTGATTATAGTTTTTCTCCCTTGTCATCTGGTTAAGGCCGATTTTACAGGTGAATATTTAAGTCCTGACTGACTCACTGACTGATATATCAACGCACAGCCTAAACCACTGGACCTAAAGACTTGAAAGGCACACATATACCTTGAGTATCCTAGAGGTGCACTAAAAAGGGATTTTTAAATTCCCACGGGATAGGGAATAAATGGGATTTATATTTTCGAATCAAAGTAGCTCTGCGTGAAAACGGGGATTTCCACGCGGACGAAGTCGCGGGCAAAAGCTAGTCATCATATAATGCAAATGCATTAACAAATTGACGGCACAAACTAAGGGAAGCCTATACCTAGCAGTAATTGAAGTCAGAATGTGGATTATAATGATGGTTATGAATGCTTTCTCACCTTTTGATCGACGTAAGTAACATGCAGCACTTCATGCTCGCTCACGACCGACAGCGCCGACGGTACACACTGGTACGTCGGCAATGTACAGTGATGTTCAAACTTCCTCCCGTTCAGCGTCCACACCGCGATCGCACATTTAGTGTCCGCTACTACCAAATAGACTGCACCGCTCGGCGTATTGCTCGATATAACCATGTGCAATATTGCTTTTGTACTGAAAACTGAACATTCACGTAAGTTAAAATACACACATTGTACAAAGGCGGTGAGAGAATGGTGGCACCGCATAAGTTTACGGGGCAGACCAGCCAGGTTCTGGTTTTGTTTGGTGGGTTTAAAGATTTTTTTTTATTCTCATAAGAACAAAAATACTGTTCACTGAAATGAGAATAACATAATTAATTAGGCTCGTGTCGAAACATGCATAACTTAAAGACTAATAAATACATCTTCTTCTTCTTCTAAGCCCGGAATCACCCACTGCTGGGTATAGGCCTCCCTGAGTTTTTGCCAGCCTCCTCTGTCCTGTGCTTTTCGCATCCAGGTGTGCCCAGCGACATAAATACATAAAGTTTATAAATACTTAGCTACTCAATTTACAAAACGATAAAATAACTTTATCATAGGTACACAATAAGTAAAAACAAAACTCAATATTTTACAGCAGACGCAACATTATTTTAACATCACTAATCAGCTACCTTCTAAATTGTAGAAATGTAAGTGAGTTGTTATTAGTTGTTGGGCTGCAAAATGTCGTCTTGAGATTGAGAGCAGCGGGAAATTAAGGAAGAATGGCGATTAAATACAGGAAATAAGAATAAACTCGGTGTGCCCACTACTAGGCTCCATAAGGTTCAAATACCTTTTAAAGGGCAATGTATACGCTTTTACAACAAACTCCCAAGTGAGTTGCAGAAGTTATCATTGAATAAATTCAAAAACATTATCAAACGCAATCTGTGCAATAAAGCTTATTATAAAATATCAGATTACCTAGAGGACAAAACCACTTGGGACGGAATCATCCAACTCCGTCAAACGTAACATAAGACAAAATCAAATTGTTAAATGATGACTATAGCGACCGAGTTAGGTTCTTCTGTTCGCTTCTTTTCCTAACACGCGTGTCATCTGAAGTGAACAGATTCAATTATGTGCATATAAGGGGGCGAAGCCCCGTAATATGCATAGCGCTGTCTGCCTATCTGTCTGTGCATGAGACCGAACGCGTTGACCGATTTACAAGAAACCTTTTTTGTTAGAACCGTCTTAATAAGAGAAGGGTACTGATTGATTTTGGTGACCCTATGGTCACAGGGACCGGAGTTATGACAAAAGGTCACCAAAAATATAAGTCTTCAAATAGCCGAAAACGTCCAAAAACCAAAAAATGCCATTTTTGACCTTTTTTTTTTTGATAGATAGGTTAGCTGTTGATTTCATCCTTGCTATCGTAAGAATGAGATCGACGATGGAGCGAGCTTCCATGGAGCGAGCTTCCCTAGAAAATGCCTGTTAACTCTTATCTTAAACGTAATCGGGTCATAAGAGGTTGGAAACACAGACGATGGTAGTTTGTTCCAGTCGAGAGCAGTGCGCATTATAAAAGACGATTGGCAGCGTTTAGTTCTCAGCTTTGGGACCTTTGGTGACCTTTTGAGGCCTTCGCCCCCTTTTCTGGTAGCCCCGTACCTATGCTTGTTCTATTTATTTGTGTTGTTTTATTTTGTTACTTGTGACGCGTCAATAAGGTCCATGCGGTCGCACTGAATAAAGTATTTTTTTTTATTCTTGATTCTCGAGGTGGCTATACCTAGCAGTTGGTTAATGTGGGCTGAAAGATAACCTCATGGAACTAAAATTTTGCCCCACCCTGTATAACAGACATCCACAACTTTTTTTTCAACCTATCCACAACTTAATTACACAAAATTCGGTCTTACCTCTTTATACCTTGCCTAACTAAGATATGAATTTTTAATAATTATAAATAGTGCTGGACAAATCACACAGCATCATCTAGCCCCAAGCTAAGCAGAGCTTGTGTTATGGATACTAGATGACTGATATACTTAATACATTATACTAGATAGATAGATATTTTTATTATAATATAGAAAATCACCCAGAACACCCTGAACAAATATCTGCATATCGTACAGACATTTGTCCCGATTTACTTACATTTGTTAGTGTTGATGGTATGTACAAGTGTGGCGCCCACCTCGGGGTCAACTTGGAAGACGTGCAGGGCGCCCGGCGTGTGCGCCACCATCGCCCGGGCGTCTTCGGTGAATGCGACGCGATCGCATGTCTTTATACCGTGCACTGATAACTTCGATAGGAATATCCTTTGCTGATCTCCCTGCAATAATAGTTTATTTAAAGCAGTGGTAGTCATGAAGATTGAAAGATTTTTACATTAGCACATTTATATTTTTTTATTTAGGGTGTTTTATGTTATTGTTTTATGACCTTAAAACTAATAACCACATCACCCCCTAATTTATTATTTATTTATTACAGATGAATCCAAGGCGCCCAGGCACTATACTAATATAAATATACAATAGAAAAAAATACATAGCAAACAATAAATAATACATTGATGTCAAAAATTGTTAACTGATACAAGAACAAAAATTCACTAAAAGATTAGTAATTAGGTTACTTAGGAACACTGCCCCAATTTAAACTAGGTTTTTTTTTTAAATGATTGAGGTGCTCCTTAGTGCTATTTATAGCTTACATCCACCAATAAGAGAGGTCATATAATATATAATAGATAAGTGACTAAAACTTGTTATTATTGGGCTAGTATGATTTTAAGTTACAGCAGATTTAAGATATGACAGAATAACAATTCAATACTTAATTTAATTAATTTAATTCAATTCAATACTTACATCTTCATCCTCTTCTGCATCCAGTTCCATTTTAAGCATTCTCAAATGGCTGTCTGTGGCACAAATTATGAACTCGCCAGTAGGAGAGAGCTCACAACAGCGTATCTGCCTCTTGTGTTTTGTGTGAATCTGGAGTAACTTGGTTGGTTTCTCTGTTATATCTAGTGCTAAGCTTGTCCTCTGTTTTTTCGGAATAATGTGGTTGTAAATATCGTCAGTCGTGTCCTGTTCTATTTTGACATCTTTGTCCTTCTGGTTTGGCTTTTTGATCTTTTCTTTCTTCTCTTTGCTGTCTGTGTTGTTTATGTTAGTGATCGCGTTGCCGCCTTCGTCAGTTGCATATGATCCTAGTTTCCAAATCTCCAAATATGTGCTATACCTGATTATTACAAAATGTTTTATTAGAGTTGATTGAATACAGTTTCTTCCCCTAAACCCATGTTTTGTTACAAATAGTAACAAGGTATCAATAAAAACAATGTTTTTAAAACAAGCTTTTAAAGTCTCTTCATTTCACACCTAAATTATTTGACAAAAAACACATAGTCTGTCATTGTGGCGACAAGCATTGATTTTTTAAGTTTGCATATTAGTTTGTCACCAGAATTTAAGGAAAATAAGTGTCTGCAAGTGACCCACTAAATCTATTTTGTTTATTCTATTTGTTCCATTGACTGTCCAATAATTAACATTGTTAGTGATCTACTTATTCAATCAGAGCCAACTCTTGTAAAAATATCTTCTGTTTTTTCAAATCTGTTTATAGTCAATAATGTCAATAATGTTTGATTTATCCCTGAATGAAGTTTTTTTAAAATTAAAAATGGTAATTAATCTTACCTCAGAAGCAAAAGTTTTTTGCTGGCACAAACAGAAGTTCTTGGTGACATTATCATAGGTGGAATCCTCATTGTCCACAATGGGGGATAGCTTGTAAACACAAGGTAGCCACTGGTGCCTGCTGATATTTGCTGGTTGCCATGTGTGATAATAACCCTGGAAATTATCAAAACCTGCATAAAGGGAACCATAAAATTCTGGCTACCAACTATTATTTTTTTAAGTACCTCCTTCATCATTCCAGCCGCAAAAAGTCCACTACTGGACACAGGCCTCCCTCATCTCCATGAGGGGTAGTTGCCACACTCACCACGCTTGGCAGGCGGGTTAGCGAGCGCAGTATGGTATGTTGATTCACGGAGACCCTGCTGCCCATCTTCCGGAGGTATCCCTTAGCAGACTCTTACTGCATCCGCAGGCAGGAGAGGAGGGGTTACATTCTACTGCCGGCACCCCACGGCATAGCAGTACCTCCTAACTTTTACTTAATTAACGCAGATTAAGCAGCACTTTATAAGCTATTGTTGACATTATTTCCATACTTAACAAAGTGAAAATCTGACAATTTAAAACATTTGACCAGTGTTTGTAAGGTAAGGGGGTTAGTGTTTACTTTTTGTTTTTCTATCATTAGGAATAGCAATAAGAAGTGATGCAAACATTCAATTTAGAATATGTTTACATAGAAATTACCAACTGATAGATAATGTAGACTATACCTGACATCATGTTCATGTATGTGCTTTTGTACATTTTTGGCCCAAAGAGATCTTGATTCTTTTTCCTCTACACCATTAAAAGTTTTGCTAGTGCCCTGACTCCCTTGCACTCTGACAAAATGTGCCATTGTTGGATCCACACCACTGCAGTACAGATTCAGTTCATCGTCAGAGACTGCTAAGGCTGTTATGTCAGCTTTATGAGTAGTAAATGTTTCAATCTGAAAATAGTGTTACAATATTTATAAACTTATTGGAAACCGAGACTTTGTTTTAATTTTACTACATTGATAATGTCAACTGATGAAATTATAATTTGCTCTCTATATGTAGATATAGCTGCAAACAGATTCATTCATGTGCCTTTTTTCTTGTTAACATAAGAATAAATATATTATTTTATCTTGTAAGTGGATTCATCTATGTTTTGTAGTTACAAACAATGGAAGCAGAGTAAATTAATTTCTTGATTTTTTTGTAATTGGGTAGCCCAAGTTATTTAATTGTTTTTATTTTTATATATACTATATGTTCTGTTGGTAGATCATATAAATACATTTTTTGGCCAATTTATATGTAATTTTTAACAGGTACACTACTAGTACTCTCAGGGAAACAGGTTTTTTTTTATGACAACATGGAAGAAAAAGGAAGTATTTACTATAAATTTATGTTATAATAGACTTACCTGGTCACCAATAATACTATCCCAAAATGAGAGTCTGCCAAGACTATCCCCGGAAACAATGGTGTTGTCAGATAGAAATGCTAGGCACCATACAATGACTTCCTCTCCTCTCTTACTGACAGAGAGTCGACATGTAGCTTGACCAGTCTTCACATTCCAAACCCTAATTGAATCTACCGAACCTACAAAAGTTTATGATTAGTTTGGAACTGGAGGACTAAAAATGGTACAAAAGTCTGTTTAAAGATGTTACCTGTAGCTAACATATTCCCTGAGGTATTAAATTTGCAGCACAGTATTCTACCTTCCTGTTTATCAAAGAGCTTCTGGTAAATAATATCATCATTTTCTACATTGAATAAATTTATGTATCCTTGTTCTGTGCCTACTGCTGCCAGTGTGTGGTCTGGAGTGACATCAAGGCACCATGCAGCATAGCCAGTCAGTAATGTGGTGGTTTTTAAAGCAAGGGTCTCTAGATCCCACTCAAGCAAGGAGCCTCCAAGACCAGTGGAGAGCAGCCTATCCTGCACCCAGCATAACGCTTCCACAGACCCATTTTCGACGCCAGGAATAAATTTAATCACGTATGGAGAGTGCTTTACGTCCCATATTTCAATAGAAGCGTCACTTCTGTAAATAAACCCATAGAATAAACACGTTATTATGAGTTTTTAACTGTATGTAAACATATTTTCGAAAAGTCCATTTTCTTACCTTGCAATAGCTAAAAGGTTAGTGGATTTGTTCAGAGAACCACAGTTTATAGGCTGCGGCTTCGGATTGTAACATCGTAGTCTATGCACTTTACTCCCCATATTTAATTAATTGGGTGCAAAACGACATCCACACATTCACATGCAGTTTACAAAATAATTATAACCTCAAATTCAATGTGAAATGAAAACAAAACAAGGTTAAGTCAATGTCAATGTCTTAGATTTATAGACTGAATACAAGTAAATATACTTCAAATTAAAAAAAATCATAAATGTTGCCAAGACACGTACTAAACAAAGTTGACAAGCTCGAAGGAAACTTAGTCTGTGAAACCTTATTCTAAGTGTGAAACCATGGAGGAAAAACGCGTAGATGACACGTATCACTATGTAAGTGATATAAAATGTTAAAGCGTCCGTCACTTCTTTATTAATTAATAAAAGACGCCCAACCTTAGACGCAGAATGAACACACATCTTTCTCACATTATCAACCTAAATTATTTTGAGACTCGTGCTTTTGAAGCCCTAAGTAACTATGGTTTTATTTAATCTCATTATGCTGTATTATCTCTTGTTGGTGGCCCAAATGAATAAATAAATAGCTTTATAAGACTGGCAACATCAATTTTGATTATTTGGATTAATTTGCATGGGATTGGTGGAAATAGTACAGACCACCCTCATATTATTGGTCAGAACAGGAAAGAAGAATTCCTTCCGTCAAATTCCGTCTGGTCTGCGTCTGACTTCGTCAGTCAAGTCACTTCGTTTCCGAAAGGGAATTTATTTTCATCAAAATAATTCGTGTTCTAAAACTACTATTCTCATATTGCGTTCTAGTAATACATATTTCTACGATGGGTGATGGCCAAAGTGAAATACAGCCTTTGCTGAGAGATGGTAAGGGTATAAACACCTATCTTTGATTATGATGATTCAACCATCGCATGATAAGTTATTGTTGCTAAACAATGTAATAAGATGGCCTGAATGTTTAGCAAACTAGTCGTAGGCAGCATATGTTGTGTAATTGGCTTTCCAGTTGTTACATCAATGATTACGCTTACCTTTGAAAACTGCATCCCTAAATTGTAATTTTTGTATGACAGAAGAAGTTAACGTCAGCACAATATCACCTATTGGGCCTGACGAACTGCCTCCTCCGTACCAGCAAGCGGGAATGCCGATGGTAACATGCAGAGTATGCCAGGCGATGATTGATATATCTGGGAAGCGGGAACAACATGTTGTTAAATGTTCAGAATGCAATGAAGCCACGGTGAGATTATTGTTTTTACTTGAGAGTAAATAGATAGCTGGAAGAGGCTACAGCAGCCTTGGGGACTATTCTATGTAGCTTTTTGCTCTATTGAATAAACACTTATTGAATTTTATCTCCCCGAAGATCCCCAGGGCAAAAAGCCATGGGTAACTACTGCTACTAATATTCCAAGAAAACCTTGATCATCAGCTCTATTAAAGCCGCATATTGCGGCACCCAGTGGAGGCTGATTGTATTTGGTTACAATACTCAGCAGTGAGGGACTGAAGAAGATAGATAAAACCATTATTTACTAATGGCAGTAAGGGTACACCTGCAGTATAGCAACTACAGGGAATTTAAATAAATCTATGAAATTGAAACACATTATAGCAAAAAGCATTATATACCTATATTAAAATGCAACTTATTTGTATGTAAATACAGTTCACTTTTAAACCACAAGAGCTTATCTAGTAACATCTGTTGTAAATACTCTGTAAAGGTTTAAAACTTTCATGTTATTATATATTTCGCGCTATTCTTAATAATTCAGCTTATCAATTCAATCACATTAGGCTGATATTGATACCAGTATGTTATGTAGTATATGATTTAAATTTTAGGTAACAAAGTGATTAGCTTAGTGAGAAAACAAAAAAAATATTTTAAATTAGAGTTAACAGTAAAAATCTAATTAACTTAATTTCAGCCAATAAGAAATGCTCCACCTGGCAAGAAATATGTGCGTTGCCCATGCGACTGCCTCCTTATCTGCAAATCATCTTCTCAACGCATTGCTTGCCCTCGAGCTGACTGCAAGAGGATCATAAATCTTGCACCATCGCCAGTCACACCACCAGTTTCCACACTCCCTGGGATGTGTAGGGTCATCTGTGGACATTGCCAGGATACATTTCTGGTAAGGTTTTTACAATTTACTATAACCTAGAGAAAGAAGGGCATTTTCCCTACAGGTAGGAACTATAGGGTTTTTGAATAAGGAAACTTCTCTAGATATCTTCCCTACATCTATCACTACATAGATATAAATTGAAGTTGCTTTCCTTGTCTGTCTGTTTATTTCTTCTTAATCATGCAATGGATTTTGATGCAGTTTCCACAAATGGATAGGGTTTCAAGAAAAAGATTTAAAAGTACATTAAAACTGTTTACTACTAAAGTCATTAAGATTTGATGTAAGACCGCTGAACTATGATGAAATGGTTAAAGATGACAGAAAGTTTCATGCCTGTTCTGCCGTGCGTTCTGGCGTGCGCCGCGTAAACCATTGAACTTATGTGTGCAATTGGTGTATGGAGGAATTGTTTCTCCTTAATATAACTTGATAAGTCAGTGACAGCATATGTCGAACTCTTATTAAGTTTAATCAATTTCATGAAAAACGTGTGCGAAAACGTTTTAACCATTGGGGGTGTTTAAATATCTAAATTATTGCTTTTAACATCTTTAGTAGTTCATAAAGAACGTATTTGCCTTTAAACCATGTAATTTGAATCAATCCTACGAGTTAGAGCTTAATTAATACCCTCGCGCTAAAATAATTACGTCGGAAGGTGTACACATGTATGACAACTTTTCGCTTCTAATGTCTAACTAAAATCGGTTTGTGTTGTCTAATGAAGAGATCTGTAACCATTTTGTATAAAGACATTCATTAATAGGTAATGTTAGTAAATTATGTCTTCATGCATCCAGCCTGTAACAAACACCATAGAAATTCAAAAGAGGGTTGTTGTGTACACATTTGTTTGTTGTACGACCTTGGAAAATCATATTTTATAAACTCTGTTCAAGGTGACCACTGATTAGTTAATTTCTACACCAATGCGAAGCCTGGGCTAGTAGTTTTATAAATAAGGAAACATAAATTTATCTTGTGTAATGAAATGGTAATAAGAACCATACATTAACAAATTAAATTGTATATTTAAATATCAAATAAAATTTGGCATGTTTTTGATCCATTAGTGATGCATTATTATTGTAGTAGTAACGTTACTATCAGCTCGAATCATCCCTTTGTTGGGAAAAGGCCTCTCTCCACTTATTTCATTATTATTTTACATAATCTATTTGTAAACTTATAAAATATACTTTTTACTATTTAGAAATATAAAAATAAATACTCTATTGTAAAAAAATCAAACAAAACGGTGAATCATCGCCCGCGAAGCAACGTTCAAGCGACCGTTTAAGCCTTGCTTCGCGGCCCGTGACTAGGACTGCAGGGACAGGAATCTCCTTATTATATAAATGCCTAGTCCAGGAGTACTGCCTTTTGGATCTGGCTCTTGATCCAACTCTCGAGTGGCTCTAGATATTTTATTTATTTATTTATCATACATACATAATTATTACATTACAGAGCTTGCTCTATTGCGTTATATTATGACACTTTCTTAATACCTAGTAGGTAATATATTATAAGAAACATTTCAAAAATACAAAAATAAACTCTAAAAAGGAACATAATACAAAACCTTGCACTTGCACACAAAAACAACATCACATCTTCAGTTTAATATTGATCGAGACTTCGCTATGAGTCCGTTAACGGAAACGACTATCGGAACAATAACATTATTATTATTATTACATACATGTATATGAAAATGACTAGAGTAGACCTTGGCTTGAGAGTCCAGTCATGAGTTGAATGACCCACAATCATTAGTAATAAGCCTTTTATTTGATGTGTGATAATTAATTTTATCTATGGTATGTATGAATACTTCTTTATATTCACTTTTTTATTTTCTTTCCTTACATATTATAAAAAAGTCCCCAGCCGCGTCTGTCTATCTGTCTGTCTGTTCGCGCAGAACTCAGAAACAACTGAACAGATTTTAGTGCGGTATTCTCTAATAGCTAGAGTAATTCAGGAGGATTGTTATAAGCTAAAATTTATAAAGATTTGATGCAAGTACCCTGAACTATGATGATAAAATTTGAACATGTCGGAAAATTTATTGCCGACTGGGTGTTGTTATGGAGTTATGTTTAAGTGATGTATTGAAGAATTGTTCCTCAGGTCTACAAAAAAGTCAGCGACAGCATTGTCTATCTTTCATGGTAACCCATATTTTTGATAAAAAAAGTATACATTATTTGCGAAGTCGTTTAAATAAACATGGTGTGAATATATATACAAATAAGTTTCTTTAACGTCTTAACTAGTTCATATAGAACATTACATGCACTCTAAACCTTGTAATTTAAATCAATATCTTACGAGTTATAGTGAAATGAAAACTTTCGCGCGATTAAATAATTACATCTGCATCGTCGGCTGGCGTGCACGTATCGTAAAACAATAAATGTCCTTTATTATGCCCTGAGTTGGAATTAAATTAGGAGTTAATATCAATATATTATTACATTTGAAAAAAAAATATACCTTTCTGCGGTTTTATGTACTTATTTTTAATTTTTTCCTCTACGGCAGCTTTTCACGATGATCAATGGCCTTGTCAAGAATCAGCTGATGTTTAGTTTGTCATTATCTTATTTTAGGTTGTTACAATGAAATTGGCGCTTTGTATGAGAGGAACATAAAGTCGATTTTTTTATATAAAATATTTAATTAATCAAAGTATGTACAGTCAAGGTCAAAAATATGTATACACCACAGAGTGACAAAAAGCGTAGTCATCTGAATGGTCATAAATTCGGCAAAATAAAAATGTACTTAAATTTGTATACATACTTTGAGAGATAACTATGTAAACAACAGTTGCAATAATATGTCCTCATTTATTTAACCATAAACTTAGATACACCATAAAGTTCAAAAATATATAGACACTAGGTATAATGTGTCACTTTTGAATTTTTAATTTCATTTGACTTCCCGTTTCTTACGATATTTCAATCATTGTGTAGGTGAAAATGTATCGCATTAGCGATCATTTAAAACACAGGATTGTTGCCTTATGCGAGGAGGGTGTATCCGTGTCTGATATAGCTGACGAATTGGGCATCACGGTAAGAAAAATGTAATGTAACTAGAACTTACCGCCGAAAATGTCACTTTCTAAGGGCTTTAGAATACTTCGTCATAGATAATACGAATAATTTTCCATTTTAGAGAAAATCAGTTTATACATATATGGAAGCAAAGATGGGCTGATGAAGGCGTTATTACGAATGTCATGTGTCATTTGGCCGACCAAAAAAGACCTCCGCCATTCAAGACCAACAATTAGTAGAGGACGTGAGATACCGAAGATTCGTCAACACAAACACATATGCTGCTCGGTACAATGTGTCTGGAAATACAATAAGACGCCGCTTACATGATGCTGGGATTACATTGTAGAGTGCTTGCTAAGAAGCCACAATTAACAGATAGGCACAAGAGATTGAGGTTTGCTTTTGCGACACGTTATCGGGACTATGACTTTAGTTATGTTCTGTTTGTTGACGAGAAAGTGTTTACCTCAGCAGCTGACGGCCGGCTCAGTTTATGGCGAGTTAACCATAGCCGCTATGAAGAGGGTAATGTTCTCCCCAATCGTGGGAGTGGTCGAATGTCTGTTGGCTATTGGGGATGGATGTCTGCGGCCGGGCCGGGTGAACTTGTGGAGATTACAGGTCGATTAGATAGATACGGGTATATAGACATATTAGATCAGGTACTCCTTCCAACAGCTCATACATACTTTGGAAATAGACATATCAAATTCGTCCATACATAATGCGATACTAGTGCAGCAATGGATTAACCAGCATGAGGACCTTCATTTAATAAAGATGCCCCCAAAAAGTCCAGACATAAACCCAATTGAAAACTTGTAGGGCCTTATGGTTCAAAACTGGGACTCTTCAGTTGTGAGAACCACTGAAAATTTAAGAAATCACGCAAAGGAAATTTGGGATTCGTTTATAGGTACAGATATATGTTTAAACATGGTAAACTCTATGAGAGACCGAATAGACGCGGTTATTGAAGCTGAAGGAGGACATACTCATCATTTCAGCCATAAAACGTCCACTGATGACAACAGGCCTCCCTCATGGATCTCCATGAGGGGTAGTTTGCCATACTCACCACGCTTGGCAGGCGGGTTGGTGAGCGCAGTATGGGATGTTGATACACGGATAGACACTGCTGCCCATCTTCCGGAGGTATCCCTTAGCAGGTTCTTACTGCATCCATGGGTAAGAGACGGGTATCATTCTACTGCCGGCACCCCACGGCGGGGATATACTCGCTATTGAGTAATTTTTGTTTCAAAATGGAGGACAAATATTAGAATTATTATTTTACACTTAAGTTTAAGGAGCTACTTTTTTTAGTTATTACAGTTATTTTAATGAAATATTTGCTTTTTATTAAAAAAACGTAAATAAAAACAGAAAATAGGTAAATCGCCAATTACTGGCCACCTTTCATAACTGGTCCCATCATACTAATAATACAATCTGTTCACGTACAGAATTCATTTTCAGTTTAAGGTGTTATTGACTGGCCACCCTTCAATAACTGGCCACGTTATACAAAAATGAATAAAACGAATGAAGTAGGTGCACATAGTTCATGTTTAGTATGACGTCACGCCAATAACGTCGTAACAGGTCAAAACATGAGACAAACATATGCAATGACAAGTCTGCACTGTTTTCGTGAATTGTCAAAACATTCTATTCAAATTTGTTTCGCGTGACAAGACCGTAAAGTTTATTTTCGCTGATTTATATTTTGTATACATATTTTCGTAGCAGTTACTGAATCTATCTTTAATGACATAAATATGACTACAATATTTTGCATCATTTGCAGGATACTTATTATGTAATTTTGATTGCATACAAGTTTTTAAACTTGCCTTATACATATTTATGTGGCCATTGCAGTTTGCATATTTATTAGTATTTGGAGGAGTACATATCTTTTGTTATTTTTATGATAACTTTATTTTTACAACATTACTTGCATATATATCTTTGACCTTGACTGTACCATTGCTATCTATGCACTTTTGCCATCTCATAGATAGTCCATTGATCCCTTTACTAAAAAAACCATTCGGACGGGAATTAATAAAATCTTTGAATGCGGTTTGGACTGCCCCATCGGAGTTGAATTATTTCCCTTGCAAGAATTATCTAAACTTCGAAAAAATGGTAATCTGTTGGAGCAAGGTCCGGAGAGTACGGTGGATGTCTTAGACATTCCAATTGAAGCTCCTCTAACTTGGTAGCCGTCTGTTGAGCAGTGTGTGGTCTAGCGTTGTCCTGAAGCAGCAGTGGCCTAGAGCGATTGACCAGCCTCGGTTGTTTAGCAGCTAGCATTTCGATCATGGTTTGCAGTTGCTGACAATAGACATCTGCCGTAATCGTCTGGCCGGATTTAAGAAAGCTGTAGTGGACGACACCGGCACTGTTCCACCAAACGCTCACAAGTAACTTTTGAGTCAGTTTTCGCTTGGGACATGATTTGGCTGGTTCGCTAGGGTTCAGCCATTGCGATGAGCGCTTCCGATTATCGTGTAGGATCTACTTTTCATCACAGGTAATGATTCGATTTAAAATCCCTTAATTATTGTGCCGGTTGAGTAATGTAACGCAGCAGTCGACGCGCGTTTGTCGATTTGCTTCACTCAATTCGTGAGGTACCCACATTCCAAGCTTTTTCACATTCTCAATTTGCTTGATTGTTGGATTAAAATAGTTTATCACTAACACCGCAGCCTGCAGCTAACTTGGACGTGGTTTGCGATGGATCCGCTTCCACAACAGCCTTCAATTCTTGGTTATCAACTTTGATCTCCGGCCGTCCACGGGGCTTGTTTTGCAGGTCGAAATTTCCAGAACGAAAACGTTGGAACCAAAAACGCACTGCGTTTTCTTTAGCGACACCGCCGTCACACACATCATTAATCCTTCGAGCCGTTTCTGCAGCACTGTTGCCACGGTGGAACTCGTACTCGTAAATAACGCGATATTTCAAGTTTTTTTTTAAACTGAGTGACGCAAGGAAAAAATAGAAAAGAGGGAAAAACAAATGAATTATGGTTTTCGAAATGCATGAGTAAATAGCTGTATAAAGAATTTGGAATTCCTAACCAAAGAGGAGTTATTTGAGATCAAAGTTGCCAGTACGACAAAACGCCAATTTCATATGTAACGACCTATTTAGCGGTTGAAGTTAAAAAACATTCGTGGTCTTTTTATGAATGAAAATTACCGAATCCTGAAAAGTCGTAGAACTAAAGTTGTTCCTTGGGATGGTCAGAATCACCCCCGTCCTGCTTCTAGTAGGTACACATAATTATATGATACATACATCCTGTATAGTATTAGGGATCGACAAACGGGATTGTTGTGATCCAATTTGCCCTTTTTGTTTCAATTTAACTTTTTATTTTTGTTGGCATTGCAAACTAGGTTTTTTTTACTCAAAGGTTTATGAACTTGTAATTCACCATATACTTAAGTAGTAAACAGTTTTAAATTTCTTCCTTATCAAGGAGAATGAGTTACAGTCGTGGTCAACTAATTAGGAACACTCTAGTTAAACCAAATTGTGAATTTATTTTCCACCGAGTCTAAACAATATTCCATATCTCTTACATGTAAGTATAATTAGTCATTTATGTGCCCGATTATACAAAGAATAACAACTTCTTAAACATTAAACCTCTATACAGTATAGCTGATAGATTATCGTTATCACAGTGCTATTTTTTCAAAGAATGCTAACTGGCCATTTAATTAGGGACACTGAGATATTGCGTTCTATTTTCATAATCTGAATCTCAATATATTTTTATTTCTTCTCTTATTGTTTCGTGGCAGTTTTGGCAGCAATCCAGATTTTTAATATTTCGTTTTGAGAATTATTTCGAACAAAAATGGGCAAAAATAAAAGTTGCGATGCAACACTACGAAAAATTATTATGAAGTTTGTCGAGCGTGGTTGGTCATACCCAAGGATAGCAGAATATTATAAATTGTTCAAAATGTATGGTATGCAATGCAGTGCAACATTTCAGGCGCAACAATACAGCTTTAAATGTGCCCAGAAAAAAAAGATCGAGAAAAACAACTCCGCAAGAAGATAGAATGATAACCAGGTGAGCTAAAGATCCGTTTCTAGGCTCTGTTTTAAAAACACGAAGTGTTTGGGGCAGCCGAAAGAGCCGGTGTATCAGCGAGGACCGTTCGACGACGCCTGGTTAGAAGCAGGGTTGTTCGGAAGAGTGGCTCGCAAAGTACCGTTGTTGAAGAAAGAACATAGATATGCACGTTTGGCGTTTGCACGTAAATATGGACATTGGACCTATGGCACATGTATTATTCTCTGACGAGACCAAGGTTAATTTGATTTCTTCAGATGGAAGGCAATACGTACGGCGTCCTGTAAAAGCGGAAATGATTCCAAGATTCACAAAAAAGCAGGTGAAACATGGCGGTGGAAAGTAATATTAGAGGAAACTGCTTCCCTATGCTGAGGAACATCTCCCTATTATATGGACGTTTCAGCATGATAACGACCCGAAACATACCGCCCGTTCAGTCAAGTCGTTTCTTAACAGTCAGTCTGTATCAGTGCTGAATTGGCCAGAAAATAGCCCGGACCTCAACCCAATCGAGCACCTTTGGCACGAAATCAAGAAAAAAGTTGCCACTTATCGTACCACAACTTTAGATGAACTTAATGAAGCTTTTTGTAAGGCATGGGCAAACATTCCTGTCGAACCATGTCAGAAACTGATAATGTCTATGCCACATCGGTGTCAAGCGGTAATTACTAACAAAGTTTTTGCTACTGGGTACTTACTGATTTTACCCGTAATAAAATGGAGTTAATAAAGGAATTAAAATACTGCAGATTATTAGTTTTGCTTAACTCTGTTTTTCATTTTACTTTACTGTCCATAATTAAATGTCCAACTACAGGATGGTATAATCCCTTTAATTATTAGATTAAATTAAATACATGGTTTACCTTTGATATTAAACACTTTTTTCTATTTATTTAATCTTTTATTTACAGCCATTTATAGCATAATAACCGGAACAAATTATGCAAATAATAGTTACTGAGAAATCAATAGGGTTTGATATGTACATTATACATCTTTGCTTGAGCAAGCTGGTAACTGGTCAAATAGATTGTCCCGTATTACTTAGTAAACTGCAATGTTATGTCCCTAACGGGTTTCGTAGGTATAATCCCACATTCTACTTGAAAACAGTATCTACCAACTATCGGTGTAATTCTTACTTATGGCGGGTCTGTGACGGCTTCAATAAACAACATAATACTTCTGTCTATTTGTTCGACTGTAGCGTGGCAAGGATGAGGCGCTTATTGAGTTCTGATTTCTTTGGCTGAATTGGACTAACTTTATTCAGTTTTGTTAACCTAAATCACCTTTGTTTGTTAAAAGCTTATATTTACTTTTGTGCTTCATTTCTATAATATTTCTAAAAGTGAAGACTTGTTATTAGCCGTTTGATTCTAGATTACTTTTATAATTATGTTTGAATTGTGCTGTTAGTCTGCCTAAAATAAATAAATAACCGGTTATTTCTCTTCACTATCTTGAATGTCCCTAATTAGTTGACCACGACTGTATATTATTATAATGTATCAGTATTAGGACTGAAGAACTGGGGTCGTTGTGATCCAATTTGCCCTTTTTGTTTAATAATATGCAAATTGTGACCTTGGTTATCACTTTGCACCGTTATTTTTGTAAACAAGTGTGCTAGTACAATGTCCTCAGTTGATTTGTTCCCTGTTTGATTTGTAATTTTGTCGAGTTTCAGTATCAGAAGCTGAAGAATGTTCCGGTGCGATGCCCGCATTGCCGGAAGGTGTCGTCGGTCGGCTCGCAAACTGCCCTGATGAGAGGCTCCATTTTTGCTGTACTGGCACTTATATTTTTCGCCATTGCCCTCGGAGTGACCCTTGGCACAATGTCGGCTGCTAAGAGCCACGGAGGTGGCATCTATGTCGCTTATGTTGGAGCTTTTTTGGTTTCATTCGTTCTGGGCCTACGGGCCGTCTACTATTTTACTATGCAACGTAGTAGTATTGATAATTCCATGTAAGAGTTGATATAACCACCTATATTGTGATATGTTTATATGTCTTTAAAATATATAGAAAATTCATGATTCCATTTAATTGTAGAATTGGTTTTATGTGAATTTAGTTTTGTACCATAGTAATATTCATCACAGTATAGAATTCTGTTCTATTTGATGATGATTGGTAATTTGGTACTAAAGCTTCGAGATAAAAGATATTTTAATGAATTATGGGGATGATTTTATTATGTTAATCTAATCAATACTTGCAATGTATATTAACAAAATATTATCGCCATTTTAGTGTATACTTATGTAATATTTAAATAATATCTTGAGAAATCGAGAGAATGTATGCAATATTGATTCCCTTTACAATAGTTATATCTAACTGTTTGACTATTTACCATCTTCAAAATTTAGCAGTTCTGTATTAAGTGAAACTTAAAATCACACAGCTACCTTATTTGCGTAGGAATCTCATAAACTCTACTGGATATGCATAATTATTCCAAATAACTTGGTCAAGCAGATCATGGTTCCCATGACAGTACATGGCGTTCGTTATTAGCTTATTTAATTAACAAGTCAATGTCATATGAAGCGAGGCGACTTGATGTGCCTAAAAGGTGACCTTCTCGACAATCAATCTAATTAATGGCTATAGGTAACCGAGTTTTAAGTAAGGGTAGCACATGCCGTTTTATTTTGGTAGGTATGAATAAGTCAAAACTTTGTTTAATAACTGTACCTTAAATGCCATTTTATTGTATTATGATAATTTATTCAAGAGAGAGATTGCAACTTGTTCGTTCATATCATAGTATATTTACATATTACTGTCTGAAAACGCAAAATATCTAAATAACTAGGTGATTGCCACCCATTTCAGTCCTGCATATAATTTACTAGATATTGCTTTAGTAATTTCGTTAACCTTTAACTCAGGTGACGAGCAATCGCAGTTTTTTTATAATGGTTATATATAACTTATGAGTACAAGGAGAGAAGAGGACCATCGGCATTATTAATGTTTAGGGAAAATGACAAATTAAACTCAATGATTTCTTCTTTCCCTCACTTAGAAAAAAAGTTTTCCGAAGCGAACGAATTCAATTATGTGCTTTGTTCAATTTAAATGTTCGTTTGTTTCAGTAGTAAAACGTCCACTACTGAACACAGGCCTCGCTCATGGATCTCCATGAGGGGTAGTTGCCATACTCACCACGCTTGGCAGGCGGGTTGGCGAGTGCAGTACGGGATGTTGGTACACGGAAAGACGCTGCTGCCCATCTTCCGGAGGTATCCCTTAGCAGGCTTAAGAGCCTGTTTCATGTCCTTTCATACCCATGGATGCAGCTTACTGCATCCATGGGTATGAATGGAGGAATTTAAATGTGTTTTGTTATTATTATGTAAACTGACTATTCTAAGTAGCGTTTTGCTCTATTGAATAAACACTTATTGAGTTTGAGTTTTTGAGTTTGATCTGTGAGAAAGCACAGTTTAAAAAAATGCCCTTTGTAGACAGTTTTGAATACGACACATGAAAGGCTGTTAAATGCATAGAATGTTAGTTGGATGGAATTGACGAAAAATGTCGATGTGCCTCTTTTATTCCTGTAACCATCAATTATTTATATATTTACTTCGAAAATTCACTCAAATAAATACAATATTTGAATGAATTAATTTATATTCTGTTCGTAAACAACAAAGATACGAAGATAGATGATTTATATACTAAATACAATTTATGTCTGCGATTGTAAAACAAAAAGTTAAAAAGTGTGATTTTAAATACTCTAATTATTGTAAATTGAGTTAGGTTAATTATACGCATTTTGGATTTAAAAATAGTACCTACCTACGATTATAAAGATTTTTTTCATATTTTGGTAACTCTTATTTGCTATAAATTAATCAAGCTTTGATGCGGTTATGTAAATAGGAACGAACAAATAAAATGTCTTAATGTTGGTACTATAGGAATTACTTTGCACAGCATTATAATTTCAACTTAGTGGACTTTCTAGAGATACTACACCCAACTGTAGGCAAATACTAAACTGTTTTAGTACGAGAGTTATTTCGAAAACGATTTTATTAAACGAGCATCGGCCCATTTCTGCGGCATAGTTTTACAAGTACCGGGCTATGTCTGCAATATCGCTACCAAATGATTTTAGCTAGTCCTTCTATTTTAAAACTTCCGCGTTACGTTTGGTAGTGTTTGGCAGACTGTATCTTTCGGAAACTGGCAATAGTGTGAGCTAGAGATTTAAATATAATATTTTTATCATAATTAGCGTGTACACTACAACTAGAACATAGTAAGTATATGCGTTTCTTTAGTGGACCCTCGCTAGGCACGGCTACATTATGGAGCCTTTGTTAACCAAAATTATATACCTAATATCGATAACTCGAATGTAAAATAGGCAAACGCGCGCCACGTCAAAACACGAATGACTATTTTTATCTTGACACGACTCTAATCAATTAAGCCGGTTAAATCAATCTTAAGTTCGCTTAAGCGATACAAAGTGCACTTTTACAACTTGGACGTTACTTTTGCCTAGGAAACACTAGCCAACAACATTCGTCTTTTTAATGGTGCTGTGGTCAAGATAATATAGGTATACAAGCACTCAGTCGCCTAAAGTATTTTTTGGAGCACTTTGATTGTGTCAACACGTTATGTATGACTTATTCAACAGATCGGTTTGAATTAGAAGGGTATTCAAAAAGATCATTGTACGGCTATGACTTATAATAATTATGACTGCAATGCTGATTCAGTATTCCTTTTAATTTCAATTCAGTAAAAAGACCAATGTACTAATGACGCGATCTCTTTGGGGTACTCTTTTAACGTAAAGGAATGTGTTAAAAACAAACAGATTCAGGGTGGCATTAATAAGAAAATTGGCATGGCAAAACTGTACAGGACTTAAGTTTTTGTTACTTTCGATTATAATTAGTAGTTTAATTTTTAGCATTCAGTAAAACCTGTAAATTTGTATGCGCGTTTATATCGTAATTGATAAATATAAATTCATAAAAAAATGTTAGTGCTTTATACCATGTATTTGTAGTTTTTAAGTCAAATAAAGTACCTAATATGATTATACATTGCATTTTTTTAGATTTAAGTATACATATACTACTTAGAGTAACCTACTTACCCACATTGATAATTTGCACTAATAAAATAAAAGTCTCTATGTGGTTTTCAAATTGATTTAATTTTATAAAGACAAAATTATACATGAGAATAATTTTATATGTAAACTTGGTAAGTATTACCATAGACCATTTCATATCTTATCCATGGTACCTGTTCAATTTTTGTATGTTAGAATTTAAATTTACCATGTTTATGTATTAATATTATACAATCCTTGAATGTATTTGAACAGTATAACTTTATACTATATTCTACGGTCATAACATCACAATACTTAGACGAAATATGTGCGACACCTAGCATAAGTTATATTATTGAAATACATTACGCAATATCAAGCTTAACTCCATCTGAACTTAAATTAAAACAGGCTACTGACTCTTGAATGTAAATTTTGCAACATCCAAGTTTCGAGTTAAGTATTATTTTATTGTTGACAAAAGCCAAATGGCTAAACGACTAGATATTAATTTGCAAAAACACTAAGTTTGTTCCTTTAAAAGCATGGATTAATTTAAAGTGTAGAGGAATGTCTTAGAATTAAGTTAAAAAATACAAGCCATCAAAGTGTTGTGACGATCTAGTTTTTCCAGGCATAAATAAATACATATCGTGCATTTATTTTAAATGCTTAGAACTAGGAATACAATACTTACCTAACAACTACCTGAGTAGTTAAAATAGGAAAATATAAGATATAATAAGTGGAAGGATGCCATATGTTCTGGACGCTTTATTAGGTAGAGAATTACAGACGTATAAGGTTTTCTTCCTATCAAAGATAATACATTCACGAAACTCAAAAAAACTTCAACGTTCTAGCACAGATTACAGTTCTAGGTCTAAGTGCTACCTATTATTGAACTTGCAGTCTTAAAAATATAACAAAAACTTTATTCCTTTAATTTAAAAAGAGTTCGTAGTAGAAGATTAAACAATGCTGCCCAATGTTCTTGTTATATGTTCGCATTGCAGACACTCAATTTAAAGAGATATAATAATTAAGGAATCAACAATGAGATCTGGTCAGTATTCCATTATAATGTAAACTTTACGATGTAAATATTAGGAGAGTATCGAATGGGAAACCAAGATACTTTAGGTACTACCCTTGCAGATGTGATGAAACTCCAACAAGCTTTGATTCCTCATCACCGTATTTTGTTGATTTTAATGCTCCTTGTCGTAAGTATCCTTATGCTGGTATCCGGAGACGTAACCTGATCCGTCTGCGAGGTCCTTTCGTCCGGCGATGCCCTTTCCTTTACCGCTTTCGTCGAACCGCTGCTTGTGCGAGCCGGTGTATTTGCTGGTGTCTGTCAGACGGTCTACCATTGCGTCGGCAGTAGTCTTGGTGACCTAGAAATTGTGATAGAAGCATCAGACAGTGATGTTGCAAGGGACGGTTTTTATTGGAACTTGCTTGAATGCATATCGTGGGCGTAGAGCGAAAAGTCATCAACTAGGTTATTTGGTGTTTTGAGTTATGAGGGTTCAAAGTTTTACAAAAGAAAAAAAATCATAACTTACGTTTGGTATGAGATATTTCAAATTTTATGATCTTATATCAAAGGAAATAGTTATGCGCATAGGTTTAAAGCACTTTATTTGATATAATTTGTTGTTTTTCAGAGATTTTGACAAAAAACTCACTTGGTTATTTTTCGCCCTCAAATCCTGTACCGACATATTTAGTTATTAAGTTGTTAAATAGAGTTAGTGTCTTTTCGCCCAAGTGTAGGCTTTTTTGTATGAGAATTATCTTGACTTAGTTAAAATAGGACTAGCTTTAAAAATACCACAAGATATTTTAGTGATTATTCTAGACTCTTTACTTTAACCTACTTTGCGTTTTTAATACATCTAAATAAATAATTGAGACGAAAATGGTTGGTAATAAAATACTTTTATAGAAAATATAATAAAAACACAAGCAGAAATAGAATTAGTACAAAGAAACATAGTTAAAATTTCAAAAACAAGTAAACAGTTCAATGATTACTAAATACTAAAATCAGTGGGTCCAAACCCAGAACTAAACTGAAGTTTATGATCTTAATCTGATATAGAGGTACAATCAGTCTTCACCTTCTTCGGTGACGTCAGGCTCTAACAGCCTGTCAACAACGTCATTGTTGGTAGGTAGAGATTCATATTTATACCAGGAATGTAGCTCTTGTCGCATAATTCCCTTATGACAAAGACCGACAAGATTTTTTTTCTTTGCCTCACATATCGGAAGAGAAGCTAGCTAGTTGACCTATCACATCACTTCTCAATTCAGCGTCCCTTTCTCCTGCACTATAGGCTTACTCATTCTTTTCCTAGTTCATGGGAGCACCTTTTCTGGCTTTTGGCACGCATCAAATTCGGAGTATGGGCCATCGTGATTGTACCGAAACTTTATTACCTCTGGACATTCCTTTTCGAACCTGAGACATTTTATTTTTAGCCACATAATTGTGCTGCTGACTCTCACTGTCTTTTAGAGCGCGGGCGAGACATGATCGATTTCCAGTCAATCATCAAATAAACTTGCATTGAATCGACTTCCATATGCGTATGGCCGCTCTCCAAATATATTAAACTTCCAGCTTAATGTTGGGTCACCAAAAATGCTGTCATAAATTGATTGCGGTTCTGCCCTGCGCAAGTGTCGCTGTAAATAGTGACTTCTATGACCGTAGATGGTGCCTTACTGATCCACCAGTTTATGGCAGATGCGATTTCAACACTCCCTCTTTTACCATTGATTTCATTCCATGTGATGCAGTATTGCCGTGGGGTGCAGTATTGCCGTGGGGTGCTGGCAGTATAATGTTACCCCTCCTCTCCTACCCGTAGATGCAGTAAGACCCTGCTAAGGGACACCTCCGGAAGATGGGCAGCAGCGTCTTTCCGTATATCGACATCTCGTACTGCGCTTACCGACCCGCCTGCCAAGCGTGGTGAGTATGGCAACTACCCCTCATGGAGATCCATGAGGAAGGCCTGTTCTGTAGTGGACGTTTTACGGCTGAAATGATGAAGTAGTGGATACCAACACCACAAACAGGTATGTGCAATGTTGATTGCATGCCAGCTGTGACTACAAGATAGGTTATTAACATACATACATATAACCGGGTATTTATCGCGTAAATTACCTTTATTATTTCCCGACGTTTCGCTTGGATTGCACCAAGCATGGTCCCGGGAAGACAGTCTTCCCGTGACCATGGTTGGTGCAATCCAAAAAATACAAGATAGGTATCGTCTTCAATAGATCGTTGCTTGTCTAGTTGTTTGGCAGCTTGTGCCGCAATCTTTCTCGCAATATGGGTATCATACTCTTCTCTAAGGTGTACAGGTCGACCGGCATTATCATAACGTGAGCATACCATGCACAGATCCTTCTTTGGAACAAAAAATGACAAGTTGAACTCCGATCCAAATATTCTTATACATACAAATAACTCGGCTTTTGTGAGGGGATAAAACAAATGCCCGATACAAAAGCAAGTTAATTTAAGTTAATTTTAGTAAGGATTAACGCTATCACTGCCATGCCTTTTTTTTATTTTTTTATGATTTTTTTTCTAGGCTAGACTATGGAAAAGCTTATGATATGAGTGAATGATTTTTTTGATATTTCACGTAGGTATTCAATTAAGTTTCAATGTCATTTTTATGTCATTATTGGCCCTGGGGCCTGGGACTTTAGTACCCTGGACAACAATCGCTGTGCTTGGCCTGAAGTTTCAATATTTAAAGTCATTCAGCTTATGACAATACGGACGGACTAAGCTAATAGGTAGGTACATTGGCCAGCCCCGCCACCGCGCCGGAAAGTCGGTAAAATCAAAGGCGCACAACCAGTACGACTAACCTAAGTTGCGCGCCAAATTCGCCCGACGCACGGAGATTTTGAATGAAAATCATCAAAACACTTTAGCGACTATTGAAAACGAAGCTTTCTGTTATGACAAAGACCGATAATTATGAGGATAGAACTCTTTAAACCAGTTTAATGATTTCTTGCTCCTACCTAGATAGCCTATTTTTTCACAAATGTCCATCGACAAGTCAGTAACTAGACTTGGTTAGTTTTCGCTTTTACGTTTGGTATCGAACCAGTGATACTAAAACTAATCAAGTGGACTAAGTTAGTTTTTTGTTCTTGTTAGGACCTATTTTATAATAAGGAAAAGTAACCAACTCGACTTAGGTTTCGCTTTGCGATTTCTCCAAGAAGAGAAAAAATAACTAAGTAAGTTAATTAATTTTCGACTACAAAATTATAGTGAGAAGTTAGAATTAGTGTTTTTTTGCATATTCTAAAATAAAAACTATGACAGCTATGGCCATGGTTGTAAGACTGAAAATTGCAGAAAAAAATGCTGATTTTCATGATATGTTTAACTCAATTTTGACCAAATAGAGAGTTAGTGACTTTTCGCTCTACGGCCACGATATACTATTTTTCAGTAAAAAGTAGTAAGTAGGTATATTATACCTACTAAGCCTGATAGTACCAAGGTAAGTACCTAACAATAGTTCTGCCGTTCTGTTTACGAACATTTTAAAATAATTCAAACTAATTAACGTCATTTGTTAGGTTCTAGGGAACTATCTTTTTAGCGTTAGCGTTAGGACCAAAATGGTAAAAAGGAACCCTTATGGTGTGACTGTCTGTCTATCACCGATAGATATCTTGAGAACACTGATGCTATCGACTATAAGATCTTTTTCACTACCTAATATAGCATAAAATAAAAATGTTGAAAAATAATATTGTTATGATTGCAAGGGGGGCGGAAATCACAAAAATTCAAGTTACTAGGTCGTGTGGGGTATCATAATAAAAGGGCTTCATTTGCATATTAATAAACGGTAGTATTTAGTTTTCTTATAAGCCATATAGTTTTCGAACTTTTTACTAAAATGTTAAAAAAAATACCGTTCCCCCTTATCTCCGAAGTTTGCGGAGATAAACCCCTGAAACTTTTATCGCTAATGGAAAGATTACAGAAAAATAAAATAAAATAAAATTGTAACGAACTCTCTAACTTGCATAGATTTTTTTTAAATCTTGGTAGTGTAATAAATCAACATAAGTTCCGCTATTAGACAAGAGATGGTGCTGTCAGGTTCTCCAACAAATATAAACCGCCTTTATCATATTATATACTGTATGATGGCACGGAACCCTCGGTGTGCGACTCGCTCTTGGACGGTTGTATTTTCTATGAAAACACCTTACTAAACTAGGTAGGTAACTATTTGTTGCACTTTTCATCTGTGATTGGCTGTGATGTATGTAAGACCTGCATATATCAGTTAATATTAGTTATAGTGTTTATATAGTACGGTACGCTTTATTAACTGGGACAGTTAGATGGATTAGGCTTGCCCAGCACCTATACCATTCTCCCAGGTTGTTGGTGTAGGTACCTTAGAATTAAATGTAGACTATGTCATCGATCTAGTAGGCACCTAGATGAAATCATTGAACGTTCTACGCACCTTAGGTATACTCACAACTTTGTTACCACCTATAAAATTACAATCACATCAATTTGTACCTAACTAACTGTATACATGAGTCATGCCTGGTTGACAATGAAACGTGACTTAACTGCAACTAAAGACCGACAACACAGTAAGGTTTGTCCTGCAAGGTACATTAGGTATCTCTAGTCTGATTATTATTATTGTTGTAAGTTCGTGACATTGGAGATATCCATATCGCACACCCAGAACAACACCGTGTTATTTCGAAAAATGTCAACATTGATTTTATGTTTTACCGCGTCTACCACTAAGACAGTCGTATTTTTATTACCAAAAATGCCATTAATATTATTATGTAAAACGATTATTCTGTTTTCATCAGAAGGCAATATGTTACGTGCCTACCTGTTCCATTATATTTATTGCTGACATAGTCTTGACCTGAGTAAACTATTAGAGTTGGTTCTTGTAAACAATGGTACAGTCAGCGTCAAATTGATATGAGCGTCTAGAGTAGTCAAAATGATCTGAAAAACATAAAAGCAATTTGATATACGCAGTTCGAATCATCATATTGTTGCAAGCACCTAAGGTGTTCAAAATATCTTACTACTCATTGTTTCATATTTATGAGCAGTCAAGGTGTTCAAAATTATCTTAGTAAACAAAACTCTCAAAGTTATCTGTGCATAATAAATAACTTATACGAAATTAACCAATAATTATTTTAATATTTACGTTTTATTTGCAAAAATGAGACTAAAAATATGTGATTTATCAGATTATGGTTATATCTATGATATTTCAAGATTTTCAAAAGAGTTTGCATACTATCTTTGAGAGCTTTGTTTACTAAGATAATTTTGAACACCCTGACTGCTCATATAAATATGAAACAATGAGTAGTAAGATATTTTGAACATCTTACGTGCTTGCAACAATATGATGATTCGAACTGCGTATATCAAATTGCTTTTATGTTTTTCAGATCATTTTGACTACTCTAGAGGCTCCATATCAATTTGACGCTGACTGTACCTATGTTGATTCTACAATCGCAGTAGGTATAATTGACCTATAAGGGGTTTTTATTTATTTATTTGGACCACCAACAGGAAATTAAACATATTTTTAACATTATGTACCTTCCTATTTAGTTCTAGTGCTCCCCCAATTAAAGGCGGCCATTGTATATCAATGAAGTCGGCCACAACATGCACGCAATTGAATACAACTCAAGATGAAGAAGGTACCTACTAGGTACTGAAGGTCTACCTTGGGTAACAATACTAAGAGCATAATATTAATTATCATAATCAAATAATACAACACAAATTAATACAATTTCACAAACAAAACAAATCACAGTAGGTAAGGAACACAAATAATAATACTATAATAATAATATAATTTAAATAATAAAAAAGTTACAACATAAATACATTTTTTTTCTAAACCATTACGACATCATCTTGCTTACAGAGTCTTATCTCAATGACGGCATTTTTGATTCCGAACTATTTGATGACAGATTCATTGTATGTTTCACAAGAGGAAGGGAGGTGGCGTTCTCGTAGCAGTAACTAAGCACTTAGTATCAAGAAGACTGACCGATTTTGAGAGCAGTTGTGAAGACCTATGGGTTTGTATTGAATATGGCACAGGCCAAAATATCAATAAACTCCTCTGTGCGGCCTATTTACCCACACCCCTGCAATTTAATGTTCTGGAAAGTTTAATAAACCCTTGTCGGCCCCATTCTAGAATGTTGTTTAGTGATTTGAAACCTCCATCACGAAATGTACAGTAAACGCCTAGAAACATTACAAAAACGATTCCTGTAAGTACCAGATTTCATACGGTGATCATTTGGTAAAAACACTTAATAGCTACAATAAAAGACTTGCTCATTATAACACCTATCGTTGCGCAGGAAAATAACCGACCACTTCTTGCACAAGATGTTTAATGGCAAACTAGACTGCATAGAACTTAACAATAAGCTGCAGATAAATGCACCTTTTAGACTGCCATAAAGCAAAGCCTATAATCTTTTTGCACTATCCTAAAACTAAGCAGGGCAAAAACCCCGTTATCCTAAGCCTCTGTACTACCTAGCTATAACCCGCTATCCCCTAAGACAATTCCCTTGACATAAGCGACCCAATATGTAAATTTAACAAATGTGTTAAATCCACTTTGTTTGTTATATCACTGATTATTCTTATTTGTAGTACCTAAGCTTATAAACTCACTCTATCTTATACTACCTACATAAATACATATCAAACACCTAAATGGCCGCCGTCACGTCTTAATTTTTACCTGATTTGTTTTTGTTAGATATTAAGAAAATACAAATAGCTTATCAAATAATTCTAAAACTTACATTTGAAGACACGCCAGGCAGGCCGCAGCTCGTGAGCTTCTTTTTGATGTCTTCAAGCTCCACCTTCTTGCTCTTCGCCAGTTCTTCCAAGAACTTCTGATAATCTTCAACGCTAATCTTCTGAGACTTGAACTTTTTGAAGTTGATCGCAGTGTCTGTTGTTGTGATCTTCTTGCCGTCAATTACTTTTGCCTGCTTCATCCATTTGTCGCTTTGTGAGAGGGTGATAAACTTTCCATCGGAATTCTTGTCGCCGAACTTTGAGAATACCTTGAACGCGTCCTGGAATTAAAATAAACACACGTCGTTATTCAAATATGGTAGTTACTCGGTATTTACTTAATGTGAGTAGGTAGTTTTCCTTATTGGTACCTAAATGATAAATCAAAGTTGCCAAAGATTTTTTTAGTCATTTAGTGTCCCACTACTGGGCAAAGACCCCCTCTTTCCGCTTCTCGTGACTTAACGCAGTAACAGGTCAATATGGTAAATAGGCGTCAAGCTCGTCAGTTCGTCACGCCATCTCATCTTGGGCCTGCCACGTCGCCTCCTAGCATTTAGTGGGCCCCACTCTGTAGTGGTCTTCGCCCACAGATCGCTGGACATGCGACAAACGTGTCCGGCCCAGTTCCAGCTTTGTGACCAATGTCAACTATTTCTGTTATGGAGCGTATTATGCTGCGCTCCATAGCTCGTTGGCAAACCCCGAGTGGGGACTTCTGACGATCAGTCAAAGACCAAGCCGTAGTATGGGAAGAATACGTACGTCCATGAGTCTCTTTTGAAGGGATAGTGATAGTTTACCAGTCATAAGTTCTTTCATTGACCAAAAGCTTCACCAGGCGTTTTCCGTTTGTCTTTAAATTTTTTAATCTTGTTTCGCCTGGAGATAGACTATTTGGCCAAGATAAATATATTCTCGGACGTGCTAACCCCCACACGCCCGATATCAGTACGGCGCTCCGTACTGGTCATTATCTAAGTCTTTGTCATGTTTATCTTGAGTCCGTCAAGGCTTGCAGTGTGCCAAATCTTAATTTAGTAGAACTTGTTTCCAAATTTGTTTATTTGAAAGTTGTTAACTAGCTCATCTAACACTCTATTACGTTACAGCTTATAAATATTCATGCGCTAGCATTCAAGCTACGAACTTTTAGTTTACACCTCCCCATTGACGTCATCAACAGAACACTAACCACCCTTAGCGCATTATTAACCTTGAACGAATTCGCATTGTCTTGCCCTGAAAGAGGTTTTGTGAATTGGTGGATTGTTTTCACAAGTTAAACGACCTTTGTTATATTTTTTTGGTCGGGAAATAATATAATAAGGTAATTGTCACTCAGAAGGCTGCCAGGCTGAAGGGACTGTGCTGAGCACGTCTGCCGTATGCCGAGACCTTTGGGCTTTAATAACAACTGAGTGGGCCCCCAACGCTGGAAGACGACACCGCGCCAGACCTTGATTAAGATGGCGAGACGAACTTGACTCGGTTTTAAAAGGTCTGTCCTCCATAGCACAGGATCGGGAAAAATGGAAGGGGGATAGGGAGGCCTTTGCCCTGCAGTGGGACGAAAACGGCTAGTAATAATAATAATTATTATTAATCAGTTAAAAATTAAAAATTACAGCATGGGTTAATAAATACTGACACTGCTTAAATCATTTGTAGATAGTTGCTAAGTACTAAGCTGGGAGGATGGTATGGGTGCTGGGCAATCCTAATCCATCTAACAATGTCCCAGGTATTACAGCGTCCCGTATAGGTAGCTACATCATGAATACCAGTAGGTACTGCAAAAATCATCTCTAGATGTACCTAAAGGCCTCACTTTACTTTTAGTTGCTACATAATTCACATTGTATATAATGTATGTCCTAGTTACCTACTACATAAAATAATAGTGCCTAGTCCTAGTTGAAGGCTCGGTGTGGTTTAATTACCTTGAGTGATATTGCATTGTTTTCCTTGCGTGTTCCGTTGGATGCCCCTGCTGCCTCCGCGCCGTTTGCCTCTGCCATTTTCAGGTAGATATCCTAGAAAATACAAAAGATCTCATATAATTTTGCGTAATCTTTGTTTATTTTTTGTTTAGTTTTACATTTTCACATATTTTTCCTGGAAAATATTAAAAAAATTGCTTTTTTTTTTGGTTAATTTAGTTAATGTAAATAAAGCCTACTGGATTTAGGCTATCCAGTAGCCTTTTAAATGTAAAATTCATGTTTATTGAATCCATAGAGGTTTTAGTAAGTTTTAAAACTGATTATAATGCTGATTATAATCCAAATAATGGAATCATCGTCATTGATAATTAAATTGAGCACAGTTTTCGATCAAATGTTGAAAACCTAGGGGAAATTTACTACGGAGATACCTCCCATACACGTAAGGTAAAAGATGAACTTTTTTTATTGATTCCCATCGTGTGGGGTATCGTTGAATAGGTATTTTAAAATCATTTAGGGTTTGCGAAGACAATTTTTCGATTTAAGGTAGGGTAGGTATACCGTTTGCAAAGTTTTAAACTTTTTTTCGAGCGTCCCTCTAAAATCTAAGCTGCTAGCTTTAAAAATCTTAAATGTAGTTTTAACCATGAACTTTCTAGGAAAACTATAACGGTTAAGCCATGGTTAAGCTAGCTTTTTTAGTTTCAGAGAAATAGTCGCTCAAATAAGTAATGCGGTTTCCCAAACATACCAACCGGAATAGGTACTTTAGAGTGAAAACTCAATTAATTCCTGTTAATATATCCAACTATTAACAACAGGTCTACGGTTAACCACGAAACTCTACATAGTGCGTGGCCCTTCACGCACCTGGCCTTATTTATTCATATTAGAACTTTCCAAAGTTTCATTGAATAAAATGGTTTTGAAGTTGAATTGATGAATTAGCGCAAAACATTTCCACTGTATCAGGAAGGCAATACGTATTCACGTTCAATCAGACAACCACACAAAACAAGTAATCCATTACCAACCACCACCAATAACATTGTATTGCAAACGAGCGTCAGGGACGTGGTGATGTCATGCACAAAATAACCAAATCGGTATACACATTTGTATGTACTTATGCGAGTATTTATGAAGAGTTATCTCATAGAGGCGCTAGGGAGGGGACGCTGGCTGTACGAACTTTTACAATATACTAATCTCTAAATAGAACATCTCAAATTTTAACTTACCTACGGGTACTAGAACATTTATGTGGATAAGAAGTGTGTGGGAGAGGAAAAAATTACCAAACTAATCACAGCTCAGGTTACCCAAGAGTAGCTATTTAATGAAGCAGGACAGAAAATGGGTTAAACTATTCACAGAGTCGCAGCCAAGCCAATAAAAACTGGGGCAGACAACTGAAAAGATGGGAGTACAATTTCAAAACAGCAGCAGGTCCGGAGTTACCACATTGTACCTACCACAAGGGATATATTAAGTGGAAACCTTTGAACGTCTGTCGCCAGTTGCCGATATTTTATTACTTTTGCGAAATTCAACTTCTAATGGATATAATAATGATACTTATTTGATAAAAACTGCGAAACCTTACAACTGTTTACATTTTGACTGAGTATTGAGTTTCATTAATGGTATAGGTAGGTATATAAAATTCGAAATCGAATTTAAAATTGACATAGAACCACATATTACAGAAACTATAGAACTTTGTGGGGCCTCTAGTAAAGAAAATATATATAAAATGTGGGTTTACTTAACCCGCATTTTATATTTTAACGTACATACGTTTGATAAAAAAATGTAGCTAAGTAAAAAGCAAGAAAATTAGGTACCTACATGGGGTTGATTTGAATGGGGCTTGAGCATGCATAGGTTTCGTAGGTAACTCCATACTCGCTACACGCACTCTATTATTCTACATAAACTATTGAATTGCAAAAAAAGGACAGACTACCTCGGTGTCAGCACGGTGGATAAAGATGCAGGCGGAGGACATACAAATCTCTACAAAATAGACGCAGGTAATACGAGTCAGGAAATATTGCGAAATAAAAAAATATTTAAGTACCTAGGTACTTGTTAAGACACATTGTTGTGTTCTTTATTTTGTTGTTTCTCCTTTATTGTACTTAAGTATATACCTAGTCATATTTTGGATTAAGTAGGTAGGTATAATATTTTTCCTGTTTTATGAAATTCAGAAATTCATTCATTTATTTCCATAGTTTGCAATTACAAAACATAGACACGTCAACTTATAAAAATAAAAACAAATATCTTATGTAAACAGGAAATAAGGCACATGAATGAATCTGTTCGCTTCCCTGTTTTAAGCACTGTGATAAGAAGCGATTAGAAAACACAGTTCTTTTCAATACCTAGTTAGTTTTTTTAGTTGGAGCAAATTTCATTCCAAGCATTTTTGTCTTCTAGATAATCAGATGTTTTATAGTAAGCTTTATTGTGAAGATTATATTATATTATATTTTTTTTAAACTTATTGATAGAAAATTGCTGCATTTCTATAGGAATTTTATTGTAGAAGCGTGTACACTGCCATCTGAAAGACAAATTGACCTTACGTAGGTAGCCTAATAGTGGGCAACGCGAGTTTATCTTTATTTCTAGTATTTACATTGTGCAAATTACTTTTCATAGGAAAACTATTAATATTTTTGTGGGTATACAGCAGTATTTTGTAAATATGTTGACGGGAACCTGTCATTATATTATTTTTCTTTAAATTAATCACGTAGCGATTCTCTGGGGCCCATATTGTAGATTGCACGAACAGCCCTCTTCTGCAGCACAAATACAGTGTTTATAAGTTTAGCTCCAGCGCACCCCCACAACACTATTCCATAAGACATAATACTATGAAAATAGCTTAAGTAAACAAGTCTAGATGTAGCAATGCCTGTGAGGTAACGAACTTTTTTAACTGCATATGCAGCAGAACTGAGCCTTTTATTTGAATGTCTGCCGTATATTTTACATTTGGAAGTGAAAATCTGATAGGTACATTTCGTTTTGTTTTCATTGTGTAATAGATTATTAGAATTGAATTAATGGACAACTTTAGAGATTTTATTAGCATTATTCACATTGCCATAATTGATGGTACGGCGATTCATTTTGAACAATAGTGAAGTATCATCTGACATCCTTCCTTTGCCAACGCATAGGCGTGATCCATGACTTTTGTCCATTTGACTTTGACTGTATGCTTTTCCCGGAGATCATATTTCATTAACATAAACTCTTTGAATCTTGTTACTCAAGTAGGAAATAAAAAGATCCAAGGAGGTGCCTCTGATTCCATAGTGATGCAATTTCCTGACCAATGGTCTCATGGTGAACACGATTGACAAATCGCAAAACATACCTAGGTATGGCATCTTGCGACTTCTCCCAAGCATCATAAATATGTGACAACAACTCTATACCGGGATCAGTGGTTGACTTCCCTCTAGTAGAGCCATATTGCTACTTACAGGGAAGTTAACCACTGATGCCGGTATAGTGTTGTTGTCACATATTTACACATGTACTATCTTATATGTACTATCCTATAGGTTTGTTCTATCTTATCTTTATTTTTTGTTCTATTGTACTTTATTTTTTGTTTTCTTATGTTTACATGCGTAACTATTTGGATACCCGTAATGTTGCGTAATGAATGAAAAAATAAATAAATAGGTAAGTACTTAGGTAAATAAAATAATCTTGGAGTTCCATGAGGTTGGCCAATGTCCAGCAGTGGACGTGGACGTGGAGCAGTCCTGCGGCTGAGATGATGATGAAAGAAGGAAACATTCGAAAGTAGAAAAAGAAGTCATGTCTAGCTTTTAACAACACTACGAATAGCTCAATATAAAAATATAGGTAGGTATTATATTCATAGCGGTTCGCGTTCGTACGCTAAAAACAGGAATTACATCATCAACCTTGACGCTTACGATTTTGCTGCAAACTAGTAAACACCTAAGATTTACATCTAGTGCTTTGTAGCGTGCACCATACTATTTGCACATGGCGAAGTTATAATAACCGACAGTGTTTTAGTTCAGGTCAATCCCGCGTGACTTTATGTTATGTTCATTAATCAATAGGTAATCTAATCACACATGCCAAAGAGAAAACTTGTGAGCTAGCGTTAGTTCTTACAAGGAATATTTTCACGATTACATACCTACAAAGATTTCAAGAAATGTCATTTCGTGTGGCAACAAAAAGGTGTGGTCTCATTACGTAAGGGCGTAACTAAATCTTTGTTTACGTATAGGTAATCGTGAAAATATGCCATGGTGTTTGCTACCACTGAACAGCCCAGTTTCTGATGTAAATATAAAATAACCTAAATAACACTTAAGCTCCTGTTTGTCCGAGTACAATACGTGCGAAGCTGCACATAAACTAGTCATGCATAGTATGACCTAAATATTGACACACGCATTTGCCCTGTGGCATACCGTGACCTAGTGATTTACAAAGGCTCTCCCTTTAGATTGGTACTTCTCTACATTGATATGACCTAAGTACCTACCTACCTACAAATAAATTATTTTAAAATATCAAATTCAAATCTTGGACGAACATTTGTCATCTTAAACGACATGCGTGAAATAGAAGGCTTAACGGAATTCGAGTATTGTCCAGCATTTAAAAACAGCGCATGGGATGTGCACTTACCGTATTTATGGCTTTTCTGATTTTTTTTACATGTACATATACATTTTTACTGCATCTAAGGATCTAATTAATCACAGATATTATATATAATAACTAAAGAGCTTTTTTCGTATGTTATTTGAATGAGAGAAAGCTCATAAACTTATGTTTGTTATTATACATTAATAAATCGCAATCTGTTGAAATTCATGGAGAAACTGACTGAGGACCGAAGCACTTACCTAAGTATGTATTTATTCAACGTCAACATTTTGTGCAAATTAGGAAATTACGTTTTGGAAAACACCGGCCTTGGTAGGCAGTTTATTTAGATAGGTACAGTTTGTTAGCCGATTATCCTGACAGTGTTGCGGGGGCTCCAGGAACAATGTGCTATTACACCTCCACTGTTTCAAGTTGTGGGTGCCAGCAATTGTATACCTAATAGAAGTAGACTAAACGATCTGACCTAAAGGATCAAGGTGGCGATGGTGTGTCAATTACTCAGGAAGGTACCTACATACGTATTTTTAAGTTACTGTGATTTTTTTGTTGAATGTCCTAAAATAAATAAATAACTACACGAGACAAGATGCGTCTTACGATAGGTACCTACCTTATTTGTTTCTCTGAAACTTTCGCAATCACAATACATTCTAAATATCAAAAACCAATATTTGTCAATTAAAAAAATCTACTGGGGATTACGGTTGTTGTTGATATGTGACACAGTCAAAACGCCGCGTCGGATATAATTAAAGGTACTTATTACGCGATAAATTCGCGTTTTTTTTATATTTAAAAAGATATCTACTTAGGTACCTCATTTGTCAAAATTCTGCATCACATCATATGATGACATGGAGCTATGAGCTTAATGGTAAACCAATAACAAGGTGTCACACTGTGAAGGACCTCGGTGTAGTGTTCGATCCCAAACTTACATTTCACGAGCACGTCCGTGGAGTTACAACAACTTGCTTCAAACGTCTTGGGTTCGTTACACGAAACTGTAAGGAATTTAGGTACATCTGTCCCCGCTATAAAGGCATTATACACCGCATTAGTACGCTCCAAAATAGAGAGTAGCTCATGCATATGGAATCCCCACGAGATGACATATGCATTAATGCTGGAAAAAGTCCAGAAACGTTTTCTTCGTTTCTTGTACAGGAACTCTCATGGATATTACCCGTATTTGTACCCTACTAAATACCTACAAGGGACACTTGGTTTTCATTCTCTCCAGACACGCAGACTGTGCGATCAGCTTTTCACAGTTATTCGTATACTAAGGGGAATAGTAGACAGTCCTGACTTAGTTAGGGAAGCGAGTCGGCTCTGGGTACCTGAGCAGCGCGCCAGGTTCCGTCCCAGACTAGTCCCACTATTCGCCCCCATACCCCCACGCACGGTTGCACGCCAACAATCCCCCATCTGCCGCGCTCAGAACCATTTCAATGCAATTATGAAAATCGAGCCAGATTTAGATTTATTTCATGATAATATAAATATAATTTCTAGAGTATGTCAAAGCTACTGTGAAAGTATAGAATTGTAAATAATTTTTCCTAGCCACCTGTTTTAATTAGATTTTTCTGTTTTTCTTTTGTTTTTTATGTTTTGTATTTCTTTTGTGTGTGTTGTTTTAATAATATTTATTTAATATGTGTGTTTAATGAGTGTAAGATTTAACGTGTAACGCTTTGGTTAATCTGTAATGTTACATTGATTATTTGAATAAACTTTTTAAACTTTAAAACTTTTTTTTTTTAAACTTTTTTTAATAGGCACCTACATGTAGTTCATGACTCTACCAACAAAGTTTTAAAGGTAGACATTCCTATCCAAACAAAGTAAGTGAAAACTTTGAGTGATCGGCATATCCTACAGATTTCCGCTAAGCCTACCCACCAGCATAATCTGGCAAAATCGTGGATATCATGTTTTCATGCTTCTGCAAACCTAGATATAGGAACTTATTCACTCAAAGGTAGAGCGCGGAGGAAAATCAATTACTGCATCTGGAGCAGGGCACTAATAGATGTACGGTACAGTATGTAGGTACTACGAGTAAGTATAGGACATAAGCTACGTAGAAAATACAGAAATAGTGTGCAGTGCAGGTGAGTGCTTAAAAAGTTCTACTCAATTTAATTATAGGGACTATTTCAAGCTAAACCTAAGTTGTTGATTGGAATTGGAAGTCTGGAAGCAATGGCACTATTCGCTTCTACCCAGTTCCCGCTTTTATGCAATTCTTACTGCGCGGTCGTATAATGCAGCTCAGTGAAATATTCATATCACTCTCTACTCTGTCACGCTCTAACACTTCTAAATTATAAAGAAGTGGTAGAGCTTTGATATGAATATTTATTCATAGCTTTTATCTCTACTATTATTAATGTTATCTATCATTTGAACGATTTTTGTGTATTTACAATTATGCGATATGTATTAAAAATAGAGTTTTATTCCGAGCATTACCGTTTAGTTGTATTTGTAACGTGATGGTAGCTAATCGTGCTGTAAATGTATTATGTCCAATGTGCAATATCTTATATTCGTTATCAAATGCAGAAATAGAAAGGTTATATCTTACATTGAAAAATCCTAACACATCAATTTTTAAAAACGTGAGTAAGTACTAGATAGTACCTAAATGCTTAGATACCTATGGCACTGAATTGGCATCGAATCCAGCGATGTAATGTTCTAATAACAGGTTGCAATTAACTCCACATAGTTAGATAATACACACAGAAAGTGACCTAAATATAAATATGAAGTCATCCATGTCATCAAACGCTAAGTGTTTGGATCTGATGGGCAGGTCCTTCCTGTTGCATCAAGCAAGAGTGGTTCTATTTAACATTGTTAAATGCTTTTTGCCTTTATAATATTGTGTAGATGCAAAGGGTAGATGGCGCTAATATATCCTAAATTCGTTCAGTATAGGTAGGTAACTACATATTTTTTATAAGTACTTAGGTATATCTTTCGCATGGGTACCTACTTATAAAAATATTGATTAGGTACCTATGTAATAAGATGGTAATAAGTCAAAGATTTCAATATAGGTATAAATCTTTGTAGTAAGTAGGGTTTCTTTATGTAGGTAGAACATATTTACATGACTGTTATTACCTATGTCACATTCCCACCTAGCTATTGTATCAATGACCTTGAGGCGTTACATCATACAATGTGCCTGAACTTTGTTTTGTAGAGTAAAAGCGAATGTGGACAAAAACTAAATCACGAGCTAGGTACTAAAATGGAGGGAAAACTTGAAAGCGATGGCGGCGGTGAGTTAAAAACTAGATAGATGTGAACGGCCTTACAAGTTTCTCTAGTCGGGTTCTCGGATAAATCTATGTAGGTAAGTAGGTACCTACTTTCACAGGTACCTACTTTCCCTGTGGAGATTGCAAGTTATATTGTTATTTTCTATCCCGACAGTACATAATACCTGGCTGCTATTGCGATACGAACGAAGCTTGATGTCTCAAAGGTTTGCTGGATGAAAACTAATTATTGGGGTACCTAAAGCCCGCCGTTTATTTAGGATTTTTAGTAGCACAATAGTAATATGCATAGCGCTGTCTGTCTGTCTGTGCATGAGACGATTACAACCGAACGCGTTGACCGATTTACTTGAAACCTTTTTTGTTAGCACTGATTGATTTTGGTGACCCTAGGGTCACAGGGACCGGATTTGTTGTGACCTCAAAAGGTCACCAAAGGTCAAAAATGGCATTTTTCGGAAACCTTTGCCCCCTTTTCTGGTACCCCCGTACCAATGCTTGTTTCTTTGTATTTACAGGGTGTACAACTGTACATTATAGAACTAAGAAGCTCTTACGAGTTTCTTTGAGAAATATTCACGTACCTAGGTAAGTCAAATCAAAAAATCAAATCATTTTTTTATTAAAACCTTCACAACATAGCTAGTTATTTCGATTTGTTTTTTGTTTTAAATAAGTACTTATGTAATATTTATTTATTAAATTCGGTAAGCACGTACATTTTATTAAATGACATGCATCGTTTTATCATTCGATGGATTTATTATTTCGAGTGCGGCAACACGTAAATTAGCGTTCTACTCCACCAAGACTGATAAGGTTTTTATCTTCAGGTAAATATCAATATATTGCTAACTAATAATCCATTATCACCCGTATTTATTTATCAAAAACAACGCTGAAGGTTATCATTAATTACAAAACCCGAGTTTAGAAGCATCGTTTATCCCACAGGTTTAACCTAAGCTGGGTAAATAAACGCAGACGATTTACAGGCCTTCCCTTATCAACGCCCCAAAATACAAAAGTACTAAATTATGTACCTTCCTATGCCAGACGTTTCGGCTGCATCATCCATAAAAATAAATAGGGGTGTGCCATTTAGTACAGGGCAAGTTGCGCGGGGTGGCTCGGCTATAGAAAACCCCTTCAAGTTCTTTGTTTTCGTAGTTAAACAAAATGGGATGAAAACTGCGCGCGAACTGTTTACCAGATTCAGCATGAAATAAGTTTTTCGTAGGTGCTAAGCCGATGATGGGAATATTCTGATTTTAGGTATCTACAAAACGTTTATTTATGTACATATGTAGTAACTTGCAATTTTGCTATGACGTATGACCGACGCGACGCCAGAGGAAAATCTGTAATCGCCTAGATGAAAATGCTCGCTATAATATTAAACATTTTTTTAAACTGTTAAGAAAATGACGGATAATTAAAATATAGGTAAGTAAAGACTCACTTTCTGCTATGTAGTTAATCAGCAAAATGAGATCACACGGCTATTTGGAAAATCGTAACTGACGTTATGCGCCTTTCGCGGATACTGAGATACTGGCGTGGCGCGAAAATGCGATGTGAATCGAGCCGAGCGGAGCGCCAAACGCACACCCAAATGTTGACAAGCCAAGCTTCCCTTCCCCAGCAAGGCACAGAGGGGCGATAACGAAACGAACGACGCATGCGTGAAAAAATCATACCGAAAACATTGATATAAATCGACCGAAAATATGAATTACCGCCTAACCGGTTTTCAGTAAATTATTTCAATTTCAATTTATTTATTTACACAATCATATAACATTACTTATTAGCCGTGGGGTGCCGGCAGTAGAATGATACCCCTCCTCTCATGCCCATGGATGCAGTAAGAGCCTGCTAAGGGATACCTCCGGAAGATGGGCAGCAGCGTCTATCCGTGTATCAACATCCCATACTGCGCTCACCAACCCGCCTGCCAAGCGTGGTGAGAATGGCAACTACCCCTCATGGAGATCCATGAGGGGAGGCCTGTGTTCATCAGTGGACGTTTTATGGCTGAAATGATGATGATAACATTACAGATAACAATAGCCTACTGCGTTATATGAATTATGTAGGTACTTAAATCAATTAATGAATATTTGGCAGAATTTATCGCGCAGTATCTTTATTTATCAATTATCTTTAATTAATGATGCCGCGCGCGCCCTGTTACAACAGCCGGCCGCACGGCCGTGGTCCCCGGAAGACCACTCCTTGACTTCTCGGGACCACCACTCTTGTGTTGAGACGTGTAGTCGGTCGGGATTCACTACCGACTGCGAAGTACTATAGTATATAGGTAGGTTAATAGATATTTGTCCTTTTTTTTGAAACTGATGACCATTCACCATCGGTTGTATCATCATTTTTCGCTTGGCGTGGATACAGTTGAAATGTTATTATCCTCATAACAGTCTGACGAAGGCAGCTCTATAAATAGTTCCGGGGACGGAACTATGAAATTATTTCCAGGCGGAGGGCCGGGTTCCGGCCCAGGGTCTACAAACTCGACCTCCATTTTGGATACGTATTCGTTCGACTACCCGTGGGCAAAAAATAAATACAAAAACTTACCAACCCGATGTGGGATGATCACAAATATACAAAAGAAGTTCATAGCTATCTAATTTAACTAAATACAATAAATAATAACAGAATCAGAGAAAATTTACACAATAATTCAAATATGTAGGCGGGAAAACTAAAATCACACGCAGTGTCTCCAGAATGGGGTTTTTTTTCCCCATATTGGGGAAAAATAAAAATTTTGGGGAAATGAAAACTGTGGGGGACATTTTGGGGAACACATTTAATTTTGGCGAAAGTTTGGGGAGAATTAAATGAGTACTAATTTTTAGTACTGCTATGACTAAACATATGAAAAAACTACGAATTTATTGTTATCTGTGTAGTAATTCAAATCGCACGCGTAAACGATAGAATGCTGCCAACATTTCGATAACATGCCCGCCGCGCCGCGCGTCGCGCCCTGCCACCTGCCAATGGTAAAACCAACTTTGATTCAATTGTATTTTGGGAGCATTTAGGAAAATGTTGATTTTTAGCCCAAAATCTCTTATTTTCTCAAATGCTCCAAAAAATACCAGCGAATCGAAGTTATTTTCTTCATAGGCTATAATAGCAAATGGTTTACGATTTGCGGAAAATTACTTTTCCACTAGCTTTATTCCTTGTAGAATGCAGAAAAAAAGTAGAAACCACAAAAAAAATCTTGCGCCAACTCGTGACGATCATCTGATTCTACCTCCCATAATTCTTGGACGTCATCAAACATGTATACATATATATTGAATAAAGTCATTATAGGAAAACTGTGTTTTATTTTTAGTGGATGTCAAATGAGTAATAAAATACAAGGACAAAATTAATTTTCACAATAGATTTATTTCATAATAGGTATAAAATTATTTGGGGAAAATTGTAAGAAATAGTAGCTTTTTGGGGAAAATTTACACCTGATCTGGGGAAATTTTACATACATCACCTAAAGACACTGGAGGCACAGATAATATAATACACTGGAGGGAAGTGAGACGGATAGGGTAGATCGGGAGATATTGAGTAAAAATAGCGAATCAACAGAAAATTACTAAATGATATGCGATTAAACAGTGTTAAATGTAAACGAGATATTGTGAGTAGGTATATTAGTAAGTACTTATAAGAGGCTTGAAATAATAATAAATAATGCTGGACAAATCACACAGCATCATCTAGCCCCAAGCTAAGCAGAGCTTGTGTTATGGGTACTAGATGACTGATATACTTAATACATTAAACTACATAGATAGATATTTTTATTATATATAGAAAAACACCCAGAACACCCTGAACAAATATCTGCAGATCGTACAGACATTTGTCCCGAGGCGGGAATCGAACCCGCAACCCCTTGCGTCGCAGGCGGACCTTCGCCCGCTGCGCCACAGAGCTCGTCTAAAATAATAAAGGAGCTATCTTAAACAATACCTGACTTATCATTGAATAAGCCCTCGGAAAAGGAAAATCTCACACGAGTAAATCTCCAAGTAGATACATTGATAGAAAAAGTACCTACCTACTCCAAAGATTTAAATCGTTAGATACGCCCTTTCCGTAATACGACCGACTCATCAGTGTATCTCTAAAAGTAGAATGTTGCCCCTCCTCTCATGCCCGTGGATGCAGTAAGAGCCTGCTATGGATACCTCCGGAAGATGGGCAGCAGCGTCTCCGTGTATCAACATCCCGTACTGCGCTCGCCAACCCGCCTGCCAAGCGTGGTGAGTATGGGAACTACCCCTCATGATGATGTAGGTATCTCTAAACCTCTGCTCTAAACACAGTGTTAGCCGGACGACGTTTGTGTTAATTTTTTCACGAAAGTTCGTGCAATATCATTGCACGATAAATGGTTTAAGTATAATACAAAATTAAAACAAACATTATAAAGTAAAGCAAATGACCCACCGTGGAGTTCAATTTTATAAGGTTATGTTTCAGGGGTGGTCCAAAACTGTCATCAGAAGATATTTATTTAATTCCTCGTGGATCCCATCATCAGAATCGATTATATACTTACAAAGAATTATCAAAATTCATTTATAATTGGCGACTTATTCACGTAACAATAATAATAATAATAATAATAATAATAAAGCCTTTATTCCCAATGACAAAATTAAAATATATAAAATTAAAACATTAAAAAAAGATAAAACATTAAAATTTAAATTCGTAGCCTTGCAGCCGAGTCATTTGGGCACCCATAGTTGGGTGTAGGCCTCCTCCATGCGATTCCATTCGTGGCGGTCTTGAGCCAAACGGGTCCATGTTGGTCCTGCCATCTCTATCACGTCATCGCACCAACGTCTCCGCGGCCTACCTCGTGAGCGAGTAGTGTCTCGCGGGTACCAATGCAGGATGCGTTCGCTCCAGCGCCCGTCCGTTGCTCTAGAGACGTGGCCCGCCCATTTCCACTTCAGTTTACATAGCATGTACACTGCGTCGGTGACTTTGGTTTTCTTCCTGATGAGGTCACTTCGTATTCTGTCCTTAAGTTTCAGGCCTAGCATAGATCTTTCCGTTGCTCTTTGGAAGGTGACTATTTTGCGAATTATGCTTTTTGTCAAGGGCCAGCTTTGACAACCATAAAGCAAGGTAGGGAGGATAGTATTGTCCATCAGTTTTTTCTTTAGATGAAGAGGGAGTTTACTTTTGAAGATGTCTTTGTGTGACCAATACTTTCTCCAAGCCATAGCAATTCTTCTATCCACTTCTTTTGCACCGGCGCCCTCAAGCGATATAGTTTGTCCCAGGTATACGTAGTCTTTAACATACTCGACATTACCCGTTTCGAGTCGAATTGGTTTCGGATCTCCGTTTGTCATGGCATTTGTTTTATCAAGGTTCATAAATAAGCCTATTTTGCGGCTCTCCCTGTCTAGTGAGTCGAACATGTACTGGAGATCATCATGGTTATCAGTTATAATAACGATTTTGAGTTGGTTTTCTTGTGAAAGAGTACTTGAAAAATCATATTACAGACTTCAAAACTTATTCGGATAGAATAGTAAGACTAGACATGTCCTTTGCTGGCTGTACTGATCTGCACATAGTACAGGCTTATGCTCCGACAGAGAAAGCTAAAGAACAAGAAGTGGAGTTATTCTATAAAGATTTACATAAAGCTCTACTTAACACAGGAAAAAACACCATCGTCATGGGTGATTTTAATTCGAAAATAGGTCACCCACTAGAAGAGGAGAACAACATTTGCGGTTCATTTGGGTACGGCGAACGAAACGAACGAGGAGAAAAACTATTAAACTTCTGCCAAGAACATAGACTTACAATAACAAATACATTATTCAAGAAAAACAATAAACAAAAATGGACATGGAAATCGCCAGACGGAAGAACAAAAAACGAAATAGATTTTATCATGACACGAACTCGAAGTAAAGTACAAAATACTGAGGTCATCTCAGTAAAATACTCTTCTGACCATAGAATGATACGAGTCACATACGATATCTCTACGAACATAAAAAAGAAAAGAACGACATTTGGAAGAAAAAATAAAAATTACAATGTCGCAGAGTCAAATATGCTAAAAACGGAAATGGAAAAATATCTCCCAATTTTGGAGCCAGATAATATTAACTTATGTTACCAAAGTACTATAAAGACCATCAAAGAGTGTGTTAATAACTTACCAGCACAACATAACCAACAAATAACACAAGAATCAAACATCATAACAGAGGAAATAAAACAAATGATAGACGAAAGAGAAAGACTTAGAGTTACATACCCACGGACATCAGATGAAAAGAATCGACTAAGTTATTTACATAGGAAAATAAAAAGACAAATATTATCTAACAAGACAAAAATTAAAATGCAATTATTAGAAACCGAATTAGACACAAGAAGCTCAACCAATCGCACACGAAAACAACTGGACTGTAGAAAAGAATGGGTGCAATCTATAACGACCTATACAGGAGAAAAAACAACAAATAGACGAGAAATTATGAAGGAAGCTACCAGATTTTACAAAACCTTATACTCTATCGAAGAACATCAGATGCCTTCCACAATGACTTCTAATATATCTCGGCCAGAACCGCAGTTCTTACCAATTGAGATAGAACAGGCTATTCTAAACATGAAGAAAAACAAATCCCCAGGCGAAGATGGTGTTTCTTCTGATACAGTACTAGCGATGATAGAACCCTTGGTGCCGCATCTTACCGACCTATTCAACGTTATCTTAAACCAAGAGGTAATACCTGGAGACTGGAATAATTCTCTTATAACCCTACTTTACAAAAAGGGAGATCCTAATCTTATTGACAACTACAGACCTATAAGCTTATTGCCTACTTTATACAAATTGTTTTCATCCATTCTGCTGCGCCGAATAACGAAGGCCCTAGATGAACAGCAGCCACGCGAACAAGCCGGTTTCAGAAAGGGCTTTTCGACAATAGACCATATTTTCACACTTACTCAGTGCATAGAAAAGTGTACAGAATATAACAAAATTATATACATAGCTTTTATAGACTACCGAAAGGCATTCGATTCCGTCTCACATAATCATTTGTGGGCAAGTTTGAAAGGGCAGGGGATAGAGACTAAGTATATTAATCTCTTAAAAGCAATATATGCTCAGTCCTGTGCTAAAATTAAACTGGAAACGACGGGTGATTCATTCGCAGTCAAACGAGGTGTGAAACAGGGGGATCCAATTTCCCCGAAACTTTTTACGGCAGTGTTAGAACACATGTTCCGAAAGCTCGATTGGTCTAAGCGGGGTATAAATATAAATGGAGAATGGTTAACCCATCTCAGATTTGCGGATGATATCGTTATTCACGTAACAAACAAACAAAAAATAAATACATACCGTCGAATTGAGTATAAGTATTACTTATCCTTGCTCCTTGTAGTAAGTATTTAATATTACGTGTAACTATGTGGCAATATTACATAATTAGGTCCTTTTACCTCACTAAATGTAAATGTAATGAAGGACTGCTATAGTTCCACCACGCAATTAATACCTACTTATTACCTAGGTATGACCTATAATTTAAAAGTAAAATTACAAAATTTGTAAAGTTTTCAGTACAGCACAATATGCGGAAGTTAGTGCGGTACCTTGAATAAAACTGATGCGTCACACCACAGATAATATAATACACTGTCACACACATTACTGTCAGAAGATTGGTCCACATTTTATTTTCGTAGAATAGGAATTTAGTAGGCATAGGTACCTATGCAATACAACTGGAATGTAGAGTACAGGCTGGATAATTGAAATTAGGAAATTTTCGTGTAAGGAGATCTTTAGTAAGGCTGCGGCGGATTTATGAAAGAGCGCGCGGGCGCGCCTTATTCTATAAAAATAGGTTTCACACCTTTTTAATTAGGTTTTCGGAAAAACTAACCATTGAAAATTCTTCTTAACGTCGTTGCCTATGTTTTTGGAGAGTATAACATTGATACACTTGTTATACACAACAAAAGGAGCAAAAACTATCCTCGTATTTTTTTATTATCAGGTGAAGTGAAAAATATCGTGATTTGAATCGTTAAAAATTCAAGAAAATTTATTCAACTATAAAATATTTTTTTCCAATCAAAACAAAGGATATTTGATCGTTTTAAATTAAACCAAAAATTGGCTAATTTGGAATATCGTGGCCAAAAGGTTTTAATTTATGATACTTTAGAAATTCATGGCTTAGCACAGCACAGCTTATGTGGCGGAAGGAGTCCTACCTACACCCAGCAGTGAGTATATAGGATAATAATGATGATACTAAAAATCTTCAATTAATTCTAGAAAAGCAATTTATTTCATTATTTTATGTTAAAAGGGCGATGAACACATACGAATTCATAGCACATACATATATTTTAAATCAGCGTGAAACTATCCCAAACTCAGGGAATAGGGTGGGTGGGTACATCATAGGGTGTAAAAAATAGATAACTCGTTTCCATGGCTACCAAGTGGAATCAAGGGTAAGGCGGTTATCACACTGCCACGCACCACGCTGCATGTCGACGCACCTACGCGCATACTTGCGGGAGTGCAGATCTGCATCATCGTGCGGGTTTTACACGTACTCACGCGCGTAGTTGCGTTTTGTGGATTCACGACGGCTCTTGACTCATTTCATTCGAAGCTGTTCGCTAGACTGCGGGACTCGGTGCGACCTTGCGTCTCGCCCCGCACCTACGCGCGTGGGTGCATGTTTCTCCGCACCTACGCGCGTGATCCGCATGAACGCGCGTAGATGCATTTTCGGTGTGTTGGACTAAGTATGTGTTTTCTATACAAACTGAGATACCTACTTTAGATGACGCAACGTTGTAACGCTGCATGTTGCGTGGCAGTGTGTGAACCGCCTAAGGTTTAAAGTTCAAAAGGATTGGAATTTTTGGAATATAAGGAAAATACGAGCATGTTATTTATATCTTTAAACCTAAACTTAAAGAGAATATTATTATAGTCGATTATGATCCCTTTTAAGCTCTTTAAAGTTAACATTTTTACCTCCTATGTGTATTCAACAATAACATTATAAGATTCTTTCTGAAATAATAAAATATTAACAGTATTTATTTGCGATGTCCTTGAGTGTAGTCTTCAAACTTCATAATTATTTTAACAATAATGTTGGTACCTACCTACCTATTAGGTACACAATAGGAGGAAATATATGGTTTTAAGTTATACATGGTTCACTAACCTACCAGTCATGGTGAAAGAAAGCAATATGCATGTCACCGTAAGATTGTAAGGATCGATAGTTTGTAAACGAACTATTCAGATTGTTAAGTCTTTAAATTGTCGAAAAAGTTGCGATTTACGTCAGTTTATGAACTAACAGTGTCATTCATTAAACATGACTGTAGGTACTTTTGTGTTGTTAAAGAAATACAATAGCTACAAAAGTACGTATTACAGTATTAATTACGGATAAATCCAGTTAAATTACAAACTAACAAAACAATCTCACAACGGTCAGTCAATTTATAAGCTGACGAAAATTTATACGTTAAAAGAAAAAAGTATTTGAGCTTTCGACAATATCTAGAGTTCATAAAATTAAACTAGTTTATAAGTAACAGCTCTTACAATTTTACGGTGTAATGCATAAACTTGTAACAGTTTTAATGTAATATAAAAAATAATATTTACATTAATATCAACAAATCACAGAATATAAAATATATTTTGTACATTTGTGTACCAACTGAACTATGTTAGCGGTATCACAGGTATCACTACGTTTGACGAAAGCTCTATCTGTACCCATAGGTACACATTATGAAATGTAACAGTAGAAACAGTGTCGATGCTTTATTCACATTCGCCTTCTAAACGCGTTAGTTGTAATTAAATTGCCCTTAACACGTATATTACGTGCTAACATAGATGATTTAAGGCTCGAGCAGACCGGATGCGTATGCGTAGACGTGCACGTACCACTGAGTTGTAATGTATGACACACGGTGACATCGGTTGTGTACGCGCACGTCTACGTTACGCAAGCGGTGTGTCCTGTCTCATACAGTTCCATACATTACAACTCAGTGGTACGTGCACGTCTACGCTTACGTCTACGCATACGCATCCGGTCTGCTCGAGCCTTTATACAGAGCGTCTGCAAACTTGCCGCAGTGCCTGGGACATTGTATTGTATAGCCGACTAAGCTGAGTGGATGGTATAGGTTTTGGGCAAGTTCTATCCATCTAACAACTTGCCGTGGGGCGCCGGCAGTAGAATGTTACCCCTCCTCTCATGCCCGTGGATGCAGTAAGAGCCTGCTAAGAAATACCTCTGGAAGATGGCCAGCAGCATCTTTCCGTGTATCAACATCCCGTACTGCGCTCGCCAAACCGCTTGCCAAGCGTGGTGAATGAATGAATGAATGAATGATTATAACTTTATTGTACAGGTGAGTATGGCAACTACCCCTCATGGAGATCGATGAGGGAGGCCTGATGAATCCATCTAACAATTATTTTGAAAGTAACAATGCATCAGCTTGGTAAATGTGGTTACGATTTTTACGCTTTTATGCACTCATTTTACACCCGAAATTATATTCGTTAATTATTGTAGGTAGTTTGATTACAGACGCACTTAACGCGCAAATGAGGCCACAACCTAGGAGTTCAACAAAGAAAACCCAAACGTAATATTATAAAATTAGTTAACATGTATAAGATGTTCTAAGGGCTGTTGTACACATTAGAATACTGTCTTGAAAGATAACCTACTGTATTAATTTATAGGCATCGTGATTACTAACAATAATTACGGTAACAGATAGAGGTACATAAGTACTTAATTGACAATAGATCGTCATCTACTTTTAACAACGTGAACAATATATGTACCTACTTTAAAAACTAGATAATTTGATGTGCTTTGTTTAGTAGATTTTTTAAATATTTCGTTATTTATAGCTTTATTAATCACACTGAATACATTAAATGTATTCAGTGTGATTAGCGTGATTATAAATTTTATAGCCCTAGGCTAACAACATACTTATTTAATTGCGAAAATAAATCTTATATGCTACCTACAAAAATAACATGCACAAGCTCTAATATTTGTACTATTGTTCATATTTCTATAGAAAAACACATCCTATTATTTAGTGTGGAATCTACTAGCTTTGCTTTAGTTAATTCTTGGCTAAATTTACCTATAGGCGCAAGCACACATCAACTGTTAACAGTATTACGATGGCGGCACCAACGAGACTATATCACCTAGCTTTGGCAAGACTACGTCGGGCAGTGGGGGTTTCTTGTCGTGACGTATCTTCTCCAACTCCTTCAGAGATGTGACTCCTGATAGAACGAGCAGAGTTTGGAATCCACAGCGAACACCCAACTCTATGTCAGTGTTGCATCTGTAAAAAATAGATATTATATTTGGTATAGAATAATAAAAAATCTACCATGTCAAATTATCTTAATGATAAGTATCTCGTCTAAGATCATAATAGAGTTGTCATAATAATGTGAGATAGCCAGCCATATAAAAACGAGATTTTTTTTCATATTTTTTTTTGGAAAATTTATGTAATTTATTTCTCAATATAATCTCCTTTTTAACTCGATTTTAGTCCAGCGTTTTTCCAATTATCTTCCAAATAACCTCAAGGTTTCCTCAAGGCTCTCAAAATAGGCGTTTGTTTCAGTGTTGACCTCTTCATTCGACCCAAATCTCTTACCACCCAGCCACTTCTTCATGTTTGGAAACAAGAAATAGTCGCTGGGGGCTAAATCTGGAGAATATGCTGGATCGGTAGCAGTTTGTTGCCCAATTTATAGATTTTTGCCATGGTGACCACACACGTGTCAAAGTCAATAAGTGTTTATTAATAGAGCAAAACGCTACATAGAATAGTCAGTAACAAAAGAAGAACAAGACACATTTACAATTTTTTTTGTATTGAGTACGGTTTTATAGTATGTATTTTTTTTGTGTTTTAGTGGCAAATAAATATGATATGTCTATGTCAATTTAATTTGAATAAAGCACATAATTGAATTCGTTCGCTTCAGGTAACTTTTTTCCAAGTTCGGGAAAGAAGCGAACAAGAATCCTCACTCTTTCACTTCAATCGAGACGTGGTCAGAACAGAGAAACAGAGACGTGGTCTTCACAGCTAGCCACCAGGCCAGCAGTGAAGACCTGCTAGCAAGTAATACTCTTTGGTCTTCTGAATGAGTTGCCGCAGCGTATGAATGTGGTCTATGGTAGCCTTTTCGGAACCCGGCTTGTTTGGTACGCCGACAAACACAAAAGCCAAATTGGCCTTCTTTGGTGCACAAAATTTTACAGTAGTCTAATAATAGATGGCAGTTGTGGGCAGCAGTGAGCATTTAAATACTGCGCGGGATTTTTAGAGTCGTTGACTTATCAAACCGACCAGGGTGGTTTGATAAAGTAGTAACTTTTTAAATACAACATGTAATGATTTTAATATGTAAAAGAAAAAAAACTTATGTAAAGAGCTTTAAACCTTTCACAAGAGGATTCTTTAACCACTAATTAGGTTTATACCTCTAATTAAACTTAGTTAAAAATTCACATGGGATTTTTTCTCGTTATTTACCTTATTCAATATTTTTTACAAATCAACATCAAATATTGGGAATATTTAGGGGGCGAAGCCTCCTATTATGCATAGCGCTGTCTGTCTGTGCATGATACATTACAACCGAATGTGTTGACCAATTTACATGAAACCTTTTTTGTTAGCACTGTCTTAATGAGAGAAGGGTACTGATAGATTTTGGTGACCCTAGGGTCACAGAGACCGGAGTTATTGTGACCTCAATATAGGTCACCAAAGGTCAAAAATGGCATTTTTCGGAAACCTCCCCCTCGCCCCCTTTTCTGGTACCCCTCAACCAATGCTTGCTGATGTTACTTTGTAAAATTGCAACTGCAAAAGTTTAAGAAAGATATTATATGTTTTCCTTACCTGTCTCCTATCATCAAAGTTCTTGCTGGATTCAATCCACATGACTCCAAATACTTCCTCACATAAGCATGTGGTTTTCCCAAAACCAAAGCCTTCCTTTCAGAGCAAGTCTCAACAGCCCTTACTAAAGTACCAGTGCCAGGTACAACAATGGAACCACCCTTAGGGAACCGCTCATCTGTGTTTGTGGCAATAAAGAGGCATTCTTCTGAGGCAAGGTATGACGCTGCCTTCATAAATTTTGGGTAACTGACATGCTCATCAAAACCCACTACCACTGCACCCACTTCTGGATCTAATTCTGAAGGCTTCATCGACTTGAAGTCAGGCTTCACTGGGTCAGGCTGTGAACAGAATTTAAGTATTAATAGGGTGAGATATTTTAATTTCTAAGACTGCTTCTTTGCCCAAAAGTTTTGTTAATACTTAATACATTATACTACATAGATATTTTTTTATTATTTCAAGAAAATCACCCAGAACACCCTGAATGAATATCTGCAGATTGTACAGAAATTTGTGGCAAGGCAGAAATCAAACCCGCAACCACTTGCATTGCAGACGGACCTTCGCCCGCTGCGCCACAGAGGTCGTCAAAATATGATTTTAAGTTTAGGTTTTCCTTTCAAAAAGGCCCAGGGAAGGCACAATAATTTCATATCTAGTAACTAACCTTACTTCTGTAAAAACTTACCCCAACACCAGTATGTCTGATGCCAACAGCTTTCAACTCCTCTGCAATGCCATTGGAACCAAGCAAATACACTTTTTTTGTAAACCCAATTCCTTTTAGGTAATGTGCTACTAAATATGCTGTTGACAGGATCTCATCCTAAAATATGTAAAATAATTGATTACATTATGTTGAATTATCATGTATTTGTCACATAATTAATTTTACTTTTATCTCCATGTTTCAACAGAATCTATCACATATCATGGTCTTGGGCAGACAGAAAAATTGGAATAAAAATATAGGTAATGATGGTATAAATAAATACCCTAAAATCCAATAAAGTATTATACCTATCCTATTACTATATACAATTATTGCCATGCGTTGCCGGCAGTAGAATGTTACCCCTCCTCTCATGCCCGTGGATGGAGTAAGGGCCTGCTAAGGGATACCTCCGAAAGACAGGCAGCAGCATCTTTCCATATATTAACATCCCAACCTGCCTGCCAAGCATGGTGAGTATGGCTTCTACACTTCATGGAGACCCATGAGGGAGGCCTTTGTTCATTAGTGGATGTTTTATGGCTGAAATGATAAAGGACCTAAAATTGTGACATATCAATAAAATCTTTACCTATATCTTTAGTAATTGTGTGTTGTGCAAAGGTTTCATGGTTCATAATTTTGACTTATAGCCAACTAAGCTGTGAGGATGGCATAGACCCCTAATTCATCTAACAATGTCCCAGGCACTGCAGCATCCCATACAGCATGAATGCCAGTTGCTGACACTCTGTATAAACTAAGATGTAGCTGCCTGTAATTGGGAGAACACTAGCTCATGATTTTTATTGCTTTTACTATTGTAATTTTTTACTTGTGTATCTTCTGTTGGTGGCTCAAATAAATAAATACATAAATAAATAAATAAACCATTTAAAATAGGTATAAAGGCATTAATTTATACCTGATTGGCTATAAAACCTAATTGCTGTGCCTTGCTTGCAAAGTCGCTTCGAATTTTAGTTGAGTTATTGGTCACATAGAATATCTTCTTTCCAATTTTACGAAAGTAATTCATGGCATCAGCAGCACCAGGAATTGAATTATTGTCAATCCATAGGACACCTGAAAATTTTTATAGGTTATTTGCAAGTAGGAAATTTTTCCTTGTTAGAATCTCACAAAGTTTAAGTTGTGATGGAATAAAAAACTTGTAATACATTTTAAGCTGTGTTAAAAACTTACCATCGCAATCTGTTAACACAGTATCAAAAGAATTCAAGAACTCTTGGACTTGAACTGCTGTGGCCTCCTGAAGATTTGTAACTGTAGACTTGAACATTTTGATGCTAGTCAACTGGTTTTCTAGATTGCGAAGATATCTAACGTGGTTATTAAATAAACGTGAAGCATGTAAATAACTGCGGAATAATTTTAACATCTAAATTTTGGCCATTTGGTTAGCGAGCATAAAAAGTGAACTGCAATAAACCGCAGCATCTGCGGTAAGTGCAGCAATGGCAATGCAATGATACAAAAAACTGACGCAGGGTTGGATTCAGACCCTCAAAAAATTATTGTCTTTGGAAATTAAAAATATACTACTTGTCAAAAATTATACTACGTTTCGTTTTTCGTGGATTTCAATATTAAAATGAATTTATGTAAGTGAAATTTTCTTTATTTAGTAATAATGTTAATGTACAAATCAATCAAATCGAGGCAAGTAGATGTTTATCTCAGCACCGACCATCACACCCATCTGTTAGAACGACCGATAAAGTACAACACTACGCGGGGATTCTCCGAAGCTTGTCGCTGTCGCTTATTTTCGGCTTTGGATACTTTGTTCTTTTAGCCACCACTAATCGCTCTCTGATTCGATATTACCATACATACAGAACTTCCCGAAATTGTAGGATAAATAATAAAAAGCAAATTGATTCAACCAATAAAACCTGTCAATCTGCTTGAAGGTAAAATTATGGTATTTTCGCGTAGTATTCTGGCTTAAAGATACTACATACTACACATAATGAAATAATAGTACAAATAGTATAATTATACTACAAAATCCAACACTGAACTGACGGGAGTACGGGACGGACGGACAACACCGATCGACAAGGTCAAATCTGACATAAGAATGTCAAAAATGTCAGAAACAGCTGATGCTACTTTATACTGCTATTTGTCCGTCACGTAACATTCAAAGAGTATATAAACACTAGTACGTTTTAGTAACATTTTAGTAAGCCGTGGTGTAGTGGAATGTAAAAAGGCCAGTGAGTTTACGCTAGTAATAATACTTCAATGAAAAAGGCACTCTTTCTACCAACGAACATGTAAACCTTAGAATAATAATATTCTAAGATGTAAACCCGTACGATAGGCAACTAAATACAGCATTTTTACGTACGTCCGGTACGAGGGGCAACATGCCCCTCTTTCCGCAAGTGTCGTGCCTACCATACACCAAGAGAATCTTCGTAGTATTCACTGTCGATTCAAGAAAATCTTCAAATATTTACCGTAGACTATCAGCTATTTGTAATAATATATAAGATACAACAATTAGGTACCTTACTTTTGTCACAGCTGCTTTTGTCTAGCTATAGCCAACTGGCTAATAAATAACTAAGCTTTGCCTAGACTTACCCCGGTCTCAGCTCTGACGTTTATTCGTCAGACAGACAGCTGTCAAAATAGCAAATGAGCTAATTTTGAACACTAAAAAAACTTTAAAAAAATAACTTTATTTATCACAGAACTCTGCAGATTTTCAAAGAAAGAAAATACCAGCAAGTTTTTTTTATAAAATAGGAGTTTTAATTTTGAGGTGAAAGGATTCGGCTACAAAATAAATACTATTACCTATTGATCACTGATAAGTGATAAGAGTCCGTGTTATTTATTACTTTTCGCCGAGTGCAAAGTACATAACAATATAACTTCTTACAACAGAATAGGACAAAAGCAAAAGAAGACATGGACATCGCTGAAACAATTATTGAAACACGCCAAGGAAATATTAAAGTAGTGAAGTTCAATAAACCTAGCCGCAAAAATGCCATTGATGAAAACATGTATAGAAAAGTTTTAAACATATTAAATGCTGCTGCTATTGACGATGACATATCTGTGATGGTGCTAACAGGGTCAGGAGACTTCTACAGCAGTGGAAACGACTTTAGTGCAACAGCCCAACCTGTAGACAACACTTTAGATGCATTACATGACTACATCAAAGCATTCATTACATTTCCTAAAATGCTGGTGGCTGTTGTGAACGGGCCAGCAATTGGAATAGCTGCTACCACATTAGCTCTGTGTGATCTGGTATTTGCATCTGAAAATGTATGTTCTTATGATTCAGTACAATTAATTATCTATGATTTTAGTGAGTCTTATCTTATTCTCGTTTGTTTCAGTCATACTTCTACACTCCATTTACAAAATTAGGTATAGTAGCTGAAGGATGCTCATCATTCACATTCCCAAGGTTAATTGGAGAAAGAAAGGTTAGCATTATTTGAGTACTACATTCATACTACTTATAGAACTATTATGATGGTATTTTTTTGATTATTTGCAGGCTGCAGAAATGTTAATGTTCAATCATAAGATGACAGCAAAAGAAGCCTTAGAATGGGGATTTGTCAACTATTTATATAAACCTGAGGATATCCAAAGTAAAGTGTGGGATAAGATTGCTGAAGTATCAAACTTACCAACAAAATCAATAACTCTTTCAAAGAAATTGTTGAAAGAAGTATGGCAAGAGGAGTTATTAAATGTGAATAAGGCAGAAATCAACTTCCTTGCAGAGATTAGGGCTGGACAGGACACACCTTATACAATTGTGGGTAAAAGTAAGTTATGAGCATATTGTCTGTTGCCTTTATAGGAACTTCATGGCCACTTGTATTCAAAATGTAAATTTAATCCTGGTCAGAAGTGATGAAAAATGGTGAAATTCTAAAACATTGTACATAATATTTGATTATAACATTTTTTAATTGATATTAATCTTATGAGAAATATTTACTCAAACAGCACAGCCTCAATTAAATTAGATTAAGTTGGTCCACCTTTCAAAATAGCGAGAGGTGTGAAGCAAGGTGATCCATTATCCCCAAAATTATTCAACAGCGTGTGCTGTTGAGTTCATCTTTCGAAAGCTAGCGGCCGGCTGGGAAGGGTGAGGTGTTGACATAGGCAATGTAAAGGTAACAAACCTTTGCTTCGCCGATGACATCATACTGTTTTCTTTTTCTTCTTCAGACTCCGAGTTACAGATAATGCTTTCAAGATCTCAGCATTGCAAGCCTTGAAATTGGACTGAGAATGAACCATACTAAGATCATGCTCATGACCAATAGCGCTGAGACCAAAGTTACTGTAGATGGCTAAGAATTGCTTTTTGTTGAAGATTATGTCTACCTTGGTCAAATAGTTTCCTTCAAATCCAGGCAAGATAAGGAGATCGCTCAGTGAACCGAAAATGCCTGGAGAAGCTAAAGCAGCCAAGGGAGATTTAATGAAGAACCCTGACATCCCTCAAAAGGAAACTGATGGATTCTTGCATTCTTCCCGTCCTAACTTATGGTGCGCAAATTTGGACATTGACGTAACTTCAGAAGTCCTAGGTCAAGGTTTGCCAACACGCGATGGAGCGCAGCATCCTGAATGTCGGACGAATGGGTAGAATCCGTAACACCGAACTGCGCTCTCGATCCAAAATCGCAGATGTAGCTCAAAAAGGCCGCGGGGCTTAAGTGGGATTGGGCTGGCCATGTCTGCCACATGCCAAGTGAGCTGAGGTCAAAGGTCGCCACCAGACCCGGCGAGAAGGCGACGCGGTAGACCAAGGTCCAAGGATCGAGATGTCTGGAGGAAATGGGGGGAGGCCTTTGCCCAACAGTGGGACACTAATGGCTAATAATAATAATAAATTGATGTACAAATTGGGTTTTTTAAACATTATTAAGACTTGTACAATGACATTACCTTTAATTGTTATTGGATGGTGTTTTTATTCTACAGTATAAATCAATGTTTATCATATTAATTCCAGTCTTTTAATTTTAACTTAAGACAAGTTATAGATAGAAATATTAAGTCCTCAATCAAATTCTATAAAAGTCATGGCCTACCACAACCACCTGACCTACCTGATTTAACGCCAAGTCATAAACTACCTATCAAAAGATTTTCTTTTTCATATTAAATTAATATGAATATCCGAACTTCTAGTAACAATTCCTTGTCGGACTTTTTCCGGCCCGGAAAAAAGGTTCTCACGCGTAAAAACTTGAGTCACACGCGGTTAGACCTACTCAAGCAGGAGATACAGACGGACGTTCACATTATCCCGCTTAGTAAGTAAAAAAATTAAGTGGAGGTAGGTGCGATACGAAAGCTGAGGCTCTTGTTTTATAATCAATCGCCTAGGCTAGGAGGGTCCACATGATTATTTCACTGGAAAGTAGTGGTCTCCACCAATCGTGTTGCTTGGCGAGGGAAAAGCAAGTCATGCAAGTCAAGCAATTCTTTAATTTTTCAACAAAAAAACCGATTCAGTGACTTATATATAAGTTATAATGGTAATAATGATGATGACTAGGAAGGACCATAAATATGTAGTAGAATGTCCCAGTGGTATAAATATGTAGGTACCTACATGATAGCTATCTTTCGTCATCGCCACCAGCGAGTTCCCTCGATTCCTCATGGATGCCATCATCAGAATCGAATTTTGACCTAACTGAAGTGTATCTATTCGAACTCAAAATAATTTTCCAAATTGATTCATAAACAACAGAGTTCCGAGATAACAAAGATAAGTAAAAAAAATACAGACAATTTGAGAGCCTCCTTTTTTTAAGTCTCTAAAAATATTGATCCAGCATCAATACTTACCTATAACCGTTCCGGCGGCAGCCGCGCATGTAAAGTAGGTATCCGGCAGGTACAGTAATGCTAACTTCGAACCTAACTTAATACCGGCCGAGTTATCTATCATAATCGGTTACTTTTGGGAAGATATCTTCACCCTAACAAGCGCGGTTGGGGAGGCACCAAAGAGTCCCTTGCTACTCCACTATTACTCCTACATTCCCTACTCTATATAAGTAGGTAGAGGCTAGATGGTTGCCTTGACTAAGTTCTGCCACCCTAGCTCACCTTGGCCTTCACTAAGGTAGAGAAATGTTGTGACTAACACTCGGTGTAAGGCACTACGTAAACTATGATTAAGTATACGTTAGTGTAAAAATAAACTTTGTATTTTACCTATCCCGCAATGGACAAAGGTCTCACCACAGTCGTCCTGATCATGATGGGTTTTTCCCATACGCACCACGCTTGGCAGGCGGGTTGGCGAGCGCTGTGTGGTATGTTGATACACGAAAAGACGCTGCTTCCCATCTTCCGGAGAGAGACCCCACGGCAGACTTAACTGCATCCACGGGCAAATGAGGAGAGACAACTTTCTACTGCCGGCACCCCACGGTGTTACTTACCATACTACCCATACTTACCTATCTGGTTACTATTATTCATTTAGGTATACATTTTTTAGAAGATTTGTACGAGCAACTTAGAACTGACCCAGTCAATGGCCTCACAAGACAAAGGGCTCATGATCTCCTGGGTTACTACGGGCACAACACTCTTACACCAGCGACTCAGAACGGATGGCCTGTTGTGCTATTTAAATCGCTTTGCACAGGTAATCTACGTATCTACTACATAATTCCTTATTTAAAAAAAAACTTCTATTACCCTGATGATGATAATGAGTAGGAAGGTTTTTACGATTTGTAAGATTCAAAAGTTAGGTAATGTGACGATGGTGGTGATAGATAATAGAGATAGGTAGGATCTTTCGATAGGTATCCTGAATGTCGATATCGAAAATTAAGCTTTAATGTTGGATATAAATTTTCAACATTGAAGAGATTTATTATATAACTAGCTGTTGCCCGCGACTTCGTCCGCGTTTCCGTCGTCCTTCCTCACGGTTCAGTGGTTTTGATGTAACAGACAGATTAACTTTCGTATTTTAGTAGGGAAATATCTACAATACTGTTGAAAAATATCGCAATATGGAACCGCACAATATTATTGTTAATAGCTGTGCCCGCGACTCCGTCAGCGTGTAACTCCTTGTGTGTTATTAAGTTAATGTATTGGTAATATTGTTTAGATCACGTTCACATGAGGCTTAAGTACCTATAGAACGAAAATACTTCAGCGCAAAGCTTCCGGGTAAACTATCTTGAAAGTTGACCCGTCCGGCACGTGAACATAAAGATTTCTAGAACTGCTAACCCGGGAAAGAGCGACGTACAGCTGACCATGCGAGAAACAACTGACACCGAGATCTACTCCAGCAACACGAAAAGTCTGCCCTTGAGCCTTATTAATTGTCATTGCATAACACACCGATACTGGGAATTGCGTTCTTTTAAATTGGAATGGATAATTATTTGGTAAGTATTATGGGAATTCTGGGATTAAAGACGGTTTCTCCTGCACCGCAACCTGTTAAAATTTGAGCTTCGATTATATTTTGTTGCAACTGGGTTACTTTTAGCCGAGTTCCATTGAAAAGTTGTGTTGGTCTTAAATTTCGGAGCAGAATAATCGGAATGCCAATTTTTAAACAAATTTCATGAGAAGGAAATCCGGGCATATTTAAAGAATTTAAAAATTCTATCGGGTAATTAGTGGCTTCTTGTTCATCGACAATTCTATTTATTGAACTTTAAACGCGTCCCGACTCTAGTCGTTGTTCATGCTCATGTTCATCTTCAAGAGATCGAATAATATTATGGTGCACCCTATCATTTGTCAAACGGTCTTCATATTGAGTAAAAGTTTCAGATTCTCGAGATAAAATATGACGTTCGCGATCAGCTGTATGCCGTAATTCCCTCTGAAGGTTTCGGACTCACGGGATAGTACATGCCGTTCGCGATCAGCTGTGAGATGTAATTCCCTCTCAGTGAAGGTTTCGGACTCACGGGATAGTACATGCCGTTCGCGATCAGCTGTGAGACGTAATTCCCTCTCAGTGAAGGTTTCGGACTCACGGGATAGTACATGCCGTTCGCGATCAGCTGTGAGACGTAATTCCTTCTCAGTGAAGGTTTCGGACTCACGGGGTAGTACATGCCGTTCGCGATCAGCTGTGAGACGTAATTCCCTCTCAGTGTAGGTTTCGGACTCACGGGATAGTACATGCCGTTCGCGGTCAGCTGTGAGCCGCAATTCTCGTAGTGAAGCAGTTTCAGCTTCTCGGGAAAACACATGTTGTTCTCGATCAATGGTAAGCCTTAGCTCTCGTTGAGACGCCCGTGATGTAGCTCGTCTCGCTCTGTCAGCTGCTAATCGCATCTCTCTCTCGGGAGAGCATTGGCTCATTCATTGGCTCGAGAAGTTGAGGCACTAACTCTGATAGAGTTTAACCGATGTGCTCTTTCCTCTGCCGATTCTTGAGAACGCCTATTTCTCATTCTCTTAGCTTCTCTCGAATTTCGAGATAAAGATAATCGTTTTAGGTGGCATTGATGCAGGCAAATGAAAATAAAACGTAAATGAAAATAAAACTAATATAAAAAAATTTAAAGTAAATTAGCCAAAACTTACCTATCGGTATCTAAACTACTTCACCTAAAAAGAAATAAAATGTAAACTTTTAATTCAGTATTCAAGCGCGATGGCTTATTATTAGCGTATTTCATGTATAACTTTGGTGTTTCCATACCGATTTCTATGATTATTTTTTATGGAATAGTTACAATAATGTTAAATTTTCTAATTAGGGATGACTGAGATTGTTATAAACGTAAGAGTAGACAAATATAATCAGAAAGCTTCGAACTGCTAAGCTATCGGGAGTTACACGTGTTATTGTGAGTCAACCATAAAAGATAGACATATGCTGTCGTGGGATATTTTTTATATAATTTTAAAGAGAACATTTCCGTCATACATGATTTCTGTGTAGCTTTAACCATTAAGGTTGCACACGCGACGGAAGCTTAAAAAATGGAGTAACTTCTCCCGTTTTTCCAACATTTCCCTTCACTGCTCTGCTCCTATTAATTGTAGCGTGATGAAAAGTATACTATAACCAGCTCAGGAGTATGAAGAATAATTGTACCAAGTTTCGTTATAATCCGTCGAGTAGTTTTTGTTTCTATAACGGTTATACATACAGACAGACAGACAGACAAAAATTTTACTGATTGCATTTTTAGCATCAGTATCGATCCCTAATCACCCCCTAATAGTTATTTTGGAAATATATTTCATGTACAGAATTGACCTCTCCACAGATTTATTATAAGTATAGATAACAAAAACACGGGAATTTATCGCGTAATACGATGATCGCGAGATTTGCACCTGTTGCAAACCTGTCGCGAGATACATACGTAATCAGCCTGCCGGGTTGACTAGATACGTAATACGGGTGCTGATTGTTCTCGAAACGTTCGAAAATAATCAAAGCTTAGAATAAAAACACTATACTTAGTGTAATAGTGTTTTTATTCTAAGAATCAAAGGTACCTATTACGCGATAAATTCCCGTGTTTTTGTTATTACGATGTTATAAGGAATTGTGATCGCGAAAGTTTACGAAAAACTATTTATGAGATTTAATGGATTTACTTGACTCGTTGCTGTTAATTGGTTAATTCCCAAATATTCCAGCTCACCGTCTGACATGTATGCATGTCTAAAAGGCCATCTACCTTGCAGTTTTAATTATTTTATAATAATATTAAAGTTTAAACACAATAACCATATCCAATTAAGCCACAAAAAACGCCGCAAAGCAGCATAGTGGAGTATTCCATAAACCTTCCACGGTAGGCAATAAAACTGAGTAGTAAGCACGTTACCTACATTAAACAAGGTTTCCCATGAAATAGTGATGTAATAAAGCTGGGAGGAGAGAACCTCGAGGGCTATCCGAATCATTTATGTTTTTTCGCGATTTTTCGAATTTTCGGAGTTATGATTCGAATTGCATTACGATTTGGTTTAGTGTCGCTATCTGGACTAGCTCAATTTCATTGCGCTTCTCTTAAGTAGCGCAATTAAATTTGCAGGATAGCGACCTGATTGATAGAGCAAGTTCCTAAAAACCAAACAGTTTTTTTATGTATTTATTTTTTCTAAAAGGTCCATAAAGTTGTGAAAATACTGGATAGGTAATTTTTTTGTCATTTAATTATTTTTCGACCCTTTTCAAAGATCTAACGATAGTAAATGTTACATTGCTGGATTGGCCTATCTATCGGCTTAGCAGAAAAAAAAATCAAGCATCTATCACAATAATTTAAGTCACCATAAATAAAAATCTCATTGTACTCGGCGTTCGGTAAAAAAAAATCCTAACTCCGAAAATACGAAAAATTGTAGAACATACATGGGGGTGATTCGGATAGCCCTCGAGGTCCTCTACCTCCCAGCATATCTGGGAGATATATATATATATCACTATTTCTTGGGACACCTTCTATATAGGTACCAACCAACTGAAATAAGTAAATGACTAGGTATCAGTTCAACATGCTCTTATGTAATTTTTCAGGATTTTCAGTACTGATTTGGGTTGGAGCAGTTCTGTGCATAGCGGCTTACTTGATAGAATCGGCCACACAAGCAAACCCTTCCGCTGATAACTTATATCTGGGCTGTGTGCTTATAGCTGTGGATGTTACATGCGGGCTTTTCAGTTTTTATCAAAACTTCAAGAGCTCAAAGGTTTTGCTGATAGCTTAATCATTAAAGATCGATTACGAGTGGAATATAGTTATTATAACTGAAGTTATGATTTTAGATAATGCAAACATTTAACAGCATGATACCGAGCTTTACAAGCTGCATCAGGGATGGTGTCCTCAACCCTACCACACCAGTCAGTCTGATTGTGAAAGGAGACATCGTTCGGGTTAATACTGGAGACGTGGTACCGGCAGACATTAGGATTATCGACAGCAAAGGATTCAAAGTAAACTCTTTTGTTTATTTAACTCGTAGATAAAAAAAAAATTAAAACTGTAATACCATACTTCATAACTGTAATTATTTACAGGTTGATAATTCTTCTCTGACTGGAGAATCAGTAGCGGTCCCAAGATCGAATGTTGAGGGTATACCGAATATACTGGAAACGCAGAATGTGGCATTTTTCTCTACACAATGTGTGGAGGGTTGGGCGTTAGGTGTGTTTGGTCGTCGGCCGATAGTCTTTTCATTTACCTACTTGATTCACTAGTTCACGTCATTGTCTTTTTTTTCAGGTGTAGTTCTGTGCTGCGGTGACTTGACTGCTCTAGGTAGAGTGGCCGGCTTAGCTGATCGGTTACAAGCATCGCCTTCACCTCTGTCACGAGAATTAAGTCGATTTATGCGCTACATGTCTATATGGGCTCTGAGTCTAGGCATATTTATTGCTTGCGCCTCACTCGCTATTGGCTACACGTTCATGCAGGCTACAATACTTTTTATTGGAATTATAGTTGCTAATATTCCTGAAGGTATTTTCGCCTTTGACAGTATACCTACAAATCTCATTAAGTCCGTATAACTTAGTATGATCGTTGCGACAGCTGTCATCAAAATCGCGACCATCATGTTCTGAATTTTGTTTAGAAACCGTTTAGATGACTAACGTCGTACTTTATAGGTAGGACTGCACGATGATGATGTGCGTTGCCGATTAATTAGTAGGAATTTAGTAGTTAAGATACCTAAACATCTTCTGTAAGAGTTATGCTTTACCACCGCATATTTTTTTTTAAATCAATCAATCATTTAATATAGGTCAAAATTTGTTTAGGTCGCAGGATGTCAAAGTGTCCGCTAAGTTTTGGTTCGGTGAATCAGCAATTACAATTGCAAATTTTAGTAATAAACACGTACCTACTTAACTCTGACGACTCTACGTACGTGATACATTTTAACTAAGATACGAAATTGTATCTATTAATTCGTCGTGCCCAAACCGGGTACACGTTTGGAACTTTATAAAATAGGTACTTATATGTAACATCTTTTCATATTTACAACGTGTTTGCAATAAATAATTTGGCTTAGACTTTGGCATCGTAACCAACATAATGCCGTCGTATTTTCAACATAGTCCCAGCCCTTTTTGTGTCACTTGGCATAATAAGTCGCAGCGATTAGGTAAGCTAAGTTTTACGAACTTTAACATCGATTCCATCGATGTTATAAATAGATCTTAACCCTTGCCTCGTTTCCTTTCTCACAGGATTACAGCCGATGGTAACAGCATCGTTAACATTAACAGCTCAGAACATGGTTAAGAAGCGCTGTCTGGTTAAAAACCTGGATGCTATAGATGCGCTTGGTGCATGTACTACGATTTGTTCTGATAAAACGGGAACTCTTACGGAAAACAAAATGTCCGTTCGGCACCTTTGGATTTACAATAGAGTATATTCCGTACATGATCCTGAGCTACCATGTAATGTTCATGTTTAATACAAAGATTTATAGCGTTAGACACGCCCTTACCGTACGAAATGAGTGAGCACGCTCATTTGGAATTAGTGTAGATCCTCTAAACACATTTTTGACCGGTGGTGTCACGTGGTGTGTGTTATTTTTTTCACTAAAGTTCGTGCAATATGATTAGGTACACAATAAATGGTACCTAACACTATGAGTTTTGTTTATTGGCAAAACCAGTGTGCGTGCGTCGGCATTATTGTTAACAAACATTCAAAGCCAATGTCACAGTTTTTGGGCATAGTCCCATTTCTTCCGTTGTTTTAATGGTAGATACAATATAAAAAATGTGCCAGTGTACCATTAAGGCTTTAGGGGTAATTTTAGTGGGTAGTTTTAGAATTACCGCCAGAGTCGTATTTGATTAAATGAGAGTAGGTACCTGCCAATAATGGTAGGAATGGCAGTAAATGTCATTATTGACAGTAAATGTCAAAAGTGGCAGCAAACGTCAAAAATTACCAAATGCTTGGAAATTAATTATAGACTAAATTTCTTACGCAAATACTCTTTTTTATGGCAGCTGTCAAACTTCCCCTACACTTTCCGATGTGGGCTCATATGAAAGACCTTGTGACAGCTGTCGACCATGGCTGTTCGAGCGTCTGCTGTTGCCTAGACTAAGCCCTTATATCGAACCAAGGCCCGAGCAGTTTGGCTTTCGCAGACAATACTTTACGACCCTACAGCTCACGCGCTTTTTGCACCACTTCACCTACGAGCTGAACTGTGGCCGTTCCACCGTCGGAGTCTTCCTTGACGTCGAAAAGGCCTTCGACCGCGTTTGGCATGACGGTCGACTGCTCAAGCTCAATGAGAATGTTTTCTCTGTTCTGTGGGCTCAGCCTAGAGAGGGAGTCACCAATAACACAGAATAATTAATTCTTCAAAGCCAAAAAAGAGAAAATGATACAATGTTTAAACAAGAAGATAATTTTAAGTTTTGGCATAAGTTTCGCTGTAATTTTTATTCTTTTATTGCTATAATAAATGCTTTTTTTTAAATTTTTCATAGTATGACAGACATTAAAATATGCGTAATGGAACAAATGGTACATACTTATCCCCTTTCTTCCGTTAATGGAACAAATGGGACTGCACCAGTTTTTGGTGTCAGGGCACATCTAATGATTTAAATCTTTGGTCGAGCGTTTATTCTACGTAGTTTTGTTTTTATTGACGTGTAATTTGTTTTTCAGCTATGCTTCGCAACAACCAAGGTAATTTTACATTTTCTCTTTAGATGTTCTATGGTAAGGCAGTGACATTTTTTTGGCATTAACTCTACCTACGAGTATGTCCCATTTTGCTCATTTACTTTCAGCGTTGACTATTTGCGGTGCACTATGCAGTAACGCAAGTCTGGTGGACGGAGGTGCCATTATAGGCGACGCCTCTGAATCGGCTATATTGGCATTTATTAACATGTTTGACAACTCGACCACTATAAGAGCAAAATATCCAAAAATCGCTGAAATTCCTTTCAACTCTATAAACAAGTATCAGGTAGGTTGCAGCTTAATGCATGTAGGTAATGTCGTTTAAATATAGTTTTATAAAGGAAACTTTCGACCTACGGCGATTAAAAATTATTAATTTATTATAAAAAACACATCTTTCTGTACAAAAGTATCGCAATCTTTCTTTGGCAGGTTAGTGTTCACCGAGACTCAACTTCTCAATATTTCGTTGTCATGAAAGGTGCTCCGGAGTATATTTTCCAGAGATGCTCTACAATAGCACTTGGTAACAGACAAGCTAATCTCACCAAAGAAATAAGAGATGCTGCCGAAAAAGCTACTGAAGTCCTCGCTAGCACGGGTAGAAATTTTAATTATCTACCAACTCTTTTCAATACAAGTACCTAAAATAAAGGTACGGACCTCTATCTCGTCTATTTACTTGAATCGTTTTATTCCAAAGGTGAAAGAATTATGGCGTTCGCTGACTTTTATCTGGATCCCAAAAACTTCCCTCCTGATTATGAATTTGATACAGACGCTCAGAATTTCCCGATAGATGGATTAAGATTGCTTGGAGTTATGGGAATTATGGACCCACCTAGAGGAGAAGTACCTACCTATCTATTTTCCTTAAATAAATAAAATAATGTTGGCCAATTCACACAGCATCATCTAGCCCCAAGTTAAGCAGAGCTTGTGTTATGGATACTAGATGACTGATATACTTAATAAATATACTACGTAGGTAGATATTTTTATTATTGTATAGACAAAACAATACACCCAGAACACCCTAAACAAATATCTGCAGATCGTACAGAAATTTGTCCAATACCTTTGACTTCATAATCATTTTTGCTTACTGCTGGGTGCAGACAAAGCAAATAGGTTCTCTTCTTGCACCTTGATACTTTTGGTTCCATGTAGTTCCGATGCAGTGTAGGTTTCGGTTCCCAACGGAATACCGATGTCATTGGACCATATCGGGCCGGCGCGGCGCGCGCTGCGGTGTTCTGCCTCTCGGTAGAGCGGTGTCCCGTCGCCACTATTCATTACCTGCCTTCTTTCATTTTAAATCAACCCTACGTTCATTAAACGTTTGGTAACAAAGTTTCTACTGCAAGCAAAGCGGGGTCCGTAATGACTCAGTTAACTGCATAGGTACCTACAGACGCTTCCATCGAGAAAGAGGAAAGCGGAGAGGGCTTGCATGTTACCTCCTGTTGCAGGTAGGTACAAACTTGCGAACCCAAGTGCAGTTTATTTCTACTTTAAAAACGGTTAGGAAATTGAGGTTAGGTAGACATTTGCAGTTGCATTAAGTACCAATATATTTAACGGTATTAAACATTACGTCAGGTAAAATCTGCAATACTCCGTGTCCGCGAAGCTGGCGTTCGAGTGCTGATGGTGACCGGAGACCATCCAGCCACTGCGAGGGCGATTGCCCTCGACGTCGGCATAGCGACCACGGCGAAATGCCACGTGGTCACGGGGTCTGAACTTAGGGACATGACACCGGATTTACTGAATTGGACACTGGAAAAGCATTTTGAAATCGGTAAGAACAGCAGAAACACTTCCATCAGTTAGTGAAACCGACTATCTGCGTATTTGATGGTTAAAATTTGAATAGCTTGTCCGCTTGTTGTCGTGCCCGAAATGGGTCAATGTTAGGAACTTTAAACAACGTGGAGCGACATTAAATGAACACAAGAGTAGAACTAACTACTTATCAGTACCTAATCATAAAAAATAATTAACTAACTCTCTAATAATTGACTGAAGTTTGTTTGAAAATTTCAATTATGGACTTATATAAGTAGCTCTACCTGTGTGGTCATTTAATGTCGCCATTGTCGCTGGAAGCTGCATTTTGTTAAAACATCTATACGAATTAATAGTTTGTGGTCGCATAAATGATTTGACTTTGTTCATATGAGTAGGTAACAGATTGAGTTTGCTCTACTAAAAACGCGGATCTATGGCATCAATACTCGCCCGTTGTCGTACAGCCAAAGATATCATCTTAACTTGAAACTTTCAGTTTTTGCGCGAACTTCTCCGACACAGAAGCTTCAGATAGTAGAAGCTTGCCAGCGAAGAGGAGACGTGGTAGCGGTAACAGGCGATGGTGTCAACGACGCACCCGCTATTAAAAAAGCTGATATTGGAATCTCAATGGGCATTACGGGATCTCAGGTACTACCTCCCTATTATTGTATTGTAACAAAGTGTATCGGCGAAAGAGTGCTAACTACCCACAACACAGGTTCTCCTAGTGTGGGAGTTAGCGTCTTTACAATTAAATAGTTAATATTTACAGAAAATATGTAGGTAGGTATATTTTCACTAATTTATGTTATGTTTTATGTTACTAAATAAGTTACATAAAACTTCTTAGCTTAAGCGTAGATAATGTTTTATATTGATGGCACCTACTAATAAACTTTAATGGTAATTCCTGTTACATTATGTTATTTTTTTAACAAATAAACCTTTTATGACTTTATGACCTCAGAAAAGAGGAGCTTTGATTTTATTTGCTTTCTCTAAATTACACGAATTGCCAATTAATAACAAATCCTTCTGACCTCTTTAAACTATTTGCGCTCGTAATGTACCTACCATACGTAGGTACAGTTTGACCACCTTGATGGTTAAATGGCACTTTCGAAGGTTCCATCGTTATAAATAGCTGAGAAATGATTAACGTACCTAGTGTAATATTCTCTTTGAGAGTCGTAGTTGCATTTGACACTACGCTCCATAATCTATTATCATCCGATGCATTTTAGTCATCCCGGGACCATGCTTGGTGCAATCCAAGCGAAACGTCGGGAAATAATAAAGGTAGGTAATTTACGCGATAAATACCCGGTTATATGTATGTTAACGATGCATTTTACTCCAAAAGGTATCGAAACAAACAGCGGATATAATTTTGATTGACGATAACTTCGCAACGATCGTGACCGGCATTGAAGAAGGCAGAAAGGTATTCGACAACCTGAAGAAATCCATTTGCTACATCCTTATATCAAACGTGCCTGAAATACTTCCTGTATTCATGTTCATCCTGTTCTCAATACCTTTACCACTAGGTTAGTGGGCAAACCTGTATGCGGCTTACATCATCTTACATAGGAGATTAAAACGCAGAAAAAGCAATGTTTGTATGGGCATGCTTATTCTTAAAACTCTAAACCCTTAGGGCATTGAAATGAGACATTTACCTAGTATTTCATTGTCATGCCCTCATCTCTCAGTATTTAGGTGCTATTTACGGTATATCTTTGGTTAATGCAGGAGATTAAACACATCACAAAATACTGGGTGAATTTATTCTAATTCAAATATGTGAAAAAACCCGAAAGGGGCTGAACTCCGTTCCGGGGGTTCCCACAGACAACAAGGAAAAATCGGGAATTCGTATTTTTTTACAATATTACTATATGTGGTGTGAAAATGATCATGCGTTGATAATCGGATAGTGACATTTTAATTTATATAAAAAAAAACATCTTTGTTGGTTTCTTTATCAGTCTCTCCTCTACCGAAACAGTTTACGGAGGTCGATGACCCTGTCAAGAGTCAGCTGGCGGTTAGGTTGTCATTGTCGTATAATCAGCTGCTGAAGTTAATATTTCCGTGGTCTTTTCTTGAATGAAATCACCTGGAATCATCTTGGAGAGTCGTAAAACCTAATATGTTCTATCGGAGTGGTCAGAATCACCCTCTTTCGGGCTTGTACACATATAGAGTACATATATATGTACTCTAGTGAGTATAGCCCCAAATTACTCTTGCTTACGCATAACTTGTTAGTAGGTAATTGATGGAATACTTATATACATTTTGTGTAAATACACACTAATCATACATAGAAAAATACACAGACCCGGGACAAAAACATACCTGTAGAAAAGTTAAAAAATACTTGTCCTGTAGCGGGAATCGAACCTCTGCGTTTTAGTCAGTTATTGGACCACGGACAGACACGTAAACGGAGCCACGGAGGCAGTCAAAATTAACTCTTCTACTCGCTTCCAGGTGTAATGACAATACTATGCGTAGACCTAGGCACTGATATGTGGCCAGCAGTCTCCTTAGCCTATGAAGCAGCTGAAAGAAATGTGATGGCACGCCCTCCACGAGTCACGGAATCGTTGGTCTCGTCTCAAATGATTAACCTCTCATACGGGCATCTTGGACTGATAGAGTTTGCCGCTGGAATGTATTCTTACTTCGTTGTTATGGCTAATCATGGCTTCTATCCTGGAATACTGTTCGGTTATTATTCTTTTAATTAAATACAATAACATTTTTAATTAAAGAGCGGGGGGAACTTTTATGAAACCAGGGTTTCTACGGTGGCGTGCCTCCCGCGCTCACTGAGGTTTAAGACCACAAGACTCCAAACCTGTGAATATATGGATCTCCATGAGGGGTAGTTGCCATACTCACCACGCTTGGCAGGCGGGTTAGTGAGCGCAGTATGGGATGTTCATACACGGGAAAAGCTGCTGCTTATCTTCTGGAGGTATCCCTTAGCAGGCTCTTACCGCATCCATGGGCATGAGAGAAGGGATAACATTCTACTGCCGGCACCCCACGGCGTGTTATTATTACTAAGTAATAAATAATTAATGCTGGACAATACACACAACATCATCTAGCACCAAGCTAAGCCGAGCTTGCGTTATGGGAACTAGACGACTAATAAACTTAATACATTAGACATATATATTTTTTAATACATACATATATACACCGTGCCCCTTAAATAACCCGAAAGATTTAAATCACGTATTTTTGACGACAATACGAGTAAGTAATATTATATCAACATGGGTCTAATTATTTGTCTTAATTAAATAACTATTTCAGTACAAATTAAATCATATTATTTGTCCGCTTCTTTGTGAACAAGTCTTTAGTTGAGAAACTCAAGTAGAGAAACAGAGAGCGAGCGTGACACTTCACGAATCGCTCCGAAATCATACGACGAACGGCGAATGCCGTGACTTGTGTTCTATGACAAGAAGTGTCAAGTTATGTCTAGCACGATGTTTGCTTTTAGGGTGTGTTAGACTGGAGATTTTTGAACTTGTGATTTGTTTTAAATAATTAATATCTCCTTAAGTATGGGTTTTTGGACTATGTTACATAATTTTATATACTCTAATTAGGCTCTAGAATCGTTGGCTTAAATCTTTCGGGTTATTAACGGGCACGGTGTATATATCCAAAACACCCTAGACAAGACTTTTCCGTGGGGTGCCGGCAGTAGAATGTTGCCCCTCTTCTCATTCCCGTGGATGCTGTAAGAGCCTGCTAAGAGATACTTCCAGAAGATGGGCAGCAGCGTCTTTTTGTGTATCAACATCCCGAACTGGGGTTGCCAACCCGCCTGCCAAGCGTGGTGAGTATGGCAACTATTTCTCATGGAGTTCCATGAGGGAGGCCTGTGTTCAGTAGTGGTCGTTCTACGACTAAAATGATGATGATGACCCTAGACAAAATATTTGCAGATCATACAGACATTTGTCCCGAGGCGGGAATCGAACCCGTAATCTCTTGCGTCGCAGGCGGACCTTCGCGGCTGCGCCACAGAAGTCGTCGTTTATGTACCTAGAGGCTTTTTACGTCAAAAGTCTGAGCTCAAATAACTCTAAAACAATTTAAATCTTTGACTAAGTAAATTTCGAAGCAGTGAGCGATAAAACCTCCACGTCCGACAGCCCAAGGCAGACTGCGGCCCGTGTCCCGTCCCGCGCAGAGACCCGCACCGTGCGCGCCTGTTTAGATATCTATTTTATAACATACTAGCTTCTGCCCGCCGCTTCGCATGCGTTGTACCCGAATAAAAAGTAGCCTGTGTTAATCTTGGTCAACATCAATACGTGTGCAAAGTTTCAGCTCAATCCGTAGCCTAATAGTTTGTGCGTGAAGAGGTAACAAACCTCCATATAAACAAACTTTCGGCTTTATTATATTAGTGGGATATTTTTTTTCAAAGATTCATTAATTACGGAGGAGTAGCTTAAAACAATCTAATATTAATCAATAATCGGTGCAGAACAAATGGCTTCATATTTTTTCATTCTTCATACATTGCTTGCATTGAAATGTAAACTGACAACTAACTGATCTCCAGACAGATACTTGGTAAACTCTTTATAAAAGTGTACCTTTTTCAGGAATAAGGAAGAGTTGGGACAATGAAGCTATCAGTGACATCCAAGATTCTCACGGCCAGGAATGGACGTATGCGGAACGAAAGGAATTGGAACGAAAATGTCAATCTGCTTATTTCGTGGCTATAGTCCTAATGCAAATCACTAACATCCTTATCTGCAAAACGAGATATAACTCACTGATTCATGTTGGTAAGTTAACTTGACGTATAAGGTATTGTTGTTTTCACGTAACAACATTTGAGTTAGTTTAAAATTGACAAAAAGTATAGGACATTCTCAACACAAGTCGTCGCTTTGATATATAAGGTGCTAACAAATTAGTCACGGATATTTTTACAGCTGATAGTACTCGGTTCTCGGAGTAGGTACATTTATGTATGAAACATCATAGGTTTTGTTATGTTTTTTTGGAGAAAACTAGGAAACAAATTTGCTACGTTAAAACACCCTGTTAAAAAGATAATTAAATGAGACCTCTTTAGACATATTCTAGAACCTCTTTAAACCATCATTCAAGTGGTCTCATAAAGTTGATAAATAAAATACTTGAATTATAATGACATTTAAGAAAAACAACTTTTGATGTGACATGACAGACAGTGTTAAACATCTTGACAGGTAATAGGGGTGATTATTTTAAAAATTAATTATAATTAATTTTTTTGTTCAGTAAATGAAAACAAAAAAATTATATACAAAGGTTCTATAATTACAGTTAAAAGTTAATTGTTATAATGCAATGTATTATCTCTTAAAATATCCGTGACTAATTTGTTAGCACCTTGTACATATATTCTTACGTTCTATTAGTATTATCAATTTACTTATTATTTATTTAATAGTTACTATTTAAATGGACAGGAGTTACAAAACGTAGAAAATGTAAAAGATTTAGGAGTAACTATCGACCCAAAACTTAGCTTTGACTCACACATCTTAAATTTAGTTACTAAATGCTTTAAAGTCTTAGGTTTTGTAATACGTAACAGCAAGGATTTTAAATATAGCTCTACAAGAATCAAACTTTTTAATAGCTTGGTCCGGCCTTTGACTGAGTACTGTTCTGTTATATGGAACCCTCAGTACGAAGTTTACTCGAAAAGAATTGAAAGCATCCAGAGTAGATTTTTGTATCATTTAGCATACAAGGATAATAAAGCTAAGAAACTTTCTAGCTATAATTTAAGACTCAAAAACTACAGGTTGACTACGCTTGACAAGAGAAGAAAAATTAACGATCAAATATTTCTACATAAGGTTTTTAATGGAAATATAGACTGCATGGAACTCACCAACTTAATTCTTATTTCTGCACCAGCTAGACTACCAAGAATACGGGCTTACAATTTTTTTTAACGTACCCTACTCTAGAACGAATCTTGGTCAACATGCTGTCATGTCGCGGCTTTGTAGGCAATACAATATGTTGTCAAAACCTAGTGATCTAGACATCTCAGATTCAGTGCATAGCTTCAAAAAACAACTATTAAAGATCATGGAAGTATAAATGCATAAATGATACCATAAACATTAAAAGTTACTTATTTTTTAAATATTTACGTACCAACTCAACATATTGTCATTGTGTTTCTTTCTTTACTATTAATTTTAATTAAAATGTTTTCTTTTCTAACCTACTAACTTCAATGATTGTTCATAATGAACCTAAAGTTTATGTTATAATTTTTCATACTTGCTTTATATACTGTTTAAAATTTTATTAACTTAGGTAAAGTTTATGTCACAATTTTTCTTATATGCTTTAAATACTGTTTAAAAAATAATACTTTTTATCAGTTGTCGCTCTAACTATGTACATGCTGTGACATCCTGTAATTACGGGAGCACCAGGCTATTAACATTTAGTCCTTAGTATTATGTATATTATGTGTAACCCTGTGTTGGATGTCCTATTAAATAAATAAATAAATTTATCACCATTCGTAACTTGTCCGATTGATGATTACCTAGTCCGCAGGGTGATTACGTATCTCGCGACAGGTTTTGCAACAGGCAATTGACAGCAATATTGCTGTCAAATGTCAATTCCTTGCTTGTTCTCTAATACAAAATTGACATTTGACAGCAATATTGCTGTCAATTGCCTGTTGCAAAACCTGTCGCGAGATACGTAATCACCCTGCCGATTGATGATTAATATGATTCCTTTTTTCAGGAATGAGGAACAAAGTCCTGAATATAGGCCTTGTGTTCGAGATATTGGTTACGATTATTGTGTGCTACGTTCCTGGAATCAATACATTTTTTCGAACATACCCTTTACAGGCGAAATGGTAAGACTTTATTTTTAGGGTTTCGTAGTATAAATAATAGTTTAGCTTTGTCTGTCTGTCCGTCTCCGTCCGTCACCGGATTTGTGAAGACTATTCGTCCTAGAAAGCTGTAATTTTGCATGGAAATATAAAATAACAACGCAGGCATAACGCTACAAAAAAACCTTAAAAAAAATAATTGAGGGTACCTCCCATACACGTAAGGGGTGTCGTTGTAACAGGTATTCTAAAATAATTTACGGGTTGCGAAGACAGTTTTTCTATTTAGGGTTCGGATTGCGAAATATTTAAGTTTTAAACTTTTTTTCGAGCGTTTATTGTTTGGTAATAATAAAACCTATCGGGTGTAATGCTGTCAGGGTTCACAACTATTTCAACTCTCGAAATATATCATTATTCACAGCACTTACTCTTTCATATTCAAGTGACCAAGTGCCGCCATTTGGCGGGAAAAGTGCGCAAATAAAAGAGGGCCCCTGACTATAGATAACATGTTTCTAGGGTTCCGTACCCAAAGGGTAAAACTGGACCCTATTACTAAGACTCCGCTGTGCGTCTGTTTGTCTGTCTATCACCAGGCTGTAGGTATCTCATTAACTATGATAGCTAAAAAGATGATTTTTTTATTAGATACCTCCAAAAGATGGGGAGCAGCGTCTTTCCGTGTAGTAATATCAAATATTGCGCTCGCCAACCCACTTGCCAAGTGTGGTGAGTATGGCAGCAGCCCCCTCATGACCGGTGCTTGAAAATTCATAAGGGAGGCCTATGTCCAACAGTGGAATAAAAAAAATATAACAACTACTAAAAACAGAATAAAACAAATATTTGATGCGATTTTTTTGTTTTGTGCTCGATATAATAGCGGCAACAGGTAGACGCTTGAAATATTCACAGAATATTTAAGTTGTTTTGCCAAATAATGGTACGGAACCCTTAGTGCGCGATTCGAAATCGCACTTGTCCGATATTTTTATATATCATGAGAGACTAGGTACCCTCCGTCTAGCAACTTACCAAACCATAAACAATTTTTATTATTTATATGGCAGACCACCTGCTAAGATGGGATGGATTACATCGTAAAGGTCGCCAATAAGACCTGAATACGACCGGTCCAACACCGGAAGGAATATAGAATGTTGTCCCTCCTCTCATACCCATGGATGCAGTAAGAGCCTGCTAAGGGATACCTCCGGAAGATGGGCAGCAGCGTCTTTCCGTGTACCAACATCCCGTACTACGCTCACCAACCCGCTTGCCAAGCGTGGTGAGTATGGCAACTACCCCTCATGGAGATCCATGAGCGAGGCCTGTGTTCAGTAGTGGACGTTTTACGGCTGAAACGAACACCGGAAGGAGTGGCAAAAGATGGAGGCCCACAACCCAGCTGTGGGTTGACACAGGCTGAAAATAATGATGATTATTATTATTTTCCGTTATCAAAATAGGAGCATTGCAAGCTAACACGGAATAAGTTTATAAGATAACACAATACCGTTTGGTCGTCAGGTGGCTACTGCCATTACCATTTGCTGCAGTGATGTTCGCGTTTGATGAATTTCGCAAGTTTTGTATAAGAAAAGAGTCGTTTCGGGGATGGTATAAAAAACTTACTTACTATTAAAATAAGCAATAGTCATTTTTAATTCAGTTCAGTTGCAAACACTAAACTGCTTGTCAATAAACGAGTCGAATGCTCTTAAAATATAGTTAGTTGGTTTTAAAATAAAAAGTTCTAGATGAGAAATAAAGACTTTTACTCAGTTTTTTACAATTTGTTCCCTTAGGTATAATATTTATAATATAAGTAGACACAGATCTAATAAAAATATTCTCTAATTCATTTTATCGTGAACGTAGTTTTGAACATTCACGTTTTTTTTAATAATTTATATTATCACTTTAATTAAATAACAAAGATATGCATCATATTGTGAGCTAAGAATACCATAGACAGTATTAGGTAAGTAGATATAAACTCCAGATAAGTGACTATAGTCTTTCTAAACTATAGGTACATAATAATTTCAAGTATTATTTATTTATTATATAAAAAAGACAGGGTGGGGAAATAATGATATTTTTTTTATTTTTGACCTACTTTTATAATGTAACTAACATAAGATGATTTTAAGGCACGGTTAAAAATACCAGGTACCTATTACTCTGCACACTTCAGCTTCTGTATGAAACCTTACAATATTAAAATAATCATAGCATAATGATTAAGAAGATCGACAAAGGAAAAATACCCGGAAATATAAAATTTTACGCTAAATCTAAGTAGTAAAATTATGCATAAAATTAACAAAACACAATCACACATTAACAAATTTTTATCAAAAACGCTTACGTATACAAACATAAAATACCTACATAATTATTCATTTGTTAAATTATAAACTTTTATTGAGCGTAATAACAATATTATTTAGTTAATGTTAGTTTATATAAATTAAACAAATTTCGAATCTTGTCTAATTGTGTTATATAATGTTTTAGTAGTTTTTTTACCCATATATGAATAATGATATTCTACACTGTATTGTGGCATGTATTGTCTGTGTTTTTATTCCTATTTTCTCACACTGTTAACAATCGGTAAGAACATAGATATAAATATAGGTAAGAACAGATCTACTAATTTCAATTGATAATACGAATATAATAATGTTGTTACCTTTAATGCAAACAACAACAATAGCACAATCTTGGTTAATTCATTATTTAAAATTATTAACACATTATATTTCGATAAAAAAAATTCAACGGATAGCATAAAATTTCACGAGTCACATAACAAGAAACCACATATTTGAACACTGGCAATTTAATTTCAGTCAACCAAGAACACGCGACTTATATTTGTACAATTATTATGCTAATTTTAGATGCACTTTAATGGCTTAGAGATTGCGAAGTCTTGAGGCTAAAATGGCGGCGTACACATTGGATTGGCTTCTCATGTCTGCTATAGAGTGCCTGGCTTTCATAAGGGCCTCTTCACGTGTTACATCGTCCTGGAGTATGCAATCCATGATCTTAGCTACAATTGTCGACGGTGGAACATGGGGATTCCCTGTGAAATGTTATACACCAACTTTAGATCTTGGTTTTAATTTTAAATGTAACAGTAGCTTCTTCTAGACCGAAATTTAAAATTTATTTGATAATGTTGAAAAATACCTACGAGATAATATTCCAAATAATACATACATATGGCTTGTTACAAAACATTAACAGAACGTTACAGAAATGGCACGCCCTCACAGAAAAAAAAGTAGCGTGAATTGACGACCTCTGTGGTCCAGTAGGTCTGATAGCCGGATGAGACCCTGGAGGTTGCGGGTTCGATCTCCACCGAGGAACAAATGTTTGCTATCTGCAGATATTTGTTTCTGGTATGGGTGTCTTCGTACGATGAGTATGTGTTTACAAAAAAAAATGGTATTACATCAGTATCTGACTTCCATAGTACATGCTATGCTTACTTTGCGGCTAGATGGTGCTGTGTTTAGTGTCTAATATTCTTTAATCTTTGAATTTATTTGGTTAAAATTTCAGACTGACTGATTTAGAATAAAAAAGTTTTCGGCAACAGCGTAGTACAAAGTCATAAATATCATAAACAATGCCAATATACCAACTACATATCGGCAGCAGACTACTGATATGAGTTAGTTATAAAAAAATATGAACGATAAAGCTTTATTAATACATAATGGCTTGTTATAAAAATAACCACACAGATAAACAGACATTAGTATTAGCAAATGTAACGTGGGAATATTAAAATGTAACAAAATCATGTACTTACTGAACTGCTATTTCAGGAACTTGATACGACCTACGACAACTCGGTGAAACTGGTTTCATAAAGCGGCACACGGGCGTGCAGTGGCCTGTTAGTCCAACGCGGTGTTAGTAGCATTGAAAATGACATGAAAAGCATTATTAATCCTTAACCATTAGAATCTTAGTCTTAGAACACTTATTAATAAGGCAAACATCTGCAAAGTAAGTAAGTCGTCATCGAGTATGGTATTTTGGTTCCCATCACCACACCCTTAACACCACCCAAGGCTCGCACTTGCGACTGATTTAATGTTGATGCAAAACCCTATTATTTTGTAGTCTTCATTTAGTCTCCATCATCAGACCAGCTAAATCTATGGAACTATAAATCATTATTTATGCGGCAGTTCGTTCACATAGATATTTGTTCCTATGGAACGCTGTACAGAACAGGAAACAATTGAATTTGGAAAATATGTCAAGAAGTGACATAGGCTACTTTATACTATCTATGTAGAATGCGTGCAAACATAATTATGGAACAATCACGTTACTGCCGGAAAATTAAAAGCATCTTCTAAGTATCTACTTAGATCACGAATTTTCGTCATAGCTCTTGAGGTACGTCTTAGGGTGCATATCCTGTAATGTTTGAAATCTACTGTGTAAATAAATAAATAAAATAAATTGAGCCTAGGAATACAATATTGTAATGTTATTTTACGGGTTTTCCCACTCACGTTAATTTTCTTATTATAATCATGTAATATGTTATAGTTGTTATGTTTTATGTGAAAGTTACCCAGTCAGTTACGAAAAATATATCTATTATATTTAGAACAAACTCCCCTCGTGAATAGAGAAGAATATCCAGCCACCGTTGTTCGTCTGTCACAGCTCATTTAATTTCACTAACGCGAATCAATGAACACAATAGTTAGGTTGACACCAGTCGATTAAACTCAAGGCTTGGTTTGCTTTGCATTAGTATTTCCAATTACCCAAAGAGATTATGTACCGGTTATTTGCTGCACCACTGTTATAAAAGCTATCATGAAGATAAATATTAGTGCACATAGTCATTAAAAACGTTTTTAACTTCGTTATAAATTAATTTACGTTACAAAATAACCTAGTTGCCTGATTTTAAGTTTGAAGTTTGTCACATAGATTATCAAAAAAAATTGTACACATATTTATTTTAACGTCACGAGCCCCCATAACATAAATGCGCTCAAGAATGATGATACGTGGTAGGGCGCGATTGCGAATATGTACATAAGTACCAACAACAAAAAATGAAACTAAATATATTTTTATATAAGTAATTCGGAATACCAAAATACGTGTCCATTATTTTTTTTATAATCTAACTGGCAAACTTAGTTGCAGTTTGACTTTCATATTCACTTTGTCAACATGCCTATTGGTATGGCATCCAACGACCGATTGGCAATTACACTATTACTACAATAGTGCAAATTAATTAAGCGAAAGGTTATCGAAAATCTCTCTTTATATATGAATACTGACCCGTTAATCCCCTGTATCCAAACACACCACAGTCGTGCATACGCATTGAATGTTGCTCGTCTTTTATAAACTTTTCAGTGCTGATCCCTTTGAGCTGTAAACAGGCAGGAGAATTTAAAATATTAGTAAAGCGCTGTATCAATTTGATGAGCACGATTGTTTTCGTTATTTTTGTTCCGTTTTCCTGAAATTTAGCAACTGAAGAACTGATTTTGGGCACGAGGTGTAGAGTGCAAAACTGAGGTTACACATTACAAAAAAAATTGTTTACCTCTAGGTAAAGTGTCGAAAACTACTTATTATTATTATTAAGAGCCTATCTGATCCCACTGCTGGGCAAAGGCCTCCGCCCATTCATCTCGCTCGTGAGCCACTTCCCTCCAGTCGCCCAGGGTGTTGGATCGAGTTCATCCCGCCATACGTCTCGGTCTGCCGCGTCGCCTTCTCGCCGGGCCAGGACGCCACTCAGTGACTAGCTTGGCCCACAGCTCGCCTGGCATACGGCAGACGTGGCCAGCCCAGTCCCAGTTCAGAAACACTTAACATTTTTATTTTATAAACTTGCTATGATTTAGCAAATGTAGAAAACACACATTAAGTCGTGTTTCTATCGATCATGTCCCATAAGTCGCAATAACTTACTTTTGAAGGGGCTAAAAAGCGATCAGGTATCCTCTGTAGTTTCTGCTGTTTTTCGCTCGGCCCAAATCCTAATGCAATTAGAACAGACTCTGCATCAACCTTCCGTGCTCCCAACACATTTAGGACTGAACTGCCACTAGACCCACTTGCATCTGACTGTAACAAAAACGTACAATTATTATTATGTTTGTAGCTCACATAAATATTTAACTAAAGGTTTAAGGTACACTAGGCACTAGGTACAATTTTAAAAAATCTAATATAATTATTTATGTGCTTATTAAAATAATATAATTATTAATTATAAAACATTTTAATTATTTGGATATAATTATTTATTTTTCTTATTTATGGGCTCTTTAGAATAATTGTATTAATTACTTGCAATGAAATAATGACTATCTTTGTTAATGCTTTTGTATTTTTATAAAAGCATTATTATTTTTAGGTAATATTGTTTATTTGTTTTATTGTATTAATTAAATTAAATTCAATAAATATGCTTTTATACACCTATAATAGCATTATTTTAATATTATCCTGATTTTTAAATAATTTAGTTTAATTTGTAAGTAAGTTAAGCATTAACAAAGATAAGTTTGTAGCACTCGCATCTAGACAATTATCTCAAAAAACGCGAGTCTTGCTATTAATAACCATACCAATGTGATAGATTAAAATACAGTTTCTTCAGGAAATAGGTAGGTGGTATTGGTCAAAATACAGCAATAGCAATTAAAGTATAAGGGTACCAACCTGTAGTGAATGATCTCTTAGTAAAGGATTCTTTAACTTAGGTGTATAGCCTTCAGACTGAATAGAATGGTCTCTTTGCAATTTTTTTGAATGAGTTCTCTGAGGTGTACTTGTTAACACTCCACTCTCCAAGGACTTTCTCTTCCACATATCTCTCTTAGGAACTTCTAGTACTTCTGCATCTTTTAGTTCGGCTGCTTCAGTTTCCTTACATGGTTCAATGACTGTGTTCCCTGTTAGTGTTTCATCAGCTTTGCTATCATCAGATTTAACTTCAACTTTGGTCTCTGTTTCATCCTCATTGGGTTCCGATTTACTTGGCTCGGGCCGTGTGCTGGTTGGCAATGAGTCCAGCCATTGCTGCACTGGGCTGCTTCGGCGCATGTCGTCAATAACTCCGAATAGCCAACCTCTGACCTTTCTTTCCAAGATAGACGAGACTGTATCCGTAAAGGGATCTATGGAATTTTAAAATGGTTTTTATTCACACAGTCATAATATGTCATATTAAAACTAAAACAGTGCCTCTTTAATAATATCAAGTGCATCAAATTAAACTATGAAATATTACAATAAATATTGAATACATTTCAATGCAGTAGATAGATGTTACTTAGCAGTCAATTAAACTAATAATAGTATACAGGATGTAATAATCAATTTCTCATAAAATGTTATGTCTGATAAGGGTTGGTAAGGTATAATAGGCCTAGCTAGTCCAAGACAAACAAAATCATAAAATGTTTTAATAACATGCTCGAGATAAAATATTAGTATAAAGGATTATTTACCTATTCCAAACATGTACTAAGAAGTGAATACTAAAGTACTCAAATCAAATATGTTACTCAATTATGTATATCTTACCTACATAATTAAGGTTAACAGTTATTCCTAATGAATAACTTAAATTTAGTAGCCTACAAAAATAAGTACTTAAAATGTTTCTCTACAATTTACTTGAGGTTTGTGTTGGTAAAACCAACCTTGTGAGGGATCCATCTCCACTTCAAGGTGACGCCGCATGCAATATCAAAGGATAACATGACATGAGCGTGCAATCAACAGTTTTGTTTGTGTTAGTTGAAATAATAATCATCCGATAGGTAAATTGCCGTCACTGATACAATAATGGTAGTTACCAACCACACACTACCTACCTTATTACTTACTATAGAAAATTTCTGATGGCTTACCTTTATTGAGCAAATCTAGAGGTCTATAAAATTCACAGTTGTAGAATCTAACGTTTGTTTTACAGAAACACCGAACAAAACAGAACGATTGACCTTGGCAGTGTTAGGTCTTATTTGAACAATGTAAAATTAAACGGTGAGAAGTAGCTTTTCATATCTATCATTGCAGGAAAATTGAGATGAACCAACTAAGATGAGATTTGCGAGATGACTGATTGACTATACAATACCTACACAAAACATCTACTTGTTGACTGTCAATCTGACAACTGACATTGTCACTGTCATGAGATCAGCTGACGAATTATCTTCGTATCAAACTATTTACCCGTGTATGAGAGAAACTTAAAACTAGGCAAGTAATCCAAAAACTCTACTAAATCAATAAATAATAATAATATACGTACGTACGACCGGCCCCCGTATTACGTATCTAGCGACAGGTTTGCTATAGGCGTAAATCTTGTGATCATCGCTATCGAACGTTAATTTTGATTTAGTTAGGTAACAGATTTTGTTGTTTAAGTATTCATCACAAGTTAATTCACGAATTGACGTTTGACAGTGATGATCGCGATATTTTCGCCTGTTGCAAACCTGTCGCGAGATACGTAATCAGCCTGCCGGTGCGGTGGAGTGATTAGACTGCTCGGTATTTTCTCATAATTATATTATGGACATTGACTTCATGAGTAGATATGTACCTATTCGAATAAAGAAATGGACCGTAACAGATTAACCGTTGACGTATTTTATTATCGTCATCTCTTGTCCGCTAACAGACAGAACTAAGAGATGAATAAAATATGATGATGAACTAATGTATTAGACCGATTTTCAATATTTTTTTTTTAAACAATGAGAGATAAATCATTTTTATAGTAGGTATGTGTAAGCTTAAGACTCTTTCAGCACGGAGGTCGTGGCTTTGATGCCGAACGTGCACCATTGATTTTTTTCTTAAAAGAATTATGTGCCCAATAAACTTTTTAATATTATCCATTGACGCACGTAATGAAACCCACAACCTTCGGACCGAAAATCAGAACTACTATCTACTTATCTAAACATTAAACGTGGTTAGTTAAGTGATCCAATACGCTATTTGGCTAATTTATCTTTGTTGGTGAAGCCCGTGACCTAATTTACTAAGTAGGGGAGCGAGATAAGAGGTTCCCAAATGGAATTAACAGGTCAGTCATTCACATTATAAAACTACCCAGGAAAGTAACTACTTAGGTGTCTAATACCTATAATGAAAAAGACACAATCAGAATATCTTTTTTATTGAAAAATGTACTGTAAGTATCTACATTTTCTGTTTAACTTAAAAATTAAATCTCTTACAAGCAAGAATATGAATAAAATTCAATAATGTATAAATAAAGAATTTATTTTTCTATAAAACACCTTTTATAATATATAATTTGTGCCACAATTCTGGTACAGTCAGAGACAAAAAAATATAAGTACTTAATCGTCTACTTACAAAAGAGTTATAAATACCTACCATTTGATTGGAAAAAGATGAATAGCCGATTTACTGATAGAACTGCCTGGGTGTGCTTCAAAATTATTTGTTTAAGCGCGTCCTTTTATTTCATCAATATTACCAACAGTTTAGTGTATTATCACATTTATTATAGAAACATGGTTAAAAATATCAAATCAAGGAGTTACAGGTCCACTTATTGAAACTTTAACAATTATATAACCAAATGTTATAATGGTTACCTAACATTACCATACGTTCATTAGAGTTCCGGCCCAAAATAGTAAAAAGAAACCCTTATCGTGTGACTTTGTCTGTTTTATATTTTAATTTATTTGTATTGTAGGTACATATGTGTGACAGAATAAACGCAAGTAACCTTTTTTTGTTTTGGGCGGTAACATTTTCCCGATTTAAGTACATAATATCATCTTTAAACGAGAATCATCGATAACCCTTACCTATAACAAAATTACCTTAACCAATTTCCTGTTTGGTAACACATCGGACATCATATCGCACCTTTATTTTCAAACCGTCATTAATACAAAAAACGATGTTTTTTGTTATGAGCGCCATCTGACGCGCCTCATCGAACTCCATACAGTGCAAACTGCAAAGACACCCATGGTCAGTTTCCACCTACATCCGCTTGAAGGTGCTAGTGTCACTTTGACTATTTGAGGGGCGCGCACTTGTTGTACGTACACGCTAAACCGTCAATATTGGTCCCGACGGAGATAATTTTTACTAGGTACTTTCGATGTGAATCTATGCTGCATAGTGTCATTTTTTGGATAAAAACGTTTTTCTGCAAGTTTGATTGAAAGTATTCTGATTTTTTACTGGAACAATGTAGTATTTTCTTTAGTGACAATTTGAAGTAAAATTTTATTGCTAACAATTAGGTTTGATAAAAGTTATATTCAATTTTAATTCTTAACGTTATGGTAATTAAGAATAAAAATAAAGTAAAAGTCTGATCCTAACAATTAAGTACCTACCTAAAATAAAAAAATCAAAAATCAAAACGCATTTATTTCATTAACAAAAATAATAAAGGGTTTACCGTGGTGGGAACCTCCTTTTAAGTATGAAATACCTGTGTTAGGAGGTTCCGCTCTTCATATCATAAAAATTACATAAAACATTCTAATTGGAAAATAAAAGTATATTTTGCTTAATAGATGTGAGTAGAATACCTACTAGATTTAAGTAGGTATACCTTGTGTAGAGTTTAAGGTTACAATAATGAGTCGTTAAAATATTTTTGACGTTTGGACTAATGTTCTGTTGATTATTTTGATAATTATACGTGCGAATCGTTTTGTAATTTAAGTTAGGTTATAAATAAAATTAAATTCTTTTAAAATAAAAGTCTGAATAATTAAAAAAAATGTTTTATTCATAGCTTTGTTATTTTAGTGTCGTTAATAGATAATGATCTGTACCTTATCATATAAAACAAGATAAGCAATAGTGACATTAAGTAAATAATGATATTGTTGCCGAAAAAAATATATGTAGAGATGCAATAACCGTAATGCTAGGTACTGGAAAAGTGACACTAAAACAAACTTTTTTAAATCTCACAAATACCTTTAAAGCAAAATTATAAACAAATTTGAATACCAATAGTTAGATTAATAACCAAATTAACTAAACACTTTAAACAAATACCAATCTCAGGGATCTTAATACATTATATAATGAATTTGAAATTTTCCAAGCTTCAAACGTCAATATCCAAAAAAACAGTTTTTTTGTTTTTGGACGGTTTCGTAGTAAAGGTGCGGTATATGTAAATCAGGAATAATAGAGGAGCCGGGACATACACATATTTCCGTGTGGCACTCCATTTGCACACCAAGAGTCGATCTTGTATACCTTTTCAAACAAGGTTAAAAAAAACAGAAGCAAAGTCATTTAAATAGGTAGGTAGAAATTTGGAAGAGTGAACTGTTATGAAAAAACGTTACAATATAATTCTATACAATATATGTATATTATACCTCTGTTAATAATAACAAATTTTACTTAACTTTTTGTAGCCACCGCGCCCGCGCGGTTTTCAGGGTTCTGCAACTAGGTACCTACTAAAATAGAACCCAGTTTCTGGTTGTATATGGTCTCCTAAGAAGGAAACAGACCAAACCCACATGCGCTACGCACACAAGACACGTGTTTCTCTGTCCATATGAATACATTCAGAATGCTGACAGTGGCATTGAAATGCGGTTCACATTAAACAAATTCAATATGTAAAGTCGGTGACAAAGATGACATGCTAATGGATATATTTTCGGAAATATGTATATCCTTAGATTTTATTTTTGACCTGTGTTCACCTGAATTAAGCTTTTATTATCAAAACTGGATCTTGTTTCATCTAAACAAATATTTTTTCATAGAATGATATATTTTTAACCGACTGTATATGTCACATGCACCTTTAGGACAATAGTGACATAATACCAAAATCTTGACACATCAATTGTGTCCGTGGCAGTGGTCGATGCAACCGTGGTCGACTCCCTCGATTCTAATAAATTGATTTTAATTTTTTGTGACATTGTACGATTCAAAAATAGTTTTCTTTTGTATTATATCACTATTGCTCTTAAAGTGCGCATATAAAAGATATCAGAGTTGTTAAGTGTACGAGTAGATTTTAAATGTGTAGCAAGCGTTTTAGTCTGTTTCTAGCCTAACTCAGATGCACGGCGCACAATAAAATAAGTACCTATAGGTGCATAAGTACATAATTATGTACTTACATCATATTTATTTTTAATTAAATAACCTAAATAAGCCTATACTATCTTCTTTGTTGATAGATTTAAAAGAAATAAATATTAAGGTGTAGAGCCACTACACAATAGTCTCAAAGGGGAATTAGCTATTATGGATTCCGTCTACATAGTCAAATTTATTTCAATGAGACGTTTTTATTTACAAAAACATTATGCAGATTTTCAACAAAACTTATGTAGGTAATTACCTAATTAAAACATTGTAATCAAATAAATGCAAAACGTTTTTTACAGATAATATTTTCTAAATGAAATTGTAATGGCATCCTTTTAAAATATAATAAAAATGTCTCATTGCGAAGGTAAAGAAACCAGCTATTAGATAAGCTACAAAGCAAAGCAAGAAATATCTGAGTTTTATCGTTGAACCAAATTTTCTCTCTGAGCCTTTGTTAGCGTTTCAAGCGGTTCTTTAGACATTTATCATTATGTATAAATTTCTATTATTTACAATTAGTATGCTATTATGTTTGTGCGTCGTTATTTGTCGCTGACTGTACATTGTGGGTCACATTTGCTTCCGTCAACAAAGAAGTCGAGTGCATGGATGGAGAAGAGTCGAGCCGCCCCGTAGGGGCGCACGCCCGCCCTCCTACCAGCGGCGGAACGACGGTGCGTAGCGCCCGGTGCGCATCTTCCTTCATAAAACGTTTGTGCTATATTCATAGAGGTTACTTTAAATTCTAAATCACATTTGGACACTAATATACATGTATAACTACTTTGAACGAGTGTCAATATTGAGCAGTGTGGGGGCGACCGCGGGCGAGCGCGGCGGTGGGCCGGCGTCACGCGGCAGGGTAGGCGCAGGCGCCGCGACGCACGCCCGCCGACTCTTCGCCCGGCAGCACGGCGGCGCGGCGCCACTGGTCGCGCACGCGCTCCACCTGCCGCAGCACGCGCACGACGTTGAGGCCCGCTAGCTTCCGCACGTCCTCTTCGCTCCAGTCGGGGTCGCGCAGCAGCTCGGCCAGCAGGTGCGGGTAGCGCGACACGTCCTCCAGCCCCGCCGGTGGCGCGTCGATCCCGTCGTAGCCGGCGCCCAGGCCCACCGCCTCCACGCCAGCCACCCGCCGTACGTGCTTGATGTGCGCCACTACATCCTCCATGGTGGCGCTGTCGCTGCATGATACCAGTTTTGCGTAAAAGTTTACCATGAAGACGCCACCTTTAGATGCCACCATTCGAAGTAAATCGTCCGGCACGTTCCTAGTGGCGTTGCACACCGCCGCGGCACCGGAGTGCGAAAAGATAACCGGAGCCTGCGAGGTCGCCAGCGCGTCCCGCACTGTCTCCTCGCTGGCGTGCGAGAGATCCACGATCATGCCGAGTCGATTCATTTCGCGAACGACGGCTTTTCCGAACTCCGTAAGTCCTCCGTTGGCGCCGGCCGTGCGCGCCCACCGGTTGTCGCACGTGTGCGTCACTGTCAGGTATCGAGCTCCCAGTTGATAAAACGATCGCAGCACCGCTAGCGAGTCCCCGAGAGCGTGCCCGCCCTCTACGCCTATCAGTGAAGCTATCTGACCTTCGCGATGAGCCTCCAGAAGCTCTGCCGCATCCGTGACCAACACCAGGTGTGCGGCGTTCATGTCCACTATCCTCTGTATGACGTCTATTTGCTCGAGGGCGAGCTGCACGGCATCGCGGTCCTGTGCTCCGCACGGCACGTACGCTGACCAGAACTGAGCGCCAACCAGACCGTCCCTCATCCGCGGAATGTCAGTTTGCGACCAGCGCGAATGCACCCACGGCTCGAGCGCGTTGAGGCTGGCGCTCAGATTGAACTCGCCGATTTTATTGTGTAGAAATTTTCGCACGTTCCAGGCTAAGTCATTGTGTCCGTCGACGAGAGGAGAGTCGCGTAGCATGCGCTTAATGGTCGTCAGTCTCTGCTCAGGGGTGGCACGGCCACCTCCGCCGAGCGCGAGGGGCAGTGCGAGCGCGGCGCCTAAGGCCGCGAGGACGAGCAACCCGGCTAGAGCGATGCGCCAGCGCGGCCGCCGCGGCATTGGCTTCTCGTCTGAGCTGCCCGACGCCGACGCCGACAGCGAGTCGGGCGCCCATCCCCCGCACCGCTCTGCTACGTCCGGCAGCGGCCCCGGAAACGTCATGCCCTCCGGCACAGCCGCCTGCGAACAAAAACGCTTAACTAAACACTTTGTTTAGACAAACACAAACCAGATGATAATCTAACATGATTTTTTGATGCAAGTTAATGAACGTAGCGAAAATTCACGAGATAACACAGTGCTACGCGCACCCAAAGCTACGCGCTACGCGGGTCTACGAATTCGTAGAATCGCGTACATAAGTAAGTTCTTTGTGAAATAAACTCTTTTAGTGTCTCGCTCGGCAATTTTTACCCATCTCATGTTATCTAGTATGTACAAGTAACAAAAATATAACAAAGGTAACTTAAGGGTTTAATAAAACAAAGCTAAACTTAAGGGTTTCTTACAATGTTTTCCTTAAAAGGGCACATAGATATTTTACGCTCAATACAGACCCCACCACAGATATACAAAATTATGAAGCTATTGTAGTTCACTGCAAAAAATGTTAATTGATAAACAGATTATATCTTCTAGATCTAAAATTACTTATGCCTACAAACATTCAAAATCAAACTGCATTATCAGCTGTAAAACGAGCTGATAAAAGTCAGGGGTTGCTAATGTACCTAATGGGTGATTCGGGCGCGACAATAATTTGCCGCGTGTTCAATTATGCAAGGGGCACACACTGGGTGGGGGTGGGAGGCTGAATAGCCTCTGACCCATTTACAGGGAACTGGCGCGAAGGCCTCCCGTCGCCGGGATTTTACTCTCCCGGCTCAAAACTTTCCTTCAAATTACGTTGCTCATATTTTCGCACTCATTTGTTTTAATCTAACTAATGTGAACGTTGCTTAAAAGCGTCGTATACTGCAGGTAAGGTTGCGTGGAATTTAATAACTACCTACCAAATCTGAAAGTGGATTATTTTTAAACCCGGTGTTATACTGTGTAGGTAGTTAGTCATTTGAGTATTGTGATATCAATATAAAAATGTTATTTAAAAATTACTTTTTTAAAGTAAAAGGTAGACCTCTACCTCGACAAAAGTAAGTTTGAACTAAGTACATAATTATAGGATCCTATATGTACTTAATTAACAACCACATAAACACCTTCGTACCTGTGTTCTTGTGTTATCCATATTACAACGACACACGTTACCATAGTGTTCTGAAGTGAAGAAAACACTGATTCAAAAGAGGAATGAAGTGCCGTTGTTATATCTTTCAGCTTTCGCTCGTAACGGACAAGCACGTTCTTATATCGACCACTTGTCTCTGAAAATTATGATGAAGGTTTTTCTTAGCATCGGCTAGACAGCATAGATCTATCTATATTATACCTATAATAATTATAATCTAAAACAAAGAACCCCTAAATGTCTCGTCACGATTTCTCTGAAACTATAACAGCTACGAGGATTAAATTTTGCATAGAGGTTTGTTTTTGGACTTCTAATTTTATAGGACCTAAACCTCTAAAAGTTTATTTGCTAATAACTTCGACAATGCATGATGGACTATTCCAATTTTGAGTACCTACACTTATTATTTATTTATTATTTATAAGCCTGATGTTTCCCACTGCAGGGCAAAGGCCTCACCTACACTTAATTTATTTAAAAGAGATTGAATCGTATTTTTTGATTGAACGTTAAAACAATTTATTGCTCGGCTTACAATTGATATACTGTGGCTTGCATTGCATGTACATATGTGGTTCCAGGTAGTGGGTTTTCTCATTTGAAAATATAGGTCATGGTCAGTCATCATTTTGAGTGTAGATATTTCTTAGTTCACATGTATCATTACGGTTGAAGCCGTGCCGGGCCCATTAGAAATCAATATGCGAAAATTTCTACATTAGAGCTATTTGAAGCACAAATGAACAATCCCTGCAATTGATCTGGATAAATGACATAATTCTCGTGCAAAGTTATGGCGAAACTTATACCTAGCGCGGTACAGAGTTTGCGGCTTGAATACAAAACTTTAGGCCGCACTTCGGCGGAACCCTCGCTTTTGCTCCAAAATTCCCTCAAACAGAACCAACATGGAAAGTTAATTAATGTAATACAATCAAAACCAAGTTAACTTTTGGATCTCAAATAACAGAGCCAGCCCAGAGATATGACAAGCACATTATTAAGCTTGCTTTTGACAACATGAAATCGAAGAATTATGCTAAGGAGCAATGATTAGGCAACGCTTTGCGATTTACAACGTTGTCTCGTGTTTTTCTTTCTTCAACGTAACCTGAATGATGACAGGTAAAAAAATGTAAAAACCTGTACTTGGCCACGGTCAGCTCAGTCAGGGATCAACACCAATGTATGCAATACATGCTAATTGTTAACTATTATAGAGACCTTTATGTACGTTACACCTTAAATGTATATTTATGCTATATTTGTCTGTATTTCTCTTTGTGAAATTTATGTTTTATGGTGAATGTATAATAAAGAGTTTATCTATCTACCTATCTTAAAGTTTAAGTACCTACGTACATGTATCCAATAATCAAATCGTGGAGGCTGTTCAAGCTGCCCAAAGGCTGTTTGTTAGTTACTTCTAAAAAACTGTCAAGTTACAATGAACGTCTTAAACATTATAAAATGAACCAGCTTTCTTATCGCAGAAATTTCCTAGACATCATATTTCTGCACAAACTATTTAACGGTAAAATAGATTGCACTGAATTAACCGGTAAACTATTGATTCACGCCCCCCCGCTCGTTTACCAAGGAAGAGTTCATATAACCTTTTCAGCATAATATACTCTCGGACTAATCTTGGTAAACACTGTACGTTGCCACGGCTATTTAGGTACTATAACGCACTTGCCGCACGCCTTTGACCGTATACAAAAGTTTAAAAAACAACTTTATTATATTATGATGTCCTTAGAATGATCTTTTGTAATTTATTTCAATATTATCTCTATACTCTATAATATTTATTAGATTATAAGTTAGTGTGTTTAGGATTGATCTCATACGTGTTTTGTATTTTAAATGTTTAGTTTTTTATTCCTTGTATTTTTTTTATTTTCCTTGTTGTTTGTTAGATTTGTGTTCTAAATGCTAGACTTCTTCGTCCTTTATATTGTTTTATTACTTCTTTGGATTTGGGCCCTTAAATTATAAATCTCGTATATTTTGTTCAAATGTTTCACACATTCAAATTGTTTCTCTTAATATTTTTGGTTAAACTCTTCTGCTTTTTAATTCTGATTTAGGCCTGTAATTGGTAGTAAACTGTTTAGTCGCTAAATTGTGCACGCTGTGGCAACCTGTTATTTAGGAAACACACAGTCAACATTATTTTTAGTACCTATTATAAACACTAACATGACTCTAACATGTGATTTTCTTGTTGGATGCCCCTTAATAAATAAATAAATAAAATTAAATGTTCCTAAACAAAAATCAATGCTGCATATTTCACACGAAAACAAAAAGTAAACAGAGCTTTATGTTATGGGTAAACAGATGGTTGACAGAATACATAAATATAGAAATACTCTATATAGAGATATATATAGAAATATCTACAGAAAATTAAAAATATTTGTCCCGCGGCGGGAATCAAACTCTTCCTGTCAGCCGGCTATTAAACCAACTGCGCCACGAATATCGTCTATATTTTGTCTGAAAGTGGAATTACTCTATTGCTGTCCCTAAAAAACAAAGAAATCTTATTCCTTCGATCCGCATTCAGAGTGAACTATAAGTAATGATTTGTAAAAGTTCCTCTGTGTCGTAAGATGTTAATGTCAAAGCGGGGTGGTGCAGGGCGGGGCTGCATCGATTGCACGGTCGCCCGCCGCGGAACCAACCCGAGCATCAGCCAGCTTCAATCATCACAAAAAATACAATGCACACGGACACAACATACTTATTGTTATGTTAGACGGGTTTTCTACTCTCGTTAATTATTCGTAATAGTCGAAAATAGTTATATTCCCCTGGGAGGAACTGAACACGTTGGATACCAATTTTCAACGAATAATTAACGTGAGTAGAAAACCCGTTTAACATAACAATGAATAGTGTAACTCACGAGTCATTTGGAAGTGAAACAACATACTGATGTAGAGTTTTAACTATAAATCTTTATCAATAAATGTACACAAATAAATAAATACGAATATATATAATAGTGTATGTTCGTAATGTTAAAATTACAGCTTTTTCATGATCTCATCTCAGCCATCGTATGTCCATTGCTGGACGAAGGCCTTCCTCATGGATCTCCAAGTGATCATGAGGGGGTTTTGCCATACTCACCATGCTTGGCAGGCGGGTTGGGGAGCGAAGTACGGGATGTTTATACTCGGAAAGACGCTGATGATCATATTCCGGAGCAATCCCTTGGCAGATTGTTACTGCATCCATGGACAAGGGAGGAGGGGCATCATTCTACTGCAGGCACCCCACGGCAGCTACTTTTACTAAATGCATATTAAAATATACAGGGCGTATTACAATATGTAAGTACCTATACAAACCCGAAAGGAACCCCTTTTCGGCTTTCAGCCTAAAATAAAGCGGACAAGTGCAAGCGAGACCCACGCCCTAAGGGTTCCGAAAATCTGGACTATGAGGCGGGTCTTTGTAATTTTTTTATTCGAATAAGAGCTCATCAAAACCTTTTGATAGCGCCTTTTAATTATTCCCGTGGCGACTTTCGGGTTTGCATTATATGATACTACTAATCTTCTATATTATATACTAGCCGCACTTTGCTGTTTCACCCTCGTAGTTCCTGTTCCCGTGGGAATACGGGAATAAAATATCTTACTCGCCCAAAATATCTTATAGCCTATGCTCTTAATATACATATACAGGGTGAATTTTTGAGACGGGACAGTAAGGGCAGGTACCTTAACCGTTATAGTTACAGGAAAACGTTTTTAGAAGACTATCCATAAATTTTCAAGATATTTTGAACTGCATATACAGATTTTGGAAAAAATTTACAGTCAGCAAGAAAATGGTCATTTTACACAAAAACTTTTTTTGATGCCAATCGATCCTCTTTTTTATTAGGATCAAAAGTCTCTACTGGACCGACTGAGGTTTGAGTACTAGAAATGTCAGAAATTAGACACATATTTTAATACACCCTGTATACTACAATATTAATTGTTGTAAAATAAATATGAACTTAACGCGTTGAAATCTAATATATCGAGATATACTCTAGGTAGAGACATGATAGTTATTACCTAAAGCCTATATATACGCCCAATCGGAATGTATGTTTTACCTCAGCTACCTCGTAATAAATTATGCTTACCCGCAGCTAGGACCGCAGTAAAGATAAAATACCTGTGCACCTACAAAATGGTTAACGCTACGGCAAATCTCTATGCAATGCGCTACCTACGAAATATTTAGATATATACCCAGGCATTAGCACCGAGTCCGAAAATTTACGCTATAACGCGATGTTCTATAACAGGCGGGGGCTAATTTACCCTCACTGGTTTTCTCCTAGGGAAAAAAACCTTTCTACAAATAACACCTTACCCATAAATACCAAAGTGCTATTTATTCATTGGCCGCTCAGCTCGTCGACACCGGCACTGGCCAACGGTTCATGGTTCACACACCACAGCCCTCAGCCCCCGACATAATGTTGCGTAAAATTTGCGCTCCTATTGTTGCCTTACCTACGGGGGCTAGCCGAGCGTACATACCGCTTTTATACACGGACCCGAGCCATAGAGCATGTATCAGTAGCTAGGCCGGTTGTTCCGAGTAGCGACCTCCAACGAGCGGTAATCAGACAAGTAAAATGAATTCGAGGAAATTCAGCACAAATCTCGGCTGAATGGCGTTTGGGATTGGTTTTGTTTTGTTTTTGTATTTATTGTACGAAACGCAACCAAACGAATGGACTTGCTTGCGCAGTACCTCTCCTGTAGTCAGTAAGAATAAAAGCAGAATGGGAGAACACCTCGTAAAAACGGCCATTATGAAGAACACGGTACAGATAAGTGCTGGACAAGCTTATTCCATCTAACCATGCCCCGGGCTACAGAACCTCTCAGGCCTTCATAGGCTACTAAAGTGTTCATAAAGTACAAGTAACAATCAACATGTAGGGAAGTAACTAATTTTATTTTACATTTACGGTATTTATTTATTTTTATGTCTACTACGTTACACAAAACTATGTCTATCCTATCATCATCATCAGCCTTTGCGTCTATTTCAGACGATTCATGTAATGCCTGTGGTTTGGGTGTTGCATTTTTTTAAATGACTTAACAATCCTATCCTTGGCCTCACCGCGCGACCGCAATTTTGGCAAACGTGGGTGTCCATAGCAGTTGGTGGATTGGATGTATCTGCCTGCTGACGCCGTCTCGCTCGTTTGTCGGCTAATGAGACAAACCAGGTTTGGTCGTGGTGTTTAAGACCTTCGTGTAAATTTTTCCTCCAATCTGGTCAGTTTTCAGCAAGTGATGTCCAGTCTGTGCGCTTTGTAGAATGCGAGAATGTGCGAATGCTGCCATGCGATGTACCTATATGTCCAAGCCACCATAATGCTTAAAGCAACGACGTTTAAATAAGTCGCAGAAAACGTCGCAGAAAACCAGCGCACGTAGCGCCATCGCTACTGTGCACATGCTGAGCGATTTCCTTTTTTGTTTCCATGTCTGTATATTTTTAATTTTGTTGTATTATTTGTAATGTGTGAAACAAAATAAACGTTTTTTTATCTTTATCTTAAATATGTTTGTATCATATGGTACCGGTCAGTATGTGTACCTAAACGCTGCATCGCATCATCATCCGTGCCACTTGCAGTCTGTTGTGGCTTCATTAATTAACAGGGCTCATGATCTGTGCGACCCTGAACATGTGGAGAGTGAAATCAGCCATGTTCAGGAGGTTCTTAGACACAACGGATATGTAAGTAGAAAAACTATAAAACGGAAAAGCCGAAAAACGCCGGAGGTCAGCAGACAACCTATCTTTCTGCCGTACGTGAAGGGGGTGACGGATAAGATTGGAAATATTCTCAAGAGATTCTCAATTAAGTCAGTTTTCACTCCCTACTCAAAAGTCTCTCAGCAGCTCCGAACACCAAAAGATAGCATACCGCTGCAAATGCCAGGCGTATACAAAATTGACTGTAGCTGTGGCCGTTCATACATAGGGCAAACTAAGCGCACAATAGCCGAACGTGTCAAGGAGCATATAGCCGCGGTCAAAAATCGGCAAGTGTATAAGTCAGCGATTGCCGAACATCTGCTGGAGTCAGGACCTAACCACTGGATAGAACTACACGATCCAAAAGTTCTATCCAAAGAACGCCACTATTATAAGAGGATAGTTCGAGAGGCGATTGAGATCAAGAAACACCTAAATTTCAATCGTGAAGATGGTTTTCGTCTCTCTTCTGCATGGAATCCTGTGTTGAATAAGTGTGTGCGTTGTGTTCCGACGGTACAGCAGTCCGATACCGTCAGTGTAGTGTGTCGTAATGTGAACTTGGACATTTCTGAATCTGAAGACGAATTGAGGGTAGTCGTGGATTCTGCCATCAATTCGCGGCGGTAGCTCCCAGCACATCAGTCCTCCCGCGACCAAGAACGCTGAAATGTGTTCGAAACGTCGGGAAAATAATAAAAAAGGTACGCGATAAAATCCTGTAATTTTAAAACTAAAAATATGTTAACAAATCGCGAAAGTTTAACAAGTTATATTGAATGAAGGTACAATAGATCTTATATAATAATCAATGATTTCCAATACATTCTACCTCGTAAGGGCGTGCAAAATAGAATATAATAATTATGGATACAAGATACGTAATAAAATGAACAATTATTTATTATTTATGGTCATCGATTTAGTTAATGTAAAATAAAATAAAATTAATACAATGTCAACATTTATAATCTAAATTTTCTTTTAAATCATAAAAATATTTGTTTTGCAGCCAATATTTTAATTTAAATAAAATTAATTGCAATTTTTTATGTCACCGGGTAATTTGTTAAATATTGTAATTGCATGCTGATAATAATTATTTTTGATAAGTTTTAATCTACAATGTGGAACGTAATTACGTTTGACTGATTTTTATAGGGGCTTTTCATAAATGTGGTAGTTCTTATGGGTTAACAGGATATTTTATCTCAGGATAACTCTTGAAAGGATCATCAGGTGTCTGTGGAGACTGGGGCAATGGTGGCGCCTTTGGTGACTGGGTCTACTGTGGTGATTGGATTGACTGAGGCGGATGTAATGACTGGGTTGACTGTGGTGGCTATGGTGACTGTGGTGACTGTGTCGACTGAAACGACTGTGGCGACTAGGGCGACAGTGAGCACTAGGGTGACTGTGGTTCGTGTGGTGACTGGGACTACTGATGCGACTTTGGTGACTAGGGCGACTGGTGTATGTTGCGACTGTGGTACCCGTGGTGACTATGGCGACTGTAGTGACTAGAGTGACTGTGATAACAATAGCGACTATGGTCACTATGTTGACTAAGGTGACTGTGGCGACTAGGGTGACTATATTATTTAGAGAAATGTAATTTTTTTTTTATTATTTATTTATTTATATAAGACCGTGGGTTGCACCTGGCTAAGAAAAGCTTATGACAGAGGCGAATGGCAAAATCAAAGGGAGGCCTATGCCCAGCAGTGGGTCGATAAAGGCTGACGATGATGATGATGATATATCCGCTCGATGCCCTTTGGGGACCAACTTGAGGGACGTTTGTCCCTGCAAGCACGTCATCGTGGTGCGGGATAGATAAAAAGTGCTCTTCCGATTTTTCTTTTATAAATACTCATTTTTAGCTATTTTCATCACTTTAGCAGCTATTGTCAACTAAGCAACAAAGTTTGACACATGAATTGCCAAAACCCGATGATATGTTGTAGTTGTGTATAAGAGAAAAAATCGTCCACTCTAAACACAGACGTCCCTTATGGATCTCCATGAGGAGTAGTTGCCATACTCACCACGCTTGGCAGGTGGGTTGACGAGCGCAGTACAGTATACACAGAAAGACGCTGCTGTCCATCTTTCGGAGGTATCCCTCAACAGCCTCTTACTGCATCCATGGCCAAGAGAGGAGGGGAACATTCTAATGCCGACACCACACGGCAAGTGTTTTTAACATACCTAATGATAATGTTAGACAGACACAACACAATATGGGGTAGATGGAAAGGATGGGGTCTAATGAGCCGCGTAGAATAGATGTGAAGAATTTAAACGGATAAATGGGACTAAAAGAACTGTGCACAAAGTGTGTGTGTGTAGTAAGTATAGCATCAGACGTATGTACATATATGTGGATTAAAACTGTTTAATTCTCTAGGCGTGTACGTGAAAAATATTCGAAGACACGATCAAAATTAAGATAATACTATAATGATCATTAAAATAATGTTTTTGAGTAACGAAAAATTTTTTGTGACAACTGTTTGAAGTTTTTAGCATTCCCCTACTGAATTACTATATTCTGGTGTAAGATACGAGTGTCTGTAATAGCGCGTGCGGGCGCGCGAGGCGAAGTAGCCTTAAATACCTAAAGTGTTCGGATATCATCGCCTTAAGAATTAGTGTCACAACTATTGATTCAATTTATGACTAGTATATGTAGTAGTTATTCTACTTATTCATTGACCACATAATATTTTAATTATTAAAACTCCGACGAGTAAATTGTGTGTAAACTAATTTTAGGTAATTTAAGGTCAACCTGTACAACAATTACAAGTAAAAATGGTTTCAATGGTAAGTGGATTGCCATTTACCCAATTTAGGATTTAACCAAAAGTAAAAAAACAAGTAGGTAAGTATAAAGGTTGTTTGTTTCTTCATCCAAAAACCAACCACGAATCTCAGCAAACTTTTTACGGGCTCTTAGCAATTTACGATACCAATAAATTGAGAGGATGGGGGAACATCGCGCTGTCAAGAAGGTGTACCAGGAAAAGCCATCGGGGCGCACCAATCGCCCGCCCCCGTACTACTGGATTGCTGAGGTGGAAGCAGATTTCTGAGATCTCGATGCTGCTAGCTGGCGACAACTGGCGCAAAAAAGAGAAGCCTGGAGAAGTCTTGTGTCGGAGGCCAAGATCCAATTTGGGTCGCTGTGCCATAGGAGTAAGTTCGTAAGTAATTAAAAATTTAAAGTAAAAAAAAAACTTTTTAACAAACAAGCTTTTATCTAAACGTACCCACTAAAAATAATAAAATAAACATTTTCCATTAAAGTTTAATGTCAACTTAAAACTTGTTTACACAATATATGTATGTAATAAAAAAGCTTGTCGCGATTAAGCTTGCCCAGCACCTATACCATCTAACAATGTCCCAGGCACTGCAGCGTCCCGTACAGCATGATTACCAGTTGCTGACGCTGTATAAATCATCTATAATAGATGCAAAGGCCTTACTTTTTTTACTTTTACTGTCTTTCGGCCACCTTACTTATTAATAGTAAGAGTACCTAATAGTAAAAATATATTTATTTCTGCAATATTTTTAACCTGGTTATGAGAGACTGGTACCAGAGATAGACTTAGCCTGTGTTACTGGTCACCAGGCCCCCACTTCCCGGATGCAAACACATTTATACATGATTTATTGTCACAATAGTCAAAGATGGATGTTTAAAAAAAGATATCAAAAGAAAACTAAAACGAATAAAAGTAAGGCCTTTGCATCTATTATAGATGATTTATACAGCGTCAGCAACTGGTAATCATGCTGTACGGGACGCTGCAGTGCCTGGGACATTGTTAGATGTATTAGGCTTGCACAGCACCTATACCATCCTCTCAGCTTAGTCAGCTATTATTCAGAGGAAAGAACAGGTCGAACGTCAGGAACGTCTGAAGCTAACTAAGCCGCGGGTTTCCTCACGATGTTTCCTTCACCGTTAAAGCACGTGTTAAGTGTGACTAAAACGAATAAAGGAGACGTAAACTATTAAGGCATACTATTTATTTTATTTTATTATACTAAGGTATTTATGACAGTGGATGAGACTTGCACTGGACCGGTTACGTTAGCGTATTGAAACGGAGGCCCATACCCAGCAGTAAGTGTTAACGACTATTACGATGATGATGGTGATATGTTAACCCTAGTCCAAATCTATATACCTATGTGCAAAGATTTAGCTTATTCTGTCCGGTAGTTTTTGAGTGAAGAGGTGACAAACATTCATTCATACAAACAAACTTATATATATATGTTAGGATTTAAATTTCACTACACCCCATTATTCCATTCAAATCCTCTCCATCCAAAGGTTGTCTGGAAGAAATCGCTCTAAGTGATAAGACCGCCCATTGTGTATTTCTGGTTTTTTTGTAGTTTAAGTTAATTTTAGTTATTTTTGTTGTTCTTTTCTGTATGATTTACACAATAAAGAGTTTATCTATCTATCTATCTATCAAACTTTCGAATTATAATATTAATGGTACATATTTGCAGGTATATAATGACATTATATCTATAAATATTCGAGCTTGTCACGGAGGTGGTCAACTTACTTTATACCTATAGGTTTTTGGTTTAACATATCCGCAACTTTTGAATTTGCTATACCTACTGCTTACGAAGCTAGAAATTTATTATTATTTATTGTTGCCGTGGGGGCCGGCAGAAGAAGGTTACCCCTCCTCTCATGCTCGTGGATGCAGTAAGAGCCTTCTAAGAGATACGTTACGAGAACTGCCCCTCATGGAGGTCTAGGAGAGAGGCCTGAGTTCAGTAGTGGACGTTTTACGGCTGACATGATGATGATGATTATTTATTGCCTAGGTTGTGGGTAGACCCAATAATTTCACCTACATAAACTAACGCGTTTAATGTCGTAGCAACTTATATACATATTATGTTTTTACACACAGAAAAATATTCATACTCTACAGTATCAGAGGCCCCAATCGTAACCAAATAATAATTATGAAACCTCCGGGAGTGTTTGTGGCGAGCTTAGAGTACCTAAGTTACTCCCCCGAGTCTGCGGAGGCCTCTGACCCATCATTCCGTTCAGCGACGCGGTATGTATGGCTGAGTATGACTTATTCTGTGTTGCCACACAAATCGGTACTTTGGGGTGCGTAAGTGCAGTCTAAGGTCGGTATTGACACGTTCCCTGCGCCATCATTTTCAAAGAACTTTCAGCTGGTGCTTTGGAGACTTAAAAGATCTCGTAACTAACCTACCCTTTGGTGCGTTTGAGACCTAATCAGTCTCCTAAAAATTCAGTTTTTAAAATAATTTCTATCTTCCGAAAAACCAATGAAATATATTTTGAAGTTTTTGTGGGTCAAAGATAGCCTATTGCTCTATATTTTGCTAGATTCGCACGCAGTTATGACATTAGAATAAACTACAAATACCAAAAAAAAATTAGATATCTATTGTATCTCGTACCGCAACCGAAGATAGTTCAATATGTGTAGTAAGTAGTGATGGGAATAAAATAATATCTCAGTTGTCGATTTAAAAAAAATATTAAAGAAGTTTATTTATAAACTATGCAAAGTGTTTTTCATTAAAACATGGTAAGAATATTGATTTTTTGCATTGCGCGCAAATGGTAACGATTCTTTTAGCTTTTTTAGAAGCGTCAGTGCTGTTTAATGTGCGTCGTAATTTTTCATAACAACCCACATAACGTCTGTTTTTGTCGCCACGTTGGAAAACATGATCTGTACATCTTCCTTCGGGGAATTTTGTAATAAAATAATAATAATAATAATAATAATAATAATGCTGGACAATTCACATAGCATCACCTAGCCCCAAGCTAAGCAGAGCTTGTGTTATGGGTACTAGATGACTGATATACTTAATACAATATACTACATAGATAGATATTTTTTATTATATATAGAAAACATCCAGAACACCCTGAACAAATATCTGCAGGTCATACAGACATTTGTTCCGAGGCGGGATTCGAACCCGCAACCTCTTGCGTAGCAGGCGGACCTTCGCCCGCTGCGCTACAGAGGTCGTCAAAATGCATTATATAAATAAATAGCATGCAACCACGTCAGTGAAGTAAATGCAATGGTAGGTAAGTAGCAAAGCCCACCAGAAATGCTACTAAGCTAATACAATCTCAAAAACACCGAAAAATGTTCAGACAATCAACAGAAGAAGTACTTTATACACTTTTTCCTTTTAAAAAGACTCATTGTTTATCGACACACTTTAAAATACAAACATGTAGTGTTATTTTCGAAACGTTAGCGCGACTTCCCACGTCAATGCTAGGACAACACTAAATCGAGTCACGCAGCGCCCGCGCCGCCCACCCTCCCTCTCTTGCGTCTATGAGGTGTACGATTCCACGAGTATCGACATGCCTCCTAACGCAAGGAATGAAAATAATTATACTTCTGTGCGTTAGGGACCTAATCCATCTCTAATTATTTTTTTTTTGTCCTTTAATTCACCTTTCAGTAGGAAGCAAATATGTATATTTGTCTTACTCATACTAAAAGAACTTTACACGTTAGAGCCTCCCGCAAGGAGTGAAACAACACGATTATAGTCAACGCACAATACAAAAGTCCTGCAAGAGATCTGATAGATCTCGTAATGCAACGAACGTGTTAAAGAACAAAACTCTGACTTAGCTCTTGACATTTTTCATCAATCAGTGGTTAAGTCCCAAAAAGTTTTTTTACTAAATGACGAGACAATTCGAAGGCCACCTGATGTTAAGCGGTAGCCTCTACTTATTACATCTGCAATACCGCGCTGATCATGTTCACAAAGCACGTGACCAACGCTGCAATGTATTGCGCCCGTCACCCTGAGACAGAGTTGTAAGGTCTCATGTGCCCGTAATTTCACCGGCCATTCAATCCGGAACACAGCAATGCAGCCTTCTACTTAAATCTAATTTTTGGGAATATTTATAGATGAGTTTCGGAATTAAATAAATAAATAATAAATAATATAAATAAATAATAGTTTATTTCTTCAACTTAATCTAATACATTTCAGTGGAATGGGACCCTCTTTTAAGTAATATGATACCTGTGCTAGAGGGTCTCGCTCTGCAGCGCGGCTATCTTTAAGATAAATTAAGTATAATAAACAAGCTTAGCGTAAATTGTTAATATTAAAAAAAGAAAACTAGCAATTGGGAGGCGGAAGTTAATGCGATTGAGAGTTCAATTAGCAGAGCTAGCAGGCACGTTAAGCTTTGATTTAAGAACAAAAAAGAGCATTCTGGACAATAATGCGTATTCCCCAGTTAGAACCTTGCAGGGGTCATTTTAAAACCTAAAAAAAATCCTTGCCTAAATAACTATTCATTATGTATATACATTCATAAGAGTATAATGAATAGGTATTTAGGCATGGAAAATTCAAAACTTTTAGATTGAGAACTAATCACTGTTTTAGGTTTTAGAAGATAGAGAAACGAGATTAAAAACACGGTGTAAGGATCTTGATGCGCCTAGTTGAATGTTGCAAAGCACGGCTCTCCCTAGATATCAAGCTGTTAAGCTCGGTAACTCACTGGCTACAGAATTTAAAGTTATTGAGAGTCTCTGTACTTTTCAATCAAAACTTAAGAATGTACTCAAGTTTTGGTTGAAAACAACAGAACACTAAGGACAAGAATATTCTTAAGTTTTATTTGAAAAGCACTGGAAAGTACTATTGGAAGAAACATTTTACTCAGTAGAATTTTTTTTGGAATACCTACGGAAAAAAGTTAAGGTAGCTCAATCTGTTATTTATTATTATTGTATGCATGGATTTATTAATTAAGTGGTCATCATCATTTCAGCCGTAAAACGTCCACTAGGTACCTACTGAACACAGGCCTTCCTCATGGATCTCCATGAGGGGTAGGTGCCATACTCACCACGCTTGGCAGGCAGATTGGTGAGCGCAGTGCAGGATGTTGATACACGGAAAGACGCTACTGCCCATCTTCCGGAGGTATCCCTTAGCAGGCTCTTACTGCATCCACGGGCATTCTTTTGCCGGCACCCCACGGCAAATTAAGTAGTATTTAAACTTTATTTTTATGTAATTTTAATAAAATTTACATATGTTTGAAAAAAGTACAACTTAAATTTTTAAACAAACTTCATTTAAGACTCATAAAGTCGTCATTCAAGTTTGTCATCAAAATTCTAGTACCTATATTGACCTATTATTTATTACGTGAATTTTGATTCGCTATTGGCTCAATCGTCAATGCCTCTGAGCCAAAACTACATTTGTGTGAAACTGTAAAAATATTTTAAAACCTACGATACAGGCAACAAATAGCTGTATACAAATTTTAATTCTGAAGCTCTGCAGATTTGCTCGCGACTGTACCTACCTATGTAACATCCTGTTTCGGATACCGACGATGTAAAAACGGAAAAGTGTTTAACAACACTGCTTGATGAATGCCGCAAAGCACCTCTCGGCTTTCAGCAGACTTTTGTCCGCAACGATAGCATAATTGCCTCTCAACCCACGCTTTTTGTTTTACGAAGGTATACTAAGAATTTGGTGACCGAATGTCTTATACATTTTATAATGATATTATAACAGTATCAGACATTATATATTCGACCTGCGTGGCGCAGTTGGTTTTATACCTGGCAGAAACGCAGTAGATCGAGTACGATTTCCGATTTTCTACAGTTATTTGTCCCGGGTCTGGGTATTTTTCTACAATTATAATGATAAATATGTTTTAACAAAAAAAAATATTTAAGCATTCTATCAATCATTTGGTACTAATAGCACAAGCTCTGCTTACTTTGCGGTTAGATGGTCTTGTGTGAAATGTCGAACATTTATTAATTACTTATTTCTTTCGGGAAATATATCCGAGATAAGTAAAACAGACAAAACGTCAAAAGTGTCGCTATTGCTATTGCCAAAGAGAATTCGTAAGTTACCCTGGGATTTCGGTTCTATACGTTTTTCTTTTTTTTTCGAGAAAGGTAAAGTTAGGTACATGGGCGAATAAGTAGTTTTGAGTCCCATAATTAAACCTGACCTTGAGTTGCGTATGATTCGGTTAGAATGAAGTTGGGTATTCAATCTAGAAATATTACATTGAATACCTACATGGAGCCGAGTAAAAGTATGTATTAACAAAATTAGTGCATGCATTACTGCATCTCTTTTGCATTCATTTGTATAAAAAGCATCATTAAATAAATAAACAAAAACTATATGACAATGTGAGACGAATCGACAAGATGTCCAGTCGATTTGAAAATAAATGTAACGTTGAAAGCAATAATGATCAATTGTTAACGTAATAAAATATCTACTTAAACATAAAACATTAATAATCATTGGTAAACACCATTTGTTTACATCTCGAAAGTAGTGTGCATAGAAGTGATGAATAGAAATTATCTAGATATTAGGATACCAAAATAGAAAGTCTAGGTACATCTACACATCCACAAAAGCACAAAAGAAATGATTGAAATGAGGAGAGCTCACTAAGTTGCACGAAATGAACTAGCTAGTAATAAATCAACGTGAGTAAGCCCCTATCGGGTCGTGTTAGAGTGCGGCGGTGGTGGTGTGAGCGTAGATAGATGCTAGAAGAATGTGGCGGCGCGAGTTTTAGAGGACGTACGTGGGCGTGCGGCGAGGTGATCGCGCGGCACATGCAAGCGTGCGCCGCGGGCGCCACCTGGTAGTCCATATAATTCCCGTAGCCCATGTGGTCGCAGGTGCAGACGCAGGTCTCGATGTGCCGCCGCAGCTCGAGCTCGAGCTCCCACGGCGGCTCCATGAGCGCGACGAGGCGGGCGGGCGCGCGCTGCGGCGTGCCCGCGCCTCCGTATTCGGCCCCGGGCCGGGCGCGGGCCGCACCTGCGCGACGCCACCTGCCTCCCCGCACTCCGCCCGGTTTGCTTCACCATAAAAATCTGTTAGTGCGGCTCGGCGCCGCCGATGCGGCTCTCGAGACTCGGCCGGACCGCGGTCGAGAGGCGAGCCGCGGCGCGCGCGGGCTTTCGCGTGGTGGCGCGCATCGCGTGGCCGGCTGGGGAATGCCGCGCGGGTCGCCCGGGCCGCGGGCTCGAGCCCGGGCGACCCGGCCGCGCCGGCGCCCCGAGCTCACGTGGCCCGCCCCGCCCCCCGCGCAGCCTCCGGGTCCGCCGCCACCCCCGCACCTCACAAGAGTTGCGAGCCTGCTGCCGCCGGATACATCTTTCAGATGCACAATCGTCGCCCTACAACTGCCTCCCCATGTAGCAAACCTACCTCCTTGACCGGATATTTTATTACATCACTTGGAAATCAAATCCAATGTCGGAATCTCTTATTATGTTCATATGTGTTGTTTTGTTTACTAATTTTTAGGATAACTCTTTAAGATAATGCACAATACCCTGTTAACGATTTGGGTTACGAAAGGGTACTTATACTTATCCAACCAAGGGAATATAGTTTGGGATTAGAACAATTTTAGAAAACTGAAAATGTACAGTACAGATTCCAGAGGCGAAAAATGTAAGTAAAGAGATATCATGACAAATCAAATCATTATAATTCTATGAATAAAATTGCTCTTACAATAGATGGAAAGTTGCTTGACGAATTATTGTTCTCTCTCTTCGGAAGTGAGTTAATAGGGCGCCAACTGTCCTTTAAGCTGTAGGTATGGTCTAAATTACTAAAAGGTTTACGCCACTGAGCTAAAACTTACGCAGAGCGGATTAAAAACAAACGTTGGTAAAATATAATTAAGGGCACGTTATAAAAATATCATTAGGCATAAAGACATTGCCATTGTTTACAGGAAAACCTAAATGAAAAGGGTGAATCCTTAAATACACACAGAAAAGCGTAAAGGAAACCTTTCACTTTAAATCTCTGACTCGCGTAAATAAGAATCTTTACTTTATTTAAAACGCAGTTGTATCGTAAATAATACAACTGTGTAATAAAACTGTGTTTTTACACTGTTATCTGCATCTAAATAATGTTAGTATTATTTTATAAATAACTGATTGACTTGTAAAACTGGTTTTATGAACAAATTATTGTATTGTAATGTTACTAAATAAAACTTATATTATATAAATAACATGAACTTTTTTTTAAGTAACTGATTGACTTGTAAAACTGGTTTTATGAACAAATTATTGTTTTGTAATGAGACTAAATAAACCTACTAAGTAATATGTTTTCAGTATTTTTTTAACGCCAAGATTACAAAATCATCACTGCTTAGTTCATATCACAGAAAACTATTACTTATTGTTCTAAACTTTACTTAAGCAATAGCATTAATTTAGTAAATAATAAATGCAATATGTGCACATAATAAGTATTTTTTGTTTCTAAGCTATGAAAACAAAGAAAATTCCCACTTACTATGTATTCTGTGCCTACGTATAAACCTTAAAGAAAACACAATTAACTTAAAGTCTGCGAGCGAGAATGTGTTAGCAAAGCATATTGTGTGCTTTTATTGTTTGAAAAGTGGAGAAACCGTAGCACTGCACTCACATTTAACTTTCGAACCGCCTCTCCTGTATCGAAATTATATTTACATTTTCACGCCGGAAAATCTAGACGACGAAAAATTTATTTTCGTATTTTGTACGTGGTTATTTGAATAAGAACTTTATTTTCTAATTGCTTTTAAGATCACTATGACAGGCCTCTATCTCATTAACCGTTTTCGGAAGTGACTCAAAATTTTCCTTGATTAAGTGTTACTATGGAAACTATATAATGATGTGTTAGCGAATAATGTGTTCGTTAATAAGAATGATGCGATCGTATATACATTTATATACCTAACACCTTTATAAGATGTCTTAGACGTTTGTTGAGTAATTATTTCTTTGCTATCTATATAGCAATACTAACTTATATATGTATATTATAGCTCTTAGTGGCAAGCTGTATAGTGAAGTCTATACTCTCGATTCTTTAGGAGAGACCTTACCAACGATACAAGTAACGATTATATTCTTACTCTTTCTATGATTTATGTTTTGGGCTTCGAGATTCTTACCCACTTTACAACATGAGACTCAAACAGCTAAATATCCCAAAACGTTGTAAGAGAGGCCCACACTTAAGTCAGCCCCTTTTATACTTGATCTGTGTTCAAGATCAAACATGATCTTACTAACTTTCTAAATTTTATTTTACACAATTTTGAACACTTAAGGTGCCGATGCCTAGCTTAAGCGAACACAATTTCAATGTGAACCAGTCATGCGAGAGTCAAACTCGCGTGGAGGATTCCATGTCTTCTTGCTTTAAGGCTTCCGTGGATTTACCTGTTTAATATTTCTGTAAAGATAACAGTATTAAATGAAAATACTGTTAGTATAAACTAACAGTATTTTCATTTTATTAAACACTAGCTGACCCGGTGCCCACTTCGTTGGGCGGTAATTTATAGCCTATGACACTCACTAAGACTGTGGCTTTCTATTAGTAAAAGAATTTTGAAAATCGGTTCTGTAGATCCAGAGATTATTCCCTACAACCTCACAAACTTTACCTCTTTATAATAATATATAGATATATATAGCTTACTTGCAAAATCTTGAACAAGTATGTACATGTCAGTGCCAAAGCAAGCAGGCTCGAGCAGACCGGATGCGTATGCCTAGACGTGTACGTACCACCACAGATAATATAATACACTAGTACCACTGAGTTGTAATGTGTGGAACTGACATATGACGTGCACGTCTACGTTACGCAAGCGGTGTGTCCTGTCTCATACAGTTCCATACATTACAACTCAGTGGTACGTGCACGTCTACGCTTACGTCTACGCATACGCATCCGGTCTGCTCGAGCCTTAATTGTAACCAGTCAAGTGAGACTGACTTGCGTGGACGGTTCCGTCTACCTTATTTGCGTTGTCGTGGAAAAATCTAACATTTAGGTTTTCCTCCCTATGATGCCGGTGCCGAGCCAAAGGGAACTCATTTATAAACCAAGTGAGAGTCTGATTCGCGTATAAATAAATAAATAAATAAATAATGCTGGACAAATCACACAGCATCATCTAGCCCCAAGCTAAGCAGAGCTTGTGTTATGGGTACTAGATGACTGATATACTTAATACATTATACTACATAGATAGATATTTTTATTATATATAGAGAAACACCCAGAACACCCTGAACAAATATCTGCAAATCGTACAGACATTTGTCCCGAGGCGGGAATCGAACCCGCAACCCTTTGCGTCGCAAGCGGACCTTCGCCCGCTGCGCCACAGAGCTCGTAAATATATATATATATATATATATATAATATTAGGAATAATTTTAACACATTATCGTAAATATTGCATATATTTACGAGAAATTTACCATAATTTGAGTATTTTTGAGTTTCCCGATATTTCGACGCAGTTTCACACGTCATGATCACGGATAAGCTATAACAAAGACTTGTTAAAGTTTATCTTTTTAGCTTTGTTAATTTTAAGAGCTGTGGATTTTGTATAAAATAAAGACAATAACACTGTTGTATTCCATACAACTGTGTTTTTAACACAGATGTATAGTTTACACAGCTGTATTTTATACAACTGTGTTTTTTGAGAAGCGAAGCATTTGTAAGAAGACTAAGAATGTTATCTTTATTTTAATTGTTGGTACGGTTTTAGTTGCTGGTTGGATTTTGTATAAAATGAAATAAAGACAATAACACTGTTGTATTTCATACAACTGTGTTTTGTGAGAAGCGAAGCTTTTCTAAGAAGAGTAAGAATGTTATCTTTATTTTAATTTTGGTACGTCGTTAGTACCTAGGTACTCTCCCAAAGAATCGAGAGTACCTTTAGACTTTACGTTTTACTTTTGGTACATCTTGACACTAAAATGATTGTTTAATGCTTATGGCATTAAAACAATGTATGATATACAGCGTTGCCAATTTGTGGGGAATTCCCCGAATTACGGGGAAATCCAACTCGATTGGGGATTGGTGTGGGGATTGGTTCTATGCGGGGAAAACGTATCTGTATCTACGCTTTTATTAATCCACCGTTAAATGATGCCTCGGACGTTTTATTAATAGTATAAAACTATAGTCGATTTTATCAGACGATTATTACCTCGTATTACCGTATTATTGTTTTCCCAGTACAGGACATTCCTAGTTTGTATTTTCGTAAATAGGACATCACTATGCGGGGAAACCCCTTGTCTTGAAACTCTGTTCAGTTAGTGTTATTGTTATTAGTAGAATCTCACTGTTACACTTGTATTGTACTGTACGTAGCGTATGTGTACAATCCTACGTTTTATTTTATTTTGTGATGAGTGCTTACGTTATTTGAGTTTGATATTGGATAAATGATTACTAAGAGGCCGAGATAAAAAGGAACCTGATGATTCTAAGGTAAGTAATTAACACAATTTGTTTAAATTAATTAGCACGACGAGATCTTGTCGAGCGATGTACTCGTATATTGGTTGTTTATGAAAGTTTTCTTATAGATAGATAGCGATTAAAAACCATGAATTTTACTCTTTTTTCCTTTATTTTTGTAGGTGGGGAATTTGTGGGGAATTTGTATAATTATCTCCCCCAATTATTATCCCCCCAATTATTATTATTTATCGTTATAACGATAAATAAAAAAAAGTCAAAAACCCAAATCGGTGTATTTGTATATTTATGATGATGATGTCCTCCGTATCGTATCCGACGTATACGTGGAGGACGTGACAATCTAAACACATTATCTAAATTTTCAGCCGCTACATACTCGTACAAGTACTGAAATGAAATGAAAAAGACCTGTCAACTGTCACAGTGATCTTATAAAATCTTAGATAAGTATTTTCGTCGTCTATATTTTCCAGCGTGCAAAAGTAAATATTATGGCGAGACTATAAAGGCGGTTTGAAAGTTAAATGTGAGTGCTGTGCTGCGGTTTCTCCACTTTTCAAACAATAAAAGCACACACAATGTGCTTTGCTAACAGATTCTCGTTCGCAGCCTTGTTTTTGACGTTGATTGTTTTTTCAGCAAGATGTTGTGTATACGTAAACAGAATGAAGTACTTAATATATATTATTCATTAACATTTATACTACTAAGTATCTGCACACGTCGAGTTCAGTATTATTTATTTATTAATTTACTTAAACTCCTTAATTATAGGTAAAGTTTGCACCCATAATAGTTTTCTGTTATTTTCCTTCACCGTTAAAGCACCTGTTAAAGTACATACATTTTTCAAGAAAGAAAAATCAATTGGTGTACGGCCAGTATCGAATCCACGACCTTCGGATTGAAATTCAGGGTTGGTACGTACAAACTAGTACCGCTCGTTCAACACGGCTGCTTAATAATTAATATGCTCATTAACGTGCCATAGAGTAGGTATTAAAAAACGTATAAGGAAGTGTATGCCATAATATTGTAGATTATTGTAGATTCATTGAGTTACGATCCATTTCTCAGCATCACAATCACTCTAACAGAATTAGGACGCAGGTGGCTGTGTAGGTACTGTGTAGCCGGGGGATATGCTCGGAGTGCGCATGTGCGGTCCGGAGTCTGGCCCACAGTAGCATGCGGAGAGCCAGAAGTGTCACCGGCCCGCTGCGACGGGCCCACCCCGCCTCCGGGGCCACCTGGAACGTCCAGGTACACCTTCCATTTATAAACAAAACACAAACCAACCATAGAGTCATTGTACCGATCCAAGGAGTTTATATTTTTATATGTGGGAATCAATTCTTAACTTGAATCGACGATAATGTGCAGTAGATGCGTTGCTAATATTCGGGAGTCCATTTTGTTTTATTGGTATTTATCAAAATTTGAAAACAGAGAAGCTTTAAAATGTTATCGTTAAGTACTTGTTATTTATGACATATTAGCGAGTTTATGAGTTTATCATACTGAGGAACAACGTTAATGTGAGACAGTTAAACAGAATTTTGTATCCAGGCGATGATTTCATTTGGCCATTGATACAAGTTGTCAACCTTTTTATTTTTCCTTAAATTATACATAAAAAATACAAACCGAAACTCAACAGTTGGGTAAAGACTTGTTGCATGAATACCATCCTTGAATACATTAAAACTAAAGTATCCAGCTACCAACCACTTATACTAAGGTACCTATAGAGGATTAGAAATGTCTGAAATATTATCGAAGTGAAAAATGTGAAAAGTCTTTGGGTGTTAGTTAATGGAATGTTGAAGGACAATACGTGACTTTATCTTTATAGACAATATTTTTTTATTTAAGTATTATTATATATCTTATATAATAATACCTATATATAAGATATATAATAATATTATATATCTTTAAATTTCTTAAAAGGATTGGATTATTATCTACTCCATTTAAGAACTGACAGTCAGACAAAATATTACGAAGCAGTTAAGCGACTTTACGATCTGCTTTTGTTTTTGTCTTTTTCTATAATTTTTGTCTAGGTCGGTTCATATTTTTTTCTATCTAGTTTTAGTATATAGTTATTTTATCTAACTAGTTGTTATTTTTTTATTACTACTAAAAACTAAGAGCAATTTTTTTTTAACCGACTTCGAAAAAGGAGGAGGTTCTATGTTCGTCTGTATATTTTTTTATTTTATTTTCACCGATTTCTCCGTCAATTGTGGACCGATTTAAAAAAAAAATTATATATTTTATATTCGAAAGAGTGCACTTCTGAGGTGGTCCCGTTTCAATTTGGTCCGGTTCTGACAATGGGATCCATAAGAAAACCATATAAGTCTTAATATCATTAAGTATTTTAAAGCAATACAATTTATCTCATTGAAGTCGGTTTTTTTTGTTAACAAATTGAATAATTATTTACTTAAAGCTGGAACATACATAAGTCTTCGTTGAAGCACATATGAATCATGTTCAGTTCTGTCCAAACGCATAAAACGAGTATATGTGGCATAAAACAATGTAATTTCTATATTTAGGGTAAAATAGTTAATGATCTTTACTATGTTTTTAATCTACATATATAGGTATAAATTATTATAAAACAGTGTTCTTCCAGAAATTTTCATTGAATTTATCTAAGTTTTATCCTGGACTATTGTCAGTAAAAAAACATTCTCAGGTCAGCGTGACATGTAACCCTATAAAAGTAACTGATGTTACATAAACAGCAGTTTAAAAATTATGTCTTTATATTGCGAAAGTTTACAAAGTAATATTTTTTCATAAAAATATACTGCCAACAAGATGTTGCTTATATAATATTATTTAAGTAAGAGCGTAAGATTAATAAGGTAAGTAAGTTGGTTTTATACGAAAATTAAACCTGCATTTCCACGAGCATTTAAATAAATAAAATAGTGGAGTGTGGAAGGGAAGCATTTATAATGATTGTACGAACTTTAAATATATTAGGTAATGAATAATTTCCAGGTGGTTCGAGGCAAGATGAGCTCCAAATGTCTATGGCACGCGTGTCGGGCTTTGTCGGCCGGGCTGCTGCTCATGCTATTGGGAGCTGCAATGGCTGTAATCGGTAAGAAGATAATTGCAATTATTTATTAAGATATGATATATCCGTTCGCGGCTTTCCATGATTCGATGCGACGTCTGCGATTTGCGTGTCTGACACCCCGTATGTTACGCTCCAGTTCACGTCGACGGTTATTCCAATAAAATAACCTATTATTTTTTATTTAATTTATAATCCTACGTATGTTTTATTTTGGGGTTCATTTATATTTTATACATTTTTGGGGTTACCGACCGAAATGGTAAAGCAACCCTTATGGTGTTACTTTGTCTGTCTGTCTGTCTGTCACAGATGGATATCCTGGGATGGGGAAAAATTGCATGTATATTAATGTTGCAAAATATTGTTATTATGATTTCAAAGGGAAAGGGGTCTAATATATAAACATTACTGAGTAACCCCACATAAAAATGTGGGGTTTCTCAGTCATGTGTATCATATGAAAGGGCTTCATTTTCACATTAATAAGTAGTTTTAGTTTTCCTTCAAGCTGCATAGTTTTCGATTTATTCATTTTTTTTTATTATATAATAAAACCGTGCCACAACTTTCATTAGTTTAAGATAGTTATATGTTAGATATGTATTTTCTTTACTTAGGTAATGTACCAATCGTGAAACTATTATGAAAGCTGCAAACATACGAGATATAAGCTTATAAGCTCATACATGGCATGTATGTGACACGTTCCATCGCCCGCGGTACTTCCGGCTCGGGAGCGAATGTTCCGACGGACGTTGACACTTCCGGTTATGCCTCTGGCTGTATTTGTTCATGTCATCTCTCTGTTGATTTTTATTAGCGTTGGTTGGAAATACTGTAACGCTGAACTGGCATTGGTTTAATTAGTTACATACATAATTTTTCGGGTTCTTTTTAAGGGTAAGTTTGCTCAATCTTTAGATTCAATGCTTAAAAATAATGACTGAAGTCTTAATTTAAGTCAAGTGCGAGCGAGACTCGCGCCCTAATGGTTCCGAAATTAGAAGATAAAATATTTGATGAAATATCTGTGCTACCTAGCATACTACAAACAGCACCATCTAGCCCCGAGCCCATGTAAGCAGAGCCCGTGCTAAGTGTTGTGCCAGATGGTTAGAAGTAGAACAGGAAAATATTATCGAAGTGAAAAATGTACGTTGTAATGTATAATTAAATTTTAATTTTAGTAAATACATACGTAGAAAAATACCCAGACCTGCATACTGTAAGACATCTGCAGAAAAGCAAAAAAAAATCCTCCAGCGGGAATCAAACTAGCAACCTCTTGCGTCTCAGCAGGTTATTAGACCAACTGAGCCATGGAGATCGTAAAATATCTCTGAATCGGGCCATCATATTTTGTTTTATTTTCACAGTACACGGAACGGAACCCGTAAAAAAAATCTGATGAAACATCCGGTAATGCATGAGGCTGTGTTCATCGAACTGTGCTCTGTATCACGTGTTACGTGTAAGTCTGTAAGCTCTTTGTTCCGTTTCAAACGAATATGGCGCTGAATATATTCTGATTCGATTAATGAAGAGCTTAAAACTCCATTGTTGGAAATATATCAGAGGAATAATCCGTTTTTGCATGGTCGTTTAGTTAGAGCATGTATCTAGGAAGGTTTTACGGTTTAAACGGGTTATGTAACCGCCTACGGTTGGTTGTGGTTCTATAATTTTATGGGTAAGGGTTGGTTTTATGTGCACATTAAAACTAATTTACTAAATAAAACTTACATGAAAAACCTTCTAGATATACTTACATCGTTTGAGTAGAGTAGAGCTAATCACAATTTCATAATTTCAGCCGTAAAACGTCCACTACTGAACACAGGCCTACCTCATGGATCTCCATGAGGGGTAGTTGCCATACTCACCACGCTTGGCAGGCGGGTTGGAGAGCGCAGTTCAAGATGTTGATACACGGAAAGACGCTGCTGCCCATCTTGCGGAGGTATCCCTTAGCGGGCTTTTATTGCATCCAAGGGAGGATGAGCACCCCACGGCACAATTTAAACTGATCGAAATCCTCAAGTATAATGTTTTGTATAAAATCATCCAACTGTAATCGTATTATTACAAGAGTTGTGTTATGAGTATTTTATTTTATTTATTTAGGAAAAGCAAACAGCTACAATAATATAAAAAAATACAAAACAATTATTATTTTATATAAGTAAATTAAATTAAAAACGAATTAAAAATAACACATAACTAAGACAAGCAGATATTTCTAAGACACTTTGCAAATGGCTTAAAAATATAGGAGAATATCAAGAATATAAGAAATAAAATAAAACTTAAAAGCTGCTACAATTTCAAATTCTTCATGACTAAAATCTTAAATTGATGCATACTACAAAAGAATATATCTATGTCTGCGAAGTATTTGTTATAAGACTCCAGCATCCTGCGTGTGGGCGAACGCCATCCGGAGTTGGTACGGCAAGTGTTGAGTGCAAATAAGAGTACCGCGTTATGTTATGGATGATAATATTATCATCATCTTGCTGTGGAAATCTACCCTGCAACATCTTTCAAAGGTTTCTTTTAACATAATAACGGCGATCTTTATTTTTTGTGTGGTAACTGCTGTATTAATAACGATTTTAGGTGCAAGTTACAGTATCAACATAATAATTTGGATTTTTAGGCGGGCGTAGAGGCTGCTCCACAGTATTAATTTTTGTGCTCTGTTCGATCCATATGTAACCTGTTTTAAACTATGTATTTGTTCTCAATAAATTATTTTGTATTTTTATATAATTAGTGAACTTTTTACAGCTTTCAAGATTAATAAACAGAACAGTAAAACATTTTGAAACTTAAGACTGGACTGACATATTATGCCTTGATCAGTGACGCCCCCTTCAAAGTGCTTAACCAATAAATCTTAGAAATATTCCTGCCAATGTCAACGCTAAGCATCCGTATACTTGTGAATGTATACTGAGTTATTTAACTTAAATTATAGGATACTACGCAGAATTCCTCTCGGTCGATCAGGAGATCCGTGGGAATGCAACGGTTTCGGTGAAGGATGAGGCAAGAGGGTTCCATCTCAACAATTTGTCCTACGTTGGACCCATCGTTATGGGCTTTGGAGGTATAACATTTTTGTGTTACATTATTTTTAGAGTATAAACATACAAAAGATAATAGAGCTATTAGATTGGCTTCCAACATTTACAAAACTTTTTGAAATTCTCTGTTTGGGGTAGATTGTTAGTTAATTAATTTATAGGGTAAGTAGGGGAAATCCGGAAGAGTTGAATCGCTTATTATATAAAAGCATCATAACATTTTAAGTACATTTTTAATTACGTATGGGTTTGACGACTCTGGTCCAAAATGAAAAATGACAAGGTATAATAATGCCAACAATCACAAAATACAAACGTCAACATGAAAGAATGACAAAGTATAAAAATGTCCAAATGAAAAAATTACATAGTAGAAAAATGTCCACATGAAAAATGACCAACTATAATAATGACAAGGTATAAAAATGTCAAGGATAAAGTTTGCTAAGTTAAAAAAGTAGAAATATCATATTTTTTGACATCTGTCAAATGTGACAGATAATGACAGCAAATGTCAAAAAGTACCTAATATCATCTTAGGAAGCTAAGGAAAGAGTAACTTTTTCAATGACAGCTGTCAAACGGCGATATCTCGAGAACTCCTCATCCTAGACTTCAATTTGATACATACATTTTAATTTGACTCAATTTTTTTTTTATTATTATAAACTATGACATGCACTTACAGGATTCATAGTCGTAGCAGCCTGCGTAATGACATTCGAGGCCCGCGACAGCGCCGCCAAAGTGACGCCGGCGCGGCCGACAGCGCTGCCCCGGCCGCTGCCCCGCCGCGGGCCGCCCTGCGCGGCGCCCGCGCGCCTCGACCAGCTCGGGGTGTATCGGCTGCCTCACGTGCTACCGTTGCCACATTCACTACCACTCGCCCCGCTGCATAGGCATCGCCCAGTTCAAGTCAAGTAAGTTTCACAAAAAAATACTGGCCAGGGTTAATGTATTTTTATTTTTCGTGGGTTACAAGAAAAGGTAGTGCCACACTATCGTAGTTGTATTCTAGTGTCGTGTCGGGTCAGAAGCGTATCAGTTTTTATGTATTTAGTATAGTTAAGTTAGGATAACCAAACCTACCCTAATCTCACTGATTAGGGTAGGTTTGGTTAGGTAAGGAAATGTTAGGATTCATAGTCAATACAATACAATACAAAAATACCTATTTATTTGCATACCAAAGAAAAATGTAACAAATCAGTTCCAATACAAATATACACAATCAAAACAAAAAAGTGGTCGTAGCAGCTTGCGTTACATTCGGGGCCCTCGTTCGACCGCGTTGCTCCGACCGCTGCCTCACCGCCGCCGCCGGCCGCCGTGCACAAAACATGCGCTATAAACAACAAAACATAATAAATATGTTTTATCTTTAGCAACACATAACAACACGAAACAGTACATTGTAATAATATGTCTAACCATAGATACTAAACGTATGCTTCTAGCACAACACAATACAACACAACCTAATAGTGTCGTTTTAAGTGAATGAAAGGTAACAATTAACATTTTAAAAATACAATAAAAATATTGAAGCATACACATGTTAGGGAAGAAACGCAAATAGCCAGTTCCGTCATTCAAAGTCGAGAAATAGTAAGTGGCGCTATTTTGTCGACTACGAATGAAGGAACTGGCTATTTTCCAGATAGTAAAGACTGGGAAATATCGATTTTTACAAATAATAAGTAATACTGAACGTAAACAGCGCACTCTAGTCCCAATGTAGAACCTTTCTAAAATTATTTACATAACACTTCATATTTTTAGATTAGTTACTTACCCAGTAATTACCATTGCCCGTAACAAGTACAGTATCACAATTTGTAAAATAGTATCATAGTTAACGAACCTTTGCAGTTACTATTATGATGTTTATGTGCTGTGTGCTGATGATGACAACAAAACCATTGCTTTTGAATTGCGCAATGAATGTTACCGCTTTCGGAAAAAGGCAACTTCGAAACAAGACTTACATTGCTTTTGCTTAAGTGTTCCCGCTTCGAAAAATGCTATACTTGGAATGATTGAGCATTGCGCGGCGCTGTCTGGCACAGAACCAACAGAGAGCGAGTGAAGGGGAAGGCCCGCTTCGGCTCGGCGCCCGACTTGCGTAGCGGCGTAGGCGCACGCGCTACACTGCCCATATCAGCGCTACGCCGCCCGCTACGACGCTACGCGCTCTCCGTAGATGAGCCGCCCCAGTCGGCAGTAAGGTACAGGACACACGCACACATTTCCTGCTCACACAGCTTGATGATCCTTCGCTAGATTAGCTTGTCCAGTCTTTGTTCACGTTTAGAATTTGTTTTTCGTTCCTTAGAATATAAATATAATCTAGTAAAGTGAATAGTAGTTCTATTATGGTTCATTTATGTATCTGACATGCAGCGCAAGTGCAGCGGAATCGGAGTGCGGTTCACAGTCATCGCTGGCGTTAGATCTACACGCGAGTGGAGCCTGCGCGGGCGTCACACTCCGAGTGCGGGACAACACGCGGCGCCGGCCGCTTGCGCGCCAGCAACGCCTCCGAGACGACACCGTACTGGGTAAGTCCACATATTTAAATATGTTTTTTTAAAGCTATTGGTTATCCAATGAAATAACTACGCACCAGCCCACATTAGTTACTAGACGGAGTGACGTCACATCGCAACTGGCAACGTTCTTAGTCTCTATTTTGCAGTATTTCCAATGATGAATGAGTATGAATTCGTATAGAAAAATCATCCACAGAGCTGGATAATAACGAAAAGCTCTGTGACTCTGTGGCTCATCACTATTTTTTTTAAGAAAATATAATGCTGACTGTTCTCTTTACAGCTACGCCGATAGGCAGCACATGCAACATAGACAATCCTGACGGAACCGCCAAGTATGTTTAGACAATGAATATTTTTTGTAAAAAAATCAAGGAGTATTTGGACGATATAATTCTAATGTAAAACTTTATTCACAGAACTCCAGGCGAAATTTCGAACGCAACAATAGATACTACTCGACTCTCAGTGGAAAGTGAAGTCCGAGCTAGCAGCGCGCCTCCTTTGCGTATCTCCCCTCCACCGTCACCCAACCCTGATGCTACCACTCCACCTAAGCCCGAAGAGACCTGCATCACCATAGAACCAGCAGAAAATATTATACTAATACAAGATATGGAGAAACAATCGGACTCACAACGAGGGACGGGTGATGACATGACCATTATTAGACAAGTTGTTTTAAATATGGATTTACAAAACAATTTGCAAAATAACGACAACCTGATAGTCCAAGAGATGGAACGACAGATCGAATTACAGATTATAGCAGATATGGCACTAGCGGAGGATATATTTGGAGAAGAAGACGACGCAAGCGTTGAGATGGTGGATCTTGTGGATGATGAATTTGATCCCTCCGAATATATTTTGAATCAACAAATTCAGCGAATAAGGGAGGCCACGGAAGAAATCCGGGATGAAATCAATCAGGGAGTAGGACCAGCTTTAGTTTCGAGGGTAATGTTCCATCGACCTGACCCGGAGTTACTAATTGTTAGGACGGAAGACGAGGAGAGAGGAGGAGGTATAGTAGATGAAGTAGCCATGCGCGAGGCTAGTGCGACTGGAATTGATAACACCGAGTTAGTTACAGAAAAAGAAAATCCGCCTTCCGACGTATGAGAACCAGAAATCTCACCTGAACAAGGCGCACACCGACCTAATTGATAAATTTTGTAAAAATTTACAACGTCTTGTTACTATTTATACTGTATATATTGTATGTAGGTAGTAGTTAAGCATTTTGGTATATAATCACCTGTGAACTTTTCGACGTGTCTTCATAACGACGACAATTATTATACCTAGTGCGAGTATCTATTTTTTAGAATCATTATTGTATTATATTCGTTTGGTGATTTTATATGGTTTAGCATAAATAATTAGGCAACTATAATAATTATATATTAGAAAACCCTTATAATATGAAATCACCAGCAGCTTAAAATGTGCCAAAATCGGCAATAAAAGACTTGACTGGCGGAAATTATCAGTGATATGCCAGATATCTAAGTCGTAGCCTCGTACGTAGTCTAGCGTTGTATCCTTACTTTACAATGGTTACATTTGTTGAAGGTCCTGTAAATAACTTGTGAAAATATATTTTTAACAAACACATTTATTTTGCATTATACCAAAGAAAACAATCTCTTTTCTTTAAAAAACTAATGTTTTCTAAATTAAGTTTTGGATGTGTATTTGGTGTAAAATTGAAAAGTTTTTTTTAGGTAATTGTGATCATTGTCAAACTTAATCATTTTTATTGTTTTAGTACCTATAGCGTTTAAAAAGACTGAATAAAACGAATTTTAAAAATAATTCATTCTGCACTGTTTGTGTGGTGATTAAAACAATAAATACTAATCATAACCTTAAAGAAAATTATAAAACGCTATGAGAACAGACGAACACTAACATTGAATATCTATAATGTGATTATTAAAATGGTTTGTAGTAGAGCATTAATATCACCCTGAGTCATAAAAAACATGCTACAATGGTTTCAATCACGACAATCAACTATAAACAAATTCGAAAGGTCCTATACGAAAAAATGTGTAACATTTGTGACGCGTTTTGTTCTTGTCTATGTCGTAATGGGGTTTTTGATTGAGTTGAAATATTTGGTAGTAAAAAACGATAACTCAGTAGGTATTCCCTACAACGTAAACTTCCGTAAACTGGTTCTTATAATGTGGTGGCACATTATGTGAATACGTCGTTGGCCGGTGTATCAGCCTATTCAATAATGTAACTAAAAATACTTACAAGTGAATAGGGCAATGTAATGGGTAAATTGTTTCCCGATTCATATTATTTAATGGGTACGATTTTACCGATAACCTAATAAATAGATTTGTTCCTAGAATAGTAGTTATTTCACCAAACTATCAATTACTTATTATATACATCTGTTTATTCTTAAAAAAGTATATCTTTTACCTACATTAAATCACCAAGTAGAATTTGGTTCTAGCACATGCTTGCTCGGCTCGTGCGTTGTTGTTGTAACACAACCAGAAACTGGTCAATATTTTTGTGAGGAGTTTATATTACTTGGTAATTCAATTTAGGCGACATACAGTACTATTTTAGGTACAAATATAATATAATAGGGTATTGCAGATTAGTGACAAATCTAAACTCAGGTAACAAAAAATATAGTTGCCTTATTTAATTATCATGCACGGAACTACCCTTTTTATTGAACCACACAATTTATTTGTATGAATAAATTGAATCTTTACGTTGAATCTTCTTTTTAAACTATTGTAACATATTAAAAATACAATAAGTACGTATGATTCGTCCAGGCTTCGGGTATCTTTATTCTCTAAGATATGAAATATGTATACTTCAACAATTATTTTTGTAAATTATGTATTAAACCTTAATAAAGAGGAGCATAACTAAAATACCCCAACTGCCCAAGATAAAATATTTATAAAGTATTATTACTGGTAACGAATTTACGCATAGTAAAATCACAATACTTATCCCATAATATAATGGTATCAAGGCAATGAAGCTTGTACGTACACTGTACGGTATATGTAAGTTAGTGTTTGTATGAATTGTTAAACTGATTTCAATGTGTGGTGGTACAAGCCAAACCGCACGGCCTAAACGTGTATCGTAAATCGTAAATCTTTTTTAGATTTGATGTTTTATAATAGTAACCCGATTGTATCATAAGTGTTACCATCAGAATGATACTTTTGTCTACTGTACATTATAGACCCCTATCAATTTAGAAATAATTTTGTAAACTAGCAATGTGTACTCAATCCAAAAATGGTTGTTGTGATGTCTATTAAAAATTGTTGACAATGGAGATAAAGGATTTATTTAAATCAAATCACAATATTTAATACACGCCGTGGGGTGCCGGCAGTAGAATGTTACCCCTCCTCTCATACCCATGGATGCAGTAAGAGCCTGCTAAGGGATACCTCCGGAAGATGGGCCGCAGCGTCTTTCCGTGTACCAACATCCCGTACTGCGCTCGCCAACCCGCCTGCCAAGCTTATAGATTTTCTTGTGCTATAGGAAATGTTTATAACTCTGATTTACTTCTCATGCGCGTACAATAGTGCTACAAGACGGAACTTTATCTGTTTTAGCATTATAATCACCAATATTGGGCTACTATACTACATCCCTTCAGAAAGGCTTTATAATACCCTACAGCCTCAGGAACATTTAAAGCCCTTAAACAGCTGATACACCGCAAAATCGCTGTACAAACTCTGTTTATGAAGCTTGCGTGCTAGTTGGACTGCTACTAGAAATTAGCAGCGTGGCAAGAAAATTCCTACGAGGCATAGGCAGAGTAGTAAGAAGTCTGCTACGACGAGGACTTATTTTTTGCGCAGTCTACTTAGCAAAGTCTACTTGCTACGAATCGTAGACAGTGTAACAAGAAAACTGCTACGAGGCGTAGACAGCGTAGCAAGTGGACTACTTCAAAGTGTATTGTAGAAAGTAGATTGCTACAGCGTAGCAAGGAAACAGCTACGAGGCGTAGCAATCGTCGCAAGAAAACTGTTGCTAGGTTTTACCTGCGTAGCAAGCATATTGCTACAAGCCTTGTACTCGTAGCTACGAGCTGAGAGTCTTCTACCTATAGTTCTGCGGCTACGAGCAAATAGGCAGCATAGCAAGAGGGATATAAGAGGACTTTTGTAGGTATTATAAGTTGCTTAGGTATTATAGGTAGGTAGTATTGGAAGGCGTTATAAGTTGCTTCTGAAACACTTCAAGTTATAAAGAGGAGTTCTATAGATTCTTAAGGTTAGTAATAGGAGAGTAATTAGATCTTTTTAAGGATGAGCGAGTCACTCATCTTTCCATACAAACGTGGAAGGTTCCACTGTTTGACATTAACCATCCAACACTAAGGATTATATCAATTTATCTCGTCATAATCTATGTTTGTATACACCCCAAACCGTAAAAAAAGTATTTATTTCAAAAATACAAGCTTCTAAACTTTCGTATTTCAACACTGATTTTAGCCCAACTTTGGACGAAACTAAATAATATAAGGAGAAAGAAAACTCAAAAATTAATGCCGTTCCGACATAGATTAATTATTCAAAAGTTGAAATAAATGTTATTTTGAAAAGATTACACTCATGTTTTTCTATAATATATATGTATATATAGTCCTCCTCATCGATTTCGATGACGGCGACCTTTACTACCTGTTATGAGCTCTAATATGGCTGGCCAGACCAAACTTGGTTTTAAAAACTCTACAGCAGGAGTGACAGTAGAGCTGACCAGCGTTATTGTAGGTGTATATGTAGGAGGGATTGGGTCTATCTTTGCGTAGTTGGCGTTTGGTATCTAGCTCCTGAAGGCGATTGTCTTCAAAGGCTTTTACTTTATTATAGATAGTGCTTCGCCAAGATGACCGCTGTGAAGCAAGCTCCTCCCAACATTCCGGGTCAATATTACAAGCGTTAAGATGTCGCTTAAACACGTCCTTGTACCGCAGATGCTGACCGCCGTGGTTTCGCTTACCGTCAGCCATCTCCGAATAGAAAACTGCTTTAGGTAACCGGCGGTCATCCATGCGCAGAACGTGTCCACACCATCTAAGTTGCCGTTGCATCAACAAAGCCTCTATACCGTACATTCCGGAGCGGCGCAGAACCTCATAGTTGGGGATACAATCCTGCCACTTGATTTTTAAGATTGATCTAAGACACCTAAGATGATACGTTTCTATAATAACCCTTGTGCTAAAAGTCTATTCACATATTTTTGCGCGGTCGGTTTAGGAATTAATCATTGTGCATTATTTTCATTCTAGCGCGCGGGTAAACACACTAGGTATGTCAGGTGAGATAGCATACATTTAGGCCGCGCTCACTGACGACTTTGTCTCCGCGACTAGTTGGACCTTAAGCGCTAAAACCGCTACATTTGGGGATTGTTCAGTACTTGTACGATAAAAGCTGGTATAGGAGGTTGTTATAGCGTCATAATAACGCCCTGTGTTGGATAGGAGTCGTTCCAGTTTCTATGGTTTAGGTTACATTAGTCAGCCATTGTCTGATTATTCCTAACATTGTTGTGGCGAGTAATATTCAATAGTATGTTCTAATGCTTTGGGCTCTTATATGAAACCATGAACCGCTAATTATCTGTAAGCTTCTAAGGTTTACAAGATAGGCTATTAACACTTTTGTACAGTTTAAACCGTTAAAACGTATATAATTATAATTAAAACTTTGATAAATATATATTTGGAGGTTAAAATGACATTTATCATCTACTTATAGCATTATTGTGCGGTAATTCATCATATACGGCATTATTAAATCATAAATGACTCTGAAAAAAACTATCAAAAAGCTCAAAATGTCTTGTAAAAGTAAAACACACTAAGAAACTAATATTAGAAATTGTATTGTTATGTTAAAAATGTAATAATATCTTGACGGTGCAATTCACAGTGAACTATACCGTCTATATAAGTAATATTTCGAACAATATAAAATAAAACGAATATTCAATAACATACATCATAGCTTTTTGGTTTTGACTCCAGAGGCATTTTTTAATGTCTGTCACACAACACAGCATTTAGTAGTATACAATTGCTCACTTTACAGGTAAAATAATAATAAAATGTATAAAATTACGCATTATCCAATAATTTTGCCGCACAGTTGTCAGCAAATACGATCAGAGTGGTATAATAGCGCTACAACAACTTATTTATACATTTTCTAAAAACGGGGATTACTCACGTAGTACAGGGTGGGCCAAAAATTTTTGCACTTTTGAAACATGAATAGAAATAAAACTACAAATGTCATTTTGTTCATAATTTATTTAACGTAATACTAATTTATTGCAATTTATTTTTTAAAAATGACATCGTCCAAATGTTCACAATCTCGTTGTTGGCACTCCTACAATCGACTACGCAAACTTTGGAAAACTCGCTGACACATACTACGGGGGACCGCGGCTATCTTCTTGTGGATGTTTTGTTTTAATTGGGATATTGTCGTCGGTTTATTAAGGTACACTCGACTTTTCAGGTATCCCCACAAGAAAAAATCGCATAGTGTAAGGTCCGGGCTTCTCGGAGGCTATGGGATATCACCTCTGCGAGAAATCAATTTGTTCGAATACATTTCTTTGACTACCGGTAAACTCACATTTGACGTATGGCATGTTGCTCCATCTTGTTGCATCCAGGTCCTGCTGTTGTACCCTGGAAATTCATGCAACTGCGGCGTCAAAGTCTCGCAAAATCTTGATGTATTCCACTGAATTCAGTTACATTATTTCCTTGATAATTTTCAAAGAAATACGGACCAATTATGCCCTTTGCTTATGGCAGCCAATACTATCGTTTTAGGTGTATGAAGTGGCCGCCCTGTTTGTTTAATATTTGTTGTCGATCCCGTTTGCTCAAACTTCTCGACCCAAGTTTTGATCGAATATCACTTGGACACTCACTTACACGGCGTAATTCGTATACAATTCTAAACATGCGTCGTACAGTAACGTAAGAATCATTGTTTTTGTAAATTGTTTTACACAAAAAGCACGCTGTTGTCCCGTGAAGCGCTCCATCGTGACTAAAATTGCATGAAGTGACGCATAGATTTCCGCCACCCGCGCAACCCATCCTCGAACGGTTTTCAAAAAATCTAGTGTTGCTATTTGCAAAAATGTATGGCCCACCCTGTATTTTAACGTCGAAGATTATTTCCGACACGTTCTGATTTTTCAAGAAAATCATCAACATGAGATTGAATGCCCGTCCGCGCCTGAGGCCGACACGACACTGACCGAGTGTCGTGTCGGCCCAAGGTTAATTTTGAAAGTGAAACTTATTTATAGTATTAAGCGCCACAATAGTTTTTAAAGCGACATTGTACATCAACAAGCGTGCACTACGGCTCTTGAAGCGCCTTTGTATGGCTCTTCTAACCCCATAACCGCTGCTGCATCGCGGTTCTAAAACTGCCTATTTTGGGGGTAAAGAGGACGCATAGCAGTGTATACGGCTACTATACAACTCGTCAATGGAGTCAATGCCGTAATCGCCTCTAACCGACAACTAAAGAGCTTCTTATACCGCTTGTGTGCTTGTGTGTGGAAGTGTTCTTGCTTTCTGCCTAAGCCACCAGGCTCGAAACACAGGCACGAAAACAGCTACCAAGCTGTTATTGTGCTACATTGCCTAGGCCTTGATATATTTGTGGGCTGTCTTCTAACTAGCAACTACTAAAATTATATTTTATTTGTTTGCACTTACATTATAAAACACTTACTAAAAACGAATTCTTAGTACTTATGTATCTAGATAAGAAATAATGTGAACATTAAAAGTTCCAGCTTTAGGTACATATTCCGTAGCTCTGATATTTCAAGAGAACCACATACCTGATCCAACATTTACAACACAAAAAAGAAATATAAAATACCTGTAAAAGTCAGATTGTATGGTTTCCGGCCTACGGCTTTCTGCGACTGTCTGTAGTATGGATAGACGGCATATTGCCTCAATAAACATAAATCCATGCCAGTGTGCAAACCAAACCTCAGCTAATCCTATAAAGGGCGTCTGGTGGATTATCCAGGAAATCCTATTAGTGAATAACTGATATAAAACTGATAGGGCGCAAGCTGATGCCAGCAGTCAGTCAGGGAAGTGGGTGCACTACCGAGGACTGCTCACCAACCCTAAACATGGAGAATCACTCAGAAGGCTACTTCAGCGGCGCTCATTTCGCAGCACTTAAGTAAGCGTTTACTTTGGTTTTCTATTTTGTCTCCAAAATTGTATATTGTATTTCTTCAGCTGATAGATAGGTCTATCCGGCATGGTAACATTTACTATCGTTAGATCTTTAAAAAGGGTCAAAAACAATTTAAATGACAAAACAAATAAAATGACCCAGTATTTTCATAACTCAACGGAATTTCTAAATCTCAGGTACATCGCGCACTACGGAGTGTAGGATATCATCCGTTTCACATAAGAAAAGTGCAACAGTTGAAATCTTTAATTTTAATTAATTGTCACTTAAATTAAGAAATTTAAATTTTGCACTTACCACATTTAGATTACAATTTTTAGGATGAAGCCTTATGAGAAGCGCAATAAAAGCGTAAATATATAGTAAATATATACCTGATAGACAGAGCAAGTTTTTAAAAACCAAAAGGTATTTTTTTCTTATGTATTTTTTTTAAAAGGTCCTTTAAGTTATGAAAATACTAGGTCATTTTATTCCACTTAACAATCCACACCAAAATTGTTGAGTTTAAACCCCCTTTGAAAAAAAACAATATTATTATTGCAAAGGGGACGGCCTTTGCAATTATAATATTGTTTTTTTACGACTAAATGACGAGCCAAGCCGAAAGCCCGCCTGAATAAGCGTTATCTAACACTATTTCAAATTTCAAGTCGATATCATCACTAGTTCTCAAGATATAGTCATAGATCTGTGACAGACAGACAGACAAAGTAACATAAGAATTCCTTTGGTCCGGAGCCCTAAAGTTTTTGAAAGAAATAATGCTATACATACTACCTATAAATAATGCTACATGTTCAAATCCATACACTTGTGTACAGATCAAGCGAGATCGAGTTGCTGGGCGCAGGGCTGCAGGGCGACGACCTGGCCGCCGTCCCGGAGCACTGGCTGTCGTACCCGGCCCCGCCTGCATCCGCACACACTGCACTGGCACTTCTCTACATATTTTTCACGGCTGCCGCGCTTCTTGGGAACGGCATGGTTATATTCATATTTTCCACGTAAGTATTTGTTTCTCGTGAATGTGGGATCGAGCTGTAGGACGCAGACCTCGAGCTCGACGATCTGGCGGCCATCCCGGAGCACTGGCTGTCGTAACTGCCTGCGTTCGCTAACACTACACTGGCACTTTTCTACATGCTCTTCACACGGCGGCTGTGTTGGGAATACCAAGGTTATGTTCATATATTCCACGTAAGTATTTTGGGTAACATTGTAAGGCGATATTGTGACAGGTGTATGTACCAAAGCCACAACTTAATGGTAGCGAAGCTCTGTCTAACTTTATCCAACCCCCACCGGTGCACCGTCAAGCTCCCAAAGATCCAGTAACTAAGGTATGTGGCATATAGATCATCTCAAGATTTGTTGAACTTTGACCTGCTCATAGACTTGTATATTAAGGCTTAGATAAAGCATCGCTGAATCAGCAAATATAAATTAGATCGCTCTTATATTCTAAGTTCCCGCTCGTATAGGTTTGCCTAGAATTCGAGCTGAAATAAAGATTTCTAGAAAATATGTGCACCATTACCATCATAATATAATATGATATATAATAAGGAAAAAACTAAAAATTAATGTCGTTTACTTGTCGTGTATCTATCACGACAAATGTGGTTCTTCTTTCCAACCTATATTATATTTTGTAATAGTTATATTACATGCCTCATTCGACATTCTTACTTGTTACAGCACCAAAAATTTACGAACATCAAGTAATCTTCTCATCCTACAACTAGCAATCTTTGACTTTATTATGATGGCAAAAGCCCCCATATTCATATACAACAGCGCCATGAAAGGGTTTGCAGCGGGGAATATGGGCTGCCAAGTCTTTTCACTCATGGGTGCCTACAGCGGGATCGGCGCTGCGATGACCAATGCTTGCATAGCATATGACAGGTGAGCTATAGGGGTGCCCATTTTGTCTCCGAAAATCGACTGCCCGAAAATCACAATCAATAACAAGTGTCACCGAAACATCACCATCCATAATATTATTGTCCCATTAAATATATATTTTTTATCGTTATAAACATACTAGCTTCTGCCCGCGACTTCGTTCCACGGTTACTTTGGGATAACGCTAACTTTAACCCGCGACTTCGTTTACGTAGAAGGTGAAAATATTTTTAAATAGTTTTGTTTTCTTCCGGCAGAAGTAGATATTGATTTTCACCAGAACCAGATCTCGATATCGCAACATATAGTTGCCCATGCGAAAAACACTCTTGTCGTAAACCTATTCCTACGTGCTTAAATGGGCCTTATTAATTGTTACCGCAACTGCTGGACCAGTCAAAACTGTAGCACCAATCCCGTTATTGCGAAGAAATTTTACTTAAGTCTGGTTCCGTTGAATAAATTTGGTGGTTTAAGATTTCTTAGAAAAACAATTGGAGTGCCAGTTATTTGAGTGAATGTGAGGGAAGGCCACTCGGATTTAGAGATTATTATTTTGCTGCGATGTTATTTTAAAACTGCTATATCTCCTAAGATATTCATTGAAATCAAGTGATGTAAAGGGCAATTTTGTTTTATATTAAATACTTGTAACGAATAACGTATTTATATGGATAAGGGTTTATATCATGTTTATAAAAACACCTTCGCAAATACCAAATGCATTATTGAAGAACAAATTTGGTTAGCAGAAAAAGATTATGGTGAGCCAACCTTAAGAGATATATAATATATATGCTGTCGCTGACTTTTTTTAGATCTTTTAAGAGGGAAAAATTCTGTCATAAATGATTTTGCGAAACTTTAACCGTTTACACAGCGCACGCAGCGGAAGCTCTCAAAAGTAAAAAAATAACCCCGATTTTGAAACATTCTTCATTGGTACTCTGCTCCTATTACTCTTAGCGTGATATTATATAGCCTATAGCCTTCCTCGATAAATGGGCTATCTAACACTGAAATAATTTTTCAAATCGGACCAGTAGTTCCTGAGATTAGCGCGTTCAAGCAAACAAACAAACAAACTCTTCAGCTTTATAATATTATATTAGTATAGATGTGTCATAATAATAACGAATCATAAAACTTATCCTTCCGAATATTTTCGAACGATTATAAAACCTTCCAATGGTAGAACCGACATGGAAGGACAGTATGTTATTAGGTTTTTTCTTATAACCATCCGTAATACCTCCTGTGACAAAACCGAGATGGAGAGATAGTCTGTTATTAGGTTTTTTTATAACTATCCGAAAACACTCATCATCATCATCATTTCAGCCGTAGGACGCCCACTGCTGGACATAGGCCTCCCTCATGGATTTCCAGGTATTACGGTTAGAAGCGGCCTGCATCCACCGTTCATCATCCGAAAACACTGCCTTTGACAAAACCGTAACTTAGTTATTATATAATAGACTTTTTCGTTGGGGGTAATTTCCGTGGGCCAACACGGTGCTACTATCTATATAAAGTAGGTAGGTACATATATATTAAATTACAAAATACGAGCGAGCGTTGTGAGCAGCCGCCTAAGGAATTTTATTTCATCATTTCAGCCGTAAAACGTCCACTACTGAACACAGGCCTCCCTCATGGATCTCCATGAGAGGTAGTTGCCATATTCACCACGCTTGGCAGGCGGGTTGGCGAGCGCAGTACGGGATGTTGATACACGGAAAGACGCTGCTGCCCATCTTCCGGAGGTATCCTTTAGCAGGCTCTTACTGCATCCACGGGTATGAGAGGAGGGGTAACATTCTACTGCCGGCACCCCACGGCAACTTGAGGTATTAAATACATCAACATAGAATGTTATGAATATTAAAATTATTCTGATAAATAATTAGGAACATAATGTTAATGACTTAATAATGTTATGGATTTCATTATTTATTGCGATTGACTTTATGCATGTTAATCATTATGGAGACCGATATTAGTGGTAACTATAATATTATGGATCCTTACATAAAAAAGAAAAAAATATAATAAATAATAAATTAAAATAAATATAAAATTAATAAATTTTATGGATTAGGTCTATATTAGGGGTAAAAATTTTCGGAGACAAAGTAGAGAACCGAGCTATAAGCATTGTTAAACATTTTTCTTAGCAAATTAGAAAGTGGATAGAAAAGACTTCAACGCGCTATTATGTATGTTTTGTAATGTCTTCCTTTTTGTCATTTAAAGTGTAATTATGGAGAATTCTAATTTATATCGGCGCACAAAGTGAAAAAATTCCTAAAATGTCCTTGGCAATATCATGGACCAAATAAATAATAGTGTTTATTAGGTCCATGGTAATATTTATAAAACGAGTACGTTAGAAGTACGGGTTTTATTTGTGTTGTAAAATTGACAATATAAGTATGTATGAGGTACAAAAGTTATACTGAGACAATGAGGAAATTAGGTAAAAATGGATGGCAAAACCTGATCCAATATATCAGCTCCAATTAGTCCACTCCAATAAGGCCTTTGCATCTATTATAGATGATTTATACAGCGTCAGCAACTGGTAATCATACTGTACGGGACGCTGCAGTGCCTGGGACGCGGGCCGCGGGTTTCCTCACGATGTTTCCTTCAGCACGTGTTAAGTGTGCACATACATTTTTCAAGAAAGAAAAATCCATTGGTGCTCGGCCGGTATCCAACCCACGACCTTCGGATTGAAAGTCAGGGGTACATACCACTACGCCAACAGGACTTCAGCTCTAATTACACACTAACAAACCACTCGTACCTACCAACCTAACGTAGGTTGGTAGGTACGTAGTGAGTCTAATCACTGCCTTAAAAATATTTTTCAGACACTCTACAATCACGAGACCCTTGGATGGCAGATTATCAAAAGGAAAAGTACTTCTAATGATTTCCTTCGTCTGGATTTACGCAACGCCATGGGCGCTGCTGCCCCTATTCAAAATATGGGGCAGATTCGTCCCAGGTACAACCACATATTTACTTCCGTAGACCGAACCTTTCAACTTATTGGTCTTTTACCAAAGTTTCTTATCTTGGTCTTTCAGAATGAGGCCATTTAGTTTTAAATCTTAAGTATTAATTAATGTAACATTATTTTTAATCTGTAGCGGATCTGACAGGCGTTGTCCTGCTCAAATATCAGTGTGCTTCCATATATTCGATTGAGCTCAAACAAAAATTGATTAGAATCTTTGGCCGAACACTATGTATTAAAAAAAAAACTTTACTTGTTTTTATTTAGGTATTTAGAAGTAGCCATAGATAATAATCATCATCTGAGCCGGAGGACTGCAGTCCATGTCTGCAGCTGGACGTGGGCCTCCCTCATGTTCTTAGAGATCCTACAACCCCCTTTTTCTATTCGTGGCCTCGTTGTCCTTGCCAAACCGGGCAGACGGGTGGCGAGCGCAGAACAGGATGTACGTGGTACACGGAAAGACGCTGCTGCGAGTCTTCCGCAAGTATACCTTGGCAGATTCTTACTGCATCCACGGGCAAGAGAGGAGGGGCAACATTCTACTATAAAGTGCCGTGGGGTAGATGTTAATACTATTTGTATATTATTTCAGAAGGCTACCTCACTTCCTGTACGTTCGACTACCTGACAAACACGTTCGATACAAAGCTGTTCGTGGCGTGTATATTTGTTTGCAGTTACGTGTTCCCGATGTCTCTGATCATTTTCTTCTACAGCGGCATCGTAAAGCAAGTGTTCGCTCATGAAGCAGCGCTGAGGTAAGGCTCATCGGTTATACAACCTACATTTTTTATTTACTACACACATTAGGTACATAACATTACAGGAAATAAGACGTTATAATCGATCGAAATACGTAAGAACGAAGTTTGATTTTTAACCCAATTATACGTAAGATTTTGTGTTTTTTTAGCAACTGCCTTTCTCCTCTTAATTATAAAAACAAATCTGAAAAAGAATGAATGAATTTTAACCATGAACTTTCTAGAAAAAATATAACGGTGAAGCTAGCTTTTTAAATTTCAGAAAAATTGTCGCTCCAATAAGATAATACGGTTTACCAAACATACCGGAATACTTACTTTTATCCGAAAACTCAATAAATGCTTGTTAATTGGTTTTCGTAAGCGTAAAAAAAACATACACCATCTTCTTCCATATACTTCACAATGCTCTTTTAGACAAGAAACTAAATACAATAAAAATGTCGATGCTCAGTGAACTTAAATCGGCGCTTACCTCATTTACGTTAAACCAATTAACAGCACTAAAGGAAGAAGTTACAGGAAGAATTGATTTACTGAACTCTGTACAAAAGCAACTTAAAAAATCCTTAGAATAAACGACTAAAACCATAAAAGAGCTACAAAAAGAGAAAACATACATCTAAAAAAGAAATTCAAGACATTTAAAAACAAACTAAGGGAAACGATAAACATATCCATAAAATAACAATTAATGAGCAAAGCAAAGCAAAAAAAATAGATGAAACCACCGGTAAAAAAGCAATGGTCCTCTATGAATGGTCTACAAGAGAATATGAATGAAAATGAATATGACTCGTACAACAAAGTGTTTATGTATTTATGGATATACTAAACATTAATCTAAACGGACATATTGATGACATAAAACGACTAGGAAGAAGGGGGAACCGAAGACCTATTATAATTGAATTATTGAGCAAGAACACGACAAAGTACATTCTTGAAAACGGTCTGTACTTCAACAAAACAGGATTAGCAGTCACAGAACAACTAAGCTACAAATCACTTCAGAAAAGAAAGGAGCTCATAATAAAATTAATAGAAGCGCGTAAAACTGGTCACAGAGCAAATATTATTGAAAATACACTAATATAATAGTTGGCCAGGAATACAAACCAATACTAGATCTACCAAATCCTTATATAAATAATACTACTACTAACAAGATTGAACCAAACATCACTTCGTATTTAAATGATAACATACCACGTCACATAACGCAAACTAACAACCACAGCAAACAAAACAACAACCGATCTCGGGTTGAGAAACCAAAGCCATCCCCTGGTCTGTTTTTTCTATGATAAAATAAAAATTTTATTCCAAAATATGCAAAGCATGTGCAATAAAAACACATGTGTGCATACCTACTACTTAAAGATCATATAATAATATTCGAGATATCACTAGCTTAGCAATAGAATATTTAATAGAATTAAGTTCAATAGAAATACCGAAGTTAGATGATATGATATTTATTAATTTATATTGTCCAAATAGTAAAAGAATGACTGATATATTCTACGAAACTTTAAAAAAACTCATACAGCTCTTGCAACTAAAATATAATAAAAATAATGTTATAATTGGCGAAGATTTCAATATTAACGTTCTTAACCCGGCGTCATGGGGGTGGAAAATAGCTACACCCGGAGATGCAGATGTTGTAACGGAAAGTATTACAACGTCTGCATCCCTAGCTCCATCGTTGACATTTTTGGTACAACAATCATTTGCAGAAGGTATTGTCCCAGACTCTAAAAGTTGCAATAATAAAACCACTCCACGAAAAAGACAACAAACATGACCTCAATAACATAGCCCCATAACCCTCTTACCTCTCTTCTCGAATTTTTTTGAAGGTGCTATGTCCAACCGTCTCTATTCATACTTATTGTGAAAAATTCAAGATTTGCAACGAACTGAAAATGGGTTTCGGAAAAATAAGTCTACAACATTAGCAGTTTATAACTACATAAATGAAGTCCTTAATATTATAAATTGCAAAAATTACGCTAATAAATTGCTATGTAATTAGAGATACATAGGTACATATCTAAATTGTAGTGCCCTCACTGGGCTCATATTGGACTAATTCAGCTAATTATAAGAGCAATACTGTACACATGAACGCAATAAATATTTTGACTTTGACTAACAACACATGTCTACGATAACTAAGGAACCCTGCACAGGGCGTGGCCCGACGCGCACCCAAGTATCAAAAGATATAATTGTTTTTTTCATTACTGCCTTTTCACAGGGAACAAGCGAAAAAGATGAATGTAGAGTCGCTGAGAGCAAACCAGCAAGCAGGCGCGGAGTCAGCAGAGATCCGAATAGCGAAGGCAGCACTCACGGTGTGCTTCCTATTCGTGGCCTCGTGGACACCCTACGGGATTATGTCTCTCATTGGTGCCTTCGGGGACCAGCAGTTGCTTACCCCTGGTGTAAGTGAAAAAGGACTTTTCTTTAAATATATCTAGTAATACAAAAGTGTAAGTAGAGGAAGAAGCCTTTGCCCAGCAATACCTTCCACCACTTGCACAGTAACCTAACGAAAATAGGAAGTGCAACTTTTTCCGCCGTCTGATCGCACGTTCAAAACTTACAGAGTGCGCGTAGGTATTATTCTGAACCTGAAAGTGTTATTAATTTACATATTTCGAATTTCTTTTCGCATTTAAGAGCGAATAGGTTACTAAATCTTTTTACGTTTTCAGGTTACAATGATACCCGCAGTGGCCTGCAAAGCAGTAGCGTGTATAGATCCCTGGGTTTATGCGATCAGCCATCCAAAGTACAGGTAAGGTATCCTTAAAATCCACCTGCTTACAATATCTTAATAAAATACTCAGCTATAAAATAACGACCTACCTACAATGAAATGATGGGTTCCCAACGGGTTACACTAAAACGAGTCACTCTGTGACCAGTAGGGAATTCGGTCACTTTGCTCACTAAATTTGACCACTACCAGATCCCAAATTCTAAACTCTAAAATTCGCTTTATCTGCATTTTTATTTTTTGTACTTTCTGAGTCTCAGCGCTATTAACATTAGTTATACTAAAACAATAATGTGACCTACCATTTTTTATCACTATGTCCCAAATATGTACCTATCTTATATTATATGCTTTCTTCCTCTATGTCAATTATTATTTCAGGCAAGAACTCCAAAAGCGCATGCCTTGGCTGCAGATAGACGAACCTGACGATACCAGCTCCACTGCGACAAGCAACACCGTGAACAGTGGCGCCGCCCCGCCAGCGCCGGCTTAGTTTTGCGCGTGAAACACTCTTAAACTATTCTAATATATACTTATAGGCAACGACGACTTCGGCTAGTGTAACGGAATTGAAATATTTTATCTGCTAATAGTTATTACTTGTGCAACCGTACATATACATATGTAAATGATGATTATGAGCATCTACCTTGTGTTTTTTTAACCCTCGCAACAAGTATATAAAGCAGTACCTACCTACCTTTCGACCTACGATATACCTAGTAGGATAGCTACTTCAAATTGCTATGTTACCAACGAATAGTTAATTACTCGCACAAATGATATGACCTTAGATACCTACCTACCTCTCTGAAAAAATATATGGTTTTAGGGTAAATAAGGGCAAGCCCCTTAAATGCATATTTAAAAAAGTGGTTACACTCACTCTGTGTACCTACTATAACTATTACCACAATTACTAATTTACTATTATGTTATGTAGGTATAGGTAATGGTGTCAATATTGTTGGCGCATCTCCCAACTAAAAATTGCGTAAAATGGACTAAAATGACTTACCTAACTATAGATATTCGGTTAATTTAGTGCCGATATTAAATAAAACTAAAACAACAATTTTGTCTCTCTATACGTTGACAGCGATTTAGCTTTAAGAAGTGCCACGACAGAATCGACACTAATGGCATCCGAATTAAAATAATAATTCTGATTTAGGTACCCTACCTCTATAATAGGACCTAGTCATCCCAGGAGTAGTGGTTAAAGCTTTCTGCTGCAGTAGAATTAAAAGGTACAAACTGGTACAACCAATAAAAACATGTTGAGCTTTTTGTACGGGAAACGAGAAATGACTTGTGGACTGTAAATTTATTAAATTATTTACTCACAATAATTTGAAGAAAGAAACTATCAAAACTCAAACTCACCATAACAAGAATTTCATCGGGTCCAGACATGGGTTCTGTAGCTTAGCGGTCAAAGCACATCCGGCTTTAGAAGCGTCAAGTAGGTATCGATTTGACGGACGTGGTTTCGAACCCCACCGGAACCGTAAAATTTGATAAGGTTCTTCGAAAATGTTCTACCTAAATGTGTTAACACTATAAATTAACAAAAACTATAGAATAAGCTGTAGCGACATCTCTAGTCATTGCTACTGAGTGCAACTTCAGACAATGAACAGATGGCGCTCTAATCGGTTGTTCAAACCGATATCACCTATCAAGAATTTCAGCGAAACAAGTGATGAGGATTTAGCAGGGGGATCCCCCCACCACCAGCGCTGGCGGCTATGTCCAGCCGTGCTATCCGTGCCGAACGCCGCGCTCAAGCTAGTTCTCGTCTCGTCTCGCGGCCCTCGTAGTCGGCCACCGTGGCCAACTCCCTTCGAGAGACTTCCCTTCGCGTTCGTGGCCGGGCTACGAACGGTGCTCACGAAGGGCCTCTAAATGGTCTACGAAACGTCAGCAAGATGATAATAAGTTAGGTACGTGGTGTAAGCCGTATTATATTTATTAAACCTTAAATTAACCAATATCACTATTTTATTGTACTTAGATGATAGAATAGCTATCATCTCATAATAATTCAACAGAACACAGAGATATTTGTCTAGAATCTTCTAAATTAAGTTCATGGTAGCATTTGATATTTTAATTAATACTTACCACGTGGCATTCATAGATATAGCACAGTGTATACAGTGTTCAGACTTCATACAAACGGACGAAGCGCGAGCTATACCTACGCGCCTCGATCTCGGCCCCCGCTCGGCACCTAAACAGTCGCGACTGTGCCGCAGTGACGAACGGAAGTGTGTTGTTTTTTTAACAATAACAGCGCGATTTTTTCACAAAATATTAGTTCAAGTACCTACCTACGTATTTAATATGTCGAGTAGGATATATTGTGCTGTTTTTGGTTGCATGAAATCTTCAAGAACGCATCCAGAGTTTACTTGGAAACTCTGAAAGCTAAGACTATAAAATAATTTTACTTACTACCCAGTAGGTAGGTACATAATGTGTGTCTTTTTAAAGGACAAGACCTTTTATCTCCCGAAAAAAAAGATGTCTGGATTCTTAAATAAAGTGAATAGAGTAAAGGAAAGTGATTGACACGAGTGAAATAGGTAGTTACATGCGGTTCATGATACGGTAGGTACGCTTGTGTAAAAACCTCGGGGCATGTGTGTTTCGTTTTGTTAATTTGTATAATTTAAAGTAAAGACGTGGTATTTTATTTATTATTAACTAGCTTCTGCCCGCGACTTCGTCCGCGTGGAATAGTTTCTTTGGGCTAATGCTAACTCTTACCCACGACTTCGTTTACGTAGAAGGTGAAAATATAATATTTTTAAATAATACCTACGTTAAGCGTAATTTTAGGTAGGTACCTACATCACGCTTTCATCAGTAAGAGTGGAACTTTAAAACATTAGGTAAAAGTACTGGGTCTTATAATCTTATATCATTTAGATGGTAGGTTATTCTAATAATTCATAATTTGTCCAGCATTATTTATTTATTTATTATATTTGTTTATATAAAAAAAAGTATATTTACAATCACAAAACTAAATGGAAACACAAAGTAGGCAAATTTAATTAAAATGCTGGAGGCGGGCAGCCCTATCGCATGTTTACGTACCGCGCGGCTGTAGGTATTTATTTTAAAAATACGGCCGAGTTAAAATACTGTATACATTACTATTCTGTGGTTATAGGGTAGGTACCTACCTAGGATTATTAATTTAACTTCACCTTACGAAAGATTTCTTATTCTACATTGAGTGCTTAAATTAGCCAATTAATATTCACTTCAAATAGATAAAGAGTAAGAAGATCTTCATATCTCATCAATAATATCTAACAGCTAAGTACTATATACAGAACGGTCAATACAAAAATTATAAGTAGGCGATCAAGTTTGAGGCTAGAGTTTAGGTCGAGAAAAGCAACATTTTGTACCTAATCAATTTATTATGGTTTGAAGGAAATGTTCTAAGCGAATAATGGCGTGGAGGGAACTATAAAATTTGCGGGAGATTTCTCTTTCACATTTTCTCACAAAAATTATGAGAAAATTCACATAGCAGTAATATTTTTTTGTTATAAAATGTTTTCCGATTAGGCGATGTGATCGTTCAACGCCGAGCTTTGTTTTGTTTTAGGTGTAAATAAAAAAATACCTAGTCTGTGGGCAGATGTACAACTCTGTTTATTAGACAGGCTTGGTGGATTGACTTTTTTCCGGAGAAATAGCCCAAATTTAAAATAGGATCTCTCACTCACCCACCACAAATGACCACAATGTCAAATCAAAATTTCAGTCTCAAAACAAATATGTCCAAGACCATCTAAATAAGTTTATTTTAATAAGAAAACCTCTGAAACAACAACAGTTATGCTCTAAACCTGCAAGTCAAGATGGACAAACTTACAGTGATTTCAGGGACTCTGTTCATGACTGCAGATGTTTTTGCAATTGTTAGCCTTGCAATGCCAGATTGGATTATCACGGATGTTGGAGGTCATTGATTGATAAAACCGTTATTTATAGAATTTTCCGGAAATGCAATTTACATTACATTAAATATTAATATTCCATATTGCAGGTGACACACGTTTGGGCTTAATGTGGTCCTGCATAACTCTCTACAATAGACCTCAAGTTTGCTTTACTCCGGATTTGCAGCCTGAATGGCTACTTGCATTGACATGTATCTTTATTGGCTGTATATGCATTACCACAACTGTTATACTACTAGCTTCGAGTCATTTTGATCGAAATGTTATACCTTATGCTCGATGGGTGGGATTTGCTGCAAGTAAGTTAGAATACACATTTTATATGGATTATTTTGCCTTCCAACAATTCAAAATATAGTTTGTCATGTGTTGACTAGTTACAAGGTAAAACTATCCATAAACTATGATATTCATGAATAATCATAATGATTCAATTTGAATTTTTGACCTTGTTTCTAATAGCTACTTTTTTTCATTTACAGTGGTGGTGTTTTGTATGGCTGCTGTGATTTTCCCTATGGGCTTTCATGTGGATGAAATTGGAGGGCAACCTTATCAGCTACCCAATAGCCATCAAGTGGGAATATCTTACATCTTGTTTGTGCTCTCTTTATGGATCACTGTAATCTCAGAGTTGTTTGCTGGCAAAGTTTGTTTACCACACTTTTAAAGTTAACATTATATCCCATTAATTAACATTCCAATATTTGTATATATCCCAAGAATTAATTAGCAATTATTTAAGGTAGGTTTATTAATTACTAATTCTTTCAGCAGGTGTGATAATTTGTATTATTTATAATGTTATAGGTTAAGTTAGATCTGAAGTTGTTTTATTTAGTTTAAGATATACAAAGATTAATATTATTATGTTCCATGGATAATTGTTTGTCTTCTTTCCTATGATACCGTCCTTGCCATGATTTGCGTGTGCGTTACTGGGGCGGGCATGTTGACTCAGACCAAGTTGAAAATATATAGAAAAGTTAAGAGCCCTATACACTGTTAATGTGCCTAAAAATAAAATATGTGCCTATTATGGTTTTTATGGTAATTCGAAAAAATAAAATGCAGCTGCTGTAATGCCAGCAAAACGTTACTGCAGCGGCATGATTTTTTCTAATATCCTTAGTCAAATTTAAAGTAGCCTAAAAGGTAGCTTAAATTTGTGCCCTCCTTTGGTTTTTCGGTACCTAATTTTAATTGTCGTTGCAGTAACGTTTGACAAATTTCCATATCTCCGGAATGGCTGGACAGACAGACATGATTTTTCGTGGGTAGGTGCACTGTAATATGTGCTAATGCCCTAGTAGTTTGTAAAAAAAATTGCATGGTGTATGAATAGGTAAGACGAGTTTTTCTGAAAATCGGAAATGGCCTCTAGCTCTTGAACTACCTACTTTAGAAAGTCGCTCTGCGATTGCACTGGCTAATTAGAAATATGTATCTCGTGACAAAATTGTGAAACTACATAATAATTTTCGGAGAATTATATCAGTTTAAGTACCTACGGAAAGTGGTTTAGGTACATAATTCGAACCTCAAATAAGAGTTTTAACAAGATAACTTTACATGATTTGCCAAAAATCAGTCTTTAGTCAAATAAACGCACACTGAATTTTAGCTTTCTACACATTGTTATTAATCGTTAATAAATAAAAACAACGAAACAGGCACATTCATACAGTTATCCGACCAAATACGGTCATTAAAAAGCAGCCCTCATGAACATTCACCCCACCATAATTTATATTGGTACCAGATTTTTTAATGTTTGTACAGTAATGCGGAAAAGCTATTTCAGATAGATTATTGTTATGATTTTGATATTTTTTATTTCTACTAATAGTATGCTGCACTCGTATATGTGAAGAGATGATTATCGTCATGTCTGAAAGTAGAGTCGACATGCCGCCGCCTCAGTTAACGCACACATGCAGCAGTCTTTCCTCGTACTATCATCGTCCCATACTGAGTTAGCCAACCTACCTACCAAGCGTGGCAAGTATGGCCTCCCTCATGATCAGTACTCCAAAAGATCCATGAGGGAGGCCTATGTCCAGCAGTGGACGGCCTAGGGCTGAGATAATGATGATGACTATATCTATGTACCCAACCCACTATGCCTACATACTGATAATAATTCATAATGAAACACATTTAAAAATTATAAATTATTTATATTGCTAAAAAGTATTTGATGTTATAAATTATGAGTATGCAATGATTTACAAAATTATAACTTAAAAGTAGGTTTTAAAAAAATGTACAATATTTACAAGTTCTATGATTAAAACATCAACACAAAGTCCATACTTTTAAAATGTCTATGACAGTTTATTCTGCACTACACTTGTTTCCCAGCTTCAACATCAGTCGTGTAAATCTTCTCTCTTCATGGTACAGGTCTTCTTATCCCTCCAAAGCACAACTTCATCAGTCGAAGGTTATTTCTGCCAACTTATTCCTAGTAAAGCTGATTAGAATGAAGTGAGAATAAGACGAGACGCAACGCTGACACGGCTCCGCTAGTGGCGCATCCTGTAGGTGCGGCGTTTACATAACCGCACAGGAATAAGCTACTGTAACAGGATGACTGCACAACAGAAAATGTTAAATATTTGCTAAAGCTGGGCTACTGGCCTTGCAATCTATTTGAGTTTGATCGCCACCAGTATATGACAGAGGAAACTTATTTAAGAATTCAATAGCCTTAGAATCCGACTCGAACGCCAACTCTCGAACGATGAAGTCCACGGGAATATTCTGCCTGTAGCTGTACATACAAACAAATGTTAATAAACACAACCAGAAATGCTGTTGATAAAATATATACAAAAAAGTGCTTATTGTAAGTCCTGCATGCAAAACAAAATACCATCTTGTAAATCAAACTTGTCTCCTACATAAAAAAACAGGACAGTCAGTATCTTAGTAGAGTACTAAAGAAATTATACGTATGCAAAATAAAATGTATGAATGCGTAATAATAATAACGATAAAGGCAATGTACTCATGGATTAAGCGATCGAGACTCGGGAGCGTTGCGCGTGTCGGTCGCCCCCCTTAAAAATATTAGGGTGTTCTTTTGTAAGACCAAGAAACTATTACAGAAACCGGGGTTCATAGTTATAATTACACTAATATATACAGTGTGTCTTCATAAAGTGCACATATGAAAATGGGTGAAACTAGACCCATTTTTATCAAAGAAAAAAATTACAAAAAAAACAGTTTTTTTTTAATTTTTTTATTATTATATTTTAATTATTTTCTGCTGACTTATTTCAAGGATGACGTTATAAGTTATATATAACTTTTGATCTAAGAGGTATATCCTGATAAAATAAAAACAGTAATGATGGTAAATAGGTGATGCTTATAAATATTCGGTGAAGTTACGCGCAGATGGCACCGGTTGACGGTTTGGGAAAGCAGCTAAGTAAGCTAGGTGGGCAGCCCTTGCTCTTCCTCTTGCCATTCCATAATAACAATGTATATCGGCGATGTGTTGCGCAGGAAAATCACTGAGCGGCATCGTCAGTAAACACAAGCACAAGTCTTAACAGAAAGCGATAACGAAACAGAGACACAAGTAGTAGCGGCCAATAATTCGGAGCGACTGCTTCCCGCTTCCCTTCCCCTTCCATTCATGACCCACCCAAGCTTTCTTGTGTTCTGCCCGGGCCCCCGCCCTCCACCACCCCGCGTCTCAACCCGCGCATAGTGCATACTCACAAAAAAATGTCTCTAGCTGAGGCGAAGAATAATGTGGTGGCAGGCCTTTATTCAAACGCTCACTGCAAAAGTTGTTTTAGGGATAGAGACGTGGGATTTTTGGTTGAACAAAGTTAATACAATGGAGAATAACACAAAGTAATAAAAACCACCTGTAATATGGGCATTATTTGGAGAAATTTATTAAATAATTAAAAAAACACCAATTAAAATACAGATTTTTCTCAAAAAGTAACATTTAATTATTACTTGTTGCCATTTTCTGGGCATTTTATGTATTGTATTAGCATCACCTGTTATTTACCATCATTACTGTTTTTATTTTATTAGGATATACCTCTTAGAAAAAAAGTTATAACGTTTTCTTTGCAATAAATTAACAAAAGATAATTAAAATTTAAAAAAAATCTAAAATAAATAAAAAAAAACTAAGATTTTGTTTTACATTTTTTTCTTTTGATAAAAATGGGTCTAGTTTCACCCATTTTCATATGTGCACTTTACGAAAACTCACACTGTATAGTTCAGTTTTACTGTTTATAGGAGACAAGATTGATAATAAATACTTTCGCATGTGCCTTGAATTAAAAAGCTTGTAATTTGTTAGTTTAGTACCAACATTATAAGTATTATTGGCAAATCTGATTTTCCAATGAGACTGTTATACTATGAATATACTCTCACAAGATCAATAAAATTATTGTTTTAACTATTTATTATTTGTTATCAAGGTGCCTTTTGAAAGAAAACAATAATCTGCCCCTTTAAAATTTAGTTTAGGAACTAATGATTGTCAATTTACTTTTAGCGACACATTATGAAATAACATATTAATGCTTTTTATAATAGAGTAGAAGAATAGAAAACTAAGTAATTTTTTTAAAAAATAACTTGAAAAAATTCAGCTACCAAAATTGAGTTTGTCAGTATAATTGTCAGCAGTAACTTTTTGTTTTTTTTTCCTATTTCTTCCCACTGCTTCTGGGCAAATGCAGACAATCATCATCTCAGCCGTAAGATACCCACTACTGAAAAGGCCTCCCCCCTCATGGATCACTACATACTACTGATCATGAGGGGTGTTGCCAAACTCGCCACGCTTGGCAGGCGGGCTGGCGAGCGCAGTACGGGTTATAGACACACGAAAAGACGTGCTGCCTATCTTCCGGAGGTATCCCAAGGATTTTTTACTGTATCCGAGGGCAACATTCTACTGCCGGCACCCCATGGCACCAAAAGGCAGCCTAAATACCACCATAATACCATTTAACCTGGTATTTAAGTGACAGCAGGCCTACAGGCAAACAATGGTCAATAGTAGTCTACTTTGGTAAGAATTAAAGGTTTATATTAAATCAGCGTATCACTGAAATGCACAAAGAATTTTAAGGTATTAAAACATAGTGGAAAGACGTACGACTTAATGATGTATTTGAGGTAGAGCTTCCTTTCTCTCTCGACAAACCAGTCCATGAGGTAGGCGGCCATAAGTGGAGCAGTCTTGTATAGCAAGAAAAACTTGTGCAGGTTACCAGTCGCCCAGGCGCATCGCGTCTCAAGAGCGTGTTTTATGCATTCATGTTCTCTGTCTGCTTTTGACAAAAATTGGAAAATAGTTGATAAATCTGTAAAAGATAACACAATTATAAGGAGATGCTCTTACGGAGAGCTTACTTAACATGTCAATATACAAATACATACAAAACATCTGCTGAAAGTCTACTGATTGCAGATTGAAAATAAGCAGAAAATAATAATAGAAAAACCATGGTAACATAATAATATCTTCCTTGTATTAGCAAGAATTTATATTAAAAATATCTCACCTAATGTATTCTTTGTGAAAATATAGTACAAAATTCTGTATGCTGTGAATTCAGCTGCATTTGATCTACAGTTCGGTAGTTCACTGTATAGCATTTTTAGTTGTGTTTGACATTGATTGAACTCTTCATGGTCTCCCTTTTCTAGAGCAATTCTTGCATGTGTTTCATAAACAACCACTGTAAAATGATCCCTAATACCTTGCACCTGAAAAAAATAATGTTAAAAGATTAAGAGAACAAGACTGACACATTTGCAATTAAATGACTATAATATCTCAAAAATATGTAAAACTTTATGATATTTTATGTTTAGGATGTCTACTATCCATAAACTGGGGAAAGGTCAGATGACATTTCAATATATTATATGGATATTATTTATTTATTTTTCAACTGGTATGTCTCATTACAGAGCAAAGGCCTCCCTTCCCTCCTTCCTCTCCTTGCAACTCAACACTGATTATATTTTTTATATAGTTAATTATGAAAATATGTACCTATCTAATATTTCTTGTTTCATCATTTCAGCCGTAAGATGTCCACTACTGAACACAGGCCTCCCTCATGGATCTTCATGAGGGGTAGTTGCCATACTCACCACGCTTGGCAGGCGGGTTGGTGAACGCAGTACAGGATGTTGATACATGGAAAGACGCTGCTGCTCATCTTCCGGAGGTATCCCTTAGCAGGCTCTTACTGCTTCCACAGGCATGAGGAGGGATAACATTCTACTGCCGGCACCCCACGGCATTTCTTGTTTATCTACATTAAATTTAGTCAACTAGCCTAAAAATCAGTATCCTAGTTACAGCATACAGAGTATATTAATTATATAAAATCAAACAAAAAAATTACCGTTAAATCCTGTCTGATAGATTTTAATTGATCACATGCATATCTGTAGTCTTGCTTTTCTATCCACCTTTCTTTGACATTTTTTAGTGAACTTATAAGTATGTGAACAGGCCTAACTTCACATGCTTCAGGGGCCTTTGTCAACCTCAAGAAAGATTTCTCAAGGTCTGTGCATGTACCAACAATATGCATGTTCATTAGTTCATAATCCCCTTCAGTGTCTTGAATGATACTTCTTCTAGCACTCAATTCTGGCTTCTTACTTGCGCTGCCATGCACTGAGCTGGCTATGGTGGGAACATTAGCAGGACCTGCAAATCTTTCTGCCCGTTTTTGGAGCCTCTCAGCATTAACCTGTATATCTTCCACAATGAACTGGTTGTACTGTTTTTTCTTTGCATTTTTGTTATTATACTTATCTTTTTTTGTGTTTTTGTTGCTATCCAAAGATAGCCTATCCTTCACCTTGAGACGTCCTTTACCTTTAGCTTGTTTCCTATCCTCAATTTCATCTCCTGATGTCGAAGAGTGGCTGCAATATATAAATGTGATTAAGAAGTGATTGTCTATTATAGACAGTATTGTCATTTATATGTTTTTTGTGTAATATATTGTACTAATTTTATTTTATTGTAAATATGTGAAAACAAAATGTTATGTGTGTATTATTAATTACCTTAGCCTTTTCCTGGGTGGGCTCCTAGATCTTGATTTACTCCTGGAATAAGGGCGCCGTCGCCTTTGAGGTGAATTCTTATGACCATTAAAATTCCTAACAGATCTACCTTTACTTGACTCTGCAATATTCTCACATTTTTGATATAAACTCAAAGTACCTCGAACAGGCTTGACATTCAAATTATTAGGTTTTACAGTCAAGTTGTTACGTTCACTATGGACACTAGGTATTGGCTCATTATCCCAATTCCTGGTCCATAATTCATCCTTAGCACTTGCTGCTGTAATTCGTCCCCTCAAACAGATATCAATCTGGTCATGATCAAATTTTGACTTGCATTTTTCATAACATCTCTTGACATACCTCTCAAGACTTTCTGGCCATATTAGGTCTGTACTTGTGAAATGCGAGTTCAAAATATCGAGATGTTTCTTGTTATTTTCAACTCCTGTCTCATTTAGTTGGTTAAAATTGATGGACTCTGCTGGAGGTTCTGGGATGTCTTCTGTAGCTATTGGAGGGGGCAGTGGGACATCTAAGGGAGGAGGAGGGGGAGGCGGAGGCAGAGGATCCTCTGGCGGGGGGAGCGGCGGCAATGGCGGGGGCTGATCAGGTAAAGGAGGATCATTTGAAAATGAACCTAGTTCATTTTGAAGGTTATTATTGTTCTTTTTGCGTTTCTTTTTCGGATTGTTATTATTGAGGAGTGGATTTTCATTTAGCAAAGGAGAAGGCTTTTTAGCATTATTAAGATTGAACCTAATAGGCGATTGATTGAAATAGGGACGGTTTGTATCAAGGGGCGACATCCCAAGTAAAGGAGACGGGGGAGGAGGTTTAGAGTATGGGGGATGCCCATGATCCTGACTTTGTTGAAATTGATGAAGTCCATTAGGAAATCCTGCGTTATTGCCCATGTGATTAAAATAGTTGTTGTACTGTGGTGGATAAACACCATGGTAACCATTGTATGGATTATACATGCCATACATCCATGGGTTATGATTTGGCGGCATGCCGTTCAGAGTTTGTAAAGGAGGGTCCTTTGAATTGCTATCCGACATATTAGATAGAAGGCTAAAACTTACGACGTCAGACAACCTTTGTGAGTTTCTTTACAAGATGGCGACCAGAACCAGACTGAACTGTCTCGTCCGGAATTCCGCTGACCAAGTTAACACAGAAATCACACGATGAAGGTTTTTTAAGATTCCGAAGAGCAATGTATAATACAGTGCGAAGCGAAGTGGTGAAACACAGGTGATGAATTTTAATGCAACATCATTCTCAAATTTCACAAAATACGCGATGCAAAACTACGAACTGTCACACATGACACACAGTCCGTCCACCCACACACACATACAGTACATTCACAGTTATTTACACCCTACATAGTGTTAATCGAATATTGGTACAACTGTACTGATTTTGTATAGAGATAAATATTTTATTAAAAACATTACTTTCAAAATACCTAGGAGACCAAACTTAATTTTTCTTTTGGTATTTCGCGTTTTCTTGGGAAAAGTTCTTATCTAAATGACCTTATAATGGTAAACCCTAAGTATACAATTTCATTCAAACTGTTAAGGCCGTTTCCGATAAAGCCGATATATATGAATAAATAAATATACATATATATATATACAAGATTAGCTTGTTTAAATATCGTATTATATGTAACATTATCACACAAAGTGTAATACTAAATCGGCATACTTAGGTAATATTAGCAATACTGTTTTACATTTCGTTTAAGGGAGTCATAGAAGCTAGATATGGCAACATAACGCTCAGATTGCCAACCTAACAGCTAGAGGTAAAATAACTGTGAATGCACTGTAACCAAACGGTGCTACCACAGAACACTAATAACCTACATACTCTGTAAATAGATTTTACTTACTCTGTGATACTCTGCACAGAACCACAGAGCAGGTAACTAGGTGTGATTCACAGAGCAAGTGGGTTGAACTCACTTCACTCCACAGAACAATGGCTGCAATAATTTCCACGTCAGAATTGCATAATCATCATCATCAATTATACTACTCTACCCTTTACTCACCACACAACTTAGTAATGAATGAGTAATAGTGGTAAAAGGTACCTATAATGCTAAGCTAGCTACTGACTGCTATGATATGAACCACAGAACACTGACTTGACTGTGACTATAATATATAACCTTATAAAGCACAATGCTAGCTGTCAAAGATTTCCATGATGTCAAAGCTTCGACATTGTCGAAGTGTCAGTCCGTGGTGCAGATAAGAACGAGTAAAAAAATCTTCATCGTTCAGAAAGTTTATATTGTTATATGTAACCTCAAGATGCTTATATTTTTGTAGTAGTATAGTAGTAGTAGAAGTAGTTGTAGAGTAATAGAGTAGTTCTAGTCGTACTATTAGATATTTGATTCTAAGGCGGTACGATGTTCGCCGAGACAACTAGTATATAAAATAAATAAATGTACGGCTGGAGAGTCGGACATAGCCATAGCGAAAGGGGGCGCATCCGTGTCGTGCCTAAATAAATCAATTTTTGTCTGACAATCTAAAAATCAGTTTATATATACTATAGGTATAAATCAAACAATATCAAAATAAGATAAGCTTGTCTAAACCAGATAACTGAATTATTATTAACTCGAGACCTTTTCCAAGCTGTGTACTGACTGACAAACAGACACGACACGACCGAAGCGAAATCCACAGAGTAAATTAATAGTGACAAAATCGTACGATAACAATATATAAATTAACTTGACACTGATGGAATTGTGTTAAACCAAACACAAAAATCCATAAAATAAAAAAAAAGACAAGACATGACAACCGTAGGAAACGTCACGTCAATTTAGCCAGAAGATAATTTTTCGAAATAAATCTAGTACAAAGGAAATACGGATTATGTTTTCTTTATTCCAGAGTCCATTTGTTCTGTGCCTTATCCAGGCCATTTGAGAACCAAGTACTCCTTTAGTCAATATGGATTTGCTAAAAACTCCATCAGTGCAATCACTAATGGATTCTGATTTGGAGTCGGTTAGCAGTCTTCAATATCTGGACATTGAAGAGGTAAGGAACGCCCCTTTATAACAAACCTAAACATACACACATAACTCATGATTATATTAATATCTAACAACATAGTAGTTTAATTAAATCATCATATCTCAAATTACACAATCAACTATTAAAGAATTATTATTTCACTTTTAAAGTACCTACTTACAATTTTACAAGTTATCAAATTCAAACTTTCTATCATGTCTAAGTTTTCAATAGTTTTTTGAAGCAAGTAGGAACTTACCTAAATTTATAAATTATGTGGAGTAGGCATTTAAACACAAACACTGCAGCACAGCTGTGCTAGGGAAACCCTGTGTTACAGCTGCTACACTTCCTTATAATGTTTAACTATTAACTATATAAATCAAATAACTAAAACATTTGCATAGATAACCATAGTTCTTACTATTAACAATATGAGTGAATACACTGGATAGAAATAAAAATTAAAAATAGAGTATGTTATGCATTTAAACATTGTGATATGGCACAAAGAAAAGGAAGTGACCACTTTATAGTCAGGTGAACTTACTTTTAACTATAATGGTCTAAAGATTTAGTTTTTCCGATATTAATAGTTTTATATTATTTTATCAATACATATAAGGATAATAAATTTATCAAATTAAAATTTTAGCTGGTATTAATAGTTATTTCAAATATTTTTCTGTGAATACAATTTTACATGATACATTTGTCTTATTTCTAACTCAATTATACTGATTCCATTTTGACTTAGGTAAAAATAATATTAAAAAGAAATATTGTAAACTTAAATAAATAATGATATAAATAGGTATATGTTAACAAAAAATGTATAATATACAAAAATAAATATATCTCACTTTACTACTTCTATAAGCTGTTCAGATATATGATAATTCATGGGTTTTTAAGTATTCATTCACAATAATATTACATTTATGCAATGTCAGAGGAAAAATTATTTTTATTTTACTAATTTTGTTAAAGATGGGGTCCAATAAAACAGAGGTGTCTTGAGCATAGGCTGAGTAGAATCTCTCTTTTGGTATAATGAGGTCCTTATGTCTTAATTTATTGTAGTTATTTTTATGATATTTTGTTTCTCTGTGCATTTTTAAACCTTCACTTTAAGTGAATGATTGACAAACTAAGAGGAGTTGTGTTTCCAAGAATAATTATTACTAAGTGCTGTAGGATATTGGTACGGCTTTGAAAGCATAACTTTTTAAGACCAACTGCTGTGATCTCTCCACTCGTAGCAAATATGACTTATACATACCTCCCCAGATTGTAACGCAGTATGTCAAAAGAGTTTTTGAATTACAAAGGGCAAAGTAAACCATTCTTAGGAGATTGTATGGAAGATGCCTTATTCTCTTAAATATTGGGATCAATTTACGAATACGAGCTGTGAGGGATTTTTTATGTTCTTGCCAATTAAGCAGATCATCAATAATCACACAGGTATTTTAGTTTAGAAACTCTTTCCAATGGAGAACATGTACATGTGGACATTGTTTTGCAAGTATGAGCCTTGACTGTCAATGCATTGATACCACTCTTACCAATTGACGTTTTAGCTAATGGCATGAATCAGGGAATGTTTAAGCTAAGTAGGTTCATTCTCAACCATGACATAACCTCTTGCAACCCAATTTCTGCAAGAAAAAAAGCTTTACTCCAGGTTTCGCCACACATATTAAGGCAGTATCGTCGACATTCATTTATTTATTTATCTACATTACACCTATTTTGACAGGATTATCCTAATACAATAGGGTAGTTCCATTAGACATTTAAAATACTATACTTATTAAAAAAAACATATTAAAAATAAATTACAACACACAATTTCATTAATATAAATATTCGAATAAATTCATGCATAATATTCAATTCAATTCATAAATTCCATATAAAATTCTATTCAATAACATTATTGTAACACACAGAACAGAGAAAAATGAGTAGAATTAGCATGATGCTTTTTTACTAAGAGAACCAGTGTCGCTAAACTCACACATGTAAAAACTAACACACATAGAAATAAAAAATTCTTATTGGTTGAAAGAGTACCTTAAAAAGGGCATAAAATCATAAAACTAATTTTATTGATATTAATCTTATTCCGATCGCTACATGGTTCAAAGTTCAATAAAATCAACAGTGATAAAAAATGAATATTTAGTATGTCCACTCAGCCAGAGATGGCGCATTTGCCAAATATTTTTTATAGTCTCTATTCCCAGGAAATAAGATTACTAATACAATGGCTACTTTTTCTACTCAACCAGAGATGGCGTTTTTGCCAAATATTTGTTTATAGTCTCTATTCCCAGGAAATAAGATTACTAATACAATGGCTGCTTTTCTTGATTGCTTGATAATCCACAACACAAAGCCACTCAACAAGAGATGGCGCTATTGCTATATTTATTTGACGGTTTTGCATTTTGAACAAAACTAACAAAAAAACAATAAAATAATGCTTACCGGTGATATGATATGCCCCGTTTCGTTAAATTTTTGTTTCGGCTTTCGTTTTTACACTCTAAAACGGCACAATACGGCATTTTTATATATTTTTTTGTTTTTTTTTTGAAGTACGTTTACTCTGCTAAATTAAAACACGACTGAAGTGCAAGCGGTGCTTGAAGTGCGCAGTACTGCGCCTACTAGGTGTTACGCGAGCCCCGCCTACTTACGATTTCTATGTTTTCTCTGTTCTGTGATTGTAACACAATACAAACATGGTCACATTTGCGAATTCGTTCAAAGAACAATGGAACAGTTCTATCGTCTCCGCCACTAGATTGAGTGTGCGCATGGTGCGAGTCAGCGGAGACTTGCCTAACAAGTTGGTCCTTCCACGAGCGACCACAAATAGGCACGGCCTTCTCCTACGGTGAACGAATTCATCCGGCACGCATAACCCCATCAACTCTAGGATACCAGGGTTGTTAGTAATTCCCCGAAACACTTTTAACACATACATTGCCAGTCCCATGTTCCTCCTTACTTCCAATTGATTGTATCCCACCATACCCAAAACGAATAAGGAGGGATACATCAATGGATAAAAAGGGTATACACCAAACGTCTTCAGGTACAAGTATCGTGTAAATTTGTTCTGTATCCTTTCTAACATGAGACTATATTTAGTCTCGTAAGGATTCCAGATTGCAGCGTTCGACTCTAAATGGCTTCTTACTAGGGCGTTGTATAATGCCGTTAAAGCCGCAATATTTGTAAATAATTAAAATAAAAAGACATATCGCACCTCCAGTCGTAGACTAACTCAATTCAAAATTTGGGTGAATTAAGTTAAGTATACAGAACGACTCAAAAAAAGTGCGCTCTATCGCCTAGTAAATCAGAAACCGTAATAAATAAACTGTAATAGCTCTCTGTTTCATTTATAGTCAAGTTATAGTGTGATTTATCAAGAACTGTCAAGGACCGAAACACGTTTTCTTCATTTCCCAAAAAACATGAATTTTGGATTGAGTCAGTCTACGACTGGAGGTGCGATATGCAACTAACTAGTTTTCCATTATTGAGTTCCATGTTACACAACATGAGTTGTTTCTTCTTGATTTATGTCAATGATGACATAAATAAAGAAAAGTTTTGGGCCCAAGATACTGCCTTGAGGAACGCCGTAGGTTACAAGATTTTATGCACTTATCAAATCACCAATTTTGACATGCTGTTTCCTATCAGAGAGATAACTGGCAAAAAGTTGTAGGGCGGTACCACGAATACCAATTCGCTCCATTTTATCAAGTAAAAGTGGAACAGAGACAGTATCAAGTGCCTTAGCAAGATCCAAAAATATACCAATATATTTTTTGTTTTTATCTACCTCGTGAACTATGAAGTCAGTAAGTGACATTATCGCATGTTCTGTAGATTTTCCAGGAACGAATCTAAACTGGTTTTCAGAGATAATTTTGAATTTATTCAGGTATGCCCTCAATCTAACATTAATGAGACGCTCTAGTATTTTGGACAATGAAAATAGTATTGAGATTGGGCGATAACTTATTAGTAATACTGTCTTTGTCTCCACCTTTATGAATTGGTTTTATTAGGGCAAATTTAAATTCAGTCGGAAATACTCCAGTTTTTAAACTCAAATTAAGTACATATGTGAACAATAATAAATAAATAATAAAAAATCATTTATTTCAGACCACTGATCCATAGAATAAACAATTTACACACAAAATTAAAAATAATGAAATAACCTCCGACAAAAAAAAATAAAAGTCCATAAAACATAACATAAAACTTATTGAGACACTAGGCAGGACACTGGTTTCAGCACAGCTACCCAGTGTTTCAAGATGGTAGATGGGTTTCCTATACACAGTGCGCCAAAAAACCGTCTGGTTTTACTACTAAGTATGTGGACATCTAAAAAGGCTAGGGATTTGTTCTGCTCCATTTAATGCGTGAACCTGATGTTAAGGTGCATGTAGTTCAGTGTGCTCATGAATTGGTTCACTTCCTGTTGACTACCTTTTATTAACTATGAAGTCTAGAATAGAATCAGAGACAAATTGAGACCTAACTCCCAACAGCAAACAACTACAATTGAGACCATGTTACAGTTTCCTTCTACTTCAAGCACATCACATTTCCTCCTCATAACTTCGTAATTTTCTGACAGGAATTCAAAACTCTTGCGAAATTCTGTATTCTGGTTTTTTAATTAACTAGTATGTCTAGGTCTACTAGTCCTTAACTTCTAAATACCTGAAAAAGTTGGAATCTCTTAGTAAACATATACTTATCCAGTTCACTTAGGCCAGTATGTAAATTTAAAAACTTAAGACCGATTTTTGCAAAGATCCCTAAATGCATATAGCAGCTAAACGCAATTACAAAGTGTTGGATCCTATTAAGAAATTCCTATATTAGCCTTTTATTCGGATAATTACAGTACAGATTGAATAACATGTTTAATGAGTTTGCACAATTTGGAGATTATCTGTTTAATTTTTTATCTGTATTTGACCAAGTTCCTTCCGCTATATCTTTTATTTCATCGTACCATCTTTTAAATTAAGGCTAATCAACATTCTAAAGTGCAATTAAATTTATCTATTGTGGAACGCACCCGCCGTGGGGTGCGGGCATTAGAATGATGCCCTTCATCTCTTCTCATGGAGAAGATGAGCAGTAGCGTCTTACTGTGTATTGACATCCCATACTGCGCTTGCCAAGTGTGGCGAGTATTTTTTTTCATACAACTAAATGACGAGAAAAGCCGAAGGCTCACCTGATGCTAAGCGGTAACCTCTACCTTATACAACTGCAGTACTGCGGTGATCACATTCAGTATGGCAACAACCCCCTCACGACCTCGAAGATCCATGAGGTAGGCCTATGTCCAGCAGTGGATGTGGACACTAGCACAGCTGAGATGATGATTGTGAAATTACTGAATTGCATTTAGTGACTGTTACGAATGCCTATCTTAGGTCCATATTACAAATAAAACTCAAGCAAGTCATTAATGAGCCATCTCATCTTACAGTAGACACAGACAGTCAGCTGAACACATCTTCTTTTTGAACATTTGGACAAGCTACCTATTATAGCTAGAGGCTTGTGAGAAACAGACTCACATACAACCTGGCTCTGTTGACAACATTAGTGGCAAGAGAAAACTGACATAGGTACTAGGGCATGTAAAAACCGGGTTGTTTAAAAAAACCGGTTTTTCGGTTTTTATTTTTTTAATAACCGGTTAACCGATTAATCGATTATTTTTCGAGATTTTTTACATAGGTTATCTTAGGGCAAAATAAAACTATAACATTTGAATAAAAATCAACTTATTATTTTCATAAGTACTTATTGATTACTAGTATTAAAACTATCTCTCTCTCTTACTCTAAACTCTCACTCTACTCAAATAAAGTTATAAAAATCAAGAATAAGTCCGATACTTATGCAGAAACTTTAACATCTCCTGAAAACTAACAATTCTGCATGTTGGACTTTATTCTTCGGATGAGTCGAGTTATCCTAAAACATTATGATATGATAAATCAGTCCTAAAAGTTTCTAGTTAGTGTAATTCACTTCAACTCACTATTACTCAAATAAAGTTATTAAAATCAACAAAATAATAGTTAGGTATATTATAGCATAGATTGTAATCTACTTTTGTTTTGGTAGTATTACACTATCTTCTTAAAGTTGAAAGACATGGTTAACATTAACATATTATATTAAAGATAATGAGTCCTTTTTGTTTTGGTAATAAGACCGAACTGACACAAGTGCGTTAAGAGAGTCGTCACCCAGTGAACTGCTTATTTTGTTACACATTAGGCCTGCCGATGAAAATATTCTCTCTGATTCTACAGAAGTGGGAGGAATCGACTTAGAGCTTCGTATACCTTCTTTATGTTGTCTCCCATGTGTCCTCCTTCATCATACAGGGCCATTTCTACTCTAACTCGCGTTTCTAAATCGAGTCTACTTGTATCAACTGTTTTTAGGGTTGGCTGTAGGGCCTTTCTTATTTCTAGCCCAAGCTGGTCTTTGAGGTCTAATGGTAATGATTCATCTATGGTTCTAATATTTTCTGGTCCTATGTCTTCTATTGCAAAATTTTTATTTATGATGCTGATTATTGTTGATCGAATTTGGTCGTTGTCCAGAGCTATTGCGTTGTTAATGTCTGTTTGCAGATCCCTGTAGTACGATGTTGGGTTTTGTAAAAATAGTTATATTCCGGTTAATTTTGTTAGTCGTTAATAGCTTATTAGCATGACGATATTCACTGACGACTTTTTATGCGGTCTAAAGTTTTCTGAGGTGGTTGTTTGTATTTTAGTACCTAATTTTAACGCATTAAATGTTGTAAAATAATTAGATGGATAAGATATTATTATATTCGTCCTATCCTACTAATATAATATACGCGAATGTTTTTGAGTATGTATGTATAACATCTATGTATGTATGGATGTTTGTTACTCTTTCACGCTGAAACGGCTGAACGAATTTGGCTAAAACTTGGAATATAGGTACATTGTTTATACCTGGATTAAGGCTTATTACTTTTTATCCCAAAAATAGAAGTATTTCCTTGGGATGGCATGTTTGCTTAGTAACCGCGGGGTGCAGCTAGTTTTAAATAAAGTCTGCAAGGCTTAGTTTTAAATAAATTTGTCATTTAGTACCTCTTAAAAAATAACCGAAAACCCGGGTTTTTTGTCAAAAATAACCGATGAAAAACCGTCGTTAAATCAGTCGATTAATCGGTTTTTTGGTTAATCGATTAATCGGTTTACATGCCCTAATAGGTACACATGTAGAGATTTTTTTACGTAATATTCATTGAAACTGACACAAGATAACATCAAAAACAAATTGGGCGCCATTCTCAATTACAGCCCAAAGCAATTTAAGTTGCATGCAGTTTGGGCATGCAACTACAGTTACTTTGTACTATATTTGTATGTAAATAATATTTTCATATCTATATGTAGTTGGATGAAATTGAATATGCACTGCCTGCTAGTGAGGCACCAACATTAGAGGAAGTATTATCTGTTGAAGAAAATGGCATTGACAATGAGCAATTTAAATCTGAAGATGAACCAGCCACATGTTCGGCACTCCAAGCTGATTTCCTGTTGGCGGTGTCCCAACAAATCAAACAAGCTCAGGTAATATTTTTAGTTTTGAATAAAGCATTAGAATATATTTTATGGACTGCACCACTTAATGGTAATTATTATTTAGGCAACTATTCAGAGTGGTTTGTAATTACAGGAGCGATCATCAGCTGGTGCAGCTACTGCTTTAGGTGTGGGTACTGATGGAAAACTCACAGTGGGTACTGCCCAAGGGCAACTGCTATCATTTCAAGATCAAACTTTGAGATGGGTCTGCAATGCTAATATTGATTCAAGTGGCGCCATCGCATCACTCGCCTACAACAAAGACAGCTCCAGACTGCTAGCCGGTTATGCTAGAGGTCTTATATGTCAGTATGAAAGTTCACTTGGGACAATTTTGAGACGCGTGACCCTCGGCGGAGAAATTTGGGGTATATTACGAGTAACTTGGGCTGCAAGTTCGGGACTGGCGCTGGATACGGGCGGATCGGTGTGGCTGATAAAGTTCACGCGGCCTCTTGGAGTGCGCTCAGCGAGGAGTTCTTGTCTGTTCTCCGGAGCGAGGGGTGAGGTGGTCACGATGTCGGCGCGCTGCGCCCGCGTGCTAGCCCTGGCCACGCTCTCCCGCCTCATCATCGTGGCCGGTGGCCGCGCGGCCGGCATGCGCCTCACGGGCCCCCCCGAGACGCTGCCAGTCCTGGAGTGGAGCGAAACCGACGAAAGATCACTAGTTTGCGCACGCGCTACCACTCTACAATGGCTCAGTTTAAACATCACAAATACCTCTATTACTATCAGACCGATACATCGTGTAGAACTGAAAACTATTCCACTTTGGATGGGTTGGCTTGGAGGCTCTTTGGCAATATTTGATAAAGACGAAAATGTTCGACTGTGGGGTGATGATTATGATAAACCACTGGAGCTTTCACATATTGAACCAGTTTATGCATCAGCTTTTTTCAAGGTTTGAATTACATCTTAATTACTAATCTTTTATAATCCTTTCAAACAGATTCAACATTGCGCATTAAATTATCACTAAGGGCCTGTTAAAACAATAGCATGCGCTGAATTGCGACTCTATTTTTACTGATTCAAAACTTAGCAGAATCATCATACATTTATTCATCAGTATGGTCAGTGCAATAATTTCAATATCAGCTTTTTTCGACCCAGGGCCACTGGACGGACGGTCGCGTGTCTCGCGCTATGTGCGTAGCGGGTGGAAGTGCCTTGGCCGGCGCGTGCGTCACAGACGGCGCCCTATCTCTGCTAGGCCGCCGCGGCGTGGTCCGCGTCCGACCACGGGACCTCCTCGCCAGAGCCCAAGCGTTCTTTGCCGCCGGGCGCCATTTGCAAGCGCTTAGACTACTCAGCACTACGCGTGGCCCTGACGCTAAACATTTAGCGGTCAAGCTAATAGCTAATGTATCCGAGCGACCTCACATTTTGAGCAACAAGAGTGTTGCAGAACAAGTTGTGAGGTTATGCATCAAATATGAGCTTGGGTAAGTGTAGTCATTTGCATAGGTACTTATATTTTATTCGTCGTTCATCAAAGTTAAACTCATATCTTATCTATTTAAATAAACTATTCGTTTTGCCTATTTAAACCGTAAGTGTCTTAAAGTGAATGAGAAACGGAGAGTACGAAAATAGATGCACTTGAGATGTTGTGTTGGAGAAAGCTGGTCAGAATATTTCTTACGCTTACTGTCAGATTTCTTACATCATTAAATTCTATTAAACCATATACAAAACTGATATTCAACAAAAAATCCTTTTTTTTCAACAAGAAGTATGTTCTGTTTGTTTCAGTGAGGAGCTATGGTCCATGCTATGGGAGCAATGTTCGTGTGAGCGTCCTTTCGTAGGTGTGCATATTGTTAGCAGCTTTAACAGTAAAATCAATGGAAAATAATTGTCATTAAATAGTCACTGAAATCCCAGGGAGTCATACAATAAATTGAATGGAATGGAATGCAATTAATAGTCATTCAATAAATTGAATGACTATTAATTTATTACCTACCTAGTACATACCTACCTATAGCGTTTACCCGTAGGTAATAGTCATTCAGTCTATGAGATACATATATTTGCTAAATTGTAGTTTCAAGCTTATTTAAGTACAGTCTCGGCGAATGACTTAGGTACTCGTAGTATTACTTATACTACGTGATACGTGATATGACATAGTCATTGAAATAGTCACGCAAAACACAAACAATTTGTTATAGCCGTTCAATTTTGGAGATATATTTACACAACTAGATAACTATATTTTTTTCAGAGCAACATATTTAAATAATCATCATGATGAAGGATAGATAGTAGGTATAGACGCTAAATTTGTGAGGCTTCTAACTTAACGTACCTTTTGCAGAAGCCGTAGGCGATGCCGCAGTCCGAGGAGAACTGGCAAATATACCGCCTTCGCCAGACTCTACTCAGGTATTATATTGTTTACGCTTTTAAAACCAACTAAAAGGTCTCTTACTACGAGCAGGACATCATCGGCGCCACCACTAGTCACGCTACCGAACAATCGAGAGTTGCACTATCAAACAGACATCTGGTGAGTTCACTCACCAGATGTCTGTTTGATAGTTCAACTTAGTTGGGTAGAGCGCCGCCGGCGCCGCCCCGCCAGTGAGGTAGGTCCTTTGTATGTATTATGATGATTATTTTAAAAATGGATCCAGTCACAATGATCTAAATCAATCCTGAAGAAACCAAACTAATATTGTAATTCTTTATTTGTTGGACCCATGCTGCACCTGGCACTTTGTTAGATGGATAAGTCTTACCCAGCACCTATACCATCGTGTCCTTTCAGCTCAGTTGGTCATAGATATTTAGAGGAAAAAACAAGGGGTTTATTTTTTCAAATGTTCCCCTATGACATGCACGATTCTTTCACAAGAAAATAATAATTGGCCTCAACAGAGTCGAGCGAAAATGTAATTTATCACTACATAGTTTAAAACAAAGTCGCTTCCCGCTATTTGTCTGTCCCTATATTTGCTTAGATCTTTAAAACTACGCAACGGATTTTGATGCGGTATTTTTTAATAGATAGAGTAATTCAAGATGAAGGTTTTTATGTATGTATGCATAATATAGTAATATTTATTTATTCAAAAGAGGTTTACAGACTTACTTAGCCTAACTTATATAAAAAGAACTAAATAAAACTAAACACTTAATACGAAAAACTTATATCTAGGTTATCACTATATAATCTTTTTATACTATGCAAGCTATAAACATTATTTTTGCGCTAGGCAAGCAAGTAGGGGCAAGGGCAGTAGAGATACACTGATAATTTTATAGGTTTATACTGTGATGTAGTAAATAAACACATTTTTTTACGCTTACATTGCAAACGCTGGCTGAACCCTACGAGATAGATCAAAATAATGTACAGTATTGTATACCTTAATAAGGTTTACAAAAATGTCATGGCGATGGTTATGGAGGATAACAATTTTTTATCCTTACTTTTTACGAGAAATAATGGCTTATTTACGAAGCGATTTTAAGCAATACAGCATTAATCCTTATCCAATTAAGTACCTTTAATACATTGTGCATTTAATATAGATCAATATGGCCTTTTACAGCATGTAATTTAAATGAATAGTTTCGATGATATTTCAGATTTAAAATGCAGGGACATAGTGGTTGCGACGGTACCAGCCGGGGGGCCGGTCAAAACTCGGATCGATACTGTTCTCGATTTTGTAGAAGCTGTTCATTTTACTACAGAATTTCTTAATTCTTTGAACCCGTCTCGACTCTCTCCTCATAAAATGGTGTTGAAAGTAGGTTGTCCTGTTATTTTTTATTAAGAAACCTGAATCCATCTAAACTTTGCAATGGCACGCGTTTGCTGGTAAAATCACTAAAAACTTACATAATAGAGTGCACAATACTCGCCGGGTGTGGTATCGGAGAAGATGTTATTTATTCCCCGAATTCCTCTGATACATCTGATGTTCCTTTCCAATTTAAAAGCCTATAATTTCCGGTATATATATCTTTTGCAATGACGATTAATAAATCGCAGGGTCAAACTTTCAACGTTACAGGCTTAGATTTGAGCGTTGAGTGTTTTTCACATGGCCAATTATATGTATGTCGCTTTTTCAAGAGTCACTCTTGACAACATGGTTGTATTGTCTAATGACAAAAAAGCTGTGAACGTGGTATATAAAGACATTCTGTAGTATATATAGTATCAGCATTGCACGCGTGCAAAGCCGGGGCAGGTCGCTAGTTAATTATATTTCGGAAAGCCAACAGCTATGTAAAACAATTTACTTAAAAACAACAGTAGAAACAGCTAATAACAGGTCTTCACTAATAGATACCTACAAGGTAATAAACAGATTGAGTCATAGTGAGTGATTAAATAATTATTTAATTTGTCAACAACAAAACCGATTTCAAGAGATAATCTGAAATGTTGCTGAAAATACCCAAAACGCTAGTTTGTCATTTTCCGTGATCTATCATGGATCCCATCATCAGAACTGGGTTTAAAAGCAGGCAAACATTATTAGGCCCTTTTATTGTCCCTAATTAAGCCCTAAATTTAAACTTGCGGTTGGGTTTTTTTGCTTTAGGTACTAATGTTTAAATTTTGGGCATAACATCTTGGGGGAATCCAGTTTACACTTACATTATTTCATTCCAATCCAATATGATCTAATTATGACCGTGATGCTGATGATGATATGTAGGTACGTAAGGTAAGTATGATGTTTAGTGCATAGGATTATATTATCTGAGCCACCTTTCGATGTAATAATAAATAAATGACCAGTGAATTTTGTTATATTGAAGAGTTTTGATAACAATCTGTGGTCTTCTTCATCATCCACTACCAAAATATACTTTCTGAATGCAAATGCTTGACCTTGAGCAAATATGTCGAAATCGCTATAATGTTTACCTTATCAACATTCGAAGAATTCCCTCGATTCCTCATGGATCCAATCATCAGAATTGAGTTTTGAGAAATTCAGTGTATCTATCTTTAAGAACCCAATAATAATTTTCCAAATCGATTCTGAGGGGGAAAAATATAGACTAATTTTTGTCGGTTAAATAGAGCTCCATTTCAATACTAAATACTGCTACTAAGTCGCGGATTTCTTTACAATATTTTTACTTTTTGACTATAAATAATTCTTTATTCTTAGGCATTGATAGAGCGCCTTGCAGACTTCGAGCCGACTCTGGTGGAAAGGGTAGTCGCATCCCTCCCGCTTACATCTCTGGATCCGCATCGGGCATTCTCCTTCACCCGGGAAAGAGGACTTTGGCGCGGCGTCGGCGCCATCGCAGCAGCTATTGGTGAGGAAAAAATGGAATGCTCCAATTATCAACTTTATTTCTTAAGCCGATTGACCGTATCTGTTCCTATTTTATGTAGAGTTGGTTACAGCTTGGTCTTCATTATGTAAAGAACCTCATTCCAGAAATACCCTGCGAAGGGTATTATTGAAATTTTTGTCAAATGTCAAAAATAACAAGATTAACAATACATATAAAAAATTCTTAACTTACAATAATAATATAGATGCTAATTGCATTGAGATTTACTTTTCCGATGACAACAGCCCAAATTGCAAGAGCTTTATTGAATTGTGATGACGAAAGTTTCAGTTAAACTGACGTTTATGTATGACGTGTAGGTGGATGGAGCGACGCCCTCCGCGAGCTATCGACGCACGTGGATCAGGGCTGCGGCGGCGGCGGCTGCCGATGTGCGGGCTCGGCGCTGGTTCTCGGCGCGGCGGACGCGCTGGCCGGCCGGGCCGCCGGCGGCCGCGCGCTGCCCGACCACAGGCGGCCCTCTGCGAGGCACGACGCATTACACGCGCTACTAGACGAGGTAGATATAATATATCCGCATACACTAGATGTGTCCTTGAGCTCTCCGCAAGCTATCGGGACTGCGGCGGCGGCCGCTGCCGACACGTGCGGGCTCGGCGCTTAATAACCAGGTGGCTGATATTATAATAGTGTATGTTTTAAGGGTACCACCGGGATATCGCCGCTACAAACGATGGTAGTCCACGAGACGGGCGCGGCGCTCCGCCTGCTGGAGCAGTGCGCGCGAGACCCGCCCTTCGCCGGCCCACTCGCCAAGCACAACCGGCTGCGGGTCGCGCGCACGCTGCTCGCCGCCACCCGCTCCGACCAGCTGGTCAGTATTATTTGTGCAAATACACCAAAACATTTGATCAATCAGGTAAAAATGGAACAAAAAGCTAAAATTTTCACAATTCGTAACATATACTTTATGTTACTAATTGTGAAAATTGGTGGGTGATAAAAATGGGTGGACGCGGCACGACATCATGCACTGTGCGACATTCTGCACACAGGATGTGTTCACATGTAACTCTTAAATCGCTTAAAATCTTGTATTGCTCTTTAGTACGTAGTCAATTGGAGTATGCATCTCAAGTTTGGAATCCTCGCTATGAAGTTTATATTAACAAATTAGAAAGGGTTCAAAAAAGTTTCTGCGTTTTGTTAATTATAAGCACAGGTTGCTCTTCTCGGATTACGAATGTATTTTTTTTTTTTAATTCTCGGTTTATTTACAGGACTTTTACCTTTGTTGGTATGTCAGTCCCATCATACCCTAAATACTAATAACTAACAAGCTAACAATAATTTTAACAATAACAAACGGTAATATACAGGTAAGGAAAAAGAGTCACTAATGCACGAAGACGAATGTAATTGCAAGCACCATCATCTGCTTACCTTATCTCAGCGTAGAGAGGTTGCCGACCTTACCTTTCTCCATAATCTGATTACTAATAAAATAGACAGTAACGATCTATTGACTAAGATTAAGCTGCAAATACCTACTCGCACAGTTACCAGGCGTAACTACCTTAAACTTCATGTAGATCCATGTATGACTAATTATAGACAAAATGCTTACTTTATCAGAGTATGTAATATGTTTAACTCAAATTACTCTGATAATGTTGATTTGTTCATGGCGAGAAATAATGTATTTAAAATTAATGCTTGTATTCAATTTTTTCAATAAGATTATTGATTATATGTAAAATTATTGTTAAAAAAAACCTTTCGTTAACGAATGTGGATAAGGCTTACAAACTTTAGTTAGATTAGTGTAATTGTGTCAATAATTTAAGTGTTTATAATTTTATTTTATGTTAGTGTAAAATTGGACTGTATACAACCAAGCTATAAGTGAAAACTACTCAAGGCTAGTTATTTTCTATGTTTACTCTTCTACTAGATTTAAGTTTCTCAAGCTGTTTGTTTTCCGAAAATAAATAAATAAGTAACGTTCTAAACGTGCATTCATACTTCCGTGCAACAAACTGCTCATCTTGTTCTAGGATAATTCGGACCGCGTGGAAATACTGGAATTCCTCACGGGGCAGTTGAACTCGGGCGCGCTGCCTCCGGAGAGAGGGCTCATCGCGGAGCTGTTTGAGCTCGCGGGCGGCGCCCGGGGCGAGCGCGCCGACCGCGCCTGGCTCGCGCTGCAGGCCCGCGCGCCCGACCGCGCGCCACCCGCGCCGCCGCGCCCGCGCCTGCAGTGGCGCCGCGCCGAGCCGCTCGCCGCCGCGCTCGACGCCTTCCGCGCCATCGAGGACCGCTCCGAGGCCGACCTCGACGAGCTGTTCGAGCACGTGCGCGCGCGCGCCGCCGCCGACGACGTGGCCGCCCTGCTGCCCGCGCTGACGGCGCTCCGGCCGCGCGCCGCCGCCGCGCTGCTGCCCGACCCGCCGCCCGACGCCGCCGTCGTGGCCGCGCTCCGCGGCGCGCCCGCCGCCTGCGCGCTGCTGCTCGGCGACAGCCTGCGCGCCGCGGGCCGCCTGCGCCCCGCCGCCGCCGAGGAGCATCTGCGCAACCTGTGCGCGCACCGCCCCGCCACCGTGCGCGCCTTCCTGGCGGAGGAGCCCGGCGCCCTGCGGCCCGAGCGCGCGCTCGCCGTGGTGCGCGAGGCGGGCCCGCCGGACGCGGAGCCCGCCTGCCTCGAGGCGGCCGGCGACCCCTCGGCCGCGCTGGACGCGCTGCTCCGACTCGCGGAGCGCGCCGCGCCCGAACGTTGCGCGCAACTCGCGGCGGAGGCGGGCGAGCTGTGCGCGCGCGTGGCGCCGACGGTGCCGGCCGCCGCCGCCGCGGACATGTGGACGCGACTGATGCGCGCCGCCGGGCCGCACGCGAGTCCCGGTCTACTCCTGTCGGCGCTGGCGTACCTGCCGCCGGAGGAGGCACTGGGCGCGGCGGGCGCGTCGCGCGCGGCGGCGCTGAGCGTAGCGGCGGCGGCGGCGACGGGCGCGCGGCTGTGGGCGAGCGTCTCGCGCGCGGCGGGCCGCGAGGCGCACGCGGGGCTGGCGCGCGCGCTGGCGGCGGCGGGGCGCGGGCTGGCGGTGCGCGGGGGCTGCGCGCGGTGCGGGGGCCCGCTGGGCGCGGCGGCGGCGGCGCGCACGGGACACTGCGGGCGCGCGGTGCACGCGACGTGCGCACCGGAGGAGAGCTGCGGCGCGTGCGGTCGGCGCTTGCCGGAGCGCGCGGTGTCGCTAGCGCCGCGCATGCGCCGCGTGGACGCATTTCCTCCGGGATTCGATCTCGTCCTGACGGCGCCGCCGAGGCCCGACCTCGAAGGAGTCTAAACTTTTATGAGCTGTATTATATACCTACTAGGTATACAAGTTGTTACATAGATATACCTACCTAATAATAGTCTACTAAGTAGGGAAATGTTGAAGATATTATTATTTAAATAAATCAGCCTTTTACATCATAGTTTTGTTTAATTTCTCCCAATATCCGCCGTCGATCAACGACGGCCGATTCCTTTACCTACCTACTTAATTGCATGCGATATTTCTGTGACCAACTCAAACACACTGATCGTATCTAGGTAGGTACCTACCGATATCCTTTCATTTCATTTCAAAATTTGTGATGAGAGTTCCTACTGTAAAGCTATCGACCTATTTAAATTCGGAATTTTGGCCGAAGGGCGTCAAGTTCCGTCGATTCACTAGCGCGGCTGCAACGCGATCCCGCGCAGGGACGGAATGAGACACCGTATCTGCGTCACTTGTCGCCGCATTCCTAACGAGTGATTTATTTTTATGTACCTATGTTAGTCTACTAAATAAAAATAAGTATTATAACATCTTTTAGGTACTAAGTTTGTTGCCTAAAATAAAGTCAATTTAATTTAATTGCTTCAGAATTGCAAATCTTAACTTGCTAGGTCCTCGAGAAACTACTGAGATAACTCAAGCACAACTACTGCGTGAATCTATTGCATAGGTACCTTATCAAAATCATCGAACTTTGTCAGTCCTTCAATTTTGGATTTGGACTCAACTGATATTTCGGATTCCTACCTGGCAACACCACCGACCATCAGCGCAGCAAACTGCAACTTTCTCCTCTCAAGACAATATCCCGGTTCCACATGCCGGTCAAAGTGCAATAAACAATAAGACATCGATTTAACTAGCAGAACAAGCAGTCTTTGTTGTCCCTTTTAATTTAGAGGACTTCGAAAAAGTGGTGTTTTGTATTGGAAAGATAATTAGTGAAGGACAAGGGAGAGAAATAGAAGTGAGTTACCTATCTCAGAAAATCTGCTAAGGCGAATAATGGGTTTCGATTGCCAGCCATGGTAAACGAAACCCATTTTTGGCAGATGTTGCTACAGAAACATTAAAGATGATATTAGGTACTTACCGCAAAGTCATCAAAAACTGGGTGCCATGGGATTCTCCATCAAACTCAAAGCTTTTCGCAGACTATCTTCGTGACCGCAGTCAATTCGTGCGCTTAGGCTGTTATGACTCAAAACCGTTTCATACGCGTTCTGGGGCAAGCCAAGGGTCTCTTGGACCACTTCTATTTTCCGTAATGATAAACGACCTCCCAAACTGTCTTTCTAACAGCAGTTGCTTGTTATATGCAGATGACTTACAAATAGTCAAGGTAATAACATGCTTACAGGACTGCATTACACTACAGTCTGACCTAAACTCTATATGAGCTGGTGTGAAAAGAACGAACTTTATCTGAACATTACGAAAGTGCTGAGCTATTCACGCGCATATCATATATGATTGATGACATGGAGCTATGAGCTTAATGGTAAACCAATAACAAGGTGTCAAACTGCGAAGGACCTCGTTGTAGTGTTCGATCCCAAACTTACATTTCACGAGCACGTCCGTGGGGTTACAACAACTTGCTTCAAACGTCTTGGGTTCCTTACACGAAACTGTAAGGAATTTACATCTGTCCCCGCTATAAAGGCATTATACACCGCATTAGTACGCTCCAAACTAGAGAGTAGCTCATGCATATGGAATCCCCACGAAATGACATAATTATGCATTAATGCTGGAAAAAGTCCAGAAACGCTCTCTTCGTTTCTAGGACAGGAACTCTCATGGATACCTATTACCCGTATTTGTACCTTATTAAATACCTACAAGGGACACTTGGTTTTCATTATCTCCAGACACGCAGATTGTGCGATCAGCTTTTCAGTTATTCGTATACTAAGGGGAATAGTAGACAGTCCTGACTTAGTTAGGGAAGCGAGCCGGCTCTGGGTACCTGAGCAGCGCGCCAGGTTCCGCCCCAGACTAGTCCCACTATAATATTCGCCCCCATACCCCCACGCACGGTTGCACGCCAACAATCCCCCATCTGCCGCGCTCAAAACCATTTCAATGCAATCATGAAAATCGAGCCAGATTTATTTCATGATAATATAAATATAATTTCTAGAGTTTATGTCAAAGCTACTGTGAAAATATAGAATTGTAAATAATTGTTCCTAGCTACCTGTTTTAATTAGATTTTTCTGTTTTTCTTTTGTTTTTTATGTTTCGTATTTATTTTGTGTATATAATAAATTAATAAAAAATACCTAGGTACCTAATGCTAAACAATTAGGCCTTATGGTAAAGCAGAGCTTGTGTAAAAAATAATTAAACAATGACCCTTAGGTCATAATCGGATTGTTTATTTTTACCTGTACGGCAACTCTGTCATTGACCTCCAATGACAAGAATCAGCTGGCGTTTAGAATGAAAATCACCGAATTCTGAAAAGTCGTAAAACTAAAGTTGTTCCTTGGAGTGGTCAGAATCACCCCCTTTCGGCTTAGTATAGGTATTATGATACATCCTGTGTGTAATATGTACCTATTTTCACTTTAAAATACATATTACCTACGTAGTGTAGTTTGAGAGCTCACTTTTAAAATCCTTTCAAATTGATTAACTTCACAGATGTACATAGTGAAAAATGAAGCAAAGATCCATAGAAGTAAAACTTAAATTAAAACTAGTAGGTAGGTACTACCTGTTATCCAAATGAGTGGAGCTCTCAATCCACACGCACGAAGAAGTTTATAAACTTGTTATTATGTTGTTACATAGTAAGGGCTAGTAGATTTTTACGGATTTTTTGATAATTAGTCATATAAGTGGATAAATATTTGTACTAATTTGCTAAAGGGAAAGTGTTGAATGGAAGTAAACTATTTATTATGTTTATAAAGAAGTTTATTTATTTAGTTTACCTCAAAACACACGTCAACTAAAAATATATTGTTTCCTACGTAAGTAGGTAACTTTAAAACTTACACAACTAAAGTAAGGCTACTTAATCTACTTTACCATCTAAATACAGAAGGGCGTAAAATCAAAATGTCCACCTCACACATGAAATTTTAATATTTTATTCCGAGTAGGTACCTATTACAAACTAGCTTCTGCACGCAACTTAACAGGAATCAGGATAAAAAGTAACCTGTGTTAATTTAGATAATTTCTGACAATACCATACCAAATTTTACTAGACCTTTCAGTAGTTTGACTTCGAACAATAATCTACTTGCTAAGAAACATCTTTGCATCTGTGCTAACTTTATACCTCATAATATTTTGTAGATAACATTACGATTTTCTATAAGCTAATGTACTTAAAATACCCGAATAATTGTGTAGTTAACATCAATTAACAGTACCCAGGAAAATATTTTTTTACCTACGAACATTTACCTATTTTTAAATAATGATTATACCTGTTAGCTATATTTTAGACATGAAAGAACATTCGTGCTTATTCTACTTGGCATGTTCTTGAATGGAGTATTTATACTACCAGCACCTATTTGTACAAATAAAACAATGATCACCACTTAGTAGAGTGGAGGTCACTGTCGAGTCACTGATTACTAATGACAAGAACACTTAAGTACCTAAAATATAGCTAATAAGTCGGCAAACACTTTATATTTATTACGAATGAAGTAGTAGCTTATAATTACTACAAAATGCATAATCTATATAATTTTAAGCTGACTGAAATATAGATGTAGAGATACTAACATAATATTATCCTTATCAGAAAATATAACTATTGTTGTAGTCATAAAATTGGCGATTGTAAGCAAAGCTAAGATTTTTGTAAATCCACTTATTTTCTCGACATTTATTTTGTAAACGCTTTTCTTATATATGTATGTGTGGAATTAACATAGAACATTTCTCAGGTATTGTGACTAAAATACTTTCAATATCAACATGACAAAAAACTCATCTTTATTTGATATTGCATAAAAGATGCTGATAGGAATTAAACAATTAGCATTGCATCAATAAAAATTCTTCATAGAGATAAAGTGATATTTTTTTTATGCAGAAAATAATTGCACATACTAAAGACAAAGTAATATAACTTCAAAATATTAGGCATACATTCGTAACTTTTTATACTTTTCAGTAGGTTACAATACAACATTATGCAAACGTAATTTCAAATAGCATCAATTGACAAAACAAAACAGTGGACCAGCATGCCACTAATGTGCACCGAAGAAGAAAACATACCTTAAAATTTGATACCACCGCCATTAAGTGCACAATTATTCAGCATTATCGTAACGTACTCTGAAATTAAGGACAAAAAAAATGTTAGAAGCGGAACATTACATCTTCGGACTTTTCGCCACAATCAATAAAAACTAAATTCTAAGCACGGCCATTTTTACGAATTTTGATTCGACTTTTTTCGTATTAGTCTGAATGAGGTGTGTTTTGAAATTAAATTTAGGCCAGGTCCGTGCCAGGCCACGCGCTATGTTGGGTTCCGTAGTTAACCGTTGACCTGTGTTGGTGTATATTTTTTTATGTTCAACAAAACATATATTTAACAGGTATTTATCATTTGAATTAAATTTCCGGTCTATATTCCGGTATGTTTGGTAAACCTATCAATTACGTGGGACACATAAAGTTTTGCAAAAATAAAACAAAGTGTTCTGGGTAAATATTTTTTAATTAAATCTTTTTAAACTGTTTACCAGCCTCTATTCAAAGTTTCACCAGTTTCCGAAACACTATCCAGTCCGCCGCCGCAGACACCTCGTTTACAGCCTGCTCGATCGCTGACAGCGCATCTTTCGGCGACGAAAATTGTATCCGCTGAGCTGATTTTTTATTTTCGGAAATAAAGAGAAGTCCCATGGTGCTAGGTCAGGGCTGTAAGGAGGGTGACCCAGGAGTTTGACCAGGGCGTGCTGTCCAGAAAGTCCCTCGTTTTGAGCGCGCTGTGCGCGGGCACGTTATCGTGGTGGAGCAATAACCGCGGAGCCATGTGTTTGGTCGCTTGTTGCTCACGACAGAGAAAACTTGTGTCAAACATTTGGTAGTATGCCATTCGGCGTTGAGGCACAGATTACAGAAACTAACAGATAGATACATCACTCCAATACAAAAGCGAAAATACCTACGCTATAATAGCCTACAAAATCGTTGAGATTGCTTTGCTCACCCGCCTCACCTACTTGCAAGTAATCTGTGACGCGGCATCGAATGAGTGCCTAGGGTTGCTTCTACGATGAGATTTTTATAATAAAACGAATGTTGTGAAAAAACAGCTATTTTTATTGGTTGCTCAAATATGATTTAGTTTTATAAAATGATGGATACCTTTCGATGGTCGAAATGTCAGGATAATAATAAAGGTAATTACGCGATAAATACCCGTTAATCCAATATAGTAATAATCAGTTCATAAAAGACAGAGTTCTCAAACAAATAAAAAAAATCGGATGGCATGAGAACCTCCTCTTTTTTTAAGTCGGTTAAGAAAAGCAGCGACCTTTGTACAGGGAGGTAAGTACCTAACTACTCTCCGTACGCAGTAGTAATAGGTATACTATGGTAGTAGTTATAATCTTTGACATAACGAACTAAGTACACACCACACTTTACACACCTATACTATTATTGCTCTTTTACCTAGGTATTTAGATACTTCGCCAGCAAAGATTTGAATCTTTGTTCGCCGGTGGGTGCCTAATACTTACTTGATTTTAGGACTGTGTTGTTTTCAAAGCCATAATCGATTTGAAGGAACGCTGATCTGGAAAGCGAGGACCTATGTTGTGTGTACAAAATACTATAATGAAAATACTAAAATACTTATCTATCTGTCTAATAGCTAAACTTCTTTATTTACGAACATTTACATAGTACCTTCCTAAGTTCATTTTTAGAGGAGAGGGAAAAATAATTCTAAAAACTTAAGATTTAAAATAACTTTTACTTTACCTTTTTTCGTCTTTGCCTAGCAAGGACAAAAATGCCAATTTTTCATTAGATCTTTTGTTTCGGCATCCATCTACTGCACAATAGTTAGTACGACGCGCTTTCGACATCTAAATGAACGCATTTAACGTGCGTCCGCTCAAGCGGGCTTGTGGCAGCCTACTGCCTTGCCTTGCAGCTCCGGCGATGTACAGAGCGGTAGGCATTTAACGCGTGGCCTTGAGCGAGTGACGGACGCCTGGTTGAGGCTTCTTTGGTTCCGTAAAGGAATTTATACCAAATAGCCAGTCAAGTTGAAAAAGGTCACGATAAAAATTAGATCGCGTTGATTCGTTTTAGAAACACCCAAACCGTCGACTAGCGCTTCGTTTCTGGATCGTATTGATAAATTAATCTGTAATAATGTCTTAACACGCCGGCACGAGTCTGTGTGAAATTTGTTTATCATCTCACAGCACCATTACAAACGGGCCTGCACCTGAGAATCGGTGCGGTTACCCAGCCAGCGTGAAACTATCCTCCTCACGCGAAGATGCACGTTTGGAATCTCGTTAAGGCTTCCCGATCCAATCTGCAGAATGTACGGAATCTCCTGATACGTAACTCGCCTATTGTCTTGGATAAAATTGTTCACTGCTAGCACGTTCTCTTCCGTAACACCCGTCAAAGTGCGACCACTTCTTTTTTCATCCCCCAAAGTTAGTCGACCGCGCTTGAACTAGTTATACCAACGATACACGGTTTCCTTGGAAGGGGCCTCATCCATGATTCCTTGGGGGACGCTCGAAACAAAGTTTAAATCTTTTCATATTTTTTTATACGACTAAATGATGAGATAAGCCGAAGGCCTATCTGATGTTAAGCGGTAACCTCTACCTATAACAACTGCAATACTGCGGTGACCGCGTTCACGAAGCACGTGCACAAACGACGCTCTGCATTGCGCCCGTCACCCTGAGACAGAGTTGTAAGGTCTCATGTGCCCGTAATTTCACCCTTACCCTTCAAACCGAAACACAGCAATGGAGGCACTACTGCTTGGCGGCAGAAATAGGTATGGTGGTTAGTACTTTTGGTGGTATTTCGCAAACGGAACGCAACCCCAAAATAGTTACAAAAACTAACGTTACCTTACACGATGGGCAAATCACGACAAAAAATTTCATCCTCATCTTACGAGAATCAAGAATCAAGAATCAAAAAATACTTTATTCAGTGCGGCCGCATGGACCTTATTGACGCGTCACAAATTACAAAATAAAACAACACAAATAAATAGAATAAAGCACATAATTGAATCTGTTCACTTCAGATGACACGCGAGTTAGGAAAAGAAGTGAACAGAAGAACCTAACTCGGTCGTTATAGTCATCATTTGACAATTTTATTTTGTCTTATGTTACGTTTGACGGAGTTGGAGCAGATTCCGTCCCAAGTGGTTTTGTCCTCTAGGTAATCTGATATTTTATAATAAGCTTTATTGCACAGATTGCGTTTAATAATGTTTTTGAATTTATTCAATGATAACTTCTGCAACTCACTTGGGAGTTTGTTGTAGAAGCGTATACATTGCCCTTTAAAAGATATTTTCACCTTATGGAGCCTAGTAGTGGGCACAGCGAGTTTATTCTTATTTCTTGTATTTACATTGTGATTGTCGCTGTTTTTCTTAAACGAAGCAATATTTTTATGGGTGTACAACAGGTTCTCATAAATATATTGACAAGCTACTGTCATTATATTTATTTCTTTAAATTTAGTGCGAAGTGATTCTCTGGGACCCATATTGTAGATAGAACGAATAGCCCTCTTCTGCAGCACAAATACGGTGTCTATATCTGCAGCACATCCCCACAGTAGTAAGCCATAAGACATAATGCTGTGGAAATAGCTGAAGTAAACAAGTCTAGCGGTATCAACGTCTGTAAGAAGGCGGATTTTTTTGACTGCATATGCTGCAGAACTAAGCCTACCCGATAGTTGTTCTATGTGTGGGCCCCATTGAAGCTTATTGTCTAAAGTTATGCCTAAAAATACAGTTTTTTCTACAAGGTTTAAACTTTCACCTTTTAATTTAATCTTGGCATCAGCCTGTTTTACATTAGGAAGAGTAAATCTAATGCATTTTGTTTTATTTTCATTAAGTAATAAGTTATTGACATTAAACCAATTAATAACCTCTGAGATTGCATTATTCACCTCGTCATAATCGGTGGTACGTCGTTTCATTTTGAACAAAAGTGAAGTGTCATCAGCAAACAATACAATCTCATGATTGTTTTTGACAAGATGAGGTAGATCATTAATGTAAATTAAAAATAGAAAAGGCCCAAGAATTGATCCCTGCGGTACACCCATTGTGACTACAGAACCCGAAGAACGTTTTCCATTAACATCAACTCTTTGTATCCTGTTACTGAGATAAGAAATAAGTAGATCCAAAGAGATATCTCTAACACCATAGTGGCGCAATTTTCCGATTAATGTTTCATGGTGTACACAGTCAAATGCTTTTGAAAGGTCGCAAAAAACACCTAAAGCGTCTTGCGACCTCTCCCAAGCATCATAGATATGCGAGACTAACTCTATACCAGCATCAGTAGTGGAACGGCCGCGGGTAAAGCCAAATTGCTTGCAGTGAAGCAATTTGTTGTCGGCAAAGTGCTTAGATAGCTGATTTAAAATAAGCTTTTCAAAAATTTTACTAAATGTCGGCAGTACTGATATCGGCCTAATGTTAGTGGGGTCCGACTTAGAACCTGATTTAAATAAAGGTATTATTTTACTGTGTTTCATTAGATCAGGAAATACGCCACAGTCAATGCATTCATTATATATTATATACGAGTACATGCATCCCAAATTAATATATTTTTTTAATTTTTGTACTCGGCTAGCACGTTTTCGCGGCATCACGGCGCGGCGTGGTAATTTTTATGCCCATGCAAAAGTACAGTAAAAGTAGTGTTTTGTAGGACTAATAGTTTCTTCATATAGCCCGAAGACAGACAGACAAAGCGAAACTATAAGGGTTCCTTATTGTACTACGGAGCCCTAAAAACCGATCTGCATTACATTAATTGCTGATTGTGCCTACAAAATTAGGCTTCAGTCATAACAATAATTACCTTTGGCGTTGACCACGTCTTTTGCTCAGCCTGCGTCCTGTAGTGGGATCTTGCAATGTGAAGCGATTGGTAGACTCTGGAGCCACCCTCAAGCTACGAGAGTCTTTCTTACGTGCATCATCAACCTACAATAAATATATATAAAACACTCGGACACACAACTTTTTCAGTAATCTTAGCTTAGCACAACAATTGACGGATCTTTAAATAGTTTCATGATGTGGCAATTTTAATAAGGCTTAGTAGTAAGAATGCCACATCACTATAATTAGATAGTAGGTGATATCTAGTTGGATACCACCTTTGTTTTTCTGAAATTAAAATACAAAATTCTATGTGAATGCCATTATATTGCTGTGTTTAAAAATAAATTTTCAAAATGCGTTATTTTAGTTTAGACCAACTACCAACTGCTAGTTCGTTCATACTATCAGTTTCATTAACTTCCATACAAACTTTTAATCAGTACTCTTTAATGAGAATACTTTGAGCTAAAATCTAGCTGAAAGTATTATTCCAATGGCCATTAAAAAATGACCTGTAGGTATCAGTTTTTACTGTGTACAGCATGTACCCACCTTGTCCATGAACTTCTTGATAATGTCAGCACAGTTCAGGTTGTCTTCAGGCTCCCAGGAGTCAAATTTAGGGGACCATCCCTTCCAATGGATAAGAAATTCGCGGGATCCATCCTTCTTATGATGCACTTCCATAATACGCTCAACCTTAATAAAAAAAAAAGTTTCAAGCTAATTTTAGTACCTAATTTCCAACTTGCTTTCTCCACTTCTGATTAATAATATTGTTGATGAATATCATTGTTTATTATTGCTATAGAACTTCATCTTCTAGAGATAGATTTTGTGTAATTTCTAAACCTTTAATACCAGTTAGGGGGTTGCTTTACCATTATAACTTGTAATATAACTTGTGATTCTAGGTCAAGAAATAAATTAATTTATCCCATACTTTCTGAATGCAAATGCTTAAATTGTAGGTAAAAATGCCAAAACCGCTAATTGTACCATTTAAAAGTTCCATCATCAAAACTGTCAAATCCAATAAGAATTTTCCATACTGGTTAATAAACAATGAAGTTCTGTGGTAACATAAATAAAAAACTACAGACAAGTTAAGAGCCTCCTGCTACTTCTTTTTGAAGTCAGGAAAAAAAAATCACCAACATCGGTTAATACAAATAAATATACCTCATATTCTTCATTTTCATCAGCATTCTCGCTGTCCCAATCCGTTTTAGGTCTCTTAGCAGGTGATTTGTTTGTGTCCTTGGATTTCCTTTTACCACCTTTTTTCTCACTTTTTTTCTTTTCAGCTTTATTTTTGAGAGAATTTTCTTTCTGTGAAAAAAAAAATATTAGCAGAAAGAATTATCTTCTTTTGAGTATGAAATTTCCCAAGAAATTTTAAACAGACAAACTTAGAAACATTGTAACATTACCACCAAACAGACAATATCTTCAAAAATACTATTTGTAGCTAGAAAACTTAAATGCCTACCTCTTCTTTGAATTTTATGACCAAATCCGGACATGAAACAGTTTTCTCTGGCTCCCATGTATCACTGTCTGCACCATATCCTTTCCAGCGGATCAAATAATGCAATTTGCCTTTAATTTTTTTTGCATCAATTATTTTGTCAACCTGTAATGTAAGGTGTATCCCATTAGGTTAATACATAACGATGCAGTTGCCCCTAATTGCATACAATATTAAGTTACAATTTGTTTTGATCATTTGAACACCAGTTTAAGTCATTATTTTTATACTGACAGTGACGAAAAAACGTAGTGACAGTGGGATATGCCATATGCGTAACTAATCTGCTCCTTTCTTGGCGTAGGGACTAAAAACGAAGTTACAGCATGATGTTGATACCAAATAATTAATTGATGTAAGAATTTTCTTGAATGTGCGATACTATCTCATACATAATAGATTTGTATCACAAAATAATTATAACTATCTGCTATCTTACTCAATCAAAGTGAATGCTGCACAATGCAAAAATGTATGTATCATTGAAATTTCCTAAAACAAACTTGGAACAAGCACAGTATACAAAACTCGCAAAAATCATAAAACATGTGTTTCTTCTTCATTCCTTAAGAAATATACTCAGGAAAAAATTATTGCTGTTAGCCCTGGAATCCAAAAAAACAACATCTCGGGTTCAAGTAAGACACCACAGAGAAATTAAACATGTAGATGGTTCTATTTTGAAACTGTGAGTACTAAAAACTTTACAAATAAATGTTGAAAAAACATGCGTTAGAAACAGCCCAAGATATTCAGGCGTCGGAGGGTAGGGATTGACCCGAAATAATAAAACAAACAAAAATTATTTACACATAAAAATGTCACAATGTATGCCTGGGGTCTGTTAGACCTGCGCGAGCTTAACGAAAATACGAACGCTCTTCTTCACCAGAATCAAGTTCTAAGCTGAAAAACCTAGCATATTGTGTCGGGAGGTTCAACATGGCCAGATACTGAGGGCGGCGAAGCACGAAATTCAAATTTGTATAAAATACATGTTTAAACGAACAATATGATCAAATAATAATCAAATAAAGTGCATTTTTCAAACTTGGCGCCACAGCCTAAAATAACATCTCGTAACATCACAATCCACATAGCAGTACATAGGTACCTCATACTCTTCCTCAGCAGCCTTAGCTTTTCCCGCTGACTTTCTCTTCTTAGTCTTTGTCTTGGGTTTAGACTTCTTTGGGGTTCCCTCAGAAAATGAAACGTCCGACGCTCGATCATTGCCTTCGCTTTGGTCATCCTCGCCGGAAGCGGCATCATCGTCTTTTACCTCCTTAGCATCAGCAAGAGTTTCCGATTTATCATTGGTAATTGATCCATTGGTGGAAGAAATATCATCGTCCTCTGTGCGGCTTTTCGATATTTTTCGCATTTTCTGCACTGGATTTTATTACGGTTCACAAAATTACAAAAGGAGGGAAAAATTATGCTAGGTTGGCTTGGTTGATGATGGATACCACAGATAATATTGCGCGTCTCCCACAGAGCTAGGTAGCGTTGACACTTGACAGTACTTAGATGATCGTCTATGGTTGAGTGAGTAGCGTCCGTAGTGTCTCTCCGCAAATAGCCAACAATAGAAAAAAACAGGCGTCGTCACCAGTCAACAAGGAAAGCTTTGACTGTAATATCGCAGTTTACATGATAACTATAACTACCTATATATATTTTTCGTAGGTAATTTTTTTTCTTCTTTTCTTTGTTTTTTCTCATACTTTATTACATTGTATCTAAAAGTGTAAGAGTTAACAAATTTATAATATATATATATATATATTAATTAGTTAAATTTGATCTCATCTTTAGACTATAAGTATGACGCGCTTTCGACATCTAAATAAACGCATTTAACGTGCGTGCGCTCAAGCGGGCTTGTGGCAGCCTTACTGCCTTGCATTGCAGCTCCGGCGATGTACAGAGCGGTAGGCATTTAACGCGTGGCCTTGAGCGAGTGACGGACGCCTGCTATAAGCTTTTGTTTAGATTGAATCTATTTTGTAGTGCACGCTGTGACGTCCTATAAATGAAAAAACACATAGGTTTTAAGACCATGATTGTTATTTTAAGTTTTCATTGTGATTTTTTCGTTGAATGTCCATAAATACATAAATAAATAACTATATTAATTTATTAACTTTGTTGCAAAGAAAAACGTTGAGTTTAACAAAAAGGAAAATTTCTAGGATAAAAATGTCAGTTAAAGTTAAAATACTATTTTCTTAAAATATATTACAAATAGAATGAGTTTTCGTTAAATTATATACAGCTCTTATACATTTTTTCTGCATTACAAACACAGACTGTACATCTACTGAGTTTCCCCAAAAATCGATAAATAGTATGAATGAAGAGATACACCTTCATCCCTCTCTGCAAATACTCTCTCTGTTGCCTTTACAACCCTCTGCTCACTTCATATATGTTACGAGGATATTGAAAAAAGACATCGGAAAAGGAGCTGGAAATGACAGCATACCCCAGATTTTTTTAAAAACTGTGCCCTTTCACTCTTTGTTCCATTGTACACTTCTTCATCTTTAACTCTTCTCTTTATAAAGGAATATTTCCAGATATTATATGGAAAGACGCTAAAATAGTCCCAATTTTTAAATCAGATGATAAAAATAATGTAACCAATTACAGGCCAATATTAATATTATCAGTTCTTGGAAAAGTGTTTGAAAAAATAGTTACCCAACATTTGTCCTGGCATTTGAAACAAATCATCACAGAATCTCAGCACGGATTTATGAAGGCACGCTCAACCACTACCAATTTACTAAGCTACTCTTCAGAGCTTACTAAGTATGTAGACAACCGAATCCCTGTTGATGCCATTTATACTGATTTCAGTAAGGCGTTCGACAAATTGATCACAATTTATTAGTACGAAAACTTTCTATGCCAGCTCTGGGGTTCCTCTAGGATCTCATTTGGGACCAATGTTATTCAACGCTTACATAAATGACATCACAACATGTTTTCAGAACTCTAAAATATTTTTAAACCTACGCTGACGATATGAAGATCATCAAACCCATTCTGACACACCTTGACACAGATTCACTTCAAGAAGACCTAGACAGACTATCTTACTGGTCAATACATAATGGTATGCCACTAAACGTCAAAAAATGCTTTCACATACACTTCTGTCGTAACAAAAATCCAATAAAAACCAAATATTTCTTGAACAATTCTGAACTAGCTACAGTAGACGATATTCGTGATTTAGGTGTTACTTTTGATTCTGCCCTAAAGTTTGACACACATATCTTAAAAACTACCACCAAATGCTTTAAAACTCTAGGGTTTGTTATAAGAAACAGCAAAAAATTCAAAAAATCATCAACTAAAATTAAACTATTCAACACTTTAGTCAGACCCATACTAGAATACTGTAGTCCGATATGGAATCCTAACTATGAAATATATTCCAAACGTATCGAAAGCGTTCAGAGACGTTTCTTATATCATGTCTCATATTGTGATAACCAGGCCAAAAAATTTAATAGCTACGACAGTAAATTGAAGCACTACCACATGAACCAGTTATCGTCGCGGAGAACAATGCTAGACTTTAGTATTTTTACATAAATTATATAACGGAAATATAGACTGCTCGGCATTATTAGCTATTCTTCAAGTACACGCTCCCTCTCGGTTACCAAGAAAAAGTGCCTACAACTTATTTGGAAATATTACTTAAACCTTTGCCAAGGCTCTGTAGGTAGTATATAATCTCAAAAAGTGATGATATCGATATGGCAGAACCATTGTCGAAATTTAAAAAGAATCTATGTCTTATACTTTACCAGTAGCGTTAATGTAATATTAAGTAGACAGCTGCCATAATAAAAAAATATTATTTAATTTTTCTTTTCCATGTCTTTTTTTTTATTTTTCTTTGACAATTATTTTGATCTTGTTTACTTGGTGTTGTAAACTAGAAAAGATAAACTGGGATATCCTCGGACTTTGCGAAATACGACGTAACGGCGAGGAATTAATAACTTTAAATTCAGAGCACCTTTTCTACTATCGTGAAGGCCCACAACCTCTCTCGTATCTCAGATAGACTTGCCTATCTGACATTAAGACTAACCAAGATGCATAAGCTAAAAGTTATCCAAGCTTATGCCCCAACAAGATTGAATCTATTTTGTAGTGCACGCTTTGACGTCCTATAAATGAAAAAACACAGTTGATAATGTCATGTTAATGTTAAATAAATAAACAATAGAACATCCGGATGAACGTAGCAGAAGAGTTCTACGAAGACCTAGGGAGGCTTATGGACAACAATAAAACTACATACACTGTGATAATGGGAGACTTCAATGCCCGGATTGGAAAGAAAGCTACAGATGAGGAAACTAGCATTGGAACTTATGGTTTAGGAACCAGAAATCCAAGAGGACAAATGCTTCTTAACTTTCTTCAATCCAAATCACTGTACGCAATGAACATCTTCTTTCAAAAACAAACACAGCGAAAATGGAAACACCTTAATGGCATACACAAAAATGAATATGATTACATCATTACAGATAACAAACCAAACGTGAGAGATGTTTCTGTACCTACTCAACAGATTTGGCACTGGCAGTGATCACAGATCTGTAAGAGCGGATGTCCTTTTCAATGTCCGCGCACATAGAAGAAAGTTAGTCACCAGAAAGCAAATACCACATCACATGAAAGTTGACATATTACGTGCTAATTCTGATATCTATAAAAGTGCTGTAGAGCAACAGTTTCTCCGCCATGACAACCTCAACAACATGACAGTTGATGAGATAAACAGCAAAATTGTTGATGCAATGACTGAGAGTTACTGTTTATAAAGCCACAAATTACCCAGAACAAGACACAAAAACTCAATTCAATCACACTTCAAATGATGGAGCAAAGGCATGATTTTGTTTACGTAAATATGACCACATAAGCGCATACCGAGCCAAATTGAAGTGGCTCCCTATCCGTGAACGTAGAAACCTGAGAATTCTTTGTCTTCTTTTCTCCCTACTAAAAGAACCATACAGTCCCGACTACCTCAAGTCTCGTTTCAATTTTTTGGCAAATTCACACGACAGACCTCTTAGATCTTCCAATAATCTTCTCCTTGAGATTCCATCCCACAGCACATCTTTTCGCCAAAAGTCTTTCTCCATCGAGGCCGCTAGACTGTGGAACGCCCTCCCTGACGACATAAGGAAAATTGACTCAAAAGAGATTTTTAAGAAACGGACTCGTGAACTGTACTTTAAAACTCTATCACTTTCTTCCTGTGGAATCTAAACTTTCTTAATGTATTTTATTTTCTTTCTATTTATTTTCTTTTTTTTTATATTATCCTTTATTTCTCTGGCAGTTATTATTATTGTTGGGCTTTTCGTTATATACTAGCTCCATTTATATATGTATTTGTATGTATGTATAAATATATATATATATATATATATATGTATATGTATTTTTATATATAGGTATATAATATTCATATTATAGATGTGTATAATTATTGTATATATTACATTATTTGTATTTGTTTTAGATACATAAGTCTTGTAGATGCTAAATTTAGATTAATTGGCAATAAGTTAAGTTGTTATCTGTTTCTTTATGCACGCCAAGTTGATATTCCTACAATAATTGGTTGACAGGTAGAAAATGCCTACGGCATTATGTTCGCCTTTTGTGCATCTTTGTTAAAATTTTGTGCAATAAAGAATTTATAAATAAATAAATAAATAAATAAATGATATGCACAGTGAGGGGAAAACAGACACACCTGAATACAAAATACTGAAAAAGAACATTAGAAGACATATGCGTGCTGACTTAGAACAATACAATATGCACCTTATAGAAACAGCAATAGAAAGGAAAAATAGCCGCAGAGTTCTAAAACTGCAAATCAGTCAGGGTAGAAAACAAATATTTAAGCTGTTTATTGACAGAAATCATTAACTCATTACTGACCGCGAACATCTCCTTATAATAACAGAGGACTTTTATCGGACTCTACACAAGCAGGACTACCACTCCAAAGTGTAGCAGTGCATGAGCGACAAAATAGGATTAGATACCCTGTTCAAAACGTTGGGTCTGAAGAGATGCCCGATATTAATACCCCAAGAAATACTCCTCGCAATCCACCGGATGAAGAACAGACGCGCTCTAGGGGAAGACGGCGTGTTACCAGAGATGCTTAAAATGAACACAAAAACTGTGTGGGACGCAATAGCTACACTCTTTACAAGATGCATCATAGAGACCAGAGTTCCCTCTACCTGGAACAGTGCCGTTATAACCCTCATTCATAAAAAAGGAGATATCAAAAAGCTGGATAATTATAGGCCTATTAGTCTCCTATCTCACCTATACAAGTTATTTACAAGAGTCATAGTCAACAGAATAGAGAAGAAACTGGACGACTACCAACTGCGAGAACAAGCTGGCTTCCGGTCAAGATTCAATACAAATGACCATCTTCAAACTCTCAAAACCGTCATTGAGAAGTGTAATGAGTATAGAAAGCCACTTATATTAACGTTCGTTGATTATGAGAAAGCGTTTGACTCTGTAGAATGGTGGATGGTAGTGCAAGCACTGGTTAGCTGTCGAGTAGACGAGAGACCCGCCGTGGGGTGCCGGCAGTAGAATGATACCCCTCCTCTCATGCCCATGGATGCAGTAAGAGCCTGCTAAGGGATACCTCCGGAAGATGGGCAGCAGCATCTATCCGTGTATCAACATTCTATACTGCGCTCACCAACCCGCCTGCCAAGCGTGGTGAGTATGGCAACAACCCCTCATGCACTTGGATCTCTAAGTCAATAAGGGAGGCCTATGTCCAGCAGTGGATGTCTTACGGCTGTAATGATGATGATGAGACGAGAGATACATCCAAATGCTGAATCACCTCCATCTGAATTCCACATCTTGTGTTGCCCTCCATAACTAACAAATTCCGGTTAGAAAGAGGAGTTAGGCAGGGTGACACAATCTCTCCAAAACTTTTTACACTCTCGTTGGAATACATATTCCGACGTATGGTATGAACTGGAAAAGTAAAGGGCTGACGGTAGATGAAATGAATACCGCCACAACAAAAATTATGACCAATATGGCAGACATAGCTAACTACAGGTTACCAGTGGAATTGGTAGCAGAGTACAATTATACCTCGGTCATAAAATAACTTTAGGCTTTGAAAACCGAACCGCGGAGGTAGAACGCAGAATCGCACAGGCTTGGGCAGCATTTGGTGCAAACAAACAGACTCTACGTGGCAAATTGCCACTGCATCTCAAAATGATAGTTTTCGAGCCACTGCTCGAACATCTAACAACTAAAAACTTGGCTTGTTAAACCAAGTTAAAAACTCGTTGTCATGCCCGTGTTCACCTATGGCACAGAGACCATGACACTCACCAAAAAATCTGCAGAGAAGTTCAGAGTAGCGCAAAGAGGTATGGAGAGAGCAATGCTCGGCATATAACGTTACGCGACCGAAAACGCAACGAATGGATTCGAAGCAAAACAAAAGCTATTGACGTGCATGACACATTGCCAGAATGGACGCATCTCGCTGGACCAGGCGTGTGTTAGAATGGAGACCCAGAGCGGACACCCGAGGACGCGGCCGACCACCAAACCGTTGGGTAGACGATGTCAGACGACACGGAGGACACGACTGGATAAGACGGGCACAAGATCGCCAGGAATGGAGAAAACGGGAAGAGGCCCATGTCCAAGAATGGATCACAAAACGGCCCCAATGATGATGATGATGGTGACTTAGTGTTGTACCTAGAACAGTAGGTACGTACGTTCTATACCAGTTGTTCAGCTGTAGTATGGTACCGTTTTATAGTTATATCACTAGAGATTAAATGTTATTATAACCTACCTAATGTAAAACACCATAGGTACCTACCATACTAATTTTTATTTAGATAAGATCTTGCATATTGTTATAAAAGTTATAATAAAACATAGTAGGTGATTATGTTGTAGTATTATAGATATAGAAATTATCTTTGTTAGAAAGTTATGTTAACTATAAATAATGTTGTTTTAAATAATAATATATTTTTAAAATATAAAAACAGTACACCTTACATTTCTTGTAATTTTCTATTAATTATTGATTTAATTTTATATAAAAAATACTTTTGTTTGTAATTCAAAATGTATTATCATATATCTACATGTTTTGCGGTATATACATAGTATGTGGTATAACCTCACTATATATAACATAACATTTAGGTGTCTTAGAACAAAATATTTTTTGATCGTAATTATAAAGTGCATTTTTTATGCATTTTTTTTGCGTAATCTTTTTTTTAATTTTAATTTAATCGAATAAAATTATTTTTTCTTGGGCTACGTAAATTTTATTTGTTATTGTCATTGTCAACTTCATTGAGAAGGCTACAAAACAAAGAAGAAGTTGATAAACACCATAGTTTAAAAATGACAATTGTTTTCGTGGAACGATGACTCAACGATGACTCACTGGTCAGTTTACTTACCAAAACCAAACGACGGCTAAAAAATCTTGGTAAGTAAACTGACCAAAACCAAACGAGTGGATATAAGTATTCGTAATTTTGAATTTTAAAGACTTGGTATTTTTTATTATCTTATTATTTGTCATACATTCTAGTAAAATGATCTTGTTATGTGGCTATAATGTTGCAAAATTTGTATTCCTGTATGCTGTGACATCCTGTAAGTGGAGGAACACATTGACATAAGTTATTTGTTATAAGTTTATATTTTTTTGTGATTCTTTTGTTGGGTGTCCATAAATAAATAAATAAATTTAGCTATGGTGACGAGCAGCGCACAACCACAGAGTACGATAAGCCTTAGTTCAGATGACCGCGCGGCAACGCGCGCTGCCGGCCGTGCGGTTCAACTGTTCAGATGGCGGCGGCTTGCGCGCGGTGAACATTCAGTGAGAATGGACGTGGAGGAGGCTATTTGCTTGTGGGTTTTATACCGCAAACTGCGACGTCGTCGTCGAAAGCAAATACGATACTGGGTGCACCCTATTTTGAGGCAAAGACTTTCTTTAAGCCTGTTTGTGACTTTATATCCCATATAAATAAATAAATAAATCCCACACTAAGACAACACGAAGAACGGTTTTTCAACAATCTCAAATCGCGCGCCGAGCCAACCGCGCGGTGCCGCGCGTTCATCTGAACTAAGGCTAATGCGAAAACTGGATCTCTCTCTGCACTCTACATTCCTTAAAGGCCGCTCCACATTCTCACGAGACATTCACGCGAGAATCTCCGGAGATTCTCGCGAGAACTGTAGCGAGAACTTCTTTTGGGTACACACTCTCACAATGTTCTCAAATAGTTCTCACTACAGTTCTCGCGCTCGATGACGATGGACGCCGAAGTAGTTTTTTAGTTTATTTTTGTAGTCTTTTAAATTTGTATTCCATAGCACGGGTTCCGCTTGGAAATATTCTAAAAATTTCAACTCAAGTTCGTTTGTCCAAGTTACGCTCATATTGACGCCACGCGGTACACAACACACAACCGTTCAAGTCGGCGGCTCGCGCGCTACTGAGAAACATGCGAGTGTGGAGTCAATACACGTTCTCGTCTGTTCTCACGTTCTCGCGCTCCTTTGTCTCGCGCCAAAAAACCGACAAAAAGTGGAGAACAGCCGGAGAACAACGCGAGAACTTGAGAAGAATACGCGAATCGCTTCCACATTCACGTTTCTCGCGTTCGTTTAGCGCGCGAGCCGCCGACTTGAACGGTTGTGTGTTGTGTACCGCGTGGCGTCAATATGAGCTTTTTCGCCACTTCTTTTTAATAACTTTTTTCTCTTTAGCATACGCATAATTATAATATGCGAATGCGCATAACAATAAACTTTTCGCAGCGGTTACTTCTGCGTCCATCGTCATCGAGCGCGAGAACTGTAGTGAGAACTATTTGAGAACTTTGTGAGAGTGTGTACCCAAAGAAGATCTCGCTACAGTTCTCGCTGAGAATCTCCGGAGATTCTCGCGTGAATGTCTCGTGAGAATGTGGAGCGCCCTTTTGGGCCGTCTCTACCACGAGCGAGGGAATCGCGGCGATGATGTTATCGTCGTTCCACGTATTTCTATAAACTCTCTTAGAGGCCGTTTTCACGAGCGAGAGAATCGTGACGAGTCCGCGCTATAGAAATACGTGGCACGACGATAACATCGCCGCAATTCCCTCGCTCGTGGAGACGACGACGACGACGCGACGGCACCTTAGATTCGTCCCTCCTCGGCAGAGACCTAGCGAGTATATTGTTCTGTGGACCTAGCTAGCGAGCGAGTGAATTGAATAGCAAAAAATTGACGTTTGACAGCGATGAATCGCGAGACATAAGCCTTATTCTTCTTCTTTTCTTTCTAATGGCTGATGCATGCCACTTGCTGCAACTCTGCCAGTGTCAGTAAGTAAAAATAAAATAAACGTGTTGAGAGCGGGTAACAGCAAGCCGCACACGGCCAACGATCGTCGCTGCGCCGTATTCCGACGTGAGGCCCGCAAACGAGGTGTGAAAACTCCAGGACCTCCGCCCCAGCTACCAAGTGCCCTGAGAAGCCGGACCGCAGCAGCAGCACCAGCACCAGACTACGCCCATCTGACGAACCACGAGGCCATGGTACATACACCGGCAAATCCGCCGACTGACCGTGGTGCTCCCCTAAAAAGGAAGACGAAGAGAGGAGGTAAAAGGAAGAGGAAACCAGTGGCTTCTTCCTCCCCTCACCCGCCATCAGCCACTACTGAACAGCGAGAGCCAACGCACCATAAACCACCGGAACCGCCTTCTATCCCGGAAGTACAGCTAGCGTCTTCAGCGCCAGTAGCTTATCATGCCCAGAACGCGTGCTATATACTGGATGCCCCCACATCACATCTAACTCCAAAGGTGCACTTCAAGCCCACTGCACACTCCAGTACAGAGGTACCTTTACCTGCACCCACACTACTCACAAGGACAGTTTTGCATCCAGGCCCTCCACCACAGCGAGGAGAACACCAATTGCTCCACTCACGAGCACCTCAAACGCAGAGTGCACCAACACCAACAGCAACCCACAAAATGGCGGGCATCGCCGGGGAACCGATGTGGATCATGCTCAGGATTCTGGCGGATCTGCTCACCACCATTGTCGCCGGGGGAGACCTCAAAGAAGCGGCGATGCGGGGACTGACCGCCATAAATGAAAACCAGTATGGGTAGCCACAACCATCTACGGCTCCTATACTGGAATCCCGGAGGGGTTAGAGACAAAATCTCGCCCCTACGCCTACTTGTGCAGTCACAGAACGCCCATTTACTTTTGATTGGCGAGACAAAACTTCACCCCAATTTCGAACTCAGGATTCCTAACTATTTCTGCTACCGTCGCGATGAAGTCTCTCCGCGAGGAACAGCTTATCGAGGTACGGCGGTTTTGGTCAGGAGAGATCTCGTTCACGAAGAGTTGCAGGAACCGCCTTTTGAATCTCTGCGCTCAAATGGGGTCCTGGTGAGCGCGAGCGGCAGAGAGCTCAGAGTCTTTGCCGGTTATCGTCCGCCCGGTACGTACTACTCACGACGAGATACCGCAGCCATATTCCAAGGAATCACCACCCCTACGATCCTCGTGGGAGACTTCAACGCTAAACATAGGGCCTGGGGGTCGAGAACTATTAACCCAGCGGGACGTCAGTTATTCGACGATGCAGAGACCAATGACTTCGAGGTGCTGGGACCAGATGCTCCAACACACATTCCCAACTGCACACAGCATGCCGCAGACGTGCTCGACATCGCCATGCACAAAAATATCCGTTGCCCGATCCACATCGAAGTACTATACGACATGGAAACCCAGCACCTCCCAATCCTCATCACTCTCGCCCTGGCGGCGAACTTCACAGTGCCCCGAAACTTCGTAGAAAAAACGGACTGGGTGGAGTATGAAAAGACGCTTGAATCTCTAACTGTTGTTGGTAGAATATCAACTCCAAAAGAAGTCGAGGACACCGCCATTTTTCTCCTTCACAAAATGAAAGATGCGAAAATTGATGCCTCGAAACCTGCCTCATCTAGACCACCACGACGAGACCAACTTCCTGGGCCAATAAAGGAAAAGCTGCGGAGAAAAAGAGATGCTCACCGACTCTGGACCCGAAGTCGATGCCCAAGAGTGAAGACAGAGCTCAATAAATTAACCTCAGAAGTCGCTCAAGCTGTCGAAGCCTGGCGAGGTGCTAGCTGGGACGCCAGGATAGACAAAGCTGAGGAACGAGATACAAACCTCCACGCTCTCAATCGTCAGTTGACAAGCACACCAACTCCCACATTTCCGCTGTTGAACGACCAGGGGCAGCGTAAATTTGCACCAGCAGATCGGGCCGAAATACTGGCGGCCCACTTGGAGGTGCAATTTTCACCACACCCCGTAACCACAAACACCCCGGAGACATTAGCTCACCACACCCTCGTTAAAGCTACGGTAGAAGAATTCCTATCGCGCCCGAAACCACCACTTGACGGAATCACATTCATCTCCCCGGCCGAAATAAGGAAGGCGATCCTCCGACTCCCCAGACGCAAAGCACCAGGTAGTGACGGGCTACCTAACTTAGCCCTACGACATCTCCCTCGCAGAGGCATAGCTGCTCTTGCTATGCTGTTCAACGGCATCCTGCGCACCGGCCATTTCCCCGACACCTGGAAAGTGGGTAAGGTAATAATGCTACCAAAACCAGGTAAAGACAGGCGCTATCCCGCAAGCTACCGACCCATCACACTGCTATCTACCACTGCCAAGCTGTTTGAGCGCCTGCTACTGCGGAGACTGGTTCCGCACATTGAACCTAGGCCCGAACAGTTTGGATTCCGCAGTCAGCATTCCACAACGCTCCAGCTCACACGTATCCTGCATCACCTTGCTCACGAACTCAACAGCGGCAGCTCAACAGTCGGGGTCTTCCTAGATGTCGAAAAGGCTTTCGACCGAGTTTGGCACGTCGGCCTTATCCTGAAGCTGATCGCCTCCACCACACCACCAGCGATCATTCACATCGTCAGGTCGTTTCTCACGGGCCGAAGCTTCTTCGTCTCAGTCGAACAAGAAGAATCTCAGCCACGACCAATCACCGCCGGTGTTCCCCAAGGCAGTTGTCTCTCACCAGCACTCTACGCGTTATACACTAACGACATCCCAACCTTAGAAGGCCATCTCCTGCCCGGCGAACGGGATGTCACACTAGCGCTCTTCGCGGATGACAGCGCCTACTTTGCTTCCTCAAACTGCCCAGATACAGCCCGTCTCCGAATGCAACGCCTCTTAGACATCCTACCAGCATGGCTAGACAAATGGCGAATAGCCGTAAACGTCGGGAAGACCGCCGCGCTCCTCGTTACCCGCCAACGCACTCCGTTGCCGCCACTCCAACTGCGAGGCCAAGCAGTAGAATGGCAGACCTCCGTCCGGTACCTCGGCGTCGATATCGACAGATCCTTGACGATGAATGCCCAGGTAGAGCGAGCGTTAAGACAAACGCGCGCTGCCCGGGCAATGCTCCGACCTGTCTTGGCATCGAGACTACAGCTAAAGACGAAGATGGGGGTTTACAAAACCTACATCCGCTCACGACTCACATACGCGACGCCAGCGTGGTACGCGCTATGTTCAAGTACAAACCGCAAGAGAATGCAGGCTCAGCAGAACATTGCCCTACGAGTCTGCACAGGAGCGGGGCGGTACGTCAGGAACGACGTCATCGCCCGCGATGTGCAGATGCCCAGTGTTGAGGACTTTGTGGTTAAGTTGGCACGTCGAATGTACGATCAGGCCGACAATAGCCACCATATACATCTCAACACCATCGCCCCGCTGCACACGCGGCCGCCAGACAGCAAATCTTCCTGGAGACCGGTGCCCCGTGAGCTCCTAGGCCCAACTGACTCCTCGTAAGGTCAACCGACTCCTCGTAAGGCGTTGGATTGAATAGAATGCCATAAACGGCAACACCCCTGGACTCGGAAGTAGTTGCTTCCGAAGTTGAAGCTAGAGTAAAGATCGTAGGATCGACTCTTACCCGCACTTCCCAAGAAGAAGAAGAAGTGTAGAAGACCCGATTGATTGAGAGCGGGTTAGGCAATTTTAAGCCACAACATTATCGGAAAACAAAATGATTAATAAGCTAAGCAAAAGCAAATAAGAACAAAATAAAATAAAAAAAATCCTACGTAAAAGTAAAAGGAAATTAATGAAGCTTCGATCAGATTATTTAAGTTATCAACTATATTATAATATATTACAATCTAAGATTATTCATATTTACAAAGGATAAAATTAATTAAAGGAGAGAAGGTAAGGGAAAGCAAAATTTTGAAGCAGGTAGGACGCGGGGTTTCCTGAGGGAGAACATCATAAAGGGATAAGCGAAGTTTAGGGCAATTGAAGAAAATGTGGTCTACATTTCCTTCCTCAAATCTGCACTCACACATTGAGTGATCCTTGATCCTAAGTTTCGCAAGAAATACAGGTGTACAAGCATGACCCAGTCTTAGGCGGCAGATAGTTTAAGTGACGATCTTATTGGACTTGCGGAACTTAAAGAACCAAGGAATAGGTGGGATATCTGGTTGGATATCAGAGTAGTACTTGCCTTTACACAGCTTCGAGGTATTCCACAAATCCGTCCAGGATTTTTGAAGAAAGATTTTTGGAAGAAGGCTTAAATCGTGGCAATATAATTGAAAATGGTCAGGAGAACCTATCTGGATAGCGGCTTTTGCGCATGAGTCAGCTAACTCATTGCCTAGAATCCCAGAGTGTCCTGGAATCCAAGCTAGAACTACATTAATGCCTAGATTGTGACACTCAAACAGAGAAAGTTTAATTTTAAGATTATTGGGGAGAGACATAAGCCTGTTGCTAACCTGTGGCGAGATACGTAATCAGTCTGCCGAGTGTTTTAAACTTACTTAGATAGTGGACAGTGACAGAAGAGTGCTTTATTTTCTTCTTATTCTTAAATGGCTTTTTTAGAAATATAAATTTATTTATTGCAAAATTGTTGTTAGGTACAAAATGGATCTTAAATTTCTTGGTACAGTCAATTTGTCTTAGGCGTCGTCCTAACAGAACGCGACTAAGCGATCATCGCAAGATCGCGCGATTTTCAATCGTACGAATCCGCGATCAAACATACTGATATGGAATAGTTGTCCTAATCGGCTTTCGCGCGATGCGGTCGCGCAACTAGAATGTTTGATCGCAAGTTCGTACGAATGCGCGATCAAGGTCACATTTTGAGAATGTGATTTGTTGACGGCACACAGCGGCACACATTAGTTGATTTCATAGTTTCTTTGAAATGAAATTTGAGGAAAAAATGATAATTGAGTTGCGTAATTGACCTACTTTATGGGATAAACGTAGAGATGATTACAAAAAATCTATTTTAAAAAACAAATTTCAACAATGCACTTTGCGTTCTACGTCGTTTTTAGGGTTCAGACCAAAATGGTAAAAAGGAACCCTTATAGAATCACTCTGTCTGTCTGTCACAAATGGATATCTCGAGAACTACTGATGCTAACGACTTGAAATTTGAAATATTAAAGATAACACTCTTTTACTAATAAAGCATAATATGAAAATGCTAAAAAATATTCTTATTTTGATTGCAGACAGGGGATCTAAAAGAAATAAGTTTTAAGTTTTATTAGTTACTTAAACTAGGTTGTGTGGTGTCTCATATGAAAGGTATTCATTTGCACATTAATAAACAGTTTTTAGTTTTCCTATAAGCCGTATCGTTTCCGAGTTATTTACAAAAATGTTGAAAAAACGACCGTTACCCACCCTTATCTCCGAAGTTTGCGGAGATAAACTCCTGAAACTTTTATAGCTAATAGAAGTATATGTAAAGTTTATAGGAAAATTATAGTAAATTATTGCTATTAGAAGTGTATGTAAAGATTACGGGAAAATTATAACGAACTCTCTAATTTGGCGTAGTTTTTTATAAATCATCGAAAGTGTAATAAAACTACATAAGTTCCGCCATCAGAGAAGAGATGGCGCTGTCAAGGTTCTCCAACAAATATAAACGATGGCACGGAATCCTCGGTGCGCGAGTCCGACTCGCTCTTGCCCTGATTTATTTTTCATTGCTATCGAGATCCTCAAAATATGTAGGTCATCCACATATTTCCCGAAAGTAAAAACTGACGTCGTCCATGGTTAGCGCCGATGCCATGCAAACTGCGAAGCGGGCTCCGCGTGCCATCGTGTCGTGAACCGCGTGATGATCGCGTATTCGTGTTTATTTCGTGTTAGGACACCTAGTAATTGTTATCGCGCGACCACACAATGGTCGCATCGCTTACTCGCGCGATAATCGCGTAGTGGCGTTCTATTAGGACGATGCCTTACACAAAACACGTACAACGTTTGCGAGTCTGAGTACTCATTATCTAAAATTTGTACCTATTTTATATAAACAGGTACATAAATAGAAAAAGCTAGTTATAACTAGGTAAGTAATATAATTTAGTTAAAAATATTCCTGGAGTATATTTACTTGAAGGATTTTTTGTGTTTGGTTTTACACAATTCTGCCAGTGTCAATTTACCTACATTTTAATAGGGTTGATTTTATCGTTTTTTTTCACGTGTTTGCACACGGCTTTCTTGACTGACATGAGAAAGAAAATTACGCTTAGAACGACACGGGCTGACGGTTCCCCCATCCCCTGCCCCAAGAATACTGGAGCACGCGAGACCACCTGAAGCTAGGAAGGCATCTATCTGGGCGTCCGCCGCCCAGTGGGCGATAACCGTTGTCCTAAAAGTGGTGGAATTGACCTAAAAGTTGAAGCCAGGGTAAATAGCGCTGCTAGAGGCGCAGCGTCAAGAAAAAGAAGCTGACCCGTTTGATTGATTGATTGGTTTGACGGTGGACCATTTGATAAGCGAGGGAAAAGCGAAAAAAATAAGAAGAAGAGAAAGGAATAGTTTTGATAAATTTGTTTATTTTGTCATTTTTCTTTTCTTCCGCTGGGCAACGTGAAAGTGTAACTCAAATCATGAGTAATAGACCTAGTTTCAACAATAAAAATAGAATGAACTCTAAAATAGAAAATGAACCAGAAGGAAAAGGTACCAAACCTACTCGAGAAGCACCTTCGGTTTTGGAAATCTTTGCTCTGATGATTGTGCACATTTGTAAGAAGATACTTTTCTTTGACACCAATTTAAAAATAGCTATTTATCTAGGAGCTCTCTTCCTGCTTTCTCTTATGGCAGATGTTCTGACATTTCCAAAGTCGTATTTTTCTAGAAGCGACAACCTTTTTAACCAATATTTCGTTAAAATTGGTTGGTTTTGGACGCTGTTATTAACACTTCCATATGTTATTTTGACGTCATACACTACTTGTTGCGGGAATAGGCGAATTATCATCACAGCTCATCTGATCAGACTGTTGATTGCAACATTCTTCTGGTATATGTGGACAACATTTTTCAATATTGTTGAAACTAACTATGGTCGGTGCAACCAAAAGTCGATCAATGATAAAATGACCTGTTTAAGAGATGGCCATTTTTGGAATGGCTTTGACATATCTGGACACTGTTTTATACTGATATATTCAAGTTTGGTTTTAATAGAAGAGGGACGTGCTATCAATGGATGGGAGCGTATTAAAGATTTTATAAGAGATGAGAAACATGCCAGAATTGTTGAAGATAAATCATTGAGAATTAATCCACTCAAGAATTTACAGCTGGAAGAACTGAATGTTCTTATTATATCATATGAAAATTATACACCTTATGTAAGGGGATTATTGATAACCATGGCACTACTTCAATTACTGTGGGACGTGATGCTAGTATCAACAATATTATACTACCACATCATGGTTGAAAAATTCATAAGTGGAGTAATTGCAATTTTTACATGGTTTGTTACCTATAGAGTATGGTATACAATTCCAAACATTCTGCCAAACTTACCTGGAGAAGGATTGTTTAAATATAATAAGGAGAAACCAGTTCAGACAGCACCTGTGTACAAAAAACGAATGAGTTCTAATGGAAGCAAACATTTTATGGGAATGCCAATTTACAGATGCCAAGATAATAAAGAGCCTGTTGTAGATCCGAAATAAATATGAAAGCTCATTATTACTAGTAAGCACAAGTAAATCCATTGGTTTTAAACTCTGCCTTGCAATTAATAAAAATGGTCAAGGCTTGATTGAATTATCTGTAATGTTGATCTTACAATTTATAAGAAGGATTCCCTCCTGTACCACTGTAACAAGATTAGAATTACAAAAAATGACTTTGGAATGTGTACCAGTACTTATTTCTAAGATCAATGTATGTGTAAGTTATGTGTTTGGAAAAATGGTTGTTTTATTATATTAATAACATATGTTTTTTTTATTTAGGTTTTAATAAAAGGTGCTTAGTGAATATTATATCATTATTAATTATCTTCCTATCTCAAAAAAGGTACTACTTTGATCACAGATTACAGAACCTGTCATAATTAGGGTTCCGGACCAAAATGGTAAAAAGGAACCCTTATAGAATCACTCTGTCTGTCTGTCTGTCTGTCTGTCACAACTGGATATCTTGAGAACTACTGATGCTATCGACTTGAAATTTGAAATGGTAAAAGACAACACTTTTTTACTAACATAGCATATATAAAAATGTTAATAAATATCCTTATTTTGACTGCAGGGGGGCGGATAGGGGATCTCAAAATTTTTAAGTGAAGTTACTAGGCCGTGTGGGGTATCATATGAAAGGTATTTATTTGCACATTAATAAACAGTTTTTAGTTTTCCTTCAAGTCGTATTGTTTTTGAGTTATTTACAAAAATGTTGAAAAAACGACCGTTCCCCCCCCCCCCCCCCTTATCTCTGAAGTTTGCAGAGATAAACCCGTGATACTTTTATAGCTAATAGAAGTGTATGTAAACTTTATAGGAAAATTATAGCGAACTCCCTAATTTGCATAGTTTTTTATACAACGGGGGTGGAAGGGGGGTTTTCAAAAATTTTGTGAAATTAATAGGTGATGTGGGGTATCATATGACAGATATTCATTTGTACATTAATAAACAGTTTTTAGTTTTCCTTTAAGTCGTATCGTTTTTGAGTTATTTACAAAAATGTTGAAAAAACGACCATTCCCCCCCCTTATCTCCGAAGTTTGCAGAGATAAACCCGTGATACTTTTATAGCTGATAGAAGTGTATGTAAACTTTATAGGAAAATTATAGCGAACTCCCTAATTTGCATAGTTTTTTATACAAGGGGGGTGGAAGGGGGGTTTTCAAAAATTTTGTGAAATTAATAGGTGATGTGGGGTATCATATGACAGGTATTCATTTGTACATTAATAAACAGTTATTAGTTTTCCTTTAAATCGTATCGTTTTTGAGTTATTTACAAAAATGTTGAAAAAAATAGCGTTCCCCCCCCCCCTTATCTCCGAAGTTTGCGGAGATAAACCTCTGAAACTTTTATTGCTATTAGAAGTAAATGTAAAGATTAGAGGAAATTTATTACAATCTCTCTACTTAGCGTACTTTTTTAGAAATCATCGAAAGTGTAAATCTCTACATAATTTCCGCTATCAGACAAGAGATGGCGCTGTCAAGGTTCTCCAACAAATATAAAACCGCCTTTGTCATATATTATATTGTATGATGGCACGGAACCCTCGGTGCGCGAGTCCAACTCGCTCTTGCCCGGTTTTATTTTTGTTCTGATTTATTTCGGATTAAATTTTATGAACATCAAGATGGCGTGGTACTGATTTATAAAAACTGGGACATAATGAGTGGATAATCCTTTACTGACGGTCGGGGGCATCGTGGCTGTTCGGAAAATGACAATTTGTATAGTGTCACGGTTTTCGTGTTATTGGGCATTTTTGAAAATTTGAAAAAAGTAGACCTTTACCTACTCTTAAGTGCCTTTACAATACAAAGAATTTTCTCAGTCTGTTTTCTGTATAGCATTCCTAGATAGTGGTGCTATCAAATGTAAACTACCAATTTTGTATGATAGTCATTGTTTATTTTATTTTTTGAATGCAAAATTTGTGCTGAGTTATTTTCTTTTTTCTAATTTTGGTATCTTGTGGTAAAAAAAAATGCACAACTAATTAATTAATAGCCTATTTCATTAAGGACGCATTTACGATTTGACGCGCTTATATTGCATACTGACTAGGGTTGTTGCGAATATCAGCATCAGCATCTGCTGATGATCAGCATTGATTTAAACATCAGTATCCGCATTGATCGATGCTGATTTTCAATGCTGATGTTCGAGTCGCGACATGACCCGAAGAGGCGGGACTTGAAGCGCATTTTTGTACAAATTAGGTAAACAAGTACAAACAACACACAAAGGGTGTTTGTTCCCTGTGCTACTCTTTGTGTACTAAACCCTCAAAAAATGCAAGATTTTTCGAGACTCGGTTTCTATTTGAAGAACCACCTACATTAAGTAAGTGTGGAACACTTAAGTTTGAGAGTCCGACACGCACTTGGCCAAAATCAGCATCAGCAGCCGCTGATGTCAAGATCAAAAATCCAGCATCCGCTGATGTGTCAAAAAACAGCATCAGCAACACAGAACAGATAAAAATGAGATAAAATGAATCTCTGTTCTGTGATCAGCAACAACCCTGATACCACAGAATAGTTATCTATACAGTATTTTAACTCGGCCGTATTTTTGAAATAAATACCTACAGCCGCGCGGTACGTAAACATGCGATAGGGCTGCCCGCCTCCAGCATTTTAATTAAATTTGCCTACTTTGTGTTTCCATTTAGTTTTGTGATTGTAAATATACTTTTTTTATATAAACAAATATAATACTTTGTGAATTGAATAGATAAATTGAAAATATAGTGTACGCAGAAGTACTATAAAATAACATAGTTTTGAATTATTAAAATAACCTACAATCTAAATGATATAAGATTATAAGACACAGTACTTTTACCTAACGTTTTAAAGTTCCACTCTTACTGATGAAAGCGTGATGTAGGTACCTACCTAAAATTACGCTTAACGTAGGTATTATTTAAAAATATTTTCACCTTCTACGTTAACGAAGTCGTGGGTAAAAGCGTTAGCCCAAAGAAACTATTCCACGCGGACGAAGTCGCGGGCAGAAGCTAGTTAATAATAAATAAAATACCACGTCTTTACTTTGAATTTTTTTACATTTAACATTATTTATTATTATTATTTATACAAACTAACAAAACGAAACACACATGCCCCGAGGTTTTTACACAAGCGTACCTAACCGTATCATGATTCATGAACCGCCTATAACTACCTATTTCACTCGTGTCACTCACTTTCTATTTAAGAATCCAGAAATCTTTTTTTTCGGGAGATAAAAGGAAATACTTGTCCATTAAAAAGACAGACATTATGTACCTATCTACTACGTAGTAAGTAAAATTATTTTAGTCTTACCTTTCAGAGTTTCCAGGTAATCTAAAAAAGTTATCTCTGGATGCGTTCTTGAAGATTTAATGCAACCAAAAACAGCACAATATAGTACCTATCCTACTCGACATATTAAATACGTAAGTAGGTACTTGAACTTATTTTTTGAGAAAAAATCGCGCGTAAAATAAAATACAACACACCTCCGTGCGTCACTGCGGCACAGTTGCGACTGTTTACATGCCGAGCAAGTGCCGAGATCGAGGCGCGTAGGTATAGCTCGCGCTTCGTCCGTTTGTATGAAGTTGGAACACTGTCTATATAATTCCGCCGTGCTGATACTGACCATTCATTCAAAATGATCGTTACTTTATACACCAAACATCAACAAAGACAAAGGAAAAAAAAATCAAAAATATTCACATAAACCACAAAAATAAATCATCAATATTCCACCATAATTCTAAAATTTTTAAAATTTTGCTAATTCACGTAAAGCGTATTGTTTAAGAAATAAGGTTGTTTTTTTTCCCATGAATTATTGTTTAATGTTTCTTTTTTATCGTAGTATATTTTTTATTATTTTAAATCTTCGAGTTATTGAGATCTATGCACCGAAAGTGGGCCTATTTTCATAGTTTTTGCGAGAAGAGGCTATGGAAAACTATATTTTTAGGGTTCCGGACCAAAATGGTAAAAAGGAACCCTTATAGAATCACTCTGTCTGTCTGTCACAACTGGATATCTCGAGAACTACTAATGCTATCGACTTGAAATTTGAAATGGTAAAAGACAACACTTTTTTACTAATATAGCATATATAAATGTAAAAAAATATTCCTATTTTGATTGCAGGGGGGCGGATAGGGGATCTCATAATTTTTAAGTGAAGTTACTAGGCTGTGTATCCTCACGCATAATGGACCAACTTTGAGTCTAAATGCGGAAACGGAGTCTCACACACATTATTTTTTATTAGGCCGTGTATCATATGAAAGGTATTCATTTGCACATTAATAAACAGTTTTTATTTATTCTTTAAGCCGTATCGTTTTTGAGTAATTTACAAAAATGTTGAAAAAACGACCGTTCCCTTCCCCTTATCTCCGAAGTTTGCAGAGATAAACCCGTGATATTTTTATTACTAATAGAAGTGTATGTAAACTTTATAGGAAAATTATAGCCAACTCTCTAATTTGCATAGTTTTTTAGACAAGGGGGTTGGAAGGGGGGTTTTCAAAAATTTTGTGAAGTTACTAGGTGATGTGGGGTATCATATGAAAGGTATTCACTTGCACATTAATAAACAGTTTTTATTTTTTCTTTAAGCCGTATCGTTTTTGAGATATTTACAAAAATGTTGAAAAAACGACCGTCCCCCCCCTTATCTCCGAAGTTTGCAGAGGCAAACCCGTGATACTTTTATACCTAATAGAAGTGTATGTGAACTTTATAGGTATTACAAACTCTCTACTTAGTATACTTTTTTAGAAATCATCGAAAGTGTAAAAAATCTACATAAGTTCCGCTTTCAGACAAGAGATGGCGCCGTCAAGGTTCTCCAACAAATATAAAACCGCCTTTGTCATATATTATATTGTATGATGGCACGGAACCCTTGGTGCGCGAGTCCAACTCGCTCTTGCCCGGTTTTATTTGAATTAAAAGTATATTATTTTGAAGGAAAAAACCCATATTCTATAGACACTGGTTTTCTGGTTCATTTGGTATGCTTAAAATATGTCAAACTTCGACGGATAAACCAGAAAATGAACTGGAACTAGTCCTATTTTCCTAATATTTTGACGCGTTTCTTAAATGCGTCCTTATGATTCCAAAATGGTATAACTTACGGTATTTCTAGCACTGAATTAAAAAAATATTGCTTTTAACATGAGTCAGAAGCATTTTTTTGAATTTGCAAGTTAATTAAAAACTAATTTATTTTTTATAATGTTACAACTAGGTAAACAGGCAACTAGGAAAAACCTGGCGTGGTCCCGCCATCTTGACGTTCATTTTAAATTTTCATCCAGTTGAGGTCAAATAATTGCTAAATAAAATGATTTTAGTACAGTTTTATTAAGACACTACATATGTTTGTAAATATTTATTTATTGAAGAATAATACTGTTTCAACTTAAAATAATCTACACATAAACTCTATTTACATAGATCAACCACATTATCACAAGCAGAAAAGGCTCTGCAAACTATTTTGCATAAAACTGTAATTTTTTATCACCTTTCTTCTATTAATTCTCTACACCTAGGTTAGGGTATCAATAGAGGATATTAATTAATATTAAGCTTTGCACGCTTTATATCCGTAATTTTAATTTATTTGAATGAGGTAAACATATATTATCGCATGTATTGTATACCCTACCCTAGCTTAAATATTTTTTCGAACTCATCATCCCCCATTTTGTCTAAATTGTTTTTTTTTAAACCCTAAATTGAGAGTTCAAAATAAGACCGGAAACGCGACGCATTAATAGAAATTTAAAGTGAGGTCTCAACCTAACAAGAAGCAATTTTACATTTTGGATACTTAATTTGACGTCATCCAAAGCCCGCGAAAAGTGCAACAACTCAAATTTATCAAATGTTCTGTTATTTTAAGAAATAATTTTATTTTTTCAATGACAATACATTTTTATTTGTATGTTATCTAGGTAGAAAAAATGCATATTTCGCCACATTGAGTTGCCAGAACAATATTAACTGTTCTGTGACAATACTCTTCGCAAAGTAGGTAAGTACATAGTTATTACTTTAATTTCATTGATACATATGAAAAGAAAACCTACCAACTGAAACAGATGATAAACATATTCGGGAAATTGGCTAATAGGTAGGGGTTATAATTTATAATACAATTTTTTTGAAAACATATGCTACAGCCAATACAACGCCCAGTGATGCGACACCGGCTGCCCCGAGGTAAGCTGGCGGCTGCGACATGATAATCATTTTGACAGCATACGGTAAGTTAGGTATGGTAAGTTTGAATGATTCGCGTTGCCTAACGCGGTTGAAATAGTCTTCTAACAATGGCCGTTTCCCGCCAGTCCAATATCTATCTTCAAAACCCAGCTCCCAAAGACGCTGCAACAGCACTGCTAGATTGATGTCCGCAATGCTGAAGTTCTCACAGCATAACCAATTACCTGAAAAAAATAATAATAGCTTATGATGACCTGGCTGATGAGAGTGATGAGGTAGATAGATAGATAAAACGTTTATTTACGACTGCAGACACACATAAAAGAAACAAAAGCTGAGTACAACACGACAATATGTACATCAAATAAACACAAAATATAACAAATTAAGACAATATATGTAATTAGCAATCAAAATGCTATGTGTGTGCTGCAGCACGTCAAAAGGTCATGGCTCAGCGTGAGATATGCTCAAGGAGCAAACGCTGATTTCCAGCCATAGCCTGTAGAGTGCAAGCAGAAGGAGACGCAATCCGTGTATTGTGTACCTACATTATTTAAGTTTTATGGTGAATAGATTGATATTAATTATATTAAGATTGATAGCATGTATTGTGTACCTACGTTTTTAAGTGAAATCTAAGCCTGTTGTTATTACGTTTTGCAGAGATTGTAGTCTTATTTTTGGCAAACGAAGTGTTTAGGTATACCTTCAATTTGTTTTTTCAGTAATACCTGTTTCAGTTTAATTTTAAAAGTGCATTTATTATTTACATTACGAACCGGCGGAGGAATATTGTTCCAACACTTCGTTGCCAAATATCTAAAGCTACCCTTGAAGGACGCAGTTTTATGATCGTGGTACAAAAGCGCAGATCGAATAGAGCGTACAGAATTTTTATTAATAGCAAAACGGAGTTTCGAATGCAGGTATTCCGGCTTTCCAAATTTAAACACGTCGAAAACTAGGCCTCCAAGATGCAGCATTCTTCTAGACTCCATGTCCAACATAGCCCTGTCATTTAGGTAAGGTGTTATGTGGCTTCGAGGAGGAATATTGAAGCAAAAGCGACAACACGCGTTTTGTACTCTTTGCACGGCTCGCTGGGTTTGTGAAAGTAATCTTGTAATAAACAATATCTCCATAATTTAACTTGGACATTATTAGAGATTCACATAGAACAATACGGGATGCTTCAGACAAATAGTTCCTAATCTTATAAAGGATCTTCAAACGGTAAAAGCAGGTTCTGACTAGGTTCAGGACATGCTTCTCGAATCTGAGTTGGCTGTCAAGAATGATACCAAGATTTCTCGCTTCTTCAACCTTATCAACTTTAGAACCATTGATCGAAACGTCAGGGTCACAGCTCAGCTTGCCAATTTGATGTTTGGTACCCAAGACCATATACTGCGACTTAGTTGGGTTTAACACGAGAGCATTTCGCCAAGACCAATCAGCAATGGCATTAAAATCTGTATTTAGCTCTTGCTCAGCTTGCTCTAATTTACTAGGCTCCTCAGAGACATAGATTTGAACATCGTCAGCATAACAGTGAAAGTTGGAGTGCTTAATTACATTAGTTAGATCAGAACAGTAAATTATAAAAAGAAGAGGACCCAGTATGGAACCCTGTGGGATCCCACGAACAATTTGGCATTGGTTCTGACAGCACTGTAGATCCATCATCCTTAACCAGCTTCACAGTCTGTAGACGATTGGTCAAATAACTATTAAACCACATCACTGACAACTGAATCAACCCGTAGTAAGAAAGCTTGGCAAGAAGGAGCGGTATATTGAGACAGTCAAAAGCGCGGGTATAGTCAAGCAGAGTTAGTACGGTGCATCGCCCCTTATCCTGCTCTGCTATAACATTGTCTGTTACATCTAGAAGGGCAGTAACCGTTCCCCGGCCCTTACGAAAACCAGGGGAGGTAAAATATTATTGAATTCCACAAAAGATAACTGGTCACTGATAACTCGCTCAAGGAGGTAGCTTTATCCCACCCATAGCTCGTACAGAGGTTTATTCTATCACCCACCTGGTAGCTTTAGAACAAGCTCTGCTTACTTTGGGGTTAGATTGTTTTATGATCCATCATTATTTATTTATTTCTAAAAGTTTATTAGGCCTTGCAGCGCACCCATGTAGATACCTATATTTGAACACTTTCTGATGTGCGTAAAACACTTTTCCCAATGTATGCACAAATATAATTATCTTAGTATGCCCACAGATTACAGAAACTAACAGTATCAATCCAAGGGTATGATGAGACTGACATACCAACAAAGGTAAAAGTCCTGTAAATAAATCGAGAAAAATAAAATAAAAACTCCAATACAAAAGCGAAAATACCAACGCTATAATAGCGATTTATCTTATCTAACATAGCCTACAAAATCGTATTATTAATACCAACAGTTCACAGCGAGAAAGAGTGTAGGTACCAAAAGTATGCAAGCATAGATTTGAGATTGCTTTGCTCACCCGCCCCACCTACTTGCAAGTAATCTGTGACGCGGCATCAAATGAGTGGCTAGAGTTGCATCTACGATGATTTTGATAATAAAACGAATGTGGTGAAAAATTCAGTTATTTTTATTGGTTGATTAAATATTATTCAGTTTTATAAAATTATGGATACATTTTTTTCCTTGTCTAAATCTTGGTTACCTACTAAATTTTAACGTTGGCAATATTCTAAATCGCATAAATTATTTCAATAGGTACTCATGAGGAAAACAGGAGCAAAGCGGAGGAAAATCAACACAATCTGTAATATGTGGTAGTAGTTCTATTCTTTGACATAACGATCTAGGTTCGCACACACTACACACCTATGCTATTATTGCTCTTTTACCTATAAAAAAGGTATTCAAATACTTCGCCAGCAAAGATTTGAATCTTTGTTCGCCGGTTGGTACCTACTACTTGATTTTAGGACTGTTGTTTTTAAAGCCATATCCGATTTGAAGGAACGCTGATCTAGAAAGCGCAACGATGACCATTGTTGTGTGTGAGCTCCTTTGTGCTGAATTCCTTTATTTAAGAATATTTACATATTACCTTCCTACGTTCTGACCATTTTTAGAGGAAAGGGAAAAAATAATTCTAAAACTTAAGATTTAAAATATCTTTTACTTTACCTGTGTTTGTCTCTCGGCAAAGAAAAAAAAATATTTTTTTATTAGTTCTTAGACTTTGGCATCCATCCACTGCACAATAGTTACGCTGTTTCGGCATCTAAAGGAACGCATTTAACGTGCGTGCGCCCAAGCGGGCGGGCGTGTGGCAGTTTACTGCCGGCGTATCACCAAGTGGTAGGCTTTTAACGCGTGGCCTTGAGCGAGTGACGGACGGCTGGTATGACCTCTAACTATGTTAAGCTCTATACAAACTCTTTGACAGACTTACCCTCTGGTTGTGTCTTCAGTTGCTCTTCGATTTGCGTTAACACTTGATCCACGATGTTCAACATCTTCAAATATTCTACTTCATTCGAGAGGAGTTCATGCTTCCGGTCTTGAATTTCTGCTTTGTACAGGAGCACCCTCTTAGCTTTTGGATTCTCCTCGGCCAGTTTTCTCAGATTTCTGGAACTGCCCAAGTCTCCATCTAAAGCATTACAAATAAACATTATTACTTGAAACCACAGAAACAAAAAACCCAACTGCGGGTTTAAATTAGGGGCAAAGCCTTGCGGCACTGCAACAGGTACCAACAAAATGATTACTGTTTGTTATCCTTATGGCCAAAGCTTCCTAGACTTTAGTAGATATTTTTAAGACCTACAATTCTGAAGTTCCTATTTCGATAGTTATTAAATGATATTCTAGTTCGGCGTACTTAAGCTTGTATTTTGGTTAACCCAGCGTTATGTTTTAACTTGTAATTATATTGTTCTTTTTAAGTAAAAATGGCTTGTTGTCCCCCTTTCCATAACTTTCATTATAACATTAGCGTGAAGCACTCCCACGATTTGCCCGATCTAATGACACCTCATACCTGAAAATCCATCGAGCCATTTATGCTACAGAGCGGCATAGACAACAATAGGCATACATTTTATTGAACAGAAAGAAATGTTATTTATCTTAAATCTACTACACAACACGATAACTTAAGACACTAAACTGATCCTGGGCTTAACGTGGTAGTGCGTTTTTAACCTACGCTAATTACAACTAGCCATAAGTGTGCCATTGCCATGCAAAGGTCTCCCTCCATGCGTAGGTATACTCAAAGAATATATAATATCCTCTCTGGCGGCAGTTGGGTTAAAAGTTGGTATCATAGGTAAACCTCCCGCCGCGCCGTTATCTCACATCACATTTGTAAATTCCTTGAGATATGAGATATTTAATACTCATTAACCTCATTGACCATCAAATTGGTATAGGTACATTATAATGTCGCTCGTGGACTTTTCTGTGTATGTAAGTCGAATTACTCATGGCCGTTGTTATCACAGTGATAAAAGATGAATATAATCTTTCTTGTAGATTACATAGATAGGTTTGTTTATTTTTTTATGTCATATTTACTTAACTAACGTTTTTATTACTGATATGTATATGTAGGTAGGTGCATGGGTGCTTCGCCGGTACTTGTACCGAGTTGCAAAACGAGAAGCAACCTCTATTGTCATCACGGCAACGCCCTTGAGGATACAGCACAGTATATCCTAGAGGAATGCAGCGCTTGGGCGTTGCAGCGCCAGGCGCTGGAAACAGTAGCTGGTAGCGACCTCTAACTGCAAGTCTGGTGAATACCAACCATGCTTGGAGTGACAGAGCCTGGGAAGCAACGCTTTCACAGAAATGTGAAAACGTACACGACCATATAGAAGGAAGCACCGGAGCGAGTCAGAGGAGAGCTCTCAAAAACCGCTTTGCCGGCGGAGGACCGGAAGACGACGGCATTTTGATCGCCTTAATCCGCTTAATGGAGACCAGCTGAGTGGTGATGCGAGGAGCCCGGCATTGCACAGGTCTCCAAATGTTGTCAATATCTTAGGACTCTCTCGTTTCAGAGGGGGGCTCAGGAAGGATCCGTCTAAGGCGGATGATCACCGACACGACAGGTTAGCGGTCGAATCCAAACGGGAACCCGCAACCCTGTCAAGTGCTAGTGCGCCGCCGTCGAACGAATCCTCCGGTGACGAATGGTTAAAATGGTGCCTCTGAAAGTTTATAAATCGAAACAAAGCCCAACTGTGGGTATAAATAAGGGGCAAAGCCTTGTGGCACTCCAGCACACCAATTGAATAATAAATAATGAAATGAATTCCTAAGAGATACGAATATAGTGTACTTTTGTAGATATTTTAAAGAACTAAAATTCCCTTAGATATACATTACATACACACCTGAGAAAGTTAACCCTCCTTTTTATGTTAAATTATAATTCTTCTAACTTAGGTCCCACTATGATAGCCAACATGACACGACCTATTATCCTAGTTAGTAGCAATCCATTGAATAGGTAGCTACGTACCAACAAATTGTTTAATTACAATTGCACTTACTTTTTAAAACTTCTCTTACAGGTAAGATGAAAGGCAACTTGGGGCTTCCACAAAGATGAGGGTGAAAGAATGATCCCACAGTTATTACTCCAGCTGGCAATGCTTCTATAAGCTCTCTGAACTTGTTGATGTTTCGTACTACTTTGCTGTCATTTGATACATTCAGCAATGGAGGCAGATCTAAAAAAATATTAAAAGGCAGTGTTATGTAGATATTTTTTGTAGCTGGTTAAGAAACAAGAGATTCATGGGTTCGATTCCTGGTGCATGATGTAACAAAATTTGTTTTTAAGTAGATAGCTGTGCATCATAATTATTAATTAAAATAAGTAGGTACCTACCCTAAGTACTTAAGCATTTATTTATCCAGTAATAAATACATGTATTTTATCTGGTTTCCTCTCAAAGGTGAGAGTTCAACGTAGGCTATCTATAGGTAGGTACCTAATATTAAAATTATTAAAAATTTAAAAAAGCCAAACCTGAATCTAGGTAAAATTCCAAATAATCTAAAATTCTTCCAGAATCCGGTATGGTCTCATTTTTAACTTTCAATACAGGTATTTCTCCTCTTGGGTTTAATTCCAGAAACCAGGATGAATATTGTTCTCCTTTAGTGATATCGACAGTCAATGGTTCAAACTCAACATTTTTTTCATACAGTGCCATTAAAACCTGAAAAATAACACCAAAAATCTATATCTCACTAATATTTTAATAAAGCCGAAAGTTCGTTTGTATGAAGGTTTGTTACCTCTTCACGCAAAAACTAGCGTACCTACGTATCGAGCTGAAATTTTGCAAACGTAGATGTTGACTAGGATTAACACAGACTACTTTTTATTTGGGTACAATGCATGCGAAGCGGCGGGCACAAGCTAGTATATTATATTAGTTTGTCATAATTAATTGTAGCTGCACTATCTTCTCATTCGTCGTACAAATAGGTAAAATAACATAAACATGACCTATAATAGGTACCCACTTACTGCATCAAAAGGAAACCAAATATATATTCGGATCAAAAAGTAGTTTAACTACCAGTTTTTTTATGTCGACAGTTGCCAAATTAAATGAATATAATTTTAATTTCAATGAATAATTTACCTTTTGGGAGTAAAAACTGTAGTAATTGCAATAAAGAGATATGTTTAATTTTTTAACACTTGTTTCCTGAGGCACCTGTTGAGGTGTATTTGCTTTGAAAGTTGGCAGCTTCTCCAAGTACTTTTGAACATAATGCATTGTGGATAAAATGTATTTTCTAATTAGCTACAACAACTTATCTAATATTTACTGTAAAAAGAAGAAATCCATCACCGGGTTTTTGGACCAAAGAAACCCGCGGTTTTTTCAACACAAATAAAAAGTAGCAATACCAACATAACAATATTAAAATCAGCTGACTAACCATGCCGAATGAGCTCTTCTAGAGCCGGCCAAGTATGGATAAAACGGTAACACAGAAGCAGAAAGAATAAAACGGTACGATACCGGTCATATAGCAAGGCATAGATAAAATAATAAACATATATTGTATCTGTACGTTCTTCGTTTATCGTCTTTAATTCGTTCAATGCCGTTCAATCTTTAATATTCACTCACTCTTTCATTCATTACGTACGATAATGGGTCGCTTGCTTGGTTGCTTGTTCTTGTTTTTCCGTTTATTGTCTTCTAGCCAATGTAATATTAGCAAATGTGAATAATTATACGTCTAACCAATTTTCCTGTGGACAACTAATACTCAGAATCAGAATACAATCCGACCACATGTACAATTTTGTAATAAAGTGAAAATGGAGACCTCAAACACTGACTCCGTGAATCTTGGCGTCGGTGAAGTCGATGCTGAAATCGGCGAAGAACTAAAGCAATTAGAAGAAGGGAAAGATTTTGATACGCGAAGCGAGGTGTCCAGTTCGACATCTAGCGAATCTACTAATCCAAGTATTAGCTCAGTCAGCACAAAATCTAAGGAGAGACGTGGTACTCGCAAGCGTAATAAGTCCCAAAGCCAGTCACCTTCACGCAAGAAGCGAAGACGCGTTACTGATGCCAGTAATAAGATAAAGACGTACGATTATATGACTAAACTGAACTACTTGTTCAGAGATACCCGGTTTTTCCTGATCAAATCTAACAATGCAGAAAACATAACACTATCAAAAGCAAAAGGCGTGTGGTCTACCTTGCCCCAAAATGAAGCAAATTTAAATCAGGCCTACAGAGAATCGAGAAATGTATTACTGATATTTTCTGTAAAAGAAAGTGGTAAATTTGCTGGGTTTGCAAGACTGTCCAGTGAATCAAGACGTGATGTTCCCTCTGTATCCTGGGTTTTACCACCTGGACTATCGGCTAAAGTCTTAGATGGAGTATTCAAGGTGGACTGGATATGCCGTAAAGATTTACCTTTTAGTAGCACTCTACATTTATACAACCCATGGAATGAAGGAAAACCAGTGAAAATTGGTAGAGATGGACAAGAAATAGAGCCTAAAGTTGCTGAAGAACTTTGTAGGCTATTTGCTGAAGATGAGGGGATTGAATTGACACCTATATTGAGAAAATCTAAAGAGGCCTCCAAGAAAGCATATATGAAGGGTGGCAATTACAGAACATACCGGGCCCCAATGTCTTCAAGAGGTTCTGGCTTCAGAAACCGAATGTCGTCCACATCTAGACCAAGGCGTAAGCCGTTTATGTTTAATAGAAGTAGAATGCCATCCAATACATTTAAAAGAAGATCCCCATCTCCTTTCAATATAAGAGACCGTTTACCAACATGGTTCACTCGGAGTAGAGATACTTATGGTACAAGCTCAGCAGCTGAAGCCTATGTGGCTGAGTACATGCGTTCAATGCATCATCAACTGCCTCCTTTGCCATACCCACCGCCAGGGTACAGTGGAGCACTCACAAACTATGAAGGTCTGCCGCCACCACCTCCACCGCCTCCACCACGTTACTATGAGGTGCCAGAATACCCGAGACCAGTGCTTGTCTATGATAAAAGGTCTTATGAGCGTTCTGTGGATGAGTTCCTTTGGCGCACTTCAGACCGTTCCAGGGCGCGCAGTCGCGAGCGTGATACGCACAGGTCATATCGTGATCGTCGATAAGTTATGTGACCACCAATGTATTGATTAATTCATTATGATAAAAATAAAATAAAAGTTTGTGCATAAACTTTGAACTTTCTTGAATGAAATGTGTGTGTGGTGATGAACTATTTTTGGACAATCTAAAAAGGACAATTTTGTAATGTTTTTGTAGGAAATCCAGTGCTGTATGATGAATTATTTTCAGTATTGTCCAAACAGGGTATCAGATCTCACCTAGTGCTAAGGGACTGACTCCTGAAAAACATTTGTATTATTTACAAGTGCATCTCATCTGAGAATGTGGTATAATCTGTGATATTTTTTCATTTATAGTAGATGCTAAGTATATCCAAAGAAACAATGCAATAAAAAAACTGAAAAAAACACAATTTAAAAATGAGTTGTGAAGTTATGAAGCCAAACCAGTATTATGTAGAATATATTTATTTAAATAATTGTACAAGAGTATTGTTTGCTATAAAAATAGGCTATTATTTGGCTGCCTAAATATTATAAACAAAAAATTCTTAAGTAAAATGTGACCATCAGTTAAGTTTTTTGACATTGTTTCAATTTGTTAATTGAGTCTCAAATGCTGTTTAGTGAGCTTTATTCTATTTTATAATATGAAGTGTGAAATTAACTTAATGTAATGATATTTTGAAGACTTCAAAGACTTAATAGATACTCTTAAAAGTATTCTGAAACTGAATGAAACCTTTTCCTGAGGGCCTTGCAGTGTTTCTTCTATGGTAGATAAAATAGACAAAAAATTAATCACGGTTGAGAGAGTACACTTGCAAACAAAAGAAAAATAAATAGCAGGTAATAGAATGGTGGAAATTTTACACAGCATCATCTAGACTAGACCCAAACTGAGCTTGTGATAGGGGTACCAGATGATTCATAAAATATTGTTGTGTTTCCAACTCCAGCTTCGGGATTTAATAACATACTGAAACAAATCACTGATTGACTTGAACACCAACCACTATAGCACTTGTAGGCGCTCGGTTGTTCCGCTCTGATCGCATTCGAAGCCAGTAGTAGTCTGCCTCTTGGCTAGCATGCCCATATCAACACCTTTTGACTATTCTATAAATGGAATTAAGCTAGTTCACAAGCTAGACGAAAATCAGTTAAGCAACCATGTTTACAAATCACATGTTTATGTTTTATAAACCTTCCTTTAGTTAGAACTTTCATTTGTTTACGTTCTAAAAATGCCTTGTTGATAAACAACATAGTTCTTTACTGACTTGTTTAATTATTGATTGGTTTTTAGGGTTCTGTAGTAAAGAAACCTATTGTTTCGCTTTGTCTGTCTGTCGTCAGCTTTACGAAGAGACTATTATTCCTACAAAGCTGTAATTTTGCATGGACATACAAAATATTGATGCCATATCTCAGCGCTCTAAAAAAATAACTAGTTTTTGGGGAGGTCCCCTTAGACTACCTACGCGTAAGACGGTGATGGACTTTTTTGTTCTTGATTTTCCCATCGTTTGGGATAGCGTTGAACAGGTATTTAAAAACCACTTGGGATTGCTAAGACATTTTTTCGAGTAAGGGTTCCGTTTGCGAAATATTTAAGATTTACACTTTTTTTCGAAAATCATGAATGTAGTTTTAACTATGAACTTTCTAGGAAAACTATAACGGTTTGGCTAGCTTTCTTAGGCTCGGAGATATTGTCGCTCAAATAAGTGATACGGTTTACTAAACAGCAGAATACTATAAACCGAAAAGTCAAATAATACCTGTTGAAATGCACCCGAGCAAGAGCCTACCTATTTCATCACAGAACAGAGAAAAATGAGTAGAGTTAGCATGATGCCTTTTTACTAAGAGAACCAGTGTCGCTAAACTCACACATGTAAAAACTAACACACAGACATAAAAATTCTTATTGGTTGAAAGAGTACCTTAAAAAGGGCATAAAATCATAAAACTAATTTTATTGATATTAACCATATTCCGATCGCTACATGGTTCAAAGTTCAATAAAATAAACAGTGACAAAAATGAATATTTAGTATGTCCACTCAGCCAGAGATGGCGCTTTTGCCAAATATTTTTTATAGTCTCTATTCCCAGGAAATAAGATTACTAATACAATGGCTACTTTTTCTACTCAACCAGGGATGGCGTTTTTGCCAAATATTTTTTTATAGTCTCTATTCCCAGGAAATAAGATTACTAATACAATGGCTGCTTTTCTTGATTGCTTGATAATCCACAACACAAAGCCACTCAACAAGAGATGGTGCTATTGCTATATTTATTTGACGGTTTTGCATTTTGAACAAAACTAACAAAAAAACAATAAAATAATGCTTACCGGTGATATGATATGCCCCCTTTCGTTAAATTTTTGGTTCGGCTTTCGTTTTTACACTCTAGAACGGCACAATACGGCATTTTTATATTTTTTTTTGTTTTTTTTTTGAAGTACGTTTACTCTGCTAAATTAAAACACGACTGAAGTAAGCGGTGCTCGAAGTGCGCAGTACTGCGCCTACTAGGTGTTACGCGAGCCCCGCCTACTTACGATTTCTATGTTTTCTCTGTTCTGTGTATTTCATCATCATCCACAGTCCGTAGGTACCCACTGCTGGGTGTAGGCCTCCCTTTGCGTACGCCACATAAGCCGAGCCTGTGCTGTGCTTAAGCCAGGAATTTCCCGCAACCTGGCGAATGTCGTCGACCCATCGCGCCATCGGTCGACCACTTCTCTGCCCACTCCTTAGCCACCATTCGGTCAAAGTTTTGCTCCACCTGCCGTCACCAGATGACTAAATATCTGCATAAATTAACAAACATTTGTCCGGCGTGAATCGAACCCGCTACCTCCTGCGTCTCAATCGGCTAATACCTACTAAACCTTACTATCATTGTCTATTCTAGACGACGGACGTCTATACGAGAGCGCGTAGAGTTAGGAAAGCGATGCTGCTATTTTGGGTCGGGTCGGATCTCAAATCCTACCGTTTTCGCTATTGGGCAAATTCAAAGACATTTCCACTGGACACGTTATGCTTGCAAAATGAATGCAATCACGTTCAACCAATTTTTGAACTACTAATTTACTATCTATTTTACGATAGGCGGAATCTGGCACTCAGGATCGGGCAAGATCTCTGCCCAGCGTAGTAGCGGCTATGCTGGCAGATGAGACGGCGTGGAAGGCGGTGGCCTCTTTCTGTGAGACCGAAATGGTTCGGAAAGAGGCCGCGGAGCGGGATCGCGAGAGGGCTGATCCCGCTCGTAGAAGAGTGCTGATCGCGGCGGCGGGGTGCAGGCAACGGCCGCCCCGCACCGCCTGCCCCATGAGGCTACGGCATCATGGGGCTGCGGCATCCCCTATAGGGGACCATCTGGGTCCTTAGGGTAGTCAGAGTGAGGGCTTGGACTATCCCAGACGGACCCAGGGAGGGCGATTTTAAAGTCGAGCAGATCAAGCATCTGCAAACAAGAATATTCATCATCATCACAGCCGTAGGGCTGCTGGACACAGGCCTCCCTCATACATCTCCAAGATCATGAGGGGATTGCTTTCATACTCGCCACGGCTGGCAGGCGGGTAAGAATAATAAATAATGCTGGACAATTCACACAGCCTCATCTAGCCCCAAGCTAAGCAGAGCATGTGTTATGGGTAGGTACCTACCTACTAGATGAATAAATATATTATACTACATAGATTGATATTTTTTATCATAGTATGTACTTACATATGTATAGAACACCTGGAATGAAAATCTGCAGATCGTAGGTACAGATATTTGTCCCAAATCGAACCCGCAACCTCTTGCGTAGCAGGCGGACCTTCGCCCGCTGCGACACAGAGGTTGTCAAAATAACGAGGCCATTTCCTGGTGGACTTGCTGAGTGGTATTCCGCTCTACTCTTTTCAGACAATTTTGTAAGTGTGTACTCATGTTTAATTCAAACAAAGTTATTTACGTTAAACCTCTGTTCCCCGTTAACCACCGTTAATCTGCTTCACGTACCTACCTAGACAGCTAACTAATTCTAGTTGGCTAGTAATTACCTACTGTTGCTGACGCTGCGTGGGTGGGTAGTAATAAATCTTGTAAAACAGACTGAGCTACTTGGCATGCAGCGGACCCCACCTTCCATCGCTTCCTTACCATTAAATCAGTGATAGTTAGGTAGAGCCACTTTTGTCGCCGTTTAGGTACCTACTCCTGTTATGTAATAGGAGGCGTAGAACTTGTAATATTTGGCGTAGTCGACGCAAGCGCGATAACACAAGGACGCTGGGGTGAGGTAAGGGCGTCAGTCGACGCTTAGCGGCGTCCGGAGGTGCTTTCGCGCTTCGCGCCGCGCCCCAAACAGCCCGAGCGTGGCTCCGGGGCGTGGCGCTTACATAAACACGCGCGAATGCGCGACGGCGTCAGCGTCCGTCCTAAAGACACCCCATGTTGGCTCACGCCACCACCTGAATTTATGTGGAAAGCAACAACCGCGACGCGCCGCCGCTGCCACTACCGCCACCACCGCCGATTATTGCGCTTATAGGTAGGTGCAAGTACCTACTATAAGAATACTCTACCTATCTTTATGTTACTGCCCAAGGCAATTTACCACCCATCTACCCAAGATTAGGGTCTAGAAATCTAAGACGAAAAATACATACCTATATGACATCAATGGATTAATCAATTAAGCAAAAAGTCTAGCCTGGTTTATAAAACCTAGTTCCGGTATGGCTGATAAATGGCGAAAAATCTTTTTATCATCAGTTAATAAGAGAAGATACTATTAGGTATGTACAGTAAACCTACGTAATCACTACCTATTTCTAGGTACTGCATAAATAATGGACCTACTACCACTACTACATATGTAGTTAGTATAACTAAATTACTTAGGTAACTATAATCTAGTGAAAAAACAATTGGTGCACGGCCGGTATCGAATCTACAACCTTCGGATTGAAAGTCAGGGATAACGACTCTGTTTGGAATGGTGGGAGTTTTTGTGGTACTTACAAGTTAATTAAAAATTCTGAAATTGAAGTTCAACCCTTTCAACCACTCTCGAGCCAGCTGACTTTTTTATTCTCTTAGATATTTGGTAAGATATAATATGACAAAGTTTTAACCGGGAGGAAATGACAAAAAAAAAGTATTTTACCTACGTGTTTTCCACTGCTGGTGGGTGGGTCCAAGTTTATTTATTTATTTATAAGGACGCCCAACAGAAGTAGCACATAACATTTTTAGAGCTGAAGCACACCTTTTACAAAAAATGGTGGTATTTCATCATTGCCAGATCCTTTATTTTCGTCAAGGTGTAACAATGTTTTTTCGATGAGGTTGGAACCAATTTTAGGTAGACAGAGAGAATAGTGTGATAAGAGGAATGAAAGTCCTATTTCTTTATTTTCCTAAAAAAATTGCCATCATTCTTTGAAATTCGAACACACAATTACTAAAACCCGTCTAGTGTGGGTTAGACAAAAGGGAGCATCATTATCAACTTTTTTAGTAGATAAGTACCTAAGTCTTTTTATTTATTTATTTATTTATTCATACATAACGTAACCTTACAGCTAAACTAAGTCGACATAAGTAAACATAAAAGAAAATAAACAGGAAAAAACACAGGTACACAGATCAAATTAAGTACTTAATACATAAAATAACAATAAATTGGACTTAACGTAGGTAATTGCTAAAAGGGATGAACACAATAACAAACAACATAACACAGTCATAATATAAAACTTCCGTAGGTACTCATTTACCTACCTACTCTATTTACAATTTAACATTTTCAGAGTAGATATATCTGACATTCTTTCATAAGGAAGTTGACCTACGTCAGCAAAGTAATCTAAACCAGGTTTAATTTTTATTTATTCATTCATTACGCAACATTACGGTTATCTAAATCGTTACGCATGTAAACATAGGAAAACAAAACAAAAAAAAGTACAATTTAAGAGAAACAATACTATAAAGAACACACAACACAAGACTTACAACACACAGAACAGGATTAAGTTTAACTAGAGTGTTAGGATGGTTTTGAGCACTGCAGATGGGTGACTGTTGGCGCGGTATGGTGTATAGCTATTATATTTGTTCCTAAAATAGTAGGTAGATCTGTCACCAAAAAAGAATCACCAATTCTAAATAACACCCTCAAAAAACCAAGGTTAGGTTCTGGTTGTAATAATAATAACGCATTACAACCGAAAGGAACCGAGTATAAAAATCGAGGTATCAGAACATCATTTAGGTGACAGAACTACATACTATTTTATAACACATGAAATGTAGGTATTTATGATAGATAAAATCCCTTTTCTAAATAAGTCAGACTTTGCAGCCTTCCATAAAGAAAATTAAAAACTGTTCATAAAAATATTTTCATGTGTGTACGAATATGTATGTGTATGAATGAAAACCTTTCAAGTCTAGTGAGCGATAACATTAATTATTTATTTTCAGCATCGAAGATGAAGATGCAAACGCGTGCAACAGTGATGTTGCTGGCGGTACTGGGAGCGTTGGTAGCGGTGGCGGCGGCGATTGCAGCGGAACGCGGTGGCGGGATCAAAATCGGCGGAGCCGGTGGGATCGGCGGCGGCACACGTGACGGTGGCCGCGGCGGTGGCGTACGTATCGGGGGGGATGGCATCCGACGCGCACGTACCTCCCCCGCGCCACCCCCACCTCGCGCCCCCTCTGTCATCACTGCGGCGCTCGTGGTGCCACACAAGGCCTTCGGTACACGAGATTACACCAAAGCCGAGAAAGCTGCACTCGCCAAGCTACCGCGTAAACTAAAACTTTTCTCACACGTGCGGCTAAATATTACGCTTTCGACTCAGGGTCTGACGCCTAGTCCTATGTGTAAGTTTATTGATGCCTGAAACAGTAGTAAAATACTTACCTTCTGAATGCTATATAGTATAGATTACCTAGGATCTAGAATCTACTGACTATTTTTATACGCTTTCAGCTATCCTGGACTCGCTATGTAAAGAATTTCTAGCAGTCAACGTGTCTGCTATCCTTTATCTTATGAATCATGAACAATACGGGCGTTCTACTGCCTCTGCACAGTATTTTCTACAACTCGCCGGGTATCTCGGCATTCCGGTAAACGCTTTTCTATCTTTCTATGCATTTCATTGTAAAAATACTAGGTAATTATTTTCTAATAACAACATGTTGTGTTGATTATCACAAAAGTTATGTCATATTTGTGCAGGTGATTGCGTGGAACGCAGATAACAGTGGCCTCGAGAAGCGAGCTTCACACGCGTCGTTGCGTCTTCAGTTGGCCCCGTCCATAGAACATCAGACAGCCGCCATGCTCTCTATATTAGAGAGGTACAAGTGGCATCAGTTCAGTGTCGTCACTTCAGCTATTGCTGGTCACGACGATTTTATACAAGCTGTTAGAGAAAGAGTTACAGCACTCCAAGTACGTTAGATATTCTCAAGTAATTGTCTCTTTATTGTAAGAATTATAAAGTTAAATGATTTGAAAAACAACCTCTCCTTTTTCAGGATCGTTTCAAGTTTACAATATTAAACGCCATAGTAGTGAAGCGGCCGTCAGACCTAAGTGAGCTGGTGACGAGTGAAGCGCGTGTTATGTTGTTGTACGCGACGCGCGAGGAAGCCGCAGATATCCTGTCCGCTGCTGGCGACCTCCACCTCACCGGGGAAAACTTTGTCTGGATCGTGACCCAGAGTGTACTGGGGTCCATGCAGCAGCCGAATAAATTCCCTGTTGGTATGCTAGGTAAGCACACGCTGGCAACACTGAACACTGGCGCAAACAACAGCTACCTACTAAAGTTTTCTCTTGTAATAAATTTAACTTTTTACATTTTTAAGTGTCAATACAGTGTGAATTATGTTATCATATCACAGCTTAATAACAATGTTGTGCATGTGGGGATAATTTTCACAACCGTAACTTTTTTTGCGCTTTTGAACTTTAACTTTAAACTCGTTTTTTGTTTACAAAGTGCTAACCTAAAAGTTACAATACAAACTATGTACCTATAGGTATGTGAGCATTAAATGAAATAAAAATGAATGAAATGAAAATGAATGAAATGAAAATCAATGAAATGAAAATGAATGAAATGAAAATCAATGAAATAAAAATGAATGAAATAAAAATCAATGAAATTAAAATGAATGAAATGAAAATGATTTATTACACACACAAGAACACAAGAAGAAGCAGCTATTTAAAGGCTGGACCTTTAAAATTACCATGACGAGGAGTGAAGGAAAAAATAAATACAATGCTATTAAAATAAAAGAAAGGCAAACTGCTCACTCAGCGGGCCAAGTGAATGTTGTCACAGGTAGCCATCCCAGATGACAACGACGTGGTAGGGTGCGTCTAACAAGACCTGACTCAGCATTGTGCTCTGCTCCCACACATAGAGGATAAATGCAGGGGAGCGCTGGTTTTCAGTCAGGACCTAAGAATAAAATAATATAAAAAACAAATAAGTTCATGATATAAAAATGAGCATTAGTACTTCTAGCATGGACCAAATAAATACAGGACTGACAATCCCTAACATCAAAACGTAATTCGAAAATTAGTTACCTACTGTCTCAACATAATAGATGGCGCGAGGAGTAACGATTTAACAAATTTTAATAAACTGGTCATTTCCCGACACCTAAACGAACCATAACACGATTTAGTGACCGTAAAGATACAGCAGTCAAATATAGTTGGCGCTAACATAAAAATATTGTATGACATCAAACATGTAGTCGCTATTTACTAATGATGTCATCTCAGCCGTAGGACAGCTACTGTTCACGTCCACGGCTGGACTTAGGCCATCCTCATGGATCTCTAAGATCTTGATTGTTGCCACACGGGTGGGCGAGCGCAGTGTTGAATATTGAAATAGGTACGGAAAGACGCTGCTGCCCATCTTCTTAGCAGATTCCTACTGCAGCTACGGGCAAGAGAGGAGAGCCAAAATTCTTCTACCGTCACCCCACCGTCAATTACATTAGGCACGTCACGTTAATTATTAATGTCAAAGGAATGTTATTTTATTTAGTAGGTATTCTATGTAGGTATGCAATACTAGCCGCACACCGCGGTTTCACCCGCGTAGTTTCCGTTCCCGTGGAAATACGGGGATAACATATGTTACTTAGGGATAATGTAGCATTCTAGTGGTGAATGAATTTTGAGTAGTTTCGGAGCCTTTTCAGTGCAAACAAACAAACAATCAAATCTTTCCTCTTTATTATTAGTGTAGATGAATATCGATCTACATATTTCATCTGAAGATCTACAACTTTATGGTTTTGGAGTAGGTACCTACGTAGATTTAAATTTTATAATGAATGTGTAAAAGCGAACCTTATTTTAACAAAATTCTCTTTATAAGTATCTACCATCGGTTATAATAATCTGTCTGTTTAATCCTAACCAAATTTGTCAAACATTATCGTAATGTTATTTTAAAATGTCTTGTGATCGCAAAGATAAGAAGTGACTAATTGTCGCTTTCAGCTTGCTAAGCTAGGTTGACATATGGAATGCGACCGAAATATGGCGTTTAAGAAGGCAGATGGAGAATTCAAGCTACCTGATGCAGCATATACGAGCAAGCTGCCTATATCATCTGCGAAGTACAACGACCTGCAGTTCCTGAAAAAGTTCTGCGGGCCTGAAGCAAAAGATTATTACGATCAGCTTCCGCATGCTGCAAATGTAGCAAAACGAAGGGATTAATAGGACGTAAGATTTTGGACAACCATCGTTTTAGGCCGTGTAAAAGTGTGGACATTCATCAATATAGTGCAGAATTTTTAGGACTTCAACGCTAATAATCAAAATTTCACATAATTATAAGAACATTTTTTTTATAAACATTAAAAAATAATACTCTGATATGTATACTAAAAGTTCATAAATACATTTTTTTTATTCCTATTACTGGAGTTTTGTATTATCCAATTATAACCTTTAAACTCAAATATCTCAAAACTAGATTGCAATGACATTCAGCATTATTGCAGTGGACCCTTCATTTGTAAAACCCAACAATCAAAATCCATATGTCCGTCTGGGATAGTCCAAAGCCCTCACTCTGACTACCCTTATACGGACCCAGGTGGTCCCCTATAGGGGATGCCGCAGCCCCATGACGCCGTAGCCTCACGGGGCAGGCGGTGCGGGGCGGCCGTTGCCTGCACCCCGCCGCCGCCTTCTACGAGCGGGATCAGCCCTCTTGCGATCCCGCTCCGCGGCCTCTTTCCGAACCATTACGGTCTCACAGAAAGAGGCCACCGCCTTCCACGCCGTCTCATCTGCCAGCATAGCCGCAACTACGCTGGGCAGAGAGAGATCCTGCCCGATCCTGAGGGCCAGATTCCGCCTTTCCACGCACCACGCCGAGCAATCCTCGAGCGTGTGCTGGACGGAATCCTGGCCCCACCCACAATGGTGGCATTGCGGTGTCGGTTCGCGTCCGATCCTACTCAGGTACTCACCGAAGTAACCATGCCCGGTGGGTACCTGAGAAAGTCGATAGGTGACGTTACCTCCCTCCCTCCCTAGCCAGGCTTCGAAGCTAGGCAGAACAGCGCCGACGGCGCGTTGGCGCGAGCTCCTCGGCTCCTCGAGCCGCTCGCGCCACTTCCCAAGCGCACGTCGACGCTCCTCTTGCCGCACTTCAGCGGGCGCAGCCCCACCATCGCCCTCCTGCCGGAGACGAACGTACACTCGTGCGTCCATCTCCGCCAAGAGGTCAAGCGGCGGGAGCCGCGCCAGTAATGTCGCCGCCTCATGCGAAAATCGTGCGGTAACCGCGAACGATTCTGATGGCAATAGAACGCTGCAGGCTACTAAACATAGCCCTGCAGTGCCTAACACCCGTCAGTCTTTTGGACCAGACGGGCGCTCCGTATTAAACACTGTTTCAGCGTTAGTTGTCAACTACCCTACAACTACGCTACAACTAACGCAACAGCGTTTAACTTCGTTAGCGAAACAGTGTTTAATATTTTTTTCCATACAAACTTTAATCCCCTATTTTTTAACCCCTGCTGATTTAATTTACGCAACGAAAAGTAGCCTATGTCCGTCTCCACGTTCTAATCTACTCCAATACTAAAATTCATCCAAATCGGTTCAGCGGTTTTTAAACATATGTACATACATACATTCTTACTTTCACTTTTATATATTAGTAGGATTTACTGTCATTTTTGACATTTACAGTCATATTTGACATGTTTGTGTCAAAAACTACACAGCATACTGTACAGGACGGTTTATTAGGTAGGTATAGTTCGCGCAAAACTTCTTGAGCTCTGTGAAGTTAGCTTCAGTGACTGCGCAGTACACAGTTTTTAGGGAGTTGAGGGGAAGGAATGATAAAAGGGGTTCGAGAGGAGAGGGGCTCAGTCTGTGAAATTAGGGTTGCCAGCGCGAGTTTTGGTGTATTTTCGTTTTATTTAGCACACATTTTACTATGCATTTATTTATTTTTCAGTTATTAAAACAAACATATTTAAAAATCAATTATTATATTAAAATAAGGATTAATACAAACTTAAATGCTAGAACGAATTCACCTTTATTATCGCAAGAAGCCAATTTTTTTATACAAAATTTCGACTATGGGCAAGATTATTTATAACCTAGTTGGCAATATTGAATAAACATGTCAACATGCGCAACTTTTCATTTGCCGCAACGTTCACAGAGCTCAAGAAGTTTTGCGCGAACTCTACTAACCTAATCGATGATAAATGTAGAAAAATCCTGAATAAATCGTGCGGGGAGACAACAGTAGGTACCTACTAAAAACAGTTTTATAAAAGTAAGATCTGATATCTTCCCTGCCCAGGGGAGACAACAGGATTTTTTTTCTCCTGATAAAATATCTCCCCTAGAGGATCCATCAGAGGAGACATTAGACCTACACCTTATTTAATTTATTTTACCCAGGTAGGTTTAGACATGTTTATTACATGTGCCTATTTTATTAAAATATGAATATGCGTGATCCTTCCGAGCGCGGGCACCGTTTCAAATAAAAAATTGTTGTCTTTTACCATTTCAAATTTCAAGTCGATAGCATCAGTAGTTCTCGAGATATCCATTTGTGACAGACATAGGGGAAAGGTGTACAAAATGATCCCTCGAGGTAATATGATTCCCTATGGTTCTCAGCAAACTAGTAATGCCATCTATCTGATTTATACGCAAACGTGTTTTCCGTACCCCGCTCAGTGGTCTCACAGGGTGTCATGGCGGGGTGAGTGTTGTGCATCGAAATATTACGAAAAAAAGAAAAATGGTGTGTTTAATCTAAGGTAAGCATAAAAATAATGTTTCACTGTTGAAATTTGGTTGCATTTTACGGAATGAATGTTTTACTGGCTGTTCCTATCAATATTCAATTTATTCTCAAGCACGCTACGACCTCACTAAGGCTATGTTTCGTGGTTAGTTTTAGAAATTTTTTGAAAAATGTGCTCTTGAGGTCAAACGATCCCCTTGTGCCGGTACAAAATGATCCGTGGAATCATTTCACCCCAAACATAGAATTTAAGTTAGGTAATGTTTTTTCTTTGTTTTTTCTTTATCTACCAGTGTATGATTGTTTTTTACCTTTCCGTCTTATATATGTATATAATATATACATATATATGAATTTTGATACGTATAGTGCTTATATTTTTACAGATTATCATGCCACGTACATACCAATAAAAAAGTACCCGTCAAAACTGGAGTGAAAATTCCATGAAAAAAGCCTTAGAAGCTGTGAAAAATGGACTGCCATTCAAAACAGTTAGTAAGCCATTCAAAACACTTTTGATAAACCATCGACATCTTTTGGAGTTTACATCACGAGATTTTCGACCTTTGCCAAAGATACAAGGAAAAAGAAATAATTATGTAAGAAAAATAAAAATAGACACCCCAATTTTGACTAGCACACCCTATAAAAACTATTTAAAAGAGGAAATGCAGAAAAAAATAGAAAAAGAAGCAAAACAAAAGTCACGTAAAGACAAAAATGTGAAAATGATCTCTGAAAACAAAACTAAAGGAAAAGGAGTAGGAAAAGGACAAAATCAAAACAAGCAAATAATAAAGAAGAAGATATAAAGAAAATACTAAAAAAGAAAGAATAAAGAGAGCAAGGAATAGTTACGAGTCAGAACCTACGGATGACGCTGAATGCATGTTCTGCACAGAAGCTTGCTGGGTCCTTTGCGTATGCTGGGTCATAAATGGGGACATGAAGCATGGGCCGGGCTTGATAGTGATGACTGTTGATTATGGTGAGATAGTTTGCTTAAAAAAATAAGAAGATTTTCTGAATAGTTTGAGTTATTATTAGTGTTATTAAATATTTCTGATCTCAAGAAAAAGAAAGATGTTTAATGTTTGTATAAGTTTTGTAATTTCTACCTTGGTATTTAGACACAGTGTTGATTAGGTACTATAAGAATTTAAATAAACTATTTTTGATGATTTTTTGTGTTGAAAATGAACATAATCTTGATAACGTACCCGTATATATCTTTTATTTTAACTCAGCAGGCAGCAATAATAGCAGGAGGGGTAAAATGATCCTTCGGATCATTTTGACCCTACCCCAGGGATCATTTTAGACACCTAGGTGTACAAAATGATCCTTTAATAATGTTTTGGAAAATCTTAAATAAATTTGGTCTACATAAAGAACCCAAGATAAGGGTATGCTAAAACGTTACCACTGAAATTATTCATCATAAACTCTTTCAACATGTTCAATAACCTTCATACTTTGGACACAATCAAGCTTTTCTCTTAAGGGGATCATTTTGGGCACCTTTCCCCTACAGACAGAGTGATTCTATAAGGGTTCCTTTTTACCATTTTGGTCCGGTACCCTAAAAAAGGTACGAAATCAATCATCGAGGTTAAGCAACCGTACGCGCGGTCATAAATTGGGTGTAAAATGCATTGATATAAAAGCATAGATGAGCCCTCACCGTACTGAGACCGCGCCGTTGTGTTTCCAAACGATATGAGTGAGCTCACTCATGCAAGAAAGAGAAAGTAGGTAGTGTTTGCAAATAATGTGAGAGAAAAAGAGATAACACTATTTTTTCGGAACGCGTGGCGTGTTGCGCATTCGTCGGCAGTAGTTATTGTAAACACAATGCCAGAGTTTTTAAGGTGAGGGCTCGTCTATGCTTTTATATCAACGGTAAAATACTTTAAAATACATAAAAAGATTCGGTCATCTTTTTATAATTTTTCAAAACTTTTGCTAAATCAGATCAGCTAATTCATAATTATTATTGTTCCTACATACCTACGGAACCCTCGGTGGGCGAGTCCAGCTCGCACTTGTCCGGTTTTATTTTAATAAGGTAGGTATTAAAGTTCCATATACCTACTTAATCAGTTATTCTGTACCAACAGGTGTACACTTCGACACGTCAAGCTCATCGCTGATCGCAGAAATCGCAACAGCAGTGAAGGTTTTTGCGTACGGTGTGGAGTCATACGTGTCAGAGGCGGAGAACATTCATCACCCACTCGGCACTCGTTTGAGTTGTAGCGGGGTGGGCGCAGGAGAAGCACGATGGTCTACCGGTGAACGGTTCTACCGCCATCTTCGCAATGTCAGTGTCGATAATGAACCGGGTCGACCCAGCATAGAATTCACGCCTGACGGTGAATTGCGGGCTGCTGAACTAAAGATCATGAATCTGAGGCCTGCTATAGGAGAACAGGTTATCATTTGAATATTACTATGCTGTAGATACATTAAAATGAAATATTGCGCGAATTACTAGTAGCTAGATAGAAAAATTCAAAATTACACTTTTTCAGTTGATATGGGAAGAAATTGGTACATGGAATTCTTATCCGAAAGAGCGCCTCATAATAAAAGATATTGTCTGGCCTGGAGGTCTACACACACCACCACAAGGTGTTCCAGAAAAATTTCACATGCGGATCACGTTTTTGGAAGAGCCACCTTACATCAATCTTGCGCCCCCAGATCCTGTAAGCGGGCGATGTTCGCTAGACCGAGGAATAATTTGCCGAATCGCACCGGAGACTGAAGTTGCTGGGTAAGTGCAGACAGAAGTTTATATATTTTCTCTGACATTATTAAAACCTTTATTGATATAACTGTTTGCTTTATTTGCAGATTAGAAGCTGGTACAGCTCATGGAAACAGTTCCCTTTATCAGTGCTGTAGTGGTTTCTGCATAGATCTGTTACAACAACTAGCAGAGCAGTTAGGATTCACTTACGAACTCGTGCGAGTGGAAGACGGCCGCTGGGGCACACTCCACAACGGCAAATGGAACGGCCTAATATCAGATTTAGTAAATAAAAAAACTGATATGGTAAGTTTAATGGTACCTAATGTAAGGTAACCAAATGTTTCGTAACTAACTCACTGTCATTATTTTTGCGCAGGTACTAACATCACTCATCATCAATTCGGACAGAGAAGCCGTTGTCGACTTCAGCGTACCATTCATGGAGACTGGTGTAGCTATAGTCGTGGCAAAACGTACAGGCATCATTTCACCTACTGCGTTTCTAGAGCCATTTGACACCGCGTCATGGATGCTTGTGGGCGCGGTGGCTATTCAAGCTGCTACTTTCATGATTTTCTTCTTTGAGTGGATGTCGCCAAGTGGATTCGATTGTTCCACGGGGCAAGAATCGAAGAGAGTTCCACAGAACCGGTTTTCTTTGTGTAGGACATACTGGCTCGTATGGGCTGTCCTTTTTCAGGTAACGAAAATTGTTTTCGTTGTAGTTTTTCTTATTGATTTCAGTTTATTTTATTTATTTATTCTACGTTCTTTTGCCAGGCCTCTGTCCACGTTGACTCACCCCGAGGTTTCACTTCCCGCTTTATGACCAACATGTGGGCTATGTTCGCCGTGGTGTTTCTTGCCATTTACACTGCCAACTTGGCTGCGTTCATGATAACGCGAGAAGAGTTCCACGAGTTGAGTGGGCTGGATGACCCGCGGATAGCCAGACCTCAAGCGTTCAGGCCTGCACTTAAGTTTGGCACAGTTCCGTGGTCGCACACTGACGCCACATTGGCTAAATATTTTAATGATCCCTACTCATACATGACACAGTAAGTTTACAATTTTATGATGTCATATTTAATTATTTCGAACGATTTTTCCATCCACGGCTACTAACATTAACCACCATGTTTTAGATACAACCGAAGCACTGTAAGTGCCGGTGTGACAAGCGTCCTCACAGCAGAGCTGGACGCCTTCATCTATGATGGGACAGTCTTGGATTATTTGGTATCTCAAGTAAGGTCATTTATATATTTACCATCTTTTGGTTTTTACCCACCTACTACTGATTTCGTTATCTCAGATTTTTAACACAAACTACAGAAGTGATATTTTTTACTTGTAGGACGAAGACTGCAGACTCTTAACAGTTGGATCGTGGTATGCAATGTCCGGTTACGGTTTGGCATTCACACGAAATTCAAAATATCTCAGTATGTTCAATAAAAGATTACTCGACTTACGATCCAATGGGGACTTGGAGCGTTTACGCAGGTAAAATTAGCTTGAACGTTAGGTACATACCGTTGAAAAATCTTTTGATTGTGCTTTTCTTTACGTGGATATAATTCCAGGTATTGGATGACAGGAACTTGTAAGCCAAACAAACAAGAGCACAAGTCATCAGACCCGCTAGCGCTCGAGCAGTTTTTATCGGCATTTTTATTGCTGATGGCTGGAATACTGCTCGCAGCGATTCTACTGGGTCTAGAACACGTCTACTTCAGATACATGCGTTCGCACCTAGCCGCCTCCAGCGCGGGCCCGTGCTGTGCTCTGGTGTCCTTATCCATGGGTAATGTTATGATTATCCTTTATTTTACCTTTTTTTCTACAGTATGATTCACGGTGGTTCAATAACCATTACGAACAGAAAGATAGCCATTACTGAGAGACTTCAGTTTTTACCTGCTTTACTTTTCATTCAATCACTTTCATTTCCAGGGCAATCGCTCACATTCCACGGGGCTGTGATGGAGGCGGCGACCAGAGGTTTCGGAGCTGGTGGACGCGGTCATTGCCGATCCGCCGTCTGTGCTGCACAGGTAACTGGGGGATCATTACTATTGCAACATCTGTATCATATTCGATTCTCAAAGATGCTGTCAACGATCCAAAGCCCGTATCCAGCCCAACCCTCAATTGAGCTGGCAAGTTGAAGTAGTGTATGAATCAATTAGCTCTTACAGGTCTTACAGTTATATTTTCGATCATGCGTCAACTGTGTCCGTGCAGTGTAATACTTATTTTTGTTTATTCTGCTTCAAGACGTCCGAGACACAGTCAGTGTCACCGACCCTGCCTTTAGGAGATGGTGGTTAAGGTCACATCCCGTGAGCCGTGATGATTCTTACCATTCAGATAAGATTATTTTTTAACTTTAGCGATCACAACACATTAATAATACATAATGTAATAACTTCAGCCGTGTTGGCCGAGTGGTATGTACCCCCGACTTTCAATCCGAAGGTCGTGGGTTCGATACCGGCCGTGCACCAATGGATTTTTCTTTCTTGAAAAATGTATGTGCACACTTAACACGAGCTTTAACGGTGAAGGAAACATCGTGAGGAAACCCGCGGCTTAGTTAGCATCAGACGTATTGACCTGTTCTTTCCTCTGAATAATAGCTGACTAAGCTGAGAGGATGGTATAGGTGCTGGGCAAGCCTAATCCATCTAACAATGTCCCAGGCACTGCAGCGTCCCGTACAGCATGATTACCAGTTGCTGACGCTGTATAAATCATCTATAATAGATGCAAAGGCCCTACTAATAACTTCAGGCAATAACCAAACTAATAATGCGCTAAAATGCTGTTGATCTTGAAATTCTTCTTGCTCTTCTACCAAAACTATTTTTATCTGTCGGATGATCCCTTCAAGAGATATCCTTAGACAAAAAAAAAATTAAAGCTCCATAACTAAAAAATCCCCCACGATATTCGGTTTTCATTGATGTTATTTCCATAGGTAGGTTTTAAATTTCATCAACATCGGACCGTCCGCGTCCGTTCAAGAATTATCCTCGGACAAAGAAAATTGATCAAACACCTATATCTCAAAAACTATCCCAAAAATTAAAAATCCACCACGACAATCAATAAAATTTGTATCGATGTAAGTAATCTTTTATTACATTTTAAATTCCATCGAAACTTGATCATCCTTTCATGAGTTATCTTCGGACAAAAATTGCGGACATTCATACAAACAAACATTTAGCTGATACGCCTAGATTAGTTGCCACTAAGAACTTCGTGCGTACAGCATGAATACCAGTTGCTGATGCTCTCTATCATAATTTAATAGCTTACACTACCATACTTAGATATTGCCATGTTTAAGCATTAAGCGACACGTTTCCTTCTCACCAGGTATGGCGCGCGCGACACGAGCGCGACGCAGCGATGGCGCGCGCGCGGCAGTTAGCGGCTGCGCTGGCGGCGCACGGGCTGGCAGCGCCGCCGCGCCGGCTGGCCTCTGCCGCAGCGCTACTGGCGGGCGGCGCGCACGACGCCACGCGTCCGCGCACTCTTCGTCCGCCCGCCGACCTGCTGCCTGACCTCGACCGTCCGCTCTCTTGCGGCGATCTACGTACAAGGTAATCAAAGCTACGATGTACATATTTAGGCGTAGGTACCCCAAGGGTATTCCCATCACTAAGCCTTTACCGTCTGTCTGGCCGTCCGCGTCGTTCCGTCTCAGGCAATCGTACTAGGAAGCGACAAATTTCTTCACAAAAATGTGTTACTATAACCTGCTATAACGATATACTTAACATAAAGTCAAAAATTAAGATGACCATTATTATGGGTGTCGTTTTTAGTTCGTTCGCATGTGAATGATGAAAAATAATTCAGGAAACGAAAGCTGTTGAGAGCTAGTCTTGCGCACTAACGATGTCGTTCAACCACATAAAATTATTTTTCAAGGTTTTGTAACCCACAAAACTTTATTCTGAAATATTTTTTATCATTCACAGGCGAACGAACTAAAAACGACACCCATAATATGGCCATTTTAATTTTTGTTTGTGAAAACCCGCAATCAAGCGTTCTTGCTGGCGGCAATATACAAGCTGTCAATTATCTGCAGTGCTAAGTAGATCGCCAGTGCTAATTTTATTGTGAAAAATCAGCAGCTTAGCTTGAATATTCTGGCTACTTTACCATCTCTTTAAGCGTTTTATTACTATATTGGATTATCAAGCGTCGGGAATAAAATAGAGGTAATTACGCGATAAATACCCGATAATCCAATATAGTAAAATGATGTGTTGTAATCGCGAAAGTTTAGAAAAGACTATCTTTAAGCGTTATTAATCCCTACTAATATATAAAAGAGAAAGTGTGGACGTTTGTATGGATGTATGTATGTATGTTAGTATGTATGTATGTTCCGTTTTCACGTCAAAATAGCTGAACCGATTTTGATGAATTTTAGTATAGGAATTCATTAGACCATGGAGAGTCCATAAGCTGTACTCCAGAGTTATAACGAATTGTCTAGCAAGAAGACTCGACGGGTTTCAGCCGCCGGATCAGGCCGGGTTTCGCAGAGGATATGGCACCATAATAGACAACATTGACAAAGTGAGGCAGATTATAATAATAAAAATAATATTCATTTATTTCAGATAATAATCCATAGGTACTTAAAAATATTACACACACAAAAAAAATAATAGCAACTTTTTTAAATTAAATGAATTATGTATAAGATGGACCGCTAGCATGCAGCCGCGTCCACCTTTTTAGCAACGGCGAGTCCCACCGCTCGGACAACACGACTAGGATACCGTTGGGGCTGTCTTAAAAGCGAGGCACACCTTTTTCGAATTATTGATGAAAAACTTGATTTACTTGAAATTTCACATAACTAGTTCGTTATTTTATACCAAAATTATTAAACATGTGTTTCAGCGTTTCTCAAAAATTACTACCTGAGTGGCAAATTAGGGCATGAAAGTTTGTTCGGTTGGAAAATCATAGTTTTTTACTTGATTTACAATAATTTTTGTATAAATATTGGGACAAAAATAATCAATGTATTTCAAAATATCTTAAAAATCAGCCATTCCCTTGGGTGAAAATATAGGGGATGAAAGTTTAGTGGGAAACATTATTTTTTACTTGAGATCCTTGAAAATTGGTATACTGTACTAACATTTTCAAATAAAAAATGTGATTTATTTATTATTTATTTATTTACAAAGTAGATTTGAAACATTAGGTACCTACAGGATATGTGAAAGTGAAAAGTGAAAAAGTATTTATTCAGGAAAAGGTCTAAAAACTAGCAAAACAAATACGAAAAAATTATCTTTATGTAATTTTGCAGACCTGGTTAGATAAAGGTTTGGATTCCTCGCTCTAACTAAGTTATAAACTTTTAAAGTAGACACGAGGGATCTTTACTTCTGCTTAGTGCAAAGTGCAAAGCATGTTAAGGTTTTTAAATATGTTACAGATTTCATTTGTATTTTTTATAGCTAGTACACTGATGATTTAGATAAGTTATGTAAAGAAAGAGGTTGAATAAGAAAAAATAAAATAAAAAGGGCGCAGTAGACAGACAATGACTTGTTGTGTGTGAGTTGCGGTATGTGGTTGTGTGCGTGTGTGTGTTTAGAATTATGTCAAAAATATGTGTATTTGGAGTATTTTGTGACGAGTGTGTGTGATAAATAACTAAAAAGTAAAAAATGAATTTTAATCAATCAATCAATTATTTATTTATCAGAATTAACATCCATTTTGTTAGTACAATATACAGTTAAATAGAAAGGGGTTAAGAAACTTAAAACTAACATAACACATAATTTATTTTAAATACTTGCAGACACCTGCGTGGAGGGTCATCCAATAATGAACGATCGGACAATCCCACCTGTTAAACAATACATTCAGGATACTATTAGGACTCTTGCACAATCGTTTTTGCAAGGAAGCGCACCTTTTCCTTATTATAGCGTGAAAACCATCAACCCTCTCTTCAGCAAACATGCCCGAGGCGCTACAAAAACGAGGCAGTCCCAACAGCACCCTGAAAGCATTATTATATTGAACCCGTAAGGCATTGTATGCTTTTTGGGTATACCTAGTCCAAAGATTGCATGTGTAAAAGGACTGGCAATACGCTTTAAAAAGTGTTACCTTCACCTGCTTGGTACACATGGCAAACCTTCGGGCCAGCATGTTTACGCGAACACACAATGCCCTACGTTCTCTCTCCAGGTCGAGATCATCCGACATGTTCTCAGTGACCCAGTGGCCCAGGTATTTGAATTTTGTTGTGGTGCTCAAAGGATTGCCGTTGATTGTCACGGATGGTACAGGGTCATATGTTTTATTACCTGATTTAAACACCAACATTTCGCACTTTTTATCATTATACCTGAGCCCATGAGCCTCCGCGAACGTCTCACATACTTTCAGCATTTTTCTAAGAGCACTGATCGTAGGACTCAACAACACCATGTCGTCGGCATAACTGAAATTATTAACACAGATTCCATCTATGTGACATCCAACTTTGGTGCTGTTAAGTTCCACGATCAAGCTATTTACATAAAAATTAAACAGTCTCGGCGATGTCAGTCCCCCCTGTCTAACGCCGCAATCTAATCTGTACTCCTCCGATATCCTACCTGCCCAGCGTATATGGTTGACCTGGTTACCATACCAGTACTGAAAAATGTTAATAAGGTCTCGTGGTAAATCAGTATGACGACGGAGCTTTTGCCATAGGACATCGTAGGCGACCAAATCAAACGCTTTTGACAAGTCTAAGAAGCACGCATATATTGGCGTGCTTCTAGAAGTGTAATAATGAACAGTCTGCTTGAGACACAAGATGGCACTTTCGGTGGAGAGTCCGGGTTTAAATCCAAACTGTGCATCATGTAGCTGTAAATGTTTAGACAAGTGTTGATCAAGCAGACCATCCAGTACTTTCGCTATGACAGTGGCTAGAGATATGGGTCTATAATTGCCCGGGTCCGATACATCGCCAGTTCTATTCTTAACAATCGGAATTACCATAGTTTTCATGAGATTGTCAGGTAGGTAAGAGTGAGACATGCACATACTAAAAAACATAGCTAGGACCCCAGGCAAATGCACACCAGCGTATTTGAGATGCTCAATACTCAGGCTATCGTGGCCCGGGGATTTCCCCTTTTTCATATGCTTAATTATAAGTGACACATCTTTAGCAAGAAAGCGAACGGGGTCATCCTTGCAACAATCCTCACAATTGAGCATTCCAGTCGCCTGTACATTAGCTAAGGGAGACTCCACTTTAAATTGCTTCATAAAAAGATTAGCAATGTCTGTAGGCTCACTCAAACCTTTTACATTTGCAGGTATGCTGTTCTTGGGGTTCAATTTATTAGTATTTTTCCAAAATTTACTAAAGTTTTTATCCGAGCGGCTTGATGCAATCATGTCCATTTTAATTTTTTGTTCATTTAACTGACACCATTTCAATTTAGATTTAAACAATTTTCTTTTATCCTTCATCACCTGAAACACACGACCCGAAGAAGGCTTTCCATGAAGGACCCACAAGTGAAACGCAAGTCTGGACTGTTTATGAAATTCAGACACATGTCGATTCCACCCTATCACTATCTTACGTTTCATATTGCTCCTCTTAGTACAGCTCACTTCAGCAGCTTTAGACAAAATACTAACAATGTCATTATACATTATATTTAATAAGATTTTATGATTTTTATCTGAACACATTTTATCACCACAATTAATGAATTCAGAAGGAAAATTGATATCTCTAAGTTGATAATTACATTCTACTCGGTATTTTTCGATCTGAGCGATATCTCTTTCCCCCCAGGTCACTTTACTATTATTATTGAAATTAAAATCATTACTACAAATTAATTTTGATGGAATTAAATTTAAATTACATTCAATTAACAATGGGAAATGATCAGACCAATATGTATCATATAGCACATTTATCCCGACGACTGTACTTAAAGCGGCCTCAGTAAGTACACAATGGTCTAACCACCTCCTACAGCCGTGAGCGTCACTAATAAATGTGTAAGTACTTAACGGTAAGCTTGTTATATCTGCGCAAGTCCATGATTGCTCCGCACAGAAAGTCATCAGTTCGTTTCCAAATAATTCCCCTGGGTGAGCATTAAAATCTCCCAAAATAAAAACACTATCCACATTGTTACTCTCTATAACAAATTTTAGGTAAGTAATTTATTTTTTACTTTATCGCGACAAGCTTTTTTATTACATATATTGTGTAAAGACGTTTTAAGTTGACATTAAACTTTAATAGAAAATGTTTATTTTATTATTTTTAGTGTACGTTTAAATAAAAGCTTGCTTGTTAAAAAGTTTTTTTTACTTTTAATTTATTTTTTACATTTTAGTTATTACTGGACAGTTGGTTTCTTCATCTGTTCATCTCATGACCACCATGTTGGATTGAGAGTGATGTCATATTTTCAAGTAACTTTCAGCAAGGAATTTCATTTGATACCCATATTGTATGAGTGCATTAAGAATAACTAGTCCGCCATCTTGAGTATACCGCCATGTTGGATTTAGAGTGATGTCATTTAATTTTTCGAGTAACTCTCAGCAAGGCCTTTCATTTGATACCCATATTGTAGGAGTCCATTAAAAATAACTTGTCCGCCATCTTAGGTGTTCCGCCATGTTGGATTTAGAGTGAAGCCATTTACTATATTTTGAGTTATTCTCAGCAAGCCCTTTCATTTGATACCCATATTCTATGACTACATTAAAAAAATAAGTAGTTCGCCAGGACAGTACATGACAGTCCAGTCCACTGTAGTGCAGTGCAGTCCAGTCCAGTCCTGGGTGTTCCGCCATGTTAGATTCTCATAATGACGTCATTTCATTTTTTGAGTTATTCTCAGCAAGCCCTTTCATTTGATACCCATATTATAGGAGTACATTAAAATTATGAAGTCCGCCATCTTGGGTGTTCTGTCATGTTGGATTCAGAGTGACGTCACATAGCTGACCATGCATTGTCATCCAAAGTAAACATGTATACACAATTTCAGCTCAGTTGGTTGAAGATATCTGCTTCAAAATTGAGTTGCAAGATTCCGCGAACAAACATAGTTACATACATACAAATTCAAATTCAAATCATTTATTGCGTTCATGTGTACATTAAGGTCTTATAATTTAGCTTTTAGTCCAAACATGAGCCCAGTAAGGGCACTACAATTTAGGTGTTTGTAGGTAACATAAAAATTTTCGTACTTAACTAATTTAAAACAACTTTACATAAAGTTAGGTATTGTAAAAATGTACTTATTCTAAATTATATCAATCATATCATATGTACATGAATAATTATATCACATGTACATACATGCATACATACATAAATGCATACATACATACATACAGGGCAAACTAAATAAAAGCTTGTAAAATAGGCACCAAGATATATACAGTGCCTGTGCGCTAGTAGGGCCGTCCTGAAATAGTGTTGTAGTAAATATTTTATCTTTGCGCCTTTTAGATTGGATGTGCACCCTAAGACGTTAAAACTCTTTAAATAAGAAAATCCTTACTAGTTTAAATAAAAAATATAAGAAATATAAGCAAACTTATAGGTACACAATATAGAAACATGTCATTTCGAAATATAACATTAAACATACATTTTGAATATAGATAATGACTATTCAAACTTAGACAAAGATTTTAATCAAAACTGAAAATGTACCTATTACCGTTATAAATTTAATTGTCAATTTTACTTTTTCCTTTTCGCCTGAATATAACTTCATAATTTTTTTTTTATGTTTATTTTATACTTTTTATATTTTTGACGCCTCTATACAGCGTACCAATAGTTAAAAATTCTCATTTTATTGTAATAACTTATTCTCTAAAACTATTTATAATGAAACTTGTAACTACCAGACGAGCCATAAAATGTAGCACGTGATTTAATTTTTATTTATATGATAAATATGTAAGTTATTGTGTTGCTTTTATGTCAATAAATGAAATCTAATCTAATCTAAACAAATAACAAGAATGACTTAATGATATAGAACAACAACAAAAAAAATCAAAATATAAGTCTATAGGGTAAATTACAAATTGTCTCAGAATATCTTACACATGTTTCGACTATTACATTTTTATTTACGTTTATATTTAGTAAACATGTGTTTTAAAATTTTTCTTAAATCATACCCTGCCGTGGAGAGCCGACAGTAGAATGTTGCCTCTCATGCCCGTGGATGCAGTTAGAATTTGCTAAAGGATACCTCCGGAAGATGGGCAGCAGCGTCTTTCCGTGTCATCCCGTTCTGCGCTCACCAACCCACCTGCCAAGCGTGACGAGTATGTCAACAACCCCCTCATGTTCTTGGAGATCCATGATGGAGGGAGGCCTATGCCCATCAGTGGACGTGGACAGCAGTCCTACGACTGAGATGATGTGTACGAACGTTAGGAAATAAAATAATTAAAAACGTGCTGCAGCATAGATCAAAGCCATTACCTACTTAAGTTGAAACATATAGGGTAAACTTGCCTAAATCGTACTTGTTCCTTAATCGTACTGTTGGTGTTACACTTACTGTGATATACTTTCAAACCTCTTGTGGTAAAAAGTGTTAACTTTAGTCGGCTGAGTTTATTGAAATCAAGTTGGGTGCTGTTGAACGGATATCACGTAAAAAAATTAAAAAGTTTTTTGATCACTTTTCAGTACCTAATTTATTGTTGTTTTACGTAAGTAACTTCATGCAGTCCTTGTTTGTGTGCGTCGTTGACTGATATTTTTGAGTAAAACTATGATTATTTATCGTTCTATTTTACGTTAAAAATCCGGTATATGTATAGAGCGCCATTTCGGAATGCGGAAAATTCAAACTTAACTCGCGTGTGCGTCTAATTCGTACTCCATGGTACGAGCAAAATCGTACCGTACGATTTTGAAATAAACAGTTCGATCATTGCAATATTTTTTTAAAACGTGTTTTAGGTCAAAACGCCAAAGCGTTAATATAATGCATGGTCACAGAAAGACATGGACAAAGCTTTAACAAGGCGGGTACATTAAAATTTAATGAAGTTTGTCGAATTTATGAAATACCAAAAAGCCTACATTTAGTAAACATTTAAAATACATAAATAAATAAAAAAAATGAACGACCAGACCACGACGACGACCAGAGTCTAAGAAAATGAATACCTATTGAAAAGAAAAACAATTCAATGAATGTGAAGAAGAAGAAGCATGATGACAGTTGGTTTCGTAAAATATGCCATGAAAGAAAACATTATACAATATTCAAGTTGTGAATTCTGAACGCATGAACTTTGCTCAACAGCTGATCGCCATACAGTAATATTTGTGTGATGAATGTAAGGATTGACGTACAAATAAAACCAAAGTACGAAATAGGTTAAGCTTGGTACGATTTAGGACAATTAACCCTAAATCGTACTTTTTTCATGTTTTTTTTTAAATTTGATGTTTTGGAGCAGATGTATTTTGTTTTTGTTTAATTTGATTAAGTCAATTGTTGCTTAGATAAATAACGATTTAATTACATTTAATTTGGTTTTGATACGTACCTACTATAGTTTCGTCACAATATTCATGGGTTTTGAACTGGTACGATTAAGGCAAGTCTACCCTACCTAGGAGATGAAATTACTTTGGTTAAATAAAATGTAGCCTAGACAAATAGACATATTAACAAATCTATTGACACTTTATTCGTCAAAATCGTAACGTAACTGTAAATAAACCTACATACATAGCCTACTATATTCATGACCCTTCCCAATGAACGTTGCCTCAACGCAGGTGAAACCGCACGGGTCAGCTAGTTAGGTACTATTAAGTATATATTTTTTTACTTGCAGAGAACGGACTCGAGTAGAAATGGAAACAGTGCTGTGAGGCGTATTTTTCGCCACCCTAATTCAATTCCTGAAGGCTGTTCTTACACCAAGTTATACAAGACGAAGTAGTTATACCTAATGTTAAAATGTGGACAGATTAAAAGAAGAGATGTAATTATTAAATAAACTATTCCAATTATTAAAACAGAGAGCTGGACGTAGATAGCAAAGAGTTGTTTTGGACGTGCGCGTGGCGCAGGCTGGGCGCCAGGTGCACGCCCTCGTGTTGTCTACTACAATAAAATATATTTTTTGGACATATTTGCAGTTTTATTTTTAAGCAACCGACCCTTTAAAATAGATATGGTAAATAATCTATTTATATAAAGCATAGTCGGGTTAATTACACCATTTATAATTGAACAAACAGTCAACGTCAACGACTGAACTCTTCTGTGCCGATGTGAAGTGTAAACGGATATTCTCTTTATACTATAGTACTTAATAGTACTAGCTGACACGGTGCCAACACCGTTCGGCGGTAATTTATAGCCTATGACACTCACAAATACTGTGGCTTTCTATTAGTTCAGTAGATCCAGAGATTACGCCCTACAAACTCTACCTCTTTATAATATTAGTATAGATAAGTAATAAGTACTTTAATACATAGTTAAAGAGAATATCCGTATAATATACATATACTAGAGGTAGCTTACATAGATTTTGTATTACCTACCTACCTGCCTTTACCTATCGCTACTTAATGTTTTAGCTTATTTATTTAGTCACCCTATGCCTATTGTCATTATATTTTATGGATCTCCTACATAATAATAATTGTTTATTTTAAGTTTCGATTATAATTAAAATTCCTTATTGGTTTAGTGACCTGTAAACCTTTATTTTGTGGATAAACATTTTTTTAATTGTCAACATGCTTTTGCCGCAATGTTCACAGAGCTCATACATTTTTGCCCGAACTTTTTCTATAGGTACTTTCAAAGAAACTTTTTAAATAATATGTAGGGGATGCGATAGACCGCAACATCCCCAATCTGGTTTTTGATACAAACTTGTCTTAGTTTGGGAACAGATGGTGCTATTGTTGCATGCACCATTTATTCTGTATATGTGTCTTGTCTGTGGCACCGTAGCTCTTAAACGGGTGCAGGATTTGCAAACTGCATGCAAATCCTGCACGCGTTTAAGAGCATCTATATTCCGGCGGTGGTTCTTAAACAAGTTTCATCAAAATCGGTTAAGAACTTTACAAGAGGGGATTAATAATTTGACGAGCTCTGTGGCGCAGCGGGCGAAGGTCCGCCTGCGACGCAAGGGGTTGCGGGTTCGATTCCCGCCTCGGGACAAATGTCTGCACGACCTGCAGATATTTGTTCTGGGTGTTCTGGGTGTTTTTCTGTATATAATGAAAATATCTATCTATGTAGTATAAAGTATTAAGTATATCAGTCATCTAGTACCCATAACACAAGCTCTGCTTAGCTTGGGGCTAGATGATGCTGTGTGATTTGTCCAGCATTATTATTATTGTGTTTTCAGATTTTTATCTGCTCGACCATAATGATCGGAAGGGACTAATACACACGGGCCTAAGCCAAGTGTGTATTAGTAGAGTTGGTTGGGTTTAATAAACTAGGTGCTGTCGACTCGGTGGTGGGAGTGTCACTTTGCAGAAATTTACGAACTATGCGACATGTATTCAGGACAACTGCTTTTTGTAAAAGGGCAAAGGTGTGTTTTGGTAAATCAAGAAAGGTTAGGGATTGAAATAACTGGTTCGGGATAACACCGGTTGATGAGAGAACTATGGGGATTATGGAGACCTTCTGCAATCTCCACATTCTGGCTATTTCATTTTTCAAATCTACATATTTAGAGAGTTTCTCAGCTATTGTGTTTTGTATGTTGTGGGTGTTAGGAATGGCAATGTCTATTAAAATACCTGTTTTGTTAGTTTTGTTGATGAGTGTTATGTCTGGTCTGTTGAAGTGTGTTGTCTTATCTGTCAAAATGGCCCTATCAAAGTAAAGTTTATATGTGGTGTTTTCCAGCACAGTATCAGGAGTGTATTTGTAGTACGGAGTTGGCTTAGATGTCTGTTCTATAAGATCGTATTTAGTTGCCAGTTTTTGGTGGATGATGTTTGCCACCTGATCATGTCTGTACTTGTAATCCGTTTGCGCAAGTGATTTACAAGCTCCTGTTATGTGCTGGATTGTTTCCGATGAACTATTGCAACGCCTAGATTTCGTACTTTCATTATGTGTTTTTGGTAGTTTCGAGTTTCTATAACTTGGTCCTGGATAGCTATCATGAACCCTTCAGTCTCAGGGAAGAGTTCGCCTCGATGGAGCCACTCGTTCGACGCCTGCATGTCGACAGTGGGCTGGCTCAGATCGTGGCGATGTCTTCCATGGAGAGACTTCTGGGTCCATTCAGAAATTAAAGTCAGTCTGTCAGTCAGTTTTTCATTTTTCTGCTTGCTTGGGTCTTGCAAGTTTAATGGTGTAAACTTTCTATCTAGTTCTACTATTGACCTATGGAGAATAGATGTTTCGGATTTCTGGTGAAAATACGCCCGCAAAGTAGTTATTTGCTTATTGTGTAGGTTACGTATATTAATAATTCCCCTTCCCCCCTCTGTTCGTGGTAGACTCTGTCTTTGGATACAAGCTCGTGGATGGTGTTTTCGGTGTTTCGTCATGGTGACGTTTATGTTGCGTTGCAAATTTTTCAGTTCCGTCTTCGTCCAATAAATTATTCCGAAAGAGTATGTTAGTATTGGAATGGCATAGGAATTTATAGCTTTAGTTGTATTTTTTGAATAAAGTTGAGATTTAAGTATGGAGTTTAGTCTATGTTGAAAGTTTTGGGTGAGCTTTAATTTTATTTCCTTGTAATGTATCTGCTTAGACTGGTGGTACCCTAGGTATTTGTAAGATTCATTTTCGTTTAGAGACTCTATAGTTTCGCCAGATTGTGTTTGGTAAGCGTGTTTATGGCATTGTCCAGATTTGATAGAGTTTATCTTGCACTTATCGATTCCAAATTCCATGGCAATATCGTTTGAAAATTGTTCCGTAATTTGTATAAGTGATTCAAGATCGTCTTGGGTGGAAGCATATATCTTGATATCGTCCATATACAAAAGATGGCTGAGTGTACTGTCTGTATTGTCTGTCTGACCGTCAGTGGTGCTTTTAACTTTGTAACCTAGTGTCATCGAATTCAGAGTGTTTGATAATGGGTTTAGCGCAAGGCAAAACCAAAGCGGGCTCAGTGCGTCTCCTTGGAAGATACCTCGGTTGATTCTTATGGGTGTGGTTCTTAGAGTTGACCTGCCAGAGGTCTGTGCGTGAAGTTGGGTCGTCCACCGGGACATAGCGCTACCTAGGAATGTGACTACTTGCGGATGAACTTTATATATTTCTAAGATATTAATGAGCCAGGTGTGTGGAACTGAATCGAATGCCTTTTTATAATCGATATAGATGCTATAGAGGTCCTGTTTTGTTCTTTGAGTTTGCTGTAAAATAACTGAGTCTATAACAAGCTGTTCTTTACAGCCCTGACTGAACTTTCTACAGCCTTTTTGTTGTTCTGCCAGAATCAAGTTACTATCTATGTGTTTGTAAATGATTTGGGATAGGCAAGCTGTTAGGATTTTATACAAAGTTTGAAGGCATGTAATTGGCCTGTATTTTGCAGGGTTTGTTAGGTCGTGGGTGTCTTTTGGTATCATATAGGTGGTTCCAGCAGTTAAGTAATCAGGCAGAGAGTCAGGATTTTTAATGAAGTTATTTATATGATTGTACAAGTATGGATGGATGTGAGTGAATTTTTTATACCAAAAACTATGAATGTGATCAGAACCGGGGGTTTTCCAGTTATGTATTCTTCGCAGGACATTTTGAAACAAATCTATGGGAATAAAATCATATTGCATAGTTGACAACTGTGAGTATCGTTCGCGCTCATTCTCGATCCAGTCCGCGGTGGTGTTATGATCAGCTGGTTTTTCCCAAATATTAGCCCAAAACTGACGCAGTGTCGCAGGATCCAATGCCTCGTTGTCAGGTGTTACGGTAGTTGGGTTAGAACGGTTACTTGTTGTATTAGAGAGAGTTTGGTAGAGTTTTCTTTCGTTATTGTCATATACGTGTGTGTGCACTGCTCACGTATACAGTCCTACTCAATAGCTCCCTTGTTTTACACTCTTAGCACAGTATAAACGCTTAAATACCTTGTGAAAACTACATGAACGTGAAGATCATCCTCATCAGTGGATCCTGAACATCACTCATACCGTTGGCAAGTCCATATTTTTCGGTAATTTACTTTGGAAAGTTCACTTTAGCAAGGAATGCTCACGCACACATTGGTATACACAAACTTGAGCAGTTTTTGGTTTTGCAAACCCACCAATAGCTGATTTGTACATCAAAATATTTTTTGCGATACCGTCTCGTCAGCAATTATTTTATCTGCCGGTATCAACACAACATAAACACAAGTGAATGATGACAGCTGACAGAACTAACTGAAGTTGACATTAATACGAATGTTATCAGGACCAAACTAAAGTGCCGATACTGAGAAAGTGTTACCAGCTCTAGATTACTAAAAATCGCCAAATTTTCAACGGGGTTATCTACTTTATAAATAAAAAATAAAATTATGAATCGTACCCCACCTAAAAATGGACTGTTGGAAAAAGTTAACCCGGGCCCTAGCCAGTCTGATACGGAACAAGAAGCCGATCATTTCGTTGGCCGTCGTGTAAAGCGAAGAGCAATGCGCAGTCCTGAACTTGTGAATTCGTTCAAGTTAGAAGGTGCATTAAATGCATTCCAGCAGCAATTTACAGATCATATGACACAGCTATTTTCTTCTTTTCAAAAAGAGCAAGATGCGAAGCTTACTACGCTGATGACCGACATTAATGAAATCAAGCTGGAAGTAAAGGACATCAAAAACTTTAATGAAGAGACGGAAAAAAAGCTTAACACTCTTACGGCGCATTATGAAAATGTGTCTTTGAAAACAATGAAACTAACGGATGATGCTGAGGCTAACTGTAGCAAAATCAAGAAGATGGAAAACAAAATAGATATATTGGAGAGACAATTATGTGAGTATAAAGTTGAAATTAGAAATATTCCACCAGAGCCACATGAAACCTCACAAGACCTACTAGAAAAAGTCCAACTCTTGCTGAAGACTTTAAACATTAAAGCTACGCAAGCTGAGATACGTAGTGTTAGAAGACTTCCTGGAAAATCAGCTGCACCTAGGCCAATTGTTTTGGAGGTAGCTAATGCGGATCTAAAAAAGAGCATCATAGAAGAAGCTAAGTCTTTTAATAAAAAAAACAGTACAGCTAAACTCAGTACTTCCCACTTATCAATAGCTGGCTTCACTAGACCAATATATGTCAGCGAAAGTACAACTCAAAGGACAAAGGAACTTTTCTATAAAGCACGCGAATATGCCAAGAAAAGTGGTTTCGTCTTCTGCTGGGTTTCACATGGAAACGTCTGTCTACGAAAACAAGAAGGCTCCAAGATCGTGTTTATCAAGAGCGAAGAGGACTTGCAAGGCTTAGAATGTAATGATTGACTAGAATACTATATGCATTTATATTTTAGTACTTTTTATTATAAGTTTATCATGGCAGCTGCTCTTAAAACCAATATAGTATTTAATTTATTGTATTCATGTTGTTATTATTATTTAGGAAACCAAGAATATTATATTAGTATATATTTGTATCTATTTTACACTATTTTAAATGTAATATATTTAAACCCCTCCCCCAAACTGTCTCGAAAATCGAACTGCATTAAATCTGAGTGCTCATCACATATTCATCACCAACCAGATAAGCAACATCAAAAATCTAATGTACTCATCTCTAGTTATGGTTAGTGATTTTGATTTGGTATCCACTGGCATTGATCGGGTGATCAATGTCGGTGATTCTTATTTGGTTGGTAATCCGTGTGATTTTCGAACTCACAGTACTCGATTTAATGCATCTCTGAACGTGATAGTCCAAAATATACGAAGCGTTAATAAGAACTTTGAGGACTTCAGAGTCTTCCTTGAAAGCAGCAAATTAAATTACGAATTAATTATTCTTACGGAATGCTGGCTGATGAACTGTGATATGGTGCCAAACATTGATTGTTACCGTACCTTTCATACTTTCACTCACATAAACCAGAATAGTGGAGTAATTGTCTATGTTCGCAATGATATTGGTGATGTCACTGTGTATGAACCTAGCATTTCTGACGCTGACTGTTTGGTAGTAAAAATAGGAGATAATCTCGCCATTGTAAGTGTCTATAGGTCGCCGTCCTTTAATTCACCGGCGAATTTTCTGAACAGTCTTGATGAATTGCTTACCAACCTAAAGAACATATCTAATATATACGTGACTGGTGACTTGAATATTGATATTGGTCTAAACAGCTGTGATACCAGGTCTGACGAGTACTTAGATCTACTCGCTACACACGGCCTCCTACCAAATCATACACTGCCCACTCGTGAGACCAAGTGTCTTGATCATTGTTTCGTTAAATCCAAAACTAAGGTACTAACTGTTATCTGTGACTCGTCTGTAACTGACCACAGTTGTTTATATTTTGCTATTTCTCTAAATCAACAATTAAAGAGAGTAATAAAAAAAAACATCAAAATAAATTATCAAATGGTAACGAAAATGCTATCAAAGGTCGCTTGGAACGATATTCTTAGTATAAGAGATCCAAACAAAGCTGCGGAATTATTTATCCTCACTGTTTCCAACATAATCAAGGACTGTTCCACTACATTTTCAGAACCCAACAGGAAAGTAACGTTTCAGCCCTGGATCACTCCAGGGTTGTTGCGCTGTATGAGATTCAGGGACACACTACACCGAAGATACAAAAAATCACCGACAAACAAAGAGCTTGAGATAACCTACAAACGCTATCGGAATCACTGCAATAATATCCTTCATAATCTCAAAAATGAGTATGATAGAAATGACTTGTACAATAGTAAAAATGACATAAAAAAAACGTGGAACGTCATTAGGCGTGTCTGCTGTCTTAACAAATCCAATACAGACAAGTCGTCAAATACACTACTCATGCTAAAGGATAATGCTCAGGATTCTTTAAACTACATCAATGACTTTTTCGTTAATATAGGTAGTAACCTCGCAAACGATATATTAAACAATTTAAACGTAACTCATGACGATTTGGCCCAGTGTTATAAATCTCAAAGTAACCAAGTGGGATCTCTTGTTCTTTTGGAAACCGACATTATCGAAATAAATAAAATAGTTTTGTCTTTAAAAAATACTTCCTCCTCTGGCTGGGATGGCATAACCTCGGTTTTTATAAAAAAATACATCAATATCCTTGGCGTTCCTATTGTCCATATCTGTAACCTCTGCATGTCTTCGGGAGTTTTCCCTGAACTACTGAAGGACTCCATTACTATCCCTATCTATAAGTCGGGTGACAGAGACAGTATAACCAATTACCGCCCTATATCGCTTTTACCAACTCTGGCTAAGATCCTCGAAAAGCTTATCAATATTCGCCTAATAAGTTTCCTAGAAAAAAATAATATTCTCTCTAATAACCAATTTGGCTTTAGAGAGAAGTTATCTACAGTTGATGCTATTGAAAATCTTATATCACAAGTAGCTGATAACTTAGACAGGAAACAAAAAACAATCGGAGTCTTCTTGGATCTAGCCAAAGCATTCGATACTGTCTCTGTTCCCCTATTAATGAGAAAGCTGGAATCAATAGGTATACGTGGTGTTCCACTAGATCTGTTCAGGGATTACTTATGCAATAGATCACAAACTTTGAAAGTTAATGATAGTTACAGCTCTAAAAGAACTATTAAAGTAGGCGTGCCCCAGGGGTCAGTGCTGGGCCCGACCCTTTTTCTCATCTACATAAATGATCTTTGCAGCATGACACTGTCCAACTCTAAAATTGTAACTTTTGCTGATGACACAGCTATACTTTTCAGAGGGTCATCATGGGAGGAAGTGAGACTAGTAGCTGAGAGCGGCTTACGCATAGTTAGGAATTGGCTCGACACCAACCTTTTGACACTCAATCTTCATAAAACTAAATTTATATCTTTTTCTATAAACAAAAGCACTCAACCTAGTTCTGATTTTAGTATTAAGGTGCATAGTAATAACTGTCCTCATCCTGCTAATTTTAGTTGTAACTGCTATTCCATCAGTACTACAGAAAGTGTAAAATATTTAGGAATAATAATTGATCGAAACCTCAACTGGAAATATCAAATAGACGCTCTCAAATCACGAGCGCGGAAATTAATTCCTATTTTTAAAAAAATTCGTCATTTGAGAGACGAGAAAACTAATAGAGTGGTCTATATAACTCTATGCCAGTCAATATTGACATATGGTATCACAGCGTGGGGAGGAGCGAAAAAGACTTCGCTTATAAAACTAGAAAGGACGCAAAGATCAATCTTAAAAGTCTTAAACTTTAAACCGTTCAGGTACCCCACTCGACAATTATATTTAGAAACTAGGATGTTATCTGTGCGAAAACTTTTTATAAAGATAATAATTCTAAGACAACATTCCCAACCAGGTCGCACGGATAATGTTTCTAAAAGAAGAGCTCATGAAATTTACAAAGTGCCATCTTGTAAAACCACCTTTGCGCACGGTTTCTCATACTTTCTAGCTCCTTTACTTTACAATCGCATTAATAAAAAAATTTGCATAAATAATACAACGAAATTTACTTGTGGAAGGGCGTTAGAGGAATATCTATACGATTTCGACTATGATAGCACTGAAATTTTGCTGTCTATAATAAAATAATATACATGAATACAAACTCATTTACACCATACCATTTCACATTAATTCGATTTTAGTTCTTATTAACCTTGAGTCTTTTGATTATTATATATTATTTGTGCACTAAACATATCTATGTCTATATATAAATAAATACTATATTATCATATTATATGTATGTATATAATACTCGTATTTATTAATTTATGCAAATATTTAATACTCATATGGAATAATATGTTAAATGTGTGCTCGTACATGTCCCATTACTATAATAAGTTAGGGTTAAACATTTTATAAAGATACACTAGTAAAACAAAATAAAAAAAATTAAAAAATATGAGAAAAATATTTACAAGTTGTATGTTTTAGTTTAAGATATCGTATACCTACTAGAAACTACATGCTACTGCAATATATTTGTATAGTGCTAAAGATACCCGTTATTACCTAGTTTGTACCTACACGAGGCGAAAATCCTTACCTTGCTGTAACACAGTTCTAAACTAGCACGGGAGGTAAGGATTTTCTAGACGGTAAAGTATACTTACCTACTGCCCTTTTTGTTTGTTTATTTTATACACCTATGCTGAATCAAAATTATATTGTGAATTCCCAACTGTTTCTAATAGTCTATAAGTATTTTTATTTTTTTTAAATAATCTGTCACCTTAGTTTATGTGTTAGTTAAGTATACAACTCTGTGTTTTTTGAAAAGATTAATAAAGTTATTCTTATTCTTATTCTTATTGTAAAACTGGGTGTTTTGGGTCTTACGGAAGGAACAGACTTTATATCTTCGGAGGCGGCTACTAACAACTATAAGTTTCTGTTTAAGTGTGTCTAAAAAGTGGGTTAGATCTGTATTCGGTTCTTCATGGGATGTATGTGTCTTATATTGTTCAAAGATTTTATCGATGTGTTTTATGAGTGCCCTACTTCTATTGCCATTTTTATAATGCGTTAATCGTCCTATCTTTTTGCGCAGATCGATTATTTTTCGTTCTAACCGTTTTTGCCAATTAGGAACAATATCTCGCCTTAACTGATTTCCTAATTGTTCAGGCGGTATAATAAGTTTTGAACCATTGATTTTAGCCGCTGTCCATGCAGCACAGTAAATAGTTGTTTGTAGAGTATCGAAGTCGCTTTCAACATTTACATTTTCAGGAAGTAAAATTAAATTAAGGTAACTAACAATTTTTGCAAATTTTTTTGATGTTTTCTGCTTTGGGATAATGGGCCGTTCAGTAGGTTTTGTGTGTTTGAAATATTGTAGAGCTTCCGTAAATAGATCGTCTATTTCTAGGTTCCTATCCTCCTCGCATACAGCGTGCAATGGTTCCTGTACTAGTGTAGGTGTATTATTAGCCATGGTCATGGCACTATTTTCAGTTACATCATACCAGATTGTTGTATTAAGGTCTTCTTCTGTTTGTGAGTTTGTGTTTGTAGTGATTTGTGTTCCTAGTTCATCAGCAATTTCCTGTCGAATTGTATTAAGCTTTTCATCATCGATGAATTTGTTGTTAATAATTACCCTTCTTTGATCTGCTATACGTTGTTCACTAATATGAGAAAGGTGAGGGAAAATATTAATGAAACTTTGGTGTAAGGGTTTCCTATATGATGTTTTGTTTGTTTCTAACTCCGTTATTCTGAAGTATGACCTAATTATGGCTTCATTGTGCTCTGTTGTCCAATGCATTCTATGTGTGGTGTGTGGTGTTAATGAGGTGGTTGATTGTAGTTGCCCTTCTGGTGTTCGTAAGGTGGCCTCTACTTCAGATCTTATATTGGCCACTGTAGCAGCACTCAGTAAATTGTTACGAACGATCGCTCGTCGTTGGTCGCCCAGCCGTTGTTTACTAATTTGCATGTCAGGGAATTTATCTGTAAATTCTTTGTGTAGTTCGGAAAGGTACGCTCTTGAGCTAGTTTCTAATTTAGTTATTGAGAAATAGGTACGCAGGATCAAAATGTTCATATCTTCGGTCCATTTTTTACGCGTACGTGATTTGGCTTTGGCGGGCGCAGTGTTTTCGACGTATGTCGTCTGCGCAACGTCCTCAGCCAGTGCAGTAGATGACGAGGAAGTAACAGGTGAAGGGTTAGAAAAAAAGTCAAGGTAAGAAGGAGGAGACGAAGGAATTGAAGAAAAAAGAGATTTGGGTGAGGATGTGTTGGATCGGGTTTCATGGTCCTCTTCAACCCGATCGGTTTGACTAGGCCGTTCCTCAATCGACGCCAGCCGTGATGCTCCCACGTTAGCTGCATTCGTGCTGCTGAGTCCATCTGTGCCGGATCGAGATGTGCTCCGGTTTGTTCTTCTTAGTGGTCGTAGGTTATACCTTCTGTTGGGCTCACTTTGTTCGGGTTCCCCGGCAGAGGGCCGCCCATTACCCTCGCCACCGATGGCTTGCATGCTGTGACGTCCAGCATCGGCTCCAGACGTGCCCCGGCGATCACCCCCGGGAAGCGACCATAAACGTTTACACTTACTCTTTTTCTCCATCATGACGGGTTTGCCATTTCCCTTTTAGTCACCCGCTAAGTCATTTTGTTGCGAGTGTCCGCCCCTCACGTGGCATAGATGTTCAGCACGGACGTGGGGTTGGGCTTTGAGGGGCTTATTATTATTATTATCGGGACATTTTTTTTTCTCAGTCGTCTGACTGGTATAAACTGCATTACGGGTTACAAAAACCAAGTAAATGCAGCCGTATATTTGGGTGTTTCAATTTATTGGTGTGGATGATGGGTCTATCTCCATGAATTTTCTGACTATTCTACACGTATTGAGAATGGCTGCTTTTTGTAGAGTTGTGTATATGAATGCGTTTAATCCTAATATCTCTATGCTGCGATGTAACTGTTTTGGTATCACTCCTGTGGAAGAGAGCACTATAGGTACAATATATACTTTATTTTGTCTCCATATTCTGATTATTTCGTCTTTCAGGTCTACGTATTTTGTAATTTTATCTGTAATTGTTTTCTGTATGTTGTGTGTGTTGGGCACTGCAATGTCAATGAGGAAGGTGATCTTATTTATTTTATCTGTCAAAACTATGTCTGGTCTGTTATAGTGTATGGTGCGGTCTGTGAGTATAGCGCGATCATAGTAGAGTTTGTGTGTTGTATTTTCTAATATGTTATTTGGTGTGTATTTGTAATAGGGGGCATGAGTATTTTGAATGAGGTTGTGTTTGTGTGCTAAGCTTTGATGAATTATGTTTGCTATTTGATTGTGTCTGTGTGTGTAATCTGTCTGTGTCAGTGTTACGCATGCTCCTGTTATGTGTTGTATGGTTTCAGGTTGAGCGTGACATCTGCGGCATTTGTCGTCTGAAGCTAAAGGATCTTTAATGATATATTTCCTATAGTTCTTGGTGTTTATTATTTGATCTTGAATAGCTATTATAAATCCTTCTGTCTGATTTAGGGTGTAAGTGTTTATGTTTTGTTAGTGTGGTGCGTGTGGTTCTTTCAATGTTCTCAATATCTGTTTTAGTCCATTTTAAAATACCGAAAGAATATGTTAGAATAGGAATTGCATAAGTATTTATAGCTTTGATAAGGTTTTTCCCAGAGAGTTGAGTTTTACAGATTTTAGTAATTCGATTTTTATATTCAATAGATAAAGTTTGTTTAGTTGCAGTGTGATCTATTCCTTTTAATTGTTTGTATCCTAGGTACTTATAAAGATCATTTGCTTCCATTGATGTGATAGTATCGTTAGAATCTATTGTGTAATTGCCTGGTTGGATTTTCCCTTTGATTATATGCAGTGTTTTACATTTATCTATACCAAATTCCATATTTATATCTCTACTAAATTTTGTTGTTATATCTATTAGTTTTTTCATATCTTTATCGGTTCTTGAGTATAATTTAATATCGTCCATATAAATAAGATGTGAAATCGGTGTATCAGTTGTGGTGTTTTTAAAACTGTATCCTACTTTGCAGCTGTTGAGTAGGTGTGATAGGGGGTTTAGGGCTAAACAAAACCACAAGGGGCTTAAAGAGTCTCCTTGGTATATACCTTTCTTGATGGCAATCGTACGGGTAGTTACTGTATTATTGTGATTATTTAGTTGGAGGGTGGTCTTATTATTATTATTATTATTATAATAATGGAATGTTTCCAAATATACCCAAGTATCAAATTAAAGGAATTTAAGAAAATAATGCAAAACTGAAAGTTATACAGAAATCCAGAAATCAGTCAAGCCATTCCCGAGATATGGGGGTTGAAAGTAGGGGTGAACAATCGAATGTTTTCAAATACCCAAGTGTGGTATCAAATGAAAGGGCATGAGTGTAGATTGCAAAGCTCAGGAAACGCATAAAAAAATTATGTAGCCACTATTTACTTACAATTTTTAATTTTATATACCTACCTACCTACCTACTTATTGTGTTGGTTAATTAATTCAAATTCAAATTCAAATTCAAAAAATACTTTATTCAGTGCGGCCGCATGGACCTTATTGACGCGTCACAACTTACAAAATAAAACAACACAAATAAATAGAATAAAGCACATAATTGAACCTGTTCACTTCAGATGACACGCGAGTTAGGAAAAGAAGTGAACAGAAGAACCTAACTCGGTCGTTATAGTCATCATTTAACAATTTGATTTTGTCTTATGCTACGTTTGACGGAGTTGGAGCAGATTCCGTCCCAAGTGGTTTTGTCCTCTAGGTAATCTGATATTTTATAATAAGCTTTATCGCACAGATTGCGTTTAATAATGTTTTTGAATTTATTTAATGATAACTTCTGCAACTCACTTGGGAGTTTGTTGTAGAAGCGTATACATTGCCCTTTAAAAGATTTTTTTACCTTATGGAGCCTAGTAGTGGGCACAGCGAGTTTATTCTTATTTCTTGTATTTACATTGTGATTGTCGCTGTTTTTCTTAAACGAAGCAATATTTTTATGGGTGTACAACAGGTTCTCATAAATATATTGACAAGCTACTGTCATTATATTTATTTCTTTAAATTTAGTGCGAAGTGATTCTCTGGGACCCATATTGTAGATAGAACGAATAGCCCTCTTCTGCAGCACAAATACGGTGTCTATATCTGCAGCACATCCCCACAGCAGTAAGCCATAAGACATAATGCTGTGGAAATAGCTGAAGTAAACAAGTCTAGCGGTATCTACGTCTGTAAGAAGGCGGATTTTTTTGACTGCATATGCTGCAGAACTAAGCCTACCCGATAGTTGTTCTATATGCGGGCCCCATTGAAGCTTATTGTCCAAAGTTATGCCTAAAAATACAGTTTTTTCTACAAGGTTTAAACTTTCACCTTTCAATTTAATGTTGGCATCAGCCTGTTTTACATTCGGGAGAGTAAATCTAATGCATTTTGTTTTATTTTCATTAAGTAATAGGTTATTGACATTAAACCAATTAACAACTTCTGAGATTGCATTATTCACCTCGTCATAATCGGTGGTACGTCGTTTCATTTTGAACAAAAGTGAAGTGTCATCAGCAAACAATACAATCTCATGATTGTTTTTGACAAGATGAGGTAGATCATTAATGTAAATTAAAAATAGAAAAGGCCCAAGAATTGATCCCTGCGGTACACCCATTGTAACTACAGATCCCGAAGAACGTTTTCCATTAACATCAACTCTTTGTATCCTGTTACTGAGATAAGAATTAAGTAGATCTAAAGAGATATCTCTAACACCATAGTGGCGCAATTTCCCGATCAATGTTTCATGGTGTACACAGTCAAATGCTTTTGAAAGGTCGCAAAAAACACCTATAGCGTCTTGCGACTTCTCCCAAGCATCATAGATATGCGAGATTAACTCTATACCGGCATCAGTAGTGGAACGACCGCGTGTAAAGCCAAATTGCTTGCAGTGAAGCAACTTGTTGTCGTTAAAGTGCTTAGATAGCTGATTTAAAATAAGCTTTTCAAAAATTTTACTAAATGTCGGCAGTACTGATATCGGCCTAAAGTTAGTGGGATCCGACTTAGAACCTGATTTGAATAAAGGTATTATTTTACTGTGTTTCATTAGATCAGGAAATACGCCACAGTCAATGCATTCATTAAATATAAAAGCCAGTTCAGGTGCGATTGTGTCTACTAATGGTTTTACAATGTTTACAGAAATACCCCAGAGATCTGCAGTTTTCTTGACATTTAACATTTTAAAGGCTTTAACTATATCGCCGCTGTCCACATATTGGAATTTAAAATTACTATCACATTTAGGTACATTTTCGCTAAGTAAGGACTCGGCGATCAGGTGAGAAGAGTTTAAAGACTTTGTGGTAGAAATTGGAATGTCAGTAAAAAATGTTTCAAATGCTTGGGCTACATCTTCATCACTTTTGTAGGTGGTATTATTATAATTCAATTTGAAGTGGTTGTTAAAGTTACTCACATTTCCAGTTTCTTTGTTTATTATTTTCCAAGTAGCTTTAATTTTATTATCACTATTTTTAATTTTTGAACTTATATAATTAGACTTAGCAATATGGCAGACTTTTCTAAAAATTTTTGAGTAATTTTTAACCTTTTCTTTAAATTCTTCACTAAAATTATAATGTTTTTCACTATAAAGATCATATAATTTTTGTCTACTTCTATGTATACCCACTGTTGCCCACTCATTAAAGTTATGTTTATCTGTGACCATTATCGACTTTGATGTAAATATTGAATTAAACATATTGCTAAATGCATTGAAAAAATTGCAATATGACTCATTAGGGTTGTTATTTGAGTAGTAAGGTGGAAATTTTGTATTCAATTTACATTTCAGTTGTTCAGATCGATGCATGGTCACAGGTATAAAAGTAATTATAATACTGTTATAATAAAAAAAATTACGGACAGAGAGTATTTTGGAATCACGGTAGAGATTAATCGTTATGCTTTGAAAAGCATAACTTTTGGAATTGATTGCTCTTTCAATTTCGAGCATATGTGGCTTCTTAGCACCATACTTGGATGCCATAAGGAATTATGGAGGGACAAAGTGAGTAGTAGGTATACAATTATCAGTACATCTACATCACCGACGTGTCTTAGATTTTTGAATAAAAAGATAAGTTACCTAGCGTACTCGTCCGGCCAGTGACGAACAAATTTGTTCGTCCCATTTAAGATTTTGGTCCATGGTTATACCTAGGTATTTTAGGCTAGATGTTTTAGCCAGACTTTGGCAGGTGCATGTCTAGACGTTATTGATAGATAGATAGATAGATATTTATTTATTGACTTATAATTTAACAAATATAATTAATAGTGTTTTTAAGCCTATACAAGGTTTGTATAAACACTATGTTCTCTTTATAATAATGGTGACAACATGAGTAAATCACAATTCTTAAAATCTAACACGAAACGGTATCAAACAATAACAAGCATATTGCATGTGTGGTTCCTAATTTGAAATGAATTTTAGGGTTGATCGTTATTTTTAATCGTAAAAGTGATAGAATTTATTAACACTTAGTTTTATCCAAATTAAGTGTTATAAATTGTGATCCAGCACTTTTAGAAATCTAAGAAAACTCATGCTCGGCAAGTGTCTGCGCTTCGCCCCACGTTTTACGGTTAAAAATTATGGCAGTGTCATCTGCAAAACTAACTGTACCTACAGGCATTCTTTAGTTGCATTCTACGGAGGCTGTCTTGCCTATATCATCATCACAATAAAATTGTCAGCTTGTATCGACCCACTGCTGGGCATAAGCCTCCTTTCCCAAACGCCAAACAGTTCTTATCTGGGCCTTTTGCATCCAGGTCCCTGTACGCAAATTGTCTATTTAGATGAGAAATGGTGTACTTACCTATATTGTCAACTAGGTTATAAAACTCATAAATAAAAACTTGCCCTATAGTAGGTAGTTAATTTTATGTTACTTAAAATTGGCTTCTTGTGATCATCATTTTCACCCATTTCAGCCGTAAAACGTTCACAACTGAACACAGGCCTCGCTTATAGATCTCCATGAAGTTGCCATGCTCACCACGCTTGGTAGGCGGGTTGGCGAGCGCAGTACCTACGGTATGTTGTTACACGGAAAGACGCTGCTGCCCATCTTCCGGAGGTATCCCTTAGCAGGCTCTTACTGCATCCACGGGTATAAGAGGAGGGGTAACATTATACTGCCGGCACCGGCCACTACATGGCTTCTTTCGATAAATAAAGGTTAATTTGTTCTTACATTTAAATTTTAATTAAGCCTTCATTAAATATAATACTTACTTTATTTTTAAACAACATCGCGAGCCAGCGCGATTTTTGGCACCACATGCCATGGCAACAAAAAAATTTAATAGTATTCCTGAAAACATAAGAAATTAAAGCCAGGTTTACACATTCAAAATAAACTTAAGAGTTAAAGATCAAAGAGTTATAATAATCACTACGTTTTATATAGATATTAAACACAGTTTCTATACATTGGCTTGCCTAAGCCTTAAGAGTTCTATTATATTAAATACATAGAGTTATATAAAAAAAGGTTCCTTTTATAAAAATATTTTAAAAAAAAATACCTACTTATGTAATTAATAATGTGGGAATAATTATTATTATAAAAGGTATACCTGTTAATTTATTTTGTTGAGATAATTTGTTCTAAGTATTTCAGAATAAGGTACTTATGTTAAGAGCATTTTTACTAACTATAAGTAAAGTTGTTTTAAATTAGGTAAGCACGAAGATTGTTATGTAGGTACTTACAAATACCTAAATTATAGTGCCCTTACTGGGCTCATGCTTGGACTAAAAGCTAAATTATAAGACCTACTGTATACCTACACATAACGCAATAAATAAATTTGATTTGATTTAAATTTAGACACCAAAATGTAAATAAATAATTTATGGGAGACTATGCGCTATTTGAAGCTTCCATCTGAAGCGATCGAACTATCGGTTCATAGGTCCAAGCTTATGAGTCCATAGATAAACAATATAAACAATAATTTATTTCAGAAATACAAAAATATTCTTAATTCTAAGTAGAAACTTATTAATTACACACATAGGTAAATTTATTTATTTTAGGTTATTAAATACATTATGTATCTACAGACTAGTGATAGTTTAGGCTTGCAATGTTTGAGTGGAATGGGATCAGACCTTCCGTTTTAGTAAAAACTCTGCGTTACGGCAAGGTAGAGCTCAATACCAGTTCTTAAATTACGTTACATAGTCTGGTTTTGAGTGGGGCGGACACCTCACCTTGTATGGTTACTAGTTACTACTACTTACTCTTGTAATATAGATAACTAGAATTAAAACAATGTGAACACGACAACAGAAACATAATAAAATACTTTATAAAAAAGAGAACATAATGAACAATAATTTCGAAAAATACGTGTAACTAAAACAACTAATAAAAAGTACTTAAAGATAATAAAAAAGCCAGAAAAAGGTTAGCGAACAACTCCAAGAAGTTTTTCCGTCTTATCATAAGTCAAAGATTATTTGAATAATATTGACTCTTGTCCGAGTGTTGCTTGGTTTAACTAATATTATAGATAAGAAATGATGTCATCTTGCAATAACCAAACTGTCGAATATCCTTGCGGACCATTGAAGTATTATTACTAGCGTATAGAATTGACACCCGCGAACAACAAGTTTGCGCCATGAGTTGTTGCCGGCCGGCAACAACTCATTTAGTCGTTCGTCGACGCCCATCGCGACCGCATGCGAATAAACCCAAATTAAAAATGCAGTCTTGCGTGTTAAAAACGTGTAATTAATCAATCAACTGCGAAGAAAAAAGATAGTGGCGTGACTTATCATCGGAAAGTAAACAGAATATCAACTAAAACCAACTGAAATTAATTTTTGTACATTATTTTCTATTGTACTGACATTTTGTTTGAAAATCATAGATTATGAAAAGTGATTCGTACAGATGGGATGTGTAGGTACCTACTAAGGGTTGGCGACAAAGGTTTAACTGATCATTTTTAACTCATATTACTCGCCCTATGCCGTCTGTCTGATCAGTAACAGTAGGTACTCTAGGTACCTACTGTAGGTATCTTTTGCAATCGTCATTACTTATAAACTGAAGCTGTATTATACCTATATTGTTGTCTGAACAAATTCTTAATGTAATAGATTGACGACGATGCAGGAGGTGGGTTCGATTCCCGCCTTGGGACAAATGTTTAGTGATCGCTGCAGATACCTATTTGTTCTGGGTGTTCAGGTCATTTTCTACGTATAATAATAAATAAATAGGTATTTATGTATTGTATTGTATTTATTATATCAGTTATCTAGTAGCCATAACAAGAGCTCTGCTTAGTTTTGGGCTAGATAATCATCATCATTTCAGCCAAAAAACGTCCACTAATGAACAAAGGCCTCCCTCATGGGTCTCCATGAGGGGTAGTTGCCATATTCACCACGCTTGGCAGGCGGGTTGGCGAGCGCAGTACGGGATGTTGGTATATGGAAAGACGCTGCTGCCCATCTTTCGGAGGTATCCCTTAGCAGGCTCTTACTGCATCCACGGGCATGAGAGGAGGGGCAGAGTGAAATAAAGTGTGGGGTCTAGTTAGCGTAAGTACCTACCTACCTATGTACGTACTTGTTGGATAAAATACCAATTTATTAAAAAAAATTACTTTACACGCTTAACGATTCGTTTTAATTTAATGTACTTAAATATTTTTACGTTTTGAAATATAATATTCATAGGTACCTACTGCATTAATATTACTGCATTAATAGCTGTCTGAAGTGTCCCTTCTGCGGTGAAAAAAATCTATTAGAGCGACATGTTGTTACACTATGTTGAACGAAACGTGTAAGCGCCACGAAATTCACGGCGCTTACGACGTTTTGGTCGCGAGAAAACTATTCTCTATTAGCGATCTAGCGCTGCATGTATTGATGGTATGGATAGACGACATTCTAATCGTGTAGCGCTGCAGCGAATACTTGTGTGCGGGGGCGAGCGCGCCCCGCGCAGGCACCCCCGCTGTCATCAAGTTGCGACACGTTTTTTGTTTGGTATAGCTACTCTAACTATTTACAACTCACTGTTGCGGACATTAAAATTATGCATACCTAGTATAAAGACAATTATTGTATTAATATAAATTTTCTATATTTTTTTATCTTAATGCGAGTTAAAAAGAGACAGACAAACTCTCAATCTTCAATCTTCTCACTAAGGAAGAAGTAATTTTATTTAAAAAAAAGCTCCTCGTTCTTTTAAAGTCTTGTAGACGTTGACGTAGTGTTGAAAACATTATTCTGTCACTCTGCTGTCATGTATGCCAAAAAATAAAAAAAGAAGAAGAGATAAATCTGTTTTCGTCGGTACCTACTTAATTGAGATTTTGTTTTGATGACAGTGAAAAATTATATTCTGTTGTGTGGTTTCTGTTTTCCACTGCTATTACACTAACAGTTTACTATGTCTAAAGATATAATAGTGCTCGCTCCTAATGGCAGACGACAAACCATTCGTTGTACGCCGGATACCAGCATTTTGCAGGTAAACTTAGTCTTATCTTCGAGGAATCAAAAATCTAACTTCAAAGACAACAGGAATGATCTAGTGGTCTTTCGACTCATATATTAGTAATAAATAAATAAATAAAGTACTTAATTACTTTATTATTTCAGATTTTGGAAGATACCTGCCGTAAACAAGGCTTTCAACCATCTGACTATGATCTAAAACATCACAATCGCATCCTAGATTTGACTACAACTATTAGATTTTCCAACTTGCCCAATAAAGCAACAGTTGAGATGGTTGAGGCAAATGAAAAAAGGCAAGAATCAATTGTAACAGTTGGATTAATGCTTGAAGATGGTAAGTCTAATAGTGATAACTTGCACATCTTTGTGCACACAGAGACTTGGTATATGCTGTTTATTGTTTATTTCAGGTGAAAGAAGAACAGCAGATTTTTCTCCAAATACTGCATTGATTGACCTGGTGACATCATTAGCCCCATCAGAGTTACTATCTTTACAGAATCCAGCAATCTTGTACATGCGCCAAGAAGTAACAGGACAAGCTTTAAGAGATAAAACCTTAAGACAATTAGGACTTATAAATGGCAGAGCTATACTAAGATTGTTGGACAAAGCAGAAGAAGCTAAGTAAGTTTCATATCTAGCAGGCACAACTAAGTTTGGGTAACATCTAAACTGTTATTATTTTCAGGCAGGCTAATGTATCTGCAGTATACAGGAGACCAGTTTCTGATAACCTAGATAGAAATGCTGAAAACACTACTTCAAGCAAGACAGATGTGCAACCAGGACCTTCACATAAATCCTTTGATCCAGTATCTATTATCAAACAGAATAAAATTAACCAAATAATTGAGACTAAGGATAAACCAGTTCAGCCTGGAACTTTAGAAAACAGGCCAAATAGTCCAGAAAATATTGAGGATAAATGGACAAGAATAGAAGCTGAAACTGAAAAAAGGAAACAGGAAAGTTTAAAAATTGAAGATACTCCATCTAAGACATCATTAACCAGAGAAGACTTAGAAAGGCGACTCAACATTGAGGATGAAGTAACATTTGTATGTAGTGCCATAAATATTCTTCAAAACCTTGAATCTACCATTGAAGGTAACACTATGTAGTTATAATTTATTTGTTTTTAGTTGGGTGAACAAAAGGCCCTAGCATTTTTACAGCCAGATGAAACTGAGCATGAGATAGAAGACCTGCCTGATGAGTTCTATGAGTTGTCCTTAGATGAAGTTCGAAAAATATACCATGATTTGCAACAGAAGCGGATTTCTTTAGAAAATACACCATTATTAACTTCAGCTAAACAAGAAGAATTGCAGCAACAGGTACTATACTTATTTGTTTATAAAATTAAGTAATGTGCAGTAACATGGAAGTAGGGAAGGGGAGCCTTTCTTAACAGGTATTTTTAATTTATATTATGATGAATAATATAAATTAATTTATTATTTATTTATATATTGCCTTTGCCCAGCAGTGGGATCAGATGGGCTTATAATAATAATAATTATGATGAACTGGATGTTCATTGCACTGATTGGTAGGCAATTGGTAGGCAGAAGCTCAAGACTGGGACAGTTTAGATAGATAAATAATTTATTAAAAATATTTTTTTTTTTATTTAGTAGTGTACAAATAATACGTAATTGTACCCTAATAATATTACTAGCCAAGTAGGCCAATGAGCAATTTAATATATTGAGTGAAATAAAAAAATATTGTTTCAGACATCAGCTGAAAGGCTCAACATGTATAAAAATGTTGTAGTAAGAATACAATTTCCGGACAGCATGATACTTCAAGGGATTTTTCAACCAAGTCATACAATTGAAAATGTAAAGGACTTTGTTAAAAGTTATTTGAAAACACCTGCTAAAAAGTTTTTAATCTGTAAGTACCTAATTTCTTTATATTTTTTAATTTAAATTCAATAACTTTTTATTTTTACATTTTGTTGTTTCAGTCACAACACCAATAAGAGAGGCTGTTGATTCTCAAACAACATTATTAGATGCAAAATTTGTTCCTTGTGTTCGTATGCATTTTAAATGGCAAGAAGATGGAATCAATGAATATCTCAGAGATGATGTCTACACAAATGTAACATCAAGTGAAGCTGCTAGTCTACTAGCTTCAAAATACAGGTTGGTATTTGTAAGTAAATAATTGTAATAATTAATAGAAATTGTTAATTAAATTAAAGTATGAAATATTTTTGCAGAGCACCTTGTAGACGAAAGATGGATGAATCAGATGGTGGACAAAATTCAAGTGGACCTTCTACATCTAAAAACAGAAAGGTGCCAAAGTGGTTTAAATAATTGGCATTGCTTAAAGTTTTAGTTTATAGTTTTTATTTAACAAAGTTTGTTTTATAATTTTAGTAAACAATTAATATGTATACCTAATTGCCCTAAATTGTACCTAACTAAGCTTGAAGAAATAAACATTTTAGGGTTCCCTACCTCGAAAGGAAAAAACGGAACCCTTACAGGATCACTTTGTTGTCTGTCTGTCAAGACCCTTTTTCTCAGGAATGTGTGGAGGTATCAAGCTGGAATTTATTTTATTTAATATTTGCACCTTGTATATGAAAGATGGATGAATCAGATAGTACACAATTCAAATGGACCTTCATCTAAAAACAGAAAGGTGCCAAAGTGGTTTAAATAATTGGCATTGCCTAAAATTTTAGTTTATGGTTTTTATTTAACAAAGTTGGTTTTATAATTTTAGTAAGCAATTAATTATACCTATTGCCCTAAATTGTACAATTAAGCTTGAAGAAAAATACTTTTTTTTATTTAATATTTTTAATAAGTACAAAAATAATCACAAAATTATCTAATATCTATTATAACATACATTTAATTATACAACAGTTATGATGTCCATAGTGTTTAAAATCACATTAAAGCTGAATAAAGGATGGCAGGGTGCCTAATTTAACTCTGCTAGGTTTTATTGAATCACCTTTTTCACTTGCACATTTGTCTTCTGACAATTCTTTATAATATCTTTGTTCCTTATAATTTACATCTTCAATTCTTTTATATGTATTCTGTTCTTTGTTGAGCATTACTAGTGATTTTTTACGTTGTTTCTTTACTATATAATTAGATTTACTTCCAGCAGCGTAAGAGGCATGCTTTCTCGAAGCTTTATGTGATTTTAAACCATGCAACACAGAAACATGGCGGAATAAGCATTTGTCACCCTTCTCACAGTATCCTCTCAAAAAGTCTTGGCATATTTTGGTTTTTTCATTTAATTTTACATGAAGATATGGACAATTCTCTTTTGTACATGCACCTTCTAGATAAAAATAACATGTGGGCATTTTTTTATCAGTCAGATCATGTGAAAGAAGGCAATTTGCATCATGGCATACTCCCTTTAGGAATTTACGACAGATAGACACATGTTTTTTGTCATGTGAATATTCACAGCAGCCCTTAAATTTTCTTAAACATGTCCCATATTTTTTAAATTGAGGGCAAGGAATATTGTTTTTCTTGAGCTTAGTCTTCTGAGGCAATGATCTTGGTATGGATTTGTTAAGTAAATAGTGTCTTCTAGCTGCAGCATACTTGGCTGACTTTCTCTCAACCTGAGACGTAGTATTAGAAGTGCTAGGTTTTACCAATTTATATTTTGAATTATCATGGGAAGCTGTCTTTGAAGTAAATTTTTTTGCATGTGATGCCTCTTCTATGCTTTTAGTGGGTTTTGTAGATGCAATAATATTCTTTACAACATTTAATGAAACTGATTTATATTTGCTCACTCTCACAGTTGCTGTAACTGGTTTTGTAGGAATATTGTTGGATTTTACTACATTTTCTTTTTGTCTGACTAAACAATATCTGGACTTGGCAACATGCACTGGCTGTTGCCTTATGTCTGTAGCTAAGTTCAATTCTTTGGATGAGGTTGATGGTACACATGAAGGTATATTAATTAGTGGGTATGTAGAACCCGAATCGTTTGTAACTGTTGGTAGACGGTTATTTGAATTTCTAATGAAATTAGGGTTTACATGAATCCTTGCTGCAGCTTGGTCTTTAGACTGTTGAAAATTATAATAATTCATATTTTGTGAAACTTGTGGAAAGTTAGGATTGACATACATTTTGTTTGATGATGGTTGTAAATTGTCTTGCCTATTAAAGTTTGGATTTATGTAAACCCTGCTGGTTTTTCCATCTGCATTTTGATAATTCTGATTGAAATAAGCAAAGTTCCCAGCCATTTTACAACAGATGGTATTGAAAGAACTTATTTCCACTTTTGCAGTAAACTTTATCAACTAAATCAGTATGATTATCAGTCTCACTTAAAACAATGCTGTTTAATTGATTCAATATATTGTTTACCTCAGATCTTTTATCACCTGTGATCCAAAGTATACTCATGTGAAATGATGGATCCTGAAAGAGAAAACTTATGTTTAAATAATTTTATTAAGTTGGTACTTACCAACTTATTACTAACATTTCTGATTATTTACTTACCTCATAAAACTTAGGCAATTTGTAGTCACTCAGAATTTCATCAACTTTTTGTGTAAGTGATAAGAGGTTTCTGTGACAGAAATGATCCGTGGCCAATGCTACAAAAGTTCTGGTCTTTTCTTCATTGCAGTAAGCTTTTATATCAGAAAACTCCAAATCAAAACTGAAAACAGATGTAGCATTTTACAACATGAGATCCAATAAGTTTACAATTTTACAGAAAACACAAAATAGAATTTGACACTAACATACCTTTCTGTGTTGTTTATTGCACTCTGCAAATTGCTTGTAAATGGTACAATCAAATGATAAGAGAGAGTAAATGTTTTCGACAAACTTATATGAACATCACTGCACCTTTGCCAAGATTCATTCTGTAAAGTCAAAACTTTCTCTAGTTTATCTGTGAGTTTAGATAAAAACTCTTCTTGGGAATCTGTAAAAGAAAACAGACTGAAATGTAGTTAAGGCACAACCTTCCTACTTAGAAAAAACATACTGCCTAAAATTATATTAGTGGCAATAGTCGATAGAGCACAACAGTGGCGAATACTACACGCTGGTTATGTATCGCGATATTTATCTGTTAATATTTTGGTATACTACACATACAATACGAATCGCGTCAGTGACGGTAAATTTCATTGAGTACACTAGTATGTTTCGTATTACAATAAATAAAGCTATGAGTGACAATATAAAATAAAGCTTGCATTGCTATTATATTAGCGATAGCATTGTAAAGACGTCTAAAGCGAAAAAAATGGGCGAAATATTGATTTCAAGATAGAGAAAAATATACACATCTCAATTTATTTACACAATGTGTGTAAATTTAATTAGACAATAGACAATGAAATTATTTTTGCATGCCCGATGCTCGCTTTGAACATCTGCTGGTGTTGATTACACTTGATTAAAGGCCGCTCCACATTCTCACGAGAATCTCGCGAGAACGCGAGAAACGTGAATGTGGAAGCGATTCGCGTATTCTTCTCATCGCTTCCACATTCACGTTTCTCGCATGTTTCTCGCGTTCTCGCGAGATTCTCGTGAGAATGTAGAGCGGCCTTAAAAAAGATATATTAATGAGAAAGGCTATTACAGTAAGAGAAAAGAATGAATACTGGCGCGATAAATGTCAATTAGAGACTTGACGCTCAATATTTATCAACAATACTAGATACTGATACAGACAGTGGATTTTTGGATTTCTAGAAATCCAGCGATCCATATCACAGTATGTGATATGCTATACTACACACTCGATAAATATTGTGATCCTGGATTACGATCCAAATATCGCAATACATATCGAGCATGTAGCATTCGCCAATGTAAACTATATATATGTACTTCCTTCAGTCTCCATCACAAAAGTTAACATTTAAAAAAGCTGCAGGGTGCCAGATGCTGTAAGGGCCTACTAAGAGATACCTCCGGAAGATGGGCAGCACCATCTTTCCATCAACATCCCATACTGCACTCTCCCTCCTGCCAAGTGTGGCGAATGGCAAAACCCCCCCCCCCCCCCTCAGGATCAATTGCAATATCCATGATGCCTACATCCAAGTGGACATTCTACAGCTGGGATAAAGATGATGATGATCTTTAAAAGAAAAGCCATACATACATTTTACATAAACATAAGTGGCCCAGTTTCCTCTTACGTGTGGAAATGAACGATTTCTGCCACCATGCTCCGATGGGGTGTCCACATGAGGTTCAGGAACAACAACAGACACTTTACTCAAATTGGGAGCTGGCAGTCTGGGCCTGAAATGAAAATGAAGGTAGTTTAGAAATGAAACCATTTTTTCTTTATTTTCTCAAGCACTGCTTACAGTATGAAGGCAACAAGAAATAGGAATTACTGAAGAGACCTACACCTTTTGTTTACAACTTCTAACTCTGTTTCTGAATCAGAACTATATTCACATATATAAGATAAACCAGACATTAGAACACTGCCTATAATTGTTATTTCCTTATTATAGGTACTAAACAGAACTTGTAAAATTATCTGACTGGCGAAAATGTGAATCTTTGATGTGAATGGAAGGAAGGAATAAAAATGACGTGAGAGAGAAAGAATAGTACCTTACCTTCTTCTTATTTTTAGGCTTCTGTGACTAGCGATCACAATCTGCCAGTGTCCAAATAGCACCTATGATGAGTGAAATACATTCGGTGGAATATCTTTCCTGTCACACACGCCATTAAATAAAGAAGAAGAAGAAGCTTTTAGCTTTTTTTTGTGTTGGGTGTGTGTCTGTGTGTGTAGAGTTCGTACGTAAGCTTACTTCACGTCAATTTGTAGTTTTCTTATTTTTCTCTTCTTCTTGGCTTTGCACGGCTTGCACTTTGTAATTTGTCATCGATGACAGTTAATTGGTTGATGGCTGCTCAGAATAAGGTGGCTGCGTCTCTTGTTTATCATGATCTTCGACGAGATATAACAGCACAAGGCACGCGCCTATTTCTTAATAAAAAAAATCTGCCATTTCTAGCGGGGGGAGAATAAACACACACATTGTAACCATAGCTAGCCATACACATGAATTTTTTTTGTGTCTTTATAAACACACTGTTATTTATTGATATCAAAATGTATCCTAACGCCATCTAGTGGTCACTTAATGTAATCTTATATCTAGTATCCATGATTTGTCTATGATTTCCGTTTCCTTTGTCTATGCTAATAAAGTTATATCTGTCAGTTGTCAACCTGAAATCCCACGTTTTATTAGGTTATGGGCCCAGCCCCTTATTTTTCGGTAAAAAAGTCAGTTAATTGTTAGTATTTTCATTGAAAATGAGTTCTAATTTTCTCGCGAACGTGCCAAAGCTCAAAGGTCGCGAAAATTACGACGATTGGGCATTCGCTGTGGAAAACTTGCTGATTCTTGAAGGCGCCGACAAGTACTTGAAGCAAGACACGTCTACCCCTGGAGCAGCAGACGCGGCAGATGTAAAGGCGCGTGCGAAGTTGGTTTTGACGATTGATGCATCGTTATTTGTGCACATAAAGCATGCAAAGACTACGAGGGAATTGTGGACAACGCTGAAGACCCTGTTCGACGATTCCGGTTTCTCGCGGAGAATTACTTTGCTTCGTCATTTGATATCGATCAGACTGGAAAGCAGTGAAAACATGACGAATTATGTGACTCAAATAGTGGAAACCTCGCAGCGGTTAACTGGTACAGGATTCGAGATAAATGATGAATGGGTTGGTTCATTGATGCTAGCTGGATTACCAGAACGATTTATGCCTATGATCATGGCTATTGAACACTCAGGGATCAAGATTTCAACGGATTCAATTAAAACTAAACTATTGGACATGGAATCTGTGGACGTGAGTGAAACGGAACGTAATTCAGCATTGGTTGCAAAGAGTTGGATAAAAAAGAAATACAATTCTGACAGCACTAGCAAGCATGGACAGACTCCCCAGATGTCAACGTCAAACTCAAATGTAAACAAAACTAAGAAAACAATTACATGTTACAAATGCAAGGAAACGGGCCATTATCGGAACCAATGTCCACTTTTACAAGAAAAAGCAGATAAGAGGAAACAGTCTAACGCTTTTAGCGTTGTTTTTCTTAGCGGAAACTTTACTAAGAGCGATTGGTACGTGGATTCCGGAGCCAGTATGCATATGACTGCCAACAAACATTGGATAAAAAATCCGTGTTTTTCACAAAATTTACCGGAAATTGTTATTGCGAATCAGACAAAAGTTCCTGTTGTGTGTTCAGGAGATGTCGAGCTTATCACAAGTCACAATTATGAAATTAAAGTGAAGAGTGTTTTGTGTGTGCCAAGTCTTACAACTAACCTCTTATCAGTCAGTGAATTGATCAAAAACGGAAACAATGTCACCTTTGAGTCAAACAAATGCCTGATAACAAATAAATTAGGCAATTTAGTTGCAGAGGCTGTACTGATTGATGGAGTCTACAAGATGTGTATTAAAACAACTGAAAGCTGTCTACTTACTCAGTCAGCTGTTGATGGTGACACATGGCACAGGCGACTAGGACATATCAATAACAGTGACATGAATAAAATGAAATGTGGATTGGTTGAAGGGATGGATTATTCAGACACATTTGTGACAAGTAAGTTGAATTGTGAGATTTGTTGTGAAGGAAAACAGGCAAGGTTACCTTTTTCCACAGGTACACGAGCCACAGAGATACTTCAACTTATTCATTCAGACATTTGTGGTCCCATGGAATGCAACTCAATTGGCGGTGCTAGATATTTCCTACTGTTCATTGATGATTTTTGCCGAATGACATTCATTTATTTCTTGAAGGCAAAGAGTGAAGCATTGAATTATTTCAAAGAATTCAAGTCGATGGTAGAAAATAGGCAGAATAAGAAAATCAAAATCTTTAGAACTGACAATGGACTCGAATACTGCAGTAAAGATTTTGAAGATTTTTTAAAGAAAGAGGGCATACTCCACCAGAAGACTAACCCTTACACACCAGAGCAAAATGGTCTGAGTGAGAGGTCTAACCGAACCATTGTCGAAAGGGCTAGATGTCTACTTTTTGAAGCTGATATGGAAAAGAAGTTTTGGGCAGAGGCGGCCAATACTGCCGTTTACTTAAAAAACAGATCAGCAGCTTCGGGCATTGATAAGACTCCATATGAGATGTGGACTGGAAGAAAACCAAACTTAGAGCACATAAGAATATTCGGTAGTCCTGTTATGGTACATGTGCCGAAAGAAAAAAGAACTAAGTGGGACAGAAAGTCCAAGAAACACTTACTTGTAGGTTTTTCTGAGGAGGTTAAAGGTTACAGAATATATGATCCAATAAAGAGACTAGTAACAACCAGTAGAGATGTAGTCATTCTAGAAAAGAAAAAGAATCAAAACTCTGTCACCTTCTCTGTTGAAAACACAGATTCAGTAGGGGAGTTAATGGAAGAATCTGTATTTAAATTAGAACCTTGTAACAAGTCAATCTCTGGCGAGTCAGACTACCTAGATGTTGAAGATGAGGATGTGCATACTGAAGCAGGAGAAGAGCAGCAACATTCAGAGTCATTCACTTCCCCATCTATGGAAGTCAATGAAGGCAGGCCAATACGAAAAAGGAAACAACCTGAGAGATATGGATGCAACACCAATACATGCACCAGCTACATAGGAGAAGATGGATTGTCTTATGCAGAAGCTATCAGTGGTCCTGAGAAACAGCAGTGGTTGCAGGCGATGGCAGAGGAGCTGCAATCATTTAAAGACAATGATGCTTGGGAAATTGTTCAAACTCCAGTTAATGTGAATATAGTGCAGTGTAAGTGGGTGCTAAAAAAGAAATTTGATTGTGACAATACAGTGAGATATCGTGCGCGACTAGTAGCTAAAGGTTATACGCAGAGAGCTGGTGTGGACTATCAAGAAACCTTTTCTCCAGTAATCAGACATTCAACCTTGCGGTTATTATTAGCTTTGAGTGTACAGTTAGATATGGATATCATACATTTAGACGTCACAACAGCTTTTCTTAATGGTCATCTTAAAGAGAACATTTTTATGCATTTACCAGAAGGTTTTCCCTTTGAAAATTCAAACAAAGTTTTGAAATTAAAAAAAGCTGTTTATGGCTTAAAACAGTCATCATTTGCTTGGTATCAGAAAGTAGAGGAAACTTTGTGTACTTTAGGATTTTGTAATAAGATTATACTCTATAATGATAGTCAGAGTGCATTGAAGCTGGCAAATAATAATCAGTCTCACAAACGATCTAAACACATTGATGTGCGTTACAATTTTATTAGAGACACAATTATTAATGGTATTGTTGAAACGAAATATTTGCCAACTGTTGACATGCCCGCTGATTTATTGACCAAGGGATTGTCTGGGGTCAAACATTACAAGTTTATGAAAAAACTTGGTATAGTTAGAAAGTAGGTAATATATTATGTGTAGATGGAAAATTTGTTATTTTGATATAGTAGGGGTGTTATTTATTGATATCAAAATGTATCCTAACGCCATCTAGTGGTCACTTAATGTAATCTTATATCTAGTATCCATGATTTGTCTATGATTTCCGTTTCCTTTGTCTATGCTAATAAAGTTATATCTGTCAGTTGTCAACCTGAAATCCCACGTTTTATTACACACACAGACATAATTATATTCTCAATTTTAAACTAGAGTGCTCGCCACCACTGAAGTCTTACGGCAAAAGCGGGAACTAAATTTGACAGTTCCGCCATATTATCTTTTGTCAGGAGTGCTTGCGAAGAGTATTGGTCGTGGAAATCTTTCGTATTTACGTAAAATATACAGCAATCATGGAGCGTAAAGTGTTGAAAAGTGCAGCCCGTGAACTGATTCTTAAAGTGAATGAGTTTTGTAATTTGGAACAGAAGAATAAAGAAGTTATAATCCCGCTAAATAAAGTGCAGATGAGAGTCGCCGCCATGACAGGTAAAATTTAGGGGTACGCCGCTCTTTTTTTGCCTAATTTATGGGTAAAATATTGAACTTGAGTTGTTTTCAAAATATATGTACATTTACTACTAAATGTTTTGACATATTTTTCATTTGATTGTGTAAAACTTTGACGTTTTGTTTATTTCAGGAATTTCTGTGAAAACGGTTTCCCGAATCACAAAAGAAGGAAAAATAGCGGCAAGTTCTTCAAAGAAAATTGTCACCCCCGGAAAAAGCCGACCGCAGCCGAAAAAGATTGATTTGGACAATTTTGACTTATGTGCTATACGTCAAAAAATCCATTTTTTCTACGTTGTTAAGAAGGAGCTGCCGACGGTAAACAAGCTACGTTTGGAACTAAAAGAAGATATAAATTTTCAAGGGAGTAATACAACACTACGAAGAATATTGAAAAAGTTAGGATTCCGGTTCAAGCGCTGTCAGTCTAAGCACAAAGTGTTGATGGAGCGTTACGATATAACGGCATGGCGAGCTAGATATATTGAAAGGATGAGAAAAAATAGATTAGTAGACAAGAGACCTGTGGTGTATTTAGATGAAACCTACATATATTCATCCCACTTATCATGCCAAGAGTTGCTGGCAAAGCGCAGATGAAGATGGACTTTTGATCTCAGATTCAGCTGGAAAACGATTTATTATTGCGCATGCTGGATCAGAAAATGGATTTGTACCGAACGCGTTGTTGATTTTTAGATCACAATCGCAATCTGCAGACTATCATGATGACATGAATGCCACTAATTTTATGAAGTGGATGACCGAAAAGGTGGTACCAAATCTACCTGAAAATTCTTTGGTTGTAATGGACAACGCACCTTACCACTGCACGCAGATAAACAAAGCGCCGACAATGTCGAACTTGAAATCTGAATTACAACAATGGTTAAGAGAAAAAAAATTATTCTTTGAAGAAACCTGGACAAAACCAGTGTTATATGATTTAATAAAAAAAAACAAGGAGCCACCAGTTTATGCGATAGATGAGTTGCTAAGGCAACACAATCATGAAGTTGTAAAATTACCCCCATACCATTGTGACTTGAATCCCATTGAAAAAATTTGGAGTCTTACCAAAAGACGCATTGCTGAAAAAAATGTTGCTCAAGACCCCAAACAAATAATCGGGTTAACAGAAGCTACTTTTGCGAGCATCACTGCAGAAGACTGGCACATTCAATGCAAGCATGTAAATAATGTTGAAGACCAATACTTCAAAAATGATAGACTCGTTGATGTGGAAATGGAGAGATTCATCATATGTACAGAAAGTGATAGCGACTCTGATTCCGATCACGATAGTGAGATAATGGATACGAGCGATAGTGAATGCGATATGTCCGGAATAAGACCTCTGAGACAAGAAGAGCATAATTATTGTAGTTATAGGTGAATAAAAACGAAATAAATACAATATTTGTTTTACTTATTATGTTATCCTCTTTTATTCAAGGTCGTTCAGTTGTTCTGGTGTGTAGAATGAACGAACGTACAAACTTGCATAATTATTATTGTTCAAGCCTTATTGGAAAATTGGTAATTTTTTCCTATCTTACTGGCAACATTTAGTTCTGCGAAAGCAGCGCTGCGTCTATCGGACTTCAGTGGTGGCGCGGACTCTAGTTAAAATTTGGGAAATATACGCAACGACAGTCATGACTGACATACACATGCAAAAAAACTCAAAAGTGATACCAGCGTCATTATTAGTCGCCCTCACATTTTCTTATTTTGCTCAACCGATTTGGGCTTCGTTGTAGAATTACCTAAGTAGAAACAATAAACCTATATTCGTATGTTGGTGTTTATAATAAAACTCTTGCATCAACCTGTATGAGAGCGACACGCAAGGTGGGCCTTCCACATCCAATGGAGATACAGTAAGCGTGTTCTGTTCATCGACATTTAGTCGAGACGATAGTAGTGACGATGAACCTGCACCGGACACATATGCTAGCGCCACTACTCCAACAACGACGCCTGCAACAGCGCAAGCACATCAAGCGCCACGCTGACCGCGCCCGTCTTCTCGCGCCGAACGTTACGAAACTCGCGCGGCACGCGCCGCTGCCAGCGCCAGTGTCGTGTCGGCCCCACGCGCGGACGGGCATTCAATCCCATGATGATGATTTTCTTGAAAAATCGAAACGTGTCGGAATAATCTTCGACGTTACGTACTACGTGAGTAATTCCCGTTTTTACAAAATTAATAGTATATCTCACGTTAATTTTGAAAGTGAAACAGAAATTATTATTACAGAATCCTGAGCGGAGCAAGGGACACAACATCACCAATAAATATTTTGTTCTGTAAATCAAATAATTAACGCATAACAATGTTACCAGCTGTGACCCTGCTAAGGGATACTCCGGAAGATGCCCATCTTCTGGAGTATCCTTTAGCAGGCTCGTCTGTAGCGTATTCCCGTGTATCAACATCCCGTACTGCGCTCGCCAACCCGCCTGCCAAGCGTGGTGAGTATGAGTACTGTCTTCAGTAGTGGACGTTTTATGGCTGAAATGATGATTATTTAATTATACACCCAAATACAGTAACTGGAAATACTGCTTGAATCATTCTGCCGCGCGATGGGTGAAAAGCCTATGAAAAACTTTTTTTTTAATATATGTTACCTTAGAACTCCGTATTTAGAAAATTCTATTTGGTTTCGAATAGATACACTTCAACTATTAATCCCACTTTATAAAAAACTCATGTCTGATGAGTTTTTAAAAATTGGATCACGAGGAAGGGAACTTTATGGAACTTTCCAAATATTGTAGGTTTAATGTCTCTTACCCGCACTTCCCAAGAAGAAGAAAAAGTGTAGAAGACCCGATTGATGCGTTTTCATTAAAAAGTAAAAACTTCAAAAATAGTTACCTCGAACCTTATAGATGGCGTTAATTTTCTTTTACTGGTAGGCACAATTTGATAATGACAGGATTAATCACAAACTTGCTTACTCCGCTTGCCAGCTCCATCTGTTTGGTGTAGTAGAAAACACTTTTTTATTTTTTACTGAAAACGGCTCAATGAACAGTAGGGTAATCATGACCATGTTTTCTGATATTGATATTTTTGACCACACACTATAAAAAGCTTGCAGTTCAACTGCTATCGTTGCATTCAGGGCAAACTAACATTTTTTTTTGTTTATTTATTTGTGTTATACTTACACACATTTGATAAACACTTTTAGTACCTACTTATTTTAATTTTTTTATATAGGTATAACATAATATCTACCAATTCTTCGATTTAAATCAGTGGAAACTATTGGATTGTGAATACTTAAGATTAAGATATGTAATATTTAAGATTGTATTATTGTTTTGTGTGTTTTCCTTATTCGTTACAATCATCAAAATCCTTCCTCTTTATATTGATATTGAGAGATATAAATTGTATGTTGGCACGGAACTCGCCCTCGATGCGCGAATTGACTCGCTCTTGGCCGGTTTTATTTATACATGCTGTGCATGCTGTGTCAGTGTCTCAGGGACACTGTACTTGTATCGTAGATAGTTCATTCTCTATCTACGGCGGCATGTATAAATAAAACCGACAGACAGACACTGTCTGTTGTGAGGTGAAATAGCTAAGGTAGCTCTATTACTTGTTGTGTCTGTAGCATATCATTATCATAGCAATCTAGCTCTAGCCAACAAAATCATCCTTTGTTGTTTACCGTAATTCAATTAAACATCTCTTACCTATTTTAAATAGTTTTAATGAGAGAAAACATTGCACATAAGGATCGAAAAATGTCTAATGAAGTGAACCGTAATAAAATCGAACCAAGCAGTGAAGATACACTACAGTGTCGTATTTACTGTCCAGTTCTATCAGATCCAGAAACATGGGAACAGCTATGCAACGAACTAAACACTGCGACTGCAGCTTTATCACAAGAATATATATGGCACAGAGATCACTTCAAAATCTTTATGCCCATAGTCGAAACTAACAGTGAAGGTAAGTACCTAATATAAATTTTAAACTTAAAGGTTAGAGTTTTGTTTTTCTGACCAATACATTGTTTACATCAAAAATCGTGTGATAAATAATAATTATCTTCTTTAAATCAGAATATGAACCAGTACCTTCCTAAGCTAAGCAAACATATCACCATTCAAACATCCACCTGAGGCTCAAGAAGCCATTGCAATAGTATTTCAACAGTGGACAAAACTGAGCCAGCATTCAGCCATTTTGCAATAGCAAACAGCTGATCTTAATAATAAGTCTCATATCAGCAATATCTGGCCCTGTCACAGGTTAGACAATTGTTTTATAATTTTTTTAAAGGCTTTTCTTTTCTTTCAGATATACCATTTCACCTGAACTGCAGCATGTGTTATGGTGATAACATTGAAGATGAGTGGTTTATTGTTTATATACTTTTGGAACTAACAAAACAATTTAGTAATATAATTGTTCAAGTTATTGATATTGATGGAGATTTTCTACTCATAGAAGCAGCTGACTACCTGCCTGCATGGGCCAACCCTGATAGTACAGATAATAGGGTAAGAGTAATAAATGATTTGCATACAACCTATGTATGCAAGACTGTTGTAATCTAAAGATATCTGCCTTATTATAAACAAGTTTTTGACTTGGGCTATTAATTAGAATATGAATAGCAAATATATGCTGAGCCTATGATGAGGAAGAGCCCATCTATTATTTGTAGGTAATGGATGTTTGGCTCACCGAAATTAAAATTACACTAGCAACCCGCCCCTGCTTTGCACAGGTGTATACACAAACCAATCATTGGTCATCTTGTATGAAGAGTTAAAAGAAATATAATTATGATTTTCCAAGGTCGTAGCAAAAAAGTGGTTCTGGTTGGTGGACACAACAACCCTGTCAAATTTCTAGGGTTTTTTGTTGCAGGTTGCATACATGGAAACCAGACATGACCACAATTTACCAACATTGCTTCTTATATAATGTCTTTTACAACATTTAGAGTTGTTTTTCATAAGACAATAGTTAATTATCACACTCGAAAATTTGTCGTACGTGAACACGCGCCGCCTATTTTTCATTGTACATCATCATCATCATCATCTCAGTCATATGACGTGCACTGCAGGACATAGGCCCTCATGGATCTGATCTTAAGGGAATTGTTGCCATACTCACTACGCTTGGCGAGCGCAAAAAACGCTGCTGGCCATGTTCCTGAAGTATCCCTTGGCAGATTCTTACTGCATCTACTGGAGAGAGGAGGGGTAACATTCTACTGACGGCACCGCACGACAATACATTATTTAGATATCATTGGTAAGATATTACTCGCAAAAATTTGTTGTGCGTGTAAACATCCGCCGCCGTAAATATTTTGTCGCGCGAGATTTTTAATTTCACTTACTCTTAATAATATTGATTAAAGGTACATAGTTTAAGGGGATATGTTATGTATGAACTAGTTAAGATGTTAAAAAAACTAATTAAGATATACTATATTTATACCAAGTTGGTTAAAATGGCTTCACAAATAATGCATACTTTTAAATCAAAATTTAAATAAGTTACTATGGAGTTATTCATAGGGATAGACATAATGCTGTCGCTGATTTTTTTGTAGACCTTTTTAAGGTTAACAATTCTTCAATACATTGCTTGCACATAAGCTCAATGGTTTACGCAGCACACGCCAAAACAACTCCCAATCGCATTAAATTTTCTGACACCTTCAGTAATCTTCATCATAGTTCAGCAAACTTACACCATAGCTATTGAGCTTTGGTGTAAGTAATTTTACTGCTAAACCTTCCTCTTGAAACATTCTATCCATTGGTAAAAACCACATTAAAATCCATTGCATGGTTTAGGAGGTTCTCCTCAAACGCCAAACAGATAGACAGACTCACAAATGCGGGCAGCAACTTCAATATATAATAATGTAGAAATAATAAGTTCATATTTCAGTAAGCTGGACTTTAAATGTCATCTCATTTTTATTATATTTATTTATTAACTGGTAACACCTACTGCTAAGAAAGGTTTCTTCTCTCTTCCATGACATCCCCAATTTTAAGATAAGATAAAAACCGTTTATTTAGTAGTTTAATCTTATCTAGTCTAGTTAAATGTAAGCAGCCTACCTTCATAATTAAATTAAGGAAGGCCTAACTCAATAGTCACCTAGTCAATTGTCATAATGGTAATTTTTAATTTATTTATATTTGTTTCAGGTTTTCATTTACAGAAGTCACATTCACATTATACCACCACAATTGGCAAGTCTTGATGAAAATCTAAAAGTCAGTGATGCTCTGCTATGTATTGTAGAAAATGAAGAACAAACACTTGCAACTTCTGATGTTCAAAATGCAATTTTAAACAGAGTTGGTAATTATCCTGACAAGCACAAGGATAATATGCATAATGCCATGGTCATGTTGCCACTTGAAATTGCAGCTTTACTAAAACTGAAACCTGATTTTATAGCTCCTCTTGTGGACACTTATTGTCATCATGATACCATAGATATCAAGGCATGTAAAACTGTAGATTACCAGGACAGTGTAACAGTAACTGTCAAGTTCACAAAATGTCTTTATGCAATGCTCTTGCATTCAAAAATTATAAAGCATTTAATGTATTCTACTCAAAAAAATAAGACCATTACTTTAGGCAAGAAGATTGCTTGTGGCTATAAAATTATTATGAATAGATCCTCTGATATATATTCATCAAAAGAATATCACAAGTTTTTGAAAAGCTTAACAGATAATGGTTACTTCAGGGGCAATATTGAAGGTTCAAAAGATTACAAGAAACTCCTAGAAAATGCCAAAAGCTTTTTTTCTTCAGTAGAATGTCCAGTTATTTCAAATGTTGCTGCTAGTATAAAAGAAGTAACTGCTTCTGAAGAATACTCTAAAACCATTGAGTTATTAAAAAGTTCTAGCTCGGAACTTGTGGAGGATGATGATGGGTGGTTGAATATCCACCCTGAACAACTCAATAATATGTTGAACTCAAGATATGGCAAGAAGACAAAGTTTGAAAAGAATGATATTATCAACTCCCAGAACATTACAAAAGAATTAACAGATTTTCTAAAAAAGACATCTGATTATGAAGGCATAGAAACAGTTGAAAAAGAAGAATCAAATGAAACTATTGATTTTGATCCTGACGAGTTTGTAAATAGTGTAGAAAAGATGTTGAAACTGTTATCTACTGATATGGATGAACAAGAATTTGACTCAGATTTCAGTGTAGGTGTATCTGGATCAGAAAATGAAGATGAGCAAGAACAAGAACTCCAAGAAAAACTTAGGGGTAGAGATGATAATATGAAAGATAACAAAAATATATTGCAATCTATGATAAATAGTATGAAAGAGGAGCAAGCGTCATCTGGACCTTCTAGTAATTTGATGACCACCATAGGTCTAAACAAAACGGATTTTTTGGATTCTGATGACGATGACTAATAATTAAAACATATTATTTAGTTTTCAATTATAGGATTTTATCGCGTAACTTTTTTATTATTTTCTCGATGTTTCGAGAAAGATACGCGTTAAAATCTTGTAATTTTAAAACTAAAGAGTTTGTTGTTGTAAAATAAATATTAAACAGTAGAGAAGGCAATCTTTTAATCTTCACAATCAAAGGATATGATTCTACTAATATATAAAAGTGATAGTAAGAATGTATGTATGTATGTTCCCTTTTTACGTCGAAACTGCTGAACCGATTTGGATGAATTTTAGTATAGGAGTAACTAGATTAGACCATGGAGACGAACATAGACTTTTCGTTGCGTTAATTAAATCAGAAGGAGTTAAAATAGTGGATGAAAGTTTGTATGGAAAAAAATATTAATCACATGTTTCAGCGTTAGTTGTAGGTAGGGTAAGTTGTAACTGGTGGTTGTTATAGGTACGAAGTTCGCCGGGTCAGCCAGTATATCCTATCCTACCAATATACATACATATAAAAGTGAAAATAAGAATGTTTGTATAAGAAAAATTAAAATTTTAGTATAGCTGTAGATTAGACCATGGAGACGGGCAGGCTACTTTTTGTTGCGTAAATTAGTAGGTAAGAGTTGTAAGTAGTGGGTGCGATACGAAGTTCGCTGGGACAGCTAGTATGGAATAAATGCTCCAGGGAATTTCTGAATAGGAAACCCGTAGCCCTAGAACGCAAGGGGCAACTGAAGGACACAGGTGTGGTTTTAGTCAGTAAAAGTCTGACACGCCCTCCCGCTGCACCCAGAGCGGGAGAAGTCATTAGATGATTTCCACACCTAAAAAAAAAACTGGTGTCAATTATGTTGTCATATTATTGTTAGAAATAACAGGATTTTATCGCGTAACTTCCTTTTTTATTAATTTCACGGTGTTTCGAGAAAGGTACCTACGCGATAAAATCCTGTAATTTTAAAACTAAATAGTTTGCTGGTGCGAAATAAAACAAACAACAGGTAGAAAAAGCAATCTTTTAATCCTCATACATAATCAAAGGATATGATAAAGAATAAATGCACATTGCTATCAATTCTGTTGTTACACTGAATAAAATAATAATAAGAGTGACGTAAATCGTACTAAAATGTGATAAACTATAATTATATTACTAAAGTGGTTTTGGTAAGTACCTTTCTATTAAGACGAATCAATATTGCGTGTTGCATTATCAGCACTTAATTCAGCAACGTAAATAACTGAAATAAATTGCTATATATATGATATGCTATGTTTAAATAAAACCGGGCAAGAGCGAGTCGGACTCGCGCAGCGAGGGTTCCGTGCCATCATACAATATAACATGACAAAGGCGGATTTATATTTGTAGGAGAACCTTGACAGCGCCATCTCTTGTCTGATAGCGGAACTTATGTAGATTTTTTACACTTTCGATAATTTCTAAAAAAGTATGCTAATTAGAGAGTTTGTAATAAATTTCCTGTAATCTTTACATATTAATCTATACATTTGCCGTGGGGTGCCGGCAGTAGAATTTTACCCCTTCTCTCATGCCCGTGGATGCAGTAAGAGCCTGCTAAGGGATACCTCCGGAAGATGGGCAGCAGCGTCTTTCCGTGTATCAACATCCCGTACTGCGCTCGCCAACCCGCCTGCCAAGCGTGGTGAGTATGGCATCTACCCCTCATGGAGATCCATGAAGGAGGCCTGTTCAGTAGTGGACTTTTTACGGCTGGAATGATGAAGCTTTACATACACTTCTAATAGCAATAAAAGTTTCAGAGGTTTATCTCCGCAAACTTCGGAGATAAGGGGGAACCCAATTTTTTTCAACGTTTTTGTGAATAAGTCTAAAACTATACGGCTTAAAGCAAAACTAAAACCTGCTTATTAATGTACGGTATTTACGGTAATGGCGATAAAAATGCTTGTTTTCACCTATTTTATGTTACCTACCATGATGTAATTTTCTATCAGCCCTACCTAACCATCACCAGTCTTTAATAATAAGTTTATCTAAAGGTGAGCAAAGGCTCCTCCAGTCACAGCTATGGTCTCTCCTGTAATATAGCTTGCATCATCTGAAGCTAAGAATGCGACGGCACTGGCGATTTCTTCTGGTTTCCCAAATCTCTTCATTGGAACAATTGACAAACTTTTTTCCTTTCCTATCTCAGAATCAGTTATCTGCAACATAATAAGACACTCAATAATTTCCGAAATGGGTTCCGCCTTTATTATTAGGTACAAACTTTTATTTTAATCGCACTGTAAGTAGTACGAACCTAGCTATGTTATTTCATTTGATTAGAAGCTATTCTAAGGTACCGATTTTATGCAATGACGTTTCGGTGCCCTTATACTTCACAGGCGCCTCTAGCGGCGACCGAAATAATCCTGCGTAATCCTTTCGGATACCTCGTACTCTTAAATAGAATAAAAACACTATAAATAGTGTTATTATTCTAAGCTACTATTATTATAGCGTACTATACTGGCTCCTCTAGCGGCAACGTTAATAACCCGGCGTAACTTATTCCAACAGCTTTGGCCAACTTGCTCTGCGGTTTTGTCCTTGTCCAAGCCCAACGGATGATCTCACGTTTGCTATAGGTAGGTATAATACCTCTATATACACTCGCGCCTCTAGCGACGATATCAATCACTTCCTGGCATCGGATAGAGCTGAAATACACCTGAGTAAAACTTAAAATGGCTTACACCTCAAGATGCCGCCGCCATTTCTTAGTCAACCCTAGCTTGCATTATAATACTTAATAAGTTTCTTACCGAAGATGCAAACTTAGTAGCGACAATACCAGGCGCTACACAGTTCACTCTTATGTTGTCGTTTGTGATTTCATTGGCGATTGCTTTTGTGAGTCCTAGGAGCGTAGTCTTGCTCACACTGTAAGCACCCAGAGGCTGAAATAAAATTGTTTAGATTATGTAGGTACAGGAATTGTTTGGAGGAGCAGCCTATACGTAAAAGGTAGCCCAGGGTTAAGGTCGCAATAAATGTTTTGACTTTGACAACTATCGAGGTCACGGATCATTAACATCGAAAGTTATGCAAAGAAAGTACTACCTACCTATTCTATTGAGACACTTCAAATTTGGCTTTTGTGAGTCCTAGGAGCGTAGTCTTGCTCACACTGTATGCACCCAGAGATTAAAGATTTTTTTTGGATAATAAGAAATTGCAGATTAAATTTTTCTACGTAGAAATAATTTATTATTTTAGTGCTTACCTGCATAGCTTGGTAGGCAGCAATGGATGCTATAAATATCATACTTCCACCACCTCGCTTTAAAAGGTTGGGGTATGCCTCTTTAGCAAGTAACCAGGAGCTTTTCACATTTATGTCAAATATCTTATCCCATACTTTTTCATCAGTCTGCAATATACAAGATGGATAGAGTAGTAGTTAGGTATAAGACAAGGGGCGCTTATAATTATATAATATATTATGAAGATCTTATTATGAGCTCGTACAGTTTTTTTTATTATGGCTAGCCATGCACTAGACATCCTGGCTGCGGCAGCCAGTCGAACATAATGACGGTGTATGGGAGCCCGCGCACTAAGCAGCCACGCACCGCCATACGTTCCACTGGCTGTCGGTAAACGGAGCCGGAGTACTTTACTATCTTTAGTGCGCGGCTAGTCCTTAATCTGTCCGATTCTGTAGTTGCACTTGCTGAAGATATATAAAATTAGAGATTTGACGTTTCTAAATTTAGAACTGTCAACGTAAAATTAGGTCGTAAATTTTAGTTAGCTTTAGTCATGAAGTGTGCCAAAAGCAGTGACATCATTATTTGTGATTACTCGAAAAGATATAACAAAACAACAAAAAGTAAAAATAATTAAGGACTTACTTCAAGAATTGGTGCCACTGATGGGTTGACTGCAGCATTTGAAACAAGGATATCTAGTCCTCCAAATTTTTTTACAGTCTGAGGATATAGAAATAATTAATACAAATACAAATTATTTATTTCATCAACTTAATCTATAGTACTTAACTACATAAAATATAAATGCTAATGAGAGCCTCTTTTAAGTAAAGAACTACCTGTGTTAGAGGCTCCCGCTCTTCCCGAATCAAAATTATTTTATATAATAGATACTAGCTGTCCCGGCGAACTTTGTATCGCACCTACCACTGCAACTACTTACTACAACTACTAATTTACGCAACGAAAAGTAGCCTATGTCCGTCTCCATTTTTGGGTTTTTGGTCGTTTTCGGCCATTTGAAGACTTATTTTTTTGGTGACCTTTTGAGGTCACAATAACTCCGGTCCCTGTGACCTAGGGTCACTAAAATCAATCAGTCACCTTCTCTCATTATGACGGTGCTAACAAAAAAGGTTTCATGTAAATTGGTCAACGCGTTCGGTTGTAATCGTCAAATACATAGACAGACAGCGCTTCTGTCTCTGTCTGTCCGTCTGTCGGTATTTATACCTATCTGTTGTACCGACCGACATACATATATTACGGTGTTAATTAACCGCTCATTTGGTTTCGCGAAAATAATTTTGCGACCCTCATTTGGTTTGCATTTTGGCGCGAAAAACGGCGGGCGCTCCGCGTCGGCGCTAAGTGGATACTGGCTCGGTTTTTACAATGGAGCGTATCGTGGTATTTACGCTCTATGGAAAGGGATTGAATGAAGCTTGTCAGTACAATCATTCATAATTTAGTCTGTGTTCGGGATATATAGCGTAAAAATTATTTTCTATTAATTATTGATTTAATTTTATATAAAAAATACTTTTGTTTGTAATTCAAAATGTATTATCATATATCTACATGTTTTGCGGTATATACATAGTATGTGGTATAACCTCACTATATATAACATAACATTTAGGTGTCTTAGAACAAAATATTTTTTGATCGTAATTATAAAGTGCATTTTTTATGCACTTTTTTTGCGTAATTTTTTTTTTAATTTTAATTTAATCGAATAAAATTATTTTTTCTTGGGCTACGTAAATTTTATTTGTTATTGTCATTGTCAACTTCATTGAGAAGGCTACAAAACAAAGAAGAAGTTGATAAACACCATAGTTTAAAAATGACAATTGTTTTCGTGGAACGATGACTCACCGATGACTCACTGGTCAGTTTACTTACCAAAACCAAACGACGGCTAAAAAATCTTGGTAAGTAAACTGACCAAAACCAAACGAGCGGTTAATTAATGAAATAAATTATTGTAGATTATGTAGGTTGGAGGTAGTTTGAAAGCAAGGGTTGTTAAATCACAGTTAAAACTTACGAATTCAAATAGGTTTTTCCTATGTTCAGAGTTAGATACATGGCACACGATTCCTTCCGCGTTTATTCCTGCAGATTTCAAGCTCGTCACAGCTTTTATCACGTTCGCTTCTTTTCTGCTGCTTATCACTACTGAAGCACCTTCGCTGCCTAGCCTCTGAGCAATGGCGTAGCCTATCCTGCAACAAATATTTATTTATATACGAGTACCTAACTTACATATTACGTTAACACCTATGCAGTCGCGCCCTGATTTGGGACGCAGAGAGTCGCTACCGAGTCCACTATACCCAGTTAATAATGAAATAGTATATTTTTCATAAACAACTCCTTCTTAACAAATCCTTTTAATAACCGACTTCAAAAAAAGGAGGGGGTCTCAAGTCGTCTGTATATTTCATTTTAATATTTTTTAAACGAGTGAGCGAAGCGAACGAAGTTCTTAGTGGCTTATGAACGGGGTGCCATTTTGGTCCGGAACCCTAAAAATTAAACAATCAATAATGCATTAAAGTTTACACCGGGCGTAACTAGATGGCAGCACAGGTAAAATTTGCTCGCGCTATTGTTGCGGTTTATGGTTGCATTAGAGTTGAAAATAGATTATAATTCAATGAACTAATATATTTCAAACTGTGTGATTAAATTTAAATCAACTACAGTTGAATTATATATTTAAGTGTGAATGTAACAAGACTTATATTTAAGATTCTGTTAGGCTAGAATTTAATTATTCAGACCTTATATTTTTATATTTAAATCATTTTAAAAATCTGATTTTAATAGGTTTAGACAATCCGACACTACAAATTTAGAATATAAATAATAGTTTCAAAAACTGAAAAACACGCTTGAAGATCATCGATCTAAATAAAAGTTTTAAATAATTTTCAATAATTGAAAAGCGCCCTCAGGACGCCCAACAAGAAAATCACATAACTTATGTAGATAATACATACAAAAACCTTTAATTCTAATAGAATACTTAGGTAATAAATTCAAAGTTTATGTGTATGTTACCAAACTTATTTACTATACTTAGTTTTAGAAATGAACTTTGAACGAAGGCGATTGACCGACCGAGCGATATGCAGTGCAGTCGCACAAGATAAAAAAAAAGTTTATTTCTTGATAGTTCGATCGAAGATTTGTTGACCTTTATGCTGCAAAGTAATGTTTCTTTCTCTCTTAGAGACCTTATCTCAGTCAATCTTACCCTTCTGTAGACGCTGTTACAATAGCCACTTTTCCTTTGAGCCTTTGAACCATGTTGGTATACACTTTTGACATCTTTGGTTGTTCGTGCGTGGTTTAGCCAGTTCCCAGTTCTGCACTTGACTGCGTAGTGTTGTGTTTTTATCACATCACGCACACCGGCACACGGCACAGCGGCGTGTTATCATAATCTGTGGCTTCCGTGGGATATTAGTGTTCTGTGGTGGCTTTTTATCTAGTTTTGTCTATACGTCTGTGGATAAATAACTTCTGCAAAAAGATTACAGAGTAGGTACTTTTATGGCATCTGACCATGACGGAAAGAGTACCTACCTATTTTGATGAATTTTGAAGATTATGAAACCAAGGAAAGAAAATAACTAGTTAGGTATTTATTTTTTGTAAGTACTGTTTTAAATTAGAACAGTAATTACCAAATTATGTGGTATTGTATACTCCGTCTGAGACACAGAACACTAAAGGCAGTTTACAAAGGCAAATGTTAGTCACTTGCTGCCTGTATGAACAAAACAGCCGAGGTCTTGGGAATATCGTCAAATATAAGTATAGTGTAGGGTGAGCCTAGGATGTAAAGCTCTGGATGCATAGGTAGCGCGTCGTTCATCATCGTTTTACGGCGCGGCGCCGCGGCGGGAGGCCCCGCGACTATTGAAATGATGTGTGTAGCTAGAGAATATGGCTTTCCTTAATAAAATTTTCTGCACAAGGCCGAGGGCAAGATTAACGTTTAATAATCCATAATGAAAAAAGGTTTTGCTCAACTGTCTCGTCACTTTGACAGTGACAGTTCTTTGTTTACATTATTGCAGATGATTATGTTGTGTGGTCGGAGTCAAGAGTTTAAAATTGTTGAAATGAAATGGCGATTATTTTGCGAAGGATATGTTACAAATATATAAAATGTATTATAGTGTCCGTTGTCATAGCATTTTTTGCACAAATATTAGTTGCCGTGAGCTTCTTCCCATCTATTAATGATAATTTACTGAAGAAGAATGGTTATGTCTCAATAGCAAGACGCGAAGCTGAAGTGTCAGCCAGAAGAAATTATGGTATTAGTGATGATGAAGATTTCCCTTCAAGTAACAAGCAGAACAAGCCTGCCTCACATTTAAGAGTGGAAGAACTTGATTTCAAGCCTGCTTGTGCAATATCTAGCAGAGAAGCTATATCAGCAATCCACCGAGCTAAAACACAGGCCTGTAAACATCAAATAGTGAATAAGACTTGCCTTATACAAGAAGGACATTTTTATCCAGAGAAGCTTCCCAATCACTGTCCCCATACTGGAGTGACATATGGGAGATATTTAGGATGCTTTATTGATAAGAAGAAGCTAAGGCTACTGCCTGGTTTCTATGGGAATTTTAACACAAATTCCCGCACTGCTTGTTTGGACATTTGTGTTCAAGGTGGATTTACATATGCAGGTGTGCAATATGCGTGAGTATTCTTGCTTAGATATTCCCACTAAATAATAATACCTAGATGTAGCTGCCTAATATTGGAAGAACACACACAGCCCATGCTATTTCATTGTTTTTAATTTTATTAGTTGTGTATCTTCTGTTGGTTGCTCAAATAAATAAATAACATTTGCAAAAAAGTTAACAGGTAGGTAAATGTCATGTACATTTTTTTATTCAGGTATTTATCATTTATAATTCTATGAACTGTATTTTTAAGTTAATTATTTTAAAACTGTATTCATATTTTTTCAAGACAAAAAATACCCTTCAGTCATTTATTGATTTGTTACAGATCCGAGTGCTTTTGTGGAGAAGCTCTGCCCCCTGCATCATCAAGGGTTTCTGATGATTTATGTGATATGAAATGTCCTGCTGATCCATCAGTAACTTGTGGTGGTTATTTCACTATGAATGTATTTGAAACTGGTTTGACAAGTGAGTTTTGTACCTTTTTTTGGCTTATCCCACATATGCTTATTCCAGTTTCCTTTTCAATTCAATCTGGGAGAAAACCAAACCTTGGTTAGATCATGTATGTATTCAATTTAAAATTAACATAAATTTTATTTATTTATAAAATTCACTTATTACAATTGTGCAAGGACTTAATGCTACTTTTTTACTTTACTTTTTTCTACCATTCATCCTGGGTGTCCAAAAATATGGATATGTTTACTTACAAGTACATTTTATATAATATAATGCATTTCAGAGTTTGAAGCAAGGACTCCAGCTATGGGCAAAGAAGATTCAGTCAGAATTGTATTCTTGCTGACATTGAATGGAAGGGCATTGAGGCAAGTCCATCGCCTCATAAATGCTTTGTACAGAAGTAATCACTACTTTTACATACATGTAGATGTTGTAAGTAAAAATGTAATATAATATTGCAGAATAGGTACCTATTCAATAGATAGGTATAAGAACTGTTACATTATAATTTGCTTGATTGTTTATTATGCTTTTTAGCAAAGCTTGTGTTATGGGATGGAGATGACTGATGGAATATTTATGAAATAGATATAGGTATGTAGTTCATAAAAAAAATCCTTACTGCGGCAATCAAATGCACAGATTCCTGCATTTCGGCTTTAGGACCACCGCACCAAGATAGTAGATATTGTTTCTCTTACAATATTATGTTTGTGATTGAAATACCTAGTTCAATCACAAACTAAACACTGTTTATTAATGTGCAAATAAAGCCCTTTCATATGATATAAAAATATTTTCCACATTATTATGTAAGTATGTAATATCAAAGATTTAAATCGTGAATAAGCATTATCTAATACCATTTCAAATTTCAAGTCGATAGCATCAGTAGTTTTCAAGATACTCTGTGGCAAACAGACAAAGTCACACCATAAAGGTTCCTTTTTAGGGTTCGAGGCTGTATGTCATGAACCGTAATAGCTAGGCAGTTGAAATTTTCACAGATGATGTATTTATGTTGCCGCTATAACAACCAATAGTAAAAACAGAATAAAATAAATATTTTAGGGGGACTCCCATACAACAAACGTGATTTTTATGCCGTTTTTTGCTCTATATTAATAATGGCAACAGGTAGACGCTTGAAATATTCACAGACTATTTAGTTGTAAGTATATTCATTTAAAAAATAAATAATTAAGTATATTGAAATAAAATAAATATTTAAGGGCGGCTCCCATACAACAAACGTGATTTTTTTGCCGTTTTTTGCTCGATATTAATAACGGCAACAGGTAGACGCTTGAAATATTCACAGACTAATGGTACGGAGCCCTTTGTGCGCGAGCCCGACTCGCACTTGGCCGATTTTTTACCATTTTGTCCGGAACTCTAAAAAATAAAAGCTCACGCGCAACCTTGCCACCATAGTGTTTAGTTATCTATGCTAATTATTATAAACTTTGAGTTTGTTTGATTGGTTGGTTGAACACGCTGATCTCAGGAACTAACTGGTCCGAATTGAAAAATTCTTCTGGTGTTGGATAGATAGCCCAATTATCGAGAATGACTATAGGCTATACAGAATGATTGGTAATTCGATACATTCCTTAAGTGGTGGTTATGGAAGAGCTAATTTCCGATTGATTTTGTTTGTAGGTACCTATAATAAGGTTCGGATTTTTTTTAAATTATCCCTAATATAGTTTTTTTTATGGAAATCCCCCGATTTCGAGCTTAAAATTGAGATATTTTTCACTAAAACCATAATTGTGGTATTAAACTTTTGATGTTTTCTGATAGGAATTTATTTAAGATTACAGATTACAGACACATATAATTACGATTGCCAGAAAAAAATATGTAACGGAGCAAAATTACAATCGTAATTTACGGAAAAACATTTTTCCTTACAAATGCATCATTTCGTGTAAAAAAATGCATGGAACTTAGCGTAGAAATTACTTTCTTATTTCATTAGCTTCTCAAAAAGGTACAAATGTTGATGATCATTAAAGTAATCTATATATATAAAATTCAAAGTCCTGACTGACTCACTGACTGACTGACTGATATATCAACTCAAAGCCTAAACCACTGGACCTAAAGACTTGAAATTTGGCACACATATACCTTGAGTATCCTAGAGGTGCACTAAGACGGGATTTTTCGAAATTCCCACGGGATAGGGAATAAATGGGATTTATATATTCGAATCAAAGTGTAGTAGTACTTGGAGATCAATGAGGGAGGCCTTTGTCCAGCAGTGGACGTCCTACGGCTGAAATGATGAAAAAATGATGAATCAAAGTGGCTCTGCGTGAAAAAGGGGATTTTACGTTTTATGATTTCCACGCGGACGAAATTACGGGCAAAAGCTAGTTGTTATTAAACAGTTTGTAAAAGCATATCTGCCGTTTCTAAGAAATGTTCAACGACGAAGTACCTACATATAAAGCGTTCCTCTGTCATGACATTATACAGTTTTAACTCATTTTTGTTTTGTTTTAGAGACAAGATTATCTGCATAGAAAACTTTTAGACCTTGAAAAAAAGTTTCCAAACATTAAATTAGCCACCACGAGATTTTCTACGATATGGGGTGGTGCATCTTTGCTGACTATGCTGTTGGCGTCAATGAAGGAAATTCTTGCATTTGCCTGGGAGTGGGATTTCGTTATCAACTTAAGTGAAAGCGATTTTCCTATCAAGTCTCTAGACAACTTAGAACAATTTCTATCAGCAAACAAAGGGCTTAATTTCGTTAAGTCGCATGGGCGTGAAGTGCAAAGGTTTATAAAGAAACAAGGATTGGACAAAACTTTCATTGAATGTGAAACTCATATGTGGCGCACGGGAGAAAGGAAACTTCCCAAAGGAATCATTATTGACGGAGGCAGCGACTGGATCGCACTATCGCCTCCCCTTGTGAAATATGTGACTGGGAAGCAAGATGATTTATTAAAAGGCTTGGATATCATATTTCAACATACTCTATTACCTGCTGAATCCTTTTTTCACACGGTCTTAAGGAATTCTCGTTTTTGCAATATGTATGTCGATAACAATTTGCATGTTACGAACTGGAAACGGAAACTAGGGTGCAAATGCCAATATAAACATGTCGTGGACTGGTGCGGATGTTCTCCCAATGATTTTAGACCAGAGGATTGGCCGAGGATACAAAACACTCAAGATAGACAGCTATATTTTGCCCGGAAATTTGAGCCAATAATTAATCAAGAAATTATAAGTAGAGTTGAAGAATACATTGGATTAAAAGATCACTATAACATAAATAATTTAGAATCGTATTGGCAAAGTATATACAATATTGACGATTTAACGTCTAGCAGTGATGACACGTTGCTAACGCACGCAGAGAGCGTTACTCGTCACAATGCAAAGATTTTATTAAACGAAGAAGAGTGTCGAGTGACACCGCTGGAAATAATTGAAATTAACATGTACAATCATGCGGATGTTTATAAAGGTAACTTAATTTTACATAATGCAACTATTAACAATGAAATCGAAGTAACCATAGAAACCTGGTACAAACCTAAGAAGTACTTAGACTGGAATCACCATAGTTTATTAGTAGAAAATATTAAAATATTTAGAGTTAGTTCAGATTATGATCAAAAAGAGACAACCTTTAGAAATTTTGCTAATATATTGGGACCACTCTCTGAGCCGGTGTTATTGTATCAATTCTCGCCCGTCATTGATAAAAAAACAGAAAATTTCACGATACTGTGGCTGGACCCCGCAGGAGTCATCGCTGATGTCAACAGTATCTATGTTGACGAGAACAACCTAACTAATTTTATTAAACCTAACTTAAAAACGCCTTTTTTACCAGGAGTCTGGAAAGTAGGACTATTTAGGCGAAATAATTTAATAGTTTCTACAAAATTCCTCATTACTCCCTTAGAGTATTTTTCGGGAAAAAAATTATCTCACCAAGAAGCAAGTATTGTTCATGGTGGGTCTCAGTCTTCATACAAAAAATATTCCAATGTTGCGGAAAATAATTTTACTCCTACTGAAGAAGAAGCTAGATTGTTACAACAAATTTCAAGTTCAAATGTGAAAAGAATTAGTGCAGACCTAAGAGAGTGGGTAGATGGACTCACTATTGACTTTTACAATGTATTAGGATCGTGTGTATCACAAGTCAATGACAGTAGTAAACAAATGCAATGTGGAAATCATAAATTTGATGTTTGTCAATCAACTCAATGGAGCTCTCTATCTCCAGATCCAAAAGGACTAGTAGGTAACCTTAATAAAGAAACTGGTCGATTAGATAGAATATGACAAAAGACTGCTCGTTTGGTAGGATAGCAATAGTTTTTCTAATATTGTATGTAGCTTCTCTATTTTTGTGAAGGTTTGTTGCATCGTGTGCTGAAATGGTCGACTGGGGGGTCATCTGCTATCCTTTCAAGACCCCTAAACACTACTGATGTCTCGACTAAAATAATGACGGATTGACGGCTGACGGCGTCGGCGGTAGTTCGTCGTTTGTTCAAACTAGTTTACGCTATGCAAACAAGAGAAAGAAGATAGGTTTTACTTCGCGAGAGTTAGAAAACAAATTTTACCTGTTTCTCAAGTAACAATTACGCAAAAAGACTTTTTTTCTTTAGAATTTGGAATTTAGTATTTTGTGACTCGATTCACAATTCTAGCGAATACAAAAGTTGTAAAAAGATTTTTATGGCATGTGACACATAATATGATAGACTAGAGAATTTTTGAGGGAGTTGGAAGATCCCGGTCGCTTTTGGTTTTTTTATAGCCATGTAAATAGCTGTAAAATGGACATCTTTAATCGAAGTCTGAAACTTTGCGAGTAAATTAAAATAAAACCGGGCAAGAGCGAGTCGGACTCGCGCACCGAGGGTTCCGTGCCATCATACAATATAATATATGACAAAGGCGGTTTAATATTTGTTGGAGAACATTGACAGCGCCATCTCTTGTCTGATAGCGGAACTTATGTAGATGTTTTACACTTTCGATGATTTCTAAAAAAGTATGCTATGTAGAGAGATTGTAATAAATTTCTTCTAATCTTTACATACACTTCTAATAGCAATAAAAGTTTCAGAAGTTTATCTCCGCAAACTTCGGAGATAAGGGGGGGAACGCTATTTTTTTCAACATTTTTGTAAATAACTCAAAAACTATACAACTTAAAGGAAAACTAAAAACTGTTTATTAATGTGCAAATGAATACCTTTCATATGATACCCCACACGGCCTAGTAACTTCACTTAAAATTTTTGAGATCCCCTATCCGCCCCCCTGCAATCAAAATAAGAATATTTTTTTAAACTTTCATATATGCTATATTAGTCAAAAAGTGTTGTCTTTTACCATTTTAAATTGCAAGTCGATAGCATCAGTAGTTCTCGAGATATCCATTTGTGACAGACAGACAGACAGACAGAGTGATTCTATAAGGGTTCCTTTTTACCATTTTGGTCCGGAACCCTAAAAAAAACTAGATGGCTAATGTCACTAATTTTGAATTTAAAAGTACTGTAATACAATACACTGATACTTTTTTTTATTTGTAAGTATTTGAATGTAAAATTTGGGTATTATTTTTAACAAAACAATAAAAAGTCAATGAAAAAAAAACCACAGGCCATGAGAAGAGTTTGGGGTCTGAAAGGATAGCAGATGACCCCCCAGTCGACCATTTCAATTTGGCACACGATGCACCAAACACCCTGTATAAGGTAGGTATTAATAAATGTCACCAGAGAAATATTTCTATCAATTTTTTAATGTTATTAAAATAGATTGTTATTATTAAACCTAAGTTGAAATGTAAATATATTTGATACTTACACGTGTATTTATTATACTTTATCATCATCATCATTTCAGCCGTAAAACGTCCACTACTAAACACAGGCCTCCCTCATAGATCTCCATGAGGGGAAGTTGCCATACTCACCACACTTGGCAGGCGGGTTGGCGAGCGCAGTACGGGATGTTATTACACAAAAAGACGCTGCTGCCCATCTTCCGGAAGTATCCCTTAACAGGCTCTTACTGCATCCACGGGCAAGAGAGGAGGGGTAACATTCTACTGCCGGCACCCCACGGCAAATATATACTTTATACCTACCCTGTAATTTATATTTTGTCAATTAAGTATGCCTTAAGTGAATTATCCTAAATTATCTTGGTCTCAGATGCTCTTCTTAATATAATTCTTTATTTTTTAAACAAATAACCAACTTCAATAATAAATTAAAAAAACCCAAGTTTATATTCAGAGTATAAAACTATAGACTCCAGAACACACTATTACATTATTTCATTCCAATGACCCTGATTATGTGTGGGTAAGTTAGATGATTTATTGGATAGGGATATTTTATCTTAAGCATCTTAAAGATATTAGGCAGATACTTAACCAAGAAATATTTAATTAGGTATATAAACAAATTTACTTTTGTGCTAAAAAGGCGTTCAGCTCAGCATAAGTGTTGGGTGCGTTGACACAGCCCAACGCTAATTTTCAGCTGAATCCTGAGTAAAGAGGGTTGTGCAGCAGCGACGTATTTAACAATAAACCAGTTCAACAGAAAGAGTTTACAAAACGTTACCAATAACTCAAATAAGAAAGTGGAAAAGAAAAGTACACATACCTAGTACCTAAACAGATGTCACCAACCAATATCATCATTGTAGATAGACTTTGTAAATGTATGACATATGTATGTATATACGATGGAAGTGCATTTAGATGACTAGATCAGGGAAATATCTGTGAATATGTCACCATGCCGTATTTGAGCTTTCATAAGGAATATTTTTAACTTTTTTAGCCGTGGGTTGCCGGCAGTAGAATGTTGCCCCTCCTCTCCTACCTGTGGATGCAGTAAGAGCCTGCTAAGGGACACCTCCGGAAGATGGGCAGCAGCGTCTTTCCGTATATCAACATCCCGTACTGCGCTCACCAACCCGCCTGCCAAGCGTGGTGAGTATGGCAACTACCCTTCATGGAGATCCATGAGGGATAAGGTCTCCCTCAACCCGCTTGCCAAGCGTAGTGAGTATGGCAACTACCCTTCATGGTGATCCATGAGGGATAACCATAGACGGTTAAATAGAGAGTTATCTCCCTGAATATTTTAGAATAAACTAAACACTTCAATATTGTAAATCTAACATGATAAAATAGACACTGATTCAGCATTGAGTTGATTGTCTAGCAAGCTAGGTAACCAACGCTGATCTTCCATCAGCGCCATTTCTTGACGTTACGGATGCCTTACACAAAAAGTATTAAAGTTAAACAAACAGGGCGTCGAGCGCACATATAATTATAAATTATTAACCAAAAAAAGAGAGCATTGTGAAAATTACCAGCTAAAATCAACAGCGAACTACAAAGTAAACACCTCATTGTTTTATTTCCAGGCACGGTCGCTAGACCACATTGAACATTCACTGACACAAGACCATTTGTTGTGAAGGTGTGTAAATAATTTAAAGCATAGATACTGGGTGTGATAAGCTAAAGCTTTTCTTTCCTATGCCCAGCTATGGACTCACATAGGGTGATGCCAATGATCTTTAATCCAAAGGCGTCTAGCGATCAACAAATTTTTTAACATTATTTATATTTTTATCTATTTCTAGGCTTCCAGGGTCCCAAAGGCTGGAATATAAGCGATTTGATTGGAGCAGAAATTATCCCAAAAAATTCAAAAATGTAATATTAAGGTAGGTTTTTAACATTTTTAAGAACTGCTCTGTGAGCTCTAGTCGAACCTCTATAACTCTGTAACAGCGTTTTCTAGCAAGTTTAAAATTTCTGTAAGTATATAGCCTTTATAAATTATTGACTAAGTATATTTTAAAATAAAAAATTTAAAAATTGGCATAGTACCTACCTACATAGTTTCTGAGATAGATAGATAGATAAACTCTTTATTGTGTAAATCATACAGAAAATAAAAACAAAAATTAACTTATACTACAAAAACAACAGAAATACACAATGGGCGGTCTTATCGCTTACAGTGATTTCTTCCAGACAACCGTTATACACGGTGTAACTGGAAGGGTGGATCATTGGTGGCAAGGCGATGGGTGACCTCAATGCCTATCGATTTAACCCCCCTGTATGTTCCGCGATATTCAGTCGTTCAAAAGTTATTCAGATTTTTATGATATTTTAGTCAAATTCCGATTTTAAACTTCATGTCCCAAGCGTAGCCAAAATGTTAGGTCTACGACAGTAATTTTTTTTAGGTTGTAGCTCAATAGTAGATATTTCGTCCTACAATCGTTATGAGTCGTTTCTTGATTAAATTCCAAATAAAAAATAATCTTTACAAAAATAAACGGCAAACTTAATTTTTCAACAAACTTTTAAGACTTCCAGAGAAAAAACAATACTAGATTTTTTTCTACGACCTACCTTAAAATCTACTACTACCTATTCATGGAGAAGTAACCCTGAAATTTTCATTTGGCTAGTATCATCATGATACTATCATGGCATCATGTTAAAAAGTGGACTTGAAAATTGTACAAGTGTTAAAATCGATATTTTTTCTGTCCATCAAAGATAGGGATTGTGTCAATTAAAAAAGATACATGTAAGTAATTTATTTATTTTTTATAGTAAATGCTCAAATTGGGCTCCATTATTAGCTATGCATAGCCTACACCTTTTAGTAAAATTCCTTTTGAGCCTGCGGAACGAATGTTCCTTTTCTCTGATCTTCATTTGGGCATTTGGCTATACCAGCTTTTATTTAAGTTTTACAAATTTATGGACCTTTGCTTCAGGTTTTACAAATTTTTGACTAAATCTGTGATTTGTTTTTAATTCAATTCGAAAGGATTTCCAAAGTGAGCTCTCAATCCACGCGCACATGAGCTTGTACCCTTAGCATGTCACACACGGCGATAAAATCGCGGCGATGCGACAGGCTTCCGTGAGTAAGTATGAACATAATAAATACCTGTATAGAAAAACTTTATAAAACGCACAAAACATTCGGTCGGTCACCCATGCAATTTATGACCGCGCGTAGGGTTGCTTATCCTCGATTGATTTCGTACGTTTTTTGTGGACGATTTTTTTTATGATTCCATTGCAAATGTAGTTTTTGAGTTTAGTTAAAACTAAACTCAAAAACTATATCAAAATTGGGATCAAAATTCATAGGTTGTATCGTCTTTACATGAATATATACATGAATTTTGATCTTTGAGGATGAGGATTGACTTTGAGGATGTCGAAACATGCGTTTTTTGCGGCATTAACGGCCGTATCTTTTTATCAAATTAACTAAGTATAGTGTAGGTATAGTCTATAAGGGTGTTATGTAACCAAAACCAATAAATGATTAAAAAAAACTAAGAATTTTGTTTTTTTTTTCACAGGTTAATGAGGCTGTAGATTTGAGTTATGGTTTTAATTTCAACTCGATACCTCTACAGGTTCTCGAGATAAGTGGTCTTGACAGACAGACGGACAACAAAGTGATCCTATTAGGTTTCCGTTTTTACTACTACTACTTGAGAACCTCCTTTTTTGAAGTCGGACAAAAGTTAACATTTTCAAATCAACAGTAAAATACCTAGTAGGTATCTATGTTGTTGTATATATGGAAGGGAAGAAACAAAAATTTTATAAAATAATACAATTCAAATTTATTGATTTAAAAAATAGTCTTACATTTTCATTTGAATTATTTGTTGCGTAGCTATTTTTATAATTCCATTGAAATCTTCTTGTATGTGTGATCTCCAGAATTTACATCTACCCCAAACTATAGCTTGAAAGTTAGGAGAAGAAATTCCTTGGAATATTTTGGCTATACTGCGTCCTGTAAATGTACAGTCTCTGTAAGATGCTATTAGGGCCCTTACGTCGTTTGCAATTCGTTCAGTATCTAATGGACGTTTTGATAATTCCATGTTTTCAGGTAAACAGTTAGCTCTCTCAAAATATTGTCTTATGGTTTGTTTTAGCTCATTGGATTTTTCAACCAAGATGTCGTCTCGTAATTCGTTGTTTTCGATAGAGTAATTTCCCAAGGTTTTAAATGCTACGGCGCATTCTTCCAACTGGTACAACCTCATCTTTTCTTGTAAAACAACAGACTCATGAAGGTCGTCCAGTATGTTATCAAGTTCAGATGGTGTCAAATCTCCCCTTGCTTTAATTCTAAAGCCCAATGTATTGAATTCGACTTTTAAATGTGATCTTTGAGAAGCACCACCTACTGTTAGCCATTCCAAGTTTTTCAAATGATATTTAGTCATGCCACTTTCCCATCCTACTGCAGCAGCAACTTCTATCACATTAAATTCTATCACACTTCGTTTTAATATGTCTGGATCATTTTTGCTTTCTAGTAGGTAAGCCATAGCCAATGGACTACAAGTTTTTGCTGCTTCAAGAATTTTTTGGGCTCCTCCATAAGACGAAATTTTGCACATGGTGTAAGCATTGTTCAGTACTTTTATATACTTCTTAGAATGAAGCTCTACATAGCATAGTAAAGTGGATATGTTTTCAGAAGGCAGGTCCAACTCTTCAACTGTGACATCTATTGGTATTCCTACTTCATGTCCTTTGCAATGGCCACTGGATGATGAACTATTTGATGGATTTTGAATTTTATTACAATCACATGGTATAAAAACCTTTTGAAGCAGCTTTCTTATAGTTGGTCTATCAATGGAATTTGTATATATATGTTTTAGTAGTTCATCCACATCATTACTGCTGTTGTTGATGAAAACATGACAGTTGGCAGGTTTACCATCCCTTCCAGCCCTTCCAACTTCTTGTACATATGATTCAAAACTGCTTGGCATGTTATAATGAATGATACATCTGATATCTGATTTATTTATGCCCATCCCAAAAGCCACAGTAGCAACTATGATTCTTAAGGTACCATCCATAAAATGTTTTTGAATTTTCTTTCTTTGTGCAGCTGACATGCCAGCATGGTAGGCTTCAGCTGTATAAGACATTCTTTTTCTTTTCCGCTTCTGCACCTCCATAGTGTTTTTATTTGGTTCTTGCAGACATGACCTTACTATCGCCGCTACTCTTTCGCATTCATCCCTTCTGATGCAATATATGATAATGGAATTGTATTCACATATTTGATCTGATGCTAAGTAAGTCACTAAAGCTCTGTCTTTATCTCTTTCAAAGGACACAGAAAGATATAAATTGTCAGGGAGTGTGGGATTTGTTATGACACCATTGACTCCATCGGGAATATCAATATGATTGATTATACTTTTGATAGTGGTCTGGCTAGCTGTAGCAGTAAGTCCAAGTATACATTTTACATTGAGCTTTTCACGCAGGACACGACATATCATCAAGTAGCTAGGTCTAAAATTGTGACTCCAATGGGATACACAGTGAGCTTCATCTATGCAAGCAAATGCTATTGACGGCAGGGATTTGAATAATCCAGCAAATCCATTTGAGTTATCACCAGAAATGAGAGCTTCTGGTGAGATGAGTAGTATACTGATCTCGCCATCCTTAAGGCATTGAAGTATTTTACGCCGCTGAGTTGGTGGTTGATTAGTATGTAGGCATCCTGCTTTTAAGAATTCTGGCATATTCAAAACTTGATCTTCCATAAGTGATACCAGAGGTGAAATTACTAATGTTAAACATTTTCGATGTTTACTGTATAGGAATGCAGGTAGTTGATAGCATAATGATTTGCCTCCACCTGTTGATAATATCAGTAGAGTTGACATGCCACATAAAATTCTCTTTATGGCATTTTCTTGGCCTGGTCGAAATGATTCATGTCCAAACATTTTAAGGGCATCATTTAAATCTTTGGAGTCAATATTATCATAGTTTGAATAAACTGGCATTAATTTATTGTTTTCACTAGTTTCTCCCAATAGTTTCAAGAATGACTCTGGTATTTTGCTGGATTCAAATATTGAGTCACATAGTTGTTCAGCAACTGATTTTTCAACTTGAATTTCTTGCGACACAAAATTCTGCATATCTTCTAAAGTAGGTATGTCTTCCTCTTTATAATCTTCTAAAGGCAATAGAATTTCACCTTTATGTGCTTTACAATACCTAGCCATGTGGCCAGTTTCTCCACATTTGAAGCATGCTATTTTACCAGATTCAGGAAATTCCATTCCAGCATGCAAAGCTTTTTTATTTTTCCATTGTTGTTTCTTGTACTTAGAAAAGTTAATATTCTTTTTCCCCCGCACAAATACTTTTTTCTCAATATTGATTTTAACAAAATTTTCATTTAAGGTTCCGCTTCTTATCTTACTTTCCAGTTTATCTGTAGCATGATTGTCAGTATCATTTTTTAATCTAGAAGAGTTCAAAGTGTCATTAGATAATAAAATATTTGGGATTTGTGAAATCCGTGGAACAACTTCTTCTAAAGCAAAAGGAATGTATTCTTTTATATCTGGGGGTTTATGTTCACTAGTTACATCATCAGTTTGTTTTATTCTGATTGATTTTGCTTTCTTTTTTTGACCACTTGAATCATTGGAATGAAGGTTTTCATTTTGTGATTTTTTTATTTTAGGTTTATTTTTGGGTTTCTGTGACTTTTCTTCAGTTAATATACCATCAGTCTTTTTCTCTGAGATTTTTTGTTTCTTCAAAGCCGGTTTAATTTTATCAATATCTTCTACTTCAGACTCACTATTCTCAACATAGTCACACACTTTTGTAACAGCACTTTCTACAGTTGAAACATTTATGTTTCTCAATCCAAACTTTTCAATAACTGTGGTTGCAGATGTGTGTAATTCTTCAGACTGTACATTGGTCTGATCTTCAGTTTTGAAACCAGTGGCTCGGTCCAGCCAAGCTGCACTTAACTGCCTTACTGCTGGTGATTTAATGCAACCAATGGAGTTAGATATGTTAATCGGAAAAGAGATATCTGAGATAGAATTGTTGCTAAGAGTAAGATCATTTGAAGATTCTATTTTCTCTTCTGAAAAGCAACTAAAGTAATTTTCACTTTTGTCTTCAATTACGCTTGAATTATTTATTTCACCAGCAACAATTGATTGAGTTCTAGGCAATGATAGCTTCCTTGGATTTCTCAATGAAAACTTGCGATTTTGAAACAATTTTTTTGACAAATTCTCAGTAAATGGGTGTAAATTCTTTGTTATAGATGTATCAAGTTGTTTAGGGTTAGCAAAAAGCTTCTCGAGTTCTGGACCACTGGGTAGGGTAGACAGCAGCGGGTCTGAAGATGGACTGAATGCTTCGAAGTCATGATTTTCTACTTGCTGATCACTGTTAGAAGGCTCTACAGGTGCAAGCACATTTCTGTCACTAATTTGTTCTTCATCATAATCGCACAAGGACAGTGAGTTCTCTAATGCTGAGCTTTTTAGTTGGAAATATTTTTTGTAGGCATATTTGATTTTAGCTGGGGCTTCTTTGATATCAAACTTCGATGGTATTCTTGAATGTTTACTTTTGAAGTCTTTCTCCCATGTCTTAACAACTAATTTACACTTGAGATAAGCTTTATCCTTTTTGATTGATTCAATGAGATCCATTTTTCTTTTCAAATTTATTTTCTTGTGTTTAACGTAAGTAACATTACTTTGATATTTTGGTCTTATTTAAATGGTTTCGCCTAGTCATTATGTCACATTTTTAACTTAGAACGCGAAAATGCTTATCATTTACCAAAAAAACAAGCGATCATCAGCACTTTGTTAGTTTTGGTCGTTCAGTAAGACAGCTGTTTTATACGCGCCGAAATAAATGTCATATACTAATGACAGTGAAGTTTACATGTTTTGTGTATCAGCCATATCCATGTGCACACGAGTCAAGTAATAGACAAACACGAGGTCTGATTTCATTGAAGTATTATTACTAGCGTATAGAATTGACACCCGCGAACAACAAGTTTGCGCCATGAGTTGTTGCCGGCCGGCAACAACTCATTTAGTCGTTCGTCGACGCCCATCGCGACCGCATGCGAATAAACCCAAATTAAAAATGCCGTCTTGCGTGTTAAAAACGTGTAATTAATCAATCAACTGCGAAGAAAAAAGATAGTGGCGTGACTTATCATCGGAAAGTAAACAGAATATCAACTAAAACCAACTAAAATTAATTTTTGTACATTATTTTCTATTGTACTGACATTTTGTTTGAAAATCATAGATTATGAAAAGTGATTCGTACAGATGGGATGTGTAGGTACCTACTAAGGGTTGGCGACAAAGGTTTAACTGATTATTTTTAACTCATATTACTCGCCCTATGCCGTCTGTCTGATCAGTAACAGTAGGTACTCTAGGTACCTACTGTAGGTATCTTTTGCAATCGTCATTACTTATAAACTGAAGCTGTATTATACCTATATTGTTGTCTAAACAAATTCTTAATGTAATAGATTGACGACCTCTGTGGCGTGGTGGGCGAAGGTTCGCCTGCGATGCAGGAGGTGGGTTCGATTCCCGCCTTGGGACAAATGTTTAGTGATCGCTGCAGATATTTGTTCTGGGTGTTCAGGTCATTTTCTACGTATAATAGTAAATAAATAGGTATTTATGTATTGTATTGTATTTATTATATCAGTTATCTAGTAGCCATAACAAGAGCTCTGCTTAGTTTTGGGCTAGATAATCATCATCATTTCAGCCAAAAAACGTCCACTAATGAACAAAGGCCTCCCTCATGGGTCTCCATGAGGGGTAGTTGCCATACTCACCACGCTTGGCAGGCGGGTTGGCGAGCGCAGTACGGGATGTTGGTATATGGAAAGACGCTGCTGCCCATCTTTCGGAGGTATCCCTTAGCAGGCTCTTACTGCATCCACGGGCATGAGAGGAGAGGCAGAGTGAAATAAAGTGTGGGGTCTAGTTAGTGTAAGTACCTACCTACCTATGTACGTACTAGTTGGATAAAATACCAATTTATTTAAAAAAAATGACATTAAACACTTAACGATTCGTTTTAATTTAATGTGCTTAAATATTTTTACGTTTTGAAATATAAAATTCATAGGTACCTACTGCATTAACATAACTGCATTATTAGCTGTCTGAAGTGTCCCTTCTGCGGTGAAAAAAATCTATTAGAGCGACATGTTGTTACACTATGTTGAACGAAACGTGTAAGCGCCACGAAATTCACGGCGCTTACGACGTTTTGGTCGCGAGAAAACTATTCTCTATTAGCGATCTAGCGCTGCATGTATTGATGGTATGGATAGACGACATTCTAATCGTGTAGCGCTGCAGCGAATACTTGTGTGCGGGGGCGAGCGCGCCCCGCGCAGGCACCCCCGCTGTCATCAAGTTGCGACACGTTTTTTGTTTGGTATAGCTACTCTAACTATTTACAACTCACTGTCTGATTTAGATATTTTTTAAGTACAGAATGGGCATAAAGGGTGTTGGTGGTTAGAATGTTAAATAAAAAAAAAACTACAATAAATTACTACAATGTGGTTGCAATAAACTATTTGAATTTAACACATTTTAATGGGATTAAAAAAATAGTTTGGCAATGGTGTGGGTTTGATAAAAGCTTGTTTGTTAAAAATATTTTTATTACTTTTTGTTTATTTTACGATTATTGTAATATTTTTTCATCCTCGGACAAGTGCGAGCTGGGTTCACCCACCGAGGGTTCCATAGGTTTGTAGGGCATAGTAATTATTATAAAGAGAAGATAACTCTCGAACGGATGCTCCTTTGAAAAAAAAAAAGTGATGTAGTTTTGTGATATGGGGATTCATTAATCGATATTTTTGTCCGAGCATAAATAGGAACCGGATATTCAGGAAGTTTAAATATGGGGACATTTTACCAACACACGGTTAATATCCGATTGAAAACGCAGGTTGCATGCGGTATACAAATGTTAGCCATTTGTCTCGTGGAGGGAAAAGAATTGATATATTTATGTATATACATCTCTTTTCTATCTCTACATTACATAGTATAAATTGAAGTCGCTTCCAGTGTCTGTCTGTCTGTTTGGCTTTATTCTACTCTTAAACCACGTGACAGATTTTGATGCGGTTTTCACCAATGCAATGGAGTGTTTCAAGAGTAAGGTTTAGCAGTAAAATTCTGTGAGCTTTAGTGTAAGTTTGCTAAACTATGACGAAGATTGTTGAAGTTGTCGGAATATTACAATGTGGGCATCTTGTGACGTGAGTTAGCCCCCAACAACTTTCCAGGTGCCCAAGACGGCACGGGCTACCTTATCCACGAGGAACTGAAGCACCCTACTCTTGAGGCATGGGGTTATGGCAAACGCTGCAGACAAGGAGCTTAAAATCTTCAAATCGTTTGATAGCGATGATCACGAGATTTGCGCCTGCTGCAAACCTGTCGCTAGATACGTAATCAGCCTGCCGCAGTTTGGCTTTCGCAGACAACACGCTAGGACACTACAGCTTACGCGCGTTCTGCACCACCTCACCTACGAGCTGAACTGCGGCCGTTCCACTGTCGGAGTCTTCATTGACGTTGAAAAGGCCTTCGACCGCGTTTGGCGTGACGGTTTACTTGCTGAAGCTCATTGGGTCCAGCACGCCACGCGATCACGCTAATTGGACCGGAGCTTCTTCGTCTCAGTCGAGTAATCAGAGTCCCAGCGTTGACCCATAACGGTCGAATTCCCCTAAGGCAGCTGTGTCTCACCTGCACTTTACGCCCTCTGTAAAACCGCCTGGGACGGGGAATCCGATGTGATGCTCGCACTCTTCGCACACGATAGTGCATTCCTAGCCTCTGCCCAAAACCCAGCGGCCAATCAGATGCAGCACCTATTCAATCTCCTACGGACGTGGTTAGGCCAGTAACGCATGGCTGTCAACGTCGGTAAGACGGCCGTGGTACTAGTCACCGGCCAACCATGCTATCGCCGCTGAAACTGAGAGACCAGGAAGTCAAGTGGGAGACTTCCGTCCGCTACCTCGGTGTCCACATTGCATAGCGTTGCTGCAACCTGTCCTAACATCGCGACTGCCACTGCAGACAAAGTTGGGGGTCTACAAGACCTACATCCGCTCGGGACTCACCTACGCTACACCGGCCTGGTATGCGTTGTGCTCGAAGACCAACAAGAGGCGGCTGCAGGCGCAGCAGAACATCCCCCTACGAATGTGCACAGGGGCAGGGCGCTACGTGAGGAACGACGTGATCGGCCGTGACGTGCAAATACACAGCATTGAGGACTTGTGGTGCTATTGGCGCGTCGCATGTACGACCATGCGGACAATTCCTACCACATTCACCTCAATGAGATCGCCCATGACCACCTGACCTCCAAAGACTCTGGCGTCCCCTGCCCCGAGAAATCCTGGGCGCACCCTAGCGAAGCTGGAGCACACGAGTGTGAAGTCAGGAAAGGCATCTGGGCGACAACCCGTGACCTAAAAGTGGTGGATTTTAGAATTAAAGCCAGGGTAAATAGCGCTGCTACCCGCAGCGTCAAGAAGAAGCTGCAAATGACCCGATTGGTTTATCGGTCTTTCATTTGAGCCCTAACAGAATAAACTAAACCACCTAAACGCTAAGACGAAACTTGTCTAAGCCTAAACGTTAATTCTAGGATGACGAGTTCTCGAGATATCGCCGTGGTGTGGAGTTTGACAGCAGTCATCAAAAATCTCGATTTTTAAAAAATGACAAAGCATAAAAAAGCTGGTATAGGTACTTTCTCATCTCCAGGTAAACAAAGTATAACCTGGATGAGATGACAAAGTATTTGATGATTTTTTTTATACCTTGACAGGTATAAAAATGCCAACAACATTATCATACGAGTGGACAATAATATACTTTGGTACTTTTCTACATTGACAAAATTGATTGTTGGCATTTTTACACATCGACATTTTTATACAAGTGGACATTATTTTACATGTCATTTTTCATTTTAGACCAAAGTCGTCAAACTCTTTAAATGGTATCGTATCGATCTCTGATAGTTACAGATACCAGCATTAATGCTTGTTTGAAAATAGAATATTTTTATACAAGCATTATAGCACTTTTCCTTTATATTAAACGAGGAATTAGGTTGTGTCCCTTCAGATCATTACAATACATAATATTTCGCTAAGAAACAAATTTAACACACAAATACTGTTGCTAACGTGACACGACATTACTGTGTCGTGTCGACTGTGTAAATTCTACATTTATGAAGGCAGACTCTTCACTAGAGTTCGCCCAAGTTAAGTTTCATTTTAATAGTCAAGCATAAAGAAAAATAAAACGGTTTGACAAAAAGGTTTATTAATTTCGGAAGTTAAATAAATTATGCTAATAAGTTTTAAACACAAAATAATATTTATAGGGCAACAATAACCATAGGTAAAGAGATGACACATTCGTCCTTCGAAAAATAACGAAACCTTCGAAAAATAACGTAATAACGTAACTCTTGAGGCATGGGGTTATGGCAAACGCTGCAGACAAGGAGCTTAAAATCTTCAAATCGTTTGATAGCGATGATCACGAGATTTGCGCCTGCTGCAAACCTGTCGCTAGATACGTAATCAGCCTGCCGCAGTTTGGCTTTCGCAGACAACACGCTAGGACACTACAGCTTACGCGCGTTCTGCACCACCTCACCTACGAGCTGAACTGCGGCCGTTCCACTGTCGGAGTCTTCATTGACGTTGAAAAGGCCTTCGACCGCGTTTGGCGTGACGGTTTACTTGCTGAAGCTCATTGGGTCCAGCACGCCACGCGATCACGCTAATTGGACCGGAGCTTCTTCGTCTCAGTCGAGTAATCAGAGTCCCAGCGTTGACCCATAACGGTCGAATTCCCCTAAGGCAGCTGTGTCTCACCTGCACTTTACGCCCTCTGTAAAACCGCCTGGGACGGGGAATCCGATGTGATGCTCGCACTCTTCGCACACGATAGTGCATTCCTAGCCTCTGCCCAAAACCCAGCGGCCAATCAGATGCAGCACCTATTCAATCTCCTACGGACGTGGTTAGGCCAGTAACGCATGGCTGTCAACGTCGGTAAGACGGCCGTGGTACTAGTCACCGGCCAACCATGCTATCGCCGCTGAAACTGAGAGACCAGGAAGTCAAGTGGGAGACTTCCGTCCGCTACCTCGGTGTCCACATTGCATAGCGTTGCTGCAACCTGTCCTAACATCGCGACTGCCACTGCAGACAAAGTTGGGGGTCTACAAGACCTACATCCGCTCGGGACTCACCTACGCTACACCGGCCTGGTATGCGTTGTGCTCGAAGACCAACAAGAGGCGGCTGCAGGCGCAGCAGAACATCCCCCTACGAATGTGCACAGGGGCAGGGCGCTACGTGAGGAACGACGTGATCGGCCGTGACGTGCAAATACACAGCATTGAGGACTTGTGGTGCTATTGGCGCGTCGCATGTACGACCATGCGGACAATTCCTACCACATTCACCTCAATGAGATCGCCCATGACCACCTGACCTCCAAAGACTCTGGCGTCCCCTGCCCCGAGAAATCCTGGGCGCACCCTAGCGAAGCTGGAGCACACGAGTGTGAAGTCAGGAAAGGCATCTGGGCGACAACCCGTGACCTAAAAGTGGTGGATTTTAGAATTAAAGCCAGGGTAAATAGCGCTGCTACCCGCAGCGTCAAGAAGAAGCTGCAAATGACCCGATTGGTTTATCGGTCTTTCATTTGAGCCCTAACAGAATAAACTAAACCACCTAAACGCTAAGACGAAACTTGTCTAAGCCTAAACGTTAATTCTAGGATGACGAGTTCTCGAGATATCGCCGTGGTGTGGAGTTTGACAGCAGTCATCAAAAATCTCGATTTTTAAAAAATGACAAAGCATAAAAAAGCTGGTATAGGTACTTTCTCATCTCCAGGTAAACAAAGTATAACCTGGATGAGATGACAAAGTATTTGATGATTTTTTTTATACCTTGACAGGTATAAAAATGCCAACAACATTATCATACGAGTGGACAATAATATACTTTGGTACTTTTCTACATTGACAAAATTGATTGTTGGCATTTTTACACATCGACATTTTTATACAAGTGGACATTATTTTACATGTCATTTTTCATTTTAGACCAAAGTCGTCAAACTCTTTAAATGGTATCGTATCGATCTCTGATAGTTACAGATACCAGCATTAATGCTTGTTTGAAAATAGAATATTTTTATACAAGCATTATAGCACTTTTCCTTTATATTAAACGAGGAATTAGGTTGTGTCCCTTCAGATCATTACAATACATAATATTTCGCTAAGAAACAAATTTAACACACAAATACTGTTGCTAACGTGACACGACATTACTGTGTCGTGTCGACTGTGTAAATTCTACATTTATGAAGGCAGACTCTTCACTAGAGTTCGCCCAAGTTAAGTTTCATTTTAATAGTCAAGCATAAAGAAAAATAAAACGGTTTGACAAAAAGGTTTATTAATTTCGGAAGTTAAATAAATTATGCTAATAAGTTTTAAACACAAAATAATATTTATAGGGCAACAATAACCATAGGTAAAGAGATGACACATTCGTCCTTCGAAAAATAACGAAACCTTCGAAAAATAACGTAATAGAAACCTAGCTAAAATAGCAACGAAAATCAATTATTCTGTACTCTTTCTACTTATGACATTTAAAAGGAGCTAGAAAGAGGTGCATTTACAGTTGTATCTACGTAATTTACAAGGATGGCGTAGATAAACAGTCAAATGGTTCTAAATTTGGTTCTACTTATGACGCTAAATAAAGCAATAATAAACGTGATAATAATAAATAATAATAATAAACGTGAAGTTAGCTATAAAGGTTACTTATAACAAACTTGAAGTAAGGCTCATTGTATCTTAGCCTTACTTCTATTATGTCATTATTCTAAGCATAAAACATTCAGATATTTATTTTACTCTGTCTTCACCATTCTGCTAAAAAATAGGATAATCATTTGAATATACCTAGTACTGAAACAAAATAATATAGGCAAAAACATAATGCGGAATACACACAGCAGTGGTTTTTATAGAGATATAGATGGCGACCTTTAATCACGTCCATCGACATTATCATCACTGCACATGTCCCCAACATAAAATAACAAATATTATTATAACCACAATATACTCATATTCAATATTGTCTGCATATACAAGTCAAAATACATCGAAAGAGCAAATACTCTTTTACCTATAAGTACAAAGTTTAGCGACAGTTGTATTTAATTATTAATACTACCTCTTATTGGCTTATTGCGTAATAATATTAACTATGGACATTCTACCCCCTTAACAGGATCAAAATTTAACAACAGCTTCGAGTTTTAGACTGAGAGGGACACAAAACTGGTGTATTGTTCAATGTTGCGTTTCAAGATGTCAGCGCACAAGCCTAGCACTCTCTCGAACCTGAAAAAAATATAAAGTCCCAGGTTATTGTTGGGAAATAAAAATAACTCCGCCGTCGACCGAGACACGTTCTCGGCTTGCCCGTTGACGAGCTCACCGCCGCTTACCCGGAGGTGACGTCAACCCGTCCCCACACTAGCTGCTAGTCCACACGTTCAATAACCGGTCCCGCCGGCGGGGCTGAATAATACACTCTTCCGTCTTAAGGATGAACGAGTCGCCCATCTTTCCATACAAACCTGGAAGAGTAACTACTCCGCTGTTTGACGTTAACCATCCAACACTAAGGATTATATAAATTTATCTCGTCATAATCTATGTTTGTATACACCCCAAACCGTAAAAAAAGTATTTATTTAAAAAATACAAGCTTCTAAACTTTCGTATTTCAACACTGATTTTAGTCCAACTTTGGACGAAACTAAATAACATAAGGAGAAAGAAAACTCAAAAATAAACGCCGTTCCGACATAATTAAATTATTCTAAAGTTGAAATAAATGTTATTTTGAAAAGGTAACGCTCAAGATTTTCTATAATAACCCTTGTGCTAAAAGTCTATTCACATATTTTTGCGCGGTCGGTTTAGGAATGAATCATTGTACATTTCATTCTAGCGCGCGGGTAAACACACTATGTCAGGTGACATAGCATACATTTAGGCCGCGCCCACTGACGACTTTGTCTCCGCGACTAGTTGAGCTTTAAGGTGCAGTTTTGCACCTGGACGTTAACCATCGTTAACGTTAACATCTAAAAATCTGGCAACAGTCCAAGCCGTGATTCGAACCTATGTGGTGCCCTTGAGCTTGTTGCCCCAACCTAACTTTTGACAACGTTACCCTAGCCAGCCGCAACATCTGCGGTCAACATTATGTCATTTCGAAAAAAATAAAATAAGTATACATAATTATATTTCTATTCCTCCTCATCTCAGCCGTAGGACTGCTGTCGACGTTCACAGCTGGACATAAGCCTCCCTTATGGATCTCCAAGATCATGAGGGGGTTGTTGCCATCTTCTTCATCTTCTAAGACGGCGCTGCCCATCTTCCGGTGTTATTCCTTGGCAGATTCTTACTGCATCAACAGACAAGAGGCAACACCAGGCACCCCACGGCATTACTACATGTATTCCTCACAGCACTTTCATTTGGTACATATAGTAAGCATAAGCTGCCAGCGGCCCCGGGTCCTTCTCCGGTATTTCAAGGAGCTGGCTGGGGTCGGAGTAGAATCACGGGGGATAATGCACCCGTTGCGGGAAGTCACTGCAGATCTGGTGTAGCCCCCACCAGAATTAGATGGCAAAAGTTATTTCACCAGCATTTATTGGCCCCAAGAAAGCTACTGCAGCAAACATTAGCTTACTCGGGGTAGTGACTGATATGGGTCACCTTTTTATTGAGTATCTATGTTGTAAGGAAATAAACTTTTTTTATAAACTACTAAGTATACAGCGAAATTAAAAAAAACTGTTTTAATATGTCATAAGTCAAGTTATGAAGGGGTGAAAACGTCGGAAATAGTCTTGATGGAATAATTAAGTGCAGCGGTAAGTTCTAGGATACCAATACGTTGCGCCAACGAAAGCGCGCCTTTCTGAACAGTCTTAGAAGGGCTGTAGTTCTATCCTATTGTGGCGTGTAGCCTGAAGCCATTGTAGCGTGAGGATTAGTTTGCTTTAAGATCTAATACAACGATAAATCAGTGAGAATCAATATTATAAAGCCATAAGTTTTTTTTGTATCGATGTATGGATGTTTGTTACATCTTCACGCAAAAACTACCCTACGGATTAAGCTCAATCTTTGCATACATATAGACATTGACCAGGATTGGCACATAGGCTACATTTTTAACCGGGTACAACGCATGCGAAGCATACAATATATACAGGGTGTAAAAGGAACAACTTTTACTAAGGAACTTTCGCTGTAAAAAAACGTGAAGAAAAAGAAGTTTTCGGTAGTTATCCTTTTACACCCTGTAGTTAACCTATAATATTACCTAGCACGATCCAGTTTGACACATTTGAGTGAGCCGGCGGCGCGCACGGTTGCAGCGCGCGGCCGGTCCAGCAACAGGGCTATCTCCCCGAAGTAGTCAGAGGGGCCCAACCGGCCCACCTCCACGGGAGGGCTCTCCGCCTCGCCGTTACCGGCACCACGCTGCTGCAGCACCACGGCTGTGCCTGGGAAGATTTAACACAGGCTCATAAATATTATATAAACATTTAGACATTCTAAATTCAAATTATCAAAACTTGTTATAAAGAAAACTAGCTCAAAAGAAAAAAAAAATTTTTTAATTTATGAATTATGTCGTCGATCCACTTGGCCATGCTATGTATACTAGTGTATATAATATGCCAACGCGTAGTCATAACAGGTGCAGCAAGCACTGAATGGCGACGGTGGATGGGGTAGTCGTGCGACCGGTAGCGAGTTGGCTCGACTACATAATTCATTCAATTATTCAATCATAGGTTGTCAATTGATGCGCCTGGCTAAGCACAGTGGTAAATAGTACTGTAACTAGTGTCTCAATTACCCGTATCCATCTGGTCCTTACATACATTTCAACATACTTATCAATCATACATAGAAAAATACCCAGTTCCGGTAAAAATATCTGCAGAAAACATTCGGGAATCGAAACCGTAATCTGCTATGTTTCAGCCGGCTACAGACTAACTGCGCGCCACGGAGATCGTCGGTGGATAATAATAATTCAATCAATCATTTATTTATTAAAAACATATAACTTATACAGGGTGATGGTGCATCGTGTGCCAAATTGAAATGGTCGACTGGGGCGTCATCTGCTATCCTTTCAGATCCCTAAACACTTCTCATGCCCTGTGGATTTTTGTAGCGTTTTTTAGCTGTAACATGGACAGCTTTAATCAAAGTCCGAAACTTTGCGAGTAAATAAAAAAAAAACTAGATGGCTAATGTCACTAATTTTTAATTTAAAAGTACTGTAATACAATACACATCTAAATAAAATTAAAATTCAGAGTCTACAACTTATCCTTTTTTTATTTGTATTTGAATGTAAAATTTAAGATTTTTTTTAATAAAACAATAAAAAGTCGTTAAAAAAATCCACAGGGCATGAGAAGTGTTTGGGGATCTGAAAGGACAGCAGATATCCCCCCAGTCGACCATTTCAATTTGGCACACGATGCACCAAACACCCTGTATATTAACCGTAATTATAAAGACCTTACCTCCCGTCTCTCCAACTACATGCACGCACATAATTATAGAAATACATAACAAAGGTTGTTTGTCATACATACAGGGTGTAAAAGGACAACTACCGAAAACTTCGGGAGGTCAATGTACTCGTCAATATGAACAACTTTTACTAAGGAACTTTTGCTGTAAAAAAATGTAAAGAAACAGCTGTTCCATATATTTTAGTAAGTAGGTAGTGTACTTTTGTATGGAACAGCTATTTTTTCACATTTTTTTACAGCGAAAGTTCCTTAGTGAAAGTTGTTCATATTGATGAGTACATTGTCCTGCCGAAGTTATATATAATAAAAAAGATACAGTATATAAATAAATAAAAAATCCCATAAATATAAAATTGCCATAACTTTGTTGCTTCTGTCGTGTACCTTCAACAATAATATAGAAGTCATTGCCCGGCTCTCCCTGGCGCACGATAGTCTCGCCGTCGGTGAAGGACGCTGGCTCCAACGCATCCGCCACCGTGAGTCGTTCCCACTTCTCTAAACTTTCTGTAATAAACAACTATAACTATAGGGCAATCTGCAATAAACAACTATATTATAGGGCAAACGGCAAGTACTAAAAAATCGGGCGAGCGCGAGTCAGACATATATCGGTATAGTGGAGCCCATGAGGATGCGTCGGTAGGAGTCTCGGTCCAAGCCCCACAGCTTGAGCGAGGTCCGCGACAATACTAACGATAGAATAACAGCGCTCACCTAATATAGACACTCTGGAGAGGAACTCGTCATACATGCGCCGCTTGCGTATAGTAGAGCCCATGAGGATGCGTCGGTAGGAGTCTCGGTCCAAGCCCCACAGCTTGAGCGAGGTCCGCGACAATACTAACGATAGAATAACAGCGCTCACCTAATACAGACACTCTGGAGAGGAACTCGTCATACATGCGCCGCTTGCGTATAGTAGAGCCCATGAGGATGCGTCGGTAGGAGTCTCGGTCCAAGCCCCACAGCTTGAGCGAGGTCCGCGACAATACTAACGATAGAATCACAGCGCTCACCTAATATAGACACTCTGGAGAGGAACTCGTCATACATGCGCCGCTTGCGTATAGTAGAGCCCATGAGGATGCGTCGGTAGGAGTCTCGGTCCAAGCCCCACAGCTTGAGCGAGGTCCGCGACAATACTAACGATATAATAACAGCGCTCACCTAATATAGACACTCTGGAGAGGAACTCGTCATACATGCGCCGCTTGCGTATAGTAGAGCCCATGAGGATGCGTCGGTAGGAGTCTCGGTCCAAGCCCCACAGCTTGAGCGAGGTCCGCGCGCGCACGGTGGCCGCTCGCGGCGTGCCGTATATGAGAGCCAGCTCTCCGAAACTGCCGCCTTCGCCGATTGTGGTCACGGTCTCGCCATTCACTAGCACCTGGAATAAGCTATTTTTATGATAGACTACATTGTTAGAGCTAAGGACGGGCTTAAATTTGAATCTTAACACAGCTGCAACTAAAAGATCGACATTGGATAAAATATTTAAAATAATGCCAGGAATGCTATTTTATTTTATGACAATCCTATTAAGCTTTATATTAAAAAAAAAAAAACATATTTTATGTTAGATAGATTTTTAAAGTTGTGCTCGTTTTTTATTATTAATGTATACTATCACAACAATAATAAATGCGGGCTGAAATTGGTACTTAAATAACAAAGCTGACAGTCCGTTACCTCAACGTCGCCCGAGTCTATGATATAGAAGTTGTCTCCCTCATCGCCCTGTCGGATCACGGTCTCGCCGGGCAGACATTGGACCGCGAACATAGCGTCGAACATGTCCTCACGTTCAGACTCGTCCAGATGCGTGAACAGAACGTTAGACGCTATGGCACGGGATAATGCGCCCATTGTTTTGTAATCTTTTGGCACAACCTGAAAATATTTTTTTTTATAAATAATGCTGGAAGCAAGACGGGTGGACGACATAGTTACATAGCTGGGCACTCTTGGATGCAAGAAGCACTAAAAAAACCAGTCTGGCAATAGCGAAAGTAGGCAGATACCTACTGCTGCTGAAATGATGAATGCTGGTCATCAAATAAAACACCCAAAGTAAGCAGAGCTATGGATATGGGTACTAAATTATTGATAGAATACTTCAATTTTTAGGGTTCTGTGGTATAACAAAGAACGCTTATAATAAAAATAACAATACATTATAACAAATTACATTCTAAATAAATAAATACATACATATATACATATATAATAAAACTAAGTGGGAAAGGAAAGCTAAGAGTTAGAAACAATGATCCTGACTGTAATCCTCACAAGTAATGTGAGGATGATCTTTTTTTCTTGATTTTCCAATAGTGTGGAGTGGATCGTTGAATACGTATTTAAAAATCATTTAGGGGTTTCAAAAACAATTTTTCGATTTAGGGTTTCGTTTGCGAAATATTTAAGCTTTAAACATTTTTTCGAGTCCCGCAATTTTTCAAAAATTGTGAAAAAATCATGAATATAGTTTTAACGATTAACTTTCTAGGAAAACAATAACGGATATGCTAGCTTTTTCAGTTTTGGAGAATTTATCGCTCAAATATGTGATGCGGTTTACCAAACATACTGGAATACTCTAAACCAAAAACTCAATAAATACCTGTAAATGAAAAAAACACACCAACTTGTAATAACAGGTTTAGGGGTAACTACGGAGTCCTACACGTCTCGTGACCGAACACGCACTTGGCCTATTTTTTTTTTTTTTAATCTTTTATTATTTATACAGGGTTTTGGTTAAATGACACCCTTATAGACTATACTTAATTTAGATAACGTTTGAATTCACAATTTCATTTGAAAATAGGCCTAATTTATTTTATGTAAATAAACTACCTGAACGACGCGGAGGTCTTAATTTGCTAAATTTAACTTCGCAATAATGATCTCATCACATCATAAATATTATACTACAATAAACAGGATACATACTCGTAGTTTTTATGTCTAAGACATATTTTATTTGAAAGATTTTGTTTAAACTGGTGACTATGCCGTATGCGAATAGTCCACAGACAGTGGACTATTTCGCAGGTGTCTTTAGGAGGCGGAGACAGTGGAACACGTGCACTGTACTGCCACAAAGGACGCCAGATCGGAAACGGGACTACAGGAGCTCTTAGAGTCACGCCCTTCTTCTTCTACAACATCTGCATATCCTTAGAGAATGCTCATGGAATGCTGCCAGCGGCCCAGAGTCCTTCTCCGGTACTTTAAGGAGTTGGGCTGGCTAGGGTCGGGCTAGCATCACGGGGGACAATGCACAATACACCCCAATGCGGGACGTCATTGCATATCTAGTTATCCCCACTAGAATTATACTGGGGACTTAATTGAGACGCAATTTGGATTGTAGTTGGTAGTTGTTCATAAAATGTAATGTTAACAAAAAGTACATAATTATATTAACAACAGCGAGTTGTCACCTGTAACATGACCTAACTTTATTATTTTAAAAAAATATGATAAAATGCTTCTACTTACCCTCTCTCATCATCATCATCATAGATATACATTTCTTCTAACATGTTCTGACTACATACACCACTTATTTATGAGGAAAATGTTTGCGTTTAACGAATCTTTAATATACCTTTTCTCTTTTAGGAACGGAAGCTTTAAAATAACTTGATAAAAATCACGTCAAGTAATTTTATTTCAAAACGCCAGATAATACGAACCGTGGAAGGAAGGGCACTGCACTGGTAATTTCCTTTATAACAAGAAAGTTAACACAACTTTTTTATAAAAATGTTTTTAAGGAAACTTACTATTTATAACTAGATGAGAGAGATGACGTCTGTTAATGCAAATTGTAGTAGGTAAGATATGTTACATTATTCACATGTAGCATTTTCCTCTGTGACTATTGTAATAAGGAAAGTAAATTCGCCTTTCACATCTATAAATGATTGATACAGCATCAGCATTTGTTCAGCAATTCATGCTCTAAGGGATTCTGCAGTGTCTGGGACCTGTTGGATGAGTTAGGAAGCCCTGCCTCGCAGCATTCAGCCATATTATTCTATTCAGACGAGATAACAGGTCAAAATGTCTGATACTAACTAGGCCGCAAGTTCCTATGTTTTCCTCCACCGATAAAGCTAATTACTATTGTGCCCTAAGCCCTAAAGTGATATCAAAAACAACTCGAACTTACCTATATTCACATAATCTTTATTTTCTCGAAATCTATTGAGTTATTTTATTACTCTTGGGCTTAAGAGGGCAGTATAGTACCTAAATAAATTACATTACCTTTTTCACATAGCTAGTAGCATCTTCCTCTGTGACTGGCTCGGCGCTGATGCCGCCCCGACGTCGCGGCAGCTGGCCTCCAAGAAGCGGCAATGGCGACAGCTCGCCATCGCACTCGCCCTCGGAAGCAGCCGCCGCCGCTGCCGCCGCCTTCACCTGATCCTACAAGTATTGACTTAATTAGTTTTCATCATTATCTGATTTTACATACTACAGGGTACAGGTTGGTTAATCCTAACTGTAGTTGTGGGTCCTATGGACCTATGTTCAATAATTGAGCGCATGTAAAAAACACTGCGTGAGTCCTAGCGCCTACCGCTCCTAGGTACCTTCCGCCAGCAAACCGGAGGGTGCAGAGGGCGGAAGCGTTTCGGTCGCTATTACTTAGGTGAGTATTGGAGCTCTCCACCAATTCCATTTGCTCCTGGTGCTCCTGGTGGATGTGTCGAGGGAAAACTAAATAAATGATGTTATGTTCTTTCTGTCATGTCACACTGTCGCAAAGTGTATCTATTTATGGCTGCATTATTTCATTTTCCTTTGCTACTTTTTTAAGTTTTATTTTTCCATCTGTTCCGACCTACATGTTTCATATAACTTCTTGATAAATTATGATAGCGAAATGTTAGTAAGACAGAATGATGCAGCTTGAATTAGATTTTATAGAAATGCAAAAATGTTTATTTCGCAATATGTGGTAGTTATTTAGTTTTCCAACTACAGGGACAAGTGATATGTGTTAATTGTTGTATGTTATGTGTTGTAAGTCCCTACAATAAACATTGTGCTTGCTTTGTTTTTGTACACATACCTCACATTCCCATTCCATTATAGTTATTTTAATTAAATGCTTACGTAGAGCAGCTCAAAACTGTTTCAGAGGAGTGCTGTGCACAGACTAATGCCAAGTTACAAACAACATAATTAATTCAATTTATTTTCCTGCTATAGTTGTAACTTTAAAGGGTATCCTTTTCAAATCACATATATAAGGATAAAACCATGCAATTTAATATCTTAAAATTCATGCTTATTCACAATTACAAGCAAATTTTTCCTATTGTAATTAATATAAAACAATTGAAGCAAACAATTTTTGCAATTTTTTAATACTTTTGATTGAAATATATGAAAAATAAAATTGATTTTTGTTTAAATGTTGCTAAAATTCAACTACTTATTATTATATTCCTATATATCTTATATTGCTAAGCACTTGAAAATTAGGTAAGTCTTTAAAAATAAATTGCATAAATGCATGTACAAACTCACAGTCAAAGCTTGCTGCAATTGCTGAATAAACATCAAACAGAGGGCTCTAATAGCCATGTAAAAGTAGACTACAGATACATTTAGCATTTTGTGTTACCTATATTTCCAATTATTGATATTGTTTGATTGTACGTTTTCTTAAGAAAGTGCATTACATACCAAACCTTTTTTTAGTTTAACTTGAGAGGAACCTATGAACTTACCCTTTCCAACTTTTGAAAATATTGCCTCAAGAAAGTTACTGGATTTTCTGGTTTGTTAACACATAATTGTACTATACAACCTTTGATAATTGAAGGGATACCATGGCTTTGTATGTAATTTTCACATTCAAGTAAACATTGCTCTTCTTCCATTTCTCCGAAACTGAAACGACACCGATAAAATAATGTCATTTGGTAACTGTATACATTAATAGTTTCACATCATTGAGTATCTACGGGACTCCCTTGCTATAAACGAATACTTACACAATACCTAATACAATACAAATCCAAAAAATATGTCAATATTTATTCAAGACATTTTTCTCATTTCATCTCGATTTTTGACCGAACTCCGAACCGAAGTACCTAAATTCACAAAAAAAACTTCTTCTTCTTATTTTTGCTTCTGTTTATGACTAGCAGCACTAGCAGTCACAGTCAAGGTTGGGGTACGTTGAAAACGATAGGTAGCATAAAAAAAATGAAAAGGATGGTATTTATAAAAAAAATATAGTACAATTATCTTTAACAAGCATTGTTAAAGGGGTACCAGAAAAAGGGGCGAAGGCCTCAAAAGGTCACCAAAGGACAAAAGTGGCATTTTTGGGTTTTTGGACGTTTTCGGCCATTTGAAGACTTATTTTTGGTGACCTTTTGAGGTCACAATAACTCCGGTCCCTGTGACCCCAGGGGTCACCAAAATCAATCAGTCACCTTCTCTCATTAAGACGGTGCTAACCAAAAGTTTTCATGTAAATCGGTCAACGCGTTCGGCTGTAATCGTCAAATATACAGATAGACAGACAGCGCTATGCATATGAGGGGACTTCGCCCCTTATTTTACCATAATGGTCATTAAAAGCAACAGCAGTTTTGGCAAAACTTACTCCTCCAAGTTTATGGCTAATTTCACTTTATAAACTATTTTAGCATTTTTTTTTCGTCTCGAGTCTGGTATGCGTTCTTTTAAAACCTTGCCTAATGGTCTGAGACATTATACACAAATACACAATGTTGTGTGCAGCGAAAAAAACAGCTATCTTAATTTCCGCAATTCTAGCTAATTTTGTTGTGAACTTAGTTCCTGAGTCGAAGAAGTGCTTGCCGTAAAAAAACTCGATACATTTTGCGTGCAAACTTTAAATTATAGTATTTTAGCGTGCTATCCTCAGATGTGGATAGTATATACACGGTGTATCATAATATGTGTACTATCCGAAAGGGCCTATTAATGATCCGAAAGGGATTTACTTATTACTTACGCATTTACTAAATAAATCGTCGAGTAATCTCCCGCCATAGCGGAAATCTACCTGCGAAGATAAATACTACCTGCAGAGGTTATAGATTGCCCGGATAGGGCTGTTACGTTTTTTAGGCACTAGGTAATTTAAACTTTTGTATATATCGAGTGGAGCAGGACGATTGACATTCCTCTAAACCACGTAAAGAATGGCATGCTCTTTACCCGTATACAAAAAATCAATCAAATCCAATGAATACTTTAGCCACAGGAAATTATTTTTCGTTTTCTTGTTTTTCAACATGATGTAGATCGGAGTCCTTAATAATAGGTAAACATTGTAAGGTCAGGAACCTTTGCAAAAACCTACGATTCTATCCTCTACCACAGAATAGTAACTACGTTTCAATATGCTTGAAAGACAGAGAAAGGTGTCATACGATCCCACTCTGACGCGCCCCGCTCACTCACACACTCCCACAAAATACTACAATTATAAAGAAAAAGGAATATTACTTACGCAAATAATGCATTAGTGGTGCATAGAAAATTGCGAGTGTGTGTGTGAGCGGATTTTTTTCGGCAAAAAGTCCTTGACTCGGTAACTATGTCAGTAAGTGCATCGCGGCGCCCTTTGAGGAGAGCACACGCCTACTTTTTTTATCACAAGACGAGCCGCGCGCGCATTGTCGTGATTTTATGAAAAGTTTGTTGTTATTGTGATTAGACGATTAATGATAGTTGGATTAGTGCATAGTGTGACTTATTGTTAAGTGTTAGTGTAGTATTAGTTATTTAGGCATTTATTGGGTAGCTAGTTTAGTGATTTAGGTTAGGTTTGTAAGTTTTTTAGTTTAATTATGCCTCAAATAAGGTACACAGCTGCCGAGTACACCGACATGGTACTTACGTACGGAGAATGTCACCAAAATGCGGCTTTAGCATTGCGTACATATCGGGAGAAATATGGTAACACAAGAACGTGCCCTACCAACAGCCGTGTTTTTACCCTGGCCGTTCAGAGGTTACGAGAGAACCGGTCTTTGGTTCCTCAAGGAGAGGGCGTGTCTTCAAATTCAAGTATCGAGGACCGGATATTACAACATTTTGAAAACAACCCGACTTGTAGCCTCCGGAAAGCAGCGCGGCAGTTTCAAGTGAGTCACAGAACTGTCCATAGAATTTTGAAACGGCATGCACGGCGACCTTACAAGTTCAGAAAAGTCCAACAACTGTTATCCAGAGATATGCCAGTCAGAGTGTTATTTTGCCGATGGCTTCTCGACAAAACATCAGATGACCCTGAGTTCCTATTTAATATTATGTGGACAGATGAGAGCACTTTCACAAGAAATGGAATTTGGAATAGACAAAACCTAAGATATTGGAGTAACGAAAACCCGCGCCTAAGTCGAGAGTCTTCATTCCAGTACCGGTTTTCACTAAATGTCTGGGCTGGAATTCATAGGAACAAAATAATAGGTCCAGTGTTTATTGATGGGACATTAAATGCAAAGAAATTCTTAGAACTTCTTAGTGGTCCAGTGTCAGACTATACGGACGATTTACCTTTGGACGTGTATGGACGACTGTGGTATCAATTGGACGGTGCGCCCGCCCATTCCGTAGTGCCTGTTAGACAGCGACTAACGGATATGTTTGAAAATCAGTGGATTGGCCGTTTTGGACCTATTCGATGGCCAGCACGTTCACCGGACCTGACACCGATGGATTTCTTTTTGTGGGGGGCCGTAAAAAACAAGGTGTATGCACGAGAAGTGAACACCGTGGACGAGTTAAAAATTAAAATAATTAATGCCTTCGACCATCTTAATAGAATGGCAGATGGTGACTTGTTAAGACGAGTCCGTGAAAATTTAATAAGACGATGTCGCTTGTGCCTAATGAACAACGGGGGACACTTTGAAAATTTAAAAATTTTACTGTTGATGATTTCAATTCTGATTGTAATGTGATATTATGTGATTAATTATTCAATCAGTGATCTTTTAATAATTAACAACTTGCAACTTAGCGAGTTTATGCCGCTGATTTGTTGTTCTCCGACTAAAGTACCTACGCCCAACCCCGCCGCCGCCCGCTGCACGACGCACCACGCTGCGCACTAGGTCAGTGACTTTTCGTAGATAAAGCGTGTTTACTTTTTATGCAGTTGATTCTGCTATTTATTTTGTTTGAAAATTGCAATTTTTAAATTTTCCATTAACTTATAATGTTCGTGTTTTAAAATGTTTCGATGGACTAGTACTGTGGTCGTTTTAATTTAATGTCGTAGTTCCAGATCCACATTGTATAACTGAAAATAGGATTTTTTAATTATCTCCCCCCCAAAACTGATCGCCATTGGGGTCTGAAACCCCCTCCCCCTTCGGCGTAGTACACATATTATGATATACCTTGTATAGCATAGACTGTACACATTAATATAAGATATATTTAATAATATGAGGTATATAGTACAAAGGGCGAAATTATAGTATAAATACTATAATTATTGTACCAACCATGAGTCACTGTGTGTTTTTATTATTACGATTGCGAAACCACAAACAAGAAATAAGGCTGGATAAAAAAGATTTCAGAATCAATACAATTCTTTATGTAACAAAAGAGACAAATTTGCTGTCAGTGTCAATGTCAAAAGACGACTAGTTTGCGTGTATAGGATACCTTTAAACGTGGCCAGTTTGTATAGTGTGCTGCATGCATAGTCTGATTTATATTACACCTAAAATAAAATCCTGACTGTTTTTTTTAATTTGTCTATTGAACTAACCAATTTGTTGTAAATACAAAAAAAATCGTTTAATGAGGTGTTTTCATTAAAGTAAAAACTTCAAAAATAGTTCCCTCGAACCAGAAGAAAGAAGAAAGTTGGCGTTAGTTTTATTTAACTGGTAGGAAATACAATTTGACAATGATAGCAATTGTGATTAATCACAAACTTGCTTTCTCCGCTTGCCAGTGCAATCTGTTAAGTTTAGTAGGATACACTTTTTTGTTTTTTACTGAAAACGGCTCATTGACTTATGTCGTCTGGTAAGGTTTAATTAGATCAAAATTACAAATAGGTCTTAATAATGTAAACGAAGATAGCTGCATTATTTATTAACTGTAGCGCAGCCAACTACGCTTAGAATAAACTAAGCAACTACGCCCACCTCCGATATAAATGTATTATAAATTATAATAAATACGTCTTACATATTTTGTAAGTTTAAAACAATAAAAGAGAAATTAACATTAAATTATTAGGGTAAATTAAATCTAATCAGCCTGTAGGATCCCACTGCTGGGCAAAGGCCAACGGTACAACGACCGCGCGGCCGGCCCAGGCGCAGATGGCGGGATGAGCTGGACATGTACTGTGCTGACTGGTCGACCAACGCCTTGGACAGGGAAGTATGGAGAGAGGGAAGAATAAATTAACATAACTAAAATAATAATACAAAAATCTATGTGTAGGGGCTTGTAGCGGGGTAGATAAGAACGAAACCCGCGAGTGCTCGTTTCACACTGAAGATTTTATTAAGTTAAACGTAGATCTGTAAATGTAGTAATAACGTAGGTACAACCATAATGTATGTGTGCGTTAACAAAATGCTTAGCTGTTTGACCTAGTTCGTTGACATTACCTATCGTGCGGTTCTCCGTACATTCTCCCGGCCAAAAAGGTAACAAATAAATCAAAGTTTCTAGTATCTGTCACATAACACATAAAACAATATAAAAATATATATAAAATATAAAATAAGGTAAAGCAAAAAATACGTAAGCACATAAAATCATGTAAAAATGTAACCAGTAAAAGGTAAAGTAAAATGTTTGTATAAAATGCTTAAATATTTAAATTATGCTAAATTAAGTAGGTAGGTAAGTAAGTATATGAATGCTTAAATATTTCATCATCATTCCTGTCTTCCGGACCCCTTCGGGGGTCTCCGGGTGGGGCCTCGAGGTTACACCTCCTTACCCCGGCTTCTACTCCAGGGGCAACTACCCCTGGGTCAATTGAAAAGTGCCTTTCTGGCTGGCTGTCCTTGTGGTTTAGTCTTCGTCTTCTTCTTTGTGTAGGAGGTCACGTGGCTGTTGGCGCCACTGACCCTTTTGGTCCGGGGGTCGGGCGTGCAGCGGGGCGAGGCCGTTGAGGTGGGCGTGGGGCCCATTGTCGGCGCGGTCGAACATACGACGCGCCGTATGTGTTACAAAGGCCTCGATAGTTTGGATCCGCACGTCGCGGGCGATGACGTCATTCCTGACATAGCGGCCCGCGCCCGTGCAGATCCGCAGCGTGATGTTCTGCTGCGCTTGTATTCGGGTCCTGTTGGTGGCAGATGTCAGGGCGTACCAGGCTGGTGCAGCGTACGTCAGTCGTGACCGGATGTACATCTTGTACATCCGCAGCTTGGTCCTGAGCGGGAGATGTGAGTCCAAGACAGGTCGGAGGAGCCCCCGGGCAGCGCGAGCTTGGCCAAGCGCGCGATCTACCTGGGGCTGCATACTCAACGACCGGTCTATCTCCACTCCAAGGTACCTAGCGTGCGGAACCCACGTGACATCCTGGCCACGAAGCTGCAGAGGGGGAAGGGTTTTTCGGCGTCGGGTGATAAGTAGAGCCGCCGTCTTGCCCACATTGACGGCGATGCGCCACTTGTCCAACCACAGCGGCAAGAGGTTGAGGAGCTTCTGCATCCTCTTGGCGGCGAAGGCGGGGCTGGTAGACGACGCGAAGTACGCGCTGTCGTCCGCGAAGAGTGCGAGGGTGACGTCTTTCCCCATTCCCGGCTGGAAGGTTCCTGCTAGGGTGGGGATGTCGTCCGTGTACAACGCGTACAACGCGGGCGAGAGGCAGCTGCCCTGCGGTACGCCGGCTTCTATGGGACGAGTGGAAGATGTGGCCTCCTCGACCGTGACTGAGAACCGTCTGTTGGCGAGGAATGATGCCACAATCTTGATGAGGGCTGGCGGCGTGCTGGTTTGCAGGAGTTTGAACGCTTAAATATTTCATCACTGCAATACACACTACACTGTTGTTAGATTGACAGAATGTTCAATCGTATCGATGACGAGGATGGTAGTCGTGTTCGGCCCTCAGGAGCCAGATCCTTGAGCTCGAAGTGGTCTGCAGCCGCCGGCGCCGCCGCCGCTGACGCCGTCGGGGCCGCAGGAGCGATGCAGGAGGTGTGACTGCGCCAATGTCTGAATATGTATATGATCAGTACAACGACGCTCAGTCCGAGTATAGTAAGTATAGATAACTGCGAACTGGTGAACGTCGTGAACTGTGAGTGGCGCGTCCTCTTGCTCTTTCAGAGTAGATATTTGTGTACTCATACGTTGCCACTTATCTTTATGAGTCTCTGGTGACAATTCGATGGCCGAGGAGTTCAGTAATGTGTTGAGTACTGATGTCTCTGGAGTAATGTAGATGTCTTTTTGTACTTTCATATGGCTTAGATAATCATTGTGCCCCAAAATATGGAAAGTGTCACTCTTGATTGTACAGCCTTGACTCATATCTAGCAGTCCGTTTCCTTTAAGTGTTTTGATAGTCATTCTTGTACCGATGCAGAATATGCGCACAGTGCATTTTTCACAGCACGAGTACAGCCACCTGTTACTATAGTGTAACTTAATCCACTGCTCGTCGCACGGCGTCTTCTTTGTATGACACATTGTTTTGTTTTGAAAGTTCAAGTTACAAATTGATTGCGATAACTGAACCATATAAATGGGATAAAAGCAACCTTAACACGCCGCGAGGACATTTTATCCTTCGGTGAACTACAGAACCAGTGTCGTAGCCATCTCTTGTCGACGTTCAGAGATACGGTCTACAATCCGGCTCGAAGGACCAAAATGTAGGGGCTTGTAGCGGGGTAGATAAGAACGAAACCCGCGAGTGCTCGTTTCACACTGAAGATTTTATTAAGTTAAACGTAGATCTGTAAATGTAGTAATAACGTAGGTACAACCTTATTGTATGTGTGCGTTAACAAAATGCTTAGCTGTTTGACCTAGTTCGTTGACATTACCTTTCGTGCGGTTCTCCGTACACTATGATCAAAACATATCAAACAATTATATAAATGTATGTATATACGTGGAAAGGTTAAGAAGTACCTTACACACACAAAAATAAAATAAATAAGCAGTCGTTTTGGGTTTCTTTGACTTAGTTTATTACTAAATACCGTCCATGTAGTTTAAATTTTGAACAAATTAGCAGAATTTACCCATGTAGCAATTTAATGTATGATTGCTTTTATGTAGTAGGTACTTTGTTGATTTTATTGAAACTTTATATACCTATATTCCATTTATTTTAGTCTTTAATCTTTAATTTTAGCGTTGTGCAGTGTGCTGCGCACACATGGACTGCTGGTGCCACGGAAGATTCAGCGTTTTATTGACTTTCATCTTTGCTTTCAGCTAATATAGCACAAACTGAGTGGTTACCATTATAATTGTCAAATACCTAATTTGTTAATATTTGTATATTCTTTATTGTAATGTCCTTTTAATTTTGTTGTATCATCTTTTTATTTATAATGTTTTGACACGAAATAAAGTTTATCTTAGCTTAGATTTGTTACAAGGATTTAAATATCCGAGGTAAAAATAGAAAACGTTTTTAGGCAACAGACATCTCTCTTATTATATTTCTGTTACTATGACTACATAAAAAACATAGACTAAAAGGTATAAGACCTTTTTTAACATCCTCCCTTTTTGTGCAGTCGGTGTAATAAAAAAACTTCAATCTCCCAAACCAATCCTGTCAGCTATGGCATCTATTGATGGCCGACTGAGTGCCTTGGTCAGGAAATCAGCACTCTGTAGGTTTGCCCCTATGTGCTTGACTTGGATTATTACTGCTACCATGTTACAAGGATTTAAATATCCGAGGTAAAAATAGAAAACGATTTTAGGCAACTAATTCTCTCACATAGAAATGTCTTATGGCTATGTGTTTTGTCCTTCTATGCAATTCAGGATTTTGCGCCAGTTTTACTGCGGCGTCATTATCTACTTGCAAGATAGGTATTTGCTTTAGGGCAGAAATTTCATTGTACAGCCTCTGTAGCCACACTATCTCTCGTGCTGTTTCGCTTGCTGCGACAATTTCAGCTTCTGTTGTAGAGATAGCTACTGATGATTGCTTTCTACTTCCCCAAGCAATTGCTCCACCAGCATATAAGCACAGTATGCCACTTGTGGAGCGACCATCTTTAAGGTCTCCTCCATGGTTCGAATCGCTGAAGCAGTCCAGTATTCCCGTCTTGTAATCTTTCTTGTATGTTATACCATAACCTGACGTCCCTTGTAGGTAACGCATTATACGTTTAACCTTTAATATATCCTCTTTGGAAGGGTTCTCCAAGGTTCTTGATACAACACCAACAGCGTAGGCAATATCTGGGCGCGTTCCAACCATTAGATAACTAAGGGCACCAACAGCTTGTTTGTATGGATATGACTTCTCGTCTATCATCTCTTTATCTGCTTGCCCTTTTTCAGATTCTCTGATCATTGGTGTGGTGACTGTCTTGCAGCTGCTCATACCAAACCTAGCTAACACTTTCTCGGTGTAGTGTTTCTGTGTTATAGTAATTGAGCCATCATCTTTGTATTGTAGTTGCAAACCCAGATAGTAGTCGGCTGACTTTGTGGTTATCTTAAACCTTCGCTTTAGCTCAGCCATAAACTTATCTGCATCTTTTTGGTTTGTTGCAGCTACCAATCCATCATCTACGTATAATACCAAGATGATTTTGTTTTGTGCACGTTTTCTTACAAACATGCAAGGATCTGCCTGGCTTTGTTGAAACCCTATCGACTTCAAATAATCAACCATGCATTTGTTCCAGCATCTTGGTGATTGTTTTAACCCGTATAGGCTACGCTTCAACTTGCACACTCGATTAGTGCCGTCATTAATACCTTCTGGTTGTTTCATGTATATCTCTTCTTTCAGACAGCCATTTAGAAACGCAGTTTACACATCGAATTGCGTCAGTGTTAAACCTTCGTTTGTTGCCATGCTTATGACTGATCTTATCGTCGTCATCTTTGCAACCGGGCTAAACGTCTCATCATAGTCCACTCCTTGTTGTTGCGAAAAACCTCGAGCAACTAGTCTTGCTTTGTATTTTTCGATCGTACCGTCAGCGTTCGTTTTAACTTTGTAAATCCATTTGCACGATATAGCTTTGCGATCCTTGGGTAGATCGACTAGAGTCCAAGTTTTATTTTCGTCCAAAGACTTTAACTCATCTTTCATAGCTTTCATCCATTGCTCCTTGTTTTGACTTTTAAATGCTTCATTGTAAGTTGTAGGCTCATCCATTTCTGTCCCATTGTCTACAGACAGCATAACATAGTCACCAAGTCTTGCAGGTGGTCGTAGCTGAGCTCTGTCTCGAAGAGTTCTTCTTCCTTCATTCTCTATTTCGCTATCTGGCATAACATCATCCATTTGTTCTACGTGCTCTGGTAACATCTGATCATTCACAATGTCATCATGAATTTTTGAAGATGTATGAGGTATGTATGTAGTCTCTAACGATTCTGGAGGTACACATTCTTGAAAAGTATCAGTACTTTCATTTTCTTCCTCCCTTACATCTTGAATCGTCTGACTATCGTCCTCCCTTACAACTGGATTTGCTGGTATTCGTAGACTTATTTCAATTTCAGCCTCAGTCTTTGAAGACTTTGTTGATTCTTCACTCTGTTTGACATTAGTCTCAGCAATCGCTGACTCTAGAAATACTACGTCTCTTGAACGTACCAGTAAACATCCATCTTTATTAAAGTTCAGAAGACGGTATCCATCATCACCATTGTAGCCAATTAAGATACATTTTTCTGATTTCTTGTCTAACTTCTTACGCTTCTGCTTGGGTACATGGACGTAACAAGGACTACCGATAATCTTCAAATGACTTATCTTTGGTTTCTTCTTGTACCACACTTCATATGGTGATTTACCATCTACAGGAGTGCATCCTGTTCTGTTGAGTACATATGCTGCTGTACTAATGAGCTCAGCCCAACATGCGGTTGGCAACTCTTCATGCGCATACATCATGGCGCGAGTGGCTTCTACAAGTGTCCTATTCTCTCTCTCACTGCAACCATTTTGCTGTGGCGTATATGGTATAATCAATCTTTGATTTATGCCATACTTTTGTAATGTAGATCTAGTTTTCTCATTATCGAATTCCCCACCATTATCACTTAAGATTTCTTTAATGACATGACCAGCTACCTTGCTTTCTTCTAACATCAGTTGAAGCTTTGAGTGGACTTCGGACTTTTGTTTCATGAAGTATACATAGCGGTATTTGCTGTAATCATCTTTAAATAGAACGAAGTAGCGGTATCCCTTGTATGAAAATGGGAATGGACCACAAACGTCTGAGTTTATAATTTCGCCTGGTGTCTCCGCTCTAACTCTAGTTCCGAAAGGTTTTCTGTGCATCTTCCCGAAGCTACATCCTTCGCAGAACTCTTTACTGTTAAACGGTACTTTTATCCCGAGTTCACTTTCGATGACTTTCTTTACATGAGCTTTGCTTTGGTGAGCAAATCTCTCATGATAGACTTGTAGCGAATCATGACTTGTAAGCACATTGATTTCTAAGGGTATTAGCGGCATTACATTGTTCACATTTAATCTGAATAAGCCTCCCCTTTTATTTCGTTCACCTGTAACCTTAACTATGCCATTCGCTTTGAGTGTGCAGAACTCTGGCTTAGACTCGAAGACGCTATTCGGCAATCTGTCTTGTGCTGCCAATAACGAGAACAGATTCTTCTGTAGTGATGGTACACACCATACATCGCATAAGGTTATGATGCCTTTATTGTCTCCAACTTTGGCTTCCAGCTTTATGTCACCTTTACCAGTGGCCTCAACTTTCTCACCATTAGCTGTTGTTACTGTATGTGCTTTGCCAAATCTTTCAAACGTATGGAACAAATCTCTCCTGAACGTGACGTGACTTGTAGCTCCACTGTCTAGATACCAACCATCTTTGTCAGGGTGTAAGCAAGTATCAGCCATCATTAGATCTGTGTTGTTTACTATGTTTGCATTCGAACTTGGCTTAGGTGGTCTTCCATCACTCAACCACTTGGCACATTGTCGTACTTTATGTCCTTCTTGAAAACAGTAATTGCACTTTATCTTTTTACTGTTGTTCTTATCGTTTCCTTTCTTGTAAGAAGTTTTTATTGCTAGAGCTTGAGTACTCTCGCTTGTGGATGCTTTAGGTTTTGCCTCAATGTTGCGTTCAAATGCACAGAGTTGTGAGGTTAGTCTCTCTATTGTCCTTTCTTTTTTAGACATCAACAGCCAACTGGATTTGAATGTGAGGTATTCTTCAGGCAAAGTGTCTAAGATCTTGCATATCAAAACTACCTTTGGCAACTCACGATTTCCTTCAAGCTTTGTGATCTCTTTGTTCAAATTAAACCAGATGTTTTTAAGCTTTGATAGATGTATCGCCATATTATCATCAAGCTTCTTCTTGTACTCGAAGAACTTAAGGCAATTTTCGTAGACTAGGTAAGTCATCTCCATCTCCGTCGAACAACCGTTTGAGTTCATCCCACACTTCTTTAGAAGACTCAAAACGCATAATTCTTTGGACAATTTCGTCTGTCATGTTGCTTGTGAGTATAATTAAAATCGTACTATCAAGTTCTTGAAATTCCTTCATAGCACTATTATCGCCACCGGTGGGTTTCATTACTGGAATATCATATCTACCTTCTATTATTGCTAGGGCTTTGGGGATTCCCTTCAACAATATAGATATCTTATACTTCCAAACCGACCAGTTTGTGCCATCCAAGTTTCCGATTTTTAATCGCGTAATCTCTGGTTTGGATGCCATGACTACTTGACCACTTACTCAATCAACTTCTCGTTATTTTATTTTTACCCATAACCACGCTCTGCTACCATGTTACAAGGATTTAAATATCCGAGGTAAAAATAGAAAACGTTTTTAGGCAACAGACATCTCTCTTATTATATTTCTGTTACTATGACTACATAAAAAACATAGACTAAAAGGTATAAGACCTTTTTTAACAAGATTAATATTACTTACACCAACTGAAACCTTTTTTGGCACCGGTACGTTGGCCCTGCATGTTAGAGTAAAGTAGGTAATAGTTGGTCATGTTGATGAACGCATGCCCAAAGTGTATGTAACACTCCGTTTACGCATGCCAACTAACAATCTATTCTATCACCAAATAATATGTAATCACTCTGTTTATCTATCACAAACAAATTAAGCAATTAAAACCTAGGCTGAAATATTTTGTTTTGTAGGTTGGCAAAATTGGTAATCCAAAAATTATTTGCATTCATTCATTCGTTCATTCTGGCCTATCTGTCAGTCATGTCATGTCATTGCATTGTGTGAAGTGTAACATACCTACTCTACTCTGTGATACTCTTTGGTGTGAATTTGTGTGGCGAAAATGGAAGCCGCAGAAACTGAAGCCGATGTAAAAAATCATTTACAAGATGTTTTATCAGAATCAGAGCTTTCTAGATTACCAAAGCCGGTGGCGACTAAAATCAATGTGTTTATTGATGCAAAATTTGAAGAATATTTGACTTCAAAGGCGCTACACGAAACTAACAAAACCCAAATCGGTAAGCCCGGTACTTTTACACCTTCCCGACGCTTTCTCGAATTGAAGGTTTGTAAACCAACTGAAACGGAATATAAAACAATTTTACTTCATTGTTGGATACCGCGTTTTTTAACTATTAAATTTAGCTTTTGTGCTTGTTCATCGTGTTTTCGATGGTAACTTATTATTTTGGTGGGTAATAACACATACATTTTCTAACCTGGATAGCAATGCCCGCGCTTTACGTATTTTGTTGGTGGTGGATCTTTAGCTAAGATATCTCGGTTTTTAACGTTTGATAGTAAAATATTTTGTTTTATCGTACTTTATCCCTAACTTGGGTTGAGTACAGATAAATTATTTCTTAGCACTTAGATGTAGCTCTCCAATTTGTGGGGACATAGGCATTAATAATTGTTATTATACTTTACTAAAAAGATATGTTGAGTTGAAAATGAGCAGCCAACTTTTCAACAAATATGATGATGATTAATAAGGTAATCTTAAGATTTTGTGACAAGGACTCCCTTAATCACAGATGAATCAATATGGTTATTGGTTATGGAAGTTAGGATATATTTGTTAAAGTGAAGTAGAAAGCTATCTTCAGCTTTTCAATCACACTTTAAGGTTTCTTGATCTTTTTCTGCTTGTAAAGTAACTTAATTGTGGTTTACTTTACCTACTTCTTCAAGAAACTTGTATAGATTTGCTTTGTCTGTGTGTCCATCACCGACATTGCAAATAGACTATTAGTCCTAGAAAGCTGTTATTTAGCATGGACATATAAAATAACAATGCCAAGATAATGCTACGCTAAAAAAATGCTGAAAAATAATTAGTTTGGGGTACCTCTCATACACATAATGTAGGGATAAACTTTCTTTTCTTGATTTTTCCGTCATGTGGGGTATATAGTTAAATGGGTATCCATAAGGTTTGAACACTCTGCACGCCTAGTGTACCGATAGGTGTACATAAGTTAAATCAGGTTAGTTATTTTATGTTTTGTAGAATACATACACTGCCGGCCAAAAGTTTGAGACCAAGTAGCAAAATGAAATAAAACTCAAAATATAAATCAAGAGGTTTAGATATTAATTAAAATGCTTATTTACTAATACACATTCATCAAGAAGAAAAAAAAAATCAAGAAATATCAACCATTTACGTTAAAAATGACGTTCATATTTAATAAAATCATTAAACGGATTTTTCGTCAAAAAAGCCTCCCTTGCATTTTATAACTTTTTTCACTAGTCTCGGCATACGAGCAATCAATTTATCAATTGTATCTTGTGAGATATTGTTCCAGCTTTCTTGTAAAGCCTTCCACATGTCTTCTTGTGAGGAGGGACAACAACTGCGCACATTTCTGTCAAGCTCTTCCCACAATAGCTCAATGGGGTTGAGATCCGGACTCTGAGGGGGCCACACTATGTTTTTTAACACCCTTTCTGTTTCTTTATGTTCTAAATAACCCCTGCATAATTTTGAACTATGTTTAGGATCATTATCTTGTTGGAAAAAAAATCCATTTCCAATTAATCTTAAACCAGACGGAACGGCATTTTGCTGTAGTATTCGTTTATAATGCTCCTTTTTCATGATTCCTTCGACTCGTACCAAATCTCCGGTTCCATGGCCCGAGAAGCATCCCCAGACCATAATGGAACCACCACCATGCTTAACTGTTGGCACCACACAATCTGGCATCATCTTTTCCTCGGCGGTACGTCGAACAAAAATTCGTCGTTTTGAACCAAATATTTCAAACTTGGATTCATCTGTCCAAAGAACTTCTTTAAAGTCTTCTTCAGTCCAGTCTCGATGGGTAAGGGCCCACTGCATCCGTTTCTTTTTGTTTTGTGGCCTTAGTAGTGGTTTTCGAACGGCGACGCGACCAAATAACTTAGCATCTCTCAATCGTCTTTTTACTGTAGTCAATGACACAGGTTCTGATCGGGATTTGTTCACTTCTGCGCGGATTTCTGGTGCGGTTAGGCGTCTATTCCGCTTGCTGGTAACGACGATGAAATTATCCTCGCTAGAAGTGGTAGCTCTCGGTCTCCCCGATCGCGAACGATCTTGATTACTGCCAGTCTCCTTGTATCGGGTTATTGCGTTATGAACACAAGTCTTCGACAACTTAAGTTGAGATGCAATCGCACCTTCAGATTTGCCTTCGCCGTGTAAAACAACTATGGCAGAACGAGTTTCAGTGCTAATTTCGCGCACTTTTCCCATTTTAAGATGTCTTCACTGTAACAACGACGAGCTCAGACTAGTTAAGATAATGAAAAATTTACTCCATCAAAACTCAGGTAAAAAATATGTTTAAGGAAGCTAAAATAATCCGGAAGTACGGTTACCGCAAAACAAAACCAAAATAATTAGAAATGAGCAGGCCATAAAAAATATAACAATGACTCTATCACCTGGTAAGCGCGCGGTACTCATTTATATTTTGAAACAATAGACCTTTAAAGGATGATAACTTAAAAATATACAATAAAAATGACTCTCAGAAATTCTTTGATAACAATAGAATACGCAGGTGTTCAAATTAGCTCTTTATCATGTGTACTTTTGAAATATTTTGGTGGTTACAAAGATTTTTACAAGTGGTCTCAAACTTTTGGCCGGCAGTGTACATGTGTAGAAGATTTCAATATGAATCCAATGGTGTATGATTTGTAACATATTATTGTGTGGTGCTTCCGTAAAATTCATTTTTATTTGAATTAAATAATATAAAATAAATTAAATTAAAAAGTTGACTCACCCAAAGGGTTGAGAAGACAATTTTTCGATTTAGAGGGGGATTTGACAAAAAGATTTGATCCTTTTGTCAAATCCTCCTCTAAAATCTAAACTGTTAGCTTTGAAAAAAATCATGAATGTAGTTTTAACCATGAACTTTCTAGGAAAACTATAAGGGTTAAAGTAGCTCTTGTAGTTTCAGAGAAGTAGTTGCTCAAATAAGTGATGTGGTTTCCCAAACATACTTTAAATGAAAAATTCTATTAGTATGGATAGTATGTTTTGGTAAACATAATAAACATACACCAACTTCTTAGATTGGCATTATCATCTAGTATGTAAACAATGCTAAATAAAACTTCAAGTTAATAAAAAACTATAAAATAAAATAAATAAAAAAAAATATTCCTATTGACTTATATAAATTCTTAAAAGAAAAATTATTAAGAGTAATAAGCATATAAAAAGTGATGCCTTTGCATCTATTATAGATGATTTATACAGCATTAGCAACTGATAATCATGCTGTATGGGATGCTGCAGTGCCTGGGACATTGTTAGATGTTAGAAGCCCATAATAGCCTTCTTAAAAACTCTGTTTCACTAGGAAGTTTACAGATGCAAATAAAACATGTCCATATGACAGAAGTCTGGAATGCAAAGTCAGCTTTAACCATGAAAAAAAGTACATATCCAACTAAAACAAAGGCACCAATAATACTTTCAAACAATTCCGACTTAAACTATATTGAATTATATGAAAAGCAATCATCATCATCATTTCAGCTGTAAAACGTCCACTACTGAACACAGGCCTCCTTCATGGTTCTCCATAAGGGGCAGTTGCCATACTCACCACGTTTGGCAGGCGGGTTGGTGAGTGCAGTATGGGATGTTGATACACAGAATGACGCTGCTGCCCATCTTCCGGAGGTAGGTCTTAGCAGGCTCTTACTGCATCCACGGGCAAGAGAGGATGGGAAACATTCTACTGCCGGCACCCCATGACAGCATTAAAAGCAATAACAGTTACCAAATAATAGTAACTGTTATTGTTTTCAATATAATTCAAATATTTTTTTGATTAAATAGTTGTCAGTCAAAAAAATTATAGCCTTAGTTGCCCACTAGAGTTAAAGAAACCTGCTCTTATTGTACTTCAAGGAATTTTTACAAACTTAAAAAAATAAATACTTGTTTTCGCAACACTTTCTGAGTGGCCTGGTACTGCAAAGACTTATGATTTGGGATGATAGTTCAATGTTCACAGTGGAAAATTGAGTTGATTAAGATCAATTTGTTTTTCTTTCATAAATGTAATATTTTGGGCAAATATATATTACTAGCTGTCCCGGTGAACTTTGTATTGCACCTACTACAACCACTTTTTACAACTTACCCTACAACTACCCTACTATTACCCTACTACTACCCTACAACTACACTAGAACTACCTTACAACTACCCAACTACTACCCTACAACTATGCAAAATTTTAAGTTTTTAAAGTGAAGAACAACGATTTTTCCATTCAAACTTTCATTCCCTATTTTAACCCCTTCTGATTTAATTTACGCAATGAAAAGTAGCCTATGTCCATCTCCATAGTCTAATCTACCCCTATACTAAAATTCATCCAAATCGGTTCAGCGGTTTTGACGTGAAAAGGGAACATGCATACATACATACATACATTCAAACTTTCACTTTTATATATTAGTAGGATAGGATAAATATTTCCATCATACATTACATATGTGTAACTCTAGCGGTTTTGGCAGCGCACGCCAGAATAGCTCGCAGATGGTAGTTTTTTTCCTACTTACTTGACACTTATCGTCATATTTTAGACAATTCACACAATATCTTTATAAATTGTAGCCTATGTGTTATTTTGATGTATAAGCTATATTTGTAAGCTTTCATTAAAATCGATTCAGTAGTTTTTACGTGAAAGAGTAACAAACATCCATCCATCCATACCTACAAACTTTCGTGTTTATAATATTATATATTACTAGCTTCTGCCCACGACTTCGTACGCGTGGAATAGTTACTTTGGGCTAACGCTAACCCGCGACTTCGTTTATGTAGAAGGTGAAAATATTTTTAAATAGTTTTGTTTTCTTCCGGCCCAAGTAGATATTGATTTTCACCAGAACCTGATCTCGATATGGCAACATATAGTTGCCCGTGCGAAAAACACTTCGTTAACCTATTCCTACATGCTTAAATGTTTGCCCCCTGGGCCTTATTAATTATTACCGCAAACGATACCTTCACCGGAAATTTAATTATACTTAAGTTAAAAGGCAAATCCGTTAGTATCATAGCGATGCGAGGTATCAGCACTAAATGCCCAACTGCTGGACCAGTCAAAACTGTAGCACCAATCACGTTATTGCGAATAAATTTTACTAAGTCTAGTTCCGTTGAATAAATTTGGTGGTTTAAGGTTTCTTAGCAACACAATTGGAGTGCCAGTTATTTATTAAAGTGAATGTGGGGGAAGGCCTCTCGGATTTAAAGATCATTATTTTTCTGAGATGTTATTTTAAAACTGCTATATCTCCTAAGATATTCATTGAAATCAAATGATGTAAAAGGCAATTTTGTTTTAAATTAAATACTTGTAACGAATAATGTATTTATTTAGATAAGGATTAATATTATGTTTATGAAAACACCTTCACAAATATCTAATGCATTATTTTAGAACAAATTTGGTTAGCATAAAAAGGTTAAGAGATAGATATGCCGTCGATGACTTTTTTTTAGATCTTTTAAGGGGGAACAATTCTGTCAATTGTGGCAGCGCAAGCAAACAAACAAACTCTTCAGCTTTATAATATTAGTATAGATATATAGTAGGATTTTCTTCATTATAAATTATAGTTACACAACAACCCCCTCAAGTAAAACAGTTATCCTCATAGCAAGTCAAAATGCCCCAGCCTGTATATAAATTTGACATATTATTTGTTAATATTAAAAAATTACAATGCAAAAAAAAACTGCCGTGAGATGCTGGCAGTAGAATGTTGTCTCTCCTCTCTCTTGTGTGACACAGTAAAAAATCTGTCAAGGGATACCCCCGGAAGATAGGCAGCAGCATCTTTCTGTGTATCAAAATCCCATACTGCACTTGGCAACCTGCCTGCCAAGTGTGGCAACAACCCCCTCATGATCAGTTCATAAGGGACTTCCTGCAGCTGAGATGATGATTAACCCCTATAATAATTGTTATATATTCTCCAAATAACTATTATATTTTCTACAAAATGCCTTATGTGTTCTTTTTATCTTAGGTAATAAAATAGCTGAACTTGAAGCCGCTTTACTTGAAACAACTGCAAAATATGAAGATGCTGCATCCAAACTTTCTACCGCCGACGAGACCATTACAGAACTGGGAAAGCAACTTGAAACTCATAATGTTGACATTGAAAAAGCCCGCGATAAGATTAGCCGATTGGAAAATGAAATAATCTCCATGAAAAGTGCCCGAGATGCTGCCATAGATGAAAGAAATGACTTGACACGTATTTTGCAAAGGCGCGATACCGAAATTGAAAGGTTGACAGCAAATGAAACCGCTATCGCCCAACAATTACGTTCTGCCATCGACACAAAGTGTGAAGCCTTAGCTCAAAATGATGAAATACAAAGTAAAGAACTTGCTCTGCAATATCGTGAAAAACGTATGGAACAAGAAAGAACCTTATTAAATTCCCAAATTGCTGGCCTCACTGAGGAAGTCAATAGATTGACTTCGGAACTACAAACAGTTAGATTGAATAACACTAGCCGAATGGTCCATTTAGAAACGCAACTGGCTGAGAAGTTAGAGGAACTGAGCGCTTCGAATGATACTATATCTCAATTAAATGAGCTGAAAAAGAACCTTAATAATCGCGCTGAAAATCTGAATCAACGTTTGATGGAACAAAGAGAAATAGAAAACAAAATGACTGAAAATTACAAAAAGGAATTGGAAGCAAAAACTAAACTGGCTGATTTATTCAAAAATATGCTTGATGATGCTGAAGCTAAAACGTTGGAGCTTACTGAGGGTATCACAGAATTACAAAAATTACTCAATGAAGCAACAGAAAAGTATGGTGAGTTAGAGACAAAACTTAAACAGGCTGAAATGGACCATGAGGAAATTATTGAAAAGAAAAACGACGAAATAGAAAATTTAAAAACAGAACTACGAAACGTAAATCAAGCATTACAAACAAGTGACGCGCAAAATCTCGACGCAGCGCTTAGTGACTTAGCTCCTTCCGCGGCTACTGCAAGTAAACTACTAAAATCTGGAATGTCTCTAACTCAAATATATTCACTGTTGGTAAAGTCGACTGAAGAACTAGCTAGAGAAAAAGAAGAAAATCGGAGACTTACTACAACCCTTAACGCCATAGTAGTAGAATTGGAAGAAAAGGCTCCTTTGTTGCAGAAACAAAAGGCAGAACATGATGAAGCCATTGAAGCTAACACAGCATTTTCTCAGCAAATTGAATCATTGGCTATGGAGTGCAATCGATTAAGAGATGAATACAGTGAAGCATCTAAAATAGCTAATCACTATACTCGGGAAAATTCCAAGTTGAAAGGTGAGTTAGCTGATTTAGGTAGACAGGTTTGCTTCTTATTAAAAGAAATAGAACACAACCGTGGAGGCCTTCTTCCGAACGGCGACCATGATTCAACTCACATGTCAACAACCGCTGATCTGAACTCTTCAAGAGTTATTTCGAAGACTCTAGTGACCTTCACTGATATACAAGAGCTTCAGGCCAATAATCAAAAACTTCTTAGATTAGTCCGTGAATTGACTGACAAGCATGAAGAACTGGAACAGCATAAAGAACAATTCGAAAGTGGAGAAATGCAATCTAAAATAGAAGCTTTGAAGAACCGCGTGTCAGAACTGACAGAAGCACAAGATCGTCAAACAAAGATGGTCAATGGCCTTATTAGGCAGCGAGACATGTTCAAAAAATTGTATCATGATCTTATGAAAGGGAAACGCCACGAAATGTCAGATACAGAAACCGCAGAATTTGATAAGAGCGGATCATTTACAATGGATACATCCTCGGAAAATGTTTCAAAACATCAAGCAGTTCCTGTACCATCGTCATTCGAAATAAAATATAAGGAAACTGAGAAACATTTGGAACTATTAAAAGAAGAGTATAAAACTTATAAGGAAGAAAAAGTTACTAATGAAAGAATGTTATATGATCAAATTGATAATATGCGTCAAGAGATAACAAAACTTACAGCATCTAATAGTAAATGCGCATCGACTTCTGAATATAATAACGATCGTCTGAAAATTCTTCAGACAAATATTACAACATACAAAAAACAAATTACGTCTCTTGAAGAGAAGAATAAGGCGTATAATGCGACGATTGCTAAACATGAAGTATCTATACAACACCTTAGAGATGAGACTTTAAATGCTCAGAGCAAGCTTGCAGCTGCCGAAATTCAAGTCGAAAACCTAAAACTTGAATCCAAATTAATAAAAGATTCTGAATTACGTCTTCAAACTGAAAAAGAAATGATGAATCGAGAGAGGCATGGACAATCACTGTTGCTCAAAAATTTGGAACTGATCAAAGCTAGTTTAGAGCGTGTTGAAGCCGAAAATCGCGCTAAAATAGAGACAAGGTTAGACGAGGCAACCCGTGAATGTTCAGCACTGAGGAGAAGACTTCAAGAAGAACAAGACAGGTTCAGAGAGTTGGCTGCTCATTTAGAACGGCAAACAGAAACTGCTACGTCAAGAATGCAAGAAGAAAAGGATGCTGCTGATGTTCTCAGAAAAGACATTGCGGAGCTGAGGCAAGAGCTGACGGATAAAAATAAGGCCAGTGAAGAATTAGGCAAGAAGCTGAAATTGGCACTAGCGCCCAACACGGATGGATCTTTTGATACTGTTAAAAAAATACGAGAACTTGAAAACAAACTAACTGATAAAAATGGCGAATTGCGGTCTCTTCAGGAACAACTTGATGTAGCAAAAGAACACATCAAACAATATTGCGATATATCTGAAAACGCTGAAAAAGAACTTAAATCCCTAAATACTACATATGAAACATATAAAAAAGAAACAGAATTAAAGCTTTCTGAATATGTAACCAAATTGCAGTTCCTTGAAGATAAGTGTGCAGAACTAGAAGCCGAGCTATCGTTGCACACCAATGGAGAACACACTGCTAGTAATAATCACTTAAGAGATGAACTTATAAAAGTGAAAACAGATCTAAAAGAAGCCTTAGCTAACAATGATAACTATCGTGTTGAAATCGATACCTTACGTACTGAACTTGCAAAATTATCTGAAGCTGTGGTAAAGGCAGAAGAAAAGTATACACATGAAATGATATTACATTCTTCCGATATTCAGGCGTTATCCCTAGCAAAGGAAGAGTTGTCAAGAGCACAAAACCAGTTAAATGAATTGGTAGCCTTGAAAAACAGCGCCGAAGAAAAATTAGAAAATGAAAAGTCGTCATGGTTGGAAAGGCAAACAATACTTAATTCAGAAAACGAGCAACTAACACAACGCTTGAAAGATTTGAATGATCAGAATTCACTGTTGCATGATCAAGTACAAGCACTCGGCACACAGTTGTCAGTTTCACATGCATCGAGATCGCAATCTGAAAGTATGAATGAATCTGCAAATGAATCTAATATGAATGTATCAATCAATGAGGACGATGTTAAATCATCAGAACAGATATTCCAAATCGTTAAATTCTTAAGAAAGGAAAAAGATATCGCCATGGCTAAGTTTGATATATTACAAGCTGAAACAATGAGACTTAAATCTCAACTAGAAATAGCGGAAAAACAACTTGATGACACAAAACTTGCTTTAGCTAGTGAAAGAGAAAAGTCGGAAGTAAGCATGGTCACTGTCAATAAACAGTCAGATATTTTGAGGAAAGTAGAAACTCTCAATGCTTTGGCTGATAGTAATCGTATTTTGAGAGAAGAACGCAACTCGTTAACACTTCGCGTTGAGGAACTTATTGCTGCCACAAAATCAATGGAGGAGCAGATAGCACCATTGCAGGAAAAGGTATCAGAGTATACATCGAAATCAGAATCTTTGCAATCGGAAAATATTGCCTTGAAGGCTGACTGTGCTAGGTGGAGAACCAGAGTAAATGCTTTAGTGGAACGTGCTAATAAAACGAGCCCCGAAGATTGGAAGAGATTACAAAACGAAAGAGAAACATTAGCGAAAATGTTGACTAACGAAAAAGAAAGCGTGAAGAAGCTAAGTGAAGAACTCGGTGCAGTAAGAGTAGAGAAAAGTAAAATTGAAGAGCAATATACTCTTACATCCCGGCAACAAAACACTTTGGCCGAAGAAAATAAAAAACTTAATGATGAGTTGCAAAATGTGCTTAGAAATGACATGGCACGTCTTACTGAAGAAGTCACTAAATTTAAGGAAAAAGTATCTGAATATGAGATTAAAATTACTAAATTGTCTGAAGAAATCGCCAGTAAAGATGCATCTCTAGTTGATATTCGTGGTAAAGAAATGCAAATAAGGAAAATAGCTAAGAAATATAAAGTTCAATATGAAGAACTCGTAAAATCCACAGAAGAAGAAAAGAAGACCAACGAAGGACAAGCAGCTGTTGCTGATGCTCAGCTGGTGGAGTCTTCCAAGAAACATGACGAACTGATAAGCGAACTTCAAGCTACTTTAGATTCTGAAAAGGAAAACAATGAGAAGTTAAAACAAGAACTGGAAACTTTGAGAACCACCGTCTTAGACAAAGAAGAAAAAGCTAAACAAGTTCTCAAACAAGCCAAAAGTAAAATAGTTCAGCTGACAGAACACAAAAATAGTTTAAGTCGTGAATTAGATGAATCACGCACTAAGATTACTTCAATCGAAAAGACCACACGCGACGAGCAGGATGAAAGATTAGCTCTTATAAAATCTCAATACGAAGGACGGCTCTCTCGATTGGAAAAAGAACGAGGTGAAGCTCAGGCCGAGAAAAGCCGAGAAATGGAAGCTCTTCTTCAGAAAGTGAACATACTGCAGCGGCAATTAGCAAGTCAGTCGTCTGGATCAAAACAGCAAGCTACCACAGAAAAAACTACATCTGATCCACCTACAGCAAACATAAAACCAATGGCTGGTGAGTTGCGTTATTTCTTTAAGTTTTAATATTTATTTTAGGTTTTTATTATTGTATGTGTCATAAGTAGAATTGATAATTTCAGGAGTTGCTCAACAAAGTGTAACCGCGAGCCGGCGCGGTGGTGAGACACCGCTAGCGTCGATCCGTCCCATGGCTCAGGTCGGACCGACAGCGCCACACGACGCGCATACCACAGAATATATGCCTGCTTCATCATCGCGCCCGATCCCACGTGCTTCAGTGGCCGCCTCTACTGCCCCTCCTCCCGAATCAACACAGGTTAGAATTCTTTCGGTATTTTTAATTGGTTGATGATGATCGGATAGTACGCGTCATTTTCATGTTTGTCTTTATACCACGAACGTATTTTGCAGGATATGGACACAAGTGAAGCAGGAATGGGAAGCTCTGGGGCCAGTGATAGCAGCACGCAATCGTCCGCTCACTCCCAAGCTCCACAGCAGGTAGCACTTTTATTCTTCAAGTGATGTGATATTATTTCCAGATAAAGTACTTCTCAATAAATTTAAATGGCATTTCTAAGCTTAGTACTGTAAACTAATCGATCAAGTTCAAGTGTTTTTCGCAGGCTGTGGCGATGGTGATGCCGCGAATTGAACATCCTAGTGGGCCCAGTTCGGCTTCCGCCGGGACCGCCGCCGCCGCGCCGAGCGTGTCGGCGGCCGCCGCTCCCGCCGCGCCCGCCTCGGGTATGCGAAACATAAAGCCTAAAATGATAAGATCGCTTATCTTCATTGTTTTTCATCAAACTTAAGAGTCGGCAATACAACATATTGTTTCAAGTGTCTTCTTGTTGCCGTTATTAATATCGAGTAAAACAATCACGTTTGTTGCATGGGAGCCCCCTCATGTATTTGTTTGTAAATTTAATTATTTATTTTTAAAGTGAATATACAAGTAAATATTCTGTGAATTTTTCAAGCTTCTACCTGTTGCCGTTGTTAATATCGAGCGAAAAACGGCAAAAAATATCACGTTAGTTGTATGGGAGCCCCCCCTCCTTAAATATTCAATAATTATTTTGTTCTGTTTTTAGTACCTATTGTTGTTATAGCGGCAACATAAATACATTATCTGTAAAAATATCAACTGTTTAGCTATTACGGTTCATTTACAGCCTGGTGACAGACAGACGGACAGAGTCTTAGTAATAGGGTCCTGTTTTACCCTTTGGGTACGGAACCCTGAAAAGCATCGTAAAATATTTACAACTATCTGTTATTGTTAACCTGTCTCTATTTTCACATAAATCACTTATGTGTTATATATGTACATATGTTATTTGAACTTTTTAAGATTTCAAAAAAAAAAGTCTAGAATCACTACGGGAAAATCAAACAACAGAATACTTAAGTAGAAACTAGATGAATTCGTAAAAACAATTATTCTACCGGACACACCTCTGCACCATATCTTTGTAGATCACCAAAAATCACGTAACCTAACCTACTTTTCTTGCATTTTTAACGTGATATTTGACGAGACATCCCCCCCCTCTCCCCACATGTGATATTGGGTGAGAATCAGCTCGACCCCCTCCGCCCCTAAACGCTTCACGTAATAAATGGATGCCCCCTTCATAACATTTACTAACATTATATTTGTTGTACAGGCACCCCCGCTCCGACATCGGCCGCTAGCTCGCAGACGTCGTCTAGCGTCAGCACATCTCACGCTCCGGCTGGAGTGAGCACCTCTCAGCCTCCCGCGGGTGTCAGTACCTCCCACCCTCCTGCAGGCGTCAGTACCTCCCACCCTCCTGCAGGCGTCAGTACCTCCCACCCTCCTGCAGGCGTCAGTACCACCCACCCTCCTGCAGGCGTCAGTACCTCCCACCCTCCAGCAGGAGTTAGCACTTCCCATCCACCAGCCGGCGTCAGTACCACCCACCCCCCAACTGGAGTGAGCACCTCCCACCCCCCTGTTGGCGTGAGCACGTCCCACCCACCGGTCGGCGTCAGCACGTCACACCCGCCGGCAGACGCGCGCCCCGCAAAGAGACGCCTGCAAACAAGATCTATCACCGCTAAGAGGACACGAGTGCAAGTAAGTTCTACCACTGCTGCCTAGAAAATATTGTTGTACTCTAGTAGTAGGGCGCATGTCTGATATTGTATTAAATGCGGCGGATTTCAACTTGTGGCTTGAAATGTTATTGACATTTTGATTAGATTAATTGCGGCGGAAACTATACCGTGTCTATTTTATGAAGCTGTTGTCGATAGCTGAAGATAATAGTTAAAACTATCCCAAAGATGAGGGTTCTCCAAGTCAGCAAGGGGAGGTAACTTGAATAGCTAAAAGAGCTACCATAAGCGAACGACACTTTGCCGATGGTATCATTTAGCAAAAATTTTATGTTTTGGCATAATTATATAGTTCTTTCTTTCTAAAGGTATAATATTATTGTCTTTTCCAGGGATTCGAAAGATCCGTGGAAGTAGAATATCAAGTGCCAACGTCGTCGCGATGCGACCAAGACGACGAGGGTGTCATCGTTGTTGATTCCGAAGAAGACGACGAGCGATGCACCGGCACTATGTACAGGGTGAGTTTGCACAACGACAAGGTCACTTTTTACTAAATTTTATTTAAATTGCTAGAGTTCGTATGCAAGTTGTCCGCTTAGAAACTTGCAAGCTGAATTAGAACCATTATGACATTATCATCATTTCAGCCGTAAAACGTCCACTGATGAACATAGGCCTCCCTCATGGATCTCCATGAGGGGTAGTTGCCATTCTCACCACTCTTGGCAGGCGGGTTGGTGAGCGCAGTATGGAATGTTGATACACGAATAGACGCTGCTGCCCATCTTCCGGAGGTATCCCTTAGCAGGCTCTTACTGCATCCATGGGCATGAGAGGAGGGGTATCATTCTACTGCCGGCACCCCACAGCGGCATTAACATTAAGCATTTATGACATTATGATTAAGCTGAAATTTTGCATAAAATTGACGCCATCGTGGCCGGCGTATGATATATTTCTTTCAAACACTACAATAAGTGTATTACATGAAAGGACTTTTAAAGCATGTTTTTATAAACGTTTTTACATATAAAATATTTTTTTTAATTCAATATATATCAAGGAATGCAAAACAAATAAAAAAGAAATATGGAATCAAAAAATAAACGTTGTGAAAGTGTTGTTTATTTATAAACAATAACAATTATAATGTGTTGTGGTCGCGAAAGTTTCAAGACTGACTGACTGTATTTGTTTACCTAAGAGTCGGTTTTCCGTTTACATTTTTCTCATTGTTTTCTCTGTTTACATTGTTTTTAATTATATTTCAATAAAACTACATAATCTTGTTTTCCACGTTCATTGTGTACAATTACAAGAATGATAAACCAATAAACTTGATGAAATTTTAATTACCGTAACTGTATTGATTCAGGAGGGTGAAGAAGATGAAGAAGATATGGAAGAGGAACAAGAAGTAGAGGCTGGGGAAGAGGAAGAAGAGGTTGAGGGCGAAGAGGGGGAGAACTCTGCGCGACAGGTACGTTATATTTATTGCGATTTCACTAAATGGTAAAATTCGGTTCTGATACATCGGCCGCTACGTACAGAATTGAGGCCAAACACGGCAGGCAAATCATCATTAAGCTTCCAAAAATATGGCCGAATATAATATGAAATGATGGCGTATCATGATCTTTATTTATTTATTATGAAACAAAATCTTTGTAAATGTTTTCTTTCTAAATGTTTACAGGCAAATCGTGATTCACCGTATTATAAGATTGGCCGCAGATATTTACAAGCTCTCAATGTATTAGTTTGTTGAGATCCAATTTTGCAAGCTAAATCAGAACCACTTCCTGACATCCAAATTGATGTACCTACTGTGTCGTTCTAAAATTCTACTTTTTATTGCACGCAATACAAAAATCTAAACTAGATATAGGTCGCGCAAAACTTTTTGAGCTCTGTGATGTTAGCTTCAATGGCTGCGCAGTATATGGTTTTTAAGGCGTCGAGGAGACGCGGGAGGTTCGTTTCCCGCCGCGGGACAAAAGTTTTTCTGCAGATATTTATCTGGTCAGGGGGCTAATTCTCGTGAATCGTGATCACATTGATAAACGCTGAAAATCGATAAATTTAAAAAAAACTGTCAAAATCACTATTGAAACGTTGCTGCACAAGTGCACACTCGTGATCTCACCATAAACAAATGTCTATTGCAAACCGATCGTGATGCTCGACTGGTAAAGCGTGGTAATCGAGATGATAGTAGACTTTTAGAGTGATGTGACAGGTAAGTAGTCGACACTGAGAATTGAAACGAGACGAAGTATCTCGCAAGATCACGATTTACGAGAATCCGCCTCATGGGTATTTCACTATATGTATAAGATACTTATGTATGTACAGCAACCTACCCATAAATAACACAAATTCTGCTTACCTTGGGGCTAGATAGTGCTGTGTGAAGTGTCCAGCAATATTTATTTATATTTAATATACAAAGCTAGCTTCGTTCCTCTTATTCATCCCGTCTTGGGTTTGCTCCACTTATCATCACCTGGTTTGCGATGTGTCAATTTAATGTATTTAAACAATGTTCTTTTTGTTTTAAACAGGATTCGCCGGCGCAGTCTCCCGAAGCGGGCGACGAGGAGGCCGAGGAAGGCGAAAGCGAGCCGGACGGCGCCGCCGCGGCCGCCGAGCCCGACTCGGAGCCCGCGCCGCATCCGCAGATAGAGGCCATCAGCAGCGGCACTGAGCGTACGTATATATTCGTACGGGTAATGCTAGAAGATGGAGTAAACCTAGGTTTACCCAAGGTGTTTGGGTAAAGTCCGAATTATAATTAGTTGTTTTAGCCGGGTACAACTCGATCGGTCGATAGGCGACGTACGATGCAAGAGCCGAGCTAAGGACACCCCGAGGTTAGGTTACTTTTAACCCTTTACGCAGAAATAGGAGCTCCGCGAAGCGGGGCTCCGTCGACGTACCCGAGGTTAGGTTTGGTTAAAACTAGGTGTAGCCGGCTGCACCTAGTTGTACCCTGCTAAAACTGTAGGCACACTTCGGCTATTAGCCGTAACATATACAAAATCTGAATAAAAATTTAATTTAATTATTATTCGGACTTTACCCAAACTCCTTGGGTAAACCTAGGTTTACTCAATATTCTAGCATTACCCGTAATATATGTCATCATCATTGGCCTAGTTTCATCTATGAAAGATGATTCATGTTTCTTTTATACAACTAAATGACGAGAAAAGCTGAAAGTTAGCGGTAACCTTTACCTATTACAACTGCAATACCGCGGTGATCACGTTCACTAATTACGTGACCAATGCTGCATTGCATTGCGCCCGTCACCCTTAGGCGGTTAACACACTGCCACGCACCACGCTGCATGTTGCGTGAATGCGTGTTTAATGTTGCTTGTGAGTATCTCCGTTTTTATAGAAAACACGCACAGTCCAGTCCAGTTTGTCTTCAACGGGACTCGAACCCGCAATGTTCAGACGAACGCGAACTGATAAAAGGCAATCAAGATTTTCGACCCGACGGCTATCGTTTTTGTGGCCGAAATGGTTAAGGCAGCTTGCGTTTAAGGCGTTCGTTCGTCTGAACATTGCGGGTTCGAGTCCCGTCGAAGAAAAAAATTTAGATTGCATTTTTTATTTTCTATAGCTTATAATGATTCAAGTGATGTCAGTCGTAACGTTTCGTCACAATGTTCGTTCGTGACTTGCAGGCCTATTCTGGAGCGGCAGTTACGGTCACACCATCGACATATTATATTCCCCGAATATGTTTTAGGGTTTGCAGGACGTTCATTTTTGTTTCTCTTACTAGCTAAGAGGTCAAAACAGAAGTATCGTGGACTTCCATATTATGCCATTATTTCCGATGTAATTTATTAAATAGATAAATCTTAGTATAATATGTGATAGCCCCCATCCTATAAATCCGTTACGTAGGCCTCTTCTTTATCAAGCCTATTAAAGTTGGTGCCATGGCTAATGTTGCTGTAAACCCCTTTCATTCAATTGTTGTACAAAGACCTCCCCTCGTTCCTGCCACTCTTCCAAAGCCATACTGGCACCCCTCCCGATAAACGTCATAAAATTACTGTTGCACTACAAGTTTTTTTTGATGTGAAACATCTATAGCCGCACGTAAAAACGATTTCTGGCGTGGCGACGCATGCCGTGGCGACGCGTCGCCCGACCGATTTCTCGAACATCTATATGTTTCACATCAAAAATCGTAATATTTTATTTTATCATTATGTCATATTTAGTTCCTATCGTAATCTGTTCTTTTCTGCATCTTACTTTTACAAAATAATGTCGATGTTTCACATCTGCCAGGCGTCCCGTTACGGCTCACAATATTTTTGGTCAGCCTATTATCATCCTAATGTTGGGTTCCTCGCTTATATCTGGTGTATTGTAAGATACTAAGTCATTTGTGTAATTTGCAGCGAGCGGAACACTGTCCCTGGGTGGAAGCGGAGGAGACGATGCAGACGACAGCATTGTTCCATCAACGCCCACTTTATATGTTCCTAGGCGCAATGACGGGTAAGTGGTATTTTGATATTCAGCTAGCTTCTTCAAACGCCTTCGCACGCGTTTCTGACTGGTCGATATGTCTAAAGTTGACTGAGACGAGGGTTTCCTAATGATGTTTTATTTCATCGTAAATAGAAACATCATCATCATCTCAGCTGTAGGCCATCCACTGCTGGACAAAGGCCTCCCTCTTGGATCACTACATACTGATCATGAGGGGTTGTTACCATACTCGGCAGGCGGTTTGGCGAGCGCAGTATTATTACTGCCTGCTAAAAGTTTCTTATAGAAAACACCACCTTTGGGTGCACTTAAAGGCGAACCAAGTCGTCCTTTTCGAATAGATGGAATGAAAAATATATTTTTTTATGATTGCAAGGGAAGCGGAACGGGGAAATCTCAACATTTTTTAATAAAGTTACTAGGTCTTGTGGTGGTGTTATTTTAATAACAAACGATTACAGAAGTAGATATATCTAATTTAAATCTTTATAAGTAAAACTATGCTACACGCCGTCTAAACATTATTATGATATCCCCACAAGACCAGTAAGTACCTAACTTTACTTAAAATGTTGAGATTTCCCCGTTCCGCCCCCTTGCAATCATGTCAATCACGCGCAAGAGTGGTAACGAGCCGGAGGGCTGAGGGGCGGGGCGCGGGTTCCGCGTCGGTAACATTTGATTTGTGAGATATTTTGTACACCTTGCGCGCGGGATGTGTGTCGCCCCTATTACCCGTCTTCACCCTTAGTTTTGATCGCTAAAACCGTGTTCTAATACCTACCGCTTACTATATGAATAGGCTTTATTCGTACATTAATAAACAGGTTTTAGTTTTGCTTTTAAGCCGTATAGTTTTCGACTTATTTACCAAAATGTTGAAAAAAATACCGTAGAAGGCCTTCTCTCCGAAGTCTGCGGAGATAATCCTCTGAAACTTTTAGAGCTAATAAAAGTGTATGTATGTAAAGTTAATAACAGGAAAATTATAACGAACTCTCTAATTTGCATAGTTTTTAGAAATCATCGAAAGTGTAAAAAATCGACATAATTTTCACTATCAGACAATATAATATGGCGCTATCAAGGTTCCCCAACAAATATAAACCGACTTTATCATTATATTATATTGTATGATGGCACGGAAGCCTCGGTGCGCGAGTCCGACTCTTTCTTGGCGGGCTTTATTTATTATACCCGTCAAATTGTTCATGCTCCTAATAGTGTCATTTTGACGGTTGTTGTTGCAGATTCGGAGAAGCTGTAGTGTCACCGTTGCCCGGAGGCAGTGCGAGCGGCGCGCGATTCACGTTCGCGGAGGCGGGCGGCGCGGCGCTGCACGCGCACCACGACACGCACGCGGACCTGGCCGGCGCGCTGCCGCCGCCGCCGCCGCCGCACTCGGACTCGCGTGAGTACCTTATTCAATAAGGATGGTAGCGCGGCGCTGCACGCGCACCGCGACACGCACGCGGACCTGGCCGGCGCGCTGCCGCCGCCGCCGCCGCCGCACTCGGACTCGCGTGAGTACCTTATTCAATAAGGATGGTAGCGCGGCGCTGCACGCCCACCGCGACACGCACGCGGACCTGGCCGGCGCGCTGCCGCCGCCGCCGCCGCCGCACTCGGACTCGCGTGAGTACCTTATTCAATAAGGATGGTAGCGCGGCGCTGCACGCCCACCGCGACACGCACGCGGACCTGGCCGGCGCGCTGCCGCCGCCGCCGCCGCCGCACTCGGACTCGCGTGAGTACCTTATTCAATAAGGATGGTAGCGCGGCGCTGCACGCCCACCACGACACGCACGCGGACCTGGCCGGCGCGCTGCCGCCGCCGCCGCCGCCGCACTCGGACTCGCGTGAGTACCTTATTCAATAAGGATGGTAGCGCGGCGCTGCACGCGCACCGCGACACGCACGCGGACCTGGCCGGCGCGCTGCCGCCGCCGCCGCCGCCGCACTCGGACTCGCGTGAGTACCTTATTCAATAAGGATGGTAGCGCGGCGCTGCACGCCCACCGCGACACGCACGCGGACCTGGCCGGCGCGCTGCCGCCGCCGCCGCCGCCGCACTCGGACTCGCGTGAGTACCTTATTCAATAAGGATGGTAGCGCGGCGCTGCACGCGCACCGCGACACGCACGCGGACCTGGCCGGCGCGCTGCCGCCGCCGCCGCCGCCGCACTCGGACTCGCGTGAGTACCTTATTCAATAAGGATGGTAGCGCGGCGCTGCACGCGCACCGCGACACGCACGCGGACCTGGCCGGCGCGCTGCCGCCGCCGCCGCCGCCGCACTCGGACTCGCGTGAGTACCTTATTCAATAAGGATGGTAGCGCGGCGCTGCACGCCCACCACGACACGCACGCGGACCTGGCCGGCGCGCTGCCGCCGCCGCCGCCGCCGCACTCGGACTCGCGTGAGTACCTTATTCAATAAGGATGGTAGCGCGGCGCTGCACGCGCACCACGACACGCACGCGGACCTGGCCGGCGCGCTGCCGCCGCCGCCGCCGCCGCACTCGGACTCGCGTGAGTACCTTATTCAATAAGTATGGTAGCGCAATAAATTGGTAATCTGGACGTTCGGAATTGCAAACTGAGGTGTTTCATACGTCGGTGTTACGTCATTATGGTATTTGAAGTATAATGAGTTGTAATTTTGGGGGTAAAACCCCCAAAATGTACCTTAGGTATATGCTTTAGATATTGTGATACGTACCCAATTTAAGATTAGTACAAGCGTAAATGTCTATCTTATTGGATAAACTCTTTGTTGTACAGGTGCGGAAGGTGGTGAATCAAGAGACTGGGAAGAATCGAGAGTTGAAGACGAGGCAGCCGCCGTCAGCTCACAGGGAAGCGAGCCATCATCTCCACACCAGGTAATAAGTAAACCCGTCTAACCTAACCTACGCCTAAAACTTGATAAATATGTCTTATTTATTTATTTATTTATTCAAGGAAAACCAACAGCTTTAAAATATATATAAAACATCGGCTTAAAAATAGGAAGCCAATAAAAGGTATATTATATTTAAAGTATGTTGCATTGGTAGCCCACAGGGAAGGGAGGGAACTGTTTTTGCACAACATGTTATAAACAAACCCAACTACGAAACTCGGACCTACCTCTCTGTGTTTGACCAGACTTAAGTAAATTCAAGCTAGTTTTTCGCGTCAGTTTGTATGCACGCGGCCCCCTCATGTAATTTAAACAATACATCTTAATAATTGTTTATATTTCATCATCATCATCATTACTTACAGCCGTAGGACTGCTGTCCACGTTCACTGCTGGACATTGGTCACTCCCTCATACATCTCCAAGATCATGAGGGGATTGTCGCCATACTCGCCACGCTTGGCAGGCGGGTTGGTGAGCGCAGTACTTACAGCCGTAGGACTGCTGTCCACGTTCACTGCTGGACATTGGTCACTCCCTCATACATCTCCAAGATCATGAGGGGATTGTCGCCATACTCGCCACGCTTGGCAGGCGGGTTGGTGAGCGCAGTACTTACAGCCGTAGGACTGCTGTCCACGTTCACTGCTGGACATTGGTCACTCCCTCATACATCTCCAAGATCATGAGGGGATTGTCGCCATACTCGCCACGCTTGGCAGGCGGGTTGGTTAGCGCAGTACTTACAGCCGTAGGACTGCTGTCCACGTTCACTGCTGGACATTGGTCACTCCCTCATACATCTCCAAGATCATGAGGGGATTGTCGCCATACTCGCCACGCTTGGCAGGCGGGTTGGTTAGCGCAGTACTTACAGCCGTAGGACTGCTGTCCACGTTCACTGCTGGACATTGGTCACTCCCTCATACATCTCCAAGATCATGAGGGGATTGTCGCCATACTCGCCACGCTTGGCAGGCGGGTTGGTGAGCGCAGTACTTACAGCCGTAGGACTGCTGTCCACGTTCACTGCTGGACATTGGTCACTCCCTCATACATCTCCAAGATCATGAGGGGATTGTCGCCATACTCGCCACGCTTGGCAGGCGGGTTGGTTAGCGCAGTACTTACAGCCGTAGGACTGCTGTCCACGTTCACTGCTGGACATTGGTCACTCCCTCATACATCTCCAAGATCATGAGGGGATTGTCGCCATACTCGCCACGCTTGGCAGGCGGGTTGGTTAGCGCAGTACTTACAGCCGTAGGACTGCTGTCCACGTTCACTGCTGGACATTGGTCACTCCCTCATACATCTCCAAGATCATGAGGGGATTGTCGCCATACTCGCCACGCTTGGCAGGCGGGTTGGTTAGCGCAGTACTTACAGCCGTAGGACTGCTGTCCACGTTCACTGCTGGACATTGGTCACGCCCTCATACATCTCCAAGATCATGAGGGGATTGTCGCCATACTCGCCACGCTTGGCAGGCGGGTTGGTTAGCGCAGTACTTACAGCCGTAGGACTGCTGTCCACGTTCACTGCTGGACATTGGTCACGCCCTCATACATCTCCAAGATCATGAGGGGATTGTCGCCATACTCGCCACGCTTGGCAGGCGGGTTGGTTAGCGCAGTATAGGATGTTGATACATAGAAAGACGCTGCTCTTCCAGATCTTCCGGAGCAGAGCAGACCCTTAGCAGATTCTTACTGCATCCTCGGGCAAGAGAGGAGAGGCAACATTTTAATGCCGGCATCTCACAGCAAATGCGCCGCCTTAAGGGGGCGAAAGATGAATTTCCCATAAAAACGTAGTACCGTAATTATTTGTAACTTGACCATAATATTTTCACCATGGTATTTGTATTAGAATAGTATTATACTATGTTCCTGGCACATGGGTATAACAGAGATAGCGATATTCGGCACGATATTCGAACGCGAGGCGAATTGAACTTGCCGAGTGATTGACGCCAGCAGATAGGTGATTAGGTAGATAGGTCTCGCGACAGGTTTGCAACAGGCGTAAATCTCGCGATCGTCGCTGTCAAAAGTCAATTCGCGAATTAACTCTGTGACGAATATACAACAACATCTGTTAACTAAATCAAAATTAACGTTTGATGGCGAAATTTAGGCCTGTTGCAAACCTGTCGCGAGATATGTGATCAGCCTGCGGATTGTAAAGCTAGAGATTTTGTCTCAGATGGCCGAGGAAGGGCGCGAGGCGGAGGCGAGCGCGCCCGCCGCCGCCGCGCCCAGCGCGCCCGCGCGCCGCCCGCAGCCGCAGCCGCACCCGCACTCGCCGCACTCGCAGAACCAGCGGTGGATGCGCGCCGCAGGTATTACAACTTATCTTGTATCTAACACTCGACATAAATTAATTAATTAATGATGGACAATTCACGGCACATGCTAAGCAGAGCTTCTGTTATGGGTACTAGATGACTGATATACGTAATACAATATACTACACCGATACATATTTTTTTATTCATCATTCCAGCCGTAAAAAGTCCACTACTGAACAGGCCTCCCTTATGGATCTCCATGAGGGGTAGTTGCCATACTCACCACGCTTGGCAGGCGGGTTGGTGAGCGCAGTACGGGATGTTGTTACACGGAAAGACGCTGCTGCCCATCTTCCGGAGGTATCTCTTAGCAGGCTCTTACTGCATCCACGGGCATGAGAGGAGGAGTAACATTCTACTGCCGGCACCCCACGGCTCTTTTTTGTTTATTATGTGTAGAAAACATCTAGAACACCCTGAACAAATGTGCAGATCGTACAGACATTTGTCCCGATGCAGAAATCGAACCCGCAACCTGTTGCGTCGCAGGCGGACCTTCGCCCGTCGCGCCAAGAAATGTGTCTTTTGTATAAAAAACAAAGGACACATTTGTAGAATGTTGCCCCCCTCTTGCCCGTGAATGCAGTTAGAATCTGTCAAGGAATACCTCCGGAAGATGGGCAGCAGCTTCTTTTCATGTATCAACATCCTGTACTACGCTCGCCAAATCGCCTGCCAAGCGTATTGAATATGGCAACAACCCCCTCATGATCATAACTTGAGAGATTCATGAGGAAGGTCTATGTCCAGCAGTGGACATCTTGCTGCTGAGGTGATGATGAAGATGATATATTATATTATATATATACTAAGAATGATAATTCGCTTATGCTTACATATTGCTTTTCTGCAGATTTTGTCCCTAGTCTGGGTCTTTACAAACAAACATGTATTTAAGTATTCTATCAATCGTCTGGTACCCATAATGCAAGCTCTGCTTACTTTAGGGCATATAAAGCACTATCTATGCTTTATGTTGACCAGCGTATTATTATTAATATGCATAGCGCTCTGTCTTCTGTCTGTGTATGAGGCGATTACAACCGAACTTTTTTGTTATCACCGTCTTAATGAGAGAAGGGTATTGATTTCACTTTCAAATGACTCGTGAGTTGCACTATTCATTGTTATGTTAAACGGGTTTTCTACTCACGTTAAATATTCGTTGAAAATAGGTATCCAACGTGTTCAGGTCCTCCCAGAGGAACTTGTCAGGGAATGGAGCTTTTACGCGGTACCGTCTCCTTCCCTCTCACGCGCTCGCGTTGCACCCCTGGGAGGAACTTAACACGTTGGATACCTATTTTCAACGAATATTTAACGTAAGTCGAAAACCCGTATAACATAAAAAGGGTATTGATTGATTTTTGGGACCCTATAGTCACAGGGACCGGAGTTATTGTGATGGCCGAAAACGTCCAAAAACCCAAAAATGCCATTTTTGACCTTTGGTGACCTTTTGAGGCCTTCGCCCTCTTTTCTGATACCCCCGTACCAATGCTTGTTTTCTATTATCATCATTTTACTGTTAACATAAATATACAATGGAGCTATCATGGACCTATGAAAAAGGTTGAATAACACTGGCGTAACGTGATCCCACATCATTTATTTTTGAAAGAATAAATAACAAAAGAAATCGCACTATCTACATATTACGCCAAAAGTTGTTATACTACCAACATAACTATTTATGCAAGTCGTTTATGCAAACATCCGTGGTGTCAATAAAACCAACAATAACTTATAAATGAGGTTGCTGAGTTATAAATAAATAAGAAAATATGACGCACATCAATTTAAACGCAATGGTATGTAATCTAATGATACAAACATTTATATTTTTGCAATGAGAGAAATAATTAAGCATAGAAATAATTCATCCACTGTAATAACAGTATGAAGGCCGCAAAATTGAACGATAATAAAGACTCTGTCTGTGTTTGATGTAATTGTGGAATATACTGTAAAACCTGAAACAGAATTACACTTGATAAGAAGCGAATGAAGTATAAACCGCTTTAGTTTTACAGTTTACTGATAAGAGTACTTAAATTAGTTTCTAAAGCAATACTTGAAGACTACAAACATAGGTAGCTACATCGCATTCTTATTTACATTACAAAAGGATTAAGACTTGTATAATAGTTAGCGCTGTCTGTCTGTGTATTGGACGATTACAACCTAACGCGTTGACCGATTTACATGAAACCTTTTTTGTTAGCACCGTCTTATTGAGAGAAGGGTTGATTTTGATGACCCTAGGGTGACAGGGACCGGAGTTATTATGACCTCAAAAGGTCACCAAAAAAATAAAATTCTTCAAATGGCCGAAAACGTCCAAAAACCCAAAATGTCATTTTTGACCTTTGGTGACCTTTTGAGGCCTTCGCCCCCTTTACTGGTAACCCCGTACCAATGCTTGTTATGTATAAAGTTAAAATGCTCCAAAACAAATCTTAAAACAGCGTCATGTTTACCTTGTTTGTGAATAGCTAATATGATTCTAACCCCTCTGACTAACAAATTGTTTTTAAGTTAAGCAAAGACCGATATTATTTTGTGCCTACCTTGGACGCATAAATGAACTTAACGTGGACTCTTGGTAGAATCTAGACATATTATATTACATATAGACTTAACATCAGATGGGCCTTGTGCTGGTCTCGTCATTTAGTTGTATAAAAAATATATATATTTCAAGTAGAAACATTCCATCATTTAAAATTTTGTCGATATATACACTGCCGGCCAAAAGTTTGAGACCACCTACATCTAAGTAGCAAAATGAAATAAAACTCAAAATATAAATCAAGAGGTTTAGATATTAATTAAAATGCTTATTTACTAATACACATTCATCAAGAAGAAAAAAAAATCAAGAAATATCAACCATTTACGTTAAAAATGACGTTCATATTTAATAAAATCATTAAACGGATTTTTCGTCAAAAAAGCCTCCCTTGCATTTTATAACTTTTTTCACTAGTCTCGGCATACGAGCAATCAATTTATCAATTGTATCTTGTGAGATATTGTTCCAGCTTTCTTGTAAAGCCTTCCACATGTCTTCTTGTGAGGAGGGACAACAACTGCGCACATTTCTGTCAAGCTCTTCCCACAATAGCTCAATGGGGTTGAGATCCGGACTCTGAGGGGGCCACACCATGTTTTTTAACACCCTTTCTGTTTCTTTATGTTCTAAATAACCCCTGCATAATTTTGAACTATGTTTAGGATCATTATCTTGTTGGAAAAAAAAACAATTTTCAATTAATCTTAAACCAGACGGAACGGCATTTTGCTGTAGTATTCGTTTATAATGCTCCTTTTTCATGATTCCTTCGACTCGTACCAAATCTCCGGTTCCATGGCCCGAGAAGCATCCCCAGACCATAATGGAACCACCACCATGCTTAACTGTTGGCACCACACAATCTGGCATCATCTTTTCCTCGGCGGTACGTCGAACAAAAATTCGTCGTTTTGAACCAAATATTTCAAACTTGGATTCATCTGTCCAAAGAACTTCTTTAAAGTCTTCTTCAGTCCAGTCTCGATGGGTAAGGGCCCACTGCATCCGTTTCTTTTTGTTTTGTGGCCTTAGTAGTGGTTTTCGAACGGCGACGCGACCAAATAACTTAGCATCTCTCAATCGTCTTTTTACTGTAGTCAATGACACAGGTTCTGATCGGGATTTGTTCACTTCTGCGCGGATTTCTGGTGCGGTTAGGCGTCTATTCCGCTTGCTGGTAACGACGATGAAATTATCCTCGCTAGAAGTGGTAGCTCTCGGTCTCCCCGATCGCGAACGATCTTGATTACTGCCAGTCTCCTTGTATCGGGTTATTGCGTTATGAACACAAGTCTTCGACAACTTAAGTTGAGAGGCAATCGCACGTTCAGATTTGCCTTCGCCGTGTAAAACAACTATGGCAGAACGAGTTTCAGTGCTAATTTCGCGCACTTTTCCCATTTTAAGACGTCTTCACTGTAACAACGACGAGCTCAGACTAGTTAAGATAATGAAAAATGTACTCCATCAAAACTCAGGTAAAAAATATGTTTAAGGAAGCTAAAATAATCCGGAAGTACGGTTACCGCAAAACAAAACCAAAATAATTAGAAATGAGCAGGCCATAAAAAATATAACAATGACTCTATCACCTGGTAAGCGCGCGGTACTCATTTATGTTTTGAAACAATAGACCTTTAAAGGATGATAACTTAAAAATATACAATAAAAATGACTCTCAGAAATTCTTTAATAACAATAGAATACGCAGGTGTTCAAATTAGCTCTTTATCATGTGTACTTTTGAAATATTTTGGTGGTTACAAAGATTTTTACAAGTGGTCTCAAACTTTTGGCCGGCAGTGTATAGTAAACATACAGTGTTTTTTTACTGGGACTGTACCCATCAAAAACTAGAGGAGATACAGGTGGAGTTTCTTTTAAAACATCCTTTGAGAAAATCATTTTGGCATTCGTTCGCTTTGCTCCGTTCGAAGATTTTTGATGGAGAAACGTTGTGTACGTTTGTGCCCTGAAAGTGAAAACACAATACACCTAAAACTAATTTGATTGCAGACAGCGAGAGTGGCATGCGAGGCCGCGGCATGCGTCGAGGTCGCCCATCGAGGAGACATAACTACATGAGGTACTAGCTATAATAACCTTTCAACCGATAATACGATAAGTTAATAAATACGATATCCTATTCCAGTTTTTATAAAATGCAAAATTTTGCATAAATAGATAAGGTAAAAATGTGAAATATCAGATTCTTAGTACGTAGTTTAATTAAAAATAGCTTTGATCCAATATCATGTATGGTTGAAGAAACAATTTTCCTCAATGGAAGTAACAGGTGTTTAGTATATGAACGCTTTATAAGAGTCGGAATGGAAAGTCGTCATAGATTAATAATTATTCACTTCTATAACTGTTTCTTAGTATTTGATTACCTGCCGTTATACATTTATGAACATCGTCAAAATCGTTGAAGCGAATATAATTAACAATAAACTCGCTTTTATTATTGATTCAATTTGGCACAAAAGACAAATACTTACTCGTACCTATTGCATATAGTATATTTCTAGATTTAAACTGGTTGTGTTTTTATACTATTATGTAGATTCAACTAACGAGAACTGTCAAAATAATTATTTTTCTTTAAGGTGTACAATATATAAACCGAAACAGATTTTCGTCGTGTTAAAACGCTAATTGTTATTTATTCTTACCGTTTCATAACTCCTGTTTAAACAATACATTATAATATGAATATAATTGTCAATGTGACCAAGAATGAGTTTAGTTTTGTATTCTATAGTTATATATACTTACATATATTATTGTATTATTATATCGTGAATGGCATTTTTCTGTAGGTGTATAATTTCACAACTTTCATTATAGCGATTATTCACCGATTGACATACCTTCCAGCTAGTTGTGATTATATTAGTGGATACGGTAGAAGATAAGACATCCGCATATTATTAGTACTTATCTGATAATCAAACTAGTGATAATTCTCCCAGGAAAGTATAATTAAGTAATTGTCTGACAGACTTAAATAGAAGCTGTAATTATTTGCTATGCTTCCTATGATTAAAAAAAACGGTAAAGTAAACCATTTTTCATAGATTTATTCGTTTTGTGATTTTTCTATGTATGTAATGTAAGCTATTATGGCATTGTTGTAGTAGTAAGATGTTCTGAAGACATTTTTATCGTTCTATCTATGTAAATTAAATAAATAAATTGCCTAATATGGACTGGTTGTTTTTTTTTACTCGCAATAATACTTAGTTTCTGTAATCTGTGATAATACTAGAAAACAATATGAAAAGATAGATAGGTAGGTACCTACTTAAATACGACTTCTGTGGTGCTGCGGGCGAAGGTCCGCCAGCGACGCAAGAGATTGCGAGTTCGATTCCCGCCTCGGGACAAATGTCTGTATGATCTGCAGATATTTGTTCAGGGTGTTCTGTTTTTCTATAAATAATTTCATTTATTTATTTTAACTATAGGATCCTAAGAACACTTAGGGGCCGTCTGCACGAGCGAGGGAATCGCGGCGATGTAATCGTCGTGCCACGTATTTTTAATTTTATTCCTGATATTTGCAGACTTACAAGAATAACGATAATACTGAAACCGACCGGAATTTTCACTTGAAATAAAAAGTAAACTATTCTATGATAATACAGTTCTAAATTTCAATATAAATTTGATATGATTTATTATTATTTCATATTTTAAATGAAAAAAATAAGACATGTTCATGGAAACTTAATATTTTTAGATATATAAGGCAATTTAGGAAAAATGAGGTATGATGCCTATTGTAATCTTGAATATTATGTCTAAAAACCTATGTATCTAGTTTCACTCACCTATCTCACGAAAACTTAATACGAAAAACACAAAACACGCATTTTTTACCGAACCGAACGTCTGATTTCAAAATGGCAGTGCTCGATGCCAAAGACAACAAACCACACATTATACATCAAATTAAAGAGCATATTAACCTTTCTATTATATACAAACCCTCAATAGACTAATCAAGAGAGAAACACTAGAATGCACTTTACGTAGTATCAAATCAAGGGGACAAATATGTCCCTATCTAAGCTTAAGGCTTAATTATGTGTACACGCTTGGGTGTATCATGAATAAGCTCAACGAGCTATGGAGAGGGCTATGCTCGGGGTTTCTTAAGGGGATCGAATCAGAAATGAAGAGATATGTAGAAGAACTCGGGTCACCGACAGCCAAGCGGATTAGTAGGTACGTTGAAGTGGCAATGGGCAGGCCATGTAGCTCGCAGAACAGATGGCCAATGGGGCCGAAAAATCGAGTGGGGGCCACGGACCAGCAAGCGCAGCGTAAGACATCCACCAACAAGATAGTCGACGGAGGATGCAGATCGCTTCCAACCGCAATAACTGGAAACCTATGAGCCTATGTCCAGCAGTGGACGTCCTACAGGTGAAGTGATGATGACTTGGGTGTATAAATTAAGGGTATATAATAAAAATCCCTATCCGTTCTTGTGTCCCTTGTGTTCCTAGAGTTATAGTACTCAACAAGGGACTACTGTCTCTCTGACATCGTCAACGCCCGGGCGTCTTAAGGCATCGTCCTAATAGAACGCGATTATCGCGCGAGTACGCGATGCGACCATCGTGTGGTTGCGCGATAACAAATACTAGTTGTCCTAACACGAAATAAACACGAATACGCGATCATCTCGCGGTTAACGACGCGATCGGCACGCGGAGCCCGCTTCGTAATTTGCATGGCAACGGCGCTAAAGCCTGTATTACATTATACGATATTCAGGGACCCTTACCCTAACTAAGAGTGGTGTAATAAGAGTTAGAGCGTAAGGGACCCTACCTAGCGCGACCGCGGCAAGCCTTGCTCCCTAATCGCCCTAACTACCGGGCCCTGAATACCGTGTAGTGTAATACAGCTTTAACCATGGACGTCGAAGACGCCCAGTTTTTACTTTTGGGAAATATGTGGATGACTATTTTGAGGGTCTCGGTAGCAATGAAAAATAAATCCGGGCAAAAGCGAGTCGGACTCGCGCACCGAGGGTTCCGTGCCATCGTACAATATAATTTTATGTTATAGGCGGTTTATATTTGTTGGAGAACCTTGACAGCGCCATCTCTTGTCTGATAGCGGAACTTATGTAGATTTATTACACTTTCGATGATTTCTATAAAACTACGCCAAATTAGAGAGTTCGTTATAATTTTCCCGTAATCTTTACATACTCTTCTAATAGCAATAAAAGTTACGGAGGTTTATCTTCGGAGATAAGGGGGAAGGCTATTTTTTTCAACGTTTTTGTGAATAAGTCGAAAACTACGGCTTAAAGCAAAACTAAAAACTGTTTATTAATGTGCAAATTAATACCTTTCATAATATGAAAGGTATTTGTCTTTTTTAAACTTTCGCGATCACAACACATTATTAACATACATATAACCGGGTATTTATCGCGTAAATTACCTTTATTATTTCCCGACGTTTCGCTTGGATTGCACCAAACGCTTCGCTTGGATTAGCAAACGCGCGATCGTACCGTACGCGTCCTGACCTCCCCCCCTGCCCCTCGCCACCCGTTCCTTTCTAGTCGCGCGACCGCATCGCGCGACTAGAATGTGTGATCGCGACCACACGATGGTCGCATTACTCGCGCGATAATCGCGTAGTCGAGTTCTATTAGGACAATGCCTTAAGCGGGCGGCCTATCGCTTTCTGGTTGGTGGTCGTCAAAGCCACAGAAAAGATTATGTGGTCAAAGCCATGATGACATTGGTCTTTACAAATATTGTAACATAGACCACATACCGTGGGTGCCGGCAGTAGAATGTTACCCCTCCTCTCATGCCCGTGGATGCAGTAAGAGCCTGCTGAGGGATACCTCCGGAGGTTGGGCAGCAGCGTCTTTCCTGTGCTGCGCTCGCCAACCCCCCTGCCAAGCGTGCTGAGTATGGCAACTACTCCTCATGGAGATCCATGGGAGCCCTGTGTTCAGTAGTGGACGTTATACGGCTGAAATGATGATAAGACCACATAGGTACCAACAACCCTATTATATCCTACTAGCCCCTGCCCGCGGCTTCGACGTACTTTTTAGACGTGCACGTCTATAAACAATACAATTTCGGTATAGTAAATTGCCCTTTTACATCAGTTATTAGATGATTTATACAACGTCAGCAACTGTCGGGTAAATTATTTATTAAATTGCATCGGGGTAATAAATATGGTGGTGCTGTGCATATTCCGAAAATTCGACGCAACTAACTAGCTTGGTATGTTATATATAATTTCAAAATTTTCGGAATATACCTACCCATCTCCAGATTTACCCCAATGCACCATAATTAAACTTTCTATGATTTTTTTTTTCTAATTTGTATAGCGCTGTCTTTCTGTCTGTGTATGAAACGATTACAACCAAACGCGTTGACCGATTTACGTAAAACCTTTTTTGTTAGCATGAGAGAAGGATACTGATTGATTTTGGCGACCCTAGGGTCACAGGGACCGGAGTTATTGTGACCTCAAAAGGTCACCAAAAAAATAAGTCTTCAAATGGCCGAAAACGTCCAAAAACCCAAAAATGCCATTTTTGACCTATGGTGACCTTTTGAGGCCTTCGCCCTCTTTTCTTGTACCCCCGTACCAATGCTTGTCAATAAAACTATGTTGAGATAGACCTATAATATTTCCTGTAAACTTTACATAAACATTGATCAACTATGTACATTTAGAAGGAATTCAGTTTTATAATGGGATATTTTTCATAGGTAATAAATAATTAGAGAAAAAAAAACTAATATAATATGCAAAAAGCCCTCTTTCATGATACCCCACTTGACCTAGTAACCCAATTTTGAATATTAAACCCCTCTACCATACTTATATCATATTAGGAGGTGAAGCCCCCTAATATGCACAGCGCTCTGTGTATTGGACGATTACAACCGAACGCGTTGACCGATTTACATGAAACCTTTTTTTATAGCACCGTCATAATGAGAGAAGGGTACTGATTAGAGAGAAGGGTAGATGAATAGCGCTGTCTGTCTGTCTGTGTATGAGACGATTACAACCGAACGCGTTGACCGATTTACGTAAAACCTTTTTTGTTAGCATAAGAGAAGGGTACTGATTGATTTTGGCGACCCTAGGGTCACAGGGACCTGAGTTATTGTGACCTCAAAAGGTCACCAAAATAATAAGTCTTCAAATGGCCAAAAACCCAAAAAAACAATTTTTGACCTTTTGAGGCCTTCGCCCCCTTTTTTGGTACCCCCGTACCAACGCTTGTTTTTTTATATGGCCATAGAGATTACCACTTTTGTAAAGTTATCATTTCAGCCGTAAAACATCCACTATTGAACACAGGCCTCTCTTATGGATCTCCATGAGGGGTAGATGCCATACTCACCACGCTTGAGTTGGCGAGCCCAGTACGGGATAATGATACACTGAAAGACGCTGCTGCACATCTTCCGGAGGTATCTCTTACTGCATGAGAGGAGGGGTAACATTCTACTGCCGGCACCCCACGGCTCGGTATTGTAAAGTATTTCATGACAAGTTTATTAGCAGTTCCTGAGATAACCAGCTGTGACAGAGTTATACAATAAGGGTTTCTGTTACTATTTTTAAAAGGAACCCTTATGTTACACCTATTTTGGTTCGGAACCCTAAATTATGTCCAGGGGCAATGTTCTGTGACTAAATACAGCCATTAACTTTGATAAATATGTATTTTGTTGCAAAGCACAGTGCCGGTTTTAGCACTACCAGCGCCCTGGGCGAGATTTATACGGCGCCCCCTAACTGCAATTCAAACCCGTATGAAAAAAGGAAAAAGATATAATGAAATTACAATTTATTAAAAGAAATAATTCTTTATTCTTTATTGTACACTTAGAAAATATATATACAAAATAAACTTAACTAAATGGCATGTACAAAGGCGAGCTTAACCCTAAGAAGAGTTTTCTTCCAGCAAACCTTTGAGGATAGGGAAAGCTGATAAGTGTAGTTAGTACGTGTACACAAAACTACATACATAAAAACAACTATACTGAATAAATATTTATAAATAAATATATATATATAAACAGAGATATAATATATATATACATATATATGTATACTATATATAAATACATACATACAAACCAAGTAAGATCAAAAAGAGAGATAATGCTCTTTTACTTTTATTTTAAAAGTGCTTAATGACTGACTGTCGCGAATGGAGTGGGGAAGATTATTCCATAACCGGACCGCGCCAACTGTAAAGGAGTCCCCGTATCTACTAGAGCAGTGAGAGGGAATTTTAAGGAGGAGGGACTTAGTCGTCCTGCAGGGCACACCACGCGGGACAAGGAATTCAAAACGCTCACGAAGGTAAGAAGGTGAAAGAGGATTGTGAAGAATGTTGTACAGAAAAGACAGAACATGAAGATCACGTCGACGACGAATGGGAAGCCATTTTAATTGAGATCTGAAACTGGAGACGTGATCAAACTTGCGCAAACCAAAGATGAATCGGATGCACAAGTTTTGAAGACGCTCCAGTTTGTTTAAGAGTTCTTCCGTGGCGTCAAGGAAACAGACATCAGCATAGTCAAGAATAGGTAACAGAAGAGTTTGGGCAAGAGTGATTTTGGTTTCAAAAGGCAGAAACTTCTGGAGACGCTTGAGTGATTGAAATGAGTAGTTAACTCGCTTGCTGATCGCATTAACGTGACTCACCCACGATAACTGGCTGTCAAATATGACACCCAGATTGACGGCGGTGGCAGTAAACTCTATCGGTGTGCCATCATATAATACCGGGGGAAGGAGAGACTGACCGGCAAGATTTAACATATATGGACTTCCCAGAATTAATGCCTGAGACTTCGTCGGATTAACCAGAAGGCCAAATGCCTTAGCCCAAGAGTCTATACTCTTGAGATCAGAGTTTATGAGGTTTATGCCTTCTGATATCTCATTGACTCTAAACTGGCGGTAAATCTGCAAGTCATCCGCGTAAAGATGGTAGTGTGAAGAAATGACTTGAGAGATGGCATTAATGAAGATAGAGAAAAGAAGGGGGAGAGAACAGCACCTTGAGGAACGCCAGCAGTAATGTTGCACCAGTCTGAGCAAGACTCATCCGAGCGCACGCACTGCGAGCGACCTGAAAGATATGAATTAAACCAAGAGATTACTGAGAGTGAAATATTGAGGGAGGAGAGAATGGACAAAAGGATTTCAAAGTCAACGGAGTTGAAGGCACTGCTGAAGTCTAACAAGACCAAGATAGTAAGTTGTTTATTGTCAATACCCCAGCGAATGTCATCCGTTACTTTCGTTAGAGCGCTTACGGTGCTGTGTCCAGGACGAAACCCAGATTGGTATGGACTTAGCAGGCTGTGTTTGGAAAGGAAGTGGGAAAGTTGCTTATGAACTACGTGTTCTAAAACTTTGGATAGGACAGGTAGAATGGAAATGGGCCGAAATTGAGTTACAACAACAGGATTGGATACTTTAGGAAGGGGTATGACAAAGGCTTTTTTCCAGATAGAAGGGTATGAGCTCGTTTCGAGAGAGAAGTTAATTATGTGTGTGATTGTTGAAACGAGCTCAGTAGACAGGAGCTGGAGCATATGGACATGGATACCATCCGTACCCACTGCTCTTGTGGAAATGGACCTAAGAAATTTCAAAACTTCACTCTCAGTAACCTCTTCAAAGTTGAAACTAGAACACTCAGGCCTGGTCATACGTGACAGAAGATCAATGGTGGAAAGTTTGACTGAGGAATTTAGACATAAAGGAGATTTGGAGAAGTGCGAGTTAATGGTATTAAGATCAAAGTAGATAGTAGAGTGATCTGACCTTTTTCCAAGCCCGAGCGAGTTAAGAAATTTCCACATTAAAGTAGGACTAGAATTTTGGATGGAATTATATATGTGTGTTCTCTTTGCATTTCTACACATCTTGCTGCAACGATTACGTAGTGTCCTGAAAGAAGCCAGGTTCTCCTCAGTAGGTGACTTCCTGTAGATTTTCTTTGCCTTATCCCGTTTGCACATCATCTTTTTAATTACCGGGGTTAACCAGGGAGCAGGAGCATGTTTGATTTTGACCTCTTTCATCGGTGCGTGAATGTCATAGAGGCTGGTGATGATTTTATTAAAAGCAGAGACTTTCTCATCGACACATTCCGCAATTATCACCGGATCCCAGTTAATGTTAGCCGCATCCAACTTCAAGCGCTCCAAGTTTATGTCTTTGAAACTACGAAGTAAAAGAGTTTTGGGCTTACGCCTAGGACATCTAATTTTGTAGGAAAGGAACAGAAGATCGTGGTAAGAAAATGGAGCTGACAGTTGACCATGCGTTGCTACGCGATCAATGTCACTGACTAACATTAGATCGAAAAGAGAGGGAGTTGAATGAGGTGCGTGGTGAGTAGCTAAAAGGGGAAGGATGTGCAGGTTGACAGAGGAGACTAAAGATTCAAGCTTCTTTGCCTAAAATAACCATTTATTTAAAAAAAAACTAGTAAAATTTTACTTTTCTAGCCTTTCTGTCGGCGAACTCTTTTATTATTTTATCGAAATCGAGGTTTTCAGCAATTTCATTCTCGATTGACAAAGTTGCCAAGTTTGTCAATCGGGATTGCGATATTGTCGATCGCAGATAGGTTTTTATCACCCCACTAGCAACCGTTACAGGTATAGTTAATAATATGCGCATTGCTATCCATACATTTGGATACAGTTCTTGTAAGTTGCGATCTTTGATAAAATTTAAAACAAAAACAGGGGTAGCCACATTCTGATCAAGCAAAAAAAATTTCAGACTTATAAGTTCATCACACAACATACATCCATCTATATCTGATTTAGAGTCTACAGTTAATTTCAATTGGAGATCACCACAGAGTTTGACAAGGTCAGGTTTTTCCGGAATCTGTTTTATATTGTACAAAAAAGACCAATATTCCGAGTACTCATTTAACTGTTCAAATCTTTCATTGACTGAGATTAATGTAGTGTCCAAAAGGCAGTTGAAAAATTCAATCTCAATTTTTTTTCCGGAGAAGCTATAGGTTCATCGCGGGCAGTTTCACCAGCTTGACGCTTAACATATCGAATTCTTGTCGTGGCTCAAATAACATCAACTCTCTCTAATTTAAACGTAAAAAAGTGATAGATAATGTTTTTCTCGATGGTCGGGGATTCTCGGTAAAATTAAATGCATGCAGGCCTCGCTCGATGAGCGAGAGGAAATAAAGAGGCGCCTGCGGCGCCCCTTTATATCCGGCGCCCTGGGCGGTCGCCCAACCGCGCCCTACCCTAACGCCGCTACTGCAAAGCAGCTACTAAAAATTGATTAGAAAAAGTAGGTACCTATGTACAAAGATAGTACATCTAGACTTAAAGAGATAAGAAAGTATCATTATTTATTTATTTATTAGGACCACCAACAAGAGATACACAGATTCAACACAATTTAAAACTTAGGGACTAAGGGCCTTGTGCTCCCCCAATTAAAGGCGGCCACAGCATGCACACAATTGAGCGCAACTCAACAAAAATAGGCACTAAAGGTAGTATCTAGTAAGTATTGAAGTTATATTGAGTAACAACAGGTAACAACCTAATAATTACATAATTATCTCAGTAATAATGTAAAATAGATATGTAGGTAGTAACAATGTAATATAGTAAGTTGTAACAATAATTATGTTAAAAAGTAGCAAGTAAAAATCTGGATGACAGTAGTAATGAAAAAAGTAGTTATATAAACTTGGTATTATCAAATGTTTTTAACTTTAACAATCAAAATATATTTAATATATGTTGATTTGAATAAGGAATAAGTAGGTATTGTGGTAAAAAGCTTTTAAACTAGCTCTTAACAAGTTATTGAATATCAGCAAACAAAATAGATTTAAGACATTTGTCAAATTTACTTATTGGGTCGCTTATGTCAAGGGAATTGTCTTTGGAAATAGAATTATAGTTACTACAGAGTCTCGGGATAACCGCGTTTTTGCCCTGCTTGGTTCTGTAGAAGGGAAGTGTAAAAAGATTATAGGCTTTACTTCTTGGCAATCTAAGAGGGGCATTCATCTGTAGCTTATTATTAAGTTCTATGCAGTTGAGTTTGCCATTAAACAGCTTGTGCAAGAAGTGTAGGTCTGTTCTTTTTCTGCGCAACGATAGAGGTGACATTTTGTAATGAGCAAGTCTTTTATTGTAGCTGTTAACTGTTTTTGCCAAATGGTCCCCATAAGAAAGATGGTAGAGAAATCGTTTTTGTATAGATTCTAGGCGTTTGCTGTAAATTTCGTAATGGGGATTCCAAATCACTGAACAATATTCTAGTATGGGCCGGACAAGGGATTCATAGAGTTTTAATTTTGTTAGAGGTGATTTAAAATCATTTATTAGTGTTTACTAAAAAACAACATTTTTAAAGGTTCTTTTATATGTTGTATCTATGGCAATAATAATATAGTTACTCTGCCATTGATAGAGGAATAAATTTGAATCAAAAGCCAATATGTGGTATTTATTTATTGTGTTGTTTTACATAATTGCCTAAACCAAACAAATAATTGAAAAAAAAAGGTTTTCCTCACATTTTGCGGATAAATCCCTATAATTGAACAGGTGAAAGTGCCAATGAAAACCATATTCATAATACATACATCAATTACAATCTAAGCCTTAAAAATAAAGTTTCACCATAAAGTCAGATATTTATAACATAAGTAGATAAACTAATAAAATTTATAAAGAATGGATTTAGAAGAAGTTAATTTCCATAAACATTTTCATCAGAAAATGCAATATAAAGAAAGAAGTCTTCATCATGATGTTCCTGGTATAGCGAGCCCATGGTGGCGGAAGTCGGAGGAATCACATTGTTGACGAAGAAGAACAAAGCATCTTCAGGCCGCAGGTGGATGCGCTTCCTGATCAGGAAGTAGAACTGGCCGACCGTCAAATCAGATGGCACCAAGTACTTTTTCTTGTCGAGGTCCCCTAGTCTGGCCTTCGGTGCTTTCTCCACAATGACTGGTACACGATCTGGGTACTTCCTGCGGATTTTCTCGCCTTCAGTCTTCCTTTTCTCGAACGAATGCTCCTCTTTATATTGGAATTTCATCTTGAGATTCGGATAGCACAACGATTTCGCAATTTACAAGGTTTTCAATTCAATTCGATCTACTGCGACTTGTTTTTTGTTTTTGCGTTTTTTGACTTTTGTATTGCTTGACTGTTCGTTGTTCGTTCACTCACAAGTCAGTCTCACCTCACATCAGGGTTGGATTCAGACCCTCAAAAAATTATTGTCTTTGGAAATTAAAAATATACTACTTGTCGAAAATTATACTACGTTTAGTTTTTCGTGGATTTCAATATTAAAATGCATTTAAGTAAGTGAAATTTTCTTTATTTAGTAATTGTTAATGTACAAATCAATCAAATTGAGGCAAGTAGATGTTTATCTCAGCACCGACCATCACACCCATCTGTTAGAACGACCGATAAAGTACAACACTACGCAGGGATTCTCCGAAGCTTGTCGCTGTCGCTTATTTTCGGCTTTGGATACTTTGTTCTTTTAGCCACCACTAATCGCTGGCTGATTCGATATTACCATACATAGGTACATAACTTCCCGAAATTGTAGGATAAATAATAAAAAGCAAAATGATTCAACCAATAAAAGCTGTCAATCGGCTTGAAGGTAAAATTATGGTATTTTCGCGTAGTATTCTGGCTTAAAGATACTACATACTACACATAATGAAATAATGGTACAAATAGTATAATTATACTACAAAATCCAACACTGCCTCACATCTCAAAAACAAAATGTAGGAATGACGCAATCAGCTGATACCACAAAACAAAGGAAGTATTCCGTCTCTGTCATTACCATAGACTAAGCTAAATAATATTCATTCATTCATTACTTCCGTTGTACCCGATAGGTATCGCTTGGGTGTCGATTTACGCGAGCTCAATGAGGCGTTTTCATTAAGAAGTAAAAACTTCAAAAATAGTTACCTCGAACCATATAGATGGCGTTAGTTTTCTTTTACTGGTAGGCACAATGACAGGATTAATCACAAACTTGCTTACTCCACTTGCCAGCTCCATCTGTTAGGTTTAGTAGAAAACTCTTTTTCTTTTTTTACTGAAAACGGCTCATTGATAAAGATTGCTAATAATTAACAAAAATAGATACCACATTTTTAAGATTAATCTGTCCGCAAAATATCAGTGACTGGCTATAGACACTTATAAGTGTACCCTTATTTACCGGTATTACTGCGGTTCGTTTTTTTCCTCTATGGAATTGGAGAAAAGCGAGCTGGCAGCACTGCGGTGGCTTTGCTTTTTGAGTTTGATCGACTTTGCTTGCTTGCTTGCCTTTGGTTTTGGCGTGGGTCTATCGAAACTGCAGAAAAGGCTTTTCAATTTTACCTAAACCACTCCATCATGCGTAAAAGGAAGTCTGTAAAGAAAGGTGATGAATCCGAAGGCTCAGAGCATGGTGGAGAACCAGAAGAGTTCCAGGACTCTGGCGAAGATTGGACGCCGGATGCCGATCCTGTAAGTAACAATTTATTTTCTTGCTCTCTTTGCGATAATTAACGTCTATACACTTATTTAGTTTCTCTTAAGTTTTGCCATTTTTGTTGAAAATATTATTTGCCCTACATACATCCTAAACAATGATAGGTTAGGTCAGATATTTGAAGAGCTAGTTCGCTCGTGATAATTACTACCGGTAGGTAAGGTTGTTACTGCTTTCTGTGGTAGGTACATCTATTACGTTTTTGTCTATTTCTGTAATTATGGAAATCTTCAATGAGTGATTTCAATGTGAATCCATTGATTATGTATTTTTCTTAGGTCGAACCAGCCGCCCGCCCTGGTCGCAAGCGTGCTGTGAAACCTCCTGTAAACAACTCCAAAAAGAAGAAGAAGACCGAAGAATCCTCTGAAGAGAGTGAAGGAGAAGGTGAAGAGGATGAAGAGGTTGAAGATGAAGAAGGTGATATAGATGAGGAGGAAGGCTCAGATGATGAGAAGAATGGATCAGATGGCAATAAATCTGATTCTAGCCAGTCTAAAGATGTACCAAAGCATTATCATGTGAGTTTAAGAAGTAGCTTCCCATCATTCCAGTATGTATTGTATGGAAAGGATTCGAGGACATTCCTTTTTTCATAGGGCATTTAGATTTAATTAATATGTCTGTTTTGTTTTACAGTCTGGAAACTTCGTTTTGTTAAAATCTGATGTGAAATGGGATGGAGATAGTGTTGTTTCTAAGTTGGATGAAATCAATCTGTGGAAAATTGATGGAAAAGCTCTATTGCAGAAATTCATACCAATGGAATCTAATGGAAAAGTCTTGCACAAATGTACATGTGTTGTAAGTATCGTAAACAACAATTATTGTTAATCCAACAATGCTGCGGGCATTCAATGTCCCATATAAATTATCTGTATTTTATTATTAATAATGGCTAATTAATATTTTATTTTTTACAGTATTCTGGGTGGAATGTCGACAACCGTGAAAACTACTACCCAATAACAGAGATCCTGGACAGGAATCCACGAACTGACTCCAAGGAAATTTGTGTAGCTCTAGATCTCAATGATCTTCTCAAAATAAGAGACAAGTAAACTTGTTACTAAAATTCAATTTCCTAGTGTTAAGCTGAAAATAAAACTTTGAAACTTTCTTTGGTACTTCATTCCATACTACTTGATGTATTAAAGTTTTTAATATGATTAAATTCACTTCTACAGCAATTTTTGTTTTATTTACATAGATTATTGTTAACCAGTATGACATGCCTTAAGTAGTCAGTGGAAGCTCTAAAGACAATTACAGGTAAATAGATTATTATTATTATTATTTTTTCAAGAAGTTATATACTCGGTTTTCTGAAAACCGGGGTTAATAAAACGCACGGGCCTAAGTCAAGTGCGCCTCAGTGGAGTTGACTTCATTAGGAAGTTCAGTTTGGAGAAACATTCTAACGATTCTACATGTGTTTAAAATGACCGCTTTTTGCAATAGTGTGTAGGTGTACTTTGGCAAATCCAGACATTCCAAAGATTTAAACAGTTGGTGTGGAATAACTCCAGTTGTTGACAAGACTATTGGGACAATCGTTACCTTTTGCAGACGCCACATGCGCGTTATTTCGTTTTTAAGGTCGATGTATTTGGAAAGCTCTGCAATTGTGGTCTGCAGGTTGTGGGTATTGGGTACAGCAATGTCTATGAGTAGGGCGGTGTTGTTAGTTTTGTCTAGGAGGGTTAGATCTGGTCTGTTGAAGTGAGTGGTTTTATCGGTAAGAATGGCTCTATCAAAATAAAGTTTGTGAGTAGAATTTTCCAATACAGTTTCGGGGGAGTATTTATAATAAGGTGTAGGTTTTTGATTAGTGAGTATGAGTTTATATTTGGCTGCTAGGTTTTGGTGAATGATGTTAGCCACCTGGTCGTGTCTGAATTTGTAATCGGTCTGTGCAATGGCTTTGCAAGCTCCCGTGATGTGTTGTATTGTTTCTGACTGGCTGTTACATCGTCTGCACCTGTCCGTTGGTAAATTTCTGGTTTTCATTATATGTTTCTGGTAATTACGAGTTTCAATGACCTGGTCCTGTATAGCGATCATAAATCCCTCGGTGTCAGGAAAGATTTCACCTCGACTGAGCCATTCGTTCGACGCCTTTTTGTCGACGGTGGGTTGACTCAAGTCATGGTGGTGCCTTCCGTGAAGAGACTTGCGGGTCCATTCGGCTATTAGTGTTTGTTTTTCTGTGATATGTTCGTTGTTTTGTTTATTGATATCGTGTAAGTTAAGAGGTGTAAGATGTTTGTCTAACTGAGCTATTGAATTGTGTAGAATTGAGTTTACAGATTTAGAGTGGAAGTAAGATCTTAGTGTAGTAATTTGGTTATTGTGTAGGTTTTGTATATCAATAATGCCCCTCCCTCCTTCTGAACGTGGTAGAATCTGCCTTTGTATGCAGGCACGAGGGTGGTGTTTTCTGTGCCTCGTCATTGTGACATTAATAAGTCGCTGCAGATTTTTAAGTTCGGTTTTTGTCCAATTTATAATGCCGAATGAGTATGTGAGTACCTACGGGTATTGCGAATGAGTTGATGGCTTTGGTCATGTTTCTGGAGTAGAGCTGAGATTTCAAAATGGCATTAGGTCTATGCTTGAAAGTTTGTGTTAGTTTAGCTTTGGTTTGTTTACAGTTGATTTGTTTTGATTGATGGTATCCTAAATATTTGTATGTTTCGTTTTCACTCAAAGGGTCTATCTCTTCACCGGATTTCATAAAATAAGTATGTTGATAGGTTTGCCCTGCTCTTGTAGAGTTAATTTTACACTTGTCTATACCGAAATTCATTGCGATGTCATTTGAATACTCTTCTGTAATTTGTATAAGATGTTCTAAGTCAGGCTGGGGATATTTAGGAATATATTTTTATGTCATCCATATAGAGAAGATGGTTAAGCTTGATTTCGGAGTCTGTCTGTCGGTCTTGTGATTGGTTTATGCCTATGGTATATCCTTATCCTATGGAAGTTGAGTTCAACATATTTGACAAAGGATTCAATGCAAGGCAGAACCATAGAGGGCTGAGCGAGTCTCCTTGAAATATTCCACGTTTTATACGTATTGATTCAGTCTCTATGATTCTGTTTGATGATTGCGCCTGTAACTTGGTTGACCATTTAGACATTGTGCTGCTCAAGAAAGTTACGAGTTCCGGGTGAATTTTATATATTTCTAAAACTTTCTGTAGCCACGCGTGAGGAACTGAATCGAAGGCCTTTTTATAATCTATATAGATAGTATAAAGATGTTCTTTAGTTTTCTGTACCCTATTTAACACAACGGCGTCTATCGTAAGCTGTTCTTTGCAGCCCTGACTATATTTCCTACAGCCTTTTTGTTGTTCAGTTAGTATACTGTTATCATCTACAGGGTGATTGGAAGGTGGGTGCAAAGCTGTAAGGTGAAGGTAGTGTAGACCATTTAGAACCATTTAAGCCATAGTTGTCTTAGACGAAGTCTGACTATTTCTTTTTACTAATTTTTTAAGATTTTCGGGGAAAAAACCCGAAATTTTACAGTTATTTGTTAATCATTGCCAGTTTGAAAAGTAAGTGAACTCTTTTTTATTTGATTTAGGTTAAGTTATGTGTAAGCAATCTAAAAAAACATGTTTTTAGGTATCTGAGTCATCATCCATTTTTTTACGGACATTTAAAACTCACGAAAATTTTCAATGATTTAAGAAAACCATTTTTGACGTTATTTAAAAAAAAAACAGATGGTGCCTTTTTTGTTCAAACCTTTTTAAAAACATGTTTGGATATTACTCTTTCTTTTGAGGTATCATCTAGGCGGATATCTCACAAATTATTGAAATGATGACCTACAAACAGGTTGAGAAAGAAAAAAATATTTTAATTAAAATGCAGGCTGACTAATTAAAACCACATTTCAATTGATATCATTTTAATTGATGTTCAAAATGACTGCCGCGATTCCTAACACATGCACGGGCCCGTCGTCTTACTTCTGTTGTTGTTGTTTTTAACATCATCTCCAGCTTCATCGTTTCAAACGCCGAAATAATTCTTTCTACTAGCTCTTCTTTTGTATTTATTTCTACACTGGTATAAACCAGTTCCTTGGCCCGACCCCACACGAAAAAGTCCAGTGGAGTCAGGTCTGGTGACCGAGCGGGCCAAGGGAAGGGCCCATCTCTACCGATCCAGCTATCAGGGAAGCAGTTGTTAAGATGTTCCCTTACATTTAGTGTCCAATGCGCTGGACAGCCGTCTTGCTGAAAGATGATTTCACGGTCTGTTTCAAATATCGGGGCACCGGATTCCTCTACGAGCATTGGAAGATCATTCTGTAGAAATTCCAAATAATTGGTGCCATTTAAGGTGTCTGGTAAGAAGTGGGGCCCAATCAAAGTTCTGCCAATTACTCCAGCCCACACATTGACAGAGAATTTCCTCTGTACCGACACCTGCTTTTTCCAGTGTGGATTTCTGTCCTTGTTGGCCCATTGATGGAGGTTGTGAAAGTTTGTTATGCCCTCCCTAGAAAATTTGCTTCTTCAATGTCTCTGTTTAGTAGGAAACGGCAGAATTGAATTCTTCTTACGGGATCTTGCTCTTCCAAATCTTGCACACCCGTCCCATGGAACGGATATTTGTCATTTTTATGCATTGTACTCCACACCTTCCATTGCGAAATGTTTAAATTGCGAGCTACTGCTCTAGTGCTGGTATGAGGATCCGCTTCGAACGCTGCCAAAATCTCTTCCTCTACGTTAGGATTGTGTCTGCCTGGGTTGACTCCAGGTTCCACGCGGTGTATACCAACTTCAGCAAGCCGACGAAATGTGTTGTAAAACACTCGGACATTCGGTAATCTGCGATTTGGATAGCGCTCTTCATACATTTGTCGCGCCAAAGATCCATTGCCGTCTGCTCTGCCATACATGAAAACGATATCCGCATATTCCTCATTGGAAAAAGTAGCCATAGTCACTTCACAAATCACAAAACAGCGTAGGAGCGCACTAAATGTCAACTCAATACAATTAAAAACAAGTTAGTCCAAAATCAACACGTGCAGGAGCGCAAAGCTAGGGCTATGGCTACGACTGAACACGGTGAAACAAAAATGTCCATCACTAGGTAACAATATCAATCAACACATGCAGGAGCGGGGCTACAACTGAACACGGAGAATTGAGAATTAACACGAATAAGCAAAATAACATCCAGTCGCAAGAACAGTTGTTACTTGACTAAATAATAATAAACAGTGTGATGTGAAGATGACGAGTCCCTTCCTGAGCCTAAACAAAGAAACACGAATTTGTTGCCTCAGCATCTAAGTCGATTTTACTGCAAAATAAACCAATGAACCTATCCCCATTCTCTCTATTCACTTGCTAGGCGCCCTACCTGGGAAGTCGTTATTGACGTCATACCGCGCGCGGTGGCCTTTGTTTTGTTTAGTAAGATCCCTTAGTTTATTTTTTTTACATGAATAAATTCTTAGAATTAAACTTCGGACGCAAAACGTTTTTTTTTTTGTAATAATGTTGCTTCAAATTTTCTCCTTCAATTTGGTTTGTAGGTGTTAAATTTAATAATTTGTGAGATATCCGCCTAGGTGATACCTCAAAAGAAAGAGTAATAACCAAACATGTTTTTAAAAAGGTTTGAACAAAAAAGGTACCGTCTGTTTTTTTTTTAAATAACGTTAAAAATGGTTTTCTTAAATCATTGAAAATTTTCGTGAGTTTTAAATGTCTTTAAAAAAATGGCTGATGACTCAGTTACCTAAGAACATGTTTTTTTAGATTGCTTACACATAACTTAACTTAAATTAAATAAAAAATAATTCACTTACCTTTCAAACTGGCAATGATTACCAAATAACTGTAAAATTTCGGGTTTTTTCCCCGAAAATCATAAAAAATTAGTAAAAAGAAATAGTCAGACTTCGTCTAAGACAACTATGGCTTAAATAGTTCTAAATGGTCCACACTACCTTCACCTTACAGCTTTGCACCCACCTTCCAATCACCCTGTATATGTTTGTAAATAAGTCGGGACAAGCATGCTGTTATGATTTTGTAAATAGTTTGGAGACACGTGATGGGGCGATATTTAGCAGGGTTTGAAGCATCGGTTACATCTTTCGGAATCATATGTGTTATACCGTTTGTGATAAAATTTGGCATTGTATTAGGGTTTTTGATAAAATTATTGATGTGGTTATATATGTAAGGATGAATTGTTTTAAGTTTTTTGTACCAGTAACTGTGGATATGATCTGAACCAGGGGCTTTCCAGTTGTGAGCTGCTTTCAGCACTTGGTGAAATAACTCAGTGGATATACCTTCGTAGTCCATTGAAACTGAGGCTATTTGGCTTGAGTGTTCTCTCTGTATCCACTCGGCCTCAACATTGAATTCTGCCGGGGTTTCCCAAATGTCAGCCCAGAATTCACGAAGCCGTGCAGGGTTCAGGCTATTGTTATTGCGAACATTCTCTGCTGATGTTGTTGAGTGGTTATCAGTATTTTTTGATAAAGTCTGATAAAATTTATTTTCGTTGTTATTAAACTGGTTATTTTGTGTTTTGCGGAATGAACATGCTTTGTAACGACTTAGGCGACTGCTTGCCACTGTTAGTTTTTGCTTTAACGTGTCTAGGAAATGAAGAAGTTCAGTGTTATGTTGCTCGTGAATAGTATGTGTTTTGTAGTGTTCTAGAATGGAGTTAACTTGTTTTGTGAGCTTCCTACTCCTATTTCCGTTTAAGTACTGTGTTAACCTCCCTACTTTTTTCCTAAGTTCTTCTATCTTTCTTTCGAGTCTCTTCTGCCAATTTGGCACATGTTGTCGTCGGTTCTCTTTTGCAATAGGTGGTATTTCTAACTTGGTTCCGTTTATTTTAGCTGCCGTCCAAGCGGAACAGTAGATTACAGCTTGAAGAGTCTGGAAATCTGTGTCTATGTTTACTTTTTCGGGTAAAATTACATCATCAATATAACTGACTGTTTGTGCTAGTTTTTTAGTTGCCCTTTGTTTTGGGATATATGGTCGTTCTTCTGGGTCCAAGGTTTTAAAATATTCTAAGGAATTGCTAAAAAGTTGATCTATTTCTATGTTTCTATCTTGAATAATGTGGCAGCATAAGTGAGTTTGTGTTTGAGTAGTTAAGTCATGAGTGCTGTTTGACAGAGTCGAGTTGTTTATAGCGTCATACCAGACTGTATTGTTAAAATCGTCTTGAATCGGTTCAGAATTACCAAGGTTGCATATTGTGTCACTAGTTGCAAGTGTTCCTATTTCGTAAGCTATTTCTTCTTTAATAGCGGCCAGGCGATCCTCATTTATAAGTTTATTGGCTATTATTACCCGCCTTTGGTCCGCGATCCTCTGTTCACTAATGTGTGCTAAATGTGGAAAAGCACTAATAAAATGCTGATGTAGTGATTTCCTGTAAGCTGTTTTATTAGTTTCTAAATGTGTAATTTTATAGTAATCCCTAATAATCGATTCGTTGAGCTCAGACGTCCAGTGCATGCGTTGTGTTGATTGTGAATGTGTGTTTATTTCTTGCTGATGTATCTGCAGGTAGGATTGTACTTCGGTTACATAAAAAGGAGGTACCTTTTATAAAAATGTAAAAAAAAAAAAAAAAAAAGATTAGGACCTATGTAATTATTGTACTAATCATTAACAAAGCTATTAAGTATGTTAATTTATCTTGATGTTATAATTTGATATAATTTAGAATAAGTACATTTTTACAATACCTAACTTTATGTAAAGTTGTTTTAAATTAGTTAAGTACGAAAATTTTTATGTTACCTACAAACACCTGAATTGTAGTGCCCTTACTGGGCTCATGTTTGGACTAAAAGCTAAATTATAAGACCTTAATGTACACATGAACGCAATAAATGATTTGAATTTGAATTTGAATTTGAATGGTTTTAATGTTAGCAATACAAGTTGTTGTTAATAGTTTGCTACGTATGATCGCTCTGCGCTGGTCACCGACTCTCTGTCTGCTGACGTCCATGTCAGGGAATCGTTCAGTGAATGTTTTATGTAACTCCGTGAGATATGATCTGGTGTCGCTTTCTAGCTTAGTTAAAATGAAGTATGTGCGCAGGATGAAAGTGTTCATTTCTTTGGTCCATTTTTTACGCGCACGAAGTTTGACCTTAGCGGGTGCAGGATCATCGACTGTTGTCGCCTGCACAACGTCCTCGGCCAGTGACAAAGAAGATATTTGTGAAAGAGTAGAAAGAAAAATGGGATCATTTGTATGATCAAGATAAGAAGGTGGAGAGGAAGGAATAGATGAAAAAAGAGATTTTGGTGAGGAAGTATAGGACTGGGCTTCCTGGTCCTTTTCAGCCCAATCGTTTTGGCTCTGGTCTCGCTCCTCAATAGAGGCCAGTCGCGCTGCTTCAACGTCAGCTGCACTCGTGCTGCTAAGTCCTTCTGTGCCGGCTCTAGCTGTGCTCCGGCTTGAAATTCTCCGCGGTCGTAGGTTGTACCTCCTGTTGGACTCACCTTTTTCGGGTTCCCCGGCAGAGGGCCGCCCATTACCCTCGCCACCGATGGCTTGCATGCTGTGACGTCCAGCATCGGCTCCAGACGTGCCCCGGCGATCACCCCCGGGAAGCGACCATATACGTACATTACTCTTATTCTCCATCATCGTGGGTTTGCCATTTCCCTTTTAGTCACTCGTTTAGTAATTTCGTTGCGAGTGTCCGCCCCTCACGTGGCATAGATGGTCAGCGCGGACGTGGGGTTGGGCTTTGAGGGGCTTATTATTATTATTATTAAGAGCCTGTACTGTCCCACTGCAGGGCAAAGGCCTCCCTTCCTTCCTTCCACCTTTCTCTGTCTTGAGCTACTGTGGTCCAGTCTTCCAAGTATGCGTCGAGTTCGTCCCTCCATCGACGTCTCGGTCTGCCGCGAGGTCGTTTCCTGTCTTGTGGGATCCATTCGGTAGAGGATTTCGCCCATGACTTATCCGGCCTGCAAATATATATAGGTAAATAGATAGTGCCCATAATTATTTAACTTAATACCGACACAGATAATATAATACACTGTTTAACCTACAGTGTGAGCATCTAACAAACTGTGAAAAAGAAATAATGACCCAAAATTTAACAGATAAACAAGTTAGGTCAAGGATTCTTACAAAATTTTCCTAACAAAATATGTACCTACCGTATATTTTTCAGTAACTAGTAAGCCACAAAATAATGCATTTGGTTGGCACAAGAAAGTTTCTTCGGACTTATAATGCCCTATATTATTATTTAGCCTCCACTGTCCTACTGCAGGGCAAAGGCCTCCCTTTTTGTTTTACTGTAAGGATCTAGTGCTAAGGAGAGGTCCACACATTAAATATCTACATGTAGGATCCTACATCAGATGACCTCAGGTCTGAAAATTGATTATTTCATCATACGTTTTATTTCTTTTCTCTGTGATGGATGGTGTTTTTTAGCCTTTTAAGAAAAAGGAATAATAGGTAGGTACCTATATTTTCCCTTTTTTCTGGTTGATCTGTCTTCTGGATAAACCAATCGGCAGGCTGATTACGTATCTCGCGACAGGTTTGCAACAAGCGTAAATCTCGCGATCATCGCTGTCAAACGTCAATTCGCGAATTAACTTTGTGACGATTATACAGGGCGTCCCACGGATATGCCACATGCAGGGAAAGTACCTTGAATATTGTAGATGGAACATTTTACTGAAAGACATTTGAATTTAAAATACAATTTAAACTGCATTCATAGATATTTAAATAATTACATGGTTGAACCGGGAATCAAATCCGTTAAACACGAGAAAAATAATTAGCCTGTAGTTTTATCATACCGATCGAAAAGCTTCATCATAAGGATTATTTTTTGCTAAATAACATAGTGTCAAAAACAAAAGGAAGACCATGAATTTTGACATTTTTAATACAAAATTAATCAATTTATCAAATGTTCAATATGAGTCCCTTCCTGTTGAATACAAAGTCGCACCCTGTCGATTTTTTGATGTTGTTGTGTTGTAGGTATATGCACTGCTAGTACCTAAGCATCGCTTGAGTTGCGTCTGACTTTTCCATAAGATTTGATAAAACAGCGCCTTTTTCGTCGGGACAGAGAACTACGCAAATCCTACACAAAATGCATCACGACCATGACTCCATACTATATTGTCAACCGTACTCAAGGCTCTGCTTGACATTCATTCGATACTAAAATACCTAATATCTGACTACTTCTTTTTAATGTACTCCTTTAATATGGGTATCTAATTAAAGGGCTTGCTGAGAATAATTCGAAAATGAAATGAGGATACTCTAAATCCAACATGGCGGAACATCCAAGATGGCGGACTAGTTATTAATAATGCACTCCTATATGGGTATCAAATGAAAGGCCTTGCTGAGAGAGGTCCCGAAAAATTAAATGACATCAAAAACTCAAAATCCAATATGGCGGTATACTCAAGATGGCGGACTAATTAGAAAAATGAAATAACGTCACTCTAAATCCAATATGACAGAATACCCAAAATAGCGGACTAGTTATTTTATTATGCACTTTTGTAATATGGATCAAATAAAAGGGCTCTCTCTGAATCCAACATGACGGTCATGAGATGAACAGACAAGAAACCAACGGTCCAGTGATAATTAAAAAGTAAAAAATAAATTAAAAGTAAAAAAAAACAAGCTTTTAATAAAACGTACAAAACTAGACGTATGCCTGAACTTCCAACATCTACCACATTGCGTTACTGGGAATATAAACAAGCATTGGTACGGGGGTACCAGAAAAGGGGCGAAGGTTTATGAAAAATAACATTTTTGACCTTTGAGATCACAATAACTCCGGGGCCTGTGACTGTGGGTCACCAAAATCAATCAGTAACCTTCTCTCATTAAGACGTTGCTAACAAAAAGGTTTCATGAATATCGGTTTACGCGTTCGGTTGTAATCGTGTCATGCACAGACAGACAGGCAGCGCTATGCATATTAGGGGGCTTAGCCCCCTAAAAAAAGTAATACTCGTAGTATGCATATTGAGGCGTGATGATTTAGATCTTCAAAGTCAATTATTATTAAGAGAATTCCAAAGAGAAGATCCCGTAAGTACCTAAAGTTATTATTTTAAAATTTGATACAATATAATCAATCGTGACAATTAACTTGCTTTAAAAACTTCCAACTTTATTGTGCGAACAAAAAGCACTAATTGCTGCAAGGTCAAAAATCCGTATACACGTGCAAGTTCGGCAAGTCACTAAAACTTGCAGAAGTCAACTTGCGCGAGCGTTTACACGTCGGAAGTCGCTTGTGCAAGTCAACTTCCGCTTTATCGCGGCGGAATTAAAGCTGTATTACACTACACGGTATTCAGGGCCCGGTAGTTAGGGCGATTAAGGAGCAAGGCTTGCCGCGGTCGCGCTAGTTAGGGTCCCTTACGCTCTAACTCTTATTAGGTACATCACTCTTAGTTAGGGTAAGGGTTCCTGAATACCGTGTATTTATTTATTTGGGCTACCAACAAGAGATACACAATAATGAGGTTCAATTATAACAATAGGTACTTAGGGCTAGTGTTCCCTCAATTAGAGGCGGCCACAACGTGCTCACAATTAAAAAACAACTCTACTAACAAGGCTAGAATATCTAAAATTAATAATTTGAAGTATAAACCAAAAATAAACTAGCTAATTTGAAATCTACAACATAAAACATTTTCTAAATAAGTATCTTAGAGAAAGCATACAGAGTTCTTTGCTTAATAAGAATGTAGGTTATACAGTCTAAAATAGTTCCAGTAATAGTTAATAGTTTTTGTAATGTAATACAGGCTTTATCTATAATTCTGTGGCTTTATTGCCAGTGGACACTTCGCATTATGTTAATTGGCTGGCCATGTTGGCGGCCATTTTTCTATTTTAATTTCTTAGAGGCGTATAGTTTATGTCTTTGTCAATGTCATCAATTCCTTCAAACCAATAAGTCAATGTCAGTAGGTAGGCTAGCTAACTAAATGTACATATTAGAAGAAAATCCGACGAAATCGCAAAATCCTTCTGGAACTGTTTTGTGTTTTCTTTCTTTGTAAAATGTTTGTTGCATTGCAGGAAGCTGGGAAGTATTCCTTCGAATTTGAGTTGAAAATTTAACCATAACTGCAAAAGTGAAACTTGCGAATCTATTAATTACGTTGCCAACTTTCGAGTGAAACCGAGGCTGTCCTAGGTGACAGTCAATAAAAACAAACAAACAGCCCATATAAGCACCATGAGCGATGTATTATTTGGTAAGGTATCTTTTTACATTAGTTCCTCATCTAGATTTGACATAATAGGACTATGTGGACTAGTAAGGGCATAATTAATAAAATTAATAATGTTAAAAATACCAAACCTAGTGTTTGTATGTGATGTGTTGAATAATTCGACGAGCTCTGTGGCGCAGCGGGCGAAGGTCCGCCTGCGACGCAAGGGGTTGCGGGTTCGATTCCCGCCTCGGGACAAATGTCTGTACAATCTGCAGATATTTGTTCAGGGTGTTTTGGGTGTTTTTCTATAAATAATAAAAATATCTATCTATTTAGTATAATGTATTAAGTATATCAGTCATCTAGTACCCATAACACAAGCTCTGCTTAGCTTGGGGCTAGATGATGCTGTGTGATTTGTCCAGCATTATTTATTTATTTAATTACTAAGGAACCACCGTGGGGTGCCGGCAGTAGAATGATACCCCTCCTCTCATGCCCATGGATGCAGTAAGAGCCTGCTAAGGGATACCTCCGGAAGATGGGCAGCAGCGACTATCCCTGTATCAACATTCCATACTGCGCTCACCAACCCGCCTGCCAATCGTGGTGAGAATGGCAACTACCCCTCATGGGGATCCATGAGGGAGGCCTATGTTTATCAGTGGACGTTTTATGGCTGAAATGATGAAGGAACCTAGACCTAATACCAGATTTTTTTTCTTTCATTGATGTAAAATAAGTGTATAAATCTGTGTATTCTTTTCCAAACAAATAATAATAGTCTATTGAAATAAAATAAAAGTGGACCAAGAAAGTAATTTTGGGAGTGAAGGTTCCAATAATATAATATTTTTATCAGACAAGTTCATCTCAATAATAAAAAGCTATTTATGTTAATGGAATTTCACAAATAAATAAAATTGTAAAGCACATACAAAAGTTTAAAAATAAAGTAAATTTCTAGTACATAAATCATATATTACCTTGAATTTTCAGACCAAGATTGTGCAGTTTGCTTGCAAAAGTGTTATCAACCCACTCAGCTTCCCTGTGGACATGTCTTCTGCTTTCTCTGTGTCAAGGTGATTGTGAGCTGTTGTATGCATACATATAGGTAGATGCCTCCTAGCCCATTCCCTTCAGACATATTGTGGTCATGGCTATGCCTTTTCCAGCCAGATACATGTACAATTTGTCCCACCTAAGCTTTGGTCTGGCACATGGCTTTCCCTCATTATTTAAGAAATCAATATTGTATCCAACATAATCAGAATTGGATCACTGTTATCCCAATATCCATATTAAAAAAATCAAAAGATATTTTTCAAAGTTAACTGTTTATGCAATAAATCTGAAGTTTCATCTAAACAATATTTTCCATCTCAAAGAAAAGCTGTATCCTGTTTAAAATTTATAAAATATGGTCCAATAAGATTTGGTATTGATTTAAGAAGTTGTATGATTTTGATTTAACTTGTACAGTTACAGAATAGGGTACATTTTGTAATTTTGGAAACTATGCAAATTAATTAAAAATCATGCAACTTTGATACCCGCACAATACATTTTGTACCATATTTTTCCACAACTTTACTGGTGGTTATCTATTTTTTATTACTGCCACCAGGGTGTTGCCATACAGAACAGAAGATGCGCTATGTGCCGAGCTGAAATCCCTTCAGATTATCTGGATCATCCCATCCTGCTGGAAAACTTGTCTCCTCAACAAGCAACAACAGATGATGATCAAGTGGAATACCAGTGGTATTATGAAGGACTGAATGGTACCTAAGTAAAATCATTCACTTATTTTTTCTTGGCTTATTACTTTTTAGGGTTCCGGACCAAAATGGTAAAAAGGAACCCTTATTGAATCTGTCTGTCTGTCTGTCACAAATGGATATCTCGAGAACTACTGATGCTATCGACTTGAAATGGTAAAAGACAAAAATTTTTTGAAAATGTTAAAAAATATTCTTATTTTGATTGCAGGGGGGCGGATAGGGTACTCAAAAATTTTAAGTGAAGTTACTAGGCCGTGTTGGGTATCATATGAAAGGTATTCATTTGCATATTAATAAAAAAATATATGAAAAAACGACCGTTCCCCCCCCCCCCCCCCCTTATCTCCGAAGTTTACAGAGATAAACCCGTGATACTTTTATTGCTAATAGAAGTGTATGTAAACTTTATAGGAAAATTATAGCGAACTCTCTAATTTGCATAACTTTTTAGACAAGGGGGGTGAAAGGGGGGTTTTAAAAAAAATTTGTGAAGTTAATATGATAATATGGTGATGGAGGTATCATATGAAAGGTATTTATTTGCACATTAATAAACAGTTTTTAGTTTTCTTTTAAGCCATATCGTTTTCGAGTTATTTACAAAAATGTTGAAAAAACGAGCGTTCCCCCCCCCCTTAGCTCCAAAGTTTGCAAAGATAAACCCGTGATACTTTTATTGCTAATAGAAGTGTATGTAAAGTTTATAGGAAAATTATAGTGAACTCTCTAATTTGCATAGTTTTTTAGACAAATTTTCAAGGTTTTCAAAAAAATTGTGAAGGTGATGTGAGGTATCATATGAAAGGTATTCATTTGCACAATAATAAACAGTTTTTAGTTTTCCTTTAAGTCGTATCGTTTTTGAGTTATTTACAAAAATGTTGAAAAAAATAGCGTTCCCCCCCTTATCTCCGAAGATTGCGGAGATAAACCTCTGAAACTTTTATTGCTATTAAAAGTGTATGTAAAGATTACAGGAAATTTATTACAATCTCTCTATTTAGCATACTTTTTTAGAAATCATCGAAAGTGTAAAAAATCTACATAAGTTCCGCTATCAGACAAGAAATGGCGCTGTCAAGGTTCTCCAACAAATATAAAACCGCCTTTGTCATTATATTATATTGTATGATGGCACGGAACCCTCGGTGCGCGAGTCCAACTCGCTCTTGCCCGGTTTTATTTATTAATATCAACTGTTGATGTCCCCCATTTGTAGACATCCAGAGCTATGTGTTACTTATCTTTTTTAAATAAAATAATTATTTTCTACCATGTGGTCGTCTTTGTTGGGGAACACAATTGGTGGTGGTTTTTGCCCATAGTTGTTGGGGCATATGGCGACAATGGCGAGATGAGCTTGACTCCTTTAGTATAGACTGGCTTCAAAAAGCTCAAGACAGGGATAAGTGGAAGGAGGGAAGGGAGGCCTTTGCCCTGCAGTGGGAAACATCAGGCAATAAAAAATAATAAATTAAATAAAATTTATTTTCTAGGTTGGTGGAAATATGATGAGAGAAGCAATATCGAATTGGAAACTGCATTCAATAACAGAGACAGGGAATGTAAACTGTTATTGGCTGGTGCCCTGTATTCAATTCATTTTGAAAACATGACTCAAGTGAGATGTAATGACCGAACCAGGCGTCGCCGCGTTAAACGTGATACACCACTGTGTCCCGCTAAAGGTATAACACCATGCATGTTCTATAAAATATAACTATTAAATTCAAAAATTTTTAAACCCACTAAGGTAGCACTGTAACAATTCTACATTGAATAATTATGGAGGTACATGGGAACATAAATGTGTACAAAACCTACACAAAAAAACAACCTTTCACACTATACATTTACCATTCTGTTAAGGGTAAAAATAATTATGAGGGTTGGCCATTGTCAGATGCACAGGGCTATTTGTAATCATTATCTCAGCCATATAGATAATCTGAAGGGATTTCAGCTCGGCACATATTCTGTTCTGTATGGCAACACACTGGAGACAATAGGCCTCCCTCATTGATCTCCAAATGATAAAAGGATTGTAGCCATACAATGCTTGGCAGGTGGGTTGGCAAACACAGTATGGGATGTAAAACATGGACCGATGCTGCTGCCCGTCTTCCAGAGGTATCCCTGAACAGTATCCACGGGCAAGGGAGAAGGGTCAACATTCTACCTCCAGCACCCCATGGCATGGGGTCATAAATGACTTGCAATCCTTACATTGCTAATTCTAATTCTAGGGGGGGGTTACCAGAGCTGCACTGATGTCCCGCATTGGGGTGTATTGTGCATAGTCCAATCCAGTCCAATTTCCGGACAGTGGAAGCCGCATCCTGCACTTGTTTTGCGTTTTGCCCTGTCTGTATATATATGGTACAAGTAGGGAGATGTTGCCTCTTCCGTGTCGTCATGACTGGTCACATGGTACCCTTTATTAAGGTATGTCGTGGCTATTCTGTAAGTGCCATTTAAGGTTTCCGATATAATTTTTATAGCCTTTACCAGTATTTTGCAATGATTTGTAACTCTTGCATTTCCTTTCCAATGGTTTTTAGACGTTATTCTTAATGCAGCCGACATTGCTTCCTGCCGTATGTGCACATGAAGCGGCGTCAGACCAAGAATTATATCTAGTGCTGCTGATGGTGTGGATTTTGTACATCCACATATTAGTGAGCATGCAAGCCTTTGAACCTGTTGCAGCTTGTTTATTACCGTGACTAGGTTTGTTCTTGTTCACGACACTACGGCTCCATAGTTGAGCACTGGTTTTACCATTACTGTGTACATCATATAGGCAGAGCTTTGGCTTGAGGCCCCAGTCCTGTCTGACGGCTCGTGTACACTGCCATAATACATTTGTGGCTTTTATGGTTGTGTGGTCGAGCTGCATGCTCCATAGGAGTTTGCTGTCTAACCAAATTCCGAGATATTTGACCTCTTTACTGAATGTCAGTTTTGTTCCAAACGGGGATGGGAGTTTTAGCTTAGGTATTTTATTCTTCCTTGCGAAGAGTACTAATTCCGTTTTGTTGGGGTTTACAGATAAGCTGTGTTTTTGGCACCATGTTTCCAGAATTCAGAGCGCCTTCTGCATCTTCTCTTCTAAGACTACACGAAGAGTCGTAGTAGTCTTAGAAGAGCCACGATATCATGATTGCTAGGTCATCGGCGTAGCCTATTGTGAGGATGCCGTCTTTGTTTAGGGAGTCGAGGAGTTCATTGGCTACTAGCCTAGATCGGCCTTGTGTGGCCTTTAGTGACCAGACATCGTTTAGTTTCGGAACACTCTGTTTGTGCTGATCGGTTTGTTAGCATTTGAGTTAGGTATCCACTCGCTTAGACTTTCGTTGACTCCTTCTAATTATAATTCTTGGGGGGGTCACCAGAACTGCACTGACGTCCCGCATTGGGGTATATTGTGCATTGTCCCCCAAGGTACTGCCTCGACCCTAACCTAACCAGCCCAACTCCTTGAAATACCGGAGAAGGACTCGGGGTCGCCGGCAGCATTCCATGAGCACCCCCGAAGGGTATGCCGATGTTGTTGAAGAAGAAGGGCATGACTCCATGAACTCCTGAAGACCTGTCTCTAATCTACTCTAAAAAAAAAATTGTTTACAACAGCTGCTTTAGTTACGTTACTTCTCTTTCTTTTAACATGTTAAAATATCAGTGTTAAAATATAAGCTAAAATAAGTTGCTCACTATTATATTATGTTATTTAGTATTAAATACATTGTCTAACAAAAGTTATAAAACTAGTAGGCATATGAACGGGACTGGGGTGAGTCACTGTGACCCCGCAACACAGGCTCTTTGAGACCTAGTGCGGGGAACAGAGCTTATTCGGGTACAACTGCTACTTGTCTTACTAATGTTAAAATAGTTAATGTACAGTATTGTAACTGTAGTAAGTACCAAGACATGTATTACTATAAAATAAATAATTTGTATTTGTACTCTGTCTCGTGGCACTACAGTGCAGTAGCACGTGCTCCACGGTTTCTTCCCTTTCAAGACACCCGCGACATAGTCCACTGTCTGTGGCACCTGTCTTGAGAAGATAGTTGAGATCACAGTGTACCGTGAGTCATCACGGGACACTGTGATCTCACCGTCCCTCATCTCTGTGATCTACGGATGATGGTGGGCTGACGCCCACCATCATCCGTAGGTCTTGTCTTAAGCAAAGTATTGGTTATCTTTCTGTTTCTCTCTGGGAGCATTTGTTTTGTATGCTTACAGTCTGGTCTGCGATCCCAAATTTTTTGGTGTTCTTTTTCTGAGTTTATTTTAAGCCTGGTTTTGATCTCTGCGGTCGGGGGATTGCAAAGGCCGATATCGTCGGAGTTTGGAGTAAGACTGGCTCCTTCCTTTGCCAACGTGTCGGCCTTGGTGTTCCCTATGCATGATCCATGGCTTTTTGTCCATTTGACTTCAACTATATGCATCTCTGCTAGTTTTTGAAGAGCACTGTGGCATTCTGCAACGGATTTGGACCTGGTGTCTGGTCTACCGAGTGCATTCGTAAGTGCTGCGCTATCTGTTATGAAAATAAGCGTCGTTTGTTTGGTACTGTCTTTGCTTGCAAGGTCTATGCAAGCGGACATCTCTTTTGTTGCTTGCAGAAGCCCAAGCGTTTCTGCCTGGAATGCTGTAGTCGTTCCATTTAGGGGCTGCGCTCTAGACAGTCCAATTTCTGGACAGTGGAAGCCGCAGCCTGCACTTGTTTTGCGTTTTGCCCCGTCTGTATATATATATATGGTACAAGTAGGGAGATGTTGTCTCTTCCATATCCACTTGACTGGTCACATGGTACCGTTTGTTCTTAAGGTACGTCGTGGTTATTCTGTCGGTGCCGTTTAAGGCTTCCGGTATAATTTTTATAGCTTTTTCCAGTATTCTGCAGTGGTTTGTGACTCTTGCATTTCCTTTCCATTGGTTTGTAGACTTTATTCTTAATGCGGCCGACATTGCTTCCTGCTGTATGTGCACATGAAGCGGCGTCAGACTAAGAATTTATATCTAGTGCTGCTGATGGTGTAGATTTTGAAAATCCACGTATTAGTGAGCACGCAAGCCTTGACTAGGTTTGTTCTTGGCCACCACACTACGGCTCCATAGGTGAGCACTGGTCGTACTATTACTGTGTACATCCATAGGCAGAGCTTTGGTTTGAGGCCCCAGTCCTGTCTGACGGCTTGTGTACACTGCCATAATACGTTTATGGCTTTTGTGGTTACGTGGTCGAGCTGCTTGCCCCATAGGAATTTGCTGTCTAACCAAATTCCGAGATATTTGACCTCTGCTGTAAGTTCAGTTTTGGAACAAAACTGACACTCAGCAAAGAGGTTCCCTAAGGCCTTTTTCAATGCTCAGGAAGGTAGTTTTGTCGAATGCTCCTTCGATATCTAAGAACGTTACTAGACATGATTGTTTGCTTTCTATAATTGCACCCTCGATCTTGTGGACCACATGATGGAGTGCAGTCTCTGTCGATTTACCTGATTGATAGGCGTGCTGATTTTGATTTACCGGGTTTTCGACTAAAGGCCCACTGCGTATGTACCTGTTGCATAGTCTTTACACCGTTTTTAGTAGGAAGGAGCTCAGGCTGAATGGTCTAAACGATTTTAGTTTGGTGTAGTCAGACTTGCCCGGTTTTGGGAGAAAGACTACCTTTACTTCTCTCTGCATAGGGTCTCCCACATGCATATGTGGGATGTATTTCCAGGCGATGCAGCTTCTAAAAATAGCTGCTAACATTGCCTCAATTTTTGGAAGGTTCCACTGTAGAAGTGCCGGAAAAATATCGTCGGTTTTAGCGGATTTGTATGGCTGAAAGGTTCTTATTGCCCACTCCGCCTCTTCTGAGACTTTGGAGTAGGCCAGATCCCAGTCCTCTTTTTGGGGGGTGTGTCTGTAATGGGTCTCCCAATTTATATTAGTACTCAGAAGAGGTACCTTACATTGATGGCAATGATAGTATTATTTTATTAAATGCAATTAAAAACTTCAATCATTTGCCATGCCATGTTCTTAAGTATAATCTTATTGGAATATTTAAATTTAATTACAGGAGTAGCAGGAATCAAGACTGAGAATAGTAATGTCCAAGACACTAAAAGTGATGATGAGTCAAATGCAAACAACAATCAAAATCAAGCTGAAGCAATGGCAGGTGTAGATACAGTTGATGATGAAAGTGATTCAGATGTGGAGATTGTTATCACAGAGCCTGAGGTTATAGTCATTGATGAAGTTAGTGATGGACTAGATAGGCTTATGTGAGTAAATATCAAAATTCGAACTTTATATTGTTTGTTGGTAATTTGGTTATCTGTTTCATACATAAGTTAGTGATGGACTAGATAGGCTTAGGTGAGTAAATATCAAAATTCTAACTTTATATTGGTTGTTGGTAATTTGGTTATCTGTTTCATAATCATAAGTTAGTGATGAACTAGATAAGTACGCTTAGGTGAGTAAATATAAAAATTGAAACTGGAATCTTGCCTGTCCTGTTTTTTATTTAGAATTATTGAGATATTTTTTTCTAATGTGATTATTTATATTTAGTATAAGTACTGTTGTTAAGTTTGGTAACAAAATATAAAGGAGTTTATTTCTTTCTTTAGTTATTGAACACTAGCTTGTGCCTGCTGCTTCGCATGCGTTGTACCTGGATAAAAAGTAGCCTATGTTAATCCTAGTCAAAATCTATATTTTGCAAAATTTCAGCTCGATATTTACGCTAGTATTTGCATGAAGATGTAACAAACCTCCATACAAACTTTCGGCTTTTTAATATTAGTGAGATTTCACATACATTTTGTTGTTAGCAAATCTGACTGAACCTCTTTTGTTTCAGTTTATTAAATTCTCAAGATCCTGAGCCTTCCAATACATGAATCAAGTTTTTACTGAACAAGTTCTGAATAATTATTACCTACTATTCACAATGGAGCTAGGTTTTACAGGATGTAAAGCCTTGATTTTATTGGAAACCTATGTACATTGTTATAGATTCTTGTGTATTGGTCTCTAGAATATTACTGATAGAATTATATAGTTGTTATTTTAATAATGTGATGATGCTTATACTCAAAAGAAAATTGTGGTACACACTAGTACCATACTGTTAAATTATTGAGTTTGTAAAAATATGGTACTAAAATAAAAGTCATCAGAAACTAAAGCTATCAGATTTATTTATGTATAGAACTGCATATTTTAAAATTAAGAATATAATATTGCCTACTTAACATGCTTTTTTTTCAAAGGTCCTTACTTATAATCCAGTTTGAAATGAAAAAGAAAGGACAAATATGCTTCAAATCAGATTATGAACAAGGTTCTAGGTACAATCTACACTCTACAATATTTTGTTCTACCATGGTCTTACTTTGCTTTGAGTGGCATGAGTTAGGATCCAGGTGTTAAGAGGCTTCGGCTTCATGGACATTTGCTTGTGTCGAGGAAACTTTGGACAGATATTGTAAACCCTTTCATCCCGCACAACAATGTAACACGATTTACAGCGTCTTCTCACAACTCCTTTCACTTTGAATCCACAAGCCTGATTGAGCATAGGTTGGAATGGGGTAAGAAACCTCTCACTCATTTCAGGTTTTCTAAACGTGCTGAACAGTGACTGTTGAATACTTAGTTTGCTTTGAAAATTAACAAGCGACGTAAAGGTCCTTGCGACAGACAGTATTCTCAGCATTGTCCCTGAAAATATCAGAAATAGTTCGTATCAATATTCTAACCTCTCAAGTTAATTTCAAGATCGACACAAAATGAGTAAATAAAGTGCATTAGGTAATTAAAATAACTTACACTCTTTACTGATTTCTTTACAGTTTTTATGATATTCCGCAAAACAAAGTACTTTTTATTACATACCAATAGTCAATAAAAGTATTTTTTGGTTTGCTTTTTAAGTTGTCTATTTCTCCGACACACATAAACAGCTGTGGTGGTGGATTTTTCTATTTGTCAATTCCATTTCGAAAATGGCCGCCAATATTTTAAATTAACTTGACAAACCAAGTACACAAAAAGCCATAGAATAAAAATACAAGACATGAGTCTGCAGATTGTCAAAGCCGCACAAAGTAATTTTCCACCACGGCAATGTGACTGTTTCCACAGCAGATAATATACTGTTTCTCAAACTACAACATGTACGTAACTGTGTACGTGACCTTTGCTGTTTTATTTTAACGTTTCATATGTTTATATAAATATTTTTAGGGTAAAATTACCGAAATTTGTAAAATTAATAATAATAAATAATCTTAGACACACACACAGCATCACCTACTCGTATACACATTCTCAAAGGAATAAAAATTCATAGGGTAGGTACCTTCCGTAGACCTAGAACTATAAAATTTGGCAAGGTATTATCCTCTTATACTGATACAGAGAAAAATCCAAAAACGTATAGTTTTTGGATTTACTATGAAAATAAAAATTGTCCATAAAAAAAGTACGAAATCAATCCTATGCAACTCTACGCGCGGTCATAAATTAGACGGTGACCGAATCTTTTTGCGCATTTAAAAAAAAATATTTATAATGTTCCTACATACCTACCCACGGCACCCTCGGTGGGCGACTCCAGCTCGCACTTGTCTGGTTTTATTAATTTTATGTATCTGGCTTTGATTGTTCTCGTTCTCGATTGTTATTTTAATTTAAGTAGATTTAATTTAAGAAATTAGCCTAAAGTTAAAACCTATTTTTAGTCAAAAAGCGTTGCCCTAAGACCTAAAGGACTATGATTCCTGTTAACATAATGAACCTAAGATCTTTCATTTACAAAGTTAAACATAATTATAGTCACATTGGCGGCTAAGAACGTGTTCTTATTTTTCCTAGAAAACACAATTTATTACTATTTGGTCATTTATAAAAATATTATTTAGATATTTTCCACTCTTTTTTGTAATGTTACATAATATAATGTAGTATTTTTTGAAGCGGCAAATCCATCTTAGATTTATTATTCACAAGAACTTTTGAAAATTGAAATGTTCGCACACACTACACTTTGTATAGGTATGGAAAGGAAAACTCAAACTATTACAATGTTCTATAAAAAACCTCAATTATCGACGATGAACTCCAGACGAATAAATGAATATATATATAAGTTCTTGACACATCAACGTATGGAAAAATAGGTAGTGTTTTGATACACTTCTTTAATTAGTCGGTTCATAAAAAGTAAACACTCCGGGTATTCCCTGCCGCCGCCGCCGTGGGGAATACGGGAAATACCTGAATCGGCGCGGCGTAGATGCGGTATTAATCGAAGAAATGGCATCTACATCTACCACAATAATGTAAATTAATAGATATTGACACAATTTGTGTCACAGATATGACACAACTTACGAAAGTTCGATGTTATCGTGATATTCGTGAAGTTAGCATGACGCATATTAATATTTATAAGAAAATAGGGATATACGAGTATAGGGAATAAAGGGCTAGATAGCCCTTTCTGGGCTAAATCATTAAACAACGAGTTCACCTACAGTAAAAAGTGCAAGATCTAGCCCCAAAAGGGCTAAGGTGGCAGCACTGGCGCGACTGGACAGACAGTAAACAAATAATTAAACTTTGCCCATGCGCACACAGCCACTTTAGCATTACTTTGATACGAATAGAGTTCATATTGCCTTATTTTTACTGTCATATTCGGTCGGCCCGATATGAGCGAGTTGGCCCCCACTTGCGCAATAAAAGAATTGTCCATCCGTCTGTCTCACTCACGCAATCGATTGGAAAAATATTAATGGAAATCGTCTGGAATGTTTCTCTTGCATGTTGAACTTCACAAGACAATACCACAGAATAGTTATCTATACAGAATTTTAACTCGGCCGTATTTTTGAAATAAATACCTACAGCCGCGCGGTACGTAAACATGCGATAGGGCTGCCCGCCTCCAGCATTTTATTTAAATTTGCCTACTTTGTGTTTCCATTCAGTTTTGTGATTGTAAATATTTTTTTTATATAAACAAAAATAATACTTTGTGAATTGATAAGATAAATTGAAAATATAGTGTACGCAGAAGTACTATAAAATAACATAATTATGAATTATTAGAATAACCTACAATCTAAATGATATAAGATTATAAGACCCAGTACTTTTACCTAACGTTTTAAAGTTCCACTCTTACTAATGAAAGCGTGATGTAGGTACCTACCTAAAATTACGCTTAACTTAGGCATTCATCTTTTGCACATTAATAAACAGTTTTTAGTTTTCCTTTAAGTCGTATAATTTTTGAGTTATTTACAAAAATGTTAAAAAAAATAGCGTTCCCCCCCCCTTATCTCCGAAGTTTGCGGAGATAAACCTTTGAAACTTTTATTACTAATAGAAGTACATATATGTAAAGATTAGAGGAAATTTATTACAATCTCTCTACATAGCATACTTTTTTAGAAATCATCGAAAGTGTAAAAAACCTACATAAGTTCCGCTATTTATTAACGGTTAATTACAAGGTGTAGGAAGCTGAAATTCAGTGTGCGTTTATTTGAATACTTATACGCTTTGATTTTTGGCATATCATGTGAAGTTAGTAGTTGTTAAAACTCCTTATTTGAGACTCGAAATAAATAAATAAAATAAATAAATAATGCTGGAGTAAACCACTTTCAGTACTCAAACTGATATATTTCTTCGAAAATGATATTTAGGGTTTCACAATTTTGCCAGGAGATATGTACATATTTCTAATAGGCATCAGTCAGTGCAATCGCAGAGCGCCTTTCTTAAGTAGTTCAAGAGCTAGAGGCTATTTTCGATTTTCAGAAAAACTCGTCTAATTCATACACCATGCCTTTTTTTTTGGAAAATCATGTCTGTTTGTCCAGCCGTTCCGGAGATATGCGGCAATTGGAATTACCGAAAAACCACAGGGCGCACAAATGCCGCTGGCCGGCCAAGGTCACGCACATTATAAGCTACCTTTTAGGCTACTTTAAATTTGGCTAAGGCTGATAGAAAAATATAAAATGCCGCTGAAGTAACGCCTAAAAACGTTACTGCAGCGGCATTTTATTTTTTCTAATTAAGTAAGTACTCTGAAACCATAATAGGCAATTATTTTGTTTTTGGGGCACATTAACAGGGTCTCGCTCTAATTTTTCTATTATTTTCAACTTGATCCGAGTCGACATGCCGCCCCAGTAACGCACACGAAAAAGTGTAATAGGTAGTGTATCTTCCGCAAAGGACAGTTTATAAGGTTTGGCCTCCTAATCTGAAGGTTGCTTTTCCAATTATTAAAAATAAAATGTTATTGTCTTTGGCATAGTACCTAGTAGGATATTAGTGTTCTGTGAGTACCTATGCCTACTTAGCAAATAAACGAAGAATGACTGACATGACAACACTTCAATCGTAATTATTTCATGGAATGAACTACTATCGCTACTCGACCTTTTGTATAAGATCAAAGTACTGTGTTAATATTGACCTCCAATACATCGTATCGTCAAACTGTGTCGGTGCTCAAGACAAGACAGACGTTGTACATAAAGTAAATATGTCGACTAGCAATGAAAAAAAAAAGAACTGTGTAACGAAGACTATAGTTACATCACCACATATTTATAAGCCGGTTGGACCATATAGGTAAGTAACTACTGTTTTAGTAATTTATATTCTGGTTTAAACAGACTGTTTTATTTCTTTCGACTAGTGATAGTAAATTTAAAAATACATTAAACATTTTGGTAACCATAAGGATTCAATTATCTTTGTTACAGCCAAGCTATTTTAGCTGGAAATACTCTCTATGTATCCGGAGTCCTAGGAATGAACCCTGAAGCACAGCTGGTCTGCGGAGGCGCCGAAGCAGAGGCGAAGCAAGCCTTAGAGAACCTCAAGCACGTCCTGGAAGCTGGTGGAGCATCTTTGGAGTCTGTTGTGAAAACCACCATTCTGCTCGCCAATATAGACGATTTTAAAGCCATTAACCAGCTCTATGGTCAATGTAAGTACCACCATATACTTGATTGATAGTATAGGTACGCTTCACTGGAACAACATAAAACAAACATTAATTTAACTAAAAATAACACATCAGTGTATTTTATTATGTTTGTATTTTATTAAACTATGTAGGTACAAGTGAGTATTATAATATTTTCTGTGGTGCCGTGCCACGCACTAGCTTATGTAGATGTGTGCCCAGATGATAATGCAGTAATGCAAAACCACGTAACCCGAAGAAATAAATACCCGAATTCTGTTACATGGAGTAAGCTGTCAGGCATTTGTATATTATTAAATTGGTGCTGTGTGAAATGTCCAGCATTATTTATTACTTATAAATAATGCTGGACATTTCACACAGCACCAAAGTAAGCAAAGTTTGTGTCAGGCAGGCAGTTAAGTTGCACTCAGTCAGTTTTTCATGTGTACCTGCCTAATTGTTGCATAGTGACCTTGTTTTGAAGTGTGGGAAGGTAATCAACACTTTATTAATATATAATCGTAGTACCTAGGTTGTATATGCATAGTACTTATAGCCTGCTGACGTGTCTGTTTTTTAATTGAAACTATGGATAATATAAATGACTGAATTTCTGAAAAAAAAATTCTGAATTTCATTTGATGCGGTCTTTTATCAACTGCATGGTCTATTCGAAAAATGTTTTCGGTCTGAATACGTTATTATTGGAGGTTGTTGCTAGTTATGATATTATCGGATTTATACCATTTAAACCATCTTTACATATGTATAAGAAGATTACCTACCAATTCGATACGTATGTGTTCTAATCATCATCTCAGTCGTAGGACTGCTATCCACGTCCCCTGCTGGACATAGGCCTCCCGGATTATGAGAGGGTTGTTACCATACTCGCCACGCTTGTTTGGGTTGGCGAACGCAGTACGGAATGTTGATACACGGAAAGCCCTGCTGCCCATTTTCCGGGGGTATGTCTTGGCAGATTCTTACAGCATCCACGGGCAAGAGAGGTGTGGCAACATTCTACTGTCGGCACCCTACGGCATTGTACTACCTACCTTACATATTATTGGCACTGCAACACATTCACATACGTCAATTTATTAGGGCTTCTAAACTAATAAATAATACATCCTTATGTTACAATAATAATTAATTATAGGTAGGTGTATGTTGTGTTTATTTAAATACTCATAATTTTATGTCTCTGTTTACTTAGGTACCTACATAGGTTTATGTCGTATTGAAAATTTGCCTTTTAGTTTTGTAGCCTGTTAAAAAAATATGTGACATATTCAAGCCATAGATAGAGCAATCAGATGATAATCATCTGGGTCTATCTTTGAGGTCTATACCTACATATGTAGGAGAGGCCTTGAAATAAGATAGGTAGTTCTACTAGTAATATTTGGGCGAAGTTTAGTAAGGAAGTCGTATTATTTCAGATTTCACCAAGAACTATCCAGCACGTGCTACGTACCAAGTCGGCAAGCTGCCTATGGGTGCATCAGTGGAGATCGAAGCTATTGCTTTGAGCGGGGAGTTGGTGATTGCCGAGGCAGGGCCTTGCCCTTGCACACACTAGTCCAGTTCAGAATTCATCAATAAACACTTGAAATTGTCTTCAGTAAATACTATGAACTTTATTGAACGTGATGATATTTCCGAGTTTTCTGATATCTTGATACAAGCAAGGCGCGTGAAAGTGGCCCAAAATATCGGAAAACTAAAAAAATACCCAAATAATTGTGGCAAGTATTCATTAACTTCATTATCATCATCACCTCAAATTAATGTTAAATGGGTTCACCAATTAGTTTTATTCGTAGGTACCTAATGATTATTCTATAAGTTGGGTCGCCTAAGATCGGACGCATTAACCGAAAATTTTAGACGTAGGTACTGCATTTTTATTTGATTTCTCATGATTCGATGTCGTTTTTCTGTTGCGGTGTACTGTAAATTGATGACAAAGAAATATTGTTTAACCCCTAATTTTTTGGTTTGCGTAGATGCTATCTATCTAAGCAAATTAAGAGCTTAAAAAGCAGACTTTTTTCAACTTACCATAGTGAATAAAATAACATTTCGGCCGAAGATCGGACTATGTAGTATGTTCACCTCTATACGTTTAATAATAAAGTACACATTAGGAAAACATCCGACAACACTTACGTCCATACATTAAGTATCAATGATCCGGTCAGGAAATTACTCAGATTCCTGTCAGATTTGACAGATACGATGGTCGCTGGCCGGCCGCAGTGTGAGGAGGGGCAGAATAAAATGGTCTAGTAGTGTTACCAGCAGTAGAAAATATTGCCTAGTTTGTGAGTTATTCATTGCATCCGATCTTATGTCACATCCGATCTTAGGCGACCCAACTATATAATGATTATAATACTTTGATTTGATTTATATTTATTTAGTTACCTATGCACTTATACGTAGGTAGGTAGGTTACCATAGAAAGGAACTGTCTTAATAGAATACCTATTTAAAATGCTTATGTTAACCAGTTTAGGGCACATTATGCTAATTTCATAAGTAAATATAGGAGCCAGGTAAGCCCCTGTTAACAATAATAAACTTTCGTTTTATTTATGTTACACGACTTTTTCTAGTTTTGGTACCTAGTAAGATTGTATTTTATAGGTGGTCGCAATTAATTTTCCGGCCGTTCGCGTTTATTTGGTCAAACACGAACGCTGTTTGGACTGGCTATAGGGTAGACTGTTCTTGGTTGAAACAGTTTGACTTTGAGTGTATGTGGCGGAGTTTCTTTTGCATTTCAGGGCAATATTTTAGTGCCATTCTAATGTTTATTTATCTAGCTACTAAATGAAGTATATTCGATGGCTCTAGGATCATTCGCTTAGCTGCATTATCTATATAAAGGTAAAATGAAAAAATGGTTCAAATGACCCCATAGTGGGGACAATTGAAACCACTAGTGAGGTTGATTGAAACACGCTTATATAATCATAGCTATTATTGTTATATATCACGTTTCAATCACATTCATTAGTTTACTATTGAGTAATGAAAACGCGAAAAGATGGATAGCTTAACGTACATATTTTTAGATTTATGAACATAAGGATCTCTGACATAAACAACTTTAAATATTTTCTTTACTATGCATCTTAGATTATTCCTACCGAAACTGATCATTAGTATTTGGCACAGATAAGATACTTTTTCTTATTTGAGTTAAAACAAACCTTACATTGAGCTGATAAACACTGATATTTCTTCTCATACAAATGTAAATGTTTCAATTATGACGCTGTTTCAATCATGACACTTACATCATCATTATCGTATTATCCGGAAGACGTTCACAGCTTAACACAGGACTGCATCATACGTTTTTAATTTAATGGCTATCACTCTGCTGTTCCTTCAAGTTAAACGCTTAAACTTCATAAGCGACGGATTTTTGGGTAGGAAGCATAAATGTTAAAATAAAAACATTATGTAGGTGTATGTAGTTTTTATGGAAGTGAAATAAGAAACAAAAAATAAATTTAAAAGAAAGGGTTTTTTCTGATGATCTCTCATAATAATATTGTCATTTACCTAAAATCGCAGTATATTTAGACAGTACAAATATTTTAAAAAATCCCCTTTAAGTGAACTCTCTATGTTCTTTTAAATCACAACGTACAAAAGTTACACAAATATTACTACTTATATGAAAAATCACAAAATATGGCTTAGGCTTTAAGTATATAGCCCATACTTTTAACTAGTACTTAGTTAATAAATTTCAGTCTCATCATGCTTATAAAATAATCAACACGAAAATAATGAATTTCAGTCTCCTCATGCTTATAAAATATTCAACACGAAATCAGTCTTACTATAATTATTAAGTATACTTTTTCCTTTTACTTCTTAGTTTTTCCTTAAAAAGTGAAAAATTGTATTTATATTGTTGTGTAATTGTAGGCTGAGGCTGAGTCTGTCATAACCTGTGAGTCGGTACATATGTCATAACTAATCAGATTTATTAGTCATGACTAATCAGATTCACAGTTATGACATATGTACCTCAACTCTTGTTTGGTGCACTCTTCATGTGCCCAAAATCCACATGTTATGCATTGCACCCAATGTTCACCTGGTCTGCTGGACCCATACTCTTCCCCGCAAACCAAGCAATAAGTACTTTCTTCATCGGTACTAGAGGAACTCTTTCGTCTGCGTTTGGGTATTTTAGGTGTTTTTTCAGTCTTTGTCTTAATCTTTGTTTTTTTTTCCTTTGTGTTTAAGTTCTTCTTAATCTTGCCAGCTTGTTTTTTTCGATCTCTTTCTTCGGTTTCTTTTCTTATATTCTCTTTTTCCGGAGTATCCGTATATATAGTTGATTTCCTTTTTCTTGCATTTGTGACATTCCTTTTTCTAGGTGGTGCCTTGGGATATGGTCTTATAGATGCCGGCGAAAATATGCTAGTGGATGGTAGGTCAGAAATTGCAAGTGGATCTGTGGTGGTAGGTGGTGGAATCGGATGTGGAAAGTCAGTTATTCCCGAAGATGCAGTTTGTGAAAATGTGCTAGTCGACGGTACGTCAGAAATTGCAAATGGATCACAATTTTCCTGTTCGTGGAATGATGTTTCAATCATTGTGTCAAATTCCTCAGCAGCAATAGACGGTGGAATCGGATGTTGAAAGTCAGGTATTGGTGGATCAGAATCTTCCCGTGCGTGGACAGATGATGCAATCATTGTGTTCAATTCCTCTGTAGCAATAGACGGCGGAATCGGATATGGCAAGTCAGGCTGTGTATTCTCTGAATCTTGAATAACTGCTGTTTCTTCAGGGTTTGGATTTGGTCGGTCAGTGACGTTCGAAGGAGCAAAATCCATATCACTGAAAATGTCTCTGTTAAAAGGATATATTCCCGTGCATCTAAACCCAGACTGTATGTTGCTTTGTGTAATCGCTCGCGGCCAAGCATCGGCGACTATTCTTGGGATATCGTAAATGGTCATTGTTTTGCCTGGGTTCGTCCTCATCCATCCATCGCATGCAGTATTGACTGCTTTTTTTAATGGCCCGTAGACTGAGCGGTCTAATGGCTGCAGCTTGTGACTGCAATGTGGAGGAAAAGAAAGCACGACAATTCTATTGGCGTAACAATAATCGATGCATTTTATAGATACATGCGATGCATGGTTGTCTAAAAGCAATAAAGCTCGGTGATCTAAAGAACATTTCGTGTGTCTTTGGAAGTGTCGCAAAAATGTAATAAAATCTTCTTCTTGCATCCAACCAGATTTGTTTGCGGTTCCGATGCTGCCAACTGGACCGCCCTGAATGAAATGGCTTTGGTAAAAGACGCGTGGGAATGTGAACATCGGTGGAATTACATTACCGATTGCGTTTGCGGCTACAGTGACGGTTACCAGAGCACCACGTTCAGCTGATGTCATAGCACCTACTTGTCGACTTCCTTTCTTAGCAAGGATCCGATTTGGTTTCTGCACTGTCGTAATTCCTGTCTCATCGACGTTGTAGATGTCTTGTGGTTCAAACTTGTGTTTGTCTAGTACTTTTTCTAAATTATCGTAAAATTCGTCAACATTGTGTTTATTAAAACTTGTTGCTCGCGCCAAACTAGTAGCTTGGGCACATCTAACTGATAACTCAGGGTGGCGGTCTAAAAAACCTCGGAACCATTCTATCCCAGCCATTTTATTAGCGTCCCATGAAGGTGGTCTTGTTAAATTGTATCGCAGAGTCAAATCGTAGGCCATTTTTCGTAAGTCTGCTGTAGACAGCCCAAAGTAAATGTCAGCCGATTTCATCGCGTAATTTGCTATCTCTGTTTCCTGTTCGTTGCTAAAGATTTTTCTTGCCGAATTATAACCCATGGTCACATTATCAATAGGAGTGCCTGGTGGCGCCTCCTTTCGTTTTTTTATATACCTTCCTAAGGAGACGTGGTCTAATACAAACATCTTAGCAGCATATCTCACCGTCTTTCCTCTCTGAACTTCATTATATGCCTCTTGATATGAGAACAAATCTTTTGAGTTCCGATCGGTGAGATGCTTCCGTTTCCTGGGCATCTGAAAAAGAAATATATTTGTACAATAACTAGTAGTTAGCCCTAACAATAACGTCGTGTACTCACAAATGTATAGCCAAAAGAGCTAAAAATTCTCGTTTCTTGTAGGTATGGGAGAGAATTATAAATTTCAATTTAATTATTACATTTTTTCTCCGGACTTTTCTACGGACTCCTGAGTAAGTTAATATGAGATGAAATAATTGCGTAGGACCTTTATATCTAATTTAATTCTAATGGAATTTAGAATTAAATTAGATACCAAAGGTCCTACTCTTACTCAAACTTACTCAGGAGTTCGTAGAAAAGTCCGGAGAAAAAATGTAATAATTATTAGAATTGAAATTTATAATTCTCTCCCATACCTACAAGAAACGAGAATTTTTAGCTCTTTTGGCTATACCTACATTTGTCAAATTAGAAAAAGTTTTGAATAAAATATATATGGATCTCAAATGGACTTTTTCGATACCTACCTCAATCTCTGTAAATCTCTTCACTTACGTAGGTACCTACTCAATATACACATAATAATTATGAGCATTTGGAAGCTTTGGGCTTTGTCATGATTGAACCATGTGGACGATTGAAACGTTTCAACCGTCCACAAAAAAATGGTTCAAACGTCCACATTTCATTTTATCAAATTCATAATCAAAAATATAGTTTATAAACCGCCATTAGCGGCAATCCAATGAGACATAATCATTCCTAAATAACTAAACTACACAGTTAAACCAAAAAATATATCAAAACACAATGGTAAAAGGTTAAATAGAAAAAATAACAAGTTAAGCGAACTTACTTTTTTTGACTTGAAAACAAAATACGACTCCCACGTGCGACTGCTTCGCTCGGTGTGTCGAGCGCCACTGGCGGTCTGGCGGTCGCAGCCAGCGTTGCCAACTCAACAACAGTAAATGTCGCTCTCACGCTGGTGAAAAGTCGCTAGATATCGCTAAATGAGTAAAATTGAAAAAGTCGCTAGAACTCGTTAGATTTTTTATCAATTAATTACTTTCTTGGGTTAAAAAGGCAAATCTACCAACATTCGGTAGATTCACCTGTTTAATCTTCATTCACCTCCACCAATTAATGAAGGGCAAAATAAAAATCCATACTAAGTACCTAGATCTTTAATTTTAATCTCTCTTTATTCGTTAATATTAATTATTACTTAAACAATTCAACATACACAGTGATATAATATACATTAACTATAATTAGTATCTTATTCTAAATGAATACGTTTGGATCTATATTTAAATAATTATCTATATTATATGTATTTATCATCACTGTTAGTATTTATTATTATTATCACTATATACCTTACACCATACCTTTACATAGATTGTTTATATATAAGATTTTTTTTTTTTTTACTTAATTAATTATATGAGCCGTGATGTAGAGCGAGACTCTCTAGCACAGGTATTATATACTTAAAAGAGAGTCTCACACCCTGGATATTGTTTAGATTAAGTAAGATAAAATAAACATATTTGTTGTATTTGTATTGTATTTGTATTAATCTTCGTCGGTATCGACTTCTGAATCATTGATGATTTGGAAGGGTATTGAATCGCTCAAACTTACGAGGCTTGAAGTAGATGGTTGTGGCTCATTTTTAAATGAGTACGCTTTATTTGTTCCAATCTGCCTTAAAACATCTGATGGTAGCACGTAACTGACACATGTCTTATTCATACATTTTAGTACACATCTGATCATCAAAATCGAATTTAAGGTTGCTAGCCCCATTCGATTACGTAGCTTTGATTTAACTAAATTCATCGCGCTGAAAATTCTTTCGATTTCTGCATTTGAATGCGGCAAAGATAAAACTGTAAATGCAAGACTGCATAGTTCGTGGAATGGATTGTGGTTTCCGGCATCTTTGTATGTGTGAACTTCAACCCAAAAATCGATTGTATTTTGAATGTTATTCCATTTAACAAAGTTAATATTATTCCATTGTTGAGAAATTTTTTCTATTGCTGGAGCACTCGTGATTCCTAATTCTCTAGCCAAGTCTATGACATCACTGTCATTAGTTTTTGTCCTCAAAATTTCGCTCACAGACAATAGATTCATTTTTGTTAAAATTTCGATATTTGGCGGAAGCCTGTTCTGCAATTCCGAGATAAGTTTGAGTGTGAAATTGATGCATCTTTTTTTAACAATTTTGATATTGTCATCACTCAAATTTAAGGTCCCGACACACTGTTCAAACGCATAGCCCAGAGTAGTAAATGGATTTATATGGCTTTCCAGAATTTCCGTTGTCAGGACGTTTACATTGGCTGGTTGGTAGACTACTCTCTTGCTGATAGATTGGAGAAGTAGTGTAAGACTATCCAGCATCTTAGTAGGATCAGTGTTCTCACCCTCAAATATTTTCAAGGTATTTTGTACTTCTCCTAGTACGCTCTGGATGTAGGTTAAATAGAGCAAGTTACTTTTATCCTCAAACATGGCATGTAGAATCTCCGCTGTGTAGCAATTTTCTCTACTTTTGCAAATGGAAAAATGCAGTTGCAGTTCATTCCACTGTTGCAAAATACGACAGACAGCTGGATATATGGACAGCCATCGAGTTGCACATACTTTTAGTATTTTTAAAGGCTCCTTTCCGCAATTTATTGTTTCATATATGTGTTTGTATTCTCCTTGGCGTTTTGGAGATAGGCAGAACCAATTATACGTTTCTCTTACCAAATATTCAACATTACGAGGAAGCGTAGATTCAGAAGCATGGCTCACTGCTAGCTGGAGTGAATGACATACACAACGCACTAGTATTAGATTTGTTAATCCATAATCAACTTGCAATATCTTGTGTAAGCCATTATTGACTCCTGTCATCACAGAAGCGTTGTCTGTTCCTATTCCAATCAAATTTCCTATGTCTAAATTATGATCCTTTAATGTTACTGCGATCGCATCAGCTAGATTTTTGGCATCAGCTTTTTCAATAGGTGTTAGTGACAAAAATGTTGACACTATTCTTTTTTGTGACTCACTAAAATATCGTATGGCCATCCCCAAATATTTTGACACGCTTACATCAGTAGATTCGTCCAAAAGAAGACTGAATTTTTGGTCACCGATATCAAGTTTGAGAATATTCTTAAAATGTGGGCCCAGTACTTCACTTAATATGTTCGAACATTTTGTTCGGTGTAAATGTAGGTCATTACTGGATTTGGAGTCATCGAATATTTTTTTACACAGTTCGCCAAGATGATCTACTGTCGAAACTGAGCAATGCTCAGCAATAAAAAGGGCAAGTGATGCTTCTGCTTTACTGGAATTTTTCACGCTATCAACTATTTTTTGCACTGGCAAGGACTGCTGAGTGCATTTTATGTTCACTTTTTTCTTGTGTTTTTTGGTTTCAGCGTGTTTTTTTATGTCACTTATTTTGGCATAGAACTCGGTTTGGCAGTAACGACACATACCTTTAATATCATTCCCTTGTACAGGAGCCAGCCATCCTTTATATTCAGGAGAATCTTCCCATTCCTTTTTATACTTTTGGCTATAAACTTTCTTCATTACCGGTAATTCCATTATCGGTAACTCACTAAACACTAATAAAACGCATAAGGTTATTATTTTGAGACAAATGTTCGATTACGTTATTATTTCGCTAGCAAAGCAACAGACCATATCAGATTTCTTTAAGGAGTGAATGACGGATGAATGAATAATAACAAAACCAAACATGAGAAAGGGATTCCCCTACTAGCACGATGATTGACGGTATGTACTATACCTATGCCTTTTAGTCATTCTTGAGTTGGCAACAAATTAAGCTAAATAAACAAAACCGGATCTTATTTCAATGGAATAGTGTACATATTAGTATGTACAGAAGAAAACGATGGATATTCGTTTATTAAGTCAGTAATTATTTGAAAAATACCACTATAAAAAAGTCGCTAAGAAAGTCGTTAAATTATTTTTGTCGCTAAAAGCCATCAAAATGTCGCTTTTCATGCGAAAATGTCGCTGAATCTAGTGACAAAGTCGCTAAATTGGCAACGCTGGTCGCAGCGGCGTCGACGGACGGAGTGGCGCGTGTGACGTCACACTACTAGGTAGCACAGTTATTGAGAAAAACGCAATGTTTCAAACATGACACGGTTCAAACGTCCCCAGCCTACCCTACCTATCGAGTTAAACTGTCCAGAAAGTACTGATATATTCCCAGCTGCCCCCACTTGAATAAAAAGGTAGTTCTTAAAAAAGCCTGAGCGCTGATATCATCAAAGAAATTCCGCCTATCAAGTTCAGAAGTTTGGATTGGAACTCTCAATATTGTGCAAAACAGCTGTAGCAATGATTATTGGAAATGTTTTCTCGAATGATAATCCTAAACCGATAGCCATGGATGGGAAACGTCTTTTCCAGACTCCAAACAATCGTTCTATACAATTCCTTGTCCTTATTTGAGACTCATTATACAAATTTTCAGCAGCAGTATTACAGTGTTCTAATGGCGTCAGCATTATAACTGTTACATCCATAACCTGCGTCTCCAACAAGAATAGAATTTCCATAATGCCCCTGTTCAAACAATGCCCTTCTATAGCAGTTGTTAAAAATATATGAGTCAGTAGGTACCTACTGCCTGGCCATCGAGCTACCACATCAGTAAATTCTAGTTGGTTGCATATGGCTTGGATGTTAATTGAAAAGTAGTGTTTTCTGTTACGAAAAAACTCTGGATGCTCTCCTCTCCACCTAGTGATTTGGTCAATTTTACATGAGTGCAATCTATAGCACCTATTACATATGGAAATCTAGCCCTCTTATAAAAGAGGGCTATAGGTGGCTATAGGTGCTATAGATTGCCCGATGATGTTCAACAGACACAAACCGGTTTTTATAAACCGGTTTGTGTCTGTTGAACATCATCGGGCAACTCTGGAAATGAAATGTGGAGTGGTCGGAGCGAAGCAACAGCAGCACTGACTTTATGCACAATTCTATGAAGTGCTAAATCCACACAAATCCGCTGCAGTCATTTGATAACACCCAGTTGCGTAAAAACGTAGAGCACATAGCAACTGATTAATAGGAGATACACTATTGTTTCTGGAACAATAATAATTATTGATTAGCCAGTTTTTTTTTTCAACAGCATATTTATAACGTGGAGTGCCGGCAGTAGAATGTTATCCCCTCCTCACATGCCCGTGGATGCAGTAAGAGCCTGCTAAGGGATACCTCCGGAAGATGGGCAGCAGCGTCTTTCCGTGTATCAACATCCCGTACTGCGCTCGCCAACCCGCCTGCCAAGCGTGGCGAGTATGGCAACTACTCCTCATGGGGATCCATGAGGGAGGCCTGTGTTCAGTACCTAGTGGAAGTTTTACGGCTGAAATGATATTTATAACAAATAAAACATAATTGATACTTACATATTTGTAGGAAACTCTATTTTATCTTCAATAGACTCTAATAACGACAGAACTGTTGGTTTCGTAAGACGAAATCTTGTAAAAAAGTCTTTGTCATGTAATGACGTGAAAGTGACAGCCTTTGAACGCGTTTATTGTGCTAAAACGTCGAAAATCGGGCGTTCAGAAATTAAACTCGGTTGAGCTTAAGCTCGGTTCAATGTATGCTAGTGAAATGCAAACTGAAGCGCTGAACGCAGTCAAAGGCTTAAAAAAGGTTTAGCTTGAATGATCAATTTCGTTAGTTAATTAGCGTTCAGTGGCACCGGTGAAATTGGCCCTAAATCACAGATTACAGAGCCTAAATGACCTGTGGAATCGTCGTTCTTTATGTGTCGACAAATATTATGGAAAAGTGGGAGCGCGATGTCACATTTCAAGGAAATGAAAAACCTTATCAATTTTTTTAGTGGAGAGTATCTGTTCTGTGATAGAACCCACGTCCGTCAAATCAATCCTTGACTCTTCCTTAAGCCGGAAGTGCTTTAACCAATAAGCTACAGAACCCGTGACAAGTCAGTAAGTTTTTTATTAAAAGAGCTTCACCATTTTGTTTGATTTATTTATTCTACTTGAATAAGCGATAAAAATACCTTTAGATAATTAATTTACAACGGAGCGATGGTGTTGGTAATATGTTGAAAGGTAAAAGGTCAGATGTGTGGTGTATGGACTTGACATTATTACACCGACCGCAATGGTTTGTTACTCGAGCCAGTCATGCTGGATCCAAATATAGAGCACTTTGTTATTTGATAAAGAACTACGCGATGTGTCTGTTTGATTACGACTCTAATGTATGCAATGTATACAGCTACGGTAAATATTTATAATACCATATTTAAGAAATGTAATTTTTCATTTTTCGCCGTGGGGTGCCGGCAGTAGAATGTTACCCCTCCTTTCATGCCCATGGATACTGCATATACTGCAAACCATACAGGTACCCAACAGCGCAACTCTATGCTGATACTAAACTTCTCACAGTGAGACAATTGTGCATCCAACAAATGACTCTTAGACAGCACCTTATCAAACCTATACAGAGTTCCCAAACATTAAAAAGACGAACAAATCGAATTGCTACAGCGCATTGTAACACGTCATTAGCAAAAAAACATTTTCCTTACCTAGCACCTTACGTTTACAACCAAATAAACAAACTTACTCCATTAAAGGACTTATCTTACGCACAATGTAAAGTTAAAACTAAAACTTACTTACAAACCCTGAATTATATTGAAACCGAAAACTTAATGAAAGTTATCAGTTAATTTTAAAAAAACATGTATATTTCATTGTCCAAAGGGAATTGCAATCAACTTAAACAAAATAATAACAATAATAATCAAACACACAAACTCACACATACATACATACTTATTTATTACACTCACAGCTACACATTGTTATAGAGGTAGGTATGACTAATCCCACTTATTTAAAACAGTCAAACACGTAAATTCACACATACATACATAATACACTTGTTTTCACACATGACACATACATTACACTAACTTACGATGTATTTAATGTTTGGCTTCTAGCTTTTAGTTTTAATTTAAAAAAGGAGTAATATTAGTATCAGCTTTTACATCTTCTTTTTATCTTTTGTTTTTTTGTCATATTTACTATTATTTTTTCTTGTACAGTACCTACACATACTCGTAGGTAATAGTTAACTGATTTAACATAATTTTGTAACTTGTATACCTAAATAAACTATGCTGAGGTAGAGAACCCTCGCGTCTACAGCACAAGCCACGAGCTTAGTTAGAGCGAGGTGACGAAACTAAACATGTTACATTAGGTCTATATTAAGCATTTATTTGTTAATTTAGGCTTTACAGAAATAAACACTTTTTATCTTTTATCTTTTTATCATGGATGCAGTAAGAGCCTGCTAAGGGATACCTCCGGAAGATGGGCAGCAGCGTCTTTTCGTGTTCCAACATCCCGTACTGCGCTCGCCAACCCGCCTGCCAAGCGTGGTGAGTATGGCAACTACCCCTCATGGGTATGAGATCCATGAGCGAGGCCTGTGTTCAGTAGTGGACGTTTTACGGCTGAAACGAATTTTTCATTATTTCAGCCGTAAAACGTCCACTACTGAACACAGGCCTCCCTCAAGGCCCTCCGTGAGTATGGCAAGGAACTACCCTTCATGACTCCCTAGACAGATGGGTAGTTGTTGCCATACTCACCACGCTTGGCGAGGTAAGTATTAGAAGGAATTACTTTGTCTTATTTTAATATTTATTAATTCATAACGCCCAATAGAACGTTAATTATGACAATTTCACTTTTCTAAATCCTATCTGCGATACTATCTCGTACCAGTTTCTCATAGTGTGGTACTCAACAAAGGCGGAACATATCTAATACGCACCTGCGACAAGCATATCACTCAGATGAACTGAAATAGTACTTTCCCGACACGATGTTTGAATTATCTTAGCGCCACCGAATCTAAATTAAGATAAAAACTAATCAAAATTGTTCCGAGAATCTACTCCATTTACGACAAATAACAAGCCCACTCCTCATGTTATTTTAGACATGACTCGTATTTTCAAATAAAAATATTTATCTTTACTTAATATTTTATAGAGGTAAAGTTTATGACTTTGTGATGTTTATTTATGTTGTGAGTTTGTGACGTTGTAGGGCTCTCTGGACCTACTGAACCGATTTTGAAAATTCTTTTACTAATAGAAAGTATTTGTGAGTGTCATATACTATAAAAAATTAACCCGAAAATTTTAAATAGTTTTTGGTAGTAGGTAGTTGGATTTGCAAAGTAAGTCGGAGAAAAAACGGTTGAACGAAAACGTTTCTTACGAACGCTGCCTTAACGATGAGAGCTTAGAATTTTTATTCTAAGGATGAGAGGTAGGTATAGGTACCTATGTTTGAATTCTAGAGAAAAGTTTAAGAGCTTGATAATGCCTACAAAAAAATCAGCGACGGCTTTAAGGAAAACTAAAAACTAGGTATTTATTAATGTGCTAATGAATATCTTTCATATGATACCCCACATCACCTAATAAGTTCACAAAATTTTTGAAAACCACCCCCCTTGTCTAAAAAACTATGCAAATTAGAGAGTTCGCTATAATTTTCCTATAAAGTTTACATACGGGTTTATCTCTGCAATCTTAGGAGATAATAATATATATGATAATATATATAACATATCATATGAAAGGTATTTATTTGCACATTAATAAACAGTTTTCCATAAAACCGTATCGTTTTTGAGTTATTTACAGAAATCTTTAAAAAACGACCGTTCCCCCCTTATCTCCGAAGTTTGCAGAGATAAACCTCTGAAACTTTTATTGCTATTAGAAGTGTATGTAAAGATTAGAGGAAATTTATTACAATCTCTCTACATAACATACTTTTTTAGAAATCATCGAAAGTATAAAAAAATCTACATAAGTTCCGCTATCAGACAAGAGATGGCGCTGTCAAGGTTCTTCAACAAATATAAAACTGCTTTTGTCATATATTATATCGTATGATGGCACGGAACCCTCGGTGCGCGAGTCCAACTCGCTCTTGCCCGGTTTTATTTTTTACTTTAATGTGTTTATTTCAATCCGAACTATTTCCGCTTGGTACATACTTAAGTGTTTTTTCTTTCAATCCGCTTAGTTGTTGCGTGGATTAAGTGCTTCACACACGGCAGCTATAATGTAGAGATGTAGTACATTATAGCACGATACATTTCATTACGACAGCTATAATGTTTTTTTTTAAATTTTTAATGTATGGGAAGGAAGGAATGTAGATACAATACTACATAAAACCTTTAGAATGTAAATCCATTATTGGCTGTTAGTGATACATATTAGTTTATTTGTTATAATTATGAGCTGTGGATTTTGTTAATAAATAAAATAAATAAAATACTATACATTATTATTAGCTGCCGCGTGTGAAGAGCCTTAACTTATGAGAGATTTTAATGAAATACTGTCCACCCGCAAAGTTCTCGAATGGAGGCCACGGATCGGCAAGCGCAGCGTAGGACGTCCACCTACAAGATGCGCAGACGACTTGGTGAGAGCGGCTGGTCGGCGGTGGATGCAGACGGCTTCCAACCGCAGTACTTGGAGATCAATAAGGGAGGCCTTTGTCCAGCAGTGGACGTCCTACAGCTGATATGATGATGATGACTGTCCACCCACAGCTAGAAATCAGAGAATCTAGATATATCAATTATCGTAAGCTGTTCGAGGTTAGCAGCGAATTAATTCCCGTTATATGAAAAATCACCTTGAAAATTTCCAAGACATTAGGTACTTTTTAACACCACAAGGAGGTGTAAGCCTTAAGTAGATATTTAATTTACGCTACATTATTCGCAGGCAAACATAAATAATTAAAGTCATGCAAAGGCGAGGTGGTTGGGGGAGTTAGTAATTCCATTGTACCTAATTATACGTTGTATTTGTTATTCAAATCTAATATGAGATACTATTTTTAAAAGTGACCTAGAGGGCTGGTCATGAAAATGGATAAAAACAGCTGCTGGTATGTACTCATGTGGTTTGCTACCCACCTAGGTGCGCGCCGCTCGGGCGGGCGGCCGGCTCTTAGGGCGGGACTGTATAATTTATACCTGATGCGAGTAAAGCCATTGCGTGAATTGTAGCTAGGAACTAAGAACAAAGAACTTTTGTTAGAATCATGCCGACCAAGATTATTAATTGTGTGGGTACAAAGGTTAATGGCATAATGGTATGGAGCACAGACCTTGTAAGCATGTAGGCAATTATGAAAAACATGTTCTACTTTCCGAATATTTTTAAGTTTTATCTATGCTGTAAATTAGTATAAAATATTTATAAATATATATGGACCATTAACAGGTTAATAGGTTTTTTTTAATTAATAAAAACCGACATTAGAATCCGATCATCATCAGATTTCAATAAGAAATCTGATGCTTCTATTTTTACACACATTTTTAACAGTTGCATTACAACTGTAGGATTATTTCCCGACCTTATGAAGTAGTAAATTAGTTCCTTTGTTTGAATTTGGTAGTCACACACAGTGTTCCCGCCAATTACAGACCCATTTATAGAAATGTAGTATTAAAAAAATACTTTACTCTTGATTGGACTTTATTGATGCGTTTCTCGTCGTGGGTGGACTACCTACGATGAGTAAAACCCTAAGGAAAACCCTTAAAAAAAATATCCTCAACCTACTTCATGATAATCAATTTGGATTCACGAAAGGTAGATCAACAACCGATGCTGGAACAATACTTTTTTTTTAAACATAAGTAGGTAGGCATATTTGGGGCCTGGGAGAGTTTGCATCAATAAGGTCCATGCGACCGCACTGAATAAATTATTTTGTTTTATTTGAATTGAGGTTTTTTGTGATCTGTCCAAGGCTTTCGATTGCGTTTGTCACAACATTTCAGAAAGCTTAAATATTACGGCATTGAAAGCAAGGCATTTGATCTCCTTCAGTCGTGTTTATCTGAAATTTTTATTCTATTATTCTACATTATTTAGCTCCCTTTACAATTTGGGAAACATTTTCAATTTTTTCAAAATTTTCACGAAAACAAATTTATATTTTGGTGGCTCTACGAAAAAAATGGTTCAGCAATATATGGAAATTTGTCATTGTTCTATATCTATGTATGTATACTTATAATAATGAATACCTATTTCCCTTGATCACGGCATCACACGTGAACGGCTGGACCGATTTCGCTAATTATTTTTTGTTGTGTTTGTTATTGTCAGGTAAAGGTTCATAAAAAACCATCAAAAGGCATTCAGTTATCTTCGAAACGAATTATCTATTTTGCAAGTGTCCATATAATCATGAAATAAAATTGTTTGTTTAATTATATGATCTTAAATTACGTTTATCAAGTTTGCTTCCGATTCAGATAGTATAATTATTACCTAAGCTAATAGCCATGTCCTCCTTTTGTAGGTACTTATTTATGTTTAATAAACTTACATCTTAATGTAGCCACACATTAAGAAGAAGTTAAAATAATGTTGAATCAAATATATAAACACTCTAAGGCCTCTGCCTCGAATCTTGCGGGCAGCGGGGCGGCGGCGGCGGCGGCGCGGGAGCGGCAGGATCTTATGCGTAAAATCAAAGCCTGCGCCGCTGCCGCGCCGCTGTTATGGAGGGCCGGTCCATTTGATTTTACGCATAAGATCCTGCCGCTCCCGCGCCGCCGCCGCCGCCGCCCCGCTGCCCGCAAGAAACGAGGCAGAGGCCTAAAACTAAAAACCTACTCTCGTAAAAAGATTAGGGTTTTTGAAATAAGTAGTAAGCTCATTTATTAGGGTTCCGGACCAAAATGGTAAAAACGGACCCTTATAGAATCATTCTGTCTGTCTGTCACAAATGGATATCTCGACAACTACCTACTGATGCTATCAACTTGAAATTTTAAATGGTAAAAGATAACACTTTTTCACTAATATCGCATATATGAAAATGTTAAAAAATATTCTTATTTTGATTGCAGGGGGCGGATAGGGGATCTCAAAATTTTTAAGTTAAGTTACTAGGCCGTGTTACCTTATGATACCATATACATATAAAAGGTATTCATTTGCACATTAATAAACAGTTTTTATTTTTCCTTTAAGCCGTATCGTTTTTGAGTTATTTACAAAAATGTTGAAAAAACGACCGTCCCCCCCCCCCCCCTTATCTCTGAAGTTTGCAGAGATAAACCCGATAAACTTTTATAACTACTAGAAGTGTATGTAAAGTTAATAGGAAAATTATAGCGAACTCTCTAATTTGCATAGTTTTTTAGGCAAGGGGGGTGAAAGGGGGGTTTTAATAATTTTTGTGAAGTCACTAGGTCAAGTGGGGTATCATATAAAAGGTATTTATTTGTTCATTAATAAACAGTTTTTAGTTTTGCTTTAAGTCGTATAGTTTTCAACTTATTCACAAAAATGTTGAAAAAAATAGCGTTCCCCCCCTTATCTCCGATGTTTGCAGAGATAAACCTCTGAAACTTTTATTGCTATTAGAAGTGTCAAGATTACAGGAAAATTATTACAAACTCTCTAAATAGCATACTTTTTTAGAAATCATCGAAAGTGTAAAAAGTCTACGTAAGTTCCGCTATCAGACAAGAGATGGCGCTGTCAAGGTTCTCCAACAAATATAAAACCGCCTTTGTCATGTATTCTAATGGCACGGAACCCTCGGTGCGTGAGTCCGCATCGCTCTTGCCAGGTTTTATTTTCGTAGTACACGTACACTGGCATATTGGAAAAGAAACATCAAGTTAAAAAATGAGCCCGCCTCGTGGGCTCCTGGCTCCACGAATGTGACCGAGTTTAGCCCACGACGTGGGTCACTGGATGCGAATGTGTTAAATAAGTCAAAGTAGTAGATAGTTATCGCATAAAATACCTAATTACTAAAAAAATATAGAGGATCTGACGTAGAACTTCTTTTTAGAAGCCGATTAAAGATTCCAATATCATTTTATCTTATCGTTGGCTTTTATGAACTTTATCTTATCGTATCACCTTTTTAGGGTTCCGGACCAAAATGGTAAAAAGGAACCCTTATAGAATCACTCTGTCTGTCTGTCTGTCTGTCACACATGGATATCTCGAGAACTACTGATGCTATCGACTTGAAATTTAAAATGGTAAAAGACAACACTTTTTTACTAATATAGCATATTTAAAAATGTTAAAAAATATTCTTATTTTGATTGCAGGGGGGCGGATAGGGGATCTCAAAAATTTTAAGTGAAGTTACTAGGCCGTGTGGGGTATCATATGAAAGGTATTCATTTGCACATTAATAAACAGTTTTTAATTTTTCTTTAAAACGTATCGTTTTTGAGTTATTTACAAAAATGTTGAAAAAACGACCGTTCCCCCCCCCTTATCTCCGAAGTTTGCAGAGATAACCCCGTGATACTTTTAAAGCTAATAGAAGTGTATGTAAACTTTATAGGAAAATTATAGCGAACTCTCTAATTAGCATAGTTTTTTGGACAAGGGGGGTGGAAGGGGGGTTTTCAAAATTTTTGTAAAGTAAAAAGTTAATGTGGGGTATCATATGAAAGGTATTCATTTGCACATTAATAAACAGTTTTTAGTTTTTCTATAAGACGTATTGTTTTTGAGTTATTTACAAAAATGTTGAAAAATTGACCGTTCCCCCCCCCTTATCTCCGAAGTTTGCAGAGATAAACCCGTGATACTTTTATAGCTCATAGAAGTGTATGTAAACTTTATAGGAAAATTATAGCGAACACTCTAATTTGCATAGTTTTTTAGACAATGGGGGTGGAAGGGGCGTTTTCAAAATTTTTGGAAAGTTACTAGGTAATGTGGGGTATCATATGAAAGGTATTCATTTGCACATTAATAAACAGCTTTTAGTTTTCCTTGAAATTGTATAGTTTTTGAGTTATTTACAAAAATGTTGAAAAAAATAGCGTTCCCCCCCCTTATCTCCGAAGTTTGCGAAGATAAACCTCTGAAACTATTATTGCTATTAGAAATATATGTAAAGATTAGAGGAAATTTATTACAATCTCTCTACATAGCATACTTTTTTAGAAATCATCGAAAGTGTAAAAAATCTACATAAGTTCCGCTATCAGACAAGAGATGGCGCTGTCAAGGTTCTCCTACAAATATAAAACCGCCTTTGTCATATATTATATTGTATGCTCCTCTCCTGCCCGTGGATGCAGTAAGAATCTGCTAAGGGATATCCGGAAGATGGGCAGCAGCGTCTTTCCGTGCAAGAACATCCCGAACTGCGCTCACCAACCCGCCTGCCAAGCGTGGTGAGTATGGCAACAACCCCTTATGCACTTGGATCTCTAAGTCAATGAGGGGGGCAGTGGCGTAACAATAGGGTGGCAGGGCTGGCAAAATGCCACGGGCCCCCGACCCAAGAGGGCCCCGGCCCAAGAAGCCGCGAGCTCAAAAATATTTTTATACCTACATACATTGTACCTGAGTATTTTATTTTATTTGAAAAGTATATTTTTATAAGTTCTACTTAAAATCCAAAGTGAGACAACTAAAGACCATAATACAATTTCAAATTAATCGTTAAGCATTTCAACCAACCTAAACAAAAAGATGTTGATTCATTTTTAGAGATGTACACGTTACCCGCGACGAGTAATTTTACTTAGGTTACGAGTTTACTTATTTTCAAACGTTTTAAGGCATTTGAAAGATCGGATTGATCTTTCAAATGCCTTAAAACGTTTGAAAATTTGTCTAGAAGAATTGGAAAGGTATCGACATGAATTTGAAAATTTAAAAATAGAAGCAAATAGTGTAGCGGAAAAATGGTCCATCACCCCTGAATTTTCTAAAACTCGTCAGAGGAAGGTAAAACGCCATTTTGATGAGCTTTGCGAAGATGAGCGTCACTAAGATCCGGAAAGTTTGTTCAAAGTGAACATATTTTATCGAGTATTGGACATTATTATAAACCAACTGAAATCGCGTTTCCTCCCAATGAATAAAATTGTTTCAAATTTCAGTGTTTTACAGCCTTCCACTTCAAAAGTTTTAAATGACACTGATCTATTAAAAAAAGCTCTAGAATTTGTTGAGATATATAAAAAAGACATATCTGAATCATTTTCCAGAGAAATTCTCAGTTTTCGATCCACTTTCAGAGACGAAATAGAAAAATCTTCGTGTTCTTGCTGATTTATTAATAATAAAAAATAATTTTATGTCCTGCAGCTTTCCTGAAGTATGCACTGCATTAATGTTATTTCTTACATTTCCTGTGACTACAGCTAGTGCTGAACGATCATTTTCAAAATTAAAATTGATAAAAACCTATTTAAGAAACTCTATGAGACAAGACAGGTTATGTAACTTGGCTATTCTGTCTATTGAAAATGCTATAGCCCGATCTTTAAACTTTGTTGATGTTATAGACACTTTTGCGGAACAGAAAGCTCGAAAAAAGATTTTTCTTAATAAATATCTTATTGAAATTAAATTGTTATTGTTATTTCATTGTAAATGTATGAAGGTTTCCTCACGATGTTGTTCCTTCACCGAAAAGCTAGCGAACAGATGATGAACGCATTGAGATATTATGTTCTATGGATGAATGTGAAGTCTCCAATACGCATTGGGCTAGCGTGGGGACTACAGACCATTCCCTCTCGCCTAGGAGAGGAGGCCTATGGCCATTAGTGGGACATATACAACGTGTAATTGAGTACGCTGAAAATTACTAAGTTTATTAAAATTAAACTGAGTACAACGTGACGATTTTTACTGATAGGGCCCCATCAAAAGAATTTGCCACGGGCCCCAGATGATATAGTTACGCCACTGGAGGGGGGCCTATGTCCAGCAGTGGATATCTTACGGCTGTAATGATGATGATGATATTGTATGATGGCACGGAACCCTCGGTGCGCGAGTCCAACTCGCTCTTGCCCGGTTTTATTTCAAAGGACTTGCATTTTAAGTGATGAACGTTAAATACCTAGCTTTTAGCACTTTTGAGTTTTATATTGTCTAGACAGGCAATGTTATACTAGCTTGTGCCCGCCGCCGCTTCGCATGCGTTGTACCCGGATAAAAAGTAGCCTATGTGTTAATCCTAGTCAACATCACGTTATAGCAAAATTTCAGCTTGATACGTACGCTAGTTTTTGCGTGAAGAGGTAACAAACCTCCATACAAACAAACTTTCGGCTTTATAATACCTATTAGTGAGAAGACACGCCATGACAAACTACTCGTAACGATGTTAAGTTAGGTATGGTAAGAGGAAAGACAGACGATTTCAGAACCTTCTCCATTTGTAGGGTTTCGTAGTAAAATAAGAAACCCTTATAGTTTCGCTTCGTCTGTATGTTGGTCGACCTGTAGACCTGTTGTAAGAATTTGGTCTATGTGTATATTTACCTACCAAAACATATTAATTGCGTTTTCGCGTTTCGCCGTGGAGTGCCGGCTGTAGAATGTTACCCCTCCTCTCATACCCATGGATGCAGTAAGAGCCTGCTAAGGGATGCCTCCGGAAGATGGGCAGCAGCCTCTTTCCGAGTATCAACATCCCGAACTGCGCTCGCCAACCCCCCTACCAATAGTGGTGAGTATGGCAACTACCCCTCATGGAGATCCATGAGGGAAGCCTGTGTTCAGTAGTAGACGTTTTACGGCTGAAATTATTAATCGCATTTTCGGCCAAATGTTTGGAAAACTGAATCACTTACCTATAGCGATTTTACCAGAGCTAAGTACCTATACCGTTAGAGTTTTCCTAGAAAGCTCATGGTTTTTATCAGATTTGTAATGCTGACTTAGTACCTACCTACTTAGGTATACTTAGATTTAAAACGGCGGGGGACTCGAAAAAAAGTTAAAAACTTTAATATTACAAGGTAACTATGTATACCTATCGTCTTATACTGTAGATACAGAGAAAAATCCAAAAACTATATATTTGCAATGGAACCATAAAAAAATCGTAAAAAAATTCGAAATCCACCATCGAGGTTATGCAACCCTACGTGCGGTCATAAATTGGATGGGCGACCGAAACTTTCTGTGCATTTTTAAAACTTTTACTACCTAATCATTATTATCAGATCAGCTAATTTATAATAATATCGGCGTCATTATTTTATGTGTCCATGCAAAATAACAACTATAAAGTAGGTACCTACTAATAGTCTTTGTGAAGCCGAAAACAGACAGAGAGACAAGCGAAACTATAAGGGTTCCTTGTTGTACTACGGAACCCTAAAAAGGAATCATCATCATCATCATCATGTCAGCCGTAAAACATCCACTACTGAACTCAAGCCTCCTAGATCTCCATGAGGGGTTGTTGCCATACTCACCACGCTTGGCAGGCGGGTTGGCGAGCGCAGTATGAGATGTTGATACACGGAAAGACGCTGCTGCCCATCTTCCGGAGGTATCTCTTAGCAGGCTCTTACTGCATCCACGAGCATGAGAGGAGGGGTAACATTCTTCTGCCGGCACCCCACGGCTAAAAAAAAAAAAAAGGAATAAGACAAAATAAGAAATAGAAGGTCTAGACATTTTCTTATCAACCTACATAATAAACCGCTCGCTTTTAATGCACCTAGGCATTTACCTACATACTTAGCATCAAGAAGTTGCTTGGACCTTCACATATTTTCACGAATTGCAAAATACAAGACTTTCCGTGACTAGTTTCCTTTTTTAAAAGTGCAGTTTTGCATGTTGTTATCGCTTGCAGATGCGTGATAGTAGATTATAAAAATGCTGTCTAGGGTTACTGGGGTTATAAATTAGCTGGCTATCTTGACGTTTTGTTAAGCTCGGCTGAACTTATAAAAGTTCCCTACCTATCAAAACGAACCAAATAACAATTATACTAAACGGTAAAGAGAGAGGCCTTTTGCATTGGTGTGGTCGGGAGGATTCAGCTAGGCTAAACTAAAATGCCTTACGTAGAGTAGCAAGCTAATAGGTACCTACGGTCTATGTTTGTGAGTTAAGTAAGACCTATAATTATTGTTACCTTTAGAGTTCCGTACTTACAAAAATATCTATAGAGCCAGTAAGTCCTAACATTAGTTAGGTAAGTAATTCTTCAAGTGAGAAACAAACTTCTAAAATCAATTTAATTTAATCATTTCATGGCAGAAATAACGTGTGAGGTAGGTATCATATCAAGTAGGGTCATCATTATCATGGTTACTATATTAGTAACCTCTGCGGATTTTATCGTTCAGAGAGAGTCCGAGCATAGCACGCTTCATAGCTCGCTACGCGACTAAGCTGGTGGACCAGCCGTAACGAGGGTGTCCACGTTCCGGCACCGACATGACGACTGGTAGGATGCACTAGTTAAAAAGTTTCGTTTTTTTAAGCATTGTGGTATATATACAGGATGTAAAAGGACGACTACCGAAAACTTCGGGGGGTCAATGTACTCATCAATATGAACAACTAAGGAACTTTCGCTGTAAAAAAATGTGAAGAAACATATGGAACAGCTGTTTCTTTACATATTTTTACAGCAAAAGTTCCTTAGTAAAAGTTGTTCATATTGACGAGTACATTGACCTCCCGAAGTTTTCGGTAGTTGTCCTTTTACACCATGTATGTGATGAGGAAACCCTACGTAGTTTCCCAATCGCTGCCCTACTAAAATCTAAACTGTTAGCAAAACAAAAAAACATTGATGTAGTTTTAACCAAAAACTTTCTAGGAAAACTGTAACTATGCGGCTTACCAAAGTTACCAAACATGCTGGAATATAATAATTTATTTATTTAAAATATCAAAATCAAATAAAGTTATCATAATACGTGGAGGTTTTAATACTGCCATTTTAGAAGTTAATTTCATACGTACTAGACAAAGAAACTTATTTAATTCGTTATAATTTGCAACCATTATTTTATGGAACCAACAAGAATAACTGAAACTTCAGCAAAATGCATGGATAAAATAGTTATTAGCCCAAATGAAAATAATGTTGACAAAAAATAATAAGTAATTTAAAATCAGACCATTTAGGGCAATTCAGATTTTTTTTTTAATTTAGGCACATGAGACCTTACAACTCTGTCTCAGGGTGACGGGCGCATTGCAGTGCAGCGTTGGTCACGTGCTTAGTGAACGTGATCATCGCGAAATTACAATTGTTATAGGTAGAGGTTACTGCTTAACATCAGGTGGGCCTGCGGCTTGTCTCGTCATTTAGTAGTAGTAGTATAAAAAAAATTAAATTAAAACAATTATTAAAAAGACAATTAATTATGTCCTGTGACTACAAGTCGATTTGAAAGTTTACACTTAACTGGGATTCACAACCATCTATCAATTATTACAAAACCAACAATCCACAAGTCATATTGCCAGTTTTTTAACAAATTCAGCAATAATGTTCAAATTCAATATTTACACCCAAATCGATTGTAGTCTCAGATAAATCCGGATTTAGTGAGTGGGCAACTGTAGATATACACAAGAGTACGACAGTATACATGAGTATTTGATATAAATTGCAGCTTGATACCTCCACGCGTGCCTGAGAATAAGGGTCTTGACAGACAGACGGACGGACAACAAAGTGATTCTATAAGGGTTCCGTTTTTTTCCTTTCTAGGTACAAAACCCTAAAAACTTAAAAAATATTAATTTTTTTTTTATGTCTGCCAGGTAGCTAAATCCAATTTTATAAGCTCTACAATAAGAAATAGTAAAAACAAAATTAAAACCACGTGGCAAATTATTAATGCCGAAACAGGGAAAGAACATAAAAAAGTAATAAGGTGAAACTTAAAATTAATGATTATATTATTGATGCCGAAAAAGATGCCGACGTGGCGCAAGCATTTGAGACATTTTTTACTGATATCCCTATTTCGACGACAAAATCCTTAAACTCTTATCAAACAGTTGCTGAGTCAATCTATAGTACAAGCTTGCACATTATCTATTAATAGATAATGTGCAAGCTTGTACTATCGAATTTAAATTTGAATATGTTAATGACCAGGAAAAGGCATTTAAAATTATAAATGTAAAAAAAACAACGGATCTCTGGGGTATTTCCGTAGTCATGATTAAATCACTATTAGATCCTACTGTTGCACCTGATCTAGCCTTTATTTTTAACGAATATATTGACCGTGGTGTATTTCCTGATCTAATGAAGCACAGTAAAATAGTACCATTATTCAAATCAGGTACTGTGACTGACCCTACTAACTTTAAATGGATATCAGTTTTGCCAACGTTAAGTAAAATTTTTGAAAAATTTATGTTAAACCAACTATTACGCCATTTTAATACCAATAAATAAATAAAATAAATAATGCTGGACCAATCACACAGCATCATCTAGCCCCAAGCTAAGCAGAGCTTGTGTTATGGGTACTAGACGACTGATATACTTAATACAATAAACTACATAGATAGATATTTTTATTATATAAAGAAAAACACCCAGAACACCCTGAACAAATATCTGCAGATCGTACAGACATTCGTCCCAAGGCGGGAATCGAACCCGCCCCTTGCGTCACAGGCGGACCTTCGCCCGCTGCGCCACAGAGCTCGTCAATAATTTAATTTAATAATTCAATAATTTACTGCATTGTAAGCAATATGGCTTTACTAGAGGTAAGTAAACCACTGATGCTGGTAGAAAGAATTGTTGTCACATATTTATGATGCTTGGGAGAAGTCGCAAGATGCCATAGGTATTTTTTTGTAATTTGTCAAAAGCGTGAGATTGTGTTAACCACGAGACATTGGTCAAGAAATTGCATCACTATGGAATCAGAGGCAACTCCTTAGATCTTTTTATTTCCTACTAACAGGATTCAAAGAGTTGATGTTAATGGAATAACGATATCCGGGGTGCGTGGTTTCAATGGGTGTACCACAAGTATCCATACTTGGAACATTCCTTTTTTAATCTATATTAATGATCTGCCATATTTTATAACGGATAATCATGAGGTTGTATTATTCGCTGATGATACTTCACTAAATTGTTCAAAATGAAACGCCGTACAATCAATTATGACAATGTGAATAATGCAATCTCTAAAGTTGTCCATTGGTTCAATTCTAATAATCTATTACTTAATGAAAACAAAACGAAATGTATCAGATTTTCACTTCCAAATGTAAAACATACTAAAATTCAAATAAAAGGTGAAAACCTAGAACTTGTAGCTAACACTATATTTTTAGGTATCACCCTAGTTAATAAGCTTTAATGGGGTCCCCACATAGATAAGCTGTCAAACAGGCTCAGTTCTGCTGCATATGCAGTTAAAAAAGTTCGTTACCTCACAGACATAGCTACATCTAGACTTGTTTACTTTAGCTATTTTCATAGTATTATGTCTTATGGCATAGTGATAAGGGGGTGCGCTGGAGCTAAACATATAAACACTGTATTTGAGCTGCAGAAGTTTTCGTGCAACCTACAATATGGGCCCAGAGAATCGCTACGTGATAAATTTAAAGAAATTAATTTATTGACAGTTCCCTGTCAATATATTTACGAAATTCTGCTGTATACCCACAAAAATATTAATAGTTTTCCTAAGAAAAATTATTTGCACAATTTAGTTACTAGAAATAAAGATAAACTCGCGTTGCCCACTATTAGGCTACGTAAGGTCAATTTGTCTTTCAGATGGCAGTGTACACGCTTATACAATAAAATTCCTATAGAAATGCAGCAATTTTCTATTACTTATAACTTATTTTTATTAACTTTTAAAAAAATATAAATATCTATCAATATATATATATCTTCACAACAAAGCTTGCAGTCTGATTATCTAGAAGACAAAAATGCTTGGAATTAAATTTGCTCCAACTCCGAAACAACTAAAAAAACTAACAATAAAAAAAGAACTGTGTTTTCTAATCGCTTCTTATCACAGTGCTTAAAACAGGGAAGCGAACAGATTAATTCATGTGGCTTATTTCCTGTTAACATAATGTTTTAATTTTTATTTTTCTATGTTGACGTGTCTATATTGCAAACTATGGAAATAAATGAATGAATTTTTGAAAATTTCAATACTTTAAACTGAAAACTCAAATAATACCTACCGGTTACTATTTTATAGTAATACGTAAAAAAACACACCAACTTCTAACAAAAGGTCTACGGATAACTACGGAACCCTACACAACGCGTGTCCCGACACGCACTTGGTTTATTTTTATTTTTAGTAAGTACTTACTTACAAGGAAGGTTCAAGAGAACGGAAGTCAGTTCTTTCACTAAACACTTGTGCGTCAAAGTAAAAGAATGTGTTACGTGGTTTAATTGGAAAAACGCGATGGGGGTGCGAGGTCAGTTTAGTGCGCACCCACCTTCCATAATAGGTGGTTACGATACGATCTTGGGTAGCGGGCAGTCGAACTGGGCGAGGCAGGGTGGTCAGCTGTCGTGGCGCGCTCAGACCATTCTCGTGGCGCTTTACGCGGGAACTGTCACATGCCGCCAGCCCAGTTCTAATCAACTCCATGCATCATGGGTTGTACCAGCAGTGCTCCAAAAACGTTTTCAGCAAACGTAGGAAAAGAAGGTTAGTTGTTTTAAGTGTAACTGATAGGTAGGCAATAAGTATATTTAATAAATAATTTAAAGGCAAAGGAGATATATTTAAGGTTTGTGTGAACTAATGTTAACTTAATAGTTAATGGTGAGATAAGATAATAAGTCCGGTGTGAAAAAGTAAATGTGGGGGGTACCCCATTCGATCGTATATTTTTACCATGATCTGGCGTAGGTAGCCTTTGAAAGAGCTTACCGCTCTGCGTTTCCGATTTTAACGATATGGATAGGATTTATGTAACTTTGAAGTTCCCATTTCAATTTGAAAAAAAAATGTTTTTTCTTTAAAAAATTAGGTTGACTGACTCTATGACTCTATGTTCAGTATGTTATTGGAAATTTACCTGTTAACCGATTCTGTTAAAACTTGGCACATTACGTATGGAGTTCAGATGCCTCTAGACACAATGGAGCCCTGGAGTTGATATGTATTTTAGCGTCTTCGGTGGTTTTATTTTTAACATATTTTATTATTGTTATTATAGGCGAAAAACATAAGACTCTCCGTTTTATTTTGCAAAACGTATCAGTATGCTAAGCTGATGTTAAGAAAGTATAAAAACAAATCACAAAGAAATAATATTTAGCACGAACTTACCGCTCGTTCGTCGGACGTTGCTACGTAGGTTAGGGTTATTTTTAACCTACGGCAATTAAAAAGCTAAGGCCAACAAAGTCCTATATTAATTTTTACCGAAGGACACAAGAGTTTTTCGGTCATACTTTTTGGAGCAATATTCTTAAGTTCTTTGTTGACTTTACTCAGGGAATAAATGTCTTTATTCCCATGCCATTGACTCATTGATATTATTTAAGCGACACCTTGCCAAGAATGGCGAACGACAGAGGCAAACGGAATTTCGTAAATATATGTTGACAGGGAACTGTCAATAAATTAATTTCTTAAAATTTATCACGTAGCGATTCTCTGGGGCCCATATTGTAGATTGCACGAACAGCCCTCTTCTGCAGCACAAATACAGAGGCCCAGCCGTGGACAGAGAAGGACCGATGATTATGATGTACCTACTTTCTTATAAAATCAATAGGAATAGTAGCTTTTAGTTAAATAATAGGAGTATATAGGTACCTGGGCAGTAGAGCTGATGAATCCACTATACGAAACTTAGGAATCTAGGCACATGCTGGTATGTCAGTTTGCGAGCGGGAAACGACTTCAAGACCAAAATAAAAATTTTAATAACTTGTACTAGAACTCTCTCTGAGGAGTAATGTTTTCTTTGTTTGTGACACTGGACTAGACGAGTAAGTAGTTTATCGATCTGTTTATTTACAGACAAAAGTATACAGTTCGAAGAAGACGCAGAAGAAACTCACTCAAAGCCTACAGATGCGATCGTCACAGAAAGCGAAAATCGAACTGAAATTAACGTGCTTCCGCCAAGTGATGCCACAGAACCTGTACAGTTAGTTAGGAATAATCAATCTACGAATAGTTTAAAATCTGAAAGAGGTAAGCAATTAATTACACGGACATTTAACAAAGAAAACTGCATTAGAAAATGATGATTACGTAAAGTGGACTATCTTTGAAGGAAGCAAGCACGTAGTTTACGTCTAGTCTACAGACTACCGGTCGTCGTTTCATGTTAAAAGAACCTTGAGAAAATGTTACCTGTTGTCCGACATGTGAGTAGCTATCACGGTAGAAAACTTACCTACTCGTACATAATTTATATAACTATGTAAATAACTTGATGCAAATTGTATGAAAACAGGAAAGTCATAAAGCCATTTTCATATCGCGATTGAAATGAACGTTAATTGTTCCAGACTTAAATGGGAATGGGCACATTGTAGAGGTAGAAACTGAGAATATTGATCCTAGTAAAACGAACAACGTCGACGAACAAAGCGATGATCCACTGACCAAGTTTAAATTAGAAGCAGTAGTGGGAAAGTTTATTGAAATAGTCCAACAGGACACGAGTAATGAGGGTGTTGCGAACAGTGATGTGCTTGCTGAATCTACGGGAACTGACAGTCAAGAGGCAAACGAAACGATACAGGAATCAGCACCTAATGAAGACGACGATGAACATCAAAGTAAATCGTAAGTATCCGCTTAGGTACTGACAAAATTACTTATTGTGTCTCAATATTAACGCGCATTTTTCGATACTGTTGAATACTGTTTCTGTGAAGACTTTTATAGCGAGGACATAATTTAGCATAAAGTATTTTTAGTTTATTTATACGTAGGCAGACGGACGCTTATTTATTTATTAATTTACAACTGAAGAACTATAGTTAATTACTCAACTAAAGTAGCAATCAGCAACTATCCCATATCAGCAAATCTGTCTACGTTTGCGGGATGCCTTAGCATGCTGTATTCATATTGTGTCTATTTTTGGCGTCTTTATTAGAAGGGATACACACGTATATTGCTTTTATACTTAATTGTATGCATGATATAAGATATGACCAATTAAATATTAGTTTATTATAATTTTTTTGTTGGGTGACCTTTTTATGGTCTAAAATGGTATTTACCACAAGGAACTCATATGGTTTTAATATTAAAAGCCTAAACAGGCCTACTTCTAGGCAAAGGCCTTCCCCGTTTCCAATTTATATATTTCCCCGTGTTACATGGTGATTTTGATGATTTCCCTATTCAAATCTATTTAGAAACGGATATCAATTATATCCGGAAAAAAGAACTGGAAGACGTTGTACCTACCTAGAGTTTCGATTTGTGAAGTGCAGTAACGAGTAGGATTTAAAACCGAACCGGGATAGAAGGCTGCAACCTCTCATTAGGTCGACACGGCTCACTAATTACATTAGACACGCAATAATAGGAACCTTACCATTGTAAGTACCTAGCTTGGTAGCTAATGGGGTTCACACACTGCTACGCATCACGCTGCATGTTGCGTGAATGCGTCTTCTAACGTTGCTTGTAAGGCGGTTCACACACTGCCACGCATCACGCTGCATGGTTGCGTGAATGCGTCTTCTAACGTTGCTTGTGAGCATCTCCGTTTTTATAAAAAACACGCACAGTCCAACATGCATCTTCGCGCGTTCATGCAGATCACGCGCGTAGGTACGGAGAAACATGCACCCACGCGCGTAGGTGCGGGGTGAGACGCAAGATATGGCACACCGAGTCCCGCAGTCTAGCGAACACCTTTGAATGAAATGAGTCAGAGCCGTCGTTAATCCACAAAACGCAACTACGCGCGTGAGTGCGTGAAAAACCCGCACGATGATGCAGATCTGCACTCCCGCAAGTACGCGCGTAGGTGCGTCGATACGCAACATGCAGCGTGGTGCGTGGCAGTGTGATAATCGCCTAAGTATCTCCGTTTGTATAGAAAACACGCAAAGTCCAACACACCGAAAATGTATCTACGTGCGTCTTTGACAATGGATCTCGATATCGATCGATTTATATTCGAAATCGAAAATAACCCAGCTATTTGGTTGCGCTGCTGCGCTGTCTGTCTGTCTGTCCGTCTGTCACCAGGCTGTATCTCATGAACCGTGATAGCTAAGGCTATGGACAAACAACCTTAAACAATTATTATTACATAACCTTACAACAGGAAGTAGGTAAATACACAAAATAGTTAGACAGTCGAAATTTTTAGAGATAATGTATTTCTGTTGCCGCTATAACAACAAATACTTACTAAAAAACAGAATACAATAAATATTTAAGGGGCTCCCATAAAACAAACGTGATTTTTTTGCCGTTTTTATAGATAATGGTACGGAACCCTTCGTGCGCGAGTCCTACTCGCACTTGGCCGGTTTCATTTAATGTTAAAGCGAATAAATGATTTGTATTTGTATTCAAAATTGTTTACTTACCTCAATGTTACCCATAGTTTCTCCTCTGGCGTAATAAAAATACGAAAATTTGTATCCATTCCAGTAATGCATGTTCTGGCTAGCAAATAATCAAAAGATGCTGTCGACATACGCGTGTAGTTGAAGAATTTTTCTTCATATTTTCTCAAGTCCCAGTAATTTTGAACAAATGACCCATTCAAGGATCTTGTTTGTACCCAGTATCTTCTATAGGATTTCTATTAATTTGACTGTACAAAAACCAAACAGTCTCTTTATCTGCAGCATCCTGAATGAGTTCCACACTAATAACCATTTTTAGTATAAAAACTGACGCGACGCTCTGCACTGCCCTAGCGAACAGCTTTGAATGAAATAAGTCAGAACCGCCGAAACGCAACTACGCGCGTGAATGCGTGAAAAACCCGCACGATGATGCAGATCTGCACTCCCGCAAGTACGCGCATAGGTACGTCGACACGCAACATGCAGCGTAGTGCGTAGCAGTGTGTGAACCGCCTAATCGGTAAAAATGCTGTGAATACCTAAATAAATTGGACTTTCACATTTCATCTCACATCATCAGGATTTATACTTACCTACAGCGTCAACACAGCATTTAGTATTCATGCTGAACGGGACGCTGCAGTGCCTTCAACATTTTTAGATGGATCAGTCTTGCCCAGCACCTATGAGCTCTGTGGCGCAGCGGGCGAAGGTCCGCCTGCGACGCAAGGGGTTGCGGGTTCGATTCCCGCCTCGGGACAAATGTTTGTACGATCTGCAGATATTTGTTCAGGGTGTTCTGGGTGTTTTTCTATATATAATAAAAATATCTATCTATGTACCTAGTATAATGTATTAAGTATATCAGTCATCTAGTACCCATAACACAACCTCTGCTTAGCTTGGAGCTAGATGATGCTGTGTGATTTGTCCAGCATTATTATTATTATACCATCCTGTCAGCAAAGTCGGCTATATTCAGAGGAAAGAACATGTCAATACGTCTGAAGCTGACTTGCCACAGGTCCTTACGATAATACATATTTTTTAAGAAAGACAAATCCATACGTGTTAGGCCGGTATACGGGTCGTACCCATGACCTATGTCCAAAATCCGGTGGGGTGATTACGTACGTATCTCGCCACAGGTTTGCAACAGGCGTATATCTCGCGATCATCGCTGCAACAGGCGTAAATCTCACGATCTATGTCCAAAGTCCGGTGGGGTGATTACGTACGTATCTCGCCACAGGTTTGCAACAGGCGTATATCTCGCGATCATCGCTGCAACAGGCGTAAATCTCACGATCTATGTCCAAAGTCCGGTGGGGTGATTACGTACGTATCTCGCCACAGGTTTGCAACAGGCGTATATCTCGCGATCATCGCTGCAACAGGCGTAAATCTCACGATCATCGCTGCCAATGGTCTATTTTGTAGTAGGTATCTTAGAAGTGTAGTATCTAAAAGCAAAAACTTTACGCTTGACAGCGATGATCGCGAGATATACGCCTGTTGCAAACCTGTCGCGAGATACGTAATCAGCCTGCCGGGTACCTACATAACACTCGGCCAACACGCCAGAGACCTGGGATTAAAAACGTCATCTGCAACATCTGGTTGGATTTTCGACAGTTTTTGTATGCCTTAGCTGCCAAAACCGAGCACGTGATCGATCATAATTACTCGACGACCTCCGTGGCGCAGTTGGTCTCATAGGCGGTAGAGACGCTCCTGCGTCTCGTTGCGGGTTCCATTCTCGCCGTGATCGATCATAATTACTCGACGACCTCCGTGGCGCAGTTGGTCTCATAGGCGGTAGAGACGCTCCTGCGTCTCGTTGCGGGTTCCATTCTCGCCGTGATCGATCATAATTACTCGACGACCTTCGTGGCGCAGTTGGTCTCATAGGCGGTAGAGACGCTCCTGCGTCTCGTTGCGGGTTCCATTCTCGCCGTGCTCGATCATAATTACTCGACGACCTCCGTGGCGCAGTTGGTCTCATAGGCGGTAGAGACGCTCCTGCGTCTCGTTGCGGGTTCCATTCTCGCCGTGCTCGATCATAATTACTCGACGACCTCCGTGGCGCAGTTGGTCTCATAGGCGGTAGAGACGCTCCTGCGTCTCGTTGCGGGTTCCATTCTCGCCGTGATCGATCATTATTACTCGACGACCTCCGTGGCGCAGTTGGTCTCATAGGCGGTAGAGACGCTCCTGCGTCTCGTTGCGGGTTCCATTCTCGCCGTGATCGATCATTATTACTCGACGACCTCCGTGGCGCAGTTGGTCTCATAGGCGGTAGAGACGCTCCTGCGTCTCGTTGCGGGTTCCATTCTCGCCGTGCTCGATCATAATTACTCGGCGACCTCCGTGACGCAGTTGGTCTCATAGGCGGTAGAGACGCTCCTGCGTCTCGTTGCGGGTTCCATTCTCGCCGCTAGCTGCAGTTATTTGTCTTGGGTATAGGTTTTTCAATACGTATACTACGTACGTATTTACAAAACAACGTACCTATACCTACCACAGATTACTCAACTTCTATACCCATAACACAAGCTCTACCTAGGTACTTTGGAGCTAGATAGAGCGGTGTGTAAAGTATTTTTTTGTATGAGTATTATTTCAAATTTTTTTAAGGAATCTTCAGAAACAAAGCAATCTATCTTGATCATTATAATCGGATTTAAGTAAACGAACAGTAATATGCCGTTTGTAGTTGCTGTGTTCCGTTTGCGTTAAATGTAGAGGTGAAATAGCAGCCCTATGAAACTTTCCAATTAAAACCGTTGCAAATGCATTTTAACTATGTACCTACTTACTGACTGAACTTAATGTACCTACTTGTAATTTATGACCTGACAAGAAACATTGTTTGGATCGTAACAATGTACTTATTTGTAAATACGAGTAAGTTTATTAGTTGTTTTCAATAAAAAAGCCGACTTCAATGATAAAAATCTAAAATGCTGCTAAAAATACACAAAATACCATTTAAGTATTTCCCTTGATATATCATGGATCTCAAGCGTTTAAAAACAAGCAAACATTATTGAGTGAAACAAATCAAAAACCCAAGGTTTTTAGGGCATAAATATGTATATGTACTTTGAGGGACTCTAGTACACGCTTATTTTAATTTCAATGGACCTGATGATCATGACCTGTAGTTAAGTAGGTATGTTAATTAAAAATGTTTTTTAAAACAAGCTGTAATTTTTCGCCTTTTAATTTTGTTATCCATGTTATGGGTTTGACACAAAATCGATCATCGGCCCTCTAATGGCAGCGGCCATAATTTTGAATGTTTGTGTATTGCATAACACATTGCATATTATTGTTACAAGATTGTTACCTACTTACTGTAACTAAAGATGTATGCAAAATGTCAAGATATCGAATGTGGATACTGGTTCTAGTTCAGTTTGCTAGACCGACATTTTCACTTTTCAGACTAGGCATATCATTATAGCACGGGAAGCCAAGTCAAATTAATTAAGCCCAAACTTGATAGGTTTATCTTGTTTAGTTTAGGGAGTTCTATTGACCACCTTCCGGCTCTATCTTTAGGCCCTGGATTGGATATCATAATATAGTACCAGAGTACTTGCCAAGACAAATCAAACGAGACCAAACACGACAAGTCTATTATGTTCCGACTCCTGCATCATCAGGCCAGTTCGTGGTACCATATTCTTATATTGTACCTACTTATTCGAAGATACGCAAATATACCAAATAAGAGTCCAATCGAAAGTCAGGAAAAGGTTCTAATTTAGCTTCCTGGTCGACGAAGTTTGACACCCTCTTTTGCGGTGAACTCCCAACGAGACACACCAAATCCGGTCAGTGTTCACCTCTTTTGCTTGTGGGCTTAGAATAATATTATTCTAAGCTTGTGGGTAATGAGGATAAGGAACTGCTGTTTTAATTTTAAAATTTAAGTTGTAAAATATCTGACGTCAGACCAGAGTGGACCACTGGGGGAGTATCACAAGTGTGAGCTGTGATAAGGACTAAATATTAATGAATTATTATGCTTCTTAAATTCATTATTATTTAGTGTAAGTCTTGATACACTATCCATAGTGAAAGCCGTATCAAAATCCGTTGCGTGGTTTAGGGGACAGCGCAGTTCTACGGCTAGGTATGCTGATGTTGATGAATTAAATAATACCTAGTTCTAGACAAGTCTAAAGGGGTGTTATTTGGGCGTGCAAAGCGGAAAAAAATAACTCAAAATAGAGCTCTCTTATGTTAAATATCCCAAATTATTACTGATCTGACTATTCTATTGCGTTATTACGTAAACATACAGAATAGCATTTATTTATACAGGGGAAGGAAAAAGCTAACGTCTATTACCTGCAGTATGAGCACCAGTCCATGTCCGTCCTGGTGATCATACTGATATGACAAAATAGTATGACCACCATATGACCACGTTATAAATACAGCATTTTCTATAAAAATATTACTGACTTTACAGAGAGGAGGCGGAAAACCCCAGCCCGAGCCAGTCGCAGAGCAGCCGCGCGACGCGCTGGGAAGCCCTGGCGGACATCGCGGCCGAGCTGCCGCCTTCCCTGGCCGTCGACCCGCTGACTGGGCAGATCTACTCACTATCCAAATAAAATATAAACACATGTTTGTGTATTATTTAAAGCCACGATATTCCAAATTAGCCAATTTTCGATTCAATTTTCAATGATCAAAAATCCTTTGTTTTGATTGGAAAAAAATATGTTATAGTTGACGACGATATTGTGGTCATGGCAAAATCGATGGAAGAGCTCAGCACGATGCTCGAAGGCCTCAATCGAGTCTCCCAGCGGGTAGGCCTTAAAATGAACATGGACAAGACGAAAATCATGTCAAATGTCCATGTCGTGCCTGCCCCAGTTATGGTTGAGAACTCGGCTCTTGAAGTTGTAGACGCGTACGTATACCTAGGACAAACAGTCCAATTAGGTAGGTCCAACTTCGAGAAAGAGGTCAATCGTCGAATCCAACTCGGATGGGCAGCGTTTGGGAAACTTCGCAACGTCTTTTCGTCCAACATACCTCAGTGCCTTAAGACGAAAGTCTACAACCAGTGTGTGTTACCAGTGATGACATATGGAACCGAGACGTGGTCCTTCACTATTGGCCTTATGAACAAGCTCAGAGTCGCTCAACGAGCTATGGAGAGGGCTATGCTCGGGGTTTCACTACGGGATCGAATCAGAAATGAGGAGATACGTAGAAGAACTCGGGTCACCGACATAGCCAAACGGATTAGCACGTTGAAGTGGCAATGGGCAGGCCATATAGCGCGCAGAACAGATGGCCGATGGGGCAGCAAAGTTCTCGAATGGAGGCCACGGATCGGCAAGCGCAGCGTAGGACGTCCACCTACAAGATGGGCAGACGACTTGGTGAGAACTGCTGGTCGGCGGTGGATGCAGACGGCTTCCAACCGCAGTACTTGGAGATCAATGAGGGAGGCCTTTGTCCAGCAGTGGACGTCCTACGGCTGAAATGATGATGTTATAGTTGAAATTAACGTTATTGATCAACGGTTGAAAAACCGTTATTTTTCAAGCGGGTTGGCGAGCGCAGTACAGAATGTTGATACATATAAAGACGCTGCTGCCCATCTTTCGAAGGCATCCTTTGGAAGATTTTTACTGCATCAACTCTGGGCAAGAAAGGAGGGGCAACATTCTACTGCATATTTTTGTAAATACATACTTAGCATACATACAGGGTGTGGCGTAATGAGTGGATAATCCTTTACCGACGGTCGGGGGGATTTGCGGCTGTTCGGAAAATGACAATTTGTATTCAGTAAAAGTGTCACGGTTTTCGAGTTATTGGGCATTTTTGAAAATTTGAAAAAGTTAGACCTTTACCCACTCTTTTAAGTGCCAAATTTACAATACAAATGATTTTCTCAGTCTGTTTTCTGCATAGCATCCCTAAATAGTGGTGCTATCAAATGTAAACTATCAATTTTGTACGATAGCCATAGTTTTTTTTATTTTATTTTTTGAACGCAAAATTTGTGCTTAGTAATTTTCTTTTCTCTAACTTTGGTATCTCGTGGTAAAAAAAAAATGTACGGTGACATGAGTGCCCAATTTATAAATAATTGCCTAATTTCATTAAGATTCCAAAATGGTATAACTTACGGTTATTCTAGCTCTGAATTTAAAAATATTGCTTTTAACATGAGTCAGGGTCAACTTTCTTAAGAGGTTGTCTTTTGCAAAACTATTATTTTTGTAATGGTTTTACTATAACTGCCTTTATGCACACAAAACCGGCCCCTCTGTCAAGTCGTATAATAATAATTCTTGGAATCATAGCGCACCTGCATCTGCGACTAAAGCCAATGTTTTGTTCTTTTCTTTCATTTGCTCCTTGTCTTGCCTCATGCCTGCATCGCCTCCGTCTCCGTCAGTGTATGGTCTGTGGTGAGCTATCATACTACTTTCGTGCGCCCGCGTTTTTGCTCTGCTTTGGATTGGATTTAATTTACGATTTGTGCTGTGACTTCGGACTTGATTTTGCTTTGTGATTTGGACAATAATTTCATCGATTTTTTGCTGTGACCTTGGACTTGATTTGCCTAGCGATTTGGACTTGGTGATTTCATGTTGCGTATCTACTGCAATGCCTCGCAACATACCGTACACTCCGATGGAGTATGCTCAAATGCATTTTATTTACGGCGAATGTGGCGGTAATGCCAGTCAAGCTGCAGCACTGTATCGGGTTAGGTTTCCCCACGCACGCCATCCCGATTACAGAGTTTTCATTAGAGTGCATAATGCATACATGGAAGGTCGAATTCCGGGAAGCGGCATCGGCGGTACTAGCACCGGGAGGCCAAGTGTCCACAGCGATGAAAGTGTACTCGAAGAGATAGAAGCCGACCCGACTACGTCAGTGCGAGCGATTTCCAGACGTACAGGAATATCAACGAGGACGGTGCACAGAGTTTTAAAACAACAACATTTACATCCGTACCACTACCAACGAGTCCAGTGCCTGCTGCCACGAGACTATCCTCTTCGAGTCGTATTTTGCCAAGCAATGCTACGAAAAATTAGAAACGATCCCGATTTTTTTGACAGAATACTCTGGAGCGACGAATCTTCATGTAAAAAAGACGGCTATTTTAACATGCACAATTTGCATAGCTGGCAGCGCACCAACCCTCATTTGATACGAAACGATAGGTCCCAGTACCAATTTAAAATAAACCTTTGGACTGGGATCTGGAATGGCCAAGTCATCGGTCCAATTGAGCTGCCAGCAACACTGACTGCCGAGGGATATTTAAATTTCCTACGCAATGATCTACCGACACTATTAGAAGACGTTTCTTTGGAAGAGAGAAGGAGAATGTATCTGCAGCATGATGGTTGCCCCGCACATTACGCCCGAGTTGTACGCGAGCATCTCGACGCCACATTTCCCGGAAGATGGATCGGGCGCTTGGGAACCATTCAGTGGCCACCTCGGTCGCCAGATCTAAACCCCCTGGATTTTTTTTACTGGGGGTGCCTCAAAGACTTAGTGTACAAAGAGCCCATCTCCACCATCGACCAACTTCGGGAGCGAATAAACAGGGCGGCGGAGAGCATAACTCAAGCGAGGCATGCCCGAAAAGTTAAGCGATCGTTTGTTAGAAGATGCAGGGCATGCATTCAAGCTCACGGTGGGCCCTTCGAACATTTATTGTAAACATTTAATAAATGTTATTTTTATGACTATTTTGTTTCATTTACACGCTCTAATACAAGCTCCTAGTTGTACCATTGGTATTAACTATTAAAATGAAATTAATTTAAAATTAACTTGCAAATTCAAAAAATGCTTCTGGCTCATGTTCAAAGCAATATTTTTAAATTCAGAGCTAGAGTAACCGTAAGTTATACCATTTTGGAATCTTAATGAAATTAGGCAATTATTTATAAATTGGGCACTCATGTCACCGTACATTTTTTTTTACCACGAGATACCAAAGTTAGAGAAAAGAAAATAACTAAGCACAAATTTTGCGTTCAAAAAATAAAAAAAAAAAACTATGGCTATCGTACAAAATTGATAGTTTACATTTGATAGCACCACTATTTAGGGATGCTATCCAGAAAACAGTCTGAGAAAATTATTTGTATTGTAAATTTGGCACTTAAAAGAGTGGGTAAAGGTCTAACTTTTTCAAATTTTCAAAAATGCCCAATAACTCGAAAACCGTGACACTTTTACTGAATACAAATTGTCATTTTCCGAACAGCCGCAATGCCCCCCGACCGTCGGTGAAGGATTATCCACTCATTACGCCACATCCTGTAGAACAATACCCAGACCAGGGACAAATATCTGCAGAAAAACTACAATCCCGCTGAGGAAATGGACCTGCAATATCCCGAGTCTCAGCTGGTTATTAAACTAACGGCACTACAAGAGGTATTCGCAGTAAAAATTTCGATTGGCACTGCAGGGACCTAATTAATACTCATGATGCAGATAAAAACAAACAATATATGACTATAGTACGGCCAATGGGGAGCTTTACCAAATGTTAACTGCAACCTAAAAATCACTAACTACAGTGGCGGATTAGCCACATAGCAAGAGTAGCATTTGCTACTCTTCTGGCGCCGTCCCGCGCATTATTGATAACTAAAATCCGCATTCATTGTCTAAGTCTAGCCGAAGAATTAGTGCAGTTCGCTAATTCTGATGTAGCTAGTATTTTTGACAGCAAGTAGCACGAGGCTCCGGAACTGAAATTCTACATCCATGGACCCCTTGATACTTTGCTACAGGCCCCGCGCTGACTTAATCCGGTACTGACTATGTTTATTTTATACAGATTCTTTATATATTGTGGATTCTCGACTAATCCCATCAATGTAAAATTGCAATCAATTCTGTCAAAAATCAATGTTTAAGGAATTTTAAGTATTGCAGTTTGTTTACATTTGGTATCACTTTGTCATGTCATGTTGGCCACTTACTTATTTTGAGAGTTTAAACATTATATTGTATTTTAGCTATTGTGCTATTTTGTCTACTTCACCAGAAATAGGGCCCTGATTCATTGTTCGGATTCTAAGCTCTGTGGATCTAAAGCAAGCTTTGCTAACATTATCTAGGGTTTAATAGAAAACTTAGAAACTTTGAGCATAATTTTTAATTATGTTTAAACTAATTAAATTAAATACAACTTAAACTTTCACTTGTGCCATGACAAGCCCATTGTCTTTAGTTGTTCCTCCAAACACTACCACAAATAATGCAGTCTGCGGTGTTTTCTCCCACACTGTTTTAATCCAGGTATCAATATGATTTACTCTTTCAATGGCTTTTTCCTCTGTGATGTCTATTTTAATATGGGCCATGGTAAAATTGTAATCATTTACAGAGTTGATCAGGGTTGAAACCACCTCCTCATGATTATCAACTGTATTTAGCTTAATCTTTTTTGGTTTCCCTTTTCTTAACTGAGTTGACATACTTTCTTTTGCTTGAGATAAATATGAATGATAGTCCCCTGTAATATCATCACAGCCAACTATTAGAGATGTCTTCTTTTGTTCTATAATGTGATTGAATATTGGAAAAGCAAATTCTTCAGTGGTAATCATTTTGCCATATTTTTCTTTGTATTTTTGCCTATTTGTATGCACAGCATCTCCAAACTCCATAGATTTTCTGAGTTTCAACTGGACCAGCTTCATAGATGCAGTGGAATCTTCTACTGAACAATGTCCTTTTTTGCCTGTTTGGATATCTTCATTAAGTAATTCCTTAGCTAAGGTTTTTAGCTTGGGCTTTCTTGTTCTCTCACCAGTAAAGTTGTAAATAAGACTAGTATCAATAATGTATGGATGCATCATTTTGAGTGCATGAAGGTCTGCATTTAATGACTGCCCTACTAATATTGCATCTGGTGGTAAAAGCTCTTTTAAATCATTTTGTACATCTTCCAGTCTTTTTGTAACATTTTCTAGTAAAGATTTTGTAACACCAGAGAATCTTGTGACATAATCAGTAATATTATTAAATGGTTTAACAAATGATTCATAAACAACTTCATGCTTCTCATTGACAACCGAGACACGAGTTAATTCAGAGCCAGCATTAGTTACGCACATTTCACAATCTACACCGAACATAGGTGATTGGGCTGTAACAGATTGGTACTCATCTTTGGTCAACACATAATCAGAGTATACTTTTTTTAACTTTCCCTTCAGAGGAAGGGGATAGTTCTCTTCAGCAAGTTGCCAGGCAGATAGTACGAGCTGTGTTCTTGGGAACTGATCCTCACCAACCTCTTCTGTACTTGGTTCCACTTCATTTGCTACTGGAAACACAGCTTTCATCATCACCATCAGGTCCTTCCTTGCCTCTAGAGCTAAGTTCATACTACCATATTTTTGAATAATATTATCTTTTTCTGCTTCGGAGAGTGGGACCAGAGCTAGTTCCTGAACCAATGAGCCATTGTACACTGAAGGTGTCAGAATCTCTACAAATTCAGTGAAAATCGCCTTAGTGTGTTGAAATTCGTTGTTGTACTGTTCCCAGTGTTTTATGGATAGCCCTTCTATGACGAGACAGTTAGTTTGTTTGATTCGATCACCTTTTTCCAGTACATACCAACGTGGCGGCTCTGTTAAGTTTATATTATGCAGAAGCGAGTGTAATAGTAAGTGTTGCACATCGGTAAGCATCAGGGGTATTCTTTCAGTAACTGGAGAATTCAATGAGGCAACACAACCCGAAGTCTTTAGGCGAAACTTTGAAGGTGGCTTTTTATGTTTTCTCATTGTTTTTGTTTGTATCTCCGAATGTATATCCATATTAGCATCTTCCTTGATGTAAGTGCCTGTAAGAATAAGGTAAGTGTAATATAATTGTCGAATAGAAATGTGCTGCAAACCAGCAAGAGCTACAGAACCCTTTCAGTATATTTGATTTTTACGTACTCTGAACCGCTTCTGAACACATTTTTCTTTTTTTTGCTGTCATCGTCGATCCATGTTTCTTACTCATGTTACGAAGTAAATTTTTAGGTCGAAACCTATAGAAAAACAGTACAAAAACCTAAAATGTAGAATAAAAACACATGCTTGGTGGCTTGTACAGGATACAATTTGATTGGATTGTAGATTGATTGATAGAAAATTTGACAGATAATAAATACTTTACTCCAAAGTTGTCAATGTCAGACAACTTTTGAGTAAAGTATTTAATATACAGCGCAGACGACGAGAATATATTATTACTGCATGAAGTCTTTAACAAGAAGTACCTACAACGTATAACTTTATTTCCTACATTTTATTACATTTAAACACCTAAGACATTTTCCGGTTGGTGTGTATTTTTTTATGTATACACCGTGTGACCAGACTACTACTGAAAACTCCCCAGTTGCAATCAGACCACGATACTGAAAATATTTAGCGAAAAAAACCGCTAAAAATATGTTAACATATCTACGTCCTTTTAATTTATTTTCTTGTAACATAGGTACCCATACTACAACATTATAAGAACAATCCAATCTAATTAACTAATTTCAAAAATCCAGGAAAAATCCGCCCTTGGGGTCATCGCACTTGCAAGCTGTACAATTGCGGGCTGTAAAAAGTAACAAAAACAAAACATTCAAACATTATTAACTCTGGCTACAATTGTTTTTTTGACAACTGTATTTTTTTTGTCATTGTTTTGTGTTGCATCACCCCTTTTCGTTTTCGGTAGTCGTCTTTTTACACCCGATATTTAGCAACATATTTTGTGATGCAAATGTGAATTAAAGGGGTCCAACTTTTGTCAGGGTCATTGACCTCTGCGTTAGAGGTCAAAATGTGTCGCTCAATTTAGAAGGCGAAAAAGACAAAAAATTCCATAATTATTATTTTTTAGTAGGTATGCATGAAGAGGAGTTTACGGGACACAAGGAAATGTAAAATCAACATAAGTATATATTTTTAGGTCGTGCAGGGGTCCAATTTAGGTTCAGACTATTGACCTCCATGCTAGAAGTGAAAATATGTCGCTCAATTACAAAGCGGAAAATACTTCTTATTATGATATCTTTAGTACAGTCGCGTTCGGTTGGTATCCTTTACTATGAACGCGACTGTACATTTCATCTCACGCGAAATTTGAACCACTATTTGCTTTGGCTAATTTTATTGGACGATGCTGCGTAACGTTGACTACCTATTCTATTTATCCAAGTGGCAACGCAAGCGACACCTATTTTTACCCCCGAAGCAAACAGTGGGGTGTTTCGTGTCTGTGGCGTTATTGCTCCTAAGCGGCTGAACCGATTTTAAAGTATACTTTTGTCTCAAATGCCATAATAATATGATTGTTGAAAATCTGTTTAGCTACTTTTTGAATATTATTGGAAGATTATTGGCCCTTCTTGTCTGGGTTTCTGGAAACTTAAAACAGTGCCTTAAACATTTTAAACACTGATTGAAAACTTCAGGCAGATTTAAAACATTTATCAATGGAATATTTACCTTCATTTGAGACTTTTTGAGTTTCCCGATATCCGTGACCATGACGTGTGAGCCATGGGGTACCGGCAGAAGACTGTTACCCCTCCTCTTATACCCGTGGATGCAGCAAGAGCCTTCTAAGGGATACTTCCGGAAGATGGGCAGCAGCGTCTTTCTGTGTATCAACATCCCGTACTGCGCTCGCCATTAAGATCCATGAGGGAGGAGGCCTGTGTTCAGCAGTGGACGTTTTACGGGTGAATTGAAGATGACGTGTGCAACTGCGTCGAAATATCGGAAAACTTAAAAAGACTCATATCATGGTAATTATCCCGTAAATATTGCATAAAATGATCACAACCATGATAGTTTAAAAAAAATCAGTAGTATCCCCTAGAGTCGGCGCCACCACTGAAGCGTTACTGCAAATTCTGCAAAAGCGGGAACTATAAAGTTCCTTCTGTAGTCTGTATTTAGTTCTATGATAACAGCGCCGCGCCTGCGGACTTAAGTGGTAGCGAGTCTTGGTACAGCTTAGCTACTTAATCAAACTCAAATTAGTGAAATGCAATGAATTTATTTTGGATTTAATAAGTAGGTCTGAGTACATTAACATTACTACGGCATAATATGGGCTTAAAGACATTTCGCGACAATGTTACCCCAGCAAGTCTTTTAATCTGAGCTAAAGGGAAAGCTTATTTGCTGACAATAGATCATAGAGCTGAAGTTAATGTTAGAATGACGATGTAACGGCTAATCAACTTAAAAAAATATTACGCAATGGTATTAGGTACTGTAAGCTACTATCTTTCTTAATAAATAAATGTCTAAATGGAGTTATGGTGTTGGAAGTAAATCATTAAATAACTTTTCATACATTTATATGTATAGCATTTACTGGTCACCTTTCAAACTAGCCAAATATGATCCACTTACAAGTATACCATTCATGTGGGAACAACAATATTTCATAGGTATAATACCTAAAAGGCTAATATTTGGTTTTAGTTAATTAGGCTAAATATAATTTTATGTAATCGGAAAAAAAATATATTCTCTAAAGACACTACCTACGTTATTATTATGGAAGTGAAATTCAATGTACTTTTAGGTGATTCCGCAGTTGGACGCGAGTGTATCGGTATTTCACTTTACGGCAGGCAGAGTTTTCGCTATAAAGGCCTTCATATCTTTGAGTTCCGCTTCTGATGAGCTGTGGGTGAGGCCACGGTAGGTGGTGAATTCAATGTCCTTCATAAAAGTCTTTAAGAAGGAGGCTGTCATCTGGCCCCATTTGAAAGGTACAACTGGATCGCAATCGCCGTGAGCTTGGAATATCTGAAATTTAAAACCATCACTTTTAATACAAATGTAATTCAAATTAAATTTGATGTCGTAAAAAGATTTTTTTCATTCATCGTCCACTACTGAACACAGGCCTCCCTCATGGATCTTCATGAGGGGTAGTTGCCATACTCACCACGCTTGGCAGGCGGGTTGGCGAGCGCAGTACAGGATGTTGATACACGGAAAGACGCTGTTGCCCATCTTCCGGAGGTATCCCTTAGCAGGCTCTTACTGCTTCCACGGGCATGAGAGATGTTACCCATTCTACTGCCGGTACTCCACGGCGGCCTAAGGCGTCATCGCTTCCTCGGTCTGCCGTGGCGCGTCACCAAGTTGGGGCTCCACTGAGTGGTGATCTTGGCCCACAGGTCTTCCAGACCAGCCCAGCTCTATTTAAGTTTTGCAACTTTTTGAGCTACGTCGACAATTTGAGTTTTGGAGCGCAGTGCTGTATTACGAATACGGTCTATGCGTTTTACTCAGAGGTATACTGCGCTCCAATGCCCGTTGGCAAACCTCGAGTTAGGACCTTTGTGTGTTGTGAGTGACCTAGTCTGCGCCGTAAGTGATTATGGGGAGTATACAGATGTCCATAAGCTTCTTTTTCAAGAACATTGGAAGAGTACCCTTCATAATATCTTTCATGGACCAATAGCCTCCCGACATTATCGGTGCGTCTGGCAATATCTTGCTCTTGTCTGCACTGGAAGGAGACTATTTGGCCCAAGTAAAGGTACTCGCTAACATATTGCATGTCCTCCACATAGACACTAATTTTGCGCTTGGTGACGTTCGTCATGATTTTGGTTTTGGTCATGTAAATTTTTAGTCCAATCTCGAAGCTTGCTGTGCGATCTTTGTAACTCATGGGCAGATGAAGGGAAAATAACAATGTCATCGGCGAAACGCCGATGCCGAGCCGCTCCCCTTCACCCATTAATTTTATTTAATGTAAATTATTAATTTATGTAAGGAGATAACTAGAAGTTAATAATTTTGTGGTTTTACTAAGGGAAGATAGCACTTTGCTCTGCAGTGGGACAGTGCAGGCTAAATAATAACAATAATAATAATTTACTAGTAATTTCTGTTAAAAAGGAACCCCTATTGTATATACACCTTTTTATTTGTAAAGTGTACCTAAATTATGCAGAACAATTTAATATGGGTATAAGACAAGTGTGTAAATAATGTGAAAATATATGATGAAAGTTTGTATCCGAATATGTTTTCACTTGATTTACTAATAATTTTGCTCAAATATCGGCAAACAAAAATAATTAAACACGTGATTCAGTGATTTCTGATTTATTTGAAATTCCCCGTTGCCGTGGGGGGGGGGGGGGGGGGGGGGGGTGCCAGCAGTAGAATGTTATCCCTCCTCTCATGCCCGTGGATGCAGTAAGAGCCTGCTAAGGGATACCTCCGGAAGATGGGCAGCAGAGTCTTTCCGTGTATCAACATCCCGTACTGCGCTCGCCAACCCGCCTGCCAAGCGTGGTGAGCATGGCAACTACCCCTCATAGATCTCCATGAGGGAGCCCTGTTCAGTAGTGGACTTTTTACGGCTGGAATGATGATGATGATGATAATTTGTTTTTTTTTAAACAATAAAAATTGGCAAACCAAATAAGTAAACAAAATTGTTTAAGTGTTTCTCAAAATTCATCCCCTAAGTGAAAATATGGGAGAGAAAAGTCTGTATGGTAATATTTTATTTCACTTGATTTATTAGCAATTTTGCTCAAATATTGGCAAACAATCATAATTGTATAATACAACAGTATTATTTGACTTACAATTTTGCATTAGGTAAAAGCAACAATTTAATCATTGTTTCAGCGTTTCTCAAAAATCAACCCCTATGTGAAAATACTGAATCCGACATTTTATATGGGGTTTATTTTTTTAAATTAAATTAAAGTATGTCTTTATATACAATGTTTAGAGCATAAGCGCTGTTAAAACCCGCCGCCGCCCCGCGCCTAAAATATTTTGTGGCGCGAGAGTTTTAATTTTGCTATAACTCGTAAAATATTCAAATTCTATAATTTAAAAGGCAAATATGTTCTTTATGAGTTCATAAAAACATATTACTTACTTCTGATGTTATTATAAATATTATATAATGTAAACGCGACCTAGACCTCGATGCCAATTTTAGATATTTAATGGAGGAAAACCTAAGAAAACTAGCACAAACAAGACAGTCAGATGTGACAGACAGACAGACAAACAGATAAAGTCACACCATAAGGGTTTTTTTTTAATTTTATTTAGGAACCCTAAAAATAACTTGCATGACTGATGTCCGAATGGCAGTGAGTTTTTTAGATTTTGAAAACTACCAATACCATGATATAGTTTGTTAGTAGTAGTTTGAATGAAGTAATATTAAAATAACAAGTTTTTTTTAAATATATAAACAATAGTAATTAATTAATGAATACTTGCTTGTATAGATGGGTCAAATCTTAATTCGGTTAAGAAAAAATTTTGAGTTTTATTTATGGATTAATAAATATATTTTATTCTGTAAAAAAAAATCCTAATCACACACAAAAATTAACAAATTGTGCTTTGTTGTGTGTGAAGCGGTGGGCAGAAGCTTGTATTTATTATGTTAATAACATTGTATTTAAAGTAAATCTTTCTATAAATATTAAAATTACATTAACCCTTTATATACACAGTCATTCTAATTAATTAAGACAATGGCATAGTGCATAAATGTTTATTTATAGACTTTCCCACTTCTTGTGCAATAATCAGATAGATTAACTCAATGATATCAAATTATTATATTGTCATCTGATTTAGATTATCTTGACTCGGTTCAAACATTCCGTCATGTCAGCCACAGACTGACAGACTGCTGTCAGCATCCACTGCTGGACACAGGCTTCCCTCATGGGTCTCCAAGATCTTAAGGGGGTAGTTGCCATACTCACCATGCTTGGCAGGCGTGTTGGCAAGTGCAGTATGGGATGTTGATATTCAGAAAAATGCTGGAGGTATCTCATGGCAGATTCTTACTACATCCACGGCCAAGAGAGGAGAGGCAACATTCTACTGCCAGCACCCAATGGACACAATATGAAAAAAAAATCTTCCATACCAGTACAAATCAGGTTTGTTGCTGATGCGGTTTTTTGACACATCAGCGGATGCTGACGCTGATGCTGATTTTAGCCAAGTGCGTGTCGGGCTCGCAAACTTAGTGTTCCACACTTACTTAATGTAGGTGGTTCTTCAAACAGAAACTGAGTCTCGAAAAATCTTGCATTTTTTGAGGGTTTAGTACACAAAGGGTAGCACCCTTTGTGTGTTGTTTGTACTTGTTTACCTAATTTGTACAAAAATGCGCTTTAAGCCCCGCCTCTTCGGGTAATGTCGCGACACGAACATCAGCATTGAAAATCAGCATCGATCAATGCGGATGCTGATGTTTAAATCAATGCTGATCATCAGCTGATGCTGATATTTGCATCAACCCTAGTACAAATTAATTTTTGTATAATCTTTTCAAACTTTTGCTGGTGACATTATGTACCAATTTCATGTAATAAATTAGCAGGTTATCTATACTCAAATACAATTAGATAAAGTTTGTAAGTCCAATAAGTCATGCATCAGTCTGATTCCATAAAATCCTTTATGTAATATTAAGAAAGTAGTTTTGCAATGGACATTGGCATATATTTTGCCAGGCTTGCAACCCTACCAAGCAGAATCTAGTGTTACATAAAATTGTACCATGTTTTGCTCTGAGATTTACTCTAGCCTCTCACCCATCCAGTACACCCATACTAGCTAAGTACCTGCGCTAGCTACAAAAATACTGGTTACTACTTACCGGTAAATTCAAAGAAGCTTTTACATCATTGGGGAAATGGGCATGCCTTGGCAACCAGCATGATAGAGACATGACCCCAGCCAAAGTCTCGGGGTATGTCAAAGCAGAATGTAGTGCCAATGCTCCTCCTTGAGAGAATCCACCCAGAAGAATTCTATTTATAGGGATACCAGCCTGTAAAAATGATATTCTATCAATTATCTGGTTTCCATTGCTTCATTCATTTAGTTTGGGCCTAGGTGATGATGTCCAGCATTATTTATTGATTTTAATCTCAACAGAGCACTATAAATCTGTCACTATCACTCTTTATGGTAGTCCAGACATTGGTTTTAAGTACAAGTGGTTCTGTATGCAACCCTTACATTACTGCCGGACAAAATGACATGTGTGTAAGTTTGTAAAATTGCAAGAAAACGGAATTACTTTGACTTCATCCGCAATTAATCCATGGACAAGAGCTGTAGCTGTCATTATGCCATCTTCATCTTCAGGAGCAGTGGCATCCAGTGTCCTCAAGTCGAACCACGAAGGCATGCGAAAGCCGGCATTTAACGTAACGGGCATCGTAGACGCAGTCGGGCAAATCACTTTAACGTGTGGACCTCTGATTGCCGCAATCGTACTTGCCCATCCATGACTAAAAGTTCAAAATAAACATACACTAATGAAGTTGTACAAGTTAGATAATAATTAGATAATCTGATCTGACGAATCATATCAAATCTCTTACCCAGTGTCGCCAAGCCCGTGTAAGAATATTAACTGTAATGAGAGAAGTTATCAGATTATACATTTTTTAATTTCACGTAAATTGATGTGTATGACTGTCTCAGATCTTACAGATGCAGTCTGCTTAGCCGTAGCAGCAATTATAACGGGATTCCGTTCCATTGTACCGAAGTGAGACAAAATCAATAAATAAATCCACTTAGAAAATCCAGCGGTCAATCCACAAAAACACCAGAACCCAGACAGCGATGCGGCGGACACTGCTTGCTTGGCTTGATTAAACTAGTAGGGGTAAGGGGGTGGGACGGAATTTGACCGTAAACATCTGAATTTGACGTTTTTGTTTAGTTGACAATGACACTAACACTACGCCAAAAGTAAAGGAATGAAACCAATGCTGCAATGGTTTTAGATTATTCCATACGTCGGAAAAGATCCTTCTGGTTTCGTTCATTGAGCCACACACCCAAGTTTTCAAATAACCCTGAGAAGTGGTAAATATTTTTTAAAATTATTTATTGGATGAGTTGCGGCCCGATTGTTAATCTTCCAATAGACAAGCAAGACCAATTTATTTTTATAATCTATGGACATATTTCGTCTATGGTGACATCCATCATGACAGACATGAATGACTGACGCAAACAAAATATTTTGTTGTGGATTTTGGAATTGCTTATTTTTCTTTGTCGATCTAGAACGTGCTCCGTTTTTATTTTTGATGCATGCAGAACGTATGGTACGTTACTATATAGGACGTCTATTCTACAGCATGTTAATAATATACTTAGGTAATAAAATGCCTTAAATGTTTGAGTCTTATTGTTGTTAATCAATTTATTTTCCCTGAATCTAGTAATTAAAACGCTTTTACCTAGAAAATATCACATCCACGAGGTCCATTACAAAGATAACTACAATAATCCTTGCTCCTAATATGATTTATATACTATTACTACATACCCAATCAGTTTTATTTTTTTCTTCATTCTATATTAGTTCTAATCCCAGAAAGGTCTCAACCAGCCTATTTAAATAGTAAACATTGCAAATTGGATAAGGTTGCGACTACCATATTATGATACAGTTAATGTGTATATTTTAAACTAGGTGCACACCACATTAATCAGTCCAGCTAGGAATTTGCATCTCAAGATGCAGTCAACAGTAAGGACATCTAGTTGTTAGGTACATGTATTGATGAGAACCACTAACCATAAATGTATTTATCTTAACTCAGTTCATGTATATAAACAAGCATCAAAACAGGGTTTCTAATGTAACAATCATTCTTTTTATATTTCAGTATAATTTAAAATGGCTAAAGAAGATATATTGCTACGAGAAGAGATGGGGAGACTAGAAATAGAGCCAATGAAAGTAATTGAGAGTAATAATGAAAATCCATTTAACATTCAAGCAAAAAGAGGATTGCGTATGAGATCCCAAGATCCAAATGTTTCATGTTCTTGTCTATCTCAAAAAAAGAATAATAATACTGGCATATTGAAAAAGAAGAATAGTAAAGTACTCAACAAACCTGTGTTACAAATAATAAAGAGCTGCATTAGTAACTTGGACAAAGAGCATCAACAGGAAAGCAATTCTGATAGCATAGACTCTCTCAACCTTTGTACACTTGTAACAACTTGTAACCAACTGAAGATATCAAGCGATTCAAAAGAACAAAACACTGCTCCTTGTAGGAAAAAAAATGAAAAGAAATGGTGGAAACATGCTGAAGCTACACCACAATCTAGAGATAACAGAGAGTTGGTGCAGCACAGTCAAACTGGTTCCTGTTCTCAGCAAGCGCTCAACCCTCCTTGTGATGTAACTATTGATGAACTAGCGAGTTATTTTGAAACATTAGTTCACATACCTAAAAAGATGTCTTCAATGGCTGAAATGATGTATATTTAGAGAAAATAATTATAAACATTTTTATTTACTAAAATGTTGATGTAATGTATGAAATAGGTTTTTAACTATTATTCTGCAATAGTTACGTAATAATTTCAGTTTTTAATAGAATATTGCTGCATATTAGATTCTAATGCTATCTCAGCATTCTCAAATGTTTTTATAACTTGAAACCTGTATGTTTACCTAGCTTACTTTAACACTTTATGTTGTAGTGTATGTGTTAATTTAATTACTATGTATGATAAGATGATCATTATTCAAGTTTCATCATCCAAAATGGCTATTAACATGTTGACAGTCCCCATACAAGGATTTGATATGGTGTTTATGGCTCCAATGTGAACCCACTGGACTGTTAACATGTTAGGTACTATTTCAACTGTGAGTATAGTGTATGGTTTTGAGTAGGTTCCTACTACATTTAATTAATTGGTATTATTTCAATTTTTTTGTCTGGTTTTATCTTACACTTATTGATTTTCACTAAATCCATATCAATCAATATTTTGTATATGTAATACTTGTGTATGTCAGATTGTGTTCATAACTATTAATTTTATTGTACCTATTATTAATGGTGTATCATCATCATCATTTCAGCCATAAAACGTCCACTGATGAACACAGGCCTCCCTCATGGATATCCATGAGGGGTAGTTGCCATTCTCACCACACTTGGCAGGCGGGTTGGTGAGCGCAGTATGGGATGGATGTTGATACACGGATAGACGCTGCTGCCCATCTTCCGGAGGTATCCCTTAGCAGGCTCTTACTGCATCCATGGGCATGAGAGGAGGGGTATCATTCTATTGCCGGCACCCCACGGCTAATGGTGTATACGCAACTCAAAAGATGTTTTTATTTTTAGTAGATGTGGAATAAGTTTATAAATTAAATGATAAAACTTGCAGGTATTGTATCAACTCGCATGTTTATTTCTGTAAGCAACCCAAAGATTGTCAAATCTTGTTGGGACAAAAATGCAAATACTTGTTTTAGCTAGATGAGCCTTTAAAACATTAATCAGTTTTCGATGTGCAATCTAAAATGGAAATATCTACATTAGCACCATGAAATAAATTAACTATGGTCCCAATGATACCTACATCAATATAATTTCAGTAGTTAGATAAACTAATGAGGAAGTTACTAATCATGATTTGGGTTTATTTTCAACAAAACGAGCAATATTTAAAGAATGTAGGTATCATGAATAGGTAAGTACCTATTCGGTAAAAATGAACGTGTTTTAACCAACCTTTAGTATACTTATGTATGTAATTCAATTTTATTATTAAGAAAAAATATGGAATATTAAAACGAAAATTATTACCTACCAATGAAGTTTTATATTTTCCTAAGTGTGGGACTTATTTCTTAGTGCTCGGATTCGATCTTTTGAGTACCTAGTTATGTTTGACTGAGAATATTTATGATATTGATCCCATCACGGCGACGCACAGAGTTCAGAAACTAGACGATGTCTGGTCACAAAAGGCTGCCCACAAGGAGTAGGTACTATCACCCCCCTCCTGTGGGTGTTAGTAGCCAAAGAACTTCTCGACTCTTAACAAAGACGGCATACTCAAGTTATGACGATGACCTAGCAATCATGATATCGGGGCTCTTCGAATCGACTTTGTGTGAGAAGATGCAGAAGGCACTCCGAACTGTGGAAGCATGGTGCCAAAAAATCTGTAAACCCTAACAAAACGGAAGTGGTACTCAGTGGCGGCTTTAGGGGTGGGCGACCGGGGCGCTAATCATATCATCACGGGACACTGATCTCAACCGCAATGCTGCCAGCGGCCCCGAGTCCTCCGGTGCTTCAAGGAGTTTTGGGGCTGGTTAGAGTTAAGGTCGGGGTAGCATCTCGGGAGACTGCACAATAATACACCCCAAAGCGGTAGGTAGGTACGTCAGTGCAGATCTGGTATCCCCACCTTAATATCGCGGTGACGCGATAAACAGCGCCACCGAGACATCCCTCCTTATCCTTGGGAATAAGGTAGCGCCCAGTGTTTTTATTCTAAGGTAGCGCCCCCACGTTTCCTAGGAACGGTAGTTACCTCCTGCGTAATAGGCGAATGACAGCCTTTACCTACCTACCCTGTGACATTCCAGCAAAGATGGGTGTTATCCGAATGAGTGTGTGCGTTACTGGGGCGGCAGGTCGACTCGGATAAAGTTGAAAATATAGGTATATGTAATGGTGCTAATCCTGGTCAACATCAATACGTGTGCAAAGTTTCAGCTCAATCCGTAGCCTAGTTTTTGCGTGAAGAGGTAACAAACCTCCACCCAAGCATTGATATAAATCGTCGATTACATCAAACGATTTATATCAATGCATCCAACAACACAATTTCGGCTTTATAATATTAGTATTATTTTCTGTAATCTGTGATCCTAGTGGGATTAGAGCCCGGGCTCTAATCCCCTATACCCTGTTAACCCTTAACCACCTGACAGCCTGACATACGTCTCACAGACGTAGACGCAAGGAAGCTTGCTGAACAGGCTTACCAGATCGCAAATTGAGCGTCGAGAAAACAATCTTATGATTTAACGTGACACATGAATCGCATTTCGGCGAATCCTTCACTGCAACAACGACTGTGTGAATCCGAAGACTGTGTGGTCAAAAAAACTGCTTAGTATGGGAGTCTCAAAAAGAAACTCAGAATACATTGTTACAGTGTTAAAATCCCCCGGACAGTATCCAGTCACAGACACCGAGCTATCGAAGAAAACATACAGTCCACTACGCTACCACCCACATATTTGTCAAAATTACAGGGCATCGATCTTATAAATTTTCGCGACAGCGAATGCTCATTTTGTGGGGCATTTAACCCATTCAATGCCACTAGATTTTTATTTGGTTTCATTATGGCCCACTACTTTTTTTTGTTTTTTTGGGTTTTAAATAAATGTTATTGACTAGATAATTACTCAAATAATTAAAAAATGAACTCAAATTAGAGAAAAAGCGATAACTCATAAGTTGCGTTGGTGGCACACAGATAAAAAAGTTTTTAGGCAGATCCGGCAACGCAAGGTTTGCGTGCGTAAAATGGTTGGTATTATGCAATATGATTTTATGAAAAGGAAAGGAAATAATAAGTTCTAATATTTGAAAAGATGGTTTTATTAATCTTAAATTAAATTAATATAAGTCTACATAGTATAAATAGCGTGGCTAAAGTAATGTATGAAATCTCTCATTGAAATAATCGACAATACAATTTAATTATTGATAATTATGTCAGACATGCATTACACCTATGAATTAACAGATATGTACAAATTTAAATTCATATTCATTTGTTTTGAACAACTGACTTATTTCCAATTATTAGCATGTTTGTGCTTGCATAAAACCGTCCCAACGATTTTGATTCGTGTCTGCCACTGAACGCACCATTTGCGTCGAAATTGAAATACTAACGTTTTTACCAAAATCTGATTAAAAATATCTAATCCACAGCAATAATTGGTAGTAATATACATTTGCCTTTTTATTCAATGTATTGAATGAGTATTTATCTCAAATATTCAATTATTTTCGAAAGAAATTCGGAGCATGTTTTTCGTACCATCAAAAACTATCGAGAAATGGTATTTTCTGTTTTGATACTGACGAACCATCTAAATTGACAAATGACAGTGACATTTCTCTATGTTTTTTCGTAATATGTATTCGATTATTTTTAAACGCAGCCACAGAAAAAAAAATTCTAAGTACAGATAGCCACAACGCATATGGCGCGTTGCTGGCACTGGCCAAAAAACGTGTAAAACGCGAGGGGTGCGTTGCCGGAGCTGAATGGGTTAATACAAATCGGCTTTTTACACTCGAAACACAGTAGTACTCTCCACCTTCTTAGGTGGAGAGTAAAGTAAAATGCCAGGGTTTTCTTGAGAATGCTTCTTGAACTGTGGCTGGATGCATGGTGGCGGTGTCTTGAGAGTAGTGCTTGCAGGTAGAGGAACTCGAATGAACTAGTACCTATAGGTATCAGCTTTTTTTTTCGAATTGACTTAATGTTGTTGACCGCAGATGGCCATGACAACGTTACCGGACTATGGCGAGCGCAGAAAGCGCCCAGCCGCAAAAGTTAGGTAGAGGCAACAAGCTCAAGGGCACCACTTAGGTTCGAACCACGGCTTGGACTGTTGCCCGATTTTTATAAGTCATGATGGTCAACGTCAAGGTGCAAAAATGCACCTTAAGACGGAAGAGTGTATTATTCGGCCCCGCCGGCGGGACCGGTTATTATAGGTGTGCCTAGCAGCTAATGTGGGACGGGTTGACGTCACCTCCGGGTTAGCGGCGGTGAGCACGTCAACGGGCAAGCCGAGAACGTGTCTTGGTCGACGGAGGAAAGACTATATTTTTTTTTTTTCGAAATGACATTATAATAATATGTATTGTTGACCGCAGATTTTATACTTAAACTGAAAGAAAGTGAGTTATGAGTCCGGACCTGAATCCGATCGAGCATATCTGGGACCAGTTGAAAAGAAGCCTTAATGACAACCACACTGAAATTCATAGCCGACAGGAGTTAATAACTGCTTTAAAAGTGTGTTGGGAGCAAATCCAGATGAAAACGTCATCCACCTCAGTGTTCCAAACTGACTCAGAGTGTGTGCGCAATAGGTGAGGATCTACGCGTTGCTAAACATAAGGCATTAACGCCTGAAAAGGTTTCTGCAGCGGCATGACTTTTTCTATTAGCCTTAGTCAAATTTAAAGTAACAAGCGGAGGGCGGTGTACTGGTGGACGGAGGAGATCGACGCGAACCGACACCGCAGTGCCACTGTAAGTGGGGCCAGGATTCCACCCAGCATACGCTCAAGGATTGCTCGGCGTGGTGCGTGGAAAGGCGAAATCTGGCACTCAGGATATCTCTCCCCAGCGTAGTAGCGGCTATGCTGGCAGATGAGACGGCGTGGAAGGCGGTGGCCTCTTTCTGTGAGACCGTAATGGTTCGGAGGCCGCGGAGCGGGATCGCGAGGGCTGATCCCGCTCGTAGAAGGCGGCGGCGGGGTGCAGGCAACGGCTGCCCCGTGAGGGTACGGCGTCATGGGGCTGGGGCATCCCCTATAGGGTTTCATCTGGGTCCGGAGGGTAGTCAGAGTAAGGGCTTGGACTACCCCAGATGGACCCAGCGATGGCGATGGATGCACAATCGCCATCATGATGGCTATGTACCATCGTAAGATCCGCGAGACGTAGGGGCGTTAGTCGTGGACGCCCCCGGGACGTGCTCAGGCAAGGTGCGATAGGGGCTCCGGAGTATTCTTTACGAGAAACCGGAGCCTCTAGTGCACCGAGGCCGGCCATCGGGGAGTTTTTAGTGAGTAGTCGCGAGACAACCTTACATAATAGATGTCTCACATCAAAAAAGGGTAGAAGTAGAGTAGTAATTGTTGTGTAGTAGTAAGGTAGAAGTAGTGTAGTAGTTAGAATATGTGGTAGTAGGTAGTTGATTCTGGGCGGTACAAAGTTCTTATATTTTCAACTTGATCCGAGTCGACATGCCGCCCCAGTAGGTAACGCACATGATTTTGCTAACACTAGCGCCATTTGTTACGTGAAAGTTAGCGTCAAATAAGGCAGAAAAATTTGGTTTCAAGACTAGTTATTTACCCTACAGGAGATAAAACCTATTTACCTATACCTAGAATTCAAACCTTCATGAACAAATCTTGAAGGAAGATGTTCATAATAATCCTTTAGTCTAGATTATCTCTAGATCCTCTTGAACGCTTTTGGACCGTTGTTTTGGTCGCTCCGAAGTGATATGTCACGCGCAAAAAGAAAAATCCTCAATATACCGCGGCCTCTATGATCACCAGCTATGGATACAAAATGTAGGTAATAAAGGAATAAGTCAACCAGTACCTTTAACCTTTCACGTGATATGTGAACTTTGTGATATTTAGCTTTAAATTACTTAAAAATGGATGGTGCTGCAGTCACTTGCTGCTACGAGGTTTTTAGGGATGCCTACATGTATTCCAGTAATTATTTGATTTTCACGCTCTCACTGATACTAACGTCCATATTAATGTTATGGGTTTATGAGAAACCGCAAATTTACAAGGTGAGTAGTTCCAAGTTCCTTATCATATGCCTAGAATTTGGGATAAGTTGTAGGTCAAAGTTCGAAAAACGTCTGATAACCAGTGACGAAACCTATACAAAATAACATTAAACTTAAAAAAAGTTGTTACCTAAATACATTTAAAATCTCTTACTAATTTACCATGCCGCATGGGGTTTTCAATACTACTTTTCATAGTACTTTTTTTTTAGATTCAGTAGAAGGTTTTTGTTCAGTAAATGTAAGATTATACGATAAAATCAATCATAAAAATATCTAACAGTTTTTATCCTGGATACAGATAAGAAATTAATCATAATATGTACATAGATAATCTAGCATATAATCTTCATCTCAGTGGAATAACAGATGTTAACAGATGTGATCTTATCCGCATACTATCACTACTTAGGACCTTTTTCCTATGATGCGGATTGCCGCCCGCATGCGGGTAGCGCACCATGTAAAACTTAGTTGGTCAAAGTGGGCGGGCGGCCCGCCTGCAGGGGATCTTTTTGTAAATCGCAAACAAGCAATTGCTATTCATCATCATCACTTCAGCCGTAAAACGTCCACTACTTAACACTCTCCCTCATGGGTCTCCATGAGGGGTAGTTGACATACTTAATTCATTCCATGTTCGAAACAAGATGGTACATTCACGAAAGACGTTAACATTAAAGGAGAGTTTCGATATTTTCAGCTATTGTTTAAGAGAAGTAAGCATTCTAACATTCTGAGCCCTTTGCAAAGTATGGAACATTGTGAAGAAAATAGCCTCCAAAACACAACGGCAGAATCAAATAATACATCCGAAGAGAAAAAATCCAGAGAACTGTCCTAACATGATCTGGAGTTTTAGGTTTATAGATTATTGAACAATATTAAAAGCTAAACGGCTTGGAGGGAAAATTTCACGTATAGAAGTTTTAAAGTTGTAATCAGGTCATTTTATTCATTGATTACTGATCATTACAATGCAATGGTGATTGAATAGTTTTACACTTACCTACTTCATTCCTATAATTTTATAATGCAATAATTTAATTATTTCGCTATACAGACAGACACAAAACTTATTGTTAAAAAAAACAAATCAATACAGAAAATTCTCAATATCATACAATTTGTGTTATTCTTTACAGTGTCAAAAAAAAGCGAAACTGTCTTGTAAAAATAAGACACCTGGATAAAATATTTGTAACACTAAAATAAAAATTATTTAATATCAACATTGATTTAAAGATGGATGTACAACTTTTACTACAGCTACTATAAGAAGGCAACTATCCTTATTAAATTTAGCTTTTTAATTTTATAAACATTTTATTTAGTTGTAACATGATTATTTTACGAAATTCTTACATTCAAAACCACTATGACGTTTCATAAAACTATTCATGTAAGGTTAGTTGCCATCTTAAATACATTTAATTAGTAATACATATATTCATAGTTTATGATTAGATAACTTTAAATACCAAAAACTTTAGACTCCACAACTTTAAATTTTGTTTACCGAAATTCTAAGAAAGTATCTAATAGGTTTTCTGTGCACAATTTGAACCATAGTAGATGGTATGGTACACTTATAGATAGGAAATTTTGCAATATTAACATGATTGACTAAATACAGTACCCGCAAGTACAGTCTAGCAAACCACTCTGTTGTGGGTATTTTCTAGTCATTATACATTCATACACAATTCCACAGCTCACATTGCGCACCATTAGAAAAATAAATTATTGATGCTCCTAAACTACTACCATTTATTTATCTCGGCATGTGTTCACTGCACACCTGAAACAAGTAGATAATAGCATTATTTTTGATGCCTTTAACAAAATATCTCAATAAGAATGTGGAATCCATATTATGAAAAAAGCCTTCTGTCAATCACTTATTTAAACGTTTCTAGGGTTCCGAACCTCAAAAGGAAAAACCCGCAGGGTGATTACGTATATCGCGACAGGTTTTGCAACAGGCAATTGACAGGAATATTGCTGTCAAATGTCAATTTTGTATTAGATAACAGCAAGGAATTGACGTTAGACAGCAATATTGCTGTCAATTGCCTGTTGCAAAACCTGTCGCGAGATACGTAATCACCCCCCCCGGAACCCTTAAAGGATCACTTGTTTGCCTGTCTGTCGGTCCGTCCCTTTTTCGCCGACACGGCTGAGGGTATCGACTTAAATTTATACTAAACATCAAGGTCAGCGGGCAGATGATGGCCTTCAAAAATCAAGGTTCTACCTCAGGGCATTCACAAGTTTTAGCAACACATGTAAATTTTTTGTATGAAAATGGCAAAAATGGAAAACCTCTTACTACTTCCAGAAGTCTCACGATTCTGAAATTTTGAATGCTGAGAGCTTATGTGGCACAAGTACCTAAAGGAAAAATTCAGAAATTTAGGAATTTCGTTTTTTTAACCGCATTATAACGTATTGAAGTTTGAAGAATGCATTTGAAAATCGTAAAGACCTCAATGATAATTCAATAATCATTGAAAGATTAAAGGTATTTAAGATCAAGAAATATATAAATCAACTCTTTTAAAAAGTTTATAGCTGGTAGCGCCAACTAGCGTAAATTCAGTATGAAGTAGTTTAAAGGTTATTTTTGATAAGTACTGCCGATGTACACAAAAGATATACCAGCAAATGTCCTATACTGCCTAGCTTGAATATTTCATCAAATATAATAATCTTCAAATTTCAGAACGCTTAAGGCGCTCGCACTTGTCCGCTTTTTTAATAATATGGGAATATCTGATCCGCGCTGAGGTCAAGTGTTGATGGTGTAATTGTCTAGACCACAATCAAACCAACTCCTTGAAATAATATTTGTGTAGGTGACAGCATTTCATAAGTATGCCAGAAACTGATGGTGCAAGATTTTATTGCCATGCAAAATTTCATATAGCTCAAACTGTTTTCGATATATCAACATCTAAAAATCGTATTTTTTTTCTATGAAGATAGCTAGCTAGAGATAGATCAAAATTCTAATCAGTTTTTAGGGTTTCGTAGAAGAATGCATAAGGTTCCGCTTTGACTTTAGACCTAGAAAAGTCCTAGAAAACTATTATTTTTATTACTATTATATGTCCATGCAAAAGCATGGACATAACAACGCCGCGATAACATTACAAAAATGCTGAAAAAATAATTAAGCTATCATTTCTTTCTATTTTAAATGTGTTGTTAACAAGCCAAATTAAACCGTGAGGTTCAATTGATACTAAGTTACCAGTAATATTCTAATAAATAAATTTCAGGATTATCTACAGAACTAGATGTCTTAAAGATCTTAATTCTTTTGTGGGTAAAGTCGACAATGACGACATTCTAAATATTAAACTTGACTCCCATTTTCACATGTATGTTTTTGATAGGATTACCATTGATATAAATCGTTAGATGAGCCCTCACACCAAAAACTCTGGCATTGTGTTTACAATACTGCCGACGAATGCGCAACACGCCACGCGTACCGAAAAAATAGTCATCTCTTTTTCTCCCACATTATTTGCACACTACTTTCTCTTTCTTGCATGAGTGAGCTCACTGATATCGTTTGAAAACAACGGCGCGGTCTCTGTACAGTGAGGGCGTATCTAACGATTTATATCAATGAGGATCACACTTACAGCAGTTGAGCAGGAGAGTGGAGTGTAATTTGTTTGTGTGTTAGGAGAGCCAGGGAATATGCTCATCTGGTGTTGGTTCGTTTGATTCATCTGATGCGGCGGCGGGGGGTGAGCGGCGAGCGGCGACACGGGCGGAGCGGCGGCCTGTCCGAACGGGCCTGCCGTGAGCCCGCCGGGGCTCGGGCTCCCAGTCGTCGAGAGCCGCGAAAATGCTGCCAGAGCGTCCGGGAAGTTTGGTGGCGTGGCTGGAGTATTGCACGGCGTCATTAGTTGCTGAAATTTGATAAATATATATTAGTTTTGTTACAGAATGGTCTTAACTGGAAGAAGTGCCTCACACGCTAAAAACTACATACCCCATCTACATAATATCATAGAGATCATAAGATAAAAGTCTAGTCTACCTACACTGACTGATTGCAAGATCCTTGCACAGAAAAGAAAAGATATTTGTTACAGCAATTTAAATAAGCTTCTGCCAGCAGCTGCAAAAGTATACAAAGAGTTATGAGATAGCCTGTAACACTTTACACAAAATTTTGATGATTGTCAACAACTGAAGCCTGGAAGGGCTTATAATTTGCACTTAACAAATTGTCTCTATTAGGCTCAGCGCAGACAGAACGGAGCGCAGCGGAGAGGATTTTATTAACGCACTTGAAAAAAATACTTAACACTTATTACAATAAAGTGCATAAATGCTTTAACCTGACAAAAAATTCTCGCGCATCCTCGAAGATACGCGGGAATCCCCGCGCGGCGTTTTGCACTTTATTATAATAATTTTAAAGTTTATTTTCAAGTGCGTCAATAAAATCCTCTCCCTTGCGCTCCGTTCTGTCTGCGCTGAGCCTAATAGTATATTTTTCTGTATGATATGAAATTATCTGTTTTAGTTAAATGAGCTAGTTACCAAACTGTCACTGTCAATTATTGTTACTAACAGAAAAATAACACTATCAATTGTTACTACCAGAAAAATATATATTGGGCTGCAGGGAACTTTTTCACTTTGATTCTTTTTAATGAAAAGGCCTTATTTTACGAACATATAATTTGACATCAGCTACTTGTACTTAAAAATATAGATATCTGGCACCTACTATTTAACTGGTCATTTGATTAAATTTATGTATACTAGTATTGTATCTGATAGATACACAGCACTAAGGCAACATAAACTGAATTGCATGTAATACAACTCTCCTTACTACCATACTTGGTAGGCATAACTATGATATTAATAAATTAAACTATAGAACTAAGACAAGTGATTCAAATAATAGATCTTTCCATTCAGAATTTAAGTCACAACTAGTCGGAACAGAAAATAAAACTAAAAATAATACCAAGAGAAACACTGAAAACAAAGTGAATGAGTTTCTAACAGGCAACCTTGGGATGAACTGGATTGTAAAATACAACAAGTTGTTAAATGGCGTACATATTACATAGGTAATTATTAATTGATTAGTCCATTGTTTCCACAAGCTGTCTACAGGGCTCTTAATAATAAATAATATTCAAGTTCAAGGTAGATATAATCATACTAAGCCCATTACTTATTATTATTCTTACCTGACGATAATGTGGTGCTGCAATGCCATTGGCCCCACTTGGAAGAGCCACTTCTTGGAAAAATATGGAAAGTGCTGTCTGTACAAACAAAAGAAACAAATATATATATTAGACGGCAAATATAATTTATTTATTTATATAAAGTAGGTACCCCAACAGAATGAACACTAACTTGACAATTTTACATACATAGACAAACAAGACATAAGACTATGTGCTGTTCCAATTATAGGGTGCTACAGCTTTCACAGAAGCATTTACAATCAAAATGGTAACAGAAAATTAAATAAAAAAGCTAAATTAAGTAACTTTTCTTTTAGGTAATACCTACCATAATTAATGTTAGATAAATATTCAACTATCATTTAAATTAAAAACAAACAATGAGAACAGTTAATAAATATCAGATCAAAAACTAAACATGAGAACAATCAATACCTATCTATTAATTAAAATGTAAAATGCTGTAAATTAAATACATAGAAATAATATGATTAAGAATTGTTATTGGCAGAATGTTTTGTTTATGTTTTGGTGTTCTTATAACCTTGAATGGTACACAAGTGCGAACCAGTTTTTAGTCTCATCATTATGAGGAGATTTAGTTTTGTGATAAATTAGACGATAACAATGAGTCAAAGATTGTTTAATCAAAAGAGCCAGCGTTCCGTAATGCGTATTCCGCCGTCAACATCAACAGATTCCTATAAGTACCTATGTATGCCTCTAACGTAATCAGCACGAGGTAAATATAAATAGTTCACAAAATCTTGACTATGTGATGATTACAAACTACTGGAAGGTGGCCTGGCATTAAAATCTGGATCGCTTGATGTTTATTACCTGATCTATTAAAGTGCAAGCTGTAGAGACTACGCAGTGTTTTACAAATTATGTAGCAGCCATTTCATGATTACCTAGTGTTTGTTTACATAAATTACGAAATTTACCTCAAATTGCCAGTGAGCAGCTTGTAATAACTGTCTAGCTTGTTCTTGAGCACAACCAGCTGCTAAAACAAATTGATTTATCATTACTTGTTCACGTAAAGACAAATCCATCGTTATTTATTTATTGAAAATACAGAGAATTCACTGATTTAGGAAAATAACAAGCGAGCGAGTCGAGTGAATAAAATGAACGGAGGAACGAATCATGAATGAAATAATGGTGCGGTGCGATGCGATGTGATTTGATGACTTTTGATTAGATCTATGTTCGACTCTTCTACTGCCACAGACAAAGAGATCCTTATACTGTTACCAACATTGAAAATACAAAAAGAGGTATCGTTCATTCAATTCATAGTTGCAGTTTCCCTGATCCCTGTGTCATTGTGTTGTAGAATACGTACTTGCTCTGTGGTCAATTCTGAGTCGTGTCTTACTGGTTACTGTCAATAAAACGTCACGTCCGCAGCTGACGTTCTGTGTCTGTCATTCACTTGCATCTATTTCCATTCCAAAAACAACAAACAAGCAATTTTGCGTAAATTAAATTATATATAATGGAAAATGCACTTAAATTTTGTGTGAAATATTGTCCTTTAAAAACTGAGATTTCTAGAATCAATTGAGAATTTCTACTAACTCAACACCATGATGGTATGTTCAAAGCAAGTTGTGCAATTTATATTAATAACCAATGTCCTATGCCTAGGCTACGGACTCCAATTTAAAACAGCTTTTTCACAAGGAAATCCTGATTCACACGATGGAAATCATTTTAACAAAGTTGAAGAAGTGGAGAGTCCAGATAATTACCCCACAAAAACACATGAAAGCAGTCAACTTGGTCACTCAAGGTCAAAACGCTCTAGTGAGGGTAATATAACTAGTTCAAGTGAAGCAACTGTAACAAGTCCAACTACACTAAGTTCAACTAAGAGTACTAATAGTAACAATATTGTTTATGATATTGGTCCTTCACCAGAAGCTATTCTGTCTGTTACACCAGTGAATCAATCTTCACCTGCAACTCCCAATGCTACTATTGTGAACCCTTCGGATGCGGCTCCACTACCTGAAAAAAGCTCAGCTGAAGATGAGCACAACAGTTCAATGGCCATATTTTTTGTACTTTGTATCTTAGCTCTTGGAATACTCTTGATCCATCTAATGCTGCAAACCGGATTCTCATACCTACCTGAGAGTGTGGTCATTGTTTTCTTGGGTGCACTGATTGGTATGATAATTAACTTGATGTCCATAAGAAATATAGCTAATTGGAGGAAGGAAGAGGCATTCTCACCTACTGCATTTTTTTTGGTACTTTTACCTCCAATCATATTTGAATCTGGGTACAATCTGCATAAAGGAAACTTCTTTCAAAATATTGGGTCAATACTACTATTCGCTATAGTTGGAACAGCAATATCAGCATTTGTTATTGGAGCTGGAATATATTTACTGGGCCTTGCACAAGTGGTGTACAAACTGAGCTTTGTGGAATCATTTGCATTTGGCTCTTTGATATCAGCTGTTGACCCGGTGGCTACTGTGGCTATATTTCATGCTCTGGACGTGGACCCGGTTTTAAACATGTTAGTGTTTGGAGAGAGCATCCTCAATGATGCCATTGCTATTGTACTGACAACTGCCGTGCTGGACTCCAATGACCCCATCATGTCAACTGGTGAAGCTATACTGTCCGCAATCAACCGCTTCTGGTTGATGTTCTTTGCATCAGCTGGGATTGGTGTTTTGTTTGCACTAGTTAGTGCATTGCTTTTAAAACATGTTGATCTAAGAAAAAATCCATCACTTGAATTTGGAATGATGCTGGTCTTCACTTATGCCCCGTATGTGCTTGCAGAAGGAATACACCTGTCAGGTATATTATATACAAAATTTATTAACACATTACACATTTATTTAAATATTTTAAACAAGTCTTATTTTTAAAACCACTTATATTACTCATACCATACAAAATGATACAATGAGATGTGGTGACCCTAAAGTGGCAAAGCAGATTTACATATTTTATTTGTGATTTGATAATTATAATAAATAAAAAAAAATGCTGGACAATTCACACAGTTGTTCCTTGGGATGGTCAGAATCACATGCTGTAGAAAACATCCAGAACACTGTATATGTACAAATATCTGCAGATTGTACAGACATTTGTCCTGAGGTAGGAAACGAACCTGCAACCTCTTGCGTCGTGGGCGGACCATCGCCCGCTGCGCCACAGAGATCGTCAATAAGTTTAAAATATTTGCATAGTTTGGGTAAAAATACTCTAAACCATATTTTTATTATATTATTTCAGGAATCATGGCCATATTGTTCTGTGGCATAGTGATGTCGCACTACACTCACTTCAATCTGTCCACGGTCACACAGGTGACCATGCAGCAGACCATGAGGACCTTGGCCTTCATTGCCGAAACCTGTGTCTTTGCATACTTGGGTCTCGCTATTTTCAGGTATTTTTACCTCTTTTATACACTTAGTATGTACTGTAAGTACTTAATATAAATAGAAAAACCAGACCCTGAAAAAATATCAGATCATGCAGGTATTTGTCACACACAGCAGAAATCTACTAAAATACTTGCATCCAAGTGCCTACTGAAGAGCAGCAGGAGCATGCAGTAGGAACTCGGCAGAGTATGAAAATTATAAACAAGCATTGGTACGGGGGTACCAGAAAAGGGGGCGAAGGCCTCAAAAGGTCATCAAAGGTCGAAAATGCCATTTTTGGGTTTTTTCGACGTTTTCAGCCATTTGAAGACATTTTTGGTGACCTTTTGAGTCACAATAACTCCGGTCCCTGTGAAGGGTCACAGGGTCACCAAAATCAATCAGTCACCTTCTCTCATTAAGACGGTGCTAACAAAAAAGGTGTCATGTAAATCGGTAAACGCGTTCGGTTGTAATCGTTAAACACACAGACAGACAGCGCTATGCATATTAGGGGGCTTCGCCTCCTAAATTACGAGTAAGTACATTAATTCCGTCAGTAAGATAAAAATAATAAAAGAATTAAAAAACAGTTGTCCAGTAATTTTTGCTTTTTCAAATGATTGAGGAAATATTTAGTGAACACATTACATTTAAGGGCTCGTGACGTAATTATTTTCATTATACTATTATCATTATTTATCATTTCGTATTTTATTATCAATCCGTGACGTCCCGCTGCGTATCGGCTCAATGGGTCGCCATTATATTTTGATTTTAATACCTACTACGTAAACAAGATAAAATATGTGTCGTTTATTTTTGATAATCTCAACGACGGGCTAAAAAGTTAAATGTAGTCACCTAGCCTATTCTAATAAACTAATTATAACAACGCATTTTCCAATGTTATCTTAATAACCATAAAGTGTTATTTCAATAAGTCTTCTAACAAGTCGCGCGACCTTGACGAGCAATAAATTGCTTTCATGTTAGTTATTGTTGAGTAGTATGTGTTCTGAATCGTAAATGTAGTTAATTATCATTCCGTTTATTCAAACAGGACGACGACTTATCGAGCAACTTAACTAGACTTATAAACGCTACCTTAATCAGATGCCCAATAACGAGTGAGGTTTTGGAATGAGTTCCATCATAAAACCTTATTTAGATTACCTACCTTGCTTTGAATCTTGCTTAGTACCTACTACTTCATTTATCATGAGGAGAGTGGTGTGATGACTGCTACTTGGGAATTGCGATTATTACGAATAATTATCACAATCTAACCTGAGGGCCTAGACAACCGGCATTCGCTATGAAGCGATTCGATTTCTACAATCGTCATAGCTACAACGATAGCGAAGTTCGATTGGTAGACAAAGTAACCTTCGCTTAGCGATCGCCTTGTCTATTCGTCTGATCGCTAAATACCGCACTTAGTCTATGGTTTTCGACATCAAACGTCAAATGTGTCATTCACTTACTTTGCCCGTCTCTGTTACGTTCCGGTCTACGCAAAACGCAAATCTTTGATTATAAATACGAATAGGTTTTCTATTTTTTTTTGCGAGTGGAGGCATATTAGATATTGAGTTTTTGATAATATGAGTGGCGTATTTGAATTTTACGGCATAAACAATACGTTGAAATGGAAATAAAAATTATTTGATTTTTCGAACTAACATGATAAAAAAATCTTAATCCATTGAAATGAAACGCACATTGTCTGTAAACAAAACATTGTAAAGTTGAAAACCACTTGAAAACTTCCGTAAAACTTTGATTTGATTTACCTAGGACTTTAAATAAAAATCTGTGATCTTTGACGAAATTGGAATCCTATTGGAAATTAGTAGTTAGTGTTAATTTTGTTTTGTTGGAATGTGATGGAATCAAGAGCACGAGCCAGCGCCGAACAATTTTTAACTCTGGAGTTTATGGAAAGGTAAAAATTAAATATTACCTAATTTATTGCTTACTTTTCTTTGTTATAGGTTATTTGCTAGGCTAGAGTATCTACCTAAAACATTTTAATTTATCTACCTATACAAAGGCGTAATCAATAATCATAAAACACTTAAAAGTTTCAAGCCGGAATTCAATTACTGCAAACAATGACGCGATTCACAAAGAAATATTTAGAACAAGAGCTCTTTAATTTATTTAAGTTATGTTGCAGCCATGGTGACCTTCCAAAACCTCAGCCTGGCGCGCAGGGACGTTTGAGGGCTGATCGTTTGTGGCAAGAGCTGACCAACACCTTAAATTCTGTTGGTGGTGGTGTCCAAAAGACCATGGAGAAGTGGAAAAAGGTACCTACATACTTATACAAGTACTTAAAGCACTTTTATGACTTAATCAAGTAAATTAATTACTGAAGTAATTTTTTATTAAAAATGCATATTTTATTTAACATAATTAATCATACTAACAAAAAAAAACCTGCAATCAGCTAAACTAAAACTCTAATATTTTAAGGTGTGGGAAGACGGAAGAAGACAGGCGCTAACTCCATTTGACCAAGCGACGAGTGAGTTAGTGGCTATAGAGCAGAGATGTCTTCAGTTGGAGGAGAGACAAGCACAGACTGAAGCCCCTAGGGTAGAGGTGGACAATGACCGAAATAATCCCCTCAGCCATTTCACAAATATTGCTGAAGGAAGGTTTCTAGGCATCTAGTAGTGCTAGGGACAGCAGTTTAACGGTACGGCTTGATAGTGAGTGAGTTTATTAGACACAAACTCACGGTCTTATTTTATTATTATCGACACGGACGGCGCGTTGTCGACGGGAGCCTTCGACATGCCTGCTGTGGACTGTCAATTGTTACGTTTATGCAGCAAAATGTGACAATTGACTGCCACGGCTGGGCTGCTGTCGATAACGTGCCATCCGTGTCGATAATAATAAAAATAAACATAGTTTAAAAATAAAAGATGTTTTTAACTTTAACTATGTACTTTTATTTATAATCCACTTCTGACACTGACACTCTGTCTTTAAGCAAGCACCTCCAACAAGACTTCAGCAAACCATAGCAACGCTTAATGCAGTTTCGATGTGTATATTTCTTCCCGAGACCCGGGTGCAGCATTTTAAACAGGCATCATCAGACAGGGTTGCTGTGGATAACCAGAATCCCCTGCAAGAAAACAAACAGCACTTAACATTGGTTGTTTATGAGGGCAGGTACCTACCCGCCCTAACTAAATTTAATATTAATGTCTAATTAGAAAAGAAACTTATTATTTACTATAGTTATTCCCAAGGTTCTCTTATCTACTACTAATTAAATTTAATGTTTATTGTCTTACCCAGCAATCAAACATGTTCCCCGCTTTCATGAATGCATGTATGGCTCCACTATACTTGCAGACCATATGTGGAAGTCATGTGTGGCACCACCAAACTTGGAGTTGACATTAATTATTTCTAAGTTGTGGTTACATACCTATAAAAATAATAAGCCATTATAGATATACTTAAGTAAAAAGATGTGTAGAGGATGTTTTATAGACCGCATTAACAAAGTGACTTTTAAAGCATTTCACCTGTGTAGTAAGTACCTAGGTAAGTGTAAGTAATAATTACCATCTGAACATTTAAAGAGTGATATCCTTTCCTATTATAATAAAGATGTTCGTTCTCCACCGGCTTTACAAATCCAATATGAGTGCAATCAATGACCCCTGGCAAACCGTGTTTCCTTTGAAAACTGTAAAAATAAAATGATGAAAAAAAAATATAACAGCATAATGTATATTACTTAATATCTTCTTAGGTAGGTAATGGTCCAATTTGGATAATTCAAAAAGATATTTCATTCTTATGTCATAGGTACATAATGATTAATGTGGACTGGTTTGAATTTGATATAACTTTACTGGATCCTCAATTGAACTCTAGGTGGGTAACATACATAGGTAATAAATAGTAAGTACTAGGTACCATACAAACAACTACTTACATTTCTTTGATTTGAGAACGTTCTTGTGGTGTTTGAGGGAAAACAATCCATTTTTTGTGATTGAGAGCTACAACATCAAGTCAAATGCTGGGTAACTCCCACAACCCTTTGATACGACCCTGTCGCAAAAAAGTTTAGGGCGTAAAGCACCTGAAAAAAGGAAATTTATAATAAAATGGTTAATACGGTATTTCATGTGACTACCAAAACCAATACACAACAAAAAATATACATAAGACTTACCTTTATTTCCAGAGATATCTCTAGATATCCTTTTAATGATGTTGAAGAACGTAATTCACGACAAAGCTTTTTAAATAAGCCTTTGCTGAGTCTAAAGTGTTCTTTAGGTAAAGTGATTCTGGCATTTCATCAACACTTTCCATTCTTAGAATAAAAACACTACTCACACTAGCACTAAAATGTCTAAAATTCTATTGAATTATGAAAAAAAACAACACAATAAACACTTCTAACAATGATTTCTTCCTACAGCTGTTTATGAAATTGCCATTTTGTTTCGTTATCTACAGGGTCTTAGCGTTCGCTAGCGTTTCGATCAAGAGAATCGACTACGAAGCGAAATCGCTTGTCAAAAGTGCCACTTGGCTAGGCATTTGTATGGAAATAATCGTTCGATGTTGTCGATTCGTTTGGTGGAATCGAAACGTATGTACATTGTCTACCATTATGAAATCAGATCACGTGACATATCTAAGGCTTATGTCAAATCCATACATTTTTGGACTTTTCTACTATCGCTTTCGCTAATCGATTGTTACGTTGTCTAGGCCCTCTGACAATTTGATGACGTCTGTGGCGCAGCGGGCAAAGATCCGCCTGCGACGCAAGAGGTTCGATTCCCGTCTGGGGGCAAATGTCGGTACGAACCTTCCCGCCCTAATAAAACATGGCTAGAAACAGCTTTGTTTCTAAATACTCTAAAATAAAGAGGCATTTCAAATGATAGATATAGATTAGATATAGTACCCTTTATCTATCATTTCAAATGGACTCGATTTTTTTGAATTCGCGCTCTTAAAATATGCAATAGTTCGCCTGTAGAATACAGTTACTACGTTGTTATTATACTATAATATTCGAAAGAATTGACTCATATAATAATGATCGAACCTCACCAAAGGTTCAATTGATCACATTATAATATCTGAATGAACAACAATATAAGTAGCCATATGAACTTTCCGTTAGGCGGTTGGAGAGGCAACCCGTCTGGGGAGCAGTAATTTTGTTCATTACAGAGCGGCTATCTCTGTGTTTTTGTGATGATACTAGTGTAGATACTCCGTGAAGAACAAAGAGCCGATTTCCTGAGGATGCTTTCGTAGAAAGGCGAAACGCGTTTCGAATTATTTTCAGTCTTTTAATGTACTTATTAGATCTAAATAAGCGGACTCGCCGTGGGGTGCCGGCAGCAGAATGTTGCCCCTCCTCTCATGCCCGTGGATACAGTAAGAGCCTGCTAAGGGATACCTCCGGATGATGGGGAGCGACGTCTTTCCGTGTATCAACATCCCGTCTTGCGCTCGCCAACCCGGCTGCCAAGCGTGGTGCGTGAGCAACTGCCCCTCACGTAGATCCGTGAGGCCTGTGTGTCAGTAGTGGACATTTTACGGCTGAAATGATGAAGCCGATTTGTTATTAAGACTAGACTTAATAATTGATGAATATTATTTGTCCATTTAGCTTCCGCCATCGCGTGGAGCCCGCTCTCGTGGTGTGGAGTATCATCCTGTGCCTGCTCGGGCGCGCCGCGAACATATTCCCGCTGGCTCTGCTCTGCAACAAGTTCCGAGAGCACAAGATAACCAAGAAGATGATGTTCATCATGTGGTTCAGCGGTAATTTGCCTTATTATTGTGATGATAGTACGTCTGCAGTAATTGCATTAGTCAGAGCAGCGGTAACTCGCCTTATTATTCTGATAGTACGTCTGCAGTAATTGCATTAGTCAGAGCAGGCGGTAACTCGCCTTATTATTGTGATAGTACGTCTGCAGTAATTGCATTAGTCAGAGCAGCGGTAACTCGCCTTATTATTCTGATAGTACGTCTGCAGTAATTGCATTAGTCAGAGCAGCGGTAACTCGCCTTATTATTGTGATAGTACGTCTGCAGTAATTTCATTAGTCAGAGCAGGCGGTAACTCGCCTTATTATTGTGATAGTACGTCTGCAGTAATTGCATTAGTCAGAGCAGGCGGTAACTCGCCCTATTATTGTGATAGTACGTCTGCAGTAATTGCATTAGTCAGAGCAGCGGTAACTCGCCTTATTATTCTGATAGTACGTCTGCAGTAATTGCATTAGTCAGAGCAGCGGTAACTCGCCTTATTATTGTGATAGTACGTCTGCAGTAATTGCATTAGTCAGAGCAGCGGTAACTCGCCTTATTATTCTGATAGTACGTCTGCAGTAATTGCATTAGTCAGAGCAGGCGGTAACTCGCCTTATTATTGTGATAGTACGTCTGCAGTAATTGCATTAGTCAGAGCAGCGGTAACTCGCCTTATTATTCTGATAGTACGTCTGCAGTAATTGCATTAGTCAGAGCAGCGGTAACTCGCCTTATTATTGTGATAGTACGTCTGCAGTAATTTCATTAGTCAGAGCAGGCGGTAACTCGCCTTATTATTGTGATAGTACGTCTGCAGTAATTGCATTAGTCAGAGCAGGCGGTAACTCGCCCTATTATTGTGATAGTACGTCTGCAGTAATTGCATTAGTCAGAGCAGCGGTAACTCGCCTTATTATTCTGATAGTACGTCTGCAGTAATTGCATTAGTCAGAGCAGCGGTAACTCGCCTTATTATTGTGATAGTACGTCTGCAGTAATTGCATTAGTCAGAGCAGCGGTAACTCGCCTTATTATTCTGATAGTACGTCTGCAGTAATTGCATTAGTCAGAGCAGCGGTAACTCGCCTTATTATTGTGATAGTACGTCTGCAGTAATTGCATTAGTCAGAGCAGCGGTAACTCGCCTTATTATTCTGATAGTACGTCTGCAGTAATTGCATTAGTCAGAGCAGCGGTAACTCGCCTTATTATTCTGATAGTACGTCTGCAGTAATTGCATCAGTCAGAGCAGCGGTAACTCGCCTTATTATTCTGATAGTACGTCTGCAGTAATTGCATTAGTCAGAGCAGCGGTAACTCGCCATATTATTGTGATAGTACGTCTGCAGTAATTGCATTAGTCAGAGCAGCGGTAACTCGCCTTATTATTCTGATAGTACGTCTGCAGTAATTGCATTAGTCAGAGCAGGCGGTAACTCGCCATATTATTGTGATAGTACGTCTGCAGTAATTGCATTAGTCAGAGCAGCGGTAACTCGCCTTATTATTGTGATAGTACGTCTGCAGTAATTGCATTAGTCAGAGCAGGCGGTAACTCGCCCTATTATTGTGATAGTACGTCTGCAGTAATTGCATTAGTCAGAGCAGCGGTAACTCGCCTTATTATTGTGATAGTACGTCTGCAGTAATTGCATTAGTCAGAGCAGGCGGTAACTCGCCATATTATTGTGATAGTACGTCTGCAGTAATTGCATTAGTCAGAGCAGCGGTAACTCGCCTTATTATTCTGATAGTACGCCTGCAGTAATTGCATTAGTCAGAGCAGCGGTAACTCGCCTTATTATTCTGATAGTACGTCTGCAGTAATTGCATCAGTCAGAGCAGCGGTAACTCGCCTTATTATTCTGATAGTACGTCTGCAGTAATTGCATTAGTCAGAGCAGCGGTAACTCGCCATATTATTGTGATAGTACGTCTGCAGTAATTGCATTAGTCAGAGCAGCGGTAACTCGCCTTATTATTCTGATAGTACGTCTGCAGTAATTGCATTAGTCAGAGCAGCTGCTCCGCAGCTCGCGATGATTTGAACGAAAAAAAAATTGGGGGGTGGAAAAGGGGTAGCTTTCTTTTTCTCGTACTCACCCCCCCACCCTCACAACACAACACAACCCCGTTTACAGATTTCCAATACATCATTGTTCTCCCACTTCCAGTTGGAAGGAAGTGGGAGAACAATGATGTCAGTGAGTCAGTCAGTGGTTGGTAGTCTAGCTTTATTTATTTTTAAATACATCTTTTAGGGCTGAGAGGCGCCATATCGTACGCGCTGTCCCTCCACCTCGGGTTCTCGGACGAGACGCGGCACGTGATCATAACCACCACTCTCATCATCGTGCTCTTCACCACTCTGTTCTTTGGAGGTTCTACAATGCCTCTGCTCAAATTTTTGAGGGTAAGTGGAATTTTACAATTTGTGCTGGGTGATGTGATGGCTAGACGGGGAAATGGCTGGAGTCAAGGGGCTGAGTGGTGGTCACGTTTAGGCGTAGAAGTTATCTTTTGATTAGCTCTATTCCACTCTGATCCACTAAACTAATCCACTAGTGGATCTGTTTTTCCACTTTAATCCATAGATAGATCTGTTTCTAATTCTGGTTCCACTCTAATCTATCGATGGATTAGTTTTTACTTTTATTTCTTTTCTTTGTGCTTCGCTTTATTCCATCAGAAGATGGTTTGATGACATGGTCAAAGTAGAGGTAAAGTCGCAGTGTATTTTTGGATAAGAGAAATATAAAATAAAACGAACTGTCAAAAGCAAATTGAGCCCTTGTTCATTAAAACACCAATATTATATTACTTTGGAAAGGCCACTCTCATGTCGTGCCGTGGCTTGCCGGCTGAATGTTGCCCCTGCTCTCTTGCCCGTGGACACAGTAAGTATCTGCCAAGGGATACCTACGGAAGATGGGCAGCAGCGTCTTTCCTTGTATCAACATCCGGCACTGCGCTCGCCAACCCGCCTGCCAAGCGTAGTGGGTATGGTAGCAACCCCTCATGATTACTAAGTGATCATTGATTGAGGGGTTCAGGGATGATCACTGATCAATGAGGGAGGTCTTTGTCCAGCAGTGGGAGTCCTACGGCTGATATGATGATGGCAAAGGCCTCCGTCAACTTCTTCCAGTCACTTCGATCCACAGCTAATTCCTCCCATATGTTATGGAACTAGTCTAGTTCAACGCGCCACCGTCCACGGGCCTAACACGCCTTCTTGCTGTGTCAGAGCTCTTATACTGACAGTATTATACTTTCAGGCGAATAAGAAGACAAAGCGCTCGCGTTCCCTACGCAAACAGAAGGAAGTGAGCTTGTCGAAGACCAAGGAATGGGGCCAAGCGATTGATTCTGAGCATCTTTCAGAAATCACCGAGGAAGAACTGGAGGTAACTAGACATAAGGTACCTATTGGTATCTGGTATTGTACACAGATGTTGACTAACGAGGTAGGACCAAAAACACCTCGCCGCCTCGTGGTATCTCCTACTTAAGTACTTACTAACAGAGGCTGTGACGAAGAACATGTTTATGTCCTTGGTATATTTTACCAAGAACATAAACATGTTTTTCGGCCAGGAGGCGGTGAGCTTGGGTCCTGCGATGTTTTTGGTCATATCCCGTTAATGCATACATATGTTTATATACATGCATTTATAAACGAGCACACAATACATTTTTAAACCATACAAAGAAAACATTTAACCATAATAATTGAAATAGATGAAAATTTGCATTATGTATTAATTAATTGAATCCTGGTCAACGTCTATAAATTATGCGCAAAGTTCCAGCTCGACATTACATTTTGCTTGAAGAAGTGACAAACATCCATTCAAACTTTCGAATGAACGGTCGTTTTTTCAACATTTTTGTAAATAACTTGGAAAACGATACGGCTTAAAGGAAAAATAAAAACTGTTTATTAATGTGCAAATGAATACCTTTCATATGATACCCCACACGACCTAGTAACTTCACTTAAAAATGTTGAGATCCCCTATCCGCCCTCCTGCAATCATAATAAGAATATTTTTTAACATTTTTATATCTGCTATACTTATTAGTAAAAAAGTGTTATCGTTAACCATTTCAAATCGATAGCTTCAGAAGTTGTCGAGATATCCATTTGTGACAGACAGACAAAGTGATACCATAAGGGTTCCTTTTTACCATTTTAGTCCGGAAACCTTAAAACTTCTGTGTTGCGTTCCTTTAAATATTTGAAAACCAAAAAATTTTATCCAATTAAAATGTATGCGAAAATGAATTTACGTTGTATGTATAACATACTACTTATTCCGTGTTTATTTTATACTACAACAAATGGAAATTATGTATCAATTTACACTTGTCTTTGTTTAATGGCTGTATTGTTTCGAATTAATGAGACTATTGTATTACACTATACATCCAGCCCATCCGAATTCGCAGGTATACTCACATTCTATCCCTTCTGTACAATACTCTTTTCTATACCCTTAGTTCGTACAATCTCAAAGAGCGCTTCGAATTCCTGTCTGACTCACATTCCCGTTCGTTGCGCTCCTCTGAGACTCTTACTTTAAAAACCCCTTCCCACTCTACCTCATTCTATGAGAAATCCTACACAGTACAAGCTATTCGTCTGTGGAATGCTCTCCCTCTATACATCAGACGTGCAAAATCACTATATTTAAGAATCTGCTCCATCAACATTATTTATCACTATAATTATTTTATTATGTAAGTACTTATAAATGTTCTTATTTTAATTTTATGTGTGTTTGTTTTGTATCTCCTATGTATAGTTTCTTAGTAGTATGTAAGTTTGTTTGCTATTTATACTCCCTTAATTTTACATCACTGTCTATATCGTTCTCTATTTCCTGTCCATCCCAAGGTTGTCTGGAAGAGATCGCTCATAGCGATAAGGCCGCCCTTTGTACTCGTATATTGTTTTATTTAATTCCTTTTATTTTAATGTTCTATTTTTTATGTGGTGTGCAATAAAGAGTTTTCTATTCTATTATATTCTATAAATAGTAAATGTTTATTTATCTTGCATGAAATAATCTGTACAATTATATTTGCGCAGGTAAATTACTCGCTGGCGACGCGCATCAAGGGATTTGTCCGACTCGATATGAAATATCTCACACCATTCTTTACGAGAAGATTTACTCACCAGGTAAATATAATTCATTCATTCATTCGTTCATTTCAGCTGTAAAACGTTCACTACTGAACACAGGCCTTCCTATTGGATCTCCATGAGTTGTTAGGGGTAGTTGCCATACTCACCACGCTTGGCAGGCGGGTTGGCGAGCGCAGTACGGTATGTTGATACGCGGAAAGACGCTGCTGCCCATCTTCCGGAGGTATCCCTTGGCAGGCTCTTACTGAATCCGCGGGTATGAGAGGAGGAGTAACATTCTACTGCCGGCACCCCACGGCAGTAGAACCTGTGGTAGAACGAACGACCACGGCGGTAAATATAATATCCCCTTTTAATTAATAATAAATAAATAAATGTGACTGAAGATTTGCTAACCTAACAGTGTTAGTTCTTATAGACTTTAGTAATAACTCTTAATGCAGTGGATCTAGACTTATTGTTATATTGATCCCAGCTCTCCCTAGGCTAGGCCTTTCGCATTCTGTTGCGGAGTGCTTCATATCTCATTGGACGCATAGTCAAAGAACTCGACATGGTCATGATTTCTCAGTCGACAGACATCGAGTCTGGTGTACTGCAAGGGGAAATTCTATCATCTCTTTTGTTTTCCCTTTTTAGGGTTCCGCAGGGTGATTACGTATCTTTCGACAGGTTTTGCAATAGGCAATTGACAGTAATATTGCTTTCAAATGTCAATTTTGTATTAAAGAACAGCAAGGAATTGATATTTGACAGCGATATTGCTGTCAATTGCCTGTTGCAAAACCTGTCGCGGGATACGTAATCACCCCGCCGTACTCAAAGGTTAACAAGTCTATAAAATTAAAAATGTATTTAACCCCCGCCACTTTTGCCCTTTCATTTGTATATACATATGTTAGATTTAAGGTATATATCTATGGGCCGTAGAATAAGTTATTTAAGATCTGTGTACTTTTCTATTGTTGCCTGAGAATAAAGATATTATTATTATATTTGATACCACACTTGGGTATATTTGAAAACATTCGATTGTTCACCCCTACTTTCAACCCCCCTATCTCATGAATGGCTCGACCGATTTCTGTCTTTCAGTTTTGCATTCTAAACATCATTTCCTTTCATTTGATACCAAACTCTGGACACATTCGACTATTCATCCCCTCTTTCACCCCCATATCTTGTAAACTCACTGATTTTGATAAAACATGTTTAAGAACCACCGCCGGATAACCTGCTTTTAAATAAAACAAACTGTGTTAATTGTCCAGTATTTTTTTTATTGTAGCCATCGTCCATGAATGTGACAATTTTTTTTATCGTTTCAGGAGCTAAAGGATTGCAAGAGCCAAATGACAGACCTCACTAATCAGTGGTACCAAGCCATCAGGATAACTAACGACAGGGAAACGGATGACGAAGAAAGTCTGCAGCCTGGGTCTCTCTCAAACTCACTCACGACATTGCAGAGAGGTGTATGATTAAATCACTTAGTTATACCAACTGTAGATATTTATAACTTAGCAAATTTTAAGGGTCATTCATTCGCACTAGTTCTACTTCCACTGCGATTTACCGTCCTTATTGAGGCTAGTGCGAAGAAATGTCTCGCTCGTTTGTTAGTGACATCTAGATTCTCATGGGTATGTTTTAAACAAACGTACATTATTTTCAGCTGCTGATATTTTGGCCTTGCCTTGATTTTTGGGCCGAAACCAAACCCAACCTTCGCTCGGACATTACAGTTCTTTATGCAATATAAGCTATACTGCGCTCGATCATCCGTAATGCGTGACGTTTCGAATAGGCAATTCGAGGTTATTACGGTATTTAATTGGCTATTTTACTAAATAGTTCATAAATAGGACATTTCGGTGCGAACTTTGTAATATATACACAATAAGGTCGAGCCAAGTCGCAACATAATCGTAATGTAAGTGCAATTAATAATCCAGGTTAAGCCTGAATGTAGTTGTCAGTTTGGTCGGCTTCGTTACTGATTTAATTACTTGACGATTAAAAAAATGAATAAATAAATCACTGGTAGGTTGTTCCGCCGCAGGGCAAATATTTGTTAGACCTTAATCGGCAGTATTTATTTTATTTATTCTGAGTATTAACAAAAAACCCATATGGCCTCTTTATATCTATAAGACCTCAGAGAAAAATATTACGAGGCAAGAAATTATAACGAGTATTAAAATGGTATGATGAGTACATAAACATTTTGGTGGATGTTGATGTTGTAGGTAGGTGCCGTATACATTATGTCATGCGTTTGTTTTAAGTATTATTTTGATGTTGACTAATAACTGGTAAATAAAACCTAACTATTAAAATCAGATGACAATATGTTATGAATTATAAATATGTTTAAGGTCCTTTGTTCCTTCCAAACAGGTATCATTTGTATAAGTACAACCCATTATTAACATACATATAACCGGGTATTTATCGCGTAAATTACCTTTATTATTTTCCGACGTTTCGCTTGGATTGCACCAAGCATGGTCCCGGGAAGCGAAACGTCGGGAAATAATAAAGGTAATTTACGCGATAAATACCCGGTTATATGTATGTTAATAATGTGTTGTGATCGCGAAAGTTTAAAAAATAAGTACAACCCATTAATTTAATTAAATAGTGGTCAGTCTAGGAACAACTTTAAATTACTGTATTATTATGATTTTAAAAGCTATTTATTTGGTTTTCTCTACAATTTCGGTCTGCAGCATTATACCTATTAGTTATAAAAATATACTTATCCTATTATTTTAGTTAATTTGAAGTGTTTTAGTCAACATTGTGATTTATGAGAATAAGAGAATTTTAATTCACCAAAGACGTACATTCACATTTTGAAAAAATATAGGATAATGTTTGTTTCATGATTGCAATGTATTTGTTGGTTGTTTGTTATAAGTTGCACATATAATGTGACAAATTGTAGACACAAGTATTATCTATGTATATACTGTAGTTTTGGTTAAGGCCATCTTTAAGATGTATGTACTTATGTGTTATATGCATACTAGTGTATAAGTTTTAGAAAATGTATTACATAAAAACATAGAGGTATTCATTAATTTGCATTCTAATTATTTATTACTTATTTTAATTCATTTAATGTAAATACTTTAGCTCCAGGTACATCTGGTGGAAAATCATTATGTATCAAATAATTTATTCATTTATTTAATAAAAGTGTCTACACTTGACAAGTTAATATTTTTTTGTCGGTATGAATAGTAAAAAATGTTGATATAATTGTTTTCATAATATTTATTTTCTTTGCATATTTAGCATGAAAACATTAAAAGTACAAAGCTATTAACTCCAGGGCCACAACATTGCTGCAGTTTTTATTAGTTATTGTTGTCGTGTGGATGCTTCTCAAAGGCACAATGCATATCCAACATTAAATATTTTTTTAGCTTTTTATAATGTTCAAAGCAGAAATAAGCCCTTTATATGTTGATATAGAACTTTGGCTGTATATATTATACAAAATTATTACTTTATGTTAATAAATCAATCATTTTAAGTTGGGAGTTTTATTCTTCTTCATTTTCCAGATTAATGTGGCTTCCAAATTTTCCATAAAGCTGTGCTTTAAGAGTACTCATTTGAGATTTAAACCCCTCAATTTCTGCCAAAATTTCATTAATATCCTCTTGCTTTTTGGTTTTAGCTTCCTCTAGTGATTTCTGTAACAGAAGAGTATTTGCAAATATAGTTAGCAGGCTCACCAATTAATTCAGAAGTTTTATGCAATAAGTTTAGGAAATTCTTCTAAGATGGTTGTTTGAAATTATAACATTTTCAGGTCAGTAAAGCAAGTTTGAAAAATTATAACATTTTCAGGTCAGTAAAGCAAGTTTGAAACCTGGAAAACACTTCACTGCCCAAGAGTTAATCATATTCAGTCATAAGTAAAATTGATACTCAAGCAGTTATACACCAAAACAAATTATGACTATTATAGAAAGCCTGACACTCAAAACACATTCTTTTACTGACCATAGTATCCTCCAAACTTTGACAGATGAAAACTTCTCCCACAAGGTAAGGGATCTTCTCTGAGTCATCGGCCAAGCTCAGTTCTTCTACGGCATCCTCCAGGTTTTTAGCCTCATTTTGTTTACATTTAAGGTCTTCTTTAGCTTCATCAACCTTAGCATTGAGGCGGGCAAACTTGTTTATTTTTTGCTGATCTTCATAAGAAATGTGAACATCAGAGTCCTGAAACAAAACAATTTCTGAAATGATGATAGTTGATGGGTAAATGGAAAAAGTGAACCATCTGGGATTGTCCACACCAAATACATGTAATGATTGAATGTATTCTGGAATGTTTTTATATCTATAAGTTAAGAAATTTAAAAAGAAAACTAAAAATATAACAATGCATGTTAATCCGAACAGGATTTATATGGTAGGCACAGATATACTGTTCTAGTCAAGCTATGAAAGCAAGTCCTGGGCTACAAAGTTTAACCTAAAACAAAAAGTGTTACCGGCTGAAACGTCCCCTTTCCAGAAGCAGCCATATTTGATAAAGCACGTATTTAATAAATTAAAGAATCTGATTTTTGTATTTGAGCCGCAACTGTACGGGCTAAATAAAATGATTTCTTAAAATTCGTTCGCTCGCTCACTCGGCAGCTCGATCTTGCAAATGTCATGTCACACATCTATCACATCAAACCACATGTAATGTAAATGTCGGAAATATTTTTTGTTTGTGACATTGACATAGTTTATCAAATGACATAACAATGACATGTTGAATTCGATCGATCGATACCATGGTAGAACCTTAGACGAGATAAAACAGAACAAGGCACGCGCCTAATTCTTAATCCAAAAAATTCTGCCATTTTTTGCGGGGGGAGAAGAAACATACACATTGAAATTAACCATAGCTACTCACATGAAAATTGTTTGTGTCTTTATAAACGCAATTACAAGTAGCCATAAGTGTCTAACTGCTGGGCAAAGGCCAACTCTCAAAAAAAAATAAACATAAAAAAACACAAACAGACATAATATAATCTCAACACAGGTTTAAAATTTGGGAAAAATACGCAACGATACGCACACAGTCATGAATGACATATACCTACATGCAAAAAAACTCAACAGCGATACCAGCGTCATCATTCTTCACCCTCATTATTATTATAATATAACAATAACGCGATATTATAACAATAATATCGCGCATACTTGTTTGTCAAGTAATTAGACTTGACGAACAAGAAAAAGAAAAAGCATTTTTAACTGAAGGTTGTATGTATTATATAAATATGTATGTGTATGTATTATTGCGGATTACAAAGCTCCGAAAAAATAATAACATGCAATCAATGAGCAATACATTTTCCCTATATCGTGTAAAAAGTGGGAATGAATTATACTGGTAACATTATTTCTCAAAATGACAATGGTCATAGGGATTGATTAGTATCGATAATCAAAGGTCGATATTCTGTTTAACAGATTAAAGACATCGATTGTTATTTATTGCGACAAAATAAAATAACCAGAGTTTTTACGGAAGATTTATAATCAATAGATACATACTTTTAACATAAAAAAAACAAACAGTATTCCTTAACTAAATATTAATAAAATTACTTATTTAGTAGGTACCTACTTAAAATGTAAAACCAAAATCAATTTGTTATGGCTATTTCAGTGTTTAAGTTTAACAATAGTAAATTACTTAGCAAGTAAATAACAGAAATTATTATTACATAATCCTGAGCGGACATCCCAGATGAATATTTGTTCTGTAAATCAAATAATGTTAATTATTTGATTTACAGATAACATGTTACCTGCTGTGAGTCTGCTAAGGGATACTCCGGAAGATAGGCAGCAGCGTCTTTCCGTGTATCAACATCCCACCTGCTGGTGGATACGTGGTGAGTATCGCAACTATAATATGGACATTCATGCGGGAGGCCTTTGTTCAGTAGTGGACTTTTACGGCTAAAATGATGATTATCATTATGATATAACCAAAAGCAGTAACAGGAAATACTGCTTGAATCATTAAAAATAATTTATTTATTTTATTGATCACCAACATAGTGTACACTAAAACTACCTTAGAGTTGCCTTAATAAAATTCATGTCAAGTGCCAGTATAAATAAAGGTGAAGACAACATGCAACAAATAATCATAGGCGAGTAACGTACTACGTGTGGATAAAATGTTAACACAATTAATTCCCACTTAAATAAAATCAAAATTCAATAATAAAAGTAATATATTATTTAATAAATAAATAATAATTTAGCATATTTTGCTAAATGTTATGCATTTGCATTCAGAAAGTATGATTTGGTGAAGTGGAAATGATCTGATAAAAAAGACCACAGATGGCCATCGAAACATTTCAATATTAAAAAAAATCAGGTGGCGGTATCGAGAGATAGTTAAGTAGGTATATATCTATGTGCAGGTATGATCTATACTAATATTATAAAGAGGTAAAGTTTGTGAGGTTGTAGGGATCTCTGGATCTACTGAAACGATTTTTTATAAACCCGTTAGATTTTTGGCGAATAAGATTGTGAGGGGAAGGTCCGTATTTATCTCGTCTAAGGGAAGAACTGTGTCGTGTCGCGTCGAAGGCATGTTGTAATGTGTTTTTTTCCATTAAATGATACGACACATTATTTCTCTATGGATGGGTTTACATGAGGTTTACATTATGGTAATGAAAACCATAATGTAATTTTAATGCACTTTTAGTGCTTCTACACAGGAATAGATGTAATTTAGACATTATTTTATTATCGGAATGCCGGCTCAGCAAGTGCCCTCATGTTCCCATTAATTCAGGGTTTGACAAGTATACCTCTGATTTCAAAACTCAAAATGAGGGTGTGGTGGCTTAAGAAATGTCATAAGCTTTCTCTTAAACAAGCATTGGTACGAGGGTACCAGAAAAGGGGGTGAAGGCCTCAAAAGGTCATCAAAGGTCAAAAATGGCATTTTTGGGTTTTTGGACGTTTTCGGCCATTAGAAGACTTTTAGGCTCTTTTAGGTATTTTTTTGGTGACCTTTTGATGTCACAATAACTCCGGTCCCTGTGACCAAAAAAGGTTTCATGTAAATCGGTCACCGCGTTTGGTTGTAATCGTCAAATATATAGACAGACAGACAGACAGACAGCGCTATGCATATTAGGGGGCTTCGTCCCTTAATACTTAATACTAGCTCACATACATTTATGCTCTCTGATAACTTGTAAACTTTTGAAGTCATGCAGAATACACTTTTGTGCATAAGAGCAGTGTTGTGATTTATTTGGCAAAATTTGTCTTTGCTGCGTGTGTTCTTTTGTAAAGTCGGAGAACTTTTTGAATTTTGTATTATGATTTTTACAAAAACAGCAATTTAAAAAATATATAGACTTGTCAATGTAGTATTAAAGTGTGTAGATTTAAAATAGTGTAAACAGCTATCTGTAACCTTGATATTAAATATAGCTCGGATACATTTCTGGGCTACGAACACGTTTTGTTTGTTGGTGCTGTTACCCCAAAATATCAGTAATAGAAGTAAAGAGCCTACCATGCCACGATATGCAATTATTGCCGTTTTGTTGCTGACTACTCTAGATAGATGACGCAATGCATAGTAGGACAAAGGCAGTAGGACCACGTGGCCAGAGGGATAAGAAAAACTATTTACTCGGTTAATTAATAGTCGGTGTGTGTTTTCCAGTTTAAATCCTTGCCTATGTGAAGTTTTAAGAATTTCGTTACAATAGATTCATTAATTACATAAGTCATTTTGAAAATTTATATTAATATATATTTCGTTGATTAAAATGCATTAAATGAGTTTTACTTAAATTTACGCGAAGATTATTGGCATTCAGCCAGTCAACAATTTCTTAAGGTGAGGTTTTTATGTCGTTTTCGTAGTCGATATTTTGTGTTTTGTTTATTATTACGTTGCTGTCATCGGCGAACAGTATCATGGGGTTTCTTACATGCTTGGGCAAATCATTAATGTAGCACAAAATAATAATGGTCCTAAAGCACTCCCTTGAGATACGCCGCCGCCGTATCGAACGCTACGTTCCTTAGATTTATATTTTATTTCAGATCGCTTGTTCAAGTTTATCCGCTTACAAAAGTATTAAACAGTATTATACAAATTTAAAGTTTAAATTCAACTTAAAACGTCTTTACACAATTTATGTGATAAAAAAGCTTGCCGCGAGATTTAAGTAGGTACTTGTATTTACATTGTTTGTAAAAAAAATTAAATCAATTAGATCAAGTTACAGGTACATAGGTTAATCTCGCGACAAGCTTTTTTTAGCACATAAATTGTGTGAAGACGTTTTAAGTTGACATTAAACTTTAATGGAAAAATATTTTTTTTTTATTATTTTTAGTACGTTTAAAAGCTTATTTGTTAAAAAGTTTTGTTACTTTTAATTTATTTTTTGATTATGATTAAACAAAATACCTATTGGTAGTGGGCCGAGCGGGATATCACCACAATTTTTTCATCAATTTAGAATAACATTTTGTAAAAAAATAAAATGCAATAAAAAATTTAGTTTTAGGTAATTCCGCTTATGCTGAGATGCATGAGCACCGTCCTCCCGCTGCACATGCAGGGAGAACTAGGTTGTCAGTGCAGCATGCATACCCAAACCTACCCCATTCTATCTTACTTGAGAGAATGATTGAGTATAAATATAATCATCATCATTATCTCAGATGTGGGACTGCTGACCGCGTCCACTGCTGGACGTAGTCGCCACGCTTGGCAGGTGTGTTAGCGAGCGCAGTACGAAATGTTGATACACGGATATATGCTGTTGTACCTACATCTTCCGGAGGTATCCTTTGGCAGATTCTTACTGCATCAAGAGAGGTAACATTCTTTAGCTGGCACCCCACGGCACTAAAATAAATATAATAAAATATTATATTAAAATACTTAACTAAGAATTAAAATAATAGAGAGCGCGACCCCGGGCTCGCTCGGCGTGCTTTTACGGACGCCCCGAGCGTGTACCGGGGCTAGATGCGGTTGGCGCGGGACAAATATTTGGGTCTTTAGTCGTTTCGCACCACACGCGATTCGGACCGCGGTGCGAAAAACCCAAGTACTGTTTCTGAATGGGGCCATTCGCACCGCAGTGGTTCGGCGGTGCGAATCGCCCAAGATTCTTTTGAAATGGGTCGTTTCGAACCACGGGAAAAAACGACTTGATGCTCATTTTATAAGTCCAAAATTTAGGCACGCATCAAAAATTTAAGGATTTCAATTATTTATTTGTACATATTAGATGAAACATGGATAGTGATAAAAAAAATGCAAGATATTATGTAATAATTATATTTGCTCAATAGCTGTATATTTTTTAAAGTAATAGGTAGGTTTTAAATCGAACAATACGAACAATACTGTTCGTCGTACTTAGTAGGTACACGCGTTTTATTTGGCACCCTTCTGATATACATAGGTAGCTACTACCATACTAACACCTTCATCTTGAATTACTATAAAATGTACTGCAAAATATAATAATAATGTTTGTTATGAAAAACTTATAGCGTTCCTCGTTGGGAATCTATTTTTGGCGAAGAATCATAGTAGGCCCGGCCCAATGAGGGTAAAGCCATTTTAATCATGACAAATTGTCAACCTCTCAAACAAATTATGCGTCCAGCAATGCATAATGTCACTCGTTAGTGGATAGAGCTATCGGTAAGGCTTCCAAATAGAACCAAACATTGGATGACACAGTAGGAAGAGCTGTGATAGCTGTTAGCCTGCCATGCGTTCCCGTTTATAAAGATTCACCGTGCTAGTTTCACAAGTCTCCAAGTGTCATCATTAAAACCATTGGTGTGGAGAGCGCGGGCGCCGAAGACACGACAGACCCCACCACACAGCCTACACAACTCGACACCGCTCACTCGCGCACACTCCAACCTCGAACGTCAAACAAAGCGCGCGCAAACGCAAGATCCAAATTTAAATTTTAATAAACCTTGTGATGGAGAAGGAGCACCAGCCAGATTCCATGGCCACTATCACCATGAAGCCAGAGTACCCGCCGTCTGAGTACAGCGCGTCATCGGAACCGCCACCGGTATGATACCCGTTATTCGTTTATTATGCACAGATTGTGCGGTTTGTCTGTCACAATAGTTGCCGAAGCTTTCGAAATAGATAAATAAGCAGTTTCTGTTAATGTTCGTTTTCCAAGGTTCGGGCAGACAAAATGTCATGCTTTATCCGCAATGATTATGAAATCTAGAACTTTTAACAAAACCGTTTTAAGTTATTTATGTTACTTATATGGTGGTTTACCAACTCGTAGGCCGGTATAAAAATGCGCTATTTTAACTAAATTAAGTTGGTTTAAAATCATCATCGTCCACATCTCTTTTTATTATAAGTGCTTTTGTGGTGATGAATTAAGAGTTTTGTCTATCTATCTCAGCCGTAGGATGTCCATTGCACTGATCATGAGGGGATTGTTGTCATCACGCTTAGGTTGGCGAGCGCATTACGGGATGAACAAAATAAATAAATAATAATGATGTTGGACATTCCACTCCACCTAGACCCAAAGTACTTAAGCAAATCTTGTGTTAGCTGTACCAGATTAATAGACTTTTTTGTAAATTTATAGAAATATATACTTACATAAGCCAAACGTTTGCACATTTTATCAACGAAGGCGTAGACTATTTATTAAATCTTCGATTACGAATGCCTGTATTTATAAACACGTTAACAATATTCGTCAGGCCCTCCGAACTGCAATAACAAGTAGTAAATTCATTACGTTGATAACAAGTTAAAATTTACTGTCGCAGATACATACTATGTCATTAAATTGTCATAAAACATACTTCGTGCTTAGTCATAAAGCGAAGTAAATGAGTGTCTTAGTCCACTGGTAGTTATCGAGTTGCGGGAAAGCGCCTTTCTCTCATTGAGGCTTGGCTGTTGTCGAAGCTGTGCTGTGGCGATGCCGGTGTGTCGGGGCTTGGGTCTTATTCTGGCTAAGAAGATAAAATGTCGCAATAGATAAATATCCTCTATAATAATAAATAAATAATGCTGGACAATTCACACAGCATCATCTAGCCCCAAGCTAAGCAGAGCTTGTGTTATGGGTACTAGATGACTGATATACATAATACATTAGACTAACATAGATAGACATTTTTTCATTATAATATAGAAAAATACCCAGAACACCCTGAACAAATATCTGCAGATTTTGTCCTTCGGGACCCGCAATCTCTTGCGTCGAACGCAAGCCAAGGGTGAGTTGGACTCTCACGCTGACGATTCCGTGGAATTAGTACTGTTTGTTATTTGTATTTGACTTTTTAGAGGCCCCTATGTAACAAATATTCTGTACGAAAATGAACCTATTACGGTTAGTGGGGTTGTCTGCAGTTCGTACACTTGACCCATAAAAAATAATGTCGAGAATCCATACGTCGTTTGTCAGTTTGTACACTTCTTTAATAAGGTTAAAATTGGCACAGACAAAAAACAGACATCTTGACAAAAATTGAGTGGATGCCTGTGACAGACGGACGTACAGCGACATAACGCGTATGCACGCACAGTAATAGTGGTTATAGTAAGCATCATGTTAGCACCCTTTGGGTACAGAATCCTCATTACGATAATCTATTTAAATTATCTATTATGATATTTTATCTACCTACACGAGAATAGGTCCCAGGAGATAGCTGTAGGCGCTTAGGCAGGTCGGGCCGTTACCCGCTACAGAGCTCATTGTTTGTAAACACTGCCTTAAACTCGTACTTGGCATGTGCAACAGTTTCGTAATCTTCAAAACTTACAAAAAAAATATGTCGCTTTATTTCAAAAGAAGGCAACGATCCACTTTGTTCTGTATTTTTCGAACTATTCGTAGTGCCTTATGTGGCAGTGACCTTAGGTAGAAGTAGATATTATTGATAATAATTTTAAATGCTCATATTTCCAACTATGTCTTAAAAGGGTAAAATACTTTTTTCGACAAACTGGGCACTTTAAATTAGTCGATTTTCTCAGACTTTTTTTCATGTATTTTTTTTTTACTTCAATGTGTTTATTTCTATCCAAACTATTGGCCGGCCGATTATTTCAGGTAAGCTTGTGCTCACCTTATATTATTAGTCTAACACGTTCCATAAATATTATCTAAGCGTTGTTACTTAGGTAGGTACTCAATTACTCATGTTTGACAAATACGAAGCAGTAAAAAATATAAATTAACGAGGTTCTTATGTGTATACCTATGTATGTAGGTAGGTACCTATGCAATTTTCCACGAACCGTGATATGTATATAGGTGGGAAAATTCATTGTTCTATTGTTTGTGGCTAACTATTAACATAGCTTATATACTACTTATCACATTTTATCACGCGACATCATCTATCTAATCACCATAATCGGCACCTAACTGAAAATAAGTTTTATGATAAAACAAAGGTTAACTAGCAAAAAGTTTCCTTCCACTTATATTGCAAGCAGTGGACTCTACCATGATACTAATGTTTATTGAACGAAGTTCTTAGTGGCAACTAGGCGTTTTGGCACAATGCTTGTCCCATTTCAACCGACTTTAAAAAGAAGGATTTTCATACAAAAATACAGTCGAATTGACTGTATGTTTTTATGTATGTTTATTACGCGATTTCTCCGCCAATTATGAATGGATGAAGACACTGGAGTCCCTCAGGAATAGATTTATGCACTAAATTTAACCTTGCTTTTATGCACTAAATTTAACCTTGGTTGTTTACTTGTTTGTACACTCAGTTCTGATGATAGGATCCATGTTAAATCGAGGAATATACTAATATAAGTACCCTTTTCCTGTTCCGTACTGCATGAATAACAGTTACTGACTCTTCTCAAATCATCTCTATTAGACGTAAAGGTCCTTACAAATATAGCTTTGTTTTGATGAATGTTTCGCACAAAAAAAGATTTTATTTTGTATTGTAGAGTCACAACACAAAGCTATGTATTAAAATACATAGCTTTAAATAAACGTTGAGTGAAATCGTTAGAGGACAAAGCTAGTTGACCGAGTGGACACAATAGGCTTGCGTCACATCCTAGCACCTCCGAGTCGCATGCACGCACACTTTAACATTGTCTAGCTATTGGACAACCTCATTTTTACAAGTTAGTATTTTCAACGTCAGTAAGACATAAAATAATTCTGAAGGCTTCCTATCCTGTACCACAAAAACACAAGATAGAAATTACAAAAAAATATTCAGCTGGAACGCCGTGGAGTAGAATGTTGCCTCCGCTCTCTTGCCCGTGGATGCAGTAAGAATCTGACAGAAAGAGATACCTCCGGAAGATGTTGATGTCCGTGTTTCAACATCCCTGCGCTCGCCAACCCGCCTGTCGAGCGTGGCGAGTAATGGCAACAACCCCCTAATCATCTTGGAGATACATGAGGGAGGCCTGTGTCCAGCTGTGGAAGTGGACAGCAGTCCTACGGCTGAGATGATGATGATGATTCAGTGGGTATAAATTAATTATTTAAATTAGCAACAAAAAAAACATATTTTATTCATATTCATTTCATATTCATTTATTTTTGCATAATGTACAAATTGATTAGCTTAGGTCTAGGATGCTATAGGTACGTATGTACATTTACCCTGTAAGGGCGTAGCAACATTTAAAATTAAAATATAATTAATAACATTGAAAGAGTTATTGAAGTCAAATGTATTAAAATAATTAAATTTTTATTAACTTGTTGTTGATAATGGTGAAAATTGGGTAGGTAAGATATTAAGTGGATTTGTGTTAATTAACTTTCGGTTATCGCAACCCGTGAAATCTTTAACATTGAAAAGTCATGTGTTTGCATTTAGGAAGTATGATATGGTGAACTGAAACTGATGTAGAAGAACACATCTGTGTTCTTCGCATCGATTCTCTTCAATGTAAAAAAGACCCGGGTGGCGATATCGACAGATAGCTAAAATCTCGTGTATTACCTATATTATTTGCGCTATGACCTATCTATTTATCGTCGCATCTACCTACTCATCATCACTATCACCATCATCAGGGACATTGCAGTCGGTTATATTTAGTGAAGGACTAGAATTATTAAGTCGGTTATCAAGCAAGTGTGGTAAAAAAAATATTTTGAGACTTACCTTAAGTTACCAAAGGACCAACTTACAAGGAGGGTACCTATAGGTATTTTCTTCATCCAAAAGAGGTTATACTTGACATCATTTAGTTAAAAAGGTGATATTGCAATAAGTATGCTTATTGCATTGAATGATTAAAGTGTTGAATGCAGAAAAACATACTTCTAAGAGACGAAGCTAACCATTTTTGTTGTGCTGCACACAAGTAAGTGCTTCGAAAAATGAGCTCCTCTATTATCAAATTAGTGATATTTTACTTTAGGGACCATCAACGTTGCTTATTAATGTTGGGAAAATGTCATTAAAATATTGTATTATGTTATATGTGTATTATTGTATTATATGTTGAAAATATGCCATGCCGGAATCAAGACTCTATCCAAGATTATTTTCGTTTTGACTGTGGTAAATCTTCACAACTTCTGTTTATATTAAATATGAATTTGAAATTATACTATTGTCAATATGTTTATTTTTGCGATAAAGGTAGGTAAATGTTGAGCATCTAATTATTATCTACTTAATGACACGCCGGCCAGTCGGTGGCCGTACCGGTGTGTAACTGGAACCAACACATTTGCATACCTAAACACAGAAAACTGTTTGAAAGAACATAGATAGATACCAACCTGAGTGGCTATTTATACATATGTATAGTAGATATATCTACTTATACATAAAAGCAAAAGTGTGTATGTTTGTATGTATTACTATGTATGTAGGTATGGCTTAATCGATTTCGGTAAGTTTTAGCATAGAAGATTAGAATTTGGAGACGGACATTATGCTACTTTTCGCTGCAAAAATAAACTTGAAGGGGTTTGGAAATTGGGGATGCGATTTACTACTGGTATAATGTATTGAAATAAGGTGATACTTCTTGCATTTCATTCTATTGCTACATTTTTTTACAATTCTGGAGTTCTCCCGGACAAAGTCGCAGGCACCAGCTAGTAAGAAATATAGCTAGGGTTGAGTAATAAATGTTATGATTTTCTAGCGATATTCATTAGAGATTTGAATGTATCCAACAACCACGAATATTACATGACGAATGAACCAGTATAATACTATTTTAAAGGACTTTATGACGCTATAGGCCTTTTAAACAGGAGTCTAAAGATGTTGATGGAATCATAAATGCGCATTTACATATGATTTGCTTGCGGTAGAGCTTCTTGTGGCAGTCGTGGAATAATACTGACTATTCGTGACAAGAAATTTATATTTATTTGTTGAGCCTATACATAACGTCATTACTACTCCGAGTAACAAAGAAGCTATCCAATATCGTCACAGACCCTAAAACTTGCATGAATTTTAGACATTTGATTGATTATTGAAATCCAATGTGAATTTGAGAGGATTTGTCACAAATAGTCACAATGACTATTTATTTTAATTTGGATTATCGGAGATGTTTCGACTTAACAAATTGTAAACAACGAAATTGCTTTAATTTCGCACCTCATCAGGGCCTCTAAAGATGATGGATTCTAGAGTGCAATCGCCGAGGCACTTTCTCTGTTGCCGACCGCGCCGTACCGCTTTACGTTACGTAATTTTGTTTGCTACTTATTATTTGCAGTAAGTAAACCACCACTTCATTTACTCTAGCCTGCATTGCTAAGGACGAATTGAAACGGTCTGCCTTAGCATGTTGCAATGGTTTTAGATGTTCTAATGATGCAATGTACTTAGCATCAGATTGAGCAAAATAATGTGAATTTGAAAGATGTTACATCCTAGATTGAGATTGTTGACATTTAGTTTCTGTATGTTAGCATCGTAGCTACCAAATAGCTGAACTGATTTTGAATTAGGTTTAGTTGAGTGAATTGTTACTCGATCGAGTGTTACCTATACCTATGTACATGCTCTATCATGACTGCATAGCATGCATAGCATGATTCAAGAAAGTCTGATTAGCCGTTTAAATTGATACCTACTATTCCTTCCTGTCTTTCCCGTGGATGCAGTAAGAACCTGCCAAGGGATACCTACCTCAGGAAGATGGACAGCAGCGTCTTTCCGTGTATAAACATCCCGTACTGCGCTCGTCAACCCGCCTCCCAGCATGGCAACAGCCCCTCATGATCAGAACTTAGTGCTCGAGGGAGGCCTTTGTCTAGCAGTGGATGTCCTACGCCTGGAAGTGAGAGAGATAATTTTCCAGTAGTGTGGAAGGTATTTTTTATGATTTAAAATAATGTTGTTTATTTATCACAGGCGTATCGCCAACGGGTGTCATCTTCGGTGCAAATCGCCAGGATCGCAGCGCTGACCGTGGTTGCTGCTTCGTTTATCCTGGGTGCCTTCATCTTGGCCTCAAGCTATGTGGCAGCTCGCGCTTCTTGCCATCAGCTCGAGCAGCTGGATGCTATGCTCGACAAGGAACTAGCACTGGAAGGAAGATCATATGGAAACGACGGCTTGCTACCGGTAAGTACCTAGTTCTAAATAATGTTGTTGGACATACAGAACCATCTGGTCCCAATGTACGCAGAGTGTGTTATTGATACCTGATCTGCTTATTGATACGATAACTAATATTTTTTTGTAAATACGTACACTTATCTTACATAAGACCCGAGACGAGTTTCTGTCCAAATATATTTGTCCCGAGGCTGGAATCAAACCTCTTTGCTCTAAGATGTGTTATGACCCAACTGCGCCCCGAAGGTCGTCTACGGAGGTAATCAGTCATACAAATCTTTATAACAAAGCCTTTTCCAGAACGTGCTTCGTTATAAAACACATAAACGTTCGAAATGATCAAACATAAACTTTTAAATAACAAACCTCTTTTGCTCAAGGGCACGATCCTAAGAACTGCTTCAAAAGTCGGTGACAGGCATTTTGGTAGGTTAAAGATCTCTCTGTAACTTTGGTTGTTAGGATAATAATGTAAGGATAATTATTCGTTTAGGTACTCAAAACTTTTGTACTCATTCAAGGCACCATCCATCAATTTCTTTAATCAGATGAATTTCATGATTTTTTGATCCCCTCTCCTTCGTTGCCACAGGTCACATTTGCCTTGTAGTGTCACGTTGAATATTTTGTATTTTTGCATCTAGAAATAATAAAATTTAAACAGCAGTTCCCAAATTAGTTTTTTTCCATTGAAATATGTTTTTTGGAATGTGACGTCACGCATTTTAGGACCCCCCACTCCTTGTCACACAATGCCAAATTGTCACACAAATTAACGAGTGAGTTTATGGATAGCGCCTTATTTGTTATTTTTTTCATCATCATCATCTCATCTGTAGGACTGCTGTTCACGTCCACTGCTGGACATATAATACACCATATGGGAGCCCCCTTATACTTATGGATCTCCAAGATAATGAGGGTGCTGTTGCCATACTCGCCAAGCTTTGCAGGCAGGTTGGCGAGCGCAGTACGGGATGTATTGGAAAGACGCTTCTAAGATTTTTCGGAGGTATCCCATGGCTGGTTCTTACAGCAAGAGAGGAGAGGCAACATTCTACTGCCGGCACCCCACGGTACTTTGGCATGCTAGTAAAACGTACTACATACATATGTATATATTAATATATACTCGTATATATATATATATATTATTTATTATTTGTCATTTTGATTTTGTGCCATGGGGCGCCAGCAGTAGAATGTTGCCCCTCCTCTCATGCCGGTGGATGCAGTTAAAGCCTGCTAAGGGATACCTCAGAAAGATGGGCAGCAGCGTCTTTCCATATATCAACATCCCATACTGCGCTCGCCAACCCGCCTGCCAAGCGTGGTGAGTATGGAAACTACCCCTCATGGAGACCCATGAGGCCTTTGTTCATTAGTGGACGTTTTATGGCTGAAATGATGATAATGATGATATATATTATATATACTTGCTAAGTCTTGATTGTAAATTTTTTGTCTTGATTCTTCCTACCAGGAAAATTTATTTTTTACTGTGCCCAATTTGTATCATCCGTCGCCTCACGTATAGACGCAATATTTGCCGGTGTCATTATGTAATCTTTGTGAATGTATGTGTCGTTCGTGGCTGTAAACATACTTACATAGATGGATCTACAAGTGCTCGATGCTTTGTGTTTATCTCACACAGGTTAATTTTGCATCCGTGTACACTTAAGGCATGTTTAAAACGTTCGACTGTTGAATTAACAGCTCAAGACTTCATCGAAGCCACCGATTCTTAACAAGCTCTACTTGAGAAAGGAATTTTTGTCATTTTCCGTATGTAAAATTCCCAAGGGAATATGCCCCGCCATTATACAATGCCTTTGTACAAAGCCATCCGTATGTAGAGTTGAATCTTGAATGACATCCAGGTTACATTCACCCACTCCTTCACTTATTTAATTTAAGCAGCTGCTCAGTAACGCTCAGTATGAATTAGTTAATTCACAAAACTAAGCAGCTAACTTGCATCGATTTTCATAAGAGGCCGCGTTTACATTTTAAAACTAACAATACCCAGATTTATAAACATTTTATTGTGGAAAAATCTCACAGATTTCGCAACTCAGTATTCAAGCAACTCAAGTTGAAGCTTTTGTTTAGCGAGTCCGTATGATAATGTACAAATGTGAATACGTCTTTGGTTGACGCATTGAGGACGTGGCCTGTCGCCGGTCGACGGACTGGCTCACCTTGAATCTCAACACAAAACAGACCTGTGTTGTGATTTTAATCTAACGCTACTTACCCTACAGTCACAGATAATATAGTAAAAAGAAAAGGAGAAAGCAGATTTCGGGTAGGTAACTAATTCTTTAGGTTACGAGGCATTGATTATCTGAACGAGATGCGTTCGCACAGAATATACCATAGATTATTTTTAATTTTTTTCCATGGAATATACTATTTGTCCGATTACCGGTGTCCTTTAGGGGGATAATATACGATTAATTCTTTTGACCAATCGAGTCCCGAAAATATTTTTGTATGCTTAGGCCTATATCAGTCCACTGATGGACATAAGCCTTCCCAAGTCCGCGCTGTTTGTTTATCTAAGAGTCTCTTCATTTTGGGGGTATTAGGTAAGTAATCAATAATATTACCCATAATCGTCACGCTGGGTGGATCGTCACCGTTGGCACTGCTACCTGTCAAAGGTCAAAAATATTTGGCTTGGCCAACCAAAGAGTATATAACTCTCGACTAAATAACCAGCGCCAACTGAGCTATCACCGCCTTCAGCCAGTGGTCGTCACTGCCTCGTCCTTTAGTTATTAGGGGGTACGAAGAGCCGGTGAAGTTGGCTTTGGTACCAAAAGATGTAGGTTGGCTTCATACAACATACCCCTTGGAGTTGTATGGAGTGAGATATCTGTCTAGTATTATTATTTCTATGCCCTAGTCCATCAACTCCGACGGCGCGGCGGTGAGATCGGTGCTCACTAAGAATACGGTATCAAATATAAACGGTCATCGGAAATCAACGGGGTTAGAGACCTAGTTACATTAATTTGACTTGATTAAGATACTGGTTTGGAGAAATATAGCGATAAAGCAAGATATTCTAGAGCTTTCTGCGCGTATTCAGAATGAAATATGGACAAATCCACATAACCTTATTTAATCTTACCCTCGTCACGCCATATCTTTCAGGCTATTTCTTTCCTTCAAAAATAAATATTTTATTTATAAGTAAAGTAGTTATTGTTGTCTAAGTCGAGCTCTGCCTCACGCCTTCGAATTTAAATTTTATAGCCTTGAGCCACAAATGATAATGAGGTCAGATTTTTTTTGTTTATTGTAAAATGGAGGATCTCTTTCTACATAAAACTACGAAAATGCAGAAGCTTTTAAGAAAGTCTTTCGGACCAAATATTTTAAAATAACAACATTAGCTGCAGCCTAAATTGCATATCATACATATTTTTATACACACAATAGTGTGGGCTTCCCACGCCTTGCTGTCGGCCATGATTTCAGTTGGTACCTTAGCTAGGCATTACTTTACTATAAATAGAGTCTTTGTTCTGGTTTATACTGTTTTTATAACTTTGAGGAAATATAGATAAACTAACTTAGCTAAAGGTTAGAATACTGTTTATCTAAGAGAAATCTATTAAATAATTGTAAAGGAACCTGAGGAGTTTTATCGGCTTTATATATTACACAAACAACCTTGTAGAAATATTTTTCTAGGTAACTGTACAATGGTTGTTATTTTGACTACGTTTTATATAAACTCAATATTATTAATATAGACAAAAATGCATTTAAGTTGAAAACAAAAGCATAGTTTTCCACTCAAATTATAAATATAAATTATTATATAAGTTGTGCTCGTCTTTCATTCAAAATCCAGCAGTTTATAAAAAAATATATTAATTTTTGTTCTGTAGTTACCTAATAATTTGTTAATTTTCTTTATATTGGAAACCCGGAGTACATAAGTAATTTGTGTGATATTATGCATTATTTAGTGGTATTTAGTCGTGATCTATAAGATCAAAAATAAATAAAAAATATTTATTTCCTGAACAATCCTTACTCTAAGAATAAGTAGTTACACATAATTAATAATATTACAACGATTTAACATGCACTTATTACAATTTTAACATTAACAACAATCAAAAATAACAAAAAAAAGACAAGTAAGATATTCAGGCAATAGGACCAAGCTCAGCAACATGCCGACGAGCGTTATGCTGCACAGCGCTGATTTTCAGTTTAACCCTAATGCTCTAATATATAAATATATTTAGCTTAAAAATATTATAAAATATATAAATTACTTTCGGCTAAACCTGTGTTCTTTGACATGTACTATTCATAGTGTGTAGTGTCATGAATTTTTAGATTTTAGATATGGGGCCAAAAAGCAATGATAACGTACCTATTACATATTAACAAAATAAAAAACAGAAATGAAATATATATATATATATATAATAGGTAGTAAGTAGATTGCTGTGTGGGTCTTTAGCAATCTCATATTCTGTTTTATGCTATGTACACATTTTATGGCTTTAGGTTCTAACACGTGCAATAAACTAGCCATAGGTATTGCCAGCTGAAAGTCAAAGGTTTTGCTTCTATTCCCCATTAAAAACGGAACAATTTTCTTTTTGTATGTTGTGCATGTCATTAAATCCAAATTGTTTCAATTGACAACTTTCCGCCTACGACATCATACTCTTTGATGTCTTCCGTTGTGGAGTAACAGATGCAAAAAGGTAATTTGGTTAAAGAAGTGAAGCTTCCATAACTTTCGATGCAATCCCATTTTCTGTTCAGTGGGAGGTGTCTACGTACCTAGATATGTTATTTTATGGCTTAAGGTTCTTACTTGTACAAACTAGCCAAAGGAATTTTTAGCTACAAGTCATAGGTCAGAGACGTTACTCATCTACCGTGTCTCAGTATAAATGTTATCTTGTATATATGGGTACTTTGTTTTACCTAATAGTTGGGTAAGTAGTGGCAATGATGTATGCATCTGAAGCGAAAGTAGTCTCCGGTCGATGAACTCAGCAGATGCTTCCTTTGTACATACAAGATATTTCATTACGTTTTCATAATAATTTTACATTGAGCTTTAATGTTCTTGACAGGTCGACTGGAGTTCATGTAAGAGAAGGATTTTAATGATGTTTGGGTAAAAAGTTACGCTTAAAACCTACTTTAAGATTATTTTATCCCTTTGCTACTTTTTCTTTAATAATGAAGTAATAAATTTAGTTATCAGTTTTTTTACAAATTACATACATATGTATATCGATTAGAAATAATTTCTAAGGATAAATAAAACTCAGTAGTAGGTTCACCCAAAGACTTGGGGTTTGTCAACGAGCTATAGAGCGCCACTGCGCTCCATAGCTCGCCAGTTGAAGTCAGACAGGGCGGGTCACGATGCCGCGGGCCGGATTAGTAATGGGCTAAATCCACCACTGAATGGATCCCACAAGACTGGAAACGACTTCGCGGCAGACCAAGACATCCATGGAGAGACGAACTTGACGCACATTTGCAAGTCTGGACCATAATAGCTCAGGATAGAGAAGTGATGAAGGAAGGGAGACCTTTGCAGTGGGACAGTACAGGTTTATAAAACAAAAAAACATATTATATATTTTTTTATTTGCTCGTCGGTTCAGAACAGCTTTTCAGGAACAACCCTTTTACAGAAATAGTTAACAGAATAGGCATCCATGCGGTTTACTTATGCAAAATTGTATATGCAGTTGCACCATGCAATTAGAAGTACATAGTTAATTAGGATGACATTTGTTGCCATTCCATGTTTAGTCAGGTGATAATTTGGCACCTATGTAGATATCCGAAACGCGAATGATGACATCAATAACAAATCGATATATACCTTGAAAATATATATTATAGTCTTTGGTTGGTACCTTTATAATGTAATTTGAAAACCCCCAACCAAGGCGTCCGTTAGTTCTCTAGTTTCTACGATGCCAAAAACAGCCTTCATTCTATTCAGTATTGTTTTCCTTTGAAAAACAGCGCTTTCCTTTTCTTTGTTTCAATTTCTAACGTCCTAGTGGTCTCAGCCACAGACAATCACAAAGTACTTACATACGTTTTCATTTGTTCAAATATCAATTGTTATGCTAAGCTGTCTCATTTGAGTATCCATGTAAAATGTAGTCCGATAGCTACCTGTTTATTTACTGGGTATATTTCTAGGAAACATTAAACATGTGAATAATTTGTCTTTGTGACTCCATTTTCATATGATTCTGGTGTCTTATTTTAATTGCAAGTTGATTTATATTGCTGTCTTGTTGAATTTTAATTTTAATTCCAATTTCTTTTTTGAAACGTAGGTCAGAGAACTATTGTAATATGAAGGTGTGATGTAAACAATAAAATTTTTTTATTCATATAAAACGACTCGATCTTTGATTAATTCTTTTTAACAATTTAGGTTCCAAATTCTTGAAATAGGTTCTATAATATTATAAATGTTAGGTATGCTTACAAAGAACTGAATTTTTCTGTGTAGATTTTACTATAGTTTACGATTGAATAAATTAAATATATTCTTGCCTGCTTAATAGTCCTGTCCGGCCTGTAAAAATAACAATAAAAAAATAACATTCCCTTATTAGTGCTAAGGTAATTTACCCCTGTTTGTATGTTCACCCGCTGATGCGTTAATGTGTAGGTACCTATATTATTCAAGAGTATATTTTATATGCACATTTTATAGATACTAAAGTTACGAGTAGGTAATTGGTACTCCCCAAAACGTTAAGCACGTTTGTTCATTATTTTGACCGCGAAGCGTGTCCAAAACATAATATTTTGGTCAAAACTTCGTCGAGTCAGAATGCAAACATTTAAACGTACCTTGGTACAAAGTCCTTGAATCATGACCCGTAAAAAATGTATTGTAAATTAACTCGCTCTTGGCCTGGTAATATTACAATGGATATCTTTCTTCGATTCTGTTAGCTTTCCGATGCAGTCTGTTAATTACTTTAATTGATATGAGATGGTTTTGATGAGTCGTTTGTCAATTAGCAGAACAACTCGCCTTGCAACAATTTTATTACAATCAAAATTTGAACAGTTTTTTAGTTTATGATTATGTAAGAAACATAATCATTCACAAGAACAGAATCAGTATTCTGTAAACAACTATTTTTGATGTTTTTGAATATAAAAACATACATATATTTGAAAATAATGCGTTGGGGTCCAAAACAAAATCCACAAATTTTGCATACAATTTCCACTTCACAAATTAAACAGGACTTGTCCAATACCTACCTTGGTAGCTGTAGGTAGTTTGCGATTGAAAGATTATTCATATCCTCAATTATTTTAAATATATGCTTATATTTTCCGTCGCATAGGTATTCAATTTCGTGTTATTAGTAATTACACCTGGAGATTTATTTCCATTTTGCATTATCACGTGTATGATGTGTGTTTTCTGAGAGAATGTGCGCTCGTGTGACGGAAATGGGCGATTTTCCGCACACGCGGTCCTCAATTATGGATCTGTCCACTACTGGAACCCAACTCTACATTCACATAATATCGAGCGTGACAAATTCTTATGAATTTTCAGCCAGACGGGTTTTATTCTTCCTCGTTGCTTTGTTGTTTCAACATTCGACATTTCTAGAAGTATATCTACGAGTATATAACTGTTCCACATTGGATTTATTTCCATACAAAAACGATAATAAAGCAAGCGATTTAATTGCAATATAAACTAGCATCATAATGCAGTAAAAATCTAGAGTTTTTAATTAAAATGTTATCCTGCAGATTCAATAGAAATTGTTAGTTATTAAAAAGCGGAACTAGTAGGTATTTCATTATTTGTCACGCAGTATTCAGTCAGTTAAGGTAACAATGACTGACTTTAAAATGTTTTATCAAACGTTTCGTAAATCCAGTAAAAATGTGGCGTAGTGCACTGGTACAACGCGACAATAGTTTGCCACGTAATCATCGTTTCCAACAGTTGCGGTCGCGAACACTTCGCGCTCGGCTGATCTCTGCACTGTCTGACAATACTTAGCAGCAGATACCATGTTTCTAACATCAGTTCCTAAAATAGGCATAAGAAAATAATCTTTCTAAAGCTAAATACACGTTTATTGCTCAATCATATTCGTACACTAACTTAACCAAATTATTGAGTTACAAAATCAGATGAGTAATTTTGAAACATTTTACCGTCCCTTCAAAGGTATGTTTTTTGACCTCGTCTGGTAGTGGTAGAGTCATTTCGTCACTGTGTTAAGTGAAGTATGGAGCGGTTTGCTCACCGACACTGCTTTAATATGGTCAAAACAACGACGCAAATCGACAACCATTGGAAACGAAGGTTCTAGAATGGCGAATATCGAACGAATCGAGTAGAGTAATGCAAAAATGTAGTCAGAAATCTGAACGATATGATTCTCTTTAGCTCCTTTGTAGACGTACGATTTCTATTATTACTTGACCACCTCGCGAGAGAGTGTACTCTCGAGGTAGATGAGAGTTTTGATATTTTACCTTAGTTGTAAATAATAATGTTTCTAATTAAAATTAATTCCATAATCTCAGTATAATGCATTTTTCTAGGTCTATTCAGATATACATTTAAACTACTGTTTGGTCTTCTTACGGCTATAATTATTGTTGCTGTATAACAGTTAGTCAGTAATAACTGACATAAAACGAAAATCCTGTAGATCTCACTAATATTATAAATCCGAAAGTTTGTTCGGATGTATGGAGGTTTGTTACCTCTTCAAGCAAAAACTACCCAACGGATTGAGCTGAAATTTTGCACACGTATAGATGTGGACCAGAAATACACACATAGGCTATTTTTTTTTCCCAAAATTGAGTTCCCAAAGATAAATATGACGTAAACAGTTTTCTTTTGTATGCGAAAGATTCAATCCAACTGGTAAAAATTTTGCCTTAAAAATGTTACGCAAGCGAAGCGGCGGGTAAAAACTAGTATTTATACAAACAAGACAGAAGAAAATTAAGAGACTGTGAGATGACTTCAGTTTCCTTGTAAAGTCACGTTTGGGAGGTTAGTATTCATTGTATATGCTATCGACTTTATCACGCTTAGTAAGGAACATTTCAACAATGGCCTACAATCAGTGACGCCGCAAATCGGCAACACGAATAGCCTTGCACTTTTCCTAGGTACTCATGTTTTTAAACGTTGAATGAGTGCCCAAGCAACAAAATCCTATGATTATTCAATGAGAAATACGCAATTGACAAGAACAATGATGCGCTTCTTGACTGTCCGCGTAGGAAGATACTTACCTACATATAGGTGGCGTGGGTGTCTAGGTACTTAGTTATATAACCACCGCACATGCAAAAGGCATTCGCCATTTTGCGATGAACACTTTGATGATTTTTTACGCGATCTCGGTAATGTTTCAACTGAGCCATTTATAGTGAAATAGAAACTTGAGATTCGGAGAATGACATCAGAACAGGCAATTAATGTAGGTAAAAAACAGATTACCTGTGATACACCAACAAAGTTCTTGTACATATTCTGTAATTTTTTCCTTCCGTCTTGGCTCATGAATATATTATTCTTGGAGCTTCTTTATAGTTATTTGGTATAAAGTATACCTAAGGTTTTTGTGTTACATCCTTCATTTAATGGTCATTCCACACAACTCGACGATAGTACAATATAATGGTAACCTTAACCTATTTAAAAACTTAGTATTTATACTTATTCTATTTTTAAAAGGTTGCAGTTAAGTGGATAAAAATGGTTTGTACCTATCCAAAATTTGCTAAGTTTGAGCACTTAAATAGTATACATAGGTTGCTCTTACGTAAGACACTCCTATGTATAATACGCATCACCGTCGTAGTGCCAAGCGTATCAGTCTACCTCTACAAGGATATACATTGAAATCGGAGACATTCGAAGCGACTGTATTGTCCGTAATTGCCTACGAAAACATCAAGGCATCATTTTTCATCATCGTTTCTCAGCCCTTACTTATCCTACATTACGTGGGGTCAGTACTTCTAACTTAGGATGGTGGAAAGTGCTTTCTGCCTATACATCATCGCATCCACAAGTAAAACGCGAAAACTGAGCGCTTTAGCCCCTTTTTTGGTTTTAGTAACTACGAGCCAGTGAGGTGGGTTTGGCTTCTAGCAAAAATATTGATTACCCTTCTCACGTTTAGCTCATGTTATATTTGTTTTGTTTCAGGACGAACCGTTGCCCATCGGCAATGCTCACGCGCTCCATGCGGCGCCTCCGATGATGTCGCAGCCGAGCCCGGCGCCCGTCGAGCACAAGGAGGACCTTCTCAACCACGCTGAATCCAAGATCAATGAGGACAACCTTCAGGTAACACACAGACTTTGAGTGAATCACAGAGATGGTATCTTCGTACTTAAGATCTAGGGTAAACACGGAGAAGTCCGGCAGGAAACAGTCCTTAACGACAATTATGTAGGCTTCAATAATATTGCAGCTGAGCATGGCCTGGGTTGACCTTAGACTTGGCATGGTTGAGAGGGTTGATGTAAGGATCAATGAGAACAGCGGTCAGGCACCTGCCGATGTGTTTTAATTAATAATAGAGATGATGTCTTAAAGAAAACATTAAGAAACTCGACATGAAATAGTCCTTAAACTGAACACGGAGAAATTCAGTTCGTTTAGTTAGTACCTCATATAACGAGGAAAAATGCTGAATGAGTCAAACAGGTTATCGTCAAACAGGTTATCGTCAAACAGGTTATCACCGCAGTCTTTCAATAAATCACAGAAATGTGTACGATCTAGGGTAAAAATAGGGAAGTCTGCCAGGCATAAGTCTGACTGAATAGTGGCCATTAAAATCATTTATAGATAAATTACATCATAAGACAGTGAACCAAACAGTCTGCCTAAACCTAGCCAAATCTCAGATCAAGGTAGACGGCCTCCAGGTAAATCTGTGATTGAACCCCAGATATGGTATTTCATAAGATTCTAGAGTTAACATAAGGAATTTCGATTAGCGTTGCCTGAACCTAGGTCGGATCAATTGGTACATATCTACAAATAATAAAAGGAGACAGCTTTCAGTTCTAAGATTAAAAATTAAACAGCAGGAAAGGTTATCTTTTATTGGCTCTACATAGAGAGATTCAAATATTCAAGTTGTACGGGACGCTTTGTTGCCTGGGATATTGTTAGATGGATTAGACTTGCCCAGCACCTATACCATCCTCTCCGCAGTCTCCGCTTAGCAAGTCAGAGAAAGAACAGGTCAATACGACTGATGCTGCTTAAGGCGTGGCTTTTCTCACGATGTTTTCCTTCACCGTTAAAGAAAATGTGCACATACATATTGCAAGAATGAAAAATACATTGGGGCACGGCCGGTTTCGAACCCATGACCTTCGGATTGAAAATCAGGGGTGCATACCACTAGGCCAACATGGTTTTTTAGGCTTTATTTTGCATGGTAATGCATTATTTATCTATAATTTTGCATATTAATTATAGTCGTTGCGTATATTTCTCGTCGCAACAATGTACTTCAGCAATTAAAAGTTATCTATTTTAGTCTTATATACCTAGCAGTTTCCGCAACATAATGGCATGATGCAACTGTTTCTTTGATGACCAATGATTTATCTAATGACTATGTAAATTACTTGTGGTAGGCATCAGCGGTAGAACTTATTCGATTGTTTTTATTAGATAAGAAAACGTCACGGCAACTGCGTAATAAATGAAAAGTACTTGTCGCCTTTGACTATAACCAATCAATTACAAAGTTCCTATAATATTATTTGTTTCGGTCAATGCCGTAATCAGTGAGAGTTTTTATGAAGCGTAATCACAATATTTCGTGATAAAACAAGTACTCAGTGAGTGATTACATAGGTTCTAATATAAAATTAAAATTGCAGCGGAAATGATTTGCACTTGCCAGAGATTGGTACAATTGCGGCTTGCAGAATTGGTAGTTTGATATACATAATAGGTACCAACAAACAGATGCTTCATTATACTTGACGCTAATTGCAGTCTGTACATGATATACTTACGTATACATCTCAAACTGGATACAACAGATAATATATTCAACTAGATTCCATCCGGATACCGGCTTACCTCGCGCATACATCCACAACCTGGTTCCGAGAGAGATTCAACGCGTAATATGGAACTAAATTGATTCGGGATTACAACATCGAAAGACAATTCATTATGTGCCAATAATTTTATGTGCATTCGTCAGACGATGCAGGTGTGACGTCATCGCTTTCACTCGCCTACGCTGCTGGCGGCGTCGACCGTTGCACCACTAGAAAGCGCCTTTTGTTGTTTCAATGGCCGGGGCACACGACTCCTTTATGACATTCGATTGAGATTTGAAAGGTTTTATTGCTATAAGTGGATTAAGTTACAAATTGAATAGGTGCTTGAGTTATTTCATCCTTTGGTACATGGCCGAATTCAACCTTCGGGTTGATAGTCCGAGGATATCCTAATCGGCTCTCAAGGTATAAATATCTCATATATTTATTAGCTATTGCAAATTTAATTATATTAAAAATTTAAATAGGATGTTTTCTCTCTGCCGTAAGACACCTACTGCTAGACAATGGCCTCTCTCATTGTTCACTAACTACTTTATAAGGGGTTGTTCTATACTCACCACGGTTGGCAGGCGACTAGCGAGCGCAGTACAGGATGTTGATACAGGTAAAAACGCTGACGGCCATCATCCGGAGGTATATTTTGGCAGATTCCTACTGCATCCATGGGCAAGAGAGGATGGGCAACATTTTACTGCCGGCACTTAGAACCGGCACCCGACGTCAATTAGAATTAAAGACGACGTTATTTGAAAAACTTTTTCAGTTTAAAATATATCTGTTTTTAACTATAACAGATCTTTCGGGTAACCCTATTCATCAAACACATTGAATACCAACATATTTACTAATGAGAGAGTACAGACTTCTCAATAATAATTATGCTCAGATGATGTCTCTGGAATGGCGGCATATTTACAAATGGAGGGCTCTAACAATGGTGCGCGAGCGCATTGTCTCGGCATCGGCAGGATGTCCGAGCCATTGTGGCGGGCAAACAGCACAGAACGAGATCTATAGCTCTTGTTTCACGCTGCATTCCCTACAGTACTTCGTGGAATCCAGTAAAATAGCCGTAGAATCAGCTATATCGTTAATAAGAAATAAAGACATCAAATCATCATAAAATAATACAGAACATAACGTTATATAAATTATTTCCTATAAGCAATAAAGAACACATTATATTAATAGCTGCTTTCTCTGTTATTGAAATAACCACCCCGCGATAATACTTTCACCTTGTGCAATAACCCGCAAGTTTATTTTAAAAGTGCGATTACAATAATACTCGTGTTCTTGTGAAAGATGTGACCAGATAGTCTCTGTTTATTTTGTCGTTAACATTGCGTCCGGGCGAAAGTCTAGCTTAGATCAGTGTGATCTCTCACGATATTGTTTACTTTCGCTCGAGAGCCAGAGCAAAAGTCTTTGTAAGTGCATTGAACTACCTAGTTAGGTAGGTGATCTTATGACCCTTGGGCTTAAGTTTTCCGGGCCTGGGGTTAGACGGTGAACCAAAACGAATCAGATGACGTGCACCATTCATTATGGCACATTGTATTGCACCTCGTTAGGCGGTATACAACTGGCTTTAATAGCTGGGAATGTATTTTAGGACTCACACAATGCACCGTTCATTCTTTGTTTGCCATTTTCGTACAGTAACACAATTAATGATTGATGACAAATCGTTAAAGTAAAAATATTCCATGAACACACGATTTAGGATACCCCTAGGATTAACAGAAGATGTAAGCTGTACACAGCTAGTCACTTTGTTCGATCTAACAATGTAAATGGCTAAAAGACTGATAGATAAGTACCCAGCCAATCACTCTGGAAACAAAAAGCATGCAGAATTGACAAGCGACTGATATCTGGCACGCACTGACTTGTTCATGCAAAATTTGCGCTGCACACTTGAACTGGTTTACCTTTTAGGTGCTAATTAATATTGGACTGTGGTTTCATTTCATTCGCCGAGGGTTGTGTTCACTACTAATGTGCTAAGTCACAACAAGCAATACAGTGTTCTGATTAAATACGATTAAAGATTCGAATCATAAATTCTTCCTTCGCATATTCAAATAATGTGTGAAGGAAGAATTTATGATTCGAATCTTTATTGCTAGAGCTGCACTTATGTGTGTGCAGTGATTAAATGAAGAACCAAGGACATTGAGTATTCCGCCTTATTTTTAGACTGAATCGAAATATAGCTTTCTCGACGATTTAAATTAATTACAACATTTTTAGTACATTGTAAGAATGTTGTACCAAACCCTGTTTTTGTCACAGTATAGTCTTAAGTCGTCGGCTGATTAGAAACACGATTCCGCAAGGTCAGGCCGAAGGTTCAGCCGAGGCTGAATTATGAAGAACCATTTTCCCCAAAAGGGAGGAAAACGTATATTTCGAGGCTTGACTTGAGCAAGTTCTTGCTGGCTTTAAACCTTAGGTAGAATCTTTTCAACAATATAGCGCCGAAAAAGTTTAATTCATTTAATGCATTGTCAACTTTCAGAAAATCGATGATGTGAAGAGCGAGCCTAACAGCGACGAGAGTTCAGAGTCCGATAGCTCAGCTGAAGAGGACGATGACTTGGACGCCCTCCGCCCTGTGTTCAAGGTGCCTCTTCACTTCGACCTGGATGAGCTAGCTGGAGCTTTCCTCGCCAACAACCAGAAGTAAGTGAGAGAGAGAAAAGGTTTAAAATAAAGCTGCCAAGTGCAAATTGGTCACGCTTTCTTTCCGCACCACCTGATTGATTTGAAACATTTTGTTTATGTTTGAACTGTTTGATTAGGTACAAAAACAGCATTTGACAAACGACTAAACACGAAGTATCACTCCGTTCTCGTAGATATAAAATACTTACTTACACGTTCTATCGATAAACGTTATGTACGTTTATTACCAGTTTATTACCACTTACTGTTACAATTAATTTGTACAATAAAGAGTTATCTATCTATCTAACCACCTAAAATAGACAAAACTTGATAAAGAAAATATCTGGGAATGACTTCGGGAACTTTTAATCTGGTTCAATGGTGCGAAGTCACGGCTAGATGGCAGTTGGTTTCACGTCTACTTTGATATACTTTATGTATAACGTACAGCGGGCTATAATGCGCTATCTTAGTTTCATCAGAAAATGAGCATAGGTACTTAATAAGATCGGTTATCTACACGTTCAACGGAAAGACTTGTATATATATAATCTATGTACTGCGTGCCCCAGGGGAGCACATTAGGTCCAGCGATTTTTCTTACCTATATCAATAATATGTGTAAATTTTCTCTTGAGAATGCTGATATACAGATGTTAGCAGACGATACAGTTATACTTTTTCATGGGAAAACTTGGGAATCAGTCCATATAACGGCCGAAAAAGGCCTTAGGACAATAACATCGTGGTTAGAAGATAGTTTGCTGCCACTTAACATGAGTAAGATTAAATATATTTGCTTCAGCAAAACTGCTGTAAATTCACCTCAAGCATCTGACATTCTCATTCATTCCTATCCATGTAATCGACAAACTAAGACCACAATGAACCATGTAACTGCTCGTCTCCTGAAACGTCTCATCAAATATCTAGGCATACATATTGACCAAAACCTTAACTGGACAGCTCACATAACATCAGTATCTAAAAGACTACGAAAATTGATTTATGTGTTTAAAGAATTACGCACAGTATGTGATTTTAAACTTTTAATTCAAACCTACAAGGCACTTGGAGAATGCGTAATAACATACTGTATATGCTCCTGGGGTGCAGCTTGTAAATCGCATCTATTGGAGGTTGAAAGAGCTTAACGTGCTTTGCTTAAGGTTATGCTATACCTCCCATTTAGACACCCAGCGATATCTGTGTATGAAAGGGTTAATGTTTTGTCTGTTTGCAAATTGTTTATATACCTCAGTATTAGAAGATACCATAAACGAACTGTATCCGGCATTCCTACCTCATACAAAAGAAGGGAACGTTTTCCTGTACCACGGATCCGATGTAGAATCGCAAAGCAACAGTTTGATTACCAGGCCCCTTGAACCTTGATTCTATAATATTTTAAACGCAAAATAATAAATAAAATCTTTATCCAACTTTAAAATAAAAATAATAGTAAGGGAATGGCTAGGCAAATTAAATTATTTATTTTATTTTATTTATTTAAACAAATTCCACAGTCCTTAATCAACATTATCTATCCTACGACCAATAACTATAAATTATAACGACACGGAAAATCTACTACTTTAAAAAACATAATGACGGCTAATTTATCTATTTCTATTACCATTGACAATAAAGAATATTACTAATTAATGTTATTAAATTTATATAATGTAGGTATTATAACGTAGTTTATTTGATAAATTTATAATATAATATACCTACATGACACACAATTATTACATTATAGAAATAAATTTTTGTTTTCATTAAATACTGTGAGAAGAAACTGTCTCCTGACACACAGCTAACGCTAGTTCGGGAGCCAGGGCTTCATACTAAACTGTACCAATGATTTAATCAATAAACGTTATTTGTATTTATTTGTATTTGTACTATGTTGCTAGCAAAGTTGTTGGAAATTATGAATACTACCAGGGGCTCTTTTTTTAAAACGCTCACCTTTCCCACTATTTCACTGGAAAAAGTGGTCTGTATCAATAGTGCCTTATAGCGAGCGATGAATCGAACAAAAATGGGATGCATGACATAAGCGAGCGAGTAAGACATAGCCCCTGAGCTGTCTGTAAATGGAAAGGTATAAGTTTCCTCGTAAGCAAAAGTTTTCTCATAAGCCACATATGCAGACCGCTAAGGATTGAGTCCTTTGGGAGAGTAGTAGTCTTGTCATGCCTGAAGGTTACACGGAAAAACGCCTTCCAAACTTTCGTAATCGATCACGCACGAGGAAAAATACTTTGTTGTACTTTGACTCATGATAGCGTATTGAGTACAGGTTTTATAATTGTTAATTCACTTTCTCTACCTTATCCGTAAATTTACAACACCATTGCATGAATACAATCTGTTGATTTAATAACAGGTAACGCTTGCCCGTTTTACGATACGGTATACATACTTACCTGTAATAAAATTTTCTTACTGCTTTCCTTAAAAAAGGTAGCAAAAGAAACACGGAATATTGCATAACCTTTTCCAAGGAATTCTCCCGGAGAATAACAATTATGTGAGTCAGCAGCCCGCATCAAGGTAATTGATGACACCGAGCCGTGAATCCCGTATAATCCACGAGCTGAAATTGTCACGGGATAGTAGGGAAAAGGGGAATTGTTCTACATTAAAAATAACTCAAGGGAAAGGACAAAAAATATGGATACTACGCGCTAACGTTAATCTTAATTAAAATCTCGTAGCACGGCTACGGAAACATACTGTAATTTCGTAGAAAGGACATAAACGCGCACTAAACAAATTCAAATTGCCTCTAAACTAGGTTATCTGCCTACTTTCTTTACCCCAGAAATAGATTTTATGCATTATTGAGTATAGATACATAAGAGCTCTTATGTAATGCTAGCATCCGTTTCTAATGGCATGACATAACAAGCTATAGATAAGTAGGTATTATGTCTTCAGATAATCTAGATATTTCCTAAAATTGCGTAAAGAATGAGATAACTTAATGTAATTGCTAATTTATTCTAGTAATAGACAACGAAATAAGCATATTATTTTCGAATATACGAGTACTTTTCGTATATCGTTACAACAGTTTCGTCGTTTAGCTGTACAGTTTCACAGTACCATGTTGCTGATAAAAGAGGTCTAGAGTGTAATCTTATCTCTGTAATTCCTTTGGTACTCTTAAATTTAGTTACTAGGCGATTATGAAATTCGTGATTAAGGCCTTATTTTTAATAAAATGAAATTAATATGCACTTATTGAAATACAAAGTATCTTTTCTCAGCATGAGACGTGTTACTGATATTTAGTTCACGTAACACTAACAGCCTTAGTACTGCGAGACTTGTGAGGTTTAAGTAAAGCAATCTGACATAAAGTTGTTAATTCTAGAGGCCGCATGAACTGCGTGGTAGAGAAACGTCACGACGAGCCAATGGAGAGGCGCTTCCCCTTCAACATCCTCGGAGCTTTCGGCCCCCGCAGCCCTCAGCAGGCTGAACGCATTGCCATCATCTGCCATGGAGGAGATGAGCCCAGGTCAGTAGCAAATTAATCAGTAGAAATTCTTAATTTTGACGAGCTCTGTGGCGCAGCGGGCGAAGGTCTGCCTGCGACGCAAGGGGTTGCGGGTTCGATTCCCGCCTCGGGAAAAATGTCTGTACGATCTGCAGATATTAGTTCAGGGTGTTCTGGGTGTTTTTCTATATAAAATAAAAATATCTATCTATGTAGTATAATGTATTAAGTATATCAGTCATCTAGTACCCATAACACAAGCTCTGCTTAGCTTGGGGCTAGATAATGCTGTGTGAAATTGACCAGCATTATTTATTTATTTATTTTAATTAAAGACAAAGTGATGAATGAAAATATGTTTGTTTAACTAGGTAGTCGGTAAGACTACCTATTTTGTGTTAGAATCTTACGCTGGCTAAACAAATAAAGAAACAACAAATAAATGTGGTTAAGAATTTTTTTTAATTTTATAATTCACAAAAAAGTTTATTGATAGCTTTTGTATATTTCCTTATAATTACAGAAAACAATATACTATTGTGCCTGCTGGAAGCTTGTGTCCAAACACAAGATTTAAACTTTGGCCATAAAGATGTATACTTGCAGTCGGATTTTTTGTTTCATTATATAATCGTGAATATTGAATACTGGTTAAAAAAATAAATGGGCGGCACATTCAAGCTTAGTGTCACGAAAGTTAAACGAGGTCCGTAGTGTAGAATCTTTTCTACAATCGCTCGTTAAAAGTTCGTGACTTTATGTTAAAAAGGAATACTTTTATTTCTTGGATCTAATCATTTCTAGAGCTTCAGTGGTAACCAGGTGAAGTTTAAGCGAAGCGTGGCGAAGCCTAGGATTTTATGAACCTGCAGCATATTCCATTTAAACTTAGAGCGATCCCAACTTTCAGTTAGGAATTTGTTTGTGGGTCTGAAACGTAACCTATCCTGAAGTTACTGATTAAATTAACAAAACTAGATGAACAGGGACATCCCAAGGTTTTTAATGATATTAGGTAGGTACTAAGCACCCATCATTAGGAGTAATGAGAACGTACTTCCGGTTTCTATTACATGAAGTTAGATAATAATATAAAGACATGTGATTTCATGTTTGACTGGTTTATGAGGCCTAGACGCCTGTAATCAAACTGACAAAGTAGGTAAAATATCTTTCTATGTATCTTCGTATTAGCCTATCTTGTGGAATCCTAATTAGTTATAAAATGTTGGTAAGCATATTCCAATTAGGTGCCTATTGAATCCTGTATACCTACTTGTATTATCCGTTTTTTTTGTCTTTTGACACCGTAAGCAACTGTTATTTTTATGCTGTAAAGGACGCTGTAGTGCCCAAGACATAATTATTCGTAACCCTGAAAAAATAAACGAAATGCATGTATATAAATATATACATTTTCCTCCTTTAAAAAACATAAGCGACGTCCGTGCCCTATCAATAATATAATCTTTTGTTATTTATCTTACCATGTGAAAGCAAATTAATTTTCAATGAAATCTGAACCCTATCTAGATAATAGTCAGTCAGTAATAATCAGAGACACTGGGAGTTAACGACTTTCTTACGCAACTAAGCAATTTACATGTAAGTAACTGTTGTAACGTTGCTTTTACATTAGTTTTCGCTGGCTGTGATCAAAGGAAACTTCTATCGCCGTTCGGTTACATTTTCTTTCATGCATATTCAGCACCTCATCCACGCTGGTACGTGACAAACTGACTATACATTTCTACTACATACCTATTATTTGCTTGCATTATTTGTGAATAGTAGAAATATTAGCTCAAAATATGTTATTTTACGACGAGATGGACAATATTTGCGTTTAATTTCGATTGTATCTTAGTTTTTCATAAAAAAAAAGACCACAGATACACTTACAAACTCTATGATACTATGTTCTGAAGAACTATGAGACCTACAAAGTTTTATGTATTATATTTTCGTAACTTACGAGTAAGTACTAAGCGCACACTAGGAAAAGACCCTGGGGAACCCCCCCCCAAAAAAACTACATATACGAGCATATTACCCAGAGTCATATCAAAAGAAACATACACTAGTATAACTAACTATCTAGCTTTATAACTATATGTATTCGTATTTTCCGGACTTAATATAAACATTCATCATTCCAGCCGTAAAAAGTCCACTACTGAACAGGCCTCCCTCATGGATCTCCATGAGGGGTAGTTGCCATACTCACCACGCTTGGCAGGCGGGTTGGTGAGCGCAGTATGGGATGTTGATACACGGAAATACGCTGCTGCCCATCTTCCGTAGGTATCCCTTAGCAGGCTCTTACTGCATCCACGGGCATGAGAGGAGGGGTAACATTCTACTGCCGGCACCCCACGGCTCTATATAATATAAACATTAATTTCGGTAAAACCTACAGTGGCTAATGTTCACAAATTTACATGGAAATTTTATTGCAGTAAATTTATACTTTTATAATACAAACCACAAAACGATGGAACTATTCCATAGGTAGTAACAACTACTTTAACTAAGCTTTCCATAGCTTAACAAGCCATTTTCCTCTCGATTTCCTTTATCAGTTGAATGAAGAAAATTATGTTGTTAAACCCATTGATGCATAAAAACCTTTACAGGTAGCTGGCACTTAACAAATTGCCAAGGCTCTGTTCATTGATGTAAAATACAAGTAACAAACAATCATAACCGTTCTGAAAGCCTTCAATCCGTGTTTATGATTGACAAAACGTTAAAAATTCCAAGTTTGATTTAGATTAGAGAGCTGTAAATCGTGTTACCTGACAACCGATGGGTGTAATGAATACATGCGCGTAAATAACCCTACGCGATGATTTGATCCGAGATAATTAGTTAGCTCTCCTGCCTACGTATTAATCTAGGTAGGCTGGTAGTGCACTATATCATATCATATTATATCAAACGTAAATCGAAACACGTGTAGGTACACGTGTTTCGATTTACGTTTGATAAAATAATATTTCGATGTTAGTAGGGTGCGACTACGGAAAATACATATATGTACATGTTTAACAAGTACAAAACTTACTTAGTTTTTTTTGTGATAATCATGACCGAGTTATAAATAGACGGATAACTCAAAGCAAAATAAATATTGTCAAAGTAGACTGTCAAAGTAAATAATGTATTTGTAATGAGGATCAATCAATATTTTTCTAAACATCCAATTACCAGTGGTACAAGATTTTAGTGGTACAGGATGGGAACCCACCAATTTTTAAGTTTGATTTTTGATTCAGCAAAATAGCAACTATATTTTTTTATAGATTAAATAACATAGTTTTTAAATTAAGAATAGAATATTTTATTTGTACTGGCCATAATGAAAAAAGAAGAAAAAAAACTAGTACTCAAATTATTGAAAATTAAAACCAGTAACGTTCATCATAAACTTATAACGAACCTCTTTTTTGCAGACCAATGATCCCCGAGCCACAGTCCCAGGTGTTCGCATTCCCGCTGTCTGGGCCCGTGCGTCTGCCATTGAGACCGCAGCCCATGCCTCAGGTTGAACGCAACGGCCCTCCTCAAGAACCTAGGATGTCTCCGTTCGCCCCCCTGTCGCCTATGCCTCAGCACAGACCTATGCCGTTCCCTCTGCCGGTAAGTTCCAATTTCAACATCTCTATTTTTTAGGGCATCAACCATTTTTCAATAGCTCTCAGTAAGGAAAAGATACCTTACTTAAGGTTCCTTGAAGCAAATTAATTCAAAATTTACTCAATTTTAATAATTATTATTTTACATGTTTTTTGTACCTTGACCTTTCTTTATACACGAGTACATTATAGAATCAGTTTTTTTGAGTTTAAGTTCATTATTATTCTCATTACATGTAATGAAAAAATTAACGGCGGAACAATTTTGAATCGCAGATTAACTTAGGTACACCCTTTTTGTTGGGAACACATCATTATTTCCATCATTGCTTTATAATCATCATCATCATCATCTCAGCCGTAGGGCTGCTGTCCACGTCCACTGCTGGACTTATGTCCCATGAGTATCCAAGATCATGGGCAGGTTGTTGCCATACTCGCCACGCTTACGCTTGGCAGGCGGATTGGCGAGCGCAGTACGGGATGTTGATACACGGAAAGACGCTGCTGCGTATCTTCCGGAGGTATCCTTCTTACTGCATCCACGGGCAAGAGAGGAGAGGCAAGTTTTTTTAACTGTTACCCAACCCACCCACGCTTAACCATTTTACATGTTATCCCGGGAGGAAATTATTCAACAAAATCTGTTCATAGCTAGCTTGAATATTGAGGGCGACGGTAGTTAGTAACATTATTGCAGCAATGATTCATTATCAATTACCTATAATTCTGTATTTCTTTATGATGAATTAAGTACATAACACAAAAATATTCAAAATCTTTGCTGGATTTTATTTACCACAGGATTCTTGAGTTACAATGGAGCTCTCGAACGCTGTATTTGGGCACTCGAATCCGAGGTAATCCCTCGATCCCTAATCAAGGCCTCACTTGACCCAGGAATCCATCGCCGCTTATTGCTTCTCGCTTTGCGTGGGCAGTTAAATTCGAATTCATTCATTTATTTCCATAGTTACAAAACATAGACACGTCAACTTACAATAAAAAAAACATATTTAATCTTAAGTTAACAGAAAATAAGGTACATGAATTAATCTGTTCGCTTCCGTGTCAGTGTGATAAGAAGCGATTATAAAATACAGTTCTTTTTAATAGTTAGTTTTTTAGTTGTTTCGGAGTTGGAGCAAATTTCATTCCAAGCATTTTTGTCTTCTTCGTCGACAATCAGATATTTTATAGAAAGCGAATTAATGTGAAGATTACATATATTTTTTTTTAATTATTCGTGGAAAATAGCTGCATTCTTTAGGAATTTTATTGTAGAAGCGTGTACGTACACTGACCTTACGTAGCCTTATAGTAAGCAACGCGATTTTATCTGTATTTCTAGTTTTTACATTGTCCAAATCACTTTTCTTAGGAAAACTATTAATATTTTTGTGGGTATACAGCAGAATTTTGTAAATACATATATTGACAGGGAACTGTCATTATATCAATTTCTTTAAATTTATCACGTAGCGATTCTCTGGGCCCATATTGTAGATTGCACGAACAGCCCTCTTCTGCAGCACAAATACAGTGTTTATATGTTTAGCTCCAGCGCACCCCCATAACACTAAGACATAATACTTACTATTAAAATAGCTGAAGTAAATAAGTCTACTTTGTTGTAGCTATGTCTATGAGGTGACGAACTTTTGTTACTGCATATGCAGCAGAACTGAGCCTGTTCGATAGCTTTATGTGCAGGCAATAATCGTTTATCGACTCATGCTTCCTTAGCGGTGGCAAAGCGGTGATGTAAATATCAAAGTGAAGCCATGAGAGTACTTTACGGATTATAGTTTAATGAAGGACCCTCCATCCATTTCATTAAACTTCCTCTTACGTTTGTGGATATATTTCAATCTTACTTATAAGGTATTTTTTTTGTAATTTTCATAACTTGATAAGAGAAAGGCGTAAACACAAATATTGAATTGACAGTTAAATATAATGATAAATGGTTAACCATACGATGTTCCTTGCAGGCGGAAATAATGAAATAACACACGCAAGTCCCATCCTGCTTTGCACACCATCATGAACTTAAACGTGCGGTTCAACAATTATTTCACGCTTTCTACTTAGCCATGATAACTTGCCTGCACTTACCGACTTTTACCAGACATGCAACACCGTACCGCTAAAGATTTAAATCGTTAGATACGGCTTTACCGTAATGAGACCGCAATGTTTCTTTTCCGCACGACATGAGTGAGCACACTCATTTGGAATTGTACCTCTAAGAACAGTGTTAGCAGGACGTGGTGTGTGTTATTTTTTTCACGAAAGTTCGTGCAAAATGAAGAAAAAATGGTAACATTTTGGTTTATTTAAAACCAGTGTGCGTACGTCGAAAGACAATGCCGGTTTTTGGTGTCAAGGCCCATCTAACTATTTGAATCTTTGCGTACCACGCCATTATTACCTAACGACTTTTCGTTCGTGTATATGAATGTTGAAGTAAATTTGATTAAATTAGAGATAGGTAAAGAAAAGGTTTTGTGAATGATGATTGAGTGATTGTGGAGGACCGATAGAGGGGAACGCAAATGGAGAAGATGTTGTGGTGACCCCACTTAGGGGTAGATATTGCCTTCGTGGCTCAGTTGGTCTAATAGCCAACTGAAAGCACGGACAAACTATTGTAATTGTTCTGCAGATATTTGTCCCGGGTTCGGGTGTTTTTCCATGTAAGATTCCATCTCAGCCGGACTGTTGGACATAGATCCCTCATAAATCTCTAAATGCTGATCTTGAGGGGGTGGTTGGCTTATCACCACGCTTGGTAGACGGGTTGGCGAGCGAGTACGGGAAGAGCAAGAGGGGCAAGAGAGGACAACATTCTACTGCCAGCACCCTATCGCGGTGGGGGATAAGTGTGTATTAAAAAAATCTATTTAACACAAGCTCTGCTTACGTTGGGACTAGATGGTGCTGTGTGAAAGGTACATCATTATTTATTTACTATGTTTTAAATGGTTAGGCAAACAGTGATGATGATTCGTCATCATCATCATTTCAGCCGTAAAAAGTCCACTACTGAACAGGCCTCCCTCATGGATCTACATGAGGGGTAGTTGCCATACTCACTACGCTTGGCAGGCGGGTTGGCGAGCGCAGTACGGGATGTTGATACAATGAAAGACGCTGCTGCCCATCTTCCGGAGGTATCACTTAGCAGGCTCTTACTGCATCCACGGGTATGAGAGGAGGGGTAACATTCTACTGCCGGCACCCCACGGCTAATGATGATGATGGCATGAACTTATTAGTGTTAAGGTTTACATTGGTAATGTAAGGCTCTTTCGATTGTGTATACTGAAGCGTCGTCGTAGGCAAAACATAATAGCACCTATACCACAGATTACAGAAACTAACCTCTACTCCAGCAACTTTCGATGTAGAAAGTTTGTAAACAAACTGTCACACTTGAAATTGAATTGCTTCCTAAAAGAAAGTTTTCGACCGAGTTAATAGTAATTTATATTGAAAGGAGAGGTCACAAATCCCCAATAATTGAGAAATATATACAGGATGTAAAAGGACGACTACCGAAAACTTCGGGGGCTCAATGTACTCATCAATATGAACAACTTTTACTAAGGAACTTTCGCTGTAAAAAAATGTGAAGAAACAGCTGTTCTCTACAAAAGTTATTGTACTTTTACCTACCTACTTCTCTAAAATATATGGAACAGCTGTTACTTGACATTTTTTTACAGCAAAAGTTCCTTAGTAAAAGTTGTTCATATTGACGAGTACATTGACCTCCCGAAGTTTTCGGTAGTCGTCCTTTTACACCTTGTATTCAAACCCACAGATGGTTAGGAATTGACAGTTTGTGTCTGAAAGTGGCTGGAGTAGGTATATATTACATACATACATTTAGCCAACATTAAAATATCGCTGTATAACCAACTCCAGGTTTAGCCCAATGCACCTTACGATAAAAGTGAAAGGCCACTGTACATCAAACACTAATCACAAAGTTATGATTGGACTGCTTGGGTAGAAAAACCTTACCAGCAAAAGTAACTTCTATGCCAGATTGTTTTAGTGAATCCATTCAAGCTCGCCTTGGTTTGTTATTGCTAAGTTCTTACATACAAATTATAACGCTTTTATCTTATTAAAATGAGAAGCGCTTCAAACCTGTCCGTTGTTTCAGTAAGTTGGCTTTTATGTTTTCTCCTTTCAATTTTAGAAACATTAACTCAACAATTTAGGCTGGAGCAACGATTATAACAGGTACCTACTTTAATTTGCGAATCAAAGCGTTACTGCCTTACATTCATTTATATTCCTTCGTCGTCCTTTTGGTTTTTAGAGAATTCGTTTGATCTGAAATACATATAACAATTAATTTTATTTAACCCGTAAAACCGCGCCGAGCCGCGACTCCGCTCATTTTTTGACGTTTCATTTCAAAATCAGAAATCAAATCAAATTTCCTGTGGTATAAATAATAAATAGGTTAAATTATGATGTATCAAAACGCGACTTACATAGTCTGGTCTTAGGGCATTGTAGGCGAGCGGAGAACATAGGAACATCAATCTGTAAAAAAATCAACGAATAACTGCAACACTTAAAATTTTCTTGAAAAAATCAATGGCATTGCATTTTGTTTACATTTTTCAAACATCGAATTTGGCTGAATGTGAATGTGTTTGTGTATGTATAGGTATTTAAAACTTTTATTTCCCTAGATTAAATATATTTGTATATCCATAACAATCCCTTTTCGAACAATTTGCGCCTATTATTCTAGTGCATATTAATTTCACATTTATTGAATAAAGGAAAAGTTGCAGTAAAGGTTCACAAATAATATAACGATTCCGTTTTTAGTGCTTATTATATGACGTTAAAAGCTATATCTATATCAGTTAGCACCAGCTATTTCAGCCTTCTATCCTTAGACAAGATAAATCAAGCTCCAATCAGGCAGTTAATTGCAAGCCCTACCTAAGTTACGCCGGTTCAGATCTTATTATTACTCTTTTATGAAATCCTGTTATATCCAACAAACCAAGCATATTACAAGTTTTGACGTATCTTACTACTTATGCTGTGATTTTTGACATTCTTTTTTTGTATGTTTTTTTAATCTGCTTTTTGTAAAGGCGAAGAAGAATAATTCGTAGCAGTGTTACAAGATTTTAATGGTACAGGATGGGAACCCTTCGGTTCAAGCGGGTGATCCCACGCTCATCTAGCAGTATCTAGCGTATACTGACGTGGAATGAATAAACAACGTAGATACGACTTATGTACTATTTGAATACGTAATGTCGCTTGCTCTACAAAGGTACCTTGAGGAAGTACAATCCGCCAATTGTACTATATTAAAGTTTAGAAATTTTAATATGTCATCTAATCTGGTTACTACAAAGTGTGAAATATCTATCCACAGGTAAAACCATTATTTTGAAGTGTTTTAATATTTCAATAAAGTTTTAAAGTTTTGTTAGTGCTTAATAAGGCTTTAGAAGTAAAATTTATCAGTCAGCAATAATATAATTAATTGCAAGTCTGGTCTTCCTATGTTACGTAGGTTCGAGCGAGTGATCCCACGCTATTCTAGCTCATTCTGACGTGGAACCAATAAATACATAAATAAATAATGCTGGACAATACACAAACTAAGCAAAGCTTAGTTAGGGACTAATACTATGGGAACCAGATAATTAATATAATTGTCTTTTTTAAACTTTCGCGATCACAACACAATATTGATAATGATCAAGATGACCGATGGGTCATCTTGATCATTATCAATATATTTGTGTATAGCACAATAACTAGCACAATACTATTTGTGTAGCCCCATATAGCTAAGTTTTACCACAATATTTTTTAAGGTTTGACGGACTCTAATAATATTATGAGGGTCGCTCTAGCTTCGAGGCAAACTGGAGAATATTTCTCGCGCGAATGGAGGTGGAAGCTTGCTTTTGTTCATGGTATATTTTTAGTTTTATTGTCTTGTGTATAACAAATAAAACAGAAAATTTCCTAGGCCACATTGTGCGATTATTTTTAGGCGACTGTCCTGTTTACACGGTTAAACATCTGGTTTCTTCTATGAGACTACTTGCCAATCTGACTAATGAATGCCTAGTTAATTAATATGAATGAATTACAAATAATAAAACCTGTACCTGCGGCATGCTAATTGCCCTTTAATGTATCTATTTAGTTTTGCATTTATTTTGTTTCATATTTATTAGAATATGAAACAGCCTTATGTTTTTAACGAGGTTTACAATATAATGTCTAAAACCGGCTTGAGCGCACAATGACAAACTTTAACGCCATCTCTGTAAAGGAGTTCTCAAAGAATCATAAACTGTAGTTCTTTCGAATTCGAGCTCTGTGAGAATGACGAGCTCTGTGGCGCAGCGGGCGAAGGTCCGCCTGCGACGCAAGGGGTTGCGGGTTCGATTCCCGTCTCGGGACAATTGTCTGTACGATCTGCAGATATTTGTTTAGGGTGTTCTGGGTGTTTTTCTATATATAATAAAAATATCTTTCTATGTAGTATAATGTATTAAGTATATCAGTCATCTAATACCCATAACACAAGCTCTGCTTAGCTTGGGGCTAGATGATGCTGTGTGATTTGTCCAGCAATATTTATTTATTTTATTCGATAGATGGTAGCACCTGTGAATATTATTTGGTAGAGTTCAATCGTAGCACAAATAATATTATTATAATACCCAGACTTAGCTGCCTGTAATTGGGGGAACACTAGCCCATGCTATTAGATTGTTTTTACTTTTGTAAGTTATTGTGTATCTTCGGCTCAAATAAATAAATACCTAAATAATACATTTAACACGTGCTTTAACGGTGAAGAAAAACATCGTGAGGAAACCCGCGGATTAATCAGCTTCAGACGTATTCTTTCCACTGACTAATAGCCGACTATGCTGGGAGGATGGTAAAGGTGCTGGGTAAGCCTAATCCATCGTACAATATCCCAAAAATGCAGCGTCCCGTGTAGCATTAATACCACAGTTTTACTTTTATTAGCGTTTTGCAGGTTTGATTCCCGATTCAGATACGCTATTATTCAAAAGTTTATTTTTTTAGTAAGATTTTCTATCTACAATATTCAGGGTACTCTCCCTTCATGTAGCATAACCGGGGGACGCCCTGTATGTGTATAGATTTGGCAAGAAGGTTGACGTGCCTCTTGCATGTGCTTCTGAAGGATCTTCCTTTCCTTGTTGTAAGTAACGATATAAAGATTCTATTGATAATTGGTCACAATTATAGGTCCTTGATGTGTAGCAATTACAATCATGTCATAGATTAATTAATAATACATTGTTTAATAACAATACAATAATAATAAATTCAGATGTCAAGTTTAAATAAAATGAAAACAGACATAATAGTTAATTCATGAAAATGCTGTAATATTAATATTAAAATAATAATAAAGAGCATGTTGGTCGTCATAATTAATTATTAATCATTGAAAAATTCCTCAAGAGAATAAGAACGTGGTAACGATTCATAAGACAGCTGTCAAATAAGCTATTTTTGTTTTTTTAAGTGTAAACCCACAAAGCTATCATTTAGAGAATATACTAAGGTATCATTATAGAGTTGTAAAATATTATCTAACAACGTTATTTAACAAACAATTTGAGTATTTAAAGCACAAACGCCTGACTCATGGTAACCACAAATGCGTAGGTTGGGTACCTACTTGCGATGTAATCTTTATTGTCTGAATTTTCCTATGTAAATATTATGATTTAGTATCTCCAACAAAAGCAATTAGTGAACAAATTTAAATGTTACAGACATGTGCTGTTATTACAAAGTGCTTTATATGAGCCAAGTGAAAAGGTTTATTTATGGTTTGTGCATTAAATTTATGTTTCTGTCACATTTAATTAATGTGTGGACTAGATTTGTTATTCTGAATAAATAGGGCGTTGCATACCTACTTGTCAATATTATAAATTGTAAAAGCTTTACATTTGATTCAACACGCAAAACTGAATAATTTACCAATCTAACCGAATGTACCTAAGTTTCAGACGTATTGACCTGCTCTTTCCTTTGATCAATAGTCGACTAAGCTAGGTATAGGTGCTGGGCAAGCCTATATAACCCATATGACAGTGTCGCAAGCACTGCAGCGTCCCGTACCAGATTCTGATTATCATCAATAATAGATGTGAATGTGAAACGGCATTAATTTTTAATCGAATTATTATTTTAATTCGGAGTGTGAAAAACTTTTACAATAATGTTTTGAAAAAAAAATATCTTTTCAACGCACTTGCTCATAAAATGGCTCTAATTTCACCGCAATTAGGCATATAATGACACCTGTAATCAAACTGTGACTTTTTCATTGCTATTATTCACGAGTGAGTTATAGGATTTTTTATTTTATTGGTTGAGTTACTCTGATCTTAAAAAAAGTTTCGATACAAAGATGATCGTGTGCAATAGTACAATTTACTGCACATTTACTAATTGTTTCTCTAAATAGATTTTTTAGTATTATTTTCTTCACAAGTGTGTTGAAAATCGTCGTATAATACACGTGTGTATTGATGATTACCGTCCTCGGCTCTCTTAAGACCCTCACCTAGCGGCGCGGGTCTCAATGGCGCCTCAGCGGTAATCACCAACATTACACACTTGCACCATAGTGTACTATTATACATTATATATAAAAGTAAGTCGAGTTAGTTACACCACTTATAACTAGAGCACTGCTGGACTGATTTCAATGATCTTAGGTTTTAGATTTATCTGAGCCCGGGTTATAATAAAGAGGCTACATGAGTATCGTAAAAATTCACGGAAAAAATAATTATAACGTAAATAAATTTTTTTGGTCGACGGTGGATGCAGGCCGCTTCCAACCGCAATACCTGAAAATCCATGATCCCTCATGGCCTATGTCCAGCAGTGGGCGTCCTATGGCTGAAATGATGATGACGATGATAGATTTTATACGGATGGTGTGATGACATTTTTTTGTTGTCAAATATTTAAAGGTTCGTTCGGAAGGTTTACATTGTGATGAAACTTAAACTCAATTATGTTTCTTTTTTAGTAGTAGTAGTAAGTAGTTAAAGAGTAGTTTTATAGTAGATGTAGAGTAGTTGCAGAGTGGTAGTAGTAAGTAGTTGTAGTAGGTGCGATACGAATTAATATTCGCCGGGACAGTTAGTTGCTAATGAAATAAGGGGCTTGCTTGTTTTTATTAGGGTTCCGAACCAAAATGGTAAAAAAGGAACCCTTATAGAATCACTCTGTCTGTCTGTCTGTCTGTCTGTCACAGATGGATATCTCGAGAACTACTAATACTATCGACTTGAAATTTTAAATGGTAAAATACAACACTTTTTTACTAATATAGCATATATGAAAATGTTAAAAAATATTCTTATTTTGATTGCAGGGGGGCGGATAGGGGATCTCAAAATTTTCAAGTAAAGTTACTAGGCCGTGTGGGGTATCATATGAAAGGTATTCATTTGCACATTAATAAACAGTTTTTAGTTATTCTTTAAGCCGAATCGTTTTTGAGTTATTTACAAAAATGTTGAAAAAACGACCGTTCCCCCCCCTTATCTCCGAAGATTGCAGAGATAAACCCGTGATATTTTAAAAGCTACTAGAAGTGTATGTAAACTTTATAGGAAAATTATAGCGAACTCTCTAATTTGCATAGTTTTTTAGACAATGGGGGTGGAAGGGGCGTTTTCAAAATTTTTGGAAAGTTACTAGGTGATGTTGGGTGTCATATAAAAGGTATTCTTTTGCACATTAATAAACAGTTTTTAGTTTTTCTTTAAGTCGTATAGTTTTTGAGTTATTTACAAAAATGTTGAAAAAAATAGCGTTCCCCCCCACTTATCTCCGAAGTTTGCGGAGATAAACCTCTGAAACTTGTATTGCTATTAGAAGTGTATGTAAAGATTAGAGGAAATTTATTACAATCTCTCTACATAGCATACTTTTTTAGAAATCATCGAAAGTGTAAAAAATCTACATAAGTTCCGCTATCAGACAAGAGATGGCGCTGTCAAGGTTCTCCAACAAATATAAAACCGCCTTTATCATATATTATATTGTATGATGGCACGGAACCCTCGGTGCGCGAGTCCGACTCGCTCTTGCCCGGTTTTATTTTGTTTGGGTTTACCTTTGGTCCTTTACCTTTAAATGTTCGTGTATGCCTGCCTACATAAGTTGATACACAATGAGTATTAGGTACCGTCTCTGTGTACCAGGTGTAGGTACTCATTTATCGTTTGCTCGCTCTAGTTATGAATTCTGATGAAAATATAGATTGTTTTGTTGTATGGATGAAAGGAGCGTTGTGTAAAAATTTCTGTATTTACTGTCCCGTAAAAAGAAATTTCTACATACACATAATGCGTAGAGACTTTTGACCCTTTGTCGAGTTTTCAGGTACGTTTGTTTCGGAATACTATTGTAACGACTATGCGAGATTCTTTAGAATGTTCATGTTTTGTACAGTCTAAGGATTTGTGGCACGTCGAGCTATTGTTCAATCCAAATTAAGATTTTTTCTTCCGGTCCAGTTTATTAAGAATAATTATGTAAAGTAAATATAATTCGCATAATCAGGGTCGAACGGACCAAGTGGCCAATGACCTCCTTGGTCCGCTGCAGCTTTTATGCAATCAAAATAATCCGGTTTTGGCAAAGTTTGCAATTGCCCTTCCATTTATCATTATTCCACGGTGCAAGGACCTTGTTCTCGAATATATCATGCAGTCTTGAACAGTTATGCGACCTGTTTCTGGCGCGTAAATCAATAAAACATCACTCCGTGCTTTCCGCAAAATAAATTTCCGGACAAAAAAAGATACACAATCAATTAAGGTATTTATTTTGCTTGTTTACATGGATAATGTAGTTTTAAGTTCTAAAAGATGAAATCTTTCATTGAAATGAAATTATTGTTGTCTGAGCCCGGTTGAACAAACAATCAGTCAGAGGCTTTACAGTTCAATTCTGGTGTTTGAACGTAGCTCGTCGGATAAGGTTGAGCATCTAGGATTGAAAAAACAATAATTTATCATGTAAATTGTCGTATGGAAGTTGAGAATTGTGGAGTGACACTTGAGCACACGTGTTTCGCGAGAGACAAACTCACGAGACAAATCTACATATTATCTACAAGAGCGTTTCTAGGCAGCGCTTACCACACGAGGTATCAGGCCACAGCTAGCATGGAAACCGAGCTCTATTAAACTTGAATTTAATACTCTTGCACTACCTATCTAAACATCTTGATTTAAACTCCAGCTCAGTTCTTCTGATTTCTTGTATTAATAATTTCATTTCTTCAGAGTTCTAGTGCTTATAAGATAAGATCACTTACTGAGACATATTTTTGTATTAGTAAAACAAGTCCAATTTTTTGTTTTATTGAATTTTATTTTAATCCGCAAGCTTCCGCGGTGTAAATCAAATATAATATCGCCACGGATATTACAAGTATTTTTAAAAATGTAAATTCAAGGACAGTCAGAAGTCTGGAGAGGAAATTGAATTAACATTAAGTAGAATTGACAATTCAGGAAATTGTTGAGTTACCGTAAGTAAATACAGTGTATTCTAAGCCTTATAGGAAAGTGTCACTCCAGCTCTATATCTGCAGCAAACAATAGATCTCGGGCGAGGGTGTGGGGTGCGGGAGGGTGTAGAATCGAAAGCTTCTGAAGTTTGGACACATAGCGCAAGGGAACGTAAATAAATATACCTAAACATCTACAGTTGTAGTAAGAAAACGGGCGCGGTAGCGTAGGGCTGAAGGTTACTTTATTGACATAATGTATTGGCATTTTTCAGATAAATCATTTTATAATATTTCGAATAGAGGTAATTGCTTTGTGTTATTCCTAATATAATTGGTTGCTGTTTGGTTTTGGCGCATAATTTGTTATGTATTACATGCTCCAAAGTAAGCAGATATAGGCATATATTTTTTGTATAAATACATGCCACGCCTGGCACAAATATCGAGAGAAATATTTTAAACCTTTGTCCTGTGGCCGGAATCGAGCCCACAACCTCGTCTCAGCCAGTTATTAAACAAACAGCTTCACCAAGGTCGCCTTAAATGATTTCGATAATGAGCGCAGAGTCTCTACAAGATTAGAACCTATGTAGCCTCTATGTTTAAACCAATGTTAGCCTCTACATGTTTGTAGGTACCTACCGACTTGTAAAGATTCAGTGTTCATTTGATCGTGATCTTTGCACCTCGACGCTAGGTCATGTCATCAGAATTACTCATTATGAATCCAGTTTTACGATTATGACTCGGAACGGAAAATTGAGCTCACGTTCGCTTGTTCTGTCCCAGTAAGTTTATTTTTTGTATGATAATAAAATTCGTTTAAAGTTAATAGACAGAGGTCGGTATACTTTGAGGTTCTTCAGACGAGCTCTGTGGCGCAGCGGGCGAAGGTCCACCTGCGACGCAAGGGGTTGCGGGTTCGATTCCCGCCTCGGGACAAATGTCTGTACGATTTGCAGATATTTGTTCTTGGCGTTCTGGGTGTTTTTCTACCTCTATATATAATAAAAATATCTATCTATGTAGTATAATGTATTAAGTATATCAGTCATCTAGTACCCATAACACAAGCTCTGCTTAGCTTGGGGCTAGATGGTGCTGTGTGATTTGTCCAGCATTATTTATTTATTTATTTATTGATTCTTAGGTACTGTTTTTTTCTTTCCAGGTATTTTTTTCATATAATTTGTTATAATGTTTCAAATGAAATATTTAAGAGCCAAAAGATAAACGTATATAAATAAAATTCTTAAAACTAATGCTGGGCATTTACCACAACACCATCTATATCATCAATAATATCATGAATGACAGAAAAGTCAACCATAACAATGTTAGGTCTCAAAGAAACTTTTGTCAAAACTGGTAGACCACTCTCTTGGCCCACTGTACAATATACTCGTAACATACCTACCTACTGATTTTGCATAATGCATTAAGCGACTTGTTAACAAAGGTTCCAGTTTCTCGTAAGCATTTACAATCATTTGTTTACCTAATTGTATAATAATAAAATAAAATTCGATATGTTTTTGAGAGCAAATAGTCCTCTTGATGTATTTATTTTAATAAGATAAAAAAACCTCTGTGGGGTGCCGGCAGTATAATGTTACCCCTCCCATCATGCCCAGTGCAGTAAGAGCCTGCTAAGGGATACCGCCAGAAGATGGGCAGCAGCGTCTTTGCGTATATCAACATCCCGTACTGCCCTCGCCAACCCGCCTACCAAGCGTGGTGAGTATGGCATTTACCCCTCATGGCAATCCCTGAGGGAGGCCTGTGATCAGTAGTGGACTTTTTACGGCTGACATGATGATGATGATGAGATACCTCTGTGAAGCAGCATGCATATAGGCGGTTAAGATGCCAGAATGGTACGATTCTTTACCCTAGATTGTTAAGAAGACTGCAGATATTTGTATCTGGTCAGTTTTATGTAAAAAACAACAAGTTCATAAAATAAAAAAAAATTAAGTAACCCCCCGACGCTTTTCTAGTCGTGGCGGTTGTCTTAATTTTTTGTAATATGTAACCTCAGTTTTGCAATCTAAACATCATGCCTTTTCATTTAATACCAAGCTCAGGTATTTTTGGAAACACTGGATTATTCATGCCCTCTTTCACCCCCCAAATCTAGTAAACTTCTTAACTGATTTTGAAAAAAACATATTTAAGAATCCACCGCCGGAAAACCGGCTTTTATATAAAAAAAAACTGCATGCAAATCGGTCCATTCGTTTAAGAGCTACGTTGCCACCGACAGACACACAGGAATACACACACACACACACACACACACACACACACACACACACACACACACACACACACACACACACACACAGGTCAAGACCCCTCTTTTCGTCGGGGGGTTGAAAATAGACTCATCTTTTTAAGCTTAGATTTGTTTTTTGCAAAATAACGATATAAATGTAAGCAATACCATGACTTATCCATTTTCTATTTTGATTTAATGTATTTATGTAGTTTCAAAGTGGAAAATCTTGTCACGCCACGAATTAAATCTAATTCGCAACGCAAAATATACTTGGCATGGGAAGGCTGACGTTGGCTACTAAAAAGTGAAGTGTGTTTTCTGTAGAACCCTTATGAAAGCACTCTCATGTCAAGCATTCATTTTACTTAGAGGATAGGCACTTTATTTATTTTATGCGTCAACTTGCTATTTTCTTCTATTTCTGTTTGCGTTTTACCGCTGTTCATTCTGCACCGCCTAGGAATTATGAAAAATAATTGCCTATGAATAGACAAAGCTTAAACATCAAATACTTTTACTCACCTAAAGTTACATTTGTTAGGCGCATATCAAACATGTTTGAATGGCTTTTCACACGTGTGTCTCATAATTGCCTACCATAAGATACCTAACACGGTATGTTTATATTTCGTTATGTTGCTAGCACTGGCAATAAACCACCGTGATAATTTTAACGATGTCATAAAACCGTGGAACAGAACGAGGCGTCCAATTCGTCAAAATACTCAATATCTAAACTGAGATGAAGATTTTGAGGCAATAGATGAACTCGTACATTATTTATTACTATTAAAAGTTCGTAAAGCCTCACTGCAGAGAAAAGGGTTCGTTCTTTCCAAATTTTTCTACCTTGAGCTATTCGAATAGTATAATTCATCATCATCATCTCAGCCGTAGAACATCCACTGCTGGACAAAGGCCATTGATCTCCAAGTACTGCAGTTGGAAGCCGTCTGCATCCACCGTCGACCAGCGGTTCTCACCAAGTCGTTTGCCCATCTTGTAGGTTCGAGAACTTGGCGGCCCCATCGGCCATCTGTTCTGCGCACTATATGGCCTGCCCATTGCCACTTAAACGTGCTAATCCGTTTGGCTATGTCGATGACCCGAGTTCTTCTACGTATTCCTTATTTCTGATTCGATCCCGTGGAGAAACCCCGAGCATAGCCCTCTCCATAACTCGTTGAGCGACTGAGCTTATTTATAAGGCCAATAGTGAAGGACCACGTCTCGGTTCCATATGTCATCACTGGTAACACACACTTTTGTCTTAAAGCACTGAGGTATGTTGGACGAAAAGTCGTCGCGAAGTTTCCCAAACGCTGCCCATCCGAGTTGGATTCGACGACTGACCTCTTTCTCAAGGTTGGACCTACCTAATTGGACTGTTTCAAATCAATCTAATTTCTCGTGGAACCGTTGGGACTCATCCAGGTCCACTTAATGTGAGGCGGCTTCTGAAAAAAATAATTCATCATAAAGAGTCCTTCTTTCTCCAGAAAATCGACCAGCCTCTGTTCCCTGGAGTTCCGTTGCCCATATCCAAATTGCCCCTCTCTCAACTCATCATAGCTTTTCATGCCTAGCTTTGCATTGAAGTCCCTCATAACAACAGTAATGTGAGTGTTGTTCGTATGTATGGCTCTGCTAATGTCCTCATACATAGACTCTACTTCTTCATCTGGGTGCATATACCTGAACGACCTTCAGCGAATATCACTTAGATATTTCTGAGGAGTTGAGTGTTAGGTGCGCGACCCTGCTCGTCTGTCAATCTTTCACAATCTTTTCGTCTGTCCTCAAAGTGCGGATGTTGTGTGTTACCAGGGCCAGTGGTCGTCGTAGAGGTTGGTAGCCGATCGACTCCCGGGGATTCTTAGCACCCCTAGCCCTGTCGTTACCGCGACTGTTCCGTAGCCAGGGTTAGCGGGGCCTGGTTTTGGATTGTATTGTTATAAAGGGGTTGTTGCCATACTCGCCACGCTTGGCAGGCGGGTTGGCGAGGGTGCTAAAAACATGAAAGGACGCTGCTGCCCATATTTCGGAAGTATCCCTTAGCAGATTCCTACTGCATCCACGGGCAAGAGAGGAGAGGCAACATTTTACTGCCGGCGCCCCACGGCAATAGTACAATTGTATTATAGCCTGTTAAAATCAAAATCAAACCATCAGCCGGGTAATAACAAGATCACGTACAGAGTTCGTGCAATCACCTATATTTCGGGCAGATATACTTAGGTACTTTTTATTGGTTGTTGGTGTTCGTTAACTGCTCTCCGCGTCGCACCTCAATAAAGGGGTTTGATGAGATCGTGAATTGAAGCGAGATCGCTTTGCCTGAGTTTATTACACCGGGGTTTTTGCGCTTCATCGGCGTTTTTATAGTGATCTGCTTTTGGGACTTTGTGAAAATTAAGTTAAGTCACACTTTATTGACGAGAATCGTTCTAGTAAGTTCGTTCATACCAAATAAGATTAATATTCTTTATCTTATCATATCACGAATTCATGAAAAAGGCAGACGCATAAGAATGCCTGAAGCTTAAGTTCATTAAATTTTATCTAGAGTAATTACTATATTATTTTCTATCAAATAATATGAATGGCTCTCGTTTCATATTTTACTATTTTGCCTTTTATATCTATTATAGATTATTTTACAGCGTCATCAACTCGTATTCATGATGATGACGGACGCTGCAGTGCCTGGAACATTGTTAGATGGATTAAACTTGTCCACGGCTGTTTTTTTTGTGGAAAACTGCTTCGAGAAATTAACATTGATTTAAATATTTGAATAAAAAACTATCGTAAAAAAGGATACACGTTTCGTGTTGACATTCAACATCCTACATATCTAGAGAGAGCGTATTTTCAATCCTATACTTACTGCATATAGCGGTACAATCGTGAGGGTACGAGACAAGGTGTTAGTGGGCCAACTACCAATAATAACCACTCATCTCAAACAGACAGCTAACTGTACCTGAAGTGTACCGCGTTATGTTTGACAGCTAAACAAAAAAAACATCTTATTTTGAGATACTTTGTGTCTTCGGTTATTTGCCTACTCTACTTACTCACTACCATTATTAGAGAATAGAAAGCATTCAGTTACAAATAATCATGTTCGGGCTAATAGCATACGCATTAGCCCGAACAGTGTAGTATCTCAGGGTAATCATTTGGCATTACGCATTATAGGTTATATAGGTAATGCCAAATATTTTATTCTATAGATTATAGTAAGTGTGTGTGGACTATAGTACAGATTATGGTAAGAGTAGTAATAAGTAGTAGATTATAGTATTTACTATAATCTATAAGCCTTTGAATATAGTACACACTTTCCATTTTCCCTGTAGTTGTATTAATTTTATAAACTTTGCTACCAACATTGAATTGGTAATAGGTTCAAAGATTGTGATTCTGTAAGAAAACATTAACAGATTTTTAATTCGTTAGCTGTTATAAATAGATAACTCGAACAGAACACTTGAACAGTACCTATTCCGGCAGACAATAGCCTATAACTCACTTAATGGATCGTGGAATTCGATTCGCTTACAAATGGGAGTTCCATTTTAATATTTGATCCTTTCCCTAAAATCTTTCATCAAAACTTGGAAGATATTTTAGTAGATTCGCTCGAGCGGCGGCATCTGACAGTAATTTGTGTAGGGATTCGTAGGGTGGAGGGTAAAGTAAATGGGCCTGTTAGCGAAGGTCCCGGGGGGAGCCATGGTGCTAGCAGACTGCATGTCTGTCGACGACCTGTCAACTTGTCAACCTCCCCACTCGAAATGACGTCTAAATTATGTCACTTATTAGTTAGGAGTAAACTAAAATGTTGTGGGTAGGTAACCTGAAAATCATCAATCACATTGCTCATGGGGAGTTCAGTATAATGAGTTGATTTAAAATAAACACTAATTATTTAACTTGACACTGGCGGAATTGTGTAGAACCAAACACAAAAAGCTATAAAATAAAAAGACAAGACAAAATGTTGTGAGGCGTATGAGATATGAAAACTAGCTCGACAAATAATATAAATGGAATCCAGGACATAAATTTCTACAATTTCTCATGATACTGTAATGATATTATTTATGCAAATGCAACCTTCTGGAACTATTATGAAAACGAGAAGGTGTAACAAAGAACCTAAAAAAAAGTTTATTTTGTGTTATGATAAAAATAATAAGGATAACTGATGCTGTCTGTCGTTGATTTAGACGTCGCGACTACACAACGTGTCGCGTTGGTGTAAATCAGCTCTTAATCCTACCAAACCCCTGAATGAACCCTTTGTTCTCTTGTAAAGGCGATTAAGTATTTATTTTATTATTTTTACCGAGGCATTCTTTAAATATAATAACATTTCAATTGCATTTCTTTTGTAACCCAAAACCAACAGACAACTAAATAAACAACGAACTCAGTTGTCGACTACGTTTTGCGTCGTAAATACGGGTATAAGATGAATGTACATATGTTCTTTAATTACATTTTATTTTAACTGCTTTTGAGCCTCGCATTTTTGCTGCTTCTCAAAATAGGTTTTCCATTCCGTGTGAGCTATTGAAAATCTAACGCGCCAATAAGATGCGCTATTATTTGCGTTATGACGTTATTAAACTATGTTAAGTCTCTAAATATTAGTAACCTCGGTTTAGTGATGTCTAACTAGGAAAAACTAAAAATAGCCAGCCATGCTAAATGAATAGGCTATATTTTGAAATGATAACCCCCTCATGATGTTGTAGATTAAAGATTGCTAGCTTAAGTAACTACAAATTATTTTATTGTGATTGATAAAAAAATCAACAAAACAATTTTAATATCATTCAATCAGTTTCGACCAACCTTAACCTTAGCATAAGCAAGTGCCGCATTTTTGTGCCACATGCTTTTGCTCATACTAAACCCAGACCTGTTTGTTGTAAGAGTTCACTCAAACTTATTTTTAGTTGTTGTTTTAAGCTCCAAAAATACCTACAATATCAAGTATCGCTGTATTTTCGGGATTTAAAGACAATCGCAGATATAAGGTTTATTTAAAAATAGCTTCTAAAAATGACTTGAAAGTTATACACGAACTATGGAATTTTCACAGGAATTTCCTCTCTGCCGCACCCCTGATTGTTATTTTGCTATGCGCACATGTAGCACGGTCGTGAATAACTTGCTCATAACACAGGTACACACACGTTAGTGCGCTGAAATCCAAACAGTTAGCAAACTGTTGTCGACACGGTTTCTATCGGCCCACTTGTCGATGCAACAACGTCGAACAATCAATTTCATGGAGCCAAAGCCACACATTAACTTCTTACTCAACCTTTGTTTGGGCTTCAAAGGAATTACCTTTATTAACTAGCTTAGTCTTACGTTCGCCAAGAATGCTCAATAGCTCGGCCCTCCTGACACAAATTATGCCAACTGCATTTTAAACTTGCATACATTATATTTCATTGTTCCCATTACAACATGATAGGGTCTAATTGCTGTAATGTTCTCTAAGTACAAACCGTTCGTGCTTACACGCAACAACAAGATAATTATTTCACTGACGGTTGATTTGCCTTCATTGAACTAACTTCGGTCGGACTTGTTTAGGGTGGGAAGCTGTTTTGGTACTCGTATTTGTTGATCATTAGGTTTTCAATCTACGTAAGGTTATATATTCACTTCGCAATTAAGAATACAGCTAGGAATCATTAAAAGTCTTTTATTTTAACCGTATATTTGTTTGTATAACTTTGTAATTATGATATAACCAATAGAGTTCTCTACACTGATAATCTTAGCCACCCAACCGTCTGTAACGGCATCACTTGAGCTTTCGATCACAGCCACTTCTTCACTTAAATAAAATACTAGGTAAATACAGTCTTCGAGGTGCTCACAGTCGGGAGAGATACCCGAGGCGCGTCCCTATGTTTATAATCGTAGCTAGAGCAGCATGCAGCCTTGACATTTGAGGCGCGGCGATGCAGCGCGCGGCCACTAGCCCCATCTGCGGAAGCGGTTGAAGTTCGCCACGGGAAGGTAGGGGTACCGCGCCGGGACTCGCACGTTCTCCAAGTTGTAGCCCCGGCGTCGTCTCACCAGCTCGGCCGGTGGGCTCTCCTCTGCCGCCTTAGCGGGCCGCACTATTCTCACCACATTTGATTCTAGAATCACGTTGTCCATAGCTAAAGGTTCATCGTGTCTAGGTTTTGTCACTAATTTCCCTCTGTTTTTTTGCGACGCCAAATATTCATCACTTAAGATGTAATCAAGTAGTTTCGGAACTTGATTGTATCTGGTGGAGTCTATTTCTCTCTCGTAGCCGAGGCGGTCCCGGGAGGCGGCGAACGCGGGCGCTGCGAGAGCCAGGGCGAGCGCGATAAACGCGTGCATGTTGCGGTGTGTGAGGACTGTTTGAGCCGCGCGCCTCACAACACATTTTTATATATGCGAGCGATCGATACCATTCGTGCCCAAATTGAGTACCTACATATTTTTTGTGCTTGCTGTGTTTGAGATGCTCTTGAACTTGCCGTAACGCGGTGCAAGAGACGACCGGGATGGGCCCGCATCGCGTCGGACGGAATGCCTCTGCAAATTATTCTTATGATTTGATGCACCGATGGCTACGACCGCTGTTGAACCTTGTTCCACTTAGTACATTAACCGATATTAAGTGATGATGCTATCAACGCTGCAAGGTGGCCATGGCAGCACGACCGACTAGTGATTATCACATCTTGTTTAGTCTAGTAATCATCATTTATGCGTTACTTAACATAAAAAGTATTTGGTTTAATTAATGGGCGTTTTACCACAGTTTTACGTCAAAGCTGGATCTATGTTGCAATAAGTACATATTAAACGAGTAAAGAAAGTTTAGTAGAGAAAACATACATACTCGTATAACATTATACCTATATTTAACTATATTACATTTGAAAAATCATTCGCCAACGTCAAAATCAATTAAACTTTGTCGTCTTATTCAGAATACCATTATAATTATAGGTTAAAACTTTTAATTGATAATGAATAATTAATGAAAGCAATTTTTTTTATTTAAATTTTAAAAAAAAGTTAGCTTTACCAGAATTGATGTATTAACATATGTATATCATAATCAAAATCGCTTAGAGTTGGTTATCGCTGTTAACTACATCATAGGCACACAGATGGCTATCAAAGCTGTAAGATTTAAACAATGACCAGTAACCTTTTCATGCTTTGTGATTCCCATAAAACAATCGGAACATTAAACAAACTTCTGGTACCTTACCTGCTGATCCAGTAAATAAATAAGTAATACGCAATAATTAACACAGCACCACCTAGGCGCAAAATAAGCAGAGCTTGTGTTATGGATACAAGATGGCTGATAAAATACTTAAACCTTTTTATTATCTATACTAATTTTATAAAGAGGAAAGATTTGTAGGTATGTTGTATGTTTGTAACGAATAAACTCAAAAACTAGACCGATTTCCAAAATGAAAGAATGCTACAATATCCCTAAGTAACATTGGCTATATTTTTTCCCCGTATTGCCACGGGGACGGGAACTACGGGAGTGAAACTGCGGAGCGCTGCTAGTACTTAACTTATACATAGACAAATATCTGACGAAAAGCAAACATTTGTCTCCAAGTAAGAATCAAACCGGCAACATGTTGGGTCTCAGCCGTCTAATAGACCAACAGAGCCACGCAGCTCGTCATCGGTTGCTTATAAACCCGATTTAAAATTGTAGTTTAAACATAAATTGGACATAGTGCATAACCACTGCAAATTGCGCATTTGAAGACATAGAACACGATTTCTTCAAGGATAATGTTAAGTACATTTACAACGCCTGGCGTGGTTTGTTTTTATTGTGTAGCACAATATACGATCATCATCAACCACAGCCTGGCTTCACCCACTGCTGGGTATAGGCCTCCTATAATTTGTGCCATCTACCACGGTCCTGTGCTAGTCGCATCCACCTTCGCCCCACGAAGTGAAATTTGATGCGACCCATCTCGCTACCGGTCGCCCGACAGTTTTTTGTCCCACCCTCGGCCACCATTCAGTCGTGGCTTCGCTCCACTTGCCATCATCTCACCTTGCAATGTGTCCTGCCCAACTCCGCACAATATAAGGTACTTTGTTTTGATATAAACAGACGTTTGTAGTTTCGAACAGAACAGAGTATAGGAATGCATCCTCATTTACAAAATATTTTGTTATTTGGTAATTAATTGCTACGCTTATAATGTTAACTCATGACACTGGTAGAACTTAACAAAAATAAAACCGGCCAAGCATGCAATGGTTCAGCAATGGGCAGCAGCGTCTTTCCGTGTATCAACATCCCGTACTGTGCTCGCCAACCCGCCTGCCAAGCGTGGTGAGTACGGCAACTACAAAGTATGATGAGTACTTTTATTTTTTTCAATAGATATTGACTCTATCCTAAATATAATATGATAAGGTGAATGCGATTTTTTTTGTTACGCTTTCACAGCGGCATCGGTTATGGCATGGATACAGAGCACGTAACTTATAGCCATTTTGAGCCACCACAAGAGATACACATTAATGCAACTGAATATAAAACAATAGGCACTTAGGGCTAGTGCACCCCCAATTATAGGCGGCCACAACATATCATTGAATGCATACATAACTCAACTAAGAAGTCATGGGAAAGGACATATGATATATTTTTGTCCAGATACAATGCGTGCGAAATCTCGGGCAGAAGCTAGTAGCAAATAATGTGTTGTTATAGTTTGAATCTATATCTAATATATATAATAGATATAGATTCAAACTATAACAATATAGCTCATAGATCCAATAATATTTAACTTTACGCCTTAAGCTAAATTTAGATTAAATTAGAAAGTTCCGTAATCCGGAACCGTTTGAGGTCATCCTCAAGTAAAACAGTACAATCCCAAACACAGGAAGCCTTTGCCAGAGGCCTTCCGATATCTGTCGTGCTCCGTTGATTACACGCTCAACGGAGGTATTACTTAATATTATTGGATTACCTACCAGCTTTTGATTGAAGATTCGGACGTGTTGTACCGGAGTGAAGAGTATCTAAGTACTATTCACATCTGCTTAGTCAAGGTCATTATGTGTTTAGTCAAAGCACAAATGCTACTTTGATATATCAATTTAGAAAAGAAAAACAAAACGCGTTTAAATTGAGAAGCACATAATTAAATTCGTTCGCTTCAGAATTTTCAAATAACTTGAATAAGTACTTAAAGCAAGATAATCTATATCTAGAGACGACGATGTGTCCGTTTATAATGAAAAGGGTGTAGTTTACAAATTTGAATCCGAGCAGTGCAACAATGGGGCTACTCGAAATAAATGTGCACTAAAGTGGTAGATATAGAAATGATGCTAGACACTACACACAGCATCAGTACCAAGCAAAGCTTGTACTATGTATGTAACTGTATTGTATATTGTAAACTGTATTGTACTGTATTGTATATTGTACGGGGGTACCAGAAAAGGGGGCGAAGGTTTCCGAAAAATACCATTTTTGACCTTTGGTGACCTTTCGAGGTCACAGTAACTCCGGTCCCTGTTATCCTAGGGTCACCAAAATCAATCAGTACCCTTCTCTCATTAAGACAGTGCTAACAAAAATGGTTTCATGTAAATCGGTCAACGCGTTCGGTTGTCATCATGTCATGCACAGACAGACAGACAGCGCTATGCATAACAGGGGGCTTCGCCCCCTAATAGGTACATACACAGAAAACTCAGTCCCAAGACCAGCAGCAAAGCAAATATTTGCACCCCGGCGGGATCGAGCCTGCGACCTCCTGCGACTCATCCGGCTTTACTATGAACTGAAAACTCTAGACAATGATTAGTTTTAATTCACTGAATATAGCCAGCTGATCGTAGATTTATTATTTAGGAAAGTCTATCCACCACTAATTTATTAACTCTTATGAGGATTATATAATAAATAAAAAAGCAAAGCATGTTATGCAATATTTAATAAAAAATATACTATTTATATCCGAAACGTGTAAAGAAAGTGGCACCACCACTTAATTTAAAATTGAAATCTGTTATGTTAATTATATCATTTTGTTTAACTAAATACTTAGTTCAAATTGCCGTGCGGTGCCGGTAGTAGAATGTTGCCGTCCTCTTTTACCCGAGGATGCATTAAGAATCTGATAAGGGATACTCCAGAAAATGGGTAGCAGCATCTTTCCGTGTTTCATCATTATCTACATGCCGTAGTGCGCTTGCCAACCCGCCTGCTAAGCGTGGTGAGTATGGCAACAACCCCTTTATGATCCCTTATGACCTTTATGAGGGAGGCAACGAGGGAGGCAAAGAGGGAGGCCTATGTCCAGCCGTGGAATAATGATTATGAATATTTAAGAAACTAAATAAAATTTTGTAAGGTTGTGTACCTGTGGGCCTCGGCGTCACTCGTGCGAGATGTCACCTTATTATAGGCGAAACTTAACACCTAACATTACGAGTATAAGGTAGGGTATAATAATCCATTATCTTGTCTCCGTGTTAAATAAAAATATTAAAATTGATACTTAAATACATTTTCTGTAGATCAATAACATAAGAACCGTAAAGATGGGTTAAATGTCACTGAATAAATATGTACTAAAATACATTTTCTATATATCAATATCTTACGGAGTAAGGCGGTATTATAAAATGTTAAATACTTTATGCAGATGAGGACTGATAAGCAAACAAGTTTCGGATGTAATAAATACGGAAATAAAGTTATTTGGAAGGATTAAGACCGGTACAGGTAGATTAATGTAACAAGTAGTATAACACGATCGTACTACATATAATCAAATGGAAGTTTGCTCGAGTTGTTGTGTTCCTCTCCGAAATCCAACAATGGTTTCCCGTGTCTTTTCAAACAAAGATTCGTTTGTTTTATTTATAAACCAAAGTAGAACACAGGTGATCATTCATCAAATTATCCATAAAAGAGTACCGACATAAAGAAAGGGAGATATTTTTGTTACGCTCCGTATGACAGCTCGTTTTTCCTTACAACCTAATTAACGAATTCTTCAGCGGTAGTAAGTATACCATGACAACAATCTCGCAAATGGACCCATTGGATAATATAATATTTTTTCTATTATCTTATCGATTATCTTACGATAGAATTGAATTTGCTACTGTACCCGTAACAAAGAGCAAAAAAATAAACCAGCATGTGATGGAATCATGTAGATAATTAATATAATTACTCATAATGAAAAAGTAGTAGGGTCAGTTCTGAACGCAAAATTTGAATACGTACCGATAAGTTTTTCTCTTAAGTTATTCCATCTTGTCTCTCGACTGTGGCTGTGCGTCATATAAGTTTTCTTTTGTTTGTGGTAGTTACGAAGCATTAAACGATATTTGTCCAAGGGCGCATTGACAATGCGAGCGGTGTTACGAGACGGTCGCTTCTTCCGTGTTTTTGTTTTGTTCCGCATCATTCGCAGCATCATCGTTAGAATATTAATATTCGTTAACTGTAGTCGATACCCATCGGTTTCTTTGTTTATTTTTATGAGCCTGTTTTTGTTAGGGTCTTTTTTGTAATTTTAACATTTTGAAGACTCGTCCGATTATACAGGGACAATACCGGTTCGTGTTGCGACTAAATGTTTATTTAGACATCAAGGTCTTGGAAGATGAGACGAGCTCTAGAAATCGCTTGATGGACGCCTACGCATGGAAGTATTCCAGTTTTACGTACAAAACTTGCTCGGAACTTTCGGAGAATTCCTGCGATGTGTTAATTATGTGGTTTTTTTTGCGTGGGTTCGGAGGAAAGGCTTGCGAGGGTCGCGGGCACGCGCGTCCTCGGGTGTCGCGGTCATTGCTTCCTGATGGCCGGCGCAGGCGCACGGTGTCGCTCCCGCTGCGTTTGCGCAACTTACACGCATGCATTATGCATACCCGCCATGATCGAGACTTCGTTATCCTTTGTTCTCAACTCCTATATCAATTCATATCACAATGCCGATACAATCATCGTAAATTACTATGTTGTTATTTAATAGATGAATTACAGTATTGTTACTCACCCATAAATTAGAGACGATCGATGGTCTTGCCGGAAGAGAACAACAGACTAACGACGAGTATGAAAGACTGACAGTCATAAATGTTGTCTATGAATACATTTTATTTTAGTTTTCCTGTCTAAGCATGTCCAAACAAATATTAACGTATATTAAATATCAACGTGCCAGTAATGTTTTATTTGTTAAAGTAACGGAATTAGTTCCAATTTCGTTTACCTGAAAAGATTGGTGATACTCTATGAATAAACATAGCGGTAAATCGATTTAGCAGCGATAAATTATTTGTCATATGTACTATATCTATAGAGTAAATAAGTTAACATGATTTGATTTATATTTTATACTTAAATAATAATGTATTTTATTAAATCATCATGACCATCACAGTCGTAGGACTGCTGTCCACATGCACTGGTAGACATATGCCTCTCATGGGTTTTCGAGGTCGTGAGGGGATTGTTGCCATACACACTGTGGATACGAGGAAAGACGATGCTGCTCATCTTCCGGAGGTATCCCGTGGCTGTATCTTACTGCATCCACGGGCAAGAGAGGAACATTCAACTGCGAGCACTCTACATATATAAATAAATTATAAATTACATTTTTCATTGCGCTACTTAACGGTTTCGTAAAAGAGTTCCAATATGTTGACATATTTAATGAAAATGAAAATGAAATAAAATGAAAATGAAAAAGCATTTATTACAGCAAAAAGAAAAAGTATAAAATACAGCGAAACTTATGCTAAAACATAAAATTAACATCTTAACTGTTTAAACATTGTTTCCTTTTTTGCTGAGGAATTAATTGTTCTGTGTTATTGGTGACTCCCTCACTAGGCTGAGCCTGTATCGAGGGAGCCGGCTGACGAATTAGCTAAACAACGAATAATTAAATGCTCAGCTGACAGAAATTACAATGAAAATGATAATGATAATATTAGTTTAATTTATGCATGCCTAAGATGTTATTTTACTATTAGTTGAATGTATATCAATTAATATTCATAATTATATTCCATTTCATTGTTTCTTATTTTTTTGTTCAATGTGTTAATTTTAATAATCCCACTAATATTATAAAGTCGAAAGTTTGTTTGGATGGAGGTTTCTTACCTCTTCACGCAAAAACTAGTCTACGGATTGAGCTGAAACTTTGAAAATAACCTTGGAACAACTGTCTCGACTATTAGTATCTGTTTGATTAAACAGGTACCTAGAAAAATCTTAGTAACATTTATCACCACTTGCATACCTAAGTTTTTTTTGGGTTTTATCCCACTAATATTATAAGCCGAAAGTTTGTTTGGATGGAGGTTTGTTACCTCTTCACGCAAAAACCAGGCTACGGATTGAAACTTTGCACACGGTATTGATGTTGACCAGGATTAACACATAGGCTACTTTTAATTCGGGTACAACGCATGCGAAGCGGTGGGCAGAAGCTAGTTGTATATAATAATTTATATGTAAAAGATTTTGCTTTTATAATATTTACATTAGCATTTCTGGTCCATTCTATTTATAGTATGAATTTTATTTTGTGAAAATATAGTAAGTGTTTTGGTGTGGACTGTAAGCTAACTACTGTTATTATAAATAAATGAATGTCTCAATAACTACGAGTAAAAATTAAAATAACCTTGGAACAACAGTCTCGACTATTAGTATCTGTTTGATTAAACAGGTACCTACAAAAATCTTAGTAACATTTATCACCACTTGTATACCTAAGTTTTTTTGGATTTTAATTAATTATAAAGAACTTTATCTAAAAAGAGTTTGTACCTTGACCATTTTTACCATCTTATTTTATGTTTATCTAGTGCTAAATAAATTAAATCTAAAGACTCTTTCTTTGAATCAGATGCCTTGGGACTCGTCCGAGGAGCAGATGGGTGGCCCCCGCGAGATGCGCATCCACGTGCAGAGAGTGATCGCGATCCCCGCCAATCACAACATGCCCCCCCAGAGCATGCCCCCTCAGAACATGCCTCCACCGCCAGAGACCATGGGCCCCTTCGCGCCTCCCCCACTACCACCCCAGAACGACCAGAATGAGGTAAGGATTTGTGTATTCGAGTATCGCAACAATTAAAAATTTGGATTGCTTTAGCATCATTCACTTACACTACACAGGGTGGTACAGGTACTATACAGGGTGGAATTTTGTAATGCCACCTGAAGGGAAAGTACACTAAACAATGGATTATTATTATTTTCAGCCGTTACGGTCTCACTGCTGGGCAAAGACCTCCCTTTCCTCCTTCCACTCCTCGCGACTTAACGCGAGAATTAGAAGGATTTAAACAATGGATAGCAATAACTAAATGAACAACAAATACAGTAGCGGCGTTAGGGTAGGGCGCGGTTGGGCGACCGCCCAGGGCGCCGGATATAAAGGGGCGCCGCAGGCGCCTCTTTATTTCCTCTCGCTCATTGAGCGAGGCCTGCATGCATTTAATTTTACTGAGAATCCCCGACCATCGAGAAAAACATTATCTATCTCTTTTTTACGTTTAAATTAGAGAGAGTTGATGTTATTTGAGCCACGACAAGAATTCGATATGTTAAGCGTCAAGCTGGTGAAACTGCCCACGATGAACCTATAGCTTCACCGAAAAAAAAATTTGAGATTGAATTTTTCAACTGCCTTTTGGACACTACATTATCTCAGTCAATGAAAGATTTGAACAGTTAAATGAGTACTCGGAATATTGGTCTTTTTTGTACAATATAAAACAAATTCCGGAAAAACTTGACCTTGTCAAACTCTCCAATTGAAATTAACTGTAGACTCTAAATCAGATATAGATGGATGTATGTTGTGTGATGAACTCATAAGTCTGAAATCTTTTTTGCCTGATCAGAATGTGGCTACCCCTGTTTTTGTTTTAAATTTTATCAAACATCTATTCTCATTATCACTTACAAGAACTGTATCCAAATGTATGGATAGCAATGCGCATATTATTAACTATACCTGTAACGGTTGCTAGTGGGGAGAGGAGTTTTTCTAAGCTTAAGCTGATAAAAACCTATCTGCGATCGACAATATCGCAATCCCGATTGACAAACTTGGCAACTTTGTCAATCGAGAATGAAATTGCTGAAAACCTCGATTTCGATAAAATAATTAAAGAGTTCGCCGACAGAAAGGCTAGAAAATTAAAATATTATTAGATTTTTTTAAAATAAATGGTTATTTCTTTTAATAAATGGTAATTTCATTATATCTTTTTCCTTTTTTCATACGGGTTTGAATTGCAGTTAGGGGGCGCCGTATAAATCTCGCCCAGGGCGCTGGTAGTGCTAAAACCGGCACTGAACAAATATTTAGTAACAAATCCGCTAACCTATATCTAACGAGCGCTTGAAAAAACAGATTTCACCTGAAGATGCCTTGTAGAGAGGCGAAACACGTGTCGAATTCTTCTTGGGTGTTTTTCCTAGCCCTCATCTAATATAGGCTAGCGGATTCGTTACTAAATATTTGTTGTTCATTTAAATATTATAATGGATTTCCGCAAAGTCCACCTGAATCAATTAATTTAATGGATAGCAAATTTCACTTCAAGGAACCGTTCCTTTATTTTTGAAAAGAAACAAAACTGCATTAAGGATTTTTAAAATAAGGTTTCCATACCCAGGAATCGCTGCGATGATTTTAATTTATTTCTCCGAATTAATAGAGACATGAAAGGAAATGTGTTTTTCCGACATTACTGAAATAACGAAAAAAAACGACGGAGTTGCTTACGGGCATCACAAAGGAAAATTTAAAAAAAGGTTTTGTGCAATTGAATAATGGCATAAAAGGCTTTTTTTGTATAATAATTAAAGACAAAAATTAAAAAAAAAAAATAGTTTCTGTTTTTTTGGGTACATCATTATTATCGCAAAAAGCAATTTGACGACCTACCTGGTTAGTTTTATTATCCGGCCGAGGCGCAGGTGCTAGTTATAAGCTTTGCTTAGTTTGGCACTGTGTGATGCGGTACCTACTGTGTGAGTGTCCAGTATTATTTATTTATTTATTTAATGATAAAGTTGTAGTTGCATTACCTATCTTTAAAAATGAACTTTTAAAATACTTTTCTGGTGTTTTACCAGACCCTCAGTCTGACGGAATTGGCACAACTTACTTTTAAGTGTATTTTAATTTTATAACTATATATATTTTATGTCTGCTTATGTAGGCACTCTACATTTTGTTCTTTTCAAGCTGTTATTCGCTTAGTATATTGTAAAGGCTGTGCATGTCTACAATTGCTATACATTTTAAAGTATTTTTTGTATGATGTTATTTTTTCGTTTGAACTATGTGTATTGTTGGCAATGTCTTGTTAAATAAATAAATACATAAGGCGACGAAGCGGAAATATGAAACAAGACATTAATCGTTACTGAGAAATTTGGATACATAATAACAAAATATGCTTACGAAGCAACACGAAAGCTATAATGTTATAAATAAATCGAATAAAACCTGAAATATAATCAGCAATTGACATACAAATGTGTACACTTGTTGAATTTATAAAGATAAGCATAATAAATCATCTAAGTGTAAAAAAGTAACCTAACTTTTACATGTGTTCATGTAAATGTCTTTTATAAATGATCAAAAATCTAACCTTCGTGATAATTAACCTAATCCACAAGTTAATTATCAACGTAGATAATTATATCTAAATAACCAACCTTATGGAAATAAAGTCAGCGCTTAGGCGGTTGCAGTAAATTATTTTTTACTGAATATTAAATAAATCATTTAACTATAAAACCGTAGTTCGTCAAATAAAAATAAAAAAAAATCTTTTCAAAAATTAAGTAAACAAATGAATTACATCGTAGGTATTTCACATAACCTGTTCTTTCTCCTGACTAACAGCTGACTAAGCTGAGAGGATGGTATAGGTGCTGGGTAAGCCATGAAACAATTTCCGAGGCACTGCGTCCAGCGTCCCGTACAGCATGATTACCAGTTGCTGACGCTGCATAAATCATCTAAAATAGATGCAAAGTCCTTACTTATCACATAATACGTGGTGTTCGTATTAACGAACAAGTAACGAATTAATTACGGGTATAATCTATGCAAGTTCACTGAAGCATCTTCTGAGCGAGGTGAAAGAACTCCATATTGCCGTAACTAGTAACATTAAACCTCTTCTAAATATTAGAAAAGGTATAATGTGATGCAAATCACTTTCTTTACCCATATTACTTATGCATGAGGTTGTAGATAGCCATGGCTATCCATTGTTTGCGTTCTCACAAATTCAAACGACTATACCACTGGAACGCCCATAACACGAGAAATTACAATGATACTTTTTATCCGACCACGCAAATGGATGGACTTAGGTAAAGCTGCGTTGCATGTTCTTTGTTATTTCATAGCATTAAAACTATTACGGTAATGTGTCAAAATCGTAGCGTATGCTAAATACGAGGTGGTCATTCATCTTGCTGGTGAAAAAAGGACATAGGTCGGCGAACTCCTTTCTTTATTCCTTTATTTTGCACCATTAACAGAAGAAATGTTACATGTCTGACATACTTTATTATACATACCTAGTGGGTACGGTGTGTTGTGTATGTGTAATGATGTGTGTACCTATGTTTTTTTGTGTGTATCTTTGTCCCTTTTAAAACATATTTTAAGTTTTCACTCTCTCTCGTCGTCTTGGGAAACCTTGCAGTCTATTAGATGTTCTTTAATGACGTCTGTCCACTTCTTTTTTGGCCTTCCTCCTTCCTTTAAATTTCCACTCTAAGGCAACTTAATTATTTCCTCAAACAAAACTGTGTCGTAGTAGTCAAGGTTTAGTTTCATTTATTTATTAACGCTTTATTAATTATCTTGTGTTTCATGTAATATATTTTGGTCCATACAACGGTATTTAGTTCACGGCGTTCTATTAATATCTTTCGTGCCCCGGGGATATGGAATGTTTCCGCTACAATTTATGCTATCAGGGTCCATAATGTTATTGTTTTCTTTCAGCAACCTTCGATCCACCAGTTCGTCCCTCAGTCAGCACCGACACAGGACTTGGAGCAGCCCGAAGTAAGTTATTCATAGCATAGCTTTCTTTAGAAATTGAGAAAATAAGACATTTGCATTCGATTTCACTGCTACACAGTGAGAGTCTGCATCTTATGTGACTTTCTCCAAATAATTAAAAAACCTTCTAAAGAACGTACCTACACACAGTGACCGGATTGACCTACTAAATTCGAGTTATTTGTAGGTACACTAACTAGTATTGTCGAAGCCTGATCAGATGGGTGTGTACTGTTTTGATCAATGTTTAGTAGAAGGTTAGATCAGGTACTAAGGGGAATAGTTTCCGTGAAGTAGTTTTCACGAAATTTGTATACAGTATTAATTGTTAGTTGACAGGCTTAAGGATATTCATCTACTTATAATATTTTATTAAATTTACTTAACGAGAGTTTAAGTTACAAATTATTGCCTCGACAATATTAATTATTTCACTTTCAAAATTAACGTGAGATATACTATTCATTTTGTAAAAACGGGATTTACTCACGTAGTATTGTAACGACAGTGACACGACACGACAGTGTCGTGTCGGCCCCACGCGCGGACGGGCATTCAATCCCATGATGATGATTTTCTTGAAAAATCGAAACGTGTCGGAATAATCTTCGACGTTACAATACTACGTGAGTAAATCCCGTTTTTACAAAATGAATATTAATTAGTTCTTTGCTTTACAGACATACAACTTAATTATTTCTAAATCACTAATTATTACAGGTTTTTTACTTTCTGACGTAACTTAATTTATTTCGTAATAAAATGTTTAAATTAAATACCAAATAAATTGTATACTGTGTATTTTAGTTAATGGATTTGTTAAAAAAACTATATAACGTATATTAGTACTTCGTACAAAATAAAGCACTACAATGATTTGGTAGCTTCGTATAAAGTAGGACAATTCATTTTCTACGTTACGTTACCGAAACTTTGAAATTAGCTAGTCTTAGTCACCGTGTCTAGAGAAATTACTTCTCACCATCTATCTCTGGAAATTAATTCTCTCTAAATTAGCCGCGAATAAAAATAATAGAACATGCTTTAAAAAAACTAACTTAAACCCTAGGTATATGCGATGATTTTAGTGCTCACTTCTTTGCTAACACTGACTTCTAAAATACATAATTGTGAGCTTAGCTAGTGTACCAGGGATTCTATTTTGTAAGGGAGATGAGCTGGCTAGCTTGGAGTAGTATCGGGGGACAATGTACAATGTGTATACAACCCAACACGGGACGTCAATACAGACCAGGAACTTTTTAATCACTATTCTGTGATAAGATAACTGACAAGCTAGCATGACTCTCACTCGAACGAGTGATCAAAACCAATCGTGTCTTTATATTTGGCGTGCGAATTCTAGTAAATTTTGTTCGACTCATTGAACAAAATTTACTAGAATTCGAGGATTAAGTCATGCGATTCATACGCAACCGATAAAAAAAATAGAGCTCCTGTTCTGCATTGACGTCTCGCGTTGGCCCGTTGGGTTGTATTGTGCATTGAGCCCCAGATTCTTACTACTACAACTACTTGAAATGACGAATAAGGACTCTAGGTCGCATTTTTAATCGTTTTTGAAGGTGATGTAGATGGGTAGTTTCAATAGTGACTTATTACACCAGGTACAAAAGATGCAGATGGACGGCACGCCAGTCCAGATGAACCTGCCCTGGGGTCTGACTCCTGAGGACCTTCAAGCAATCCACAGAGGCGCGGAGCAGGCCAGCCAGCAGCGTCGCAACCAGCAGCAGATCGACAATGACATGCAAGAGGTAGTTGTTAGTATCCTTCTATGTGTTATCTATTATTTTAAGCAGAGAATATGTCTTTGTAATATTATGAAAATTTGTGTGCATGTTTGTTACCACATTGTATATGGTCCCATTACACATAAAATATTTTGGAAATACACCTAGATCCAACCAACATCGGCAGTTCATAGGAATAAATGTTAATCTTGCGGCGAAAATCCCTCTCGCAATCTCTTTTCATCCACTCGTCAGATTTTTTTCCTATTGCTCGGACGCCAAAAAACTTGTGCAAGCTGTTCTTACAAAGTGGAGACAGAGAGTGTTATTCAAAGTTTTGTACAATTTGGAAGCCTTTTTTAAACTTTCGCGATCACAACACATTATTACTATATTGGATTATAGAAAAAATATAATTACGCGATAAATACCCGTTAATCCAATATAGTAATAATTTGGAAGCCATACCAAATTATATAGCACTATAATACTATGCAATGATGCGTGCTAAAAGTACATTTAATTTGGAAAGTTAATAATTCCATCAAGTTGACAATTTTTAAATGACAATTCCGCCAATACTATACACTTTCTAGTGGATGCTAACACTAAAGTAACGTGTGCACCTCCCTTTATTTTTGCAAAACAAAAAACATTCAATGGCTTTACCTCGTTTGCGCCTACTGCGATTCTGTGTCTTTTATACTAAGAGCGTGTGTTTAAAGTTGCCTGTCCTATTCCAGATGAAGACAATCGTGAACACACTGGCGGCTGCAGCGGAGGCCGAGGCGGAGGCGCAGGCGCAAGACAGCCAAGTCCAAGAGGACGCCCAGCCGCAGTCGGCTCGTGCGCCTCGCACGCTGCTGATCCCCCAGGACATGCCTATGGAAGAGAGGCCGCACTGTAAGCACATACTTATTTACATGGACGATAGGTGGAGACCATAGTAAACACTCGCAGCGCAGGTCGAAGCGGGCGGAGGTCCAAGGCGAGGCCCGCAAAGAACATAATTATTTACATACCAGCAAGGGACTTGGCAAGCGCAGCGTAGGATAGTTAGATGCAGTGATTATTTGCGGACGGTTGCTAGCCGATGCTGTATAAAGCCTGATTGCTGCGTTGCACTTCTGTCTCAAAACATTGGTGCTTTCCTTCTCTATCCTAAATTTCATCGGTTCGGTAAAACATGGTCTGAGATCTTTCGTTTCAGCGGTATCACATCCACTACTGAATACAGGCCTCGCTCACGGATCTCCATGAGAAGTTGTTGCCATACTCACCACGCTTGTCAGGCGGGTTGGTGAGCGCAGTACGGGAGTTTGGTATGAGAGGGCTGTTACCCACATTCTACTGCCGGCACCCCACGGCAAGGTCTAAATATGGTAATCTCTTTACCAACTTATTACCATATTTAGGCTATGAAAATGACCTGTCTGACGTCAACCCTTTCAAAATTATTATGATCGTAGTTTGTCATAGCTGCGTCTATTAGTTAGCAGGCCAAACAACGAGCCGGTCAAGTAGGCTTGGGCGCCGAAACATGTTAGGCCCACACCTCAATCTATATGTATATATAAAATTCAATGTCCTGACTGACTCACTGACTGACTGATATATCAATGCACAGCCAAACCACTGGACCTAAAGACTTGAAATTTAGCATACATATACCTTGAGTATCCTAGAGGTGCACTAAGAAGGGATTTTTCGAAATTCCCACGGGATAGGGAATAAATGGGATCTATATTTTCTCTGCGTGAAAAAAGGGATTTTACGTTTTATGACTTCCACGCGGACGAAGTCGCGGGCAAAAGCTAGTAATTATATACAAAAATTAACATATGGGTACTCGCAAATAAATCGAAACCCATATATTATTTCATCATAATATTTGCCTTGAAGCTAGATGACACGCCACAACTAAACGTCTTTAACTTTAAATGAATTTGTTATTATTTTCCTGTATTTGTGTTATTTTTAAGTTAAGTTGGTATGCAATAAAGTTATTATCATTCATTCATTCAACACTCTGTACCATAGAGACATAATATAGAACAACAGAAACATGGAGTTATAATGCAAATGTAGAGTGACGGTGATTTGCCACTCTATTTTAATTATCTACGAAAGTTCCAACAAAATGAAAGTAAAAAGTGTTGTGCTTTTAAGCGCATGACAGTACATAATATAGGTAAGTAACAACAATCACCACTTCCAAAAACCAATGTGTTTTGTTTGCAAGTGTAGAGGTATGTATACTATGCAAAAAGAAAGCGAGTCTGTCTTGCTCCTTTTGGAAACAGGCGTGTGCATAATTATATACTTCGGCCAAGAGCGAGTCCCCCGTGACATACAATATAATATACCTATGATAAAGGCGGTTTATATTTGCTGGAGAACCTCGACAGCGCCATCTCTTGTCTGATAGCGAAACTTATGTAGATTTTTTACACTTTCGATGATTTCTAAAAAACTATGCAAATTAGAGAGTTTGTTATAATTTTCCAGTAATCTTTACATACACTTGTATCCGCAAACTTCGGAGTTAAGGGGGAATGGTATTTCTTTCAACGTTTTTGTAAATAACTCAAAAACGATACTGCTTAAAGGAAAACTAAACAGTTTAATAATGTGCAAATGAATACCTTTATAATACCCCATATGACCTTAGTAACTTCATTTAAATTTTTTGTGACCCTCTTCCCTTCCAATCATAACAAAAATACCTATTTTCAAGATTTTTAAATATTCCATATTAGTGAAAAAGCGTTATCTTATACCATTTCAAATATAAAGTCGGTAGCATCAGTAGTTCTCAATATATCCATTTATGACAGACAAACAGACAAAGTGATAACCATAAGGGTTCGTTTTACCATTGTGGTCCGGAATTCTAAAAACTGTAAAACATATCTATGATAATTAGAGTAAGTTAACCTTAATAAACAAGCTGAACATATGACTTTTGGCAGTTAGTTAACAGACAGACTCGACAGATAGTCTCTATCTATAAAAACTTGTTCGTCTCTCATTTTCTTAATTCAATTATTTTAATCATTTTAATCATTACAATCACAATACAATACTCAATTATTTTAATCATTTTAATCACTTAATCATTTTCTTAGTTCAATTTATTTATTTGATTGGAAATCAAATTTGGATAACGCAAGCAGGCACATATTCACATTATAATAACGTTTCTCGCTCGAACTCTCTCTCACTCATGAACGCGTACACCGAAGGTTAATCGTGTAGTAATTAAGCAGATGGCGTTGACAATGAAATAGTTCTATATTATATCGCAAAGGGAGCTTAGAGTATCAACAGTAGGGTAAAGATTATTGTGACAATGCTCTTATTAGGGCAACGCGCCCTCTCTCAAACTAACTTTAGGTTGAATTTAGTTCACAGTTAATTTGCACGTACCTTGCCTCATTTTCGATAAATATTCATTGTTTACGAGGTAATACCATGGACCAATTAAATGGGTACGTAATACTAAAAAACTGAAGCACAGCAAACAGAGCAATGACATCATTTTTCACTGCGACGGAAGAGATAAAATACCTTTGAACCGTTTGAATGTAAAGCCGCAACTTTAATGAAGTATAGAGTTATTAACGACCAAAGTTCAATTGGATTTACCAGATGAACATTCTGAATCAAACTTGACATGACTAGTTATATCGACATGGGGTTAAATACTTGAGAAGGTAATTGCCCGCTCGTCTTGTCTATTGTTAGGTTTTGATTGATCATTTTATTTACATTACATTATTTACTTTGTGAAAGGTTCATCCGGGGAAGTACTACCACCATAACTATTTCTGCCGCCAAGCAATAATGTTCCGCTGTGTTCCGGTTCGAAGGGCAAGGGGGCCGGTGAAATTACGGGCACATGAGACCTTACAACTCTGTCTCAGGGTGATGGGCGCATTGCAGTGCAGCGTTGGTCACGTGCTTAGTGAACGTGATCACCGCGGCGTTGTAATTGTTATAGGTAGAGGTTACCGCTTAACATCAGGTGGGCCTTCGGCTTGTCTCGTCATTTGCTTTACTTTTAACTTCTACTCCAACACCGTAGAAGAGTATATTGCGTGTATTTTATTTAAGAAAATTATAAAGATACTGTTACTTACAAATAACATCACGTTTGTTATTTAGCTACCTTATCAGTCTCTTGCAAAATGATGTAGCTTGTTATTTAATAGGCATGTTTATCTAGCTTCCTTTGCAAATATAATTAGTAAGATTAAGAACTCTCACAAATGAAACAACTAATTTATCTTAATTTTAAAACTGATTAACGGGACTTTATCGCTGAATTACCTTATTTTATAACTAGCTGACCCGGCGAACTCGGTTCAGCGGTTTTGACGTGAAAAGGGAACATATTCTTTATTAATTATTGTACACAATAATATAATAATACACGATGAAAAGTCATTGTACAAAGGCGAGCTTAACCCTAAAGAGAGTTCTCTTACAGCACATACATACATTCTTACTTTTACTTTTATATATTAGTAGGATTATCCCGACGTTTCGAGTGCCTTGCAGCCCTCGTGGTCAAGGGTAGAGTCATGAGATGTGATTACGAGATAAAGCCCCGTTAACCATTTTTTTAATTATGTCTACAGATCGCGAAAGTTTACAAAAAACCAGTTATTCTGGTTCTATCTTCAAAAACAGATATTGTTTATTTTTAGGTTTAATTTATACATTATAATCATTACGACATAAAACTTCTTATAACGGTTGCCAATGTTTAAGTAGAACTTTAGGTCACTTTATAAACATAATATTGCGTGATGTTATCGTGACTTTTGCCTAAGAACAGTTGAAATAATACTTTAAGAATTAGAAGTTTAAGTACATACAAAGGAAATGAAACCCAAGATGAATTGCCGCAGGTAATTACGATTGCTTTGCAGTACGGATTGTGGTCGTGTTCTGCCAACTTCATTAGCGCGTATTGTCAAACTTATATTACGTTGAAATTTGGATTTTGTGATTTGTTACAAAGACCTTCTGTTCTCCGACAAAACGTCAACCTTAATGCCACCACAAGTAGGTCTTGTGTGTTATCATGAAAATAGAATATAGGTAATGTTAATTTAATTAATAGATGTGTATCCTAAAGATGGTGATGATAATATATAGACATATTATTGATATATTCAACTTTAGCTAAACTGTAATTGCTAAAAGATAAGTTCGTATAAATAAAAGACGTACATGCGAAACTACAACCAATATATCAGTAGGAGGTACTGAGGCGAGTTCAAACTCTGTTGTCAAGCAGCGAACACCCTGATGAAAATAAAACGTATTTTCGCTCGATTCCTTCCAGTTTCCTATTAAAACCGATAAAAAATCTAGAGCAAGTCTGAGATTAAAAATAAAATGGGTTGTATTTTAAGAAGTAGCGAAGTGAATTGAATCACATAGTGTGGCCTTTGGGAAATTACGAATGTGTCACGTATACAAGTTCCACTATCTTAAAATGCAATCTGAGTACGGTTTTTGGAAACTGCGTTGAATATTTAATCAGGTACAAATATTGTATTAGTCGTAGTATTGTTTGTTCAGAAAGTTTCAGTTAACGTTGTTGGAATAAAGGTACAAATTATGTCAAAAGGTATTTACCTAAAAACTTAACGGGCCATTGATGGATGGAGTAGGCACAAGCCGTGACCCATGACTCAAAAAGGAGGGACTTAACATAAAAGTAAGGCCTTTGCATCTATTATAGATGATTTATGTAGCGTCAGCAACTGGTAATCATGCTGTACGGGACGCTGCAGTGCCTGGGACATTGTTTGATGGATTAGGCTTGCTCAGAACCTATACCATCCTCTCAGCTTAGTCAGCTGTAACTGTTACTTAACATAAGCACGCCGATAAAAAGAAAAATAATTTCTCAATTGATAATAAACCTTTTTGTTTCAGACATGCAACCTCGTTCGGTGCGCAGCGCAGAGTTCCCGAGCAGCGAAAAGAGAATCAAACGCTGCGCCTGCGACTGCAAGTAGAAGCCTCAGGCTCTGCACCTGGAGCATCGCCGTTCTAGACGGCAATATTCCGTCCATCCCATTCATTTCATAACCCTTCAGAAATTCCTTTTACTTCTGTAAATAAAGTTGTTAAACCATAAGACCAAATCTTGATATTCTTACCCTAAGGTATGTAATTATCAGTTGTATTTATGGAAATTATAGTTTGTTAATAAATAAATATTTTTTTATATTTCGTTTTCATGTTAATTTAATATCGTGTTGTATTCTCAAGAGTACGAGAACTATAATATAGTTAGTTGTAGAATATCATTATGAAATAGATTAGTGGGTGCACAGGTTTGTGTAGAAAAGAGATTTATGGAAATATCATGTATTTAAATATTTTATGCAATAAACAATAACGAATTTCGACCAAGGCTAGGTAATTAAAACCGCAATTTGCTATTATTCCCGAAATGAAAGCCTGTTTTGTTTTGATAAATTATAAAGTGATATTGAGAAGGTGATATAAAAAATACATTTCTCTATTGTGATCCTAAATTAAAATTTTATTAATTTTATCACTGCTTAGTTTTATTTATTTTAACTTATTTGATAACCTACCCACTCTGTCTTGTTTCAATCCCTTTTGCCATGCCATGTTCCCCTCTAGAGATAAGAAATGCGAATACGCAAGTAATCCATTAATTAAGATTGAAGAAAGCTTTTAACGAAAACACAGGTTGAGTGTAAAGTTCGTTGTGCGTAAGCTTCTGACCTGACCTCTATTTTTAGTTCGAATTCGGTTTTTAAGATCGGAATTGTAATTGGTAATGTGTCTACACTTACTGAAACATTTAGAAATAAATTAGGCCAGTAAAACGTATATTAACAGGAATTAATTAATGTTTTCGGTAAACCTTATGGAACCCCGTCGTTCCATATGGCGCGTCGGGGATTAAGGTACTCCGGTATATTTGGGAAAACACATCACTTATGATCACTTATGATGGGAAAATCAAGAAAAAATAAAGCTCACCCCCTCCTTACGTGTATGAGGTACCCCAAATTAATTATTTTTCTATGTTATTATCTTATATGTCCAAGCAAAATACGACTTTCTAGGATGAATAGTCTCTTTAGACAGACAGACAGACAAAGCGGAACTATAAGTGTTTCTTGTGTTACTACGAAACCCTAAGCGCGCGGAACACAAGCCATATGGCACCATCGTGGCTCAACGTAGATGATTCCAGAGATCGAATCATACAAAAAAGTATCGTAGCAAATAGGTATTAACATCTTTAAACTCAATAAAGAAGTGTCTAGCGAGACTGCGGAAGAATTCACAAGCGTTCCCGTAGTCTTGGCAAGACTGCGTTTTGAGGAAACATCTTTTCTCCCCTCTAGGAAGGTGGTATCCATAAAAGATTCCACGCACTAAAATAAAGGATAAAGGAAAACGAAGGAAGGAAGGGAGGCCTTTGATCTGTAGTGTATGGAGCAGAACAGGCTCAGACTAAAAAATAAAGTATCTCTTTACCTAAGAATGGAAAGAAATTTAATAGGGTTTTATTTATAAATACGCCAATCCGCCTTTATATTGCTCTCTGGCCACGTGCTCCTACTGGTTACTTACAACTAATAAATATTAGAATAAATAAAAGTTTAAATAAGTGGATGGATAAGAGGGTACAGTATGAAATTCATGCTTCAGTAAAGTACAACTCTTTTTTTTTCAATTCAATTCTTTATTGCAAAACATGTTGTAATACAAGGTTCAACATGAACACTGCTAGGGCACAGCAAAAGTAATATTTTACTTAGAATAATCTAAGTAGCATTTATTAAACTACTAGGTATGTATATCTCTCAGTTACCTATTTCATAAGTATTATTTACAAAACAAACAAGAAGAGAAAAACAAGATAATAACCTTATTCCTTATTATGAAGGATAATTTAAAACCTTTACATAAAAGTAACAAGCAATATTTATAAAAAACTAAACATCATGCCGTGGGGTGCCGGTAGTAGAATGTTACCCCTCGTCTCATACCCATGGATGCAGTAAGAGCCTCCTAAGGGATACCTCCGGAAGATGGGCAGCAGCGTCTTTCCGTGTACCAACATCCCGTGCGCTCGCCAACCCGCCTGCCAACCGTGTTGAGTATGGCAACTACCCCTCATGGAGGTCCATGAGCGAGGCCTGTGTTCAGTAGTGGAAGTTTTACGGCTGAAACGAAAACATCGTGAACGAAAAAAAAAATATACTACAGTCTATTTATTTCTCTTAACAATCTTTAAAAAACTCTGCTAGGGAGTTAAAACATTTCTGAATTAAAATATTTTTAAATGAGCAATATACGCTCATCTCTTCGTCATCGCTCAGTCTTCTGCTTGATTGGTTTTTGGAATTTTACTGTAAATTTTGGCACACAGGGCATTGGGACCTGAATGAAATATTTTAACCTAGAAAAAGGAATGGTTAGTCTATTGTTAGGTCTGAGATTTTGTGGCCGAAAATAAACTTCAAATAAATAATTATTGCTTTTGACAAATAAACACGTCTCCAAAATATAAATACTTGTTTAGAATCTTTTCCTTATTTGTACTTGTACTTCGATGGACAAGAACAGCATGAGATATCATTAGCCCTAGTACCCATTGAGATTATGAGATTTAAAGTTCCAAGATAAAGAAGTATTCCTTGCCCTGTGTATTTCACATAATCGTGCTCCATTCAACCCGCACAACAAAACGTAGGTAGTAATACCTAGTAAGTAGGCACTTTGCGTCGCTAAGTAGGCCCTTACAGCGCTTATTGTTTACTAGCTTCAGCCCGTTACTTAGTTCGTAGTCGTTTGTTAGACGACATCCGTGGCACAGTTGGCGTAATAGCCGGCTGAGACGCAGGAAGGTGCGGATTTGATTCTCGTTCGTAAGTGTCGATATTGGTCAGGGTCTGGTTATTTTATCCCGTTAGCGAAGGAACCAAAAGAGCACGAGGCGAAAAATCTTTGCACTCGAGCGCAACACGTAACTTTTCATCCCACCTCAGCAAGGAAATGACTAAATGCAAAAAAAAATTACAATCACAAGATAAGTACATTTATTTCAGTTTAGGTATTAACTACTACATTATGATAGGTGTGGTGTTGGCCGAGTGGTATGTACCCCCGACTTTCAATCCGAAGGTCGTGGGTTCGATACCGGCCGTGCACCAATGGATTTTTCTTTCTTGAAACGTGACACACTTAACACGTGCTTTAACGATGAAGGAAACATCGTGAGGAAACCTTAGTTAGCTTCAGACGTATTGACCTGTTCTTTCCTCTGAATAATAGCTGACTAAGCTGAGAGGATGGTATAGGTGCTGGGCAAGCCTAATCCATCTAACAATATCCCAGGCACTGCAGCGTCCCGTACAGCATGATTACTAGTGGCTGACGCTGTATAATTCATCTATAATAGATGCAAAGGCCTTACTTATGATAGGTAAGTATTACAGAATAATCTTTAAATTATAACAAACAATACTTATTTAAGAAAAATTTAAAGTAACGTTACTACAGTTATGTACTTATGGTTTTGGCTCCTTTAGCTGGTCGCCACGTGTTAAACATATTGTACTGTTTCAAATACTTATCGCGTGAATGTTGAGGAAGAAAGCTCAATTGCGCATTATTAACAGTTTCAGTCAATTCTGTTGGTATCAACTAACTTCCTTGTCACTAGAATCAATAATTTTAGGTTTTCCACTTCTTTTTAAGTTTCTTGTTTTTAACCTAAGGTTTTAACAAAATAACGTGAAAAGAGAAAAGGCGCGCGCAAAGAAAATTAAAAAAGTACCTACACCAAGAATGTTCCGAGTCTGAGTTTTTAACAAATTAAATAAGGTTGTATGATAAATTCGGCACCATGGAGGGAGAAGTAAATAGGTTTAATGATGTTTTGAATTCACAAACTTAGTGCACACGATGTTCTAAATTCAATTTACTTTATCCTCTAGCTAGCGGATAAAAACGGATTTTGCACTCAGATGTCGAAAATCGAGCAAAAATACTCTTTCCGAGATGGGGGCATGAAAAAATATTTTATTTAACAATTTCTAAGAAATGACCTACGCTTATGACATTATGCTAAGACATGGATGCTAAGGGATACCTCCGGAAGATGGGCAACAGCGTCTATCCGTGTATCAACATCCCATACTGCGCTCACCAACCCGCATGCCAAGCGAGGTGAGAATGGCAACTACCCCTCATGGAGATCCATGAGGGAAGCCTGTGTTCATCAGTGGACGTTTTATGGCTGAAATGATGAACGCCTGATTCCATTAATTAAATTAAATAAATAAACATCAGACAAACTTACTTTCGCCTTATCTATTAGTAAGGATTTATGTACGAAGAAAATCATCGAATATTAGATATTTATTCAATTATCTCAAATGTTTTTGTTGTAAGCTTCTTTGCCAAGAGGGTTAGCTGATTCGATGTTACATATTGATTTTAGGGTTTCGTTTCCAACGGGGTCCGAGAAGACCCTTTACTTAGCTAACGCTGTCCGTTCGTCTGGCTTAAAAGTTTGTACTTATAGGTATGTGTAGTTCCATGCAGTGGGGTGCCGGCAGTAGAATGTTTCCTCTCCTCTCTTGCTCGTGGATGCAGTAAGAATCTGCCAAGGGAAACCTTCGGAAGATGGACAGCAGCGTCTTTCCGTGTATCAACATCTCGTACTGCGCTCGCCAACCAAGCGTGGCGAGTATGGTAACAACCCCCTCATGATCATAGTCATCTATGATGGAGACCGATGTCATAATCATGGCCTGAGATGATGATGATGATATGTAGTTCCATTGGTACCTATTTTTTTACATATTTATAAAAGCTGTGCTAAAATGAGTGTTATAATAACTCATAAGTTTCACCATAACCATAATCTATAATCTTAATTCATAATCTCGAGTGGACCGATTTGAATGCAGTTTTATTTTATTTTAAATAAATACCTTTCTACATTAACAAATTATGAAACAGAGGAGCTTCTTGTAATTTCAGGTAGTATCTACCTGTATTTCTACTAATTATATACATTTTTTAATTTTTTACTCAGTTTTTTATTAGGATATAATTTTACAGAATGTTTCAATGATGCTGTTGTTATTTTCTTGTGGTCTGGCTTCCTCAGTACAGGCTGAGCCTAGTGAGGAAGCCGCCAATAACCTTACCTAGCTAATAAGTGCCCAGCATAACATTTTATCCACAACTGTATACCTATTCTATGCTCTTTATCTTGATCTTCATCTACATCTAAATGTCCCGTTGACACCTACTACAACCACTACTTACAACTACCCTAAAACTATCATGCAACTACCCTACAAAAGCTAAGGAGATTATGCTTAAATTATCTTTTTATTATGCTTTAAGCTTAGGACCTAATTTACCGTAATTGCTTCTGGGCGAGCCACTTCTGACTATGACTGTTCATGTAGGAAGCATGAACAGTCATAGTCACACACATAGCAAAGATTCGCGCCGGATCAAATAAAATCAGAAAAAGAGATGGTGAAATAGAAAAATATTTTCTATTTTCAGGAGAATTTAATACAGAGATGTTTCCACTAGGTAGTACAATAACCTGCGCTCAGAAATGGAATTGTACATCGTTGTACAGACTTGAGATTTAATACTAAAACCAGTGTCCGTGTGGGTTGATAATGTATGTTTCTTAGGGCTGGTACAAACAATGCTCTTACGGTGGTTAATCTTCTTAATACGATGAAAGTCAAAAAGTAAAGTAACGTTGAAATAAAATAAAATAATTAGAGGAGGTTAATAGAGAATCATTACAGCGTCATCTATTTTATGGTATTTTTTCAAATGTGACGCAGCGGGCGAAGGTCCGCCTGCGACGCAAGAGTTTGCGGGTTCGATTAAATATGTTTTGTTTTTATAAGTTGACGTGTCTATGTTTTGTAATTGAAAATTATGGAAATAAATTAATGAGAGTTTCTGAGTTTCTGATTCCCGCCTCGGGACGTTAGTTTTAAATCAGTATTAGGTAAGGGGTATATGGTTTAAAATAAATACATTTTATGAAATATAAAATATGAAACTCAATTTGACGCCACAAACAAAAACCCCACTCACATTTATTTTTGTAATCATACTGAAAAATATATAATATATTTTTTCATTTAGCTTTTTCTAAAATTCAAGTCAAGATAGCATTAGTAGTTTCTAAGATATTCAACTGTGACAGACAGACCGAGACACACCATAAAAGTTTATTTTACCTATTATAAAGTTTATTTTTAGTACGGACTCCTAAATACTGGCTATAGTTGGCTAGTATATCGAAATTTCCCTCAGAATTGTCTTACTCAACGGCCATTATATCATCATAATTTCAGCCGTAAAACGTCCACTACTGAACATACTAGGCCTCCCTCATGGATCTCCATGCAGGCTCTTACTGCATCCACGGGTATGAGAGGAGGGGTAACATTCAACTGCCGCACCCCACAGCCTGGCCAATATAATACTCGTACCTTGATGAATATTAGCATTAAAATCACATGTATATTTTTTCCTTTGCGGCTTAACGTAAGCGGTAATCCCACAAGGTCTTACAGGGAAGCAATGAGTAGGAAAACTTAGGCTTATAGGTATCTAGAATTACCTAGACAAACAGGAGCGGAATTTATCTTTTTGTTTAGTAAAATACTAGCTGTCCCTATGAACTTCGTACCACCACAGATTACAGAAACTAAGTACACCTCAGAATCAATGGATCTCTACTGGTACCACCTCAGAATCAATTACCTACATCTATAACAGACTACTTAATACTCTACTACTAGTGCTTACTACTAAGCTACGTCTACGCTCAAAATGATATCTGCTCAACATGTAAACTTTGAAATTCCAACAAAAACATAAATGTGATAATAAATTTGTCAAATAAATAAAACCGACAAATGATAAAATCAATGAAACATTAAAAACCCAACCACAAATTTAAATTTAGGGCATGACTCTATACCTTGAGGTTCTATTCTATTCTTTATTACAATGATTTAATTCCTCATGGATCCCATCAAAATCGAGTTTTGAAATGGTTATTCTGTTGTTGGAATTATTTTCTTAACTAAAAAGTAAAAAATAAATTTAAAGTAAAAAAACTTTTTAACAAACAAGCTTTTATTTAAATGTACCCACTAAAAATAATAAAATAAACATTGTCCATTAAAGTTTAATGTCAACTTAAAACGTCTTCACACAATATAATGTAATAAAAAAGCTTGAATGATGAATATGTCTATTTTATTATTTTTAGTGGAGTGCATTAAGAATAACTAGTCCGCCATCTTGGATGTTCCGCCATCTTGGATGTTCCGCCATATTGGATTCAGAGTATCATCACTTCATTTTCGAACTATTTTCAGCAAGCCCTTTCATTTGATACCCATATTGTAGGAGTCCATTAAAAATAACTTGTCCGACATCTTGGGTGTTACGCCATGTTGGATTCAGAGTGAAGCCATCTAATTTTTTGCATTATTCTCAGCAAGCCCTTTCATTTGATACCCATATTATAGGAGTACATTAAAAAAATAAGTAGTTCGCCAGAACAGTTATACAGAATAGTACATGACAGTACAGTCCAGTCCAGTTCACTCCAGTCCAGTCCAGTCCAGCCCAGTGCAGTGCAGTGCAGTGCAGTCCAGGCCAATCCAGTCCAGTCGAGTCGAGTCGAGTCGAGTCGAGTCCAGTCCAGTCCAGTCCTGGGTGTTCCGCCATGTTGGATTTAGAATGACGTCATTTAATTTTTTAAAATTATTTTTAGCAAGGCCTTTCATTTGATACCCATATTATAGGAGTTGATAGAGTAAGTAGTCCGCCATCTTGAGTGTTCCGCCATGTTGGATTCAGAGTGTCGTCATTTCATTTTTTGAGTTATTCTCAGCAAGACCTTTCATTTGATACCCATATTATAGGGGTACATCAAAAATAAGTAGTCCGCCATCTTGGGTGTTCCGCCATGTTGGATTCAGAGTGACGTCATTTCATTTTTGAGTTATTCTCAGCAAGACCTCTCATTTAATACCCATATTATAGGGGTACATTAAAAATAAGTAGTCCGCCATCTTGGGTGTTCCGCCATGTTCAATTCAGAGTGACGTCACATAGCTGACCATGTATTGTCATCCAAAGTAAACATGTATACAAAATTTCAGCTCAATCGGTTGAAGATCAGATATCTTCAAAATTGAGTTGCAAGATTCCGCGAACAAACATAGTTACATAAATACATACATATGTACATAAATACATACATACATACAGGGCAAGCTGAATAAAAGCTTGTAATAATAAATATAATCAATCAAAATCCATTCATAATTTGCGGAATAATAGCGTTCGTCAGATCTGGACAAGCCCTTAAAGGTGGAATTCTGAAAAATCTCGTCTTATCGCAAGGTCACTCATTCATCCTAAAATAAACCATATGCAAAATTACAGCATTGTTATATTACATTACTCCCAAGTCATTTGCAGAAGTTATCATTATATACATTATAGACGCAATCTTTGCAAAAAAGCTACAAATTCAACTAAGTGATATATTTCTAGTGATTACCTAGACTTTGTGAATTTTATAGTTTTAGAGATTTCGAGATGAGTCAGTAAGTGTATTTTTTGACCTATATGGTTGATAATTACTTACAACATTGCTAGTAGAAAAAGTTTGTAAATGAAACAGAAACCAATTTTACTCTTATTATATATATATTTACAAGTGTCTAGGTACTAATTGTGCGTCATCGCGGAACATTTATCTTGTCTATACTTTTAAGATACGTACGTACAATATTTTATTTAAACATGTTTAAATACGTTTTAATCAAATTTTGTTATTTTCAGTAACGCTGTAATCTGGTGCAAACGAATGCATGTTTCTCGGATTTGGACTATGTTTGCAATCTAACGTAATCAAAATTATGTAAAATGTTAAAATAAGGAAATTCATTATAAATCCGGAAACATAGCTAATTAATGTCGTATTCTGGGATTCAAAACACCATAGTTTTATCACATCCTTCGAAAACAAATAAAAGTTAATAAATAAACACATTAAAAAGGTGACAATAGTGAGGCTTCTCGCGAACTTTCTAATTTTGTCAGTTAGTACTCTGACTAGAACTGTTATGTAGACCGCAGTTCCGATGAAAATTAGGGGCCATCTGAATATAACACAAATTAAAAGATATACAAGTTTCTCGTCAAGAGCTTCGAAGATAATGATGGTGGTACACACCACGCTAATAGGTGCTGGTACCAACCACGCACACATCGACACTCGGTACAAACTGTTCTGGCGGCACTTCACTAGCACTATGATCAAACTATCGTACATATGTTTCACGAAGAAAAACACTAGTATTACAATAACGAAATCTACATAGATCTCTGCACTTTTCAAGAATATAGAAAGATGCTCTCTAGTCATTGCACCCGGCTTCAGCTCTTCAACTTCTGAATAGAATTTGATGGTGAACACAAGTCTTTTTATAAAGCGAGCGACACTCAACTGCATAAGCATCTGATTCCTGTAGTTTTTTCTCCAACGACGCGTTTTGATAGCTGCTCCGATCCATAACATCAGTTCCAATGATGTCATGATTATTTCCAGGATATTGAAACCTGAGTATATATTGTAAAATTCATTTTTTTGCATTGATATTTCTACGTTTTCATAGTCTTGCATTGTTGTCGATTCCCAAACGCCCGAAGTTTCTGTTGTGCTGGTCACGTCTATACTATAAGAGTATGTTGTGGTTTCTCCAAAGTCTAGACCTTCTGCAGACATATTGGCGATTGTTATTACACTTTTATTTTTTATATTAATTATAAACTACACGACTCGCTTTGAACAAAGGCAGTACACAAACTGGCAGTAGACCCGTGTCTACAATGTACTTAATAACAAACGGGAAACAACAACTCATTCACTACGAGGTAAGTAAATGATACAGTATTTATTGGAATTTGTGGTTTTAACGTCACCGACCAAGATACAAAATACCCAGCTTACGTTGACTGAGCATACGACTCAACATGATTTCATATTACAAAGAGAAAAGATAAACCTCTTCTATGATAAAGTAGCATTTGCCCATGGATTGGCAGGTATCGTTTAATTGTTATTTATTTCTTATGGGGTACGAAACCGTCTTTAGAGCTTTTACTTACTTTTTGTATCAAATTATTGACGGATGTTCGTTAGGCGCAACCCTGGAGTGTTTAGTTTGAGATCGATAATTCAATGAATTATATAAATGTATTATTGCGCAGTAGAATAAAAGTGTGGCATTACTAGCTAGCATGGACTTATTTGTCAACCTTACCATAAAGTGGACGATTAAATATAAGCCTCTTATCTGATGTAACAAATTGATACCAGCCGCTACTTCCGCGTGCTCATACTATTTTATAATATCAATAATATCAACATGATATGATCACCTGGACAACATAGGTGGTCTTGCAGTGTGCGAATATGTATTTTTAATCAGTTACTTCTGACTTCTTCGCTGATGACAGCACAGTGACTATTAAATGCAATGACATAAAATCGTATGAATCGGACATTAATAAATAATTAGAATTAATTATATCATGGCTTGTTAATAATAATTTAAAAAATAATCTAAATAAAACAAATATAATGCATTTCAACCAAAGAGCACAAAATCCGTCTAACATTAATTTGACATTTAATAATAATTTAATACAAGAAGTTGACTCTACACGATTCTTAGGTTTACAAATAGACAAAAAACTTAACTGGAAAAAACATATAGAACTTGCAAGTAAAAAAGTTAGCAGCTTGGCATATGCCCTATACAAACTTACCTCAGAGGTAAGTTTGAAAATTCTTTTGATAGCATACTATGGTAGGTACTGTAGAGTCACTACTTAGATATGGGATTATATTTTGGGGCAATTCCACCGACAGAGAAACCATTTTTAAAACACAAAAGCGATGTATAAGAGCAATGTTTAGAATGAACTCTAAAGAAAGCTGTGTGCCAATTTTTAAAAAACATAGAATTCTTACACTTACCAGCCTATATATTCTTGAAATTGCCCTATTTGTAAGATCAAATCCAAATTTGTTTTTGCGTATTGGTGATGTTGTTATTAGAAATCGACGTGATAATAAAAGAATATGTATTCACGAATCAAAAACAGCATTGTTAAGGAAAAGCGTAGTGTGTATGGTGCCTTTTATCTATAATAAAATACCAAAGAGCTACAAGGAATTGAATACCAATATGTTTAAAATTAAATTTAAAAGGATGTTATGTGATAAATGTTATTATAATATTAATGAATTTTTAAATGATAAATTTTAATAGATTATGGTTTATTTCATGTTATTATGTAGCTTAAATTATTATCTTTGTATTTTGAGTTTTAATTTTGTAAGTAATATGATTGTAATAAATATATAGTAGGTAGTTAAGCATGCCATTCTCTCGACATTTTTTGCATACCAATACTGGTCAAGCATGTTGTGTCTTATATCAATCATATTTTGTCAACTTATTTACACATGTTTTTTGCAAATAAATTATCTTTATCTTTCGTTTCGTTGCAATTATTTACATATTCATCATTTCAGCCATAAAACGTCCACTGATGAACACAGACCTCCCTTATGGTTCTCCATGAGGGGTAGTTGCCATTCTCACCACGCTTGGCAGGCGGGTTGGTGAGCGCAGTATGGGATGTTGATACACGGATAGACGCTGCTGCCCATCTTCCGGAGGTATCCCTTAGCAGGCTCTTACTGCTTCCATGGGCATGAGAGGAGGGGTATCATTCTACTGCCGGCACCCCACGGCGGAATATTTACATATTGATTCTACCGAATTAAAATATTTTTACTGGTTTTATTGAAGAAGGTATAACAATTTTGAATTTATTTCGTTGCAGCAACAAAGATGGATGATAGATATCTAAGTTGCTAGTTGTCGCAAAAAGGAATTCAAAGTTGCTCTGTCAGCGGAGCGCCTCATGTCATTCAAAATTCGCAAAATTATCACATTTATTTGGCTGTAGTTTTCGGATCCCCTTGTGTTGTGACGTGACGACTACAATAGGTCAGTGGGGCAGCGATAGGAGTTTGACGTTGGATGTCGGCTATTCGTCCTCGTTATTTACGAGTGACTATTTCGCACGCAAGTCGGTTATTTGTCACTATCACGTCTATACGAAGGTAGAGTTCTGTTGAGGTAAAAAATCATTGTATCAAATTCGATGACAGAGCCAAGAATGTTTTCGATATTATCGAGTGTTGAATAGCAATGTAGACTATGATATTTTGATCAACTCTCAAAGAAATCTAGATCCATAATGATATCTATTAAGTAATAAATAAATATTTGTCTTTAAAGTGATATACAGTTTTTGAAGGGTCGGAGAAAAGTAAAGTAAATTGTCACTATTAAAAAGCGGGTGAAAAATCGAGGAACTTTGTTATCAATGCTGTTATCGGGATATTTTCCATGATTTCACAGTTTATCAGTGATCATAGCGCCTCTGCAACTGCGTCGAAATATAGAAGAAAACCGTATGTAACCCTTATCAACTCTTCTCAAGCATTGTCATGTTCATAACAATGATATAGTTTTAAATATTTTCAAACAAATATAGAAAAGGTATACAAAATTAGTTATACAAACAAACAAAAACAAGCATTGGTACGGGGGTACCAGAAAGAGGGCAAAGGCCTCAAAAGGTTTAAAGATTACAACCGACCGAACGCGTTGACCGATTTACATAAAACCTTTTTTGTTAGCACTGTCTAATTGAGAGAAGGGTACGATTGATTTTGGTGGTCACAGGGACCAGAGTTATTGTGACCTCAAAAGGTCACCTAAACAATAAAAGTCTTTAAATGACCGAAAACGTCCAAAAACCCAAAAATGCCATTTTGATTGATTTTGGTGACCGGACACAGGGACCGGAGTTATGGTGACCTCAAAAGGTCAACAAAAAAATAAAAGTCTTCAAATGGCCGAAAACGTCCAAAAACCCAAAAATGCCATTTTGACCATTGGTGACCTTTTGAGGCCTTCGCTTGGATTTTTCTCTGTATCATAATCAAATTGTCTTTACTGTAAGATGGGAAGTACCCTATGAATTACGAATTTTGACTTTGAGAATGTCGAAACATGCATTTTTTGCGGCATAAATGGTCGTAGGTATATTTTTGTAGGCTGATTTGAGTACATGTTTTAATTTCAACTCGATACCCTCCACACGTTCCCGAGATAAAGCGTCAAGTGACAGACGGACAGACGGACTAAGTTTTCTTTTTCTTTTACGTACTTTTAACCTCTGTACTTGTAACCCTAATAATGAATTTGTGTATAATTCGAAACGCAGATTCAGTCAGTGATAGGGTCAGCGCAGACAGAACGGAGCGCAGCGGAGAGGATTTTATTTACGCACTTGAAAATAATGAACTTTAAAATTATTACAATAAAGTGCATAAATGCTTGAACCTGACAAAAAAATGCTCGCGCGTCCTCGAAGAAACGCGGGAATCCCCGCGCGGCGTTTTGCACTTTATTCGAATAACTTTAAAGTTTATTTTCAAGTGCGTCAATAAAATCCTCTCCGCTGCGCTCCGTTCTGTCTGCACTGACCCATACTCGGCAAGGTGTATTATATAATAATACAAACCCGAAAGGGGTTGATTGTGACCACCACAGAGAATAACTTTAGTTTTATGACTTTCCAGGATTCGGTGATTTTCATTCTAGAAAATACCACGAAAGTTTTAACTTCAACAGCTGATTATATATTAAGGATATAACAAGGTTTATATTCTAATAGGTGAGTCATGTGTGCGGTCCATAGATACCTCTGAAAGCATCCGATCAATAGGTTGTAATATAGGTCAAGCTTTCTTTGCAGTTAATTACCTGGCAGAACCGGGTACGAACTTAGACAATGAGCGCTCCAGAATAATAGTTTTATTTGATTGATTGGTTGTCTATGGGTAGACCTGGAATACCACTAATCACTATATTTATCAATGTAGTACAATGTATTAAGTATATCAGTCGTCTAGTACCCATGACCAAAGCTCTGCTTAGCTGGGGGCTAGATAATGCTGTGAATTGTCCAGCATTATTTATTATTTACTTATTTATTATTATTATTTATTCGACGCGTTTCATAAACTGTTTGTTAGGTATCCTTGCGGTTTTCAGTTCTGGAAACTGGCATAGGATTCACTGTATCCAAACAAGAACAATCGACATTCGATGGGGGGTTTTGCAGCTGACGGATTTTCTGCCTACCAGAACCCTTGTTAGGGTTTAATTATAAAACAAGATCAGGGTGGCACATCTTGTCCTGCTTTTCTTGCATTAGCAGTTTGTTAAGTATGTGACTTTTTGAATAAAATATTTTTTTTGACAATAAAGCGTTTTATTTCTCCACATAATCTCCTCTACACATTTAGTCTAGTGTTGTTCCAATTTTCGTCTTTCTTCCAAATAATAGGTTTTCTCGGGGCTCTCAAAATAGGCGGTCTATTCAGTGATGACCTCTTCATTCGATCCAAATCTTTTACCACCCAGCCAATTCTCAAGAAATAGTCGCAGGGGGCTAAATCTGGAGAATATGCTGCATGGGGTAGCAGTTCGTAGCACAATTTATGGATCAAACACCATAGTGACTACACACCTGTTCACCCATGCAATGTCTTGATGGAACAAAACTTTTGATTCGCCAAATGCGGTCGTTTGTTTTGAATCAATATCAGATCTGTCAAAAAGCTCTGAATAATATTCGCCGGAGATCGTTTTACTTTTTCCAAGGTTATCGATATGAATGACACCGCGTGCATCCCAAAAAACTGTTGCCATGACTTTGTTGGCCGACAAACACAATTTGGCCTTCTTTGGTGCACGTTCACCAGGAGTATCCCACTGTTTTGATTGTTCCTTGGTCTCTGGTGTCAACAGTTACAAAACGGCGCAAAAACTCAACTGGACATCGCTAAACAATCCTTTGATGTGGTCACATGGTTGCGCTTATGGTCGAGTCTAAGCAATCGCGGCACCGATCGCGCGGATAGCTTTTAAATATCTAAATAATCATGTAAAATATGATGCTCCCGCTCAGTTGAAATGCGTACAACCTCAGTCACCCACGCACTTTCATTCTCCGATCGCCCAATATCATTCCATGGATTTTATCGACGATTCCTGGCGTGGGAACCTTTTTTGGGCGTTCTAAACTTTCGGCATCCCTTACGCTGATACGACTACAACGGAACTATGTAAAACCTTCCTTAACCATTGATATTAATAGTGTAGAGTCCCCATACAGTTTACCAAGCCTTCCCTTAGTTGGTCGGGTTTTTTACGAATAATTCTTTAATTTATCAATAAAAAAAACACTGTAAATACCTATATAAATGCTTGTTACATTTTATATTTCCCTTGATTTATCATGGATCCTATCATCAGAACTGGTTTTAAAAGCAAGCAAACATTATTATGCCGTGGGGTACCGGCAGTAGAATGTTACCCCTCCTGTCATGCCCGTGCATGCAGTAAGAGCCTGCTAAGGGATACCTACGGAAGATGGGCAACAGCGTCTTTCCGTGTATCAACATCCCGTACTGCGCTCGCCAACCCGCCTGCCTAGCGTGGTGAGTATGGCAACTACCCCTCATGGAGATCCATGAGGGAGGCCTGTGTTGAACAGTAGCCGTTTTACGGCTGAAATGATGAAAAATGAATGAAACATTATAAAGTGAAATAAAAAACTCCACTGCAAGTTTAAAAGGGCACTATACCTTGAGGGACTCTTCAGTTCACACAATTACAATATTTCATTCTAATGACCCTGATGCTGATGATGATGATGATGATGTAGGTAAGTATGATGATAAGTGGATAGGGATATATTATCATAGCCATCTGTCGTTGTCGTCACCCGTTAATTTTGTAATATTGAAGAGTTTTGATAATCATCCTGTGGTCTTCTTCATCAGTTCCACTTCAACAAATCCTACTTTCTGAATCTAAATGCTTGACTTTGAGCTATATATTCGTATGCCAAAATCGCTACATCTTTACCTACAACATTTGAAGAGCTCCCTCGATTCCTTATGGATCCATCATCAGAAGCTATATTTACCAAATCGGTTCATAAACGACGGAGTTCTGAGGTAACAAAGATGGTTCTTGACTTCGCCCACAAAAGAATTGAGATCTAAATGACGCCAAGTTCTGTAGATAATCCTGAAACTTATTTATTAGAATATTGCTGATATCTTGGGATCAATTATTCAAGCTCACGGTTTAATTTGGCTATTTTTCCAAACTGAGAAGTTACTGCTTTAATATTTGGAGCTATCATTCTTAACACTTAACCCGTGCTTTAACGGTGAAGGAAACATCGTGAGGAAACCCGCGGCTTAGTTAGCTTCAGACGTATTGACCTGTTCTTTCCTCTGAATAATAGCTGACTAAGCTGAGAGGATGGTATAGGTGCTGGGCAAGCCTAATCCATCTAACAATGTCCCAGGCACTGCAGCGTCCCGTGCAGCATGATTACCAGTTGCTGACGCTGTATAAATCATCTTAATAGATGCAAAGGCCTTTTTATCATTCTTAAATATATTGTTAAAAAAGAGCTAAATTAAACCGTAAGCTTAAATTGATCCTAAGTTATCAGCAATATTCTATTAAATAAGTTTCAGGATTATCTACAGAACTTGGAGTCATTTAGATCTCAGTTCTTTTGTGGGCGAAGTCAACAACCACGACATTCTAAATAATTGAACTTGGCTCGCATTTTCACATTCATGTTTTTGGATTTTTTCTTTTATGTATGATCACGCATAACATTTTACAGAGTGGTCCGATTTTCATAATTCTTTTTCTACTGGAAAGAGTGACTCAAGATGTTCCCATAAAAAATTCAAAAATCAACCCTAAGGGTAGGAAAACAGGGGCTGATTGATTGTCCACTCACTGATTTTAATGTATGACCACACATAACTTTAAAAAGTAGTCCGATTTTAATAATTAATTTTATCATTTGAAGTCGTTTTAACTTTTTTGAAAAATTAATTATGTTAAAATTCAAGATTTTGTCTGTTTTTAATGGCTGTCAAACACATGCTAATGACAAAACTGGCTCAAAATTTGACAGTAGAAAATTAAATACCTTCTTCTTCTTCTTTTCTTTTTAATGGCTGATGCATGCCACTTGCTGCAACTCTGCCAGTGTCAGGTAGGTAAAAGTATCATAAACGTGTTGAGAGCGGGTTAGGCAATTTTAAGCCACAACATTATCGGAAAACAAAAACCTGCGGCAACAGTAATGCCTTTGAAGTTACTGCGCGGGAAAAAAAGTCATTGTCGTATCAAGCCGCCCTGGTAATAAAAAAGGTACGCGATAAAATCCTGTAACTTTAAACCCCAGTGCCCGAAATTACCCAACTTTTGCAGTTCTTAACAAGCTTACACAATAAAGCCGTCCTCTGCGAGATGGGATAGCTTATTTCCAACCGCAAGCATTGTTTTGTTAGCGTTAATTGTAATTTTTCGAAATAAAGAGTAAAAAATGTCAAATAAAAAGTCAATAAAAGCTAGCAAGGGGCGTAAGGGGCGCCAACCAATACCTCTCGGCGCCCAAGTCAACCTCACCGTGGTACACCCTGCTGATAAACAAACGAGGCTCTGGCATTCTTACCCACCAACCCGCACTGGACCAGCGTGGTGGGTTAGGTCCAAATCCCCCCAAATTATGACAAGACACACACAACCCCGGCCGCAAAAGTCCTGCGACCGCAGCGACTGTGCTGACGTTGACAGGCGCCATGCCAGACCTGGGGTCAGGGGTGCTAAGAATCCCCGGATGAGATCCTACCGTCAAACGACCCTGGATAACATTATTAAGGACACCGACTCGCTAAACAATGTGTAGCGATGCGATTTTAGTAAACATCTATACAACGTGAAAACCCTACTAAGCGACGAACGCCTGTTAGAATTAGAGAACGCACTTAAAGATATATTAAATAAGATGTTGTAGGACTTGGAGAAGTTAGAAGAAATATGATGGACGGCCTGCTTCAATATTTTGGTAATCAATGAATATCTGAATATAAACTGTTCGCAAAATTGAGGCCAAAAATGCTTAAGCTGTTTATACAATGGTATTCTGCAGTTTATTTTTATCTACCCATATGTAGGTACAAACTTATGTGTCCAAACACTGTTTTATCACCCCATAACATGACGTGTTCGATGTTGATAACTTTCAATAAGTGCTTTTATCATCGAATATGCTTGTAGCACACAATATTACCCAGATCTGGTATAAGGTAAAACCTGTTCTATAGATACGAATGCATTTTATTAATAAAAAATATTAGTTTTAACAAACTTCACTGTTATGGGTCTGGGTGTTTTCTATGAATGAATTTACAAAAAAAATGTACTTAAGCGTAATATTGCACGAGTAGTTTCCATAGCTTTGCTTAGTTCGGGACTAGATGATGCTGCGTGTGTAGTGTCCAGCATTATTATATTTCAATATTATAAGGAGAAGAGATTTGTATGTTGTATTTTATGTTTGTATCGAAAAAACTCAAACACCGATTTTCAAAATTCTTTTACCATTCGATTGCTACATTATCCTGTAACGTTTTATCCCCATATTCCCATGGGAACGGAAACTACGCGGGTGAAACCGCGGAGTGTGGCTAGTTATTTATAATCTTAAAAAATAAGACATCATAGCTGTCACATGAAAAACTATGCTAGAGTAGTAATTTAATGCTTTTTAATGCCTGTTTTATTTTCTACAAGCTATTATTTTACTTCCAATTTTCGTGTGTTAGTTCGTCTCAAATCTTGCAAGTTATAGACCCATTTCCTGACAAGAAATATTGCATTAGCTTATAGTTCTGATTATTGAAAATAATTTATATTGCATTACCATTTTGAAAATGGCCGCCGTCACAATATGTTGGATAATCAATATGTCAAACCTCCTAAAAACTTTTAATAATGCTTTTATAAATAAACTTATCAATAATATTTGTGATTTGATTCTGTTTTGATGACTTTCACATCTATCTACGAGTATATTAAACAGTATAAGTTGTAAAACCATATTCGGATGGATGATCATAAAGCTTTCTTTATTAACATTTATTGCGTCGAATAATCGTTGCTGTCGTTACATTCGACGCAGGAACGCAATAAAATTCTTGAAATTAATGGAGTTTTATGATCATCATTAATTGTCCAGTGTTTGGTAATATTCATGACACTCATTGCGTAAATTATATTGAACAGGAAGTTAGGAATTGATTAAATGTCGCCATGTCGGATGATTTGTGAGGTGGAAACAGATTACCAAACCGAAAGTATACAGAGCCGAAGGCCCACCTGATGCAAGGTAAACTTTACCCACAATAATATAACAACTGTATTAATCCAAATAATAAAAGGTATCGCTTTTGTAGGTTGAGTACGCGCTTTTTATTTTTTCACCTTCCGTATGTCGGTAAGACGAGTATATTATTAACACATATTTAACCGGGTATTTATCGCGTTAATTACCTTTATTATTGCCCGACGTTTGGACAGGATCTGTCGAAACGTCAATAATGTTAATAACGTTAATAATGTGTCGTGATCGCGAAAGTTTAAAAAAGACGAGTAAATATCTCTGAGACTCGGGATCCTTTACACTAAAGAAAATAAATAAATATTGCTGGACACACACATCACATCCAAGTAAGTAGAGCTTGGATTATGGGTACGAGAAGATTGATAGAATACTTAAATACATTATTTTTTGTAAATACATAAAATACCATACGTAGTAAACACACAGACCCAAGACACATATCTGCAGATTAAGCAAACATTTTTGTTTTCCGGCAACTGATAATTCGCAAAGTCTTGCGTTACCTAAACATTACGAACGGAATAACTGGAATTCTTTACTAGAACAAAACCAATCTAAGTACCTACCTACGTAACATGTCCCACACTTCGCTTAATTTAAAGAGAGCTCAGTAGCATTGACACATAAGGCCAGCAGTTAATGAGTCATCTCATGTTAATGATCGCATCTCTAAGATTCTCGCGTGAACAGCCGATGCCATCTTGACGAGCTTGTGCCTCCACCAGAGATGAGCGAAGATGTGCAGCGAAAGATGTGTCTCCTAACAATCAGTAGAATCGCAACGTTTACTTAGCCTGGCTCAACGCATCTCTGGTGGGAACGGCTTAGCAAAGCTATGCATTTGTATATACTTAGTATGGGGAAAATTAGTGGGAGAGACTCATCTCTCCCTATCTCATTTAAATATTCCCTTTTCATTATTTAAATGAGATAGGATTAAGTATTCTTTACTTGTGTTTTGTGGCTCATAAGTTTATTTATTTTGATTTATTATTGTTGAATAATCTATTGTATTAGGTGAAGTTGTAATGTTTTGAATAAATATCAATACAAATATAAGATTTAATATTTTTATTATTTATAATTTTTATTTGTTTCATGTGTCGACACTCACCAAAGGTCCTATCTGAAAACCAGCGGAAATTTCTTTTTTTTTTGTTGAAGAGCGTTTATTCTCAAAATAGACAAATTAAAGTCACTTACTTGAGAGTTTCAGAAAAAGTTAACATCGGTAGTCGTTCAAAGATGTCCCATCCAACACGTTTATTTTTCAAGGAGTGAATAGTCTTCCGTAACATGTTTAGGGTTAACATTAAGCTGAGCCTTATAGACAACAACTAAATGTTATTTAACCTATTTTTATAGTTTTTCTTTGAAATAGGCCTGTGGATTAATACATTTTTTCTTTGTGCTGCAAGAAATGTGTTCCGCGGAGTGTGTGCACCATACACCGCTCGCTTATTTGAAAAGAGTACGCTACACATCCTCGCACCGGTTATTTGCACATCCTTGCTGTGCACTTTCGCACTACACATCTCGCCCACACATCTCTGGTGGAAACACTCACATCGTTCCACATCTTCGCAACACATACTCCCAAGGCACATATACCTCGCACATATACCTCGCACATCTCTGGTGTAAACGTAGCCTTATTGTTATGATGAAAACGACGCCATTCAGCCCAAACTCTTTGTTACGAATTCAGTATCTCTTGTGATGGCAACAAGCGATCTTGATTCGATCGTGAAAATAAGTGCAAAAGCTTCAGTTTTGATTAAATGAATAGATGAGTTTTTGATTCGGTTACAATTGAATTGCGATAGCAATTTTGTTATCATTTAGCGACTGATGGTTATAATTTACATTCCTGGTTAAAAAAATAATCTTTAAGAATTACTTCACTCCGCGCCGCCCCGTTGAACATTGCACGCAATAAATAAGATTAAGAGTACCATTTGTAACATAAATGTCTAAGTGTATCGTGGAAAGTTCGAAGGAGCAGTGCACCCCTTCAGTGAAGGTTGAAGCAAGTAGGTATGACAAATGATCGACATGGAGCCGCGTCGACTGACATTTTAGCAAATAAGGTCAGAAGTTCAAATATGCAGGAGGCGTATTTTTACAAGCTTTATTACAAGCTTTTATTTAACTTGCCATGTATGTAACTATGTTTGTTTGGGTGGAATCTTGCAACTCAATTTTGAAGCAGATCTTTAACCAATTTAGCAGAAATTTTGTATAAGTATACACGCTTTGTTTGGATGACAATGCATGGTCAGCTATGTGACGTTACTCTGAATCCAATATGGCGGAACACCCAAGATGGTGGACTAGTTTTTTTTAATGCACCCCTACAATATGGGTATCAAATGAAAGGGCTTGCTGAGAATAATTCGAAAATGAAATGACGTCACTCTAAATCCAACATGGTGGAACACCCAAGATGGTGGACTAGTTATTTTTATTGCACTCCTATAATATAGGTATGGAAGCAAAGGAAAGCGTTTGTTGTTGAGAATTATCGAAAAATTTAATGACATCACTCTATATCCAACATGGCGGTATACTCAAGATGGCGGACTGGTTACGAATTATGCTGCCAGTTATATTAGATAGATATATTCCTATTTATTACATCATATAAATAAATAAAATAAATAATGCTGGACAAATCACACAGCATCATCTAGCCCCAAGCTAAGCAGAGCTTGTGTTATGGGTACTAGATGACTGATATACTTAATACATTATACTACATAGATAGATATTTTTATTATATATAGAAAAACACCCAGAACACCCTGAACAAATGTCTGCAGATCGTACAGACATTTGTCCCGAGGCGGGAATCGAACCCGCAACCCCTTGCGTCGCAGGCGGACCTTCGCCCGCTGCGCCACAGAGCTCGTCATATCCCCACACATTGAGAGAATACAACAATAAAGAAAAGTAAATTTAATTTTACTATACAGGAGTACTAAGTATATTATGTTGGGTTTGCACAGTACACAAAATGAAGGGTAGTACTCTCGACCAAGCAGTTGTATACTTGAGCTCGAAGCTCTTCGATGATGATCAAGCACAAGCATACGTGGTCTAAAGTAGGGTAACATCATTAGAAGATCTACTAATTATTTTTGATTCATCGTTCGCGAACATAATAGTTTGTGATATTTAATCAGTATCATGTGTCATAGTGAATCAATACCAAAATCTCCTGGATCTTGGTAAGTACTCGTTAATTTCCATGAATTTCGTTGGTTGTATTATCGTTATATTATCATTTGGTCTAGTCATGTTTTAAAATTATTGAATTACTAGCTGACCCGTACCCACTTCGTTAGGCGGTAAACCTTTTACTTGTGATGGAATTTTGACTGTGGTTCGGTTAGTACTGAGTGCTACGATTTATTTCCTGGCAGTGAGGAGGGTTATATTTTTACAGCATATGTATGTATGTATGTATTTACATGCCAATTTGGCTGTATTACCAGTATTACCGCGTTTGTTCAAATGAGCGAATAAAATGATTATGTTTGATATGATACCTCTTTATAATATTAGCATAGATTAATATTGGCTACAATGTTTTTTCATTAATATATAATTTTCCTTATATTAGATTTTGGATCATGGTGGAAATGTATAATTATAGATTAAACGAACTTACCTAAGTGAAGTTCTATCCTAATTACACAAGCCCCTAGTCCGAATAGATTAGTTCCTTATTATTCTTTCTATATTATATAACTATATATATATATATATGTATATATATATAGTATCGCATACCATGCACCAGCTTCGTTCCGAAACTTTTTTTTTTTGTATAGTTTACCGGATTAAAAACCTATTTCATGTACATTTTATGTCTATATATTTAGGTGCGCCATCACACAGGTTATCCTAGTTTGGGCACCTATGTCATCCACACAGGAAATACATCTTAGATTCTCAGCAATCTATGTTTATAATATGAAAATTGATGTTTGTTGATAAACCAATAAATTATCTTATCTTAAAAAAAAAGAAACACTTAAATTTAACTTTTTTTTTGTGGGCACCTCTATCCCATCCGCAGCCTTCCTGCCGCGGTCAATCATCTAGTTTAGAGTAGCAACCAGTAGTGCTTCAAAGAACTTATTGATGTATTCCTGACCAAAATTATATCAGGTAGTATTTTGACACGTTGGGTGGGTGGGACTCACTAATCTATTCGGACTAGGCGCTTGTGTAATTAGGATAGAACTTCACTTACAGGTAAGTTCGTTTCATCTATAATTAAACTACGCGCCTAGTCCTCTAGATTAGTTCCTTATTATTCTATATTATTTAACTACTTGTAGATCTTGAGAGTGTACAGGGCAATAGTATAAATAACAATGTTCCAACTTTTAAAATTTTATTCAGAAACTTAATCTAAATGAACACAGGTTGCAATCAAATACATTATATATTAATACATTATACTACATAGATAGATATTTTTTTATTATATACAGAAAAATATGCAGAACAGCCTGAACAAATCTGTAGATCGTACAGACATTTGTCCCGAGGCGGAAATCGCACCCGCAACCTCTAGCATCGCAGGCGGACCTTCGCCGGTGCCGGCAAAAGAATGTTGCCACTCCTATCTTACCGGTGGATGCTGTAAGAATATGCCAAGGGATACCTCTAGAAGGTGGGCAGCAGTCTTTCCATGTGTTAACATCCCGTACGGCATGGCATGAGTATGGCAATAACCCCTCATGGTCATTACTCGGCCACGAGGGAGGCCTTTACCCAGCTGTGGACGCCCGACGGCTGAGATGACGATGATGATGTGTTTTAACTATTTAACGGTGTACTTAGATTTATAATTTAGCTTTAACGGTGAAGGAAACATCGTGAGGGAACCCGCGGCTTAGTTAGCTTCAGACGTATTGACCTGTTCTTTCCTCTGAATAATAGCTGACTAAGCTGAGAGGATGGTATAGGTGCTGGGCAAGCCTTAATCCATCTAACAATGTCCCAGGCACTGCAGCGTCCCGTACAGCATGATTACCAGTTGCTGACGCTGTATAAATCATCTATAATAGATGCAAAGGCCTTACTTACTTAGATTTTTAAAATCGTGATATTTGTTATAAAAATTAACTTTAATCATGTTCGTTATGAATACAAAATGTTTGTTGTAAAGTGTTGATATAGGCCGTTCTAATTAAAAATGAATAAAATACAATCAAGGGAATTATTTATTTATTAAAACATTAACACGATTGCTATCGTTTGTATATTTTGTAGTTTTATAATTCAATTTGTTAATATATCTCGAAATCGACTAAAAAGTGAACTCTACACTTACACATAATTTGCAACACAAGCAACTTTATATTGCAAATGATGTTTATGTTATTCATCATTTCAGCCATAAAACGTCTACTGATGAACATAGGCCTCCCCAATGGATCTCCATGAGGGGTAGTTGCCATTCTCACCACGCTTGGCAGGCGGGTTGGTGAGCGCAGTATAGGATGTTGATACACGGATAGATGCTGCTGCCCATCTTCCGGAGGTAACCCTTAGCAGGCTCTTACTGCATCCATGGGCATGAGAGGAGGGGTATCATTCCACTGCCGGCACTCCACGGCGATTACACGGTGGTTTATGTTATTATATTGCGATATTAGGGGAGATAATTCTTGTTTATCTACTGAGGCAGCGTCGCAAAACTCTTTGTAATCTAATCACTGTCCAAACGGCTACTTTTTACGGATAAATTACTTCAACTGGCAAGTTAGAGAAAGTAATTATGTTATCGCGCTCGACTCAGCACTTTTTTAGGGTTCCGTAGTACAACAAGGAGCCCTTCTAGTTTCACTATGTCTGTCTGTATGCCTGTTAGTCCTAGAATGCTGTGATTATAGCGGTAGAGTGATCGCTTAACTTCAGGTGGGCCTTCGGCTTGTCTCGTCATTTAGTCGTATAAAAAATATGCATGGACATATAAAATAATTACAGTAAAAAACCGCTGAAAAAATAATTAGTTTAAGGTACATAATCTAAGATGGGGGATGTGTTTTTTTTGTTTTTGCTACCTTGTGTTATCATTATCAATGAACAAGCTATTTTAAAACCATTGAACGGTTGAGGTTGAAGACTTTGAATCGACTCAATTAATACCTGTTACCTAATATGTTTTGATAACCGTAAAACACTTACATCAACTTCTAATAACAGGTCTACGGGTAACTAGAAGAATATTAACCACGAGCACAAATCACAATACAATAAAAAAATTGATTAAACATTGCCTTGTAAAATAGACTTGTACAAATGCACATGACGCAAATCAAAATATTTGCATATATCAGTAGGTAATGTAACTATTATGTATTTAGTTTTAGTGCGTAAATAAAATGTCCTAAGGTTAACAGGGTAGCGCACTAACGTGTTAACTTTCATAAAACCTAAAATGATCTCATCGAAGTGAATATTATTATTCTGTTTGAGATTTAAAGATTATTTAGACTGAAAGAGGTTTTATAAATTAATTATGCCCCGAAACCACTTTTAAAAACATTAGGTATTTTTTAATATACTTAACTAAATCGTCAAGTCATAATTTTCGAAATCAAAAAAGTAATTCTGGGTAAAATATGTGGTTTTGCATCACCTGTCGCGTACACGATCAACAGGAAGGCATCCGGGCGAGGCTCGAGGAGCAGGGAGCGCGAGGAATCAGTCGCCGCCCAGCCGCCCTGCGCGCTACCCGCCCAACGCGAGCTTGCCAGCGACCGCTCGACCACTTCGAATTTGTATCCAGTACATCACTATCCTCCAGTATCTCCCATATTTAGTATTTTCGACGCCTCGCATTCCGCGGGCGCCACTCAAATAACTTGAACTGAAACGTTCGACAAGTTTAAGTGCAAATAAATAAAAGGATTCATTGACTCTTTTCTACCCGTCAGAGGCGAGGTGAGTTTTCTAATAAACTAGTATAGGTGCGTTTCAATTGTGTTTATCGACAATATTTTTTTTTAATCTTTAAACTGTGAATGCTTTGCACGTATGTAAATATTAGTATTGTATGGATAAATAAAAGGCTCAAAAATTATTAAAAAAACAATTTCTGTAGAGCCTACCTACAAGTTTTCAAACGTATGTTTGAAAACTTGTAGGTGTTCGTTGTTGTAAAAATATTTATACATACATAATTGCATTAGATGAAATATATTTAAATTAACGTAAACCGTGATTTAGCGTAAAATACCGAATACCGTTTTTTTGTACAACCGTTTGTTATTAATCAGACGAGCGACTCTGATAAGTAATTTGAGAAAATGTTTGCTTCTAGATGGTAAACGTACAATAAAGTATTTTACAGAAAATATTTCCAATTTTGTTCATCAAGTACTTAATTTGCTACTTACGTGTACAAAAATATATTTAGTTTAGGGTGTGTGAATGATCGCGTTTTCTCAGAAAAATGTGTTACGAATCCAAGGATTTATCAGTGCTCGCAAAATAACAGACATATTATTTTATTATTCGTTATTTGATGACGTGCCCATATTTTGAAAGACAAAACCTGTATAATGTATTAAATTATTGAGAAATTCATATTCATATTCATTTATTTGCGAAACATTAGTTACATAAGATGTCAATAGTATAATTATAATAATATAGTACAGTCATGATCAGCTCATAAGCATGCAAAAAATATTATTGGCTACAATTTGATTACAATTCTATTTATAAGTCACGATTTAAATTTGGAACTGTACTCGTAAATTGTATTGTATCTATTCTCTATAAGGTAAATCGTAAAGATATAAAAATAAATTAGGTCAGATGCGTGTCGGGCCACGCGCTATTTAGAGTTCCGTAGTTAACCGTTGTTAGAAGTTGGTGTATGTTTTTTATAAAGAAACAACGTTGATCCCTCTGTTACGTGTATGGGAGGTACCCCAAATTAATGATTTTTTCTAGGATTTTTTGATGGCATGATTATAATCATGCAAAATTACAGTTTTTAGGACTATTATTAGTCTCTTCGTAAAGCCGACGACAGACAGACAAAGTCAAACAATAAGGGTTCCTTGTTTTGCTCGGGAATTCTAAAAACATCATCATCATTTCAGCCTGTTTGCACCCCTACTGGATGTAAACCTCCTCTTCAGTGCGCCATTCTTTCCGATCCATTTTCATGTGATTGTGTCCACCGGTTTCTACGAAACTACAAAACTAGCTGTGTCTTTGGATCATCGGGCGAGTGGTCTACCTCTTAGTCGCACCGAGTTCGATGGCCACCATACATAAACAAGCTTACGTCCATCTTTAAAAAAAAAATGATTATTGCTGGACATTTTATACACCAACATCTAGTCCCAGAGTAAGCAGGGCTTGTCTATTGAGTACCAGATGGTTTATAGAATTTTTAAACACATACTTGTGATAGGTATGTCATAAGTATGAAATACGTCGCTGCTGTACAACCCTCCTTACTCAGGTGCAGCTGAAAATCAGCGTTGAGCTGTAACGTTGCACAGCTGATAAACGCCTTTTTAGCACAAAAGCAAATTTGTATCTCTACTTAATTATTGGGTTTGCTTGGTTAAGTATCTGTGTGACACCTAAGTTTATTTCTGTAATTATTTTGTGGTAAATTAATGCTTTCTTTATTTTTATCTGAGTATTGTATCAACCATGGAACATTGAAAACATCTAGACCCGAGACAGGATTAAAGCCGCAACCGCCTGCGCCACGCACAGAAAAATAAAGTTGAAAAAAAAATCTGTGGCGCCAAAGATGTCGTAGATTCATTCGCTCTTTATGCTTCCGATTAATCAACCGATTTAATATCAGTTTTGATATTGTTTTAAATTAAACGTTGAAATTGAAACTCTTTGAAGCGCTTTTATTTACTCTTAATATAATATGTTCCAACATAATTTGTACTCGATCATTCCAATCGAAGCAAAGCTTTGTTAGCTCTTTATTCATCATTTCACCTGTAAAACGTCCACTACTGAGCTCAAGCCTCCCTCCATCTCCATTAGGGTTAGTTGCCATACTCACCACGCTTGGTAGGCGGGTTGGCGAACGCACAACGGGATGTTGATACACGGAAAGATGCTGCTGCTCATCTTCCGGAGGTATCCCTTAGCAGGCTCTTACTGCATCCACATCAGGCATGAGAAGAGAGGTATCATTCTACTACCGGCACCCCACGTCATAGTGCTTAGTCTTCATTGGAAATGTGTAATTTCTGTTAATGTTACTGTAAGCAAGAATCATCTCATTGCTGGGTAATGGCCCCCCTCCATTTCTTCCAGTCACTTCGGTCCACAGCTAATTCCTCCCTTAACAGAGTTATGGAACTGGCCGAGCTCATCGCGCCACCGGCACCTGCCTATTTCTGTAAAGTAAGTGAGGCGTTCTTGTCCAGGTGATTTATTTTCTCAATCAAAATAAATAACATCATGTCCAAGAACCAAGAGGGCCTTAGCCCATATAAATTGAAAACCATCGTTTCCAATCACTTGTGTAACCGCTATTACAAGTTTGAAAATAAATAAATGGAAGATATTGAGAATTGATTTGTAACAGCACTGGATCGTTTTCGACAGTTTTTATGAGAAAACTGTAAACAAAATTATGTTTTATAGTATGCTATTACGAAGGTTACTTACGTATGTAAGTTACCTTCTTTTTGTTTATTTACTTTATTTGGAAAAAAACAGAACAATACCTATAACTTAACATATAATTCTTAATCCAATTAATTTTCCACTAATAAATTTCACATACACATAAAATTCACATACACATCAAAGAAAAGAAAAAATAACAAAATTCTTGTTGGCATCCTAATAAGTAAAGCTAAATAATAAATGGCATCAGCTAGAGGTTAAGTGGGAAAAGCAATAGCGAACATTGCTCGGACGTGTCCCAGACTACCCCAGAGGACCGGAGGATCTTCATAGATAAAGAAGAGGATCTTCATAGATAAAGAAAGAAGATATAAGAAAATTAATTCAGGATGCAACACGCAGAATGAACACAATGGAGTATTTTTTCAAGATAAAAAAATCCATTGCCGTGTTGAACCCACGACCTTCGAAACAAGTCGGGGCTAAAACAACTTATTTTGTTTCCAAATATTACAAAGGCAGGTAACAATTGAAAATCACAAAGTAGAAAGTTAAAAACCTGTAACGAGAATGTCGGGAAACGTAAAAATAAACACAAACACTGGCGTGGCAAAAATCGCTGACTAAAAAGTGTTTTCATTTCCACATTCGGTGTAGGTACTTGTATACTACGTCGTGTTTACAAAGCGTATCGAGCCTCCCAAACCACAGAACATTTCCAATTATACTAGTAATAGGTTATCACATATAGAGCAAGCTTATATTTTTGTTTGCTTGGTATATTCATCAGATCAAAAGCTCAAAGTTAGGTTTGATTTATGGGAAATGCAATAAAATGAAAATTTTAGCTATAGATAATGATAAAAATGTGTTTAATTTGTCACAGAAATAACATAAATAGCCAATTCTGTTTAACACTTCCTAAAACTAATTATAATAAGAGATATGACGTTTCTTAATTTATAGCTGTCAGCGTAAAATTGGGTATATTTGGTGGTCGTTAAAATTTTAGAACGTCACTAACCGAATAGCTATAAGTCATTTTAGTCCGGTGTACGACAATTTAATTAGCTTTAGCTAGTTAGTTAGTGCAGCAACAAAATCTTAACCATTATGTTCTTAAAACTAATTATTTTAGGTACCTACCAAGAATACGGTGACAAAAAGGTCACTACTCAGCATGTGCAGAGGTCGTACCATAGCGCTGGTCTTATGCAGTTACCATCGTTTACGATTGGTGGCAACCGCAGCACCCAAGCTTAATATGTAAGAGATATAACAAAATTAAGAATAAAATAACACATTTTATTGAAAACTAATACTATACAATACAAAAATATGTCAAATTATTCTATAATACTATTTTTTTCTCTAAGTTCTAATAAAGTCATTTAATGGATTTAAATATAGCACTCACGCACTCACCACGCACTATTACACACAAACACACGCACATATACACATACACCAACATACACACTACATAAACACTATTATAAAATAAAACTTCTTGGCTAACAATGAACCATAGTTTTAAATATTAGTATATAATCTAAAAACAATACAAAAATATTATATAATTATATCTAAATATGTAAGGGGAGCTCGATGCAAGACATTGTGACCCCATTATACAGGCTTTATGTCCTAGTATGGGGAACAAAGCTACAAAGGGTACTGCTTCGTAATAGTTTGTCAAATAGCCTATCCAATCCATTTAAGAAATGATTGATACACTTATTTTAAGGGTAGGTTACCTTGTAATTTTTTTGTACCGTTTTTACTTATTTAAAAATAAATAACCTTTTTATCTTTTTTTTTATCTTTAAATGTCCTCTCCATCCAAATTTAAACGATAATATCGCCCCTTGTGTATTTCTGTTGATTAAGTTATCTTGGTATGTTCTACTTTCTGTATTGTTTCATGCAAAAAAAACTTTATTTATCTTCCTTCTATAATATTAGTACAAGTTATCTAATGAAAATATTTTGTTATAGGTATGCACATCGCATTTCAGCACAAATATATAGCCTGCTAAGGGATACCTCCGGAAGATGGGCAGCAGCGACTATCCGTGTATCAACATCCCATACTGCGCTCACCAACCCGCCTGCCAAGCGTGGTGAGAATGGCAACTACCCCTCATGGAGATCCATGAGGGAGGCCTGTGTTCATCAGTGGACGTTTTACGGCTGAAATGATGAATGATGATATATCTACACAATTGCACATTTTCAGTTGTCTTTTTAGAACTGTTATTTTAATTAATTTGTATTAATAAACATTTTTTTATATGTAATAAAGAAAAACCAATTGATAAATGTAGGGGTAATCTAAAATTAATGTTGGAGCGAACGCTTAAACAAAGCCTTTTCCGCGGTCTTCCAAAATTAATTTACACTTTTGCGGAATGATGTTTTCTCGACGCAATCTTAGTTATTGTTTTGCCAAATTATTATTCCCATTGTTTAAGCTCGCTCTGGAATAATTATTCAGAGTTCATCAGTAGCCAAAAACATGTACTTCAATAGGTAATTTCCCAGCGAAGTAATCATCTGAAAGAGTTTTGTATGAATTTAGATAGCGCCGGGCAGATAGAATAGGTTTCGATAAAACAGATAGGCAATCGCGTAGGCTCAATATACATAGTAAAACTACGCACATAACTTTGTAGCACGTAGCGCTTGCTACGAAAAACACTGTTCTCCTTTGTATAAACTTCATCATTTCAGCCATAAAACGTCCACTGATGAACACAGGCCTCCCTCATGGATCTCCATGAGGGGTACTTGCCATTCTCACCACGCTTGGCAGGCGGGTTGGTGAGCGCAGTATGGGATGTTGATACACGGATAGACGCTGCTGCCCATCTTCCGGAGGTATCCCTTATCAGGCTCTTACTGCATCCATGGGCATGAGAGGAGGGGTATCATTCTACTGCCGGCACTCCACGGCGGTGTATAAACTTCGTTCACAAATAAATAATTATATTTATTTGTTTAAGATATATTCTGGGGCTCTACTAAATTCTTAGGCTTTACTTAACTAACAAGCTATAAGTCATCATTCAGGTTACAGTATCGGGAGGGGAAGATCTAATCAATAATGATGAGTTTAAACGTAACATAAGTTTCTCTACAACTCATTGATTAGTCATTCGTATTTTAAAGGAGTTTTAAGTGATAAAAGCATGATTATCTAATGAAAGTGTTTTGGTATATGCACATCGCATTTTAGCATAAATATCATCATCATCATCATTAGCCTTCATCGACCCACTGTTGGGCATAGGCCTGCCTCCCCTTGATTTTGCCATTCGCCTCTGTCATAAGCTATTCTTAGCCAGGTGCAACTTACGTTCTTCCGAACATCGTCAACCCATCGGGATGATGGACGACCCCTTTTTCTGTGCCTTTCTCACGGCCACGATTCAGTCAAGGTTTTCGTCCACCTGTCGTCATTTTTTCTGGCCAAGTGTCCTGCCCAACTCCATTTGAGCCTCATTATTCGCTCGCCGACATCCTGAACCTTGCGAATTTCGACTGGGGACCCGATCTAAACAAATATATATATTTACAAAATTGCACATTTTCAATTCTACTACCTATGTTTTAATTAAAAGTTTAAAGCTTCCTGAAAACCAAATTATGAACTCAACAAACCGCAAAAAGGGGAAATAAAACAAGGAAAAGTTTTCCTCAGTCTTATAATTAAATAATTTCACTGAATAACCTCTGGCTAAGCTACTTTATTCAGGCGGCAGCAGTGGGGTGATGTTTTTTATTGTATGGTTCTGTACAGTCAAAGCTAACGTAAAATACCAGCATTTTTAGGGTTCCGTAGTGCAACAAGGAACCCTTATAGTTTCGCTCTGTCTCTCTTCGGCTCTACGAAGAGATTATGAGTCCTAGAAAGCTGTAATTTTGCATAAACATTTTTTTTTTCATGTCCGTCTCCATTGTCTAATCTACTCCTATACTAAAATTCATCACAATTGGTTCAGCTGTTTTGACGTGAAAAGGGAACATACATACGTACATACATACATATACTGTTACTTTCACTTTTATATATTAGTAGGATAAAGGTTTATAACTGGAAACACCATCTAGCGTGCATTCAATACGAAGTATTTAAAAGGTTATTTTTGACAAGTATTGCTGAACATATACCAGAAAATGTCGTATAATAAAATGAAAATGTTATATAATAGCTGAACGTCCTACTGCCTAGAATAAATATGTCATCAAATATTGTAATGTTGTTATTACGGAACCCTTAGACACGAGTCTCGCTCCCACTTGTCCGCTTTATAATATCGAGTGGATTATCGTTGAATAGGTATTTTAAAACGAAAAATATAAAAATAATATTAAAGTTTTAAACTTTTTTTTTGAGCGTGCCCCAACAGCACCAACCTCTAACAACAGGTTTACGGTTAACTACGGAACCCTACATATCGCGTGGCCCGACACGCATTTTATTTCGATTACAATCTGAAAATGTCCTATTATGTTATCTAATGCCGTGGGGTGCCGGCAGTAGAATGATACCCCTCCTCTCATGCCCATGGAAGCAGTAAGAGCCTGCTAAGGGATACCTCCGGAAGATGGGCAGCAGCGTCTATCCGTGCATCAACATCCCATACTGCGCTCACCAACCCGTCAGCCAAGCGTGGTGAGAATGGCAACTACCCCTCATGGAGATCCATGAGGGAGGCCTGTGTTCATCAGTGGACGTTTTATGGCTGAAATGATGATGTTATGTAATATATAAAATTTTCGTGTCGCGGTGTATGTTATCAAACTCCTCCAAAACGGCTGGCTCGCTTTTTATGAAATTTTGTGTGCATATTATCGGGTAGGTCTGAGAATTGGCCAACATCTATTTTACATACCCGTTAATGTTGGACCACCAAACCAATTTTTATGTTTGATTTTCAAAAAAGCATTTTTTTTGGACAAAAAAATGCTTTTTTATGATTCAGCATTAAAAAATACATACAACTCCAAATTTTCACCCTTCTACGATAAACCCCTGTTTTTTAATCGCAAAAGAAAAAACAGTAGAGTAGAAGTAGAGTAGTAGTAGGGTAGTTATCGAGTAGTAGTAGGGTAGAAGTAGAATAGTAGTAGAGTATAATAGTAGTAGAGTAGAAGTAGGCTAGAAGTAGAGTAGTAGTAGTAGAAGTAGAGTGTTAGTAGAGTAGTAGTAGCTTAGAGAGAAGTAGGGTAGTAATCATGTACGAGCCAATATCGCTCATACAGCAGTTTTACTTTATGGATCAGTAAACTGTCTTTAACTGTCGTAACGAAACCTTCGCCACGCGCCGATGTGCTGGCTAAATAGCCAGCACATCGGCGTACTAGTGTAATAGTATGTAAATACATACTTAACATTACGTGCGGCTCAGATTATTAAACTTACCTAATCTAACGTGTTTAATAAATCTAAAACTATAACAAGTGGTTTGGTGTAAACTACATTATTACCTACAACTTAACTATAACTGGAGTATCCCTCAACGAGGAGAAAACCCCAACATCCTTTTGGTCCTTCGAGCCTTCGACAAGAAGAAGCAATTATTTTTGGAAAGTGTTTTGTGTGGTGTTTTTCGGTTACGTTAGCAATTCGGTGCTGTTGGCCTCCCACCAGCGGGTCTCACCAGCAGCATTGAGAAGGTGCAAATAGCGTAAAGCGGGAAAGCTACACTGAACGACAGAAAATTGCATAACGAGCTAGCGCAGCGGAGATAACGTCTTCTGCTGTTACTGCTGAACTATTAAAATACGTGCGGAGATAACGTCTACTGCTACTAATCTACTTAACTGTGAACCTACTGTGAGTACACAAAAACCAACCACTAGCTGTTAACAATGGCGGAAGAAAATTACTTTCTTGAACTTATTAACAAGCAACAAAATTCTTACGAGAGAATCAAATCTCTTCAATCCAACTATAAAAAGGATCCATTGAGTAGAAAATCGCTAGACTACCTCAAAAAGCGTATTGAAGCCTTGCGATCCCACTGGGACGAGTTTCTCTCAAATCACGAGATCCTGAAAAAGTATGAGTTAGCGAAAGCCGACCATGACTACTACAAAGAACACATTTATCAAATAACAAGAACCATGTTCGACGAAACAATGGAATCTATGACTCAATTACAAAGCGAGTTATTAAAGACTGTGCCGGGATCTTCGGAAGTATCGAAGCTGAAAGTGCCAGAAATTCATGGTACAATCTAACGTGTTTAATAAATCTAAAACTATAACAAGTGGTTTGGTGTAAACTACATTATTACCTACAACTTAACTATAACTGGAGTATCCCTCAACGAGGAGAAAACCCCAACATCCTTTTGGTCCTTCGAGCCGGATATGAACCAGCGACCTATGGATAAATCCATATGAAACGAATCAAGTAACAACAACAATGCTTACGACGGCGGGATTGCTTGCCCTAGGTCAGGATTGTGTGATACAGCACAAAGACTCTACAATTTATTCACACAACGTTTTTAGCAGTAAAACTAAAGAAGGTATTTCATTAGAAATTCCCAAAATCGATTCACCGAACGATATGAAGGGAACGTCTAAAGTGACAAATATCGTACTGCCACAACTGGATTTATCTGATGAACATAGATCATTAGACAACCAGATAATTGAACAGAAAGGACGAGAGAGCCTGCCTAACGACTTATCAGTCCACGACATAAGTAAATACACGATAAGCACTTTGCTGGTGGGAGGAATTGTAGTCACAATCATAGTATGGCGATATGGACAACACCTTGCTGCGTGTACAAACTGTACAAAGAAAAAGGCCCGTACTACGAGTACTAAAACCTCTACAAAGACTCGAGAGAGAACAGAAGAGATAGAACTTGAGGAAATTGCACCGCACGCTACAATAAGAGGCGGACATTTAAAGAACATCCCTCAGCCGGCACCAACAGTTAGATCAGGATTTAGATTATGATATTTATTACATTAATATCCTTATTACATTAATATTCTTACCTAATTATAACTTAACTTTTAACTCTGCTTATTGTTGTAGTTGCTTTTTACGTTTAGTGATCTGAGTACGCATTAACTAAGTACTTTCTTCTTCCCTCGGGAGTATGTACGAGCCAATATCGCTCATACAGCAGTTTTACTTTATGGATCAGTAAACTGTCTTTAACTGTCGTAACGAAACCTTCGCCACGCGCCGATGTGCTGGCTAAATAGCCAGCACATCGGCGTACTAGTGTAATAGTATGTAAATACATACTTAACATTACGTGCGGCTCAGATTATTAAACTTACCTAATCTAACGTGTTTAATAAATCTAAAACTATAACAAGTGGTTTGGTGTAAACTACATTATTACCTACAACTTAACTATAACTGGAGTATCCCTCAACGAGGAGAAAACCCCAACAAATCAAGTAGTAGTAGTAGGGTGGAAGTAGAATAGTAGTAGAGTAGTAGTAGGGTAGAAGTAGAATAGTAGTAGAGTAGAAGTAGGCTAGAAGTAGAGTAGTAGTAGAGTAGTAGTTAGAAGATGTAGGTAGTTGATTCTGAGCGGTACAAAGTTCGCCGGGACAGCTAGTTTCTTTTATATAGTTTCAAGTTCAAAGTTTTTTTTATACTTACGTTTTATATTTTATACCTTTTTAGTTTTATTGATAGTTAGTTTAGTTTGTTTAGTTATCTATTACTTGTTCACATAGTGCATAGCACGGCCAGAATTTGAACTTTGCGCCCTAACTTCTCAAAAGAAAAAGTAATAAAATAAACCTGTTAAGTTTTGTTTTTAATAATAATATTTCCATACCCACAACTTTAAAAAGTCCTTCGAAATTCAATTAAAAGTCGGCAACAAAACTACAAGGTTTTATGAAACTACCGTAGGTTTATTAAGGCAAAGTTTAAGAAAAATAAACTGGGATGGCACTCTCTACAGATCGAGATTTATTAGATGAATTCTCGGTTGACATTTTAATGTCCTCCGATTTTAATCTTTTCTAAAGTAGCTGTCTTTTCAAAAGATTCGTTTTACACTAAAAGACATTCTTTTGTTTACTTTAAAATAAGAGAAGGCCTTTTCATGGAATTTAAATTTAGCAAAGGTTATTTATTTAGCTTGGCACCTTTGCCAAATTTTAACTGTACCTAGCTTAAATACCTACGGGTGCCGGCAGTAGAATGTTATGATGTGAGAGAAAGGGCCTCTTATAGATACAGTTCAAGCCTGCTAAGGGATACTCCGGAAGATGGGCTGCGTCTTTTCGTGTATCAACATCCCGTACTGTGCTCCCCAACCCGCCTGCCAAGCGTGGTGAGTATGGCAACTACTCCTCATGCAGATCCATGATCCCTCATGCCTTTTTTCAGTAGTGGGGGCGGCTGAAATGATAGATTGGTTTTACTCGTTAGATATTATTATTAACAGCCCAGACTAAATAATGTTGTAAGAAGGATGCTGTAAGTTTGTAAGCACTCAACCAATATCTAATTTATAGAAATAGAAAAAGAAAATGTTTGTTTATGTCTCAAAGGACACAGACATGAATAATACAATAACACGCTGCTATAGAGAAACATAAATTGATTTCGGATGTAATCGATTGGTTGCGGTGTTACGAAGCTGAATATATATGTAAAAAGTCGGGTTAGTTACACAACTCAAGAACGACGGGACCGATTTCAATGGTCTTAGATTTCTTTGGATATCAGCGTCCGGGTTAACATTTAGAATTAGCATATGATTATTTAAACATCGTAAAAGTACATAGAAAAAATAATTTCACGTAAACTCATTTTATGTTATGTGGGGTATAAGGGGGGCAAAACATCCAGCCTCCCAAGCCAACCTTACCTGCACGTGGTGACCCTGCTGACAAACAAACAAGGCTCTGGCGACTCACCAAGACGCACTGGCCAGCGTGGTGTTTTATGGCTAAACCCCCTCTTATTATGAAACACGTCCAATACAAACGGCCCTCAGTTCCCGGCGGCCCCGCTATTCCGAGCTCTGGCAGCGGCTTCGGTTCCGGCGGGGCAGAGGGTGCGAAGAATCCCCGGCAGAGATCCAGCTGCCAAACCTCGATGACCCTGGCTACGCTTAATACACGGACTTTGAAAGACGATGATAGGCTTGTTGAATTAATAGAAGAATTAGAATTAATTAAGTGGGACGTTCTTGGCTTGGCTGAAGTGAGACGAAAAGGTGAAGATCTAACAAGGCTATCTTGTGGTCATCTGCTGTATCACATGGGGTATGATGATTCGTCTTACGGGGGTGTTGGATTTCTTATTCACAAAAGGTTGTATTCCTCCATCAAATGCATCAAGAGCATATCACCGCGTGTTTGTTACGTGATAATAACTCTTAACGAACGATATGCAATAAAAGTAATCCAAGTGTACGCTCCTACTTCAGACCATGCTGACGACGAATTGGAGGTTTTCTACGACCAAATCGAAACCGCATACAATGAAAATCACTGTTACTATACCACCCTAATGGGTGATTTTAATGCTAAAATTGGTCCTCCTTTACAATCAGAACGTTCAGTAGGACAATACGGCCTAGGAAAACGAAACCCCCGGGGACAGGTTCTTGTCGATTTTTTGGAAAAACAAACCATGTACGCAATGAACACCTTCTTTAAGAAACGTACATCCAAAAAGTGGACTTGGGCCAGCCCTGATGGACAGACACGGAACGAAATAGACTATATCATAACACCTCAAAAGAATAGCATTACTGATGTCAGCGTTCTGAGTCGTTTTAAAACCTGTAGCGACCATCGCTTAGTGAGAGCCACGTTCAAATACGACCTACACAGAGAACGATCGAAAATGGTTAAGAAACAACAACCCAAGTACGATAGATCAGCATTCTTTAATTTACAGAAAGAATATCGGCTTGAATTAGGCAATCAATTTACTGGGCTTGAAGATGAAAACTTGGACGTGGACTCGCTAAATAAAAAACTTGGTGAGATAATAGTGGAAACAACAAAATCACATATCAGTAGGACTAAAGCAAATGATAAAAAGCTAACACCTGGCACACATACTCTTTTGGCTCAACGAAGACTCTTAAAAAACAACTCAGAAACTGACCAAAGAGAAATAGAAAAAATAAACAAATTAATTCGCAAAGCTATTAAAAAAGATATTAGATCGCATAACACTAAAATAATAACTCAAACTATTAAAGATCATCAAGGACCGAAAGTTTTTAGACGCAAATTAAATAATAATAGATCAGAAATAAATAAATTAACCAACAGAACCGGGAGCATTATAACAGATCGAGACCAAATAATCCAAATTGTTGAAAACTTTTACGTAGATCTGTATGCGTCTAAAGTGTGTGAGCCAGAATCACCAGACATAGATGATCCAAGGGCTGAACCAGCGGAACACTTCGACGATGAGTTGCTTCCCGAAGTAACCGAAAACGAAGTGGAGTTTGCCCTAAGCCATATGAAACGCGGGAAGGCTTCTGGTGAGGATGGAGTGTACGTGGAAATGCTTCAAGCAGGATGCCCCACAGTTCTTAAACCACTCACGAAACTTTTTAACAAAGTATTAAACGAAGGTGTTACGCCCAAATTATGGGAAAACGCCTTAGTCACGATCCTGCACAAAAAAGGCGATAAGACCAAGCTCGAAAACTATCGCCCCATAAGCCTCCTTTCACAAATTTATAAATTGTTTGCCAAGGTCCTGTGTAATAGACTGTCTCGTTCTTTAGACGAAAACCAACCACCTGAGCAAGCAGGCTTCCGGAGTGGATACTCGACTATGGACCACATTCACGCTGTCAAACAACTAATGGAGAGATGCCGCGAATACAACCGGCCCTTGTGCCTTGCCTTTGTCGACTACGAAAAGGCTTTCGACAGCGTCGAGCACTGGGCCGTGTTTCATTCTCTCAATCGTTGTGGCATTGACAAGCGATACGTGGATATCCTCCGGAAGCTGTACAAGAACGCGAAAATGCAAGTGTGCATGCACGAACTTACAGGCCCCATCTCGATTAATCGTGGTGTACGACAAGGTGATACCATCTCACCCAAACTCTTCACTAGTGTCTTAGAAGATGTTATGAAAACACTCGATTGGGATGAGCGAGGCGTGAACATCTTTGGCCGACACATGTCACACTTGCGTTTCGCTGACGACCTAATACTCCTAGCTGAGAACTCCGCAGATCTCCAGATTATGCTACAAGACCTGCACAAGGCTTCAGAGAGTATCGGCCTTAAGATGAACATGTCCAAAACCAAGATCATGTCCAACAGTCGTGATCCTAAACCCACCATCATTGTTGGAACCACACAATTAGATGTTGTGAACGACTACATTTATCTTGGACATTGTTTATCTTTTGGCCGAGCTTCCCAAGCCAAGGAGATTGCGAGGCGGATCCAGTTAGGATGGGCCGCCTTTGGTAAATTGGACGACATATTAAAGTCGAAAATTCCCCAAAGCCTAAAGACCAAGGTTTATAACCAATGTGTTCTGCCCATACTCACCTACGGCGCTGAGACATGGCCGCTCACAAAGGAATACATGCACACCATACAAGTTGCACAAAGGGCAATGGAGCGCGCCATGCTTGGCATCTCCCTCCTTGATCACATACCTAACGTGGAGATACGCCAGCGTACGAAAGTCGTAGACGTAGGTATGCGGATCGCAAGCTTGAAATGGAGATGGGCAGGGCATGTTGCCAGGCGAGACGACAGCCGATGGACCAAGGCGGTTACAGAGTGGTTTCCGATTGAAACAAGACGGCCTCGAGGCAGACCACCTGCCAGATGGGCGGACGATCTGGTCAGGGTTGCCGGACGACAGTGGATGAGACTTGCACAGGACCGTTTACGTTGGCGTGCTGAAGAGGAGGCCTATACCCAGCAGTGGGTGTCAACGGGCTGATATGATGATGATGATGAAACTCATTTTGAAAAAAGAATAAAATATTGAAATCTGTCACTCATAAATAAAAATGTTCTGATTGTGTACCATGTACAAGTTTTTACTAATATAATTATTATTTCTTCACTTTGCAATGTTGTGATTATTTAATGTAACTTGTATAATCCAGTTATACCTGCATTTAGGTGTAGGTACATGTGGTGATGACATTTTTGGCTGACAATTATTTAGTTAGTAAAGTGGTAGTAAAGTAGTTGTAGTAGTAACTGTACTACTACTGACAGTACAGCAGTACTACAGTACAGCTACTGAGCTGTAGTAGTAAAGTAGTTGTAGAGTATTAGTTAAAGAGTAGTAGTTACTACTCTACTACCACAGCTACTCTACTACTACAACTACTCTACTATATAACTACTTTTTGATGGATTAGGCTTGCCCAACAACTTTATCATCCTGTCAGCTTAGTCAGCTGTTAGTCAGAGGAAAGAACAGGTTAATACGTCTGAAGCTGACTAAGCCGCGGGTTTCCTCACGATGTTTCCTTCACCGTTAAGCACCTGTTAAATGTGAACTTACACTTTTCAAGAAATAAAAATCCATTTGGCCAGTATCGAACCCACGACCTTCGGATTGAAAGTCTGGGGTAAGTACCATTCGGCCAAAACGGCTTAATTATTAGCAGAGTAGAAGTAGTAGAAGAGCAGTTGTAGTAGTAGAATTGTTGTAGAGTAGTGTAGAGTCTTAGTAGTAGTAGTGTGTAGTAGTAGTAGAGTGGTACGAAGTTCGCCGGGACAGCTAGTCTAGTATAAAGTAGAAATACTTTAGCTGTTCATATCAATTACGGTAAACACTTTCCGCAGCGCAAGCAAAATACTTTATTTTACCTCCAGCAAGGCCTCGAGGCATCTAAGGCTCTCTAATTAAGAAGCAACCATTTATATTAAGTCAAACAAGCCTGGTTTATGGTATAGAAATATCCAAGACCAAATTTAAATTAAGTTATTAAAATTCAGTCGGGCCGCGCTATAAAAAGAAATTAAGTATTACGTAAATGGGTAAACTCCCGTTAAAGGGTTGATGAACAAATTAACTAGTGACATCCTAAATGAACGCGCAATGTTCGCCGTGGCCGAAGAATTGAACTGGCAATAGTTTGTTGAACAACTAAATTAATGTAAAACTATTAACTTTCGAAACTTACGAAAATAAAGTAAATGATATGAAAACAATGCATTTTATTCATTTTAGACATTGTGTTTCATAGTAACATTTACTGTCTAAGACCTACACAATTGATATCTAGATAGAAATAGTCTTGGTTTTATTTTTCCATACGTCCGGTTCCATTCCCGAGCTGAATACAAGTTTTTTTTTAAATGTATGAATGCAGATTTTCTTGTTACTAAAATCCATGACTGGTTCCTAAGAAGAGATCTTCGTACGTCTTATAGTTTCAGATTTTCCCATACTGACCGATTTAAATGTGCCACTGTATACCAGGTTAATCGTGCTTTGGGTCAAGCTGGAACCAATAGCATAGGAAATGAAATGTCACGAATGATAATCCTAATGATGTCAGAGTTGAGTTTTATTAGGATCGGTTTATAGTGACACATTAGGGTACTAATTATGATGAAATTGTAACGTATGTTTGTAATTGTAATATTTGTAACATCCGTTACACAATACTTTGTGAATGGTATCCTGACTTGCGCTATTTGCGCAAGCACGTTCAAAGCCAAAATTGGCTACATAAGTCATTATGATAAACAAAGAAAAATATCTAGTTTTAATTCCGCTAATGCGGAAGATAGCATTAGCGGAATTAAAACTAGATATTTTTCTTTGTTTATCATAATAATATGGATTTCCGCAAAGTAACGCCTGATTCTATTAACTATACATAAGTCATCTTGGAGTTCATCCACACTCATACATAGAAATAAGGTTGCAGTAGCCGAAAACGGTAAGGAGGATTATTAGCAATATGATGAGTTCGGCTCATTAACTTGTCGATTAAAACTCATTTAGTAGCGTTAACGAAAAAACTCATAGAGTTAAAAGAGATTTGACCAAAGTGATTATACTAATTATAATGGGACACACCCCGTATTCATTGTAGGCAAATAGTACGTACTATGTTACCTATCTAATTTAACATAATTATTAAAGTGTAAAATATATTAATTTAGGTTGGTCCTTCGCTACACGCACAGAAACACCTATGAGCTTCACAAAATTACTCATGATAAAATTAGTGATGCTCTATCTTAGTTTATAACATGGTTTTTAGATGTTTTCTTTTAGTCTATAGTTACATAATTACATCTTTTTTTGTAATAAAAAATATATAAGTAATCTATCAACCATCTACCTGTAACACAAGCTCTGCTGTCTTTGGGGCTAGGTAGTGCTGTCTGTAATGTCCAGCATTATTTATTAATATAATTTTAGTCATTGAAATAGTTGAAACCGCTTCTCACAAATGTTTGTTATAATAAAAAGAAAAACGACAGAAAATTAGCTGTGCTTTTATACATAATATGTCTGGTGGAAATGGGGGGAGGCCTTTGCCCAGCAGTGGGATGAAAGTGGCTTATAATAAATAAATATAATTCAAATCTCCATCCCATCCAATTTAGTAGTTTGTCTGTAACATTTATGCGTACTTTGTGATTAGTAAAGTCGTAGTAGGAACAGTTGGCACAAAGCGCACGTAAAGCAAAGGGAGCATTTGATACCTGGTTTAATTTTGGGAGCGAGTTTAAAGCTCGCGTTTAATGCACGACCGTCCGACATACATATGTACGTAAAGGATTCAGGCTTGACCTGAATAATCTTATGAATCCTTTACGTCCAGCAAACTGCCCTGTTGTCAAGCATAATTGCTTGGTTTAGGCTTCTGGTTTTGTTGTTGTCAACATAAAAACGTGCTGAACCTGTAATTTCACCGGGAACCACACCCTTCGACCAAGTAGACCAGGATAAAAAGTGTAGCCTCGTGGTTCTACTTATAGGACAAAGAGTAAGGGCTCAGCTTTTATATTATAAATGATTTATGCAGCGTCAGTAACCCATGCTGTACTGGACGCTGCAGTGCCTGGGATATTAGTCTGTGTTAAACTTGCGCGATCACGACACATTATTATCACATATTTAACCGGGTATTTATCGCGTTATTTACCTTTAACTTTTTAATATTGCCCGACGTTTCGATAGGATTGCACCCATCGTGATCCAAGACAGGATCATTGTGGTCAGTCTTCCCGGGACCACGATGGGTGTATCAATAAAGGTAAATAACGCGATAAATACCCGGTTAAATATATGATAATGCTTGAGATATTGTTAGATGGATTAGGCTTGCACCTGTACCATCCTCACAGCTTAGTCTGCTATTATTCGGAGGAAAGTTAAAAGGTCTGAAGCTAACTAAGATACGGGTAAAATGAAGGATCAGGGTAAAAAGACATGCTCGTATCATGCGTGATACCATAAAGCTCTCTTGGTCTTTTTGTTCATCAGATTTGTATTATTTAATATCAGTATTTAATATCTATCGTGTCTGGGCAATTGTTTCCCCAGATAACCCAATACCCAATTTAAATTAGATATTCTCGTTGACAATAAGGCTTAGCCTAGTTGTTGTTACACAAAGGCTAGTCTAATCACAGCGCTGTACGCCTTGTCAGGAACCAGCACTGGCCCACCCAATATTGTTACTGGGAACAGGGAATGCAGGGATTATGTATGTACAATGGCGAGCACCGCCTCTAAAGCTTAATAGATTTACTGCCTACGTGCTAGCAAACATGCTTGATGTTTGACCGTCATAGGTACTAAGGTGGTATACGATTAGGTTCTTAGCTATTATCAGTTTTTAACGCTTTTAAGTTTAACCTTTTGCAAAATTGACATGAATTTTGAATTAAGTTTTAAAATGTTGTTTTGAATGGACATTTTTTTAAAGGTTTTGGACCAAAATGGTATGTAGGAAACCTTATGGTATCACTTTGTCTGTCTGTCTGTCTGTCACAAATGGATTCTACTACTGATGCTATCGACTTGAAATTTGCAATAGTATAAGATAACGCTTTTTCACTAACATGGAATATATAAAATGTTGATAAATATTCTCATTATGATTGCTAGGAAGATGGAAAGGGGATCTCAAAAATTTGGGGTATCATATGAAAGGTATTCATTTGTACATTAATAAACAGTTTTTAGTTTTTCTGTAAGCCGTATAGTTTTCAACTTATTTACAAAAACGTTGAAAAAAATTGCGTTGCGGGGGGTGGAAAGGATGTTACTTGGTTATGTGGGTAATCATATGAAAGGTCCGCCTGCGACGCAAGGGGTTGCGGGTTCGATTCCCGCCTCGGGACAAATGTCTGTACGATCTGCAGATATTTGTTCAGGGTGTTCTGGGTGTTTTTCTATATATAATAAAAATATCTATCTATGTAGTATAATGTATTAAGTATATCAGTCATCTAGTACCCATAACACAAGCTCTGCTTAGCTTGGGGCTAGATGATGCTGTGTGATCTGTCCAGCATTATTTATTTATTTATTATTTATTTAATTTTGGTTTTGCTTTGAGCCGTAGGTATAGTTTTCGACTTATTTACAAAAACGTTGAATAAAAAGCGTTCCCCTCCTTATCTTCGAAGTTTGCGACCTCTGAAACTGTTATTGCTAATAGAAGTGTACGTAAAGATTACAGGAAAATTATAACGAACTCTCTAATTTGCATAGTTTTTAGAAATTATCGAAAGTGTAAAAAATCAACATAAGTTCCGCTATCAGACAAGAAATGGCGCTGTCAAGGTTCTCCAAACAATATAAACCGCCTTTATCATTATATTATATTGTATGATGACAAGCCCTCGCTGCGCGAGTCCAACTCGCCCTTGGCCGGTTTTATTTTTATATAAGCTATTTTCTGGAGGACTGGACCTGCGTAGCTCAGGTTCGAGAGGTCTGGAGGAAATGGGGGAGGCCTTTACCCAGCTGTGGGACACTAATGGCTAATAATAAATAAATGTGTTTTTAAAGCTTATTTTTTGTTTCTAGTATGGTTAGTCAAATTCAAAGTAGCTCGGATATATATACAATACTTACATAATCCATTATAAGTGAATATTCTTAACCTAACTGTAGGTCACGCCTGAAATGATGATGATGTAGGTAGGTAGATTTATTTAGACATTGAGAACTTTTCTCGGCATCGTAAATAATCAAACCTGTAATTATCTGGGCTAGCTTGTTTAAAACTCAAATTAAAACAGCTATTTTGTGGTCGTAAGAATATCCTATTCAAAGAAAAGTAAACAAAAGAATGTCTTTTGAGAAAAATTCACTGCCGACATAAAACGGTTTATTGGCTCTAGAATTATTACATGAAAATAAATTGCGGCCATTCCATCTTCCTTTAACTTTTCAATAGCCGTCAGCCCCACCAATAAAGGTAGATGAGCTGTAAATTCTGAGATGTATTTCTTTTCAGGTACACTGTGAAAACAACGTTATGTGAACGTTGAAGGATTACGACTTGAGAGCAGTTGTGACATGACTATGGAGTCAGTTCTTGCAAAGTGAAGTTAGAACCTGATGTAAGTGAGTGAGTGTAGTGAGACAAGATGAGTTTCTTCTCGTCTATCGGGCAGTATGTGGCGGGTGTTGCGGATAGTGTGGCGGGGCTGGCGTTGTCGCCGCGCCGCGCGCCGCCTGCTAGGCACCGCTCCGAAGACGTGCAGCCTCAGAAACCGAAGCCTTCTACGGCAACTATGAGAGGTGAGGGCGTTATTAACTTTTTAACTTTTAAACTTACGCGATCAGATCAAGTTATAAATACATACCATGAACATGTAACCGGGTAATAAGAGTCTACTCGCTACCATGGCTAGTGTCAGTCAAAACATCGTCGTCGGCTTAAAAGAAAGGCATACGCGAGAAATACCCGGTTATGGTGGAAGTATTTAGAACATGGTACGAGGAACTAGACTACTTGACACTGAAAAATAGGTTTTGTACCCATATGTAGATACTACAAGGACCTTTACGGGGATACTTAGTATGTCCGAATCCACAATGTGAATCTTATCCCAAAAATAAATCGCAAAGCATTCAATCCAGTGGAGTTTATCACAAGGATTAATTTTGCACCCATGAACTTGAATTTATTCCACTTTGTAACGCCTTGTGCACTACTTGCACGAAATAATGAGATAGGTATAGCACTAAAGTTTTATTGTTGTCGTAGTGTTATGTGCCAGAAAACGACGGTACATACTCGTGGTTTACGACATACGGCTAGTATTTCACTGTAGGAAATTTCAAATTAGATTATAGTGCTTCTCTGTGGGTATAAACAAGTGAGTTCTACTAAAGTTGATGTGCTTTTATTCAGAATAGCACTGTATAAAATATAATATTAGTTGCCTGCATGTTGTGAAGAGCAAAAAAAAATGTTCCGCCCGTGGGATGAGATGAGAAACACTTTAATTTTGCAATTTTCTACATAAAACTATATTTATTTAATGTAGGTAAAGGGCAGTTATACGCAGGACACTCAGAAAGTTTTTCGAAAATAAAATGAAGTGATAATATAGGTCATTTAATTTAAATAAATATTTTCAATGTACAAACTTTCATGCGTCTGAACCAACTTTCGAAACACTTTTTCCAGTCCGCCGCAGATACCTCGTTTACAGCCTGCTCGAACGCTGACAGCGCATCTTCCGGCGACGAAAATTGTACAGCTGTTTCTTTTTATTTTCGGGAATAAAAAGAAGTCACTCGGTGCTAGGTTAGGTCTTTAAGTAGGGTGACCCAGGAGTTTGACCAGCGTGCTATCCAGGAAGTCCCTTGTTTTGAGCGCGATGTGTGCGGGCGCGTTGTCCTGGTGAAGCAGTAGCCCGCGGAGCCCTGTGTTTGGTCGCTTGTTGCTAACAACAGTGGACACTTCTGCCAAGCACTTGGTAGTACCATTTGGCGTTGATGCTTTTTTGCGGAACCGAATCAACGCCGAATGGTTTACTACCAAATGCTTGGCAGAAGTTTTCACTGTTGTTAGCAACAAGCGACCAAACACAGGCTATAAATAAAGACGACTTGAGAACCTCCTCCTTTTTTGAAGTCGGTTAAAAAGAGGACAATTCCACTACATTGTTTTGTTATATCTCAAAGATATTGTGATAGTGGCGTTTTCGACGATAACTTCCTGGTAGCTTGTTTTTTTCATTATCGTCATATTCCATCTAATACGCATTCATCATTTCAGCCATAAAGCGTCCACTACTGAACACAGGCCTTTCTCATGGATCTCCATGAGGGGAGTTGTCATACTCACCACATTTGACAGACGGGTTGGCGAGCGCAGTAAGGGATGTTGATACACGGAAAGACGTTGCTGCCCATCTTCCGGAGGTATCCCTTAGCAGGCTCTTATTGCATCCACGGGTATGAGAGGAGGGGTAACATTCTACTGCCGGCACCCCACGGCTGGTTCAAGAACCCTCACACAAAAACCCTCTTGAACCATTTCGTCTATTAGTGAAACTGTATGAAAAACCATCTGGTAGTTTTTGAGTTAAGCCGTAAAGACGGGGTCTCTGAATGTTGTTTCCTCAAAACCTAACTAGAAGTCGCTGTTGCATTTTGTAGATCGCACTAAAGAAAGCGCAAAGCAGTGAAACCTCAAAACATTTTCTCTTAAATAATCATCTCTCTTGGCAGTCGAGGCACTTGGCTAGGGCCAAAACAGACGGTGATAGTAAGTAGTAGCTCGCATCACAGAACAGATAAAAATTCTGTGGCTCGCATGTTATTATGTCGACCGCATGTTATAATTCCGACATCTCCTTGCGTCATGACTTTGTTTTGAGGGTTCCGGACCAAAATGGTAAAGAGGAACCCTTATCGTATCACTTTCTCTGTCTTTCTATGTCTTTTATTTCTTTGTTTGTCTGTAGCAAATAGATATCTTGAGAACTACTGATGCTATCGACTTGAAATTTGAAATGGTACAAGATAACGCTTTTTTACTAATATGGAATATAAAAAATGTTGCAAAATATTATTATTATTAGGAAATAAGTCTCAAAGTTTTTTAGTGAAGTTACTAGGTCATGTGGGGTATCATATGAAATGTATTCGTTTGCACATTAAGAAACAGTTTTTATTTTTGCTTTAATCCGTATAGTTTTTGACTTATTTACAAAAACGTTGAAAAAAATAGCGTTTCCCCCCCTAAAAAACCCTTGTCTCCAAAGTTTGCAGAGATGAACCCCTGAAACTTTTATTGCTTAGAAAAGTGTACGTAAAGATTACAGGAAAGTTATAGCAAACTCTCTTATTTGTTATAGTTTGTCATAGTTTTTTTAAAAAATGGGGTGGTAAGGTCTCAAAAATTTTAATGAAGTTACACGGTCATGTGTATTATATGAAATGTATTAATTTGCACATTAATAAACTGTTTTTAGTTTTGCTTTAAGTCGTATAGTTTTCGACTTATTTACAAAAACGTTGAATAAAATAGCGTTCCCCCTTATCTCCGAAGTTTGCGGAGATAAACCTCTGAAACTTTTGTTGCTAATGGAAGTGTACGTAAAGATTAGAGGAAAATTATAACGAACTCTCTAATTTGCACAGTTTTTTAGAAATCATCGAGTGTAAAAAATCTACACAAGTTCGACAATGGCGCTGTCAAGGTTCTCCAACAAAATATAATCCGCTTTTATCATATATTATATTGAATGATGGCACGGAACCCTCGGTGCGCGAGTCGACTCGCTCTTGGTCAGTTTTATTTTATCGTGCAATCGCTCTAACAAAAAGATTTCCAACATAAAAATATGAAATAAAACCTTCTCTCTAAAAGTATGTTTCTGTCGGATAACAAAGTCAGGTGTCGAGATTATTCCTCTATTTATACATATACTGTTGCATTATTCATCTGGTAGAATATGCTTATAAAAGTACGGCGTGTAATGTTCTGAACGATGTAAATGTCAGAGTTTTCTCGCCCTGTAGCACGGATAGGCTGGTGAAATCGCACAAATACTTCTTGGATAATGATCTTTTAAATACTTCTTAACTCATCTAAAGTCGGATTTATGTGAAGAACTTGAGCTCTCTTTTAATTTTGCAGGCGTTTATAAGAATAATATTACATAAAGGTGGGAAAATATGAGGTAAAAGTTTAAAGGTTTTGAACTTGAGTGAAGGGAACTTTGAGTGCGTATTCTACTCGTTTAATAAAATAATGAGGATAATCGTTATCTTCGAGTATATTCAAAATGGAAGCAAGTTTGCGCCTAAACCATTTTGAGGTTTATTTATCGTTGTAAAGATTATTTAGAAGGTTAAACAAACTTACCTTAAGTGAAGTTTGACCGTAATACGTCCACTACTGAACACAGGCCTCCCTCATGGATCTCCATGAGGGGTAGTTGCCATACTCTCCACGCTTGGCAGGTGGGTTGGCGAGCGCAGTACGGGATGTTGATACACGTAAAGACGCTGCTGCCCATCTTCCGGAGGTATCCCTTAGCAGGTTCTTACTGCATCCACGGGCATGAGAGGAGGGGTAACATTCTACTGCCGGCACCCCACGGCATACTTGTAGTGATCCATGAAAAAAAAGGTTATGCTCCACTGTCTTCTCAGTTCGACAGTGACATCAAGTGACATTACTTTGTTTACATTATTGGCAGCGTTTGAAAAAACAGACTATAGGCCAAACGCAGTCCGAATACCTTCCATTTTAAAATGGTGGTTTTCACAAATTTATCCATCTTTTTTGGGAACAAGAAATATATTAGATAAAAACTAACCCGGAACGTCTTTACATTCCATAACTGCTCCGGACCACAATAGCTTATTGATATCAATACGAATATGAAATACCTCATAATTGGAAAATGAAGGTTCACTCGGTTCGTATTTCTGCCATACGGGTTTGCAAAACGGAATTTTATACCCCGTAACATACTCAAGGACAAGTAATAGATTTCCATTTGTTGAAAAAATATTTAAGCCTACCAGCGTAGCCAAATGGCTAGTAGAATAGACTAGAATAGAGAATAGACGAGGTAAATACCTCGTCTATTCCTTCTGGGTTGGCTTGGTATCGTTCGTCTTCGTCAAGTTCTTGTAACGATCGTTCGCATGTGGACGGCGAGACGGCGGGTGATTCCTCGGCCCACCTCTTCTGCCTCTCTGTGACCTGGGTGGGCCCCGATAGTTTTCTGTACGGGTCGGACGTTGATTCGGTCTGTTTGAAGTCGAGGGCTGGGGCTCAAATGTCCTTTTTATTTGAAAACCGGACTTTTCTGCTAATTTTCTAGCTCTAATCTTGTCACTAAGATTCTCGCCAAACAAAAACGCGTCATGTATAACCCCTTGTATCATGGAACATTTTTTTTTTATCGAGGCTAAAGTTTATAAGTTTTCTCCTCGCATTTGTATTATGGCAATACAGATCGACAATCAAAGTTGTCATTAGATTTGTTATGGCCACGATGCCTTTTCCTAAATGATTCTGCGTCTTTTCGAGACGCCTATCTCTGTTTTATGTAGAATCCGAGAGAACGGAAGCAATTTCTACATCTAATTCAGGCGCCTTAAGCAAATTAAAGTTTTCAGGAATAAGGATATTTTCCATCAGAGATTGTATGGATTCTTTACTTAGCCCTTCTACAATGATCCTTCCCCACCGTTCAGAGACCGCCTCTCTTATTTTGGGCGCAATAGTTTCAACTTTATGCTTAGAAACTTCCAAGGCTTCCAAATTATCGTTGGCTGGTACCGGAACTTGATCCTGTATTACTTCAACAGTAGCTTTTGTCAAACTAACTGTATCGGTTATAAGTTAGCCCGTAGAAACATTTTTGTCACTAGGCTGTCCTACAGGTATCGATAATACTGATAGCAGGTCTTGATCTGATGAAAAAGAGTGCTCAGACTCGTCATCTGCAATTTATTGAATACCTGGGGTATTAATTTGTAGGTACTGAGGTGGTAATCGCATCACCACTCGAGAAGTAATGTACATTTACTGTTCGATCGTAATCGCGTCACGATTCAAAGAACAACAAAATAGCTGCTTGGCGTATAAAAGCTATGAGGAAATTTATTCAATAGAAATCCCAGATCAGATAATAATTAGGTATGTAGCTCAACAAATTAATGGTAGATGGTGATCGCGTCACCATTCGTAATTTAGGTATATACTTTTGTTGGACCCCGACAGTAATCACATCACTGTTCAATATGGGTACTTAGAACCAGACAGTAATCACGTCACTGTTCAATAATGGTACTAAAAATTATAAAACTTATTTTGGTTGTAATCGCATCACAACTCAAAAGAATTTGCAAGTGTGCAACGCACAAAGTCGTATAGGCTACTTATTGTAGCACTGATCTGATCCTTACTCTTTGTGATTGAGTTTATGGCAGTCGTTACATAATAGCAGGCACCATAATGTCATACTGTGACTAGCAGTACCATAAACTACCTACTTGGTAGTAACGAATAATTATTTGTAGATAAGTTAGAACATTTAAATCATATTTTTATGGTACAATTTTGTAGTCGGAATGAAATTGCAAACATTTTTGCGGGTAGGAAGGTAGTATACAGGTCGTAATTAGAAATTACAATCATCGCGAAGGAATAGGTAGGTATAGATGTTGTTATGTAAGAAAATAAATAGGTACTAAGTACTTACAATCATCACCTTCCCAATCCGAACGACTATCACTTGGTTCAGAACAATAGTTTTCCAAACGTCGTTCTAAACGTCGTATTTTCCGTTTAATTTTCACCAAATTCTTTCGCTTTCGTTTTCCCATTGTAAATCACACCTAATAACGTCTTTCCACTGCACTATAACTTTGCAACACTTTGTAAAAACATAATTTCTTAATTATGGAAAGTTTCGATGCCCGAACACAAGAAACGAATGACGGGAAGACGAAGCAGCGGCGCGCGGGCGCAGAGCGGGAGATGGCGCCACTAGGGGTTTTCTTTTGGTTGTTTTTATTTGATAGCTATAAAAAATATGTTCGGTGCTTGGTACATTCAGAAATGTACTACCTGTTGAATTTGAAAATCTAGAGGATGCAGCGACGTAGTATAATTGATTATTTGATTTCGGTCGGGATCCATATTGTTTTTTGTATAAGAAGTTTAAAGTTTTCATTATTATTGTTCTAATTTCGGATAAAGGTTATCTAAGTTAATTACATTGAATCTTAATTAGGTTCTGAAAACTGGTTAACGATATTTAGTTCAGTAAAAAATACCAATTCTTCCTGCTGCTTTACAGTTCGCCGATTTTTTTATTATAGTGCGGTGAAACACTGAGGTGATCAAAACAAAATGTGAATGAAAGGTTGACAATTTCTCTCTTCTTGTTAGCCACATTCAACTCTATGGATGTAGTACTCCTTCATGTAATGCCCTTTCTTACGGTCTTGTGCGGTTCTACCCATTTCACTTTTGTTCTTTCGACGTTATCGTACCATCGCATTTGTGGTCTGCCTTTTGGGTATGATTGGTTCAAAGGCCGCCACTCGGCCAGCATTTTGTACTGCGCGCCTTGTTTCCTGGCGACGTGACAATTTATTTAGGCCAAAATAGCTTTACCTCGTTTTGCTGCTGGGGGTTCTCTGCCTTGTATCTGAAGCCTAGTCATCTTTCGGATGTGGTTAAAGGCTGTCTGCATGGCGCTGACGATAGGGGCCTCCCTCTCGGTGCAAGGCGCGGCACATTAGACTGCCACGCGTCTTTTTAACCCTCGACCCCAAAAAGGGGTGATATTAGTATAATCGCTATGTGTGTCTGTTTGTAGCTCTTAAACGAGTAGACTAACTTATTTTTCAGTTTTTAGGGTTTCGTGGTAAAACAAGAAACCCTTATAGTTTCGCTTTGTCTGTCTGTCTGTCTGTCTGTCGGTGACAGAGTAAAGCGTAGTCCTGGAAACCTGTTATTTTGCATGGACATATAAAATAACAATGCCAAAATAACGTTACAAAAAAGACTAAAAAAATAATTTATTTGGGATACTTACCTACAATGTAAACTTTTTTTTCTTGATTTTCCCACCGTGTGGGGTATCGTTGAATAGGTATTTCAAAACTATTGTGCGAAGACAATTTTTCATTTTAGGGTTCTCTTTGCGAAATATTAAAGTTTTAAACATGTTTGAGAATTTTGTTTTTGAAAAGTTTTAAACTCTAAATAATCTAAAAAAATAATGTTGTTTTAGCCATGAAAATTCTAGGAAAACAATAACAGTTTAATTTAGTTTAGTAAACTTTAAGACCTTTAACTTTTTAGTTTGGAAGAAATAGTCGCTATAATAAGTAATGCAGTTTCCCACATTTTTTGGAAAAACACCCGTACGAAAAAATCAGTACGGATTCAGAAAAGGTCTTTCTACAGAGGATGCTGTTCTGGATCTGACAAATGAAATTGTTCGGCATATCAACCGTAAGGAGAAAAACCCTGTGTATTTTTCTAGACTTATCTAAAGCTTTCGATTCTGTTTCGATACCGCTCTTACTGACCAAAATGCAAGCTATGGGAGTTAGGGGAGTTAGGGACCTTTGACATTTTTAGGGATTATTTATCTCATCGCCCCCAGTGTGTAAAGACAAATTTATAAGTCTTGATGAGCGAATCTGCTACGGTGTACCACAGGGTAGTGTCCTGGGTACTACTCTTTTTCTAATTTATATTAACAGCTTATGTCGACTAGCTTTACCCTGTTTCAGGGTTTTAACTTACGCCGATTACACAACACTCTAAATACGTATCTATTTACTAGAGGTAGGTACGCACCCCTGAGTGCCTACTAAAATCCGCGAGCAATCTAACGCATCGCTTACAGGTTGTATGTTTTAGGGTTTCCTCGCGTGGTGCCGACGGAAGGTGCCTCGGCCCTCGGGTCGAGGCGCCGCACGCTGGACTGCCTGGCGCCGGCGCCCCCGCCTCGCCGAGGAGGATCACTGCGCGTGGCACGCAACCCGCCGCCCGAGAAGCCTCCGACCATGGCCTTCTGCAAGCGCCGCCTATCGTGGCCTGAAGTTGACAGCACTGTGAATTCTGGGTAAGGTCGAGCAGATAAACGTCTGTAAACCATAATAATAATAATATAAACTTTATTTCAGGCAACTATAGATAAGTACCTAGATGTTAAATACTTAATCTAAGGCTCATATAATAAATACCTTACAGACTGACATACATAAAAATAATATACTAACTACTAAGTTACACGTTTGTCCGGCGACGTTTTATACTGTACTAGCAACGCCCCGCGTAGGTCCCGTCCGCTCCGTTTTCCGTTCCGAGAAGGGGTAACAAACAAACTCACATTCGCATTCAAATTATTAGTTAGGATGTACATTTCATATATCTTTAACGTAGGTACATAGGTACAATCGCAATTGGAAAGATTCAAGGTACTTACGTAACAAATTTCAAATTGATTCGGATGCCGACGTCCAATAGGAAAGTTTTCTATTGCGGGGCAGGATTACTCAGGACATTACTCAACAGGCATTGAATGGTTAACGGAACCCTCGGTGCGCGAGTTTCTCTCCCACTTGAACGGTCTTGTTTATTGAAACTTTTGTGGATGATTAACCAGCTTGGGGCTCGTGAAACATTACATCAGCCTTTCCATTACGTCGGTTATAAACCTTTCATTAAATAGATTTTGCAAGGGCAATCGGGAAATGGGTGATATATGTACCTTCTAATTTTAGACACGTGGGCAGGTAGGTATTTATAGAATTTGGCGTCTTATCTTGTAACCAGATATTGCCTTTGAAGGTTTGAGTATATTTGGGGTACTAATAGGTTCCTCCGCTAGGAAATACTTATGTAACAACGCTACAGCAAAAGCCATCAAGACAAATCACAATATTGACCAAGTCAAAGACTGGAGGATATTGACGAAGTTAATGACTGGAGGATATTGGCGTGTTTCCGTGATGGTGAATTGCAAATTAGTAGAAACTCCTTGACATGTCGTGAATAGAGCACGTAGTTGGTACCGACAAATACTTACCCACGACAACAAGTAGGGAACTTAAAAGTTTTTGCTTAAATTAGAATTACCAAATACGTCACATATTTGAGGTATTTCTAGTGAACTTGAGTACCTATTTTAGAAACAAATTATCTCTTATCACATGGAAAAAAATATCTGAAGCGAAAGAATTCAATTATGAGCTTTATTCAATTTTAATGTGTCTTGTTCTTCTTTTGTAAATTGACTATTCTATGTAGCTATTTTTGCTCTATTGAATACTTATTGACTTTGAGATTGATAAACTGAAAAAAACCTTTTGTAAAAGTATATATAGAACTTATATCAATGTAAAAAAATAGAGACCTAAACTATAAAATATCTACATAAGCAGTAAATCCCACCTGAACTGTAAAAAAAAATATTTTTAAACGTCGTTATAAAAATATATTTTTAAACGGTCAAGCTACCCTTCCACGATTTAGAACCAAGCAACACGTTGCGTTAGAACTTGACAGATTGGGCAATCAGACAGGCTGCCGTTTAGCTAAACTGTCAGCGTGAGTGAACACAAATGAACACCGGCCATCCGTACCCCGGGCGAACTCAGAGCGACAGGAAATTTCCTATTGCCGTCCTAAACAGAGATTAAATACTCTTTGATGCAACGGAAAACTGGGAAAACAGGGAATTTGATCATTCCTATCCCAGGTGCAGGGATTACCTAGCGTCTTTAATTTCCTTAATGGTCTCTATAAACAAAGCGAGAGGTAACTGAGAAGGGAAGTGCGGAAGATAGCTAGACGAATCGATTTGTCAGCGGGAGTCCCATTTGGTCGAATAGAAAATTTGATTAAATCGGCGGGTGCTTATTGCCCCTTATTTGTTTTGCGTTCTGCGTACTTTAAATGTAATCATTTTAACAAGCTTTTATTTAACTTGCAATGTTTGTAAGCCCCGCCGTGGGGCAGTAGAATCTTGCTTCTCCTCTCTTGCCCGTGGATGCAGATATAATCTGCTAAGGGATACCTCCGGAAGATGGGCAGCAGTGTATTTCCGTGTATCAACATCCAGTATTGCGCTCGCCAATCCGCCTGCCAAGCGTGGCGAGTATGGCAACAACCCCCTTGTGATCTTGGAGACCCATGATGGGAGGCCTTTGTCCAGCAGTGAATGTGTACAGCACTCCTGGCATGGCTGACATGATTAATGTTTGTAAATTGTTTGTATGTTCAGGATTTAATCCTGCAAGGTGAATTAGACACACTCCCAGACACCGATTGAGGTAAAATGTTGCATACGCCTTAAGTTTTGATGACAATACAAAATGCCATGTTATATTAAAATACTTAATACATTTTCAAAATGGCCGCCGTCTCAAGATGGCAAATAATATAATTTTGTCAAACGCCGTAATATACATATACATGAAATGAAAGTGCTTTAGAAGCTTGTTTTTAAAATGTTGTCTTATATATGGTCGGTGTAGTATTACGGGGGACAATGTACAACACACCCTAACGCGGGACGGCAAATCGGGTACCCCCCATCAGAATCAGACCCACTACACATTTATATTGTGACATGTTCAGACATGTTTTGTCATAGGAACGCACATATTAAGCCAGCGTTGCCGCTTTAAGCTCGGGAACATACATACGCTTGCAAGGACATGCAACAGGTCACTATGTGACCTACTTCCAGTAACGCTATTAATCTTCACCGGCTTACGTCAATTACGCAGGATGATTAATTGTAGAAGGTCAATGCTGATAAGATTGGCTGGTCTGCTTTACATAAATTGCTAGGTATTGATTATTTAAGTGCCTAGGTATGTATGTATATGTAAACTTCTGGACGATAGTCATATCAGATGCTGGAAAGTGACCAAATAAGTTAAATTGCCAAAACACAGCGTACGCTGAGTTGAAGACTAATTTATGCAAGACTTACATGATTTCAGTCTGCCAAGTCGGCAACATAAATAATTCTTTAATTTATCAACAAACAAAAAAACCGACTTTAATGAGAAAATCTAAAATGTTGCTGAAATTAGATGATATTCTATATATTATTATTTATATCTATTACATATGAATATTCTTCTCCATTCTACATCGTCGGAACTGGGTTTAAAAGCAAGCACACATTATTAAGTGAAACAAAAAACCTAACCACAAGTTTAAACTTAAAGATAAAGATATATGTAAACACATACGAAAGAGTTTAAAGGTCACCTCTATTTTGTTAACACAAACAAGTGAAGTTTCTAGATTACCCGGTCTTGTAAACAATAGCGCGGAGTGTAAACAAGGTTGTTACCTTTTAATCTATTGTTTGTGAATCTAGATACTTCCACGTCTCGAATGTTCTTCATGTGCAATATAAATACGCGGGTTTGTTTGCCGAGCAGACAGTCTTTATTTGGCTACGGAAGCGAGCAGTGCGATATATCCGAGTGACTTCAAAGTGAATATAGTGATTAGTGATTTATGTACAAGTGAAAGCAGAAAACAAAACAGAATCAGAAAATGTAGCAGGTGAATAGAAAGATAGTAAATAAAATATTCAATATGTAACACAAAAGCTAAAATAAAAATAAAATGAACAAAATATGTATTTAAGAACAACTAATATTAAAACGGATCGGCTCAGAACGGTTGCTTGTTGTTGGTATTTTCTGTGATATTATAAGATGTTTCTTAAGAGTTTTTTTTTAAGTTTAGGGCATAACACCCTTGAGGGACTCCAGTACCTACACACTATTACATTATTTAAAGATAAAGATACGTTTATTTTGTCACACAAATTACAAATTAATCCATATACACTAAGGTTTAAAAAATAAAATAAAAATGTGACAAAAATGGTCATTACTCAGCATATGCTGTGGCAGAACGGGTCCGTACCACAGCGCTGGTCTTCCGTAGTGACCGAAGTGTGCGGATGGTGGCTACCCCGATACAAAAATGCAGTACATTTCATTCCATTAAGTTTAATTCCAATAACCCTGATGCTGATGGTCTGTAGGTAAGTATGATTATTAGTGGATAGGAATTATCTTAGCTATCTTTCGATGTCGTCACCCTTGAATTTTGTATTATTGAAGAGTTTTAATAACTGTCTGTGGTCTTCTTCATCAGTTCCGCTTCACCAAATCATACTTTCTGAATGCAAATGCTTGACCTTGAACTAAATATGCCGGAATCGACCTACAACATTTAAGGATTTCCCTCGATTCCTCATGGATTTCATCATAAGAACTGAAATATTAAAAATAGGACCTAACTCAAGGTGTAAACGAATTAAAAAAAACCAAATACGAAGACCATTAAATTTATATCTGTGAAATAAATATGTTTAAATTTTTTTTTCAAAACCGGCTTATCATTTTACTTATCAAGGAACAATTAATATAAAACCCGACCGAGCCCGACCAAACTCACAAAATACTTGTAGGTAGGTAGGTACTTGTAGGTAGGCCGTGGGGTGCCGGCAGTAGAATGTTACCCCTCCTCTCCTACCCGTGGATGCAGTAAAAGCCTGCTAAGGGACACCTCCGGAAGATGGGCAGCAGCGTCTTTCCGTATATCAACATCCCGTACTGCGCTCACCAACCCGCCTGCCAAGCGTGGTGAGTATGGCAACTGCCCCTCATGATCTCCATGAGGGAGGCCTTAGTTCAGTAGTGGACGTTTTACGGCTGAAATGATGATGATGATGACTTGTAGGTAATTACTGCTGTTAGGTAATAAAATCTTGACAATTAATACAATATCGATAATATGTCAAAATCAAACTGAATATTTGCCGTGGGGTACCGGCAGTAGAATGTCACCCCTCCTCTCCTGCCCGTGGATGCAGTAAGAATCTGCTAAGGGATATCTCCGGAAGATGGGCAGCAGCGTGTAAGAACATCCCGATATGCATTTTTTGACCTCACGCAGCTTTGGTTGTACCTGTTTAAAACTTGTTTTAACACTGTAAGCTTCATTTGATTCTTTTATGTTTTATTTTTTATTTTGTATGTTGTGTGTGTGTCAAAAATAAATGATTTTCTTCTTCTTCTTCTTCTTCTTCTCACCAACCCGCCTGCCAAGCGTGGTGAGTTTGGCAACAACCCCTCATGCACTTGGATCTCTAAGTCTATGAGGGAGGCCTATGTCCAGCAGTGGATATCTTACGGCTGTAATGATGAATGGTGATGAAACTGAATATATACATAATTGTTACTTTATAAATATACCATTTCAAATACATATTATCCCTATGAGTTAAAAATATTATACTAGTAGCTACCAACATAAAACCAGTAGGTATTTCTTTGTCAAAGTCGTGGATGCAATGCACTCAGTAATTTAAATATATAAAAGAAAGTCGTGTCAGTTACACTAAACTCAAGAACGACTGAACCGATCTGGCTGAAAATTGGTGAGGAGGTAGCTTAGAACCAGGAGACGGACATAGACTACTTTTTGTTTGCGTAAATTAGATCAGATGAGGTTAAAATAATGGATAAAAAAGTTTGTATGGAAAGATCGTTATTTTTCATTTGAAAAACTTAAAATTTTGCATATACACTAGAATTTAAAACTTAATGAACCTGTGTATCAGAATTCCTCAAAAATCATCTTCTAAGTGCAAATATAGGGAATGAAAATTTGTTGGAGAATATTTTTTTCACTTGATTTACGTGAAATTTCACATAAATACTTACATAGCTACCAAAATTATTAAACACATGTTTCAGCGTTAGTTGTAGCGTAGTTGCAGGGAAGTTGTACGGTAGTTGTAGGGTAATTTGTGAGTAGCGGTTGTAGTAGGTGCGATACGAAGGTGCGATACGAAGTTTGCCGGGATAGCTAGTTAATAAATAATGCTGAAGTAAGCAGCTTGTGTATGGGTACCAGATAATTGATAGATTACCTGATTTTTTTTTTATAAATTAATGCTTTATCATCATCATCATCATCCACAGCCCGATTTCACCCACTGCTGGGTATAGGACTCCCTAAGTTTGTGCCATCCACCACGACCCTGTGCGCCAGTCTCCATAGATCTCCATGAGGGGCAGTTGCCATACTCACCACGCTTGGCAGGCGGGTTGGTGGGCGCAGTATGGGATGTTGATACACGGATAGACGCTGCTGCCCATCTTCCGGAGGTATCCCTTAGCAGGCTCTTACTGCATCCATTGGCATGAGAGGAGGGGTTTCATTCTATAAAATTTCGAAATATATCTGCCGGAAATTTACAAACATTTGTCCCGGGTCTGGGTATTTTTCTTCCTGCGTCTCAATACCGGCTATTACACCAACTGCGCCACGGAGGTCGACTCTGTTCCAACTCATGTATCTAACGTCCCTCACATCGAACGCCCACACAGTAACCAGAAATGGCTGCATGTAGCGAGCGTATTGATTTTTCCTGTCCTATCCATCAGCGTTATTCTTGAAATTCAGTTGGGGATTGAAAACAAACTTTTCGCATTTGATAAAAGTGTATGTAACCCTGATAGACTTTGGTAGAATATGGTGTAGCAGGTACGAAATCTAACCAAGTTCAAAAGTATCTTAAAATTTCTTAGTAGGTAAATGTATGTTCTTCGTAATCAATGTATACTCGTACTAATTACCAAGTGAAACTAATTATTCAGTTTTTTGATTCTCTGGAAAACTTTGTGCAAGAAGGTGAATCTAACACCAACGGGAGGTTTTGTTACAAAGAAGAGGAAATATTTTCCATTCCTTTGAGAAGTTTTAGCATGGTTTGTTTACATTGTTCTCAAGGTAATAAAACACAATGCTAAAAAAGATAATCTAACAGAGTGGTAACTTGGATTTTTTGTTTTACTTTATATATAATGTTTGCATGTTTTAAAGCCCAGTTCTGATGATGATAAATCGAAGGAAGTACTTAAATGTAATTGGCGTACAGAATCTATCATATTGTCTGGTAGATGGCAAAATAACGTCAAGTAAAGCAGAAATGTTAAGGGAAGTCGGAAGGTTCTATGTACGGCTCTACGATTCGGTCGGTAAAGTAAAGTACAGTACAGTAATGTACAGAACAGTACAGTATAGTACAGTAATGTACAGTACAGTAATGTACGTGTCTTGCCACCCATCAAGGCGGCCTTTTGCCGCCCCAGAGTGACCTCTTGCCACCCCCAGAGTAGCCTCTTGCCACTCATTAATGTGGCCATAAGCCAGTTTTATTTTACTACGACTTATTTACCTTGTTTTTCACCAACTTTTGTAGTATATTCGGTGTCCGTTAGCATCGTCCCCTCTGGCATTTTCCTTAACTTATCATGTGCATACCTACTTATAAGTACGGTTTGAGTTTAAAGCTTTTAATAAATATCGGTAGCCGTCAAAGTTTTTAATAATTTGAAATGGGCCTCTAAATTTTGGATCCAATTTTGTTTGATGTCTTTCTTCTTTTTGAATTAATAAAAAATCTCCTACAGAAAAGAGAATGACTTTAGCTTTTGTTCTATCAAACATGACTTTGTTATATTTAGCAGATTTTTCTACACCCTCTAGTGCAGCTTTTCTTATTTCGTCCAGTTCTATGTTAACGTCTTCCATATCACTAGTCATTAAGGATATGGGTCTTGCTACCTTCCCAATTAATAGTTCTAATGGTGAATCTTTTGTTATGCGGCTAATAGTGCAATTAATTGCAAGTTGTACCTCCCCTAATAAGTCTCGCCATGGATTTCAAAACACTCATGATACGCTCTACTTGTCCGAACCTGTCGCTATGAAATGGAGTTTGATATTTTTTGATTGTCAAATTCACGAAATTCCTTACTCGTAAAACACCTGTCTTGATCTGCAATTATTCGGGTAGGTGCGCCAAACAAAGATACGCTTTGAGTGACTGCCTGTATACTCCTCTGTGTGTCAACGTTTTTTGAATAATACACATATTTTGTGAATTCATCTATTAAATCAAAAACATACTCTTTTGAATCATTTTTTCCACTGAGTTTCCCTGTGATGTCCATGTGAATTGTATGTCAAGGAATTGATACTTTAGGTATTGGATGTAATTCAGCCTGAACTCTGTGATATACTTTTGAAACTTTGCAGGTAATACAATTATCAACAAACTTTTTAACGAATTTACTCATCTTAAAAAACCAATAATAATAATATAGCTTTTCAAAAGTCTTTTCTGCACCAAGATGAGCAATGGATTCATGAAAATTGCTGACCACCGTAAATGGAAGACACTTTGACCTTCCATTTCTTAGATTTTTTCTGTAAATAACACCTGATCACAACATATGTTTTAGCTATCTCCTCATCTATTATGTTGTTTTCCAGGTCATAGATAATTTTCTTTGTCTCTTCATCACGTTTTTGTTCTGCAAGAAGCCAGTTTGAACTCAATTGTGTCACGTCAATCCGCTTATAATTAACTGTTTCTGGTTTTAACTCTATCGGTAAATGATTCCGTGAAAAAAAAGTCTGCAGGGACATACGCTTTCCTAGTTCATACTCTATGTCAAATTCGAATGATTGAAGATAGGTCCACCACCGTTGGACTCTTGGTGCGAGGTCAATTTTTTTAGCTGACATTTTTAATTAATTACAATCTGTTCTAACTGTGAATTTCCGGCCGTGTAAGTATTGTCTAAAGTATTTTATTGCATTTACTACAGCTAGAGTCTCCAACTCATATTAGTGATAATTTGTTTCAGCTGATATGGTACGCTTACTAAAGTATGCTACAAGTCGCTGTTTTCCCTCAACCTTATGAATTAATACAGCTCTATTACACAGAAAGTCTTGTTACTTCCAATTCATCATTCCATGTTTTATCACTTTTTAAAGATTTAAAGTTGAGAAGTTGATATAATGGGGCCATAATTGTCTAAAGTATTTTATTGCATTTACTACAGCTAGAGTCTCCAACTCATATTAGTGATAATTTGTTTCAGCTGATATGGTACGCTTACTAAAGTATGCTACAAGTCGCTGTTTTCCCTCAACCTTATGAATTAATACAGCTCTATTACACAGAAAGTCTTGTTACTTCCAATTCATCATTCCATGTTTTATCACTTTTTAAAGATTTAAAGTTGATATAATGGGGCCATAATCAGAGAAAAATATTTCACAAATTGGTGGAAATACGATGCTAATCCTATGAACTAGCGCAGTTCTGTAACATTTTGTGGTGGTGGGAGTGATCTAAGTGAATCAATTTTTCTATGGTTTGGTTTAATTTCTCCAGCTTCCACCTCAAACCCCATGGAATTATTTTCTACTTTTAAGAAATGAGCATTTTTTCAGGTTAAGGGAAAAGCCTGCTTTAGTAAGAACATCCAGTACAATTTTTAGTATCTGTATGCCCTGATCTTCATCATCAGAAACAATCAAAATATCATCGACATATACACAATGACATAATCATAAGTAAGATCACCTAACGCCTTTACTATAGCCCTCTGAAAGACAGAAATAGCATTCCGTAACCCAAATGGCATAGCTAAACATTCATACTGTCCATCTGGAGTAATAAATGCGGTGCGTTCAATTGACTCTGGTTTCACAGGAATTAAATGAAAACCACTAGCGCAGTCTAATAGATAGAAGGTATTCGCTCCATTAAGGCGTGAAATTTGGTCAGCAATTAGTGGAATTGGATATCTGTCTGGAACAATGTTACTGTTTAATTCCCTATAATCAATGCACATGCGATATGATCCATCTTATTTTTTAACCAATAATGCAGGGACTTGCTTATGGAGAACAACTAGATCTTATGATAATTGCCGGCAATAATTCATATTTACACGATCTCGCATTGCCATATGTTCTTCCGGGGAAAGCCTGTATGGACGCCGTTATACAATTTTATTTTCATCAATCAATCTTATTTCTTAATTTTCTATACAAACTCGCTAGTTGGCATTCCAAGAATAAAAAAATCTGAATATTGGGTTAAAATTTCTAAAAGTTTAGGTGATCTCTCCCATGAAACATCAGTGTTAATGTCATTTAATTTTAAGTTGTCTTTCTGCAATGAATTGACTTTATTGTTATTTTCAAGTGAAAATTTTGTGGCTGTCATATTAACTGAAAACCCTTTCATTAAAATTTCACGTCCCAACAAGATATCAGATGCATGCAGATACCAATCAGGAATCAAATGGAATAAGATATCCAAATTGTTTGTTCTTCCATTCTATTTCATTTTAGTAACCCTGTCCCATTGCTAGGCAAAGGTCTCACCTTTCTATTTTCACGTCTCATGGACTCTAACTTATTATCTGCTATTAATTTATACTTTTGTACATATCATTTGCTATTTTTTTGATTTGTTTACTATTAATGCTAGTCTTTCTACATTTACTTTATTGTAGCACAGATGCATTGTCAGGAATCTAAGATTAAATAAAGGTAAATTAATCCCGGCGAAAAAATTCGGTGTCGATGTATAGAAATGTTATAAAATGCGACGAGACCTGACAAATTAAACACGATAGGCTTTTGTGAAAGGCAATATATTTTATTCGGTTACGTAACCAAATTAACAAGCTTTTAGGTTGCGTCAGTGAACTTTGCCTATACGTACGTATTTTCAAAAATATTCTTATTTTGATTGCAGGGGGACGGATAGGGGATCTCAAAATTTTTAAGTGAAGTTACTAGGTCGTGTGGGGTATCATACGAAAGGTATTCATTTGCACATTAATAAACAACTTTAAAATAAAATTTCCCAGCAGATGTTGAATAAAAGAAATAAGGATTTTTTACATCTTTTGTAGTTGAAATTTGAACGTTTAATATCATAATAACTACTAAGAAGAACTTCTGGACTTATGTCTGGATAATAATGTGCTGAAACATTATTATAGGAAATTAAGACAATAAACATGCTTTTATAGCATTGCTATCGCTCCTTGCTAAGTTTGCGAAGTAAGAAATTTGCCGATGTTTTAAAAATAGTGAAAATCACGTTCATAGATTCCATGACATACATACCTGCACACAGAGGCTAATACAAAGCCTGTAAAAAATACATTTCGATACAGTTTAAACAAGCTATACATAATATATAGAGATAAACAAGCGTAGATGGTGGATGGGTTTATCAATGTATTCCGGTCACCATCCCCCAGTGATTAAAGCGCTCCTAGTCATGCATTGTTATTGAGAGATGGCATATTTAATGAAGGGCTTGTCCCCGGACTACGCGTTGGCAATACCATAGAATGTTATGCTATTGTTTGAGGCATTGCAATATCCACAAGTTAGTGTATTGTTTACTAATGGCTATACTTTATTTGACAGTAAGATCTCTTTAAAGCTTAAGATAAGGCAGTTTATGCCAAATTAAAAAACATTTGAATTAGCAAGTAGTTATAGAATCTAAAACATTTTTGAAAATTTTAGCTGACGACTTAGTTAAAGCTTGCTTATAAAAGTAAAACGTAGCAAGTTTATTCAATATTCCTTCAAATAGGAGCAAAGGAAATTCATACGCGGGGAGGGCGGTCGGGTTCCTAGCCTTGACATATTTCCAACGTTATTATTCTAGTAAAAATGTGTGATTTATTACGGTGCAACTCAATTTTGATCTTTATGGACCCATTATGAACTAATGGCCATCTTTAATGTAGGTAAAATATACTCAGCAGTACTAAATAAACAATGTAACTTCAAAAGTTCAAGAAATGAGCTTTTGACTATATATAACAGCAAAGAGATTGGTTATTCGATTGGTCTGAATTGATTAAAAACTGAGCAAAGAGAAGACAAATGCATGTGCACTCTTCTTTTTGGATTGGTCCATTAGTTGATAAATTTAAGCTTTTGTAGGCACCCACCTGAGGGCGATTAGAAATGGAATAGTGAAATACAAGCGAAGTATTCGTTGAAACGTGGCTTTATTCAAATAAAGTGTCATGTGACGTTATCTAGCCCCGCAGCTGCGCAGGTACATAGCGGTGATAAATGTGCCGCATTCGCGTTGTGTTCCGGTCATCAGAGATGCTTCATCACATCAGTCAACAAGACTGTTTATATTCTATTGTACGCTTAGAGGCTTCGCTCAGAGGCAGATTAGGTTACTTAAATTAGTTTTTCATGATTAAAACTCAAAAACCAATGCGTTAATCTCCTCATTTATTATTATTGATCGATTTGGTTTTATTTCATGAAAAACCTACTCAATAATCTGTAGCTTTAAAAATCGGAAAAAATCTGGGTGTTTTTTTTAGGGTTCCGGACCAAAATGGTAAAAAGGAACCCTTATAGAATCACTCTGTCTGTCTGTCTGTCTGTCACATATGGATATCTCGAGAACTACTGATGCTATCAACTTGAAATTAAAAATAGTAAAAGACAACACTTTTTTATTAATATAGCATAAGTATATGAAAATGTTAAAAAAATATTCTTATTTTGATTGCAGGGGGGCGGATAGGGGATCTCATAAATTTTAAGTGAAGTTACTAGGCGGTGTGGGATATCATATGAAAGGCATTCATTTGAACATTAATAAACAGTTTTTAGTTTTCCTTTAAACCGTATCGTTTTTGAGTTATTTACAAAAATGTTGAAAAAACGACCTTTCCCCCCCCTTATCTCCGAAGTTTGCAGAGATAAACCCGTGATACTTTTATAGCTAATAGTAGAATATGTAAACTTTATAGGAAAATTATAGCGAACTCTCTAATTTGCATAGTTTTTTAGACAAGGGGGGTGGAAGGGGGGTTTTCAAAAATTTTGTAAATTAAATAAGTGATGTGTGGTATCATATGAAAGGTATTCATTTGCACATTAATAAACAGTTTTTAATTTTCCTTTAAGCCATATCGTTTTTGAGTTATTTACAAAAATGTTGAAAAACGACCGTTCCCCCCCCCCCCCCCCCCCCTCGGAACTTATCTCGGAAGTTTGCGGAGATAAACCCATGGTACTTTTATAGCTAATAGAAGTATATGTAAATTTTATAGGAAAGTTATAGTGAACTCTCTAATTTGCATAGTTTTTTAGACAAAGGGGTGGAAGGGGCGTTTTCAAAATTTTCGGAAAGTTACTAGGTGATGTGGGGTATCATATGAAAGGTATTCATTTGCACAATAATAAACAGTTTTTAGTTTTCCTTTAAGTTGCATAGTTTTTGAGTTATTTACAAAAATGTTGAAAATAATAGCGTCCCCCCCCCTTATCTCCGAAGTTTGCGGAGATAAACCTCTGAAACTTTTATTTCTATTAAAAGTGTATGTAAAGATTAGAGGAAATTTATTACAATTTCTCTACATAGCATACTTTTTTAGAAATTATCGAAAGTGTAATAAATCTACATAAGTTCCGCTATCAGACAAGAGATGGCGCTGTCAAGGTTCTCCAACAAATATAAAACCACCTTTGTCATATATTTTATTGTATGATGGCACGGAACCCTCGGTGCGCGAGTTGGACTCGCTCTTGCCTGGTTTTATTTTGTGAATGATATGAACATTTCAAATGTGAAGCCTGTGCGGTGAGGCTTTCACAATTCATTTGGTTCTTATAAATTTGCTTTTTAATGTATTTATGTATACAGCATTTATTTATTGTGTAAAGTCACTTGTGTCTACAGTATGACAAAAGAACTTAAAAATTACTACATTACTTATAACATTATGTATACCTACAATACAAATATATTTATTCGCAGCATCTATGTAAAGATCGGGCTCAGGTTTGTGAATGATCAATCCGTTTTCCCTTTTCCTTACATTTTTCTTTTGAACTACGGCGGAAAACCTTCTAACCGATCTTCTGGAAATCTCACCCACAAAGGAACATTTGTTAGGAATTTTCCAAGGGCAAGAGATCATTTGAACACAGCTTTACCTATTTTTATTGGTTTAAGTAGAAGATAATGTCCTTTCGTTTCCTTTTAAATAGTATTTGTACTTGTGTATTATTGATAAAATATAAATCGTATTTCATAACCATGTTATTATTTTTGTTTGTGTGAAAATATTAAATCCATGCCTTGCTCTTATGGCTAAATAAAAACTAACAGGTAAAAACTTACAAAGTTTGATATAGTAATTGTAACCTATCATATCATTATAATTATTTATTACCACTGATTCATAGTACTATGCCTGATGTTGTTTGTGACTTTTAGTGAAAGCCGTAGAGAGAATGAAGGTTTACGGATTCTAACATTACCCTAAATTCAGGGTAGAAGCTTGAAATGGCACGTTTTTGCACGTTACCTACTCGTTTCTAGAATGCAAAAGAACCACCACAATACATAATACATGAATATTGCAGACATACCTACATGTAGCTCTTTAGCTATTATAAATCGTAGACGGGTGAATAGTGCCACAGCTTAGAACAACCTATATATAGTTCTATAGTTATATCAGTTTTTATCAGCCCGAATGCAAATGGTTGCAAATGCAGTGGTGATCAAATTCAATTTCAATTGTTTTGATAAGTAATCTGAAGCCGTTCAAAAGTCCTTTTTAAGTTGAATACTAAAAGATCTTGTTTTGTTTAGATAAGTGAATCATCATTTCAGCCATAAAACGTCCACTAATGAACAAAGGCCTCCCTCATGGCTCTCCATGAGGGGTAGTTGCCATACTCACCACGCTTGGCAGGCGGGTTGGCGAGCGCAGTATGGGATGTTGATATATGGAAAGATGCTGCTGCCCATCTTTCGGAGGTATCCCTTAGCAGGCTCTTACTGCATCCACGGGCATGAGAGGAGGGGCAACATTCTACTGCCGGCGCCCCACGGCTCTGTCTGCAAGATCTGCAAGATAAGTGAATAGTCTAGTAAAAAGCGTCTTGTTTTCCTATTATAAATTCTAGGTTATTTAGTATAATCACTACCTACATAGTATAAATTGAAGTCGCGTCTGTCTGTATGTCTGTTTGGCTCCTCATGCAAAGGATTTTGATGAGATTTTCACCAATAATTAGAGTGTTTTAAGAGCAAGGTTTAAAAAAAATATATTAGGGTTTGAATCGCTGAAGTGTGATGAAGATTATTGGAGTCGTTGGAAAATATATATATATATAATACATTGAAGTTATATCCAGGTGCTTCATAGAAGAATTGTTTCTCACAAAAAGATCTACAAAAAACGCGCCATAATATCTTTTATTGAGGATACAAAATAATAACAATTTTACTAACCTAACCTAGGATAACAAAATAATAACAATTTTACTTATCATTTAAATTATGACAGCCAGTTACAAAATACCCTAGAAATCCGAAAGAGGGTTCTTGTGTCAACCTAAACAACTCTTGTTCTATGTTGTTATTTAACTCTTCATACAAGATGGTCGCTAAATTGTTCATTCGTACACTTGTGCGAAGCCGCGGAGTCGTATTTTATATATATTTTCTGTATATAGCGTTGGTTTTTCGAACTGAAACGGAATTCCTATAGATACTGTCCTATTTTGTTTTCGTCCAAAAATAAGACATCATCATCATCATTTCAGCTGTAAAACGTCCACTACTGAAAACAAGCCTCCCTATAGATCTCCATGAAGGGTAGTTGCCATACTCACCACGCTTGGCAGGCGGGTTGGCGAGCGCAGTACGGGATGTTTATACATGGAAAGACGCTGCTGCCCTTCTTCCGGAGGTATCCCTTAGCAGGTTCTTACTGCATCCATGGGTATGAGAGGAGGGGTAACATTCTACTGCCGGCACCCCACAGCAAAATAAGACATAATTATCATGAACTTTCTCACAGCGTCCAAGACACCGACGGCTCGTACTTCGAGAGTTTCACGGCCCTGTCCTGGCGCCAGGAGAACAGGCGGCTGGCAGCTCTGCGCTTGGCTGAGGGTCGTGCCGAACGACCGCCGCCCGCGGCTCAGGTGTTGGGTCTGCCCAGTGTGTCAGCCCAGCTCTCACAGAAGGAACATGATCATCTCTATACTGAGGTGAGTGTTGTAAAATGTAGCTGTAGGATATTATTTTTCCAACTGTCTCGGTCCCCGGTCCAATCAGGCTGATGCATATTGAACTTGTCCCGCCGTCTCTCACGGGCTTAAAACAAAACATTAAATAAATACTTTTTTCTTTATGTATATATAGGCTGATGCCGGTTTTTCCGAAGACTAATGGTACATTATGAAACAAGTGTGCAATGTTGGTCATTACAGTCGAGGCGAGATTGCAGCCCGAGCCGAAGGCGAGGGCGTAATGGAGCCGAGAGTGTAATGATCAATGCTCACGCGTGTCATACGACGTTTTTTAACACACTTGCGAGAAAAAAACAAATTAATTTACCACACAGCGACGAATACGATAAAACCAAATATGAATACTAAAGCATCACAGCTTTAGTTTTCATATTTAAATATGGAATATAGGAAATGGCGCGCAAGTTTTTTTTAACACGCCCAGTGCAAGGTGAGTAAAACTTCTTGAAAATAATAATTTTAAGTGATAAAATGCAAATATTTTAATATTTTATAACAAATTATTGTGAAATGAATAATTTGATATTAATAAATATATGTTTTACTTAAAAGGACGTACATATTAATTGATTCCAAAAATATACATGGATTTTCAGCGGCATAAAACCTCTTTGGTTTTACTTAAGAATATAACTGTATTACCCGGTTAAATTGAAAATGCTTTGTTGACTCGCAAATAACTTACAGTAAGGTACTAATTTAACTTTGTAGGGATAATTCTATTACGCAATATATGTACATATATAATATAAATGTAATATTATTACGCACGCGTGTGTTATAGCTCGGTTTATGGCTCTAAAAGCGATGTAATAAGGCTCACTTTACGAGCAAGTGTGCTGAAAAAATATTTTCCGCACTTTATTTCCTGGTTCCCCAAAAACAAAACACTTACGATTTCAGGCTCTTGTATGTCAATGTTAACATCTTATTCTGAGAACTGAAGAGAAGAGGCCTATTTTGCCAATCTCATCTCTAGATGAGATTGGCAAAATAGGCCTCTTGTTTATATCTTTCTCGTCGTATTACCTTCGGTAATACCTAAGGTAATACGACGATAATGTTTTTTAAACACGTGAGAGAACAAAAAGTGGGATAGCATTAAAGTTTTGTTGTGACCGATAAATCAGGTAATTTAATTCAACCGTAATTGATCAACTAAAACATATTGTTTCTTGCGAAAGGATTGAAAATCCAATATTGTCCCGACAAATATAAAGTCTCTCAAGATAACTCTACATTCGAGAACAATATTATTCAGCTGAATAAAAGGAACGGACGAAGCATAAGTATATACCTACTTGTGAAATGCAAACAAGCTCCCTAAGCCGGGACATGGAACTTTGTTGGTTTTTTACTGAATTGCATAATAGGTATTCCATTTTACTTTGTACAATACCAGGAGAATCCATATTACAGTAAAAGCAGCTTAATATTGCCTAGATAGACTATGAACGCAAAAAGATTATACGATATTGATTTATTATATAAAGGTGCATAATGAAAGTCAATTATTTAAAATAAATAATAATGCTGGACAATTCACACAGCATCATCTAGCGCCAAGCTACATAGATAGATGTTTATTTTTTTTTATTATATATAGGTAGAAAATCATCCAGAACACCCTAAACAAATATCTGCAGATCGTACAGTTATTTGTCCCGAAGCGGGAATCAAACCCGCAACCAAAAAAGATGCGCCACAGAAATCGTCGATCGTCAAAAAATAGTAGTAGAAGCAAAGATAATTTGTTAGCTCCAATTTTTAATAGCCAAAGAATGTCAAAAGAAGCCTCATTACTTAACGGCCTTTATTCAATTGCCCTGAATACGGAAACATTTTACCTTAGAAAACATCACCTGTTCCTTGTGATTCCACCAAATTAGATACATTGTCTCGTATAACGGACCTAAGAACACGCAAACCTTCCATCTTGCATTATTACATACTTACGAGCATTCCTCCACGTCTGCCTTTCTGCTCCTATTAGGTTGAAAGGTAAGGCAATAAAATATTCAAGAGGCTAAGTAAATAATGCATTTTCACGGCGTTATTAGAGGGTTTTGTTTGTCATAAATAAACAGTCCTCTTACAGATCTTGTAAAACGAACGGCTTAGAGTGTAATATGTCTATTATCAGATCAGAACAGTTCTGTGACAGCAGAATAGAACAGGATGTAGGAATAAAAAAATACGAATGGATAAAATATTTATCTCGTTTATGGTAGAGACTACGCTATTGCCAATTTTCTTTCTTCTTTCTTTTTTAAATATTAAATAAAAATTAATAAATAATGATAGAAAACAATCAAGAATACCCTGAACAAATATCTGCAGATCGTACAGTATAGACATTAGTCCCGAGAACCCGCAACCTCTTGCGTCGCATGCGGACCATCGCCCGCTGCGCCACACAGTTGGTCAAAATACTTCATTCTTTTGGCCCGTGCAAGTGAAAATATGGGTTTGACGACTTTTGTCCAAAATGAAAAATGACAAGGTATAATAATGCCAACAATCACAAAATAAAAATGTCAACATGAAAGAATGACAAAGTATAAAAATATCCAAATTAAAAAATGACAGTAGAAAAATGTCCACATGAAAAAATTACCAAGTATAATAATGACAAGGTGTTATATTCAATTGTGTGTTAGTTTTGTCTAGTTTAGCGGCGTTTACAAAGCTTTACCTACACGACCGACGCAAACGTTGTTGACATAATTTATAAGCACAAAAGTTAATAAACAACGAACTAGACACAACTTTGTGAAACTAAATATGAGTAGCTTTACTACGCTGCTGTGGCGAATGTGAAAAATTATCTCATAAAAATGAAAGTTTGCTCAACGGCGCCTGCAATATTCGACGACTAAAGTTAAACCGCTGAAGCTGTCCCTAATTGATATTAAAGTGAACGATACGGTGCTCTATTATGTAAAATAGCGATAAATGATCCCAACTTGGATCCATTAACATCTTATAATTAAACAAGTGCGAGCATGACTCGCGACCGCTTTTTTACGCTACACGGAGAAAAAAAAACAGTTGGAACAACTGAAATTCCATTAGAATGAACCGATTTGCGCATTTAAAATAGTGACAACCGAGTAAATCGGTTAATCTAACTGTTTTAAAACGGTTAGTGCAAAACAGTTAATTTTACTGTTTTTTTTCACTGTTTTCATGTTACCGATTAAACAGTAATTTATGATTACTGTTTAAACAGTTAAATTTTAAATATAATATACTGTATTATATTTAAAATTTAACTGTTTTAAACAGTTAATTATACTGTTCTCAACAGTAGGATCTACTGTATAGACAGTAAGAGGAACTGTTCCTTTACAGTAGCATTAACTGTTTACACAGTAGGAGGAACTGGTTTAAACAGTAACGAATACTGTCTTTCCTACTATGTAAACAGTTAATTATACTGTTCTCAACAGTAGGATCTACTGTTATAGACAGTAAAAGGAACTGTTCCTTTACAGTAGCATTAACTGTTTACACAGTAGGAGTAACTGGTTTAAACAGTAACGAATACTGTCTTTCCTACTGTGTAAACAGTTAATTATACTGTTCTCAACAGTAGGATCTACTGTTATAGACAGTAAAAGGAACTGTTCCTTTACAGTAGCATTAACTGTTTACACAGTAGGAGTAACTGGTTTAAACAGTAACGAATACTGTCTTTCCTACTGTGTAAACAGTTAATTATACTGTTCTCAACAGTAGGATCTACTGTTATAGACAGTAAAAGGAACTGTTCCTTTACAGTAGCATTAACTGTTTACACAGTAGGAGTAACTGGTTTAAACAGTAACGAATACTGTCTTTGCTACTGTGTAAACAGTTAATTATACTGTTCTCAACAGTAGAACCTACTGTTTTCAACAGTAGGATCTACTGTTATAGACAGTAAAAGGAACTGTTCCTTTACAGTAGCATTAACTGTTTACACAGTAGGAGGAACTGGTTTAAACAGTAACGAATACTGTCTTTCCTACTGTGTGAACAGTAAATATTACTGTAGAGGAACAGTACCTCCTACCGAGTAATCGGTTGAGGTAACTGTTAGGCCTCGGTTGTATCTACTGTACGTGCACAGTAAAAACAACTGTTTAAATCGGTAGGCGCCACTGTCAAGGTACAGTTGCTTATACTGGTTGCACACAGTAGACGATACTGTTGAAGAACAGTACCCGTTACTGGTACATTATGTAAAAATGCCTGTCGGAGCCGTAAAGATTAGGTATAGCTAATCCTTACAGCTCCGACAGGCATTTTTACAAAATGTATACATAACGGGTTGTACCGTTCTTCAACAGTATCGTCTACAGTGTGCAACCAGTAAAAGCAACTATACCTTGACAGTATCTCGACGCCTACAGATTCTTCGCAGTATCTCACTGTGCAGATACAGTACATACAATCTTGGGGTGTCTCTTTAAAAGTATTATGACATTCTACAAATATACGGTCGATACAAATTAAAGGTAATTTTAACATTAATATATTTTTAACATATCTTTGTAGAAATGTCATGAAACCCTTTTAGCGCCACTGACTGAAATAAAGAAAAACAACCATATTATTCAAATGAAACATTATTTTAATGAGTGTGTAATATTATTTTAAAATATACAATTCAACATTCGTAACTTCACATTACAAGTAGTTACGTTAATGTTATTGCTAAACAATTTGTGAATCACATACCTTTACAAAACATATATTACTAGGTACTTAATATTAAGAAGATCGTGTGCGTGCGAACTTTCATACAAAAAGTGATATTGTTTTCCACCCCTTAAAAATTGTCCGATTTCACAATTGAGATATTATGAAGAACTATGCTCGTACGTTTTGATTTTTAAGAAATATTATATATTTTGGTAAATATAAGGATCTAAACATTCATATGAGAACGTGTCTGTCTCAAACATGTAAAAAAATGTGAAAATCGGAGAAGGTTTAAAGGGGTGGAAAACGATATCGCTTTTTGTAAGGAAGCTCGCGCGCACATGATCCTCTTAAAGGGGCTCAGCAAGAGGCGTGCTCTGCTATAGTCATATTAAACATTATTGAGTCCCAATGGTAGGTACTACCTATCTTAATAATGTTTTAAAATATACAATTCAGCATTAGTAACTACACATTATTACAAGTACTTATTTATTAGTTATTACTTATTTATTGGTACTTATAAGAAAATTATCGTTTCTATAAAATATTATTGCTATAAACAATTTGTCAATCACATACCTTCACAAAACATATTTTACTAGGTACTTAATATTTTAATATGGGGGCTCGGCAAGAGGCGTACTCGTGTTATAGTCATATTAAACATTATACATTATAACCATTATTTTATTGAGTCCCAATGGTAGGTACTACCTATCTAAGTAATATTTTAAAAATATACAATTCAACATTATAATTACAGCAATCACTGCTGGCTACAAAACGTAGCGGAGAAACCATAACGCCACAAATATAATCGAGTTTTGCGGACACCTTTATTTCAAGGGCCGTCTTGATGGTGCCACAGAATGTGACACTAGGAACTAATTGGTGACAGGTGTCTGGTAGTTGTTACAAGAGGCGTGCACTGCAATAATTAAAATCCACCCTCTGCACCCTTAAAATAACAACGCCTACCAAATACTAAATTTTTAAAACAGTACCCAAGGTATCATACACAAAAAACAGATTATAAATTAAATTGTACTACGCAGAGTAACGAACATTCTTTTACAGGGCGACATCAACATATTTTTTGTATGAGGAGTCAGAAAACTGAGATTTAGCATAGGCATAATAATGGCTATCAAAACAAACGGATTTTAGCAAAGTACCCATTAAAATTATTTCCTCGTTATTATAAATATACAGGTTATTTACCATTAAGAAATTCACTTTGCTGCTTTTTAGAAGCGTCTTCAGTTGCGTTATAAAAATTCTCTTCTTTGCAGTTTTTTCAAAAATCGATATTATTTTTCCTTTTATTAACGGGAATCTGTTGTCGAAGCTACAGGAATTGTCTGGATACCACTCGTCGAAATCGGCAGTGAGCTGCAATTAAAAAGTAAATTATAGCTCATTACTTAGTCTTATCTCCAAGTAATGACTGTACCACCTGGAGTGCACATCAAAACTTACCAAGGTATGTCCGAAAGAACGTTGCAAACAGGGAAAAACCTGCAGATATGAATGCGTATCTTCGGACGATAGTATGTGGTTGCGGCGGTGCTTTCTTGTTTTAGCCCACTTTTCCTGGCACAGGTTGTAATTGTCTGCAGATGAACGTAGCCACTCCATGCATTCATCTATTTCTAGGTCTAGCAATAAAGTCTCTTCTTCCGTTAAGTCCTTTGTTACCAATTCATCAGTTCTGTTGTTGATGTTAATAGGAGATGACTGTGGAGTAAGGGTTTTATCTAGACAACGGCGTGCTCTTGGCTCGTAAATTTTATTTCGACGATATTTGGCTTTTGTATTTGTAACGGCATCATATAGACGTCCGTGAGCCCTCCCTGGACCTCCAGGCGGGCGGGTATAGTAAACGGAAACGCTTTCTGCTGGAAATACGCGTTTTATTTCGGCAATTCAATGCTTGTAAATATCATTAGTTACAGGTGCCTTTGGATTTTTTTTCAACATGTGTCTTGCAATCTCCTTGGTTAGAATTTTTCTAAATTCATGTTTTAATGGTTCCAGACGCTGTTTGAGTAGTAACTTTCCGTCTTGTGTTTGATTAAGGAGAACACTTAAGTCCTGCTCCTGGATTACACTCTGAAAAAAAAAAATACTTAGTACAAATAAACCAAATAAAAAATTATACTCACAGACTTTAAGATAAGTCTTTATTTGTGAGAAATGGGTGCACAAAAGCTTTTACAAAAATGTTACGTCTCACCATTCCTTGCCCGCATGCTGTGGTGTACAAAATTTAGCTATGAATCGACTACTAACTAACACAAAGTAATTCACATTATTAAATATAGAGAAAACATTAAGTAGGTAAGTATGTCAAAATATAACTGGATTTATTACATACTAAAACATTATTATTTGATGTCAAAAAACTCTACTAGGTACTAGCACTAAAAATGTTGAAATAATTATGTAATAAGTTCTTGAATAATGTATAATCTACTCTAATACATTTTGTGCTAAGCTATAATTTGTAGAAATTTTATTTACAAATTAGTATAGATTTTATTAGAACAAATGGCGTGAAAATAAGCTTAAGAGCTTGATTACTGCTGTGAAAATAGACCGAGTAGGATGTACATAGTAGAGACTGAGAGCCACATGCCCAAGGGAAGTAATATTTTTTGGGTACAGTGATGCGCCTCGGCTCACTTGTTCCTTAGGTCTACTACTAAGATCGGACTAATGGGAAGGTTGTACTAATGGGAACGGACTATAGATGGAAAACATCGGACTAAAGATTAGTTACATTGCTAACAAAAAATAATAAATGTCTTTAGGTACATACTTCACATGATGTTGGCACATCACTTGTCCCAGAAGACACAGAGACCAATGACGAGCTTGGTGATGCACTGACGCTGGAAATAATTTCGTCTATGTTGTCATCTAGCAGAGAACCTTCTGACGACGTCAGTAACTTCCACTGGTTAAGCGCTTTTTTAAATTTAACTTGTGGTCCAATGGAAGGAATCAATGCTTTGATTTGCTCATCTTGTAATAGTCTTAAAGCTTCTTCGTCCACTTCATTATCTGGCAAAAAAACAAATAGTATTAGTTAATGGACAGTCTTAATGGATGGATACTGAAGTGACAGCTGACACAGTCAAACCACCGACACAAAAAGCTTTTACAGGATGAAAGCCTTAAACATAATGCCACTATTTGCATTTTGAAAACAAAAAATATTTCTAAAATAAAGATATTAAAAAAAAAATTTTCTGTATGTCTGTCTGTTTGTTTGTTACGACATCACACTTCATACCATAGAGAAATATTTATTTATATCTTTTATATATCTGGGACATTTCACCACCTGACCCCAAACTAAGCAGAGCTTGTACTATTGGTGCCAGATACCTGATATACATTACATACATATTAATAATAATATACATACAACACCCAGACTCAGAAAACCATCAAACATGTTCATGCATGCCCACAAATGTTGGTCCCCAGCGTAAATTATATTATTTCATCAAAAATTTTAATTGAGGCCCGTTAACTAAATATAGCATAATATCTTAATAAAATCATAATAAATACTGGTGTTTAGTACTTATTGTGAGTTACAAATAGAGTGATTAAATTAATATGAATGTAAAGGTATAATAATAATAAAGCTTTATTTATTCCATTCAACAAGATTACAAAAGGTAATCCCAATGTAAAGGTATACCCAAGCATATTAGTAGGTGCAACACACAATCACAAATAGAATAAAGCCCGGTTTACATTTTTGCTGGGGAAGTAAGCACTAAACACTTGTTACTCGCACTTGTTACTAATCAATATATAAACCGGGCTTAATGTTAGCTACTTATCACCATAACAAACATTATTTCTTTCATTTGGAACAATAATTACATACCTAATTTGTCTATACAATTATCTACTTAGTTGATATTTGCTGGCAGTAGATTCTGAAAAAAATTTAGGTTTGTAGGATCAAACTTAAAACCCGGTGTAGCTACACATTGACCGTACGTCATCAGGTAAATGAGCTACAAAAGAAAGGCTATCACGAATATTAAATTGTAAGGAATGGAACACACAACTTTTAGTTGAACAACTGTTGCCGTGGCCTGGTACATTACTACTGAGTACTACAGCTGGTGCCAAGCATCAGGGTAAAATAAAAAAATTCGCTTACCTTGAAATATACTGACGTATTTTTCAAATCCCCATTCTTTCAATATTTCCTCCATAATGGTCTTTCTGGAAAACATGTAAGTAGGTAAGTACTACATTGGTAAGTGCATACGCCTGTTCCTGTGCCCTTGAATGTCCTTGTGTGTTAAAATTTTTGATGAAATAATATAATTTACGCTGGGGACCAACATTTGTGGGCATGCATGAACATGTTTGATGGTTTTCTGAGTCTGGGTGTTGTATGTATATTATTATGGCCGAGTGAAGGCCTATACCAACGCATAGACAGTATATTAGCATTGTCTTGTCATCGCTCGGTGTCGCTTGCCTAGTTGGCCGAGTAAAGGCAAGCGCTAACGTGTATTAACTAATTTGGCGTAGCTTGTCACAACTTATGCACAATACAATACAAACTAACAGCGCCCAATGTGTGGGCATCTCTTCAAAACTCGTTTTTATTAGCCAATTGCATTGGCTTACGATAAACTTACCGAACGTCTAAGTAGCCTTGTAATAACTAGCGTACACTCGCGTTGTTCTAAACTCGATCAACATTTGTATTGCAGGCTCAACAAGTTCCCGTCTACATTCACTGTGCACTTTATAGTAATGATTATGCTATGCCAAGTGACGTGCTATCGCCGTCGTGCGACTTAAATCAACTGAACGTTTGAAAGTTTAAAAGTAGTACTGAGACGCTCCCGCGTCGGCGGCGTGGCGCGCGCGTCGGCGTCAGTTTAGGGATGAATAGATATCGATAAAATAAATTAATACTTACAATATTGATCCTTTTTTGATCGATAAAACACAATCACAATTATTTAAGAAAAGACGCAACAAATTGAACTACTTGACGTGACATGGAAATTAAACCGCTAGCTAAATAAGCTAAAGAAAATTATATTCATCATCATCATTTCAGCCGTAAAACGTCCACTACTGAACAAAGGCCTCTCTCATGGATCTTCATGAGGGGTAGTTGCCATACTCACCACGCTTGGCAGGCGGGTTGGTGAGCGCAGTACGGGATGTTGATATACGAAAAGACGCTGCTGCCCATCTTCCGGAAGTGTCCTTTAGCAGGCTCTTACTGCATCCACGGGTAGGAGAGGAGGGGTAACATTCTACTGCCGGCACCCCACGGCAAATTATATAAAAATATATTTAAAAAAAAAACAAATCAAAACTGCGGCGCTGACTTATAATATAACAGTTATAGTCATACAGTACAGCCAAACTAAATCAAACTGTAATTTATCAATTGTATGTTAGATTTTGCCTTGACTATTATGGTGGGTGCCTTAGTGTTATTTTGAATTTGTAAACAAGCTTGGCCATTGTCAAGTGTCACTTGTCGGTGCGACAGCCACAGATTATCTATAGAATTATTGATGTTAACATTTTTTGAGTGCGTTCCTAAATAATATTAATCGGAAAACCTAAAAAATATACTTTCTGTCAAGTGGAGTAACAGCTAGGCTAGGTGCTAAAATATAAAAATAGTACGCAAATCGACGGAAGAGTACGCGAGTAGGCAAGACCAAAAAATAGTACGCCGTGCGTACTATTGCGAACCCATCTGGCAACGCTGATAATTATATTATGAAGCTGTGAGCCTTCTTAAGAAATAAAAGTGAATATAGTAATGAAAAATATATAAATCTAAGCCATCATCACTTCAGCCGTAAAACGTCCACTGATGAACATAGGCCTCCCTCATGGAGCTCCATGCATGAGTGGTAGTTGCCATTCTCACCACGCTTCGCAGGCGGGTTGGTGAGCGCAGTATGGGATGTTGATACACGGATAGACGCTGCTGCCCATCTTCCGGAGGTATCCCTTAGCAGGCTCTTACTGCATCCACGGGTAGGAGAGGAGGGGTAACATTCTACTGCCGGCACCCCACGGCATCACGTTAACATCATTATGTAATCTAAGCCATAATTTCTCAAAAATAAACAGATTATGCGCCACTGTAAATTATTATTTTTTTATTTGGAGTTCACATTTCTTTTAATTGTTAAATTTTAACAGTGGTTACACAGAGTTTGATGAAATTTGGTAGAAATAGAATAGAAATACCCAGACTCAACCTTATTGCATAATCCACTTCTTTGAATTAGTTTTCTTAATATGTGGAATGCCTTATGCGTTTACGTCGAGGGATGTCGATTATCGATATATGACATTCATCATAGCACATCACTATTTACACGTGTCATCGGATTTTACCAAGGTGAGAGAGAGAGAGACAGACAAGTTGCAACTGACGACAGCTTTGGCAATCTACTTAGGTACATGTGTCGTTTGAATCGTCTTGACGAGTAGTTTGTCTTATAATGGAAACCAGGGTCTGATGATGGAGCTGCCCGGAGCTGCCCGGGAACTATCTTAAATTAGTTACTCAAGCTCAGCACAGCTCAGCACCAACTACCGAAATACCTACCTACCTTTAACATTTAAGTAAGATTGGCTAGGCCTACCAGCGTATTTAGTTAGCTAGATACCTATGTATTTTGAGGTTTATTGTAGTTTTTTTAGTATCTACTACATTGAAGCATTAAGGAATATAGGTACCTACCTACAATAAGGTTTTGTAATTTTTGAAATATTATACCTATCTACCTATATAATAAAAGGTACCCTGTGAGTCAAAAAGAAACAAACGCCTTTTTATTTGTAGGTACCTAATAAATTCTATCTATACATATGTACGTACATAAAGTTGAAGAGGGTAAAAAGTCTGTACATGGAAGATATTCGAAAAAAGTTAGCTGGGGATAGCCTACTTAGAATGAATAACAGAACACGTTCCAACAATTTTTAGAATTTTTGTCTGTTTGTTTGTTTGTCTGTTCATCAAAGTGGTTGTTTTTAGTTCTAATTTATGTAAGCATCACGTGAAAACGGCTGAACGGATTTTGATACAAACTTTACTAATTTGTCGAGAAAATCCCCGGCCAGGTTTTAGGCTATAATTAATCACGTTTTTCCCTTGCGGGTTGACAGAGCACTATTGTTTTCCCAGATAGAGTCTCGGGAGGTAAAAGTCGAGTACTAGAGAAATGTAGGGGGTAGATACTCCCGTGACCTTGGGAAAATCACGAAACCTCGAGGATCTGCTCCTCATCAGGGAGACCCTACGGCACGTAACAACGGAAATAGATAGAACGTAATAAAATTGTAACTGACCAATCGTTTAGATTAACTGTCTGGCTAGTAAATGTTTTATTTTTAATGATGTAATAAGTTGATTTCTAACTGTCTTAACCAGTAAAAACTACCGGTATTGTCGGTGACTGGAAATGTTCAATCGATAAAAGTTTGGAATTAAATAACAGTTATATTTACTTGAGCAAACGGCAAATCTAATTGTTCCTAGAACGTAATTGTAACTGACCAATCGTTTAGATTAACTGTCCTTCTAGTAAATGTTAAAATCGGTTATTTTTAATGAATAATAAGTTGATTTCTAACTGTCTTAACCAGTAAAAACTACCGGTATTGTCGGTAACTGAAAATGTTCAATCGATAAAAAGTTTGAAATGAAATAACAGTTATATTTAATTGTGCAAACGGTAAATCTAATTGTTCCTAGAACGTAATTGTAACTAACCAATCGTTTAGATTAACTGTCTGGCTAGTAAATGTTAAAATCGGTTACTTTAAATGAATAATAAGTTGATTTCTAACTGTCTCAACCAGTAAAAACTACCGGTATTGTCGGTAACTGAAAATGTTCAATCGATAAAAAGTTTGAAATGATATAACAGTTATATTTAATGGTGCAAACGGTAAATATAATTGTTCCTAGAACGTAATTGTAACTGACCAATCGTTAAGATTAACTGTCTGGCTAGTAAATGTTAAAATCGGTTATTTTTAATGAGACGGTCAGTTGGTGCAAATGACTGCTACATTTAAAATAATGGTTGATTTTATTGTAAGTAAAGTATTTTATATTTAACTGAGCGAAACATTAAAGTTAACTGTGAATAGAACGTTATTTCAACTGACCATTCATTTAGATGTAATGTAAGATCGGTAACTACGCAAAGAAAGTTCTTACAAATGTGATAATAGGTTGATTTAAATGACTGCTACTTTAAAATAATCGTTTTGTATCGGTAAAATTAACTGTTCTAATGTAATCTAATCGGTAAATACAATTTTTTGCAATTTTTTTTTTCATTTTTAATGTTTGTCGAAACATTTTACTGTTTAATCGGTAGAATCTACGTATTTTCCACTAACCGATTTAAAACGGTTGTTGCAACTGTTTGTAAAACGTTATTATTACTGCTTTTTCAGTTATTCCAACTGTATAAATGCCAACTGTTTTCAATCGGTTAGTTTAACCGATCCATTTTTGTCAGTGTAGGCAGTAGGCAAGTATTACTTACGTTCGGCCATCATATCTAAAGAAAGAAATTAAATGAAGAATCTTTATTATCAGGCAACATTATAAATGTAAACAGATCCAAAGTAACTTACTCTTAAGTCCATACATACATATTTTAAAAACTTACAAACATAATCCTATCCTACTAATATATAAAAGCGAAAGTAAGAATATACTCGTATGTATGTATGTTCCCTTTTCCGTCACAACCGCTGAACCGATTTAGATGAATCTTAGAATAGGAGTAGATTAGATCATGGAGACGGACATAGGCTACTTTTCGTTGCGTAAATTAGTAGTTGTAGGGTAGTTTTAGGGTAGTTGTAGTGTAGTTGTAGGAAGTAGTTGCAGTGGTTGGTGCGATACGAAGTTCGCCGGGACAGCTAGTTTAATATATACTTTAAAACTAAAACACTTCTAAGCATTATATTATCTGTGCTTCTAAGTCAGCGACGTATAACGCCTTCCTGTCTTATAGCGACGATTCACGGTGTCCGCTTGCAGGAGTCCGATAAACCGTCAAATTTTTACTCCGTTATTTAGGCCACGGGTAATAAGGGGTTTAAAAAAACTGAAAATCCCAAATTTCAGATTTTTCCTTTACTTGTGCACAAAGCCTTTTCAAATTTTACAGCCTAATCCTGCTGATTCTTGACGGTCATTGACTTCCGCGAAGAGTTGCCGTACAAATAAAATACCTAAAACCATAGAGGGTTTTTTAATTGAATAAAAAAAATAAAAATTCAATTATGCACTCAAATTCATGTTCACTATACATCAATTAGTAACAATTAATCTATCAAAATAATATCAATTGAGTAAGTTTGTTAAAGAAACAGGAATTCCCGATTCTTCCACCTTATAAATGACTTGTTTTCTGTACGCAATTTAGCCAGAATATTCATGATGTTCATGTTTTACCTGCTTACCTGTGTAGGTGCTGTATTGCATCGAGAACACAGTTGGAGCTCCAGCCCCGGACGGCCAGTTCGCAGCCTATAAAGAAGAAGTGATTGAGTACGCACGCCATGCCTTCCGTGTGTCACCAGATATGCACTCCCGTGCTATGCGCGCGGCCGGAAGCGAACGCCCACCCACCGTTGTCCTCGGGTGCACTGTTATGGAAGCTGATGGGCTTGAAGCTAAAGATGCTAACGGTAAGTGAATAGTCGAGCTTTTTGCAGCTAATACATAAGCAAAGGTAAATAATTCCTGTACAAACATAGTGCGTTAACAGTACCTATTAGTGGGAGAGTAAGTCTAAATCCAATAGTATCTCGTAAATCAAGTGCCTGTCTAGCCACGCGCTGTGCAGGCTTCCGTTGATACCCGTAGGCCTGACAACAACGTTTAGAAGAATATTTATTAGTTAGTTTTCTGAAAACCTAATAAAAAAATTAAAACTAATTCCCGCCGCTGGAATAACCTGGCCTTAAGAATTCCGTTTGCAAACGTAAAAGTTTAAAAAAAATATTTGAACATTTGAACCTTTATCTTTAAACACCTTTTTTATTACTAAAAACCGCATGAAAATCCGTTACGTACATTTTGAGTTTATAGCGAACAGCGTCGCGTCTCTGTCGCGTCTGTCTGTCGCGAGACAGACCCTGTTTATTATGTATAGAAAAGTGTAAACTCTTTTGCAGCAGTCGAAATACGGCACAACTATTATAGATGACAATGTGTTTGTACACCGAAAAAGTTTGCTTTGACGAAAATTAAACGAAAAACAAGAAGAGTGAAGGAAATATGAAATGTTAATTTATTCTAGCAACCCCTTGAACAAATTATTAGATAGCACATTTTCTTTAAATGCAGTATTGTCCACAATAAAACACAATCAAAAATTTTACTTCATAAACGATTTAACATTTTGAAATTGTGTTTAGCAGCTAAACACGTAAAAGATCCTTGCAAAAGCCCCCCCCCCCCCCCCTAATCTTTCATCATCATCATCATATCAGCCTTAGGACAGCTGTCCACGTCCACTGCTGGACAAAGGCCTTCCTCATGGATCTTCAAGATTATTATGAGTTTGTTATCGTACTCACCACGCTTGAATGAATGAATTATTTATTTGCTTAAATATAGGTAGATTTACAGATGGGCTTAAATAAGTTGTATCACTATATTTTGACCTTCCGGTCGTACAAATATTTATATGTAGGTTGCTTTTACACAAAGTTATGTACTTATATTACAAAATTTAAAATTCAAATTTAAGTCATGCATGAAGTCATTATCCATAAATTATATACAAAATTCCATTAAGTAACAATCATACAATAAAATTAAATTTCAATAATTAATAATAAAATAACATTAGGTATTTGCTTAAAATTTAAATGTCAAAAAATCTGTTACTGTATAAAAGCATTTTTCGCAGAGCCAATCATAAAGTTTCCTAGTAAATTCTGGATCAGGCATATCTCTAAAACTTTTCGGCAGCTTGTTAAATATCCTTACTGCCATGGCATAGCAGTTTTTGTTTGTCATCTTTAGTCTGTACCGTGGCACTATCAGTGGTTTTTGTATAATATTACGTTTAAACTTAGCATTATCGTCTTTTTCGAACAGCGAATAATGATTTCTAACAAATTTACACATCTCAAATACATATAAACTTGGCAAGGTAAGTAATTTTTGTTCGATGAATACTGGTTTGCAAGAGTCTGTCCATTTCAGGTTAAAGATTGATCGTATGCATTTCTTTTGGGTTATAAAAGCTCTAGAAGCATCTGTTGAGTTTCCCCACATTATTACCCCATATCTTAGTGTTGAACACACGTGGCTATGGTACACCATAAGTGCTGTGTCCTTGTTTGTCAGGTTTTTAATTTTCCTAAGTGCATAAACAAATTTATTAATTTTTTTGCATACAACATCTACATGTGCCTTCCAATTACTGTGTCTATCTAAAACGATTCCTAAAAATTTAATGTCATATACTTCATCAATGTCAATATTATTATAATTAATCTTAAAATCCAAATTATTTCCGCGTTTACTATTATTACTATAAGTTGAAAAATTCGTAAATTTAGTTTTTTTTGTATTTATTTTTAAATTGTTTCTTTCTAACCAGTCAATTATATTTTTAAGAGCTTTATTTGTAACACTAACCCCGTTTTCAAAGGTTTTCTCTTTAGTAAGGATAGTTGTATCATCGGCAAACAATATAGTATACTGGTCAGTCGAGTTTGGCAGTTCGTTTATATATAATATAAACAAAAGCGGTCCCAGGACGCTACCCTGTGGTACACCATAATGGTTTGTTAAGTACATAGACCTATAGTTTTCCATTGTTTTGGTTTTTGGACACATTTTAATGATTTCTGTGCATTGTTTCCTGTTATGTAAATAACTCTCTAACCATTTATATGCAGATCCTCTTATGCCATATTGCTCTAGTTTATGTAACAAATTTTTATGACACACCATATCAAACGCTTTACTCATATCCAAAAATACTGCTGTTGTAACATACTTATTATCTACGGCTTCAAGAATTTCTTTGACAAGTTTAAAACATGCCAAAGTGGTGGATTTATTTTTAAGGAAACCATTTTGCTCTTTGCTTATTACTTCATTTTTTTCCATAAATTTAACAACCCTCGTGGCCATAACTTTCTCTAGTATTTTAGAAAGTGTAGGGACTAAAGTGATAAGTCTATAGTTACCTGCATCTGTTTTTGTACCTTTTTTAAAAAGCGGTTTAACCACTGAGCATTTCAGTGCGTCTGGGAAAGTACCATTTTCGAATGAAAGGTTGATTATGTAAGTTAGAGGTTCTGATAGTGCACATATATTTTGTTTTAGCATTTTTGTAGTAATATTATCATAACCAGTAGAATTTGTATTTCCTAAATGTAGGGTTGTTTTTATGATTTCTTCACAAGATACTGGTTCTAAAAATATTGAATTTAATACTCCTTTCCTAATTTGATTATTCCTATTATTTGGTTTACTTTCATCTTCTTTGTCACCATTTGCAATATTAACAAAATATCTATTAAAGTATTCTGCGATGTCCTGGCCTTTGTTTAATGATTGCATCCCGTCTGAAATTTGTTGTATTTCCCTGTTTTCATAGGTTTGTTTAAGTCTGCTATTCACTATCTTCCATGTAGCTTTGCATTTGTTGTCTGATTTTTTTATATATAATTTATTTTTCTCTTTTTGCATATTAACTACACATTTTTTAAGGATTTTACTATATGTTTTGTATGTATTCTTATCGTGCAAACCTTTGCTTTTATAGTATTTGTATTGTAATTTTCTCTTTGTTATGAACGACCGCTTAAGACCTTTTGTGACCCATTTAGGATTTCCTGAGTTCCGATTCATTTTCACTTTTATCAGTGGGAAGCAGAGTTTATGCTTGGCAGGCGGGTTGGCGAGTGCAGGGAATGTTGATACACGGAAACACAGCGCTGCCCATTTTCCGTAGGTATCCGATTGGCAGATTTTTACGGTAACACCCTGCATTCTGCTGAAACTTTCTACTGCCGGCACCCCAAGGTACGGTCCTAGTCTTTGCGTGTAGATTATTTTTGGTGCTTACCTTTGAGTATATTCTTACCACTAGCTCACGGGACGGGAAGAGGTATTCCTCGACTTTTTAAACATTTAACCATTTACAACAGTCAGCAATCCATCATATATAGTTAAAAGAAAAATCACCAATTTACTGTTCACTACATCATACAACGTCAAATCCAGAACCTGTCAAGTTGCATAATGGAAACCTTCCGAAGTAACATTCGAACACAGTATCGATGATTTCATGCACAAGAATCAAAACCGGAATAACAGTTGGAGCTGCAATTCAATTCAAACCTCGATTAAACCAAAACTTTGTTTCGACAGTCGAACAAATGTTTAGGAAAGTTCTTCGTTATTCAATTATGCTTGTCCAAGTTTAACATAACACGCTCTGAAGGCACTTTTGCCGAGCGTAATAAAATAACGCCGAAAGGTGAATTTTAATGCTCAGTCATACAATATTTAGGTGCGTATTTGCGCAAGGATTTCTTGGGGCGGAGTAATGGAAGTAAATAACGTTACCTTTGTAAATGTAAAGCTGGTTTTTTCAATAAATGCTATACCACCTTCAGATTATCAACGTGTCTAAATCACGGACGTCGTTCAATTTAAATAATAACTGAATTATTAATTCCGTCTCTTCAGACGGAATTAATTATTCAGTTATTATGCCGAACAATGATTGACCTCGCTTAACCAATATTTGGCTAAAATGCTCCAGAAACAAATCATGGTTAGCGCTAGCATCCACACAGAAAGTGGCCGTTTGCTAGAAATCAATATATTAAGTGATATTTGTGTTCTCAATAAGAGCTAGAAATGCAGTGAGATGCGGTTTCTCAGAATGTTATGTGTTTCATGTTTCAAGGAAGGACGTCAACCAACACATTTATTGATTTTTGCTCGTTCGGAACCGTTAATGTATTCTTCTTTTCTAGCGCTATGAAGGAATGTAAGTTTAACGTATAGGCATAAAGATGGTGTTGTCTTCTTAGGGTACAGCGACCCATACTGCATGCTGGGGATTCAGCCGGCATCGCTGCCAGCGTCGCCGCGTTCTTCGGAAGACGAAGGTCGCAAGCACAGCAGTTTCCGGTTGAGTTTCAAGCGCCGAGAAGGAAGGCAGCAACGAGACAGCCTCGGTCGTTTGCCAGCTCGCTTTATCAGTGCCACCAGTGTCCGGCCGCATACGCTTTCGCCGAAGTGGAATGAGACCTTTAAATTGTAAGTTGTAAATGTTTTTGTAGTATCACATTATGGGTCACTGGCATGTTTACCCTTTTGTCCTTTAGTCTTTAATACATTCAGTACTAAGCTAATTTTCTAGGACTATGCACAATTATTTTCAGGTCTTCTACAATATGTGCTGCTGCTTGCTTTAAGTTTTAAGGCTTTAAATAAAAATAGACTTGTACATCGTCAGCCTATATGTGATAGATATAAGACTTTATACTGATGACGTGCTTTAACGGTGAAGGAAACATCGTGAGGAAACCCGCGGCTAAGTTAGCTTCAGACGTATTGACCTGTTCTTTCCTTTGACTAATAGCTGACTAAACTGAGAAGACGGTGCTGGGCAAGCCTAATCTATCTAACAATGTCCCAGGCACTGCAGCGTCCCGTACAGTATAATTACAAGTTGCTAACGTTGTATAAATCATCTATAATAAATAAAAAGGCCTTACATAACTGATGACTAAGTCGGCACACCAACACAGTTTAAACTATAAACTTTAGGTACTTATCTAAGCAAAAAGGTAACGAGATACTTAGGCATTTTCTAATTTGAAGGCGTCCACTTGAGCGTCAAATCCAGTTAATTGTTTACGAGCGGTTCATAAACTTTATAAAGCTTTACCCGGAATTCGCCGTAATGTTTTACCTTTTTACTGTCAACGCCGCTGGAGTGTTTGTTATTACACCGGTTTTATTACATTCATTTCACAATAGAAACCAAGTTTCGGAATGTATTCGGGTTATTACGAGCTTCAATCAAAATATGAAAGTCCTCCTTTGGGTTTTATAAAATGAGGCTATTTTAATTTTTATTCCATGCACAAAGGGTGTCGACCATATCGAACCCTTTATTTTTAAAAGCCAAGGCATATTTGTTTGATGCATCATCATCATCATCACAGCCGTAGAACGTCCTCTGCTGGACAGGCCTCCCTCATGAACAAATATCTGCAGATCGTAGAGAAATTTGTCGCGAGGCGGGAATCAAACCCGTAACCTCTTGCGTCGCAGGCGGACCTTCGCCCGCTGCGCCACAGAGGTTGTCACATCTGTCGATTATATTTGTGGTTTTGATCCCTAGCTTTTAATGATAAACACTTGTAACTGCATCATTTCAGCCATTAAACTTCCACTGATGAACACGGGCCTCCCTCATGGATCTCCATGAGGGGTAGTTGCCATTCTCACCACGCTTGGCGGGCGGGTTGGTGAGCGCAGTATGGGATGTTGGCACACGGATAGACGCTGCTGCCCATCTTCCGGAGGTATCCCTTAGCAGGCTCTTACTGCATCCATGGGCATGAGAGGAGGGGTATCATTCTACTGCCGGCACACCACGGCCCAGTTTAACATTATGTATATTTCATACAGTGACATAGACGATATATCGTCTGACGTCCTGCACCTGGACATCTGGGATCACGACGACGAGAGCTCGGTTCTGGACGCGGTCTCCCGTTTGAACGAAGTGCGCGGCGTAAGAGGCCTCGGAAGGTTCTTCAAGCAAGTATGCCAGAGCGCTCGCCAGGGCAGCCAGGATGACTTCTTGGGTGAGTATATATGTTATATAGCACAAAATCTATATTCCATCTGTAATGGGCAAAATCGACCCATGGGCATCTTTAACGTATCGATAGAGACAAAATATTGTCTGATGTAGTGCACCTGGACCTCTGGGATCACAACGACAAGAGAGCTCAGTTCTGAACGTGGTTTCCCGTTTAAACCAACTGAAACCACAAAACGTTCTTTAGCTGGTATGCAAGAGCGTTCTTCAGGGAAGCAAGGATGACTTCTTGGTTGAGTGTAATATTTAATAACCTATACCCCGATTGTAGGTGTAAATAGTAGATGATAGGTGTATTTCACATAACGATAGAGACGAACTATCATGTGATGCACTACACCTGGACTTCTGGGATCACGATGATGAAAGTTCAGTTTTGGATGCGGTGTACCGTTTGAACGAAGTGCGCGTCGTAAGAGGCCTCGCAAGGTTCTTCGAGCAGGTCTGCTAGAGCTCTCGCCTGGGAAGACAAGATGACTTCTTATGCCAGTATTTATTTATCAATGAATCAATCATATTTATTTTAAATCTTTACAGTATAACATATGAAGTGCTATTTTCAAGACCTTACCTCCTGCACTAGTTACAAACTGTGTTACGTCAAGGTAAACTATCTACAATCACGCACACATGTAAATAAAATAAATAATAAATAATGCTGGATAATTCATACAGCATCATCTAGCCCCAAGCTAAGCAGAGCTTGGGTTATGGGACATATTAAAATAACTTACAAGGATGAGATGCATACCTTACAGACGAACCTAAACAATAATTAGCTATAAATACTGCTAGGCTTCTTTTTTATCCAAGGTCATAAACGACAATAAAATTAAAATTATCACATACGAACTCATCATAATCGCGCAATTTTTTTGTGCAGTATATAAGCATAAACTGTAAATAAAACAGTATCTGCACACAAAGCTCGCTGATTATGCATTAGACCAGATTCCTAACTATCTAAATAATGTTATGCTAAATGGGTTTTCTACTCATGTTAATTATTCGTTGAAAATAGGTTTCCAACGTGTTCAGTCCCTCCCAGGGGAACTTCCTTCAGGGAGTGGAGTGTTACGCGGCACCTTCTCCTTCCCTCTCACGAGCTTGCATTGCAATGAATAAAAACCATTTAACATAACAATGAATAGTGTAACGCGCCAGTGTTTTGAAAGTAAAATATCTAAATAATGTTAGTAGTCAATAACAAAAATGCAATATGATTTCTACGTTTATACGGTTAATTTCTTTGAAAAAATTATAGTGTTGTACTTTCTGTTAAGTTAAACTTGCGGTTGGTACGGTACACGTTTTTACGTCAATCAAGTTGAAACATACTATTATTTTTTTAACTTTTATCTCTATATTTTGTACTACGGAGAAAAATTCTGAAACAAATGTTTAATTATTTATATTTATAAACGTTATACAAGTTTATCAAGTAAAAACAGTGATTTTCCATACAAAATTTAATGCCCCATATTTTACTTCATTTATGCAACGTTAGTACCTACCAATATTATAAGGATCTCAAGTAAAAAATATCCCCAAACTTTCATCCCGTAATTTTCCACTCAGGGGGTGAATTTAGAGATACGTGCCTAATATTTTTGTAACTTAGTATTTATGCGAAATTTCAAGTAAATTAAGTGAAAAAATGTATTCCCCAAAAAAAAAACATCCCCTATATTTTCACTTAGGGGATAAATATTTATGCAACATTTTAAGTAAATACTATAATTGAAAAATGAACCATTTTTCCATGCAAACTTTCATCCCCTATATTTTTTTTGCAGTGCGACGAGATGCCTGGTAGAATAAGGTCGCGTATCTTGTTGCACAGTATAGAAATAGAATAGAAATAGAAAATATTTATTTGCACCTTATTTTAACATCTATTAGTATAGTTTAGTATCGGATTATTAAATTTGTAAAACGCGCGGTTTAGGCCGCTGCACGGGATCGCGATGTCAACGAAAACCTCATCGCTAATGAGCTTCAGGCGATCCAGAACGCCATCGACACCATGGACGAAGTGAGCATCTTGCAGATCTGCAAATCCAATTTTAAAGTACACGAAGTTTTCAGCGGCAAGGCGCTACTTTTCAAGACGCTGGGCAAAACGGGCCAGATGCCCTCACGGCGAAGGGTCTCGCGTTCACTATGCCGTACAGACCGTGGAGGTAGTAGAATATCTCTGAAAGAAGACAGGATTCAAATTAAGTTGAGAAGTTGGATTCTCGCCATAATATGAGTTTCGATTCATTTGTGGTGAGAGTTCCGCCTGAAAAGCTAATAGACCTTTTTTAAATTCGGAATTTTGGCCGAAAGGCGTCAAGTTCCGTCGATTCGCGGGACGGCTGCAACGCGATCCCGCGCAGCGACGGAATGAGACAACGTGTCTGCGTCATTCGTCGCCGCATTTCCAACGAGTGTCTAGTAATTAAGATTTATTTTTATGTATGTTAGTCTATAAGGTATATATTTATATGGGCCGTAGTTTAAGTAACATCTTGTACTAAACTAAGTTTGTTGCCTGAAATAAAGTATATATTTTTTTTAACCATTTCTAGTTTTATTAACGCAACGAAGAGCAGCCTTTGTCTGTCTCCAAGGTCTAATCTATTTCTATACCTACTAAAATTTATCAAAATCGGTTAAGCCGTTTTGACTAAAAACGGACCATACATACATCCAAACTTTCACTTTAATTATATTATAGTAGGGGTGTAAATAGTTACATTTTATCTAAATCTAAATAGTTTATCTGATCAAACATCGTATAGACGAGAACGATGTTTGATCAGATAAACATAATGCAGGGACATTTGTCAGGCCATTAGAAAAATGACCGCTAACTGGCGCTCCCCAATTACAGACAGTAATGTGAACTTAATTACAGTCCATTTGCGTTTTCATACTTTGAAAGCGTGATTCTTTACAAAGCAATTTACCACTATGTATGGACATCCCTCTGTTATAAATGGACATGCTTCGTGACTTAGCTTTGACAAAGCGTGGGCGATAAAAGCATAGTTTTCGGTTACATATTCTGAGAACATTCTAGCCAATTACCTATATAAGTGTTCAATACCGAAAGGGGGGATTTAGGCCCATGAAAACAAATTGTTGTGGAGAGGAAAAGAATCGGGAATTCGTATTTTATTTTACTATTTTCTTGATTTATTTAACGAAATTGTTCAAATGTGAATTTGTCCTTGAGAGACGTGCGATAAGGTTGCTCCACAGTTTTTTTTTAACTTTTGCTCATAATACCCTAAAAATGTATTTTATTCTGATTATATAATAATCATTTTTAACCGACTTCAGAAAAGGTTCTATGTTCGACTGCATTATATTTTTTTATGTGTGTTCACCGATTTCTCCGTCAATGGGAAATCGAGGAAAACCTTCACATTTCAAAGGAACGTACAATGCTTTTCACGTATTTTTATTTATTTTATCATTTGAACTCTGTTTTTTATGTTGTAAAATAAACATTTTCCATTAAAGTTTAATGTCAACTTAAAACGTTTTTACACAATTTATGTGATAAAAAAGCTTGTCGCGTGATTAACCTGTGTACCTGTAACTTGATCTAATTGATTTAATTTTTTTTTCAAACACTGTAAATACGAGTACCTGCTTAAATCTCGCGATAAGCTTTGCCATGTTGGATTTAGAGTGATGTCATTTAATTAATCGAGTAACTCTCAGCAAGGCCTTTCATTTGATACCATATTGTAAGAGTGCATCTTAAGGTCCAACTAGTCGCCGAGGCAAAGTCGTCAGTGGGAGCGGCCTAAATGTATGCTATCTCACCTGACATAGTATGTTTACCCGCGTGCTAGAATGAAATGCACAATGATTCATTCCTAAACCGACCGCGCAAAAATGTGTGAATAGACTTTTAGCACAAGGGTTATTATAGAAAAACTTGAGTGTAACCTTTTCAAAATTTTGAATAATTTTTATTAAAAACTTAAAACTTTTGAAAAATTAAACTATGTCGGAACGGCGTTTATTTTTGAGTTTTCTTTCTCCTTATATTATTTAGTTTCGTCCAAAGTTGGGCTAAAATCAGTGTTGAAATACGAAAGTTTATAAGCTTGTATTTTTGAAATAAATACTTTTTTACGGTTTGGGGTGTATACAAACATAGATTATGACGAGATAAATTCATATAATCCTTAGTGTTGGATGGTTAACGTCAAACAGTGGAGTAGTTACCCTTCCACGTTTGTATAGAAAGATGGGCGACTCGTTCATCCTTAATGCACTAATAATTAGTCCGCCATGTTCGATGTTCCGCCATGTTCGATTCAGAGTATCATTATTTCATTTTCGAATTAATCTCAACAAGCCCTTTTATTTGATACCCATATTATAGGAGTACATTAAAAATAACTAGTCCGCCATCTTGGGTGTTCCGCCATGTTGGATTCAGAGTAACGTGTACAAAAAGTCGTTTTTATAATTGAAAAATAATTTAAATCGTAAGGTGATGTTTATTGCTTTTATTATCGACAATCATGAATTCTTATCAAAATAAGTAAATTTATCGTCTCAGGTGTTGAAAACAGAAGACTTTTCCCTTTTCTATAATTTGGACAAATGGTTAAGAAGATAATACAACATTATGTAGGTATGGAACCGCGACCGTGTCATAATCTAATAAGTGATATTTCTTAATGACGGTTTTTTTCTTAAACTAGACGTTAATAGAGGTATTTTAAGGCTACACTGGTGGCGATTCTATTGTTGCACTAACTAGCTAAAGCTAATTTATTTGACAAGATCGTATTTTGACGTAAAACTAGCTAATTTGACGTATAGCTATTCGGTTAGTGCCGTTCTAAAATTAAAACGGAACGAAACAAATGAACGCCGTCAGCTCTAAATTTAAAAACTTTTCCTTGAGTCATTTTTTGCCCTCACTATTAGGGTCAAAAATTCTCTCTGGTGGGTATTGACCTGAGAAAGCAGTGTTTTTCCCATGGGCAGTTATATGTTGACTTATCTCGGGTTGGAACTACTCATTACATCTAATACAGTATACAGAAAAGTGTTGAACAATTTCAATAAACAATTGTCGACGTAGCTCAGAAAGTTGCGAAACTCAAATGGAGCTGGGCTCTGCTGGAGCTGGTCATGTCTGCCCCATGCTCGTATATCTGTGGGTTAAGATCACCACCCAGTGGAACCCCGACACGGTAAGACGCCGCGGCAGACCGAGGAAACGATGGCAAGACGAGTTAGACCAATATGCTATATCGCATGGTGGGTGGCATGTGCGCATGGGTCGAATTGACAGCAGATCGAGAAGTATGGAGAGATGGGGAGGAGGCCTTTACCCAGCAGTGTGACACTTATGGCTAATTGGAATTGGAAAATAAACATGATTTATTTAATTATAATCATTTTATTCATTTAGCCGTGGGGTGCCGGCAGTAGAATGTTACCCCTCCTCTCCTACCCGTGGATGCAGTAAGAGCCTGCTAAGGGACACCTCCGGAAGATGGGCAGCAGCGTCTTTCCGTATATCAACATCCCGTACTGCGCTCACCAACCCGCCTGCCAGGCGTGGTGAGTATGGCAACTACCCCTCATGGAGATCCATGAGGGAGGCCTTAGTTAAGTAGTGGACGTTTTACGGCTGAAATGATGAAAATGATGAATCATTATATTCACTTATTTGAACAAACGGGGTGATATAGCCAAATTGGCATGCAAATACATACAACATACTACATAATGCTTTTAAACTATAACCCCCCTTCTGGCAGTCAGGAAATAAATCGTAGCCTTCAGTACTAACCTAACTACACTCATAACTTCATCACAAGTAAAAATGCTTACCGCCGCCCAACGAAGTGGGCACCGGGTCAGCTAGGGTACCTATATCTATTTGAACAATATTCGTCAAACAAATCAAGAAAAAAATTATATAATAAAAAATAACGCAAATAAAATTGTAACCATATTGATTTAAAAAAAATACCATAAAAGTTAGTTCAAATCTCAATTATAAAACTGTACCCCAATTTGATCCCAATATTAAACAAAATACCTACACATGTCACTACAACATTATCCTTACATAGTATAAAATACGTAATGTGTGATTTTCAAAGATGATGCTCAATTTGCTTCGCTGAAAGCACAATGATATGGGTCCAATCGAACACGAAAACAATAAATGCTATTGACAAGTCCAGGTGTTCGCTAGCAATCTAAAGGGGATGAAACTCAAACACAGTAATTTTTTTTTTATTTGAATAGTGTATAAAAAATACATAATTGTACCCTAATAATATTACAATCTAGCCAAGTAGGCCAGTGAGCAATTTAACTTTGACTTAGTTTTATAAAATAAATTATAATTATCCAAGAATGTGTCCAATGTCACTTTTCTTAATGTCTCTATTTAAGGGGAAGACACTATGTACTTGTTTTTTTTTTGTTATATTTACACTATCACTTTACACTACACAAACTCAAAAGGTTTAGTTCTTTTCAGTCTTCTCACTTGATCTGTATTATCGAGGAGCTGGATTGCCTCAACTTTTACATGATGATGAAGTCGTTTTTCGTAAGCATCTGCGTATTTTTGTATTATTGTAGCAACGAAGTCTATATTAAGGTCCCGGTGGAGATCTTCGTTTCTTACGTACCATGGTGCATTCACAATATTCCTGAGTACTTTGTTTTGGAATCGTTGTATAATGAGGATGTTACTTTTTTTGGTACAGCCCCATAGCTGTATACCATAGGTCCATACTGGCATCAGGACTTGTTTATAAAGGGTTATCTTGTTATGTACAGACAAAGCTCCGTCTTTCAAGCAGCCAGTACATCTGTTTGTAGCGAAGCTCCAACTCATCTTTTTTTTTTCTTGACGTGAGCTTTCCAGCGAATCTTTACATCAAGCGTCTTGCCTAAGTACTTGGATGTATTTTGATAAGGCACTTGCTTATGATTTATAAATACTTGATGATACTTGGTGAAGTTTATGTGGATCGACTTTGTTTCGTTTAAGTTAATCCTCCATTTTTTTGTCCAGTCATAAACCTTGTTGACGGCGTCTTGAACTTTTTCTGTCGTTTCTGCAAGAGTTCTTCCAAAGGCCATTATGGCAGTGTCATCGGCAAATATTGCAATGATAGTATTTTTTAATTCTTGAATGTCGCTAGTATATAAAAGGTACAGGACCGGACCTAAGACACTTCTCTGTGGCACCCCAGCCTTTATTTCTCTTATCTCTGAGTAGGCATCTTCGCGCCGTATTCTAAATACTCTGTCGGTTGTAATGTAAGATTCTAGGATATCTACATATGCTTTGGGTGGTGTGTTTCTTAACTTGACTGCATCTAAAAATATAGTAGAGCAAACTTTTTTGTTTTCTAGGGTTTTGATTCTATGGACCTGGTCTATATCGTTGAATGTTTTTCCCTAAATCCAAATTGGTGATCTGGGATAAGGTTCTTGGCCTGTATGATGGGTTTCAATCTCTTGAGTAATAATTATTCGAATAGCTTAGACATGATAGGGAGTAAGGAAATTGGTCGGTACGATTTTACGTCACGAGGTGGTTTTCCCGGTTTTGCTATCATTATGACTGCTGCTACTTTTCATAGGTCAGGCACATACCTTAATCAATATTCAAATCTAGTTCATATTTGAAACTATCCCAGTCAGTGTATTTGTTTACCAAGGTCGGCATGTTATCCATTAGTAGTACTTTATCACTTATTTAAAAAAATATTGCAGAATGATCAGAGTTCATGTGGTATCTATGTCGCTCTGTTCTATTTAAAAGTAGTTAGACGATATATTTTTGTATATGAAAAAGTCTGTAAGGTTAGGTATTTTTTGTGGATCAGTTGGCCAATAGGTTCGTGATCGTGTTAAAGCAACGTCAGAGTGTATTGCTTTTATGGCTCGCAGGAGTTCTTTTGCCTTCGTGTTCGTTAGTATAGAGCCCCAGTACGTATTATTGGCATTTAAGTCACCTCCTAAGATAAACTTCTCACCTAATTTATCTAGGAAACTTGTGTATGTGTCTTTTCTTATTGTATATAGTGGTGAGCAGTACATGGCTGCTACTGTAAGGCTACTGCTTAGTATCGATACAAATTGAGATAGATTGAATGTCCGATGTCTCATATTTTCTTTTTTCGTGGTGTTTGATATGTTCCTTTACAATGATAGCACTGCCATCCCTGCTTTTATTGGCTGGATAAAGTGCGTGATAAACTTTGTAGCCTTTAAATTTAATATGTGATTGTTTAGTAAAGTGTGTTTCGGATATTAGGCACATGTCAATATTTTTCATGTTTAGGACTACTTGCAGTTCATTCGTTCCTCACTTCCACATTGTAATAAACGCATTCATCGATGTCCTCTGCCGCAAACCAAATGTAATATGGCTAAAAGGCACTACAACTTCATCGCACCTGTCATTTACAATAAGCTGTTAACATCCAACAAGGATATAAAGACATTATCTAATTACCTTTTTAAAAAGAAGATTGCGACTTGGTTGAGGGATATGGACTACAGTGAGACGGAAAGTCTAATTATGAAATAGTTTTTTTTTCCTTTTTCTTATTACTTTTAAAAGACTTGTGAGTTACACTATTCATTGTTATGTTAAATTATTTGATCACTTTACATGATAAAACATTACACCATAGGTAAACTATCTGGTATTTATTTTAGTATTCTATTTTTTTTTCTTGCTTAATAATATAATTGTATTTTCTAATAATTAAAATTCATAAAATAAAATTTTCTATTTTATAAGATTATTATGTCATGCAAATTGACATTCTTAAATCTACAATGTAATTAGTAATATAAATAAATTAATGCCGTTTAATTATATGTATGGCTTTAGTTAAGATAAACATATTTTTTTTGAGACAGTAATCACTATTGGAAGGACCTGACTCCTGACATACTATGTACAGGTAACCCTAGTTTAGGAGTCAGAGCCAAACACACTCTGTTAATTTGATTTTACGCAATAAATGAATTTTTTCTTTTTTTTTTATTCTGGTGATTAAGTAGCCCGTTACAATTCCACGCCATTATTTTAATTGTGCAAATCATTTTTTATTCTTAGGTATATCATTATAATCGCTATATTCTATCTTCACTTACAGTAAAAATTGTGAAGCTTAAAGGCTCGAGCAGACCGGATGCGTATGCGTAGACGTAAGCGTAGACGTGCACGTACCACTGAGTTGTAATGTATGGAACTGTATGAGACAGGACACACCGCTTGCGTAACGTAGACGTGCGCGTCATATGTCAGTTCCATACATTACAACTCAGTGGTACGTGCACGTCTACGCATACGCATCCGGTCTGCTCGAGCCTTTATATTTCTTCTCTGCGTTCCAAACGTGAGAATAACGCTGAATAAAACCAAACAGGTCAATATTGGCTATGGGATTTAGAATTAAGAATAATACCGGGATATTATTCTTAATTCCCACTAAACCGCATAGCGCGCTAGTCCATGCCTAATATTGACGCTTATTCTACCATGGCAATAATCATCATCGCTTTTAACTTTTAGGATCCACAAAAACAACAAAAGTACGTGACACAGTTAGTAATGACGGCATGCGAAAAACCAGCCAGTAGATTGGATTCATGGAATCAGTTTCATTAACAGTGAACATTTCTAACAATTGATGGGCTTCGGTCGTAGATTGACGTAGATTGAAAAGGTAATTGCAGATGTAGGCAATTTTCAGCTCTGCCACATTGCCGAGTTTCATTGAGTTAGCACAGAGAAGATATATTTCAGGCTTAGAGCCTTAAATCTGTCTTAATTTCTTAATATTTTGTTACTTTTGGGCGGGACGGGGGACACGTTTAATGAATCTAAAAATCTAATGTAGAAATTTATTGTTACAATCAACATTCCGTAGGTATTTATCATTTTTACTTTTTTATACTGGAAGGGTTCAGGCTAGTTCGTGAATATAGAACAGAAACCACTTCGTATTTTATTCTTGATCGAGATCTTAAACTGTAAGGCTAGAAAAAACACTAACAAATAAATGGAAAATCTAACAAACTTATCATCATCATATCAGCCGTAGGACGTCCAGTGTTGGACAAAGGCTTCCCTCATTGATCTCCAGGTACTGCGGTTGGAAGCGGCCTGCATCCAACGCCGAGCTGCGGTTCTTACCAAATCGTCTGCCTATATTGTAGGTGGACGTCCAACGCTGCGCTTTCCGGTCCATGGCCTCCATTCAAGAACTTTACGGCCCCATCGGCCATCTGTTCTGCGCGCTAAATGGCCTGCCCATTGCCGCTTCAACGTCCTAATTAATCTGGCTATGTCAGTGACCCGAGTTATTCTGCGTATCCCCTCATTTCTGATTCGATCCCGTAAAACCGAGCATAGCCATCTCCATAGCTCGTTGCGCGACTCTAAGCTTATCCATAAAGCCAAAAATGAAAGACCACGACTCGTTTCCATATGCCATCACTGGTAACATACACTGATTGAATACTTTCGTCTTCAGGCACTGAGGTATGTTGGACGAAAAGACGTTGCGAAGTTTTCCAAACGCGAGTTGGATTCGACGATTGAACTCTTTTTCGAAGTTGGACCTACCTAATTGGACTGTTTGTCCTCGTTATACGTATGCGTCGACAACTTCAAGAGCCGAGTTCTCAACCATAACTGGGGCAGGCACGACATGAACATTTGACATAATTTTCGTGTTGTCTATGTTCATTTTAAGGCTATTGAGAGACTCGATTGAGGCCTTCGAGCATCGTGCTGAGCTCTTCCATCGACTTTGCCATGACCACATTATTGTCGGCAAACCGAAGGTGAGTATGTATTCGCCGTTAATATTGATGCCCAGCCGTTTCCATTCCAGGAGCTTGAAGGGATCTTCCAAAGTCGTAGTAAATCGGTCGTAAATGAGAGATAACATCTCCCTGTCTTACCCCTCTTTTTAAGGGAATCGCTTTCGAGTTTTGTTCTTGTATTTGGACTGACATAGTGGCGATTTTATATTTACAAACACACTTCGATGTACCAATAGTCAATACGCCATCGTTGGAGCAAACAAACTAATATATTAAAAATATCATGAAATTTTGCAATAATAATTAAAATAAGAGAGTTCAATTTACACAGATTTAAATGAAAATGTCTCTCTCCCGATAGTTCCGTTCGAATTAGTTTGTCATAGAACTATTTGACAAGGCAAGACAGAGAAGTTTGACTATCGGAATGGTTAAAAGACAAACCTAATTAGCTTTGTTGATTAAATTTGCACTAAAATACACAATTTCAAGCTTTAATTTCAAGCACTGGTAACAACGTGATTAAGCTTCCAGTTTAAGGCTTAAATTGAATGTAAAATCATGCACTGGTTGTAAAGTTTGTAGGGCGGACGTTACGGACATTGTCGATATCTGTTTTTTTAGAGTTTAGTTTTGGCTTATTTGCATTTATCCGCGTTTTAGGCATATTTTTTTCCTGTTGTCTGACGACAGATTTTCTTCTCAAAGAATTATGTTCGTATAACCCATGACCACCACTACAAACACGGCTTGGTCTTTGATTATTACAGTGTCCACTCATGCACACAAATCTAATAAAACTGATAACATTGTGTCCTCCTATTGGATTAATGTAATCGACATCGAGCTCGATGACGTCATGTTTCCTAGCGATTACATTGGGGATGGCATAGTTATTTTATGATAAGGTGAGATCACTATAATACACTGAAAGCGCACATATTCATATTGATTACACCTTGTTTTCTTTGTACAAAGCGAGTGGGTTAGAATATATTCGAGTGGGACATTTCTTTTGAAGTTCCGCCTGATAAATCCCAAGTCTCTCTGAAATGATCTATCTCCGACGCAAAGCCTGTTTTACCGACGTTGACATTTTTAAATCCTTTTACGGGTATGGGATAAAGAGTGTCTCGTTGAAAAATTTAATATATTAAATTATCCAGTGGAAGTTGAAACATTTTTGCCTGCCAACTCAATATGTGTTTTATGGGCGCATGATTTGTAAAAGAAATATACCTTGTTATGTCAATCAAATACAGGTATGAGCCTGTGGGTATGAGTTGAAATTCAGTTGTGTTTACGGATGCAATGCCGTGCACCAATGGATTTTTCTTTCTTGAAAAATGTATTTGTGCACACTTAACACGTGCTTTAACGGTGAAGAAACATCGTGAGGAAACCCGCGGCTTAGTTAACTTCAGACGTATTTTCCTCTGAATAATGGCTGACTAAGCTGAGAGGATGGTATAGGTGCTGTGCAAGCCTAATTCATCTAACAATGTCCCAGGCACTGCAGCGTCTCGTACAGCATGATTACCAGTTGCTGACGCTGTATAAATAATCTATAATAGATGCAAAGGCCTCACTTTTTTTTCGGATATATTTAAATTCGTGTATTTTCTCAAGTTAAAATTGGAATTATTTCCTTTTGCTTAATTAAGCAATACCTATGAGCAAAAGGAAATATATAGCATTAATGCTCCTTACTATCGTACCCAACAATTGGTTATATTTTTAGCTCTGATTGATTTGATGATTTGATAAAATCATTATTAATTTGTTAAACTTATTGTTTTTTGATAATAAGGGATACCTCCGGAAGATGGGCAGCAGCGTCTTTACATATCAACATCCTGTCTGTACTATGCTCGTTAACCCGCCTGCCAAGCATGGCGAGTAGGTATGGCAACAATCTCCTTATAATCTTGGAGGTCTATGAGGGTGGCTTATATCCAGCTGTGAACATTAAATAAAATAAATAAATAAATAATGCTGGACAATTCACACAGCATCATCTAGCCCCAAGCTAAGCAGCTAGATATCTATATATATATGGCTAATCTTCATAATAAAGCCAACCTTACCTTATTTCCTATTTACCTCAAGACTAATATAATATCTCTATTTGCTACTATTTTTATTCAATAAAGTGAACGATCTTAACTTAGATTAATTTAATGTCATCATTTCAGCCATAAAACGTCCACTGATGAACACAGGCCTCCCTCATGGATCTCCATGAGGGGTAGTTGCCATTCTCACCACGCTTGGCAGGCGGGTTGGTGAGCGCAGTAAGGGATGTTGATACACGGATAGACGCTGCTGCCCATCTTCCGGAGGTGTCCCTTAGCAGGCTCTTACTGCATCCACGGGTAGGAGAGGAGGGGTAACATTCTACTGCCGGCAAACCACGGCATATAATGTAATCCAGAAATAACATACCTGCTTTATACAGGCTGTGTGAACATCCCCCTGCGTGAGATACCATCGACTGGTGTGGAAGCGTGGTACACGCTGGACGCGCGTTCCCAACGCTCTTCAGTGCAAGGCAGGATCCGTCTGCGCCTGTGGCTGTCTGCGAGGGAGGCAGGTCGGCATGATGATGATAACTGGCAGCAGGTACGTTATTACACTTAGTTACTTTTTGAACACGGAACACATTTTTTTTTTTTTAAATTTTTAATTTATTTATAGTTACAAGAAGTTACAATTTTATTATACAGCATCTAAAACCACTAAGGTTTAACTAATTTAGGATTGTATTTTAAAAATAAAGGTGAAGCGTCGTCTATAACTGATCTAAACTTCAAGTCACTAGCATTAGTAGTTCCCGATATAACCACAGACAGAAAGATTCCCATAACATCGGCTCTTTTTTACCATTTTGATAGGGAACCCTAAAAAAAATTGAAGTTATCATGTTAACGTTATTTCGATATAGCAATGTGTATATTAGCGACTTTATAAATATCTCGCTAATAGAACCCTAAATCGATAAATTGTCTTTGCAACCCATACATGGTTTTTAAATATCTATTTAACGCTACATGATAACTATGTTAGAACTGGTCTCTGGTCTAAAATCAGTTCTATCATGACTAATAATAATTTTATTACGCGAACCAAATGCGGTGCATAATCTGCGCAACGCGAAACCAAACAAGTGGTTAATGGTCCCGTTTCATTGTTATTGATTTTCATTCTAGTCTGGTTAAAAAAAACCGGCCAAGTGCGAGTCGGACTCGTGCACCGAGTGTTCCGTACAAACCTGTAGGTATATAAGACCCTGAGTATTTGATATGAATTTCAATTTAATACTTCTACGCGTTCATGAGGAAAGGGGTAGTAAGTTTAAAATTATTAAAAACATTTGTATTAAATGATGTAACTAAAAAATTATGGTTTTCGCAATTTTTCCTTTATCTGTGCTATAAGACGTTGCTTCGTACCAAATTTCAAGATTTTGAGTTCACGGGAAGTACCCTGTAGGTTTTGATTCCCTTGCGAGTGTCGAAAATTTGCGGAAATTTGCGGCATAAACGGTTGTATCTTTTGATTGCGTTGGCTTAGAAGTTTGTTTTTTTCACAGCTCCAAGGGACAGTAGACTTGAGTAGGGGAAAGGTGTCCAAAATGATCCCCTTAAGAGAAAAGCTTGATTGTGTCCAAACTATGAAGGTTATTGAAAATGTTGAAGAAGTTTATGATGAATAATTTCAGTGCTAACGTTTTAGCATACCCTTTTCTTGGGATCTTTATATAGACCAGATTTATTTAAGATTTTCCAAAACATTACTAAAGGATCATTTTGTACACCTAGGTGTATAAAATGATCCCTGTGGTAGGGTCAAAATGATCCGAAGGATCATTTTACCCGTTCTGCTATTATTGCTGCCTGCTGAGTTAAAATAAAAGATAATACGGGTACGTAATCATGATTATGTTTATTTTCAACACAAACAATCATCAAAAATAGTAAATTCTTATAGTACCTAACCAACACTGTGTCTAAATACCAAGGTAGAAATTACAAAACTTAAACAAACATTAAACATCTTGCTTTTTCTTGAGATCAGAAATATTTAATAACACATAAACTATTCAGAAAATCTTCTTAATTTTTTTGATCAAACTATCTCACCATAATCAACAGTCTTTCATATTATCACAAAGTATTTTGATGCTTACGTATAATATATTCATTCAAAAATCAACGATCAATAGTCTTATTATTAATTCGCAAATCAACTATACCTAATAATCAGTCTTATTGTTCATTCAAAAATCTAATTGTTTCTTTGTATTGCCAACATTATCAACGCAGAAATCACACACAAAATCTTCTTCGTCGTCACTATCAAGCCCGGCACATGCTTCATGTCCCCATTTTTGACATTTTACGCAAAGGACCCAGCCTTCCCCCATGGCGTCTTTTGAATAAGCTTCTGTGCAGAACATGCATTCAGCGTCATCCGAAGATTCTGACTCGTAACTCTTCCTCGCTCTCTTTATTCTTTGTTTTTTAGTATTTTTCTTTTTATCTTCTTGTTTATTATTTGCTTGTTTTGACTTTTGTCCTTTTCCTACACCTTTTCCTTTAGTTTTCTTTGCAGAGATCATTTTCACACTTTTGTCTTTACGTGACTTTTGTTTTGCTTCTTTTTCTATTTTTTTCTGCATTTCCTCTTCTAAATAGTTTTTATAGGGTGTGCTAGTCAAAATTGAGGTGTTTATTTTTCTTTTTCTTACATTATTATTTCTTTTTCCTTGTATCTTTGGCAAAGGTCGAAGATCTCGTGCTGAATAAACTCCAAAAGATGTCGATGGTTCATCAAAAGTGGTCGAATCTATGTCTGGCGTAACTAAAGTAGGGGTTGCTACAGTGTAAATATCTTGGGCTAGTGTGTAGTTTGTAGGCGCAATCAGGTTCGAAATCAATTCTACAGCTTTGTTTTTGAGAGTTCGTGGAGATTTGATAGGGCTATTATTTACTTGCTCAGAAGGCGGTATGTCGGGTATATGGCGTTCGTCGTTCTCGCTGTGTGTGGATTCACGTGAAGATAGTTCTGGTGTCGAATCCAAACCTATGCACTCAGTGGTAACTATCTCTCTGTCACTACGAAATAATATCTCGTCTTTATTGGTATGTGTATCATCTTGCGACGAAGGTCCCGGGTTCAAATTCAATGAATCTTGTGGTGTATCAGCAGCCCTTGTTAAGACAAGCTGGGAAGGTTCATTATCTAAAACAGATACTGAATCAGAGGAGTTTTCATCCTCAACATTGGCTTCTATTTCAGTTGCTTCTGCAGCCACAAAGTCCACATCCGTGAAAACGTCTTGGTTTAGAGGGTAAATCCCGCATTTTTCAAATCCTTTAATGGCATTCAACGGCACCGCTGCCTTAAGGTAAGCCCCTGCAAAAACTTTGGTTATTTGAAAAACAGAGACCACTCGTGCTGGATGATTGTTCATCCACTTTTCTAATTCTTGGTTGTGATAGACGCTGAGAGGATACATAACTCCAACATCCAGTGGTTGGAGTTTGTGCGTGCAATGCGGTGGCAAGCAGATAATTTTGACATGGTTTTCTCTTGCTTTTAATACCACACTCAAATTTTTTGTGTGTGAGAGATGGCCATCTAAAAACAACACGGCTGGATCATCTGCTGATGGTTTTACATGAACTAAAAAATGATCAAACCATTGATCAAAAACTTCTAGTTTCATCCAACCACTTGCATTGCATGCATAAGCAGACCCTGGAGGTGCACCGTCCATCAATTCGAGCTTCATTCGCAGTCTTCGAAATATAAACATTGGTGGTATAAAGTTTCCAGCAGCGGAACAACATATAACTGCTGTTGTAGTGTCACCTCTTTCAGCTGAAGTCACTCTTGCCACCTGTTTACGACCAGATTGAGCAAATACTTTGGTGTTTTTAGTTGGGACAGTGCATAAACTGGTCTCGTCAACATTGAATATTCTATGTGGCGGAATAGGCTGTTTCTCCTGTGTGTCTTTCCAAATAGAAAAAAAATTGTTAACAACAGGTTTGTTGAAAGCTCTGGCACGAGCAGCTGATGTTGATTCTGGACTACGAAGAGCTATATCGGGATTCCGCTTCCGAAAACCTTTCAACCAATCTACGCCGGCTTTTTCTCTTTGAGCTGAAAATGGGTGATGTATTTTATTTTTCTGAGCCAACTGATAAGCCAGAGAGAGGACATCTTGTTTGGTTAGACCATACATTCTAGATTCCATGTCTTTTATGTGTTCAACCAGTTCTCTTTCTTGCTCAGGTGTAAAAACAGTTTTTTTACTGCCCAAAGCCTTAACAGCATCAACTGCAAATTTATTTTTACCTTTAGCTCTTCTTTTTAATGTCATTACTGGCACAGAAAACCGTTTACTAGCTGTTTTGAATGGCAGTCCATTTTTCACAGCTTCTAAGGCTTTTTTCATGGAATTTTCACTCCAGTTTTGACGGGTAGTTTTTCTTTGGTATGTACGTGGCATGATAATCTGTAAAAATATAAGCGTATAAATATAATATACCATACGTATAAAAATATAAAAAACCATATATATATATATATATAGGACGGGAAGGTAAAAAACAATCATACACAGGTAGACAAAGAAAAAAAAACAAAGAAGAAACATTAACTTAAATTCTATGTTTGGGGTGAAATGATTTCCGAAATCATTTTGTACCTCCGAAATGAGATCGTCACGCCTTTAGCTTATTTTTATTACATTTGCAATGATTGTATATTTAAACATACAAATAATGTTAAATAAGATACACAATTTACCATATTTTATTTAAAATCTGTTAAAATGCTTGGGGTAAAATGATTCCAGGGATCATTTTGTACCGGCACAAGGGGATCGTTTGACCTCAAGAGCACATTTTTCAAAACATGTCTAAAACTAACCTCGAAACATAGCCTTAGTGAGGTCGTAGCGTGCTTGATAGTAAATTGAATATTGATAGGAACAGCCAGTAAAACATTCATTCCGTAAAATGCAACCAAATTTCAACAATGAAACATTATTTTTATGCTCACCTTAGATTAAACACACCAATTTTCTTTTTTTAGTAATATTTCGATGCACAACACTCACACCGCCATGACACCTTGTGAGACCACTGAGCGGGGTACGGACAACACGTTTGCTTATAAATCAGATAGATGGCATTAGTAGTTTGCTGAGAACCATAGGGAATCATATTACCTCGAGGGATCATTTTGTACACCTTTCCCCTATTTGATATAAATTCCAGCTTGGTGCCTCAACGCAGTCCTGAGAAAAAGGGTCTAGACTGGCAGACGGACGGACAACAAAGTGATCCTATTAGGGTTCCGTTTTTTCCTTTCGAGGTACGGAACCCTAAAAAGTGTCGCTACAACATACCTACACAATACGGTTTATTACGTTTATTTCTCAAAATAATTTTACACAAACTCACTTAAATATAACTAAAGGAACAATAATAATGTGCCGTAAATAGTTCCGTTAACACAATTCAATACATTTATACGTTTTTTTGTTTCCGGACCAAAATGGTAAAAAGGAACCCTTATAGAATCACTCTGTCTGTCTGTCACAACTGGATATCTCGAGAACTACTGATGCTATCGACTTGAAATTTAAAATGGTAAAAGACAACACTTTTTTACTAATGTATAATATATGAAAATGTTAAAAAATATTCTTATTTTGATTGCAGGGGGGCGGATAGGGGATCTCAAAATATTTAAGTGAAGTTACTAGGCCGTGTAGGGTATCATATGAAAGGTATTCATTTGCACATTAATAAACAGTTTCATTTATTCTTTAAGCCGTATCGTTTTTGAGTAATTTACAAAAATGTTGAAAAAACGACCCTTATCTCCGAAGTTTGCAGAGATAAACCCGTGATATTTTTATTGCTAATACAAGTGTATGTAAACTTTAGAGGAAAATTATAGCGAACTCTCTATTTTGTAGTTTTTTTAGACAAGGGGGTTGGAAGGGGGGTTTTCAAAAATTTTGTGAAGTTACTAGGTGATGTGGGGTATCATATGAAAGATATTTACTTGCAAATTAATAAACAGTTTTTATTTTTTCTTTAAGCCGTATCGTTTTTGAGATATTTACAAAAATGTTGAAAAAACGACAGTTCCCCCCTAAGAAGTTTGCAGAGATAAACCCGTGATACTTTTAGACCTAATAGAAGTGTATGTGAACTTTATAGGAAATTTATTACAAACTCTCTACTTAGCATACTTTTTTAGAAATCATCGAAAGTAAAAAAAATCTACATAAGTTCCGCTATCAGACAAGAGATGGCGCTGTCAAGGTTCTCCAACAAATATAAAACCGCCTTTGTCATATATTATATTGTATGATGGCACGGAACCCTCGGTGCGCGAGTCCGACTCGCTCTTGCCCGGTTTTATTTATAGTTCGTTTCATAAACAAAATATTTTTTAGCGGCGGAGATAAGGATTGACACAGTGTAAACACATTAGAACATTTGTTTTATGTATGATTCGATAATGGGTAGTTTTTTGATGTTAATAATTACGATGTATGTATGTACATATACATATTATTTTATTTATCCGTTATACTGATTTTTTTTTATTTACACAATTTAAATACATAACTGAGATAGTATCATTTATTTTTGATTTCTTTTATTATTTTTAAGTTTAGCATTTAATATTCTAACGCTATATATGTATATAATACATATATTATTCTATTCTATATATTTTTTTAAAATCGCTTAAATGAGATGAAGGATTCAGTTTCTTTAATTTCTTTCGGTAATTTATCACTAACGTTAGTTGTAGCGTAAGGATTAGTTAAATTTATATTGACATTCATTCATTCATTTCAGCCATTAAACGTCCACTGATGAACACAGGCCTCCCTCATGGATCTCCATGAGCAAATTCCATATTGACATTAATCTAATGAAAACCAAATCTTATTTTTATATTGTAATAATTGTGTGTCATGTAGGTATATTATAAATTTATCAAATAAACTATGTAATTACAAATTTATAAAAATTATATACAATATATAAATTAAATAATAACTTTAATTAGGAATAATATTTTTTATTATCATGTTAATTGAAGGAAGGGAGGCCTTTGTCCTGCAGTGGGACAGTACAGGCTCTTAATAAATAATAATAATAATGTTAATTGAAATAAATAAATTAGTCGTCATTATGTTTTTTAAAGTAGTAGATTTTCCGTGTCGTTATAATTTAAATTGCCTAGCCATTCCCTTACTATTATACAATACAATACAATACAATACAAATACTCTTTATTGCACACCAAACAAATAATTAAAACAAACAAATAATAAAAAGAAAACATTACAAATATGAGGCACAATGGGCGGCCTTATCGCTAATAGCGATCTCTTCCAGGCAACCTTTGGATGGACATAAAATAAAGAAGAAGAGTAGACGGTGGCATACATTATTGGTAAAATAAGACATACTTTAACCACAATATAGTTAAATATGTAAAAACTATATATATGTATGTATATATGTATAATATTACTTATACCTACATTACTTTACCATTACATAATTTATATACATATATATATAAACAAATACATAACATATAGGTATATATATGTATATATATATATAATAAATATATCGATACAAATAGATAAGTTTTATATAGATATTGCAGAATTATGAGTTTGATACAGAAGATAGAAAGTGTTTATATACCATATCTTTAAAAATAGGGAGTGATTTAGCCTTTCTTATCGCAGAAGGTAACGAGTTCCAAAGCTTGGTAGAACGTACGGTGAAGGAAATACTATAGGCGTGGGAAGTATGTGTAGGAGTTTTCAGCTGGAGAGAGTCAGCTGAGCGCAGGGATCGGGAGTGGGATTCGGAAAGGAATTCAAATCTATCCTTAAGATAGCCGGGAGTGGTTGGGTTGAAGAGGATGTTGTAAAGAAGGGAGAGGAAATGTGCATCCCGGCGAAGGCGGATAGGTAACCACTTGAGCTTGTTGCGGTATTCGGTGATGTGATCATACTTCCGTAGACCGAAGATGAATCGTATGCAGAAATTTTGAAGCCGCTCAAGCTTATCAAGCTGTGCTTGGGTTAGATCGGGATAGCTGGCGTCGGCGTAATCTAGGATAGGGAGTAGTAGAGACTGAGCTAGCGCAATTTTGGTGGAAGTAGGCAAAAAGTTACGTAGCCTCTTAAGAGAGGCGGCTGATGCGAAAGTTTTTCGACTGACTTCAACCAATTGTGGTCCCCATGACAAGTGCCTATCAATAAAAACTCCTAGATTTTTGACAGTTGAACTGATTGGAATTTGAGTTTTGTCAAAAATTACATGGGGGACGTTAGTCCAGTTAATTCTGGACACCATTCTAGAAGTGCCAATAATGATCACCTGTGTTTTGGCAGGGTTAACTTGTAATCCATGTGACGTGCTCCAGTCTAGAATAGTGTTCAGATCGTGGTTAGTCTTGGTGATGGCTTGATCCAAGCCTTCAACAGGCGCCTGAGTGTAAATTTGCAAGTCATCAGCATATAGGTGGTAGGACGATGAAATTAGATTAGAGATAGAGTTAATAAAAATTGCAAAAAGAAGAGGAGATAAGACGCCGCCCTGAGGTACACCGGCACTTAATTGACACCAAGAAGAGCTGAGATCGTCAATAGTAATGCGTTGCCGGCGACCGAACAGGTAGTTACGAAACCAGTGAATTACTGTTGGAGATATGTTAAGAGAGCGAAGGACGCTTAGTAAAATGTCAAAATCAACGTTGTTAAAGGCACTGCTAAAATCCAGGAGAGAGAGGACAGTCACTTGGCCATTTTCCATGCCATGCCTTATGTCGTCGGTGATTTTGACGAGTGCAGTAGTTGTACTGTGGCCTGAGCGAAAGCCGGACTGGAAGGGATTAAGGAGATTGTGATTGTTGAGGAAATGACTGAGTTGTTGGTGGACGAGACGCTCAAGGACTTTTGACAGGAATGGAAGGATGGAGATTGGACGGAAATCGGAAAAGGAAGAGGGCTTTGACTTTTTTGGTAGTGGGGTAACTTGTGCGTCTTTCCACGCACAGGGGAATGTTCCACTGGAGATAGAAAAATTCAGCAGGTGAGTAATCACAGGGAGGATGTCATCGAGGATGGGAAGGATCATTTTCCTACTTATGTTGTCGGTACCAACAGCATTAGATGAGATCGAGGATATGCTCTTCTTAACATCACAATCAGTAAATTCACGAAAAGAGAAAGAAGGAAAATCAGGAGCTGGTAACAATGATAGAGAATTCAATGTCTGGTTTTTAATAATTCCCTCAAACTTAAAAGAAGAGGAGAAGTGTTGATTGAGAGAATTTACGTCCAAGATATTGTGAGAATTATTACGTGATTTACCAACTCCTAATGATCTGAGAAATTTCCACACCTTTGCAGGGTCACTATTTTCTACAGATTTATGGATATATCGGCGCTGTGAATCCCTACACACCATATTGCAATGATTGCGAGCCCTAATAAATCGTTCTTTGTTCTCAACTGTAGGAGAGCGCTTAAACCTGGCCTTGGCAGCAAGTTTTTTACGCTGTTCTGTTTTGATCTCATCTGTTAGCCAAGGTGCTGGGAAATGCCGAATTTTAACAGCTCTAATTGGAGCATGCACGTCATACAAGCTTGTCAGTGTTCGGTTGAAGCTATCCAGTTTACCATCTATATCAGTTGCATCTACAACCCCAGCCCAGTCTGCAGTCAGCGCATCATTGCGCAAAGACTCCATGTTCATTCCACCAAAATTGCGCTGAAAGAGGATTTTGGGCTTGGCTTTAGGAGGACGGATTTTATAGGAAAGGAAGATCAAGTCATGATAAGAAAAAGCATCTGCTGAAAACTGCCCATGCTTTGCAACATGTGACGATGAGGATACTATCATGAGATCAAGAAGGGAGGGATTGCAGTTTGGGAAATTGTGAGTAGGATTTAAAGGAAGGATTGATAAATTATGGGCCTGAACAAGACGTTCAAGGGAGAATGACCGAAAGTCCTGCTTCAACAAGCAAGTGTTGAAGTCACCCATAATTATACTATGGTCGTATAAAGGAGTAAGCTCGCCTAGAAGCTTTTCAAAAGAAGGGAAAAAGTTAATGCGTAAGGAAGGAGAATAATAAACGCCAAGCAGGATTTTACGGTGCGCTAGGACGACCTGAACCAATAGATGTTCACCAGCACTGGACGGAGGTGGTTGCGCAGACATATCAACTATAGAGAAAGGAATATGCGCACGGATGTAGATGGCCACACCCCCACCAACGGCACCAGTGCGGTCATTGCGTACGAGTTCGAAGCCAGGAAGAGAGAAAAGGGTAGAAGGCAGACATGGTTTTAGCCATGACTCCGAAACAAGAATAGCATGAATATTTTTCAGATCAAATGACGCCAGCATATCGTTATAGTGAGCCGGGATACTCTGCGCATTAATATGCACCACGTTAAAATTTTTAGGGACATCGGAGAAAGTGGATTGTAAGGTATCGGAAAGAGAGGGGATGCTGACAAAGCTATCGTTGCTACCAAGATCGCTATCGGCAGACGACGAGCAAGACAAGAACTGGTCTCCATCACTATCACTCATTTAGTTTTATATATAATAAAATACTATAAATACAAATAAATAAACAAAATAAATAAATACCTAAAAAGTTAATTACACCTAACCAAAACTAACAAACTATATAAAAATAATTTTGTGTCCACCTGCCAGCTGCCCAGCAATAGTTACCTACCTATGGAAATAATGTTGCTATGGAAAAACAAACACAAGCAGACAATATCCACATACACTACATTACACAAAATTGCATGAACAAAAACAAAACCGCATTAAAAAAAAAAACACAACTAGAAAAGGCACAATTTAAATTTTAAAACAATACCAACTGAATAGCAACTGACTTATTATTTTAAATTAAACACAATAACATAAAATTGTATTAATGCGTGGAACGAAACGTATCGTGATTGCGAATGAACGCGTTAGAGTGCTTGTTTGTATCTGTCAATGTCAGAGTGACATAAATTCCAGTTACTTGCTCTATGACGTACGATAACAGAGACATGTCAAAAACATAAAGAAAAAAAAAAAGTTAGAATTATCGAAATGAAAGCGTGTAGTTATAATAAAAGATAAATGCGCCTACCTACAATTAGTGCTGTGCAGAAAAACAATATTTCGAGGTATATAATGACACTGAACACTGGAAAACCTACTTTCTAACAGCGGCTAATCGTCGAGACTTCGCCGGCGCGGGCGCTGCTGTTTCTTTTGGTGGAGCCGAGGTTCCTGCCTTTGATGAAACGGCAACAGTTGGCAGCTCCGCTATGCTGGATACGCGAACCCGAGTTCCATCCGGGCTGAGCACATACACGAAGCCCTGATTGGTCCAACATTTCGCAATTCCAAACCGTTTCCTCGCCTCCATATACGTGTCGTGACGAGACTTTGTGAGGAACTCGGAAAGGGTTATTCCGCTATTCTTCAATGCTGTTTTTGAGGCCCACAATTTATCTCGGAGGGACACATCTCGCATCTTGCAGAGGATGGGACGAGGTCTGTCAGAACTGGATCGTCCCATTCGATGGCTACGGCTGATGTCTATGCTTGTAATGCCATGGACTTTCATCTTGTTGGTGAAAGTGGATACGGCAACATCGGCTACATTTTCATGATTAACTTCAGGAACACCGTGGATAAGGAGAATCTTCCGTCTGCTGCGCATCTCAAGCCGGTCAATTTCACTACCAAGCATTGTCACTTGGTCATGCAGAGCTTTTAGTGACTTTGTTATGAGCGTCTTGAAAATTGCAAATTCACTTGCGAGTGATGCAACATCATTTACTGGGCTCTTGGACTTCATCAGCTTTTCCTCAAACTCAGCCATGGTGTCTGTGAACATGGTGCTCAGCTGGACAAGAGAGCTATGGATGTTATTAGGGTCCATGATTCAGTGATTGAGGTTATCTCAGTGGGTGTGTGTAGTGCTGTGGAAAGTTTGCTTACAGGTAGGTCTTCACTGGACAGCAGGTAGGATCCACAAATAGTGCAATTACCACATAAATATTGTGGTAAAATAGCTTGTAAGTATTATTTATGAATATTAAAGTATTTGGTCAAAAAATCGCGTGTTTTCTTTATTATTCCTACCGCCCAAAAAAAGTATATTATTTTTATTTTAGAGTTGGATAAAGATTTTATTTTATATTTTGCGTTTAAAATATTATAGAACCAAGGTTCAAGTGGCCTGGTAATCAAGATGTTGTTTTGCGATTCTAAATCGGATCCGTGGAACAGCAAAACGTTCTCGTCTTTTGTATGAGGTAGGAATGCAGGGTACAGTTCGTTTATGGTATCTGCTAATACTGAGGTATATAAACAATTTGCGAACAGATAAAACATTAGCCCACATATACACAGATATCGTTGGGTGTCTAAATGGGAGGTATAGCATAACCTTAAGCAATGCACGTTGAGCTCTTTCAATAGATGCGATTTACAAGCTGCACCCCAGGATCATATACAGTATGTTATTATGCATTCTCCAAGTGCCCTGTAGGTTTGAATTAAAAGTTTAAAATCACATACTGTGCGTAATTCTTTAAACACATAAATCAATTTTCGTAGTCTTTTGGATACTGATGTTATGTGAGCTGTCCAGTTAAGGTTTAACAAGTCGCGGAGGCAAAGTCGCCAGTGGGCGCGTCCTAAACGTATGCTATCTTATCTGACATAGTATGTGTACCTAGAATTAAATAAATGCACAATGATTCATTCCTAAAACGACAACGCAAAACTATTGAATAGACTTTTAGCACAAGGGTTATTATAGAAAAACTTGAGTGTAATCTTTTCAAAATAACATTTATTTCAACTATTGAATAAATAAACTATGTCGGAACGGCGTTTATTTTTGAGTTTTCTTTCTCCATATATTATTTAGTTTCGTCCAAAGTTGGGCTAAAATCAGCGTTGTAATACGAAAGTTATACAACGCTGATTTAAGATAGTATATATTTCAAAAATACAAGCTTCTAGCTTGTATTTTTGAAATATATACTTTTTTACGGTTTGGGGTATATACAAACATAGATTATGACGAGATAAATTGATATAATTTTCGTAGTCTTTTGGATACTGATGTTATGTGAGCTGTCCAGTTAAGGTTTAACAAGTCGCGGAGGCAAAGTCGCCAGTGGGCGCGTCCTAAACGTATGCTATCTTATCTGACATAGTATGTGTACCTAGAATTAAATAAATGCACAATGATTCATTCCTAAAACGACAACGCAAAACTATTGAATAGACTTTTAGCACAAGGGTTATTATAGAAAAACTTGAGTGTAATCTTTTCAAAATAACATTTATTTCAACTATTGAATAAATAAACTATGTCGGAACGGCGTTTATTTTTGAGTTTTCTTTCTCCATATATTATTTAGTTTCGTCCAAAGTTGGGCTAAAATCAGCGTTGTAATACGAAAGTTATACAACGCTGATTTAAGATAGTATATATTTCAAAAATACAAGCTTCTAGCTTGTATTTTTGAAATATATACTTTTTTACGGTTTGGGGTATATACAAACATAGATTATGACGAGATAAATTGATATAATCCTTAGTGTTGGATGGTCAACGTCAAACAGTGGAGTAGTTACGTTTGTATGGAAAGATGGGCGATCGTTCAACCTTAAGGTTGTGGTCGATATACATATCGACCACAACCTTAACTGGAAAGTTCACATGCCTAGATATTTAATGAGAGGTACCTTTTCATGAAACTAGCAGTAACAGTTACATGATTTATTTGTGGTCTTATTTTGTCGATTATATGGATAAGAATGAATGAGAATGTCAGATGTTTGAGGTGAATTTATAGCAGTTTTTCTGAAGCAGATAATATATGTATATAAAGTCTTACTAATGTTAAGTGTCAAGAAACTATCTTCTAACCACGACATTATTGTTCTAAGGCCTTTTTCGGCCATTATATGAACTGATCCCCAAGTTTTCCCATGAAAAAGTATAACTGTATCGTCTGCTAACATCTGTATATCAGCATTCTCAAAAGACAATTTACACATATTATTGATATAAGTTAGAAAAAGCGCTGGACCTAATAATATAATGTGTTTAGTCCGATAATTTGAGACGTAAGGCTTCTTATTCATCTTTAAACCATGTTTCGATTAGTATAATGACATGTATCACAGTTTTGAAGGCTTCAATCACACATCTAATTCTAAGCCAGGCAAGCTAGATGGCTTATCGATATTACGAGCATTTGTGTGATTGCTGTTTTTGAATCGTTGATTTTTAGTTTTTGTCTGTTGTATGATTATTTTAGGAGTTCCTTTTATATATTTTATAGTTATATCTTTTTCCCCGTTTTCTTGGCGTTGTTTTAGCTCTTTTTTAACATACTTGCTCGTAAAGTGAGCCTTATTACATCGGTTTCGATCGGTCCCGCAACACAGGCTTTTTGAGACCTAGTGCGGGGAACAGAGCTTATTCGGGTACAACTGCTACTTGTCTTACTAATGTTAAAATAGCTAATGTACAGTATTGTAAATGTAGTAAGTACCAAGACATGTATTACTATAAAATAAATAATTTGTAAATAATTTGTAATAATTTGTTTAGAGCCATAAACCGAGCTATAACACACGCGTGCGTAAAAATATTACACACTAATGCGTAATAGAATTATCCCTGCAAAGTTAAAATTAGTACCTTACTGCAAGTTATATGCGAGTCAACAGAGCATTTTCAATTTAACCGGGTAATACAGTTATTTTTTTAAGTAACACCAAAGAGGTTTTATGCCGCTGAAAATCCATATATATATTTGGAATAAATTAATTTGTACGTCCTTAATTAAGTAAAACACACATTTATTATTATCAAATTATTCATTTCACAATAATTTGTTATAAAATATTAAAATATTTGCATTTTATCACATAAAATTATAATTTTCAAGAAGGCTGTATGTTTAGGTACTCCCCATGCGCTGGGCGCGTTAAAAAAAACTTGCGCACCATTTCCCATATATATTCCATATTCAAATATGAAAACGAAAGCTGTGATGCTTTAGTTTAGTATTCATATTTGGTTTTATGGTATTCGTCGCTGTGTGGTAAAATAATTTGTTTTTTCCTCGCAAGTGTGTTGAAAAACGTCGTATGACACGCGTGAGCATTGATCATTACACTCACACTGTAAATACCAATAATTGCATAGGTACTTGTTGTTTTATAATGTTATATTAGAAGATTCAGTATTTGTTTTTGTTGCTGTGGCGTTTGATCCGAAAACAACCGAATGCTATCAGACCTAAGTACGATTTTATTTCGCAACACCTGTTTGGCTGTATCAGGAGAACCAAAAAAGATTTTAGGGGACGAGATTTCTGGGTGTTGTATATAACAAGTCTCATTACTTTGAAGGGGGACCGTTAGGATGAATACCATCAATAATCATTTTCGGGCTTCATTTTCTTTAACTTTAGGTATTCAGTTGTAGTTTTATATCACTCAATTGTTCTTTGATTGTCGAAATATTTTCACGTATCATATTAATATTATCCATATTTGTTTTATTATATTCTTAAAGAAAGCACTTCTTTAATAATACCCACCATTTCCTTCGTAAACTCATTAAATAGATACAACAATGCTAATGACTATACATTTTCCGTGATCACTGCGCATGAAAATGCGTCGAAATATCGGGAACTCAACCTTCAGTCCTAACTGCCTTATTCTGTTACTCCTTCACGTTTATCTTTAGGGTCATTTAGAAATTCACAACGCCCGAAAAACTCTGACCTTTATTTCTTGTTGATTTAAACAGCGTATGCCACTTTATATTCACTGCCCTAATATGGATACCGTAATTCCTTTGACTTTTATATAAACTTACCTACATACTTCTACGAATTTTACATTCAATTAAATTATGATTCTATAGTCAAAGTGAAAGTTACAATAGAATAGTCACTTTAAAAAAGAAGACCAAAATAAGTTTAAATTGAATAAAGCACATAATTGAATTCGTTTGCTTCAGATAACTTTTTTTACAAGTGAGGAAAAGAAGCGAACAAGAAACCTCACACTCTCAATGTCATTTGCAAGGTAAACGTGACATCATAGCAAGTACTAAAAGCTACGAACCCTCGTTCATTGCATAGATAATTTGCTGTATGTATAATGTAGCTTTCTACAAGTAAATGACTCCCATAAAATAGTTTAACCATTTTTCCCCTCAATGGTTTCTACCGAATTTGTGCCCCAAGGGTCCTTTGCACTAACTCAAATGAAACTTTGAAAGGGTTCGTTTTTTATTTCGCACCTTTTTGCCAAAAACTTGACCTACATTCCTATAATCGCTCCAAATCGATTATCGTAAACAATGGAAAAATGTTTGTAGATGCTTAAAACAATCCGACCAGAAATATTCTCAAACTACTGGGGCCGCGCCGGCCGTGCGAAATATGTTGTAGGTAGCTTTGGTGAATGTTGTAGGTAGGTTTATCCTCTAACAGGTGTCTCAAATTACCTCGTATGAAAGCAACGGATGCGAAATATGAAACCGAAGACTTTTACGAAGCGGAAAACATGCTCCCATAACGCTGTTATTATATACCGGTAACTAATATTAATGGGTAAACGAGCGCTTCATGTTATGTTTTTCCGTAACGTTTAGCTTTATGCTTTTAATATAGGAGTAGGTACGAGTAGTTGGCAATACCACTACACAAAACGGATAACAAAAAATGTTGGTACTTATTGTTTTATTCGTAAAAATCACTCCTGTAGGTACGCTTAGAGCAATTCGTTCCGGTGTTGCGTTAATACATAGAATGCTATCGGACCACGTTCCGAGCACTTGTCTAGCACGCTCCATCGCCTTTGTTGTTGTTTCGCCTCTTTTATTTGCTCAACAGCCCATGCTCGGCTTTATATTTATCGCCACCATCTATTTATAACATGGGCATCTCTTTTATTAACCGTGTCGTAAACGCGGTTAAAAACAAACACTACACTCCGCCTGCTTTGTTGTCGTAATCCCCTGAGTCGGCCCTAATTGATTCCCCCTGCAGCGCTGTGAGATAAATGATATGATTTTCGGTTGTCTATTGGGGGTCTAAATATTTTTTTCTAAGTATGCGTTTATTATGTACGTAGTATAATCGATAAATCGAACAAAGGGAGAAGAATTTTAGGAATTAATGTAGGTGTAGTTCGAGAGATAGACCAAACAAGATTTATTTTATATGTAACTTAGACTCTTATAACATTATGTAAAAACATGTCAATGGTGTTTAGTTAAATTTCTATAGGTACTTTATTTTAGTCTTAAGAACTGTTTGTTTTCCTAATAAAATAAAATAAAATAAACGATGGATGGATTGTCATTTACACAGGAAAGAAAGGAATGAGTGATGAAATGACGGCGTATAGAGAAGAGTAGAAGGCGAAAACATGTTGCCATACCCACCTCGTATGGTATAAGGTCAGAGAGATGATGATGATGATTGTGAACGGATACAAGTCAGTACAATGTATTTATATCTATAAATACTTCTGGTAATTCCGTAGGGTGCTGGCAGTAGAATGCTCCTCTCTTACCTGCAATTAGAATCTGATTAGGGATGCCTTCGGAAGATGGACAGCAACGCCTTTCCGTGTATTAACATCCCGTACTGCACTCGCCTATCAAGCGTGGTGAGTATGGCAACATAAAAACATTATTTTGCCAAGATCAATAATTGAGCGCTGTATATTGTGCGGTTAGGTGGTGATGGGTGGTGATGTGTGGAACATTTAGCTTCAATTTCTTTTTATTACAGGACACCTTGTCAATGCTTATTTCTGATATAAACACTTATGAAAAAGTTTCATAATAATCCCAGGTGAAGCTTAAATATCATCGCAGCATTCAGTGGCAGAATTATCTTTGCGAATAATGATGTGAGTAAAATTGTGATTACACGTATATCCAATCCATTCTTCATAGAAGCGATATGCGATTCGCCAAATCCACCTCTTTCACCTTATTAGATTAATATGTTGGTTTATGTTAAAATAATGCAAGATTCTGTGATAATTTGGGATGAACCTTGATTTATTTAATCCGAGTCAACATCACCTAATAAACATAACAGAGATATAGATAACAAAACGAAGTTATGTCTTACAAACTCGCGATGGCAAATATTGGTGTTTATAGCTTATATACGAATAAGCGATAAACGTCAATATTAGACTCGAACTTTGACTAAATGTTTTAACAAATCCAAATCACATAAGAAGACGTATACTCGTAGTAACTGAAATCATAAATCATACAAATAGGCTTATCCACGCAAGCCTCGACTCGGGACATCCCAAGAGGACGTACTCGAAAAATCCGTATCGGAATCTTCTATGGACTACATCCATTATCGTCATGTTCTTAAAATTGTGTCCTGTGTCCGTTTTATAACACTTTTTATGTTTTGCAGCCAGACTATTTTCCACTGTACAGTAGTTAATCCGATTGGCCACTGTGCGTTGACTAATCGGAATAATTGAAATCATAAGATCATTTAGAAATATGTGAGAGCTTTAAATAATGCCGCACTATCTAATATTTTTAGCCGATTATGAGAAGGTCAAAAGCGAGTGCTGGGTTTTAGCAGTCTATGTTTGTTTGTTTGCATGTTCTACGGTTTTGATTTATTAAAGTGTCAATCGATTCGTTATTTATGATCCGGGTACATAGACTAAATTTTGACCGGCTTTGAGGAAGAAGGAGTTGTTTTTACCTCGAAAAATAATTCAACCGATTTCTATTACTTGTTGAGGTTTTCAACAGAAATATAATGATAGAATTCAGTATAATTGGGTTGCCGCTTTATAACTATTTCTACTTGTTTATTCAGGTGCGCCACCACGAGCGCCTCTTCGGAGTGCTCCTCGCGCACGAGGTGGACACAGCATTGAACCAAGCCGGCGGGGGTGCGGAGGGCGGCGAGTCCAGCTGGGAGGGAGAACTCTGTGGAGCTGCCAAGACCCTGCTACACCAGCATGCGATACAAGGGGACCTGAGCGCGCTGCAAGCTTCCATAGCGCGCTTCGCTGCAGCTTGTAAACTCAATGGCGAAGCTCCGTTGGATCCCAAGTCAGTACTTTTTATATAAATAGCAAAAGGATTAAAACTGGCAAGGGGTTCAAGTGTACTATGGCCTCCAAATATTCATCGCTGACTCGTTTTGTCAGCTTTTTTATGGCGAATGTGTGTTTAATGCGAATCCGACCACGTGATCGGTCATTATGAAAATAATATGATGAATATTACACATACGCCGAAACCGATTAACTGAGTTATCTAAGTGACACAAGCATGCGATACGTACATAATTTGGTATTAGTTACATTTTGAACCAAACCGCCGCTGCCACATCAATTTACATTTACGTTTCGCGCGTAATGCAGAAATAACTTTAGATAATTCAAATCTACGTTATTAAAGCAGCTATTTTAAGGAAATCTACACATGACGGAGGACTATGTTAACCAAGACCTTTTCTATAAATACCTTTCTCCGTTACAAAAACAATTTCACAAGCGAAGGAACATGTACACTGCCTACACAATTTCATAAAAAGCCTTTAGCCATAACGGTTCGGGTTTAACTTGGCTAGTTCATAATTTATAATTTCTTAAAAATAAAAATACTTACTACTTAGTTACTTACTTGCTGACGAGTTTGTTATGTTTCACTCATTCTTGTCTGAAGCTAGATTTTTTGTAGGTAGTTTATTTAAATAAAGACAGGAAGCTGTATGCAACAATAATGTCGGTGACCCGTGTTCTTCTACGTATCTCCTCATTTCATACTAGTTTCAATTTCTGATTCGATCCCGTAGAGAAACCCCGAGCATAGCCCTTTCCATAGCTCGTTGAGCGACTCTAACTCTCTCATAAGGCCAATAGTGAAGCACCACGTCTCGGTTCCATATGTCATCACTGGTAACACACACTGATTGTAGACTTTCGTCTTAAGACACTGAGGTATGTTGGACGAAAAGACGTTGCGAAGTTTCCCAAATGCTGCCCATCCGAGTTGGATTCGAAGATTGACCTCTTTCTCGAAGTTGGACCCACCTAATTGGACTGTTTGTCCTAGGTATACGTACGCGTCGACAACTTCAAGAGCCGAGTTCTCAACCATAACTGGGGCAGGCACGACATGGACATTCGACATGATTTTCGTCTTGTCCATGTTCATTTTAAGCATGATGCTCGAAGGCCTCTATCGAGTCTCCCAACGGGTAGGCCGTTGGGAGACTCGATAGAGGCCTTCGAGCATCGTGCAGAGCTCTTCCATCAACTTTGCCATGACCACAATATCGTGGGCAAATCGAAGGTGAGTGATGTATTCGCCGTTAATATTGATGCCCAGCCCTTTCCATTCCAGGAGCTTGAAGGCATCTTCCAAAGCGGTCGTAACCAGTTTTGGAGAGATTGCGTATCCTTGTCTTACGCCTCTTTTTAAGGAAATCGCCTTCGAGATCTGTTCTTGTACTCTGACTGACATAATGGCGTTTGTATTCAAACACTTCAACACTTCGATGTACCGATAGTAAAATCGGCATCATTGGAAAGACTTAAGCACCGCCCAAGTTTCGATCGAATCGAAGGCTTTCTCACAGTCCACAAACCCGAGACATAGCGGCAAGTTATAGTCGGTCTTCTGTATGACTTGCCGCAGCGTTTGTATGTGTTCTATGGTACTATAGCCTTTTCGGAACCCGACTTGTTCGGAAGGCTGGAAGTCATCAAACCTGCATTCGAGACGGTTCGCGATGATCCTTGAAAACAGCTTATAAGCGAGATGGGTCTGTAATTCTTAAGCAAGGTGTTGTCACCTTTCTTGAAGAACAGAACCACCACGCCATGTTTTTGGCGTCGTACCTTCAAGCAAGGCGGAATTAAAGAGCTTCTGAAGGACTTTAAGTACCGGTGATCCACACGATTTCAGAAGCTCTGAAGTGATTCCGTCCTCACCCGGGGCGCCTTGTCGTTCTTAAGCTGTTTCAAGGCCATCCTGATCTCGTACAGGCTGATGTCTGATAATTGATTGGAGATGTGATATCAATTATGCGTCGTTAGATCAAATATTTTTATTTCGATTATCAGTTTATATTTATCACATAATCAGAACGTTTTACCATGCAACGTTTTATTATTTTTAGAATAGTTTGACGTGTTCTATTAGGTTAAAATAATTAACCTATATTTAAATAGCAAATAAATTCATCAATATAATTTACATCAGGGTAAGTTAGCTCTATGGCGTAAACTCTGTATTTGCAATAACGAATATCTAAAATTCGGTTTAATGTATAATGTTAGTGACACCCCTCGAATTAAAATTTTGCTAAGTTTGATTTTATGATCCTGAAAGGTGGTTAACGAAGGGTTAGGCCAAATAAACGATACATGGATGGCGTAAAAGATGACACTGTATGAAAAATACCGAATGAAGCGTAATCAGATTTGTCAGAGAAGCAACGAACGAAACATTTTGTGCCGACTGCACTTCATGTGGGAATAGGACATGATAATAGTCGTTTAATATTAAGAATATTTACGCCGTGGGATGCCGGCAGTAGAATGTCACCCCTCCTCTCATACCCATGGATGCAGTAAGAGCCTGCTAAGGGATACATCCGGAAGATGGGCAGCAGTATCTTTCCGTGTACCAACATCCCATACTGCGCTCGCCAACCCGCCTGCCAAGCGTGGTGAGTATGGCAACTACCCCTCATGGAGATCCATGGGGAGGCCTGTGTTCAGTAGTGGACGTTTTACGGCTGAAATGATGATGATGAACCCATTACCACACGTCATAGATTAGTTTTTATAAAATAAATATTTTTAATCTACGACCTCCGTGGCTCATTTAGTCTAATACCCGGCTGAGACTTGGGAGGGTTCAATCCCCGCCGGGGGATAAATTCTTGCTTTTCTTTATTTGTCTCTGGTCTGAGTGTTTTCTATGTATAATAAGTATGCATTTACAATAAAGAAATATTATTTTAATGATGTGGTTTCTTTTGTAAAGGCTTTGCTTAGTTTGGCGTTATATAGTGCTGAGTGTAATGCAAAAAAAAGGTTGTCTATTTTGTCTCCGAAATTTTATTTCCATAATTTAATAATCCATAAAATTTATTTTCATAATCATCGATTGCCCGAATAATCACAATATATAATATGATCCCTAATATAGTTTCCACTAATATCGGTACCCATAACGATTACAATCCATAAAGTGATTCGCAATAAGTAAAGAAATCCATAACATTATTAACTCATAAACATTATTCTCATAATTATTTATTTGAATAATTTTCATGTTCCATAATATTTGTTGGCGTACGCTGCAGCTGTCGCGTAGTTTTTTACAAGCCTTACTCATTTAATAACTAACCTACTGTCTTTCTATCTCAGTTCTGTCACAGGCAGTGTTTTACGGTGATTATAAAAAAACCTAATAACCTACTGTCTCTCCATCTAGGTTCTGTCAGAGGCAGAGTTTTTGGATGGTTATGAAAAATAACCTAATAACCTACTGTCTCTTCATCTCGGTTCTATCCCAGGCAGTGTTTTCAGATAGTTGTAAAAAAACCTAATAACCTACTGTCCTTCCGTTTCGATTCTGCCACTGAAAGGTTTTATAAATCTTTCGAAAATATTCGGGATAATAAGTTTCATGATTCGTTATTATAATGACACATATTTTTACAACGATGAATAATATGGAAATTATATATAAGGTAAAATAATTTTATGCGTAAGGAGCATTAGGATGAACAATATCTAATTGCAAATGATATTTATGGGACCGTAATATTATGAATGTTATGATTGTTTCGGAGACACTTGTTATTTATTGTGATTTTCGGACAATCGTTTTTCGGAAACAAAATGGGCACTCAAAGAAAAACTAAACGTTACTTAATTTCTCATAGATATATGTCTAAACTTCTGACCGAGTTGGAGAAAGCGTGGTGCGCCAGCGAGGCCTTGTCCAGCAGCAGTGGTGACTCCGGCGCATCACGTGACGAGGAGCGCTGGCTCGCCGACTGCTTCGCAGAGTTCATGGATCGTGGACTGCACCAGCTCAAACTGCACCGCGACCTATATCCCGTGCTGCACGCTAACAGTCTCATCAGGTAATAAATAATCTTATCGAAACGAAATGAAGAACCCTAAACTTTGATTGCGGTCGGGTTCCAACCCACGTTTGTCAAATTGATCCCTGACACTTCCTAAAGCCAGCAGAAGTACTTTAGTCGCTAAGCTACGGAACCCTTGACGGGCAGAGTCGAAATATTTAGTTTTTGACTAAAACCCAGAAATTTCTTCTTAATATAAGTTGAGCACCGATTTTATGTATAAAAAATGTATAAACGAGTTTATGTATAAAAACCAGAATACCTACTTGTATTCTTTCATGTGTTGTCAGTGTAATAGCAGATCCAAAAAGAATATTATATTAGTTCATATGTGTATGTGCCACGTAGCAAGAATAAAACCTGCAAACTCTCAGCCCGTAATTGCCAAATTGCGCACCACGCAGGTCAAATTCCACATCTGACATCACATCAACTATTAACGAAACATCCAAAATATAGAAGCATCTCAAAATCTACCATAATAATCAACCAGCTATTTTTACACGATCTTAGTTAGCGATTGGTTGGATGGATCATTTTAACTTTGAATATATTTTACGCTTCATAAGCGTATTAAAAAGACACAACTAAGTATATTCACAAACTTCTAAATAATGACTTCCTGACTTCTCAAAATTCGTTTCCAATATTAGTGAGTTCCTTTGACCTTTTTTATGTAATTACTTTTAGGGGTCTGTCAACATTAAAACTCAAGGAACGATATTTATCGAGAGTTCCACCAACCAATACTCGCGTTGGAATTAGAATCTTTACTTTGATATTGCCATAATAACCAATACGGTCGTAATTTTCTTAGCTTCCAAACTTCGGGCCAAGAGCAGATGTTGCGTCAGCTTTCGTTGTACCAATTTGTATAAATTCTGGCCGAAATGTCAAAACCACGCTCAAATTCGATAAAATCTGCGGTCTCATCTGTTTTGCCATGACGGAAGGTAATTGGTAAATGGCGCAATACCGAGAGGGTCAACCATCCAAACAGCATTAATTATGGCATACTTCAGCAGGACATCCTGAGGACTTGGAATTTTAATACAAAATTCATATTTCAGAGACTGCCTTGCTTCTGTATTATGGGTACGAAATATGTCATACCGATCAATTTAAAAATTGCTTACATAAAAGGCGTCTCCGTAATAAAATAATTTGCTTGTAGATTGGAATACTTGCTGCGTTGTTTGAGTCAGCTGTCTCAAATGAAATCATTTTGGCGCTGCTGCCCCTTCAGTAAGGAAATCAGGTAAGGTTTCATTTTGTTTTACAAATAGAGCTATTTGATTATTAAAGAAACAACTGCTACGTGGTATAAATACACCATTATTTGAAACTGTTAGATCTTTGTTTAACTTAAATTATGTTATTTTCTTGTTGCAAAAACAAATTTACTCTGGCCCAAATTGACCTCCACTTCGACGAAGTTTATTTTGCATGTAGGGAAAGGAACAACAATCATGTTTATGTGAGGTTGTTTCATTGTGCAAACACTTGGAAGAATGGCTAGTAAACTAGACCGGCACCACCAATCTCTGAAACTGTTACCGCTAATTAAATTTGTTTTGTTACGTGTAGACGGGTAATTTTCGCAAACACACTTTTGCTCACTTATGTCACGCTCACTAAGCCTTAACTAAACCTGGCTATACCCGTGTTAAAACAGAACACGACTCATGAGTTTGTTGTTTCTTACTAACTCAAATTTGTTACTTAGTTTGATAAACTCGGTACGTTGGCTCTTACCGCAAGGGTTATGAACTGTCTGGTTATTAGTTTCATTTAATACCCTGTGCTGAACTCATACTCAACAGAAGCTTTATTTTTGCACAGGACTGAAATAATAAACTCTCTCCGAAAAGGCACGGCGGAGTGGTACGATGCACTGTGCGCTCAAGATACGGAGTCCGAGCGCGGGGAAGATCTCGTAAACCTAATTAATCTGGTTCAAATAGATTTACAGCAGGGGTTGACTTACTATCATCCGCTGTTTGAGACGTAAGTACTATACTTTCAGTAGATAAAGTGTCTACATAATTGAAATATGGATATGATATGGCCGATTTATGACTCTTATTATTTTACTTTATATATTTAGATGGACTTCACTTTACATCATGTGCACCTATGAATCGATAATAATAGTTATTTGTTTTACAATAGAGCAAAGTTGCTTTTTAACCGCGTGCTCAATTTTGATGACCGAGCAAGCGAAGGTTTCTACAATTGAATCACGAGTGCAGCAAGTGATTAAACAATTAGAATCCTAAGCGATAGCGAAGGAATCAAAAGAGCGCGAGGTGAAAAATCTTTGCACTCAAGTGCAACACGTAACTTTTCATCCCACCTCAGCGAGGAAATGACTATGTGGAAAAAAAAACATTTACAATCACAAGATACTTTTATTTCAGTTTAGGTATCAACTATTACATTATGATAGGTAAGTATTACAGAATAATCTTAATTATAACAAATAATACTTAGGTATAATCAAGAAAAATTGAAAGTAAGGTTGCGAAGTTACTTAAGGTTTTGGCTCCTTTAGCTAGTCTAGAACTAGAACAACAACAAATACTTCTCGCGTGATTGTTGAGGGAGAAAGCTCATTTACGCATTATTAACAGTTTCAGACAATTCTGTTGGCGTCAAATAAACTTCCTCGTCGCTAGAACCACTAATTTGAGGTTTTTCGCTTGTTTTTAAGTTTCTAGTTTTTTTAACCTAAGGTTTTAACAATATGACGTGAACATAAAATGGCGCGCGCAAAGCAAATTAAAAAAAAGTACACCAAGAAGGTTGCGAGTCTGAGTTTTTAACAAATTAAATAAGGTTGTTTGATATATTCGGCACCATGGAGGGAGAAGTAAATAGGTTTAATGATGTTTTGAATTCACAAACTTAGTGCACACTTTGTTCTAAATTAAATTTACTTTATCCTCTAGCGGATAAAAACGACTTTTGCACTCAGATATCGAAGAGCAAAAATACTCATCCCCCCATGATGAAAAATAATTTTCTACACAATTCCACTTCATTACATTATTTTTTGGTAATATTAGTTTAGACCAGTTTGGTTTTCCATAAACGAAAGTAAATGTTTTTCTCCATGTACCAACTAACCTAAAGCTTTACCTCATTTTTTTCACAAAAAGATATTTTCGATGACGCGAAGTGCGCGTTAGTGTAAAATACAAGAAACATACCTATTTAGCAACTTCAGTTGCCACAAAAAATATGTACCTACGCACGTAATAAAATTCTCAATCCAACCTTGGGTCCAGTTGTTACGTAACTTAGTTTTCGCCGTCCGAAAGGAGAAATCATATTTTCAGTGGAACTTATTGTGTGATAGATCCATTCTTTGCGAGCAGGCGCGGAAGTAAGAAGCGTTGAGTCCCCAAGCCCCTCGCCACTCGATGTTTATATTTTCTGATACTTTTTCTGTTTCAATAAAAGTCGGAGCGATAATGTTAACCTTAATGTTTCAGAACCAATAACGTTACGTACTTCAACGTGGTTTTCCTCCAGATAGACAAAATGGTGAGTGGAGAAGATTGTGTTGTCGGATTATTTTTGTGGTATCTTTTGTTTAGAATAGCAAATGTATTTCGCCGACTATTGAAAGTTAGAGATAGTGAAAGCTTGAATATTTTACTGCCTTAACATAAAATCTAAAGGTCATTTCACAGGTTCATTACATATTTTACGAGTATAAAGGCATACGATACTAACAGTAATTGATTACCAATACATACAATAAATATATTCTTAGCATACTCTGCAGATCTAACCCTCTGCGTGTTTTTTCTTAGAATTTTTATTCCCGATTCTTTCCTTTTGTCTCTGTCCAGTTTAATCCCCCGCCAAATGCCTTGGAACACGTCTGGGTCATCCATCAGTCCATATATAATTCTTCTTAGCCTCAGTCAAACGTTGCCGCAACACATGATTGTTAAACACATCGTTTTTGTTGTCAGCTGACTGAAGATGTGCGGCAATGTGTGGAGCACTGGGTATCCGAGGGTTGGTGCGGAGTTGCAGAAGAAGAGTTTTTTGATGAATCCACTGGAACGTGTAAGTTATTTTCGTGCTTTTCGATTACTGTCACTTCCTTTGGAGCTAGATGGTGCTCCAGCTCCAAAGCAAGCAGAGCTTGTGTTATTCACGATCTCAGGATGAGGGTTACTGATGTCAATTAATCATGTAGGTTACTGCTACCAGCGGCATCGGAGAGTATGTAATACATGCCATAAGGATTATTATAAAAGAAATGTTTATAACATGTGCATCATTATTTATAATAAATTACCAGAAGAATTAAAATTATTAAATGGAATTGTATTTAGGAGAAAATTAAATAGTTGGTTGTCTGAAAATTGTTTTTATAATGTAAATGAATATATAAATTTAATTTAATATAAAACTTGACTAATATTATTATTATATGACTCTTAAATATTTGCACGCCTGCTTGCAGGCTAAATACTGTAACTATCCTAGCTTTAAGATCTTTTTATGTACCTACATGTATTCTCGCAAATAAATGAATGATTGATTGATTGACATGTGTTAAAGGTATATTTTAATGTGTAATCTATTCGTTTATACAGTGACCTGCGTGGTGACGGCAAAGACTCTTCCGTTTGAAGTTCTTTGCGCGGTTCGGGAACTGTGCGCTGCCGCTACTCCCGCCAAGCAATGCCACGCTCCGAACGAAGCTGCACCATTAATGTTCGTGGCTTACAAGTAAGAAATATATTCAATTTCAAGTTCTTGATTGTCTAATTTAGCTATTATAATTAATTCAGCGGATGTCTATAGAAGTTCGTAGAAACTCGTAGCATTGTGTAGAGCCCGCAGCGGTGTTCGTAGCATATTGTAAAAGCTGTAGCGGTATTCGTAGCAAACAAACTTTTACCAAAAACACATCCTTGTGTGCTTGGAACTTAAAATAAGATTAAACTTCGTTTAAGTGCCATAAATAAGTGATGTGTGTCATGTAAATCTGTGGTCCCATAAGTGTGAGGGATCGTGTAACGTCTGGGACAAGGGTTACATTAGGGGAGATTTTCCTCTTGGGATAGATTACGCGGTTAATATTAGCATACCCAAGTCTGTTATATTTGAATATAATATATTTGAAACAGCTTTAAATGGGGGTCCTTTGTTGGCAATTTAATAATATTTTTCTAGTAAAAATGCTATAACAAGTGCATTTTACATTAATTATTAGAAATCAAATATTGTGCACTTGAAGGAAGGAAGGGAGTTAGTTTACGAGTGCATTACTTTTGTATGGTGTAAAAGTAGAATTTTAAATTGATAAAATATTTTATATTAAGTATATTAAATTGCTCTTGTTACCTGCAGTGATGTTTTGCGCTATGTCACCCGAGATACGAGACTATTTGCGACCGGCCTATTGATTTGCGCTTAATTTACATTGGGACCTAAAAATAAATGAAAAGCCAATTTTTACGAAGGTAATGCCGTAAAAATTCAATTTGTCAGTGGATGAGGTACAGTGAACTGAAATTTTATTATTCTTATATTTACTCGTTCTCTTAGCTTTACAAGTCATAAAACGTGCCTGGGACATTGTTAAATATTTATCTAAAACAGATGTGGTTATCGCTTGTTTTTTGTTTTTGGTTGTCTTTTAGAAATACTATGATTAGGCAAAATTTTAATCTTGCTGTTACAATAAAAAAATGCTGTTATTCACACAGCATCATCTAGCCCCAAACTAATTTATAAAAAAAAAGAAACACGCTATAAAATAATGTTTACCAGTTGGCATCCTTTGTATTCGGGACCCTAAAAGTCAATAAACATTCTCGTGTGCTTCCGATAAAGTAATTTTGTTGCAAACAAATACCTTTATTAAATGAAGGTACCACTTATAAATTCATTAATTTTACGAGCTTGTATAACCCTTGGTCTTTTAATTAGAAAAACAAAAGTTAGCGTATAAATCAAAACTGTAATATCCTTATTGTAACCACAATAACACAGAACAAACAAGTGAAATACTTTTGAAGTGAGTGGGATGTAACTCACATTTAAAACTCTACAAGTGCTTCAGGGTCCGTTATTAAACACGCACATTACAGCATAGTAGCTAACGCTAATTAACTGAGAATTAGCTGCTAATTGAATGCTTCGAAATTTGTAACATTGTGATTGTTTAAGAGGGGTCAATCCAACTTACTTTTCATACAACCGCTCCTACGTGGGTGTGGCGTCGTAATAGATCTTTTTATGAAACTTTTGATCTAATAGGTATCTTGTACGCTATATCTAGGTTTCTATCCAAACAAAAAATCAAAATTTGGAGAAACAAAATTTATACTGAATTTGTTTCTCCAAATTTTTAAAAAAAGTTTCATAGAAAGTTCTATTACGACGCCACACCCACGTATGAGCGGTTGTATGAAAAGTGAGTTGGATTGGCCCCTCTTAAGGGAACATGACAACTTTGACAGTATGGATTAGCTACGGGAGCCATAATTATCAGTTTGGGTATCGCTGCCCTATGATACATTTTTTATAGGACACATAAGGCATGTTAGTAAACATCAATAAAGCTTGAACTGTGTTAAGTATATGAAATTTATTATTATGGATATTTCGCACAGAGCTAACTGACCCTTGCCAAACGAGCTTGCCAAAGCAAAGCTTGCATTAAAGGAACCATTAAAGATATAGAAAGTTTTCGCATTTTGGCATTATTATTATTTTTTTGATTAGACACCTGTGCCTTGGGGTGCCGGCAGTGTGTAGACCGTTGCCCCTCTCTAGCCCGTGGATGCAGTAAAAATCTAACAAGGGATACCTTGCGGAAAATGGACTTATGGTTTCCGGAGTAAAATTATCAACGTTATCGTACTGCGCTCGCCAACCCGCCTATCAAGCGTGGTGAGTATGGCAAAGACCCCTTATAATCAATACTTAGATATCCTTAAGGGAGGCCTATGTTCTACAGTGGACGTTCTACGACTGAGATGATGATGATAAGGAGGAATAAACACCTCAGATCTCGGACTATCTACCTGCAGATGATGCGGAGATTTATCCCGTTGATAATCGAACCCGCAACCTCCTGTATCACAGTCAGCGCCAGCCATGAATGTTGTTAAAATATACTCAAATATTCACTCTCAAACTTAACGTAAGATAAATACGGAAGTTACAAGAAACTCCGACGTTATAATATAACGTAAGCATGTGAATTCATTTTGTAAAACACGGGGAGTATTCTACAAAATGAATTCACGCTGCGATTTACATGAAAAATGCCTTATATTAATTAGCATCTTATATTTGCGGCTACAGATGGTTCGAGCCCCTGATAGACAGGTGGCTGGCAGTCACCAAAACGATGGCCTTACAGCGCGTGCGAGCGGCCGTCGAACTTGGTAAGATCGTTTATCAAAATGCCCTAAAGCTTAAAAATCAAATATTCACAAACTCGCAAGTAATTTGCGCTCAGAATATTCCTTCGCAAATTGAAGAGAAGCTTTGGAGAATGAATAAACCTTGCGAAGTTAGGTACTGAGTTTCTTACCCAACATAAATCTTGATGAAAGCCAAACTTCTGATAAGCTAATTCGCACTTCTACAAATTCCTAAACGAAGCGTCGATGCAAAGAACTGATGGATACGGTCTCAAAATCTTTGAAGTTAGATCAAGCTGGAAATGTCACGTGAATTTGTAACCTAATGTCGTGAACATAACACTGACTTTGCAACGTTTGAACTTATTGTTATCGAGAGGGCTAAAGGCGAAGGTTCACACCCGAGCTAGGGCGGCGGCTATTTAGATAAGCATCGAAATCTAACTGTGCCGTAACACGAAACCTTTTATTGGACCAAGACAAATAAAATATTTGTTTGGGTGGAACCTCTTAGTAAAATGTTCAGTGTTTAAAACCATTTTAGATCGAGAACATTCTTATTCTTTTATCGCCTATTTTAAAATAAGCCTTAGTATTTATATTTAACATAGGCAAGTTTTCTCTCTATTTTAAAGCACACTTAGGTAGAACGTTTCAAATAAATAAAAAATCTTATTGAAATCTTCGACTCTGGTGAGGAATTTTCGGGTCCTCCGGAATCTAAATTTTTTATAATTGTTTTTAAAGTTTTGTCTCTATGATAATAAAAGAGAAAATCACCCAGTGGCTCATTACAAACTGAAACTATAATAGCTTTAGAGTGTAATGCAGGGGGTTCATTTCAGTGTTTGTCTGTGAGACAAGAAAAAGGTCTTTGCGATTTTTCATCTAATAGGGAGTTCCCCTTTAAGGTGAAACATCGGAAAAAACCCGTCTTGTCAAACAGGGTCAAATCGAAATTACACATAATAGGATGTATATATTATCCTTTATTTTAAAATTGTGTGATGCCCTCACAAACAATCAAACAAACCGACAAACAGACAAAAATTTCAAAAATAGTTTTTTAACTTTTATTACCTTATCCCACTTATTTATTTGCAAAAATATTTAATGTACAGACGCGAAAGGTTTACGATTTTATTATATGTATAGATTAACTAACTTGGCTTGGCTTGGGATTAGAAACAATCCCACCCAATCATACGCACCCAAGGGCTAGAAAATAGGAGGTTAAAGTTATAGCATATATATACAAGCAAATATAGCCAGACTTTAAAATTAGCATAGGGGTAGTAGTATGTGGGTCGTTGACGCTTGCACCTTTGATAGTTCATGTGTAACGGACGAAGCCGTGGCGGACCACTAGTTTTCGATAAGTCCTCTCAGTAAAACTATTATTTGCAGACAAACCAGTGGACGGAGAGCATTATGTGAAGCATAGCACATCGTCTGTGGACACGGCTGCCTGGTAAGATATATTTTTTTTTTATTTAACCTATGTAGTCCCACTGCTGGGCAATTGCCCCCCCCCCCCCTAAAGTCTTCCAACCATCCCGATCCTTTGCAGAATCCCACCATCCTAAGATATTAACAATTTTATTTATAACTTGGATATTTTATAGATCTTTATTTATAAACGCTGTTTAAATTTGAACGGGTCCTTTGTTAGCGGATTTTTGTCAGTTTTGTACGTAAATAGTTTAAAGAATGCTTGTTAGGTACTGCTAAGTTACGAACGTATATATCTTGCCATAAGGTGCCGGCAGTAGAATTTTGCCCCTCCTCTCTGTTGCCCTCCTCACTGTGCCCGTGTAGGTGTATTAGCAACGGGGTAAGTGATTTGTAAGGTTCTTTATGAAATCAATCACCATCCGTTTTCTCACATGTTTTTCGTACAGTTTTTCTCCTCTGTATTCAATATTTTTTTGTGCTTAAAAATACGTATTTTAAACAGTGAAATAAGTCACGCAAGAGTAGATTTCACCAAGCAAACTTTCAATCGTTCTTTCATTTCCTCCGTAGGTAAACACAATTCGCGCATGATAAAATTTATACGTGATCGCACTCGTAGGTACCACGCCTACGCGCAAGTATACCATTGTTAGTAAGTAAAAGAAAATCTTTCATGCGTTTATTTGTAAACAAACCTCATAATAGAGACCTACGTCGAATCAACGAACAAACTAAGTAATAAGAATCCTGGGATCACGCATGAACGACGGAACCGTACGGGCCTAATCCCACAACACCCATTAGGTAAATGGAAGTCCCATCAATATCGTAAAAGTGGGATTTATGCAGCCCTGCCCCTACGCCCCTGAACGCTCTTGAATAGATCTCGTATTCTCGTAAAGCATTACGCACGTTCTAATTTAATAGCTTATTCTCTTTATAATGTTATGAGCCGTGTTGGCCGAGTGGTATGTACCGCAGACATCCAATCCGGAGGTCGTGGGTTTGATACTGGCCGTGAATTTTTAGATTTTTCTTTCTTGAAAAATGTATGTAACACATTTAACACGTGCTTTAACGGGGAAGAAAAACATCCTGAGAAAACCGTGCTAGTCAGCTTCAGACGACTGTAGTTTCCTCTAGATAGTTGATTCCATCCATTTAGCAATCAAATGTCCCAGGCACTGCAGCGTCCCGCACAGAGTGGTTATCAGTTGCTGACGCTATATGATCTACAGTTGCATGATATGATATCATGTACCTATAGAAATATAATACTACTAGCTTGTGCACGCCGCTTCACATGCGTTGTACCCGGATAAAAAGCCTATGTGTTATTCCTAGTCCACATATAGATGTGAAATTTTGCATTTGTAGCTGAAATTTCAAATTTCAGCTCAATCCGTTGAGTAGTTTTTGCGTGAAAAGGTAACAAACCTCCAAACAAAATTTCGGCTTTATAATATTAATTTTGTGGGATAATAGATGTACAGGCCTAACTCACTTGTAATCGAAATAAAAAAATTGCTGGATTTTATATAACCAAACACTTAAAGACAGTTTGTAAATAATTAAAATTGCCCTGTATTCCGTGACCCTTGAAACTCAAGGTCGAAGTGACCTCTAGCTTTCAATGTTTGATTTTCGAACAACTTACATACCGACCTGCTTGCAAAGCGACCGCACGACTGGCCTCACTTTTACTTTTCATTTACAAATTTTTGTATTTGTATCTCATCACCGTCATTACCCACAGGCCATAATGTAGGTAATGCTGGGTGTAGCCCTCCCTTTGTGAACGCCACATAATTAAGCAAGTCCTGTGCTGTGCTAAGCCACGAATTTCCCGCGACTTCACGAATGTCGTCAATTCACCGCGATTTCTTCGGCTTGTCGTCGACCAAAGAAAGTGCATATCCGTATCTACGTTTCGCCAATTCGAAGTCGTTATTTTTTAAGATAGCATTTGTGTTAAGTGAACCAGCTTGGAAGCAATTTTAAAACAAAATCAAAAATGTCAAATCAAATTAATAAGCTTGAATCGTGAAGGCGGAAGAAGATACTTTATTGGATGCCAGTGGTTTTAAGGTGATATATTTTACAGATCATTGATGCAATACAGATATAATATTCAGTTAATGTCCCATGACTGTTATGTACAGTTTGCGATGATTTGCAGACTTTATCATAAATACTATTTTAAAAACTAATAGAAAAACAAATTTGTTTACTGAAAAGACACTTCGTTGGTCCTTTTTATAGTAACTGCAGTTACTCCTTAACCGGCTTTGGGTATTTTTCTACGTATGAACCACTCTGGATCAAAGTCAAAGTCAAAGTCAAAGTATATTTATTGCGTAATTACATGTTTAAAGATCTCACATTTATAATTGTTTCAATGTAATTTACCCATAATGGGTGTGCAATGTTCTGTAAATTACATTTTCTTTTATATTTATAAAATAATGGTTATTGTAAATTTAAAAATTTAAACAATACGACTAATAAAAATAAAATCAAAACTAATAATAACAAAAAACTAAAAATAACAATAGAAAAAAAAAACAATAATATTAGTGCATGCTTGTCATATACATAATAATCAAAAATAATGTCATTCAATAAAATAAAAAATGTTGACAGCAATAAAATTGTGAAAATTTAAAAAGAATTAAAATAAATTATTTGTCAAAAGATTTGTCATTTAAAAATTCCTTAACTGTATAGTAGCATTTACTAGCAAGTATGCTTTTAAGCTTTCTCTGAAACACCATGGTTGGCAATTCTCTTATGGTCGTCGGTATTTTGTTATACAAGAATGGTGCCATACCGAAAAAACTGTTACGCATCAGTTTTTTCTTAGCGTTACGGATGCAAACTTTGTGTTGGTCTCTTCTATTACGTGGTACCGCTTCAGAAAGCCGACAAAACAGGTCCGGGTTGTGTCTGACGAACATAGCAGATTCCAAAATATACAGCGAAGATAAAGTCAGTATGTTGTATTTTTTAAAGAGGGGTTTACAAGAATCTGTTCTTTTCAGATGGAACATCACTCTAATACATCTTTTTTGGTATTTAAAAACCTTATCGACGTCTGTTGAGTTGCCCCAGAATATAATACCATACCTTATATTTGAGGCAATCAGACCATGATACGCGATGAGTAGACTTTCTGCATTAACAACGGATGATAATTTACGTAGTACGTAAATAACGCTATTTAATTTTTTACATACGCTTTCCACATGTGGTTTCCAGTTTAATTTTTTGTCAATATTAATTCCTAAAAATTTTGTGGTCATAACTTCTTCAATTGTATGATTATTATATTGTATGTCAGGGTTTGTAGATGCAGCATTATCGCGTTGTCTAAAATGAATTATCTTGGTTTTATTTATGTTAATTTTCAGGTTGTTATTATCAAGCCATTGTATTATCGATGTCAGAGCGAAAGTTATGTCATTTTTATAGCTATGAATATTATTACCAGATATAGTCACTGTGCTATCGTCTGCAAATAAGGACATATGTTGTATTGTCGCTTTGGGTAAATCATTTATGTAGATAAGAAATAGTAGCGGGCCTAACACACTACCTTGGGGAACTCCATAAGTCATGATACGTTCCCTAGATACGTGAACTTCTTCTCGTTTGGTTTTATAGTTAATAGTTGATATGTGGGTTACCTGTTTTCTATTATCTAGGTATGATGTTATTAACTGTAGAGCATTACCTCTAACGCCATAGGTTTCTAGTTTGTCAAGAAGTATACTGTGTTGGACATAATCAAATGCTTGTGTCATATCACAGAAAATTGAGCAAACTGATGTGTTTTTGTCTACATTACTTGTAACACGAAGAAGAAAATCATATATGGCCATGTTTATAGTTTTTTCTCTCTAAAACCTTTCTGTTCATTACAGATTATTTTATTAAATTCAAGATAGTCAATTAATAATTTATAAATATATTTTTCAAAAACTTTTGAAATTACCGGTATAAGCGAAATCGGCCTATAATTGTCCATGTTCTTTCTACTTTGTTTTTTATGTATTGGTTTTATTATTGATTTTTTTAGTGCCTTCGGGTAAGAGCCTTTGTCAAGGCATAAGTTAACAATGTAACTTAAAGGGACGCTTACAGAATGAGCAACCACTTTAAGAACTTTGGTTGATATTTCGTCATATCCGACGCTGCTGGTATTGTTTAGGGAGCAAATTATTTTGAAGATGTCAATAGGTATACATGGTTTTAGAAAAATTGAGTTCTTTTGACACATGATAGGTTTCGTTACATTTTTTCCAGAATTAGAAATGGGAGTTATTTTGTCAATAAAAAAGTCATTAAATGCATTAGAGATGTCAAGGGGATTTTTTAAAGTGTCATTATTTACTATTATTTCATTAATTGAGTCTTTAGGTATGTTTTGTTTTGTTCTGTTAATAATGTTCCATGTAGTCTTACTTTTGTTTTTTGATAGTTTTATTTTGTGATTGTTTTGCGATTTTTGAGTTAGATTTATAATTTTTTTAAGTGTATTTGAGTAGTTTTTGTATCTAGTTATATTTACTTCTGAGGGAGTCTTCCTACGTTCCCAGAGAAGTTTTCTCTTTTTCTTGCTGCAGATTTTTATACCATGTGATACCCAACTAACTGTTTTTGACGTTTTTACGGTTATACTTTTGTAGGGAAAACAAAGGTCATAGAATAATTTAAATATGTCAAAAAATAAATCATACGCAACACTGGGGTCCCCCTCACTGTATATTTCGGAAAATGATAGGTTTTCCATGATAATACTGAACTTATCGATATTTTCAATTGAATAGTCCCTTCTCTTAATACGCCAGTATTTTAGCAAAGATATGTTTTTAACTGGACATTTAATTAACTGTGACGTATGGTCCGACAAAGCCAGATCTATAACTTCAGTATGACATCCTTTATTAAAATTATGCGCAAAGTTATCGATGCAGGTTTTACTGCTGAGTCTTGTAGGCTGTCTCAGAGCAAGCTTAAGATTGAAATTGCGTAGTATGCATTCGAAATCTAGTGTATAATTATTTCTCTTTAAAATGTCAACATTGAAATCGCCAGCTATAAGTAAGTTCCCATATCGTTTTTTTGCTAACTCATTTAAAACCTTTTGCAAACAATTTATAAAAATATCAAAATTACTGAGTTTAGGCACCCTATATACGCAAACGATTACGAAATTATAGTTAAATAGTTCCACTGCACAACATTCAAATATACCGGTGACCGAGTAGTCGGATATTTTCTTCAATTCGGTCCATTTAGTGAGTTCCGTGTGTATCAGGATACAGGCTCCTCCCCTCTTACTATCCTTGCGACTGAAGCACGCTGCTAATGTGTAGTTTGGTAAGGTTAGAAACTGTTCCTGTCCATCCATCATAAAGTGTGTGGATACAAGAGTATAGATGATAACCACTGAGTCTCACAACCAGTAGTCGTAAAGTTTACAATTTTTACAGTCTGTATCACATGAGACTGGTATGGCGTGCAATTGGTGGCGCCGAAGAAGGCTCTACAGGCGGCGGCGTGCGGCTGCTTGAAGCGGCCTGCGCGACAGCCCTGCACTATGCGGACCTCGTGCACGGCGCACTCGCCGACCAGGGGTACTACGAGAACAATGGTAAGTTGTACCTAATAGTTGACGATGTTTCTCACATGAGACCGGCGCGGCGAGCGATTGGCGGCGCTAAGGAACAGTCTACGGGTGGGGGCGTAAGGCAGAAATGGCCTGCGATACCGCCCTGCACTACGCGGACCTCGTACATGACGCTCTCGCCTACCTGGGGTACTATGAGAATAATGGTAAGTTGTTCCTAATAGTTGACGATGTTTCTCACATGAGACCGGCGCGGCGAGCGATTGGCGGCGCTAAGGAACAGTCTACGGGTGGGGGCGTAAGGCAGAAATGGCCTGCGATACCGCCCTGCACTACGCGGACCTCGTACATGACGATCTTACCGACCAGGGGTACTATGAGAACAATGGTAAGTTGTACCTAATAGTTGACGATGTTTCTCACATGGACCGGCGCGGCGAGCGATTGGCGGCGCTAAGGAACAATCTACGGGTGGGGGCGTAAGGCAGAAATGGCCTGCGATACCGCCCTGCACTACGCGGACCTCGTACATGACGATCTTACCGACCAGGGGTACTATGAGAACAATGGTAAGTTGTACCTAATAGTTGACGATGTTTCTCACATGGACCGGTGCGGCGAGCGATTGGCGGCGCTAAGGAACAGTCTACGGGTGGGGGCGTAAGGCATAAATGGCCTGCGATACCGCCCTGCACTACGCGGACCTCGTACATGACGATCTTACCGACCAGGGGTACTATGAGAACAATGGTAAGTTGTACCTAATAGTTGACGATGTTTCTCACATGGACCGGCGCGGCGAGCGATTGGCGGCGCTAAGGAACAGTCTACGGGTGGGGGCGTAAGGCAGAAATGGCCTGCGATACCGCCCTGCACTACGCGGACCTCGTACATGACGATCTTACCGACCAGGGGTACTATGAGAACAATGGTAAGTTGTACCTAATAGTTGACGATGTTTCTCACATGGACCGGCGCGGCGAGCGATTGGCGGCGCTAAGGAACAGTCTACGGGTGGGGGCGTAAGGCATAAATGGCCTGCGATACCGCCCTGCACTACGCGGACCTCGTACATGACGCTCTCGCCGACCTGGGGTAGGTACTATGAGAGCAATGGTTAGTTTTGCCGGATGGTTGACGACGTTTCCCATATGCGACTGGTGTGGCGCGATATTCGCGACGGCTGCTTGAATCGGCCTGCGTTGCCGCCTTGCACGATGACTTCTTGCACCTGGCGTAGGTTAAGAAATCAAAACTTGAATGATGATAACTCAATAGTGTTTATTCAACTTACTGTTGGGTAAGTATTTTGTTTGATTTGGATATAATATTAGGACGTTTGCGCGGTTACCCTTATCTATGACGCTCTCTGTACAAAATGACTGCGTATAAAAAAATCGACATGCTAGGCCCACTAAAGAAGAAAGGTTCGAAGCTTGGCTGATAGGTCTTATAGACCACAACTGAGCTGCAACGCAGATTGGTTGCGGTTTCGATTTTCAATGTTATTTTTATCCTTCCAATGAGTTTGTTTTAGGCAATTTGTAGTTTAAATTATTGTGTGCCTTTAACGTGAATTAAGAATTCTTTATTAGCGCGTGGATCGAATTGATGACGCGACGTTTGCCTAGCAGTGGGTCCCTAACAGGTAATTGTTTATTTACGCATATTTTATTTTTTTTATTTATTTTCTAAAAGTCAGATAAAATTATTTACAAAGACTAACCATTTTAAAATGCAAAAGTCTTTTAAAAACTGGTTGATGTTCCAATATTTATTCCAAGAATGAATCGGAGAAAAGCTCTTCATTGTTTGCTTGCACTTTAAGATAAATATTTAAATTATTGAGCTGGGTTTCTTTACGTGGTGGTATTTTTAATTATGTTTTAAGGTTTTTATAGGATTTAGTTTTACTTCGATTGGTGATTCGGTTTGCAGTGACTTCGTATTTATTCGCAGGTCAAAACAAGACAACAGAAGAAATATGCACGATTGTGAATAACTTGGAATACGTGCGCCGTTCCCTGGCCGAGTACGACGATGAACACATGTAAGTGCAACATATCTCTACCGTCAAATGTAAGAGATCTATCTAATATCAAACAAAACTAGCTCTACCGTCTTTGAAATAAGGTTCTTAGTTATTTTGCAAGTTACCCCGAACGCTCGGAAGGCGTCTTTTTCCGACTGATCGCTTAGATGCACGCCGACGTTAATCTACCTGAAAATGATTCTGAAACGCTACACTTTTGGAATGGATGTCTTGGAGCGTTTATTAGGTACCTTTTGCACTTGTGTACGTAACTGTGACTCATAAAAGGTTAAACCACTAATCATCATCTCCGACGTAGGACGTCCACTGCTGGACAGAGTGATCATGAGGGGTTGTTGCCATACTCTCCACGCTTGGCAGTCAAGTTGGCGAGCGCAGTACTGGATGTTAATACACGGAAAGACGCTACTGCCCATCTTCCGGAAATATCCCTAGGCAGATCCTTACTACATAGGCGGGCAAGAGAGAAGAGGCAACATTCTACTGCCGGCACCCCACGGCAAAGCCACTGTCGGCTAATAACAAAAGGTTTCATTAAAGGTTAAGGAAGAAATTTGTTTGAGTACAAATAATAATGTAGTAGAATATTACCAAGAAACAAACTGATTGTTTCGTAGAGTTGTATAACTTTGAACAACATGGTATGTACTTTTACAAAAGTTTACTAGCCCCTAGCAACAAATTGACTAGGGACTTAGCTACGGAGTATACTCTGTTTATATACAAACTTCTCTCGACAAGTTGGTATTCGAACTTTTTAAGTATATGTATATACCACATTCAGGATGTTGAAGTTTTGGATAAGAGAATAGTTTATTGTTTGGGAAGTAAGTTGAAAACGTTACAATATATTGAATTCCGTCCGGGTAGCGGAGGTATCTATTTTCATAAAAAGGAAAATCAAATAATTATTCATAGATTTCGGGTCTCTCTTCCCGTCGGAAAGGATGTGGTAGTAATAGATCATTCAAATCAAGTAGGTTTTTGTTGGTTATATATTTATGACTGCTATCCGGCTACCATATTACCATATGTTTGTAACGTAGATTACCTTTATCTACGTTACAAACATATGGTAATGGCCCAAAGAACCCAAATTGGATCCTCTTCAAATAACAATTGGTCAACACAATTCTGATATCACCATACTAGATTTCACGGCAACCGAAATCGAATATATTATCGTTAACTAAAAGCAAAATGTTCACAAATGTGTGGAGCCAATATACCTTCTTATACCATAAAAGCATTCAGATTACACTTTGCATCCCCTATAACTCACATAAGTATTCTACATTCAAAAATCTACAGTCAAACCGAACCTTAACTAAACGTCCCTCAACACGCATTCAGAAAGCGCTGCTCAGTTGAGACGGACCTCTTTAAGATTGTTGACTTTGTCTCAGGTGCCAAGTAGATGTCGTATACCTAGACTTACAGAAAGCATTCGACAGGGTGGAGTTTAATATTTTACTACTTAACTACTTGGCCAATTGAGATTAATGTATGCTTTGATTTCCAACTCTACACACCCTTTCCATTATAATTCATAATTCATTTATTCAGACACATGTGGACATACAGCCTAAGCCAAAACATCCAAGATTATAAAATCTAACTTAAAGTAATACAATAATAATTTAATATAAATAATGATTTAACAAAACAAAGAATCATACATAAAAAAATATCTTAAGTGTCAAAACAATTTAATTTAAATGTCGTTAAATAATAATGATAAAATATAAAATATTTTTTTTAGTTTTAATATTACAGGATTTTATCGCGTACCTTTTTATTATTTTCCCGACGTTTCGAACACATTTCAGCGTTCTTGGTCGCGGGAGGACTGATAAGATAAGATAAGATAAGAAAATTCTTTATTGCACAAAAACATGTACATAGGCGAACTTAATGCTATTTAGCATTTTCTTCCAGCTAACCTTTGTGTAGTGCAGAGTTTTGTGGTGGTGCGAAAAATAAATATGATTTTGAGTTGGTAATTTACAAATAAAAATTAACATAAAGATACATATATAATAAGATAAACAGCATAATAAAATAAATATCCAAATAATATGATAACTGATGTGCTGGGAGCTACCGCCGTGAATTGATGGCAGGATCCACGACTACCCTCAATTCGTCTTCAGGTTCAGAAATGTCCAAGTTCACATTACGACACACTACACTGGCCATATCGGACTGCTGTACAGTCAGAACACAACGCACACACTTACTAAACACAGGATTCCATGCAGAAGAGAGACGAAAACCATCTTCACGATTGAAATTTGGTTTTCGTCTCTCTTCAATGAGTCAACGGGTTGTCAATCATACCTCACAGAAGCATAATAAAATGTCTAAAAAGGAGGAGTTATCAGTCAAGGATCGTGTTTAAGTTTCTGTATGTAACTGTTTCGTTAATGGTCGATGATCTGTGCAAAAATCTTACAAACTCTCATAGTTTACTTTTCACCGATCATATAAAACTGTACCAGAGAATACCAGAAGTATTCTGTGTCACCAGAAGGTGCCGTTTACTTATAAAATGATCTTAAAGTTGTTCAAGAATGATGCAGAAGGAATTGTTTGACTCTAAACATTTCTAAGTGCCAGGTGGTGGAGCTTTACGCGATCCAAGTGCTCTGAACGCGCAATATCATCGTAATCAAAAAGTTATTGCTAGACCAGTGCAGAGCTGTGGTCGAGCAATTACTTTTCACAAGTCTTTACTTGGGTGTTACATTTGATACTGAGCGTTATACTGTTCGAAATGTAAATGACGGATGATTAATCCGAATATTGCACGCTAACGGAGCATCTTTCTTTTTTATTTGTATTTATTTACATATTGGCCAAGGAATATGTTATGATTATTAAAATATGGGATTATCGGGTATTTATCGCGTAATTACCTTGCACCTGGTCGTGGTCGCGGGGACACTGTCTCCACGCGACCACGACCAGGTGCAATCCGGTCGAAACGTCGGGAATAAAATAAAGGTAATTACGCGATAAATACCCGATAATCCCATATTTTAATAATGTGTTGTGATCGCGAAAGTTTAAAAAAGACTCAGTTATGATTTTTTTAATTTTAAATATACATAACATTTCACAAGTCACCCCTACCTAATATATTTTGGGTACACTCGGGTTCTATTAACTAGAAAAACGAAGCCAAATGTCAACAATCTGTCACATCTTACTGGGGCTTCTCCAGTGCCCTGAACTTTTGGCTGAGGTAAGTAGGCCCTATGTCCTCGAACATAGATATTGTTATTACCAAAATTGGTCCCGAGGCTTCAATAAGTATTTTTAGTAATATGATAAAATCAAGGCCGTACGCAAACTTGAAAACTCACCCTGTATCCTAACACAGGGTGAGCTATAGCGAGGCTATAGATACCTCCCTTGATTAAGGAGCGGTCCAACTTTCGATAATAGCAACTGGAGATAGGTTGCTATGTAATAAGACAGTTGGCAGTATTTAAGTTTCAGCAGAAGTTTGTTTGAACTGCGAATTGCAAAGTCCCCCAAACTTTGAGTGTCACACAGACTCGCACCCCACAGCGCATTATGCGCAAGTTTTATGAAAGCATTGTACCGACGAACTGGTTAATGACTAGCTTGAAGTTCCGCATAATACACATTTTAACGTGAAAATTATTGCAGTTACGTGCAAAGTTTCTCTAAGGTGCGCTTATTACTGCATGCTGGCTAGTTTTAAGTTAAGCGTTTCGGCTGAATTTTTGTATGCATATATGTATGTCCGGAATTTTTGCCCGAGGATGACTCAATACTCAATACTTTATTGTGTTCTATAATGTAGGTACAATGGTGTTGACAATGGTGTTAGGTAGCATTATAGACCCTGTTGGGCACAACAATAAATATAGAAGAGAGGAAGACGTCATCGTTAATGTACATACATACTAGATAATAGGGTTATATTATATTCTTAAAAGCAAGCAAAATAAAAATGTTTTCATAATCGTGAGAGTTAAACTTGTGTCATTTAAAAGTTAAATAACTAAAGGTCAGGTTGGTGTAGGTCAAATTAAAAAAACTTATTATTATAATATTAATTAGAATTTTATTAAAATTTATCACTAAAGAATTCATCAATCGTATAGTAGCATTTTTTTATGAGGATTTTTTTTAGTTTTTTTATGAATAGTTGATCTTTAATCTCATTTTTTAAATCGTCAGGTATTACATTATATATTTTTATCGACATAACATATGGACTAGATGAATGCAGTTTCATGTTAGAAGAAGGTAAGGTTAATTTATTTTTATAACGTAATGAGCAAGTTGTGTAGGTTTCCGCACGAGTTTTATACAAATGTTTATTATTTATAACAAATTTGCATATTTCCAAAATATATATACAGGGAAGCGTAAGTATATTATATTTTTGGAAGTACGGTTTGCAACTATCTGTTTGTTCTATATTCGCTAGTATACGTATCAGTTTCTTTTGTTGTCTAAAGACCACCTGTGCATGGGTGCTGTTTCCCCATAAGATAACGGAATACGATAGGTGGCTATTAGCGTAGGCATAATAAATTGCAAGGGAACTTTTTAAATCAGTTGTTTTTTTAATCTCGCGGAGTGCGTATGTCAAGCTTGATAATTTAGATTTAATTTTTTGTGTGTGTGGTGTCCAATTTAAGTGAGTGTCTATGATTACACCTAGTAAAGTGAATTCATTTACTATTTTTAGTGGTCTGTTATTAAAAGTGTACTGGAATTGCAGAGGAGATTTTTGGTGAGGGTAGAATGTCATTATTTTAGTTTTTAAGAAATTTATTTCGAGATTATGGTCGTTCATCCAGTCCGTAGTTTTTAAAAGAATAGAATCTAGTTTTTCTGTCAAATTTATGCTTGTGTTGCATGATGTCAATAGGGATATGTCGTCGGCGAACAGTACACATGGCTCATTCATGATTTTAGGCAGGTCGTTTATGTAGATCAAAAATAGAAGGCATCCGATAACACTTCCTTGCGGTATTGACGCGTTTATTGTAATTCGGTCTGAGCGCACGTTCATTATCTCACTCTTAGAATAATTGTAATGCTCAACCTCAACGTATTGTTCTCTGTCTTGAAGATAAGATGAGAACCAGTTATGTACTATTCCGCGAATTCCTATGCCGTATAGTTTGCTAAGCAGTATTTTATATTGTACTTTTTCATAAGCTTTGCTCATATCTAATAATATTCCTATCGCATATTTTTTATTATTAATAGTATTGTAAACTTGCTGCATATAATTATAAGTTGCTAATGTTGTCGATCTATTTTTTCTAAACCCGTTTTGACTATTATCAAATATTTGGTATTTTTCGCAAAACTTATAAACACGATTACACATAGCTTTTTCTAGAATTTTGGAATCTGTAGGAAGAAGCGCAATCGGGCGATAATTACCTGGTTGTGTTTTTATACCTTTTTTAAAGATGGGTTTTACTATGGATTTTTTTAATGAATTAGGAAAAGTTCCGAGAGTGAAAGATTGGTTTATTAGTACACATAAGGGATATGTAAGTATATCTGCACATGTTTTAAATAAAATTGGGGGAAGTTCATCTATTCCAAAGCTTTTTTTGTTTTTAAGGTTTTTTATTATTTTATATACTTCACCGTGAGTTGCTGGTCTGAGGTACATTGTATTTTGAGTTGGGTTGATTACAGGACGTCCGACTACTGGCTGAGATTGATTAGTCATACCCATTGATGCAAAGAAGTTGTTAAAGGTGTTAGATACTTGTTTAGGATCGCATATTTGATTTTGATTAGAATGCAATATAATATTACATATATCTTTGACACTTTTTTTATTCGTCCGTTCATTTATTATACTCCACATTGTTTTAGTTTTATTTGATGATGTTTTTAATTTGTTAATGTATTGTAATCTTTTTGCCGTAATAATTGTTCTTTTTAGCATTTTTTCATAGTTTTTATAATGTTCGGTTAATACATGGTGGTTCGATTTTTGTGTAAATACTTTTAGTAATCTTTTATGTCGACATGACTTTTTGATGCCTATAGTTAACCAGTATTATTTAAACCTTGTATTTAATTTAACAACTTTTTTCGGTATGCACTGGTTTAGTGTGCTTATGAGTATGTCGTTAAATAATTCATAGTTTTTATCCATGGTGTTGGATGCGCAAAGTATTTGTTGCCAGGGGATTTTTGTCAGATGCTGTTTAAAACTATCAATATTGGTTTGGGTAAATGTTCTTTTTTCAATTTTCCAAATAATTTTTTCGTTTAGCTGTTTCGGAAGCCACAGGTGAACTACAGCTGCGTTATGATCAGAAAATCCTAGTTCTTCCACTGTAGTTTTAATATTGTAATTGTAGAAATTCGTAAATATCAGGTCAAGGCATGTTGATGTAGTGTTTGTAGTGCGTGTTGGGTTTCTAATGTGTTGTGTTAGTTTATATTCTGACATAAGATCTAAGAAATTGTTTGTCCTTGAATTTTTTTGTAAAATGTTAATGTTAAAATCACCTTCCAGTATTATATTGAAATGTGTGTATTTTTTATTTATATAAATTAGGATTTTAGTTAACTGGTTGTAAAATACGTCTTCGTCTCTTTTATTCCAATACAAACAAATTAAAAGGATATTTAGGTTTGTTAGTTCCGCTGCACATATTTCCAATATGTATTCTACAGAAAATAATGTTATATCACTTCTTTCCACACTATTTAAATGGTCCCGGACAAAAATACATACACCTCCGCCTCCACGAGTTTTTCTGCAGAATGATGTCGCAATTTTGAATCCATTCAGATGTATTAATTTAAGATTTTCTTCTTTTAACCAGGTTTCGGAAATGCATAAAGCTTGATAAGCAGGGTTCTGATCGACGAATGCTTCTAGTATATGTTGTTTGTTATTAATACTTTGCAGGTTCTGAAACAATATTTTAAATTGTGCTTCTCTGGTCTCGAAAGGAATTATCATTGTAGTCAGGTTTAGCTTGTTGTGGTTGCAAGGAGCATTGGTTCTCTGACTCTTGAACGGATGATCGGATTTTGATGAAATTTGAAACTTAGGACTGCAACAGTCCTACGGCTGACAGCAGCTATCCACTTCCACTGCAGGATATAAGCCAAGCTGATACCTAACGGTTCAAAGTTTCTCTTTGTACTGACTTTCAGAGCTTTCGAAATTCGGCTGTTGCAAAATGAGCTGTGTGACGTCACGGGCTTTAGGACCCCCTACCTTGGTCACACAATGTCACTTCGTCAACCTCCCTCCACCAAAGCGTGTGACGTAATTATAGATGGCCAATCCACAATATTTTCAAAACTTGTTAAATATTGCAAATTGTTCAACACTTACTCACTTTAATAGATCCCCAAGATCATGAGTGGTTGTTGCCACACTCGCCACGCTTGGCAGGCGGGTTGGCGAGCGCAGTGCGGTATGTTGATACACGGGAAGACGCTTTCCATCTTCCGGAGGTATGCCTTGGCAGATTCTTACTGCATCTATGGGCAAGAGAGGAGAGGCAACATTCTACTGCCGAAGGTTTCCGTACTAAATATTAGTCTATGAAAATTTCAAGCGTCTACCGGTTTCCTTTATAAAGATCCAGCTAAAAACGGCAAAAACCGTTTGTTGTATGGGAGCTCCCTATTTAATATACATTTTATTCTGTTTTTCTGTTAATTTTGTTGTATTTGTTTGTATTGTATTTGATGTTATAGCGGCAACAGAAATACATCATCTGTGAAAATTTCAACTGTCTAGCTATCACAGTTCATGAGATACAGCCTGGAGACAAACTCCGTCCTATCATGTGCCGTTAAAAGATAATGCTGGAGTATAATTCGTTTTGAGTCCTACTGGTTGGATGAATTTTACGCTGTAGATCACACATATTCCAGATCGCTACGTAAAATCAGGTTCTACTGCAATGATAGGACCTCGTTGAAAGAAGTCGCTCGCTCGTTTTATGTTCGTGGCGAACCACTAGTTAAATTGTGTTTTATGTACTGTAACCTATTAACATAGGTGCCTTACATACTTGCGGGCCTAAATAATTTGACATTATTTACCCAAATTGCGTTTGGGAAACTTCGCAACGTCTTTTCGTCCAACATACCTCAGTGCCTTAAGACGAAAGTCTACAACCAGTGTGTGTTACCAGTGATGACATATGGAACCGAGACGTGGTCCTTCACTATTGGCCTTATGAACAAGCTCAGAGTCGCTCAACGAGCTATGGAGAGGGCTATGCTCGGGGTTTTACTACGGGATCGAATCAGAAATGAGGAGATACGTAGAAGAACTCGGGTCACCGACATAGCCAAACGGATTAGCACGTTGAAGTGGCAATGGGCAGGCCATATAGCGCGAAGAACAGATGGCCGATGGGGCCGCAAAGTTCTCGAATGGAGGCCACGGATCGGCAAGCGCAGCGTAGGACGTCCACCTACAAGATGGGCAGACGACTTGGTGAGAACTGCTGGTCGGCGGTGGATGCAGACGGCTTCCAACCGCAGTACTTGGAGATCAATGAGGGAGGCCTTTGTCCAGCAGTGGACGTCCTACGGCTGAAATGATGATGATGATTTTCCCAAACCCAGACTGAGATACTTTGGCAGGCACTGCCGCCCGTAGCCGAATATTGTAACGACTTATCGTTGAAACTGTCCCTGACGAGACCGATTATCTAAAGGAAAGGTGGTTTCAAATTCCTGGCAAAGACTGCGGAATATTTTATGACCTGTCACTTAATCTGTACCTGAGGTAACCTGAATTATTTAATACTTAAATAAACTTTGAGAGGAGCTTTGGATTTATTATGACTAAAACCTTGACGCAATCTTATTACGGTACTTTGGCAGACGCATCACTCGAACTTTTCTTGATTGAAGCCGAATAAGGTACTTTAGCTGCGGTAGCTGAAATGTTTTATACTCATTTATCTAACTTTGACCTGATAGGAGTGGATTATGTTACTTTGGCAGCGCTGTGGTAGCTGGAATTTTTTATGACTCACCTCTCAAACTTTAAATGAAAGAAGTTCAGATAATATCATAAGACGCTGCAGATGCTATGGCTCATCTCCCGAACTTTACCTAACAGGAGCTAAATACAGAACCTGGGCAGACACTGCGGTGGCTGGAATTTTTTATGACGCATCTCGCAATTTTAAAGGAAACTATTATATCTCACAGTCCGTTGGATCCTACTGCTAGTCAAGAGGCTCCTTTTCGTCTTAAATTTTTAGGCTTAGGATACAAACAACTAAAAAAAGGCGAGCTAAACCTTAAAAAGAAAATTATTCTCATTTTTCTACTGTTCACAATTTCGATTCGCCTGCGATAACATGAAATGTTTTGAAAAATAGATTCGTAAACATAATATTCTCCTGTTTGACATCTTAGAATGACACGGTACTAAAAAAGATCAGTATGTTTTGTCGATATAAAAAGAGAACGGAAGTTTTGGAATCATTCAAGTATTTTCTTACTGTAGTGTTGCTAGGTATAAATTTAACAATAGAATTAAATAGATACTTGGCTAATGTAAATTTACAATCCGCAGCAGCGAAAGAGACGAGAACGCCCGCCAACTGGTGCGAGGAGCCCTAGGCACGCTGGACGCGAGGTCCACTCGCGCGGCCACCCCACTCGCTGCTCGTGCCAGGCCTCCTCTGCGCAAGGCGGTCTTCCATCTCGCCTGGTCTCCTGATACGCTGCCTACTCCACAGGTCAATACAACCGCTTTCACTACAATCCACAGCAACAAAAGAGACGAGAACGCCCGCCACACAACTAATATTGTCTAAGGAGACCTAGGCACGCCCCTAGTCCGTCCCAAGCAAGTATCATGGCTTGAGTCCACCTTTTGCGGAAGACGGTCTTCCATCTCACCTGGTCTCCCGACATGCTGCCTACGCCCCAGATCATAACTACTTTATACTAGTAGTAAGTTCACTGTTGAAACCTTCGAGTTGACATTTCATTAAAAAAACTAGTAGTCTAAGCTTAACTCATTTTGGACCCGACTAAGAATATCTTTTTTTAAAAATACACCCAGATGAAAGTAGAATATTTGTCATTATATGTACTCTCAAAATATTTGTGAATTTTCAGTAGATTCTGCGTAAAGCGGTGACAAAATTCGCTTCACATTTACAACAACTTTCAAAACTCCATAATACGACTTCAAAAGTTTTTCACTTCAAAATCTCTTGCATCCAATTTTAGGCAACATCTGTGCTTCTCACATACTGTATTATTTTAACCATTATCATTTTGTTATCCACGCATAAAATAACGTGTTCATAAAATGTACTCTTAGAGTCGTATATTATTTTGAGTATCAAGTAATTTCCAACTTGCTAAACTTTGCAAGAAGTTTGAAAAGTGGAAGTAACTGAAAGAAACAAGAGCAGGTTGTTGCTGATTCGAATTTACAGCATTCTCTTAAGAGTAAGAGTAACAAGAAAGTTTATTTCTATAGCAAAAAGGTCTCTAAGTGCAAGTCTTGAGCACGTACGAATTCTTTCCATTATGTATATATTTGTTGGAGATAAATCAACAACTAAAGTGACTTAAGGTTAAAGAGTAGAAGCAAGAAGCTACTCACAGATTTACACGTAAGTATACTTATCACAATATAATTAAAAGCATAAGCATTATCATAGCTCTTAAACATGACATGAAAATAATAGGTATAATGCACTTACAATAATGAGTATCTGCAAACCAAAACACCTGAACCAGTATTAAAGTAATATTGTTCTGTACAGGCTATAACTCCACTCCTGGAGTTCCTAGATCAGCACCTATCAGCTCTAAACACTTGGCTTCTGCCGCGTGCTTTCATCCGCGCGCTCGCGGGATGCTGGAGCGCTGTTCTTAAGGAGATGTCAGCGCAGGCTGACGCTGGCGGAGCGGAGAAACCGAGGGTGTACCACGACCGCCTCAAGGAAGCTCTGGACTTGCTTGCTGAGTTCTTCCATGCTGAAGGAAAAGGTAACCCTTTAAAATATTGTGGTTGTGAACATTGTCTACTAGGTATTCACCAAGATTTTAAGTTTCCTGATATTTCGACGCAATTGCAAGTGCTAATGTCACGATGAACGGACTACCTAAGTTGAAATATCGGGAAACTCAGTTCATGATCCCATGGAGAATGTTTAAATTTAGGACTTTAATATAATAATATCAATAAATAATGCTGGACCCCACACACAACACCATCTGGTCACAAACTAAGCAAAGCTTGTACTATAGAAATCAGATGATTGATAATAACGTAATTTTTTGTATACACACTTATCATATGTAGAAAAATACCCAAACCCGGGACAAATATCTACAGAACAATATTGCAAACATTTATCCTTCTGATGTTATTTTTATACTTAACGTGTGCAATAAAGCATTTTCTATCTATCTTCTATCTATCTAAGACAAATTGAGCCACGGAGTTTGTCAATCTAAACCACTAAAATAAAATAATAAAATTAATTACATTAAGGAATATAGACCACATAAAGCATGAGTAAACACACAAAACTGTAAGCGGTGTTAAAAGCTTAAATCACGCCAATAGCAAAAAATATCTAAGCACAAAATGATTTAAGTTTTAAGCAAATAGGAAATCCTCTAATTTTTTGTAGGTCTTCCAATGAGCGAAGTCCACAACCCGGAGTGGAACCGCCTGGAGATGAGGATGAAATACCACCAAGCCACGACTGAGAAGCTGATAGAACTCTGGTTGTTGGACCGCCTTCAAGACCAAGCCAGAGCACATTTGCCGTCTCCCTACGGCTCTATTCTGGTCAGGTACAGTACTGTAGACTTTTAGATCGATGACAACAACTTTTTACCGGACACTTTTTTACAGTTTACGATAAATACCCATTGTATATTTTTTACCCCTTTAATTTTATTCTAAAATGGTTTGATCGATTTAGCTGTAAAGATTTTATGATAAAATGCGTTGGTCCGATGGGGTTAATTTAACCAGAGTAGGTATATATCATCATTTCAGCCATAAAACGTCCACTGAAGAACACAAGCCTCCCTCATGGATCTCCATGGGGGGTAGTTGCCATTCTCACCACGCTTGGCAGGCGGGTTGGTGAGCGCAGTATGGGATGTTGATACACGGATAGACGCTGCTGCCCATCTTCCGGAGGTGTCCCTTAGCAGGCTCTTACTGCATCCACGGGTAGGAAAGGAGGGGTAACATTCTACTGCCGGCACCCCACGGCAAGGTACATTTATATAATAATTTGGTATTATTTTAGAAATGCACGAGCCTTTTATCGTTTGATTGGTTTCTCATAGGCGCGAAATAAAAGATTTCGTAGGTATACAAATAATATGTTATGTAAAAGCACGATGCAAATAGCACGGTTGATTTTCTTTAAAGATTTTTTCAAGCAAATGATTATAATGCTTTCAATAGGATTCGTATTTCATTTATTTGTTTTATTGAAGTGCGGATGAATATCTGTCAAGGTTAGGTTAACATACTCGTATTTACTTGTTCATTGGTATGTAAGGCGCTCTTACTCATACTTACTGTGTGTTTAGCAAACCTCTTAGAACTTCGGCAATCTTCATAATATCCATAAGCTGATGTTCCTACACATCCTTTGAACGAAATAGATTCACTCATCTTCTGTATAACATGAAATGTAGATTTTCAAACGATATACAGATAATTAACTTTTATCGAAAAGCGAATAGTATATTCTATTTTTAGTGTCAGCTATTAACCATTTATAATCTGCAGGGTTTACATAAACCATGATGCACTCTGCGTGGAGGTGCTGTCAGCGCGTGACGTCATACCCTTGGACCCGAATGGACTGAGTGACCCGTTCGTCGTGCTCGAACTCTTCCCAAAACGACTCTTCCCCAAGACTCATGAACAAGTCACTAATGTGCAAAAGGTGAGTAGAATAATTATGAATCTCCTGTTTTCCTTGTGGTTTTTATAACGATATGTTTGTTCATTGTTTTGTGGTTAATTAAACAAAAAGCGGCCGCTACCCTACCTGTTTACGTTGTAATGATGTCAAATTATGCACAATTGGTTCTATACCTAAAAGCAATGTCATACGTACATAAGTAATGTTATGTTGCGTTTAAGGCCAGGTAATTCCAGCGCGGGTTTCTGAAGGAGGACGCACGGGCGCGGCGTACCCAAATTCTATAAAAAATAGTTTTAACATTTTTTAATTGTGTTTTCAGAAACACTAACCGTTTAATATTCTTCTAAACCTCGTTGCCTATTTTCTGAGATGTTTTTTTAAAGTATAACAATTGATACCTACACTTACAACCACAAAAACGAGCAAGTGCAAAATATCGTGTTTTGAAACGTTAAATATTCAAAAACATTTATTAAACTATAAAATTATATTTTTTTTCCGATTTAAACAAAGGATATTTAATCGTTCAAATTTAAGTCGAAAATGGGCAAATTTGGAATATCGTGTCCTTAAGATACGTAAACCCATTTTTCAGAACGGATCAGTACCAAAAACCCCTGTCGTAACGGGCTCAACAGCTACGTGGAATAATAAATCTATTGCTTTATGTAGGAATGTTGCAAATTGTGGACTTTCTTTGATCAAGTTTTATTCCAGTTGGATCTGAGTTCTTAATGTCTTCTTCCCGCAAATTGGAGTAGGTTTGCACAGAATTTTAACAGATAACGATAATGAGCACGCTGTAACATCCTTCAGGTAATTCGAGGGCTTTGTAAGTCTTTTTAATCCAATTCAAAAAAGAAGGTTCTGAACGTCTGTATTTTTTTTACCCGCGCCACATCCTCTTATTCCTGTCCGCAATATTTCGCAATTTTTGTTTTGTTTTTGTTTTGTTTAACAGTCATATTTTTTCTGTGGTTGTATTGTATTGTGATTTGTGCGTAGGTAAATAAATGATTTTCATCTTTTTCTTCTACTCCGTTGTCTATACCGCTTATTATATTAAGTATGTATCTATTGAACCGATTTCAAAAATTCTCTTTGGGTTCGTATATATACACTTAAAGATTAGTTCCACATTTTTCAAAACTAAGTTCTGATGATAGGAATCGAGGTAACTCCTCAAATAGGTTGAAATAGGCCGTTACCGTTTAAATATACCGTGTTTTTGGTATTTTTTGCAACAAGTCAAGCATTGGCATTCAGGTAGTAGAATTTGGTCAACTGAAACTGATGCAAAAGACCACAAATGGACATTGAAACTACACCACTGTAAAAACAAACCGACTTCAAAGATAAAATCTAAAATGTTGCTGAAAATACCCAAACTGAGTTTAGGTAAGTAAATACTCATCCAACAGAGTTCTGATGATGGCATACATATGCCACCATCAGAACAATAAGCCTTTTATACACCTATACCTACTAAGAACAATAAGAAACTCATCATCATCATATCAGCCGTAGGACGTCCACTGCTGGACAAAGGCCTCCCTCATTGATCTCCAAGTACTGCGGTTGGAAGCCGTCTGCACCCACCGCCGACCAGCAGTTCTCACTCTCTCACAATAAGAACATACATTGAGGATAAATGGTTAGGAACTGAGGTTCTCCACCCCCCAGCCACCGATGATCCACCCTTCACGTTATATACTTATATTACTTTATATTTAACAGAATGACACCACATTGAAACTTCTATACTTAAACAGGTAGGGCACAGTTAATATTTTGCACCCTATCTGATCTGAAGTGCTGAATTTAAGTGCGTTCAAACAGTGTATTTTAATTACTACTGTTTCTGATAAACGTACATCTATGTATCTTGTTAACTTAAGTTATTGCATGAGGAATATTTTTAATTATCGTTTAAAACAAACTAGACACAGATTTTTAGAATATTTTGTTTTGTTAATAGGAGTTTTTTTATAAATTGTATTATTATTAGTCATTTATTGCAGATCAAATACAAATCCATACCCTTAAAATTGATAAATTTTAAGAAAATGGATTTGTATACAACAACACGAAACACAAACATTTAAAATGAGCTGACTACAATAAAATTAATAACAAAGGAACACATGATGAAAATAATTTAAATAATTATTTAAATTTAATTTTATAGTCACATGTCCAAAGCAATACATGAAAAATTAAAATTGAACTTGCTCAAAAACATAAATAACATAAAAAGTATGAATAATATTCCATTCAATTTGATGTTCATATACAAATTAAATAATTTCTTAGAAAACCCTGAACCCGGTCTGGGACGAATGCTTCGAGTTCAACGTGTGCATAGAGTCGGTTCGTTCCGGAGACGCCGTGCTCTCCATCTCTGTGTGGGACAAGGACGTGCTGACCGCCGACGACTTCGCGGGCGAGGCCTTCGTGGCGCTCGAGCGCGTGCCCGGAGTCAACGTCAGCGGCCCGCCCGACCCGCTGCGCCCAGTCGAACTGCCGCTGATGCAGCTGCACGACCGCAGTAAGTCATATCCACTATCTATCTCTCAATAGAGGCGTCTTGCCTACGAAGACCTCACCCGTCACATCATGCCCTGATCACTGATATACATAAGTGTAACTCAGTGATGCCTTCGTCGTCGTCACGAGTGAGGCCTTCGTAGCGCTCTAACTGCCGCTAATTCAGCTGCATACGCAGTAAGTCATATCCACTAAAGTATGTAACCTCACTATAGAGGTATGGTGCATTCGCATCCATATTACTTTTACCCATACCTAATGCAACACAATAGCTTTAGGTGTCCATTATAATTTGCACCCGGCTTTATGTTGTCATTTTAGTTAGAGTTGAGGTTGAAAAAAAATGCAATTTTTATTTTAATTGTTGACATCTTTATATTACGGAGATACGTTTTGGGCAACCTTACTTAATTAACTTGCCAAACATAAAATATAATATATGTTAGAAGTTGTTGCCCAACTAACACGTGTTACGTACATTGTCCAACAAAATGTAACTTCTGTGTGGATGCGCCATTATACCTACATATATGCCGACAATGAGGTCGTCGTGACGGGTCAGCGCAGACAGAACGGAGCGCAACGGAGCGGATTTTATTAACGCACTTGAAAATAAACTTTAAAATTATTATAATAAAGTGCAAAACGCCGCGTGGAGATTCCCGCGTATCTTCGAGGAAGCGCGAGCATTTTTTGTCAGGTTCAAGCATTTATGCACTTTATTGTAATAACTTTAAAGTTTATTTTCAAGTGCGTTAATACAATCCTCTCCGCTGCGCTCCGTTCTGTCTGCGCTGAGCCTAAGCTAGTTCCTGGAGTCGTATTCGGGGGAAACCCAGCACCCAATAGATCTACAACTGACGAAGTCTTTGGTTTCCTCGCGGTATTTAGAACTCGCATTACGCACACAGTGTTTTATAAAACGTCACACATAGCAAGAGAGGTAAAGTAGCGACCCGCTAAGACTTTTTAAGAGGGGCCAATCCAACTTACTTTTCATACAACCGCTCGTACGTGGGTGTGGCGTCGTAATAGATCTTTCTATGAAACTTTTGATCTAATAGGTATCTTGTGCACTATATCTAGGTTTCTAAAATCAAAATTTGGAGAAACAAATTTTATACTGAATTTGTTTCTCCAAATTTTGATTTTTTGTTTGGATAGAAACCTAGATATAGTGCACAAGATACCTCTTAGATCAAAAGTTTAATAGACAGATCTATTACGACGCCACACCCACGTACGAGCAGTTGTATGAAAAGTAAGTTGGATTGGCCTCTCTTAAACAGACGGTTATTCAGCCGTAGGTACGACCGCAATGAGAATTATGTACCTCCCGCCTTGTTTCACATGTTCTCGCCATAATCAACTTCACAACTCTACAGGATGTCTAATGAGATTACGTTTCCAGATCACCCCATCTTACAAATATGTGAGTCGCGCACCAACGACAAGCTCGCACAAGACTTCATCAAGAAACAGAAACTGCGCTTCGCCGAACAATAGATGTCGTATGTGTCGAACAATTATCTTGTTTAACTTATTCACTTTCAAAAAATAAACGTGAGATATACTTTTCATTTTGTAAAAACGGGAATTAGTACCCAGTATGTGTCTACGTGAGTAATTCCCGTTTTAAAAACTGAATTATTTAACTTTGTCTTACGTAAAATTTTGTATATTTACATAAAATATTTATATTGACGCACAACGTCCATTTTAATACGACAATATTCATTGAATGTTTACCAGAGTTTAATAAATTATTATTTACTTGTCAAAATGAGCAAAAGTATTTATATTTTAATATATTTTAAATGTATCAATACACATCAGTATTAATGTAACATATGTAATACAAGACTGTGTAACTCTTACATACTATGAGAGAATATACATAAATATCAGCTAAGTTAAATGTTTCAAAGCGTTGTATGTGTGTAGTTAGTACGCACCCTTCAGAGCTTATGTCCCTAGCTATTAGTCCCTATTACAATTTCACGACCAAATATTATAAGACTCGTTAACAATTTCATATCTATTCTGTCTATTTGTATTAGATGTACAATTTTTTGTTCTGCTTGCCCACGGTCATAGCCGTGGGGTGCCGGCAGTAGAATGTTACCCCTCCTCTCATGTCCGTGGATGCAGTAAGAGCATGCTAAGGGATACCTCCGGAAGATGGGCAGCAGCGTCTTTCCGTGTATCAACATCCCGTACTGCGCTCGCCTGCCAAGCGACTACTGAACCAAGCAACTACTGAACACGGGGGACCGTGTTCAGTAGTTTCTTGGTTCAGTCATGGATCTCCATTACACTCCATTCCCTGTTCTGTAGTGGACAGATTATGACTGAAATGATGATGCCCACGGTCATATTATAAAGCTTATCCTAGAATAATAATAATAGTTAAGTCCAGTAGATGAATGTATAAGTTATTAACAAGAAAATCTTTTAGTAATAACCCTAATTAATGTGAATTAAAATTCTTATCAAAATGTTCGATTCCGTCGGGATTTGAACTCGCGCTGATCAAATCGATACTTGATCCTTCCTCAAGCTGAAACCAATTTAACTACGAAACCTTATGAAGATTTAGCGCCCTCAGGAATGTTATTTTAGGAGATCTCCTGCCTTGTCTATTTTTTTTATAAACCTGGGAACCCGGCTTGAATTCTGGATCTAACATTTTTGATAAGAACGTACATTGCCATTAAATGTGCCACCTAAGTACGGTATTAACAACCTAATAACATGTTAGATTTTACTGAAAAAGAGTACGTACCTTGCCGACATATATAAACTTGAAATACATGTTAAAATTAATAAAAAAATCTAACATAATATCTCTTTAAGCATTGTACCTATGCAAAGAATTTTTGCTCACAACTTATATATTTTTAAGAGTGTAAAGTACATTATTTTATTGATGTTGTTCTTAGCACAAAGCGAACCAGTGTTTGTAGGATTATCCACTTTTGTATATGTATTGCTGTTATAACCAAAAGCTTTCAGGAAAATGTATATTTCGAGAACCTATTGATGTTTTATGTATATTGTGTAAAAATAAGCATATTTAGAGCTTTGTATAAGCCGTCTTATATTAGATGTTAGCACTTGAAAAATTAAACTTGAATAGTCTTTGACGACTGATTTTCATCGTAAGATAAAATGGAGCGGGTGAAATGAAAATATATAATTATTAGGAAAAATATTCCATGTGTATACAAAAGTATTAGAAATTGTATCGATGTCTTGAAGTGCGTATATTATATTATTTATACTTATACATGTGTTTATCAAAATTTAGGATTATATACCTACTTGTCTAATTTTGAATTTTTAGTAATACATTTGTTGGTTTTTGATGGTCTGAGGCGAGAAGAGTATTGGTTGTTTTGTAACTGTATGGTTCCCACAAGCGTGGGTATTGGCATATGATTTAATTAAGATTGAGAATGATAAAATCAGATGCAGGTTTTAAGAAAGTTTTAATTAATATTATTAATAGTTAAATATTAATCCCATTAAATGTCACAGCAATTTACTATGCCGTTATATGTGTCGTGAAACCTCGGTGTCTATATATTATACAGAAGGTACAATTTCGCCAGTTTAATCATATCCAAAGTAAAATTCATATCACAGAGCTTTCTTCTTCGTATATTCGATATTTTAAATTATCCAGAGAGCGCATTTTAGGACGCCACCGGAAGCGAATTTGAGGGGCGTGCCGTTTCTTACTCATTTTGCGGGAAATCGTTTTTACTGTAAACCCGCATTTCCACTAGCGATCCAAGAGTTTTATATTACTTCTTATACTATTTTTTTATAAATTTTATAACAGAATTATATTTTTGCTAAAACAGACCATGCTAATCGTCAATTAAATTAAGCAACCAAGATGTTGAATGTTATTCAATAAAATATATTTTTAAATATTTATTTTTAACCAGTATTACTAACTACAACCTTTTATAAATGTACATCCATTTACAATAAATTTTATAACCTCTATAAGTCAAATGGATTTTTTAGGACTTCAAAATTGTTCAAATAATAAATAATTTCCGCTAGCTTTGAAATAAAAGAACCCAGATTTCCGCAACAAAATAAATGTTATTATGGAAAGTTAAATAGCCACTTATTACAAAACTTTTAATTTAATACGTGTGATTTACACAACTCTCCTTAGGTCTTTCTGTCAGTGTTGAACAAAACTTTATTTATCAAGCGCTACCTGTGTTCCAAACCCGAATTTGTATGATTTTATATTGCTTGTATTATATGAATTGTAACAATGAAACTTGTGTTCCTGGCTTTAAATAAAAGTACCTCTAATATACCTCCGTACGTATATTTATTAAAGCCCTACCTACTACGCAAAAGCCGCAACGTTTTATCCTGTATTTTAATAGAAAAGGCATTTGCCTCAGCCGGGGCAAATGCAATATAGTTGTTTGATAGTAAACTACAATAAATAGTAATATGGTCAAGGCGACCACTAATATTCAGTTTCAAGCGAAAAGCAGATTTCACGAAACTTTTCAAATAAATTAAGAGCCGAAACATTTTTACACTTTCATAAGGCATCGATTTTCGCTCAAGGGGCTCAACGGTCGCTTTAACTTTATAATGATTTGTAACGTGTTTTCATAATTCCAATAAATTCAGACTTGTGCGAATTCTTTGGCCAACGCGGAAAAGACCCCAATAATAATGTTCTGAGTTAGATTGACTTTGGACGTTTCAAGGATAACGGTACAGGCACCTACACGATTTTCTTTTGAAATTTAAGTTAGGCGATTGGTTTTGTTTATTTTGCGGAACCGGCGGCGGCGCTATGCTTGTAGAACCAAACTTCTACGCCGTAGATTCTACGAGTTCGTTGATCTTCTACGCTCAAATAATTTAAGTTAAGTCAGTGTTATGTAGAACGAGTTAGTTTGAAAATTTTGGAATATTATTACGACGACGAAAGCAAATAGCATTTTAAACATCATGCAACGGTTTCGTAAGGGTTGGTAGGGGTTGGTCAAAGTTTATCGTAAAGGATATTTAGCTGGTTGCACACAAACAGTTTTTTAATGAAACAATGACTCTTGAATCACAATGACTCTTAATGATTTCCATTCGTTTAAATGACAGAGAAATTGCCAATTAAACTAGCTATTACAATAAACCATTCTGTGCTAGAGGCCACCACGGATATTCAATCAATAAGGCACTCAATGAAGCGGTCTGCTTGTTAGCGAACTTTGCTTTGTGAAAGCTATCACCATTTTGCAACAAATGCAAGCTTCAGCTGCTTTCTTGATTAATCTTATTAAACGTCTAATTGAAGTTTGAGTTATTATTTCTCACGAGAAATTTCGAATAATTAACTACTTTTTAACCAGAAGTTAAGTTTTAGTGTTCATACTTAGTTGAATTGTATTACGTATTACTTAGTAAATTGCCTCATACGGGCTCTACGTGGACAAAGCTTTTTTAAAACAAACTGATATTATATTTTGTGCTTTTGAAAAGCTTTTGTGTATCAAATTAATTAACGGAGAACTGTAATGTATGACGTTGATTTATTTTTGTTTTTTTTTTAATCTACGGAAATGTTTGCAATCGTCTTGGATGGTGTCCCGAAACACAATTTTAAATGAGCTAGACGAAGTGGAAATAGCGCGTTCTATTGAGCGTTAATTGCCGGATGTTCATAGGATAATTGACATTAAACCTACCGACTTCACTATCTTATGCCAAAATATTCGAAGCGTATATAAAAATATAGAAGACCTAATAGAAAATATGTTTCTAATAACATTTCAAACGGATAGTATTCTATTGACTGAATACAAGCTGTCAAAAAATATATCAATACCACAACCATCTGATTACAACTCTTTCACCTCTACAATCACCAAAAGAAATCAAATTAATAAACGCATCTTGTCTGGAAATTAAACTCAAAAATATGCTTAATTTATGTATTTAATGATATCCTTCGAATAGTAACGCAGATAATTTTATAAACTTCCATAACACTCATCTAGAAGGTGTAAAGAGTTTTGAAAACTTAGTAATTGTGGGAGACATCAACATTAACACTCTTCCTAAGTTGTCGAAAACAGCCAAGACCGGAATAACAGACTAAGCTATTTAAATATGCTTCGTTTGGCCTATGTAGGAACGTCCACAGCGCACAGTCGCTGAACGTGTAAAGGAACACATAGCAGCGGTGAAAAATCGACAAGTGACCAGGTCTGCTATAGCTGAGCATGTAGTGGACTCAGGACCCAATCACTGGATTGAACTCCACAATCCCAAAGCAAAATCAAATCATTTTCGGTGTTTTTATTATTATTTTTGTATAGCTTGTTTTGTGTTTTGTGTACCTAAATAAATAAATAAATCCCAAAGTTATAGGCAACGAGAGGCACTATTACAAGAGAATGGTTCGGGAAGCAATTGAAATTAAGAAGTATCCTAATTTCAATCGTGAAGACGGCTTCAGATTCTCTGCCTCATGGAATCCAGTGAAAGCCAAGTGTACTCGACGTATGAATCAACCTAAGTGTGCTGATACAGTTAGTGTAGCGTGCTGTCCCAGTGTGAAACAGCCTTAATCTCAAGTTACTATATGTATGAAGACCAAGTGAGGGTAGTCTGAAAAGACGCCTTCGCTTTGCTGCGGTTACCTCTAACATGTCAGTCTTCCCGGGACCACGATGGGTGCAATCCTGTCGAAACGTCGGGCAATAATAAAGGTAAATAGCGCGATAAATACCCGGTTAAATATGTGTTAATAATGTGTCGTGATCGCGAATGTTTAAAAAAGACTACTGCAGATATTTGTTCAGGGTGTTCGGAATGTTTTTCTATATATTATAATAAAAAATATCTATCTATCTATGCAGTATAATGTATTAAGTATGTCAGTCATCTAGTAACCATAACACAAGCTCTGCTTAGCTTGGGGCTAGATGATGCTGTGTGGATTGTCCAGCATTATTATTATTATTTGTCCCACGGTGGAAATCGAATCTACTTGATCTAAACCTCTTTCGTCTAAGCCTTTTATCAGACCAACTGAGCTAATAAGGTGGAAATGCTCGTGTTTGCTGCGCATTTGAGCACGTACTCTGCATGCGAGAATTATCGCCTAGTGTTAATAGGCGCCCGTACTATGCATAATACTGATATATTGCACAACAACTCTTTATCGTTTTTGGAAATCTACAAACACAAACCACTTCTTACCCGTGGTTCTAAAGGGTGGTATTTCTGGTATTTATTTTATTTATTTATTTATTTTTATATTGTTGGAAGACAAACAGTTCTTAATAACTAAAAAAACTTATCTATGAAAGTAGCTATTTACCATTAAAGCGTCTCCACATATTGAGTCGAAATAATATAGATTGCTTGGTAATAAAATTATCAGGTTAAATATAAAGACCAAGAAAAAATAATTGAAAACAATAACAAAACAGAAAAAAATAAGGTAAAAAGCAGCTAAGTGGTCTCGCAAAACCAGCGTTTGGATAAAATATTTTTAATTTTAGGGGCCTTTGTTATAAAAAGGTCTAGTTCTAGTTCTATACTTCTGGAGTATCAAGGGAATTATGTTTTGTCCGTAGTACTACCTACTATCCTGTCGGTAGTACCACGGGAGATTTATTCATTATCATTACCCCTGGTGCTACTTATCAATTTAATATATAAATATTTACCAAAGAAAAAAGCGAAACTAGAATCAACCAGAAAAATATAGTAGGGTGCCAAATAAGGGCAACAGAAGATTAATAACAGACAGTACATACACTTCAAAGTAAATTAAAACACCCATTTTTTTAATTCTAGGATATGGATATCAACATTTATATGAAAAGTTTGATAAATAGCACCAGGGGTAATGCAAAATCTCACGGGTGCCCATTTTGTCTCCGAAAAACGGTTGTCCGAAAATCACAATCAACAAGTGTCTCCGAAACATCACCACCTATAATGTTATGGTCACATAAATGTCATTTGCAATAAGATATTGGTCATCCATAAGCTCCTTAAGCATAAAATCGTTTTACCTAATATTTAATTTGCATAATTTTCATCGTTAAAATAATAACGAATCATAAAACTTATATTCCCGAATATTTTCGAAAGATTTATAAAACCTTCCAGTGGCAGAATGGAGACGGAAGGACAGTAGGTTATTAGGTTTTTTTACAACTAGCTGACTACACTGCCTGGGACAGAACCGAGATGGAGAGACAGTAGAAGAAGAAGAAGAAGAAGAAAATCATTTATTTTTGACACACACACAACATATACAAATTACAAAGAAAACATAAAATAATCAAATTAGGCTTAGACTGTTAAACAAAATTTTTAAAAATATGTAGTATATGCAGTAGGTTATTAGGTTTCTTTTCTATAACCATCCGAAAACCCTGCCTGTGACAGAACCGAGATGGAGAGACAGTAGGTTGTTAGGTTTCTTTTTTATAACCATCCGAAAACCCTGCCTGTGACAGAACCGAGATGGAGAAACAGTAGGTTATTAGGTTTTTCAGATGACAAGAAGTGCTAATAAATAAGTACATAAAAGGCTAGTAAAAAAACTACGCGACAGCTACAGCGGCCGCCAACAAAATATTATGGAACATGAAAATTATTCAAATAAATCATTATGAGAATAATGTAATGAGTTAATAATGTTATTGATTTCTTTACTTATTGCGAATCACTTTATGGATTGTAATCATTCTGGATACCGATATTAGTGGAAACCATATTAGGGATCCTTATATTATAGATTGTGATTATTCGGGCAGCTGATTTAATCCATAAAATAAATTTATTGGATTATTTATTTTAATAGGGAAATAAAATTTTGGAGACAAAATAGAGAATCCTCACGTAATACTACCAGACAGGATAGTAGATAGTACAACGGGAAAAAGTTAATCCCCTATATACTACTAGAAGTACCACCGGTAGTACCACGGGTGAGAAGCGCTACAAACTGATGTTGTTTTTAACCCCTTGTCGCAATAAAAGAGGGGTGTTATAAGTTATATGTCTGTGCCATCTCGAAGCTTTTGATTTAACTTTAAAGTGACTGAATCAACGACCTTTAAATACCTATTGATATTACCTACTTCAGGACAGATAAGTTGTATATTTACAAGAGAAGTTCTAAGTATTCCCCAATCAAATCATTCAATGAATTTATCGTAACATCACCAAACGACAGCCAAGTTGGTACTTAATGAAATGAACTGAGCCAAGGGGGAAGCCTAATAACATTGCCTTTGTACGGTTCTGAACTAGATTCGATTTACTGCAGCATACGAGGAACATAACCATCATCCATATCACCACCTAAACATATTATTAATTCATATTTTATATGTTCCACTTTCAAAATATACTCAAAAATATGTAGTACCTAATTTTAAATTTTATATTTTTTTATTTTGACGTTTTAGCAAAATTTACCTAAAGCGGACGGCACGGTTTACATTTAGGTACAAACGCGCGACGTGCCTAGTATGTACACTTATTGCCTCTAGTCTTTTCAGTTATATGGATAATAATATCGTTTCAGCCGTAAAACGTCCACTACTGAACACAGGCCTCGCTCATGGATCTCCATGAGGGGTAGTTACCATACTCACCACGCTTGGCAGGCGGGTTGGTGAGCGCAGTACGGGATGTTGGTACACGGAAAGACGCTCCTGCCCATCTTCCGGAAGTATCCCTTAGCAGGCTCTTACTGCATCCATGGGAGGGGGGGGTAACATTCTACTGCCGGCACGGCGGATAATAATATGCTACAGCTTAATAAAGTCTCAGTCTCATAAATGCACGAGTGATAAAAACACAGCAATCGTAATTACCCTACATCCTGTAAGGTAATTCCGGACACCGGGTGTATATTCTTTATATGAATTTTATTCTATTTTGAAAATTTATCTACGTCGATTATGAGAACATAATAGTTTTAGGTCCTACTAAACTTTAAGCAATAAAGAATGTTTGTAACATAATTTACTTTTGCTCTATTTCAGTTTTCCCTTAAGTGTTTGCAATTCCCCGACCGTCCCCTACTGTGCTGTATCTATAACATTATCAGACGCACATAATGACATAATTTTACGAACGCAAGATATTCTACGTACCTACTTACATATTGCCCGAAACGTTACGTTTCTTTAAATACGAACTACGCCGCTAGTTGTTTGTGTTACTAATTAAAATAATAAGGGGCCTACAAAACTGCTATCGAGACTTTCTATACCTAAATCTGTTATACAGAAGCCTCGTTTAAACCTTTATGTAAATGCAATAAACAAAGCTGGACATTTCACGTACCTAACATCATCTAGCTAGACACAACATAAGTTTATTTATTTATGTGTTCCCAAAAACGATACAATAAAATAAAGACCTCATCATCATCAGCTACCTCAGCTAAATCACCCAGACCAGGGACAAATATCTGAAGATGAACTACCAACATTTGTCTCTATTACGTCTCAGCCGGCTATTAAACCGACTGCCCCACGGAGGTCCTTAAATTGTTGTAGATTTTCTTTGCTCATCGACAGCTCTAGCAGGCGTTCTATTCTAGGGACTAACCTGTGCTAAAACAATAATTTAGTAAGGATGCCGTTCTATATAAGTTAGTTTGTTACGTAGTTGAGGTCGACGGAGCGCTGTCTTTGTTATTACATTACAGTTACTAACCAAGCTAGACTAGAACCACGATAGGTTTATTTACCATTATGGTTTGATACAGCGTCATTCTATGCCGTTTTATGCTAGACAACATAGTTTGTTACCTTGTTGAGGTCGACGAAGCGCTGCCTCTGTTATTGCATTACTTACAGTTACTAACCAAGCTAGACTAGAACCACGATAGGTTTACATACCATTATAGTTTGATACAGCGTCATTCTATGCCGTTTTATGCTATATAACATAGTTTGTTACCTTGTTGAGGTCGACCGAGCGCTGCCTCTGTTATTGCATTACTTACAATGACTAACCTAGCTTGACTAGAACCAGGATAGGTTTATTTACCAGTATGGTTTATTATAGGGTTATTATATCATGCAAAGGGCTAAAAATAGAATGTTCTCCGATCTCAGTCCGTCCTAAATAAGTCTTGAGGAAACAAGAGTACTAAAAAAATTTTTTAAAACTTATTTCGATATCTTCCCTGCTTAGGGGAGACATCAGGTTTTTTTTTCCTGATATTTCCCTTCGGGGATCCATCAGGGGATACAACAGACCTTCAACAAAGAAATTTTCCTACGTTATGTACCTATTTTATTTTAAGATGAGGCCTATTGCCGTCTGTGCTATACCCCCGGGGTACAAATGGGATGAAACATCCACAGATCGACGTGACTTGACAGATGAGGAACATTCAAATATTTTTAATTCTAATAAGTACATAACCGTAAGTTGTATACCAACTAACTAATAGGCATTGCTGAGAGACTGCTCTCAGCCTCTCTTCCGCCGGAACCTAACATTCCCACCGGACCAATGACATTAAGGGTTATGCATACCTTTCTAACTTGTAGAATATCTGTAAAGAGTAAGCGACTTTTAAAACGAATTAGGCAAAGTGCGTGTCAGGCCACGAGACGTGCAGGGCTCCGTAGTTAGCCGTAAACCTGTGGTTAGAAGTTGGTGTGTGTTTTTTCACGTTTACCAAAACATTAACAGTATTCATTGAGTTTTCGGTTTAAAATATACCTACTGCGGTACCTATAGTATCTTTTAAACTTTCGCGATCACGACAAGCCGTCGTCTGAAGACGGCTTCAGACTCTCTGCCTCATGGAATTCCACTGAATCCATGAATCTAAAAAGCTATCACTATAGCCAAGTGCACTCGACGTATGAATCAACCTAAGTGTGCTGATACAGTTAGTGTAATGTGCTGTCCCAGTGTGAAACAGCCTTAATCTCAAGTTACTATATTTATGAAGACCAAGTGAGGGTAGTCTAAAAAGACGCCTTCGCTTTGCTGCTGTTACCTCTAAAATGTCAGTCTTCCCGGGACCACGATGGGTGCAATCCTGTCGAAACTTCGGGCAATAATAAAGGTAAATAACGCGATAAATACCCGGTTAAATATGTGTTAATAATGCGGTATCTATGTTTGGTAAATAGCGTCTCTTTTTAGAGCGACAATTACTCCGAAACTAAAAAAGCTAGCCTTACCATTATAGTTTTCACTAAATTGACTATAGTTTTCCTAAAAAGTTAATGGTTAAAACTACATAAATATATTTTTTAGATTTATATTTTTTACAGTGGATGAGACTTGCACAGGACCGTTTACGTTGGCGTGCTGAAGAGGAGGCCTATACCCAGCAGTGGGTGTCAACGGGCTGATATGATGATGATGATGATATAGTTAGAGGGGGTGAACGCTCAAAAAAGATTAATACTTTTATAATTTAACGGAAATCTAAGTAAAAAAATTATCTTCGCAATGGTCTTCGCATGGTTATAAAACACCTATTCAACGATAGCCCAAACGACGGGAAAATAAAAAAAAAATTCCATCCCCACCTTACGTCTACGAGAGGTTTTTATAGCGTTATCTTGAAGGCATCATTGTTTTATATGTTCATGCAAAATTACAGCTTTCTAATGACTTCCGCAGACAGACAGATAGACAAAGCGAAACTATAAGGGTTCCTTGTTGTACTACGGAACCCTAAAAAAGATAATGTTAAAGTCAAACAATGGCTTATACAATTATCGCGAAATAAGTGTAGATAATATCTAAATAAAATATTATTTGTGTTGCTCCATAAACATCACATTAAGAGTGACATGACACCGTCTAGCGTGGAGTAATCCTATATCAGTAGGAGTACAGATAATATACTTATTATACTTAGGAACATATTTATGATATTAATAATGTAAACCAAATCAAAACACTCACCAAACAAATTAAAATCAGCAATGACGTTAAGATAATGAATCTCATAAATAATTTTAATTAAATTGTTCTACATCAACCTTATCATATTGAACCCTTCAGCCTGTCTGACTCTTCCACAGATAAGTTGATAGTTGCTCTCCAAGCCTTTGTGAAGTTAGTTAGATATAGGTAGCTATTTATATGCAGATCACTTGGATATGCTAATGTGAGCGCATGAACCCTTTCTTGGCAACGAAGCCTTTTTCAGAGCTTCAAGCGATAAGCAATATGTTATTAATAGTTTTAGTGTATACTTTATAATCTAGTTTCATAGAAATTACCACAATTTGCCTTTCACGTCTAAATGGATGCTTTATACAGTGTTAGCAACTGATAAAAAAATACAATGCTGTATACTACACACAACACCATCTAGTCCCAAACTAAGCAAGCTTGTACTGTGGAGAACGGATAATTGATCCTTTAATACATTAATTTTTGTAAATACATACATACTTATTATACTTAGAAAAATACGCAGTCCGGGTACAAATATCTGCAGAACAAACACAAACATTTGTCCCGGGGCGGAAATCGAACCCGCTTACACCTGCGTATCAGTCGGCTACTAGACCGACTGAGCCACGGAGGCAGTCCATGCTGTCTGGGACGCTGCAGTTAATAAGATATCGCACACCTAGAACAAGACGGAATTATCTCGAAAAATCTCAAAATCGACTTTATTGTATATTTGAATCCGCGAAGTTTTAACGCATATACCACTAAGACAGGCTTATTTATATTCGCACAGACGCTCAAGAGATGGCACTGTACGTCGCTCTTAGTGAATTAATGAGTCAAAGGTCATACCACGAACACGAATTTATGTCTAGTTGCAACAAGGCCGCCATCAAAACAAACCGTATTGCGCTTACGCAAAGCCAAATTATTTCGGAATAATCTAGTGTTTTTGAAGCTATTCAGACATTTTCTGCGAGTTATTTAGTGATAATCCCGTGTTGGAGAATTTTCCTGGTTGGCGTTTTAACAGTATTCCGAAATATGGCAGTATTATTGACGAAGGTATGTTAGTTTTTTTTTATTATTCCAAAATAGTTCCCTATTGTTTGAAATAGGTGAAAATTTATTAGATAACGCCCTATTGATGGCACATTTAAAATGTACCATAGTTTATTCAAAAATTATTAAAAATGAATTCTGAGTACTTTGAATTCTTACTATAGTTGTATACTTATTAAAAGAAAAAAAAATTTAAGTAGTATTTTTCTTATTGTAATAGGATAAAATAAAACATGTTTTGAGATAATGCTCTGTTTTTGAATTAATTTAGATTTCACTCATTTTATGGCAGATAATGAAGGGTCGCGACCTGCTGATGCTCGAAAAGGCAATTGGGGCAACCATAATAGAGGACGAGTTAACTGTTCAAGAAATTTATATGGAAAATGATTCTGAACTTTCCAGTGTGGCGGCATCAGTCATTTCATTACCAGCGGAAACATTAGTCGTTGCAGAATCATAAAATCTTTCGTCAGAAAATAGAAAGGTAACAGAAATACCGGTTGGTACGTTAGCTGGTCCAAGAGATAAAAGTGATTTCATAGGTGATTCAGATACAGATCCCACTTTCTCTCTCCCTGCTAAACAAAAAACTCGGCCTCCTGTAGTCACTAGAAGAATTTCTACTACTTCCTGCTCGAGCTCCTCAACAGAGTTGAGTTCATTATCATCAAGCTCCAGTAGCAGCAGCAGCTCACCCAGCAACACCATTTTAACTCAATCCTGCCATAAAGACACAATCTTTTGTTGCAAGTGTCACCGAGACCAACAACGATCCGCAGCTAAAAAAAAAAGGAGAAACAAAATCCTAGCGGCTGGAAATCCAACATTGCTAAGCGATTGCGGAATACAAGTAAGGCGTATATTTCTGTATCAAACCCCTCAAAACAGATCGCTGAACGTCAGATCCATCTTGTGGCGATGTGGTGTGCGTCCGAAATCGTACAAGGCGCTACAAAGACCAAGGTTTTTCTACATTTTATACCTCATATTTTAATAAAAAGGTACTTGTTGATCTTTATAACATTGTGATTATTATAATTGTTTTATAATATGTCATTCATTATAAAAGACATATTACTTATAAAGACGGATACCTAAGAAGTTAATACAGAATTGAATAAAAAGTTATAACTAAGTTTTAAATGTCATCTTAGATAACAGATTTAAAGACGTTTTACCTTGATTAGTACCTACCTGGTAGATTATATGATATTTAAGTCAATTAATATTTTATTGTTTAATTTAACATTTAAATAAAAATAATAAGATTATCGTAGGTTACCAAGATAGTAAAGATTGTAAAGCATTTTTTACCTAACAGTATAACATTGTACACAGTCAGTAGTATGTAGTAAATACTTATAGTAGGTACGGTGAAACTTAGTATTTCCTTCCCATCTTCTTTAATTGTGTTAACTCTGTTTTATTTTTCTAGATTGTTGATTCGTGCCTGCCTGTGTTGTTTCATGTTATAATAATCACTATGGCCAAAACCAGACTACGGTTCTTGAATGATGATGTTGATACTAAACTTTTGATTGTTAAACAAACTTTAATAAAGATGCTGATTTTCGTAGTTTTTTGTCTTTTATTTAACTAACAACAGTAAAATTCCTGATAACAGATCAAATACGCCCTTATTATTTATTTACACTTAACCAATAGATGGTAAAATAATAGAGCACTATATCAGAATCATTCAACAAGAAGGACGTATCTCAAAATAGTTAATTTTTATTTCATGAGATAATTATACAATAGAGATTTAAAACGAAAAATGCATATAATCGCTTGCTCGACGTTTCTTAAGGGAAATAAACAATATAATATTGATTTACATTAGATACGTTACATGAAACACTCAAGATTTTGTCAATAACTTCGATACAAAATCAGATAACGATTTTTCGTTGATTCTGAACAAAGTAGTTTTTCGACTTAGCGCTGTCTTGTTCTAGGGGTGCGAATATAATACATTATTCGGATGAGCCTTGGTCAGCACCTATAGATATGAAAAGATAAGCTCTAGAGGAAAAAGCATGTCAATACAATACGTCTGAAACTGACTAAGCTGCGGGTATCCTCACGATATTTTTCTTCACTTACCTCTAACGAACGTTTTAGGTAACTAGTTACTAGTTCGCCGCGAAATAAAGGACGGACGAGCGACTTCCTTCATAAATCATAAAGTTATGACGCGGATAAAAAACATTTATTAATAAATCCCCATATCTCAACAACTTATCAAAAATCCCCACGACAATCTATTTGTAATTATGTATATAATCTTCGTATGTTTCAAATTTGATAAAAATCGGATCATCTGTTCAAGAGTAATCCTCGAGCAAAACAAAACTATTAAACCTCCATAAACATATTGTTAGGAAAACAAACTTGAATAATATTTTGCAATGTTTATTCACAATAGATACATAGTAGGTTCGTTTTAAATAGTTATAATTTTAGGTTGCGCGGTTATGGCGAAGGTGCGTGTTCGCATAGCGAGCGGTCAGAGGTCTCTGAGGGGCGCGGGCGCAGCGGACCGTCGCTGTGGCGCGCCCCCCACCGTTCCGTCTTCTTCCCTCAGCGCGTCATACGGTGTGCGCGTGAACACATATAAAAAACTATCGCAAGATCCCCTACGACAATCGATTTGTATTAATCATCTTATGTTTTAAATTTTATCAAAATCGGATCATCCATTCTAGAGTTATCCTCGGACGAAAATTGCGGACATAAATACAAAGATCCAGACAAAACGAGTAGTTGCTAGTTTGCCACTAAGAAATTCGTTAGCTCACTCTGTTTGTATGACATTGCGATAACATTTAGCTGCACATAAATGCTTGAGTAACTAGTTGTAGCGTATGCAAAATTGTGCTGAAAAAGGTGCGAAGAGTAGAACGAGCCCAAAGAGCGATTTTAAAAGTGATGTTTTCAAAGCCTAGAAGATTTCCAACTGATCAACTCTACTCACTAAGTGAAGTGCTTACTGCTCGGCAACTGTTTGTTCTAGCTACACTAATGCGCAAACACTCAGACCTTCTATATGACCTATCCCTACAATATTCAAAACGACGCTCAGATATTGTCTGCAAGAATGAGCCAAGGAGGGTAGATGCAGCAGGTTGCCAATTCCACTTCTTAAGTATAATCGTATAAATAAAATTCTACACATATACCCACTCCTTCTGTACAAATGCAAAATAAAGTGCTCTACCTGGCTGCTATCTCTTTCATATGAGGAAACCGAACAGCACTTAGTTAAAATAAAATAATGCATCTCCTACTTTTCCCACTGATACACTTATTACACTTATACTTTACAGACTTTCTATACAATACCACATATTCAACACTGAAGTCTCCTGTTGCCTCTTAAGAGACGGGTGCCTCGGGGGATCACTCGCACACACAAACAGACACGCTCACACACTCATAGACAACACACACACACGCGCACGCACACACACACACACACACGCGCGCAAATACACACACACACACATACATACATACACACATACATACCCACAGAAAACACTCACACACATCCTATTTAGTTTATAATAATTAATTTCTTTATTTTAAACATTTAGAATCCACGTATGTCTAGGAGTTGGGCGTTGACACTGCCACACAATTGTAAAGCTTCGGTAGTGTCATCGTTTCATTAGAATTTAAGTGCCTTTGTAACATGTCTAAATAAATTATTTTTATCTTTAATTACGTGTTTGAAGAGCACCTCAGAACTTCTAAATGGCTCAACATTCTCACAGGCGCGGCGCGGCGTAGACAGAACCATTCAAACTTTGCAAACTTCAGCCAAAACATTAAAATTCGATCAAATTCTTCGCATAATACGGGCGCTGGGTGCATTACACTCCGTCGGTTTCAAATATACATGTAGCATGTGTACTAGGTAACTATCGCATCTCGCTAGCCTTAGCGTAGCCTCGCTAGCATAGTTATGCAGGCATGCTCGCCTGAGCACGACCGTCGGACCGCGCGAGTTCGTCCCTTGCATGTTAATAACCTTCCTCGGCTTGGTCCTTACGCCGACATCGAATCGAACTCTGGCCGTAAGTAGGTAGGCTCTGTCCTACACAGGTTCATTGAGGAGTAGCATCAATGTATTATAATATCGGGGGAATCATCTTAAACATCATTAAAAGGAACAAGTTAAAAGGTTAGCGACATCATTTAGTGACACATTCTTTTAGCCACAGGCCACAGGTCCACGTCCATAAGTGGACAGAGGCCTCCCTCATGGATCTCCAAGATCATTAGGGGGTTGTTGCCATACTCACCACACTTGGCAGGCGGGTTGGCGAGCGCAGTACGGTTTGTTGATATATGGAAGGATGCTGCTGCCCATCTTCTGGAGGCGTCCCTTACAGATTCTTACTGCATCGACGGGCAAAAGAGGATATTCAACATAGTTACGCAGACACCCCACGGCACTAGTACTTATAATAAATAAATAATGCTGGGCAATTCACACAGGATCATCTAACCAACCAAGCTAAGCATAGCTTGTGTCATGGGTTCTAGATGACTGATATATGTACATAATACATTCAAAGATTTGAATACATTCATCATATCAGCCGTAGGACGTCCACTGCTGGACAAAGGCCTCCCTCATTAATCTCCAAGTACTGCGGTTGGAAGCCGTCCGCATCCACCGCCGACCAGCAGTTCTCACCAAGTCGTCTGCTCATCTTGTGGTGGACGTCCTACGCTGCGCTTGCCGGTCCGTGGCCTCCACTCGAGAACTTTGCGGCCCCATCGGTCATCTGTTCTGCGCGCTATATTTTTTTTTTTTTTTTAATGCTGGACAAATCACACAGCATCATCTAGCCCCAAGCTAAGCAGAGCTTGTGTTACATGGCCTGCCCATTGCCACTTCAACGTGTTAATCCGTTTGGCTATGTCGGTGACCCGAGTTCTTCTACGTATCTCTTCATTTCTGATTCGATCCCGTAGAGAAACCCCGAGCATAGCCCTCTCCATAGCTCGCTGAGCGACTCTGAGCTTATTCACAAAGCCAATAGTGAAGGACCACGTCTCAGATCCATATGTCATCACTGGTAACACACACTGATTGTAGACTTTCGTCTTAAGGCACTGAGGTATGTTGGACGAAAAGACGTTGCGAAGTTTCCCAAACGCTGCCCATCCGAGTTGGATTCGACGATTGACCTCTTTCTCGAAGTTGGACCTACCTAATTAGACTGTTTGTCCTAGGTATACGTACGCGTCGACAACTTCAAGAGCCGAGTTCTCAACTATAACTGAGGCAGGTACGACATGGACATTCGACATGATTTTCGTCTTGTCCCAATGACACATCACTACAAAAATACATTATTTTGTAGTTTTATTTTTGTAGATCGCCATCGGAACTCTCCAATGTAAAAAAAATCACGAGTGGATGTTTATAATATAGCTATCTAATTTAGGTCATACCAACGTACCTACCCATCATCACCATCAGGGTTATAAAAGTAGTTTTTGTTGAAAAATCAGATTAGGTACCTACAATTATTATTTATTAGCCAAGAATTATGAATTAAACTAACCTTTGATTGAAGTTATTTTGGAATAAGAATTCAAATTAGGAAGTACTAACTACCAAGTATAGGTAAATAACTATCAATAACTGTCAAAAATGCGTGGAGGATTAAATTGTTTTGCAAAAATACAGTCGCGTCATAAGCTTCATATCGAAATGAGATATACTTTGATAGCAAATCTCCGTAATAGTTTAAAATTAATTAATTTTTTTTTAACTTTATTATGTTGTTAGGTGCATTCGTAAGCTATTTTATTTCCATAAGTTTAAACCAAAACTAAGGTATAGAATGGAAAATGAAATCAAAATTTCTATCTCTGATGGGACTCCAACCCGCAACGTTCAGTTCAGACGAACACCTTAAACGCAGACTACCGAAAATCTTAAATCGGTTCTATACTTAGAATTCTAAGGTTTTATAGCAAGCACCGCTTAGCGCCATCTAGTAGAAATCTTTAGAGATATTGTAGGTTTATTTGTTTTACTAAAGACCACGGTTGGAAAAAGAAGAAGGGGGGAGGGGCAAATGTCCCTGCAGTGGGAGTAAATAAATACATAATAATGTTATAATGTTATAACTTAGTCATTTCCTCTTTTCTAACCTAAATGCCTACTGTCTGTTTATCTCTCAAATGATTTTATATCCTATATGAAAACGGTGCGAATAAAAAATAAAAATGTAATATTTATTACATTTATTAAAAAAAATATTATAAGATCAAATTGCAGATTAAAAAAACATGCAACCAATTTATTACATACATTTATTGCCGAGCCAAGTCGTCAGATTAAACATTGTCACTGAAACCATTTATATCCATTGCCCAAATTAGATTGATTACCCTATCATACACTAATTCCTTAGCATCAATACCCCACATAAAATCTAAATGACTGAAAGTCGTCATCGGGACGAGAAATTTACCAACAGGTCGGCCGAGTTCCCTCCACAGAGTATCTACGTCACGGGTATCTGCCAGCGGATCATTTGCAGAGTAGTGCAGGAATACTGGAGTGGTTACTTTGGAAAGGTCGTAGCTTGGTGGCTTTCTAGAACCATACACACGTCTGTTGGCAAGCCAGCTGCCTTGGTCGTAGCGTCTGAAGGTTTTGTCTGCGATGCCTTGTCCATAGTGAGCGAGCTGCCGAACTGACACGCCAGCGGGAGTGTGGCCGAGTATTACAGGCATCATCGTCTAGAAACAGAAACCATGTTGAAATACGGTAATTTAATTATAGCTCTACATCCTACGGATTGTCTTATTCCAAATTAAAGAACAACTATGTCACTTCCTACATTTGTAGCTGCGGCTTCACCCGCGTAGTTCCCGATCCCGTGAAAATACGAAGATAAAATATAACCTACGTTACTTGCTGATAATGTAGCTTTCCATGGGTACAATCATTTTTAAAATCAGTGTTGGTTTAGGCCTGAAAGCGTTACAAACCTACAAAAAAATTTATTATTCCTAGTCCACATCTATACGTGTGCAAAATTTCAGCTCAATCCGTTGGGTAGTTATTGCGTCAAGAGGTAACAAACCTCCAAACAAACTTTCGGTTTTATAATATTAGTGGCATTGTTAGATGGTTTAGGCTTGTGCAGCACCTACCATTCACCGAGTTTAGTCGGCTAGGAACGAACATGTCAAATACGTCTGAAACGACAGGTTTCCTTACGATGTATTCCTTCAACGGTAAAGCACATGGTTGGGCGTCATAATCGCAAAATCGACAAAGCCCTTCTTAATGATAAAAAAAAAAGCACGAGGTTAAATGTGCGCATACATTTTTCAATAAAGAAAAATCCATTAGCTCGGCCGGTATCGAACCCACGACCGGTTGAAAGTCGGGTACATACGACTCGGCGAACACAGCTTTTTAGCCACATCAGTAATAAATTTACGATTTTATACCAAGCTAGGATAATGTACATAAAAAAATATAATTACATAAAATCTATTTAAAAGTAGCAGATCGCTTACCGCATTATGCTGCTGCTCGTTCCATCCTCCTAGGAGGAAGATCATATTACTACAAAGCGGCTGGAACACGACTTCGTCTCTGCACATGGCTTGTCCTGCCCAGGTCAAGATCGGTCCATTGGGCATAAATTCACCCATTCCAAATGATCTTGCTAAAATCTAAAAAAAAATTCAATTAAGCATTTTACATTCTCACATGTATTGTGTTATATATAACTGGTCATACGCTAAGGGGCAACGAAAATGTCATGTCATGTCAGTGTTTTAAAAATTGGCAAATATATTTTCTATCACCTAAGTTTAGATTCAATAAATATAATAAATATATAAACAGGGTGTAAAAGGACGACTACCGAAAACTTCGGGAGGTCAATGTACTCATCAATATGAAAAACTTTTACTAAGGAACTTTTGCTGTAAAAAAATGTAAAGAAACAGCTGTTCCATATATTTTAGTAAAGTAGGTATTGTACTTTTGTATGGAACAGCTGTTTCTTCGCATTTTTTTACAGCGAAAGTTCCTTTGTAAAAGTTGTTCATATTGATGAGTACATTGACCCCCCGAAGTTTTCGGTAGCCGTCCTTTTACACCCTGTATATATATATTAAGGTAATATTGCAGATTAGTGGCATCTGCAATACCCTATTTATTAAATTCGTTCTGGTTAAGTTCTGGCTGTGATGCAAAAACTTACGAGCCGAGCAGCGCCCGGTGATGTGCCAGAATCAAATTCTATTTGATTATTCAACTTAGGTGACAAATCCAGTATTTTAAGAACAAATATATTTATTAGGTAAATGATAATTTAGGTGACAGATCGATTATTTTAAGAAAAAATATATTTATTATGTAATAGAATTTACGTGACACGTCGACTATTTTAAGAACAAATAATATAAGATTGATAAACACTCTAAAAATGTTAGCTTAGTTCTCGTATTAATAAACGCAAAAATATTTACCTCAATATTATTTGAAAAGGGAGCCATGAAAAACAGAAGCGGATTTCTATTATATGCCATGAAGGCGACAGGAGCAAGCGCGTGCATGGATATTATTTTCTCGTTGTACGCTGGGCGCAGTGAGCCCATGACGAAAAATGCTGTCGTTCCCTGAGAAAAGACAGTTATTAAATTGCTCTTAACAAATCCCATTTGCTGCTCAAAAACAAACACAAGTAAGTACATAGAAAGTTGAGTGATTATTGATGTTGTTCGTTTTGAACTAATTAACAAGGGTCGGTGCTAGTACCTACTGAAGTGTTACGGTCTCAGCTGGTCCAAATTTAACCTTGAACATGAAAAGAGAGTTGCCTTTCGATGACGTAGGTGCTAATAAATTGGCTAAATTGAATGTTATACCTGTGAATGGGCGACGTAGTGAAGCCTAGGCTGGTTGGTTTTCTCTAGAACGTAGTCGATCATCGCAGGAAGATCATAATTTCCAATTTCATCCCAGGAGAATTTCCAAAAGTTAGTATTCAGTATGCTATCAGGGTTCAGACTGATGTGGCGACGCGAGTACGTGTTCCCTCGAGCGTTGCCCATCCACACGTCGAAACCTTGCTCGGCCAGGATATAAGCTGTAAAAATGTATTAAAACTTGAATCAGTCTGTTCGCCAAATTATCACCACGTATTAATGTATAGCTTAGCAATGAAGTAAAGCTTACCGAATGCAGATCCAGGGCCCATAACTACCCAGCAACCAGACGAAGATAAAAGACCATGCATGAGGAAGACAACGGGTTTGTTTCCAGGCCTGTTGTTCTGGTCTCGGCCGTGGGCGATGCGGTGCATCTCCAGGATATAGCCATCCTCGGTGGTCACGTGGTGCACTTCAATTGGGTAACCATATTTCTCAATAAGCTCGGGCTGAAGTAATAATAAAATCACTATTTAAGGACATAAAGAGTTATTCAGCTATTTCCTCAAAAATTATAAGTTAACAGCTTCTGTCAGCGGCTTTGCATACACCCGGATCAATAATAACTTAAGATAGGTACTTCCGGCAGCCTTACCCGCTAATAATTTATACCTTCATGAGTAATACCGCAGGTTCAACTTTCTGGTTCCGAAACTATTCATACCTAAACTATATAAGTCTTAGATCTAAGACCGACCATTGCGTATTTTTATTGTTTTTGTGATTTCCGTCTTGATATTTTTTTTCATTTTCTGTATGATTTACAAAACAGTGTAGGTTAACCATTCATGCAATTTTCTAGTCTGATTCGTTCAGTAGCCGAGGCAGTAGTAGGCGGCTTGATAGATTCCTAAGTGTTTCAAATAGCACTTAGGAATCTATCTACAATCAATCAAATACTGGTATCTCATGTTAGAACACGAGTGTATTCCTAAACAAACATTCGGATATTACAAGCATTCTCCAATGATGCCACTACTATAGTTACCTACATGATCATAGATATACCAAAGTACCTACCTTAAACTTAAAGTAAATTGGAGAGTATGAGAGTTGGTGATTATTGGTCGTCGGAGTCGGTATAACCGTGATACAGTGATACTCGACATCAATTTAAGGCTTAGGGTAAACGAGCTTAATTTTACAAGCTTTTATTTAGCTTGCCCTGTATGTATGTATGTAACTTTGTTTGTTCGCGGAATCTTTCAACTAAATTTTGTAATGAAAGGCCTTGCAGATATCTTCCTTGGTTGAAGATAAGATTGAACTGAAATTTTGTGTTCATGTTTTCTTTGGATGACAATGCATGATTAGCTATGTGACGTCACTCTGAATACAATATGGCGAACACACAAGATGGCGGACTACTTATTTTTAATGTACTCCTATAATATGGGCATTAAATGAAAGGGCTTGCTGAAAATAACTCAAAAAATTAAATGACGTCACTCTAAATCCAACATGGCGGAACATCCAAGATGGCGGACCACTTATTTGATTTATTATTTGACTGAATTTTTGAATTTTTGATTATTTGACTGAAAACCAGCGCTTCCTAGCATTCCTTATGCGTGGAAGCATAATGCTGAGTCAGGCCCCTTTGGACTCGCACAACTTTATGAACTGGTTTGTTCATTGCTTGAAATAGTATTCTTACTGCTTTGACCCGCTGAGTGAGCTGCTTACCATCTATTTGTCACTATGTCGCATAATATATAACAGGGTAGGTAGGTACTCCTAGATTAAAATTAGAAGTAAGTCAGATGTTTTTTACTATAGTTATTTTTAAGTTTAGTGTGTGTGTGTCTAATAAATGTATTTCTTCTTCTTCTTCTTCTTCTTCTTATTTTAATGTACTCCTATAATATGGGTATGAAATGAAAGGGCTTGCTGAGAATATCTCAAAAAATGAAATGACGTTACTCTGAATCCAACATGGCGGAACACCCAAGATGGCGGACTAGTTATTTTGAATGGTCTCCTACAATATGGGGATCAAATAAAAGGGCTTGCTGAGAATAATTTGAAAATAAAATGACGATACTCTGAATCCAACATGGCGGAACATCCAAGATGGCGGACTAGTTATTCTTAATGCACTCCTACAATATGGGTATCAAATGAAAGGCCTTGCTGAGAGCTACTCGAAAAATTAAATGACATCACTCGAAATACAACGTGGCGGCCGACTCAAGATGGCGTACTAATTCGAAAAATGAAATAACGTCACTCTAAATCCAATATGGCAGAATACCCAAGATGGCGGACTAGTTATTTTATTAATGCACTTTTACAATATGGATATCAAATAAAAGGGCTTGCTGAGAGTTACTCGAAAAATTATATAACATCACTCCAAATCCAACATGGCGGGCATGAGAAGAACAGAAAAGCAACCAACTGTCCTGTGATAACTAAAAAGTAAGAAATAAATAAAAAGTAAAAAAAACTTTTTAACAAACAAGCGTTTATTTAAACGTACATACTTAAAATAATAAAATAAACATTTTCCATAAAAGTTTAATGTCAACTTAAAACATCTTTACATAATTTATATGATAAAAAAGCTTGTCGCGACATTAAACTTTAATGGAAAATGTTAATTTTATTATTTTTAGTAGGTACGTTTAAATAAAAGCTTGTTTGTTAAAAAGTTTTTTTACTTATTAATTTATTTGAGTTGTGAGTCGCGTCAAATGATTCGCTGAATTAAAGATGCATTCGATTTTATACAAAGGTCCTGTTTGTGCCACACGGTGACGCAATTTCAGTCAATGATTAACGCGACCCTCAACTCAAAAAAATACGCTCGTTTGGCCTCAGCCTAAAATTAACTGAGAAAGATCTACCCCTATTGTTTTTAAGGTTCTGGACCAAAATAGTAAAAAGGAACCCTTATGGTATCACTTTGTCTGTCTGTCTGTCACAAATGGATATCTCGAGAACTACTATTACTTATGCTATCGACTTGAAATTTGAAATAGTTAAAGATTACACTTTTTTACTAATATTATAGCATAAAGAAAAATGTTAAAAAAAATCATATTATGATTGTGTGGATCTCAAAATTTTTGTGAAGTTACCAGGTCATGTGGGGTATCTTATGAAAAGTGTTCAGTTGCATATTAATAAACAGTTTTTAGTTTTCCTTTAAGCTGTATCGTTTTAGAGTTATTTACAAAAATGTTGAAAAACCGACCGTTAATATTTTTGACCGTTAAAATCATGCCGAGATAACCGTAAAAAATATTTTTTTTGGGGTGCTGAAGATGGGGATGATTTTTTATTCTTAATTTTCCCATGTGTGTGAGGTATTACTAAACCTTATTTATTTTATTTGTTGTCTTGTCTTTTTATTTTATGGCTTTTTGTGTTTGGTTTAACACAGTTCCGCCAGTGCCAAGTTAATTAATAAATTCGTAAGTTATTTGGCTAGCCATGTTGGCCGTAGAATTAAATATAATTAAGCACAGAAGTAGTCAAAGTCAAAACATTTGCGTGTCAAATACATGTTAAATGATCAAACACATGGTTATTCATACTCGTATTTCACAAAGATGTATCAGAAGAATAAGTAAGTAGGTACCTACCATGTTGGTAGAACTTTTTGTGAAGAGTTAATCCGGGGAATTACTACCGCCATACCTATTTCTGCCGCCAAGAAGTAATGTCTACCTACATTGCTGTGTTCCGGTTTGAAGAGTAAGGGGGCCGGTGAAATTGCAGTTGTAATAGGTAGAGGTTACCGTTTCACATCAGGTGGGCCATCGGCTTGTCTCGTTATTTAGACGTACAAATAAAGTACTTACCGCATTCAGTCGAGCATCCTCCGCAATATTATAAGAATGGCGGGTAACTGTGGTATTCAGGATGTTCCCTAGATTATCTCCATGTCCACCCTGCGGCAGCCCTGAGACCGCTATCGCAGTGCCACACGCGAACAGGAGAAGTCGCCACATATTACGATAAATCTATAACCACCCGACATAGGCACCGCGACTTTTATAAGTGTGCAGGTATGATAAGGTTATTAGCCGATAATTATAAGTGTTAATCTAATTAATTTAAGGATAAAGATATTAATTTGCAATAACATGTGTTTACATTTTCATACAAGGTGATTCGAATTGTTCCACTTAAATCATTTGGGCTACAGCAAGGCCTTTTGCATCTATTATATATGATTTATACAACGTCAGCAACTAGTAATCATGCTGTATGCATGATGACGCTGACGCTGCAGTCCCTGGGACATTGTGAGATGGATTAGGCTTGCCCAGCACCTATCCTCTCAGCTTAGTCAACTGTTACCATCCTCTCAGCTTAGTCAACTGTTAGTCAGAGGAAAGAACAGGTCAATACTTCTGAATCAAACTAAGCCGCCGGTTTCCTCATGATGTTTCATTCACCGTTAAAGCACGTGTTAAGTGTGCGCATACATTTTTCAAGACAGAAAAATCCCACGACCTTCGGATCGAAAGTCGGGGGTACACACCACTCGGCCAACACGGCTTACTTAAATCATCAACCTACTTATAAAAGACTAGCTGACCCGGTGCCCACTTCGTTGGGCGGCAATTTATAGTCTATGACACTCACAAATACTGTGGCTTTCTATTAAAAAATAATTTTGAGAATCGGTTCAGTAGATCCAGAGATTACCCACTACAAATTCACAAACTCACAAACTTTACCTCTTTATAATATAAGTATAGATATAGATGAAGCAGCGTCTTTCCGTGTCAGTGCCAACCCGCTTGTCAAGCGTGATGAGTAGGTATGTAAGCCCCCTCATGATCAGTACTTAGCAATCCATGTCCCTCATGGATTTTTCCAGCAGTGGACGTCCAACGGCTGAGATGATGATGATGATGAACCTTGATATTTCACAAAAGTCACAACATGCCTAACCAAATTCAGTACTACGCAAAATGTTCTGGAGAAGGGCTAATATTAGTATTATGATATTTATATTAGATTAGCTGTCCCGGCGAACTTCGTATCGCACCTACCACTGCAACTACTTACTACAACTACCCTATAACTACTCTACGACTACCCCACAACTACCATACAACTACCCTGCAACTACCCCACAACTACCCTACAACTACTAATTTACGCAACGAAAAGTAGCGTATGTCCGTCTCCATGGTCTAATCTACTCCTACTCTAAAATGCATCCAAATCGGTTCAGCGGTTTTGACGTGAAAAGGGAACATACATACATACATTCTTACTTTCGCTTTTATATATTAGTAGGATAGGATAGGATTAGTAGGATACTACATTAAAAAACATTTTTTTTCGTTAACATTTCTCGTACAACAACCATAATTTTTCATAATTTCAGCCGTAAAACTTCCACTACTCAACACAGGCCTCATGCATATTCATAAGGGGTAGTATACTCACCACGCTTGGTAGGAGGGTTGGCGAGCGCGGTACGGGATGTCGATACACGGAAAGACGTTGCTGCCCATCTCCCGGACGGAGGTATCCCTAACAGTGTATACAATACGTGTTATGTAAGAGTATGTACTACAATGTTAACCCTCCTCTCATGCAGAGCATGACAGGTATCATTTTAACAGCTACGATTCTCCAGTAGTAGTGTCGTAACGACAATAGGATGAATAAATAATTATAAGGTAGCTATATAGGTTTATTGGCCTTCCACTAATAATTAATATTGTTTGCATTTGTCTTTTTTAAACTTTCGCGATCACGACACATTATTAACACATATTTAAACGGGTATTTATCGCGCTATTTACCTTTAGTTAGAAGTCTTCCCGGGACCACGATGGGTGCAATCCTGTCGAAACGTCGGGCAATAATAAAGGTAAATAGCGCGATAAATACCCGTTTAAATATGTGTTAATAATTGTTTGCATTTTTTGTCTTCTTGTTTTTAATTAAGCTTCACTTAACATAAATTATAATATAAGTTTGTCGTGTACACATGAGTTGCGATTCAAGCCAGATCATTTTCAGTGTTTTTATTATTATTTTTGTATTGCTTGTTTTGTGTTTTGTGTACCTAAATAAATTAAAAAAAAAAAAAAAACTACTGTCTATTTAAGATAATTTATTGTTTCATTAATTTATTTTTCTCTTAAAAAACAACTCAGAAACTGACCAAAGAGAAATAGAAAAAATAAACAAATTAATTCGCAAAGCTATTAAAAAAGATATAAGATCGCATAACACTAAAATAATAACTCAAACTATTAAATATCATCAAGGACCGAAAGTTTTTAGACGCAAATTAAATAATAATAGATCAGAAATAAATAAATTAACCAACAGAACCGGGAGCATTATAACAGATCGAGACCAAATAATTCAAATTGTTGAAAACTTTTACGTAGATCTGTACGCGTCTAAAGTGTGTGAGCCAGAATCACCAGACATAGATGATCCAAGGGCTGAACCAGCGGATCACTTCGACGATGAGTTGCTTCCCGAAGTAACCGAAAACGAAGTGGGGTTTGCCCTAAGCCATATGAAACGCGGGAAGGCTTCTGGTGAGGATGGAGTGTACGTGGAAATGCTTCAAGCAGGATGCCCCACAGTTCTTAAACCACTCACGAAACTATTTAACAAAGTATTAAACGAAGGTGTTACGCCCAAATTATGGGAAAACGCCTTAGTCACGATCCTGCACAAAAAAGGCGATAAGACCAAGCTCGAAAACTATCGCACCATAAGCCTCCTTTCACAAATTTATAAATTGTTTGCCAAGGTCCTGTGTAATAGACTGTCTCGTTCTTTAGACGAAAACCAACCACCTGAGCAAGCAGGCTTCCGGAGTGGATACTCGACTATGGACCACATTCACGCTGTTAAACAACTGATGGAGAGATGCCGCGAATACAACCGGCCCTTGTGCCTTGCCTTTGTCGACTACGAAAAGGCTTTCGACAGCGTCGAGCACTGGGCCTTGTTTCATTCTCTCAATCATTGTGGCATTGACAAGCGATACGTGGATATCCTCCGGGAGCTGTACAAAAACGCGAAAATGCAAGTGTGCATGCACGAACTCACAGGCCCCATCTCGATTAATCGTGGTGTGCGATAAGGTGATACCATCTCACCCAAACTCTTCACTAGTGTCTTAGAAGATGTTATGAAAACACTCGATTGGGATGAGCGAGGCGTGAACATCTTTGGCCGACACATGTCACACTTGCGTTTCGCTGACGACCTGATACTCCTAGCTGAGAACTCCGCAGATCTCCAGATTATGCTACAAGACCTGCACAAGGCTTCAGAGAGTATCGGCCTTAAGATGAACATGTCCAAAACCAAGATCATGTCTAACAGTCGTGGTCCTAAACCCACCATCATTGTTGGAACCACACAATTAGATGTTGTGAACGACTACATTTATCTTGGACATTGTTTATCTTTTGGCCGAGCTTCCCACTAAATATTTTAAGCGCGCTGACACACTAAATATTTTAAACATTTGTTATATCTTAGTTTGTGTTTGTTTTTTTTTTTTTTGTAACAGTTGTTTTACATAGAATTGGGAAGGAACTGACTCCCAACATACAGCTAACGCTAGTTTGGGATTCAGGGCTTGCAACGAATTTGTTACCACCTTGTTGTTACAATAAAGATTTGTATTTGTAAAGATTTGTATTTTGTATTTGATCTTGCCAGGGTTGCCGGACGACAGTGGATGAGACTTGCACAGGACCGTTTACGTTGGCGTGCTGAAGAGGAGGCCTATTCCCAGCAGTGGGTGTCAACGGGCTGATATGATGATGATGATGATATTGTTTCATCTACAAACATCAATTAGCATAGTTTACAGACACAAAGTTGCTTAGTTCTAGAAAGATGCATTTCCTGAGTGGATGACATAGGTGTCCAAACTAGGATAACCTGTGTGATGGCACACCTACATATACCTTCCGCCCGACATGAAATTTACATGTTAATGAAATTGTGTGTTGTAATTTGTTTTTTTTTATATGTTTTTTTTTAATAAGTATGGTATTTTAAATGTTTAATGGAACTACACTATTGTATTAGGATAATCCTGTCAAAATAGGTGTAATGTAGATAAATAAATAAATAAATAAATGTTCAAGTCACAAAAAATATACTTTTTATCTGTTATCTATTATTATTATTATTGTTTGCCGTGGGGTGCCGGCAGTAGAATGTTACTCCTCCTCTCATACCCATGGATGCAGTAAGAGCCTGCTAAGGGATACCTCCGGAAGATAGGCAGCAACGTCTTTCCGTGTATCAACATCATGTACTGCGCTCGCCAACCCGCTTGCCAAGCGTGGTGAGTATGGCAACTACACCTCATGGGGATCCATGAGGGAGGCCTGTGTTCAGTAGTGGACTTTTTACGGCTGTAATGATGATTATTATTATTATCTATTAGGTATTATATTTATGTTATGTTCATTCAAATTAATTATTTTAGCTAATCAGACCCTTAGGTTAGCCTACTATGCCTAGAAAGTTAGGTACATTTGATTTGATGTTATCTTTTATCGCCAGTAAGTTTAAATAAAATTCAACAACAAAAAAAAAACAACATAATTAATTAAACTTTGCGTTTTAGATCAGCTGCAGAGATAATCAATTAATAATTGAAAATACTTTATTGTGACAGCGCCATCTCTGGTCTGATAGCGGAAATTATGTATATTTTTTACATTTTCGATGATTTTTAAAAAACTATGCAAGTTAGAGGGTTCCTTATAATTATTAAAATATGGGATTATCGGGTATTTATCGCGTAATTACCTTTATTTTATTCCCGACGTTTCGACCGGATTGCACCGTCGTGGTCGCGGGGAGACAAAAGAAATAAAGGTAATTACGCGATAAATACCCGATAATCCCATATTTTAATATTGTGTTGTGATCGCGAAAGTTTAAAAAAGACTATTCCTTATAATTTTCCTGTAATCTTTACATACACTCCTATTATCAATAAAAGTTACAGGGGTTTATCTTTGCAAAATTCGCAGTAAAGGGGGAATGCTATTTTTTCAACGTTTTCGTAAATAAGTTTAAAACTATATGGCTTAAAGCAAAACTAAAAACTGTTTATTCATGTGCAAATACGAATACCTTTCTTATGATACCGCACATGAACAGAATGAAGAATTTGTTTGTAGGTGTTGTGTATATTATCATGAAGCACTGAGGACAAGGATTGACTTGAACGGATCATCCGATTTAAATGATTTTTTTAACATAAAGAGATTCCAGCTATACAAATCTTTTGATAAGGAGTATCGCTTGATATTCAAGCGATTTCTTCGTGGTATCCTCCTTTCCACACATGTTTTGTAAATTAACGTTTTAATATATAAATTAAGTAGATAAACACTAATACGCTAGAATTCCCCCTTATCATTGTATCGGTAGAATCTCCTTATAAGAAAAGTTAGACGATAATTTTAAGTGTTTATCTACTTAATGTAGAGATAAATATAGACATTTATTTGCAAAAAGACATGTGTTCACATGCGAGGTTATTCATATTTCTCAAAGGTAACAAAGCACTTTACGAATTCGGTATGCCAAATTTATTTGCATGCCAATATTAGAAAGCAGATAATATAACAACTTATACATATTGACATATATATATGTATATAGATAATATAACAAACTTATTATAGACATTTATATTAAACTAGCTTCTGCTCGCAGCTTCGCAGGCGTTGTAACCAAAAAAAAGTAGCATATGTGTTAATCCTGGACAATCCTGGTCAACATCAATATGTGTGCAAAGTTTCAGTTCAATCCGTAGCCTTATAGGTTTTGCGTGAAGAGGTAACAAATCTCCATCCAAACAAACTTTCGGCTTTATAATATTAGTGGGATCAAAAGAAGTAAAATTTATCATTTTCGTCAACATTATAGGTAATAATAATTTTCAAACAAAATTATGTAAATTCCAATTAGATTATTATCTTACATCTAATAAAATTCTTGGGCATAGAACATTAGTTCCATTTAATTTGATATGAGTACATCTTCTTTCTTGCCCGAATCTGCTAAGGGATACCTCCGGAAGATGGGCAGCAGCATATTTTCGTGTTTTCGATACCCTATACTGCGCTCGCCAACCCGCCTGCCAAGCATGGCGAGTATACCATCAACCCCTTTATTGCAACATAAAACCAGGCCCTCGAGGCCTGGTTTTATCTCCGGTGGCCCCACTAATCCTGGCTACGGTAGCAGTCACGGTAACGGCGGGGCTAGGGGTGTTAAGAATCCCCCGAGAGACGAACGCGGCTACCAACCCCTACGACGACCACTGGCCCTGGTAACACACATCGTCCGCACTTTGAGGGCAGACAAAAAGATTGTTGAGCTGGAAGAAATTAGTAGATTGCACTGGGACATTTTGGGATTATCAGAAGTCCGTAGAGAGGGCGAGGACACGATATCCCTCAAGTATGGAATCCTACTATACTACCGGGAGGGCGACCAACAGTCCCAAGGTGGAGTTGGGTTTCTCGTTCACGAGTCATTTATTAACAACATTATCACCATCGACAGTGTGTCGAGCAGGGTCGCGCACCTAACACTAAGAATATCTAAGTGATATTCGCTGAAGGTTGTTCGGGTATATGTGCCGACCTCGTCATACCCACATGAAGAAGTAGAGTCTATGTATGAGGAGATCAGTAGAGCCATACATAAGAACAACACTCATCGAATTGTTAGGAATTGCACATTGAATCATAATCATAATATGTTTTTAAAATACGCGATTTTATCTCATATTCTACTTTAATATTTATTTATTGTTTAATAAAGTTATTAACACATATTTAAACGGGTATTTATCGCGCTATTTACCTTTATTATTGCCCGACGTTTCGACAGGATTTAAATATGTGTTAATAATGTGTCGTGATCGCGAAAGTTTTAATAAAGTTATCTTGAAGAAAAAAGTAGGTAACTGAATATTAAGTTGTTACGCTTACAAATAAAAATTTTAAATGTGAATAGCTCTCGGAAGATATCAACCACGCACATTCGGATTGTGAGACGAGTGTGACATCCGCCAGACCGCCTTGCTTAGTACATACGTACTAAGCAAGGCGGTCGGTACGTCATCAAACATAAAACTTAAACAGTTTGAAGTCATTATAAAGTTGATGTCATTGGGTATGCGGGTTCTTCTCTCAGATCGCGATTGTACATTATGGTGTTAAAATAATTGGTACAATATTAATATACATATACATGTAACCGGGCATTTATTGCGTAAATTACCTTTACTACTTACAGACGTTTGCACCCTTGTAGGGTAGTATTGTTCTGTGATTGCACCCGTCATGGTCAAAACTGACAGGTCCAGTCGAAACGTGAAAGTTTTAAGAAGGTAATTGGTACAAGTATTTTATTATAAGTAAGGTAGCTTTTGTGGTGATGGTGGTATAGGTGCTAGGCAAGCCTTAATCGATCTAACAATTTTAAAGGCATTGCATCGTCCCGCTCATCATGTTTACCAGTTATCGACACTAACCACCATCTATAATTGATGTAACTCATTACTCTCTCTGTAGTGATGAACAAAGAGTTGTCTATTTATCTATTGGTTAGGAGATGGCATGATTTTTATTGACATCACAAGAAATTAACGAATTATATAAATAACCTTCCTTTAGAATCACTCTGACTATATGAAAACAGATGGTGGAAGTCAAAGGAGTAACTTACATTTTAGGATAATAATTAGAGTCCCGCTCAAAAAATAAAAGAATAAAAACAGGCAAAGGCAGCTGTTATTTTTTTATTCGGGTATATCATTTACACAACACGAATTAACGATCTTAGCTTTGATGCAATTTTTTAAGCAAGTTAGCTTATACCTAGATGTTTTTATAATAATTCCTGTATACACCTGTCGTGTCACATAGCTCTAACGAAACCTAAAAAACCTAAACCTGAATTACTTTACTTTGACACCTTCCTCTTGAAACACTCTATCCATTGGTGAAAACCGCATGAAAATACGATCAGTATTTTTCGAGTTTATCACGAACAGACAAACAGATGCGGCGGAGGGCTTTGTTGCGAACCTCGTACTGCTTCTCCACTGCTCTCCACTCCTCTACTTCTACTAACTACTACTACTACTCTACCACTACTCTACTACTACTCTACTAGTACTACCACTCTACTATTGCTCTAGCTACTAACTATTAGCCAAAAAACAAAAACAACTTGAGTTTAAGTTTAGTCACAAAATAAACTTTCGGAACGCACCTTTAAATATTTCACAATGGGAAATAAATATTCTACCCGAATGTCCAGACAATTTGGGTTCATGTCACGATGCTATTTAGGAAAAATATGCACTAGTGAATTTGTGTTATAGTAGATTTGAGTGACAGACCGATTATGTAGTAGTCACTTTATGCTCTAGGCAAAAATCAAATGTAGTCAAATTGTGTTTTAGACAGTCCAAGACCAACCCATCAAAAAGTGTCGTCATCATCACATAATGTTTCAAGTTTCAAGTTTGTTTATTCACAAAAAATACACATGTGCACAGGATACAAATGAAAAATGTGTATAAAATATATGATAAAATGAATTCACGTTTATATATTTGTTCTAAGAACTTTTTCGATGTTAAAATAGCCTGTATTCCGGGCGCAGACAAATCCGTAAAATAATAAATGATAATTACGAGTAGAGATATAATTGTACGGGTGCGTCTGAAAACCAGTGCCCCAGCAGCTCTTGAGCTCTTAAAGTTCTTAGAACTAATAATAAACGTAAATTCATTTTATCATATATTTTATACACATCATGTGATGATGACGACACTTTTTGATTGTGAAATATTTAAAGGTGCGTTCCGAAAGTTAATTTTGTGACTAAACTTAAGCTCAAGTGGTTTTTGTTTTTGGCTAATAGTTGTAGAATAGTAGTAGAGCAGTAGTAGAGCAGCAGTAGAGTAGTAGTAGAGTATCTTGATGCGTGATGGTATATATCAAAATATGCTGAGATTTAGATCTATTATGGTCATTTATTAAGGCTGTGATTTATATGTATGCGACAGATATAAAACTATCTATTTAATCTCTTAATTTAACCCGTATTTTTTAATCACCTATGGAAATAGTATACTCACGTACATATTTTTTGTCACCTATGGAAACAGTATATTTATACAAAATGGATAAACTTATAATTTCTTACATATTTTCGTTGTTTAACAAAATTACAGATAATTAAAACTTCCAACGAATTTATCACATCGTTTATTCCCGTGACGACTTGGCGTCAGATTAAACATCGTCACTGAAACCATTCGTATCCATAGCCCAAATTAGATTGATCACCCTGTCATACAATAATTCCTTAGCATCAATACCCCAAATAAAATCTAAATGGGTGAAAGTCGTCATCGGGACGAAAAATTTACCAACAGGTCGGCCGAGTTCCCTCCACAGAGTATCTACGTCACGGGTATCTGCCAGCGGATCGTTTGCAGAGTAGTGCAGGAATACTGGCGTGGTCACTTTGGAAAGGTCGTAGCTTGGTGGCCTTCTAGAACCATACACACGCCTGTTGGCAAGCCAGCTGCCTTGGTCGTAGCGTCTGAAGGTTTTGTCTGCAATGCTTTGTCCATAGTGAGCGAGCTGCCGAACTGAAGCGCCAGCGGGAGTGTGACCAAATATTACAGGCATCATCGTCTAAAAACAGAAACCATAATGAAATACAGTATATTAATTATAGGTACGTGTGACGGATTGTCTTTTTCCAATTAATGACGCAGTCGTCATTCCGTAGAAATTACGGCATAGGTTTATGGAAAATAACACTAAGTCCTATGTATATTAATGACTAATTATATAATTAATGGCCTTTTAACCATTTAACATGGTCTGCTACGGCAATTCTAAGAAACAGCTGCGCATCTCGTAGCAGTGCTACGAGACTGCTACGCTATTTCTACAAGAGCGCTACGAAACTTCGGTATGCCTGCTGTGCCACGTCTACCTGACTGCTATTTGCGATATTATGACGCTACTTTTCCGTGGCTACTACGATAATACAACAGTGCGTTACATAATATGACTACATCGGTTTCGGTATTTACAAGTAGGTCGGATTTACAAGCTAAGATGATGTAATTCGTAACTTCTATAAAAGATCGCTTACCGCATTATGCTGCTGCTCGTTCCACCCTCCCATGAGGAACAAGACATTACTGCAAAGCGGCTGGAACACCACTTCGTCTCTGCACATGGTTTGTCCTGCCCAGGACAAGATCGGCGCATTGGGCAAAAATTCACCCATTCCAAAATTTCTTGCTACAGTCTGAAAAGGTATTTCAATTAAGTATTTACCACTCTCGTAGGAGCGAGTCATAAACAAGTGTTTTAAAAAAATGCCAATTTATCAATAATCATCTCTAAGCGAAAATAATTATTTACCTCAATATTATTAGATAATGGCGCCATGAAATACAGAAGAGGGGATCTATTATGCGCCATGTATGCCACAGGAGCAAGCGCGTGCATGGATATAATTTTCTCATTGTACACTGGACGCAGTGAGCCCATGACGAAAAAAGCTGTTGTACCCTGAAAAAAGACAGTTAATTTTACAAATTGCTGTAATACATTTCATGTTTTGCTCAAAATTACACAATCAATATAGAAAATTAAGTGGTAGAAAATTGAGCAATTTCTATTATTGTCAGAAACATTTTCAACTTTTTGCAGTAGCAATAGGTCACAAACTACGTCACAAAATAGTTCAGATTGTAAATCAGTTCGGTTTAACCTAAACAATTTTATTGTTAACAGTTGGTTCATGTTTAAGGCCAGGTTTTTCAGCGGCGGGTGTCTGAAGGAGTGCGCGCGGGCTACTTATATTCTATAAAACATCTTTATTTTTTTATTGACTTTTCAGAAAAACCAACCGTTAAATATTCTTCTAAACGTCGTTGCCTATTTTCTGAGATATTTTTGAGAGTAGGTATAACACTGATACACTATAACACAAAAACGAGCAAAAACTATCCTTCCTTCATAATTTATTATTATCAGGTAAAAATACCGTAGAGTTTTAAACCGTTACATATTCAAAAACGTTTATTAAAGTATAATTAATATGTGTTTTTTTCCGACCAAAACAAAAGATATTTGATCGTTTAAAATTGAATCGAAAATTGGCTAATTTGGAATATCGTGGCCTTAACTTTGAACTTAAAAAGGGGGTAAGCTCTTACATAGTTGCAAATAAATTGGCTAAATTGAATGTTCTACCTGAGAATGGCCGACGTAGTGAAGCCTAGGCTGGTTGGTATTCTCTAGAACGTAATCGATCATGGCAGGAAGATCATAGTTTCCAATTTCATCCCAGGAGAATTTCCAAAAGTTAGTATTCAGAATGCTATCAGGGTTCAGACTGATGTGGCGACGCGAGTAGGTGTTCCCTCGAGCATTGCCCATCCACACGTCGAAACCTTGCTCGGCCAGGATATAAGCTGTAAAATTATTAATTAAATTAAAAACTTGAATTGGTCTGTTCACCAAGTTACCACCACTACAATCTGGAGGTTCTGGAAGTAAAGCTTACCGAATCCAAATTCAGGGCCCATAACTACCCAGTCAGCAGACGAAGATAAAAGACCATGCATGAGGAAGACAACGGGTTTGTTTCCAGGCCTGTTGTTCTGGTCTCGGCCGTGGGCGATGCGGTGCATCTCCAGGATATAGCCATCCTCGGTGGTCACGTGGTGCACTTCAATTGGGTAACCATATTTCTCAATTAGCTGGGGCTGAAGATGCAATAAAAACACAATGTTAGGAGAAACAGTAGATGATCAGCTATTTCCTCTAAATATAGGCATGATGGAAGAGTATGCAAAACAAAATTATATTTAGTCAGTTAGATAATACAAAAATAATAAACATGTATGTATGTTTTTCTTTTTCAAATTAATGAAACAATACTTCGTTCGTTTCAGCCGTAAAACGTCCACTACTCAACACAGGCCTCGCTCATGGATCTCCATGAGGGGTAGTTGCCATACTCACCACGCTTGGCAGGCGGGTTGGCGAGCGCAGTACGGGATGTTGGTACACGGAAATACGCTGCTGCCCATCTTCCGGAGGTATTCCTTAGCAGGCTCTTACTGCATCCATGGGTATGAGAGGAGGGGTATCATTCTACTGCCGGAACCCCACGGCGAATTTCGGTATAATGTATCGCAATTATTTTTGGATTACGTTAAAAAAGAAATTAATCTCGCTAACTTTTGATAAATAGGTAAAAATAATCACCGGGCAAATTAAACAACAGTTTCTTAAGAAAGCAATTTATAAAGACATGTTATTCCGAATGAGGTCCTAATAACGTACATACACCGTTCGTTAATCAAACCGTGTTAAATTAAAACCCATTGGTCACGGCTGATAAAAATTTAATATAAAGAAATTCCGATACTTATGCCACCATAAGTGTGACCTACAACAAAATGCATTTACTAGTATTTTTGGGTTTCCTCGGAGTCGTGTTGGCTGTTCCTTTGGTAAGTAAATCAAGAAAATACTGAACATTTCATTATGCCGTGGGGTGCCGGCAGTAGAATGTTACCCCTCCTCTCATGTCCGTGGATGCAGCAAGAGCCTGCTAAGGGATACCTCCGGAAGATGGGCAGCAGCGTCTTACCGTGTATCAACATCCCATACTGCGCTCGCCAACCCGCCTGCCAAGCGTGGTGAGTATGGCAATTACCCCTCATGGATATCCACGAGGGAGGCCTGTGTTCAGTAGTGGACGTTTTACGGCTGAAATGATGATGATGACTGAACATTTCAGGCAGCACCACCTTACCTCTAGTAAGTAAACTGTTTACTAGGTCTTTTTAGGGTTCCGTAGCTAAAGAGTAAAAACGGGACCTTATTACTATTACTAAGACTTTGCTGTCCGTCTGTCTGCCTGTCACCAGGCTGTATCCCATAAACCTTTGGACAGTTGAAATTTTCACAGATTATGGATTTCTGTTGCCGCTTTAACAACAAATACTAAAAACAGAATAAAATAAACATGAAAGAAACGTGATTTATTTGCCGTTTTTTTTGCTCGATATTAATAACGGCAACAGATAGACGCTTTAAATATTCACAGACCGGAACCCTTTGTGCGCCAGTCCGACTCGCACTTAGCCGATTTTTTATCAAATTATTTTATAAGTTACGCTGCAAAATCTTACGCTGGCTAAACCAAAAGAGATAAATCATCTGATTAAATTAAATTGTAATAAAGTCTTGGACACTGACTTTTTTGTAGATATTTGTTTTATCCTAACAGTTACCAAATTATCAGAACCCGCCGGTGTACCACAAGGATTAAACTTGCCGTAATTTTAACACGCAGTTGGTTGTTTTGTTTATATTAATTTCCACATAATACTTACTTAGTTATATATAACATAAAGTACACTCGGTTATATGAGAGAATTTAAAAATAAATGTAGTTTTTAAAATAATAATATAATTATAAAATAATTGACCATTAGAAATAATATATGTATGTAACTAATTCTCAATGAAAAATCTAGCTGCCCGTACATGGCCATTATCAACAACTAATTTCATAAAAATAAAAAAGTATATTCATAGCTTCGATATATAAGAATATATAAAAATAAAAGAGCTAAATGCGCAATGGCAATGTGATTTTATATAAACATAAAATACAAAAAAAATTAAAACAAATAACAATACTTTGTCGCTGAGCGACCATCGCCTTCTAATAATACCTAAATTTTGCTTGTTGTAGCTCGATCTGCGGGATTCTACCAATGTTGATCAACATAACCAACAGGTAATTAGTAATTAGTACCTTATCATCATTCATCATTCATTAGGGTTCCGGACCAAAATGGTAAAAAAGAACCCTTATAGAATCACCCTGTCTGTCTGTCTGTCACAAGAGGATATCTCGAGAACTAATGATGGAAGGGAGGTTTTCAAAATTTTTGTGAAGTCACTAGGTCGTATGGGGATTCATATGAAAGGTATTCATTTGCACATTAATAAACAGTTTTTATTTTATGGAAGGGGGTTTTTCAAAATTTTAGTGAAGTTACTAGGTCGCGTAGGGTATCATATGAAAGGTATTCATTAGCACAATAATAAACAGTTTTTATTTTTCCTAGCCGTATAGTTTTTGAGTTATTTACAATAATGTTTAAAAAAATAGCGTTCCCTCCCCTTATCTCCGAAGTTGGCAGAGACAAACCTCTGAAACTTTTATTGCTAATAGGAGTGTACGTAAACATTACATGAAAATTATAACAAACTGTCTAAATGGTGTAGTTTTTTAGAAATAATAAAAAGTGTAATAAATCTACATAAGTTCCGCTATCAGACAAGAGATAGCGCTGTCAAGGTTCTCCAACAAATATAAACCGCCTTTATATTGTATGATGGCACGGAACCCTCGGTGCGTGAGTCCGACTCGCTCTTGCCCGGATTTTTCAATTGATGTTATAATAATAATAATAATAAATAAATAATAATAAATAATGCTCGACAAATCACACAGCATCATTTAGCCCCAAGCTAAGCAGAGCTTGTGTTATGGGTACTAGATGACTGATATACTTAATACATTATACTACATAGATAGATATTTTTATTATACATAGAAAAACACCCAGAACACCCTGAACAAATATCTGCAGATCGTACAGACATTTGTCCCGAGGCGGGAATCGAACCCGCAACCTCTTGCGTCGCAAGCGGACCTTCGCCCGCTGCGCCACAGAGGTCGTCAATCATACGCATCATAGACATCACAGAGGTCGTCGTTATAGTCATAGATTATAAATACAATTATGAGATTGATTGTGAATAGACTGATACAATATTATATTAATTCTTACTCTATTATCTTTGATCATGCCGTGTATGGTCGTAGGTAACACTCCAGTCTTCAGTATGTTCTATATGGATTTTCAAAATCCGGTTCTGGTACTTACTTTTTTGTTCATATTAAAATTCACGGGGACGACGTCGAAAGATGGCTAAGATAATTAAATATATTAAATATAATACTGAAAGGCAATTTATTTTCTTCGAATATTACTTTCTTATCCCACATTGGTACATTATTTGAACCCATGTTACCAACACAACAATCCAATACATCCAAAGGTTGTCTAGTAGAGATCGTTCTTTAGCGATAAGACCGCTTTATGTTTTGTACTACCCTGTGTTGCATGTTTAATTAAATTAAATAACCACCTTCGCGGCGTAGTCAAAATATCTTCTCACTACGCCGCGAAGGACTAAGACGCATGGTCGCGGGTTCGATACCCGCCGCGGGACAAATGTTTGTGATGATCACAATCTGATTTTAAGAATTTTCATATTGCATGAGTGAAACCTTTGAATTTGAAGGTCCTAGTTCACGTTTTTTGTTTTTGTGAAATTGTGACTTAGGTATATGAACAACAGACAGACTTAAACAGAGTTTTATACTAAAATGTCTACATAGATTTGTTGCTTTTTGACAATTTATTTATATTTTCGAAGATCCCCACAGTTAATCAAAATTTATCAAATATATTATAGGATGGTCGGAGACGTTCTCAAGCCCTCAATATCAAGATATGATCCTATTTATATTTTATCTAAAATTTCTAAGAAAAATATAGGTACCTTAAACATCAAAAGCACCTCATATTGTAGGCACATAAAGTGATTTTGGCATCTTCAGCTACAGTCGGTAAGATGCCGAAGATAGATTAACAGAAAGTATGATTTGGTGAAGTGGAACTCATGAAGAAGGCCATCAAAACTTTTCAATAATTACAAGGAGAAGATAACCATCCACTTATAAAAATAAAGATACGCTTCATCATCACCAGGGTCTTTGAAGTAGAGTTTTGAAAATTAAAGAATTACTAAGCAAGCTAGAATTATTTTCTAAGCAACCGAATGATGAGTGAGGCGGCCTCGAAGCAGACCACCTGCCAGACGGTCAGAAGATATTACCCTTTACCCAGCAGTGGGTGTAAACATGTTACTGATGATGATGATTGATCGAATGATAACTGATAACATAGTTTCATCTAGACTACAAAACTATTCATATAGCAATGCCCTGTTAACATAAACATTTATTTTCAGCTAGAAGATGATGCTGTACGTAAATTAAACAACATACTTGACAGGGTGAACAGTAATAGCATGCGTAGTTCGCAGCACAGGAACAACACGCAGGACAAGGCAAACATTGATAATATGAAACCTGATAAGATGATAGAAAACCTAGATAATTGGACTAATGTTACGCACCCAAGTGTGTAGATTGTAATTATGTACTTCTCTCTCAGGAGTGTAGGTATACACGCAAACGACAGTTGTTATAAAAGGCATAGACAAACTCAAGCACTAAAAAGAGTAAGAAAATAGGCAAGCATTAAGAATAGATAGCCAGTGTTTTAATGTGTTTAATATCAAATAAATATAATATACATATATGAATAGTATAAGACAATAACTCCAACTTATTATGATTCAAAATAAACGACTGACTGGCTCTAAAAAGATTTTGGTTTTATTTCACACAGCTTTGATTACTAGGTATACCTAATCATGTATTGCCTAACATGTACAAAAATAATATCTTACCTAAAAACAAGGACCGACATAAAGTTTCTTTAGAAATAAGAAACGTCAAAAATAGTTCCCTACACCATAAAGAGATGACGTTAGTGATATTTTTGCTATTATTAAACTCAATTGACAATGACAGGACTATAATAAGCTCGCTTAATCCGCGCGCTAGCTCCATCTATAAGGGACCGTTTCCACGAGCGAGGGAATCGCGGCGAAGTTATCGTCGTGCCACATATTTCTATACACTCTTAGAGGCCGTCTTCATGAGCAAGAGAATCGCGACGAGTCCGCGCTATAGAAATACGTGGCACGACGATAACATCCCTCGCTCGTGGAGACGGCCCCTTAGGTTCACTAATTAATTAGGTACTTATGAGTTTTTTTCACTAAAAACGGCTCATTCACATTAGGAGAGTCAATCGGTTTTTTAACAATTTTTTTTATTGTCTTGCGCTCCTTTTGGCCGTAGCGTGGTGTTCGATACTTGGGCTATCCAACATCGAAATAATCCTTCAATTTAAACCAGTAGTTCCTGAGATAAGCACGTTCAAGCAAAGTTGCGCGTTCAGCTACTTCGTCTACGTTTTATAAATATATTATAAAGCTAAAGAACTTTATAATAAATAAATAAATAAATAATGCTAGACAAATCACACAGCATCATCTAGCCCCAAGCTAAGCAGAGCTTGTGTTATGGGTACTATATGACTGATATACTTAATACATACATAGATAGATATTTTTATTATATATAGAAAAACACCCAGAACACCCTGAACAAATATCTGCAGATCATACAGACATTTGTCCCGAGGCGGGAATCGAACACGCAACCCCTTGCGTCGAATAAATAAGTATACTTACTAAGTAGATCATTATTTTGAACGTGGAGTTATTTTTGAACTGTTTTAATCTCCTAAGATAGGTACCTACTCATTTAAATCTCAAATTTGGACAAATTTGATTATACATTTTAGGGTTCCGTAGTACAAACAAGGAACCCCTTTAGTTTCGCTTTTTCTGTCTGTCTGCGGCTATTAATCCTAGAAAGCTCTAATTGTACATGCACATAATATTATGTACAATACTGTTGTACATTATTTTGATCTGTCTCGTAGGGTTCAGCCAGCGTTTGCAATGTAAGCGCAAAGAAATGTGTTTATTTACGACCTCACATTAGAAACCTCTAAAATTATAAGTGTTTCTCTCCTATATTATGCATGTATTATGCATAAAAACCTTCCTCTTGAATCACTCTATCTATTAAAAAACCGCATCTAAAGTAGTTTTAAAGATCTAAGCAACATACAGACAGCGACATTGTTTATACCTACTATGTATTGATGACGCATAAAAAAACCATACACCTTCTTCTACAACTTCTAACAACTGCTATAAGGTTAAGGCTAAGGTTAACTACGGAACCTAACACAGCGCATGGCCCTACACGCACCTGGCCTAATTTATTACCTGTGAACTTGTTCAATCCTTTCAAAGAGGCAGCAATAAATTTTATAAAAAATAAAAACTTACCGCATTCATTCGAGCATCTTCCACAATATCATTGGAATAGCGGGAATCTAAGGTATACAGGATATTCTCTAGATTCTCTCCATCCTGCGGCAGTCCTGAGACCGCTATCGCAGTACCACACACGAAGAGGAGCAGTCGCCACATATTGCGATAAGCTTATACCACTTGACAACTAGCTACCTCGTATTTTATAACTGCGCAGATTTGATAAGGTTATTAGCCGATAAGTCTAAGCATGTGTGTTTATAATCTTCTAATGCAGCCATACTCTAAGTGTGTTCCGCGGAACCCTAGGGTTCCGCAATACCCCTGTTCCTCAAGAATTTAGAAAAAAAATCAAAACACCTCTCTCTGGTCGACCGTTCTGACGCGGCGTATCACGATTCACGAGGCGCAGCCGAACTTAGTCGCCACGAACAATTTTACTATGCGCCACCGCCGATACCTACTTGTGAGTGCGCAGTCCCTTTGATAAAAGCCTCTGAGATTAGACGCTATAATTGTGAACAAGCGACTTTCGGCTCTAACCTAAAGTCCCAAAACCTAAAGTCGAGATTGTTTACACCACATTTTTTTAATTTTTATTTTGGTTTTTTATTTATCAAAGGCGCCGACTCGAGTATTTTTGAGAATGTTCAAGATCGAGGTTAGGACAATAAAAGCGACGATCGCGCCTTGACACTAGTCAGTTTCTTTCCTCCGTCGACCGAGACACGTTTTCGGCTTGTCCGTTGACGAGCTCACCACCGCTAACCCGGAGGTGACGTCAACCCGTCCTACACTAGCTGCTAGGCACACATTTAATAACCGGTCTCGCCGGCGAGGCCGAAGAATACACTCTACCGTCTTAAGGTGCAGTTTTGCACCTGGACGTTAACCATCACGAGCTTGTTGCCTCAACCTAACTTTTTCGGCTGGGCGCCCCCTGCGCTCGCCATAGTCCGGTAACGTTGTCATGGCCATCTGCGGTCAACAACATAATTATATTGTCATTTCGAAAAAAAAAAGACACTAGTCAGTCGACGATTAGCGTTCGGAGCGATAAGTACTCTTCTACGCAGTAACGATCGAGCATTATTTTAACCCCACCATCCTGACAGTATGGAAAAGCTTTAAACGTGTTGCAACAACATCTTCCAACGAAGCCGAATGTTCAAAAGCAGTACGCGCGGAGTATACAGCAATTACCAATCCAGACGATGATGCAACGACGTCAAGTTCCACAGTTTCAAAGGCGAAAGAAAGGAAGAAAGATGAATCATATATCAGTGTCGGATTTGTTGATTCCAACGGCTCACCTCTCTGCATGTAATGTAGTAAACTGCTTCCTAATAGTTCCATGGCACCTGCCAAGTTGCGCCGACATTTAGAAACTGTTACACCCCGAGTCTAAAGACAAGAATAAAGAATTTTTCGTACGTAAAAAAGAACAGTTATTGGAAAGTCTAAAAATTATGATGCATGTTACCAAAACTATCAATGAAAAAGCGACGGAGGCATCATATTTAGTTAGCTATCGCATTGCACAAGCAGGTAAAGCGCACACTATCGCTGAGAATTAAATAAAACCATGTGTGTTAGACAACAAAATGTATGCTCGATGAAAAATTTGCAAAGCATCTTTCTACTGTGCCGCTACCAAACGATACTGTTTCACGGCGAATTCATGATCTGGCAAGCTACGTCAAACAAGACCTAGTTACACGTATACAAAAAACACAATTCGTCTTGCAAATAGATGAGTCGACTTATGTCGCTGGTCTGGCTATCTTGCTGGTTATCGTGCGAAAGTTCTTTTGAAGAAGACATGCTTAGGTGTTCACCTCTACCCACAAACACAAACAAAAGAAGAAATTTTTAATAAAATATATTTTTTGAGGAAAATAATCTCAGTTGGAATGATTGCATTGACATTTGTACAGATGGGACCAAGGCAATGACGGGTAATAGGTACAGCAGGAGTAGTGTCACGAATAAAAAATAAAGCGCCTAATTGTAGTTTCATTGAATCCTACATAGACAAGCACTTGCGATGAAGAAAATGCCGTCAAATTTAAAATTAGTTATGGATGAAGCGGTAAAAATAATTAATATTATCAAATCACGACCACTACAATCCCGATTGTTCTCATTATTGTGTGAAGATTATGGTAGCATACATAAAACACTGCTGCTCCATACAGAAGGGCGATGGCTGTCTCGGGGTAAAACTATAACAAGGCTATTTGAACTTAGAGCCGAGTTACAAATGTTTCTTTCAGATACTTTTTTTTAATTTGAAATAAATTTTTGAAAAAATAATTTTTGTATGATAAAACTGGGTTGTTCCGACTGTCTTTTACGGCGGATATCTTTCAAAAACTGAACGAATTAAATTTATCATTGCAAGGTAAACAGACAATAGTTTTCCAGGCCTGTAACAAAATAATTGCCTTGAAAAGAAAATTCTATTTTTGGATTGTTTGCGTTGGAAAGAGAGAAATAGAAAGCTTTACCTACGTCACTCAGTGAGTTTGTCAGCGATAACGACTCAGAAATGTTTCAAGAGTATTTGAAGAATTGGTCCAATACCTCACTTCGATGCGCGCATCTTTTTAGAAGTATTTTCCCGAAGAACAGAATACAAAAATGAAACTGAATTCATGGATTCATAATCCTTTTTTACCCAACTTACAAAAGCCCGGAAGTATGTCAAACGAGATATGAATTTATTTTAGAAATGTCATCACACACAAGTATGGAGTCACTGTTCAAAACGACGCCTCTCAACGATTTTTGGTGAAAAATCAAAGACAGTGGAAAATGTTTTTGTGCAGAATCCTTGATGAAAATCCAATGCTTGCCAAAATGGCTCTGAATATTCTTCTCCCGTTCCCAACAACATATTTATGCGAAACAGGATTCTCAACCTATGCAGCCACGAAAACAAAATACCGCAATAGACTATTATTGCCCGACGTTTCGACAGGATTGCACCCATCGTGGTCCCGGAAAGACGATGAGTGCAATCCTGTCGAAACGTCGGGCAATAATAAAGGTAAATAGCGCGTTATATACCCGGTTAAATATGTGTTAATAATGTGTCGTGATCGCGAAAGTTTAAAAAAGACTTCTGATATGAGACTTCAACTGTCCTCTATCAAACTTGATATCAACCAATTGATAAAAAATAAAAAACAGTTTCATACCTCCCATTATTGCCGTTAGATTTTTTTCTTTTTCAATATCTTTTATTATTATACTTGTTATGTAAGTAAGTAGGTAATAAGTAACTGTTATAATAGGACTGGCATAGTCGCTGCGCGACTAAAAGTCCTTTGAATTTATTGAATAAAAAAAACAGTTTCATACCTCCCATTAATGCCGTTAGATTTTTTTCTTTTTCAATATCTTCTATTATTATACTTGTTATGTAAGTAAGTATTATGTAACTGTTATAATAGAACTGGCATAGTCGCTGCGCGACTAAATACCTTTGAATTTATTGAATAAAAAAAACTGTTATAATATGGTTATTTTATTATGCTTATTAATAAAGAATACACTTTTAAAAACTATTGTTTTATTGTAGGGTTCCATCACGTATTTCGCTTTCCAAAAAGGGTTCCGTCACCACACAAGATTGATAACCGCTGTCTAATCAATCAGACCCTTAAAAATTAGGTAAAACAAGTATATAGGGTCAGCACAAGCTTACCGTAAAATAATCGGCCGGCCAATAGTTTGGATTAAAATGAACACATTAAAGTAAAAAAATAAAATTTTACCTAAAAGAATCTGAGAAAATCGACTGGGCACTATAACTCCTTCCGGGTCATGGCTATTCGTATGACTGAATGTCCAAATGGTAATGTGTAGGTGTCAAAATGTACAAAGTTAATTGGTTAAAATGTTGCGGTGACAAAATGACAAAAGTTCACATTGTATTTATGTTACATTATGCTTTTGTCAGAATGTTAACATTTTACAGTGTGTTTAGGTCAAATTATAATTATAATAAAATATATACATGCGTCCTGAGCAACATTACATGATGTAGTCCGTTTTGTCCTACGATTTAGTTATACGCATAGGACAAAACGGACTACTTCGATTACATAACCTCATTTTTGCCTACCTAGGTACCTGTAATTAGATTTTTTTGAGACCAGATATCTATTAAACATTTCAATTGTCTATAGGTACAGAATAATGGCCAGCAACGTGATCAGGAATGATGCATTGATGGCCATTACTCTGTATATTTTAGGTACAGTCAGCATCATATAGTAAGTAGCAGCCAACTGACTGTACGAGGTATAAGGAAATAAATAAAACGCAAAATTTTAAAACAGTATTCTCTTAGAAACTGTTTTATTTTATTAAACAAAATGTTGTACCTAGAGTAGGTACCTTTTTAAATAACAAAATACAATTAAAAATTAATTAGTTAAAATTTATTTAAGTATTCATTTTATATTAAAAAATATTTCTTAAGAACAAAACTTTCTAACTTTAAAAGAAAAGTTTACACTTATGGAGCCAAAATGTTGCCCTACCCTCTTTATAGATTTTATCACAAAGCATTTAAGCTCTCAAAGGAATAGATGTTCCCAGCTTTTGAATTTTTTTTTTCATTTATGCTTTGCTAAAAACAGTAGATCAATGTTTTAGAATTTCGGGTGCTTAAGTAACTTAAGATCTTGTTCTTAATCAAAGATTTAAATCGTTCCTTATTCTTAAGAGTTAACTTTGTAGCGCGTAAGAATATTGCAACTCCGCGCATCTCTCGCAAGCGCCGTTTGCCTGTTCGTCTACTCTCGTACAAGCTCGTATAGGCTTCGACGCTTGCCCAGGGAGTCCGGGAGTCCGGCACACACCTCAGCGATCGACGCACGTGCTACCTGTATCTGCGCACCGGCGCTCCGCGTGTCGTCACATTTTGTCGCGTCGTAATATTAAGTTCCGTGCATGTTAATTGTTTACCCACTATTGTCTTACACCAATACACATGTACCTAAACTAAATCAGTATTATAGTCATTGACCAAAACCCTACCTACATCTGGCGCCCAGCGTACGGCCGTGTTCCCTAGTTACCGGTCTAAAATCTAGAAGTTTCATGTGTACTATACAAGACTGTTACTGTGTAAGACTCAACATAGTGTTTTAGTGATAAAACAGTGACTTTTGCGGGTTTTCTTCGCGTCCGTGGGTAACGTTATATACCTACTACGCCGCCGCCCGCACTGTTAGTACGTTTTATGCACAATAAAAAAACAAAAATCACGGAACTTTTGGTGTAGTGTATTTAGTGTTACGAACTAGTTATTTCACGTGTTTAGTCGTTCTAGTGCTTATATTACTTCCTAGAACAGTCGTGCACCTAGTTACAACAATCTACCGGCAAAGTGCCTAGTGTTTTTACCAACTTTGTTATAATTGTTACGTACTTGATCTAACACGTTTTTTCATTCTAGTTTATATTGACTAGAATAGTCGTGCTGCAAGTCGTAACCCGAACATTTGTGTACCTACCTGTGTCGGTGTGGTGACTCTTTGTTTATTTATATTATAACATTGCGGCTTAGAATAAAAAGCATTGAGTTACCTACGTAGAACTTTGTTTATTTTAGTATAGTGTCTCAGATATACGAGACAAGTGTTTACCATAGGACGGTACGTACCTATTGCGTTGTGTACGAACAGTCGTGGGACTCTAGTGACGACCTGAGTTATCCAGGTACGCTAATACCTATTGTTGTGTCGGAACTTGGTGTATTGTGCATTTATAGACATGGTGCTTACAAGGTCGCGTGCAAATAGTGCGTCACGTGCTACACAGCAACCCGAGATGTACTCGTTGGCTGGTGAGCAGTCTGACGGTGCGATGCCGTCGACTTCGTATGGTGAAATCGTTGACGTGCGATCGTCAACGCCGCCGCTGGCTGGACGACCGTCGTCCGCCGGCGCCTCATCTCCATCTCCACCACCGCAGTACGGGCGTGAGCTGCCTGTGTACTCGCAGATGCCACTGCACGGGCAGGCTCCGCCCGTCGCCGCGCCGCAGCCACCAGTGTCAGCCGCACCCGTTGTAATGACGGACCAACAACTGGTATTCCTACTACAAGCCATGCGGTCGCTGCCGCCTACACAGGGCGCGCCGCCACCGCCGACGACGACTGTAAGTGCAAATCTTTCTAATTGTACGGCGAGATATAATGGTGCTGGCGATGTATTGGCGTTCATAGACGCTGTTCAAATTTATAAAGATTGTGTTGGCATTCATGATGATATCGCACTGAGAGGACTGCCAATGCTGCTCACAGATTTTGCCGCCACCTGGTGGCAAGGTGTTAAGCACTCCGTATTGAGTTGGCAAGAAGCTATTTCTTTACTTCAGCAAACCTTTGGTCCGCGTCTCCCACCTCACAGAGTATACAGAGAGATTTTCAGTCGGGAGCAAGGTGAAGAGCGTACTGATGTCTTCGTGTGTCGCATAAGAGCCATAATCGCCCAGCTACCGCCGAACTCATTACCTGAAAATCCAGTTCAGCTTGATATGGTGTATGGACTACTCCATAGAAGGATACGGGAGAGGGTAGTAAGGAGTGCCTTCACTTCGTTCGCCGAGCTGCTCCAACAAGCTCGAGTAGTGGAGGATGTACTCGAGGAAGTATGCGTTGCTGCACCTGCAAAGAACCATACGCCTACGTCTACTGCCCCGTCACCACCATTGATTACAGGCTATGCTTCGTCGTCTTCTGCTGCTGGCCCAGCGGTGCAAAATAATGTTAGAACATCGCAAGGCAAGACTAGACCGAAATGTTCCTTTTGTAAGATGTTCGGCCATATCAAAGATGACTGCCGCAGATTAGCAAATAAAAGTAAAGTCACTTCGGAACCTGTTAAAAGTGAACCAGATGCTGCACAGTCGGAGCAGCGCCCGTCCGTCACTTGTTTCGGATGCGGTGCGCCCGGTGTAATACGGTCAAATTGCGCAGTGTGTAAAGGAAAACGCACGGCGCCACTGCCCACAACGTCTTCGTTACAATCAGTGTCTGCGTGTAATACAGTGTTGGACCCGCGAGTGCGTCCGTTATTAAATATAGAAGTGTTTGGTGTTGTGAAAACCGCGTTGTTAGATACGGGAGCGAAACAATCCGTTGCTAGTGAAAATCTATCCGAACTTTTGCAGGCCAATGGCCAAGTGTTTAAGAAAGTAAAAACCGAGTTAAAATTCGCGGATGGCTCCCACCGTGTTCAGTTAGTCGAAACAGCCTTAGTTGATGTAAAGGTGCAGGGAGTTGCAATATCAACACTCTTCATGGTCTTGCCCGGCGCCACCGAGTCATTGTTAGGGATGAATTTTATACGGGACGCTGGCATGATACTTGATTTCGATAGGAATCAGTACTCCTTACATTCTTTAGGGTTTTACGACATTCAGTATGAACGCGAGGACCGCATTGCGGTAAGTTCTGCGATTAGCCTACGCGAGTGTGAGGGTGTTCTTCTGCCACCAGCTGATAGAGAGAAGTTGGCTGAACTCCTAGAGGAAAACACTGATATCTTCAGTGCAGGGGGAGGGCCGACGCCCTTCGCTTTACACAGGATTGATACAGGGAACGCCACGCCTATCTCTACACCACCTTATCGGGTGAACCCCACTAAGAAGGAGATAATAAAGGCAGAAATCGACAAAATGTTAGAATAGGAAATTATAGAAGAAGCTGAGTCGGAATGGACTTCTCCAATCGTGTTGGTACCTAAGAAAAATGGTGAGACCAGATTTTGCGTCGATTACAGGAAATTAAACGCTGTGACGCGAACGGACAAATATCCGCTGCCTCTAATCGATGACATCTTATCTACCACGAAAAGTAATTGCGTGATGTCCACCATCGATTTAAAATCTGGCTACTGGCAGATAGAAGTGTCCCCTGAGGACCGACATAAGACAGCATTTGTCTCGCCATTTGGCACATTCCAGTTTCGGCGCATGCCTTTTGGTTTGAAGAATTCGCCATCGACTTTCCAGCGTTTGATGGATCGCTTTCGTGCTGGATTAGGAGATGTAAAGGTAGTGGCATATTTAGATGACATTCTGATTATTTCAGCTGACCTGGATGCTCATTTACGAGATCTCAACCAGGTATTCGATCGTCTTCGTCAATTTAAACTCAAAGCAAATCGAGATAAGTGTGTTTTTGCCAGAGAGAGAGTTACCTATCTAGGGCACGTAATTACAGCCCAAGGTATTGAGCCCGACCCAACGAAGGTCCAAGCAGTTGTGGATATGGTGCCTCCTACTAATCTGAAAGAGTTACTAACCTTTTTACAAACCTGTGCATGGTTTCGAAAATTTATCCCCCACTTCTCTGAAGTTGCTCAACCGTTAACTGACCTCACGAAGAAAAACAAACCTTGGAAATGGGGTGAAACGGAGGTCAAAGCATATAACAAGCTCAAACAGAGACTTACCACAAGTCCGATTCTGCGACAGCCAGACTTCGAGCAACCCTTTATTCTGCGCACGGACGCCAGTGCATACGCGCTGGGTGCGGTGCTCATGCAAGGTCCTGATCCGAAGTCTGAGAAGCCCATTGAATATGCGAGCCGATTATTGACGTCGGCAGAGATAAATTATTCGACGACAGAGAGGGAAGCGTTGGCCGTGGTATGGGCCCTCGATAAGTTCCGTGGTTACCTGGAAGGCGCTCAGGTTCGCGTTGCAACTGATCACCAACCTCTGAAGTGGCTGTTATCTCTGAAGACTCCAAGTGGCCGTCTAGCTCGTTGGGCCCTGAAAATTCAAGCTTTTAACCTAGATGTTGAATATACTCCGGGAAAAGTTAATGTTGTGGCGGACACTCTCAGTCGTCCGGTATGCACGTCCTCGACGGATGAGACTCCTAGCTGTGATCTGTGTCCAGTTTCCATTGACTTACCTCACCGTAGCTCAGAAGAGTTGCGCGCTGCTCAGCTTGAAGACCCTGAAATAAAGAAAATACTTACCGACTTCGAAGATAACGATGCTGCTGCTCGATGGACAGATCGTGGATATTACTTGACGCAAGGTGTTCTCTTTCGCTTCAATCCGGATGGAGAATCTGAGGAACCCCAGCTGGTCGTACCAGAGTCCATGCGCCGTGAGATCATGAAAGAACTTCATGATGCGCCCACAGCCGGACACTTGGGTTTGGAGCGTACTTTGAAGAAGATCAAAGAGCGATTTTACTTTCCCAACATGCGTCAATACGTCTCGAAATATCTGAAGACATGTGACCTATGTCAGAAATTTAAGGCTACCAATCTTAAACCGGCTGGTCTTCTACAAACACCGGTCCCGCAGCAACGATTTGAACTCCTCGCAATGGATTTATTTGGTCCTCTGCCTGAAGGTAGTCAGGGAGAGAAGTGGATCCTTCTGATTGAGGACACTGCGAGCAGATGGGTAGAGTTGTTTCCATTGGCTGAGGCCAATGCTGGAAATTGTGCTAAAATATTAATTGAGGAAATATTTATGAGGTATGGGTTCCCTCGGAGAGTGATCTCCGACAACGGGACGCAGTTTGTGTCAGCAGTAATGCAAAAAGCGATGCTCGTCCTAGGTGTTTCACAAAGTCTGATACCAGTTTACCATCCTGAGGCCAATCCCGCGGAAAGAAAAAACCGCGAAATGAAGAAAATGTTGGCTATACTGATTGATCCCGAGCATCGCCGTTGGCCCGAGGTGCTGCCTGCGGTGCGTTTCGCCCTAAATACAGCACCTAACCAAGGCACTGGACACTCAGCTGCTTTTCTTACATTTGCCCGCGAGTTCCGGTCTCCAGTAGATGTAGCCCATGACCTACGCACCATTGTCGATCAAGAGAATTATGTGCCTCAAATCACACCTTACTTGCGTGACTTTGTACAGCGCCTGCAAGAGACCAAGTGGAGAGTTGAAAGTCAGCAGGACGCCCGTAAGGATGCTGCAGACAAGAATCGACGCCCCAGTCCCAATCACCAGGAGGGTGACCTCGTGCTCGTCGAAAGCCATCGTCTTAGTCAGGCCTCCAAAGGATTTACCAGCAAGTTTGCCCCGAGACGCGAAGGTCCTTATAGGATTAGTAAAATTGTTTCCCCAACCACGTATGAAGTCGTTGATAAAGATGATGCCCCTCGAGGCAAGTATCATGCCAGTCTCCTAACACCGTACGTAGGTGATTCGGACGTTGCAGTCCATAATAGGAAGAAAGGTAGACCCCGTAAATTACCGGATCCCAAGCCAGCGCCAGAGCCTTCTGCTGACTTGGAGGGGGAGGATGTAGCGCGTAAGAATATTGCAACTCCGCGCATCTCTCGCAAGCGCCGTTTGCCTGTTCGTCTACTCTCGTACAAGCTCGTATAGGCTTCGACGCTTGCCCAGGGAGTCCGGGAGTCCGGCACACACCTCAGCGATCGACGCACGTGCTACCTGTATCTGCGCACCGGCGCTCCGCGTGTCGTCACATTTTGTCGCGTCGTAATATTAAGTTCCGTGCATGTTAATTGTTTACCCACTATTGTCTTACACCAATACACATGTACCTAAACTAAATCAGTATTATAGTCATTGACCAAAACCCTACCTACAACTTATTAAATATAAACGAACCAATTATACGTCTTCGCATAAAAAAATGTATATGAATATGTTTGGATTATAATAATTTTGTTACATAATATTAAAACAAAAAAGGGATGATTTACCCAAAATCGGGTAAATCATCCCTCTAAATACAGCATCCTGTCGATTTACAAAAGTATACATTCCGTACCTATTGTAAGTGTTCTCTGCTGCAGTTAGGTTAACTTGTGTTTCTTTTTATTGTCATCTTTATCACCGTAGGTATATCTATGAACACACTCATATTTGGAACTAAGCGCCCTAAATTTTTTTCTCGACTCAAAATTAGCTATCCTATATCATAGCTTTTGGAGTTGAGTACCTACCAGAGTTCATACATTTCCTGGTATAGTTTTTAGGGTTCCATACCCAAAGGGTAAAAACGGGACCCTATTACTAAGACTCCGATGTCTATCTGTCTGTCTGTCACCAGGCTGTATGAACCCTGAAAGCTAGACAGTTGAAATTTTCAGAGGATGTATTTCTGTTGCCGCTACAACAATAAAATTATTTAATGGGGCTCCCATACAACAAACGTGATTTTTTTCCGTTTTTTGCTCGATATTATTTACGGCAACCGGTAAACTCTTGAAGTGTTCACAGAATATTGAGGTGTATATTCACTTTAAAAATAAATAATTAATTTAAAATAAAACAAATATTTGAATAGCTCCCATATAAAAGTTGTGTTCTTTGTGCTGTTTTTTAATCGATATTAATGACTGCCACAGGTGGACGCTTGAAATATTTACAGGATATTTAAGTTTTTTTTTGCCAAATTATGGTACAGAACACTACGTGCGCGAATCCGACTCGCACTTGGCTGATTTTTTAAATTTCTTATCAAATATTTGGTATGGCCAGATTTAGCTAAATGTTTACCTATACAGAATAAGACTACGTCATAAGCATAACTTCATATCAATATCTGATATGAAGGATAAGACGTAGTGTCTTATCCTAAAAAAATCTGGTCATACGTAGGTATTTTTGCAAAATAATATAATCCAGGAAGAATTATAGATAGTTACCAACACTTACCTACCAATTGGACTGAATTATATGTAATTAGGGTACTGGTAATACGTACCCGTACGGACAAAATAAAGACGAACGAAAGTAATCTTGAAGATATAGTTTTGAAGATATAAGATATTTGGTACACTAACCTATGTAACGTGTAAAATAACTTCATATGTAACGTGTAATGAAAAAAAAATATAATTATAGCAATTATTTTTAAATTTCAGAAAAAAATGACTTATTAATTAGGCCAAGTGCGTGTCGACCACTAGACGAAGGGTTCCGTAGCTCTCCGTATACCTGTTGTTAAAAGTCGGTGTGTCTTTTTTACACTTCATCATTTCAGCCATAAAACGTCCACTGATGAACACAGGCTTTCCTCATGGATCTCCATGAGGGGTAGTTGCCATACTCACCACGCTTGGCAGGCGGATTGGTGAGCGCAGTATGGGATGTTGATACACAGATAGACGCTGCTGCCCATCTTCTGGAGGTATCCCTTAGCAGGCTCTTACTGCATCCATGGGCATAAGAGGAGGGGTATCATTCTACTGCCGGCACCCCACGTTTACCAAAACATAATAACAGGTATTCATTGAGTTTATGGTTTTAAAAGTATTCCCGTATGTTAGGTAAACCGCAAACTTATTTGAGCGATAATTTCTCCGAAACTAAAGAAGCTAACCTAACCATTATATTTTTCCTAGAAAGTTCATGGTTAAAACTACATTCATATTTTTTTTCAGATTTTTTAAATTAGCAGTTAATTAAGATTTTAGAGGAACGCTGGAAAAACAATTGAAAACTTTAATATTTCGCAAACGGAAACCTAAATCGAAAAATTGTCTTTACATCTTCTAAATGCTTTTTAATACCTATTCAACGAAACCCCACGTGATGGGAAAACAAAAAAAATATCCCCATCTCACGTGTAGGTATGGGAGGTTAATTAATTATTTTTGTATCTACTGTTATCTCGGCGTCTCATTATTTTATATGCCCATGCAAAATCACAGCTTTAGGACGAATAGTTTGTTCGCAAAAGCCGCAAACAGACGGACAGACAGGCAGAGAGACAAAACGAAACAACAAGGGTTCCTTGTTGTACTACTGAACTCTAAACAGCACAAAGTTTCTGTCGAAATAGCTATCTGTTGAACAAGTGCATGTCGCAGTACCGACTGTCGAAGTAGTGGTCTGTCGAAGGTGTGTATATTCGAAGTAGGTATGTTCTGTCGAAACAATGACTTGTCGAACTAAGTTTTTACGAAGTAAGCGACGGCATTTTTATTTTTAAAATCTCATTAATTAGGGAAAATAGAAACATATGGGGCCGGCCTGTCATTGTTTAGTAAAAAAAGACTTAGTAAAAGATGATGATACTTTGAAAATGTAGGTACCTACGTTTTTCGGGTTCCGCGCCAAAATGGTAAAAAGGAACCCTTATGGTATCACTTTCTCTATCTGAAAAAGCCATCATAAAGTAATCCAAACAGTGTCAGTTTTGTCAAAATTTGCAACACGCCAATAATTGTGAAACAAACAAGTGTTATTTATAATAAAATTAACATAATTAAAAATATTTATGTTTTATCGAACCATCAATGTAAAAAAACAATCATAAAATGGCTTCTCACGCTTACTTATCAGGACACTGAAAATTTTCATGAACCCATCAAAACACACCAACAAAATCATTTAGGTACACAAACACACATGCACACATATACACGCTGGTACACACATACACACGTACACACACTCGCCCACAGACGCACACACACACACATACACCTCACACTCCACATAATTTGGTACCTACTTGAAACTGTAAAAAGTCTTATAATATGAAAACGTTATTATAGAAATTTAATTTATAATAGTTAATGGAATTTCTCTAACTTATTTAAAAATGTAATCAGGGAAGAGCGAGATCCCCTAATACAGGTATCTTATTACTTAAAAGGGGATTTCAAATGCAATTATTTGTTATGTACTTATAGATTAAGTTATGTGAGGTTGTCTCCCAACGACTCACTAAAACACCCCGATGGCCAGCCTCGGTGCACTAGGAGCTCCGGTTCCTCGTAAAGAACACTCCGGAGCCCCTATCGCACCTTGCCTGAGCACGTCCCGGGGGTGTCCACAATTAACGCCCTCTACGTCTCGCGGTACTTACGATGGTGCATCGCCATAATGCACCGACGCCTCGAGCGTGTGCTGGGCGGAATCCTGGCCCCACCCACAATGGCATTGCGGTGTCGGTTCGCGTCCGATCCCACTCAGGTACTCACCGAAGCAACCATGCCCGAGAAAAGCCGTGTTGGCTGAATGGTATGTACCCCCGACTTTTAATTGAAGGTCGTGGGTTCGATACCGGCCGTGAACCAATGGATTTTTCTTTCTTGAAAAGTGTAAGTTCACATTTAACACGTGCTTAACGGTGAAGGAAACATCGTGACCGCGGCTTAGTTAGCTTCAGACGTATTGACCTGTTCTTTCCTCTGACTAACAGCTGACTAAGTTGAGAGGATGTTATAGGTGCTGGGCAAGCCTAATCCATCAAACAATGTCCCAGGCACTGCAGCGTCCCGTACAACATGATTACCAGTTGCTGACGCTTCATAAATCATCTTTAATAGATGCAAAGGCCTTACATACATCATCATCATTTCAGCCATAAAACGTCCACTGATGAACACAGGCCTCCCTCATGGTTCTCCATGAGGAGTAGTTGCCATTCTCACCACGCTAGGCAGGCGGGTTGGTGAGCGCAGTATGGGATGTTGATACACGGATAGACGCTGCTGCCCATCTTCCGGAGGTATCCCTTATCAGGCTCTTACTGCATCCATGGGCATGAGAGGAGGGGTATCATTCTACTGCCGGCACCCCACGGCGTTACATACATACATACATACATTCTTACTTTCACTTTTATATATTAGTAGGAAGTAGGATTTCAACAGCGGGGTTAACGTCACTTTGGCATAACAAGTCGTCCCAATTTGTTTTATCGATAAGCTGGTAAATAAGGTCGAAATCAGCCTTTTTAAAGTTGTAGTCGGTTTTAGGTTCTTTAATACTCGGTTCTAGTTTGGGAACTTTTTCGGGTCTATCCAAGCATAGTAACATTTCTAAAGGCGGTTGAGGTTTATCGGCATTTTCCACCAATCCCACGTCTGCCGCGGTAACACTTACTTCCCTAACTGTATCGTTAATTAGTACAACGTCCAACTTACTCCCAATTTCGTTCATAATTTCGTTATGTTCATTTAAGTTACAGTAGTTGAGAAACAAATCCATATAATTATTAATACTTACACTTGCACTGTTTAAATTAAGGTCACCTAGTATAATCACTGTGAACTTATTGGATAATTTAGATAGGTATATTGGTTTCAACCTGTGTGAGCCAAGACATACCTAAGTATAGTCATTCATGTTCCTTATTAAAAGAAACAAAACTTCAATAAATATGAGTTTTATTTACAATTTTCCTTATTAGGACCCAATTCCCCCATGCCTAACTTTTAACATGACAAAGCTACCGATTTAAAGATGTTGGCACGAAGTATTGAACGGCCGCTTTTTATGTATGAATGTGCATGTTTCGTTGTTTTTATTTATAAACGGTTAATTACAAAGTGTAGAAAGCTGAAATTTACGAGGGCGTTTATTTGAATATAGACTTTGATTTTTGGCAAATCATGTGAAGTTGTTATCTTGTTAAAACTCCCAATGAGCGACTCGAAATAAGTAAACCACTTTCAGTAGGTACTCAAACTAATATACTTATTTCTTCGAAAATTATATGTAGGGTTTCACAATTTTGCCAGGAGATACATATTTCTAATAGGCATCTGTCAGTGCAATCGCAGAGTGCTTTTCTTAAGTAGTAGGTACCTAGTTCAAGAGCTAGAGGCTTTTTTCGATTTTCAGAAAAACTCGTCTAATTCATACACCATGCATTTTGTCTTTTTTAAACTTTCGCGATCACAACACATTATTAACATAGGTACATATAAACGGGTATTTATCGCGTAAATTACCTTTATTACTTCGCGATAAATACCCGGTTATAATATAATGTATGTTAAAAACCATGCATTTTTTTGGAAAACTACTAGGGCGCCAATTGGCACATATTATAGCGCACCTGCCCACGAAAAAGCATGTCTTTTTGTCCAGCCGCTCCGGAGATATGGAAATCTGCCAAACGTTACTGCAGCGGCAATTAGAATTACCGAAAAATCATAGGACGCACGCGCAAATGCCGCTGGCCGGCCAAGGACAGGCACAAATATAAGCTACCTTTTAGGCTACTTTATATTTGGCTAAGGCTAATAGAAAAAAATCATGCCGCTGCAGTAACGTTTTCAGGCGTTACTGCAGCGGCATTTTATTTTTTTCCAATTACTCTGAAACCTTAATAGGCACTTATTTTATTTTTAGGGCACATTAACAGAGTATAGCGCTCTAATTTTTCTATATATTTTCAACTTGATCCGAGTCGACATGCCGCCCCAGTAACGCACACTTGAAATGGGCAGTAACATTCCTTCACTCAGGAATCAGTTGCCATAAAAAAAAATATAATAATTAAGGTACTTTTGCAATGATTGACTTTGACTTTGAATGAAAATATAAAATTGAAGTATTTTTGTCATTATTTTGCTGAAGGTCTGTTGTCTCAAGGTTGTTGTAGGGGATTGAGGGGATCCAGCAGGAGAAACAACAAACCCTCATCATTGTTATCTTTCCAGTTACTCAATGTGGTGCAATTAATAAGACTACCACTAACAACTGTTGTTTTGTTCAAAAATAAAAAAAACCACTGGATAGGCTCTTAATTAACAAAATATATTTAATGTTCCAACAACAACATTATACAGCACTAGTGTAAATAAAGTTGACTGACAACTTATAACTTATGAACTAGCTTGTACTAATTAAGCAGTGCATGTTTTTTGTAAATTGTTATCAACAATACAATGATAAGGCATGAGTAAAGCGTTAGTTGTGTATTGAAGTAAATGTAAAAGTAAAATAAATGTAGGTAAACATTACAAATCATCATCATCAGAGTCTAAGGCAGCCCTGCGTCTGTCAAATTTGACAGTGCTCGCCGACTTAGGCATTTGCTGGTTAAGTGATTCTAACATTTGGATCAGATCTGGTTCTGAAACTTTGCTTTGAATTTGTCCTGACTGTGCCATTCTGCAGATCAAGTTTTCCACCATTGCAGCTTTATCTGGTCTGCTGATCTTTATTGTATTCACTGAAACCAAATAAAAAAACATTATTAAAATAAACCGGATTACATAAGTTTAATAGTCTAATGAGATGAAGAATATTGAACAGTGGCCAGCTTCCAAACATTGAGATCAGATGTTATATTCAAAATAAGGGAAAACTAAGAAACAATAAAAGGTTAATGTTATGACGACCTCTGTGGCGCAGCGGGCGAAGGTCCGCCTGCGACGCAAGAGGTTGCGGGTTCGATTCCCGCCTCGGGACAAATGTCTGTACGATCTGCAGATATTTGTTCAGGGTGTTCTGGGTGTTTTTCTATATATAATAAAAATATCTATCTATGTAGTATAATGTATTAAGTATATCAGTCATCTAGTACCCATAACACAAGCTCTGCTTAGCTTGGGGTTAGATGATGCTGTGTGATTTGTCGAGCATTATTTATTTATATTTATTTATTTATTATTTACAGACAAACATTCATACACTTCTACATGTCATGTAAACTGAATAGAGCTTTTAAGCCTAGACATAGGTTTAACTAATTGGTCTTCTTATTGTTAGAGCGAAGCTTGCTCTATAAAGCGTGTCTAGCGTTATGATCATATTGTGATGGTTGAATGAGTAAATTAGCTTGATAGTCTAGTTTTAACTTCTTTCATTAAATCTCTGTTAAAGCTACAACCAATTATGATCATTATTGAGATGGTGGAACAAGTTAACAGGTTTGACTGCCTAGTTTTAACTCTTATAACCTGTCAAAATGCAATTATATACGAACAGTACTGTTTTTAAAATGATTACTTCAAAGATGAAAACAAAATTCTAAATTTCAGAACCATCATTCACATTTTATGTCTTTATTGAAGCTACAATAAGACAAGAAGACCAAGTAGTTAAACCTATGTCTAGGCTTAAAAGCTCTATTCAGTTTACATGCCATGTAGAAGTGTGTGAATGTTTGTCTGTAAACCTTTTATTGTTTCTTAGTTTTCCCTTATTTTGAATATAACATCTGATCTCAATGTTTGGAAGCTGGCCACTGTACTTATCATGTTGCAGTCACAATTCATTCAACATGACATACCTACTTAGTATTTACTTGCTAGCTTCAATGTTGTGAATTATGGTTTTATATTCAGCCACACAGAATGATTAAATTAATTAAGATAAATGTTGTGTCTTAATACTATAGTCTATAGGCAACTTGTTGGTTGTAATTCAATAAATGTAGGTAATGGATAATTGACAAAGAATATTTACATCTGGCTCTAGCATCCTGACTCAGTATTTGAGCAAGAATTGAGTGTTTGGCCTCTTCCATCGCCTGCTGCCTTTCTTGAGCTTTAGCTTGGCTCTGATCGCCAGTACCCTGAAAAAAGAATCATATCTCACATTATGTTAACAAAAATACCGCCTAGGACTGAAAGCCATAACCTAGATGAACAATGCTAAATAATTCTGTAATGCACAATACGAACCCCATGTTGACTTTGCAGCTGAGCTAGACGCTGTTGTCTAATCTTATCAAGATCTGGATCATCCATGATTAATTACGAATTTTTTAGAAACCAGGTGTGAACGCAAAAATATAATGCATTTGCAGAATTTTTGTGGATTTTTTTATTTCCCTTGATTGACTGTGACTGACTGAATCATCGTGACATTGACATTAGTACAATCTACCCATGGTTGTTAAAAGCACAAAAGATTATACCATTTTTTTTACAATTCTACCAAATACCAATCATCTCATGGACCCATGACACATGATGACCTCCGTGGCTTGGCCTTGCCTGAGTTGGGTTTGATTCTTCGAACTCAACCGAGAGACATATTTTTGGTTTTCTGCAGGCAGAATAGATAGGTTTGTCCTGAGGACAAGGGTTGTCTCACTCGGGTCTCGCGATAAGATTTTTAATATAAAGATACGCGACTCAACCATCACAGAAGTTTCCTACATCTAAGCTACCTACCAGTTGTTATCCAGTCGATTTGCAATCTATGAGTACCTACGATTTAATTAAAAAACCCCTAAATCGTCTCATATTTTTTTTCTTTAGATGCACACTGTGCTTATCGTCATCATCACAGCCGTAGATCATCCATAGCTGGACAAAGGCCTCCCTCATTGGAGATCCAAGTACTGATCATAAGGGGTTTGACCATACACACCACACTTGGCAGGCGGGTTGGCGAGCGCAGTGGGATGTTGATACACTGAAAGACGCTGCTGCCCATCTTCCGGAAGTATCCCTTGGCAGATTCTTACTACATCCACGGGCAATATTCTTCTGCCGGCAGCCCCACCCCACCCCATGGCAGGCTCTGTGGTAGTGCTCTTATTATTACCTATTGCTGATAAAGGCTGATGTTTGCTCATGAAGGCTTTTGACCACAGACTTTTGACTCAACCAAGGGTAAATAACAATGACACCAAATAATTTTATTCACTTTTTTATTTATTTTCTCAATTTATGCTGTCATGCCACTGAAGGGTCTGGTACTCAACTTTATTTTGTTTGTTGAGAATAGCAAAAACAGCTAACTTGTTCACTGCAACGGCTAATCTTCCAAATGCTACAATGGCAGTTGGATTTAATCTCTTTTCATTGTTCATACACCGCACCATGTAGGTGGCATGAAATTTTACTGGGTCACCTGTAAATACATAAAATTATGAGAGAAATATTGACTTTTTTATCATCTCACTAATATTATAAAGCCGAAAGTTTGTTTGTATGGAGGTTTGATATCTCTTTACGCAAAAACTAGTATTACTTAAATATACGGAAGTTTTTGAGAACAATTTATTTATCTTGCAATATAAGCATGCTATCTATGTGGAGTGGACTTCTATTGTATTTAACCTAGTTGGTTTGAGCTTCTCCAGAAAGCAAAAAAATATAATCTATCTAATCTAATCAATCAGCTTATTGGTTACTAGGTACTGCTAGGCATTGAGACAAAATTCACAAACTCACAAGTATATTTTATACTCTATGCATAAATGTCACTGACAGAAGTACTGAGATATAAAAAGGAAACTTTACCTGGATATACAAGATAATCACAGCCAAATTTTAACCCATTTGTTATGTGGTATCCTCTTTCCCATAAATCAGTAAAAATTGTATATTTCAATGCAGCCTGCCCATTATTTAAATTGGGTTCTAAGTCATTTATTGATATTTTTCTGCATTCTGTAAAATATAATATTTGTGTTTTTACTACTTCATTTTTAAGTTTGGCTGGACTATAGGTACCTACTAGATAGGTAGTTTAATTTTACCTGTATTCAAAAAATCTTCAGTAGGCATGTGTACTAATGCATGGGCAGGTGATAAGCCAGGTAGCTTGTCAATTTTCTCTTGAATAAAGGCCTCTTTATCAAAATTATCTGAAAAGAAAATATATTTCTTTTCATAATTTTGTTACGGCTACCAACACTTCACTGTTCACTGTTGTTATGGGGGACTTCAATGCAAGGTGTAAAATGCAGGCTAGGCAGGCTCAAAGCTAGGTGTAAAATGCAGGAAGAGAAAACAGCCAGTTATAACAGTAAAATTAGTTTTATTGGTATTCCATTCAGTGTCTTAATGACAATTTCCGGATAAAGAAAGAGGTCTGCCGCGTTCTCAAATTTCACTTATATAGCCTCGGAGCAGCGCTGTCTAGGGACGGCTGTCCGAACTACGTTATTAAGAATCTAACTAGATTGAACTAATTAGGTAATGTGATATCGGAAACCAAGAGGTATAAAGCAATGCAGTGCAGCCGTTCAGACACAGATGGCGCTGTGATCTAGGCATGAGAAGCGAGGATGAATTAAGAGTGGGGCAATTTGGAAATGGACAACGGAACCAGAGGACAGAGGCTGGCCGATTTTCTGGAGAAAGGACTCTTTATCATAAATCCTTTTTTCCAGAAGCCTCACAGGAAATGGACCTGGATGAGTCCCAACGGTTCCCCGAGAAATGAGATTGATTTCATCTTGATCAACAAGAACGAATATTCAATGATGTCTCTGTGATTCACAGGGTGAAAATCGGCAGTAATCACCGAATTGTTAGAGGCACATTGAATATGAACGTCAAACTTGAAAGGTCCTGTTTGATGAAGTCTACGCTCCGACCCACTCACGCAAATAATATACAAAACCTCGAGAGCTTTCAACTTGAACTTTCAAATCGCTATGACTGTCTAGAAGTTGATACATCGGTGGACGAGATCAATAACAGGTTCGTAGAATCCATCCATACGGTGGGGTCCCAGTCCTTTAAGGCCCCCCCGTACCAAAATAGACCTCAGAAACTTTCTGATGACACCCTTTACCTCAGGGCTGAACGACGTTCTTTACGACTGCAGTCTCCCGATGATGCTCAGTCAGACAGGCAGCTCAATAGACAAATTTGGAAATCCTTGCGGCACAATATTCGTAAGTACCTTTAATACAGCTTGTATCAAAGATAAAAGAAAGGTGGCAGGCAACACCTTGCTTAAGAATTACAGACCCATCACGCTTTTGAGCCATGTTTATAAGCTGTTTTCAAGGATCTTCGCTAACCGTCTCGAACGAAGGTTTGATGACTTCCAGCCTCCCGAACAAGCCGGATTCCTTAAAGGCCAGTACCACAGACCACATACATAGGTTGCGGCAAGTCATACAGAAGACCGAAGAGTAACTTGCCGCTGTCTCGCGTTTGTGGACTATAAGAAAGCTTTCGTTTCGATCGAAACACGGGCGGTGCTTGATTCTCTCCAACGATGCCGTTTGACTATCGTTACATCGAAGTGTTGAACTGTTTATATAAAAACGCCACTATGTCAGTCCGAGTACAAGAACAGAGCTCGAAGGCGATTCCCTTAAAAAGAGGCATAAGACAAGGAGACGTAATCTCTCCGAAACTGTTTACGACCGCTTTGGAAGATTCCTTCAAGCTCCTGGAATGGAAAGGACTGGGCATCAATATTAATGGCGAATACATCACTCACCTTCGGTTTGCCGACGATATTGTGGTCATGGCAAAGTCAATAGAAAACTCAGCACAATGCTTGAAGACCTCAATCGAGTCTCCCAACGGGTAGGCCTTAAAATGAACATGGACAAGACGAAAATATGTCTCTTGAAGTTGTCGACACGTACGTATGGACAGTCCAATTAGGTAGATCCAACTTCGAGAAAGAGGTCAATCGTCGAATCCAACTTGGATGGGCAGCGTTTGGGGAAACTTCGCAACGTCTTTTCGTCCAACATAACTCAGTGCCTGAAGAGGGTGCCCATTTGGTCTCCGAAAATCGATTGGATTGGATACCGAGATGGAGAAACTATTGTTTCTCCTCAGTTAATAGGTTTTTTTTACAACTATCCGAACACACTGCCTTTGACAGAACGAAGATGGAGAGACAGTAGGTTATTAGGTTTTTTTTTAACCATACGAAAACACTGCCTGTGACAGAACCGAGTTGGAGACAGTAGGTTATTTATTAGGTTTCTTTTTATAACCATCCAAAAACAGTGCCTGTGGCAGAACCGAGATGGAGAGACAGTAGGTTATTAGGTTCTTTTTATAACCATCCTAAAACACTGCCTTTGACAGACCCGAGAAGAACAGACCGTGTAAGTTATTTATTATTTATTAGATTTTTCCGCCAGTGGCCAATTTTCGCAAGCCAGCACAACAGTGCTGGCTATTTATAGCAGGTGGTTCATGGCAGGTGGTAGGTCAGAACGGTTGGCCGATGGGGCCGCAAAGTTCTCGAATGGAGGCCACAGACCAGCAAGCGCAGCATAGGATGTCCACCTACACGATGGGTAGATAACTTGGTAAGAACTGCAGGTCGGTGTTGGATGCAGGCCAACTGCAGTACTTGGAGATCAATGAGGGAGGCCTTTGTCCAGCAGTGGACGGCCTTGATGATGAATATTGTTACTCTATGTAAACACTATGTTTTAGTTTTAAAAGTAGATTAGCCCAGATTAGGTATAATTTATTATCTTATTAGTAACAAGTAATAAGATGTTATACCTAATCTAATAAGTTATTATTATTATTCTAAAATCAATAAACACAAGTAACTTATTTATTCCCCACATTTAAAGAAATAAAAATATTTTTTTTACCAGGTAAACCTTGATTTAGTAACTTCTGTTTTTTCCCAGCGACAATCATATCTATTTTGTCCATCAGCTGATCTAGTTTTCTTTTTTGTAGTGTCTTGCTTTGTTCCTCATGAATTCTAAAAAAACATATTTGCACATTTATTTAAGTTATTTTCTGTTTTCTCATAAATTTAATTTAATTTATCTTACATTTGTTCTGCTTCTTCGAATTCACTCTTCTCTTTCTCTGTAGGTTTTTGAGCTAAATTTGGCAACTCCCTCAGTTTGCAGATGCCTTTAGCCACCAGCAATGCTGCTTCTTCAGGCATGAGAGATAATGGTAGACCTGAATTCAATATGAAATTGTTACAGAAAAAGGTAGATTGGTAACCCTAACATTGAAACCTATAAAATGGGTAAGGTTGATGGTAGGCCTGGTATTGAGTAGGTAAGAACTGTCACAGGTAACAGCTAAGTCATTTCAATTTTTATTCTTTTGAGTTGGTTTGCTTACAAGAGAGGCAAAATGTATGTATAATTTAGAACCAACTTGTGTAGACAAGTTGGTTCTAAACTATATGTTAGTGCATAGAAGTTGGGAGTATGTAGATACTCCCAACTTCTATGCACTTACATTTTCTCACTAGAGTAATTCAATATTACCTGACAGCAAGTAGGCATCGCAGTAAGAAAATAGTAAGTAAATCAGTAGGTATGCTGATTATAGAAACTCAGTATTATGCATTTTTAACAACTATGTATTACCTAAGAAGTCATTTTGTCTTGGATGCGAAGGTATTGAACCTGTCAATGCTCCACATATTCTGTGTACAGACCGCAGTTTATGCCAATCTGCAAGTATGAAAATTATTAGTGACAAATAGGTAATGATTATTTTATTTCATTCTAAGAACTATATTTAAGTTTTTTTTTGTGTAACAATAATAAACAATGCTGGATTTTTTACACGGCACCATCCCAACGTAAGCAGAGCTAAGGGTACCTACTGATGGTTAGTAAAATAAGTATGTACTTAACAATGATAGGTATGTAGTACAACATCCAGACCAGGGTTAGAGCAAACATTTAGGCACCCGGCGGGGATCGAACCCGCCTCTTTTTACGTCTCAGCTGACTATCGCACCAACAGCACCACGGAGGCCGACAAATGGTTAAAAAGTCGTCATAAACATAGAAGCTTCTAAGCGATACATACCTTCAGCGTTCCATACAAATGCTTCTCCGTTGTTGACATACACTTGAATTAATTTATCAGTATCAGACATGTTATTTCTGTAAAAAAATTATTACAACTAATATTTTTCTAATTATTTATTTTTTCTGGGAAACAAAAATAAACAATGTGCAAACTTAGCGCTGTTTGTTAGCGAGCTGCAAGCAAGAAGGCAAGGCACGTTCAAAAACAAGTCTTCTTCTTTTTCGATCGTGGCGTGGGTAACGCAAGGCAAGGAAGGACGGCTTACGGACATGACACGATCTCCTTACATAGGAAAGGTTTTTTTTCTCGTTTCTTTGCGAACAGATTACTATTCTAGCTATTCTACCACTAAGCTAGAACATCTTATCAACTAGAATGCGCTTACTATGCAGCCTGTGAAGCAGCTGCATTAATGCGTACTGTGCGGTCTCTATACATGTGAGACGACGTAACTAGCTATCACCACGATCTATGTATATTCAAGTCAAAATAAACATCAGGAGGATATTTATGAACCTGGAAACTACAGTCTTAAATAGGAAGAAGAAGTGATTGGTGAGTTGGAGCTGATAAACTTTTATATTTGATAATAGGTTTTAATTAAAAGAGGCATCTGTTTTTTTCCAATAAGATGATGTAGATATTATGTGTGAAAGGTGCTGAACTTTGTGCAAAAGCTGCCATTATTCAGGCAGGTTAATAATTGCATTGCAACTTGCAATGCACGGAAAAAGAACCTGTCTGACAAGAATAGACGTCTTAAATGTTCTGAAACCTGAACCTGAAATGCAAAGGTGGATCGCCACATTCTACCTGCAGCGCATTAATAGGACTTGATCTCATAGCTCCCATAATTATTAGCATCGCCCGTGATTGGAATCCATCCAATCTTTTAAAAGCTGCCACTCTACAAGGTTCCATGCGGTATAAACCATAATCTAATGAACTTCGTTTAAGTGCATTACCTATATATTAACTTTAAGGAAAATGGATGAGCTCCCCACCAAACACCAGTAAGGCATCTCATTGAATTCAGATGTCATTCACATTTTGTGACCACATACTCACAATGAAGATGGCCTGTGAGCTTTGAATCAAAAATTACTCCTAAGAATTTAGCATAACTTTTAGCTGATATCATAGTGCCGTCACATGAGCAGGCGGATAGACTAGCTAATGAGGCTGTGGATTGTGAAGATATTTTCCCATAGAAAAACTTCACTCAAAATCTTGCATCTTGCAGAATAACTAGACTTTTCTTCGAGAATCTTGGGATAAAGCTTAGGAAGCCTCAGGCAACCATACAGGCAAACATTACAGGCAAATACAAAGAAAAAATCCACTGAAACCCAAAATTTTTTTTCTGAATTCTTCAAAATGAAATCGAGTAAGCGTGCGACAGCAGTTTTAATTAGAATGCGGCTTGGGCATACATGCACGCCAGCCCATCTTGTGCGAATAAAAATTGTTAGTGACCCTTCTTGCGAATGCGGAGACGATTTTGGGGACGATAACCACATTTTCTTTGTCTGCACCGAATATGATCATCTTCCTTTATATCAAGACCTTATTTCACTCCATGTAACGCTTCCTACATTTTTGATTGTCCTTCTTTCCTCGTTTGATCCCTGTTTATATCAATGTTTACCTTCCTTTATTTGTAATAATAAAATCAATATTTAATTTTACATGTGTTACCTATTGTATATTTATTCGATACTTCCTACTCCTATAATTGTTGACGTAGAATAAACTCCTTCTGATCCTTTTCCCATCCGTTTCCCTAATGAGCCGTTTTCAGTAAAAAATTAAAAAGAGTTTTATACTAAACCTGACAGATGGAGCTGGCAAGCGGAGTAAGCAAGTTTGTGATTAATCCTGTCATTGTTGAACTATGCCTACCAGTAAAAGAAAACTAACGCCATCTATATGGTTCGAGGTAACTATTTTTGAAGTTTTTACTTATTAATGAAAACGCCTCATTTTTACTATACTTAAAAAAAAAACTTGAAAATGGCTAATACACAAGCCGTGCAAAGCCAAGAAGAAGAGGAAAAAAAATCCACCAAACAACATTGATTGATATTCAAAACAAAACAAAAGTAAAAAACGTACAACAAACAACTTCAAATTTATCAATTTGAAATCAATTTATACTTAATCTGTGTAAGAGCCTAGTCCTTGGACTGAGAAAGTCGGATTGTAACAATTTTATTAAAAATAAAACACTAAAAAGTGGTTACATAACTAACACCTGCTTGAATTATGGCAGCAAAAAAAGTTCTAATTGGTATGTACATATATCCATCCACTACCACAAAAAATATATTCCCAGAATCAGAATAAAGTAACTTCAGAATAAGTTATCTGGGGATTCATGATTGTTGTCATATTACAGGTGGTGGTACAGGCTTCATTGGCAGTCACCTAGGAGAACTTCTAAGATGCAGCGGTTACAGCGTCCTAAACGTAGCTCGTATGCCAGGGGCTAGCAACATGCCTTGGACGACCCTGCAAGCTTCTGGACTGCCTGAGCACACATGTGCTGTAGTTAACCTTGCTGGACAACAGCTAATGGACTTCACTAAAACCTGGACTCCAGGGTAAGTTAAGTACTTTACTAGTTAAAGATAAGGTATCTCATCATTTCAGCCATAAAACGTCCACTAATGAACACAGGCCTTCCTCATGGATCTCCATGAGGGGTAGTTGCCATACTCACCACGCTTGGCAGGCGGATTGGTGAGCGCAGTATGAGATGTTGATACACGGAAAGACGCTGCTGCCCATCTTCCGGGGGTATCCCTTAGCAGACTCTTACTGCATCCATGGGCATGAGAGGAGGGGTAACATTCTAATGCCGGCACCCCACGGCCAAGGTATCTACTAAATTATTATTTTTCTAATTTATTATAAAAGTACTAGCTTCTACCTACTTGGATATTAAGTAGCCTTTGTGTTAATTGTGGTCATAATCTATTATTATGTATGTGCTAAGTTTTAGCTTAGACTGTTTCATAGTTTTTACTCAAAGGTAACATACTAAACTTGCAGATTTATAATTTTGGTGTAAAGAACCTTTTTAAGTGTGACGTGGAGAAAAAGGGCATACATGCAGAAACCAAAAAAGATGGGATACAACTCATTGCAAAATATTTATCCCATCTGATTAGGTATTTGACTTTCTAAGTCATTTACCTCAGCTTCACTCTTAAATAGAAATAGAAAAGTTTATTTTGTGTAACAATATTAATTTCATATTAGACAAGAACTGATTATGAAAATTAAATGACTACAAAAGAGGTTGCCACATAGTATTTCTATAATAGTTATAGGGAACTATTATATTGTGCTGGTTTTCAGTAGTGCCTGTATGTGCAGCAGTGTTGCACAATGCAAGCTTATATTAAGGGTACTAGATGAATGATATACTTAATACATTATAACTACATAGATAGATATTTTTTATTATATAGGGTGTTACACAACTACCCGTAAAGCCGAAAGGAGGTCAAATGGGGCCTTATAACGAGTCCATTCACAATATTTAAGAATTGTAGTAAAGCTGTATAACATACCCCAAAAAAATAAAAAAATATTATTTTCACTGATGTGCAAACCCTATTTCAGTAAAATTAAAAGAGTAAACTATGCAGAATGTATCTACATTTCTACCTAATTCACGGAACGACAAAAAATTTAAAAGACCTAACCTAACGAAACAACCTAAATGAACACTTACTTTTTCATAATCAATGTCAAATTTACAGAAACGGCTCAAAGTATACTCCGCCTTGCTCAATACACAACCTCGCTCGTCGGGATATGGCTTGTGTGGCATTTCGCACCATCGTCGGTGTTATTGACGCGAAAACCGATCTACACGCTGTTCCATCTCGGCCACCGTTGGGCAATCGGCGAAATACACTCTGTCCTTCACATAACCCAACAAAAATAAGTCCAAGGGTGTGAGGTCCGGAGAACGAGCAGATCCATCCTCGCGAACGTTAAGATGTTCTCGTACGTTGCGAGCAAAATGTGCCGGAGCTCCATCAAACTGAAACACCATGTTTCTTTGGTTCTCAAAGTAATCCCAGTCAGTCACAGGAAAGACGTCAATCGCCTATTCGATATTTCGTTTGTAAAAACGTTAGATAGTTGCTACCGTTCAGACGTGATGGCATAATGACGGGACCGATGACATGCCCGTCATAAAGGCCTGCCCACACATTCAGCCGCCACTGGTGTTGGAATCTGCTCTGCCGTAAAGCATGTGGATTCTCGCGAGCCCAAACGTGATCGTTATGCATATTTGAAAGTCCTGACCTCGTGAATGTTGCCTCGTCCTTCCAAAGAACATAGTTTACGTAATTAGGGTTTTCTTCTAACTGCCTGAGGTACCACTCGCAGAAGTTCTTCCTGGGTGCAAAATCGGAGGGTGTCAGTTCCTGTGTACGGTGATAGTGATAAGGGTGACGATTGTCGTCACGAAGAATTCGCCAAACTGCAATATGGTTTATACCGAATCTTGTTCCGGCCCGCCTCGTACTTGTGGTCGGCTCTTCTTCAAAATGCTCTAACACTAATTCAGCTTGCCTGGTGTCGACTGTGCTTGGATGTCCACTTCCAGTAGACCGATGAAAAGAGCCGGTGGAATGTAGTCGTCTTGACATGTTCAGAAAACACTGGTACGAAGGCAGCCGTCGCTGTTCAGTGGGGGGTCCCATCGATAAATCGTTGCCGATACAGTTCTCGAGCACGATTTAAATTGCTATTTTCATGGCCTACGCATAACATCATATCGTAATATTCCGAGTTAGAAAGCATCGTTATTTTGCAAAAAATGTTTGAAAAAAATTTGAAATTTAGAAAAAGATTTGAAATTGAAGACATATTTTTTTTTCCAACTTGACATTTTTTGAAGCCAGTACTTGAGTCCTTGTATTGAGGTAGCAAACATGTATGAATGAAAAATAGAAAAACTATTAAAGTAGAAAATTATTAGGTAAAATAGGTACATAGGCCTTATTACATTATTTATTTATATTTTTTACGGGGTATTTTGTAACACGTTGTATAATAAGAAAAAAATAAAGAAGGGCCAAGTCAAATGCTTCAGAACATACTGTAATAATCATCTCAACTTAAGTCAGATCAGTTGTTCATTCAAACATTTTCATCTGATTGCCAGTATGATACGTGAGATAAGTCTACAAGACTAAAAATAAGCTCACAGAATTGGCTAAGGCAATCTATGGAATCAGACTGCTCAAAAGTGTTTGCAAGGAAGAGGTAGTCTGGATATGATAAGTAATCAGCTCAAACTGACCTGAGTAAAATCATACCAAGGATATTCATACTAACTGTTAGCTACAGTACCTAATAACTAGATGTTGATTGGCAGTATTATTAGGCAGTTGTCCTTTGCCGGGACACACAAATTAATTAGCTGTTCATATGAGGCGGTCTGAAAAAACTAAGCTTTTCTTTTAGATAAACAGGCTGCTGGTACTTAATGATGATGAAGAGCAATGTAGCTTAGAACATTTAAATGGTCATGCATTCGGTACAAAAAGGACAGTCAGTAAAAACGGCCTTGAACTGTTTGTAAGACATGAGTCTCAAAACCTTATTGACCATTCATTATTACATCCAGATACAGGCCAGTAAGTCTTGAAATTTACGTGAAATAATTTACAGGTTCAAACAAAATATTGCGAACTCACGGGTGTTCACTACAGGAGCTCTAGCCAAATCAATAAATGAAAGCAATGATAAGCCAAAAGTTTTTGTAGTAGTGACTGGTGTGGGTGCTTACGAGCCTTCACTCTCTAAAAAGTATGATGAGAGCAGCCCTATAACTGGGGGTGACTTCTTCTCAAAATTGTGTGGAGAATGGGAGAATGCAGCTAAAGTGGATCCTCCTGTCAGATTAGTAAGTTGTACTTAAACAATTACCTCATTACAAATGTTTCTATATTTTTACAAGCTTTTATTTAGCTTGCCCTGTATTTATGTATGTAACTATGTTTGTTCGCGGAATCTTGCAACTCAATTTTGAAGCAGATATCTTCAACCGATTGAGCTGAAATTTTGTATAAATGTTTACTTTGGAAGACAATGCATGGTCAGCTATGTGACGTCACTCTAAATCCAACATGGCGGAACACCCAAGATGGCGGACTACTTATTTTTAATGTACCCCTATAATATGGGTATCAAATGAAAGGTCTTGCTGAAAATAACTCAAAAAATTCATTGAGGTCACTCTGAATCCAACATGGCGGAACACCCAAGATTTCGGACTAGTTATTTTTAATGGACTCCAACAATATGGGTATCAAATGAAAGGCCTTGCTAAGAGTTACTCGAAAAATTAAATGACGTGAAGCATCTGGACTGGACTGGACTCGGCTGGACTCGGCTTGACTGGGCTGGACTGGGCTGGACTTGGCTGAACTCGGCTGGACTGGACTGGGTAGGACTGGGCTGAACTATGCTGTACTGTCCTGGCGAACTACTTATTTTTATTACAAGCTTTTATTTAGCTTGCTCTGTATGTTTGTATGTAACTATGTTTGTTCGCGGAATCTTGCAACTCAATTTTGAAGCAGATATCTTCAACCAATAAAGCTGAAATTGTCATTTAATTTTTTTAAATTATTCTCCTATAATATGGGTATCAAATGAAAGGGCTTGCTGAGAATAATGCAAAAAATTATATGGCTTCACTCTGAATCCAACATGGCGGAACACCCAAGATGGCGGACAAGTTATTTTTAATGGGCTCCTACAATATGGGTATCAAATGAAAGGGCTTGCTGAAAATAGTTCGAAAATGAAGTGACGATACTCTGAATCCAAGATGGCGGACTAGTTATTCTTAATGCACCCCTATAATATGGGTATCAAATGAAAGGCCTTGGTGAGAGTTACTTGAAAAATTAAATGACATTACTCGAAATCCAAAATGATGGTATACCTACTGAAGATGGCGGACTAGTTATTCTTAATGCACTCTTACAATATGGGTATCAAATGAAAGGCCTTGCTGAGAGTTACTTGAAAAATTATATGACATCACTCTCAATCCAACATGGCGGTCATGAGATGAACAGACAAGAAATCATCTGTCCAGTGATAACTAATAAGTAAAAAATAAATCTAAAGTAAAAAAAACTTTTTAACAAACAATCTTTTATTTAAACGTACTAAAAATAATAAAATAAACATTTTCCATTAAAGTTTAATGTCAACTTAAAACGTCTTTACACAATAATGTAATAAAAAAGCTTGTTGCAAGATTTAAGCAAATACTCGTATTCACATTGTTTGAAAAAAAAAAATTGATCAAGTTACAGGCATACATGACCTGGATCAGTCCAGTCCAGTCCAGATGCCAGTCAATTTACAAAAAAAAAGAATAAGACACATTTAAATCGAATAAAACGCATATTGAATTCGTTAGCTTCAGATAACTTTTTTCCAAGTGAGGGGAAAAAAGCGTACAAGAAACCTTACTCTTTTACTTCGAGAACGTATTGCCTATGTATCTGTCGCAACTATGAACTGAGAGGAAATTTTAAATTTTTTTTTTGGTCCGACATAACACAACACCTTTTTTGAAGCATTTTGACAGTCAATTGAGTTGCTTTTCAACAAAAATGGTAGAGATAAACTATTCTAAAAATGCACGCCCCTCCACCGCTGTTACGCGGACATACAAAATAAATGTTCTATACAATACAGATAAATTAGTATTTGTCATTAGTTGTTCACACTTGTTCAATCACCGGTTAGACACAAACGCACAGAACAATATACTCTAACCACAAACGGTATCACGTGGTATCACTAGGAAAAAAGCTGGATCTGTCGGTCAGTCCAGTCAACTAGTGCATTAGTGTTCCGAGCGCGCGACAGAGCGGACGTGTCGCCGAAACAAGAAGCGCGCTTCCCGCCATACGATGGCTTCAGCTCGACAGATCGCACGATTAGTTGACTTGTCAGTGAGCGGATTAGTCCATGTCCATGTCTACCTATACATTTTTAAGCGATATTTACCCAAAAACATCTCATAAAAAGAAAATAGTCATTTTATTTAAAAAAAAATAAGTCAGGGTGCGGCGGGGCCACTAGCCAAGTGTGATAGGCAATTGCCTACTCTGCCTATTGGATAATATGACCCTGCTAACAACATGCCTGCTGTTACATATCCATTCATCATCTCAGCTATAGGATGTCCACTGTTAGACATGGATCTCCCAATCCATATTAATATAATACACTATAAGATCCAATCATTCATGGATCCGCATGTGCTGATCCAGAGGGGCTGTTGCCATACTCATCGCATCTATTAGTAATAAAAAATGATTTTACACTTGTTACCTATCTGCAGGGCTAGCATGGGCTGGGGATAAAACTTTTGTTCACCGGTTATTTCCACAGACAAGGGATAAAATTATTTTATCCACCTGCCAAAGCACGGCAACAGGGGGAAAGAGAATTATATCACTTTTTGACATTAGACGTGGATACTCACCCCCACGCCATGCTCGGAGGGTGGACAAAATTGACAGAGGGGAATAGTATTTTGTCCTCTCCCCGTGGATAAAATATCTCCGGCCATGCTAGCCCTGCTGATAGGAATCAGAGAAAGGGAGGCCTTTATCCTGCAGTGGTCAGAAACAGGCTCATAAATAAAAATAAATAATTATTTATCATAATATTTTTATGATTACAGGTAATAATCCGATCTGGAGTAGTACTTGGCAGATGGGGTGGCATGATTAAGAACATGATCCTGCCCTTCTACTTTGGACTGGGTGGCCGAATTGGACATGGCAAACAATATCTGCCATGGATTCACTTGAATGACCTAACAAGGCTTATACAATTTGCCATAGAAAACGAAAATGTTAGCGGAATATTGAATGGTGTGGCGCCACAGGTCATTACTAATGAGGAATTCACAAAGGTAAAGTACAGAAAACTACAATATATACCTAGCTAAAATTTAGGAGATTAAAAAGTTTAAATAAATAAATTATTTAATTATTTATTATTTAATTGATGTGCCAATTAAATAATTTATTTATTTATTGAATAATAATGTTCCAATCTGATTTCCGGAGCTGGTTCATCTCTGAATCTTTACTGATTAAAGAATATTTAACAACTTTTTTTTGTAAAAACACTATTTGACTTTTGTCTTTATTCTAGTCCTTTGCAAAAGCGCTGCAGCGGCCGGCATTCTTCCCTGTTCCTGAAACAATTCTGAACTTCGCATTGAACCCTGAGAGAGCCATGATGCTGACCAAAGGCCAACACGTGGTGCCCAAAAGAGTTCTAGAATATGGATTTAAATATGAATATGGTGAAATTGATGAAGCTTGCAAAGAATTTGCCCATCTCAACCCCAAGAAGTAACCTCAAGTATTGCAAGATTCTCATCAGGTAAGGATTTAAATTCGCAAATTTATTTATGTTGGAGAATGAGACACTTAATTTATTGTTTGTTTCTGCAAATTACAGCAGTTCATGGCAATTTTTCATATTTTTTTGTCACTTTAAAAGTAATTGATTTAAATTAAACAATATTATATCATTAAATTTTTTTATTGACAAACTGCTCTGATTTTATATGTATTACATAAATTAGATAATGTAAATTCTGTCATGTCAAAATATGTTGAAAAATAAGTGAAGCTGATGTACATATTACATTATTTCTATGTTCTTACATACTACCAAAGTCCTTACATATAAATTCACATATAATATATTTTATGTACATAATGTTACTTAACCATACTATGATAAGTGAAATTAATTTATTGTTTGATATAAAAGTTACCAATTTATTGTAAAGATGAAAAATATAAAAATTCGAAGCATTTATGCAAGTATTTTATATTACCGAGATTCACACAGAAATCTCCTTTCCCTATGCCTACATTTAACCATAAAAAAACTTAGTATAGTCCCAATAGAAATTGATCTACTGCATTTCGCATATTACTGGCGATGAGTTGCCAACTATAGAAGCCGATGTAGACTTCATATCGTTTTCATGGCGAGGCGTTCCCTTTGGCTTCGAACCTGCACACGACCTGTGACACGAATTTGCGGAGGATGTCCTGACGCATTCTACCGACGTCCAAGACTTCCTCGTGGTTCGCCTCGGTGTCTGCTTCATCACAAGTGATGCACTCGTTGGTGATGAGTGATAAAGCGAATACGTTCATGTCGCAGTGGCATGCGGTGATCACCTGCAAGTTACAGATACTGGTTAGATAGAAACGCGACAAAATAACTTGATACATCCAGCATCATCGGCCTTTATCAGTGCTGGATATAGGCCAGTCCAATTTGCGCCATATTACCGTCTTCCGCTTCTGTTGTGGGATGCCGTGGATGCAGTATGAATCTGACAAAGGATAGCTCCGGAAGATGGGCAGCAGCGTCTATCCACGCAAGCACGCCAAGCATGGTGAGTATGGCTACAACTTCTTCATTTTCAGTACTTGGAGATCCACGAGGATTTCCAGCTGTGAGTCAACGTCCTACGACTGCTCAGATGATTACCGTCTTCGGCTTGCCACATCCTAAGTTTCATGTTTTATGCTTGCAAATGTATGTATATGTTACAATGACGTCTATTAAATGTTGCATCCAGCAATGGTATTAAACTAAGCAGTTTTAAAAAAACTTTCGTCCTCCATAAGTTTATACCAAGTAAAGGAAACCAACAGGACGGGCCCATGCAGCGGCTCTTTGTAAACTATAATCTAACAGATGAGGCTATGACTTTTTCTTACTACAATTCCCAAAGATGTGACCAGGCAAGCGACCGGTGAATCTCTTACTTTAAGTCTGCAAAGGCTTCAAAATGGTCGTTTCTAACAGTTTTGGTACAGCAAATCTGTCAAAATCAAGCACGTGATTGTCCATTGCAACAGCAGACTTTAACTTCAGAAAACTTAATTTTTACACAACTCTTAAGTTAGAAGAGGGCATGTTGTGTCGATGCTAAGTGGGAAAGGGGCAGGGGTAAATTATGTTTAAACCAATATTTTAGGAACGTTTAGCTACCTCATGCACCGTGGACATGCCCACAGCATCAACGCCAACCATCTTCAGCATCCTTAGTTCTGCCACCGTCTCAAAGTTGGGTCCTCCGAGACACGTGTATACGCCCTCTTTGACTAAATTCTCTATGTTTAACTCTTTGGCAACCTGAAATAAGAAAATTATGTTTATAGAACGGTTTACAATAAAACGTTGCATGCAAAAAATAAATAATGCATAAAACAGTGTATTATATTATCTGTGATAAAACACATCTACAAAACCGATTTGCGTGAGCTAGTTTAGGTACTAGGAAGCAGAATCATAGTAATTGATCGTGAGGCAATAAAACTATCTGGCAATGGCCAGTTTAAGGCAAAACATTCAGCAATTGTTTCCTGATGTCCATTTCAAATGTGTTGGCCACCATAATAACAGAATGCCTACAATGCGCGCTGCGTTGTCCCTTGTCACGTAAATGGCAATGATCAGTATACATATCAGAATAATAACGTAATAGAAACCAGGCTAAAATAACAACCAAAATCAATCATTCTGTACTCTTTTTACTTATGAAATTTTAAAGGAGCTAGAAAGAGGTGCTTATACAGTTGTATCTTCGTATTTTACAGGATGGCGTAAATGAACAGTCAAAAGGTTCTAAATTTGGTTGTACTTATGACGTACATACATATAATGCTACTAAATTAAAATGACGTGTCTGACACGATCATGATTATGTCAAGTAAGATCAACATAACATGGTCGCGTTTTTTTGGTTCGTAATGTCGGGTGTGCTGTTGGTAAATTCTACATAATTTGTAAGAAAATTTACAAAAAAGCGTGTGAAAAGGAATTAATAGAATCTTTAAACACTTGCCCAACTAAGTAACGACATAATATACTGTCCGTGTGAAAAAATGAGGAGGTAAGAAGTCCTTCCAATGCATGTTATTAAGTAACATAAAGATTGGAACGTCAAGATCAAACTAGGAAACGTCAAGATCGCAGCACTTACGAACGTAACGGGCTGTTATTGTTTCATTGTGACCTGTGCGATAACCTAGCGTCTAGAAGATGTCCCATTAACATGTCAATGGGAGCATCTTGTAAATAATGTAGGAGACGGTATTTTTAGAAGCGTTTTTTATTTATTTATTTATTAGGACCACCAACAAGAGATACACAGATTCAACACAATTTAAAACTTAGGGACTAAGGGCCTTGTGCTCCCCCAATTAAAGGCGGCCACAGCATGCACACAATTGAGCGCAACTCAACAAAAATAGGCACTAAAGGTAGTATCTAGTAAGTATTGAAGTTATATTGAGTAACAACAGGTAACAACCTAATAATTACATAATTATCTCAGTAATAATGTAAAATAGATAATGATAATTTTTCTGCTCCTTCCTATGTTGGTGCGTATATCATATAATATTAATTGTAGTTTTATATAGATCTGGTACCTATATTATGTTACAAGAGGATATACTGTGCCGACCCCAAATTCCGCCGGGTAATTATGAGTTTGACACTGAATTCAAATTATCGTGGCTTGACATAATTTTATAGATACTATATTCTGAATTTCACCACGTAGGTAACTAGCTATATTATCATACTGATGACGTTTCGTAGACCGATTAAACTTCAGAGGCCCGTCTTCAACGTTAGGAACTACTGAAATATTCGCATGCCTAATCAAATTCCAGCTTATCAATACCTAGTTAGATACTGTCGCTAACAGTACGAATAAACTTGGTATGATTTTACTTAGGTCAGTTTCATTACTTATCATATCCAGACTACCTCTTCCTAGCAAGCACTTTTGTGCAGTCTGATTCCATAGATTGCCTTAGCCAATTTTGTGATTTTATTTGTAGTCTTGTAGACTTATCTGACGTATCATACTCGCAATCAGATGTAAATGTTTGAATTAACAACTGATCTGACTTAAGTTGTGTTGATTATTACAGTATGTTCTGAAGCATTTGACTTGGCCCTTCTTTATTTTTTTTTCTTATTAAATATCACTTACCTCCATCAGGCAGTCTTTATCAATTCAAGTTTAGCAACGTCTAACCTTTTTTTTAATGACATGGTCCTTCACGATACTTTCTTAATAATAATTTTCCGTAAGTGGCTTTAACGTCGCCTTTGTACATGACTTTTCATTGTGTATTATTATGCTATTTTATAATTGTGTACAATAAATAATAAAGATAAAGAATAACGTCTCACCTAAAATGCCCTCAACTTTGGTCCTAAGATTACCTTTCTTTGTGCTGTGGGAAGGTTATCTTCTCATTGTATATTATCTTTAGCTCACCTCTCTAGCGATCTTCCTTAGCTCAAGTTTATACGCCTTGTTCATAGGCGGGAAGCGGGGTCCGAATCTCTCGTCGTTGGGTCCATGTAGCGGGTTGTTGCCCGCGAAACCCATCATATTGATGTGATCCTTCACGATCATGATGTCTCCGATTTTGTAGTTGGGGTTCAGGCCTCCAGCGGCGTTGGTTGCTATCAGAGTCTTCACACCTATGAGTTTCATCACTCGGACAGGGAGGCAGCACTGTAAATGTATTTCAATTTAGTATACACTAGCTGCGGTGTTGCCTGCGGCTTTGCCCGCTTTTAAGTGTTATTTTACACAGAGCTCTTATTTCCAAAAATATATCCTAGGATAGCCTATGTTATACTTATAACCCATGTCTGTGGGGCCCGAAGCATATGCCACAGATAAGGGGATAACCTCCTTAGAACTTCAACTCCCTGCCAGTGACAATCCCGTCCAGCCGTTTCAGAGATTAGCCTGTACAAACATACAGACAGACAAAATCCTTGCATATGCGTTTTGTAAATAGCCGTTAATTTAATGTTACAAACAGATGCATAATTTTACTAATGTTTAAATAACAATTCAGCGCTAATAGAGCAAAAACCGTATACAATTTTGTAGGTGGGCAATTGACCATTTAACGACCTAGTTAACTAGATTTGCGTGATTTAAATACAAGTATAAGCAATGCTTAATGAGGACAATTGAGAACGTAAGCAGAGAATTATCTCTAGTTGTCCTTTACCCCCTATTGTATTATATCGCAAGATAACCCAGCGCTAGGGGGTCGAGTGCCCTTTGCATCAGCATCAGCCACTATAGATAACTTATCGACCAAGGAAAACTTTTCAAAGCAAAGTTTCATGTCCATCGAATGATAGTTGTTTCATTTTAAAATACTCTGTTGTATGATACATTTAAATAAATAATACTGGACATTGTACATACAGCACCATCTAGCCCCAAAGTAAGCAGAGCTTGTGTTATTGGTACCAGATGATTGATAGACAAGTGATTTTTTTTTGTAATTTATCATACTTATAAAAACTCCAAGACCCGAGACAAATACCTGAAGAAAAACTAACTTTTTGTCCCCAGCGGGGATCGAACCACCGACCTCCTGCGTCTCAGCCGGCTATTGAATCAACGGCCCCACGGAGGTCGTCTGAATGTTGCATCATAGGATAGGATATTAATAAATTTAATGAGCTACAACTTGCAAGACGCACTTTTGCGACTTGTATGTAGGTTCAAGACATGTTATTTCTTTGGAAAAACTTATTCTACACGTTCAAGACAAAAACCAAGAAAAGAGTTTTGTTTTTTTTGTTTTATAGGATCTGTGTGTTTTTACAAGAATATAAGTATTCTTATAGTAATCTGTTTGCCATAGTACAAGCTTAGCTTAGTTTAAAACTAGAGGATGCTGTGTCTGATGTCCAGCATTATTTAAAATTGATTTATTTAGTAAGACGTAAGGCTGGCAAAAATTCAGGGTGGCCTATACCCAGCAGTGGGTGATTCCGGGCTTAGAGAAGAATAAGAGAAGTAAGACATTACTTTATACCATTAAATAAACAGGCATTGGTACAGCATTGGTCCTACTGCCTTTGTCCTACCGATCGGACCACATGAACTTTTTTTTCCAGTTGGTTCGTATTAACTATAATCGAACCAACAGGAAATCAAAAGTTCTCGTGATCCGATTAGTGGGACTACGTGGTTTAAGAAAACGTCAGTTTAGTTAATCGAACAGTCCGATTAGTTAATCGAACCAACTGGAAAAAAAAGTTCATGTGGTCCGATCGGTAGGACAAAGGCAGTAGGACCACGTGGCCAGAGGGACCAATTCCTACCTATGCTCTGGACGAGATGGCAAAAGAAAAAGGCCACCAGGTCCTACGACTACCACTCTACCATTGCCAGTAAAACGCTATTGAGCTGATTTGGGCCCAAATAAAAGGTATGCTTTTAATCTCAATTCCCATTTTGAAGCTTTATAAAAAAACCAGCTTTCCGATCGTAGCATGTGGTTTAAAAACATTACCATATACTAGATTAGACGTATATCAAGTGTAAGTTTTAGCATTATGTTACAGTTTATATAACCATTTGTATAATCACTAATTGAATATTAAAGTTATTAGGTAAAGTTAGGTATGCTGTTTGGCAACTTACATAAAAGACAAGTTTTAGGTGAATACATTGTATTTCCGTTTGCCATGAATTGACAAGGAATTGCCAAACAATGTGTATAACTGTTGTAATAATCGAGTATTGAATTATTACTATTAATAACGGTACAATGATTAAAATCCACCTTCGTATATAATAAGTTCTAATAAACAAAATATTACTTCCGATGTCACTGGATTGGTAGATACCAATCCAGAGATATCCGACCAATGAGAGGCTCGCATTCTCCGCCAATAAGACGCTGGTATTTTATGGCGGCGTGGTAACCCAACGGTTTTGGGAAGAAGCCATTATATCCGCAGGACAGGTAGTGAGCAGTAAGGTACCAAAGTTGAAGCATAAGAATTAAGGCAAAGAGCAAGTTTAAATGTAAAGTGTTAAAAGTACAGAAAGTATGATAAAGTTCTTCATGATAAAGTTTCTCATATCTTTGAGATTATTGCTTATAATATCTCAGAAGTGGTATATGACCAGTGACGCCCACAAGCCATGTAAGTACATATCCGCAATTTAAGTTTTTTTTCATCACCGTTCAATTTTGCGGTAGAATTTACGAGTCATGTTACGTAACTGAAGGAAAAGAAATACAAAGTTTGATCGCACGTGTTTTAACCAATAAGCACTGGTAAAAGAAAGTGATCGGGGCACTCCTCGTATTTCTTTAACCCGGTGAATCACCGTCAAATACGTGGCAAGGGTACTCCTTTGTAGTAATTAACGATTTTATTGGTTTTTACATGGGACATGCGAAAATGAATTATAAGCACTATTGTGTTTTTTTTCAACAAGAATTTAAAACATTATTGTACCTGGTAGTACAGGGCTGTTGTCTTGATTCCTATAAAAGGTAATAATGGTATAACGTAGTAAATACCTATGTTGATATTTAAATGTTTTGTGAACGTGAAGGTTTAAGAAAAGACTACATGCATAATTAGGCTAACGTACCTATTTTGAATATTCTATGCATATAATCTACCAAGTGTCTTCAATCTGCAAAGCATATAATCACAAGTAAAACTGATTTGGTTATTTTATTTATTTATTTATTTATTTATTAAAAACATACACAGATGGGCTAACAGCTTGCGCCAAAGCACCCAAATATTAAATTGATTTATATAATACAAATATATTCATTTACAAATTACAAACAATAGCTAAATTATAATTAGGATCAAAAAGTCAGATTCAATATAAAATAAAAATAAAAAATTATGTCAAATATACATTCAAAAAAAAACAATAATATAATATTCAAAAAATATGTCAAATAATGTTTAAAAATGTCACTAATTGTCTAAAGAAAGTAGCGAAATTGTCAGCGAATATGTCGAAGTCGGTTTGAGCTATAAAATTATTAAGTAGTGAGATTGCACGCGGAGTGGGAGCAGCGGCGCCGGTGCAAGTCCAAGTTTAGTTTTATTATACATGTATTATTTCGTTTCTTATCCGAGACCATGGGTTTAGACAAAATCTGCAAACGCCATGGACTGCCTCGAGGAAGAGCGTGGTCGCTAGCACTAACAAGTGCCAAGAGCGCAAGTGGGTCCGCTTCCAGTATGCATCCCGGACACCAGACACATTCGAGGTATCATGAAGGTCGGTCACCCCGTAGCCGATAAAGCAGTAAGTTTTTTATAAAGTTTTGCTACAGGTTTTGATAAAGTTTTTGTAAAGTTTATTTTCTCAATGTATACATATAAAACATGTAGTCTAAGACTAAGCCTCGTTAAGTCTTTTAAAGTCCAAGACGTCAAAGAGGCCCAAGAGGCCTTCTGGCTTCTGGCCTCAGAGGGGTCTAAGAGGTCCATAAGTCTATCACATGTCATGCTAAGTCAAGTATATCACATGTCATGCTAAGTCAAGTATATCACATGTCATGCTAAGTCAAGTATATCACATGTCATGCTAAGTCAAGTCTATCACATGTCAAGTCAAGTCTATCACATGTCAAGTCAAGTCTATCACATGTCAAGTCAAGTCTATCACATGTCAAGTCAAGTCTATCACATGTCAAGTCAAGTCTATCACATGTCAAGTCAAGTCTATCACATGTCAAGTCAAGTCTATCACATGTCAAGCCAAGTCTATCACATGTCAAGTCAAGTCTTATCACATGTCAAGTCAAGTCTTATCACATGTCAAGTCAAGTCTTATCACATGTCAAGTCAAGTCTTATCACATGTCAAGTCAAGTCTTATCACATGTCAAGTCAAGTCTATCACATGTCAAGTCAAGTCTATCACATGTCAAGTCAAGTCTATCACATGTCAAGTCAAGTCTATCACATGTCAAGTCAAGTCTATCACATGTCAAGTCAAGTCTATCACATGTCAAGTCAAGTCTATCACATGTCAAGTCCAGTCTATCACATGTCAAGTCCAGTCTATCACATGTCAAGTCCAGTCTATCACATGTCAAGTCCAGTCTATCACATGTCAAGTCCAGTCTATCACATGTCAAGTCCAGTCTATCACATGTCAAGTCAAGTCGTTCACATGTCAAGTCAAGTCTTTCACATGTCAAGTCAAGTCTTTCACAAGTCAAGTCTTTCACAAGTCAAGTCAAGTCTTTCACATGTCAAGTCAAGTCTTTCACATGTCAAGTCAAGTCTTTCACATGTCAAGTCAAGTCTTTCACATGTCAAGTCAAGTCTTTCACATGTCAAGTCAAGTCTTTCACATGTCAAGTCAAGTCTTTCACATGTCAAGTCAAGTCTTTCACATGTCAAGTCAAGTCTTTCACAAGTCAAGTCTTTCACAAGTCAAGTCTTTCACAAGTCAAGTCTATCACATGTCAAGTCACGTATATCACATGTCAAGTCAAATCGATCATGCCAAGTCGATCATGCCAAGTCGATCATGCCAAGTCGATCATGCCAAGTCGATCATGCCAAGTCGATCATGCCAAGTCGATCATGCCAAGTCTATCATGCCAAGTCTATCATGCCAAGTCTATCATGCCAAGTCTATCATGCCAAGTCTATCATGCCAAGTCTATCATGCCAAGTCTATCATGCCAAGTCTATCATGCCAAGTCTATCATGCCAAGTCTATCATGCCAAGTCTATCATGCCAAGTCTATCATGCCAAGTCTATCATGCCAAGTCTATCATGCCAAGTCTATCATGCCAAGTCTATCATGCCAAGTCTATCATGCCAAGTCTATCATGCCAAGTCTATCATGCCAAGTCTATCATGCCAAGTCTATCATGCCAAGTCTATCATGCCAAGTCTATCATGCCAAGTCTATCATGCCAAGTCTATCATGCCAAGTCTATCATGCCAAGTCTATCATGCCAAGTCTATCATGCCAAGTCTATCATGCCAAGTCTATCATGCCAAGTCTATCATGCCAAGTCTATCATGCCAAGTCTATCATGCCAAGTCTATCATGCCAAGTCTATCATGCCAAGTCTATCATGCCAAGTCTATCATGCCAAGTCTATCATGCCAAGTCTATCATGCCAAGTCTATCATGCCAAGTCTATCATGCCAAGTCTTATCATACCAAGTCTTATCATGCCAAGTCGTATCATACCAAGTCGTATCATACCAAGTCGTATCATACCAAGTCGTATCATACCAAGTCTTATCATGCCAAGTAGATAATGCAAAGTATATACCAAGTATATAATGCCAAGTATATAATGTCAAGTATATAATGTCAAGTATATAATGCCAAGTATATAATGCCAAGTATATAATGCCAAGTATATAATGCCAAGTATATAATGCCATGTATATAATGCCAAGTATATAATGCCAAGTATATAATTCCAAGTATATAATTCCAAGTATATAATGCCAAGTATATAATGCCAAGTATATAATGCCAAGTATATAATGCCAAGTATATAATGCCAAGTATATAATGCCAAGTATATAATGCCAAGTATATAATGCCAAGTATATAATGCCAAGTATATAATTCCAAGTATATAATGCCAAGTGCATAATGCCAAGTGCATAATGCCAAGTGCATAATGCCAAGTGCATAATGCCAAGTGCATAATGCCAAGTGCATAATGCCAAGTACATAATGCCAAGTACGTAATGCCAAGTACGTAATGCCAAGTACGTAATGCCAAGTACGTAATGCCAAGTACGTAATGCCAAGTACGTAATGCCACGTAATGCCAAGTACGTAACGCCAAGTACGTAATGCCAAGTACGTAATGCCAAGTACGTAATGCCAAGTACGTAATGCCAAGTACGTAATGCCAAGTACGTAATGCCAAGTAGGTAATGCCAAGTACGTAATGCCAAGTACGTAATGCCAAGTACGTAATGCCAAGTACGTAATGCCAAGTAGGTAATGCCAAGTAGGTAATGCCAAGTAGGTAATGCCAAGTAGGTAATGCCAAGTAGGTAAAGCCAAGTAGGTAAAGCCAAGTACGTAAAGCCAAGTACGTAAAGTCAAGTACGTAAAGTCAAGTACGTAAAGTCAAGTACGTAAAGTCAAGTACGTAAAGTCAAGTACGTAAAGTCAAGTACGTAAAGTCAAGTACGTAAAGTCAAGTACGTAAAGTCAAGTACGTAAAGTCAAGTACGTAGTCAAGTACGTAAAGTCAAGTACGTAAAGTCAAGTACGTAAAGTCAAGTACGTAAAGTCAAGTACGTAAAGTCAAGTACGTAAAGTCAAGTACGTAAAGTCAAGTACGTAAAGTCAAGTACGAAAAGTCAAGTACGTAAAGTCAAGTACGAAAAATCAAGTACGTAAAATCAAGTATGTAAAATCAAGTACGTAAAGTCAAGTACGTAAAGTCAAGTACGAAAAGTCAAGTACGTAAAGTCATGTACATATATATGGTCAAGTCTATAAGTTCCAGTCTAGAAGTCTATAAGTTCGAGTCTAGAAGTCTTATAAGTTCAAGTCTATAAAGTTCAAGTCTATAAAGTTCAAATCCATAAGGTGCGATAAATCCTATAAAGTCCATGAAATCTGATAACGAACATACGACTATGAATTTCAGTAATGGCTATTAAGTTCCGTAATTATTATTAAATCCTGTAATGACTATGCAGTCCAATAATTACTCAAGTCTAGTTAAGGCTATAAAGAATCATGAGGTCTTTAACATCTAATAAGGAATACGTAGTCTACACAAGACAACAAGGTTCGTCATCTCTTCATGAATGTCTAAGGTTCTTAAGTCTCTAAGGTTCTTATAGTAGCTCAAGTTCACAGTCAAGCTCAAGTTTATGTTAAAACTTATAGGCTAATTTCATAGTGAAGCTAATGTTATTATAAAGCTAAAGTTTATAATGAAGCTAAGGCTTTTATAGAAGTTGGGGTTTATAATGAAGCTAAAACTCATAATGAAACTTAAGTACTCAGTTGGTGAACCTAAAGTACACAATCAAGCTAAAGTTCATAATGGAAATAAAGTTCATAGTGAAGGTAAAGTCAAAGTCACTTTGAGTACATATTCAAGTTAAAGTTAGTAATGAAGCTACTTAATGACATTTAGTGAAGCTGATGTTTATACTAAAGTTATGATAGCCAGTAACGATCAGTCGATCGGGCAATAAAGTAAAGTTGAGCCGGTAACGATCAATGTCATGGATCGGGTAATTAAATAATAAACTGGTAACGATCAATGTCATGGATCGAGTTAACAATATAATAAACTGGTAACGATCAATGTCATGGATCGAGTAACGAATAATGGTTAACCGGTAACGATCATTGTTATGGATCGGGTAACAAATATGATTATCAAGACCCTAGATAATATAATATTCTAGTTAGTCGCTACGATTAAATTCTAAAAGTTAATAGTATAATATTAATTACTCAGATGAGTTAAAAGTAAAGATTTAATGTTAAACAACATATTGTCATAAAGGAGTAACTATTACTATAACATTAAAAACAAAATTATAGGTATATATATCAAGAAGGCATTTATACATGAACGATGGGACTCGTTAAAGTCAAATGGCCGAGCTGTTACAGTTTATATAACCATTTGTATAATCACTAATTGAATATTAAAGTTATTAGGTAAAGTTAAAGGTATGCTGTTTGGCAACTTACATAAAAGACAAGTTTTAGGTGAATACATTGTATTTCCGTTTGCCATGAATTGACAAGGAATTGCCAAACAATGTGTATAACTGTTGTAATAATCGAGTATTGAATTATTACTATTAATAACGGTACAATGATTAAAATCCACCTTCGTATATAATAAGTTCTAATAAACAAAATATTACTTCCGATGTCACTGGATTGGTAGATACCAATCCAGAGATATCCGACCAATGAGAGGCTCGCATTCTCCGCCAATAAGACGCTGGTATTTTATGGCGGCGTGGTAACCCAACGGTTTTGGGAAGAAGCCATTATATCCGCAGGACAGGTAGTGAGCAGTAAGGTACCAAAGTTGAAGCATAATAATTAAGGCAAAGAGCAAGTTTAAATGTAAAGTGTTAAAAGTACAGAAAGTATGATAAAGTTCTTCATGATAAAGTTTCTCATATCTTTGAGATTATTGCTTATAATAATTAGGTACCTACTTATGAAATAAATAATTATTTGATTGAATGATTGATAGAATTGAAATACTTTTTTTTCGTAAGTTCATTTATTTTTAAAATAATACTTCGCCGCCATTTACGGCACGAGAATTATATAATTTGCATAGCCTAAGCATGACAACGACAGCGTTCGGACCCAAGTTAGTTTTGGAGAAAGGAACTGATAATGTATCATAGGCTTTCTTTCTTGGTAAGCGACTTGGAATGTTTATTTGAACCTTGCTAGTTCGTTGCAATCAATATTGCCATTAACTGTCTTGTGCAAAAAGATAAGATCCATTTTTTTTCTCCGAGAGTTAAGAGAAGTCATTTTGTAGTTTTTCAGGCGGCCACGATAACTTTCTACTATTTTCGCCAGGTTATCTCTATAGCAAAGATGATATAAAAAGCGTTTTTGTACACTGTCTATGCATTTTGAATAAACAGCATATTTAGGGTTCCAGATCACACTTCCATATTCGAGCATGACGAGGGTTTCATATAATCTAACTTTAGTTTCGGAGGATTTCAAATCTTTACAATTTGTTATTACAAAACCTAGTAGGTACTTATCTTGAAAGATTTTATAACTAATTCTAAGATGTGTAAGTCAAATTTCAATTTTGAATCCATAATAATACCTACCTAAGTCTCGAATCTGATCTACGTGATTAAGTTTGGATCCATTTAAAAAAATACTATTGGTTTTGATCGTTTTATTTCGTTGAAACTGTATGTAGTGACATTTACTTACGTTGAGTGATGTAACATTATGATTGCACCAGATATTCAGTCTATCTAAATCGTCTTGTAAAAGTTGAGCATTGTTTACGAATATTGTAGAAACTCCAGAATTATCGAGAACATTAAGTTTACCTACGTTTAAGTTTCGTCAGCCCAAAATTGTTTTTATTGATCTCTGGTATTTACATTTTGATAAGACTGTTATTTATTTGCAAATAGTTGTTATTATTATTATGACGTAAGAAGTGCGCTTTTTGCATTAATTGAATTCTTCTTTTCAGTCAATTTTAGGGTTCTGTACCTCAAATAGAAAAAAACTAAACCCTTATAGGATCACTTTGTTGTCCTTCTGTCTGTCTGTCGAGTTTCGACAGACATACAGACGGAAATCAAAGTGATCCTGTAAGAGTTCCGTTTTTTTCTTTTTGAGGTAGGTACGTATTTTTTTTATTAATGCACGGGGCAGCTAGTTATAGATAGGTAATATTATTATGTTATATTATTTCTTATGATAAATAACCTTAACAATTATTTGTATATGGATTGATACTATGTTTATAAAAACACCTTTGCAAATAATGCCTCATCTTAGAACAAATTGTATTACCATAAAAAAGGTTATAGTGAGACAACCTTAAAAGATAGACAGTATATGCTTTCGCAGACTTTTTTTAGAACTTTTACGAACGAAAGAACAATACCGCCAAGCATGGTGTCTGCGTAACTTTAACCGTTTACCTACGCAGCGCACGCAACGGATGCTCTCAAAAGGAATAAATTTTCCCCGGTAATGCAATATTTTTCGATGATGCACCGATTCTATTCTTCATATCCTGATATAGCCTAAATCCTTTCTCAATCATTGGGGTATCTAATACTGAAAGATTTTTCACCGAAACAAACTCCAAACTTATTGATTTAATAAAAAAACATTTAAGTAAAGACCGAGAAAAATAAATCCCCTTTTGGAATGAAGGGGATTTTTTTAACGAGAAGATACATTTGTTCAACGCACATCGAGGAGCAATGAAAATAGCTTTTATACGATTTGGCTGCGACTTCTTGGTATGGTGGAAACCATGGCTGTCGTAATTGAATTGAACTCTACAAAGTTCTAGAAGTTAGTCAAGGTTAGAAGCCCTAATAGACATGGATTGCTGTAGGCTGTAGGTTCTTAGCTTCATTTATTATGCCATTCTGACGGTATTTGAAGAAGAAGAAGAAATACATTTATTAGACACACACTAAACTTAAAAATAACTATGGTAAAAAAGAACTGACTTATTTCTAATTTTAAAATAGGAGTACCTACCCAGTTAAATATTCTGCGACATAGTAACAAATAGATGGTAAGCAGCTCACTCAGCGGGTCAAAGCAGAATGAATACGATTTTAAGTAATGAGTTCACAAAGTTGTGTGAGTCCAAAGGGGCCTGACTCAGCATTATGCTCCCACACATAAGGAATGCTAGGAAGCGCTGGTTTTCAGTCAGACCCTAATTCATAGTTACCGTACGGTAACTGTAAATGACTTGATTTTTTTTAATAAAAGTCCGTATTTTATAGTACCTAATACGTAGTGTCAAGTCTGTTATTGCAATGCCTTCAAAATGGCCGATCTTTGATTCCTTTTTGACAGTTATTGTACGGCTAATCTGTCAAAACCTAGCACGTGATCGGACATTATAATACCATTGCAATAGCAGACTTGAGCCACTGGTAAGGTAATCTTTACTAACCTTCCATAGAGGGTATCCTTCATAATAATGGAACCTTCCTTGCATAGCCACAACAGGCACTCCCTCCAGTTTCCCAAACACCAACTTTCCATGGTGACCTTCCACTGTACTTATAGGGAAGTTTGGAATATCTTCGTAAGGAAAGCAGATCGGGTCGACTATGTTCTCTGCTAATTGTCCTGCAAAGAGAAGGATATTTTTGAGATAGAGAATTAAACGCTACCTATTTGATTTTAAAACGAATAATAATGTTTTTTCTATAGATTCCTTGCAACAACACACTATGTTTATACACTATGTATATGTTACCGGCCAAACCCGATTTCAGGATAAATTAGTTGCCTAGGCTAAACTAATTCTTCCTATATACAATTCCGAAGCTATTAAGGAAATGTATAAAATAAAAACATTGCCTGTGACAGAACCGAGATGGAGAGACAGTAGGTTATTAGGTTTTTTTTATAACCATCCAAAAACACTGCCTGTGGCAGAACCGAGATGGAGAGACAGTAGGTTATTAGGAAAAGAACTAGTTTAGCCTAGGCAAAACTAGTTTGTCCTGAAATCGGGTTTGGCCGGTAACATAAGTATATATAATTTTCGGTGTAAGAGTTATGACGTCTGGCGCCCATGCTCCTAAACCTAAATGCGCTTCATCTGAGTATTTTTTCATGAATTCGATAAAGCAAAATATACTTGTCTGTTATCGTAAATTGGACATTTTATGCACTAGCATGCCCAATAATTTGTAAAATTACGTAGCATGCTAATGAAAAACCAAAACTGAATAAGTACCCTCATTCCAATACGAACCCATCCCAGAACCGCAAATGATCCCGATGTTAGGTTTGGTTGGGATCCGGGATAGAAGAAAGTTGGCCGTCTCCACTAGCGTCTCGTATGAATATCTGCGAAAATAAATGATCAATTACATAACAGGCATTTATAAATTACGGTTAGCTATCTATTAAGATGCACAAGCATCAAAAAACAATTCACAACTTAATCAACAGGCATTTATAAATGACGGTTAGCTATCTATTAAGATTTATTTATTTATTTATTTCATATTTACATTGCCATGACAGTATAACAAAACACCAAAGCGACAAAGAAATGCATAAATTTTAAACTTAAACATAATATTAATCAGTTTTTTTTTCCACTATAACTATAAATTGGTTCTACCCAAATAGAGTAAAACCGTATCCGTGAATTTCGGCAACGTCATATTGAAAATATCAACACCCTCGTCTGCGCATAGTCTATTGATGGTACACAGGGCCCGCGTGAATGGGGACTTACTCAGTAGTTTGGTTCTGGCCCAAGATGCACAAGCATCACAAAAATTCACAACTTTCATATTAAATAGCGGGAATGTTTACGTATTTGTTATTGTTGGTGAAGGCACCAACTGTTTCGACCCTTATCGAGGGCGGTCGCGAGCCGAGTTCACCCTGACGAAGGCCCTCGATAAGAGTCGAAACAGTTGGTGCCTTCACCAACAATAACAAGTACGTAAACATTCCCGCTATTTAATATGAATGTAATATGTCACGAAAGTTACTATAGTAAAATTCACAACTTTAGATCAAACTTACAAAACACGCTCAAGTTTTGTCGGAAATACGTTTTGAAAACCTGCCATTTCGAAGAGGTTCATTCATAAACTCAACGTGAAATACAACAAACGCAATCTTGCCTCGTGGAGCTTGAATTCGCGTGTAACTTCTCAGGTTTCATACGATTCATCAATTTCACTACATCCTGGATCCAGTGTTGAATCTTTAATAAGGAAACAAATTATATTGTTTGGCATTATTCTTTGTAATCTTAAAAAATAGCAATCGTAGAGTATCATATTATTATAACGGTTAAGTTAGGTATGTACAAGATTAAATAAAACATTTAAATGTCGGGTAAAAACGCTTTTTAATGCAACTAGAAAAAATCTTATAGTTTTCAAATGGCTGTTCAGATTGGCTTAAATCATAGCTCAATACACTATGTTCTACTATGTCACCATTCACACAATAAAAAAACTAAATCAAAATAAGTTCAGCTGTTTGGGAGCTTTGATGGATACACAGATAGGTACACCATGTTAAACTCATAACAACCCTCGCTTTTTTCATGTCTTAAAAATGAATTATAAATCCTCTACTCGCGTCTTCATATAGAGCTGTTATTGTTGTCTAAATTTTCTGAAAGCAATGCATTTGGCATTGGTAACAAGTTAGTAAAATTAAAAGATTTTGAGTAACCTCCGACACTTTATCTAGTCTATGAAATTACCTATTTTTTTGTAATGTGTACCCTCAGTGTTGCAATCTACACATCATGCCTTTCATTTGATACCACACTTGGATATATTTGAAAACATTCGATTATCGATGAATAATCTCTTTCACCCCCCTTATCTTGTAAACATCTTAACCGATTTTGATAAAACATGTTAGTTAACAGTTTGAGAACCACTGTCGGAAAACCTGCTTTTAAATAAAAAGAACTGCATGCAAAACGGTCCACTCGTTTAAGAGCTACAGTGCCACAGACAGACACACACACTTAGCGGTCAAACTTACACCCCTTACAACACCTCATTTTTGTCGGGGTTAAAAATGTATATTTACTAATGTTCTTAGCTAAATATGCTCGAATTCTATCAAATGATGTATTATCCCAAATGTGTATCGTAAATTGAAATTAGGTGTAATAATAATTAATTAATTTAATTTAATTATTATGTGTATCGTAATCGTAATAGAAATTATTAATCGAAATTAATTATTATCTAATATTTTTTGACAATAGCACAAGCACCATACCAAACAATGTTTTCCAGATACTCGACTAGTTAAAAGTGTTAAAGGTTTAGCAGCCTACTCATTCCTACTTTGTAGAGCTTTGGATAGCTTTGGATTTTAACTTTATAGTAAGTGGATTTAGACAGTCAATTTTCCTGATAAAGAACCTCGTGTAATATCATACTTAGTCATAAAACACCCCAAGCAGTTAAATAGAGCAAAGAACTTATAAAATTCTGGTTTTACTTGTTCCATACCCTTGTTTCATATTTAGTCCACTTTGTTAACAATACCTTTCACCAATATGTAGAATATCACAACAATGAACTAACATTAAATATTGAAATCTTTGAAGCGTCAAACTGGTTGCAAATCAGGTGAATGACTACAGCAAGTAATGAAGATTGACTGCATTCTCAATATGATTCGCACCTGCGTTCCATCCTCGCTTCTTCGTAACATGTACTCGTAACTATGAATGAAGTGAGAAAACTATCGGATTTGAGTCGAGTTGCAGTTACAATTATATTGGACTAAAATACTTATTACCCTTCCGCATATACAAATCAAAATGAATTTAAAGTGTTCTATAAATCATCTGAGGAAATATCCAGCATTATTTATATATTTTTTATAATATGTAAGCATACGTACGTACATTTTGTTTGCTAGGGAGTATGCATGCGTTGCATTTAATCAATTGAATGTTTTCAAGGATTCCGTGGATTGATCAGTCAATGATCAGTTTGATATAGGTTGATACACAACTGTTGCTTCAATTGACTCCTATTACCATTTTATTAGAATGCTATTATCGTTTTTTTCCACAAGATTACACGCTATTTCATCATACGGGCGTTTAGTGCCGCAACTTACTTGCGGTATTGCTGAGGCAGACTCCATTTTTTGACCCCACGCAACATAATGATAATGTTAAAACTATAGCACCTAATTTAATTCTTTTTATGCGTTTTTTAGATAATTTGTGTGTGCTTGTGTGTGTGTGTGTGTCAAAAATAAATGTATTTATTTATTTATTTCTTACTTGTTTAGGTATATGTTAAAATTTACATATTTTTTTAGGTTCCTTTTAGATTTTTTACAATTTACCTAGTCATATTTTCTAAAAATAATAAATTAGGCCAGGTGCGTGTCGGGCCACGCGTGATGTATGGTTCCGTAGTTAACTGTAGACCTGTTGTCAGAAGTTGGTGTATATTTTTTTACCTTTACCAAAACATATTAACAGGAATTAATTGAATTTTCTGTTTAAAGTATCCCGGTATTTTTGGGAACCTTATCCTTATAGTTTTCCTAAAAAGTTCATGGGTGCAAACCAAAAGGTACATTCATGCATGGTTTTTTTCAGATTTGTAAAGCTAGCAATTTAGATTTTAGAGGACGCTCGAAAAAAGTTTAAAACTTTAATATTTTGCAATAGGAACCCTAAAGGTTTCAAATACCCATTCATCCCTCAAGATGGGAAAATCAAGAAAACCTTACGTGTTGGGGAGGTGCCCTGAATTAATAATTTTATTAGCATTTTTTGTAGCTTTATCTCGGCGTTATTATTTTATATGCCCAATGCAAAATAACAGCTTTCTAGGACTAATAGTCTCTTTGCAAAGCCGGTGACGGACGGACAGACAGTCATACAAAGCGAAACTATAAGGGTTTCTTATTTTTACTACGAACCCTAAAAAATATGGATAGAGCATAATCACTTGAATAAATTAATGAACATTACCTACTCTACCTTTTTATTAACCAAGGCTAATTACCGGAAATAAAAAAAAAACTGGAAAATTAGACAAAAACGTACCCATTATTGTTTTTCCCATTTCCATTTTCGGTTTCCACCTCCGGTAGTGTCTGCTTAGCCGGTACAAAAGCCTTAGCTCTGTTGATATTATTCGCGTTTACGGGAGCCATCACTACACTTTTAAAATTATTTACCGCAAGAAGTTCAGATAATCTGTCAGTAGCGATGTACAGCGTTTGATGTCGGAATATACAATGCGGCTTTACAGAGACGCCGACTGTTTTATAGATTACGCACGAGTGGACGATATGATTGTGTTCTTACTAATAATCGAACACAAGTGGTGTGATTACTCCCCTCTGACAAATATTTTGGTGTAGAATTAAAAGATAAAATGTTATGGTGCTCAGATTCAAGATAACCTATGTACATACATATTTCAATATTGACTCGTCGGTTTTATTGTACTGCTGGTAACGATTTAAATCTTTGCCTGGTAGTGGTAGTTTTGTAGAGAGATCGATGGTACTGCTCTAGTTTACTGTGGAATACAAAGTAATTATACCTACTATGTACCCAGGTATCTGTTGTAAACCGGATATCTACCAGTCGGAATTTGTGTCTTGTTTTGGTGGAGCCTGGATGACAAGCTTTTTACAAAGTGGGAATAAGTCAACTGCAATCATCATTCTTATTGCTTTATTCCATGTCTGGCGTGTGCTACTGTTCTATATAGAAGCAAGTTACGTAAAAAGGTTTCAATTAAATAAATAATGTTGGAGTTTTCAAGCAGAAACATCTAGCCCCAAGCTAAGCAGAGATTGTGTTATGTGTATGTGTACTAGATGACTGATATACTTAATACATTATACTACATAAATAGATATTTTTATTATATAAAGAAAAAAACAGAAACAAATATCAGCAGATCATACAGACATTTGTCCCGAGGCGGGAATCGAACCCGAGACCGCTGCCCCACGGAGGTCGTCAAAGCGAAGCAAACAAAGCTTGTGTCACTTGGCTACCATAATAATTGATAGTGACATACGTCATTGTAAATAATTATTTTTTTTGTAAATTTGTGCATACGTACGTAGGTACTTATCATACATGGAGCAACAGCCGGGTAAATACCTGCAGTTAATTATTCTCAGCTGGTTGTTAACTTAGACGGTATGTTAGAACTTGTTAACTTTCGCGATTTTTTAACATATTTAAATTTTTAAAAATACAGGATTTTATCGCGTCACGTCGGGAAAATAATTAAAAAAGGGTACCTACGCGATAAAATCCTGAATTTTGAAAACTAATAATATAGACGGTATTTTGTCTGAATAATGAAATAAATTATAATTATTAAATCAACTGCGTGGTGTCCTACCGATCGTTTCGGAAGGTGTGGCACCGCGACCACGACTTCCTTGTGGTACCCAAGTTGTGATTGAGCTGGCCCCACCTCTAAATGTGTCCGGCTCATGTAGCCAACCCACTGCCATTTAAGTCTAGCCGTCCTAAGAGGAGTTCGGGGGAGGCCTTTGCCCAGCTATGATGAACAATATTATTATTATTTAGTCTCCACTGTCCCACTGCAGGGCAAAGGCCTCCCTTCCCTTCTTCCACTCTTCGCGATTTAATGCAGTGACAGGCCACGTGCTCATATGAGTGTCCAGCTCGTCCCGCCATCTCCTCCTGGGTCGTCCGCGCGGCCGACATGCGTTTGGGGTCCACTCTGTGGTTATCTTTGCCCAAAAATCGTCAGGCATGCGACAAACGTGTCCGGCCCAGTTCCACTTCAGGCTTGCGGCCTTCTGCTCAACGTCAACGATCTGGGTTTTGGAACGCAGTATGCTGTTCCGCAAATAAACAATAGGCTAACAAAAAACCAACTGCGCCTCAGTGGTCGTCAATGATCCAGTCTAGCTGGAATGGATTACTGGACGAAATAATAAAATAAGCCATATCTAAATACGAGTAACATGATAATCGTCATAATCAGCAGCCCGTAAGACCGCTGGTTCAGTCCAATGAGGAATCCTCGCTTGGAAGCAGGTTTGTATTGATATACAAAAGATCAATTTTATGGGGCGAAGCCCCCTAATAAGCATAGCGCTGTTTGTCTGTCTGTCTGTGTATTTGACGATTACAACCGAACGCGTTGACCGATTTACATGAAACCTTTTTTTGCACCGTCTTAATGAGAGAAGGGGACTGATTCCCATGGACCGGAGTTATCGTGACCTCAAAAGGTCACCAAAAAAATAAAAGTCTTCAAATGGCCGAAAACGTCCAAAAACCCAAAAACGACATTTTTGACCTTTGGTGACCTTTTGAGGCCTTCGCCCCCTTTTCTGGTACCCCCGTACCAATGCTTGTCACTCCTCTGTTCTGACAGCCTGCCCGTATAAATTAGACGAGTGCAAGCGAGACTCGCGCCCTAAGGGTTCCGAAATTAGTAGGTAGATATATTATTTGATGACATATAGGTATTTGCTAGGATTATTAGGACGTTAAACTTTATTAAAAAGACGCGTAAACTAATTATAATTAGTAGTAATTAAAGGTATTTTTATTGAAGCGAAAGAAAATACTTATGTATATTTATATATTTATTGATCTAACGTAATACCGTACCTTAAATCTTTAAATAATTATTTTTCGAATTTCTAACACATTTTTTTAAAACTTCAATACTGTTGTTTTATTTGGGTTTTTTTACACTTGTTAACTGGCTATAACTTCTGAATGCCCTTGATCTTTGAAGGGCGATCTCTGTTTGGTATAAATTTCAAATTGATACCTTCAGCCGTTTCGGATAAAAAGGGTCTTGACAGACAGACAGACAAACAAGTGATCCTATTAGGGTTCCGGTTTTTCCTCGTAATCTTCGGAACTCTAAAAGCACCTGTGTGAAGAACGGTTTTGTGCTTTTCTATTTTGACGAACTCTACTAGACCACATTAAATAAATATATTAAACAATTATTAATTAAGTGTGTAGCTCATTACATCAAAGAAAGATAATTAAGTTCAATACTTTTTTTAGGTATCGATAGATAAGTCTAACCGTCTCCTCACTTTCCATAGATAAACAATCGCCAACAGGTAACTTATTTCTACATGTCTTTTGAAACAGGGAAAAGTATAGAAGCATTGTGACAATTATTAACATTTCAAGATGTGTATACTGATAACCTGTTCAGAAAAAAATTCAATGGCATTAGTATTCAAACATGTATGAAGTAGTGATTAAATCTTCTGGAATAAGTGACTTCCTAGCTATGGAAAATAAATTATATCAATATCTCCAATGCGCTGGTTTTAAACAGGCGTGATGTTGGTCATAATTTTCTGTACTTTTTTGTTCTTTTTACTTCTGGACCAAAGTTTGAAGCCCGGGCGACTATATCCGCCAGGTTAAAAATTTTAAAATTATTATTAAATCTAATAAACCTAGTTACTTATATCTGTAAAATTATATTTTCTAGGTCCTCCGTCATTGCCTTTTGTGGGAAATCTTCTAACAGTTATTTTCAAATCGAAACAGGAATTAGCATATAAAACTTGGCAGTCCTGGTCTCGGAAATATGGAGATCTTCTAGGTCTAAGGTTAGGCAGTGCCAATGTCGTCGTGGTGTTTGGAATGGATTATATCAAAGAGGTATCGTCCAGAGAAGTATTTGAAGGACGCCCTGATGGATACTTCTATACCATGCGATCGTTTGGAAAAAAAATCGGTATGTATCGATTTGACTTTGGATAGAGGTTGACGCAATTTTTACGATCATCATATTTTCAGGTATAGTGTTTTCGGACGGGCCAAAATGGGCTACAACCAGGCGATTTGTTCTGAGATATCTTAAAAGTTTCGGATACAACTCTAGTCATATGGAAAGTTACATTGAAGAGGAATGCAGAGCTTTAGTGAAATTAAGACTGAAAGATGAAGGACGTTCAGTGGTTGTCAATTATATGTTCAACGTGTCCATTATGAATATTATGTGGAGAATTGTAGCTGGGAAAAGGTAAAATTTGATTTTATATTCTAGGAAATAATTATGTATGTTCGCCGTGAAATATATGCCGTGGGGTGCCGGCAATAGAATGTTACCCCTCCTCTCATGCCCGTGGATGCAGTAAGAGACTGCTAAGGGGTACCTCCGGAATATGGGCAGCAGCGTCTTTCCGTGTATGAACATCCCAAACTGCGCTCGCCAACCGCCTGCCAAGCGTGTTGAGTATGGCAACTACCCCTCATGGAGACCCATGAGGGAGGCCTGTGTTCAGTAGTAGACGTTTTACGGCTGAAATGATGATGATGATGAATTATGTTCGGACCAGTGCAAATCGAAAGAGTAAAAACTTAGAAATAAATTTAAAAAAATATTTAAAAAAGTTAAGTTAAATAACAAACATAAATATGATATTATATAAGATATGGCACAAATGTGGCTTTGTTTGTACAACTACGATGAAAAGGAAGAAGGCATGTTATAATTTACATAGATGGCCTACGATATGTGGTCAACAATACAAATTAACCTACTTCTGTTTGAAAATCAACAAGAAGAAAGTGATTTAAATTAAATATGCTAAATCGTTAGAAAGTCAAGACAAATCGAAAAGCTCTACGAAAAAAAATGGTTTAGCAATAGATAGAAGGAAACCTATGCAAACATTCAGTTAATCCCTGCTCGCAAACTTAGTACAGTACTATTTAATCTATTCTCCAACCTCCAAACACGTAGGTATAACCAAATAAAAAAAAACTCGGTCATTTGTAGGTGTGTATTACTATTATTGGTACAACTAACTAAACAATTACCTATGTATATTGAGTCCGAACGAAGAAGCTCATGGTCGGGTATCGGACTCATTAAGATAATAATTTCGTCATTTGGTAAAACAAAAACAAGATAGCGGTACAGTTTTATTGGTGGTTACAAATATTTCAGCGCTCTTTTGTCATCATCATCATCATCATATCAGCCGCAGGACGTCCGCTGCTGGACAAAGGCCTCCCTCATTGATCTCCAAGTACTGCGGTTGGAAGCCGTGTGCATCCACCGCCGACCAGCGGTTCTCACCAAGTCGTCTGCCCATCTTGTGGTGGACGTCCTACGCTGCGCTTGCCGGTCCGTGGCCTCCACTCGAGAACTTTGCGGCCCCATCGGTCATCTGTTCTGCGCGCTATATGGCCTGCCCATTGCCACTTCAACGTGCTAATCCGTTTGGCTATGTCGGTGACCCGAGTTCTTTTACGTATCTCCTCATTTCTGATTCGATTCCATAGAGAAACCCCGAGCATGGCCCTCTCCATAGCTCGTTGAGTGCCTCTGAGCTTATTCATAAGGCCAATAGTGAAGGACCACGTCTCGGTCCCATAAGTCATCACTGGTAACACACACTGATTGTAGACTTTCGTCTAAAGACACTGAGGTACATATGTTGGACGAAAAGACGTTGCGAAGTTCCCAATTTTTTTTTTCGAAATGACAATATATTTTGTTGACCGCAGATGGCCATGACAACGTTACCGAACTATGGCGAGCGCAGAAGGCGCCCAGCCGTTTTGTTAGGTTTGGGCAACAAGCTCAAGGGCATCACTTAGGTTCGAACCACGGCTTGGACTCTTGCCAGATGTCCAGGTGCAAAACTGCACCTTAAGACGGAAGAGTGTATTCTTCGGCCCCGCCGGCGGGACCGGTTATTGAAGGTGTGCCTAGCAGCTATGTGGGACGGGTTGACGTCACCTCCGGGTTAGCGGCGATGAGCTCGTCAACGGGCAAGCCGAGAACGTGTCTCGGTCGACGGAGGAAAGAAAGTTTCCCAAACGCTGCCCATCTGCACTTTTGTGCCTAATTGTAAAAGGGGATGGGCCATTTTTGCATTCTTTAGAATGCAAAAATAGCCCATCCCCTTCTTCATCCGGATCTTTGCCTCAGCAGTACAAAAGGAAAAGAGAAACTGTTGCACATTCCCATTTAGGAAAATTCCTAAATAATGATAAAGTCCAAAATGATGCAGTTCAGGAAAAGGGGAAGCCTTTTATTAAACGACGAAAAAAGGAGTTTTCTCAATTCGAGGGGCACCTTCGAAAATCGTAGGGGCAACTAGTGCGTTTGTTAATTTTTTCATTAAGTAATTTAAAGCCATTGAAGTATTATAAAGCACTACAATTTAATGAAGGTCTGGAGTCGATCTGATGATGGAGACGAAAGACAGTCTAGGGAACTCCTCAACGGTTTACAGCAGCTACCTTGTGTTTGGACTTAATTTATTTATTTTGATGAGAACTTTAAAGTTTCCTGTTTGAAGTAGGTTTTTTTTTGTTAAAAATTATATTTACTTGTTTAAAGTGCTAAAGTATCATTTACAGAAAGGTAGATCAGGGTAGCCACATTCACGGTCGTGGGGCTTCGAGTCCCGCCATAATTTATTTATTTTGTTGCATTTTTAATTTCATCCTATTTATTTAATTTTCAGATATGATTTAAACGACGACCGTCTGAAACATTTATGCGATCTCGTCATGAGATTATTCAAGGCTGTCGATATGAGCGGCGGAGTTTTGAACTTTCTGCCGTTTTTGAGGCATGTTATGCCAGATCTAATCGGTTACACTAAGCTACAGAAGCTGCAGAATCAAATTCACGAATTTATTGAGGTAAGTAACTTCCTAGGAAAATAATGTATAAAATAGGTAGCAATGCAGCAATATGAAAATATGCGCCACGAAACGTGTTAAGTACCTATTACAAACTTTTATTTCGTTTCACCTATCACGGCGTCTGTCTGTAATCATAATCAATCATGCAAATTAAATTTAAGCCATTTCCTGACAGCCGATCAAATATTTTACAATGCTTTTAGTTCTGGTGAATACTTAGTTTCAAAATGGCCGCCGCGCCGCGTTTTTTTCAAACTCCTAGACAAAGGGTATCAAATGAAAGGCTGTTTTTAAAATAAGTTTTTTTTTTTAATCTGATAACTTGTCCCAGTAACAGGCAGTAGGTTATGTTTACCTACTGTAGTTTATTTTGATAACGATTATCATTATTCTGAAATATTACGCTTTAAATACCTACGTAACAGTAACAACAACACCTACGTAACAGTTTCTCAAAATCAACAGCAAACCATTAAAGAACACGAACAAAATATTGACTTGGAACACCCGAGGGACGTCATCGATGCATTCCTTATCGAAATGATGGACAAGAAAGATCAACTTTGTACGTATTGTATACATGTTTATCATTTAACAGTTAAAAATAAAAACCAGGTGTAGGTAGGGTACCTCTTATTATGAAATTGGCTCGATTAATTCCAGTGAGTCAGTCTCATCATAGTCAAATAAAGGTGATACACCTAAGATAATTATGATAAAATGTCGTAAATTAAATTAGGATTCATATATTTTATGAGATTAACAAAACATTTCCTATTTCCTCTCACTAGTCACAAAAGAAGATCTCCACGTAGTATGCTTGGATTTACTAGAAGCCGGCCTGGAGACAGTGTCTAACACAGCAGTGTTTATGATCCTCCATTTGGTTCGGGATCAAGGGATTCAGTGGAAACTGCAGCAGGAGATCGATGAGATAATTGGACACGATCGCGCGCCAACAGTTAACGAACGAGCAAGGTACCTTTACTCCAGCAACTTTCGATGTTTATCAACAACTACTTACAAAAAATAACTTTATTTCTGTTGGGTTTTATATACGTTTCAGTTACTGGGAATTTGTGACCACTCCTTCAATATAAATTACTATTAACTCGGTCAAAAAACTAACCCTTAGGAACAATATGAAGTGTGACAGTTTGTTAACAAACATTCTACATCGTTAGTGTCTGGAGTATATCTTCTTCTAAAACATTCCGTAATTTATAACCAGTCTCCATTAAAAAGTATTTGTAAACAACTTCTAATTAAGAGAGTTCACTAGATTCATTTAACGAGCAGGGCTATATTATAATACTAACTGACCCACGCAACTTCGTCTGCGTCACTTATCAGAGATAGTGCGTCGTAAACCTATAAAACAATCGTAAAGGGCTTGAAACTTCTTTTTTTTTCCACGAACTACTTGAGAACCATTGAACTAATTTGTTTAAATGTTAGTTTGTCTATACTGGGTAATATGTATTGGTTAGTTTGAAGATTCATGATCGCCCGCGCACATCATTCCGCATAATTGAAAGGTAATCCTGTGATATCTTCTAAGATATTCTTTGAATTCAAATAATGTTAAAGGCATTTCTGTTCAAAATTTAATACTTATGATGAATAACTGAATAACGTAATTATTAGGATAAAGATTGATACTATTGATGCTATGTTTATAAAAACATCTTTTCAATTATACATTATTTTACAACATTATGTTACATGTACAATTATGTGTTACCATAAATAAGTTTATAGTGAGTTAACCTTAAAATATAGACATACGAGTATGCTATTGCAGACTTTTTTTAGATATTTTTAAGGGGAACCGTCATACACGATGGCTGCGTAACTTTAAACGTTTACGCAGCGTACGCAACGGAAGCTCTCAAAAAGAATACATTTCCTCCGTTTATGCAAGACTTAAATGATGCTTCACTCCTAATAGTCGTCGCGTGATGTTATATAGCATAGCCTTTCTCGATAATTGGGCTATTTTAGGATCATTTTAACCTCACGGTTTAAGTGGCGTGTTGCTATTTTTCACAACTGACAGGTTATAAACTGTTTCAATATTTGGAGATATCACTTCTTAAATATGTTGTTAAAAAAGAGCCAAATTAAACCGTGAGCTAAAATTGATGCTAGGTTATCAGCAATATTCAATTAAATAAGTTTTAGAATTATTTACAGAACTTGATCTCAATTTTGTGGGCGAAGTCGACAACCACGACAGTCTGTCTAAATAATGAACTTGGCTCCCATTTGCACGTTTATGTTTTTGATAGGATCTATACATCATATCAAGTTATCTTGATATCAATATAGGGCTGCGTAAATTATCAGTACCAATTTATAGAACATAAGAAACATTTTATTGCCTATACTTAAATAGTATATACTAAAGGGGCTTTTAGTAATCTTTGGAGCTCTATTTATTGCTACTCATCGTTTATACATCAATGTGTCAGCCCTGTAAATAGATAGATAAATAAACTCTTTATTGTACATTCACCATATAACATAAATTTCACAAAGAGAAACACAGACAAATATAACATACAATAGGCGGTCTTATCGTTATGCACTTAGCGAGTTAATTTATTATTTCATTGAGTATTATATCATATATTTTTCTAGAATGGTTTACACTGAAGCTGTTATACTGGAAACGCTCCGAATATCAAGTGTAGCTGCAGTGGGGATTCCTCACATGGCGCTCGATGATGCGAGACTCGGAAACTACATCATACCAAAGGTAAGCAAGAATAGTGTATAGCAAATCGTAAAAGTACTGTACTGCGGCTGAGATGATGATGATGATATATGTATATCTATCTTGTAATGTAGGTATGTATGCTAATTTGTCCGGGTCACATCTTGCAGGCTTATTTTACACCAATTCCCGACGTCCGATTGAGCTTATTATTTGCATACAACTTTATTCCGGTGACAACATAATCTACTATACTAACTAGCCGCACCCCGCAGTTTTACCCGCGTAGTTCCCGTTCCCGTGGGAATTTCGAAAAATCCCTTCTTAGTGCACCTCTAGGATTCTCAAGGTATATGTGTGCCAAATTTCAAGTCTCTAAATCCAGTGGTTTAGGCTGTGCGTTGTCTGTCAGTCAGTCAGTAACGGAAGAGTTTTATATATATTGATATTATAAAGAGGTAAAGTTTGTGAGGTTGAAGGGGGTAATCTCTGGATCTACTAAACCGATTTTCAAAATTATTTTACTAATATTATAGAAAGCCACAGTCAGTGCCGGTTTTAGCACTACCAGCGCCCTGGGCGAGATTTATACGGCGCCCCCTAACTGCAATTCAAACCCGTATGAAAAAAGGAAAAAGTAATTAAAAAAAAATACTTTTCTAGCCTTTCTGTCGGCGAACTCTTTTATTATTTTATCGAAATCAAGGTTTTCAGCAATTTCATTCTCGATTGACAAAGTTGCCAAGTATGTCAATCGGGATTGCGATATTGTCGATCGCAGATAGGTTTTTTTCAGCTTAAGCTTAGAAAAACTCCTCTCCCCACTAGCAACCGTTACAGGTATAGTTAATAATATGCGCATTGCTATCCATACATTTGGATACAGTTCTTGTAAGTTGCGATCTTTGATAAAATTTAAAACAAAAACAAGGGAGCCACATTCTGATCAGGCAAAAAAGATTTCAGACTTATGAGTTCATCACACAACATACACCCATCTATATCTGATTTAGAGTCTACAGTTAATTTCAATTGGAGATCACCACAGAGTTTGACAAGGTCAGGTTTTTCCGGAATCTGTTTTATATTGTACAAAAAAGACCAATATTCCGAGTACTCATTTAACTGTTCAAATATTTCATTGACTGAGATTAATGTAGTGTCGCAGTTGAAAAATTCAATCTCAATTTTTTTTTTCGGAGAAGCTATAGGTTCATCGCGGGCAGTTTCACCAGCTTGACGCTTAACATATCGAATTCTTGTCGTGGCTCAAATAACATCAACTCTCTCTAATTTAAACGTAAAAAAGAGATATATAATGTTTTTCTCGATGGTCGGGGATTCCCGGTAAAATTAAATGTATGCAGTGCTCCGATTTGAACACTGGATAATTTACGAGTAAGTAGGCCTCGCTCAAAGAGCGAGATGAAATAAAGGGGCGCCTGCGGCGCCCCTTTTTTTCGACGCCCTGGGCGGTCGCCCAACCGCGCCCTACCCTAACGCCGCTACTGGCCACAGTACCTATTTGTGAGTGTTATAGGCTATACCTAAATTACCGCCCAACGAAGTGTGGGCACCAGGTCAGCTAGTATTCAATACTTTCAAATCAGTAATGTCAAATGGCCGCGCAAAATAAGAGAGCCCCTTATAACCAGAGTTTCTTTGGAACCTGTGCCAAGTTATTTTTTAATCCTGCTTTTTGATACTAGATTTATCATAGTTTTTTTAGAAAATTGATGCAATCGTTATTGTTTTTACGACTATTGTATTTTAGATAGCAGTAATTTTATCTTCCTGCTGATTGTTACGATAAATTAAGTAAGATAATCTATATAATATATTTCTTTTCGTGCCTTACCTTAAAACGCTGATTGAATTTACTAGTACACTTAAGTTAGTAAAGGTAAGTAAGATAAAATAGACTTAAAAACCGCCGTAAAATTAATCACCTGGTTTTCTTCATAGAATCTCTCAATATTATAAAGAGGAAAGATTTGTATGTTGTATTTTGTATGTTGTATGTTTGTAACGTATGCCGTGTATGCCGTGGGGTGCCGGCAGTAGAATGTTGCCCCTCCTCTCATGCCCGTGGATGCAGTAAGAGCCTGCTAAGGGATACCTCCGGAAGATGGGCAGCAGCGTCTTTCCGTGTAACAACATCCCGTACTGCGCTCGCCAACCCGCCTGCCAAGCGTGGTGAGTATGGCAACTACCCCTTATGGAGATCCATGAGAGGAGGCCTGTGTTCAGTAGTGGACGTTTTACGGCTGAAATGATGATGATGATGATGTTTTTAACGAAACGTTTAAAAATCACCATCAGAATGCTACATTATCCCCGAGTACCATAGGCTATATTTTATTTCTGTATTCCCACGGGAACGGAAACTACGCGGGTGAAACCGCAAAGTGCGGCTAGTTGTAAATAAAATATCCAATACTACAGGGGACATTCCTATTGCTTGCGATGCACGACCTTCACAACGGCAATCGCTGGAAAGACCCTGATGTATTCCGTCCGGAGCGTTTTCTTACTAAAGATGGGAATCTAGTCCAAGGAGAATGTTTGATGCCCTTCGGTTATGGTGAGTTTACAATAACTATATTATCAATAACTATACTATTGTACAGTCGCGCTCATAGTAAAGGATATCACTAAGGTTACACTAAGGCTTAATGCTATCCTTTACTATGAGCGCGACTGTACCTACTCACCACTTATTAATTGATTCAGGCGTGTCCTTGCGTAAATCCAGTATGATATCTTCAAATAAGTGACTATTATTTGCCTACGATTCCGCTAAACATACTCTTAGTGAGTCCTCATTAAATAAATGTTTCGTTTGTATTTCAGGGTAACAGCCAATTGTTTTATGAGAAAGTTTCGTGGAGATGTTATAGAGAGATATTTCTTTAATCTGTTTAAATAACAGGTGAACCTAATGATCACGCAGCGTGGTCTTAGTAATAGCATGGTAATAGTTAATGATCCGGCTGATATGATTTCAAAAAATATGACATAAGCTGTTCGAAAAGTCAGTCTTTAAATTTTTAATTCGACTAGAGTCCTTTACCTCTGAGCCTTTCTCTGTTACAATGTGCTGTGTCCAAGTCACGCAACGATTAAACATAAATAGATGATTAAATCCTAGATGCAAATCTCATTAGCTGGTAAAACGCTATAACATTGGGTTTCATAAAAAACCGATTTCAATAATTGAAGAAATACATAATTAATTTTTATTTAAGAGCTTGTTATGGGAACGAGATGAGTCTTGGAAATGAATATCAGTCATAGATAAATTAGAAAACATGTAACCGGGTATTTCTGGCGTACTCGTAAATTACCTTTATTACCCGACCGATGACATTTCGACTGGACTGTAACAGCCATGGTCTTCGGGAAGACCAGTCCGGGGTATTTTATAACCAGACGGCTTCTTTTTCCCAAAACAAAAACTCTGCTTACACTGGGATTATGTGACGCTGTGTCCAGTATATTGTATTTTTTACTAGGTAAAAGACGCTGCATCGGCGAAGGTCTGGCAAAGTCAGAACTATTCATGTTCTTGACGCATCTTCTTCAGAACTTCAACTTGAGATTACCAGAAGGAGACCCACTTCCTTCTACGCAACCCATTGAAGGACTATCCCTATCAGCTAAGCCTTTTAGAGTTATATTTGAGCCGAGGTATTAGGTGTGGTGTTTAGATGGATTTACCGATCAACCTTTAGAATAAACGTCACGTAATCTAACCTCTAGCTATTTTATTGGTCATGTGGAATTGACAAATCTTTTTAGTGATTTTTTTAGTGGAATTATTTTTACTATAGTGGTGTTGGGTATCTGTAAATTGAGTTACTTATTACGAATCATTTATCACCTTAATTGTTTATGTTTTTGTTGACCCATTTACCCCAACTCGATTAAGCAGAAGTCACGCGAAATGCAAATGCTATTTAATTTGATAGTAGATAATCGTTATGCACTGATCAATACTGAGAAAAAATCTACCTACAATAGCTAACTCGGTTCCCTCTTGCGTGTTTACAATACACAAAGGAGTCGCCATAACACAGTCAGCTGATTTGTGTTATTATCGAGAATTCTAAATGCTCAAGGCTGTATAACATTGTAGCAAAATTTCCTTCATAGACAAAGTCGGGCGTCTGTCTGATAAAGGTCTGATACAACCAAGCAGATACCTAATGGACAGAACTTTTATGCCAAATGTCAATCATGTAATCAAAGGTGTGAGCTAAAATTGAAATAACCAGAACCTATAAAATTACACCAATCTTTGTTCCTGGACTGAAAATCGATGCAGTCCACGCATGCGTAGAAGGCACCACTCGCTAACACGTACCGAGCAACCCGGCCCGAGTCTAATGCCAATAAAATTGTATTAAATCAAAGAAAATCTGATTACTTTCCAAATCACCGAAAATATCTTTACGGGATTGCACTTTAACACCGTTGTTGAAGTTCTCGTGATCTTTGAATCGTAATGTGAAAAGAGAAACCCGAAGTCTACCAAAGTGAAGTGCTGAACACAGCTACCGAACCAACAGCCTTTGTTATCACCAGATCTGATCAGTTGATTGATTCAATTCTTTTTATTAACCTTTGTCTGCGGGTTCACCCGCGTAATTTACCACCTATGTCCCGTCCACTGAACATTCCCACCCTGAACATCGACGATCTACCGCGTCCCCGTCGTCGGCCCCGTAACCCCCCTGCCGTTCCCGTGATCCACGTTATCTTCAAGTTCGTTACCCGTTTCTTCGTCCTCATTCCCCCCAACAATCAGGGTTAAGGAGTATATGATTGCTTTATACTGCATCCCTATCCTCTACTTAGTTAATTGTGATGTTTTGTTGAATGAACACGAAATGTGAGAAAGTGGTGGAGATGAATGAGACCCTAGGCCGCGGATACGCCCGGATCGAGGCGATTCGCACGGCCCGAGGGGAACCTATCTCCAACATGGCGAATCCTAGCGCTCCACCCCCGGACCAATACAATATGGTGTACTTGACGCTGTTCTGCGCTGGTGCTGCTTTCTTGCTGCCGTTTAACAGGTAAACCTTGACTTTTTTGTAACTTATGTCTTAAATCTTAGTAACAACAATGATATGACCTTCTGCGATTCTTAAAGAATGTTGCCAACAACGAACCGGAGTCATTCTCCGTTATTTGAAGGATCTGATTCCGCTTGAGTCGGGAAAGTATCTGTCAGAAGGGCAATTCATAATGCATTCCGACGCGGAACACTAGTGCAGGGCTGGTCTCCCCCTTTGGTACTTTAAATACGATGAAAATCTGTGATTGATAAGCATTCAAGCAGGATATTTTTTTGCTTTTAAGCAAGATATTTTTTCTGCTAACCAAGAAAGGACACATGTTGAATTAGTATACATATACATCATGACAAAACATGCAGCGGTTGTCAGAAGTACCTAATCATGAGAAGCATTATTCATCTTTCAATGAACTTATGAGGTATCAAAAACCGATTTAGATATATAGTAGGGTAGCCCGTAATGCTAAATTAGTATAAAAAGGTGCATAATTGCCTGGATCCTCATATGTGAGAGAATTAAAATGTTAAAAAAACTATTTGACGTTAGGTTTCCTTGTTGGATGTATTTTTTTAAGTAACATATTTTGTAAGGTAGTTACTAGTAGTTAGTGTGTCTGGTGATTAATAAAACTGCTTCATTGTACCATGTTTTCAGCTTCATTATGGCTGTGGACTACTTCCAGTACCACTACCCACAGAGCACCATTATGTTCGACATGTCCACTGTTTACATCGCGTCCGCGTGCGTCGCTGTGGTCATCAACAATCTGTTATTGGACGTCTTCTCTTATAACACGAGGATTACATTTGGTAAGTTTTACGCAACTTTTGTTCTGATTTAAATGATGCGATGATTCCATTTGGTTTATTTAATGAATTAATCAGTTTGAGTTAAAAGAGAATAGCGAGGCATGGGTAGATTTACGACGTAGCTCCATCTATGAAAGATGATTTAAGTGATGTCAGTGAGGAGGTAGGACATCTGTGTAGGGGTTTCCATTCAAATCTAGGGAATTTTAATTATATTGGACGTAATTTGCTGCAAACAGCAACGTTCATGTTGAACAGTTCTCTTATCAGCCAGCAGGTCAAAGGTACAGGTATCGTGGGCAACTACTCCGTCGGCTATGGTTTTCCTCCATAAGTGTCCACGATGAAAGAGTCAGACTGAAGACCGTGCATTCAGTGCGTCAATAGTCAGTGAATTTTTTTTTTATTAGCTTGAACTGTCTCACTACAAGGCTCCCTTCCTCTCCCTTTTAATTTTCCTGTCTGTTATGTAGGTTCTGGTGCGCAGAATCGAACTTGTATGTGATCTGTAAATCTGACTCCGAGGATGCTGCGCTCCATTGCTATTTGACAAACATCGTCAGTGCTTAATATCAACAAGCCAGAAAAGGAGGCGATGGCCTCAAAAGGTCACCAAAGGTCAAAAATGGCATTTTTAGGTTTTTGGACGTTTTGGGCCATTTGAAGACTTTTATTTTTTTGGTGACCTTTTGAGGTTACAATAACTCCGGCCCCTGTGACCCTAGGGTTACCAAAACCAATCAATACCCTTCTCTTATTCTTATAGATAATATCATGTCTGTTCTTATAGATAATATCTATCTTATAGATAGATCAATATCCTTCACGATAAAACATGGCCTGAAGTAGCCCTTCTTGCTGAAAATTGCCTGGCTACTGTTACTCATTGGCTAGAAGATAGTTTGTTACCACTAAATACCAACAAGACTAAGTATATGTATTTCAGTATAAAAGATTATGGATGCTCTAATGATAATCTTAACAAATTGAAAATACATACATTCCCCTGTAACCGTAATGTCCGTGAGCTTGACTGCCAATGTCCAACTCTATCCCGGACTAGTTGCATAAAATACCTTGGAGTGCTCATAGATGATCGGTTGAGTTGGAGCTTGCACATAGCATCTTTAGCGTCTAAGATTAGGAAACTTATATATGTGTTTAAAGTATTGAGAACTGTAGCTGACAAAAAATTGATTATACAGACATATAGGGCTCTTTGTGAGTGTATCTGTAGATATTGCATTTGTGCTTGGGGCTCTGCTGCAAAAAGTCACCTTATTGTAGCTGAACGTGCTCAACGTGCGGTACTTAAGGTACTCCTCTACTTGCCCTATCGTCACCCAACTACAGATGTTTATAAGGAAGCTGATGTGTTGAGTGTACGTAAGCTGTTCATCTATGAAAGCCTCAAGCGATTTCATAAAAGATTTGTACCTCTATTACCAGAGTCATCAAAAAGAGTCGACCGATGCCCTGTTCCTAGAACCAAAACCCGATTTGCCCAGAAACATTTTAATGCTATCGCTCCCTGCCTCTACAATAGACTAATGAAAGATCGCAAAACTAGTGTTAGGAATTTAAGCAACTTTGAATTTAAAAAAAATATATATACATGGATCCATAACTTGGACTACGAAGGCACAGAGAAGTTGCTTTCAAATTTTTAACACTACTAAAATAACCAACAATTTAAATTATTTTATATTTTTTTTTTTTTGGTTTGTAATCTATTTATTATTTTTTTGTGTACTATTTTTATAAGTACAATTTTTTCTAGTGTTTGTAATTAATTTATTTATTTTGGGTAGTTGATTTTAGTTGATTTTATTTTGTAAATGATTTAAAATATTAATATTAATTAGACATAAGTGAAATTGTAATTATAAGATAAGAAGGAGAAGCCACAGGATCCTGAAACACAGCCAAGGCTAGTTCGGGAACTATGGACTCAATCACCTCATGTAATAATACTTATGTCAAATAAACGATTTTTATTTTTATTATTATTATTATAGAGTGGTAACCACCATCAAAAACAAAAGTTTAAAATAAGCCATGAAGTGTCCGGCAGATCAAAATAGGGCCAGATTGTCTTAGGTCATCGTAGGTTAACCATACCTACATGCATTTTGTGATTGTACCCACAATATTTAAATGTGCTCATGAACATTCAGGTCATTGTTTTTTTTTACAAAAAATCTAAATCCAACAAAAAATACCTCGCACTCAACTATTATAATTTTTATGAAAAAATCAAGTGTATTTCGCCTGTAAAAAAATATATAAAACCTGTTTATCGTGGGGTTGGTTGTCAAGGTCATATAAGTGCATCCATCTTGGATAGATTTGCATCATTGTTTATAAGGTTGCGGTTACACGTGTATGTTGCGAACATATTGCCCTAATTTAAAGTAGACCAGAGTCTACCGCAGAAATATATTTTTACATGCTTATGTTAGTTTGTGTAGGTCAAACGTACGAACTGCAACTTATCCAAATCTTGACATTAGATTGAGCTGAGATTTTGCATAATTTTTTTTGATGACCATGCAATATGCAAAAAACTTTTATAATGGCCGCCACCGATGGCGAAAAGGCTTTGTACTAAAAAGTAATTATTCATTATAGGCATACGATACGACGACCGTAATGTCCACTATTTTAGTTATGTTGTAAACGTATGCCTATAATTATATCAACAGTTTCTTACAAGCTATAAAGCCCGTCCATCACCGAGTTCTTTAAGTCTCCATGGAGCCCATCATCGTAACTAAAATAAAAAAAAATAGGACAAATCAGAAGGTTTAACATATCAAATCCATTTTTTTCCGAATCCGTTCATAATCGACGTAGTTCTGAGGTAACAATCATTTCCTCCTCCTTTATTTTATGAAGATGGTCAAAAAATACAATTATAACGTTTCAATTTCAGGAATACTAGTCTCTCTAGCGACAATGCTGTTCGTAGCGGTATGCAACATCGGCTGGGACGGTTTCTCAACCAACGTGTCTTACACCATCAACCTCATCGCTATTGGCGTGGTGGCGTTCGGGTGCACGGTCCAGCAGGCTTCGTACTACGGGTTCACTGGGTGTCTGCCTCCGAGGTATACGCAGGCGGTGATGGCGGGAGAAAGTAAGTCTTCTTTTTTTTCACCTACTTTGTCGAACTCCAGTCATCTAACCCCCTCGAGATCCCTTTAAACTACCTCTAGTCAAGGCCGTCCCGTTGTTTATTCCGCAGATGGAGAAAAAAGAGTACTTTAATAGAGACCGCGACTCGCGAGTCAGCATTAAAGCTGTATTACTTACACTACACGGTATTCAGGGCCCGGTAGTTAGGGCGATTAGGGAGCAAGGCTTGCCGGGTCCGACCGGTCGCCCTAGTTAGGGTCCCTTACGCTCCTAACTCTTATTACACCACTCTTAGTTAGGGTAAGGGTCCCTGAATACCGTGTAATGCAATACAGGCTTTAGCTATGTCTTGAACGCAGAATACAGAATATCGTGACCGCGTCTACAGGCAAAACGATTTTAAGGATAAAACTATATATTTTTTGTCGTGTTATTCATTATACCCCGTCACCGTCATCATTATCGTTATTTCAGCCGTAGGATCACTGTTGGAAGTAGGCTTCCTTCATGGACCTCCAAGTACTGCGGCTGGAAGCGGCCTGCAGGGCTAGCATGGGCTGGGGATAAAACTTTTGTCCACCGGTTATTTCCACTGACAAGGAATAAAATTATTTTATCCACCTGCCAAAGCACGGCAACAGGGGGAAAGAGAATTATATCACTTTTTGACATTAGACGTGGTTACTCACCCTCCGCCTATAATTTCGAGGACAAGCGTTTTCCCTGGTTTGTCCACCGTTAATAGTTTATCCACCCATGTCGCCATGCTCGGAGGTTGGACAAAATTGACAGAGCGGAATAGTATTTTGTCCTCTCCCCGTGGATAAAATATCTCCGGCCATGCTAGCCCTGCTGCATTCCTTACCTTGTCCGCCCTTGTTGTTGGTAGACGTCCTAGGCTGCGCTTGCCGGTCCGTGGCCTCCACTCGAGAACTTTTCGGCCTCGTACCCGTTCATACCCAACCATCATGAGCATTAGCCTATATTAACCTACTGCTGAACATAGCCCTCCCCAAGTCTGCGCTATTTCACTTTGTCTTCAGCTTGCCGCATCCAGCGTCCGCCAGCGACCGTTCGTAAATCATCACTCCATCTAGCTGTTGAGCGTCCCAAACTACGCTTACCAATATTTCATACCCAATAACAATTTGCATTACCCGCCGTGGGGTGCCGGCAGTAGTACCCCTCCTCTCATGCCCGCGGATGCAGTAAGAGCCTGCTAAGGGATACCTCCGGAAGATAGACAGCAGCGTCTTTCCGTGTATCAACATCCCGAACTGCGCTCGCCAACCCGCCTGCCAAGCGTGGTGGCAACTACCCCTTAAGGAAATTCAGTTTGGGAGGCCTGTGTTTAGTTGTGGACGTTTTACGACTGAAATGATGATAAAAAAATTATGAATAACTAGCCGCACCCCGCAGTTTCACCCGCGGAGTTCCCGTTCCCGTGGGAATTTCGAAAATCCCGTCTTAGTGCACTCTCTATACTCAAGGTATTGTGTGCCAAATTTCAAGTCTAGGTGCTTTAGGCTGTGCGTTGTCTGTCAGTCACTCAGTCAGTAACGGAAGAGTTTTATACTTATACAGGGTGAATTTTTGAGACGGGACAGTAAGGGCAGGTACTTTAACCGTTATAGTTACAGGAAAACGTTTTTAGAAGACTATACGTAAATTTTTAAGATATTCTGAACTGTATTTACAGATTTTGAAACAAATGTACAGTCAGCAAGAAAATGGTCATTTTACACAAAAACTTTTTTTGATGCCAATCGATCCTCTTTCTTATTAGGATCAAAAGTCTCTACTGGACCGACTGAGGTTTGAGTACTAGAAATGTCAGAAATTTCGAAAAACATTTTTCCATACATTTCGGTAAAAGAGTCAAACTTCTAAATTAGCCAAACTTTTTGTTATGGGTAGATCCGCTATAATCCGCTATTAAGAAGACTGGCTGAAGAAAGTAGGTACTTAAGAAAAAAAAGTTTTAAATTTCAAACTTCGAATTCGATTCGAATTCTTGGGTTATTTCAGATCATTCTTATGTTTGTGCTGAGTAAATTGTAGATTAGACTTCTTGTTAAAAAATGTCTTTAAATCACAAACGTTTGGGCTTAATTGAAGCGTATTTTGTAAATAATAGGAACACGGAATCTGCATTGGTGTGGTACACGAATTAGTACCCATTGCGACAAGTACCATTAATGTAAGTTATTTTTGTCTGTGTCTAAAATACACATTAAAATGATTTATTTTGTTATTATTTCTTTTAGTTCTAATACAGAGGATTATCGATGCACCTATGATGATTTTCTACATAGGTAGGCGCTTTTGCTTCTAGGTACAGTAAGCCACGAGGCCAGCTTGACAAAAACTGTAATTATCTTATACCCCATGTATTTCCGTACAAATGTAAGTATTGGAAAAGTTTTTCGCAATTTCTGGCATTTCTAGTACTCAAACCTCAGTCGGTCCAGTAGAGACTTTTGATCCTAATAAGAAAGAGGATCGATTGGCATCAAACAAAGTTTTTGTGTAAAATGACCATTTTCTTGCTGACTGTACATTTTTTCCAAAATCTGTAAATGCCGTTCAGAATATCTTAAAAAATTATGGATAGTCTTCTAAAAACGTTTTCCTGTAACTATAACGGTTAAGGTACCTGCCCTTACTGTCCCGTCTCAAAAATTCATTCTGTATATTGATATTGATTTATAAAGCAACGCAAATATGGACATGCTTTTATTTTCCACCAGGCGCTGCCGGTTTCTGGGTGTCCCTCGATCGGATAATGACGAAGCAGATGTTTTCAACTCCCACCAGAAGCACGTTCATGTTCTTTCTCTTCTCCATACTTCTTCTTCTTCTGCACTCGATGCTACATCACATGACTATGAAGAACCCTCTCGTACAACACTATTTGAAGATCACCACGGAATCGAAGCAGAAACGCCGGATCCAACTCCATTTGAACCCGAACGAAGATGCTACATTGGTAATTAAGAATTATGTTAGTATTGTGTCTTTTGTGAGAATTTATTAGTGTAAAGGCTGGTAGAGCTTGATTGAAAAAATTGTGAAGTTCACATAGACTTCGACTATCGTAACGCAGTTGGTCTAATACATGGCTAAGGCGCTGGAGTTCGCGGGTTCGATCCCCGCCGCGTCGCGGTAGCAAAATACAACATTTATCATGTTATTTTTGTATTTATTTACAAAAAATATTTATAAATAATACCTACTTATTTAATATTTATATTATTACTATTAAACACCCATTAGCAAACTGTAATTATTATGGGCTGGATGTGTAATGAAGGTGGGCAGCAGCGTCTTTCCGTATATCAACATCCCGTACAGCGATCACCAACCCGCCTGCCAAGCGTGGTGAGTATGGCAACTACCCCTCATGGAGATCCATGAGGGAGGCCTTAGTTCAGTAGTGGACGTTTAACGGCTGTAATGATGATGATGATGATGGATGTGTAAAATATACTAACTACAATTACACAAAAATAGAAAAATTAAGAAAATTAACATTTTATTCGGTCGCAGATGTAAAAGGTAATTATTTATTTTCCTTTAAAAGGATAAAAATAAAATAAAATGTTTATTTAATATTCTCTCGCAAAAGTACAATATAACAAATTGTAAAAAATAGTGAAAGTTTACTCAGGTAGGTATGCGTACTTGCTTTGTGAGAGACTGGTGCCTGATGTAGGTTCTTTAGAACCTGTGTTACAGGTCACCAGGCCTCTCCTCAGCTTGGTCGCTACAGTACAGATGCATAACAAAAAAACAAGAGAGTGAAAAAACATAATGAAAAATACTTAAGTTTAAGACAAAAATTATCATCATTTTCATCATTTCAGCCATAAAACGTCTACTGATGAACACAGGAAGGATAAACTTAGTGTCTGGTCTTGCTTCGCTTGTTGCTTAGTGATTTAAATACACTCAGACAAGGATCTTTTCAATAAATGTTACTTGTTGTAGATGGAGAGCGAGGTAGGCGAGCCGAGTTATGGAGTTTTGCAGATTCAGAGCCCAGCGCTATCAACTACAGGTAACTTCCAATTACTTACTACTAGAAGTCGCCCGCGGTTTCACCCGCATCTTTGGTTACTGCTCCGCTCCCGTAGGTCGTAGCGTGATGTTATATAGCCTATAGCCTTCGTCGATAAATGGGCTATCTAACACTGAAATAATTTTTCATATCGGACCAGTAGTTCCTGAGATTAGCGCGTTCAAGCAAACAAACAAACTCTTCAGCTTTATATATTAGTATAGATTTCAATAATAATACGGTAAAATCGACTCCTTATTTGAAGTCGTATAAAATGTATCATGGCACCCGCAGGGTGATTACGTATCTCGCGACAGGTTTGCAACAGGCAATCGTTGCCATCAAACGTCAATTTTGTATTAGAGAACAGCGAGGAATTGACAGTTTTTGCAACAGACATTTGACAGCAACGATTGTCAAATGCCTGTTGCAAAACCTGTCGCGAGATACGTAATCACCCTGCCAGACTTGAATAACATATCGATCCCTAATAAGCTACGTCAGTAAATATTTACTTTAATACAAACATACCATACCTACATGACATTTACATACGTAGACTGCTTAAAACATAACTCGTAGTCGGTCAAAATATACCAATATGTACCTACGTAGTCTACGTACTTAAACGTATACAAAGTTGATAAACTTCACTTTTCATTCACAATTCGGTTTGTGATTCTTATTAACTTAATGCTATTTCAAAACAGACAACGCTTTTAGTATCGCGAATCCGGCACGTATACCAAAACCCTGTCAAAATTACGTATAATAACATCCGTATACAAAATTGTTGTACTTAAATTTTTTCCTCCCGCTTCAATTTGTAATTCTTAATATTTAACTTATTGCTATTTCAGTTACAACAGACAACGCGTTTAGTTTCGCGAACCCTGTATATTCCCCCCACGCGACATCGCCGCCCACGCTGTCGGAACCATCGGCGTCCCCCTCCGTGGCGTCCCCGCGCCCCTCGTACAAAGTCGAGGACGTGGTGTTCGAGCCGCCAGAGAGGCCCACGTCTTGGAGAGCTATTAAACGTAAGTGAACCTTAATTCCTACGCTTTGAAGTACAAATTAGAATGAAACCACTAATCGTTCTAACGGAATCATCCGCCTCCCCCTCCGTGGCATCCCGTGCCCCTCTTACAAAGTCGAGGACGTGGTGTTCGAGCCGCCAGAGAGTCCCTCGTCTTGGAGAGCTATTAAACGTAAGTGAACCTTAATTCCTACGCTTTGAAGTACAAATTAGAATGAAACCACTAGTCGTTCTAACGGAATCATCCGCCTCCCCCTCCGTGGCATCCCGTGCCCCTCTTACAAAGTCGAGGACGTGGTGTTCGAGCCGCCAGAGAGGCCCATGTCTTGGAGAGCTATTAAACGTAAGTGAACCTTAATGTCCACGCTTTAAAGCACAAGCAGAGAGACCCACGTCTTGGAGGGCTGTCCAAACTTTAAAGAACAAATTAGAATGAAACACTAGTCGTTCTAACGTAATCATCTGCCTCTCCATCTGTGGCATCCCCGCACCATTCTTACAAAGTCGAGGACGTGGTGTTCGAGCCGCCAGAGACTCACGTCTTGGAGGGCTATTAAACGTAAGTAAAACTTAATGTCCACGCTTTAAAGCACAATCAGAGAGACACACGTCTTGGAGGGCTGTCCAAACTTTAAAGAACAAATTAGAATGAAACACTAGTCGTTCTAACGGAATCATCCGCCTCCCCATCTGTGGCATCCCCGCACCATTCTTACAAAGTCGAGGACGTGGTGTTCGAGCCGCCAGAGACCCACGTTTTGGAGGGCTATTGAACGTAAGTGAACCTTAATGTCCACGCTTTAAAGCACAAACAGAGAGACACACGTCTTAGAGGGCTGTCCAAACTTTAAAGAACAAATTAGAATGAAGACACTAGTGGCATCCGGGCGCACCTCGTACCACAGATGTATGGCCAGAGAGATCTATGTACGTCTTAGAGAGGTATTAAATTACTACGCTGGTATTCTGTTAACTCTGTATAACTCGTCGAGTTATAACTTACTGCTTAGCTGAGTGGTGACCGATTTATGGCATTTTTAGGGTGTTGTACCCAAAGGGTAAAAACGGGACCCTATTACTAAGACTCCGCTGTCCGTCTGTCTGTCTGTCACCAGGCTGTAGGTATCTCATGAACCGTGATAGCTAGACAGTTGAAATGTTCACAGATGATGTATTTCTGTTGCCGCTATAACAACAAATACTGAAAACAAAATAATAGAAATATTTCTGGAGGACCCATACGACAAACGTGATTTTTTGACAGTGTTTTATTTTAGAAATAAGTTGACTGACGTGTAATATTTTAATATGTATGTAATGTTCAATGTTATTTTATTGATATAATTTGTGTGTAACCGTTTTAATTTAATTGTAATAAATAATTCTGGACAAATCGCACAGCATCATCTAACCCCAAGCTAAGCAGAGCTTGTGTTATAGGTACTAAATGACCGATATACTTAATACATTATTAATACATAGATAGATATTTTTACTATATATAGAAAAACACCCAGAGCACCCTGAACTAATATCTGCAGATCTTACAGACATTTGTCCCGAGGCGGAAATCGAACCCGCAACCCCCTGCGCCACAGAGCTCGTCATAAATAAATGATGTAGAGTCCGCGCCACCACTCAAGTCCGATAGACGCAGCGCTGGTAACATACAACTAGATATAGACAACAGACTGTACTGTAGAGTTTAGTTCCCGCTTTTGCCGTAAGACTTGAGTTGTGGCGCCGACTCTATGTTCCTAATTTCGACCTTCTCCATCTTCAGGCGGGATCCTGGACCGCTGGGCTGTAGCGCGGGCCATTTACCCGTACATGGTGTCAATAGGCCTCGTGTACTTCGCCACACTAGCGCTATACCCCGGCATCGCCTCCGAAGTGCAATCATGCGAGCTGGGAACGTGGATGCCGATCGTACTTATGACGTTCTTCAACATGTTCGATTTTATTGGCAAGGTACGTTTAATCCCAAATAATGATCATCATTTCAGCTGTAGGACGCCCACTGCTGGACATAGGCCTCCCCCATGGATTTCCAGTTATTGCGGTTAGAAGCGGCCTGCATCCACCGTCGACCTGCGGTCTTCACCAAGTCATCTGCCCATCTTGTAGGTGGACGTCCTACACTGCGATTACCGGTCCGTGGCCTCCACTCGAGAACCTTTCGCCATCGGCCATCTGTTCTTCGAGCTACATGGCCTGCCGATTGCCACTTCAACGTGCTAATCCGTTTGGCTATATCGGTGACACGAGTTCTACGTATCTCCTCATTTCTGATTCGATCACGAAGAGAAACCCCGAGCATAGCCCTCTCTATAGCTCGTTGAGCGACTCTGAGTCTTTATTAGGCCAGCAGTGAAGGACCACGTTTAGGTTCCATATGTAAAAAAAAAAAAAAACGTTTATTTCCAAAATAAGGTCTTACATGAAATGAAGAACCTATTTAACCATTCTTAGTTTTAACTCCTTGCTCTAACTAAGTTCTCGACTTGTGATTTAGACGCAAGGGATCTCTACCTCGGCACAGTTCTATAGGTATACATGCATGTTATAAACATTGGTAATCCTAATCTTATTCTAATTTTATGATACCTAATATACTTTTTCATGCATTTATTCTACAGTATGAATGCTAGCCTATATCATCCTAATGCTACGCAAAATTTGTCACCCATCACTCCTATTTTCTGGGACCATATCTCTATAAGAAATTAAATAAAATACTTAGACCATGTCAGCACCCTGAAAAGAAAAGAATTGTTAAAACTTGCAACAACATATTTGTAACTTTAGTATCATAATGCCTTAGTTCCCAAATAACAATTCCTCACTTTTATCCTATTACCCTATATACAAATGTAAAACTGTTATAAAATTATGGCTTCTTGGTTTGTATTACGTTGAAACTGAAAATGTTCTTATGGTATTGGCTGAATCTTAAAATGTTTCGCATTATTTATTTTGTTTAAACTATAAACTTTTTCTAAAAAAATATATTTTTTGTAACCTTAACATGTAAATTTCATGTCGGGCGGAGGGTATACATAGGTGTGCCATCACACAGGTTCTCCTAATTTGGACACCTATATCATCCACTCAGGAAATGCATGTCTCTAGATCTAAGCAACTTTGTGTCTGTAAACTATGTTATTTGATGTTTGTAGATGAAACAATAAATTATCTTATTAATGCTGGGCAACCGCATTCCCGCCACTCTGTGTTTATATAAACTAACGGTAAATAGTTGAATCCTTCCATAAAACACATGTTATTTTAACATCTCTAAAATAAGGTTCGCATCTCGTATATAGACAATGCGTTTCTTCTTTATATTCCATTGCATCTAAGTGTACCGGCCACATTAAATGTAAAAATAAACGTCGTTGTAGTAAAAGTGATGGTGATTCTCAACTTCAGATTGCTGCAGCCTGGCCATACGAGTGGAGCCGCAGTCAACTGCTCATGGCGAGCGGAGTGCGGCTACTGTTGGTGCCTTTACTGCTACTGTGCGCTGCGCCGAGATACTCGCCGCATATCGTCGGAGATGTAAGTTCCATATTGCATCCGAGTATACTCGTCTTTAGATACCGACAGCATGACCATACCAACAGCATGACCATACCAACAGCATGACCATACCAACTGGAGTGCGACTACTGTTGGTGCCGAGATACTCGCCGCATATCGTCGGAGATGTAAGTTCCATATTGCATCCGAGTATACTCGTCTTTAGATACCGACAGCATGACCATACCAACAGCATGACCATACCAACTGGAGTGCGACTACTCTTGGTGCCGAGATACTCGCCGCATATCGTCGGAGATGTAAGTTCCATATTGCATCCGAGTATACTCGTCTTTAGATACCGACAGCATGACCATACCAACAGCATGACCATACCAACTGGAGTGCGACTACTCTTGGTGCCGAGATACTCGCCGCATATCGTCGGAGATGTAAGTTCCATATTGCATCCGAGTATACTCGTCTTTAGATACCGACTGCATGACCATACCAACAGCATGACCATACCAACAGCATGACCATACCAACTGGAGTGCGACTACTCTTGGTGCCGAGATACTCGCCGCATATCGTCGGAGATGTAAGTTCCATATTGCATCCGAGTATACTCGTCTTTAGATACCGACAGCATGACCATACCAACAGCATGACCATACCAACTGGAGTGCGACTACTGTTGGTGCCGAGATACTCGCCGCATATCGTCGGAGATGTAAGTTCCATATTGCATCCGAGTATACTCGTCTTTAGATACCGACTGCATGACCATACCAACAGCATGACCATACCAACAGCATGACCATACCAACTGGAGTGCGACTACTCTTGGTGCCGAGATACTCGCCGCATATCGTCGGAGATGTAAGTTCCATATTGCATCCGAGTATACTCGTCTTTAGATACCGACAGCATGACCATACCAACAGCATGACCATACCAACTGGAGTGCGACTACTCTTGGTGCCGAGATACTCGCCGCATATCGTCGGAGATGTAAGTTCCATATTGCATCCGAGTATACTCGTCTTTAGATACCGACAGCATGACCATACCAACAGCATGACCATACCAACTGGAGTGCGACTACTGTTGGTGCCGAGATACTCGCCGCATATCGTCGGAGATGTAAGTTCCATATTGCATCCGAGTATACTCGTCTTTAAATACCGACAGCATGACCATACCAACAGCATGACCATACCAACTGGAGTGCGACTACTGTTGGTGCCGAGATACTCGCCGCATATCGTCAGAGATGTAAGTTCCATATTGCATCCGAGTATACTCGTCTTTAGATACCGACTGCATGACCATACCAACAGCATGACCATACCAACTGGAGTGCGACTACTGTTGGTGCCGAGATACTCGCCGCATATCGTCGAAAATGTAAGTTCCATATTGCATCCGAGTATACTCGTCTTTAGATACCGACAGCATGACCATACCAACAGCATGACCATACCAACTGGAGTGCGACTACTCTTGGTGCCGAGATACTCGCCGCATATCGTCGGAGATGTAAGTTCCATATTGCATCCGAGTATACTCGTCTTTAGATACCGACAGCATGACCATACCAACAGCATGACCATACCAACAGCATGACCATACCAACTGGAGTGCGACTACTGTTGGTGCCGAGATACTCGCCGCATATCGTCGGAGATGTAAGTTCCATATTGCATCCGAGTATACTCGTCTTTAAATACCGACTGCATGACCATACCAACAGCATGACCATACCAACAGCATGACCATACCAACTGGAGTGCGACTACTCTTGGTGCCGAGATACTCGCCGCATATCGTAGGAGATGTAAGTTCCATATTGCATCCGAGTATACTCGTCTTTAGATACCGACTGCATGACCATACCAACAGCATGACCATACCAACTGGAGTGCGACTACTCTTGGTGCCGAGATACTCGCCGCATATCGTCGGAGATGTAAGTTCCATATTGCATCCGAGTATACTCGTCTTTAGATACCGACAGCATGACCATACCAACAGCATGACCATACCAACTGGAGTGCGACTACTCTTGGTGCCGAGATACTCGCCGCATATCGTCGGAGATGTAAGTTCCATATTGCATCCGAGTATACTCGTCTTTAGATACCGACAGCATGACCATACCAACAGCATGACCATACCAACAGCATGACCATACCAACAGCATGACCATACCAACTGGAGTGCGACTACTGTTGGTGCCGAGATACTCGCCGCATATCGTCGGAGATGTAAGTTGCACGTTGCATCCAAGTATACTCGTCTTTAGATACCGACAGTATGACCATACCAACAGCATGACCATACCAACAGCATGACCATACCAACTGGAGTGCGACTACTGTTGGTGCCGAGATACTCGCCGCATATCGTCGGAGATGTAAGTTCCATATTGCATCCGAGTATACTCGTCTTTAGATACCGACAGCATGACCATACCAACAGCATGACCATACCAACTGGAGTGCGACTACTCTTGGTGCCGAGATACTCGCCGCATATCGTCGGAGATGTAAGTTCCATATTGCATCCGAGTATACTCGTCTTTAGATACCGACAGCATGACCATACCAACAGCATGACCATACCAACAGCATGACCATACCAACTGGAGTGCGACTACTGTTGGTGCCGAGATACTCGCCGCATATCGTCGGAGATGTAAGTTGCACGTTGCATCCAAGTATACTCGTCTTTAGATACCGACAGTATGACCATACCAACAGCATGACCATACCAACAGCATGACCATACCAACTGGAGTGCGACTACTGTTGGTGCCGAGATACTCGCCGCATATCGTCGGAGATGTAAGTTGCACGTTGCATCCAAGTATACTCGTCTTTAGATACCGACAGCATGACCATACCAACAGCATGACCATACCAACAGCATGACCATACCAACTGGAGTGCGACTACTGTTGGTGCCGAGATACTCGCCGCATATCGTCGGAGATGTAAGTTGCACGTTGCATCCAAGTATACTCGTCTTTAGATACCGACAGCATGACCATACCAACTGGAGTGCGGCTACTGTTGGTGCCGAGATACGCCGCATATCGTCGAAGAAGTAAGTTGCACGTTACATCCAAGTATGCTGGTATACAGATAGCTACTGCCTGGCCATACCGCTCATGGCGAGTGGAGTGCGGCTACTGTTAGAGCCTTTGCTGCCACTGTGCGCAGTGTCGAGATACTCGCCGCATATCGTTCGTCGCCTTTGTACTCCTTCAATGTGTGTTCTTCAAAGGTGGACAATAAAGAATTATCTATTCTATCTATCATTGGGAGCAAAGAATGATGGTAATGAAAAATCAAGATTTATGCATAAGACACACAATCTTGAGTTAAATTTTTTACCCCCGACGCAAAAAGGGAGGGGTGTTATAAGTTTAACGTGTCTGTATGTGTATCTGTGCCTTAAGACGAAAGTCTTCAATCAGTGTGTGTTACCAGTGATGACATATGGAACCGAAACGTGGTCCTTCACTGCTGTGCTGGCCTAATAAATAAGCTCAGAGTCGCTCAACGAGCTATGGAGAGGGCTATGCTCCGGTTTCTCTACGTGGTCGAATCAGAAATGAGGAGATACGTAAAAGAACTCGTGTCACCGACATAGCCAAACGGATTAGCACGTTGAAGTGGCAATGGGTAGGCCATGTAGCTCGAAGAACAGATGGCCGATGGGGCCGAAAGGTTCTCTAGTGGAGGCCACGGACCGGTAATCGCAGTGTAGGACGTCCACCTACAAGATGGGCAGATGACCTGGTGAAGACCGCAAGTCGACGGTGGATGCAGATCGCTTCCAACCGCAATAACTGGAAATCCATGGGGGAGGCCTATGTCCAGCAGTGGGCGTCCTACGGCTGAAATGATGATGATGATGTGTATCTGTCTGTGGTATCGTAGCTCCCGAACGGATGAACCGATTTTCGTTAAGTTTTTTTGTGTCATAGATAATTTTATCCCGAGTGTTCTTAGCCATGTTTTATCTAAAACAGTTGAGAAGTTTACAAGATATGGGGGAAAGAGGGGATGAATAATCAAATATTTCCAAAGATAGGTACCCGAGTATCAAATGAATGTAAATGGTGTGTAGAATGCAAAACTGAAAGTTATATAGAAATCGGTTGAGCCATTCACGAAATCCCCTATTTCGTTGAAAGTTTTCGTTGCGGTTGAAAGTAGAGGTGAACAATCGAATGTTTTCAAATATACCCAACTGTGGTATCAAATGAAAGGGCATGATGTATAGATTGCAAAAATGAGGGTACACATTACAAAAAAATATAGATAACCTCAGAGACTAGGTAAAGTGTCGGGAGTTACTCACAAAAAGTATTTTTATAAACTTGTCATTAAAAATGACAGAAACGTTGCCGGGCCTAACGGAAGTTCGTGTCCTAAATTCACATTTTTTTACTGGTTATATCTTGTGCCCAGTGGTTACGCTCACAGATAACATATTAATACATTTGTAACAAGGCGGAAGGTCCGCGGAACCCCTCAATAACGTTATCTATTCGGGAGTTCTGTAGATTGATACCAGTTGTATCAATTAATACATATTAGGTTACGATAAAATTGAATCATGGTTGTGAATATTATTTTGTGTTAACCGATTATTCTCTGCTAAGTGGAGGGATCTTAAGACTAGAAGCACACTAGAAGTATGTTATTGGAAATTGTGCTAGTATGCAACAATGCTGGTGGTAATGCTGGACAATTCACACAGCATCGTCGAGCCCCAAGCTAAGCAGAGCTTGCGTTATGGGTACTAGATGACTGATATATACTTAATACAATATACTACATCGATATATATCTTTATTATTATATAGAAAAACATCCAGAACATCCTGAATATCTGCAGATTCTACAGACATTGGTTCCGAGGCGAGAATCGAACCCGCAACCACTTGCGTCGCAGGCGCATCTTAGCCCGCTGCGCCACGGAGGTCGTCTCCAATGATACGAATGATGGATTCTGTGAAAGATGGAATCTTACATCAAATTGGAGAAGCAATGGTCGACAAAGTACACTTTTAACTAGTTAGGAATAACTGGATAAAACCTGGCTGTAACTTTTTTTAAGTCAATTAAACATTTTTTTCTTATCAGTAGAAGCTATTTTTTTAAGTCTACGTGTGATAAAGGAGACCGAAAGACATTTTTTCTAAACTGTTAATGCGACCTAACTTATATTTCAAACAACGGAGTAGAATAACACACAACGAACACCAATAGGTCTGCTGTCCGCGTCTACAGCTGGACATAGGCCTCAGCATGGACCGCAAACATAACGAGGGTATTGTTGCCATACTCGCCACGCTTGGCAGGCGCAGTAGATAAAAAAGATAGATAAAACGTTTATTTACGACTGCAGACACACATACAAGAAACAAAAGCTGGGTACAACATTACAATACATCAAATAAACACAAAATATAACAAATTAAGACAATATAATTAGCATTATTAACACATATTTAACCGGGTATTTATCGTGCTATTTACCTTTATTATTGCCCGACGTTTCGACAGGATTGCACCCATCCCATACACCCATAGAGTCTTCCCGGGACCACGATGCGTGCAATCCTGTCGAAACGTCGGGCAATAATAAAGGTAAATAACGCGATAAATAACCCGGTTTAATATGTGTTAATAATGTGTCGTGATCGCGAAAGTTTAAAAAAGAATATAATTAGCAATCAAAATGTTATGTGTGTGCTGCAGCACGTCAAAAGGTCATGGCTCAGCGTGAGATATGCTCAAGGAGCAAACGCTGATTTCCAGCCATAGCCTGTAGAGTGCAAGCAGAAGGAGACGCAATCCGTGTGTTGTGTACCTACATTATTTAAGTGTTATACAGATGGTGAATAGATTGATATTAATTATATTAAGATTGATACCATGTATTACCTACGTTTTTAAGTGAAATACGGGATTTTGATACACAGAAAGACGCTGCTGCCTATCTTTCCGAGGTATAACCTAAGTAGATTTTTACTGCATCAGAGGAGGCAATGTCCTAGTGCCGGCACCGCACTGCAAAACAAAAAAAAAAGTATAGGCGTTTGGGGCTAAATGGTGCTTTGTGCAATGTCCATATTTATGAATAAAAAAAAAGTAAGGCCTTTGCATCTATTATAGATGATTTATACAGCGTCAGCAACTGGTAATCATGCTGTACGGGACGCTGCAGTGCCTGGGACATTGTTAGATGGATTAGGCTTGCCTAGCACCTATTCCATCCTCTCAGCTTAGTCAGCTGTTAGTCAGAGGAAAGAACAGGTCAATACGTCTGAAGCTAACTAAGCCGCGGGTTTCCTCAGGATGTTTCCTTCACCGTTATGAATAAAACTGAACAAGTTCTTGTTATTATTTCAGGTGTACCCGATAATGTTTTCCGTGATACTTGGCTTCACTAATGGGCTGTTTGGATCTGTGCCCATGATAATGGCGCCGTCTCGCGTCAGTCGGGAACATCGCGAAATTGCAGGTAAGATTAAATGGACTCGTTGTAGGCTGAGAGTGTGGCAACTCCTCTCCTGCTCGTGGATGCAGTAAGAATCTGCATCGACGACCTACGTGGCGCAGCTTGCGACGTAGTAGGGTTGCCGGTTCGATTTCCGCCTCGGGACAAATGTCAAAAATCCGTAAAAATCATCCCATTTTAATGTAATATTAAATCTTGTCCTCTACCTTAGTACCGTAAGTTGGTATTTTAAATTAAAAAACCCTTAGTATAATTTAATCGACTTTGAACATAATGTACCTATGTTAAACACATTCTTACAACTACCTACATATTTATTTTTGTATGCATACGGAATATAAAAATAATATCACCCAAGTTTAAAATGTCCAATCTATATAAATGAATACTGCTGGACACTACAAATTACTAACATTTGACCCGTGGCGGTAATCGAACCCGTTACCTCCTGCGTATCAGTCGGCTATTAGATCAAATGAGCCACGGAGGCAATCTGGGAATGGCAATGCGGAGAAAGATGTAGCTGAGTCCAAATAATCATCATCATTATCATTTCAGCCGTGAAACGTCCACTACTGAACTAAGGCCTCCCTCATGGATCTCCATAAGGGGTAGTTGCCATACTCACCACGCTTGGCAGGCGGGTTGGTGAGCGCAGTACGGGATGTTGATATACGGAAAGACGCTGCTGCCCATCTTCCGGAGGTGTCCCTTAGCAGGCTCTTACTGCATCCACGGGTAGGAGAGGAGGGGTAACATTCTACTGCCGGCACCCCACGGCAAAATAAGTCCAAATGTCCAGCGTGATTTATGGTTTAAGACATTTATTTTCTCTTAAGAATTATGTATATGACAATTCACTTACAGAGAAACTTAAAACTACGTAAATTATAACACCGGAAAGCGTTAATAAAGTTGAGTTACCTAAAATATAAAACTCACAATTCACAACAAATCAAAAATATGCTAAGTAGAGGGTAGTTTGACAACAAACTGATAAAGTCTCAATCTGTCTCAACAGAAAGCAAAAGACATAGTAGAATATTATTTCAGTATCTTAAGTTATGACTTTGACAATACAGTAATTTAGTAATTTTAAGCATAAATTAATTACCTAATCCTTGTTTTCAGGCAACATGATGACGCTCTCATACAACGGCGGACTCCTATCCGGCTCTCTCGTGTCGTACCTACTGCTGAGTATGCTCGGCGACCCGCCGGGAAACAACCCTTGCAAAACCTACCCTATGCTCGTCCTGCAAACCGTACCGCCTCCGGTGACGTTAGCACCCGTCACTTTGCCGGCGAATGTCACTTTTGTAATAGCACATTAGAAAATTGTCCAGTCTACTACGAGTTTATACGCCCTTGCCGTAATGAAACCGCGTTCTGTTTCCACACTAGTGTATGCGATACTATTGCATGCACACGCTGTCTCGTGTGTGCTGTGTATTGACGGGTATTGGTTAGCGAACTGTCACTGTCACCTTGAGTAACTGTAATGTGAGCCAAAGGGGCGGGAATGCCGAATGTTTCATGTGTTTATGATCGGTGGGTTCGGGTTGAGTTAAAATATAAATACGAGGGCATTGTCGAGCCAGTGTGTAATAATCTTAACAACCCTTACACACACGATATGAGATAGCTCGCTTATTTGAAATCAGTGTGCTTCTACACAGTGTTAGCTGGAAGTTCGTGCAATAATATGATTGCACAATAAATGGTAACAATAACAGTTTGGTTTATTGGCAAAACCAGTGTGCGTGCGTCGGCTTTATTGTTAACACACATCAAAGACAATGCCTTACGATTAAAATCTATGCATACAAGACTTGATTGTTAGATTTTAATCTATGATATAATATATATATATACTGATCATATAGATATTTAATCTATGTCAACCTGAACCCAACGATCATAAACAAGAAACAATGGCCGCCAACATGGCTAGCCAAATAACTTACGAATTTATAAATTAATTTGACACTGGCGGAATTGTGTTAAACCAAACACAAAAGGCCATAAAATAAAAAGACAAGACGACATGAAACATTCGGTATTCCCGCCACTTTGGCTCACATTACAGTTACTCATGATGACAGTGACAGTTCGCTAACTAGTACCGCAAATTAATGAGACGTTTACTGTAAAAAGTTTTTACTACTGAACCTAGGCAGAGCTAGCGGGCGGATCTAGCGAGGTAACAATAGTTCTGGCAATGTCATTTGTGTACTAACAGTAAAAAAACGCTATCGCCGTCTATAAGTTTTAGGGTGAGATGTTGTTTCTTTGTGCACATTTACAGACAAACAGTTTGACCTATTTAGATGTGGTTTATGATATGAGTTTCATCAGCGATGGTTCTTAGACGGTGTAGCGTTAACACATCATAATTCCAGCCGTAAAAAGACCACTACTGAACAGGCCTCCCTCATGGATATCCATGAGGGGTAGTTGCCATACCACGCTTGGCAGGCGGGTTGGCGAGCGCAGTACAGGATGTTGATACACGGAAAGACGCTGCTGCCCATCTTCCGGAGGTATCCCTTAGCAGGCTCTTACTGCATCCATGGGTATGAGAGGAGGGGTAACATTCTACTGCCGGCACCCTACGGAAATTCTGCTATCCCCCGTACCAGATCTGCACTGACGTCCCACGTTGGGTTTTTTTTTTGCATTGTCCTACATACATGATCCTGCGCAGATCCAAGCCAGCCCAACTCCCCCTCCCTAACGAACGGAGAAAGACTAATTCCATGAACATTCCAATAACTTGAACCCAAATAAATGTACCTTAGGGCGTGACAAGGAATGATGAACTTTAGTTACTAGGAATAAGGTTTAGTGTTATATTTACATCCGGTCCGATAATTTTATTTTACAACCGGGAGAAAGAAATGGTTCAAATAAAAAACTAAGGCTTGGCTTGCACTGCCAGCCTTCTGTTTACTTACCTAATTATTAACTGAATTTCACATTTGTTGTACCTAATGTTTGAATTCTTCCACTTAAATGTACCAGAACCTTAAATGAAGGTTTGTATAGTTCAACTTTTCGGTATTTGCAGTTATAGTGTGACAAGATTATATTTTTTACTCTGTGTAAAAGGACCGAAGTGCATTATACTTTTGGCTATAGGTATGGCTATAGAAGATAGGTAGAGTTTGCGCAAAACTTCTTGAGCTCTGTGAACGTTGCGGCAAATGCAAAGTTGCGCATGTTGACATGTTCATTCAATATTGCCAACTAGGTTATAAATAATCTTGCCACATAGTAGAAATTTTGTATTAAAAAATTGGCTTCTTGCGATAAGTAGGTAAAGGTGAATTTGTTCTAGCATTTAAGTTTTTATTAATCCTTAATTTAATATAATAATAGATTTTTATATTGTTTGTTTTAATAATTGAAAAATAAATAAATGCATAGTAAAATGTGTGCTAGATAAAACGAAAATACACCAAAACTCGCGCTGGCAACCCTAGTTTCATAGACTGAGCCCCTCTCGCACCCCTTTTATCATTCCTTCCCCTCAACGCCCTAAAAACTGTGTACTGCGCAGTCACTGAAGCTAACTTCACAGAGCTCAAGAAGTTTTGCGCGAACTCTACCTACTCTTGTGCGAGACTGAAAAGTAGGAAAGAATAGGAACGAAAGAAAACGAGTGAGTATTCTAAAGTGTAAATTGGATATCTGTAAATTATGTGAACGTGGATTTCGCTTGCGTCATGTGTTGCATTTGATTTTTTACAAATTCTTCATTTTTGGTAATGTATTTATTTGAAACCAGAAATAGTTTTGCTTAGGTACATGAACATGAGTAAAAATAATCTTAAATTATTTTTGTAATTACTTTTGTTTGGTCGATAGCATACAGTACAGGGCGTCCCACGGATATGCCACATGAAGGGAAAGTAGGGAAAGCCTTTCGATCGGTATGATAAAGCTACAGGTTGAATAATTTTCTCGTGTAACGGGTTCGATTCCCGGTTCAACCATGTGATCATTTAAATATCTATGAATGCAGTTTAAATTGTTTTTTAAATTCAAATAATGTCTTCTTTCAGTAAAATGTTCCATCTACAATATTCAAGGTACTTTCCCTCCATGTGGCATATCCGTGGGACGCCCTGTATAGGTAACGTAGGATCTAATTAAAATTTATTGCTTTTAGTTATCTCCTGTTTCTTGATTAATTGACTAAATATGAAAACTTATCTTATAATAATAAATCAAGTACTTTTTTGCTCATTTTATTTATTAAACGTAACGCAATTGACTGCATAAATAGGTATCTATTATTAATTAATGTTTATATGCAAAAGCTCTTTTGTACTATTTTTAAATTCTGTTAGACAATGTAGATAACTTCTTGTAAATAATACCTAAACATATATTTTATCAATTTAAAACATATCTACCTAGCCTAATCGGTGTTCCTCTATTTTTTATGGTATCTCTTAACCAAACAAATCATCATTATTAATGGAATGTTTTACCCTCAGACAGTTACAAGTTTATATTCTATATAACCTATGTATACAGTACCGAATAAGGTAAGGTAAAGTAAGGAACTATTTTCGAAACGAGGAATAAATTCATAAAAGGATAGGTAGGTATACCTACTATTCTCACTAGGAAATGCCTACAACTGAAATTGTTTCGATCTTTCGAATAAGCTGTACTTGTACTATAAAAAAAATTACACTGTTCAATAGTATCATCATATGAAAAAAATAATGCTAGGGCTTGTAGTGGACACTAGTTAGAGAATTATGAATAAAGGCTGAGCGAGTATCAGGAGCAGTTTTTCCGTTAATGATATCCCTTTCTCTTATACGGAAACAATAGATATTTTGGAGATACTTTGGGATATTTCAGTGTAAATTCAACAAGTTTTTCGAAGGGGTGAACTTGCAGGAAAACTGTTCGGTGCTGTCGAAGAAGTAAGTGAGCCAACACTAAGAATGTCATAAGGTAGAAGTAGCACAACATGAGGTAATGAAATAAACTTTAATGTATCATTAAACTTGCATTTTAATGAAAGTCCTGCCATTCACCATTATTGTTATTTTTGCGTGGTAAACCAAAGCAGGCACCCGTCTCTCTCTCGCGCGCGCGGTCGAGCTTGATAATAATCCTCCATGCCAATTTCGGCATGAAGACATCTTTTCTGCTCTTCCATAATTTTGAATTTACCTATAAATTTGGTTTTCTAGTCGAAGTGTCCGCTAATTTAAATTGCGATGTTGCGTCCCTAAGGGACGGCCCCTTAGGGACGCAACATCCCAATTAATAATAATAATTAGCGGACAATCCCCAATCCACGAGCGAGGGAATCGCGGCGATGTTATCGTCGTGCCACGTATTTCTATAGCGCGGACTCGTTGCGATTCTCAAAAAAAAGAAACTGTACGCGAGAAACAAGCACTTCGAAAACTATAATTGATCATATAGAAATGAAAAATGCAACCAAAATTTTGTCTTCGACGGGACTCGAACCCGCAATGTTCAGACGAACACCTTAAACGCAGGCTGCCTTAACCATTTCGGCCACGTAGACACTAACCGTCGGGTCGAAAGATACCTTAGTGTGGGTTTACACTTTAAAAACAAAAATAGCTTATATAATTGATCATGTTTGTACCTACTAGCTTACAAGAAAATAGTTTCAACATAACTTTAATTGAAAGTGCGTTGTCAGACCACAAGCAGATATACCTAGAAGTCCACAGAAATTTATTAGAAAAACCCCAACGTGTACATCATGAAACTATAAATTATAATAAACTCTACAATCGTTGTTATGTTAAACGGGTTTTCTACTCACGTTAATTATTTGTTGAAAATAGGTATCCAACGTGTTCAGTTCTTCCCAGGTAACGTAGTGCAACGCGAGCGCGTGAGAGGAGAAGGTACCTACAGCGCAAAAGCTCCATTCCCTGACGAAAGTTCCCCTGGGAGGAACTGAACACGTTGGATACCTATGTATTTTCTACGAATAATTAACGTGAGTAGAAAACCCGTTTAACATAACAATGAATAGTGTAACTCACGAGTCATTTGAAAGTGAAACTCTACAATCATATAAAAGATAATACAAAACCACAGCTTGAATACGAAGAACTTGAGAAATTCCTAAATAAAGCACTGACAAAAAGTAAAATAACCAAGACTAAACAAAATAAACCCTACAAGAGCAGAATGGATAAATAGAACCATAATCGCATTTATAAATGAAAGAAACACACTATGGCAAAGATTGAAACAAAACCCTAAGGATGAAACTTTAAGACAGGAATTCAAAAAACGCAGAAACACTACACATAAAGCTATACAAACGGCGAAATATATCTATTTTACCAACAAAGGAGATGTTTCAAAATGGGCTAGGTCTATGTACCCAGACTGAAAAATTGTGCAAAAATCGGTGATTTCGGAAAAAAATACTCTTTATTTAATTTAAACTAAAATGATTGTTTTATTAATGTTTTAAATACGAGGCATAATTATCACTGGTAACATTTTTACTAGGCAGCCAAGACAGTTTCTAATAAATTCTTGTAACTGTCACTGCCTAATGATTTTGACAGATGGTTTTACGTGTTTGAGTTGAAGATTTTGAAGTTTTTTAACAGTAGCTAGGCTCTTAATGTAGTTTACGTAGGTAGCCTGAGGTACTTAGGTACTCGAAAATTGAAATACCTAAGGTTGACTTGATTTAGCTTCTATCATAAATCATTCATTTCACTATTATGTCTACAGCTGTCAAAATGACGTCACCAACTGTATTGGTCCGCCATATTGTTCTACAGTTTTGTGTTGCTCGACTTAGGCTAGTTATTTTTAGGAAAATGCATCAAACGAAGCAACATATTAAAAAACTGATAGTGGGAAAATGTTTAATAAATATTTAGCCATGTTTGTGCACGTGTACACCTAGTTAGCCTGGATTCCATACATTCGTGAAACATCTCCTTTAGTAACTGAGACAAAAACCCTACAAAAATGCATAATAACGATTTAGCTAATAACAAAACTCAAAAAAAATATATTCCATCGAAGTTGAATACCTCATCACTACTCATCAGGCACAACAATAGATACTTACTCAAAAAATATGCGAAATGTTTTAACACATTCTTTTCTAACATTGGCTCCGAGCTCGCAAGCAAAATCCCAACCATGAAAAATCATAAGCTTGTTTAATTTCCTCTGAAAAACAACTACACAAAAAGTTAACACAATTCAAACCTGCAACAACCGATGAAGTGAGTATGATAATTTATAACCTAAAAACACATACAAGCTCTGGTTTAGACGGAATTAATGCCAAAGTAATCAAATCTGTAAAAGATCTTATCGTTGTTAATTTAACTCATTAATCGCTGGTACAGCAGCTAACACAAATGTAAAACCATTACAAACGACACAAAATAAACTGATCAAAACAATATTTCAGCTTCCTTACCTATGACCTACAGTCGATGTCCACAAAAAAGTAAACTTTTCAATTTAAAACATATATATATGTACCTACAGCAAAATCATTCATAAAAGAAAAAAATTAACAAAAAGCATACATTCACAACATACATAGGTACACAAAGAACATAAATACACACAATCGTCTGACAAGACAGGCAAACAATATTAACCTGAAAACACCGTCCGAGACCAACTATGGAAAACGAAATATAATATATGAGGTCTTTCTATTGAGACTGTTTCAGTTTGTTGTCAAACTACCCTCTACTTAGCATATTTTTGATTTGTTGTGAATTGTAACTTTTATATTTTAGGTTACTCAACTTTATTATTACTAACGCTTTCCGGTGTTATAGTTAACGTAGTTTTAAGTTTCTCTGTAAGTGAATTTGTCATATAATTCATAAGAGAAAATAAATGTCTTAAACCATAACCACGCAAGATAACCACGATCTTGTAATTATTATCAGTTTCGGATTGTTTAAGAAACACATAATTGCATGTTTTTGTGAGGCTAATTGGTTGGTTTAGGTACCAACCAATTTGTTATTTGACTTTTTATCAATAAAAGTAAACATGTAAGGTAGCCGAGGCATATAAGGCCCACCTAACTTGAAAGTTTTATATATCGTGTGTAAGAAGACTAATGAGATGAAAACTGGGTTTTTTCTAAACTTAAGCTCAATGTGCTACTATTTAAATCTAATAAAAGTATGTTTTAAAGTTAAAAGTTAACATGATGGCCAATTTAAAAAAACCTTCCTTTGGGCCTTATTTTACCATAGCAGTAAAATATGGCCCACTCTAAAACTATGTTTTTTTTGCAAAGTGGTTCATAGAAATATGATCATTTTTAATGATCATATTTCTATGAACCACAAAATAAAATTTAATAAGGGAATACCGCTCAAAATACAAAATTTATAACACATAACATATTCATCAAAAAACGTGCAATTGGGCCTTATTATACCACTGGGGGTGACAATGCCCCAAAAGATATGTAGTATAATGTATTAAGTATATCAGTCATCTAGTACCCATAACACAAGCTCTGCTTAGCTTGGGGCTAAATGGTGCTGTGTGATTTGTCCAGAATTATTTATTTATTTTATTTATTAAAACATAATAAGCTAACAGTTACACCAAAATGCTTACTACCTATAACTTATTTTTTATAAAAAGTAAGAAACTTTAAATTGATTGCCCATTTCATGGTTAAAACTCTTATTAAAATTTGATGTAAATAAGGTTTATTCGTTTTATTTTAGAAGGCACTGAGTGGGGACTGATAATTAAAAACAAACCGAAATTATTTTTATTGTCATAATCCCCACCAACCAGAATTAAAATTGATAGTAGGGAAAACGCCAATTTTTTTATTAGAATAGTCATAATCCCCACTAGTGGGGATTTCTTAGTGGGGATTATGACAATAAACCGCCGCGAGTAGGTAGGTAAGTACCCCTTTATCGCCTGAGCCAATTACGTATGTAAGGCTGCTAGGAGGTACAAGTGAAACACGCGAGATACTACGATATTACACTTTAATTAAATTTTAACTTGTATTAGAATAATTCACGACTTATATATATATAAATATAATAATACAATCCGCGATGCACCCATCGTGGTCCCGGAAGACTCGCGGTCATACCGGGACCACTATGGGTGCAATTCTGTCGAAACGTCAGGCAAAAATAAAGGTAAATAACGCGATAAATACCCGGTCAAATATGTGTTAATGAAGTGGTTTCAAGTTAGCTAGGTACCGGCTTACAGTGACATGGCAAAGCGGGTCAAATTCTGATTAATCGCGCAGTTTCTACATCAACCCAACCGCTTATCTCCACGCGTCTTGTCAGTTCGTGCATGAGCCGTGTACGGAGGGCATTGTAACATTTCGTACTTTTGACATTTTACTGGCATAATGCCCCTTAAACAGCAAATCGGAACATTAGAAAATGGCCGCCTACATGGCCAGCAAAATAACATAAGAATTTATAAATTAACTTGACACTGGCGGAATTGTGTAAAACTAAACACAAAAAGCCATAAAATAAGAAGACAAGACACAGCAAATCGAAATCTTTTTTAATTATTATTATGATACAGACATTGAAAAAAAACCCAGTCTCTGGGTCGCGCAAAATAATACGAACCGACCTTTTTCGATGTTCGCGTTTTAAAGAGGCCGTAGATCTGAGTAGGTATTATGGTTTTAATTTCAACTCGATACCTCTAAAAGGTCTTGACAGACCGACAGACAGACAGACGGTTGTTGTCTATCTGTCTGTCCGTCAATGATCCTATAAGGCTTCCGTTTTTTTCCTTTTGAGGTAAGGAACCCTAAAAAATAAATGAATTGTGTAAAAAACTTTTGTTAAAGTAGGTAGGTACTTGCAGCCAAGGCGCTAAAATAAAAGGTAATCCTCAAAGTTGACGGATAAGTACTACAATGTGCGTTCTAGAGTACCTACGCCCCTTAAGTAGGTAAGCACTGCGTGTATTTTCTAATCTAATCACTCTCTCTCTCTTCCAAGTTGTGTTGGGTCAGTATTCCATAAAGTTTACCTCCACTTTGCTCTGTTCTAGATGTCGCGCGTCGTCTTCGGAAACTTGGAACTTTCTCTTGACCAGCACGACAGACAATACATCTCGATAAATATACATCTTGAATAAACCAATGTGTGCTGATACAGTGAGTGTAGTGTGCTGTCCCAGTGTGAACCGGCCTTAAATCTCAAATTTCTAATTATGAAGACCAAGTGAGGGTAGTCTGAAAAGATGCCTTCGCTTTGCTGCGGTTAACTTCAGCACGCCAGTCTCCCCGCGACCACGACCAGGTGCAATCCGGTCGAAACGTCGGGAATAAAATAAAGGTAATTACGCGATAAATACCCGATAATCCCATATTTTAATAATGTGTTGTGATCGCGAAAGTTTAAAAAAGACTATTGCTAACCGGTACGGGCCGGAAATAGTGAAGAAAGTTTGCCACCTAGAATTCTTGCGGAACAAAAGAGCTCGGCTGATTACATCACTGGCATTTTTAACAAAATGTCGTGATTGGGACTTATTGCCTACGTGTTGTAGACTAAAACCGCGTAGTGACATAGAACATTCCAGCAAAATTCTAAGGAACGCGAGTGTCCGCCTTCTTAAGCAGATTATTAGAAATGATCAGTGCTACCTTAGTAAAATACAAAGTGACCTGTATTACCTTCATTCGGAGTGTAGTGTTGTGTTGTCAATAAGTGATTTTGATTTGTGTGACCGTGTAACGTATAACCAAGCACAGCGGACCTATGAGTGTTGTACCGAGCGGCATGAAAAGAAGTTTGAACGATTGTTGGCTCGAGACAGAAATTTTCAACGCAATAAGGTACAGTCGGCTACACAAATAACCAAGACAGTTATTAATTTAACTGATAACCATCTTAGTGATGACACACTCGGCATACTTGAGAAGGGTTTGAACTTTGCTCTGACGCCGAAAATAATTCCGTTTGAAGACATAGTCAGTAGCGTTGAAGAGACCATTCTTCGCAATAAAATACCCACGAATGACGCGGAAACGCTGAGACAGGATGTTTCAATTATTTTGCGAAAATGTCGACTTCCAAAATCAAACGTCACTGCGGGTGAGCGCAAAGCCCTTCAAGACCTGAGCAAAAATGAGGAGATCCTCATACTTAAAGCTGACAAGGGAAACGCCACCGTAGTTATGAACACGCAAGAATACGACTCTAAAATACGGAATTTATTGAATAACAAAAAGGTGTATAAGCCGGTTTCATACAACCCTACGGCTAGAGTTACGAAACGTATAAGGGCACTGATACACGAGTATAAGGACCTATTCACAGATTATGTTTACGAAAAACTGCATAGACCAGCTATTGTGCAGTCCCCCAAGTTATATGGTTTGCCTAAGGTACATAAACCCGACGTGCCTCTACGGCCGATAGTGAGTCAAATAGACTCGCCGACATACCACCTGGCAAAGCACGTTGCTGGTATACTGCAACCATTAACGGGAAAGGGGTCATCTTTCGTAAAGGATTCCCGCCATTTTATCAGCATCATCAAGGGCATGAAGTTGGAACCTGGAGACATATTGGTTAGCTTTGACGTCGAGTCTCTTTTCACCAATGTTCCTCTCAAGGATTGCTTGGATGTTGTAAGGCAGAGACTTAGCGATTATGAACTTCCAGACCAATACGCTATTCTCCTTCAGAACTGTCTCGATGGAAATTTCTTTTTGTACCAAGGGCAACATTACCTCCAGATTGACGGTGTAGCTATGGGAAGTCCTGTGGCCCCCGTACTTGCCAATATCTGGATGGAGCACTTTGAAACTTCGATAGATCTGACAGCCTGCGGTATAAAACTATGGAAGAGATAATACGTTGACGATGTTTTCTGCGTGATTAGCGGAGACAGCGGGGTAGTCAATCAGCTGACTGAACATCTAAACTCCATACACCCTAAGATAAGGTTTACCTATGAGATGGAGGAGCATAGATCTCTAGCCTTCCTTGATATTAAAGTTATCGTGAATTCGGATGGGTCCTTATCGCATACCGTGTACAGAAAGCCGACACACACCGACCGATACCTGAATGCTGCGTCACACCATCATCCGTCGCATCTGGATTCTGTAGTTAAGTCACTAATGAACAGAGCTTATGACCTCTGTGGCCCTGAACATCTACCAGGAGAGCTAGATCATGTTCAGGAGGTTCTTAAACGGAATGGCTACAGGACCAATAGATGGCATCCCACTCGTAAGCGCAAAGAAAAACACCCTGAAGTTGCAAGACAAACAGCTTTCTTGCCGTACGTGAAAGGTGTTACTGACAAAATTGGAAACTTGCTTAAGAAGTTTTCAATAAAGACAGTCTACAGTCCACACACAAAAGTGGCTAAGCGTCTACGATCACCAAAGGATGTAGTACCCTTGCAAGTACCTGGAGTTTACAAAGTCGATTGCAGCTGTGGTCGTTCTTACATAGGCCAGACGAAGCGCACAGTCGCCGAACGTGTTAAGGAACATATCGCAGCGGTCAAAAATCGACAAGTAAACAAGTCAGCTATAGCGGAGCATGTAGTGGACTCAGGACCCAATCACTGGATCGAACTCCACAATCCCAAGATTATTTCCAACGAGAGGCACTACTACAACAGAATGGTTCGGGAAGCGATTGAAATTAAGAAATATCCTAATTTTAATCGTGAAGACGGCTTCAGACTCTCTGCCTCATGGAATCCAGTGATAGCCAAGTGTACTCGGCGTGTGAATAAACTAAAGTGTGCTGATACAGTGAGTGTAGTGTGCTGTCCCAGTGTGAACCGGCCTTAAATCTCAAATTTCTAATTATGAAGACCAAGTGAGGGTAGTCTGAAAAGATGCCTTCGCTTTGCTGCGGTTAACTTCAGCACGCCAGTCTCCCCGCGACCACGACCAGGTGCAATCCGGTCGAAACGTCGGGAATAAAATAAAGGTAATTACGCGATAAATACCCGATAATCCCATATTTTAATAATATACATCTCGTCTTCTTAATTATTATGTTTCGATAGAAGATATAAAAATATATTTTTTTACTTTTGGTATAGTTTTTATGCTTATCGATTATCTCTTCTAAAGATAGCACAGCTGATAAGCCCTATGAGTATGTAGATACTCTTTTGCTAATCAAGATTAATGGCACGTTACGTTACCAGAGCTATAATGAACTGAACCATTTATTATTAGACCTCTGCACAATAACATTAATTAAAACACGAACAACAACGTCTTAATTTTATGGCTCCGATTGTATCCACACACAATTGATTTATGTTTTAACCTACAATAGCTCCAGATAGTGGATAGTTGGTAATATTCATGAATGACAATGTAAGCCGGAAATCGAGGTAAATTAATTACGCGTAATTCTAACTAGAGCCTCAATCCACAGACTTAAGCTGTGAAAAAAAAATATTGAAAGTTAACCTGAAAAAATACGACCGTATTTGCCGCAAAAATACGCATGTTTCGACATTCCCAAAGGAATCAAAATTCATAAAAACTATACCTACGGTTCTCTATTTTGTCTCCTAAAATTTATTTCCATAGTTATGATAAATTGATAATCCATAAAAGTTTTTTTCATAATCATCGATTGCCCGAATAAACACAATCTATAATATAAGGATCCCAAATATAGTTTCCACTAATATCGGTACCCATAACGATTACAATCCATAAAGTGATTCGTAATAAGTAAAGAAATCCATAACATTATTAACTCATAAACATTATTCTCATAATTATTTATTTGAATAATTTTCATATTTTGTTGACGGCCGCAAACCTAATAACCTATTGTCTCTCCATCTCGGTTGTGGTCATAGGCAGTGTTTTCGGATAATTATAAAAAAACCTATTATCCTACTGTCTCTCCATCTCGGTTCTGCCACAGGCAGGGTTTTCGGATGGTTATAAAAAAGATCCTAATAACCTACTGTCTCCCCATCTCGGTTCTGTCACAGGCAGTGTTTTCAGATAGTTGTAAAAAAACTTAATAACCTACTGTCCTTCCGTCTCGATTCTGCCCTGTGGCAGAATCGAAACCTTCCTGTGAAGGTTTTATAATCTTTCGAAAATATTCGGGATCATAAGTTTTATGATTCGTTATTATTATGACACATAAGCCGTGGGGTGCCGGCAGCAGAATGGGTAACATTCTCCTCTCATGCCCGTGGATGCAGTAGGAGCCTGCTAAGGGATACCTCCGGAAGATGGGCAGCAGCGTCTTTCCGTGTATCAACATCTCGTACTGCGCTCGCCAATCCGCCTGCTAAGCGTGGTGAGTATGGCAACTACCCCTCATAGAGACCCATGAGGGAGGCCTGTGTTCTGTAGTGGACGTTTTACGGCTGAAATTATGATGACACATATGTTTATAACGATGAAAATTATAGAAATTATATATTAGTTAAAATAATTTGATGTGTAAGGAGCATTAGGATGAACAATATCTTATTGCAAATGATATATAGGTAAAGGATCATAATATTATGGATGGTGATGTTTCGGAGACTTGTTATTGATTGTGATTATTTTGACATCTGTCATTTTTGACACCTGTGAAAAATATCGATATGGAACTTGAAAATTCAAGTTATACTGAGGCGTTTTCAATAAAAAGTAAAAATTCCAAAAATAGTTCCCTCAAACCTTATAGATGGTTTCCATTAATGGAAGGAAACACAATTTGACAATGACAGCATTTGTAATTAATCAATCACAAACTTGTTTTCTCCGCTTACTTACCTGCTCCATCTGTTTGGTGTAGTAGAAAACACTTTTTTATTTTTTACTGAAAACGGCTCAATGACAGCATTTGTAATCATAATCAATCACAAACTTGTTTTCTCCGCTTACCAGCTCCATCTGTTTGGTGTAGTAGAAAACACTTTTTTATTTTTTACTGAAAACGGCTCATTGCATTAACATTATCACTTATTTTTTTTTTGTAAATTTCGAAACTGGATCTACTAAGAGTACAAACAAATAAAAAACTCTCACTAGATCCAGTATTCGAAAAACTTTAAATACTGGATGTAGTAAGAGTTTTCTTAAATGAAAACTCTCACTAGATCCAGGCTGGATCTGTTGACTTGATCTAGTGAGAGTGATCCTGATTTTCGGAGACAAAATGGGCACCCAAACTATACATTTGCAATGGAATCATAAAAAACGTCTTTAAAAAAGTACGAAATCAATCATCGTGGTTAAAGCAAACCTACGCGCGGTCATAAATTGGATGGGTGACCGAATCTTTTTGTTAAACACATTAATAATGACAAGTTAGCTAGTGACCTTAGAAAAATAATAACCTGTGCTCCTAGACCTACATACTTCAACTTAAAAATAAAACAAAAGTTATAGGTTATGTATTTATTAACATATAACAAGCTTCTATTTTAAGGCAGCGTAAAATACACCTAATTCTTACGCTGCACTAAAGCAACACGTCGATCGTGTCTGTGTGCATGCTATCAACTTCACACCGACTCGTTCCATCAGAAATGCAGTGACGATGAGTGCCATCAACACGTCGAAAATTATCCATGAGCCGACTTCGAGATCTGACCTCGTTTTCCCGGTCTACCTGTGGTTTCGTCGGGTGCGGGACCGCTGGGAAGAGCGAGAGCTCCATTCCAGGCTGAGATCGCTCGCAGATTGGGGTGGCGTTTCCGGGAACTGAGCGTTGGACGTCCACCGGCAAGAAGCGCACGCCGGCTTCGGTGAATCCGGCAGCTTTCCAGGCCTTCCACTTGTGTAAGATTCTAAGATGTGCTTGTAAGCGCACTCCAGAGGCTCGGGGATGCGGCCCCGCGCGGCACATAGCCGGGCACGCACGCACGCGCTGCAGTAACCGCAAGATTCTCCACGAAAGTCGCTACGCATTTTGACAGATTTTGGACAGAGGGTGTTGTATCGATGGTAGCACTGATGAAACTGGTGCGAACGTTCTCGCCGCGATTTATTTATGCGAGTAGCTGGCGTCCCGCACGCGCCTCGCGATAACCCCGGCTGCGGCGCCAACATTGCCGACTTTAACGACGTGTCGTGATGAGAAATACTTTATGCTCCCGAAACGGGACGAACTATTGAGTATGATGACATTTTATATCCGTATTTGAAAATGTAGGGTTACTAGAGCATGAATTTGGTGGGTGAGTAATAATATTTTTTATGGTTACAAATTAATTAATTGCAGATAGTATGTTATTAGTGCGTAAAATCCCAAGTTCTCTGAAGCAGCATTATTGTGGACGTATTTTTTATCGAATGTAATGATTATTTATTTATTTATTTTAGGAAGACTAACAGCACAAATCAAACATAATATATATAAGTAATCTAGAATCAAACGGCTAATAACAAGAATAACATAATTATTAGAATATTTCCTTCGGGTGCCGGCAGTAAAATGTTGCCTCTCCTCTCTTGCCCGTGGATGCAATTAGAATCTGCCAAGGGATACCTCCGGAAAATGGGCAGCAGCTGATGATCAGAACTTTCAGATGTATGGGGGAGGCTCAAGTCCTGCAGTGGACGTAGACAGCAGTTCTACGGCTGTGATGATGATGAATGATTTCCTATGAGGTAACTTCATAGTTTTCATTAGCATTTTGAAAGACAATACAAGAAAGACACTCCTAAGGATAACAATTAGCCAATGTAGTTTTAACCTAGATCTATCCTCAATTTTGTTTTCTTTAGTAAGAATAATAATATCTATTTCCACAACAAAAGTACAAAATCCAAAGTGCTTAAACTACTTAGATGTAGGTATCTTATACACAGAAAAAAACTTAACATGAAGGGGCCCATGAAAAGGTAGATGAGGGAGGCCTGTGTTCACTAGTGGACGTTTTTCAGCTGAAAGGATGAATACGTTATTCTGATTCCCCTATAATATACCTACTCGTACAAGACCAATACTCATGAGGCTCTACTTTAACAAATTAATGAACACAACGTCCATTACCTTGAGCTCGTGACACTCTTGGGGCTAAATACTATTGTTTCGGTAAATATATGTAGCTATTAACCTCAGTCCAAGTGTCACGTCATCGATAACTCCTAAATGCTCTAGATCCTGAACTGGAAATTACCAATTTAATAACCTCGTTGGTAATCGAATAGCAATGCTAATACGTCGTGTAGATGGTATCTGTACTTTCGGGTTCAACTTAAGATCAAATAACCTAGGTATACTTCATAAATTCTGCAGAAAGCTGTAGAACATGCACTGTATAGGTTTTTTTTAACTTCAAACTCTAATTGGTGTGTTGAAGTTTCTGTGGCATCTGTAAATATTTGTGTAGTTCACTAATAGAACTTGTTAAACTTTCGCGATTTGTTAACATATTATTAGTTTTCAAAATAGGTACAGGATTTTATCGCGTACCTTTTTTAATTATTTTCCCGACGTTTCGACCGGATTGCACCTGGTCATGGTCGCGGGAGGACTGAAGTAAGTGAGGTAGGTACGCGATAAAATCCTGTATTTTTAAAACTAATAATATTTTAACAAATCGCGAAAGGTTTGCAATAGAACTTGTTAAAACAAGTTCCCGTGCTTGGCTATCCTGACATCGAGAATGAATTCATCATAGACACTGACGCAAGTAACACCGGTATTGGTGGCGTGTTGTCCCAATGAAAAGGAGATTAAGAGGTTGTGATACCCTACTACAGCAAATCATTATCCAAAGCGGAAAGGAACTACTGTGTCACCAGAAGGGTATCACTATCATTTTGCAAAATATCTTTCGAAACAAGTTCTATCGAGAAAGCACTAAAACATCTAGACCCCTATAAGGGCGCCGGCAGTGATGATATTCCACCTTTATTTATAAAAAGATGCGCACCTGCCCTCACCATACCACTCCAACACATATACAACTCGTCTATAATCGAAGGTACAAGGCTGTATGGAAAGAGACACTGGTAATACCAATTTTCAAGTCTGGAGATGAAAACCAAGTCTCTTACTACAGGCCCATATCCCTACTTGGCACGTTTTCCAAAGTTTTTGAAAAACTAATTGTAGAACAACTCACTAGTCACTTATAGTCGTTTATCTCCGAATCCCAACATGGTTTTACTAAATCTCGGTCGACCACGACAAACTTATCATGTTACACATCGCACCTAGCGGAATCTTTAGATGCTTATATCCCTGTTGACGCAATATATACAGATTTCAGTAAGGCTTTTGACAAGGTGGACCATGCTTTATTATTAACAAAGCTATCTCATCTCGGTATTTCTGGCTCTCTCTTAATTTGATTTCAATCTTACCTATCTGATAGACCATCTCGCGTAGTTGTTAGCGGCTACATTTCTGAACCATTTTTGGCCACATCTGGAGTCCCACAGGGCTCACATTTAGGCCCTATTTTATTCAATGCATTTATAAATGACATAACAACTTGCTTTAAAAATTCACATAGCTCTTTTTGCCGATGATTTAAAAATATTTAAACCCATAAAGACGCCTTCTGATATCACTCTTCTACAGGATGACTTAACTGGACTTCATAACTGGTGCAACGATAACAAAATGTCACTCAATGTCAGTAAATGTTTCTACATTCAATTTCACAGAAATAAGATACCCAACTACATTGACTATTACATCAATAATTCTCGGCTGAACAACGTCCAAACTGTCCGTGACTTAGGTGTTTTGATGGATCCGCAATTAAAATTCGTCTCCCATATTTTACAGGTAGTAAAAAGAGGTTTTAAACTATTGGGTTTCGTCATCCGTAACTCAAAAGAATTTAAGTCCCATAAAACTAAGGCTTTTCAACACATTATTTCGTCCCATACTGGAATATAGTAGTTCTATATGGAATCCTCGTTATGAGGTATATTCCAAGCACCTGGAAAGTATACAAAGACGTTTCCTGTACCATGTATCGTATGGTAACAATTTAGCAAAAACAGTCAAGAAATGCGAAGATAGACTACCTACATTATCATATTATGTCCACTCTCATCTCCTAGGAAGAAGTTAGACCTTATTTTTTTATAAAAAATAAACATTTAACGCATTAGTAGATTGCCCTGAATTAACCAGTAAATTAAACATCAACATACCTTCAAGATTACCTAGAAAAAAAGCGTTTGACCTATTCTTTGTACCATTTTCCCATAGTAACTTGTGACAAAATGCTGTTTTGTCCAGGATTTGTAAAGCCTATAACACTTTATCCAAAATAAGCGACCTAGATTTAGGAGAACCTCTGCATAAATATAAAAAGAGGCTCGCATCTCTCTGTGAATAATCTTCTGACACAAAGTCATACATTGATATACCTTTTTGCATTATATTAATCATATGTACCTATACCAATATTATTTTATTAGCACCATACAAACCGTTAAGTATCTATATCTTAGTACCTACTCACTAACTCTAGTTTTTGTTTTAACTCTAGTTTCTTTTTATTTTAGTTTTTCGTAAACTTTCACGATCACAATTCATTATAATATAATAACATAAACACGGGAATTTATCGCGTAATACCTTTTGATTATTCCCGACGCCGACGTTTCGACTGTGTTTCAACAATCGTGGTCCCGGGTTGACTGGAGATTTCATTGGAGTGTCCATCAAGAAAGCGATGGTAGTTTTGCAACTACCCCTCACTTTGTCTTCAGAACTCGGTAAGGCCGCGTTTACATTGCGGCACACAACACTAACAGTATCTTCACTATGCAATGTTATATCACGACGCACACTACACCTACTTATCACTGGATTCCAAGATATCGGGAGCCTAAATCCATCTTCACGGTTGAAATTCGGGTGTTTTTTGATGTCGATTGCCTCACGAATCATTCTTCGGTAATATTGACGTTCATTGGCAAGAATTTTAGGATCGTGAAGCTCAATCCAATGGCCAGGTCCCGAATCCACTAGGTGTTCTGCTATTGCTGATTTATTTACCTGGCGGTTCTTAACTGCAGCAATGTGTTCTTTTATGCGTTCGGCTATTGTACGCTTGGTTTGCCCAATATACGAACGGCCACAACTACAGTCAACTTTATACACACCAGGTACTTGCAGAGGTGTGACATCTTTTGGCGATCTCAACAGCTTTGCTACCTTGGTCATTGGAGTAAAAATGGTCTTGACCGAAAACTTTTTCAAAATACCTATTCCCAATTTTATCTGTTACTCCTTTGACATATGGCAGATACGTCTGCTGACGGCGGACATCAGGTAGCTTTTCTATTTTATCTTTTTATTTTATTTAACCTTGCGTAGAACGTAGATATTTGTTTTGTTTAAAAGTTCTATGTAGACCCTTAAATATATTTATTACCTATGTTTAAAAAATCTAAGTCATGATATGTTAACTTTTGCTATGACAACTTAATTTGTAACCTAGATGTAGCTGCCTCTAATTGGGAGAGCACTAGCTCCTGATTTTTATTGTTTTTCTTTGTGTATCTTCTGTTGGTGGCTCAAATAAATAAATAAATAAAAGAAGGGAACTGCCATCAGTAGTGAAGACATTGCAGTATTTCTGTAAATATCTGCTGGGACGCAAATTTCGTCTGCGACATGCTGCATTGAAGTGGCTGTTATGTTTAAAGAACTCTGAAGGACAAGTGGCGAGATGGATTGAAAAACTACAGGAGTTTGACTTTGAAACCGAACATCGCAGTGGAAAATCTCATGGAAATGCGGATGCGTTATCAAGAAGACCCTGTCCCGAAGAATGCAAACATTGTGTCAGACAGGAGGCCAAGGAGGTGACACCCATAAGTATGCTGAGAACAGACTTCAGTGACGAGTGGAAGGAAACCTTGACACGTGCACAGCAAGAAGATGTTGACATAAAGCCAATACTTGAGTGGATTAAGGCTGGTGCACCCAAACCTAAGTGGAGTGACGTTGCAGCACTAAGTACAACGACGAAAGGTTATTGGGCACAATGGGACAGTCTGGCTATCTACGAAGGTGTATTGTGCTGCAAACGGGAAAAGCGAGGAGACCACTCACTGTCATCTGCAAATGGTTGTCCCTCCTCCTCGACATGCCGGGCGTGTGCGTGAAACATTGGCGCGGCGCGGCAAACCGAGTACCGCAGTGCCATTGCTGCCAGGCGTTTGGGCACGCCTCGGCTCACTGCCACTGTCCGCCACGCTGTGTACGGTGCGGGGGCCAACATGCAGCAGCCGACTGCCCACGCCCCCTCGCAGGCAAACCCACCTGCGCCAACTGTGGACGGGAACAAACGGCAAACAACCGTCAGCGTCCCGTCCTAAGGAAGGAGGCGAGGAAACGCGGGGTAACCATCCCTCCCCCCCGCATTGCACCTCCGCCTGGGAGAAACATGGACACCCGCCCACCCAAAAGGCTACAAGAAGATTGACCTGGGGGTTGTAGCCCCCAGAGATGAAGCCAGGGTAAAGAGTACTACGTCTCGAGGTCTCACCCGGTGAGACCTTTGTTTACCTACGTCTGTTTTTGTAAATTAGATTTTTTACTGTATTTTATTTTTTATAGGTATACCTTATATATATTTATTTTATATATGTATATGTATTTTATTCATTTTCTGCTTCATTCCCTCCTGTCCATGTGTGGTCCTGAAATCACCCGGGGCCCGAACTGAAAACCAGCGCAGCGTAGCATCGAGTCTGGCCAAATGCAACACAATGCAGAGTTGGGGACTTTTTTACAAGCGCCACATCTTCTTCCGTCATTTTTATGTATTTTTGTTTGTTATTCTTAATGTTTTGTAATTCTTTTGTATTATGCACGTAGTAAATAAATGTTTTTCTTCTTCTCTCCTCTTCTACTTTGAGGTCTTCATAGAATCTTCCTATAAGCTTTTGTTCTGGAAGGATCTAGCAAGATGCGCGTCCTTTATCTCGTTGACGACATGGTGTAAACAACTCAATGCTATTAGTAATATCTGTAAATAAATTGACCGCTGACCCCGTCAGTCTATCGGGACTTTTCAAAGTATTGCCACCCAACTTGAGTTATTATCTGAGATTTTTATACCTACCGTCTAATTGATTTATAGCCTGAGATGTCTATACAGCCTACTGGAAACATTTATTTCATTATTATTTATAACACCCGTAACAGGTTAACTTAAGGCGATGTTACATGGAAATGACAACCTGTGCCATTTCCATAAGTTTCAGCATATTGCTGTAAAAAATATAGACGCCAGCCTGAGAGGATGTTGAGGTGACATTGGGCCAAACTAGAGCAGGTTGGTTCTAGAAGAAGCACGGTAGTATAACACGAAAACCTGTTTAATTATTTTAAATCAATACAACCAAGAGATGGACGAGTCGCGTGTTTAAAAAGAGTTTTTACCGAGTAGGTTAAGGCCGGGCTTAGTTATTTTGTTTTGTACCTACTACCAGATTTCATCATTGTAAAACAAGTACTTATTTTTCAATAACCATTAAACATAGAATTCTGAAATTCATACATATTTTAATAGCTGAGCTGAGCTTTAGCTCAGGATGTTACCCAGAGAATGGCAAAACGAAAACGCCATTTTCATCGATTAAAAAAAACAAAGTTACTTGATAATAAAATCTAAAACAACTGGTATGAGTAAACTACACGATGAAATCAAATAAAAATTACACCAAAACATTGGCCTCTTTCTTATGGAGAGAATTGTGCAATTATATTTTTTTTTATTTCATACAAATATTTTATGAAATGTCAAAATACCTAAAAATTCGCGGCGCACCGCCCGTGCTCCGAAGAAATCAGTACCGGCCGAGCCATCACAGTGCTCATGTCGCTCTGTGCCGCTCCGCTGTTGACGTTCATGTAGCACAATGACACCGTAGATCGAAGATATAGTATGCTAACAAATTAAGAAGCTCAATTTTTTTTTCGTTGTATTTTGTTAGAATATTTTCGAACAAGTAAGCGAAGCGAATTAAGTTTTTAGAGGCAATTTAGGAGTGTCGGCTGAATGTTTGTATGTATGCATGTGCGCAATTTTCGATCGAGGATCTAGTCACGTTTGAAATTTACAACTACATGAATTGAAGCTGATTTTTATAGGGGCTTTTTCATAAATGTGGTAGTTCTTTAGGGTTAACAGGATATCTTATCCAAGGATAGCTCTTGAAAGGATCATCAGGTGTCTGTGGAGACTGGGGCAACGGTGGCGTCTTTGGTAACTGTGGCGACTGGGTCTACTGTGGCGATCGGAGTGACTGGGGCGACTGTGGTGGCTATGGTGACTGTGGCGATTGAAACAACTGTGGCGACTAGGGCGACAGTACGCACTAGGGAGACTGTGGTTCCTGTGGTGACTGGGACTACTGATGCGACTTTGGTGTCTAGGGCGACTGGTATATGTGACGACTATGGTACCTGTGGTGACTATGGCGACTAGGGTGACTGTAATAACAATGGCGACTGTGGTCACTATGGCGACTAGAGCGACTGTTATTATTATTTAAAAAAATTGAAAAAAATATTTTTATTATTTATATCTGCTCGATGCCCTTTGGGGACAAGCTATAGGGACGTTTGTCCCGTGAAAGCACGTCACCGTAATAAAAAGCGCTTTTTCGATTTTTCTTTTGTAAATACACATTTTTAGCTTTTTAACTGCTAAAGAGATGAAATCTCTTTAGCAGTTATTTTAAACAAAGCAACATAGTTTGATACCTCAATTGCCAAAATCCGATGATCTGTTGTAGCATGTGTATAAGAGAAAAAATCGTCGACTCTAAACACAGGCGTCCCTTATGAATCTCCATGAGTATTGCCATACTCACCACGCTTAGTAGGCTGGTTGGCGAGCGCAGTACGGTATGATGTACATACTTGCAAAGACACCGCTGCCCATCTTTCGGAGTTATCCCTTATCAGGCTCTTACTGCATCCATGGGCATGAGAAGATGGGAACATTCTAATGCCGACACCCCACGGCAAGTGTTTATAACATACCTAATGATAATGTTAGACAGACACAACACAATATGGGGTAGACAGGAAGGATGGGGTCTAATGAGCCGCGTAGAATAGATGTGAAGAATTTAAACGGATAAATGGGGCAAAAAGAACTGTGTACAAAGTGTGTGTGTGTGTGTGTAAAGTGTGTGGTATGTATAGCATCAAACGTATGTACGAGTGGTAGGTAACTACGTGGATTAAAACTGTGTAATTCTCTAGGCGTGCATGTAAAAAATATTCGGACACACGATCAAAAATAAGATAATACTATAATGATCAAAAAAATAATGTTTTTGAGTAACGAAAATTTTTTTTAGTGACAACTGTATTAAATTTTTAGCATTCCCCTACTGAATTACTTATACTATGGCGCAAGATACGAGTGTCTGTAGCGCGTGCGGGCGCGAGGGGCTAAGTAGCGTTCGGAATACCTCGTCTTAAACCTTAAAAATGTTATCGCCGGGTTAAACGAGCCACTTTCGACTTCTTCACATCTTTCTTAACTCGAGCAAGATAGGTTTTTTCTTTTGGGTCGTTATGTTGTTTTTTTGTAGCTAGAGAAACAAAACAAATATATATATTTTTTAAAACAAACATTTTTCCTACGGCGAGGACTCCTGCGCCTAAGCCGGCTATTAGACCAACTAATCCACGAACAACGTCAATATTTTTTGTTGTAAATGACTACAACGGAAGTGATGATAAATTATTGTAATAGTATGTATTACGACTTCGCTTTAACATTGCACTGAGCCTGAGCCCCAAAAGTCCCAGCTCTCGTACCTATCCTCGCGTCCAATATTGGAAAATACCCGAAAACAATTTGCGAGTCGAATAAGCCTGGCCGCATATGAGCCACCGACCACAACCACAACACACCGCTACCGACGATGTATTTCCTATCCTATTTTCATACATTTTATATGGACTCGCCGCACACGGTTGACGCCGGTGGCCACCACACGCTACAAATAAAAATCCGGTGGCGGCGTTTTGTGGTTGTGGCCGGTGGCCCGTGTGCGACCCTAAAATTGATAAGCGGTCATTAGCGTTACGTCTTATATTTCCATGAAAATAATGTGATAAATGATGATTAGCCGTGGGGTGCCGGCAGTAGAATGTTACCCCTCCTCTCCTACCCGTGGATGCAGTAAGAGCCTGCTAAGGGAAACCTCCGGTAGATGGGCAGCAGCGTCTTTCCGTATATCAACATCCGGTACTGCGCTCACCAACCCGCCTGCCAAGCGTGGTGAGTATGGCAACTACCCCTCATGGAGATCCATGAGGGAGGCCTTAGTTCAGTAGTGGACGTTTTACGGCTGAAATGATGATGATGATGAATGTGATAAATGGTAATAACCATATGTAGCACGTGCCCGATGGTGATGATAATTTATGAGCTCTATCCGCGCAAAGATTATTATTCGATAATTTTTTGCCTGTTGAAAAAACCAGATAGAGGAATAGTTTAGCTACGCGGGATTCTCCATATAATCTATATATATAAAACTCAAAGTCCTGACTGACTGACTGACTGATATATCAACGCACAGCCTAGACCAATGGACCTAAAGACTTGAAATTTGGCACACATATACCTTGAGTATCCTAGAGGTGCACTAAGAAGGGATTTTTCAAAATTCCCACGGGATAGGGAATAAATGGGATATATAATTTCGAATCAAAGAGGCTCTGCGTGAAAAAGGGGATTTTACGTTTTGACTTCCACGCAGACGAAGTCGCGGGCAAAAGCTAGTTTAGGTATATGACAAGGTGAATACATACTAGTTTTAAGTTTTCATAAGGTTCAAGTTACCGGTAATTGGATACATTCCATAGAGGGGTTATAGAAGAACTCACTTCATTATTTAAGTCACAGAGCAAGATTTAAGTTTACTTAAAGTAACTTCCAGTCATCTCTATCCTTTGAAAGTCGATTTTGGCTGGGGGAGACCTTTGCCCAGCAGTGGGACAAAATGGTTTAGCAAAAAAAAAGTAAATTTAACGCACTTAGGTGAATAAGCTCAGGGTATTTATCGCGTAAAATATGGCCTTTATTATTTCCCGACGTTTCGACTGGATTGCACCAGCCATGGTCCCGGGAAGACTCAAGGAGCTCATTTCAAATGAATTTTCTCATGAGTACATTACCTATGTGGTCAGAAAATATCTATTATGATATTTTTAATGTATTTATTTATTTATTTAAAAAGTCACACCAACAAAATGAACACTAAAATTAACAACTTAAGTATCTTACAATAATAAGAAACAAGCTTAGTATCATTTCAATTATAGGTGTAAACCACATACAAAGTTGATCGAATTCATTTGTTATTTTGATAATATTAAGAAAAAAAAATTAAGATTTTTTAAAGACAAAATTAAATAATAAAAAAAAAAATCATTGAAAAAAAGTAATACATGTTAAAATTTACATTATAATTAAAACACATTAAATTAAATTAAAATATGTTAGGTTCTAATATTATTATAACGGCTTAGACACATTTTTTTGAATGTATCTAAACTGTTGGAAAATACATCGATTATGCATTCTTTATTATTGTTGTTTGTGTTGACAACACTGTTATGTATGACATTATAGCCTCTTGTGATTCTATTCAAAGGCGAGTATTGGCCTAAGTTAGTACAGGCGTGATACTGGGTAAATGGCTTAAATTTATTGATTCTAGGAAGAGTTCTAGGGATTGAGAAGTTAATTTGAGATAATAAATATGGTGAGTCAATACGATTATTAATCAGCTTATACAAAAACAAATTATCTAACAGTGATCTCCGGTCGGCTAGTGAGTTAATATGGAAATAATTAAGGCGATTGGTATAGCTGGGTAATTTTTTGCATAAGTTGCAACTATATGATAAGTGCCATAAAAAGCGCTTTTGCACACTTTCTATGCGTTTTACATAAATATCGTAGTGTGGGTTCCATACCACGCTACAATACTCCAAGGTACTACGCACAAGAGCTGAAAATATTGTTAGTTTAGTTTGGGGGTTGCGGAATTCCCTGCTATTGCGCAACACAAATCCTAACGTTCTAAAACCCTTCTTTACTATATTGTCTATGTGAACGTGGAAACGCAGTTTGCTGTCCAGTATTACACCAAGGTCACGTATGTTGTCCACTTGGGATAATTTCGCGTTGCATATGGAATATGAGCTGAGAAACGTGGATTTCTTTTTTCTGGTAAAACGAATGAAGTTGCATTTGTCGACGTTCAAGCTCATTCCATTTATGTTACACCACGAAATTAAACTGTCAAGGTCTTTCTGAAGCAGATGGCTGTCCTCAATGGTGTTAGCTTTTCTGAAGAACTTAACATCGTCGGCAAACATATAATGTTTAGAATTTATAAAGCAGTCGCCAATGTCATTGATAAAAACGTTAAAAAATAGAGGACCTAAATGGGTTCCTTGGGGAACACCAGAGACAGTTGGAAAAAGCTTAGATGAGAATCCACCAGCAACAACCACCGAACCTCTATGCGATAGGTATGATCTGCACCACGAAAGGAAAGAACCGGAAATACCCAGTTTGCTAAGTTTATTTAATAAGATTCCATGATTGACTTTGTCAAAGGCCTTGCTAAAGTCTGTGTAGATAGCATCTATAGAGTTCCCATGATCCACCTCCTTAGCAAGGTCCTCGACAAAGCAAAGCAAATTTGTAGCAGTCGATCTGGATTTGATAAACCCATGCTGTGCTAACGCAAGATTACTTTTGAAGTGCCAAGTAAGAATGGGACATAACAATAGCTCGAAAACTTTTGCAAAAATCGGTATCAAAGATATTGGTCTGTAATTTAGGACGTTGCTGGCGTCACCACTTTTGAAAAGTGGTAAAACCAACGACTCCTTCCAATCTTTGGGAAATGAGCCAGAACTCAAAGATTTATTAAAAATCAAAGATAGTGGGAGGGCCAAAGCTTCTGCACAGTTTACAACAAACACTGATGGTATGCCATCTGAGCCAGCTCCTTTACTTGAGTCAAGTCTCTTTAAAACCCGAAAAACTTGATCCTTGGTCACTGATATGGTTGTCAAGGAATTAACATTAAGATCGTTGGATACTTCAAGTACAGGCCAGGAGTCATCATTATAAACTGAGGAAAACTGGTTCGCGAATAGATTGCAAATGTCCGTTCCGCTACTAGCCACACGTTCGTTCGAGTACATATTGGAAGGGAAAGCAGTATTGCCTCCTCTTTTGTGTTTAATGAAAGACCAAAATAATTTAGGGTTTGAAGTTATAGACGATTCCAGGTTATGAAGATAGCGCGAATAACTTTGTTCATGAAGTTTGGAGCAGCGTTCTCTTAAAAGTTCGAAAGTTGTCGCGTCGCGGGGGTTCTGATATTTGCGGTATTTTAATCTAAATTTATGTTTTTCTTTGAGCGATCTGATCAACGCGGAAGAAAACCATATTGGGTAATGACGAGAACGCGGGCGTGATTTAGGTACGTGCTTCGATATTATAATTCTCAGATGCCGATGCCGGTAAAATACTGATACCATAGAGTCAACCGTTTGACAAGATAGTAGTTCGTTCTTCCATACCACGTTGTTCAGATCGTCAATAATACTAGCGTAGTCTGCTTTGTAGAAGTGGTATTTAGACTCGCATTTTGGTAACAATGTACCAACAGTATTGACAGGAACATAAAAATTAAGGGGAGGATGTAGTTGGTCAATATTAGTCAGGGGGTTGGTAGTGCAGACTTCAAAGTTCGATAGAGGCAATGAGCTGAGTATCAAATCATTTGTTTTATTAATAATATTTAGGCTAGAATTATATTGGTTAAGACTATGGAGAGACATGAAGTCTAATAGCATGTTATGGAATATGCTGTCTGACATAGTGGGAGTGAGACTGAGAGATTGTGTTTTGTTCCAAGACATGCCACTTAAATTAAAATCACCTAGCATAATTGTGTCTCCGCTATGATTCACCAAGCTGCGATTTGAATTGTTAATAAACTTTTCCAGAATATGAATTTTTACGGGTGGTGGTATATAAACACAGCATAAATATAAGTTTGTAGCTCCTAGTTCTAATTTGATCCAAAGATCCTCGCAATCGGATTCAAGATCGAAAAGACGTCGAGATTTGTATCGCTTGGAAATAGCAATCAATACTCCGCCCCCCTCTTTGCTACTGTGAAACCCTCGAGATTCACGGTCACGCCTATATAAAACATATCGGCTATCGAATAATTCATTATCGAAAATACTACTATTTAACCATGTTTCAGTAAAGGCTATAATATCATAATCACAACCACACAATATTATTATACAGCTGAACAGTTTTCGTTCTTAATCCCCTAACATTTTGATAGTATATATTAAAGATATTATTCGCGCCCTTAAGGCAAAATATAAAGCAATTCTAGCGCTATCATGACAACTTAATTAAAACCGTAAATACAGTGAACATTCGATGTTTTCTGGTAGGTAGTTAAATGCTAAGGAATTCAATTATAATACAAATGTAATTAACGAATGCAAAAAAGTTTCTTTCGATTTAGAGTCCACCAATTATTTAAGTCGTTAAATGTGATCAAAACACACCAAAAACTGTGGCATTGTCTTTATATGTGTGTTAGAAATAATGCCGACGCATTCACGCTGGTTTCGCCAATAAACCAAACTGTTATTGTTACCTTTTATTGTGCAAATGTGCACGAACTTTCGTGAAAAAAATAACACACACCACGTTAGGCTAACACTGGTTAGATTAGAAGAGACACTGATTTCAAATGAGTGAGCTCACTCCTTTCGTGTGGAAACAAAACGGTGCAGTCTCACTGCGGTGAGGGCGTATCTATAACGATTTAAATCTTTGTCCGTATCTTGTATCTGTGCAAACTCGGACTCTTGGAAGAGGAAACTACCTACTTAAAACAGGCCGTCACGTCAACAGCAAGTAGGTACCTAATTTTAAAATTAACCTAATCAACGGGGTCACAAAACAATTAAGATCTGACCTATTCTATTTATAACACGTATGCTACCAATCGAAAACATAATGTAAGTTTCACACACTGGATAGGTACCTCTTTATCTTATTTTACGTAAACCAAAATAAAAACTGTATGGCAACTTAGATAACTTTTCTGTTACCAAGTAGACAAAACAATATCTTGCCAATTTGTTGGTTTTTATTTTATTTGCGTAAACAAGTTTTGCAATTGCAACTTGAGTAAGGAATCGAACCCGCTACCTCCTGTCAGTATATCAGTATAGTTATATTTTATTATATGATGAAAATCTACGGTGTTTATGTGTAATGCGTTTAATGTACGAAGCGGTGACAGCTTGCTTGTCTTGTCTTTTTATATTATGAATTTTTGTGTTTGGTTTTACACAATTCCACCAGTGTCAAGTTTATAAATTCTTATGTTATTTGGCTGGCCATGTTGGCGGCCATTTTTCAAAAATAACTTTCATTAATCTTGTCTTGTCTTTTTATTTTATGGCTTTTTCTGTTTGGTTTTACACAATTCCGCCAGTGTCAAGTTAATAAATTCTTATGTTAGTTGCTGGCCATGTGGGCGGCCATTTTATTGTGGTAATCAATAATCAATCTTCATTGATCTAGGGGGTAAATTTGCTCTGATTGAAGCACAGATAATATTTGCAAACAAACTGTAAATACATAAACTAAAATTAACTTTCTTTCTGTTGGTTTTTATATATATTTCTCAATTACTGGGGATTTGTGACCACTCCCTTCAATATACATAGCTTACTAATCACTCGGCCAAACCAACCCTTAGAAAGCAAATCAATTTTAAGTGTGGCACTTTGTTTACAAATATTCTACATCGAATTTCGAGCTATTATAGATTGAAGGACAACACAGAATACATTGACAGTACAAAAGTCATTTATGTATGATATCAGCAGTGCTAGAGTGAGGATGGACTCAGTAGGACCTTCGTTTCGTCTACAATGCGGAGTGAAACAAAGGAGTTCCCCAAATATAACGCCGTGCTGGAGGACATTTTCCGAAAGACTGAAACAAGGCATAAAGCTCGACTGAAAATATCTCTCGCATTCTAATCTTCGCAGATGACATCGGTTTACTCTGATAGAACCAACCACAGATCTCTTTTTTGTGGAACCAACAGACATGAAAGCCATGGTAGAAGCGCTCAACACCCAGAGTAAAACAGCTGGTCAAGAAATTAATAAGAAAATAAAACCGGGCCAGAGCGAGTCGGACTCGCGCACCGAGGGTTCCGTGCCATCATACAATATAACAATATAATATATGACAAAGGCAGTTTTATATTTGTAGGAGAACCTTGACAGCGCCATCTCTTGTCTGATAGCGGAACTTATGTAGATTTTTTACACTTTCGATGATTTCTAAAAAAGTATGCTATGTAGAGAGATTGTAATAAATTTCCTCTAATCTTTACATACACATCTAATAGCAATAAAAGTTTCAGAGGTTTATCTCCGCGAACTTCGGAGATAAGGGGGGGGGAACGCTATTTTTTTCAACATTTTTGTGAATAACTCAAAAATTATACAACTTAAAGGAAAACTAAAAACTGTTTATTAATGTGCAAATGAATATCTTTCATATGATATCCCACATTACCTAGTAACTTTCCAAAAATTTTGAAAACGCCCCTACCACCCCCATTGTCTAAAAAACTATGCAAATTAGGGAGTTCGCTATAATTTTCCTATAAAGTTTACATACACTTCTATTAGCTAGAAAAGTATCACGGGTTTATCTCTGCAAACTTCGGAGATAAGGGGGGGGGAACGGTCAATTTTTCAACATTTTTGCAAATAACTCAAAAACAATACGGTTTAAAGGAAAACTAAATACTGTTTATTAATGTGCAAATGAATACCTTTCATATGATACCCCATATCACCTATTAACTTCACAAAATTTTTGAAAACCCCCTTTCCGCCCCCCTTGTCTAAAAAACTACGCAAACTAGAGAGTTCGCTATAATTTTCCTATATAGTTTACATACACTTCTATTAGCTTTAAAAGTATCAAGGGTTTATCTCTGCAAACTTCGGAGATAAGGGGGGGGGACGGTAGTTTTTTCATCATTTTTGTAAATAACTCAAAAAAGATACGGTTTAAAGGAAAACTAAAAACTGTTTATTGATGTGCAAATTAATACCTTTCATATGATACCCCACACGGTCTAGTAACTTCACTTAACATTTTTGAGATCCCCTATCCGCCCCCCTGCAATCAAAATAAGAATATTTTTTAACATTTTCATATATGCTATATTAGTAAAAAAGTGTTGTCTTTTACCATTTTAAATTTCAAGTCGATAGCATCAGTAGTTCTCGAGATATCCACTTGTGACAGACAGACAGACAGACAGACAGACAGACAGAGTGATTCTATAAGGGTTCCTTTTTACCATTTTGGTCCGGAACCCTAAAAATCGGCCAAATGCGAGTCGGACTCGCGCACAAAGGGTTCCGTACCATTATTTGGCAAACAACTTGTTTTTGAAGTCCACCCACTTTTGGTTGTGATTTGTACAATAAGCAATAACGAGCAAAAAACTGCATTAAAATCACGTTTGTTATATTATATGGTAAATAGTCCTATATATCTATATCCCTATATATAATATATCAAATATTTGCTTTATTTTCATTATTTGTTTTAAAGTGAATATACTTACAACTAAATATTCTATGAATATTTCAAGCGTTGACGTTATTAATATCGAGTAAATAAACAAGGCCACGCGTTATCGGGTTTCGTAGTTAAACCACAGTTAAACGTAGACCTATTGTTAGAATTTGGTGTACCTATGTTTTTTTACGTTTACCAAAACATATAAACAGGAGTTAATTAATAATTTTTCATAAACTTTCGCGATCACAATTCATTATAATATAATTACAAAAACACGGGAATTTATCGCGTAATACCTTTGATTATTCCCGACGTTCCGACTAGCGACTGTGTTTCAACAATCGTGGTCCCGGGTTGACAGGAGATTTCATTGGAGTGTCCATCAAGAAGCGATGGTTGTTTTGCAACTACCCTACTCTCACTTTGTCTTCAGAATACAGAACTGGATTCCAAGATACCGGAAGCCTAAATCCATCTTCACGGTTGAAATTCGGGTGTTTTTAGGGTTCCGGACCAAAATGGTAAAAAGGACCCTTATAGAATCATTCTGCCTGTCTGTCTGTCACAAAAGGATATCTCGAGAACTCTGATGCTATCGAGTTGAAATTTCATATGATAAAAGACAACACTTTTTTACTAATATAGCATAATATGGGAATGTTAAAAAATATTCTTATTTTGATAGCAGGGGGGCGGACAGGGGGTCTCAAAAATTTTAAGTGAAGTTACTAGACCGTGTGGGGTATTATATGAAAGGTATTCATTTGCACATTAATAAACAGATTTTATTTATTCTTTAAGCCGTATCGTTTTTGAGGAATTTACAAAAAAATCCCGTGTTTTTGTAATTATTATTATAAAGAAGTAATTGAGTTTTCGGTTCAAAGTATTCCGGTATGTTTACGAAACCGCATCACTTATTTGAGCGACTATTTCTCCGAAACTAAAAAACTAGCTTAACCGTTATAGTTTTCCTAGAAAGTTTATAGTTAAAACTGTATTCATGATGTTTTTTAGATTTAAAATTTTTAGCAGTTCAGATTTTACAAGGGGTCGCTCGAAAATTTTTGAAATTTAATATTTTGCAAACGGAAGAAAATCAAGTTCACCCCCACCTTACGTGTAAAGACTAAAGATATGGCAAATAAATAAGTTAAAACTCGAAAATTCTAGAGTATGTAAAATACTACATTTACTTATGTAGGTCTGACAATATAATTTAAGCAGAATATAGAAAAAGAAATAAGCTGCAGAATAAAAAGCATATGGAACAAATGTTGGGCAATGAACAAAATATTTAAGAGTGAAAAAGAGTTAAGAGTAAACCGATCTCCATAAAACAAAGGCAATGAATATATGCCTAACACCTTGCCTTATACCTGCCTGGCCATTAACAAAAACGCAACTGGGACGTCCAAAGAGGAATGGAGAGAAGCCAGTAAAAGGAGTAAAATTAAATGTCCGTATAAAAAATTTAATCATAAGAACGAAAACCAAAAAAAACATGTGGTTCAAAAAAATCTAGAGCTAAAATGGCAATGGGCGGGCCACTTACAGAGTACCCTAGTATATGGTCAAAAATTGCCACTAACTGGACAGCGCGAGGTGCAAAAGAAGACGAGGACGACCAACAAAGAGATGGTGTGATGATATCATTGAAATTTTCGGAAATACGTGGCTAGAACTATTTACCATCTTTTGTATTTACCCATTTTCGCAAAATAAATGTTATTTGTATTTGTATTTGAGAACAGTCAAAGATGGAAGCAAATTGAAAAACTTGGAGGAGGCTTTAAAGGCCGTCCTTATCAATAAATGTTGTTTGTGTGTCTTTTAGATATCGTATAGTTATATGTGGGTAGGCGCGAGCCACGAATAAAACAGTCGTTTCCAATTATCGACACAAGGACGTTTCATTGTTGTTTTGAAGGTGTGAATTATTTATGTGTTATTGAATTTGGGGCGAGCAATTGTTTTATGTGTAAAACATGTCGGTGAAGCCAGAAGCAACTCAATAGCAAGCGGAATACATCTACACGGCGTTGCAACAACCCGACGCCATGTGCGAGGAAGGCAACATGGCTACCAATTGGCGAGAATGGAAGTCGGCATTTGATTATTACTTGATTGCAACAGGATAGGAAAATGCGAAGTTCAGGGAGAAGTGCGCATTATTTTTGCATATTATTGGGAAAACTGGTCGTGAAATTTTGGAAGATTTAGATTTGGACATCGAGACAAAAAGTGATTACGGGAAGTTAGTGTCTAGCTTTGCGCGGCATTGTGATCCGAATCGCAACGTTAATTACGAACGCCACATATTTTTTTAATCCTACCAAAGAGTCGACATATTCGATAAGTATCTTAGTGCGTTGAAACGGAAAGTAAATCGTGTGAGTTTGGCGAATTACGCAATAGTCTCATTCTTACGCAAATGATCAGAGGGCTTGAAGATGAAGGAATGCGAGAACGCCAATAAATGGCGAAAACTAAGTTATCATTAGAAGAAGCTGTGACGTGGTGTCGAGCGTCAGAGATCGCCAGCAAGCAGTCGGAGGCGTGTGCGGGAGCGCGTGCGGGCACCGCCGATCTGGCGCTGGAGGCGGCGGTGCGAGCGGGCGAGCGGCGAGCCAGCGCGGCCCGGCGGGGCCTGGCGCGCTGCTCAGAACACACAGCAGCAGTATGTCAGGGGTCACAATGGTGCGGTTCACAGCGGTTCCTTCGTGTGGTAATTGTGGTCGCAGGCATGGTTCGGGAGATAGCTGTGCCGCGCGTACAGTGAGGTGTTACAGGTTTGAGCGTATCGGTCACTACGCACGGCTTTGTCGCGCGAAGTTTGTTGGTGAAGTTGAGGACGATATCGTGGACTGCGACGAATTACGTGAGTCGTGTACATTGTCGGTCGACCAAGTAGGCGGGGACTGCCACTCGTGGTTTGAAGACGTATTTTTAGACGACGTTAAAATTTATTTTAAACTCGATAGTGGGGCGGAGGCTTCTATCATGTCGTTACACGCATTTAGAGAGGCAGGTTTTGATGAAAGTATTTAAATGTTTATTCGAAATTAGATGCAAAAAATGGGTTTTGGATGTTGAGGCTAGACGAGGACAGCTCCAAGTTGTGCACGTTTTCGACCCCCCTTTGGTAGGTTTAGGTGGCTTAGAATGCCTTTCGGGATTAATTGCGCGCCAGAAATATTTCATAATGAGATGTATAAAATATTTTCTATGAAGGGCGTAGAAATATGTATTTGCAGACGATATCTTAGTATGGAGACGTGATAAAGCAGAACATGATAGGCGGCTCAAGGAGTTATTAGGACGGGCTTTAGAGCATGGGGTAATATTCAACAAGAAAAAATGCTTGTTTGCAGCCTCGGAAACTCGGAAGTCAATTTTTTGGGACATACATTATCTCGCTCCGCTATCAGTCCAACTTTGAGTCGCGTGCGTGCAATTAATAATATAACAAAATCAAAAGATCGTACGGAGCTGGAAAGATTATAAGCCAGGTAGATGCTTACATTATAGCGGACGCGTTATCTCGAGCAGCGGTCGAGCGCGGCTCCGGCGCGGATGTGTGTGAAAGAGATGTCACCGTACATGTGAATGCGATGTATGAATGTATAGATGCATCGACAGATAAATTACAGAAAATTAAATTTGAGACTAGTAAAGATAACACTTTATCCTTTATAGATATTATTATCAAGGATGGCCAAATAAAAAAAATAAGGTACTTATTTAACGGGTGTCGGTCTAATGTCTCTCCTGATGGATCCCCTAGGAGATATCAGGAAAAAAAATCCTGTTGTCTCCCATGGGCAGGGGAGATATCAGATCTTACTTTTTAGAAAACTGTTTTAGTACTGTTGTATCCCCGCAGGACTAATTGAGGATGTTTCTACATTTATCATCAATTAGGTTAGTACCCACATAACATGATAGGAAAATAAAGAAATTAAAAGCTTATCCCCATCTTACCGTGTATGGGAGGTACCCCAAATTAATTATTTTTCTGAATTTTTATGTAGCGTTATCTCGGTGTGATTTTTTTCATATCCATGCAAAATTACAGCTTTGAAGGACTTTTAATCACTTCGCAAAGCCGCAGACAGACCAACAGACATAACTGTCCGTCTGTCTGCGCTTTGTTTGACTTTTGTCTGTCTGTCTAGACAGCCGTATTAATTACTCGCGCGACATTTCTCGTTACATAATATCTGGTCAGTGTGTCTACCATTAGTTGTAACTGTGAGATCGCCTGCCGTTACTACAGTAGTAATAGTACGTTACTATGACATCTGTCAGATTTGTAACTCATGGTACCAAATTCTAAGCAAATAAAGCTCAAACTACAGTCGCTGTAGTGTAGTTTACTGCGTATTTTAGTACCAAAGTATCCGCTAGAGGCGCTGTACAAGTTGTCATACATTTATGTAACTACAGTCGCTAGCGAGTATAGATTGTGAAAACTCATAGTAGACCTACTGATCGGTTTCCCCCCGCAAAAGATGCGATCAAAAATCTTTGCATAGGCACCAACTCAACATCTAATTTCGATAAGTATTTGCTTGTCGTTTTATTAAGTTCAAAATTAGTAATAATTCTGAAGCCGACTGATTTTAACTAATAATGAATTAACTATAGTTAAAAAAAAAATATAATTCTGAAGCCAACTAAACACATAAATTAATTTAATGGCAAATACCTTTATAGATTTGTATTGCGCCAGCCATAGAATACAGATTATAAATTCTGTATTCTATCTCGCCAGCCACATGGTTTTATCGTCAACGCTCTAGGTATTCTCCACAAGTGCAGATACCAGTAGCCACCAGAAAAAGCTGGAATCAATGAAAAAGAAAACATAAAATATAAGCTCGTTTTACAGATAACAAAAGAGTGTGTAATGAATAGCAACATACCTATTCATTTTTATCTTTGAACGATTGAAGACCTTTCAACAAATAACAAATTCTAAGTAATATGTAACAAGCGACACTATCTAATTAAAACAAGACAAAAACAGACCAATTAAGCAATTAAGTTTTAATTAAAACAGTTGTCAGAGAATGAAATAGATATTAAACAAAATTGTATATTACTCCTAGAACTGTCTAATAATAAAATTTTAAACTACTTAACGTTAAAACACGATTCGTACTGACATATTCACAATAATTTCACTAGACCTACGATAAATTAGGATTGTTTCTACACTTCATCATTTTTTATTTCGCTAGGACACAAACTGTTAGCTAGTTTATCGAAAGAATAATTTTTGCATAAAACACTCAGGGACTTCAAGTAGTGACAAAAACGATTGTTTCTCTTGGAATTGGTGTCAGTCTTCGATTTCTCTATCCTGCAAATAGCTCGGCAGGAAGGCCAATAGTCCAGTGCTAGGGCTTTCCTGTCAAGGACCGCCTGTGGACTCAGGTAGCTGGTCAAATTGTTGTGACGGGACACTGTCCTTTCCTTTTTCCTGTAATAGAATAACATTTAGTTAATTAATAAGACCGCCACGCCGTGGGATCCCAACAGAATGTTGCCTCACTTTCCCGTGGATGCAGTAAGATTCTGCCAAGGGATCAGCAGCGTCTTTCCGGGTATCAACATCCCGTACTGCGCTCGCCAATGCGTGGTGAGTATGGCAATTACCCCCTCATGGTCAGTACTTGGGAGATCCATGAGGGAGGCCTATATCTAGCAGTGGACGTACTAGGGCTGACATCAATTTATAAGACTCAAGCATTGAAGTATTATTACTAGCGTATAGAATTGACACCCGCGAACAACAAGTTTGCGCCATGAGTTGTTGCCGGCCGGCAACAACTCATTTAGTCGTTCGTCGACGCCCATCGCGACCGCATGCGAATAAACCCAAATTAAAAATGCCGTCTTGCGTGTTAAAAACGTGTAAAAATCAATCAACTGCGAAGAAAAAAGATAGTGGCGTGACTTATCATCGGAAAGTAAACAGAATATCAACTAAAACCAACTAAAATTAATTTTTGTATATTATTTTCTATTGTACTGATATTTTGTTTGAAAATCATAGATTATGAAAAGTGATTCGTACAGATGGGATGTGTAGGTACCTACTAAGGGTTGGCGACAAATGTTTAACTGATTATTTTTAACTCGTATTACTCGCCCTATGCCGTCTGTCTGATCAGTAACAGTAGGTACCTACTGTAGGTATCTTTTGCAATCGTCATTACTTTATAAACTGAAGCTGTATTATACCTATATTGTTGTCTGAACAAATTCTTAAGGTTTATAAATTTGTAATAGATCGATTGACGACCTCTGTAGCGTGGTGGGCGAAGGTTCGCCTGCGACGCAGGAGGTGGGTTCGATTCCCGCCTTGTGACAAATGTTTAGTGATCGCTGCAGATATTTGTTCTGGGTGTTCAGGTCATTTTCTACGTATAATAATAAATAAATAGGTATTTATATATTGTATTGTATTTATTATATCAGTTATCTAGTAGCCATAACAAGAGCTCTGCTTAGTTTTGGGCTAGATAATCATCATCATTTCAGCCAAAAAACGTCCATTAATGAACAAAGGCCTCCCTCATGGGTCTCCATGAGGGGTAGTTGCCATACTCACCACGCTTGGCAGGCGGGTTGGCGAGCGTAGTACGGGATGTTGGTATATGGAAAGACGCTGCTGCCCATCTTTCGGAGGTATCCCTTAGCAGGCTCTTACTGCATCCACGGGCATGAGAGGAGGGGCAGAGTGAAATAAAGTGTGGGGTCTAGTTAGTGTAAGTACCTACCTATGTACGTACTTGTTGGATAAAATACCAACCTATTTAAAAAAAATAACTTTAAACGCTTAACGATTCGTTTTAATTTAATGTAAATATTTTTACGTTTTGAAATATAATATTCATAGGTACCTACTGCATTAACATTACTGCATTAATAGCTGTCTGAAGTGTCCCTTCTGCGGTGAAAAAAATCTATTAGAGCGACATGTTGTTACACTATGTTGAATGAAACGTGTAAGCGCCACGAAATTCACGGCGCTTACAACGTTTTGGTCGCGAGAAAACTATACTCTATTAGCGATCTAGCGCTGCATGTATTGATGGTATGGATAGACGACATTCTAATCGTGTAGCGCTGCAGCAAATACTTGTGTGCGGGGGCGAGCGCGCCCCGCGCAGGCACCCCCGCTGTCATCAAGTTGCGACACATTTTTTGTTTGGTATAGCTACTCTAACTATTTACAACTCACTGGACTCAAGTGAAAAAAATATTGAACGACGCGACGACTGTTGATTGGATTTGAGGGTGACCTAACTCACTTAGTCGCTTTCTACTCCTAGCTCATAATTATTTATTAAATGGACTATTCGGAGCTTTTGATACAAATGTGTTTTGCGTGTTTTTTTATGTAAGATTATTATTATTTATTTATTTAATTTTTAAAGGCTTAACCTATTTACAAATTAATACATCTTAATTACAATAATATGATAATACTAGCTTTTGCCCGCGACTTCGTCCGCGTGGAAGTCATAAAACGTAAAATCCCTTTTTTCACGCAGAGCCACTTTGATTTTAAAATATAAATCCCATTTATTCCCTATCCCGTGGGAATTTCGAAAAATCCCTTAGTGCACCAGGATACTCAAGGTATACGTGTGCCAAATTTCAAGTCTTTAGGTCCAGTGGTTTAGGCTGTGCGTTGATATATCAGTTAGTCGGTCAGTCAGTCAGTCAGTCAGTGAGTCAGTCAGGACTTTGGATTTTATATATATAGATGTGTTTTAGTATTCTATTAACCATCTTATACCCCTAACACAAATTCGGCTACAATACAAATGGAGCTAGATGGTGCTGTGTGAAATGTCCAGCAATATTTATTTAAAAGTGGAACTTTAAACGTTTCGTACATAGTCACAGATAAAAAAATTAAATCTAAATCATCTGAAATAATGACAATCGATTTTTGCATAGTTACATTTCATGCTAACAACGAGTACGTTGTTAGGGGGCGAAGCCTAATATGCATAGCGCTGTCTGTCTGTGCATGAGACGATTACAACCGAACGCGTTGACCGATTTACACGAAACCTTTTTTGTTAGCATCGTCTTAATGAGAGAAAGGTACTGATTGATTTTGGTGATCCGGTCACAGAGACCGGAGTTATTGTGACCTCAAAAGGTCACCAAAAAAATAAGTCTTGAAATGGCCGAAAACGTCCAAAAACCCAAAAATGACATTTTTGACCTTTGGTGACCTTTTGAGGCCTTCGCCCCCTTTTCTGTTACTTCCGTACCAATGCTTATTCCTAAAAGAGGGGCGAATCTGCGACCTCTGATTCCAAATTAGGCTATCACGCCTGCCGCACACGCCGCTCGCGTGGTGAATAGCCTTATATGTGTGGGCACGTTTTTTTTGTCTAATTAATAATAATTATATTTAGTCATTAGTTACATCATGAACTGGCTTCTAAATGTCGCTCAGCTAATAATAATATAAAAGCGAAATCACTTGAATAGTACTTTTTACGGTTCCGTACGCAATGGGTTAAAACGGGATCCTATTACTAAGATTTCGCTGTTTGTTTGTCTGTCACCAGGCTGTATCTCATGAACCGTGATAGCTACAGTTGAAATTTTCACAGATGTACATATTTCTGTTGCCGCTATAACTATAAATAAAAACAGAATAAAATAAATATGTAAGGAGGGCTCCCATACAACAAACGTGACTTTTTGCCTTTTTTTGCCGGTTTTTGCTCGATATTAATAACGGCAACAGGTAGGCGCTTGAAATATTCACAGACAATAATGGTGCGGAACCCTTCGTGCGCGAGGCCGACTCGCAGTTATCCGATTTCTTGGTACTGTTTAACTTGTCTAAGTATGTTTAAATTAGGGGTCGAAATTTTATTAATTTAACTTCTACAAGAACTATTTTTCTCTGAAATTGGCTAAAGGTACCAACTTTATATTTATACCAAACATAAAGGTCATCAACCCAAAGCCATCAGCCTAGAGGTCATTGCCGTGGGGTGCCGGCAGTAGAATGTGACCCCTCCTCTCATGCCCGTGGATGCAGTAAGAGCCTGCTAAGGGATACCTCCGGAAGATAGGCAGCAGCGTCTTTCCGTGTATCAACATCCCGTACTGCGCCCGCCAACCCGCTTGCCAAGCGTGAGTATGGCAACTACGCCTCATGGAGATCCATGAGGGAGGCCTGTTCAGTAGTGGACTTTTTACGGCTGGAATGATGATAAAGGCCATCTGCCCGCAGATGATGCCCTTAAAAATAAAGGTACCTGGTGTTGGTAGATCATGCTCTGTGAAATATCTAGCATTACTTATTGAAATAAAAATACCACATACCTTTGCTCAGACATCCCCGGTAACTCTAGGTCAATATTCTTTTCACAGCCAAAGTCCCCTTGAGCTATATGGATTGAACTATTTGCCAACTCATATACTATTTCATCGCTTGTTCCATAGTGCCTGTCATATTTATCAAAGTTCTCCAACTCAGAAACACTATGAGACTCTTCAGAGAACCATGGAACTGAGTATAAATTGCCAATGTTACTAAAAGACTTATTGCTATAGAAATCACACAATGAGAGACAATCAAGCGCTTGGCTTATTGATTTAAGTGATTTTGAGGTACTTTTTAAAGCATCATTGTTTACATCCAAACTTTCTGGGGTTTTCAGTTCTGATATGTTCAATAATCTTGGCACATTCCACCAAGTGTTGAAGAGCACATTGGGACACCTGTAATGCCTGGATTGGACTTGGAGCATTAAACTTTTAGAAGAATTATTAATCTCTGATGGTTCATCATGGTAGTTATCTTCGCCGCCTCGATCTGCCCATGACATGTTAGAAGCCTCATCATCCACATTAAGTCTGCAATCTGTGTTTTGACTACAGCTTTCCATATCCTGACTCGTACCTTGTTCCTGGCTACATACATAAAATTGCAAGAAATTTATTGTTCTTCTTACATCCCCTTTGAAGTAGTTTAAAACTTTTGAACCAATCCCTGGCCAGCACATTCCACTGTCTGCCAAGCACATTATGTCTAACCACGTCCCAAGAATGTTGGGCAGTAAAGGATTCATTTTCAATATTTTACTACTTTGTATGAATCTCTGCAAATGTGGGCATGACAGTGAGGATGTTATCAGTATCACAGGTCTTTTAGAGCTGTGAACCAGTTGGACAATAGCTGAGCAGAACCCATCATCTTGGTCAAACACAATGTCTGCATCATCTATCAGGATCAGAGACATACAAGTCCTGGTACACTCCTGGCTTGCTGATAACCCAATTGTGGATTCACACTTCTCACTCTTCATAATTTTCTTTTTTAATACCTGCTTCTGTGGTATAGCATTTTCCACAATTTTCTTTGGCCGTCCACGCTTTTTAGCTAGATCTGTGATTGTAGGGATGGGAAGAGCAGCTTCTGATTTCTGTGAGTTCTGTGAATTTTCATTGCTACTTGTTTGCCTGTTCACCTTATGGGATTGTGTGGCTTCCTGCAAATCTTGCAACATTATTTTGCCAGTCCTTTTGCTGCTTGCGTTCACTTCAATAACTTTAATTGAGAGTTCTGCAGCTATTGCATACACACTTGAGGTTTTACCACTTCCAACAGGCCCAGACAGCACCAAAAGGTTGTTGCTTGATTTTACACTGTCCTTGCTATCATCATCTGACTGGCAGAAGTCCGACGAATCAGAATCACATCCATTTGACCCTTTAGTTTTCATATCCATTTCAGTCCATGAAACCAGCCATTTCCTCAGTTCTTTAACACTCTCAAAGTTGCCTATGATCTGGCTAGCTGCCAAAGGTTTGTACTTATCTGACCAACTAAGCTGTTCTGGATTTTCATTCTGATTGTCAATGGATGCATTTAATACCTCCACACTGTTATCCAAATCTAGGTAGTTAGAGCTTGATTTGTAATCACCCTTCTTTTTGCCTTTTAGCAAACGGTATGTGCGAAATACAGGATATCTTGGATATTTTTCTTTTATACTTTGTAGGACCGTTTGTGGGTTAGTTTGTTTTGGAGATAATGAGAAGGTTTCCGGTGATGTTTCTATGCACAGCAGCATTTTAAATGTCATATTCCCAGGAATGATTGCATCTTTCCGGTTATCAATGGAATATTCTTTAAAATTCAATTGAATAGGTGCCCCTATACCCAATCCATCCAGTTGCTGGATGTGTATTACTTTTAGAAAATTATTAGTAACAATATTTGTGTCTACTTGCTTGGATATCATCTTTTTCAGTTTTTCTGGTACTCCACTCTGTAAAAATTTCTGTTTTGCTTCATTTACAGCAGGGTCTGGCTGTGATTTTGAAGCAAAAATTGGAGCCAACTTCTTAGGTTTTTGGTCAATTATGACCTTATCTGTTTTATCTTTATCTTTAGGTTTGATGGTGCTCTTACTGATCTTACTGCGTTTTTCAGATTTTTTTATTGTCTCTGTTTTATTTGGACTTCCATCAACTATTATGATTTCATTTTCATTGATCTTACTAATAGAATGCTTTTTTTTCTTAGGAGTAAATATGTGTAGTTCCTCATCAGAACTGGAGAGACCAGCACCATTGTCGGTGTACCTCACAGGTCTTTTGGGATTTCTTCTTGAACGTCCATCATCATGTGATGCGAGGATGTTTGAAGAAGAAACTGCTGCATCATCACAAAAAGTGTGTGTTTTGCTTTGTCGTTTTCGTTTTCTTTCTTGGACCATAACTTCTTCTGTCTCTTTTAACTGCGTCTGTGAAATCTGTACAGGCTCAGTATCAATTTCATTATTTAGTGTTTCAACATCTTGTGCTGGTTTCAACTTCATACTGTCCTTGTTGAGACTAAGCTTCTTCTTTTTTCCTTTCTTTTTGAGTTTGGTGCCAAGTTTAACTTTTATTACTGAATTATCATTTTCAGTATCAGGTGGAGGGTCAGGCTCATTCTCAACTTTTTTGAAGTAGCTCAACATGCTTTCCTTCTTTTTTAGTGATGGAGATAATTTTTTCAGGAATTCTGAATCTTCTTTTGATATTTGTTTTTTTTTAGAGCTAACTTTATGTTCAATTTCCGTAAACATATTTACTAATTGCAAAGTTTTAACTGGAAGTTCTTCATTCACTTCAGTTTTAAGGCTGTTTAGTGGATTACGCCCATTTTGAACTTTTGGGTCTTTTTTCTCACTATTAGGTGATTTAGGTTCTATATTTGATATCAAAGTTTTTAATCTTTCGGCCCGTTTCTCCATTTTTATATTAATGCATCTTGTCTGCTTTTCTTCAAGATCTTTCTTTTTAAGAGAACCTTTAGATTCTGCCATTCTTTGAAGTAATAAATTCCTTTTTACTTTACTGTTCTTCTTCTCAAGAATCTCTTGTATTTCTGTTTCATCAATAGGCTTTTCTTTACCAGGAGAGTTTCTACCCATACTTTTATTTCTTGAATCCATTAATAATTTGAAAGCATTTGTTTGTTTCTTCTCCTCAGAGGTGGGAGATGATTGATTATCATTTTCATTGGTCTCATTAACTATCATAGCTTTGGAGTTCATAGACTTTTCTCTCATAACAATGGCTCGATTTCTTTTCCCCATTTTGAATAAGTAATTAATAGGTCTCAACTGCTCTTGTTCCAGTTCAGCACTACTCTTTTTCTCATTCGGTGTCTTTATGAATAATGAGGATTCTAATATGATTGAAACATCTAAAATGTCCTGGTCTTCTTTACCATCTTGTCTGAGCTTGTATTTCTTAAATTTTCTCTTCAAAACCTTATTACATATTGCTTTTATTTTACGTTCCTTTGAACGTAGTGCTTTTCTGCATTTATGAATTCTTATATTATCATTTGCGTCCTTAGAAATCGTGTCTTCTTCTTCAAAAACTTGTTCAACCAAAGTTGTCATAACTTCCCTGAAATCATCAAATGTTTTGTTTTAAACATGGGTTTGATTCATGTATAAGCAGTAATTTATATCAGAAGCTGCTGATACAGAGCTGAGATCTAGGTTTATGAAATACATCTAAAAACAAAAATGGGTTCCATCCTTCAATGGAATAACTTTCTTTACGGCCATCAGAACTAATCAGCACTTTGTACGTAACACTTCTAAATAACTCGTCCACTTAAAATAGTTGTAATGAAACATATTCTGAGAAAAAAACAGCAGATACAAGTAAAACAAACCTGAAATCCAATTTACAATAGAATTGGCGGCATTTTCTAAAAAGAACGAAAACACGTCAAATCTATATCGTTTTCTCTTTGACGTTGACAAAACGAAAATTATGGCACGTCGCAACTGTAAAGACCATTCATCCAAGAAAACTAACCGTCCATTATAAAAAAACGGTGAGTGCTGTATTTAATGATATTTAAAATAACTTACACATTTAAATGACTCTGATTGTTATCTGTTGTATATGCTTTCATTGCGGTCAAAACAGTAAGTCTTATCAATAAATACATTAAGGAAATTAATTAATTGTTGATCTTCTTCTTATGAAAAGGGTTGACTGCAAAGTAACATGACATGACAATGACAACTAAATGAACTAAAATTTAGATGGGTGCCTGCCTCTTCTGTGATCTAACTTCTCGACGTGCTGTTTTGCGGTGCAGGAATAAAACTGAAATTTTGTTAAAAATGGCATCGAAAGCACTCGCTGGCCCTTTAGTTCGTCATGTAACGGTAAGTTTTGTTAGATTTCAGCCTAACTAAAGTCTCAGACTGATCCCTTTTTGCTTTTGAACTTAAAACTCAGTGGAATAAAAAAGGTCCATTGCCTGTCAAAACCTCTGATTATGTAAACCTGTAACTTACCGTGTTTCCTTAAATCCTAAACGTTCGACTTGTAGGCCAGGGGATACGCCCAGGTGGCTCCGAATCTAAAGAAGGAGGTAAAACTCACGTCTACTGTTCTGCCCAACAAGACGTTAGTAGCTGCTTTGGACAATGGATCGCCAACTACCCGTGTCACCATTGCATTCAAGTAAGTTCAGTTCTTTCCTCTCCCTGAGAACTAAATTCAAACGTATCTGCATTAACAACCAGATAGTGCTGTGTGACATGTATTATTTTTAAATTTAAAGAGATCACTGTTAGTATAGTCTCATGTATAAGTATACCTATTTAAATATTTTAATCATCATTATATTAGTTTGCCGATATCCACTGCTAAGCATGTTAAACACCAACCTAAACAATATTGTCTGATTCCAGAGCTGGTTCTCGCTATGAGCACCCAACAGATTTGGGAGTGGCTCACATCCTGCGATCAGCTGCTGGACTTTCCACCAATGCTGCTAGCAACTTCATCATTGCCCGTAAACTGGCTCAGGTTGGAGCTGCAGTGAGTGCCTCAGGGGACCGCGAGTTTGTTTACTACACTCTTGAGGTGAGATATAATTCATAAATTACATAGGTTTTCCTATCTTCTACAGTATCTGCATCACCTTTAGGGATGCTCATGGAATTGATTTATTTTTATGGCTATTAAACTGGTACATTTATTTATACATAGAAATTAAAACTAACTAGATTTGTAAATAATAATATTTACATAAATAAACTTCAAATTACAAAATTTCAAATGATCTTTTGCCTCACCACTGCAAAAAGCACCTTAGAACTCTTGAAAGATAGATAAACATGAAGTGTACATTTTGAAAAAAAAATATCACTTAAATATGGCTTGACAGTTATGTGCTTTGGGGTCCCTGTAGCAGAATATTGCCTGTCCTTTTTTGCCTGTAGATACAGTTAAAATCTGCTAAGTATTCCTTTCCCTCCCGAATATGTCCAGTACTATGTTCACCAACCGGCATGCCAAGCATAGCAAAACCCCCTCATAATCTTGGATATCCATGAGGGAGGCCTACATATATCCAGCAGCGAACATGGACATCAGTCCTTTATTCACCACAAAAGTACTAATAACAAACTGATACATATCACAATAACTTTAGGGATATATTATTATTTGGGGACATAAGCAAAATACATGACTTTTATTTTGGAAGGTAATATTTGTAAACTTTAATTTTAAAAAATGTACAGCGATGTAGATTGTCTTATAATAAGTCTGATAATAAGCGGTAATAGCAATAATAATGATGATGATGAATCATGTTAACCTTTTTGCTTTTAGACAACTCAAGATAATCTGAATGCTGCTGTGGAACAGCTGAACAACCTGATCTCTGGCCAAGAGTTCAGGCCGTGGGAGATTGATGACAACAACCCCCGTCTTAGGCATGACCTGGCTACTCTGCCTCCTCAGGTATATCTTCACTTCATAAAATTAAATGATTTATTTATTATTTATTTATTTATTTAACCAGAATGGTCGCATAATGACCACTTACACTAATTAATTATTCAAACTGTATCCACTAATAATAAAATAAAATTAACAAATCACAGTTCTTTACAAAATGTCTACTTACTTATTATTAATAAAATAAACCATTAAATTAAATAAAAATATCTTTCAATGTCAAATTACAATATAAAATATTATTTATGTTACTAATGTCAAATAATAATTTAAAAATATCAAATTTAAATGTCAGTCATCCATCAATCTCACAAAATCTCATGCATTCAATAATAAAATCCTTCTATTCATCAACAAAGATGTCTATGATAATAATATAGCCTTTATTCAGACATAAATTAACAACCTATAGATATTTTAAATTTGAATTATTGAACTTGTCTTTGCCATTAAGCTTGCTGCTAGTTGCATCTTATGTTTTGGTCTGCTTCTTAATACTTGCAATTGCCAAATTACAAGTATTAAGAAGCAGACCAAAACCAGACTGCAGAAACAGAAGTACCAACTTAGTGTTATACTTCTATTATATTGGTATCAATTCTGTTGGCACACTATAGCTAATTAAAATTGTATAATAGTCCATTTGGACTAAAATTGCTTATTGCTTTATTGCTATTATGTTGGTGCCAATCTAAAATTAAGTCAGACCAATTTTACCAAATTATTTTTTGTCAGTTTTAAATTTAGAAAGTTCAAATCTCTAATTATGGGATATAGCTTTAGGAAACTCAAAAACGATTTGACACCAACATTAATATTGGATAATTAATCGATTATATTATTATAGGCATTGCAGTATTATGACGATCAAAATTCTGATTAGTCCCTCATTTCGATACTACAATTTTACTACCAATACTTACTGTTTGCTTTTTCAAATTAATGAAACAATACTTAAAGACATGAAGTTGAAGTTTATGAGTTGGGGCTCGTGACGTCACAATACTGTACAGAGGCACGTCGCCCTCGGCTCGTACAGACTTCACGCGACATTACGATATTTAATTTTATTCGCGGTAATTTGTTAATTACGTTAAAAAATAAAAAAATACGTATGCAATAGACTTTGTCAGTCTACATGACGTACTAACAATTATAATTTAGTCATCTAGCATATTCTGTTGTTGTAGAAATCCCATGAATTGCAGCGGTTGAATTTATTTTCATATTTTTTTGCGCGTGTATTAGTATTACTTTTCCTTATATTTTTATATCTAGTATGAGTTTAACACTGTTTAATTTTCTATTTTTATCTTCTAATCGCGAAAACCTTTTATTGGCTTCCTATTTTTAAGCAGATGTTTTATATATTTAAAAAGCTGTTGGTTTTCCTTGAATTAATAAATAAATAAGTAGCAAAGTCACAATAGAAAATTAACTCTATTCCTACCTCCATTCAGGTTCGCGCTGTCGACCTGTTGCACAAGGCTGCCTTCCGCCGCGGTCTCGGCAACTCTCTCTTCATCTCGCCGAAGAGGATCGGCAAGGTGTCTTCAGAGTCCATCCAACATTTCGCCAGCAACACTTTGACACCCAGCCGCTGCGCTGTCATCGTTATCGGCGACGCCCAGGTACGTATATCTACATCTCATCATCAACATCATTTCAGTCGTAAAACGTCCACTACTTAACACTGGCCTGGGAAGTTGCCATGCTCACCATGCTTGGCAGGCGGGTTGGCGAGAAAGTACAGGATGTTGATAGGTACACGGAAAGACGCTGCTGCTCATTTTCCGGAGGTATCCCTTAGCAGGTTCTTACTGCATCCACCCTTCCCTACCCTACGGTATCTACATCGACACTATAAACATCTTGAGTAGGTAGTTCATATAGACCATATAATTTAAATAAATACCTTACGAGTTAAAACACTCGCGCGACTAAATAATTACAGCGGTGCGGGCGTTCGTCTAACTCCTCCTAAATAGTTGGACCGACACAATTGAACCCGGTAGATGGCGCTGCTGTCAGCATGTCTACATAACAGCGGGCAGGACGACGTCTGCCGGGTCAGCTAGTTAACAATAAAATTATCAACACAAGTGTAAACAAGAGGCGCAATGCAGCGTTGGTCACATAGTCACATGATTCGTGACCGTTGTAATGCGGTTGTTATAGGTAGAGGTTACCACTTTGCATCAGGTGGGCCATCGGCTTGTATCGTCATTAAGTTGTATAAAAAATACTATTTCAGGATAGAGCCAGCCTCATCGCGCAATCCCTTCAGCTGGCCAGCGGTGACGCCAAGGCGGAGGCTTCCACCTACTATGGCGGTGACGCGCGGTAAGTTCCTATCTAGGGTTAAAAAAACTTAGAGAAAAATGCTTAGAGAACATGTTTAAAACAGGGTTTTTAAAGTAATATTAGGGAGTGAAGACTGGCAATAGAAGCGACACACTTCCCGCGCGGTAGGTCTAGAAGAATATCAGAAACCAATCAATGATTAGAACCCTAACAACAATAGCATATTTACCATAATGCAAGGTCTAGAAAAAAATCGCAAATCAATTCATAAGACCCGAGTTAAATAGATTTAAATATTTTATTATTTTAGTAAAATCATAAGAGTTAAGTAAAGATATAGGTCCTTTTGATATTTTTTGTTTTTTATTTAATTTATTTTTGTTTACTTCTTTTTACATATTTCTGTGGATTATAAATATAAATTGTATTATACTTATCCCTATTCCTTAATGGGACAATTAATCAATAATAAACACTCAAACTACAAAACCCATGCTAGCTGAGGCAGAGCCACTTCGTGTCTACATACAAGTATTTACTTAGTTAGAGTTAGGAGTATTATGTCAAAGTACACATAGGTTTAGTTCAAAGTAGTTAACGTTCAGAAGTACATACACCCCCTGTAATTAGATATAAGAAAACTACTTTGTAAACCTAACTGAATAAAGAATTTATTATTATTAGTTAACCAACAGATGATTAAAATTTTAACAGTCGCTTACGCAGTAAACAGCTGTTTGACAGCAAATTGGCGCAGTGCTGTTGAAAAATTGTGGTAACCAGCTGTAACTGCTTAAAATTTTAATCATTTACTAACTAAAACCATAACAACAGTAATCAACAAGACCTTACCTCTCGTACTAGTTAAAAACTGTGTTACTTACGTGTCACCCCCGCCCCGCACCCTTTGCCCCACCCCTGTGTTTTTTAATATCAACCGTTTACAATGTATTAGGTATATGTAATCTTAACAAATCTTCGGAATTTAAACTCATGTCGACTTCAGTCGGTTTTAAGACAAGTAGGTACTGTAAAGAGCGGGATAGCTGGAACAGATTGTGGGAGACCTTTGCCCAGCAGTGGGACAATACAGGTTAAATAAAAAAAAGTTACTGTAAATTATGCATGAAACTGCAATGTCTTATAATGTGTACCGAAAAGATAATGATTCTGACCAAAAAGGGTGAAAGCTTCTTCAAACATAATTTTAATCATCATTATTCCAGCTGTAAAAAGTCCATTACTGAACAGGCCTCCCTCATTGAGAGGGGTTGTAGCCATACCACGCTTGGCAGGCGGGTTGGCGAGCGCAGTACGGGATGTTGATACACGGAAAGACGCTGCTGCCCATCTTCCGGAGGTATCCCTTAGCAGGCTCTTACTGCATCCATGGGCATGAGAGGAGTGGTGACATTCTACTGCCTACAGGCTATAAGCCGTGGGGTGCCGGCAGTAGACTACATTACACGGTATTCAGGGACCCTTACCCTAACTAAGAGTGGTGTAATAAGAGTTAGAGCGTAAGGGACCCTAACTAGGGCGACCGGTCGGACCCGGCAAGCCTTGCTTGGTAGTTAGGGCGATTAGGGCGCCCTAACTACCGGGTATTACTACGCGGTATTCAGATACCGCGTAGTGTAATACAGGCTTATAATTGTAATGGTGGTTCGAAATTATTTTAGCAAGGAGATGGGTGGTGATCTCGCTCACGTGGCGATCGCACTCCAGGGCGCCGCGGCTGCCACTCCCCAGGCCATCGCTCTTGCGGTTGCCGCTAGAGGTATGGATCTCCGCAATTACACAACAAAAGAACGAACACACGTGGGCAAGAATATCTCTAAGGATTTCTGCTAGATGTCGCCACTCGGTTCGAAACCGATAAAGGCAGTGAGACCTTCGACCCGACGGTTAATTGCTCCGTGGCCGAACGGTAAAGGCTGCCTGCGTTAGAGGTTTTTTCGTCTGAACGTTACTGGCTCGAGTCCCGTCGGAGACAAAATTTTGATTGCATTTTTCATTTTTGTAAAAGAACAAAGACTTTACATTTCCTTTTTAACACTTTTGGTTACACATTGCTTAATCGAAACGCGTGTATGGCTAATACACGCTAGTTAAGCGTGTGGGTTGAATGTAAATTTACTTCAAACGTGCTGACAGGGACACTGTTTAGTGCGCCAATGTGTTAACGCGCGTATACCTTTTGGCACTGTCTCACGTAGAAACAGTTGCGGGCAGCGCAACGCTTGCGGCACGAACATGCGACGTGGGGTATTCCCGCGCTTACACACTTCCTTGGTTTTGTGCCGCGGAAGTCAGCTGAATGTAAACAAGTTGATTTTTAGGGTTCCAAATCTCAAGAGGAAAAACCGTAATGCATTATAAGATCACTCGTCTGTCAAGAGCCTTTCTCCAAAACGGCTGAATGTATCAACTTAATACCAAAATCTATTAAATAAATACATCAAATTTTATTATTCTAATTTCGGAACCCTTATGGCGCGTGTCTCGCGCGCACTTGTCCGCTTTATTTTAGTATGTCATCGCTTCTAACCGATAAGATCTCCCATGGTACCAGTATTAGAAAAGTAAGCGTATTTCTGCATTTTTAATGTCTGCAATAAATAATTTGATTATATTTTCCAGCTCTGGGCAACGGCCCCGTCACCAAATGGGGAGCCGACAACACGCCTCTGGCAAAGGCTATCGGTAATATCGGTCCTTTCGCCGCGGCCGGTTTCAACACGTCTTACTCCGACAACGGCCTGTTCGGAGTTGTTCTGTCCGTGCCTAAGGACGAGGCCACTGGTGTAAGAAAACACTCAAATGTACATAGGCTAGATAGCAAAATTTTTATTTAATCCGCCTCTAAGGGTCAGCGCAAACAGAGAGGAATAATCCCCGCGCGGTCTCGGGCATTTTCTTTACGGATCGCGATCGCGATTACGGATCTTCGAGGACGCGCGAACATTTTTTTGGTCAGGTTCAAGCATTTATGCACTTTATTGCAATTATTTTATAGTTTATTTTCAAGTGCGTTAATAAAATCCTCTCCGCTGCGCTCCGTTCTGTCTGCGCTGAGCCTCACAAAGGCTATCGGTAATATCGGTCCTTTCGGCGCAGCCGGTTACAACACGTCTTACTCCGACAACGGCGTGTTCTTTACATTACCTATCTGCCAGTGAGTCCCCTCAAAATCTGTGTTGTCTTGTATCTTTTTATTGTTGTTTTTTTACAATTGACCTAACATTTCCCAGGCCGTTAAGAACGTCGTCAACCTCCTCAAGAAGCCATCACTCAGCAACGAAGCCGTTAAGGCCGGCAAGAGCCAGCTGAAGCTTCAGATCCTGAGCGAGGCTGATGAAGCCACGTCCCTGGGTGAATCCCTCGCCGCTCAGGGCCTGTACTCCGGCAAGGTGCTGTCTGCTGGAGAGTTGGCTGCGTTGGTGGACTCAGTGTCAAGCAATGATGTTAATCAGGTATGATAACATAATGCTCTTTATGTCAAGGCTGGCAAGAGCCAGCTGAAGCTTCAGATCCTGAGCGAGGCTGATGAAGCCACGTCCCTGGGTGAATCCCTCGCCGCTCAGGGCCTGTACTCCGGCAAGGTGCTGTCTGCTGGAGAGTTGGCTGCGTTGGTGGACTCAGTGTCAAGCAATGATTTTAATCAGACATGATAACATAATGCTCTGTACTCCAGCAAGGTGCTGTCTGCTTGAGAGTTGGCTGCGTTGGTGGACTCATGATCTTAACCAGGTATGATAACCTGATGCTCTGTATGTTAAGGCTGGCAAAAGCCACCTGAAGCTTCAGAAACTGAGTGCCAGAAACTGATGCCACGTCCCTGGGTGAATCCCAGGCTGAAGCTTCAGAGCCTGAGTGAATCTGACGACGCCACATCGCTGGGTGAATCCTTCGCCACTCGGAGCCTGTACTCTGTTTTCACTGTACTTTATAGTTAAATAAAAAAAAATATTTAAGTGTTCTATCAATCATGTGCATATCCCTAGCAAACGCTCTGCTTGTTTTGGGGCTAGATGGTGATGTTTGAAATGTTGAAAAAAAAATGGATTTTTTTTCAGGCACTTGCAAAGGCTGCTAGCACAAAGCTATCCATTGGTGCTGCAGGAAACGTAGCGGCGGTCCCATATTCAGATGAAATATAATTTTAAAACTTAAATTATATTTGTCAGGATATACTTACAAATAGCAAATAATTATGTGTGATTATAATTTATTGTTAAAAAAATAAAAGTAACTGTTGCTAAGTTTAATGTTTTTTAATTTATATAGTTAATAATTTGGCCACTTTAAAATGCTCTGTTGGATGGTTGAAGACTTTGTGCCCCCCAATTTGGGGGCATTGGGCACAGGAATGTTTGGACAAAATGCTTTTTGTGTCCTAAACATAAATAAATCTACAAAACACTACAAAATGTTTAGTAAAACTAGCTGACCCGCGCGGTTTCACCTGCATTAAGACAATGTTAATTGAGAAGGATCATGATTGTAGCAATCTGTGTATGTAGGTTTATTTAACAATTACTATATTTTAATGAAGAAAGTGCCAATAGATTCGTTAATATGTCGGCTACATTTTAACCAAAGTCATTTCAACTTAAGCTTTTGAAATTTGCTGCAGCACATATTTAATTATTTTATTTCCCAACGTTCATACATAATTTAGTAGGACTGCTGTTTACGTCCACTGCTGGGCATATGATAGGCCTTCCTTCCTCATGTATCTCCAAGATCATGAGGTGGATGTTGCCATACTCACTACGCTTGGCAGGCGCAGACCAGGATGTTAATATATGGAAAGACACTGCTGCCCATCTTCCGAAGGTATCCTTTAGCTAGCAGATTCTTACTGCATCCATGGGCAAGAGAGGAGAGGAAACATTCTACTGCCAGCACTACATGACAGGGGATAATTTAAGAAAAATGATGGAGCACATGGTATAATTTTTCTATTTGACCATGTGTTAGTACCTACCAATTTTCAAGGATCTCAAATATGTTTCCTATACAAAGTTTAATTCTTTATATTTTTACCAAAGAGAAGGGCTGATTTTAGAAATATTCTGAGATATGTTTGATTATTTTTATGTACCAATATTTATGCAAAATCTCTTGTACTACAACATTAATTATACAAAACATCTATTAAAATTTCTTGTAACACCAAACCTAACACAGCCAAAGTGAGCCATATCTAACTACCTATACAAATAAAATTGAAGTGCCTGTTTGTAATTTTAATGGGTTGTTGTACATTTGTCATATTTTAGTACACTCCATAATTTGAAAGTGAATTTGTCATGTTGGAAGTAAAAAAACAACAATTTCTAGCCTGAATGTTCCAGCTGATGTAAGAAGAAGCCTGAGCTTCTAAAATTTTAGTAAAGTAATTAGGTTTGTGGGCCAAAATTACCACAGTGGGTCCCACAAACACAATTACTAATGCGTTAGATAGAGGTAAGTACAGATGGGAATAAGAAATCCAAGAGAGATTCTTCAAATGTTGATAAATGTGAAAAGGCATTAGGCCTCTTCACATTATTGTCTACATCAAATTATATTGGATTGAAGAATTTTGGTAAAAGATTAAAAGTTGATAAAAACCAAGACTTGTAATGTGTGTTCTACTAAGGTAGGTTAAACCTAGATTAGGTCTTTAAATACAACGACAAATAAATAAAATCTTGGATTGAACATTTTAGAAAAAGGTTGATAAAAACAATTATATAGTTTTTAATAAGTTTATTGCACTTCAGCTTCTGTTAATAACATATTTGGTATACCTTTTGATATAGGGAACTGCCTGCCTGACTCTGGACAAGTAAGATGTCCCTCCTCAACTTCTACTTCTAATAATACCCTATGAGCTTTCTTCAAGAATTCTTCATCTTCCTCGTACTTCGGCTCTATAACTTTAGGTAATCCTTCACTATGGCCAATGCTGTCTGCAGCACTCCAGAGCACTTCCCAATCTAATTTAGGTATTATTCGAGTTATAAATTCAGGGTTATAGTCTACGTCGGTCACTTTTACATCTGTAGCATTGATAGCGAGTGGGTATCCAGTCAATACACCTTTCAGGCACTTCGAAGTAAGCATGTTGTGGGTTATGAGTTTCATTTTGACGAAATTTCATGTAGAGAAAATATGTTCGGAAATGAGGAAATTCCGTTGTAGGCAAGGAAACTTTGCGCCGCTAAGCCCAAATTTGCACTAACTTTATTTTACCATTCAAAAAGCTATTTACTGAAACACATTTTTTTCATTTCAAAGATAATCACCATACAATTTGTTTGACGAAGATTGCATTTGCAGCACACACAGAACTGAAGCAATGCTGTGTCTGTCAGTCATGTCAAAGTAAGTTCATACCTATATGCATTTGACAATGACAAGGCTAATCAGACTGACAGTCAACGTGATAAGGGTAGCTGTTCACTTCGTTACTGTGTTCCTAACCAAAATCATAATTTACTATATATTTATGGACATCCAACAAAATAATCATAATAAAATATAAACTTTGACATGTTATTTAGGTACGTTGAAAACGATAGCACAAAAAAAAGAAAAAGATAGTACATATAAAAATACCATAAAAGTCATTAAAAGCAACACCAGTTTAGGCAAAATTTACTCCTCTTCTAAGTTTATGGCTAATTTCGCTTTATAGTTTGGACTAATGGCTATAAGAACAATTTCTTTTTCGTGTGAAATTCATCTTTTATAACTTGTTTGGTATGCATTATTTTAAAACCATGCCTATCTAAGCGTTGCGTTTAATGTCTCAAACCATCTGGTTTGAGACATTAAACGCAATGTTGTGTTCAACAAAAATAGCAGCTAACTTAATTTTCGCAATTCTAGCTAATTTTGTTGGGAAACTAGTTCCTGAGTCAGAGAAGTGCTTGCCGTAAAAAAACTCGATACATTTTGCATGTGAAACAGACAAATATTTTAAATGTTTCTGACCTTCACTATGTTTTGTGATAATGTGTTTTTCTGCAACCATTGAAATGTCACAAACTTTGCACCTCGCTTTATAATTGTTTTTAGGGTCCTGAGTGACCCACTTACTAAATTCACGTTCCTTTTCCCAATCCGGCCTATACTTTTGAAGACGATGTTACTGTTTTTCTACCATAATAACGCCTCTACTCAGACGTTTTTTCTTTGGGGTGGATTGAACGATTGTTATCACGGATCGAATGAGAATGGAAGGAACGAACGAGTTTAGTGGAAAAAGATAGAAGTGTACTGCGAAGGATAATCGGGGACTCCCGGTCATCGACAAAGACAACACTCCAAGATCAGAATTCGGATATACGCATCATCGAAATATTCATACGAGATAAAACTACGCAGTCGAGAGAAAACTTCAAATTATTGTATTTTAGCGTACTATCCTCAGATGTGGATAGTATATAGTACATAGGGCGAAATTATAGTATAAACAGGTACTATTATTATAGTACAAAATCTAACCCATGTGCTCCTCCACTTAAAGGATGGGAGTAATACAGTTTTAGCAACATTAAACTTAACACGATATTTTTTTTACACATCAAAACAAGGCATTGTCACTGAGCGACCACATCGCCATAATGGAAAACAATAAAATACCTATTAACAAAACGAAAACTAAGCAATAATAAAGCAACAATCTCTCAAAAAACATGTAACAAAAAGAATAGAGAACTAAAAAAACACTTTAAAAATATAGACCTTGCTTTTGTCTTTGTCAAACTCTTTTCACAGTGAACAGTGAATGAATGATTTGCGTACTCTGGTTACCTACCTGCTCTGTGGATTTTCGGTTTGCCTTTCTCATTCTCACCTCACGCTAAGATACGGAATGTTTCTCTGTCGGGCATAGAACTCATTTAAATTACTGTAAATGTTTATTGATACAAAATGAACGAAATTTCCAACGAAAGTTTCAAATAGATCACTGATTTCCAAATACTATGATCAGCGTTCAAGACTTGACGCCTTCGGGCGACCTTAGCAAAACTGGGTTATCTACAAAAGAAGTACCCACGTCGTCACAAACGGATACTTCTATCAGCGAAGGGAATACACAAAGTGTAACTAAACTTCCCCTGAATAAAACAAATGACCAAGATTTATCCGCACAAGCAAAAGCAGCAGCTACAAACCGGGTGAAAAATGGATATGAAGAGCTACTAAGTAAAAAATTAGCGGATGCTCTCAAAACAAACAAAGAGGGTGATGAAGCAAATCCATGTGAACCAACCGAAACGCAACCAACGCCGAAGAAAAACGCAAGGAAAAAACGTAACAAAGTGAAAATTCCCACAATGAGTGCATCTAGAGATCAAAATCAAACACAATTTTCCCCTGGAGCATCACCAAACACAGCAGCAGTCCATGATTTTATTAATTATGGAAGTCCAGGTCTTTCTAACGCGAATCCAAGGAATAAAAATCAAACACAATTTTCCCCTGGAGCATCACCAAACAAAGCAGCAGTTCAAGATTTTATTAATTATGGAAGTCCAGGTCTTTCTAACGCAAATCTAAGGTATCAAAATTCCCCTGGAGCATCACCAAACACAGCAGCAGTGCAAGATTTTATTAAGTATGGAAGTCCAGGTCTTTCTAACGCAAATCCAAGGTATCAAAATTCCCCTGGAGCATCACCAAACACAGCAGCAGTGGAAGATTTTATTAATTATGGAAGAACAGGTCTTTCTAACGCGAATCCAAGCTATTTAGAAAATCTTACTTATCATCCGCAGTTTCAAATATCTCCCAGAAATATGCAAGCTCTTAACATGCAACAGAACATTCTGTCTGGCGGTCTGACACAGAGCATGCAAACTGGTGTTATACAACAGACAGCCCTAGGGCATCAGCAGACAAACAACTCTGCATCAGCTCATCATGCAAGGTATTTGGTTGGCAGGCAGCAATCCGTGCAGAATCCTGCCATGCAGCACACAATACATCACAGGCAACACCCTGTAAGTGCCCCAACCACTCCTCTTGTTATGCATCAGAGACCATTCACTGGGAGTATTCCAAATTCACCAAATACAGGATTCTATCAAAATATGTTGCAACACCCATTATTGAATCACTCATATGTTCAAAGCAATTTTAATACAGCTCAGCATTTGAATACTCCGGCTAAAGAAGCAAAGGAGTCACCTAAATCTACTTCTTCAAAACATGAAAAAAAAAAGAATTCAAATATAAATGAAACAAAACCAGCACCAGATGAAGTAAAATCATTTGAACCATACATGTCTGCTGAAGAAGTAGAAGCTGGATTGAAAAATAATACATTGTATGAAGGAGTTTTGAGAATAAATCCAAAACAATTTCAACATGCATACATTTCCACATTAGACCGTGAGGAGCAGGATATCTTTATAGATGGAATCAAGAATCGTAACCGGGCATTTGAAGGTGATGTAGTTGTTGTAATGCTGGTTGAAGTAACCAAGGACGTTAACACAGAAAAACAAGGGGAAAGTGATAAAAAAGACAAGAAAATTGCAGAAAAAGAAACAAAAACTGATGCTAAAAAAGAAATAGGCACAGAGAAAGAACACAAAGAAGGAGAAAATGATAAAAATGAAAACAGTGCTGAAAAAGAAAGTAAAACCATTGAAAATGAACAAGGCGAAGACAAGAAAGAACAAAAAAGAGGTAAAGTTGTTTTTATTAAAGTGAAAGTTCATACAAGAACATGTATTGGACATCTAAAGCTCATGCCAGACAAAAGTAGACAAAGAGCATTATTTGTTCCAAGGGATTATAGAATTCCTCGACTCAACATACCATTTACCAACTGGCCTGATAATTTCTATCAGGATGCCAAAAAGTATGAAAGTACACTGTTTCAAGCCAAAATAACATCTTGGTTTGATACTAGATTTGCTGTAGGAAAGATAATAGCAAACATCGGCCAGACTGGAAATATGAAGACAGAAACCTTGGCAATTCTTGCTGAGAATGATTTAGATATTACTCCATATGGACCAGAAGTGAGAGATCTCTTTCCTCAACTTGACTATATTATCCCAGTAGAGGAGATTGCAAAAAGGGAAGACTGTCGTAATCTTTGCTTGTTTAGCATAGATCCGTCAAATTGCCGTGATATTGATGATGCTGTATCATGCAAAGAACTTGGTAATGGGAATTATGAGATTGGCGTTCATATATCTGATGTGGCTCATTACTTAACAGAAGGGACTATATTGGATGAGAAAGTTGCACAGAAAGCTACAACAATTTATTTAGTTGAAAGAGCATACCACATGCTCCCTGATGAGCTATGTATGCTCTGCTCCCTGTTTCCTGGTGTGGATAAATTGGCCTTCTCTGTATTCTGGGAAATTACTAAGCAGGGTGAAGTACTTAGCCACAGATTCGCTAAAACCGTAATTAATTCGTGCTGTCAATTAGCATATGAACATGCTCAAGAGATACTCGATGGAAAGGATTATTCTGAGAGCTCATTCCCTGAAACTTACAATAACTTTAAATATGAAGAAATCCGCAAATCAATTGAAGCCATTGGGAAAATTGCAGCAATTTTCAGACATAACAGATTTGAAGGCGGTGCATTGAGAATTGACCAACCAAAGATTGCTTTTCGTTTAAATCCAATAAATGGATTACCTGATCAGTACTCCTTCTATGAGATCAAAGAAAGTCACCAAATGATTGAAGAGTTCATGTTATTGGCTAATGGTACTGTAGCTCAGCGAATTTATGATGACCATCCTAATTTAGCTTTTCTGAGGTGTCATCCTACTCCAAGTGGGTTTATGTTGAAGCAGCTGGCTAAAGCACTGGACCCCATGGGTATCAAGCTGGATATCTCATCTGCTGGCGCACTTCATCGCTCGTTGCTGCCATACAACGATCCCGCAACTTGCGATAAAGGGCGAATGATGGTTTTGAACATGTTATGCGCGAAACCAATGACGAGAGCCAAATATTTTTGTGCTGCCTCATGTGATGATGATGAATTCCTTCATTATGCACTGAATATTCCGATTTACACTCATTTTACCAGTCCTATACGACGATATGCTGATGTAATGGTTCACAGGTACATACAATACATATTTATACTTCTGATCTAATCTAAATAGCCCATCCCACGGGAAAAGGCCTTCCTTCCCTTTCTCCACTCTTGGGCCGGTCACGTGTGTTGCATGTCGGATGAAATGTGCGCTAAGATAGCCACAGAGTGGAACCGCGGCTGGCCGCGTGGTCTCTGAATTTGTGTCAGAGACCACGCGGCCCAAGCAATGGTGGCGGGATGAACTTAGTGCCTATTGCCCAGAATGGTGGACTATTTATACTTGTATATTTTATTAATCAAACCATGATAACACTTTTTTATTGTTGGCAGATTATTGGCGGCAAGTCTCAAGTTTCGAGATGATCCAAAATGGGAAGTAGATACAGTACGCAAAATAGCAGCACAATGCAACAAGCAAAAGTACAATGCTAAGAAAGCTGGTGAAATGTCCTCAGACCTATACATGCTGAAGTATATCGAAATACACTCGCCAATTCAGACTGAAGCAGTTGTAGTGGAAGTCAGGGAAAAATGCATAGATGTTATTGTGGTAGCTATGAGCTTGAATCGAAGGATATTTTTCAACCCAGTAAGTACTGTAAGCCTGATTACTAGCAGAAGTAATTTTGTTGGAGTAGTTATCAACTATTCCAACAAAATTAAAATCTTTTTCATAAATTTACTATTAAATGTGTTCCCAAAACACAGCATTTATGTTGAAGGCGCATATGTAAAATTACAATTAATTTGGGTTTTTGTAGCTTAGCATACCTGTCCTTGTCTATCTTTCACTGCTAGATTGACTGTCATGTGATTTTATGTCAATTGCCAATTTCTAATCATAGCACTTGTAAAATTTGCCGATATCACAGCCAAATTTAATTCTAAATTGATTTTTCCGTAAAAATTACATAAATGATACGTTTTTATCGTTAAAGTTTGTGGTAAAATTTCATGGTAGTATTACGTGAATTATATTGTGAAATGAGTTTCTATCAATCTGAGCAGTTCGTACGTGAATTTGAGGACCGGATGACTCCGGCATGTGGATGCTACTTTGAACTACCTATTTGGATCGTAAAATGAAATAACTTCTTGGTTTTCCCAAGATAGCAGACTGTATGTAAGTCTTTTTCACAATTCAATAGGTGAACAAGGGCTGCTCAACAAACCCATTTCACCCAACAAAAATCGTAAGTAGTAAAAACGAATTTATCAGATTGATTCCTTGTAAATAACAAGTTATAACTTATATATAACTTATCGGAATCCAACTAGAGCTTGTGGACTTAATTTAAACAATATGATTCTCAAATTTAAATATTAACTTATCTTGGAGCTCGAGACAATTCCCATTTGCTGAAAATCACAGATAGTGGTTTATTTCGTTATTTACCTATTTTGTAATACAATAAAAAATATACTTACCCATATAAAAACATACTCATTATAAGTCAGCATTCCTTAGAATGTTGATGATTTTGATCATGATTTTTGTGGCTGTCAAGTTTAAGAATACAATTTGAAAAGAAAGCAGTAATAGAAAGGATATGCCTAGCCGTGGGGTGCCGGCAGTAGCATGTTACCCCTCCTCTCATGCCCGTGGATGCAGTAAGAGCCTGCTAAGGGATACCTCCGGAAGATATCAACGTCCCGTACTGCGCTCGCCAACCCTCCTGCCAAGCATGGTGAGTATGGCAACTACCCCTCATGGAGATCCATGATGGAGGCCTGTTCAGTAGTGGACTTTTTACGGCTGGATTGATGAATAGAAAGGATTTAAAATCTAGGTACTGAAAATATGTTTGCTGGTTTGAGTTATCCTTACTGGAACAGCTATATATATATACAGGGTGTTACAAAACTACCCGTAAAGCCGAAAGGAGGTTAAATGGGGCCTTATAACGAGTCCATTCACAATATTTAAGAACGACTAATAGTTCAGTGTCCAAAGAATATTACTCATGAGATTAATCAAAGCCGGCGCGGCCCTTGGCCTCGGAGGCTTTATCAGAATTGGGGCGGACTAATAGTTCAGTGTCCAAAGAATATTACTCATGAGATTAATCAAAGCCGGCGCGGCCCTTGGCCTCGGAGGCTTTATCAGAATTGGGGCGGACTAATAGTTCAGGAGTCCAAAGAATATTATTCATGAGATTAATCAAAGCCGGCGCGGCCCTTGGCCTCGGAGGCTTTATCGGAATTGGGGCGGACTAATAGTTCAGTGTCCAAAGAATATTACTCATGTCATGAGATTAATCAAAGCCGGCGCGGCCCTCGGCCTCGGAGGCTTTAACAGAATTGGGGCGGACTAATAGTTCAGGAGTCTAAAGAATATTACTCATAAGATTATCCAATGCCGGCGCGGCTCTTGACCTCGGAGGCTTTATCGGAAAAGGGGGCGGACAAATAATTGAATTTCCAAAGATTATTCAGTGCCCGATCGGTACTAGTTAATCCCTGCTGTATTAATAACACGGGGCATAGGTAGATACTTATTATAGACATTCCATATATTACTAAGTGCCGAAACGGTACTTGTTGCTCCTCCGAGGCCATATTTTCGGGGCCTGCCAATCTTAGACTATCCAACGATCAACCAGTTCCGTTATTATTAAACTAGGTCCACTGGTCTCGGCGACCGTATTTAAAAGGTTGAGGTTTACCAATCATAAAAATAAATACTGGCATAATGGATCACTAGCATGTGTGACCCAAGAGGGGTTAATTCAGTTATTAACCCCTCCCACCCCAGTATTATTAACCGATTTAAATGGATTGAAAACCTTGTGTAATTTTTCGCTCTTATTGATGCCATACACTTATCTAGAATAACAGCATAAAAAGTATAACATAATTTTCTTGACAACTAATTTATAACTGAACGTTTTTTAGATTTGTCTTCTGATGATTATAACAATGAATAAGTGCTTTGGCTCCAGGACAGATTTTGCTAACTATAACAGCCTGGATGGTTACTGAAACCACACCGTGTTAAAGAATTATGACTTATTAGACAGATCAATAAATAAAGAGAGCCTGCACATCCCTACATACTAAAAACAAAATAATGTAAAATAGTGTTTAATTTTGAAACACATTATCTAATAAACCTGCTACAGGAAATTAAGTTACCTGTTGGATAACATTTAACTGATTTTGGAATAGACGCAATTCATCTCCAATACAATTCTCGATTCCATAAAATGTACAATAATTTTATAAGTTGTGTAAACCTCAGTGTTGACTTTGAACAAGTTTTAAATATAATTAAATAGTAGGGCTTGCCATACCTTACCTTACCAACAGATTTAAACTGCATTTTCTAGTCCCTATTTAATGTTTAAACTAACTGCTGACAGTTTAAACATTGATGTATTTTTTCCATATTAATTAGATTTAATTGATTCATATTAAAGTTAATCTGAGATTAACACTAGGAATGCTTTATTTAGATAACAAGGTATTACTTACAAAAGTTGTTTAACGTACATTCATGTAACCTACATTAAAGTATTACTTGTAGAGTACCTTATTGGTCTTAGTTAAGAAGTTATTATTATTCCTTGGTTTAAGTATATGGAAACTAGATGGTAGTAATCAATTTATTATGTTAATATTATTATTATTATTTTCACATAGCATTTGTACTCTTTCACCAGCAGATAACAAACATGTCTTCAACATAAATGCTGCGTTTTGGAAACACATATAATAATACCGTTTTGCATAAAAACACAACGGTTATTATATGTGTGAAAAAACACAGCATTTAAGCAAGATGCTTGCTGGCGGTTGATGAGACTGATTAGAAATTGGCATTTGACATTTTCATAAAATCACATGACAGTCAATCTAGCAGCGAAAGATAGACAAGGACAGGTATGCTAAGCTACAAAACCCCAAATTAATGGCAATTTTGCATATGCGTCTTCAACATAAATGCTGTGTTTTTTTCACACACATAATAACCGTTTTTTTATGCAAAACGGTATTATTTCGACAGGGACTTCTAGCTTTAAGAAAAGTCAAGCATCGATTTGACCAACGCGGGTTCGAACACCGCGGAAATCGTAATTTTTGACAGGGTTTTCATTTCTTTGAAATGTTCTGAAACTCTATAAAAATTACAAGTTACCTACAGTTACCTGTGAAACTAATGAATTAGAAATCTTAACAAAATATATTTTTTTTAATTATATGGGTAAAACTAAAAACATCAATGCCTACTTACCTATGTATCGAAAAATAAATGATCCAACATAGGTAAACATTGTTGGTTAAAACATTCAGAAAAGTATATAATGTTTGATCATGCCTGAGTACTTATTTAAAATTATTATTTTCAGGATTTCCCAGGAGAATTTAACTGTATCAAGCATGAATGTGGAAGTGTTAAGATGTCCAAAATGGAGGTGAAATGGCAGGCGGTAGATGATCTACCAGAGATCACTCAGGTGATTGAGGTATTCTCAATCCTGCAAGTGCATTTACAGAAAGCTGATGATATGGTCAAAGTAGAGACCAAACTTATCAGGCCCCAATAAGGTCATTTGTACAAATAATTATTGTTAGTTTAGAGATAGAATCACATCAATGTTGTTGACATTAGGTGTTGCCTGGTATAAAAATCAATATTTTAGATGTATTATATAATTTTTGGCACATCATTAATTTCATCCATAAAACGTCCATCACTGAACACAGGTCTCCCTCATGGATCTCTATGAGGGGTAGTTGCCATACTCACCACGCTTGGCAGGCGGGTTGGCGAGCGCAGTACAGGATGTTGATACACAGAAAGACGCTGCTGCCCCATCTTCCAGAGGTATCCCTTAGCAGGCTCTTACTGTGCTCTTACTCTTACTATTTTTAATTATGAAATTGTAGTCTATTTCTGTAAATATTGTTAAATTAACATTTTGTAGTACCAATGGAATTCTGACTCTTATGAATAAAGTTATTTATGTTGATGTAAGTTATGTTCAGTAGATATTTTTGTCATTTTACAATGTATTAAATTGCTTTCTTTTACTTTTTTTAAAGGTTAATTTTTAAGCTCTTAAGCTTACCGACTAGGTATCTCTTAGTTTAATTTTACTTGATTTTGTTGTTTTTTATTGCATTTTCAAATTAAAACTGTAGAATGAAAGCTTGTTTTGATATTGACAGTGGAGCTGTAAGTGAATAGCTTGGTCAGTCGACAGATAGAGAACTCAATAAGACATCCATGTTAGGCATTTTACATTTTACTACAAAGGCTACAAGCGTTTTAGATGACCCGCCCATGAGCGCATTAAACCATCATTTTTTCATCATTCCAGCCGTAAAACGTCCACTAGGTACTGAACACAGGCCTCCCTCATGGATCTCCATGAGGGGTAGTTGCCATACTCACCACGCTTGGCAGGCGGGTTGGCGAGCGCAGTTTGCGATGTTGATAGACGGAAAGACGCTGCTGCCCATCTTCCGAAAGTACCCCATAGCAGGGTCTTACTGCATCCACGGGCATGAGGAGGGGTAACATTCTACTGCCGGCACCCCACGGCTAATTTACGCTATTAAACCATACATGAACACAAATTAAATTTACTTATTGTTACAAATTGCTTCACGTCGGTCGCCCTCTGTAATACTATCCATCAACGGCGTCTTTGTAACGTATTATAATGATTCTCCGAATCTGATATGTGCCGCGTAGAATAGTTTTGTTTACCTGTTGGGCGGTGCGACATAGAGCTTTGATTGTGTACTTCTGCGTAGTAATAAAGAACTATTATTTTGATTATTGAAGTAAGTAATACTTGGTGCTGAGATGTTTTAGTTATTCAGACTGTGTGAAACGCTCAAACGAAGAGCACGCCGCGCTTAAACTTTGTGACTCTGTGAATACAAGTTTGAAACTACTTAAGTGAGATTTCATTTTGTGCCACCCTGACCCACCTGCCGTTACATCTCAGAAGTGGGATACTGGGACAATGTCCGGCCCATATAAGGATGGTTTGGGCAAACGCCGCCGCACACATTCTACATCGTCGTCGGCAGACGAAGAAGAAAATGATTTTTTTTCTTTGAAAGAACAAAATACTACAATGAAGTCAACCAAGAGACTGCGTGTTACTCCGACAGAAGCGGAAGTGGTACCGAAGTTTTGCCCGGATGACAAGACAAGCAATGTGACGGGTTGGTTACACAAAATTGACCAACTAGGAGATGTTTACGGATGGGACAATAAAGATCGACAATTTGTGATGCAAATCCGATTACGAGGTTCTGCGCGCGAATGGTACGATGATTTGGAGAATTACGATTTGACCTGGGAAGAATGGAAGCAAGCATTGAAAACTGCATTTCCCCGATCTACCGATTATGTAAACAGACTCGAAGAAATGTTAGCAAGAACGAAGACAGACTCCGAAACAATGACAAAATATTATCATGCAAAATTATCCTTACTCAAGAAATGTAACATAGATGGAGAAGCAGCTATTTCCTGTATTATTCGAGGCTTACCGACAGAATTGAGAGCTAATGCTAAGGCATACCAATGCAATCAGCCAGAAAGTTTGTATTATGGCTATTTGTCGTCACTAGAAAATTACAAGAAAGTTGAATCTGTCAGCATGACGCGGAAGTACATATGGAGAAGAGGCACAAATGGTAGTGATAACAACAATCCTACAACTGCTACTGCTGGCCCTAGTTTCCCACCGGGTTCATCGAGACCGTTAAATCTGAAGATATGCTACGCGTGCCGAAAACCTGGTCACGAAGTCAAGGATTGCAAGAGTACGCCGCTACAACGCTGTGAGGTGTGCCATCGCTACGGGCATGCTGCCGCGAGTTGCTGGTTTGCTGCGGGTTCATCCCAGAAACAACTAAATAAGGTCAGTAAAGTAATGTTTGTCACATATAATGTATACCAAGATCTGTATAAAAAGAAGGTACGAGTAAACGGGTGTGAACTAATGGCCTACATAGACACTGGCAGTAAATTAAACATTCTCACCGCACTACAAGCTAAACGTTTACAATTAAAAGTTAATGCAACTACAGTGGTTATGAAAGGATTTGGTGGTGCTCACATTAATTCATTAGGTGCTTCGTTAATTGAAATATGTGTAGATGATACTGTATTGAGAGGTATAGTCGAAATAACCGACTATGATCTAAGTGAAATAGACTTGATTATTGGTCAAACAATGATTAATCAAAAAAATATTAGTTTGGTTACGACAGCAGACTCTGTAACTATTGTATCTACTTGTGGTTTGGAGAACATATTTTCAGATATGCAATTAAGCGCAATTGATTGTAAGACCAAGTACCCAATGTATCTTAAATATGATACTGTCCTCCCTAAAATGAGCTATGGTTATGTCGATGTAAAAGTAGATCTCCCATTCTACAGACAAAACGTTACGCTTTTTACTAAAGCTGTATATTATCAATTAGGAGGGTCATCATACTATATACCCCCAGGTGTTATAAGTTCAAAGCAAATGTACTTGAAGGTAGTAAACGTGGGTGAAGAAACTATTGAGTGGAAAGCGAACAAATTATTGGCCAGAGCAGAATTAATGACTGAAAGTGATACAATCGAAATGCATAAAGTTCAAGGCGTAAATCAAATTTTAGAGACCAAGTTAACTAAAATCACAATAAATGACTTAGATGTTGGACAACTTGATGTTACCAATCAGAGTCGATTGTTAGAATTGCTTAATAAATTCGTACATTCTTTCGCTTTCTCCACAAACGAGTTAGGATGCACCGATTTAATCGAAATGCATATAAAAACTACAAACGATCAACCAGTTTGCTTTAAGCCTTACAGGCTGTCATATAAAGAAAACGAAATCGTGAATGAGAAGGTTCAAGACCTCATTGATGCTGGTATAGTCCGGGAATCTGTATCAGATTATGCTAGTCCTATAGTATTGGTAAAAAAGAAAGGAGGCGATTATCGATTGTGTGTTGATTATCGAGCCTTAAATGCACGAACGGTGAAGGACCGCTTTCCGCTACCTCACATCGAAGATCAAATAACACAACTTAGTGGAAAAACATTTTTCACTACTTTAGATCTTGCACAGGGTTATTATCAGGTACCTATGGCTGAGTCCTCCGTCAATAAAACTGCATTCGTGACACCATCTGGACAGTTTGAATTTATAAAAATGCCATTTGGTCTTGCTAACGCACCAGCTGTCTTCTCTCGATTATTACGCATGGCCCTAAAAAACGTTGTTGACGATATAGCGCTATACTTAGATGACATAATGATTCCCTCTGTCACTATCACGTCAGGACTGGAACTGTTAAAAAAGGTACTGCATCTTCTCACTGCTGCAAATTTAAAATTAAATATCAAAAAATGCTCATTCCTAAAAACAAGCGCTAACTATCTTGGTCACGAAATCACCGCTGGGACAATACAACCGGGTCAAGCGAAAATAAATTGTGTTGCTAAATACAAAACACCGAAAAATGTACATGAGATTAGGCAGTTCATTGGCTTGGCATCATATTTCAGGAAATTCATACGTGGGTTTGCCCAAATTGCACGACCACTGACGAAATTAACTAAAAAGGAAACCCAATGGCAATGGGGCCCTGAACAACAATTGTCATTTGAAACCTTAAAACAAAGACTTACTGAGCGTCCTGTACTAGGTATTTATGACAGAAATGCAGAAACTGAGCTTCATACTGACGCTAGCAAGTTGGGTCTGGGAGGGATACTTTTCCAAAAGGGAGCTGATAAGTGCTTAAAGCCGATTGCCTATTACAGCAGGGTTACAAGTCAAGAAGAGCAGTTTTACCACAGTTATGAACTTGAAACCCTTGCTGTGGTAGATTCATTGAAGCGATTCAAAATCTACTTGACTGGTATACATGTTAAAGTGATAACGGATTGTGCGGCACTGCGCACCACTCTCTTGAAGAAAGATCTGATTCCTCGTATAGCCCGCTGGTGGCTCACCATACAAGATTTTGATTTGGAGATAGAATACCGCCCGGGCGAACGAATGAAGCATGTGGATGCCTTAAGCAGAAATCCCGTGACCAACTCAGTATTTCTGATTGATAATCCGGATTGGCTACTAACCTTACAATTGCAAGACGACAACATTCAAGACATATTGACAAAAATACGTGGAGGTACGACAAATACGGACATCACAAGCAATTACATGATAAAAAATGATGTTCTGTTTAGAAAAACGCTAGCTGGCGAACGTTTTGTGATTCCGAAATCAGCCAAATTTAGCTTACTTCAGAAATACCATGATCAGATAGGACACCCGGGTTTTAATAGGTGCGAACAGATTATCAAGGAACAATTCTGGTTTCCAGGCATGACACGTTTTATACGCAAATATATAAACTCGTGCTTACAATGCGCGTACGGTAAAGGAAATCATGGTAAACAACAAGGAGAATTACATCCGATTATCAAGGAACCTATTCCAATGCATACACTGCATGCTGATCATCTTGGTCCATTCGCAAAAACACGAAAAGGAAACACGTATATCCTTGTAATTATTGACGCATTTACTAAATTTGTGTTTGCCAAACCAGCGAAAAATTGCAGCTCCATTGAAACAATCAGACTTCTCAAAGATATATTTTACACGTTTGGGATCCCTCATAGAGTTATCACTGATAGGGGTAAAGCGTTTACAAGCAGATACTTCAAAAAATTCATAGAAGAAGCTCAATTCAAGCATGTACTGAATGCTATAGCGAGCCCTCGTTCGAATGGCCAAGTAGAACGTGTAAATAGAACACTTCTGAATGGACTTAATACAATGTCAGAAAGTGAGTGTATGTGGGACGAAAAGCTACTTGATGTTGTATGGGGCATCAATAATACTCCGAATAACACGACAGGCATATCTCCATTTAAGCTTATGTTTGGTCACAATAATTCCCGTTTACCAGCGTATCCAAATTCAGCCCCTGATAATCATGATACTCAGCAAAGCGAACTGCAAGTACGTAGGGCAACTGCCAAGGAGCGTATTGATCGCAATATGTCATTAATGAAGAACAGATTCGATAATAAACATAAAAGATGCAATAAGTATGCAGTAGGACAACTTGTCTTATGGAAAGGTGGCACCGCTACAGATTCTACTACTAAAGTTGCGAGAAAACTAAGAAATCTCTATACAGGCCCATATAAAGTTAGTTCAGCTGACCACTCTTTAGACCGATACACGATTACCAGTATAAAAGGTATGAAAGGTTACAAGAGATTCAATGCTGTAGTCTCAGGCGAAGTTCTTCGACCTTATAAACCTGCAGTATCTGATGATGACACTTCTAGTAGTGATCGTGAAGTAGATAGAGATGATCTCATTGATTTATTAGAGAGTTAAAAGAAATGGAAGTAAAAATTTAAGCAAACATCACGGGTTCTAAAAATTTATTTGCATTAGTTCTACAAATGTGTATAGGTACCTACTTATAAGTTGTGTTGCCTGTACTGTGTGATTCAAAAATAAAATTGCTCGTAGATAATAACTATGTGATACATCTATGTGATTCTTATTCAAATAAGTATTCTAATAAACTGTGTGATACACGGCTATGTGATCCGTGGCTGTGTGACATAAATACAAAACTGTGTGATACATGGCTGTGTGATCCGTGGCTCTAATAAACTGTGTGATACACGGCTATGTGATCCGTGGCTGTGTGACATAAATACAAAACTGTGTGATACACGGCTGTGTGATCCGTGGCTGTGTGATATATCTGTGTGATTCGTTCAAATAAACTGTGTGATACACGGCTATGTGATCCGTGGCTGTGTGCCATAAATACAACCTTATTGCTAGGATCTGATTAACCCTACAGCCAAGTACTGCGTGTGTTTATTTGGTTGCAGATGTCAGAACGGAACAGCAGGGATACGCAATCCTAAGCACTGTGGGACACAGCGCGGGTGCAGGATGGCCGAGTGTTACAAATTGCTTCACGTCGGTCGCCCTCTGTAATACTATCCATCAACGGCGTCTTTGTAACGTATTATAATGATTCTCCGAATCTGATATGTGCCGCGTAGAATAGTTTTGTTTACCTGTTGGGCGGTGCGACATAGAGCTTTGATTGTGTACTTCTGCGTAGTAATAAAGAACTATTATTTTGATTATTGAAGTAAGTAATACTTGGTGCTGAGATGTTTTAGTTATTCAGACTGTGTGAAACGCTCAAACGAAGAGCACGCCGCGCTTAAACTTTGTGACTCTGTGAATACAAGTTTGAAACTACTTAAGTGAGATTTCATTTTGTGCCACCCTGACCCACCTGCCGTTACATTATACTACAAAAACGGCAAAATATTCGCAATAGTCGGTCTTATCGCTTAAAGCGATTTTTTTTCAGACAACTTGAGTTAAAGAGGATAAAGACCAGTGTTGATGTTTATTTATTTCAATGTCGTTCATAGGTGCTTGCGTCTCAAACAAGATCTGTAGCTACTAGGTAGGTGCATGCAATATCGGAAGGTTTTTTTAATTCCGGAATTGAGTTTTAATACTGGACCTCCAATACCGGAATTCCAGAACTGTTTTTTTTTATTTCTTAGCAAAAAAAAGGTTGGTTTTATTTAATCAAACAAGATTTTCATACTACGAAACTTCCAAATCAACTTAATTTCAATCAATTCTCAACTCAAGTCTTAATCTCTTAGTTAATAAACGATCTACATAATATAGGTAGGTACGGCAGATATTTCAATTCGCCCTTCCAAAAACATCAAATTACTGTAGTAGTACAAAATAGTAAAAACTTAAAATCTAAAGGTCCTGCTTTTGCATAAAGTTTTTCAAATTTACATTTTTTGGCCTAAAACCGTAGGGAAGGGATTATGAGATAGCTTTCAGGCAAGAAAAAAAGATAAATCGCAAAATCGATGTCAGTAAGTAAAATTTTAAAATATCGGAATTACGATATTAGACCTCTCAACTCTGGAATTGAAATATCGGAAAAATCTGTCCGGATACCGGAGTTACGAAATTTCGTAATGCATGCCCTAATATCACAGCTAATATTAATTATTATGTAACACTCCGTTTAGGTATGGACGATGTGATGGTAGGTAGTATTTAAACAATCTATGGTCGGTGGTCTACCTAATTATTTATAAAATGTGCATCGAAGTTTACGTTAGTAAATTACTGTCTATGTTTTCAATTTGAAACTACTGCGATACGCTGTGATAGGGATCCTTCGATTCCATTTTGTAGTCGTAGGGTAGTACACAATTTATCTATGGTTGCTAATTATATTTTAGTACGAAAGGCTCAATTAATTGAATTAAATTTATAAATAAGAATATTATTAAAACAATTTTTTTTTTCTTTTTAATGTTATCTATATTTTTTTCTAAAAATGGAAGTCACATTACCAATAGGTATAAAAAGTATAATAAATACCTAAGTCACATTAAATTAAAGTGACTTAAATGTTCCTCGCAAACTTCGCATGCTCATTATGAAAGACAACCTGTGCCTGCGTCCTCCTGCTAGTTTGTAGGTAGGTACCAACGCAAAAACTAGCCTACAGATTGAGCTTCAATTTAGCACACGTACCTAAGTATAGAATGTTGACCAGGATTAACACTTATGCTACATTTTATCTGGATACAACATACAACGCATAATTATTCGCAAAACCTATTGAGAGACAGTAAAATTTTGTGGTTTGTACTAAATTCACAATCTATGGTCGGTGGTTTACCATAACTTATTTATTGTAAGTTGGGTAAAAGACCGATCATAGTAAAGTAAGTATGTAAGTATATTGTATTGTTACACTAGTATTAATAGTTATTACAATGACGACCTCCGTGGTCCAGTCCAAATGCCGGCTCCAACGCAAGAGGTAGTGAATTTGATTCTCGAATCTCGGCGCAAATGTTTGCTTTATGCAGATTTTTGTCTCTGTTTTAACTGGATGTAGTTATATTTTTTGTCAGCCTATATTAACCCACTACTGGGCAAAGGCTTCCCCCAAAGTAATCCTATGAATAAAATAAGATAAAAAAAAATCATAGGTACCACCTATACTTAGGATATAGTATAGTACCAATACTGTCAACCGTCCTTTGCCTTTTTTGGGACTAGGTGGTGATGGTGATGTACCTACCGTGGACAAAAAAGACAACAAAAGAAACTTGTTTTACTTACCTAATATTTTTTGATTTTTTAGCGATATGTACTAATAAAATTATGTCCGGTAACAACTTACAACAAAGATTTAAACTGTTTAAACCGACTTCTACGATCGACGATGATTTAAATCTTTGACTTAAAAGGCAAAACGCTTGGTACCTATGACTACGAAAACCATGGATGTCCGAGAACACGTGCTACTTAGTGTATGTCCGCAACCACTCGTGTCGATTGTCGAGCGATAAAAAATAGGACTTTTCGAAAGTCGAACGAGCTCGAGCCATATTAACATAGGGCTCTTGCTCTTCCTGACCCAGGAAACAACAGTACCGTCAAGCCCCGTAATTTCGCCTGTGTGGTACCTATTTTCGCCCAGTTTCAAGTTGAATTTGCCAGTATAATAATATTAGTACAGAATGAAAATAAAACTACTAATCACGAAGTAAAATTCACGTATTGTAGAATTTTTCGGAAAAATTGCGACTAGCTTCCATTGTTGGCCGCTAGTGCGTTTTTTCTGTGAGTGAAACGACATTTTTTTACTTTGTTTTAACTTTGGGATTAATCAGGCTACAGGTAATGCTAAACTTTTTATATATATGTAAACTACAAGTATTTCTGTTTCATTATTTTCTATCTCATCAACGTTTTTAAGTCATAATTAATTAAATCTTATTGGGGTGCCCGTAGCGGCCATCGTGTTGCCAAACTTTGCCTGCCCCTCCTAGGGCTGTCAATTTCGTTGTCTTGTTTCCTATTATAATATTATACAGTAGGTACCTACCATACCTATGTCATGTTCATGTATAGTAGATATATTGTTTGTAACACCTTATATTTAATTTTCGTTCAGTACAGACTATGAGATTTACGATGTTTTATTTCTAGGAGAATTAGTTTTTTAAATTTAGATAAATTATAGGCCATTTTTGGTCACCATTTTCTTTTTTAATTTCAGCCAAGCAAGAAAAGAAATATCAAAACCAAAGCAAACATCAAAAAGAATAAAGATAAAATTACGCGGTCTGCCGTTCACATGAAACTAATTTCAGTTAAAAAAAAACATGATAAAATAGAAGTCCTAGAAGATAATATACAAAAATAAGAAGTAATGACTGATAACGTTAACAAGAAACCGAAAGGAAAAAAAGGAAAATTAGGGTAAATAGTAAAGAAAAAAAGACACACCTGTAAAACAAAAAAAAATCGATTTAGTAGTGAATCTATCTTATTATCTAACATTGAAATGCTTTTCGCTGAGACAGACAATTCAGAATATGAAACAATGAATGATTTCATCACAAGAACAAGAAAATATAGAACATAAATGTATATATAATATTTTTTAATAAATGTTTAGTTTCGATGGTTAAAGACTGATTAAGTAGCTAAGTAAGAACCAACAAAATATTTCGTTCGTGTTAAATAAATAGTTATTATTCATTTGTACCTGTGTGAATTTAAGGATTTGAGCGTAATATTGTTATTTAATTTATACATATTGTATAAATTATAAAAATATGTAAATATAAAACTTACAACAATCCCTTCTGATTTTGATAAATATTTGTTTTTTAATAGGTAACTTTTTAACTAATAAAATACTTAACAGTTTATTTTTATTTTTTTATCGCACTGGTTGTCTGGGATGTCTGATGTTCAGCTGTGGACGTCATGTGGCTGATATGATGATTATGATGATGATTATTTTGTAGTGCACTAAGCTACCATGATAATTTGGGCAACCCTATCAGCGTTTTAGCAAATGTATGGAGATGACTTCAGATTGTTCCCTATATTCGCCTATAGCATCTTTTTTTTTTAAAGACTTGCCCTAAAAAGTAAGGTTTTTATTCGTCTGTCACGTTTTTTAACAGTTTTTATCACTGTACTTGCTTTATAGAATTTCAAATGATTGTTTACAATTTGATGCCTTGCCATGATGCAGGCGAAATTAGATAAATAAATTAAAAGTAAAAAAAACTTAACAAACAAGCTTTTATTTAAATGTACCCACCAAAAATAATAAAAAAACATTTTCCATTAAAGTTTAATGTCAACTTAAAACATCTTTACACAATATAAATGTAATAAAAAAAACTTGTCGCGAATGAACATGATAGAGAGTTGAAAACAATAAGACTGTATGTACAATGTAAGTGATTGTGATAACAATAAAACTTTTTCTATTCTATTCTTTTTGTTTTATGGCTTTTTGTGTTTGGTTTTACACAATTCCGGCCATTTTTTGTGTTAATAATGAAGATAAGATGTTGTTGACTTGCTTTTCTATTCTTCTTCTTTACTTTTTAATGGCTGATGCATGCCACTTGCTGCAACATTCTTCTTCTTTTGAAGTTACCGGTTTTTGTCAACTTTTCTGTTTGTCAATGTCTAAACTAGAGATTTATTTATTTGTAAACGTCAGTGTAGTATAATAAAAGTTATTTACTTTTACTGCTGCTCTGCTCATTGCTATAAAACAAATTTAAGAAAGAGAATGTGTAAAAGTAAATAAAACCCTTCACAAGTTGACACAACAAAAAGGCCTTTACAAGTTACAAGACTGACTTGAGCAATTCCATATTTATTGAGAACCAAGAAACTGCACCGGCTATTAGAAAGTGTCCCTCCCTCTGTAAAACTAAAACATCAATATACGCACCGCAGCGGCGCTGTCTGCCAACCAGTGTTTGCTTACCTGGCTGTAGTGTTGGTGTTGGGTGCAGTATTATTTCAAAATGCCTACTGCCGAAAAACTGGAAAAAGAACTGAAGCACGTTGACAAGGAATTGCAAAGTGTTGAAGTTGAAATTACAAAACTAAGGACCCGGCAACGCCAGCTACAAGAAAAGAAAACGTCCCTAAAAAACTCTATAAACAAACTAAAATCTGATTCTTTAGCAAGCATAGACTGGGCTGGTACCAGTTACCAATGGTCGGAAGAAGTGGAAAATGTTAGGTTAAATATCTTTAAAATAAAATCCTTCAGGCCTCAGCAACTGAGTGCCATAAACTCAACACTTTCCAAACAACACACTATTGTTGTTATGCCGACTGGAGCTGGTAAGAGTTTAATTTATCAATTACCAGCTTTCACACAGCCAGGGCTTACGGTTGTTGTATCCCCTCTGATCTCATTGATGGAAGACCAAGTAAGATCTTTATCAAAGAAAAATATTCAAGCAAAGTTCATGAGCAGCTCAAGTTCTAAAGAAGAAACTTCAGCCATTTTAAATTTATTAAAAGAAAAAAATGGAGATGTAAAATTAGTGTATGTAACACCAGAAAGGTTTGCCAAAAGCAAAAGATTCATGTCTAATTTACAGAAATGCTATGCTGATGGAAGGTTACAGAGAATTGCAATTGATGAGGTCCATTGCTGCTCCCAATGGGGACATGACTTCAGGCCGGACTACAAATACCTAGGAATTTTGTCCAACATGTTTCCAAATGTGCCCATTTTAGGGCTGACAGCCACTGCTACAGCAAATGTGCTGAGTGATGTGCAGAAAATCCTCAACATTCCAGGATGCTTGGTGATCAAGTCTACATTCAACAGGCCAAACTTATTTTACAAAATATTAGAAAAGCCATCATCGCAAGAAGAATGTATTGCAATACTAGAAAAGCTGTTAAAATACAGATATAAAAATGAGACTGGAATTATTTACACAAACAGCATAAAAGATGCTGAAGATGTAACTCAGGGACTACGCAAACGAGGATTAAAAGTTGGATGCTATCATGCTAATCTCGATGCAGAGGCCAGGTCTAAGGTTCATTTGAAGTGGCATGAAAAAAGCTACCAAGCTATTGTGGCGACAGTAGCTTTTGGAATGGGAATTGACAAAGCTGATGTCCGATTTGTAATTCATTATACAATAAGTAAATCTATGGAAAATTACTACCAAGAGAGTGGTAGAGCAGGTAGGGATGGCCTGAGAGCTGAATGCATCACCCTGTATAGAATGCAGGACATTTTCAAAGTCAGTACTATGGTATTTTCCTCTGTGGGGAGTCTAGAACATTTGTATGGTATGGTAAAATACTGTCTCAATGGAACATTGTGTAGGAGGCAGTTGATAGCTGAGCACTTTGATGAAGATTGGGGAGACAGTGACTGTAATAAGATGTGTGATGTGTGCTGCTATCCTGATATTAGTGTGAAAAAAGTTGATCTTGAATCTCATTTGAAAACATTATTCTCCATAATGGAAAATGCTGAGAAACAAGATACAAAATTAACAGCACAGAAATTAATTGACGCCTGGTACCTCAAAGGACCAGTTCCATTAAGGCATAAAGGGAAAGATCCAAGCTTTTCTAGAAATGTTGGTGAAGATGTAATAGCTTATCTCATCACTAACAATTATATTGTGGAAGATTTTCACTTCACTGCTTATTCAACAATAAGTTATTTGAAAAAGAGTGTTATGATGGAAATAGTGTCAGACCCAAAGTTTACCTTAAAAATGATTATTAGAAAATATTTACCATTTGAATTAGAAACGCCAGCGCCAACTGGTTTAGTTTTAAGTAGTAATTGTGAACAAACTGAAAAGATATCATCAAAAAAACGAAAATCTGAAGGATTAAAGCCATCACATTCAAAACATGCTAGATTAATAAGTATAAGTGATGATGACGAATAAATGTAATGAACTCATTTTTTTTTATTAGTACATAATCCTTTTACAACATAGAACATATTATTATTAGAGTCAGCAGCTCACAAAGTCGAAGTAATCCCACTAATATTATAAAGCCGAAAGTGGGTTTGGAGGTTTGTTACCTCTTCATGCAAAAACTACCCAATGGATTGAGCTGAAATTTTGCACATGTATAGATGTGGACTAGGAATAACACATAGGCTACTTTTTATCCGGGTACAACGCATGCGAAGCAGCGGGCACAAGCTAGTTATAACATAAAAATATCTAATATTGTATATATTATTATACATACATATATACAAACATTTTATCATTTTTACATACCTTAGGAATAACCCTACAGTACCTAGGTACATTAAGAAAATATGTCAACCTTCATTGTTCCAATGATTAAAATATAAAATAAAGGAGATGTTTCAAAATGGGCTAGGTCTTAGGGTACATATACCCAGACTGAAAAATTGCGCTAAAATCGGTGATTTCGGAAAAAATACTCTTTATTTAATTTTAACTAAAATGATTGTTTTATTAATGTTTTAAATACGAGGCATAATTATCACTGGTAACATTTTTACTAGGCAGCCAAGACAGTTTCTAATAAACTCTTGTAACTGTCACTGCCTAATTATTTTGACAGATGGTTTGAGTTGAAGATTTTGAAGTTTTTTAACAGTAGCTAGGCTCTTAATGTAGTTTACGTAGGTAGCCTGAGGATACTTAGGTACTCGAAAATTGAATTACCTCAGGTTGACTTGATTTAGCTTCTATCATAAATCATTCATTTCACTATTATGTCAACAACTGTCAAAATGACATCACCAACTGTATTGGTCCGCCATATTGTTCTACAGTTTTGTGTTGCTCGACTTAGGCTAGTTATTTTTAGGAAAATGCATCAAACGAAGCAACATATTAAAAAACTGATAGTGGGAAAATGTTGAATAAATATTTAGCCATTTTTGTGCACGTGTACACCTAGTTAGCCTGGATTCCATACATTCGTGAAACATCTCCTTTCGGCCAAGAGTGCGACTCGTTCTTGGCCGCTCTTGACTCGTGCACCGCTTAGTTAGACGATATAGACGTCTAAGGTGCACCGGGGGTTTTGTGACATCATTTTATTTTATTTTCTACGGTCAACGGTTAACTACGGAACCCTACATAGCTCGTGGCCCGACACGCACCTGGCCTAATTTATTTAATGTTTACCAAAATATATTATGGGTTCATTGTACTGCGTTGCGTTTGAGAATAGTTCTACACAACGTACCACTATGTAGAATTACTTAGTGTCAGTTTGTTTTGTGATTAAATAGTAGTCGTCGTGCGGCCAATAATCGATTTTTGTAAATCGTCTAGTGGGCCGATTGTCACATCCCTATGTTTGGTTGTTTTACCATGTTTTGTTTGTTTCCATCTGTGATTCAATCAAAGGGAGTTTTTTTTGGCGGGAACTACGAAAGTGGAAAGGCGCGCATAAAATAATATTTTCGTTTAGTTATTTAATTATATGTAAATAATCTCCAGGGGTAGTCCATAAAGCTCTAAATAGGTGGATTAAATCAGGTAGTTCAAGTTTGAGGTCGAGATGGGTAAGAAAAGGAAGAGAAAGGAGGAACCGCCACCCCCTGATGGATCGATACAGACATCGCCTTCTGATTCTTCGGATACAGAAGAGGAAAAGTCTGTAGAGGATAGCTCATCACAAAGCAGGAACTATAAACAAGCAGCGGATAAGTATACTATATTTAAGGTATCTGGATACTCGCGTAAGTACCCCGAGGACTTGTCCAAAAATGAGTTCATTGTCTTTCTGACTCATAAAACAGAAGATAGAGCTTTTAGTGATCGAGACCGTATGTCCCTCTCAAAAGGGATAAGAGATCATGGCGTCTCAGGTGTTATGCACCTCAGGTCCATCAACAAATATAAGGTAGGGATCACATTTGATCTCCCTAACAATGCAAACATGTTCTTGCAAAATGTAAAACTGCTAGATCAACTGTCCCTTAAAGCTACCATACCAGCAGGAGATACCGAAGTGACTGGGGTTCTTACTTCAGTCCCAGTGGAGATGTCTAATAGACAGATCTTTTCAATGATTGGCAGTTCAAAGAATGTTATTCAGGTAAGACGCTTCATGCGCAGAGTAAGAAGTGATGGTGGACCTGCCTTTCTACCCACACAGGCAGTTGCAGTGACCTTTGCTTCCACCATTCTTCCAGAACATGTGTACCTAGACTCCTGGAGACATGAGGTAAAGGTGTACATACCTCCTGTGAAGCAGTGTCTTAAATGCATGAGGTATGGCCACATTGCCAAGTTTTGTAAAAATGTTGAAGTATGCTCTATATGCACTGAGGAACACAATTTCCGCCAGTGTCAAATCGACCCAAAATATGCCAAATGTAAAAATTGTAATGGTAATCACATAGCCATATCATCAATGTGTCCTCTCAAAAAGCAGAAAGTAGGAGAAAACAAAATCAGGTCTAGGACTGCAACCTATTCGGATCTTTTTGATTCTAAATCGTTTCCACAGCTATCTGCAAGAACCCTTGATGTTCAGGTTAATAATTTAATGAAGTCAGATGTATTTATAAACATCATAATTGAAACAATAAGAAATGTGGTGAACAACAAAGATGTTCCAATAAATTCTGGGTCTATCAGAGAGACCTTAAAAAAAACTCTCAGTAATAAGCTTCCTCCATCTGGATAATGGTTTCTTTAAACATTATTCAATGGAATGCACAAAGTCTAAACAGTAATAAGCAAATATTTACTCATTTTCTTTATACAAATAATATTCATATTGCAATAATTTCAGAAACATGGTTTAAACCTCACCAACAATTCAAAATAAAATATTACAATGTTGAACGTAATGATTGTGGTAACACTCATAATGGAGTGGCCATTTTAATTCATAACAGTATATCTTATTCTAATATTACCACTTATTTTGATAATTCACTGCAAAATATTTGCATTAGAATTGCTATTAACAGAATGGAGATAAGTATTCTTAGTTTTTATTGTCCAACAAATAGTGTTCCAGCCTTTAGTAAAAGTAAATTGGACGCACTAATAAAATCGATTACTGGGCCATTAATACTCGCAGGCGACTTTAATGCTCATCATACATCTTGGGGCTGTGGCTCTGATTCTCCTCGTGGGAGAGAGGTTTTGGTTATAATTTCCAAAGCCGACTGGCGATTTGGGGGGGGAGGGGAGGAAGGGGGGGAGTAGGGGGGAGGGGATACCCCCCTGTACCATCCCCCCCCGAGCAAACCCATGGTTATGCAGATAACCATGGTCAAAGTTTTTAGGTTAGAATAACGATTTCCATTATGGATTTAAGGATGGGGAGGGGGCGGAGACGGGGAAGGGGGGAGGGGCTACTCCCTGTAACATCCCCACCCCGCAGAGTTATAAAAAAAACCTAATAACCTACTGTTTCTCCATCTCGGTTCTGCCGCAGCAGTGTTTTTGGGTGGTTATAAAAAAAAAACCTAATAACCTACTGTTTCACCATATCGGTTCTGCCGCAGCAGTGTTTTTGGGTGGTTATAAAAAAAAAACCTAATAACCTACTGTTTCTCCATCTCGGTTCTGCCGCAGCAGTGTTTTTGGGTGGTTATAAAAAAAAAACCTAATAACCTACTGTTTCTCCATATCGGTTCTGCCGCAGCAGTGTTTTTGGGTGGTTATAAAAAAAAACCTAATAACCTACTGTTTCTCCATCTCGGTTCTGCCGCAGCAGTGTTTTTGGGTGGTTATAAAAAAAAAACCTAATAACCTACTGTTTCTCCATATCGGTTCTGCCGCAGCAGTGTTTTTGGGTGGTTATAAAAAAAAACCTAATAACCTACTGTTTCGCCTTCTCGGTTCTGCCACAGCAGTGTTTTTGGGTGGTTATAAAAAAAAACCTAATAACCTACTGTTTCTTCATCTCGGTTCTGCCACAGCAGTGTTTTTGGGTAGTTATAAAAAAAAAACCTAATAACCTACTGTTTCTCCATCTCGGTTCTGCCACAGCAGTGTTTTTGGGTGGTTATAAAAAAAAACCTAATAACCTACTGTTTCGCCATCTCGGTTCTGCCACAGCAGTGTTTTTGGGTGGTTATAAAAAAAAAACCTAATAACCTACTGTTTCTCCATCTCGGTTCTGCCACAGCAGTGTTTTTGGATAGTTATAAAAAAAAAACCTAATAACCTACTGTCTTTCCATCTTGGTTCTGTCACAGGCAGTGTTTTTATTTTATACATTTCCTAAATAGCTTCGGAGTTGTATTTAGGAAGAACTAGTTTAGCCTTGGCAAAACTAGTTTGTCTCAAGCCAAAAAAGAAGAAGAAGAAACATAATGGCGTCGCTTCGCATTCCGTTCAGAGCAGTGTAAAGCGTAATATTGCGTATTTATTATGCACCAATGATAATTGTGAAAATTTAAAAATATTTAAGTAAAAGAACATGACTTAAAATGGAATAAAATACTACTCGACTGTGTTAATGAAACGTAAAGTGTCGACTTTCTCATCTGACATGACAATTAGTTGTCAAATTGAAGTGGTGATTGTGTGTTATTTCCCAGATTGTATGAAAACTAAAAATAAATATATCTCGTGAACCGTAAATTTGCGCAACCTGAGACTTTGCAAAACGCTTTCTTTTGGTGAGTACTATCTACAAAAAAAATATGGACTTTCAACTCGCCAGTCGGCCTTGGAAAGTATAGCCGAGGTTTTGGAGGTCATTGATGAAAACAATTTGGTTTTGTTAAATGACGGTCAAACAACAACAATCGGTTCGCCGTCCTGGCGTCCAAACGCACTAGATTTGTCACTGGTTTCGCCGTCTTTGGCACTACAATGTGAATGGTCCGTTCATGACAGTCCTTTGGGGACTAGTTATCACCTTCCTGTAATAATTAAAGTCTTGGTTAACAATAATAGTAATTCAGATATTATTAATTGTACTAATAGACATTTGCCCATCTACCCAAATTTTAAACATGTAGATTGGAAAATGTTTAATGATTGTATGAATACCTTGTTTGTTGATTTTGAAATAGACGGTCGATGTCCTCAAGATTCGTACAAAGAATTTTGTAAAATTGTACGCACAGCAGTTGCGAAATCTATCCCTAACAATAATTTAGCAAGCTCTAATGTCACTGTCAGTAATGTCAGTCAGCAGCAGTCATGTCGTCATAAAAATGGTATAATGCCTTCCCTTCCATGGTGGAACCAGAAATGTTCCGAGGCCGTTTTGAATTCCAAAGAAGCTTATCTACATTTTAGATCTAATCCAACAAAAGAAAGTTATTGTGAATTTAAAAGGCTTCTGGCTCTTAAAAAACTAACTATAAAATTAGAAAGACAAAAAAGTTGGTTTTCCCTCTGTGAAAAATTTAATCGCTGTACCCCGATATCTTTAATATGGAAATTTATTCGTAAATTTAATAAAACATACATTTCTAACGATAATGAGGACGATACGTGGATTTTGGATTTTTTAATGAAGTATACTCCTGATTTTGTGCCACCCAGATAATATGCATTTAACTCAATTAGTATAAATACCAGTAATTCCTTTTTACTCGATGTATTCTCAACAAATGAACTAATATCTGCGATTCATTCTAGAAGAGATACAGCTTTTGGTCTTGACGGAATACCGTACATTATTTTTAAAAAATTGAGTAGTTTTAGTTTGGAAATATTTCGAATGGTTTTGAATTCACTCTGGGCAAATAATGACATACCTCCGGATTGGAAAATCGATTGTTTGGTACCAATTTTGAAGCCTAATAAACCCAAGCTATGTCCTGATTCCTATCGTCCTATAGCGCTTACGTCATGTGTCGGTAAAATATTTGAACAATTGCTAAAACAACGCTTGGAATTTTATGTTGAACAAAACAAAATTCTGTCGTCAAACCAATTTGGTTTTCGTAGAAATCATTCGGCTCGTGAAAGTATTTGTCAATTGCAACTTGATATTCATGACTCTTTGGCTGCAAATAATCGTTTGGTGGCGGTTTTCTTTGACATTTCTGGCGCCTTTAATAGTGTCAATATTGATGTACTCTGTCGAGAATTGTTATCAATAGGAATTCCCGAAAAAATTGTCAGTTGGGTTCAAGCTTTTTTAAGAAATAGAGAAGTTTTCGTAAAATACAATAGGCATCTATATGGGCCGAGGTTATCTTCGGTAGGTGTATGTCAAGGTGATATTTTGTCACCTTTAATATTTATTTTGTATATACGTCGCTTAAATTTAATACTGGGTTCGCAAGTAAAGAATCTTCAGTTTGCAGATGATTTGGTTGTTTATGCATCGGGAACAGGTTTAGCTCAAGTAGCTGAAATTGTTAACGATGCATTGGCAAAGCTTAACAAATATTTTTCCTACCTAGATCTTAATGTTAATCCATCGAAGTCTAAAGTTGTTGTCTTTGGTAAAAGGCATATTATTGACATGCCAGTTATTCGATACAATAATTTTCCTTTGCCTGTATCGCAAGAGGTTAAATTTTTGGGAGTATTATTTTCTCATAATTTATCCTGGGTTAATTATACTAAGCATATAATTAACAAAGCTAACAAAGCTTACAACATTTTAAAGTCTTTGTCTGGATCCTATTGGGGTGCAGACCCAAAAATACTACTAACATTGTACAAATCTTTAGTTCGTAGCCATTTTGAATATGGTTTCTTTTGTTATGCTGCTGATGTAAAAATTGTAAATAGTGTAAACGTCTTTCAAAACAAATGCCTGCGTTTGATTTCAGGGGCATTTAGGAGTACTCCTATAAATGCAATGCAAATCGAATGCAGACTTTCGCCAATTCATATCCGTTTTAACTATCTAAAAGAAAGATTCACCTTAAAACTTTTCAGTGTTTCTGGCAATAATCTTTTGGCCAACCTGTCCAGTGCTCAGCCTGGCTCAAAACCATTTTACATGTTAGAGGGCTTCCAAGGCTTTCTAAATTTTCTTCAAAATTTAAACATCTACCAATCAAGTCTTAAGTTATCTTGTTATAAAGGATCCTTTATTAGTAAATTCCCAGCAATTAATATAGTCATCAATAATGATTTGTCAACAAAAGAAGAAGTTTATGCGATGCTCTCCGAGTTTATAGATTACAAATTTGTTTATACAGATGGATCTAAAAATGAGAACGCTGTGTCCTTTGCCTTATTTGAACCGTCCTTGAATATCAGTGTCGGTCACAAAATTGATAAAAACGCCAGTATTTTTACTGCGGAAGCTGTTGCAATTCTGAGTGCTTTAAAGCACATTGGAAATCGTAATTTAGGTCACACAAAATGGGCTGTGGTAAGTGATAGCATGAGTGTTTTAAAAAACTTAAATAATAATAAATTACATGCTAATACTAACTACATCATTTATCTAATAAAACAGCTGTGGGTTGAGCTGGCTGATTCTGGTATTAATGTAAGTTTTGTGTGGGTCCCTTCGCATAAAGGTGTAGAAGGTAACGAGAGGGCGGATTATCTAGCCAACACTATAGTAAAGTTATCAGATACTATAGATTCTAATCTTGAGAGTAGTGATGCAGATGTAGCTTTACCACACACAGACGTTTTAAGTCTTTTAAGACAACGAATGTGTCAATCATGGGGGAGACATTCATATCATTGTGCGCAGGTCGAGAATAAGGGTTCCTGGCATGCTGCTTTGGATGTTCAGATTGATTCTGTACCTTGGTTCTGTAAGAGTAAAATTTTCATGAACAGAAAGTTTTACTCAACCATTTGCCGCTTGCGATTTGGTCATTGTCGTTTGAATTATCATCTCCACCGTCTAAAAATGATAAATTCCCCTTTATGTGATTATTGCCAATCACAAGAAATTCAGTCTGTAAATCATATAATATTCGAGTGTTCATCTTTCAATATTCAGCGCCTTGTATTGATAGATGAACTGCTTCAAACTTATCATGAGCCCGATTTAGTCCCGCGTTGCATTCAGGAATTGCTCAAGGTTGAGTCAAATTTTATCCATTTGTACAATTTTATTATTAGCACTGTAACAGAGATATAACTATATCTCTGTATCAATTCAATCAATTGTAAATAATAATATTTAACAACTATTGTATAAATTATATAGGAAATGTAAATATAATGTATTAATATGTAAATAAGAAACTCCAAATGAACGAAGGGAAAATAATAATAATAATAATAAAATAATTAAAAAAAAAAAAACATTCAGATGTATACCAGCTGTTGTTATAATATTTTTATTCAGATGTATATCAGTAATTGATATATTTTCTATATATAGAAATTAAAAATACGCAAGACAAAAACTGCAAAATTAACTGATGGGAAAAAAGAAAAAAAAAAAAAAAAAAACTACGTTAGACTAGGCAGTATGGTCTTAGACTATAGCCTGCTCTGAAAGGAGCGAAAAAAAAAAAAAAATTGTTTCCATCTGTGATTCAATCAAAGGGAGTTTTTTTTTGGGCGGGAACTACGAAAGTGGAAAGGCGCGCATTAAAAATTTATTTTCGTTTAATTATTTAATTTTGACCAGAGGTAGTCCGGATAGTTCTAAATAGGTGGTTTAAATCAGTTAGTTCAAGTTTGAGGTCGAGATGGGGAAGAAAAGGAAGAGAAAGGAGGAACCGCCACCCCCTGATGGATTGATACAGACATCGCCATCTGATTCTTCGGATACAGAAGAGGAAAAGTCTGTAGTGCATAGCTCATCACAAAGCAGGAACAATAAACAAGCAGCGGATAAGTATACTATATTTAAGGTCTCTGGATACTCGCGTAAGTACCCCGAGGACTTGTCCAAAAATGAGTTCATTGTCTTTCTGACTCATAAAACAGAAGACAGAGCTTTTAGTGATCGAGACCGTATGTCCCTCTCAAAAGGGATAAGAGATCATGGCGTCTCAGGTGTTATGCACCTCAGGTCCATCAACAAATATAAGGTAGGGATCACATTTGATCTCCCTAACAATGCAAACATGTTCTTGCAAAATGTAAAACTGCTAGATCAACTGTCCCTTAAAGCTACCATACCAGCAGGAGATACCGAAGTGACTGGGGTTCTTACTTCAGTCCCAGTGGAGATGTCTAATAGACAGATCTTTTCAATGATTGGCAGTTCAAAGAATGTTATTCAGGTAAGACGCTTCATGCGCAGAGTAAGAAGTGATGGTGGACCTGCCTTTCTACCCACACAGGCAGTTGCAGTGACCTTTGCTTCCACCATTCTTCCAGAACATGTGTACCTAGACTCCTGGAGACATGAGGTAAAGGTGTACATACCTCCTGTGAAGCAGTGTCTTAAATGCATGAGGTATGGCCACATTGCCAAGTTTTGTAAAAATGTTGAAGTATGCTCTATATGCACTGAGGAACACAATTTCCGCCAGTGTCAAATCGACCCAAAAAATGCCAAATGTAAAAATTGTAATGGTAATCACATAGCCATATCATCAATGTGTCCTCTCAAAAAGCAGAAAGTAGAAGAAAACAAAATCAAGTCTAGGACTGCAACCTATTCGGATCTTTTTGATTCTTAATCGTTTCCACAGCTATCTGCAAGAACCCTTGATGTTCAGGTTAATAATTTAATGAAGTCAGATGTATTTATAAACATCATAATTGAAACAATAAGAAATGTGGTGAACAACAAAGATGTTCCAATAAATTCTGGGTCTATCAGAGAGACCTTAAAAAAAACTCTCAGTAATAAGCTTCCTCCATCTGGATAATGGTTTCTTTAAACATTATTCAATGGAATGCACAAAGTCTAAACAGTAATAAGCAAATATTTACTCATTTTCTTTATACAAATAATATTCATATTGCAATAATTTCAGAAACATGGTTTAAACCTCACCAACAATTCAAAATAAAATATTACAATGTTGAACGTAATGATTGTGGTAACACTCATAACGGAGTGGCCATTTTAATTCATAACAGTATATCTTATTCTAATATTACCACTTATTTTGATAATTCACTGCAAAATATTTGCATTAGAGTTGCTATTAACAGAATGGAGATAAGTATTCTTAGTTTTTATTGTCCAACAAATAGTGTTCCAGCCTTTAGTAAAAGTAAATTGGACGCACTAATAAAATCGATTACTGGGCCATTAATACTCGCAGGCGACTTTAATGCTCATCATACATCTTGGGGCTGTGGCTCTGATTCTCCTCGTGGGAGAGAGGTTTTGGAGGTCATTGATGAAAACAATTTGGTTCTGTTAAATGACGGTCAAACAACAACAATCGGTTCGCCGTCCTGGCGTCCAAACGCACTAGATTTGTCACTGGTTTCGCCGTCTTTGGCACTACAATGTGAATGGTCCGTTCATGACAGTCCTTTGGGGACTAGTTATCACCTTCCTGTAATAATTAAAGTCTTGGTTAACAATAATTGTAATTCAGATATTATTAATTGTACTAATAGACATTTGCCCATCTACCCAAATTTTAAACATGTAGATTGGAAAATGTTTAATGATTGTATGAATACCTTGTTTGTTGATTTTGAAATAGACGGTCGATGTCCTCAAGATTCGTACAAAGAATTTTGTAAAATTGTACGCACAGCAGTTGCGAAATCTATCCCTAACAATAATTTAGCAAGCTCTAATGTCACTGTCAGTAATGTCAGTCAGCAGCAGTCATGTCGTCATAAAAATGGTATAATGCCTTCCCTTCCATGGTGGAACCAGAAATGTTCCGAGGCCGTTTTGAATTCCAAAGAAGCTTATCTACATTTTAGATCTAATCCAACAAAAGAAAGTTATTGTGAATTTAAAAGGCTTCTGGCTCTTAAAAAACTAACTATAAAATTAGAAAGACAAAAAAGTTGGTTTTCCCTCTGTGAAAAATTTAATCGCTGTACCCCGATATCTTTAATATGGAAATTTATTCGTAAATTTAATAAAACATACATTTCTAACGATAATGAGGACGATACGTGGATTTTGGATTTTTTAATGAAGTATACTCCTGATTTTGTGCCACCCAGATAATATGCATTTAACTCAATTAGTATAAATACCAGTAATTCCTTTTTACTCGATGTATTCTCAACAAATGAACTAATATCTGCGATTCATTCTAGAAGAGATACAGCTTTTGGTCTTGACGGAATACCGTACATTATTTTTAAAAAATTGAGTAGTTTTAGTTTGGAAATATTTCGAATGGTTTTGAATTCACTCTGGGCAAATAATGACATACCTCCGGATTGGAAAATCGATTGTTTGGTACCAATTTTGAAGCCTAATAAACCCAAGCTATGTCCTGATTCCTATCGTCCTATAGCGCTTACGTCATGTGTCGGTAAAATATTTGAACAATTGCTAAAACAACGCTTGGAATTTTATGTTGAACAAAACAAAATTCTGTCGTCAAACCAATTTGGTTTTCGTAGAAATCATTCGGCTCGTGAAAGTATTTGTCAATTGCAACTTGATATTCATGACTCTTTGGCTGCAAATAATCGTTTGGTGGCGGTTTTCTTTGACATTTCTGGCGCCTTTAATAGTGTCAATATTGATGTACTCTGTCGAGAATTGTTATCAATAGGAATTCCCGAAAAAATTGTCAGTTGGGTTCAAGCTTTTTTAAGAAATAGAGAAGTTTTCGTAAAATACAATAGGCATCTATATGGGCCGAGGTTATCTTCGGTAGGTGTATGTCAAGGTGATATTTTGTCACCTTTAATATTTATTTTGTATATACGTCGCTTAAATTTAATACTGGGTTCGCAAGTAAAGAATCTTCAGTTTGCAGATGATTTGGTTGTTTATGCATCGGGAACAGGTTTAGCTCAAGTAGCTGAAATTGTTAACGATGCATTGGCAAAGCTTAACAAATATTTTTCCTACCTAGATCTTAATGTTAATCCATCGAAGTCTAAAGTTGTTGTCTTTGGTAAAAGGCATATTATTGACATGCCAGTTATTCGATACAATAATTTGCCTTTGCCTGTATCGCAAGAGGTTAAATTTTTGGGAGTATTATTTTCTCATAATTTATCCTGGGTTAATTATACTAAGCATATAATTAACAAAGCTAACAAAGCTTACAACATTTTAAAGTCTTTGTCTGGATCCTATTGGGGTGCAGACCCAAAAATACTACTAACATTGTACAAATCTTTAGTTCGTAGCCATTTTGAATATGGTTTCTTTTGTTATGCTGCTGATGTAAAAATTGTAAATAGTGTAAACGTCTTTCAAAACAAATGCCTGCGTTTGATTTCAGGGGCATTTAGGAGTGCTCCTATAAATGCAATGCAAATCGAATGCAGACTTTCGCCAATTCATATCCGTTTTAACTATCTAAAAGAAAGATTCATCTTAAAACTTTTCAGTGTTTCTGGCAATAATCTTTTGGCCAACCTGTCCAGTGCTCAGCCTGGCTCAAAACCATTTTACATGTTAGAGGGCTTCCAAGGCTTTCTAAATTTTCTTCAAAATTTAAACATCTACCAATCAAGTCTTAAGTTATCTTGTTATAAAGGATCCTTTATTAGTAAATTCCCAGCAATTAATATAGTCATCAATAATGATTTGTCAACAAAAGAAGAAGTTTATGCGATGCTCTCCGAGTTTATAGATTACAAATTTGTTTATACAGATGGATCTAAAAATGAGAACGCTGTGTCCTTTGCCTTATTTGAACCGTCCTTGAATATCAGTGTCGGTCACAAAATTGATAAAAACGCCAGTATTTTTACTGCGGAAGCTGTTGCAATTCTGAGTGCTTTAAAGCACATTGGAAATCGTAATTTAGGTCACACAAAATGGGCTGTGGTAAGTGATAGCATGAGTGTTTTAAAAAACTTAAATAATAATAAATTACATGCTAATACTAACTACATCATTTATCTGATAAAACAGCTGTGGGTTGAGCTGGCTGATTCTGGTATTAATGTAAGTTTTGCGTGGGTCCCTTCGCATAAAGGTGTAGAAGGTAACGAGAGGGCGGATTATCTAGCCAACACTATAGTAAAGTTATCAGATACTATAGATTCTAATCTTGAGAGTAGTGATGCAGATGTAGCTTTACCACACACAGACGTTTTAAGTCTTTTAAGACAACGAATGTGTCAATCATGGGGGAGACATTCATATCATTGTGCGCAGGTCGAGAATAAGGGTTCCTGGCATGCTGCTTTGGATGTTCAGATTGATTCTGTACCTTGGTTCTGTAAGAGTAAAATTTTCATGAACAGAAAGTTTTACTCAACCATTTGCCGCTTGCAATTTGGTCATTGTCGTTTGAATTATCATCTCCACCGTCTAAAAATGATAAATTCCCCTTTATGTGATTATTGCCAATCACAAGAAATTCAGTCTGTAAATCATATAATATTCGAGTGTTCATCTTTCAATATTCAGCGCCTTGTATTGATAGATGAACTGCTTCAAACTTATCATGAGCCCGATTTAGTCCCGCGTTGCATTCAGGAATTGCTCAAGGTTGAGTCAAATTTTATCCATTTGTACAATTTTATTATTAGCACTGTAACAGAGATATAACTATATCTCTGTATCAATTCAATCAATTGTAAATAATAATATTTAACAACTATTGTATAAATTATATAGGAAATGTAAATATAATGTATTAATATGTAAATAAGAAACTCCAAATGAACGAAGGGAAAATAATAATAATAAAATAATTAAAAAAAAACATTCAGATGTATACCAGCTGTTGGTATAATATTTTCATTCAGATGTATATCAGTAATTGATATATTTTCTATATATAGAAATTAGAAATACGCAAGACAAAAACTGCAAAATTAACTGAAGGGAAAAAAAACAAAAAAAAAAAAAAACTATGCCTAGACCCTGACCATATAGCCTGCTCTGAAAGGAGCGGAAAAAAAAAAATCAATCAAAGGGAATTTCATTGATTGATTCGCCTGCCCTCCAGTTTAAAAATATAAACAAAACAAAAAGAATGATATATTTCTGCAGTTATTTTGTTAGGTATATTCTAAAATGACTGAGAACTTGCTAGAATCTAGTGCAGTCTTAAACCACCTTCATTCACTAATTCGACCCAAAACACCAACATTGAGTTTAGTAACACTAAACCTTGTTGATAAAGATTTATTACAGGAGGTAAAGAGTATTGTGGCCACTGGTGACACCGCTATTTATTTTGGTAAAACACTGAGAGACATCAAATGTGTTATAAAAGAAGACAACAGTGAGAGATATCATGAACTATTCATATACTATAAAGGCCATAAAAAACTTAGTATTGTTTCTGTAAGCCTGCCATACTCTCCCCTACAAGAAAAAGATTACACAACTCTAGATGAAATTATTCTTAGTTTTAAAGATTATGTAAATAGTTTATCCTATTACTTCTATGAGTTGGAGCGGTTAGATAGTTTTTGTACTGTGATGGAGCCTTTAAACCCATCATTCAAGGATGATTACAGAAGAATACTCTTAGGTAAGATTTACTACAACAATAATAATAATAATAAATAATGCTGGACAAATCACACAGCATCATCTAGCCCCAAGCTAAGCAGAGCTTGTGTTATGGGTACTAGATGACTGATATACTTAATACATTATACTACATAGATACAATGTTTATTAAATTTACCTATACCTACACCATTTTATAAGAATATCAAAAATCATGGGAATTTATGCATTAACTTAACTTTTCATTCTTTTTTATGCTTAAACTGTGCTATTACAGCTAGGGTCCTGGGTTTTTTAGGATTTGATATTTAAAATGTATTGTGATTGTTGAAGTTTAAGAAAGACAACTATTTTATAATTTAATAAATATAATACAGCTTACACCACATACCCAACTTATTATCAGCTTGCTGACGTTTCATAGACCATTTTATAGAGGCCCTTCTTCATGAGCACCATTTGTGGCTGCCTGCGAGGGCCGCAAGAGGAGAACTGTTCATTGTGATGTGTTCTTGTTTCGCGGCCCTCACATTATTTCTCAATCCAATTTTATTGACAGCAATTTATTTAGTGCAAATTAATGATTTAGGTAGCTATATATTTGGGGAACAAACACCACTCTAAATAACTCTCCTTGGCAATTATTATTCCCATCTGATGGTGGGAAAGACCAGAATAGCAGACTTTCTGGTCTTATCTTTCCACTTCACCCTATCCATCATATAGTCTTGGGAAACATTGATGTCTATCAGATCTTCTTTGATCACATCTGTTCACTCCAAACCCCACGCTAAATTATTGCTAAAAACTTTTCTTTTTAGATGACAGAACCTGGCTGCATGTTGAAGTGACAAAAGCAGGGCTGGCCACTAATATTCATCTTGTTGGCCAGTCTGATATTTGGCATGACAAACTGCAAGCAGGCCTTTTGACTTGGGACCATGATAAAGATATTGTTGCCAATATCATGTTAGTTTTTGGTAAGTGTCTGAATATTAGAGACATTTTTTGTCACTGCTCGGCTCTGGCCTCTCCTCAAGGAAGAAAGGACTAGTCTTTGAATATGGAAGTACTTTCTTCCGTGAGAAAGATTCATCATCATCATCTCAGCCATAGGACTGCTGTCCACGTCCACTGGTGGACATGGGCCTCCTTCCTGGATTTCCAACATCATCAGGGGGTTGCTAGGCAGGTGGGTTGGCAAACACAGTATGGGATCCTTGATACATGGCAGGTGCAGCTGCTCATCTTCCGGAGATATCCCTTGGCAGGTTCTTACTGCATCCATTGGCCATAGAGAAAAGCCATTTCATAAGTAGCCAACATTTCATAAGTAAAATATTTTAACAAGGAACATTTAATTTCAGATCTAACAGAGTTCCCTGTACCTACGAACAGCTTAACAGATATTGCAGTGGATGATAGCTCTAGAGAAGCACCTTCATGTGGCATATGCCTCTGTGATCAACTGCCGGACAATCCAGCATTACCATTGCCACTTTGCCAGAATCCAACATGTGGAGTTTATTTTCATAGAAACTGTTTATACCAAGTAAGTTAATACATAATTTATAGAAATGAAAAACCGAGATATTTGATTGTAGGTAGGTAGGTACTCGTATTTTTTAAATTAAATGATAGATAGGTACCTTAGTTTGGGTTTACACGTTTCGGAGACCCTGATGATGGTGAAAATAATGATGATGAGGTAGGTGCGACGACACACAGGTATATATATATAAATATATATCACATTTATCTTTCGTTATCCCCAAGAGTTTCGAAGCCCTTCTGTGGTCTTCCTCATCAGTATCAGTACAAAAACGCTTTTTAATATTTGCGGAGTTCCCTTGATTGGATTTTATCAGAACAGAGTTTTGAAAAAAATGGGACCAATAAGAATTGCCCAAATCTGTTCATAAACGATGGAGTCGAGGTAACAAATAGAGGACCTCCCCCTTTTTTGTAGTTGTTTATAAAACATTCATCAGGCATAGCAGTGCTGCCACGTCCACTGCTAGACAGGCCTCACTCATGGGTCTCCCAAGATTGAGAGGTTGGTTGTTGCCATACCCGCCACGCTTAGCAGACAAGAGCGCAGTACTAGTTGTTGATAACACGGAAAGACACTGCTGCCCATCTTCCGGGGTGGTATCATGGCAGATTCTTTCGGCATCCCCGGGGAAAAATTCTACTGCCAGTAGGTACCCCACGACCACATTAAAATATTGTACAGAAAAAAAACATAGAAATTTGGCGATTATGTTACGCACTATAGTCCTCGCAAGAGGGCTTGTCATCATGCATGATTTCAACGTACAGTAAGTTTTTTTCGAAATAACAGTTAAAATGTTAATTTTCTTAAATCGTTCCCTACGGGGCCGTCTGCACGAGCGAGGGAATCGCGGCGAGTGCCACGTATTTCTATAGCGCGGACTCGTCGCGATTTATTCTGAGGTCGCGATTCTCTCGCTCGTGGAGACGGCCTCTATAAGAGTGTTTCTATACACTGGCTCTTTTAGGAGAGTACTTCCCTGGATGAAATCTTCACAAAAAGTTCTACTACTCTCAACAACATGCCTGTTAATCTGTTTCAGTGGTTGGTGGCAAGTTCCGGCAATCGCCTGCCTGCATTTGGAGTTGCGAACGGAGCCTGCCCTACGTGCTTACAACATATAGCATGCAGTGAAAAAGATTCATAGGCGGGGTCGCCTGTTGTCAGTACTAGGTCCAGTACAAAGTAAGATATGTCCGTAAGGATTGAGGAGCCACATCAGATTTAAAAAATCTGATCTCACCATTATTTAGCAGCAATGTAGCTGATTTTGCACGACGAATTCTAGGTTTAGCAGCAAAATATATCACTAGTTATATGTAATGCAAAAGTGGCTCCTCAATCTAAACGTCTGAATAGGGGACCGGACAGTAATCGAATAAAAATCTAAGATATAGTTACATAAAATTTTACGATTTTCCTACTAAAATTTTCTTAAAATAAATAATGATTAATATTTTTAAATCAAAAAATAAAATTTATGTAAGGCGGTTATCACACTGCCACGCTGCTTGTTGCGTGTCGATGCACCTACGCGCGCGTACTTGCGGGAGTGCAGATCTGCATCATCGTGCGGGTTTTTCACGCACTCACGCGCGTAGTTGCGTTTTGTCGATTCACGGCGGCTCTGACTCATTTCATTCAAAGCTGTTCGCTAGACTGCGGGACTCGGTGTACCATAGGCGTCTCGCCCCGCACCTACGCGCGTGATCTGCATGAACGCGCGTAGATGCATTTTCGGTGTGTTGGACTGTGCGTGTTTTCTATAAAAACGGAGATACAAGCAACGTTAAAAGACGCATTCACGCAACATGCAGCGTGGGGTGTGTGAACCGCCTATAGGTTATAATGTACAATATCTACAAGCTAGTACTAAATAAAGAGATTATCATACAAGATGCGATTTTCAGTTTTTTTATTACGTAGTCAACATTATAATCAATATAATATTATTGCAGCTCCGCCAACCAACCAAGAGGCCATAGACTGCCGCCAGCTCCGCCACAACTGACTGTCATGACAAGGCTGCCCCGCGACGCTGCCATGGTCCACGCCACAGATAAAAGAACTGGTCACCGCCCCGTCTTGTCACTACCAGCCCCCGCCTCGCAACGCGGTGACACTAAGAGCATCAGCATCATATCCGCCGTAGGACGTCCACTGTTGGACAAAGGCCTCCCTCTGATCTCCAGATATTGCGGTTGGAAAGCGGCCTGCATCCAACGCCGATCTGCGATTCTTACCAAGTCGCCCATCTTGTAGGTGGATGTCCTACGCTGCGCTTGTCGGTCCTAGGCCTCCATTCGAGAACATTGCGACTAAGAGCGCCGAAGAATAATTATATTTGAAGCTGAATCTAACAAGGTCCGCGGAAGCGTTTATGCTCTAATTTAGAATCGTTCACCGCCAGCAAAATGAACGTAATTCTTATTCTAAAGTTCGCCTAAGAAATGAATATAATACTGGACACTCACACAGCACCATCTATTCTCAAACTAAGCAAAGCTTCAACTATGGAAACAAGATTATTGTTTGTTTTCTAAATACATAGGTACCTACTTATACAGGACAAATATCTGCAGAACAATAATTACAAAAAAAATTCTCGTGGCGGGAATCGAAACCGCTACGGCTACGTCCTGTGTAGGTATCAGTGGCCTATTTGGCCAACATAGCCACGGAGGCAGTCAACTCCCCCGACTCTCAAGACATCTTCGTTCAACTCATCGTTCGCCAAGCGATACGATTGGTTTTGACTAGAGTGATATAGTATTGCGATTCAAAAATAGAGCCCAATTGGCAAAATTAAGTGCTGCGAAAAAAAAAAATTTAAGTAAGCTGAAACTACAAGCATTGGCCGACGAACGACGCGTCCAATGAGCCGGCAACTGCAGAAGTATATTATGTAGGTACTCAATAATCTAATAAAATATTTAATTTTTTCAATAAGTACTTGTATTATTTGTGGTGTAATTACCCCCATAATTGAATATAGCCGAATTCTTGTGTATTTATGCTATTTTTCACTTTTTCATTAATTTATGGATGTGTCCTGACGTCATAACGTGCTTTATAACCAAATTATAACCCTTCAGGTGGACGAAATATAAGGACAATCTCGATCTAATAAGAAGGTAGATAGATACATAGGCTACTTTTTGTCTGGAAATTCATAACTTTACTAGCTACTAACAAATAAAACTTTGCAAATGCCTTTTAATTTTTTAATCCAAAATTTACGTAAGACAATATTTTTTGCGGTTACATACATAGAATAATTCAGTATAAACAATGTTCCGAAATGCTTGCTCCAGCTTTTTGTGCAGAGAAAACAATTTTATGAAAACATCTCAACCTGCAGTCTTGTTAAACAAAAACAAAAGCAGATACATGTTCAGTACAAGAAAAGTTCATTTTGATAAGATCTATATTCACATGACAATGTACAGACAGTTAATCGCGCTTACAATCTGTGCACCATGGTACACCATGCCATTTATTTCACTTTGGCAGGTGTTAGGGCTTGTAACATGAGCTTGTGTATCAAAATTAGTAGGTTAAACTGATTGTTTCTTTCCACAAGAGGACATTAGCGAGACACATGGTATCATATGAGTCACATGCTACGGTATCACAGAGGCACAGCGTCAAATGGCCTTGTTGTTAGACAAAGACTAGTGCTAGAACCAGGCGCTTCGCCGCTCTGCGGTCCTGCCTCACGTCCAATATTCTGGAACAAAGGGACATTGTTAGCAAAAATCATTTTTAAAAACCAGCAAAACCCTCACCATCTATGGAAACTTCCGGATGGGCAGCAGCGTCTCATTGTGTAGCAACATCCCGTACTGCGCTCGCCAAACCGCCTGCCAAGCGTGGTGAATTATGGCAAAACCCAAGATTAGTAGGTCCATGGCGATCCATGAGGGAAGCCTAAGGCTACTACTGAACTAAGGCCTCCCTCATGGGACTCCATGAGGGGTAGTTGCCATACTCACCACGCTTGGCAGGCGGGTTGGTGAGCGCAGTACGGGATGTTGATATACGGAAAGACGCTGCTGCCCATCTTCCGGGGGTGTCCCTTAGCAGGCTCTTACTGCATCCACGGGTAGGAGAGGAGGGGTAACATTCTACTGCCGGTACCCCACGGCACGGACCGTTATTAAGACGTGATTATTTTATAATGTCAATGCAAAATTATAGCTATAAATAACTTTATCATCATCATTTCAGCCGTAGGACGTCCACTGCTGGACATAGACCTCCCTCATGGATATCCAGTTATTGCGGTTGGAAGCGATCTGCATCCACCGTCGACCTGCGGTCTTCACCAGGTCATCATCCCATCACGAATAGAAACACTAAAAATTTTGAAAATAAAGTCATTAAATAAGAAGCATACAAAATTTTAAGACATCAGCCTGTACGAGATCAGGATGGCCTTGAAACAGCTTAAGAACGATAAGGCGCCGGGTGAGGACGGAATCACTTCAGAGGTTCTGAAAGCGAGTGGATCACCGGTACTTAATAAAGTCCTTCAGAAGCTATTTAATTCCGCCTTGCCTGAAGGTACGACGCCAAAAGCATGGAACGAGGGCGTGGTGGTTCTGTTCTTCAAGAAAGGTGACAACACCTTAAGAATTACAGACCCATCTCGCTGTTGAGCCATGTTTATAAGCTGTTTTCAATGGTCATTGCGAACCGTCTCGAACGCAGGTTTGATGACTTCCAGCCTCCAGGTTCCGAAAAAGCTACAGTATCATAGACCACATACATACGCTGCGGCAAGTCATACAGAAGACCGAAGAGTATAACTTGCCGCTATGTTTCGCGTTTGTGGACTATGAGAAAGCCTTCGATTGGATCGAAACATGGGCGGTGCTTGAGTCTCTCCAACGATGCCGAATTGACTATCGGTACATCCAAGTCAGTCCGAGTACAAGAACAGAGCTCGAAGGCGATTCCCTTAAAAAGAGGCATAAGACAGGGAGACGTAATTTCTCCGAAACTGTTTACGACCGCTTTGGAAGATTCCTTCAAGCTCCTGGAATGGAAAGGGCTGGGCACAATATTAACGGCGAATACATTCATCACATCACCTTCGATTTGCCGACGAAATTGTGGTCATGGCAAAGTCGATGGAAGAGCTCAGCACGATGCTCGAAGGCCTCAATCGAGTCTCCCAACGGGTAGGCTCTAAAATGAACATGGACAAGACGAAAATCATGTCGAATGTCCCCTTTGTTCGGTGTTGGACAGATTCTAGATTAGATAAGATAATTTAAGATAAGATAATTTATTGTTTATCAACAAACATCAATTTTCATATTTTAAACATAGATTGCTTAGAATCAAGATGTATTTCCTGTGTGGAGATTAGACAGATTCGTAATTCGGCAGATTCGCTACACGACAGATCGTGAATTGGGCAGTTTCTTGGATTCGACATATTCGCTACTCGACAGATGTACAGGCGTAAATAAAATAGCAAGTGGAACCAAAATATTTTATTTAGTATTGAATATAAAATTTACTTTAAATTTATTTAATTTTCTTTAAATCAATTGAACACAATTATTGTAATAGGGAAATATGTAGGTAACAGTTGTATTTTATTTGAAGTGTTTTGAAGTAGGTACATGCTAAATGACAATGTCTTAAAGTGGCCTATTGATGATTAAATATTCAAGGAGTTTTCATAAAGTATAAATAGGTACCTACCTAATCTAATGTGGTGTAATTCGATTAGTTCATGTTTAGTTCAGCTTTTGTATTGATCAGTGTCAGATCAGTAGGTGTGATCAGATTTTGTGCACAAGTGTTCATTTTCTGCCGTGTAGCTAATCTGTCGAATCCAAGAATCTGGCCAATTCACGATCTGTCGTGTAGTGAATCTGCCGAATTACGAATCTGTCTAATCTAGAATCTGTCCAACACCGAACAAAGGGAATGTCCATGTCGTGCCTGCCCCAGATATGGTTGAGAACTTGGCTCTTGAAGTTGTCGACGCGTACGTATAACTAGGACAAACAGTCGCAATTAGGTAGGTCCAACTACGAGAAGGAGGTCAATCGTCGAATCCAACTCGGAGCGTTTGGGAAACTTCGCAGTCTTTTCGTCCAACATACCTCAGTGCCTTAAGACGAAAATCTACAATCAGTGTGTGTTACCAGTGATGACATATGGAACAGAGACGTGGTCCTTCACTATTGGCCTTATGTATAAGCTCAGAGTCGCTCAACGAGCTATGGAGAGGGCTATGCTCGGGGTTTCTCTACGGGATCGAATCAGAAATGAGAAGATACGTAGAAGAACTCGGGTCACCGACATAGCCAAACGGATTAGCACGTTAAAGTGGCAATGGGCAGGCCATATAGCGCGCAGAACAGATAACAGATGGCCGATGGGGCCGCAAAGTTCTCGAATGGAGGCCACGGACCGGCAAGCGCAGCGTAGGACGTCCACCTACAAGATGGGCAGACGACTTGGTGAGAATCGTTGGTCGGCAGTGGATGCAGACGGCTTCCAACCGCAGTACTTGGAGATCAATGAGGGAGGCCTTTGTCCAGTAGTGGACATCCTACGGCTGATATGATGATACATTTTTTAAGGCTCCTTTGACTTTTTCAAAGTGTGTATTCTAGATACAAATGTAACTCTGTCTGTGTGTTTATGTTTGCTTTCTAGCTAACCAAAATATATATTTGTTCAAGGATGGATATATTATAATGTATAAATCCATTTTTATAAAAAGTGAAGTATGTGAAAAGAGCCTGTTGGTTATTCACATTTAGTAGAAAAACTGAACTGAGTGAAATTTGCAGAAAACGGCCTAAAATATCACAAGAAATACCCCTTTTAAACCAACTGCAAAAAAGGAGTTGTCAAGAGTATAATTTTTTATATCACTACTCTATTGTTAACCAAGCAATTTGGAAAATTCTGTTTAGTTTTGATAGGGTACACTTTACCACACTAAGATTAGTATCGGTTCTGATTCATGAGCTATAAAAAATCAATTTCAGACTATCTTAGGTTGTCTGGAAGAGATTGCTTTAAGCGATAAGACTGTATGTTATTATTTGTTCATATCCTTGTTTTTAACTTTCTACGGTGTACATGCAATAAAGAGTTAATTTATCTTAGCTTAAGTAAATCTCAATAGTTTCTCACCTTGACATGAATTTGATTCTTGATCATGGCAGCACGAAGAATAAGCATTGATGTCCGCCGCTGATATTCCTTTCCCATGGTCAGACTTCTATCAAAAGTAGAACTCCTCTGGTCAACATCCTTTGCATACAATATCTTATTGTGTGAATCAATGCGGGCCTGGATCTGCCCGTCAAGTATTAACTGCATCAACTCATCTTCAAGGGCATTCACTGTGCGGTTGAACGCTGCAGCCATCAGTCTCATATCAGCCGACATGTAAGGACTAAAATATTGAATCAGAGCTCTGTTCCGTATTTGCATGTAAAGGGAACTCAAGTGTGGAGCCAGATACATGTCCAGCATGAGATTATCTCTTATCTCATCCAACAACCGTAAGCATGATGCATACTTTGATTCATAGAACTTGAAAATTATATCTCGTAACTGTGGTTCTAGTTCTAGGAATAATTTGAAAGAACTGCTAACTATGACTTGTTTTTGTAATTCAGAGCGGTCAAATGTAGCTAGAGCGCACAGTCCTCCGTACACAGCGACGTTGTTGCTGCTGAGCAGCTCAGGATACTCACAGTGGTCGATGCTGGCTGCAAGAAAATGCTTAGCAGCAGATTTGTATTTCTTTGTTGCTAATTCAGCCAGACCGGCAGCACACTTAAGGCGGGTCAGTATGGATTGATTAGAATCTTTTCCAGGCACTTCATTGAAGTCTGGTGTGCCTTCTGCTTTTGATACATAGTTGAGGACATGGGCCCAATTTTGAAGGTACACTGAAACCTTTACAACATTCAGACACATCAGGATGATGTGCTTGCCACTTGTGCAGTAATCTCTCGCTCTTGAATAGCATTTTAATGCACTGGTCAAATCTCCACAATCCAGGTAGTGGTCCCCCAAGTCATCATGACCTCTTCTGATGCTTTCTTTTATTGAATTTGTTTTGTAATTTTTTAAATCGGTATCTAATTTTTCCAACTTTATAGCCGCTTTTTTGGTTTTACTTTCTATCCATAGGGTATCTATGGACGGTATGTCTTGTGAGCCCACCCTGGCTGCCGCCACATCTGGCACACCAGCACAGACTGCCACAGCTTCAGCTAACTTTTTGTGAAGAGATTGATAGAGACTCACATTATATGTTGTCATGATATAGGTTATGGCCATTTTAAGTGCTTCCAACCTCAGGGAAGGGCAATGGTCAGCCACAAACATCAGCCTGTAAAGCTTGGCAAAGCCAGTGTATGCGGCGGCATATGTCTCTAAATCTAACGAGGGATTCTCTACTACATAGCACTCGGCTTCATTGTTCTCATTATCTTCAGGTGGAACATCCACCTGCATCGGTTCTGCAGCATTCTGAAAGACAATCAATGTTAGACTTATTTACTTCTCTTCATGAGCCAATAGTATATTATAAATAAAAGAAAGGAAGAGCATAGGTACTCACCATCTCAAACATTTTCAACTGTCTTTCGCCAAATACAGAAAATACGCGAATTTTACTGTCAACGCAGAAATCCAACCTAAAACAAAGTGTTACGATAACTTGTTATTTTTGACCGCGTTAGCAGAAGACAATTGAACGCTTTGTACATTTCATGTTATCGTATTAAAACCTATCATACACACTATCAAACAATGGTAATCGAACAGAAATAACATCAAAATACCTTTATCATTACGTCCCGTCTTGGCAGCGGCATTTTTCTTTTGACAGCTAAAATTTGGTGTTACTAGAAACAAAAATATTTTTATGCACAGACTAAAAATGCAAAGTTTTTAGATGACAACGTAAATAATTAAATGTGTAGGATTTGTGCACATTTAGTGCCTTAAATTTGATTGCATTTAATTTGCTATTTATTTTGTGTCTACCTAGCAGTGATTAGTGATGATTTTATGATTGGAACACCTTATATTGATTGGAACCACAGTAATGTATAAATATATTCACTTAAGTAGTTGGTTTCGGCTAGTGATTTGGGCGAAGGTGTAATGCCATGTTTAGGGACTTAGATGTTTGACGCTCCTGCGGCTTACGTAGGTACAGGAATTTTAGCGCGAAACGTGCGCGCAAGCAACACTTGAGTATGTAATAAGGTAGGTAAATTAGTTGGCTATTTTTCAGTAATCTCTAATTATGGTCTAATCCATAATTATTAGAGTAATTAAACAGTTTTTCTTCATTTGTCTTGTCTTTTTATTTTATGGCTTTTTGTGTTTGGTTTTACACAATTCCGCCAGTGTCAAGTTAATTGATAAATTCTTATGTTATTTGGCTGGGCATGTTGGCGGCTATACTATATTTATTGTTTTTTTTTCTTCATTTACAATCGCGCTCTAGTTTCAGTAGGTCGGTTGATTAGTCCTGGGCCGAACTGCTGCCACATTTTTTTCCCATTAGTTCGGTTCAGACGTCGAACCGAACTATTGGGAACCTATAGTTTCACTAGTTCTGTTGCTTAGTCCGGGCCCGAACTACTGCCACACTTTTGCTCTCATTAGTTCGGTTATCACGTCAAACCGAACTACCGAGAATGAAAACGACTCACAAGTACGGTTAAGGATGCAGCTAAATAAAAAAAAAACAATTTATTTTTCATTACATTTTTTTTAAAAGAATATAAGAAAATTTAAATAACTTCTTCGTATTAGATCTAGACACGCGGCAGCGTCTTCAGCCAAGTTTAAAGCCAAACGGAACTAGCGACGCAGCAGTCGTGTGTATATTACACGAACCATGTTATATTATACGAACCATTTGGAGCCACTTTTCACTCCTTGATAACTCAAAATAATATATTTAATATAGAAACATTAAATTTCGTAATTATATGTATTAAAACCGCTTAACCCTTAACCAGGCTATGGACTGAGCGTCTCCCACATCGATTTTAAGATGTTATTATCAGGTTATGGCAAAGTATCTACCACAAACTGTCAAAAATGACCAAATAAAAATATTCCCCAGGGCCACAAAAAATAAATAGTCACTGTCATTGTCAAATGTCACTTTTACGGCCATTCTTTCAATGGTCGTCCGTGTAACGGTTGTTTTTGTGAAAAGTGCGGCGTATTTGATTGATTACGGCGAACCGGAGAAAGGTAAGTCGTACGATTTTTTTATATGTTGTAGAATTAGAGTTTTTCTAGTGATATGTGCGTAAATTATAAGTAAATACTCGAAAAAATTCACGATATACCAAAATAAAGCATGTGGGGAAACCATGTTACCTTAGCCTGTGAAACCTGGAATTATTGTGGGATTTATATGTACATAGCCCGGTGAATTGAAATCTTTATTTTATACTAGCTTTTTGCCACGGGTTTTCTTTTTTGGTTTGCTAACGGTCATTTTACATTAAAAGTTAAGATTAAAAGTTAAGATATTACTTACGTTTTGCTCTATGGAAAATTAAATATAAATTGTGGGTAGATGGTTTTGTCGTCATTGAATTCTTAGTCAGTATAATATTTACCTACTTTAGTGTTTTTTTTGTTATACAGGTATTACAATAACATCAGATCGAAAATGTGCTCAGTGAGATGTTTTCGTCAGAGGACGAAGATATGGATATTTTATGGATGATTCAGATTACGTCCCAAAACAGGAAAACAGGACAAGCGGTCAAATATGAATGCGAAATTTGTAAGGTAGCATTGTGTATCACCCCGTGCATGAAATTGTACCACCAAGTCAGAATCTAGATTTCTAGAAGATGAATAAAAAGTTTTTTATTACTGAAATTAAAAATAAGTGCCTACATTGTATGTTTCATTCGTAGATTACATATAGTTTTCATTAAAAAGTTTTAAACTAAAATGCTTATAAACTTACAAACATTATATGTAGATATAAAAGTCAGTCGTCTGAATAGGCAATGGGATTATGCTTTCCCAGATGTTTTTTTTTAGGTTTTCAGCTAATTTTCTAAATATAATTGATGAAATCTCAAAATAAACGTCATTACTCATAGAAATCTATTAAAAAATCACTATTACTATAGGATTTGTCCCAGGCCTGGTAAAGGGTTAAATGAACTAGAACCCGAAATTTCATAGACCTACACATTATTACAGGATGATCGACCCAAATGGGTCAGTAGAGAGAAGTCAGAAACTATGAAAGATAGCGAAATCTGTTCTTAGGAACCATGGCGTCGATTTTAAATTCAACGATTGTTTGCACATCATTAACCGAACTTTACATCACTTCCCAATAGTTTGGTTCGACGTCAGAACCGAACTAATGGAAAAAAAATGTGGCAGTAGTTCGGCCCAGGACTAATCAACCGAACTACTGAAACTAGAGGTGAATGATGGATATTATTACACGTGATGCTGTGACCAAACTAAGATTGAAATGCGCATGCGAAAGTACCTAGCTTATGTAAGAGTTAGTTCAAGTATTTCGTAATTCATCGATTTGTTTGTCACTTTTGTAAAAGTAGTATCTTTCAATTTGAACTTGTATTTTAAAACGTCTTGGACTCTTTTTATGATCTTATCAGACTAGAGGATGCATCATCTGTTATCAGTTACCTGTATGAGATATATTGAAGTGCCCTTCAAACTAATCCTGTGTACTACAGTTCAATTCATAGTTTGTGCACGTTACATTAGAAGAAAATATTATCAAGGTGAGTAGCCCACTCATAGGTACCTACGCTTCTTGGCCTACCCCTATACCTATCTACATCATTAACCTATACTTCAGCCACATTCAACCTACGTAGAATGTTTACAAACAAACCACAACAGCTGATTTTTAGGGTTTTCACTTCTACATATTTCACAATTCGACACATTCATTTGATATGATGATGATAATGATGCTGACACATTCATTAGTTTCACCCTAAAAATCGATCAAACTATCATAAAACGAATTGCAGAGCCAATAAGAAAAAAAATATTTATCAATATAGGTAGGTACATTTCAAATTGCATAAAATGTTATTTTTTTTATTTGCGGTTGGTTATGATGACAAGTTTTTTTACTTATGTCATAAGTAAAAAAAAACCAGAGGAACCCTCCAGTACCCCTCCGACCGTTTTTCGCTGACAGATACCTATAAAGCTGTTTTATAAGGAGTAACTTATGGGTTCAGTTGAGTTCGTTTTCCTCCAGTCCATTTTCTACATTAACAATGTAGAAAAATAATTAGGGTTCCGCTTAGAACAAAATAAAAACGAGGGCAAAGCCGCGGGCAGCAGCTAGTATTAAACAAAGCTGATAATTTATCTAAAGATTACAAATTACGTATGATTGAAATATATGTCGTAATAATTGAATATTATGTCGTAATACAGGGCGTCCCACGGCTATACAGGGGTAACGGTAAAAAGTACCTTAAATATTGTAGATTGAAAACTTTACTGAAAGAAGACTTTTTTTTTGCTTTTGAAAACAATTTAAACTGCATTGAAAGAATTTTGAAAAACAGCTTGTCAGAATAGGGAATCGAACGCAAAATGGTAAAATATACAACCGTAAGTTTACGATACCGATGAATAGGCTAAATTACCTATCTATAAGAATTTTTTTTATCCAATTAACATAGCATCATAAATAAAAGGATGATCATGAAATTCCAAATTTCTTAAAAACAATTACGTTTTCGCTTACTAATCAAATCAAGCAATTCTTAATATTGAGACAACAAAACAAGATGACGATTAGTTTTCCACTTCTGGTCATTTTAATTTTAGCCCTTAATTACTAGGTAGAGGCAGCTGTGAGTAGGTATGCTTACGCTACAATGTTTTGTCAGGGATTGTTTCCAATGAATATTGCGTAGAAATTCTAGAGCAGCATTTTTATTTTTAGACGAACGATGCCAACGTACTTTAAAACCAATGCACAAAACTCGGATCGCAGAGAATATAATATTCTGCTTAGTAAATGATGTTTTTAACATAATCTTCATAAGGTTGGTCACGTATCTTAGATCCGATAACATTTCAATTAAGTAAATTATGTTTCTGTGTTGTTTTTCCGAGATGTTGTGATAAGTGATTATATTTATAGGTGGTGTTGCGGGGGTTTTGACAGTTGGACCGGGTTGATCATCATGAAGAGTGCACTGCTATTGTCTCTGGTCTACTTCCTTCAGTGCGAAGGTGCTGTGGTGGTCAGGACCGACCAGGCTCCTATTGTCAACAACAGGCCGATCATTGGAGTGCTCTCTCAGGAACAGTCGTTCTATCTCCACGGAAAGTACCCTGAGGAGAACTTCACCAGTTACATTGCAGCTTCGTATGTGAAGGATGTGGAGGCGGCAGGAGCCAGGGTCGTGCCTATCTTGTAAGTTTACCTGTAAAAGTAATATTTTTGTTAAATTACTACCTAAGATATAGCTATCGAGAAATAATTGTTGTTCCGATATTATTTCTTTGTCACCTAACTGCTGGCGAGAAATGTAGAGTAAGGAGATAAAATAAAATACAATTTCTTTACTTAATTAATTATATTATGAGCCGTGATATAGATCGAGGCTCTCTAGCAGTCTTATATACAAGTAGAAAGTAGTATTATATACTTAAAAGAGAGTCTCACACCCTGGATATTGTTTATAATAAGTAAGAGAAAATAGACATATTTGTATTTGTAAACTACTCGTATAAGCTTATGACACTGTTCGAATAGTTACAATAAGTCTTTTTTATTAGGGTAAACGAGACTCTACTGTCTGCTGCCTATTACTGAGACTCTGCTGTCCGTCTGTCTGTCTGTCACCAGGTCATTGTATCTCATGAACCGTAATAGCTAGACAGTTGAAATTTTCACAAATGATATTTCTGTTTTCGCTATAACAACGACCACAATAAAAACAGAATAAAATAAATATTTAAGGGGGGCAAAAAAATCAAGTTTGTTGTATAATAATAATAATATAATCATTATTATCCGGGAGCAATAGAATGCCAAATGATATAAATAAAGGCAACAGGTAGAGACGCTGGAAGTATTCACAGAATATTGAGTTGTACATTTGTTTCGAACGAGTTGTTTTGCCAAATAATGGAAACGGTACGGAACCCATCGTGCGCGAGTCCGACTCGCACTTGGCTGATTTTTTCTTATAGAATTTGCTTTAAACGTATGTATGTATCATTAAGTTCTCTGTATTAATTAGTCCTATTTATATTCTGACAGCTTCCTAGCTAGAATATAACGGAAATATAACGATCTATTTACTCACTTAAATCTAATTAATATAATCAGGCGTTACTTTGCGGAAATACATAAGACAATAAAATGAAATGTAAAATATCTAGTTTTAATTCCGTTAATACTGAGATGCATATGCACCGCCCTCCCGCCCGCTAATTATGGATATGCAGGGGGAACCAGGCTGTTAGTGCAACATGCATACCATACCCAATTGGGTATGCACTAACAGCCTTAACAGTTTTAGCGGAATTAAAACTAGATATTTTTCATTTCATTTTATTCACTTAAATCTGTAATTAGGTGAGTAACATATCGTTACTTTTACGTTACATTATCGTCATCTCAGCCGTAGGACTGCTGGAAGGCCTACGTCATGGATCTCCAAAATCATGAGGGTTGTTGCCATACTCGCCATGCTTGGAAAGCGGTTTGGCGAGCGCAGTACTCGATGTTGATACACGGAATAACGCTGCTGCCCATCTTCCCGAGGTAACCCTTGGCAGATTCTTACTACGTCCACGGGCAAGAGAGGAGAGGCAACATTCTTCTGCCAGCACGCCACGGCTAGCTTTATTTACAGATTATACTGATTATTGTTATTATTATTATTTAGCCTCCACTGTCCCACTGCAAAGACCTCCCTTCCCTTCTTCCACTCTTCGCGACTTAACGCAGTGACAGTATACTGATACAGTTAAATAATAAAATTTCTTTTTTTTTCAGGATCGGCAAAGATCGCACTTATTATGAAGACCTCATTTCCAAAATCAATGGGTGGGTAACCTAGAAATTTATTTTGAATCTTGAAATTGCGGAACTCGTATTTAGAAATTTTGTTACCCTGGAGTTTTCCTGGATCTGGTCTGAATCGGAAAATAAACAAACGATCTCATAACGGGACCACATTCCCAAATGAGGTAAATTACTGTTATTTATTTTTTCCTTAGTTGATATATGAAATCCGTATTTTCTTTACATATTTACATATTTAGAGTCCATTGAAAGTTTAGGATGACTCTAGGTACTATTTTTTATTTAATTTATTTTACACATCAACTTTAATGTTGTAACTGTAATTTATCCTAAATAATGGGGAAATATCTAAGTATGTTTTTAATATAGGTACTTTTATTCGCTGGTTCACCTCGCTAATATAAATTAAAAAAAATAATCAATACTATTTAAAAATTACGTTTATTTAACTTTTTAACTAGAACGGATATAAGTTATAAATGTGTAGCTTATACCACAGATAATATAATACACTCTTATACCACAGATTACAAAACCTTATACGGGCACATAAAAAGTCCGCCAATGAGATAAGAGTCCGCGCCACCACTGAAGTCCGATAAACGCGGTGCTGCTATCAATAACATAATACGACGTTCCCTCTATGATATCCTCCCCTGACATTCCTCGTCTTACTTCCTCAAAATGCATACTGTTTGTTATGTCCTGTCCCTAATTAACTATATTCTATGTAACTTTGTAGATATTAATAATATTAAATTGTAATTAGTGTTTATTATAATATATATCATAATATCTTATTTCATATCATAATTCATAATTCTCTATTTCTTCATAACTTTTAGTCTTGAGCCATTCGGTCTACAGTTAAAATGAGTTTTTGGGTATATATCAAGCTCCTTATTTACAATATTGTACAAGTGACATGATTGTCTTTTATATTGCCTTTTAGCAAACGTAGTCTTCGTTCGTCTAATTTGAGTCATTTCCTGCTCACAATTATAAAAAAGAGATTTATGTTTTATAACTACGAACCTGTGGTTTGGTAGAGTTGTTCTGTAGAGAATCGGTAGGGTTTAAAAGACATAACCTTCAATAAAGAGCGTTGAGCCCTCTCCAATTCCAGAAATTTTACCTTTGTAGCACCCCTCCAGATTGGAAGACAGTACCCTAAAACTGATTGTGCCAGTGAAACGTAAATTTGATTTAGGAGATCCTTTGTGGCTATGTGTCGCAGTGTTTTAAACGTCCAAATTAATTTTCTGGTTCTGTTCATGATAAGTTCCGTGTGTACGTGCCATAAGTCTCTAGTCGATCATTCCACCCAAATACTTTGTATAATGAACCTTATCAATACAGGTACAGTTACAAACGGAGTTAGAAAGACTAAAACATTTAGGTATGAATTTTAATTTGAAAATCGTCTGAAGGCTGGCTGCGGTCGTACATAGGAAAGCAAATGAAGTTAGTTTTAAGGGCGTTTAGTGTCAGGAGATTTACATCAAGCCACTGCGACTTTTATTAGTATCAGATAATTTACGTACGCTGTCCCACGTGTTGCCTGTTAAAATTATAGCTGTATCATCTGCGTAGTTGCCATACTCACCACGCTTGGCAGGCGGGTAAGCGAGCGCACTACGGGATGTAGATACACGGAAAGACGCAGCTCCCGATCTTTCAGAGTATCCCTTAGCAGGCTCTTACTGCATCCACGGGCATGAGAGTAGAGGTAACATTATAATGCCGGCACCCCACAGCAGTAGGTACTATAGAGTTTAGTTCCTGCTTTTACCGACTCACACTTAGTGCGACGTAAAATTTATGATAGCAAAATCAACGAGTGAAGACGGGTTCTGCTGGAATTCGACAGGCCGTGACATCATATCACAGACGCTGACTTCACGGCTAATGGAGTTGTGTTTTTGTTATTTGAATTTACCACATTTATATGCACCTAAAAAAAATCTTGGTTAAAGAGGCATTAAGTATAAAGAAAAGTTCTGAGCCATAATTGAGAAGAACCTAATGCCATAACAGAAAATTTGTGATTGCAAAAGTATAAGATAGACTATTTCATTTATACTTTTTTGGACGCGAACATGACTTTAATGATCAATTCAATAAAAAAACTTAACGACTTTTATTTTTAATCATTACAGCGTCCTTATACCCGGCGGCGCCACCTACTTCAACCAATCGAACGGCTACGCTGACGCCGGCCAGCACATCTTCGAAATAGCAAAAAGGTTGAACGACCAAGGAGATTTCTTCCCGATCTTCGGAACATGCCTCGGCTTTGAACTACTGATAATTCTGGACTCGGGGCGAGGCGAGAAGGAGAACAGGATCACTTGCTACTCTTACGGGAATTATCCGCTTGATTTTACTGACGGTAAGATTTCCATGGCAGAAGGAGTAAAGGCAGGCAAGCAGAGTGATTACGTATCTCGCGACAGGTTTTGCAACAGGCATTTGACAGCAACGATTGCGGTCAAATGTCAATTCCTTGCTGTTCTCTAATACAAAGTCGGTATTTGAGAGCCCCCCTGCCTTACAGTAATTCTACATGAGCCATTTTCGGGCAAAGGCTTTGGGGGTATGAATGTTCCGCCATGAAGGCCCCTAGACGTAGAGGGCCCCTAGGCCCGGGGCTTGTGGCTAATCCAGGCCTGAGTAAAGGCCACTAATCAACGGTGGCCCCTGCAGACCACCTGCCAGATTGATGGATAACATAGCATATTAGCTGTAATGTTGTTTATAAAAAAAACTTTTAGGTTTACTATACTTTACTTAGCTAAAGCAGAAATTCGTGCCCTGTCTGAGTGGCCCTAAAAAGCTTGTCCTAGTATTGACGTCTCAAACTGTTCCTTTGGTGTTTGCATAGGAAAATAATTTAGTGAAAAGTGCTTTAGTTTAGTGAATAATACTTGGGATTTCTTATAAGTGGGATCTAGTACGTCTGTAATGCGTAGTGTTTCATCATCATTTCAGCCGTAAAACGTCCACTACTGAATACAGGCCTCGCTCATGGATCTCCATGAGAGGTAGTTGCCATACTCACCACGCTTGGCAGGCGGGTTGGCGAGCGCAATACGGGATATTGTTACAAGGAAAGACGCTGCTGCCCATCTTCCAGAGGTATCCCTTAGCATGCTCTTACTGCATCCAGGGGCATGAAAAGAAAGGCCTTTGCCATCAAATGCCGGCCGAAACACGAGAGTGAAGTCATTTAATTTTTTGAGTTATTCTCAGCAAGCCCTTTCATTTGATACCCATATTATAGGGGTACATTAAAATTATGTAGTCCGCCATCTTGGGTGTTCCACCATGTTGGATTCAGAGTGGCGTCACATAGCTGACCATGCATTGTCATCCAAAGTATACATGTATACAAAATTTCAGCTCAATTGGTTGAAGATATCTGCTTCAAAATTGCGTTGCAAGATTCCGCGAACAAACATAAGTTACATACATACATACATACATACAGGGCAAGCTAAATAAAAGCTTGTAATAAGTAGTCCGCCATCTTGGGTGTTCTGCCATGTTGGATTCAGAGTGATGTGACATAGCTGACCATGCACTGTCATCCAAAGAAAACATGTATACAAAATTTCAGCTCAATTGTTCAAAGATATCTGCTCTGCTTCAAAATTGAGTTGCAAGATTCCGCGAACAAACATAGTTACATACATACAAACATACAGGTCAAGCTAAATAAAAGCTTGCAATAATAAAACCGAATTTAATTGTTATTTGAATATACTCAATTCTTGTTCTTTTTGCAGACTTCCGTGACAGCAAAATGTTCAAGGATGCTCCTGAAGATATCATCGATCTACTGGCTCACGAAGACGTTACTGTCAATGCCCACCAGTTCTGCATTGTCGATGAGGTACGAGCACTAGAAATAGAAAGCCATTTATTGTCACACACAGGTAAGAAAATATAACAAAACAAAGCTTATTTATGTCAATACGCTGTATTTGGCGGTGTGAGTCAAGAAGTCCCGACTCAGCTTCGAGCTACCACATGAGCAGAGTAGTGCTGGTACACTATACCAGCATCATCGTCATTTCAGCCGTAGGACGTCCACTGCTGGATAAAGGCCTTCCTCATGGATCTTCTTATTCTTATTCTAGTGGGGGTAACTAGATCTGCACTGACGTCCCGCATGGGGGTGTATTGTGCATTGTCCCCCGTGACGCTAGCCCGACCCTAGCCAGCCCAACTCCTTAAAGTACCGGAGAAGGACTCTGGGCCGCCGGCAGCATTCCCTGAGCATTTCCGAAGGATATGCAGATGTTGTAGAAGAAGAAGGGCATGACTCTATGAGCTCCTGCAGTCCCGTCTCCGATCTGGCGTCCTTTGTTGCGGTACAATGCAATAGCACGTGCTCCAATGTCTCCACCTTCTCAAGACACCCGCGACATAGTCCACTGTCTGTGGCCCCTGTCTTTAGAAGATGGTGGTTTGGATCGCAGTGTCCCGTGATGATGCCCACCATCATCCGTAGGGATCCTCATGGATCAATACGTACTGATCATGGGGGGTTGTCGCCATATTCACCACGCTTGGCAGGCGGGTTTGCGAGCGCAGTGCCAGATATTGATACACGGAAAGACGCTGATGCCCATCTTCCAGAGGTATCCCTTAGCAGGCTTTTACTGCAGCCGCGGGCATGAGGGGAGGGGTAACATTCTCAACCCCACGTCATACCTACGTACCTGCTAACATCTATCTAATTTTGACGAACTCGATCTCACTCAGTCATAGTTCGTAAAACTTAACATGATCGCTGTGACAGTTAGAAAACCCACCCATCGAGTTTGTACTTTATGCCCGAATCGTGGTGTGCGATGAGAAAAAGGTAGTCAACAAATGTAGAAAAGTAATAGTTACAGGCAGATTTGGAGCACAATTTTCATTTTGATAATATTGTAAGCGTACAAGAGTTGTGAACAATATTATGAGTTAGTTATGTTAGAACATGTTGATACACGGAAAAACACTACTGACTGCCCATCTTCCGGAGCTACCTCTAAGTAGACTCTTACTGCATCCACGGGCAACAGAGGGGAGGCAACATTTTACTGCCGGCATCCCACGGCTCAAAACTCGATAATTCTACTTAATAGTAGGTATATTTTTAAAATGATCTAATCGTGTCACTTGGCATCTGTCGCAGCGATAGCTTGATCGCAGACGCCAAGTGACACGTTGTGACAAGTTGTACGGACTGTTATGTAGGTAGTTAATCTAATCTTTAATCTTAATTTGACGAACTTCGAGGCTCAGTTAGTTAGGGTTCGATTCTCGCATGTTTAGATTTTCGCAGACATTTTTCGGGTCTGGGTAGGTATATTTCTTACCAATAACAAGATTTACCTATAAGTCTGTAATCTGTGCTATAAGTTCTTTTACTTTTGATATATTTGGAACATTAAATAAACAGATGTAAAGATGTGTTTGTTCCCTTTTATAAGCATTTCGCTTCTTCGTTGCAGAACTTGAAATCTCACAATCTGACTGAAAACTGGAGAGTGACCTCGTACACAAATGATGCATTTGGTGTGCAGTTCATCGCTAGTATGGAACACTACAGGTAAGTGACTAATATTTATCAAAAATCTCCGGAACTTACATATATTTTCCATGGAAGTTCTGCATTTAATGTTTACAGCAAATGTTCTGAAAATCTTTTTTGTGATAGAGTACCAGTAACTGTTTCATCATCTCAGCCATTGTACTGTCCACGTCCACTGTTGGACATAGGCCTCCCTCATGAATCTCCAAGGTTATGAGAGAGTTGTTGCCATACTCACAGTTACATTAATAAACAGTTTTTAGTTTTATTTTAAGCCGTATCGTTTTCAACTTATTTACAAAAATGTTAAAAAACACCCCCCATATCTGCGAAGTTTGCGGAGATAAACCCCTAAAAGTGTATGTAAAGATTACAGTAAAATTTTAACGAACTTTCTAATTTGCATAGGTTTTTACAAATCATCGAAAGTGTACAAAAATTACATAAGTTTCGCTATCAGACAAGAGATGGCGCTGTTAAGGTTCTTCAACATATATAAACCACCTTTATTATTATATTATATTGTCTGATGGCACGGAACCCTCGGTGCGCGAGTCCGACTCGCTCTTGGCCGGTTTTATTTGAGTTTATGCAATACTAAGTTGAGAACCTCGCCACTTGGTTGGTCATATTCGGTGCAAATGTCAGGTCAAAACGGCTAAAACTTAAAGCCGCAGGTTTCTTACGATCTTTTCCTTGATAGTATAATTTTCGAGAAGATCTATCGGTAGCTGGAAACGAAAACGAAAAACCGGCAGAGTGATTACGTATCTCGCGACAGGTTTTGCAAAGGGCGATCGTTGCTGTTAAATGTCAATTCCTGCTGGGGTTCATACCACTAGAACAATACGACATTCTATCATTATCGTAGATAGATAGATAAAACGTTTATTTACGACTGCAGACACACATATAAGAAATAAAAGCTGAGTACAACATTACAATACATCAAATAAACACAAAATGTAACAAATTAAGACAATATAATTAGCATTAAAAATGTAATGTGTGTGCTGCAGCACGTCAAAAGGTCATGGCTCAGCGTGAGATATGCTCAAGGAGCAAACGCCGATTTTCAGCCATAGCCTGTCGCTGCCATCGTAATTGAACTCCATTTTATTGGAATTGGCTAGTTAACTAAATATTAATTTTTAGTCCTTCTTGTACAATAACAAAATCTATCGGACACGTATATTTTCTTCTTTAACGTTATCAATCGCTAACATTACATCGAAATGTCGCGTGAAGTCACGTGCTGGTACGCGCCGACGTGCCTTGGTACAGAATTATGACGTCACGAGCTCCCTAATAGGCCGTGGGGTGCCGGCAGTAGAATGTTACCCCTCCTCTCATGCCCGTGGATGCAGTAAGAGCCTGCTAAGGGATACCTCCGGAAGATGGGCAGCAGCGACTTTTCGTGTGTCAACATCCCGTACTGCGCTCGCCAACCCGCCTGCCAAGCGTGGTGAGTATGGCAACTACCCCTCATGGAGATCCATGAGGGAGGCCTTTTCAGTAGTGGACTTTTTACGGCTGTAATGATAAGCTCCCTAATCTTGAGACTCCTAAACTTCAACTCGCTTTATCTTAGTATTGTTTTATTAATTTGAAAATCAATAAATACGTGTTTATTACGTTTGTATGATTTAACTGACGAACTAAATTGAATTTGACTTCATACCTTGTCGTCATGCCTATTGTATCATCCATCTGATATCTGTATCTAACTGTATCTAGCTGTTTTTGTGAACTGAATAAACGTCTATTCTATTCTATCTAACGTTAAAATAATTTAATATTAATTCGGACAAATGTCTGTACGATCTGCAGATATTTGTTCAGTACGATCTGGGTGTTTTTCTATATATAATAAAAATATCTGTCTATGTAGTATAATGTATTAAGTATATCAGTCAACTAGTACCCATAACACAAGCTCTGCTTAGCTTGGGGCTAGATGATGCTGTGTGATTTGTCCAGCATTATTTATTTATTTATTATTTATTTAATTACTGTCAACAGATACCCATTCTACGGAGTCCAGTTCCACCCAGAGAAGAGTTCCTTCGAATGGAAACTGTCCAAAGCCTACCCACACTCTATCGATGCGGTCAAAGCAAACCGTTACTTCATGGATTTCTTCGTCGGAGAATGCAGAAAGAGCGCCCACACCTTCGCTAGCGCTGCTGAAGAGAACCAATACCTCATTTACAACTATGAGCCATATTTCACTGGTGTCCTGGGTAGTGCATACCACCAGTGCTATTTGTTGGAGCCTAGGGGCACTACGTCGGCGTAATAGGCTAGATGACAAAATTTTAATTGTTAGTCCGTTATTAGCAAAATTTATTGGACAAGTATTTTTTCTTTTTTAAAGTATTCCAAAAATAACCGGGTACATTATTATCTAAACGTCGTCGCGTGAAGTCACAACGTGCCTCGGTACGAAATGATGACGTCACGAGCCGCCAATCCTTTAACTTGCTTTATATAATTATTGTTTCATTTATTTGATTATTTTTGTATCATCTAACTGACGGACTAAAATAATTCTGATTTTCATAATATTGTCTAGAAGTATTTATTAGCTAATTAACAAGAGAATCACGGGATTCATAAAAATGAATAAAGCTAGTGTTATTCTTTAGTCCACTATTAAACCATAAAATGGACGTAACTCAAAATTATGCAAAGCATAAATGGAGCTGGGCTAGTCATGTTTGCCGCATGCTCGAAGACGTGTGGGCACTCAGTGCCGCAACACGGTGCAACGCTGCGGTGGACCGAAGGCGGTGATGGCGTGACGAACAAGACTTAACTTTTAAACTTAAGACTTAAGGTCGAACTGATGACGGCAGATCGCGGTACATGGAGGGATGGTGGGAGGCCTTTGCTCAACAGCGGGACACATACGGCTAAATTGTAATTGCAAATTTAAATATGCTTGTTCTACGTGTTTTTCAAATTATAGAGACTTCAGCTAATATTGTGGTAGTTTTATTTCTGCACACATTACAAAAAACATTTATCAACGGCTTCGGTCAGATTTTTTTTATTTATAACCCATTTCTAATAATAACTGATATGCAAGTAATTTAGGTTTAAAGAACTTTATTCTCATAAGAACACAAATGATTCACTTAAAATGAGATACATGAAATACATGTAGCCGTGGGGTGCCGGCAGTAGAATGTTACCCCTCCCTCTCCTACCCGTGGATGCAGTAAGAGCCTGCTAAGGGATACCTCCTGAAGATCGGCAGCAGCGTCTTTCCGTATATCAACATCCCGTACTGCGCTCACCAACCCGCCTGCCAAGCGTGGTGAGTATGGCAACTACCCCTCATGGAGATCCATGAGGGAGGCCTTAGTTCAGTAGTGGACGTTTTATGGCTGAAATGATGAGATACATGAAATTACTTAATCTAAGTTTTAAAACTATTCTTTACAAAACCTCTGGTGCCTGGTGGTGGTTTAGTCACACTTACATTATGTTTGCATATCTTCAACGCTACTGAACCGATTTTAATAAAGACACACGGTAGCGTGTCCAGCCAAGTTCAAGCAAAGCGTACGGGCGACAACGCGGTAGTGTGTATTTTACCCGAACCATTTGGAGGCGCTTTTGGTTCCTATAAAACTCAAAATCTATTAAACACAATCACGTGAAATTTAGTTGATTTATTAAGATCCATTCTTCCAATCCAAGAAGTCCATTAGATGACAAGACAAGACCTACGGGTGATGGTGGGCGTCATCACGGGACACTGTGATCTCAATCACCATCTTCTCAAGACAGGTGCCACAGACAGTGGACTATGTCGCGGGTGTCTTGAAGAGGATAAAACCGTGGAGCACGTGCTACTGCACTGTGGTGCCACAAGACAGACCAGAATAGAGACAGGACTGCAGGAGCTCATGGAGTCATGCCCTTCTTCCTCTTATTTCCGACATATGTCGGGCATGTGCCCGACTTATGTCCCATCTTTCATGATGTACTTTCGGTAGTTGTTCGTCTTGATTACCTCATCCATAATTGCACAGACAAACCCTTCAGTTTCTCCGAAGAGATCACCGAAACGTAGCCAATTCACTGAAGCTAGGAGATCTACATCAGGCCCCATAAGGGTCTTATAGAATCTCCCATGTAGCTCCTTGCTCTCCCATATTGCCCTAGGATCCTGAATGCTCATCACAGGTGGTTGGCGCCAGTTCTCTTTAGCTAAGGAGAGAGATGAAAAGTTTTTGTTGGTTCACTTTTTTTGTAAAAAGTGCTTATTTCATATTTTTGAGTGATTGTTTAAAATTTTGATGATGATGGTGGTCACTATAGAGGTGTTAGCATTGTAAACGCCTGTACCTACATATATCATGGCAAGATTAAAGAATATGTAACTTTTTATTTCATCATTCAACGCACTTAGGGATGAATTTTGTTTCGCCCTTTATATGGAACCACCAAAGGAAAAATAATCATCAAAATCGGTTCATAAACGACGAAGTTATCCGCGAACACATAACAAAATATAAATTTATATTCAGTCTAATTAAAATAACCTCCTTTTTTTCGTCGTTTAAAAATAACACATACCACGTTCGGCTCACACTGTATTTAGATAGGTACATTGATTTCAAATGAGTGAGCTCACACATTTCGTGTGAAAACAATCCTATCAAAAACATATGTAAATGGGAGCCAAGTTCAATATATGTAATGTCGTGGTTGTTGACTTCGTCCACAAAAGAACTGAGATCTAAATGACGCCAAGTTCTGTAGATAATCCTGAAACTTATTTAATAGAATATTGCTGATAACTTGGGATCAATTATTCAAGCTCACGGTTTAATTTGGCTTTTTTAACAACATATTTAAGAAGTGATCGATAGCTCCAGATATAAAAACAGTTACATGTCAGTTGTGAAAAATATCCAAATTTAACCTTGAGCTTAAATTGATCCTAAATTATCAGCAATATTCTATTAAATAAGTTTCAGGATTATCTGTAGAACTTGGCCTCATTTAGATCTCAGTTCTTTTGTGGGCGAAGTCAACCACTACGACATTCTAAATATTTCACATTTACGTTTATATTAGGATAAAACTTACACTATTCGCTTAGTTGAAGAAAATGTAAGCAAATACATATAAATTAGTTGGCTCGGGTGAAATGCGTGGACAAACATACACCGATGATTGCAATTTTATTTATTTTATTTATGTAAATAAAGTTTACGTTGGCGTACTGAAGAGGAGGCCTATACCCAGCAGTGGGTGTCAACGGGCTGATATGATGATGATGATGTAAATAAAATCCACAGTCATTAATCTACATTATCCTAAATTACATATATATCCTACGACCAATAATGGATTTACAAAGTTTTATAATAATTTGGCAGTCCTATTAAGATACGTGAATATATTGCAGATCCCATTAATGTGTACAGTTTGGATTATAAATAACATGTGTACTAACCCAAAAGAGGGGTTTGAGCCAATGCAAAAGTTAGGGATTCGTCTTGTTATCTTATTTTTTTAAATCATATAAACGTTTACATCATAGTTTGTAATTATAAAACTAAGACAAGTCTATCTTTAAGCACTTCTAATATTTTACTGTGATAAGAAGTGATTGGAAAACACAGCTTTTATTAATAGTTTGATTTAGTTTATTAATAGTATTATGGTGTGACTTTGTCTGTCTGTCTGTCACAGATAGATATCTTGAGAACTACTGATGCTATCGACTTCAAATTTAAAATCATCATCATTTCAGCCGTAGGACGCCCACTGCTGGACATAGGCCTCCCTCATGGATTTACAGGTAACGCGGTTGAAAGCGGCCTGCATCCACCGTCGAACAAGTCTTCACCAAGTCATCTGCCCATCTTGTAGATGGACGTCCTACGTTGCGCTTACCGGTCCGTGGCCTCAACTAGAGAATCTTTCGGCCCCATCGGCCATCTGTTCTTCGAGTTACATGGCCTGCCCATTGCCACTTCAACGTGCTAATCCGTTTGGCTATGTCGGTGACACGAGTTCTTCCACGTATAAAATTCTAAGTAGATTAAGAATAGTATTAGGTAAAGCTTATTCACTAATATTGCATGAATGTTGAAAAACATTTTTACTATCGTATTAGCAAAGTCCATCATATTAGCCCTTTGGCTAATATGATGGATATAAATAAAATAAAAAATCGAACAAATGCGAGTCGGATTCGCGCACGAAGGGTTCTACCTCTATACCATTAGTCTGTGATTTCATTACTGTACTATCTCTATCTATTCAGTCTATCTATTTATTCTTAAAACCAGTGTAACATAACTCATAAGTACCTAAATTTCATCAAATTCAAAAATACTACCTCTCTAAATGTATTTCCATAAATGTGTTGCACAAACCCCGCCTACAGTACCTTCGAGGCTAGGATATCTACAAATACCTTGTGTGTTTCTGACCGGACGTCGATGGTGTGTTGACAAAGCAGCGGGAGCTCGCCAATCCCCCAATGTGACTGAAATAGCCCCAATTATATTAAATTATTGCGTAATTTGTATTGTCGAATAGAGTTTCCATCGTATGTAATGGAACATGTCGATAATTAATGTTGGTGTACTTATTAATAAATTGATTAGCTGTGATTTCCGATCCGAAGGTAGTCATATCTCACATCAAAAATAAAATACATCCAAAAACGGGCTTTAACAGGCATCGTGAGAAAACCTGCGGGCCCTTTCATTTGAAAATGTATAAATCACTGGTTTTTGTAATGTACATACCGTACTAATTATATACTTACGATTATGTGTTAGCATAATGTTATTTCTGTAAATGAAGGAATAAATTCTTCGGAACCGTTTTCGTAGCCCGTTCTACGAAACATTCTACGAGCCAGAACCACATAGAGGGGCTACGGATTTTTTTATTATTTTTCGGCCACAGCACACCATTGTATTGTGTTTTAGTAGCGTCAAAGCATTTAATTTTACACGTTATATAGATAATTTATACAGAGTCAGCCACTGTCATCTCATGCTTCACGGAGGCATGGTTAGATGTATTAGGCTTGTCCAGCACTTGTACTACACCTTAGACTTAATTTCGGTGGACATATGATATAGTTATGGTAAGATATTTTCAACAAGGATGTAATAAACCTTTTACATAAGAGTTCCATTTGCTCTCTTTATGTCAGATTTTGTAACTATTATGTTCGAATAAGGTCGCGTATCTCGTTGCACAGTATCGGATATTGAATCCATGAAACGCGCGGTGCACGCGATCGCGATGACAACTAAAACACTTATCGATAATGAGCTGCTGGCGTTCATCCAGAATGAGCATTTTGCAGATCTGCAAATCCAATTTTCAAGAAGAGGACGTTTGCAGTGGCAAGGCGCTCTTTTCCAGACGGTGGGCAAAAAGATTCCTTCACGACGCAGTGGTGAGAAAGGTCTCCAGGATATCATCGCCCTTTCAAGGAGACAGATCCAGATATCGTGGCAGATTTTGTCGCTAGGGAACTCCACAAACTGCCCCTGATAGGCTTCCGTATTTGGTGCGTAAGCACCGCAAGCATATACCAGCCGAAATCAGTGCGGAACTGCAAAGTCACCTGGCGATTTCCGAGCGGTGTTGACTACCACTCAGCTCTACGTCTCTCGCGTTCACTCTGCCGTGCAGACCGTGGACGTGGTTGAATATCTCCGAAAGAAGACCGGATTCGGATTAAGGGTCGAAAAGTTAAATTCTCGCCATAATATGAGTTTAAAATTAATTTGTGGTTGAGAGTTCCGACTGAAAACCTATAGACCTTTTTAAATTCGGAATTTTGGCCGCATGGCGTCAAGTTCCATCGATTTGCGGGTCGGCTGCAACAAAATCCCGCGCAGCGACGCAATTAGACACTGCGTCTGCATCACTCGTTGCCGCATTTCAAACGAGTGTCTAGTAATTAAGATATTTTTATATGTATGTTAGTCTTTATGGATTTGATAATATGTTTATATGGGCCGTAGTTTTAAGTATTACAACATCTTGAACTTAACTATTTTTGTAGTCTGAAATAAAGTTTATGTTCATATTATATATGTATATTATCACATTTTTATCGTTCAATCTGTTGTATTACTTGATAGGTCATAAAAATGACAAGACCTTTGCTTATATATAATATATTAAATACCTAAGTGCAAACGGTCAATAACACTGAAATGCTAAGATATCCATATTGAAGATTTATTTCGCTCTAGTGTAGTCGGGTTTTCGGTAGATCGTGTATTTTTTTACGTAAAATACATGTGTGTCACGTTGTCACATGTCCTGATAGTGTAGGCGTATCACGTTTCTGTTTTGTTAGCTCTAACTAGAAATGGTAGATGTTCAGTTTGTATGACTGTGTGCATCATGCATAATAACTTTGCATTGTATTTTTTTGTAGTTTTTGGAAAGAATAAATTATATTTTTATAGAGTGATCCCTGATATTATTATCACTGTATTTACTTTTGACTTTCATCTATGACTTTCATTTAATTATTTGGTAGATAATATTTTATGTACCTACTTATTTTATTATTTTTAAGTAAAGTTACATGTATTGAAACTCTTTGGTTGTGGTTAGCTACATTTCTTCATTTCTCATAATATGTCATACTTAAATTATTTAATTTTTTATTTAATTTCATTCAGAATAAATATTTTCCTCGATACAGGCTGAGCCTAGTGAGAGAGTCGACAATAATCTCTTCTAGTTAATAAGTTTTTCAGCATTACTTGTATTAATAAGTGTAAAAATTGTACTCTGCGAACATTTTAATATTGTTTTTGCTGTAATAAATATTTTTTTAATTTTTCATTTTCATTTCAACTAGCACCTTTCCTATGATTGAAACATTTATAAAAAAATGATCACAGGTTTTTAAAAGAAAAATACGTGCATAGTTTCTGTTATGAGTTTGATTTGGATCTGTATTTGACATCTGCAATTGTTTGCACGTTTTGTGATATAAATACAAGCAAATATGTAAAATCTGATAGTGAGAACTATGATATCATATCTTTTGGAGCTTTCTTTCTTATTCTGTGAATAACAATTACTTACGCAAGATAAATCAGCGAGTTAGAGATGACTTCGTAAACTCTGAGTTTGATTTATTTTTAGCTTTATATTGAGAACTTTCAACTCTCAAATATTAAAATTGAAGCCCTAATAGGCTTGTAGGTCTAATCAACTATAAATGTTCAATTCTTTGCATCAGAGAAATTCCATGAAATGGGGTGAATCGTCCTAATCCCTTCACCAGACTGCCCTTGAATTTCTTATCTCTTTGTAGGCAGTTCATTGCCTATTTAGTGGGCAAATTTAGCGTTCCTCTGAGACTAGATCAACAATGAGACATGTCAAAGGCCTTAATCTTGATTTAAACGGCTTTAAACTTGGGCTCGATTTAATTTCAAGTGTGTTATTTACTAGCTAGTACTTATCAGAACTGCTGATGTGGCTCAACGACGTTACCCTGATGCCCAACTGGTGTTTTTAGGGGACGCCCACTACATGGGTTGGCTCACACTACGTCGGTTCTTCCCGTACCAGAACACGGATCATGCCGGTCGTGAGGCCCATAAACTTGTATTATAACTTAACATCAACCAGCTGTGGAACGAGGCAACCAGAGTCCTTGACAGGTCCCAGCCAACTGCATGGACCTTTCTGTTGACCAGATTAAAATATTGTGTTAGTGTTACCTCCCTTGGGTAGCTCAGATTACTGCCTGATCTGTTCAGTGGCATCATACTTGCCTTCGGTTCCTACGCCCTATTTGAAATGCCTCTAAAACGTAAGCATGTCTGTTGTCTAGCAAAAAGAGTGCGTTTCTCCATGTTCCTAACTTTCGAGATGTACCGTTACCTATAGAAGATCAGGTGAAGCTCCTTGGTGCCATTAGTGGCGGCTCGCGGGAGGTTTGCGAGCGGTGCGTTTGTAGGATCTGGACACGTGCAAATAAAAAAAAACAGCAGATGAATCTTGGTTACCCGGATCGACGTCTAGGGAGAAGGTGTTGACTACCTTCTCTCTAAACGTCGATCCGTAGGATTTTTTTATATTGATAACATGACTAGTATTTATATTTTTTTATTTTTATAAAATTATCCGAGTTTTATGTGTAGGGTTTTGATAGGTCATTAGTTTTTTAACACATCGTGAATTAGACACTTTTTACAAACTTTTATTTAAATTGCAATGTTTGTAAATTGTTTTTATGATCGGGTCAAATCTTGCAAGGTAAAATAAACACCCTTCCAGACTTTTGATGCTAAAATTTCGGATATGCCTTAAGTTTTAATGACAATACTATGTATATTCAATACTTTTAAAATGGTCGCTGCCACAACATGGCGGATGATGTATTTTTTGTCAAACGCCGTATCGCAAACATAGCTATCAAATGAAAGTGCTGTAAAGCTTGTTTAAAAATGTTATTTAAATAAAAACTTATAAAATGTCTAGCTTTTAAAGTATACCTTATACTTTAAAAGCTAGACATTTTGTAAACATATGTTTTTTAAAAGTAAAGTTCTTGTATCTTGCACTAATTAATGGCTGAAAAGAATATTTACTTTAATCCTTAAATAGTTAAAAACCAAATGATTTTGACCCACACGAATAATCTTCTCAGAAACGTTTAACTTAATTCTTTTAGGTCACAAAATTGTATCTAAACGATGATTGATGGTAGAAACATTCTTAAATAGATGAAAGGCCATAAAATATAAGCGACTGGACCATTAAATTGTGGGAACACGCAGTTGAATGCACTTTGTGTCTACTCTATTAACCCAATCGCAATTGGGAATGTGTGCGAATCCACCCCAGAATATTGAACTGGACCGCGTCCTTTCGTTGTCGCGAATTAGTTCGCTTCAAGTTGTACGATTTAAGACTTTTTTTAATAGCTTTTTTTACGGGACACTTCATTTAGTATTGCAGCTTCAAAGGAAATCAAGTAAGTCAAAGTATCAAAATTCTTACTAGTTTAATAGATTTCAATGGGATCGTGTCATGTGGCTTTGGAATCTGTATGGATAAATGTGATGCCTACGTATCAAGAATCAAAAAATACTATATTCAGTATTATTATACTTAATATAGTATATCAAATGTCATTATAAAATAAAACATCACGAATAATTATTAGAATAAAGCACATAATTGAATCTGTTCACTTCAGATGACATGCGAGATAGGAAAAGAAGCGAACAGAAGAATCTAACTCGGTCGTTTATATTCATCATTCAAAAATTTTATTCGTTTGACGGAGTTGGAACGAATTCCGTCCCAAGTGGTTTTGTCCTCTTATCATCATCATCATCATTTCAGCCGTAGGACGTCCACTGCTGGACAAAGGCCTCCCTCATTGATCTCCAAGTACTGCGGTTGGAAGCCGTCTGCATCCACCGCCGACCAGCAGTTCTCACCAAGTCGTCTGCTCATCTTGTAGGTGGACGTCCTACGCTGCGCTTGCCGGTCCGTGGCCTCTTCGTGGGAACTTTGCGGCCCCATCGGCCATCTGTTCTGCGCGCTATATGGCCTGCCGACTCGAGTTCTTCTACGTATCTCCTCATTTCTGATTCGATCCCGTAGAGAAACCCCGAGCATAGCCCTCTCCATAGCTCGTTGAGCGACTCTGAGCTTGTTCAGAAGGCCAATAGTGAAGGACCACGTCTCGGTTCCATATGTCATCACTGGTAACACACACTGGTTGTAGACTTTCGTCTTAAGGCACTGAGGTATGTTGGACGAAAAGACGTTGCGAAGTTTCCCAAACGCTGCCCATCCGAGTTGGATTCGACGATTGACCTCTTTCTCGAAGTTGGACCTACCTAATTGGACTGTTTGTCCTAGGTATACGTACGCGTCGACAACTTCAAGAGCCGAGTTCTCAACCATAACTGGGGCAGGCACGACATGGACATTTAACATGATTTTCGTCTTGTCCATGTTCATTTTTAGGCCTACCCGCTGGGAGACTCGATTGAGGCCTTCGAGCATCGTGCTGAGCTCTTCCATCGACTTTGCCATGACCACAATATCGTCGGCAAATCGAAGGTGAGTGATGTATTCGCCGTTAATATTGATGCCCAGCCCTTTCCATTCCAGGAGCTTGAAGGCATCTTCCAAAGCGGTCGTAAACAGTTTCGGAGAGATTACGTCTCCCTGTCTTACGCCTCTTTTTAAGGGAATCGCCTTCGAGCTCTGTTCTTGTACTCGGACTGACATAGTGGCGTTTGTATACAAACACTTCAACACTTCGATGTACCGATAGTCAATTCGGCATCGTTGGAGAGACTCAAGCACCGCCCATGTTTCGATCGAATCGAAGGCTTTCTCATAGTCCACAAACGCGAGACATAGCGGCAAGTTATACTCTTCGGTCTTCTGTATGACTTGCCGCAGCGTATGTATGTGGTCTATGGTACTGTAGCCTTTTCGGAACCCGGCTTGTTCGGGAGGCTGGAAGTCATCAAACCTGCGTTCGAGACGGTTTGCGATGACCCTTGAAAACAGCTTATAAACATGGCTCAACAGCGAGATGGGTCTGTAATTCTTAAGTAAGGTTTTGTCACCTTTCTTGAAGAACAGAACCACCACGCCCTTGTTTCATGCTTTTGGCGTCGTACCTTCAAGCAAGGCGGAATTAAATAGCTTCTGAAGGACTTTAAGTACCGGTGATCCACCCGCTTTCAGAAGCTCTGAAGTGATTCCGTCCTCACCCGGCGCCTTGTCGTTCTTAAGCTGTTTCAAGGCCATCCTGATCTCGTACAGGCTGATGTCCGGGATATCCTCGGTATAATGTCGGGTCAGTTTAGCTCTTGGGTCGTTGGCCGCACTGCAAACAGGTTTCGTGACCGAATCGTAGAGCCGTCCATAGAACCTTTCGACTTCCCTTAACACTTCTGCTTTACTTGACGTTATGCTGCCATCTTCCCTCTTCAGCTTCGTCATCTGGCTCTGCCCAATAGAACTATCTCTCGCGAACACTTTGGAGCCTTTATTCCGCTCTATCGTAGCTTTAATACTGGCTGTATTAAAGGTACGAATATCGTGCCGCAAGGATTTCCAAATTTGTCTATTGAGCTGCCTGTGTGACTGAGCATCATCGGGAGACTGCAGTAGCAAAGAACGTCGTTCAGCCATGAGGTTTAGGGTGTCATCAGAAAGTTTCTGAGGTCTATTAGTACGGGGGGTCTTAAAGAACTGGGACCCCACCGTATGGACGGTTTCTACGAACCTGTTATTGATCTCGTCCACCGATGCATCTACTCCTAGACAGTCAAAGCGATTTGCGAGTTCGAGTTGAAAGCTCTCGAGGTTTTGGATATGTGCGCGAGTGGGTCGGAGCGTAGATTTCATCAAATGGGACCTTTCAAGTTTAACGTTTATATTCAATGTGCCCCTTACAATTCGGTGATCACTGCCGGTTTTCACCCTGTGAATCACAGAGACATCATTGAATATTCGTTTCTTGTTGGTCAGGATGAAATCAATCTCATTTCTCGTAGAACCATTGGGACTCATCCAGGTCCATTTCCTGTGAGGCGGCTTCTGGAAGGAAGAATTCATCATAAAGAGTCCTTCTTTCTCCAGAAAATCGGCCAGCCTCTGTCCCCTGGGGTTCCGTTGCCCATACCCAAATTGCCCCACTCTCAACTCATCATCGCTTCTCATGCCTAGCTTTGCATTGAAGTCCCCCATTACAACAGTGAAGTGAGTGTTGTTCGTATGTATGGCTCTACTGATGTCCTCATACATAGACTCTACTTCTTCATCTGGGTGTGACGAGGTCGGCGCATATACCTGAACGACCTTCAGCAAATATCGCTTAGATATTCTGAGTGTTAGGTACGCGACCCTGCTCGACACACTGTCGATGGTGACAATGTTGTTAATGAGTGACTTGTGAACGAGAAACCCGACACCACCTTGGGACTGTTGGTCGCCCTCCCGGTAGTATAGTAGGTTACCGGACTTAAGGGATATCGTGTCCTCGCCCTCTCTACGGACTTCTGATAGCCCCAAAATGTCCCAGTGTAATCTACTAATTTCTTCTTCCAGCTCAACAATCTTATCGTCTGTCCTCAAAGTGCGGATGTTGTGTGTTACCAGGGCCAGTGGTCGTCGTAGGGGTTGGTAGCCGATCGTCTCCCGGGGATTCTTAGCACCCCTAGCCCCGCCGTTACCGTGACTGCTACCGTAGCCAGGATTAGCGGGGCCGCCGGGGACTCGGGGCCTGGTTTTTTGTTGTGTTGTCATCATGAGGGGGTTGATGCCATACTCGCCACACTTGGCAGGCGGGTTGGCGAGCGCAGTATGGGGTAGTGAAAAACCACGGAAAGATGCTGCTGCCCATCTTCCGGAGGTATCCCTTAGCAGATTCTTACTGCATCCATGGGTAAGAGAGGAGAGGCAACATTCTACTGCCGGCGCCCCACGGCACACCTCTTTGTCCTCTAGGTAATCTGATATTTTATAATAAGCTTTATTGCAAAAAAACCTTGTTGGCCGAATGGTATGTACCCCCGACGCTTAATCCGAAGATCGTGGGTTCGATACCAGCCGTGAACCAATGGATTTTTCTTTCTTGAAACATTTTCATATCAGTTCACATTTAACACGCGCTGAACGGTGAAGGAAACATCGTGAGGAAACCCACAGCTTAGTTAGCTTCAGACGTATTGACCTGTTCTTTCCTCTGACTAACAGCTGACTAAGCTGACAGGATGGTATAGGTGCTGGGCAAGCCTAATCCATCAAACAATGTCCCAGGCACTGCAGCAGCATGATTACCAGTTGCTGACGCTGCATAAATCAAATATAATAGATGCCAAGGCCTTACTTTTTTTATTGCAAAGATTGCGTTCGATGAACGTTTTTTAAATTTATTCAATGACAACTTCTGCAACTCACTTATAGGTAAATTTGTTGTAGAAGCATAAACATTGCCCTTTAAAATATATTTTTACCTTATGGAGCCTAGTTAGTGGGCACAGCGAGTTTATTATTATTTCTTGTATTTACATTGTAAATGTCGCTGTTCTTCCTAAACGAAGAAATATTTTTATGGGTGTACAACAGGTTCTTATAAATATATTGACAAGCTACTGTCAATATATTTATTTCTTTAAGTTTAGTGTGAAGTGTTTCTATGGGACCCACATTGTAGATAGAACGAATAGCCCTCTTCTGCAGTACAAATACGGTGTCTATATCTGCAGCACATCCCCACAGCAGTAAACCATAAGACATAATGCTGTAGAAATAGCTTAAGTAAACAAGTTTGACGGTATCTACGTCTTTAAGAAGGCGGATTTTTTCGACTGCATATATTTTGGCTGCAGAACTAGCATCAGCAGGCATAGTAAATATAATGCATTTTGCTTTATTTTCAATATGTAATAGGTTATTGACATTAAACCAATTTACAACTTTTGAGATTGCATTATTCACCTCATTTTTGAATAAAAATGAAGTGTCATTAGCAAACAAGACATCATGATTATTTTTGACAAGATGAGGTAGATAATTAATGTAATTTAATAATAGAAAAGGTCCGAGAATTGATCCCCGAAGATCATTTTCCACTAACATTAACTCTTTGTATCCTTTTACTGAGATAAAAAATAAGTAGATCTAAAGAGATATCCCTAACACCATAGTGGCGCAATTTCCTGGTGATCAATGTTTCATGGTGTACAGTAAACAGTCAAATGCTTTTGAAAGGTCGCAAGAAACACCTAAGGAATAGGTGTTTTTTGCGACCTGATAAATAAATAGTAAATAATAATATAGATAAATAGGAAAAATTCCTAAAGTTTGAGTGAAGTTACTAGGTCATGTGGGGTATCATATGAAAGGTATTTCTTTACATTAATAAACAGTTTTTAGTTTTCCTTTAAGCCGTGTAGCTTTCGACTTATTTACAAAAATGTTGAAAAAATACCGTTCCCCCCTTATTTCTGAATTTGCGGAGATAAACTCCTGAATGTTTTAAAGTTAATAGAAATGTATGTAAAGATTACAAGAAAATTATAAAGATCTCTGTTAGTTGCATTGAGTTTTAGATATCATCGAAAGTGTATAAAATCTACATAAGGTCCGCTATCAGAAATGACATGGCGCTGTCAAGGTTTTCCCACAAATATAAACCGCCTTTATTATGATATGTATATATATATATGTATGTATATTGTATGATGATATGATAATGACATATCGTATCACCAAGCGTGGTGAGTATGGCAACTACCCCTCATGGAGATCCATGAGGGAGGCCCGTAGTGGACGTTTTACCGCTGAAATGATGATGAATGATGATGATGATATGAGTCCGACTCGCTCTTGGTCGGTTTTATTTAAATATGTAAGTACAGTTAAAGTATAATTTTACGAGGATTGCCTGTTGCCTTGCCTGAATTGCTTAATTTCCAATATCTAAATGACAGCAAAATAAAATTATTCGGCAAGTAGGTTACAGAAATAATATTATGAAAACACACATATTTATATAAAAGGCTTTACACGCACCAAAAGATTGAAGGGATGAAGCTCTACAAACGGAATGAATGGTAAACATGATAGATTAGCCAACCTCCTTTTCCCATTCATAACTTCGCACAGGAAGTGAACTGTTTAGAAAAAAGCCGGGCAAGGCATGTCAAGTTACTGAAGGGGTTCAAATAATTTTATATCCTTATAAAAGTCGTATGGGTTTTAGCGGGGAGTAATTCCTACTATCCCTACTAATATATAAAAGTGAAATTGTGGATGTATGTATGTATGTATGTGAGTATGCACTATGTCTGTATGTTCTCTTTTCACGTTAAAATGGCTGAACCGATCTTGATAAATTTTAGTATAGGACAAGATTAAACCATTGAGACGCACATAGGCTACTTTTCGTTTCGTAAATTAAACTAAAAGGGGTTAAAATAGGGGATGAAAGTTTGTATGGAAACATCGTTATTTGGCACTTAAAGTAGTTAACATTGCATAATATATTAGGATTGTTTCAGAACCTGTGTTTCAGAATAAAATCTCACAGCAGATTCACACTAGAACACTTCTTTACAGAACAATGATTATGTACTACTATTTATTAAATACTATATTGCATCCAACAACCCCTTATGATCAGTACATCCATGAGGGAGGCCTTTGTCCAGCAGTAGACGTTCTACGGCCGAAATGAAACAAAATACATACTCTCAAACGCAAATCAGTCCTGTTAAATAGTAGCAGTTCGGTTACGGATCTCTAAATTATCTTTACAGACGATTTCCGGATTCCTGATCTTTATAGGAAAGGTATTGAGAGGTCGTTAATCTCTTAACTTCTTCGTGCACTTAGTTTTGTTTGTTCGACAATAGGAAAGCAATAAATCGCGGCCCAAAGTATAGGCACCATTATTTACTATGGCCTAACTAAAGGTCCATTGCCTTCTGTTAGCTGAACGACTTTTGTTACTTTGTAAATAGGGTAACTTCTACTTTTCCGAAGAATCTAGTTCCTTTTTTTGATAGTAGGTAGGGTAAATATAAGGTATATGATTTTATTTGTTAAAATGCAAGAATGTTGTGTGTGGACGCATAAATCACAACATATTATTAAAACACATTTATCCGGGTATTTATCGCTTAATAATAAAAGTAATTTACGCGATAAATACCCGGATAAATGTCTCACTAATAATATTACAATTTCGAAAGTTGGGATGGATGTTTTTTGAGATTTAAAGATAATAAACATGATTTTTTAAAGAGGTTTCAAGCAAAAACTACCGATCAGATTTATCTGAAATTTTGCACTTCTAAAGATGGATTAACACTTAGGCCAAGTACAATGCATGCGAAGCTGCGGGCAAAAGCGATTTAGTAAGTAAAGATAAGTCAATGAAAAGTTCAGCATAATTGCTTGGCAAAATAATAAAATTAAAAAAAAACATTTATTCATAACATTTATTTCCAAGAGCTCAATTAAGTCTCCCAATGGCTCAGTCGTTTGGAGACTCAATTTCGAACTTAGTAATATGAAAATAGACAAGACAAAGGTTATGTCGAATGTCCATGTTGTGCTTACCAGAGTTATGGTTTAAAACTCGGCTCTCGAACTTGTCGACGCGTATGTATGTATGTATACCTAGGTAGTTCCAAATTCGAGAAAGAGGTTAATCGTCGAATCCAACTCAGATAGGCAGCATTTCGGAAACTTCACAACGTCTTTTCATGTAAAATACCTTAAGACCTTAAGAAGAGAGTCTTCAATCAGTGTGTGTTACCAGTCATGACTCGTTAGTCATGACTGGTAACACACATATTTGTAAAGAAACCGTTACGAGAATGGAATGATGACTAATGTAATAGTGTGTACTGAAGTCTCTCAAGGTAAGTGTTATGGCCTAAATATAAGCGCAGTTGGGTTTTATGTTTCACTTTTCAATAATACCTACCTACCTATTAATCAAGATACACGGAAAGACGCTGCTGCACATTTTCCCGAGGTATCCCTTGGCAGATTCTGCCAGCACCCCACGGCAACCTACTAATAAAATGCACTAACCGGCCATAAGATGAAATGTTTGGTCAGAGTCGAATAAAATGTAGGTTACATTATACACTATAATGTATGTACCTCTCTTCTGTTTTCATGAGTTTACAACCAAATTACGAGGAATTTTTTAGGAATTTAGATAAGGTTCATTTAAAAAGTAAACTGCTAAATACTCTGATGGGGTATAACGCTTACTACGCGGTTTTCTAAATATCAGTCTAAAATCGTCTAATACTCCTATAATGTTCCTATTTTATTGACCTTATCGAAATACATTTTACAGTTGTATTTTGGCACAATTTCTGTGGAGATAATTGTAACAATCTGTACCGAATACGGTATCTTATAATATTATGGAAATAAACTCGGCATAAGATAGTTTGCGGTCCTAGTTAGGTATTCAGTCAAAACGGTTTATTCTAAAATTCAGTTAATCGGATCCTCATAATGGACCATTACCTACGTGCAGTGACTACGGAATTACTCATTGGTTGTGTTGCTAGGAGCTTTAACAGAGGAACAACTTGTTTAACCCTCTCTGTGGTTTGCGGTGCACCACCAAAACTAAAAATTTGGAAAAACAAATTTTATACGGAATTAGTTTCTCCAAATTTTGATTTTTTGTTTGGATAGAAACCTAGATATATTGCACAAGATACCTATTAGATCAAAAGTTTCATAGAAAGATCTATTACGACGCAACACCCACGTACGAGCGGTGTATGAAAAGTAAGTTGGATTGGGCCCTCTTAAAGATAAATATTGCGTAGCGGGCCTACGTGATTTCACACGCGTAGCAACGGCGCCACGGGCGTAGCACAAACGCTACGGACAAAAGTTCGGCCAAGTAGCAACAGTTCGGCCATGAAGACAAAAATTTTGTTACAAAAAAGTACAACGTCATGTTATGAAATCATGTTTGTAACATGAAGTTTAGAAGTTATTGTTCTTTATTGATGACGATGATCGTAAAGGTTTTTATTCTTGAAATTGTGTTTTTTCTTCGACAGAATATTCAACCTCGGGACGTATCGGGCAAATAATGACGTACGGAATTAATAAACGGTCGGATTAGAAATGCATATTCAGAATATTTTGTGCGTCAGTACGGTTACGTTTATGTTAAGGACTTTATAATACGTCAGGTTAGCCATGGCACATTATGCATGTGTGGGCATACTTAATAAATTATATTTTGTATGAAATTGTAAGGGCATCTGAGCATAGTCGAATAAGTTTGGCTTTCTATACCGCTTAGCAAGGGACCTAAATTAGTACCTTTTAAAACATACAAAATATCGATCACTTATTTTATTCTCAATTATTAATGTCAAATGACTATGTTTCGTTTTCCGAAAAAAAAAACGCCAGAATTATAAATAAACTTGATAAAATTAAACTTATAGATGCGAAGTCTTATGTAAAAAGAGGTAAAAGCGGAAACTAAAGTCTACATTAGTAGTAGTCTACAGACTGTATCTATATATAGAATTTAGACTAATATTATAAAGAGGTAAAGTTTGTGAGTTTGTGAGGTTGTAGGGGGTAATCTCTGGATCTACTGAACCGATTTTCAAAATTCTTTTACTAATAGAAAGCCACAGTATTTGTGTGTGACTATAAATTACCACCCAACGAAGTGAGCACCGGGTCAGCTAGTTTCTTAATATATTGATTATCGGGTATTCAATCAATCATTTATTTATTAAAACCTTAACCACATAATTACATATTTACCGTAATTATCAAGAACTTAGCTCCCGTGTTAGTTAAAAAACTGTGTTACAATAAGGCAAGGTCTGTCCAACTACATGCACATATAAAAATAAATTACAAAGGTTGTACATACATATAACTAGCTTTGTATAATGTAATACTATAGATAGGTGCAATAAAGTAGATACAGTTTATAAAATAAAATAGCACCTAAATAGACTTATAATTAGCACATCAATTTTATCGCGTCCGACGTGATGACGTGCGCGCGGTATCTTGTGTCAGGCGGCCGATGAACTTCCTAAACAAGACACCTTTCGGCCAGAATGCAGGGTCCATAAATGTCGAAAGCCGCTTCGTAGGTACTCTCACCATATATGAATTAAAATTCACTTCACGGCGAGATTACAACTTCACGGCTCTCATTGAGAAACCAGTCTTCTGCTTCATGTATTCTACCACACCCTCTGCACCTCTGCGCGAAATGTAGAGTTGCGTGGTAGGTACCACGGCACGCAGGGTCGTCAGTCCCTGTACGCTAGGGGCGGCAGCGCCACACTGATTACGACAAGTGGTTTTCCTCTTCTTCCTTTCCACTAGAATGAATCCATCCTTGTCGCAGCGGTCCTTCGCAGGATTCGGAAGCAAAGCGCTACGCTTTGGCTGGCGGCGCTTTGGCTTCATCCTCTAAGTAGTGAAAGACACGTTTAGCTGTGCGCCTCGCCATGCGTTGACGTAGGACGCCTCAGGTGACCCAAATACCGCAACACCGCAACTTCGGTACGCAGGTCGGCGATGGTACTGTGGGCAGCTTCCAACTTCAACTCCATGGCGTCCAGGCGATCGTGGAGAACAGCAAGGAGTTCACTTGCCACGAATTCTTTGTCGGAACTCATGGCAAAACACGTGCAGCGGACAATGCCGCGCGGCTCGCGAATGTGTAAATTCGAAACGATGCAATGACGTGCGATCGGTCGAGAGGCCTTCATTGCACTCCTGGTTTCATTATCGCGTAATTACTTTTTTTTTATCCCGACGTTTCGACCGAATTACAAAATACCCAATAATCCAATAATGTGTTGTGATGGATAAAGTTTAAAAAAGACTGTATTTACCTAGTTCTGTGATACCAGCGCCATGTCTATCAGACTCCAGTGACGGCGCGGACTCTAAAAACAATAGATAACTGTCAATTATTGTTTTTAGAGTGCGCGCCATTACTGAAGTCTGATAGATATGGCGCTGGTATCACAGAACTAAATACACAGTTACAGAACTATTGTATGTAATCCAGAATACTTGCTTTCAAATTCAAATTCATTTATTGCGAAAATGGGTTACATACAGATGTCAATAATATAAATAGTCCTTCCGTAATCAACTTTACAGCATGCAATATTCAATAAAGTTTTGCAAATAAAGTTTATGATTATGATTAATAAATTGTTTAAAATAAAAGTTAACCTTTTGTAACTGAATCGCGATTCTTAGTTTAAACTCTATTCGTTATTCAAAGGAAATATTAGCAGCTCCTTCTGACGTAAATACACTTAACTTCACACATAGAACGAATACAAGTATATTGCATGGATACATCACTGTATCCATAAACTTCAGACGAGTTCCATGATTAAAATCCTAAGAAATCATCACATATTTAAGGATGCTTTAACTAAGACGACCTCTGTGGCCCAGCGGGCGAAGGTCCGCCTGCTACGCAAAGAGGTTGTGGGTTCGAATCCCGCCTCGGAAAAAAATGTCTGTACGATCTGCATATATTTGTTCAGGGTGTTCTAGATGTTTTATATATATAATAAAAAATATATTTCTATGTAGTATAATGTATTAAGTATATCAGTCATCTAGTACCCATAACACAAGCTCTGCTTAGCTTGGGGCTAGGTGATGCTGTGTGAATTGTCAAGCTTTATTTATTTAAATATATTTAAAACGTCTTCAAAAAGAAATACAGTTGTGTGCAGTGGTTTTGTCATGACCATCGGGTAGATTTAGTTTGTGCCGTGCCACGACAGTCCCACTGTTTGTTGGGTTTCAATTGGATAAAAAAATTACTTTTATTTTTCAACAAAAAAGAAACCGACTTCAATGGTAAAATCTAAACTGTTCCTGAATATACCCAAACCGCTATGATGTATGCTTATTAGATTTGAATATTTCCCTAGATTTATCATGGATTCCATCATCAGAACTGGGTTTAAAAGCAGACAAATATTATTAAGTGTAACAAAAAACCAACCGCAAATTTAACTTTTATTGCGTTCATGTTGTCCATTGACACTGGTACTGATGATGATGATGTGTAGGTAAGTAAAATGAAAAGTGGATAGGGATATATCATCTTAGCCATCCTTCGATATCATCATCATTCCAGCCGTCTTACGTCCACTACTGAACACAGGCCTCCTTCATCTTGGCATTCCACGCTTGGCAGGCGGGTTGGCGAGCGTAGTTTGCGATGTTAATACATGGGAAGACGCTGCTGCCCATCTCCTGGAGGTATCCCTTACCAGGCTCTTACTGCATCCACGGGCATGAGAGGAGGGGTAACATTCTTCTGCCGGCACCCCACGGCCTTCGGTATCGTCATCCGTGAATTTTGTAATATTAAAGAGTTCTGATAACCATCGGTACCTAGTCTTCTCCATTAGTTCCATTTCACCAAATTATACCCTCTGAATGAAAATGCTTGACCTTTAGCAAAATATGCCGAATTCCCTCAATTACTCTTGGATCCAATTATCAGAACAGAGTTTTGATAAAATGGCACCTAATTCAAAGTGTATCTATTCGATTTTTTTTTCAAATCGGTTTGTTATAAAAATTCTTCGAATAGATAGAATAGATCTACTTTGAATTAGGTGCATTTTATCAAAACTCTGTTCGGATGATCAAGGGAATTCTGAGGTTACAAAGATTAAAAAAATTAGACTTCGAAATCTTCTCCTTTTTTTAAATCGGCTAAAACTAACATCAAATGTAAGCTAAAATAAGCAAGCATTCATTAAGTATTGAATCTTAAACTGTACTTCATAAAGTTTATTTTACTATGGCGAATATACCTGAGTGAATCAGGCTTGCACGGGTGCATTCACTGAAGAAGGCTGTTATGAGACGTGTTGGGTGTTACGTGACATAGATGTCAGTATAGTTTTAAACCACGTGCTAGAATTTTGTTCTTTGCCTCGTGTAAAATGGTAATCTAGAGGAAACTGGACTAAATCATATCCAAAGTGTAACTAAAAGGCAACTAGGTCATACCAGCGGGATTTTTATGTGCTTCCAAGGACACTACAAGGAAGCCTTATAGTTTTGCTTTGTTTGTCTGAAGTGGTTGTGAATACAATTTTTCGATTAAGGGTACCGTACTAAAATATTAATGTTCTCATTTTCTTTTCGAGCGTCCCCTGAAAAAAAATCATAGATGAACGTTCGAGGAGAACTATAACGGTTAAGCTACCTTTTTTAATTTCGGAGAAACTGGCGCTTATAAGTGATACCGTTCACCAAACATACCGGATTATTTTTAACCGAAAACTAAATTAATACCAGTTACATGTTTTGGTAAACGTATGAAAACGTACACCAACTTCTAATAACAGATCTACGGGTAACTAAGGTACCCTACAAAGCACGTGGCCCGACACGCACCTGGCCTAATTTATTAGTGTAATTAAAACAGGCAGCTTAAATACAAAATCAATGCCCGACATCAAGGCTATGTATAGAAACCACATGATGGAAACTGATGTTACTGAGTAACTAAGTACTTATCTGCAATTGTTTACCGCATTGCTCTCTAATAGTAGTGTCTTAGTTAACTAAGAACTCCCTCTATTATTTAACAGCGCTATTGTGCAATCCGCCGTGGGGTGCCGGCAGTAGAATGATACCCCTCCTCTCATGCCCATGGATGCAGTAAGAGCCTGCTAAGGGATACCTCCGGAAGATGGGCAGCAGCGTCTATCCGTGTATCAACATCCCATACTGCGCTCACCAACCCGCCTGCCAAGCGTGGTGAGAATGGCAACTACCCCTCATGGAGATCCATGAGGGAGGCCTGTGTTCATCAGTGGACGTTTTATGGCTGAAATGATGATTGTGCAAAGCGCTGTCTGTCTGTATGTCTGTGCATGACACGTAGGTCTACCATGAGTTTTCACAATCTATATTCGCTAGCGACTGTAGTAAAAACTATGTATGAAAACTTGTACAGCGCCTCTAGCGGATAGTTTGGTACTAAAATACGCAGTAAACTACACTACCGCGACTGTAGAATGGGCTTCATTTGCTTAGAATTTGATACCATGAGTTACAAATCTGACAGATGTCATAGTAACGTACTTCTTCTTTTCTTTTTAATGGCTGATGCATGCCACTTGCTGCAACTCTGCCAGTGTCAGGTAGGTATAGTAACGTACTATTACTATTATAGTAACGTCAGGCGATCTAACAGTGACAACTCATGGTAGACACAACGATTACAACCGAACGCGTTGACCGATTTACATGAAACCTTTTTTGTTAGCACTGACTTAATGAGAGAAGGGTACTGATTGATTTTGGTGACCCACGGTCACAGGGACCGGAGTTATTGTGACCTCAAAAGATCACCAAAGGTCAAAAATGGCATTTTTCGGAAACCTTTGCCCCCTTTTCTGGTACCCCCGTACCAATGCTATCGTACTCGAAACGTCGGGATAAAAGTAAAGGTAATAGGGATAAAAGTAAATTACGCGAAAACACCCGATAATCCTATATAGTAAAGTGTTACGGTCGCGAAAGTTTAAAAATACTTACCTACCTATGAACCAATTTAGAAAATTCTTTGAGTTTAAATACTTCACTTTGACTTTGGAATCGTTTTTTTCAAAACTCAGTTCTGATGATGGGATCCAAGAGTTATCGAGGGAACTCCTCAAATAAAGCGTTCCTGAGAAAAAGGGTCTTGACAGACAGACGGACGGACAACAAAGTGATCCTATGAGGGTTTCGTTTCTTTCTTTCGAGGTACGGATCCCTAAAAATTAACATAAAGATTCGGTCACCCATCCAATTTATGACCGCGCGTAGAGTTGCTTAATAACGATTGATTTCTACCTTTTTAAAGACGATTTTTTTATTGATTTTATTGCAAATGTATAGTTTCATATCCAATCCAAATTTCATAGTTCTAGCTCTACCCTGTGAATTTTGATGCCTTTGAGAATGTCGAAACAGGCGTTTTTTACGGTATAAACGGTCGTATATTTTTATTGACTTAGAATATTGACTTTTTCACAGCTTAGAGAGGCTGTTGATTTGAGTATAGGGTTATAATTTCGACTTGATACCTCTTCACGTTCTCGAGATAAATGGATAGACAGACAGACAGACGGACAACAAAGTGTTCCTATGAGGGTTCCGTTTTTTTTCCTTTTGAGGTTCGGAAAAATCAATTTTTCTCTTCATAAATAGGCACCTACATGCCATAAGCTATTAATTACTATGTAAAATTTTACCTTTATTTAACCTTTACCACACAAGCTCGTCATATAAATTATTTTTAGCATAACGTCAATATCTAATGAGCGAGTTCAAAGAACCCTTTGAGTATCCCATTACCTTTTCCCTTAAGTTCTATTTATAGGCTGGCTTTTTGAGCCGCTTGTTCTCATTGACGCTTGCGCATCGATCGGACGACGCCCGGACGGTGGGGGCTGCAGCGAGTGACCTAGTTCGCACCCTCAATGAGAGAACCGACGACGAGAGGAAACGTGGTTAAGCGAAAAAAAGAAAAATTTGAATAAATAAAAAACATAACCTTTTTAACTCCACATGGTTATTTTTCCATCTTCCATTTACATTCTAAGTTATAAATATATTGCTTAAATATATAATTATATAATAATATATATTATATGTATATGTAAATATTTGAATATGTGCCTAGTAATTAGAAGCTTATTAACCTGTTTTTTGGAAATAAACATATTTTGTATTTTGTTATATTGTCTAGTATAAGGTCTATATCTAGTGTAAGGTCTCCCACTAATATTTTAAATTCGAAAGTTAGATTGTATAAATGTATGTATAGATGTTTGTTACCTCTTCACCCAAAAATTACCCTACGAATTGAGCTGAAACTTTGCCAAAAATATTAATGTTGACTAGGATTAACACATAGGCTACTTTTTATTTGGGCATGGGAAGCGGCGGGCGGAAGCTAGTTTCCTATAAACCATGATTGGTTATAATACTTAACACATTCGAACATTATAACGTGTTTTACATATTAAAAAGTAAGGCCTTTAGGACAGTAACTGGTATTTATGGTGTACGGGACGCTGCAGTGCCTGGGACATTGTTAGATGGATTAGGCTAGCCCAGCATAGTCTGGAGCTGACTTAGCCGCGGGTTTCCTTACGGTGTTTGTCTTCGCCGTAACATCACGTGTTAAAGGTGCGTGAATGCACCTCTTTTCATTTTAAGGAAAAAATACAGAGGACAAAAGAACCTCTAGCTGCATCCCAAAGATGGGCATCAGCGTCTTTCCGTGTTTCAACATCTCCGCCAAACTGCCTGAAAAACGCGGGAGTATAGAAACAACCCTTCATGATCAATAGAACATGAAGGGTTAAATAAATAAAATAATAAATAATGACGGACAAATCACACAGCAACATCTAGCCCCAAGCTAAGCAGAGCTTGTGTTATGGGTACTAGATGACTGATACACTTAATACATTATACTACATAGACATTTTTATTATATACTATAAAAAACACCCAGAACACCCTGAACAAATATCTGCAGATCGTGCAGACATTTGTCCCGAGGCGGGAATCGAACCCGCAACCCCTTGCGACGCCGGCGGACCTTTGCCCGCTGCGCCACAGAGCTAGTCGTTTCTATACTCCCGTATCCGTTGTGATATTCAGCAGTGGACGTCTTACGGCTGTGATGATGATGATGATGAACCGGATATGTATCGCATTATCCTGTTAAAACATCTGGAAATAAAAAAGGTACATAACGGGATAAATACCCGGTTACATTATGTGTTATTCATAATATGTTATTACGACCTTTGAACTTTGACCCTTTTTTGTTAAAGAGGACCTTTTATTAAACAATTTATTCGAAGTCAACTACCCTTGACCAAAAGTTGGATGAGCAACTTTATTTATGGCGTTATGTTGGCTATAAATTATACGCAGAATGTTATTCTACCGACTTGATATTTCTTTGTGGCGGGTTTTTGGGACATTTTCCTGCTTTTATTTCTGCATCAGAATGGGTGAGGTCATTCAACTTTGGTTCCCCGTCGCCCGCTTATTTATATTTCTCTTTTATAAAGCTTTTCCATAATCATCATGCTGGACAGATGTCCAGCATGATTGGCCGCCAAGATTGGCAGCAGACCAAGATTGGCCTCTCTCATGGATCTTCATGTACTGCGGTTGGAAGCAGAAACCTTTAAAATTATTAAATTTTATCATCTACTAGTGACCCGCCTTGGCTTTGCACAGGTATAAGGTAGAACGAATCAGCGGTAATCTATACTAATATACTAATTAGGAAAGATTTGTATTTTGTGTGTTGCATTTTGTATGTTTGTAACAAATAAACTCAAAAACTACTGTACCGATTTTCAACATTCTTTCACCATTAGAATGCTACATTATCCACACTACGCTTGCCAAGTCATGGTATCCACTCAAAAACCCGTCTTCTCCAGCGGTTATCGGTTCTTCGGTATATGTGGCCAGCCCATGCCACTTCAGTTTGCTAATCTTGAGAGCTATGTCGGTAACTGTTATAATAACTGTTATGACATACGGAGTCGAGACGGTATTATAACAGTCTCTCTCAGTTGGGCTAGTCCACCAGTTCAAAGTTGCTCAGCGAGCTATAGAAAGGGCTATGTTGGGAGTATCTCTGTATGATAAAATCAGAAATGAGGTTATTTGGGTTTTCAGGCATTTTGGGATGGACGAAGTTAAGAATCGACATAGTTTGCCGGAAGTGGATTCTTATTTTGGCTTTCTTCTCTAAGTTGTATCTACCCAACTGCAGTGTCTGCCCGAGGTAGACATGCCCTAGAACAGCTTTGAGTGGGCAACCTGTAACGATGATAGAACTTATTTGCTTGTTGAACATGACTTTTGTTTTATCCATATTCATCCGGAGTCCAATTCATCGTGAAAAATCAACTAGGCTATTCAGCACTCACTGTAGCATTTCCAGCGATTCCACTATTAGGATTCCGACTATGTCATCCGCGAATCGTAGGTGTGAGATGTACTCGCCCTTATGTTTATGCCCGTTGTTTTCGAGTCCAGCGTCTTAAACAGATCATAATTATAATGCGTTAGTGAACAGTTTCGGGGATATGACATCTCCCTGTCTCAATCCCCTTCACAATGGTATAGGATTAGACTGCTGGCCCTGTACTTGAACACTCATCGTGGCAGAGTTGTAAAGACATTTCAACACCTGAATATAACCGATAATCCACCTGACATCGCTGCAAGGATTCCAGGACGGTCCCGGTCTCAACCGACTCAAAGGCTTTTTCGTAGTTCACAAATGCAAGACACAGGGGCTCTTCGGACTTTTGTATAATCTGCCTTACTATATATGTGGATGTGGTCTACGGTATTATAACCACTACGAAATTCAGCCTGTTTGCGAGCCTTTTTGCGAGACGATTTGTGATTACTCTTGAGAACAACTTATAGACGTGGCTCTAGAGTGAATGGGTATGTAATTCTTTAGAAGGGTTTTATCACCATTCCAATACTCCTATCCCACGCCTTCGGAGTTCTCCCACAGAAAATAACGGAGTTGAAGAGCTTTTGCAGTTCAGCCAACATCAGGCTAGAAGGGCTCCTTCTGCTTTAAAAAGCTCAGTTGTGATGCCTTCATCACCGGGAGCTTTTCCGTTTTTAAGTTGCTTCAGATCTAGGTCAATTTCAGCAGCGCTGACGTCCTGCAGTTCATCAGTGAAGTGTCGTGTGAGTGTGGCTTTAGAAACGTGATTTTGGGGTTTTGGGTTAACAGCTTGGGATTTGTATAGTTGGCCATAGAAATCCTTGATCTCTCTAAGAATTTGCAGCTTTGACACGGCGATGCGGCCATCGGATGATCGCAGCTTCGTTAGGTGGATCCTTCCAAGCGTCTGGTTGAACCCTTTTGATCCTCGATTTTGCTCAATTGCCATTTTAATAAGGCGTGTGCTGGAGCATCGAAGATAAAGTCAAACCAGTTTTGTGATTTGCTTGTTAAGAGCCGATCAGTGTAACGAAGTAGCCTGAGTGTCTTCTCGCCCTAAAGTCATTAGTCGCTCAGTTTCTTTGGAGAGTTCAGAATTCCTGTCTTAACGTTTCCCGCTGAAGAGTTTGGTACCTTCTTTCCTCACGATTTCTACCACAGATTGGAGTTCCTCGTCAATGTCTGTGGTGTGGTAGATTTTATCATGCGGTGCCTCTCGAGCCGGAGTCAGTTTTTCTTACGAGTCGGTGGTTGCTTCTAGTGTGACGTCTCTAATATATGAAATATTTTGTTTATAGAGTTCAAAAATAAATTTTGTTGCGCGAGAATTTTATATTCGCTAAGACTCGTAAAATATTAATTTAAATTATCCCCCACGCTGGCAGAATGCCGGCTCCCGAAATTTTTGAAACATACATATACATATAGAACGTACATATGTATGTTCAAGATGTTCAAAAACCTTTATATCCAAATAAGTTTTTGAACATTTTAAAACTATATCGAATAAACATTTTAAAAACAGATTAGAAAAAATTACTTTGTTCTTTTATTAAAAAACACAGATCAGACAATTGTCAGATTAGGTATAATGGAACAGCAACTATAATAAGCCCTGTTTTACTAAACAAGTACGTTTTTAGGTTTTTTACCCCGACGCAAAAGCAAGGGGTGTAATAAGTTTATCGAGTATGTTTATTTTAGTCACGTAATATAATCGTTTAAATTTGAAGCTTTTCAAAAATATATGCAGTAAATAATAAAACAATTTATTAAAGAATGCTGGACACTGACACCTCGCATAGCACAATCTAGCCTTAAAGTAAGCATAGCTTGTGTTATGTTTTAGTTGATCTATTTTATCCCACTGCTGAGCAAATGTCTCCCCCAAAGTCCTCCAACTATCCCGATCCTTCGCAGTGATCCACCCCTGTCTCTGATTCTTTTAACAAAACAAAATACCCGGACCAGAGACAAATATCACCAAAAAGTAAACATTTTTCCTTCGGCAGGAATCGAACTTTTCTTGCGTTTCAGCCGGCTATTATACCAACTGGGCCTTTTCTTTCCATAAACAATATTTTTTTTTTAAGTGACACGTTCAATTCTTTAAAAACTTGGGATACACAACTCCACCTCCAAGGACGAGCAAGTATGTGCCACGACTGCAGCGCCCGGGGTCGGCGACCGCGTGGCCTACATTTCCTGCTGACGTCACAGATACGCCTCCGTGACGTCATGACGAGCCTCCAAGCCCATTCAAAACTAGATCACAGCCCTGGTAGCCGCTGCTATATCGGGCGTGGAATTTGCGCAAGGTGATACTTTTCTGCTAGATTGCAACAATGAACCCTGTGGATAAAATGAAATACCTACTGATTACCGACGGAAAGCTAGTTTTATAAAAAAAAGTATTTGTTATTCTAAAATATTAAGCTAAAGGTTTGCAAGCATTTGCATTGTGAAAGTATTATTTAGTGAAGTGGAACTTATTAGTTATCGAAACTCTTCTATTCACGGTCTATGACATGAGGAGATAGCTAAGATATTATATCCCTTATCACTTATTATCATTCATACCAACACATATGTATAAAAATGAAATGAAATAATTGTAAAGATGAAATTGTGAGAATGAAAAAAATGTGTTATTTAGGGCATAGATAATAAACTGTATGCCATCTTTGTAGACTGAATTAAATATATTATATCATTATTAAATTTAAACTTGCGGTTGGGTTTTTATGTTTTACTTTATAATCGCTTAATGGTTTTAAACCCAAGTACTGATTGATGGGATCTATGATTAATCGAGGGAAAAAGTACTCGAATTGACTAAGCATACGTTACTGTGGGGTCCCGGCAATTAAATTTTGCCCCTCCTCTCTTGTCCTTGGATGCAGATAAAAATCTGCCTAGGGATACCTCCTGAAGATGAACAGCAGCGTCTTTACGGCACGCTTGGCAGGCGGGTTGGCAAGCGCAGTACCTACGGGATGTTGATGCCGTACTACGCTAGCCAACCCGCCTGCCAAGCGTGGTGAGTATGGCAACACCCTCTCATTCTATTAGAATATACAGGGGTATATTCTAATACCTTTGTAGAGGAGAGACGAGGGCATCTCCCTCCTACGGCTGAGATGATGATGATTATGATGACTAACCGAATATCTAAACGTCGCTTTTTACGAAATTTTAATTAGCTTTCGTTAGGAAGTGTGCCAACAGTACTTTGTCGCGCGAGAGTTTTAATTTCTATGACTCGTAAGATACTGATTCAAATTATATAACTCAAAAGGCAAATATGTTCTACATAACCTACTCAAGATGTTAAAAATACTTACTAAGATATACATTAACACCATGTTGGTTAAAACGGCTTCGCAAATAATGCATACTTTTTAATAAAAAAATAATTGGAAAAATGGTTATTACGTTATCCATAAAAGATAGACATAATTATACTGTCGTAGACTATATTATTGTAGATCTTTTTTCGATAAATTACTTGCGCATAACTTTCGCCATAACAACTCCCAATCGGCATAAAAATTTCGGACAACTTCGATAATCTTCATCATAGTGCGTGCTTTAGGAGAAGAACAAAACCAAACAGACAGACTTAGGAAGCGAGTGGTGTAAGATAACAAAATAATTTATGTAAACTTTAAGCATTCTATTAAATTACAGATTTCAACTCCACCAAAAGCCGTCATGCTAGGTAAATTGTAGAGCCTATAAGTTATGTTATCTCCTTAAAAAAGAAAGAATTATCCATACCATAATAACATAACTAGGAATCGGTTAACTTTAGGTCCATATTATATATCATTGGTACAACAATATATTTCTTCTTCTGAGTTATTTCTGTTTCATATAAATTAAGATTTCAACACCGACGATGTGGTCACTAAGCAACAAAGTCCTATTATTATTAAAAATAAAAATTGCGACATCGTTGATTGCTGATTTTCAAATATCTAACGTTTCCAACTTATTTAAAGGCAATAAATAACTCGTAGGCTATAATTACATCCCTGACGCAGGTAATTATCACAGCCGGAGGTAAGCTCCTGCTATTATTTTTAATAACTTTATCGAGGTCATAGCCAATAGGTAGTTATGAGATTACGGTACCAATTTAATTGCTAAATCTGTACATTGGTAGTTATGATCCAAAGCTTGTAACTTGTAAGCCGGATTTGAAACGCTTACCTAGATTGTAAGGAGCTTATATTATTTTAAACGGATATATATATACCCTATTTCTAAAAAGAGGGCCAACACTGTTCACTAATTAAGCCTAATAAATAACCTAACAAAAAAATATCCTAAAAGAAGTTTTAATTTTTTTTCACATACATTACAAATGATTTGTACAGCGCCAGCAACTGTTAATCCTGCTGTAAGGGACATTTGTCCGACGCCGGCGATCGGACCCGCAACCTCCTGAAATGAAATGAAATGAAATTGTTTATTTGCCAGAAGTATGGTACAAAGGTTTTAGGATTAAGTAAGTCAGCTTCACATACTTCACTGATTGATCAGCGTGCAAAATAATGTCTGTAGTTACAAGTACCTACATAAGAATGAACGGAGATTCTAATATTAATTGATTTACATCCAATTCAAATTTCAAATTGTCATATCTATACAATGTCAAAATTTACTGCAAAGAGTATGTAACACCGGGTTCAAGTTTGCTTAGTGATTATGTTGTAAAAAGGCACTTACGTACTTGATGCGAGTGGTTGTACTAAATATTCGGCTGGATTTCCTGCTTGTGTTAGTTTGAAAACGTTTTGCGATATAATTGCAATTGATTGTGTAGTTCGGGTATTTCTATGGTCAGTTTGGAAAGCGGCTGTACATCTTATTGAATAAATACAAATGGAATAATTACTGAAATTTGTGGTTACGATTCGCAATGAATTAAAACCCTCCTGCGTTAGTATTTAACCGCTGTGCCACGAAGGTCGTCAAAATTGTCTACTATTATCTTATTATTTTCAAAGTCATTTAACTTATTTTATTATTACAATACACAGTATTATAATATACAATTATTTATAGATGAATCGAGGGGCGGACACTTGCAACGAAATTACTTAGCGGGTGACCAAAAGCGTATGGCGAACACGTGAGAAAAGCGATAAAATTAACCCAAGTAATGTTACTTGACACTGGCAAAATTGCGTAAAACCAAACACAAATATCAATTAAAGTGACAGTAAATAATTATTTCATGTGTCATTATTGAACTTTTTGAACTATAATAATTCTTTATTTTTTTAACAAAAACAACCAATTTCCTTGGAAGCCTCATGAATCCCATCATCAGAACTGAGTTTTGAAATGGGACCTATTTGAAGTGTACCGATTCGCACTCAAAGAGAATTTTCTAAATGGGTTCACAAACGACGGAGTCCTGAAACAAAAAACATAAAAAAATACAGACGACCTCAGAACTTCCTCCTTTATTTAAGTAAGTTAAAAACAAGAAATCTGCCCCAATAATGGGAAAGACGAAGTCCCAGAAAGAAAAAAAGTCATATATTACGTCGTATTGTAGTACAGCACAGTATTAAAAACAATAGTTCAAGTATTCACTTAAACTAGTTTCCTCAACCAGGCAAATATAGACCTGGTCTACAGAAGCAACTAACTCAAAATATCTATTTTAAGAGGCATCCTTGACACGAATAGCGCAGTTCGTGCCCTTTAGAGAGCGTGTCGCCACTTCGAAGGTTTATTGTTACTCGTAGGTTAGGGTACTGCTATCGTTGTTCAAGGTAAAATGCACTTTAATGCGCTTATATAAGAATCTAAATAAATAAATGCTGGATCACCATCTAGATGCGAACATGTGAAATAATGCGAGTGTTTCCACCAGAGATGTGCTAGTGAGCTGTTTGGTGCAGAGATGCGCAGAGAGAACGTGCAACTGACCGGAGTGAGGATGTGTAGCGGGATCTTTTCAGATAAGCGAGTAGGGTGAACACACATTCCAAACATTCCTCGCATCCCTCGAAACACATTACTCACACACATCCCTCGCAACACATCTCTCGCACATATAATCCCCTTGTTTTATAGAGGTAAGTACAAACCGCTAAACTGTTTACACCAGAGATGCCTCGCAACACCTTTTTTAAATTTTAATTTATTTCTTGCGTTCATGTGTTCAGGTTAGTTCTTAAATTAATAAAGTTCTACATACAAATTCTTGAGTAGACACTACATAATTCTCTCTCGCCCGGGTGCCCATTTTGTCTCCGAAATTCACAACCAATAACAAGTGTCTCTGAAATATCACCATCCATAATATTATGTTCCCATAAATATCATTTACATCATCGATCATCATAGATATTGTTCATCCTAATGATCTTTACGCATAAAGTTATTTAACTTATTATATTATTTCCATAATTTTCATCATTTTACTCGTATGTGTCATAATAATAAAGAATCATAAGACTTATTCTTCCGAATCTTTTCGAACGATTGTAAAACCTTCCAGTGGCAGAACCGAGACGGAAGGACAGTGGGTTATTAGGTTTTTTATAACCATCCGAAAACACTGCCCGTGACAGAACCGAGATGGAGAGACAGTAGGTTATTAGGTTTTTTTACAACTATCCGAAAGCACTGCCTGTGACAGAACCGAGATGGAGAGACAGTAGGTTATTAGGTTTTTTTACAACTATCCGAAAACACTGCCTGTGACAGAACCGAGATGGAGAGCCGTTTCCACCAGAGATGCGATGAGCGATGCTTGGTCTTAAGTATAGGGGTGTATATATTCATTTATAATTATTATTTTAACAGACCGCACCGCTCTCCATCACACTCGCGGTAATTGATAGGTTGCTCCTATCATTGTTTAAAGCTCGAGCAGACCGGATGCGTATGCGTAGACGTGCACGTACCAATGAGTTGTAATGTATGACACACGGTGACATCGGTTGTGTACGCGCACGTCTACGTTACGCAAGCGGTGTGTCCTGTCTCATACAGTTTCATACATTACAACTCAGTGGGACGTGCACGTCTACGCTTACGTCTACGCATACGCATCCGGTCTGCTCGAGCCTTTAATGTAAAATGCAAGATAATGCATGCACTTGTTTCAGAAACTTATTCTAGTAACATCAAGCTCATAATGACATGCGTGGCTAGGTAACTGTTTTATTTGGGATTAAAAGATAATTCTGAAATTCTCATAATATTTAAAGAATTCCTTATTTTATTTTGATGTTCGTTAATACTACGATATAACAGTAAGGACCACCTTGTATAGGTATTAAATTAATAAATTGTAGGTATTTGTAAAATTATATTCATTTAACTATCAGAAAACATTCAAATTTTGCTGTAATTATGGTTTTAGTGAAAAATATCTTAATTTTAAGCTCAAAATCGAGGTATTCCAAAAAACAATATATTACAAAAAAATATATGATTCCCGACACCCTATTATGCAACAAAATCAATCAGAAATAAGCACTTCCATAACCCCCTTTAAGTAATGTATCGAATTACCAATCATCCTGTATAGATAGATAGATACATAAACTCTATAATGTACATTCACCATATAACATAAATTTCACAAAGAGAAACACAGACAAATATAACATACAATGGGCGGTCTTATCGCTAAAAGCATTAAGTATAATTCATAATTCATTTATTCAGACACAGGTGAACACTTATAAACACTCCCTATTATAGCTAATCCTTCTTCGAGTTGCAAGTCATGTTTGTTATCTAGGTCATATGTGATGTACGAGTACTTAATCTTAGTTACATCAAAATTCACCCTACTAAAGGAAATCTTAAGGTTACGACACGACCTAGCCCTACTTCCCACAGATTTGTAACAATATATCTGAAATGCTCATATAACTTGGAACTTTATGTCGGAGGACATGGGAATATAGTTTTTCCGATACAGATGCTCTCTAGACCGGGGTACTTGACTGTGTTTTTTTTTCGGTACGACTAAATGACGAGACAAGCCCAAGGCCCACCTAATGTTAAGCGGTAACCTCTACCTATTACAACTGCAATACCGCGGTAATCACGTTCATTAAACACGTGACCAGCCGCTGCACTGCATTGCGCCCGTCATCCTGAGTGCTCGTGCCCGTAATTTCACCAGCCCCCTTACTCTTCAAACCGGAACACAGCGATGTGGACATTACCGCTTGGCGGCAGAAATAGGTATGGTGGTTGTACTTCCCCGGATAAATTCTTCACAAAAAGTTCTACTACTCTACACTGGTTGGTGAACCTTTCACAGTCGACATTACTATTTAATTAGCTACACTTGTATAATCGTAAAACACTTTCATACATGACTCTCACAGTACTTCAAACAATCCGTTAATATCTTCGTCCATCCGTCCACAAACAAGTCACATTTCGGAGTGGCGGCCAGGGAGAGCATTTAGCGCGGCAAGGACGCGCGGTAGCAGAGAGTGTGCACGTGCAACGGTGCGAGCTCGCGGTACAGAGAACAGCCTGTGTCTCCGAGATCTGCAGTAGTTGTAGGGGACGGAGAAACAAACCAGCTCGTTACTTAAGTCTGAAGCTTCTATTTTTCCGCGCAGCACCTTGCAGTGTAAGGTCAGCTGATCATGGGCTCGGCGAACCTCAAGGGAGTTGTAGCCGAGGCAGCCGAGAAGAAATTGAGTGGGATACATGTACGGATAGTACCCGAAAAGTCTTTTTAAAAGATATATTAAAAAGGCTTTTTGCATCTTTCTAGCAGAAGTGAGTACGTGGACACGTGGGATTTGAGACAGCAGCACTTGATTCGAGTTTACTTCGAACTAGGGTACTGTAGACAAGCCGAATTACCTGATCGTTTTGAAAGTCAACAGCGTTTCATAAGACAAAACCTACGGAGCGATACGACTCCTTTGATAGAGCGATGATGTGGTCAGTTTTCTGTCAAATGTGACACCCAGATCCTTCATTGTGGTCACTCTCACACACAACATTCATTATGCCTGTGTGTTAATAGTCGACCGCGCTTGAATTCGTTATACCAACGATACATAGCGGGCATACATTTTTGGAAGGGCTTTCATCTATTAATGCAATCTAAAGTCTATCTTACGATTCGTCCGGTTTCAGGCGAAAATTTACCGTAAAAAAATCATAGCGTGAACAAGGATTTAAGTCGTTAGATGTGCCTGACACCAAAACTGTGGCATTGTCTTTAAATATGTATGTGTTAACAATAATGCCGACGTACGCACACTGGTCTTGCCAATAAACCAAACTTACCACTTATTTTGCAATCATATTGCACGAACTTTAGAGGTACACTGATTCCAAATGAGTGAGCTCACTCATCTCGTGTGGAAAAAAATGGCGTGGTCTCATTACGGTAAGCGCGTATCTAACGATTTAAATCTTTGAGCGCGAAAATGTTCAATGTGAACGACAATTTAAATTAGCTCGCATAAAATGTGGAGGAAAATTCTGAAATTGGAACGTAGGTACCTATTTTTACATAATAAATTGAATAAACAAGAATTGGTAAAGGGATACCAGAAAAGGGGCGAAGGTATCCGAAAAATGCCCTTTTTGACCTTTGGTGACCTTTTGAGATCTCAATAACTCCCGTCCCTGTGACCCCTAGAGTCAATCAATCAGTACCCTTCTCTTATTAAGACAGTGCTAACAAAAAAGGTTTCATGTAAATCGGTCATTGCGTTCGTTTGTAATCGTGTCATGCACAGACAGACAGCGCTGTGCATAATAGGGGGCTTTGCCCTCTAATTATCAAATTTTCAAAATAGATTATAACTGGCCAGTCTCACATACTGGTATATTCAATCATCTGGTTTCCATAGTAGTAGAGCTTTGTTGCTGCTAATGCTGCAGCGTGCTGTGTGTAGTATGCAGCCATTATTTATTTTTTAATCGTATTCAAATGAAACTTTTTAGGCGGTATTGACATCATTTTCTTGCTCATATTATGTGACTGGAAAACGAAAACAATAATGCGTCGAAATCCGTTTAACGGTTCTCGACATTCTGCCGAACAGTTCTGAGGAGTTCGTTGAACGATATGAAAAGTTGGTGGCGTCAACCCTATTTTGATTTGGGTTAAGTATTGCAGAAGAGCAAACATACAAATAAAACGATTTTTTTTAATCTCGCTTAAATAAGGGCTTCGACCCGCGAATTCGATCGCATATAGATGTTCACATCTATTTTACTATGTAGGGTGTCTTTCTATTCAGTCCCGGGATTGCTGCTATTCTGCGTCGGGAAATAAACAAGAATAAATATCGAGATAGAATCAGGAAAATGGAAATGACGCGGAGCAGAAGTTGTGCAAGACACATTGCAATCGTATCAAGTTTTACTTAGAAGGAATGTCCGAAAAAATAAACAATGAAGGATCGTTGGTTTGGGATTGCCAGTTTTGCCATTTGACTTTGGAAAATCATGAATCAAGAATCAAAAAATACTTTATTCAGTGCGGCCGCATGGACTTTATTGACGCGTCACAAATTACAAAATAAAACAACACAAATAAATAGAATAAAGCACATAATTGAATCTGTTCACTTCAGATGACACGCGAGTTAGGAAAAGAAATGAACAGAAGAACCTAACTCGGTCGTTATAGTCATCATTTAACAATTTTATTTTGTCTTATGTTACGTTTGACGGAGTTGGTATACATAAGTATTGTTGACATATTTTTTAATTGTTCATAAAATATGGCCGCTGATTAGTTCATCCGTATACCCGTAGGCGGAGCGGTAGTTGTGAATAATTACGATTCAAAATTATTAAGGCAGCAGCCAGTAACTTTATATAAATAAACAATTTGAGGTAAGTGACCGCAGGCGTAATTTAAATGGTTGTTACTGTAAATAAAATACCATTTTTAGCCATAAGAATATCCTGATCTAAAATAGCGATGCTCGGGTCCATTTTGCTGCAAGAATATCCTCTTCTATCAAAAGCGGGGCGAACGCCAGATTTTATTAACCAAGTACACTTCTTTCAATCACTCTATTCGGTAAACAAGTAAAAATTCCATAGTAACTTTGTGGGAGGTAAATAAAGATGCATACACAATATAACTGGCTACGTATTTGAAGCGTTTCCAGCGTGTCATACTAAAAAAATATACACTCCGAATAGTTGGGCTTAGATTTATTTAGCCATAAGCAATGGCCAAATAAGTCTATGCTAAGAAAACTTATTAAACTTCTTCAAAAGTTTTATATTTTAAATGATATATAAAAAAGTCGGGTTAGTTACACCAATTATAATACGAGAACGGCTAGAACGATTTCAATGATCTAAGATTTTGGATCTAGGCCCGGAATAACGTATGGTCTATTTAAACATAGTTCTCAGAAAAATAGATTATAACATAAGCAATATTTATTTAAAGTGTAAACCCACACTAAGGTATCATTATAGAAATGAAAAATGCAATCAAAATTTTGTCTCCGACGGGACTCTTAGAATATCTCTAAGAATTTCAGCTAGATGTCGCCACTCGGTTCGAAACCGATAAAGGCAGTCAAGATTTTCGACCCGATGGTTAATTGCTCCGTGGCCGAACGGTTAAGGCAGCCTGCGTTGAAGGTGTTCGTCTGAACGTTACGGGTTCGAGTCCCGTCGGAGACAAAATTTTGATTGCATTTTTCATTTCTATAACGATACCTTAGTGTGGGTTTACACTTTAAATAAAAATTGCTTATAAAATTTACTAAAGCCACATCTCTTCACTGCTACTGACTACTTGTTGTCGGACAGTGGGATAGAATATCTCTAAGAATTTCAGCTAGATGTCGCCACTCGGTTCGAAACCGATAAAGGCAGTCAAGATTTTCGACCCGACGGTTAATTGCTCCGTGGCCGAACGGTTAAGGCAGCCTGCGTTGAAGGTGTTCGTCTGAACGTTACGGGTTCGAGTCCCGTCGGAGACAAAATTTTGATTGCTTTTTTCATTTCTATAATGATACTTTAGTGTGGGTTTACACTTTAAATAAAAATTGCTTATAAAATTAACTATAGCCACATCTCTTCACTGCTACTGACTACTTGTTGTCGGACAGTGGGTTAAAATATCTCTAAGAATTTCAGCTAGATGTCGCCACTCGGTTCGAAACCGATAAAGGCAGTCAAGATTTTCGACCCGACGGTTAATTGCTCCGTGGCCGAACGGTTAAGGCAGCCTGCGTTGAAGGTGTTCGTCTGAACGTTACGGGTTCGAGTCCCGTCGGAGACAAAATTTTGATTGCATTTTTCAAGATTATAACATAGATTCATTTTCTCATACATTTGAGAAGACGACACTACTCTACTACTATTAATCTACTACCACTACTTTACTACCTTTACTCTATAAACACTGCTCTACTAGGTACTACTAACTACTACAACATTCATCATCACAGCCGTAAGATATCCACAGCTGGACATAGACATAAGGGAGCTCATGGACTAAGAGATCCAAGCATCATGAGGGGTTGTTGTGGTGGGTTGCCATACTTACCACGCTTGGCAGGCAGGTTGGCGAGCGCAGTACGAGATATTGATACACAGAAAGACGCTGCTGCCCATCTAACAGAGATATCCGTTAGCAGATTCTTACTGCATCCACGGCGAGAGAGTAGGGGTGACATTCTACTGCCGGCACCTCACGGCAACTAAACTAAAACTGTTTTTATTTTTGGCTTAGTAATGTAGAAAGTATCTAGGAGAGTAGTGGTAGTAGAATAGTAGTTGTAGAGTAATGGTAATAGTAAAGTAGTTGTAGTGTAGTAGAGTAGTAGTAGTAGTTAAGTAGTTGTAGAGTAGTTGCAGTAGTAGGTGCGATACGAATTTCGACGGGACATCTAGTTTATAGTAATCGTGAGTCTAAGAACACTTTAAAGTTTATTTTCCGAGAATTGTCATAATGATTGCTACCTTTAGACCTGAGAGTTGCGCGAGTGTGTCCAGGGTATAAGAATAAGTTAGATTGGACACCTGCAGACAATGGAAAGTGTGATTCACCACGTGACCGTTATACCTCCGTGCCTGCACATGGGCGTAGAACGGTTCTCAAAGTTTATTCACTTTCCAATCACGGCTTGGACTGTTGCCAGATTTCTATATGTAAGAAGAAACCGCGAAGTATTTCTTTAGTTTTGTCTTTTAATTTTTTGATTGGTTGTTTAATTAACTTGTTATTAGGTAAAACAGTTTTGGCGTTTACGAAGTTAGAAAGTACGGTGCGGATCTATAGCTCTGTACTTCTCACTCGCGAGAAAACCATATCTTGTTATTCCACTCGACGCTCTGTTGTCAGTCAACGACGGACCTGTGCTTGACTTCGTTACATTTCATTTTCTATTATAGAGATACCTACTAGGTTTCGTATTATACGTAATTACTTAATTACACTATAATACGTATCGTATTATAGTGTAATTAAATTATAGATAATGATAGCATAGAATAGTTAATAGTACTACACTACCTAACGTACGTAGGTAAGTTTTCCGACCTAAATTCATCAGCAAAGCGAGCGCGATTCGAACGCTCGCACTCGGTCGCATTGGCGATGGTGTTGCGTATTTTGGTAGAAGGATGAATGGAAGTGGGGCACAAAACCCAACCCGAGCGGCACTATTGCACGCTTTTAAGACGGAAGAGTGTATTCTTCGGCCCCGCCGTACATTGAATGTGTGTCTAACAGCTCATGTGGGACGGGTTGACGTCAGTGACGTTAGCGGCAGTGAGTTCGTCAACGGGCAAGCCGGGAACGTGTCTTGGTCGACGGAGGAAAGATAAACATGGTCTTAAACACTAAGTGTTTTTATAGGACGTCACAGCATGCACTAAATATAGATTCAATCTAAACAAAAGCGTACAGTCCTTAGAATTAAAATTGGTTTACCAAAACACTATTAGGTACAGTAAAATTAAGTAATAAGATGCAATGAAAATATTTAGTTTTAATTCCGCTTATGCTGAATGTCAGGAGCACCGCCACTTTCGTTCCAGCCGGCGACCAGTCAACACCTCAGCGCCTCACCTGATGATGCCTCGCGGAGAGGCGAAACACGTGTCGTCGTATAGGTTTGGGTATTTATTTATTTATTTATTTATTTTATTAATTAATTAGCACGACTTATATAAATCAATTACACTAATTAACTAGAATAGAATAAAAATAGAATAAATTAGTAAAATTCCGAAATAATAAAACAAGTATACCTCTAGATTGAATCACACATTCATTCCTCAATCTCCCAAAACCTCATGCATACCAACATAATCTTCTTCCACTCATCAGCAAAAATATCACAGTCAGGGTTCTGGTCAAGAAGTCTGTTCAGGGCTGCGAGGGTGCGAGGCAGAGGAGAATTGGCGCGGGCTACGGTTCGGCTATAGGGCACAGAAAAAAGTCTATGACTTCTACTCCGAAGATAATTATTTGGAAGATGGAGAAGAAATAATATATTATGTAGATCAGGGGCATCAATCTTTCCGCGTAACACTTTGCACAGTGTTGCAGTCTGGTCGTACGCTCTCCTAGTTTGTAGGGAGTTGTAGCCAAGACAGCCTAGCAGAAACTTGGTTGGGTACATATAGGGATAAAAACCAAAAATTCGTTTGTACATAAACCTAAGAAACGCCTTTTGAACCTTCTCCAGTAACAGAGCGTACGTACTTTCGAAGGGGTTCCAGACGCAGCAACTTGCCTCAAGCTTGGTCCTCACTAGGGCCCCAAACAAAAGCCGAACAACACCATCACTGCGAAAGTCTCGGGCGTTTCTAAGTACAAAGCCAAGTCTCTGGTAGGACTGCTTGGCAATAATGGAGATATGGTCATGAAACGTGAGCCGTTGGTCAAAAGTTACCCCCAAATCCTTTATCACTGTTGTCCTAGGGACTAGGTTTCCCAGGATCATGTAATCAAAGGACACTGGCCGCTTCTTTCGCCCAAAGGTCAACATTGTACATTTAAGGGTATTAAATTCCATTTTATTATTACGGCTCCATTGACAGACCGCATCAATATCAGCTTGGAGCGCCTCACAATCCCTTACAGAGTGCACGACCGAGTACAACTTAAGGTCGTCGGCATATAGAAGACATTCCGCGTGCTCCACAACATCAGGCAGATCGTTGACCATTAATATGAAGAGTAAGGGTCCCAAAATAGAACCCTGACTCACACCCGATCGCGTATGGTATGGTGCTGACTCATATATACCGACTCTAACATACTGCTGGCGATCGCGGAGATAGTCAGCCAGTAGACGAAAGAGATCTGGAGCAAAACCTATCGCGCTCAGTTTTGCAAGCAGTATGTCATTATTGACTCGGTCGAATGCCTTTTGGAAATCAAAATAGATCACGTCCACTTGATAGCCAGTATCCAACTTAGACGAGATGTACTCAACAAGAGTCAAGAGGTTAGTGTTTACCGATCGTTTCTCTCTAAAACCATGCTGAGCGTTACATAAAAAATTCTTGACTTGAGAATAAATGAGGTTATGTAGAACACTTTCAAAAACTTTGGCAGGAGATGACAGTATAGCGATGGGTCGATGCTCCTCAACTACTTGCCTATTTGAGGTTTTCGGAATAGGTGTTACCCTTGATACCTTCCATTGTTTTGGGTAGATACCTGTGCGTAGGGCCAAATTGAAAAGATGAAATAGTGGTGAAGCAAAACTTTTGGAGACAGATTTTAGAATAACTGGTGGGATACCATCTGGTCCTAGGGAACTTTTAGTCTTTAACTTTTTGATTCCATAGAGGACATCTTTTGGTGTGAATTCAAAAATATTGATATAATTGCTGTTGCAGCTTTTATCATTACGATTAGCATCCTCGTAGTTTAGCGTAGGAACTTCGGGCAGAAAAACACTACTAAAAAAGCTGGCAAAAGACTCAGCAGCTGCGACACCTGAATATGACTTTTCCTTGAAAGTTACCTCCGGCTCAAAACCACCTTTGGCTCTCAGACTAGAGACATGCTGCCAAAATGCACAGGGGTTAGACGTTATGTTACTTTCAATTTTATTCAAGTGGGACTTGTAGGCTTTAGATACCTGAGTTTTTAGAGAAGCCCTTATCTTCGAAAACAATTTGTAGATCTCGTTAGACTTGGTTTTCTTCCAACTTGCATGGAGTTTTACTTTACGCCTTACGTCTTTTATAATTTCCGAGGTAAACCAAACTGGATAGCGCCTACCTCCTGTTTTCTTACGACTCTTTTTAGGCAAACAATTATCAAATACAATCATAAATGATGGAGTAGAAAGCATCAGTTGCAGAAGATATACTCTCCGATTGTAACACTTGATCCCAAGAGACGTTAGAAAATGTGTTAAACAAGAGCTCAGGATCACTCCGCCTGAAGTTCCAATCCCTAGACGGGTTAATATTGCTTGGCTCAATGCGGTCTGAGCATCGCACCCCTTCTACCAGAATATCAACGTCCAAGGCAGGGTGATATGAGTCTATAGGGACCACGCCCTCTGTAGGAGATACCACCACCTCTCTTAGCCCTTCGCACTCCTTGGTCAGAACAACATCAAGAATACCACCATGCAAATTCAAAACGAGGTTCCTATTTACAATATTCGCAAAAGCTAAGAAATAACAATAATAATTTTTGATATTAACTGACGCGCTATTTAAATTAATATCACCAAAGATAATTACATTCCCCTTCAGGTTGTTTATAAAGCTCTCAGTTTTAGAAAACCAACGCATGAAATCTTGATCGCTTGAACTAGGTTTTAGATACACAACACACACATGAAAGGGTCGACCGTACCAGGAAAAGCTCGCCCAGAGGTCTTCGCCAACATCAGTCTCGAGGTCTTGCCGTCTGCGTAGCATGACAGGTGAACGCGCAGCGAGCAGGACTCCCCCGCAAGGTGTGCCTCTATCCCGCCGCAGGATGCTCCAATCGCCGCATACAAGTTCAGAGTCCTCCACAGACACGTCAAGGAATGACTCCGTAACAGCTACAAGGTTGTGTTCCAGTAGAGCAAGATTATTACGCCACATGGACAATTTTGTTTTAAGTCCCCTTACATTCTGGTAAAATGCTCGAATACACACTGTTTTATTGGACGTTCGACTTGCCACGAAAGGAATTCTGCGTAGTGACTATCGTAGCGCTTGGACCAGTTTCGTTACTGACTCTGTTTGGACCTGTTCGACTTCTGTAGTTTATCCAAGGCTTTATTCTGGCGTTGACCGGCCATACATCGATAGAGTAGCACAGGTTGTAGTGTGCTTCAGGCACGCCTATCTTGTATGACTTGTAACTCCCTTTCGGGGAAAGCTCTTCTACAGTGCAGGTTCCTGTTGGGCATAACTGTTTTAGATAGTCGCTGACGTCTTTAACGTCAGATGCCATGTTCCAGAGGTGAAGATATTTTACCGGTTCTACTGCCTTCAGGGTAGTTATAATAATAAATAATGCTGGACAAATCACACAGCATCATCTAGCCCCAAGCTAAGCAGAGCTTGTGTTATGGGTACTAGATGACTGATATACTTAATACATCATACTACATAGATAGATATTTTTATTATACATACATATATAGAAAAACACCCAGAACACCCTGAACAAATATCTGCAGATCGTACAGACATTTGTCCCGAAGCGGGAATCGAACCCGCCACCCCTTGCGTCGCAGGCGGACCTTCGCCTGCTGCGCCACAGAGCTCGTCAGATTACGTATCACCTCTGTGGAACTGCGGGACCATCAATAACGATCAGTTATTGATGGTCCCGCAGTTCCACAGAGAAAAGTTGGTCGTCTGGTTTTACGTTTCTTGACCTCGATCCAGTGCTGATCAGGTACTAGAATTTCAGAATCATGGTCAACAGGAACTGGAACAACATGTGGTGGGCGGCCTTCAATGGAAGAAGTGAAATCTCTTTCTTGAGAGATCGGCAGTGCAGATTCTATAGACTCATGAACAGTGGTCGCTTGTCTTGAGAAACTTTCGACGCGTTTTGGGTCGCGTGTATACTGAACCGCACACCCAGGTTTCGATGATACAGTTTGATCCGGCTCTTGTTTATTAGAACATCTATTTTCGTATACCTCCAGTTTAGCATTTAGAGTAACCACCTGCTGAGCGTAGAAGTCAAACTTTGCATCATAGGAGGCGATTAGTGATACAGCTTTGGTAAGCTGTTCTTTTAAGGTAGCCATCTCGCATTTAAAGTTATGTATGATCGCAGTGATGTTAGTAGGTTCATCGCAATCGTAAGGTGAATCCATGTTGGTGGAAGGCGGAATTTTCTTTCTAAACGTTACGTTGTTGGTTTCGCGAGATTTCTTAGAACCAACTGGCGAACAGCTGTTGTCGCCTCCTCTTTTAGCAGCGCAGTGGCATTCGGGACATATCCAAGTATCTCTTTCATCGTTATTTAGGTGCTTCCCACCAGTGCATAAAAGATGATATCGCTTTTTGCAATCATCCATTACACATCGCATATACTCCTCATTTGGAAGAATACTACAGTTGCAGGCAGAGCAACTCATAACGAGGCAACGACGAAGTGGCCAAACAATACAAAACAAAACGGCCGGCCCTTAATGTGACGAATTTAGTGTACTAAGTTATTACGGCAGATTTTTCTTTTGCAGCTGGTAACTCCAAATGGTAGGATGTTTGAATGTTGCTCCGGTTGACTGATAAATGAGATATTGGGTATGCATGCTGCACTGACATATTCAAATGCAATGCGTTCAAAGCCAAAATCGGGCCCATAAGTCAACTTAGATTCCATTCACACTTATAAGCAGAAATTAAGGTCACCGTAGCCAAAGCCGGTTATAATATAAATATATAATATTATTATAATATAAATATAGTAACAATATTTTAAAGCTGAATAGTTTTTTGTTTGTTTGGTTGAACGCGCTTATCTTAGGAACTATGCTGGCTGGAATCGTAAAATTATTTTAGTGTTAGATAGCTGATTTATCGAGGGCTCTGACATATAACTCTGCAACACGTATCATAACATAAAATATAACATCAAAACGCGTAGTAAGTCGCGGGGAACATCTATTTGTTAAAATAATCATAAAAAGTTTGAAATCCACCGGCGATATCGAAAGTTCTTTGCCTTGTGGCGAGGAACGAGCGCGTCTCAGCCGGAAACTACGACTGGAAAATTTATGTAAGCTCAACAGAATAGAACCTTATTGACAGTACGCACGTTTATCGCTGCGTGGTGGTACAACGTGGCCGTAAGACCTGCACGCTGCATGTCTACGCAAATAGATTGTCTTGAACTTGAACAACAGCAAAAACATCTCCGAACGTGACTATGATTATAAGAAAACTAGCTGACCCTTGAAGTTTAGGTATCAAGTCGAGAAATGATAAAGATAATTTACGCGAGAAATAACCGGTCTAATGTGCTTATTTTACGGACGGTTGGACGTCCGTCTGTCTGTCTTATAAAATATTGAAACACCCTATAAATAAACATTAATTAACACTTGAAGAGCCGGAATCGGACCTAACTTCAATTTCAATATTTTTTCCCCTTCATTGAAATAAAGGAACGTTTTCAATTCTGTTGGATTTTTTCCATTACTAAACTTGCCAGCCGGTTAAATCCACAAACAGATACTAACAACAAACTTATATAAAATGACTGTTGTTTACATCGGGGATGATTATTAGATTAGGAGAATATTGCCTCTCCTCTCTTGCCCGTGGACGCAATTAGAATCTTCTATGGGATACCGCCGGAGGATAGGCAGCAGCGTCTTTTTATCAACATCCTGTACTGCACTCACCAACCCGCCTGCCAAGCGACAACCCCCTCATGATCTGTACTTGGAGATAATAATAATAATAATAATAAATCGTTTATTGCTGTATCTTATTTAAAAAAAACAGGATTTAGGAGCCTCCATTTAAGCAGAACAAATGCTTGTATTTGGAGACTCCGCTCTTGCCAGACATAAACAGATACTAGACTTAATAAGATAAATACAGTTTTTAATTTTAATTACAAACTAGACTAATCGACTAATCGGAGATCCCTGGGCTATGTCTAACAGTGGACGTCCTACTGCTGAGATAATGAAGAATGATATCAGAACTAGGTAGGTTAGGTATTTTATGGGATAAAAATATATAATTACGCATATTCTGGTAATTTGTTTACGCCCAAAAGATCAATAGGATTTCCGCTCGCCCATTCATTAGCCCACTCGAGACTACTGCGACGCGGGGCGATGAGTATTCTAGGATCGACGAAATTTGCGATGTGTCTTAACTTGAACAAATCTGGGTATAGTTCGACTGCCTCCGTGGTTGGTTGGTCTAATAGTCGACTGATGCGCATGAGGTAGCAGGTTCGATTCCCGCGACGGAACAAATGTTTGTAATTCTTCTGCAGATATTTGTTTCGGGTTTGGGTATTTTTTTATGCATGGTATGTATGTCTTTACAAAAAATAAAGGTAATGTATGTATGTCAGCCACATCGTCGCTTTCCATCAGATGAGATTCATCAGATCAGATGAGATTGTGGTCAACAAAGGTCTATCTGCAATAAAAAAAAATGCAGTGCTGCTCATCTTTCGGAGATTCTTACTGCATCACTAGGCTAAAGAGAATAGGCAATATTCTACTGCCAGCATCCCACGACCAAATGTCGGATATAACTTATTATTCGTAGCTCATGTTCTACGCCGTAGCACTATCATCGTAAACATCGTTTATTTACGTGTATATCTTCTGAGCGCCTTATTTGTTGTTATTTGATGTTTTAAGTATCTATTTTTAGAACTAACCGTCTGAGGGCCTGGGAAGCCATAAAATTGTTTGTTTTTTTAGAAACCATGTTTATTTCAAATATTGTAGTAGTTTATTACTTATTAAACTCAAGATGTTTATACTTTTAGTTAATTTAGGTCGTAATAGTAGTAGAGTAGAAGCAGTAGAGAGGTAAATATAAAATAAAACCGGGCAAGAGCGAGTCGGACTCGCGCACCGAGGGTTCCGTGCCATCATACAATATAATATATGACAAAGGCGATTTTATATTTGTTGGAGAACCTTGACAGCGCCATCTCTTGTCTGATAGCGGAACTTATGTAGATTTTTTACACTTTCGATGATTTCTAAAAAAGTATGCTATGTAGAGAGATTGTAATGAATTTCCTCTATTCTTTACATACACTTCTAATAGCAATAAAAGTTTCAGAGGTTTATCTCCGCAAACTTCGGAGATAAGGGGGGGGGAACGCTATTTTTTTCAACATTTTTATAAATAACTCAAAAACTATACAAATTAAAGGAAAACTAAAAACTGTTTATTAATGTGCAAAAGAATACCTTTTATATGACACCCCATATCACCTAGTAACTTTCCAAAAATTGTGTAAACGCCCCTTCCACCCCCATTGTCTAAAAAACTATGCAAATTAGAGAATTCGCTACAATTTTCCTATAAAGTTAAACATACACTTATATTAGCTATAAAAGTATCACGAGTTATCTCTGCAAACTTCGGAGATAAGGGGGGGGGGGGGGACGGTCGTTTTTTCAACATTTTTGTAAATAACTCAAAAACAATATGGCTTAAAGGAAAACTAAAAACTGTTTATTAATGTGTAAATGCATACCTTTCATATGATACCCCACATCGCCTATTAACTTCACAAAATTTTTGAAAACCCCCCTTCCACCCCCCTTGTCTAAAAAACTATGCAAATTAGAGAGTTCGCTATAATTTTCCTATAAAGTTTACACTTCTATTACCTATAAAAGTATCACGGGTTTATCTCTGCAAACTTCGGTGATAAGGGAGGGGGGGGGGGGGGGGAACGGTCGTTTTTTCAACATTTTTGTAAATTACTCAAAAACGATACGGCTTAAAGAATAAATAAAAACTGTTTATTATTGTGCAAATGAATACCTTTCATATGATAACCCACACGGCCTAGTAACTTCACTTAAAATTTTTGAGATCCCCTATGCGCCCCCCTGCAATCAAAATAAGAATATTTTTTAACATTATCTTATATGCTATATTAGTAAAAAAGTGTTGTCTTTTACCATTTTAAATTGCAAGTCGATAGCATCAGTAGTTCTCGAGATATCCATTTGTGACAGACAGACAGACAGACAGAGTGATTCTATAAGGGTTCCTTTTTACCGTTTTGGTCCGGAACCTTAATAGTGGAAGTGGAATTGTAGTAGAGTAGTGGTTAGTAGTTGAGTAGTAGCAGGCGTCCGTCACTCGCTCAAGACCACGCGTTAAATGCTTACCGCTTGGTGTAACGTCGGTGTTACGCCGGCAGTAGGCTGCCACACGCCCGCTTGAGCGCACGCACGCTAAATGCGTTCCTTTTGATGCCGAAACCGCGTAGCTATTGTGCAGTGGATGGATGCCAAAGTCATATTTTTAGCACTATTTTAGATTTTATCAGTCGGTTGTTTTAAATAATTATTCGCGTACCTAACTAGTTGTTTAAATCGATTATAAATGGATCCCTACGGTTGAAATTATGATGATGATAATGATGAAATGGATTCCTACTACTTTTATAAATTCTCACCATATTTTCCTCTCAGAACATAGGAAGCTGGTATTCAATTAGAACAAAATTAACTTTATATATCGGAAATCACAGCAATAAGCATCTCACAGCAGATTCACACTAGAATACATCTTCACAGAACACTGTTACCACTATTGCATACGCTTTGTTCCTGTTTTTTTCATGCGTACCTATTAAAATTATTTACGCGATTCAGCATATTTTCAACGTTAAAATTTAGTAACCATGATTTTAGATAAGGAAAAAAATAACTTAATCATATTTGATCAACCAATTGAAATGAACTGTTTTTTTTCACCACATTCGTTTTATTATCAAAATCATCGTAGAAGCAACCCTAGCCACTCATACGTATGATGATGATAATGATGAAATGGATTCCTACTACTTTTATAAATTCTCACCATATTCTCCACTTAGAACATAGAAAGCTGGGGTTCGGAATTAAATCGTAGTCCAATTAGAACAAAATTAACTCTTTATATCGGAAATCACAGCAATATGAATCTCACAGCAGATCCACACTAGAACACATCTTCACAGAACACTGTTACCACTATTGCATCCGCTTTGTTCCTGTTTTCTTCATGCGTACCTATTAAAATTATTTACGCGATTCAGCATATTTTCAACGTTAAAATTTAGTAACCATGATTTTAGACAAGAAAGAAATGTATCAATCATTTTATAAAACTTAATCATATTTAATCAACCAATTAAAATGAACTGTGCTTTTCACCACATTCGTTTTACTATCAAAATCATCGTAGAAGCAACCCTAGCCACTCATTCCATGCCGCGTCACAGATTACTTGCAAGTAGGTGGGGAGGGTGAGCAAAGCAATCTCAACTCTTATGTTTGCATGCTTATGGAACACTCTTTCTCGCTGTGAACTGCTGGTATTAAAACAATTGTAGGCTATTATAGCGTAGGTATTTTCGCTTTTGTATTGGAGTGATGTATCTGTTAGTATCTGTAATTTGTGGTAGTAGTAAGTATTACGAGTTGCAGTAGGAGGAAAACCAGTAAGTTGATGTACTGCAGGTAGTTGACGATGAGTTGTTGTAGGCGGTACAAAGTGCGCCGGGTCAGCTAGTTATCTATAAAATAGTTTTAAAGACGATTATATATAAACGATTTAAAACAGGAGGAGGTTCTGAAGTTTGTGTGCTTTGTTTTTTTAATGTTTCTTATCATCCACAGAGCTGCATCTGTGTTCTGTGGTGACCTCAGAACTCTGTCGTTTATGAATCGACTGTTGTTGTTTCTCGAAACTCTTCAAAATTACATAATTAGCGGGTGACGTCATCGAATCATAAATTGCTATGCCCTTGCAGGGTTTATGTTTGTAACTACTTACCTAATTTGTAAGATCTTATGTAACAACATGTTCGCAATAAATATATTGAGTATTGAATCATGTCAAAGTAAATCTCTATCGACTAATGATCATACTTACCCACAAATCATCATCATCATGAGGAAATATAATGATTTATTTATAATAGTGTCTAATGGAGGCCTGGGCCTGGCATGTGCTAAATTTAAACTTGCGGTTGGATATTTTGTTTTACTAAATGTTTGCTTGCTTTTAAGCCCAGTTCTGATGATGATAAATCGAGGGAAGTACCAAATGTAATAAGCTTACTTGTAGCACTGTGTGTATTTTCAGTAACATTTTAAGTAAACATCGAGAATTTTTTTTTTTTGTTGATATCTTCAAATATTATTAAGAAGTATCCTATACTGAAAAGTGAGTGCTTTAGACTGGTTATAAGCTTACTAACAGCACTGCGTATTTTCTGTATCAGGTTAGGTAATTATCGAGAATTATCGTTTTTTTGTTGATAATTTAAATAATTGTTACTAAGAAGAATCCTATACTGAAAAGTGAGAGCTTTATGCTAGTTATAAGCTGATATGACGATGATTAAGACTGAGAACGATTTTGTATTTATCTATGTATAAGCTTTGGTGTGATTTGCCGTGGGGCAGTAGAATGCTACCCCTCCTTTCATGCCCGTGGATGAAGTAAGCGATATCTAAGGGATATTTCCGGAAGATGGACAGCAGCGTGTTTCCGTGTATCAATATCCCGCCTGCCAAGCGTGGTGAGTACCTATGGCAACTACCCCTCATGGAGAAAGAGGGCGGCCTGTGTTCAGTAGTGGGTGTTTTACGCCAGAAAATGAAGCTTTGTCACTGTTTGACCGCTAGCCGTTACTACAGTAGTAATTAGTTACTAAGACATGTTGGCCAAGTGGTATGTACCCCCGACTTTTAATCGAAGGTCGTGGGTTCGATACCGGCTGTGAACCAATGGATTTTTCTTTCTGGAAAAGTGTAAGTTCACATTTAACACGTGCTTAAAAACAACTGGAGTGAAATGGTTAGAAAGCGAACAAGACGTAAGAAATGGCATAACGTGTAGGAGGCCTCCATTGGGTTGAATGTGCCTAAGAAGAAAAAAAGTTGATGGGGGTTATTACTGTACATTTAGGTAATGCAGTTTTATAAGATAGTAAATGTGACTATCCATGTAGAATAATTTTAAAATTAATGAGCGAAAAAGGGAAAAATCCTTAGGTTATTTTTCATTTTTTAATTTTTAACTAATAACTAGTCTACTATGAGTTGTCACTGTTAGATCGCCAGCCGTTACTACAGTAGTAATTAGTTACTATGTTAAGTTACTATGACATCTGTCAGATTTGTAACTCATGGTACCGAATTCTAAGCAAATGAAGCCAGAACAAACTACAGTCGTGAACACAGCATGATATCAATCTGATGGATATTACCCGTCTCTTCATGGTTTCTTTGAAAAAGTATTGAGACTGGAAATACCTTATAATTTGTTTGTTTTGATTTGTTGCTCAGCTTTAAGAGCGTCCCACTACATATAATCAAGACAAGATTTATTTCATTAGGTATGTATAAAACTGGTGACTTAAACTATAGTCCATTTCACGTAGGATGTGTTCAGTGACAGCAGAATTTAGATGTAGGTCTACCATGAGTTTATCATCTATACTCGCTAGCGACTGTAGTTAAAGAAATGTATGAAAACTTGTACAGCGCCTCTAGCGGACAGTTTGGTACTAAAATACGCAGTAAACTATACTACAGCGACTGTAGTTTGTTCTGGCTTCATTTGCTTAGAATTTGGTACCATGAGTTACAAATCTGACAGATGTCATAGTAACTTAACATAGTAACTAATTACTACTGTAGTAACGGCTGGCGATCTAACAGTGACAACTCATAGTAGACTAGTTATTAGTTAAAAATTAAAAAATGAAAAATAACCTAAGGATTTTTCCCTTTTTCGCTCATTAATTTTAAAATTATTCTACATGGATAGTCACATTTACTATCTTATAAAACTGCATTACCTAAATGTACAGTAATAACACCCATCAACTTTTTTTCTTCTTAGGCACATTCAACCCAATGGAGGCCTCCTACACGTTATGCCATTTCTTACGTCTTGTTCGCTTTCTAACCATTTCACTCCAGTTGTTTTTTTGACGTCATTGTACCATTGCATCTGCGGTCTGCCTTTTGGGCGTGTTTCGTCCCACGGCCTCCACTTGGCCAGCGTTTGCACCACGAGCCTTTTTGATCTGGATTGAGTTTCATGTTGAAAGCGGACTCGGTCTTAGGGTAGGCTGCCCACGCTAATCTTATACGCCAATCGATTTCGGTCGTTTGGTTTTCCATACCCACAATATACAATAACACGCCTGAGTGTTAATATTTATTATTATTATTATGAGCCATTTGGGTCCCACTGCTGAGCAAAGGCCTCCCCCAATTCCCTCCATACATCCCGATCCTGAGCTGATTCCCTCCAGTCAACGATGTACTGATCGAGTTCGTCCCGCCATCTGCGCTTCGGTCTGCCGCGTCCCCTTCTTATTTTATTATATTTAAAAATATTTGAATGATAAGACACTGTTCATCTCAGAAAATAATGATAGTTTCGATATGAAAATATGAACAACTAGCTTCTGCCCGCAGCTTCGTACGCGTTGTACAGTCAGCGTCATAACTATGCTCCTTACACAAGACACCCAGCTTCAAATCCCTACGGGGCGGTCGTTTTTGCTGGAATAGGTAGCAGACAACCATACAACCTTAGAGATTTATAATTTCATAGTAGGATAAGACTTTAACTTGCTGTAAACCTTAAGAGGACCTGTTACTTACCGATACAGTAAGATGTACTTCAATTGGCAAACTCTAAAATATTTATTGCGTAATATAAACCTCGAGAAAATAACAAAACGCGTCTTTTGAACTTGCGTCACCAGGAAACCTTGCTTACGCTCTATACCAACTTCAAGATAATCTGTGCTCGATCACGAGTCTCAACTTGTGCTTCGAAAAAAGGATTTCTTTATTTCTTGAATCGTTTTTTGTAAAATAACGTGCTTAATAAAATATTGTGCATGAACGCCTTTCGGATGGCTCTTAAAGTATCATTTGTATACTGGGGGAATCCTTCAAAGATGTCACCTTTCTAAATGGAGTATGGATATCGAACTCTTATCGGTCAAGCCTAACCTCGATGTTTGACCGCGCGGACAATGGGCCACATACCCACCTGATCGGTCTTGCACCGCTACACACCCGACCTCCAGACCATAAAGGCCAGTGGCTATCACAGCCACGGGACCTTCTTCAATAGGGAGCGTTGAAGATCACCACCATCACCATCCGCATTCAAAGATTCCAGCCCTCAAGGCACTTATCGAATGACCCAGAAGTTGTAACCCCTGGAGTGGAAGCCGGAGTAAAGAGGATAAGCCTCGAGGCCCCACCCATTGACCCCAACAGGAGTACTGATGACAGCGACGACGAAGTGCAAACCCTGTTAGCAAATTAAAGTACACGATTATTTAAAAATACGCAAACTCATTAAAAGATTTATTTTAAGCAGAAGACTCTAACACGAAAATAAACAAATGGAGTTGGTTGTACAACACTTTTCCAACTTTATTCTTTGACAATTTTCATCGAGTTAATTCATTCTGGAACTTCAACTAGTTTAGGTGTTTTGAGCCAAGTTTAACAACAAGTATTAATTGTCCTAGTATCTGAGGATAGATAAATCATAGATCAAATAAAGCACGGCTTGAATCGAACCCACCTACGACTTTGAATGATTGAGAGTTGAGTTGAGTGGTATGTACCAATGAGCTACATACCACTCGGCCATCATGATTTTTAGGGTTCCGGACCAAAATGGTAAAAAGGAACCCTTATGGTGTGACTTCGTCTGTCTGTAGGTCTGTCACAGATATCTTAGGAACCACTGATGCTATCGAGTTGAAATGTGAAATGGTATTAAAATACTGTTATTATAAGATAAGATAATTTATTGTTTGTATGGGCGGATAGGGGATCTCAAAATTTTTAAGTTAAGTTACTAGATCGTGTGGGGTATCATATGAAAAACAGTTTTTATTTTTCCTTTACGATGTACCATTTTTGAGTTATTAACAAAAATGTTGAAAAAACTACCGTTCCCCCCCTTATCTCCGAAGTTTGCAAAGATAAACTCGTGAAACTTTTATAGCTAACAGAAGTGTATGTAAAATATATGGGAAAATTATAGCAAACTCTATAATTTGCATAGTTTTTTAGACAAGGGGGGTGGAAGGGGGTTTTCAAAATTTTGTGAAGTAACTAGGTCGTGTGGGGTATCATATGAAAGATATTTATTAGGACATTATTGATCAGTTTTTATTTTTCCTTTAAGCCGTATCGTTTCCGAGTTATTTACAAAAATGTTGAAAAAACTACCGTTCCCCCCTTATCTCCGAAGTTTGCGGAGATAAACTCGTGAAACTTTTATAGCTAATAGAAGTGTATGTGAAGTAATTGGAAAAATTATAGCAAACTCTCTTATTTGCATAGTTTTTTGAAAAAATGGAATGAGGCCACAATCTTGGTGAGGGCTGGCGGTGTGCTGGTCTGCAGTAGTTTGAACACCACGCCCGGGTGTCACACGTGGTTAAAGGCCTTCTCGATGTCAAGAAAGACCCCAACCGTGGTGCGCCGGGCGTTATGTTCCTCCGCCAGGTGATGGAGCACACGTGTCAGCTGTAGGGTCGTAGAGTGTCCGCTTCGAAAACCAAATTGTTCGGGGCGGGGCTGGATGGTGGGATACAGGCGGCGGAGAAGGAGGCGCTAAAACAGCTTCTACCGTCGATAGCTGGGTAATTGGACGATAGCTAACTGGATACCTCTTGTCCTTCCCGGGTTTTTGCAGTACGATGACTCGCCCGTTCTTCCACAGGTCCGGAAAATGGCCCGTCCGGAGAATCATGTTAAAAAGCCGGGCAAGTGTTTTTATTTCTCATCGGGGGAGGTGCTTATATAAAGTTAATATTAGCACATTAATAAACAGTTTTCTGGTTTACCTTCCTTCTGTGACACAATTACACTGTATATTGAGGCAGAATCCTCGGCGCGCGAGTTCGACTCGCTCTTGGCCGGTTTTATTTAATAAAGTATTTGCTACGTTTTAACATATTTTTTTATCTTCGCGGAGACTCGCTGTGCTCGCTACAATATGGGTATCAAATGAAGGCCTTGCTGAGAGTTACTCGAAAAAATTAAATAACATCAGTCTAAATCTAACATGGAGGTATACTCAAGATGGCGGACTAGTTATTCTTAATGTACTTATTTTTCAAACAATGTAAATACGAGTACCTGCTTAAATCTCGCGACAAGCTTTTTATTGCATTATATTGTGTAAAGACGTTTTAAGTTGACATTAAACTTTAATGCAAAATGTTTATTTTATTATTTTTAGTGGTACGTTTAAATAAATTGTTATAAAGTTTTTTATTTTTAATTTATTTTAAGAAGAGCATAACCATATAGAACACGGTCATGGTGGAAAAATAATTCACAATTAGTATCTGCAAGTACTTACTACGAGGTTTAATTATGGCTCTCAGTTTTAAAATCTGGAAGCCCATAGTGTAAACTTTAAATGCCATTTCTTCAGAGTATTCACACAGTTTGAAACAAAACAAAAAGAACAAAATACGTAATGGTGAAAATAAGTACAAATCAAGTACGAAATAATGGTTTTTCCATTAAATTCGTATATTACTTTTTGCTGTCGTCAATGGGTAAATTGGTGCGGTATGACCTAGTTAGCGTTAGTTAGCACCAATCGACCTATTCATTCATCATTCAAGCGGGGCGAGGGGTCCAAGGCTCGTATGATGACGTCACGCTGTTGGCTTTAAAATACACCCCCCTAGCATCGCACAACCGCTGCAGTCCTTCCTTGTGACCTACTGACCCAAAATTGGATTCATGTGACGTAGACAGTACACCCCTGCCGGGATGTTTAATAGTGTAACACTGGCTGCGCATAGATCGGAAAGCAAAAGCTTTTGGGTGGTATGCAGTTGGGTTCTCAATGGAAGTGATCACGCAAGCAGGTGCAGGTACTTGCTGGGTCTGTGTGCGCGTTGTCAGTGTCGCGGTGCGGCCGTGAGGGGGCCTTCCTGTTGGCCTTCAGGCTTAATATAGACCGTGGCTGAAACTTCTGCGGCCGTTGTTATAACAGGAATCAAATCTAAAATAAGAAGGGCAAGGGAAGGCCATCCTACCCTACGGTACGCTATATCTAGAATTCTAGATATAGCGTACCGTAGGGTAGGATGGCCTTCATTCAACAGTAAAAGAAGAATTTTGTTCCTTCTGTTGTATTATGATTGCCAAATAGTAAACTTACTTTGTCGCAGAACTTTTCATCTACATGATTAGGGAACAAATCACCTACAAACTAACAGGCACATCATGGTTTTGTTTTCAATAACCTTTTTGTACAGATGCTGCTAAATGTTGAGCGTAACAATTAAAACTAATTTTATTTTGTAGTAACGTCAGACCAAACAATTCTAAAACATGTGGATATGGTTAAGAAGCAAGTTTTATGTTTTGAGAACAATGAATTCGGATTTTGGCTATTATCGATAATAATAATAATAATAATAAAAACGTTTATTTTCAGAAAGGTCTTACAGGTATGAAAAACCTAGTATAACAGTCTTAGTTTCAACACCTCGCTCTTACTAAGTACTAGACTTGTGATAAAGACGCGAGGGATCTCTACCTCGGCACAGTTTACATTTAGTTTAACTAGGTACCTACATTTCTTAAAAAGGATATAATAGATACTAAATGTTAGAATGGAAACAGCAAAAAGTTATCCAACCTAAAGCCCATAGTGTACATACAGGAGCCTAATTATATTAGGCCCCTTTAGTTAGGCTACACATTAATTATGGGTACATATTGTGCACGTCCTGTGGGACGTGGAAGTAAAAAAATAATTAGGTTACATAACATACTCTTATTAACCTCTCACTCCGGTACTGGACGTGGATATTTTTGGAACATATCTCTGCGTATCAAAATAATGACATGTCCGAAAAATATGGGTGTATAGTTGTGACAGTGATATGTCACTGGAAAAGACAGACCACCTGAAGTCAATAACAAAATTCGGCTACCGCGGTGTCTTTGAGAGACAAGTCATAAAATTGTTTTGGCCACCATATATACCACGGTGTCACCCACATTTCCGTAAGGTTACGCAAGTAGTTTTAGTGTGAAAATGTGTCAAAAAAAATCGGCTGCCACAGTGTCTGCCAAAGTTCTTAGGTCAGATCACATCAGGTAGAGTTTGAAAGCAAGGTCGTGAAAAAATCCAGTAGCACAGCGCGTCTGTCAAAGTTCCTAAAGTCAGGTCGCGTCAGTTAGAGTTTAAATTAAAAGATACAAAAAAATCAGATTGCGCGGACCAAGCGTCACCAAGCGGACCAACGTTAAAAAAATGGCAAGTGGTTTACGAGAAAAATGTGTAGGAACCACTGGTATGGGTAATCTATTTCTATCTGCTTGCGGAAAGAGAATTGGGATAATGACTTTGAGACTTTGGACTTTGAGATTAGGTCGTTTATTTTGGGGTTATTATATTCAGGTTGATACTACAACCTGAATATAATAAATACGTTTCATAATCAATCACGTTGTTTTTTTTTCTAAATTGTATGTTTTTTAATGTTTTAATCGCACGTTTTTATTTTGTGGGTTTTTGCCGGTTTAAATTTTTAGTATTTTCTATGTTTATATTTTTTTGTGGTCTGTTTTTTTCTATTTTGTATGTTTTTTGTGATATTTTAATTGTAAGTTTTTATTTTTTAATATATATACTGTTTTTTTTAAGATTGTTTACCGTCGATCTATTCACTCTGTCCCTCTCCTTCTCTCCTTTGTGGTAGTGAAGTCACCCGGGGCCTCAACTAAAAACCAGCATAGCATCTGAGCTTGGCCAGGTGCTACACAATGCTGAGTTAGGGACCCATTTACCCGCGCCACATCCGCTTCTTCCTACTGTCCGCAATGTGTTATATTTTATTGTATGTTTTATGATTTGTGCATGTAATGAATAAATGTTTTTCTTCTTCTTCTTCTTCATAATATAATTGCTGAAATGACTTGACTATAATATTTTTCCAACTTACACTTTTATTTGTATCTTACTTTGGATAAACCTTTTCGACTATTTACTAAACCATGTTATGGCTACAAAATCTAAGGTATCAATCATGCCTGCCCGGAACCCTCTTGATAATTGTATTATTTGCCCCATTAAAGACAATTTATGAGATTTTAGCTTATTTTTAGTCTTCATCGTAAATTCATTAGTTATTTTTAAAGTAACTCAGCCGAAACACCTACACAGAACAGGACTTATAACTCAATATTTCGGGATTGTTTCAGCTCTCTTAAAAGTAAGTGCTTTTAAATAAATCTTTTAAGTAATATATTTTTAGAATAGCAGAATGCCTATAAAATGATATCGTAGAGGTCAATGTGAATCGTTCATCATATTTTTGTCATGCTTCTTAATTAAAATCAATCTTTGTTACTTACGTTTTAATGTACAATCAAATTTAGTTTTGGAATGTGTTTTACTATAAGCCCTTTTTAAGAGTTTTCGCATACATAGTTACATACATACAGGGCAAGCTAAATAAAAGCTTGTAAAAAATCGGATTGCGCAGACCAAGCGGCGGTTAAAACCTAAAAAAAAATTTATAACTTCACGCGTGTTTTTCACTTACAGGGGATCTACCCAAATTAGGAAAACATGGCAAGAGTAAGCTTGTAAAATAACATGTGACCTACCCGGACTGCAAAACGAGGAATCAAATAATAATATTACTTATTCTACCCAAATTGTATAATAAATATGTAAAAAAATACCTATTCTACAATTTAGATGTAAATTTACGTTCTTGTTTTTCAGTCTGGGTAGGCATAATATTTTTAATCACAATAATAACATTAAACTGTTCATCAACAGGAAAATTGCATGATCGTATAGTATAGGCCCAGATCGATGCATTCGGGTCATTCACCTCGGCTCGTTCCGTCCAACTTCTGTCTTAAATAAACGACCTCGGAATTCTACTGCCTTATAAATGTAATATGCACTGCAATGCAGCTATGAAATTATGTCAGCTTGTTAGAAACTTCAGCTCTTTCGGTAATTTTTTTAAACTTTCGCGATCACAACACATTATTAGTGGAAGGTTTAAAATGATCCCCTAAGGGAAAATAGCTGTAATTCGAATGTATGCTGCTTTTTATTTGACTTAAAATGTTTAATTATTATAATATAAATAAAATAATATTTATCGCGTAGTTTCCTTTATTCTTACGCTTTTATATCCCGACGCTTCCACCGGATCTGTTCGGTAGGTACCGAACAGATCCGGTAAATCCGAAGTAAAATTTGATTGGTTTATAAAGTACTTACTAGGTATAACTACCGAATGAGAGAATAATTCTTAAATTTTTCAACAAAAGAACTTTCAATGTAAAATCTTTCAATTACAAAATTTCATATGTTGTAAATACCCAAACCAAATTTATCATGGATCTTTTTCGTCAGCTCCACTTTACCAAATCATACTTTCTGAATGCCAATGCTTGACCATGAGCTAAATATGTCAAAATCGCCTACAATATTTACCTCAAAGAGTTCCCTCGATTCCTCATGAATAAGAAATAAGTTTGTAAAAAAATTGGAACTAATTCAAAGTTCGAACTCAAAAATAATTTTCCAAACCAGTTATTTATAAAAATAAAATGACGACTTGAGATCCTCTTTCTTTTAGGGATATTTTTGGCAATTTTTTTGACACATTTTCATAAAAAAACGGCAAAAAATAAAATATAGCTTATTATTATTCCACTTAATTTGTATACTAATTTATAAACTTGTAAAAATACATTTTTTACTATAAATAAATAGAGGTATAACCCTATCACCAAGGCTCTTACGGCGCCTACTACAACTACAAAGAACGGACCTAAGGACAGTGGTGGGGACACTAACAGGCCACTGCATCCTTAACAAACACCTCTACAACATCGGAGCCACAGACAGACCTCTCTGCAGAGGATGTCTGAAGGAGGTCGAATCAGCTGCCCACGTAGTCCTGGAATGTGAGGGAGTAACAGCACAAAGACAACAAATCCTCAAACAACCGAGGTCACTTCGTGAAGCCTGTGAAGATCACAGGAAGATTCTGCGCTTCTGGTCGGAGTTGGGCTGGCTATGCTAGCCAGACACCTCACGCATAATGGACCAACTTTGAGTCTAAATGCGGAAACGGAGTCACACACACACACACATAAAAAGAAATATAAAACAAATACTCTACAGTAAAAAATATATTAAAACGATGAATCTACGGCCCCGAAGCAAGGCTCAAGCGGTCGGTGACTAGGGCTGCAGGGAGAGGAATCTCCTCACTATACGTGCCGAGTCCAGGGGTACTGCCTTTTGGATCTGACTCTAGATACAACTGCCTAGCGAAAGTCTCCCGAGATGTTGATCGAGACTCTTCGCTATGAGTCCGTTAACGGAACGACTATCAGAACAATAGTCGCTGAGTCAACTTCCCACATGGTGCCAATCTCGTGGGCTAAATAAAGATATTTGCTGAGCTTATCTTTCTCGGCTTTGACGAGATTGGCATCATGTGGAATGGTGACATCAACGAGTGTTGCCTTCCGCTCCTACCGATCTATCAGAACGATATCAGGTTTATTCGCAAGAATAGTCCTGTCCGTAATTATAGATCGGTCCCAATAGAGCGTGGCAAGGCCATTTCAAGAACCGGCTCCGGTGCGTATTTATAATACGGAACTTCAGGGCCCGTAAGGCCATATCGAAGAGCAAGTTGCTGGTGAATGATCTTGGCTACTTGATTATGTCTGTGCAAATACTCAGAGTTAGCAAGATGCGAACTGCTCGTCAGTACATGCCTGAGGGACTCCCCAGGTTGGTGACATGCCCGACATATGTCAATTGTCTCATCTTTCAAATTCAAGTTTATCCATCAGCCTGGTATATATTAGTTATTTTAGTATATAAGAACCACCAGACACTCTCGTATATATGTTTGATGACGTGTTCCTTAAAAGCTTAGGCTTTCTCTCTCTTTTCTCTTTCAGCCGTTGGACATCCACTGCTGGACAAAGGCCTCCCTCATTGATCCCTAAGTACTAATCATGAGGGGTGGTTGCCATACATGCCGTGGGGTGCAGGCAGTAGAATGTTGCCCCTCCTCTCTTGCCCGTGGACGCAGCAAGAATCTACCAAAGGATACCTCTGGAAGATGGGCAGCAGCATCTTTCCGTGAAACAACATCCCGTACTGCGCACGTACCCGCTTGACAAGCGTGGTGGGTATGGCAACCACCCCTCAAGACTTAGGCTTTAGGAGCTCAAATATCGATCTGACCAAAGTGGGCTTAAATAAACCCCGCCGAAATGGTGTATTTGTTAGGGATTTTCATTGAAATATGTACAGGAAAAATAAATATGTATCTCTAATTATTAAAAGTCACAATAAGCCCAAATAAAACGCCCTACTTGTTACCTGTTAACCACAACATTACAAACACCGGTGTTGGAAACTATAGAAGTAAATTAAATGTGCATTTAATTGTACAAAACGTGCGGCGCTGCAGTGTGGGCGGACAGGCTGTGCAGGTGATTGGAATTAAGCCTTTTCTAGTTTTACAGTGTAAAGCGAAATTGGACTAGAAAAACGTGATTTTCATCTGAAGTTAAAAATCGAATATAAATTGGTTTTCGTTTGGTTATCAAGAAGGCTTTTGCGTAATAATTGATTGAAGAGGTTAAAGGCAGAATCACAGTCGGTTTAAACGAGGTGAAACTGTCTTAACCATTATATTTATCAAGGTTAGGACGGTTAATCATACAAATCATAAAAATCATCAAAGGATAGTCAAACAAATTTATTTGTTTCGGTTCGTAATGTCAATTGTTGTTGAATAGAGCTATCCGCTTGGATTCAAAAATTAGCAAGACACTGAATGAACACTCTGGATATATCTATATAAACTTCTGAAAGGTAACACTTGTATGAGATAATGCCTTTTTATGCAGGTAAAATCCGTATAAAGCCGCTAGCAGTAGCTAGTGAGTAGTTAATACCATTTCGTATATTAGTTGCATTAGGTATGAAAGAACGGCCAAAAATTCCTGTTCCTATCCATAAAACAGATTATCTTAAGTCGAGTTTGAGAATGTAATCCTACCCCTTATAGGTATTTGCCGTGGGGTGCCGGCAGTAGAATGTTGCCCCTCCTCTCATGCCCGTGGATGCAGTAAGAAAAGGCATAACTCTGGAAGATGGCCAGCAGCATCTTTCCGTGTAACAAAATCCCGTACTGCGCTCACCAACCCGCCTGCCAAGCGTGGTGAGTATGGCAACTACCCCTCATGGAGATCCATGAGGGAGGCCTGTGTTCAGTAGTGGACGTTTTACGGCTGAAATGATGATGAATAAGGACTACGTAAGTTTGTTATTTAATTCTCTGCATTTAGATTTAGATTTATTTCAAAAGACATAAGTTTACAGTTATGACACCAAAACACTTACTATCTTAATTTACTTAAATATACTAGAAGAGATCTAACAATAATAAACAACTTATCGTGAAACATGTCGACGTGCTGGAACTCTTGCAAAAATGAGTTTATAAGCGCTTGTGCTCTGATCGTCGGCGAATTGCTTGCATGTTGGGTTCGCGTAGCACTACCACCAAATAGGTTGTGCTGACGACGACCTGAGCGCACATAGTTATTAGGTACATATAGATTTAAGCTACTGAGAACACCCGGATTATCGACTTTATTGTGAAGAATTAAATAGTAATGAATAACCAGCTGCAGCTTACGCTTTAGCTCTAATGTCTCAACACCTATCATACCTGAGACAAACAAAGATGGAAATAGATAGGGATAGTAACCATATTGTCTTTTATAAACGTATCTACAAAATTTACGTTGAATTCTCTCCAACATCATGCAATATTTTGCCTCTCGCGGGTCCCACACTATAGCGCTGTATTCCAGCTTGCTGCGGACAAAAGCATTATAAAGCATGATGGCCACTTTTATGTCTTGGAATTGTGCAGCTGTTCTCATTATAAAGCCCAACGTTTTGTTCGCATTCTTGCATAGCGATATAATATGCTCACGAAAATCAAGACGCGAGTCCATAACGAGCCCCAGATCACGAATCTCGCCAACCCTTTCCAAGGCAGTGCCGTCAAGAGTGTAAGATTGTGTTAGTGGTGTTCGTAGTCTGGAGAAAGTAATGACCTTACACTTTGACACATTAAAAGCCAGCCTATTCGCTTGACTCCACCCTGAAACAGACTCCAAGTCCTGCTGTAATTTCAGGCAATCAGAAACCTGACCAACTGAAAGATATATCTTTAGATCATCGGCAAACATTAAGCAATCCGCCACGGTAAGTACTTGTGGCAAGTCGTTTATCATGGCCAGAAAAAGAGTGGGACCAAGAGTACTACCCTGACTGACCCCTGACCTCGTATAGTATATGTTCGACTGATACATATTAAGCCGCACGTATTGCCTACGATCTTTCATATAATCAGCTAAAAATTTTAGCAATTTGGGTGTGGTACCCAGAGTTGATAGCTTTCCTAATAATATGTCGTTGTCGACAACATCAAAAGCCCGCCTGAAATCCAACGACACAGCATCAACCTGTTTACCTGCATCCATTTGGATTGCCGCAAAATCCACAAAGTTTACATGGTTGGTCGTTGTAGAACGAGCTCGGCAAAAACCATGTTGTTTGTTACTCAAACTTACTTCAAATTGTCGGGTGATGTGGCAATTCAATATGGACTCGAATATTTTTGCAAAAATCGTTAAAACTGCTATTGGTCTAAAGGTGGTAACATCTAAAGAAGTCCTTATCTTAGGGACAGACATCTACATCTACACTAATAACAAAGAGGAAAGATTGGATTATTTGTTTGTTTGGATTCATTGAATAGGCTCCGAAATGACTGGACCGATTTGAAAAGTTCTTTAACCATTAGAATGCTACATTATCCCTGAGTAACATAGGCTATCTTTTATTCCCGTATTCCCACGGGAACGGGAGCTACGCGGGTGAAACCGCGGAGTGCGGCTAGTATGTTATAAAAGACGGGCTCAGACCCGTCTTTTATTTGGGTTCGTGGCTTTGGCCCCCTTATGCCTACGTCTACCTTGTCTACCAACTGGCATTCAGCTTTTGTGTCAGTAGCTACTAGAAGTTTGTGTGAATAGTACATCCGGGGAAGTAACTACCTCTATTCTAGTATCTATTTCTGCCGCCAAGCCAGCGAGGTGGCCGGAGAAATTAGGAGCACATGAGATATTACAACTCTATGTCTCAGGGTGACGGGTGCAATGCAATACAGCGTTGGTCACGTGCTTAGTGAACGCGACCACCGCGGTTATAATAGGCAAAGGTTAAAAAATACAAAATAATTTATTGAGAACTAGTACTTGTAGCGTTTTGCTCTATGGAATGTTTATTCAATAGAGCAAAACCAAAGACAGTGGAAATGTCTTTGAGCAAGGCTACAGTAAAATCGTCGAAACAAGTCAGAAAAAACGCTACAGAAGTCAATAAGTGTTTACTTATTGACTTTGACTTTGTACTTAATAAGACAGGTTACCTACATATGGAACAAGGAGGTTACTGCTTAACTTCAGGAGGGCCTTCGGCTTGTATCATCATTTAGTCCTACAACATAAAAAAAGGTTTTTGTATGTTCTTGCTGTATGTAGGTAGATACATACAGCTAGAACATACAAAATCCTTCTTTTATTAGTCAATTATATCATCATTATGAGGTCATAAGCATGACAGGGTGCCGACGGTAGAATCTAACCTCTCCTCTCTTGATCGTGGATGTCCCGTACTGCACTCGCCAACCCGCCTGCCAAACATGGTGAATATGGCAACATCTCCTTCATGATTAGTACCTACTTGGAGGTCCATATGGGAGACATGTCCAGCAGTGGAATTCTTACTGCTGGGATGATGATGCATTATGTCATCCATAAGAGATGCAAAACATTCTAACATATAAAAAACTAGTCCTGTCCAGTATATTTGTAGTCAAACTAAATGAATAATGGTAATCCATATTTTCGGATATCACAAGATTTTGGTTTTACAGAAAATAAAATACTAATTTACGATGTACTTGAATAAAATAATTAGTATTTTATCTTCATATAAAGAAATTATTGTTGGTCTTTTTAATGGCCAGTTTAGTTTTACTACGTATTATTTCGAGGTTTATTTATTAGGTGTATTTGCCGTGGGGTGCCGGCAGTAGAATGTTACCCCTCCTCTCATGCCCGTGGATGCAGTAAGAGCCTGCTAAGGTATACCTCCGGAAGATGGGCAGCAGCGTCTTTCCGTGTAAGAACATCCCGAACTGCGCTCACCAACCCGCCTGCCAAGCGTGGTGAGTATGGCAACAACCCCTCATGCACTTGGATCTCTAAGTAAATGAGGGAGGCCTGTGTCCAGCAGTGGATATCTTACGGCTGTAATGATGATGATGATGATGATTTCGAGGTTTCTAGTTCTATAGGTGAAGGATAAGAAATAGAGTTGTTTTTATTTTATTTTGTTTTTTATTTGTTATGAAAACCATCCTATAATTACAAATACTTTACTTAAATCTACGTCATCAATATTTAGACTACCTACATTATATGGGTACAGCAATATCAACTTGATAATTTTAGATTTATATAATACTCGTAAATCGTAGACAAATAGTTCGCCTAGAGATAGGTATATTAAATTCGAAAGTTTATAGTAGGTACCTATGTATGATAGTGAATTACATTTACTGTGAAACGCCGTGTCCATGATACCGTAAAATGGAATACTGGTTCCTTACAGTATGCGATTATAAGTACAACTACTTAGTTTTAAAAGGTGGAAAGGCACTATGCTTGATTAACGAAATATACAATTAGGTCGTGTACATTATGTGTTTCCAAGTATTATACAATATTAAGATTTGATTCCTAGATAAATATTTAGTTATCAGATACGGTGGTAACGGTGACTGAAAATTCAGAATGTTTAATCTAGCTATAAGTATAATCAACGACACGAGTGTGTCCAAGGTGCATTTAGTAAATTAATTACAATATTTTGAAGATATGCCCGTACAATGCTGGTATCTATACAATATTAACTGATCGAATATCAAACTCTCGATCGCATACAGTCTTATGTATTGTCCCTTATAAAGAATTAAACGAGTCACAGCCCAGCGCGGCGTGTCGCTGCGAAGCACGCATAGCGGCCGCGCTTCCTCCGTTGCCTCTATCTTGGTCCTCGATAAAGACACTGTTATATCAACTACCACTTTAAATCCAGCAACCCTCTACTGATATGATTAAAACTCTGCTCCCTTATTCTATTCATAAAACTTAACCAGTCTTTATCTCAGCCCGTGTCAAGTCTAAAATGGTGTAATGACTACAGAATCCTTTATCGGTTGAGGCCGAGAGTGGAGCAGCAGACGGTGTGTCGTGGTACTCTCTGTGTTGGGAGTCCAGAGAGGCCGCGCACGTACGTGTATGTGACTGGAGGGCGCAGTATGCGCTGCGGCTGTTGCTGCTTCTTCAGTGGCCTGGTGCGCTCTGTGGGGGTGCAAGACTGCGACCGGCTGGATAGAGTCAAACTCTGGAATACGCGTCGTAAAGACACAGTGGAGCGGTGGCGACGTTGGCGCTCAGAGCCATCGCTTCCGGAGTCACTAGCGGAGCAGGATGACCGATCCTCCGTGCGAGTCTGATCTCCAGTAACACTTTCATTGCTGCTCGAACTTGAGTTTGATGCGACAGAGTCTGAATCCACATTACGGCGAGAGAGGCGTCTGCTGAGAGCCTTAAGAAGGCGTCCTCCACGAGCTTGAGTGGTCTGCTCCGGAATGTCCTCCATTGGTGGACAAATCACGATTTTTGGCGCGACAGGTTCCTGCCGAACTCCTTGCTTCGGCGTATTCTGCCCTTCCATATCGCTAACGAGAAGATCGCTCGAAAACTTTTCACTGTTAAAAACTCCAAGCCTGTTCTTCATAATTGTTTATCACTTGTTTTAGTCGATATACACAAGAGAATAGTTAAAAACACAAAGTTTCTAATCACGAATATCTTTCTTTTTCGAAAACTTTTCTGTTATCGCGTGTTGTATCTTTGATGAGAATTTTCAAGTCGCTTCACGGGGTGGTGTTGCGAACTAGTGGTGGGCGCGGTGAGACAGGCTTTATAAGGATAGCTTGGCGCATGCGTAGAAACTTACGCGCCGATTCATGCACGAGTACACGTTATGCACACCACCGCTTGGCCCCCTGTCCTTCCCTTGCTGCGTGAGGTGGATTTGTTTCCTTGAATCGCAACCTCTGTCCTTATAAAAATCCAAAGGTCTATCTGACCTTACTTGGAGGCGTAACAGTAACAGTTGTCGGCTTTTTTATAACGACATAAGTTAAGGACAAAAAGAGTTTACAGTCATCCAGATCAGGTAATTAGTCTAAAGTCATGGAAAAGTAACTGTGTCTTGGATTTTCTGAAACATTTTTAATGTATCTGGGTAGATTTTCTAATGATTTCATAAGTAGAGCGACTTTTTTTAACACAGGTTAAGTAGAATATCAATAATTATTAATAGGATTTAATACGTGACCGCATTTGAAATGTTAGTACATAGTGATTTGTAGTCAAAACAAATCCAAAAAATCTAACATCATTGAAATCGGTTCTTAAGTTACAAATGGTGAAACTAACTAACCCAAATTTGTTTTATATATGTATATATTAAGCAATTTGTGATAAGCACATGTGGCACGGAGGTCAAGTAATTAATTAATCAAATACAACGCCTAGTAGATTAAATGTAGCAAATTTAGTCGACAATTGCGTCGAATTAATCAAAGTAAGTCCTTTGCATTTATTGTAGAAAAAGATTAATCTTGCCTTTACAAAGGTTAAACTGAGAATGAACCGATGGTACTTGAGGAGACCACTGACTCGTGTAATGTATCAGTGACTTTTAGTAAAGTGCTAAAGCACAGTGAACCTGCTGTCAGTTAAACCCTTTAGACAATTCATAAGTTCATTGTGACACAAAGTGGTAGGCGTTGTAAGGCGCGATCCTTGTTAATTTGTGTCATTATCTGAACATTATCTGACATCGAGCTACAGTTAATAGGGTAATGATTCCGAAAGGGTCAATAAAATTAATTAACTATAATATTGATTCTTAGCTATCATCATAGTGCATGCAGTGCTTTCCTGTAATTGTAATCGTAAGGCCTTTACATCTATTTTTACATGTACATCTCTTACAGCGTCAGCAACTGGTAATCATGCTGTACGGGACGCTGCTGTGTCTTTGACGTTGTTAGATGGATAATAAATTGGTAAGAGCCCCAAGATATTTAAATATTTAGCTTTTAACCTTGAATGTATTGTGTGCTTTATGTAGGGAGTTAGGCACTCCCTAGTCACTAGTATATAAATAAATAGCATTAAATGAACGAAAATCGTATAATAATAATAATGCGGGACCACTTAGCACCATCTAGTGATAAAGAAGTGATAAAGCAGAGTTTGTGTTGTGATGGGTTCCGGAAGGTGGATCATCATTTTCATCATTTCAGCCATAAAACGTCCACTAATGAACAAAGCCATACTCACCACGCTTGGCAGGCGGGTTGGCGAGCGCAGTATGGGATGTTGATATATGGAAAGACGCTGCTGGCCATCTTTCGGAAGTATCCCTTAGCAGGCTCTTACTGCATCCACGGGCATGAGAGGAGGGGCAACATTCTACTGCCGGCGGTGGCCGGAAGGTGGATGGAATACTCATATTATTTTGCAAATACGTCCATGAAAATAATAGTTTAAAAACTAACATATCATTATTTTATTTATTTATTCATTCATTACGCAACATTACGGTTATCCAAATTGTTACGCATGTGAAGATGAAGCTAATAAAAGCGTGTTAGAAATGGAGAGACGACTACCAAACATTTGTCCCTCGGTGGGCATCGAACCCTCTTGCGTCTCAGTCGGGTAATAGACCAACTGCGCCACCGAGGTCGCCTGTAGGTAGTCTATCAGTCGTCTGGTTTTCATGGTGTAAGCTTTGCTTGGCTTGGAACTAGATTGCACCGAGTGAAATATACAGCATTAGTTATTATTTTATTTCATTGTTAACAGAAAATCAAGGTGTTTGGATTGTCATTAATTGTTAATTTATCATCTGAGACGAAGGACTGTTGTCCACGTCCACTACTGGGAATAGGTCTCCTTTGGATCTCCAAGGTCATGGGGGTTTGTAGCCGGGATGTTGATACACGGAAAGACGCTGCTGCCCATCTTCCGGAGGTATCCCTTGAGATTCTTGCTTGGCATCCACAGACAAGAGATGTGAGGCTCTACGTTCTGACTGCCGGCACCCCACAGACGCATTTAGATATAACCACCCTGTCTATTGGACGGTGTTCCTGGTCGCGGCACAGTTTAACACTCTTCGCGATTAGCATCGTTAGTTAATAAGTTAATTTTGTAGCCATTTTTTCCCTTACCTGGAAAAGAGTTATTTTTAAATTCAAGTATGCTGTATTCATAACTAGCTGTCCCGGCGAACTTCGTATCGCACATACTTACTACTATTTACTACTACTACTCTACAACTACTCTACAACTGCTTACTTCTATAATACCACTAAAGTATAAACGTCTTGAGTTAAAGTTGATTACAATATAAACCTTCCGAACAAACCTTTAAATATCTGACAACCAAAAAATTACATCACATCATCCGTGTAAAATGGGAAAATGAATTTACGTTATAATTATTTTGTCTGAAAATTTTTACGATGTTCAAATAGCCTATATATTAACCTGGGCTCAGATAAAACTTAAACCGTTCGGTCCGGCCGTTCTCGACTTATAAGCGGTGTAACTAACAGGACTTTGTTTTATATACAGGGTGTATTATAACATGTGTACTAACCCGAAAGAGGGGATTTCAGCCCATGAAAACAAGTAGTTTTAGAAGGAAAAAAATCGGGAATTAGTTTTTTTTTTATTTAATTTTTTTTTTATTTATAACTTTATTAGATTTCTTTTTCTTTGTTTTTTTTTTTATTTTAATGAAAAAACTGATTTGTGGTTATAGGTATTTTTATTTGTACCTTTACGGCAACTCTTCGCGGAGGTCAATGACACTGTAAATAATCTTTTAGGTTATCATTATCGTATAATCAGCTGTTGAAGTTGAAAACTTCCGTGGTCTTTTCTTGAATGTAAATCACTGAATCCTGAAATGTCGTAGAACAAAAATTGTTCCTTGGGATGGTCAGAATCACCCCTTTTCGGCTTAGTACACATATTATGATACAGCTTGTATTATAAGTACATGTGTTGCCTTCTTTTATAATAATTTGACGTTTCTAAATGGCACTTGGGTCCGAATAACTAAACGATTTATGAATTTGGCTTTGACTTTGACATATTATCTGAGAGATTTTTTCCATCACATTATTACTAAATATTAGAATAATACAACATAAAATTCTGAGAATTTTCCTATTTGAATGACCTGTGTACAAGGTAGGATGCCAGTCTAACAAAAGACGATTCGTGAGATACGACCCCAATCTCGCAAACTCTTGCTCTTAGAAATATTTAGGCAGATTAAGATGAAGTTTGTGTTTTCACCGTGATATTAAGGCCTACTTTTCTTTCTGAGAAGTGTCGTCTAGTCTGATCATGTAATTTGTAATGCGAAACCGCTTGATATAACTAAATCAAGCAACATTTAGCTCTGTTAGTTGCCGAGCGCCCAATACCATGACCTCTGTTTTATATTTTACTAGCTGTCCCGGCGATCTTCGTATCGCACCTACTACTACAATATCCTACAATTACCCTACAACTACTCTACTAGTACTTTACAACTACTTACTCCTACTAAAATAAAAAAATCTTGAGTTTAAGTCAATCACAATATAATTCTGAACGAACCTTTAAATATTAGGGGTTAAAGTATGAAATTGCCGTTTTATTGTAATAGGTACTTCGAATTGACGTAGAACCTTCATGGTTTGTGATTTGAAACTTTTTTCACATGATACCTATGAAGATCTTCTTTTAAAAAATGTGCAACATTCTGTTATCGTCTTACAGTTGTTTTTTTTATTCAGCTGAGACAAGAAAGATGGATACGATTCGAAAATTCGAATGATTTTTGAATACGAGTTCTGACGCGGAACTATAAAATATTTTTTTTCTAACGTGATTATGATATGTATGTTTAAAAAAAATACCTTAGTGTTCTCAACCATCTGCCTCAACCGTCTGGTAACAATTTTTTTTTTATTGCAGATAGACCTTTGTTTGACCACAATATCACCTGATGGTAAGCGACGATGTGGCCGATGATGGATCACAAAGGCTAGAAGACACCTATTCACTCTTGACTTGAAGAGACCCAGGTTGTAGTTTTCGGGGAAAACAGAAGCCGGCAGCGAGTTCCACACCACCGATTCGGATGATGAAGGTAGAGGAGAACCGCTTAGTAAGGAGTGCATGGAATGTCTACTAAATAAGGATGGCACTGCGCTGTGCGTCTGCTTGTCCTAGAGTGGAATGGAGATCATCATTTCAGCCGTAGGACGCCCACTGCTTGACATAGGTCTCCCCCATGGATTTCCAGGTATTGCGGTTAGAAGCGGCCTGCATCCACCAAGTCATCTGCCCATCTTGTAGGTGGACGTCCTACACTGCGATACCGGTCCGTGGCCTCCACTCGAGAACCTTTCAGCCCCATCGGCCATCTGTTCTTCGAGCTACATGGCCTGCCCATTGCCACTTCAACGTGCTAATCCGTTTGGCTATGTTGGTGACACGAGTTCTTCTACGTATCTCCTCATTTATGATTCGACCACGAAGAGAAACCCCGAGCATAGCCCTCTCCATAGCTCGATGAGCGACTCTGAGCTTATTTATTAGACCAGCAGTGAAGGACCACGTTTCGGTTCCATATGTCATCACTGGTAACACACACTGATTGAAGACTTTCGTCTTAAGGCACCGAGGTACAAGTATATTGGACGAAAAGACGTTGCGAAGTTTCCCAAACGCTGCCCATCCGAGTTGGATTCGGCGATTGTCTTCTGTATGACTTGCCGCAGCGTATGAATGTGATCTATGGTACTGTACTCTTTTCGGAACCCGGCTTGTTCGGGAGGCTGGAAGTCATCAAACCTGCGATCGAGACAATTCGTGATGTTCCTTGAAAACAGTTTGTAAACATGGCTAAAAAGCGAGATCGGTCTGTAGTTCTTCAGCAAGGTGTGGTCACCTTTCTTAAAGAACAGTACCACCACGCTTTCGTTCCATTCTTTTTACGTTGTACCTTCGAGCAAGATGGAATTAAAGAGCTTCTGAAGGACTTTAAGTACCGGTAATACACCCGCTTTCAGAAGCTCCGACGTGATTCCGTCCTCACCCGGCGCCTTGTTGTTCTTTAACTGTTTCAAGGCCATCCTGATCTCGTACAACCTGATGTCCGGGATATCCTCGGTGTAATGTCGGGTCAGTTTGAAAATGGAAAAATGGAATGGAGATACTTAAAACTAATAAGCGAATTTTATTTTTGTTTTGTTGCGCAACCAAGCGAACAAGGTGAGGTGATGTCCTTAAGGTACATTTCGTTGGAACTCGACAATGGTGGATATTGTAAATAAATACATTTTATTTAAGGAACGTGTGCTGATAACCGAGGTCACTGTCATATGCAAAATATTAGGTCTTTACCTATGAAATTGCCGTTTTGTATGGAATAAAAGAAAAAACTTTTTTTCCAAACTTTTTTATTTCTTTTACTCAAAGTAACACCCCATGCAATCGACGCATCTTTGCCAACGCATTGGTAGTTTATTGATGCCCTTCTTGTAAAAATCAGCTGCACGGGAGGCAACAAACTCTTCAAAGGCATTTTGTACTGCCCCTCGGGAATTGAATTTTTTACCCACTAAAAAGTTGTCTAAATTTTGAAAAAAGTAATAGTCGGTAGGTGCAAGGTCTGGTGAGTATGGCGGATGAGGGAGAGCTTCCAACCCCAGCTCTTGCAGCTTGGAAACAGGTCTGTTGTGCAGTATGGGGTCGCGCGTTGTAGTGAAGGAGCAGTGGGGACGACCGATTGACCAAAGCTGGTTGCAGATGTGCAAGTTTCTCCATCATTGTCTCCAGTTCTTTACAGTACACATCTGCAGTAATGCTCATGCCGTTTTTTTAAAAAAAATGTGGTGTTTTTTTTGGTGGTCTACCACAAAACAGTGACCATCACCTTTTTAGGGGTAATTTTTGGTTTAGGGCATTGCTTTGGTGCTGAACCAGGATCTAACCAACTTGTGGAGCGCTTTCGATTATCGAACAGAATCCATTTTTTTATCGCACGTAACAATTCGGTTCAAAATTCCTTCATTTCTTTGTCTGTTGAGCAGCGCGAGACAGGTCTCAACGCGTACGTTGCGCTCGCCAGCGCTAAGTTCATGGGGTACCCATCTATCAAGCTTTTTTACCTTGCCAATTTGTCGCAAATGGATCAATATTGTTTTGATGCTAACATCAAAAGCTGCTGCTAGCTCAGCTGTAGATTGAGTTTCGTCAGCTTCCACAATCGCCTTTAATTCATCATTGTTGACAATAGTCTTCGGACGGCCACGAGCTTCATTTTTCAAGTCAACATTTCCAGAACGGAACCGGGAAAACCAATAACGGGTTGTGCGTTCGTTTGTACAGTTCTCTCCGTAAACGTTTTTGATGTTACGTGCGTTTGTGTCACGTTGGTGCCACGACGGAACTCATATTCCATAATTACACGATTTTTTAAGGTACCCATTATGACGAAAAATGTTCAAATGTAATGAAAATACAACACTAATCAATAAACAAAAGACTGAGTTTGTAAAAAGAATGTCATGTTTTTAAAACAAAATTAATTTGAATTTGAAATACCAAGCCAAGTCAATTTTTTTTTTATTTGAAATTACCAGTACTGAAGAACGGCAATTTCATAGGTAAAGACCTATTATTTAGATTTATTTACCAGTTTCGTAGTCGTTTTTATCAAAAGTCAACGTAGTTATCTGTCTTTATCGTATGAGTCTATATTAGGTTTATTCAGACTAGATTCTCGTAAAAAACAATAAACAAACCATAATAACTGATATTGTAAATAAATACATTTTCTTTCAGGAATGTGTAAAATAGCTGGTAAACGTGATGACTGGAAAAAAAGAGCATAATACATTTAGATTTATTTATTTATCAAAAGTTAAAGTGACTATCTGTTAAACGTTAAGAAAAGTTAAAGTAACTCTGTCAAAAGTTAAAGTAACTATGTGTTTATTTATTTATTTTGATAAATAAATAAATCTCCACGTATAACACACAATAATGTATAACTTTTGAGTTAAAGTTATTATCTGGTTAGTAGCATTCCTATGCCTTTATTAGGGTTATCTGGACTAGATTCTCGTACAAAACGCTAAATTAACATTTCAAGTCAAGGGATGGAATACATCAATAAACAAATGAAGCAATTTATAATTGGTAACTACGAGTATATGCCTGTAGGTTGATTAATTGCTAATGTTCTAGTTAGTTCTGGTGTTTTTGTCTAACTTTCCATGATGATCGAAAAATATTAAAAATATATTTAGTTTCGCCCTCAAACTCCGAAATAACAGAATCCATAAAAATACCTAGCCTAAATCTCGCAACTTGTTATCGACAAAACCCCGTTTGATCCCACTAACTGGCGGCCCTATCTTGGGTGTGACGTAATTCTTTCGTTTTCCGTTTTAATTTCATAACAATTGTAAAAAGAGGTCGTAATGAAAGTCAGTCCGTTCACGTTTTTGAACTACGGCTACGTGGCGTCTGCAATCATGCCTCTGCCACGTTAGAGTGCAATACGCAAGTGTTGCTTAGCATATAAGAAACTGTTATGACGAGTATTCTGATGTGCTGATATGAAAATTGTTGTGTTTTTATATGCAGCGTAGTTAGCCAAAGTATAGCCATGCTTTTGCTATCACGCCATAGCACTTTCCAACCACTATAGCCCAAGTCTCTTGCCGTCTCTTAGCAGAATATCAGACTGCAGGCGTTCTTCTGTGATACAAGTCAATATACGAACAGCTAAAATCCTTCATCCTCGTCACGCGCACTGCAAGTCACGTGAATATCACGTTTTTGAACTACGTGACGTCTGCAGCATCAAACCTCTGCCACGTGAGAGCTCAAGACGCGAGAGCGGCCTAATTAATTTCTGATTGGATTTGCCGGTCTTCAGTAAAACAGAGAGCGAACTGCACGTTCTTAACCTTTCAAGATTTCATATAGGTTATTTAACAACACTAGTAATATTCGCATCAAACTCAATAATACGTCATAAAGACTTAAGCACATAATTTAATTTATTCGCTTCAGATGACCTTTGTCGGACCTTAAATCTCAAAAAATATAAATTCGAATGGTTGTATATTTGTGACCTCTTCACGCAAAAACTACCATACGCATTGATAGATGTGGACCAGGAATAACACATAGGCAAATTTTGGTCACGTGTCTGAGGATCTCTACCAGTAGCGCATGCTCCTCTTCTCTGTGTGCGTAAGCCCCGCAACCATGAATTAGGATTGGTCGAATCGCAGTGTTATGGATCCCCGCAGCTTGGTGTTTCTGGATATCACCTTGGACACTAGCACTAAGTAAGGCCTTTGCATCTATTATAGATGATTTATACAGCGTCAGCAACTGGTTATCGTGCTGTACGGGACGCTGCAGTGCCTGGGACATTGTTAGATGGATTAGGTTTGCCCAGCACCTATACCATCCTCTCAGCTTAGTCAGCTATTATTCAGAGGAAAGAACAGGTCAATACGTCTGAAGCTAACTAAGCTGCGGGTTTCCTCACGATGTTTCCTTCACCGTTAAAGCACGTGTTAAGTGTGCACATACATTTTTCAAGAAAGAAAAATCCATTAGTGCACGGCCGGTTTCGAACCCACGACTTTCGGATTGAAAGTCGGGGGTACATACCACTCGGCCAACACGGCTTTTACACTAGCACTAAAGTGCTACAAAAATGAAGGGCGGCGGCTGTACAACAAAGAGCGTAATAAGAACTATACTGATAATATAAATATAAGAAAATTAGTTTTCACGCGTTCCTTTCAGAAGCTATTATTTTATTAATTTTACCAACACGGCACTTATTCTTACAGTTTGTTTAGGATATAACATATGTATATAATTATATAATTTTACAAAAGAAAAAACCGACTTCCAATGATAAAATCCTTGACTTGTTGCTGAAATACCCAAACTCAGAAATTATTGCAACAAATTTGTATATGCATGAGGCTTGCCAGTTATTATCTATATTTTGAAAATACGATTATTTATAAGTGAAACGTTTCAGCAGTTTTTGCGTAAAGAGGTAACAAACATCAAATGTTATGCTCGTTAATTTAAGGGATTCAATTATAAACTGAAACTCTAAAAATACTTTATTCAGAGCGGCCGCATGTACCTTAATGACGCGTCAAATTACATAATAAAATAAAACCGGGTAAGAGCGAGTTGGACTCGCGCACCGATGGTTCCGTGCTATGATACAATATAATATAGGCGGTTTATATTTTTTGGAGAACCTTGACAGCGCAATCTCTTGTCTGATAGCGGAACTTATGTAGATTTTTAGGGGGCGAAGCCCCCTATTATGCATAGCGCTGTCTGTCTGTGCATGATACGATTACAACCGCGTTGACCGATTTACATGAAACCTTTATTGTTAGCACTGTCTTAATGAGAGAAGGGTACTGATTGATTTTGGTGACCCTCACAGGTCACAGGGACCGGAGTTATTGTGACCTCAAAAGGTCACCAAAGGTCAAAAATGTCATTTTTTGGAAACCCTCGCCCCCTTTTCTGGTACTGTCGTACCAATGCTTGTTTACACTTTCGATGATTTCTAAAAAACTATGCAAGTTAGAAAGTTCGTTATAATTTTCCTGTAATCTTTACATACACTTCTATTAGCTTTAAAAGTTTCAGGGGTTTATCTCTGGAAGTTTCCGAGACATAGTCGAAAACATAGAAAATAAGTCGAAAACTGTACGGTTTACAGGAAAACTAAAAACTGTTTATTATCACTCAATTCTCAGTCAGGGACTTCAGTGTCTTGCAATAATTAATTCCTCATGGATTCCATCACCAGAATCAAGTTTTAAAAAACCTTTAACACATGGCCTACCTTATAAAATAATCATCAGAATTCATATTTAATTGGCGGAGTAATCGCGTAGCAAACATACAAACAAACATACAGACGAATTGAGAACTTCCTTCGTTTTGAAGTCGGTTAGAATATAAAGCGTTTAAAGTACGTATTCTTAATAAGGTCGCTTTATTTCATAACGGGCCCACAAAAAAATACACGTGGTTGAAACATAGCCTAATTAATTCTGTATTTAAGTACAGTAACTATTTCTGTATTAATTCTTAATGTTAAGGTTGTTAAAAGGAGTTGCTAATACTCGTAGTTCATGTGATGTGACAAGTTAAGTTAGTTAATATTCATAATTTTTATAGGTGGAATCATAATTAATGGCCTTTGAAAAATGTTTTGCCTTCAGGCTGTATATTTTTAATAGTCACTGTGACACTTTTAAGTATTTGTCACATTTAGAGGTCCGTTTATATTTACAGACATAGAGCATACCAGACACGTGCCGTGGTAGAGAAAATCCTTCCTTACAATAAAACACAGCCCTCCGCCACGTCTGTCTGATGGCGCAAAACTCTTCGGAGTTTTATACTTTAAGCCGGTACCTATAAGATAACTTGTAAGATATTGTTATAAATTATATAGTTTCAAAGGCATGTTCTTTATAAACCAAACCAGGTTTTAAAGAAATCCATTGGGATATGTTTTCACACCGTGTTTGTTTAAACGACTTGCACGAAATGCATACTATTTTAATAAAAAAATGGTTATTATGAGTTAACCATAAAAGACGTTATAGGTGACTGTTTGTAGACCTTTTTGGAAACAATTTTTTTCTTTACAGCGCCATCTCTTTTCAGATAGCGGAACTTATGTAGATTTTTTTTATTTATTTGAAGGACTTTGTCGCTTGGCGACCACATCGTCCTAACTTATGTAGATTCTAACTGCAATTATACCAAAAAAAAAATTGCTAACTGTAGACTTCGTTTTGATTTTCCTATTACCATAACATACATAATTGTCATAAAAGTTTCAGGTGATTATCTCTGCCAACTTCGGAGATAAGGGAATTTCAGTTTTTTCGGTATTTTCTTAGTAATTTAAAACTGTTCGACTTAAAGGATAACTTAAATTACATAATATAACTTAATTACTTAACTATTTATCGAGAGCAAACGTCCTTTCATATTATGCGCACATGTCCTAGTAACTCCTAGTAGTAGGTGCTAGTAGTCGGCCACCTTTGAAATCATATATTTTTTTTTTAATATTTTTTATTTTGCTATCATTATTTTTCATCATTTCAGCCGGCTTGGCCGATTGGCAAGCGCAGTACGGGAGGTTGATACACGGAAAGACGCTGCTGCCCATGTTCCGGAAATATCCCTTAGCAGGCTCTTACTGCATCCACGGACATGATAAGAGGGGTATTCTAGTGCGGATAAATATTGGATTTAGTGGCTAGTGGATTATTCTAGTGGCTTTGATTGCTTCAGTTAGTGGTAAGGTGGCGTTGCGTACACCAGTCGGCTATTAAACCAACCGAGACACCGAGATTGTCATTGCCAATGTGTTTATGCAATGAATGCATGAAGCTAATGAGGGCTGCCGTGCTCATTAGCGGGCATTTTGTCATGTATGCAAATAGACTGACCAGGCGGTAAATCCATACGCTAACCACGGCTTTATCGAATGTTGTTATGTAATTGTCGTTTATAGAGGCAGATGTGACTGTTTTGAATACAGAGAGGGTTCTGTTATGAAATTTTAAACAATGAGGCTTATATTAAACGATTCTAAAAAAAGAAGGACGTTCTATGTTCGATCCAATGCATTACTTTTTATGTTTTTCTTCTCCTTTATAAATGGTTTGGACGACTGTGTGTCGTTATTGTGTTTTACGTGTTTTACGTATAGAAATAGTTTTTAGGGTTCTGGACCAAAATGGTAAAAAGGAAGTCTTGAGGTGGGACTTTGTCTCTGTCCATCTGCCATAGACACACGGTCTTGGGAACTACTGATGCTATCGAAATTGGGAATGGTATTAGATAACTTTTATTCATAACTATAGCAAAATTGCCAGCACTAGAATGTTAACCCTCCTATCATGCCCGTGGATGCAGTAAGAGCCTGCCAAGGGATATTTCCGGAATATGGGCAGCAGCGTCTTTCCGTGTATCAACATCCCGTACTGCGCCGCCAACCCTCCTGCCAAGCGTGGTGAGTATGGCAACTACCCCTCATGAAGATCCATGAGCGAGGCCTGTGTTCAGCAGTGGACGTTTTACGGCTGAAATGATGATACAGTCATACGATGTGTTAATTAACTTGGCATTTCAATCAAATTCTTCCGGATTATTTGATATCTGTCACAACATTTTATAGGGCACCTGTCACATCAGTAACTCCGACATATCATCTCTAAGATCCGTGTGGACACTACATTGTGTTTATAAGTTCAAGGAGATTTTTTTTAACGATATATTGTCCTTGTTGACTAAAACTGGAGCATTTCATTAGCATACTGACGAGCGTGGGAAATTAATAACTCAGTGATGTTAAACCTAGAGACTTTTTAAACAGGTTATTTTCTGATTTTGTAAACACCTGATGAGATAACTTAAAATTAATATTTTATAGGTAGAGTATGATCTTGCTCTCTTGAAAAAGCCGTGTTGGCCGAGTGGTATGTACCCCTGACTTTCAATCCGAAGGTCGTGGGTTCGATACCGGCAGTGCACCAATGGATTTTTCTTTCTTGAAAAATGTATGTGCACACTTAACACGTGCTTTAACGGTGAAGGAAACATCGTGAGGAAACCCGCAGCTTAGTTAGCTTCAGACGTACTGACCTGTTCTGTCCTCTGAATAATAGCTGACTAAGCTGAGAGGATGGTATAGGTGCTGGGCAAGCCTAATCCATCTAACAATGTCCCAGGCACTGCAGTGTCCCGTACAGCATGATTACCAGTTGCTGACGCTGTATAAATCATCTATAATAGATGCAAAGGCACTTACTTACTTACTTATGATCTTGCTATAAAACCCGTTGGGCATGAATTTTGATGAACGATGGCATAATACATCTGGACTTGCATTACATTAAAAAAACTATAGCGAGAAATAGGTCCTACTAAGCTTTTTAGCCTATTAAAAACCATTCACTATAAATGATTACCAATATTTTTAAGTGTCTGGGTATTCAAACAGACACATAACTTTATTAGAAATTATAAAACTTTAAAACACAATGTATTTTTCATCAAGAAGTAGTTGAATAAGTTAATTTTCTTTTGGAATACTAAATTTGTGACGCGTCAATAAGGTCCATGCGGCCGCACTGAATAAAGTATTTTTTTGATTCTTGATTCTTGATAGTTTACAGCAGTAGAAGCATGCAAGCAAAACACGGTGGTGCGAAGGCTGGAGTTGTGGTTCCAATTTAACGGTGTCGCCCTAAATAGGGACAAAACGTGCCACATGAACTTTCAACTGAACGGAAGGGCCGCCTATCGTTAAGGTAATCACCGGAAACACGTTTCTGCAACAAGCTCAGGACACGAAACTACCAGGCTTTATAATAGACACTCTGTTGGGACAACTACATTGATGAACTCAGCGCCAAGCTCGGGCGCGCTTGCTTAGCTCTGCGCAGATTAGCGAGCATGGCGACCCGTGACGTGGTGCGGTCTTGCTACTTCGCCACCATCCATAGTCTCATCACGTATGGAGTCGAGTTGTTAGGAGGAGCCGCGGACTTATCTCGTGCTTTCGTCCTCCAAAAACGCGCTGTACGGGCTATGGTGCGTATTCTTAACGACGTCTCTCGCAAATAATTTTTCAAAGAATTATGATGTAGAATCTGTAATTCCTTGCGAGTACATCTACCATGTGACCCTCTTTACTTATATAAATATTGGCTTGTTTCAGTGCCGTGGCACAAACGAAGACTGCACCTTGCGTACAATGTATTGTATTGTGCGAAGTCTCATATCAGCCCTAGGACTGCTGTCCACGTCCACAGCTGGACACAGACCTCTCTCATGGATGTCCAAGATCATGAGGGGGTTATTGCCATACTCGCCACGCTTGGGAGGCGGGTTGGCAAGCGCAGTGCGGGAAACTGATACACGGAAAGACGCTGCTGCCATAATCCGGAGGTATCCCTCGGCAGATTCTTACTGCTGCATTTTAATGCCGGCACCCCACGGCTGTGCCACGTAATTCTTTTATAATACATAGTAGTAGTTGTAGTAGTAAGTAGTTGATTCAGAGGCGGTTGACCCGTTCCTTCCTCTGAATATAACAGACTTAGCGGAGAGGATGGTATAAAGAGGTGCTGGGCAAGTCTATACCATCTAATTGACGTTTTTCGAACTTGAGTACGAATCGGTACCTCGATCTTCAATACTTCCATGTCTCTACCTCGTTTCGTCGATAGGTCGTTATCTCGAACGATCAGCACTGCAGTGTCCCGTACAGCATAAATAAATTGTTGCTAATGTTGCTTTAATCTATATCGTCTACTGCTGGACGGACATATGCCTCCCTTATGGAACTACAAGATTATGATGTTGCAATGGGACCAAATTGAAAGTGTGTCATTAAAACTCAAAATGTTTTTTTATTCGGTTCATAAACGACGGAGTTCTGAGATAACAAATTTTAAAAAGAAATACAGACGACTTGAGGACCTCCTTTATTTGGGGTCGGTTAAATATGAAAAAAAATCATGTTTAAATCTGAATAATAAAACGCGCGTAGCCGTGGGCGTACGCTTAAATGACATCTGTGTCAGTCATAATGTCTTCTAGAATATTTAGCTACCAATATGTCTGCTAATAAAACAAATTACGTCACCTACCCACTTTGTAATTCACTACAAGATTGGGTGGCTTTAAATAAAATAAAATGTTAACAACTGGCATCACTGCTTGACATAATTTGTTTTCTGTCATCTAGGTTTCTTAAGTTTTATCTCCTTGTTATTAAGATACTAATTTATTTGCCAGAAATGAAACCAACCTCATCAACTCAGCCATCCAGACTACTGTTCGCGGTCACTGCTGGACATAGGCCTCTCTCATTGCCCTCCAAGATCATGAGGGGTGATTGCCATACTATGCTTGGCAGGCGGGCTGGCGAGCGCAGTAATAAAGCAGCAAAGACTGTGCTGCCCATCCGGTAAAATGTTACTATCATATGTAATATAAGCAAAACATTTGTTTTTTATCTATTTCTATGTATGTCAACCTTAATTACATCGACAAAGAATTGGTACGGGGGTACCAGAAAAGGGGGCGAAGGCCTCAAAAGGTCACCAAAGGTCAAAAATGGCATTTTAGGGTTTTTGGACGTTTTCGGACATTTGATGACTTTTATTTTTATGGTGACCTTTTGAGGTCACAATAACTCTGGTCCCAGTGACCCTAGGGCTACCAAAATCAATCAGTCATCTTCTCTCATTAAGACGTTACATTACTATACACAATGTTGGCGTTTGTTATTCCTAAAATAAATAAATAAAGACGGTGCTAACAAAAACAGGTTTCATGTAAATCGGTCAACGCGTTCGGTTGTAATCGTCAAATACACAGACAGACAGACAGACGGACAGACAGCGCTATGCATATTAGCGGGCTTCGCCCCCTAAAAAATAATCTAAGAATATTTTTCTTTTAGATTTGTTAAACATGAATTCGCAAAAGTTTTTACTTTCAATTTTACTGTCTAGGATGATTTCGATTTAGTGACTTTCAAGCGAAAATACTGGGCATTCCGTAAGTACGTGCACCACCGACTCCATCGAGCTCGGTTCACAGATGCACGAAGGGCTCTACACTTGAACCTGTGCAAGTATCCGGAGAGTCCTCCGTGCCCCGTCATGACTTGCGTTGTGTACTTTGTAGGCTCGAATCTTCGCACGACTCTGTGGGATTCTATAGCGTCAGGAAAGAAGAGTATGGTGGTTCCGGCAGTTTCGCCTGATTTGTATCTCCGGTTCCATTCGTCGAGCAATTCCTAACGGATCTGTCGCTTGACAAATGAGACCGGACACAAATCGTTGTCAGGGCGGTTTTTACGGTTTGGGGCTGTCTTTGGCCAACGGGTCCGCTCTTTCATTTCCCTCCAATCCAGCGTGGGCTTTGATCGAGAACAAAGAGACTTCTTTGCTCTGGAGTCTGCTCGTGTCTAGGTTGGCACGAGCCTCCATGGCTAGGGGATGGAGGAAGCTTGGGTTCACTATGGTATAGATATAATAATATTATTACTTTGTTTTTTTATAATTTTATTCATTATTGCTTATAGATTATATAATAATTGCGTAGTACCATAATTTCAACATTTGCATGACGAATAGTCCGGTCAAGTGTGTGATACCTAACTATTAGCATACAAACATCTGTGTAAAACCATACTTGTGGCAAATATTTTTTTTCAGTTATACGTGATACGTCCGGGGATGGATTGTGAGCGGCGGCGGCGTTGACGAGAGGCGCGGGCGCAGGCGCAGGGGCGGGTGTAATTCCGCCCCTGCCTCGCGGTGATTCCGCCGGCGATCCCGACGTCGACATAAAACTTAATGCTGACGCGTTTAACTGACCGCCTCGCCGAACGTTGACGTTGGACGCCTCAGGTGACCTAAATACCGCAGCGGAGTTTCACAATGTCGCAACTTCGGTACGTAGGTCGGTGATGATATTCTCGGCAGCTTCCAACTTCAACTCCATGGCATCCAAGCGATCATGGAGGATCGCAAGGAGTTCACTTGCCACGATTTCTTTCTCGGAACTCATGGCAAAACACGTGCAACGGACAAAGCCGCGCGGCTCGCGAATGTGTAGGTGATTCGAGTCGATGCAATGAGACGTGCGATCGCTAGCGCGGCCTACACAGGCCGCACTAGCGTGTGGTAATGGTAATGCCACATAGCGCGCAGAACGGATGGCCTAAAAGTTGTCGAATGGAGGCCACGGAGCGACAAGCGCAACGTAGGACGTCTACCTACAAGATGTGCAGACGACTTGGTATGGATGCAGGCCGCTTCCAACCGCATTACTTGGATCAATGAGGGAGGCCTTTGTCCAGAAGTGGACGTCTGACGGCTGATATGATGATGATGATGATTAATATTAAAACGGAAACTTGAACATGTTCTGGATCAAAAATGCATCACATAAATTGTTTCTTCTTGTCTCTAGAACACTTTAATAGTGGTAGCAACTAGTAAAACCAGTATTTCAGACGATCTTTAGATAATAATGAAACCGCATGGTGGGTTAACAATACTTTTATTGAGGAACAAGAAATTGAAGGTTTTCACAAAGAAGTTACATTATGCAAAAAAGTTTCAACCCCTCCAATGATATGCTGACTCTTTTCTACATAACCTCCTTAGTAAACACGAATAACTGAGGTTTTGCTGAGGTTACTTTTGAATATCGAAAATGGTCAGAATGTGGGATCTAGTAATAGATAGGTGCAATGGCAGGGTATCCAGAGTACGCAAGAGGTGACGCGGCCAGTGGTGCGGCGGCGTACGGCGATACGACCGAAGGTACGTAGGCCGAGGGGTAGGCGTAGTCTAGACCTGATGAGTAGGCCAGGAGTTGGGGCTTGGGAGCCGGCGCTGGGTTGGGGCTGGGTGCCGCTAGGGCCACAGCGAAGAGAGCGCAGATAGCGAACTGGAAGAAAGATGAAAGATTATTTTTGGTTTTAACTATTTTCCTGGTTTAGTTAAAGTTTTCATTGCAACGGTATATCTATCTGTTCTCTAATTGAATTCTTATAATATCCGTGTTTGGATAGTCTGTCCGAAAATAAACATAGCAACTGCAGAGAAATGTCCCAACTTCGTTCGTTACATGGCCACTTTTCCTAGTTTGGATAAGTAATAAATTATTATTGAAGGTTTACCTATTATTGATGGATAAAAATGTGCTTTGCAAATGATACACAAACAAATCGGTACATAAAAAGCACTACCGTAAACTTTTAGGGTTTCAAGAAAAGAAAAAGCAGACTTTTGAAATGACTTCAAAGTTATCGATTACTGGTTTGATTCTATTATTTCAGTTCCATAAGCTAATTATAATTAGAGATTTTACGTTTCTAAATTAAACACTGTGAACGTAAAATAAGGTCATATTGGTCCGTCTTAATTATAGATCGCCACTAGAGGAGTAACTTCATATCATTTTAGTCGATTTTACGCAATTTTAATTAGTTTTAGTTAGAAAGTCTACCAACAGAATTGTCACCAATGTCTTGTTGATAGTTTTTGTATGGAATCTATCAAACCGAGCTCGTGATCGGTAATTATAGCGCCAATGGACCAGTAGAATTGAGCCCCTGCTCTGTCATATAAATATACTGTTAAGTTCTTACTTAATAGTATGCTCTTAAATGGACTGGACACTTTCTAAAAGAACTCTTCTATAAAAATAGGGTGCTTTAAAAATGTCTCTTTCAAATGACAAGGACATTTTTACAGATGACAAATAAATTGGTAGATTGACTAGACTCCTACAAACACTTTCATTATTAACACAAGACAGGAGATATAAAGCGGGCTGCCTAATGCGAGATGATTCGGCAGGATTTATGTGTCACTCGAATTACATTACTGGCTTTGATTAAAAAAAATACAATAAACGTCAGCAATGTTAGGCATGCGAGTCATTAATGTCCAATCTTATCTCTCGCAGTGGACAGCTCTCATCTTCTGATGCGAGCTGTCCACTTCGAGCTATCTCTTCTTTCTAGAAGAGATGGCATGTCTGCGCTTCAGGGGGATATATCAGGTGCTAATGAATAAATAAAATTAAATGGTACAGAAGCTTTTATCGCACTGAACTTACAATTTTAGCGAACATGTTGTCAAATTGCGATGCAGTGTACTGAATCATACTCTAGTTTTGTGTACAGAGCTTTATATATAACCAAGATAGCCTTGATCTTTGTTATGATCTGTTTTGTTAAGATGTAGACAAAGTCAGGCCGTTGATCCCGTTGTCAAAGCAACATCCGTATCCCTTGAATGGGTATCGCTTGTGATCATTTTGCATAATCGTATTGTCATACCGTGATTACTCATCTCATTTCAGCCATAAAACGTCCACTGATGAACACAGGCCTCTTTCAGGGATCTCCATGAGGGGTTGTTGCCATACTCACCACGCTTGGCAGGCGGGTTGGCGAGCGCAGTACAAGATGTTGATACACGGAAAGACGCTTCTGCCCATCTTCCGGAGGTATCCCTTAGCAGGCTCTTACTGCATCTATGGGCATGAGAGGAGGAGTAACATTCTACTGCCGGCACCCTACGGCAATTATGATGATATTTTAGCTGAATAGGTTTCGATTTAGTTGTTGTGAGAAGCAATGAGGGATTTTCTAATAGGTATGCAAAGCAGGTAATAAAAATAAATGCAGAGTTTAAGTGCGTATTCAACACAAGTAATTTTTGAAACATTTTAGTGTATAAACAAAGGCTGGCCTGATTATAATGTAGGCCACGTATCAGTATGTCTGCCTGTGTTGATAATAATTTACATTGATTCCCAACGGAGATTCATATACTTAGATGTTTTTATTGTTTCAACTGTCCCAAGGACGTATTCGGACTATAAATGTTGGGAATAATAAGAATCAGAACAGTTTGCCTGCACAGTTTAAGTGTGAACCTGCAGTTTAACAAACCTCATCAAAATAAAAATGATTGGAAAATTGGTAAGTTCAAAATACCAGTAGATACAAACAGTGCACGGACTTTAGGATTAATTAGTTGAAGATAAGGCCGAATGTACAAAAATATTCCATATGGTGTAGTTTTAGGTAACCTGGGCGTTAGTTGGCTTTCTTTAAAACCTTTTTTATCCGTAATCCTTATCGACAAAGCTTTGAAAAAATGCATAATAATCTTATGCGGTACAAGGCATCTTCCATTCGTTTCAGTACCTAATGAAATAACAATATTAAGTACCTTAGATATTTGTGTACCGTCTGTTTTCTTAGTAACTACCTATTACCTCCTAAACTAAATCACTACATTTACTGTCGTCTCCAAGAACCTTCGGACTCTCTGTGCAATTAAATAGCCTAATAATTTTTTAAACGTTTTTTTATGTATTCGATACGGGGTGCATTGGGTCCTCCCTCATGGCCCTCCATTAGGGGTAGTTGCCATACTCACCACGCTAGGCAGGCGGGTTAGCGAGCGCAGTACAGGATGTTGATACACAGAACGACGCTGCTGCCCATATTCAGGTATCCCTTAGCAAGCGTTTACTACACCCGTCTATTCAACTATAACATCTATTTTTTCCTATGAAAACAAAAGATATTTGATCGTTTAAAATTGAATCGAAAATTGGCTAATTTGGAATATTGTGGCCATATAGGGCTTGGCGCCGAATGTGTATTAGTAGTCCTGAATCACGTGACGATTGACGTAAATTCTTCTATTTGATGTTGGAAGTCGTAAGAGCTCTTAGTTAACTCACATTTCGGCACGAGTGATCAAAGAGCAAATAAAATTATTATAACGTGTGCAAATACTTCAGCATCGTTCCTATCGGTTGTCAAAATAAAAACAACTATTCAAATAAACTTCTTTGATTGCTTGTCTTTATACACCGTGCCCCTTAATAACCCAAAAGATTTCATCATCATCATTCATCATTTCAGCCGTAGGACGTCCACTGCTGGACAAAGGCCTCCCTCATTGATCTCCAAGTACTGCGGTTGGAAGCCGTCTGCATCCACCGCCGACCAGCAGTTCTCACCAAGTCGTCTGCCCATCTTGTAGGTGGACGTCCTACGCTGCGCTTGCCGATCCGTGGCCTCCATTCGAGAACTTTGCTGCCCCATCGGCCGTCAGTTCTGCGCGCTATATGGCCTGCCCATTGCCACTTCAACGTGCTAATCCGTTTGGCTATGTCGGTGACCCGAGTTCTCCTACGTATCTCCTCATTTCTGATTCGATCCCGTAGTGAAACCCCGAGCATAGCCCTCTCCATAGCTCGTTGAGCGACTCTGAGCTTGTTCATAAGGCCAATAGTGAAGGACCACGTCTCGGTTCCATATGTCATCACTGGTAACACACACTGGTTGTAGACTTTCGTCTTAAGGCACTGAGGTATGTTGGACGAAAAGACGTTGCGAAGTTTCCCAAACGCTGCCCATCCGAGTTGGATTCGACGATTGACCTCTTTCTCGAAGTTGGACCTACCTAATTGGACTGTTTGTCCTAGGTATACGTACGCGTCGACAACTTCAAGAGCCGAGTTCTCAACCATAACTGGGGCAGGCACGACATGGACATTTGACATGATTTTCGTCTTGTCCATGTTCATTTTAAGGCCTACCCGCTGGGAGACTCGATTGAGGCCTTCGAGCATCGTGCTGAGCTCTTCCATCGACTTTGCCATGACCACAATATCGTCGGCAAATCGAAGGTGAGTGATGTATTCGCCGTTAATATTGATGCCCAGCCCTTTCCATTCCAGGAGTTTGAAGGCATCTTCCAAAGCGGTCGTAAACAGTTTCGGAGAGATTACGTCTCCCTGTCTTACGCCTCTTTTTAAGGGAATCGCCTTCGAGCTCTGTTCTTGTACTCGGACTGACATAGTGGCGTTTGTATACAAACACTTCAACACTTCGATGTACCGATAGTCAATTCGGCATCGTTGGAGAGACTCAAGCACCGCCCATGTTTCGATCGAATCGAAGGCTTTCTCATAGTCCACAAACGCAAGACATAGCGGCAAGTTATACTCTTCGGTCTTCTGTATGACTTGCCGCAGCGTATGTATGTGGTCTATGGTACTGTAGCCTTTTCGGAACCCGGCTTGTTCGGGAGGCTAGAAGTCATCAAACCTGCGTTCGAGACGGTTCGCGATGACCCTTGAAAACAGCTTATAAACATGGCTCAACAGCGAGATGGGTCTGTAATTCTTAAGTAAGGTTTTGTCACCTTTCTTGAAGAACAGAACCACCACGCCCTTGTTCCATGCTTTTGGCGTCGTACCTTCAAGCAAGGCGGAATTAAATAGCTTCTGAAGGACTTTAAGTACCGGTGATCCACCCGCTTTCAGAAGCTCTGAAGTGATTCCGTCCTCACCCGGCGCCTTGTCGTTCTTAAGCTGTTTCAAGGCCATCCTGATCTCGTACAGGCTGATGTCCGGGATATCCTCGGTATAATGTCGGGTCAGTTTAGCTCTTGGGTCGTTGGCCGCACTGCAAACAGATTTAGTGACCGAATCGTAGAGCCGTCCATAGAACCTTTCGACTTCCCTTAACACTTCTGCTTTACTTGACGTTATGCTGCCATCTTCCCTCTTCAGCTTCGTCATCTGGCTCTGCCCAATAGAACTATCTCTCGCGAACACTTTGGAGCCTTTATTCCGCTCTATCGTATCTTTAATACTGGCTGTATTAAAGGTACGAATATCGTGCCGCAAGGATTTCCAAATTTGTCTATTGAGCTGCCTGTGTGACTGAGCATCATCGGGAGACTGCAGTCGCAAAGAACGTCGTTCAGCCATGAGGTTTAGGGTGTCATCAGAAAGTTTCTGAGGTCTATTAGTACGGGGGGTCTTAAAAAACTGGGACCCCACCGTATGGACGGTTTCTACGAACCTGTTATTGATCTCGTCCACCGATGCATCTACTCGTAGACAGTCAAAGCGATTTGCGAGTTCGAGTTGAAAGCTCTCGAGGTTTTGGATATGTGCGCGAGTGGGTCGGAGCGTAGATTTCATCAAACGGGACCTTTCAAGTTTAACGTTCATATTCAATGTGCCCCTTACAATTCGGTGATCACTGCCGGTTTTCACCCTGTGAATCACAGAGACATCATTGAATATTCGTTTCTTGTTGGTCAGGATGAAATCAATCTCATTTCTCGTAGAACCATTGGGACTCATCCAGGTCCATTTCCTGTGAGGCGGCTTCTGGAAGAAAGAATTCATCATAAAGAGTCCTTCTTTCTCCAGAAAATCGGCCAGCCTCTGTCCCCTGGGGTTCCGTTGCCCATACCCAAATTGCCCCACTCTCAACTCATCATCGCTTCTCATGCCTAGCTTTGCATTGAAGTCCCCCATTACAACAGTGAAGTGAGTGTTGTTCGTATGTATGGCTCTACTGATGTCCTCATACATAGACTCTACTTCTTCATCTGGGTGTGACGAGGTCGGCGCATATACCTGAACGACCTTCAGCAAATATCGCTTAGATATTCTGAGTGTTAGGTACGCGACCCTGCTCGACACACTGTCGATGGTGACAATGTTGTTAATGAGTGACTTGTGAACGAGAAACCCGACACCACCTTGGGACTGTTGGTCGCCCTCCCGGTAGTATAGTAGGTTACCGGACTTAAGGGATATCGTGTCCTCGCCCTCTCTACGGACTTCTGATAGCCCCAAAATGTCCCAGTGTAATCTACTAATTTCTTCTTCCAGCTCAACAATCTTATCGTCTGTCCTCAAAGTGCGGATGTTGTGTGTTACCAGGGCCAGTGGTCGTCGTAGGGGTTGGTAGCCGATCGTCTCCCGGGGATTCTTAGCACCCCTAGCCCCGCCGTTACCGTGACTGCTACCGTAGCCAGGATAAGCGGGGCCGCCGGGGACTCGGGGCCTGGTTTTTTGTTGTATTGTCATGAGGGGGTTGATGCCATACTCACCACGCTTGGCAGGCGGGTTGGCGAGCGCAGTATAGGGTAGTGAAAAAACACGGAAAGATGCTGCTGCCCATCTTCCGGAGGTATCCCTTAGCAGATTCTTACTGCATCCATGGGTAAGAGAGGAGAGGCAACATTCTACTGCCGGCGCCCCACGGCCAAAAGATTTAAATCACGTATTTTCGACGACAATACGAGTAAGCTATATTATATCAACATGGGTCTAATTATCTGTATTAATTAAATTACTATTTCATATATGTACTTCGTGTCACCGGTATAGTTTTCTAAGTTTTTAACCACAAGTGTTTCATAAAAAGTTTATTTCATAAATTAAGAGCTAATACAACAAAAGCTTTTCTTGAACACTTCTGAATATTTGACTTCATAAAAAGCGTTTTCAGGAAAGTAAATTTCCATTATACACAAATCAGACTTTGAAATACTGTAAAATAATGCTGTAATGCCGTGGAATTTGTAAAGTTAAACTTCAAGTCTCTTATCGTAAGGGCGGTTTTTTACGATAATAACGCCATAGTCTTTTTTAAACTATCGCGATCACAACACATTATTAAAACACATTTATCCGGGTATTTATCGCGTAAATTACCTTTATTATTTCTCGACGTTTCGCTTGGATTGCACCAAGCATGGTCCCGGGAAGACTCCTGGGGAAATAATAAAGGTAATTTACGTGATAATTACCCGGATAAATGTGTTATGTGTTTAGTAGCGCCATATTATGCAAATGAGGAAAAAATACAATTTATTCCTTAGTTCTGTTCCACTTCACCTCCCACAGTTGTCCCCAATGCTGTAGTACCATTGTCCATCAAATCAATCTTAATAATTCCTTATTTAAAAAAAATTATGTGGGACCACCTCTGCAAATTTGACCCTACTTAAAAAAAACATCCATTCATAATTGGCGGAGTAATCGCGTAACAAACATAAAAAACATACATTCTTTCTGAGAACAGTCTCACTTTTGAAGCCGTTTAAAATATGGGTTCGACTTTATATCATCATCACATCTCAACCATAGAATGTTAACTGCTGGTCGTAGGCCTCCCTCATGGCTCTATTGATCATAAGGGGGTTCTGCCATACTCACCACGCTTGGCACGCGTGTTGTCGAACGCAGTACGGAATGTTGAAACACGGAAAGACGCTGCTTTCCATCTTCCAAAGTAATACCTTGGCAGGTTCTTACTGCATGCACGAATAAGAGGGGAGGAGAAATATTCTACTGCCGGCACCCCTCGGCACGGCTTTATATGCTGGCTGTAGTTACATTCCGATAGTTTTCTACTTACCCTAGAAGCAACAATAAGGACAAGCAATCACTCTACCTTTTGTTCCAGGTATTTTTCCTCGCTTTAGTGGCGGTTGCGCTGGCTAGACCTCAACTATACAGCGGCTATGGATATAATGGCTACTCGGCTGGATACCCCGGCTACTATGGTGGATACTCCGGCTACTCAAACCCCGGGTACTACGGCTCCTATGGATCTTACGGCGCGTCACCGTACAACTATGGATACGGATATGGATATTAACAAGTCCTCAATCCTGTTTTAACTTCTGTTTGGTTTAATTCGTTTTAAGTTTCCTGTCTATTGAGACGCTGTAATATATTTCTTTTTAATATTTACCTAAGTTTGATTTAAGTGTATGATTAGTGCTAAAATGCTTTAGAGCTAAATCCGTGATATAAATAAAAATCTAAACAGATAGATTAATGATTTACGATACCTCACCACTTAAAAATAGCAATTAATAAAAATGTATAGTCAATTATCGCGTGCGGGTTTGGTCGCTACACAAAATGTCAGTCGCTAATAAAAACCTTTGGTTCTTTTATTAATAAAACCACAATCTGGTTTTATTTTTTTCGCCCCGTCATGAAACTACAAGATTTATTGTAAAAAAGTATTCGCTAATCAAAGGCTTGGTACTAAATGATATTGAAACAAGATTAACATAGTTAATTTGAAATGAATCCTGACTTCACCTTTTAGAATAATTAGCGATATATATAGCAGATGTTTTAGGAAGTTTCAATAATTGAACATTTACTTAATACCGTTGAATACATCCATTAACTTGGTAATTTCCTCCATTTCCTTGATATAACCTGTATAATGTATGTAGGTAAAACATAATTTTAATTGTTACTTTTATTTTTCTATTATTATTTTTCTTTTTTACTTTATGTTTTTATTTTCTTTTGGTGGTGGTGTTTGTCATCTACTGACCTTTTCTTTACTTTTTAATTTTTCACACGCCTATCTGCGGAAACTTTTAATTAGCCATCAGAATGTTAACGTGATAAATTCACGTTATATTGTCAACCTGTATTAGTTCTTAAGAATAGCTGTAAGTTTTCCTAAAATTGTAAAAATAAAATAAAATAATTTGAAGTATAGAAAATTAGGCCAGGTGCGTATCGGGCCACGCGCTATGTAGGGTTCCGCAGTTACACGTAGAACTGTTGTTCAAAGTTGGGGTATGTTTTTTTGATTAAAGTAAATAAATATTAACAAGATATTAAATAAATCCGCATAATATTTTGAATGTGAAATTAGAACAGGAATTAATTGAGTTTTCGGTTTAAATTATTCCGGTATGTTTGGTAAACCCTATCACTTACGAGTATTTGAATAATGAATTAATGAATAATGAATAATGCTGGACAAATCACACAGCATCATCTAGCCCCAAGCTAAGCAGAGCTTGTGTTATGGGTACTAGATGACTGATATACTTAATACATTATACTACATAGATAGATATTTTTATTATATATAGAAAAACACCCAGAACACCCTGAACAAATATCTGCAGATCGTACAGACATTTGTCCCGAGGCGGGAATCGAACCCGCCACCCCTTGCGTCGCAGGCGGACCTTCGCCCACTGCGCCACAGAGCTCGTCAAATTTGAGCGACAATCTCTTCGAAACTAAATAGCTAGCTTAACCGTGACTGTTATTTTTTCTTATGTTCATGGTTAAAACTGAGTTCATGATTTTTTTCAGACTTTTAAAGCTAATAATGGTATACGCCTATTCAACGATAACCCCCCATTGAAAAGGAAGGAAAAATAGTTTATCCCTATCTTAAGTATATGGGAGGTACCCCAAATAATTTTCAATATTGTTTTGTAGCGTTTTCTCGGCGTGATTACTTTATATGACCATTAAAAATTACAGCTTTCTAGGACAACGATCTCTTTGTAAAGCCGATGACAGAAAGACAAAGCGATACCACGATACTAATACAGGGTTCCTTGTTGTGCTACGGAACCCTAAAAACGGATATTATTGACTTTTTCAGTGACAAAAAACAATGAGACATGATTGATACAAAATGAAAATTGTATCGATGGTACTTCAATGATCGTTTCCTTACACATATGGGGACATCGAAATAACAATAGGCAAATCACGGATATATATTACTCATTGATAAACATCAGGTGACATGTATGTACCTCCTTCCTAATTGAATCTATTAGGTACTTTGAAGATCAAGGACGCTTTTTGTTCTGCAAGGCGACCAAACAAGGCGGGGCCAAATCTCTACACTAAGTATATAAACCTGGGCATTGTCATTACAATTATCACTTGCAAATCACAAGTACAATACAAACATGTTCGCTAAACTGGTAAGTGAAAATATTTTATATTTTAAAAACTTTCACCGTTCTCTTTAGTTTGAATAAGAATAGATTAGGTTAATCCAACAAAATGTACCCTAAAAGTGCAAAAAGTGTATCACATGAAATTTAATTTTGATTAGTTGGTACCTATAATTTCGTTGCTTCTAGTAGCCTAGGGCTTCATAGGGTTTAATGCGACGTCTATTTTATTATTTAAACACAAAATGCTGACTTCACTAAGATAATGAGTTTTTCATTACTTGGCTAAATCGCCAAGGAGTATTTGACGAGTTTGATATTTTGACGAGCCCTGTGGCGCAGCGGGCGAAGGTCCGCCTGCAACGCAAGGGGTTGTGGGTTCGATTCCCGCCTCGGGACAAATGTCTGTACGATCTGCAGATATTTGTTCAGGGTGTTCTGGGTGTTTTTCTATATATAATGAAAATATCTATCTATGTAGTATAATGTATTAAGTATATCAGTCATCTAGTACCCATAACACAAGCTCTGCTTAGCTTGAGGCTAGATGATGCTGTGTGATTTGTCCAGCATTATTTATTTATTTGACTCAAAACAACGATACGATTCATTTGCAAAATAATTTATTAATAAACATCGATGATTGATGTATTGAAGAGTGAGGTTTCTTTAACGCTTCTTTCCCTCACTTGGAAAAAAACGTTATGAAGCGAACAAATTTAATTTAATTGTATTTGTTTTCCTTTTATACATTGAAATTAATATGTGGCTTTTAGCCCATAATTAATAATAACTAATTGACTTTGACAGGTTGTGTTGCGTAAGTGATAAATTAATAGTGATAATAGTTTTCTAAACTATATAAACAACAAAAGAGATCTAGCTAATGCTATCAATTCATTGCATAGTTCTACTTCGTCTATGAACGCTAGGTAACCTGTCTAACTTTCATAGTTAAATGTCGGATTATAAAATCGCTTGATAGCAACAGCGTTTTGTTCCACAACCTTTTAGATGGTGTCGTTGCCCTTGACTTCACATTGGAGGTATCGCCCTATAGACCTCTGTCTCCGTATAATAAGGGCGGACAATGAGCTTGTTTCGCTGTATTATCGAGATTACCCTTCCAAATATAAATATTACAGTAGTCTGGGTATCTGATTTGATATCTGTCATCATATTTTTGTAATTGACATTCAGGTTCTGGGAACTGGGGATCTTGTCAAGGTTGTTGAAAGTTATTTGTACATTTCTTAGGCCAGTTGTTAGGTCTTAGATAGTTAGTCAATTATTCTTACAATATAAGAAGAGTATCTGATTTGATATCTGTCATCATATTTTTGTAATTGACATTCAGGTTCTGGGAACCGGTGATCTTGTCAAGGTTGTTGAAAGTTATTTATACATTTCTTAGGCCAGTTGTTAGGTCTTAGATACTTAGTTAGTCAATTATTATTCTTACAATATATATGTATGTTTTATATGGTATGATAAAAATCCATAAAGCCATTTTTTAAAATGTTGTGGCAACCAATTTGTTAATATAGTCCGAGGAGCAGGCTACAATTTAATATACAAGTTATATTTTTATTGATAATTATTAATTTAAATTTATTTTTCAGTTCGCTCTCTTCGCCCTCCTGGCTGTGGCCTTCGCCATCCCCAAGCCACAGTACCTCACTTACGCCGCTCCTGGCGTAGCCCCACTGGCGTACTCCGCTGGCTACCCCGGCTACACTGCCCCCCTTGCCTACGGAGCATCCCCTTACGCCGCCTCTGCTTACCCCTATGCCGCCTACTCTGGAGCCTACTACGTTCGCTGAGAGTGATCGCAATGTAATGGACCAAGGACCCTGATTTACCTGAATATTTTGATTAATTAAAGATGTTTGCATTATTTATGAATTTTATTTTATACTAGCTGGCCCGGCGAACTTCGTATCGCACCTATAACCACCACTTACTACTTACCCTACAACTACCCTACTACTATCCTACAAATACCCTACAACTACCCTACACTACTACCCCTACTACTATCATTTTCCTTTTTTTTTGATGACGGGGTGGAAATCTGCTAGACATTTAGACATTTATTTATTAAGAAAGATAGAAGCTTACAGTAATAAAACCAAAACGTTTAGTATCTACACACATTACACATAATAAAAACAATAACAAATTTAAATAAATATAATTATAGCTATCAACGAATATGTCGACATGCTGGTACTTAGACAGAAACTTATTAAATAATACGAGGGCCCGCAGCATGGTCTTCCTTTTATTTCTGACACTATGTTATTTAGCAAAAAATAATCCTTATGATGAAGCCTTTCGATCGGTATGCTAAAGCTACAGAATGATTATTTTTCTCCCGCAACGGGTTCGATTCCCGGTACAACCATGTAATTATTTAAATATCTATGAATACAGCTAAAATTGTTTTTTAAATTCAAATAATGTCTTCTTTCAGTAAAATGTTCCATCTACAATATTCAAGTTACTTTCCCTCCACGTGGCATATCCGTGGGACGCCCTATATAGTTGCCCAGTACAATATACCCATATCACTAAGTAAGGTTGGATTGTTCACTTTATAGCGCAAAATTAGGCAATAGTGCACAGACAATTGTAGTTTGCGCCTCAGCTCTAGTGTGTTCAATCCAACCATACCATACACAAAAAGGGATGGGAAAGATAAGTATAATATATACCGTACATACGCTTATAAATGTACCTTGCAAATTTACGCTGAAGTCTTTCGATAAGTAGTGCATATTTGGCCTCTCATGGATCCTAGCTTATCGCACTAAACTCTAGTTTGCTACGGACAAATGCATTATAAAACATGATGGCTACGCCGCACAGTGGATCGAAAAAGCCCTTCCTATAGACATAGAACTTTTTTTTTCTAAACATACTTTTTCTTATTGGAAACCAAGACAGAATCTTATTAGAAGCCCAAACTATATCATATTTTATGAACCTAGGTGATAATGACGCAGAAAAGATTTTTTGAACTTTAATTTGTATGGAGAAAAACATGAAAATCGATATTTTTCGGCTCTCGTGCGAGTGCCCGTTATTTCCTCCGGCATAAATAATGTTCCTATTTTTTACTATTTTTTGACATATAGCACATATGGGGCACTCGATGGACTTCAGGTGAAAAAAAATAAAATATATTTTTAAATTTTCTTTTTGCATTTTATTCATTATACAAGGTACATTACGACCTAAAAATAATATTTCAAGTCACCTAATTATTGTTACAGTTTTAATGCAATATTTCACCAGCCATACTTTATAATTTTACCTGATAATTCCATATTAAATGGTGGTTAAAAAAAAAAAAAATAAGTAAAAAATAGTAATATTTATTTCGTGTGAGTTGTTTAATCGCCTTTGTAGTTTGTAATTATTATTCTTTTCTTTTTAAAAATAATGACTGTATTTGATAATTATGCTTTTACTTTAACTAAATATAAAAATTTTATATATTTTCATTATTATGATAGGTAAAATATTACATTAAAATTGTAACAATAATTAAGTGAGTTGAAATATTATTTATAGGTCGTAATGTACCTTGTATAATGAATAAAATGCAAAAAGAAAATTTAAAAATATATTTTTTTTTTTTTTCACCTGAAGTCCATCGAGTGCCCCATATGTGCTATATGTCAAAAAATAGTAAAAAATAGGAACATTATTTATGCCGGAGGAAATAACGGGCACTCGCACGAGAGCCGAAAAATATCGATTTTCATGTTTTTCTCCATACAAATTAAAGTTCAAAAAATCTTTTCTGCGTCATTATCACCTAGGTTCATAAAATATGATATAGTTTGGGCTTCTAATAAGATTCTGTCTTGGTTTCCAACAAGAAAAAGCATGTTTAGAAAAAAAATGTTCTATGTCTATAGGAAGGGCTTTTTCGATCCACTGTGCGCCGATGTCCTTAAAATGCGAGGCAGTCCTCATGATGAAGATAGATAGGTCAAACACACATGCTGCGTAAGGGCACAGCATAGTTATGTGAGGTTGTCTTCTGACGACGCACTAAAACCACCCCGATAGCTGGCCTCGGTGCACTAGGAGCTCCGGTTCCTCGTAAAGAACACTCCGGTGCCCCTATTGCACCTTGCCTGAGCACGTCCCGGGGGCGTCCACAACTAACGCTTCTACGTCTCGCGGAACTTACGATGGTGCACAGCCATCATGCACCATCGCCCTCCCTGGGTCTGTCTGGGATAGTCCAAGCCCTCACTCTGACTACCCTACGGACCCAGATGGCCCCCTATAGGGGATGCCGCAGCCCCATGACGCCGTAGCCTCACGGGGTAGGCGGTTCGGGGCAGCTGTTGCCTGCACCCCGCCACCGTTTTCTACGAGCGAGATCAGCCCTCTCGCGATTCCGCTCCGCTGCCACTCCGAATCATTACGGTCTCACAGAAAGAGGCCACCGCCTTCCACGCCGTCTCATCTGCCAGCATAGCCGCTACTACGCTGGGCAGAGAGAGATCCTGCCCGATCCTGAGGGCCAGATTCCGCCTTTACACGCACTACGCCGAACAATCCTCGAGCGTGTGCTGGGCGGAATCCTGGCCCCACCCACAATGGTGGCACTGCGGTGTCGGTTCACATCCGATCCTACTTAGGTACTCACCGAAGCAACCATGCCCGGTGAGTACCTCAGTAAGTCTATAGGTGACGTTACCTCCCTCCCTCTTCAACATAGATCAGCAATTAATCTCGGATCGGTCAACAAATCTAATACCTGAAATTGAACTGGATTTGCCACGCGCTCCGAAGCACCTTATTATACTGCATTAAGATGAAAGTATACAATCACGGTGTGTTACCAGTGATGACATATGAAACCGAGACGCGGTCCTTCACTATTGGCCTAATAAATAAGCTCAGAGTCGCTCAACGAGCTATGGAGAAGGCTATGCTCAGGGTTTCTCTACGGAATCGAATCAGAAATGAGGAGATTCGTAGGAGAATTCGGGTCACCGACATAGCCAAACATAGGCAATGGGCAGGCCATATAGCGCACAGAACAGATGGCCGATGGGGATGCAAAATTCTCGAATGGAGGCCACGGAACGGCAAGCACAGTGTAGGATGTACAACGTACAAGATAGGTGGATGCAGACGGTTTCCAACCGCAGTACTTGGAGATCAATGGGGAGGCCTTTGTCCAGCAGTGGACGTCCTACGGCTGATATGAGAATGATGATGATGATCATGATAATCAAGTGATGAAAGCATCACTGCCAAAGCTCATAATGGGTAGATGTTGTTGCAAACACTTATTACTAAACACTGTTGTGCAAGTGGTACGGCGAGGTAAGCGGAGAATGTAGAGTAAGCTGCAGCAGTGCAGCTTAGGTTAAGAAAGTTATCTGAAAGATAAGTGACTACCTGTATAACACCTACCGAAAAAGAAATAACAATGGGTTTCTAAATATGGATATCTTTTCCTGATTGATAAACATCAGGTGACATGTACATATGTACCTCGTTCCTAATTGAATCTATTACTTTGAAGATCAAGGACGCTTTTTGTTCTGCAAGGCGACCAAACAAGGCGGGGCCAATCTCTACACTAAGTATATAAACCTGGACATTGTCATTACAATTATCACTTGCAAATCACAAGTACAATACGACCATGTTCGCTAAACTGGTAGGTGAAAAGATTTTTTTAATAGGTACTTACATCGTTTTTCATGGTACTAACCTGACAAAATGTTCTCTATTTATGGAAGTGCTAAATAATGTATAATGCTTTAATTTCATTTTGTTGGTATCTATAATATGTAGGTCAGCCAATTTATACAACCCAAATACCAATTATGATACAAAGATACCAACCAAATGTGTATTGTTGAAAATCTATTTTTAGGCAATTGTTTTCATGAAATGAATTCTATTTTGTGACTAGACTATTGTGTTTAAGTTTTAACATAAGGGATTTTCTAACCAGACAAATCCCCAAGCTTTAGGTACAAAAAGCTTAATTTTTATCACATGGGGATGGTTCAAGATTTCAAGATTCAAACACAGTGGCCGGGTTCGGGTTCTTTAATATACTCGTATGTATAACGAACGTTGCTATGTAAGCAATTCATATAAAAAACGCGGGACGAACTATTTACTTTTCAACTATCTTGGTTTCTAAGAAATATAAATAAATATAGCATGACGTATGCATGCCATGTCAGTCTAGTAGTATGTATGGCCATGCACCAATAGACTGTTCTTTCCTCGGACTAATAGCGGGCTAGGTCAGGAAGATGGTATAGGCGATGGGCAAACCCAGTAATCCATCTCACAAAGGACCCAGGCACTGCAGCGTGCCCTACAGCATGAATACCAGTTGCTAAGGCTGTATAAAGCATCTTTAACAGATGTAAACGCCTTTTTATTTCTAAAACAAAAGTCAGTTACAAAAACAATTGGTTGCAACGGTATTATTAAAATATGGGATTATCGGGTATTTATCGCGTAATTACCTTTATTTTATTCCCGACGTTTCGACCGGATTGCACCTGCTCGTGGTCGCGGGGAGACTGTAACGGTATTTACCACTACTAGATATTTGATGATGAAAAATGTTTGATCTTTATTAATTTAAATTTATTTTTCAGTTTACCCTCTTCGCCCTCCTGGCTGTGGTCTTTGCCGAACCGAAGCCCCAGGTCATTTCTTACGCCGCTCCTGGCGTAGTCCCACTGGCGTACTCCGCTGGCTACTCCGGCTACACCGCCCCCCTCGCCTACGCAGCTTCCCCTTACGCCGCCTCTGCCTACCCCTATGCCTACTCTGGAGCTTACTACGTTCGTTGACTGTGATTGCGATGTAATGGACCCTGATTTGCACGATCATTTATAAATAGTTTGCAATATGTTTTGGTTTCATTTTATTTTACCCGCAGGTTTACTAAGCATGATATCGCAGCTAATTGTTGGAGTGTTCAATGTTTTATTCAGTGTTTAGTCCGTTTGTGAAGCCGTACCGATAGCTCTATTCACTAATTTATGATATTTTGCACGTAATTAAAACAATTTATTACATTTTTTACTATTTTGTCAAGGTTAGTATAGCATCATCTCGTTTACGCCAAGTGCGATTCTGTGTTCTTTTCTGATTTTAGTTAGCTGTATTTCCAATTCAGTCAGGTTATTTCGAAGATAATGTTATATTATTAAATTAAACAATAGCTTTGATAAAGATATAGATAAAAAAGTTTATTTGTGCCAGTATAAAATTACAATAATGTATTAAATAAAATTAATAATACATACTTATAAAAAAATGGCATAAATCGGTCACTACTCAGCTTAAGCAGTAATAGTGTGGTAATAGTTCAGGAAACTATGACTACGCTGGTATTCTGTGGTGCCGTTGTGTAGCGCACACTGCGCACTTGACACAAACTCGTAAATAACTTAGTACTACATATTTTCGAGTATATTTTGACATAGAAAAATAAATTTAATTGAGACAATTTCACAATTAGTTAGTAATTAAAATATTAATAATTTGTACAAATTTAATATCGGTATTAGGGCACAAAGATCGACCGTTTAAGTATTAATATATTGATTATTGAAAAGATAATTACTTTTAGATTAGTTTTGAAAGAGTGAATAGAATTTGTAGTGGCGTGCTTGCTTGAATGCTGTCCCCCCCCCCCCCCCCCTCTGGCTCGCGGGTTCAGTAAGATTCTGCCAAGAGATACCTTCGGAATATGGGCAACAGCGTTTTTCCAAGTATCAACGTCCCGTACTGCGCCAAACCGCCTACCAAATGTGGTGTGTATGGCAACAACCCCTCATGGTTAGTTCTTGGAAATCCATGAGGGAAGCCTTTGCCCAGTCGTGGTATCCAGGCTCTTAAGATTAGATTAGAAAAGAAAAACAATTTTTGCTATTAAGTATGATAATATCCATGATTAAATTATCCTCTCAACTAGTTATTCCAGGGTTGGATTGAAAAGTAGTGCTCTATATATTTTTCTTATCCCGACGGCATTCAAACCAGCTTGAATAAACCGATATTTCTACTTAAGTAGGAAGTATACTTTTCTACTTTATGAGGAAGTTCTTAAACCGACAATACAATCCTATAAGATGGGCCCAAAAATCTTAATAAGGCCGCTTGACGATACATTTATTATAGCTGTAGATTATTTTCTTCAGCATTTTTTTAAATAAATGAAGTTTGACCGTAATTATACGAGTCGCTGCATCCGAAGAGATTTTCAAATTCAACAGATAGTACATTTCTGAATGTACCGGGCACCGAACACATTTTTTATAGCTATCAAATAAAAACAACCAAAAGAAAACCCCTAGTGGCGCCATCTCCCGCTCTGCGCCCGCGCGCCGCTGCTTCGTCTTCCCGTCATTCTATTCAGATATCCCGATTTCGCTTAAGGAAACTGAAACAGGGTGTATGTTTTTTCATAAACATAGGGCGGGGGGATTGAAAATCTCTTCGGATGCAGCGACTCGTATAATTACGGTCAAACTTCACTTAAGGTAAGTTTGTTTAACCTTCAATTATACTACGTCGCTGCATCCTCTAGATTTTCAAATTCAACAGGTAGATGTTTAGAGCTTTAGAGAAATCGCCATTAGTGTTCCTAAAAAGTAAACAAATTTTACGATATTGTATTGTTTAATGATAACAAAAAAAAAACAATTTCTAAAACATAATTGATAGGTACTATTGATCATTATCATTATTGAAAATTGCATTTGCAATGGTAGAAGTATTACTTGAAAGTAAGGGTCTGTTATAATATTTCCCAAAACCAATGACCTTCCGGACCAACCTGCGGCTTTTTTAAATGCCTCAATGGACACACCCCTACGATCAGCCGCGGAGGTAGCTGCATGGCGAGCAGAGTGAGCAGAATAAATACTCGTGTCTATACCACTTTCTTTAATCACTTGCTTCACTTCAACGACTGATCGTAGCTGCAGTTGCATTGTGATAAGGCTTTATTGTCAAGAATAATCTCTCCGTGTTAGCGTTCTCGCGCATGGAACTGGTTTCATTTATATAAGCAATTAATGTGCTAGCAGGACATATTTTCTTTCTGTTATCAAAAAAGGGAATGATTAGGCATGGTGGAGATCTTTCAGGTCCAGAAGTTTTAATTAGGTCGTCTATCAGTATTTCTATATTAGAATCATTTATTTTAATATAAGACACAGCAATCAAAGATAGCGTCTGCATACGATGTGCGGTTGACAACGCGAGAAGAGCAATCAATTTTTTAGTAATTGTAACTAAATGTAAAGCCTCGTTAGGAAACCAATAACTAACAGAATCTAATACCACATTATTGTCCCATGTATTTTGATATTTGTGTAAGTTAGAGCGAAGTCTGTAAGCACCTTTAAGCAAACGCGAAACGTACACATCTGAACTAAATATTTTACCTAAAATGAGAGAGAGCGCTGACCGGATTGTATTTAACGTAGAATAATTAGAGCCTGAATTAAATTGATTGGTCATAAAGTTTAACTAAGGGATCACAAATTGATAAACAATCATCAACATTATTATTTTTGCAAAAAAAACCATAACTTCTTATAGGCAGTATCGTACTGCTTCAATGTACTATGTGATAGTGATGCAATCATTACATCAATAGTCTCCAATGTTAATGATTGCCTTGAAAAAGAGTCCCTGATAAGCGACATGACACCAGGGTATGGCTTCGCCATAGCGGTTGTTGAGTTCTGAAAGGAGAACGTAACAAATCACGATTAGGTGACAAGTAAATCACCTCAGAAGATCTTAGTTCTAAAAATAATGGATACCACGCCTGGCTTGGCCAATACGGAACAACAATAATTCCTATAGCCTGATCATTAATTACTTTACGCAAACAATTTAAAATGAGCGAAAACAGAGGAAAACAGTAGAAGAAATATTCTTACCAATTTGGAGTAAAAGCGTCGATATTAAACGCGTTAGGGTCTCTTTTCCAGGAAACGTATTTATGGCATATGGCGTTAAGACGAGATGCAAATATATCAATATCCGGGTTACCAAATTTTCCAATAATATATTTAAAGCTGTTTGAGAAAGGCTTCACTCAGTATCTACATTACTACGCCTTGACTCTATCCGCATCTACGTTTTCTTTAGACTTTATGTATGATGCAAAAATAAACAGCTGTCGTTCCTCACACCATTGCCACATTTTTCGAGTTATATCATTTAAATGTTTATATTGAACTCCTCCCATTCTATTGATATATGAAATAGCAGTGGTATTATCGATCCTCAGGAGAATTTCTGTATTAGGTAAACTATTCGCAAGACATTGAAGACCAAAAAAGGCTGCTCTTAACTCTAGTAGGTTAATATGATCGTCTGTTTCTGACAAATCCCAAAAACCATGGGATGTTTCGCCACTACAATAAATTCCCCATCCAGTAAGAGAAGCATCAGAAAAAAAATCATAAATAAGATATAATTAGATAGAGAATAGATTTCTTCGAGACGGTTTAATCGAACACATAGTTTCGTCTCCCACCAATGAAAGCTAGATTTTAGGCTAGGGTTTAATTTCATCCTTTCATCATAATTGTCACTTGAGGACTGTAGTGCTAGAAATGTCTCCCTTTCAAATTGTTTCATGTAAACCCAGCCGTAATCTACGGCCGGACAAACAGAAGTCAATAATCCTAGAAATTTGGTAAAATCTCGAATTATAACAAATTGTTTTCTTGACATGTCTTTAACGATATTTTTAAGCTTTTCACGTTTATCTAAAGACAATTTAAGGGTCATTTGAAAAGTATCTATTCCAAAACCCAGAAAACGTTTAATTTGAGCAGGCGTGATATCACTTTTATTAAAATTTATTAAGAAACCTAGCTCTTGTAGCAGCTTAATTGCTACATTGGTTTTCTTAGCACAACCTTCAGGTGAACCAATAATACATAGTATATCATCCAGATATATAACAAGACGATGGCCACCATTTCTAAGATAAGTTGACTGGTCTCATAAGTTTCGTAAATACGAATGGAGCTGTACTCAATCCAAAGGCTAAGACATTGAAATTCGTAAGTTATTTGCTTGAATTTGAACCTAAGATTTTTTTTGCTAGATGGATGAATTGAAATGGAAATAATATGCCTCCTTTAGATCAATGTTTGACATAAAATTAAATTTTGACACTAGGCTGAACGCAGTCCGAATACCTTCCATTTTAAAATGGTGGTTTTCACAAATTTATCCATCTTTTTTGGGAACAAGAAATATATTAGATAAAAACTAACCCGGAACGTCTTTACATTCCATAACTGCTCCGGACCACAATAGCTTATTGATATCAATACGAATATGAAATACCTCATAATTGGAAAACGAAGGTTCACTCGGTTCGTATTTCTGCCATACGGGATTGCAAAACGGAATTTTATACCCCGTAACATACTCAAGGACAAGTAATAGATTTCCATTTGTTGAAAAAATATTTAAGCCTACCAGCGTAGCCAAATGGCTAGTAGAATAGACGAGGTAAATACCTCGTCTATTCTTTCTGGGTTCGCTTGGTATCGTTCGTCTTCGTCAAGTCCTTGTAAAGATCGTTCGCATGTGGACGGCGAGACGGCGAGTGATTCCTCGGCCCACCTCTTCTGCCTCTCTGTGACCTGGGTGGGCCCCGATAGTTTTCTGTACGAGTCGGACGTTGATTGGGTCTGTTTGAAGTCGAGGGTTGGGGTTCAAATGTCCTTTTTACATGAAAACCGGACTTTTCTGCTAATTTACTAGCTCTAATCTTGTCACTAAGATTCTCGCCAAACAAAAACGCGTCATGTATAACCCCTTGTATCATGAAAGATTTTTTTTTTTATCGAGGCTAAAGTTTATAAGTTTTCTCCTCGCATTTGTATTATGGCAATACAGATCGTCAATCAAAGTTGTCATTAGATTTGTTATGGCCGCGATGCTTTTTCCTTAATGATTCTGCGTCTTTTCGAGACGCCTATCCCTATTTTATGTAGAATCCGAGAGAACGGAAGCAATTTCTACATCTAATTCAGGCGCCTTAAGCAATTTAAAGTTTTCAGGAATAAGGATATTTTCCATCAGAGATTGTATGGATTCTTTACTTAGCCCACTTAGCACACAATCTTAGGAATAAGAATAAGCTTGCACTACGAACACCGAGGACTGGATACGGAAAGAGAAGCATATTATACGAAGGTGCTCAGCTGTATAATAACTTGCCTGATAGTATTAAAAACTGTTTACATATGCACACTTTTAAAAAACGGCTTAAACGTCACATTTTTGAAAAACCTCCGTCCCGATAACCATTTATCAATACCGATACTTTTACTACTAAGCTAGACATAAGTTAGTTTAGTTAGTTATAAGTTTTATGTACCTACCTAACTCATTTAAGTGAACCATGTTCTTTATGAGAAATAAATGCTCTTTAAACGTAGCCCTTCTACAATGATCCTTCCCCACCGTTCAGAGACCTCCTCTCTTATTTTGGGCGCAAAAGTTTCAACTTTATGTTTAGAAACTTCCAAGGCTTCCAAATTATCGTTGGCTGGTACCGGAACTTGATCCTGTATTACTTTAACAGTAGCTTTTGTTAAACTAACTGTATCGGTTATAAGTTACCCCGTAGAAACATTTTTGTCACTAGGCTGTCCTACAGGTATCGATACTACTGATAGCAGGTCTTGATCTGATGAAAAAGAGTGCTCAGACTCGTCATCTGCAATTTATTGAATACCTGGGGTATTAATTTGTAGGTACTGAGGTGATAAATCGCATCACCACTCGAGAAGTAATGTATGTACATTTAGTGTTCGATCGTAATCGCGTCACGATTCAAAGTACAACAAAATAGCTGCTTGGCGTATAAAAGCTATAGGAAATTTATTCAATAGAAATCCCAGATCAAATAATAATTAGGTATGTAGCTCAACAATTTAATGGTAGATGGTGATCGCGTCACCATTCGTAATTTAGGTATATACTTTTGTTGGACCCCGACAGTAATCACATCACTGTTCAATATGGGTACTTAGTTAGAACCAGACAGTAATCACGTCACTGTTCAATAATGGTACTAAAAATGCTAAAACTTATTTTGGTTGTAATCGCATCACAACTCCAAAGAATTTGCAAGTGTGCAACGCACATAGTCGTATAGGCTACTTATTGTAACACTGATCTGATCCTCACTCTTTGTGATTGAGTTTATGGCAGTCGTTACATAATAGCAGGCACCATAATGTCATACTGTGACTAGCAGTACCATAAACTACCAACTTGGTAGTAACGAATAATTATTTGTAGATAAGTTAGAACTTTTAAACCATATTTTTATGGTACAATTTTGTAGTCGGAATGAAATTGCAAACATTTTTGCGGGTAGGAAGGTAGTATACAGGTCGTAATTAGAAATTACAATCATCGCGAAGGAATAGGTAGGTATAGATGTTGTTATGTAAGAAAATAAATAGGTACTAAGTACTTACAATCATCACCTTCCCAATCCGAACGACTATCACTTGGTTCAGAACTATAGTTTTCCAAACGTCGTTCTAAACGTCGTATTTTCCGTTTAATTTTCACCGAATTCTTTCGCTTTCGTTTTCCCATTGTAAATCACACCCAATAACGTATTTCCACTGCACTATAACTTTGCAACACTTTGTAAAAATATAATTTCTTAATTATGGAAAGTTTCGATGCTCGAACACAAGAAACGAATGACGGGAAGACGAAGCAGCGGCGCGCGGGCGCAGAGCGGGAGATGGCGCCACTAGGGGTTTTCTTTTGGTTGTTTTTATTTGATAGCTATAAAAAATGTGTTCGGTGCCCGGTACATTCAGAAATGTACTACCTGTTGAATTTGAAAATCTAGAGGATGCAGCGACGTAGTATATTAGAGAATCGGGAAAAATATCCTTATAATTGAGCCCTTTGATCGGTTTAGTATAATTACGGTTGTTTATTTTTTACCATTTTGCAGGATCGATTCCCAATTCAGACAGGCGTTATTCCAAATTCTTTGAATGCAGTTTAAATTGTTTTCAAAATGAGAAAGAACTCTGCTTTCAGTAACATTTATTTCTACAATATTTAATGTACATTCCCTCCATGTGGCATAGCGGTGGTATGCCCTGTATATGATGATTAATTCATGAAAGCATCACTGCTAATGCTCATATTTTTTTTTTGCTGGACAAATCACACAGCATCATCTAGCCCCAAGCTAAGCAGAGCTTGTGTTATGGGTACTAGATGACTGGTATACTTAATACATTATACCTACTACATATGTATATAGATATTTTTATTATATATAAAAAAACACCCAGAACACCCTGAACAAATATCTGCAGATCGTACAGATATTTGTCCCGAGGCGGGAATCGAACCCGCAACCCCTTGCGTCGCAGGCGGACCTTCGCCCGCTGCGCCACAGAGCTCGTCAATCGGTAGATCTTTGTTGTAAGCCAGTGATACGGCGCGGCGGCGAGGTAAGCGGAGTATGCGGCGTAAGCGACAGCGGCGTAGCCTAGGTTAAGAAAGTTAGCTAAAAGATAAACTACTACCTGTATAAAACCTATCAAAAGAGAAATAACAATGGGCTTTTAAATACGGATATCTTTTCCTCATTGATAAACATCGGGTGACATGTGAGTACCTCGTTCCTAATTGAATCTATTACTTTGAAGATCAAGGACGCTTTTTGTTCTGCAAGGCAACCAAACAAGGCGGGGCCAAATCTCTACACTAAGTATATAAACCTGGGCATTGTCATTACAATTATCACTTGCAAATCACAAGTACAATACAAACATGTTCGCTAAACTGGTAAGTGCAAAGATTTTATATTTTTAATAATTACCTGCATTGTTTTTCATAGAAGAAGATATCATTATCATCATTATTTCAGCCGTACGCCGTCCACTGCTAGACAAAGGCCTTCCTTATGCATCTGTCATGAGGGGTTGTATGAAAGAATAATCCAACAAAATGTTTTTTATTTTTGAAAGTGCAAAATAATGTATAAATGTAATGTATGTACTTTACCAGTAAATGTATTTGGTTGGTCTAAATTTCGTAAGCGTTAAACAACCCAATATCAAATAAAATACTATGATACCAACTATACTATATATAAAACTATACTATACTTTAAGTATATCGTTAAAAAGACAACTTTAAGCAACTGGTTCCGTGCAATTCATCCTGTTTTGTGACAGGCTATTGAGTTCGATTATCTTACTAGACAATAGCCCCAAACTTTATGCACAAAAAGCTTAGAATAAACACATTGGTCGTATGTGTTTTTAAATATATGTATATGACTAGCTTGTGCCCGCCGCTTCGCATGCGTTGTACCTGGATAAAAAGTAGCCCATGTGTTGTTCCTGGTCTACATCTGTATAGATGTGTGCAAAATTTCAGCTCAATCCGTTGGGTTTAGTAGTTTTTGCGTTATAAGGTAACAAACCTCCAAACAAACTTTCGGCTTTATAATATTAGTGGGATATAAAGCGTAATATACCTACTATTTTACCAATTCGATGAAAAGTACGTAGCTTCGTCTTAAGAACGCAGGGTTTAATTATCCTGCTTTCCGAGACAAAAGCCGAAAGACAAAAAAGTTTGGTTGCAACGGTGTGAAGATCTGAAAAATGTTTGATTATTTTTACTTTTAATTTATTTTACAGTTCACACTCTTCGCCCTCCTGGCTGTGGCCTTTGCCGAACCGAAGCCCCAGGTCATTTCTTACGCCGCTCCTGGCGTAGTCCCACTGGCGTACTCCGCTGGCTACTCCGGCTACACTGCCCCTCTCGCCTACGCAGCTTCCCCTTACGCCGCCTCTGCCTACCCCTATGCCGCCTACTCTGGAGCTTACTACGTTCGTTGAGAGTGATTGTGATGTAATGGACTCTTGCACGATGATTTAAAATAGATAGTTTGCATTATGTTGCGGTTTTATTTTATTTTACCCATAGGTTTACTTATGATGATATCACAGTAGATGTCAGAGTGTTATTCAATATTTAATCATCTGTAAAGCCATACCGATAGTTCTAATTTACTAATTATTGACATTATGCGTGTGCTGAGAGCATCGTATGTTTTAACATTTTGACTATTTTGTCAAGGTTAAAACATAATTTTCTCGTTCACACCAAATGCAATTCAGATATTTTTCAAATTATTATATTTTAAAAATATTTGTCGTGAGGTGGATATCAAACCTGACGGTATTTGAACCCGTATTAATAAACCGATTTTTCTAAAAACTGGAAGTGTTGCAACCAAATAAGCTATAGAGCCAGTCCTATTAGGGGGGCCCTAAAATCTTTGATAAGACCACAATTATAGGTTGAGTATCGGTTTATTACGGGGCGAAGCTCCCTAACATGCATAGCGCTGTCTGTGCATAAGACGATTACAACCGAATGCGTTGACCGATTTCCATGAAACCTCTTTTGTTAGCACCATCTTTATGAGATAAGGGTACTGATTGATTTTAGTCGTTTGGTCACAGGGACCGGAGGAGTTATTGTGACCTCAAAAGGTCACCAAAAACATAAGTCTTCAAATGGCCGAAAACGTCCAAAAACCCAATAAAACCATTTTTGACCTACGGTGACCTTTTGAGGCCTTCACCCCCTTTTCTGGTACCCCCGTACCAAAGCACTAGCTTTATACATAGGTATGATGAGTGTTTTTTTTATTTACACCTGTAAATGTGTTAACCTAAAAAAAACACTAAAATCAGTGATTCCTAAATCAAACAAAACAAAACAATAAAACCGATGTTAAAATGATGTACCTACCTACTTTGAAACAAGTGAAACCAATCGAATGAAACAACAGACTTCTTTAAATTTGCTCAAAGCAGCAGAAAAGACTTCAAGTCAAGTGGAATTAAATAATTACTTACAACCCTAATAAAATGTATATGGCCGTGTAAATTAATATTCTGATAATTAGAATAAAATGGCTATTAATGCTTGAGTCATGTGCAATAAAGAAAAACGAAGCATTCAACACCAGATCAAAAAGTAAGGCCTTTGCATCTTTTATTAATTTATTTTTTTTGTTTTATTTTGTAAGTTGTGACGCGTCAATAAGGTCCATGCGGCCGCACTGAATAAAGTATTTTTTGAATTTTGAATTTTTTGAATGATTTATACAGCGTCAGCAACTGGTTTTTCATGCTGTACAGGACGCTGCAATGCCTGGGACATTGTTAGATGGATGAGGCTTGCCCAGCACCAATACCATCTTCTCAGCTTAGTCATCTATAGATATTAGTCAGAGGAAAGAACAGGTTAATACGTCTGAAGCTAACTAAGCCGCGGGTTTCCTCACGATGTTTCCTTCACCGTTAAAGCACGTGTAATGTGCACATATTTTTTTCCAGAAAGAAAAAACCATTGGTGCATGGTCGGCTTCGAACCCACGACCTTTGTATTGAAAGTCGGGGGTACATACCACTCGGCTAACACGACTAGATCAAGCTGAATAGTAAATTAAACCGACTGCATTAGATTTTTTTTTCGAATCTAGGAGGTTCTTATGGTACCAGTTGTTCCGATAGTAGATGGTGTTGTTCAGATGCTACAGACCATCAAACTTTTGTTCGTTTTCTGATTAAGTTATTCCTTAATAATAGAACCCGATATTAAACACAGCTGAATTTAATTCAAAGCTCTACTTAAAGGTGCCTGTAAACGGGCTATATTTTTGGCAATTTCTTGCTGCAATTGTATAGCCGCCAAGTTGCTGATTATATCGCTCAATACAGTGCAATACTTGCAGTGTAGCCCGGCGATGTTGCCAAGATATTTCAAATTCTTGAAATTATTTTATGTCTAGCTGGCTAGAATTGCACATGATTTATCCTATCCCGATTTGAATTTAGTGCAATATCGCCGTATATCGCTTCTGCTCTGACGTATAGGTGCATCTCTTTTCCCTCACTCGCCTCTCGCCGCCTCGTCCCGTCTCGTAAAGTCGTGGCGCCACTGTCGCAATTGCGCGCGGCGTTTATTACTGAGATCTAGCCGCAATATAGCTTGGCGTGTACACATGCAAAATTCCTCAACAATCCAGTTGCAAAATCTTGCTGGACTACACTCGGCAATGAATTGCGATATGAAATTACAGCAAGGGTAGTTGCAAATATACAGCGCTGTATTGATCAACAAAATTGCCGGCAAGATGCAATTTTTCTATTCCGTTTACAGGCACCTTTAGGCGGGCTAGGCTGGCTATCAACTGCGAGATTGCTCAATAATAACTCGTTTGAATGACATTATTGACATTTAATTTCAGCATTCATTCTAATGACAATCAACACCAAGTACCTAAGCTAGCGAGACATTTATGAGCTGTCTGATCTCGAAGTGTCTTAGAGTTTTCTGAATGCAAATGACAACACAAAACAAAACTTATCTTTTATAATATAATAACATAAACACGGGAATTTATCGCGTAATAACTTTTGATTATTCCCGACGTTTCGACGTGTTTATGAATTCATAAACACGGGAATCCAGTCAACCCGGGACCACGATTGTTGAAACATATATATTCCATGAATTGTGATCGCGAAAGTTTACGAAAAACTTATCTACCTTACTATTAACATATTGTTAACACTAAATTACTATTCTCGTGTAAGTGACTGCATTTCTTTTGGGAATTAATACCTTTAAACCTAACCAAACATATTAGATATCGTAGACATAGATAACATAGCTTACTTTGCCGTGGGGTGCCGGCGGTAGAATGTTGCCCCTCCTCTCTTGCTCGTGGATGCAGTAAGAGCCTGCTAAGAACTACCTCCGGAAGATGGGCAGCAGCGTCATTTCGTGTATCAACATCCCATACTGCGCTCGCCAACCCGCCTGCCAAACGTGGTGAGTATGGCAACTGCCACTTATGGAGATCCATGAGGGAGGCCTGTGTTCAGTAGTGGACGTTTTACGGCTGAAATGATGATGAATAGTTACTTATTGATACTCATTCTCTTCAGTTGAAACCCAAAATAGGAATAGGAGACTATTATTCTTAAGTGCAGTGAAATGAAACACCAAATCGAAAGAAACTCCAATTTATTCAAATCGAGAAGTAAATCGAAACAAATCATCATTTCACCATCATTTATTTATGAAACGATGATGAAATAATGAAAGCATTACTGCCAAATCTCATGTTCAGTATATCTTGTTGTAAGCCAGTGGTACTGCGGGGTAACCGGCGTAAGCCAATGGGGCGCTGTACGCAATGTGGGCTGGGTAAGCCGCAGCGGCGTAGCCTAGGTTGGGGTAAGCCAGCTGGGGTAGTCCTGGAGCGATGATGGCAGCGTCGGGGTCGGCTGCGGGCTCGGGGGCGGGTGCGGCGAGCGCCACGGCCACGATGGCGAAGAAAGCCAGCTAAATGAGTAAAACATACTATAAATATGCTAAGGTTGGTCTAGTTAATTATATTAAGGTCAAACAGAGGCAGTTTGCCATCATCATCGCTATTGGCCTACAAACAAGCAGGTCCACTCCTGGATCCACCCCCAAAACTGCGTTATTTCACCCTGTCTTCAGCTTGTCGCATCCATCTGAAAGCGGCCGTTCGTAACTCCATCTAAGGTTTCCTACGCTGTTCAAGTCACGGTCTCCACTCAAGAACTTATTTAACATAACATCCTGTCGAGGTTGTGGGCAAACCAAAAAATTGCCCGAGTCTTATTTAAAAGTGTTTGAACGTAACTCCTGCATATCGTGGCGGATTATTTGTACCTACCTAAATCTTGGGAATTAGAAAAAACACAGGGAATCTTGTTTGTTGACAAAATGTGTAGGTCAAAATCCTGAATACATACAACATGGATAAGAAGACATTTGCTATTGTCTTCATCATCATTTCTGCCGTAAAACGTCCACTACTGAACATAGACCTCCCGGATCTCCGTGAGGGGTAGTTGCCGTACTCACGGACGGGTTGGCGAGCGTATTATGGGATGTTGATACACGGAATGACGCTGCTGCCCATCTTCCGGAGGTATCTCTTAGCAGGCTCTTACTGCATCCACGGGCATGAGAGAAGGGGTAACATTCTACTGCCGGCACCCCACGGTGCCGGCAGTAGAATATTCAATTGTCTTCATACTAATAGAAAATGCCTTGACGTGACAACGTCAGTTGTGATTGGTTTTTGCCTGGCGGCGTCGATGAAAGTATGTTCTAATCTAAACAAAGACCACATAGAGGGAAACGATACCTAATTATCAAAACATTTATGACCAAATGATTGAGTGCTTTAGTTAACAGGAGTCATAAAATGATCTAGACATTATGTAGAAAAATGCATACATGTTGCAAGACGCAAATCAATATTGCTTTATGCAAATATTATTTTTAGATTCACTCTGAATACATAATCAACTGCTATGCAAATCCACAAATGTAAATAACACTTAATTGTCCATAATTGGTTGCAAACAAACATAAAAAAACTATTATATTGAGCTTTGTCAACATTATTCTTATAATCCTTGTAATAAATTGGAATAGGTAGCTTAAAACATTTGTTTTAAAAGTGTTTAAGCTTACAGAAAATCAAAGTTGAGAAGTGTATATTAGACAGTTACGTAGGTTAAGAACTATGCTTTTATGAAATAAATTATATTTGTATATCTACCTGGGTGATTCATGGAGAATTTCTGTTTTTGGAGTTTGTCTACAACACTTACTAAATAATTATGTTACTTGTAACTTACCAGCTTGTACATGTTGAGTAGTATAACTTCACAAGGGTGAATGATGTCCTTCGAAGGGCAAACTGCACTTTTATACTGGTTAAACTGAAATAGCATTGACCTTCTGGAAGGTTTTATGCAAGATGAAGTCAGTATTACAATCCGTTAATGGCGGAAGAGTAAAGTTTTTATTTTATTTATTTTTTCTATATTTAAATTTATATTCTTATCATTTGTATTATGTTAGGTTATTTTATTAACTTAATATCTCCCAATCATCCATTCGATGATTTTTAAGTTCTACCTTCATCATCATAGTTTTAGTTTTTAAAAGTCAGCTCCTGGACATAGGCCTTCGTCATGGACCTCCAAGTATTGCGGCTAGTAGCGAAATGCATCCACCGCCGACCTACATAACTTACCATTGTTGGTCCTACGCTGCGCTTGTCGGTCCGAGGTCTCCACTCGTGAACTTTTCGGCCCCATCGGTCGTCTGTTTTTCGAGCTATAAGGCCTGCACGCCCATTGCCACTCGAACGTGCTAATCCGTTTAGCCATGTCGGTGAACCGAGTACTTCTGCGTGTCTTCCTTTCTGATTAGATCAAACTTCCTACCTATCCAAAACCATCCTGATCGCCATCGTGTTATCGGCCTACTATCCCGACCGACGAGATAGGCTGCGCTTAGCTCAAATCGAAACTGCTCGCTCAAGCCACGCGTCGATTGCCATATCCCATGATAAAAAAAAAAGTTCAAAATGAAATAACAATAGCCTCAAAGCAAGCCTAAATGTAAATGTATACGGATTATTGAAAAACGGGGAAATGTTCTCAACATGTTTAATTTATTTTTAATTAGTTAGGTGGAGATTTTTTTTAACAAATTTAAAATTATTTTTACATGGTTCAATTATGAAAACTCGATTCAAGACCAATCTACGGATCACAGCGCAGGACCGGCTTAGCTGGCGTTCACAAAGAGAGGTCTACAACCAGCATAGGGTATCTATGGACTGTGGATGATGATGATGAAGCAGTTAAAGTTTGCTTTGCTAACTGCTGATTCTCTCGAAGTCTTAACTAACAAAGTCGTTATAATTTTTCCGGTCCGGTTTTTTTTCGCTGATTAAAACATGTGTAAAGGAAAACACATAATTTTCTCCACCTATATTATAAGGTAGTTAATTATCTTTGCAACTTATACCCATTCAAAATTATTATTGTTTCTAACAAAAAAAAACATGAAATCAAAGTTGTGTAGGGTAAATCATTCTGCTTCAAATTCGGTGATGCTATAAATTGGACAGGTTCTTCTCCAATTAATTTATTGTTTATGAATAAATTTTGTTCAAGAGTGCATAACGACGACCGCAGCCTTGAACGTGGGAACGCCTTTAAAACTAGTTCAGTTGACCAGTTGCTAGCCATGTGAAGCAAAGATGTTTTATAATAAGACGCGGTGACCTTGGTCAACCAGAATTTGGTTCTTATTCAGCTTGCAATATTGGACCCGGAGAAACATGAAAATAGTGCACAATAAAAAATATTATAAAAAGTAAGGTAGTTACCCTACTTTCATTAGTTTTTTTCATTTTTTCACGCGTGCTCGTTGCAAATAAAAAGTTTCCTAAAAAAAAGTAAAAAATATATTCCTTATATTGACACCTATAATTTTAAAAGTTTTGGTATTGCATAATATTGTATTGCCACCGTAACAAAAGCTGTATGCAAAATTTCAGCTTAATCAGATGCCAGAACTTATTCAGCTTGCAATATTGAACCCCGACAAACCTGAAAATAGTGCACGTTAAAAAAGATCAAAGTAAGTAAATTAGTTACCCTACTTTCACAAGTTACGTTAAAAAAGTGCCCTCACAACACAGGCATAATAAGGTGCCAGTCAAGTTCATTCCCATCCTTCGCCTCAGATTTACCCTGTTTTATTTTGCAAGTATATTCACATATCTATAATCAAACATCATATGTAATGAAACTGATGCCCTTTTACAAACGAGTTTTTAAGTTTAAGATCTATATTAGATTTGCAATATTGTGTAATGATGGACACCTACATAGAATGAGCATTAAACGTGACATTTATAATTTGCAACTAGTTTTGATGATGGACATTTTGAAAGTATTTTACATAACAAGATGTAAACCTTGATTTTCACGTTTCTATAATAAATCTAGACATGCGGCAGCGTGTTCAGCCAAGTTCAAGCAAAGTGATTGGGCGCGTCGTCGGTAATATAACATAACAAGATCCATTCCATTTTTAGGTACTTTTTAACCGACTTCAGAAATGGAGGAGGTTCTCAAGTTGTCTGTATTTTTTTATGTTTTAACCTTTGTAACCTCAGAACTTCGTCGCTTATGAACCGATTGGAAAATTATTTTTGAGTTCGAATTTTTTTCCAACTCAGTTCTGATGAATAGATTCATGAGAAATCGAGCGAACTCCTCAAATATTGTTGTTAAACATACAGTGATTTTGGCATATTTAGTTCAAAGTTGAAAAAATGGGACTTAATTGAAAGTGTATCTTTTCGAACTCAAGCAGAATTTTCAAAATCAGTTCATAAACGACTGCTCGGGTTTTCAGACAATGTTGCAATGCAGTATGCGAAAAACGATGCGGGGAACGGATATAGTCCTGAGTAAACACCGGGTAAAGTAAGGAATCTACAAAACCGATAAAAGGCAATCAAGATTTTCGACCCGACGGCTAGTGACTTTGTGGCCGAAATGGTTAAGGCAGCCTGCGTTTAAGGCGTTTGTCGGGGAATTAAGATTTAACTAAACTTAAATTACTGTAAAACACGCTCACAATTCGATATTGTTTTAAAACTGGTTAGGTATTTGAGCTTGCCGCTACAGCGACGTCACTTTACGAATATGAAACAACCAATTGAAATAATTGGATTTGGAAGTACATATGTAATAATTGAACATTTATTAGTAATTCTTACAGTTATATTTGATACATATTTAAAAACATAACATTACTATTTTATTGTTGAAATTGTTAAATGTTTGTCAAAGAAGGACGGCTGTGACGTCTGATTTATTAATGTTCTTTGTGTTTACTTTGTTCTTTACTAATGTGATAATTGTGAATAATCATAACTATAATAATAAGTTAATTACGTATATAGTTACCCTATAAAATAATGAGTTGTATATAAAATGTATTGTTATTCGACCAGAAAGGGCTGTGATTGGTCCACGTTGTACTGGCGGCTATCGTCGGCTGTTTTATGAGTTGTAAATAACGTTTTATTATAAAAGCAGTTGCAAGTGGCTTGTTCAGTCAGTTCTGTTCCGATCACGTGGCGACAAGCAAGTTAAGTACATTGTTTCTTATTGTTATTTCTGCTAGGTTGTTATATCTATGTAGATATTGTTATGCAATGTAATTGTAACGTAATAATAATAGTGATGATGATGATGACGATGATGATGGAGCTGGTGATGATGATGATGATGATGACGATGTTATTTTCGGGTTGTTATTTATCCAGTTTGTTGGACTGTATGATGCTAATCTCTTAGTGTGTAAATTATGGATTAAGTAATAGAAGAAAGTATAATAAATGATTATAATGAATAATTATCTCTTATTTTTTATTAGTATAAATCTATAACACGTTCGTCTGAACATTGCGGGTTCGAATCCCGTCGAAGTCGAAAATTTTGATTGCATTTTTTATTTCTATAAAAGTAAGGAATATTGGTACAGCTGGAACCGCTGAAACCACTGGAGTTACCTACATGTGCGGCGAGTGCGGTTAGGCGTAAAAAAACACAACATAATAATTTGCAATATTTATTTCTACAACAATATTTAGCCTCTGTCATAGCCTAGTACTTCAAACCTACATACAAATCGTCAAATCAGAAGTCTATTTCCGAAAGGCAGTCAGATGGTCTATATAAGGTGCAGCATAAGGCATCGTATAAGGTAGACTGTACGCAGAGTTGTAGACGAGGTTAGAAAACGACGCGGGGAACGGGTAGAGTCCTGAGTATGCGCCAAATAGAGTCGGTAATGTTGGTATAGCTAGAACCGCTGAATCTACTGGAGCTACATGTGCGGCAGGTGCTGTTTAGGCGAAACAAAACACAACATATCTATATTTAGCCTCTGTCATAGCCTAGTACTTCAAACCTACACTCAAGTCGTCAAATCACATGTCTATTTCCGGAACGCAGTCAGATAGTCTACATAAGGTGCAGCATAAGGCATCGTGTAAGGTAGACTGTACGCAGAGTTGTAGACAAGATTAGCCGACGGGTTCACAACAGGTACAGGGATTTCAGACATTGTGCTCTGGTAGCCGTAAGAGTATGCGGAAAACGATGCGGGGAACGGGTAGAGTCCTGAGTAAGCGCCAGGTAGAGTTGGTAATGTTGGCACAGTTGGTACCACTGGGGCTACAGGAGCAGCAGGTGCGGTGTAGGCTGATAAGGCGGAGCCGTAGTATGGAGATGCGCTTAACAGAAACTGTGGGTCCGGTCGCGCCGTGGCCATTGACAGCAAAGCTAGAACTGCTACCTGTAGCAGAAAAGGTACATGTTATTGGTTGTAGGTAATGAGCAATCTCAAGATGCCTTTATTAAAAATAATAAATAATGAATGCTGGAAAAGTAAGTATAGATTTTTTTATGGATATCTAAAGGGTTGATTGAATATATATTTTTTATATAATATGTATCATACCCAGACCTAAGACACATTTGTTATAATGAAGATATTATAACAACCGAGAATGGTTTTTGTGTTGGTTTTTTTGCTGGCTGTGTACTTTGACCTGACTTTATGGGAAACTGTGTGCGTTTCTATAATAAGCTTCCATCTTAGGCGACCGAACTATCGATTTATAGGTTAAGCTTTTTATAAAACAAAATCTCATAGAAAAAGCTTATTACTCCATAGATGCTTATTTGAATGATATTGACCCTTGGCCTAGTGTTGCTCGGTTCAACCGCGATAAGAAATTATGTCATCTTTCAATATCCTAATCAACCAATATCCTTGCGGATATTAAATTAAACATAATATTAAGACAAATATTGTAACAATGAATAGAAGTGAAGGAGTGAGGTTTTTTGTTCGCTTCTTTCCCTCGCTTAGAAAAAAAAGTAATCCGAAGCGAAAGAATTCAATTGTGCTTTATTTTTTTTGTGTTTTGTTAATATTTTGTACTTAAACTGACTATTCTAAGTAGCGTTTTGCTCTATTGAATAAACACTTATTGATTTTGATTTTGGCTTTTCCGCGTGTCATCAATATTGAATAAAATCAAATATGTGCTTTATTAATTAAGATGTTTATGAAGATGATAGTAATATCTTATTATTATTAATCTCGTAAGTCAAATACAAGGTAGTTGAAACTTTTAATCCATAAACAAATAAATGAATAAATACATAATAATAATATACAAAATTATGGTACATTAAAATATGTTATATTTTGTGACTGATTATGACTATTGACGAATTTAGCAACATTGCATTAAAATATTTTTTTAATTTAAGTTTATAGTTAATTTGTTTTTGAATAACACCTTGAATAATTACTAAAGAAAAAAAAATGATAAGTAGAATAAGAACTTGTATACCTACTGTTTCGTTGGGAAGAAGAAATTATTTGATTCAGGTGTGACTTTGCGGAAATCCGTTATAATATCTAAATCTATTATGAAATACAAAAAATTTAATGAACCACTAATATATAGTAACAAATGCGCTAATCTATTTCTAAAGAGCACTTAAAAACACTCAAAAGGAACTCGAAGTGGTGGAACCAGAACCAACGAAGACGCAGAGATTGACCTCTGCGTCTTCATTGGTTCTGGTGTACTCTGTGACAATCGGGGGTTGATTTCTCCTGAAAATGTCTTGTAGAGAGGTGAAACACGTATCCAATTCCTTTTGAGTATGTTTCAAGTGCTTTTTATAAATAGGTTAGCGGATTTGTTACTAATTATATTAGTTGTTCGTTCAGTTATTTAGTATTTTTTTTAAACGACACAAAGTGTTACACGTTTTTAGTTTTACACGCTGGAAACCTTTCGACATTTCTTAGCGGCCTTGGGGTCCGATTGAAAAAAGTTTTTGAGTATGTGTTTGAAAGATCGCCCTATGAGAGCAATGATATCAATGTCGATGTCGATTATGGCTTCCTGATTTGTGTGGAACAAATCAATAATTATGATCATCAACATCTCAGTCATAAGACGTCCACTGCTGGACATAGCCGTGGGGTGCCGGCAGTAGAATGTTACCCCTCCTCTCATGCCCGTGGATGCAGTAAGAGCTTGCTAAGGGAAACTTTCGGAAGATGGGCAGCAGCGTCTTTCCGTGTATCGACATCGCAAACTGCGCTCGCCAACCCGCCTGCCAAGCGTGGTGAGTATGGCAACTACCCCTCATGGAGATCCATGAGAGAGGCCTGTGTTCATCAGTGGACGTTTTATGGCTGAAATGATGATGGTGATGATGAACATAGGCCTCCCTCGTAGATCTATAGTACTGATCAAGACGGGAGTGTTGCCATACTCACCACGTTGATGTGCGAAAAGACGCAGCAGCCCATCTTCCAGATGTCTTGGCATCTGCCAAGGGATATTCCTCTCCTCCCTTGGCCGTGGATTATTACTGCATCCACGGCCAAGAGAGGAAAGGCAACATTCTACTACCGGCACCCCACGGCAACAATTCAAAAATACTTGGCATTATACACAGTTATTTTTTATTTATTTATTTTCATTATACACAGTTAGGGTAAATTTATAGAAAGGACAATGCTCATGGATATATGGAATCCCGTACCAAGCTGCGTCAAAACCAAACTTGGTTTTTTATAGTCTATACTTATCATATTAACTCCTATAAAAGTTGTTTTTGTAAACAAACTGGGGTTTCGGAGTAATTTTATGAAATCGAAAATAACCTCAAAATCAGACAAGTAACCTATTTTATTAACACGTCATATCATTTTATCATTTGCCGGGTGATCCCACGACTCGACATATTTGCACAATGAAATACACAGAAAAAAGTTCACAAAATACATATAAACAAGTTCTACTTCTCAACTCGCAATACGAAAATAATGATTACGATATGATTATCACTAATCTAAACACTAAAACACAGACACGAACGTATTATTCGCATAAGCGGTTAGATCTGACATCTATCTAATGTCAGTATAAATGTGCCCGCTAAGATTTAGGGGATGCGATCGATAAATTGAAATCTTTAGCAAGAAAATCGATTTTATGTCAATTAGCAATACTAAATCGATTTGGTGTTCTGAATTTACTTAATTGTTACTATTATTCAACGAGTAGATAGCAAAGGTTAAATATATGTCATCCGGAAATTATTTTTGAAGCAAACGTTATGATATTTATTAAAAAAGAAACGATTGGAATGACTGTTTAGTCGAGTCATCATATTGTTTCTAATAATGCACTACATCCCTATAACCGGTTGTGTGAACCCCACGTAAAGGAATTAAAAACAATTTTCATACTTTTATACTTTACATTAAATTCCGGGTTCAAAAATAAAATCCCTGACGGGTAATGTCGTAAAAAAATATAAAAATAATTACTATAAAATTTTAATCTTGATGCGTGAGACTTTTTGGTACCACTTTTGGGCATCTCCTTTGTAATGCGCTGTCCTGCCTATATTATATCTTATAGCTATTTTGTGTTAATATTCTTCACAATAAACTGATTCATTATGTATGAATGCTTATTTAATAAATATAATACGGCTTACACCAAGTACCCAGTTCTCGTCTCGCGGCCCTCGGAGTCGGCCACGAACGGTGCTCATAAAGAAGGGCCTCTAAATGGTCTACGAAACGTCAGCAGGATGATAATAAGTTAGGTACGTGGTGTAAGCCGTATTATATTTATTAAATGATGTCAAGCCACGATAATTTAAATTTTATGAAAGCATAGTTTATCTATTACCCTTAGAAGAGGTCCTAATAAGTGGAATCACATAAATCTTGTTGACTTACCGCGATTCCTTTGAACATATTGATGACTAGTGAACCTGTCCTGCTGAACTCTTCAAATCACACTGAATGTCATGGAAAATGTGAGTAACTATTTATATATTTAAGGCTGCATAGAAAAAGCGCGAGCAAAATTAAATTTTGTATAGAATATTCTTTCAAGCATTGTCAAGGTCTTGATGAATAGTTAGGGAAAAACAAAAGAATGTATAATCGCTGTCATGTAACAGAAATACGTTTTTCCCAACAACCTTGTTTAAGAAGCGTTCGCAAAACAAAAGTTGTAGCGAATCCATTATTCACTGGTGTTGCCTACGGCTGACTTGAATCAAATGTTACCAATACCTGTTCGTACATCATACAATATGTCAAACACTTATGCTAGTTACACAGAAATATTTTGAAATTATTCTTTTAAGATATGTAGTTATTTCATATTAGTTCATTTCAGTTCAAGCTTTGCAAACGTTGTAAAAGTAGCTAAACTTGTTCGATTCTATCTCATTCGACATTTAGACGTATAAAAAACTATCTATTCAATTTGTGTGGAGACTATTTTATCGATTTGTGAATTAACTATCATATAAGTAACTATACAGAATGGTTTTTCTGAAAGCTGTTTATGAACAAAGGAGACCGTGTCGGTCAGGCCTCCTCTTACACTTGGAGTGTTACAAAAGTGAGATTGTAGCCGTCTATAGAGAAACAATTAAGAAAAACAATATAAAATTGACACTGCACGACTTTCACTTATAAATTCAACACTTAATTAAATCAGTGCTTATACACACAGCTTGATTTTACACGATGTTCGTGTCGAATCCGTAAAAGCTAATTATGATTAAGTATTAAACTATTGCAAATTTAGAATAACTGTCAAAGTTAAATTAGGGCCAAATCGGTCCGACGTAGTTTTATAATGGAACTAAAGGAATAGCTATAATATCGTTTTGCTTAATTTTAGCCTTTCTTTCGTCAACTTAAATATACGTGATGTGATCTAAATATTAATCTACATGTATTGGCCTAGTGGGTAACAAACAGCAAAACAGCGACTAAGTATGCTTCTTTTAACAAACTTCATAAAAGGAGATTTGATTCCTCCATATTTTTTTTGCCACCTTAGATATTCATATTTTATGAACAGAAGTGGATAACATTAGGTTTATAAATAAATAATGCTGGACAATTAACACAGCATCATCTAGCCCCAAGCTAAGCAGAGCTTGTGATATGGTACACATACATTATACTACATATTTATATAGATATTTTTTATTATATATAGAATAACATCCAGAACACCCTGAACAAATATCTGCAGATCATACAGACATTTGTTCCGAGGCGGGAATCGAGCCCGCAACCTCTTGCGTCGCAGGCGGACCGTCGCCCGCTGCGCCACAGAGGTCGTCAAACAATTAATATAGTTAGTCTACGATGTCCTATTGCTAAAGTTTTTATCCCAGCAAGTATCTAATTGTACCCATCACTATGCACCTGACTTGGGAGATAAAAATCTTCCCGTCAACGCTTTAAAATTATAAAACGTTATCAAAGAAGCGGAACTATAATTTATTTCCTTAAGCAAACGGTATAGGAAAAAAAAATATTAATTTAAAATAATAATTATATATTCGCTGCCTAGATTAAAATTATGTATGTGGGATATAGGGTTACTTAGCTTAAACAACGTATTTAGTTATATTTTTTTATTCCTTCAAACAAATCCTGCATAATACATTCAAGCTATCAGTTCATTCAGCACCTTTAGAAATGCTGCCTATTATCAATCTAGCTTACTTCTTCTTCCACAGAGGGCTACTGTAGGCGGAGGCTGGGTACGCAGAAAGGTCAGAGTATCCAGAGTAACCAGAGATGGCAGGGTAGCTAGAGTAAGTAGACTGGGCGCCAGAGTAGGCAGGTTGGACGGCAGAGTAGGTTGAGTAACCGGACAGTCCAGCGGCGGGGTAAGCGCTGTAGGAAGACTGGAGGCCAGAGTAGGCAGGCTGGACAGCAGAGTAGGCAGGCTGCACGGCAGAGTAGGCAGGCTGCACGGCAGAGTAGGCAGGCTGCACGGCAGAGTAGGCAGGCTGCACGGCAGAGTAGGCAGGCTGCACGGCAGAGTAGGCAGGCTGAACGGCAGAGTAGGCAGAGTAAGGCTTAGCTAATCCATGTGCGGCCACAGAGGTGGAGTAGGTGGACAGAGGAGCGGAGAAGTGACCCGTGGCAAGTGGCGCGACGTTCTTGACGTAAGAGACAGCGGGGGCGACGTTCTTGACGTAGGAGACAGCAGGGGCGGAGAAGTGGCTGGAAACAGCGGGGGCGGAGAAGTGGCTGGAAACAGCGGGGCCGGAGAAGGTGCTGGAAGCTAACGGGGCGACGTTCTTAACGTAAGAGACAGCTGGGGCCTGGTAGGCTGCGGATTTCACGTAGGACACTGAAGGGTACGCAGTAGGGTACGCAGCAGTAGGGTACGCAGCAGTAGGGTACGCAGCAGTAGGGTACGCAGTGGGGTACACAGCAGGGGAGGAGATGGCGGCCTGGGGGTACACGGAGTGTCCGGCAGAGTAGACGGAGTGTCCGACAGGGTACACGGATTGTCCGGCAGTGTACACGGATTCTCCGGCAGAATGCACGGAGGGCGAGAAGGTGGAGTAGGAGTTCACAGGAGGCAAGTAAGCGTTGCCGTGGATGCCAGTACTATAAGCAGAGTACGGCAGGCTGGGCTTAGCTGCGGGTTTAGCTGAAGCTACAGCCAGGACGGCAAGGGCGAACGTCTGAAACAAAAATTGGAATGTCACAATGTCACAACTTTAGAATCGATTCATCTATCTGCATAAAGGCTCGAGCAGACCGGATGCGTATGCGTAGACGTAAGCGTAGACGTGCACGTACCACTGAGTTGTAATGCATGGAACTGTATGAAACAGGACACACCGCTTGCGTAACGTAGACGTGCGCGTCATATGTCAGTTCCATTCATTACAACCCAGTGGTACGTGCACGTAAAGTCTAAAAAAAGTCATAAAATAAAAGCTGTTTTTAGTCTAATTATCTAGCAATCAGAGCTGTCTATGTAGTAATTCTGGTCCTCAAACTAATTAGTTTCCGATGGCATCATCATTAATGTCTAAACTAAACACATTAAGCTCTCTACACTATTATAGGGTGTTATTTAAATCAGTGAATTTGTCTGTAATTTATGAAGTTCTAATTAAACTTTGTACTCACCAGCTTGAACATATTGGCAGTTGATTTTCAGACTATCTTGGAAGGAATGATGATCTTTCCACAAACAATCCTAATTTATACTAAATAATGAACAACCGGATTGAGTTCTAATGATGATCAAATTAATAATTTTCGCCTTTGCACAGATGCGATGTTATTAATAAAATCCGAGGGTCAGACAAGTTATGTTAAACTATTTTTAACCTAATAAAACTTTTCTTTTGGTTCGTCCTAGTTAATCTTTATTCAAATTGGATATATGTTGTGATTGGCCCTTGTCTTTATCGCCTGAACCGAAAGTATTACAGTTTCTAGCCCTTCATTTAATTGGGAGGACAATGAAGATGGTTATAAGGAAACCATATTCCAAAATGGGCATAGTAAAAAGCTAGACTTTATATATCTATGCCCTCGAAGACATATGAGATGAAATACCAACCGACAGATAAACAAAATTTTTAATAATGTATGTGCTGTCTATCTGGTTGGTTTCTGGTTTATTTGTTTGACCTATAACTTTGTTTTAAAGTGACAAACAACGTCTAATACCTGACCTACGAATCAAAAATGTCAGATTCGCAATTAAAATTCATATTCTAATCCGATATAATCCGTTTCATATGAACAAAGCCTTATAGGCTACCTAAAATCCTTATGGCTTTTGATAATTAGCATGGAAGTTCATAATACGAGCTGACTTCCGAAATCTATATATTTGCCGTTTAATAATTTAGACTAGATACTCGTAGCTATAAAATATAATACTCTAAGAGCTTCGTTCCAAAAATAGAACTAGCCTTGTTTCCAAGTCTACTACGTCTGTCCGTTTGTCTGTTACACACATCTCTATCTCATTTCCAATAGTAAAAAGAAGCCTTTATATATATAAATAAAAGGTATCTACCACACATATGGCGAAAATATTTTCGCCATATGTGTGGTAGATGGTAGGTACCATTGTAACTTTTTGTTATCTTTAGTTTATCGTGTATCATCATTTCAGCCTGTTTTTCACGTCCACTGCTGGACGTAGGCCTCCCCCATGGATATCCAAGATCATCAAGGGGCTGTTGCTATATCTTGTTATTATATAGCCACGTTTGGTAGGCGGTTTGCGAAGGGCAGTAAGCGAAGTTTACGTACGGAAAGACACTGCCCATACTTCGGAGGATTCCCTTGGCAGATTCTTACTGCATCCACGGGCAAGAAAGGAGAGGCAACATTCTAGTGCCGGCACCCCACGGCAACATATAACAAAAAGTTATATGTTATTTTAAAGTTCCCACTTATTTTATTATTATATGATTTGTTGTTATTTACTATGCTAGTTATACACTATATGCCGTGGGGTGCCGGCAGTATGCCGTGGGGTGCCGGCAGTAGAATGTTACCCCTCCTCTCCTACCCGTGGATGCAGTAAGAGCCTGCTAAGGGACACCTCCGGAAGATGGGCAGCAGCGTCTATCCGTGTATCAACATCCCATACTGCGCTCACCAACCCGCCTGCCAAGCGTGGTGAGTATGGCAAACTACCCCTCATGGAGATCCATGAGGGAGGCCTGTGTTCATCAGTGGACGTTTTATGGCTGAAATGATGATGATGTTGTTATTTAACTGTTTACATAATACTTGGAAATGTATAAAGTTTAAAGGCGTGGTACGGAACCCTTTGTTGTGCGAATCCAACCGGTTCACGCCAACGGTTTAATATGGTACTGCAAAACAAAACCCCAGCTGCTTATTAGATAATATGACATTTGAATACATAATCGAAAATCAACTATAAGATTAGTTTTCAAGGCCAACTTTGATTTATTATCTTTTAACATAGATCAAAAACTTGATTCCATGTCCTAACTAGGCTAAACTTGGTAATAGTAGGTATATTTATTGGTTGAATTCCAATGAGCTTACATATTGGCGCTTCTAAAGTGCGGCAATATGTTATCACATTCGCAAACTTACATGCAAAATCTCTATACATTATAAAAGGTAAAGCTTAAATTGTTTAAAGTAAAATAAAAAAGCATATACGCACATAATCTCATCATTCGTTTATTTTACATCTAACATAAGTTGTTTCGGTATCATATCAGTAATTTACTTCTTCTTCCAGAGGAAAGGAGCTGAGATGTCGCTGGTGTAAGCTACTGAGGCAGGGTAGCCGCTGTATGCCGGGTAATCGTAAGCGGAGTAAGCAGCGGCGACGGGGGCGCTGGCGACAACCGGAGCGGCGGCGTAAGCGTTGAGGGGGGCAGCGGCAAGAGACGCGACCGGGGCAATACCAGCGTAGTCGGAATACACAGCGGAGTACGAAGTAGCGACGGGGGCTAAATAGGATCCGTAAGTGTAGTCAAGACTAGGCTTAGCGGCGGCGACAGCTAGCAGGGCAACGAGGGCAACACACTGAAAACAAATAAATAGATCTTATTTCCTTTTTTATTGGTGCAGGTAATTTTATTAAATCATTGTAAATACGATAGGACCGGCATGTTGTTAAACAAAGGTCCTTATAATAAATTTGAATAAAAAAAAAATAGATTCCGGTGTAGCTAACCTATTACATATATTTCATTGTATTGTAAGTGGACGTTGTCTAATAAACTATGTAAGTAAGTACAAAACATAGACCACACATAGACCACGTCCACAGTGAATTAATTTTGATTTAAGAAATACCGTTTTGGAACCAGACGATTGAGTTAATACTTGTATGATACAAAAAGCAAGTACCTATCGAGGTTTTTGGTTTGTGTATGGAAACTGTGTAAATGTACATAGCTGTAAAAATAACTAACTTAAAACCTTAAGTTACAAGAATGACAGTTCATATAAATATCTCAGCTATATCATCATTGGAGTTTATAATTCTTATTTATTCTCGTGGGGAAATTTACAGTTTAATAACTAAGTACATACAAGTTAGTAGAAACTACATATACCTATACATATACAATTCACAAATTTTAGTCTAATCATCAGTTTGAACTAATGGAAATGGAATATCATATTAAGATTATCTCTGAACAAGTAAAAAAGGAAAACGAGGAAAAGACACCTGCAAAATTTGTTAAACAAGACACCCGAGATAATAATATGAATTGTTAGTGGTTTTGTGGTAAAAAAATGCAATGTGTTTGAGTCCGCTATTGCATTAAAGTTAAAGTACCCAATGAATAATGATTAATATCGCATGGATAGTAGTCTATCCGTGTATCAACATCCCGTACTGCGCTCGCCAACCCGCCTGCCAAGCGTGGTGAGTATCGTAACAACCTCTTATGATCTTGGATATTAATGAGGGAGTCCAGCAGTGGACTTGGATAACAGTCCTAAGGCTGAAATGATGATGTGCCGACCCCACCGAGGTGGGATAAGGACAGGAGAAAGGAAAGTAAACAATTCCTACCAGCTTGTACATCTTAGTAGAGTATTTCAGACTGTCTATAACTGAATGATAAAAAGTGCTCTATTTCTTCCTTTTTATACACCAGTGTTTGCAACCGGATCTGATTATACAAAAATACTCGTAGGTTGCACTAGTAAAAAATTAAGATAAAAAAAATATAGCGATCTATATTTGTTATAAATATACGCTCGGTATCGTTTTGTGGACATATGTCGTTATAATGGAGCTTGCTCACTACCAGGGCCATTATTATAATTTTTTTTTATGTCGATTCGTTAGCCGTGGGATCCGGCAGTATAATGTTGCGTCTCTTCTCTTGCCTGTGGACGCAGAAAGAATCTGCCAAGGATTACTTTTAAAGGATAGGCAGCAGCGTCTTTCCGTGTAGAAACATCCTGTACTGCTTGCCAAGCGCGATGAGTGTGGCTTAAAACCCCTTCATGATCTTGGAGATTCATGAGGAAGGCATGCTCGTATATCCAGCTGTGGACGCGTAAAGCAGTCAAAAGGCTGAGATGTTTATGTTGATTCAGACATGATTGTTTTGCACTGATGCAAAGCAAAGTAAAATAGTCTACTCGGTCTGTCAGAATACCAGCGCGACTCTGCCCGTTACTAAGCGGTGCGGATCGAGTAGCTTAGAGCTGAGACGGGACCTTTTGACGCATATTGTTACAGCGACCATTTCTTCGTTTACATGTTAGATTTATTCAATTGGTTTTGTTTTTCTCTGTGTTTTCGTTGTGTAGTCAATAAACATTTACAGTCTTATGCAATGTAATTGAGTTAGATGAGCTTTAGCACGTTCTAGCTAAATTTCTGTCTGTGGAAAGGCAACGTTTAGATCTGGTATTCCACTCCGATCCACTGAAGAGACTAACTAATTGTACGGAATAGAACTCTGAGAAGCCTTTTGTCCCAATCTAAACAACTGGTTGGTCAAAAACATATATTGGTAAAATTTTGTTCCTAACGAGCCAACTGGAATTCCGTTCGTTTCAGTTGGTCGGAGTGGAACCATTTTGTTCCTCTTCAACATCAACTGAAATTACCAATTAGTTGTAGTTGTAGAATGAAACTCGACGAAGATGTCCGGGCGTCATGTTTTATTACGCTATTTTTGTGGTCATACTATTTTGTCATAACAGTATTAAAGAACTACCCATCCAGACTTTCCGCTATAGGCTCAATTAATTAAAAGGATTCTTCTTAGGTTATATTAGATGCGGCATCTTAAATTTCGTATGCAGTATCGTTAGCTAAGTCTGTTCTAGTTAGCATCGATTTATTATAATATAATGTTACCATAACGATGTATTTTGTCTGTGACGGCGACAGATATGTCCTAAAAACCATAGACAACGTGGATTTTTTGAACTCTTTCAATCAAACCAAGGCATTTTAATCTATGATTTTTGTCAATTTTCTTTATGACATAGTCAAAATAAAATATCTGACAGGGTGATTACGTATCTCGCGACAGGTTTGAAACAGGCGTAAATGTCGCGAACATCGCTCTGAAACGTCATTTTTTTGCTTGTATTATAAAATATACCATTGACATAAATTTACGCCCGTTGCAGCGTTGATAGCGAGATATACCTGTCTGCAAACCTGTCGCGAGATACGTAATCACCCTGCCGGAAGGTTATGTTTTGAGGTTCGATTATTGTTTACAATTTTTCATGTGTCAATGTCAAAGCGGTAATCAACTTTCGACTGCTTGAAAAAAACACCTGTTCAATATCGGCCATTGCTTTATCTAACTTGCTAGAACCTTGTTAGATAAGGGGAATGGCTATTCTTAATTAAGACAGCTGTTAGCATACTGTCCGGCAGCATAACGTTTCTCTAAGCACAGCTCTAATAAGTCAATAGTTTTTGCAAACCATTATCTAAAACCATATTGCATAAGACTGTTACTTATTACCGCGTAGCTAGGATGAGTGTGCCCGGTGTTTACGTAGTGTACATTATATAATATTACATATATAAAATACAAAGTCCTCACTGACTCACTGACTGACTGACTGACTGATATATCAACGCACAGCCTAAACCACTGGACCTAAAGACTTGAAATTTGGCACACATATACCTTGAGTATCCTAGAGGTGCACTAAGAAGGAACTTTTCGAAATTCCCACGGGATAGGGAATAAATGGGATTTATATTTTCGAATCAAAGTGGCTCTGCGTGAAAAAGGGGATTTCAACGCGGACGAAGTCGCGGGAAAAAGCTAGTATTACATATTTCATGTGTTTTCACAACTAAAATACTCTGGATAAAAAAAGTGCAAAAAATAAGGCCAGGTGCATGTCTGGCTACGCGCTGTCAGGGCTCAGTAGTTTCAAACCATCCAGGAACCTATTTTCGTCCTAATCGGCCCAGTCTTTAAGGTGACAAATACACATAGGTACAGAAGAATTATATCATCATCATCATTATTTCAGCCGTAAAACGTCCACTACTGACAGGCCTCCCTCATGGATCTCCATGAGGGGGTAGTTGCCATACTCACCACGCTTGACAGGCGGGTTGGCGAGTGCAGTACGGGATATATGGAAAGACGCTGTCCATCTTCCAAAGGTATCCCTTAGCAGGCTCAAAATAATCCAGAATCAAAAAATACCTTATTCAGTGCGGCCGCATGGACCTCATTGACGCGTCACAAATTACAATTATTGCTCTTACTGCATCCACGGGTATGAGAGGAGTAACATTCTACTGCCGGCTGGCACCTTACGGCAGAATTATATTTTTTTTTTTTATTATTTAGCCTCCACTGTCCCACTGCAGGGCAAAGGCCTCCCTTCCCTTCTTCCACTCTTCGCGATTTAACGCTGTGACAGGCCACGTGCTCATATGAGTGTCCAGCTCATCCCGCCATCTCCTCTTGGGTCGTCCGCGCGGCCGACATGCGTTTGGGGTCCACTCTGTGGTTATTTTCGCCCAAAAATCGTCGGGCATGCGGCAAACGTGTCCGGCCCAGTTCCACTTTAGGCTTGCTGCTTTCTGACCAACATCAGCGATCTGTGTCTTGGAGCGCAATATGCTGTTCCGCACGCGGTCTGACAGCTTAATATCTAGGATACTGCGCTCCATAGCTCGCTGGCATACCCCGAGGGCAGACTTTTGATGATTTGTCAAAGACCAAGTCTGAGAGCCATATGTCAGGATGGGGAGAACACGTACGTCCATGAGTTTCCTTTTAAGGGATAGTGGAAGTTTGCCCTTCATCAGATCTTTCATTGACCAAAAGCTCTTCCAGGCGTTCTCAGTGCGTCTAGCAACCTCTTTTTCTGCTTTCGCCTGGAAAGAGACAATTTGGCCAAGATAAAGGTACTCCGGAACGTATTTGATCTCCACACCTGCCACGTAAACGGGGCGCTCAGTGCTGTTTGACATGACTTTGGTCTTTTCCATGTTCATCTTCAGTCCAACCTCGAGGCTAGCGGTGTTTAGTTCGTTGATCATCAAGCTAAGTTCGGTCGCTGTTGAGGAGAATAAGACAATGTCGTCGGCAAAGCGAAGGTTTGTTAACCTACTATTACCGACGACAATCCCCCTATTAGCCCAGGTTGTGGAAAGATTTTTGAAAACTTCTTCCAAGGTGGCAGTGAAGAGTTTAGGAGATAGAGGGTCTCCTTGTTTTACTCCGCGCTGAATAGGAAACGATGGGCCCGGAGTATGCAATTTGACTGCAGCTGTGCTGTTGTTGTAGATGTTGCGCAATAAATGTATGTATGTTGGTTCGATTCCTTGGTTTTGTAGTGCTTGAAACAATGAGCTATGGTGAATACTGTCAAAAGCCTTGGAATAGTCCACAAAGGCAAGGCACAATGGGATCTTAAACTCAATATGTTTTTCAATTAATTGGTTTACCGATTGGAGGTGGTCTGTGGTACTAAGACCTCGTCGAAAGCCTGCTTGTTCTAGTGGTTGGTGCATATCTAGTAGGGCAGAAATGCGATTTTCAATAACCTTTATAAACGTTTTATAGAGGTGTGAAACAAGGCTGATGGGTCGATAATTATTGATGTTACATTTGTCGCCCTTTTTGTGAATCAGAATTATGTTTGAATGGCAGAATTTTTTAGGAAGATTGCCGGTTTTTAAAATAGAATTGAACATATTTGTAATATGAGGGAGAAGGGCCGGCTCACCAATTTTCAGGGCTTCAGTTGTTATATCATCATGACCAGGACTTTTACTGTACTTCATGCTTTTGAGTGCTTTGTGAACTTCTGATCCAGTGATCCACTCAACGTGTTCTGAGCATGAGTATTGTGTTATTTTCGGATTGTGAGTAAGACCTGTGTGAGCTGTATAAAGTCCCTTATAATATTCAGTACAAACGTTAAGTATTGATAGTCTATCAGTTTGTTTTATTCCGTTGCTGTCTCTGAGGTTTCCTACCGATGATTTACCTATTTCCGTTCCTTTTATGGCCGTTTTGAGGTTACGGTTCCTCTCTAAAGCTATTTGTACTAATTTTGTGTTATGATTTCTAATATCTTTACGAATACTCCTTTTAACAGCCTTGTCCTTGACGCTGTGTTCACTAGAATGAATTGTTAGTTTTTGTCTTTCCTCGATAAGAGATTTTGTTACATCGCTGAGTTTATTGCTTCTATTGTGTTGCTTTTTAATCTTTAGGCTGGCCTTTTTTATATTTTCGAGAATATTTTTATATTGAATTTCAGTGTTGTCTAAGTCTTCTAAAGGAAGAGGACTAAAACTATTTTTTAAATCTGTTATGTAACTTTCTTTATTGTTAAGCAAACTTAGTCTGTCCAAACGTTTTATTGAGCTCTTTATTACTTTAATTCGGTGAATTTTGAGGTTAAATTTAAGTGTGATGCGTAAAGGTCTATGGTCTGAGGAAAATTTGAAATTATTTATGGCTTCAATATTGTTAACTATTCGTTTGTCTGATGAAAGGCAGAAATCTATCTCGTTTTTGGTAATTTTGTCAGGTGAAAACCAGGTCCAGCGACGCTGAGGCTTTTTGTAGAAGAAGCTATTGCTAATGCTCATAGTCTGGCCAAAAGCAAATTGTAATAAGCGAGTACCACGCTCGTTCCTAGTGCCCAGCCCGTGTGGCCCTTGTATATCATGGTTGTCGGTGTCTAACCTTGGACCCAGTTTTGCGTTAAAATCTCCTATTACCAACGTCCAGGTTCCTCTATATTGATCACATGCATAATTGAGTAAATCATACATGTCTTCGATCTCTTCGTCGGAGTGTGAGGATGTAGGTGCATAAACCTGTACGATGGTAAGAGACTTTTTCTCGCTTATTTGGAATTTGATTAGTGCTATTCTATCGGAAAAAGATACAAATTCTTTGATGTTATATTTCCATTTTCTAGTTACCAAGAATCCTACACCATTGTGACTACCCTTTCCAACAAAGAAGAATGTGCTATTGTTTCTCTCAAGGATTTCCTCCCCGTCTCTTCTGACTTCAGAGAGCCCAATTATGTCCCATCTGATATGCTGTAAAGCATTTTCTAGTTCGACTAGTCTATCCTCAGTACGGAGAGTTCTGGCGTTAAACGTCAAGATTTTTAGTTTTTCGGAGTCCATATTTCGAGCTGTGGTTGTTTGACAGTGCGACCTCACCCGGGGATTGTATGCGCCCCATGCTCCAGGGGTTACCAGCCTACTGTCATCGGCGGTATTCCCACTGGAGACGCCGGGCACTGGGGGCCTGTTTCTAAGAGTGTACATCATAGGGAAGGGGTTTGGACCATAACCCACCACGCTGGTCCAGTGCGGGTTGGTAGGTAGGTCGCCAGTGCCTTGTCTGTTATTTAGCAGGGTGTACCGCTTGCAGGTAAGGTTGGCTTGGGCCTCAAAGATGTTGGTGAGACCCCTTACACCCCATACCCCTTACCCCCATGAATTATATATACAAAGATAAATACGCGGTAATGAATAGACTTCTTAACGGATTCCGGTTCGGATCTACCAAACCTTGGATGTCCAAAATATTCTTTCTTTTCTATGATGCGGCGGCTGCGCCCGCCATATTATGGGTAATTCCAGTACAGTCCACTGAATATAGATGTGAACACTTTATAGATTTTTCATCACCATCAACGTCATCTCAGCCGTAGGACGTCCTCAGCTGTATAAAGGCCTCCCTCATTAACATCCAAGTACTGATCATGAGGGGTTGTATTATTAAAATAATTTAATTTATTCCATACTACATATTTGAACATAATAGATACATAAATCAATAAAAGTGAAAACTAAATAATTTAAATGAGAATAAAATTCTGAAGCACTTTTGTTATCGCCGGTACTTTATGTAAATTACGGCAAAAGCGACACAAAATATTGATATCAAATTTTTTTACATCGGGGGAGAACGAACCGGGTGAATACGGGACCGGGTGACAACGAACCGAACCCGTTGCCATACTCGACTACTCGAAAGCGCTGCGGAAAGCGATGATTTTAATGCGTCGGTGATGATTTACACAATGAAACAACACGAAATAATGGATTAAAGCACATATTTGCATCTGTTCACTTCAGATGTCACGCGAGTTAGGAAAAGAGGCGAGCCGAAGACTCGGTCGTTATAGTTAGATTCGCACTTCCTGCTTTAGGAAGGATCAAGTATCTGGATCGAATCCCGTCGGATTCTGAAAAAAATAAATGAATTTCAGTTCCATATTAAAGTGTTTCTTTTTGCAGACGAGTGTACTTACCATACAAGAAGACGTCCGACCTCTGTGCCATATTTGGTTTGATAGCTGGCGAAGACTCAGAGATGTTGCGTCGATTCTCGCCGCGGGCGAAATGTTTGTTAGTTTTCCCTTTATTATGGGACAGCTATTATTGCTTTTGCTTGTGGCTACATTCAAGTTTAAGCTAATCGCAATATTACCCACTCATGATCCAGGAGATCCAAGAGGGACAGCAGTCCTACGGCTTTAATGATAATGAAAATTAAGTTAAAGATAAAAAAGTAAAAAAAGTCCTATAAGGGTACCCCAAATTAATTATTTTTTCAGTATTTTTTGAAGCGTTATCTAGGCGTTGATATTTTATATGTCCATGCAAAATAGCAGCCTTCTAGGACTAATAAACAGACAGCCAAAGCGAAAATCTTAAAAAGTGGACAGAATAAAGTGGTGAGTCCTCGTATCGTTGACTCACTTTGGGTACCTGAGCCAATTGAGTAAGTAAGTACTTAAAGTGCATGGTGAAAAGGTGTTTTCTAATTTTATGCATCATTATGCACAAAGCAAAAATAAACTAGTTGGTATAGATAAACGCACAGGTATCAGTTAAAAACAAAATAAGCAATCGCATTTAAGTTTGAGCTGCTTACGGACTAAACAGAAAATGTCAAGGATTAGCATACAATTTTCGTTATATGGTCAAGATAATTATTATTTAATTTTTTAACAAAAAAACCGACTTCCATGACAAAATCTAAAATGTTGCTGAAAATAGTCAGACCGCTAATATGTACACTTACTTCTTAAAACATGAGTATTTCCCTCGATTTATCATGGATCAGCAATCGGAAAGCATGCCAACATTATTAACCGTTGCCTTGGGGTGCCGGTAGTAGAATGTTACCCCTCCTTTCATGCCCATGCAGTAAGAGCCCGATAAGGGATACCTTCGGAATATGGGCACCAGCGTCTTTCCGTGTATCAACATCCCGTACTGCACTCGCCAACCAAGCGTGGTGAGTATGGCAACTACCCCTTATTTATAATCCTCATGCAGATCACTCAGGGAGGCCTGTGTTCAGCAAAAGACGTTTTACGGCTGGGATGACGATTATTAATATATCGATAGATTATTATTTTTCTTCTGGTAGATAGTGTAGGATTCCTAAATTTGATGATCTATGCCACATTCGTCTCTAATGTTCGGCCCACGCCAATAAAAAGTCTTTGTTCGTGCCACATTGTATGCCGTACTCGGCCCATAATATATTTTATTTAGAAAAATCTTATCTCGTCCCACTTTTCACCTCCACATTCGGCCCAAGTTTTTTGTATAGGCAAATTATAATCACTTTAGTACTGTTGAAGCAATACGTCTTCACTTGACTTTTATATTTTTATGCACCATGAATCAAAAAGTCTACGTTTAAAAATGCATTAGATGTAGAAATACCGAAAGATTACAAAAAGTTTTTACTTTTTGATTATGTCAAAAATAAAAGGTAAAATATAAATATATATAGGTAAAATTAGTTTTTATGATTTTAATTTATAAATAATACTATTATATTATCTTCTCTAATCATTTCAGGCGTAGGACGTCCACACCAAGTACTGATCATGGAGAGGTTGTTGCCATACTCACCACGCTTGGCGGGCGGGTTGGCGAACGCAATACGGGATGTTGATACAGGGAAAGACGCTGCCCATCTTCCGGAGGTATCTTGTGGCAAATTCTTACTGCATCCACGGGCAAGAGAGGATTGGCAACATTCCACGACTGGTAACCCACAGAACAAATTAAAATGAGTTAAGGTAATTTTTAAACGCTTTTTCTAGTAATTTTGAAAACTTTATTTTAAGTGTGAAGTACTCGTAAGTATATGTATTAATAATCACCACTTCACGTACAAATTAAAGCTAATATTTCTATTTAAACTCAGCAATTATCTAAGTTTGTGCCAAAGAAATGGAATACAAACGAAAAAGCATCATTCTGAGACATTCAGAGAACGCGTACGATAAGGTCACCTACTTTATATTAATGTCTATACGAGATTTATCGATATCAGCATATTCTGATGATCTACTACGCTAATTTATTGTTGTTCTAGAGATTTAATACTAAGAAGGTAATTTCGTTATCATTAGAAGCAAATCCGGTTATGGAATTTCTCGTATAAATTGAACAAACTGGAGCAAACCATCGTCATTCAGTCACGAGCCGTCTGAAATCCACTACCAAGATGTTCAAGCAGGTGAGTGCAGAGTTGGTTTGTCTATAAACAAAAGTATAAGTTGGCATTATAGCATCCGACGTTAAAATTATGCATTTCCTTTAGTAAACGAAACTTTTTTTTTCAGTGTGTTGCCCTCGCCGCCGTCCTGGCCGTAGCCGTCGCCAAGCCCAGCCTCGGCTACTCCTACCCCTACTCTGGCTCCCTCGTAGCCCCCATCGACTCGGCCTACTCCGCACCTGCTGTGTACTCCGCATCTTACCCCGTGGTGGCTAGGACTTACGCCGCTGCCCCTGCTTTTGCCCACGCTCCTCTGACCAGCGCCATCGCTGCCCCCGTCGCCACCTCTTACGCCGCTCCCGCCCTGGCCGCCACCCCTGCATTCACCAGCGTCGCCCACGCTCCCCTGGCCACCAGCGCCATCGCCGCCCCCGTCGCCACCTCTTACGCCGCCCCTGCTCTGACCTCCTACGCCGCCCCTGCTCTGGCCTCCTACGCCGCTGCCCCTGCCATCGCCAGCGTCGCCCACGCTCCCTTGGCCACTTCCTACGCCGCTCCTGCTCTGGCGTCCTACGCCACTGCCCCCGTCGCCACCGTATCGCACGCTCCCCTGGCCACCAGCGCCATCGCCGCCCCCGTCGCCACCTCCTACGCCGCCCCCGCTCTGGCCTCCTACGCCGCCCCTGCTCTGGCTGCCCCCGTCGCCTCTTACCCCGCTCTCTCCGGCTACTCCGGTTACGCCGCCCCTTTCGCCTACAGCAGCGGAATCTCTGCCCCTTTCGTTTGGAAGAAGAAGTAACTTGTCACATGATCAAGCGTTTAACAACATCTAATGATAAATAAATAATTAAAGTTACATTACAAACTTGTTTCCCTCTTATATGTATCTGGTGTTATATCAATGTTATTTATTTATTAGGACAACCAACAGCTATAATAAACTAGTATACAACAGTGTGAAAACATGTTTTTCCTGTGTGATAAATATTATTCAAAATAATTATCTGGATGATAACACAGCAAAAGACTTATAAGTAACACTATGATATATCCAATCTAAGTATGAAATATCCAAGTACAAAGCTAGTAGAGCGCTATTGACAGCGCACTTAAATAAATAGACACTATAAAATGTATCAGTAATAGATCACGATTTCTTCGATCATGATGTTAAATATATAAATAAAAGTTTTAAAATCTATATTTATGTTCAATTCATCAACATCATCTCAGCCGCAGGAGGTGTACTGCTGGACATAGGCCTCCCTCGTGTATATAGTCAGTACTTAGACATCCATAAGGTCTATGTCCAGCAGTAGACGTCCTGGCTGAGATGATGATGATGATGATCACGCGCAGACTTCACCAGCTGTTTGCCCGTCACAATGCGTGTTTACAACATGATAATAACGCGCTTATATTCCGGCTTTTACCAGAGTTTTAGCAAGTCGACTTATTCAATGATGGTGCAAAATCTCAAATTATGTATTTCATAGTAAGTATTTATTTTTACGTACACATTATATTGCTTATTTATTTAACGTGTCTTTAGCGGAATACTAGTACCTACCCAGTACCTACCTTTATTGAAATGCTGAGTAGCGACCTACTGAAATGTACGTGTACTGGACCAGACATCGCGCACTGACTATGTTTGATTAAAAAAAAATTTTTTTTCAAAATAACATAATACTTATAATGCACCTTATTTAGTTGTAGTGGATATTTCACCACTTGTTTTTTTTGCGACCGCACCCCCCCGCGCAATATGGAACGACGGGGTTCCATAAGGTTCAAACGCTCCGCGCGCTTAGTGTACCGACGGGTGTACATAAGTTAAATCAGGTTAGTTATTTTATGTTTTGTAGAATACATCAACATGTAGAAATTTTTAATACGAATCCAATGGTGTATGATTTATAACATATTTGGTGGTTGGTATATATGTGGTGCTTCCGTAAAATTCATTGCAATTAAAGCACCAAAATCAAGCCCCAATTACCTCTAAAAAGTTGACTCACCTAGATGAATAATATACAGTCGGCAAAGTCGATGGAAGAACATGGACAAGACGAAGGTTATGTCGAATGTCCATGTTGTACCTACCCCTGTTATGGTTGAGAACACGACTCTTGAAGTTGTCGATGCGTATGTATACCTAGGACAAACAGTCCAATTAGGTAGGTCCAAGTTCGAGAAAGAAGTCAATCGTCGAATCCAACTCGGATGGGCAGCGTTTGGGAAACTTCGCAACGTCTTTTCGTCCAATATACTCGTACCTCAGTGCCTTAAGACGAAAGGCTTCAAGAATCAAGAATCAAAAAATACTTTATTCAGTGCGGCCGCATGGATCTTATTGACGCGTCACAAATTACAAAATAAAACAACACAAATAAATAGAATAAAGCACATAATTGAATCTGTTCACTTCAGATGACACGCGAGTTAGGAAAAGAAGTGAAAAGAAGAACCTAACTCGGTCGTTATAGTCATCATTTAACAATTTTATTTTGTCTTATGTTAAGTTTGACGGAGTTGGAGCAGATTCCGTCCCAAGTGGTTTTGTCCTCTAGGTAATCTGATATTTTATAATAAGCTTTATTGCACAGATTGCGTTTAATAATGTTTTTGAATTTATTCAATGATAACTTCTGCAACTCACTTGGGAGTTTGTTGTAGAAGCGTATACATTGCCTTTTAAAAGATATTTTCACCTTATGGAGCCTAGTAGTGGGCACAGCGAGTTTATTCTTATTTCTTGTATTTACATTGTGATTGTCGCTGTTTTTCTTAAACGAAGCAATATTTTTATGGGTGTACAACAGGTTCTCATAAATATATTGACAAGCTACTGTCATTATATTTATTTCTTTAAATTTAGTGCGAAGTGATTCTCTGGGACCCATATTGTAGATAGAACGAATAGCCCTCTTCTGCAGCACAAATACGGTGTCTATATCTGCAGCACATCCCCACAGTAGTAAGCCATAAGACATAATGCTGTGGAAATAGCTGAAGTAAACAAGTCTAGCGGTATCAACGTCTGTAAGAAGGCGGATTTTTTTGACTGCATATGCTGCAGAACTAAGCCTACCTGATAGTTGTTCTATGTGTAGGCCCCATTGAAGCTTATTGTCTAAAGTTATGCCTAAAAATACAGTTTTTTCTACAAGGTTAAAACTTTCACCTTTTATTTTAATCTTGGCATCAGCCTGTTTTACATTAGGAAGAGTAAATCTAATGCATTTTGTTTTATTTTCATTAAGTAATAAGTTATTGACATTAAACCAATTAACAACCTCTGAGATTGCATTATTCACCTCGTCATAATCGGTGGTACGTCGTTTCATTTTGAACAAAAGTGAAGTGTCATCAGCAAACAATACAATCTCATGATTGTTTTTGACAAGATGAGGTAGATCATTAATGTAAATTAAAAATAGAAAAGGCCCAAGAATTGATCCCTGCGGTACACCCATTGTAACTACAGATCCCGAAGAACGTTTTCCATTAACATCAACTCTTTGTATCCTGTTACTGAGATAAGAAATAAGTAGATCCAAAGAGATATCTCTAACACCATAGTGGCGCAATTTTCCGATTAATGTTTCATGTTGTACACAGTCAAATGCTTTTGAAAGGTCGCAAAAAACACCTAAAACGTCTTGCGACCTCTCCCAAGCATCATAGATATGCGAGACTAACTCTATACCAGCATCAGTAGTGGAACGGCTGCGAGTAAAGCCAAATTGCTTGCAGTGAAGCAATTTGTTGTCGGCAAAGTGCTTAGATAGCTGATTTAAAATAAGCTTTTCAAAAATTTTACTAAATGTCGGCAGTACTGATATCGGCCTAAAGTTAGTGGGGTCCGACTTAGAACCTGATTTAAATAAAGGTATTATTTTACTGTGTTTCATTAGATCAGGAAATACGCCACAGTCAATGCATTCATTAAATATAAAAGCCAGCTCAGGTGCGATTGTGTCTACCAATGGTTTTACAATGTTTACAGAAATACCCCAGAGATCTGCAGTTTTCTTAACATTTAACATTTTAAAGGCTTTAACTATATCGCTGCTGTCCACATATTGGAAATTAAAATTACTATCACATTTAGGTACATTTTTGCTAAGTAAGGACTCGGCGATCAGGTGAGAAGAGTTTAAAGACTTTGTGGTAGAAACTGGAATGTCAGTAAAAAAAGTTTCAAATGCTTGGGCTACATCTTCATCACTTTTGTAGGTTGTATTATTATAATTTATTTTAAATTGGTTGTTAAAGTTACTCACATTTCCAGTTTCTTTGTTTATTATTTTCCAAGTAGCTTTAATTTTATTATCACTATTTTTAATTTTTGAACTTATATAATTAGACTTAGCAATATGGCAGACTTTTCTAAAAATTTTTGAGTAATTTTTAACCTTTTCTTTAAATTCTTCACTAAAATTATAATGTTTTTCACTATAAAGATCATATAATTTTTGTCTACTTCTATGTATACCCACTGTTGCCCACTCATTAAAGTTAAAATTATCTGTGACCATTATCGACTTTGATGTAAATATTGAATTGAACATATTGCTAAATGCATTGAAAAAATTGCAATATGACTCATTAGGGTTGTTATTTGAGTAGTGAGGTGGAAATTTTGTATTCAATTTACATTTCAGTTGTTCAGATCGATGCATGGTCACAGGTATAAAAGTAATTTTTCTTTTTACATTTTGTTTTTGTTGCTGTTTAATTTGAATGTGCTGACCTAAATGGTCTGACTTTATATTACTAATCAAGCCCTTATGGATAATTTTTATATTAGAATTTACAAAGATATTGTCAATACATTTAGCGGATGTTTCAGTTATTCTAGTAGGCTCCATAAACAATGGTTTTAGATTATATGAATTAAAAAGGCATGATAATCTAGTACTTAAAGAGTAATTTTCTAAGAGATTAACATTGAAATCTCCACATGTAATGATGTTTTTACTTGACTTTGATGTTTTGAATAATATTTCATCCATGACTTTTTCAAACGTCTCAAATGAAGCTGACGGTGGGCTTATACGCTTATGATAATAACTTGCTCCAACTCTACACATGCTATTTCAATTTGGCTCTCAATCAGTGTGTGTTACCAGTGATGACATATGGAACCGAAACGTGGTCCTTCACTGCTGGCCTGATAAATAAGCTCAGAGTCGCTCAACGAGCTATGGAGAGGGCTATGCTCGGGGTTTCTCTTCGTGATCGAATCAGAAATGAGGAGATACGTAGAAGAACTCGTGTCACCGACATAGCCAAACGGATTAGCACGTTGAAGTGGCAATGGGCAGGCCATGTAGCTCGAAGAACAGATGGCCAATGGGGCCGAAAGGTTCTCGAGTGGAGGCCACGGACCGGTAATCGCAGTGTAGGACGTCCACCTACAAGATGGGCAGATGACTTGGTGAAGACCGCAGGTCGACGGTGGATGCAGGCCGCTTCTAACCGCAATACCTGGAAATCCATGGGGGAGGCCTATGTCCAGCAGTGGGCGTCCTACGGCTGAAATGATGATGATAGAAAAACATCCAGAACACCCTGAACAAATATCCACTACTTATCGAACAGATTGTCCAGACATTTATTTTATTGTTAACAACAAAACAAAAGGCAATAAATTGTTAATAAAAATAGAACAAAATTGATTAATGATTATGAGTAGGTAATTTTTCTAGTCTATTTATTTACGAACCTTATTCGAAATAAGCATTAATGAATTCCAGGATTTAATTAAACATTTTCTTCAATAATGATGTACCTAGTCAATTAACGCTTTGGTGATACTGTAGGTTAGTTCTCATGTCACCTCAGCCGTGGGATTTCTGTTCAGGTCCACTGCTGGACATAGGCATCCCCCATAGATCTCCAATATAATGAGGGGTTTTTTGCCATACTCGCCACGCTTGGCAGGCGGGTAGGTGAGCGCTGTCCAGTGTCCATCAATGTATTCAGGGTTTCCCTAGCACAGCTGTTATAGGGATAGTGTTTGTGTTTAAATATACGAATACGTGGTGAGATATCCACTACAACTAAATAAGGTGCATTATAAGTATGTTATTTTAAATAATTTTATTTTTTTAATAAAACATAGTACGCGGTGTCTTGTTCAGTACATATACATTTCAGTAGGTCGCTACTCAGCATTTCAATAAAGGTGGTATTGGGTAGGTACTAGTATTGCGCTAAATACACGTTAAATAAATCACCGATATAAAAAAATTAAAATACATACCATGACAGCTGTGAAATACATAATTTGAGATTTTGCACTATCATAAGTAAGTCGACTTGCTAAAACTCTGGTAAAAGCCGGAATATAAGCGCGTTATTATCGTGTTGTAAACACGCATTGAGACGGGCAAACAGCTGGTGAAGTCTGCGCGTGATCATCATCATCATCAACTCAGCCGTAGGACGTCTACTGCTAGACATATACCTCCCTTATGGATGTCTAAGTACTGACTATATACACGAGGGAGGCCTATGTCCAGCAGTAGACCTCCTGCAGCTGAGATGATGTTGATGAATTTAACTTAAATATAGATTTTAAAACTTTTATTTATGTACATAACATCATGATCGAAGACATCGGGATCGATTACTGAGTCATTTTATAGTGTCTATTTATTTTAGTGCGCTGTCAATAGCGCTCTACTAGCTTTGTACTTGGATATTTCATACTAAGATTGGATATATCATAGTGTTACCTATAAGTCTTTTGCTTTATTGTCATCCAGATAATTATTTTGGATAATATTAATCAGACAGGAAGAAACAATGATATAACACCAGATACATAGAAGAGGGAAACAAGTTTGTAATGCAACTTTAATTATTTATTTATCATTAGATGTTGTTAAATGCTTGATCATGTGATAAGTTACTTCTTCTTCCAAACGAAAGGGGCAGAGATTCCGCTGCTGTAGGCGAAAGGGGCGGCGTAACCGGAGTAGCCGGAGAGAGCGGGGTAAGAGGCGACGGGGGCAGCCAGAGCAGGGGCGGCGTAGGAGGCCAGAGCGGGGGCGGCGTAGGAGGTGGCGACGGGGGCGGCGATGGCGCTGGTGGCCAGGGGAGCGTGCGGTACGGTGGCGACGTGGGCAGTTTCGTAGGACGCCAGAGCAGGAGCAGCGTAGGAAGTGGCCAAGGGAGCGTGGGCGACGCTGGCGATGGCAGGGGCAGCGGCGTAGGAGGCCAGAGCAGGGGCGGCGAAGGAGGTCAGAGCAGGGGCGGCGTAAGAGGTGGCGACGGGGGCGGCGATGGCGCTGGTGGCCAGGGGAGCGTGGGCGACGCTGGTGAATGCAGGGGCGGCGGCCAGGGCGGGAGCGGCGTAAGAGGTGGCGACGGGGGCAGCGATGGCGCTGGTCAGAGGAGCGTGGGCGAGGGCAGGGGCAGCGGCGTAAGTCCTAGCCACCACGGGGTAAGATGCGGGGTACACAGCAGGTGCGGAGTAGGCCGAGTCGATGGGGGCTACGAGGGAGCCAGAGTAGGGGTAGGAGTAGCCGAGGCTGGGCTTGGCGATGGCTACGGCCAGGACGGCGGCGAGGGCAACACACTGAAAAAAAAAGTTTCGTTTACTAAAGGAAATGCATAATTTTAACGTCGGGTGCCATTATACCAACTATATACTTTTGTTTATAAACCAACCGACTCTGCACTCACCTGCTTGAACATCTTGGTAGAGGATTTCAGACGGCTCGTGACTGAATGACGATGGTTTGGTCCAGTTTGATCAATTTATACAGACATTTCATAACCGGATTTGCTTCTAATGATAAATTAATTACCTCCTTAGTATTAAATCTCTAGAACAACAATAAATTAGCGTAGTAGATCATCAGAATATTTTCATTATTCTTGTTCCTTCCTTTTGGAAACGCCACATACGACGCCAAGACGCTGCATCGCTGCCGCCGTTATAATAATAGGTCAGTTGTTTTAGATAAGCTCTATTACGTTAGGAACAAATATAATAAAAAGCGTACATATTGCCACGTATTGTTGATTAGATTTCTGATATGATTATATAATAGGGTTTGTAAAGGTAACCGGAAATAATCAGCCGGTAAATATATTGGATTTAAATAAACACATTATTATAGTAAATAAAAATTGTTACATAAAAAAAATATTTTTTTTGTATATTAAGACAAGGGTTCGGTTATAATCAAATATAATAAATTGGGCCAGATACATACGTGTGCGGCCACGCGCTCTGTAGGGTTCCGTAGCTAGTCGTAGACCTGTTGTTAGAAATTGGTTTGTGTTTTATTACGTTTACCAAAACATATTAACATATATTTTCGATTATATTTTAGATTAATTAGTGTGGCATATTGCGGAGTTTTCGGTTAAAGGAATTCTGGTTTGTTTGGTCAGCATCACTTATTTGATCGACAATTTCTCATAAACTAAAAAAGTTGGCTCAAACGTTATAGTTTTCTTAGATAGTTCATGGCTAAAACTAAATCCATGTTTTTTCAGATTTGAAAAGCTGGCAGTTATGATTTCAAAGGGGCGCTTGAACAAAGTTTAAAACTTTAATATTTTGCAAACAGAACCCTAAATTCCAAAATTGTCTTGTATTTCCGTAACGGTTTTTAATTACCTATTTAACGATAACCCACACAAAATAACAACTATCTAAGACAACAGAATAGTCTCTTCGCAAAGCCGCTGACAGACAGACAAAGCAAAACTATAAGGCTGCTAACTAAAGATAATGTTAAACAAATTTCAAAAAGTATCTTAAAATTACCCTAGACATAGATATCCATCCTAGATTTAGTATTTGGTATAGAAACTTAGTTTTAAAGTTTTATGTAGTTGTTGTTTAAATTTGGTAGGGTTATGCAAGTTTGTTATAGCCTTCTTTATTATTAAGAATCTTCTCTCTTAAAACTATTTCTTTATAACCTGTAAATACCGACAAGATTTAAAATATAATAGAAAAGATATTAAACTATTACGAGTATTCATATTTTTAAGAAAAACTATAATATAATAAAAAATACGACCTCTGTGGCGCAGCGGGTGAAGGTCCGCCTGCTACGCAAGAGGTTCGAATCCCCCCTCGGAACAAATGTCTGTATGACCTGCAGATATTTGTTCAGGGTGTTCTGGATGTTTTCTATATATAATAAAAAATATCTATCTATGTAGTATATTGTATTAAGTATATCAGTCATCTAGTACCCATAACACAAGCTCTGCTTAGCTTGGGGCTAGGTGATGCTGTGTGAATTGTCCAGCATTATTTATTTATTTATAATATTATGTAAAATAGTACCTATGTTATCCCCGTATTTAAAAACGTATAGGTTGTTGCACATTCGTTTTGAAAATGAATTAACTAGTCAAAGTCAATAAGTGTTTATTCAATAGAGCAAAAAGCCATATAGAATAGTCAATTTACAAAAGAACAGGACACATTTAAATTGAATAAAGCACATAATTGAATTCATTCGCGTCAGTTATTTTTTTTCCACGTTTAAGTATTCTTCTTTAGGTACAAAATATGTATCCATGCCAAATAAAGTTATTTTTAAAAAAGTACATAGTATAAAACAAAGTCGCTTCCCGCTGTCTGTCTGTCCCTTTGTATGTTTAGATCTATAAAAATAAATAAATTTTACCGTTTATTATGGTAAAGTATAGATCAAAGCACCTGGGAGAAATTCAAGTCTAAGATCTACGTGTAGAGCTAGCCTGCTGTCCGTGATTTTGTAAAGAAAAGGAATAATTATGTGTTTATACTTTTTTATTATTTTTTTAACTTATATTATACAATGAACACTCAATCACTTCACTTCTTCTTGTAGAGGGGAAGGTCGCCGTAGGTGGCGCCGAAGCTCAGGGGAGCGGCAAGACCAGCTCCGTACGCAGAGTAAGGATAGGCGGAGTAGGCGGAGTAAGGGTAGGCGGAGTAGGCGGAGTAGGGGTAGGCAGAGTAGGCCTCGGAGATGGGGGCGGCGTAAGACGCAGCGAGGGGGGCAGCGGCGTAAGACGCAGCGATGGGGGCAGGACCGTAAGCCGCCGTAGCGATGGGGGCAGCGTAAGATGTCAGTTGGGCGGCGTTAGAAATCACGGGGTATGAGGTGGAGTAGGCGGCAGGCAGCACAGCGGGGGCGCCGTAGGCAGACTGGGCAGGGGCCACGGAGTATGCAGAGAGAGCAGGGGCTACGGGAGCCACGGAGTAGGTCGAAGCGTAGGGGGTAGCGTAGGAGTAGCCAAAGCTAGGCTTGGCCGCGGCAACCGCCAGCATGGCAACGAGGGCAACACACTGCAAAGGAAATACATTTTAAAATCCGGCACTATACATAGTCCCGTGATTATGAGCAGAGAGATGAATTAATTTTATATTATATGCTTTAAATTTCAGTACCAACTAATTCTTGACTTTCTTGCGTGTGTATAATTATTGTGTTATTAACTATCACGGACTTACGACGTCTTATTTAAAATATGCATTTACTAAAACTTGGTAAAAAATCATTTTAACAAGTTTTTTTTAAGCTTACTAATTATATTAATTTATACGTACAGGAAATCTATTGTTATGGCAACAATAGATCTTCCAAGACTAAATAATGTTATTATATGCCTTTCACATAAATATAAATCGTTTTCTTTAAATCTGACACTTGAAAAAAAAACACTACACAAAAAATATAATTGATAGAAGGAATCATATTTTAACTTACGATTTTGTACATATTGGTAGTGTCTTTCAGGCTGACTCTGACTGAATGATGATGGTTCACCAAAGTGCGTGCGTTTTATACCAAAGTTTTGTAACCGGAATAGCAAAATATTGTAAATTAACGCTACAATATTCATGTGTTAAACCATATCGAAAATGAGAACACATGCTAATAGCTGTATTTTTATTAACGTGGACATGTACAGGTATTACTTAACTACCTAAAAACAATATAATTATGAACATTATCAAGATTTTTCATTACATTCTTTGATTTTTGATCTAAACATTATACTTTTAGAAATAGAACTTGGTGTTAACTTAATAGTATGGTAGGTTTATTATATTTTCTTATTAAGCTGGAAGGATGGTAAGCCTTATCTATCTTACGATATCCCAGGCACTTCAGCTTCCTGTACAGCATAAATGCCAGTAGCTCACGCCGTAGCCTTTAACAGATGAAGAGAAATTTTATAAGTATATTTTCTTATTTATTTATTTCACAATAGATAAACGACATTACAGTCTATTTACAAAGATTGTAATGAATAAATGATTTTTGCCGTGGGGTGCCGGCAGTAGAATGTTCCCCCTCCTCTCATGCCCGTGGATGCAGTAAGAGTCTGCTAAGGGATACCTCCGAAAGATGGGCAGCAGCGTGTATCATCCCGTACTGCGCTCGCCAACCCGCCTGCCAAGCGTGGTGAGTATGGCAACTACCCCTCACGGAGATCTATGAGGGAGGCCTGTTCAGTAGTGGACTTTTTACGGCTGGAATGATGTAATTATTACAATGATATGGTTTGAATAACTGAATGATATAATATTGTTTCTTCATGTAATTGTATTTTTTTTTCGTTACAAACTCCTGTTATTTTCTGGAGATTCCACCATCAGATGGAACGAGCTAAATTCACAATCCTGACTTGATTTCAATGAGATCACCTAGTTAAATATATTTTTGATGACGTTTTGTTTTTTCGGTGAACAGATGAATATAAAATACGTAGGACCAAGCAGAATCATACATAATCCTCTCCCATTTGAACGTCATTTGAATTTACCTAACACATTTTTCTTGCCATAGACAATATACCTCTAGTTTTTCACTACTGAATCCTGACTACTAGATAAACAAAATTATCACAAGTCGAATAGAAATAACATTTAAAACCCCTAGAGTTAGGTGATGTTAAAACAAAAAGTTACTGTTAGCGTAACACTGGTTTACATACATCGAAAAGAATTTATTTCAGCCTTGTAAAAATGTTCTAATTAGGAACAAAAGGCGAAACAAACTTACAACACAGGTGCCATTATATACATAGATGTATATATCATAATGAATAGAAGTGAAGGCCTAAAGTATTTCAGGGTCGTCGTAATAGAGATTATGTTATCTACTCATTGACGGATGTTAGACATGTTACTAGGACGAGCATCTTTGGTCCTTATAAAATAATAACGTTTTAACCTAATAATATAAATTATTCATTCACTACTGGCCTTATGAATAAGCACAGAGTCACTCATCAGAGAGGGCTATGCTCAGGGTTTCATTACAGGATTTGTTCAGAAATTAGGAGATTCGTAGTAGAACTCGGGTCGCAGACATAGCCAAGCGGATTAGCACGTTGAAGTGGCAATGAGTAGGCCATGTAGCTAGAAGAACAGATGGCCGATGGGGCCGAATATAAATTCTCGAGTGGAGGCCACGGACCGGCAACCGCAGTGTAGGACGTCTACCAACGTCACTATCCATGTTTCTTCTTATCTGTACAAATAAATAATGGAAATCCTTAAATATTTGATGCGTGCCTAAATTCGACTTACAAAATGAGCATCGAATGGTTTTTTCCCGTGGTTCGAAACGACCCATTTCAAAAGAATCTTGGGCGATTCGCACCGCCGAGCCCCTGCGGTGCGAATGGCCCTATTCAGTACTGTTTGTACTTGGGTTTTTCGCACCGCGGTTCGAATCGCGTGTGGTGCGAAACGACTAAAGACCCGTACGGATGACCTAATAAGGTATGCTGGTCGGTGGTAGATGCTAGCTGCTTCCAGCCGCAATACCTGAAGGTCCATGACGGAGGACCTTCCAACAGTGGACGTCCTATGGCTGAAATTATAATATGTTGATTGATAGTATTAATATTATGATTTATTTTTATTTATTTGTCGAACGACAGTGGATAAGGCTAGCACAGGACTGTTTGTGTTTCAACGGGCTGATAATCATTATCAGCCCGTTGAATCATCTGATGATGATGATAATTTATATATTCTGAAGAAAACCATCGCTTTTTATGATTTTGTTTTGACATATTCTGAGAACAATTATAGTTTGCCTTTGCCCAGAAATGGGACGATTCAGGCTAACAGAAAATACCAAAAGTTTAATTGAATACGAGCTTTAAAGTTCAAAATTGGAAGAAAATGACTACTAAGTACCTCCGTGGCCCAGTTGGTAATAGCCGAGTGATACGCAGGAGGTAGCGGGTTCGTACGTGGTCTGTGTAGTGTCTAGCGTTATTTATTTTTTCAGTTATTATTTATAATTTTTGGCCTTTTGTCACGTTTGTTTGATTTTTGTTTTCCCGGAGTTTTGAATACGTATCTGCGTTCGTGGTAATCAACATCAAAGTTCGTCGATAACGCCTAGAATAAACTATGTTTTTTTCTATTTAAGTATATCATGTTATCAATGCGCGAATTCGGCTCCTCACGGCAACAGTTTCAATGCGCTGCTTGTAAATGTATTATAGCATGGTATAACATCGAAAAATCATTGTAGAAATGGTCGGTCATCATAAATTATTCTATCAAGGAGGTTAAAAAATCAACAACAGCGTGTTATAGTTAAATTTCTATTTATTTATTTAAGAAAATGAGAGGATAGAAAAATACCTTTTTCCTAACTCTCTGATACAATTAAATTGTGTTGTTTTAAATTGTAAGTTGATCTTAAATTCATTAAATAATAATAAATAAATAATGCTGGACAAATCACACAGCATCATCTAGCCCCAAGCTAAGCAGAGCTTGTGTTATGGGTACTAGATGCCTGATATCATCATCATCACCATTATTATTTCATATTTTTGATAAATATAGAAAAACACCTAGAACACCCTGAACAAATATCTGCAGATCGTACAGACATTTGTCCCGAGGCGGGAATCGAACCCGCAACCCCTTGCGTCGCAGGCGGACCTTCGCCCGCTGCGCCACAGAGCTCGTCAAAACGCTCGTCAAAGAGCTCGTATTACCAGTATTACGCTAATTCTAATTCTAATTATTCTCTCTGATCTGTACTGACGTCCCGCATTGGGGTGTATTGTGCATTGTCCCCCGTGATGCTAGCCCGACCCTAGCCAGCCCGACTCCTTAGAGTACCGGAGAAGGACTCTAGGCCGCTAACAGCGATTCTTACAGTTCTTACGATTCTTACGCTACTTAATATAGTACCGGAAACTCCTTAGTTAGCTTTCAACCGTGCATATTGTTTTCTAATTCCAAAAATTTTACCAAAAAAATATATTGTTTTCTCAACTTATTTTGTCCCACTGCTGGGCAAAAGCCTCCCGCAAATAATTTATTAGTTGTTTTATTTTAATTATAAGGAAATTAATCTATTTCTAAACATTTTCTTAGATAAATGGTTCATCATTACAGCCGTAAAACGTCCACTACTGAACACAGGCTCATCACACAGGATCTCCATAAGGGGCAGATGCCATGCCCACCACGCTTGGCAGGCGGGTTGGCGAGCGCAGTAACGGGATGTTGATACACGGAAAGACGCTGCTGCCCATCTTCCGGAGGTATCCGCGGGCATGGAGGGTAACATTCTACTGTCGGCACCCCGCGGTTAATGGTTACTATGCGCCTATTTGCCTTGACCGTGTCAAATCTCTTACAATATTGGGTGTCGTAAATGGTGACTAATGTTCTATTTACAGACTATCTTATAACTCTGTGGCGCAAAAAAACCTAGAATGTTTTATGTATTACTGGTATAATACGACCTCCGTGGCTCGTCTTAAAGTCGGGTACGATTCTCGCCGAAGCTCAAATTAGGTATTTCGTTTGTTTGTCGCGGGTCTTGGTATTTTGTATTCCGGGTCTTGGTATTTTGTATTCCGGACTAAATGGTATGATGTGACTTTATCTGTCTGTCTGTAAGCTACGGAGATATTGATACACGAGTATATTATAGAACATATCACTTAAATTATTTCTTCATCTCTATTATAATGTAGTCGTAAATAATCGCCACCTAGTTTTACCTTTACTGATTGCATATATGTACCTAGTATACTTGCAGGTTTCATGCCGCTTCTATTTACCTTATTTTTAACATCGCATGCAACAATATGTTCGCAAAAATATATTGAGTTTTAAATAAATAGTATGATAAGTAGTAGTGGGGTTCCGAGGGCAGAATAATGTTGTCCTCTCTTGCCCAAGCATGCAGTAAGAATCAGCCAAGGGTTACTTTCGGAAGATGGGCAGCAGCGTCTTTTCGTGCATGAACATCGTACTGCGCTCGCCAACCCGCCTAGCAGGCGTGGTATGACAACAACCTCTCATGATTCGTACTTGGATATCCAAGAGGGAGTCCAATGAATAACAGAAGACTTCCTTCGGCTGTGATGATGATTACCTATGCAATTTTAATTTAAGTGATATCTTTTCTTACGATCATCTGGTACCCAAACACGAGCTCTAGAACATATTATCCTCTTCCACCACTCTCCTCTTTCAGTCGTCATCTCATTACTAACTCCTCTCCTTCTCATATCTTCATTCACACAATGTGGAGTTTTTCGTAATCTTTCGCGATCACAATTCATTATAATATAATAACATAAACACGGGAATTTACCGCGTAATACCTTTGATTATTCCCGACGTTTCGACTGTGTTTCAAGAACCGTGGTCCCAGGTTGACTGTTTATATTATTATATTGTAATGTGGAGTTTAATAACGTAAATAAAATAAAATACCATCGTTTTTATCCGCTCGTTTTGGTTTTGGTCAGTTTACTTATCAAGATATTTTAGCCGTTGTTTGGTTTTGGTAAGTAAACTGACCAGTGATTTAGCGTCCCACTAAAACAATTGTTATTGTTAAACTATAGTGTTTATCGACTTTTTGTTTGTTTTGGAGCCTTCTGAGTGAAGTTGACAATGACAATAGCAAATAAAATTTACGTCGGCCAAGAAAAAATAATTTAATTCGATTAAAGTTAAATTAAAAAAATATTGTGCATAAAAAATGCATTTTATAATTACGATTAGAATAATATTTTGTTTGAAGACACCTACTTATTTTGTTATTTTTAGTGAGGGTTTGTATCAACAACTCGTCTGCGCTTGCCAACTCGCCTGCCAGGTGCGTAGATAATGGTAAAAACATGATCAGTGCTTGGAGATATGTACATGTGGAAGACATAATTATGTCTAGCGGTTGACGTCCTATGGCTGAGATGATCATGAGCCTGAAAAGTCAACGATCCTGTACACGTGTGATGGGGATGATTTCTTGATTTTCTTATCGTGTGGGATTGTCGTTAATTAAATAGACATTTTTAAAAACCATTTTGTGATTGCGAAGACAACTTTTTTCGAGTTAGGGTTCCATTTGCCAAATATTAAAGTTTAATCTTTTTTCGAGCGTCGATAATGTTGGTATAATAACATACAATGCGATTTTGGTAGATTCAGCAATATTATCTATTACAAATATTTGTATGTAAGTATATTATTTTATTGTTATGATTAGGTCTATTATAAGTAGCTTCAATTCTTTGAATTTATTTTATCGCATGTATGTCGTACACGTTTCTATCCATTGCATTTAATATTCACCTCTATTTACAGCCTTAGGTTGGTTGTAAGAAAACTCTTTTAGGGTTAAGCTCGCCTTTGTACATAACTAATAAGTATACAATGTTTTTTAAGTTATTTCTTTGTGTACAATAAAGAATTTAAGAATTAACATTTCCATACAGAAAGTATCACCTTCATGAGTCCACTTCTTTAATGCAAAACCACAGAAACGTAGTGATAAAAATTGATGTTCAAAATAATGAAAAAATTTAAATGCAAAAATATTTATTACAGCGAAAAACAAAGTAGGTATCACAATTTTCTAGGAAAATTCAGATAAAGTATTGGTTTTCTCTATGTCTTCTTTTTTAAACCGAATAAATTGAAGTCACTGCTGCGCCTGTCTGTCTGTTTGACCGCTTACTCTCTCTAAGCCATGCAACGGATTTTGATGCGGTTTTTACTATTAGATAGAGTGTTTCAAGAGGAAGGTGGGAAAGGAAAATTCATTGAGGGTTAGTGTAAGTTTTCTTAATTATGATGAAGATTTTTGAAGATGTCGGAAAATTTCATGCCATCTGGGAGCAGATTACTTAGAGTACAAAACTACTTGGGACGCAATCTGCTCCAACTTCGCTACACATAAGATATAAAAACTATATTGCTAAATGATTACGATAACAACCAAGTTAAGTTTTTGTGTATCTTTTTTCGTTTTGTTCTTTTTCTGACTTGTATGTCATCTGAAGCAAACAAATTAAATTATGTTTATTATTCAATAAATTGGAGTTGTTTTCTTTTGTAAAGAATTAAAAAATTCAATAGCCTAATTGAATAAATGCTGTTAATATTTTAATGACACAATAGACTAAACGAAGTCTAAGAACTATATATCTCTAATCTTTCCAGCACTTTATTGTATAATAAAGGAACGGCGTCTTTCGCCCACAGGAAATCCATATGATTGAAACATGGCAATGCAACTTTGATAACTACAGGTGTTATTGATAGTCCAGCTATGAACCGAGTCACATCTCCATTAAAGTCCGACAGCCAATCGTTTTCACCATAAAAAATTGTCAGATTAGTTAAAATATTTTCAATTTTATAGCTTGGCGGTGTGGCCAACCCATATACCACCATATTTTCTTTTTCGCCATAATCATACTCCGCGAAGCGTTTACTGATTACAAGCTGTAAGAAATGATCGAGTGATTTCGTTGAACTCCCCCCAGGTTGCTCCATTATTTGTTTTTCAATATTAACATTATCGACCTGGTCGAAGTCATATCCGTACAACGAGTTAACAACAGTCAAAAACAGATATCTGAGGAACTTAGAAGACGAAAGTAGGAATGTCAGGGAACTGATTGGTGGTCTGTGAGGGAACAACTCGTTGATATCAAGAGCTTTTAACGCTATTCCTACACTTAGCTTGGCTAAAACTTGCAATACAGGGCTTTTGGCGTTAGATATATACGCAATAGATGCGAGAGACACACAGCCAAGTAACTTGTTATTATAGTCCGGTTTCTTTGACAGCATCACATATAATACCGCTGTGCCTTGCGAATGTCCGATATACAATATTTTATTGACACCAGCAGTTTTACAGATATAGTCAATCGTTGCTGGAACATCTTCAATACCAATATCATGCCAGCTGAAGTCCCAGAAGAGGGGGTTTTTCGGCGAAAGGGAGGTATGCTTCCTGCCGTAAGTGTTGCCTCTTGCATTTCCCAGCCAGACATCGTACCCTTGGTCAGCTAGTAGAAAAGGAAGGGAGTTCTTCCCTTGCACCAGATAATCGTCTGAAGAACTGATAAATCCATGGTACAACAAAACCGATTCCCGACTCGATTTTTTTTCTGATTTACCTGTTATCCTGAAGACCGTCAGACTATAATTCCCAGAAAAGACTGTGTGCTCTTCACCTTGGTATCCGTTCATTTTGATCAGTTGGGAACTGTTAGTCGTTGTCGGCTTAATCAGGTTCAAGGCATCTATTATTATGCTATCCAAACCACTGAGAAAGGACTTAGTTCCGTCAGTTGCAGTTAAACTAGTTAAGGTTGTTGTATTGACCAAGCTTATTGGCAAAATAGGACGAGCGAAGGATAAGATCAAGATATACATTGACGTTGTCTCCCACATTGTGATAGAATGTCGATAGCAACACTAGCGTTGGGGTATATATATATATACATATATATGCATAAGTATATAGACACAACTGCATTTATTCAGTTGCCTTATAATAATGTGTTAAGACTATTTGATTTAAAATTTCATGCTTTTGTCCTATCTGTCCTTTATCCTATTGTTGCTGTTTGGCTAGACTGAGAGGCAATATTTATTGCAAAATACCTTTTTTAACCGACTACAAAATAGGAGATTGTTATTTATCATTTTCTTATCTTTGTTACCTAAGAACCGAATATAATTGAAATGAAATAAAACTGATTAAGTAGATTGTAACTTAAGTTTATATTAATTAGATTGTATTTTTTTTCGTTCCTCGTGCCCGTTGTAGGAGGAGTTGGACCCTTCTTTTAGCCCTGAGCTAGCACCATGTGACTTCTTTTTATTCCCGAAAATATAAAATTAGGTCAAATGGATACAATTTTCATCTCCAGAAGATGCGCTGTCAGCGTTAAAGCAGGCTTTAAACGAGGTGTCTGCGGTGGACTGGAAAAAGTGTTTCGAAAACTGGTTTGCATAAAACATTGTATAGAGGCTGGTGGAGAGTTTTATGAAAAGATTCAATAAAAAATATATTTACCCATAGAACACTATCTTATTTTCGTAAATTTTCTGAATATCCTACGTACATGCTGTTTCGGAAATGAATAAATTAAAAATACTTGACTCTCGCTCTGAGCATTTTTAGAATTCGCTGATAGGTATCTCTGCTTATTATTACGATCACTATAAGAGTATTGTACGGCTTATATGGTCTTAAGCATTCTACGGCTTACTACATCTAAGTCCACGTGGACGAAGTCGCGGGCACAGCTAGTAAATAATAATAATAATGCTATAATAATGTAAATAATAATACAATGAGACGAGCTCTGTGGCGCAGCGGGCGAAGGTCCGCCTGCGACGCAAGGGGTTGCGGGTTCGATTCCCGCCTCGGGACAAATGTCTGTACGATCTGCAAATATTTGTTCAGGGTGTTCTGGGTGTTTTTCTATTATTATTATTTATTATGAGCCATTTGGGTCCCACTGCTGGGCAAAGGCCTCCCCCAATTCCCTCCATACATCCCGATCCTGAGCTGTTTCCCTCCAGTCAACGATGTACTGATCGAGTTCGTCCCGCCATCTGCGCTTCGGTCTGCCGCGTCGCCTTCTCGCCGGGTCAGGCCGCCACTCCGCTACTTCCGCGATCCCAGTCCTGGAGCGCAGTCCGGTGTTTCGGATCCTGTCCGTGCGCTTGACACCCAGGATGCTGCGCTCCATCGCTCGCTGACAAACTTGGAGTTTGGACTTTTGAATGTTGGTCAGAGACCAAGTCTGCGCACCATATGTTAGAACGGGGAGGATGCATACGTCCATTAATTTTCGTTTTAGAGATAGAGGGAGTTCCCCTTTCATTATGTCTTCCATGGACCAAAAACTCCTCCAGGCATTATCAGCTCGCCGTGCGATTTCTCTGTTCTGCCTGTCTTCGAAGGAGACTATTTGGCCCAGGTAAACATAATCTTGGACATATGCTAGATGTTCTCCATCCACAATTTTCTAAAATATCTATCTATGTAGTATAATGTATTAAGAATATCAGTCATCTAGTACCCATAACACAGGCTCTGCTTAGCTTGGGGCTAGATGATGCTGTGTGATTTGTCCAGCATTATTTATTATTATTTATTAAATGCTGAACAATTCACATAGCATCAAGTTAATAAGCCCCAAGCTAAAAAGAGCTTGTGATTTGGGAACTAGATGACTGATATACTTAATACATTATACTATAGTAGGTATACCATAATACATATAATACATAGATAGATATTTTTTTATTTTACATTGAAAATTCGGCCTTTGCCGTGCAGTGGGAAAATAACGGCTTAAAAATAAAAGACCAAGTGCGAGTCGTATTTGCGCACAGAGTTCCGTACCATTATTTGGCTTAACCACAAATTTTAGTGAAGTTAATAGATCATGTGGGCTATCATATGAAAGGGATTCCTTTACACATTAATAAACAGGTTAGTTTTCCTTAAAGCCGTATAGTTTTCGAATTATTTACAAAAATAACGCAAACTTCGAAGATAAAGGGGGCCCTTATCTTCGAAGTTTGGCGGCAGAAATAGGTATGGTGGTAGTACTTCGCCGGATGAACCTTTCACAAAAAGTTCTACAACTACTATCAATTTATTCAAGTAGTTTAGTTTGTTTGTAAACTTAAACTTAAGCTGTTTTTATACTTTAAGCTAATTTAGGTAATAGTAGTAGTAACAGTAATAGTAGAGAGTAGTAAGTATTATAGTTGTAGTAGTAGTAAAGTAGTAGGAGTAGAGTAGCTTTAGAGTAGTGGTTAGAAGAAGTAGAGTAAAAGAAGAAGAAGAGTAGTAGTTGGTTGTTGTAGGTACATAGTTGATACCTGATTCTGAGGCGGTACTTGGCTAGCCGAGAGAGTTATAAATAAAATTAAAAATGGATAACTTAATAATAATTTATTTATCATAGTAGAAATTATCAGCATCAAAACAAATCAGTACGTTATTTACTTCTTCTTCCAGGCGAAGGTGGTGGGGACGGCTCCTACGGCGGCGATGGGTTCGGACACGGCGGAGTAAGACCAGGCGGGGAGGGCAGCGTCGGCGATCACGGGGGCGGAGGCGATGGAGGCAACGGGAGCGGCGGCGATAGTCTTGGTCAGGAGTGGGGCAGCAGCCACTGAGGTAGCCACGGGGGCGGAGTAGGCGAGAGGGGCGGCCGCGCCGTAGGCAACGGGTGCAGCAGCCACGGGAGCGGAGTAGGCGACGGGGGCAGTAGCCAAGGGAGCTGAGTAGGCGATGGGGGCAGCAAGGGTCTTGGTGATCAAGGGGGCAGCAGCCACGGGGGCAGCAGCCAAGGGAGCGGAGTAGGCGACGGGGGCAGCGACGGTCTTGGTAATCACGGGGGCGGCAGCGGCGTAGGCAAGAGGGGCAGATGCCACGGGAGTGGAGTAGGCGACGGGGGCGGCAAGAGTTCTAGCCACCACTGGGGCGGCAGCGGCGTAGGCAAGAGGGGCAGATGCCACGGGAGTGGAGTAGGCGACGGGGGCGGCAAGAGTTCTAGCCACCACTGGGGCGGCAGCGGCGTAGGCAAGAGGGGCAGATGCCACGGGAGCGGCGTAGGCCACGGGGGCGGCAATGGACTTAGCAACCACGGGCGAGGACGCAGCGTAGGCAACGGGGCCAGCCGACCAGGATGCGGTGTAGGCGGAGCCGTAGACAGAGGGGGCAGAGTAGGAGGTGGCGAGTGCGGGGGCAACGTAGGATGCAGCCGGGGCGACGTACGAAGCAGCCGGGGCAGCGAAGGATGTGGAGGGGAGAGCCGAGTAGACGAACTGGGGCTTAGCGGCGGCGACGGCCAGCACGGCGGCGAAAGCAACACACTGTAAATAAAATATTCAGTGAGTACCTCTTCTAAGAATGTATAGCTGCAAGATAAATAGAAGATAAGGGTGAGACTTTAATACTCTATTCTATACAATATTTTTTTATATTAACATATTTTATCTTTAGTAGCAACAGATGCTATATTAATAAAACACGCCACACCATATTTCTGCACGCCCAGGATGACTGGCAGAGAATGCTTTAACATTAAGTCCTCGTTACACAATAATAATTGTTATGTGTTAAAGTGTTAAATAAATAAATAAACACTTCTGTAAAATAAGGACGATAACGCTGACTTTAAAATTTAAAGTTATTTAATTTTAAATGGGCAATTAAGTTATGTCCTGTTTTAACGGCAATGAACCTTTGATCTGTTGTAATCTTACCAGCTTGTACATTTTGGATTGATTGTTCAGACGGTTTGTGACTGAATGATAGTGATATCTGCGATCTTCCCGTTTTATATGAAAGTGAATAACCGGATTTGTAAAAATACTATAAGAATGAAATTTATTATCTCATTTAAATGTCTAATAAGATCCCATACAAAAAAACTGAGGTCTTGAACTCAACGGAACTACTCTAAATGTATTTAAAATAAAATCAACATCAAGGTTAAAGCCTTGTTATCCTAAAATATATTATATGCAATATTAACATGATATTTACCATGATTTGATTCTTTTTAAACAGATAAACATTTTATCCGTGTTCACAACCATGATGGTTTAAATAATATACAAGGTTTCCCCAGAAGTGGTGATATAATAAAGCTGGGAGTTAGAGGACCTCGAGTGCTATCCGAATTATCCCTATAAATGATCCGCGATTTTTCATATTTTCGAAGTTATGATATTTTTTTTACATCGCCGAGTACGATAAGATTTTTTTTCTTCTGCCAAGCTGATAGTTAGGCCAATTCGGCATAGTAACACTGTCAATTGTTAGATCTATAAAAGGGTCGAAAAACAATTTAAATGACAAAAAAAATATTACTCAGTATTTTCACAACTACTGTAAGGATCTATTAAAAAATAATTACATAATAAAAAAATACCGTTCGGTTTTGGAAATGGAAATGTCCATAAAAGATGTTGATCATCATGAACTTTTATGGTCATTAACAATATATATTTCTATCTATATTTTATTATAAATAAACTTATCCAACAAACAAATGTGAAATATGGTCTATAGCGTCCACATTTAAAAATGCCCAGTAAATGTACAGTCGCGCTCATATATGTATTTGACAATTGACCAAATCAGACGGTAAGGTAAAATCTTATTTTACTTTACTGTAAACCTTACAATTTATCGATAATCATCATCATCATTAATCTCAGCCTGTCAAACATTGGACGTCCTAGTCCAATGTTTGAAATAGGCCTCCCTCTTGGATCTACAAGTTCTGATCATGATTGGGTAATTGCCATATGATACCACGCTTGTCAGCTTGTTGATACATGGATAGACGCTGCTGCCAATCTTCCAGAGGTATCCATTAGCAGATTCCTAGTGCATGCTTTAGGATATACTCAGTAATTATATCAACGTTTATAATAATTTATTATTATTATTATTATTTAGCCTCCACTGTCCCACTGCAGGGCAAAGGCCTCCCTTCCCTTCTTCGACTCTGCGCGATTTAACGCTGTGACAGGCCACGTGCTCATATGAGTGTCCAGCTCATCCCGCCATCTCCTCCTGGTTTTATAATAATAAATAAATAAAATAAGTTGTTTCCCAATAGGCCGTATGATATTCTACTGCTGGTACCCCACGGCATTATCGATCATATGCGATATCACGTGTGCCCTTGTTTTTGACTTATATGTTAGTCTGTAAGGTATATATTATATGCACCTTAGATTGAGTTTTTAACATCTGTTACTTATCTATAGTTGCCTGAAATAAAGTTTATATTATATTACTAGTTGACCCGGTGCCCACTTCGTTGGGCGGTAATTATAGATTGATGCCTATGACACTCACAAATACTGTGGCTTTCTATTAGTAAAAGAATTTTGAAAATCAGTTCAGTAGATCCAGAGATTACCCCCTACAACCTTACAAACTCACAAACTTTACCTCTTTTTAATATAAGTATAGATTATTATATTTTTAAAAGTTGCGGATATACATACAAACATTCAGCCGAAACGCTTTGCTCACTCGTTCGAATATTTTTGATAAATTTTATTCAATCGCAGAACGGGATGTTGATACACAGAAATACGCTGCTGCCCATCTTCCGCAGGAATCACTTGGCATTTTCTTAAAGCAGAGGAAAGGCAACATTATAATAACAAGCAACAATATTTCATTAATTTTACCTAAGATAAAATTACCTAAGGAAAAGGTGCCGTGGGGTCTCATGCTCGTGGATGCAGTAAGAGCCTGCAAAGAGATGCCTCCGGAAGATGGGCAGCAGCGTCTTTCCGTGTATCAACATCCCGTACTGCGCTCGCCAACAAAGGGTTGGCGAGCGCAGTACGAGATTAATACACGGAAAGATGCTGCTGCCCATCTTCCGGAGGTATCCCTTAGCAGGCTCTTGCTGCATCCACGGGCTTGGGAGGAGGGGTTACATTCTACTGCCGGCACCCCACGGCAAGTGAAACGTTATAAGGCCCCATTTAACCTCCTTTCGGCTTTACTGGTTGTTTTGTAAAACCCTGAATAAGGTAAAATTTTGAGCAGTAAAAAAAATAAATAGATATTTTTTTATGACTTATTTTCAAACGTCTCCCATTTGAATTTTGGCAGATGTTAGATAATTTTTATCATGTCTATTGTTTGTAGCTCTATGTCCTAGTAATTTTGGCAATAAAACATATGTCTAATTTCTCATATTGTACCTAACGGAAGTTCAAAACGGTTCTTTGGCAGACGCTGCAATAGCTAGAAATTTTTAATGACGCATCTCTCAAACTTTACCTGACATTACCTGAATAAAAATTTTTTCCCCGTAATCGGCCGCATGTTAATTGAATTATCTAGGTATACATAGCCAAGCGGATCAGCACGTTGAAGTGGCAATGGGTAGGCCATGTAGCTAGAAGAATGGCCGATGGGGCCGCATAGAAATTCTCGAGTGGAGGCCACGGACCGGCAACCGCAGTGTAGGACGTCTACCAACGTCACTATCCATGTTTCTTCTTATCTGTACAAATAAATAATTGGAATCCTTAAATATTTCATGCGTGCCTAAATTGGACTTACAAAATGAGCATCGAGTCGTTTTTTCCCGTGGTTCGAAACGACCCATTTCAAAAGAATCTTGGGCGATTCGCACCGCCGAACCACTGCGGTGCGAATGGCCAAACGACTGAAGACCCGGACGGATGACCTAATAAGGTATGCTGGTCAGTGGTAGATGCTAGCCGCTTCTAGCCGCAATGGACCTGAAGGTCCATGACGGAGGACTTTCCAACAGTGGACGTCCTATGGCTGAAATGATAATATGTTGATGATTGATAGTATGAATATTATGATATATTTTTATTTATTTGTCGAATGACAGTGGATAAGGCTAGCACAGGACTGTGTTGAATCATCTTATGATGATGATGATAATTTATATCAATTGAAGAAAACCATCGCTTTATAAGATTTTGTTTTGACATATTCTAAGAACAATTATAGTTTGCCCATTTTGCACAATCATACTATGCCCAGCAAATAGGATGATTCAGGCTAACAGAAACTACCAAAAGTTTCATTGAATACGAGCTTTTAGTTTTGGACAAGTAAGCTATATCGCTAATATTCCTTATCGTAAGGCTAAAGGTATTATATGTTAGTCTGTAATGTATATATTATATGCACCTTAGATTAAGTTTTTAACATCTGTTACTTATCTATAGTTGCCTGAAATAAAGATTATATTATATTACTAGTTGACCCGGTGCCCACTTCGTTGGGCGGTAATTATAAATTGATGCCTATGACACTCACAAATACTGTGGCTTTCTATTACTTAGTAAAATAATTTTGAAAATCAGTTCAGTACATCCAGAGATTACCCCCTACAACCTCACAAACTCACAAACTTTACCTCTTTTAATATTAGTATAGATTATTATATTTTTAAAAGTTGCGGATATACATACAAACATTCAGCCGAAACGCTTTGCTCACTCGTTCGAATATTTTTGATAAATTTTATTCAATCGCAGAACGGGATGTTGATACACAGAAATACGCTGCTGCCCATCTTCCGCAGGAATCACTTGGCATTTTCTTAAAGCAGAGGAAAGGCAACATTATAATAACAAGCAACAATATTTCATTAATTTTACCTAAGATAAAATTACCTAAGGAAAAGGTGCCGTGGGGTCTCATGCTCGTGGATGCAGTAAGAGCCTGCAAAGAGATGCCTCCGGAAGATGGGCAGCAGCGTCTTTCCGTGTATCAACATCCCGTACTGCGCTCGCCAACCCGCCTGCCAAGCGTGGTGAGTATGGCAACTACCCCTCATGGAGATCTGTGAGGGAGGCCTGAGTTCAGTAGTGGACGTTTTATGGCTGACATGATGAAGGTAAAATTATATAGAGATAATTTATATAACATAATTTAACAAAAGAGGCAGTTTTAAGCACGAGCGGCTGCATCATGGTGAACTTCACGAGGCGTCGTGCTCCTTGTACTTCTGATATCCTGGTATTCTGATATCTCACCTCTAAGGTATTTTATCTACAACGTGTTACAAAAAACTTCGTAAAAATATAATTAATTATCTAAGCCAAAAATATTGTCAACCCTAGTAAGCTAGTCAGGGAACCAGATTATTTATTTAACAGAAAGGCCTACGTACCTATTTTACCTAATAATTGTCTACTTTAATAGTTTTTTTTTAGTTTGGAGATGGAACAGCGTGTTAGATCGGTTTTCGCGTCAATAACACTGACGACGATGGTGCGAAATGCCACACAAGCCATATCCCGACGAGCGAGGTTGTGTATTGAGCAAGACGAAGCACACTTTGAGCCGTTTCTGTAAATTTGACGTTTATTATGAAAAAGTAAGTGTTCGTTTAGGTTGTTTCGCTAGATTAGGTCTTTTAAAATTTTTGTCGTTCCGCAAATTAGGTAGAAATGTCGGTACATTCTGCATAGTTTACTCTTTAATTTTACTGAAATAGGGTTTGCACATCAGTTAAAATATTCATCATCATTTCAGCCGCAAAACCGTCCACTACTGAACACAGACCTCCCTCATGGATCTCCATGAGGAGTATTTGGCATACTCGCCTCGCTTGGCAGGCGGGTTGGCGAGCGCAGTACGAGATTAATACACGGAAAGACGCTGCTGCCCATCTTCCGGAGGTATCCCTTAGCAGGCTCTTGCTGCATTCACGGGCTTGGGAGGAGGGGTTACATTCTACTGCCGGCACCCCACGGCAAGTGAAACGTTATAAGGCCCCATTTGACCTCCTTTCGGCTTTACTGGTAGTTTTGTAAAACCCTAAATAAGGTAAAATTTTGAGCAGTAAAAAAAATAAATAGATATTTTTTTATGACTTATTTTCAAACGTCTCCCATTTGAATTTTGGCAGATGTTAGATAATTTTTATCATGTCTATTGTTTGTAGCTCTATGTCCTAGTAATTTTGGCAATAAAACATATTTCTAATTTCTCATACTGTACCTAACGGAAGTTCAAAACGGTTCTTTGGCAGACGCTGCAATAGCTGGAAATGTTTAATGACGCATCTCTCAACTTTTACCTGACATTACCTGAACAAAATTTTTTTCCTCGTAATCGGCCGCATGTTAATTGAAATAACTAGGTACTTTCAATAATTAGTAAATGTCTTACTCCAGTTGTAGGGTAGTTTTATTTATACAGCAATACTTTCCTTGCTATGTTCGCATAAAATGTATGACTGATCTAGATTTTAATTTAATGTCATATTATATATTTAGGCATTTATTATTACAATCATCACGTTTAAAAAGTTTCAGCTGAATTCGTTGGGTCGTTTTTGCGTGAAGACAAACTATCATACAAATTAAAACCCGGTTACGCCATATCTACCACAGGAAACTAACTTTTGTACTCGTAACTCGTGTACATATGGCGTTGACGAGCTCTGTGCCGCAGCGGGCGAAGGTCCGCCTGCGACGCAAGGGGTTGCGGGTTCGATTCCCGCCTCGGGACAAATGTCTGTACGATCTGCAGATATTTGTTCAGGGTGTTCTGGGTGTTTTTCTATGTTATAATAAAAATATCTATCTATCTATGTAAGTATATCAGTCATCTAGTACCCATAACACAAGCTCTGCTTAGCTTGGGGCTAGATGATGCTGTGTAATTTGTCCAGCAATATTTATTTATTATTTTATTTATTTATTATTATTCCAGGTCAACATCTATACGTGTGCAAAGTTTCAGCTCAATCTGTATATTTTGCGCGCAGAGGTATCAAACAAACAAACGTTTAAGCTTTGCCACCCCTTTACACCCCCTTAAGGTTTGAATTAAAAAAAAACTTAAACGATACATTGTATTTATTTATTTTATGTTACAAATCTACACACCCATTTTCTGACACCTATTTCTTAAAGTGTTTCTTAAAAAAGCCGTGTTGGCCGATTGGTATGTACGCCCGACTTTCAATCCGAAGGTCGTGGGTTCGATACCGGCAGTGCACCAAAGGATTTTTCTTTCTTGAAAAATTTATGTGCACACTTAACACCTGCTTTAACGGTGAAGGAAACATCGTGAGGAAACCCGCGGCTTAGTTAGCTTCAGACGTATTGACCTGTTCTTTCCTCTGAATAATAGCTGACTAAGCTGAGAGGATGGTATAGGTGCTGGGCAAGCCTAATCCATCTAACAATGTCCCAGGTACTGCAGCGTCCCGTACAGCATGATTACCAGTTGCTGACGCTGTATAAATTATTTTAATAGATTTCTTAAAGTTAAAGACAAATATTAATTAATTCATTAATTCAACACAAAGCTGTTACAGCTTTGTGTTTGAATATGCGAAACAACGAATCAGTTTTGTAACTCTGCAACCCTCAAAGAATTTATTTAGAAAAATTTTGAAACACGTGTTTCTTTTTTGTACTCAAAAGACTATGTAAAAACTTTCAGACTGAAATCATGAATAGAAAATCCATACAAACTTTGTCACCCTTTTTGACGTTTTTTCTTATTGAACCCCTAAGGGGGTATCCATTAGGGGTTTAATTAAAAAACCTTATATTAAAAAAAGCTTATGGGTAAGATAAAGGTACAAGATAAAAAAAAACTTTATTCCGTGACCATAATTACGTATCTAGTTCTACCATTTAATTTATTGTTTAACATTTAGTTTATTTACCATTTCAATGTACATCATTGGAATAGTAAACATATAGGATACGAAAACGGCTACCATTCGTATGCTGCATCAGAAAAAATCCTGCCACAGCGCTGGTCTTCCGTGTTTACTTCTGTTAGCAGACGCTAGGGGCGACACAAGATGATAATACTTAAGCTAAGTAACTTCACAGTACAAAATTATAAAAAATCATTCAATACTTATTTTACAAACAACTAGTATATCCAATAACAGAACAAGCATCAGTTTACCATATAAGTTACTTAAGTAGGTGTTAATAAAACACAATTTATATTATTAAACAAGGTAATCAGGCCTAGAACTGTCAGATTGGTTAAATTTATTTTGGATTCTATAACTATTTTTTAAACGCAAATACAGATGATTATCCCTTGATGCCAGACCTTCGTTCGCCAGCTCTGATTCTAATATAATAGCTAATAAGCAACAATATAAGGTTCCTTCCCTTAAAGGGACAATTTAAGGTCACTTTTTATAACATATGGGATAAAGATACATTTCTACAGAGTGCATCCGGCATGTCATCAACCGCAGATGGTAGATGTGTTCGATAACGATAGTTGATGGGTCTATCTTGATGGGATGGTACTCAACAAGTTTTCAATCCAGTCTTTCAACATTTTAAAAACAATAGTGGCTAATCGTCTACGATCACTTCAGGATGTCTTGAATTCTTGATTGTCACGATGTCTAATATAAAACTCATTAGTGAAATCTCATCTTGAATATTAAATCGAAATTTGGGGTTCGGCCGCTGTAACACACCTAAATCAACTACAAAGGATGCAAAATAAAATAATTAAACCAATATCATTACCTAACGCCCACTAAACAGTTTATATAACAAAACTAAATTACTCAATCTCTCACAAATTTAAAAATGCACCTAAAAAAATATAATAACAAACTTTATTATAACTAACATAGAGTTACCTAACATAAACAATTTAAGTAATTAAATAAGGCTTCACATTACAAGGTCACGAACCAATTACAGAAAGAAAACAAAAAAAAAGATTTGAGGACAAATTGCCAAACGAACTAAAGAAATGTTAAAATAAAAATGTATTTAATAAGAAACTTAAAAAGTATGTACATTGTAATTTTAATGTCCAATCTAATGTATATTATTGAAGTCCTTATTTGATTTTGAATTAATGTTTTATTTTATTGAAAGCTCTTCTAGAATAATTGAAATAAGTACTATAAAAATAATTATTTGTACCTCATTTTAAACGAACTATTGTATTTTATAAGAAATAAAGTTCAAAAACCTCATGTTCCCTTGCACGTTGCTGGACTTTACAAAATCAATCGCAGCTGCGGTAGTTCCTACATAGGCTAAATGAAGCGCACTGTACAAATACAAATTACAAAATAATTTATTAGCCAAATTTAAAAATTTTACAATACATGTTTGACAGTGGTCCCCGCACGAGGCAAGCCTGTATCGCGGGAGACCTCATTACAGAGTTCGAGTTACAAGGCAAACAATTGAGAAAGAGAACAGAATGACAACTATAACTATACAACATTGAATTTAAGTTTACGAAAAGAAAAAGAAAACAAAAATAACTAATATAACAGTCCAACTAAGCGAAAATGCAATTAGAGCTCTCTGCATAGCAATATGAACGATTTATTAGGAGTGTGGGAGGGGAAGGGGGAATATACATATATGGGATATAATAAATAAATAAGTAAGTAAGTAAGCTTGGAATACTCATCGCAGAATGCTAAGGAGGTCTTCAGTAGGATCGTAGTCTAGGGTTAGCAGCCAACGTCTTATTTTTTCCTTCACGCCATAAAGGAAACTGTCATCGAACTTGTTAGGGAACATATCGCAGAGGTCAAAAAACACAGAGGACAAGTTAACAAGTCGGCTATAGCGGCGGCGCATGTAGTGGTCTCAGGACACAATCACTGGACACCGTCTATCAGGATAGGCTACTTGCTAAATGTAGGTTTCTTTAACATAATGATTAAGGTACCAATTACAATATTATCAATCGTTTTTGGTTGATGATTTATGCAGTAGGTAATTACCTCCCTTTAAGTTATACATTTTATAGGAAACGCAACCTTTCATATTATATTTCTTATGCCCATACAAATACCATTAGTCATTATTTTTGTAGTGTTTCATCACAAAACTTGTGAATACCTTCCTATATTAAATGCTAAAGGAGCAGGGTACAGAAATCACAATAAATACTTTTAAGATGTTAACAATTTATTTACTCGCACATAACAATGACTAATTTTGAACTCTTAATCCATCAGAACCGATCAAGCTTCTTACTTCTTCTTCCACAGGAAAGATTCGGTGGGGTATTCGCTACCGTAAGCTACCGAGGGGTAGCTAGAGTAGCCGTAACCGTAAGAGGGGACGGAGTACGCGGAGTAGGACTTGGCGTAGATGGGGGCGGCGGCGGAGGCGTAAGTGGCGAGGGGAGCGGCGGCGGCGTAGGTGGCTACGGGAGCAGCGGCGGTGTAGGCCAGAGGAGCGGCGGAGTAAGTCTTGGCTACGATGGGGGCAGCAGCGGCGTAGGAGAAGGCAGGGGCAGCGGCGTAAGAGTAGGCGGGGGCAGCGGCGTAGGCCTTAGCTACGAGGGGAGCGGCGGCGGCGGTGTACACGGGGGCAGCGACCTGAGCGGCGATGGGGGCAGCAGCGTAGGTCTTAGCGACGAGGGGAGCGGCGGCAGCGGTGTACACGGGGGCTTGAGCGGTGTAGACGGGGGCTTGAGCGGTGTAGACGGGGGCGGCGACCTGGGCGGCGAGGGGAGCAGCAGCGTAGGTCTTAGCAACGAGAGGAGCGGCGGCGGCGGTGTACACGGGGGCATGAGCGGCGGCAGTGTAGACGGGGGCGGCGATGGAGGCGGCTACGGGGGCAGGGTAAGAGACAGCCGGGGCAGCAGAGTACACGCTGGGAGCGGAGTACACTGAGGAGTAGGCGGGGGCGGAGTACACCTGGTTGGAGTACGCGGGGGCGGAATACACCTGGGCGGAGTACGCGGGGGCGGAGTAAGCCGAGTACGAGGCCACGGGGGCGACGTATCCCAGGCTGGGCTTAGCGGCGGCGACGGCCAGCACGGCGGCGAAGGAGCAGATCTGCAATGGTGAACATCATTTAGCCCAAATTCGATACATGTAAATCAATTTTATAGTATCAAATAAAGTAAAGTAAAATAAGTGGTTTCTTTTAGAGATGTCAAATTAAATATTTTATTTATTGTGTTCATACTCCAGGAATTTACATTAAATACATATTTAATTTTGAGACCGGGAAGAAACGAAACACTAATTACAAACCACTTTCACACTATACTTTTCTCTTTTGCACTCAGTCCTCAGAATTCAGTCACATTGGTGTGAACTTAATAGTTTTTAAAAGGTTAAAATAAGCTAAGAAATCATATCCCTTAAAATTTATGGGATCAATGAATTCAGTATTTTCTTATCCTACTTTATTCAATTAAGTTTAAACTTTCAATATAAATAACTAAAATTAATAACTTTTTTCCGGACTTGACAGTAATACACAATGTTGTCGAAGCTGGAAACTTACCAGCTTGTACATTTTGGTAGTGATTGTTCCGACCGTCTATTACCGAATGATACTGATGCGAACCTCTTCGCTTATTTATAGATCAGATTTAAAAACCGGATTGTGCAAACCTTGTAATAAAATATAATAAACATAATCGAATCTTGATTGCTGAGCTGCGAAAAAGGTCATAAATTCTGAAGACCTTATGACGCGTTATGACGATTGGCCGCGAAACCCGTCATGTTTTTGAATTTTATGTTAATTGTTATAACGAGTTATGTCACATTAACTCGTTTTAAGCTCTTTCGCGGTTTGTTTAGGAGTCCAGTTTTGCCTTTAGGTTTTGGATATCACATTTTTATGTGCCGTTAAATTTCCTAGTAGAGTTGGTTTGCGAATTCTGCAAATTATCATTTCCATTTCAGTCGTAAGACGTCCACTGCTGGACATGGGCCTCCTTAATGGATTTCGAGTTATTGCGGTTGGAAGCGATCTGCATCCACGGTCAACCTGCGGTCTTCACCAGGACGTCAGCCCATCTTGTTGGCGGACGTCCTACGCTGCGCTTGCCGGTCCTTGGCCTCCACTCGAGAACTTTTCGGCCCCATCGACCATCTATTCTGCGAGCTACATGGCCTGTCCATTGCCACTTCAACGTGCTAATCCGCTTGGCTATGTCGTTGACCCGAGTTCTTCTACGTGTCTCCTCATTTCTGATTCGATCCCGTAAAGAAACCCCGAGCATAACTCCTTAGCTCGTTGAGCGATTCTGAGCTTATTCATTAGGCCAATAGTGAATAGCCACGTCTCGGTTCAATATGTTACACACACTGATTGTAGACTTTCGTCTTAAGGCACTGAGGAATTTTGAACAAAAATACGTTGCGTAGTTTCTCAAAACGCTGCCAATCTGAGTTGGATTCGCCGATTGACCTCTTTCTCGAAGTTGGACCTACCTAATTGGACAGTTTTTCCTAGGTATACATAGGCGTCAACAACTTCGAGAACCGAGTTCTCAACCATGACTGGGCCAGGCACAACATGGAAATGGCACAGCTGCAAATTATGTAAGGAAATAAATAGTTCGTATTTTTATAGATTAGTCCAATAATGATCGTATCTATTACTTCTCGTAGAATACTGTTAAGATAAAGGCCCGTTAAATTATTTCGGCCATGGGTTGCCGTCAGTAAAATGTTGCCTCTTCTCTCTAGCCCGTGGATGCAGTAAGAATCTGCCACGGTATATCTACGAAAGTTGGGCAGCTACGTCTTTTCATGTATCAACATTCTGCACTTGCCAATCTGCCTGCCAAGCGTGGTGAGTATAGCATAAAACTCTTCATGATCTTGGAGATCCAGGAGGATGGCCTATGTCCAGCTGTAGACCTGTGGCCAGCAGTCCTACGGCTGTGATGTTGAAATTATTCTAGAGTAGTAAAATTAGGGATAAGATACAGGTAAAAGATAAAAGAAAACTTTATTCCGTGACCATAATTACATGTATGTACATTGGAATGGTAAATAAACTAAATGTTAGAACTAGAGATACGAAAACGGCTACGTCTCGTATGAGTATATGCTCTGAGGCAGAATAAATCCTGCCACAGAGCTGGTCTTTCGTGTTTACTTCTGTTAGCAGGCGCTAGCAGCGACACAAGATGATAATTATTAAGTTAAGTAACTACAGAGTACAAAAATATAAAACAATAATTCAATACAAACTTTACAAGCAACTATATCCATTACAGAACGAGCATTAGTTTACGATTTAAGTTACTTAAGTAGGTTTTAATAAAACACTATTCGTATTATATAATAGGGTAATCAGGCCTAGAACCAGTCGGATTGGTTAATTTTATTTTGGGTTCTAATTTTTTTAAACGCAAATACAGATAGTTATCCCGTGACGTCTTCGTTCGCCAGCTCTGATTTATAAAAGCTAAGTAATAAGCGACAATAAAAGGTTCATAACTTTAGGGGCAATTTATGGTCACTTTGTATACAAAGTGACCATAAATTGTCAATGTTACACAGGGCATAATTAAGAGATAAACATACTTTTCTACACAGCGCATCCGGCATGTCAGCGACCGCAGATTGTAGATGTGTTCGACTACGATAGTAGATGGGTCTCTCTTGATGGGATTGTACTCAACAAGTTTTCAATCAAGTCAGTCAACATTTTATTTATTTATTTATTAAAGGGCATTGTTGGAGTTATAAAATGATACTCCAGTTAAATTCTGATCACAACTGATTTATTAAACAATACTTACATAATTATATAGGAAGCTTATTGCTATACACGCATAATCGTCACTTGTTATAATATTAAGATTTATCACGTAGAAATTATACGTGATAATATGTACCTTTTACATCCTGGCGACTCAAAAAGTAAGAAATATTTTATCTTCCTTGTACAAATATGAAATAAACTATGTTCCTTGTACATCCTGGCGACTTAAAAATAAGAAATATCAATCTAATAATAAAGCAATAAACAAATTATAAACGAACTATTTATACTAGGTACAAGTTAAATGTAAAAAATTAGTTACAAAAACAAATGGAACTTAATGGAAGTTAAATGTAAAAAATTAATTACAAAATCAAATGGAACTTAACGTCCAACCTTTCATCCAGCTTATTTCTATCCACGTTTTTTGCAATTGCACACTGAGATCACTCTTTGAATTTATATTAAGCATTTAAGCACTTAATTAGGGACATCCAGCCCGTTTCTATACTGCATTTTTAAATCACACACTGAGATAACACTCTGCCCTGCATCCATCTCTTGCTGTGAGGCTGGCTGGCCTCCCGGGGGCGCAGAAGTGCACGCCAGTTCTCGCTGCCTTGTCACCTGTTGGTCCGCTGCTCGCCGCGCGTACCTTCTCCGTCGTACAATGTAATAACACACACTTGCCAGTACGAGTATACATATTACTGAGTACATCAGCGTGTATTGGTGGATGTCATGTACATCGAGAGAAACGTTTGATTGGGCTTTTATGTCATCTAGTTGACCTTTAATTTTTGACCACTCTTCCGTATGGTTTACTATAGTATATTCTGCTATTATGGACGAGTTAATGATTTTGTTAAGGATCGAAAACTCAGGCAATACTTGCAGATTTCCTTCTATTTGAACTTTACTCAAAAAATTATTGTGACCGTATATAGAAATGTCATTACTCTTTACGATGCGACCTTGACCTAGACTCAGCAATCCGTTGTTGGTCATTGAGTTAATAATAGGTTCTAAAAATATTGTTGACTGTGTGTTTCCTCAATTACAATATTTTTAGAATTATACACAATAGTGGCTAATCGTCTACGATCACTTAAGGATGTCTTGAATTCATGACTGTTTAATTACAAATGTATTTAATAAGAAACGTAAAAATCATGTACATTGTTATTTTATTGTACAATATAATGAATAATAATGAAGTGCTAATTTGATTTTGAATCAAAATTTTATTTTATGTATCACATTGATAGCTATAGCATAATTAAAACTAATACTGTAAGAATAATAATTATCACCTTTTATGCGAACTATTGTGCTTTTATGAGAAATAAGGTCCTTAACCTCAGGTTGCCACCTTGCAAGTTCCTGGACTTAACAAAATTGATTGCAACTGTGGTAGTTCCTAAATAGGCCAAACGAAGTGCACAGTCGCAGAACATGTCAGGGAACATATCGCAGAGGTCAAAAAACACAGAGGACAAGTTAACAAGTCGGCTATAGTGGCGTATGTAGTGGTCCGAGGACCCAATCATTGGATTAAACCCAACAGTCCCAAGGTTATTTCCAGCCAGGCCATATTAAAGGACAAGGGTTCGGGAAGCGATTGAGATACAGACATATCCCAATTTCAATCGTGAAGACGGCTTCATATTCTCTGCCTCATGGGATCTAGTGTACGAGGCGTGTGAATGAAAAAGTTGTGTAATAGGGCCTTATTAACATACATATAACCGGGTATTTATCGCGTAAATTACCTTTATTATTTCCCGACGTGTAATAAGGGCCTTGGTAGCGCACCACCCACTTTTGGTTGTAATTTTCAGTTCTAATTATTCTGTAAATATTTCAAGGGTCTACCTGTTGCCGTTATTAATATCGAGCAAGAAAGCCCCTCAAATATTTATTTTATTCTATTTTTAGTATTTTTTTGTTTTAGCGGCAACAGAAATACATCATCTGTGAAAATTAAAATTGTTTAGATATCATGGTTCATGAGATACAGTCTGAAGACTGACAGACAGATAGCGGAGTCTTAGCAATAGGTTGCCGTTTTTACTCTTTAAGTACGAAACCCTTAAAATGACTTGGACTACGTCTATCAGGATAACTACTTGCTTGGTTTGTTGGTTTTTGGTTGATGATTTATGCAGTAGGTAATTACCTCCATAAGTTAAAACATTTTATAGGAAACGAAATCTTTCATATTATATTTCTTACGCCCAAACAAATACCATTAGTCATAATTAGTCAATATCTAAGACACTTAGAATAGCAGAATTTGTATGAGACCGATAAATTAACGCGTAGGCTCACAACTCTAAGCTCGTGTAACTTACTCCTTGAGATTGGATTTAGACTTTATTCCAAAACATGTATATAAACCATAAACTCTACAGGACAATTTATCGATATATGCACCTATTGAATTGAATGTTTGCTAATAAATCTTATAATTCAAGTGTTTTATCACAAAACTTTTGAATACCTTCCCAATTTAAATGCTAAAGGAACAGGGTACAGAAATCACAATAAATACTATTAAGATGTTAACAATTTATTTACTCGAACATAACCATGACTAATCTTGAACTCCAAATCCATCAGAACCGATCAAACTTCTTACTTCTTCTTCCACAGGAAAGATTCGGTGGGGTATTCGCTACCGTAAGCTACCGAGGGGTAGCTAGAGTAGCCGTATCCGTAAGAGGGGACGGAGTACGCGGAGTAGGACTTGGCGTAGATGGGGGCGGCGGCGGAGGCGTAAGTGGCGAGGGGAGCGGCGGCGGCGTAGGTGGCTACGGGAGCAGCGGCGGTGTAGGCCAGAGGAGCGGCGGAGTAAGTCTTGGCTACGATGGGGGCAGCAGCGGCGTAGGAGAAGGCAGGGGCAGCGGCGTAAGAGTAGGCGGGGGCAGCGGCGTAGGCCTTAGCGACGAGGGGAGCGGCGGCGGCGGTGTACACGGGGGCAGCGACCTGAGCGGCGATGGGGGCAGCAGCGTAGGTCTTAGCTACGAGGGGAGCGGCGGCAGCGGTGTACACGGGGGCTTGAGCGGTGTAGACGGGAGCGGCGACCTGGGCGGCGAGGGGAGCAGCAGCGTAGGTCTTAGCGACGAGGGGAGCGGCGGCGGCGGTGGTGTACACGGGGGCAGCAGCGGCGGCGGTGTAGACGGGGGCTTGAGCGGCAGCGGTGTAGACGGGGGCGGCGATGGAGGCGGCGACGGGGGCAGCGGCGTAGGTCTTAGCGACGACAGGGTACGAGACAGCCGGGGCAGCAGAGTACACGCTGGGAGCGGAGTACACTGAGGAGTAGGCGGGGGCCGAGTACACCTGGTTGGAGTACGAGGGGGCAGAGAACGCGGGGGCGGAGTACACCTGGGCGGAGTACGCGGGGGCGGAGTACAGAGATGAGAAAGCCGGGGTGGAGTAAGCCGAGTACGAGGCCACGGGGGCGACGTATCCCAGGCTGGGCTTGGCGGCGGCGACGGCCAGCACGGCGGCGAAGGAGCAGATCTGCAATGGTGAACATCATTCAGCCCAAATTCGATACATGTAAATCAGTTTTATAGTAATCAGATAAAGGAAAATAAGTTTTTAAGTGGTTTCTTTTAGAGGCGTCATATTAAATATTTTATTTATTGTGTACATATTCCAGGAATTTACATCCTCAGAAGTCAGTCACATTGGCGTGAATTTAAAAGTTTTTAAAAGGTTAAAATTAGCTAAAATATGCGTCTGAAATAATATCTCTCAAAACTTATGGCATCAATGAATTCATTATTTTCTACTACTACATACTTTATTTAATTCAGTTTAAACTTCCAATATAAATAAATAACATTAATAGGTTTTTTCCGGACTCGACAGTAATACACAATTGTTGTTGAAGCTTGAAACTTACCAGCTTGTACATTTTGGTAGTGATTGTTCAGATCGTCTATTACCGAATGATATTGATGCGAACCTCTTCGCTTATTTATAGATCAGATTCAACAACCGGATTGAGCAAACCTTGTAATAAAATATAATAATTTATCATAATCAAGTCTATAAAATCGTTCAGTTTTTCTGAGCTGCGAAAAAGGTCAAAAATTCTGAAGACGATATGACGCGTTATGACGATTAGTCGCGAAGTCTGTAAATTTTTTGAATATTATTCTAATGTTTATAACGTATTCATCATCATCATTTCAGCCATAAAACGTCTACTGATGAACACGGGCCTCCCTCATGGATCTCCATGGGGTAGTTGCCATTCTCACCACGCTTGGCAGGCGGGTTGGTGAGCGCAGTATGGGATGTTGATACACGGATAGACGCTGCTGCCCATCTTCCGGAGGTATCCCTTAGCAGGCTCTTACTGCATCCATGGGCATGAAAGGTGGGGTATCATTCTACAGCCGGCACCCCACGGCTATAACGTATTATGTCACGTAAGCTTTCGGTTTTAAGATATCACCACATTTTTATGTGCCGTTAAATTTCTTAGTAGCGTCGGTTTTCGAATTCCGCAATTTATAACTAATTTTCATTTCAACCGTAGAACGTCCACTACTGGATATAGGCCTCCCTCATGGATTTCGAGTTATTGCGGTTAGAAGCGATCTGCATCCACCGTCAACCTGCGGTCTTCACCAGCCCATCTTGTTGACGGACGTCCTACGCTGCGCTTGCCGGTCCGCGGCCTCCCCTCGAGAACTTTTCGGCCAAATCGACCATTTATTCTGCGAGCTACATGGCCCATTGCCAGTTCAACGTGCTTATCCGCTTGACTAGGTCGTTGACCCGAGTTCTTCTGCGTGTCTCCTCATTTCTGATTCGATCCCGTAAAGAAACCCCGAGCATAGCCCTCTCCATAGTTCGATGAGCGACTCTGAGCTTATTCATTAGGCCAATCGTGAAAGACTACGTCTCGGTTCCATATGTCATCACTGGTAACACACACTGATTGTAGACTTTCGTATGTTCGTACTTTTGTATAAGGCACTGAGGAATTTGGGACGAAAAGACGTTGTATGGTTTCCCAAACGCTGCCCATCCGAGTTGTATTCGTCGGTTGAACTCTTTCTCGAAGTTGGACCTACCTAATTTAACAGTTTGTCTTAAGTATATATAGGCGTCAACAACTTCGAGAGCCAAGTTATACAAATAAGAACCATATCTGGGCCAGGCATATCATGAAAATGGCACAGCTGCAAATTATACAAGCTAATTAATAGTTCCTATTTATATATATATATATAAGCTTATATATATGTACATATAAGCTAATTAACAGTCCAACAATGATCGTATCTATTACTTCTCGTAGAATACTATTAAGATAAAGGCTCGTTAAATTATTTTGGACGTGGGGCGCTGGCAGTAGAATGTTGCCTTTCCTCTCTTGCCCGTGGATGCGGTAAGAATCTGCCAAGGTATATCTTCTAAAGATGGGCAGCTACATCTTTTCATGTATCAACATCTCGTTCTGCACTTGCCAATCTGCCTGCTAAGCGTGGTGAGTATAGCATAAAACCCTTCATGATCTTGGAGATCCAGGAGGAAGGCCTATGTCCAGCTGTATACATGCGGACAACAACGTCTGTGATGATTAAATTATTCTAGAATAGTAAGCTTATGGATAAGATAAAGTTAAAAGATAAAAAAAAATATTCCGTGACCATAATTACGTATTTTGTTCTAACATTTTGTTTATTTACCATTCCAATGTACTTCATTGGAATAGTAAATATATATGATACAAAAACGGCTAACAGTAGAATGCTGAGGCAGAAAAAATCCTGCCATAGAGCTGGTCTTCCGTGTTTACTTCTGTTAGCAGGCGCTAGCGGCGACACAAGATGATAAAAATTAAGCTTAGTAACTACAAAGCACAAAATTATAAAACAATCATTCAATAACAATTCTACATACAACTATATATATATACAATATATATATATCCAATATATACATATATATCCAATAACAGAACGAGAATCAGTTTACCATTCAAGTTACCTAAGTAGGTGTTAATAAAACACAATTTACATTATTTGACAAGGTAATCAGGCCTAGAACTGTCGGATTGGTTAATTTTATTTTGGATTCTTCACTAATTTTTTAAACGCAAATACAGATGGTTATCCCTTGATGCCAGACCTTCTAGCTCTGATTCTGATATAATAGATAATAAGCAACAATATAAGGTTCCTACCCTTAGAGGGACAATTTAAGGTCTATTTGTATAACATAGAGCATATGGAATAAACATAACTTTTCTACAGAGCGCATCCGGCATGTCATCGACCGCATATAGTAGATGGGTCTCTCTTGATGGGATGGTACTCAACAAGTTTGCAATTCAGTCTGTCAACATTTTAAACACAATCAATAGTGGCTAATCGTCTACGATCACTTAAGGATGTCTTGAGTTTTTGATTGTCACGAAATCTAATGTAACTCATAAGTGAAATGTCGTCTTGAATATTAAATCGAAATTTGGGGCTCGGCCGCTGTAACACACCTGAATCAACTACAAAGGATGCAAAATAAAATAATTAAAGTACTCTACCATTATCATTACCTAAAGCCCATTAAACAATTTATATGACAAAACTAATTTACTCAATCTCTCACAAATTCACACTGCAGCTGTAGTAGTTCCTACATAGGCCAAACGAAGCGCACAGTTGCCGGACTGTTCAAAAACACAGAGGACAAGTTAACAAGTCGGCTATAGAGGCGCATGTAGTGGTCTCAGGACACAATCACTGGATAAAACCCCACAATCAATCTCAAGCGAGGATATTCTTATTCAATCGCTTCCCGAACCCTTCTCCTGTAATAGTGCCCATTACAGGAGAAGGGTTCGGGAAGCGATTGAATAAGAATATCCCAATTTCAATCGTGAAGACGGCTTCAGATTCTCTGCCTCATGGGATCTAGTATACGCGGCCTGTGAATAAAACGAAGTGCGCTGATGCATTTAGAGTTGTGTGGAGTTCCCAGTGTAATCGGGCCTTTGGTTGTAATTTTCAGTTCCAAATATTCTGTAAATATTTCAAGCGTCTACCTGTTGGCATTATTAATATCGAGCAAATAACGGTAAAAAAAATCACATTTGTTGTATGGGTGCCCCCCTCAAATATTTATTTTATTTTTATTTTATTATTTCTTTTTAAAGTGTCTAGACAACATACTATTCTGTGAATAGATAAAGCGTCTATCTGTTGCCGTTATTATCGAGCAAAAATGCTCCTTAAAAAAATATTTTATTCCATTTTTAGTATTTGTTCTTAGCGGCTACAGAAATACATCGTCTGTGAAAATTTAAACTCTTTGGATATCATGGTTCATGAGATACAGCCTGAAGACAGACAGACAGACAAGTAATAGCAGGCGTCCGTCACTCGCTCAAGGCCACGCGTTAAATGCCTAAATGCCGTTAAATGCAAGGCAGTAGGCTGCCACAAGCCCGCTTGAGCGCACGCACGATAAATGCGTTTATTTAGATGTCGAAAGCGCGTCGTACTAACTATTGTGCAGTAGATGGATGCCGAAACCAAAGATCTAATGAAAAATTGACATATTTTTATTTGCCTAGAGATGAAAAAAGGTAAAGTAAAAGATATTTTAAATCTTAAGTTTTTAGAATTATTTTTCCCTTTCCTCTAAAAATAAACTTAGGAAGGTACTATGTAAATATTCGTAAATAAAGAAGTTCAGCTATTAGACAGAAAGATAGATAAGTATTTTAGTATTTTGATTATAGTATTTTGTACACACAACATAGGTCATCGCTTTCCAGATCAGCGTTCTTTCAGATCGATTATGGCTTTGAAAACAACACAGTCCTAAAATCAAGTATTAGGTACCCACAAAAACAAAGATTCAAATATTTGCTGGCGAAGTATCTTAATACTCATACTCATACTCATTTATTTCACCATAGGAACATATAGTACACTTGGCTATGTCACAGAATCTAAAATAAATGTCACTTCTTAATAACAGTAAAATTCTAAATAAAATAAAAAAATGGTAAAAATAAATAAAATCCTAATTCTAAGTTCTATTATTATAGCTGGCCGTACATGGCCATTGTCAACAAATAATTATATTAAAATAATAAAAGTATAATTAGTTTAGAAAAGTAAAATAAAGCTGCTGAATGCGCACTGTCAATGTGTTACCTATTAGAATACATACATACAAAGTTATCAAAGAATTGAATTTTCCATGGAGCATAAGAAAGGAAATGAATAAATGAATGTAATGTCATAAATAAATTAAAGAAAGCTGCCATGCGCATTGTCAGGATTATTTCTATTTTCAATTGTCATTTAAAAAATTAAGTTATTATTAATAAATTATAAATTTGGATCAGTCAGGTCAAAATTCAAAACAAATAAACAAGTAAATAGTCAAAAGATACCTTACACTATGTTGTTGTCATCTAATATGTCCTGTAAATTGTAATAGCTTTTTCTAATTATTATTTCTTTCAACTTCTTCATAAATAAGTCATAATTAAGGTTTGTTAGATCTGATCCAAGTTTATTAAAAAAAAATATTCTATTGCACAAATAACTTTTTGACAATTTCGAAAGCCTGCAGCTTGGGAGTTTAATGTTGCCACCATGTCTTGTAATACCTAGGTAAAAGAGCAATAATAGTATAGGTGTGTAAAGTGTGGTGTGTACTTAGTTCGTTATGTCAAAGATTATAACTACTACCATAGTATACCTATAACTACTGCGTACGGAGAGTAGGTAGGTACTTACCTCCCTGTACAAAGGTCGCTGCTTTTCTTAACCGACTTAAAAAAAGAGGAGGTTCTCAGGCCATCTGATTTTTTTATTTGTTTGAGAACTCTGTCGTTTATGAACTGATTGTTACTATATTGGATTAACGGGTATTTATCGCGTAATTACCTTTATTATTATCCTGACGTTTCGACCATCGAAAGGTATACATCATTTTAAAAAACTAATTCATATTTGAGCAACCAACAAAAATAGCTGTTTTTTTCACCACATTCGTTTTATTATAAATATCATCGTAGAAGCAACCCTAGCCACTTATTCGATGCCGCGTCACAGATTACTTGCAAGTAGGTGTGTAGGCGGGTGAGCAAAGCAAACTCAACGATTTTGTAGGCTATTATAGCGTAGGTATTTTCGCTTTTGTATTGGAGTGATGTATCTGTTAGTTTCTGTAATCTGTGGTAATAGGTTGCCGTTTTTACCCTTTAGGTACGAAACCCTAAAAATTACTTGGTCTACGTCTATCAGGATAGGCTACTTGCTAAATGTAGGTTTCTTTAACATGATGAATAATGTTCTGATGTTACTAGGGATGTATGCTCCTGCCCCTGTATTGAACGCACGCCAACTATAAAATATCTTGGCATACTATTGGACTCTACTCTCTCTTGGATACCCCACATTGAAACTACAATCTCTAGAGTCAGAAAACTTATTTTCATCTCTAAAGATGAAGTCTGAGGGGCGCTGCTGACCTTAGTTGTTTAAAAATGATATATTATGCTTTGGCTCAATCCATCCTCTCCTACGGCATTTCTGCCGGGGGCGGTGCCATCAAGACACAAATGTTGAGAGTGGAACGTGCACAGCGAGCAGTTTTGAAAGTAATTTACTCTAAGCCGAGACGTTTTCCTACCACTTACCTATATACAATTTGTGGGGTGTTGACGGTACGACAGCTATTCATCCTAGCTGTAGTCTTGCGTAAACACTCCCAGTTGGTTTTTAATCCAGGATTGAGTACCACTAAACGACGTTCTGATATCGTTTGTATCATAGAACCACGTAGAACTGTTCTAGCTTCTAGACACTTCTTATACTTAAGTGGTTCTTTGTACAATAAGGTAAACCGTATACTTAAAATTTATGCTCTCTCCTCTTACAAATGTCAAAACCTCGTCTTGGCTCCAGTCTCTTACATATCAAGAGACTGAAGACCTTTTAATACCTTTCAAATAATCAAGGTCCTTTTCTCATCCATTCATTAAGAATATCGTAGTTGTATTTACACATACTCATTTACGCTACCATTAAAACACACACTAACATTCGCACACACGCGCACACACACACACACACACACACACACACACACAGAGAGACAACATATTCACATTCACCTACTCACACTCAATCACATCTACTATACATCCACTCATAAAGATTACACAAAACACTGTGGTAGCTCATATTGCCTGGACTCTTATGAGACCTGTGTCCTTATGAGAAACCGCTCCTACACCCTTAAAAGTCGCTTTTATAAATTCTATAAATTCTGTACTTGATAACTTTAACTTTAATTTTATTTTATTATTTAAGACTCTTTTTATTTTATTTTTGTTTGATTTTATTTACATGTACCAATGTTTAAAATTGTGATTGGTTTAGGAGCCGGACGCTGACACTGCTATACAGTTATTAAACTTTTGCAGTGCCAACGTTCATCATTATCTGTACCGATGTGTTTTTGTTCCACAATAAATACTTTAATACTTAAATACTTAATACTTTAATGATTAAGGTACCAATTACAGTATTACCAATCGCTTTTGATTGATGATTTATGCAGTAGGTAATTACGTCCCTTTAAGTTATACATTTTATAGAAAACCTAACCTTTCATATTATATTTCTTACGCCCAAACAAATACCATTAGTAATTATTAGTCAATAACTTAGAAAAGCAGAATTTGTATGAGACTGATGTATTACCGAGTTCGCTTACAACTATAAACTTGTGCAACTTACTCCTTGAGATTGGCTATGTTTTGATTACTTTATTCCAAAACATGCATATAAACCATACTTTCTACAGGACAATTTATCGATTTATGTACCAATTGAATTAAATGTTTGCTAATAAATCTTATAATTTAAGTGTTTAATCACAAAACTTGTGAATACCTTCTTATATAAATGATCATGAAACAGGGTACAGAAATCACAATATTATAATCTTAATCACAATATGTTGTTTTTCTTTCCAAAATAAATTAAAATAAAATAATTTAAATGTTAAAGGAGCAGGGTACAGAAATCACAATAAATACTATTAAGATGTTAACAATTTATTTACTCGAACATAACAATGACTAATCTTGAACTCCTAATCCATCAGAACCGATCAAACTTCTTACTTCTTCTTCCACAGGAAAGATTCGGTGGGGTATTCGCTACCGTAAGCTACCGAGGGGTAGCTAGAGTAGCCGTAACCGTAAGAGGGGACGGAGTACGCGGAGTAGGACTTGGCGTAGATGGGGGCGGCGGCGGAGGCATAAGTGGCGAGGGGAGCGGCGGCGGCGTAGGTGGCTACGGGAGCAGCGGCGGTGTAGGCCAGAGGAGCGGCGGAGTAAGTCTTGGCTACGATGGGGGCAGCAGCGGCGTAGGAGAAGGCAGGGGCAGCGGCGTAAGAGTAGGCAGGGGCAGCGGCGTAGGCCTTAGCGACGAGGGGAGCGGCGGCGGCGGTGTACACGGGGGCAGCGACCTGAGCGGCGATGGGGGCAGCAGCGTAGGTCTTAGCGACGACGGGAGCGGCGGCAGCGGTGTACACGGGGGCTTGAGCGGTGTAGACGGGGGCGGCAACCTGGGCGGCGAGGGGAGCAGCAGCGTAGGTCTTAGCGACGACGGGAGCGGCGGCGGCGGCGGTGTACACGGGGGCAGCAGCGGCGGCGGTGTAGACGGGGGCGTGAGCCGCAGCGGTGTAGACGGGGGCGGCGATGGAGGCGGCGACGGGGGCAGCGGCGTAGGTCTTAGCGACGACAGGGTACGAGACAGCCGGGGCAGCAGAGTACACGCTGGGAGCTGAGTACACTGAGGAGTAGGCGGGGGCCGAGTACACCTGGTTGGAGTACGCGGGGGCAGAGAACGCGGGGGCGGAGTACACCTGGGCGGAGTACGCGGGGGCGGAGTACAGAGATGAGAAAGCCGGGGTGGAGTAAGCCGAGTACGAGGCCACGGGGGCGACGTATCCCAGGCTGGGCTTGGCGGCGGCGACGGCCAGCACGGCGGCGAAGGAGCAGATCTGCAATGGTGAACATCATTCAGCCCAAATTTGATACATGTAAATCAGTTTTAGAGTATCAGATAAAGTAAAATAATTTCACTTTCAAATGACTCGTGAGTTACACTATTCATTGTTATGTTAAACGGGTTTAACATAACAAAGTAAAATAAGTTTTTAAGTGGTTTCTTTTAGAGGTGTCAAATTAATTATTTTATTTATTGTATACATATTCCAGGAATTTACATTAAATACAGGGAATTTAAGTTACGGTAACCTAACGCCAACACATATTGAAACGACACACTTATTACAAACCACTTTCACACTATACTTTTCTCTTTTGCACTCAGTCCTCAGAAATCAGTCACATTGACGTGAAATTAATAGTTTTTAAAAGGTTAAAATTAGCTAAAATATGCGTCTGAAATAATATCTCTCAAAATTTATGGCATCAATGAATTCATTATTTTCTACTACTACTTTTGTTGTAGTAGAAATTACACCTTCTATATAGTCTGTGCTAATATGCAGCTTATCTGTGTATATTTTTGTATCTATAATAGTTTTTGATATACTCTGTACTCTATGCGCATCGCTAACCGGAAAGTATTGCTACACTAAATGTTCTGCTATAAAATAAAGTTTTTCTTTAATAAGTTAAACCAGTTATTTTCATTTAATAACAGGTTATGGGCCCAGTAAGCCCGATTTGTAAAATCAGTGAATACTATAAAGACCCAGTGCTAAAAACAGTGCCGAACAAAAGAAAATTAAAAGACATAATCTGCACACGCAACGTGCTCAGTTTCTGAACAATATTTCAAGTAAATCCGTGATAATCCACAACCAAAAGATGTCATCAACAAGTTCAATGGCATTAATTGAAAGGTTAACGGGCCGTGATAACTATGCCACATGGCGTTTTGCTGTCAAAACATATTTACAGCACGAAGAGTTGTGGGACTGCGTTGAAAATTCAGATTCAATTGACCAAAAACGCGACACGAAAGCCAGATCTAAGCTTATCCTTCTCGTCGATCCGATAAATTATATTCATATACAAGAATCAAGCACTGCAAAAGAGGTTTGGAATAATTTGGCACGCGCTTTTGATGACTCCGGGCTAACACGCCGAGTTGGTCTACTGCGAGATTTATGCAATACTACATTAGCTGGATGCTTAAACGTAGAAGAATACGTGAGTAAAATCATTACAACAGCACATAAGTTGAGAAACATTGGCTTCCATGTAGATGATGAATGGCTTGGCACACTCCTGTTGTCCGGCCTGCCTGAAACTTACAAGCCAATGATAATTGCCATAGAGAGCTCAGGTATGAAGATAAGCTCTGACTCAGTGAAGTCTAAGATCCTACAGGATGTCAAAGCTGAAAGTGATACATCAGCTTTTGCTTCAAGTCAAAGACAAAATAAAAACAAGAAAAATTCAAAAGGCCCCCGCTGTTATACATGCAATAAATATGGACATAAAAGTCCTGAATGCAGATCAAACAACAAGGATCATAAGAATAATGCAAATCTAAAAAATAACAGTTCTTATGCAGCTGTATTCATGGCATCTTCCAAATGCTCTGATGTCTGGTATGTTGATTCTGGAGCATCTGTTCATATGACCAAACACAAGAATCTTATGAGTGAAGAAACAACATCACACATTTCAAGCATCAAAGTTGCAAATAATAAAACAATGCATGTGCAAAGCTCTGGAAAAATAAGTTTATCTGTTTACAACGAAAGAGGCCAACAAAATGAAATTTTGTTTACAAATGTTTTATATGTGCCTGAACTAGCTACAAACTTGCTGTCTGTGAGTCAGATCATACAGAATGGTGGCCAAGTGAAGTTTAATAAGAATGGCTGTGTTATACTGAACAAAAATAATGTTATTGTAGCAACAGCAAGCTTAATAAATAATATGTACCGGTTGAATATGCCTGGCGGCTATGCATGCATATCAGATGTTATTGAGCAAGACACTTACCTGTGGCACCAAAGGATGGGTCACCTGAATTTTCAAAGCATGAAAAAGCTGACCGAAAATACTGCCGATTTGAAGCTTAGCCAAATAAAAGAGAATGTAAAATGTATAACGTGTCAGGAAGGAAAACAAACACGTCTGCCATTTAAGAGTCAAGGGTCACAGAGCAAAGACCTGCTTGAACTCATCCATTCCGATGTCTGTGGACCAATGGATACTCAGTCTCTAGGCAAAGCCAGATATTTTGTAACATTCCTAGATGATTACTCAAAGAAGATATTTGTTTACACAATGTATAACAAATCAGAAGTCCTAGAAAAATTCAAGGAATTTAAAAACCAAGTTGAGAATCAGTTAAGTAGAAACATTAAAATTCTCAGATCAGACAACGGACTTGAATATTTAAATGAAAACTTTACAAAACTTCTCAAAGGTGCAGGAATAATTCATCAGACTACCACACCTTACACACCAGAACAAAATGGTACTGCTGAACGTATGAACAGGACATTGATAGAGCGAGCAAGATGTATGATGTTAAATGCCAATTTACCTAAAATGTACTGGGCTGAAGCCATTCATACTGCTGCTTACATAGTCAACCGCACTCCAACAACATCTCTGTCTTACAAAACACCTGAAGAGATGTGGACCGGTCAGAAACCCAATGTCGGCCATATGCGTACATTTGGATGTGAGGCAATGGTCCACCTTCCGAAAGAGAAGAGAAAGAAGTTAGATCCAAAATCACAAAAGGTAATTTTTATTGGATATTGTGAAAATACAAAAGGTTATAGATTTTTATTACCAAACTCGAGAACTGCAATTAAAAGTAGAGATGCAATATTTTTAGAGTCTACAGTCAAAAGAAACTATGTTCCTGTTGAGTTAAACACAAGTGAATGCAGTATAAAAACCAAAGATGTTGAAGAAATCTCAACAGATGACTCATTTGACACTGTTACAGACGGAAGATCACAATCAGACAGTGAGTACATCCCTGATAACAGTATAGATTCTTCGCCTGAAAAGAATGTAACTGTAAGAACTAGAAAACAATTAAAAAATACTCTGAACCAAGAACTAAGTACTTACCTCTGCTGTGATGAAAAATTATTAAACAATGAAGCTCCTGAAGACTATCAACAGGCAATAAAGTCTATGGAAGCTCCAAAATGGATAAAATCAATAGAAGAAGAACTTCAAGCTCATCAACAAAACAATACATGGACATTAATTGAAAGAACTCCTCATATGAGAGTAATTGGATGCAAATGGGTGTTTCGCATTAAAGAAGAACCATCTGGTCTATGATACAAGTCTCGGCTCTGTGCAAAAGGGTATGCTCAAAGCAAAGGCATTGATTACCAGGAAACATTTGCGCCAACTGTCAGCATCCCAGTTGATCCACATGTAAAATTGGAAAAAGAAGAAGGAGAAAATGAAAAGAATATTCCATACCGTGAGGCAGTTGGATCCTTGATGCACCTAGCTACAGTAAGCCGACCCGATATTTCCTATGCGGTTAGCCTGGTGAGTCGATTTTTAAATTCTTACAATGAAAATCACTGGAATGCTGTAAAGAAGATTTTTAAATATCTTAAAGAAACAAAAGATTATGGCCTGTACTACAAGCCAAACTGTGAGCGTAATACAATAATAGGCTACAGTGATGCAGATTACGCCAATGACCCAAGTACGAGACGTTCAGTAACTGGTTATGTTTTCATCAAAAACAATGCAGCAGTGACATGGACCTGCCAGAAACAGCAGACAGTTGCCCTCTCAACCACTGAAGCAGAGTACATGGCTGCCTGTGCTGCCACTAAAGAAGCGTTGTGGGTCAAACAATTATTGTGTGATATTGGTGAATTTAATCAAAAATCTGTATGCTTGAACATAGACAATCAAAGTGCTATAAGTGTTATTAAAAATATTAATTTTCACAAACGATGTAAACATATAGACATAAAGTTTCATTTCATTAAAGAAAAATATGAGGATAAAATTATTGAATTAAAATATGTGTGTAGTGAGGAACAATTAGCAGATATATTTACTAAACCTTTGTGTAAGCTTAAATTTTGTTATATAAGAGATAAAATAGGAATGAAATCTTGCCATATAGTTAGAAAATCTTGAAATATTGTTTGTATTGTTAAATAAATTAATAAGAAGGCTTTAATTTAGGAGGAGTGTTGTAGTAGAAATTACACCTTCTATATAGTCTGTGCTAATATGCAGCTTATCTGTGTATATTTTTGTATCTATAATAGTTTTTGATATACTCTGTACTCTATGCGCATCGCTAACCGGAAAGTATTGCTACACTAAATGTTCTGCTATAAAATAAAGTTTTTCTTTAATAAGTTAAACCAGTTATTTTCATTTAATAACAACTTTATTCAATTCAGTTTAAACTTCCAATATAAATAAATAAAATTAATAGCTTTTTTTCCGGACTTGACAGTACTTAACCCTTAATCAAATGGAATACTTTTTGTGAGATAAATAAAAACTGAGATCGGTTCTTAGGTGAATTTTGCGAGTAGATTTCAAATCTTATGATTAAAATTTGGAAAAGTGGGGGGAAAGGGGGGTTTTGCGGTGGGAAATAGTTTCCCCTTGTTCATAACGGCATTGCAAAATATCACCAAGTGGGAAATTATTTCCCATTATCCGGCATAGGTTACGAGTTTTTCAAGAATTTTAGTACTGTTTTTATACTAGCTCCTCACCCTGCTTTGTTTTATATTATATGAATACTAAATATAAAATAAAAAATTCCAACATGAAATTGCAAAATTAAACAATAATGTTAGGGTTACAATGGGTTTAATGAGAAAAATACAAAAATACAAATACCTAATAATAAAAAACTTAATTATGAAAATCTCTATGACGAAAATTAGACGATCTCTATGACATAGCGAGTGAAGGTACCTATTTCAATTATTGAGATGAACTCGTGTGAAATTCTTTGAAACAATTTTTAGCACACAGAGGTACTTTACACGTAGTGCATTCTATTTTGGTCCTTTGTTCTCTCTTCTTTGTACTGCAGAATCTACACCTTTTGTATGTGCTGATTTCATCTGGCAAGTGTATGCCCACATTCAATAAACGAATTTCATCCGGAACACCGAAGACACCGCCTTTCTTGTTTTTAAAAACTGTTCCTTGTTGTCTTGCTTGTATTTTCCGAGTAGTGTAATTGTCTATAAGTGCACGTGCTAAGCGCAACCTGAAATCACGATGTCCATGCAACGTTGCAACATGTGTGTAGTTGTAGGTAATAAATGCGTTTATGATTGACGCATCAAACAAGAAGAACAGAAGTCTCATCCAAAATTTTCTTGATTTGCGGCTAATTGGGTACGAAGACCTGAAATGGTCGAACAAATCAACGCCACCCATACTAAGAGTATAAGTAGCAATTGCTTTTGGACAAAGAATTTCTCTTCTAGAGCCATCCTTTTGCGTTCTTTTCACGAACATAACATCTCGTGGCTGATGTGCTGTGGAGAGTACTGCTACTTCTTTGGTATCAAACCACTTGACGGCTGTGATTGGCTCTGCTGTGACAGCTGCAAAGTTGTGTTTTTCTAGTCTCAATGCTTTCGGTTGTTTTTTCTTTATCATATCAGGGAGATCTTTTCTGTTACTTCTTACTGTTCCTACGCTATAAATTTTCTTTTCATACAGGTCTTCCAAAAGGTTGCAGCTGGTAAAGAAATTATCAAAGGCTATTAGGGTATTACTAGGTACATTATTGCAGAGCTTCATCACCACATTATAGCCAAGTCCTTCATTCTCAATATTGTCGCCTTTTCCAGTATATATATCAAATTGATATAAATATCCGGTTTTTGCATCGCACCTGGCCCAAACTTTAAAACCTCTCTTAATAGGCTTTTTGGGCATATATTGCTTTAATGAACTACGGCCCTTAAATTTCACCATACTTTCGTCAATCGATTGCACAGCTGAGTTGTGGGCTTCATTCTGATATACGTTATTCAGTTCTGTAATCAGAGGTCTCACTTTGTACAATTTATCGTACTCCGAAGACCCTCTTGGTGGTTCCATTGAATTATCATTCAAATGTAAGTTTTCCGTAATTTTTTTAAATCTTACGAGCGGAAAAGCATGGGCGATTTCATTGTTAAAGTAAAATGGGTCTGTTGACCAATATAACTCCATGTCTGGGAGAGGATTTAAGCCCATCAGCACAAGAACTCCTAAATACGCCTTAATATCTTGTTCAGTAACAGGTATCCAATTATGGCTATTTTTTTGACGAGCGTATCTATTTGTTTGTTCCACTATTATCAGAATTACTTTATCAGGAAAAAACCTCTCGAAAACAGTCAGTGGTGTAGTTTTGTGAGTGTCACTTACCATGGGTTGAAATAGCTTTTCAAAGATAGGAACATCATGGGCTAAGTCTACTGTTTTCCATTCTCTTGGTTGAGAGCGATCCCTAAGTACCACATTGTGATCTTGTTGATCATCTTCCAAAAAGTCGTCTATTGGATTGTTATCTAGAAAATAGTTGTCTAATCTGGCAATTGTAGCTTCTTGTTCAATTGGTGCACTAATAGGAGATACAACATCTTGCGGAATTTCAAGATATACTGCCTGAGGACTGCCTTGATTTTCATTTTCTTGTACTTCGAATTCGCTATTATAAGTATCTTGGTCGAAATTTAAATCATCTGATGTGGTAATGCCAGCGGTGTTATTTGTGTTGTCAAATTGATGATTTAAAACTGACAATAATGATTCTGTAGTCTGTATAACGGGTTCATCTTGTATATTCACATCATTATAATCATCTCCCACGCCAAAAATTTCTTCAAGACGCTGTTCTATCACGTAATCGTCGGGTTGATTCAAGTAGGTATCGGGAATAGAGTTAACACTATTGGCATAGCAAGTGTCGTCTTCAGAATCAGATCCAGATAAATCGGATATATCAGCCAAGTTATCGACAGCTTCTTCGAGATTCTTCTTGGTAAGTACTTTTGGCTTCTTTTTGGCATTCATTTTTCAAAGTTGCTAGGGATATAAAATAATATAAATCAAAAAGGAACTAAAATAGTAAACATATTCTGTTCAATGAACTGACGCACATTTTTTATATAGTTAAAGTTTTTTTGAAGACAGGGACAGACAAAGGGAAATTATTTCCCACTAATTCAAGATGAAAATTCTCCAAGAAATCTAATTGTTTTCACGGTTCTTTTTCAGCTAAACGTTCGGAAAATAAGTCTAGTTTAGTTTATTATACCGTGTACTCACTTACCAGATTTTTTTTTCAAAAAACTTTCTAAAATTCGTAACACAGCAAGTATTTTCGCGGAAAAATCACAAATTGTGAGTTCGGCTTTGACATACGACGTCAGATTATGAACTTCTTGACAAATGTTGCCATTAATCAGTAAAAAATATATCCAAGATTATTTTTCTCTATGGTTGGCACGGCTAAGTCTAGTCATTTAAAAAAAAAAAACGAATTTGCTAAGCCGGACGAAGTGGGAAATAATTTCCCCTCATTTTATTAAGGGTTAATACACAATTGTTGTTGAAGCTCGAAACTTACCAGCTTGTACATTTTGGTAGTGATTGTTCCGATCGTCTATTACCGAATGATACTGATGCGAACCTCTTCGCTTATTTATAGATCAGATTCAACAACCGGATTGAGCAAACCTTGTAAAAAAATATAATAATTTAACATAATCGAGTCTTTTAAATCGTTCAGTTTTTCTGAGCTGCGAAAGAGGTCAAAAATTCTGAAGACGATATGACGCATTATGACGATCAGCCGCAAAGTCCGTAATATTTTTGAATATTATGTTCATTGTTATAACGTATTACGTGACGTAAATTTTCGGTTTTACGATAACAACACATTTTTATGTGCAGTTCAATTTCTTAGAAGCGTTGGTTTGCGAATTCTGCAAATTATCATTTATTTCATTTCAGTCGTAGAACGTCCACTGCTGGACATAGGCCTCCCTCATGTATTTTGAGTTATTGCGTTTGGAAGCGATCTGCATCCACCGTCAATATGTGGTCTTCACCAGGACGTCAGCCCATCTTGTTGGCGGACGTCCAACGCTGCGCTTGCCGGTCCGTGGCCTCCCCTCGAGAACTTTTCGGCCCCATCGGCCATCTGTTCTGCGAGCTACATGGCCTGTCCATTGCCACTTCAACGCGCTAATCCGCTTGGCTATGCCGTTGACCCGAGTTCGTCTACAATGTGTCTACATTTAAAGATAAAAGATAAAAATTGTTTATTTTGTCACAGAAATAACACAATATTATATTTTTTAAACTAATTAAATTTAGACAGAATAATACCGTGACAAAAAGGCCACTACTCAGCATTTGCTGTGGCAGAGCAGGTCGTACCACAGCGCTGGTCTTCCGTAGTTACCATCGTTTGCGATTGGTGGCAACCGCAGCACACTAATTAACATAAAATGACATATCTAATAAATGACATAACTAATTAAAATAAATGATTTTTCTGATTCGACCTCGTAAAGAAACCCCGAGCATAGCCCTCTCCAAGCGATTCTGAGCTTATTGATTAGGCCAATAGTGAAAGACCACGTCTCGGTTCAATATGTAACACACACTGATTGTAGATTTTCTTCTTAAGGCACTGAGGAATTTTTAACGAAAAGACGTTGCGTTCCCCTAACGTTGCCCATCCGAGTTGGATTCGTTGACTTATTTCTCGAAGTTGAACCTACCTAATTGAACAGTTTGTCCTAGGTATACATAGGCGTCAACAACTTTGAGAGCCGAGTTATACAAATAAGATCCATATATGGGCCAGGCACATCATGGAAATAGCACAGCTGAAAATTCTGCAAGTAAATTAATAGTTTCTGTTTTATAGAATAATCCAACAATTATCGTATCTATTACTTCTCGTAGAATACTATAAAGATAAAGGCCCGTTAAATTATTTTGGACGTTAGGGCGCTGGCAGTAGAATATTGCTTTTCCTCTCTTGACCGTGGATGCAGTAAAAATCTGCCAAGGTATTTCTACGAAAGTTGGGCAGCTACGTCTTTTCATGTATCAACATCCCGTTCTGCACTTGCCAATCCGCCTGCCAAGCGTGGTGAGTATAGGATAAAACCCTTCATGATCTCGGAGATGCATGATGAAGGCCTATGTCCAGCTGTATATGTGGACAGCAGTCCTACGGCTGTGATGATTAAATTATTCTAGAATAGTAAGCTTATGGATAAAATAAAGGTAAAAGATAAAAAAATATTCCGTGACCATAATTACGTATTTTGTTCTAACATTTTGTTTATTTACCATTCCAATGTACATCATTGGAATAGTAAATATATAGGATACATATACGGCTAACAATAGAATGCTGAGGCAGAAAAAATCCTGCCACAGCGCTGGTCTTCCGTGTTTACTTCTGTTAGCAGGCGCTAGCGGCGACACAAGATGATAAAAATTAAGCTTAGTAACTACAAAGCACAAAATTATAAAACAATCATTCAATAACAATTCTACATACAACTATATACATATATATCCAATATATATATATCCAATAACAGAACGAGAATCAGTTTACCATTCAAGTTACCTAAGTAGGTGTTAATAAAACACAATTTACATTATTTAACAAGGTAATCAGGCCTAGAACTGTCAGATTGGTTAATTTTATTTTGGATTCTTCACTAATTTTTTAAACGCAAATACAGATGGTTATCCCTTGCCGCCAGACCTTCGTTCGTTAGCTCTGATTCTGATATAATAGATAATAAGCAACAATATAAGGTCCCTACCCTTAGAGGGACAATGTAAGGTCAATTTGTATAACATAGAGCATATGGGATAAACATAACTTTTCTACAGAGCGCATACGGCATGTCACCGACCGCAGATAGTAGATGTATTCGACTACGATAGTAGATGATTATCTCTTGATGGGATTGATGGATTGATGGAGATTGATGGGATGCAAATTAAAATAATTAAAGTACTCTACCATTATCATTACCTAACGCCCATTAAACAATTTATATGAGAAAACTAAATTACTTAATCTCTTACAAATTTACACTGCAGCAGCTGCAGTAGTTCCTACATAGGCCAAACGGAGCGCGCAGTCACCGGACTGTTCAAAAAACACAAGAGGACAAGTTAACAAGTCGGCTATAGCGGCGCATGTGGTGGTCTCAAGACACAATCACTGGAACAAACCCCACAATCCCAAGGTTCTAATTCTAATTCTAGGGGGGGGGGGGGGGGGGGTTACCAGATCTGCACTGACGTCCCGCATTGGGGTGTATTGTGCATTGTCCCCCGAGGTGCTGCCTCGACCCTAACTTAACCAGCCCAACTCCTTGAAATACCGGAGAAGGGCTCGGGGTCGCCGGCAGCATTCCATGAGCATCCCCGAAGGGTATGCAAATGTTGCATAATCTTAATCCCAAGGTTATTTCAAGCGAGCGAGGGCACTATTACAGGAGAAGGGTTCGGGAAGCGATTGAATAAGAATATCCCAATTTCAATCGTGAAGACGGCTTCAGACTCTCTGCCTCTTGGGATCTAGTATACGAGGCCTGTGAATAAAACGAAGCGTGCTGATGCATTTAGAGTTGTGTGGAGTTCCCAGTGTAATCGGGCCTTTGGTTGTAATTTTCAGTTCTAAATATTCTGTAAATATTTTAAGCGTCTACCTGTTGTCATTATTAATATCGAGCAAATAACGGTAAGAAAATCACATTTGTTGTATGGGTGCTCCCCTCAAATATTTGTTTTATTTTTATTTAATTATTTCTTTTTAAAGTGTCTAGACAACATACTATTCTGTGAATATATAAAGTGTCTATCTGTTGCCGTTATTATCGAGCAAAAATGCTCCTTAAAAAAATATTTTATTCCATTTTTAGTATTTGTTCTCATAGCGGCTACAGCAATACATCGTCTGTGAAAATTTAAACTCTTTGGATATCATGGTTCATGAGATACAGCCTGAAGACAGGCAGACAGACAGTAATAGGTTGCCGTTTTCGTTTAGGTACGAAACCCTAAAAATGACATGGTCTACTTCTATCAGGATAGGCTACTTGCTAAATGTAGGTTTATTTAACATGATGAATAATGATATTGTACAATTACCAATTACAGTATTATCAATCGTTTTTGGTTGATGATTTATGCACTAGGTAATTACCTCCCTTTAAGTTATACATTTTATAGGAAACGTAACCTTTCATATTATATGTATTTCTTACGCCCAAACAAATACCATTAGTAATTATTAGTCAATATCTGAGACACTTAGAATAGCAGAATTTGTATGAGACCGATGTATTACCGAGTACCTACGCTTACAACTATAAACTTGTGCAACTTACTCCTTGAGATTGGCTTTGTTTTGATTACTTTATTCCAAAACATGCATATAAACCATAATTTCTACAGGACAATTTAACGATATATGCAGCTATTGAATTGAATGTTTGCTAATAAATCTTATATTTTAAGTGTTTCATCACAAAACTTGTAATACCTTCTTAATTTAAATGATAAAGGAACAGGGTACAGAAATCACAATATTATAATCTTAATCACAATATGATGTTTTTCTTTCCAAAATACAATAAAAATTAAATAAAATAATTTAAATATTAAAGGAGCAGGGTACAGAAATCACAATAAATACTATTAAGATGTTAACAATTTATTTACTCGAACATAACAATGACTAATCTTGAACTCCTAATCCACCAGAACCGATCAAACTTCTTACTTCTTCTTCCACAGGAAAGATTCGGTGGGGTATTCGCTACCGTAAGCTACCGAGGGGTAGCTAGAGTAGCCGTAACCGTAAGAGGGGACGGAGTACGCGGAGTAGGACTTGGCGTAGATGGGGGCGGCGGCGGAGGCGTAAGTGGCGAGGGGAGCGGCGGCGGCGTAGGTGGCTACGGGAGCAGCGGCGGTGTAGGCCAGAGGAGCGGCGGAGTAAGTCTTGGCTACGATGGGGGCAGCAGCGGCGTAGGAGAAGGCAGGGGCAGCGGCGTAAGAGTAGGCGGGGGCAGCGGCGTAGGCCTTAGCGACGAGGGGAGCGGCGGCGGCGGTGTACACGGGGGCAGCGACCTGAGCGGCGATGGGGGCAGCAGCGTAGGTCTTAGCCACGAGGGGAGCGGCGGCGGCGGTGTACACGGGGGCTTGAGCGGTGTAGACGGGGGCGGCGACCTGGGCGGCGAGGGGAGCAGCAGCGTAGGTCTTAGCGACGAGGGGAGCGGCGGCGGCGGTGTAGACGGGGGCAGCAGCGGCGGCGGTGTACACGGGGGCAGCAGCGGCAGCGGTGTAGACGGGGGCGGCGACGGGGGCAGCGGCGTAGGTCTTAGCGACAACAGGGTACGAGACAGCCGGGGCAGCAGAGTACACGCTGGGAGCGGAGTACACTGAGGAGTAGGCGGGGGCCGAGTACACCTGGTTGGAGTACGCGGGGGCAGAGAACGCGGGGGCGGAGTACACCTGGGCGGAGTACGCGGGGGCGGAGTACAGAGATGAGAAAGCCGGGGTGGAGTAAGCCGAGTACGAGGCCACGGGGGCGACGTATCCCAGGCTGGGCTTGGCGGCGGCGACGGCCAGCACGGCGGCGAAGGAGCAGATCTGCAATGGTGAACATCATTCAGCCCAAATTTGATACATGTAAATCAGTTTTAGAGTATCAGATAAAGTAAAATAATTTCACTTTCAAATGACTCGTGAGTTACACTATTCATTGTTATGTTAAACGGGTTTAACATAACAAAGTAAAATAAGTTTTTAAGTGGTTTCTTTTAGAGGTGTCAAATTAATTATTTTATTTATTGTATACATATTCCAGGAATTTACATTAAATACATATTTAATTTTGAGACCGGGAATTTAAGTTACGGTAACCTAACGCCAACACATATTGAAACGACACACTTATTACAAACCACTTTCACACTATACTTTTCTCTTTTGCACTCAGTCCTCAGAAATCAGTCACATTGACGTGAACTTAATAGTTTTTAAAAGGTTAAAATGAGCTAAAATATGCGTCTGACATAATATCTCCCAAAATTTATGGGATCAATGAATTCATCTACTACTACTTTATTCAATTCAGTTTAAACTTCCAATATAAATAAATAAAATGAATAGCTTTTTTCCGGACTCGACAGTAATACACAATTGTTGTTGAAGCTCGAAACTTACCAGCTTGTACATTTTGGTAGTGATTGTTCCGATCGTCTATTACCGAATGATACTGATGCGAACCTCTTCGCTTATTTATAGATCAGATTCAACAACCGGATTGAGCAAACCTTGTAAAAAAATATAATAATTTAACATAATCGAGTCTTTTAAATCGTTCAGTTTTTCTGAGCTGCGAAAGAGGTCAAAAATTCTGAAGACGATATGACGCATTATGACGATCAGCCGCAAAGTCCGTAATATTTTTGAATATTATGTTCATTGTTATAACGTATTATGTGACGTAAATTTTCGGTTTTACGATAACAACACATTTTTATGTGCAGTTAAATTTCTTAGAAGCGTTGGTTTGCGAATTCTGCAAATTATCATTTATTTCATTTCAGTCGTAGAACGTCCACTGCTGGACATAGGCCTCCCTCATGTATTTTGAGTTATTGCGTTTGGAAGCGATCTGCATCCACCGTCAATATGTGGTCTTCACCAGGACGTCAGCCCATCTTGTTGGCGGACGTCCAACGCTGCGCTTGCCGGTTCGTGGCCTCCCCTCAAGAACTTTTCGGCCCCATCGACCATCTATTCTGCGAGCTACATGGCCTGTCCATTGCCACTTCAACGCGCTTATCCGCTTGGCTATGTCGTCCCCGAGTTCATCTACGTGTCTACATTTCTGATTAGATCCCGTAAAGAAACCCCGAGCATAGCCCTCTCCAAGCAATTCTGAGCTTATTGATTAGGCCAATAGTGAAAGACCACGTCTCGGTTCAATATGTAACACACACTGATTGTAGATTTTCTTCTTAAGGCACTGAGGAATTTTTAACGAAAAGACGTTGCGTTCCCCTAACGCTGCCCATCCGAGTTGGATTCGTTGACTTATTTCTCGAAGTTGAACCTACCTAATAGAACAGTTTGTCCTAGGTATACATAGGCGTCAACAACTTTGAGAGCCGAGTTATACAAATAAGATCCATATATGGGCCAGGCACATCATGGAAATAGCACAGCTGAAAATTCTGCAAGTAAATTAATAGTTTCTGTTTTATAGAATAATCCAACAATGATCGTATCTATTACTTCTCGTAGAATACTATAAACATAAAGGCTCGTTTAATTATTTTGAACGTAGGGCGCTGGCAGTAGAATATTGCTTTTCCTCTCTTGACCGTGGATGCAGTAAAAATCTGCCAAGGTATTTCTACGAAAGTTGGGCAGCTACGTCTTTTCATGTATCAACATCCCATTCTGCACTTGCCGATCCGCCTGCCAAGCGTGGTGAGTATAGCATAAAACTCTTCATGATATTGGAGACCCATGATGAAGGCCTATGTCTAGCAGTAATGCGGACAGCAGTCCTACGGCTGTGATGATTAAATTATTCTAGAATAGTAAGCTTATGGATAAGATAAAGTTAAAAGATAAAAAAATATTCCGTGACCATAATTACGTATTTAGTTCTATCATTTTGTTTATTTACCATTCCAATGTACATCATTGGAATAGTAAATATATAGGATACAAAAACGGCTACCACTCGTATGCTGAAGCAGAAAAAATCCTGCCACAGAGCTGGTCTTGTACTACAAATTACAAAATTATAAAACAATCATTCAATACTAATTTTACTTACAACTATATCCAATATCAGAACGAGCATCTGTATAACATCTAAGTTACTTAGTAGGTGTTAATAAAACACAATTTATATTATTAAACAAGGTAATCAGGCCTAGAACTGTCAGATTGGTTAATTTTATTTTGGATTCTATAACAATTTTTTTAAACGCAAATACAGATGGTTATCTCTTGATGCCAGACCTTCGTTCGCCAGCTCTGATTCTAATATAATAGCTAATAAGCAACAATATAAGGTTCCTTCCCTTAGAGGGACAATTTAAGGTCACTTTTTATAACAGGGCATATGGGATAAAGATAATTTTCTACAGGGCGCATCCGGCATGTCATCGACCGCAGATAGTAGATGTGTTCGACTACTATAGTAGATGGGTATCTCTTGATGGGATGGTACTCAACCAGTTTTCTATCCAGTCTGTCAACATTTTAAACACAATAGTGGCTAATCGTCTACGATCACTTCAGGATGTCTTGAATTCTTGATGGTCACGAAATCTAATGTAGTACAACTCATAAGAGAAATCTCATCTTGAATATTAAATAGAAATCTGGGGTTCGGCCGTGAATCAACTATAAAGGATGCAAAATAAAATAATTAAAGTACTCTACCATTATCAATACCTAACGCACACTAAACAATTTATATGTCTGTAGTGTATGTATCGGCTATAATTATATAACATGTGGGTAGGCACTAGAATAAGTTAGTTGGTTGTCGGCCATTACACGAGTTCAATGATATACTGTGTTTTACTTGTAGAAATAATCCCGAATACACAATATTTGGCGACGATTGTAATCTACGTGTGTTAATTTTGTGTTGGAGCGTTATAACAAGTATTTGTGATGACAAGTGGACACAATACAATGGTGTTTGGCGGCAGTCTCTCATTTGATCACCGCGTGCAAGAATGGAGCATTTTCAAGAGCCGGTTTACGCAGTACTGCGCGGCGAACGACATTCGTGACGACACCGATAAGTCTGGATGTAAAAGACGAGCTCTGTTGCTTACTGCATTGTCGGAAGATACCTACCGCGTCGTAAGGGATTTGGTTTTTCCTGCAGAACTTGATAACATCGAGTTTTCATTTCTTCTAACAACCTTGAATGATCATTTCAAATCGAAGAAAAGTACGTTCGCAGAACGTTACAAATTCTACAAGGCTGAACAAAGGCCCGGGGAAGACCTATCCGAATGGGCGGCGCGAGTGCGTAATTTAGCTCAATACTGTGGTTTCAAGAGTGAATTAGACATGGCCTTACGGGACAGGTTTGTCTTAGGTTTAGAGAACATCAAAGAAAAAGAGAAGCTATTTGCGGAAAGCATCGAGACTCTGACGTTCAGCAAGGCGTTGGAGTTGGCGCAATGCGTGCGGTGTGCCCGCGCAGCGTTGCAGACCGCGGCGCGAGCTGACAACGCCGCGACCGCGACGGCGGGCGCTGGCGCCGCTGGCGCGGCGGGGGCCTCGGAGGCGCAGCCAGTGTTCGCCGTGCAGCGAGGTGCAGCTCCTTCATCCAGTGATAAAGATAGTAGCTCGCGAGTGTCTAAGTGTTGTGAGGTGTGCGGGTATAAAAATCACACAAAAGAGCAGTGCCGTTTTACTAATTATATCTGTCAAAAGTGCAAGAAAAGAGGTCACCTAAAAAGAATGTGCAAGGCTAAGATAAGTGATAGCAATTTTATAGGAACGGACGACGATGGCGCTGACGAAGGTATTTATAATTTATTTAATCTTAAAAGCTCGCCGATTAAGGACGAACCAATCTCGCGAAAAATCTTTATAAATGGGAAAGAAATTCAGTGTGAACTTGATTGCGGTAGTGCTGTCTCTGTTTTGCCGGCCGTTATCTATCAACAGCTGATCGGAAGCGATAACAAAGATTATCAATTGCAGCCATGCAAGGTTGTTTTTAACTTTTATACAGGTGTTAAAATCGCTCCAATGGGTTGTTTATCGGTACCGGTTAATTTTGAAAACCGCACCAGAAACATAACTTTCTTTGTTATTAAAACAAATGAAAAACGTTTACCTCTATTAGGGCGCGATTTTATGAAATTATTCAAGTTGCATCTGTGTAGTAAGCTTAATTGTGATAACGTTTCCATAAAAGTTGACGACACCGCCGCCGTCCGCGGAATGTTGATAAAAAAATACGCAAATTTGTTTTCTGAAGAATTAGGAAGGTTTAATAAATATAAAGTAAGTTTAAAACTTAAACCTAACGTGCACTTAAAGTTTTTTAAGCCCCGACCGGTACCCTTAGCGTTAAAACCTAAAATAGAAGAAGAGTTAGACCGTTTACTGGCGGCAGGTATAATAGAAAAAGTAGACCATTCAGACGTGGCCACGCCGATAGTGCCGGTATTAAAATCAGACGGTAAAGTTAGAATCTGCGGGGATTTTTCGGTGACGTTAAATAAAGCTTTATACCTAGATAATTTTACCCTACCACGGATAGAAGACTTGTTTGCTAAACTACATGGGGGAGTAGAATTTAGCAAGTTAGATTTAAAATTAGCTTATCTTCAATTAGAGCTTGATGACTCAAAGAAGTGGTGTTGTATAAATACACACAGAGGTTTGTATAGGTATAAACGCCTAAATTTTGGATTAGCTAACGCGCCGTTTATATTTCAACGTACAATGGAACAATTATTGGGTGACATAGATGGTATATGTATTTATTTGGATGACATCTTAATCACTGCACCTAATAGGGCTATGCATTTAGAGCGATTAGAGCAGGTTATGAACAGATTACAGGATGCAGGTTTACGGGTAAAACAAGAGAAATGCGAGTTATTCAGGGAGTCTATTGAGTACTTGGGATACGTAATCGATAAGAGTGGTTTGCATAAATCAAACAGTAAAATTGAAGCAATTACTAATTGCAGACCACCTACTAACGTTAATGAATTAAAGTCATTTTTGGGAATGGTTAATTATTATCGATGTTTTGTTCCGAATACTTCGTCTGTGTTAAGCCCTCTTAATAAATTACTAAAAAAAGATAGTAAATGGGCGTGGGAAAAGGTTCATTCAGAGGCATTTAGAAGAATCAAACAAGAGCTTGCTTCGGATCGGGTGCTCGCCCACTATCACCCGGAGTACCCCACGATAGTGACGTGCGACGCTGGCCCCGCCGGCCTGGGCGCCGTGCTGGCCCAGCGCCAGCCGGACGGCGCTGAGAGGGTCGTGGCATATGCTTCACGTTCCTTACTCAAATCTGAGTGTAACTATGCCCAAATTCAAAAGGAAGCCACGTCGATTGTGTTCGCGATTAAAAAATTTAATCACTATTTGTATGGGCGTACAGTACCATTCGTTTTGCGGACAGATCATAAGCCGCTACTATCAATCTTCGGTAATAAGAAGGGCGTGCCCGTATTAGCCGCGAATAGACTGCAAAGGTATGCACTGTTCTTATCAGCATACAATTTCGAGATTGAATAATATGTAAAAAGTGACGATAATGTAGCGGATTTTTTGTCTCGGTCCGTAACAACGAACGCAATGGAGGGTGAGGATATGGACCGCTCGACGTATATAAATTTTGTTGGAAAAAGTGTTTCGTTGCCTATTACTATTGACGACATACGTGTAGGTACGAGTCGTGACGAAGTATTGCGAAAAGTTATAGGTTTTATTAACAAGGGTTGGCCAGCTAAGGTCAATAATTTAGATTTACGCCCGTTTTTCTTATGTAGATTAGACTTGGCGGTAGAAAATGAAGTGGTTTTACGCGGGCACAAAATCGTTATTCCTTCTTGTTTTCGAGAAAGACTTTTGGATGAATTGCACAATTCGCATTTCGGTGTGGTCAAAACCAAATCCGAAGCTAGAATGCGTATGTGGTGGCCAAACATAGATAAACACATAGAAGAAAAGATAGGCTCGTGTAGCATATGCAACACGCTAAGATGCAATCCGCCTAAGTCTCCGCTAGCTCCGTGGCCGTACCCCGAGCGCGCTTGGGAACGCCTACACATAGATATGTTTATGTTACATGGAAAACAATTTCTTATCGCTGTTGACGCTCATTCCAAATGGGTTGAATGTTTCCTAATGCAAAAAACAGATAGTGAGTCGGTTATTAGTAAACTGTGCGAAATGTTTAGTAGATTTGGTTTAATCCGCGTGCTAGTATCGGATAACGCTACTAATTTTTGTTCGAAAGAGTTTGAAACCTTTTGTTTATTGAACGGAATCCAGCATATGACGGGGGCGCCATATCATCCGATATCTAACGGGCAAGCAGAAAACAGCGTTAAAACAATCAAGAATGGTTTAAAAGCTATTTTAATAAGATACCCAGATCCTAAAACGATATTAAAAGTTTTAAATAAATTTCTATTTGACTATAGGAACTCTGTTCACGCATCTACTGGATTCTCGCCGGCACAACTGATGATTGGTCGTCCTTTGCGCTGCCGGCTTGATTTGTTAAGAACTTCTTCACAGCTAACTTCGTCACCGGCCTCGTCGACCGCGGCAAAAGCCAAGGTCCTTAAAGCTCAAGAGAATCAAGCTAAACAGTTTGGTGGGAAAAGAAATGTATGTTTCAGAGTAGGAGATAAGGTGTTGTTGAAATGTTTTTCAAATAACGGTACTAATCATACTTGGAAACGAGGTATAGTTACAGAATGTTTGGGCTCACGAATGTATAATATTGTTATTCCAGATAGTAATATTAAAGTAAGAAAACATGTAGATCAGCTATTAGCCTACAAAGGGAACTCATTATTGGAGCTCAATGACGACGAGTTTGAAGGGTTGACTGAACCTACGGGTCCACCTGTCGTACCTACGACGGGTACGACACCGGCCTCGGGCGTGACGTCACCGGAGCCGACTCCGGCCTCCACCGCATCTCCTACGAGAGATGGTAGGGCGGAGGACAGAGGAGTCGACGCGGAAGAGTCTGATGATGAGTTTCAAGACGCAGGCTCACCAGTGCCAGCGGCCAGGGATCTCGCTCTGGATAATCCTAGTGATTGTGTTACTGAACAACGGGTTGCCCGCTGGCCGATTAGAAAAACTAGGAAGCCAGTTAATTATAAGTATTGACTAGGTAGGTACTCTATAGATAAGTTATGGTTTCTTTTAGGTATATTTTTGTAATAGTGGTGGAGGGATGTAGTGTATGTATCGGCTATAATTATATAACATGTGGGTAGGCACTAGAATAAGTTAGTTGGTTGTCGGCCATTACACGAGTTCAATGATATACTGTGTTTTACTTGTAGAAATAATCCCGAATACACAATAATGTCAAAACTAAATTACTTAATCTCTCACAAATTTACACATGCACTTTAAAAAAATATTATAACAAACTTTATTATAACTTGCCGTGGGGTGCCGGCAGTAGAATGTTGCCCCTCCTCTCTTACTTGTGGATGCAGTAAGAGCCTGCTAAGAGCTACCTCCGGAAGATGGACAGCAGCGTCATTCCGGGTATCAACATCCCATACTGCGCTCCCCAACCCGCCTGCCAAGCGTGGTGAGTATGGCAACTGCCCCTTATCGAAGATCCGTGAGGGAGGCCTGTGTTCAGTAGTGGACGTTTTACGGCTGAAATGATAATGATCATGATGATTATAACTATCATAGAGTTTTCCAACACATACAATTTAAGTAATCAAATAAGGCTACACATTACAAGGTCACGAACCAATTACGGGAAGAAAACTATACTATTTGAGGGTGTTAAGTTGTTCAACAAATTGCCAAACGAACTAAAGAAATGTTTAAATAAAAATGTATATAATAGGAATCTTAAAAAGCATGCACATTGTATTTTTACCGTCCAATCTAATGTATATTATTGAAGTGCTTATTTGATTTTGAATTAATATTTTATTTTATTGAAAGCTCTAGAGTAATTGAAATGAATATTATAAAAATAATTATTTGCATTTTAAACGAACTATTGTATTTTATATAAAGTAAAGTTCTTAAACCTCATGTTCCCTTGCAAGTTGCTGGACTTTACAAAATCAATTGCAACTGCGGTATTTCCTACATAGGCTAAACGAAGCGCACTGTCATCGAACGTGTTAGGTAACATATCGCAGAGGTCAAAAAACGCAGAGGACAATTTAAAAAGTCGGTTATAGTGGTCTCAGGACACAATCACTGGATCAAACCCCACAATCCCAAGGTTATTTCAAGCGAGGGCACTATTACGGGAGAAGGCTTCGGGAAGCGATTGAAATACAGAAATATCCCAATTTCAATCGTGAAGACAGCTTCAGGCCCTCTACCACATGGGATTTAGTATACGAGGCGTTTGAATGAAATGAAGTGTGCTTGCATTTAGAGTTGTGTGGAGTTCCCAGTGTAATCGCGGCCTTTGGTTGTAATTTTCAGTTCCAAATTTTCTGTAACTATTTCAATCGTTTACCTGTTACCATTATTAATAACGAGCAAAAAATTGTAAAAAAATCACATTTCTTGTATGGGAGCCCACCTCAAATATTTGTTTTATTTTTATTTAATTATTTATTTTTTAAGTGACTATACAACTTAATATTCTGTGGATATTTCAAGCGTCTACCTGTTGCCGTTATTAATATCGAGCAAAAAATGCCCCTTAAAATTTATTTTATTTCATTTACGTATTTGTTGTTATAGCGGCAACAGAAATACATCATCTGTGAAAATTTAATTGCCTGAAGACACACAGACAGACCGACAGACAGACAGACGGACAGCGGAGTCTTAGTAATAGGTTGCCGTTTTTTCCCTTTAGGTACGAAACTCTAAAAATTTCTTGCTAGACCAAGTATCATCTATCAGGATCTAGGCTCCTTGCTAAAAGTAGGTTTCTTTATCATAATGATTTATGATTATGGTATCAATTACAGTTACAATTATACCAACAATCGTTTTTGGTTGATGATTTATGCAGTAGGTAATTACCTCCATTTAAGTTATACATTTTATAGGAAACGTAACCTTTCATATTATATTTTTTACGCCCAAACAAATACCATTAGTCATTATTAGTAAATATTTAGACACTTTGAATAGCAGAATTTGATGAGACCGATTTATTACCGAGTACGCTCAAAATCTATCGACACGTTTAAAACTTATCTTAAGAAAATTCTTTTAATTTCTCAAAAAACTCCCTAGTCGTTCTGAGTTTTCTGGCTTTCTATTACCTACAGAATTAAAAATTATGTAAATTGAGCTTTATTCTCCATTATATATGAATGAACGTAATAATGTTATTATAAATAGATGTACAATTTATAATTTTACCCTTATTTGTTTGGATTTAAGTTTTTTTTTATCGTATATACTAAGTATAGTGCATTTATGTGAAGTTTGTGTGTAATAAGTTTCATGTGAAAAATTGTACTTTGTCGGGTGTGTTCCGCGCAAACTCTCCCACGGCGCCACTGAAAACCAGTGCTGTGTCTAACACAGCGTACGCTGAGTTGGCGACCGATTTATGTCTATAAATATTTTATTGTAACAGTTCCGTTTGTGTATTTTTCGTCGTGCTGTCATCAGTACCCCTTCCTGGGGTCACTGGGTGGGGCCTCGAGGTGGGACCTCTTTACCCCGGCTTCTTCTCCAAGGGTTACTACCCCTGGGTCATTCGATGGCGCCTTCTACGGCTGGCGTTCAGTTAGGCGTGTTAGTTATCCTCTCTTGATGAGGTATGTAGAAGGTCTCGTGGCTGTGAGCGCCACTGACCTTTGTGGTCCGGCGGACGGGCGTGGAGGGGCGCGAGGCCATTTAGGTGGGGGTGTGGACCGTTGTCGGCGCGGTGAAACATTCGACGCGCCGTGTGGACCACGAAGTCCTCTATGGAAGTGATCTGCAGGTCGCGGGCAATGACGTCATTCCTGACATAGCGGCCCGCGCCCGTGCAGATCCGCAGCGAGATGTTCTGCTGGGCCTGTAGACGGTTACTGTTTGTGGACGAGGTAAGCGCGTACCACGCTGGCGCGGCGTAGGTCAGCCGTGACCGGATGTACATCTTGTACATCCGCAGCTTGGTCCTTAGGGGGAGGCGGGAGTCCAGGACAGGTCGGAGGAGCGCCCGGGCTGCGCGAGCTTCGCCAAGCGCGCGATCTACCTGGGGCTTCATACTCAACGACCTGTCAATCTCCACTCCGAGGTACCTAGCGTGCGGAACCCACGTGACATCCAGGCCACGAAGTTGTAGAGGGGGAAGGGAACATCTTTTTCTTGTAACTAGAAGCGCCGCCGTCTTGCCCACGTTGACTGCGATGCGCCATTTGTCTAGCCATAGTGGGAGGAGGTCCAAGAGCTGCTGCATCCTCTTGGCGGCAAACTTGGGGCTGGTAGACGACGCGAAGTAAGCGCTGTCGTCTGCGAAGAGTCCCAGGGTGACGTCCGTACCCCTGCCCGGTTGGATAATCCCTGCCAGGGTGGGGATGGTGTATTTTTAAATGAGACATAAATAAATATTATTTTCTTTCTTTCTTTTCTTTCAATTCTAAGCTTTTGCTACTTACTCCTTGAGATTTGCTATGTTTGATTACTTTATTCCAAAACATGCATATAAACCATAATTTCTACAGGACAATTTATCGATATATGCACCTATTGAATTGAATGTTTGCTAATAAATCTTGTAATTTAAGTTTCATCACAAAACTTGTGAATACTTTCTTAAAAAAGTTTAATAAAATATTTTAATATACTTAATAGTTTATTACGCTAGTACTATCTAGTCTCCAAAATATATCACACATACCCACAAAATTGAAAAAATACATAGTAAATTCGTAAAACATTTAAATTACCGCAATGGAGTCTTCCCAAATTAGGTATGATGATGGTTGCATATTTAACGACTTATATATTTAACGACGACTATATTTAACGGTTTAACGACTTTGCAGGATCGGCGTACATTGTTAGATCTTATATTTCTTTTCAAAATAGTAAACAACGGATTAAATTCTCCAAATCTTCTTGGCACCATAAAATTTAATGTACCTAGAATGCTCACGCGTCACACGCCTCTCTTATGAGTACCTCACCTTAAAACAAATTATGCTGCGTATGCGCCAATCAATCGCATTTCTTCCCTTTACAACAAATATTTATCATGTGTCGACATCTTCAATACCACTCAATATTCCTTCAGAAAATCAATTCTTTATTTAATAAATAGTAAGGTTAGTGCATAGCTGTATGGGTTGCACCTTTAATTGTTAATTATTTTGATAAAAAAGCGCATGCTCTCCATATAAATTGTTAGTTAGTTTTTATATTAGTTATACCTACACACCATTGTCTTTCAACTCGGTGGTAATATCTTTTTTATCACTGCTTACACTGTATTAATACCTTGAATGTATTTATGCTACACAGATGAATTAGTTAAGAATATAATAAGAAAACCTATAATTGGCTGTTTTATATCAAGAGACTATTTTAGGTTAATTTTATAACAAATGCTGTTGGTTTTCTTCGCAACATAAAATAAAATTAAAATAATTTAAATGTTAAAGGAGCAGGGTACAGAAATCACAAAAATACTATTAAGATGTTAACAATTTATTTACTCGAACATAACCATGACTAATCTTGAACTCCAAATCCATCAGAACCGATCAAACTTCTTACTTCTTCTTCCACAGGAAAGATTCGGTGGGGTATTCGCTACCGTAAGCTACCGAGGGGTAGCTAGAGTAGCCGTATCCGTAAGAGGGGACGGAGTACGCGGAGTAGGACTTGGCGTAGATGGGGGCGGCGGCGGAGGCGTAAGTGGCGAGGGGAGCGGCGGCGGCGTAGGTGGCTACGGGAGCAGCGGCGGTGTAGGCCAGAGGAGCGGCGGAGTAAGTCTTGGCTACGATGGGGGCAGCAGCGGCGTAGGAGAAGGCAGGGGCAGCGGCGTAAGAGTAGGCAGGGGCAGCGGCGTAGGCCTTAGCGACGAGGGGAGCGGCGGCGGCGGTGTACACGGGGGCTTGAGCGGTGTAGACGGGGGCGGCGACCTGGGCGGCGAGGGGAGCTGCAGCGTAGGTCTTAGCGACGACGGGAGCGGCGGCGGCGGTGTACACGGGGGCAGCAGCGGCGGCGGTGTAGACGGGGGCAGCAGCGGCGGCGGTGTAGACGGGGGCAGCAGCGGCGGCGGTGTAGACGGGGGCTTGAGCGGCAGCGGTGTAGACGGGGGCGGCGATGGAGGCGGCGACGGGGGCAGCGGCGTAGGTCTTAGCGACAACAGGGTACGAGACAGCCGGGGCAGCAGAGTACACGCTGGGAGCGGAGTACACTGAGGAGTAGGCGGGGGCGGAGTACACGTGGGCGGAGTACGCGGGGGCGGAGTACACCTGGGCGGAGTACGCGGGGGCAGAGTACAGAGATGAGAAGGCCGGGGCGGAGTAAGCCGAGTACGAGGCCACGGGGGCGACGTGTCCCAGGCTGGGCTTGGCGGCGGCGACGGCCAGCACGGCGGCGAAGGTGCAAATCTGCAAAGATGAATTCAAATTAACATCAGTTTTTATTACCATTGGATTAAAATTTAGTAAAATAAGTATTTACTGTTATTTTAAAGGTGTGCTATTAAATATTTTTAACAGACTTCGAAAAAAATATTGTAATTTCTGAACTTCGTCTTTTCTGATCTGAATTGGTAAATAAATTTTGCATGTAATAAAGTTATTTCTAAATTGGTCCTTTTTTAAATTCTGTTTAAAATAATGTAGATTATGAGGAACTCGTCAAATTATTTAAGCAAAAGAGCTACAAATATTTGTTATTTTAAAGTTATTACATGTAGATCACTAGTGGTATTAATTATTGTATTTTGTTGTATGTGTTTAGAAATATTTTGTAATTGACATGTATCAACAATGTTCCACAAATCAAACAAATTACTTCAAAATATTTGTATGTTTTCATTAGGTACCAAAAATATTTGGTAAAATACGTAATAAAAAATAGAAATGAAATAATAATCGTCGATGACTTACCAGCTTGTACATGTTGGTGGTTTTCAGGTTGTCTCGGTCTGAATGTGACTATTCGATAATTCTAACCCATTTTATACTAAGCATCTACCAACCGGATTTTGTCCTAGTGTATATTAATGTAGATTTAATAAATTGGCACTTCTGTGGAATATATAAGGCTCATTTTAATATGAATAACCGGAGGTCTGGGCCGTGAAATGCAATAAAAATAAATTTTGCGATGACACTTGCCAAGGCCGTTGACTAAAAACAAGTCCAAAATACGAGGTGAAGTGGAATATCGGGAAACAGCTTTTCTAATTTCTTAATATTTAAGGATCGATGTCTTTGTGACCAGTTTGTCATGAATTTGTTCTGGAATAAAGGCCTTTTATCTCTATTTATTTAAATTTATTTTTATATTGATTTATTCGATTTTTTCGTCTGAGTCGTGTTCTGATTTCTCTCTCTCTCATTCAATAAGGTAAAATGTGCGTGTTATACAAGCTCAACTTAGCTTGGGACTAGATATGCTGTGTGAATTGTCCGTTATTATTTATTTATTTATTCACTCATTTTAGTGAAACACTTTTTCGAGGGGCAATGATAAAAATTTGATTCTTTTACCAAAGACAAAATCGGAAGGAACTGACCTCTATCGGTATTATTTTGATATATATTATATTTATATTATTATTATTTATTATCTGCGAAGATTCGTATCACTTCTCAAAAAAAAACCAATCAGGGTATTGCTGATATTAGAATTTGCAACTATCTCAAATCTACGGGTATATAATTATTAAATGTATAGATTAAACAAAAAACAATTTTAATAATTCATAAAAACCAACGCCATTTCCCGGGGAAATTGCGAGACAGATAGACCATAGATCATTCTACCAATTCATGAAAATTAAATCTATTTACTATTTTACATTATAATTATTGCTGCTACTTTACTGCTAGTACAGGGTGGTTGGGACATCTTTTCACAAATTAGATAAACAATGGTATGTAACGAGTACCTAATTTTGTAAGCTTTACAGCCCACGGGTTTAATATATAAACTTATTTTTGTAATTCTCTAACACAATCAAAAAAAGCGTTTGAAATTATTGCAGTACCTAGTAAAAATATGTCAAATTTTGGTCACATCTTTTACTTTTGAATCGCTCGCATTTGACTCGCGTGATTTAATCGTCACACGATTTTTACTTCTTCTCAACCTATTGTGTCGATTGGCGAACGATTTGAACAAGTTTCCTCCTCCTTGCGTCGTTTCCCCAATACTGGGGGTCGTGACCCCTCACGGAAGGATTCTCTCCCGTACGATGTTGTGTCATCTGCTCCGACTTTTAGCAACATGCACCGCTTTTGACAAGTTGATGTCTAGGAGTGTAGCCCGGATCTGGTTTGCCAGCGCATTGGGCTCCTCCCTCTTGGCCCCTTCTCCTCTACTTTGCCCGTAATGATATTTTTCTGGAGGTTGCCTCCGGGCTTGCAAGCTATGTGGCTAAAAAACTCAAATGTCCTTCGCAAGCATACAGTGGACAGCGTTTGCTTCTTTTAAACCTTAAGTTCTTTGAGTACCGATTCGTGGGTTCTGTGTGCAGTCCATGGGATGGGAAATTTTTTCCTCCAGCACCAGAACTCAAATGCGGTTATCCGTTGGCGTTCTCTGGTCCTCAAAGTCCAAGTCTCAGTCCCGTACAAAAATATCGAGAAGACGTGTTTACTAGTTAAGAGTTTGGTCATGTTGCTAATTTTCCGTATTTTTATTACTATATTGGATTATCGGGTATTTATCGCGTAGTTACCTATATATTATTGACTATATATTATTGATTATTGACTATCCCTGGGAGACCAGCCTCCCCGCGACCAAGACCAGGTGCAATCCAGTCGAAACGTCGGGTTTAATATAAAGGTAAGGACGCGATAAATACCCGATATTAATCCAATATAGTAATATCCATGTTTTGTCCAGCTGGGACATGGCATTCTTTGACATTCCAATCCATCGTCGCACTTCATCCTCGCAGGACCCGTTGTTGCTGATGCTGGAGCAATTTTATAAAATTCACAGTTTTGAGTAACCAATTATAATACCAGCTAATCTCGAAGGTCATGTACCTAATTTTAAACCGACTTAAAAAAAAGGAGGAGGTTCTCAAGTCGTCTGTATTTTTAGGGTTCCGGACCAAAATGTTAAAAAGAAACCCTTATAGAATCACTCTGTCTGTCTGTCTGTCACAAGTGGATATCTCGAGAACTACTGATGCTAACGACTTGAAATTTAACCCGGCGTCATGGAGGTGGAAAATAACTACATGGACGTGGGGGTGGGTATTCATTACCCGATACATTGACTGACGATATTTATACATTTTCAAAAGAAATTATGAATTATTTTAAGATTACAGCTTTACTGTTTTATGGTTTAGTAAATTATACTTTTTGCATTTGTATTACCAGAGTATTTTAATATTATCTCTAGACCTCTACAAAAACAACACGTAAAAAATCAACTAAATTGGCATTCCTTAGCGTAATCTCACTTTTTACCATCAAATACAAATACCAAAACTTGGGTTCTTCTTCATCAGTTCCACTTCAACAATGAAGTGGAACTGATGAAGAAGAACCCAGGTGGTTATCAAAACTCTTCAATATTACAAAATTTGTGGCAACATCGAAAGATGGCTAAAATAATATATCCATACCCACTAATAATAAGTAAGGCCTTTGCATCTATTATAGATGACTTATACAGCGTCAGCAACTCGTAATCATGCTGTACGGGACGCTGAAGTGCCTGCGACATTGTTAGATGATTAGAGCTTGCCCAGCACCTATACCATCCTCTCAGCTTAGTCAGCTGTTAGTCAGAGGAAAGAACAGGTCAATACGTCTGAAGCTAACTAAGCCGCGGGTTTCCTCACGATGTTTCCTTCAAGTTCAAAAGTAATCGCATCTCACGGTCGTGTTTTTATATACATATGTATGTATATGTTCGAAACACCCAATAAATCTATGATTGGCGAATTAAACAGACTACTAATTTTAATGTTTTGTCAGATTCCTTTCATAAGCCGTAAGCCATTATTTATATCTTAAATCTTATATATCTTTATATCTTATAGTTCTAGATATGAATACAGTTGGTCAAAACGTTAGGCAAAGCGATTTTCTTGCGCGACACGATAAAAAAATCGTTATACATATAATAACTTATCTAGTAAACACGTCATGTTATTTTGTTTACAATAAGCGTTATACGTATATACGTACTTTGACATAGCTTCGAGTAGCACTTCCTCGTAAAAAAACGTGCTTTGCCTGCAGACTGTTGAGGAAGTTGCAAATAATGACACCTCTACTTAAAAGAAAAAAAGCTATACTTCTTCTTACCATTCTCTCACCTTAAAAGTAACGTAAATTTGAAGATGATTTATGTAGTGATACCGGCCGTGCATCAATAGATTTTTCTTTCTTGAAAATTCTATGTGCGCATTTAACATGCGCTTTAACGGTGAAGGAAACTTCGTGAGGAAACCCGCGGATTAGTTAGCTTCAGACGTAATGACCTGTTCATTCCTCTGATTAATAGTTGACTAATCTGAGAGGATGGTTTAGGTGCTGTTGCCCAGCCTCATCCATCTAACAATATCCCAGACACTGCAGCGTCCCGTACAGCATGATTACTATTGCTATTTATTATTTATTATTACTATTATTCTTAGTTTTTATGTAGCGTCATAACAGAATGCTAGAGACACTGCTGTTAAGGCCCGTGTAAAAACCGTGTAGGGTACCTCTGAGTTTCAATCCGAAGGTCGTAGGTTTCATGCTAGCCAATGGATTTTTCTTTTTCTCAGCTAAGTCTGTCTACTAGAATTACACATGCCAGGAGAATCACCGAAAGTTACTGTAGGGGTTGTAAATATCTATATCACACACTGGCTCGACAATGTTCTGGTATTTTAGGTTTTATATCACCCAGAACTCACAGATCTAACACACATGAAAAGCTGCTGTCCTCGCCGCCGCCCTTACAGCTCACATGACAGTTCTCATTGTGACAGTGACAGTTCGCTAACCAATACCCGTCAACACCCAGGACACACGAGACAATGCAAATGCAATGAGCCGTTTTCAGTAAAAAATAAAAAAGTGTTTCCTGCTAAACTTAACAGATGGAGCTAGCAAGCGGAGAAAGCAAGTTTGTGATTCATCACAATTGTTGTCATTGTCAAATTGTGTTTCCTACCAGTAAAATAAAACTAACGCCATCTATATGGTTCGAGGGAACTATTTTTGAAGTTTTTACTTTTTAATGAAAACACCTCATTAGTATCGCATACACTACATCTACTAATAAAACTTAAGGGTTACCAATAAAACCAAATCAATTGCAGCTACGTCTGTAATGTGTTAAGTAAGTCTATAATAAATACTGATATTTTTTGAGTATATTCGGAGTCATTGGCTTCATTTTTCAGATGTAGTAAGAGTACGGGGAAGCGTAGGAATACGCCGAGTACGCTACTGGTGCGTACGAGTAAGCAGAGAGGTACGGGGATGTGTAGGCTGCTGCCACGGGCGCTGAGTAGGCTGCGTAGGGGGATGAGTAGCTGACCACCAAAGGCTTCGCTGCGGCGAAAGCCAGGAGAGCTGCGAAGATCAGCTGCGGAAAAACGTAAGCACAGTAAGTATGTGTCCTTTTACACACATTAAAAAAGGTAAGAAGAAAAGGTAGGTAAGAAGAAAAGGTAGTAAAGGTTACACGAGAAAACGAGATAATAAAAGTTTACAACCTTTAAAAAGGGTTGGGCAGAGTCTTATCTAGAAATCCTATCTAACGGTTAAGTCATCACTAAGATGACGTAAGCAACTAAATGTTATGTAAATGTCGAGTTATTAAATAAAGTTGTTCGGCATCCCCCCTTCTCTTAAATATTAACAGTTACCTTTACAAATATGAAAAAGTTATGAATGTAGTTTTGCCGTAAACTTTTTAGCAACGCTATAGCGGTAGGTAGCTTTTTTAGTTTCTGAGAAATTAACGGTCATATAAATGGTACGATTTACCAAACAAAGGTACCAGAATACTTTAAACCGTAAACACAATTAATACCAGTTTATATGTTTTAGTAAAATAATAACAGTAACTTTAAACTTAAATTTATTTTACCAGAATATATAATATAGTAAAAATTAAAATGAATCATCATTTCAGGCGTAAAACGTCCACTACTGAACAAAAGCCTCCCTCCTGGGTCTCTTACTGCCTCCACGGGCATGAGAGGAGGGATAACATTCAAGTGCCGGCACCCCACGGCAAAAATGAATAAATAATGAAAAATAAAATGAATCTAATACCCGTGCCGTGCGTAACGTGCGTGACGTGCGTTATCGCAAATGCACTTTCAAACCGGAATTGGGTATATTAAAGTATATTAGTCACATCAGAACAAACGAACGAAACTCTTTCGTATAATCCGTAAACAAAAGTTAAGTCGTCGTGGCCGAAATCGGCCTGGATAAGATATCCCTATCATCATCAACCAAATGAAAATATTTATTTACAAACAATGATAACCTTAGTATTTACGTGAGGTCCATCCATTAATGCTATGTCTTACCAGAGAGTATGGAATGCAAATTTTAAGATTGAATTTATTGTAAAATATTATTTGCTGAGCTTCTCCAACACTCCCTTCATATATCGCGGTCCTAGGCTACGTAACATTTAAATAAAATGCTCTGATTATATTTTTAAGTAACATCATGTTATTTAAATTATTAAATTTATTTAAGTGATAACTATAAATTCAAGTACTTACGTATTTGAACATTTTGTTTATTTCTTAGTCGTTTCTAGCACTGACTGATAAAACTGCAGTGTATCCTGCCTATTTTATAGGATCTGATAGTGACCTCTATTGTTTTGGCATCGCTTGCGCTTACGCACCTTGGAACGTACGCGGTCAGGAATCCTACGTGACCTGAATTGTACGCAAGGAAGAACAACAGGGTGCTATATCGATTGTCAATTAATTATTTGCTTTATCCATTGTATTGTATGAGCCCGCGATATTATCACAAGCTCTGTTTATTTCAAGGCTGTGTGCTGCTGAGTGTTGCTCGGTTCAACCGCGATAGGAAATGATGTCATCTTGCAAAATCCAAACTAAGACAGATACTTAGCACCGTAGGTAATTGTTGGTAGGACGCACTGATTAAAGAGACGATTCTTAAGACACTGTGGGATGTGGGTAGATTTAAAAATATCGTCTAGTTTTCCGAAAGCTGCCCATCCTAGTTGTACTCTCCTGGTAACCTCCTTCATCCGTGACTCTGTGCCAAAAGACAAAACACGACCAAGATACACGTATGAATCAACCACCTCTAACCTCTCGCTCCCAACTTTAGCGTTAGAATTCGAGAGTTCAATAATGTTTGATTGGTCTTGCCCATGTTCATCTTTAGGCCGACTACCAAAGAAGCTAATAGTTTCGGCATCATGAAGGTCTTCACCTCCATGATGCCGAAACTATGAATGACCTGGAGATCATGCTAGGAGTAGCATGATCTCCAGGTCATTCATAGTTTCGGCAAACAATACAAGATCATCAGCAAAACGCAGATGCGACAGGTAGAAACCATTAACATTTAACCATACATAGTGTTGAGTAATTTTTGTTTAATATGATATTTTAATATGTTTGTTAGGTTATTTCAGTGCCCAAAATAAGTTATTGATATGATCGTTTTAGTATTTTTGTTAATGAAATGTTGTTTAACTTTTTATTAACAAAAATATTTTTTTTGACAGTACAGATTAGGGCACATTACTACCTTATACAAAAATATTCCTGAAGGAGGACATACTTCGATCAAGTATTACAAAGGTGATGAACTAACGAATGTACAAGATTTCAAAAAGGGGCAAAGATCCACAACTAGGATAGTTAGAAATAATAGACAAAATCAGAAAGGGGGCAAGCGTCGAACAAACCAAAAAATCGACAAAGAGAACGAGATTTCCAATTTAAGTGGTAGTTTGCTTACCCTTTTTTCACATCAAATTTGGCTAAGATTTAATGGTGGTTAGGCAATTCGGAACTAAATAAAAAGTGAGGCCTTTGCATCTATTATGGACTATTTATACAATATCAGCAGCTGGTAATCACACTCTAGGGGACTCAGTCAGTGCCTGGGACATTGCTGGATGGATTAGCCTTGCCCAGCACTTATACCATCCTCTCAGCTTAGTCAGCTATTAATCAGAGGAAAGAACAGGTTTATACGTCTGAAGCTAACTTACCCGCGGGTTTCCATACAATGTTTCTAAATAAAAGCATCCTGTATCATCGAAGAGCCGTCACACATCGTCCCATCGCCTCACGTTGTATCGAACATCAAGGTGCCATGTAGAACATTCTACACTCTATGAATCGATCAAGTGAATAATACCTACATCCTTTTAAGTCGAGGATGCCCAAGGTCAATTCGTATCTTGAACTTGATTCGGTGTTCAAATCACATCAACTCGATGTAGTAGCTGATTAGTAGTTTTATAAGAAATTTGAAATAGTTTAGTGCCACCCAAAACCGGATTTTAGGAATCAAGGCTGTATTATCTCTGTCTTATGTTATGAAAAAGCCGTGGGGTGCCTGCAGTAGAATGTTACCCTACTCTCATGCCCGTGGATACAGTAAGAGCCTGCTAAGGGATACCTCCGGAAGATAGGCAGCAGCGTCTTTCCGTATATTAACATCCCGTACTGCGCAAGCCAACTCGCCTGCCAAGCGTGGTAAGTATGGCAACTACCCCTCATGGAGATCCATGAGGGAGGCCTGTTCAGTAGTGGACTTTTTACGGCTGGAATTATGATGATGATGATGTGATGAATTTATAATTCAATAACACTTTTATTTTAAAGCAAATTTATATTATTTACTAAGTAACTAACACGCATAATACTAGGAATATATTATTGTTTCTCGTTGAGTAGGTTTTAGATACTATTTTTGATTTAAAGTCTTCTTTTAATTTTAAATAAAAAATTTAAGTTAAAATAATATGTTTTTGTCGTGCTTTTTGTAATATTATCATAATTATAATTTCTTATGTTTTCCTAACGCACAAAATAGAACAAGATATGTACAGTCGGCTAAAAATATGGTCTACCACCCAACGGGTGAGGTTCATTTGAACGCCATGAAGAATAATTTAAATAAGTTGATTTTAAATTGCAATAATCTCATGACAATGACTATTGTTCTCTCAATAATTTATCTTATTAACGTAATGCCCTGGGTAGGTAAAGTTTGAATTAGTGCAGCTAACAAGACTCCACCGCCTTGTCTAAACATTATTTCAATGGACTTATTGAACCTATACTAGGTAACTTTGGCCAACCGGCCAAAGTTTTCTGACGGACTTAAGTTATTCTCAAATTAACTGATTCAATTATGTATTTCTATCATTTATTATCGCGCTTATTTAGCTAACTTGATAGTACAAAATAGTATGACAACTCGGAATTAGCGCTAATTTTGGAGTAATTATAACACACTCGTATCATAAATCTAGAAACATTTTATATTTGCACAAATATTTTACAAATAAAAATTACTTTTATGATGTAAATTTATGTTCTACATACATATAATCACGCCTTTTTCCCGTAGGGGTAGGCAGAGACCACTTCTTTCCACTTGCTATGATCCTTACATACTTGTTTCGCTTCGTCCACTTTCATTATTCCCTTCATACATGCTCTTCGGTTTAGAGTACTCTTGACCTGGCCTTTTTTCAAGACGTCCCTGATTTGGTCTTGGAACGTCCGCCTAGGTCTACCCCTTCCAACACTTTCATTCACACTCGCCTTATACACTTTCTTCGTCAATCGTTCTTCATTCATTCTCTCGACATGTCCAAACCATCTCAGCATACCTTTCTCAATTTTCGTCACTACATCTTCTTTCAGACCACAACGTTTCCTTATCTCACTATTTCTTATCCTGTCACTCAGTTTAACTCCTATCATACTTCTTAACGCTCTCATCTCAACTGCATTTATTCTGCTTTCATGTTTCTTCTGCCATGCCCAACTTTCACTTCCGTACATGAGTGTCGGAACCAACACTCCCTCATGCACAGCCAAACGAGCCTTGTTAGACACCTTCCGACTGTTCATAAAGGAGTGCAAAGCTCCATTAACCATGTTTCCTGCATTCACTCTTCTTTCAATATCACTCTCACACTTTCCATCTCTTGTAAACTTTGAACCCAGATACACAAACTCATTCACCTGTTCAATTTGTTCACCTCCAATCACGATATTGCAGTCTGTCACTGCCTCATCTCTTTCAAACACCATCACTTTCGTCTTCTTTACATTCATCTTCATTCCTTTTCTAACGAAAGCTCCACTCATATGAGTTACCATCTCCTGCAACTCCTCGGCCGAAGACGCAAGTAATACTTGGTCATCAGCATAGAGAAAACATTTGACGAGTAACTCATTCATTCTCAACCCACTTTCATTCTCTTTTAAATCTGTCAAGCAATTGTTCATGAACAGATTAAACAGCCACGGTGACGCTACACATCCCTGTCTAACACCTTTTTCGATATTAAACCATTCAGTGAATGCCCCGTTTATCCTTACACAAGCACTAGAATCCCTATAAAGGGATTGCAATGCTCGTATAAGGACACTGCTCACACCGTTCACAGACAATGCTGACCACAATTCATTTCTCACCACTCTATCATAGGCCTTTTCTAGATCCACGAACGCGCAATAGACCTTCTTGTTTTTAGCCAAACACTTTTCGGCTATGCACCGCAAGGCATGCAATTTATGTTATATTCTTTATAATTTCTAAAATAATTAAGATTAGAGTAGAAAACAATTAGTTTAACTTATTTAAATAACTATTAATGATTTAAACCATTCTGTATCATAATAAGTAATACCAATTAGTAAATAAAGACACTTCAGTTGTCAGCCTGTATTAAGTCTGTAAAAAAACAAAAATGTAAAATTATCATAGTATTTATTATCTACTGTATCCGCCGTCAGCGTTAATTACTGCTTGAATACGATCTCTTATTGAGCCAACAAGCCGTAGGCAGAGAACAGATCCGCGGGTTTCCTCCTATACTTCACAAGCTATTGCCCACGACTTCGTCCGCGTGGAAATCCCCTTTTTCACGCAGAGCCACTTTGATTCGAAAATATAAATCCCATTTATTCCCTATCCCGTGGAAATTTCGAAAAATCCCTTCTTAGTGCACCTCTAGGATACTCAAAGTATATGTGTGCCAAATTTCAAGTCTTTAGGCCCAGTGGTTTAGGCTGTGCGTTGATATATCAGTCAGTCAGTCAGGACTTTGAATTTTATATATATAGAATGACAGTGTCGCTCTAGAGATTCCCGTGTTTTCTCGAAACGGTTGCACCAAGACCCCAAAGATTCACTATTGGGTTTAAATCAGGCGATTGTGCAGGCCAAAGTATTAGCCTTATTTCCGGGTGTGCATCGAACGCGTCACCAATGCTTTGTGCAAAGAACAGGTTGTCTTGGCAATAATTTAATTGTGGCATTTTATTTTCTAAAAAAAAAGTCCGGACAGCTGGTAACATTAAATTTTGAAGGACATCTACATAATCACGCACCGTTGCTCGCGGTGGCATACAGCACAGCTCTCTAACTCCAACATCATCCAATCACAAAATGTTCACAGAAATGCGGCCTGATTCCTGGTTCGGTATGACATGGTCTTGTGAGTTTGTGAAATTTGGTTGGGACAACGCGTCCCATCGCGACACCAAATTTGTAAACGTCCATGCTGGCTTGACTTGAAAGTTTTCTCGTCACACAACACAGTATTACTCCAATAGAGATCTAAGTGCTGTCAGGCAAAATTCAATCGAGCAGGCTTATGATTTTCAGTGATATCATTTTTTTAGCATAATGCCTATAAATCAAACCCAGGTAATGCAAGTGGTTTCTTATTGTTTGCGTAGTAACATCGAAAGTTGTTGCAACATATTTAGTCGCCGTGAAATAATTATTTTTATATTCTGGTCTCATAATAACAGTTTGATCGTCCGAGATTTCACGCCGACGACCGTTTCGATGACGATCATTTGAATTTCCCTCTTCGCCATCACGTCGTATCCATAATCGAACAGTTGTCTGGACACATTTAGACGTCTAGAAATCTTACTATTATTGGGGCCCTCGTTATGAAGTGCTTATATTATTCTATAATCTACGCTGAAAAAATACCTGACACATATCAACAATTATTTTTCAGTTGCAAAAAGTTATAATAGAAAAAGGTCGAAATGGTTTAATTGAAGGGAAAATTAAATAATATTTTTGGTCAAAATAACCCAATCAATTAACCCATCTCAGGCATCTCACAGCAGAGAATACGTCATAACTGTGCATCTCTTACTTAGCGATAATTAGAATTCACAAAAACGGGTATTATATTTATAAGTAGCATATAATTATTTGGTCCATAAAAGATAAAAGAAGAGCGTGTTAAGTGGACTTGTGTGATTGAAAACAAGTTAGAAAGGTCAAATATTATAGGATCCTTATTGTAAATAATTGGAGTAGATCACGTAAAACCGGCTTTAGAAAATAACATTATCATTTGACAAGTTTTTTTATAGGTATGGCAGTTGAACCTACAAGTCATCTTAATAAGTAATATGTCGTTACGCGCCGCTATATACTACAATACTATTATGGACTCAGTAGTAATAGTACTAAAAACAATATTATATTATCTGTGGCAATAATATTTCAAACTTTTGCGACAATATTACATTTAACAAATCTATACGGGAAAGCATCACGTAATACATTATAAAGGGTTTATTGGACACTCACAACAAGTTGTAATAAACCATTACTCTAAATATGTAAATAAATAAATAAACATTTATTTATTTAGACGAGCTCTGTGGCGCAGCGGGCGAATGTCCGCCTGCGACGCAAGGGGTTGCGGGTTCGATTCCCGCCTCGGGACAAATGTCTGTACGATCTGCAGATATTTGTTCAGGGTGTTCTGGGTGTTTTTCTATATATAATAAAAAAATCTATCTATGTAGTATAATGTATTAAGTATATCAGTCATCTTGTACCCATAACACAAGCTCTGCTTAGCTTGGGGCTAGATGATGCTATGTGATTTGTCCAGCATTATTATTATTATTATTTTCAAAAACTTATGAAAAGCGCCGAATCAAGTTCCTAATACTTTTCCATTTTTTTTATTTATCACAAGTAACATTACAGATATCTAGCAGTGGCAAGGACAGCAGTCCTAAAGCTGATATGATGATGATATATGAGGTTACAAACATCAATACTTAAAACAAGATAGAGCCTATAATCATTTGACTTTTGGTTTATAGCTAAAACACTAAATCAAAATTTACATATAAAAAGCAATGAAAATTATCTAATTCGACTCGCATCAATTCAACCATCGGTATCAGCATTTTTGCTGTGTTATGAATAATATTTTTCTCAACGTCCATCGTTATAGTTTGAATCTTATTGCTAAGACATAAGGTTACTGTTCCTTAGCTGCATCCAAATGCCTGTTTATAATGCAATCAAGAAGTGAGTAATAAAATTGTCACACCGATATATCAAGATGCTTGTTCAATACACCAGGTGGTACGATTTAATTCAAGGATGTTAAAAATTGATTTTTAAAGTAGACGAATTGGCTTGTTTTTTTCGTAACTAAATGAGGTCTGTTGCATGCTAGTAAAATGGCATTTTTACTGTCAATTTTTTACTAGCATACAACAGACCACGTTTAGGTACGAAAAAATAGAATCTTGTAAAAAGTATATAAGTAAATTGTAAAAAGTATGCTAATAAAAACCTTTTTGACCTTTTTACTACATCCAGCTGCTGGACACATAAGATAACATTTGGCTTATGCCAAGCTGTTTTAAAGGAACTTTGCAGTAAAAGGTACAAACTAAAACGCCCACCTCATTTTTTATTTTATTTCAAAAACTACAAAGTATTTGTTCTGAGATTGCGAGTCACGTAACTCGATTATTTAGGAACGAGCGTTATGCTCGTAAGTATAGCCTAACGAGTTTGGAAAACCGTTACAGTATCAATCTATCTTCTATCTTCTTCTATATAAATAAAAATGAATCGCCGAAATGTATGTACGCGCATAACTTCCGAACTACTGCACCAAATTGGATGTTTTTTTTGTGTTTGTTATTTTTAGGACAAGGTTTGTTTAAAATAAAATGAAAGATTTTTTTATTAAAATTAGATTTTATATATTTCACATTAAAGAAAAGTGAGTGAATGAGACAGAATGACGTTGAGTTGTTCAGCCAACAAATGACAACTTCAAACAGACCATACGTCATATCATAATGTAAATCACAATTACTGCTTCTTTCACAACAGAAAAATGACTATTTCCCTTGGTCATGGTATCACGCGTGAACGGCTAGACCGATTTCGCTAATATTTTTTTTGTTGTGTTTGTTATTGTCAGGAGAAGGTTCTTGTGAACGACGTAAACAGTAGTGTAGAAGTGGAGTAGCAGGGTAGTACTAGAGTAGAATTAGAGTAGTAGTAGAATAGAACTTGTGTAGTAGTAGAGCTGTAGTAGTAGGGTATTAATCGAGTAATAATTGTAGTGTAGTAGTTGAGTAGTTGTAGGGTAATTGTTGATTGATGATGATGATAATGATGATCCTCCTAGCCGATTTCGGCTACGGCGACATTGTTTATGTATTTATTATTGATGACATATACATGCACACAAGATTGATCAAAATTATCTACATATTTATTTATATTGTATAACTATACACAAATAACTTTATTCACAAGCATAGCCGCGCGATATACTAGGCAGTATGCAGCCAATGCTGAATTGTCATTCAGCCTCGGTACCGACGCGAGCCTTCGGGACTGCTCGGGTCTGGTCGGTGACCCCGACGTGATCCAGTTTAGAAGCTAGGTAGGTTGAAGTGAAACACTGAAGAACGTTCATCATTTCAGCCATAAAACGTCCACTGATGAACACAGGCCTCCCTCATGGATCTCCATGAGGGGTAGTTGCCAAACTCACCACGCTTGGCAGGCGGGTTTGGTGAGCGCAGTATGGGATGTTGATACACGGATAGACGCTGCTGCCCATCTTCCGGAGGTATCCCTTAGCAGGCTCTTACTGCATCCATGGGCATGAGAGGAGGGGTATCATACTACTGCCGGCACCCCACGGCAATATCTTATTATTTAATAATCACTATTATTTTGTTATTATTATTATTATTTTTCAATTTTAAATTCCTATTATATAATCTTCCACGCAGAAGACGCAGGCGCAGGACCAAGGCGCAGTAGGGACGACCTGGACGCATATTTGGAGGGGTGGGCTCAACTAGACAGCGACAGGGAGAAATGGAAGGTGGGAAGGGACGCCTTTGCCCTGCAGTGGAACAATAGAGGCTTATGATAATGATAATAATAATTTTCAAAATTATAGAATACATTATTGTATTAGGATAGTCCTGTCAAAATAGATGTAATGTAGATAAAATAAAATAAATAAATAATCTATGATCATTTGTTACTTAATTGAATAAAAATATATTATATGATTTGTAATGATAATAATAATTATATAATCTTTAAAATTATAGACTACACTATTGTATTAGGATAATCCTGTCAAAATAGGTGTAATGTAGATAAAATAAAATAAATAAATAATCTATGATCATTTGTTACTTAATTGAATTTAAATATATTATATGATTTGTAATTTGTAACCCTCTATTCTATGGTATGTAAGTACGGCGGAAGGTATAGGTATGCCAAAATACAGGTAAAACCTAGTTTATGTACCTATGTCTTACCAACATGCAGCATGTAATCATCATTAATAAAGTCTAATTATGGAACTGGAAAATATATTTGTATCGTTAGTTTTAAGTCTTTTTTAAACTTTCGCAATCACGACACATTATTAACACTTTGAACCGGGTATTTATCGCGTTATTTATTTTTTTCGTTTGTATTTGCAAAATAAATAAATAAATAATGCTGGACAAATCACACAGCATCATCTAGCCCCAAGCTAAGCAGAGCTTGTTTTATGGGTACTAGATGACAAAATAAATGTATCTTTATCTTTATCTGCAAAGAAAGCCTACATTTGTCAACCGGCGATGATGGAACCTGCAACCACGCAGGTCTTCCACTTTAAACAAGAGAGTTGTTTTAGGGTTGTTAGGCGCAAACACCCCTGGATGATGTAAGACTCGATTGATGTCATAGCTTATCTGTATACATTGAGCCATTGTGTTCGGTTGCTATTTCGAGCTCGTTCTAAATATTCACTGATTGATTATTCACCGCTGATAGTATGGACATAGTGTGCATTGAAGTGATCAGACCTATCATATTACTGGCACCAAAAATAAATATTATGAACATTTAATATTCTTTTCCTCATTTCCATTAAGTAACCCAAGCTGATATGATGTAGTTACTGTTCTAATAATTAACTATAGTGGATGTTTGTGATTAATAAACAAATATAATTGTATTGTATATTGTCAAAACTTTAACCTTATTTCAGAAATACGGGCGCCCTGTAGGCTGCAGCAATAGGCGCGGTGTATGCAGTGGCAAAGGGGGCGGTGTATGCAGCGGCAACGGGGGCGGTGTATGCAGCGGCAACGGGGGCGGTGTATGCAGCAGCAACGGGGGCGGTGTATGCAGCAGCGTAAGGGGCGGTGTATGCAGAGTAACGGAAGGGAGCGGCGTAGGCAGCAACAGGGGCAGTGTATGCAGCAGCAACAGGAGCAGTGTAGGCAGCAAGTGGGGCAACTCCTGCTAAAGGAGCGGTGTACGCTGCAGTAAACGGAGTGGCCAGTAGGTTGCCGGGCTTAGCGGCCACGACAGCCATCATGGCGGCGATGATAATCTGAAAGTTAACGTCAACAATTAAAAGTTTTAAGTCAAAGTTTTTTAGTAAAGCCAGGTGGCACGCTCTGATTAGCATTTAACATTTGAAAGGTGCAGGTCAAATTTAATAGCTTTTATATGTTTATAATGACTTTAATGACTTAATAGTTCTTTATTTGTTTTTTTTTTTTATATTGCATAGGTAATTGAAATGATTATTACTAAATTAATGTTAACGTGGGGTGACGGCAGCAGAATGTTGCCCCTCATCATACGCCGCGAAAGATGGGCAGCAGCGTCTTTATGTACCTATATTATCATCCCGCACTGCGCTCGCCAACCCGCCTGCCAAGCATGGTGACTATAGCAACTACCCCCATGATCAATAATTGGAGATCTATGTGGGAGGCCCTTGTCCAGCGGCGATTTTCCTACGGCTGAGATTACATAAAATTAAAAATTAAAATTTATTTATTTCAGTAACCATCATTACAATATCATCACAAGGTTGAAACCTTCTTTTAAGTACATAGTACTTGTGCCAGAGGGTTTCGCTCTTCAATAGCCATATTTAATTATTATGTATTTTTGGTTACAATAATATCGTCGGAAAATAATGTCAAACAATAGATATATACTAATAATAACTTGAAAATAATATAAGCACAAAAAAATATAGAAATAAACAAAAAATTTAATAATCCCTTGCCCTTTTCAGGTTGGTGTGTGAGAATGAGTATGCATGTGTGTGTGTGTGTGTGTGTGTGTTAATGTGTGTTTGGGGAAATGTGTGTTTAATGCGTGTAAATCTGTGCCTGAGTGAGTTATGAACCACGTGTGATTCAATCTGGGTTAGTTTTGTTTAATTAATTACCTTAAAATCTCAAATAGTGTTTCTACCTCATCGTAATTTTTATCTATTAACCAATTAGTAACTGTCTTTTTACATTCATAGTATTGTTTAGGGTAGATATCCAGATGCTCATTCATATAATTATACAATCGTGCTGACTTTTTAACATACTGGTTACTAGCAAACATTGTTTTGGTAGTATGAATATTAACAACCTTATTTTTTCTTCTTTTTACTGTGGTATTGCAGGTGTAGATTAATGTTTTATGTAACTTAAGGACAGTGCTAATAATATAAAGTTTTCGTACAGTTAAAAGTTGGCATTCCGAGTATAAATCTTTAGTTGAATATCGATATGGCTTAAAATGCATAACTTTGATTGATACATGAATATATGGATTAATTTAGAAAGACAAAAAAATGTCAAAAATGCCAGATGTATGAAATAAACGTCTCTAGTATATACGTACATATATATACATTTTTAATATGTATAGACACTATCACGTATGGCTTTAAAATTATAATTCAGAATCTCTCTCTTATCACCATTTGTTATAGCCCAGATGTTTTAACAGAACTTTTTATTCTTACCAGCTTGCACATTTTTGTTGATTGGTTTGACTGATTCTAAACAAAAGAAGTCAATGATGTCTAGAGCTGTCAAGGGGCAGTTTAAATAGTGGTTTAATTTGATACATGGGAGAATTTCGCGATTATACGAGGGTTTGCTAACTTTACGTAGCGCGCTTCACGATGCTCCGAATTCCAGATAACATAAAATAGGTAATGCAATATGAAGCCAGGAAAAAAATTAATTTTAGATTTCGTGAGGAAAACGCCGAAAGGATATCTTGGATATCTTATGGTCATCAACATCATCTCAGCCCTAGGACGTCTACTGCTGGACAAAAGCCTCCTCATTGATCTCCATCAACTGCCAACCTGCAGTATTCACCAGGTTGTCTGCCCATCTCGTTGCTGGATGTCCTTCACTGCGCTTGCCGGTCCGTGACATCCACTCGAGAACTTTTTGGCTCCACCGAGGCTGCGCACTTTCGACATTCTCAGAGGAAACAAAATACATAGGATACTTCCCGTAGACCTAGAACTATGAAATTTGGCAAGATATATCGTCTTATACCGTAGATACCGAGAAAAAATTAAAAACTATACATTTGCAATGGAATCATAAATAAAATCCTTAAAAATATGAAATCAATCATCGAGGTTAAGCAACCCTACGCGCGGTCATAACTTGGATGGGTGACCGAATCTTTTTGTGCGTTTTTACTAATATGTATTATACTCCTACATACCTACGGAACCCTCGGTGGGCAACTCCAGCTCGCACTTGTCCAGTTTTATTTTATTGTAAAATTAAAGAATTACTTACGTTTAGGTATTATAAATCCGCTTTTAAATCCGAAGACAGATAGATAAAGTAAAACTATAAGGGTTCTTTGTTGCCTAAGGTAATACGCGATAAAGTCCCGTAGTACAGTCAATTGTCAATATTATGTTTACAAATGGCGAAAGTTTACAAAGAAAATCATGCATTAGATGCCTGGTTCTATATTGCACGAAACCGTTTCCATCTACATGCAGGATGCGACGTATTGCGTAAGCTGTTAGGGGTCAGTTCGCGCGTGCTCGCCGTCCCAATGGTGGGTAGTCTTTGGTTGCGACAACCCTAAGGTCAATGCGCCTATTTAATCTGGACGATACATTTTATGACGTTTGCCGGTACAGTCAGCGATGTTTTTTACGCAGACGCCGACAGTAAGGGGCCGTCTCCACGAGCGAGGGAATCGCGGCGACTCTATAGCGCGGACTCGTCGCTATTCTGTCGCTCGTGGAGACGTCCTCTAAGAGAGTGTATAGAAATACGTGGCACGACGATAACATCGCCGCGAATCCCTCGCTCGTGAAGACCCTAATGCTTAACAAGCAGGTGGTTTTAATAGTAACGTACAGCCTGAATTTTACATCGATTCTTTTACAGCTATTTTCGAACTTGTACAGACATATTCTGCCTTACTTAAGAACGCTGATTTTGAATGACAGTTTTTGGCAGTTCTAAATAAAGGTTAAGCGCTGCTAAAATTAAATTTATAAATATAGCATTTATAATTAGGAAAGAAAATGTTCCTTAACTTTACCACAAGTGTGAGATATCTAGTAAGCACAGTATGGATAAAAAATGTTAATATCAACAAAATTCGTATTACATATTATCATTATATAAATGGATATAATGTAATGATATTTAGGTATATAAATATACACAATAGGCTAGTTGACTAAATTAAAAAAAATATATTGATAATACGAGATAGCCCTAATTATAATATTAACATTATAATCTATTTTATCCTAAAAACATACCTTTTTTAGATAATCGATCATTTACAATAGATGTTTAACGTTGGCAGTACAATGTTACCCTTCCTCTTCATCCGTATGCAGAAAGAATCTGCCAAGAGATGCTTCCGGATGGATCCAGGTGGGCAGCAGCGTCTTTCATCATCCCATCTCATCAAAATCCCATACTGCGCTCGCCAACCTGCCTGTGCATCGTTGTGAGTATGGAAACCCCTCATAATCAGTGTGTACTATTTTCATTGCTTAATCCTGATTCCATGGCGAACTATAACTAAACTTGATATGTTTGAACTTGACTCAATAAGTTAGAAACGAAAAAAATATCAAATAACGTGTTCTGTTCTAAGGAAATATCAACCAAACTGACCGCGTTTTGTACATTGTGACGTCACGCATTCTTATTGGTGTTTCATTGTCGTGACTGAATGCTTAGTTTTGCAGAATTTATTTTCTGAAAACATTGTTAATCTTTATATTCTTTATATAATTGTAATAGATGCATATTTTAGTAAGTATAGGCTATAACCATTAATTACTTTATAAGAATTTAATTTTCACGCAATTACTTTGTATATGACTCCTTGGAATCCATTGTATTATAAGGCTTAAGTGTCCATATACCAAATTCCACCTCTGAATAATAAATATAAGCTTAAGCATGCTAACACGGTAATATATTTATGTAATTAACGCTAATTTGATAGCTATTTAAGCAAAACATTTTTCTATATTATAGAGGTACATAAATATATTACCATGTTAGCATGCTTAAGCTTATATTTATTATTCAGAGGTGGAATTTGGTATATGGACATATAAGCCTTATAATACAATGGATTCCAAGGAGTCATATACAAAGTAATTGCGTGAAAATTTCATAAGAAACTTAAATTCTTATAAAGTAATTAATGGTTATAGCCTATACTTACTAAAATATGCATCTATTATAATTATATAAAGAAACCAGAAATCTAAATATTAATTTTAAGAAATAAAGATTAACAATGTTTTCAGAAAATAAATTCTGCAAAACTAAGCATTCAGTCACGTCAATGAAACACCAATAAGAATGCGTGACGTCACAATGTACAAAACGCGGTCAGTTTGGTTGATATTTCCTTAGAACAGAACACGTTATTTGATATTTTTTTCGTTTCTAACTTATTGAGTCAAGTTCAAACAGATCAAGTTTAGTTATAGTTCGCCATGGAATCAGGATTAAGCAATGAAAATAGTACACACTGATTATGAGGGGTTTCCATACTCACAACGCTGCACAGGCAGGTTGGCAGCATATCTTTTATTCAGAGGTGGAATTTGGTATATGGAAAGCAATTTAAGTAAAACATTTTTGTATATTATATATTGCTATCAAATTAGTGTTCATTACATAAATACACCGTGTTAGCATGCTTATGTTTTTATTAAAAATAATAAATACATAATAAGTATAACAAATAAGCAACTTATATTTCCATCTCAGCGTTATTTTTCTTTATTATTTTTATGCTGAGTGTACTCTGATAAGTGCGGGCCGGGTTATGGTGGTTGTTAAGGTCAGGATACTATAACTATGGTTTGTCGATTTGATCTAGCTAGATAGCCTAACATTATTTTAACCTTCTTCAAAAAATGGAGTAGGTTCTCACCATCATCATCATCACTTCGTTGACATTGACGTCCACTGCTGGACCAATGTCCTATGAGGCCTATGACTTCCTCATGGATTTCCAGGTATTGCGGTTAAAAGCTCCTGCATCCACCGTCGACCTGCGGTCTTCACCAAGTCGTCTGCCCATCTTGTAGGAGGACGTCCTACGCTGCGTTTACCGGTCCGTGGCCTCCACTTCAGAACTTTTCGGCCCCATCGGCTAGCGCGAGCTACATAAAATAAAAAATAAAATAAAATAAATGTTTATTGCTTTAACTTATTCACTAGTTATTACAGGGTTTGGATTCTCCTTTTAAGCAAAAAATTGCTTGTGTTAGGAGAATCCGCTCTTTTATAGCCATTGTCATATATGATTCTTAACAAAATAAAAAAACACTCAAAATAATTAATTTTAAACACTTAAAAAAGAAACATTTTTACTAAGAAAGGGAAAACATGTTACATTTTATTGTTTGTTTTAGTGGGTAGTATATAGGTGCATGCGTGTCTTGGTGTAAGTGCGTGGTGTGTGTGTGTGTGTGTGTGTGGTTTATGTGTATATGTGTGGTGAAGTGTGTGTGTGTCAGCGTGTGTATGTGTGTGATGTGTGTGTGTGTGTGTGTGTGAGTGTGAGTTACCTATAATATCATTGCCTGCACAATACTCTCTATTTCGTCGTAGCTTCTGGTCATTAACCATGCTATAAGAGTCTTTTTAACAGAAAAAAACCTGCCCTGCCCATTGCCACTTCAACGTGCTAATCCGTTTGGCTATGTCGGTGACCCGAGTTCTTCTACGTATCTCCTCATTTCTGTTATTATATGTTATTCGATACCGTAGAGGAACCCCGAGCATAGTCTTCTCCATAGCTCGTTGAGCGACTCTGAGCTTATTCATGAGGCCAGTAGTGAAGGGCTACGTCTCGGTTCCGTAAGTCAACAATGATAACACACACTGATTGACGACACTCGTCTTAAGGCACTGAGGTATTTTGGACGAGAAGACGTTGCGAAGTTTCCCAAACGCTGCCCATCCGAGTTGGATTCAACGTTCAAACGTTGGATGGGTCCAATTTGGAAAAAGAGGTCAACCTCTTTTTCCAAATTGGACCCATCTAATTGGACTATTTGTCCTAGGTATACATACGCGTCGACAACTTCAGAGCCGAGTTCTCAACCATAATAAGGCATAACATGGACATTCGACATAACCTTCATCTTGTCCATATTCATTTTAAGACCTACTCGTTGGGAGACTCGATTGTGGCCTTCGAACATCGTGCTTGGTTCCTTCATCGACTTTGAGAAACCGAAGGTGAGTCATGTATTCGCCGTTAATATTGATGCCTAGTCCTTTCCATTCCAAGAACTTGAAGGCATCTTTCAAAGCGGTCGTAAACAGCTTCGGAGAGATTACGTCTACCTGTTTTACATGTCATGTGGGTTGGAAATGTTATTATACTACTTAAAAGGGAAAAAGAAGCGTTTAAAAATAGAAACAGTTTGTTTTTTTCCTCTAAATCTTTGTGATTTCAGAATTCCGTCGTTTATAAACCGAATCGCAAAACTCTTTATAAGTTCGGATGGATAAAATTTCAATTAGGTCCCTTTTTTTCAAAACTCAGTTCTGATGGTGGGATCCATGAGGTACTGGAGTTCCTCGAGGTATAGCTTTATGCTCTTCAATTAAACTTGCGGTTTAGTGTTTTCACTTAATAATTGCTTGCTTTTAAACCCAGTTTTGTTTGATCCATGATAAATCGATGGAAATACTCAAAAGTAATAAGCTGTTTGGGTATTTTCAACAACATTTTAGATTTTATTATTAGGGTCTGTTATTTTTGTTAAATAATAAAATAATTATTGTCCCACCGTAACAATGTTTGATCATCATCCCTGCAGATTTATCCCGGAAATTATATTTATTTTACCGTAGAAACAACATTTTTTTTTATACTACTAAATGACGAGACAAGCCGAAGGCCCACCTGATGTTAAGCGGTAACCTCTACCTATAAGAATTGCAATGCCGCGGTGATCACGTTCACTAAGCACGTGACCAACGCTCCACTGCAATGCGCCCGTTACCCTGAGACAGAGTTGTAAGATCTCATGTGCCCGTAATTTCACTGGCCCCCTTGCCCTTCAAACCGGAACAAAGCAATGAAGACATTACTGCTTGGCGGCAGAAATAGGTATGGTGGTAGTACTTCTTCGGATGAACCTTTCACAAAAGTCCTACTACTACTAAATGATTGTGATAAGAACGACACTTTAAAGAGTGGCAGGACAGGTATCTTGTTAGTAACAAAACAAGTTTAAGATTATTATCGCTTTTATTTAAACACTTTTTTATTTGCTAGAACCAGTTTATCAAAAACTTATATTACTCCAAAGTCAGGGTATCCAATATGACCGATGCGAAAGCGTCAATTGCTTCTTTATCTGACTGGAACTTTGACCAAGAAGAGTTTTCCTGTAGGAAATTTTAAGAAAATTTTAGCATTGAAGTCGGTTTTGTTGACTTCAAAAAAAGGTCCTCAAGTCGTTTGTTTTATTTTATCTCTTTTATTTTAGAACGACAAAGTCGTCTAAGCTCCGATTTGGTTTTTTTTTGAGTATGAATAAATACATTTTAAATAAGGTCCCATTTTTTCAAAACTTAGTTCTGCTGATGGTATCCATGGGAAATCAAGGGAACTCGTCAAATGTTGTAAATAAACGTCCGTGCATTTGGCACATTTCACTCAAAGTCAAGCATTTTCATTCAGAAAGTATAATTTCGTGAAGTGGAGCTGGTGAAGAAGACCATGACCAAGATGATTGTCAAAACTCTTCAGTATTAAAAAAGTGACGACATCGAAAGATGGCTAAGATAATATATCCACTAATCATTATTCTTACCTACACATCATCATCATCATCATCAGCATCGGAGTCCATGGAATAAAATTTAATGAAATTAAATAGTGCGTACTGGAGTCCCTCAAGGTATAGTTTTATGCCCTAAATTTAAACTTGCGGTTGGGTTTTTCACATAAAAATGTTTGCCGTGGGGTGCCGGCAGTAGAATGTTACCCCTCCTCTCATGCCCGTGGATGCAGTAAGAACCTGCTAAGGGCTACCCCCGGAAGATGGGCAGCAGCGTCTTTCCGTGTATCACATCCCGTACTGCGCTCGCCAACCCGCCTGCCAAGCGTGGTGAGTATGGCAACTACCCCTCATGGAGATCCATGAGGGAGGCCTGTTCAGTAGTGGACTTTTTACGGCTGGAATGATGATGATGAATGTTGGCTTTTAAACCCAGTTCTGATGATATCATCCATGCGATCAATTCAAGGGAAATATTCAAATGTAATAAGCATACTTCAAATGTAGTATATCGTAGTGGGTAGGGTATTTTCATCAACATTTTAGATTTGCTCATTTTATTTGTTTTTTTTGTTAAATTAATTAAGAAAAGCATTATACCTCTAGAAATAGGCTCGTCAGTACTTCAAGGACTTTGTCATTTTATTTCACTGTTTATATATTTTTTCACATGTTATAAGAAAATGAAAAAAGTCTGATTAAATCCTGACGGGATCGAAAAATATTCATATTTTCGTGAAATTATGTTCTACCTAGATGTGATTTAACACAACAAAATCCTTAGGACTGTTGTTTTGACAATAAGATTAAGAATAACAAACAGATAATTTAGATGTGATAGTGATTTCCGAGCTCTATTGTCTAGATGTATGATTTGAAAATTATGTAATTTTCATTGAATGAAATCAAAACCTGGAGGAAATAAGGACAATAAAGTAAAATTAGATTCATCGTATCATTTTATTGGTTATTGCTAAGGATATTGTTATACTTGGTCATTAACGGCGAAGGTAGTATGCAGAGTAGGGCGAAGCGTAGGGGTAGGCAGAGTATGCCGCAGCGTAGGGGTAGGCAGAGTAGGCTGAGTAGGCGAGGGGTGACGTGTAGGCCGCAGCCACTGGCGCGGTATAGGCCGCCGCTATCGGAGCGGTGTAGGCTGCCGCCACTGGAGCGGTGTAGGCCAAGGGGGCCGTCGCTAGGATGCCGGGCTTGGCAGCAGCCACGGCGAAGAAACAAGCGAAGATGAACTGTAAAACAAGAACAAATAAATCTAGCTACATGCATGAGTACTAATAGCGCTTGCCGTATTCCATTTTGGCTACACATATGCTGCTTCTTTATTTTTAATAAAGCAATGTTTTTACTTACCAGCTTAAACATGTTGTATTGTTAGATGTCAATAGTTACTACTGAATGATTTTTATTTACCCTGTACATCTTTTATAGCGGACAATGAAGGACAATAACGCAATTGTTAGCCTCTTTATCCGATGCTGCTCTGAATAATTTAGGTACTTGGAAAGGTAAATGCTTAACTCTTCTGTCGGTGCGTGCGGAATCACGCGTGTTGGTATGCATTATGCATGACGTCCCTTGCATTTCGGCTTTTGTCCTTCATTGTTTAGTATAAAGTACAACTGTGATTTTCAATCAGCGTCACTTGACTTAGTAGACACAAAGAAAATCAACATGTTTAAACTGGTAATTTAAATTATATAATATTTTAAAAGTTTACAATACATCAGAATATGCTTAGTTTTAGTTATGAAATTGTGTCCCTGTTGATAAGAAAGTTTTGTCCTTTAATTTTACAGTAAATATATTTTTTTACAGTTTGTCTTCGCTTGCTTCCTTGCCGTGGCTGCAGCCAAGCCCGGCATCCTGGCAGCGGCCCCCTTGGCCTACACCGCCCCAGTAGCAGCGGCCTATACCGCCCCGGTAGCGGCGGCCTACACGGCGCCCCTCGCCTACTCCGGCTACTCAGCCTACCCGTACTCTGCTGCCTACACTGCTTACCCATACACTTCCCCTTACTCTGCATACTACCTGCGTCGTTAATTCTACAAACGTCTTAAATCTGTGATAAAGTAAATGCTGAATAATAAATTATATTGTTAACGTAAATATAGTATTTATGTATTTCCTTATGTTAAATGTTGAATCCATTCATAAGTAGGTATCAAAAACGGAGCTACAGAGTCGTAGAGTAGAGAGCTCGTAGGATCATGCCTTTCTTCAACAACATCTGCATAATCTTCGGGGATGCTCATGTAATGCTGCCAGCGGCCCGAGTCCTTTTCCGGTAGTTTAAGGAGTTGAGCTGGCTAGGGTCGGGGTACACGAGGGAAAATGCGAGACGTCTGTACAGATCTGGTATCCCCACCAGAATTAGATTAGATGCTAAGGTAAGAAGGTTTTTTATCATTCAGGTAATTAATTTTTCAGTTTACCTTCTCGTACTATGCCGCATATAGTAAAAATTTATGCTTTAATTGTTAAAACTTGACACGTTTTTATTTTAAACTTAAATAATTGGGATGATTACTCTTGAAATTTTCAAAAATCTTTTTCACATTACTTTGCTGTTCATCGCAGTAGTGTTTAGTAAATTGTCATAATTGAATTCTTCCACGAAGTAGAACATACGATACCAGTACCTTACAGTCTGCCAAAAATGTGGTTTATTCATCGGAAATACCCCAAGGTTCTCATTTAGGGTCAATACTATTCAAGGCATATTTATAAATAACACCACAGACCTACATATATAATCGCTGACCGATGCGCAACTTCTACAAGATGAACTTAATAGGTTATAACTTTGCTGTGACCAAAATATTATATAATCAAATCATCATCATCCGCAGCCCGACTTCACCCACTGCTGCATACCCAGCAGTGAGACCCATAGGTCTCCATATGTTTGTGCCACATTTCACGGTCCTGTGCCAATCTCATCCAGGTCAGCCCTGCAATGCTTTTGAAGTCGTCTGCCCATCTCGCTATTGGACGACCGACGTTCCTGTATCCAGTTCTTGGACGCCATTCAGTTAACGCCTTACTCCACCTGTCGTCATGTCTCCATGCAAGGTGTCCTAATCAAATACATATTAATTAAATTGACACCACATTCATTTTCTCAATGTAACACTCAGACGTTGTATTGCTCTGTCGTTTGGAATCCTCTATATTCAAAGTTCACTCGAAAAAACTGGAGAGTATCCAGAAGCTAATTTTGTAACACATGTCATATAAATTTCAGGTCGTTACAAATACAAATAATAAGTTGCTTTTTATTAACACATATTTAAACGGGTATTTATCGCGCTATTTACCTTTATTATTGCCCGACGTTTCGACAGGATTGCACCCATCGTGGTCCCGGGAAGACTGACATGTTAGAGGTGACCGCAGCAAAGCGAAGGCGTCTTTTCAGACTACCCTCACTTGGTCTTCATAAATATAAAAACTTGAGATTAAGGCTGTTTCACACTGGGACAGCACACTACACTAACTGTATCAGCACACTTAGGTTGATTCACACGTCGAGTACACTTGACTATCACTGGATTCCATGAGGCAGAGAGTCTGAAGCCGTCTTCACGATTGAAATTAGGATACTTCTCAATTTCAATTGCTTCCCGAACCATTCTCTTGTAATAGTGCCTCTCGTTGGCTATAACTTTGGGATTGTGGAGTTCAATCCATTGATTGGGTCCTGAGTCCACTACATGCTCAGCTATAGCAGACCTGGTCACTTGTCGATTTTTCACCGCTGCTATGTGTTCCTTTACACGTTCAGCGACTGTGCGCTTCGTTTGGCCTATGTAGGAACGTCCACAGCTGCAATCGATTTTGTAAACACCAGGAACTTGCAAGGGTACTACATCCTTAGGTGTACGTAGACGCTTAGCCACTTTAGTGTGTGGGGTGTAGATTGACTTTATTGAAAACTTCTTAAGTAAGTTTCCAATTTTGTCCGTTACACCTTTCACGTACGGCAAGAAGGCTGACTGTCTCTCGACTTCCGTTTGCTTATCTTTGCGCCTACGACTAGGATTCCATCTATGAGTCATGTAGCCATTCTGCTTGAGAACTCCCTGAACATGATTCAGCTCTCCGGGTAAATGTTCAGGGTCGCAGAGGTCATAAGCTCTATTCATCAGTGACGAGACTACTGACTGCAGATGTGACGGATGATGGTGCGACGCAGCGTTCAGGTATCTGTCGGTGTGTGTCGGCTTCCTGTACACGGTATGACATAAGGACCCATCAGGACTCACCATGACTTTCACATCCAGGAAAGCTAAAGATCTGTTCTCCTCTATTTCATGCGTTAGCCGGATCTTCAGATATTCAGTAAGCTGATTAACTTCCTGACTATTGTACCCGTTGATCACGCAGAAAATGTCGTCGACGTATCTCTTCCAAAGTTTTATACCGCAGGCCGTAAGATCAATCATAGTTTCAAAATGTTCCATCCAGATATTGGCTAGTACCGGGGCCACCGGGCTTCCCATAGCTACACCATCAATCTGGAGGTAATGTTGCCCTTGGTATAAAAAGAAATTGCCATCAAGACAATTCTGAAGCAGAACAGCATACTGATCCGGAAGTTCATTGTCACTTAGTCTCTGCCTAATTTCAATCGTGAAGACGGCTTCAGACTCTCTGCCTCATGGAATCCAGTGATAGCCAAGTGTAATCGACGTGTGAATCAACCTAAGTGTGCTGATACAGTTAGTGTAGTGTGCTGTCCCAGTGTGAAACAGCCTTTATCTCAAGTTTTTATATTTATGAAGACCAAGTGAGGGTAGTCTGAAAAGACGCCTTCGCTTTGCTGCGGTCACCTCTAACATGTCAGTCTTCCCGGGACCACGATGGGTGCAATCCTGTCGAAACGTCGGGCAATAATAAAGGTAAATAGCGCGATAAATACCCGTTTAAATATGTGTTAATAATGTGTCCTGATCGCGAAAGTTTAAAAAAGTTGCTTTTTTATATAAAATATTTAAATAATCAAAGTATGTACCATTGCTATCTATGCACTTTTTGCATCTCATAGGTAGTTTAATTTAATTTATTTATATTTTTGATCCTTTTACTAAAAAAACCATTCGGACGGGAATCAACAAAATATTTGAAGGCGGTTTGGACTGCCCCATCCGCCGGTTGAGTAATGTAACGCAGCAGTCGACGCGCGTTTGTCGATTCGCTTCACTCAATTCGTAATGTTTACCCACCTTTCAAGATTTTTCACCTTCCCAATTAGCTTCAAGTAGACTATAATAGTTTTATCACTAACACCGCAGCCTGCAGCTAACTCGGACGTGGTTTGCGTTGGAACCGCATCCACAATAGCCAATAATTAATTCCACAATATTCTTGATTATCAACTTTGGTCTCCGGCCGTCCACGGGGCTTGTTCTGCAGGTCGAAATTTCCAGAACGAAAATGTTGGAACCAAAAACGTACTGTGTTTTATTTTGCGAAACCGCCATCATACACATCATTAATCCTTCGATCCTGGCACTGGTGCCTTGGTGGAACTCGTACTCGTAAATAACGCGATATTTCAAGTTTTCCATTTGGTAAACTGAGTGCACAGACAACTGGTAAACAGAGAATGCAAAGAAAAAATACAAAAGAGAATAAACAAATGAATTATGGTTTTCAAAACACAAATGCGTGAGTGAATAGCAGTATAAATTTGAATATGGAATTCCTAACCAAAGAGGAGTTATTTGAGATCAAATTGGCCAGTACGACATAACGCCAATTTCATATGTAACGAACTAATAATAAATAAAACCGGTCAAGTGCGAGCTGACCTCGCCCACCCAGTATCCCGTAGGTATGTAAGAACATAATTATTATTATAAATTAGCTGATCTGATTTAGTACAAGTTATAAAAATGCAAAAAAAAATATTTGATCACCCATCCAATTTATGACCACGGTTGCTTAACCTTGCCAAATTTCATAGTTCTAGGTCAACGGGAAGTATCCTATGAATTTTGATTCCATTGAGAATCTCGAAATATGTGTTTTTTGCCGCATAAACGGTCGTATCTTTTTTTTCTGGTTAACTTAGTATACAGAGGGTATTATAGATTTGAGTCGATAATTTCAACTCAATACCTTACACGTTGTTGAGATAAAGGGTCTTGACAGACGGACAGACGGACAGCCGCACTTAAAGATTTTAAATTATTATTTTTAAAATATTTGATTGAATGTTGTGATGCCCTTTAATATAATACTGTTATTTACAATTTAAGTATATAAATGAATAGGTTAAAATGACTCAGTTGGTCTAATAGCCGACTAATACGCAGGAGGCAGCGGTTTCGATTCCCGCCACGCGATAAATGTTTGTAATTGTTCTGCAGACATTTTTCCCGGGACTGGTTATTTTTAATGTATGTTATGTTTGTATATGTAGGTATTTTGTCAAGCATCTAGTACCCATTACAAAAATTCTGATTAAGTTAATGTCCAGCATTATTTACTAACCGCAGCCCGCGGCTTCGCACGCATCGTACCCGAATAAAAAGTGGCTGTAAATTTATATGTGCAAAGTTTCTAAGTTAGCTAGGTAAACCAATAATAAACATACAACCGGTAGCGAGTTATTATGAAAATTCATCAATAACGTCAGCTAAAGATGTACACCCATTAAAAAAAATGATTTACTCGATTAGAACACGTCTATATCTGCTTTCAATGTCACCTAGCAACTGAGTCACAGATCCGTAAATATTGCTCTTAAAAGTTCGTTAGTTCGGCGACCAGAAACGTTGTGAGTATTATTTTAATTATTTCCTTTTTCACCGACTTAAAAAAAATTAGGGCGTTTCTCAAGTCGTTTATGAACAGATTTGGAAAATTCTTTTGAGTTTGAATAGATACATTGAATCAGGTCCCATTTCCAAAACTCAGTTCTGATTATGGCATTCCTGAGGAATCGACAGAACTCCTTATAGGTAAACAACGATTTTGGCATATTTAGCTCTAGGACAAGTATTCGCATTCAGAAAGTATGATTTGGTGAAGTGGAACCGATGAAGGAATCCACAGATGGTTATCAAACAACTATTTAATTACAAAATTCTCGGATGACGACCTGGAAAGATGGCTAAGATAATGTATTCCTATCCACTAATCATCATACTTACCTACATATCATCATCAGAATCATCAGCATCAGGGTCATTGGAATGAAATTTAAAATAAAAAAAAAAACTTTAAAGTGTGTACCGAAGTTCCTCAAGTGTTATGCCCTAAATTTAAAATTGCGTTTGCGTTTTTTTGTTTTACACACTAATTGCTTGTTTTTGAACCCAGGTGCTTGTTTTTAAACTCAGGTCTAATGATGGGATCCATCATAAATTAAGGGAAATGTTTAAATGTTTAATATAAAAAAGTCAGGCCTTTGCATCTATTATACACATATGATTTATGCAGCGTCAGCAACTGGTAATCATGCTGTACGGGACGCTGCAGTGCCTGGGACATTGTTAGATGGATTAAGGCTTGCCCAGTACCTATACCATCCTCTCAGCTTAGTCAGCTATTATTCAGAGGAAAGAACAGGTCAATACGTCTGAAGCTAACTAAGCCGCGGGTTTCCTCACGATGTTTCCTTCACCGTTAAAGCTCGTGTTAAGTGTGCACATACATTTTTCAAGAAAGAAAAATCCATTGGTGCACGGCCGGTATCGAACCCACGACCTCCAGATTGAAAGTCGGGGGTACATACCACTCGGCCAACACGGCTAATAATTAATAATAAGCAAACATATATGTAGCGTTATGGATACTTTCCGCAACATTTAAGATTTTATCATAGAAGTCAGTTTTTTTGCTGAAAAATTAAAGAATTATATTATCAAGTACATACTGAATAAATATCAGTTTAAGTTCAATATTCGTACGACAAAACTGTTGTTAAGTATAATGTTCTAAAATATTATCAATTCAAAAACCTGCACCTACCTACCTCTAATCAGGCAAATAAATTATATAACAACCGCTCGTTTACGTGAGATGATACTGAACTGCTGGCATTAGACGAATACTAATTTAAATACCTGAATGTGTATAAATTATGTGTTTCACTTGTTAGATTTTACGAGACTCTACGAATAAACTTAAACCGATATACCTAGTTTTACTGGTTTTACTTAGAATTTGTCATCAAATTACCATAAAACCTAGGTTGTTCGATCATATTATAAAGAAACGACACCTGACATATGATAAGATATATTATTTGAATCATCATAGTTGAACCTAGAATTAGCCGTGAAGTTACTATATAAGGGGATTTTATTATGTAGTTTATTATTTCAGTTGTTATTTACAACTGAAATAAATAAAGTTATATTAATTTAATCCTCAAACTTTAACCTAGGACTAGCCCTACAGATACTATAATATCAAGGGTAGGTTATTAGAACATTTATAAAGAAACAACAACTGAAATATCTATTTGTAGGCGTTTAATCCTCAAAACTTATCATATCATCTGCTATAAAGTCACTAGAAAACTTGGGTGTTTAGTTAAGTTTTACCCTGTAAGTGCGTTTCTCGGTACCGCGTTTAGTTCCGAATCTGAAACTAGATGTCGCCCTTAAAAATGTTCAACCGCTAGATCGCGCTATCGAAAACGCACGGCAGCAGATATAGTCTCGTAGTGATTTTGTGATTTTTGAGATGGACAGGAGCTCGTTACGTTAGTCACTGAGATTTGCAATAAAGTACCTTTGCATCAAAGTGCGTTTTTTTGAACGGGTTCCAACATAGGTCCATCATTTGGTCCTACGGCCGGATACCCTAGCCCTTGGATAGTCGGAGGAGTCCACCGACGGGGAGGGGGAAACACGTCGTCGCGGCCGCTGGATTGCTTGCCAGCGTGTGAGGTCAGCACGCGTGTACCGGAGAAGGTGGTGCGAGAGGGCGCCACTGTGTTGGGCTAGCGCGCTTAACTGCGCAGCTGAGCCAGCACTGCAGCCGGGCGCTTGGGAGTGCGCCACTGCAGCAGGAGTTGCCGGGCCATCGCTGCCCGCAGCCTGCGATCGGGAGCCGCTAGAGGGCGCCACTGTGCTGTGCCAAGCGCGCTCAACTGCGCAGCTGAGCCAGCACTGCAGCCGGGCGCTTGGAGGTGTGCCACTGCAGCCGGGCGCTTGGAGGTGCGCCACTGCAGCGGAGTTGCCGGGCCATCGCTGCCCGCAGCCTGCGATCGGAGCGCCAGAGGGCGCCACTACAGTGCAACTATTGAAGTTTGCGGTTTGTGAAGTGTAATCGTGAGTACTTTTGAATTGTTTGTTATTGTGGAAATTTCCTTCGGGAAAGGAAGATGCAGTTGGATTGATGCAAGAATTGAACAAAGCAGTTATTGGCAAGAATTGAACATTGACTTTTTAAAGTTTAGTTTAGGACTTATAATTTTTGTGTGCATGCTAGTATTAAGGTACGAAACTCTGTTGAGACGGGGAATCCACGCCCAAATTTTGAAATTCATTTAAAATTCTCAAACACTTAGAAAAATTTGATAAAAAATATTTTGTTTATATTTAACCTTAGCTACAATGGAATCCTTATACAAACTTCAGTATGACGTAAAGTCACGTATTGAAAAGGCCAGAAGTAACTTAAAGAAATCGCCTAAAACTCGTATCACGTTATCATACGTTGAGGTAAGACTTGATTGTTTAGAATCCACTTGGAAAAGATTTAATAGAAATCATGAGGCTATTGTACAAAAGGTAACTGAATCAAATGCAGAAGATAAATACTTTTCGGATGAAATTTTTGAGAATACAGAGGAAACATACGTAGATTATAAAAGTGAATTAAATGAAATTTTGAACGCATTTCGTACCAAAGAAAGTGCAGATAAAAGTGTTAACGCTAGCAATAAGTGCGATTATTTTAAGTTGCCTAAGATTTCAATTCCCACTTTTTCGGGAGAATTTACTCAATGGCCGACATTTAAAGATTTGTTCATATCTGTTATTCACAATAGCGACAATTTACAAGATGTGCAAAAAATGCATTATTTAAAGGGTTTGTTGACGGGTGAGGCAGAACAGCTGGTGCGAAACCTTTCCATTACATCCGCGAATTATGCGGAATGCTGGAAAGCGTTGTGTAGTAGGTTTGATAACAAAAGATTTACATCAAATTGTTTATTAAAGCGCTTAATGTCACAGAATAATGTAGCGGAACATTCTAGTGCCATAAAGGGTCTATTAGACACGACTATGGAATGTCTAAACGGTCTTAAAAATCTCGGTGTTGATGTTCAGTGCTTTTATGTCAATAAATGAAATCTATCTATCTATCTATCTATCAGTCTTGGGATTTGATAGTAATTTACATCGTTAGTTCAAAACTTGACATTGAATCTCGGAAACTATGGGAAACAAAAATAAGTTCACATGATCAACTACCCGCGTTAGACGAATTTAGAGACTTTTTAGAAGCCAGGTCTCGGGCATTAGAATTCTTGGATCCTAAATGTAAATCTAAAGCAAACGTAAATAAAGCTAAGGTTCACCACGCTGCTGCTGCCTCCGCCGACAACTATTCGAATGGGAACAAGTCGTGCCCATTCTGTGAGGAAAACCATAAGCTTGGAAATTGTAAGAACTTTGTAAAGGACGATTATAAGGCTCGTCATGACTTCGTCCAAACCAAGCGCTTGTGTTTTAATTGTTTTGGTGCTAATCACGTCGTGAGACACTGTCGCCAGAATTCCTGTTGTCGCATATGTAAGCGTAAGCATCACACGTTGTTACATCCCGATAATTCTAGCTCCAGTTCAGCCGTGGCAGTATCCACCACGGCCGAAATCAAATCAGCAGTGTCTGACGTCAAGGCAGCATTATCAGAGGGCGATACATTTTCGCCAAAAGTAGCTTCACACTTTTCTCAAAGGTCATTACCGTCACAGGTTTTGTTGGCTACAGCTATTGTCGAAGCACAGACAAGGCGAGGGTCAGCACAGCTTCTAAGGGTGTTATTGGATCAGGGATCTCAGGCTTCGTTCATAACGGAGTCGGCGGTTCAACTGCTTGGACTGAAGAAGAAATCAGCCAAGACAGTCATTTCAGGTGTAGGTGGCGAGGAGAGCAGCTTTGCTTCGAGGTTTACGGTCACAACGACTATTCACTCGCGCATCGACCCCAGGTTCAGTGTCGAAGTAGAAGCATACGTATTAGCTAATATTACGTCGGTTTTACCCTCAGAGAAATTTGTTGAATTTGACTGGCCTGAACTACAGCTCACTTTAGCAGACCCGGAATATCATACTCCAAACAAGGTTGACCTGCTGCTGGGCGCTGAAGTATACGGCCAAGTTTTGAGAGAAGGATTGACTCAAGGTCCTTTAGGTTATCCTGCTGCACAAAACACAGCATTTGGATGGATCTTGTTTGGTCGAATCCCATCGAGCACAGCCTCGAACGCTAATTGTCATCATGCCACTATTAGTAAGGCTGATGAAGTTGATGACAGCGATCTCCTGAAGCAGTTTTGGGAGATCGAGTCCACAATTCCTGGATCTCCAAAAATCCTGTCTGAAGATGAGCAGCGTTGCGAAGAACTCTATTCGCAAACCACTTCAAGAGATGAAGATGGAAGGTATGTGGTTCAGCTTCCATTTCGAAGTGACAATCCTCAGTGTCAGTACGGCAGAACGAGAGACCAAGCTGTTAAACGATTTCAGCTTCTTGAGTCCAAGTTTAAGAAGCATCCGGAAATAAAGCGCAGATATTCTGAAGTCTTCCACGAATATCTCGATCTAGGTCACATGGAACGTGTAAATGGTGATGATCCTAAACGATCTACAGCAGTATACTTACCACACCATGCCGTTGTACGTGAGGACAAGATGACGTCCAAGATACGGATCGTGTTCGATGCTTCCATGAAAGGGATTTACGGTGTTTCTCTGAATGATGAGTTGTTGATTGGCCCAACAATACAGCCGCCACTGCGTCACATCATTATCAAATGGAGAATGCATCCCATAAGCATTTGTGCGGATGTCGTCAAAATGTATAGACAAGTTAAGGTTTCACCTGAACACGCAGATTTCTAAAGAGTAGTATGGCGCGAAGATCCTTCAGAAGAAATTCAAGACTTTCGTATGTTGAGAGTTACCTTCGGTACTTCGTCGGCTCCTTATCTCGCTGTGAAGACACTCCAGCAGGTCGCGGTTGATGAATCGTCGTCATGCGGTCCTGATGTTGCTGACAAAATAAAAAATGAGTTCTATGTAGATGATCTTATGACAGGATGTCAAACAGTGAATGAAGGATTAAGGTTGAAAAGAGAAATGACAGAAGTACTTACCGAAGGTGGTTTTCAATTGCAGAAGTGGGTCAGCAGCTGCGAAGAGCTAAACAAGCAATTTTCGGAAAGGGATAAAGATCTGGAGACAGGAAGGGATCGAGGAACAACAGAAAAGGATATAAAAATGGATGAAATCACGAAAATATTAGGAATTTCATGGACCAAGGATTACGATGAGTTTCGATATTCGGTCAAACTCTCCGCACAGGAGCATCCTGTCACGAAGCGGCGAGTAATATCAGATATCTCCCGCCTATTCGACCCGTTGGGATGGGCAGCACCTTGTGTTGTCACATCAAAGATATTCATTCAAAAGCTGTGGCTTTCGGGTATAGGCTGGGATGAAGAGCTGCCACAAGAATTGTTAATGGAGTGGCAAACTTACCGAAACCATCTTGCTGACACGTGTAAGTTTAGCATCCCAAGATGGTTGAAAACATCAGATAATAATGCCCGTGTCGAGTTGCATGGGTTCTCTGATGCATCTGTGGCGGCATATGCGGCAGTTGTTTATGTCAGAGTTATCGGTGCCGATATGTCAATAACTGCAAGCTTAGTGACAGCCCGAACGAAGGTTTCTCCTGTTAAACAGCAGTCGATTCCTCGACTTGAGTTGATGGGTGCTGTACTGCTTGCAGAATTGTTATCGGAAGTATCGGTTGTTATGAGGATTCCGTCAATCCATGTACACGCATGGACGGATTCCTCAGTCATTCTGGCATGGCTTAGTAGTCATCCTAGCCGCTGGAACACTTTTGTGGCAAATAGAGTGTCAACTATTCTATCTCTGTTTGACAATTCGCACTGGGCTCATGTCCAGACTTGTCGGAACCCAGCAGATATTGCTTCACGCGGTTTGACTCCACAAGAACTTTCATGTAGTGTCTTGTGGTCTCAGGGTGCGCCTTGGTTACGTGACGAAATAATTGAATACACGAGACCAAAGGCTATATCAACCAATATAGAGCAAAAATCTGTCAAGGCTCATATTGCAACTGAGACCACACCAGATGATCCTGTTTGGACAAAATATTCAACACTGCAGAGGTTAGTGAGAGTAATAGCATATTGTCGAAGAATTCTGAAATGGAGAAAGCTACAAGATAGAAATAGACGTTATGAGAACTATTTGACGCATGAAGAAAAATCAGAAGCAACAAAAGTCTGTGTAAGACATGCTCAGAAACAGGGATTCATCGAAGAAATAGAAGATTTACGAAAAACTGGAAGAGTAAAAGCAAGAAGCAGGCTGAAGTCGCTTTGCCCTGTGATAGATAGTGATGGGATCTTACGCGTTAGTAGTCGGATCCAGAACGCAAGGTTAGACCAAGATACAATCAATCCCATCATTCTACCTCGGGACAATCACTTCACACTTCTTGTCATTGCAGAATCCCACAGAAAGACGTTTCACGGAGGACCCACATTGGTTCTGAACCATTTGCGTACTAAGTATTGGGTAGTTTCAGCTAGAGATGTCCACATTGCTAATCCAAGTCGAAGCATGCTTGAACTCCCAGCCGTTGTCGATAATGCCTGATACCCATGACGATCCAACTCCTTTAACACCTGGTCATTTTCTCATAGGCGAACCTTTGATAACGGTGCCCGACCGGAACTATTTGGAGAGCAATATTAGTAGCCTTAAACGTTGGCAGTTAGCTCAGCGAATGATGCAGGATTTCTGGCGGCGATGGTCCGAAGAATATTTGGTACACCTGGGGCAGCGATACAAGTGGAATAAACGGGTTCCGGAACCAAACATTGGTGATGTTGTTTTGGTGAAGGAAGACCACTTCATGTTGTTAGTTATTTTATTGGTAAGATTTTGGTTATATACATATTAGGTAATAACATTGGAAGTTGTTTTGTTGATTTAAGATTTGTTTTTTTTGTATGTTATACAGTCCACATTGTGCTTAAATTCATAGAAACGTAACGAGTCACTTTCAGCTTTGTTTTGTGTAACTTATAGAGATCACCCCATTGCTAGTTCTCTTATGATGAACATAAACATATGTTCATGGCGGGCGATATGTTTAGTTAAGTTTTACCCTGTAAGTGCGTTTCTCGGTACCGCGTTTAGTTCCGAATCTGAAACTAGATGTCGCCCTTAAAAATGTTCAACCGCTAGATCGCGCTATCGAAAACGCACGGCAGCAGATATAGTCTCGTAGTGATTTTGTGATTTTTGAGATGGACCAGGAGCTCGTTACGTTAGTCACTGAGATTTGCAATAAAGTACCTTTGCATCAAAGTGCGTTTTTTTGAACGGGTTCCAACATAGGTCCATCATTGGGAGTATGTTATTAGAACTTATCAAGAAGCAAGAACAAAGATCTTGCTTCATTATATATGCTTATGAATTAAGTATATAAGTATATTATATACCTATATATCTCAAATTAATAAGCGAACCGAGGATCAATAAAGTCAAAGCCAAAGTGAATAAGTGTTTATTCATTAGAGCAAAAAGCTACATAGCATAGTCAATTTACAAAAGAAGAACAAGATATATTTAAATTTAATAAGCACATAACTGAATTCGTTCTCTTCAGATTACGTTATTTTCAAGTGAGGGAAAGAAGTGAACAAGAAACCTCAATTGTTCACTTCCTCAATCGTATCGGTTAGGGTATTTTCATCAAAATTTTAGATTTGCTCATTTTAGTTGGTTTTTTTGTTACAAAATTAAGCAATAAAGAAATAGGCTCGTCAGTACTTCAAGAACCTTGTCATTTTATATATTTTTTCACATGAAAATGAAAATGAAAAAAGTCTGATTAAATACCGACGGGATCGAAAAATATTCATATCTTCGTGAAATTATGTTCTACCAAGATGTGATTTAACACACAAAAAATACTAAGAACTGTAGTTTTGACAATAAGTTTACGTTGAAAATGACAAAAAGATAATTTAGATGTGATAGTGATTTCCGAGCTCTATTTTCTGTCTAGATGAGGATTTGAAAATCATGTATTTTTCATTGAATGAAATGAAAACGGAGGGAATGAGGACAATAAAGTAAAGTTAGATTCATCGTATCATTTTATTCGTTATTTCTAAGGATATTGTTATACTTGGTCATTAACGGCGAAGGTAGTATGCAGAGTAGGGCGAAGCGTAGGGGTAGGCAGAGTAGGCCGCAGCGTAGGGGTAGGCAGAGTAGGCTGAGTAGGCAAGGGGTGACGTGTAGGCCGCAGCCACCGGGGCGGTATAGGCCGCCGCTATCGGAGCGGTGTAGGCTGCCGCCACTGGAGCGGTGTAGGCCAAGGGGGCCGTCGCTAGGATGCCGGGCTTGGCCGCAGCCACGGCGAGGAAACAAGCCAAGATGAACTGTAAAACAAGAACAAATAAATCTAGCTACATGCATGAGTACTAATAGCGCTTGCCGTATTCCATTATGGCTATACATACACTGCTTCTTTATTTTTGATGAAGCAATGTTTTTACTTACCAGCTTAAACATGTTGTATTGTTAGATGTCAATAGATACTACTGAATGATTTTAATTTACCCTGTACATCTTTTATAGCGGACAATCATGAAGGACAATAACGCAATTGTTAGCCTCTTTATCCGATGCTACTCTGAATAATTTAGGTACTTGGAAAGGTAAATGCTTAACTCTTCTATCGGTGCGTGCTGAATCACGCGTGTTGGTATGCATTATGCATGACGTCCCTTGCATTTCGGCTTCTGTCCTTCATTGTTTAGTATAAAGTACGATTGTGATTTTGAATCAGCATCACTTGACTTAGTAGACACAAAGAAAATCAACATGTTCAAACTGGTAATTAAAATTATAAATTATTTCAAAAGATATGATGTATTATCAGAATATGCTTAGCTTTAGTCATGAAGTTGTGTCCCTGTTGATAAGAAAGTTTTGTGCTTTAATTTTACAGTAAATATTTTTTTTTACAGTTTGTCTTCGCTTGCTTCCTTGCCGTGGCTGCAGCCAAGCCCGGCATCCTGGCAGCGGCCCCCTTGGCCTACACCGCCCCAGTAGCAGCAGCCTATACCGCCCCGGTAGCGGCGGCCTACACTGCGCCCCTCGCCTACTCTGCCTACTCAGCCTACCCGTACTCTGCTGCCTACACTGCTTACCCATACACTTCCCCTTACTCTGCATACTACCTGCGTCGTTAATTCTACAAACGTCTTAAATCTGTGATAAACTAAATGCTGAATAATAAATTATATTGTTAACGTAAATACAGTAATTATTTCCTTATATTAAATGTTGAAATCCATTTATAAGTTGGTATCAAAAACGGGGCTACAGAGTCGTAGAGTAGAGAGCTCGTAGGATCATGCCCTTCTTCAACAACATCTGCATAATCTTCGGGGATGCTCATGTAATGCCAGCGGCCCTTTTCCGGTATTTCAAGGAGTTGAGCTGGCTAGGTTCGGGGTACACGAGGGAAAATGCACAATACAGCCAAATGCGAGACGTCTGTACAGATCTGGTATCCCTACCAGAATTAGATTAGATGTACCGGGTAAGAAGGTTTTTTAACATTCAGGTAATTAATTTTTCAGTTTACCTTCTCGTACTATGCCGCCTATAGTAAAAATGTATGCTTTGAGTGTAAAACTTGACACGTTTTTATTTAAAACTTGGGATGATTACTGTTTTGATATTCTAAAATCTTTTTCACATTACTTTGCTTCTCAGCGCAGTGTTGTTCAATAAATTGTCATAATTGAGTTCTTTCTACCACAAAGTATGACATACGATACCAGTACCTTAGTAAAGTCTGCCAAAAATGTGATCTACTACCCTAAGGCTGAGGCATTTGATTGTCATGAAACAACAAGGTCGATTTTCTATTACAATAATCTTACGACAGTGTCTATTGCTCCCTCAATCATTTATTCAATTTATTTGATGTTTCCAAATGTAGACATAAGCTTGTAATAAAATATGTTTATCGCAGACAAATCCAGACCATGTCACACAAATTAACATGATGATGTCAAAAACTTATTTACAGATGATCGTAATAAATCTAATTGAATGATCCTAACATGCTAAACCTATCGGATCATCAACATTTATATTAAATCACGACCTTTCTTAGTCGACATTGATTTGCTTCTAAAAATTAAAATAATTTTATGACAAACACGATCGATAACTATCAAACTAGTTTTTGAAACAAAATTGGCATGATGTATTTCTGATCTCATCTACATACGAAATGTCTCTTTCTCATGGGATTTTAATAATATAAATCATGATTCATATTATTACTAATAAGCGGTGTGTCAAAGTATCTTCAGATTAAGAGAATAGAGAGTTTAAGACTGTTGTTTAAATTCCAAAGATTTTTGACCCAATGAAAATAAAAGTAGCAATTTAAAAATGATTACTAGAAATTCCTCTGGACCTAGAAATAGGTCATACCTAATTTCTTATTATTAATCACTCGTTAAAAAATATTTGTATTGTTTCACAAAGTAAACATTTTTATAGTATTTTATGTAGATTGGTTAGTAAGTGGGTACATACTGCTATCCAGTTTGGCAGTAGTTTGTAAGTTAGCATAAGTTTAACGTAGTAGGAGTCGGAAAATTTAAAAAGTCTGAAAAAAATAAACTAATAGTGTCTACCTAAGGTAGGTAATCTGTAATTGAATATTGATAAGTTTTTATATACTATAAGACAGTTAGTTTCATCATCATCATTTCAGCCGTAGGACGTCCACTGCTGAACATAGGCATCCCTCATGGACCTCCAGGTATTGTGGCTGGAAGCGGGCTACATCCACCGCCAACCTGCAGACCTTACCAGGTCGTCCGCCTATATAGTTTGTGGACGTCCTCGCTGCGCTTGCCGGTCCGTAGCCTCCATTTGAGAACCTTTGGCCCCATAGGCTTGCCCATAACCACTTCAACGTGCTATTCCGTTTGGCTATGTCGGTGAGACAGCCAAACGGAAACAGGAAACAGCTTATAAACATGACTCAAAAGCGAGATGGGTTTGTAGTTCTTAAGCACGGCGTTGTCACCTTTCTTAAAGAACAATACCACGATGCTGTTGTTCCATGCTTTTGGCGTAGTACCTTCCTTCGAGCAAGGTGGAGTTGAAGAGCTTCTGAAGGACTTAAAGCACCTATCGGTGATCCACTCGCTTTCAGACATGATTCCGACGTGATTCCGTCCTCACACGGCGCCTTGTTGTTCTTAAGCTTTTAGTGCCATTCAGATCTGGTACAGGCTGATGTCAGATGACAGGTATGATACTTAATTCTAAAAAAATCTTAAAATTTAATTCTTTAATCTGTCAATGTGATTAATTATGCATCTTCATGATAAATTGCAGTTTTCATGTATGTACCTACCAATTATCTCAGAGCAAAGCCGCATAAGGTGGGCAAACGAACATGACTACTTTATGGGTTATTTGACTACGGAGCCCTAAAAACCGAACAAAATGCAAGTCAAGCTTTTAGTCAATTAACTGAATAAAGCCGTGGGGTGCCGGCAGTAGAATCCTCCTCTCATGCCCGTGGATGCAGTAAGAGCCTGCTAAGGGAAACCTCCGGAAAATAGGCAGCAGCGTCTTCCGTGTATCAACATCCTGAACTGCGCTCGCCAACCCGCCTGCCAAGCGTGGTGAGTATGGCAACTACCCTTCATGGAGATCCATGAGGGAGGCCTGTGTTCAGATGTGGACGTTTTACGACTGAAATGATGAATTGAATAAAATCTATGCATTCTTAGAAACTATATAATTAAGCAAGAATCTAAAAGTACCAGTGGTACATCTTCGTACTGATTAATTTCAATTACAAACCTTCAGACAGTTTCTATATAAGATTCGCTTTCCCTTAGAGGTGAACCCTAGTAAAAAAAACATAGGGTGATGACACCAATAATGGACGTTGAACCAGTTATGGACATATTTTTCTGTTAGCCAAAATATTAAGCAACTGGCATTTATTTTTTTAATGAGCAACACTGAATCATAATCCATAGACCCTGGAGCTGTCATACTGATAACGTCGCATGAATCGGCCATTTCGTTTTAAAATGGTCGCCGAGTGAAATGTAGCTGTCGGGCGTGTTACTACAAAATCAAGTTTTATTGCTAAAATCGTTAAGAAGTTATGTAGATATTTTTGCATTTTGTTATCTTGGTATCATGATATAATGAAATGTGTTATTATTTTATCGAAATACAATAGAATAAAAGGAAATTGAGCTAATTCTTATATGTCAAGGCTGGGTCGTTTTTTTTACGCACCTTGTTCATGACTGGTTTTGATATCTCATGAAATCCTTTAATGGACATGTGTCGAAAGTTATCGTTTTTCATGTTTTTCTATTTTATTATTTTAAAGTATTTATTTTGTGGTTCTAAATAAATGTACCGTTATGATTTTGCAATTGCTATTTATTTTCCAATAATGGACAACGTGTCCATGACTGGGATTTTGGAGGTGTCCATAATGGGTGATCTTTATATTGGCCTAGATATATTGTATATTTTTTCTGCTGCTGGTCAAATGGCACCTCCAATGATCGTTTTAAAATATGAAAGAGTGCCGGACCACATACATATCTCCCATGGTCCCTGATCATTGGGGCATAGGGATGTCCGAATCAGGGTGGATGTGCTGAAGCACATTTTATAAGTTTATCACAAATATTTTTAATCCCTGGCTAGAGAAACAGGATATTCAAAAACCTGTTATTTTTGTTTTGGATGGCCACAAGTCACTTTTAACCTTCCACCTTTCAAACTTTTGTTTCGTTCAATCTCATTGCTCTGTACACCAACTCAACTCATATCCTGCAGATATAGCAGTGTTTCGTCCATTGAAATTGGCTTGGAAAAAAAAAAGTTTCTAAATAGCAACTGGACCATCTTGGCCAAGTTTCGAAAAAATAACATTTCCACCAATGCTCAAACATGCAATTTGCTCAATATCTGAAGAATTCGTTCGCAATGGGTTCAGAGCAGGAGGTCTGGGCCAGACTAGATTGACATGACCAAGATAAAAAAACGCCAAGTTGACGAGGAAGTAGACCCAAAGCAAATCGAATTTGTTAAATACTTGAAAGACATGAGCATGCAATTCATGTGACAATTTACACTGTCCACCAATGGGTATCTAATAATGGTGATGACATATCTATAAATGGGTGTCCATAATTGGTAATGTCCATGAATGGGGGTCCATTACTGCATTTCTGTTGTACATTACTGGTGTTTTTGGTATTCTGTTTTTTTTAATTTTTTTTACAGATTACATATAATTTTTAGATGTTTTAGCTATATCTAAGCGTTTCTTATATATTTCACTGTCGAAAAAAAATCCCATTGTATATACAAGTTAAAAAAAATGCCGGTTAAAAAATGTTTACCAAATCATCTTCCTTAAAATGACCATGATTGGTGCCATCACCCTAATCTATTTTTATACGAAACACGTTTGCTGATTTGTATACCTTCCTAGTTGACAAACATGAGATCCGTGATCTTGATCTATACGGACGCCTACACAATTACGTAACTCTTATATTCCAAATGTCAAAAACTAGACTGAGGATACAAATAAATGTAAAAAACTTATATGTGGTATTTTACATTTATTTGTATCCTCAATCTAGTTTCTGACATTTGGAATATAAGAGTTACGTAATTGTGTAGGCGTCTTTAATAATAATCACGTTATAAAATAAGATGACTTTTTGGCACACTGCTTTATTGGATTTGTTCACGATATTTAAATGAGGTTGAAATAATATTGAGGGTTTTAAAAACATTTTTCAAATATAGCTTATTTTTGTTAGTGTAAAGTGTTCCCTTATAGCCAAAACGTAATAGAAGTTATTTATTATAAGGGAAATAATCATAGTGTAACAGCCAAATAGGCTTTATAATTTGACGTATAATAGTGGATCAACCGATTATTATATTATTCCACATCATTTATTTGTAAACAGATAAACGTACATTTCTTACCTTAGAGAAATATAAAAACAAATACTCTAAAGTAAAAACATATCATTATTTTTATAAGCCCATCTTATCCCACAGCTGAGCAAAGGAACTGGATCAACCAATAAAATGTAAAAAATACAAAACTATTTATGCGTTTTAACTGGATAAAACATCTAGTAAAATGTAAATAAATTAATTCATTAAAAAACTAGGTAATTCTAGATTGCGCGAGGCCTGACATGCCCTTTACAGTTTTATTTTTAATTAGCATCCAAATGTTAGACGTTAAACGACGAAATGTGACGTGAATGTGTAAACGTTAGAAATGTGTATATTTTTGTATAACATTAGAGACCATAAATCAGAATCATAGCTAAAAGCATTTTGTTTTGAATAATTTACTAGCCTAAAATATAATTATCATGCCACTTTTGGCACTTACTATCCATAGACAAGCATTAGTATGGGGTACCAGAAAAGGGGGCGAAGGCCCCAAAAGGTCACCAAAGTTCAAAAATGGCATTTTTGGGCTTTTGGACGTTTTCGGCCATTTGAAGACTTTTATTTTTCTGGTGACCTTTTGAGGTCACAATAACTCCGGTCCCTGTGACCCTTATCTATCCCTTATGGAAATACATGAGGGAGCCCTATGTCAGTAGAGGACGTTATACGGCTGAAAGGATGATTATGATGATGAACGTAACAAACAGCGAGAACAGGAATTTAACTAATGGACTTGTAAAATTGAACTTACAATGTAGTTTGTTTTTTAGCCATTAGTATCAGAGGGCAAATGGCTCCCTTCCCTTCTTCCACTCAAACAACTTGTAGGCAAAGCTCACCCCGAGTGAATTCCACCCAACGCACGCCGGGTACCTTGGAGGGCCAGAAGAGATGTGACAAGCTAGACACCCATTTAAGATCTTTGCCTGTAACAACGTATTAACATTTAAACTAAATTAAATTAAAAAATGATTATCAATCAACTAACATTGGACCTACCATAAAGCACTAACCATTACTATTTAATTCCAAATATAAATCAGTAATTGAAATAATAGGAATTTATAAAACTAAATTCAATGACCCTAATGACAAACGTTTTAGTCTCGTCTAAGCGTTTTAGCCACGTGGACAATAGGGAATTCAAAGTTTTCTTTATTATAGAGAAAATAAAAGTTATATTTGAGTGAAAGTTTTATTCATTAAAAACGTTTCAACTTGTACGTTTTTATACGAAGTTGCATGAAATGAGTAAACAGTACATTAATTTATTTGTACTATCAACAAAAAAGATCGTGTTCAAACACGATCTTTTTTGTATCGAAACTTTTTTAAGAACAAAGTAACCAATAAAATAAAAAAAACCCTATAACTCACTTGTGAATAAATGAAATGCAATAAATGCAATGAAAAAGTCACCGTTTGATTACAGGTGTCATTATGTGCCTCATTGCGGTGAGACTAGAGCCAATTTATGAGCAAGTGTGTTGAAAAAATATTTTAACTTTATTTCGATATCGCAATCCGTGATTTTTTCACATCTGTGGTCTTCTTCATCGGTTCCACTTCACCAAATCATACATTCTGGATGTCATAAATAACTTCTGGCTAAACAGGCATTAATTGATTCGATCAATCGAGTTTCTTTGATCCCTGAAAGATCCCATCATCGGAACCGAATTAAAAAAATAGACCAATCCAAGAGTGTATTCGGACACGAAGAATTTTCCAAATCGGCTTGAAAATGACGAAGTTCTAAGGTAACAAATAAAAAAATGCCGTATGCTTGAGAACATCCAATTTTTTTGTTGTCGGTTCAAAAAATCTGAGATAGAAGCTATTGATAAAATAATGCTTTCAAACGTACTTAGCAAATCCATTTACAAATAACTACTCACTTGGTTATACACGAAATAGGTAACCTGTTCTTATTACCATAGTTTATATATCGCATAGTTTGCTTTTAATAATGTTCACGTCAATAGAAATCAAAATTCTTGCCTAGTGTCATTATCAACTTTATACAAGTAGAAAGAAACCTTTTAAGTATACATTAACCTATTAGTAAATTGTTCTTGTCAATCTACCGCACAATGAAAACGAGTATTATTGCTAGCAATCATTTTATGAAAAGAAAAGATAATATTAATGGCTTGGCCTATCATTACTACGAGCAGTTTTCCCGGCAAATGCTGTTAATTGAAATGTAACCTGGAAAATGTATAAATTGTGATTCATGACGAGCTCTGTGGCGCAGCGGGCGAAGGTCCGCCTGCGACGCAAGAGGTTGCGGGTTCGATTCCCGCCTCGGGACAAATGTCTGTACGATCTGCAGATATTTGTTCAGGGTGTTCTGGGTATTTTTCTATATCTAATCAAAATATCTATCTATGTAGTATAATGTACTAAGTATATCAGTCATCTAGTACCCACAACACAAGCTCTGCTTAGATTGGGGCTAGATGATGCTGTGTGATTTGTCCAGCATTATTTATTTATATATTTATTTATTTATAATAGGACCTGAGAGTTGAGATAGATGTGAATCCTGAGATAGTTGTGATCTATACACCAGATAGGTATTAGGAATAATGATAATAATAAAATATGATACAATGACACTCTCTATCTAAAGGGAAAGCTGTGAGAGCAGCTTCTGTAATCCTATTTATTATGATATATACATAGATAATACTATATATTTCCACCAGATGGTTAAGTATTCGACTTAAATACTTTTTTGTAAATGTGCACTTATCATACATAGAAAAAAAAACCAAATACCTGAAAACATTTGTCCGGTGGCGAGAATCGAACCCTCAACCTACAGCGTCTCAGTCGTCTATTAAACTAACTACGCCGTTAGTTCGATTCTCGCCAACGGACAAAGGTTTGAATATGAGAATGAAAATATACAGTAATGAGCAAAATTTTTATTTTAAAATATCACACTTTCGGTATGGGCATAACATTTTTTAAGTTAACGACGCAGGTAGTATGCAGAGTAGGGGGATGCGTAGGTGTAGGTAGAGTAGGCAGCAGAGTAGGGGTAGGCGGAGTAGGCGAGGGGCGCCGTGTAGGCCGCCGCCACCGGGGCGGTATAGGCCGCCGCCACCGGGGCGGTATAGGCCGCTGCTACTGGGGCGGTGTAGGCCAAGGGGGCCGCCGCCAGGATGCCGGGCTTAGCTGCCGCCACAGCCAGGAAGCAAGCGAAGATGAACTGTAAATAAACATTTTAAATTACAAATAGTTCATTTAATAACAAATAAATTAATCTGTCAATCCAAGACACGTTGCTATACAGCATTGTTTTTCGTAACATACCAATTTGAACATTTTGTTTGACTGAAGTAGTTACTGAGCTGCTGCTGAATGATATCAATTCCTAATTGTGTCCGAACTTTATACTTACTATTGAAGGACAATGCGTGCAATGCAGATACCAGTGGTGCTACGCACTTTGAATTACGATTAGTGTATCTTTCTTATGGAAGGTGAACGGGAAACTCCTTAACATACGAGAAGAGGTCAATTTGCCTGAGGCCTCTGTCTCGAATCTTGCGGGCAGCGGGGCGGCGGCGGCAGAGGCCTGAGTCTTACTTAACACGGTTTCGAATAGGTCTCATGTCAATGTTAATTCAAACTATATTTGTAACTTGTTAAATACAGAAGGACAATGCGTGCAATGAAGATTCCAGTGGTGCAACGCACTTTGAATTACGATTAGTGTATCTTTCTCATGGAAGGCGAACGGGCAACTCCTTAACATACGAGAAGAGGTCGATTTGCCTAAGTCTTACTTAACACGGTTTCGAATAGGTCTCATTTCAATGTTAATACAAACTATATTTGTAACTTGTTGAATGCATTTGTTTTTGGATATATTAAATCTGCTTTTCCAATAAAAACTGAGAAAAATGCCTCGTACTTTCGGTTCATCGATTTGAGCTCTTTATCTACTAGACCGACAAGGAACTCAAATTAATGATCTCGATTTTTAACATGTGATTTTAATAAAACGCAGCCACAAGCGTTGCAAGAATGTTCCAGTTGATGGATCCAAAGAAATGGTGACATCGATTTCCACCACAGATTATGCGAGTTCACTATTTACAATAGTGAAATTAATACCTCGACAAGTTGTCAACTTTTATAACACGCCAGTGCATAATATAGTAACAAAATATTAAATAAAGGGTTTGTGAGCTTCTGTATTAAGACACCTTAAATAAAATTATTATGGATCTGGTTTTATACGTAAAGTTAATTGACCTCACACATCTGTTATAGACATTATGGTTTGGAAGACGCACGGGACGCTACACATGCCGTGTGGTGCCGGCAGTAGAATGTAGCCCCTCCTCTTCTTCCCCTAATCTTGCCCGTGGATGCAGTAAGAATCTGTCAAATGGATATCTCTGGAAAATGGGCAGCAGCATCTTTTCGTGTATCAACATCCAGTACTGCGCTCGCCAAGCGTGGTGAGTATGGCAACAACCCCTAATGATCAGTACTTAGTGATCAATGAGGGAGCCCTTTGTCCAGCAGTGGAAACGTCCTACGGTAACAAGAGACGCTACAGTACCTGTGACATTGTAATATGGATTAGGCTTGCCCAGGACCTTAACCATTTTCTCAACTTGGTCAGCAATATTCAGAGAAAATAAAATCTCAATACGTCTGAAGGTAACTAAGCCGTGAAATTTCTCACGATGCTTTTTTCATCGTTCAAGCATGTGATAAATGTGCACATAAATAAAATGAAATAAATAAAATAAAAAAGCCTCTATTTCTACTACTTACTTATTATAAAACACAATTTACTTAAAACTAAATATCTAAAGCAGTAGTCGCCTCAGCAGCGTAGGCCTCCCCTAAAACCCTCCATATATCTCTTTCTCTCGCCTTCGTCATCCAATATGGTCCACTTTTTTCATGAAAAATATCTCTCCATCTCTTTTTCTGCCTTCCTTGCTTTCTCTTTCCTTCCCTCGGGATCCATTCGGTCACTCTCTTTGTCCATCTATCGTTGTTTAACCTGCAGACATGTCCTGCCCAATTCCACTTTAACCACCTTAACCTTTCTTTTACGTCTTTCATTTTGGTTCTTCCTCGTATGTCTTTGTTGCTTATTTTATCTGCTATATTGTGCACATAGATTTTAAATAAAGAATACTCTTATAATGTCGGTATCACGGTATAGCACTCGGTATCATACGGATAACACGGTATCGAAGCCACGACCTCCTAATCTGAAAAGTCGTAGTTAAACATACCACCCGGTGATAGTAGTATAATGTATTAAGTATATTAGTCATCTAGTACCCATAACACAAGCTCTGCTTAGCTTGGGCTAGATGATTTTGTGTGGATTGTCCAGCATTATTTATTTATTTATAGTAGAAGTTTTTGTGAAGAGTTCATCCGGAGAAGTACTAACAATACGTACCTATTTCTGCCGCAAAGCAGTAATGTCTCCATTGCTGTGTTCCGGTTTGAAGGGTAGTGTGAAATTAGGATTACGGGGGCAGACCTTACAACACTTTTTCAAGGTGACGGGCGCAATGCAAAGCAGCTTTGGTAACGTGCTTAGTGAACATGATCACCGCGGCATTGCAATTGTTATGTCGAGGTTACCGCTTAACATCAGATGGGCCTTCGGCTTTTCTCGTCATTTAGTAGTTTAAAAAGACGCTGTTTTTTTTATTCGTAACTAAGCCCGTAAAATCACACACTTATATTTTCATATTTGTAAAATTGTGACGGTAATTTCCTGTTAACATTCCACGAGAAAAATAAACTGTTTGCTATTCAAAGTACGTCGCAGGCGCAGCTCGTACTGGAATCTTCATTGCACGCATTGTCCTTCAGTAGTTAGTATAAAGTTCGGGCTCAATTTCTACTTGACATCATTCAGCCACAGCTCAGTGACCACTACAATCAAACAAAATGTTCAAATTGGTATGTTACTACCAATAACGATGTTTGGAGTTTGCAACGTGGATGGAGTTATAGACGATTTTCTTTGTTTTCTAGTAAATGTTTTCTAATTGATTATGTTTATTTACAGTTCATCTTCGCTTGCTTCCTCGCCGTGGCTGCGGCCAAGCCCGGCATCCTGGCGGCGGCCCCCTTGGCCTACACCGCCCCAGTAGCAGCGGCCTATACCGCCCCAGTGGCAGCGGCCTATACCGCCCCGGTGGCGGCGGCCTACACTGCGCCCCTCGCCTACTCCGCTTACTCCGCCTACCCCTACTCTGCTGCCTACTCTGCCTACCCTTACGCATCCCCCTACTCTGCATACTATCTGCGCCGTTGAAAGATGCTCGTTGCAGCGCACATTGTGCTTGAGATAAAATGATGGCTTAAAAAGTAATAAACTGATATACACATGATTACTATTATTATTATTTTATTATTATTAAGAGCCTGTAGTGTACCACAGCAGGGCAAAGGCCTCCCTGCCCTCCTTCCATTCTTTGCGGTTCTCCACAATAAGGGCTTATCCCTTATCCCTTAGTGTCGAGCTCATCTCGCCATCTCCGTCTAGGCCTTCCACGTGGCCTTCCACGTGGTCGTGGTCTGCCCGGCACCCAATCAGTTGCGATCTTCGCCCACTGCTCGTCTGATACACACGTGCCCAGCCCAGTCCCATTTGAGTTTGGCGGAATGATTACAAGATATTGAAAACTTTGGTATACAGAAGCTCATAGTAGTTCTTTTTGTTGAAGGCTAATCCTTTCCATTTTCATTGGCAAAAAATACCCTTAATATCATGTTCTAACAGGTCGCTGCGGATACAACAAAAACATTATAAAAACCAGCTTGTACTTGGTAATACCGACCTACCGATTGATTTTCAACAGACAAAAAAAGGAGAAGGTCCCCTCCATTTTTAAAGTCAGTAAAAATGACTTGAAAAATTACCTCACAGGTATTGGTAGATTATTTTATAATATCCTACCAATATCCGTGACATCGTTTATGCAAAATTTCATGATAACCTGATAAATGGATTTGCAACGCATTTACATATATAGTATGAACAAGTAAGTATACAAACAAATTTAACGAGTATTTTATGTGTATTAGCCCAAATAGTGATACTGAATCTCTAAAAAACAATTTTGTTTTACAATTTGTCAGGATTTAGTGATTGATTTTCGTTTAAGACCGTGTAAATTTGACTTGTTCAAGTGTTTATAGAATAATGACAACTGAAATGTAAATTTCCGCTTCAACACAAAGATCGAATGAAAATTTATGAACATTATTTCTTAAACGCCAAAATTATGGCCTTTAATGATGATTAATGTAGCATCAGCAACTGATATTGAAATAAAAACAGAAAAAAATGCACAGTGGTTGGTCTTATCGCCAAGAAGCGATCTCTTCCAGACTGAGAGTACTGAGAGACTGAAAAATGATTGACAGAAAGGTCAGCATTATTCATGGTTTATTTATAACAAGCTCTCCCGGGAAACTTCGTACCACTCTACTACTACTATCTACTCTACAACTACAACTTTACTACTGCTACCTACTACTAAGTTCTACTAACTAAAAAAAACTCAACTTACTACCTTATCAAGCCAAAAATATAAACATCTTGCTTGAGTTTATATGCAATACGACGTACAATATGACGTGTGAAACTGCGTCGAAATATCGGGAAACTCAAAAAGACTTACATCATGGTAAATATCCCGTAAATATTGTATATCACAGCAACCTTTATATTTCCTGTATCAACTGCATAAAATTAATAGATATAAAGAACGTCTACACGGTAGTAAAGATAAGAGCTGGTCTCTAAGCATCTCTACTCAAACATCCTTAAATGCGACTAAAACTAAGTCTATAACTTTCTCTATACATAAACCACATAACCACATAAACCTTCAAACAGTGGGAAAAAGTCCTAATTTTATGCTCATAAAAATATACAATAAAATACCGGAAGAACTAAAATCAGAAATAAAGGACAACTTATTCTACAATAAATTCAAAAAAATACTTATAAAAAAATGTTATTATTCCTTGAATGAATTCATGACTGAGAAATTTTTATTACAAGTCTAAATAATGTAGGTACTCAATTTTGACTTTAGTTCCCATTAAAATTATTATTGTATTTTAACTACCTCTCCGTGACTTTTTTAAGAAATTATGTAATATTGAATTGTATGTACCGTTTCCTTCATTTGACCTCTATATGTTATTGTAATGTTATTTGAAATGATCTCAACATGAATCAATAGTTTTGACTTAAATCCGTATTGTTCTTAATTAACTTGACTTAATTTGAATCTTATTTTATCTATGGCGTCTTATTAAATACCCACTGAATGTGTACTCACTATTTATTGACATAAAAAAAACAATGTAAATTATTTAATGATCTAATTTAATATAGCATATGATTCTTGAAAACTGACTAAACTTGCAACGCCCTAACAGGGTTCATGTATTACTATTATTTATTATTTACTTATAATAATTATGTATTACCTAGATCTAATGCAAACCATGTACATGAAGCAATGAATAAATAAATTACAAATTACAAATTACCAGGACAACCCATTGGCTCTCATCATAGCATTCCAACCAGTGTCTGCAAACTCCTACTTAACTTCTACCTACTTAACTGTAAATTGTAACTGTCCAATTCTTGAAAAACATAGCAAAATAAAATACTTAGGTTTTACTATAGACCAACACATGTCATACGAATACCACATTAGGTCAACTACAGCTAGAGTACGCAAACTAATCGCTATTTTGAAAAACATCAGACATGCTTCAAATGATGCTCAGCTTAAGTCTACGTATTTCGCTCTATGCCAATCATTATTACTGTATTGCATAAGGTCTTGGGGTGGAGCTGCAAAGTCTCGTTTCCTCCCACCAGAGAGAGCACAGAGTGCCGTGCTTAAAGTTGCTTTCTCTAGACCATTCAGGTATCCAACTACTCAACTCTACATTGAGTCTAATGTCCTTTCTTTCGGTAGGAAACTTTTTTTCCTGAAGATTCTCCTCAAACAGCACAACAACCATACTTAGATGTAACTCTAAAAAGACGAAAGAATAAAGTGTTCATACCTAAATCTTGTAAAACATTATTAGGTCATCATAATTCACAGTTCCTTGCACCTTAAGTTTACAATAAAAATAATAATGTTTGTTTTAATGCCAGAGTTTGAGCCCTCGCCTCTAAACACAAGTGTAAACTTAGTTAGAACGAGGAGTCAATAAGACTTTGAGAGGTTTTTTACAAGTACGAAAGATACATTGTTGGCCATTATATACATACCTTTACCTACAATAATTACTCTGTAAGCCGTGCTTTTGTGAATAAATATTTTTAATATTAATATTTTTTTTAATAACCATGATAGTTTCAAAATCTTGCTGGAGTTTAAGTTAAGAAAAAAATTTAATTTCTGAACGCACCTATAAATATTTTACAACCAAAGAAGCGTTATCATCTACAATGTAAGTTACCGGAACAACCTACATTGTAGATGATAACGATTCTGGGATTCGGGCAAATCCGAAAAATCTGAGATCGTTGACACCGGTCCAGCCGTTCTCGAGTAGAGTTACAACTGGTGTAACTAGCCCGGCTTTGTTTTAAATATCAAAAAGTTAAAACCTATTATGTATTTTATCAAAACAAAAGAAAGGTCAGACGATAAGAAGTAAGTTAGGCAGAGAAAGCTGTAATATATTTATTTAATCTTATCATAATGTTGGCTTAAATTATGCGAAACCAATACAAAGTTATTTGTTTTAATAATGGGCAGTGTAACCTACTTTTAGTGTTATTGGTATTCTCTCAACCCAGAAAGAACAACGTGGAACCATGAGATTTATAACATTTATCACTGTAAGTAAATAAAGGAAATTAGCTCTTCACATCTAATAATAGATTATTTTCACATGATTTGTACAGCGTTAGAGCTCTTACACACGAGCGGCATGTTACCAACGGCATAGGAAACTGCAGCCGTCGACGCGTCGGCGGCAGCAGTCAATACGTCGCTATAGTTCGTATTATTTCGTTTTTATACTCGTGTGTAAGAGCTCTTAGGAACTGGTATTCATTATATACGGTGCCTGGGACATTATTTTAGTAACAGTAGAACTTTTTGTGAATGGTTCATCCGGGGAAGTACTACCACCATACCTACTTCTGCCGCCAAGCAGTAATGTCTTCATTGCTGTGTTCCGGTTTGAAGGGAATGCAAGAAAGAATGCAATTCAGCGTTGGTCACGTGCATAGTGAACGTGATCACCGCGGCATTGCAATTGTTATAGGTAGAGTTTACCACTTAACATCAGGTGGGCCTTCGGCTTATCTCGTCATTTAGTAGTTTAAAAGTGTCACTGTTTTTTTTAAATTATCCGTAAATGTCCGGAAAATGTTAACCTAATTTATTTAATTCTTTTTTATTCCAGATGTTTTTGGTTTCGTTCTCCTTGGTGATTAATGGTTTTGCTCTGGAACGATTACATGAGATTGTAAGTCGATTCCGTGATCTTAATCCTTTCAAAGGTAAAATCGTAGTAATCATTTTAAATACTTTTTGACTGAATTCATAAAAGGAGGAGGTCCTTAACTCTATATAATAGATAGGCTATTTGATCTGAGGTAACAAAGATAAAAATATACAGATGAGTTAAGGACCTCTACACCTTCTCTATTTTGACACCGAAATGTTATATCCCTAATATATATAAATCCATTAAATTTATTTTCATAATCATCGATTGCCCGAATAATCATAATCTATCCCTAGGACCCCTAATATAGTTTCCACTGATATCGATATCCATAATGATTAGACTCCATAAAGTAATTTGCAATTAGGAAAGATATTCATAACATGATTAACCTAGACGGAACAAGGGAACATTTTTCTCATAATTATTTATTACAATAATTTTCATGTTCATAATATTTTGTTGGCAGCCGCTACAGCTGTCGCTTTTTACTAGTTTACCTTAATATTCACCCACCTAGTTTATCCGTAGTCCAACACCGCCGTGTTGGCCTGCGGAAATTGGCCACTGGCGAAAAAATCTAATAAATGTCAATCGTCGAATACAACTCGAATGGGCAGCGTTTGGGAAACTTCGCAACGTCTTTTCGTCCAACATATGTACCTCAGTGCCTTAAGACGAAAGTCTACAACCAGTGTGTGTTACCAGTGATGACATATGGAACCGAGACGTGGTCCTTCACTATTGGCCTTATGAACAAGCTCAGAGTCACTCAACGAGCTATGGAGAGGGCTATGCTCGGGGTTTCACTACGGGATCGAATCAGAAATGAGGAGATACGTAGAAGAACTCGGGTCACCGACATAGCCAAACGGATTAGCACGTTGAAGTGGCAATGGGCAGGCCATATAGCGCGCAGAACAGATGGCCGATGGGGCCGCAAAGTTCTCGAATGGAGGCCACGGATCGGCAAGCGCAGCGTAGGACGTCCACCTACAAGATGGGCAGACGACTTGGTGAGAACTGCTGGTCGGCGGTGGATGCAGACGGCTTCCAACCGCAGTACTTGGAGATCAATGAGGGAGGCCTTTGTCCAGCAGTGGACGTCCTACGGCTGAAATGATGATGATGATAAAAAAACCTATTATCCTACTTTCTCTCCATCTCGGTTCTGTCACAGGCAGTCTGTGTGTACTGGAGTGCCGCAAGGAGGCTTAGTTCATCATCATAATTTTAGCCGCAAAACGTCCACTACAGCTGAACACAGGCCTCCTTCATAGATCTCCTTGAGGGGCAGTTACCATACTCACCCCGCTTGGCAGGCGGGTTTGGCGAGCGCAGTACGGGATGTTGATATACGGAAAGACGCTACTGCCAATCTTCCGGAGGTACCCCTTGGCAGATTCTTACTGCATCCACGGGCTGCGGGCAAGAGAGGACATAACATTCTACTGCCGGCACCCCCGGCCTAGTTACTTGCGCACAATGTAAAGCCGCGGTTGGTTTTTTTGTTTTATTATTTAAGTTTATTTCAAAACCCATTTCTGATGATGGGATCCAAGATAAATCGAGGTGCTTTACTCAAATGTAGCATACATATGGCGGTTTGTGAAAAAATAAACAAATCGTTGACCGTTATCGCTATTTATTATTCCAGGACTCAAGAGTAATGAAGAAAGCCCTTATCCAATGCCATCCTTAAAATACTATGTAGATACCTTTTCCGGTGCAGATCCTTTTAATCTTATGGAGGTTTTTAAGAAGAAAACCCAGCATTCAAAGCCTGGTGTGCAGAAAAAACCTATTAACAACCAGGAGAAACCTGTGTCTCCACAAGAAACGCAGGAAAGTCCTATTCACACGCAGGAAGGGCCTATTGATACGCAGGAAAAGCCTATTGAAACGCAAGAAGGTAGTTTTGATACAAAGAAAAACACTACGCAGACGAGCCCTATTGACACACAGGGAAATTCCTACTAACAGGTTCAGACTGTCAGGAAAGTTTCATCAATCATAAAATCATGTATAGCACCTGTGTATTTTATTATATTTAGTAAACAAAATCCAGAGCTTTTAATGGTAGAAGACAGTAGAGGTAATTACGAACCTAAAGCCAAAATGGATTTACATATTATGTGTCTGATCTATATCTTTTCGAACCATGTTTGCTTAAATATTATTTGAATTGAAAGCTTTATTAGGCTACACACAGGAAAGCCTAGCAATACAGTATATATAGGTAAGGTTTGAACACAGGTATTGAATCGCAACAAGGTCCTATAGACACGCAGAATATCCAATAACACGCGCGCTGTAACGCTCTATTGTTTTAATACAATTCCTATTTTTAGGGTTCCGGACCAAAATGGTAAAAAGGAACCCTTATAGAATCACTCTGTCTGTCTGTCTGTCTGTCTGTCTGTCACAGATGGATATCTCGAGAACTACTAATGCTATCGACTTGCAATTTAAAATGGTAAAAGACAACAGTTTTTTACTTATATAGCATATATAAAAATTTAAAAAAATATTCTTATTTTGATTGCAGGGGGGCGGATAGGGGATCTCAAAAATTTTAAGTGAAGTTACTAGGCCGTGTGGGGTATCATATGAAAGGTATTCATTTGCACATTAATAAACAGTTTTTAGTTTTCCTTTAAACCGTATCGTTTTTGAGTTATTTACAAAAATGTTGAAAAAACGACCGTTCCCCCCCCCCCCCTTATCTCCGAAGTTTGCAGAGATAAGCCCGTGATACTTTTATAGCTAATAGAAGTGTATGTAAACTTTATAGGAAAATTATAGCGAACTCTCTAATTTGCATAGTTTTTTAGACAAGGGGGGTGGAAGGGGGGTTTTCAAAAATCTTGTGAACTTAATAGGTGATGTGGGGTATCATTAGAAAGGTATTCATTTGCACATTAATAAACAGTTTTTAGTTTTCCTTTAATCCGTATTGTTTTTGAATTATTTACAAAAAAGTCGAAAAACCGACCGTTCCCCCCCCCCATATCTCCGAAGTTTGCAGAGATAAACCCGTGATACTTTTATAACTTATAGAAGTATATGTATACTTAATAGGAAAATTGTAGCATACTCTCTAATTTGCATAGTTTTTTAGATAAGGGGGGTTAAAGGGGGGTTTTCAAAATTTTTGTAAAGTAAATAGGTTATGTGGGGTATCATATGAAAGGTATTCATTTGCACATTAATAAACAGTTTTTAGTTTTCCTTTTAGTTGTATTGTTTTTGAGTTATTTACAAAAATGTTGAAAAAACGACCGTTCCCCCCCCCCCCTTATCTCCGAAGTTTGCAGAGATAAACCCGTGATACTTTTATAGCTAATAGAAATGTATGTAAACTTCATAGAAAAATTATAGCGAACTCTCTAATTTGTATAGTTTTTTAGACAATGGGGGTGGAAGGGGTGTTTTCAATGTTTTTGGAAAGTTACTAGGTGATGTGGGGTATCATATGAAAGGTATACTTTTGCACATTAATAAACAGTTTTTAGTTTTCCTTTAAGTCGTGTAATTTTTGAGTTATTTACAAAAATGTTGAAAAAAATAGCGTTCCCCTCCCCTTATCTCCGAAGTTTGCGGAGATAAACCTTTGAAACTTTTATTACTAATAGAAGTGTATGTAAAGATTAGAGGAAATTTATTACAATCTCTCTACATAGCATACTTTTTTAGAAATCATCGAAAGTGTAAAAAATCTACATAAGTTCCGCTATCAGACAAGAGATGGCGCTGTCAAGGTTCTCCAACAAATATAAAACCGCCTTTGTCATAAATTATATTGTATGATGGCACGGAACCCTCGGTGCGCGAGCCCGACTCGCTCTTGCCCGGTTTTATTAATTACGTGATGTAACGAGTATCTTCATTCCCCTGGTTGATAGATAAGTTTCATGAATACAGAAAATAAATAAACGAAATGTTTTGAATTCAGGTTTGTTTTTATTTTTGAAGCCATAATAATATCTCAAGCGCAATGTGCGCTGCATCAGATCATCTTTCAACGGCGCAAGTAGTACGCAGAGTAGGGAGAAGCGTAAGGGTAGGCAGAGTAGGCAGTAGAGTAAGGGTAGGCGGAGTAGGCGGAGTAGGCGAGGGGCGCCGTGTAGGCCGCCGCTACCGGGGCGGTATAGGCCGCTGCTACTGGGGCGGTGTAGGCCAAGGGGGCCGCCGCCAGGATTCCGGGCTTGGCAGCAGCCACGGCGAGGAAGCACGCGAAGATGAACTGAAATTAAAAATAACAATTTAAGTGAAATAATGTGTAAGCTTTCTTTTTGGTAAATGACTCAAGACGCAGTAGTAATTATTGTTGAATAGTTTAAAGGCCATATTCTAGTTCTGATGGCTTGGTGGTAATCTTCACTGACGACCCGCGCTGGGGATGTTTTATGCATTGTCCCTCGTGTCCTACCCAGACCCTAGCTCTGGCTTAAATAACGGAGAAGGGCTCTGGGTGGATGTTGGTGATGTAAGGGTTTAGTTGAAGTTGAAGGCCTGTGTTTGGTCACTATCTTACCTGATGGTATAGACGTAGCGAAGGAACGCACCTATAAGTACCTCATTTAGTACCCTTGCAGATACCCAAATTATAGCTCACGGGAAATAAAGACGGAAGCGCGTATTAAGTAAGCTATGCCCAATATTATATTTCATATTTTTTTTTTATTTAATTCCTTGGAGATTAAAAAAAGAGCATTGTGGCACGATAAAAATGAACCCTTTGTAATGTAATTCGAACCTCCTACCAAAACCTTCAAACCGAAACCATAAGCAGATCATAATTATGGTACGAGTACCTAGTACGACTTCAATGATGTATGACTTAGTTATCGATGCAATTACACATCATGAAACATATTCGATTATAATATAAAAACTTACTAGCTTGAACATTTTGTAGAGCTGGTTAATTGAATGTGAACAGGATAGTTCAAAAGCAGATGCTTGTGTGATGTTCTATAGCATGTTTCCATACGTTTTATACTACTACGTTTGCATTGAGCTTACTATGAAGAAACGGATTTGTAATGCGTGCTTGGAATCTTAATCGTCTCGTACCATCCACTTAGTACCAATGTTAGAGGGTCTTTAGCCCCCAAATCTTATTTGATTTGTACATGGCCTATGCTGGAGTATGCATCACTTGTCTCATTTCAAAAGACAAAATAATGATTTTATAGTATTTTGTACACTTATAGTTAATATATATTTTTCTTGGAAGCCTTAATTTTGTCAAAGGTGCGTTTAGTTATTGATTCATTTTATCAAAGTTGTGTATGATCATTTTCGTCTCTATAGAATCGAGTTCAAGATAGTGATTCGCCAACTTGCGTTCCGTCAAATTTTACGTCGACGACTTTTTGTTAAGAATAAAAAATGCGCAGGTAATATAAAAATACACCTACTTAGCATCAAATTATAGCTTCTTATAAACCTACTTGTGCATCACGTTCTATAAAGATAAGATTAAGGTCACTTCTTTGGGTAAACATTTAAGTTAAGATGACAAAATAAGTGTTTTGTTTGTATTAATCTGCCTAGGGAAAACTAATGATCTCGCATAAAGTATCAATGCCTATTAGCTTATTTTAATATTAGACAGTTTTTGAATACTAGCTGTCCCGGCGAACTTCATACCACCTCATACTACTACTCCTCTACTTCTACTATCTATTACCACATACTACTACTCTACTACTACCTACCTCTATTGTTCTAACTTTTACTACTTACTGTTTCTACTTTTACTAACTACTACAACTTATTACATCTACTTATTTATGATATCATACAGCTTATATGGGATATTAAAATTTATTATTATTTTAGTCTCGGTTGTATTTCCTTCCCTGAACTTTGAAGTATTTAAAACCCAAAATTATTCCATTTATTGAAGCAGGGCAGAACCAAAGTTAAATGGCACGACAGCTACATTTAAGCAAATATACTGTTTGTTCCTTAAGCAGCCGAAATAATTCTACCATCCAATGTGATGATTTTTTCTTGGCACACAATCACTTAGAAATCGCCGGTTGCGGTCAGGTTCAATTCGCATAGCAAATTAAGAAATTACAGAAGTGGTGGTCAGTCGGTAGACGGTTAGAAGAAGCCTGGCCAAAGAAAAGCTGATAGAGCACAGACCGCATAGTCCTGCAATTATAGATACGTTTATTTGTAATAAAATATAACATGAATCAAAATAATCGAACGAGTGAGCAAAGCGAATGAAGAACTCAGTGGTAACTAGGCGTTTGGGCTGAATGTTTGATGTATGTCCACAATTTTTGTCCGAGGATAAATCTGAACGGATGATCGGATTTTGATGAAATTGAAAACTAAGGAGATTACATTAATACAAACCGGTTCACGTGAGGGAATTTTGATTTATGAGGTAATTTTTGAGATATGGGGGTTAATTCTTTTTTTTTTTCGAGAACAACTCTAGAACGGATGATTGGATTCCGATGAAATTTAAAACTTAAGAAGATTACATAAATATAAATCGATTATCGTGAGGGAATCTAGTTTAGGTAGAATCTAGATTAGGTAAAATAGTAGAGGGAATCTAGATTAGATGGGGTAGTTTTTGAGATTGTAGTTATCCGAGGATAACTCTTGAACGTATAATCCGATTTTGATCAAATTTAAAACTTATGGATATTACATCAATACAAATTGACTGTATTGAGGGATATTTTGATAAGTAGTAAAGTTATTGAGATATGGGGATTTATTATTCGATATTTTTTTGTCTGATCGTAACTCTTGAACATATGCTCGGATTTTCATGAAATTTTAACAGGGATATTTTACTAACACACTGTTAGTAGCCAATGCAACGTAGGTTGATCCAAAAATCGAGTTTAAATGCAATGGGACATCATTGAAAGAAGTCGCTCGCTCGTTCTAAGTTGGTGACGAACAACTAGTTTATTTAAGTTCTAAAACTAGTGACAAATTGGCCGCCACTCAGTATGTGCTGTGGCAGAGCGGGCTGTATCACAGGGCTGGTCTTCCATATTGATCAAAATGTGCGATTAGCGGGTATCGCAATACACACGTTAATAAAAAAAATACATATTTAAACATTATCTCAGCATAAAGTTTAATAACTACATAATTATATAAAGCGGCTACTTAGCTCTACAGGACATCATCAAATGAAATGCCATCACATCGCGCAGTGGCCGGCCCGCTTTATTAGCGTGCAGGGAATCCCTAATAACACGCAGAAAAGCCCTATTGACAACCAAACATTTCAATTATAATAATTAGGCCACGCGCTATGTTAGTGTTCCGTAGTTTACCGTAGACCTGTTGTTAGAAGTTAGTGTATGTTTTTTTACGTTTACCAAAACATATTGACAGCAATTAAATAAATAATAATAAATAATGCTGGGCAAATCACACAGCATCATCTAGCCCCAAGCTAAGCAGAGCTTGTGTTATGGGTACTAGATGACTGATATACTTAATACATTATACTACATAGATAGATATTTTTATTATTTATAGAAAAACACCCAGAACACCCTGAACAAATATCTGCAGATCGTACAGACATTTGTCCCGAGGCAGGAATCGAACCCGCAACCCCTTGCGTCGCAGGCGGACCTTCACCCGCTGCGCCACAGAGCTCGTCATTTTTTTTTAATTAATTGAGTTTTTAAAATTAATTGAGTTTTTGGTTTAAAGTATTCCGTGAAAAGTATTTCCGTAAAGTATATATGTTTGGGAAACCGCATCACTTATTTTAGCGACTGTTTCTCTGAAACTAGAAACGCTAGTTTAACCCTTATAGTTTTTTCTAGAAAGTTCGTGGTTAAAACTAGATAAATGTTTTTTTCAGATTTGTAAACCATTTAGATTTTAGGGGGGGAGGGTTTCGCAAACAAAACCCTAAATCGAAACTATATTTGCGACCCCGAAATAGTTTTATAATACCTTTTCAATAAATTAATCCCACACGATGAGAAAATCATAAAAAAAAAAGTTTTAGCGTTATTTTGGCATTGTTACTTTATATCCATGCAAATTGTCAGCTATTTAGCACAGATTACAGAATACTATCAGCTCAGCAAAGCCGGTGACGGACGGATAGACAGACAAAGCGAAACCATAGGGGTTTCTTGTTTTACTTCGAAACTCTAAAGAGCAATACGCCGTAGAGGTAATATACACGGTTCACTTCTACACGGTGCCATTCAGTTTGGATGAAGTCATTGAAAGTCATTTCTTTCTTTAATTTCTCCTCTATTCAACCATAGTGTGATTCAATTAGGGATTGCCAAGACTATTTGTTATTTAGGGTTCCGTTTGCGAAATATAAAAAAAAATGTGAAGGTTTCCTCCGCTACGGATGTTGTTAAATCTGTTCCAATTTAACAAAAATCATGAATGTAGTTTAAAACATGAACTAACTAAGCTCTAGGCTCTAGGTTACGCTAGTTTATTTAGTTTCGGAGAAATTGTTGCTCAGGTAAGTGATACGATTAACCAAACATACCGGAATACTTTAAACCGAAAACTGAATTCACAACAGAAGAGTTAATTATGTGTTGGTAAACGTAAAAAACATACTTTTGGTTACCAACTTTTAACAACTAATACGGTCTATGAGTAACTACGGGACCCTGAACTGTGCGTGGCCCGACACGCACCTAGCCTAATTTATTTTAATAACATATTATATTCTTATCAACAAAGTTTTAGTACTAATCTTTTTCCCTGGTTAAGACACCAGATATAATGAAACAGGAACTAAATAATAAAAGATGTTCAATTAAGTTTTATTTTTTATTTATAGCCATAGTTTTATTTTAAGCGCAATGTGCACTGCATCAGATCATCTTTCAACGGCGCAGGTAGTATGCAGAGTAGGGAGATGCATAAGGGTAGGCAGAGTAGGCAGCTGAGTAGGGGTAGGCGGAGTAGGCGGAGTAGGCGAGGGGCGCCGTGTAGGCCGCCGCTACTGGGGCGGTATAGGCCGCTGCTACTGGGGCGGTGTAGGCCAAGGGGGCCGCCGCCAGGATGCCGGGCTTGGCCGCAGCCACGGCGAGGAAGCAAGCGAAGATGAACTGGAAATAAAATAACAATTAAGTGAATGTTGGGAGGTCGATTTAAGCTGGTAGATACGCCGTGGGGTGCCGGCAGTAGAAAGTTGCTCCTCCTCTCATACCCGTGGATACAGTACGAAACTGCCAAGGGATACCTCCAGAAGATTGGCAGCAGCGTCTTTCCATGCATCAACATCCCGTACTGCGCTCGCCAACCCGCCTGCCAAGCGTGGTGATTATGGTACCTGATCTTGGAGATCCATGAGGGCGGCCTATGTCCAGCTGTGGGCGTGGGGCATAAAAAAAATACCCAGGAGGTATCCCTTGGCAGGTTCGCCAATGATCTCACTACGATCTCAACTGCCGAGAGCACGTAATAATTGTAAGTTATAATCTGCCAGGAGTAAAATTATTTTTTTCCCATTGAAGATGAAAAAATTGTGATGCCCATGGCTGCTATCTTGATAGGAATTAACCCGAATCAATAAATGGGCAAAAAATCCACCGGCAATGAAAGCCTTCAAAGCAAATCATTGGCAGTTCGCCTGGTTGTAGCACTTGTGACCTATAGTAACCGATGTAATGGTAGAAGGTGGAAACTTACTAGCTTGAACATTTTGAAGGGCTGGTTAATTGAATGTGAACAGGATAGCTCAAAAGCAGATGCTTGTGTGATGGCCTGTAACATGTTTACTTACGTTATATACTGTTGCGTTTGCATTGAGCTTCCTTTAAAGAAACAGACTTGGAATGCGTGCTTGGAATCTTAATCGTCACTTACCATTCACCTTAGTGCTATTTGTTGGGGTATCCTAAGCCCCCAAATCTTATTCGGCTCGAAATAAATTTGTACATAGATATTTTTGGGGTTCCGCACCCAATGGGTAAAAACGGGACCCTATTACTAAAACTCCGCTGTCGGTCTGTATAATCTGTCTGTCTTTCTGTCACCAGGCTGTATCCATGTTGTAACCATGATGTATTTTTGTTGCCGCTATAACAACAAATACTAAAACAGGATGAAATAAATATTTAAATACTATAATTAATACAAAAACCGTGATTTTATTGTCGTTTTTTGCTCGGTATTAATAACAGCAACAGGTAGGCGCTTGAAATTTTACAGAATATACACTTAGGTAAAAAAAAATTGAAATGAAAATAAAACAAATATTTGAGGGGGGTAGCTCCCATGCAATAGACGTGATTTTTTGCTATTTTTTGCTTGTTATTTATAACGACAAAAGGTAGCCGCTTGAAATATTAACAGACTTAGGTACGGAACCCTTCGTGCGTGAGACCGACTCGCACTTGGATGATTTTTATAGTAATCGCTTGTTTCTTTTAATGTATAATTTATGGAATGAATTGAATCCGAATGGTCAAAACATGAAAACATTCGCTTAAACCAAAACCATTTTAAACCCCCGACGCAAAAAGAGAGGGGTGATATAAGTTTAACGTTTCTGTCTGTGTATCTGTCTGTGGTATCGTAGGTCCCAAACAAATGAACCAATTTTCGTTTAGTTTTTTTTGTGTCATAGATAATTTCATCCCGAGTGTTCTTAGCCATAGGTTCTTTTCAGACAAGTGTACTCCATCTTAGGCCACACCTTTATTTGTCTCCAAGTTACCTATCTAAATTGGTAACCAAATATTGCCAATAAAAAAATCTAGTGAATATTTATTCCAAAGGATATGTTTGTGTTATTATAACCTCCCAAAAATAATAATAAAAATAACTTTTCTTATTATGATAACCAACTTTACCCGATAATAACTCATGTTATTTTTATTATATTTATTTAAAAAAAACACTTAACTTTTTTTGTCCCGGTAAAGTTTAAGAATAAGAATAACTTAACTTTTTAAACACAACACAACAGCAATACAACAGTTTGTTATAGAATGAGGGGTACATGCCACATTTTATAATTAAATTGTACGGAACCCGCCTTGCGCGAGTCCAACTCACATTGGCCAGATTTTTTTTTATAAAAAAAGCAACTTCGTTGAAACTGGTGGACATTATGTCCGAGGCATGGGCGGAGTTGAAACAGGATGTCGTAAGATAATCATAATATAATCTTGTTTATTAAGCGTGGATATTAAATAAAGGTATTCGTTTTATAGACGGTGAAACTTAAAGCCTACACAAATCGCTTTTGTTCCATACAACTTATGTTTTATAATCATTTGCATTAATCGTTAGCAAAATTATAAAAACAATTATAAAAAGGAATCATAATTTTGAACCTTGAATGATTTTATTCACATTGGTCACTTTGGTCAATTGGAATATATTTTATCTTTAGCGATACTTAATAAAAATAAACGAAAAATACATCTAAATTTTATACAATTAAATTTCTATTCTAAACTAGCTGTCTCGACGAACTTCGTACCCTAAGCATGAACTACCTATTACTACCACTACTAACTGAGTAGTAGTTAGTAGTGGTTCTTCTACTAACCACCACTTGACTACTACTAACTTCTACTTCTATTTAGATATGCCTTCGTTTTCTTCTTAATTAACCTTCCTTTCGTAAACTGGCAAACTAGACGAGGTATTTTAAGGCATCATACCATCATCATCATCATCATCATCCACAGCCCGATTTCACCCACTGCTGGGTATAGGTTTCCCTATACCCAGCAGTGTATCCCCTCCCTAAGTTTGGGCCATCCACCACGATCCTGCGCCAGTCGCATCCATTGACGCCCTGCGATGTGTACCAGGTCGTCGACCCACCTCGCCACCGGTCGCCCGACGCATCTATGTCCCATCCTCGGCCACCATTCTGTTGTTGTCTCGCTCCACCTGTCATCACCATGCCTTGCAAGGTGTCCTGCCCAACTCCACTTTAGTTCCATTATCCTGGTTCCAACGTCTTGGACTTTTGTCCTTCGTCGGATATCGATATTCGGAACTCGGTCGACTAGTTTGATACCGAGCATGGCACGCTCCATGGCTCTCTGTTCAATTCGCAGCCTGTACACATCATATACGAGTACATAATTTGGTTCAAACCTTTACACAGTTTTTAGTTGTAATTTTGAAAGAAGTGAAACCTTTGAAACTATCGAATATATCTATATATGCATCCAAGTGACATATATATATATATATATATATATATATCTCGCTTGGATGCAGTTAGAATCTGCCAAGGGATACCTGTGGAAGATGGGCAGCAGCGTGTTTCTCTGTATCAACATCCTAAAAACGCTGCTGCCCATCTAAGTCTCTGGATACCAAGATTTCCATTTCTTTCATCTTGGATCTCTAAGTACTGATGATAAGGGAGTTGTTGCATACTCGCCACGCTTGGCAGGCGGGTTGTTACATACCCGCGTGGCGAGTACGCAGAGGCTTAGGTCCAGGATTAAATCGTTTTACGGCTGAGGTGGTGATGATGATGAATATCTCACGTAGAATCTAATCAAGTACTTAAACTAATCCTTTGACTCTAATTAATTGGATTTGCTTCGAATCTCTGATTAATGAAAAGATAACATAATGAAGAGAGAGAACTATAAAAGCATAATGCGGTTTTTCGCAGTCTTTTGGATATTGTTCGATTGGTTCCGACAAAAAGGGAGAAATGCTGTTCCGAACGGTAAGCTGATTTCCTATGTCAATTCACGGAAGGTTTTATACACGTCTCATATCAAAAAAGTCTATGCAACGGTGCAGGTCTAATGGCTCCCCTAATGGATCCCCTAGGGGAGATATCAGATCTTACTTTTAAAAAAACTGTTTTTAGTACTGTTGTCTTTCTCAGGATGTTTCTACATTTTTATCATCGATTAGGCTGGTACCCACCCAACAAACCATCCGGTATAGTATACTGACGTTGTATATGTAAATGCCTAAAAACCGACTACAGCCAATCATTATGTTTTTGACACATGTCAAATGTGACAGCAACATCTACAAATTTACTGCATGCCTTATGTCTCTTACAACGTCCCAGGCACTGTAGCGTCCCTCCGTTCCAGCTGTAGGGCGTCCACAGCTGGATAGAGACCTCCCTCATTGATCACTTAGTACTGATATTAAGTGGTGGTTGCCATACTTATCACGTATGGCAGGCGGGTTGTCAAACCCAGTACATCCTGTACTGGGTTTGACGAGTGATTAGATCTCTTCCCCGAAATCGTTAATTCCGCGTAGCAAACTTTCCATTCGCATTTTTCCCCACTCGAACTTTTACCCATTCTCCTTTTTTATCATTCATAAATAATGCCAGTATCATAATTATTCAATTAGGTATTTATCCGATCCTTTTGTTTATCATTCGCGAATATTACCAGAATCATAATTTCCTAATAGCGTCCATAACCGATATTTTTGTTTATTATTCGTGATTAATCCCAGTGTCATAATTTTCTAATAGCATATATAGCATGTCTGACGAGTATGGCTTGGAGTGTGGTGTTCGGCAGGGCGGGATAACTTCTCCTCTGTTGTTTAACCTGTATATTAACGAGCTCATCGGCGAACTCAGCAGCACGCATACGGGTTGTTTTGTTGATAATGTTTGTATCAATATGAACAGTTAAAACCTCTAGAAGACGATCAGGAGAAGCAGCTGAAAAAAAACAACAATCAACTGAACTTGGATAAACTCATATCACAAAATGAAAATGGAATGATAGAATCGGCTGGACCCCACCTTGAAGAAAATACAAAGACGACCCCAATTCAATCAAGACACAAAATAAGTATATGTCACAGGCGTGCGTTCATAATAGGAGGAAAACAGTGTAGTGGACTAGCCACACAGCTTACAAAATCCAGACTTTACAGTCACTACGATAGCTATAAGTTCACTTCTATTGTAAAGCCAAACGCTTCCACGGAAGAAATACTGATGAGCGTAAAACTGTTTGACATAACATCTAATGACAAATTAATAATATCAATAGGACAAAATGATTGTAATGCGTTAAAAATGACTACAGAGCTATGCTTATTTTTAAAAGAAATTCACTGTCCTGTAATATTCATAGGTATAAATAAAAATTATTATTTCATGGAAAACAAATTAAATGAAATGTTACATTTAATAACGAACCAACATGAACAATGCTATTTTACAAGGACTTATCAGAGCAGGAATTTATCTTTGTTGTGTTACAAAATTAATTCCTTGTTAGATCAGCTAGATTATAATAAGAGGTTTTTATCATTTAATAATAAAAAAATAACATTAAATTCAACAAAAAAAATAAAATTGACTCGAAATCAAGGTACACAGACTGATAACATGGTTAAAAATCTAGATGAACATTTGATGGCATGCGCTCACATCGACGAAAACAACGCACTAACAGAAATTAAAAACCAAACATTTTTTCGCGACTTCTAATAATGATAGCTTTGTAATCTTCCATCAGAACATTGCGGGAGCAATAAATAAAGCAGATGACATACAAATAGCAATAAACTTACTTTATGACAATAAAATCAATGTTGACATAATATGTTTAAGCGAAACATTTATAAAATCAGGAGATGAAAATAATATGATTCTAAATGCATTTGAATTGGCAAGCAGCTACTGTAGGAAAGATCAGAGACGAGGAGGAGTTTGCATTATGACAAGGCCTTGTTTAGAATACGAACGTATAGAATGGCTAGATAATATCTCAGTAGATAAACATTTTGAGATATGTGGCATAAAAATATGTAAACATAAGTTAAATATTTTTTGTATCTATAGAACACCAACTTCAGACATTGACATCATTTTTAGAAAATTACAAATATTACTAAACAGATTAAATAACAAGGAAAATTACAAAAACATATTATGCGGTGACTTTAACATAGACATTTTAAGTGATAGTAAAATAAAAGATGAGTTTATAAACATACTGTACAATTTTAAAATGAAAATTCATATCAATAATCCTACCAGACAAAATACTTGCATTGATAATATTTTAAGTAATATCAAAGAAGCAGAAGGTGAAACACACGAACTAGGACTTTCGGATCACAACACGGCACAAACCTTGTCAATTAAAGTGCAAACTAAGTATTATTTCCCAAAGTATTGGTTTGTTTATAAAAGGGACATGAGTTTAGAAAATATAGTTAAGTTTAATTACTATATTAGAAATCTTTCTTTCTCAGATGTATTTAGGGAAACTGACGTCAATAAAGCATTTTCATTGCTACATGACGAGATTTGTCTTTTCCATAAACTCTGCTTCCCACTGATAAAAGTGAAAATGAATCGGAACTCAGTAAATCCTAAATGGGTCACAAAAGGTCTTAAGCGGTCGTTCATAACAAAGAGAAAATTACAATACAAATACTATAAAAGCAAAGGCTTGCACGATAAGAATACATACAAAACATATAGTAAAATCCTTAAAAAATGTGTAGTTAATATGCAAAAAGAGAAAAATAAATTATATATAAAAAAATCAGACAACAAATGCAAAGCTACATGGAAGATAGTGAATAGCAGACTTAAACAAACCTATGAAAACAGGGAAATACAACAAATTTCAGACGGTATGCAATCATTAAACAAAGGCCAGGACATCGCAGAATACTTTAATAGATATTTTGTTAATATTGCAAATGGTGACAAAGAAGATGAAAGTAAACCAAATAATAGGAATAATCAAATTAGGAAAGGAGTATTAAATTCAATATTTTTAGAACCAGTATCTTGTGAAGAAATTATAAAAACAACCCTACATTTAGGAAATACAAATTCTACTGGTTATGATAATATTACTACAAAAATGCTAAAACAAAATATATGTGCACTATCAGAACCTCTAACCTACATAATCAACCTTTCTTTCGAAAATGGTACTTTCCCAGACGCACTGAAATGCTCAGTGGTTAAACCGCTTTTTAAAAAAGGTACAAAAACAGATGCAGGTAACTATAGACCTATCACTTTAGTCCCTACACTTTCTAAAATACTAGAGAAAGTTATGGCCACGAGGGTTGTTAAATTTATGGAAAAAAATGAAGTTATAAGCAAAGAGCAAAATGGTTTCCTTAAAAATAAATCCACCACTTTGGCATGTTTTAAACTTGTCAAAGAAATTCTTGAAGCCGTAGATAATAAGTATGTTACAACAGCAGTATTTTTGGATATGAGTAAAGCGTTTGATATGGTGTGTCATAAAAATTTGTTACATAAACTAGAGCAATATGGCATAAGAGGATCTGCATATAAATGGTTAGAGAGTTATTTACATAACAGGAAACAATGCACAGAAATCATTAAAATGTGTCCAAAAACCAAAACAATGGAAAACTATAGGTCTATGTACTTAACAAACCATTATGGTGTACCACAGGGTAGCGTCCTGGGACCGCTTTTGTTTATATTATATATAAACGAACTGCCAAACTCGACTGACCAGTATACTATATTGTTTGCCGATGATACAACTATCCTTACTAAAGAGAAAACCTTTGAAAACGGGGTTAATGTTACAAATAAAGCTCTTAAAAATATAATTGACTGGTTAGAAAGAAACAATTTAAAAATAAATACAAAAAAAACTAAATTTACGAATTTTTCAACTTATAGTAATAATAGTAAACGCGGAAATAATTTGGATTTTAAGATTAATTATAATAATATTGACATTGATGAAGTATATGACATTAAATTTTTAGGAATCGTTTTAGATAGACACAGTAATTGGAAGGCACATGTAGATGTTGTATGCAAAAAAATTAATAAATTTGTTTATGCACTTAGGAAAATTAAAAACCTGACAAACAAGGACACAGCACTTATGGTGTACCATAGCCACGTGTGTTCAACACTAAGATATGGGGTAATAATGTGGGGAAACTCAACAGATGCTTCTAGAGCTTTTATAACCCAAAAGAAATGCATACGATCAATCTTTAACCTGAAATGGACAGACTCTTGCAAACCAGTATTCATCGAACAAAAATTACTTACCTTGCCAAGTTTATATGTATTTGAGATGTGTAAATTTGTTAGAAATCATTATTCGCTGTTCGAAAAAGACGATAATGCTAAGTTTAAACGTAATATTATACAAAAACCACTGATAGTGCCACGGTACAGACTAAAGATGACAAACAAAAACTGCTATGCCATGGCAGTAAGGATATTTATCAAGCTGCCGAAAAGTTTTAGAGATATGCCTGATCCAGAATTTACTAGGAAACTTTATGATTGGCTCTGCGAAAAATGCTTTTATACAGTAACAGATTTTTTGACATTTAAATTTTAAGCAAATACCTAATGTTATTTTATTATTAATTATTGAAATTTAATTTTATTGTATGATTGTTACTTAATGGAATTTTGTATATAATTTATGGATAATGACTTCATGCATGACTTAAGTTTGAATTTTAAATTATATAATATAAGTACATAACTTTGTGTAAAAGCAACCTACATATAAATATTTGTACGACCGGAAGGTCAAAATATAGTGATACAACCTATTTAAGCCCATCTGTAAATCTACCTATATTTAAGCAAATAAATAATTCATTCATTCATTCATTCATTCATTCATTCATTCATTCAATAACATCAGTTACGCTGACGATATGGTGCTGCTGGGTCCGTCAGTGGGCTCTATCTGCAAGCTTATTAATATCTGTGAGGTTTATGCGGCGGAGCACGGGCTAACATACAACTCTAAGAAGAGTGAAGTGCTGGTATTTAAAAGTGGAAATATAAAGCTAGTCCATGTTCCGCCCATAACACTTAACGGTGCGGCTCTGAACTTTGTCGATAAATTTAAATATCTTGGCCATTTGGTGACGGACAGTCTGAACGATGACGCAGATGTGGAAAGAGAGCGTAGGGCGCTGGCCGTACGAGGAAATATGATCGCCCGTCGATTTGCACGTTGCTCGAGAGAGGTGAAAATCACTCTATTTAAGGCTTACTGTCAGTCCTTCTACTCGAGCAGCCTCTGGCTGAACTGCACCAAACGTGCGGCCAGCACCCTACGCGTGCAATATAACAACATGTTTAGGATGCTGATGCGGCTGCCTCGCTTTTGCAGCGCATCTGGGATGTTCGCGGAGGCGCGCACAGACGGCTTTTAAGCTATTATACGCAAAAAAGTCAATTCTCTACTTCAGCGTGCACGAGGCAGTAGCAACAGCATCCTTCGGATGATAGTTTCTCGTTTAGACTGTCCCATCCAAAATAAATGGATGAAAATAATGATGGGATCGGAGTCTTTATAGGTTATTATCTTAATTAATTGATGTATAATTTTAATATATAACATAATTTTAATTTATTTGATGATGCTGTAATTTTGCCATATTTTAATTCTATTTTTGTTTATTTGTATTATGTTCCGAATTTAATGTGATCTAAATTTTATCCTGTGTCTTATTTGAAATGTGTGATATGAATTTTTAATTTGAAATAAATGAGTTAATAAATATCTAGATAATTTATTTTCTTAATATTGGCGACGAATACAAGAGGAATTATTTCCTAACAGGTACGTACCTATCCATGATATACATATATTACCTTCTGCCATTTTACCTTCACCACTCTTCTTTACCTAAATACACTTTATTTTCAAGTTTTCTAGCTAAATTGCATAAAATATGATTTGTTACATCAATTTATGAAAAAAAATAAACAATGTAATAATATTTTGATAAAATTGTATTCTTAATACAATACCATAAAACCAAAGCAGCAACAAAAAAAAATCTTCCTATTAGTTTACCTAATGAAGCAGTAACAGGCGTCTTCGTTTGGCGAGCTATATGTAGGTATACTAAACGGAAGCTATAGTGCTAGTACCTACGAGTATCTCAATACTAATACATGCACTCAGTAGAATATAAAGTAACTTGTGGTTAAAAATTGATAATAGTATCACGAAGAAAGAAACCACTTAGTATTTTAAGTATGACAGTTGTTGAATACATATGTATGTCGATGGATGTCATACCAATGAGAAAATTTTGCTAAATTTTTTGTATTTTAGTGTCTCTATCTGTATATTTTTTGTTCCGTTTCTGATAAACGTAGCGTCCCATTTCATTTTGCAAAACAATAAAATCGACTACATTTGCCTCAGCTTTTAGCTGCGAAATAAAGTAAAACAGATTATAGTTTTTATTCATTCTGCCATTAATTTTTTTGTGCCAGCTTTCTGTAACATTATTCGTTCGGTGCCGGTGCCCGAAGCAGGACAAAACATCTATCATTTCGATTCTAATCCATTGTCTTGTCATGTAATCATTAAATTTTGTTATATTTGGCATGTTCGGAGTTTCAACTAACACTGAGAGCCATCCTTCGTGTATTTTTGTATTAGGTAAATGTGCAAGAGCTACACATTTTGCTAAATAAGCACATCCTTCTCGGGTATCTGTTAGATCCCATTTTTCACCATTTTTGTAAACCGCCTGGCAATAATGAAAAAAGCAGCCTGTTAAGGCTGCAGATGGATATATAGCTCACAGAGCGTTCATTGCCGCAGTCTCATAGTCACTCTTGATAAAGTCTGGACGAAAATTAGGAATATTTTCCTTAATCGCTTGAAATAACTCTTCATATGTAGCCTGGGTCTTATTAGGCAACAGTGCATATATACACGGGACGACTTTACGGTATTGTACGTTTTATGGTATTGTATTAAGAATACAATTTTATCAAAATATTATTACATTGTTTATTTTTTTTCATAAATTGATGTAACAAATCATATTTTATGCAATTTAGCTAGAAAACTTGAAAATAAAGTGTATTTAGGTAAAGAAGAGTGGTGAAGGTAAAATGGCAGAAGGTAATATATGTATGTATATCATGGATAGGTACGTACCTGTTAGGAAATAATTCCTCTTGTATTCGTCGCCAATATTAAGAAAATAAATTATCTAGATATGCTATTAGAAAATTATGACACTGGGATTAATCACGAATAATAAACAAAAATATCGGTTATGGACGCTATTAGGAAATTATGATTCTGGTAATATTCGCGAATGATAAACAAAAGGATCGGATAAATACCTAATTGAATAATTATGATACTGGCATTATTTATGAATGATAAAAAAGGAGAATGGGTAAAAGTTCGAGTGGGGAAAAATGCGAATGGAAAGTTTGCTACGCGGAATTAACGATTTCGGGGAAGAGATCTAATCACTCGGTTTGACAACCCGCCGTTGATACACGGAAAAACGCTGGCGTCTGCCTATCTTCCAGAGGTATTCCTTAGCATATTCTTACTGCATCCACGCGCAAAAAAGGAGAGGCAACATGAGAGAGAGCCGGCCCCCCCTCAGCTTAGTCTTTAAGTAAGGCCTTTTGATGTTTTTATTCGGTCTGCCAAAATATTATCATGTGCACACATGATACAAAAAGTGCTAATATAGCAGTAACACTGTCTAATTGCCACGTAGTACCGGCAGTAGAATGTTCACCCTCCTCTCTCGTCCGCAAATGCAGTAAGAATCTGCAAAGGGTTACATCAGGAAGATGGGCAGCAGCGTCTTCCTGTGTATCAACAGCCCGCGCTTCGCTCGGCAACCCGCCTGCCAAGCGTGTTGAGTTTGGCAGAAACCCCTTAAGATCAGTACTTTCCAAGTCCATTAGAAAGGCATAAGTCCAGCAGGTGGACGTCCTACTGCTAAAATGATGATGATGATTGTCTAATTAAATTACCATGGTTTAAAGCTTCTAAATGTGTTAGAGAGAGCAGCATATTGCCGTTAGAAATTCTTAATTTTTTTTTAAATGCCTACACTAAAAAAAAAAATTAACCCACCTAACTTTTACATGCCTACTTTCTGCATGCATACTTTCCGAACCAATGTCGCTAGATGCCAAGGGACTTATGGAAATATACCGTGCAGCTCTTAAAGAAAGATTTTCAAATCAAATTGTAAATTCGAACGTAATCTAAATTAAGAATAGTCTATAAGGGTGTCATGTAACCAAAACCCTGTAAAATAATAAATGATTTAAAAAAAAAAAAAAAAAAAAACCATTTAACTTTCACATGCCTTAGAAAAAGCTAAATAGAAGAGCTGAAACCTATTTTATAAGATCTCTTTTAATACTCTATTTTCTTTTAATAAATTATTCCATTTCCTTTCAATATTTGATAGATGAATTGTTCAATATTTCATCAATGGATTTTTGTTTCAGTGGATCATACTATTACTAGCATATCTCGCGACTGTATCATCAGTGAGTATGCAGACACGCAAGTTTACCCGTCAACCTTATCATGGATATGTCAGGCGTGTCAACGTTGTGCCTGTAGCAGTAAAGTTACCGTTTAACCACCCTAGTGTTATAATGAGAAAACCCATACAAACTCGTTTATGAAAATAGAATGTTGATGAAATAAATTACCTCTATTAGAAACTAATAATCATCTATTTTACTTTCAAAAGACGCTTGAGTTACACTATTCATTGTTATGTTACACGGGTCAGGGAATGGAGCTTTTACGCGGCACCTTCTCCTTAAGTAAAAGCTCCAATCCCTGAGGAAAGCTCCCCTCGGAGTAACTGAACACGTTGGAAACCTATTTTCAACGAATACCTAATTAACGTGAGTAGAAAACCCGTTTAACCTAACAATCTATGTATTTCAAAATACAAAATTTAAAAGTTACTTACATTATTTTTATATAAGGTATATAATAATAATAATATTTATAAAAAAATGCTTTATTATAATAAAGCATATATTTTGTTGTATTTTTTGTAAATTGCCACATCAAGGTCCCTGCGGCCGCACTGAATAAAGTATATTTTGAGTTTGTGTTTTTTTTATTTGAATACCTACATAATATAGGTAGTTATAATAACATAGAAAAAGACATTTGTATCTAATATAGATGATTTATACAGCATCAGCAACTGGTAATCATGCTGTATGGGACGCTGCATTGTCTAGGATTGCTAGATAGATAAGGCCTGCCCAGCACCTACTACATCCCCTCAGCTTGGTCTGCTATTAGTCAGAGGACAGCACAAGTCAATAAATAAACAGATACGGTTATTGTAATTTACCATACATCCAACCAGATTTTAAAATATTCATTACCTGCCATATAATTTCAACAAAGAAGTATTTACTGCGTGCACGAAGGGGGTATAGGATCTGATCATCCTGGAGTATTATTACGGCTCTTTGGTCGACAGGCCCCGCTCGAACTGGCCCCTCGAGTCCAGTTGACCTAATGCATGTTTTGAATTGGTCAACTGGCCCCGCTTATAGATGTTGTTATTAGAATAGACGAGAAGAAAAGTGTTTCAACTTTTGTCGTTATTATCATGGATTATATAATTAATCGTCATAGCAGTTAGTTTTAAACGCAAAGTGCTAGAAACACTCATTACGCGAATAGCTTGCCTGAAACCATAGAGAGAAAAAAAAGATTGACTATGCAATAAACGAATTACCTAGCGGCAATATTACTGTAGGCCATTGCTTAAAGAAATTAAAGTTTAAATTTTTTTATACATTTTTAAGTCTGATTCTAAGGTACATAATTTTGTATATTAGTTAAGGACATTCAATCAAAGAGCAAGTTTTATTTATTTATTTTTGTTATTTGTTTATGTTAGCTTATTAGCATGAACTTAATGAAACGACTGTAATTTTTAAGTGGCTGTTTATATTTAATTGATGTATGTATATTGTTGTTTTGTGAATATTTTTAAGTACGTAAGCATCAAAATTTATCAAACAACTGTGATTTTTATGTTTCTATTTTAATTTTGTATTAGTGTATAATGTTGATTTTGGATAGTTCTAAGTACGCATTATTCGAAAGACTCATTTACCTATATTTTAAATTTAATTTATTGTAAGTATATTGTTGATTTTGAATAGTTCTAAGTAAACAAACATATATCAAAAGGCTGATTTTTAAATATTTGAATTTTATGTTGTTGATTAAAATACCTCTGATAAAGCATTAATCAAACGACTGTGACTTTTAAAAACTTTAATTTTACATTGTTGTATATTGTTGATTTTGACAAGGTTCTAAATAAAGCAAGAAAACTCAATAAACATAAATATCATATTAATAACCATGGTGTTTAATTTTTGTTTATGATAAACAAAAATTTATTCACATCTGTACACGGGTTTGAAATTATACAATAGATTTTTTGTTCAAATTAGTAATGGGCCCAGTCGACTAAAGAAAAGTAATAAATGAAATGCATTAGGTCAACTGGCCCCGTAGGGCCAGTTTTTACCGGGGCCAGTCGACTAAAGAGCCAATATTACATTTCAATAATTTTTAAGTTCTTGCAGTTTTTCTTAAGATTGCAAATCATACAAACTGTTATAATTAATCCAGCAAGAAAACATTATTTTACCGTTTTTCTTGTGTCCCCATAACATAACATCTGGTTGCTTTGGACAGAGAATATCAAAAAATCACTTTATCGTGATATGTGAATATATAACATTTCCAATGGCACCTATACTTTCTGTCACTTTAATTTAGCTTGTCACTAATCTGCAATACCCCATTTCCCATTTCTTTCTTTCTTTGGACAGAGAATATCAAAAAATCATTTTATCGTGTTATATGAAAATAAAACTATAGGTGCCATTTCCAATGGTAGGTGCCATTGGAAATGGCAAAATACTTTCTGTAAATTTTAGTTGGTCACTAATCTGCAATACACCATTAATATGCATTATATATTTTTTCATAAAAATAGGTTAGGTCCTGGTTGTGTTGCAACAATAACGCACGAGCCGAGCGGGCAATACAAGTGTGCCGCAGCGGCGAAGTGCCAGAAAAATATATTTTAAGACAAATATATAAATTAGGCTACTGATCATTTATATTTTGACGAGCTCTGTGGCGTAGCGGGCGAAGGTCCGCCTGCGACGCAAGGGGTTGCGGGTTCGATTCCCGCCTCGGGACAAATGTCTGTACGGTCTGCAGATATTTGTTCCGGGTGTTCTGGGTGTTTTTCTATATACTATAATAAAAATATCTATCTATGTAGTATAATGTATTAAGTATATCAGTCATCTAGTACCCATAACACAAGCTCTGCTTAGCTTGGGGCTAGATGATGCTGTGTGATTTGTCCAGCATTATTATTATACAGCGTGTCCCGTAATTGGGGTACTAAGCCGAAAGGGGGGTTTTCTACCCCCCCTGGCAAACAACGTTTGTTCTACGACTTTCTTGATTTTCAAATTTTTCAGTGATAAGATAACGTTCAAAGTTTATACCAATTTCATAAGAGTGACAACCCTGCTCTCAGCTGTTACGGGCAATGACCTATTGACCGCCGGGGATTCCCGCGGCGCGCCCGCAACGCGCTTGTGCGTATATTGAGTGTGGGTATAGGTGCGTGGTGTGCGTAGGCGCGTAGGTATGTATTACGGACACACGTCTGTTATACATTAGGGTTGACAGCGACTTGGAAAACTTTAATTTTGTATGGAAACCTGAAAATACGTTTTTCTGAAATCTTTCTTCGCCTTTGCATTCCTTTGGTGGGGGGTAATTTGCAGCTCCTGGCTTCATACACCAGTTACGGGACACCTTGTATATTATTTATTAGGTGATAGATGGTGACGACCTCGTTATCATCTATCACCTAATAAATATAAACGGAACACCTAATAAATATCGGTCGACGACCGATAGGTAGACTGAACATTTTCTTCTGAATTTGCTGAGAGGATGGTATAAGTGCTGGGCAAGCCTAACCCATTTAACAATGTCCAGACACTGCAACCCATACAGCTGCCACCAAGCAGTCATGTCCACATTGCTGTGTTCCAGTTTGTAAGGGGTTCAAAAAAGTACACATCGCAGGGCGTCAATGGATGCGACTGGCATAAGATCGTGGTGGATGGCGCAAACTTAGGGAGGCCTATACCCAGCAGTGGGTGAAATCGGGCTGTAGCTGATGATTATGATGATGATGATAAATAAAATCATTCCCATACCCAATATTTTTTTCTGTATGAAAATATGAGTGGTTTCATTGCTCAGAATTATATTTCTCCTAGATTTATTTAACCTACCTAGTTTTGTCTCAGGTATTTTCTGACCGAATATTTATTTATTTCCTGTGTAACTTCAACTTTGTGCTATTAGCCCAACAATAAATAAGTGTGTAAATAAGCCGTGGGGTGCCGGCAGTAGAATGTTACCCGTCCTCTCCTACCCGTAGATGCAATAAGAGCCTGCTAAGGGACACCTCCGGAAGATGGGCAGCAGCGTCTTTCCGTATATCAACATCCCATACTGCGCTCACCAACCCGCCTGCCAAGCGTGGTGAGTCTGGCAACTACCCCTCATGAAGATCCATGAGGGAGGCCTTAGTTCAGTAGTGGACGTTTTACGGCTGAAATGGTGATGATGAAATAAGTGCAAAATTATTTTTTTCCCTTGTAAGTCAGTAAGTTTAATAATTACTAATAGCCGCACACCGCGGTTTCACTCGCGTAGTTCCTGTTCTCGTAGGAATACGGAGATAAAGTATAACTAATGTTACTCAGGGATAATAAAGCATTCAAATAGTGAAAGAATTTTGAAAATCGGTCCAGAAGTTTTTGAGTTATTTCGTACCAAACATGCAAAATACAACATTGTATGTTGTGACAAATCTTTCCTCCTTATAATATTGAGAGATTAAGAGATACAAACTGATATTAAGCCTAAAACCTAAATATAGCTACAAAAACTATGAAACATAATGCATTCATCAGGTCATAACCACACCAAGTTTAGAGTTGTATCCGTCTAAAAGACATAGTCCTTGAACTAATCTGGACCAGTGTCACGGGACGAGGCCGTACGTGACTAAACTACCGAATATTAAAGAGGATATTCGTCTAGTTATCCGCTAACAACTCCATAAAGTAATATTGCAGTGGTATAAAAAGCGGAACAGGATATTCATCATTACACTTCGAGTCCAGATCTGATCTTGTGCACCGCAAGAAAAATCAACAGTTTCAAAATGTTCAAATACGTGAGTATTTACATTTACATAATATAATTAACTTATCCGTACATTTTGAATATATACACGGTGTAATATAATATGTATGCCCCGAGCTGAGATAATTTTGTCCACCACAAAGAACAACAGTTTTACAAGCTTCAAACTTGAAAAGACTTCAAGCTCTTTTCTTATATGAATACAACCTTCTGAAATTGTGATCTTACATAAAAAAAAACTTAAAATACATTACAGATATAGTATTTGTGGTCCCCTTTTAAGTAAAAAATAGTTGTACTGGAGGATCACGCTCTTCCATAACGTGTTAAATACAATAACTATAAATTAAGCTTGGACATACATACATCAACTAGTAACATTAAAATAAAATATACTAAAATACAAATTCTCGATTTTTTTCCTACCAAACTACTTGATGCAATTGCTAAAACCCCTATATCAGTGTATTACACCTGTATTACTAGTGTATTATATTATCTGTGATTACACATATCTTAATATCATTCATCATCATCATTTCGGCCGTAATACGTCCACTACTGAACACAGGCCTCCCTCACGGATCTCCATGAGTGGTAGTTGCCATACTCACCACGCTTGGCAGGCAGGTTGGCGAGCGCAGCACGGATGTTGATACACGGGAAGACGCTGCTGCCCATCTTCCGGAGGTATCCCTTAGCAGACTCTTACTGCATCCACGGGCATGAAAGGAGGGGTAACATTCTACTGCCGGCACCCCACGGCACTTATCTTAATATATATATTGCCTATTATAGCTTGTGTATATATATATAATGGCATGGCAAATGGCAGCAATGGAACCCGTTTTAACTCTCTCTAAACAGGCAAAACTTATTTTTGTATAGCATTGTTACATACTTAGTTTGTAAGATACTGGTAAGATAAAAACATCTACTTGAATCAAAATGATACCTTACAGTTAGGTTGTGGAATGAGCTACCTGCCGCGGTTTTTCCCAGAGCTGGTTTCTGTATGGCGTTCTTTAAAAAAGGCGTTTTGAGATATTTGAAGGGTCGGCAGTGCTAGTGTGACTCCTCCGGTGTCGCAAGCGTTTATAACCTACGATAACCGCTTACCATCAGTGGGACATGCTTGTCTGCTACCTTACAAAAAACACAACAAAAACTAATGCTAGCTGAAAATAAATCGTTATAACTCTTGATATCTCCAACAGTTGCTGTTCGCCGCTCTCCTGGCTTTCGCTGCCGCCAAGCCCCTTGTAGTGGAATACCCGGTTGGGTACTCAGCACCCTACGCTGCGGCATACACCGCGCCCGTGGCATACTCCGCATACAGCGCATACACCGCTCCTCTCGCCTACTCGTCATACAGCGCATACTCGCCATACGCCTACTATGTGCGTTGATGATTTAGATCAGCTGTTTCTTCGTGATAGCTAATCTATGCACAGGCCGGACCTCTTACTTGACTTGCTCACCGAATAATTTTATGTACCATGCATTAAATAAAATCAATACTACACAATTTTTTTGTTTTGCCACCGTCATGCCCTATTTTTCCATGTTTATTTATTAGATAAAGTAATTCAACTTTTAGTTCTGTATATTGCTTTCTAGATTCGAAGGTTCATAAACTTAGTAGAAATTTACTCGTTTGAATTATTTTTGTAGTAAGATTTGTTAATCGTACATATTCTCCAACTTATCATCACAAGCCAAAAGGACTTGTGATGTTAAGTTGGAGAATATGTACGTCCTCTTCCTATTTTTTTATCACGCATTGCTGTGATAAAAAAAATAGGAAGAAAGGATAATTTTTGCTCGTTTTAGTGGTTGTTCTTTAAGCGTATCAACGTTTTAGTCTTAAAACAAGCAAGGAACAAAAGAAAGTAAAAGAACACCCTGCATGCCTCCTTAGCAAACTAGAAGATCACAGTCACCTCATACAGGAGAGTAATGAAAATATAAAAAATCTAAAAGAGGCAATGGATAGGCAAGAAGAGACTCTCGAGAAAACTACATACGCGAGTATTGCAGCCGGTCAGCCCATAAGACATACCCCGGAACATGCCACTCCGTTGTGGTCACCTCGAAAGACATGGAAAACAAAGTGAAAAAATATATACCGGAACCTCGACCAAAGGACGACAGAATAGAAATAAGATACAGAAAGAAGCGCGGAATCCTCACGCGAACCACATCATCGTTCGAGTATCCACTGACCTACGGAACAGCGTGATAGAGGCTGGAGTGGTCCACATAGACCTACAAAGGGTAAAAGTAGCAGAACAATAACCGCTGGTCCAATGCTCACTGTGCCTAGGATATGGTCACGGGAGGCGTTTCTGTAGCGAAACCTTAGAAAAGCGCAGCCATTGTGGTGGACCCCACATGAAATCCGCATGCACCAAATGGGTATCAGGAGCGGCACCGACGTGCTGCAACTGCCTCCGTCCAAAGGTTGATACAGTGCAGCACAATGCAATAAGTAAGGAGTGCACGGTGATAAAGAGATGGGACGCCATAGCGAGGGCCAGCGTTGCCTATTGCTAAAGTGGTCACGGGCACCCAAATCAGAGGCCCACAATACTTAGCAATTCAGGCGAACCTCCAGAGAAAACAACTAGCCACAAATGAGCTCATGATCCAGGCGAGCAATAGGAAACCAGCATTTGCACTACTCCAGGAGCCATATGTGGGCGGGACAAAAAGTATGAAGCAGTATAGAGGGACAATAATTTTCCAGAACACATCGTCAGCTGACTGAGTAGTCAAAGCCACGATAGCGGTTTTTGACAACGAGTTAGACGTCATTCAATACCCGAATCTCACTACGAACAACATCGTTGTAGTGAAAATCCGCAAAATTGTCTGGAAAATTCTTGTAGCCTCCTTCTATTTTGAGCCAGACCGCCCCATAAAACCTTACCTGGAGCATCTTAAAAAAGTAAAAACGAAAGCTGGATATATGAGGCTCATCACTGGAGGTAACACGAACGGTAAAAGTTCCTGGTGAGGTAATAACAAAATAGACAACAGAGGGGAAGACCTGGCTGAAGCACTTGAAGAACTTGGCCTGCAGGTACTGAACGAGGGGAACATCCGAACCTTTGACACCATTAGAGGGAATTAAAGATACACCAGCCACATCACAGCGTGCACAGTAGACCTACTAGACCTGGTGGAAAAGTGGACTGTAGAAGAAGACTTATGCGTTCGAGACCTTATTATCAATCCTCTTATTGAACTGGCGAAAAAGTCTTTAAATAAAATAGGTTGCAAGTTGCTTGCAACAATGCTTAATGCTTTATGGCAACTCATTTAAAAATACAGAGAAATTCCCGACAAGTTTCAACTTCTATTCGCTTGTGGGGAATACCCCTGTATTGTTTCTCTTCTTTGTCCAGTGTTGCCAATAATATCAAACAAAAATACTTATTATAAATGTTATATATTAAATTTATTTAATCATATGTATTTGGCATACTATCCTGGTTGAATTTTTATTGTACCTGTGAGTTTTTGTTGAAAAATTCCGTTGACAATTATATCAACGAACGATTTTTATCGCAATGTTGCAAGATTTGTATAATTTTTTTTGGAAATATAGCATTAAACGTTGGGATCTGCTGTCAAAATTCAATGGCAAATCGGAAATCACTTTCAAAAAACGAAATCTAATTAGATGGTCCAGCGTCAATAAAATATTTACTATAAAACTTAGTTTTTTGATATAATCAAAGCATTAACAGAAATAGTTTTGAAGAGTTCCAGTAAAGATGAACTTAATCAAGCAGAGATTATCAAAACAAAAATGCTGAATTTCGGATTTGGACGAGGTTGGTGAGTGACGAGGCCAGTCGAGCTATAGCAGAGACAAACGCAGAGATGCAAATTTATAGAAATAACATCTAATCCTTCCAGTGCAAATAACATAAACTAATCCAGTGAAACTGTATGAAAAAAGGCAAAGGAAAGTTAAAAAAATATTTGGATGAATTAGCTTCTGATTAGCTGCCGTGGGGTGCCGGCAGTAGAATGTTAGCCCTCCTCTTATGCCCGTGGATGCAGTAAGCGCCTTCTAAAGGATACCTCCGGAAGATGGGCAGCAGCGTCTATCCGTGTATCAACATCCCGTACTGCGCTCGCCAACCCGCCTGCTAAGCGTGGTGAGTCTGGCAACTACCCCTCATGGTGAGGCAATGCTGCTAAGAAGGTACTTTTCGGCCAACAAATTCGAGCTCCTAACGGCACGTGCACATTGTCACGTTGTAGCTCTTACAGGCAGTCATTTTATTAATACAGAGCTATGTCTACGTCAGCGGAAATTGCACGTTACTCAACTTCAAAGGAAATGTCGCCTTATTATGAACAAGAAACCTTGTAGGAGTCTCAGTACAAACAGTTTGCGGAACAATGCGGCGAAGAAGATAATGGAATAAAAATAGCTGAAGTATTGTAAAATATAATAAACTTTATTTTTTGTCGACACATTTTAAATAAACAAAAGAAACATCAAAATTTAAAGAAAATTTAAGAATAAAATTATATATGTATTCTTAACTACTTAATTATTTTTATTGCCGTTTGCATATTTATTTTGATGCCGTGGTGTGCCGGCAGTAGAATGATACCCCTCCTCTCGTGCCCATGGATGCAGTAAGAGCCTGCTAAGGGATACCTCCGGAAGATGGGCAGCAGCGTCTATCCGTGTATCAACATCCCATACTGCGCTCATCAACCCGCCTGCCAAGCGTGGTGAGTATGGTAATATAACTACCCCTCATGGAGATCCATGAGGGAGGCCTGTGTTCATCAGTGGACGTTTTATGGCTGAAATGATGACTAATCTAGATCATACATACGTAAATAACATTTAAAATAATCAAACAGTGTATTTATTTAGGATAGGTAGGTAACCTTGGAGCGAAATCTTTTCCAATGCTATAACCGCAATGTGTAAACTCATGAGTCGTAGAAAAAAGTAGGGCGGTGGCAAAGTAGCTGATTGTGTTACCTTCAACATTTACTGAAATTGAGTGCATCAAGGTCGTTTTTAGTCACTAGGCAATACAATATAATGATTAGGATTTAAAGTTTACAATATCGCTCTTAAGTGGCCCCATAATCTATCGAGTTGATGTATCTTTTTTCCGCTATCATCTTTGCCGGACAGTCAGCAGAACCTGTTGTGCTTGCAAGGCTTTTTGTAGTGAAGGCACTAAGCACTAAGGATCTTCCGCTTTTTTTGTGTGTCCTTAAACGAATGATCTTGGAGTCCACAGTGGCTGCAGGTGGTGGTGGTCTCTCGACAGGTCTTGGCGGCGTGTCCGTATTGCTGGCACTTGAAGTAGCGTGCGACAAAAGTGAAGTCTTTTACAGGGCAGGACGACCAGTTCACGTATGCTCTTTCTTTCTTTCTATATAAGGGCCTTGCGAATTATTGCAGCAACTTCTATTATATAGTAACAAGTTTCTGCGTCCTTTTTTCCTGATTTGATAGTGCTCATTTCATTAAGGAACTGATCTATGGTCGCCATCCAGCCTTGTATCTCCGATGTTGAGGGTCCGGGGCGCGCGGCGCCGGCGCTGAGGGCGTGGGCGGCGGACTGCGCGCCGTCCTCCCGCTCCAGCTAAAGGGAGGCTGTCCATGTAGAATTAGCTAGTTTCTAATAGTCCATTTCTTGATTCACTTTATATTACAAATATACAAATTTCTGTAAATACTATGACACAGAATATGTTGGTCGCGGAAACGAGGTCACGATTCAGCAAAAATATTATTTGTGCATTTTAATCTAAGCGCACGTCCGTTCCTTACAACGTCTCAAAGAACCGAATGTATAGATAATGTAAAAAAACTCTCTGTCTGTCGTCTGCTTTACAAAGAGACTATTAGTAGCCTGTAATTTTGCAAGGTCGTATGAAATAATCGCGCCGAGATAACGTAACAATAAAATGCTGAAAAAATTATAAAATTGGAGTACATCCCGTACACGTAAGTTAACGTGAACTTTGTTTTTATTGATTTTCTTGGGATATTTGGATAGGTATTCAAAAACCATCTAGGGGTTGCTAAGACAATTTTTCAATTTAGGGCTCCGTTTACGAAATATTAAAGTTTTTAACATTTTTGAGGGTACCCCCCTCTAAAATCTAAACCACTGCTTTAAAAAATCATGAAAAATATCGTTTTTCTAGAAAACTATAACGGTTAAGCTAGCTTTGTTCGTTTCGGAGAATTTTTCGCTCAAATAAGTGATACGGTTTACCAAACATACACCAAACTTCTAACAAGAAGTCTACGTTAACTACGGAAGCCTGCATAGCGCCTGGCTCGACACGCACCTGGCCTAATTTGTTTGGTACTAGCTTGTGCCTGCCACTTCGCATGCGTTGTACCCGGATAAAAAGTAACCTATGTGTTAATCACGGAATTAGTGAAAAACAATATTATTATGAATGCAAGGGACTGGGCGTCTCAAAAATTTTAAGTGATGTTACTAGGTCACGTAGGGTATCTTAAGAAAAGGCTTTATTTGCACATTAAGAGACCGGGATAAAGTCAATAAGTGTTTATTTAATAGAGCAGAAACCTACACAGATAAGTGGAAGAGGAAAACGAAAGCCTTTACCCAGCAGTAAATCCTACTAAAATGCCAGCAAGCATTGTGGTGAGTATGGCAACTTTCGCTCATGGAGGATTTATTTATTTTATTATAATATTTATTTATTTATTTACGCTCATTAGGGAGGCCTGTTTTCAGTAGTGGGCGTTTTACGGCTGAAATGATGATGATGTAACTTATATACTGATAATATCAAGCTCCATGTTTATACCTAAGCTACTAAACTTAGGTAAACATGGAGCTTGGTATTTCTTACACACGCCTCCGCCAAGTAGCAAATGCGTCACCGCCGCTATTGTTAACACTTGAAACCAATACTCTTGTTTGTAACTTTCCACCTTTGAAAAATGCTGAAGGCTATAATAATACAGACCATTAAGAATTTTCAGATCTTTTACACACTGAAATAGATAAAATCTGCTAATTAATTCAGTTTAATGAAATACGACTTGTAGGAATGTTCTAAGAGTGATTCCGCAAAATGTTCAACAATTTTTTTGGCAAATATTTGGGCTTTGATACATGGTTTTACATTTATTTATCTATCTTATTTAATGAATAAAGCCAAATCACTTAAGCCTAAAATAGAAAGGTATTTATATAGATATTTGTTAAATGTTTGAAGTTATTATCATTAGCGAATGCTTAATAATTTGTCTTTTTTAATAAAAACATATATTAACTACGATTAACCTTTGATTGCATAAACCCTGCTTTTTTAGGAATGTACCTACCTTAACCGTTATTAAAATAAAATACACCATCTTAGACGTGCTTCATCGTGTGCTAAGTATATCGTTTTTCCCGCAAAATTTTCCAACGCAATATTATTCTAAAGATCTTGCTTATACTACAAACGCGTGACCAAGTTAAGCCACGTGTAGCGTTCATCAACGGTCCTATTCTTAGTTTACAGAAGACAAACCCCATGGAATGGGAAACAACAACCGATAATTAGACCATTAACCAGACGGATGCTTGGCTGGAACCGCATCACGCATCATTTAACTTTGCGAATGGAATATACAGTTACAATAATAATTCGAACTAGGTTTTTGGTGCCTAGGTGGTTGGCAGCATGATTTAATACGGGTTTGACGACTTTGGTCTAATTATAAGGTATAATAATGTCCACTTGTATAAAAATGTCAAAGTGTAAAAATGCCAACAATAAATTTTGTCAAAGTAGAAAAGTGCCAAAGTATCTTTTGGTATTTAGGGTAATGTGGTAATACTTTATTATAATAATGATAATAATGCTTTATCTCTTTATCTAGGTATATAGATACCTAGCAATGTTTTATATATCTATAGTCTGTCAAAGGATAGTCTTTTCCGTTAACGGACTCACAGTGAAGAGTCTCGACTCGACCAATATAAATAGGTAGCTGGATTTTGAGCCAGGTCCAAACGGCAGTTCATGGACTTGGCAAGTATAGTGAGGAGATTTTTTACCCTACTGTCTCAGTCAGCAACCGTTTAAACCTTGTCATTCATCGTTTTGATATAATAGTTATATATTGATACTCCAGTTAAATTCTGATCACAACTGATTTATTAAACAATACTTACATAATTATATAGCAAGCTTATTGCTATACACGCATAATCGTGACTTGTTATAATATTAAGATTTATCACGTAGAAATTATACGTGATAATATGTACCTTTTACATCCTGGCGACTCAAAAAATAAGAAATATTTTATCTTCCTTGTACAATTACTGCTATTAAAACTTTAACTTTTATAAAGGAGCACTCAATCCACACGCACATAAACATCTTGTATAGGTAGACTGGTTTCTATACCGATTTCTTAAGAAGTATCTATATTTGGCTGTCTGCCAATGTTCCCAGGCACTGCAGCGCAAGTAGTCTTAAAATGTTAGCTTTTAAAAAAGTACATTTCGATTGAATTAAGCGCATTATTGATTTCGTTTGCTTCAGAAAACTTTTGTTTTTTAACCATGTGAGGGTAGAACGAGATAAAGAAACGAAAAATAAACCTTACATTTCTATTTATTTGTATTTCTATTCATCATCCTCATTTCAGCCGTACGCCGTCCACTGCTGGACAAAGGCCTCCCTCATGGATGTCCAGTTATTGCGGTTGGAAGCGATCTGCATCCACCGTCGACCTACGGTCTTCACCAGGTCGTCTACCCATCTTGTTGGTGGCCTCCACTCGAGAAAATTTTGGCCCCATCGGCCATCTATTCTACGATCTACATGGCCTGCCCATTGCCACTTCGACATGCTAATACGCTTGGCTATGTCGGTGACCTGAGTTCTTCTACGTATCTCCTGATTTCTGATTCGATCGCGTAAAGAAACCCCGAGAATAGCACTCTCCTTAGCTCAGTGAGCGACTCTGAGCTTATTCATGAGGCCAATCGCAACTGACTACGTCTCGGTTCCATATGTCATCTCTGGTAACACCGACTGATGTAGACTTTCGTCTTAAGGCACTGAGGAATTTTGGACGAAAAGACGTTGCGTAGTTTCCCAAACACTGCCTATCCATTTCTATTAATTAAAAAAAATGTCCTTATGTTATGCTTATTTTTATGCCCGCAAGGAAATATCCTATGGTTAGATTGGATATTGCAAATATCAGATTAACTGTACATTTACGCCGAAACATTGCCTGTCACAATGTGAAAACCTTATCAAATTATCGAAACTCAAAACTGTATTGTGCAAAAAGCTCTACTTGAAAAGTTAAATTCGATTGCACAATGCTGTCGCTGTCATATTTATAATACACAATATCACTACCATACCAATTAATCGTTTACACGGGTTCGTTATATCAACATTAACATTATAATAAAATTTGTCAAAATAAAAAAAAGACTTGAAATGAACTTATTTTAATATCGTGAAGATTCTTTTTGAGTTATTTAATTGACGGAGTGACTTCTATCTATTGTTATTTTCCTTTGCTGTCCATATCATCATTCCAGCCGTAAAAAGTCCACTACTGAACAGGACTCCCTCATGGATCTCCATGAGGGGTAGTTGCCATACTCACCACGCTTGGCAGGCGGGTTGGCGAGCGCAGTAGGTACGGGATGTTGATATGATATGATGGCAGGCTCTTACTGCATCCACGGGCATGAGAGGAGGGGTAACATTCTACTGCCGGCACCCCACGGCTGAATAATTACTACCATTAGGGAGGCCTTATATATAAAATATCATATCGCTCGATATTTGATATCCTTTCAGTACCTATACTGCTTTGTTATATTAGAGAATCTCTACATAGACGTGCATAACACGTTATCTCCAGTGGCGGATTAGCCACATAGCAAGAGTAGCAAATGCTACGGGCCCCGCGCATTATTGATAACAAAATCCGCAATCATCGTCTAAGTCTAGGCGACGAATTAGTGCAGTTCGCTACATTGCTCAATTCTGATGTAGCTAGTATTATTGACAGCAAGTAGCACGAGGCTCTGGAACTGAAATTTTACATCCAAGGGGCCCTTGATATTTTGCTACGGGCCCCGCGCTGGCTTAATCCGGTACTGGTTATCTCTTTATCAATCTTAACTGAAACAATAACAGCAGATATTACCGCTTCGCTATGTTATGTAAGAACTTTTTACAGCAAAACAATAAGTGTTGAAAATCTTCCACGTCTAAGATCATAAGTAAACTCATGAATATCTAAAAGTCTAAGTAAACACAATGTGTTACGTAGGTGATACTGCCTGTTTATACTGTAAGTATGCGAGTTTCCATTCATAGGGAAATATTCCATTTGAGATACTGAGGTTGTATATAAAGGCTAAAGGTTCGATAATTGCTTCATTTATATATTTAACTAACGAGTTTCCTATACTGTCAAAGCCCGGCGCCTTATTATTATTCAGATTCATAATTAATTTCTCGATTTCATTGCTATTTGTAGGATTAAAGAAGAAAGATGCAGCGGTGTGTTTTGACTGACACAGCTAAGTAATTTTCGTTTTGGTGTGTCGTTGAAAGAGTTTTATGGGCTAGTTTTTGTCCGTCGGTAATAAAATGTTCGTTACAAGCATCGTTAGATGATTGGGGATCCAAACCAGAGAGAGAGAGGAGTTCTGTAAGCTCTTTTTTTCGTTACGACTTAGATTATGACTTAGATTACATATATTTTTGACCGATCGCAATAGATTTTTCGGGTTTCCCATATCATTTCTTAGGTCATTCTCTTCATGTTCTGTTATCGGTTTACGTAGGAGAGTTGTAAACTAATTTTGATAGCGGCTGTAAATTATGCGGGGCATTTCGTTTTTGGGATCCCTTTTAGCTTGGAAATGAAGACGATCACGGTGACGCATGCAGCGCATAAGTCCGCGAGTTATCCACGGCATAAGGTGTATACTTTGATCTACTTATTCTAGTCACAATTGTGTGCATTTTATTATGGCTGTCAGAATTTTTAAAAATATTTGTATTGTGCTGTTTACGTCTTCGCGTTTATACGCGACGTCCCATTTGACAGCTAAGAGGTTTTGCTTAATGGCGTAAAAGTCAAAGCCTCTCTTAACCCTTATACGACTAAGACGTGTGTACTTGGGTTTAGACACGTTAACACCAGCCATAACTATAGAATACATAAATACATAGCGCATATTTCTTAATTTGACTCCTCTAGGTTTAAATTAGTATTTAATTATTATATTCATATAATAATTAATGAATAATGAAACGTGATAAAAAGCGTGCTATAGCACACTCTTAAACACGTTGCTTCAAAACACGATTCACGTTTCAAAGAAACTTTTCCAAAACTTTGAAATAAAATTCTTAACAGCCTCTTTGTTACGTCCAAGTAGAAGGTCACCCAAATACAATGAAACGTTCAAGGGTTGGAATTACGAAAACACAATTCACGTGGATTACGCTGAAACTTTGGAAATATTTGCGATCGACGAAAGCTGTTAAGGAATACGAAAGTAAAAATAAAATCGGCCAACAGTGAGTCATTCTCGCGCACCGAGGGCTTTATTGTATTATTATTTATCTTTTCTATCTCTATGTCTTCTCTACATAGTATAAATTAAAGTCGCTTCCCGCGTCTGTCAGTCTGTTTGGCTTTCTTCTGCTCCTAAACCACGTAATAGATTTAGATGCAGTTTTCACCGATGGATAGAATGTTTCAAGAGAAAGGTTATAAAGTAAATTAATTGAGGTTTTGTTGATAAGCCAGGTGCAGTATATTTACCACACCATGCGGTAATACGAGAAGATAAAACAACTACCAAGGTTCGAGTTGTATTTGACGCATCGTGCAAGGGATCTAATGGCGTGTCGCTTAATGACACTATGATCTAGTAAAAATGTATCGACAAGTCATCGTTGCAAATGAAGATGTAGATTTCCAGCGTATTGTATGGAGCTATATGCTATGCCAGCTAGCCATATGCTAGCTGGCATCGATTGGGACGATGTTTTACCAGAAAATCTGCTGAAAGAATGGCTTGTTTATCAGTCTGAGTTAAATATAATATAAGGAATATTCAAATTACTAAGTACAAAAAACCAAAGTGTTTTAATTCCACCCTGCCTCCTCGGATTAGAGTTCTTCATGGTGTTAAGTTTTAAGTTGCTAAACTATGACGATGATTGTTACAAGCCCTAAAGTAAGCAGAGCTTGTTTAATGACTAAAAGCCATCCATGTGTATGTATATACAACAAACGTGATTTTTTGCCATTTTCTGCTCGATATTACTAAGGGCAACAGGTAGACGCTTGGAATATTCACAGAATATTTAGTTTTATATTAATAGTCTAATCTATCTAATGTAATCAGCCTGTAGGATCCCACTGCTGGGCAAAGGCCTCCCTTCCCTCTCTCCATGCTTATATTAATAGTAAAAAATTATTATTGTTTCTGACTGGTCGACCAACGCCTTGGACCGGGAAGTATGGAGAGAGGGAAGGGAGGCCTTTGCCCAGCTGTGGGATCCTACAGGCTGATTAGATTAGATTAATAGTATAGTAGTTGCCAAAATAAGGGTACGGAACTCTTCGTGCGCGAGTCCGACTCGCAAGTGGCCAATTTTTTCGTTAATTTCTACCTTTACTCACGGGGAGCTAGCTTAGACGGTCCAAGTAAACAACCCTCTTTTTCTACTTCATAGAAAGTACAGAATGAAAAATGTTCTTTTTTTAAGATAATTGTTTTAAACAGACGAAAGACAAATCATAATATTTTTAAGTGTAACTTTTATTCAAGCTAGATTTTGATGGAGAAATGTGTCGATAAAATAATCACTCCAGCTCTAAGTGTACAAAATACTCAAGTCGATAATTCTTTCGGCAGTCGCACACACACTCCATGTTAATGAGAGAGTCCTGTGAAGGTAGTGGTGGCTCGATTCTTATCACGCACAGGCCAATGCCAGAGACGACACCGCAAATAGTACCATCATTGCAACACATGCACTGTGATGAGTATAAAATGTTGAGGATCTCTGGCCATCAGCATCAGTTCTGTTCTCACAGTACAATCAACCACTAGCAAAATGATGAAAATCGTAAGTTTCTATTTCATTTGAATTAATAACAGAATAATAAAAATATACATTTTATTACACCAAATTTCATCTGCTTTTAAGGGGTTATTTAAATCTATTACTTTTATATTAAATCTTCTATTTTCACTTCTGTAAATGCTTACTGTTACCACAATTTTAAGGTTCCCTACCCAAAGGATAAAAACGTTACCCTATTACTAAGACTCCGCTGTCCTTCTGTCTGTTTGTCTGTCTTTCTGTCACCAGGCTGTATCTTATGAACCGTGATAGCTACGAGTAGACAGTTGAAAAGTTGACAGTTCACAGATGATATATTTATGTTGCCGCTATAACAAAAATACTAAAAACAGAATAAAATTAATATTTAAAGGAGCCCTACAACAAACGTGATATTTTTGCCGTTTTTTGCTGGATATTATTAACGGAAACAGGTAGACGCTTGAAATACTCATAGAATGTTTAGTGGTACATTTGTTGCGAACAAGATGTTTTACCAAATAATGATACGGAACCCTTCGTGCGCGAGTCTGGCTCGCACTTGGCTGATTTTTCTATTTACTCTTTAGAGAACAAAACTTCTAGAATCTGCTCCAACTCTGTCAAATATATTCAAAAATAAATTGTTAAATGATGACTATAAGAACCGAATAGGTAAGGTTCTTCTGTTTGTTTCATTTCCTAACTCGCGTGTCATCTTAACAAATTCACTTACGTATTTTATGTAGTTAATTCGTGTTGTTTTCTTTCCTTATTTTTTTTTACTCTTTCGAAAGGCCCTTACGGCAACACTGAATTGGTTTGAGTTTATTCTAAAATGTGTCTTCTTTTCCAGTTTTTCGCACTCTCTGCGCTGGTCGCCCTCTCAGCCGCCAAGCCCGCCGTGGTGGCCGCTCCACTGGTGGCCGCAGCACCCGCCGCTCAACTGGTGGCCGCAGCGCCCGCCGCCATCGTCACAGCCAGCAGCTCTCAATACTACCATCGCAACCACAACGCTCTAGCTGCTGCATACGTCGCCGCGCCTGCTGCATACGTCGCCTCAGCCCCATACGTCGCAGCTCCAGCCCCCTACGTTGCCTCTGCCCCGTACGTCGCAGCTTCAGCCCCCTACGTCGCTGCTTCGCCCTACGTAGCGTCCGCCCCAATTGTTGCCTATTGAAAACAAAACACGAAACTAAAAGCGTTGTGATATTATGAATAAATGATTTTAATACAGAAAATTTTGTTTGATATGCCTTCCTTATTGTTGTAGACGTAAGCATGATTTTTATTGATGTCAATTTATACCAGGTTATAAAATAAATGTTTCCTGTTAAGTACCTTGAAGCCAAATAATATTCCATACTAGTACTATTCTAAACGCGTTATCATACAACTATTTACATGTTAGAACATTAGAAGTAGTATAAAAAGCTGGATCTAGTCTGTCCTAGAGCAAAAGTCAACTACAATAATACATTTAGCAAACGTAACTATTGAAGTTTTTTTATTTTAATTTTTTCCTATTTCCTTAGGCTACTGAGCAAAGGTCTTCATAATCAGGATTTTACCTTACTGTTTTTGATAGCAACACCTCCCGTTTAATTGTTTAATTTTAAACTAGGCGCTCTGACGACATTTTTTTTACGTTTTACAAAGCAACTTGTAGCCCCAAAGCGAGCAGAAATTATGTATACATCCCTTTATTGATCCTTATGTAAGCAGAGATATATAGCTAGCCGACGCCTCAAAAGTGGCACTCGGTAGGCGCCATAAAAAAATCAAGCAGATTTTATGATCTGGGTACCAGATGGTTAATAGAATGAACACAATATATTTTATTTTGTATATATCATCATCACCTCAGCTGTAGAACTGATGTTCAAGTCCATTGCAGGACATAAATAGTTTGGCCAATCAAGAAGTTTGACTCTCTTGGCAAAATATATGGATTTTTTTCGCGATTTCTGACATTTCTACTCATCAAACCCTAGGTCAAGTAGAGACTTTGGATCCTCATAACAAACAGGGTCGATTGGCATCAACAAAAATAACCATTTTATTGCTGACTGTACCTTATTCCAAAATATGTGAATGCAGTTCAGAATATCTCAAAAAGTTATGAATGATATCTTAGGAACGTTTTCCGGTAACTACAACGGTTAAGGTACCTGCCCTTACTGTCTTGTCTCAAAAATCCATCCTATGGACCTAATTATGTTCTTTGTCTCCTTGTACTTTGTTTACAAGCCAACTACTTGATCTCATTTTCACTAGATCGAATGAAACATGCCTGCCAAAGACAATCTATATCGGGACGTAAATAAGAAATTCTCCACGATAAATCAAAAAATCACGTGTAGCCATTTACAGAACAATTGTCAATAACATGTGACGCCGAAATAATTTGGCGTCACGTTTCCACGTAACAAAGTCTCAGTAATATTATAAAGACGAAAGTTTGTTTGTATGGAGGTTTGTAAGATATCTCTTCACGCAAGAACTAGCGTACGTATCGAGCTGAAACTTTGCAAACGTATAGTTGTTGACTAGTATTAACACATAGGCTAATGTCAGCTTTATTACAACATAATGGGGTTTCATATTGCATAGATATTATATTAAAAGAAATGGCAAACCTTTTTGAATTCGCCAAATAACTTCCCTTGAAAATATGAATGATTACATTTACTCCATAATTGAAAACAAATTTACTAAATTAATACAGTGTGTGATATAGATCCTAACAACCCCTACAATTGGCTACTTAACCTACTTAAACTTAAACTACCTTCTTTGAGTGAAGAATATAAAACCTGTGGATGCACTAAGAAAATGTCTGTATGTTTATCAACATCCCATACTGCGCTCGCCAACCTGCCTGCCAAGCTTGATTAGTATGGCAATAACCCCCTCATGATCAGTATATGTTGGTCTTTGAGGGAGGCCTGTGTCCAAAGCGGACGACCTACGGCTGAGACGATGATGATGATGATGAATGTTGATTATAAAGAATTGCTTAACCTTTGTACAGTCGCTAAGTCTTAGTGGTATCCTTTACTATGAGCGCGACTGTACAAGTTATGAAAAAGTGAATTTCAATCTCATCGTAAATAAAAAGAATACCTGATGACTTCGGTCATCTCTGGCGCTGCATTGTCACCCTCCACAGCGATTTTTGTGAAAAACAAAAATGCAGAGGAATATGTTGATGCCTTCCCGGAAGCAGTTAAAGCCATCCGAAGAAACCACTACATGGATGATTACCTCCAGAGCGTCGACACGGTAGAAGAGGCAGCCAAGGTAGCTTCGTATGTCTACAAGGTACACATTGTATTGTTTACTGAATTTATGAAACGTCCCTACTTTCCCTTTTTAGGAGCATCTACAGCATCTAGCCATAAGAGTGTTTTAAAGCTTGCTGTGAAATACAGATGTGTGGATAAATTAATATAAAATGGTTACCACCCTCCTCTCTTGCCCGTGGATGCAGTAAAATTTTGCACTGCATTCGGTACTGCGCTCGCCAACCTGCCTGCCAAGAGTGGTGAGTATAGCAACAACCCCTCATGATCAGTATTTGGAGATCTATGATGGAGGCCTATGTACAGCAATGAACGACCTACGGCAGATATCATCATCATAATTTCAGCCATAAAACGTCCACTGATGAACACAGGCCGCCCTCATGGATCTCTGTGAGGAGTAGCTGCCATACTCACCATGCTTGGCAATCGGGTTGGTGAGCGCAGTATGTTGATACACGGAAAGACGCTGCTGTTCATCTTCCGGTGGTATCCCATAGCAGGCTTTTACTGCATCCATGGCATGAGAGGACATTCTACTCCACGAAAGATTATGATGATGATGAATCCCTCGTCAGAGATCAAACCCGCAAACTTCTGCATCCCAGCCGACTATTAGGCCAACTAATCCACTGAGGTTGTAAAAATCATTAATTATTAATTTGAAAATTGATCAAATTTAATTAATGCTTACGCTACATTTCTATAAGCTTCGGCTTAGGCTTATGCCAACCTATGACGCAATACTCTACGTCATGTTCGCTTGACATTCACAAGGGTGTTTATTAGGCTAAATCTATAATTGCCAGTTCTGACTGGTATTACCCAACATACGATGGGCTATTGTTTTATTATTATTCTTTGGGCGTTTCGATACGTTTTTTGTCACCATCAAGGTCTGCGTCCTTACTTATTGGACCATTAGGTATTCCGCTTCACCCGCAACATTGCCACACCATGATGCAAAATTTGTTACACCTATATAAAGCGAAGGCACAATTTTCTAACGCCCGCATTATTAAATGAAAAGCCTGCGAGGTACAACAAAATGCTAAAAACGGTATATAATTAATTTAAATATTTATCAAACTTTTAGCTAACATTTGAGCCCAAAAGATGCCCTTACATTTATTTTTGTTCAAATTGTTTCAGGTGGTAACATTAGCCGCTATATGCGGAGTGGTGCGAAGTTCTGGAATCCACCATACAGAACCCATAGCCAACGCTCCCGTGGTTACGGCACACAGCTCACAATACTTCGAGAGGACTTTCAACCGGCTAGTTGCTCCACCAGTGCTACAACCAGAACAATTTATCGCAGCACAACCAGCACCAATCCCCGTGCAACCAGTTCAACACCTGCAACCAGTGCACTTGCAGCCAGTTCCACAGTTGCAACCAGTTCTACACTTGCGGCAATTACCATCTGTGTTACCTGTACAACCAGTCCAGCATCTTCAACCACTCCCTTCAGTGATTCCTCAACAAGCGTCTATACAACCAACACAGCCCTTGCAACCAGTGCAACCACAACCTGCAGAGCCAAACGTAGCGATTGCTATTGCAACTGCAAATGCCGCAGCTCCCGCTACTACTATACTTCTGCCACCGTACCCATTCGGCTTTCCTCCATCCTTCGGATTCATCCCCCAGGAGCAACCAAATGAAGGCAAAACCAATGAAGAAACCACAACTCAGAAGCCTACTTCACAAGCCGATGTACTAACAACTAAAAGTCCAGAAGCCACCACCCAAATTCCAGATGCTAGTGACAACAATGTGCAAGCTTCGCCATCGAACCAGGACCAAAGCCGAGTGAACTTCAGACAGTATTTGGCACCTCCACTGCCCTCAAATCAAAATTTTAACTTTAAACAGAACAACTTTGGTTCTGCGCCTTTGCCATCAAACCAGGATGTTAACTTCAGAAAGTATTTGGGCACAACGCCGCAGCCACACCAGCCTCAATACCAGCCTTTAGTTCATCATCACCATCACCCACATATCCACGTTCATCCTAAAAAGTTAAAGACTCTAGTCGAAGTGCAGAAGGTACCTCTGGCGTATATAGCTCCACCGCCCCTACCGCATTTTGAACATCATAATCATGAAGCCATCAAAGTGGTTAAGCATGTCTATTCGTTCGTGCCATCCAAAGCTAAGCTTATCATTCGTCCAGTGCTGAAGACTCGTAGCGTCCCAAACAACATTGGATACAAACCTAGTGCTGGATATAATGCACCATTTCTTTTACCACTTAGGAGCATCCCTCAAACTCAAAACGCAAGACCATTTAATACCAAAGAAATCGAACCAACTACTTTCAGACCCTTTCCTATACCAAATAATAAGCCGCCTAGACTATAAGTAAAATGTACTTAGATAAATTCACCTGTTATAGTTATGCAATTGTATGTAAATAAGAAAGTGTTAATTTAAATAAATATTTTTTGTACCGACGTGATGTGACTTTTTATAATATGCCTAGGCCCTAGAATTATGCATTTTGATTATGAACGTTACTTGTTACAATTTTTAATCCCCACCAAAAAAGGGAGGTGATATAAGTTTGACTGCTATGTGTATGTGTGTCTGTCTGTGGCACCATAGCTCTTAAAGAAGTGGACCGATTTGCATGCAGTTTTTTGTCAGTAATTGAAGAGTGAGTTTATGCAAAAATACCTTGAGTGTACTTAGTAGATAAGATATTATTTTTATGTATGTTAGTCTGTAAGGTATATATTCTACGGACCTTAGATTTAGTACTTTACATCTTGTTACTTATCTATAGTTGTCTGAAATAAAGTTTATATTATATTATTATTATAAAAATATGGTTTATTTTTATACTGCATCGGTTAGGTGGTCCACCATATGAATACATTTTATATTTGTTCCCATCGTGTACCAGTAGTACACGATGACCATTTCTTCCTAGAAAGTTCATGAATAAAACTACATTTATGGTTTTTCAGATTTGTTAAGCTAGCAGTTTTAATTTTAGAAGGGGGGAATATCAAAGTCTTAAACTTAAGTGTCTAAAAAATTATCTTCGCAAATTCTAAATGGTTTTATAATACCTGTATTGAAAGTTATCCCACACGATAGACACGAAAATCAAAACAAAAAATGTTTATCCCCATATGACGTGTATGGGAGGTACTTCAAATTAATTATTTTATCAGCTTTCTAGGACACATATCACAGATTAGAGAAACTAACTAATAGTTTCTTCGTAAAGTCGAAGACAGACAGACAGACAGACAAAGCAAAAAGATATATAAATATAAATAATGTTAAATGATCGTATCAAAATGATAATCTCGACCAAGTAACGATTTGTAAGAATAGTACTAACCGTTAATACTATAGAATACTAATCGTTACTTGGTCAAGTTAATAGTTTTGTACCAAAAGTTCTTCACTTGTTAAAGGAGATGCCCAAAAGTGGTACCAAAAAGTCTCACGCATCAAGTTTAAAATTTTATAGTAATTATTTTTATATTTTTTTACGACATTACGTGTCAGGGAATTGATTTTTGAACCCGGAATTTAATATAAAGTATAAAAGTATGAAAATTGTTTTTAATTCCTTTACGTGGGGTTCACACAACCGGTTATAGGGATGTAGTGCATTATTAGAAACAATATGATGACTCGACTAAACAGTCATTCCAATCGTTTCTTTTTTAATAAATATCTTAACGTTTGCTTCAAAAACAATTTCCGGATGATATATATTTAACCTTTGCTATCTTCTCGTTGAATAATAGTAACAATTAAGTAAATCCAGTACACCAAATCGATTTAGTATTGCTAATTGACATAAAATCGATTTTCTTACTAAAGATTTCAATTTATCGATCGCATCCCTAAATCTTAGCGGGCACATTACTGACAACTGACATTAGATAGATGTCAGATCTAACCGGCACTCATGCGAATACGTTCTAGTCTGTGTTTTAGTGTTTAGATTAATGATAATCATATCGTAATCATTATTTTCGTATTGCGAGTTGAGAAGTAGAACTTGTTTATATTTTGTGAACTTTTTTCTGTGTATTTCATTGTGCAAATATGTCGAGTCGTGGGATTACCCGGCAAAGGTACTTGTCTGATTTTGAGGTTATTTTCGATTTCATAAAATTACTCCGAAACCCCAGTTTGTTTACAAAAACAACTTTTATAGGAGTTAATATGATAAGTATTGACTATAAAAAACCAAGTTTGGTTTTGATGCAGCTTGGTACGGGATTCCATATATCCATGAGCATTGTCCTTTGCTAAACATTTAAAAAAAAAAATATTTTTGCTTTACCAGTATCGAACCCACAGTTCGGATCCAAACTTGATATATATGTACATATATATACCACTCGGTCAACACGGCTTAGCAAAATTTATGGGGAGTTTAAAACAGCTTTTTTCAGGTTTATATAAGGATAGCTATAAAACATTAAATACTCGTACAATTCAATTGTTTTAAAGCTCCCGCCAACTTAAAACGTATTTTAGTATCGTAACTTACGTAAAGCTTAAATCGTTTTTTAATCTTAGGTACCTACCTAAGAATTGTTATTGTTGAATACAAGATCATTTATTAATATTTAACAGATAAACGTTGCAAATACATAAAAACCATTAGAAACCAAGATAAATCTAGAACTTTTTGGTCTCAGATATTTCAACTAATAGAACAAGCATTGGTACGGGGGTACCACAAAAGGGGGCGAAGGCCTCAAAAGGTCACCAAAGGTTAAAAAATGGCATTTTTGTGTTTTGGACGTTTTCGGTCATTTGAAGACTTTTATTTTTTTGGTGAACTTTTGAGGTCACAATAACTCCGGTCCCTGTGACCGTGAGGGTCACCAAAATCATCTCATGCACAGACAGACAGACAGACAGCGCTATGCATATCAGTATAAATGCTAAAAATGCGAAAAGGAAAAGAACAAAATCGTCATCTTTCAACCAAAAGTGCCTACCTTATTCAAAATCGGTTTAGCCGTTAAGAGTATGACGATACAGACTCAAAAATAAGGATCACTTGAAATGGAACCTTCTTAGTGCGAAACTTGAAGAAGATGCCCCGAGGTCTCTCACGGTCTAAATTGGGAGAAGACCGCGCCAGGAGCGCACGCGTCTGTGACCTGTACACCAGGGCATAATGGAGAAACTCTACCATCTATGACCGATTTAAAGTTTTTTAAGGTTGGCCTATCTATCGGTCAAACGACACAGATGCTGATGTGATCTGTCTGCGATGGATTCCCCTGCGTTTGGATCTTACTTTTCTGACTTAGAAAAGAAGAAGAGGAAGAAGAACCACTCACATGGCGGTAGGAAAATGGAGAGATACAACTTTCTTATTGCGTTGTGATTTAAACCTACTAAAATATTTGCTTAATTTGAAACATACCATAATACTTAAAACTCATGTGTGCGTTTACTGAACACTGAGTGCTGGGACTCAGTTGTTCAATAAACGCACACATGAGTTTTAAGTATTATGGTATCCTTATCATAAAATTCCCTTAATAAATGTGTTATAGCTTACATAGTTGACAAAAATAACTTCAATATTTTAACATATTCATAGAATATCAGAGTTCTTTGCATGCGAAGTCCAGGATAGAATCTGATTATGAAAACTAAGTAAATGAATAAAACTAAAAAAACTGAATAACGCAGGTGAGGTTGCGCACACTATTTTAAATGGCGTTTACGTAAGTCAACAATTTGCACTTGTCCAAAAGTTATTAAGCTTCTTGACTAATTAAGGTTTTTGCAGTTGCATTTGCGGGTAATGCCTGGTACGTACTTAATATCAATAGAGCTACTATGTATACCTATTCATTGAGTCTTGTTTTTCAGCTGGCAGTTCAGTTAATTATTGTCAAAAGAGGTACCATACATTATCGATTAGGCATCGGTGGTCAGATGTATTTCAGAACAATTATATTGAAGGCTGAAAACATGTCGAATCACGGGCTCAGACTTTAAGAATTCAAATTAAACATTCAAACAGCAACCCCGAATGTATTCTTAAGTCACAAAATGCTGATTTCTTTTGTAAAGATGCAACAAGCTAATGGACTTGCAAACAGTAAATAAAAACGACATTTACATAATAAAGCAGCTATTATAAACAATAGACATTAACCTTACCGAGTTAGTGCACTGCCTTGCGATATACCTCTACTCGTAGATCTTACAAAACCAGCTAGACCAAACTTTTGATAAGCTGATAAACTTCAAAACATGATTAATGCAGCGATTGTGTCCAATTCTAGCAGACCCAGATGTGGTCCAATAATGTTATCAGTCTGACCAGCCCAGTTTTCGTAATGAAGGACGCGTGGCTTGCCCCCGTTGCGTGCTCTGAGTCTAACGAGACATTGCACAGTAGTGACGAAACAGAATACAAGGTGAATCTTACCCGTCTGCTGTATATAAGGTTTTGTCGCCAAACTGTGGGCATCACACTCGCATCTTCTGTTCTGTGAAGACATCCCAAACAAACAAACAAACATGTACAAAATTGTAAGTGTGCAAAAATATTAATTTAAATCAAATAAAAAAATCTAAACTTTACTTGCAATTGTGCTGAAATATCGGTAAACTCAACAACCCTATTCTTGTAAATACGGTATCTATGGGACAATGTATTTCCAAGAATAGGGTTGTTGAGTTTACCGATATTTCAGCACAATTGCATGACCTCGGGTAACTATCTGAAAATACTACAATCTTAAACTCTTAACAATTATCCCTTTTTACACCTACTCTTTTTCGCTAAATGTTGACAACTTGTTTTCTGATTCAGGTGTTCCTCCTGGCTACCGTCGCCATGGCTTCTGCCAAGCCCAGCATAGGAGCTGCCTTGGTCGCAGCCCCGGCCCCGCTGATTGCCGCGCCAGCCCCCATCGTCACCGCCTCCAGCTCACAATACGTAGCCAGGAACATTAATGGTCTCTACACCGCCGCCGCTCCCATAGTTGCCGCACCATACTACGCCCCTGCTGCTAGAATTGTCGCGCCAGTTGCGGCCCCATACGCTGCCGCGCCTGCACCATACTACGCTGCCGCTTCTCCTTACGTAGCCGCAGCGTCTCCTTACGTCGCTGCCGCTTCTCCTTACGTGGCTGCCGCTGCGCCTTACGCCGCGGCCGCCCGCCTTGTCGCTCCAGCAGTAGCTGGCGTCGCTTCTCCCTACTACTCACCTTACCTGGCGGGCCCTGCACCCGTAGTTGCACTCAAGTGAAGAACCATGAAGACTGACATCTAGAACCATTTTGTAATCAATAAAATAACACCGAAAACATACCTTACATGACTTTACTCATACTCTACTCCCCCCCAAGTGATAAAACGTGACTCTGAAAACAATAGCTGACTAGCTAGCTTATTATTAAGCTAACAAAGATTTAATACGCCGTTAGATATTGTTTGCAACGTGTCGGTCGATAAGGAGAGTTGTTAAGTTTCGCGGAAGTTTCCCTAGACCTTGGCAAAAGTAACTACTAAGCAAACATTCGTGGTTATATAAAGTAGTCGTACAATAGTAAGAACAATAGAAATTAGGGTGCCTTATTTTTGCTCACATGTGTGCCAACACGTGCTTAAACTCGTAGAAATGTGAGCCGAAATAGAACATTTTACAAACACTGAATTCAATTTATCGTGGTTTGACATCATTTATTATATATAATACGGCTTTCACCACGTACCTAACTTATTATCATCTTGCTAATATTTCGTAGACCATTTATAGGCCCTTTTTTCATGAGCACCGTTCGTGGCAACGTCAGCAATAGGTTAGGTACGTGGTGAAAGCCGGATTATATTTATGAAATTTTACAAACAAATTGATGAAATAGGTACTATAAGCTCAACCTAATATATATGCGCTATGCAATCTTGCATCTCGCTCCCGCAATGCACTCTTAACGTTGTGTGAGCGAGAAGGCCGACGCTGCCTAAACGTGACTACACTGTCTTGCATTTTACTTAATTTTAGTGAGGGTATGGGTATGCTCCATGTGAATGCAAAAACATTGTTTGTTATTATTTATCATGAATGATACTGAATAGAATTACGACGAATGTGAGTACCAAGACAAACCTATAAAGGTGCAATACTACAAAAACCTTGTAAAATCTTCTAAAACAAATAAATAAATATAATAAAAAAATAAATAAAAAAATAGGTATTCAAAAATCATTCCCACAGAGCATACCTACCACAGGCATATTACACTAGTAGTAGCTCTATGAAAGTTCCATCATGATTTTATTAGAGTTCTATCGAAATGGATCAAATGTTCTAATAACTAACACAGCGCTCTTGGCTCGAAACTTAGCAAAGCTTATGCCATAGAAACAAGATATGGTTATACCTAGGTTTGCAGGATTCATACAAAATAGAAGTCTCATACGAGCTGTCGACTGTGAGAAAAGCGACTCGCAGGCCTTTCATTGCAGGCATTGATAATTAATTTCTCAAATCAATGCAATAAATGTCAACGGATTCAGCAATGTCTTTTGAGTGAGTCAATGAGCTCAATTATCTCGCAGTAGACAGTTGGTTTCTCTGAATCTGCTGCGCCGTCAAACAAATGTACATCGAACCAAAACTTGGCATATAGGCTCCACCAAGTAAATATATATAGGTTTTGTTTATCAGTGGACTGTATGTATCTATATTGGTGTGAGTGGTAGGATCCTTTTCGGGGTAGGTAGGTGGAGGGTGAAATAAAATACCAGGTTTCTTTCTTGAGAAGGCTTCAGGACTGTAGCAGGATGGTGGCGGCTTGAGAGTTGAGCTTGCAGGTAGCGGTGGAACATGATTTTCCCAATAAAGCCCTCATTATATCCTCTTAATTCGCCCCGCCATAGAGTCACATCCGCGGAACTTGTTTATATTTTACTATTTTCTACTGATTATTTAATAAACTTATAAAAAGACAATGATATTATTTTTCTTATTTATTCTTATTCTAAAAAAAAAGTTATTATAAGTCTAATAGACCTAAGTAATACTATTCAAGACCTCATCATATTTATTCTTTATTTCCTATTCTTAAAAAAACATAATTTTAGATAACTGTATGTATTTCGTGGCTTCCACTCGTAATCTAGAGCGTCGTGCACACTGTTTTAATTTTTTTTTATTAAAATACGTACAGGAGTGACTTAAAGTTACTCGAGACATATTATATTATTATGCTAAGAGACTGCAGAAACTAATATTTGGAAATTTAGTTCAAACATGCTATTAATCTTATCGTGTTTGCACCTGCACTGATAAAGTGGAGGCGATTGAGTATGTGACACGATTTATTAAAGTGAGTGGAAAATTGGCAGTAAGTCGGTTGCAACGGAACCTGACAAGACTATTAGAGCAAATGTGGCCTTGCTTAACTTACCAACTGATTCTAATTCATCATCATTCCAGCCGTAAAACGTCCACTACTGAACACAGGCCTCCCTCATGAATTTCCATGAGGGCTAGTTGCCATACTCAACACGCTTGGCAGGTGGGTTTGCGAGCACAGTACGGGATGTTGATACATGGAAAGACGCTGCTACCCATCTTTCGGAGGTGTCTCTAGGGCCTATTTTTGGATGTTATTTGGGAATATATTTCATCACTCCTAATCTTACACTATATCCTCCTCTTCCACCTATTTGGGCCATAAAAAGTAACAAAAACAAAAAGTGAATTCGCCTTTCATATAAAATAATATAGCAACTGGTATTCGTGCTGTATGCGACGCGGCAGTACCTAGGGGATTGTTAGAATTAGACTTGCCCAGCACTCATACCATCGTCTCAGCTTAGTCGGCTAGGCAAAGAGGAAAGAAGTAGCCTCATGATAATTTCCTTCACCGTTAAAGAACATGTGAAAAATTAAAATAAATTCTTAAAGGAGAAAAATCCATTGGAACCAAGCCGGTATCGGATACAGAACCTTTCATGAAAAGTACATACCACTAGGCCAACGCCGCTACTTAGGACCAATTTTTTTTTATAAAGTATGGTCCTAAGTGGCCGCACCACCTATAGATTTTTTTCTTTTAAAAAAATATTTGCATTCTTACGGGATTTTTTTAATATATGAGTAAGTCCATGGGTAAGAACAACAGCCTTTTCCTAGTAAACTTTTGAAAAGAATACTAATTCCAACAAGCGATTAACGCTCGCCAGCTTACCATTTCACTGTATTGTTCTTCGCGCATCACGAATACTAAGTGGGTAAACGTATGACGTACAGCACAATTAGGATTCGCCGCAAACTCGGTTATTCCACTCACTGCATAATTTTGGGGACGTCCTTCATCCGTGAACCAATTCAGTAGATATATTAACATAATGGTTGATTGACACTCAACTTTCTGTTTCTAACGATGGGTTCCAAGTGCCTTGAAATATGACGTCACAGCATCGCAGTAGAGGAATTTAATTATTTAAACCTTGATGAATTGTCAATCTTTGTAGCAAATTGTGCTCACCGCACGTCAATGCCTTATCCCTGTTAACATAAGATTAAAATTAGTTTTTTTTTCAGTTGTAATTACAAACTATGGAAATAAATGAATGAATTTCTGAATTTCTTATTGTAAATAATAAAAAAAAATCGGTTGCCGTACCACATGTCTTATGATTGAATTCGTTACTTTAGTTTTGGTTTAGCTGAGATCGTTGAAAGATCAAGTTATCTCTTATCATGATTGTCGTGTACCGGTGATACGAATGTTTTGACAACAGCATGTAAAATAAAGTGAAATATCTGAGTACCTAAATAGGTCCACTCATATCAAGTGATCTTTGGATAAACTCGTTTCAAAAACAATCTAAAATCAATTTTTTGTGCCTGTAGTTATTAGATTGTAGATTTACAAATTAGTTACAAAAACAAGTACTTTAAACTAACACAAGCCATAATTAACGAGGTATTTACGACCGACAAACGATTCGCATAGTCAATCCAGTTAAATATGGCCTTAGTCACATTATGTACCTATAAGTAAGGGGTCAATATATCTATATCTAATTATGCTAATAACATATATAAATATATATATATACATATACATATATATAATCTAGGCATCACTGACTGACAGACAATGCACAAAACGGGTATTTTAATCATGACTAGTTGTTTAAACAATGCTTTTCGAATAACTTGACGAAGGCATACAAGAAGAAATTTTAGAAATCTTTACCTACTCCTGTAGGATTGTTAGAATATTTATCATGTTTTGAATGTCATGAATTTATCATGTTAACGAAGTCTCGCAGGGTGTTACGTATCTCGCGACAGGTTTTGCAACATGTATTTGACAGCAACGATTGTTGTCAAATGACAATTCCTTGCTGTTCTCTAATACAAAATTGACAACTGACAGCAATCGTTGTTGTCAAATGCCTGTTGCAAAATCTGTCGCGAGATAGGTAATCACCCTGCATGGCATTTAGTAGTATAAGTACTACAAACAAAAAAAGAAGTGTCTGTTTGTGTTATCAAAATAACAGGTTATTACTAAATGCATATGCATATATAAATAATTACAATAACCTAAAACTAAAATACATTGTTTTTGTCTGTCTATTTGTTTACGCTAATCTCCGAAAAGGCTGCTCTTATTTAACATGACTTTCTTGGACCAATAGCTATTTTTATAAGAAGTAACAAAGGCTATAAATATTTAAAAAAAACACCGGGGGTTCCGCGCAAAAAAAAAACAAAAAAAACGCGCGTAACGCCGTGGTCAGCAGCTCATCAATAAAACAGAGATATCGTGCCCTAAAGTTATATAACAATACCATGAATGGTTTGTATGACACATTCGGTAGCCGATGGTGTCCGTGTTGACACCCAATGAAGCATGCACGTGTACTGCCTAAGGAAAGTGAAAACGATGATACGAATATTACACGTAATACTTTGCAATAGCATTGATGTATATAACCTGAAGTGCCACGTCAGTCGTTACACTTTTACATTAACACCCGACTAATCAAGTCGTGACAGCATATCACAATGTCAATCCAAAGATTAGTAAGTACAAAAGCAAAATCATCAAATTATTTATCATAACTTTTTTTTTATCAGCCTGTACTGTACCACTGATGGGTGAAAGCCTCTTTCCTTACCTCCACACGGTTGCATATTAATTGAATTTTTTTTTATATTTTGTAAAAACTCAAGTGTCTAACCATTTATACGACCCTCAAAATACAGCCTTTGATAAATTATTAAATATTTTTAATTGAGTTCCTGTTGGAAATCTTACCAAGATCTCTCAACATCCTGTCTTTTTCTTTATTCCAGGTCTTATCAGTCTTCACCATCATAGCTAGCTGCCACGCTAGCGCGATTGGCCTGCATCCAGTTGTGAAGTCGTTCCCTATCGTACGATACGCGCCGTTCTTTAACTTCCCCACTGGCGCAAGGTCGATTCACGCAGTCGCGCCACCTGCTCCATTATTCCCTGCACCAGCCCCAGCTCCAATTCTACCTGCCCCAACGCCATTTATACCAGGACCATCGCCGTTTGTACCAGCACCAGCGCCATTCGTACCTGCGCCAGCTCCATTTTTACCAGCACCTTTCCCAGCCCCAGCCCCTGCATACCCATCCCCTGTCTTCGCTCCATCTGCTCCAATTCCAGCCCCCGTTTTTTCAGGTGCATACCCGTACTTTGCTCCTGCGTTGCCGAAAATAGCCCCACTGGTGCCTACTCTAGCAAGAATAGCTCCGTTTGTGCCGGCTTTACCAAGAATAGCTCCTGGGGTTCCTGCATTACCACAAGCTGCGTTGTACGCTCACACTGTACCCGCTCTGCCGGCAGCTCCATTCTCTCCGATCATAAGGCCGGTGGCCCCGGCTTTGCCTGCTCCTGTCTTCGGACCACCAGCTCCTTTTGCAGTGGCCAAAGCGCTGCCATTCGGACTTCACAACCCTTATACGCATTATTCACAAGCGCCCATACTAAAACAAGCATGGAAAAAATGAGTTTCGAGCTAGATTAGCCTAAATAATATTGTTGTTGTCAGTTTATATTATGTTGTAAATAAATTGTTGTCTTGTTTTTTACAATTTTGTAAATAAATTATTATTAATTGAAACTACAACGTCTTTTCGTCCAACATATGTACCTCAGTGCCTTAAGACGAAAGTCTACAACCAGTGTGTGTTACCAGTGATGACATATGGAACCGAGACGTGGTCCTTCACTATTGGCCTTTTGAACAAGCTCAGAGTCGCTCAACGAGCTATGGAGAGGGCTATGCTCGGGGTTTCACTACGGGATCGAATCAGAAATGAGGAGATACGTAGAAGAACTCGGGTCACCGACATAGCCAAACGGATTAGCACGTTGAAGTAGCAATGGGCAGGCCATATAGCGCGCAGAACAGATGGCCGATGGGGCCGCAAAAGTTCTCGAATGGAGGCCACGGATCGGCAAGCGCAGCGTAGGACGTCCACCTACAAGATGGGCAGACGACTTGGTGAGAACTGCTGGTTGGCGGTGGATGCAGACGGCTTCCAACCGCAGTACATGGAGATTAATGAGGGAGGCCTTTGTCCAGCAGTGGACGTCCTACGGCTGAAATGATGATGATGAATTGAAACTGTTGTTATCTTTTCCTGGATTACCAGGGTTTGTCTCTTCTGTTTTATAAATGCAATACTCAAAACATTAGTAGTAGCCAAGTTTCCGAAACTTATTTTTTTACATCTTTATAAAACAAACTTTCATATGATACCCGGTTTGACAGTAAATACATCAGCACAATCATGGCTATTTCAAAAGTTTTGAGTATAATCCATCATAGAATGTCTCAGGCACTGGTAGCGTCCCATAAAGCATGAATACCAGTTTCTGACGCTGTTACGATCTAAATAATATATGTGAAAGCCCATAATAGTATTATGCTTTTTTTATACGGCTAAATGACGAGACAATCCGAAGGCCCCACTGATGTTAAGCGGTAACCTAGTATACTTATAACAACTGCAATACAACGGTTACCTTACACGAAGCACAACACACACGCTACAATGCATTGCGCCCGTCACCCTGAGACATAGGGTAGCAAGATCTCATGGGCATTCACGGGCCCCCTTACCCTTCAGACATTACTGTTTGGCGGCAGCAATAAGTATGGTCGTAGTACTTTCGCGAGTGACCTCTTCACAAAAAGTTCTACTATTATTAAAATGGAAATTAGTGTTAACAGCTGTTTGCCTGCTCAGAGTCTTAATATACATAAGTATCTAACATAAAAATGAGGAAATAGCCAGGTGTCATTACTGGGATGCATCCAACGGGAGGTTTGATTCCGCTCGTTGAGCAATCCCTTCCATAGTATCTAGATGTAGATGTGCTTTGTTTGACGACCTCTGTGGCGAAGCGGGCGAAGGTCCGCCTGCGATGCAAGAGGTTGCGGGTTCGATTCCCGCCTCGGAACAAATTTCTGTACGATCTGCAGATATTTGTTCAGGGTGTTCTGGATGTTTTTCTATATAAATAATAAAAAATATCTGTCTATGTTGTGTTATGTATTAAGTATATCAGTCATCTAGTACCAGTGGTATTAGTAGTAGTATTAAATATTAATTATTTGTTCTGGGTTTGGGTGTTTATCTACGTAATTAATTATAATTAGTCTCTTAGGTTTGAATACTTTTATATTTATAGCTACACTTATCGTTAAAGTGTACCTACCAAAATAAATAAGGTATTTCATACCAAATCAGTGTGATTCACATTAAGTTTCTTAGTTAGGGCTGCATGAAGGAATAATTTACGACACTTCGTTTATAGATCATAAAAATGAAGGTATAGATTCAAAAAAATTTACAACATTATAAAGCATTTTCTACGAAATATTTAAACGGTTAAGCCTTTTGTAGAAATTGCTCTTGGTTAGAAGTTACCCTCAATTTACGTTAAAGTTATATATTTAAACAGGTAGGTTTTTGTCTTTGCGTTGGGGATAAAAATGGCTTTATTTGATTAAATAAATAAATAAAGCCATTTTTATCCCCAACGCAAAGACAAAAACCTACCTGTATGGAGCTCACGTAAGTTATAAAGTTCAAAATATCTATTTGTGACATTACATCCCCAAGGCATATATCGATCTTAATGCAGGTTATTTACTGGTTTACACACTTCCTTGTACAAGTTCAAATACCCTAAAATCACTACCTTTTTAGCACTGGAAAATTATATCTTTGAGTTATTGTTAATATTACTCGGTAACTAATTTCTTGATAATCTGTGGCGTGGGGTGCCGGTAGAATCTTACTCCTTCTCATGCCTGTGGTGGATGCAGTAAGAGCCTGCTAAGGGATACTACCGGAAGATGGGCAGCAGCATCTTGCTGTGTAAAAACATCCCGTACTGCGCTCACGAACCCGTCTGACAAGCGTGGCGAGTATGGCAACGTATGGGAGGCGTGTGTTGAGTAGTGGACGTTTTACCAGTTTTACGGCTTAAATGATGAATGATGAATCTGTTCTAAATTGGTTTGATAGCAAAGCTCGCAGTATTCTTTTAACCTACATCACCTTTAGCGTAAACAATAAAAGGTTTGCTGAAATTAAACATAGACATACATTAATTAATTTTAATTTTGTACAGTATAAAAAATCTAAATAGTCTTTACTCCTAGGAAGGTCATCATCAGTCTAGTGTTCTCTTCAATCTATCGAACGAAAGCAGGCGCAGGTCCCACGGGAGATCGGAGAACCGGAGCTCCATAGCCGAATGGGGCAGCGTAGGGTGCTGGTCCGGCGACTAATGGGGCTGGTCCAGCAGCGTATGGTGCGGGGCCAGCAACGTAAGGAGCCGGGCCAGCAAAGTATGGGCCTGGTCCAGAGTATGGCGCGGGGCCAGCGACATATGGAGCAGGGCCAGCGACATATGGAGCAGGGCCAGCGAGGTATGGGCCTGGTCCAGCGACGTATGGTGCGGGACCGGCGGCGTATGGTGCGGGACCAGCTACGTATGGTGCGGGGCCAGCGACATATGGTGCGGGGCCAGTCACGTATGGAGCGGGCCCTGTGATGTACGGGGCTGGAGCCAATGGCGCTGCCAGAGGGGCAGCAATAGCTGGGGCGATAAGTGGGCTCAAGTTTTTAGTGGTAAAGCTGACTTGGGATGCGTAGGGTGGAATATTCTGAGGCACAGCATGGGCGTATCCGATTTGGGCAGGGGCGGCAACCAGAGGGGCCACAGGGACTCCGCTGGATTCAGCGCCGATGGTGAAAGCTGCTGCGATAAGCACGATCTGAAAATTATCATTTAAATTATTTAGGAATGTTATTGAAGCTCGTAATTATTAACGTTCATTTGATAAACGATTCTTACAGATTTGAATGAGAACATCTTGCGTGGTTAGAGGACCTTCCTTGGTAAGAAGAGAATGTGATGTGTGACTACCAAGAAAAAGTACTCGTCTTTTATACGATGTTTATTGTGATTCAATCGCCGTACGACGAAATGCGCGTTTGACGTATTGCGAGCGTTCATTTGGGATTCGAAGAGGCGTGCGCAGAGAAATGTATCACATTGGGAAACTTTTTTCCATTGTGACATTTTGTATTGATTAGCAATAATTGAGATTCAGGCTGCTTCAATCCAATGCATAGTAGTGAACAGATTTGCGGATGTTCTAGCGAATATTTTTACACAATTCAATGCATAGTAGTGAACAGATTTACGGATGTTTTACCGAATATATTTACGTAGGAAATGTTTTATTTCAATGCAAAAACGTTTTGAATCTGAGTTATATCCTGTTCGTTTAATTAAACAACTACTACATTATAAAAAATATCTATATATCCTGACTTTAAACTCTATGGAAAAAGGCCAAATATCTATAAAATACCTATCGAATAAAAATGCAAGCATAAACACCATATAAGTATGGGATGATAGTTTATGTATAAGATATCTTGAAGAAGTACCTTTATTATAATGACGGCAAAGTGTTAGTACTTACTGTTTTTATTGCAACTGTAGTTTTGCTCTACTCTTGGTCACTCCACGTTTGACACACGTAAGGTTAGTATGATTTCTCTAAACCCTGACCCACATCCGCTTGCAAATAACATTTAGAAGATAGGTTTTCTATGCAATTTATGTTCTGGTTTGCAAGTACGACAAAATATTCATACAAGTTATCCATTTCAGATATTACATAACGAGCAGTGAAATTAGCTGGCATAGAGTCTAAATTAGAATGCACCGTTCGTAAACCAAGTCTGGGTCAAAAACCGCAGTGCCAACTGCGATGTCCTGCGCATTATTCAACGGCGCATGCGTGGTCCGTCCTCGTTGTTGCCCAATGAAATTCGTCGGTGGTATATAATGTGACGATGCCCCGGAGACGGCACAGTCCATCGCATCTTTCAGTGTAAGCACCAGTGAGCAGTCACACCCCCAAGCAAAATGATCGCCAAGTTTGTTGTGAGTTTCATTGTAATTGGAAATATAAGTATTGACGACATAAAACCATAATCTATCTAACCTTTTTATCTGTTTCCAGGCTATTCTTTCCCTGGCTATTGCCTCCACCAGCGCTGGCGTATTGGCTCCAGCTGCCTTGGTTGCTCCAGCCGTCGCACCGGCGGCCTACGTGGCGCCCTATGCCAGCTCCTACTCAGCTCACGCCGTGAACCACGCGGTTGCCGCCCCAGTCGTAGCATCAGCACCCTATGTTGCTGCTGCTCCATACGTCGCAGCCCCCGCCGCCTCTTACGTCGCAGCACCAGCACCTTACCTCGCAGCTGCGCCCGCCCCTGCCCTCTCCGCCAGATATCTGTCTTCTCCTTACTCATACTACGTATAAACTTTGGTGATATCATTACCTAGTGACATGCTCAACTGTACTATAAAATGTGATATTAAACGATTGTAGGCAATACAAAACAGTTTCTTTAAAACAAGCTCTATAAACCCTTCTCAATTGAAATGAAAGAAACCATCTCAACTAGCCTCTATCGCTGCCTTAGTGTAAAATAGGCACTAATTAAGTATCTCTTTTCAAACCCAGACGGTTCACAACATTGAAAATATTAGTACTGTCTACACAGTCCATGGTCAGAAATATTTTATTTGTAAAAACGTACTCAAGTCCTACAGCAATAGATCATAATATACTTAACCTATATTAGAATCACTTCATGGTAAGCTATTGAAATTACTTTCTGGGTATTTTTCTATGTATGATAAGTATGTACCAAAAAAAAATTTAACTATCATTTCCCACACACCCTCTGCTCACTCTGGGGCTAGATGGTTCTGGGGAAATAGTCAGCATTATTTATTTATTTAATAGAATAACTATCTTATCTTCCAACCGTCCACTACTGGACAGAAGCCTCCCTCATCGATCACTAATTACTTATCACAAGGGGTTGTTGCCATAATCACCACGCTTGGGTTGAGCGCGGAACAGGATGTTAATACACGGAAAGACGCTACTGCCCATCTTCTGGAGGTAGCCCTTGTCTGATTCTTAGCACCCACGGGTAGGAGAGGAGGGGCAAAATTGTACTGCCGGCACTCCATGGCAATAAAATTTAACAGCTGTCCATAGTAGAAGCTCTACCTTTACGGGACTAAATGGTGTTGTGTGTAGTGTCCATTATTTATTTATTATTATGCATTATGCATTCTTTATTTATTTATTTAATTTTGCATAGAAACAAGTTGAAGAGCAAAGGTGTTATATAATACATCTAGACTTTAATTGTAATAATACCATTCAACAAGTCAAAGGCGTGTCACTCAATTAAACTGTATACACAAGGTTGCAACACCATTTGTAGAAGCAATTTATATAATCTAGTTCAAATATTTCTGTATGTAAGTAAAAAGATTAATAACTTCGAGCATTCCTAAGGAGATGCCATAAGTAAAAAAGCTATTGAAACTTACTGAGATTTGATTACTTCATGGATTAAGAGTATGTGATAGAAATTGTTTTGTCGCCAGAGCTAAAACATACAACTCAATCAGATGTCGGGAAGTGGGTCATTATACAAGATTAACATGACAAACACACAAACACTACTAGTTATATATAGAAAGGGCTTGTCTATAAAATAAAACCGGGCAAGAGCGAGTCGGACTCGCGCACCGAGGGTTCCGTGCCATCATACAATACAATATATGATAAAGGCGGTTTATGTTTATTGGAGAACCTTGACAGCGCCATCTCTTGTCTGATAGCGGAACTTACGTAGATTTTTTACACTTTCGATGATTTCTTTCAAACTATGCAAATTAAAGAGTTCGTTATAATGTTCCTGTAACCTTTACATACACTTCTATTATTAGCAATAAAAGTTTCAGAGGTTTATCTCCGCAAACTTCGGAGATAAGGGGGGAGAACGCAATTTTTTTCAACGTTTTTGTAAATAAGTTGAAAGCTATATGGCTTAAAACAAAATCTGTTTATTAATGTGCAAATGCATACCTTTCATATGATACCCCATATCACCTATTAACTTCACAAATTTTTTGAAAACCTCCCTTCCACCCCGCTTGTCTAAAAAACTATGCAAATTAGAGAGTTCGCTATAATTTTCTTATAAAGTTTACCTACACTTCTATTAGCTATAAAAGTATCACGGGTTTACCCCTGCAAACTTCGGAGATAAGGGGGGGAACGGTCGTTTTTTCAACATTTTTGTAAATTACTCAAAAACGATACGGCTTAAAGAATAAATAAAAACTGTATTTTATTAATGTTAATGTGCAAATAAATACCTTTCATACACCCACACCGCCTAGTAACTTTACTTAAAATTTTTGAGATCCCCTATCCGCCCTGCAATTAAAATAGGAATATTTTTTAACATTTTCATATTAAGCTATATTAGTAAAAAAGTGTTATCTTACCATTTAAAATTTCAAGTTGATAGCATCAGTAAGTCAGTCAGTGACAGACAGACAGAGTGATTCTATAAGGGTTCCTTTTTACCATTTTAGGAACCCTAAAAACGAACTGTGTATGTCGTGCAATAATAATAATAATTACAATTTTAGGGAAGGAACTGATTTTCTGCAACACAGTGTTAAACTAACGCAGAAAATAATACATCACTAATGTATGATTTTATGTTATTCTGCAATAAACGATTATTATTTGTCTATTGTGCATTTCTGTTGTTTTTGTTGTTTAATTTAATTATTATTTTGTTCTTTGTTCTGTATGGTTTTATGAGAAAAAGAGGTATAATCTATTTATCTTCTCGTAGAAAGATATTCATAGAACAGCTTTAACAAACAAGACATCGACGCCAGGCCTACATAAAAAATGATACCCAAGATATTGATTTTTTTTATTAAAAAATAATAGGTCTATAGTGACTTATTTTTGTTTTATTTTATCTATTCTTTTGTTTTTTTTACTCTTAAGCAAACGGGCATTCCATCCTTCTTCTATCGAAGTATTCCCGTTTGAGTACCTATTTTTTGGGCACCTATGCATTGAGCACCAAAGGCATTCATTCCCATTTGAGCACCAATCAATATTTTAACGTGGTGCTCAAAGGGGAACAAATCGACACCTTTTTGCGAGACGTACTGCAAAATGGGTTGGCCAAGCTTGATTATTTTATCGCAACTGCTTGGGTAAATTGGAGTATGCGTCATATTTATACCGTTTTGTAGTTAAATCTGTTTTTTTACAACCTTTCATTCATGCAAAGTTCTCAGCTGTCCGCTTTAAATCTTGCAAGCCAAATTAGAACCACTGTTTGACATCCAATTACGCTTAACTCATACAACTTTTGTCAATCCCCATATATAGATTAGTGGCAAATTAAAAGGGCTTTGGCTGTTTTTCTCATCATAAACTTCTTAAATCACTATATCTCTCTCACTGCTGGACACTGCTTGATATTGGCCTCCCTCATGGATCTTCAAATCCTGATCATGAGGGAGTTGGTGACATACACGCTTGACAGGGGGTTGGCGGGGCTAGCGGTTGGTAGGTTGGCGAACGGAGTATGGGAAAGAACGCTGCTGCCTATCTTCCGGAGGTATCCCTTGGCAAATTCTTACTGTATCCAGCAAAAGAGGAGTTTAAAAATTCTCATACCAGCACCCCACCGCAAATCAGCAATTATAATACCTATTACATAAAAATATAGATCAAAAGAAACCACAGTGCACAGAAACACACTCCATGGCTCGCTCCAGTGTTCGCTCCTGGCCAGGTTTCTAGGTTTGTAGGTACTTTAATGATACTGTGCTGCTATCAGCGCCCTCTATATTATAATAACCAAAGATTTAAATCGATAGATGTGCCCTGACACCAAGAGCTGTGTCATTGTCTTCACATGTGTTACAATTACAATAATGTTGTCGCACTCACACTGGTTTTATTGTGCAAACATGTATCGCGAACTTTCGTGAAAAAAATAACGCACACCACGTCCGACTAACATAGGTTAGAGGCTCACTGATTCCAAATGAGTGAGCTCATTTCGTGTGGAAACAAAACGGTGCGGTCTCATTACGTTTTGTACGTAGGTATCATTGGTAAGGGCGTATCTAACGATTCAAATCTTTGATAATTCCTATATACATATAGTAAGTATGTAATTATATGTCATAAACTGATAAAATGCCGGCAGGGTACGAGTCATATGACTAGAACAGTGTCATTGAAAACGCCCTGCCCTCCTTTACCAGTTAACAAGTCACAAGAACTAACTGAGCAATTTTCATCTATGGACAAATAAATTTTAGTCAGCCTACATTGATTTGATCAATGCTGTCAACCGATCTTGATACTTTAGTTCAAATCTTTTATTGCTTCGGTTCAAAACCACTAATTTCTCCACTGTTGATAACGACAGATAATCTATAATATATATACATATAGTATATATATATATGTAAGGCAACGCAATCACCCCTTCTATATCGGACCGGTAGCCCTGGTGCATAGTAATGCATCCCAACGTGGCGGACTCCGTGGTGGGTGGGGAGCCGGAATGATGAACAAACAAACAAACAACATGCCTCAAAACACAAAAAGCGACCACTTTAAAACCCCCTCAGCAGGGGAGGCGGTAAAGGACTTGGTAGCGGCCCTCGCGGTCCCCCAGTCTAATACTGCTACCTGGACGGTTGTTCAACCGAAGGGTAAAAACAAGAGCAAAGGAGCTGGGAAAGAGGACCACAGGCCAACGGCCGGGCCCTCCGGTACCGGCGTTCGTGCTCCTGTGGCGGCAAACGTCCCCGGGAACAAGAACGCAAAAAAGCTCCGACACAGAAAGAGAGACAGCTTAGAAAAGCTGGGACAGAAAGGAGAGCAACAGGCGGTTCCTAGAACTGGCCCCCCTGTTCCGAAAGCCCCTGGTCCTAGTTTTCACTACAAGCAAAGACAGCAGAGTAAAGGTCCCGATCATGTGCCACAAGCCCCGCCGGCGAGATCTACTGGCTTGCCCGTAGTGACCGCCGATGATGGTAGCTTAGGCAGGAAAATGAGGTCCAAAAACGGTAACCGATACAATCGCCAAAAACGCGCGGACATAGCCATCTCACGCATGGCACAGGCCCCGGCCCATAATGAGCCGAGCAAGCGTACGCGGCTAGACGATACTGTGTCACCGAGAGGGGAACGCAAAAGACAAAAAACGGAGAAACAACGTCGTGTCCCAACCATTAGCTACGCGGAAGCTGCCCAAAGCAACCTTTGTGTGGCAGTAGTAAGGACCGACAACCACCCACTGACAGAAGAGCAGGCCATTCTCGTGAAGAAGTACCTGGAACGGCGTATCTTGGAGGATATCAAAGACCCCAATACCACACTATATCCACGCTTCGTAGGAAAACCAGTAGTCACTGAAGGAGCCTTGAAGCTGTGGTGTGAGGACACGCCGACTCTAGAATGGCTAACCAGCAACGTCAAACGACTGCCGGAAACAACAGGCCCTGGTATCAAGGTCGTCAAGCAGAGTGAGCTCACCAGGAAGGTGCGAGCAGCCATTTTCATCCCGGACTGCTCAAACTCACTGGAAGACACGAGTCTTGTCTTGGCGGAACTGAACCAATGGGCGCAGGTAAGCAGCTGGACGATGTACTCCCACAGTATGCAGAACGATGACATCCTCTTCGTGACAATAGGGATCCCAGAGAACCTGGTACCCATTATCATGGAGAGAGGCCGAAGACTGGCGTACAACCTGGGTAGTGTATACGTCAGGTTCTACGGAGCAGATGGAGCACTCCAGGATGAACCCCTGTACCCTGGCACGAGAGCGGTACAACAGGAACCTCAGCCAGGTCCAAGCCAACAGGAACCTCTGATCCAGGACGAGCAGATGTCAGCCCCCCCGCACTCATCTCCCAAACCGTCGTGCTCCAAGCCGATGGAGGAGTTACATGCGGAGATTGAAAGAGAGCTGGACATTGACCTGGACTCAGACGAGTCAGAGGAGGAGGTGGGAAACCAAAATGATGGTAACCCAGAATCCCTCCTCCCTTAACATCATCCAATGCAACCTCCAGCACAGCGTCACTGCAACGGCTAACCTACGCAGAGTGCTGGAGCAAAACAACAAGACCATAGCCTTGATCCAGGAGCCGTGGATCAGGGCAGGACGTGTGTGTGGTCTTAACAACCTAGAAGGTAAACTATTATATAACAATACCTGTACTAATCCACGGGCGTGCATCTATGTACCCCGTAATGTAACAGCTGTGCCTCTTACCGAGTTCTGTTTCAGAGATCTGACAACCGTCAGACTCCAGGGCATTATCGGGGAAGAGAACGTAGAGGTGATGCTCGCGTCAGTCTACATGCCCGCTGACGAAGACATCCCTATGAAAGACGTCACGGATCTGGTAAGACAATGTGACCTAAACAACTATAAACTTGTTATTTCAGCAGATACAAATGCGCACCACCCCATTTGGGGCATGCCGACGTCAAACAACAGAGGGGACGAGTTGGTGAACTTTCTTTTCACGACAACCCTCTGTATAGCAAACAAAGGCGCGGAACCAACTTTCGTTACGAAACGATGCCGCACCATAATTGATCTAACCATGGTAACAGGTAACTGCTTCGATCTTGTAAGGAGCTGGAGGGTATCAGACGAATCGTCCTGCTCTGACCATAGGTGGATCAGATATGAACTGACATTAGACAAATCAACCCCAGCACCCTCCCGAAATCCCCGAAAAACAGACAAGGTACGGTATGCAATTTCGTTGCAACATCACCTACGAGAAGTTTCGACGGGACAAATGTTAACAAGCACAACTGACATCGAATGCGCAGTCAAGCAAATAACAGAAAGCATCACCAAAAGCTTTGAAGAAGCCTGTCCTCTCACCGTCGCCACAGAGATCGACAAAGGTAAAAAGGGCTGGTCTAAAAAACTTGAAAGACTTAGGTGTAACGTACGCAGACGTTTTAACAGAGCCATGAACACCTGCGACGACCTGGACTGGGACGAGTACAAGAAGGCTCAAGCAGAGTACAAGAAATGTATTCGTCGCAGTAGTCGTAGCAGGTGGAAAAACTTTTGCACTACTATAGAATCTAACACGAAAGCGAACAGAGTCAGAAAAATCCTCGCGGCCGATCCAAGCCGCGAGATTGGTTCGCTGAAAAAATCAGACAATACATACACTAAGACAACAGCAGAAACAAACGAACTCCTTCTACAAACACACTTCCCGGGGTGTCAGATAGACGAAACAGCCGAGTGGCAATTGATAAGCTCGACTATGCCGTCGGAAACTGACAGGTCATTTGCTTACTCGGTTGTCACCGGGGATAAGGTAAACTGGGCAATACACACTTTCCAACCATTTAAGTCGCCAGGTATAGACGGCATCTTCCCAGGCCTTCTGCGTTGGGGTGAACCACACCTGAACGAGCGGCTAACTGCCGTTTTTAGGGCATGCCTAGCATTTCGCTATGTACCACTGATGTGGAGGGAGGTCAAAGTCCTCTTCATACCTAAACCAGGGAAAAGCGACTACACAGAAGCAAAGTCTTATAGACCGATCAGCTTAACATCCTTCCTATTAAAAACCCTGGAAAGACTCTGTGATCGGTACATTAGAGACAACACCCTGAAAACAACACCTTTGCACCCTCAACAACATGCATATAGTGCTGGTAAATCAACTGAATCCGCGCTGCATGTAGTTGTTAACAGAATTGAACGTGATATAATAAACAAAACACTCTGTCTTGCAGCTTTCATAGACATAGAGGGGGCTTTTGACAAGACAAGGTTTGACATCATTGACACAGCCTTACGAACACATGGGGTTAATCCAACGATGGTGGAGTGGATTATCAACATGCTTAGACTAAGAGCGGTACGTGTCGACTCACAGGGAGGAACCAGGGGAGTGGTGGCAAGAGGATGCCCACAGGGCGGAGTCTTGTCACCACTCCTTTGGAACCTAGTTGCAAATAATTTAATAACCAAGCTCAACGCCCAACGTTTCTTCACGGTGGGCTATGCAGACGACCTAGCCATACTCATATCAGGCCACTTTGCCAGTGTGGCCTGTAACATTATGAGCAATGCACTTAAGGTCGTAGAAGCGTGGTGTACAGAATACGGACTGACTGTAAATCCATCGAAAACTGAACTAGTAATGTTCACTAACAAACGGAATCTAGGGATATATAGGCTTCCTTTCTTATTTGACACTCAGTTGAGCCTATCCAGTGAAGTCAAATACTTAGGCATAACCCTAGATAACAAGTTAAACTGGTCAAAACACTTAGACAACAAAATAAAGAAGGCTACCATCTCTTTCTGGCAATGCCGTAGAATGCTAGGTAGAACGTGGGGACTCAACCCTAAAATAACCTTTTGGCTCTACAACAACGTAATTAGGCCGTCACTAGTTTATGGTGCCCTAGTATGGTGGCCCAGAACTAAACAGATAACCACCATAAATCAGATGCAGAAGTTTCAGAGACTGGCATGTGTGGCGATAACAGGGAGTATGAGGACTGCCCCCACGGCAGCACTCGAGGCCCTTATCGGATTAACGCCCCTACACCTTCACGTGCAACAAGAGGCAGCTGCGGCTGCCTACAGACTCTGGGCTCTAAAACTTTGGGAACACAGTACACAGTCACACCACACCACTATCATAGAAGAGTATGCAAGTGGAAACCCACTACTTCTCTCTATGTACGATAGGGTACCCAAAAAACACCTATACTCTAAAAGCTACACTGTACAATTACACGAAGAGCCCAGTGATAGCTCAAATACCAAAGAGGTAAGAATTTACACAGACGGCTCCAAGATGGAAAAAGGAACCGGAGCTGGTACGTTTTCGGAAGACCTTAACATCCACAATACAACAGCCCTGGGTAAATATAACTCCATCTTCCAAGCGGAATGTATTGGCATAATCCAGGCTGCAAATGCAGTGCTACGGAGAAAGGTAAATGATTATAATATCAGAATCCTCTCAGATAGCGCTGCCGTACTACAAGCCCTGAACAGAAGAGAACACAACACAGGACTCACCATACAGTGTCACCATCTGTTGGAAGAAGTAAGTAAGTCCAACAGAGTCACTCTCCAATGGATAAAGGGACACAGCGGATCCAGGGGAAATGACGAAGCGGATGCCCTGGCGAGGAGAGGCTCGGAAATGCAACCAGCAGGACCGGAGCCAATTGTTCCCCTACCTTTTAGTCAACTTCGATCCTGGATCCGACAGAGAACTGGAGAACTACACCAAAGCTATTGGACAGGTACAAAAGACTGTAGACAGTCGAAGGAGGCCTTCCCGGTTCTTAACCAAAGATACTCCCGAAAACTACTAAATCTAAACCGCGACAAACTTCGACGAATCGTCGGTATTGTCACTGGTCACTGCTCACTTAACAAACACCTTTTTACACTGGATATTACTGATAGCCCCCTTTGTAGGGGGTGCATGATAGCAGAAGAGACGGCCGCGCACGTACTTCTGGAGTGCAGCAGCGTGGCGTCTCAGAGACGACTACACCTCGGGGAGCCGAGGACGCCCAGGGAGGCCTGCGCCGACACTACCAAGCTGCTGGCTTTCCTGGAGGACATCGGATGGCTGGACTAAGCAGACGCCGTCCGTCACGCAAAAAGGGCCCATCAGAGGCCTAGTTGCGGAAACCAGTCCGCTCACCAAGTACCAAGTACCAAGTATATATATGTATGTATATCGGAATAGTAGTTAATTTGACTTCTATGAACGCAGACGCGCCATTGACTTAGCGTTGTACAGACTATGCGCTACGCAAGCGCCGCCATGCGGCGCTCGACGGAGTCTACGCAATCGTGTCGGCCCGGACTGAGTCAGTCTTCGTTGAGCTGCCGCACTGAACAGTCGTAGAAACTGTCTCGCGTTCCGTGTAGTCTTAAAAGTGATCGACTGTAAAATTAGTGCCATGCAACATTGTAATTTTGAATATAGAGTCTTCAATTGAATCGATACTTACCCACTACCGCCCACATGATAGAAGCCTACCATGGCTAACAAGGACAATACTGATGTACCATTTCCGTTAGGACATTACTGATGTACCTTCTCCGACATATATATATATGTTGGGTTAGTTACACCACTTATAACTGGACGGAAACTACTTAAAATGGCTGGACATATTTTGATGATTTTTTGGATTTGTCTGGGCCTGGAATAACATTATAGGCTATTTTTTAAAACCGTAAAAGTTCACATAAAAAAAAACTATAATATAAATATTTATTTTAAGAGTCTTTATTCAGACGCGTCATAAATTACAAAATAAAACAACACAATTATTAAAGCACATAAAGCAATTATTGAACCTGTTCACTTCAGATGACAAGCGAGTTAGGAAAAGAAGTGAACAGAAGAATCTATGTAACTCGGTCATGACTACAACAGTCATTATTTAACAATTTTCTTTTGTCTTATGGAGTTGGAGCAGTTTCCGTCCCAAGTGGTTATGTCCTCTAGGTAATCTGATATTTTATAATGAGCTTTATAATAAGCGCTTTTGAATTTATTCAATGATAACTTCTGCAACTCAATTGTTGTAGAAGCGTATACATTCATTTTGTAAAAATGGGAATTACTCACGTAGTATTGTAACAACGAAGATTATTCCGACACGTTTCGATTTTCAGACACTGGAAGTCGTCGTGTCGGCCCCACGCGCGGACAGGCGTTCAATCCCATGATGATGATTTTCTTGAAAAATCGAAACGTGTCGGAATAATCTTCGACGTTACAATACTACGTGAGTAATTCCCGTTTTTACAAAATGAATAGTATATCTCACGTTAATTTTGAAAGCGCATTGCCCTTTAAAAGATATTTTAACCTTATGGAGCCTAGTGTTGGGCATGGCGAGTTTATATTATAACACAGAGAGTGTGTCAACAAGCCCCTCATGACCAAGCACTTGGAGGTTAATGAGGAAAGCCTATGTCCAGCAGTGGATGTCCTAGGGCTGGGATGATGATACGGCATATTATACGTAGCCCACTATAAACAGTAAAAAACGAAAAAGGTGTATGGCATTTCGTCAAATGCAGTTTTTCAATATCACTTAACAACTATATACGAATAATATGTAAATATTTTTCGTATATATTTGTTGAGTGTAAATTTGTTTGTTAAGTGATGATAAGTTATTTGTTACAAATAACTTTGTAACGTTTTGTTGATGACAAATAATATTTTTTTATATCTATTCTAACATCAAAGTATCAACTCCATTGCGGCCACTAACGTTTTGTTGCTATGTTATGAACATATCGTGCGCAGATAAATAAAAATATAACTCTCAGGTACTGTTGGTTTAAAATTGTCACAAGAACTGGTGCAATATTTTTTTTAGGAAAACTGTGTTTAATAATAAAAGGCTATTATTTGACTGCCGTGGGGTGCCGGCAGAAGAATACTGTCTCTCTACGTCCATGGATGTAGTAAGAATCTGCCAAGGGATTCCTCTGGAAGATGGGCAGCAGCGTCGTTCCGTATCAACATTCCGTTTTGCGTTCGCCAACCCGCCTGCCAAGCGTGGCGAGTATGGCAACAACCCTCTCATAACCTTTGAGGGAGGGAGGCCTATGTCCAGCAATGGACATATACAAAACTAAGATGATGATTTGAATGTACGTCTAAATCCTACCTAATTGACATCCGTGGCGCAGTTGGTTTAATAGCTGGGCGCAGAAGGTTGCGGGTTCGATTCTCGCCACACAATAAATGTGTGTACCCATAACGTTAGCTCTATTTAGGGCTAGATGGTGCTGAGTGAAATGTTCAGCATTATTAATTTTATTTTCAAACTTTTATTTCATACTTGCCGTGGGGTGCCGGTATTAGAAGGTTGCCCCTCATCTCTTGCCCGTGGATGCAGTAAGAGCCTGCTAAGGGATACCTCCGGAAGATGGGTAGCAGCGTCATTCCGTACTGCGCTCGCCAACCCGCCTGCCAAGCGTGGTGAGTATGGCAACTACCCCTCATTTAGATCCATGAGGGAGGCCTGTGTTCAGTAGTGGACATATCACGGCTGAAATGATGATTTCATACTTGCCGTAAGGTGCCCGCGTATGCATTTAGCATCTATCCGGTATCCAAGGGATACCGGAAGATGGGCAGCAGAGATAGACAATCCGTGTATCAACATCCCGTGCTGCGCTCGCCAATCCCCCTGCCAAGCGTGGCGAGTTTTACAACTTCATGATCAATAATTGAACATCCATAAGGGAGGCCTATGTCAGATTATGAACTAAATAAATATTTTCAAATTCTACTGTCCGTCGGAAAGCATGCAGACAATTAATAAAATATTTTCTTTTAAGTATTATAGTATTTTTTGATGATTCCAAAAGATGCATTTAATTTGAATAATCATTTTTGTTTAGTAGTTGGGTGTAGGAATGTAATTGTACTGAGTTTGATTCTCCGTTTTAACTGAAGGCCATTTAAATGATTTTGATTTATATTAACTGCGTTAGCAATGATGTAATAAGTGCTTTAAATTACAAATTCATTAACAAACCAATACAGAATTGAATGTTGCTACTTTAAGAAATCCAGATGTCCTTTAAAAACCTACAGGTTTATTTAAATGTAGGTTCGAACTGGAACTGGAACTCTTGACCTGGTTTAAAGCTGGTGAAAATAACTGATATATTTATAAAAAGATACCCAAGGTGAAATTCGGTCACATGGACCTACCTGAAAATCAGCGCCGCAACCTTATGAGGTTGCTGGTATTATAAGTTATAGCTTGCCGTGGGGTGCCGGCAGTAGAATGTTACCCCTCCTCTCATCGCCCGTGGATGCAGTAAGATCCTGCTAAGGGATACCTCGGGAAGATGGGCAGCAGCGTCTTTCCGTGTATCAACATCCTGCACTGCGCTCGCCAACCCGCCTGCTAAGCGTGGTGAGTATGGCAACTACCCCTCATGGAGATCCATGAGGGAGGCCTGTGTTTTACGGCTGAAATGATGAACCTCATAGCTCGCTATGGGATTGCGGTAATACTGAGGCAGTGTCCATTTTTTGACCTCACGCAGCATTTGTTAAAATGTAAATAAATTATGTTAATTACAACATAGTCTACCTAATTTCATTCTTTCTGCATTTTTTTATAACTTGTGTTATAATATGTGTTGTGTGTGTGTCAAAAGTAAATGTATTTCTTCTTCTTCTTCTTAAAATGAGGCCCTACTTTGTTTAACAAAGCCCTTTGCATCATTGTAGATGATTTATACAATGTAATCATCAATCTACGAAAGGTTGTGGGTTAGATACGTGCACCAATGGTTTTTTTTTCATATAAAGATATTTCATAAAAAAAAAATATTGGTGCACGCATCTAACCCACAACCTTCGGATTGAAAGACGAGGGTACATACCACTCTGCCAACACGGCTTTTTATCACTCAAATCATTATGTTACCGTGGAACAAAGAAAACACGTTACGAAACCGCTAAGGGACCGTCTCTAAAGGGATTTATAAAGGCTTTTTAAAAGGTATGTTAATGAAAAGAAAATTGGCTTTTATTAGACACAGCGTCTATAGAAAAGGTACCCAACCAGAAGAATATCTAGTTATAGGTATTTAGGTTATGATGGGACTGACATACCAATCAAATTTAATCATAATCATCATCATTACAGCCGTAAGACATCCACTGCTGGACATAGCCTCCCTCGTGGATCTAAGTACTGATCATAAGGAGTTGTTGCCATACTCACCGCGTTTGGCAGGCGGGTTGGCGAGCGCAGTACGGGATGTTGATACACAGAAAGACGCTGCTGCCCATCTTCCAGAGATATCCCTTAGCAGATTCTTACTGCATGCACGAAAAGAGAGGAGGGGTGACATTCTACTGCTGGCACCCCACGGCGAAGGTCCTCTTGAAAATTCGAAATAAATTTAAAAAAAAAATAAGAATCTCAGTATCCAGTCTTTTATATGTAATGGTTTTGCTAACCATACGATTTAACGAAGGCTACATGTGACCTAGGCGAAGGCAGTGGGTAGGGTTAGACGGATTTAGTCCAGCACCTAACCGCTATAAAAGCAAGATCTAACAGGCCCTTAGCACATTCGCTCACACATCCTTCATTCGATCTAACAAATCAACCCCACCCACCCTCCAAAATGTACAAGCTGGTAAGAGTTTCATATTTTTGGCGGAAGTGAAATAGTGACGAAGCAAAAATTTACGTGATCAAATAAAAAGAAAATGCTGTGAAAAATCAAAACTTAAAACAAAATTTGAAAAAGTCCACGGTTATCAAGATTCCGTAAAACATATAATTTTCAAAATTATTCAGAAATCGAATCATCTCAAATCTTAATCTTAACTTATAATATCCCACTCAAAAGAAGAAAGCTAAAAGACCAGAATACAGGATAGCTTTATTGTTGAACTTATAGGTGTTACTTATAAATGAAGAACGCTAGACATTTCACAGAGCACCATCATCAACATCCTCTTCCCGTTTTGTCCATTCCTGGCGATCTTGTGCCCGTCTTATCCAGTCGTGTCTTCCGTGTCGTCTGACGTCGACCACCCAACGGTTTGGTGGTCGGCCGCGTCCTCGGGTGTCCGCTCTGGGTCTCCATTCTAACACACGCCTGGTCCAGCGAGATGCGTCCATTCTGGCAACGTGTCCTGCCCATGCCCATTTTCCTTTATATCCCGCATGACCTAGTAGCTTCACTAAAAATTTTGAGACTCCTTTTTTGCCTCCCTTGCGATCATAATAACAATATTTTTCAAACTTTTTATATATACTATATAACAAAAGTTTTATCTTCACCATTTCAAGTTGATAGCATCAGTAGTTCTCAAGATATCTATTTATGAAAGACAGACACAGACAGACAAACCTAAAACCTAAAAAGAAGTCTAATTATAGTAGAACAGTAAGTAGGTAAACCCAGTTGCTTATGCACTTTTTGTGTTGACATTCTCCGGCGGCAACGACCCGGCGAGGTCGCAAGTTGCCATCCAGTATCGAAAAGTTAAGCTTGATACACATTTGTGGCTTAACTTCTCGTTGATGGCTTCCTCGGTACAGGCTGACTAATGATGAAGCAGACAATAAAACTAGTTGCTTGCCACGAACTCCTTTCAGAGCGACTTCTTTCAATGAAGTCCTTTTGCCTCTGAATTTCTGGCGGGAATAGAACTTGTAACCTCCTGCGTTTCCATTGGCTACTTACCGTGTGTTGGTAAAATTTCCTTGCGTTTTAATTTCATGAAAATCCGGGCATAATGTTCAAGAGTTATCGTCGAAGAAAAAAATCGATTAAACCCCGATATCTCAAAAACTAAATCAAAATTTCCCCACAACAATCGATTTGTATTTAATTAATCTCCTAAATATTTAAATTTCACTAAAACCGTTCAAGAGTTATCCTCGGACAAAAATTGCGGACATCCATACAAGCCATGAAGCTTGTAAATAGACTTAGATTAATATAAATTTGACATGTTTTATTATTAATATTTTTTTGTTTTTTTCATAATTTTTGGATTTATTATTGACCGACCTATTTTATTTTTCTGTACATTTTTTTTATATTTATCTGTATTTTAATACTTTTTACTCCGTTTTTGTTTTTGACTCCGTGGCTCTGTTGTTGATAAAGCTGACTGATACGTAGGACGTAGCGGGTTCAATTCCCGTCCGAGGCAAAATTATGGCCTTATCAACAAATATTATCTGTCAAATAAGTGGTGCCCCAAACACTAGCTCTTTTTACTTTGGAGATGTGTGAAATGTCCTACGTTATTTTTTTATCGAACAAGTTCGGGGCTAGGTGTTGCTGTGTGAATTTCCCAGAACTATTTTTTTATTATTTATTTTAGTGCCCCATGTTTTGTTTTTTTTTTTCTACTATACCTATGACCAAATAAGCCGGAGGCCCATCTGATGTTAAGGAGTAACCTCTACCTATTACTGCTGCAATACTGCGGTGACCAACACGACTAAGCACGTGACCAACGCTGATTTGCATTGCGCCCGCCACCGACACAGAGTTGGCCTCATTTGCCCGTAATTTCAACGTATGCAACAAGCCTTACTTTTTTTATTCGATAAACAACTCATAAATTGGATGAATAGCTCTATCGATACAATTATCGAGTTCGATCACAATTCACGTTGCCGAGAAGTCGTAAAATGGTCACAGATAATTGAATTGGCTGTAAAAAGCTAGAATGGATACATACATAATTAATTCTTGTATGGCAATAAACCGCTTAGGTTATTTTATTTGCCGACATTATAATGTTTTTGTAGAGCTAAATTGCTGCTTTTTTATTATATGAAAAACAAATAACCTTGTTAATTGCTTAAAACTAATGAGCGTGTTACATTTCCCTTAATATCTTATTGTTATTAAACATTGGAATAGTTTTATAAAATATGTATTTGAGTGCCGTGGGGTGCTGGCAGTAGAATGTCACCCCTCCTCTCTTTCCCGTGGATGCAGTAATAATCTGCTAAGGGGTATCTTCGGAAGATGGGCGTCTTTCCGTGTCAACATCCTGTACTGCGCTCGTAAACCCGCATGCCAAGCGTGGCGAGTACGGCAACAACCCCTCATGATCAGTACTTGGATCTCTATCTTCTTGCCACTCCTTCCGGTGTTGGGCCGATCGCATCCAGGTCTTGTTGGTGATCTAGACGATATCATTCATCCATCTATCAGGTGGTCTGCCAGCGTTATGTTTATGTTCCCTGGGGTTCTATACGGTTAAGGCCTTGCTCCACCTGTAGTCACCACGTCTCGTCAAATGTCCCGCCCATCTCCACTTCAGTCGATCCGGATACCAAAGTCTTGGACTTTAGTCCGTCTTCGGATTTTGGTGCTCCTTATCCTGTCTACGAGGCGTTAGCCACACTACACTATTACAATTCCATCATCAGAATCTAGTTTTGAAATTTTACTTGGAATTCAAAAAAAAATTCAAATCCGTTCATAAACGACGGAGTCCTGGGAGACAAGGATTAAAATTACAGACGACGAGAACCTCATTTTGTTTTGAAGTCGGTCAAAAGACAATATAAAAGTTTTATCAAAATGTTTAAGTGAACGAAATAAGTAATCACAATATGACCTAGTATACTGATATTAAAACACAAGACAACCTTCAATTACAAATAAATAATGGAAAACTTCTCAAAACGTTAAAGTTCGCATAATAAAAACTAATCCAGACTTTGTAAGAAGCCGCTATAATCTACTTATGTATTAGTTTTTTTTTTAATATCTGTTTTGGGGTTTACTTTAGACCGAGTTAAAACATCTCACTAATATTATAAAGCCGAAAATTTGTTTATAAGGAGGTTTGTTACCTCTTCACGCAAAAACTAGCGTACGTATCGAGCTGAAATTTTGAAAACGTATAGATGTTGACTAGGATTAACACATAGGCTACTTTTAATCCGGGTACAACGCATGCGAAGCGGCGGGCACAAGCTAGTCTGTTATAATATAACATTGAAATAAATACGATCACAACACCCAGGACTATATAATCCCAAAGTAAGCAGAGCTTGTGTTATGAAATAAAGATGATCCCATGATTTTTTTGTAAATATATTTGTAAAACACCAGAAGAAAACATTTGTTCCATAGCAAAACTGCTATGTAAAGCAAGAGCCAGCAAAATATCCTTTATCTAATTTTTTTTTCAGGTCGTATTCGCCGCCGTCCTGGCCTGCGCTGCCGCCGCCCCTGGTTTGATCGGCGCCCCTGGCTTGATCGGCGCCCCTGGTTTATACGGTTCTCCCTACGGCATTGCCTCCCCTCTTGCCTCTCCTTGGGGACATGGACTTGTTGGTGCCGGTCTTGTCGGAGCCCCGGTTGTTAAGACAGTCGCTCCCCTCGCCACTTCCTACGCCAACACTGTCAGGGTATGTCACTTTCACTTTAGTCTTACTTTTATTCTTGAGTAGGCCTACGGCATCATTAACATAATCTAAAATAGGAACTCTGGAAGTTTTTAATCAGCCACTGCTCTTGCTTTGAAGGCCCTGGTTTTATCGGCACCACAGGCTTAATCGGTGCCCTAGACTTGATCGGCTTTAACTACGGTATGGCTTCTCCCTTTGACTTTCCTTAGAGATATGGACTTTTTAGGGCTGGGGTGGTCAGAGCCCCGCCCTGTTGTTTATATAGACCCTCCTCACTCCTTACGCCATCACTGTCAAGGTATGTATGTCTGACTTAGCGCCTATTTTAGATAATACATACAGCATAAACAGTTCAGCCATTATGTACAGCCGTGGGGTGCCGGCAGTAGAATGTTACCCCTCCTCTCCTACCCGTGGATACAGTAAGAGCCTGCTGAGGGACACCTCCGGAAGATGGGCAGCAGCGTCTAACCGTATATCAACATCCCATACTGCGCTCACCAACCCGCCTGCCAAGCGTGGTGAGTATGGCAACTACCCCTCATGGAGATCCATGAGGGAGGCCTTAGTTCAGTACTGGACGTTTTACGGCTGAAATGATGATTATGTACAGGACACTAGAGGCCATGATAGGCAGGAAAAGCAGCCAATGAGTGTATCAGCTTTGTAGGGAATTTTATGAGGAAATATTAGTCAATAAATACTCTTATGTATGACTAAGGAACCATTCGTTTCAATGTTTTACTTTACCGTAAGAAGTCCCGTAAAGACAAACACATAAATTGATACTACAAACTATATTATATTATATACACCCTATAGCATTATTAATCATTCTACTTAAAACACCTTATTAGCTCTTTGTTAGTCAACAAAAATATCATACTTACTCAGCTCTCTAGTGGTACCGCTTAAGGTCGTTCTATCAAGGACTTTAAGGTAGGTAGTGCGTAGTCAAACTATGCAGCAATTATTTAAAATAACTACGAATAAATACTAACAATGTTTAGCGCGTCAAGCTAGCTATGCACCACAATTATCCAAACAGGTCAGGGATAATCTATACTATACTAATATTACATCTAACATTGTATACAGAAAAGTTTTGAACAATTTAAGATCTAAGATCACCACCCGGTGGAACCCCGACACGGTAAGACGCCGCGGCAGACCGAAGAAACGATGGCGTGACGAGTTAGACCAATATGCATGATCGCATGGTCGCATTTGCGCATGGGTCGAATTGACAGCAGATCGAGAAGCATGGAGCGATGGGGAGGAGGCCTTTGCCCAGCAGTGGGACACTTACGGCTAACTGGAATTGGAAAATAAATTTATGATTTATTTAAGAATAATCATTTTATTCACTTATTTGAACAAACGCGGTAATATACAGGTATTTTCATTATTAAATACCAGTAGTATTATTATACATATAAACAAGCTGCTGCCTACGGCTTTGCCCGCGTTTTTACGGTATTTATCTTGTGCGGAACTGTAATTATATTTCTAGGATGTTAATATTTAAGTAACTCCTTAAAAAATAGCTACATATCTGCCAGTGAAAGTTCCATCAAACACGATGCAGCCCTTTCGGAAATCAGCGTGAACAAACAGATAGACAGACAATGAAAATTATTTTGGTTATAGATATCCTAAATATTTTTAGCTGGCTGTTATTTATATTATTACAAACAGACGCTTCAATTTTATTTAATTGTGGTGATAAATCCTTGCATCTTTGTTGGCAGAGTATATATTATTAAAATCAAACTTTGTGGTTTTTAGAGTGGTGTCACGGTTGAAATTTTGAAATAACAGTAAGGGTTTCTTTTTAGGGGGATTTTTTATCCATATTCACTTAATTGGACGCGTTCACTTTGTTTTTATTGATTTTTGAGATAACTTATGTTAGTTTGGTTTAAGTATTTCTCACTTTTTTCACTAGGTATGCTGACAACAAATGTCAAACTTGTTTATGTACGCGAAAAACGCGCGGACGAAATGCGTTCGGATACGAGTTTCGTTCAGAAACACGGAATTGATGTCAAGTGACTTGACAACCATTCCGTCACAGTCAAGCCAGTTTTGGTTGCCAGTTAGCCGTCCGTTTGAAGTTTATTTATTTTTTTAGTTTATTGTTGAGCTGATCCCGTGTTGAATGGGCTTTCCATTATATTTTATAGTTTAGTTATTAAGTAGTTAGTTAATTAGGTTTTTAACTAGCCATTTTATTTTACTTTGTCTTCTTTTTTTTTTGTATGTGCGACACTCACCAAAGGTCCTACCTGAAAACCAGCGTTAATCCTTATATTTAAGGATTAACATTATGCTGAGGTAGGACCTTTTGGTCCACAAATTTTTTAAATTTTTTAGTTGTGTTAGATATAATTTATCATATTAGTATTAATTTTACGTACCTACTTAAGCCTATTGTGGACTGTGGATCAATAAATGATTTTCTTCTTCTTCTTCTTCTTCTATATTTACATAATTATTATACAAACAAATAAAAATAAAATTAATAAAATAACGCGAGCAAAGAGGCGGACATCAACTAGGAATACATTTATATGTGTATTATAGGTATAAGCCGTGGGTATTTGCCGTGGGGTGCCGGCAGTAGAATGTTACCCCTCCTCTCTTACCCGTGGATGCAGTAAGAGCCTGCTAAGGGACACCTCCGGAAGATGGGCAGCAGCGTCTATCCGTGTATCAACATCCCATACTGCGCTCACCAACCCGCCTGCCAAGCGTGGTGAGAATGGCAACTACCCCTCATGGAGATCCATGAGGGAGGCCTGTGTTCATCAGTAGACGTTTTATGGCTGAAATGATAATGATGATGATAGGTATGTATATGCGTGATGAGTTATGTGTACATGTGCACATAAGGTTAATAAATGATCTAGAAAATTATACAGTTTTAGATGACTTATCAAAAAAATATATTAAAGCGAAAGTTTAGTCCTTGAACGCGTTGAAATCTTTTCCTTGTATTAATCAGAGTTGTTTTTACGGAAGCATGAATTCGTGGAATAGATTGCTGTAGGATAATAACTATCATAATAACTTTTTATCTTCATGCGGGCTGTCCACTGCAATAGATGCGGGGTCATTAGTACCTCGTAGGCTGTTACTAAACAAACTAAATAAAATTGGTCTATCAAAGGTGATCTAAACAGCGTCATCATCATCATCATTTCAGCCGATAAACGTCCACTACTGAACACAAGTTCTCCATGAAGGGTAGTTGCCATACTCGCCACGCTTGGTAGGCGGGTTGGCGAGCGCAATACAGGATGTTGATACACGGAAGGATGCTGCTGTCCATCTTCCGGAGGTATCCCTTAGCAGGCTCTTATTGCACGGGCATGAGAGGAGGGGTAACATTCTACTGCCGGTATTCCACGGCAAGCGTCAATCCATGCAACGTCAGTAAACTGATATTCATGCTTTACTAGACGCTGCAGTTCCTGTGTATTTTAAGATGGAATAGGCGTGCCCAGCACCTACACCATTCTCATAGCTTATTCGCCTATTAGACAGAGGAAAGAATAGGTCAATACGTTTGAAGTTGACTAAGCTGCGGGTTTCCTCGCGATGTTTTCCTTCATCGATCCCAGAAGTCCCGTAATTCCCATGTTTTTATTATTATTTATAATTAATAGTCATCGCGAAAGTTAACGAAAAATCAATTAAGCATGTTTTGTGGTTTCCAGATCGCCTCCCCTGCCGTAGTGGCCGCACACGCCCCCGTCATCGCCTCTCCTTACGGCGCTCCTGCTTTGTCCCACGTGTGGTAAACCCCACGCCCAGCAGTGGCAAACAGCCCACAACACCAGCTCAGTCCAAAAAGAGCAACAGTCAACCCCGTATTTATAAAAATGTAGTTCTAAGTACATCAGGAATGACATTGGAGCAAAACATCGGCTCCAGCGAGTTGGAACGTTGTGCCATTGAATTATGAATATATGCTGTAAATTATGATTTTTTGTTTCCTTTCTTACATTGCTAGAGCCTATAATAATATACTTTATTTATTTTATGTTTAATAGCAATAAAAGCCCTAATGAAAGTAACAGTCGTGGAAAAAGAAATGGATTTGGATTGTGAACGGATGTAATCGTAGAGGTAAAATTATTCTATGAATTTATAAAAAAACCGAGCTTAATGACCTTAAGTAGATGAGTACAATAAGTGGATAGGTATACATTTTAAATATTCTTCGATATCGTCAACTGTAAATATTTTAACAATGAAGAGTTTCGATGGCCTTTAGTGGTTAATCAGATTCACTTCACCAAGTCATATTTTCTGAATGCGAATGATTTACTTGTACCAAAAATGTATGCCTATAAAATGTAGCTATATGTGTGGTTAGGTTATTTCAAGAGCTTTCTTATGCAAAAATTATTTCCCGATCAGTTCATAAACGATAGAGTTCCGAGGCAACAGAGATAAAAAACGACTTAGCGGTGTCGTGTAAGTCGACTACGAACGGAAAAAGTTAAGAATTCCGCTATGGGGTGGGGATTACTAGGTAAGCGTTGACGAGTAGTTGATAAGAAGCCCGTATAGGGACTGTTCAATTCCGCATACCACTCCACCTTGATATGCATAATGTCAACAAGTTGATACATATATTACTGGCGCGGATACACCATTTTTTTATTATGTGTCTAAAAAATCTTATCAATCCAAATTTCCTTTAGCTTAGTAGTAGTAGTAATAGTAAGTAGTAACAGAGTCGAAGTTTGAAGTGGCAGTAAAGTATAGTAGTAGAGTAGTAGTTAGTATTAGTACCTAGTTGATTCTGAGACTCATTAAGGTCAGTTTTTGATATAAAAAAATAATAGATACTATTTATCTGGTATTTGGGTAGTTACCCTAAAGTTAGAACTTAACAAAAAATGGAGAGTAATAGTTTGATCTGGCTGGTCAAACAGTTGTATCCGCTCTATATTATACATTAACACATTTAAAAGCCTACGCCCAGCTTCTGTATGAAAGTCGATGCAAGGTCGACCAAACCTTAACATTTCGCTTTGTCCGCGACACGCAAAAAATAACGAACAATGTTTCAACTTTATGGACCTGGTCACCGCTTAAGTTACGAGTATCTAGGTACATGCCCCTGTTTGTAAAGGTTTACATACCAGTATCACTTATATATAAAATAAGGCAATATATATGGCTTTATTTACCCAATGAGATAATGGTATTAAATAAAACTTATCTACAGATTTAGGTTTTATAGGGCTTGGAGCAGACGGCCGACTAAGCTGGCACTTGCGTTCTTGTAGTTAAACTGATGGTCGGTTACTCACCACCAACGGACCCTCGGCATCAGCGCAATTTTAAGTAATTATAATTTTCTATTTGAAAATTTTGAATATGGTTCTGATGTGATCAGAGGATCATAATGTAATATATTACCTAAAACGTATAGCAGACAAGTATTGTACGTTATTGTACGAAGATTTTATGATTTTCTAAAGACAAGAAAATGAGCATAGACTTAGAGAAGCTGCTCTCAGGACCCGGTTAAGCCACTGGAATCAAGCTATCTCGCAAAGATTTTTTTTTCTGTAAGTGCGAATTAGCTGCTACTTGCTTCGCTAACTAGGTACCCGGATAAAAAGTAAATACTACTTTTAGCTTAAGCAAATATTTGTTTTACGTACTTACTGTAAAATTATTTTTTTTCTCTGTTGCAGCTTTAAATTTGTACAAGCTGTGACGTCCTGTAATTACGTGTGAACCAGGCTATAACATTTTTGTAGACCTTATTATTATGTGCATTATGTGTAAGCCTGTGTTGGATGTCCTATCGGAAATAAATAAAAATAAAATTAATAAAAATGTGTATAGTTTTAAGTTTTAGCTTTAGCGTAGTAACTGGATAAAAGGGTTCTTTGTTAATTCTAGTTTAAACAATACAAACTGGATAAAAGGGTTCTTTGTTAATTCTAGTATAAACAATACAATATTGTATTGTTTAGACTAGAATTAACAAATAACCCTTTTATCCAGTTACTACGCTAAAGCCATACATATTCCAGACACATTCGACGTAGAATCTTTGTCGACACTGTCTAATACTTAACCTGAAAATAAAGTTATTTCTGTTGGTTCTTTTTATACATATTTCTCTCAATTATTGTCCCGAAGATGGGCAGCAGCGTCTATCCGTATATCAACATCCCGTACTGCGCTTGCCAACCCGCCTGCCAAGCGCGGTGAGTATGGCAACTATCCCTCATGGAGACCCATGAGGGAGGCCTTTATTCATTAGTGGACGTTTTATGGCTGAAATAAATGATGATGATGAATGAAAAGAATTGATAGATATGGACAGATCTAACGTGACAAATCTTCAAGTGTTCATTTTATTGAAGGATCTAAAAATTAATGCAATCGATAAGATTTTTTATGTTTTTAAATGTTTAGAGAATGGCAGAAGTTTATTAAGCATTATAATAATTAAAACGAGCAAATAAGGTAATCTATTGCAAAATAATATGGTGTAAATGTTATGATCACGTAATACTCTCGCAAGATTTGCAATCTTAACCATAAAAGACTTGACAACTTTTAAAGTACCAATTGTTTAGAGTTTAGATTACAGTTCTCTTAGTAGATAGTCTTGTTAATGTAAAACTTTGCACTCAGTTTCCGGTACAGTTAAATGTCACTTATTCGGTAATTATGCTGTGGGTGCTTACGTTGAATAAGGACTCGTCGAACTTGACTTTCATTCGATACACATCGCGGCCAGTATAAATAGGTTTCGAAATCTGAAGAAAGCATCAGTTTATCTTTTCCTCTCGTCGTTTGCACCTGAACTTACACAGACCACGATGAATTCGCTGGTGGTGTTGTTATCTGTGGTGGCGCTGGCTTCGGCTGTTCCCAGCGGAGCCTACTACGGGGGGTTGACTTACTCCGCAGGTCTGGTCGCGGCAGCACCTGCTGTATCGTCACAGTCCCGACTGGACATCAAGAGCTCCCCGGCTTTCGTGGCGACGTCCTACTCAGCTCCCGTCATCACCCCCGGGGCCTACGCAGCGGCTGCTCCTCTAGTCTACGCTGCACCTGCTGCCGTGTCTTCTCAATCTCGTTTTGACATTAAAAGCTCGCCCGCTGTTGTGACAACCTCTTATGCGGCACCCGCCGCCATCGCTGCCCCGGTCGCATACGCCGCTCCAGCGGCCTACTCAGCACCTGCTGTAGCCTACACTTCTGGAGCTGCCGTGTCTTCCCAGTCTCGCCTTGACATTAAGAGCTCGCCTGCTGTTGTGGCGACCTCTTATGCCGCACCCGCCGCCATCGCTGCTCCAGTCGCATACGCTGCACCTGCGGCTGTGGCTGCCCCTGTTGCCTACTCATCACCTGCTGTTGCCTACACTTCCGGAGCTGCCGTGTCTTCCCAGTCTCGTTTTGACATCAAAAGCTCGCCCGCTGTTGTGGCGACCTCTTATGCCGCACCCGCCGCCATCGCTGCACCAGCGGCTGTGGCCGCTCCAATTGCCTACTCAGCACCTGCCGTTGCTTACACTTCCGGAGCTGCCGTGTCTTCTCAGTCCCGCTTCGACATCAAGAGCTCACCCGCTGTAGTGGCAACTTCCTACTCCGCACCTGCCGCTATCGCTGCTCCAGTTGCATACGCCGCGCCTACTGCTGTCGCCGCCCCCGTTGCCTACTCTGCACCTGCAGTAGCGTACACCTCAGGATCTGCCGTTTCTTCCCAATCTCGTCTGGACATCAAGTCATCTCCGGCTATCGCTAGCACCTACGTGTCTTCTCCCCAGGTCTACAGCGCACCCATCGCTACTGCAGCCATTGCACCCGCCTTCGTCAAAACATCCTTCGCTGCCCCCGCGATTGTGAAGACCGGCTTTGTCGCTCCGGCTCCTATCGCAACTGCGTTTGCCGCTCCTAGTTTCATCAAAACCGCTGCCTTCGTGCCCGCTGCTATCGGAGCTCCCGCCGTGCCCCTCGACACCCCTGAGGTGATTGCCGCTCGTGCTGCACACTTTGAGGCTAAGGCTCTCGCTGAAGGTCACCTAATCAAGAAGCGCTCTGTGTATGCCGCACCCCTGGTATCCCATGCCATCGCCACTCCTTTGATCTCCACTTATGCTGCTGCTCCTATCTACTCATCTCCCCTCGCCTACTCTTCAGCCATCCACACCCCTATCATCACCAAGGCTTACGGCATCCACCCCTGGTAAATGTCACCACTGTAACGAGGATTCGTCCTCGGTTCAGACTGCCAAACGACTGACTATTGGCTTGTAAATAAAAAGATAAACTGATATATCTGGTATTTTATTTCTATAAAATGTATGCCTAACTGAGATAGGTATTTCGAAATGTAATGTCCTAATAATAATACCTTATTTCAAAGACTTACTTATTTTTATCCAACCGTTGAGTTATGATCTGGAATTTTGCTGGAATCTTATCATAATACTTATATTTACCTGCATATTATCATTATTAGCTTGATTGTATAGCAATCATACAATATTGTACATATGTACCTCACAGTTTATTTTATTCAAGTTGCTACAATGGATTGGGGTTTGTTGCAGCATTTCCTAAATATGACGCCTTACATTTACGGAGGTATGTTTTATTGATAACCAAGCCTTAATCCATCTAACAATTTCCCAGGCACTGCAGCGTCCCATGCATGAATACCAGTTTAACGCTGACTTGCTGACGCTTTAAATCTAGTAATCTTTTATAGATTACTAGGCTTAGTTTTTAACGAAATAATATAAAATGTAATACTAGTACTTACGTACAAAATTAGCACCTAATGTAGAAATGTATGCAGAAAAAATAATAGTACCTACCTACTTCACTTTAGCAATAATATATTTTGTTAAAGAGTTATGCTAATAGACAAATGTTTATAGGATTTGCTACTGATATTATTAAAAGATAATAAGCTCCAAAAAACTATACGAACGCAGTTTAAAAATATTAATAGTAAGTTAAAAATACCGTGCGAAGTTGGTCCACAGACAAAAAATATTTAAGTTGCTGTTAATGTCAGAATCTACTATAAACGTAGGTATAGGTACCGGAATATGATATTATTATATGTTATTAGAGTATTAATAGAGTTTTCAGTTTTAAGTATCCGGTATGTTTACACATTTATTTATTTAAAATAATAGTAGTTAGCTTCCAGTCTACACCAAAACACTAACTACATTTTTACAAAAGAAAACTCATATTATAAATACAATTGACCAGAAATTTTAATGTAAATATTATAAAAGCAAAATCTTTTACAAATAAATTATTATATACAATTATTAAAATTAACAAATTGATAAAAAATTAGAAACAATCAAATAGAATATAATTATAGATATTCATTGATAAACATTTAACTCTAAGCAAGGTAACATTTTAGGCATGCATTAATAAAACTAATTTTAATTATTAAATATGTCGACATGTTGAAACTCTTTTAAGAAACCATTAAGTAGCACAATAGCTCCCAACGTGGTTGCATTATTGGCGTGTCGTGTTCGCGCAGTATGACGAGCAAACAGTCCATAAAATCTGCTCCCAGCTCTCCCATAGTTATTAGGGACGTAAAGGGTTACTACATTATATATTAGGATTGTCCACTCTGTTACGCATAAATATGCAGTACCTACCTAGTGCATAGCCAACTGCAGCTTGCGTCTTAATTCAAAAGTGTCCAAACCCACCATACGTAAAGCGTATCACTTATGCTGTACGGGACGCTGCAGTGCCTGGGACATTATTAGATGGATTAGGCTTGCCCAGCTCCTATACCATCCTCTCAGCTTAGTCAGTTATTATTCAGAGGTAAGAACAGGTCAAAACGTCTGAAGCTAACTAAGCCGCGGGTTTTCGAACGATGTTTCCTTCACCGTTAAAGCACGTGTTAAGTGTGCACATACATTTTTCAAAAAAGAAATATCCATTGGTGCACAACAAGTATCGAACCCGCGACCTCGGGGTAATGTTAATGTTAACGTCAAAGTTAATGTTTTTTGTTTAGTTAACATTAACCTCGACCTTTTAACACTCGGCCAACACGGCTGCAAGCCAATTTATTGGGATTAAGTGAAATAAGTAATGGAAATATTGATTATGATATAGGTACTTGATTATGATGATTATACCTACAAAATTGCAACGCGAATTTGTAGTTTTAATTTAACGCGTTGGTAAGCAACTCAAAAAGCAATACCAACTTTTTATAAAATAATATAGGCAATTGTTTTAAAGAACGTAATATTGTGGACCAACTTTACAGACTTGATTTCTTAAATTAAAAAGATTTTGGCTTTTTAGTTTACAAAATCAACAAATTAACTCTTTTTTGTCATTACACTGAACAGCTCCAACCTTTTTTAAATTTTCCTACAGCTAAATGAAAAAACAAAATTTATTTAATGAAGAAATACTAGGAATTTTCTAAGCTATCACTGGTCTGATCTTATACAAAATCTTTGTAAGGATTTCGGACTAAAATGTTAAAATGACTCATGACTTTGACCGTCTGTCTTTATATTAAGAATATCATCAAAATAAAAAAAAAAAACAAATATATTTTAGGCAGTGTATGTAAAGATTTAAAGATTGAAGACACATTAAAACGATATCTCTTACTAGCACAGTTTTATAGAACTTATTGAGAGTTTATATCAATTACATTAAATTTAGTTCTGCTAGGGTTCTCCAACGAATATAAACCAAGTAAAAGTATGATAAATAAAAATAAATAAATAATGCTGGATAATTCACACAGCATTATCTGGCCCTAAGCTAAGCAGAACTTGTGTTATGAGTACTAGCTGACTGTTATACTTAGAACATTATACTACATAGATAGATATTTTTATTATACATAGAAAAACATCCAAAACACCCAGAACAAATATTTTCAGATCGTACAGACATTTGTCCCGAGATGGGAATCGAACCCGCAACCTCTTGCGTAGCAGGTGGACCTTCGCCTGCTGCACCACTGAGGTCGTCATGATGGCTGGGCACTTTGATTTTTTTAGTCATATATATATTATAAAAATATTGGTTCTTTTATTTTGAAACGCTTAATAATTGTACTGAATTCCGCCTATTCACAAACTAAAAACTAAATTATATGTACCTACTATTGTACAAGGTTTATCGAGGTATTTATTACGGTCTTTTTAAAGTATGTATTGCTATTCGAGTATCGCTTACTACAATGTATAATAGACAATGGGCACTTAAGTGCTCTCATACCTTCTCTCACAAGATTGGGCACACAATTCACCTTAGAGCACACATCATCATGATCATGGACGACCACTGCTAGACATACTTCTCGTATAACAACTAAATTTTATTCTGTACTCACCACGGCAAGTGGTTTGGCGAGCGCATTACTTCTTCCGGTTCGCGCGCGAAGGGAACGGTTGCGATTCTTGCGATTTATCGTAAAAAAAATACTTATGTGACATTCATATTCGAAAATGTTTTCCTGTTATTGTTGGTGGAGGCACCTCCACTCTCAATAGGTGCCTCCACCAGCAATAAATGCCTTACAGCTTGTTGTTGTCGATCGAGATATGCCTATACTTAGTACTTAGAAAATTTTGCTCAGAAGATGTAGGTCAATGGTTTATACACATTCATGCATCTCACAGCCACACTACACACTTACACTACACATTTACTTACACTATGCGATTTTTGTTCGTAGTTTAGTTTACATGTACCTATGTTATCTTGTTAATATTTTTAGTTTGTTTGTGGCATCATTGCTTACCTACCTACCCTAATTTAGTAAGTGCTATTAATATAATGTAGACTCGATTTGGTTTATGAATAGTACATATTATGCAGTGTAATAAAAAACAATAATGTAACTGTGAGTTTTAGATAATAAATAAATAAATAATAGGAAAACATTTTCGAATATGAATGTCACATGAGTATTTTTTTTTATATTATGCAAATTGTATGTCTGTCAATAATCTAGAATGTCTGCAGAGGCTGTTACCCAGCAACGAACAACACCAATGCTCCCTAGACGTGTTGCCTCGCCGAACAGAAAGTCAAACCATTTTTGGTTGAATACTTACCATCGTTTCAGGCGTAAAACGTCCACTACTGAGCACAGGCCTCCCTCATGGATCTCCACGAGGGGTAGTTGCCGTACTCACCACGCTTGGCTGTAGCTTCAATCTAGCGTCTAGTTTCAATAATTTTTAACACATTGATGGAATTAGTTCCATTCACATTTTCTTAACCCTTTTTTCTGTTAACAAACTTTTTTACGATATCTAAAAATACTGCTTTAGTTTTATTATTTGGCAATTTACTGACATTTTCAAAAGAATATCAAATTTATTTAAAAAACAAAATATAATTTCAGCATTACATATACAAGGAAAATATTTTAATTGAACTTGGGCCGATTTCATGTAACAATTATGTTTTTCTTTTTTTTTTGTTGCGGTCATAATTTTAATTAATATTTCATTGATCACTGTTAATTTTGGATACATTGCAGAGGCAGTTTATGTGTTCATACTAAAAAAAGGATTGATTTGAACGATCACGGAAGTATCCGAGGTGCGTGACAAAAAGTATTAACTTGCATTATCGTTCTAAATAATTATTGTACTAGCGATATTTAATAGCGACCCAGCCAACCTGCCTACTACTCCTTTGAAGGTCGTTTATTAGCATTTATTTAGACATTTATTTCGAACTTGCTCGTTAGAAAAAGTATAAAAGCATCCGTCACCTCGGCACAAAGCATCAGTCGATCCTTATTCGTTACGTAGTAAAGAAGTCAACACAGACCACTGACCAAGATGTTCAAGCTGGTGGTGTTGTTCTGCGGTGTGGCGAGCATGGCGGCGGCGGCGCCGGGCGTGGTGGCGTACGGCTCAGGCGGCGTGCTGCCCCTGAGCGCGGTGTCGCCGTACGGCAGCGTGTACGGCTCCTCCGTGTACGGCCCCTCCGTGTACGGCCCCTCCGTGTACGGCCCCTCCGTGTACGGCCCCTCCGTGTACGGCCCCTCCGTGTACAGCGCGGGCGTGGTTCCCAGCCTGCACCCCGGCCTGGCGCTGTCGCAGGCGCCGCACTCGCCCGCCCTCGTGCTGGACCCCGTGCACGGCGTGCCGCTCGACACGCCCGAGGTGGTCGCCGCGCGCGCCGCTCACTACCAGGCCAAGGCGCTCTCCCTGCACCACCTCAAGAAGCGCTCCGCCGGCGTCGTCGCACCCCTCGCCTACTCCACCTACTCCAGCCCTGTGCTCTCCCCGTACTCTGCGTCTGTCGTCTCTCCCTACTCCGCTCCCGTCGTCTCTGCCTACTCCTCCCACCTGGTCTCCGCCTACTCCTCCCCTCTGGTCTCCGCTTACTCCGCCCCGGTTGTGGGCTCTCCTCTCGCTTACCATGGCGTGGCTCCTCAAGCCCTCAGTGTCCACCCCTGGTAAAGAACGAACATACATAATAGTATGGAAAATACCTTCGAAATTTTATACGTCACTGCCAAAATAAACGAATGAAGTTATCTTTGTTTTTTTTATTTATTGCAACCTGAAAAAGCTAGATCATATTGTAACAATAAGTTCTACACATTTTCAATTATTATTTTGATTTAAAAATGTGTCATTCAAAATATTATACTATACCATAGAATAATACACATAATAATTTCTTTAATTTTATAACAAAAAAGACCGACTTCAATAATACTACCCAAATTATAAATAAATAAATAATGCTGGACAATTCACACACCACTTACCTATCTAGCCCCAAGCTAAGCGGAGTTCGTATTATGGGTACTAGATGACTGATATATTTATGCACCTAACCAGACCGCTATATATGTATGCGTATTCAATTTGAATATTTTGCTCTATTTGTCATGGATTCCATCTTCAGAACTGGGTTTAACAGCAAGTAAACATTATTAAGTAAAATAAAAACCCGCAACAAACTCTTGAATTAGACGCTTTGGCTGTTATAAAAGAGATCAGAATTTAGGCCATCGACATTTTTAAGGAACGAGTCCTTAGAAATGCCGATGGCCTAAATTCTTGTTAAAAAAATATGTTAGAGTTAACCTTATTTGATAAACGAATCAATTTGTAAATATAGGCCAAAATCTGTTGTAATAAACGGGAGATCAAAGTGTAAAGCAAACTTAATTACACACAAAAAACCTTATATAACTGGCCTTAAGATCGATCTTAGTTATAGGACTGATGTAAATGTTGCAAGTTAAAAACGGGAATACGTTGTAGTATTCCAGTATAGGCCTAAACATACCAATTTAAGCCTTTCTTTCAGCACTAGGGCTTCTCTCCATGTCCACTGCTGGACTTAGGCCTCACTCTTGCATCTCCAAGATCATGAGGGGTTGTTGCCATTCTCACCACGCTTGGCAGGCGGGTCGACAAGCGCAGTACAGGATATTGATACACAAAAAACGCTGCTGTCCATCTTTCGCAGGTAGCCCTTAGCAGATTTTTACTGCATCCACAGTCAACAGAGGAGGGGCAACATTCTACTGTCGGCACTCCACAATTCATAAAACTGGTCAAAACTAATATAATATAAATTGATTGTTGTTGAAAAGTCCAAAAAAAAATTGTCGACAACCCACATAATGATAATGCAATGATAATAAAATTAAAACACGTCATTTTATAGAATAGAATAGAATTTCTACCTCCGCAATATTATTTTTCACGTATTTTAATAAAACTAAAAAAAACGATTGCGAAACTCACTGACAGCTACTATAATAATTTTGTGCAAAACTCATGATTTACATTTTTTTATCTGAAAAGCTACATGAATGTTCAAATTAAAGATGAGATTATCAATATTTAGTTCGTCGACTTTATTTCTTTACTTTAGTGGGGTGTGCTTGACCCCAATTTTGAATACTGTCATGTAGATAATGACACTGCCTCGATTAAACCAATTAGATAGACGTACGAATCATCAAATACGACCCATATTTTTGGTCCCTGAAGCAGAACAAAGGAAAAACTAGTAGTATAAAAAAAACACAAAAACTAGCCTACGGACTGAGACATTGCACGCGTTTATATGTTATCCAGGATTGACACACAGGCTACTTTTTATTAAAATATGGGATTATCGGGTATTTATCGCGTAATTACCTTTATTTTATTCCCGACGTTTCGACCGGATTGCACCTGGTCGTGGTCGCGGGGAGACTGATATAGTCTATATCTAGTCAATAGATATGGAAATAAAGGTAATTACGCGATAAATACCCGATAATCCCATATTTTAATAATGTGTTGTGATCGCGAAAGTTTAAAAAAGGCTACTTTTTGTCCGGGTACAACGCATGCGAAGCAGCGAGTAGAAGCTAGTAATAAATGAATTAAGTATTGATTGAGCGTGATAGCAATGGTTCTAAACTTTACCGGATTTCAAAAAATATAATTATGTGGCTTTCGCTAAATAAACACGTGAGTAGTTCTCAGAATACATAGAGGTATATTTGAAATCAGCTTTAGAAGAAACGATGATCTTGGTAATATAATTTTTAAGTTTTATCATGAGCTTGATCGGAGAAATAGGACTGGCTCATCCTGTGGGGTGCAGACAGCACATATGTACATACAACACATATTGCCCGTCTTGTCCGTGGATCAAACCGATATCCACCATATCAAGAATTTCAGCGGGTCCAGACATGGGTTCTGTAGCTTAGCGGTCAAATCACTTCCGGCTTTAGAAAGCGTCAAGTATCGATTTGACGGACGTGGGTTAGAATCCCATCGGAACCGTAAAATTTTTGATAAGGTGATTAATTTCTATGAAAATGTTCTACCTAAGTGTGGTTAAACACTATAAAAATAACAAAAACTATTGAATAAGCTGTAGCGACATCTCTAGTCATTGCTACTGAATGCAACTTCAGACAATGAACAGGAGCTCTAGTAGTTAGGTCTGTAGATGGCGCTCTAATCGGTTGCTCAAACCGATATCCACCTTATCAAGAATTTTAGTGGGTCCAGACATGGGTTCTGTAGTTTAGCGGTCAAAGCACTTCCGGCTTTAAATTTATAAATAATTTTCATTCAGACAATTATACCAACTTTCAGCTTGTTGGGAATTTATGTAACCTTGGATGTCTAGTTTGACCGGACTATAATAGTTCCAGTCTAGGGGTCCATCTGACAAAACCTACTTAGCAAAATGACTAGCTAGCAATACATCAACACTTCATCTTCTCTTCATAGCATTTGAACTACATCGCTAAACTGACTTGGTAGCAAAAAGACTACTTTTTCAAAACAGGTACAGTCATTTACAAAAAGTTGAAATCCTAATCATGTCGTGTTTACTAAATACTGAAATTTTAAGACTTGTTAGAATGAGCAGTGGTTATGGTTTAAATATCATATATATTATAATGTTGCATCCTGATTCGGTTTCTGAAAAGTACTAGGGTTACAGAAGTTTCAAAAAGGTAATTATTAGCTTTCCTTTATGTACGCTAAACTAAATATAATTTCAAGTAAGTATATAGACATTAACTATTACCTCTTAGAAAATCATGTTGCTAACTAGTACTTTTTGAACAAAAAATACGAAATCGGCTACAACGGTGTTAATACTTCATGGTTTCAAACTTCGTAGTTTGAAAACAAGACTGGTCAATTATAAATTAAGAAGGAAGCTGTCATGTTGAAGTATGCTTGAAAGATAACATCGAATATTGTTTCATTGTTATTGATTCATTTGGTTGTAATAGAAGCGTAAGCAGTGAAAGCCAAGAAAATGCCGGATAACCTTAAATTTATTACAAATCAAAAAGCACTTCTTCATAACAGCCATAGATATAATTTTGCTAAAAACAATAAAAATGGAAGCTTGTGGAGGTGCGTAAATAAAGGTGAATGTTCCGCTTCAGTGACTTTAAATGACACTAAAGATAAGATAGTACGAAAAAGTTCTCACTGTTGTGCACCTCATCCAGACGACAATAAGAGAGCGTTGATGATGGATTTGTGCCGTCAAGAAGTTTGTAGTAAAATGGAACCGGTTAAGAAAATATTTGAAAGACATGTTCTCATACAGTCGTCAATAAAAGGGTCCGAAAATTTAATAATGCCATCTTACTCGGAAGTGAAAGATAACCTATATAGAGCCCGGAAGAAAACTTTGAATGTGAAAAGAACGGAATTCAAGAAAATACTAGAAGTAGTCATACCCAAAATTATGGCGTCTGATTTTTTGGTAGCAGATGATGGCGGAGATGACAAAATATTGTTGTTTTGCTACAAGATAGCCAAAAAAACTTTGAAAGTATTACGTAATCAATATTTCTTCGGCGACGGAACATTTAAAAGGTGTCCGAAACCATTTTTTCAATTTTTTTCGATACATGTGGATTTGAATAGTTCTAGTGAGTACACTAATATATTGCCCGTTATATACGCCTTGCTCCCTAACAAGACGGAAGTCACGTACATAAGGCTTTTTACACTCATACGAGATGTACTCAATATTGATATTCGCAATTTCAAATGCGACTATGAAGCAGGTCTTATGAACGCCTTTAAAGCAGTGTTTCCAAGGGCAGTTGTTACGGGCTGTTTTTACCACTACAATCGAGCAGTTTGGAAAAAGGGCCGCGAACTTAAGGTTAAAAATGAAATTATTAGACATACAGCAAATTTGCCTTTATTGCCAATTAAATATATAGACGCTGGCTGGAGAGCAATAATGAATCGAGCTCCAAAAACCGCACGTAATGACAAGTTCATTAAATACTTCAAACGGCAATGGGAAAAATCATTTTCACTCATTTGTTGTGCTACTGAAAGGCATAGAACGAACAATGGCATGGAGAGCTGGCACAGACGCCTTAACGTCCGGATCCCACATAAGGCCACGTTGCTTTTATTTTTGTATATCCTGCGAAAAGAAGCACGCTTGAAAGATATTGCTATCAAGCAGCACTATTTTAACAAATCACGACGGTTGCGTCGCCACATACAATTTGATAAAATGCTCAAAAATGAAATTACATCACTGAAACATGGACACATCAATGAGATGCAGTTCTTAGAAAACATTTTTGAAATTAAAAAGCAAATTCTTCATCAGAACCATTAGAAACATATTTTTTTAAATTTTAGTAAGCCGATTAAATTTTTTTTTATTTAAGGGTAAAAACGACTCTTTCAATGAGGGGTTTAAAACTAATGTTTAAGTATAATTCTTAGTGTAATTTTTATGTTATAAAAACAAGAATAATCTTTTCTTTTTGTTGGTTATTAAACATATTTTTTCTAAATAAAATGTTTTTGTTACTAACAGTACTTTTGAAAAAGTAGTCTTTTTGCTACCAAGTCAGTTTAGCGATGTAGTTCAAATGCTATGAAGAGAAGATGAAGTGTTGATGTATTGCTAGCTAGTCATTTTGCTAAGTAGGTTTTGTCAGATGGACCCCAGTCTAGTACTAATCTTTTAACATCACATACCCGCTAGTTCATGCGTAACGTTGTGAATACCCTGCCCTTTATAGCTTGCCTGAATGTTCGTTTGATAGGGACAGGATTGTACATTTATTGTAAAAATGTGTTTATGTACTATAACGCACATTAGAAAAAAATTGTAAGTTCAATCGTTTATTTTGGCAGTGACATCTAACATTTCGAAGGTATTTTCCATACTATTATGTATGTTGGTTCTTTACCAAGGGTGGACACTGAGGGCTTTAGGGGCCACGCCGTGGTAAGCCAGAGGAGAGCCCACAACCGGGGCGGAGTAAGCGGAGACCAGAGGGGAGGAGTAGACGGAGACCAGGGGGGAGGAGTAGGCAGAGACGACGGGAGCGGAGTAAGGAGAGACGACAGACGCAGAGTACGGGGAGAGTACAGGGCTGGAGTAGGTGGAGTAGGCGAGGGGCGCGACGACGCCGGCGGAGCGCTTCTTGAGGTGGTGCAGGGAGAGCGCCTTGGCCTGGTAGTGAGCGGCGCGCGCGGCGACCACCTCGGGCGTGTCGAGCGGCACGCCGTGCACGGGGTCCAGCACGAGGGCGGGCGAGTGCGGCGCCTGCGACAGCGCCAGGCCGGGGTGCAGGCTGGGGACCACGCCCGCGCTGTACACGGAGGGACCGTACACGGAGGAGCCGTACACGCCGCCGTACGGCGACAGCGCGCTCAGGGGCAGCTCGCCGCCTGCGCCGTACGTCACCACGCCCGGCGCCGCCGCCGCCATGCTCGCCACACCGCAGAACAACACCACCAGCTTGAACATCTTGGACAGTGGTCTGTGTTGCTTGGAAGATGGAGGATGACTGTTGTCTAACACACGGTGGCGGATGCTTTTATATTCAGTGCTTGTCTAATAATTATATTCGTTGTTGAATAAAGATTATATAAAAAAACCTTCAAATCTGGTTCGTGCATGACGCGTATCTAAACAATTGATATTGTATTATAATTTGCATATTTTCGCTTATTCGGGTAACCTTCAATTAAAAACTTTTTATAATTAAACATTGAAGTTTAACTGCCGTAGGGTGCCAGCACTAGAATGTTACCCCTCCTCTGAATCTCATACCTGTGGATGCAGTAAGAGCCTGCTAAGGAATACCTCCGGAAGATGACGTATTTCCATGTAACAAAATCAATATCCCGTACTGCGCTCGCCAACTCTACTGCCAAGTTTGGCAAGTATGGAAGATCTTTGAGGGAGGCTTGTTTTCAGTATTGGACGTTTTACGGCCGTGGTTTTGATTTAGCTTTCTTGATTAAGATAGTAAGTGACGGTTACATTAAAATGTTTCCTATAGAATTTATATACAGAGATTAGAATTTTGGCCTCTCCTCTTTTGTCCTGGATGCAGTAATAATCTGCTAAGGGATACCTACGGAAAACGGGCAGCAGTATTTTTCCGTGTACCGACATCGGGTAATGCGCTGGCCAACCCACCGGTCAAGTGTTGTGACTATGGCAACAACCCCCAACTCATGATCTTGGAAGTGAACAGTTAAGATGATGACAAATCTTGTACCTACTTGGTAGGATCACATACATTTCGTCAAGTGCCAAAAATACCTTGAACTTCTGATACCTAAGTACGTTTCTATCTCAAAAACAATGTTGATCTGATCAGATATGCCTAACTGGAATTTAAAACAAAAACATTACCAACGATCTTGTACAATGTTTGTACATATCGTGACATTTTAGATAAAGATAGATAAAGATAAGATAAAAATCATTTATTTAGACATGTTACAAATGCACTTAAATTCTAATGAAACGATGACACTACCGAAGCTTTACAACTGTGTGGCAGTGTCAACGCCCAACTCCTAGACATACATGGATTCTAAATATTTAAAATAAAGAAATGAATTATTATAAACTAAATGGTATGTGTGTGTGTGTGTGTGTGTGTGTGTGTTTTGTATAGGTGTCTGTGTGTGTGTGTGTGTGTGTGTGTGTGTACGTGTGTGCGTGTCTGTTTGTGTGAGCGAGTGATCCCCTGAGGCACCCGTCTCTTAAGAGTCTGGGCAACAGGAGATTTCAGTGTTGAATATGTGGAATTGTAGAGATATATTAAATCGAAAAGTAGGAGACGTATTATTTTACTTTAACTAAGAGCTGTTCGGTTTCCTCATAAGAAAGAGATAGCAGCCAGGTAGAGCACTTGATTTTGCATTTGTACAGAAGGAGTGGGTATATATTTAGAATTTTATTTATACGATTATATAGGTATGGACTTGAGAAGTGGAATTGGCGACCTGCTGCATCTACCCGGCTTGGCTCATTTTTGCAGACAATATCTGAGCGTCGTTTGGAATATTGTAGGGATGGGTCATATTGAAGGTCTGAGTGTTTACGCAATAGTGTAGCTAGAACAAACAGTTGCCGAACAGTAAGCACTTCACTTAGTGAGTAGAGTTGATCAGTTGGAAATCTTCTAGGCTTTGAAAACATCACTTTTAAAATGGCTCTTTGGGCTCGTTCTACTCTTAGCAATTGTGTTTTTCTTGCTCCGCCCCAAGCAGTGATGCAGTAGGACAGAACAGACTGCGCAAGAGCAAAATAAATAGTTTTCAGGCATTTCGCGTCTGCAACATTCCTTAATCTTTTAAATATAAATATAAGTTTACGCACTCTTGAGACTGTAGAGTCAGTATGTTGGGTCCATGATAAAGAACTGTCTAAGTGAACTCCAAGATATTTAATAGAAGGTGTGCGATCTAGAGACTGGCATTTACAGGTATTCGGGTCGCAACAGTTATGTGCAAGAAGACTGAAAGAAGAAGGCTGAGTTCTAATGGAAGGAGAAAAAGTAATAAATTTGGTTTTGCTTACATTTAGAGTTAGAAAATTCGTAGAGAGCCAATCGACAACTGTCCTTATAGCGGCTTCAGCGGAACGTTTTGTTTCGTCCCAGTCCTTTCCACTTACAATAAGGGCAGTGTCATCTGCATAGGTAAATACCTTGCAATCAGGGATAGAGAGTTCACATAGACCGTTAATATATACAAGAAAAAGAGTTGGACCCAGAACACTTCCTTGCGGAACTCCGAAAGTTACAGCCTCTTCTTCGCTTGATACGCCATCAACCGTGACTGTCTGCCTGCGACCTGAAAGGTAACTTTCGAACAGGCGTCCGACACTGCCTCTTATCCCCAATTTTTCAAGTTTATTTAAAAGAATAGGAATAGAGACAGTGTCAAACGCCTTGGCGAGATCTAGAAATATTCCCACTGACTTTTTATTTAATGCGAAGTCCCTTGCAACAACCGTTGTGAGCCCAATAACTGCGTCCTCAGTAGATTTGCCTCGTCTAAAACCAAACTGGTTGCCAGACAGAGTACCACTAGCATCAAGGAAGTTTACAAGTCTACAGTTAATGATTTTCTCAAAGATCTTAGAGAGAACGGTCAAAACTGAAATCGGCCTGTAGTTGTTTATGTCCTTTTTGTCCCCGGACTTATGGATTGGGTGTACTAAGGCTTTCTTGAACACGTCTGGAAAAATGCCGGTTTCAAAGCAGAGGTTGAAAATGTAATTCAAGATTGGAATCAGAGTATGTCTGGCGCCTTTGATGACAGAGGTTGGGACACCATCACAACCTACAGCACAATTATTTTTAAGGTTAAATATTACAAGTTCTATCTCTTTACATTCTGTAGGTAGGAGGCACATAGAGGAAACCGGAGGCAAGTGAGAGGGTAGAGTTAAAGGAGAAGGACAAGTAGAATAAGACGTAGCAGACAAAGTGTCTCGTATAGTTACTTTTGAGGCCAGTGTTGCACCTACCTTAGCAAAGAATGAATTTGCTAAGTTCACAGAAGATTCCGGTGTATCAGACAATTTTAACAGATCCTGCGAAGTAGACTGCTTACTGTCAAGATGGGCTATTTGTTTCACGATATTCCATGTAGCTTTTGGATTGTTCCTAGCCTTCTGAAGCTCAGCAAACTCGTACTCTGACTTGACTTTCTTTAAAAGATTATTACAAAACGTACGGTATCGAATAAAGGTAAGTCTCAATACTTCGTTCTTTACATCTCTCTTGTGTTTCTTTAAAAGCTTATCTTTGTTGCGTATGCACTTCAGAAGGCCAGGGGAAGGCCATTTTAGATCTTATCGGATTATTTCTTATTGCAGTTTAATGATCTAATCTTATTGTCCTTGTTGATAACACATAGGTATGCATCTTACGCAAAAATATATGCGCTGAAGGTATAGTAGAATAAAAAAAAACATATCAATATTTTAATCGTAATACTTTAATAAGTACATCACAAAACAGCATACAAAATCATTAAAAATGTCGAATCTACTTAGGTCACTTGATTTTTTTCAATAATTACTTTCCACTAATAGAGTCCTAAATGAGAATGCGCAGAACCATAATGGCCTCCATATGCCAAAGGTGCTATGACTGGTTTAACAACCGGGTATACTGGAGCTATCACAGCCGGCGAACGCACATCCACGCGAGACTGGTGAGAAACCGCCACTGGTGCCAGATATCCAGTTCCATGATGACTGAGGTGCCCGAAATGGCTCACTGGAGCAGCATGCCCAATCGGAACCAGATGAGGAGATCGCTTTTGAATATAGTGTGCTCCTTGGTTGAGAAGACCGTGACCGGCGTAGAGTCCATGTCCGTGTCCAATAAGTTCATGGCCAGTGTATCCCAGGTGTCCCACACTAGAGTATCCCAGTCCTAAGCCAGTGTATTCGTGGCCAAGACCAAGGCCTCCGTAGCCGTGAGAATGAGGAACGATAGGGGCTTGATGAACCAGTGGCAATACAGCATGGGCACTGCAAGCCACCACCAAACAAACGAAAAATAACGCGCGAAACATGTTGAATGTGGACCTGAACTTTCAGTACTGACTGAAACCCTGAAATTGCACCTTCTTATACTACGAACTCTGAATCATAGAAACAGGAACAAGTCTAACAATAGTCGCTATAGAACAGTGAACGTAACAACAAAAAATGTATGGTTAACTTTTTCTGACATTGTTAAAATAGATCTGATTTTAGTTGAGAATAGATCGGGTTGGAACCAAGAATAAAGTTTTGTAAGAAACAAAATATGTGCCTACTTCAGTTCAATTAATATTTTACCAGGAAGTTGTACTACGAAAACTACCTTATTGTAGGAACAAGCACGCAAGACCGACATTATAGCACTGATGCAATACAAATCTATACTTCAATACTAATATTATAAAGCTGAAGTGTTTGTTTGTTTGTTTGTTTGAACGCGCGAATCTCAGAAACTAGGTACTGGTTCAGATCCAAAAATAAAGTGCTAGTTTAGTGTTGGATAGCTGATTTATCGAGGAAGGCTTAAGGACATAACATTATAACTCTATCACAAATAATATACGAGCAGAGCATCAAAACGCGTACGAAGTCAGAGGGAACATCTTGTTATAAATATTCATGCGAGATGACGCTTTAATGTGTGCATCTCGATCCGGCCAGTGCCCCTGGTCCAAGAGCGATGACGCAACGACCCGTCCTATATAGCGGCCGAGAACTTGACTCGTTGCGGTCACGCAACGAACAACCGTTAAACCACTTTATAAGCTTCGACGCATCTGCCTCTCGTTCATACGTCACACCTCGCTCGAACAAGATGATTAGAATATTTTTCCTCGTATGCGTCTTACGTATGACGCAAGGTCAAGTCGCTCCGTTGATATTCGCAGCTCCAAGTGCAGTGTCTCATCAATCGCGAGTGGATATAAGACACACCCCCGGATTTATATCGGCGCCGTTTGTTTACGGTCCGTTAGCTGCGTTTTCAGCAGTGAAAGAAAGTGAAGCAATTGTAGCTCCCATTATAAGATCAGAGCCATATTTGACTCCTGTTGCTTTGACATTTTTCCATAATATCCCACTGGCGAGAGCGCTACAACATCCGATCTCCATAGCAAAAGTACAAGAAGAAGCTCTGTCACTGGAAAGAATAAATGAAGAACAAGTTAAAACTGAAAGTGTTTCTGAATGTAACGACAAAGTGGAAATAACAGGAGAAAATTTTAAGGACACCGAAAGTAAGAATACCTACTAACAAAGTTAGTATTATGACGCTATTGTTATCAAGGACAAGATAGTCTTAATGATTATTGACAATATGACTGATAGTTTTGGTAAAATTTATTTATAGATATGTTTTTAGTAATAAGTTCCTAAGCAAAAAAAAACAAATGTAGGCTATATTTGGTTATTCAATGAGATAAAAACCTTGAAAGTTCAAATATAGTATACCATTCCCTACTGCATGTTATCATAATTATGTTTAGCTATGTCTACTAATGAAAAGAAAACTTAGGCCCGGTGCGTGTCTGGCCACGCGCTATGAAGGGTTTCGCAGTTTACCGTAGACCTGTTGTTAGAAATTAGTGTATGCTTTTTTATGGTTACCTAAACATAATAGCAGGAATTAATTGTGTTTTCGGTTTAGAGTATTCCGGTATGTCTTGGAAAACGCATCACTTATTTGAGCTACTATTTCTCCGAAACTAAAACAACTAGCTTGACCGATTTCTAGAGTGGTTCATGGTTACATACATTTATTATAATACATTTATATTGACGAGCTCTGTGGCGCAGCGGGCGTAGGTCCGCCTGCGACGCAAGAGGTTGCGGGTTCGATTCCCGCCTCGGGACAAATATCTGTACGATCTGCAGATATTTGTTCAGGGTGTTCTGGGTGTTTTTCTATATATAATAAAAATATCTATCTATGTTGTATAACGTATTAAGTATATCAGTCATCTAGTACCCATAACACAAGCTCTGCTTAGCTTGGGGCTAGATGATGCTGTGTGATTTGTCCAGCATTATTTTATTTTTTATATTTTTTAGATTTTTTTAAGCTAGCAGTTTAGATTTTAGAGGGGCGGGACTCTCGAAAATAGTCGAAAAAGCAAACGGAACCCTAAATCGAAAAATTGTCTTCCCCACCCCCAAATTATTGTATAATGCCTATTCAACGATACCACACGATAGGGAAATCAATAAAAAAAGTTCATCCCAACCCGACAAGTTTGGGAGATACCTCAAATTAATTATTTTTTCAGGATTTTTAGCGTTAGATAGCGTTATTTCGGCGTTGTTATATTATATGTCCTTGCAAAATATCAGCTATCTAGGACTAATTGTCTCTTCGCAAAGCCGGTGACCGACGTACGGACAGACTGGCAGAGATTTTCTTGTTTTATTGTGAAACCCTAAAAAATGACGTATAGTAAATAAATTCTCAATATCAAATATCTGTATACACATACAGAGTTTATTACATAAGTATATAGCTACATAGCTCATCTTAGGATAGATCAAATGACGTATCTTTCCCTTATTGTTTTTATATCTTTTATTGAAGAAAGGCTCAACAAACAACTCCATTTTAAATGACTGTTAGGTATAAGAGTTGTAAACAAATTATTTTAAAATGGAGCTTACTGCGCTGTACCTACTCAAAGTTGAACAATTTTAATAAAACTTATCGCTAAGGAGCTAACCTATAAGTATAAAAGTTATATACATTTATATACTTATATAACTTATTTATATACATATAAATAAGTTATATAAGTTTCAATAAAGGTACCTTTTGTACTCACTAATTATTTTAAATATGTATTTTCCTCAATTCTACAGTCATTGGGTATCTTTTCCTATCCAGACGTACATATGTTTAAAAAACCTTATTAATAAAAACACATTATTAATTTATCGAAGTTTTCCTTTATTTGTACAAATCATCAGTATGTATGGCAAAGTTGGTTACAATAATGCTATTTACATAAAAAGGATTACAACGAGAAACATTTTACAGGGTATTCGCGGCTCACAGGCGTTCTTTCACGTTTAGTATAAACCGGCGTAGTGCAGGGGAGCAGGGTAGGAGGCCACACTGAGAATGGGAGAAGGATGGTTGATCAAGTCGATTCTGGACTGGGTCGAGTAGGAGATAGGAGCTAAGTAGTTGGCTGCTAGAAGGGGTGCGGAGCGCTTCTTGATGAAATGGGTAATCGGTGCAGAGTAGCTAAGATGGGAGGAGTAGAAGGGAGAAGAGAAAACAGGAGTAGTGGCGGCATAAGAAGTCAGAAGGGGAGTTGTGTAAGTTGAGGGGGCAAGGTATGAGGTGGCAAGCAGGGGGGCGGAGCGCTTCTTGATGAAATGAGTAGCGGCTAGGGGCAGATGCGCGGCGGTGTACGGGAGAACAGCAGGGCTCACGATGGGCGATGAGATGAGTGGCGTAGTGAAGGGCGCGCTGGCGATCACAGTGCTGGGAGCGTAGTACGGGTAGAACTGCGCGGACCGCTTCTTGATGAAGTGGCTGTAAGCCAGAGGAGCGGCGTAGGTGGAGTAAATCGGCGAAGGATGCACGACACTGCTGGCCGACTTCGTGATGGTGGTCGTCGCTGGAGACAGCACCGAAGAGTACGCCAAGGGAGACGAGAACAACAGGCTACTCGGCTCGGCCACCGCCGCTGCGAGGAAAGACAACACCACCAGCTTAAACATTGTGGTCTGTGTTGTTTGGATGAACGACTGATGCCAAACAAAGTGCAGTATCGTATTTATAGAAAGTATTACTGGACTGGAGCAAAGGGCGATCTCGTTTCGCGAACCGGTGCAAGGAGGCCGACCAGGAAGCTGATATTTACGATAATCGAGGCCGTCCAGAAGCCTGAACCAGTCAGCACATCAATAACTCTCCCGAGCAGAATGCGAGAAAAAGGTCAATAAATTATATCAAATTTCAACACCGTCCACAATAAACTCTGAATTTATTGGAATAACTTAAGAAAGCCTTGTCTCGAGTATGGATTAAAATATTGCTTCATTTATATTGGAAGATGCTTTCCTAGGCATTCCTTTCCACTTGCCTTTATAAGTTTTTTAACCATTTTTTTCGTGTTTCATAGTGCGAATTTTTTTTAACATTAATCTTATATTAGGTATTTAGGTAGGTGTTATATATAATTTTTCATAGATGAAACAGTTTAGTTCATTTTTGAGAGTTAAATCGGTATAATGTTAGTTCGAATTGAGGCCTCACGTGATATGAATATTCCATACGTACATAAATAACTTTGTAAGAAATATATCTGTGGAAATATTTTTATTTAATGTACGTATTCATATTATAAAGTGAAAATCACGCGTGAATAAATAATCTTCCATACTGGGTTCACTGTATTTAATATTCCAAGATTGGTGCTCTAGAAAATGAGGCATTGCATAATAGTTCAGTAAACATAATGAGCCGATATCTATTCTCAGATATGATGTCAGTTTCTTCGAGTTCTGGATACAGACCGTTCTTAACTATTCACGTAGATAATGATCTCAACGCGGAATAAACAATACGAGATAACAACAAAGGCCACTTTTTAGTTCAGATTCTACGCTAGACAAGTCTATAACGCGCTAAATTTAAATGTATCTATTTATTTTGATTTGTAATTTAATTTCAGTGAATGTTTTTAGAATAAGATTATAATAAAAATAGATTATTATTTTGCGTACACTATTGAATAAGGAATTAAGTCCTGTAATGATAGTTGTATTTAAATTAAATTAAATTAAATAAATAAGAGTAAATCTATATAATACAGTTTTTAGCTTAGCTTAATTCTTCGGTGTCGGGGTCGACCGAGGAAGCATTGGCGGGATGAACTTGTTACCTTTGACAGAGGATGGTGGGAGTCTGCAAAGGATCGGGATGGTTGGAAGACTTTAGGGGAGACCTTTGCCCAGCAATGGGACAACATAGGTAAAATAAAAAAATAAAAAAATCTTCTTTTTTACCCCATTACAAAAGGTGGGCTAATGCAATCCCTACCAGGCAAACCTTTAGTTTTAATTCATCATCATCATCATCATCAAAGCGGAAAGACTGCTGTCTGCGTCCACTCTAGACAAAGGCCTCCCTCCACGATAATGAGAGGGTTGTATATACTGGCCACGCTTGGCAGGCGGTTGGCAAGTGCAGTACTGGTTCATGTATCAACATACACGGAAAGATGCTGCTACCCATCTTCTGGAGGTATCCCTTGGCAGACTTTTCGTGCATCCACGGGCAAGAGAGGAGAGGTAACATTCTACTGCCGGCACCCCACGGCAACGGTTTTGATCGAATTTGATGAATTGGTTGGCGTACTAAAATGTATTTTTACAATCAAATAAAATACAACCATAGATATAGAACATATACATACATATATTATAGTAAGTATACAGGGTGAATTTTTGAGACGGGACAGTAAGGGCAGGTACCTTAACCGTTATAGTTACAGGAAAACGTTTTTAGAAGACTATTAATAAAATTTTAAGAAATTCTGAACTGCATTTACAGATTTTGGAAAAAATATACAGTCAGCAAGAAAATGGTCATTTTACACAAAAACTTTTTTTGATGCCAATCGATCCTCTTTCTTATTAGGATCAAAAGTCTCTACTGGACCGACTGAGGTTCGAGTACTAGAAATGTCAGAAATTGCGAAAAACTTTTCCAATACTTACTTTTGTACATACGGAAATACAGGGGGTATAAGATAATTACAGTTTTTGTCAAGCTGGCCTCGTGGCTTACTGTACCTAGAAGCAAAAGCGCCTACCTAAGTAGAAAATCATCATAGGTGCATCGATAGTCCTCTGTATTGGAATTTGGAACTAAAAGAAATAATAACACATTAAACCCTTATGGTATCACTTTGTCTGTCTGTCAGTTATAGAACTGTCTGTCACAAATGGATATCTTGAAATTGATATCTTGAATGATTGTAAGGGGGGCGGAAAGGGGTCTTTAAAATTTGAAGTGAAGTTGCTAGGTCATGTGGAGCATCATAAACAGTTTTTAGTTTTCCTTTAAGCCGTATCGTTTTTAAGTTACTTACAAAAATGTTGCAAAAAATACCGTTCCTCCCCTTATCTCCGAAGTTTGCAGAGAAAAACCCCTGAAACTTTTATTGGCAATAAGAAGTGTATGTAAAAATTACAGGAAAATTATAACGAACTCCCTTATTTGCATAGATTTTTAGAAATCTTTGATGATTTCTAAAATGTAAAAAATCTACATAAGTTCCGCTAAAAGACAAGAGATGGCGCTGTCAAGGTTCTCCAACAAATATAACCGTACAGATAGCGATATGCATATTAGGTGGCGAAGCCCCCTAATATATGCATAGCACTGTCTGTCTGTCTGGCTGTGTATTTGACGATTACAACCGAATGCGTTGACCCATTTTCATTAAACCTTTTTTGTTTGCACCATCTTAATGAAAGCTGATTGATTTTGGAGACCCTAGGGTCACAGGGACCGGAGTTATTATGACCTCAAAAGGTCACCAAAAAAATTAAAGTCTTCAAATGGCCGAAATCGTCCAAAAACCCAAAAATGCCATTTTTGACCTTTGGTGACCTATGCCTCCTTTTCTGGTACCCCTGTACCAATGCTTGTCATATATTACTTATATTGAATGAAACACTTGATGTGCGAGTCCGACTCGCTCTTGGCCGGTTTTATTATTTATCTAGTACCCATAACACAAGCTCTGCTTAGCTTGGGGCTAGATGATGCTGTGTCATTTGTCCAGCGTTATTTATTTATTTATTTATTTAATGTGGCAGTTCATTCCATATCGAAGGGCCTACACTGAAAAGAAGTCACTCAGAAAGAAAATATTCTGGAATGTAGCAAGTTTTCGAAAGATCTAAACGGTTTGTTGCTTAAATTACAACCTTACCTGTTTATATAATGTAAAGGTTGCAAGGAAAAATCTGTGCTAAATATGATATGTTCTTCTCTAATTAGCGTTAATTTGTTATTTTTACTTCCTTAATTGTAATGGTAGATGATCCGAAGCTTCATTCTTCCATGTATGGAATTCGGCAAAGTAGGTGCCACTTATGGTGTACATAAATTCAAGTCCATACCAACTTAACAACTACTTAATTAAACGTCAACAAAATAATAAGATAAAAAGCGATCCAGTAAAATGAACTTTATGTTCTTAAAAGTAGTCCTTTCAATGTCAACGATATATGTACGAGCGACGCCTGTAATAATAATATTTCGTTACAAGTATAAAAGGCTCTCCCAATTGTTGGAGGGTATCAGTTGTCGCTAAGTCGAGATATCAACACAGACCACTACACAATGATGAAGCTGGTGGTGTTGTCTTGCGTGCTGGCTGCGGCCACCGCCTCAGGGTTGTACGCACCCTTGAGCCCCTTCGTCTACAGCGCCCCATTGCTGCAGCCTTACAACTACCGTGGACCGTTCTCCCTGGCTCCCGGTCAGCCCGCCAACGTTCTCGGATCCGACGGCAGGCCTCTGGACACCTTGGATGTAAACCTGGACCGCTCCGCCCACCTCACCGCGAAGGCGCTCGATGGAGGATTCCACATTCTGAAGAAGCGCTCCCTCATCGCACCTTTCAGCCCCATCGTGTACAGCGCCCCCCTGTACCAGCCTTTCAACTACAGAGGACCTCTGTCGCTCGCTCCCGGCCAGCCCGCTAACATTCTCGGCTCCGACGGCAGGCCTTTGGACACCCTTGAGGTGAACTTGGACCGGTCCGCTCACCTGACGGCCAAGGCTCTCGGCGGTGGCCTGCACCTTTTGAAGAAACGCTCCGCGCCCCTGATCGCTCCAGTTTACGGCAGCCACATCGCGCTCGCTGGTGCGCCACTGATCACCCCGGCCGTGCCGCTCCCGCGTATCTCCCCCATTGCTCCAGTGCTGCCCATCGCCCACTACTCAACACCCCTGTTCAACCAATGGTGAACGTAGGAGCTCTACAAACGCCATGCACGATTGCCAACAGCCATGTAAAATACTTTGTAAATAAAGTCAATACAATGTAATTTTTGATATTTTTTGTGGTTTTTCAGCATTATCATCAAATCAGGACATTAACCGATTAAGCTTAAAGGTTACAAAGCATCAATTCTTCATACAAAATTCCTTTGATATCATAGGTACTTATTTGAATGTTCATTTCAGTTATGTTTAGACACAATTTTATAACAACCTAACAGCATATACAGGGTGTAAAAGGACAACTACCGAAAACTTCGGAAGGTCGATGTATTACTAAAGTAGGTATTGTACTTTTGTATGGAACAGCTGTTTCTTCACATTTTTTTACAGCGAAAGTTCTTTAGTAAAAGTTGTTCATATTGATGAGTACATTGACCCCCCGAAGTTTTCGGTAGTCGTCCTTTTACACCCTGTATAGCTAACTAAGGCGGCACTATATGAATAACTTTATATTATTAAAATATGGGATTATCGGGTATTTATCGCGTAATTACCTTTATTTCTCCCCGCGACCACGACCAGGTGCAATCCGGTCGAAACGTCGGGAATAAAATAAAGGTAATTACGCGATAAATACCCGATAATCCCATATTTTAATAATGTGTTGTGATCGCGAAAGTTTAAAAAAGACTATAACTTTATATTGTCGCATTTAGTCATTCGGCATAAATGACTAGAAAAAAAATGAATGTTATATAATAATTTCATTTATTTAAAAATAAACGGTTATAAGAAAAAACAATAACTTGAATTAAAAATACTGCTTGATTTTATAATATGTACATAGCTTTCATATACATATGTAGGTAGCTAGGTACATACGATAGACGAGCGAACTCGCGCCCTATGGGTTCCGAAACTATTTTCCTACACTTATACCATAGGCTATGAGCCTATGCATAAGCGTAGGAAACTGATTAATGTCGTCGGTTTAAATCGCATACCTATTACAAGAATCTCACGTGCCATTATGCTGTTCGTACAACGTCTTAAATATTTTGATTGAGATAGAAACTTTAGTTTGTTTTTAGTTACGACTTACGTACATTTCAATATTTAAACTACAGCGCTTATTTATGTCAAATTCATTAGTACTTGATTACAAATACTTACCTTTACAAAAAATTCCTTTCAACTACTTCGTATTGAATTGATGCTAGATGGCGCTACCAGTTACAAACTTTATTTTAAAGACGCATAAGTCTTATCTGACTTGGATTTATATATTTCTTGATTTTTATAAATTTACATATACATTTTTAATTAATCAAGGTCCTATCGATATTCAAACGTTTTTTTCTTCAATAAAGTATTTATAATTTAAGAAAACTAAATTCCCTGTTTTCAGAATTTTTCTTTTACTTGTGCCACAAAAGCTCCCAGGATTCCAAATTTCAGAGTCGTCAAACGCCGAGAGCGAGTCAAGAGCCCATTTTCGCCATTTTCATACAAAAAAATTACACTTGTTATTTCAAAATGCACTGAATTATTTTGGAATGCCCTAAAGTAGAACCTTGATTTTTAAAATGGGTCATATATTTGCTGACCTTGATTATTAGTATGCATTTCAAGTTGATACCTTCAGCCGTTTCGGAGGAAGGGTGTTGAGAGACAGACAAACGAGTGATCCTATAAGGGTTCCGGTTTTTCCTTTTGAGGTTGGGACCTCTAAAAATAGCCTGTAACATCCATGCTGTGCGGAATCTTTAATTGTCTAGGTCCCTAGGATGTTGTTAGACGAATTGCCCCTCACCTATGCTTAAAACATCCTCTTAACTTAGTCGGCTTCATTTAAAGAAATTAACATGTCAAAACCATTGATAATATATCAATGTTCAAAACGTTTAAAGCTGACTAAGGAGCTCCTAGGCCGTCAAAGCATGTGTAAAATGTGCACAAAATAAATAAAATATTTAAATTCAATTCAATCGCTTAAAAAATAAAACAAAAATAATGAAATTTTAAAGTAATCAAAATGCACTGAGTGCCCATATTTATGTTTTGAAAATTTAAGACAATTGATACAAATAAACTCGTCAAAAAAATTACATAAGACATACCTACGGTGTTCAGATCAATTAAAAAACATGCATTGTAACTCATCTTTATTTATTTACATTAAGGCCAATATAAAAGTTCGATCAAATAATATGTACATAACACAGAAAGCTACCGTTTACCAGATTATGGGTCCAGCGATGCGGCCATAGTGGTTACCGATGGTCGTGTAGGGGAGTGTGTAGGGTGCCAAGTGGGTAGCTCCATAGGTGATCGGTACAGTGTTGGTGATCAGCGGCGCGGCGATAGGGACCACCGAGCGTTTCTTCAGGATGTGACCTCCGTACGCCTTCGCGATGATGTGAGCGGACCGGTCCAAGTTCACGTCCAAGGTGTCCAACGGCCTGCCGTCCACACCCAGCACGTTGGCAGGCTGGCCGGGAGCGAGCGACACCGGACCCCTGTAGTTGTCGACACCCAAGTAGGGAGTCCATCCCAATAGCCCAGTAGCGGAGGCCGCGGCCAGAACGCAGGATAACACCACCAGCTTCATCATTTTGTAGAATGGAGTGGTCTGTGTTTAACGACTGATGCACTTCTAACGTTGCAACTAGCTTTTATACTGCACAAGTGCATCTTGTCGGCCATGAAGCGACATTTTATTCATATGACAATGTCAACATCTCTTATCGATGTAGTAATATTATGCTAGTTTGTAGGAACTAAGCTCGGAATAAGTTAATTCCTATAGAAGCTAGGCATTCCAGTACACAAAACGTCATATCATAAGGCTGAGGCCAAACCAGCGCGTATGCAATGCCGGATGCTAAGCGGGACCGTCTACTACGCGAAAAACCTCCTGCAAACCACGAATCGCGTATATCGTCCCGCTCTGCCGACGCGGTCGGTGGTCACGCGACTGACGCTACCGCTTCGCGTCCCGCATTCGTGTCGCTGACGTGCGGGTTTAGTTGCAGCTTTTTAGTATCAAACTCAAACTTAGTTAAGCTATGACTAAGTGTATTAACAATCAAAAACATGGTGAACACGAACATAAACTGATGAACTGAAATGTTCGTAGTCCTTCCTAGTCCCTGCTTTGGACAATATTTCATGAATCACAACAACAAACACAAACAAGGTGTTCGTGTTCGCTTTGCTAATTTACGTCCACATACTAACTAAATTTTCCGTGATCGATGGTCATGTTTAATACGTTTGTGCGTACACGGCTTTATTCAACAGTTTTGAAACAAAACTTGTTGTTCGGTGCAGTTCAATATCTTTGATAGTAATGTTATTCTAATCTTAAACCAAACTATGTAGGTACGTTTTTATTATATCTTCATTGAGAAACACCCATCAACCTTAGACAGAGAGATTTGTGGTTCATACAAACTGCGGGGGGAATCGAATCCGCAATCGTTTCAGCCGATTATTGGACCAATTGCGCCATGGAGTCCATCAAATCATTTAGCAAAATGACTGCGGATGGCCGAACCTTAAGTGGTTTTTGATCCCTAATCCTCAATAACAAGGCCACGGCAGAATACCAGTGCTTAGCGCTGCCTTACAGTAGTTAGGCATTATGCTGAGTCGTGATCGTTTTGCTACTGTAGCACACAAACACATATTATTTGCGTATTATTTTTAATTGATCTGTTTTAACATAATTATTATTGACTAGCCGCACCCCGCAGATTCACCCGCGTAGTTTCTGTTCCCGTGGGAATTTAGAAAAATCCCTCCTTAGTGCACCTCTAGAATAATCAAGGTATATGTGTGCCAAATTTCAAGTCTCTAGGTCCAGTGGTTTAGGCTGTGTGTTGTCTGTCAGTCACTCGGTCAGTAATGGAAGAGTTTTATATATTTTGATAATTGTTGTCTCATTGTGTATGCCGTTGTTGGATATGTGTGCTAAGTAAGCAAATTAGCCCATGTTGTCATCATCATCCACAGTTAGATTGTACCCACTAGCCCCTCTAAGTTTGAGCATCCACCACGGTTATGAGCCAATCGTATTCATTGTCAATTTTTGATTCTCACTACCTATGCTTATTTATTTCTATACTTGGCTTTTGAGTATCTTTTAACAGTATCTTCTATTAATAATGCAATAAACACATAGAATGATGGCAAGAAAGTTGAATGGAAACAGGAACAACTATTTTGTAATTTTGAGCTACAAATCAAGCATTTGCAATAAAGAATGACTTAATGAAGTCAACCACAGATGGCCATCGCAGAATATTACGAACTCAAAAGATGGTTAAGATGTCATACATAAACAGTTATCATAATACGATTTTTTCGTTATAAATAACGATAAAAGCCGTTTATTCGCCCCCGAATATAAAAAATTGTGACGTCACCGGACGCCTGGCAGATTTAAAGAAATCACCACAGTCGCCTTAGTCGCCACAGTCGCACAGTCGACACGATGGACGAAAGGCAGTCGCCCTAGCACTAACTCGCACATTTCCAAGCTTCACCTCCATCCAATCTGTTTAACCCCCCGCAAAAGATGTTTTACATCAATAAATAATATTATAATATGGCCTGTAGCTGATAATACGGCTGATTAAAACACCGCTTTAGTTCGAAGGCTGGCGAGTGAATGCCAACATAAAATTACAATAATGCGTAAAATAAAATTAACAATAACTAAAATTGGTAGAAATCGGTCACAACTCTTTACGTTAAAATAACATTCATAATTTTTTTAGATTTTTAAAGCTAGCAGGTTTAGATTTTAGAGAGGCTCCCCTCTCCCTAGAAAAAAAAGTTAAAATCTTTTATATTTTGCAAACGGAGCCCTTAATAGAAAACTTGTTTTCGAAACCCTGAGATGGTTTTGAAATATCTATTCAACGATACCCCACACGATGGGAAATCAAGAAAACAAGCTCATCTTTATCTAAAGGAGGTACCCCAAATTAATTATTTTTTTAGCATTTTTGTACCATTATCTTGGCGTCACTATTAGTTAGGAGAAAATGAAACAGGAAATAAAGAGGATAATAGTAAATTCTTTAAATGTCCCAAGGGCAACCTACACGAGACCTAGTTTTCTGTTAACGACAAAGAAAAAAAACCGGCCAAGTGCGAGTCAGACTCGTGCACCGAGGGTTCCATACAAACCTGTAGGTATCAAAGACCTGAGTATTGGATATGAATTTCAATTTAATACCTCTACGCGTTCAAGAGGAAAGGGGTAGTAGGTTTAAATTTTTTTTTATATATTTTTATTATAATGATGTAACTAAAAATTTACGGTTTTCGCAATTTTTCCTTTATCAGTGCTTTAAAACGTTACTTCGTATCAAATTTCAAGATTCTAAGTTCACGGGAAGTACCCTGTAGGTTTTGATTTCCTTGCGAGTGTCGAAAATTTGCGGCATAAACGGCTGTACCTATCTCTTGATTGCGTTGGCTTAGAAGTTTGATTTATTCATAGCTCCAAGGGACAGTAGACTTGAGTATTTGATATATATTCCAGTACAAGAAAGTGATCCTATAAGGGTTCCGTTTTTTCCTTTCGAGGTACGGAACCCTAAAAATTACCTTAACTTAGGCCGACTTGCTCAATCTTTAGGTACATATTTATTTACTTTTTATATGTACATATGTCGATAGGATTTTATTTTATATTCATATCAATTGTTATTTTTACATACTTTCTTGAACTACACATTAGCATGCCAATGTTTTTTGTTATTACCTTTTTGGATGACTGGTAGAAAATGTTTATTGCGTTAAGTCCTCCATTTGTGCAATCAATATACTTTTTTGGCGCAATAATTAAATTAAAAAAAGCTGTAATAACGTCTTTGACAACCACCGTGGCGCAGTAAGTTTAATAGCCGACTGACGCTGGAGGTCGCGGGTTCGATTCTCGATGCGGACAAGTTTTCTGCAGATATTTGTCATTGCTCTGGTTTCCATTCTATCAACCATCTGGTTCCCATAACACAAGCTCTGCTTACTTCGGGGATATATGGTAAATGTTAGAAATGTCCAGCATTACAATATTAATTTCTTTTCATATTTTTTTGCTGTATTTGTTCTTAAAATGTAATGGTTTGAAAGCCTTATTAACACATATTTAACCGGGTATCTATCGCGTTATTTACCTTTATTTTTGCCCGACGTTTCGACAGGATTGCACCCATCGTGGTCCCGGGAAGACTGACATGTTGGAGGTAACCGCAGCAAAGCGAAGGCGTATTTTCAGACTACCCTCACATGGGTTTCACCTCATATGGTTTGAAAGCCATAAAACTAATTTCAGATTTTTAATGTTTTCTCATATGAACCTACGTGTGTATTTAAATGATTTATCTATAGACAACACAATCGCTAAGTGGTTTACAATACCCCCAGAACGGGATAAGTTTTGGGGGTATTGTTGACCACTTAAAAATAAGGAAGAGATTCTTAATTTTGTTTTATATTTGTTACCTCACATCCCTGTCATTTAATATCTTTATTTGTTAGATAATTTTATATATTCAAAGGATGCACAGGATGAGTTGTAGGAACTTCTCAAATATTGATATGCTATTATTATAATACATATATATATTTGTTGAATATATCAAATCTCTACTCTTTATAATCTCAAACCTCACTATATGTTTATTTATGCATCATAATAGTGTCTATTCAAGTTTATTAGTAAAAAATATTTTATTAAAATTGCTCTTATATGTAAAGATCTTCAAAGTAAGACTTACCGACACACATGGAAGAAACCCTTTTAGATTGTCTTACCGAAAATAAGTTGTTGACATTCAAAACAATCAAAAGTCATAAGACTAATTAATTAGTGCTATATCCAAACTTCTTACCTGAACTAAATAAATAAATAAATAATGCTCGACAAACTAAGCATTGTATAATTAATTATTAATTTTCATTTGTAGAACTGAAATACATGCCTAGATTGGTAACAATCTGATTAAGATAATGAAAATAATATAGAGCATTCAAAACTTTATTGGAAAAACCATAGGACCGTACAAATTCTTGACTAAGTAAATAAGTGCAACGAAAAGCAGTAAGTAAGTATGAGATCTCGACATGAGCTTCGAATTGGCTACAAATCCTAAAATGACGAGTAAGCTACATTTTACTCTAGGTAAAGGTAAGACCGAAGGCAAGTAATAAAATAAAATGATATTTTATAGGGTAACTCTCTTTATAAAACTATAGTAGGTAGGCACAGTGTTTGTTACAGTCTAATATTTTTGTACATTTTACCAGCCAAGACCCAAGTGGCCAGCGTGTCCCAAGCCCAAGTGGCCAGCGTGTCCCAAGCCCAAGTGGCCGATGGGGCCAAGGCCTAGACCGCCATGGATTCCGAGGGGAGCAGGCGCGATCAGAGGGCCGGGGATGTCGATGCGAGCGGCGTGCGACCAGGCGCCTCCCAGCAGGGGGGCGGAGCGCTTGCCGATGAGGTGGCCGTGCGCGCCGGCGGGGTCCAGAGCCCGAGCGGTGAGGTGCGCCGCGCGGTCCAGGTTCACGTTGATGGTGTCCAGGGGCCTGCCGTCATGAGCCAGGATGTTGGCGGGCTGTCCGGGAGCCAGCGACAGCGGACCCCTGTAGTTGTAGGCGGCAATCGCCGGCGCGGCTGCTACTCCTCCGTGGGCGACGGCCAACGGAGCGCCCCAGGCGCCAGCTACCAGCGGAGCGGCGAGAGGAGAGACGATCGGTCCAGCCAGAGGACCGGCCAAGCCATGGCCTCCCAAGCCCAGGCCTCCCAGGCCACCCCAGCCTAGCCCCAGGCCGATGGCGCCCAAACCCAGCCCGCTGGGTGCGGCGGCCGCCAGAGCCAGCACGGAAGACAACACCACCAGCTTGAACATTGTGGTCTGTGTTGTTTTCTAATCGAATTTCAACTGATACATTTGCTATTTTCGCGCTAGCTTTTATACTAAATCAATTTCGTAGGCGAACCCTATTCCAGATACCTTTGTGACGTTGTCTAAATATGCAATAGGGCGTTGGCTATCGTAAATAGAAAGAAACGCACTACAGGGCTGCGCGGGCGCTTGCGGTTGGCGCATTTATTATTCCGCAATCAATTTCGACTCTATACAAAAGCATTAAGTTCCAGAATCAATGATAATTTTCCTGTTTGCCTTGAACATTTGATAAGGGCCGTTCACTTAGCGACCACAGGCATGTTTAATGGTGTTAGATTAGTGTTTCAACAACTCTACGTGGACACCAAGCACCATACTTGACAGTCTAACCACGAGCTTTAACATAAAACGTTTGTCAACGCATAATACCTTCTTACAGTTTGCTGAATCATATGCTTAGTAATATAAATAGAGCTTATTGTTAATATTATATCGTATCTACTGTAAAATTGGCCTTACACATATATTATAATAGATGATTTATACAGCGTCAGTAACTGGTATTCAAGCTGTGCGGAACGCTGCCAGTGCTTGGGACATGTTTGATGATAAGGCTGGCCCAGCACCTATATATTAGTCGGCTAGTAGTCTGAGAAAAGAACAGGTCAATACTTCTGAAGCTAACTAAGCCATTGCTAACAATGTTTTCCTTCGCCGATAAAGAACGTGCACATCATTTTTTCAAGAAAGAAAAATCCGTTGGTTGGTTGGTCCGGTAAGTAAGCTATTAAACCGCGCTTTCCCTAAATACCCGTAGAGACATTTAAATATTTGTTAAGTAATGATTGTTCCCGTTCATAAAACAGACATCTGGTACTAGATACAAGTTAATTGCAATTAAGTTGAAAACAGTTATAATTTAACGGAGGGTCTCTGGTGTTCCCTTTTTGGGGTCAGGTCAATGCTCCCATCTAGGTTATTACATTTTCAGCGATTATTAACTTTGAATGTCCCTTTAGAATGATTTACGAATTCATATGGGGTAAGAATTCAAATAGGTCGTTCTTACCTAAATCAACAACTTTAAATTCTGACTCAGTCAGAAAAACAATATTGACGCATTAACGATTTTGACATCAGGGATTTTTACTTTTTTCAGCAATTACATAACACACGGAATAGATTTTTATGTTTTTTTTTTACTTTAAATTGGTAGTTGTTTTACACGATTGGTTAGCTATTACGACAAAATTAAAGAATTATCTTTAATTTACGCTGTTGTGATTAATTACTTTCAAATAATTGCTAATAATGCTTCGCCTTAATCTTGAGAATATATCATGCTTAAAGCATCAGGATGGGCAATAGGCCATTACTACTTCAGAAGACAGTGAGCTATATTATTCTGTCTAAAGAGGTTTGTTCATGACTCCTTCTAAGGAAGCGCGTACTATAGTCCGCGCCACCACTGAAGTCCGATGGACGCGGCGATGCTACCGTAGAACAAATACTAGCTCTATGCATAGAACTAAATACTACAGACTTCAGACTGTTATATATTGTTTAGTTTCCGCTTTTGCATTAAGACTTTTGTTGAGGCTACAGTGAGTGGCGTCTAATATAGGCGGGTGGGTTGACGGATTTTCTTGTCGTTTAGGATTCAGACTCATCAGCCTTTTTTTCCTCATTATAGCAGGTTGTTCATCACATGACAGAGATGCTATGTGATGGACAACCTACTAGCTGCCAGCCGGGTTGTGTGGTGCTCTTCTTAGCGGCTTAGCATGGTTTTAAAGGCAAAATAAACAAACAAACAACGGAACCCTAGTAACGCAATTATAATAATTAATAACCTTAGTTATTAATTGCCTCAGTCATAACAAATCATTGCTTTGAATTGATAGTGCCGTGGGGAGACGGCAGTAGAATTTTGCCCCACCTCTCTTTTACCAATGCTCTTCATCATCATCTCAGCCGTAGGATGTGAACTCCTGGCCAGAGGCCTCTCGTGTCTGTGTTTTGATCATGAAGGAGTTGATGCCATACTCACCACACCTGGCAGGCAGGTTGGCCAGAACAGTACGGGCTGTAAGAATGACGCTGCTACACATCTTCCTGGAGTATCCCTTGGCAAGTTCTTACTACATCAACGGGCAAGAGAGGAGAGATAACCTTTTTCTGCCGGCATCCCACGGAATGATGCAATAAAGAAATAAAATACAATATAATACATATTTATCATACTGACTGATTGATATACAATGACACAAACATGTCGGTACTCATGCTCCAATTACCACTAAACTTGATACATGAACTTGAATAGATACCGAACCTATGTGCAGCACACTGGCGCGACCGGTTACCGTAACGAGCATGCATGTGATACAGGGTGGCCAAATAACAACACACTTCAAATCTACCAAATTATATTTTTTTTACATTCAATTAATAACACCAGAGGCTTTTGGATTAAGACTTTCTTTAAGATCAAAAAATACAATTTAGCATTTAATCAAAATTAATAGAAGTTTTTGGATTGATACTTTATTTAGGACTGCATCGAGATTATCGATCTAAGATACATTTGATATGGAAAAGCAATTAATTAGTTTGATTGATTTGTGTGTGTGGATTTAGAAGAACACATTATCCAAAAATCCAATGAATTTATGATTAGTGGACACATGGACATTCATTACATCTTAACTATAGATAAAGTTAATACTCGTATCGCCACGCGTGAATTTTGTAATTCTTCATCAGCTTCTTTAATTTTCTTGTTGGGTTAAATCACAAAAACGCTTTAAGTACCTATATGATTTTCTATAGGTATGCAATTACCAAGTCAAAATAGGGAATTATAAAAATATTTTATGTATTTCAAGCAATTTTACAAGTCCCATATCCTGTAAAGTAAGTTAGTTGAAGCTGAAACAAAGAATGGATACCGGGACAAATACTTTACTCCACTAATCTCTCTCTTAATAAAACATTTCCATAGCGGAAATTCCGAATTTTCAGCAACAGTCTTCAGGATACTGTTTGTTTTGAAATAATGCAAAAATATCTGATATTGATGGTTTGATGCAAATTTGGCCACCCTGTATTATGGGTAGGTATCATACAATGCCGCACTTAAGAAGTTATTTTACGAGTAGGTACTGCTTAATTATAATGGGCGTATCTGCAAAACGATTCCCACTAATTGCTTTAAATATAAATTATTCAGCAGATTCTTAAGCTCTTTGCAAAAAACTAAATGTAAAAAATACACACACATTATTAACCCAGTCGAGATTTGTCGTGAAACATGTATCACTGCATTACTTAGTAGAATGCTGAGTGCATATAAAATAATAATTATATACATTATGTACATATACATGGAAAAAATTAATTTAAAAACAGAATTAAAATAATATGATATTAAACTACCTAACTATAGGTAGGTATAACTCAGGATATCAATTCCATCCAGCGTTTATACGTTTTGGTTTGCATAAACATACTCGTAGGTTTCTGAGTTCAGTCATGTTAGGGATTTCCAGAGCTGGAATTCACAGCAGGTATTTCACATAGTACATATCCTTCCTTACATCCTTATCCTTACATAGTATATTATAAAACAAAGTCCTCCGCCGCGTGTGTCTGTCTGTTCGCGCAAAACTCAGAAACTACTGATTTGATTTTCATGCATTTTTTTACTAATAGCTAGAGTAATTCAAGAGGAAGATTTTAGGTGCGAGCATACGTCTTACTCCTCTTAAACATCTACACCGACACAATTGAACCCGATGGCGCTGCTATCAGTATGTCTCCAAATCAGCGCGCAGGACGACGTCTGTCTGACATAAAAATTATTATAAAACATTTGACACAGCGCCATCTAGCTTTAAATAAAACAGAGCTTGTGTTATGTGTACCAGATATTTCATAGAATATTTAAATACTTTTTTGCAAATACTTACTGTCATGCATACTGTCATGCTTACAAACATTTGTCTCACGATGAGAATGGAGCCCGCAACCTTCCGCGTCTCACCCGGCTAATAAACTAACTGCACCACGGAGGTCGTCAATAAGTGGGTATATTATTATAGCAGTAGGTACTGCGTTGAGACAAAGTGTGTCCTTGTTATTATGACTATAATTACAAATAGGTTGTACTTAGGTGAAACTATAGAAACGCTTTTGTTTTGTTCGAGGAAGTTTCGAGAATTTTGTACCTCAGCCACAGACATAATAACACCTACACTCTTAATCTACGTTCATAACAACAAGTTACGAAATCAAATTTAGTCCGAAACAGTGAACAACTCAGTTTAAATTCAGATAAAAAGAAACATTTTTTACGTCACGTCACGTTTTTTATGAAACCATTACACTAGTGAATTCGTCTGGGGCCAGCTCCCTGCCCTAGCTGAGAGTTTTTTCCGGTAAGGAAAAGAAGCTTTTCTTTTGTCTGTGTCTCGATTTTTGTTTTGTGGCAGATTTAGGATGGTCTTTTATAGGTGCGGGACAAATTACTCCAATATTAAGATGCGCTTGTGCTATTTGTGTGTCGTATATACAACTACATGTATGAATAACTCGTCTAGAATATGTAACGTAGGGGTATTTACGTAGGTAAAGGTAAAGTACTTTGAAGTAGCGAGTTTTAATGTAAAAGATCGCGAGATATTCGATTTGAAAAGATTTCGAAGAGATCTTACTCAGCATTGGGTAGCAATTGGCTGAAGAGACACTGATGTTGTGCATTGTAAATATTTTTCCGGAATTACACCTGAAATGCGCTTTCAGCATTAGGTAGCATTTTTTTAAGAAGTTCTGATGATGTGCATTGAAAATAATTTTTCGAAATATAAATACGTGCTCAAAACGTGAAATTTAAAAGAAATCTTGACGTTGAAATCCTGTTTAAGCGTTCATGATGAAGACAAATGGCGAAGTCCAAGTGAGGGTAGTCTGAAAAGAGATCTTCGCTTTGCTGCGGTAAACTTTAACACTCTAGTCTTCCCGTGACCACGATGGGTGGAATCCTATCAAAATGTCGGGCAATAATAAAGGTAAAACGCGATAAATATCCGGTAAGTAAGTGTTAATGCCGTGGGGTGCCGGCAGTGGAATGTTACCCCTCCTCTCCTACCCGTGGATGCAGTAAGAGCCTGCTAAGGGACATCTCCGGAAGATGGGCAGCAGCGTCTTTCCGTGCAATAACTTCCCGTACTGCGCTCACCAACCCGCCTGCCAAGCGTGGTGAGTATGGCAACTACCCCTCATGAGGATGCCTTAGATCCTCCATGAGGGAGGCCTTAGTTCAGTAGTGGACGTTTTACGGCTGAAATAATGATGATGATGAAGTGTTAAATCCTGAGGTTGATGAAAAGATGTTTAAATTCTCATTTATTTTGAAAGCTCTACATTTTGTGTAGAGTAGACCTTTCATTAAATTAGATTGAGGAAAGTTCAGAATACGGAAAGTTGAGGAAAGGTCAGTTGATACAATTTTATTAGGGTTTTATCTTTCTCTCGACATGTTATGGCCTATACATATACCTTATGAAAAGACGGAGGGCAATGAACTCTATTTACTTAGGAGCATATTCATTCCGCGGCGCGTCCCATCTATATATACACATCAGTAACAAGTTAATACGTTATAAAGTAAAACAAAAATTCCAACTGCAAGGTCCAACACACACTTGGCCGATTTAAAGCCAAAATAAGACTATTTAAATGCATTGATTACAAATTTATTCGAATGAATTTGTAATCAATGTAATGTATATAGACGGGTCGAACATTCTAACAAAAAAAAATAACCAAACCTATCGAGTAGGGTATCAAAAATAAAGGGAATTAAAAGGAAATTACAAATATATATATTTTTAATACCCTACTCGATAGGTTTGGTTAAATTTTTTTGTTAGAATGTTCGGCCTGTCCATCGGTGTCACTTGGTTGTCAAATATAGAGGTAATTATATGTATGTAGGTGCGTTCAAAAAGTTAATTATGTGTCTAAACTTAAACTGATTATATTTTTTGACTCAATTAGGTAGTTATTAGTAGTAGTAGTATTGGTATATATAGGGTAGTAGTAGAGTAGTTGTAGGGTAGTTATAGAGTAGTAACAGTAGAATGTAGTTGCAGTGTAGTAGTTGAGTAGTTGTAGTGGAGTAGTAGCAGAGTAGTAGTAGTAGGGTAGAAGCAGGGTAGAAGTAGAGAAGTAATAGAGTAGAATTTAGGTAGACGTAGGAAAGAAGTATAGTAGTAGTAATAGTGGAGTAGTAGTTAAAAGATTTGGTAGTAGGTAGGTAGTTGATTCTGGGCGGTACAAAGTTCGCGGGGTAAGCTAGTTAAAAAAAATTTATTGAAAGATTATTTCATTATTTTATTGAGTTTATACATACAATTTATCACTGTAAACTTTCTCTACAAACACTCCACATCGACTTAGCTGAAGTTTAGTACTTTATTTAACAATAGGTATCAATAGATCGTCAACAGTAACAAAGAGCGTTATAGGTACCTTATATCTTTGACGAGCTCTGTGGCGCAGCGGACGAAGGTCCGCCTGCGACGCAAGGGGTTGCGGGTTCGATTCCCGCCTCGGGACAAATGTCTGTACGATCTGCAGATATTTGTTCAGGGTGTTCTGGGTGTTTTTCTATATATAATAAAAATATCTGTCTATGTAGTATAATGTATTAAGTATATCAGTCATCTAGTACCCATAACACAAGCTCTGCTTAGCTTGGGGCTAGATGATGCTGTGTGATCTGTCCAGCAATATTTATTTATTTATTTATTTGTCTATTGATCTCATCCTGGGCCTCCACGTCTCCTAGCATTCAGTGGGCCACACTGTAGTGGTCTTCGCTAATAAACATTATATACTAACGTTTTATACAGGGACAATAACAAGGTCTCCTTTCAGTAGGTACGTTAGAATACTGTATAATTACTTTAGCATTCTTGTACAACTATCTAACGAATTAACATAAAGTTAACCCACTTTGCCACTCCAAACCAATAATTAGGTAATTTAGCATTGCCGTCCGTCAGTTAATCACTTAAAAAGTTACCAGATCTAACTTTTGATAATTTCAAAGGCTAACACAAATTCGTTAGAACTAAGCTACATTGCCATTATTATACTCATTTGTGTCGAAACTGTAGGTGTATTTTTTTAATTAATTACCGAAGTACAAAACCTTCCTTCCCATAAAAATAAAGTAAAATTAAATTATTGTCGTGGGGGTGTAGTAGAATGTTGCCTCTCCTCTCATGCCCATAGATGTAGTAAGAATCTGCCAAGGGACACCTCCGAAAGAAGGGCAGCAGCGTCTTTCCGTATATCAATATCCCGGCCAGTGACTAGCAGTGGTGGCAGGCGGGTTGGCGAGCGCAGTATATCCATCCTCTTGACATCCACGGGCAAGAGCGAAGCAACATTCTAATGCCGGCAGCCAAACGCATTGTAAATTATACACATTTGTAATTTAGTCAACCCATCTATCAATTGTTAATCGTCCCAATATCAAAATATTCACATATACTAACAAATATACATATACCATACATCGTCACACACACACACACATACACCTATAAAATTACATGCGCGCTCTCTTTCCATTTAGTAACTTTTTTGTAAATAATGAGCTATATAATTTAAGTAGCCTTACATACTATAATAACTACTAGCTGAACTTAATGTACGTTTCATATTCTATTGTTTTCGGCAGAGCGAGATTCCCCTAACACAGGTAAAATACTTTACTTAAAAGGGGGTCTCAAACACCGTTATATATGTATTTTAAGTTTATGAATAAAGAATTTTGAATTTGAATTGAATCTATTGCAATAATTGGGGAATATATGCGCATGTATCAAACATAGTGAACTTTTTACACTAATTTAACCAAACGTCTAGCTTGAATTCAAACCAAGCCGGATGTATAAGTTACCAACTCACATGCATATTAATATAATACCGAGGCAAAATACTATTTCCTGCTAATATATAATCTGTTATCTTTAGCACTGTCAACAAACAGCCAGTTATTTTAAGGGATCCATAATACAACAAGGAACCCTCATAGTTTGCTTTGTCTGTATTATTTTTGTACTAATCAAACTGACGGACTAAATAGAATTTTGATTCCATACTCTGTCACGTGCTTATAAGGTTATTGTGCTGCCATCGATCCCAGTATCGAAATATGTCATAATAATCGAAATAAAATGCCTATAAATCCTATATGTGAAACACAATATGGACGCCAACATGGCCCGCCAAATAACATAAGAATTTATAAATTAACTTGACACTGGCGGATTTGTGTAAAACCAAACACAAAAAGCCATAAAATAAAAAAACAAGACAAATCCTATATGTCATGTTGGTAATGCTGAGCCGGTAGTACCTCTATATACCTTTAATCTAGATTGCCTTGATCTAGTAAAACCAGCTGTTGCGATTGTGACTTATGCTTACAGAAATGCTGATAAAAACTGCTGAGGACCCATGGTCATTCAGATCCCATCATCATCATCTCAGCCGCGTGACTGGATGTCTCCGTCAACTGCTGGAGATAGACCTCCCTCGTGGACCTCAGATCATGAATTGGAATGGGTTGTTGCCATACTCGCCACGCTTGGCAAGCTGGCTGGCGAGCGTTAAACACGGAAAGACGCTGCTGCTCATCTACCGGAGATGTCCCTTGGCGACAACCTATGTGGCGCAGCAGGCGAAGGTCCTCCTGCGATGCAAGAGGTTGTAGTTCGATTCCGACCTCGGGATAAATGTATGTACGATAAGCAGATGTTTATTCAGGGTGTTCTGGATTTTTCCTCTCTGAATCAAAACTGAGTTTATTTCTAAGTAGTATTGGTTTGAGCCTTTTTAGGAAAAGTTTTTCAAATAAACTAGACAACAACGCGATAGCCGTCAAATGTCAATTTTGAATTAGAGAACAGCAAGGGATTGACATTTGACAGCAATTGTCGCTGTCAAATACATACCTGTTGCAAAACCTGTCGCGAGATAAGTAATCACCCTGCGGGTACACACATCATTTTCCTGCAATGTACACAACCGCGCGTCGCGCCGCTGATATGTTTCCTATAAAGTGGGTTGATTGCCGCGTGTTACACCGAATGTTACTTCAGAATCATTGACAATTAACCCTCGCTTGAGACAAGATTGAAGATTAATTTAGGGAATGATTTATGGTAAAATCAAATGGCTGCCTAAAACGGCATGCCCGCCATAAAAATGGCATAACATTTACGGCAGTTGATTTGATACATCAGCCTCTTCCTAGTCCATTCTGGTCTCTTACGGGGAGTACCGTTTTTCATCATTTCAGCCATAAAACGTCCACTGATGAACACAGGCCTCCCTCATGGATCTCCATGAGGGGTAGTTGCCATACTCACCACGCTTGGCAGACGGGTTGGTGAGCGCAGTAGTAGTAGAGTATGTTGATACGCGTATAGACGCTGCTGCCCATCTTCCGGAGGTATCCCTTACCAGGCTCTTACTGCATCCATGGGCATGAGAGGAGGGGTATCATTCTACTGCCGGCACCCCACGGCGGATTGCGCACCGTTGTGTACCGTTCTTACCAAAAACATAATAACAGGGCTTATTGGTCAATGAAGTTTACTGTATATCATTTCCCTAAAAGGTGACCGGACGTAGTATAATTATCAGCCTTATCGTCAGGTCTCTCTGCTGTATACAAGCGCGCCGCGCTGATACCTGTTTCCTAATGTTACCTAATCAGAATCATGATTTTTAGTAGTAGTAGAACTTTTTGTGAAAGATTCATCCGGGGAAGTACTACCACCATACTCTTTTCTGCCGCCAAGCAGTAATGTCTTTATTGCTTTGTTCCGGTTTGAAGGGCAAGAGGGCCGGTGAAATTACGGGCACATTAGACCTTACAAATCTGTCTGGTGACGGGCGTATTGCAGTGCAGCGTTGGTCACGTGCTTAGTGAACTTGATCACTGCGGCATTGCAATTGTTATAGGTAGAGGTTACCGCTTAACATCAGGTGAGCCTTCGGCTTGTCTCGTCATTTAGTAGTATAAAAAAAATATTTACAATAACCCTCGCTAGAGATTGGCAATTAGGGTATGACAATTATAGTAGTAGAGGTAGCTGTATTATAATTATTATTTTTTAAACCTGTTGTAGTTGTCTTACTGTATTGGCTCGTAAGAAGTTCTTAAAGAGGACGAAACCATGACGTTTTTTTCGTAATGTAACTCCTTTCAATTTATGTGGCTAAATATTAACCGCATTTCAGCTGTGATCGATGACAGATTCAAAAAGCCATATCTCGAGAACTGCTGATCCTAAACCTTCCGCTGCGCTATGGGCTTATATAAAAGACCTTGGTAATATCTGCTTTTTTGATTACTACTGTCAAACTCCAAATGTCGATATCTCAAGAACTGCTCATCATTGATTTTGCGCTCTGGGTTTAAATGGAAAACCCTAATGAAATCTACATTTTCAAACAGTTTTTACCGTTTGCCTTGCATTGTAGAGGTAAGAGTATATTGATTGCATATCACAATCAATTTTATTTGATATAGCACGGTGTGACTGCAACTTCCTTTTGCCTTCGAACAAAACACAAACATGTTCACTGTACTATAGTTAGAATGTTAGAACGACAATTGTAAAGACAACATTGTGTTGGAACGAAACGGTTCTTGCTTACTCTACACTATCGGATTGCTCCACTTCACTTCATGTCCATTGTCATACCAACGCAAACCCTATTTGGTCTTTATAACACCATACAGAAGTTCCTTATTTTTTTAAAAAGGCAATATTTGTAGCAATTTAGGCTCTAACGGGTCTAAGTCGCCCGAATTCATTTTTTATATGATGGTCCTACACCGAAGAAAAAAATCTTAGAATAAAACTTTTTAAACTGAGAGAAAGTAGTCGTGATGTCAATTTTTAAAAAGGTATTAATTCTAGGTCTTTGTGTATAAGCGACATTAACCTTTCGATGTACTTAGTCCATGAAGACATACACTGCTGGACAATAAGCCTCCACGAAACAATCTAACGAGTTCGATTAAAAAACAAAAGCTTTGAGCTTTTATAAAGCAGTCTTAGGTAGATTTAGTCAGTTCGAAACACGCCTTTAACTCAGACAGAATAGAACTCAAATCACATTGGCCATTACGGTACTTTACCTACTCACAATCTTGAATCTTTTGATGTAGCAATAATAGACCTTTGTCAAGATCTTATACCCTGGTTGGTACTTACCTTAGCATTGGTATAGTAAATACAATTTTGTTTTTAATTATTACCCAAGCAGGAACACATTGCTAACGATAAGGTATCTATTCTGTTCAAACGACTTGCGCAAAGTCAGCTGATGAAATGCCTTTGTGCCTTGCATCAGGAACTGGATACCTACTCCTAAATTCCGCAAATCTTAATCGTAGTTATCCAACTACATTTAGCTACATGTAGTATTATATTTTAGGTGTATGTTGGTTTATTTGAGTATATATTATTCGTGTACCGCCGTCATTTGATCAGTATATCCTGTACATCCAAAGGTTATCTGAAGACCGCCCATTTTATGTTCTGATTTGTTTGTGTTCCTATATTTTTTTTCTTTTCTTCTTTCAATGGTGTTCATACAATAGAGAAGTAACCTATATAAATCAACATTTAAATAGTGTTTTTACTCGTAAGCACCAACTAGGTACACACAATTGGGGAAGGATTTATTTAGGATATCCCCAAGGAACAGTAAGTAAAAGTAATATTGTAAACGGAGAAAAATAGTAACGCCTCTACATAATTCACTGTGTCTAAGATGATCTTGCACTCAACACCAACCATAAAACCTTAAAACAAAATGTAGACCTATGTTTTAACAATGTTGGTGTAAAGGCTCTTGAGTTTTCGATTGTCACTGGGTACCATTGTTATTTAGAAATAGTACTTAGAATTATACATACAATTGGGGTGTTTTTACAATCTTAAATGAAAACACGTCAGTGCTGTTCTGGTATCCGCCAGAAAACAATATTTCGACGCATAGAAAGATAGTTCGTGTTGACCTATATCTACCTCTATATAGAATATAGATACAATCGAAATATTGTGGTTCAAAAGCCACTCTGCATCTGATTGTGATTCTGGTGGATACCAGAACAGCACTGACGCCCAGCGTTGGGGTGTATTGTACATTGTCCCACGTGATACTACGCAGACCCTAGCCAACCCAAATACTTGGTTGTTGGTAGCTTATTCATGAGATTCAGAGTGTTGATGTGGAAGGGCTTAGTTCGATTACCGTATTTATTACAAGTAGTCCCGTTTCCATACCCGTTCGCGTGCACATGGTAACTAGAGATGCCAGGCATTTTCAAGTTAAAGTGCACATGGTAACTAGAGCTACCAGTCCGCTATTGCTCCCAAGAAACGTTTTTATCTATGGTTCTGTTTAGTCGGCGTCTGATTGGCTATTATGGGTGCGTTGACAGTGAAATTTACTATTTCATTGGACAGTAGTTTGCCAGTACACGAAGGAAGGAAAAAAACAAAACATCCGAAAGTTTGGATTGTTTTCACAAGTTGTTCGAAACTGCCGGTGTAAGAAGTTGTTCCGCATTATTAAATCAATATTTTGTTTTAAAACCCTGCATTTTTTTATTGTTTTTAAAGACGATAATATTAAAAGCTACGTTTAGACAACAAAAAATGTGGATAAATGTATAAATATTGTAAACTACATACATCCTTGAATTCAAATCTTTGCGCTCAAAATCAGCTGCGTAAGTTTACTCTATTGGTTTTGAATACATTCCGGCCACAGATTTAAAATTAATTGACGTACTTGACAAGCTTATTTCAAGCACGTTCTAATGACACCCTTGACTTTACAGTTCCAATTGGAAAACAATCGTCAGTAGCGATTCTAATAGGACGCCGACATACAGACGTTGCTTGTACCACTCTGCTTCGATTTTAAGGCATTGATGCAGCATTGATGGCCTGAAGTATAATTATATTATGTTATATCCTGACCCGAATAAGTAGGCTTTGTTTTATTTATTAAAGCAGGTCTCATGTGATACATAATAAGGCCAAGCAATTTATTTATAATTCTAAGCTACATAACCAATTGATGCAGCAAATGGGCCAAAAAATTGCGTACCCAATACCAATATGAAACAATCTTATTTTTCTGGAAAAGTCTTCGCATAAAAACTCGAGCAAAGACGTGTCTCAATAAAAGCTAGTAGCTAAATATGTCACGTTCTTGCATTAACAATGCTTATGGCCTGTTAAGATAACTTTAGAGATTTTATATGAGGCTGCCTTATAAGGAGTCTGTTGTAACGCTCATGACTAGAATGCATTTCCCATGATTGCGTGAATGAAAAATCATAACAGTATCCTGTGGTATATGACCTAGGTAAGTAGGTACCGATTTCCGAGGTGACGTAAATTATAGTAATAAATGGAAATGCTGAAATGTTTTTTTTATTTCACACAGCACAATCTAGCCCCAGAGAAGGAACAGCTTGTCACAAGCTCTTTTCACCGTACCAGATGGTTAATAGTAGGTATACTAAAATACTCTCAGCGTTTCCTGCGTCTCAGGCGTTTACATCAAAATGAATTTGAAATCACGGGCACGTGAGACCTTACAACTTTGTCTCAGGGAGACGGGCGCAAAGCAAAGCAGCGTTGGTCACGTGCTATGTTAACGTGATCACCGTATTGCAATTCGCAGTTGTAATTGGTAGAAGTTACCGCTTAATATCAGGTGGGCCGCAGGGTCGTCTCGTCATTTATTTGTGTCAAAAATATAAACCAACTGCGCCACGGAGGTCGCCCATTATACCATTTTATCAGTTACTAGCTGACCCATGCCTACTTTGTTGGGGGGAAAACATTTTTAGTTGTGATGATTGTCTTTCAGATTGTCTCCCGGGATAGATAGATAGATAGATAAACTCTTTATTGTACATTCACCATATAACATAAATTTCACAAAGAGAAACACAGACAAATATAACATACAATGAGATATAAGTCAACTTATAACTGCCCATAGGCAAACACTGCTTTCTCAATTACCCACTTACTAATCGTGTAATGACTTATTAATCGTGATGGCAAAAGAGATCTTGATAGGATAGGTAGCCCTAAATAATAGATTAACGTGTTGTTCAAGAAAAAAGTCGTTTAATAGAAATATCATAATAGATCTTAATAGATTACGGCATGGTCGCGGTTCCATACTCATGCCGTATTATCACTTTAACCATTTGTCCAAATTATATGAGTAAAAGGGAAAAGTCTTTTGCTTTAAACACTTGAGGCGATAAATTTACTTATTTTAATAAGAATTCATAATTGTCGATAATATGACTAAAAATATTATAAAGAGGAGTTTGTGACGTTGTGTTAATATAACCTAACAATTTAAATTTATTATTACTTATAAAAAACTACTATTTGTATATAATATAAGAGTTATACATAGGCTGTCGCTGACTTTTTTGTAGGCATTATCAAGTTCTTTAACTTTTCTCTAGAACTCAAACATATACCTCTCATCGTTAAGGCAGCGTTCGTAAACAACGTTTTCGTTAAACCTTTTTTTCTCCGACTTATTTTGCAAATTCAACTACCACAAAAAAGTCTTTTAATTTTTCGGGTTAATTTATAGCCTATGACACTCACAAACACTGTGGCTTTCTATTAGTAAAAGAACTTTTACTAATAGAAAGCTAAACTCGTAGCTTAAACTCGGTTCAGTAGGTCCAGAGATTACCCCCTACAACCTCACAAACTCACAAACACAACGTCACAAACTTTACCTCTTTATAATATTATTAGTATAGATTGATAACTTTTCTATATTCAATTCTTGCAAATAAGAAATACTTTTTTACTGCCAATTTGCTACGTGCAAATTTAATAGGTTTTCCGGCATACATAGAAATATTCACTATTTGTATCAACAATAGTTGAATGCTATGGCAAAAAAACATTGGAACTGCCTTATACTCGTATTAAAACCCGAGGTCACTGACCTGAGAAAAAGGTTTGGATATACGAGAAAGGTAACATTTCCTTACCCAGCCGAACACCAATAGAGTCAGTTAGTATAAAGAGGGACACCAAGCTAAAACTCACCTGTAATAATATTATTATTATTTATAATATTGTCAAACACCGATAAAATTATTAAATTGACAAAAAAACATGAGACCATTTTCAATATTTAAACAATAAGAGTTTACAGAATTGGTTGTTGTGTTAATTATAAGGAATACAATTAGCTTAGTCTAGCTAAAGATATTCGTTAACAAAACATTACAAAAATATTTAGTTGTGATCGCTTTGCAGCGATCGTAGTACCTCACTCTGTGTAAACAAGCAAAAATAAAACCGGGCAAGAGCGAGTTGGACTCGCGCACTTCACAATTTTTTTGAAAACCAAATTGTCCACCAAATTGTCTAAAAAACTATGCAAATTAGAGAGTTCGCTATAATTTTTCTATAAACTTTACATCTCATGGATCTCCATGAGGGGCAGTTGCCATACTCACCAAGCTTGGCAGGCGGGTTGGTGAGCGCAGTACGGAATGTTGATATACGGAAAGACGCTGCTGCCCATCTTTCGGAGGTGTCCCTTAGTAGGCTCTTACTGCATCCACGGGTAGGAGGTGGTAGGAGTAGGTAGTAACATTCTACTGCCGGCACCCCACGGCTACTTTTTTACGGATTAGTTTTTAACCTCCGACGAAAAAAATTCAGAAAGAAAAAAAACTAAGCGATCTCGGTGTGACCTGCCATGTGTTTGGCGTTATCACAAAAGCTACATAGTTAAAGCGAGACCCCGTACGCATTCCAAATAGGGCTGAAAGGTAGGCAATTTATCTTCATCATTGGCATGATTCTGTGGACCTACTACCTGTATTTCATGAATACCTTAGGGCTCCCTGAGATATGACTGATTTACTAGCTTGCTTGTAGTCAAATGCCTGTGGTTAATTTTAAACGAGTATCTAACTAGTGGAAATAAAGTGTGTGTGTAATTATAGTACCTTTTTTTACGACTAAATGACGGGACAAGCCGAAGGCAGGCCCATATGTTGCCACAACCGCGGCGTTCACGTGACCAACGCATCATTGTATTGCGTCCGTCACCCTGAGACATCGAGTTTTATGGTCTCATCTGACCATAATTTCACCGGTCCCCTTCTACCTTTCGGGTAGAAGAAGGAAGGTTTAGCAATGTAGATATTACTGCTTGGCGAAAGAGGTATGGTGGGATTACCTTTCCGGATGAACTTATTATTTGATGTTGATTTGATATAACTAATTTAATCAAGAGATCTGATATGCATAGCATAAATACAAGAGACAAAATAAATTGCACATCCCTAAATTTAGGCTCCAAAAAGTAAATAAATCATTTATGGGTAACTGTGTGCGTTTCTATAATAAGCTTCCATCTAAGGCGACCGAACTATCGATTCATAGGTTTAAGCTTTTTATAAAACAAAATCTCATAGAAAAAGCTTATTACTCCATACCTAGATGATTATTTGAATGATATTAACCCTTGGCTTAGCTTTGACAAAGCTCTGCATACACATAAAATATGCTCATATCATAGAAACTAACCATACTAACGAAAAACAAACTAATATACTATTTTTTATATGTATAATAAATATTATAATGTAAATAATAATAATATTATGATGATGAAATAATAATAATAGTAAAGTGTGGTAAGTATATTTTCATCCCCCCATCTCGGCAAGAGTATTTTTGCTCTTTGATATCTGAGTGCAAAAGCCGTTTTCATCCACTAGAGGATAAAGTAAATTGAATTTAGAACATCGTGTGCACTAAGTTTGTGAATTCAAAACATCATTAAACCTATTTACTTCTCCCTCCATGGTGCCGAATTTATCATAGAACCTTATTTAATTTGTTAAAAACTCAGACTCAGAACCTTTTTGGTGTACATTTTTTTATTCATTGTTTTTCATTGTTTTATTTTCACGTCATACTGTTAAAACCTTAACCTTGTTTTTAACCTAAAGGCCGCTCTACATTCTCACGAGAATCTCGCGAGAACGCGAGAAACATGCGAGAAACGTGAATGTGGAAGCGATTCGCGTATTCTTCTCGCGAGATTCTCGTGAGAATGTAGAGCGGCCTTTAGGTTAAAAACAAGAAACTAAAGAACAGGTGAAGAACCTAAACTGAGTGGTTCTAGCGACGAGGAAGTTTATTTGACGCCAACAATATTGACTAAAACTGTTAATAATGCGCAAATGAGCTTTCTTCCTCAACAATCACGCGAGAAGTATTTGAAACAGTACGATATGTTTAACACGTGGCGACTAGCTAAAGGAGCCAAAACCTTAAGTAACTGTAGCAACGTTACTTTCATTATTATTCTTAATTTTAAGTACCTAAGTATTATTTGTTAGAATTTAAAGGTTTTTCTGTAATACTTACCTATCATAATGTAGTAGTTAATACCTAAACTTAAATAAAAGTATCTTGTGATTGTAAATGTTTTTTTTTTTGCATTTAGTCATTTCCTCGCTGAGGTGGGATGAAAAGTTACGTGTTGCACTCGAGTGCAAAGATTTTTCACCTCGTGCTCTTTTGATTCCTGCGCTAACGCTCAAGATTCTATTTTTTGGAACACTCGCTGCGCTCGTGATTGAATTTTAGAATCCTTCGCTTGCTTGGTCATCAAAATTGAGCACGCGGTTAAAGAGCAACTTTGCACTCTTTTATAACAAATTACCATTACCATACCATAACAGAATGTCGTATGTACGTATCTTTTGAAATAAAATGTGCCATAAACTCTTTTTTATTTAATACTTTGTGTACAAATACAATGTACAGAAGAGGCTTGATTGATCAAGAAAGCACTGATTAGAAATAATTTCTACGTCAAATTGTGAGGTGTCAGATATTTTGGCGGGAATGTCGACTTGATTTTGGCATAAATAAAAATTGTTGATAATTTATTTTCTGGTGTAAACACACTCATGTGCTCAAGCCTTTAAAAATATCATAATGTAGGTGTTTATTACAAAATCAGTAAGTGCCTAATTAGTACCATTATTTGTATAACCGGGTTTTTTTAAAGTGATAAATATCTACGACAACATTAAAATTATTTCTAGTACCTAAACATACTACTGGAACTACCTTTATAATAATGATATTGTCGAATTCAATGCAAAAAAAACCGTTTAAGTTCGTACTGTACATGCAGCAATAACAAAATGACGCACTACATTCCTTCGTTAAATATACAACATTTATACTTCCTAATTGATTTATTATATCACCTCCGACGGCGTTCGATAAAAACTAGTGTAAAATAGTAAAACTAAAGTTTTGTTAAGCATAAATAATAGATTAATTTATCGGCTACATTCAATAAGCATAAATACATATTTAATGTAGTCGACTAAACTAGAGGATGGTATAGGTGCTTCGCAAGCCTAATCCATCTAACAATGTTTCAGCCACTGCAGCGTCCCTGTGCAGTTTGTGCTTACAAATTGTAACTCTAGCTCAAACGATTACATAACATTAAGTACCTATATGCATTATCCAGTACTTTGCTTTTCGTCTTCTATAAATTAATTAATTATAGTTAGTTTATAAGTTTTAATAAGCAACCTTGTTTAAAAACGTACAAAATTGTCATTGTTTGAACGTTTCTAGGAAATAACCTACACTGGAAATGTACTTTGTTGAACTTATTTTTCAATAAATAACTTTTAAAATTAAAACAAATTTAGCTGCATCGTGGGCACAATTTGGTGACACATCGTGATGTGATTGGCCTTACCGTAGTGTAGGAGAAAAGCGGGCAAGAACTTTTTGGATTAAGTTGCCATTAATAAAAAATAAAAAATAAAAAAAACTTTTTGGACTTGCAATTTCAAACAGCGCTATTTCGCTATTACACCTAATGTGTGTCTCTCGGCTTATTTCTTTTGCTTAGGTCCTCATTTATTCCCTGATGTCACAATAATTGGTCAACTTTTAGACATTGTTAGTGTGTGTTCATAGAGCTTTTATCGTTGCTCACCTGAACAAGTGATATAGGTACTATAAATTAAAGTATAAAGATATCAAAAGCAGCATGTTTACGAACAAAGAAAGATTTATTATGTTTAGTAAAATACAATCACGAAAATACGACAATGCAATACGTAATCGATAAATTTGTGATCTTGGACGTGGTCGAGTGAACGAGGTATGCCCAAACACGCGACGAGGCGGCGTTTGATCAATAAGGCCAACAGGGGCTGGCATTTAGCAATACGGATCACTTATACATATTTGTTTTGAATCGTTAATTTTATCTATTTTAACCATGAGGACACCTGCGACCAAGATTGGTGATCATCCCACATATTCTATAGGTTTTAAGACGCTAGTTGCAATTATTTGCTAAATATACATATGTGTCCTCTCACTAATTAGTTGTGTGTGGGTATTTTAACTAGAAGAATGCTAAACTATTACAATTAACACAATAGGGTAATTTCGCTACATTTTCGTTACTGCTTAATACAAAGTAGCTACTAGCATGACTTTGATGCCAACGTTGCGCACTACATGTTAAGGCCACGAAATTCTTTCGTGCGTCGTCGGCCTCACTCGCGACGAGGTCATACCCACATTTTATTGACACCTTACATTGTTCTAATAATAATATATACCACCAAAATGCCTAAAGTATGTCCGTTCCGTATAAATATAGCAGCGGACAAAGTAAATTGTATCAGTCGGCCGTGTACGGTTTGAAGTGATCTCGCATTCGTATTCGTGTTAGCACAGACCACGTAGTCAGTCAGAATGAACTCGCTGGTGGTGCTCCTCTGCGCGGTGTCGGCGGCGTGTGCGTCCGTGGTGCAGCTGGCGCAGCCCGCGCACCTGCCCGCGCTCGTGCTGGACCCGCACGGCCGCCCGCTCGACACCGCCGAGGTGATCAACGCGCGCGCCCTGCACCTGCAGGCCAAGGCTCTGGAGCACGCTCCGCTCTACTCCGCCTACTCCGCGCACTCGCCCGCCCTCTACTCCTCCGCGCTGCTGCCGCACTCCGCCCCCGCCCTGCACCTGCTGAGGAAGCGCTCGCTGGCATACGCCGTGCCCGCCGCGCTCTCGCACCAGTCCCGCGTCGACGTCATCTCCAGCCCCGCCGTGCACGCGTACGCCGCGCCCGCTCTCGTCAGCCACGCGTACGCCGCGCCCGCCGCCGTCTCCCACCAGTCCCGCGTGGACTACCGCTCCAGCCCCGCTCTCGTCGGCCACGCGTACGCCGCTCCCGTACTGGCCCACGCTGCTCCCCTCGCCCACAGCTACGTCGCATCTCCCTACGCCCACTCTGGACTCCTGCACTCCTCCCCTCTGGTGCACGCCTGGTGAACAACGAACGAACCTTTACGAATTATTTAAATGCACTACTGAAATGATGTAATTATAAACCAAAAATATATAACTTAAATAGCAATAACGTTTTTCTTATTCTTTTGATCATCATAGTTCTTAATAATTTTGCATATACATTTTTTGTATAATCTTTTTTGTCTAGATGTATTTATTTCTATTGGCACAATTATTTTCTCATTTTAATTCTTGTTTACGATATTTTCTGCTACTTCTTAGCATAGTTTTATTATCTTTCTTTTTGGGACGTAACTTGATGGATAGGTTGGTCTATTGATGCCATTTACTAGTATCTTTACGCTTTGCCGATATAATATATATATTATTATTATTATTATAAGCCCATCTGATCCCACTGCTGGGCAAAGGCAAAAAATAAAAATTAAAAATATATAAATATATATATAATATAATATATTTATATAATAAACATTAAGAGCAAAAAGCTACATAGACTAGTCAATTTAAAACATAAGAGAAAGACACATTTAAATTGAATCAAGCACTTAATTAAATTCGTTCGCTTTAAATAACTAAGTAAGGGAAAGAAGCATACAAGAAACCCCACTTTTTCACTTCTATTCATTGTTAGAATGTTTTTCTTAATTAAGCTTAATTTTACTTACACCGTTGTATAAAGGTAAAGGTGAAACCTTAGATGTAAAGAATTATAGGCCAATAACTCTTGTTCCAACTCTATCAAAAGTCATAGAATCAATTATGTCCGAATCCTTGATGAAACATATACTGAAAAACAATATTTTATCTGACTGTCAACATGCTTATAGACCAGGAAAATCAACAATAACAGCGACTCACAATTTTGTATCTTTCGTAGCAGAATGCTTAGAAAGAAAACAAAAGGTCGCTGGTATTTTTCTGGATCTATCTAAAGCATTTGACTCTGTCAATCACCAACTACTTCTTAAAAAGTTAACACGCTATGGAGTTCGAGGAAACAGTCAAAATCTAATTAAATCATATTTAGAAGATAGAGAACAAACTGTCGAAATAAAAATAGGCAATAAACGCATAAGATCAAGGCCGAACAAAATAAAAATTGGAGTTCCACAGGGATCATCATTGGGAAACACGCTCTTTTTGATGTTCCTAAATGATATTGCTTTTCTAGAAATCCCTGGGAGAATTATTCAGTACGCAGATGACACTACTGTGATAATATCATCTGATACTACAGAAGATCTCTTAAGTAAAATAAGTACAATTATCGACATGATTGGGCTCTGGTTTAAAATTAATGGACTTATGTTAAATGAAGAAAAGACAAGCGTTACCGTTTTCAATGCTCAGTCAGCTTTTCAACCAACTTTAATAGTTCCATTAAAAAGTGGGAGAACCATCCAGACATCTAGCTTAACAAAGCTGCTGGGATTTGAATTAGACCCAGCCTTGACATGGAAAAAACATATTGACTCTACTTGTATAAAGATGGCGAAAGGGATTTATGCTCTTAAGCAACTACGACCGATTACAACGGAATCTAATTTAAGGGAGATTTATTACTCATATGTGCACTCTACTATGACTTACGGAATAATTTTATGGGGAAACTCTACCGATAGTGAAAGAATCCTTAAAATGCAAAAACGGGCTATCAGAGTTCTCATAAAAGCAAAGTATAAGGATTCTTGTAGGGATCACTTAAAAACACTAGGTATTTTAACATCAGCGTCAGTTTATATATTCGAAATTCTTAAATATGTAAAAATAAATATGTGTTTGTTTAAATTAAGGGGCAGTGACAATAAACGCAGCAACCGACATCAGATGTTGTTAGAACCAATTTATCACAGGTTGAAATTCTCAAAGAAATTGCCAAATATTATCGGCCAAAAACTGTTTAACAAACTACCACTAAAAATAAGAATGATAGAAAATGACAATGCTTTCCTTAATAAAGTTAAAACTCTTTTACTGGACAAAACTATTTACAATGTAAGTGAATTCCTATATAATAACTATGTTTAATACTATTTGACAATTATTTCATGTAGCCAATCCCGAAGTTCATTACATACCGATTGTATTCTAATTTCTTTTACTTATACTGATTATTGTTTTTGGAACACAGTTTACAATAATTATAATAAAAAATTTCTGCTGATTTATTTATTTTTAAAATTTTTAACATAATTGTTTTACTTTTTCATACTTTGACATTTTTTAAATAAATCTCTATGATTATAATATTGTAACAAAGTTACTAAATTTTTACCTCTGTAATGTTTTAAACACGTTTAAAATCGATTTTGTAGTTTGAAAAATACTTGTATAATTTTTGCGACGAGAAACTGATCAGGATTAACCTTGTTTCGTTTAATTACTAACAACACTGTTAATACGCTGTTCTTTTTCAATAAACGAATTTCATTTCATTTCATTTATTGTCCGCAGGAATATTGGATAGTTTGGATATTGCAAGATCATCATTTCTTATTGCAGCTGAACAGAGAAACACTCGGCCAAGGGTCAATATCATTCAAATAATCATCTATAGAGTAGGTAATAAACCTTTCTAGGAGATTTTATAAAAAGTTTAAACCTATGAAACGATAGTTTTTAAGTCTTGTATTAATGCTATGCAAATCACATCTCTTGATAAAGTTATTTCTATTTTTGTGTGCATACAGTAAAGTATATAAGTTTTCATAATAATAGATATAACAATTAAAATGATAATTTTCTTAAATCGTTCCCTAAGTGAATCGCGAGGTTTCGTTTTGTAAATAGCACGAATCGTTCTTTTTTAGGAACAAAATTGTCTGTACCTTTAACGGCCGCCCTTACTCAAAGCATACAAAACATACCATATAACATCACCTTATGGAAGTAGCTAAAATAAACCAGTTTAGCTGTAGCTTCATCAATAGATCTTATTCTTCAATTTGCGGTTTCCATTGAAGGGTAGAAGTCTTTATGCGTATACCTAAAAATACCGTGGAATTGACCGGATTGAGAAAAAATACTGTGGTAAAGGCAGTACCTACATATAATAAAATTCAGTTCAATTGTATTGTACCACACCAACCATTCCCACAAATGATTTAGTGGGGATAATGACAATAGACCGATGATAGGCACTTAAATGAAGAGGGCAGAAAAGATTCTCATGGCTCTTCTCATGCCCATGGATGCAGTAATAGCCTGCTAAGGGATACCTCCGGAAGATGGATAGCAGCGTCTTTCCGTGTATTAACATCCCGTACTGCGCTCGACAACCCGCCTGCCAAGCGTGGTGAGTATGGCAACTACCCCTCATGGAGATCCATGAGGGGGAGGCTTGTGTTCAGTAGTGGACGTTTTACGGCTGAAATGATGAATCGAATGGTGTGATGATAACCAATACAAAAGTAAACCATAATGTAAGCATGCAATAATTTGATAATGGATACAGTTAAAAAAATAAAGCATTATTCATGCTTTGGTAGAATGCTAGCTAATCTAATTCTAATTCTAGGGGGGGTTACCAGATCTGCACTGACGTCCCGCATTGGGGTGTATTGTGCATTGACCCCAGAGGTGCTGCCTCGACCCTAACCTAACCAGCCCAACTCCTTGAAATACCGGAGAAGGACTCGGGGTCGCCGGCAGCCGGCATGCTAGCTAGTGGAATCATTAACGTAGTATCCTGTCATGAGCAGATATGCAAAACATTATGTCATCATGGTCAGAGCCGGTCATGCAATTATACCGGAAAATAGCGTCGCGTCGATTGTTAAGAATATTTTTATAAGACCCAGATTGAGATTGTTGTGAATTCTGAAACCGTACCGTCTTTAATAGGCAGGATAATTACTTAAGGGAAATAATAATAAATGACTACGTCAAGAAATTCATGAGTATATGAAAATCATCGCGTCTGTCGCCTTTACCTTTCGAGGGTCCAGCAAAGCATAAGGGATTTTGCTCTAAACCGCCAACATGACGTATCAGCTTCATTAAGCTGGCTAGGTATTTTACAAAGGAAGACTTGCTGACAGTCGGAGGCTTGGGTGTGTAACTTGTAAGCTTATAAAACCGAGGATTCCGTGTGTTGAAGCACTTTCAGAATCCGAACATGTCGCATTAGAGTTTTCCATGACTGTAAAATTAGTGAGCTTTCTTGCTCAATAATTTTAATGCGTTTTTTTGACAGCTTTAAAACACTGCAAAATATGTTAGCACACAGATATAACCTAAAATAATACCTCTATAATAATAAAACATAGAAAATACGACAACACATAAATTAATATAATGTATCAGTGACATCGTGGCTGTGTGTTAGGATAAATCAAACTTTAACTTCGTTATTTTGAGACACCCGGTAGATATTGAATAGTATCTATTTATTTTCGTCCCTTCAATCATGCAAATTGATATCGTAGAAATATCACCTCAATAACTCATAATCTATTTAAGTGTAAGTTAGCTTAGGATCTTATTCCTGGGGATTAAAAAATAAAAATAGTTATTAGGTGTGTGGTATAAATTATTATTCTACTTGTCTATTCATTTTAATAAATAACACCATCAAAATGAAAACTACAATAATATTCGTTATTCGTCAGTAGTTTCCCTTCACCAAAGGGACGCATGAGCCGCATGAGCGAGGGGGGAGGTCCAGACAGCGCTGTGGGCCAGGGGAGCGACGGCGACGTGGGCAGGGGAGGAGATGACGTCAACGCGGGACTGGTGGGAGACGGCGGAAGGAGCGGCGTACACGGCGGGCGCGGCGTACACGGCGGGAGCGGCGTACACGGCGGGAGCGGCGTAGGACACGACGGGCGCGGCGACGGCGTGGCTGACGACGGCGGGGCTGGTGCGCACATCCACGCGGGACTGGTGCGACACGGCGGCGGGAGCGGCGTGGTAACCGAAAATGGTAGCCAGAGAGCGCTTCTTCAGGTAGTGTCCGTGAGACACGGCAGAGTAGGGGCTCGCCAGGAGCGAGTAGGAGAGGGGAGCGGCGTGGGCCAGCACGGGGGCGGCGTACGCGTGCCCGACGAGAGCGGGGCTGGAGCGGTAGTCCACGCGGGATTGGTGGGAGACGGCGGCGGGCGCGGCGTACGCGTGACTGACGATAGCGGGCGCAGCGTACGCGTGCACGGCGGGGCTGGAGATGACGTCGACGCGGGACTGGTGCGAGAGCGCGGCGGGCACGGCGTATGCCAGCGAGCGCTTCCTCAGCAGGTGCAGGGCGGGGGCGGAGTGCGGCAGCAGCGCGGAGGAGTAGAGGGCGGGCGAGTGCGCGGAGTAGGCGGAGTAGAGCGGAGCGTGCTCCAGAGCCTTGGCCTGCAGGTGCAGGGCGCGCGCGTTGATCACCTCGGCGGTGTCGAGCGGGCGGCCGTGCGGGTCCAGCACGAGCGCGGGCAGGTGCGCGGGCTGCGCCAGCTGCACCACGGACGCACACGCCGCCGACACCGCGCAGAGGAGCACCACCAGCGAGTTCATTCTGACTGACTACGTGGTCTGTGCTAACACGAATACGAATGCGAGATCACTTCAAACCGTACACGGCCGACTGATACAATTACCATCCAATTCCGCGCTTATATACTTCGCGGCCAAATGAGTAATTCTGTTATTATTATTTCATATGTCCGAACTATATTAGGTAGTAAAATAGCAATGTCAAAGTCAAAGTGAAAGTAGTTTACCTTGCATCAGGGCACACGCACAGCTTCCGACTACGTTTATTATTGCTTGTGTGCCATTTCACATAACTACGAGTACCTACATAAACTCAGTCGGTTCTATCATGTACTGATGTAACCAGGTGAATAATAGCAGTATTTTATATTTAGAGAATTCACACAAAAACACAAACTTAGCTTTCGAGATCAGAGTACAATATAATTCACGCGAGGAGTAAGTTCCCGATTAAATGTGTATTTATAACTAGCTTCTGCCCGCCGCTTCGCATGCATTGTACCCGAATAAAAAGTAGCCTTTGTGTTAATCCTGGTCAACATCAATAATACGTTTGCAAAGTTTCAGCTCAATCCGTAGCCTAGTTTTTGCGTGAAGAGGTAACAAACCTCTATCCAAACAAACTTTCGGCTTTATAATATTAGTGGGATATCCAGACCTGTACAATTTAACCAATCTACGTTATGTACATTTGTCTGAATTGTTCTTTAATGGGTGTGAACCGGCGAAATCGATTTTTTTCCACTGCGCCAGGGAGATCGTCAATCTAGCAGTCAGATACACGGTCAATCGATGAATATTCTTTTAGGTATACTATATATAACGCAAGGTTCTGGAATATTTCCAGCAATCTTCCACTCGTATTTTAGGGAAAGACTAATTTGTAGATTGTATTTGTTTTTTCTCTCTTCGTATTGTTTGATCTTATATACATACATTTATCATTATTTTGTTCTTGTTTTAAAGATATTTTTTTATAATAGAAAAGTAATATTGTAGTTTATATAGTTTAACTAGTATGTGTATTGTTAAATTTACTATATATTTATGTCTTAAAATTTTGTATACTGTTTAAATCTACCAATATTGTGTTTGCATGTAATTGGTTTAACATATTATCAGACTGTGTCCTATAAATGTTTAAGTGTCATCTTTGTTATGTAAACTGTTGCCGATCCTTTTCTTAATAAATAAATAAATAAACATAGATACTCTGCTAATAAAACAATAATGATGATAAGGAAATGTCTCCTAACACAAGCTAACTTTGTTCGCCACAGTGACAGTATAACGCCTAGATAGGACATTAACTATCGAATTCGTGTATTTTATTAAAAAAGGAAATTCAAATTATTTTTAATACAAAATATTTTTAAGGTCTTACTAATATTATAAAGCCAAAAATTATAGCAAACTCTCCAATTTGCATAGTTTTGTAGAAAAGAGGGGTGGAAGGGGGTTTTAAAAAAAATTGTGAAGTTACTAGGTCATGTGGGGTATCATATTTTATGAAAGATATTCATTTGCACATTAATAAACAGATTTTAGTTTTCCTTTAAGTCGTATCGTTTTTGGGTTATTTACAAAAACGTTTAAAAAATAGCGTTCCCCACTTATCTCCTAAGTTTGCAGAGATAAACCCCTGAAACTTTTATTCCTAATAGAAGTGTAATACAACAGGAAAATTAAAACGAACCCTATAAATTGCATAGTTTTTTGGAAATCATCGAAAGTGTAAAAAAATCTACAAAAGTTCCGCTATCAGACAAGAGATGGCGATGTCAAGGTTCTCAACAAATGTAAACCGGCTTAATCAAATATTATATTGTATGATGGCACGGAACCCTCGGTGCGCGAGTCTGACTCGCTCTTGCCCAGTTTTATTTTATTCCTAGCAGCGTCCCGCGGTTTTACGTCACTGGGATAGAATATAACTCATGTAACTCAATGCAAATATGAAATAAATAAACTCGCTGATAAAGTAGCTTCTTGAAAGCGTAAAAAACAAATAAACTCACTTTCGCAATTATACATATTATAATACACACGTACTCGTACAGATGTAAAATGTATTATAATTTGTCATAATTATAATACTTTACGTCTAAAATAATTTTATATAAATTCTTTCCTAAAAAAAGTGTGAATGTTAGTTATAAAATATATTTATTTTCTAAAGAACTCAGGCACATTATTGTCTGATACGTTTTTAGATGTATACCAAGCGATTTTAAATATTTTTTACGATTTCAACAGTTATCGTAATTTAATCTTTATGCTACATTTCAATCATGTGAAATAAAGTCATTTCCGTACAACATATGGTTCCATACTCTTTTTCTCCGCTTTTTTCCCGACAGGAAATACTTTTTTCAAATGCTGGGTCTAAACCCAAAGTAAATAGGTAATTTCTTTGTATATTATTTTATGTAATATGTATTATAGAATATCTTTTCAATTTTCTATCTATTAGGGTAATTTAGGATCTTCATACTAAGGAAGGATTCATAAAAAAGGACAAAAGGCAGATTAGTGTTTCGCATAAATTATTATTTTATTTTGTCTAGTCATTTCAATAACTAAAATTATCAAAACGAAAACTACAATAGCATTCGTTATTCGTCAGTAGTTTCTTTTTACCAGAGGGACGCATGAGCCGCATGAGCGAGGGGGGAAGTCCAGACAGCGCTGTGGGCCAGGGGAGCGACGGCGACGTGGGCAGGAGAGGAGATGACGTCAACGCGGGACTGGTGGGAGACGGCGGAAGGAGCGGCGTACACGGCGGGCGCGGCGTACACGGCGGGAGCGGCGTACACGGCGGGAGCGGCGTAGGACACGACGGGCGCGGCGACGGCGTGGCTGACGACGGCGGGGCTGGTGCGCACATCCACGCGGGACTGGTGCGACACGGCGGCGGGAGCGGCGTGGTAACCGAAGATGGTAGCCAGAGAGCGCTTCTTCAGGTAGTGTCCGTGAGACACGGCAGAGTAGGGGCTCGCCAGGAGCGAGTAGGAGAGGGGAGCGGCGTGGGCCAGCACGGGGGCGGCGTACGCGTGCCCGACGAGAGCGGGGCTGGAGCGGTAGTCCACGCGGGACTGGTGGGAGACGGCGGCGGGCGCGGCGTACGCGTGGCTGACGAGAGCGGGCGTGGCGTACGCGTGCACGGCGGGGCTGGAGATGACGTCGACGCGGGACTGGTGCGAGAGCGCGGCGGGCACGGCGTATGCCAGCGAGCGCTTCCTCAGCAGGTGCAGGGCGGGGGCGGAGTGCGGCAGCAGCGCGGAGGAGTAGAGGGCGGGCGAGTGCGCGGAGTAGGCGGAGTAGAGCGGAGCGTGCTCCAGAGCCTTGGCCTGCAGGTGCAGGGCGCGCGCGTTGATCACCTCGGCGGTGTCGAGCGGGCGGCCGTGCGGGTCCAGCACGAGCGCGGGCAGGTGCGCGGGCTGCGCCAGCTGCACCACGGACGCACACGCCGCCGACACCGCGCAGAGGAGCACCACCAGCGAGTTCATTCTGACTGACTACGTGGTCTGTGCTAACACGAATACGAATGCGAGATCACTTCAAACCGTACACGGCCGACTGATACAATTACCATCCAATTCCGCGCTTATATACTTCGCGGCCAAATGAGCAATCATTTTATTTTATAATATTATTTAACATGTCCGAACGATATTAGGTAGCAAAATAGCAATGTCAAAGTCAAAATGAAAGTAGCTTACCTTGCTCTAGGGCATACGCACAGCTTCCGACGACTATGTTAATTTTTACATACTGGGAATTTCACATACCGAGTACAAAACTAAGTGTGTAAGTACTTTATATTTTCAAAATAATATCAATAACAGGTGACAGTAACTATACGTAAATATTATGTGAGATCTTGCTTTATTTGTCTCTCAGGAAATCCTTCAGACCCACAGAACATAGTTATACAGCTCTGTGTTCAGACCTGTACAAATGTCTTTAGATGAAAAATTGTTTTTTTCCTCCACGGATATAAACTGAAAACCTCATGCGTCAGTCCACAAACAAACAAACGGCCCTTGATTGTTGTGATCTGCCTAAACCCAACATAAGGTTTTTTGATGCTCTCTCTATAAGGTTTTTCTCTAAAAGCTAGACGAAGAGACAACATATTCTTGTTAATGGATGTTCATTATTATTTACTTACTTATTACACGTTACTTATTACTTAAATTAAATAAATAATTAAGCTGCGGGCAGAAGCTTTCCGTGTATAAGTAAAGGAATTTCTTACTAAAGGACGTATACCCTGGAACGCTTACGTTTTAGAGATTTTGTGAAGAGTCAGTCTATTTAGGGTTCCGTAGTACAACAAGGAACCCTTACAGTATCGCTTTGTCTGTATGTCTGTCTGCGGCTTTACGAAGAGACTAGTACCTAGTCCTGGAAAGCTGTAATTTTCCAAGGACACTTATAAATAAAGAGAGGTATTTGTAAATATAATTTGGGGTACCCCGCATAGTCATAAGATGTGGATGATTTTTTTCTTGTTTATCCCATCGTATGGGGTTTTCAAACTTTGAAAACATGAGGGGTTGCGACGACTATTTTTCCATTTAGTGTTCTATTTTCGAAATATGTAAGTTTTTAATATTTTTAAGGGCGTGCTCTGGAATCTAAACTGCTCGGTTTACAAATCTAAATTCAACTAATAGTTGTTAATATGTCTTGGTATACATTAAACACACACACCACCTTCTAACAACCCGGTCTACGCGTAACTACTGAACCCTACGAAGCGCGTAGTCCGACACGCACTTGATCTAATTTATTATTGTTTTGTACCAAATCCTTAATAATGTTAAAATGTTAGTAGCCTAAGTTACTCCTTTTAACATCAGCTATCTGCCAGTGAATATGATTTAGAACTTGCCACTCTGAATTGACCTTCGAGCGTCGCTAAAAGTTTGTAAAGTGGTGTACCGTCGGACGGCTATTTCTGGACGGAAATAATATTATATTAGCCCTACTCGACACGGTGTATTACAATTATGTGTACTAAGCCAAAAAGGGGCGATTCTGACCATCCCAAGGAACAACTTTAGTTGTACTACTTTTCAGGATTAGGTGTTTTGCATTATAGAAAAGACCTTTTAAGAATTTTCAACTTTAACAGGTGATTATACGATCATGGCAAAATAAGCGCCAGCTGATTCCTGACAGGGTCATTGACTTCCGCAAAGAGTTGCGGTACAGGTACAAATAGATAGATAGATAGAAAATACTCTATTGCACACCTTAAAAATAAACATAATAACCAGAAACACTGAAAAGCAAGGTGACAATTGGCGGCTTTATCGCTAAAGAGCGATCTCTACCAGGCAACCTTGGGATGGATTGGATTGTAATAGACAAGATTGGATTGTAATAGATAAACAAGGAGTTATAATGGTGGACATGTAGGTTAAACTAATTAAATTAAATAAATAATAATAATAAATAATAATTAATTGAACTGAGTATGACCTTATGATCCTCTTCAGATCGCACCAACTAGTAAAATTGTAACGAAAATGATTAAAAAATTAAACCGGACAAGTGCGAGCTGGATTCGCCCACCGAGGGTTCCGTGGTTATGTAGAAACGTAATAATTATTATAAATTAGCTGATCTAATTTAGTCAAAGTTGCAAAAATGCACAAAAAGATTCGGTCACCCATCCAATTTATGCCCGCGCTTGCAACCTCGCTGATTGATTTCGTACTTTTTTTAGGGACGTTTTTTTTATGATTTCGTTGCAAATATACCTCTACATATACATACATACATTTTTTCGGCATAAACCGTCGCATCTTTTTATTAGGTTAACTTAGAATGTTGATTTTTTCACAGCCTAAAAAAGCTGTAGATTTGAGTTTATGGTGTAAATTTAAACCCGATACCTGTATACATGTTCTCGAGATAGAGGGTCTTTACAGACAGTCGGACAGTCGGACAGACGAACAGCAAAGTGATCCTATAGGGGTTCAGTTTTTTTTCGTTTGAGGTACGAAACCCTAATAATAAGAATATCCGATTATTTTCCCTTCCAAAATTACTTGTTTTTATGGACTGTGGGGACAGGAGGAGTCCCCTTTCAGGTTAATACACATACATATATATATTACACTCTGTATACAATTTAATTAACAAAACCTAGAACATCTATCCACTAATCAATATACTTACCTACACATCATCATCAGTGCCATGATTTTATCATTGAAGTCGGTTCTTTTTGTAGAAAAAATTTAAAAATATCTGACATTAAGTATCGTCAATATATTTAAACTAAATTATATTAAACTTTAATTTAACTAAATTATATGAACAATGCAAATATCTCGGAAGCAGGCGTAGAGGCTGCTCCGCTATTTAACTTTTGTGGTCTCTTCGTCTCGTTGAGTACCCACGAGCATGCCCAAATAAAAAGCCAGTCCCCCAATACCTCGCACGCGCAAGCATATGCGCCAATATTTAATGTGTTTGGTGTGCCCATGACGCGTCTATGCGTCCTGAATATTTTCCTCGAAAAACTCAAAAAAGAAAACAATGATATTGGTATTCTGTGGGAAAACTTTCCCAACACAGCGCTCCGCTTATCGAATAACTATTGCGCATCTGTGGGTCTACCATGAGTTGTCACTGTTAGATCGCCTGCCTACTTCAGTAGTAATAGTACGTTACTATGACATTTGTCAGATTTGTAACTCATGGTACCAAATTCAAAGCAAATGAAGCCCAAACTACAGTCGCTGTAGTATAGTTTACTGCGTATTTAAGTACCAAACTATCCGCTAGAGGCGCTGTACAAGTTTTCATACATTTTTTTAACTACAGACGCTAGCGAGTATAGATTGTGAAAACTCATGGTAGACCTACAGAACGGGGTGCAACTGTATTAGAGAGAAGTTAAATATGTGTATGTAGGCAATTACTATTTTGTTCGGTTACGGAGCTGTTTAGTGATAGTCTTCGTAAGTAAAAAACATTTTATTAAAAATCGAGCCTGGGCCGGGCACATTTTTTTAAGAGCTTCGATGGTAATGCATATTCAGGCATATTCAGATACCGCAACACCGTCGTTTCTTCTGCTGGGCCCAGGGCGCGCGGTGTGGAAGTCGTGGAACCATTTCTGGCGAGTATTTCATCTTGCTGGAAAAAATCATGTAGGTAACGTGTAGGCTGGTACCTACGCTACTTTCGTACTTAGTGAGTAAAAATATATTTATGAAAGTAGGTCTACGGCGAAATTAATAGAATAATTACCAAGAGTTAGGTAAGTGAGGCAAAACTACTAGAGCACTGCAAAGCACAATCTACCTATACTTTTATCATCATCATCATTACAGCCGTAAGATATCCACTGCTGGACATAGGCCTCCTTCATTGACTTAGAGATCCAAGTGCATGAGGGGTTGCTGCCATACTCACCACGCTTGGCAGGCGGGTTGGTGAGCGCAGTTCGGGGTGTTCTTACACGGAAAGACGCAGCTGCCCATCCTCCGGAGATAACCCTTAGCAGATTCTTACTGCATCCACGGACAGGAGAGGAGGGGTGACATTCTACTGCCGGCACCCCACGGCAAGCACCTATACTTTACTATAAGAAAATGATTATGCTTTGCTTAAGTAGGTAAATTACAACCTATCAGTATTCCCGACAAGAACCTGTCTCTAAATAATGATAAATATCTCGTTTCATGCATGCGGTTATTTCTACAGCCCAGATACCTTGCATTATGGTTTTATGGTTTAAGATATTTATTTTTCATAAAGAATATAGCACATTCACTTACATGAAAAATACAATATTGTGTAAATATAACTAATTAGCCTATTGGACTTAATCGCCCGTGAATATAAAACAACAACGTAAATATGTATACATAGATTATTGGTTAAGTAGGTTGTTGGTTCGATTGGCTATTATTGTACCTGTATTGTAAATTAATATAAATAAAACTTGTCATCATAGTGAGGCGTTTTCAGTAAAAGAGACAAGTGCGTTTTCGACCAAACCCAACAGATGGAGCTAGCTAACAAGCGGAGAAAAGGAGTTTGTGATTTGAGTAGGTAGTCTACTATATTGTCTATTAATATAGTCGATTATTCTAAAGTGGTGTAAAGTTTAAAAATAAATCTTGCTGTCGATGAGTAAATGAGTGAGTGATGATGGATGTGCAAGTAGTGGTTGAAACGATAGCACAGCAGGCCCTATGAGAATGCACCCATAACTTTTAACACAGGCACTTGAATAACAGAAGTAAACTCATCATTCTCACAAGAAAAATCAATAATGTACTGCGATGAAATTGGAAAAAATATGGGCCAACTTTTGAGTTTGCATATGGAACATTCAGTTTTAAATAATTGCTTACCAAACTGTAGTTTGCATGATATAATGCAAAAAATTTCTAAAAACTCATCTAATGAGAATACTAATTTAATAATCTGTCTTGGAAATAGGGGTAATGTTAACAAGTCTGATTTGATAAAATATATTGATAAACTTTGTTCATTGAAATTTAAAGAAATTGTAATGTATACATTCCCCTATAGTAATAGTTTGCCACAGTCAGAAAATAATACTAGATTTAAGCTAAATATGCTTTTGCATACAATATCGTGCAATAATCCTATTCATGTGATTGACACTAACTCTATTGTTAGTAAAAAATATTATTTGACTAAAGGTAATTATTACCTTTCTAATTATTACAAACGACAGATAGCTATGTCGCTATCATATTATTTTTGCATGACAGCCAAAAATTTGGCTAAACAGAATGCTTCTTTTGAGCATTCTCAAAACCAATTAATTAAGACTCTGGAAATTATTCCAAGTCATTTAAATTAGATCATAAGACAACAGAGGAAATCTCTAGCCAGAACAAGTCAAATAATATCTTGTGTCAAAATGAAAAAGCAATAAATAAAACATTTAAAATGTATACAAAGGTTACCAACTTGGTGCACCAAAATATTCAAGGAATAAGCAGTAAATTGTTAGAGTTGGAACTATACATAAACTTGTATAATATTGATATTTTATGTATTACTGAACATTGGCTGAAAAGTCATGAGGTTATGTTCAGTTTCAACAACCATCTTGTTGGTAGCTCCTTTTGTAGATCACATGCTATTCGTGGAGGTTCTTTAGTGCTACTTAATAAACATCTTAAGTACAAAGAACGTAAAGACATTGTCTGTCTGTCTGTTGAGAGCCAAATCGAAATAGCATGTGTGGAGTTGGAGCAAGTTATTATCATAAGTGTATACAGCCCACCGTCAGCTTCGTTTGAGACATTTGAAAAAGTCATGGATGAAATCTTATTCAAAGCATCAAAGTCAAATAAAAACATAATTACATGTGGAGATTTCAATGTTAATCTCTTAGAAAATTACTCTTTTAGTACTAGATTAACATGCCTTTTTAATTCATATAACCTAAAACCATTGTTTATGGAGCCTACTAGAATAACTGAAACATCAGCTAAATGTATTGACAATATCTTTGTAAATTCTAATACAAAAATTCTCCATAAGGGCTTGATTAGCAATATAAAGTCAGACCATTTAGGCCAGCACATTCAAATTAAACAGCAACAAAAACAAAATGTAAAAAGAAAAATTACTTTTATACCTGTGACCATGCATCGATCTGAACAACTGAAATGTAAATTGAATACAAAATTTCCACCTTACTACTCAAATAACAACCCTAATGAGTCATATTGCAATTTTTTCAATGCATTTAGCAATATGTTTAATTCAATATTTACATCAAAGTCGATAATGGTCACAGATAAACATAACTTTAATGAGTGGGCAACAGTGGGTATACATAGAAGTAGACAAAAATTATATGATCTTTATAGTGAAAAACATTATAATTTTAGTGAAGAATTTAAAGAAAAGGTTAAAAATTACTCAAAAATTTTTAGAAAAGTCTGCCATATTGCTAAGTCTAATTATATAAGTTCAAAAATTAAAAATAGTGATAATAAAATTAAAGCTACTTGGAAAATAATAAACAAAGAAACTGGAAATGTGAGTAACTTTAACAACCACTTCAAATTGAATTATAATAATACCACCTACAAAAGTGATGAAGATGTAGCCCAAGCATTTGAAACATTTTTTACTGACATTCCAATTTCTACCACAAAGTCTTTAAACTCTTCTCACCTGATCGCCGAGTCCTTACTTAGCGAAAATGTACCTAAATGTGATAGTAATTTTAAATTCCAATATGTGAACAGCGGCGATATAGTTAAAGCCTTTAAAATGTTAAATGTCAAGAAAACCGCAGATCTCTGGGGTATTTCTGTAAACATTGTAAAACCATTAGTAGACACAATCGCACCTGAACTGGCTTTTATATTTAATGAATGCATTGACTGTGGCGTATTTCCTGATCTAATGAAACACAGTAAAATAATACCTTTATTCAAATCAGGTTCTAAGTCGGATCCCACTAACTTTAGGCCGATATCAGTACTGCCGACATTTAGTAAAATTTTTGAAAAGCTTATTTTAAATCAGCTATCTAAGCACTTTAACGACAACAAGTTGCTTCACTGCAAGCAATTTGGCTTTACACGCGGTCGTTCCACTACTGATGCCGGTATAGAGTTAATCTCGCATATCTATGATGCTTGGGAGAAGTCGCAAGACGCTATAGGTGTTTTTTGCGACCTTTCAAAAGCATTTGACTGTGTACACCATGAAACATTGATCGGGAAATTGCGCCACTATGGTGTTAGAGATATCTCTTTAGATCTACTTAATTCTTATCTCAGTAACAGGATACAAAGAGTTGATGTTAATGGAAAACGTTCTTCGGGATCTGTAGTTACAATGGGTGTACCGCAGGGATCAATTCTTGGGCCTTTTCTATTTTTAATTTACATTAATGATCTACCTCATCTTGTCAAAAACAATCATGAGATTGTATTGTTTGCTGATGACACTTCACTTTTGTTCAAAATGAAACGACGTACCACCGATTATGACGAGGTGAATAATGCAATCTCAGAAGTTGTTAATTGGTTTAATGTCAATAACCTATTACTTAATGAAAATAAAACAAAATGCTTTAGATTTACTCTCCCGAATGTAAAACAGGCTGATGCCAACATTAAATTGAAAGGTGAAAGTTTAAACCTTGTAGAAAAAACTGTATTTTTAGGCATAACTTTGGACAATAAGCTTCAATGGGGCCCGCATATAGAACAACTATCGGGTAGGCTTAGTTCTGCAGCATATGCAGTCAAAAAAATCCGCCTTCTTACAGACGTAGATACCGCTAGACTTGTTTACTTCAGCTATTTCCACAGCATTATGTCTTATGAATAGAATAGAGTAGAATGTTACCCCTCCTCTCATGCCCGTGGATGCAGTAAGAGCCTGCTAAGGGATACCTCCGGAAGATGGGCAGCAGCGTCTTGCCGTGTATCAACATCCCGTACTGCGCTCGCCAACCCGCCTGCCAAGCGTGGTGAGTATGGCAACTACCCCTCATGGAGATCCATGAGGGAGGCCTGTGTTCAGTAGTGGACGTCTTACGGCTGAAATGATGAATGATGATGTCTTATGGCTTACTGCTGTGGGGATGTGCTGCAGATATAGACACCGTATTTGTGCTGCAGAAGAGGGCTATTCGTTCTATCTACAATATGGGTCCCAGAGAATCACTTCGCACTAAATTTAAAGAAATAAATATAATGACAGTAGCTTGTCAATATATTTATGAGAACCTGTTGTACACCCATAAAAATATTGCTTCGTTTAAGAAAAACAGCGACAATCACAATGTAAATACAAGAAATAAGAATAAACTCGCTGTGCCCACTACTAGGCTCCATAAGGTAAAAAAATCTTTTAAAGGGCAATGTATACGCTTCTACAACAAACTCCCAAGTGAGTTGCAGAAGTTATCATTAAATAAATTCAAAAACATTATTAAACGCAATCTGTGCGATAAAGCTTATTATAAAATATCAGATTACCTAGAGGACAAAACCACTTGGGACGGAATCTGCTCCAACTCCGTCAAACGTAGCATAAGACAAAATCAAATTGTTAAATGATGACTATAACGACCGAGTTAGGTTCTTCTGTTCACTTCTTTTCCTAACTCGCGTGTCATCTGAAGTGAACAGGTTCAATTATGTGCTTTATTCTATTTATTTGTGTTGTTTTATTTTGTAAGTTGTGACGCGTCAATAAGGTCCATGCGGCCGCACTGAATAAAGTATTTTTTGAATTTGAATTTGAATTTGAAGACGGAGAAACGAGTCGTGGTACACGAATGCGCTTCACAGACATATTACAGACATGGTTTACGTTTAAAAAACGCTCGGACGTGATATGGACAGTTTAACGTGTAACGTGAACATAAGTATGATATTCGAGATAAAATATTTTGTTTTTGTATTTAAATGAAGCTACATAAATTCTTGCATGCATAAAATAAAACCAGGCAAGAGCGAGTCGGACTCGCGCACCGAGGGTTCCGTGCCATTATACAATATAATGTATGATAAAGGCGGTTTATATTTGTTGCAGAACCTTGACAGCGCCAGCTTATCTGATAGCGGAACTTATGTAGATTTTTTAACCTTTCGATGATTTCTAAAAAAACTATGCAAATTAGAGAGTTCGTTATAATTTTACTGTAATTTTTACATACACTTCTATTAGCAATAAAAGTTTCAGGGGTTTATCTCTGCAAACTTCGAAGATAAAGGAACGCTATCATAATAAGAATATTTTTTTACATTTTCATTTAGTAAAAAAGTGATATCTTTAACCATTTCAAATTTCAAGTCCATAGCATCAGTGTAATTCTCGATGTATCCATTTGTGACAGACAGACAAAGTGATACCATGAGGGTTCCCTTTTACCATTTTGGTCTAGAACCCTAACAACCCTATAATTTTAAGTTGTCACCTAAACACTAGAAGTCGGACGGCTCGACGAAAAATTTAAAACTTAAATAAATCGCAAACGAAACTATTTTATATATCCATGCAAAATTTCAGCTTACAAGAGTGATACCACCTAAATACTCCCTACGTAAATCCGCAGACAGACGAAACTATAAGGGCTAATTGGGAATCTTAACATGTAAAATGGCAGGTAGGTAAATGTTTGGCATAAATTATTATTTTATTTGTCTATTCATTTCAATAATTGACATTATTAAAAGGAAAACTACAATAGTATTCGTGATTCGTCAGTAGTTTCGCTTCACCAAAGGGACGCATGAGCCGCATGAGCGAGGGGGGAAGTCCAGACAGCGCTGTGGGCCAGGGGAGCGACGGCGACGTGGGCAGGAGAGGAGATGACGTCAACGCGGGACTGGTGGGAGACGGCGGAAGGAGCGGCGTACACGGCGGGCGCGGCGTACACGGCGGGAGCGGCGTACACGGCGGGAGCGGCGTAGGACACGACGGGCGCGGCGACGGCGTGGCTGACGACGGCGGGGCTGGTGCGCACATCCACGCGGGACTGGTGCGACACGGCGGCGGGAGCGGCGTGGTAACCGAAGATGGTAGCCAGAGAGCGCTTCTTCAGGTAGTGTCCGTGAGACACGGCAGAGTAGGGGCTCGCCAGGAGCGAGTAGGAGAGGGGAGCGGCGTGGGCCAGCACGGGGGCGGCGTACGCGTGGCCGACGAGAGCGGGACTGGAGCGGTAGTCCACGCGGGACTGGTGGGAGACGGCGGCGGGCGCGGCGTACGCGTGGCTGACGAGAGCGGGCGCGGCGTACGCGTGCACGGCGGGGCTGGAGATGACGTCGACGCGGGACTGGTGCGAGAGCGCGGCGGGCACGGCGTATGCCAGCGAGCGCTTCCTCAGCAGGTGCAGGGCGGGGGCGGAGTGCGGCAGCAGCGCGGAGGAGTAGAGGGCGGGCGAGTACGCGGAGTAGGCGGAGTAGAGCGGAGCGTGCTCCAGAGCCTTGGCCTGCAGGTGCAGGGCGCGCGCGTTGATCACCTCGGCGGTGTCGAGCGGGCGGCCGTGCGGGTCCAGCACGAGCGCGGGCAGGTGCGCGGGCTGCGCCAGCTGCACCACGGACGCACACGCCGCCGACACCGCGCAGAGGAGCACCACCAGCGAGTTCATTCTGACTGACTACGTGGTCTGTGCTAACACGAATACGAATGCGAGATCACTTCAAACCGTACACGGCCGACTGATACAATTACCATCCTATTCGGCGCTTTTATACCTCGCGGCCAAATGTGTAATTAAATTGTTATTATTCTACATGCCCGGAACGATATTAGGTAGTGAAAAAGCAATGTAAAGTGTCATTGTGAAAGCAGCCAACCTTGCTCGAGGGTAATTCGCATAGCTTCCGAGCACGTTGGTATGTAGGTATGAAATCACAACACACGGTCAATCGGTTTATTATTTATTATTAAATGTTTGGTTGCTCTTTGTCGCTATTGTAGTCCACTTATATTTAACTTAATAAATGCTAGGGTTATAGTTATATAAAGCTGGAACACCATAAAAAGCTTAATAGTTTTGTAATATAAAAAGCTAAGAAATAAACCTCGCTCTATTTTTATTATTACATAATTTTGATGGCAGAGATTCATTTGTTTATCCGTTTCGAGCTTTCTTGTCTCCACTCAATTGACATAAATAGAACTAATTATGAAAGAAACAGTGATTGATTCATGCTATTTGTTTAAAGAAACAGAATACAAGAATTTCGCAAAATCATGACTTTAATTGATTATTAATGGACAGACTGCCCGGTGCAATGTTGGTGCAATCCTGTCGAAACGTCGGGATATCGAAATAAAGGTAATAACGCGATAAATACCCGATAATCCAATATAGTAATAATGTGTTGTGATCGCGAAAGTTTAAAAACGGCCAAGTGCGAGTTGGACTCGCGCACGAAGGGTTCCGTACCATCGAGTAAATAACGGCAAAAAAAATCGCGTTTGTTGTATGGGAGCTCTTCAAATATTTGTTTTATTTTAATTAACTTATTTATTTTTAAAATTAATATACAACTAACTGTTCTGTAATATTTCAAGCATCTACCTATTGCCGTTACTAATATCGAGCAAAAAATGGCCTTAATATCATGTTTGTTGTATGGTTGTTTATGTGTATGTATGTGTATGTATTGAATGTTTTTAGTCTGTTTTTAGTGCCCCTTAAATATTTGTTTTATTCTGTTAAATATTTGTTGTATTTGTTGTTATAGCGGCAACAGAAATACATCATCTGAGAAAATCTCAACTGTCTAACTATCACGGTTCATGAGATACAGCCTGGATACAGACAGACAGACGGACAGCGGAGTTTTAGTAAATAAAAAAACTGTTTTTGGTGAAGCATAAAAAAACACAAATACAGTTCATAATCCTTCTTCAAGATAATGGAGGTAACTCTATTGTTATAAAAACAAACATTGAGTTTGTTAATTATGTAGCACCTACTTATAAGGCTAATAGTGGGTAGGTACGGTCACAGATAATATAATGTACGGTCTACTAATAGTTTCAAGGTCGACGCAGTTCCGCTTTTGTAAAATATACTTCACGGTCACAAAATTAATGCCTACGGCGGCGTAAGCACTGGATGATTTATAGTTCTGATCGGTATTTATTATTTGTAGGTATACCCCAGGTGAACAATACGATATACTACATAAGTAGTACGATATACTACATAAGTAGTACGATATAATGCATAAGTAGTACGATATACTACATAAGTACTATATCGTATTGTTCACCTGGGGTTATTGTGCACTTATGTGCATACCTATATCAGAGCTATTAGACCCCTTTGGCGCAGCGGGCGAAGGTCCGCTTGCGTCGCAAGAGGTTACGGGTTCGATTCCCGCCCGGGACAAATGTTTGTACGATCTGCAGATATATGTTCAGGGTGTTCTGGATGTTTTTTTATGTATAATAAAAACTATCTATCTATGTACTTTAATGTATTGAGTATATCAGTCATCTAGTACCCATAACACAAGCTCTGCCTAGCTTGGGGCTAGATGATGCTGTGCAGCATTATTATCCAGCATTATTTATTTATTCAAATTTATAATAGTCTACCCAGTGATTTGAAAGTATTAGAAGATAATATATTCAAAAACTAATTTAGGAATTGGTTAATTACTGGTACCTTCTTCTTTCTCATGCAGTACTTTATTGTAGTTCAAAGTATTGAGAATTAGCCAGTATATAGCTATTATTTATAGAATGTACGTCATCTAGTACATATTTTTAGATTCAGAGTAATTATATTTACTAATAACTATTAGTAATACGTACGTCTTCTTAGGACCAATTGTTAAACTGTACAAACTCATTCTAAGATAATTATTTATGTAATTACTTCCAACAATTTTCAATAAAAAATATATTTATATTTCTAGTAAGTAATAATTTTGCCTATGAACGTAGGTACACATTAATGTGACAGTGAAAGCCACCAACAAGGTGCAGATCATTGCAAGATACGAACGATTCGGGGTTATCTATTACCCACCAATAAACTTTTTTTTAATTTTTCAGTTTTACTCAAAGCGCCCTCTATGAAGCTTGACATGAACTAAACCGATTATTACTTTGAAATGTAGCCAGTTTGTAGTTGCCGCTACTTCGTAAACTTAGATGCTAGGAACCGCTACGAATATATCAGCAGTACCGTTCCTGGTCGCTAGATGGCACGCATTACAAAAAATAAATAATATTATTAGTTTGTAAGATGCTATTTTACAAGATTTTATTTAACTTGCTCAATGTAGTATGTATGTAACTATGTTTGTTCGGGTGGAATCTCGCATCTCAATTTTGAAGCAGATTATCAGCTCTGATTTTTAATGCACTCCTAGAATATGGATGTATTGTAGGAAGGGCTTGTTGGGAGTTGCACTAGTAACGTGCCTATAGTTACTAGTGTATTATATTATCTGTGCTATAGTGCACTGGAAGAGTGCCAATTACACTTATTAGGCTCCTAGAGAACCATTTTATAAGTGCGTTTGCACTAGTAACGTGCCTATAATGCACCTTTAAAATTAAAACATTAAAATTTTACTTTTAGAATTAATTTAAATATTTGCTGTTCCATAGCTTATTATTTTAGCCTCTTTCTTTCTCAAATAAAATAAATAGACAGATTTATTTAAATAAATATTGCAAGACATTTCGAGCAAGAAATCAAGAATTATTTATATTATATTATAATTATAATCAAGCAAGAATTCGTACGATAAATATGTACCCAATAACATTACTCTCAACATTAATATTACTCTTACAATTCATTATCAGTTCAGCCGTAAAACGTCCACTACTGAACACAGGCCTCCCTCATGGATCTCCATGAGGGGTAGTTGCCATACTCACCACGCTTGGCAGGCGGGTTGGTGAGCGCAGTATAGGATGTTGATACACGGAAAGACGCTGCTGCCCATCTTCAGCAGGCTCTTACTGCATCCATGGGCATGCCCAACATAATTTTTTTTGTATCCACAACTGTATACCTATTCTATGCTCTTTAACTTGTGTTTTTATTAATATTGTGATACCTACATTGTTTTCGCTGTAAATAAATATTTTATTTTTTTTCATTTTCATTTCATCAAAAAAAATAAGTTTTCCTCATAACATGAAAACCCAACGTTACTAATAACAATTATAATTTGAGAGTCCTCGGTAGGACCTTAGGGAAGCCCAAAGTAAACGTGCTGTGAGTTACTCGCTATGAATCGAAGTAGGCCATCGAATCAATCGAACAGATATTCCAAAGAGTGGCGCTGAGGCTAAAAACTTAAAAAAAAACTATTGTTACCTCACCGATCTTTTATACATGATCCCAAACTTTACTTTATACAAAGTATTTATTTTTTATTATTATTTTTGTTAAAAATGTCTTCAAAAATTTTAGTCATATATAGAGGTAGAACATGGACTTTCATGGTGTAGGTTGGGGTTGGTGACAGTGTCACCCACGGACCTGCTGGGTTGTCCCAGTGGGTGGAGAGGTAGGCTCCGACGTGGCGCGTCCCCGGGTTGGAGATAGGGGGTTCCGGCGCATCGTATACCTAATAATAGGGGTTATGATGCAGATATGCTGGCGCGGACAGAAACACTGGGGGGCGTATGGTATTTAGGTTTATGTCTTTATTATATTACATAGTTTATATATCATGTATTTATGTATTATTAGTATTTATGTGTTCTACTTATACAACGGAGCCCCCTTTTCGTGCTCTCTGAGTAGCAGATAGCTTAGTTGATGGAGCATGGGAGATTTTTCACTGTCAGCCATAGTCAGCGCTATGGCTGATAGTGAGATGAATTAGAGGGCCGTGGCCGCATTTGCCGACATGGTAATACGAACTAGGGAAATGGCAGAGGGGGGCCGAGAGGCAGATCCTCTTTCGGCCCCTATCCGCCAACGGAGGACGGGCCGCAGGCGGTTGGCGTATACTGCGTACTACCCTGAACCTGACCTGAGGGGTTCCGGGCTGTAAGGCGCCTCGTCACGTGTTCCGAGGTGCTTTCGGCGGAGATAGAGGGGAGGGTGTTTCACACACCTCCCTCCTCGTAAAGCGGCGATGGCGGAGCACCCCAGGGTTTTAGTGGGTACACTGCCTTTATCAAGCCGGGAATCCCACATAACCATCAGTCCCCCCGGGCTAATGGTATCTATAAAAGATTTTCCTAGAAACCAAAAAAAATGTTGACAGCGTCACAGTTTAAATAACTATTGCAGTCATCATCGTTTATCAAAATGTATTTTATAACTGTTATGTTTATTGTTAAATATTTTTTAACTTGAATTTGATAAAGAAACCAGGTGGTTGATAAAAAAACTTAAATATTTGCAAAAACAGAATACAGTAATCAAAACCGCAACCTCTGCGTCCGGCTATTATATTAGACCAAGAGCCACGGAGGTCGTCAGCAACATGATATACTACTAGTATGTTACTACATACTAGTAGTATATCATGTTGCTAAGCGAAAAGCCGGGATACGATCTGAGATAGTAATCAATCAGTAACTGTAACTGTTTCCTGGGGTTGGAACACCTATAGAATACTCTGAGGCCTGAGCTTAGTAAGCTATCAGAGGAAATTACAATTTGATAATTTTAAAGCTAACTGAGCTGCGTTTTACCTCAGTATGTTTTCCTTCACCGTTAAAGCACGTGTAAAAATTATGTTCTTCAATTTATAAAACATACCTTCTCCAGAAGAAAGTTTGATAGACTTAAAATTTCATTATTGTATTGACTTACTGCCGGTCAAAAGCCTCCTTTCCTAATCGCCTAAGTAAGTAGGTACATATTCATACAAAATTTCGAGGCTGTTTCAAATAAATAAATAAAAAATAATACTCTATCCATTTCCATGTTCCAGCACAAGGCTCGCGTGCGCGACCTCCGTACATTGCAATAGGCGGCAATTCGGAAAACCCCTGACTTGATCTTGGAATACAACAATTCTTGGTATTCTAACGAAATATGTAGTTGTTTTTTAAAACAGTGAATTATGTTAATGACCCTAGTATGCTGTCCTGTCTATACCATGGTTAAACTAACCTCAATCGTATAGGAACGCATGACAAAACTGTTTGAATAGAACTGATTCATTTTATTACCTATGTACGTACTTTCGATTCCCTATTTTTAAACTTATTATCTCAGCCGTATGACTGCTGTCCACATACTGACTGCTGTCCCATAGGACATAGGCCTCTGTCATAGACCTCCAAGGTCATTAGGGCGTTGTTGCCATACCCGCCACTCGAACGGGATGTAGTACGGGATGCTGATACACGGAAAGACGCTACTGCCCATCTTCCGGAGGTATTCCTTGGTAGATTCCTACTGCATCCAAGGGCAAGAGAGGAGACATTCTACTATCCACCCTACGGCGTTTTTAAACTGAGTTCAGTTTAAAAACCAAAATAATATAAAGATAAAGACACGTTTATTTTTTCACACAAATTACAATTAATCAGTGTAACAAATAAGGTATGATCATCATTACCCAAAATGTTCACAGAATAAGCTGTTTCGCCGCGGGCTGTATGATGCTGTAACCGCAGAAGTCATTGATCTACAATTGTTATTACGCAATGTCCATTCAACCACGTGAACTAGAAAAAACATAAACATACTCTGAAGATGGATAAATAGCTATGCCTGCTAGACTGAATGTTAAAGCAATTTATTATAAAATTTACTTGCAACTGGTTAGAGTACATTTTCTTTTAAACCGTTATCTCTGCTGGTCAGCAATGGAGTTCGATGTACTATTGGTCAATAAAATAGTGGAAGTCGGTGTCATTAAACTTCTGACTAGGAAGTACCTGCAAATTGATGCTATAAAGATTTACTACTTAATTGTATTATTATTGTGAGTTGCCTAGAAATATTTCGCAAAGTGGGACGTTGCAGATACTGTAACATATTCATGAGCTTTGTGCCAAATAAACATTGAAACTGTCGAATCGATTGTTTGAATTAACAATATTGTCGCAAACAAGTCTCTCAGTAGCATTCTCGACTTCCTGAAATGCACGCTTTTAAACTTGATATTAATATTTTGTAGGTATCTATTACCATCTTTCATTCTTTTCCTTGGTTGGTGATTTTATAAACAACATACTTTACATAAGAACCCATTATCATATTAATTATCGTTCCGGTATTTAATAATGAGTTATAACACCCTATACTTTACTCATCATCTTCACCAGCTCAATTACCTTCCTACTGAAACATGTATGCATGCAAATAGAGGAATAGTTACCTCAGAATACAACCCACCTACCACCTACCCACCACCTGTTATATAACTAACTAGCCGTACCCCGCAGTTCCCGTTCCCGTGAGAATTTCTAAAAATCCCTTCTAATATTTAGGGAAGTAGAATTCGCTGCCCACGTAGTCCTGGAATGCGAAGTAGTTAGGGCACAACGCCTACATACCCTCAAATGATATGTAGTATGTATACTGATTTTGTTTAAATAAATAAATTATTTAATTCTTAGTGCACCTCTAGGATACTCAAGGTATGTATATGTGTGCCAAATTTCGAGTCTCCAGGTCCAGTGGTTTAGGCTGTGCGTTGTCTGTCAGTCACTCAGTCAGTAACGGAAGAGTTTTATATATATTGATTATTATACCATGTCATACACCATCCTACAATCGCCTCAAATGCCAAATGCACACCCGGGTGTGCTAAAATTGTACTAATATGTCGGAGGCCGGCACGCGAAGGATTTGGGGCCAAAACATGTCCATTTCCAACTAAGCTCCAGGTATTTAAAAGAACAGGCAGTGTATTTTTATTACAGGCACTTTCAAGACGTCTACCCACTTCGGGAGTTCTAGAGTTCTAAATCTAAAGAATGACAAACAATATGTATTCATCATCATCATCATCACAGCCGTAGGACATTCACTGCTAGATAGAGGCCTGCCTCATGGACTTGGAGATCCTTATGATGTGCGTTGTTACCATACTCACCACGCTTGGCAGGCGGGTTGGCGAGCGGGATGTTAATACACGGAAAGACGCTGCTGCCCATCTTTCGAGGGTATCCCTTGGCAGATTCTTACTGCATCCACGGGCAAGCGAGGAGGGGCAAAATTCTTCAGGCGGCACCCCCCACTCCAACGTCGTTCATTATGCTTGAGGTGTCTAACTAGCATAGCCAGCTTAACTCCGAAAAGAAGCGCAGAATCTTCCTGGGATCATCGCAGGCTTCGCTAAATGACCTGATGATATGTTGTTTGAGGATTTGTAGGCGTTGTGCCGTAACTACTTCGCATTCCAGGACTACGTGGGTAGCGAATTCTACTACCCTAAATATTACTGAAGTACATTGAAAACTACAAATAAAACGACGTTCAACTTCAAATCAATGCTTGAACTTCGCATAGTTCGCAAGGAAGATGTTTTTTATAATAAAATTTATAATTTTTAAAGCCACTGGGCCCCTTCGTAACACCCAATAACTGTTTTGCGACAGGTCAAGGACAAGTCCGCTGTTATGTTATTTCAAAATATTTGGCTGCCTACTTGGTATACATTACACGTCGTATGTAACTGTCTGTTACCACATAGCAGCTGTGACTCATAACTTATTGGCTGAACAACGGCTAACAAACACGAATCAGAACAATATTGGTGCAGTGGTGCAGTATTGATGTAGCATAACTTGATCTAAGAATACTTGGATTAGGTCCTAACCCTAGTGATGATGACCGTGATATTGTGAAACTAAATTCACTTAGACTAAGCCTTACTCTGTTACATTCAAATCATATACATTATACATTATAGTATGATCATAATAGAATGATATTACTTTGCCTTTGTTGACCAAAAGTCGAAGCTCTGGGCTGAATATTCTTGCAGAGGGCGGGAAAACTTAACAAACTGAAGTATTATGTAACGGATTTGTTTTAAATTGGAAGTCTTGAAGTAGGTGATCGCGCACCTACGGATGTGCTATTTACCTATTATGTAAAAGTGGGCCACAAGACCATAAAATAAATATCTGCTAACGAAAACGACAGTACGATTAGCATACAATGTTTCGTATGAGATAACATCGTAACTAACCTTTCCTAAACTAAGCGTGTAATCTTTTTAACCACTGTGCTACATACTCGGAGTTACCAATAACAATTGACTATATAATAGTACTGCTTGTATAGTATATAAGATGGGCCTTATTGCTTGCTATTTTAAACACTCCCTATTAGAAAAGGTAGATTCTTTGTAACTACTATCATTAATCGCTTAAATAAATAATTCTCACATCGCCTTCTAGTCCCAAACTTAAACAATCGAAATCAAATGACTGATAGAATATATTATACTATTTTGAATAAACATGTGTTTATATTTTTCACTAAGTTAGGTAGTAGAGTTTTAATAGTATTCGTAGAACAGTAGTAGAGTAACAGTAGAGTAACAGTAGAGTAGCAGTAGAGTAGTAGTATTGATTCTCATGCGGTACGAATTTGACGTGACCTATAAGTATTATTACTAAGTATAGTAGAGCATACGGACATAGCATACCTACATAGAAAACATCCAGACACGGATCTCAACTTGACTTCGAATAAGTTTATTAATCTTTATTTATTTTATTTATTATAATAGGATACCCAACACAGGTTTACACATAATATAATAAGAAAACATTCAAAAACAATTTATAGCATTGTGCTCCCGTACTTAAAGGGTACCACAGCATGCAAGAAAAAAAACAAGGCAACAGACTACTTAAGAGTTGTGATTAAAAACTAATAGTAAAACATAGAAAAGCGCATTCATAATACAACAGTAATTACATACATACATATATACAACAGTAATAGTATTATAGTAATCTTGACACAATAGGTACAATATTTTTTTGGATTCTCTTACTGGTGAATGGAAAATTGTTAAAACCTATGCTGTGTAAATCCTATGAAGTATGTGAAATGTAATTTTTTTGACTAGGTACAGTTGTCCATAAGAAGTGGTTTAGTTCTTAATTTAAAAAGCAATGTTTTCAACAACACTCTGATGAAAGGTTTCGAACACTATTTACAAACAAACGGCATACGAGTTCAAGCTAGCGAAGTGGTTCAGCGAACTATTGCGCAAACGCAGAGTCAGCGCCAGGTCCGGGTGCGCTGGAAAGCCCGCCTTGTGCAAGCCCGCTGGGCCGTGGCGTGCAATGCCATCCAAATCCTGCTGCTCTATTACATTTTGTAATGTCTGTGCGTCATTAATAGGCCATTCTTTCATTATCATCTACAGCCCGAGTTCACTTACTGCTGTGTATTAGTAGGCCTCCCTTTGTCTGTGCTAGCCCGATCCAATGTTTGATCTCGGATGAGGTCTGCCCATCTTGTTGCCAGACAACCAGAACTATTGTTTCTGTATGAAGGTAGTCTTTTGTAAAGTTTAACTTCGTCAGTGGTATTTTATAGTGCGCCATGTGTAAGGACACTAGTCTTATGAGATCTCAATATTCTAAATCCTAGATAAACTAAATAGCCTCATCATCATCATCATTTGTATTGTCTATTTGAATCGCTTTATAGGTGGAAATACTAATTTACTTACACACATCATCCTCTAAAAGATCTTTATCCGAAAAAATTAAGTCACAACAGCTAAAAATGGCTAGGTAGAATATGATTAGTAAAACATAAGCATCTGTTAACCCATACTGTTTGTGCTGGACACACATATTATAGTATCTAGTATATTTCGTCTCCGAAATTTTATATCCCTATTATCCATAAAATTTATTTTCTTAATCATCGTTTCCCCGAATAATCAGGATCGATAATATAATATAGTACAACACCACTAATATCGGTCTCCATAAGAGTCAAAACGCTTGCTTAGTGATATACTTTTTTAATAAGGTTTAGCCAAGAGTAATTTTATGTTGGGTTCGTATTTTTATTTTTTTTACTATATACTACGCTCGCTCCCGCGTCGTATTTTGGAGTTTAACTTAAATATAAACCTAGCGCCGTGTTGGTCGACGGAATTGCCTCCCAACAAAAAAATCTAATAAATAATAACTAACTTACAGTTCTGTCAAAGTAGTTTTTTGTAATAATAAAAACCTTATAACCGGCTGTCTCTCCATCTCGGTTCTGTTACAGGCAGTGTTTTCAGATGGTGATAAAAATAAAAACTAATAACCTACTGTCTCTCCATCTCGGTCCATTCGGACAAACGATTTTCGGAGACAAAATGGGTACCCTGTCTGGGTGGATGGTTCAGATGGTGATATTATTTAATAGAATCGACTTGCCCTTTTCAATTTCTCGCAATATTCCCGTATTCACAGACAGGTTTCGATGCAAACATTAAGAAATTATAAACATTGGCACTAAAACAGTCCAAGTTTTTTATAACCTTGAATTTAGGGAATTCAACCTAATAACTAGACTAGACGACTGCTACTACGTTTTTTTTATATATTTAAGAACTTAGTCGGCAAGCGACCACATCGCATCATAAAGATAACATAAGGAAAGCAAAACAGACAACAAAAATCCTTTACTAGGCCTAGCTTGTACAATTAAATCAAATTGTTAAATTTGTCACTAGTAGGGTCATCATCATTTCAGACGTAGCACGTCCACAGCTGGACATAGGCCTCCCTCATGGATTTCTAGTTATTGCGGTTAGAAGCGATCTGCATCCACCGTCGACCTGCGGTCTTCACCAGGTCATCAGCCCATCTTGTTGGGGGACGTCCTACGCTGCGCTAGTAGGGTCAGCTAATATACAATTTACAATTCCTATTTGTGCTTAACATTTTTATTTAAACAAAGAGATCTAAGTGATGCGTTGCATGTGTTACCGGCCAAACCCGTTTTCAGGAAAAACTAGTTTTGCCTAGGCTAAACTAGTTCTTTTCCTAATAACCTACTGTCTCTCTATCTCGGTTCTTCCACAGGCAGTGTTTTTGGATGGTTATAAAAAAAACCTAATAACCTACTGTCTCACCATCTCGGTTCTATCACAGGCAGTGTTTTTATTTTATACATTTCCTAAATAGCTTCGGAATTGTATATAGGAAGAACTAGTTTAGCCTAGGCAAAACTAGTTTGTCCTGAAATCGGGTTTGGCCGGTAGCACATATACACAGTGGACTGTAAACCTATAACGGCTAAACATTACATTTTTCTCTCGTGTGAGCGCGTTGATGTCTTTTGCTTGGAACTCGCTAAGGGCTACGAAAATGCGTAACGCTTTTTTTTATTTATAGTCATCCATGCCGTATTGGAGTGCTGGGTGCTGAGTTCTACTGCCTAATCTTGCACCCAAGATGCAGTAAGAATCTGCCAATGGATACCTCCATGGGCAGCAGCGTCTTTCCGTCTATCAACATCCGGTACTGCGCTCGCCAACCTGCCTGCTGCGTGGTGAGACAGCAATAATCCCCTCGTGACCAGTACTTGAAGATAAGTGAGGGGGGCCTTAGTTCAGCAGTGGAAGTCCCACGGCTGGGATGATGGTAGTCATCTAATATAGTTTAAAGAATAGAATAGCACTAATAGCAGCATTATACCATTGTTTGAAGGTTGCCGAGTTTCCTGATATTTCGACGCAGTTGCATGCGCCATGATCAAGGAAGTATGATGCCGCATGCAACTTAGGAAACTCTAGGACCTTCAAATCTAGAAGCGTATAAATTATGTCACATGGACTAAGGGTCAAAGTTACTCGTACATTTTATTTTTAGTAATTTTTTATCAGTGAAAACTTCGTTTCGTAAGAACCCACTCCTTAGGAAATCATTACAATTAGCCGTAAGTGTCAAACTGCTGGCCTTTGCCCGGCCTTAGGCCACCACTACATGGATATATGAGAGGGAGGCCATAGTAAATATATACAAGCGGGTCCCGACATGGGTTCTGTAGCTTAGCGGTCAAAGCACTTCCGGCTTAAGGAAGCATCAAGTATCAATTTAACGCACGTGGGTTCGAATCCCACCGGAACCGTTAAATTTTTGTTAAGGTTATTCATTTCTTTGATAATAAAATTTTAATCATGAAACTTTTAAAAGCCGATGGAGGATCACGAAAATATAAGTTAGTTACAGAATAATAGTTATGGCTTTAACGGATAAAGGATTAAACTTAAAACCACAATATAAATAGCACATTATGCTTTAAACCATGCAACGTAATATGCTACATGTTGGTTTAGATAAATACCTGATTGAAGTTAGCTGTACACATAATGTATCTAAAAGGCTTATCCTTAGAAGGAAGAAGCCTGGGAAAGTAACCCGTAGAGCTCCTTTTGGCTTAACGAGCGTATTCCAACGCTGCTGGTGGGCGAAACATTTTATTGTTGTATAACTGTTGGCAAACCGTGCAGACAAAACACACCAATAATCTATTCAGTAAATGCAGATCTTTGAACTATTTACATTTTATGAACGTTATGAAGTTTGAAGAACGTATTGAAGTTATTTCTGATCCTGAGATGAATAGATAGCCGCATCTATGAAACTATCTGGTTAAGATGTCTGAAGCTAAAATACAATCATAAACTTATTTTCCAGTTTTATTTTACTTTTTTACTTTAAAAAAAATAGTTTGCGGTTCAGTTCGTGTTCAAGACCTTCAGACTGAAGATGACCTAAGCCTAAATTCACTTAATTTCAACATTTTATTCCTCTAAGCTTAGGTATATCAAACCATCAGTCTGTTGTTTTCGTTGTACTTGTTTCCGTTTGATGTTTATGCCAAAGGCGGTATATTAATTACTTCGTGTATATTAGTGATTTAATATTTTTTTATTAAGCAATTATTTAATAAACGTAATGGGACGAGTTTATTACAGGATTTTTTAATTATTGCTACTTTAGCCATTTTTGAAGTTGAAGTGTCTAAAGCCTCAAGAACAATGAAATATAATTCAAAAACTAAGCAGATCCGCAAAATCGACCTCGATAAATCCCATTATTGCCAAACCACTACTCGGAACCCGTGAATGAGACGAGCAAGGGTTGATCAATGACATACTGCAGACGTCATACCCTCGTACCAAGAACGCCATGCGACAGACAATCCATCGCTAGTCGAGAGCAAAGTGGATCAATTTAACAAGCTGTCGTTAAATTGCCGTATATCGTGGTAGGAGCCTGCGTCAAACGTCTTACAAAATCCAAGCGTATGCATCTTTGAGTTGGTCGAAGTATAAAGCGTCGATGTGGTAGATGTAACAGCCATTCAGACGGTAACAGAGCGCCAGTGAAGAGTGAATATTTAGTGAATAAAAAACTTATTTATACCAAGAGATTTTCAAATATAGTAAGTTTTCTGTTTATTAGTACTTAAGTGTAGTGTTGTGCTTACAAGAAATGGATTTGTTTTCCTATGGTGCAAGGCGGATGAGTGAAATGACTTGTTAGAAATTACTAGTCTTAAAGTGATCGATATCCGGATGTGAATATTTAAAAATAATTTAGAACAAAAAAAACGTGTAAATTATCTAATTTGTCAATATATTACATTATCAAAAAAAATAACTACTGTTAAACAAAATTTTTTGACTACGTGATGTAAATTATAATTTGAATATAAATTACACATACACCTTAAAATGTGACTATAAAGTTGGCTGAAATTAATAGTCCTCTTTGTTACTATAAAATTATTCTGTTTATCTTTTGACCCGATCACAAAATTGATTTCATATTATAACATTTAAATAAACTAAACGAATCCTAATTTAACTCAGAAACATTGTAATGCAGCAAAGCATAAACGTCATATCTTAGTCCGTATCGTGTTAACAATTAACTATGAGTACATAGGCACAATTTATGAGCACTATCTGCCTTCATCGCGACACTAGAATGGAGAAAGCTTTCTTAACGAACTTTATATCACACGCAGCCAACCGAGGCAGAATCCGGTGTAGATTTCCCGCAATTACTTAACAATTGCACTGGATTTCATTTTCGATATAACAAACAATAGTAAGAGAAATTTGCATACGCACAAACTAATAAGCGGATAATTCGAATAACGTTACGCTTGCCGCCGACGTGTATAAAGTAAACTAGAAAGAGAACCGCGGAAATTGCATAATGTATTACCAAATCCTGGCACATCAGGCTATTATATCCAATGACTACCAATGGACAGTGTGCCACTTTTAGATCAAGCATGACCCACAATAAAAACAAAGAATGACCTCGATGCATGAGACACCTAATTATATGCTTTATGACAAAATATGCTTACATTATTTTTCTGAGATGCCATTATGCTGTAGTTCAATCATCGAATTCAAACTATATTGTGCTAAAGTGACAACCAGATAAAATTAGGCACTTGTTTACATCATAATTCGGTATAAAGTAATAGGATGATGTCATGATACGTAACATTATACCAACATGAGAGTGCTTTCGCTGCCGACCAGCTCGGTCGTTGTGCCTCTTGTCCACAGTTCCTAAAACAGTTGCCACGGAACACTGCCGGCACTGTGAGCCTTATGTAACCACAACTTGTCCGCGAAAGTAAAAGTGATTCTCTGCAAGCCGGGTTTCGAAACAAAGATATGCTCAACTGAATAAGGACCAAATGTGTTTATTAAATTACTAACAGTTGCTTCCCTTTTTCAGAACATGCGGTGGCCTACAATAACTCTACTCCTATTACCATTATTAATAGCGAGCACGACGGCAGATTGGTCATGGGGAGCAGACGAAAACGACAAATCGTCAGACAAAGCTATTGAAAAACCTACGAAACTTTTGCAAGGAGAAACTTTACCTGAATCTGAAGAAAAGAAATTTGAATCAAAAAGCGGTTCCGTTGATGATATTGTCGAAGAACTTGTCAATAACAAACAAGGAAGAAGCTTAAGAGGCGATATCGGTGATGTTTACGAAGATCCAACAATCAAAGATGCTTTGGACGCTGGAGATGATGCTGAAGCAAGGAATCTGATCAAAGGAAGACTTTGCAACCTAGGACTAATTCAAGTGAGTATTTATGATACAAAACCTATCACTACACACAAAGAACATGCTTTATGTTCATTTTTATAAAATTTTCATTATTCATGATTTCAGTGTGAAGGAGATGATGAAGAGACCGAAGAAAAGCGATTCTTGTCCCCCGATGAACTCATCTACGCTCAGCCCGTGGATATCAAGCCCATTGGAAAGCCTGTTGCCTCAATCGCAGTCCGCGGACCTCCAAGATCTTATGGTCCACCCAAACCTATGCACTATCCATCACGTCCGGTAAAGGGACCCCCAAAAAGACCGTATGGTGGTAACCCTCGTCCTGGATTCTCGGAAAAATATGGCGTAGCAGGCGGTAACTTCCAATTCTCTCAAAGCAGCAATGGCAACAATTATGGTAGCTATGACGGAAACTTTGTGACCAAACCTCCTACATTCGCCAATGAAGGCCCTTATGCCTATGACAACTCTAAGCCTAATTACAATAAAGCACCATCAAGTTCCGGCACCAAGACTGAAGTCGTGCAACAGCACGTTCACCATCACTACGTACACGGCGACGCTGATAAAGAGCCAAAAGTAATCATCAAACCGGTTGCTATTCCAGTAGGATCCGTAGGGCATTTAGCCTCACAAAACTTCAACGCTCAGCAGTCATCAGACATCATAACCGCTTCAGGGGGAGATTTCTCGGTATCTTCTGGCGGTTTCAAACCTATGAGTGCACCCGTCTTCGAACCAGACACCGTTTATGGATCCCAATATGGCCATAACGGTTACAAGAAAACCGGTTCAAGTGTGTTAACTCAATCGTTGCCTAATCAATACCAAAACAATGCGTTCGAAGATCAAAAAGAGTATGGAAACTCATTAGGGGCCTACGGCACACAAAACTCCGAATTTTACAAAAAGGAACTTTACGTAGGATCTGGCAACAACTTCAATCAAGCTGCTGGTAACTTGCACAAGCAAGGGTCCGGGAACTTGTACAATCAAGGGTCTGGGAACGCGTACAATCAAGGGTCTGGAAACGCGTACAGCCAGGGATCATTAAATAGCCTTTACAACCAAGGGCCCGCTACTTTTGGTCAGTCAAACAATTATCAAGAAAACTACCACTCCGCGAAGGCTCAAGGATTTGAGTGCGTTTGCGTTAATTACGATCAATGTCCTGCTCAAGAAGTTATTGGCCGCAGAGACGATTTGTATTTACCTATCGACCCCCGTAACAAAGGAAGCGAGATCACAGCGTTGACCGAAGAACAACTGGACAACCTCAATGCTACTGAAGTAACCATCACCGAAAATCAAAATTCTACTGAATCAGATGTAAAGAAAATCAGCAAACGTGAGGTTGAAGCAGAGGAAGCTGAAGTTAAAAAAGAAGCTGAACCGGTAAGATCTCACTTCTTTCACATCATGGCTTATACCAAACAGCGCTTACCACCAACATTTAACATAATTCCTCATTTTCAATCCATATTCTCTTCTGAACCACCATACTTTTGGAATCGTTTATCAATTAGCTGGCTATGGCTAGAGCAATGTTGTTTCTAACAGCTAATCTAGTCAAACTGTAACGACACCCAAAAGTGTAACTAAACAATGGGCACTGACACAACCTAACATAACATAAAGGAAAAATCAAATTATTTACATAATAATATGTCACGCAGCGCCTCATTGGATTGTCCGGCTACGGCGGCAATGGCGGCCATGGCGGCGACAAAAAAGTGCAGCCCACGTTTGGTGTCTCTTTTGGGTTGCCCCAGCCTTCCCACTCTGGCTATCCTATCAATCCTTTTAATGCCAATCCTATACATAACCCCTACGGACCCGCACTCAATGGAGGTGGTCTTAATTTAGGCTTAGTTTCCGTAAACCCGCTATTAGCTGTCCAAGTCACCAAAAACGATTACGGTGAGAAAGTTGTCAAACCTTTTGTTAATTTACACGTAACGCCAAATGAGCACGTCGTCAACAAAATTGGCCACCTGTTCCACGAGAAAAAGACGTATCTCCTGAACAAGCATGAGCATTTCCACCATCATAAACCGTACTATCCTCACAGTTCTCACGGTCCCTTCCCATCGTACCCTGCTTTTCACCACTATGGTCCTCCACCTTCTCTCCACCAACATTCTCACTTTAGGCCACCAGTGTATTCTCCACACTTTTTACAATATGAACCAGCATTCGCCCAACCCTACCATTTCCGCGAAAATCCACCAACAGACGAGGAATATTATGATGATGACGACAACAATCACTTTGATGATAACAATGAATTTAACAATCCTCTTGTAGACCATAATAACTATGGTTTTGAAAGATCAGCAAACGCAAGCACAGGCAATCAAAATAATTACGCTAATAGGTTTGCATATTCCCGTTCCCTTACCCTTCCTTCTAAACCTGGGGTAAACCGGGGAGGCCAAACCATTCGATTCCCCGACAGCCGAAGGAAGCGAGAAACTAGCGTAGAAACTCCTACCGACACAATAGAAGAGGTAATCAGTCACGGAAAGTCTGACAACCGTATTTTTGTAAGCACATTCCCGTTATTATATGAACGTATGTTTTTCTTTATTTCAGCGTCAAGGATACTTCAATCAACCTTCTATACAACAGTGCAGACCCAACCAAGTTTGCTGTCGTAGACCTCTGGCACCTCAGGCTGCAAACCGTGGACAATGTGGACTCAGACAAGCACAAGGAATCAACGGCAGAATCAAGACACCTGAATACGTAGATGGCGAAAGTGAATTCGGAGAGTACCCGTGGCAAGTGGCTATCTTGAAGAAAGATCCTAAGGAGTCAGTATACGTCTGCGGCGGAACTCTCATCGATGGCTTGCATATCATCACTGCAGCTCACTGCATTAAATCGTAAGTACTTGTACAATCGTCGAGACCTGATTTGTTTGTTTTAAGGTTTTTACCAAATCCACCTTAACAGTTTACCTACAGCAGCATTCATATTTTGTTACAGGCACAAAGGCTTCGACTTGCGAGTTCGCCTTGGCGAGTGGGATGTGAATCGTGACGTTGAATTCTACCCTTATGTCGAAAGAGACATTGTTTCCGTGCATGTACACCCCCTCTACTACGCCGGCACACTGGACAACGATCTAGCAATCTTGAAAATGGACCGTCCAGTAGAATGGACAAAGACACCTCACATCAGTCCCGCTTGTCTTCCTGACAAGTATACCGAGTACGCCGGACAGAGATGCTGGACTACTGGTTGGGGAAAGGACGCGTTCGGGCAAGGCGGAAAGTACCAAAACATTCTGAAAGAAGTTGACGTACCGGTAATAAGCCATGGAATATGCCAGCAGCAGTTGAAGCAGACTAGATTGGGGTACAACTATGAGTTGAACCCCGGTTTTATCTGTGCCGGAGGTGAAGAAGGCAAGGATGCCTGCAAAGGTGACGGAGGCGGCCCCTTGGTTTGCGAGCGCGGAGGCACATGGCAGCTCGTCGGAGTCGTGTCTTGGGGCATCGGTTGCGGAGAGGTCGGCGTTCCCGGTGTCTACGTCAAAGTAGCACACTACCTTGACTGGATCTCACAGGTCACTGGAAAGTTTGGGTCTTATTAAATAAGCATAGGTTCTCAAAGCCGTGATATTAGAAACACGTAGCACAAGAAGGCTAAATGACTGAACGTCACTTAATAATATTATTTATTATGTAGGCACTAAAATTGTAATTTAAAATCTTAATTTATTTTAAACTTCGGATGGTAATATCCAGAGAATTCCAGTAATTGCTTATGCAGGTGTTGTCATTAAATACAATATTTTTTAATTAAACAGTTGTAATTCTTTTGAACCCTGAATAACAATCCAATACCGTATAAATAAAAAGACAATACAATTAAAGGTAATATAATAGGCCTGTCTAATTAAAGCCTTTGATGAAATACAAGAACACCAATCTTCACTTGCCATTTTTCAATCAGTATTCTAAGGGCCATTTTACTCGTAAATAGTCGCATTGTACTAACATTGATTATATCACACGACAAACATTTTAAAACACAGTAAAATAAAATAAACTTACATTTATACACATAGCAAATAATAACATGCCATTCTTGCATTAATAAATACTGAATGTGTATGCATTATAAATATTCGTTTATTTAACTTTATAAAAACAACAAAAATAATCCTAACTAGCTGTCTCGGCGAACTTTGTACCGCCCAGAATCACCTACCTACTACCGCATTTTCTAACTACTACTCTACTACTAGTACTCTATTACTACTCTACAATTACTACTACTCCACCATTACTCTACTACTACTCTACTTCTACCCTACTAATACTCTTACTATTATTATATTGATTACATAAAATACATAATAGTTATCTTCGCAATCGAAAACGTTTTAATTAAAACGTTTAAAAACCCCCAATACAACTAGAAAAGAGCTGATAATCATTAGTTAAATAACTGATCAGATGTTTTTGAATCATATCTAAAAAAAGAGCCTCGATCAAATCACCTCTCACACAAAAAAAACAGTATCAGTTTACCCGCTTGAGAGCTATGATGCACAGGTGCACCATGCTAAACTTATAATCCCCTGGTTTTTGCGTCGGGGTTAAATAATGAAAACTCAACTTACCAATGTTTTATATAATGTAAACTCCTGGTTTTTAACTTTATTACTCAAATGGTCAAAGCTCCTGGTAGATTCACTGTTATCCTGTTATCCAAGATCCATGAATCCATGAAGTATCCAATAGACCTTAAGAATATAATACCTACCTCTTTTTCGAACTGAGAGTTGATAATTGATAATTGCTTATTTTGACAGTCAGTCAACTTAATAGATTGTCACTTTTCACAGATATCTGTCGAAATTTGGTTGAGGCGGTTAAGTAAAATAAATGTCGTTAAATTAAATCGGCCCCTCTTTTGACTTATCAGACCACAACACGCAAGATTTACACAAGATTAGAACTAATATCTATGTTTATGAGTGCGTCATGGCCGGAAAATTGACCGATCGGAAAAGCCGCAAGTCGACCGTCACTTCTGATCCACATCCAGATACTGTGGCTGCATTTGTCCTGCCAGAGAGCCTCCCATGCTCTGAAATAGAATTCCCTGTACTTGTAAGAAAGAGTATAAAAGTCAGCTGGAATAAAATTCTTGAGGAAAGCAATGACAAATTCCGCGAAATAGCAGATTATACAGATATCAAACAGCAGAAGGGTCCTAAACCACCATTCCAGAGTAAGATTTTACAGTCACCTATCCTCTCTACTAAGACTTAATTTACCTAACCCCTTCATCATTATATCTCTCACTCATGGGTGTTATTATTATTATTTAGCCTCCACTGTCCCACTGCAGGGCAAAGACCTCCCTTCCCTTCTTCCACTCTTCGCGACTGAATGCAGTGACCAGCTCGTCCCGCCATCTCCTTCTGGGTCGACCGTGCGGCCGACATACGTTTGGGGTCCACTCTGTGGTTATCTTTGCCCAAAGACGTCGGGCATGCGGCAAACGTGTCCGGCCCAGTTCCACTTCCGGCTTGCGGCCTTCTGACCAACGTCAACGATTTGTGTTTGGGAACGCAGTACCTATGCTGTTCCGCACGCGGACTGCTGGGTGTAGGCCTCTTCATTTTTGTGGCACTTCTTCCAATGTTGAGCCGAGCGCATCCAGGTAATGTTGGCGATTTTATCGATGTCATCTACCCTAGCAGATGGTCTGCCACCGCTGCGTTTATGCTCCCTGGTATTCCATACGGATGAGTCCGCCTGCCGTCACCACCTCTAGCCAAATGTCCCCCATCCATCCCATCTCAACTACAGTCTCATAATCCGGATACTAACGTCTTAAAATAACCATTATAATAGTTAGAGAAGGCATAAGAAAAGGCCTTTTTCAGAAACAGAATGCGACTACATAAGCAGTGAAGTATTTGTCCACCTCATACCAGCATTAGAAGAGACTCTGAACAAAGCTAAACTTTGGGATGTTCTCGTCAGTCAAAAAAGCTTTTTCAACGGCATTGATCATATTGCTCAGGTGACTTGATCAATTATTAGTAGATCTATACTCCAGCCAAATTCGATGTAGAGTAGAATGTTTGTAAACAAACCTTCAATACCTACTTAATTCAAAAAAATACTTTCTGCCATACAATATCTACAAATTAACATAAATTGCAAGTGATCTAACTCAATATTGGTGTATATTTATCGCAAAAAAGTGTAACTTCATTGTGTTCTTCGAAACAATAAACAACAGTGAGGTCAGTCAGAAAAAGTGCAGCTCATCTGAACAATAGCCTGCGATAAGACACTGGTTGACTGGACTCCGTTGCAAAGTTAATTACTGTACCATATAAATAGTTTGTAACTGTCGCATTACTTAGCGTAACCACGCTGGTGTAGCGGTTACGCGTACCTACCTGTAATCCGTTTACGAGAAAGTAACCACGACTTCGAGTCTTGGCGACTGTATCCGCTTTTTGTTGTTTTTTTTAATTTTTTTAACTTGTTTCCTGCAATGTGGGTTATGTTTGCACTCTGTAACTAAAACATATTTATTGCATTGCAAGAATATATAACAAGCAGTGGACCGACGAATTCAAGAAGATTTGCTAAGGATGTAACGATACACTTCGTGGATCTGATCGCTATCTTAGATGTGCCCAATGTCAATCTCATTTCCACATCGAATGTTTGGGTCTACATAAGGAAGGGTTCTCTTCAAGGGTATTCTTCATTATCTAAAGATTATCGATCGATCTGGAACTGTCCCACATGTTTGTCTAATGAAACGAAACGTATTCGTTCGCATCCAAACACACCAAGTCCGGACGAAACAAATGCCACAGCCACAGGTTGAAGAAGAGCCTATGAACATGTCGTACGATACTGAACGCTCTCCTGGTTTATCTGCTACTAAAGACATTGTTACGATGGATAAAATTAGTGCTTTATTGGACCAGAAACTAAATTCAACATTATGTAGCTTCATGGAAAGGTTTAGAATAGCTCTGAAAGAGGACGTCAAACAACTTGTTCGTTCTGAAATGGACTCTACGGTTAAGATCCTTAAAGATGAGTTAACTGCAACAACTACATTCATTTGCGATGAGTAATCCTTTATGAAGCTAGATGTTGAAAAATTGGCTTTGACAATTAAAAACTTGGAAACGGAGAACGCCCGTGCTCGGAAAGGGCTGAGCTCAGTGAGTCATCGCCTTATGTCATTTGAAAAAACATCTCGTAGCCTGTACCTAAGGTACAAGAATGAGAACCCACTACGGTTACTTCAGAATCTGTGCCAAAACATAAATTTAACAATATTGATGAATACAAAATCCATTCCTGCTGCAGAATTGCTAAATCTAATTTTATCAAACCCACGATTAAGAGACGAAGTTCTGTCTGCCTACTACAGATTTAATCGTTCTAACAAGGATAACGCCGTAAACACCACACACCTGGGTGTACCTGCTGAAAGACGCAGGATATACGTTTGTGAACATCTTTCGCCTGAAATACAAGGCCTACATGCTGATACTAGACACGCAGCCAAGCGTAAAAAGTAAATATAAGTACCTACGCGGAAGTATGGGTTAAATATGGGCGTGTTTATATGAAGAAGGATGACAGTGCCGAGTGTATCCAGATACTGTGTTTTTCTTACTGTTTGTTATATTTTCTTGCGTAACTTTGAATTATTCGAATATTAATTGAGTGTATATATGAATATTTATATTAAATTATTATTATTACTTTTACTTTTATCCCATTATGACTTGATTAACTATGTACCGAATGCTCAAAACTTACTTAGATTTATTTCTTGGTTCTCTAGTCTCAGCTAAAAATAGAGTAAAAAAATGTTTTTAAATAGGTACTCAATTTAACCTGATTTTTTTTGTGTGTGTAATTTAATTTTTTATTTTTTATTTATTTTTCCTTCCTACTTTTAATTATTTTCCTAGTTTGTATTATCGTTTTTTTTAGATTGTTCGTTACATGCATGTTGTATTCACTGTAGTTAGAAATTACACAGAGAATGTTATTACATACATTATTATTGAGTGTGAGCTTTAGTGTATATTTCAAGTTGTGAATTAAACAATAAAAAAAATAAGTTATTTCAATATTGTAAAAGGGAATGAATTCAAGTTTTTGCTAGTTTGTTCATAATTAATAAAAAAAAATATAAAAAGAAATAGCTTACCTGATGTTAATTTTCTACCAAAATGTAAATCGTTTACGAGCAAAAATCAAGGATTTTTATCTAAATGTTCTCAATAGCGACTAGACATAAATATATATAACAGAAACCAATTTAGATGACAGTTATTTAGATCAAGACCTTTTTGACTCGCGCTACAATGTTGTTAGACGGGATCGTTCAGATCCGAATAGCCATAAGCGGACGGGCGGAGTTATTCTAATCGCACTTAAAAATAACATAAGTTTTATCCACCACTCTTGGGATAGCGCCGTTGCTGAAGATATTTGGATAACTGTTCTACCTGAGTGCTTTTTCAAAAAAACACATTATCTGACTTGGCAAGAGATAGATTAGACATTTTATTTTTCAATTGTCAAATTATAATAGTGAATTCCAAAGACTGGGATGATTTATTTGTTTGGGGGACTTTAATATCCCTGAGATAAGCTGGACCAAATTTAATAATAAAAACACTATGATGCCTGGTAATACACACAGCCAAAAATCTGAGCTTCTACTTGACATTATGACTTTGTGTCATCATCATCATCATTTCAGCCGTAGGACGTCCACTGCTGGACATAGGCCTCCCTCATGGATATCCAGTTAATGCGGTTGGAAGCGATCTGCATCCACCGTCGACCTGCGGTCTTCACCAGGTCATCATCCCATCTTGTTGGTGGACGTCCTACGCTGCGCTTGCCGGTCCGTGGCCTCCACTCGAGAACTTTTCGGCCCCATCGGCCATCTGTTCTGCGAGCTACATGGCCTGCCCATTGCCACTTCAACGTGCTAATCCGTTTGGCTATGTCGGTGACCCGAGTTCTTCTACGTATCTCCTCATTTCTGATTCGATCGCGTAAAGAAACCCCGAGCATAGCCCTCTCCATAGCTCGTTGAGCGACTCTGAGCTTATTCATGAGGCCAATCGTGAATGACCACGTCTCGGTTCCATATGTCATCACTGGTAACACACACTGATTGTAGACTTTCGTCTTAAGGCACTGAGGAATTTTGGACGAAAAGACGTTGCGTAGTTTCCCAAACGCTGCCCATCCGAGTTGGATTCGTCGATTTACCTCTTTCTCGAAGTTGGACCTACCTAATTGGACTGTTTGTCCTAGGTATACATACGCGTCGACAACTTCGAGAGCCGAGTTCTCAACCATAACTGGGGAAGGCGCAACATGGACATTCGACATAATCTTCGTCTTGTCCATGTTCATTTTAAGGCCGACCCGTTGGGAGACTCGGTTGAGGCCTTCGAGCATCGTGCCAAGTTCCTCCATCGACTTTGCCATGACCACAATATCGTCAGCAAACCGAAGGTGAGTCATGTATTCGCCGTTAATGTTGATGCCTAGTCCTTTCCATTCCAAGAGCTTGAAGGCATCTTCCAAAGCGGTCGTAAACAGTTTCGGAGAAATAACGTCTCCCTGTCTTACGCCTCTTTTTAAGGGAATATCCTTCGAACTCTGTTCCTGTACTCGGACAGACATAGTGGCGTTTCTATACAAAGACTTCAACACTTCGATATACCGATAGTCAATTCGGCATCGTTGGAGAGACTCGAGCACCGCCCATGTTTCGATCGAATCGAAGGCTTTCTCATAGTCCACAAACGCGAGACATAGCGGCAAGTTATACTCTTCGGTCTTCTGTATCACTTGCCGCAGCGTATGAATGTGGTCTATGGTACTGTAGCCTTTTCGAAACCCGGCTTGTTCGGGACGCTGGAAGTCATCAAACCTGCGATCGAGACGATTTGTAATGACCCTTGAAAACAGCTTATAAACATGGCTCAAAAGCGAGATCGGTCTGTAGTTCTTAAGCAAGGTGTTGTCACCTTTCTTAAAGAACAGTACCACGACGCTTTTGTTCCATGTTTTTGGCGTAATACCTTCGAACAAGACGGAGTTGAAGAGCTTCTGAAGGACTTTAAGTATCGGTGATCCACCCGCTTTCAGAAGCTCTGAAGTGATTCCGTCCTCCCCCGGCGCCTTGTCGTTCTTAAGCTGTTTCAGGGCCATCCTGATCTCGTACAGGTTGATGTCCGGGATATCTTCGGTATAATGTCGGGTCAGCTTGGCTCTAGGGTCTTCTGCCACACTGCAAACAGGTTTAGTGACCGAATCGTAGAGCTGTCCATAGAACCTTTCGACTTCCCTTAACACTTCTGCTTTACTTGACGCTATACTGCCATCTTCCCTCTTCAGCTTCGTCATCTGGCTTTGCCCAATAGACATATCTCTCGCGAACACTTTGGAGCCTTTGTTCCGCTCTATCGTATCTTTAATACGAGCTGTATTAAAGGTACGAATATCGTGCCGCAAGGATTTCCAAACTTGTCTATTGAGCTGCCTATGTGACTTAGCATCATCGGGAGACTGCAGTCGTAATGAGCGTCGTTCAGCCATGAGGTTAAGAGTGTCATCCGAGAGTTTCTGAGGTCTATTTGTACGGGGCGTCTTAAAGAACTGAGACCCCACCGTATGGACAGTTTCTACGAACCTGTTATTGATCTCGTCCACTGATGCATGTTCTTCGAGACCCAGACAATCAAAGCGATTTGAAAGTTCGAGTTGAAAGCTCTCGAGGTTTTGGATATGTGCACGAGTGGGTCGGAGCGTAGATTTCATCAGACGGGACCTTTCAAGTCTAACGTTCATATTCAATGTGCCTCTAACGATTCGGTGATCACTTCCGGTTTTCACCCTGTGAATCACAGTGACATCATTGAATACCCGTTTCTTGTTGGTCAAGATGAAATCAATCTCATTTCTCGTGGAACCATCGGGACTCATCCAGGTCCATTTCCTGTGAGGCGGCTTCTGGAAGAAAGAATTCATCATAAAGAGTCCTTCTTTCTCCAGAAAATCGGCCAGCCTCTGTCCCCTGGGGTTCCGTTGCCCATACCCAAATTGCCCCACTCTCAACTCATCATCGCTTCTCTTGCCTAACTTTGCATTGAAGTCCCCCATAACAACAGTAAAGTGAGTTTTGTTCGTATGTATGGCCCTACTAATGTCCTCATACATAGACTCTACTTCTTCATCTGGGTGTGACGAGGTCGGCGCATATACCTGAACAACCTTCAGCGAATATCTTTTAGATATTCTGAGTGTTAGGTATGCGACCCTGCTCGACACACTGTCGATGGTGACAATGTTGTTAATGAGTGACTTGTGAACGAGAAACCCGACACCACCTTGGGACTGTTGGTCGCCCTCCCGGTAGTAGAGTAGATTACCGGACTTAAGGGATATCGTGTCCTCGCCCTCTCTACGGACTTCTGATAATCCTAAAATGTCCCAGTGTAACCTACTCATTTCTTCTTCCAGCTCAACAATCTTTTCGTCTGTCCTCAAAGTGCGGATGTTGTGTGTTACCAGGGCCAGTGGTCGTCGTTGGGGTTGGTAGCCGTCCGTCTCCCGGGGATTCTTAGCACCCCTAGCCCCGCCGTTACCGTGGCCGCTACCGTAGCCACGACTAGCGGGGCTGCCGGGAACTCGGGGCCTGGTCCTTGGTTTCGCAATCATAAGGGGTTGTTGCCATACTCGCCACGCTTGGCAGGCGGGTTGGCGAGCGCAGTATAGGGTGTTAAAGTCGCGGAAGATGCTGCTGCCCATCTTCCGAAGGCATCCCTTAGCAGATTCTTACTGCATCCACGGGCAAGAAAGGAGGGGCAACATTCTACAGCCGGCACCCCACGGCATTTGTGTAATCTCACGCAATTCAATAACGCACCAAATGACATGGGCCGTTTTCTTGGCCTGATACTTTCAACCATAGGTTCATTATGTGTATATGGGGCTACTGCTATGAGCAAAATGGATAAATACCATCCGGCCTTAGTCACTGATATACCAGACCGCTATTCTCTGACGTTTAAAAGTAACAAAGGTAAAAAATTAAACTTCTACAAAAGTGAATATGCAAGTATTTGTGACGATATTGAAACTGTTGACTGGCAGAATACTCTCTGTGGTTTGGATATTGATGACATGGTTGAAAGATTTTATTAAGAACTTAATAGTATATTAACCAGGCATACACCCCTTTCTAAAGTCGATTCTCATTATGTACCCTGCTTGGTTCTCCCCTGCTCTTTATTTATTTATTAAAAAAAACAATTATACATAGAACTTACAGTTAAAACCAAAACAAGAAGCAAATGTTCTAACAAGAAGAAAAAAAAGAAGTACACAGCGAAATAAAAGAATTAAGGCTCATATGGAACAGGTCTACTTCCTGATTCTGGGTAGTGAGCTCATTGAGTAGTGAGAGTGCATGCGCGGTCGGCGCGAGCTGCGCGGTCTGCGTGCGGACGGCGCCCGGGGCAAAAAGGCGCCTCGCGCGCGCCCTGGTATACTTATCCGGAGCGCTTAGCGAACATTGTGTGATTACGGAACAATTGTCAATTTTATTACGCAATATTAAAAAATAGTGCGTTAGAAGTGCGCATTTTCGTCTAAGCGCAAGCGTATTTAGTCCTACCATTCCTATTGCAAATAGTGACGGATATAGGTACGGGTAATATTCGTATAGTTTTTTGTATAGAAACCTTGCAAATTTTTGCTGTACTCGCTCTAACATTAACTTGTATTTCTCATCGTGGGGATCCCAAACGAGGGCGTTATATTGCAGTTTAGATCTAACGAATGCAGAATACAATACAACGATAGCACTTCGGTCTTGGAATCTTGCTGACTGTCTCATCACAAAGCCCAATGATTGGCATGCTTGGCGACATGTTTCTGTAATGTGCTTATCAAAAGTCAATTCTGTATCGAGTGTTAAGCCTAAATCTCTAATTTCAGTTACTCGTTCCAGTAAAACACCTGAAATGCTGTACGGATGCATGTAAGGCGACCGCGATCGTGTGAAAGAGGTAGTTTTACATTTCGATGTGTTGAACTGTAAGCAGTTCCTCTCACTCCACGCAACAACACTGTCGATATCGCGCTGCAGCGCTTCGCCGTCAGCGGGGTTCTCTATACCTAAGTACAATTTCAGATCGTCGGCGAACATCAGGCATTTAGCAGAGCTAACGACCTTCGGGAGATCATTTATCATTATTAGGAACTGAGTCGGTCCAAGGGTACTGCCTTGACTCACACCTGATAGCGTCAAATATTGGTCAGATGAGAAGCCGTGAAGTTGAACATATTGAAAGCGATTACTGAAGTAATTAGAAAAAAACTTAAGTAGAATTGGTGTAAACCCTATTGCTGAAAATTTATTGAGGAGAACGTCATTATGAACTCGGTCAAACGCTTTTTTTAAAATCAAAATAAGCCACGTCCACTTGCCCGACTTTGTCCATTTCTGAAGTGCCTGCTAGAAAACCATGTTGGAAGTCAGATACTTGTGTGCGTATTTGCCTAGAAATTTGTCTGTTTAGTATGGACTCGAAAACTTTTCCAAAGGCCGAAAGCACTGCTATAGGCCTATAGTTTTCAACCTTGGATCTGACTCCGCCCTTAGGTATTGGTGTCACACGTGATAGTTTCCACGCTGTCGGATAGGTAGCTGTTTTTAACGCTAGGTTATAAATATATAACATAGGCGTTACAAGAGCATCCAAACAATCCTTAATTATATAAGCTGGAATCCCATCAGGTCCCGTAGAAGCTTTGTCCTTCAGCCTCTTAATAGAGACTGAAAGATCTACAGAACTAATACTGTCAACTGCGATATAGGACGAGCATAATTTATTATGAGCCGCTTTTTCAGCAGCATCGCAAGACAGAGTTGGCTTATCGGTTAAGAAGACCGACTTGAAGAAAGAAGCAAATGCATTGGCTGCATCAGCTCCTGAGACGAGCTTCCCGTCCAGTTCATATTCGTCGCAGGATTGTCTGGACGACCGCTGCTCTTTTATGAACTGCCAAAAGCAATTTGGATCTTTCTTAATAGATTTTTCCGTCCTACTGATATAGTCTCTGTAAGTTTGGTCTATGAGCTGTTTACATTTTTGCCTATAATATTTGAACATTTCGCGGTTAAAATCAGAACCGTTTGTTTTGAACTTTTTTAGATGAAAATCCTTACTTTTTAAATTATTGATTACTTCCGACGTAAACCAAATAGGATATTGAGTATTTGTATTATCCACTCTTTTAACAGGGACACAAAGATTAAAACATTGATATAATTTCTCGTACAATACATTTACGGCACAATCAACGTTGTCACACGATAATAGTTGTTCCCAGTCAATAGAGGATATAGAAAAGTATAAATAATTGAAATCAGCCTTACGGAAGTTCCACTTCGGCAGTGCGCCGCCACCACCGCCGTCAGCAAGGGGCGACGCGCGCGGCGCCGCCAGGGCCGGCGGCTGCGGCCGCCCTACCTTCACACAAACGCTGAGCGCGGGATGGTGGGCGTCCGCCGGCACCACGGGCTCCACGTCACCACACACACTCATCACTCAAACTACTCAGTACCAGATCTAACATATTACCGTATTTATTTTGTACATTGTTATACTGTTTCAATCCACAGAACGCCAATGTATAATTAAATTGTGTTGTTACAGTTTGGCTACACGAATTTAGATTAAAATCACCAATAACAAGCTTGTCTAACTTGGGATATTTTAACGCAAGATTTTCTAACACAGTCAAAGTATTCAGATATTTCCCGTCATTAGTACCCGGGGGAATGTAAACAACACAACACAACACTTTTTTATACCGAAGATTGACTATGGCTACAATCACTTCAATTTCCTGCGAATATCCGTCTATATCCGTTATTTGCTGCACTTTATACTGGTTCTTGACAGCCAACAACACACCACCCCAGCCAGTGTCCCCAGCGCGGTCCCTTCGCAGCACAGTATATCCCGACGGAAACACCTCCGCGTCACTGAGACCACTCACTAGGAACGTTTCGGTGAATGCAAAAATATCCGCTGATTCGATTAGTATTGACTTTTCACAAACATCTAAATTTGAACGGAGACCGCGAACATTTTGATAAAATAACAAAAATGATTTATACTTTGACGATTTAATCCGTTTGTTGGACTGGCTTGCGAAATCCACTTCGCCATGGCTTGATATGAACATCTTCGGTCCAGTGCTGTGGAGACAAATATTCATCAACATGTTTTGTTAGCACTGATAATTTAAAGGAAGCGTAGTCGCCCCGCGGTTGAAGCGCTTCGACCGAGCATTTGTCGTCAGGGCAAATAGTATTTAAATATTCTTTGACTTGGTCAGCTGTTGTGCCTGCTTTGACAAAGTAAAGATGTAGGTATGATTTCCGTTCCGCAGCTGATATAACAGTTGAGCTGGGGGCGGCCGTACCGCGCGTAACATTTGCGAGTGAGCGGTGCGTACGGCGCGACTTGACCTCAACCCAACGGGATTTTTCATTATCAATATCTATATTCAATTCGGAATTTATAGACTGTGATATTCCTTTAGTAGCCTCCACGACTTGGAGTTGTAGTTGTGGGATCGAAGTACTTGTAGAAGGTGCCGCATGTCGGTTTGTTGACATCGTTGGAGCGAGCGGCGATATGTTTCTTCCCGCTCGGGCCCTGCGGCCAGTGTTGCCGGCGTTGATAGCCGAGGCAGCACGAACTCCAGCTTCTCTCACTGGCCTCAGCGTAGAAGTTTCCAACGTTGTAGGCTGCCTACCCTCTTCTGCAGTATGTTGGATACTTGTTTTCGCTCTCTCGCCGTCTTCAATCAATTTTTTGATCGTGTTATTTTGGTTGTTATCATGCTTTTCAAGCGACGAAACTTTATCTTGAAGATCCCGAACGGTTTTATTCAACTCGCGAATAGCACTTTCAAGCGTTTTACTCGACATAATGGTTTTTAATAATTAATATTCACGGAGCAACAGATGACAGCTGAACGGTAGCGGACGAAAAAAAGCGCTTAAGCGGTGCCTCAAAGAAAAACTGAAATACCATCGTCTTTAAAAGAAGTTTCAAAACCCGCGTGATTACGATTGTTTTTCAATGTTACGAAGAAGGTCCAAGAAGTTTATTGACGATGATTATAAGACATTTTGTCGGTAGAGTCTTCATTAGTAAATAATAATATAAAAGGTTTTTGGAGATTTATAAATAACAAAAAAACATCAAACAAACTTCCTCAGACAATGAAATTTGGAAATCTAATTTCATCAGACAGCAAGGGTATATGCGAGTTATTCTCCAACTATTTTAACTCTGTTTTTAATAAGCTAGACACTCGATCTGTATGGCAGCCTAATAATACTTGCAATTATAATTAATTCATAATGCACGGCATTTTTATTTGTCAATGCGAAATAATTGTGCATCTTGAGAGTGGCAAGGGGGCTGGGCCTGATGGCAATCCTCCTATAGTTATTAAAAAGTGTGGGAAGCAATTAAGTGTCCCGTTGGGTATCATATCTGCCATCCAACTTTGGAGTACCGCAGGGACCACACCTGGGCTTCTACTTCTTTTTGTAGCATTCATAAATGATCTTGTCGAGGTGTTGTTTTGCCCGTCTTTTGTTTGCTGATGACTAAAAAAATATATAACACCATTAACAGTTCGGCTGACTCCTTAAATCTTCAATCTGACATTGATATGGTAGCCCATTGGTGTGACAGAAATGGCACGCTTCTCAATGTAAAAAAGTGTTTTGTAATTTATTTTACAACAAACATTCAAAAACATCTGTATGATTATAAATTAAACAATAACACTCTTGAACGTAAACCTGTTGCTCGAGATTTGGGTATATTTTTTGACGAGAAGCTGACTTTCCATTACCACTATGACTACATCGTATCCAAGGGTACTAAGCTTCTCGGTTTCATAACTCGATCTACAAAGGAGGAGTCCCAATAGCCTTATAATTTTATACTACTCGCTAGTTCGTAGTATTTTAGAATACAGTGATGTCACCTGGTCTCCATTTTACAAAATTTATAAAAATCGCATTGAGAAGGTCCAAAAACGGTTATTAAATACCGTGTGTAGTATTATAGTAAAGTAGTATAAGCAAAAGAAATCTACTTAGCTATACCAATAAACTGTTTTAATTCAATTTTACGTCTTTGGGAGTGCCATCCTAAATATCATGATAATGATTAATCTCTACAAAATCATTCACTCGCATATTGATTCATCTACTTGGACAGCTGGGTATCAATATAAGGTTGAGGTCAAGACAACCTTTCCTGAATACTTTCGCCCTTCACGTTTATACAAACAATACCTCGTACTACAATCCCGTCGTTAGAATGTGTCGCTTATTTAATGATCTGTTGTTAGTTGACAATGGCATAGATATCTTTGTTAGTAGCATATCTAAGTTTAAAAAAGTAGCTTTCGCCACTCTGGTTTCAGTGTGTGCGTAAGAACATACATAATTTTATACATTTCAACTATTTTTTTTGTGAATATCTTTTTATAATGTTACATCAAAATTATTTAACTTTATACAATTATTAATATTTAGGTGTTTTATTAAAAATTTTACTTATTTTGTTTAATTTTGACTTCATTTGGAATTTTGTGTTGTATGGTCCTTTGTTTCATGCTCGATAATTTTCATGTTGTTTATGATATATAGTTCTAATTATTTCTGTTTTGTATGCCATAAATAAATAACATAAAATAAAATTTGTGATTGCTCCCTTTCGATATAAATTACTATTAAACTCGGTCAAAAACCAACCCTTAGGGGCCGTCTCCACGAGCGAGGGAATCGCGGCGATTATATAGCGCGGACTCGTCGCGATTCTCTCGCTCGTGGAGACGGCCTCGAGAGTGTATAGAAATACATGGCAACGACGATAACATCGCCGCGATTCCCTTGCTCGTGTCGGCCCCTTAGGAAGCAATTTAATGTTAAGTATGAGTTTCTTTGAAAACATTCTACATCGAATTTGAGTATACCTGTACTTCTAGCTAGCTAGAAGAGTAATACAGAGTCAGCTATAATAAACTTATGCTGTAGGTACAGTACACGGGAAACTGTAGTCATCATCATTTCCATCATTACAGCGTCCAGCAGTGGTCGTCCTACGACGACCACTGCTGGACGTAGGCTGCAATAGAATACGGTCGCTCGAATTTAATTATAAATAAGGTGCTAAACTAAGGGAAGCTATAAGGGCTATCCTAAAACATTATTTTTATCCCGGGACAAAATATAGTTTTAAATACGAGTTTCCAGGGGAAAATCTGCCATATTCGTAGTTTTGGCAAAGGTCTACAAATATTCCACCGTGCATTGAAAAATATTACTTTTTTGCACAGTGGTTTTTGTTGGGGTGTTCTGTGCCAGATTTGTCACTCAAATCGAACCTGATAAACTTATGTGTGGGTGCTTTGTGTCGGGGTAGTTTTTAACTATTTTCCCTGAGATGCAGTTAGCATTGCGGTGGCTCCGGCGCTGCGGTAAGGTGCAGCCTCTCCGCCATTGCGTAACAAGAGTCCGGCAACACAGCTCGCCTCCGCAGCTTCGGCTTTTTGGCCTTCGGCGACCAGCCTCAGCTGCTGCGGCTGGCGCGGTGCCTGTTACTTGTTACGGCTGGCGGAGGATGCACTCCATTTGCGCCTCCGGCTTTTGAAACACACTAGGGGCGCCACGCACAAGACATAACGTGGAGTCGGGGTGCTCTGTGTCGGATCCGTCACTCAAATCGAACCTAATCAACTCTTGTTGGGGTGCTGTGTTAGATCTGTCACCCAAATCAAACCTAATCAACTATCAGACGATTCTTTTTCGGCTTGCATCGTCAATTACACCCCAACCAAAATCAGTTTTCTTCTAATGCATGTATGAGTGACGGTGCCAAAAAATTATTAAAATGAACAAACTGCATACGTACCTATATGGCGGACTTTTCCTTAGGAAACTCGTAATTATAAAACACTTCTAATTAAAAAAATAAGTTTTTTCTTCGAGATAAAAATAGTGTATTTGGATAGCCCTTAGCTTTCTTATAGGTAAACCATTTATTACAAAATTCGTGCCACCGTGTTCAAACGCCGACCCCATAGGCCGCTCATGTATCTCCGTGTCTGATTATGAAGGGTTGTTGCCATACTCACTACGCTTGGCAGGTGGCTGCCCATCTTCCGGAGGTATCCCTTGGCAGATTCTTACTGCATCCGTGGGCAAGAGAGGAGGGGAAACATTCTGCCGGCACCCCACGGACAAAATAAGACACCAAAACACTAAATACCATCTAATCATGCATGCCCCCTTGCTAAACAGCTATCAATCAGCTTGTCTAAGCTGATTGATATATAATCTAGAGACTTGTTCCCTGTTGTTAAAAAAATAAAGAAGGTTGGACATTATACACAACACTTCAACATAAGCGCCTAACTAATATTTTGTATGAATATAGATACTATGGAACAACAACCCCCGCTACCCTATAAGGAACTACGAGGCATTGCATTTGTTCAACATGCCGTGGGTTCGAGAACACCTGACTCAAAAGTAAGAGGCACCAATTTATATCTACGTAGGTAATACAATTCAAACATTTACCCTAATCCAGTAACGACAAGCAGATTACCCAAAAGAGTAAGTTGCAGTAAGAGCCTGCTAAGGGATATATACCTCCGGAAGATGGGCAGCAGCGTCTATCCGTGTATCAACATCCCATACTGCGCTCACCAACCCGCCTGCTAAGCGTGGTGAGTATGGCAACT